>OX439362.1:7529655-12997155 GCA_949319445.1 Mythimna lalbum | reverse complement strand
TGAAACGGTAATAGCAAACCACTACTGAATTTGTTTTTGTTCGACAGTTTATTTCCAACTAATAAAAGGGTTTCAGTGAATATAAATTGATATTTTTAGTTAAGAATCTAGAAATTTACATACTAACAGAGGACATGTGTAGAATATATTTCTGAATACAAATAAATAAACTTGATCTTAGTTGTAAGTTGAGATAATGTTTTCTCTAAAATAGTGGAAGAAATGGAGCATTTCCCTGGTTCTGGTTTTTTTTTTTGTTGATAGGTTTGCGCTTGACTGGTTTATCTGTGATGATGCTATAGGTCACCAATGCACCTGTGGATACCTTTCTCTCTGCTGAAAACGTGATTAAAATCGTGGTTAGTACAACTTGTACGTTGTCTGCTTTCGCCAGGTACTTATCAATGGAAAATTAAAACATGTAAATTATTGCAAGTGTCAACCAATACATTTCGAAAAGACTAACGGCGACGGCGAGTTTCTTCTAGAGTATTTTGAATTAAGAACGCAACAAACCCAAAATTTTGACAGTTTTTCAGGCTAGAGTTTGAGAAATACTTTATATCAAATGGTCAAATCCGAAATCGGGGGTGAATCTCGCTCATTCAAGCACAGTTCAATCTGAAACTCAACGAAGCATAATTCCCTTTTATCACCAAATCACACTTGACACAAAAAGCCACACGTCCCAAATGAGAAATTAGTGTTTTCATCCGTCTCTACAAATATTAGTCACGGCCAGACGGCCCGGAATCGGCCGGATATGGGAAAAAATAATCGATGATCGCCTTGTGCGGCCTAATTAAGATATGTATCGATGGCCAACCCACCCCTGTTTCAAGCACTATTGTCCCTTACTACATAAAAGAACCACCTATCAACAGCTTAAGCAAAAATAACCCTTATTTACAAGGCATACTTAATTATATAACAAATAAATTGATTGTATTCACGATAAATTTCGTTCGGAAGTGAGGTATAAACGCGAGATCTTTATGTACTATTATAGTTTTTGTTTTACGGCGTGCGTAGGTGTTGAATTCGAATTACAGGCGATTCTGATTGATTGTGATGGGCGGGAAAAATTCTCGACGGTATTATTAAGTTTACGACTGTAAATTGAAATATAAAAATCACATTTTGCAGTTAGTTAGTCCGATAGATTTTTGTGTAGGTTGATAGTCCCGTCTCTAATGAGACATAGAAAACCATTAAACCACTTTTCTTAGAAAGTTTTGAGACCAATCATGACGTTTTAGGTTCCCATTTCCATATAAAATGAATGTATTCTTTATTTGCAATTTGATCCGAGCGTGAATGCACCGTTGGTAATTGATATTACTTTATCAAAAATACCAAAGTCAAAACCTTAATGTCGCTTAATTAATTGAGCTCAACATTATCATCAGATACGATTATAAAACTGCCGGGCATCCGAGTAAATCTGCTCATTACGTGCAGCATCATGAAAACGTGTTTATTAAAGCATGTATTTCTTTTATTATAGGCGTGTGCCGACAAACTCCGTAAACACATTTGCATCCCGACCGAAAGCCCGCCGCAGAAACCTCAATCGATCGCTAAAAAAAATTCATCGCATTATAGGTAGGTACCCGCCAGAACTACCTATATAACTTTCAATGCAAAAACCATATCCGAAGTTCAAAAAAATGTGAATACAAAATTGAATCTTGAGTCGTTGATATAAAACCGGTGTCCATTCTTCGAACATAATCTCATAAGCTGTTGTGAGCAGTAGAGATTCCAATACAATAATACGTGCACTGGGCCGGCGCGCGCGCACTCTGATCTGACCACTACTGTGCATTTCCCACGGGCAGCGTATTGTGCCGCGCTCCTCACTCTGTATAGCGTTGTCTCGCTCGCTCCTGATGGACTGCCGCTCTTTCGTTAAACGAAGCACTCCCACACACGCCGTCGGTATTTCAGATTGTTCTGAGGTGGAGACCGACATACATTACGTCAGCCCACAGCTTAGCTGCTAGAAGTTTGTTATCGATGTAACACTATGCTTTACTCGCCCTACCCGACACTGGTATAACTTGCCTCGGCATTTAGAAATCATACAGCATGACATTCAATCAGATACCTGTTTATTGAAGCATTGTTCCTCAATTAAAATAGGTCAATAAATAAAATAGAACAGAACTTTCTTTTAATCAAAATAAAACTTCTAAATCCAAATCACTGGCATCACTTCTTGAAAGTTTTAGCACGTTTTCTACAAAACATATCTTCGAAAATCACCAGCCCTCTAATCTTTGTGTCAGTATAGATTCTAGGAAACGTTACGATTTTGTTAAATCATGTAAATTGGCAATAATTTTATACTCGGAAATTAGCTGAAGAATTCCGCCAATCACAAATTGCAACAGCTGAAATACTAGCGAGTAATAACACTGAATAGTCGTTAACACATATCCATTATTTTTCTAGTTCATTGACGATTATTTGAGAGCTTCGTTTTCTACATAGCTATCAAAAGCATCAATGTACTTGGACGCATATGGGATAACCACTCAGAGAAATGGAAAACAAAGTATCGTGGTATTTGGTTGTCTAATTCACATCTGTCTAGAGCGCGTGCATTCGGCGTCTCCTGTCAAGCAAAGCCGCGGGGCAAGACTTCATTGCAGCTAATTAGGGCGAAAATATTTAGGAAACGTTTTAGACCATTCGTGAATTAATGAGTGACACGATAAACGGATAATTTTAGAGTATTTTTTGTCGATACAATTTTAATAATGTTTTATAGTTAGTCCGTTTTCTGTCTAATTTTAATTTTTGTGGGCTATGGAATGTGTGCATTTTGATAGATAGGTCGGAATGTTAGTTAGTGGAAACGTGAATATGTTCCATTACACAAATTTTTGGTTCTAGGATATGCCGGAACCAAACTTTCGAAGACATGTGACATTCACCAACCCGCACTGGGCCTGCGTGGTGGATTACGGCCCATTCCCTCTCCTAGAGAGGAGGTCCGAGTCCCAGCAGTGGGAATATTAAAAAGGCTGATGATGATGATGACACTAATTGAATTGGTCCTTTTGGATCATTTCATCAGATTGGACCGGTCATTATGATGACACTCGCGGGAGACATGTCATGTCAACCAGTAGTCGTCTTTCGGCTATAACACTAGTTTCGTAGACAAACAACCTCTTTGTAGATTGGTAGATGTTATGTTAACATCAACTTTGTAACGCTAGCTATTGTTTAAATAATTATAATAAGATAACAGGTGCCTAACCTGTCCGCGAAATCGATTCAGTCGATGATGAGTATAGTTATTAGGTACTGCTGATGAGTATGCCAATGTAATTACGAGGATATCTATTATTGTCATGCAAAATTAAAGACCCGTCATTTAAAATGTATCAATCAACAATTTGCAATATTTGATTTAGGATAAAATCACTGTTGTATTACTTCGAAGGATTGAGTACAGGTGCATCTTTGTATAGTAGATACACTCATACTCCGCTTCGACTACCCGTAGATCCAGGGGGAGTTGGCCCGACAGGATAAGTGCCGATGTCAAAAACACCGTGCGGTATGCTGTGCAGATCTGCGTAAAACCTCTCTGCAGTGAATCAAACTGTTTTCTAGTAATCAGTTTCTCAGCTGCGGGTGCCCACGCACTCGCTGCATACATCACGATGGGCTCTACCACCGACACGTATATTGTCCTAATGATCTCTCTGTTGAGACCCCAGGTCACCCTTGCCGCGCATGCCGGTTGTTTATAGAAGTCTACAGACTTTTTACAGATCGCAGACACGTGCGCTTTACAGGTTAACTTAGTCTATCGTGAGGCCGAGTATCTTGACCTGCTGGACTAGGTTCAGCGGCGTACCCGACGTATGTAGTACCGAAACATCGTATTTAAGTTTCTTAATTCAATAGGGTTAGCCCAATTGAATTTTCGTGGAGCATTTCCGACGTCTTCGGAAATCGGAGTGGGGCTGCTCTCAAGCAGCTCCAGCCCAAACTAGAGAGTTCAGACGCCTCTTGTCGGAGGCTCTACGCAGGAATCGTTCGGTCCATGGCCCTTTATGGGCCGCCGGTGTGGGCGTCGTCACTGCATCAGCAACCGAAGGCCGAAGTGCGGGAATACCGCACGGTATTCGTGCGGAAGTGACGCCCAGGTATCGCCACTGTGCGGAACGCCCGGAGGACACAGTGCAGGTGTGCCCCGCTTGAGCGAACCGTTGCCCTCGTGGGGCTGATCGGCGGTGGTGATTTCTCGCGCCGGGCCTTGGTACAGGCCATGGTCCGGAACGAGGAGTGGCGGTCGGCTCTTTCTGCGAAGGAGTAATGCTAGCAAAGAAGAAGGCCGACCGTATCAGGCAACGGCGCTCACAGCGCCCCAGCCGCCGGTAGGATTTCCGGCCACCGTAGGGGCGGGCTTGCGGACGAGCAATGAGTAGCTCGCTGTCCGACCGTCCAGTAACTGTCCGGACCGAGCCCAAGTCATCGACGGCACGCACTGTTCCCGCGCGCCTCAAGGAGTTGTCAGCTACAGCAGGGGCCCAGCTGGGTTGAAGCCTACTGGGGCCCGGGTTAACTCCGAAAGGTAGCTCAGCCCCGGTACGAAAGGCAACGAAGGAACAGGAGTGGGTTTTAGTCAGTAAAAGTCTGACACTATCTCCCGAGTGGGGGATGTCATTAGATGATTTTCCCACCGAAAAAAAAACCCAAGAATTAATATTAGATATAAATAATATAGGGTCCTGTGCGTCACGCATGTATCGGTTTCCCGCGACCCTGACCAGGTCATCGGTCCACCTTGTTGGAGGCCTTCCAACGTTGCGTCTTCCGGCTCGTGGGAATCTGATGGATGCGTGGATGTGTGGATGGGTGGAGAAATGGAATGTGTGAGAAGTGATATGAAAGAAAAGGGAGTTAGTGATAGCGTGACGAGTGACAGGACCGAATGAAAAATAAAAACGTGTTGCGCTGACTCCAAATAAAACGGGACAAGGGCAGGAAGATGATGGACGTGTACATTGGTTTTATGGAATTGATCGAAATTTAATTTAAAGATTGCCAGAATTGACTAGATAGGTACTCATGTATATTAAAAGGGTGGTCAGATGGACGTAAACCAACGTCCCAACCAAGGTGACCTTGATTTGTGTTGTGGCTATATAGATGTACCTAAACCACGTGCCAACACGTTCAATGGTTGCGATAACGCGCCTCCCAACCAAGGGTGTTGAAGGTCATGCTTTACAACTGCTTCTACACGGATTGAAACTAACCAGCGGTGCTATTCTCTAAGAAAACAGCCTTGAGCGCAGCTCTGGCCGCAGCGACGAGTCGAGACCGCAGTCCATAGAATTAACAACCCAATGTATAGGTACATTAGGATGTTAATCCAATGTTTTCTTTAGAGAATAGCACAAAAGGTCATATTGGTTGGGACATTGGTTTACATCCACCTGGCCGCCCCTTTACGTACACGATTATAAGTACGCTTGGCTCGTCTTGGTGGGGGCACGGTCGTGATACCAGATACAGATTAGACACGTCAAACAATTAAGTTTAAATGATCGAAGCCGACCTCATAACGTAAATTTTCTCAAGTGTGCACTTTATTTTTCAAAGCAGTATATATCGCACCTTTGGTAGAACAAGGGCACAATTGCAGTTTTTGCAATTTTACAGGAGTCATTTTAAGATATTTTTTGTACTTAATGTGGTGTAGCTATGTTAATAATGTTCTAAGGTTGTTTGCGTTGTATGACATAAACAATATACTATATTCTTTTAGGTGTATCGTTTACAAATATTAAAAACTATTAATACACAATTACAATTATGCCCTTGTTCTACCAAAGGTGCGATATATTGTGCGAGCAGTGTAAATTCAAATAATATGGCATCTTTTTTTATAATGTATAAGCTCACGTTTGACCACCTGATGGTAAGCGATGATGTGGCCGACGACGGAACACACTTGCCTAGAAGCAATCTATTCACTCTTGACTTAAAGACCCCTAGGTTATAGCTATTAGGAAACCCAGACTCCGGCAGGGAATTCCACTCCTTAGCTGTACCCATAATGAATGTATTCCCAAAACGCTTTGTTCGTATGGGTGGTAAGCACATGATACAATCATTTTATCTGGAACAGGAAATTATGGAATGATCGGAAAATGACAGTTGCGAAAATGCGCTGTTACAGGGTGGATTTGGGCAGAAAATTAAAACAATCATGTATTTGTACAAAATGATTTATTTGAATAAATTCGTAACGCCTTACTTCTCTTCTACATTAACGTATACCTAAGTAATACAAAAAGTAACTTTTTGTATGTATGACCGCTTAGTTCTAAACACATGTAGAACAAATGAGCACACCTACCTAAACGAATTTTAAAACAAAAAAAAAACAACTGATTTTGATGCATTGTCACCATAGTTTAGAAAACCGATTCCGGAAGGACTGAATGTATAACAAATTGGTTATTTATTACAATTTTTTAAAAGAAATCCACTAGTTTACGTAGAATATAAATTTGGACATTACGGTTTTTTTCATAGCATGGGTAGGATGACAGCTGGATGAAAATACGCATCTTTAAGATGATAGAAAAGGATAGGTAGCTACATTGTACGAATCCGACAGCTGTCACCTGTACCATCCTATAATAATTAGTGTAGAAACAGCAGATTTTTTTTTCAGAAATTGAATGTTCTATAACATAAAAATCTCGTTGTATTATCTCTTTGGAGGTATGTGGAGCAGAGAGTAAAGTCCCACAAACCTCGATTGAAATGGGAGGATCCTCCGACCAGACAGGTGTTATATTCTGGTGGGCGACTGCCCGATAGTTGATGTCGGTCTGTCGTATATGTTCAAATCGCGCGGAGAACTTTGATTGCGCGATGCAGGATTTCGTATTTTCTTCGTAGTTCTTATGTGGAGTCATAGATGTCGCTACATCTCTTAACGACCGTGCGAAGCATTGGTTAAAATAATCTATTATATTAGTGCTAGCAATTCTGTAACAAAATTAATTTACTCTAGACTGAATGAAAACTGAGGTAGTACATTATCTGCATTAATCTCTGGTTATCGATATCATACCCATTAAAATAAAATTAATCTTACATAAAAATAATCAAGTAATGAGCTTTGTTACTTATATATAGTAAAAATTAAGTAGTTAATTAACTGTAGTAGCAGCTACAGTAGCAGTTACAGTAACAGTTTATCAACAGGTTAAAGTATTCAGGACTCATTAAAATTGGAGAATCTTCAAAATGTTCAAAAGGAGTGGTTTTTCCAACGACAAACGTATAGCAGTTTTTACATGGAACTGTCAAACATATTCTTTGGATCGATACAGCCGAAAAAATCAATTTTTCTTTTCTTTTCTCTTTCTATTTTACAATCAGTAATTTATTTTGTTAAAAGATGAGTACCAAAATATTATAATAATAATCGTAACAATTAAAAAAAAATCTTTAAAAAATAGGATTTTTCCACCGACATCTATAAATCTCGTTTGTTTATGTCGTGAAACTTCCAAATTAATTCTAAAATTTACATTTAATATTCCTTAATGCTATTGAAACGTAGACCTTGTTTATATGTAATCGAATATTAGGGTCCACGCATGCATCACTGCTTACCATCAGGTGGGATCGCAGTCAAGCCTTAAATTTTGTTGTCCATAAAAACTAAGCTATTTGCTGTTCAGTGTTCACTGATCGTTTATAGTACGCACTTCTCTGACAGTTAACGTTGTCGTAATTCACATAAACGTTCCCAACAAAACTACTATCAATACAATATGTCAAAAAGTGACCTTACTACGTGAGTATTGATGATTACCATCCTCGGCTATACGGAGTAGCATGTACTATTCATTAACCCCAAGCGAACGCCGGCGTTCGCACTGTCATTGTCTTTCTATTCTGTCTCTAATTGATACTACTGAAAGGTTAAAATCCGATTATAATCGACAATGTTTGAGAAATTCAATTCAGAATACATCAGTACCTACTGTGAATTTCTCAAACATTGTTGTATTTGTTTTTGGATTTTCATAGTTGGATTTGTTTTTTTTTTTTTCACAACAACATTGCTTATCTATATGTATGTATCTAAGTTTTTAATTACTATTCTATTAGTCTCTCTACTGTTTGTCTACTTATTAAGTTGCACTTGCCATGTTATGTTTCTGCACCACGCTAAGATCAACTGATAGAAAATGGCTATGGCACTAAGTTCAACTTTGTGCAGTGTTATGTGCATAAAGCTTTTATACATAAATAAATAAATACAGCGGCAGTGTTAATGCAATCTCAGATTTTTCACCAACAGCTTCAGACTTCACTTGGAAAGCGAAAAAATATTTTTTGCTATCAAGGCAATTACTACCAAAACTCAGTGTCGGTACTGATATTAAAAGAACCCCATTTAAATGTTTTATAAATAATTTCGCACGCGTGTGAAGCATATCTTCTCTATTTATTGATTATGTTAGGTAGCTAGTTTTAAGATCACGTCATTTCGCGTAAATAGTTTATCTTTCTTTCTTTCAAATAGAAGAAACAAAGAAAGAAAAACATTTTATTTACCGGAATGGCCAAAAAGTATTCACAAATTTTTAAGTGCATTCAAAGTAAAGCATGCGCCACTTCCGATCATGGCCGAACGCTCAGCATAATGCCGAGACCACAGCGTTAAAAGCGGTGAGTCTACGGCGCTGGTTTTCAGCGTGGGCAAATAATTATTTTAGTAAACATACATTCTATGTATATCTAAGGAGTATCGCGTTGCCCAGTTACTGGGCTATAGAGGTCTGATAGGCAGTCGCTCCATGTAAAATATTGGTGGTGTAAAATAGTGGTAAAATATTAACATCGTTGGGAAAAGACTAGGGAGATGATGAACATTTTCTTACGTAAAAACAAAATAAAAATAGTTACAACTAACTTCCGCTAGCTGTAATACCAGTGTGAAATTAGTATTTTTCTAGGTGCTATATTACTGTAAGTTTCATGAAAATCTGTTCAGTACTTATTACAAAAAAAGAGTAGGTAACAAAGATCGTTATAATCAACCTCACAAACTTTCAATTTTATACTCGTAATATGAGTAGATTCATGTAATGGGAGTGTTAGTTTTAAAAATAACCTTAAAATTGTAATATCATAACTTTGAGCATAACAACAGCTAAATGGCATAAGGGACTTAGTCATTGTTTTTGGTGTAATACTAATGCTAAAACCACAATATCTTAAATCGAGGTAATCTATCACAAAGCAATTTAAAAGTAGCTAAACTATGGTACATATTTTTCCCTTTTCAAGGATCTAATCCTTCAAAGAAACTCCCGAACTGAAGTAGTCGATTACTTCACCACTTAGACCGCTGGGCCTAGGTATAGAAAAATATCCATTGGAGCATTCGAGACCTTGAGAGGAGACATGGGTTAGCAAATAGCATTTCATCTAGACGACAGACAGGGCAAGACAATAAATAGGGTGTTGTGGCTCAACTTCAGCGACTCATAAGTCTAGCAATAAACTGGAAAAGCTGCCGTAACATTCGTTCTATGAAACTTCACAAAACCCTTTTAAATTCTAAATTATTTGCTCAATAGCTGCAAGAAAATATTGATTAAATGTCTGTATCTTGAGATTCGCAAACCACGTGGTCGGTATTCGATCAGTTTCAAGGTTGCTCAGCGAGAAAGTGGAAAGGACTGCTTGAAATTTCTCTGACGTATCGATCCCGGAACAAGATGGTCCAGCAAAAAACCAAAGCTGTCGAAAGAACCCACAGAATAGGCATTTTTTTTTGAGGCGGGAAATTATGGAATAACTCCTACCTGCGTACATACCAGAATATGCTACTCTTGGAATGGTAGAAGAAAGAACTGGATTTATTCAATGAAAGTCCTACAAGACCTTCCATAAACGGTGAGTATCCACCGTGAGTGATGAACGGTGCAAACATTCCATCGCGCTGTTCAAGGGTAGATGAAGTAAGACGTGTAGAGTGAATAAGAGAGAGAGAGAGAGTTTTGTTACTGTTTTGATGTACAATAAAGCTTATTCTATTCTAAGAGCATATCCCTCTGACAGAGGACTGCATATATCACTCTGAATATCCCTCTGAAAGAGTACACATATAAAAAAAAGTTTATCCAAAGATTTACTCGCTGAAAACATTGATATAATCTTCTTTTATTTAGAGTAGTCTAGATATAGATATTTTCCAAACTTTCAAATTTACACAGGCGAGTTTAACCTACAAATAGGTTTTCTTACAGCAAATTCTCTACATCACTATAAATGCACAACAAAACTAAATATTTATTTTTCTTAAACAGGTTTTATTTATTTTACAAACTAAGTTATGGTAAGTGTTTGATCCACGCAGAAGACGGACATAATGTCATGTTTATTATATACATATATTAACATTTTCCTTCCTACACGCATTTTTCTACACTTTCCATTAAAATGCAAGAATTCGATTAAAATAAAATTAGTGAGTTTCAGAAGGATTATTTAAAAAGTAAATTAAAATTTTTGGTTCAAGAAGCGATTCTAAAGCAATCCGACCACTGCAAATTCTGTAAGCCGACTTCAAAAATTGCAGCCACCAGAAAAGTGCTAGGTTATGATTTTCGCCAAGTACTGAAAAAACCAGTTAACTATCTAGGAACCAGCAATGATAGTCATAAAAACAAAAGGGCGCTTCTGTTTAGATTCAATACTACAATCTGTAACTAATTCATTGCTGTTTCCACTAGGCCACCAAAGCTTTGTTGCTTACACAAATTCCACATCAAAGCTTATATTTAACACAATCTTAATCAAATGTGCACTGCAATAAAAATGCAAAGTAGACAAGAAGTCAACTCAAATACACAGAATTTTCAATTTTATTTTACAAATTGTATACTTTGTCACAAATGTTATCGTCAAACCTATCAATTTTATCGAAGGCTGAACTAATACTTACTTATGGGAATCATAGTAAGTTACAGCCTAAGTTTTTAAACATATCTTATCAGTAATTAACAAATCCTTAATATAAGTTCAGACCGTAAACACAGATAGGCGGACTCTCAAAAACTTGTACTTAGTCCTAAGTACTAATTTATAAAAAAAACTGAAAGGTCTTCGATAACTTCGAATACACAAACTGGTAATATGCGCGGTTTTTTACCAATATTAAGAGAAGGTTGCGTCATTAGTCAAAATAACTTAGAAGCCTAGGGGACAAGGCATAATGAAAAGCTAGATCCAAAACGAAAAATTTACGGAGCAATTAGATCCCTATGTCGCCAACGTAAAGCACAAATTGCGATAATCGAGGTAACAAAAGACGTGCGCCGAATGTAATACTCATATCTATTTATATAAAAGGAGAAAATGATTGACTGACATATCAACGCATAGCCGAAAACACTGACACTAGGTTCATGAAATTTAGTACAAGGCTACCTTCTATAACGTAAGCGATGGGTGGAAAGGGAAAATTCGATGGTATGAAAAATCTCATTTAGTACAAATACTATCTAACCTAAGTAAATAAGAAAGGTTGTCATTATTTGTTTTCAGAACTACCCTCAACAGAACAATTTAGGGGGGTTACAAAAATAGAGAATCGCTGGTAGTGCTAGTTTCTCATAATTGAATGTGCCTTGACCCCTAAAAGCAAATATTAGGCAATACAGTTAAATGATGGCAACCCACCCTCAATATATTATATTAAATCAATTAAAACAATCACTTTCTACATTTTATTTTACATTTTGTCAATCAATCACACACATGAATTATTTTGAAAACAGTCAAATTAAATTTTAGCGGTGGGAAGATATTCGGTGTACAAATTAGCCAAACGCATAGGCACACAATGTTTCTTAGTGTCGATGCACATGGGTGGATGGATGCCATAGCCACAAACGCCGCCACGAGAAGCTAGAAGCGGCCACAAAGGAAGCCGAAGCGCCACTAATGGCTGGTGACTGCTCCTTTTTAATCCATACGCGCAGTATCATAACGGACTCTGACGAATATGGTTTAAAAGCGCGAGTGGCGTGTGACGGCGTTTAGTAGCCGTTCCGGGCCACAAGAAGCGAGCAGCGGCGATTTGTAGCGTCTGGCGCTCGCCGGCATCAACCGTTTGCGGCGATTCCATGTAAAATGTATAAAACCAACAGGAAATGTACCGGTGGCGGCGTTTTGTACTTATGGCCAGTGGCCCGTGTGCGGCGACCCTTACTGTCCCCGCACACGGGCCACAGAAAAAAGCCGCTTCAAGCTTCTTTTTGAGGCGGCCACAAAATAACGCTTGAAGCCGCTTCAAGCTTCTCCGGCCACAAACTGTCGCGTGCTTCAGCTGTTTTTGTGGCCGCTTCTAGCGTTTTTTTTTCTGGCGGCTTTTTTAGAGGCCCGTGTGCGGAGACACTTAGTCTTTTACCTACGAAATTCTATCGTATTTTACGTACTACAGAACGCCAGCAGCGATCCATACTTCAATTACGTAATTTTCAATAAAACTTAAGTAACACAAACTTAAAAACACCGCGCATATCAAACAAAAAAATGCAAAAAAAAAAAAAACTTAAAATACAAATATTTTATATGTCTACGTTTTAAGATTACAAGAAGAACAGTTTATCAGACAATGATGTAGCTGGCTGTGAATGTATGCTGTTGCCCACTAGATATGCTAACTTATGTGCGTACTGACAAGGTGCGGGCACCCGAACCGTGCCAGGCCAGTTGAAGTACAGATGGCACAGTTTGTAGGTAATTCTTTGGCACTGGTCCGGAGTCATGTCACTGCTATCGTGGATAACTACGTAGTGAGTTGGTGTTACTGTACCTTGGTTCACTTTTTGGGAGACTATTAGAAAGTCGTACCTGCAAACAAAGAGAGATGTTTACAATTTTGTTCACATAATACAAATATTTTGTTTTTAGTGTACAACAGCATTATTAACTCAAAGAAATTAGTAAAAAAAAAAGTATTTGTTAAAATCGAATCTTCCACTTTATTGAACTTAGTCAAATTATTGCCTTAAAATCCACCCGATTTGGCAAAAATACAAAACTAACACCCATAGTGCCTGAAATTATTTTAATGTTATAGTATTCGCTTTAAGAAAATAGTGACTAACATGAAAACTTTAATACAGATTGAATTATTTATTTTTTTCTCAAATCGTATTGTGCAATCAGTCTTTCCGAATACGTTGCGTTGACTACGTCGTTATGAACAGATGCGTTGAACGAAGAATGCAGGGGTTTTCTCATTAGAAGTATCCTCCACACTTATACAATGGCTCATATACTTCAGACTTCCAAGATTCTGTATCTCTTTAGTCTGTGCACACAGTCGTGATAATGTAAGCTGGACAGTTGTATCCAGTCTAGTTTTGTATTTCCCTGCACATGCTCTATTTTTATGATTACCTATATTCCCCTCGAGCGCCGATCTCCTTACCCCCCTACATATTAAGGTATTTTAAACCTACTGCTTCTGAATCTGTGGCTTTCGACTGACATTTCAAGCGTTTTCTCATACGAACTTATGTGGTATCATGCGATAGCTTAGAGGTTAACTTACCAGTCTCGTCTAGTAACACCGTGGTCCACAATTGTCCCAGGGTTGGGGTTTTCGAAGCCACCTCCAACCTTCATGAATATCCTAGTATTGATGCGTTTCTGTACCACTATGTACGTGAGCGCAGGCTTGTACTCGCCGCCCAGAACAGACAGACAGATCTTCAATTGTGGTATTTCGTACTGTTGGACTACTTTTAATTCACCGTCGCCGACGCCGTCTCTGTGAAATAGGAAATATTCTTATAATTTTATATTCTTCTCGAGTAAATAGATACATTTTTGAATATAAAAGAAGAAATTGACTGATTGACATATCAACGCACAACCGAAACTTTTTATAATGTATGCGAACACTGAGAGGATATTCCAAAATTCACGAGATGAAGGGGGAAGGGGGTCCAAAGCTTGTATGGAGAAAACTACCTACTTTCTCTTGGACGAAATCACTAACAGAAGCTTGTTTAAATCATAATTCTAATTGTGATATGCATAAAACACGGAAACTGGTACTCGTAGGACATTTATGTCCTATACCTCTGGTGGTTATGACACTGAAGGTGAATGTGGACTAGAAAGTTTATTGAGATATTTTAAAAAACTCTGTAATATTCGTCTAAAAAAAGAATGTATTGCTATTCTTCAAGCTTTGTGAGCTGAGTACAAGTTGTTCTAAAGTTAACGCGATCGAAACGTTTCTCGCGTTAGGCGCTCTGAGCTTGGAGCGGACCAATCGGAGCGCCGAACGTCATAAACATGGCGTTAACGTATTTGTATTTCAGGCTGCTGTCCGCAACTCCACGACTAAAGCGCGTATTTTGCGTACGCGGGGGACAATGTGTCATTCGATCCACCCAAGCTCCTCAAGGAAGGCCAGCAACGCCTTGGTGTTACTGACCATTTTGCGGAGGTTACCTGATTTTCCGAAGATCACGTTATCGTAAAACAAACTCGCACTGGACCCTCTGTACTTTCAAAGAATAAGTAACAAATTCGGTTTATAACATACCTGTATATAATAATCCTATCGGGCAATGACCCATTAACACTGAGGTAATGTTTCAGTGATTCTACAAGGCAGTCCTTAAGATTATCGACAATCTCTTGCCCTTTCGATTGAAACACCACCCTTGAGTACCAATGTGTCATAGACTGATTGTATGACGCTACGAATGCTGAAAAAAAAAGTAAATTTAAATAAGTTTTTTTTTAAACGTTGCTGAACAGTTGAACACTAGTGTTACATTATTCATTTTTCAATACACTTGCTAATAAAGTGACTCTTATTGCACTGCGCTTAGGTATATAATGGCACTTGTTACCAAACTGTGACATTTTGATGACCATTTAGACCATTATGCACTAGTGCTATAATGTGGTTAAAACCTTATTGTTCAATCTCTCCGCCATAATTTTATTACATTTATCGTATCTGGATGGGCACGTGTTGTACCCCACAAGAAAAAAAAAAATGGGCGCGCATATATATGAAAACAGATTTTTACCGCCACTAAAGTTTACTAGTTTTACAGTTATTTTATTCACAAGTGTATTGAAAAAAACGTTCTCGGCTCTCTTAAGACCGCCTCAATCACTAACATTTCACACTTATATCAAAATGTACTATTAAGCATTTTATTATTTGTATATCGACGTCTCTGGGCAATAAGTCGGTAATCGTAAAGCAACTTATTTCCCAGAGACGTCGAATTATTCTGTAATGAACACTGAAGGCCTCTCAATGGTATCAGCTTACGAGGTTTAACTTTACTCCCAGTCTCTAAGCAGTTCTTTTTTTTGAAGCAGGAAACCATCCAATGAGTTCTTCTGTTCCAGGAGGGAAAGGTATGGTATGCGACTTTTACTGACTAAAACCACACCTGTTTGTTTCTTCAGTTGCAATTTGTGTTCTAGGACCACAAGTTACCTTTTAAAAAAATCGGGAAAATAGCGGGTATCGGCCCTGCTGGGCTCCTAGTTTACTAAATTGGAGGTATGCAGAACAGAGAGTAAAGTCCAACATACCTCCGTTGAAAAGGGAGGATCCTCCACCCAGACAGGATGTTATGGTCTGGTGGGCTACTGCCCGATTGTTAATGTCGTTCTGTCGTATATGTTCAAATCACGCGGAGAACTTTGACTGCGCGATGCAGGATTTCGTATTTTCTTCGTAGTTCTTATGTGAAGTCATAGATGTCGCTACACTAACATCTCTTTCAGGATCTCGGGGAACACTACAAGGCCCTTTTTACATGGGAAATCATCAAATGCAGAAACTGTCACATAGCTCTAACTTAAACTTACCGCAGACACTCTGCTTCTTTCTCGTAGCGTCATGATGCGAGTCAATGCCTACAACCATAGCTGACTTGAAGGGTATGTTGATGTTCCATAGAGTACCTCCAAGCTTACAGTTCATTTGGAGGAGAATCTTCTGTGTTATTGCCCGTATCTTGTTCTGGTTCATGAGTGTGCGGGCATTTATTACCTGAAACGTTTTATTTTGATTATAAAAGTGTATTTTTTTTCAGAGGCAGACTTTTAATTAGATTTGATCATCAACTTCTCAACGAGTTCAGTTGAGTTCCAGATAAAAGAAGAAATTTCGCCGACCCCACATACCTAGTATAAGGAAAGATATGAGATATCGGCAAGAGAATCAAGGTTACCAACATAGACCGAAGAAACGCTAAACTTAAGTAGCAGTGGGCAGGGCATATAACTCAAAGAACAGGGTCGATGGAGCCGAAAGGTTTAGTGGACGTCCTTCGGGTGAAATAATGATGCTGATGATGAAGAAAATGATAACAATTATTTTACCTGTGATGGAACAGGATTATCAGCACAGCAAATCTTCTTGATAGCGCCGTAACGGTCGTCCCTAGACGAAGGACAGATGACGACCACGATCTGTACGTCAGACGTGATGACCTTCTTCAGATTGATGACGTACGAGTCCGTGCGGTCGTTCGGCAAACGAACCATCTGTGGGTTGGCTACGTTGATGCCCATCGGACGGCAGGAGCGCTTCACTGTTTCTAGGAAGTCCTGTGGAATAACGAATTTTTGACTGCTAAGTAAAAGGTGTCCAGCACGCCACGGTCACGACTGCGAGACTGACTTAAAAGTATAAATCTTTTAAGAAAGTATTGTTTTTCTTACTTGTATTGATAAAGCACGAAATCGTCGGGTGCCGTGGGCGCCGCTTTTGCTGTTGTATGCTAATCAATTTACTAAATCTACTAAATAGCTTGGAAGAAAAAGCAATCGCCATGCTTTTTCAATAACTTAGAACAATTTTTCTATAAGACCTATCCTTTAGAACATATATAATTAGTACATATATAAGCCCATAAATATTATGTAATTTTTTTTTTAAACTAGATTTTTCCACTACTGGTCAAAGATCACCACAGCGTTCCACTCTTCCCGATGGTTTTGTCTTCTCATTCTATCACCAATTTAAATGGCTTCCAAAGTTAAATAAAAACCAAACCACTTACATGAGCAACTTGCTTGTCTCTATCAGTGTACAGGATGACCCATTTCATGATATCCATGGCCTGCATCACATGGTGCCTGGTGATGTCCCCGTTCCAGTCTGCGTTGGGTTTCCCGGGCAATTTGACGTTGTTGCCGAAGTATATCATCTCGGGTTGTAAGGTGCGCGCAGTTAGATTGATGGTCTCGGGGGCTATGCTTAAACCCCAACCTGCTAGACGACTCTTTGCAGTCTCGTTCTTCATCACTGTTTCTATGTACTGAAATGATATTTGTTATAAGTTTAGGGTGTCTGTGTGTCTGTGTGTCTGTGTGTCTGTGTGTCTGTGTGTCTGTCTGTGGCATCATAGCGCTTAAACGAATGGATCGATTTGGATGCGGTTTTTTTTATAAGAAAGCTGACGTTACCGAGATGGTTCTTAGATACAATTCATGAAGATCTGATCAGGCGTTCAAGGTCAGCAGCACATTTGTTGGCTGTGGCTGGGATCTTAAACGCTTTACGGATGTATAAATACTTATGTGTGACCTAATGTTTGAAATACTCGTATACATTTTCCATGATGACGAGGACCTGATGCTACAACTGGGAAATAGCTGATGGAACCCTGGAATTCTTACTAGTAAAGCCGTCGAGTTTGGGCTCATTAGATTTGTCTTAACCAGTTCCAAACATTTTTCATGATGACGAGGACCTGATGCTAGAACTGGGAGGTAGCTGATGGAACCTTGGGATGCCTTCTAGTAAACCCGTCGTGTTTGGGCTCATTAGATTCGTCTTAACCAGTTTTAAATACTTTTCATGATGACGAGGACCTGATGCTAGAACTGGGAGATAGCTGATGGAACCCTGGAATTCTTTCTAGTAAACCCGTCGAGTTTAGGCTCATTAGATTTGTCTTAACCAGTTCCAAACATTTTTCATGATGACGAGGACCTTATGCTAGAACTGGGAGGTAGCTGATGGAACCTTGGGATACCAACTAGTAAACCCATCGAGTTTGGGCTCATTAGATTTGTCTTGACCAGTTTTAAATATTTTTCATGATGACGAGGACCTGATGCTAGAACTAGGAGATAGCTGATGGAACCCTGGAATTCTTACTTGTAAACCCGTCGAGTTTGGCTCATTAGATTTGTCTTAACCTGTTCCAAACATTTTTCATAATGACGAGGACCTGATGCTAGAACTGGGAGGTAGCTGATGGAACCTTGGGATGCCTACTAGTAAACCCGTCTTGTTCGGGCTCATTCGATTTGTCTTAACAAGTTTCCAACATTTTTCATGATTATGAAAACTTGATGCTAGAACTAGGAGGTAGCTGATGGAACCCTGGAATGCCTACTAGTAAACTCGTCGAGTTTGGGCTCTTTAGATTCGGTTTAACCAGTTTTAAATATTTTTCATGATGACGAGGACCTGATGCTATAACTGGGAGATAGCTGATGGAACCCTGGAATTCTTACTAGTAAACCCGTCGAATTTGGGCTCATTAGATTTGTCTTAACCAGTTCCAAATATTTTTCATGATGACGAGGACCTGATGCTAGAACTGGGAGGTAGCTGATAAAACCTTGGGATGCCTACTAGTAAACCCGTCGTGTTTGGGCTCACCAGATTTGTCTTAACAAGTTTCAAACATTTTTCATGATTATGAAAACTTGATGCTAGAACTGGGAGGTACCTAGCTGATGAAACCCTGAAATGCCTACTAGTAAACTCGTCGAGTTTATGCTCATTAGATTCGTCTTAACCAGTTTTAAATATTTTTCATGATGACGAGGACCTGATGCTATAACTGGGAGATAGCTGATGGAACCCTGGAATTCTTACTAGTAAACCCGTCGAATTTGGGCTCATTAGATTTGTCTTAACCAGTTCCAAATATTTTTCATGATGACGAGGACCTGATGCTAGAACTGGGAGGTAGCTGATAAAACCTTGGGATGCCTACTAGTAAACCCGTCGTGTTTGGGCTCACCAGATTTGTCTTAACAAGTTTCAAACATTTTTCATGATTATGAAAACTTGATGCTAGAACTGGGAGGTACCTAGCTGATGAAACCCTGAAATGCCTACTAGTAAACTCGTCGAGTTTATGCTCATTAGATTCGTCTTAACCAGTTCTAAACATTTTTCATGATGACGAGGACCTGATGCTATAACTGGGAGATAGCTAATGGAACTCTGGAATCAATATTATAAAATAGGAATGAAATTTAATTTAATGAAATTAATTAATTATTATTATTTAGAGGGAATTAATTTTCTAATTGTCTTGTTAATCAAGTTTTGAATATGAATGCCAAAGTTGTTTAAAAATAAACCTTAATAAAAAGTACATCTAGTCAGTTTGCAAGTTAGTAGTATTAGTGTGGCCTTCATGATTGTTACAATATAGAAAAGATAATATCACAATAATGGATTCCTCGATTAATTTAAAAACTTTAAAATAAAACTAAAATTAAAAATTTTAAAAAACCCCCGACGCAAAAAGAACTATAAAAAGTAAAAAATTAATTATTAAATTACTCTTTCAACCTTTTAACGTCATTAAAGGAATCTATAAATATTTAAAAGATGAGTGTCACTAAGTCGGGGGACCGCAATTGTCATTTTTAATTCGTTTAAGTAAAATAATAATTTTCATATGGTCCCCCGACTTAGTGACACTCATCTTTTAACTATTTATAGATTCCTTTAATGACGTTAAAAGGTTGAAAGAGTAATTTAATAATAATTTTTTACTTTTTATTATTATAGTTCTTTTTGCGTCGGGGGTTTTTTAAAATTTTTAATTTTAGTTTTTGTGAGTAACCTTCGATTTTCAAGTTACTGAATACGATCATATCGGTCGGACTTAGCCATAATTGAACAAATCTCGACCAAAAACAAATATTCACTAGATATGGCGGCTCACCTTTTTAAACGCCGCATGACGTTGGTTCGGCGTGATCTTAGTGTACGTAGCGACATCCTTCATAAGTCTAAAGTTGCTTCGTTGATCGTCGGTGAGGCCGGTCAACTGGCATAGCTCAGGAATCAAGCATATCATGAAATCAGTCGGTTTCTCCTGGCCAGGCATTCGTTTTGAATCCCTAGAAAAATAATGTTGATTGACACATCGGATATATCCGAAAAACACTTTCGCGTTTATTCCGCTGGGTCGCACATCCACGATTAAAATATTCCATCTCATCAGCTCTTCTGTTACCTATGAGGATTGAAGAGCTAAACAAGATGGAATACCAAGTTGCAAACACACGACCCTGGCGAATAAGACACGTAAACACTCTTCGGACCAAATCGACGCAAGCAGTGAAAAGGTTTATTATGATGATAGAAACTATAAAATACTAGGCTCAGCTATCAAGAAATCTTGGAAATTGGTAGGCTTACTATATAATATGCACTTAAACCTGACTCATGACTCAATAGATTTATTAGTGAAATCCGCAGTAGTTTTGAGTTTATCGCAACATACAGATGCAGAAAAAATTTATTGTTTTTATTGGAGCCCTAAGTAGTATAAAATAATCTGTTTTCCTTTATCCTAAACAACTAGAAATTGTAACTAGGCGGAAGCCTACAAACAGTCGCAAAATGAAAATTATAGACAAATAAAAATTGAGGTCTCGCCCTTAGACTGCATATTGGTGACATTTCCTTCATGATAAGTAAGAGTATGTTACCTGGATATAAGCAATGGCTGATCCCAATCCTTGATTTCAATGCCATAGTTATTCTTGTAGTAATCAATGAAAGAAATCTGCACAGGTTTACCATCCACCATCTTCTCAAATGTTGATTTTGGTGACTGAGTATCATCAATACTGTCTACCCTGTAACAACAAATCAAATTATTTAGTTTAAAAAATGTGCGTATTTCTCTGAAATCCGGGCATTCAAAGAGTACATGCGCGATTGTTTCTTCTGTCTCCATGCGTGCACAGAGGACTATCCGTGATGCCGATTTCCGGCCACCGTAGGCGCGGGCTTGCGGACGGCGATCATTGGGTAGCTCGCTGTTCGACGTCCGGTAACTGTCCGGCCCGAGCCCAAGTCGACGACGTCGAATTGTCAGCCTACTGGGGCCAGGATTGGCTCCGAAAGGTAGCTCAGCCCCGATATGAAAGGCAACGAAAGAACTGGAGTGGGTTCTTAGTCAGTAAAAGTCTGACACTATCTCCCGGTCCACCCAAGAGCGTGGGATGTCATTAGATGGTTTTCCCACCGAAAAAAATATTATCCTATTGCCTATTGAGTGGAACTGCTTGTTTAGTGAGGGAAAATAAATATGTTACTTACTAGCTAATGAAAGAGTAACTTACCTAAACATTTTCTTGTTATACATAGTCATTACCGAGCAACCAACCAGTCGTTCGGCCATTGCTTTCTTCCAACCAGCCCCCTCGGCTTGAATTGTCTCTTTTATATAGGATAGTACTGACTGGGTGCGGAGTACTTTGTGGGTGGAGTCGAGAGTCAACATCAAACCTCCTTCATACTCGTCAACCGCTGTTACGTAACTGAAAGCATAGAATCTTAGTAGCAGCTTTCTGCAAGCCATAAAGTGATGGTTGTGAATTTTAGACTATGAAAACCCTATGGGTATGTTTGAACAGTGATCCCAGAACTCCAAGGGCAACTGATGAAAAAAGGTGGGGTTTAGTCAGTAAAACTTTGACATGCTCTTTTGTTCCACCATAGCCTTGTGAGACCCAAACACACTTTGGGTTCACTACGCATTAAAACCGAACAGTCCGTTTAAATAGACAAAAATTTTATAGTGTTTAAGTCCCGAGACTTGTTGTTGAAAATTTGATTTGTTACTGCCGCACTCAGAGACGTCATTTTAATGTCAATTATAGCAAAACCTAAGGTACTTAACATCATAAAGATATAGACTATTATTCAATGACAAAATTAGTAAATCAGAGATTAGCGTTAATGGGCGTCTCTGAGTGCGGCAGTTAGAGTTATTGGTTTGGAGTGAGACTTTCAGGGCATAGTTGTGATAATAAATAGATGCAGTTTTATATAAAAAAAAATCCGTTCATCATTTTCGTCATCTTTCGTCCGGAAATTGGTAGAAATATCTAAAGATTTCAGCCTAATTTAAAAAAATATGAATGATTTCGTAATATGTCCGTTTAAACGGCTAGTAGGCTTTAACCCTTCAGATACCGTCAATTAGAGACACAATAGTAAGACAATAGATGCGCGGCCACCGGTGGTCGCTTGGGGATTCATGAATTAATACGAACTCATCCCGTAAAAGCTGTGGGGTTCAGTCGCCATCTTTATTTTGGGTATTTAAAGGGCGCGTCGGCCTCACGAGGTTATAGCAGGAAATCAATAGATGATTACCCACATCATAAAAAAAAACAAAAGGCTATGAAAACCCAAAAAAAAATATCTACAAAATCTATACATATAATGAATCTGTAGAAGTAAATAGTTGTGCGCGCATCACGTAAAGTGTACGAAATCGATGTAGATAACTTTTAAACAATAAAATTTTGTATAACTTTAAATATTACTTAGGCTTTGTTTGATTGCAATCGGTTGACTATATCGAAAGGTGCGAGTATACTACATTCACTGACTGTTAGGCTAGTAACATAGCAATAGTATTCACGTTCAACACAAATTCATGAAAATATATAAGAGAAAAAATGTCATACCCAGGCCAAACTTCCAGTTTATGCTGTGGAATCTGAATACCAGCTTTGTCATTGAAATGATCGCGATTAATCCGCACAAGCTGCAAGTCCTTCATAATACATTTAAATATCACATTGTAGATATGTATCATTTCACTCAGTTTACGGGTTCTGCGAAACACAATCTGTAATAAGAAAACAAAACAATTAAGGCAGGACGCAAACGTGTGTCTTGTGTCAAATACAAGCTACCGATGAATATTTGATTTCTACAATATAATGTTCCACAATATTCCACAACTATCACACAACGTAATTTAGTCTAGGTGGGAATCTAACCCACAACCTGCGGCATAGCAGTCAGGGTCACTAACCGCTAGACCAACAGGCCAGTCCAAATTGACAGAGAGCGAGGTGGAGCGTCAAACTCAAGTACGGTCACGATGGGTGACTACTGTGGACGCCCTCCAAAAAAAGATCCTATGACCCCTGGCGCCCCAGCCAGCGGTCATAGGATCTTTTTTTTTTTTTCAGCGATATAAACAAGTGCTTGACTGCCATCCCACGTGGTGGTAGTGAAGCAATCGTTGCTGGTGAGACACACTAGTTCATTAAGGTCTATTCACTCTAGCCTTGAAGACACCAAATCAAATAAGTCCTAAAATGTTTTAGTTTCAAGGATACTTTTAGATATACTTACATTGATTCTGACTTTGCTGTTATCAAAAGGATTGGTTGACACCAAGTTGTGAGCTTCTTCGGGCAGTTTATGGGGCAAGTATAAAGTTGTACCATCAAAAGTCTTCTCTTTGAAGTACTGACGGTGTTCTGAAAAAAGACAGAAGTGCTGTCAAAAAACATGTTTATCAATTTACATCATCTAATTATTTACATTTACACCTGAAGTGATGCACACGACCACTCTGTCAAGAGTGATTCTGACAGAGAAGAAGAAGAGAATTATTGTTATTACATAGAACAGAAATAATCGTTTCAACCTTTATTCTATTTAGTTCATCAAACTCCATCAAAAATCAAACTCCAAGCGGAACCTGGCATTCACTCTCATTGTATTTCTATTATGTCTCTAATTACGGTATTTGAAAGGTTAAATTAAAAGTTGTAATGGTTGGTTGTTACAAGTTAAATACTTTAAACAGTAATAGAACATTATCACAAAATAAAAACAGGGCTGTCTTTTACTTAAAGATTACTCAGCAATGACTTGAAAATTATCTACATGGCATAATAAACTTACCAGCCAAGAGCTTAAAGCGCAAATTCTTATAATCTTGATCCGGATCATATCTAACTTCATACTCATACACACTATTCTCTTCAAAGTTCAGGTATATGAAGTTGGCAGTCACTTGAACTGGTGTGCCACTTGTGCCTTTCATGGTTACTGGCGGTGTGTCCTTTACTTCACGCTGTAAAGAGATTTTATCATTAAATGCTTGTATTTCTAGTGCAAGTGTTTTTAGAGCAGTCAACCTGACCTCAGCTTGACTAACTTTCTCTAGATATTTTCGAAACAGATATCTTGTAGATATTATGTAGGATTTTATAGAAATCAAAACCAAGACCTCTGAAAACCTGCTATTTTGCGTGAAGTTTTTGACCATTCATAAGGTGCTCGTAAATTAAAAATATTAAAAAAGGTTAATAGAAACCTTGCATATTTGATGGAAATTATGAACGATAAAAACTTTAAAGGTTTAAAAAAAAAAACTATATTTCTTGGAACAAGCTTTATGAAATACTGGAGTGACGGGATTACAGAAAATTTGAAATTTGCGGGTTACGCTGAAACATTCACCTTAAACTATCAATGTAAACACACACAACACACACATCACTCAGGCGTCGAAGTACTCCTCCACATCACTGTCATCCGGAAATAAGCCCAGAAGACTGGCAGCATTGCCATGTTGAATGGCAATGTTAATTCTTTGAGTGAAGAACGAGTCAGCCCTCTGGTCACGCAACTATTAATTAATCTAAAAATGATACTCAACTTACAAAGAGCTTTTTCTTAGGTTCGTCTCTGAGTGGTTTTGATACGGTCATAGTCGTTTCAGCCATTTTCTCCGTTATCTGCTGAACGTCTGACTTGGAACTTTGACTATCACCCGCCGCCTTCGAAGCTTGTCTGAACAAAAAAATATCAATCAATATATTGTGTTTTTGTCTATAGATGTAGGTAAAAACTGGTTTTCCCCAAGTGAAAGTTGGATTTTATCACAGGAAAAAAGCAACTTAACGTCTAGGAAAGGACATTACGTTGCTCGTAGTTAAACTGAAATTTAGATAACCAATTTTTTGTCACCAATTTTTGAAATGATTTGATGTCCTAATTCAAACAATTTGTATATTCAAGTCAGGATTTTCAGTCGCTCAGTCAGTCACCCACGTAGTTTTATTAGAGTTAACCAAAAAAAAATTCACTATGCAGTATTTGTGATATGCCCATCCCACCCCGCTAGAGGCGCAGCAGAACGCAATTCCTTGAGCGGCACCAAGAGCCCTTGAGAGCTCTCGAGAGGAGAGCCGAGCGGCTAATATACTGCGCTCTCGACTCGTCGCTGCGGCCAGCGCTGCGCTCAAGGCTTTTCTCTTAGAGAATAGCACCGCTGTTCCTTGGTTGCCTTTCGTACCGGGGCCGAAACTCTCTTTCAGAAACAAATCCTTGGCCCCAGTAGGCTTCGACGGCAAAAACTCGCTTACGATGCTGTCCCTGAAGATCTGTAGATCTTTGGGACGTGATACCTACTATAATTAATATAATTTACTTACAGAGATTGTAGCAGCTTCAAGCCTCGTCCGGCACCTCTGATTTGAGGATGGGCAGGCGGGCTGACATCAGCAGCAGGAGAAAACAATACTGGCCCTACAACAAAATGCTTACACTTTACAAAACAGTACAAGGGCAGTCCAGGACAGTTTTTAACCGACTTCGAAAATGAGGAGGTTCTATGTTCGGCTGAATGTATGTTTTTTTTTTTAAAGCATGTCTTAAACTACAGCCTATTCACGTTGAGAAATAGTAACGTTATAGTTGTGATTCAGCTAAGCCACGCCCCTTGACCAATCAGATCATAGTAAAATAGAAACCCGTGCTCGCACTGACCAGTTGGCAGTTGAAGTATTTAAAATTAATACCATAACTCAACATTTAAATTGAGAGTTGTAGAAGAGCTGTTTTATAATGAAAAGTCAACAATAGATTCTATCATATAGAAGAAAGACTGTAATAATGTGGTAAGTGGCTATTGAAGAAAAAACATGTGAGACTTGACAATGTTATGGAAGTCGCAGTAAACAATTCTTGAACGATTTTGATTAAATTGTAAAATAATTACGTAAGTAATGTTAATATTTGAGAATACTGTGTAATAAAAAGGCTTTAATGTTATAATGGTTTAATTTTTACCCCAGCTTAAATACGCCTTTACAGTAGCACTGATGACTCACTATTTTCTCAACGCGTATAAAATAAAAAAAAAGTGAAAATAAATTCAGACTTTTTTTACTACGGGAGCATTGACTTATATTCTAGTGATAGACAAGCCCTTTCATGGAAAATATTTGTCAAAATATTGGAAAGTTAAAACGAAAATCAAAAGGCAAAAAAAGGACAGGAGTGGGTTTTCATGTCCGTAAAAGACTGACATTAAAAGAGTGGCAGAAGTTATTGAATTATTTCCCACTTATGTATGAATAAAGCTCTCGGCTCCATAACAATTTCTGATTTGACCCCAATACCACATTAATTGTATGACATATTGAGATATTGGCACGGTAAATAAATTTCCAAAAAACGCATTACTATTCCGTTCATTCACAAACAATTCCCCCTATTTGGTAAAAATAAAACAAATAATGAATATACCTCATTTTACTGACAATAAATTGTAATATGCTTACATACACACAGCTGTGTCAATCCATCACTTGTTTTTGTCAAACAGAGATAGCTATATTCCGCGAACGAATTTTAAATACGCGTCAACTTGCAGTTGCGAGTGTGACATTCGCTGGGATCAGGTCCAACGGCGCAGTCAGTGTATTCTACTACTACTGTTTTGCTCTCTTTTACTTTGTGTTTATAACTATTTAGGCCGCTATCACACGGACTGCACCACAACAACCGCACGCAGTCTATATATTCAACTGCATGCAGTTTGATCTGAATTTGCGCAGTTTGCGCCACGCATGTAGCCCAGGAGCTCAGTTTATGATTTAATCTTTAAGTGCCTCAAAATAAAGTTGACAATGTCAATGTGCGTTTGCGCTTTGATGAACTGCACACTAACTGTATGCGGTTAGTGATGGACAGCATGCGGCGACATTACACAACTGTAGACGACCGCGTAAGTTGAAGGCACGACTGCATGCAGTCGATATGGACTTCTCTCGACTGCAGCCGACCGCGTGCAGTTGGTATATGACTGCACGAAGTCGAACGTACAACTGCATGCAGTTGAATACAGAGACAGCGTGCGGTTGCCGTGGTGCAGTCCGTGTGATAGCGACCTTAAAGTTTTTCTATTCTAACAACTAATTCCAAATAAAGGAAAGGAAAAAAAATGAGAGCAACTAAAACTATAATATTTACAAACCCCCAGGTTTTTGTTGTGCCTTTGCAAGTAGCATGGCTGCCATCTTGCCCCTTCCACCAATAGAGGTGGCAGCAGATGTAGAGGATGAACATACCTATAAATAAATAAAAGTAAAACTATACATATTGCAATTGCTTAGATGAGGTAGTCTGCAAAACCTGCTGCTAAGCGTTTTTCCTATCTACACAACATGAGTTGTCCAACTTAATTCTAAAATGTTGTGAGGTTAGTTGACATTTAATTAACTATGAAGCTTCAAACTCCAGATCAAGGAAAACAGCAGGAAAGATTTATGCAGATTATAGCGATAGAATCATTAAGATTTACACATACAGAAACATTTATTAACCTTTTGAATACCATAATTAGAGACACAATAAAAAGACAATGAGAGAGTGAGAATGCCAGTATTCGCTTGGGGCTTAATGAATTAAATTGCATCGAATTAATTCGCAAAAAAGAAAATCTGTTATACTTACACTAGGTGGAATGCTTAGGCTCGAGGTGCCTACCAGACTTGGGCTCGCTGTACCAACGGGACTTGGAGCCATACTTGGGACTGTACTGGCATCTGGACTAGACTCCGAAGTGGTATCATCTGGTGTTGATCCCATTTGGGTCTTTTTCAGGGCCTTGAGGAGGGCCAAGCCCCTGCCGCGGCCCCTCGTTGGGTCTGCCATTTCGTGCTGCTGTCGAAAAGAAAAAGAAATTGTAAAAATAAATATTATTCCATTTATCACCTTGTTTTAAGTTTTTTTAGGGTTCCACACCTGAAAAGGAAAAAACGGAACCCTTATAGGATCACTTTGTTGTCCGTCCGTCCGTCAGTCTGTCTGTCATCTTTATCTCTAGAACGTGTGGAGGTATCGAGTTGAAATTAAAACCATACACTCAGGTCTGCAGTCGCTTCAAGCTTGGAAAAAATCAAACTTCTAAGTTAACAAATAAAAAAATTGATACTCTAAAAGATCGAAATTCATAGGGTACTTCCCGTTGAACCAGAATCCTGAAATTTGGCACAAAGCAACGTCTTATAGCACAGGTCTAGGAATAACTGAAAGCAGTAAAATCATTGTTTTTGAATTGATTAGATTAAATTGTCAAAAAGTCAGATGTTGATCAAGCTTGAAACAGGTATAACTTTATGTAAATAAAATAAAGTATAGTGTCTAGGAATAAACCTGACTGTCTATCATAGAATACATTCTATTATTCATATGAAAACCTTAATATTTTATCTGTCCGTATCGTGTCCTTATCGTTTTATCTGTGTAGTTTAGTGATTGGTTTTTTATTTTGACATGTTTATCTCTTGTGGAGACTTCTGTTTTTAGACGTTTTTTTAAGAATTGTGCATTATATGTAACAGCCTGAACTATAGGCACCTAATCCAGTTCAAGAGTCAGAGTTTTATTATTTGTAACCCATGTTGTGCAAATAAAGATATATATATATTTAGTCAGCAACTTTTAAAAGCTACTTTTGAAAAATACACAAGTTCCTTCATTATTTAGAATATTCAATGGATGTTTTACTAGAAAAAAAAAACATATTAGATTGATGGCCAAAACTAAAATTTTTGACATATAAATGATTTGGAAAGTTTTAGCGAGTTACAATATTATCATTAAATAAGTGAAATTGTTGATATTTAAATGATTTGAACCGTTTTAGCAAGATACAATATTATCATGAAATCTAGCCATTTCATGAAAATGGTCAGTCACTCCTTGAAGTAGTCAATTCTAAGATCTGACCACAATTATAAACTTATAATATTACTGTGCACTTCTTGAGTAGATATGTAGAATTACAAAAATAAATTATTGGTTTTTAGTTATGAATTGATATTTGTAACATAATTACAAACTAAGTACCTATAGAATCAACTAAATTTTATACTTCTTTTTCTATAAATTGACTATGACTCAATTTTAGATATATCTTGACCAGAATGCAGCCACATTGACAGTGTTAGAAGTAGGTAGTGTAGGTACTTCAGGTACAGACCAGTTGATGGCAAGTGACAATAATTGAAGCAATCTATAACAAGGTAAATGTTCTAGACAGCTGCCCAAGTCTTGGAAAGAAATAAGGAGAATTTAACTTACAACAAAACAAAAACACACACAGGAAAAAGTTACGACACGTTGTAATTTAATACGAAACCTGAGGGTAGGTAACAGTAGCCATTATAGTTGTAGTACTTGGTAAATAATAAACCATTTTCGAAATGTTGGGGTAGATTTGTAGGCTAGACTAGTCACGAAATGGTTTCCACGCATACTTATAAGATTCATAATGCTTACTTAGCACATGCAATTTAAACAGAACCTGATATTGATATTAGTTATAGGTAAGTACTTACATCAAAAAAACGCTAACCTATGCTTAACTTGTTTAATTATAACTACAACTCATAGTAAGCTTATAAGAATATGGAAAGTTTCAGCACTTAATATGTATATATGATACAATAAATGATATTTCAGTGAAGCCAAACTGGGTTCTGACCAAGTAAAGGTATAAATTTCGTTACAACATGAAATGTGTGCCTCAGTTTTACGTTCTGAACATGAGACAAATCGAGAACAGTAACATAATAATATGACAACAATATAAAAAGACAAGTTGAATGAACAAGTTTACTTATCTTACCTTTAATTATTCCTTCTGTTTAATTCAATCCGTCGTATTTTTCTTGGCTTTCTGCAGTTCTGTGCCGTCCGTCGTCTTTCTACTTTCATACAAAATCAAGGACAATAAACAAGACAAAGATAGAGGTAAAGTGAACAGACAACGAAAACATTTAATTTTTAGTTAATGTTTTTGAATTGGATACTAAGCTTTTTAAGCTACGTCCTCATAAATCAACTATTTAATTGGTTTAAAATTAGAGTATTCTAACAAAAATTACAAAATATTTATTAATTCCAGCTTAACAATAACTGTACAAGAAGTAAAATTTATTCAAAATAATGTAGTAAACTGTTTGTCAGCACAAAGCTCTAGTAAAATATATAAAATCTTTGGCACAAAGTGCTATAATATTTATATATAATCTGTCTAAACAGACTCCAGAACTTTTTGAGAAAATAATAAAACTGTTATTGGCAGCACGAATTTTAGTTGTCATTCACTTGTTTCTAAAAATACTTACATTCCATACTTTTTTTGGTTCTTATATTAGTAAACAATGATCAAAATAAACAACCTTGTAAATACCTAAATCTAATGTAGATGTAGATTTCATTTTACCCTAATAATTATTTTCAAAGTCTTTTGACTTTTCAAACAGACTTTATAAATTACGTTCTAATTATGTAATCTCTGAAATAAACGCGATCTTGGTAAAATGGAACTGAGAATTTTCTTGTAGTTTTGGTTACCTCAGCAAAGTTTACCAAGAAGTCTGACGACTCATTCAGACATTTGCTGCCAAATACAATACAAAAATATTAGAATATGCTGCACCAGCATTTCAAAATCAAATTCATTTATTAATTTTGTGAACACACAGGGTTTTTACAACGATCTTATATAAAATGGTTCGTCCAACCTATGATCCGCCGAAGGGCATAAAAAATATTGAAGCAAATTTCAATGAATCAAAATTAAATTAACGGCAAAAATCTAATTGTAAACTAAATACTGAACTATTTATACAAAGATTTGGCTTAAGACTTAATATCTAAGCCAAAATCATAACAAAAAAAAGCATTATGAACTGTCAGGGTAATGTCACCTAAGTCACTGTCAATAGTGTCAATAGTGTATTTATTTGTCAATCTGTCAAGTCAAAGTGCAGACTATTTATTTGTGCAGTAATCCTCTACAAATTTTCAAAATACTCTGAAAGACGTTTTAAATTTGTAAACAGCTTTACTATAAATACATAAACGATGTTGAGAAGTTTCTTCAAAATTCATAGGACGGGTCATCAATGTGGACGATTATGCGCGGCAACTTTGATCAGGTAAAACATGTTTGTTCAGTTGTATTAAGTATTGTATTATCCTAAGGAGCCCTTGGAGCTACATATTGAAATACGTTCCTGATAAGCTTGCTTTTCTACGACTAGCACAAAGTATGTTAGAATGATTATTGCTATACATTTTCTGTGAAATGGTGTGAGCTGTGCTTATAATGTAATAGAAACAAGTATAAATATAACCTACTATAAGACACACACACAGTAAAAAATATTATTTTTATATAGAGAAGACCATTTTGTAGTCATCATTTTACTAAGTTTTGAATCTGCAGTACCACTATTAAGTACTACTTATACTTAAGTCTAAAATACACACCAAACCTTTACTTATATAATTTTCAGTCAAAATAGCATCAAGCAATTCTGTGGGCTGTCACAACCTGTGCAAAAGAATGTCAGCAAGAAGGTTCCTATCTACAACGCCTGTGCTTGCCGAACTATGTTCATACAGACACAGGACACTCCTAATCCGAACAGCTTAAAGTTTCTGCCAGGAGTCAAAGTGCTAGAGACAGGACAGACTATGGACTTTCCTCATATTGGAGCAGCACAGTGTAGTCCTCTTGGTAAGTTATTATTAACTAGCTTTTGCCCGCAGCTTCACCTGCTTACATAAAATATAGCCTATGTCATTCAGAAATAAAGCAGCTTTCTACAGGTGAAAATATTTTACCAATCGGACTAGTACTTCCAGAGATTTACTCCTACTAACAAAAAAATAAAAACAACAAACTTCTCTTCTTTTTAATTCTAGAATGTGCATAAAACCATGGGTATGTGACAAATCTACACATAAAAAAATTATGTCTAAATCTATAGCATCCTGAGTTTGATATGAGAGTAATTTACTGTTTACTGCTATGAAGAAATGGATAGAGTCAGAAATGCTTACCTGCACACCCATTGATTTGGATTCATGTGCAAATTTATTGTGTCTTGTAAGGAGTCACATGGACAAGACCTACAAACGACAGAGATAAATGGCGACAGTTAGAGGAAACCTTTGTCAATCAGTGACATATAGGCAGTAGAAAAATATATAGTATAAAATATTTAAAAGAACAATGAAAGATGATGGTTGGAAGGTGGGCCGATGACCTGGTAAGGGTTGCGGGAATCCGATGGAGGCCAGACGCACAGGACCGTTTATTGTGGCGGCAGTTGGGGGAGGGTTGTGTCCAACAGTAGACGTTTTTCAGCTGATATGATGATGATAATCATGAAAATATTTAGAAATAAATTATACAAATTGTTTACAGCCTACTGTTTGAATAAAAGGCTTATTACATTGTATAATAAGAAGGCGTCCAATGCAGCTTGTTCATTTAAGTTAACCCTTCAGATACCGTCAATTAGAGACACAATAGTAAGACAATAGATGCGCGGCCACCAGTGGTCGCTTGGGGATTCATGAATTAACCCTTCAGATACCGTCAATTAGAGACACAATAGTAAGACAACAGATGCGCGGCCACCGGTGGTCGCTTGGGGATTCATGAATTAACCCTTCAGATACCGTCAATTAGAGACACAATAGTAAGACAATAGATGCGCGGCCACCGGTGGTCGCTTGGGGATTCATGAATTAACCCTTCAGATACCGTCAATTAGAGACACAATAGTAAGACAATAGATGCGCGGCCACCGGTGGTCGCTTGGGGATTCATGAATTAACCCTTCAGATACCGTCAATTAGAGACACAATAGTAAGACAATAGATGCGCGGCCACCGGTGGTCGCTTGGGGATTCATGAATTAACCCTTCAGATACCGTCAATTAGAGACACAATAGTAAGACAATAGATGCGCGGCCACCGGTGGTCGCTTGGGGATTCATGAATTAACCCTTCAGATACCGTCAATTAGAGACACAATAGTAAGACAATAGATGCGCGGCCACCGGTGGTCGCTTGGGGATTCATGAATTAAAACAACAATCTAATACTTACTTAATTAAAACTTTCAGCCAAAATGATATTCCGCATTGATGGTGTGAAATCAGTTTTCTTCGGCCCTGAGTTTGTGACAGTTACAAAACAGGATGACGATGTTGACTGGAGACTTTTGAAGCCTGATATATTCGCAACCATCATGGATTTCTTTGCCAGTGGCCTGCCAGTTGTCATAGATGCTAAACCTTCAGGAGACACTCGTAAGACAATTCTTTTTTGTAAACTCCATTTGACTGTGTAACCAGGTATACAAGACGCCAGATAAATTTAAAATAAAGTACATTGACCTTTTCCTAATATCTTCAATATATTGAAGGTGCCCGAAAAACCATCAACAAAATGTTTTTCAGAAAAGGTATCACAATAGATGTTGATTCAAGACAGCTTTACTTCTTTCATTCTGTTTTTGAAATTAAGAATATCAATAAATGTACGAGGGTTCATGATCGTTATTCCACGCTTATTTGGCGCCTACCTTAGTAGAGTACCCTTCTTCGGTTCATCAGAGACCACTCAAAATGCCATACATACATTTCATAAGCAGTAGTTTTGCATTCGATATAATGAGATAGGCATATACGGGGATAAGTAGCTTAGGCGATTATCACACTGCCACGCATCACGCTGCATGTTGCGTGTTAACGCACCTACGCGCGTACTTGCGGGATTGCAGATCTGCATCATCGTGCGCCTTTTTTACGCACTCACGCACATAGTTCCGTATTGTAAATTCACGCAGGCTCTAACTAATTTTATACAAAATCAGGCACGGCGCTACTAAACTGATGTGCCGTACGTATCTTGCGTGTCGCTCCGCACCCACGCTCGTGAGCGCATGTTTCTCCGCTTTTGGGCGCGTGATCTGCATGAACGCGCGTGGATGCATTTTCAGTGTGGTGCGGATTTTCTACACAAACGGAGATACTTACAAGCAACGTTAAAACACGCATTCAATATAACAATAACTGCCGCACTCAGAGACGTCATTTTACTTTAATGTCAATTAAAGCAAAACCTAAGGTACTTAACATCATAAAGATATAGACTATTATTCAATGACAAAATTAGTAAATCAGAGATTAGCGTTAATGGGCGTCTCTGAGTGCGGCAGTAAGTGTGAAAATGCTAATCAATCATTTTATTACATTACTCAATCGTTATTAAAATAAAAAAGGGAGTTAGAGATAGCGTGATTGGTGATAGGACCGAAGGGAAGAAAATAAAATGTTGCGCCGACCCCAAATAAAAAATGTCTAGGGCAAGAAGATGATTACTCAATCGTTATTTAAATAATTTCCAGAAATAAATGAAGATGATGACGAGATAGTCCAAATGATAAAGGAGCTTCTAGACACTCGCATCAGACCTACAGTCCAGGAGGATGGTGGCGATGTTCTGTTTGTGGACTTCAAAGACGGAATACTGAGGTTGAAGATGCAGGGGTCTTGTTCTTCATGTCCTAGTTCCATTGTTACTCTGAAAAATGGAGTGAGTTAAGCTTTTACTTGCTAGAACCCTCTACAGTTTGAATGGTTAATCAAAATTATGATATAATAGTCCTCCAGGCATCTCGGCGGAGACTGTCGGAGATCACAACACTAACACATCAAATTAATAAACATCTAGCTGTATTAAGCCTACTGTCCAGTGAATTAAGCCTACTATGGAGTGGGATGCAACTGAAGGAACACAGGAGGGTTTGTGAAAGTTATGCTCTCTCGCTCTACCCAGAGCGTAAGGAGTTATTTGATGTCTTCTCATCACAAAAAAAAAAACAAAGCATTATTTGTGAAGGGAATACTTTATAAGCAGTAGTGTGTCAAGTATACACAATAAGAGTATTGGGATGATTGGGGAGGGTGCAAGGGCTCAAATTCAGACTGCTACTAAGAGTTCTAATATACTGGCAGCACTGCTCTAACTGGTCGGCTGCTCAACAGTCATGCAATCTGACTAAGTACCAGACCAAACTCGTTAATAGAACGGCCAGAATAAAAATAGAAATAAAATGTTTTGACAGTCCATACACCATTCAAAATAAGACCAGACTTTTAAAGAAATCTTACTCACTGTCCGTTCAACCAGTTTTGACTTCTATTTTGTAATTGTGACCATTTTTTTGCTTTGAAAACCAACTTTATATTTATGGAATAGAAGTCAAAATTGGTTGAACGGACAGTGAAACTGGCTTGTGTAAATGGCTAATCATATTGCGAATGGAATGTAATGTTGAGTAATTTTACATTACAGGTGCAAAACATGATGCAATTCTATATCCCGGAAGTGGTAGCTGTTGAACAAATCGACGACGAAGGAGATAAACTTAGTGAGAAGGTATTCAAAGAATTTGAGCAGCTAAAAACCAAAGAGAATGCCGAACCGAAATAAATTGAATCTGTGAATAATAATGTAAGTAGAAACGCAATATGTATATATAGTCCAGTCTTATTTTGCTGATTTATGAATATAAAATAAATTGTTTTTGTCAAAATTTATTGTATGATTTAGAAAAAAAAATATCCTTTCATTTATTGTTAAACATAGAATTTAAAGTTACAGAGAGATGGATATGTATGGTTATGGGTCATAAGAAACTTCTGAAAGGGATGCTATGGTTCTGGAACACAAAGGGCTTGAATTTAATAACCGATCTATGTGGGTATCAACACAAAATATATAGGTTCAGAAGTCAATTTACATACAAAGCGCGCTCGAGCAACGCACACATAGACATCGCTCACGGACACGATATCTCGGTAGCGTCTCGGCGCACTCGTCGAACAGTTCCGGCTCAAACGCTCATTAGTGTGCATCCACCGAGCGTAGGTAAAGATAAAGATAGTTTTTTGTCAAAACATATCATCATCATCATCATCATCATCATCATCATCATCATATCAGCCGAAAGACGTCCACTGCTGGAAATAGGCCTCCCCCAAGCGTCGCCACAACGACCGGTCCTGTGCGTCACGCATCCATCGGATTTCCGCGACCCTGACCAGACAAAACATATAGGTATAAAAATTTAAGTACATACATGAGATTGTCTTACGTTATCAGTAAAAGTGTAACATTTATGGCGTGGTCACGACTTCGGTCTTAGCAACGAAAGGCGCGGCGAGCGGGGTGGCGTCGGTAAGCGGGCCAGCGGTATCGGGCACGCGGTGGTACAACAGTGCGTGTATCTCGTTCGTGCCATGCTTCAAACATTTTCATACTTTTGATTTTACTGCTCGCCGCCTCGCCCTAAATTTCCGTTCACATCGGCAAGGTCGTGAATTAGTCATTGTGCATCCTTTTTCTGTTACTTGAAAATTTGCTGCTTCGACTAGATTTAAAGGGTTCGCTTACTTAGCTTAGATTTGAAAAAATCTTTCCATTTATGAGTTTTGAATAAAGTTACTATTTTTATATAAATAGTGACAAAAAATAAATACAATTTCTTTTTTCGCTAACTACCCAATATTTTTGAGAAAAGTGGTAAAAGTGAAATAGGGTGTCGCCCTAGGGATTTTTTTGCTTTTATAAATAAAAAGTCACTATTATAGTTCATTGCAGTTTTATTATTTAAAGGTAAAAGTTTTCTTTATTAAATCTGAGTATCTTAGGCTGCTTTCCAACGAATTTCACGAATCGACATAGCATAATGTTTTTGTTACATTTTTACTATAAAATAGAGATCGACTTTTATAACACATTCTTTGTTGGAAAACCGTCTCTGTAAGTTTCACACATAGAAATATAAATACAAATATTTAGCCTAATTAAAAGATACATTAGTAGTTGTCTCTTAAATTAAAAGTTATCATAAACTAATTCTAGCTCCTAAACAAAAACCTAAAATTACAATTGTTTGCAAAACCAATAATATCAATATTTTTTTTACGTCTTTTAAATAAATGTAATATCTATTAAACTATACAATGGCAGTGTTCCATTTCATATTTTGAAACTAATTTAATTTTTCAATATAAACTATATTTTATGATACGGGTACAGTCAATAGCAAAAGTTATGATTGTGATGTCGAATTAGAATTTACAAAAAATGTCGTGAGTTACTTCAATATTGTTCAATGATATTAATTTATGTCTGCTTTCGACTGTACCAAGTTAAAAAAAACACAAAAGACATATGATCATAAATAGAATTCATAGTCTAATTATTATAGAAATAAAGTCAAATGGTAGATGAGAAATACAGGGTTTTGCAGAAAAAAAGTCATTGCTAAACAGCTGGCTAATATAAAAGAAAAGAGCACTTAAAAGATAGTTGGTACAATACTGTATTGTTGATCTAGATTGGTAATCTTGGCCCAAAATACACTTGACACCAGTCATAATCAAATGTACTTAATTGCGCCATTTTTATACCATACTAATATATCGGTCATCCAACAGAACAATGTAGTATAGTACATTTTGATACAAGTGCAGAAAGTTTATCATTGCGACCGAGGCGGAATTCGTACGAGCCGTAGGCGAGGGTGTTATGGAGCCGAGGGCTGCAGTGACAAATTTGCATGTGTATCGACTTTTTTACTATTGGATGAGCAATATTGCCGTCTGAATTCACACTGCCCAAATTACAATTCTATTATAATTTCATACCATTCATGGTACAAAAGAATAACAAATACTGGGCGTTGAGCCAAAGCCAAGATACATTCCAATTCACTTACTACTTTTCAATCGTACGTCCAATATTATCTACTTAGTATGTGAAATTAAACAGTTATCGTAAATGCTAACTGCTTAAATTCTTTTTAGGATTCGTATCTGGGGTTGGTCTAGCGTAGGCATTCGTTGAGGGTTTGCGCGGCGTAGATACTACGTAATTTCTGCGTATATGCATTTTAAGAAAAAGAAAAATTGTGCACTGTTGCCAAAAAAAAGTGGCATCTGTTTTTTTGGCACTAGTATCAAACAGAGTTAGAAAAAAAGTAAAAGATGGAAGGAGCTCTCAAACACAAGTTGCTAACTACAATATTAAATTGCTCTGTAAATATGGATTATTAAAATTATATAAAATGTAAGAAAAAAATATCAAGATTTTATGCTTCAATTAATGGTCATGACAGAATTTTCTGTCATGTGTCATATATTTGCCAACCCTGTAATAATAGATATAAGCATTTACGCAGTGTCTACGCGAAGTTAATGACCAAGGCCTACTGTCCATAGACGCGTCGTCGACAGAGATAGTTTTGTATATAAGCTGTGAGCTGGGGTATACCTCGCGTATAACGATGGATACGAGTATAAGAAGCTGCGCGTCTGTGGACTGCAGGTCTACGCCGGACAAACGCTCAATACAAAAACACTAAGACCAAGTACATAAAGGTAAGTTTTAATGTGCGTGCATCAAGGGTTGCACCTACACACGCAACAAGAGGGGAATAAGAACCAGTCCATGAAGATACCGGCACAGTCGTCATTTGGGTCGTAAGCCAGCAGTCGATGCCATTTGTATTTCTGTTCGCAGCCGCAGTCGCGTGTACACCTTGCTGTTGTTGTTTTGCTGAAAAAAAAAGCATAAATATGGTTTTACTGGAAAAAGGGCGCATTAGCTCACAGGTATCGGAAGTTTTGTACTTTTTTGGAGGAATGATATATTCTTAATTGTTTACGGATTTAGACAACTTATCCGTGGGTTTAGGAATGGGATATTATATTCTTACAATCAACAAGTTATCGAACAACACCGCTTCAATCATCCTGACTAACTTTATGCCACAACACAAAGGGTGGCTGCAGTAAATACTTGGTTTTGTAACAACATTTTTGCTTTTAATGCCATCCTTATGCACACGGAATAGACGTCAAAATCAGTTGAACGGACTGTAAAAAAGGTTTGTTTAAATATCTCGTCTAATTTCGAATGGAAATGGGTTCCAACAAGAACCAAATGATAGTCTCCAGTTTATTCATATCAATTTTCTTTCCATTTTGGGTTTTTTTTTGTGGTATTTTGTGAATCTTGGCGTTGTGTATGCCCCATTTATTTTATCAATCCATTGTGTATATGTATATTCAAAAGCTTTAATAATATCAGTTCTTACTTTCCCTGAAGCTTCAATTGCCGCAGTTCCTACAATAAAAGCGTTGAAATTTAGAGTACCACGTAAACATGACCAAAATATAAAATGAAAAACTGCTACCAGAATGAGGTCCTATTTCAAAATTATGTGTTAACATTATAATCAGTTTACGTAAAGGACTGCATTTGAATGCAACACAACCCACCTGCACGTTTCTTGATGAATCGCCTGCTCAAAATGCATAGTGTTGACGATGGCCCGTAGCTTTCTCGCTGAGTTCAGAGCCCAGTACGGCGTCATTATCTCTGTCTTGCTCTCGCATGCGTCTACCCTGAAATAACAAAATCAATGGCTTGTGAATGTTCTTAAAATTGATGACCTTAGGTAGGAAAAAAATGTTAGGTTATGTTAGGTAGGTACTTAAAGGGTAACTTGATACTAGATAACTGGATCAACTAGATCATCATTTTGACCTACAACGTATTTGTTGTTCCACATCAGGGCTTATACAGGGTTATTTGTAAAACACTAACAACCTTGCAGGACTGTATTACCTACAAACATCATAAACAACTACTTTTGTTCTATGACTGACAGACAATTCCAACATTGACATTCGTTCACCGTCCTACGGCAGGTAATCTTTCCTGACCTCCAATCATTCCAGAAGAAGTCATTCTACACTGGGGGTCATCTAGAATATATTCCTGGATGCTCTTCAGTTTTGCCATATAGAACAGTAGAGTCTGTCTAAAAAGTCAGACAGACGACTTGGGTAATTATTAGAGTAAAATGAAATCTGATGTAGTCAACACTGGTTCAATAATCAAGGTTGATTAGTCTTGATCATTGTTTACTAATATAAGAACCTTATAAAAAGTATCAAATACAAAAGTCCCAAGTCATTTGACTTTTTAGACAGACTATACCTAGTTATTTGCTTTTTAAACTCACCTGCCAGTATTATTTACGGCTTGTGCATCAGGCAGCGGTGTATTCGCAGCCTGTCGCACGTGTCTGAAGTAGGAGTCGCCCGTAGCATCGTGCATGTCCGGAACCCCGGGCGCCCGTCTCACCCGGTTCCCTGCCGGCGTCGTAAACGATCCGTACATCCGCTTGATTAAGGCTTTGTTCTCGTCTATGAAGTTCTCTATTTTATCTCTGAAACACGGTAGAAAAATAGTTATATGTGAATTCAAAAATCCAATTATCAGATGGAACAACAAACTCTATGTCTCGTAGGATAAAGTTTAAATTCCATTGCAATGCATAATATTTTTGGGAAGACTTTTAATATAAATAGTAAATTGTTATTTTTGTACTAATTTATTTAAACTAGTGTTTAACTGCGATCCTACTGGTTGGTGGTAAGCAGTCATGCAATCGTTGATGGTAAGGCGCACTAGTTTATTAGGAGCCTATTCACTTTAAAAACACCTAATATAATTCTAATCGGACGGGAAGACCGCAGCATAATTAAAAATCAATTTAAGATACACAACAGTAAAGTCGTTACTTCAGCGAAATTGGTGGCGATGAATTGAAATTGCTTTGAATATCAATTCAACTAGGTATAGTCTTTTAGTCATATTCTTTAAACTATTCAATAAACGGGCAAAAAAAGTTGTCTTTTGATTTGGTTCCTAACTAGGGTCTTTTTTTTTTGTAACGCGACGAAAATCATCTAATAACAACCCCATCACATCTAACTAGGGTTGACACATGTTTGCTATAATATACCTACCTATCTATAGTATGTAAAATACTATAAGTATGTTCTACGCTGATATATATTAAAAGAGTCAAGTTTAAGTATATACTAAAATCCCCCTAGTGATAAGCTGACGTAATCCGCTGAAGGCTAGAAACTCACGACCGACGTTAACGTCGCGTTTGCGCAACGTCGGCGCTGCGCAGACGCTGAAGATGCGTCAACGCTATTAAAACGCCAGTGGGTTAGCGGCCTTCATCGGGTCCAATCGCTCGGCAAAAGTGAAGACAGACTCACTGAGTCATCCCCATAGCTACATAGTTTAATGGAATATGCTCCTAATGCCCTTAGCAACAGAACTCTTTTTATACTCACAATGGATAGGTATTCCCCGCTGTTGGACAATACAACTGGAAGTTACGCTTCACGCATGGAACCCCTCTGATGATCTGACCTTGAAGCTCGTAGCCCAGTGCTAAAGATAGCGCTGTCCACAGTATCTGGAAATAATTGCAAAAGTAATTAAGTTCTTGTGTAAATTGCGAGATGTGTGTTTTTCCTAAAGACTTTTATTATAAAATTCCATTCAGACGGAATTCGGAAAATCAGTTGAAATATTTATAAGTAAATCAGTTAGTATCAGATTACGATAAGAGACATATCAGAGCAGTGGTGGCCGAGTGGTAACGGCTCTGACTTACGAGTTGTAGGTCGTGGGTTCAAACCCAGCCAGGCGCATTACTTTGTGTATTTTATGTCATCACCACTGCTCTCAAAACGGTGAAGGAAAACATCGTGAAGAAACCGGCATGTCCTAGAACCAAAAAATTCGAAGACATGTGACATTCACCAAGCCGCACCGGGCCCGCGTGGTTGATTACGGCCCATACCCTCTCCTAGAGAGGAGGCCTGAGTCCCAGCAGTGGGAACATTATAAGGCTGACTATGCAGTTAGTATGATATTTTTTGGGCAAGTTGGCATGATATCTCAGCGACTAGAAGAAGCCTAAACCAAAATCTAAAATGACCAACGACCCAAAAAGTCCCGGAAAGCTGATGAGATTTTAATCGCCGACAAGAGGGTAGTTCGATACTCGTGTAGACTGCCAAGACAATCGGAGATTTACTCGTATTACATCCTTTTTTCTATGGTCACTATCTCGCAAAACTCACAAGACGTAAGTACCGACCAAACGCAGGCGAATTTGTACAATTTCTATAATACTTGTTGCTACCAGCAGCTTAGTCCGCGTGATAGCAGAAAATTATCCCAAGGGAACATACTCCCGGGATAAAAAGTATCCTATGTGCTATTCCAGGACATGGTTTACCCGCGTACCAAGTTTCATCAAAATCCGTACAGCCGTTCAAGCGTGAAGAAGTAACATACAGTTACAAACTTTCGCATTTATATTAGTACCAACATCATAAATAACTAGTTCATATTTATAAACTATGCGGAAGTTATTAGTACACTCTTAGGCGGGTCAAGTTAAACAACAAAATGCAGTGACAGATGGAAATTCCTGTAACAAGCAAAAACAACTAAATAATAAGAATCAACTAACTATGAACGTAACCGCGATACTATCAGCTGTTGGAATCAAAAGGATACTTTAACGAGTTTTAATTAGTATGCAATTATTTTTGGTAGCAATGAATGAAAACAATTAATGGTTTAAAATATTATGATATTAGTTCAGCAGCTTCATATCAACACGACAACAACTCGCAAATTTATAGGCCTAAGGAAAATAATATCTAATGTATATTAACTGCACATAAAATAAGTGAAGCTTTAATATAACACATTGCAAATATACCACAATAATGTGCGACATAAATAAAACTAATCATTGCAATATGCCTTCCTACTTAGAGCTAAACAAATAAAGACAAACTCACGCTCAAGCAGATCAAATCCATGTCCGCTACCGGATTAATGTTTTAATTAATACGTCCTGCTACTGCAGAGTGTACTAATTAACTGAACGGATTCCAAATAAAAAACAATATACAGAAAAAATCACGTTTTACTCAACTCGACCTCACAACACTGGAACATGTTCTCAAGATATGTCCGGTGATATACGATGTAAAAAAATCCACGTTTTCCGCCGCATAAATTCGCTTTTGCAGAATTATAAACCTTAAGGCCGCACAAAGTATAAAAAAATAAATTTTAATTTTGCAGTCCTCTATTGTTATTCTAGTTTATGCATAAAATGTGCCTGACATAAAACACTCATTGAGATTCAAAATAGCCAGCAACGCAAAACATGTACCCGCGCAGAATATTGAATTTCTCGTGCAAGAATATCTACTTTATCATTTTTTAATACAAAAAAAGTTGTATGCATATTTATTGCAGTGATTTATAATGAATTTTGATTGCGCAATATAAATGGGAAACTGGATCGTGTCATTAATTTAGCAAGCGCTCGTTATTTAGCAATTCTAAAGTTATCCAGCATATTTTAGACGCAACTGTGTCAATAACCTTGCAAGGAATGAAATAAATTTACATACTTATTTACAAGCAAAAAATCACAGAAGTGAGGCGCCCATCTTATGGCGCCCGAAGTTCGCTAATGATTTATTAGACTTTATAGTTCACTTTGTACGACTGTAAACTGTTTCATTACCAATTGTAAAGTTCACAGATGTAGCACTTAAAAATCATTAGCTGAAGGTTTACGATGTTTCGTAAATAAAAAATACTGACTTTATTGACTTGTTTAATTGTAAGAAATATTCCCAGATCCATCATTTAAATTTTAATGTCTGTTAACGACCGTACAAAGGTCAAAATAAAACTAATTGAAAAAAATGCTAATTAATTTTTGCTATGTAAGTGCATTAGATGTTTCTCAATATATCTTAAGATATATTAGATGGTGCTTCCCGCTGTGTAACTTGGTGAGTTGTTAGTGCCGAGTAGAGCATTTAATTTAAAATTAAAATACTTGATTCTCGGTAACACGTAGGTACGGGTAATCGATTTGTCATGTTACTTTGCTCTTGATTTATAGAAATTGAACGTGTTTTTACTGTCTAAAATTTATTTATATTCTATTGTGTTCAAGTTTAGATAATTTGAGATTTAGGTACCGATGTTGCTTGGCGTCATTGTGTTTTTTATTTCTTTTCTTTTTAAACCAGTCTAAGCGTGTACCTAAATACCATCAAATTAGGTACCTCTCCTGTCCTATACCTACATTAAATTCTGTGTAGGTGTATTATGTGTAGGCATTCAGAATAAACTGCTAAAACGATTCAATTGTTTTATTTTTTTTGCCTCCTTGGCGCCACTTGACACCTGCGATTTAATCCCTTGAGATCATTCGTGTCACGATTATTTTTCGTAATTTGTTGATATTTGAAAATGGATTGGCCTCTTTTGGTCCGCATCGACATATAAACTTTATTATATTTAAATAACTTCCTATTTAATCAGCAATTAAGCCATATATGTTAGTTACTAACCAATAAAGAGATGATACATTTATTTTTATATACTTATTTGTCTTCATTAGTTGCCTATCTACCTACCTATATTCATCATCATCATCATCATCATCATCATCATCATCATCATATCAGCCGAAAGACGTCCACTCTTGGACATAGGCCTCCCCCAATCATCACGCATCTATCGGATTCCCGCGATCCTGACCAGGTCGTCGGTCCACCTTGTTGGAGGCCTTTCAGCGCTGCGTCTTCCCGTACGTGGTCGCCACTCCAGAACCTTTCGTCCCTATCGACCATCAGTTCTGTGTGCAATGTGCCCTGCCTATTGCCACTTAAGTTTGGCGACTCTTCGAGCTACCTATATTGTGAGATTAGTATTTCTGTGTTGGAAGGCCGTTTGAGTTCGAAAAAGCTATTTGCAATTCACAATATCGTCCCAACTTTTACTGCAAAATTGGATTTTATTAATTGCGCCTTTATTTTATAGCTGCAACGAATCGCACCTAGCTGCATTCAATCAAAAATAGCAGGCACTTACACTTATGTAGGGCTCTAGACTAGAAATAGTCTATTTTACTGACTAAGTGACTGTCTGTCTGACCTCTACAACCCAGTAACTGGTTAACACGATAACCCTTAGCTATCTAATGCCTGATTTTCTGGCTTCAGTCAACCTAAGGATTCTGAAACAACTAGAAATGACAACCGCAATAAACAGCTTAATCTGCTTGTTAAAGATATCAGCACAACCATAGGAGCCCAGCAAGGTCGATGCGCGCTAGGGTCATGGGCATTTCTGAAAGCGATACCGTGGTCCTGGAACGCCTAGGGTTACTGAAGGACACAGGTGGCTCTACCTTTGAGCGAGAGAAGTCTTTAAATGATTTACTCCACCTCAAAAAAAAGTGCTAGTCCAACAAAAATCACACGTCCAGTACTGACCTGAGTAGGTAAGCTTTGCTTAACCTCGAAGGTCGATCAACGTGCGTCTGTCATTATTTAGCAGCGAGATCCACCGCACATACGAGTGCCATGCTCAAATTCCTTGACGCCACAAGTTAATGGCCTATCAATTTAATTACGAAATAACACATTATTTTAATGCGTCACTTTGCCTTTAAGAGGACTGTAGGACTAATCGCAAGTTTTATAACGCGTATGTGAGCCAGTACAGTAAACAGAATAGAAAAAAATATGTTGTTTTTCAGGATAAATACTAGATAGTCTGTTTAATACATAATACAGCTAATTTAGTGGGTACGATAGAAAAAATTACGAGGCTGCCTCTAAAAATTACATTCACAGCAGTATAATAGGAACTGATCATAACTTTTGCCAATGTACCTCTTAATTCATGTATCAACTCCAAGGCATCTTCAAAACAGAAGAAATCCAGCAAGAAAAAATTGTCTGCCCAGCATTCGTAATTTGAATTCATAAGTGCAAAAAAGTAAATTCATGTCATTTTCCACCGCTAAGTTCATTTTTGCTTGCACTTGAAACGAAAACTTCAAAGGGTTTGGTTTGGCGATTCAAGCGAAATTTCTTTTAAGTGATCAGGCAGAAATTACCGCGATAATACATTCAATAATCAAAGCAATACCACTAGTGTTTTCGGTCTAGTTTGAGTGGCCCTGCTGGGTCGAAACACATACAGCGCTTTGGCCGTTGGAACCAAGGTGTGGCGACCGCGTAGCTACTGGAAGACGCAACTCCTACAAGGTGGACCGATGATCTAGTAAAGGTTGCGGGAATCCGATGCATGCGAAACGCATTGTGGCGACACTTGGGGGAGGCCTATGTCCAATAGTGGACATCTTTCGTCTGAAATGATGAAGATGATGATGATGACAGAGCTTTAGGTGTTGTAGTGTTGTAGTCCTCTTAATGTAAAGTTTCGAATGCACGCGACGACGCGCGTTGACGTCTTCAGGTTCGCGTCTATTCCATTCACGTTCACAGTGACATTTTGATGTGACTCACGCAGTTTTACTTGAAACTCAGAAATTTTATTCGCTTATATGCGTTTGTATGACGAAGGTGTAGTCAGGTTTTGCATGTTGACTGTCGTGCAATATCATTATCACGCTTATGCGTTACACAGAAGTTTTAAGTGTATGCTGCGATGTTCAAAACAATGACTATCTTATGCGTTTTGTGATTTTGGTCTTAAGGACAATTTTTTTTTAAGGTATCTAGGTACCTAATCATCCAATGACTCCTCTTGCTCTGGGTGGAGCGCGAAGGCGTGTCATATATTTACTGACTAAAACTAAACCAGTCCTTCAGTTGCCCTTTCTAAGACTACGGGTTTTCATTTTAGAAAATCGCCGTGGCCCTAGCAGGTATCGACCCTACTGGGCCCCTACGGTTTGTATTTATTTATTTATTAAAACTTTATGCACAAATCACTGTACAAACCAGTCGACCTTAGGGTAGCGCAAAAACATACCATGGCAGGTGCAACTTAATAATTAGACGAACCGAAGAGAGACAAAAATACAATAGTAAATACATTCTTAGAATTCGGTTTGCTGAAAACTTTTTAAGGAGCGCGTGGATTCCTACACCCTGCCGACGATTTGGTCTCGGTCAGGTCGATTACCGGACGGTCGGATGGCGAGCTATCGGTAGCTGTAAATCGGGGTCGGGATGCGGCTTGGGTGTGAGGAAGGCCGTTCCCATACACGTGCAGCCGCTTCCTTCGCTAGCATTACTGCTTCGCAGAAGGAGGCGACCGCCTGCCATTCCTAAGCATAGCCGACCTACGTCACAGAATGCCGCTAGACTTAAGTGAACAGCTGATTAATTATAATAAACGAAAGTGAGAGAACAAAGAGTTGCATTGTACTCAATTTTTATATGAGTAGGCAGTAGCCTCCTCACATAAAAATCGAATACAATGCCACTACAACAGATGCAATCGGAGAATAATCTTAAGATTACCATGAAAGCTTTTAGTGGCAGTTATCTACAGTTCGATGTACTCATTGGTGAGTTTCCAAATAATAATAATCTCACTAATATTATAAAGACATTCGCCTGTGTGTGTATGTTGACTGGCCTGTTGGTCTAGTGGTTAGTGGCCCTGACTGCTATGCCGATGGTCGTGGGTTCGATTCCCACCCAGGACAAATGTTTGTGTGATGAGCATGTTCATTTGTTCTGTGTGTAATTTATCTATAATATGTATGTATTTAGAAATAAGTATGTTAATCAGTTGTCTAGTACTCATAACACTAGCTCTGCTTAGCTTGAGACGACAGCGTTGTGTGATAGTTGTGGAATATACATACATATACCAAACATTATCATTTACCATATACATGTATGTTTTTTACTTCTTCACGCTCGCACAGACGGCTGAAGATTTCAAGGAAGCTTGGTATACGGCTAGCACATGTCCTGGACTAGCATATTGGATAGGTACTTTTATCACAAGAGATTAATTTTACCTGGGGATATTGTTTTACTATCGTGTGGGCGAAGCCGCTGCCAGCAGCTAGACGCTATAGCCCAGTTGTAAAAAGCTGTTCATTTGGTTTTACCATTTTCGGTGTCGAAAGGTTTACCACACGTACGCAACTAAGAGAGACCCAATAACAGGGTTTTATAGACTCATCTGATTCCCAATATGAGTGCGGTGCTCCTGTTCAGAATAATGAGTCACGTGTTGGAGATTCCCAATTGCCCATACACCTGGACTTGAGAACTTCATGTATGCCACCAATGCTACAATTAACAGGACCACCTACGACGCCCAAAGCTTAAGGAGTTTATCATTGGGTTCGCCGAACGGTTCTAAAGTGGCGATCACATACCGGAAGACAATGCCAGGAATCCGATGGACACGAAACGCACAAGGACTGATCATTGTAGTGACCCTTGGGCGAGGCCTATGTCCAGTTCTGGATGTTTTCGGCTAATATGATGATGATACCCATTGATTCGAAAAGGAGAAAAGCCAAGAGGTGTTTAGCTCGAGAGTACTGTACCATTGACAAAGAAAGTCCTTAAAAATGTAGATATTATAATGCATCGTTTGGTTTTTATCATCGTCACCTTCTGGTCTTTCCACACAATTTTTGGCTAGGTATTCGCCGTCTTTATATCATCATCATCATCAGCCTTTTTAATGTTCCCACTGCTGGGTCTCAGGCCTCCTCTCTAGGAGTAGCCCAGTGCGGGTTGGTGAATGTCACATGTCTTCATCAATTTTTGGTTCTAGGACATGCCGGTTTCCCGTTCAACGTTTCTGTGGTTTCGTTCTTATTCCGTTCAAAAGTTTACACCTAACAAGATACTATGGCTAACATTTTTTTATCCAGGACAAAGCATAAGTTTTAAAGATAAGGTGAATGCACCAAGTCGTAATGGCAGTCAAATAAGGTTATAAATAATGGCGACAGCAAGCCGTGTATCATATAAATCCGTCACGATTTATATTTTATCGCAGAGATGGAGGAGCCCACGCTTGTGAGGCTTGTGACTCACAGTGACTTAGATCCAAGTGTCGGACGCAGACGCGTAGCGTGGACTAATTTAGGTGTGGGCGAAGGCGTATTAGCGAGGCCTTTTTGCAAGCTTTTATTTAATTTCACCTGTCCCAATATTTGTCTGTAATCAATTCTTGTAAATTAAATTTGACCCACTTCCCGGTTACTGATTAAGCTGAAATTTTGCATGCATGTGTGGATCAGATAACTGTGCAAAATGATTATGATAAAGAGCTGATCTAATGATGGAACCGGAAGGTGGCTATAGGAACTTGGTAGTTAAACGGCACAACCCCATTGAGTTTGGGCTCGTATTGGCTTCGTCTTGACGAGTATTAATTAAGTATATAAGTTTTATACCGTGCTATAAAAGCTTGCTATGAAAAAAATATTTTCATTAAAAACTTGTTACAAGCTTTTATTTAGTTTCACCGGTCCCGATGTTTGTCTGTATCAATTCTTGTAAATTAAATTTGACCCACTTCCCGGTTACCAATTGAGCTTAAGTTTTGCATGCATGTGTGAATCAGATGATAAGGCAAAATTATTATGACAAGGAGCTGATCTGATAATGGAACCGGAAGGTGGCTATAGGAACTTGGTAGTTAAACGATACAACCCGATCGAGATTGGGCTCGTATAATTCATTAAAATTTTGTTCTTTTACAAATACGAAAACGAGACAGCGACTGCGCAGCCCAGTGTCCGACCACATCGTCACTTACTATCAAGTGAAATAGTGGTCAAATGCCAGCCTATCTTCTACACTAATAAAGAGGTAAAGTACTGGTCCGATTGTTAAATTTTTTTCACCGATTGAAAGCTGTTTTATTCCTGAGTGACATAGGCTATATTTTATGTACGCGGGCGAAGCTGCGGGCAAAAGCTAGTCAATTATAAATAAAAGCCTTATCCTTAAAGAAATATAACTTGTGCGGGCCCTTTTGGGTGCGAGGCCGTGGGCGAAGCGGCCCCTCGCTCACGTCTAGCTACGCTACTTGTCGGACGCTGCCAGTGAACCTACGCTGTCGCAATTTTAATAAGGCATTGTATAAATAATGGCGTTATCGGAAATATAGTGCGGATTATAATGCTGGACGGACGTGCCTTTGTTGATAATCTAGGAAGGATTTTATTATGTGATATCTTTTTTAGCCAAAAAGGCTTTTTCCGACCCGTCATCCCGTTGCCCCAGCCGCCACCGGGATTCCGATCCTGATTTCTGGCTACCGTAGGCGCGGGCTTGCCGATGGCGAGCAATGAGTAGCTCGCTGTCCAACCGTCCGGACCGAGCCTAAGTCGTTGACGGGGCACACTGTTCCCGTGCGCCTCAAGGAGTTGTCAGCAACTGTAAGGGCCCAGCATGGTCGAAGCCCACTGGGGCCAAGGGTATGTTTCTGAAAGGGACGCTCGGTCGGTTTTTTAATCAGCAAGAGTTTGGCACTATCTCCTACTACGCCCAAGGGCTGGGGATGTCATCTGGATGATTTTTACCCGCCGAAAAAAAAAACTTGAACATGATTTAAAAGCTTGTTGGTTCTTCCAACGCAATATTTGTTAAGTGGCAACGCCCAAAAAGATAGATAGCATCTGAAAGCTTTGTTGGTATTCGGTAATTCCGTTCACAAAACTTGTTCCAGTAGATACGTGCCTTTTTAAACTTTAAAAGTTTGTGGCAAAATTTTCGTCTTTCCGAATTTAAATTAAATGTGCAAGGTTTCTATAGGTACCTACATCTTTTTTTCGCTTTTAATTTACGAATCCTTAAATTATGAAGACCCAAAGTTCACGCAAAATAGCAGATTTTCAGAGCCTACTGGTTTAGTCTTATACTACAAAATGATTTCATTTCAATAGAAACATAAGTAGATAATATATCCACAAGATATCTGTGTTTCCAAAATATCTAAGAAAAAATTTTTATGTAAAAATGTCAAACGTAAGAGCGGTTGTATAAATATGTATGTTGGCTTAAACTCACTCGGTGATATCTGCGACGTTTGTTGTTATAGACTTGACGTTGCATTTGCTTTGATCAATGGTGTCGTTCGCGTTTCAATTTTCCGTAGTTATTTTGCTTTTTTTTTTAAATTCACTTCGTGCTCAAAAAAAAAAAAACTAAGACATGGACGGAGGCTTGAGGCAATTCTGAAGAAGGTCCCAAATAAAGTATCTATATTTAATTTAAAAAATAATTAATCATTAGTCTGATTTTTGTTTGTAGGAGGTAATCTCTGAAACTACTGGTCCGATTGCGAAAATTCTTTTACCGATAGAAAGCTGCTTTATTCCTGAGTGATTTAGGCTATTTTATGAACGCGGGCGAAGTTGCGGGCAAAAGCTACCTAGTTTAAAAATAAAGTTGATATTATTTGAATCACATGCATATGGACCCTATTGTGGAAAATTAACAATTCACAAAATCACAATGTTGTGAATCATTTGTGACTAGTGTGATCAGTTCACAAGGGTCAAAGTGCTGTGTACACTGTAAAGCATTACTGTACCACACTTCGGGTGTTGACTCTGCTCTTGTGATGATGTTTCTACATGCAATTAGCACCTTTACATTACGTAGTCACAAACTTTGTTTAGTAAACGCTATCACAATACTCGTACCATTGAAACAAAATGTCGGAGAATTTGATGAAATATTTTGGTTTTAAACCAAGAAGACAGTATAAACTCATCTGCTTTTATGTCCTCGTCCCATATTTTTGAGGTCTGAGCTACATGTTTTCTTTTTCAAATATTTCCTCTTGATTTTGGTGTCATTATCTCTTTTGCCTTTACTCAACAGGCTTGGGGCTGGCCCTGGGGCCATCAGTCGAGTCGCTTCATGTAAAAAGACATACTGTTAGACCAGTCTAACAGTGTGTTTTTCTTGAAGTGACTGCTTATCAAACCTCCAAAAGTCAATACGATAGCCACTGGGCAATACGATATTCTTTTTTTATTTAACCGAAATTTTCAAGCTCCCTTGAAGCAGTCCTTGCAGTCTAGGTCAATTTTAATCTATTTTATTCTATCTATCGTATCTCTTACCTCTTTCTTCTCTCTATCTACAATAATTTTACCTAAACTTATTTAGTCCCATGCATTAGAAAGAGGTAAGCTGAACGGTATAACATGAATTTATAGAACAGGCAAAGGGCTGTAGAAAGTGCTATGCTCGGAGTTTCCTAGTGTGATCGAATCAGGAATAAAGATATCCGCAGGAGAACCAAATTTACCGACATTGTCCGAAGAATCGCCAAAGTTAAGTAGCAGTGGGCAGAGCACATTATTAGGTCGATAGAGCTGAAAGGTTCTGGAGTGGCGACAGCGTACTGGAAGACACAACATTAGTAGGCCTTCCACAAGGTGGACTGATGACCTGTAGTGATGGTCGCAGGAATTCAATGAATGCAAATGACCTATTGTTGTAGGGAAATTTGGCGAGGCCAACAGTGGACGTCTTTCGGCTGAAATTATGGTAGAACCTCGTACTCTTGATAATTTTATTTCGGGTCCACGTAAAACGCCTTTGTCTTCATTGGTTCCTACACCACCATAAGCCACTATCTAATATCCATCCTCGTTAGAGTTCACTTCTTTGTCGCCTCGCAGTTTTCTCTAGTCACTTTCTTTTTTTAAACTATCCATTATTTCCATAAATTCTAACAGATTATGTTTTGTAATCTTTATAGCGTTAGATATATTACTAATAGATAGGTATTCACGCTTGGCGTAGTGGGTGAGCGATTGATGGTCGCTGTACTGTGTGTCGCAAATTCGATTCCTGCACGGACCAAATATTTGTATGGCCTACACATAGCTGGGTGTTCCGGGTATTGGTGTCTTGTGTTTGTGAGTTGAGTGCGAATCATAGACAGAGTAATTCCTATTGCGGGGCAATGCTTGTTGCTTGCGATTTGTTTTTTTTTTTTACATTTTTAGCTTTTCCAAAAACCTAACCTTTGTCTTAGTTACATAAAAATGCAAACTCAAACAATGCGTCATATTTAAAAACCAAGGTTCCCAAGTAAATTGATGTAACTGAAACGTCTCAATGACGGTATCAACATTTTGCAATTTTAATAGCGTCATAGAAATTCATTTATTCAGATTTATTTATAAAAAAAAAAAACAATGCAATCTGTCGACGCCATTCCGTCTGGTTGCCAGCTAAGATAGATATTTGTGAAATGTTAGTTAATTACTTTACAATGTTGCCTTAGTAAATAAATGTGTTGTACGTTGTTCGGTATTCGCCTTTATTTTTATAGGCATAGTTTTAATTTATAGATAATTATGTAGGTAATGGTCAACAATTTATATTTTATCACTCGTAATAGACGATTTTTTTTAGTGTTGTTATGCATGTAACAAGTGTCAAGTTTTACAATCATTATGTTTTATGGGATCGCTGCGCTTTCTGCCTCTAATTGTAGACGTATTCCTGTCGGCTATCACACTGTCTTCCTTGTTCGTTGATTGAACTGCTAAAATTCGCGGCTCTCATGTTTGAACCAGATCTTTTGAGCCGGTATATTTTTTTTTAATCTGATATAAACTAGTGCTTAACTGCGATCCTACCTGATGGTAAGCATTGATGAAATCGTTGATGGTGAATCGCACTAGTTTATTAAGAGCCTATTCATTCTTACCTTGAAGACAACTAAATTATAATCGGACGGGAAGATCGCAGCAGCCAACTTATTGCAGTACTTTGACGAACGCGGTATAAACGACGAAGCGAAACGCTTAGTCAGGACCGTGGAGGTGTTAACAATGTAAGGGTGGAATCTCGCCGTATTCGTTTTTAATACAGAATACAATCTTTTCTTTTACATTTGAATGGGGATGTAAAATATTCTAATGCTTTTGCAATGCAAATGATGCTGCAAAATGCAAATGATTGTATCACTGCTTACCATCAGGTGGGATCGCAGTCAAGCACTAGTTTATATCAATTGCAAAAAAATGCATCGAATCAGCCTTCTGAGCAAGCTTTCAAGCAATACTAAGATTACCAAGTACAATAAAATTCTCAGCTGCATTTTACCGCGATCGCGCTTGTTTCAATGATTCCATAAATTGTGGAGTTGTGCAAACACTTGAGATACAAATCTATACTAATTTGACATCACAATATCCTCAGAAACGATTACAAAATGAATTTCTTTCCTTTTTTTAAAAACTTTATTCTTAGACATACATTTCTTTTAAAATAAATTACGTTATTGTAGTGCGGATTGGTAGATGTCACATATTTTTGGTTCTAGGACATGCCGTTTTCCTCACGATGTTTTTTTTCATCGCTTTGGGAGCAGTGGATATAAATTAAATTACACAAAGTATCTAATAGACTTGCTGGGTTCGAACATGAGACTTGAGAACTCGTTCGTCGGGTCGTTACCAATAGGCCACCACGGCTTACTGTCTTGGGCCAATGCGAGCCTAGGCAAATTCAGGCTAATTGACACAAGGCAAGCGCTACTGTCTAGACGTTTGGCAAGTTTGAAGGAAACCAATGCAAATGGCTATCATAGACGAGTTTTGAGGAGACGCCCACATGTTGGTCGAGCGCGTGCAAGTGCCTTTGATTTGTGCAGAAAAACCGACACCGCTCCGAAGTGAGTCAGGTGATCGCGAGCGGCTGTGAGTTGTGACAAGCTACGCCAAATTAGGTCTATACACGTTGGCGCTTGTCTATAATCAACCAACTAGGCGAGCCACACCGAGCGATAGTAAAACAAGGCAAATTTACTGTCTAGATGTTGGTATTGGACTCGGAAACGCTCGGCCAACGTGTATTGCAGGCTTAACAATTTTGATATCTCTAAAATCTTCAGCTATATTAGCAGTAGGAACCGTAAAGGCGGACTATAAAGTTTATTTACGGTTTTAATTATTCAGTATAAACAAATTATAGAAAAGCCAGGAAACTAAACACCTACGTCTTTAAAATGAACCGTTAGGCACAAATCTTCGCCCACTACGAACATTATGCATTAAGCAATATTTTGTTTAACACAAGCCTTCGGAAACGTGACGAACAATCATTTGTTTTGTCTTTACTCAAATAATGCAGTTTGTTTAACCCAGCTATGACAATTTTCATTTGCTCAAATCATTAAGCGACTTGGTAGTTATGTTCATACTACGTATTTGCTTATACCATAAAATACGCAGTAATTACTCCTTTGTGCAAACGCAGTTGGTAAACAATTCATATACATATAAAACAAAGTATTAAGAAAATGATTAAAATTCTCTTCATTATGCTCTTTTCCTTCAAAATTGCTAAGTTTATCAACAAAGCGACAATCTGGGGCCTTACTATGACGTGTTAAAATGTCAGGCATGAGAGCGAGAGAGGGATTTATATAGATTAAAGGAGAAACTGACTGACATATCAACGGACAGCCGAAACTACCAGTATTAGGAGTGTGAAATTTTGCACAAAGCTTCCTTTCACAACGTAGGCTAGCACTACGAGATAATTTTCCAAAATTCACCCGTTAATGGGATGAAACAGGCGTTCAAAGTTTGTATGGAGAAACCTATTTTCTCGTGAGCGAAGCCGCTTGTAGAAGCGTGTATCCTATATAGATATATATTCTATTTAGCTTCACCCCTTTAACAGATTAGTTTAGGTCGTAAAATGGATCGCGTTATGAGCTCTGATTTTATAAAATCAATTTTTTTTTTCCCAACGTTAGTACCGATGTTTACTCATACTACTAATGGATCTACTAATTCCTCATTTAACGATACCATCATCTTGATTAGGGGATTAACATCTATTTTTCTAACGTGATGCTGAGCAATGATGTAGTCGATGATGATGCACTTCTTCTCACTAACAAATTGACTAGAAACCTTGAAGACTACGAGTCTTCAAGGTCTCTAGTCAACTCATCTACTAAAATTATAGGTAGAAGGATTTCTTACAGGTATTTGGTAGAAGGAACCATTGTTGATCGTCCGGTATGACGTCAGAGGCACCACGGGAACCGATCCGTTTCGCAGTAGTATTGGCCCCTGGAGAGGAGTCACGGAGGGCTGGCCTGAATCTGGAACACATAAATTAGTGGTTTTAGACATGAATGCATGGAGAAATTTAATTCTAAGTCTGCCTACCTTCTCTGATAGCATATATGTATATTATGTAAATTCACCCATGATTGCAACAGGTAAGTTTAGATTTATAGAGCAGAAGATCTTAATATACTTGGTCTTATTATCTAGAAAAATTGATTGACGCTGGTAAACCTTTTTCATTACCTATTGATAGTTTCGCGTTTGATAACTACGAGTATCTCACCTGATGAAAGTGACGATGTGGTCGACCATGGAGCACGCTTATCTAGATTTATTTTCGACTTGACTAACACAAAAGAAGAAGATTTTGATGTTTTTAATATAATACTTAATATACGCAAGGGGATAATTATTCCAAAACAAGTTTAGAAGGTCTAGAACGAGGAGCAATCGATACAAAAAATAAACATCATCATCATCATCATCTTCCTGCCCTTATCCCGTTTTATTTGGGGTCGGCGCAACACGTTTTTTTCTTCCATTCTGTACTGTTGCTCGTCACGCTATCACTAACTCCCTTTTCATTCATATCACTTCTCACACCATCCATCCATCTTTTCTTTGGCCTCCCTCTTCCTCTCCATCCATCCACATATAAATTCATAACTTTTTTAGCAACATGCGTTACAGAAAATAAAAATATAAATTATTAAACAGATAATACTAACGAATAGGAAATTTTAACAAATTTAACATATTCGGCAAAAACGATTTATAATCTTCAAGCTAAAGATACCAAACTTGCATAACAAACAACCACTACCTTCAGATAGCATGAGAAATTAAGAAATTATAGAGCAATTTGTATCGCATCATCCGACTGACACCGCCGACGTGCTCATACGCATACCATTAGTAAGTTGTAAAACAACATAATTTCATCACTCGCTGTCTCGAAGGTGCGTCACCAGATCCAGGTCATGTTACGAAACTACTAATCTTCCACATGTTAAGGCCATGCTTCAATGGCCTAGTGGATATGAGTAAGTGATCGTTAGTCTTTGTGAACTCCTGCGTAAATAAACATGGTTATTCTCTTTCATTTATGTAGAAAGAGTGACAGTTCTATATATCTTTATGTGTAACTTAGGCTGAGATTTATAAACGATAGGTACTATACCATTTGATTCTCCATCTTCTTGTCGCTAGCTCATACTGTCTAGATAGCTATCACCACTGAGATTTATAAATGATACTTTACCATTTGCTGGCTGTCGCCACCGAGATTTATAAACCTTCATCTTCGTATCGTTGGCTCATGCTGTCTAGGTGGCTGTCGCCACCGAAATTTTTAAAAGATGCTATACCATTCGATTCTTCATCTTCGTGTTGCTGGCTCACGCTGTCTAGGTGGCTGTCACCACCAAGATTTCTAAACGATACTATACCATTCGATTCTTCATCTTTGTGTTGCTGGCTCACGCTGTCTAGGTGGCTGTCACCACCAAGATTTCTAAACGATACTATACTATTCAATTCTTCATCTTTGTGTTGCTGGCTCACGCTGTCTAAGTGGCTGTCACCACCAAGATTTCTAAACGATACTATACCATTCGATTCTTCATCTTTGTGTTGCTGGCTCACGCTGTCTAGGTGGCTGTCACTACCAAGATTTCTAAACGATACTATACCATTCGAGTCTTCATCTTTGTGTTGCTGGCTCACGCTGTCTAGGTGGCTGTCACCACCAAGATTTCTAAACGATACTATAGCATCCAATTCTTCATCTTTGTGTTGCTGGCTCACGCTATCTAGGTGGCTGTCACCACCAAGATTTCTAAACGATACTATACCATCCAATTCTTCATCTTTGTGTTGCTGGCTCACGCTGTCTAGGTGGCTGTCACCACCAAGATTTCTAAACGATACTATACCATTCGATTCTTCATCTTTGTGTTGCTGGCTCACGCTGTCTAGGTGGCTATCACCACCAAGATTTCTAAACGATACTATACCATTCGATTCTTCATCTTTGTGTTGCTGGCTCATGCTGTCTAGGTGGCTGTCACCACCGAAATTTACAAACAATACTATACCATTTGATTCTTCTTCGTGGCGCTAGCTAATGCTGCCTACCTAGGTGACTGTCACCACCTATCAAAATCTTTAACTCAGTTTGTGCGTTGGCTTAGAGACTAATCTAATTCTAATCTCTATTTTACAATAACTGTAGTGCTTGATAGACAGAATTCTTGTCTAAAGGCTTAAGTTCTCTGCGAGCTACATTATAAATACCTACGTCTTAAAAATATGACTAGGCTGAAACAAAATAGACTTTATTCCAGAAAGGCTTTTGCTTTTGTTTGGAATAGTTACATTCAGTATTGGAATAGGTCCATCTATAGCTACCAATCTATCAACGACAATTCATCAGTGATTAACATCATCCTAAAGACACGAGATTCACACTATTATATAAGGCCAATACTAAGTATGTCTGAAGATTTCCGTTTTTAATCATCAATCACCCGATGTTAAGCACGATCGATTTCTTAAGTTATTGATATGCACATTTCAGATGTCAACTACATAAATACATATAAACACAAAGACTTAATGCTTACATTAAATATCTAAGTCTAATGGTCACATAAATTGACGACGTGCATTAAATTCCAATAGTATCTAGGTCCAAAAATAGAACCCTGCAGTACTCCCAAGATCAATTTAAGTCATTTAATGTTAGTCTAATATTCCCGTATAAAGAGGCAAATAAGGTGATTCTTAATGAAAAAAATAAATAAACAGAAACTACCTATTTTTCCTTATTATCGAATAAACAAATAAGTCTATAATAACTTCTAGTAGCAGCTACTCTTTCATATTAGGTTAATTAAACAGTTGATTTTCAATTTAATAGACTTAAATCTAGATACATATTTCTTAAAATCAAACCCATTATGGATCACAGTTTACTCACGACTTGTAAACGAGATACTATACAAACCAGTTTACTGTTTTATCGCATTAGTAATAGGAATTATGCAGTTCATGAATAAGGGTTTGGTGCTCGACATTGTCAAACGCTTTATCTAAATCTATGTTATTGACTTTTTGATGAAGGTATCGAAAATTTGCATCTGTTTGAGAGAATTTTTATTTTTTCTAGTGATTAAATAAGTTTTCAGTCATACTTGCCCAATGATTGTTTATATTATGTTTATTGAAGGTATTTTTTTTTTCTTCAAATAATCACCCGTATTCTTCAACTGCCCTTTGCATTTCAGAGCCGCGGTATCTCTTTCGAATAATTTCGTAACTCTGGCAGGCGTCGGCCCTAGGGGGGCCTTTCTATTCATTTGCTGTCATCTCTTTGAAGCGCGCGTCACACTAGTCTTTATGGAACAGAGGGCCTGCCATGAGTTCTAACGCAGTCCATTTGACGGAATAAATAGAACTGTTAAAAGGATAGAGCTATGTAGGGAATATAACTCCACCCTTCTTTCTCGCTCGAAAGACTGACATTTTAACACGTTATGGTTAGGTCTCAGGTTATTGATTAGATAAAGAAAATTGTTTCACTAATAGAAAGCTACACTATGGTTGAGATTCCGGTGCAAATGCATGACAGAACGCGGGAGCGAAGCTTCTGGATAAAGCTAGTATGTGTGTTATGAGGATAACCATGAAGCCAATTTCCGAATTCACAAAGGACACTTTTAAAACGTTTTCTTTGAATCATACATCTTAAAGCTACGGGTCACCATGATATTTAAAGCAGACTTACGTTTAAGTCGATTTGAGAATTCGGTCGCAAAACTCAAGTTAGTCTTGAATGCTAATTGATAGGTCATGGGATCAAATCATGATTGCAATCATACTTACCTCTGTTTACTTGAAGAGGTTAACAAGAATATCTCTAAAACGTGCTTCGTTGCAAGTGTTAATCAAATAAAAGCTAACGAGCTTACATTTTATCTAAGTGTTACGAATCACGAATTAGAAAAGCTTAAAAAAAAACAGAAATAATATTATCATTAATTAAAACACTTTGATTTAATTATGTAATCAGCAAGGTCTTCTACTTATATTAATCATCTTCAATGTTAGTTACGTACAATGAACTGATCTAAATACAAAGTAGACGCATCGTGAACATCATATTGCTTTGCTAGGTATTCTAAGAAATTTTGAATGGACTGCTAAAATAAGTTATTAAGTTATTAATCTAAAGATTAAGAGCGCCTTATTAATTGCTTAAATAAAAGTCAAGAAATAAATGGGTAAGATATGAGGCAACGCAACGCATAATACGGTAATTATCTTGATCCACGTGACTGTAATTACTGACAAAATAAAAGCTGCTAAGATCATAATTATCTAAGAAGTGAAGACTCATTTAGCAAATGTAAACAGCGAAAGTTTGACACGTGATATATTATCGGAAGTTCATTTTGAAATGGCATCGGCACTTCCATAAATGGTAATATTTGTTTCTCTTGTTTGTCAGACAATATTACATAACTAATTTACTATTTTGTGTTTCCGATCGACAGTAGAACTGGTATTGGTCAGTGGTCACTGTTTGTCTGCATCTGTATCATACTGCTGCTCTCCAGTTTTTTTAAGGATCCAGGGTAATTTGGGTAAATAATCTGTTGTGGTTCGTTTCGTCTAGCTCGTCCCGTCATCTTCTATAGAGAGCTCGTAGTAGGTCCTTTGACTCATGTTACATTTTAGTGTAAGATGATTATACGAGTGATATCTCGGACAAAATTGTTCATATTTTACAAATCGAAACCGACAAAAATTCTATTAAGACAATGTTATAAAGCCAATTATTTACTCTGACAACCTGCTTGATGTAACCCACCTATTTTTACAAGCTTTTATTTAGTTTCACAAAATTATTATGACATGGAGCTCATCTGATGATGGAACCGGAAGGTGGCTATAGGAATTTGGTAGTTAAATGACACAACCCTATCGAGTTTGGGCTCGTATGATTCGTCTTGACGAGTTTTAATGATTTAGGTATACCTAGCTATAAAAGCTTGCTATGAAAAAAATATTTTCATTAAAAGCTTGTTTAAGGATTGATTTTGCTTATACAGACTGTGCAGATTTTATAACCTAACAATTCATCGGTTGAGAACAAAGAACTAAACAGGACTTTAGAATGTTTATTGCCATTGAACTTATTTATTGTGAATGCGCATGCAGTCGTGACTGTCGCTATCAAACTAGCTTTGGGCTTTGGTTCCGCTCATGTAACAATTAAGCTGAATATCAAAGGTTTTTGTGTATACTGTGTTATAGTACTTACTAAGCTGCACTTTCCAGGTACCACTAAATTAAGTTCCATAAGTATTACTTATTTAATTTTGATATCCTTGGTTTGCAGTTTTTTTTTCTTTTTCAAGTTACATATATACACTCTGTTCAAAATAACGTTAGAAATTAATGAAAACCTTTTATTACTGTCCGTTCAACCGAATTTGACTTTTATTACGTTGCTGGCATTACAAATGACGGCTGTAGTACATAGTTGTAATGTAACCACTTTTTGCTTTTAGTGCCTCATCCTAGAAATTAAAATCGGTTGAACAAATAGTAAAAAGGTTTCTTTAATTTTCTAATTTTAACGCGAATAGGGTATATAGCTTCAAGGCTTCTTTTTCCACATATATCTTTGTGATCTAGTGATCACTATTATTAGTCGTCATTTCTGATAAGGTATGTTATTTTTTCAGGTATGATCTACCATATAATCCATCATATCTCTCTTCTTATTCACACGTCTTTGCTATATGTTTATCCTATATTATATCCTATTTATAAATACTACCAACCTATAATTTTTCTTTTATATAAACAAACAGAAAATAAATTACTATTTAGTCGCCGTAAATAACACCAATGAATGATATATCTGTATCATAAAATAAATATAATATATGCAATAATATGTGAAGTGCGACCTTCGTGTTGAACTTGACAATAAAAAGGGCTCTTTATGTTCGAAATAACAATAAACAAACATAAAAAAGTAATAAGTACGTGTGGGTAAACTTCCGGACTTATTGCGTTTTCCTTCCTAATGATAGAGCAATTAAAATTAATTGAATTCTATTTAAGTGTATCACGTACTATTCATAACATAAATTGCGGCTGTGGGTGGTCAAACGACTTCTTAGTTAGAGATCGGTAATTATGAGGAAAAAACGGATCTGAAACTTTAGAGTTTAAATATTAAATGCTAACACTTTCTATAGCTCAGAAGTGTTTAGTTGAGCATGAAGAGTTATTTTGAATTGCTCTATTAATATATCAAAAGTTTTTGTTTTCGCTCTGAAGTCTATATCGATGCTCACCTTCCTTACATAGCTACAGTTTCTTGCCTCATTTGCTTTTCTTTCTTTAATTGATAGGCTCGTGTTTGTGCACTCTTTCCTGAAACCCTACCTCGAGTACATAACTCGATCCGTTTGGCGACCTAAATTGAACGGTTAAAGAGATGGAGCTATATAGGGTGAATAACTGTATAGCTACATTCCTCTTTCTCGCTCGCACACCTGTACCCCTAGCTAAGTTGCTAATTTGCAATCGTTAACGCTAGTAGAAAGCTTTAAATGTACGGAATGACGTCATCTCAACGCTTAGTCACATGGTCAGAACAACAACAGGGGGCGTGGCTAACTCGAAGCGTTCGACGCAAGCGAAACGGTTGTAACTTGGCTAGGGGGGCTGACATTTTAATTTTGATAGGAAATGTGCTTCTGAATTTATGCCTAAGTACAATAAAGCTTTCTATCTTTACAAATGTTGCAAAACTTTTCCCTTACAGTGTATATTGAGGCCTAATAACCAATAACCAATCGTATTCCGACCTTGCTTTAGTTAACGATCAGTTTCTCAATGTCATAGAATTTCCACACGAAATAAATTTACATTTTAAAGATTGCCAAGACACGATCGGAAATGATAGAAGCGGTCGTCTTAACTTATCTATGTCAATCAGACGAGTGTTATACACTCATTAGGTTGGTATAATCACAGTATCATAAATAATAGAGGCCTTATTATCTGTATAATAAAAATACTTTGGAATATCTACATCTACATCTAATGTTTTAAAGAGGTAAAGTTTGTTTTTTTGTTTGTACAAGGTAATCTTTGGAAGTGTTGGTCCGACTGCAATTTTTTTTTAAGGGTAGACTTGCTGTAGGGTAGGTGCTTTATTCCTGAGTGTCACAGCCATATGTCATATATTTTATGTACGCGGGCGAAGCCGAGGGCCTCCTATCGTAGGACTGTTAGTTTCATTTATCTGACGATGTTAAGCTGACGTTAAGTGAACAGTTTGTATGCGTTATGCCACCACATCATTCGTTCGAAAATGAAATTATCAGTCCCACTAGTCACCTAATGTAAAAACGCTTATTATATTGCTATTGCTATTTATTGAAAAATTTGGATTATTTTTTATTTAAATAAATGATCATAAAAACATTAATTAAAATTTAAATAGAGCGTAAAATAGGAGTAACGAGGATATAGCGGGACGACTTTAGATGTCTTCTTTAGGGACCGCAAGAAGTGTCTCAGAGCTGGGAACAATATAAGAAATGCAAGAAAACCATTGCTCAGCAGTGGGACAGTATATGCTAGATATGATAATTAAATAGAGTTTCTGAATTGGGAAGTTGAAGACTGCTCTCATTCTAACAAGTAGGTAGAACGAGATTTAATAAGTTTTACGAGTTGTTTATTCAGCTTATTATCTGCAGCATCAATTAGAGGCAAAACGCATCACCATAACGTTTAAATAATTAATCGAGTTTCGTTATTCCGTCTGTATTTTTTGTTACCAAATTAGGTCATCAACCCATTATAAATATTATATATTCATCCGTTTGTCCAAATGCTAAATAAGTCATGTTTAAAAATGGAAAATTTGTCGATGACCGAACATTTTTTTTTTTACTTTGACTTTTGTCAATGATTTAATCTATTTAAAAAAAAAAAATTGTCAGCAAAACTACAATGAAAAATAATAAGGTATTTTAGTAGGTATTTAAAATGATTTAAAAAATGGCTGATTACTGGATTTTAACAGATATTATACCTAGGTACCATATACCATACCAGATGGGCCATCGAAAAATGGTTTTGTAGCAAATTTTCTATGATACCTAAATAACCTACCTACCTACATTCTGAAACCAAACGATTCCGTTTTAATCATTTTGAATAAGTGACTTATTATTGATATAAAATTATTTTTAGTAGCAATTCCTAATTATCCTCATCGCCGATGACATCGACATTATTCTCATGTGCTTTGAGTACATTCATTTGGATAGCTACATATAAAATTAGCTACGGCATAAACAGTGGCACTATTTAAAATAAAGACACTACAATATCGCATTGTGTCTTTTTAGCCTGTAAAGATATTGTAAATTTTTAGAAATAAATAAATTAACACATAAAAACGAACATGAAATAGGTAGCATAGATTTTATCCTAGCACTTGAAATAGATTTACTAAGGCCTTAATACACAATTCAATACCTACAAAGTCAGTGTTATACCACAAAGAAACTGGTCCAGCACCTACCGAATGTAAGGTCGGTATTTGAAAGGGCTGTCTGGGATATTTATGCGTTTAATTTTCGTTAGCACCGAGGACTTTGGGCTAAGCTGAGGTAAAATAGACGACTCATAGCTGGTGGGTTTTGCCTGAAGCTAAGTCTAGATAGAACAGATTTATGCGCGACAGAATGCGCGAAACGTGGTCAAATTATGTGAGAAACTTTGTACCTACTCGTACCTACTGAGATCTGGAACTCCTGTAGGTATATAAGTACCTACTTATTATTTGAATTTGAACTTACAAATATCGTACCAGTCTCTGTTAGTAAGTACTTCTAGTTTTACTAATAAGAACAAAAATTGACATTAAAATAAAAAGTAGGATAAAATAATAAGAAAACTATTTAAATACTCACAACAGTTGCAGCAGGTTGTCATAATTCCGATAAAACCGAAGGTGGCACAACCACAACACAAAAAAACACAATTACTTTTTAAAACACCAATGTTCTTTTTACAAAAACACGAAAGATCTATAGACGAGAGAAGAGCCTTCTTTGTTGTGTTTAATGATTGAACATCAAAACTATAAATCGTAAAACTTCTATCTGTGAAACTGTTGCCGGTCCGCGCGCCCCTCTAGTGAGTGTTACGAGACAGGCGCTACTCTTCATTACGACATGCCAAACTTACCATACACTTACATAAACAATGTCAATGATTCGGTGCTAAAAAGATAAACATTTTGACTTAAGTAGGTGTCTGAGAATCTGAATAATGTTGAGGCTGTTCCTTGGTTAATATTTTCAACTTACCTAGCTATATTAATTTTGGCAATTTTAATTGAGAGATCAAAAAAGCTTAGCATCTAATTAAAATGCAAAGTTCATTTATAATGTAACTAAGACGATTAAAAAATTCTTAATGAGCCACGGTAATATACCTGCTTTATCAAAAACGACTTTACTGAGTAACAAATTAAATTAACAAGTACGAAAACCCCATTCTTTTATAAAGGCTTAAAACAAACAAATTCAGCATAGAGATAACATTTAAGTAATGACATCATTGTCTATAGCTATTGTTTTTTTTTTTTAGTAGCAACAGAATCACAAAACAACATATTTAAAATTCCGTTTAAAACAAATCTCAGTCATAATTCCGCGTGTGAAATGTAACATGAATAGTGAGGTTATTCTCTTAATTCCGAAGTGGCGAGTGCCCCGACCTCACGATATGATGTTACGAGTTCGAAAGTGAAACCAAGGTCGCCGTTCCAAGTTTTTGTGTTACTTATGTCCATCTTGCAGACATGCCTGCAACTTGCACGTCCTACAAAAGTTATGTGAACAGCCGGTGTCATACGGAAATGATCATCAGAGTTAGGTAACTTGATAAAATATTTTAATCCAGATATTACCTCGTTTTCGATCATCACGTAACGTGTTGACATGATTAAGTGGAACTACGGAATTTTCATTAATGAATGAGCTGGTATTTTTAACAGTTTTGATTTGGAACAACAATATCGGAGATGCTGGTATTTGTTGTAAAATAATGGCGAATCTAAATGGGAAGTGTTATTTTAAGTACCACAAGTAGTTATTGCATTTAAACCAGTTCTTTCTGGGTTTGATATCGAGATGATATCGCGAGTGTTTTTCAACTGATACTGGTTCACATGTTGCATGTCAATTAATTATACTATTGTTATAGGAATGGAAATCCCTCAGGGTCGTATTTTTAAACTGATCTTGAAATAAAATAAATAAAGAAGAAACTGGTCTGGGCTAGCTAAATAAGAATTTTACTAAATGTCCGTTCCAGACTTATAAGTAAATTTTGTAATTTTTAGTAATAGGTAATTGACATTCGTCAGTGTTCAGGAATGCAACTAAGACGAATGATCCTGAGATATCTTTAGGTCTGAAAGAGATAACAAAGTAAATATAAATAAGATTGTACTCATATCCCTTACAAAGTAGAGGTCAAATGTAATATGAATTTCTGTTTGACCTATATTATACGTCTTTTGAAAGGAACGAGAACTAGAACATAATAAAAGTACCATCAGTAGAGGATGATGTAATTCCATTCTAGATTACATTTGCACATATGGACTCACATATGGATCTAAAATAATCAAAGTACAAAATACTGGTAGGTCTGTAAATTTTAGTAGTAGTTGGATAAGTCATTGAAACCTCAAAAAGCTCCACGGTACAAATTAATTTACATCACTCAAAGTTAATCATATAGCAAAAAATAAATCAAATGAAATGGTTTATGTCAAACAACCTCGTAATGCATTGGAACAGCAAATAAAGACATAGAGAACCAACCACCGAATTGAAATGATGTATAAGGAAAAAAATATACAATCAACTTTTAAAAGTGAAAGGAGGCAGATCAAATTAACGTCTCACGTATAAATACCAAGCACTTATCCTTTCAAAAGGTGGAGTTATAGCGTAACATGGGTAAACTTATGCGATATTGCAAAAGCCTACAGAATCATTGTAAACAGCGTCAAGGATGATAATAATAATAAACGTATTCTTATAATATAAAAAGAAGCAAAGAAAGTAAGAGATTTAAAATAAAATATAACGAAAACTTGTTGTCGAGGTCTCTCAACAAACATTTCTTCACGATAGAGTTTGATCAAAATATTATTATTATTAAAAAAGATTAACTAGCTAGGACCATAATACTGATGCAGGCAAGGCTGAAAGGCCGAAGCTTATTACACTAGATAAATTCTATAGGTGTATATAAAAGACAAAAACAATAAAATACAGATCAAAAATATATGGAACAATAGTTAAAAGCAGGCATTTTTTGCCTAGGACTTTTACGTATTTGTAATTACGTACTTATTGCTTCAATTGTTACTTAGGGGAACTAACAATTACGATATGCAAGTAACTTCCCAATTTCCTTTTGATACCAATTGATTCCAAACACAAACTCAAAATTGTTTTATTTTACATAAGCCTATATGGGCAAAAACAAGATACACCTAAAATTCTTTAAATTCTATTGACAAGTTCAATGCTGCAATATCAAATGAGTTGCTATTCTACTGTCTTATTGTTCTACTGCCTTGACATTGAAAATTAACATTATAATGTATCATAAACTAAGATTATCTTTATTATTACATCAGATCACGTTTTGCACAAAAATGGATGATATTATAATTCGTTTTACGTAGTTTTTAAGGAAACTTGTAGCTGCCGCGTCAGATGAGGTAGGCCCAAATTTGATTTGGTGATAAATTCGATATAGGAGAACATACATTACACAGGAGCATATACGTTAAGAAAACAGGTCATTTGTTACTTACCAAAATTGGTATATAAAAGATATACAAAAAAGACGATGTGAATACTAAGAAACACAAATAGGTATCCTAAAAATGATACAAGGCCGGGAACATGCTAAGACGAAAAAAACATTAATAAAATTACATTTACTAAATTTTCAAACAAAATGACTAACCACTCTAATTTAACTAAGTTCCTTCACTTATTCGATAACAAGGAAATAAAATACAAGCGTGAAGGCGACAATGCAAGCATTGTACTGCAGTAGACTGTCCATTGTATGTATGGCATTGGTGACCGGTTAAACGATCGAAGGTCTTTGACTTAGATAAGTGAAACGTGTTAGCAGTTTGTACGGAGGTACTCCAATTACTTTGACCTATACGTATCTACATAATATATCGTCTAGCATGATGGAGTGACTCCATGCCCGTTCTGAGGTTGTAGACTGTAGCGATACTGTTTGGACAATGGATATTTGTAGTCGTAATGATGTTTTTGTAGTTTGTTACAATTATATAGTCAATGATAATTGGAAAGCTTTGGCACAGTTTATTTTTTTGCTACCATATCCAACTTAATGTGGCATAATTTAAATTAATAAGTACTACAGTACACTTTTTTTCCGAACAAACATATTTATATTTGAATTCTTCGCCAATATTTTCAAGTCGACCTGAGATCAATGATTGTTTTCAAACATTTAGGTGACAAAATAAGCCGTGATCAACAAATGATCGTTTATTTGTTTGACAATTGCTCGATTGTTGACAATATAGAACCGCAATGATTTCCTATATCGACGAATAAACAAAAGCGAGCGATAAATCAAGGTAAAAGATCCTACTTAAAGGAAGGTTAAAGAGTATAGATGTTGATTATTTCATGTTCAATGTCAATTTGAGACACAATTTTTTTAAATAATTTTGTTAATTGGGTGCAAATTCGTTTTCCTCACCATCCTAGCTTGAAAAATTAGTTTCAGGTAACCCGGGCGTTACTTAATTTGTTAACCTATTTAAAACTCGCTTCATATACAATTTAATCTGAGAATTAAATGCTCACCTAGACTTGGATCATCGTAATATTCATCGTCGTCATAGTCGAGGACCGCATGTAACTGTGTTTTGCCGCCAGTTCCACTTGATTCCACTTTAGTAAACCCTCGTGGTCTTTCCGGAGGATTCTGTCTATTCTCACTACCACCAGTAATGCCACCCTGATTACTAGGCTGCCTTGGAGGAGCTGACGTAGAACTACTTGGCGGCCTGTTAAAATTGAAGTTATTCACATTTTGATTCGAATTTTCATCGAACCTTCGACTAGATGAAGGGTTTGGCTTTGTCGCCGGCGGATACGGTGCATCCGCGTACCCAGGGTTATACCCTGGACTTGGAGGGCCCTGGTTCATTCTCTTTTGTTCATAATCATAATCGCCAGTAGGGTCGTGAACGTATTGTCCAGTATTATCGTACTGTCCTGTGACATCGTACGGTGAGTTCACTTCTTTGACACGCTGGTTCTCTATCTGTACGTTAAGTCTTGGGTTTTGTTGATATACTTGTGTATGTAGGGGTGCACCGTAAGGGTTTTGTGGAGCCTCATTTTGGTAATGCGTATACTGATTAGCTGGTGGTAGGTAAGCTGTGCCGGCACGTTTTCTGACTTTGGGCCTGCGTTGGTTTGGTGGAGTGAAGGGCTCATTTTCTGGCGGTTGTGCGGAGATTGTGTCTTGTTGGTATCCGGCGGGAGAGTAGAGTAGGTCATCGAGGCCAACTCGGAGGGGTGTCGAAGAGGTGGGCACGAACGCCGGCGTGGCCGCGCCGACGCCCGCGAGCGAGAAGTTTGTCAAAGCCATTGCCTACACACGCGGCATTGACGCGAAATGTCAACTCACTAAGTCAACAGCCCCGGAGCTGTTACTAACGCGCACGCATGTCGTGAGCGGATTGATAGTTATCACTAACGTCTTCTCATTTTAGGAACAAAACACAATGCACTGACACCATTCACTGCTTTAACTCGTCCACCGCTGATCTGCAACAAGAAAATATTGTTATGATTAGAATATGTTTTAAATCTCTGGTTGCAAAATATTGGAATTTAGTTTTATAGCTATTGACTCCACATATAGTACTGTTAAGTATAACAGTCCAGCTTAAGACTTTTTGACCGGGCATTAAACTGACAAATTGTATTTCGAAACTGAACCATATATCGTGCATTGTTGGTAACTTTTATGGCTGGATTTCCCCCCAAGTTTCGTGATATCCTTGCCACTTTACAAATGTCATCGATTTGAAAGGCGAATCGTGATTCCATTTGATGAACACGATTTTGGAATTGAAGCAGGGGAAACCCAAACATGATTTAAAATAATGTAGCAATTGAAATTAGAATTATTTGTTTGTTTCTACAATCAGAATCTTTGGAAGTAGGTACTGATAAACTACGAAAATTCATCATCTGATAGAAAGTACTCGTAGTACTATCGGCAAAGGCTTTGTCGACGTTGCACTGGTATTAGGAATTTCTGAAATTCTCGGCTTTTATCTACTGCGAGTATAATGTTGTACATTTGAACCTTTTTCTTTTTCATGAATCACTTTGTCTACTGGTGACAACTGCGTGAAAATCAGTTCAGAAGTTTTTTAGTACATGCAAAAGAAGCGATGGGAAATTTTGATTTATAATATGTAAGGATATTACTAACTAGTGACCTGCCTCGGTTTTGCACGTGTTTAAATTATACATACAACTCGTTTATTGCTCTTTCTGTTAGAGAAAACCGAATCAAACTCCTTACGTACTCCAGGAGGAGTTGGAAATAAACAGACAGACGTAGAAAGAGACTGCTTTATACTATGCAGAAATGTAGATAAATATTACTATACAAAATTTTTTAGCAGGTCTATCCAACGCGATTTTCCTGCTAATCCAGAATTGTTCGTGAGAACAGAATTACGCGACCATTGCCTGAAGATATATCTACATGAGTGATTTATTAAACGAAGTCGTCCCTTCACTTAACATTTGAAGTTACTGCAAATAGAACATTGTTAAGCTCTATATTTGTGCGTAGTGACAACAGATTCCAATGCATCGCCAGTTGTTTGCCTCGTCATTCCAAACATAAACAGTACTTTATTTTTAAAGCTTATTGCCTAAATGGAGTGCACCAGTAGGAGAGTTTTATATTGTGGTTTTCTCTCGGAAAATTGATCATCATTTGTCCAAGAATCCTTACATATTCTAAAAAAGGCCCCCAACGCGTCTGTCTGTCTGTTCACGATCAAATAAAAGAAACTGCTGGGCGGTTTTTCATCCATTTTCAGAGATATACAATTATTCATAGTGCATAAGCAAGGTTTAGATGTACATTAATACTGTAGTAGAGTAATCTGAAAACATTTATAACACCTGTATGAAGTTGAAATAGGTTGCTAGTTTAAAATATTTAACAATTTTACTCAGTAAACGCGAAAACACCTCTTAAAAAAATAGTACAATGTAGAGTTACTTTATTTTTTGTATGAAAGGTTTGGGTACCAAATAAAAATGAACATAAGAAAGAATGACTAATTAAAAGGTAGGTACTTTAAAACTACTACAAGATAGACTCAAATCGTGATATTAAAATAATATAACCAAAGATATAAATGCACCGTCAATACAATAAAAAACAATGCTGTCATATAACGCACATATAAGGCGAGATAGTGACTCAGGTTCAGGGCAGTGTAGAATTTTGGTTATATATTTAACATATCGTAGCTCATCAGGATGTTCGGCAAAAGGTTCTGTATCTTCGTGGGTTAAGTATTATAAAGATGGAAGAATGAAAGGTCGGCTGCTAATCTATTAGGAAGAGTCATCTTGAATAAGTGCAAGATGAAGATTAAATATCTGTAGTAAAGTTCACAGTATGAGTAGAGGCAGAAACATATGGAGAAATATCATAAAAGTTAGAGTGATGAAGCAGAGAGGTCACGACCCTCAGTATTAAGGAATACGACGCAAGGTGGAGGAGTAGAGTTTAAATACTACCTTAGACTACTTAAATATGATAGATGAATTGTCCAAAGGATTCTTTATTGTACATAAACTAAAATACTTTGATACAGAATTATATGAGGACAAAGTACTGGTATGTAAAAAGGTGAGGCTAGAGAGAGGGTGAATAAATATTGAGATGAAGTTTGTCGAACATTAGTTGAAATATATTCCAAGCGCCATTCGATTTAAATTGGGGTGATTGTAGGAGGATGATAGGAATAAAACTTTAAAGCTTCTACTCGTACCAACGACTTTGCCCAGGCGAAAGTTGATAATAATCTTAACATACTACCGGCATAAAAAGTGCTCATGTGCCTTTTTATAGAATTCGTTTAGGCGTGTGAGCGTAAATAAAAACTTTCGGTATTATGATGTTAGTGCGATATCGTTAAATATTTTTTAAATTTTATTTATCTGATTTGAAATAAACGAAGGAAGAAATCTTTGATTGCTAAATCTTTTAAGCAATAAATTTTCCCCGTTCATCTTATTATTTGAATTGCAGGTATGTGTTTTTTATCGTAATAAATATGTGGGTATTATTATAATACATCTGATGATAATCTACGGCGTGACTATCATAAATAGTATGCATACCAACGTATGCGCATATAGATTAAGATATTCAAAAATATGTAACTAGTTTACTTGTATAAAAACATTTCGATTGATTTATACTTTATATTTGTAAATTCGCAGCGATCAACAACGTTTCTGACATTTAATTGATTTCGTTATTCGGTTAACTATCAATTATATTTTAAAATTAAGCAAAACATTATGTGCAAATAGTTTTCTCACGCTTTATTTTATCTGTATATGTCTAAGCTTTTAATTGTACCGATCTTATGCTTCTTGTATTCAGTGAAGCCTTCAATGTATAGGTACCGGAAAGAAACTGTCGATTCGCCTTTGTGATATATATTATATTTGGGAGAGGTCTGTGCTGTCTAGATTTGGATATTTTTCAGCCAAAATTATTACGATAATGATAAAAGTTTCAATTAAGATAAAGTCGTACCCACATTTTTGACTATTTTTGACGATGGGGCATGCTTGCCCAAAGATAGATATATTTTTTATAGTTACTTCTAGGCAAGCATGCTCCATCGTCCGCCGTCGATGGTCAAACGCCAGCCAGAAATAAGAAAAAAAAATACAAATACCCTAATTGAGAAGTCGGTTAAAAAATGCTATTGATTGGTTCGCGTTTTACCACCATATTTATAAAATATCGGTTAAGTTTTCTTCTTTTTTATTTTCTCTCTGAAAGTCGCATAATGCATGTATCAGATTGTGTTATTTTTTACATAAATTGTATCTTTGACTATGATTGATATCCAATCTACTTAATCGTAAAAAAATAGTGAATTGTGATAAAAAAATAAGTTTTAGGTACTAGATATGTATGAGTCACACAACTTTACCAGTAATTGGTGCAATCAAACGCAATTTTCGCGTATAATATTATGTATTTCGAACAGATATCGCGTCTAGATCTAGTCCAGCTCTTGACCATAATCTTAAAAGTTGTATCAGTGGAACCTTGGCACACTAGCACACGTGTTTATACAGTTTTATTAAGAAAATGTAAAGTAAGGGCACGTTCAGGCGAACAGAATTATTCGAATCAGTAACAGCGGCCCTGCATGCTTAGACAAACGACTTTTCTGTTGGTATTCTCACTAAACGCTAAATACAAAATAACAATAGCAGCCATAAGCTCTTACTACTCTCTGTGGTCAGACCCGAAGCCCGAAGAATCGCCAAACCGAAGTGGCAGTGGACAGGGCACATTGCTTACAAAACAGATGGTCGATGGTGCCAAAAGGCTCTGAAGCAGCGTTGGAAAGCCTCCCACAACGTGGACTGATGATCTAGCTAGGATTGCAGGAATCTGGTGGGTGTGAGACAGACAGGACCGTTCGTTGAGGTGACACTTGTTAGAGGCCTATTTGAACCTATCGAATACCGTAATTAGAGACAATAGAAAGACAATGAGAGAACGAACGCCAGTTCACTTGGGGTTTAATGAGTTAAGCAGTGGATGTCTTTCAGTTGAAATGATGATGATGGACGGATATCTGCAGCATCAAGAATTCAATGTGTTACCGTAACTATTCAAATTGAAAAATCTCAAGTGCCCTTAGTAACAAAAGCACTGAGATATACCTGCCAAAAATATGACGAAGAATAATCAACCAGGAACAGTTGGGTAATATTTTAGCGAAAAAGTCGTGACCAGAAGAACTTGACATTTTTCAATAACAAACGGATTACGCTGCGAATTTTGAAGATCACTACAGTATGCACAAATTTGGCATGACCCCGTAAAGGCACGTTTGACACTAACTGCTATCGCCGAAGAGCATCTAGATCACGCTTACGCGGGCTCAGGGACCGTGAGAAACGGCGTCTGCGCATTATGGGAAACATTGTACAATCGTACCAATTAGCCAGGTGGAAAAACTGTTATATAATGCAGTATGTAGGTAAGAGAGCCATACTCTAGATTTTTTGGTATTGGTAAATAACGTTTCGTATTGATATTTTAGCAGCGCTTTCGAGAGATTGAGGAACAACCGAACAGGTCGTGATAATATTTTTTTGTTGCTGGTTCAAAGACTACAGAAAGGCTGTATAGGGAAATTATTTAATGATTGTTTGAAATATGATAAGCTTAGAAAAGATGACAGTCAAAATAACACAGAAGTCTCCTATCACTAAGAACTAATTGCTATAGGTAGAAATTGGTAAGAAAAATAATAATGCATCAAAGAATATCGAGTCATACATTAGCCATCCATTGGCCATTGTTTTCTTTGCAAGTAAACCTTGAGTGAGAGTGTTCTTAGGTGCACTTAAATAGAGAGCTTTGTGCATGTTACTTTTGATAAGTCGCCGAGTGTATCACTAACAGTTTATTAGGTACTAGCTTCTGCCAGCGGCTTCGCCCGCCTGTAGATTTCTCCATATAAACTTCTTACCCCCGTTTTACCCCCTTAAGGATGGAGTCTCATAAAATTTTATTGAATCGAGTCTTTTCTAATGACATCATGGCGGCTACTGTTTTGCTTATTAAAAAACTGGGCTAGTGCGAGTCAGCCTCGCATACTGAGGTTTCCGTACAAAATTACCTATGAACATAGTTCAATTCCGGAGTGGAGTCTTTGAAGATTTTTCCGAATCTCAAATAAAAAAGTTGTGACGTAACAACAAAACAGTTTTCAGATTTATTCCTATACTTACCTACTTGTACTATAAGACCTTGCTTTATGACAAATATCAAGGGAAGTATCTTATGAATTTATATTTCCTCGAGAGTGTCGAAATGTATGATTTTTGCCACATAACGCGTCCCCAATCAGGTCTTGACAGATAGACAGATGGACAACAAAGTGATCCTCAAAAGTGAAAACTTTGAAATTAATTTTATTATTTTATCAACTGAAATGAACATTTACCTATCGACTATTTATAGCTTATGCTATCTCAATTGTATACATTTTTTCTCATACACAACAAAATACCTTATTCTGACCTTAATATACAGCATAGTACCCAGATACTACTACTTACATATATATTTAATAAGTTTAAGTTCGAATATTTTTTTGTTTCAGTCTCACGATCATACAATCTCATGGGTTAGGTCAAGCACCTTGTCAGGCTCTACCAATGTCAACTAGATTTTTTCGATGTCATTATAAAGCAATTAGGCACTAAATGCGTTTACCGACTACCTATTTAGTTTGTATCTATTTAAATAACCAATGTAATTTGACGCGACAATAGAGTAATAAATTGCTTGTGGGTATTTTTATTCTATTAGTGATTGGCTCTCGTCCATGGTATCACCTGATGGTTGGCGGTAAAGTGTTAGTAATCGATTTTAATAGTTCTATAATTTGATTGTACGTATCCGTGTCACTTTCCTTGTCATTAGGACTCGGGAGCCGGATCGTAATATAATCGGAAAACAAATAACATCTCAGAAATGAACTTGCTAATCAGTGAGCGTAGTGTGAGAAAGTTTATCGTGTTTTGCGGGCCAATCGGAGCGCCAAACATCATAAACGAGCCTATTCGCTCTAACCTTGTGGACCGCCAAATTATAATAAGATGGGAAGACCGCAGCAGGCAAATTCTTCCCGTTATCTAGTAAATGATGAGTCCAAACGCTTAGTTCGGGCCGTAGAGGTTTCAACAACGTAAAAGTGGATATTCACCATATGTTGGGTTGTCTGATGGTAGAAATGAGATGGCGGAATCAACTTATTCTGTAAAATACCGATAGGCTGGTTACCTTACGCCTGGGCAGTTTGGGTATTGGATATAACGAAATCTGGATCACCAACTAGCCTCTTCGCACGCCTTTCTACTGAGTTCAAAGCTGCTAGATGGAATTCTGCACCACCAGCCCATATGAGGCTGCTGTACACAATCGGACCTGCGCTTTGTATAACATTAGAAGCTGTACCGGTGTCAACTACCGCCTTCGTAAGAATGCCGAGTTCCTTAGCAGCTACCTTGGCTTGGACTCCATGAACCGCCTTAAGTTAAGGTCCGAGGAAACTTTTACTTCCAAGAGCTGAAGGCGGTCGGGTCCTCCAGGGATTTTCCAGAAAGCAGGCACCAAGGTGAACGGCGTCTTTTTTGTGGTGAACAGACACGCTCGTGTGTACTATAAAGGATAGATAATAGTTCATATATTCTTATCAATTTCATAATACAAGGTGGACCGACGACCTGGTCAGGGTCGCGGGAATCCGATGGATGCGTGACGCACAGGAACGGTCGTTGTGGCGACGCTTGGGGGAGGCCTATGTCCAGCAGTGGACGTCTTTCGGCTGATATGATGATGATGATGATGATATTCTTATCGCCTTTGTAATCATCATCATCATTTCAGCCGAAAGTCGTCCCGTGTATATATAGGCCTCGCCCAAGCGCAGTCATAATGATCGGTCCTATGTCTCTCGCATCCACAGGATTCCTGTGACCCTCACCTGGCCACCGGTCCACTATGAGCCTGAGTGAGCCTTCCAACGCTGCGTCCAGAACGTAGTCGCCACTCCAGAACTTTTCATCCCCATCGTCCATCTTTTCTGCGTGGAATGTGACCTGCCCATTTCCACTTAAGTTCTCTTGCGGATATCTAGATCGCTTTGTAAATATAACAAAAAAAGTTAATCAAATTTTATGCTTGTGGAAGTCAAATTAAAATGGAGGTAAGCCAATGACCAATAGGCAATTAATGACAAGCTATTTGTAATAAATGTGACATTAAAGAACCTACAGAGCGTTCGAACAATGACGCAAATCGTTATAGACTAAAATAATATAGAGCACTTCCTGACAAAACTGGTTATAGTAGGTGTTTGGCTGCCTATACTCGTAGATTTATATGCGTGGTATGGGTACTTGTCAAAACAATAAGAGGAAGCAGTGTGCCTAATTCGCCTGGGGTGTGTCGAATCGGACGAGGCGAAGTGATATGCGATTTGATACCAGCCTAGTCTAAATACCTACTTGCTTTAGTTTTAAATTCGAGATCATTTGAATCCATTGCCAAAAAGTCAAGTTGATTTTTATGAAGGAAGCTATTTGTGTTAAAAAAAACCTAAAAGTAATAAGGACTGCAATTTTAGAAATTAAAAATTCGAATGTTATCTCGAATTCAAAATTCCTCCTCCTTGCGTGGTATTTCTCAATGCTGAGAGGGTCATGACCTCCCTGCTTCATCACTCTCATCTTTATGATGTTTCTCCATCCATTTCAATCTCCGGTGGTGTGAAGGGCCTTGTATACCGTGGACTCAAGAGCGGTGTGGATCTGGTGGTATTTGAATTTTAGATTCTAGATAATTTTTGGTCCCGGCTGTCATTTGTTCTTTAGTCAACGTGGGTTACAGAGTAGGGTATGTTCGCAGTTGAGCGACTGCAAGCTATTTCAAGTTTTTTCTTAGCTGTCAGAGTTATCATCATTATTTCAGCAAATAGAGAGACACTTAGAGGAGCCCTATGTCCAGCAGTAGACACTGCTGGCACCCATCGCATTCCCGCGACCCTCCCTAGGTCATCAGTCCACTTTGTGGGAGGCCTTCCAAAGATGCGTTTTCCAGTACGCGGTCGCCACTCCAGAACCATTCGGCCCCATCGACCATCTGTTCTGCAAGCAATATTGCTGCTCACTGCTATTTAAGTTTGGCGATTCTTTGGGCTATGTCGGTAACCTTGTTTCTCCTATAGATGTCTTTATTTCTGACGCGATCACGCAAAGAAACTTCGATTTCTCTACTCCCTTTCCATTACCTTTAGGGTAACCTTAAGCCTGTTGATGAGGAATATTGTGAGTGATCACGTTTTTCCCATTTTTGACATAGGTATGGTCATATCCAAAATTAATGAAAAATATTCACAATATTTGGACTAGCTCCGTTTTTATAATAATTATCTCTGGCAATGCGCTCTTTGTAGAATAACGGCGTATCGTGAATTCGTGAATTCGTGAGTATTGTATTTTTATTTTCAAATTTAGAGTTTGATTCTATGCGTCATTTGAGCTTATTAGAATCATCATGAGATGCACTTTAGCTATAAGGTACGGTACAAGGTATGCACGGAAATTCCGAAATAAAATAATGTATCTTAGCGGAGATGTAGGTACACTGGCTACAAACGGGTTTAATGGTTATATTTTATTGGTAAACCAACCTTAATATAGAACTTGCATACTATTTAGGTTTAACTGAAAGGATACCTACTGAATTAAAAATTGTGTGTATATAAAAAAACTATTAAGTACTTACAAAAAAAAGAACATCGGAAAACGGTCTAAAATGAACCACAAAACTAGAAACAGATGTATTTTTTAAAGTTTTTTTACTAGCCTTTTTATTACCTATATAACAGTAACATAAATTAGTACCTGGTTTATTATTTAGGTATCTATCTTAAGACTTTGATTATTTGATCGACACGAACTGTAATGCATTAGGTACAAAAATATTTGCAAATAGTGTCGCAGATACGCGGTACCTTTATCAGAAAAAAAAATCATCTGACTGTTACACATTCAGGGTCACTTGCATTCCTTTGGTCTGTTCGAATTATGCCGGGCAAGGTCGCAGATTGTTACCGACTTAGAATTAGCACAAACACATGATTTTAAATCGTTTAGTATAGGCCAGCCATTTTACTGTTTATAGATTTATTTAGTCATCACCTCCCTAGCCTTTTTCCAACTAACTTGGGGTTCAGACTAACCGGATGTGGCTGAATACCCGTGTTTTACATAGAGCGACTACCTATCAGACTTCCATAACCCGACGTCGATTTCTCGCGCTGGGCCTGTACATACTATGGTCCGGAGCATGGAGGAGTGGCAGGCGATCGACTCCTTCTGCAAAGCATTAATGCTAGCAAAGGAGGAGGCCGATCGCATCAGACAATGGCGCTCTCGCCGCCGCCGGGATTTCAATCCCGATTTCCGGCCACCGTAGGCGCGGGCTTGCGGACGGTGAGTAATGGGTAGCTTGCTATCCGACCGTCCGGTAACTGTCCGGACCGAGCCCAAGTCGTCGCCGGCGCGCATTGTTCCCGCGCAACTCAAGGAGTTGTCAGCAGCACCAGGGAGCCAGCTGAGTCGAAGCCTACAGGGGCCAGGGTTAGCTCCGAAAGGCAGCCCAGCCTCGGCATGAAGGCACGAAGGAACGAGGTGGGTTTTTTAGTCAAAAAGAGTCTGACACTATCTCCCGGTCCGCCCAAGGGCGGGAAATGTCATTTGGATGATTTTTACCCACCAAAAAAAACAAAGATTTCCATAACCCAGTTACTAGGCACGAAACACGAAATTCCTTGGAGAGACTGATGGTCAGACTTTCTGGCGTCTGACTATCTGTAACGACTGTCAAAGATCTACGAATGACAACCGAGATTAACGGCTTTACGTGCTTACCGAGGCACGGGGTGTCAGTAATGTCCTAGATAAACTTAGAAGAGTATAATTTAGAATAGAAAAAATCACATTGGTCTCTTATCCGCAACCGCAACCTCATGTATAAGAGGTGGGTGCAGTAATCACTGGGCTACCACGATATCAAATACAGATTTATAAAGTATATTCTTTGCACTATAGATGTTACGGACGTTTGATTCCGTTTCCGAGTTCGGAACTTCCATTTGATTCCGATTTTGGTTGCGATAAATTTGATTATACCAATTAGACATAGCCTTCAACTCTTTGAAGTTGCCTCAAATCTTAACTTTGGGCGGTTCATTGAGTTCAAAAACAAGGTAGCTGCTAGGAAACTTGGCGTTCTTGCAAAGGTCTCCGGCGATACTTCACACCGGAACAGTTACTTTTGTTATACAAAGCACAGGTCCGAACGTGTGTGGAGTACTGCAACCACATATGGGCTGGTGCTACAAAATGCTAGTTAGCAGCTTTGAACTCAGTGGAAAGGCGTGCGAAGAGGATAATTGGGGATCCAGATTTTGTTACAAATTTTTAAAGGTATTTCATAATAGGATGCATTTCTGAGCGTAAGCGTGCGTACACGACTTTATTCCGGTTTTAGCTTTCTAGCATAGGAGAACTCGACGTACGTTGAGCTAAAATCCATCCTTACTTTATTGACACCTCTACGGTTTGGTTTAGACTAGTGTGATAGTGTTTTGTTACCTCGTCGTTTATACCTTGCATCGAAAGATTGAAAACTTTTGCCTGCAGCGGTTTTCCGGATTACAATTTTAGATGTCTTCAAGGCTAGAGTGAATAGGCTCTTAACGGTGCACATCATTATCAATTATTGCATCAATGCTTAACATAAGGGGGATCGCAAGCAAGCACTCGTTTTTTTTTTTAACGTAGTGCTTTTCTGAGCCTAAAAGATCACAAAAAAGGGACGATTTTCTTTTCTACCAATATTAATATGCATATATTATAGTAGAGTTAAAAATTTTAAGCTGGGGCAGGGGGCTGGTTTGTAATACATACAGGGTGTAAGAGACTGCCAAAAAAATCAGCCTCACCATCCAAAATTAAAAACTTGGTTGGAAAGTTTGGCCGATTTTATTTTCCATTCTTGAAAAAAAACTTGTGGAAGGTGGTTCAGTTTTGTCTACTGAGCAAGCCCTTAAAGTTTGTGGAGGGCTGTCCCTTACACCCTGTATTTAAAATTTAGTCCGTTAACAATAAATAAATAAATATTTATAAGCATAGAGTTTTAATGCACGGAAGTGTGACAATGCAAATAAATGCAATTAAACGTTTGTACAAACTCTTAATTACCCTCGTATTTTCCTTTGTTCAACTCACTTAATGTAATCAAGCAAAGGTTGTCAAAGGAACTAATATATTTAAATTCAAGACTCCATCTTGACAGCTAACACTGACATTTAAATTCAATAAGTTAGCAAGCAATTGAAGATGGAACTACTTAACGTACTCTGCCTACTTGTTGAATGAAGGATACAAATTCAATGAAAATTATTTAGTATTTTTACAAGCTTTTATTTAGTTTCACCTGTCCCGATATTTGTCTGTCATCAAATCTTGTAAATTAAATTTGACCCACTTCCTGTGATGTGGCCGACCGATGTTAGAACATCGGCCGACCACATCATCGCTTACAATTTGATGAGATATCAATTCTAATATACTAATATTATAAAGAGGTAAAGTTTGTTTTTTTTTTGTTTGGAGGCGGTAATCTCTGAAAGTACTGGAAATATATCGAACAAATTTTCACCGATAAAAAAGTTGCTTAACAATAAAATGCTTAAAATTAATATGTAGGTACGCGGGTGAAGCCAAGGGCAAAAGCTAGTTGGTTAAATGCGAGCCTATCAATCATAAAAAAACCTACCAAACTATGAGAAGTTAATATTTATCTATTAAATATTAATCGCAGACCTTGTCACTATATAGATCAGACACAAATATGGAAATATATTTTTATAAAATATCAAGATTTATTTCACTATAAACTCTAACAATGATTAATAAAAAAGTGTCTGCCCACGCTTACCGATTTCAATATTGTAAGAGATATTTATCACTCATTTTGTGTTTGTTACATATGTGGAGCATTTTATGAATAATGTTATCGATATGGTTAAACAGGTTGGCTACTTTATAATTTAAGATGATATTCTGTAATTTGCTGCGTTTTTTTCGATGAGTTATGTTTATGATAGCACAAATGATGATCTAATGGGGAACCATTAAAAAGAACGGCATAAAAAGAGCATTTAGAAAGATATAATGAAGGAGATATTGGTTTATACAACGTGTATCGTTAAATGCGCAAAACCTGAAAATAGTTTGACCAGAACAAGGAGCAGAATCAATTAAACCACTTTTTAATATAGGTTACATTTTTCAAAAAAATCTTCATTAAAAATGTCGCCCTGTCTATTTATGAATAGGTCAAGCCATCACGTGCGCAAACCCGCCGAAATAGGTAAACAAACACAAATGGTTGTAGTCCAATCAAATTTTCTCATACACGGGATAATAAAAGTTCTTATTTCAATGCAGATATTAATTTTAAACACAGGAAAACTGCACATAAAACCTTTATTTTTTTTTAAACGATTAATTTTCATAGAATTAGGTCTTTTAAATTAAAAATTATTTGGGTGTCTGAGGTTTTGCGCATTTAACGTTATACGCTGTATAAAAGAAATGAAGGATAAAAAATCAAATCAAGTTTGATTCAAAATATTTTAGTTCATATACATGTGTTATTAGGGTTTATTCCAGAAATCCCCACTGGCTAAATAAAATCATCTCAGTGAGGATTTTTTGGAAAATAAGGGTAAGAATAAGTAAGATTCCCCACCAGATATATAGATATATATAATCTTACAATTATATATATGTGAATATAAGTCGATATTAACACGTTACAGAAAGACCACAGTAAGGAAGCGTTCATAATAATAAACGATTATATCAATTGAAGTAGTCAACGTAGTTATCACAGAGACTATTTGAGTTTTACATGTCTTGATAAATTCTACGATTTTGTAATTTTTTTGTCTCGTCAGTGATCTTTACATCATTAGAGCTTATAAAGAATAAAGAAATACAGAAGCGATTTGTGATAATCCTTTGATTTTTATCCAATTCTATGTCTTTCATGGACTTCCCTTTCATAAGAGGCAGTCGTCAGAAAGGCCAAGGCTAGTTGGCGTCGTTCGTTCAACTTTAGCAAGAACTCTGTCGTATTTCTTGTGGCTTATTTCATGGTGTTAATGATTTCTAGCTGAATATTGGAAACTATTAGGTTTCCTATATTATGCATATATGAATAGATATCTATGTATGTTGGTATGTAATGGACAGATGAACCTGTGGGTGGAACCTCATCGTGTAAAATCGTCAAATAACTTCTGCCGCTCTGAATGAAGCGAGAGGGAGTGTAAGACTTTTACTGACTGAGACCCATCGTGTTCCTTTAGTTGCCCTTTGCGTTCTAGGGCAACGGTAACGCTTTCGAACAATCCCGCAGTCCTAGCAATTATTGTTTCTAGTAGTAGTAGTAGTTGATGCTTCTTAGAGACGCGCGTGAGGAACACAATGCGCCGTTGACCAAATTCAAGTGAAAAGGTTCAACTTACTAGATAAAAATGGTAAATACGTCTATTGTCAATTCATTGTCAATAGTCACTATCATCATTTCAGCCGAATGACATCCACTGTCGGGCATGGCCTCTCCCAAGTGTCTCTACAACGAACGGTCCTTGCGTCTCGCATCTATTGCATTCCCACATCTCTCACCAGGTCATCGGCCTACCTTGTGGTCGTCACTCCAGAATCTTTCGGCCCCAATGACCACTTTTTCTACGAGCAATGTGTCCTGCCCACTGCCACTTAAGTTTGGCGATTCTTCGGGCTATGTTGGCGACTTTGGTTCTCCTAATGATATCTTCATTCCTGATGCGTCCATCCGAATAATCTACATCTACACTTAATAATGATAAAGAGGTAAAGTTTGTTTTTTTGTTTGTAGGTGATCTCTGGAAGTATTGGTCCGATCGCAAAAACTTTTTCATCTATAGAAAGCTGGTTTATTCCTGAGTTACATAGAATATATTTTAAGTACACGGACAAAGCTGCAGGGAAAAGCTAGTTTAAAATAAAGATATTTATTCACGAGTCAAGCTGTGATGGCTCATGAGTAACTCGATAAAATATGTCTCAAAAAGATATAATAATTTACTTGAATCATATAAAGATCTTTTTATATCTGATCTGATATTCCGAAAAGAGTCGATATCAAGTGTTCTTCCGGACCAAGTTGTCTGACTCACAAGCATTTATCTTCAGATTTATCGGCAGATGAATCGCATGTCAAGTCATATCAGACGATTTAATTTACATACGCATTGCCAGCTATATCGATAACAATTACATATGTATGTAAATATCTTGTAACTTGTACACTTACAGGCTATTTTATTTATGTCATCATAACATTTAAGTGTAAAGAATTGCAAAACTGGTGAACTAAATGTTTCAACAATTTTTTTATATGTGGATGTAAAGTTATTATTTTTTATTTTATATAAATAGTCAATTAAAATAAAAATAAAATAGTTTTACATCAATGTGGATGTAAAATTATAATTTTTTATTTTAATTGACTGCACTGATAAATCAACTATGAAATATGACATAAAAAGCAGCCGTTTAGTACGAGTATATTTATGGTCGCTTAAATCAACAAAGAGATAAAAAGTGATTTTTTATAATTATGTGGATGTAAAATTATTATTTTTTATTTTAATTGACTGCACTGATAAATAAAATATGAGATATGATATAAAAAACAGCCGTTTAGTATATTTATGGTCGCTTAAATCCACAAGGAGAGAAAAAGTGTTTTTTTTTTCGCGATTTCAAGGTTGGTGCTGTAATAGATAAAAGTTATTCATATTCAATTAATTCAAAGTCGCACCATATTTTGTTTAATTCATATTAACTAGTGCTCGACTGTGATACCTCCTGATGGTAAGCAGTGATGCAATCGTTGATAGTGAGGTGCACTAGTTTTTTAAGAGTCTATTCACACTAGCCTTGAAGACATCTAAATTATAATTGGACGGAAAGACCGCTGCAGGCAAATTGGTCGAGTATCGAAGGGCTCGCGTACGCGGTATAAACGACGAGGCTAAAAGCTTAGTGCGGACCGTAGAGGTGTCAACAATGTAAGGGTGGACCCCCATTTTTGGATGGCAGAAAGGTGATGGTAGAATCAAGTCATGTAATTTCTGCGCACACTATCCAAAATGCATCCTATCGAATAACGAAAGGCTGGCTACTCTACGCCTGTGCCCCAGGCTTTATAGATTGGTCTTAACTAAATCTCGATCACTAATTAGCCTCTTCGCACGCCTCTTCACCAATTCAGCACTAATCCATATGTGGCTGCAGTACTCCACACTTGATGAGACCTGTGCTTTGTATAATATTATAAGCTGTCCCGGTTATTTTAAGGATTTCAGTTCGTATAAGAAGACCAGTACTGAAGCAGGTGCCATTCACATTCACAACCATCTACGACCAGGGTTACCATATCTCAGGATATGTCCTGAGATTTCAGGATTTATGGACTCTTCTCAGGATTGCGACTGGATTTTGCAAATTTAATGAAATCTCAGAGCTTTAGAATTTTCAATAAAATACAGCTAAAGTACACTTAAAAGTTAAACAAACTATAAAAACTTAACAAAAAATTTATCTTCTTTTAGACAAGGAGGTTCCGCTGCCACCCCTTTCATTTTGAGTGCGATCTGCAACGCATGAGTTCGATCTGCAGTGTGAAAAAATTCTCAAACAAAAACAATTATCAATGGAAATCGGCATTATGTCCGAATTATTGATTTATTCATCTGGTAACCCCATCTGGTAAAAGATCTGGGGTAATAGGAACATTACCAAGACCACGAAAACCAGACTCTTTTATTGTCTAATATTCCCCATTTTCCTCTATGCATCGGAGACATGGACTCTTCGTGAATCCGAGAAGAAGAAAGTTGACGCGTTGGAGATGTGGTGCTGGAGACGGATGATAGGAGTATCATGGACAGAGTTTCGCACGAATGATTCCATATTAACAGAACTCGGCATCAGACAGCGCCTATCATACACAGTGCAGTCGCGCATTTTAACCTTCTTCGGTCATGTATCGCGTCGTAGTAATGACTCCATAGAGCGTCTCGTAGTGCAGGGCAAAGTTGAGGGCACCAGGCCACGTGGTAGATCACCAATGAGATGGACAGACCAGATCAAGGCCGCAACTAAGTGCTCGGTTTATGAATGTACCCGGAAAGCTGCAGTCCGCGATGAATGGCGCCGCATTACAAAGATCACTCATCGTGATTCACATTGATGACCACGACCACTCTGGCAAGAGTGTACCGACTCAGAAGAAGAACCCTATCTAATTCGAAGACATATGACATTAACTGTGCTGGGGCCACGTGGTGGATAACGGCCGATTCCCTCTCCTAGAGAGGAGGCCTGAGTCCCAGCAGTAAGAACACTAAAAAAGGCTGATGATGATGACCCTATCTACGACCGACACCATCCAACCACCAAGTAGGTTAGTGAATGGACCACTTTATCGGAGCAACGATTGTGTAGCCCTCTTAAAGAGCCTGAGAGACAAGATGGCCCGATTCAATCAATCAACGTTGCGTCACTTTTAATGGTTTTTGTTAATGAACGTGCAATAAGTGTGGCGCACTGTTAACTACTGTTCACGATGTATGCTGGTTTTAAAAGGTCTTCGTGTGCAAATTGGGTACATAGATGGCATTCTCCAGTCAAGTTAAGTGTTAAAAAGAAGAGCATTTTATTTATTCATTTATTAATGCACCCATCGTGTGACACAGTGTTTGTTATCAATCATCTCCGAAATAGTTTAACAATTTTTATTAAAAAAAAAAACTACAGTTAGACATGAACCTTTGTCCTTTGTCTTTAATCGTATATACGTTTGCTATCTGTTTCGCCCGCGTGTAAGTAGATAATTATCCCAAAGCAATATACTCCCAGCATAAAAAAATCCTGAACATGGTCGCGTAAACCATGCCCTATGTTTGATCATCCTAATCTGTTTAGCTGTTTGAGAGAGCAGAAATAACAACCATACACATAAATACAAACAAACATTAATTTATAATTGTAATTTTAAAACAGATTTACTAAAGTCACAGAACAAAGAAAGTTGAGACAGATAAATTAAGTCTTTAAACATTCATTTAAAAAAATGCCAAGTCAAGACATTGACATTACATAGTAATAAGCCATATCTCTTGTATCAATAATGATAATTACCAACGGATTGATTTAATCATTATTATTTAAATCTGATCAATACATGTCCACAGGCTATTTGGAGTACTTGAATTTCAACATGCGTAGCCCGTGTGACACGTTTCGTACGTTTTTTATTTCAACCAGGAAATAATATTATATTTTTTCTTATCACCGACCTTAAATCGAAAGTCCGCAAGCAATTAAAACATGTTTAATGAGTGAGAATTTAAACATATATGTACCTATCATTAGTATGTATTCCGGGTTTTAAAGCATTGTACGTGGTGACATGTCATGCGTTTCTGTGGAAATTTATCAGGAAAATGTTTTTTTTTTTTTTAAGAGAAAAGAAAGTTGTTTATTTTTAATGGCTTGATAAGTTGATACAAGGTTTTTCTGCCAAACATTTGTGATAATATCTACGCTAATATTATAAAGAGGTAAAGTTTGTTTTTATGTTTTTTTTTTGTAGGTAATCTCTGGAAGTACTGGTCCAATTGCTAAAATATTTTAACCGATAGAAAGCTTCTGAGTGATATAGGCTATATTTTATGTAGGTAGGCGGGTGAAACTGCGCGTAAAAGCTAGTGAGTAATATGAGTAAAAGGCTTTAATTTTTGTGCACAGGAACAGTAAGCCAATTTTTTTTGACACGGTTTGATTTTGAAGACTCCCCTTTGGAAGACACCGCGTTACTGGAATACAAAGGGCAATTGAAGAATTACAGGCGGGTGTAGTCAATAAAGTCTAGCACTCTATCTCGGTCCACTCATAGTGGAAGGAGTCCGAGAATAACCGGTCAAGTGAAAATGTCAACTGTCTAACTATCACGATTCATGAGATACAGCCTGGTGACAGATGGACAGACGAAGGGACAGTGGATTCTTAGTAATAGAGTCCCATTATCATTTGGGTAAAACCATTGAAAAAGATTTTTTTTGCCTGGAATCAAGTATGCTATGTGAGCTGTTACTGATTTTTAATGACGCCAATTTAAAGCCATATATTATGGTAGTTACCACTTTCGCAATATGTCGTCAAAGCTTAAATTTTATTGATACTTAAGATAAGGTACACGTGTTTATTATGACTTTGCTAAATAAAATTTGTATAAAAAACTTAATAGCATATAATTTAAATTACTTTACGCGGAGCAAAAACATGTATGTCAATTCAAACATTCGGTATTGATTTTTAATTAATTACTAGCCGAAGAAAAAGTCTATTAGGATTTTAAAGTATCACTTGAATAGGCTAGGTATCGAATATACGAGTATCTAGCAAAACATTCTTATTCCATACGTCCATCTTGAGTGTCTTCAAGACAAGAGTGAATAGGCTCATAAACTAGTGCGCCTCACCATCAGAGATTGCATCACTGCTTACCATCAGGTGGGATCACAGTCAAGCACTAGTTTATATTAATTTAAAAATAAAACGTATTTTTTAACCGACTTCGAAAAGGAGGAGGTTTTATGTTCGGCTGAATGTATGTTATGATCTGATCATGAACTTCGAAGATATGGAACAGAACTCCTCATAGAATCATAGCAGAATTGTCGTAACAAGTAAAATTGCTTTGTTTATACGTGTAGTCGATGACTGACTGAAAGAAAAGGGGGAGGGTAAAGGGGGAGGGGGTAAATTCATGTAATATTTACCGTATTTGGGATTATAAGAATCGTTATGAGATGCACTCTGGCTATAAGGTAATTTATGTTTAGCTGAAGGGTAGGTACTTTTTAGTGGTGCTACCATAACTAAAAAACTTTTTACAAAAAAAAATTAGTTTGACTTCAAAAAGCACAAAATAACTTTAATTTCAGAAGTCGGTGTTAAATAACGAAGAGACAAGATTAGGTATCTAATAAAGAAACACCGACTTCCGAAATTAAAGTTATTTTGTGCTTTTTGAAGTCGGTTTAATTTTTTTTTTGTAAAAAGTTTTTTTTCTTATAAAAAAGGAAGAGGAAGTGCTAAGCAAAAAGCTTGATGTCAGAAACAAAACAAAAAAGAAAATATAATTAGATAATGAAAAAAAAAGCTTCTTGGACAAAAGTTTGAAAGAAAGAAAATTGAGTTTATTGGCATTATAAAAACTGAAATAATCTACACTAATATAATAAAGAGGTAAAGTTTTTTTTTGTTTGTGTGCTGGTCCTATTGCTAATATTTTTTCACCGACAGAAAGCTGCTTTATTCCTGAGTGACATAGGCTATATTTCATGTACACGGGCGAAGCCGAGGGCAAAAGCTAGTATATAATAATATTCCACAACGCCATCTGGTCTCAAACTAAACTGAGCTTGTACTAGAGTACTAGAGAACTGATAAACATACTTAGATATTTCTAAACACATACACAGAGCAAATGATCGTGCTCAACACAAAAACATTTGTCCTGGATGGGAATCGAACCCACGACTTCCGACTTAGCAGTCACGGTCACTAACTACTAGACCATCAGGCCAATTGTCGAAATACCTTACAATTAAACAAAAAAGTACGCAGAATAATACCAATAGGTTCTCAGCTCTGCTAAGAGATTTTTTTTTTTTTTTATTATTGATAGGCTTGCGCTTGACCGCTATCTCACCTGATGGAAAGCGACGATGCGGTTTTTTTTTTCAATAACACCTACAATGTAATAATGTAAAAAATTATATGTTTATTTTATTAATTACATAAAAGATTATACATACATATTATATGTAACATAAATACGCATTGACTGTTAATCTGTATGCTACATTTTATTTACAATTGTTTGCCTATCTCGCTGAAGCAAACAATGCAGTATTGCTCAACTATGTAGGTAAGTGAAACTGTAATTATGAAACGGGTCAGAGAAATAAGTAAATTAAAAAAAATAGGCCTCAAATTTTTTTTTAGATGTGAAGTTGGGAAATCATCTAATGACATATCCTCGCTTGGGCGGAGCGTGAAGGCTTTTCAAACTTTTACTCACTAAAACCCACTCCTATTACTTTTGTTGCCTTTCTTTCCAGGGTCGGATTTGCCTTTCAGAAGCGAACTCATGGGCCCAGTAAGCTTTCTATATGCTTCCATAAGCTTTCCACTGTGTGAGTACTAGGTACATTAGTTACCATTTACTGGTTAGCCTTTGAGTTGGATGTGCTCTGGCGGTTTGAAATGTCATATGCCATCAAGTTCTTACAGTTAAACCAACTATGCACGTATTAAAAAGAACCTCAAAAATACCCTCAAAATAATTCGGACCACCAAACGTAACGCGATACTCGCCGATGTACATCATAATGGACCTTCCACCCATACGCACAACACGTTTTGGAGTAGAATTCCCTGTCAGAATGTGTTTTTGAATAAGTTTTCTTAACAACGTCGTTTACCATCTGGTGAGATAGTGGTCAAACGCAAGCATATAAAAAAAAATTAAAGACGCTCCAGAAACTACAAAATTATATCAATCATAAATGACAATGTTAAAAAAAAAATTGAACTGGTAAAAGCATATAATATAACAAAGGAGTTACCAAGAGAATTTTAGTTTTAAATCACCAACACATAGTTGCTTCCCTTGCATAAATTCTGTAATACTACGCTAAAAAACAGGGAACTACCTTCAACTTTTTGGCTAACTTAATTGACTGTCCGACTTAATTGTCGGACAGGATATGCTCTGATGAGCATTCCGAAATATTTATCTGCCTGCAAATAATTTAAATGAATTAAAAACTTTGCATTTGAGAGAAGCACTCTCTAAAATATGCAAAAACCCAGCTATCTGCATAAAAACTTTTTCCATTTATTAGTTTTATATTATCCAATAAGCTGAGTATGTAGTTGCGTTATGTCATTAGTTAACTTTGTAACCGAAACTCAGAGACGCGGTGTTTGCGTAAATATTGGCGACAGAGACTCAAGGCTGTTCCAATTAAGCTATGGCCAGGCTAAAAATAAAATGCTTAAAAAAATCATTACACGAATACAAACAATAGTGATCGCTCCATTACGTCCGCAATCGTAATCACATTTGTCAGTTGAAATAAATATATCTAAAATAAATATATCTATATTGTTATCTATCTGTGAACTTTTGTTTGCGTATACCCTTTCAATAAAGCTCGATCACCCGATTCACCCAAAAGGACACTTATATTACGAAGCAGTACACTCGCGAGAAAAAGTCAATTGCCCTCAATTTAGACATTACGTATGTTAAGTAACGACATGGTTTTATTATGAAATCAAGCGAATAAGATTCAAAAATCGATGCGACCAATTTTGTACTTTATCACATACGATTTAAAGCACATTGAAATAAAATTTTTGATAGATTTCCTTGAAACTTAGAATAGATCTTAATTCATGAATCCCCAAGCGACACCCGGTGGCCGCGCATCTATTGTCTTACTATTGTGTCTCTAATTGACGGTATCTGAAGGGTTAAAGCGATTGATTTATGTATGAGTGGCCCTCGTACTGTGTGTATGCATATTATTTTGCATTTGTTTTAATTAAAACGGCACGCGGTAAAGCAATGACAATAGAATTATTCATAGACGGTATAACAAAATAAAAATACTTGAACAAAGTTGACCGATAATACATATTGATAAGCTTTACCTTAATTGTCCAACGCCTGCGAGGGATCACGAAAAAATAAACCAAATCAATCAGTTCACTTTCAATCAACTGTCACGTTCGATTTTTCAATTTAGGAACACACTTTGAAATATGAAATTTTGGCGGGTATTGTGCAAGAGGGCGCTAGCGTCGTGCGTGCGCTTGCGCGGGCGATCTCGCGGGTACTGATCGAACCTCCTTTCCTTTTACTTCGAGACCTCTGTCTGCAGTGACACTGGTCAGTAGAATAGATCAGCATTCGACTTCCGATGATGTATGCATGTTCCGGTTGGGAATTGTGATTAGTCGCGATCCATTTGTAATAGGATATGGAAATTACTGAGTTTGAAATACCCCCGGTTTTTTAAAGGAATTGTGCGGTTTCATTTAAACGATATAGGTATCTAGCTTTATTAGTTGGGTTATTTTAGGTTTAGTCGAGTTAACAGCATTATTTTTTTTTGTAGAAAATGACCCCAAAATACTTGAAAAGCGGGTAAGTAAAATAATAATTGTACTGTTGACTTTTTAACCCTTCAGATACCGTCAATTAGAGACACAATAGTAAGACAATGGATGGGCGGCCACCGGTGGTCATGAATTTAATGGGCGAATGATCAAAAATATCGAAAATTGATCATTAATGAATCGTTTTTATCTCGACCGAATATCTTAAAATAATAGTTTTCTAAATAATTTTTGTAACAATTACTTTCCATAAGAAAGACTTCAACGCATTCTAACGAAAAAAGTATTATCATAAAATAATTATGAAAGGTCGAATCATTCATAAAAAGTATATTTAGTTATCTCAAAATAAGCAGATAAATTTCTCTAAAATAAATTTATTATAAATAATGCAGTGAAATCATAAGATCACGAACTCGAAATTTACGTTTTTTTTTAAGGTCATCCAATAACTTTTCTTGCTCTAGAGCGGAGTGGCGTGTCAGACTTTTACTGAATAACCATCCCTATATCCCTTCTTTGCCTTGCGTTCCAGGACCCCTTCGGACTACCCATGGTTTACGCTAGATCCATGTCCAAGATTAAAGTTGTCAAAATATAAAATGCCCGTTTTGACAAATGCCAATATCAGAATACTAACACGGGCCTCAAAAAACAAAAACGCCGCCACACAGAAACGCCAGAAGCGGCCACAAAAAAAAGCTACAAGCCGTCGCAAAAAACAGCTGAAGCGCGTGACAGTTTGTGGACGGAGAAGCTTGATGCGGCTTCAAGCGCTTTTTTGTGGCAGCACAGCCGCACTTGAGCCACAAAAAAGACCGCCGCAAAAAGAAGCTTGAAGCGGCGTTTTTTTTTGAGGCCCGTGTGCGGGGAAACTTAAATACGCAGAAGGAATAGTCACAATATATTCCATCATATTATTAAACGCGCCAAAAAAATATATGTATTTTTTTTTTCAAAACACTTCATTGTTGAATACATAAATGAATTATTATTTTATTGTTTCTTTCAGTTTCGTTCCAAGTTCCAAATTACGTTCTAGGGTCTTACTCAAATGTCAAAACCGGCCTTTTATTTTTTGACAACTTTAAAGTTATCAAATTCATTATTACCCTAAAACATAATATCATAAACGAAGAAACAAAGAAAATAACTTACACAATATCACGATCAAAAGTATATATTTTATTAAACTTTACAACGGTATCAAGTAACAGAAACAAATATTATCATAATGAAGACGATTATGAGTCATTTGTGTTTAAAACATCCTTAGATGCGTCGGTTTATTGCTAATGTAAGCTAATTGAGTTTCCGTGCATGTTATGGTAGAATAGTTAGTTAAAAGAACAGTGTGGGGTTCAGAAGTTTCAAGGAAAATTAAGAATAACCTAGACCAGGAGTCTTTATTTTCGGTGGGTAAAAGTCATCCAAATGACATCCCCCGCCCTTGGGCCGAACAAGAGATAGTGTCAGACACTTACTGACTAAAAAACCTACCCCGTTCCTTCTTGCCTTGCATACCGGGGCCAAGCCTCCCTTTCGCAACTAGGCCCTTGGTCCCAGTAGGCTTCGACCCTGCTTGGTCTCTACTGTTGCTGACAACTCCTTGAGGCGCGCGGGTACAGTGCGCGCCGTCGACAACTTGGGCTCGGTCCGGACAGTTATCGGACGGTTGGACAGCAAGCTACCTATTGCTCGCCTATGCGCGTCTACGGTGGCTGGAAATCGGGACCAGGGATCTCACCATGACATGTTAAAATGTCAGATGTGTGAGTGATAAAGAGGGGCAATTATTATTATTATTATTTTGAAGAAAAGGGGCTATGCATCTCCCATAGTGTAGGAGATGTAGTCACTGCGACCTAAAAGATCTATTGTGACTCGCCACCTTGTTAGAGTAACTCTTTTAGCCGGGAGGCTTCCAGGAAGTCTAGAATACTCCTAGCTTTGAGAGTTTTAATCTCCTCCGGGCGAATAATGTGTCGACCCAGATGGATACTCCGTTTGTGGATAAGGGGCCCACATTCACACAACAGGTGCTTGGGCGTCTCCCTCTCCTGATTACAGTACTTGCAAACATCAGTGTCAATCAGTTTCATGTGAAATTGGTGCCTGTTTAATGTGCAGTGGCCGGTTAAGGCACAGCACACAAGTTTAAGAGGGGCAAGCTCTTTACGCGATTATTCCTTTTATTGCTCGAATCCTCGACCATCTGACATTTTAGTACGCTATGGTAGGACTCTGGGTGGAGTGGGAGGGCGTGACAGATTTTTACTGACTTAATTCATTAAACCCACCCATGTTCTTTCAGTTGTCCTTTGCGCCCCAGGGCCACGGTAACTCTATTTCGAACAATTCTACAGCTCAGCGTGAGGGTCTAAGTTCGTTAGTGTTTCCACACACTAAAATTTAACTGGAAAGGCTTTGTGGACCTTTTGTAATTCCCTCGCCTTTGCTTAAATGGTGAATCGTTTATATAGTATTAAGTGGTGGCCCGCTGGCGACTGTAAATAGGTACTTATGGAAATAAAATACTGAAAGTATTCTTACATCCAAACTAGCTTTTGCCCGCGGCTTCGCCCGCATACATAAAATATAGCCTATGTCACACAGAAAAGCAGTTTTCTACCGGTACAAAAGTTTTAGCTTTAGCGGACCAGTACTTTCAGAGATTACATTCTAGAAGCAATACCTCTTTATAATATTAATAATAATTGTAATGATCGAGGATCTTGTTCCGTGGTTTAAAAATAGATGGCATCACTAGGCTCGCCACTTCGTATGATCATGACTACTTGTTAATTGATTATTTGACAAGTGAGGGTGGCGGGAAATGAGTAACACCGCGCACAAGATAATGAAAAAGAACAAAGGGACTCGAACGATCGTGCAAAGCTGTTCCACCTTATTACTTATTCTATTTTCACTAATTGAGTGATTTGATTGCAATATAAATATCTAACGTAATTCGTGCCATGCGAGTATCAGTGGTGTATTGAGGAGTTGTAGTACGTTTGAGGCGAAGTGTGGAGGAAACGGGGTAAGTGTTTGCGTCTATTTTACAAAAATGGTGCTTTTGTGATCGGGCACGGTTCCACAATGCTGACACATTCATTATTGTTCTCAGCTTGCGGAAACGCCCCTGTACCTGGACATTGCACAAGGTCTTCGACTCCAGGGCATTTCACAACAGACTCGTTGTCCGACTGACATAGTGGCAACCGTCATATTCGCCGCAGTTTCAAGGAGCGATCAGCTCCTAGGCAGAGCCTGCGGACAGGCATTCTCCTTGCCACGGGTTCGATCCCGTCATGCGCTCATGATTGGGTCACATTAACTTCTTATTGCTTTAAGGATCCTTGTTTTAGTTGATAAGTTCTCATTGTTTAGTTTATTTAATTTGGAATCTGTGCATATATTGTTATACCGATCTTGTTCGTCTTTCGTTTAGTTCATCTGGAACCCTGAGCATTACATAATATAGCGTAGATGAAGATTTTAATACCTGTTAACCCTTCTTAAAAGATCAAATACTGAGTGGGATCTTATCATACTCACGGAGTGTTGGCTGCGCCACTCCCACAACATTCCTGCATTAGAAGGCTATGACTTTGCTAAAACTGAAAATAACTTCACCCAAAATGAAGGGGTAGTCGTGTACTTCAAAGATAATTTAAGTCCAATAATATCGGAACCACCCATTCTTGATGCCAATTGTATTACAATAAAGTTAGACAGCAATACTATCGTCGTTGCAGTATACAGACCGCCCGGTAATAAAAACATTTATCCATTTCTTGATTCGCTCAGTAACCTTTTGACTAGCTTAAACTGCCCTAATATTATACTCATTGGAGATATTAACGTGGATATAACTATTAACAGTAACGATGCTAACTCTTCAACCTACTTAAATCTACTAGCTTCCATAGGTCTTTTACCTGCCCACCAGTTACCAACACATGGTAAAACTTGCTTAGATCACGTCTTGCTAAAAAGTAGACTCCCTGCCTTTTGCTATGTCGCGGAGACGTCTATTACTGACCATGACAGTGTGATACTTGTGCTCGAAAACCATCACTGTCCAAAAACTTCATCTACCATTAGGAAAGTCAACTACATAGGCCTTGACAACGACATGCAAAACATATGCCTCAACTCCATCTATGACATAACGGATGTAAATGTAGCTACCACATTGTTAGTCAATGACCTAAACTCCATTATACTAGCTAACACACAAACGGTTCCCATTTCTAATCGCAAGAGGATTAAAAAGCCCTGGATAACAACTGGACTATTGAGATGCATGAAAAATCGAGATAAACTCCACATAAAATCAAAAAAAAATCCTAATGATGAAATCAGCAAGATCACCTACAAAAGGTACAGAAATTTTTGCAACTGGCTACTAAAAAAACTAAAAACGGACTATGAAAAAAACCTATTGGATAAAGCAGCTAAAACTAACAATAAAAAACTTTGGGACGCTGTAAAACAAATAACACACTCCAACAAAAAATCAAACCCTGCAATGGATCTTATATCCACCCCAAACCCTTCTACCTCTGTCAATGCAATCAACAACTTTTTTGTGTCCATTGGCAAAAATCTTGCCGAAAACATCCAAGACAGAAATCCGACTATCTCCACACCACACGCCAACTCTTGTCCTTCATCTTTCGTTCTGCTTCAAACTGATGAAGATGAGGTTCGTCAGTGTATCCTAAATCTAAAAAAAGTCAATACAATTGGACGAGACAATATTTCAGGAGCTTTTCTTAAAAGATACCACACTACTCTAGTTCCGCCCTTAACATACATCTTCAACTTAATGTTCCGCAGTGGTGTTTTTCCGAAGGAATTTAAACTTGCTGAAGTAATCCCCATCTACAAGAGTGGTGACAGAGGCTGTGTCAACAACTACCGACCCATCTCTATACTTTCTACTCTGTCTAAACTAGCTGAAAAACTTATTAACAAGCGTCTAATTAACTATCTCGAGACCAAATCTTTGCTGTCGAAATCGCAATTTGGTTTTAGAGCTGGAATCTCGACCAATGATGCGGTTCACGAGTTAATCGATCACGTTGTTAATAAGCTAGACCACAAAAAGAAAGTGATAGCGATATTCTTGGATTTAGCTAAAGCATTCGACACAGTCTCTGTTCCACTCCTACTAAACAAGCTACAAAGTATGGGGATTCGCGATACACAACTCAAACTCTTTGAGGATTACCTTGCTGACAGGCATCAGAGAGTTAGAATTGGAGAATTCACAAGTGATGACTTACCTATTTCTTACGGTGTTCCTCAGGGTAGTGTGGTTGGGCCCACACTCTTCCTCACCTTCATCAACGACCTGTGTGATTTGCTACTACAAAGTGGCAAAATTGTCACATTTGCGGATGACACTGCGTTGATCTTCCATGGCGACAGTTGGAATGAGGTATACAGCCTCGCTCAATCTGGGTTCAATACTGTAACCTCCTGGCTCAATAACAACGGCCTCACTCTCAATGTCAGCAAAACTAAACTTGTACCATTTTCTATTAAAAACATTTCATCCGCAGTCCACGAAAATTATTACATCAAAGCCCATTACTGTTCATCTGCCCACTCATGTTCCTGCAGTCGATTAGAAATAGCTTATAGTATCAAGTATTTGGGTGTCTTGATTGATAGTACCCTCAGCTTCAAACACCACCTGGACCTTCTATCTTCCAGAACTCGAAAACTAATTTACATTTTCAAAAATTTAAGCCGTATTGCAGATAAAAATGTCATTAAAATGGTTTACATGGCCCTGTGCCAATCCATTCTAACCTATTGTATTACGGTATGGGGTGGCACTTGTAAAACTAACCTAATAAAACTCGAAAGAGCTCAAAGAGCAGTACTAAAAGTAAGCCTGTCGTTACCCTTCCTCTTTCCTACCAAAGAACTGTACCTGCTCTCTGATGTGCTGACAGTAAGACAACTTTATATTCTGTGCACAGTTCTAAAACAACATTCACTAATAGGATATGATCCTTTACTTAATGTTAACAAGAGAGTCAAACACAGGGTTTGCCCAACACCTACTAATCGTAGCACTGCATTCTCACGCAAATTCTTTGAATTTCTTGGTGGACATCTATATAATACAATAAACAAGAAGCTAACAGTTTACCCTCTTTCTAGAGCAAATTGTAAGATAGTTATTACTACCTGGCTTAAGTCCCTCAACTACGATGACACTGAAAATCTGCTTATTGTACCATACTAGCCAACTGCGTAAGCTGGCACCTCCTTCACCCCGCACACACCACTCACACACACTCACTCTCTCCCATTCACACCTACACTGACACATACATGCTCACACACACTCGCACTCACACTCGCACTCACATACTCACGCACATACACGTAATTACTCACTCATCCAAATAAGTTCCTCTCACCCACTTTGTACCCTCATAACAGCAACAATAACACTTCACCTTGTTTAATCCCCCATATTTATTACCCAACTCACTGATGTTGTATACAGCCGTCACCTATTTGCCCGGAGTCTGGAGAGGCTGGTAATCTGTCATACAGGTCTCCTAGTACAGAAACCAGTCTTTCACATAGATCACAACAATTATAGCTAATGTTTTTGTTTGTTTGTTTTTTATACTGTTGTAAAATTCTATGTGAGAGAAGAACAATAAACTTTATTATTATTATTATTATTATTTTGACACTCTTTAACTGTGATAGTCTCATTTAGAAAATGTTACGAGGAAAGGACAAAAATAACCATTAAGCTAAGTGTTACTTAAGTTATACGTTATGTTTTAATTAATTATAATGAAATGATGAATTTTCAAAGATCTATTGTTTATTAATTATATTATTTATTTAATTCATTAAACGTTAATTTTCCTTTCGAATATTGTAATTAGAGATGCAATAGAATGACACTGAGAGATTTAACCCTTTTTTTTTTTTCTGTCGACGGGGAAAATCATCATTGACGAAACCCGCTCTTGGGTGGAGCGGGAGACAGTGTCAGAGTCTTACTGACTAAAAACCCCGCGCCGTTCCTTCTAGCCTTCATACCGGGGCTCTAGTTTCCTTTCGGATAACCCCGACCCCGGTAGGCTTCGACCCAGATGGGCCCCTCCTGTTGCTGACAACTCCTTGAGGCGCGCGGGAACAGTGCGCGCCGTCGACGCCTTGGCTCGGTCCGGACAGTTACCGGACGATCGGACAGCGAGCTACCAGATACCGTCAATTAGTGACACAATAGTAAGACAATAGATGCGCGGCCACCGGTGGTCGCTTGGGGATTCATGAATTAATGAATTAGTCAATAGTACAAATACACAACGTGAAACAACTAATTACTTCATCCATTAGAGACTTGCAAATGTGACCCCTGATTTTAAGTCCTATAAAGTACATATAGCAAATAGGACTTACGCATATTTCGACGTATACACACGACGTATGTTTCAAAGAAACGAAATTTCGACGATTTGATAGCTTCGACCTGGGATTTTTTAAGTCGAGAGTGAATAGGTTTCTTCTAGGTAAGCGCGTGCCACCGTCGACCGCATCGTCGCTTTCCATTAGGTGAGATGGCGGTCAAGCGTAAACCTATCAACAATAATAATAATAAAAAATCAGGCATGATCTTATAGCACAGATTTAAGAATAAATCTGAAAACAGTAAAGTTGCTACGTCACAAAAAATAACTCATTTTTGTGATTCGGAAAAATCTTCGAGACTTCATTCAGGAATTGAACTATTTCCATAGATAAATTTTAACGGAACCGCAAGTCTGACTCGCACTTACCCAGTTTTATTTCCTATATTCGTCTAGTCCGCCTGTAAGCAGTAGTCTTTTATGTTGTGCCTTAGACGAGTCTAGTTCGTCAGGAAATGAAAAAAAAAGACCGTGTAATAAGTTTCGACACGGCAATACATTTCATTTGAATCCTTAGAGGTTGTTCTAGGGTTGTCACTGCAAGCTGCGTTTGAAGGGCTATTCTGTCACCATGACAGTCGATTAATGTCAAGAAATAGCAACAGTCAGTTTGTTTATGACGAGGTAAGAAAATGTCATTAGAATACAAAAGACAAAGGTATCTAATGACAGCATTTGCGGACGTTATTGCCAGGGCCGAATATTGAGCCAGGGAAGGATTAGTTTTGCCTTCGACACGATACGAACAAGAGAGATTTGAAATTTTGAAAGTTAAAAAAAAATGTATTTATAAAAGCTTATTTATATTTTTTAAAGACGTGCTGCTAGGGCTGCAGGATTGTTTGAAAAAGTTACCGCAGACCTGGAGCACATAGAGCAACGGAAGGAATACGGATGGATGTCAGTCAGTAAAAGTCTGACAACCCCTCTTGCTCCACGCAGAGCGGAATGAGTTAAGATTTCCAAACAAAAAAAAACTTATTCACGGCAAGTTTTAATCAGCGGTTTTGGCAGCTAATATTGTGTTAATTTATTACAAAATTAACTTTATAGGATACGTACAGATATAATATATTTAAATAAAGTCACAAATCAAATGAATCATCACTCGTAAAAATAGTCACGACACTTGTCTAAGGATTATGTCACAATCTTTAATTTACTCACGTAATAGTAGAAATGAATAATGAAAAGCAGAGAAATTAGCTTACGCATAAAAAAGAAAGTATATGAAACAGCCATACTACCTACCTTACCTTGTCTAATATACGAACGCCAAATATGGTCATTGAGAAAAGAAAATGAGGAAACAATTGCCATATACCAGAGGAAAATGAAAAGAAGCAAGTTGAGCACAAAAATAACGGATAAAAAAAAAGAAATAAGACCGAGTAAAACAAAACTAATGGAGGCAAACGATCGAATAATATTACTGAAATGGATCTGCCCCCCCAGCCAAGTTACAACCGTTTCGGTTGCATCGAACGCTTCGAATTGACCTTGCCGCCAATTCTTTTGTTCTGACCACGTGACTGCGCGTTGAGATGGCGTCATTCCCGTACATTTGAAGCTTTCTACTAGCGTTAACTATTGCAGACTAGCAACTTGGCTAGGGGTACTGGGCAGGACATCTGTGTAGATTGGTGTGTATGAGTTGGACAAAGTGGGTAACAGAATGAATTCCATCAGACGGTAAAAGAAAGCAAGAGAGACAAAGAAAGAGATGGCTAGATATATTTACCCAACTTTATGGATCAAACTGGCTGCAGAAAGCGTTCGATAGGAAAGCGTGTAGCTATTTATGGGAAGCCTACGCCATGAATAGCGATGACAAACCTGAGTAAAAGAAACAAAAGAGTTTGTTTTTTTGTTTCTTGTAGGTAATCTCTGGAAGTACCGGTAAATTTTTTCACTGATAGAAAGCTGCTTTATTCTTGAGTAACACAGGCTATCACATACATATTTTTCATGCGCGGGCGTAGCCGCGTGCAAAAACTAGTCAGTAGCAATAAAAAATGAATACTAGACAGTCAACCCTGACTGCATAGTGACCAGTTGTAACATCCGTCAAGTATGGCAGTGCCCGACTTTGGAAAAACCGCGTCTATACAAAATTTCATTGTTTGTTAAACACAGTGTCGCGTGCGAACAAGAACCTCACGATTAAATTAATCATTCGTTTTTGAATTCTATTTCAATACAGTTTCGGTTTATAATTCTTTGAATTGTTTGCAGTAGACAAGGTTTGAAAGCTTCCTTTTTAGTTTTAGGGCAACCCCACCACCGTTTTTCCAACTACTGTAACTGTTAATGCAGTAATGGCCCATTGGTAACGATCCCTTACGATTGTATTGTAGTGGTGGGTTTAAATTCAGGTAGGCACCTTACTTTGTGTAATTTATTTCATCACCACTAATTTGGTAACGGTGAAGGAAAACATCGTGAGGAAACCTGCATGTCCTAGAATACAAAAAAAGCTGGGCAAGTGCGAGTCGGACTCGCGCACTGAGGGTTCCGTACATATATATTTATGTAAATACTTCAATTCTCGAACATAGTCTCGAAGATTTTTCCGAATCGTAGAAAAAAATGCTTTTTTTTGTGACGTAACAACAAATTTAATGTTTTCAGATTTATTCCTTACTTATTCTATAAGACCTTGCTTTATGCCAAATTTCAGGTTTCTAGGTCAATGAAAAGTGCCCTATGAATTTTGGTTTTCTTGAGAGTGTCAAAATATACGATTTTTGTGACATAAATGGCCGTGTCTTTTTTTTTGTCAACTCAGAAATTTGATTTTTTTCACAGCTTCAAGAGACAGCAGACTTAAATATATGGTTTTAATTTCATCTCGATACCTCCACGCGATCTCAAGATAAAATGTCAGATAGACAGACAGACAGGTCAACAAAGTGATCCTATAAGGATTCCGTTTTTTCCTTCTGAGGTACAGAACCTTAATAAAATGTATCCTATGTACTATTCTAGGACATGGTCTACCCATTAATCAAATTTATCTAAACCTGTTGAGCTGATCAAGCGTGAAGAAATAACACACATACACACTCAAAAACTTTCCCTTTTAAATATTACTGTAATTTTGCATCCATTCCGTTTTACATATCATTTATGTAAGACGAAATGGAACTAAAATACCTAACCTAACCATAAAAATATAAATATTGTTAATGTATAAATATTATACCTAAGCATATTTGGATCGGAAATCTAAAAAAGTTTATAAAATACACATTTATTTTTATCTAACTTGAACAACATTTCAAGACCAGATGATTCACAAAAGAACGATCTTCCTTGAGACAAGGGAGTTCGAACTTTTCTTTTCAAATGAATTAGTTGAGTAAGACAGGTTAACTCATACCTACAAAGGTGTACCAAGGTTTATGTTCAAAGAATGCAATAAAATTTTATCTTGTGTTAAATGGACATTAAATCAGTGACAGATCAAAACGCACGAAGCTTATAAACTTGCAAAGTTGAACATAGTTGCACAGTTTTTTTTTCAACAGATTTTCTTGGGTATATAGGGCTATTTGTAAAACAAACTAACAACTTTTCAGGACTGTAGTACTAACATCATAAACAACAACTTAAGTTCTATGTTGCTGGTTTTTCTCCTTGAGAGACGGTAGCTCGCCGTCCAATCGTCCAGACCGAGCCCGAGTCTTCGACGGCGCGTAGTGTTACGTGCCACGCGCGCCTTAAAGATATGTCAGCAAAACCGTAAGGGCAGGGCCGAAGCTTATTGGGGTCGGGTAGCTCGCTGTCCAACTGTCCGGTAACTGCCCGGACCAAGCCTAAGTCGTCGATGGCGCGCACTGGTTCCGCGCGCCTCAAGGAGTTGTCAGCAACGGCAGGGTCAGGGACTGGGGCCAGGGTTAGCACCAAAAAGTAGCTCAGACCCCAGTATGAAAGGCAACGAAGGAACTGGAGTGGGTTTTTAGTCAGTAAAAGTCTGACACTATCTAAAAACTGAAAAAAAAACACGCCCACCCATTTCGCTCTAGACCGGAAGAATTTTTTTGATTTCCCACCTTAAAAAAAGACTTTGATTTATTGACTAATACCGGATTCATAAATCTGGATAAAAGACTGCTCAAAACCCGGGTTTTATTCATCATCAACCATATCTCAATTTAATATCTAACCTAAAATAAAAGACAAGCGTTTTTATAAGCGAATAAAAAATTACTTTGCACGTCATAACTATGAGACAGGTACATTGAATAAAAAGTGGTTTGGCACGTCATAGTTACGACGCAAACCTGATTTTTATTTGTATGTTTATTGTTAGAGGTACTAGAATAAAACGTTAATAGTTGGGAATTCCTTACTTCCGTCTACAGGGTTTTCACTTTGCATGTCCGTTTTATCGAACCGGACACCATAATTATACAAGGTGTAACGTTAAATGCGCAAAACCTGAAATTGGTTTGTTGAGAATAACGAGCAGAATCAATTAAACCACGTTTAATATAGGTTACATTTTTCAAAAATCTTCTTTAAAACTTCGACCTGTCTATTCATGAATGAATAGGTCAAGCCATCACGAGCGCAAACCCGCTGAAATAGGTAAACAAACACTAATAGTTGTAATCCAATCAAATTTTCTCATACACGGGATAATAAAAGGTCTTATTTGAATGCAGAAATTAAACAACAACAAACAAACAACAACAAACACAAACAAACACAACAACAAACACACACAACACACAACAAACAACAAATCAAACACAACAACAACAAACTAAATCTGCTCATAAAACCTTGAATCTTTTTTTAATGATTATTTTTCTCACATAATTAGGTCAATCGAATTAAAAATCATTTGGGGTGTCCGAGGTTATGCGCATTTAACGTTACACGTTGTATTGTGGCCGGTGCGATCACTTAGCGGATTTACATTGCTTTTCCATTCTTTCATTGTAGGGACAGTAACACCTAGGATTTTTTTATTATTATGGATAGGTTCTTGTCTGACTACTATCTCGCCTCATGTTATGCGATGATGTGGCCGCTTACCTAGAAGTAATCTATTGACTCTTGACTTAAATATCCCTAAGTGGAAGCTGCCAGAAAACACAGGCTCCGGCGGGAAATTCCATCCCTTAACTATACGCACAATTAGGGTTAGGAAGGTTAGTATTAAGGTTGGTGATGGTATAGTGGTGTTTCCCGGGTGAAGGTGTCTTTGACGTGAATGAGAATATTGAAGACTGGAACCGCCAATAACTAGTTGCATAAACGTGAGAGTTTAGTGTGTGCCAAAGGATAACCTAAGGGCTAAAATAAAAGAAATAAAAAGCAAGATAGTGCCCTAGGCGCACTTTTGGGTCGTAGCAGGTGACGACGTCCTGTCACGATTGGTCATTGTAGAAAGTATATAACATAGTAAGTTTGTAACATAGTCGGGGAAATATAGAACAACCCTGGCCTAGACCTCTGCAGTTTACGGTGTAGATACGGACTTCCCAATATACAGGGTTATTTGTAAAACACTGGCAACCTCTCAGGACTATGGTACTAACATCATAAACAACAACTTTTGTTCTACGACTTTTAAAAAAATATCATATTTTAGTTCATCAGATTTTCATACAAAAATAAAAATATTTCAATTGAACGTTCTAAATGTTGCGAAGTCTATGCTGGCGTATCAAATTCCTATTGTGATGTAGGTAGGTGTGATGACAATTTTTCGGAAGCCTGCTTACTATTATAACGAGAACAGTGCGCGAGAGCCGTAAGTAGATACAGCAAAATATAGAGTTGAAATGTGTTAGATAGACCAACGAAATCTTAAAGGTTTGTTTTTGGTAATTGTGTTATGTTTTGTAAAAAGTCATAGAACAAAAGTTGATGTTTAAGATGTTCTTAACTAGTACCTAAGAGGTTGCTAGTGTTTTACAAATAACCCTGTATTTAGATGACATAGATATATTAACAGATTTGGGATTGGGCAGGTCACTTCAGCCGTACGCACAATGGCCTTTGGGTACGTGTCGCGGTGTTCAGTGGGCAGAGAGAAAGTGCCGTCTAAACGCGAACCACGAGAACAGCGTGGAAGAAGAATGTCTGGAAGGCCCAGCTGTCCTAAAGTGACCTCTTCATTCCAGGCTACAAAATTACCAAATCTTCAGAAGGTAAGCTTCATCACATCTGTTACACTTCTGTCTTCAATAAAGGATAGAGGACCGGATGTCACAATGTAAATTAAGACAGGCCTATATACAAATGATTGATTGACACGGTTATGGAAAATAGAGTGAGAATACCCGCAATAAACATAATAAGTAGATCACAATAAATTCCAACCGCGGTATTTCCACGCGGAACTTCAAATGTATAGGGAGTGTAGATGACTCATAAGCATTGATTGCTTGCTGTTAAGTACTATAAAATTTTTATGTTAACTTTAATAGTTTAAACACGTTAAATTACGAAATGGCTGTATGCTTTGTTTCAGGCATTACAAGAGTCACAGACAAAACTACAAAAGTGTGCAGTTGCTTATCTATCATACAACACATACATAATCAGCCTTGTGTATGTTATCCATACTTATACTAATATTATAAATGGGAAAGTGTGTGTGTCTGTTTGTCCGTCTTTCACGGCAAAACAGAGTGACAAATTGATGTGTTTTTTTAAGTGGAGATAGTTGAAGAGATGGAGAGTGACATAGGCTACTTTTTATCTCTAACTAACCTTCACTTCCCAAGGGAACCGTGTTACCCCGAATTTAACGCGAGCAAAGCCGCGGGCAAAAGCTAGTCTATCATGAATCCATAATATTGTTGTTTTACTTCGGGACCACTTCTCAACTCTTTATCTCACCTACTGGAAAGTGGTGACGTGGTCAACAGTAGAGCACGATTGCCTAGAAGTAACCTGTTCACTCTTGACTTAAAGATCCCCAGATTATCTCCCAGTCTCAGGAACTGAAGCCTTCTGACCTTATGCATAGCAAGCATCGATTTAAATCCCTTTTCAACTGCCGAGATTTTTCGATAAACACATTTTCCAATCCAAATATCTGACTCTATTGTTGTCCCTCGATAACACAAGCTAAGCTTAGGAAAGCTATAATAATTAAGCTATAAAAACTATTTAAGTACTTTAAGCTTGTATCCACGACAGTGTGTCGTGTGGTGTCGTGTCCGGCTGTGATTATGGTAATTATTTTATTATTGGTTTATAATAAGAGCTCAATAAAACTTAGTGACGGCAATATGTCACGGTTGTCGCCTGTATTACCGGCCAGAGGTGTTAAGGGACAGTGCTTTCATTTGAATGTTCTTGTCCAAATGTTTCGTTGGACTGATATCAAGCTTATCTTCTGTCGCTGTTTAGTTGATTTGATTTGTATTTTTTTTAAGTCGAAATATCATCCAATGTCATCCCCGCTCTTGGGCGGAGCAAAAGATAGTGTTAGACTTTTACTGACTAAAAACCTAGTCCTGTTCCTTCGTGGCCTTTCGTACCGGGGCTTGAGCCACCTTTCAGACTAACCCTGGCCCCAGTAGGCTTCGACCCAGCTGGGTCTCTGCTGCTGCTGACAGCTCCTTGAGGCGCGCGGGAACAGTGCACGTCGTCGACGACTTGGGCTCAGACCGGACAGTTACCGGACGGTCGGACAGCGAGCGCTCGCCGTCCGCAAAAAATCATCAAGTAACTTTTTTCGCTCTGAAAAGAGTGAGAAGGAGTATTAGACATTTACTGACACAGACCACAAGACAACTTTTTTTTTAATTATCTTAATGAAAAAGAAAACTTAAACTTATCTATATTTATTTAAAATGAGTAACGAGTATTGTCATAAAAAAGACTACATTTGAAACTAGAAAACAGTTGGCATCAATGTAACTTTTCAGTTGGAAAGTTTGTAATTTGGCTTTGGATACGGCAAAATGAGAGATATTTTTTTTTATTAGTCTATTGTGTATCCCACTGCTGGGCAAACGCCTTCCCTTTCCCTTCAAACTTCTCTGTTTAGGGCGATCTCTGGCCATGATTGTTCGCCCCGCAAACATGACCAGATGGACAATAATAAACTGAGTGCAATAAAAATAATAACTGCGCCTTAACTGAAGTCGGTAGCGCCTTATTGTGAGGGCGGGGCACGTTCACCGCACATTCGCCTGCCGCCTGTCTCTGTTGGAATGTACTCAACTACCGGTTACGGAGGAATTAATTGTAATACATTCAAAACTGAAAAGAAAATCAGAAACTTGAGATCTTTTTTGAAGATGGTTAAAAATAAGCCTAGTTATAATGAAAATCGCCATATTCTTCCTTTACTCTATGCGACTCACTAGCCATGATAATGGAAAAATGCCCTCGATTCATCATCTTCCTACCCTTGCCCCAAATTACTTGGTGTTGTCTCAAAACGTATTTTTCTTCCATTGTGTGCCGTCACCTATCACTAACTCCCTTTACTTTCATTTCACTTCTCACACAATCTTTCCATCTTTTCTTTGGCCTCCCTCTCCCTCTCCATCCATCTACATGTACACTCACATGCGCTTCATCCCTCCTCTTCACATGAACATACTCGTACTAAGACAAACCGAACAAAGCAAACTTTACCCTCAGTTAATGTCAAAGGCTGAGTCGAGGTTGAGTCGAGTTGAGGTGGTACCTCTGGAACATTCTGCCTAGCCTGTTCTCAAGTATATTGATTTCGGCTTCCATTTTAATCAGATGCAGCTAAATACAAGTATTTTATATGGAGTGACTGCCTATCTGACCTCTGACCTCTGGCCCTTTGGCAAGACTGGTGACAACCTGGCTTCCAACTATCCATAAAGACTGTCAAAGATGTTCAAATGACAGCTGAGACCAACTGCTTATCCTGCTTTCAGAGGTACGTATGAAACTCAGTATGAATGGCTCTTTATGCTCTGTTTAGTTGCATATATTTATAATCACAAAATCTATAGGGTACTTGCCGCTTACCTGGAATCCTGGCAAGAAGCAAGGTACAGGAAAAAGTAAGAAAGCTGTAAAGTATTTACGTCACAAATCCTTGTTCCTCACAGAAAAATCTTTGAGACTCGATTCGGGTATCGAACTATTTACAATGGTCAACTTATATGGAATCATAGCTACGCGAATCCGACTCGCACAAGACCTGTTTTTTTTTTGGGCGGTGTAAAAGTTGTGTTATTTTTATAGGGCTTATTCTTAATACAGGCTGTTAGCATTGCGATAGAGGTATTAAGACTGTTACACAATTAAAACACTAGCAGCTATTCCATTTCAACGCCATCCTTAGTCAAACTTTCGCCCCAAAATTGCATTGGGGCTTTGGCATAGGCTTTCATAGTACAGCATATTTAGTTCATGTTCCCATTATATCTCTAGGCTATTGTCTGTCAGTCATGGAGTTCCGTACATAAGTTCCGTGACTGATCAACGGATACAGACACGTCAATGTATAGAAAATTTAAAGTAAGTTAACAATGCTTAATTAGTGTTGAGTGGTCAACTTTCGGAAGGTAACGAATAAACATTTTGGTCACGATTTCTTGATAAACTGCCGGTAATTTCAACAATATAATAATATCCTATAACAATACAACTCACTTTGGTATGCCAGTATAAATTGTAATTAATTTATACGTAAGGGTATTTTCACTGCCGGTTTTAACGTTCATTTGTATGCAATTATGTATGATTAAGTGCTTGCGCGCATGCAGACACAAAGGTACACTTTGATAGTAGGTAATGTGTATGATATATTATGGCATATTTATATCAGTATCATATAAATATGCCATAATAATATATATCATGGCTGGCCACGTCAGACTCTTAAAACAGTGCAATGCCATTCGTTCACAATTCTTACTAATATTATAAAAGCGAAAGTGAGTTTGTTTGTTACGTCTTCACGTCTAAATGGCAAACCCGATTTTGATGAATTTTGCTACAGAGATAGTTAGGACCCTGGATACGGACATATAGGCTAATAAACGCGGGCGAAGCCGCGGGTAAAAGCTAGTTTCTAGATACATTTTTAGCATAGTTTTATCCACTTAGGGGGTGAATATCGGAAAATCATCAGCTCAGAAGCTGAAGGAACACAGATGAATTTTAGTCAGTAAAAGTCTAACCGAAGGCGTGGGCTTATGGAGATGGCAGTAAAACCGTAGAGGACCAGTAGGGTCGAAGCCTGCTGGATCCATGGGTTCGCTTCTGAAAACAGAAAGAAGCAAAGAAGGAACTTAGGAGTGGTTTTTATTCAATAAACAACTGAGACGCCCTCCCACCCCATCCAAGAACGAGAAAAGTCATTAGATAATTTCCCATCTAAAAAAAAGTCAGTAAAAGTCGAGTACTTTCTCTCTCTCTCGCTCAAAAATAGGTACCTTATTTTTTTTTTTATATCATGACTTATTTTATTTTTATTTTCCTTTATTGGCCAACCCACAATTGTTTATCACCATACATTTTTATGTACTTATCTAACATAATCTAGGTTAGTGTAACAATATTTTACAGGTTAGCACCGCACGCCCCAAAAACATATTAGATTAGAAATATTGTTACAGAAAAAAGGTCTAATCGAATTGACTAAAATTAACAATTTTAATTTGTTGTAATAAGCTAACGTGGCGATATAGAATTTTAAACAAGTGTTTATCTTATTCAACTACATTAACTAATCATATGGAACTCGATATCTCCAAGTTCTCAGGTTGCAAGTTAAAATGCGTATCCATACAAGGTGTGCAAAATTAGTAATAGTCAGTAGTGAATGCGGCTACTATCTGTCATAATTAACGTCGGCCTAATGTCGTGAGATCATGACTGTTTCGTTACCAACCGGGAGTGGACCAGGGGTGCCAACGTTAAGAATATTTTGCCAAACATATTTATTTTATTTTACTTCAGACTATACTATTTCACTGCAGGGAATCAGCCTTCTTTTCTTCCTTCAAAACCGACAGATCGAAAAAAAGAAGAGGAGGAGAGAGAAGGAGGAAAATAGACATATTTTGAGCTTGTATGAACTATCTTGCTAAAGTTGTTAATTTTTTTTTAGATGACATAGCAATGTCAACCGCAACAATCTATTGAACATCTTAAACTAATATTTCCCATTTTTTTTTTGTGCGGATATAGGAAGAGAAGTGATATTTATGTAACCTGTAAAGCTATAACTGCAAACATGGGCAGATGGAGAGAGAAGCCAAAGGAAAAGGAATTAATCGAAGAAAAAAACGAGCCAAGAAACTCTTAAATATTATTAAACAATGGCAGGAAGATGGTGATCAACAAAGATCGAAGCATACCAAGACATCTTAAACTACTTTATCGTATTCACCGATTTCGATTGCTTCGGGAAATTTTCAAAATATCAGTTCTGCTAGGCATTTCAAAAGCAATTGTTGTTAAGAATATATGGCCATAGCTGGCTTATTAGGTGGTGGGAGGTGGTTTAGCTCACAAAGTCATAGGTAACAAAAATCAAGAGTAGGTAAGGTCACAACAAGTTGTGTAATATCAACTGCATAAAGCTTCGATAGCTCTTGACAACCCTATTTTACACGTGAATTGAACCAATAAATTATGTTTAGATCAAGATTAAATAACAATTACAAGCCATTTTAGTGCGGTCACCTGCTGGGTGACACCTGATTCGAAAGGTGACACGAACAATACGAATTCAGTGGCTTTGCTGCGTTGTTAAGTAACTTGGTTACAGTCTGGTCAAGTTTAAAGAAACATATATGAAACCGGCTCCTGCCAGAAGCATGGGCGTAGCTACTAGCAGAAGGCAGTTACAATTAGTTCTTCCACTCGTTATTCTGATGTTTAAGGCAAATTTTCAGCTAAATTCGTTCAGTAGTCATTTGCGTAACAGAGGTGTTCGTTAACACCGAGCTTCTCAAACTTGTCGTTTAAATTTCAATATATTTCATAATTATAATAAAATATTAGTAGATCGGAATACTGTGTATTATTTTGTTACATTATACAGACAACCTATGGATGGCAGAGAAGGAGAAATGATACACAAAATAAATAATCAGGTCACCTATAGAGCAAAATAAAGATAAAACTAGAAGAAAGTTAAGAGTTATTGCAATATATATGTCGCAGGTTTTTCATAAAATTAGATTTTTGATGAAAAACCGGCAGATGACACATTTTTAACTCAATTTCATCATAAACCTGTAACAATCCAGATTTTTGATCAAAAACCTGAACTAGTTTGGGTTTATGATGAAGTTCTTGTTAAAATCACGGGTTTGCTTTGTTTTATGAAAAATAAATGGCTATGGCTTAAACTTACAGTAGTTAAAATGGAGACATGTAATGGATGACACACATATTTCTATACTCCTTGACAAAACTGGTGTCAGATTATCTGGTTCTGACTACCATTACTGACTGTAAAAGATTTTTTTTTTTTCATTTTTGTCTTCCATTTCCTTTCTTTCTCTTCTCTTTGTGTTTCTCCTTATAAAGTTAGGTAATAGCTAAAAATAACGACCTAATTTTTTTTACTAGCTCTTTGTCTATAACTGTCAAACCAAATAAAGAATTACGCACAATAGGCCTCGAACTATTCCGATTAATTTGCTACCGGATCAAAATAGTTTCTTTAGCGTGTTGATATAAATATTAGATTACATTTATATTCATAACTCGAGATCTCAAGACGGAACACTTGGACGGTAGAGCGCAGAGCATTTGTCACTTGTGCGAACCAGATGCATAATTTAATGCTCCCGATAAGCTTGTAGAAAACTATAGTACAATAGCAACGTCACGCTGTGGTATGCCTTAAGATCGTGCTACATTCTGATTGTGATCTGAGAGTAGGACACCACTGACCTTACTTGAATTGAATGCATCGACACATTCCATTTCAAAGGGCGTAGACACCATTTTGGGGAAAACTTTTTCATTTTTCTCATCTCTCATGTCATTTTTATTCATAATCATGATTATTTTTTCTTCCATCAGGGTTATTTATCGTTGTGGGATTGTCTTTTTGGCCGCCGTTTTGGAGTACAAAGAGCATCTGAAGAAATGCGGTAAGTTTTAGTAATTAAAAGTTGGACATTCCTAGAAGGAGTACGCTACAAGCCACAACAAACTGGAGTAAAAGATGTTATTTGATGATTTTCCAACTATAAAAAAAATGGGTGATTCATTCAATTCTATTTCTATCAGCGCATACGCAAGTTGTCCAGTGAAAATACCTATAAAACTAGTTTTAAAATTGAATGCATGTCAGAGAGACGGGTAAATGATATTAATTGCAATTGTTCCGTGCACAGGAAACCATTTCCATGAAATGAAGAGTCGTCAGACCGGTCCATCGAGACTGGGTTACTTAGGTTTGTTCACGCAACCTCTATTGTTGTATTATCTCTTCGGTTGAGTTAAGGAGTGAAGTACCTAAGGCACAAAATAGATAGTGTCTAAGGTCTTATTGTTATGACGAAAGGAAATATCACTAATAGTTTGTATGCATTTGTATATGTATGTTTAATACATTTCACTAACCATACTCTGAATACTGAACACATACAGAATTTTGTTTTGTGAACAAATTGTTGGTGATCAATAAAATTAAAATTAAAATAAAATACATTTTCACGCATAAACAGCTGAATGTATTTAGACGAAACTTGACGCACAAGTAGAACATGTCCTGGAATAGCTTATGAGATACTTTTTTATTCCAAGGAAAGTCGCTGGTAGAAGCAAATAATGTATAAAAGAAAGTCTTCTTTTCAATAACAATATTGCATTGTTAGTCATCATAATTGGAACCGTACAGCTAGTTAATCACGGCTAGTATTATCAATTAGACAGACAACTAAATCCGATTATATTGATATATATAATTAGTAGTGCTCCTAAGAGCAATTAGTAGTCTGTGTTGTTATTTGAAAGCCTCACTGCGACACTGAAATACAATGGGCAACTGGTAAAGGCCAAACAGGGCCGATGTCCGCTAGGACCACGGAGAATTTCTGAAAAAGAATGCTGTGGTCCTAGAACGCAGAGCAACTGAAGGACACACAGGTGTGGTATCACTCAGTAAAAGTCTGTCAATCTCTCTCGCTCCACTCTAGAGCAGGAGAAGCTATTGGATAATTTCCTACCTCATAAAAGGTAGGTCAGTAAAAGTCTGAAGTTTTCTCTCGCTTCACCTACAGGGAGGACTTATTTGATGATTTCACGCCACAAGTAGCAACGGAGATACCTTTATCTCCCCAATCGAACAATTCGCGTCTTTGTTACTTAACCACTAACCACAACATTAGTTATTTTACAAAACAAATAGATACATATACCTAATTAGTATGCTATTATTACTTTATACATACCATATAAGTAGTATATTATTATTTTACATACAAATACCGCAATATATTTGTACTATGTTCTATAGACAATGGCTAGACAGACACCGACATTCCAGACGTATTCTGAACCGAATCCTTTCACTCCATGACATTATGAATTCGGCACTACTTGTTCTCAGAATAAGCCTCACAGTGCTTGGCAAAAATCTGTTATTTAGTACTCAGGGCCACGCCAACATACCTAAGTGTCGATGACGGTCCACTTCCTATATTTTTATGAGCGTAAGAATTACAACTGCGTGCTTATGCAAATTGGTGATTGGAAAGCTGAAATTGGACTATACAGGATAATTGAACCAAGCTTTGTGGGGGGGGAAATGGTATTTAGTAACTTAGAGTATCACACTTCGCACTAATATTATAAAGGCGAAAGTTTATTAGTTTGTGTGCATGTATCTTTTGATGAAATTGGTAGACAATGTCCAGAAATGGTATACTTAGAGGCTACTTTTTACTCCAGGAATATGTTACCTTGGGATAATTTTCTACCATCATTCAGGCAAAGCCTCTGGAAGCAGCTAGCAAAAGTGGTTGCAAGGCAGACCAAAGGGGTAAAAAGATTTATAAAAAATTGTGCGACTGCAAACAACTTTATTTATTTTAAAACAAACTCATCCAACCGGTTCGCCCGCGTCTTAGTCAAAAATTATCCAAAGAGAACATACTTCCGAGATGACAAACAGTGGTACTTACCCTGTAGGCCTAACCTAACCTATGCTTATTTATATTCTGCCGCTAAGGCAGTGAAAAAGTAACAGACAGACATAAACGAAGTATGGTATTTGGAAGATTCCATGAAACGTCATGTTTAAATATTTTCGGCCTTTCAAATTGTTCTTAAAGGGTTTGGAAAATGAAGGAATGTAGCTGGCGCCTCTACGACAAAAGGTCACACAGTGGAATGTGGTGCCAAATACATTCTGATGGCACAAACCGTGAACTTTCGTTTGACAAAGACATATAGAAATTAGTAGATGCCTACCTGAATACCACCACTTACTGATAAGCTTTTTTTTTTTTTCTTGACGGGGAAAATCATCTTTGACGAAACCCGCTCTTGGGTGGAGCGGGAGACAGTGTCAGACTCTTACTGACTAAAAACCCCGCGCCGTTCCTTCTAGCCTTCATACCGGGGCACGAGCTCCCTTTCGGACAACCCTGTCCCCAGTAGACTTCGACCCAGCTGGGCCCCTCCTGCTGCTGACAACTCCTTGAGGCGCGCGGGAACAGTCCGCGCCGTCGACGTCTTGGGCTCGGTCCATTACCGGACGATCGGACAGCGAGCTACCCATGGCTCGCCGTCCACGAGCCCGCGTCTACGGTGGCCGGAAATCGGGATCGGAATCCCGGCGACGGCGACGAGGGCGCCGTTGCCTGATGCGGTCGGCCTCCTCCTTTGCAAGCATTACTGCTTCGCAGAAGGAGGCAGCCGCCTGCCATTCCTCCTCGCTCCGGACCATGGCCTCGACCAGGGCCCGGCGCGAGAGGTCTCTGCCGCCGATCGCCCCCACGAGGGCACGGCGATGCTCCGCCCAGGCAGGGCACACCTCGACGGTGTGCTCCACCGTGTCCTCCGGGTGTTGCGCACAGTGGCGACACCCGGGCGTCTCTTCCGCTTGAATCCGATGCAGGAACCTCCCGAACTTGCCATGTCCGGTGAGGACCTGCGTCATGCGGAAACTTACTGATAAGCTTACGCTTGTCTACTATATCAATTATGATTGTGGCATAAAGAAAAAAGAAAAGAATTTGATGCACATAGATAACATAGAAAATTGAAAAAAAAATAACTAGTACTTAATTTTTAATAAAAGAAATAAAAACTATTTATTTACAACTTCCTTCTGCCAGCAGCTTCGCCCGCGCACTTAATTCATGAATCCCCAAGCGACCACCGGTGGCCGCGCATCTATTGTCTTACTATTGTGTCTCTAATTGACGGTATCTGAAGGGTTAAACTACAAGTATAGCCTATATCACTCAAGAATGAAGCAGCTTTCTATGGGTGAAAAAAAAATAACAATCGGACCAGTACTTTCAAAGATTACCTCTTACAAACAAAAAAAAAAACAAACTTTACCTCTTTATTATATGGGTATAGATAAACGCTATTTCTTTTACACGACAGAAGGAATTTTAAGTTCTTTTTCTTGTCATGTCGGTTTATTTCTTTTCGACGATATTTGGTAGAAGAATGTTCCTTAAAAAAATATCTAGGTACAACTTATCGATACTGCACCGTATCATCAACTTCATCATAATTGTCATCAATTTAGCTAAAAGGCATATAATACTGAGGTTAGTTGATAGGCTTTCTCCAAGTGTCACCACAACGAACGGTCCGTTTCTAATCTATCAGATTCCCGTGTCTCTCACCAGGTCACCGGTCTATCTTGTGGGAGACCTACTAACGCGGCAACGCTACGACTACGTACCGGCTGTTACTCTCGAAGCTTTCGACCCTATCAATGGTTGAAGCATATTCTTCTGCAGTATCAGATGTTTTAAAGTCTGTTCTTTTACGCTGATACTGCAGAACCGATGTTTGCGCACACCTTTGAGGACTATAACGTCTTCTAAGTACTTGGCTAATCTCGGTTGAAACTGACCACCGTGATTTCGTCGGGAGGATTTTTAGTTACACTAAGCACAAAAAGAACAGTAGTGTCTCTACACTACTATTATTTTTGTACTTCATTCATAGATAGAGCAGTAATGACTGGTAGGAAGAAATTCTCAACAAGCCTTTTCCATTTCGAATTACATTTGTACATTTTTAAATATTCCACCACATGAAGCAATGAACTCTTTACCGTTCCAAGATCTCGGCGGCTAATTAGTTTTCGGCTTTTCTCGTCCAACAATGGCACGTGGCCTCGGGTAACAGGAAACCAGTGAAATGATCAATCAGGCTTGTCCTTCTTAAACTCACCACGCCACTTCCTCGACGAGTGTTTGGATTGATGAAATGTCAAGCGCTATTCTTATGGTGACCATAGCTTAAGGATAGAATAATGGGACAAGCTTAATTTTATATATTCCCTGATATGGGATTGTGTGAACTTTATATATCTACTTCTGATAAGCGAATAGTCAATAAATGTACCCAAAGATCAATAAAGATGAACGAATTTTCTAAAAAATTATTTGACTAAAAAAGAGAAGGCTATAGAGATAAAGAATAAAATAAATTCGAAAGGAACATGATGATGAACCAGGGTATATTCGAAAGAGTTGCGCGTTTTTGATCAGTAAAAGTCTAATTCCCTTGCAGTCTACCCAGAGCGTGAATAAAGTATAACTTCTATTTGATTATTTCCAACCAGAAAAAAAACAAACAACGCATGCTTTGACCTGACCTTTAGGCTTCGCTTTCTGCTAATCATTAGATATACCATAATCCATCCTATTCAAAACAAGGTACATACTATAGTTAGTTTCATACACTACGATGTAAGTACAAAATAAATATATACAAACAACGGTTTCTATAAAATAATATGTAATGTTTTGGAAGAAGTTACAGTATTTATGAAGTTGAAGAAAATAGATGCTAAATGAGCATTGCCTTTTATTACCATATTTTTTATTCCCCCTTCTCAATAGTAGTATATCATTCGTCACTTGTATGTATTATTAATATTATTTATCTTTTTGTATACAGACAGCGCCAAATCTATCTCCTTTCTTTCAGTCCATTCAAATGTTGTCTGTAAGAAATTGCCCTGTGTTTTTATAAATCTTTGTTTTGTGCTCATTATGAGGTGTACAATAAATTAATAATAAATAAACTCATTCATGGTCACTCTACTCACAATGGTGACATTTACTTAGACGTCAGCGACGCATTGAGCCATTGAATTGCGTCGAACAAGTGTGATTAACACGTGCTGACATTATCCAAGCACAAAGAACTTACACCAGCTTTAATGATCCAGTTTCGTTTATTTTAAAGGTAGAACTACACTGCTCACAGTGTACCACACACGCCGATCTGGACGCGTCGATCTCTATACATTTTATATGGAAACTAGACTGGTCATCTCTTAGCTGCCAGTGGCTTAATTCAGTTTTTATCTTTTAATTATTTTTTAATATTTATTTTAATAGTTACGAGTACATTGTGCTCACATAATAGAAGCAACAAGAAATAATGTAACCAAACATTATATGTAACACATAATATGATTTAAAAGAGTATTCATGGAGTTTCTTGCACGTTCTTCTCCATAGAGATCTACGCTTTGGAACGTGCAATTTAGCTTCACTTTTCTTGGACTGACCGACATTTGACTATTCAAAAGTGCCTACATTTGGTCAATTTGAAATAAATGATTTTGAATTTTTTAGACTTGTAGAGTCCACGATCCACGCCACGCGACGTCGTTCTACGTACAAATCGGGTGTGTTACACGTGTGCGTCGGTCTAATGTAGTTCTAGCTTTATACTTGCTAAATGAATGGTTATATGGTTATATTATATTTCCCAATCTTATAATTTCTTAAGGAAGCACTAGGTAGTTAATGATTCGAACACGTTTGCTATCTTATCCAATAACATACGCGAGGCATTGATGAGCAATAAGAAGTTTGAGCACATACGGAGACAAATACTCTCTTAACATAGATGATTAATAACGAAAAAAGCGCGTAAATTACACCGTCAAACAATGAAGTTACCGACGTAGTACTATGTTGGTATCTAAAAATGACCGACCAGATAGATATATACATCATCCAGCCGGCCTATTCAACCATCTTTAGGTCAAGAGTTAATAGGCTACTTCTAGGCAGGCGCGCTCCATTTTCGACCATATTGTCGCTTTTCATCAGGTGAGACAGTGGTCAAACGATAGCCTATTAACAATAGAAAAAATATTTCCCAGTGAAAACTTAGTTAAAGTAAGAGTGAAATAAACTGTCACTTCACCCTTTTCACTGACTCTGCAATGGATTTGCAGCTCATTTCCATCTCATTCATCACCTCAGATCAGTTTACATGGTTATAGAATTTACAGCTCTACAATATCGTCTTCTAGGGCTGCGGGATTACTCGAAAGAGTAACCTTGATCCTATAATAATTATAATATTCCACAACTATCACACAGCCTCCTGGAATCCTGAAATCCGGAAACGCTAAGCTGAACTGAAGAAATACAGATAGGTTTCAGTTAATAAAGGACTGATACTCCCCCTCGCCCTACATAAAGCGAAAGGAGAAAGTTGATGATTTCCCACTTCATTAAAAAAAACTATCTGCCATGAGCTTTTATGACCTAAACTGAAATGTGAATGGGATGGAGCTATCCACCCCCTACACTACGCTATACCCCCCTAGCTCCATCCCATTCACATTTCAGTTTAGGTTTTTTTTTTGTTTTTCGGTGGGAAAATCGTGCCTTTATATCAGGGCTGAGTTACCTCTCGAAACTAATCCTGGCCCCAGTAGGCTTCGACCCAGCTGCCCTGCTGTTGCCGACAACTCCTCGAGGCGCGCGAGATCAGTGCGCGCCATCAAAGACTTGGGCTCGGTCCGGACAGTTGCCGGACAATCGGACAGCGACCTACCCATTGCTCGCCGTCCGCAAGCCACATTTCAGTTTAGGTCATAAAAGCTCATGGTAGGACCTTTGTGCTAGTTGATTAATAGACAGTCAGCATAAGTCTCTTATCTATTGCCAAAACATGACCTTACTCGAATCTCTTCTCCTCCGTCGTATTGTACATGGATAGCGCAAAAACTATTGAAAAGAGAGTAAAGCTAGAACTACATTAGAACGACGCACACGTGTAACACGCCTGATTTGTACGTAGAACGTCGTCGCGTGGCGTGTATCAAATGTAGCTCTACAAGTCTAGTTTGCATGGAGACCGACGCGCTCAGATTGGCGTGTGTGGCACACGTGTGCGCAGTGTTAATCAAACATACCTATATATTTAAGAGTCTAGATATTCATTAATTGAAGTTTTTTTTGAGTCATGTCGTATCACCTCTTTTCATTTAAGTAATTCAATTAATTTTTCTTCGACCATTTTCAATCTTACGCATAATTTTTCATATAAGTAAATTGTTTGTCTGTAGGACTGTTACTTGTTTATTTTACCACTTATTTATTTGTTTATTTATTTTATAACAGGTACCTCTCTCCACTTGACAGTCGAAATCAATACGTGCAGAGAGCCATTAATTATACATATTACAATAGATAGCATAGCATAGTCGGCCTTATAATGTTCACTGTTGGGACTCAAGCCACCTCTCTAAGAGGGGAATGGGCCGTAATCAACACACATTACACATGTCACATGTCTTCGAATTTTTTGTTAAAGGACACAGTGGATTCCTTTTAAAACGGTAAAGGAAAACATATTACAATATAATAAAAAAATACACAAATCATAGTCACATACCTATTATACAAATCATAAAATGAATAACTACCTACTTAACTCTACTAACATAGAAGAAGTTGCACCTCACACTCTTTTTTAGGAAATCATTGTAAGCAACAAATTGCGTTTTACACATTAAACCCTAAAAAACATTATTTGGTATTCATACATTATTTTGTAAATTACTTATTATCCTTTTGAATAGATCGTACTACCTGGCAGCTTTGGACACAGTGAAAAGACGTGCGAAGAGGCTGATTGGTGATCCAGATATGGTTAAGTCCAATCTTCAAAGCCTTGAGCACAGGCGTAGGGTAGCCAGCCTTTCGGTGTTTTACAGGTTGCATTTTGGAGAGTGGGCACTTGGTTGATTTCGCCATCTCAATTTCTACCATCGGACAACCCGACATACGGTGAGTATCCACCCTTATGTTGTTGAAACCTCTACGGTCCAGCCAGACTAAGCGTTTTGCCTCGTCATTTATACTACGTAAGTACATCGAAGGACTGGAACATTTTGCCTGATGCGGTCTTCCCGTCTGATTATTACTTGGGTGTCTTCAAGACTAGAATGAATAGGCTTTTAATAAACTAGTGCACCTCACCATCAACGATTGCATCACTGCTTATCATCAGGTGCGATCGCAGTCAAGCACTAGTTTATTTATATCAGATTTAAAAAAAAAATACAAAAGGAAAAATCCTTATCTGCAGAAAGCGCAAACAAAGATAAGGCTCGATATATTATCCAAATTCTATTATAATTTTTTATAGAACGTATTGTTTTTGTATAGCTAAAGCAACGCCATCTGTCCTATAAAACTCGAACTGTTTGCAGTAAGTCTTTAGTGACGATCGGTTCTGTTGCTCAAGTTCTGTTTCAACTTGAGTTCTAAGATGTTGAAAATGTAAACTAGATGGCGTTACTAACTAGTTTATCTTCAATTTGTCTAAATGTCAAGTTAAAAATACTTGATGTGACACAATCTATCTATTGTGGTGAAGGTTTGAGTTAAGATTAGATGAATTAATTACTTTTAATGACTCAGTTGTTTAGTATCTTGCCTCGTCCGTCTCGTGGTTGCAAGCGCGACTATTTTTTCCCGGGAGGGCAGAAAGTAGATACTATTAGGATTTTACAATAAGAATTAGGTATTCTTTAGCAGCCAGGAGTTTAGAAGTCGGTGGTGTGACACCTCCGTGACTCGAAAAGCCGTAGGTCCTATACCTGATTTCTTCTTGATTGTTTAGGATGGACGTTCTATCGAACTAGGACAGTAAAGGAACAAAGACTGCACACGTGTTTGCGCACGAGTTTATTAGTTCTTTTCTGCTTACTTGGCTAATCTCTGATGAGATGGTCACCGTGATGTAAATTCAGTCAGGAGAATGAATACTGGCTAAACTAAAGATTAACCTATGATTGCTATTAAATTAACCAGTGTCTAATTTACTTTCAGTCAAACAAAAAAATAAAGGCCTTCCACAAGCGGGACCGACGACCTGGTCAGGGTTGCAGGAAACCGATGGATGCGAGATGCAGAACCCCCGTCATTGCGCGATATGTCCAGCAGTGGACGTATTTCGGCTGACAAGATAATTATAACGAAACTGAAATAATGTGACTAAGGTCTTTTCAGACTTTCTAGGTTTTACCTTCTTGAAAGTGATGATGAATCATGCAAAACCCTTTAATCATTAATATTCTTTAATACGTTAACACAAAGTCGGATTTAGCTTGATGAATGGCAGAACCTTGAATGTTTTTCCCCTTGATTGTGCATGCCTATTTGACTAGATTACTTCAAGTGTGATCCTTAATTGTGTAGTAATTGGTGTAGGTACTTAATTCTTTGTGACTTTATCGTCAAGTATTTATTGTCACTTGTGTTTCGTTATGACACATAGATATACAACACTAGTTTTAGTATATACGAAACCCGAAACACGTGTCTAGTATTTTTATGTAAAGAATCTATGTACAAAATTTCATAACTGTATCATAAAAAATCACAAAATTATAAGCTTGTTATGTCAGCAAAAATACATAGTCAACGGGTCATCCAGGCAACGGGATGGGGGGTTTGTTTTGCGCTCGCACCCAGTTGTTAGCTGGCTCCTAATACCCGCTTTGGCTTGCCTTGACCTGTGTTGTAATTAGTGTCGGTGGTGTCCAACCAGTGATCTTTTTAAATATTTTTGGGAAAAAATATAACATGGAGTAAAAACTATTGGAATCCATTCAGTTACTGATTCTGAACAAAGGTTGTCTAAGTACTTTTTATAAATTAATTAACAACCTTTTAACCTATTTTAAGTTGATTTTATTTAATTTTTTAAAAGCTTTATGGATTTCGAGAAAATCAGCCGCAAGTACCGTAACTCGAAGGCATTTGAAGGTGAAGTTGTAATCAATAGGTAGATATGCTGTGCAGAGCGCACAGCCACGTATCTCTCGGTGAAGTATGACATCATTAGCAACCTTTGTTGTATCGTAGGTTAGTAATATGGCGTAGAACGTGCCATTGCAAGATACCCTACCTATTTCTTCTCCTTCTTCCTTCCCTGTTGCCATTATTTCCTACCATTTTTTTTATTTTACAAATAATATTATGCGCCTTCGAGGGCGGCCTAAAAAGATATATGGACGCGGGATGGATTGCGGGATGATATGGACGCGTACCGCGAGGACTGGTTAGCGACAGCACAGGAGGAGAATGTTTAGAAGGACTTAGGGGAGGCCTTTGCCCAGCAATGAGATAGTAAGGGCCAGTTTAATAAAATCCCTGCAAGGATACCGGGCCTTACCATGACGTGTTAAAAATTCACGCGTGAGAACGAGAAAGAGGGATAGGCTACATACCCTATATAAGTCCCTCCTTTTAACAGTTTTTTTTTTTGTCGACGGGGAAAATCGACGAGCGGGAGATAGTGTCAGACTCTTACTGACTAAAAACCCCGCGCCGTTCCTTCTAGCCTTCATACCGGGGCACGAGCTCCCTTCAGTTTAGGTCGTCAAAGGATCGCTTTAAGAGCTCGTGGTAGGCTCTCTCAGGACATCATTATTTCTAAGAGATTTTAAGAAGTCCCTTTAGGTGATATCTACGATAATCCATTTTTTCATGAGCTTATAACTTTTAGTTCACAAAAGTGAACACGACAATGGACCTAACGTCAATGGATCTCAGTTTAATATTTTTCCCTTAGTAGAAACTTGTTTGTCCTGAAGTTATCTTGAGTTCAAATTCAAGTATTTTCTTAAGAATAAAATATCCATTGTTATTAAACCATAAACCTAGTTAAGTACAAAAGTAATGATACGGTAATAATTTACGTTGAAAAATATCCTGTGACCTACTGAGGTATACGCAATACTTGACAAGAAAACCAACTCTAAACGTACAAGATAAGGTTCAAATTATCATGACAACTGGCTGTGACTTGTTATTTCCGATTACCTCTGGTTTTATAGAGTCATTTATTTCACCATAATAATACAAGTCTAGTATTGATTTTGTTTGTATATTTTCTTTTCAGTAGCGGGATAGTATGACCAGAGCCGTAACTAGCCTTTTATACATCCAGTGCTAGTTTTTGTAACTGCGCCCCTGTAAAAAGTTCGAGTAAGGTAAGTTTAATCCACCAGATGCAGCAGGTCCTAAAAGAACATGAGTTGTTCGGGATGTATCTATTTCGGTTCTGGCGGGATGACACGCTAGCTGGAACTCACGGTGAAGCATATGGTGGAAGTTTGCTCCGCTTAAGCAGAGCCCCGCCATGTCCACATGGAGGCTATTTTGACGGCGGCGACCTGAGCGTCCGGCCCTGGTTATAGTCATGGTACAGAGCGAGAGGCAATGGAAAGCAGTAACCTCCTTATGAATATCCCGCCTCCGTATAATACAAAAAGCCTCGGTTTGATCATTACTGCGCCCTGGGCCTGGGCCCTATTGGCCCCGCCCTAGCTACGGCACTGAGATTGACACTACCTTTAAAGGGAATAATAATATGAGTGTAAGGAGGTTCTTAGGTACTTAGGTGCATATGACAATTCCGTACTGACAAATAGGAAACCACGTAAAACGTTGTGACTTATATTGTGGTTTTAAATATTGTGCAACAGTTGTGCTCCGGTGTGTGATAAAGGCATATCACGCACAAGGACAGTTGCCTTACCATAACAAGTTCAAAAGTCTATCGTGCGAGTGAGAAAGAGGGACGGAGCTATATAACCTATATATAGCTATATCCCTTTAAAACAATTCAGTTTATTTCGTAAAATGAAATCACCTTACAGATCAGAGATTCAGATCTAAATACATACACATGCATGTTTAACAGCACGACTTAAAAATAAAGAACATAGGCCAAGGTTAAGAGACGCTATAGTAACTGTATTGCAACTTGATGAGCTGTTTTACTTTGTTGATAAGACTAAAAACATGACAAAAAAAATCTAGAGGAAATCTTCCCGGCCACTGTAGGCGTAGCCCGTAGGCTTGTGGACGGTGTGCAATGGGCCGCTCGCCATCAGGTAAGGATTAAACTCGAGTCAATGGCGCGTTGTGTACTTACATATGACATGTCAGCACGATTAACGACCCCTGTTAGGGCCAATGCCTGCCTCCTGGCATGATTGTTAGAAAGACTTTCCGCGATCCTCGCAAAGGGCAACTGAAAGAATACAGATGGCTTTTGGTAAGTAAAAGTCTGATACTCCCTCTTGCTTTACCCAGATCGGGAAGAGTTTTGGAGGTAAGCGGAACAGAGAGTAAAGTCCCGCAAACCTCCGTTGAAAAGGGAGGATCCTCCGACCAGACCGGGTGTTATGATCTGGTGGGCGACTGCCCGATAGTTGATGTCGGGCTGTCGTATATGTTCAATTTGCGCGGAGAACTCTGATTGCGCGATGCAGGATTTCGTGTTTTCTTCGTAGTTCTTATGTGGCGTCATAGATGTCGCTACATCACTCCCCTCCGGAGATCGGAGATCGATGGTTCTTGATGCTTCTTGATGTGTGACAGACCAGCGGTAGGTTGGTTCCAGTGAGTCGGAACCGATGCCGCATAGTTCTCGGTGAGTCGGAACTGTCTGCGGTGATGCCCCAGTGAGTCGGGGTGTTGCTATCCCAGTGAGTCGGGATAATGCCCCAGTGAGTCGGGGTGATGATGTCCCAGTGAGTCGGGATGATGCCCCAGTGAGTCGGGGTGGTGCTGTCCCAGTGAGTCGGGATGATGCCCCAGTGAGTCGGAGTAGTGCTGCTAGCTCCAGTGAGTCGGAGCAGTGCTTGTGCGACGTTGGGCTTGATTGCTGGCGTCGACCAGGAGAGGTTCTTCATGGCTCTTCATATTACTGGCCGAAGGTGCGGTGTGCTAAGCCAAGGTCGCTGATGCGGCTGAGGTGATGACCAGGTATGCCCAGGTAGGCATATTGGTGGTCAGGATACCCTTAGCCGTGGGTGCTGGCTGTATGGCTCGTTGCTCGAAAGCGTGAGGAAGTGATGATGACGTCACGAAGTAGTAGCTGCACGAAGGCTGCGCTGACGTTCTTTTGTCGAGGGTCACCAGTTTGGAGGTAAGCGGAACAGAGAGTAAAGTCCCGCAAACCTCCGTTGAAAAGGGAGGATCCTCCGACCAGACCGGGTGTTATGATCTGGTGGGCGACTGCCCGATAGTTGATGTCGGGCTGTCGTATATGTTCAATTTGCGCGGAGAACTCTGATTGCGCGATGCAGGATTTCGTGTTTTCTTCGTAGTTCTTATGTGGCGTCATAGATGTCGCTACAGAGTCATTTGATGATTCCCAATAACAAAACAATTGATTCATAGTTTTGTTTGGTACTGCCATGCTGGGCCCTATAAAGTATAAACGACAGGTAGGTACTTTTCATTTTAACAGAAAGTTATAAAAAAACTACTAAATATTCTGTCGTCTTTCATTTCAAAATGTGTTTGATATGGGATTTGGTAGGAATCCTAGAGGAGCGCTAGCCTAATGCTGCGAGCAGTACGTGACCCACCGCCGTGCCGCGCCTTTGATGACTACCACTACTACCTACCACTCCACTGCACAAGTGATGTTAAAAAGTAGCCGATTCTGACCTAACTGTGCTCAATTGGTGTAATTGCTGTAAGGCGTTCCGACGTGAAGATAAAAAAAAAACATAAATATGTTACCTAGATAGGTCCAAGGTTTTAATTTCTTAGTAATCCATGCTAAGCCATATACCTAAACCAAGTATGATACAGTGTAACAATATTCAATAATAATAATTGTGGAGCACCTACTTAGCACTCCATGTGAAATGTGGAGAACACTTCAGATTATCACGTCAGCGATAATTAATTTCTGAAATGTTTTCCAATTCGTTGTAATAACAAGCAATAATCGTAAAAATGAATGTTGCCATGAAGTAAATAAACGAAAAGTTTTGACTGTCATGTCCTGCGAACGTGGGTGCCACATAGGGTTGCCTAACATACTTTATAATAAACGTATCTTACTTTATTTTGGATATAGGCCTCCCCCAATCGTCGCCACAACGGCCGGTGCCGTAGCCATCTGATTCCCGCGACCCTCACCTGGTCATCGGCCCATCTTGTGGAAGGCCTTCCAACGCTATCTTCCTGTAAGTAGTTGCCACTCCAGAACTTTTCGTCATTATCAACCATTTTTAAATATACTTTATGCTTTTGCATAAAAATAAAGTATGTGAAAATACTCCTTTTTAAATTATTAAGGCTAGAGTGAATAGGCTTTTAATAAACTATTGCGCCTCACCATCAGAGATTGCATCACTGCTTACCATCAGGTGGGATCGCTGTCAAGCACTAGTTTATACGAATTAAAAAAAACACTATGATTGCATAAAATGAAACACTAATATGAATAATTACTACACTATTGTATCGATGCTTCGTTGAAAGACGAATACATTTCTAAAAATGTAAGGATATACTGGGTGTCTGGCGGCAGATTTATGTTTTTAAATAGGATTATTTGAAAAAGTAAAAAATTGTGCGAAGGGAGGGTGGCGTCATTAGAATCACAGATTGTGCGGATTTCTCAATCACGATGGCACAGTGGTCAGGTGAGCACCGCGCATTCGCCATCGAGGCATTTTTCAAGAGTAACGATTCTTACGTGATTGCTCGTCGACAATTTTGCTCACGCTTCGGTATTCGGCGGATATGTGACGGACCGAGTGTGAATTTAATTCGTTCCTGGGTACAGAGGTTCTGCGCAAGTGCTTCCGCTTTGAACACCCCACGGCCAGGGCCTAGTCGAACTTCAAGGACCCCCGATAACATTGAACTGGTGGAACGGAGTTTACATGAAAATCCACGATTTTCAATACGGAAAAGGGCGGCTTCATTGGGACTTCCAAGAGCCATAATTCACGAAATTTTGAAAAAGGATCTGAAGTTCCATCCTTTTAAAATTCAAATTGGTCAAGAATTGGAAGAAAGTGACTTTCTTAGTCGCATTTTTTTTGTGAAACGATGTTGGAGCGTTTTCACACGGTGAATTCCATTTTTTGGAGTGACGAGGCTCATTTCCATTTAAACGGGCACGTTAACAAGCAAAATTGCCGTTACTGGTCCCCAAGAACCCGTAACCCTCGACTGAAACACCAAAAACCATTGCACTGCCCCAGGGTAACTGTTTGGTGCGCTTTATCCACGAATGGGATAATTGGACCTTTTTTCTTTGAAAATGCCCGGGGCCAGGCGACAAATGTCAATAGTGAGAATTATGGACGCATGATAACGGAGTTTTTTTTGCCGAACCTGCGAGCTCATCCATCGTTCTCATCACACACATGGTTTCAACAGGATGGTGCAACCGCACATACGGCCAGAGCTTCGATGAATTTGCTTCGTGAAGTTTTCCCTCACAAACTGATTAGTCGCTTTGGAGACATCCTGTGGCCACCGAGATCGCCCGACTTGACCCCAATGGATTTCTTTTTATGGGGATACCTCAAAGAGAGAGTATACACTAACAATCCGCAAAATATTGCGGATTTAAAAGAAAACATTCTTCAAGAAATCGGCGCAATTGAACCGAGCTTACTACAGCGTGTGGCGCGGAACATTAGGCTCCGTTTTGAACATTGCGTGCAACTCAATGGAAGACATCTGAATGATGTTATCTTTAAAAAATAAAATCCGCACTTTTACACTGTTTACCTTTACTTTTACCTAAATGATATGTCAAATAGTTTACTTTTTATTAATTTTTGAAAATATAAATCTGCCGCCAGACTCCCTGTATAATGAAAAACTATTAGAGTGGCCTAGAATAAAAAAAAAATGTCTTCAAGAGACGATACAAGTAAATAAATAAAATTTTGTAAAATGCTTTTTTTTTCCATCCAAATATTTTTTTACGCTTCTAATAACAGTTTTTTTTTTTCAAAAATATTGGGCAACCCTAGTGTACACATAATTTCACAAAGGAACTATTGTTGCTTACGTTCCAGAATAAACTTCAAAAACGAAGAGGTACTAGTAATAATAATGTTCTGCTGGGTATATTTTATTTTAGTAGGAGCACATAATTTCAACCTAGTTTACATTGATTTGTTAGTTGAAGCAGTGGTGGCCGAGTGGTGGCCCCGACTTACGAGTTGTAGGTCGCGGATTCAAACCCCGCCAGGCGGATTACTTTGTGTAATTTATTTCATCACTACTGCTCTCAAAACGGTGAAGGAAAAAACGTGAGAAAACCGGCATGTCCTAGGACCAAAAATTCGAAGATATGTGACATTCATCAACCCGCACTGGGCCCGCGCGCATTAAAAGGCTGATCTTACTTATAATAATAAAAAAAAAAACCTTTATCATCAGGTAACTAAGGCCTATATAGATAAAATACACAAATATTCACTTAAGCTATTATGTTCGTTGTGTGGGTTTGGTAGAGTGAGTAAATCCCCTATTTAGGGGAGAGCTAGTGAGTTGCCACGGTGCCCTCACCTTTCGCTTGGCACAGGTACTAACGTTGTTTCGGAAGATTCCTGTGTCGGATTCGACTGGAAGAAACTCACGGGTGTCTATTATGTGGATCACCCGAAGAATACGGTGGATTATGCAGTGGGGGACGGGTATGCTCCACTTAGGTGGAACTCCGTCGATAAGGACCAATTAAGTCCAGATCCATGTTGACAACGCGCTGCGTTCTAGGCGTGCGTAACTCAGTAAAAGACTGACACGCCCTCTCCGTTCCAATCGGAAGAAGTGATTAAGTAGATGATTTCCCACATTTTAATTTTTTTAAATCGGTCGAGTAGTTTCTGAGTTTATTCATAACAAACACAGATACATACAAATCTTTTCTCTTTATAGTATTAGTTGAATCAAATGCAAAACAAATATTCTTATACGATTAGTAGGTTTCAGAGATAATAACTAACGTTTAAACAAACAAAGCAAAGTCTTCAGCTTTTATTATTTTTATTGTAGGTACACACTACATAAGTACTGCATGGATGATAATGTTAGTTTTTTACAAAGGGTTTCCCCCTGCCTTAGTCCTAATCCAATTTCTCGGAAAATAATTTCATACAAGGAGAATTCTCAAGGAAACCTAAAGTTTTCCTTTTCTTAGGAAACTAGTAATTTACCTCACTGCCCACTTACACTTCCAGAAAGTTTTTCTTTTTGAGGTATGCGGAATAGAGAGTAAAGTCCCGCAAACCTCCGTTGAAAAGGGAAGATCCGTCGAACAGACTCGGATTTCGGACTATTCTATATGTTCCAAATTTCCAATCACGCGGAGAACTTTAAGAGGCTGCTTTTCCACTCGTTTAACGTCAACATCGAGCCTGGTTTAAAAGCTTGTTGCTTCTATCGCAATCCAATTATCCAACGCGATGTTTGACGAAAAGGCAACGCGAAAAAAGAGAGTTAATGTCTTAAAATTCTGATAACTAATTAAAAATAAATTCTGTTCGGTAATTTCGTGATTTACTCGAAAATTTTACAAAACTTGTTCCAGGAAATACGTGTTTTGTTTAAACCCTTAAAAGTTAAAAAAAAAATACTCATCGTCATTTACAGTCTTGATAAAATTTACAAGGCTTCTATTGTTATCCTTCTTTGATTTAAAAATATCATATAGCAGCATAGCAAAATAGCAGATTTTTAGAGGTCTTTACTGGATTAGTCTAACACAAATATTTAAATTGATTTCAATTGAAGCGTAAGTGATATCCACAAGATACTGTGTTTCTGTTAAAAAATTTCGATGTTGACGAATGCAGGATTAGTTCTTATGTGACGCCATAGATGTCGCTGCACTCTTGACTTGAAAGCCTGAACGTTGACTTTATGTCAATAAATGTGAATGGATGGAGAGAAAGGATTACTTGCTACAAGGAAAAAGTAGTCAGAGAGGAGAATGCAAAAAGAAAATGTGATACCTTGACCCTAAGTACCAATTACAAGGGCTGGAAGATGATGACCACTTGTCTTAAAAGATAAGATTGACATTATAAACTTCCTTCTTATTTTTTTTTTAATTGAAAAATGAATTTTGATGAATGAAATTTTCTGACTTTATTAAATTGTTTTTACTTTGTTTCTTGGTTTGAAATCTTCAAAGAACTTCTTCTGCTTCGGTTGGAGCGAGAGGGAGTGCGTCTAGCGGTGGTGAGTGACACGTACGAATATTCTCTCCCTCACAATTTCCACCACCTTATTGAAAGAAAGAAAGAAAAAACGTTTATTCGTGCCTCACACATTCGTATAAACTAGAAATACGTAGTTAAAAAAAGGTATGAAAAAACAAATTCTTCGATCGCATTACTGCTTCGCAAAAGGAAGTGACTCCCCATTCCCTCTCACTTCAAACCATGGCCTGAAATAGGGCCAATAATAAGAGGTCACCGTCGCCAATTACCTCCTCGAGGACATAACCGAAGTATATAACAAGGACGTAACCGTATACTCATAATATAATAAGTATATAACAAGGACATAACCGTATACTCATATAGATTCATCATCATTTCAGCCGACAGACGTCCACTGTTGAACATAGGTCTCCCCCAAGTGTCGCTATGCATTGGGGGGGTTAGGACTACAACCCACTACGATGATCCAGTGCCCGTTGGCGTGTTACCATAGCCTCGTTTGTTAGAGCAGGGTGCACCACATGCAGGTGAGGTTGGCTTGGGTCCCGACAGTTGTTTATTGGAATCCCATATACACCCCTATAGATTCGCACAACGATAACACCTAGGCATTTCTTCCTGCCGAATCCGAAACAGGAACCTCCCAAAACAATCGCATCCGGTAATGACCTGCTATGTGCATCATGGCGCCTCTATAACCGCTCCTCAAAGAGGGGACTACCCGCCGTGACTGTTAAGTGCTTGACATTACCAACCTAGTGGGAAAACGTAGTGAAAGTAATAAGATAAGATAGGAACTGACATAGTTTATTTGCTCAAAAATGAGTGTTCGTACCTACATCATAAAATGTCATTATTGCGTTTTAAGCTAAGCAACAGAAAATTTAGTAAAAATGAATCATGTTTGCCTTGTGCAAAATAAAACATTACAAGCCAAACTAAAATTGTTACTCCAAAACGTTCTAATGAGTAAAATTTTATCATTAAAAATGTCCCGATGTTAAAATAAAGATATAAATAATTAAAGGTGTCAAAAATACTGAATATGATTTACTGAAATAAAAAATCTGGCGAAAGACCGTGGGTAAATACTTACAATTAGGTTATATTGAATTAGGCGACTTGAAAATACAAATAGGAATTACTATTACGGAATCCTTATATTATAAAAGCGAAAGTGAGTTTGTTTCTTGGTTTGTTACGTTTTCACGCCTAAATGGCAAAACCGATTTTGATGAGATAGTTGGGACCCTGGAGACGGACATAGGCTATTTTTTTTTAAAGTGAGAAAAGGGGGAGCAGAGGGAAGTCAAGTACAAATATTATTCTTCTCCATAGAGATCTACGCTTTGGAACGTGCAATTTACCTTCACTTTTCTTGGACTGACCGACATTTGACTATTCAAAAGGGCCTGCAAATGGTCTATTTGAAATAAATGCTTTGATTTTGATTTTATTATTAAATTAAAGTATATTAATAAACGCGGGCGAAGCCGCGGGTAAAAGCTAGTAATTTATATGATAATATTCTTAAATAAACAATTTTCTATTTTAATGAAAAGTTTACGGCTCACGTTATATTCAACATTTTGTATATCTTATTTCATGAGTGCTGCATTATAATTGGGATATTTGTAATTAAAGTTATTTTTGTAATTTAAAATCTTGTCTTTTCCAGGTTTCCTGGTGGAAATCGCATAATGCAATTAGCTACTAATTGCATACTTCTTAAGTTAAGATTTCTATTACATCATTTATTAATTTGAAAACTATAAACAGCGCAATACCTGAAATTGTATAATTCTGTAATACTTTCTCTTTTACGTTGTACTGCCGTTGTGTTATGCGTATCTCAAACAATGTTTTCTATTCTAATCTATACAAATGAAAAGCAAAACAATGGAAGCGGAAACAATGATACGTATCTTGAAAGCTGACAGTCAATGTAACCCTGAGTACCTGACCCGTCGTGACTGCTGTAAACAGGGTCAAACAGGGGCATTTCATAAACAAGCCATTGGCCTACTTAGATAGGATCCGAGGCGCCTCCCTTCCCGTAGGAAGTTAGGACGACTATTGTATTTTTAGACGGAAAATTTTGAGTCTGGGGTATTTTTTGAGGTAGGGCATCATCCAATGAATTCTCCCACCCCAAGGTGAGCGAGAGAGCGTATCAGACTTTATTTAACTGAAATCACACCTTCAATTGCTCTTTACTTTTTAGGATCACAGGATACCTTTTCGGAATTTTGAGGACTGAGAAATCTGGGGTTTCTTTGGATATTACTATTCAAAGACTTGTCACGGTTTATGGTGGAGCGTGTTAGACTTATAAAGACTAAAACCAAACCTGTGTTCTTCAGTTAACCTTTGGGTTCTATGACCAAGGGTTTTCTTTTCAAAAATTTCCTGCGGGCTAATAAACTATAATTCAGACTTCCCAGCAGGGACAATCCCTGCTGGGAAGTCTGAATTATAGTTTACATAATAGATACAAAAGAAATAGTATAATTCGAAACCTTGAGCTTTTAACGACCTAAACTGAACTGTTACAGGGATGGAGCTATTTAGTATTTAAAAATCCATCTCTCTTCCTCGCTCTCACGCCTGACATTTTTTAACGTTATGGTAAGGAAGGATCTTAGTTGCAAAAGTTCTAGGTTACTTTTAATATTCACTAAAACATTTGTCTTTAATGAGGAACCACACTTTAGTCGTAATATATTTTGTACTTCTAATGCTTTGAGTTTTGTTATTCAGTAAATATCTTAACGAATTCTCTACTAAATGTCTGTATTTACAATACCTTAATTTTTCATGATGACGTCTGTGAGGACCGGGGACCACACTTTAAGGGCTTTAGTATATTTTTAAGTTTTTAGTATATTTGTTTACAAATTCTCAGCTTTGTTCTACAATTGTTTTAAGTTTACTACTTAATCTTATGATTATATTTTGCGAAATATCAGTGTGGTCCCTCAATTAACTCGTAAATCAATCGTTGCTGTAGGATACCTAGGCTACGAGAGAAAAACTGGATTAAGTTAGGTAGTACTTAACATATTGTATACTGAAAACTATGATGATTGCCGTAATCACAAGGCTGCAAATCCGATAGGTGGGATTTGTATTTTATAATTTCAAAGCTGATTGAGGAAAAGCATCAGTTAGGTTATTATATGATACCTATATTTTGTGAAGTATGTAGACTTGAAGATAGAAAAACCAGTTTTCCTCAAAGGTTTAATCAGAGTTGTTTCTATAATATGTTATATCTACATTTCTCCAGTTATGTTTTATGTCCAGAGTGCAAACTTGGAGTTATTTACCTATACGATTTTTTTTGTGGACTACCAAGCTACCCAAAGTCAGTCGCAAATTATTCACATCTGGTTCATCTTTGCAAAGACTGCTTAATTTTCTGCCGACTGCCACCAAGATTGCGCTTGCACAATCTCTTCTTCTACCCATCACTGATTAATTACTCATTAAAACCACAGAAAAGATAAAAGAGGTTAGAATGGCCCAGTACCCGAGGCAGGCGTGCCTCAAAATATGATCATGCTCATATTGACACAACCAATAGTAAACTTGCGATCTAAGTGTGTGTGGTCTGTTAGTTGCATAATGCGCGTTCATATTGATTTCTTGCCTGTAGTGGAGTTATAGGGTGGGAGACAAGCTGCGACACTCGTTGTAGTACAAATCGAAAAGTATTTTTTTTTCTAACCTCTTTCATCTTTACTGTGATGAAAACCATTTATATAACCCTCTAACTTAGAGAAGAGCTAAAATGTGTCTTTTTAATCAAATTCTGCAGTTTTACCATGGAACGCGGCACCGTATCTAATTCGGCAAGTGAACCAATTTTGCACAATTGTAACTGTTTCATTACAAAGAGTACTTTTAATTAGTTTATAGACAAATTGTGTGAAATTTATTTTTCTAGTGTCATAAATTATACTTTTACTCTTACAAGAATAAATACGTCCATGAGCTACTTATTTAACTCACAAAAGTTTAGTGCTAACACAAAAGTTTTAGCAGTAAATTTTTATGACCTAAAAAAGTAGACAAATATTCATGAACTCTAATTGTAGAGCTAAAATCAAGACTTTATTCTCTGAAACAAAATTGTGTACAGCACTTACTTTAATTGAGGATATTTTCATTAAAAACTATATGCACAAGTATAAGCTATTATGCAAAGGTGGACTTAATATCTAAGTGTCGCCACACATGGGCCACATGCCACAGCCACAAATGCCGCCACGAGAAGCTAGATGCGGCCATTTGTGGCCGGTGGCTGCTACTTTTTTTAAAGTAATGCGCGAATGGCGTGCGGCAGCGTTGTTTTGTATCGGTGCTTAGTGGCCAGTGCGGGCCACAAGAAACGAGCAGCGGCGATATGTAGCGTGCATTTAAAAAAAAGGTTATAAGTTGGATACCACCGACACTAGGTACAACACAGGGCACCACAGGTCATAACGGGCATTAGATACTAACGCCCAGCTGGATGCTGGAGTAAAACAACCTAAACCTCAGTCGCCCGGGTGGCCCGGTGATCATGATTTGTGCGGCCAACCAGGTAACGTAACAAGCTTATAACTTCGTGATTTTTCATCTTACAGTGTATTGGGTTTCGAATATATAAAACTGATGTTGTATAAGAAAGAAAGCCCAACGCCAGTGAATCAGAGTTATGAAATTACAGTTTCAACAACTAAATATTTTATTAAAAGAAACTTTTAAACATTCATTGTTCGAAACAGGTCCACTGATTAGTTTCCCAAGTGTTTAGCTTATTACTGAAGTTCAAGCAAGTTTTTATCCGTATCAAGTATTAGAGCCAAGGCAGAAAACTATTTTTTGAATCCCTGAACTACTCGATGGTGAATCCTAAATTAGTTAAAAAAAAAAAACTGGGCAAGGGCGAGACGGACTCACGCACTGAGTGTTCCATGCAAAGTACAATTCCCGAATAGAGTCACGAAGATTTTTCCGAATTTGCAAAAATTTGCAAGAAATTTTTTTTTCACGTAGTTGACAACTTTACGGTTTTCAGATTAATTCCTATTCTTGTGCTATAAAACCTTGCTTTGTGCCAAATTTCAGGATTCATGGCCAACGGGAAGTATATAAATTTAGATCTTTGAGAGGATCAACATAATTATACGTTTTTTTGCGACATAAAGGGCCGTATCTTTTTTATTCGTTAACTTGGAAGTATAATTTTTTCACAGCTTGAAGGAACCGCAGACTTGAGTATATGGTTTTAATTTTACTCGATACCTCCACGCGTTCTCGAGATAAAGGGTCTTGCCAGCACACAGACAGATAGACGGACAGACAGACGGACATACGGATGGATAACAAAGTGATCAAATAGGTGTTCCGTTTTTCCTTTTGAACCGGAACATTAAAAAACAGCAATTTTTTGTGTCTTTCGTTAGTAGGAGGTAATCTCTGAAAGTATTAGTCCGATTGCGAAAAATTTTTCACCGACAGAAAGCTGCTTTATTCGCGCGCGCAACAGCTAATCAGGCCTCATTGTCCAATGATGTGACCAATCGTCTCCACAATGACTGTCCTGTGGCCCTGTGTATGGCAGCGATAATGCCCTCTTCTTTACTAGTTGCTGCCCCGATGAAATTATTTCCCACTTTTAAACTTTTAAACAGTTTTTGTTTTTTATTTAATAGAAAGCGAATAAAACAAAAGAGAAATGATTGAAATCAGTCAAGACGTTTTTAAGTTTTAGCGAGATTAACGAACAGCAATTGATTTTGTATAAATAAGAAGACCCTTAAACAGTTAAGGAAAGTCATTAAAACTAATAGATAAAACTGATAGAATAAGGGTAAAAAGAACTGGAAATGTGCGAGTCGAATTTGCATGAGTTTGGTTCCGCACCATGAACGGAAGAGGGCCGTACAAGAAATGTATTTTACATTTCTTGTACGGCCCTCTGTAATTTATGATATTTTATTTAGATTTTTTTTCTATTTGCAGCGACAATAGGAATATTAACTCTGCGAAAATTTCAACCATCGGTTTATGAGATCCGCTGACAGACAGACCGACGGAAGGACGGATGGTCAGTGGTGACTTAGAGTTCTGTTGGTTATTCTCTGGGTGCGGTACCCTAAAAACGATTACCTAGAATTTATGCCTTTTACTATTTGTAAGTTCAGATTATCTTTGATCAGTATCTTAGCTGATAGTGCCGGTTATGCAATGTGGATATAATTCGACCATTGTATTAAACAATTGAATATACATAGTATTGCTGTACAAATAAGACTGATAAGACTGAAAATTACTGCTGTACGTAAACCTACATGAGGGGACAAAATGTCCCCCCACATGACTAGCAACGCTGTCAAATTGTCCAACAACATATCCCGCGTCACGTAAATGCGTTTTAAAACGTTGGAAGGCAGGTTGCCGGATTCGGGACACTGGACAACATTGCACAACGTCACGTAAATTGTGGGTCATTTTGTCCCCTTGTGTATCTGAGGCTTAAAAATAGCTTAATCATCCTTATAACGAAAAATCCTACTGCTGGGACTCAGGCCTCCTCTCTAGGAAAGGGAATGGACCGTCATCCACCACGCGAGTCCATTTCAGATTAGTGAATGTGTCTTCGAAATTTAATTCGATTTTTTTATTCTAGGACACGGCGGTTTTCTTGCGATGTTTCATTACACAAAGTAATGCAAGAGTGCGTTTGAACCCGCGACCTACAACTCGTAAGTCGAGTTGCGAGTGCTATCAAAAACCAATTCTACTCGTATAAACTTCCAGACCGTAATAAGAATGGACACAAAGTCAACTAGGTAAGTTTCAATAAAAACAGTTTTGGCAGACGAACGGAAAAATTAATAGAAATTGCTTTTTCCCAATTTCAGTATGGAAAACTGAAAGAAAATGCATTGAAATAGGTCCGATAAAAAGTAATTGGTACCAAAGAAGATATAAGTAAGTAAATAGTTATTTGATGGTTTAATACCCTTTCTTTTGGTGGGGGAAATTGTCAAATAACTTCTTCCGGTCTGGGTGGAGCGAGAAGGGGACGTCGGTTTGGTGGATGTCACATGTCTTCGAATGTTTGGTTCTAGGACATGCCGGTTACCTCACGATGTTTTCTTTTACCGTTTTGAGAGCAGCTGAATGTTATGTCCTTAAATTTTAAATTGTTCAGTAACTCTTTGTTTTCCAGGATTGCGGTGAGTCGGTAACTCTTTCGAAAATCAATCCCACAGCCAGAATTTTGATACCTCGTAGCTGATCAAGAGCTTGAGATAGTCATTTCAAATATTCAAAAACAAGTTCGTATTAAACTTAGCCTGGAAACGCGAGACAAGTTGCCACGTAGTAGCAAATTAGCAGGGACAGTGGGAATGAGACCAGAGTAAGGCGCAGAAAAAACCACACTTCACAGTTGCCATTAAGTTTAAATCAAATTCCTACTTGATTATATAAAACCTACTCTACTATACCTACCAACTTTAATTTTGTTTTCATAAATCATCATAACCAGGAAAAATAAAATAGAATCATAATCTTCGTCTCTTTACGTGCCATTTGTGAAGTTATCTGGTCTATGATATTATTGTTGTTTGTTATAATTATTGTGCCTACTTACTTGTTGGTCAATTCTCATCGCTATAATTATGAACAAGTCTTAATCAATGTCAAAAACTTGTCAAAATGTAGGTAAATAGGCTAGTTGGCGTAAAAAATGTAATTAGTCCGTCTTTTAGATTATTCAAAAATATTTTTTTTTTAATTAAGTATAAGATTTACAGTCAAATGGGGTAAGCAAGAACGCAGGGTTGAATAGGACCAAAAATTTGAAGGGAATTTTCACGTCATTTAATAATTTTTTTCCAGCATTACAGACCTACCTGTAACGCTGGAAGAAAATGATCGATACTTTGATAGAAATCTATTATACAAGTATAAGTACCTCTACTAAAGTGAAAAGTCTAATCAAAGTTTAGTTTGTATGTAGATACGAACTGAACCGTCCAACGGTGGAGAACCGTCAAACGGGGTAGCCCGTTTGACGGTTCTCTACCGGTAGTCTAGAGGTATGGTATTTTCCTTTAGGTAGATACATATTCGTCATAGTTCAAATAATGTTTGTAACAAGGTGTGTACCGATGGAATTTTCCATGAGGAAAAATAACAAACTTCTATATAAATATTTATTTAAACCACAAAAGGATTTTTTTTCAGAAATTGCTCTTAACCCTTCAGATACTGTCATTTAGAGACACAATAGTAAGACAAAGATCCGCGGCCACCGGTGGTCGCTTGGGGATTCATGAATTAATGCTCACTTTTACAGTAGAATCAAAAAATAACATAATATAGATATAAAATATTTAACTTCATTAAAAACACTTCCAGTGAAAAATTTCCACTTATTTAAATCATGTAACGTAATAAACGCATATTCTGAAACTAGTATATTGTGAATCGGCTACTGAATTAATTTTAGCCATATAATTTTTTTAGAAGAAAGAAAAGAAAGAAAGAAAGAAAACATGTTTATTCCGCCTAATTAGACGCACAAATCATTACAGAAAAACAAAAACAAAAAAAATGCCTGCCAGGCCATGCATACAGCGATTAAATGTATTAAGTAACAATTTTATTTACTCTGTGATTGCACCTACACCATAGACAAAAAAGAGTTGTGCAGGTTATCTATTGCAACTACTCTTTGTTGTCTTTGACGTTTTGACGCTGGCTTCAACAGAGACAAACGTAACAAAATAAAGAGTGAAAAAAAAAAAAAAAACATAAAAATAAACGAAAAAACACAATTTTACCATTAAAATCTAAGAATCCAAGTTGTGCGTCGAATCTTAGCAAGAATAGGTCATTGCTCAGCATATACCGTGACGCCAGGCAAGTCTAGACATCTACGGCGCTGGTTTTCAGCAACCACCGTTCGAGTGACAAAATTTTGGCGTCTATTCTGAGTGTAAACATTCATCCAGGGCAGGTTAGTACCTCTAGACAAATCCTTTACATGAATACATATCCATTGATAAACATTTTACATACAATACAATTAAACAAAACACCAACATTATAAACACTGTAAACAATACTAAATTTTAACTATTTTTACACAAATATACACATTAATACATTCCTGCAATAACAAAAATAAACCAAAACTGGATCAATAACAAATTATTTCTCTTGCAGCCATCAATTATTTTTTTTGTAACAATGGTAGATTCAATGAACCGAAAATTGCACCATATTATATTATGGGGAGGTGGCATCAAGATGGCAACTCGCATAAAAAAAAAGACATTTCAAGAGCAAACCTCTCCAGAAAACAGGAAATATCCTCCCATAGTAAAGTTATGCATTAAAATTAAAATGAATTAAGAAAGAATAATAACAATTTAAGAAGAACAATGTGTTTACAATATGTGAGATGAGGAGTGTACACTAATTTCACCCAAGCAATGCCAAGAAGCCAAATAGATTGTGAATCATATAAAACAAAATATTGATAGAAGCGTTGAATGTCTCATTACCCCCAAAATGCATATCCCACCACAAAGTCAGTGATCAAAGGGTGTAGGATCAAAATAAAGACTATCACCACTGTGGAAGACCATATCCATTGCTTGAAGTCCATACCCGAACAGGTAAAAGCTAAAAATACTTAATATAATTAGATTATAATGACTCAAGTTATGTGGATTGCTGAATGTGCATGAAATATTTTTTTAAAATGTTAATGAAATGTTTTTTTGTCTTCAGGACTCTAACTGGAGGGGGAATGTCATTCCAACAGTGGGTCGCGGTATACTTGAAGCTACCCCTGAATGCAGCGGTTCTGTGATGTGGTGTACAAAGAGGATATGTGGAGGAACGTGGTTCATATTTGCTTTGTCTCCAAATTAGTTTGTCGAATAGGTATTTTGGTTTCTGAGTAGTGACAATACCAAACAGTAAACCAGCTAAATGCAACTTTCTCCTTGCTGCCAAACCATGCCGGACCATGGCCTGAACCAAGGCCCGGCGCGAGAGGTCTCCGCCGCCGATCGCCCCCACGAGGGCACGGCGTTGCTCCGCCCAAGCAGGGCACACCTCAACTGTGTGCTCCACCGTGTCCTCCGGGCGTTCCGCACAGTGGCGGCACCCGGGCGACTCTTCCGCTCGAATCCGATGCAGGAACCTCCCGAACTTGCCATGTCCGGTGAGGACCTGCGTCATGCGGAAGGTAAGGACGCCGTGAGGTCTTTCCAGCCACGCCTCAAAGAGGGGACTTACCGCCATAATCGTGGCGTGCCCAAAAACTTTAAGAGCTTGCTCAGTAGACGATACTGAACAACCTGCCACCTTTTATGTTTACCGAGCTATAAAAACTTGCTATGAAAAAATGATTTTCATTAAAAACTTGTTTCATTCTTAGAAATATTTTAAGTAAAAAAACTTATTTCATAAATTCTTGATACATTTTAATTGCATCGATAATTAGTGTGCGTACTTAGATAACAATACCGATGCGGTACCAACTTATAGCGTCAAATCACATATTATTTGCCAACAATTAGGATACTTAATTTCTTACAAAAAACACTAGGTAAACATTTAAATAAACAATTCAGTGCATGAATTATGATTGTAACTTATTTTTTTAATTATATTTATTATTACCTACATTTGCATGTTGTACACATGAAATGTTAGTGTACGTAATACGTATTTTCAAGTCCATTAAAATGGGAAAAATACCTAAAGGTCAAAGTTAGAGGTGAGTTTGAAGTCCTCCCTCTTTTATCGATATTTTTTTTACTAAAGACGTTTCAGATACAATCAAGTGATTGCAAATTATTTTTGCGTAAATAACACACAGTAAACATGTTTTATGCTTAAGTTTCATCAAACGATTAACTTCGAACTAGCTTTCAAGCAGGCTTAAATAAAAGTATGAAAAAACATTCCTTTATGACCTTTAAATTTCCACAAATACGTCAGTCTTCCTTATATCAGGTAGCCAATTAATCATTTGTTATTTTTATCCAAGAGAGTGTTTAAAAAGGTCAAAGTTCGCAACTGTGGCTGATGACGTCACCTCGTCTGGGCCCGAAAGGAAAAAAACGAATAACAGATCCATAAATAATTGTTGGCTCACATATAAATCTCTATGAGAGCCTTGCTTATAAAACAAAATATTAGACATAGGTCAAAATAGTCTTGAAAAACTTTGTAGTGAAAAAATTGATTGTATCTCGGACCTATATGCCTTACTTCTTGTCTATTGGATCTCCACTCGACTTAGTCGACAAGATAACAGAAATAAACCTGAATAATTTTAATCACATTAATAGACTCATCGTTCGAACGGCTGGATGGAATTCGATGACACTTGGGGCACGGGTAGACCATATCCTACCCAAAGGATATTTTTATCTCGTTCCCTTGAATAAATTTCTACGAGAAATTATAAGTCAAGCCACACATTTTTGAATTGGCTATATGATCATCATCATCATCTTCCTGCCCTTGTCCCGTTTTATTTGGGGTCGGCGCAACACGTTTTTTTCTTCCATTCTGTCCTGTCACTCGTCACGCTATCACTAACTCCCTTTTCTTTCATATCACTTCTCACACAATCCATCCATCTTTTCTTTTCTAATTGGCCATATGATCAAACTTCTTATTTTATAACTACAGCAACGAAAAAATTTGATAGCCTCTAATAAAATAATACGTCTTTTTTACAACACCAACTAAATATTCTTAGACAAAGAGCGAGCGAAACGAGCAGCTCGGAATTGTAGGGCACTCCGACGCCAACAGGTTAGGTTAGAGCGTTAAGGCTTATAGTCCCTTAAACATCTGGCCGAAATTAAATGGACACAGCACTCGTACCCGCTTAGGCGGCAGTACGAGTTTCTGTGCATTTAATTATGGCCATCTGCGCCCCCGGGCAGAGGGCCGCTGATCGGTATATCCATTTTCTTTGCAAAATATTGATTGATTTACATACGGTACGTTCACTTTGAAGAATATATTAATTACTTAATTACTTATAAGAATATCTAACCACCAATTTGTGTGTATAAAAATGTTTCTAAAAATCAAAGCCTTTTCGAAGGAGTAGGGAAAAGTTGCAAAATTGCTAAATATGTTTAAAAAAAAAAATATTAATCGCAAGAAAAAATCAATAGTTGATAATGTTGTTCATGTAACATGAATCTATGTATAATAAACACATATTTTTTTCAAACCTTAATAGGTTTGAAAAAACCTGGCCGTTATCGAGGAATAGGCTTCAGAAAGTCACTATTTTATGGCACTTATCGGGCCCTTGGCCCTTAACCGACATTCACGCGGACGGTGTCGCAGGCAGAAGCTTATCAATAATAATTATAATTGGTTGTTATTGTCAATATTAACGTGTTTTCTTGATCACAAAACCACAGTTTGCTACCTCCACAACGTTAATTAAAAGTTGAGTAAAACATTAATTGTGTCATTGTTTGTTTCCTCGTAAAATCTATTCCTCTATTCTTCTTTTCTAACAAAGCTGTAAATTAATAATATTTACTGAGAAATAAAGTTGTATTTGCTTATGTCATTACTAACTTATTTGTTCCTGTTATTTCTAGTTCCTTCATACCTAAATTGGTTTGAATCAGGAATATGATTCAATTTATCCAGAATTATGAGTATCCCTTTACTCATAATTCTGGATAAATTGATGAATATTCGCTTAATTCTAATTAAAACAATATTTAATGAACGTCCAGGCCTCTTATAAATTGATATGTTGTACCTAAATGTCTGTGTCGACTGAAATAAGTTCTCTTGTCCAAAGAAATTGAGCTCAAAGAAAGAGCTTTGCTTGACTTTTCCAAAACCAGCAACTTTTACAATTTATCTTTCAAATATGAATGAGAATTTCTATTTGAACTATTACAAATATTTTACAAAGTAAATATATCAATGGAGAAAACTGATACAGATGTTTTCAAGTTAGAAAGAGATAGGTATTATATATATAAGTTATTTTTAAGTTCAGTAACCTACATCTAAATATAACCTTATATTTAGATGTAGGTAAGGTTTTTCGATAAGGTATTTAAATCTCCCTTATGACAGCTCTGAGTCTGTACTATATGAGTCTCTATAATATAGTCTATATGTATATACTTGGTAAGTACCTACCAAAGGCTTGCCCCTTTTTTACTGAGTTTATAAAATCATAAAATAAAATATTTACTGCCGCTCTATGTAGAACGAGAAGCAGTGTCAGATTTTTACTAACTAATCCAAATTGTTATAAATTCTTCAGTTACCTTTTGCGTTCAAGGGCCACGGCGAACCTTTTGACCACGGGACACAGAAAAACAGTATTTTGTGTTCCGTGCTTTTGACTAATCCCACCGTAAATAGTTTCACATAGAGTTGATGGCATAACCGACAATTTTTTATAAATTTACCTATAACAATGTAGAACCAACCTCTGGGAATACTGCGGCCTTCCAATGACGTGTTAAAATGTCAGTCGTGCGAACGAAAGAGAGATAGAGCTATACACTCTATATAGTTCCATCCCTCTAACCGTTCTGTTTAGATCGCGATACGACCCCGTGGTAGGGCTTCAAGCAATGATAAATAAGTTATGCCACGTTGATTAAAGTATACGCACCTCCCCAGAGTACTGTTTACATGTAACATGACATCATCAGACCCGAGGTGAACTAGTGGGGCCTTCAACGAGACCATCAAATACGGCAAAATGTGTCACGTGCGGTACGTCATGACTAGGTGTGTATGTTGATATTTGTGAAGAAACTTGTCGTGTCCAAGCGGTTTTTCTTGTTATCTAGAAAGAGGTTCTTGCGAACGTTTTTAGAGGCCCTAAGTATGCATGTGGTACAAATATGGTCACTTACATAGAACTGGATATCTACCATGACAAGCCGTAACAAAATTGTAAATATATAGAGGTATATATTTTTTTTGTAAATAGTGTTCAATATTTAGTAAGTTTGTTTTTAGTCTTTAAGATTGAAGAATTTATTGTGTAACCAAAAAAATGTGTTGATTATGGTCGGAAAGACAAATATTAGCTGAGAGATTAACACTAAGTTCAATATTAGAGCTAAATATATCACACTAATATTATAATGGCAAAGGTTTATGAGTATGTGTGTATGTTTGTTGCTCGAACAACTGAACGGCATTCAATGAGACTTGGTATACGAGTAGACCATCCTGGAATAGCGCATAGGATATTTATGTCACCGGAAAATTGCAAACACCGTATGATATAAAATATCGCGAGAAATTGTAAACAATTTTCTCCTATGTTGGAACCTAATCATTTGGATGTAATTTTTGTATACAAAACGATTTTTTCATAATTTATTGAGAAATTATATAATCTATTAAACATATATTACAATCATACGAAGTCTGCAATTTTCCGGTGACATATACTTTGTATCTCAAGAGTATGTTCCTTTTGGAGATTTTTGTACGTTTATGCGGGTGATGCCGTTGTCAGCAGCTAGTATTCAATAACCCTAACGTGCAACCTAAAATTACTGATTTGTAAGTCCATCCTCGTATACAAGATCGTACTAAAAGGTAAACATTACATAAATCACGGATGCATGACGAGCTGACATAATTATAAAAGAGACAATGGCACATCGAACATCCATAACTGAATGCTCAAGCTACTGCGTACTCTGAATCCATTGGCAGGGCACGTAACCGTGACGAAAGACAATGTACCTGTGTATAATTTGTTATGAGGCTGCATGTATGTCGCTTTAGAGGTCCATTCTATGAAAAAGATCATCGAGGGACTATAACAATTTGCCTGCTGCGGTCTTCCCGTCCGGTTATAATTTAGGTGTCTTCAAGAGAGTGAGTAGACTCTTAATGAACTAGTGCGCCTCACCATCAACGATTGCATCACTACTTTACCATCAGGTGGGATCGTAGTCAAGCACTAATTTATATCAATAAAAAAAAAAAGATAACTTCAGAAGGCTTGACGCTGGCTCTCGACACAGAGCTCCCCAAGAGTAGTAGGTAAGTGCCAAGCTTACCTGACAGAACGGATGGTTGATGAGGTCTCAAAGTTCTGGAATGGTGACCGTGTACCTGAAGATGCAGCGCATAAAAGCCTCTCATAAGATGGATCTATGTTGTGATAATGGACATAAGAATTATTATTTGGGGGATCAAATCTAAAGAATTAGTGAAAATAGACGCATGCATAATTGCACATATAATGCGTACATATGGTGACCTAGATCCACCTTTTTTAAAGTGGGAAATCATCTAATGACATCTCCCGCCCTTGGGCGCGGCGGGAGGGCGTTTCAAACTGACTAAATCCCACCCCTGTTCCTTTTTATCTTCGTTCCAGTGCCCCAGAGTTGTCTTTCGCATCACCCATGACCCCAGTAGGCTTCGACCCTGCTGGGCGCCTACGGTTGCTTAGATGTCCTTGAGACGTGCGCGGAACACTACGCGCTGTCGACGACTTGAGCTCGGTTCGGACGGTTACCGGACGGCGAGGTAACCATTGCTCGCCCTCCAGAAGCTACTACTACAACTATACAACTATTGTACCTGTACTTGTTGTGCTTACGTTAAGCTTGGGTATATGTCAATCAAAGACACTTCGGCCTGACCACCGCTAAGTTCATTTTTGCTTGCACTCAAACGATTTTTTTAAAATTGATCTGGTTGAAATGACGTACGTGCATGTTCGCTCGACGTAGGTGTTTAGTCTACTATGTTACCTGATGGCCTAAGAGATTTTTAATGCGAGTCACAAAGAAATTCAAATCGTTTCTTGAGCTAAAGAGGGGTGAAAGAGGAAAATAGCAGATTAAACAAGAGGGAAAGAATATAAGCATTCTTGCGAAGGCAAATTGGCAACCAGTAGAGTTTAACCTTTTTCAACACCGTAATTAGAGACACAACAGAAAGGCAATGAGTGAGCAAATGCGCCGGCGATCGCTGAATTCATTCGGATCTCGGAAACATGATCATATTTGCTATGATGACATTCTATGATGATTGGTTTTATTTATGACAGATTTGCCTGCATGAAAATTATTCTAAGGAAACATACTCCTAGAATAAGAAGTACCAATCTTATGCTCTATTTCAGGACATAATCTAGGTACTCGTTTTCCATCCAATTCCGTTAAGTCGTTTCAGTGTGAAGGATTAACAAATATACACATACACAAGGCTCAACTGGCTGCAAAAAAAGCTGGGAATCCTCGCGAAGTTCAGACAGTACTTCACGCCGGAACAGCTGCTCAAACTTTATCAAGGGCAAGTTCGATCGAAAGTATGAAGTAGGTATTGCACTCATCTTTGTGATGGATCTGTCCGATACCAGCTTGATGCACTTGAGGCTATTAAGAGGCGAGCCAGAAGGATAATTGGTAACGATGCACTCGTCGATTCGAGGATTCAAAGTCTTGAGCATCAACGCAGAGTTGCTAGCCTGTCGGTTTTCTACCAGTTGCATTTCGGGGAGTATGCGTCGGAAATGTATAACCTACTTCCGCCTAGCCTGTTCCATCATCAGAATATTTAAGTCAAGAGTAAATAGGACTCTTCTAGGTAAGCGCGTTCCATCGTCGACCGCATCTTCGCTTTTCAACAGGTGAGATAGTGGTCAAGCGCGAACCTAAAAAATAAAATATATAGTTTTGAAGCTATGTTAGGTTTAGCATCGATGTGTAAAGTAAAGGACTTGGAAAAGGGCTACTGTGACTAGTGACTTCATGGTTTTCACATCCAATGACTAATTACATTTAGATCATCTTCACACGAACAAGCACCAACACGTGTAGGTAATTCAAGAAAAACTGGGTAAGTGTGAGTTGAACTCGCTCGCTGAGGGTTCCGTATAAACTATAATTTCTGAATGGAGTCTTGAAGATTTTTCCGAATTACAAAAACGTATTTTTTTGCGACGTGGGTAACAACAAACTGTTCATATATACTTACACTATAAGACCATACTTTATGACAAATTTCTGGCTTCTGGGTCAATGGGAATTACTCTATGAATTTTGATTCCTTTGAGAGTATCGAAATATACGTTTTTTGCGACATAAACGCTCGTATCTTTTTTATTCGTTAACTTAGAAGTTTGATTTTTTTACACCTTCAAGAGACCACAGACTTGAGTATATGATTATAATTTCAACTCGATACCTTCACGTGTTCCCGAGATAAAGGGTCATGACAGACAAACACACTGCCAGACCGACAGACAGATGGACAACAAAGTGATCCTATGAGGGTTCCGTTTTTCCTTTTTATGTACGGGACCTTAAAAACAATTGTTTTACATGCTAATAACTATACAAAGTAAGACCGTGTGAAAAGGCAGTTTCTTACGTGGCATTGAATGAGAATCATCAACAAGATCATTTTCCTGTTTTACCTACTTGAGTCATGTTTAGTAACAATCGTCAGAATACATTATTCATAAAACATAACATAAAGGTGACACCGCTGTGCATGAGAAATCCGAAACGTGATCGACAATCCCGCTTCATCTTGTTGTGGATTATGGATTCACAAAAGACTTATAACTAGGTTCTTAGGTTCGCGGGCTCGCGGACGTCGAGCCATGGGTAGCTCGCTGTCCGACCGTCCGGTAACTGTCCGGACCGAGCCCAAGACGTCGACGGCGCGCACAGTTCCTGCGCGCCTCAAGGAGTTGTCAGCAACAGGAGGGGTCCAGCTGGGTCGAAGCCTACTGGGGCCAGGGTTATCCGAAAGGAACTCGAGCCTCAGTATGAAGGCTAGAAGGAACGGGGTGGGTTTTTAGTCTGTAAGAGTCTGACGCTATCTCCCGCTCCACCCAAGAGCGGGGGTTGTCATTGGGTTGAAAAAAGGTACTTAGGTTAAATAAGAACTTGATTGTTACCTTGTCAAAAGTCCTAAATGCTTGAGATTATCACGTGATGTTTCATAGAGTCATTTAGGTTCTAGAGTGGCGACCTCTTACCGGAAAACGTAGCGTTGGAAGGCCTCCCACAACATCGACCGATGTCCTGGTTAGGGTCGCGGTATTCCGATGAATGATGTGGTTTATTTCCACACTAACTTTTGCCCGCGGCTTTGCTCATTGCACAGCATTGCACAGTCGGCCTTACAATGTTTCCACTGCTGAGACTCAGGCCTACTCTCTAGGAGGGAAATGGGCCATAATCCACCAACCCACACTGAGCTCGCCAATGTGCGTTGGTGATTGTCGGTGTTGCTCACGTACATAAAATATAGCCTATGTCGATCAGGAACAAAGCAGCTTTCTATCGATGAAAAAATTTTACCAATCGGATAAGTACTTCCAGAGATTACCTCCTACAAACAAAGAAAGCATATTAAAAAAAAAACTTTACCTCTTTATATTAAGAAGTATAGATGAACAGTGGACGTCTTTCAGCTGGAATGATTTCTTCAATATATTCCATTCATCTTGGTATGGACTTCAATAGTTATGGATAGATTCGTTTTAAACCGCCAAGTATCCTCATCCTCTGGTATATTTTTTTTTTTTTTTTTTTTGAAAATTCAAACAGCGGTTTTTGACGCTAATTTGTAATTCGATAACTTAAAAAATTTTGCCATACCTTTGATAGGTATGGCAAAATTTTTAGGATATTAAAATAAGCTTTTAATAAAAATCATTTTTTCATAGCAACCTTTTATAGCTACCTATTGTATAATTAATATTCGTCAAGACGAATCATACGAGCCCAAACTCGATGGGATTGTGTCGTTTAATCACCAAGTTCCTATAGCCACCTTCCGATTCCATCATGAGATCAGCTCCATGTCATAATAATTTGTCATCTGATTTACACACGCACGCTAAATTTCAGCTCAATCGGTAACCGAGAAGTGGGTAAAATTTAATTTGCAAGATTTGAATACAGACAAACATCGGGACAGATGAAACTAAATAAAAGCTTGTAATTATGAAAATTGAAATGAGATCAGAAAAAAATATATAGCAAAATAATTTTGACCTATTTTAAGTTAATTAGGAATTATATTCCGTGTTCGGGATTTGGTTTTAACTTGTTGTTACTGATCAAATATAAAGCGAACGATTATTTAATTCTCTGGTTCTTTCTTATTAATAACAACACCATTCCCGACCACCACCGATATCACCACCATACGCCACCATTCACCATGATCACCATTGTCCATTTCCATCCATCCATCATTCATTTCCATTTTCGCTACGACACCGTTTTGTTTGGATCATTCATTTAAATGAAGGTGATGTATGGTACCATGTCCAAAAGATGTATTGTCACTGAGAAAGTTCTTAATACAACCCAATAAAGAAAATGGAACATTTTAAAGATAGTGCCAAGAGATAATGCTTCTAGAATTTACTTCCATAAATTAATGAATTTACTGGCATTGTTTCATGTTTTTTTACTAAGTAGTTGTGTAACTTCTACCACGAGAAATCACAAAGAAGTTTATAGAATGCATTTTCAGTGACATTAAGCACTCTAAGTTTACGCACACAGAAAGAAAAATATACATAACCCTACGCACACATCCAAGAGCAATCCGTTAATTCAGTGGTGTAGATAGTCCTAATGGGGCACCATATCAAATACTTTTGAAAGGATCATTCAGTAGGTAACCTACCTACTAAAAATCCTACTAAAATAGGATGAGTTTTTATTGTCGTCTTATATGTTATTCTAAAAGGCTAAAACTCTTTACAGAGTATCATTTAGTCATTATTCAATTACTTCTAGCTTTTTATCAATATGAGAATTTAAGATTGTGTATAACATGTTACGAATTTAGGGCCCCTGTAGCTCGGGGGCCCCGTATCATTGATACGGCTGATACGGCGGTAACTACGCCCCTGCTTTAATTATAATAATATGAATTATAATTTATTTAACGAACACAGTTCACAAATCTCTTCTGGAATGGCGACCACGTACCAGAAGACGCAGCGTTGAAACGCCTCCCTCAAGGTCGACCGATGACCAGGAGAGGGTCGCGACGATGGATGCGAGATACACAGGACACTTGGGAGAGGCCTATTTCCAACAGTGGACGTCTTTCGGCTGAAATGATTATAATGAGTTCCCAAATTAGAGCTTCAACTTGACAGAATATAAAACTAACAATGGCCTTAAAAATTAGCAACTGATCCCAAACTAGGCGTAGCCTGTAAGGTTCTGACAGGTGACTCAAACTATATACAATATTAGAATATCAATACCATTTACCGAGTTGTTTTAACCGACTTCCAAAAATGGAAGAGGTTCTCAAATAATCAGCTGTTTTTGTGTCATTTTCTGAGATATCTTCGCCAAATGTAAACCGATTTTGACATTCCTTGTTTTGTTACAAAGAGTTTGTCTGCTAGATGGTCCCATTTATAGATGAAAACTTTTGAAGATGATCGGTGTTAGACCATGGTACACTTCAATAAATTACTGCCAATCTTTCGGTATGCTGCAATCACAAATCTGATTATAATTGACACCATTTCATAACAACATCACGCTAGTACGCTCTGAAGGGGTATCGCAAACGTGTAAAGTTCACACTGGTAAACCCTCATTCACCGATTGTGTTCAAATTCCATGTTATTGGGGTTATTCATTCACACATAACTTCTTGGTTTATGGACTGATCTTGATGATTCTTTTTGGGTGGGTTAGGTTATCTTGTAGTATTCTGTAGATATTACAAAACAAACATAGATGGGTTTTGGTCAGTAAAAGTCTGACATGCCGTCTCGGTCCATATATAGGTATGACTGTGAGATGCATTGCTTGCAAAAGCTATACCGTAATACGACTTACAGTATGTGGTGCCATGCGACTACCATAAATGTCTCCTCACATCTATAAACTTTTATCGTCTCTAGCAAACTGAGGTAACAAATCTTTAAATAAACTTAAATTGGTCAAGCATAAGGTTGGCAGCGAGACTAAATTTAATTACACCACTACGACTCGTTAAGCCAATAAATTTTCTTGGACCAGGGAGTTTGGAAACTTTAAATTTTATGTTTTGTTTTTAAATCGCAGAACTTGATTCGGAAAATTATTACCTACTATGATTATTGCTTTAGTGTTTCCACAGACTTGATCATTGTAATTACCATAGGTACATACACCATTACGGTGACAATGACGCAACAGATAAACAAGGAAAAATACAGTTTTTTTTTTTATTGATATTAACTAGTGCTTGACTGCGATCTGATGGTAAGCAGTGATGCCATCTCTGATGGAAGAATAAAACTTATTAAGAGCAATTTTTCTTTGTCTTTTCTTGAAGAATTTATTTTTGGTTTGACAGGTTTTGTATAGAAAAAACCCATGTCAAAGAGACATACTTATTCAGTTGTAAAAAAGTTTGACTGAAAAAAAAAATAGCCCTAAGTAATCAGAGTTTGTGCAGTGATTTCAAAGTTATCAGGCTATTTTTTTATTATTTTATATTATTCATATGATTGAACAACGATACCCATGTTGGTATTGGTAGAGAGGAAGAGGTAACAATCATAGTTAAAGTTAGTAGAAAAATCTCTTCGCTTTTGCATTTATATTAATTTATTTAACTCAGAAAGAATGGAGGCTACATTTCCTAGGATAATCTGATATCTCTATTAGCAATAACGAGTGCCAATTTAAATATCTATAAACCTTTAACTGACTTCAAATTAAGGAGGAGGCTCTCAATTCGTTTGTATTTTGTTTATGTTTTTCTCAGTTATCCCTAGGCATTTATGAACTTAAATACTATCCAAGGGAATTTGTGGCTTCTTTTGTGTGAAATATTACTTCCAGATTGGTCCTATTTAATCAAAATCCTTTTTATTGATAGAATCTACGAGGAATTGAAGAAATTCCTTAAATATTTGGGTGTGTTTATTGCAATTCGGATATTTTGAACAAGAAATCAGCATTTACATCTAAAAAGTATCACTTGATGAAATGTAACTGATGAAGATGACCAAAAATTGTCAAAAGAACTTTATATTTTGCCTATCGTGTAACCAATTTAAATAAACGGTTCTGCATATAAAAAAGACGTGATAATAAATACCATATTTTATCTAGTTTAGGCGAATTACGACAGGACACAGACGCCCACAACGTATAATTATTTATAAAATCGGAGCTGACCGTCCCTGGTTTCGCAATACCAGCTTTTACTAAGCTAATACCTACACAATCTATGAATATTTTATACTATGGCTAACGTTTATATCGGTTAGATCAATCCATAAAAAAAAAACAACAGATCGTACATAAAATAACACAAAAGTAAATAGTGTTTGTAAATGGTTAGCAGACTAAACACAATGTTGAAAAGTAATTATTTCCGATCACTACGCAGGTACACCTGGCCTGTACCTACACAGTAAATGGGCTGTCGACCTTGTACCACGTACGCCAACGTTTCGAGGACAGCGTTCGTGCTACCACAGAGCACAGACCCTGCTCATCATCGATACATTTGATCGTACACTAAAAGTGCTTCGAGAAACAATCTTTGATTTACTTCTACAATTGATCACTTCATGATATGGCCAATTAAAACTGACCAGATCGTTTTAAACGTTAGAGTTGGATGATATTTCAATCCTCATTTGGCCTACTTTCTTTAGATCTTTTATTCTTTTTGAAATCCTACATCAATAACAGTTTATTTGCGTGTTTCTTATTAGGATAGTCAGCTAGGAAACACCTGTCTCATCTAGTTTAAAATGACTGAGACTAGAAAAGTAGAAACATTAGATTTTGTACAAGGTTTCCTTTTATAACGTAGGTAGGCAAGCACTAAGAGAAAAAGAAAGAGGATTTCCCAAAATTTACCTTTATGAGGATAAAACGGGGTTTCAAAGTTTCTATAAAGAAATCTACCTTACTTTAGTCTACATGTAAAAACTTTACTGCACTTTTCTCACAAACGAACACTGTTTATTCATATAAACACATGAGGTTGGCTGACATTGGATGGTGACATAGATACCTAAAACCATCGATGCGCGTTTGTTTTGTAACGATGTCATATGACACAACAGCTGCTACGGCGATGCAGTACTAAATCATATCCAGACATGTATGGAGTAGGTACTATAAAAGCTTTTTTCGTGGAGGCGAGCGCGTGCAAGCTTAGTACCATAAGAGCTAGAGAGGTTATTTTAAATCCGTAAAAAATATGGATGGCAATACAAAATAACCTACCTTCGTCTTCAGGGCAGACTAGTTGGAGCCGCATCATCACGCCTCAGTCGCTGAGACTCTGGAGTGCGATTCACTAAGGCAAAACATCTTTACAACCAAGAAATCATCGTTCAAACCTCTGATGTAAACATATCGGTATTCTTTAGTTACAACTGCGCGATCGTAACTACCAGTCACGGTAAACGTGGGTTTCCGGACGATGAGCAATGGGTTGCTGGCCCGTCCAGCCGTCTGGTCTAATCGACCGGTCCTAAGCCAAGTCCTCCATGAATACCTCAAAGAGATGTTAGCAAATCGCAGGGGCCTAGTAGGGCCGATGCATTTTCTGAAAAGGAAACCCGTGGTCTTAGAAAGAAAGAGAAACATTTCATTTGGTGGAACAAGGCGCAAATTAAGGACATGGAAAGGGCAACTAAAACATCCAGGTTTAATTTTAGTGAATAAAAGTCTGACACTCTCTCCCGTTCCACCCTGAGCGGGAGAAGTGAATGATATCCCAGCTAAAAAACAAGACTACTGGGAAAACAACTGCTTTCGAGGATTTATTATTTTATTTTGCAAACCTCGACCTCAATTTATATTTAAAATGCCATCTAAATTCGGCCATCATAGTATTTAAGGATATCTATAATAAAAGCTGTATTTTGTTTGTATAAGCTTTCAGAAATAATAAAATCATCTAATGACAAAGCGGGAGATAGTGTAAGACTTTTACTGACTAAAAACCCACTCCTGTTCCTTCGATACCTTTCGTACCGGGGGCTAAGCTACCTTTCGGACTAACCCTGGCCCCAGTAGGCTTCGACCCAGCTGGGTCCCTGCCGTTGCTGACAACTCCTTGAGGCACTTCTGATAATGTTCAGTTTTTATAGAATATCTTCACCGAATGCTGATTCATTGTAGAATTATTAAATAAAAAAAACTTGTTTTTCTTCAAGCTATGGTGTTAATAAAAAACTTGGTACAAGAGTCTTGTAAAAAAACAATGCCATATAGGTAACCTTGAATATTTTCCGTTGATATCCTGCCCAGAGATTTAGTACAAGTATATTTCTTTAGTCGGACAGTAGGGTGACCAAACGCTTGGCAATTAAAAGAACTGTCTACTCTTAATTTCGACGGGTGTAAAGTAAAAAAAGTTATCTGCAATTTTGTGATTTTCTATCATCTTTATTGAATTAGTAATTATAAGCAGTTATTTAGTAGGTAATTTTTTTTTTCAAAATCATTATTAAAAAGAAAACTATAATTTTTTCGTTTTTGACACTTGAAAGGTTTCTCATGTCTTAGAATATTAAATATTTGTTAAGTTACTGCAACTATCAGAAAATCGCAAAGTTGCAGATAACTGTTTTTACTTTGCACCCGTCGATTTATTAAAACTTTTGTATGGCATTTTCTTATTATAAATAAGTCCTTTAATAGACAGCGGTGACTGTATCATAATGATTTCCAAAAATAATAAATGTTATCTAGGTAAAAAAGATTATCTTTTACGATTGGTAATAAAATTTGAGGGTTGCCCTCGATTTCTCCAAGATCCCATCATCAGATCCTAATTTGGCGACAATGGGACCACCTCAGAACTATTTACTTTCGAACAAAAAAAGAATTTTGAAAATCCGTCCACATCTGGCGTAGTATTCGATGAACAAACATACAAACAGCCGAACGTAGTAACTCATCCTTTTTGGGAAGTCGGTAAAAACACTGCACAGAACACTGAATGAGGTGTTTAGAGGTCGGAGGAAGAAATTGTAAGGGAAAAACATAACTCATACTACCTATTAAACCAATCATTGTCATACTTCTATTAGGATGGTTTTTTTGCCAGAGAAATGCAAGTACGTATGCATCCTCATGATTATTACGCAATTCTGGTGAAAACACACTGTTGCACACATCCCTTACTATCAAAAAAAGTCTTCTAATTTTTCTAGCATAGCTCAGCTCTGGCCTAATTAGATTTAGTCGATGTCAGGTCTTGTATGCACTTACAAAACCAGTTGTTCGAGAACTGTATGTGAAGAATCTGCAGGAGATGTGTAGGGCCCATCTCGAGTCACTTATTTTATAACCACGACCAAAGGGCCCACTGTACAAGACACTTCCGCCTGACCACCGCTAAGTTCATTTGCTTGCTTTCGAAACGAAAACTTTTGTCTTCGTGCGTTTGGCGCTGCGCTGCAGGATTCAAGCGAATTTTTTTTTAAGTGACCAGGCAGAAATGACCACGACGGTACATCGCATCACATCAGCTTCCTCGTATAGTTTTGGTGGATACAGTTTGAATTTGAACACCGTTTAATAGCTCTGTTATGCTTTCTCTCACCACACAGTAGCTCCATTATATTTTAACAAAGACCATTTTAATACAATTCACCTAAAATATTTCCGTCCGTAGGACTGAGTGTTTTTTTACGCTACGCAATAATAAAATTCTAAACACGTGATTTGATGGAAACAATGGGAAGGAAAACAATAGAATATTGATACCTAGCCTTTTTATGAATCATTGACAATTTTTCTTTTCAAAACATTTTCTTACAAATGTGTGGGTGCGAACATTTTTTTTTTTGCGTGAAACTACTTCTCTCATATTTAACTTAGGTACACTCACATACATGTTTATCAGAAAACCATCTCTAAAACAGCGGTTCCAGTGATGGCTTTCCACATAGAATACTTTTCAAGTAGGAAACATTAACAAAAAAATATTTATAATTACAGTTAGGTTATATTTGACAATTTAGGTCAAGTTTAACACATCAACAAAATATGTGCCTAGTAGCGGGACAGAACTGGCCACCAAAAAAGTACATAGGTACCTATGTAACATAATCATCGAAATTTCATTTTACTTCTGACTATACTTGAACAAAGTGAACAAAAGTTTTATGAAACGTTAATTAATACAGGCATTCTTAAAAGTTGACGAAACGAGAATGAGTGTAAATATGAAAATAATAATAGTGACAAAACGCCACTTGAGGTCAGTTATTTTTAGAATATTTGACCAATCGGGTATGAGCCAAAACGGGAAGTAGCCCATTTGTCAATTAAAACTAAGGAATAAGAGCACCGAGCTGGTGGAGCAAATCAACCAAGTATATTTTTTCTGAGACGAATATTGCTCAAGAAAATAAATATGGAATTCTCTTTATCAGGTGTGGTTTCAAAAATCTTTTGCGTGTATCTCTGCGGTATTGGTGCCAAAGAGGACGCAAAAGGTTTTTCGTGGTGTTTATCATTTGGACTAAGTCAGACTGTCAAACATTTCAACCCTGATGAAAAATTCGTCGGTCGTGTTTGAGCTTATTTCATTCATCTTAGTTTGTTAAACCCCAAGCGAACGCCGGCGTTCGCGCTGTCATTGTCTTACTATTGTGTCTCTAATTGATGGTATCTGAAGAGTTGCAAACTTTGTACTTAAGTTATGATTGTCATGGCTTGTCTGATGATTGGAAATACAACTGTGTGTATAACAAAGCAAAGCAAAGTAGCTATGATTTTTTTTACCTAATTTATTCTCTCTGAAAAATAAAGAGTTAAATAGTGAAAAATTAAATATTTTACTTAACCCTTCAGATACCGTCAATTGAGACACAATAGTAAGACAATAGATGCGCGGCCACCGGTGGTCGCTTGGGGATTCATGAATTAATCATTTTGAGAAAAAAATTATTATGGTATTTGTATATTTCTATTTTAAATTTTTAGTACTATTACAAAGTAGGGATCTGTACTTCACGCAATATTGTTGATCTCACTGACCATAATTAACAAGAAAGAAGGTGCAAACATAGGAAAACAGACTGTCCTCATTAAGTTCCAAGAAGGGTTTACCCTACGTTACGTGTAAATGCGTTGGTCGGCGTCGAGCTGGCGGGCGGGCGGGGCATTCAACGTCTCAGTATCGTTCATCCCAGCTCCGTGCTCAGTCGTTTGCAGTGATTCGAACTAATATACAAGAGAAAATGGCAAGATACGGATTCACCGCATTGAACCTAGCCGTTCTACTGGCTTTATTCGAAATAGGTATGTACCAAAAATATTTGTTACTTCAAAAAAAAAATTCGTTATTTTATTGTTGCACTTTTGTGCGTAAGTGTACTTTCATTGGTTTAGATTAGCTAAATGAAGCTCTACAAAGTAATAAAGATAAGATTATATTGCAGTATCAATCAGATATCTTATTATCAATGTTCATAGTTGTCAGCCTTTGTTAGATTTATAATTGATTTTGTAGTTATTTAACAGATCGCGCGCTTAGTTAAAAAGAGACGTAATTCAAAAAAAGCGGGTATTTGTAAATTGATACTTATTTTTTAAAAGCATGTTTTCAGATTTAAATTGATTCTTTCTTTGAGTTAGGCTATGTTATGACTAAGCATACGAATATCAAACGCTGGAAATGTTAAGTAACATATTTCTCAGATCTGGTTAGTCTTGAACTTATTTATGCAGAAAAGCCAGCTTTAAAAATGATGTCATAGTTATTAGAATAACAGTTGCATTGATTCGATTTTCTACTGCCGTTGTTAAAAACTTTTTCTTCTTTTTATCACAGTAAAGTTTAGTTTAGAGTTACTTTGACCCTGAGGTATAACTTTGGGCCTAGCTTATTAACCAATAGGGACACAGGATACTTTGTTTACTATTTTTATTGGTTAATGAATTTGGGCTAAAGTTATACCTCAGGGCCAAAGTAAAATAACTGTACGATACGCATTTTTTATAATTATTCATGTCGCAAATGGTTTTTTTTATTACATATAGTTCACCTTATCGTTTTCCATACTAGACCGGTATATATGAAATGTTGTGTATTATTTATAGAGCCAGAGCCAAGAAATTGGGTCAGCTTTTATAGACGATTGCACCTTTAAAGTGGTTTTAATTTAAAGCACAAATGTTTACTTTTCATAAATTTTGGTGTAAAATCTGTTGTAATACCAGTGCAACTCATTCAACCAGAGCCAGAGGCCTTACTATGATGTATCAGGCGAGCGAACGAGAAAGAGTTAACGATTCAATTTAGGTCGTCAAATGGATCGCGTTAAGATTTTGTGGTAGGACCTCAGTAAGGAAAACAGTACATATAATGTTGTACGGTCAGCGTCATCAACTTATAAATAGGAATGTTATAGATATGATATTGTGGATCTGGATTCGAATACGAATACCGGTTTCGGATATGAAATTATTTCGCATTATCCGCTTGTTTCTGTTATGGATATAATAATTTAGAAAATTGTAAAATAAAATATCTCATGAATAGATAATATAAAGAATGAACTAGTAGAATAAAGTAAATAAATAGCAATATTTGACTTTCATTTCTAGTCTAGATTATCATTTGTTTGATCGGGCAATACAAACAAATAAGTAAGTAGGTATCATAACCTGTCACTGAGACTCCGCCTTTACCCGAAATTTTATATTAGGTTTTTTAGGCAAGGACATTTATTTTTAATCGGATATCCGATAAGTGTAGTTACAATTGCGGAACTCCATAACATATATGAGCGCTTTTCTGAGTCAATTTATGGTGACCTAATCAATTGCGCCAGTTGTCTATACTCACAAGCAAAATTAATTTTGCTAAAATCCTAGCATTGTCCTAAGAAAAATACCATTTTCCGAAAATGTGGCAAAAATCGTCAGTGTTTAAAATCGTAGTATTGTTTTCTTCACTTCCCGACGTCGATTTGAAATATTCTGACAAAATCACACAATATAGGTACATAGGTACATACGGGTCGAATTTGATAACCTTCTTTTTTGAAGTTAATTAAAAAGAACGCGATAAGAAGTGAACTTGTCGCTACAAGAAAAATACATCAATAATATATGTTAAGTACAGTTGTCAACAACACCCTCATTCATTCGACATTCGACAGAGAAATAAAACAAATTGGCAAGCGATTAATGAAAAAAAAAATTAATGTCGGCTAACAAAATTTTGTTTTTCTTTATTAAGTTTTAATCATATACGCTAATAATTACGAGAGTTGAAATTTGAACTGCGGGCAATTCGGGATTAATTTATATCAAAGTAACACTGTGCCCATTAGGCCATATTATGTCTATTGCCTAACATGGTCCTCATTACAAACCAGTACCTCCACTACCTTCAACAAAATGGCCCCTCGTTGAGCTAATGACTATATTTAACATAATACTGTCAACAATAAAAGGTTATAGGCCTGTCGTTTAAACAGTATTGTCCTTCTATCTGACACAACAGACAGAAGGAAGTTACATCATCGTCATTATGATCTCCTAGTGCTATCCTGTTAACATGTCTCCTTGAAAAATGAGAAAGTGAAGTGATTTTGAACTATCATTGCTCCTGATAATGAGAGATTGAAAACAATTCACGTTAAACAAAAAAAAAAATTAACAATCCCGTTTTGTAAAACCACATCCACAAATCAATGCCAACATAGAAAAATATTTGACGTGTGATGTCAAAATTGACTTATAGATAAACACTGTTAATAGAGACAACATCGAAACGGCTAAAATCATTAAATATTTTGTTCTATTCGGCGATTACTAATTCATTAAACCCCTAGTGAACACTCACTCTCTCATTGTCTTTCTATTGTCTCTCTAATTACGGTGTTCGAATAGACAAAATCAAAAAGACGTGACATAACTGAATAAAGAAAACTTGCATTTATAATCAATAAAATGGTTATTGATAACCACTTCAAAAAAATCCGCAACAGGCCCATCCATGAATGTAACGACATATCCATCAATAACCACTTGTTGACGGCAATTGCCAACATTACAGTACTATTGTATTGTTGATGCTACTAACGCGTTTTAGTCGAATTTGCAACCGCTAAAGAAAAGATGCCAACGGTTACAGCATCGCGACTTTATCGATGCGAACGCGCTACAGCATCGCTACAAAAAGTCGCCGTGGGCGAAAGGCCTTATTCAACGATTGATGATCAAACGCTTCCACAGTTTAAGCGTTTGACGATGAACATAACGGTGAAGATGGAAGTCACATAAGATGGCAGTTATGATATCATCACTGGTATTATACACGTTCAATCAATACTAACAACAACAACATTGATCCTTAATTATACCTATAGCCGTGTAGGATCTCTATTAGTTCCTCACAAAGGATATAACAACGTGTTGATCTGGTAATAAGACCCCAAACTTTAGTTTTTATTTCATCATCATCATCATCATCATCATCTTCCTGCCCTTGTCCCGTTTTATTTGGGGTCGGCGCAACACGTTTTTTTCTTCCATTCTGTCCTGTCACTCGTCATGCTATCACTAACTCCCTTTTCTTTCATATCACTTCTCACACAATCCATCCATCTTTTCTTTGGCCTCCCTCTCCCCTTCCATCCATCCACATGTAAACTCATAACTTTTTTAGCAACATGCGTTTCGTCCCTCCTTTTCACATGACCATACCAAGACAAACGATTTCCTTTCAGTTTTTATTTAAAATCTAAAATAAAATTTGCAACAATAAAAGGCATAGTCAACCTTTATGATCATATCATAGAATAAAAAGACTCGCACGTAGACAAAACCCTGAAAACATAACACTTCTTTTTGAGCGCTCGTCTATTAGGCACGACTTAAATAAGTTCCTTATAAAGATCTTTCAGAATTGTACTAATTTAATATCCGACCAGTGACTTCAGTTTATATTACATTTACAATGATAACTGCGAAATAGATGATTGAATAACAAAAGACATAGTCAATCTATATAGAATAAAGCAGTTCAATATCTCCCTAGCTTTTCCGAATGTATAATAGCTTTCGTATATCTCATATATTGATTTTGTCCATGACTAATTGCACTTGCATCATTATTGTACCCTAATTTAGTTGTCTAGAATAATATGTTTAGAATAGTTGCTCTCCGAGCTCGGTCTGTAACTATTCCAATATTTATTCAAACATGCAGGATTATTTGTAAAACACTAATAACCTTGCAGCCGTATTACTAACATCATAAACAACCACTTTTGTTCAATGACTTTTTACAAAACAAACCTTCAAGATTTCGTTGTTTTATCTAACACATTTCAACTCTATATTTTACTATACCTACATATTATGTCTGTATGATGCAACGCAAGCGATCCCTCACTCCCTTCCGATATAATACTATCGCTTGTTTCGCATAGACTTCATAATATTTAGAACGTTCAATTTAAATATTTATATTTTTTGTAAAAATCTGATGAACTTAAAAACTAGTACTTGACTGCGATCCCACTTGATGGTAAGCAGTGATGCAATCGTTGATGTAAATCATCAACTATCAATTGGTGATGATTTAAAGTCATAGAACAAAAGTTGTTGTTTATGATGTTAGTACCGTAGTCCTAAGAGGTTGCCAGTGTTTTATAAATAACCCTGCATACATAACATAGTGAACATCGTTCCTGAGGTTCTATCACTTATCATCCGAGTGACCCTACTATACAACACACTGGACCCGCACAGCCAAAATCGGTAAATTCGCATATCATTGTTATCTCCATTTAACGTCGACGGTTCAAAACTATACATAAAAGTGAACTCATCAATTAAAATGTCAACCTTTGCTGACCCAAAATCGTCGATTATGAAATTGAATTCGTTCTACAAACGTGTTTATAATATAGACGAACTGAAAATTGCTGGAAGTTTTCCAATATTTTTTTTCACGACTTTGCGCAATATATTCTAGTACCTAAACTATGTAAGTAGAATGTTTCGTGAACATCTCCTAATACGGCTGTGTTCCCATTTTACGACCTGATACTGTCAAAGAAATAAAATATCCAAGTAATGTGTTGTCTCCTCATATGATAAGAAAACTTTTCAAGCTCAGATTTGTATTCAGAATTTGTATTTAATATTTTATCATATGGCGTTCGTGAAAAAGGAACGAACGAATATAACGCACGACTCGCATTTTAATTCTTTTTTTCATATTTTGTCTAGTCTAAAAGAACGGCCATAAAGGTCTACAGACAATCTATATTTATACTCAGACCACTTAACTAACTATAATAATGTATACCCACGCTAGTCTAAAACATATGAAAATTTACTTTAAAAAAATATGGCTTCGAAAAACTCCTCCGCATCGCTGTCGACTAGTGATGTGTCCAAAAGACTGGTGGTATTTCCACTCTGTACATATAGCAATTCTTTTCTTCTGTTCTAGTTAGAAGACAGCCCTAAGGTCACGCGAAGTGTCGATGAGGTGTTTAGATAGGTCAACTCACCTCCACAAATAAATTCTAAAAACAGCACCAACAAACGGTGCAGCCTTGTAAACAACCCGCTTTAGCATATTTTAGATTTACGATTCTCACAAGAACGTAGGTGACATAATCTTAGTTAGAAACCATATACGAAGTAAATTAAAGTCATGCGCAATTCCAAATATTTAGTAGATAATCGTAAACATCAATCTTTCCGCCTACCGAGCGTGATTATTGTGCCACCATTGTGTCGGAATGGATTGTTTTAGCTATCGGAGCTCGTACCATAACCATTTGCCAGGTAGCTTTAGACCTGGTCAAGGTTATACACTGATGTTCAAACAAACTGCATCAAAGGACAGGCTATCAAACCTAATTTTGCAAATAAAAAAAAATGCAATAGTAAATATTGGTTCATAAATGTATTAAAATTCTAATTTGAAAATAGAATATCACTACCTATTCAAGTGATTGACAATTTTTAAAAGTAAACATAGGTACCTACGCACAATCTTAGCCCAACGCGATATTAGGGTGTTTTAAATTGTGGGTTCAACCATTTTTAACTGACTTTAAAGAAGGAGGAGTATAATCCGGAAGGCCGTAACTTCTCTGTTGAGTAAACGATACCAGTTCAGATACCACTTAGTTGTTTGGTGATGCAGTGTCTATGCAACTGTAATTCTAAAGTAAAACAAGAAATCTTTATTATAGCTGTTTTACCAAACACCAGCAGTCTGAATGTATTAGTTTTACAGTTTTGCTACTAGATAAATGCTACAATGTCTGTAAAAGAATACATTGTGAAGGAAGATACTAGACTTTTTACGATTTCAAGCGTAGAGTACCAAGTATTGTTAAGTTTGATGATGTTATTTTTGGTACAGTCAACGATCGCCTTTAATAGGTTAATAGTATACAAAGTTAGGTAGGTTGACAAGAAAGAAAGAAATATATTTATAGTCGGGCAATATTCATTGTTCTGATGTATCTGAGAGATTTTTAAACATTTAACTACTCAGAACACGCAAAACAGTCGTCTTATGTAGTTGTGATTAGTTACCTGCCTTGGCTGCAACTGGGCTGCATACTAATCTCTATTCATGCCTAACTGCATTTCTGTGTGTCGATACTTTGTACTACAGTTGCAACACTAGTGAATGAAATAACTACTACCTATAAAACAAAAAATAACACCTAATGATCTTATTTTTGTTTTCTTATATTTTCTTTTTTTCTATACTTCTATCATATTGTATCTCTTTCACACTAAGTTGTAGAATTCCAATAACATAAAGTCCTTCTTTGTAGCTTTAGTTGCGTGAAAATTAAATAAATACATTAATTAAAGTTATTTAATAAATTGTACATTGAGTGCATTTTAAAGATAACAATCCAAAATCAGAACAAATGGATAAGTTATTTTTATGTCCTTATCAACAAAAACATAAATTTTATCGAATTCCGCGAAGTTACTATGTCGTTTCTGTATTGTGATTGTGACATCAGAAGGTAGTACAATGTTATCTCTGTGTAGGCTAATCATTAAAACGGTGTACTTTTAGCATTTCTTTCAATAAATCTAATATAAGACCAACCATTTTTTTTTTTTTTTTGTTGAAATTGAATCTTGCGCCAGTGACAATTTATGTCTATAAAAAATCCAAAAACTTAGTTGCGACCTCCCGATGAAAATGAATTGCTTGTGTTTCGACGTAAAAACGGCGATATATTTATAACATCGATGACAACATAATATCTTAGATCACAACTATTATTAGCTTAATCATTGTTTCCAAACTTGTTTACCAGCTTAGCTTTTTATAAGACATTATATAAATTCAAACGTAACCATATCGACATATATTATCATTGGTCTTTTCTATTATATACTTTATAGTACATTTTTACGACTGTTTTCATGTGAATCTGGGAAATAAATTGAATAGTTATTTGTGATAGTATTTTATGGACTGGTAGTCGACGTTGCATAAAACATAAAAATAGAAAGGAATGAGCAGAGAACTAGATTAAAAAATATTTCAACGTCATAAATGTCTTTGCAAACGTAACTTTAACGATATTATTGCCAGCTGCAATCAACTAAGCAGTTCATATACTTAGTTCCAGTTCAAACTGTTATAACAATCGGGACCAATCTAAACTGCCGAACGGCCACATTCTGCATTATTTTTCTCTAACATTTGCCTACAATTTCATTCGCGTGAATGTCAGTAATATAGGAAGCAAAGTCGAAGTCGAAACCAGATAAATGGTCCTTGTTCGGGATTTCATCGGGTTTATTTAGTGGGAGATGTAAAAAATACGCCTTGGTCGTTCAGTAAAATTGTATAATGATAAAACATACTACTGTCGGTAGAAGAATAAAAAATAATAAAAATAAAAGGTAGGTACGAGCTAAAACACACGTAGCTGCAACGTTGGTGTGAAGATGTAGGTGTTTGCGCAAACATACCCCCGGGCGTTGAAAGCCTGTCTTTCAACCAGAATAATCAGTCTCGGGGTAGATGGGTAACGAACAAATCTTGCTGAACGATCTGCGGAGCAGACCGGTAGAAGTCTTGACGTCTGCGACTCTGATTACGCCATCCGGACCTGGATAGGTAGCGACAATCCGACCCATTTTCCACTTCAGTGGCGGCATGTTGTCTTCCTTCAGCAGTACCAGGGAGTTCAGCTTCAGAGAACCCTTACACGTGCGCCATTTCGTCCTGAGTTGGAGCTCCGATATATATTCCTTGCTCCATCTAATCCAAAAATGTTGTCGGAGCTGCTCAATACGTTGAAATCGAGACAAGGAACTGGTGGAATGGTCTTGGTAATCAGGTGCCGGTAAAGATGTCAAAGGACGTCCAATCAAAAAATGTCCTGGTGTCAATGGGGCCAAGTCTTCAGAATTTGATGAAAGTGGAGTCAGTGGTCTGGAGTTTAAAATGGCTTCTATTTGCACCAGCGTAGTATAAAGCTCCTCGTAAGTAAGGTTACAAAGGCCCAACACCCTGACTAAATGATGCTTCGTTGACTTGACACCAGCCTCCGCAAGGCCAGCAAAATGAGGAGAATATGCAGGTATGAAGTTAAAGTTAATGCCTTCTTTAGCCATCTCCTCAGATAACGAGTCGCAATTAGCCTTAAGGAATTTTGATAAGTCATTGTATGCACCAACAAACGAAGTGCCATTATCCGAATATATATTAACCGGCTTACCCCTACGCGAGATGAATCGCTTTAACGCCATGATAAAAGTATTGCTTGTTAAATCACCGACTAGTTCAAGGTGTATTGATTTTGTAGTAAAACAAACAAAAATCGCAATATATACTTTAACTAATTTACAGCCACGACCCTGTCGAACAGCTGATTGTATCGGACCTGCATAATCCAAACCAATACTTTCAAAAGGGAAACCTCCAGTTAGTCGCTGTCGTGGTAAATTGCCCATGATCGGTGTGACGGTTTGACCTTTAAGACGACAGCAACGTACACAACTACGGTAGCACGACCTGGCTAAATTGCGACCTCTTATGGGCCAGTATGTATCCCGTATGGAAGCTAACAGTAACTGGGGTCCAGCGTGAAACAACCTTTTATGTTCATACTCGAATAATAATTTTGTAAAGTGATGGCTAGATTGTAAAAGAATAGGACACTTCTTATCATATGGTAAATCCGAATTTTGCAATCGACCTCTAACACGCATTACTTTTTGTTCGTCCAGGAAAACGTTAAATTTCAATAACCCACTTTTCTTTGGCAATTGTTTCTTATGAAGTAACAACTTATATTCACTGAAAGACTCGTTCTGACATAATCGAATTATCAAATTTAACGACTTTTGCAATTCGTCATCACTAAAAGGACCACGAACAGATAGTTTATTACACGTAGCAACAAAACGTAAAACATAAGCTACTGTGCGTTGAAGCCGTAAAAAATTAGAAAATCGGTTGAAGTTAATAAATTCACTAGACACATCATTGTCAACTGCACTATGTAAGGTAACATTAGGTTTAATTTCAGGTAAAGTTTCATTAACGGATTTTGTAAATCTAGAAGGCCAACAAGATTCGTCATTCCTTAAAAAACTTGGACCAGACCACCAATCTTCTAACGAAGGTAATAAATTAATGTCTACTCCTCGAGTGACATGATCAGCAGGGTTCTGGTCAGTTGGGACATGTCTCCACTCACAGTTGCCAGTCTTCTCTAAAAGTTCTGCAACTCTGTTGCGAACGAAAGGCTGCAGCTTATTTGGCAACATTTTAAGCCATCCTAGGACGACAGTGGAGTCTGTCCAAAAGAATGTACGCGGCTTAGTGTTTAATCGTAATGAGGCGACCACCTTTTCATAAATTCGAACTCCGACAAGAGCACCGCAAAGCTCAAGTCTGGGAATGGTGGTGGGCTTCAGAGGGGCAACACGACTTTTAGCTATCAATAAACGTACTAAAACTTGACGTTCATTGTTGACACTGCGAACGTATAAGCATGCTCCGTATGCTCGTTCAGACGAATCAGTGAAAACGTGAAACTCTAGAAAGTCCATTGCATCAATCAAAACACGACGTGGAACATAAATTTGATTTAATTTTGGTAAATTCTTGACTAATTCAGTCCAAATCTTCATAATGTCCGGCGGTAGCTGTTCATCCCATGACAGTTTGTGTAACCATAACTTTTGGAGCAACATCTTCATCACTATAATACATGGAGCCAAAAGCCCCAAAGGATCAAAAATTTGTGATATGATCGAAAGCATGTCACGTTTTGTATTGTTAAAAATAATTGGTTCACTAATGGAAAAATAAAGCCGATCAGATTGTGATTGCCATCCTAGACCTAAGGTTTTGGTAGACTCAGATCCGCCAATATTCAAGTCAAGTGAAGATTGGGGACAGTCAGAACCAATCACCAAACGCATATCATTTGACTTCCACTTTCTTAAATTCATTCCAGCTGAAGCAAGAGTAGAAGTAACTTTATGACGCAAATCATTGACTTCACTGAAATCATCTCCGCCCGTTAATAAATCGTCGACGTAAAAGTCGCGAAGAATGACCTCAGCAGCTCTTTTATCAGCGCACTCTAAACCTAACTGCTTCAGGCACCTCGTTGCTAGGAACGGAGCGCTGGCCGTGCCGTAAGTCACGGTATTTAGCTGGTATGTTTGTAACTGAAGTGACGGGTCATCACGCCAGACAATTTGTTGGAGATGTCTATCATTGGGATGAACTACTAACTGCCGGTACATTTTCTCCACATCTGCAGCAATAATATATTTATGTTGTCTAAAACGTAACAGTATTGACAAAAGATCATCCTGTACTACAGGTCCAGTCATCTGTATATTATTAAAAGAAGTACTTGTAGTAGTGGCGCTGCTGGCATTAAAAACCACTCTTAATTTTGTGGTGACACTACTATCCCGCAAAACTCCGTGGTGTGGGAGGTAATGAGCAGAATGTTCAACGTCTTCACATTTCGTCATATGACCTAAAGATTCGTACTCTGCCATGAAGTCTTTATACATCTTGGACAGTTGAGGTTGACTTTTGAACCGACGCTCTAAAGAAGAAAAACAATGTTTAGCTCTAAGAAAAGATTCACCCAACATATCAGGGGAACATTTCAGTGGAATTCGAACACAAAATTGACCGTTCTCCAGACGTGTAGTATTATTTACAAAATGTTCCTCGCATAACTTTTCTTCTAGAGAATACTCTGATGTAGTGCAAACCTCCTCTAATTGCCAGAACCTGGTAAGTTGATGATCCACGCTATTATTTAATTCATCATTACTGTCTGAAATAATATTTGTGAAATTACAATTTACTATTCTAGTCGGGTTCGATACAAAACTTAATTTAATTGGGCCTGAAACCAGCCATCCCAATCTAGTCTCGCAAAGAATGGGTTGTCCATCTCCTAACTTAATTCGTTGGGATCCCAGTAAATCCCAAAAGATGTCAGCACCGAGCAACACATCTATCGGGGCCGGTGAGTAAAAGTTAGGATCAGCTAGACAAATGTTAGATGGTATTTTTAATTTTAATAAGTCTACCCGCCTACTCGGAATATCATCGGTAATTGATGGTAGAATGAAACAATTAATTTTAATGGAAAAGTTATCGTCTAAAGATTTGAATGAGACCGGACACATTTTATTGACGTGAGAAGAGGAATTGTTAATACCTAATATTGAGTTGTTTACAGTATTGGCAGTTAAACCTAGTTGGTGGTACAGCCTTTCAGTCATGAGGCATGATGTGCTGCCACTGTCAAGCACAGCACGAGTAACGTATTGCTGACCGTTTTTGCCTATAATCTTAATTAATGCCGTCGATAACAACACGTCACCACGTCCAACATTCGCAGAAAGGGACAAGCTTGCACTAGGAGCCGACGGAGCGGGGGCACTGGTCGATTCATCACTGTTAGCAGAACCAATAACCAAGTTAGACTTCTTAGAATGATCTGCTACATGCACCAGAGTGTGGTGCTTGCGCCGGCATATTTTGCAACTTGCCTGTTTACAATTATTAGCGTAATGTCCTGAAGACAAACAATTGAAACAAATTTTATATTTCGGTAATAATTGTAACCGTGCTTCATTACTCAACGCCAAAAACTGAGGACAACTGCTTAATTTGTGCTCACCGTTACATTTAACACAACTCTTAGGCTTAGAACTCACATGATTATTCTTGTTTATTTTATTATTGGAATCCTGTATTACCATTGACCTAACTTTAGAAATTTTGCAAGTGTTTGAATGTTTGTTCGTTTTTGAACCTGACATTTCTAATGTTTCGATTAATTCAGCACGATTCTTAATGAACATGAGGAAACCAGTAAATGTAATCTTGCAGTCCTTGTCAAGGCGACCCTTATGCTCTTCCCATTCACGGTAAGTTTTACTGTCTAACTTGTCGGTTATAAAGTGAATAAGCAAAGTATCCCAGTGTTCAACAGGTTCTCCAAGGGATTCTAAGGCACGCAAGTTCTTATTAATTTGATCGATTAAAGCCTTTAAATTCACTGACGACTCCTTGCTGATTGTCTCAATATCAAATAATGCAGTAACATGGTGTTGAATCAACAGATGTTTATTATCAAACCGATCACAGAGTAACCTCCAAGCGACTGAATAATTAGCAGCAGAAAACTGAATGGAGTTTATCACCACGGCGGCTGAACCTTCTAGCGATGACCTTAAATAGTGGAATTTATTTATGTCGTTCATGTCGTCATTAGAGTCAATGAGACTGACAAATGTATCGTGAAATTCCAACCAATTCACATAAGAACCGCTGAACTTTGGTAATTGAATAGTCGGTAATTTAACAAACTTGTGATTATTAGAACGTGAACTTACCTCGCAATCAATTGAATCCCCTTTCCTATAATCATCGAGCACTTTCTGAGCTTCAGATAGGGTTTTATAATAGAGAGACTCAAACTCGCTACGTTCCAATATTTGACTATCCAAATTATCAGTACTACACTCCAATGCTAATTGCACCTCGTCATATTGGCTATACAACGACTCAAGCTTGTTATAACGCAATTGCAACTCGTTAATCTCAGAAGAACTTATAGAAGGTTTTATTGAGTTCAAATAATTCATAAATACTGTTACCCTTCCCTTGTAACTCGCCCTTTTTCTAATGAGCTCCTTATCCTCTGGCATTGCGTAAGCTGGCGTAGTCAACCTGGAATGTATATAATTCAAGTTTAAATAATGTCTAAAATTATGACAATACTTTCCGTACCAATACCTACATACATAAAAAAATGAATTTGCTGCTAGTTTTATTGTAAACTTTTTCCTATGCTTTTACAATAATTAACGATTATACACTTTAACAATAACAAAAGTTAATACAAAACCTAAACAACAATTTTAAATGAATGAAATGAACCTGTTTTAATGTGATTACATGAATAAATGATTCAGTAACTGTTACCTACCTAATAAAGCTGTAATAATGCAGCTATATTTATAACTACTCTTTAAAAGGTACAAATAACTATGATTATTAATCTAAAGTCTGATCAACTATAACAATTTGTAATCACTAGGTAATAGGGTTCTGCAAGTTAAAGTTTTATAATAGGTATGATTTTTTAAATTTGTACTAACCTGGCTATAATGCTAATTAATCCTAAATACAACCTGATAATAGAGTGTTGGGTGGAAATAACGATGATTGATTGATTGTCCAGACCACGGAAAATTCCAAATCTTCACAGTGACACAGCAAAATGTACGGCACAACCAACTTCACTTTTAATTATAAGTTATCCACCAATTCTCTTGAAATCCTTTATAATAATAGCTGATCGAAGTTTCTGCAACGTGAAATCTTCTAATCCAGGCTCGATAGGACCATGTTCGGGATTTCATCGGGTTTATTTAGTGGGAGATGTAAAAAATACGCCTTGGTCGTTCAGTAAAATTGTATAATGATAAAACATACTACTGTCGGTAGAAGAATAAAAAATAATAAAAATAAAAGGTAGGTACGAGCTAAAACACACGTAGCTGCAACGTTGGTGTGAAGATGTAGGTGTTTGCGCAAACAGTCCTTATGGTCCTTTTTTAAATACCTTTATGTGAATCTAGATAAATACATTGACACTTTGCGCTCCATATTTTTAAATAAGTTTTGAATTCAACATTCCAAATTCAAATAGTCGAAAGTCATGACCGTGTCGCTTTTTTTATTCCAATTCCAGCCAGTTGGCTCCAGTAACCAGTTGTATCTGTATTGTCCGTTTTTCCGGTTAGAGGGTCCAATTTTCCCGTCGAGACTAGTACTGTCTCTACACAACCTACTGTACAAAGATTTTTGTTTGAATTTAAAACGAGTATTGCGTATTCAATGTTGAGTGTTGCTAGAGACAGTTTTCTTTTAGATAAGATTTTGGTTGGGTTTCCGATGTTATTTCCACCTGCATCAAAATGTTTGATACTTTTCGACGTAATCTCAATCAGAACGGGTCATCACTGAAAACCTGTTCTAGAAAGAGTCCAATTTTGGCAACGATGGGGATTGTCAAAAAGTCAAAATGGAGTGTATTAATCACCTGATATTTCGATCATGTTAATCTCATATCTACATTCTTGACTGACAAGTTATCTGAAGGAAGCCATTATAACAATATGTGCGTTGTCTTATCAATTTTTTTTTTAGGTTAGGCCATATTCAAATACTCCTCCTACTCTGGGTGGAGTGAGAGTGAGTGTCAGACTTTTACTGACTAAAACGCGCGTGTGTTCCCTTTGCATTCCAAAAGCTCGGTATCTCTTTCGAACTACCTCGCAAATCGCAGGCAAAGTCTCCCTGAGATTGCTTCAACTGTGAAGCAATCTCAGGGAGACATAGTCTGCGATTTTATAAATACCTCTACGACTAAATTATCAAATGGATATCGTAACGTATCGACAGGTATTGCGTAAAGAGGTTTACTACCAGTTAGTACTTGAACATACCTCCTAGTTAATGGCGTGGCCTTCATGTGCCTAGTAGCTCACCTGCACTCATAGATTTATCTAAATATCTCTCGCACTTTGCACCAATACGATTGCATTCCCTTCAATATACCTTTGTGAAGGCAACTCATTATTATCTGTGTCCAAATGCACTTTTTCTTTTCTTATATAACATCTGAAATAAAAGCACCATGGAGTGTAATAAACAAATATTAGATAATTCATATAGTTAATATTAGTCACTGTTGCATAAAAAAAAAATATCTATCTGTATAATACCTAAAAAAAAGTGAAATACTACTCACTGATTAATCACGAAATCTCAGAAACTATAACACTTACAAAATTAAAATTTGGCAGGTAGGTTTCTTATAGGGTGTAGACATTAGCTAAGAACGAATTTTCCAAAATTCACCCCCTAAGGGGATGAAACGGGGTCCAAAGATTGTATGGAGAAACCGATGTTCACGCGGGCGAAGCAGCTGGCAAAAATTAGTTATTATATGTAAATGGCGTGCGAAGAATTTTATTGCTACCGTCATGCAAAGCGGACGTGTCCCTGGGTTTTGTCTACTTACTGATACATGTGTTTAGTTACATACAAAATTATGCATCACACAATATTTTGTTCTTTGTAAATAGGTACATATCTGTAGGAAATATCTATGGCCCTCGATTGTACGCACGCTCCCCATTTATAATTACTTTGTGCGTTTTCCTCAACTCAAAACCTACGAAGGTAACAAAGGTGACTATGAAGTCATCTGATTGTACCGACGGTGACACTATGACATAATTTCATAAGTACACTGATATTTTCGACAGGTTACACATCGTTGTCGATCGCGTCATCAAGTACATTGATAGCGCTTATATGTCGTAGTTGTAAGGACGATTTTCGTAGAGCAACTTTGAAGTCAAGTACGATTGACTGTGCAAAAACCGGTCCAAATAATTCGTCAACCATTTTTTCATCTACTAGGGTATTTGTAGTACCAATGACATCATCATGCCGTTCGTCAACGTGTTTAAATTTAGCTTCATTAAAATATTAAAAAAAAACGGGTGATGTTATATTCACGTGAATGACGTAGATCTGTTATTTGGACAGTATCTATTACTTCCCTGAAATCTTACTTATTCATGATTAGGTGCTAATATAAGAAAATAATTTAAAAAAAAACGTGTTTATTGTTATCGCGTCGCTGACCGAGGACAACCCATAGATTCACAACTTCTACATAGACACTAATGAAGTCGCTTGTTCCAACTAACCTAAGCTTTACAGTTCTACTAAAACCGCTAATTTTGCTTGTACGTAATAGTTTGGGTTTACATTTCTGATATTGATAATATGAACCAAACCGAAGTATCTGTGAAGCATGCCTAACAAAAATTAAAGGCATAGTTTTTTTGACTTGTTATAAGTCGAGAATTCAATATACAACATTGCTTGTGTAAATATATCAAAAAACAACTTAAAAAATAAAAACAACTTAATGTTTACCTATGCAAAAAAAAAGTACCAAAAGTAATGACTTTTACTACCACACTGTCTTCAACTAATACACATCTGAAATATCAAATAAACAATAACAATGGTTTAATAAAAGCACATTGCGGAAGATAGAACTTACATTTTCGTTAAATTACTAGCTATTGATAAAATACTGTGTCTGACGGTGTACCTAAAGACGAGTTTGAAAACCTAACACTGCAAAAAACTGGGTGAGACATTGGTGACTCTGACATCATGCAAATTACAAAAGTGGCCAATCTGAACAAGGAGAGTGACCATCCAGGCACTGTTATTGCTGAACTGTTCAGCTCCCGACAACGTGAACGTGACAGCTTGCTAACTGCTGTAGGAGTCACCGATGAGATCAACAAAAACAATTGTCGGTCAAATTGAACTCTCATCACTTAAAGCAATTATGCTCAACACGCAAACAACTACATACGGCAACACGTAAATTGGCCAAGGAGATATCATAAATACGTATATATCTAAATACGAAGCAGGCCAAAAATGGAAAAAGAAAAAAAAAGAAAAAAATAAATAAAAGGAAGAAAGTCAGCCATTTCAGTCTATTTAAGGAGTATCGTAATGCCCAGGTAGATGTTCTTTTTTATTCATAACTCATGTAAACGGGGATCGTCCATTGACTTTAAAAATTAGTTTCGATTAGTAGCTGGTCATAAAGTGTCATTATTATCACGGTGTCTTGTGTTAAACATATTAATGCACTTAAAAATTTGGACATACTCCAAAATGGCGCCGTGAAAATGTGCAATATATTGCCATCTCCTAGTGTCTACTAATTTACGAATAACTTCACAAATAAAAATCTTTTGTGTAATTTATACATCGGCTTTCATGTCTTCTTATTAGTTATTATGACATTCCTTTAACTTTATTTGACAGAACTATCAATTAATACTTAATTCTATAATAATCTATTATGCGCTCAATAAACGGTGTTATTGCATTTGTTGATTAAAAATTATTCAAGCTTGCTTTTAGATATATACATTATAAACCTATTTTTAGCGTACTTCTGCAAGAACCCGGGCTCTGTTTTATCTCACGATAAGTAATCGTGTGAATTGGCGGTGCTTCGATCATAATGTGTTTCCATAAACCACCCTACTGGTTTCCTTCATCATCAAAATCAATATTAATATTTAGGCCGGAATTACCAACTGATACAGGCTTCTCCTTTCTTCTACCAAGCTTTCTTGTCTTACTAAGAAGGAAATGGTAGAATTATATTTTTATATTTCCAAAGCTCTATTGAAATCTTGATATTTACACTTTTATGTGAAACTTTGCTGTCCCCCGCCTTGTTGATTGTAACGTTTCCTCAATAAATTGGCTATCCAACGCTAAAAATAACAATTCGGACCAGTAATTTCTGAGATTAGTGCGTTCAACTAAACAAACAAATATTATAGGTATTATAGTAAGTCTTATATAACTTATGTACATAACATCCACTCATCAGTGCTCTCAAAACGGTGAAGGAAAACATCGTGAGGAAAACGGCATGTTCTAGAATCAAAAATTCGAAGACATGTGACATTCACCAACCTGCACTGGGCCCGCGTGGTGAATTACGGCTTGTTCCCTCTCCTAGAGAGGAGGCCTGAGTCCCAGCAGTGGGAACACTGGAAACATTAAAAAGGCTGATGATGATGATAATGATGAGGTATACATACGAGAAAGAAGGCAGTGGTCACAAGTTGTCTAATAAACCGTCAATTTACAACAAAATTGTCATGATGTCATCACACCGCAGTTGAAAGGCCTGCTCTATAAAATTAAGTTAACAGTCTTATAAATATTAATACATGCTTTTTTTAAAGTTGAATTTAATTTGAAGCTCACAGTATCAGGGATAACACGGCCACAGCTTTTTTGATGTGGGCATTCATCAAATAATTCCTCGTGCTCTGGGTAGAGCGAGTGAGAGAGTCAGACTTTTACCAACTAAAACCCACCCGTATTTCTTCAGTTGCCTTTTGCAAGTACCAAAACGCGAGGCGTTGGAAAGCCTCCTGCAAGGAGGACCGATGACCTGGTGAAGGGTACGAGAATCCGATGGGTGCATGACGCACAAAACCGTTCATTGGGCGACACTTGAGGGAGCCTAATATCCAGGGGCAGACGTCTTTCGGCATGGTGATGATTATGAAGACTTCTTCTGTGTAGTTACTTATACGTCTAGTTTTCACTAACTAATATCATTATCTGCAAACTATATGTCAAAAACCGGTAAAAAAAGGGTTTCGTCCATCCATAGCAAAAAATCACAATATTTAGTTTATTCGAATTTTATTTGAATTTTTCTAATAGAGAACAGAAATACATCAGGACGTGTGAAAATTTGAACTGTCTAGTTCACAGACAGGCGGACAGCGGAGTGATAGCAATGGGGTTCCGTTTTTGCCCTGTGGGTAGGTATGGAACTCTAAAAAAGTATCGTTTCGGCTACAAAAACAAACCATCTCGTTTTTCTCAAGGTGAGCAGTTCGCTCATGGCCATTTTATATAAATGGCGTTGCATGATGTTACCAGTTGGAAATGAATGGTACCCAGTGTGTAGGTGTCACATTCGCTATGATATAACCTGTAACCCTAGCCAAGTTGCTAATCTGCAGTAGTCAACGCTTGTAGAAAGCTTCAAATGTACAGGAACGACGTCGCCTCAACGCTAAGTCACGTGGTCAGAACAAAAGAATTGGCGGCAAGGTCAACTCGAAGCGTTTGACGCAAGCGAATCGGTTGTAACTTGGCTACGGGGGCTGATATAACTCAGTATAATGTGTTTTTCTTTTTTTTTCCTATGGTAAACACACGGCATGACAAATTGGGTGTGTTTAAATTGTTACACAACTGACCAAAAAAAAAAGAATCAAGGGACCACTCTGTAAAATACTTTTATGTAAGAAATCCCTCGACGGCGATGAAAATTTCAGTTTTATAGATCAAGCAGTTTCCGAGATATCTTGTTTAGCCAGTTAGTGAATGAAAAACTTCTTTGAAAGGTTAACAAGCATCTTGTTTTTTTATTTACTTTTTGGTTAATTTTTTGACATGGCAGTCGTGTTTTATAATTTTTTTAATGATTCGTTTTTATTTGTCGAGAGTCCATAGCCAGTAAGTACATGGTCTCATAGTAAAAACTACTATATTTTACTGCTTCAAATTGTATAATTTCTGTGGGCATTTTTCCATTACTTGACCACAGAAAAAACGGAAATAATAAACATAATATAAATGTCAGTTTTTCTTATATAGTTCCAAAAACGCTATATCCGGTACGCGCGGGCTTGCGGACAGCCAGCAATGGGTAGCTCGCCGTCCGATCGTCCACTAACCGTCCGGATGGAGTCCGAGTCGTCAACGGCTCGTAAAGTTCCACGCGCGCCATAAGGAGCTATCAGCAAACTTTAGGCGCCCAGCAGGGTCGAAGCCTATTGGGGCCGTGGGTGATGCGAAAAAGATCCCCGGGACTCTGGAACAATGGCAAAGAAGGAACAAGAGTTGGTTTTTAGTCAGTAAAAGTCTGACACTATCTCCCGTTGCGCCCAAGGGCGGGAGATGATACTTAAATTACTTCCCCATTACAAACAAAGGCTACTTTATTTTTCTATGTAGCGTAACAGTCCCCTGTAAGTTCATTGAAGAAAAGTTATATAACCACTTTGGATCAATTCAACCTAACACAAAGGTCACAGGGCAATCAGAGAAGCATGACTGCAAAACACAAGTGGCCATCCATTGTGGCCAGTAAGTCACAGGCACTTTACATTCTAGGTAGGTGTGAACGCATTAACCAACGTAAATTAATCCAATTTGCTATTTAACTAATATCAGACGTGAGTGGTGACTAACGGATGCCCTCTTAACCCCAGACAATGGCGACGATATTACTGCAGCCACTGAACTCAATAGTTAAGAACTGACGCACGAATTTCGTACACTAGAAGCCTAATGAGTCAATGACGCGATGATTGGCGATTCCCGCATGGGACATAAATTTGTATGGCCTACAGATAAACGTCCCGGGTCTGGATGTGTTGTGAATGTAAGTTACATGTTTGTAAACACACTTACGATACAGGAGTTATTCCTAGTGTGGACTAAAGTTTAAAAAAATGGCCTGAACGGTTTTGAGAAAAGGATGGTACAGCTGTACTACTTTTTTGCTCGACTTGGTGGGACTCTGCCGTGCCCCCTAAACAAAGGCTGAAAGAAAAGGAAGAAAGGAGACATTAGCCTGTAAAATCGTCAAATATAGTCGATAGAATCATGATTTCATTCGAAAAACGGCGAGTGCTGAGTACAAGCTTACCCTTTTTAATTTTTGACACTCTTTCCAATTACGTACTTCTCTACATGCTTTTAGACGACCTTGGTTTCTTTGTCCAAACCTTGGTAGCCATTCGTTCAAAGCTTCACTGTATCATCACTAAGTCTTGTCAATTTGTCCTGCCCAACGCCGATACAGTCTACGACGTCAGCAACTGTCCTGTCTCTGGCGTTGTAGACTTTTGACCATCGCCTGATTTTATCAGATTTGTTTTTTTTTTTTATAATTTGTTGATGTTTTGTAGTTGGACCATAGGTTTTTTTTTTTAATTCTCTACGTTTTTGCGTAAAGGAGAATGCATCATGTGGTATCATTATTCCTAAGTGATAAAAAAATAAAAGTGAATGTTAATTTCTTGGTAATATAAGCTTAATCAAACAAACCTAATTGTCTCTTTAAATGTTTTGAATTCTTTGTATCACTGAGATTATGACTTGTTTCAATAATATTATGTCTTCACTGGCTTTTAATATGAACAAATGCTTACTGCTGGCATATATTTTTGTTCATAAAATTCATTTACACGAACTAAATCTTTCATTTTTTTATTCTAAAGTAGACACTGACGGACAAGTAGTTAATAAACTTCTTAATGATGCTTCAATATTATGTGTAATTTTTTTAGTAGATACTCAAATTCTAATACCGATATTAGACCTACTTACTTACATTATGGATTTTGTCTGAAATAAAAATTACATTATAATAATGGCCAGAATCCTGCTACCGGTATTGGAGTATTTAAAAAAAAAAAATGTATTTTTTGGTGCGATTAAAAAAATTATAATTAATATTTACATAAAACAATGAATAAACAAAATAATAATTAAAAACATTATTCTCCGTAAACCGTCCGTAAACTTGTGTACGTGTGACTCAACTATAGTAAAAATAACAGTTACTATGCTTTGTTAACTAGAACGACTATTCTTAGGATCAGTCTCGAAATACACCGGGATTCTCGCAACTCAATAGTGGACAAATCTTCAGTTAATCTCTTCTTATTATAATTACTGAAACTAATGCGGATCTACGAGGTTAATCGATGCTTATTGAGGTCGTTCCGAGGATGGGTAACCGGTCATCATCATCATCATCAGCCTTTTTAATGTTCCCACTGCTGGGACTCAGGCTTCCTCACTAGGAGAGTGAATAGGCAGTAATCCACCACGCGGGCCCCGTGCGGGTTGGTGAATGTCACATGTCTTAAGAATTTTTGGTTCTAGGACCGGTCATTATATGGAGGTATACTGAGTTTCCTCCGGGTCTCGGAAAGTACATTATGCCCGGATCTGCACGCGTTTGACCATTATCTCATCAGATGGTAAGCGGTGATGTGGTTGGTGACGGACATTGGTGTATCTAGGGTTATTTTTCATCGGAAGCCTGGTCCCTGAGAAGCCTGAGCCCTGATTTATGTGTGAACGTATCAGTATTTCGGTGTCCACATCACAAAATTTCGAATCAGTAACCCAACATCCTCGACCATACTGTCGACTGTGGGTCACAGCCTACTCGCCCCATACGTCTATGACAATGGCGCTCGCTTGCCTAGAAGTAACCTATTCCCTCGACTTAAAGACCTATGGGTTGTACTAATCAGGAAACACAAGACTCCGAATTCCACTTCTTAGCTCTACGTATAAATAATGTTCTCACCAAGTGGTAAAGTGTTACACGGTAACTGGTTAGTTAAGATCCTGATAGGTACTCATCCTACGTAAAATACTGTATGTGTGAGCTGCATCTGCCCCCCTAGCCAAGTTACAACCGTTCCGCTGGCGTCGAACGCTGCGAGTTGACCTTGCCGCCAATTCTTTTGTTCTGACCACGTGACGGAGCGTTGAGATAACGTCATTCCCGTACATTTGAAGCTTTCTACTAGCGTTAACTATTGCAGATTACTTGGCTAGGGGTACTGGTTATACTAAAAGCAAACAGCAACATAGTTTAGAAAAGGCTTGGCCAATAATGGTGATCTGCTAATTATAATTGGCTCACGCAAGGAAGTAATTTGTTAGGTGGCCGATATTGGAATCGATAACGGGTCTGATTATATTGGCCTACAAAATGTTGCATCACGTTATCGTTTATAAGAACTAGCGTTAAATTCTGATGTGAACGTGGTATCTTGATTTGTGCATTATTAAGTAGATCAGATATCTTTATCTTATTCGTCATACAGTATATCTTATACGTTTGATATCTAAATGATTTATAAAAATGAATCATTGTTGGTACGAAAAAGTACGTGCGTACTTGGAAAACACTTAAAGTGCGATCAAACTTGGTCCCGATTGTCATACGTACCATAGCAGTCATTCCTGCCTGATTACTTAAAAAAAAATATCGTTTGAATCCTGCGGCGCAGCTCCAAAGTTGTGAAGTTTTCGTTTCGAGTTCCAGCAAAAATGAACTTAGCGGTGGTCAGGCGGAAGTGTATTTGATGATACCTAGATCTTTTACATGTAGTCAGACGTCAGAAAGTCTGACTATCAGTCTATCTAAAGAGTATCATGTTGTCCAGTAAATGGGTTGTGGAAGTCTGATAAGCAGTCGCTCCATGATACGCCATATAACACGGGTATTCAGCCTTTCCCCTATTGGTGAACCCGACATTAAGTAACGATCTGAATTAGTATTCACTTCGGTCGAAACGCTGACATTTACCCGCATCTAGATACTTCAGTCTAGGAGCTGACCCCAATACATTTGAGAGCAAATCGGTCAGTTCAACGTACAATAACTGTGAGACTGTTGCTACCAACTAATATAAAACAATCGTTTACTTATTGATCTGTTTGTCTTGCTCAATAGAATAGACAAGTTTTCATATCACAGCAATAAAAAGTTTTCCCCTTCTCCCTTATTTTGTGCGATACTAGATCAGTTTTATGAGCCCCATAGGATGCTGTGAATGTCGAATCTTGTACTTCGGTGATTATTCCACTACAGTGATTTCTGGCGCAATCATCACGGTTGGTCGAAGGTTTCGTAATCATAACGTTATTTTTGTCGAGAATAAGTATACTCAGCGTTTCGTATTCTGCGTGTTCTTGTCACTGTCTAGTACTATAATGATCACGACACACCTTTTTCATCGCACAACGGTATGAGTCTATGAATGTAGATTTTTTGAGGTAGGAATTCAGCGAGGGCATCTTAGACTATTACTGACTATAACCGATCTATGTCCTTCAATTATCATTTGCTTTCCAGGGCCAGGGTACGGTTAAGATGTATAACAAGGTAGTAAAATGATGAAACCATTTACTTTAAATGATAATCGCTCTGACCTTCGTGGTAAGACATCGATCTTAAAGCTAAGACGAAGACACGCATAAAAGTCTACAAAACTTGAACTGGGGTGTCAGTCTGTTAGGGTGAATAGGATGTCAGTCATGCGAGCTAGACACCCTATATAGCTCCATCACTTTAACAGTTCAATTTAGTTCGTAATATGGATCGCGCTAAGAGCTCCTGGTAGGGACCTGATGCACCACAAAAGCGTGGTAACACCATCAACATCTTGAACGTATTGGACACGCGGTTTTGATCATCACAGATTATATTAATCTTGACTTTATTATTATTAGCAGATTGGAGGACGCTAGCCATACACATGGCATAAGAAATTTTATGACGCCGCATCGAGCGGGGCCATGAGAAGCATCGTTTATTATCATTTATTACCTACTAGTGATTTTACGATCTTGCATTAGTAATAATTATTTCTGGCAAACCTATCATACTTTACATTGTTTCTGAGAATTTGTAATTATTTTCATGAATAATGCAAGTACGTCAGTACTGCATGATTACAGATATAGGATTATCTTGAAAATAAAAATTTAGCGACTTTGTTGGCGGTTTCGCTATGAGCTAAAATGAAAAGAATCCTATATAAGATATAGGATTCTGTTCATTTTAGCTTTTACTCATCCAGGCTATGGCCTAACATTTATCTAAATTTTATCAAAATTCGATTAGCTATTGATCCGCGATTTATTAACAAAATCTTAACAAAGCGATATATATATCATTGCCGAGAAAATAAAAATATGAAAATCTTCTGCCAAGGGTTTCACCCGCAAGAAAATCGAAAAAAATTAATCCCAACAGAACATATTCTCGTGATAAAATGTGATATTCGTGAGCCCAGTTTCATCGACATCTATTCAGCCACTAAGGGCCCAGTCACACCGGAAGGCAGTAACGCGGGGAGCACTTTCAGTGTGAAATAATTTTAAACTTTATCTCCATACTTAAAAGACCAGTATCGCTAGAGACGAGGAATAGCGGCATGTATAGAGGATAGGCAGATTAATGATTACTGAGGTTCACTCTTTAGATAATTTTCTTATCTACATAAGCGGCTTCAGAAATACAACGTGTTCGGATTACGAGCTAATGGCGATATCGAAAAGATAAATTTCCGAACAGTTCATATTCACCGTTGTTTAAACATTTTTTTCTTTTTTTTCAGGGTCGTGCTTACATTGTTATCAATGTGATTCTCAAAAGGACCCCAGCTGTGGCGACCCCTTCAGAGGCTCCAGCCATTTGGTGGTAAGCGAAAATTTTAAGCACTTTTGCCCGCGGCTTCGCCCACTTACATAAAATATAGCTTAGGTATGTCACTCAGGAATAAAGCAACTTATTACCGGTAAAAAAAAAAATTTGCTATCGGACCAGTACTTTCATACGCAAACCTTCTCCGATTTGGTCCTGCTGTCAATTTTATTTCATCTTCCCACCTTGTGTGTTTCTTCCTTGACTTTTTTTTACCATATCTTGGGTATCATTCAGTGGTGTGATATAAAATGGGACAATGGAGCAACCCGCTTGCTCCATTTTCCCATTTTATCTCACATAGGGTCTGCCCACCTCCACTTTTGTTGGTCGATCCGCAAGAGCATGTCGGGGAGTTTTATTAGAGATCTCATACAAGTGTTTCTTATAATCTTGTCTAGACAAGAGTCTAGCTAGATTACAAGCGTAATCGGTCATATAGCATAGCATAGTCAGCCTTATAATATTTCCACTGCTGGGACTCAGGCCTTCTCTCTAGGAGAGGGAATCGGTCATATTTCTCTCCATCTGTGTAACGGTTTCACACTACACAGCTTCCTTCTCAATGCTATTGTGATTAGCTAATAAGTTTGTGCCAAAGTTGTACCTCAAGGCCAAAGTTACCCCACTTTACTCGGTACATCAACAGTGCTTTAACGTATCCGTTCTGTGCATGCAAAGTCAAAGTCAAAGTTTTCTGCAAAGATAGGCCATATTAGAACACATGATTTGAAACCCATTGTTGCACTGAATATAACTGAAACAATAGTGTCCGTAGCAGAAATCGGCAACGGAGTATTATGCATAATATATTACTGAGCGTGGATTCCCACGACGAAAAAAAATATTGGATTTTTTTATTAAATTTTGGTTCTAGGACATGCCGGTTTCCTCACGAAATTTTCATTCACCGTTTTGAGAGCAGTGGTAATGAAATAAATTACACAAAGTAATGCGCTTGGCAGGATTTGAACCTTTCAACTCGTAAGTCGGAGCCATTATCATTCGGCTACAACTGCTCTCTCACACACGGATTTATACCCCTGTATCGTGTGTGCGGTCACATACGTGTATACCCACATACAGAAGACACACAAAACCTGGGACATTACCTGTAGGCCATATAATGTTAGTTCCGTGCAGGCATCGTGTCGTCATTTTCTTCCTTAGGCTCATCAGTTTACAATCGTTATCTTTTTAAGTGGCAGTTTGTTGATACACTTTACTACTTCCGAGATTACAAATTGATAATGTTTCATATTGTAAGCTGGAACTGCAATTTTTATATGAAGTTTCCTATTCACCGGTTTAGTTGTTAAATAAAGTGTATAAAATATAGGTATAAATAAAAATATGATTTGAAGCCGCAGAAGAACCAAGGTTACAAACATATTTTGAAAAATCACCAAACTTAAGTGGTAATGGGCAGGGCTCATTGCTCGTAGAACTGATGGTCGTTGGGACCGAAAGGTTCTGGTGTGGCAACCACGTACTATAAGACGTTGGAAGACTTCTTATAAGGTAGACCGATAACCCAATAAGGGTCACGAGAAACCAATTGATGCGAGACGCATGAGTCCGGCGATTATTATGGCGACAATTGGGGAAGGAGGTATGTCTAGCAGTGGACTGCTTTCGGCTGAAATAATTATGAAGGTGATCCATGAACAGGGACAAAAAAATCACGTGTAAACGTGAAATTTAAATATTCTTTATTGGACACGATAAACATTGAGATCATGAAACTATGTATCTATTTATTTAACAATTCATGTACACACATAAATAATAATAGGTACAAAGGTGATGCTTATTTCTAAAGAAATCTCTTCCAGCATACCTCCAAACCAACCCGCACTGGGCCCGCGTGGTGGATTACGGCCCATTTCCTCTCCTAGAGAGGAAGCCTGTGTCCCAACAGTGGGAACATTATAAGGCCGATTATGCTATACCTCCGAAAGGAGAGATGCCATACTTTCTTTCTTTTCCATGCCAATGTTGTTTGATTAACCGCATCTCTTCTTCATGTGTTCTAGGACTGCATGACGCAGGACTCCATCAACTACAACACCCTCTCCCTGCGCAATATCCTCCCTGGTGAACTGTTCGGCAGCGTGGTCGGAGCGCCCAGATACTGTCACAAAATTGTGATGCGTGAGTATTTTTTTATGTTATATGTATTAAATTATTTTTTTAATATTAAGCGCCGAATAAACTAGGGAACATTTTGTGCCGCAACATAACGCGTGACACTTAATATACTCGTATGTGACGCTGCAACGTTGAAGTGTCCCGCAACATGCTCCGCTATATTGTACGAGACACGGTGCATGTTGCTTGCTCTCGCCTTGAGAGCGAGCGCACGTGTCCGCGCCAGTGTCGCCCCTTATTGTGTCTGTAGTGTGGGGAACCAACACAACAAGCCAGAACCTCCTCGGGCGACATTTCTATAAGCACTGACTTGTGTGGCCGGCAAAATGTTCCGCGACAATTGTCTCGGGACACTTCACGAAGTTGTTGAGGGATATGTTCCACAACAAGTTTCTTCATTTGCCGCCTAGTTTACCCTATAGCTTGAGACAAGCAACACTATGAATAACAACCGCATGGGCCACACAATTAGATCTTCAAGTTAAAGGAGACATTTTTTTTTAGAAACCGATCTCTTGACCTTTGGGATAGCAGTCAGGGCCACGAACCACTAGACCAATAGGCCAGTCAAGTTATTGATATGTGGTCCTTCAGTTACAGCTAAGAATAAATGGCCACGTTCCGTTCCAATTGCAATTATGTTAAGTGTCACTTTGTTCATAAGCATCGTCTAAGCCGGATAATATTGCTTTATTACAGAATCCGGAACCGTAGTCCGCACCTGCCTGGACGCTAACCCAGCCGACATCAACCACACGTGCCGCTCCCTGGAGAACTTCTCCAAACAGAACCAGAACGACCCCTCGAGGTCGGTCAAGCACTGCAGCGTGTGCAACAAGGACCAATGTAACGCGGCCACATCGGTGTCCTTCTCTCTCCCACTCGCCACTTTAGCTCTCATCGCTTCATACTTGCTCTGCAAGCAATAATATCTTACAAACTTCAAAGCAAGTGAACAATTTGGTCTAGCTTAGGCACCTTGAATATACCGCATGCATGTTAAAAAGGTGCCAAAAATCTCGATTTCAACGTTCACAGTATTCGTTACACATGTACATAAGCAGTGTCTATTCATTGGTCAAGCCGAAAATGCCTTGAAAATTAACATCGGACCGTCCAATTTATTGTTTATTTGCTTTGGCTGTTTATTTAGTGTTATAATTGTATCTAAGATAGGGCTCATAGCGTGGCTAAAACACGTTGTGTCTTATGAATTATACTGACACCGTAAAGTACCAAAAGTAATGTAACCTATAATTGTTAGTGTTGATAGCAATAAACTGTACCTGGAAGTTGTTAAGTAGATTAACACATTTTAAAAGAAACTATGAAATAAGACACGTGTTTTTAAAAGATGGTGTATTTTTTTTGTAAAGTTCAAAATGTGTATTCAAAACTGCAAGCACTATTGTGGAAAATAAGATCTTTTAATGCATGACATACATAATTTTTAAAATCATGAAGCTACAATGGTTGTTACATATATAGCTTAAAGTTGTATGTGATTAATTCACAAATTGTTAAAGAGATATTGAAATAGCATTTATGTATTTATGTATAGTTAAAGGCCGTCCTTTTAATGTGTATATATGTATTTTTAATAAAAATTGAAGAAAAATATGTTGTTGAATTAAATTAAGAACCAAATTACCTCGTAATTATTTTTTTAAGTTTTTATGGTAGTGAGTATTTCTTTAAAGTAGGTAAGTATACGATTTCTAACAATATACATAAGAAGTTTAAATATTAACTAAGTATTTAGAATAGATTATAATAACCTAAGTATGTAACATATAAAAACACAAAATACACTCAGGCTTCGAACTAGTGCGCTTCACCATCGACGATTGCATCACAGCTTATCATCAGGTGGGATTGCAGTCAAGCACTAGCTTTTATCAATAAAAAAAAAGTACTCCTCTACATAGCTGTCGACTGGTAATGTGCCGAAATCGCACTGGCACTGTATAGCAATGCCAGTGCGTTTTAGGCACATTATATCCATAATCCGATTGCAAAAAAGCATTCGATAGTAAATATTTTCTTTTTATGAAAAGAAAAAAACAAAAATGGGCGCGCATAATATGAAAAAAGATTTTTACCGCCACAAAAGTCAGTTGTTTTCTTCACAAGTGTATTGAAAAACGTCGTATGATACACGTGAGTAATTAATCATTACTGTTCTCGGCTCTCTTAATTCATGAATCCCCAAGCGACCACCGGTGGCCGCGCATCTATTGTCTTACTATTGTGTCTCTAATTGACGGTATCTGAAGGGTTAAGACCCTCGCTATGGCTCGGGTCTAAATACCGCCTCAACGGTAATCACTAACATTACACACTTATATCATAGTGTACTATTAAATTTCGAATTAGGAACTCTTTCCATGTGTAGTGAATTTATAATGTCATTTGTTTTTATAAATTGATGGCAATTTTTAATTGGTGGTTGGTGGCTTGAATAGTATGACAGAGGTGACTAGAATGCTGTATGACATCGTCACAGGTGATGACAACTGAGTATTCGAAGATTTGTAAGTAAAGAACGGCAGAAGTCAAGGGAAAAAGATACAAATGTTTTAACTTTTTTCCACTCCTATAAAGATCGGAGAATCTATACTCGAAGTTGAGGACGATTACGTCTACCTCGGACTGACAATCCAGTTGGGTAGATCTAATGTCGAGAAAGAGGGCAACCGTAGGATCTGACTCGGCTGGGCAGCGTTTGGAAAATGTTAGACAGCAGCGCAGAACCAAGATCCTCCTCCACCAAGATAACACTGTATCTCTCTCCTCCAGGTGGACTATTCTATATTTGTCTTTCTAAGGTGTGGAGTTGAGTCGTCAGGACTGTAAGGAGGTACCTTATCACTTTATTTCCAAAAATGAAAGATAAACTTAAAGGAACGTTTTACGAACCCTGAAGATGTCGTGACACTGCGAGATCCCTAAGGAAGAGTGGGCCCACTGCTTCAGTCAATGGTTCCATCATTCTACGGTGCTAAGAAAGAAACGGAGGCTACTTCGAAAAGCAATAAAATTTTAATCAATCCTTTTTTATTTTCTAAAAACTTTCAGTGTAACCCTAATAAGAGTGCATAAATAGTAGATTATGCAACGAGGGGCTAAAGTTGTGTCTTATGTCACGGGCGTCATATTGAATCTCGAGCGCAATGAAGGATTCGGGATTTAACTCACGAGCAAAGCGAGGGAGTTAATACAAGAATCCTGAATGCAGCGAGGGATTCAAGCTAGCCCAAGGAAAAGACACCTTTAGCCCAGAGGAGGATACTCTACTTTTTACACCTACTGTGAGAAAATAATAGTCACATCACGGCTGTGCCCCCGGCCACTAATGACTCACTTTAGGTTAAGGTTGCTTGACATATAATTTGACATTTTCGAGCAGGTGGTGTGAAAAAAAAAATTGAATAATCTGGTTGCCAGCAAACAATTTTTGAGCATAATTCATGCTTATAAGTATTAATTATTTTGAGTTGAGAAAGTGTTAAATGTCGAATTTTACAAGTTTTTAGGTTAAAGGAGAGTTCGAGAATCACTCAACTTCAAATGTTTCAATCAGAAATCGGGGGTTAGGCATAGTGACAGGTTTATTGGTTTAAAGATCAGAATTATCGCGAGCTGTTGTGAATCACCAACATCAAGAGCTAAAGATACTAAGGTTTAAGTGGACACTTGTTAATATGTACATGGTGTTTAAAAAGTTTGTCGTTTGTAATACATGTAAACTCAAATAATAGTTTATTTGGGAAAACTTCTTATGACTTCTCCCGCTGTACGGCGGAAGAGCGTATTAGACTTTTACTGAGTAAAACCACACCTACGAGTATGTTCCTTCAGCTGCATTTTGCATTACAGAACCGTATATCTTTTCAGAATAAATCCCATGACCCTAGTTGGTTTTTTTTTTTAAATAGGCTCAGAATATAATAGTAACATCACATTTAAGTCCATTTTAATAGGCAGCGAGTCTTTTGTCACGTTGTGGAATTGCTCAAAAGAGTCACTGAGGCCCTGCAACGCATTTATAGTATCTCAAGGAACACAGCTTTTTAGTCAGTAAAAGTTTAGCACTCACTCGCTCTCCGCCTAGAGCCGGAAAAGTTTTTTGGTGATTTCTCTCTCAAAAAAAAAGGATGAATCCTTTTGCCATCAGCAAAATACTTAAGGCATTAAAAAAATTAATGATAAGGCTGATTAGGATGAAATAAATAATTATTATTATTAAGTCCGTCTCTGTACTCAATCAACTTGGCAGACCATTTCATACCCCGAGCTGCTATTAAAAATCCCAGAAATATTGCCAGGCCTGAGTTGAGTCTGGGAATCGGGTAATCTTTGTTTAGATCCCAGCAATCGTACTTACAATTTTACAATCAACAGGATGAGAGGCAATGGCAACTTGATTCCTGTTTGAAAATATGACGAGGATGGTGACCTGAAGTAGCCGAAAGGGCCTTGCTTACCCGATTTAATCACGCAAGAATTGACAACTTAAAGTATAAACATTTATCAATTCTTGCGTGATGAAATCAGAAAGGTTACTGACATAGATCAAAAAAGTTTCGAACTAAGATGAAACGGAACAGATGGTCGCCTACCTACAAGCAGGTACAAGATGGAGTGGACCTGGTGAAGGTTGAAGGAATCTGATGGGCTATGTCCAGCATTGGTCTTTAGACAGAAATGCTAATGATAATGACTTGAAGACCTGACTCTGTCTTTACAGTCTTATCTCTTAAGTAGATACTAATGGTGGTTTTAACTAATTCGAGAACTCCCGTAAACGTGCATTTAGCTCACTTATTTATCACAACCACCTGTATTGTCTTTGTATATTTCATTTGATATAAAAGTAATCACAATATACACATAGTCTGTACTTGAGCTGGACGTATAAACGGAGTATTTTATCTAGAACATTGTTACTGTAACAATGGCTAAGTTTTTCTATATTTTCTCATTGGTGATTGTTTGTGCTGTTATCACAGGTACAGTTATTTCGTGCTTTTCTTAAGTTCTACTGTAGAAACACTTGGCAAGTGCGTGTCGGGCTCCCGCGCTGAGGGTTCCGTACAAGTTTACCAAGTAAATACATAGTTAAATTCTCGAATGGAGTCTCGAAGTAACCTATGCTTTAGTTGCCTGTTCTAGGGCCACAAGTATCCTTTTCAGAAGTTATCCCATGGCCCTAAAAGAACTTGACTTGTGGAACCGCAAAAAAAGTTTTATTTTGTGACGCGACGCAAGAACATTTATTCATATACGTACCTTTGCTATAAGACCTATTAACTATCTATTAGTAGTGTCGGAAACTCGTATACGTGTTTTACGACATAAACGGCCGTATCTTTTTTTTTTTGTTAATATTGTTAATTTCTGGTTTTAATTTTAAGGCGATATCTGGACGCGTTTCTGGGATAAAGGGCTTTAACAGACAGACAAACGGATAACAAAGTGATTTATAAGGGTACCGTTTTTTTTCTTTTGAGGTCCGTACCTTAAAAGAAAAACGGAACCCTAAAAACTAATGAATTTTGAGGTCGCATCAAATATCTGTTCTGGGAAGACGATTGTGTGTTGCACATTGTGTGTTGTATTTAGTTGTATGTCTGTGTTTCTTCTTAAACTTTAAAGTCCTTGTATTAAAAACTGATGCTCTAATAGTAAGCTGATTTGATTTTCAAACTGAAGTTTTTTTATGCCATCTTGTTTGACGGGTAAGGTATCCAATTCATCTCCCGCTCTAGGCTGACATATCTTTGAGGCATGCGTGGAACACTACGCATTATCGATGAATTGGGTTTGATCCGGACGGCGAGCTACCCTTCGCTCGTCGTTTACAAGCCTTCGCATACCGTGGTTGGTAGTCGAGGTCGGCGTTGCGGCGGTTAGGGCGTGAGGATCTACGCGTTCGGTCGTTTCCTTCGCTAGTATTTACTACATCACAATTCATAGAAGGAAACGAACGCCTGCCATTTCTACTCGCCCCAGACACTGGTTTGGCGCGAAAGGTCGCCACCACCGATCGCTTTAAGAGAACACAACGGTACTCTGCTCAAGCGACCTTTGAGCTTTCAACCCAATTCAGCGAAGAATTTTTTCAGATGGTTTCAGGGGCGAGTTATTTATTAACGTTTGACATTTAATTTAATTGTAAAATGATAATTCTTTTGTATTTTAAACTAGAAGATTAGTTTTTTGTAATATTATTGATAGGCTCGCGTTTGACCACCATCTCATCTGATTGTAAGCGATGATGTGGTCAATGATGGAGTTAATGTGGTTATGTCTGTATGTAATATAATTGTTAGGACGCTTTTTATGCTGGTAGATAGGTACGGGGTTTTCATGACCATCATTCCAGCACCATCTCGTCACTTGGTGCCTATTCATTGTTGATAGGTGGTCCACGGTTGGATGCCGCGGATACCGATCACCTCAAGTCGGCAACGCCTCCGATTCCTTTGTTCTGTCGTAATCTCAACGCTCAGTCACGTGGTTAGAACAAAGGAATCGGAGGCTTGACCGACTCGAGGTGATCGACAAAAAAGAATCGGAACGAAACGATCGTAGCTTGGCTAGGCCTGCAGGTGGTCCATGGGTGGACGCTGCGTTGTCAGTCAGTAAATGTCGTGTGGTTAACCAGTTGAGTTACGTTGTCCGCGAATAGATGAGAAGTTGGCCTGGGATCGTCTTTAGGTTAGGTACACACCTGACCTATCGTAATATCTCGAAACTATAAATTGGCTCTCATAGCTCCGAAATTTTCTACATAGATTCTTTACATAAAAATACTAGACACGTGTTTCGGGTTTCGCATATACTTCAATATTCGGGAATCACAAACCACTCTGCTTGGCAATTGTTGTCAAATGCCAGTCGAATTTTAGCGATAAATTTTAGTTATGTGATAACCCATTAACAATATTCGCAGATGCCTATTGTCTGATTTTGTAATGTTTTGATATAAGTATCTGTTAAATAAAACAGATAACGTGAAATACATTACTGGTATCATTATCTCTTTTAAGTATACGATTACGATTATCACTTACTCCTATTTATTATCCTTATTGCATTGCATCACTTTCAACAATAAACCTTTGCGTAATTACTTGAAAGTAAACTCTATATAGATGTCCGTGGATTGTACATTTCATCATATCAGCCGATAGACGTCCACTGTTGGACATAGGCCTCCCTCAAGCGTCGCCACCAAGACCGGTCCTGTGCGTCACGCATCCATCGGATAACCGCCACCCTGACCAGGTCATCGGTCCACCTTGTTGGAGGCCTTCCAACGCTGAAGGCCTTTCAATACTCGTATTTTTTTAACTAAACTTAATCTTTAGTACTTACATAAATATAAAAAACCGGGCAAGGGCAAGTCGAACTGGCGATTTGAGAGTTCCGTACAAACTCGTCTATGAAAACAGTTCAATTTCCAAAATGAGTAACGATGATTTTTCCGATTCACAAATAAAAGTTTTATTGTGACGTAACAAAACATTTACAGTTTTCAGATTTTTTCCTATAAGACACCTTGCTTCATGTCAATTTTCAGAATTCTAGGCCAACGGGACTAGGGAACAACGGAAGTACGCTATGATTTTTAATTTCCTTGAGATTTTCTTTCCTTATATTTTTTTTCGTTAACTTAGAAGTTTGGTATTTTCAGCTTCAAAAAGCCGCAGACTTGAGTAGTATATGGTTTTAATTTCAACTCGATACCTCCACGCGTTCCCGAGATAACAAGTCTTGACAGATTGACGGGCAACAAAGTGATCCTATAAGGTGCCATTTTTTCCTTTTGAGATACGGAACCCTAAATTTAATTAAAATCATCATCTTTCTGCCCTGTACTGTATTATTTGGGGTCGCCGCAACACGTTTTCTATGATTTTGTCCGGTCACCCGTCGTATTTATCACTAGTTCCCTTTTCTTCATACAATTTATGCATCTTTTCTTTGACCTTCCTATCCCTCTCCATTCATCCACATGTATACTCATAACTCTTTTTGGAACCTGAGTTTTATCCCTCCTCTTTACAGGACCATAGCAAAATAAACGATTAATTACCCTTCAATTTTTTAGTCACTTTTAAGTATAAAAAATTATCGAAAGCTCATTATAATTATGAGCTAACTATAAGATAAGCTACTAGTGTAGAGTAGTGCTAATCAAAGAATATAATGAATGTCTAATATTTTTAATGTTTTCAGCTGACGCTCTAAAATGTTACGTATGCCGTGACTGTAGCACAGTTAACTCAAGCCACGTAAAAACATGTACAAGAGAAAACAGAACAACAACCACTGAACTACCGACTAGTACTTCAATCCAATATGATTCGACCACTCATTTAACAAGTGATACTGATCCACCTGACACAACCCCGAGCGGCTCTAGCACTGACGCCCCACCAAGCGGCTCTAGCACTGATGAGCCACCAAGCGGCTCTAGCACTGACGCCGCACCAAGCGGCTCTAGCACTGATGCCCCACCAAGCGGCTCTAGCACTGATGCCCCACCAAGCGGCTCTAGCACTGATGCCCCACCAAGCGGCTCTAGCACTGATGCCCCACCAAGTAGCTCTAGCACTAATGCCCCACCAAGCGGCTCTAGCACTGATGCCCCACCAAGCGGCTCTAGCACTGATGCCGCACCAAGCGGCTCTAGCACTAATGCCCCACCAAGCGGCTCTAGCACTAATGCCCCACCAAGCGGCTCTAGCACTAATGCCCCACCAAGCGGCTCTAGTACTGATGCCCCACCAAGTGGCTCTAGCACTGATGCTCCTCCAAGCGGCTCTAGCACTGATGCCCCACCAAGCGGCTCTAGCACTGATGCCCCACCAAGCGGGTCTAGCACTGATGCTCCACCTAGCGGGTCTAGCACTGATTCTCCATCGAGCGGCTCTAGTACTGATGCCCCACCAAGCGGCTCTAGCACTGATGCTCCTCCAAGCGGCTCTAGCACTGATGCCCCACCAAGCGGTTCTAGCACTGATGCTCCACCTAGCGGGTCTAGCACTGATTCTCCATCGAGCGGCTCTAGTACTGATGCCCCACCAAGCGGCTCTAGCACTGATGCCCCACCAAGCGGCTCTAGCACTGATGCCCCACCAAGCGGCTCTAGCACTGATGCCCCACCAAGCGGCTCAAGCACTGATGCCCCACCAAGCGGCTCTAGCACTGATGCCCCACCAAGCGGCTCTAGCACTGATGCCCCACCAAGCGGGTCTAGCACTGATGCTCCACCTAGCGGGTCTAGCACTGATTCTCCATCGAGTGGCTCTAGTACTGATGCCCCACCAAGCGGCTCTAGCACTGATGCCCCACCAAGCGGCTCTAGCACTGATGCCCCACCAAGCGGCTCTAGCACTGATGCCCCACCAAGCGGCTCTAGCACTGATGCCCCACCAAGCGGCTCTAGTACTGATGCCCCACCAAGCGGCTCTAGCACTGATGCTCCTCCAAGCGGCTCTAGCACTGATGCCCCACCAAGCGGGTCTAGCACTGATGCCCCACCAAGCGGGTCTAGCACTGATGCTCCACCTAGCGGGTCTAGCACTGATTCTCCATCGAGCGGCTCTAGCACTGATGCTCCTCCAAGCGGCTCTAGCACTGATGCCCCACCAAGCAGCTCTAGCACTGATGCCCCACCAAGCGGCTCTAGCACTGATGCCCCACCAAGCGGCTCTAGCACTGATGCCCCACCAAGCGGCTCTAGCACTGATGCCCCACCAAGCGGCTCAAGCACTGATGCCCCACCAAGCGGCTCTAGCACTGATGCCGCACCAAGCGGCTCTAGCACTAATGCCCCACCAAGCGGCTCTAGTACTGATGCCCCACCAAGCGGCTCTAGCACTGATGCTCCTCCAAGCGGCTCTAGCACTGATGCCCCACCAAGCGGCTCTAGCACTGATGCCCCACCAAGCGGGTCTAGCACTGATGCTCCACCTAGCGGGTCTATCACTGATTCTCCATCGAGCGGCTCTAGCACTGATGCTCCTCCAAGCGGCTCTAGCACTGATGCCCCACCAAGCAGCTCTAGCACTGATGCCCCACCAAGCGGCTCTAGCACTGATGCCCCACCAAGCGGCTCTAGCACTGATGCCCCACCAAGCGGCTCTAGCACTGATGCTCCACCTAGCGGGTCTAGCACTGATTCTCCATCGAGCGGCTCTAGCACTGATGCCCCACCAAGCGGCTCTAGCACTGATGCCCCACCAAGCGGCTCTAGCACTGATGCCCCACCAAGTGGGTCTAGCACTGATGCTCCACCAAGCGGCACTAGCACTGATGCTCCACCAAGCGGGTCTAGCACTGATTCCCCATCGAGCGGTTCTAGTACTGATGCTTCACCAAGCGGCTCTAGCACTGATGCCCCATCGAGCGACTCTAGCACTGATGGCTCAGGCACTGACGATGCAGGTACCAAGGTTAGTTAGCACGAGTTATAAATAAAATCAGAAGGATACCCTTTCATATTATCTGTATTAAGCTAAGACCAAAAGGGAATCACATTAGTTTATTGATTTCCAAAACGGTTCTTGTTGTAGAAATTGCAATAGGTACCCAAACAAGGTCACGATCATCTTCCTGCCCTTGTCGCATTTTACTTGAGGTGAGCGCACCACGTTTTCTTTCTTCCATTAATTAACTAAAAAATGCATGTACTTGAAAAGTAACTTGTTTAAAACATTTTTTGTCGTTTATTTTGACAAGTAATTTATAAGTGAGGACTTGTAATTGGCTATCAGTGTAACTTACTGTCCTTTATCTGATTTTTTTGGTCGTAAATCTCTCATAATATTTACATAAATAAACAATTTTATTGAATTTTTTGGCAACTGAATTTAATAGATATATGAATATTAGTGTCCCCGCACACGGGCGTCAAAAAAACGCTAGAAGCGGCCACAAAAAAAAGCTAGAGGCCGCCGCAAAAAAACAGCTGAAGCGCGCGAAGTGTCTTCAAGCGTTTTTTTGTAGCGGCACCGTCGCACACTAGCCACAAAAAAAGGCCGCTTCAAAAAGAAACTAGAAGCAGCGTTTTTTTTAGGCCCGCGTGGGCCATTTACTCTAACAACAAAAACCATCATGCTCCACATAAAGATCATTTTACATAATTTTCATTTAATATAACGCATAGTTTCAATCTTCAGAAAAGATAAAATCTGTTTGTGGTTTCTATCATACTAAGATAACATTTTCTCTAAAGCTCGTAAAGTAATTTTTCTTATTTTTATCAGGAATTGTACCGTGGAAAACGATCATTGCTGCAATTTATAGAGGCTGAGGAGACAGAAATAGACCCTCAGTGTATCGAAGCAGTTTATGAAGGTAATTATGTCAATCGTTGGTTTTTTTCTAATATTAAAATCATCTGGTTTACCTCGAAATCCAAAATTTTGAAAGATTTTTTTGCAATTTCAAGCTCAATGTCGGATAGTATGGTAACAAAAATTATGTAGTAACTCAGAGACAGATGAGGGACGTAATTTTTTTTAAATTAAATATGCACACATAATTAGCTCTCCTCTAAGTTAAAGAGTTTTGTTTATGATTTTAATGAATATAAATTACAAATGGTAAAAAACGTACGAAAATTTGGATTTCGCGGGCTACTCAGAATAAAATTAAGGTATAATACTTATTAATTATCAAGGTTTTTTTTTAATACTTCTCTAATCATATGTAGGTGCAATGACTTCTTCCGCTCCATCCTAGAACTGGAGAAGTCATTGGATGATTTCCCACCTAAAAAAAGGCTCATGCTGACAAATACATACATGAATGCATTAATTCTCACGTCACCTTGTGGACCGTCCGTACGGTGAGCAATGGGTAGCTCACTGTCCGATCGTCCGGTAACTGTCCGGACCGAGCCCAAGTCGTCGACGGCGCGCACTGTTCCCACGCGCCTCAAGGAGCTGTCAGCAACAGCAGGGGTCCAGCTGGGTCGAAGCCTACTGAGGCCAGGGTTAATTCGAAAGATAGCTCGAGCCCCGGTACGAAATGCAACGAAGGAACAGGAGCCCACACCTGTTCCTTCGTAGCATTTTAGTCAGCAAATCTCTGACACTATCTCCCGCTCCTCATAGTCATAGGACGATTTTCCCATCGCTAAAAAAAAACGTCACCTACAACTACTACTACGGTGGGTACAGCAACTACAACTACCGTGGGTAAAAATTCAATGTAATCGAGTTTATTGAATTTCAGAAAACGGTGTTTCAAAGTTTTTCCGTGACTGCTACTACGCACCAGAAGAAACTGAGGAAGATGGAGAAGTATGTCGCGCCGCAGTTGGTTCCGAGAGCGTCGTCAAATGCAACATCTGCACCAAAGACCTGTGCAATGCCTCAGGGAAAGCAACAACGAGCATAACTATGATCATAGCCGGTTTATTTTCATATTTTTTTTACTACTAAAAACAGTTTTCGAGCTAGATGTAAAAAAAAATTCGTCAAAATACAAATATATGTCTAAGTTTAATTTTAGTAACCCATCGAAGTAGGCTGATAATTAGTTTTATAAGCGAAGCTACAGACAATAATTATTTTTATAAGTAGAACAATGTATTTTTATATACAGTTTTAGCGCTACTTAAAAATAATAAAGTTGATAAATAAAAGAACTAAACTTCTCAAAATATCTTTTTTGACTTTTATGGCAATTAAGCAAATCGCTTATATTGTTATCCTTTATCTTTCCTTTTTTTAACTTTATTTTGTTTCCTTTTTTCTATTGTTTCCTTTGTTTTTCTTGTTGTTTTTGTTATTGTTTTCCTTTTTTTATTGTTCTTTTTCTTTTATTGTCATCTTTTTTTTCATCCAAATTTAGTGTGTGACGAATCATCAAATAACTTATGCCGCTTTTGATGGAGTCAGAAAGGGAGTGTCAGACTGTTACTGACTAACAGCCCGTTTACCACCATTGCCACTGTGAGCGGTAGCTAAGCACGGGACGGCGAGCGGTAAGATCAACTGAAAATGTTTGAAGCATACCACGAGACACCGCTCATAACGCCGCGCGACCGCTTACCGATGCAGTCCTGCTCGCCGCGCCGCTCGGCTCACCGCTAAGCTGCGAAGGAGTGACCAGGCCGTAAAGCCTACCCGTATTCTTCGGAATGCCCATGCGTTCCAGGGACGGCCGTGAATAAGAATAAGAGTAGCTACGGGGTTGCTCTTACAGACAATCCAATGTCTGCATTGTAAATTCCAGAAAATACAATGCAGCCCGTGCAGGCATCGGCCCTAGCTGACCTAGCCTATTTTACGAACTGCTGATTATAAAATGACAAGCTACCTTTGATCACTCTGATAACACTCGGGTGTTTTTTCGCGCCGAATCTAAAAGGTTTGCGGCGAGGTTTAGCCCCGACGGCGTTGGACCTTCCACGCTTCATTCTCGTGAATCTTAACGCCTTCAATCAACAAAATATTATAAACATTATTTATGAAAATATTACAATTTATGTACACACATATACACAGACGAACATACATTATTATAAAAATTTTTACAAGGATAAGGAAGATCTGATAAATATATTACAGATAGATGAGATAAGATAAATGTTTTTTCCAGCAGACCTGTGAAAGGGGAGATTAGCAGAAAGTTGACAAAACAATTATGTGTAGAAATATGAAACAAAAAACTGGGCAAGTGCAAGTCAGACTCGCGCACTGAGGGTTCCGTATGTGCTTACCTGTGCACATCATTCAAATCCCGAATGGAATCTCGACGATTTTTTCCGAATCGCAAAAGAAAAGGTATTTTTTTTGCGACGTACAAACTTGCTGTTTTAGAACTCCTTTTAAGCTAAATTTCAGGATTCTGGGTAAACGGGAAGTACCCAGTGAATTTGATTCCTTTGATAGTGTCGAAATATAAGTTTTTTGCGACATACACGGTCGTATATTTTTGTCCGTGAAGACCTGAGTAAATGGTATTAATTTTAACTCGATACCTGCACGCGTTCACGAGTTAAAGGGTTTTGACCACAGAACAGAAAATATAGGTAGAAGTGCCCCTAACGTGGCTAAGCACGGGGACCAATGTCGCCAAACTCACACATTTGCGTATCAAATTGTACATTACACACATAAAAAACAGTAATATGATTGGCTTTCGTAGCCAATCATATTACTGTTTTTTGCTACGAATTACAAACTTAACTTTTACAAATCATATTCTTATTGCTTTCATAAATTAGGTCTTATTACAACGTAAGAAAGTTGTTATTATTTGACATGACACAAACAATAAAGAAGTTTTAACCAATTTACAACGAGCTACGGCTACTCAACGCTAGATGGCGCTGTAACCAATTTATTCTATTCAGACCGCTAGAGCCTTTGAAATAGATGCCATATTCACCTGCACATGTAATAGGCTAATCGCGCCTGATGTTGACAAACGCTCGATATCTAAGAGGCACTTCCTCTACTTTTCTTTATTCCATGGTTTTGACGGACAGACAGACAGACAACCAAGTCATTCTATAAGGATTATGTTTTTTCTTTTTGAGGTGTGAAACCCAAAAACCAACACATTAAGCCATCAACTGAGTGACATAGGCTATAAAAAGGCTGATGATGATAATGACATAGGCTATACAACGTGTAACGTTAAATGCGCAAAAACGGAAAATAGTTTGATCAGAATAATGAGCAGAATCAATTAAACCACTTTATAATATAGGTTAAATTTTTCTAAAAATGTCGCCCTGTCTATTTATGAATAGGTCAAGCCATCACGTGCGCAAACCCGCCGAAATAGGCAAACAAACACAAATGGTTGTAGTCCAATCAAATTTTCTCATACACGGGATAATAAAAGTTCTTATTTCAATGCAGACACAAACATAAGTTGTGAGCTTCGTTAATGGCATAATATAACGAGTTTACAAATCTTACGAATGGAAACTAAGCGCAACATTATAATATTTGAAATGCATTCATGGCTAGTTCTAATTATGTTTCATTTTCTTATTTCAGAAGTCACAAATTCATCAAAATTCTCAACATTTGGCTCTTATTAATTTTTTTTTTTTTTTTTCACAATATCTAAGCATCGTAGTTACATCATAATTAGATTATTTTGATGCCAAAAGTTCAATAAAGCAAATGATAAAAAAGTTAAAATCCAAATCACCACAATTTATCAAAAATATTGATTTTAAAAGATGTCCAAAAAATGTGTATAAATTATTAGTATTTGTACACATTTTTTGGAAATCTTTTAAGAAGTTTAGTTTTTTTTTCCGCAAGCCCGCGCCTACCTAGAATCTTAAAATGTTATTGACGACGAACTAAGTACAAAGTCTATGAAAATATACACTTACTTTGATAATGATTCATTTTGTTTTTATTATTACCGATAAAATGCCACTGAGTCTGAAGCCTTAGCTATAAATTCACATTTCGATTCAAGGAAGCTGAGTCAAGTGAAAGAATGACTGGAAGATTACGTTAATTAATTACTAGCTTTTGCCCGCAGCTTTGCCCGAATACATAAAATATACTTAGCTTGAGTCACTAAGAAATAAAGCAGCTTTCTATATAAAAATCGGACCAGCCCCCGTAGCCAAGCTACAACCGTTTTGCTTGCGTTGAACGCTTCGAGTTGACCTTGCCGCCAATTCTTTGGCTGACCACTTGACTGAGCGTTGAGATGACGTCGTTCCCGTACATTAGAAGCTTTCTACTAGCGTTAAGTATTGCAGATTTGAGATTAACAACTTGGCTAGGGGTTCAGACAGAGGGCTTAGCCAAGTTGATAATCTATAATCGTTAACGTTAATAGAAAACTTCAAATGTATGGGAATGACGTCATCTTAACGTTAAGTCACGTGGTCAGAACAAAGGAATCGGAGGCGTTACAGACTGTAGAGATCCGAAACGAAACGTTCGGAACTTGGCTAGGACTACAGTACTTTCAGAGATTCTTAAAAACAAAAATAAAATACCTCTTTATAATAATTAGTATAGATAAACAATTTTGAATCACCAAAATTGAACTGAATTTCGGTGATTCACCTGTATACGATAGTGTTCAAGTTGGAGATTTGTAATTATATAAATGGTGTTCATAAAGTTTAAAATAATTACTTAACTACTTCTATACTCTTCTCTCTATTTTTTTTCTTTTCTATCTCTTCTTCTTCTAACCCCATACACAACCCATGAAGTGATGTAGTTAGGATTACAGATTCTACCTTCAGAATTTTCTGAAAATATGGACCAAGCAGATAGTCTTTTTTTTCAGTCCCAAATTTCGTTTATGAAAGTGAACCTATATATTAAAGCATATAAAAAATACATATTATTGAACTTTCGACAGTGAGATAACCTGAACGATCTCCTGCGAAGCGGCGAGCCTTCTTGCTGGTATACCATCGTGGGATCTGGAGGCAATAGTCCTTGCACACATGCACGACATGCACGTGGAGATGCAACGCCGGGGTGAAAGTCCGCTGCCGCGACAGGTCATGGCAAGGCGGACAGAGCTCCGGCGGGATCTCATGGTGAAATGGCGTCGACGACTATCGCAACCCAGTGCCAGGCACGCCACAATTATGACAGTAAGTCCCCTCTTTGAGGCGGAAAAACCTCGCGGCGTCCTTACCTTCCGCATGACGCAGGTCCTCACCGGATATGGCACGTTCGGGAGGTTCCTGCACCGGATTCAAGCGGAAGAGACGCCCGGGTATCGCCACTGTGCGAAACGCCTGGAAGACACGGTGGAGCACACAGTTGAAGTGTGCCCTACTTGGGCGGAGCATCGCCGTGCCTTCGTGGCGTGGAGGCGATCGGCGGGGCAGACCTCTCGCGCCGGGCCTTGGCCTGTAGCCATGATCCGGAGCGAGGAGGAGTGGCAGACGGTAGCCTTCTTCTGCGAAGCAGTAATGCTAGCTCTCGCCGCCGCCGCCAGATTCCAATCCCGATTTCCGGCCACCCTAGACGGGGGCTTGCGGATGGCGAGCCATGGGTAGCTCGCTGTCCAACCTTCCGGTAAATGTCCCGACCAAGCCCAAAACGTCGACGGCGCGCATTGTTCCCGCGCGCCTCAGGAGTTGTCAGCAACAGCAGGGGCCATCTGGGTCGAAGCCTAGGGTTATCTGAAAAGGAGCTCGAGCCCCGGTATAAAGGCTTGAAGGAACAGGGTGGGTTTTTAGTCAGTAAGAGTCTGACACTATATCCCGCTCCACCCAAGAGCGGGGGTTGTTATTTGATGATTTTTGCCCACCAAAAAAAAAGTGAGATAACCTGAGGACATAGTCAAATTCGTGGAACGGGCACAAACATGCTCATAACCGTGAAGAATTTTGATGAAAAGAAGACAGGCCTGTATCCAGCTGCTGGTGATAACAGGTTAGAAGAACGCTAGACGTAGTTAATTGAAAAGAAAGCGTTAAAGTGAAACATGACTGTATAAACAAAGTCTTATCTCGTGTGAATGTTTAGCAGCTATTAGTAATTAGTAATACAGAGAAGTACACTTATCTGGGGAGTCGCATAAAAAGCACGATTACTCCAGTTCTTTGTCACATTCATAATCACTGTCACAAATTGCGTACCTACATAAATAAAAATAATTATCATAACCCACATAGTTTGCAATTGAAATAGACGTTTTACCAAAGTGTTATAATAACATAAACCATTAAAACAATGGCTAAGTTCTTCTATATTTTCATGTTGCTGATTATTTGTGATTTCACGAGGGGTATGTAAAGTTTTTATTTTTATTTTATTTGCTTAAGTTTCAATTCATTTTGCGAAGGGGTCAAGTAATTTCTCGTCGTTCTGAAAAATACTTAATGCGAGTTCACTACAATGTTTCACCACCACTTTCTCTATTAACCAATTATTATTTAACAACTAAAGTTTCTTATACTTTTATTTAACAAAATAATAAATTCGAAAATGATTTATTTTATAAAAAAATTTGCTTCACAAACATTTATTTTGCATATGCTTTTCTCTACAAATACTTCGGATGATATTGAATCATTAGGTAGGTATACTAAATTTCTGTATTACTACGTATAAGTATAATTTTTTCCTTTGATATTCAGAAAAGTTTTGAAAAAAAAACACGTTTATATTAAATATAGTAGTAACATAGTACTAGAGTCTGTCTAATGAAAGCGTAACCTGGAATTTTTTTTTAAATTAAAGTGGCAATATTATTTTGCCGCCAAAATCACGTCTAAGTCTATGATTGCAATTGTCAGTTTTTTGAAACAGATATTTTATTTATCAACAATAACTGCTTTATCATGGGTAAAACAATATAAAGTTATGTGTGAAAGCTGCTACACACTATCATCAGTGAGTTTAAACAAAAACAAGAAGAGAAAGAATTTGTTTTCTAAGAAAAACAACAATGTTTATACACGATCTTGGATTTTTAAGTTAGTGTGACACTATAATCTTGATCATTGTTGATTGACCACTAGATATTTTTACGGTATGAATGATGATGACTATTTTATTTGACTATCGCAGTGTTGTGCTCTTGGTATTCTTGTGGGAAGGCCAAAATGCCAAATTGTAAATAAAGAATATTATATACGGCATTTGAGAGAACAGATAAAATAAATTTGGATTAATAACTAACATTTTGTGTATTATTAACCTTTACCATACATCTACCAATAAATAAATCTACACACATTTAAGTTCTTATACAACTATTGTACAATTGTCATTTATAAAAAAATACTCAAGTACCAAAACTTTTTTCTCCTACTATTTCAATGATACCATATTCAAATTTTTGGGTTTCAACGTCCTTTTCTCAGGTCACGCTTTCAGTAAATGGACTCTAACTAGCTTTTGCTCGCAGTTTCACCCGCGTACATAAAATTAGCCTATGTCACTCAGGAATAAAGCAGCTTTCTATCGGTTGAAACATTTTTGCAAACGGACCAGTACTTCCAGAGATTAGCTCTTATAAAAAAAAAAACTTTACCTCTTTATTTTTTATATTAATATTAGTGTAGATTAATTCATGAATCCCCAAGCGACCACCGGTGGCCGCGCATCTATTGTCTTACTATTGTGTTTCTAATTGACGGTATCTGAAGGGTTAAAAAAACCTAGACATGTTCATTTTACGCATAATAATTTATAATTTAAAAAATCCCCAGACTTGTTGGAAATATTATGCAGTTTTTCGACTTTGACCTTACTTTAATAATGCACATAGTGACATTATCTACCATTCACATATAAACGTACAAGATTACCGCCAGAACAGATTTAACATATTTCATTCCTTAACTTATCATTTTATCAAATCTTTAAATCTAATCTTACCGACAAAAAATCTGTCCTCCAAAAATATGCTTACCACCACCAGACGATAAGAAATTGTCAAAATTATTTTTGTGCATACAAGGTTTGCAAAACATTTAACAATGTGACCTACTTAAATTACGATTTAGGTTGGGCAGTTTATGACAATTGATAGTAACTTTTATGACGTCTGCAATAAATTTTAAAACAGTTACATTTGCACTCATGCAGTAGTATAATGTAAATCTCTTACCCCGCACTTGTTATCGCTCGTATCATAGGTAGATAAATTAAAAAATAGAAATGTCCATCAGTAAGACTGTAAGGCTTTACTATGCCATGTGCGAAACGAATATTTAACAACAACACTCATCTATACATTGCCTTTTTAGGTGAACAGTTGTCAATGACAACCTCGTACTTTTCGAGGACTCCACATCCGAAGATCAGCTTGAGTATTGCAGAGCTAACAAACATTTCGAGCACTGCTCCGCCGACGAACAGCCCCAGCACAGCACCGCCGTCGAATATATCAACCAATGAACCACCAACAAATAGCTTGAGAACTGCTTCGCCGACGATCACAACAACCACTGCAGCAGCGACGATCACATCAACCAATGCACAGCTAACGAACTCGTCAAACACTACACCAGCGACGATCACATCAACCAATGCACCGCTAACGAACTCATCAACCACTACACCACCGACTAATACAACAACAACTACAGAATCAACAACTATACTACCAACAAATACAACAACCACTACAGCACTGACAACTACAACAACCACTACACTACCAACAAATACAACAATAACTGCAGCACCGACAACTACAACGACCACTACACCACCAACAAATACAACAATAACTGCAGCACCGACTACTTCAATGACCACTACAGCACCGACAACTACGACGAACACTACACCACCAACAAATACAACGACTACAGCACCGACAACTACAACAACCACTACACCACCAACAACAATAACTGCAGCGCCGACCACTACAACGACTACTACAGCACCGACAACTACAACGACCACTACACCACCAACAAATACAACGACTACAGCACCGACAACTACAACAACCACTACACCACCAACAACAATAACTGCAGCGCCGACAACTACAACGACCATTACAGCACCGATAACTACAACGACCACTACACCACCAACAAATACAACGACTACAGCACCGACAACGACAACAACTACTACCCCACCGACAAATACAACAACTACTACAGCACCGACAACTACAACGACCACTACAGCACCAACAACTACAACGACCACTACACCACCAACGAATACAACAACGACTACAGCACCGACAACGACAACAACCACTACAGCACCGACAACGACAACAACCACTACATCACCAACAAACACAACAACGACTACAGCCCCGACAACTACAACGACCACTACACCAACACCACCAACAAATACAACGACTACAGCGCCGACAACGACAACAACGACTACTACACCACCAACAAATACAACAACGACTACAGCACCGACAACTACAACGACCACTACACCACCAACAAATACAACAACGACTACAGCACCAACAACGACAATAACCACTACAGCACCGACAACGACAACAACCACTACATCACCAACAAACACAACAACGACTACAGCACTAACAACTACAACGACCACTACACCACCAACAAATACAACGACTACAGCACCGACAACGACAACAACCACTACCCCACCAACAAATACAACAACTACTACAGCACCGACAACGACAACAACCACTATAGCACCGACAACTACAACGACTACTACACCACCAACAAATACAACAACGACTACAGCACCGACAACTACAACGACCACTACACCACCAACAAATACAACAACGACTACAGCACCGACAACTACAACGACCACTACACCACCAACAAATACAACGACTACAGCACCGACAACGACAACAACCACTACCCCACCAACAAATACAACAACTACTACAGCATCGACAACGACAACAACCACTACAGCACCGACAACTACAACGACTACTACACCACCAACAAGTACAACGCCTACAGCGCCGACAACGACAACAACGACTACAGCACCGACAACGATAACAACCACTACAGCACCGACAACTACAAGAACCACTACACCACCAACAAATACAACAACCACAACACCACCGACGACTACATCAACCACAACACCACCGACGACTACATCAACCACTACACCGTCACCGAACACTTCAACTAGACCTAAAACTAGGATTTCTATGGTTATAGTCGGCTTGATATCAAGTTTTTTTCTAATTCAACAGTCATCTAGCTAGATTTTAAATTGTAAATTAAACATTTAATCAGTCATTTGAGTATTTATAACAGAATGTAAAGAAAATATACTTACAACTAAATTATTATTAGCAGCATTGCCACATTGAATGACAATTCATTCATTGTGGCAATGCTGCCAGCTTTCTAGGCACACTCCAGATGATAGCAATGTGAACTTCGACGCCTAAGTGTATTTTGTATTATATGTACATAGTTAGGTTTAGTATAAAAGTATTTACAGTTTATTTGATATTTAAGTTTACTATGTTGTTTGTTAGACCAATAAAATTAAGGTTCAATATTAGTTATTTATTTAGAATCTAAACTAAATTATTAAATAGCCTATTACATATAACTATACTGTTTATTTATTATAACTTGAATTTATCCACTGCAAGGCAAATCTCAGTCTCATTCCTTCCTTCCATTTTTCTCGAATTCACTAGAACTGTAAGTTTGAATCAGTCCTTTAAGTAGGAACCCATTTCAGCCATCTTTGTGTTTTTTTTTATGGAGGGTATCTTCTGAGCGAATAATATAGTTTGCTTTTCTCAACCTCTCTTTCTCTACAAAGAGTGGATAAGTTTTTTTCATACTTTACCAGACTTTTCAGACAGTCAACGATGAATACGTACGTACTTATGTAATATTGCGAGGAAACTATTATCTGACTAATATTCAGCTAACCTAATGTATTAGCTTCACGTAACCTAATACGAATTTATAAATAAACGCATAAATTCGTATTAGGATTCACATATTAGTATCATATTACGTCTGCCTAATATGAATAATTTATATTCGTCACACCAGTACTTAGACACTTCATACAGTGATTCAGAGATGAGGGGAATTGAAAAATAAAGTCTATAATTAAACTTTTTTGTTCATAATTCGTAAATTTTAGTTTAAATAATATCCTAATTTGCTTAGGTACCCTATCTGATTCGATTTGGCAGCTATGACGTGCACCACGTAGCGCTTTAGTCGATCCGAATCTATTCTTATTTGCAACGCATAGTATTTTTGCTGTTTAATACCTATTACAAAAAACATCCTGCAGTAAGAGCTCTCCGACGCGACCGGCTCGTCACGTCAGCATTAGTATCATTTTCTTCTCACCGCCGCGTGACAACTACCTACCTAGTATCCAATGGCTTGGTATGACGATGACGCGATGAGAAGAGGCTGGATGAACTTAAAAGTAGGGTAGGCTTTAATGTGAGATACAACATGTGTCGTCTTTTTACCATCTCATCTTCTCACATAGAGCAGGCTGTGTTGGAGCTGTTGCTGCACGTGCGAAAGTGTCACCTAGTTTTTCGGGATACCAGCAAACAACTACTCGACTTTGCCAGTGAGTGCCAGTGTTTTATTTAATTTATTTATTTACCACATGGTATGGCAAATGCAAGTATTAATCAAAGACCAAATGCAAAGAAATGACAACGTAGCAGACCAAGACAAAGATGACTTTGGGCGGAGCATCGCCGTGCCCTCGTGGGGGTCGATCGGCGGCGGCGGAGACCTCTGGCCGGGCTTTGGTTCAAGCCATGATCCGGAGCGAGGAGGAGTGGCAGGCGGTACGGTGTTAATATAGTATTGCTGCTCATAGCTCCATCTAAAGTATTGATCATCTGGCAGAAGTAATATAAAAACCTTGAGAATAGGAAGTGTTCTTAAAAAATTCAATTACATAGAACGTTCTGCCATTATAAAGTATGTCCTCGAACCTGCCATACTCAAAAACGCTGTATTTATATTTGTATCAAAAAACTTTTAAAAGAAGTTGGTTTTCAAAGTTTCTCTATAATACTGTTAGTATATTATGTATATGTAGGTATCAAAATAGAATGTTTGATTTCGTGTTTGATTTGGTTACCACTAACGCCATCTAGTAACTCTGCTACTAAGCAATGTATGTATTGACGTTCAATAAAGTCAGTGTGTTGCGAATACCCAACGAGTTTTAATAGGTTATGGGCCTATCCCAAATTTATCAGTTATTTTAAGATTAAAATAGATAAATTGTGCTTGTTGATTCGCGGAAACATGAACTCGAACTATATAGCTAGTGTGCCGAAGTTAAAAGGCAGGGAGAACTTTGACGAGTGGTGTTTTGCGGCAGAAAACTTATTGGTCTTGGATGGGATGGAAAAGTACATCAAACCACCGGCCGGTTTTGAAGTCAAGCCAGCGGAAGATGCAAAAACGAAGGCAAAATTAATATTAACCATTGATCCAGCATTGTACGTGCACATCAGAAACACGGAAAGTTCAGCAGCATTATGGACTAAATTGAAGACCATGTTTGACGACTCCGGTTTCTCGAGGAAGATAACCTTGCTTCGACATTTGATTTCGATTAGACTGGATAGTAGTGACTCAATGGCAACCTATGTCACTCAAATCGTCGAAACAGCTCAAAGGCTAAATGGCACAGGATTTACAATCACCGACGAGTGGGTGGGATCATTATTATTGGCAGGTTTGTCTGATCGTTATTCTCCGATGATCATGGCTATAGAACATTCGGGTATTTCGATAACTGCTGACGTCATTAAATCCAAATTGCTTGACATGGAAGTTACCATAGAGTCAGAAAGCACTGGCGCAGCATTCGTGGCGAGAAATAAAAATTACTCTGGCAACACTAAACCGAAGAAAAATGGCGGTGCAAATACGGCAAACAAGAAAATAATGACGGCTACAGATTCAACAACAAAAGAAATAGTTTGTTATAAATGTAAAAGCAGTGGTCATTACCGGAACCAGTGCCCATTGTTAAAGAAAACTGCAAGTAAATGCGTCTTTAACGTTGTATTCATAAACGGAAAGTTTAACAAGACTGAGTGGTACGTCGATAGCGGTGCAAGCGCACACATGACTGCGAACAAAGATTGGATGAAAAACATAAACCAATCGCCGTGTTTACCAGAAATCGTCGTTGCTAATGAATCAAAGGTGTCAGTTGATTGTTCCGGAGATGTGGATATTGTTTCGGATTTGGAATTTCATATTACGGTAAAAAATGTGCTATGCGTGCCTAGTTTGACAACAAACTTGTTATCTGTTAGCGAGCTCATCAGGAATGGCAACAATGTTGTATTTAAAGAAAATCATTGTTATATTTATAACAGAAATGATGCTTTAGTTGCGATAGCTGATTTAACTGATGGTGTTTACAAGTTGAGGTTGCAGTCGCCAAGTTATGTGTTGGCAGTTCCTGCAGTTACCGGACGATTATGGCACAGAAGGCTAGCTCATATTAACAGTCAAGATATGAACAAAATGAGAAATGGCATAGTTGATGGCTTGTCATATGAAGGAACATTTGATATAACAAAATCAGCATGTACTACCTGTTGTCAGGGAAAGCAAATGAGGTTGCCGTTCTCTCATGTTGGTGAACGAAGTACTGAGACATGTCATCGGATTCACAGTGATTTGTGTGGACCAATGGAGGTGAATTCTTTAAATGGCAGTAGATATTTCATGTTATTTGTTGATGATTATAGTAGGATGACTTTCATTTATTTTCTCAAAAAGAAAAATGAAGCATTAAATAAATTCAAGGAGTTCAAATCAATGATAGAAAACCAGCAAGGAAAGAAAATAAAAATCTTTCACACTGATAACGGACTGGAATACTGCAATAAAGAATTTGAAAATTATTTAAAGCAAAATGGTATCATTCACCAGAAGACTAACACTTACACACCCGAACAAAATGGAATCTGTGAAAGGGCTAATCGCACAGTGGTAGAAAAGGGAAAATGTCTTTTATATGATGCAAAGTTGGGAAAGAGATTTTGGGCAGAAGCGGCCAATACGGCAGTTTATTTGAAGAACCGGTCCATTGTGTCAGGAGTACCAAAGACCCCTTATGAACTGTGGCATGGGACAAAGCCCGACCTAAGTCACATTAGATTGTTTGGAAGTAAGGTGATGGTCCATGTTCCCAAAGAGAAGCGCCTTAAGTGGGATAAAAAGGCCATACAGCACATCTTAGTGGGATATGGAGAGGATGTGAAAGGATACAGATTGTATAACCCAACCAAAAACACCATTATCACCAGCAGGGATGTCATCGTGATGGAAGGCGAAACAGGTGAAATTGCAACCAGTGAAGAGGCTATATGGATATCCGTTAATGAGACAGCACAGAATAGTGAGAAAACACCAGAGATCAGCGTGCAGAAGGAGAGCAGCGATTCAGTGGGGGTACTTTGTGATCCAGAAGTTGAGGATCAAACTGACAGCTCTTCAGATTCTTCAGTCTATACTGATGGTGAAGACTCACATCAAGAAGATGTACCAAGTGAGGTGCAGGTGCAGAGGGTCCAGACAACATCAGTTCCAGAGCCAGAGCCTCATGTAATCACAAAGCGTCAAAGAAAACCGACTGAGCGATATGGCTATAGTAACCTGTGCACATCCAGTACTGTTCCAACATCTGAGGAGATCACAATCACAGAGGCTCTGAAGGGGCCTGAGAAGGAGCAGTGGACACGTGCCATGACTGATGAACTACAGTCATTCGAGGACAATGATGCGTGGGAGCTAGTTAAAAACCCAGGTGATGTGTCTGTAGTGAAGTGTCGATGGGTGTTTGTTAAAAAGTATGATGTGGACAATAATGTGCGGTACCGGGCAAGGCTTGTGGCCAAAGGCTTTACGCAAAAGCCAGGTGTAGATTATACTCGTACTTTTGCGCCTGTAATTCGTCATTCAACTCTTAGATTACTGTTTGCTCTTAGTGTTAAAATGAGAATGAGCATAACACATTTAGATGTAACTACAGCTTTTCTTAATGGTATTTCAAAAGAAAAAATATATTTATGTCAATACCTGAAGGTTTTGCAAACAAAAGTGGGGGAAATGTGTTAAGGTTGAAACGGGCTATTTACGGATTAAAGCAGTCATCTTTAGCATGGTATGAGAGAGTGAAGGATTGTCTTTGTAAGTTAGGTTTCAACAACAGCCAATATGAACCATGTTTGTTTGCAAAAAGTAAGGGTAAGATAGAAATTATAATAGGGTTGTATGTCGATGATTTCTTGATATTTTCAAATAATACAAATGAAACAGAAAAATTGAAACATATTTTAGCTTCAGAGTTCAAATTAAAGGATTTGGGACAAGTAAGACAGTATTTAGGAATGAGAATAAATGTAAACAAAGATAAAAATGTAATTACTATAGATCAAACACAGTATATTGAACAATTACTTAAAAAATTCCAGATGTCAGATTGTAAACCTCAAAGTACTCCTATTGAACCAAAATTAAATGTTGAAAAATCTACAGAATGTTTACCTAATGTTCCTTATCAAAAACTCATTGGTTGTTTAATGTATCTGGCGGTCTTAACCAGGCCAGACATTGCCTATGCTGTTAGCTATCTCAGCCAATTTAATACTTGTTATAATGAAAATTGTTTTAACTATGCAAAACGAATATTGAGGTACTTGCAATGTACTAAAAATTATTGTTTGAAGTATGTTAGTAATGATATGGATTTGCAAGGTTTTGTAGACAGTGACTGGGCATCTGATGCTTTAGACAGGAAATCCTATACTGGTTTCTGTTTTATGATGTCAGGGTCAGCGGTTTCTTGGCAAAGCCGTAAACAGAAGTCAGTTAGTCTTTCTAGTACTGAATCTGAGTATACAGCTATGTCCGAAGCTTCTAGGGAGGCTGTTTATTTAAGAAATTTAATTTATGAGATTACTGGGAATTTATATGTAATCAATTTGCATTGTGATAATCAAAGTGCCATGAAATTGGCCTCTAGTCAACAGTGTCATAACAGGTCGAAGCACATAGATGTCCGTTATCATTATATTAGAAATGTTATAGATGATAAGATAATTAATATTAAATATGTGCCTACTGAAGAAATGCCTGCTGACATTTTGACTAAGGGTTTGTGTCATTTAAAACATTATAAGTTCATGAATATGTTAGGCATTGTAAGTTCATAATGTTTAGTTTATTTTGATAAGTGGGGGTGTTAGTATATTATGTATATGTAGGTATCAAAATAGAATGTTTGATTTCGTGTTTGATTTGGTTACCACTAACGCCATCTAGTAACTCTGCTACTAAGCAATGTATGTATTGACGTTCAATAAAGTCAGTGTGTTGCGAATACCCAACGAGTTTTAATAAATACTAGATGAATCCCCTATATGACAATATAGAGCTGCGTTTTATTTTATTTATAGCGATTTTTTACTTTTAGACTACTTTAGGCTACATACTCATACTGTGAAAAGTGGCGACATCAGATTCTGCGCTGTTGGCAACACTGCTTGGAATTTTGGCGCGACTTTTTCAAGTGAAGTTTGGTGATTAGTGACTGGTGACTGAAATTTATTTTATTCTTAGTGAATAATATGAGTGAAAATTTGTTTAGTTTTGTATTTCAAATGTCTACATAACTGTCAAAATGTTATGTGTGTTAAATGGACCTGAAATTTTGTGGTACCTAGTACTGAAAGTTACTCAGCGAAGCTTGCCGAGAAGGCTGAGCCGCTAAGTCGATACATTTGCTGCCAAATACTGCAAAGGACTACGCACTGTGCACTGATCTTGGATGTGTCAGTCCGTTCTTGGGTACAACGTACAACATCACTTTAGGGGGCGGTACTGCTAAAACTAATTTTATTAGCTTGAAGAGCCCTGAGAACAACCTAAGACGACCCACTGACCCAATACTGAAAGTGATGCTATGAAATCCTTAAAACTATCCAACAATTAAACTCTACTCAGAGTAAGGCAGGTAGGTACTAATTGTCTGTCAGCTCTTCGTTTTGCAATCTGTACTAAGACACTCCACTCCACTGTCTGATTCAAACAAATGAAGCATTATTCCTCTGATACAGGATACAACACTGCACTTCACATTGAGTTCACTAATCTACAAGAAATTTCATAAAGAACTACATAAATGTAATTGATTGCAATAAGTTTGAGTTTAAAACTAAGGTAATGGAATGATTACTTCAATAAAACTATACAAACTGAATCACTACATACTCAAATCTATTGCCTATTTTTGTATTATTTATTTGTGTTTTATTTCTGTACATATAATACCTGACACTCACTACCGTCATACACTATTACATAGGTATTACACCACATGAACTAAAAAAATACATTAGTGTAAGCTTATTACATGTAAAGTTGATATGCACAAAAAAAAAACTATTGAAAAGAACTATAAGTACCGACTTAGATGTTAAATTAAATTATTACTTATTGTTAATATTTAGACAGTTTTAATAATTAACTTTTTTAACCATCTTGTTGGGCTGCCCGAATCCTGAATTAAGTCATGTGCCAGAGAATTGGTGTCACATCTTATCAGGTAGACACTTTCCCTGGCTTCTAAAAAAGACTAGACTTGCTTTATATTAACAATTTCATAGAGACACTGAAATCTTACTTGATTAATACAGGTCATGAAACAAAAAAGAAATTTGTAAAACACTTTTTTTTGGGTACTGCAAACATATTTCTTTTGATTTATTTTTACCATCCACAATATGACATTCATTTTTATTCACTATGGGTGATGACCCATCTCCCAAACGGCTGGACTGATTTTCATGGACGGATGGCGGATGGATGGTACAAGAAGTAACTTTAAAGGCTACTTTTCATTTTCCCGTGGCAACTGAATCTTTTGACTGACCTGTTGGTCTAGTGGTTAGTGGCTCTGACTGCTATGCCTGGAGGTTATTGGTTCTATTTCTACCCAAGACAAATGTTTGTGCATAATTATTTGTTCTGAGTCTGGGTGTAATTTATTTACAATATGATACCTATTTAAAAATATACAACAATATTTTTAGTTTATGCAAAACCTGAATATAATTTGTTCAGAATCAGGTTTCCAATATTTTTGGGATGGAATGAATGGTCCGGTGACTATGTATTTTTGCTGACATAACAAGCTTATAGTTTTGTGATTTTTCATTATTATGAAATTTTGTACATAGATTATTTACTTACACAAAAATACTAGACACGTTTTGGATTTCGCATATACTAAAATAATTGTTGTATAATTATGTTATCAGTTTTTAACCAACTTCGAAAAGAAGGATGTTTTATGTTCGGCTGAATGTATTTTTTCTAGTACTCTTAGCACAAAGCTCTACTTAGTTTGGGACTAGATGGCGTTGTGTGAAAATTTTGAAATAATATTTTATATGTCAGTATATCTCGGAACCCCCTTAGGGAAAGTCCTGGACCTATGGATGCTGTACGAGGAGCCGAAGCCTGACCTAACTAAAAATACACGAGGCTGCTGCACTACTCCAGCGCTGCACGTTACTTTGTTATACATGGGATAACAAAGCAGCGCGGCTGCTAGTTTGAAGGCGTCGTTACGAACTTGATGCGGACGTGGTCGCGAGCAACAGCTAGTTCTGAAATAGGTATGTGATGGTAGGTATCCAGCACTCCAGACACTAAAGCAATGTGTACCACAACCGTATCTTAACTGACAATAATATCATGAGCCTTTTAGAGAATCATCAGGAATACTCATACTTTTTTATTGCACTGCATACTTAAGCTCACTATGAATGTATCTTATTCATTATTCTACACTGTTGTTGCTCGCTGATGTTGCACCTTTTCTGTTTTTATTTAATATTTGTAATATAATATAATATTTAACAACTATCACACAATGCCGTAAAGTCTCAAGGCACATGAGTAAATAAACTGTACTCAAGGTAAGCAGAGCTTGTGTTATGAGTACTAGACAACTGTTATACATAGTTATATATTTCTAAATACATACATATTATAGATAAATTACACCCAGACAGAACAAATGATCATGCTCTTCACACAAACATTTGTCCTAGGTGGGAATTGAACCCACGACCTCTGGCATAGCAGTCAGGGCCACTAACCACTACACCAACAGGCCAGTTAAAAATTTTGTAAATCGCTTCAATGTGCTAACATATTATTATATTCTTTTCATCTATTTCCTTGGTGCTTATTCTCGGGTACCATGAGTGCTACCGGCGCTCACATCGAATCGCGTGCGTCTTGCATTCATGCTAATCTGCGCATCCTACACTCTTCCAGGGTTCTACGCGGAACCTGAAGCTGATAATATCTACTTTCGACCGCTGAGGCCGCTGCGCGTACGGATCTAAGCAACGTGCTCTGCGCCCCTTCGACAGCAGGCCGCGTCTAACCCACGTGTCACGCTCCGGGACGGTCTGATTGCCGGTCAGGCGCCTAACTGGACGTGCTCAGACAGCACTCACGCATCTAGGTAGATGTACTGCGTGCCACCGGGCAGCAACTACCGGCGTCGCCACGTGGAGGGAAGTCTAGCTTAGTCCTATAACCATTTTGTACTGAGTGAGTGCGTGCGTAATTCGTGCAGCTTTGTGATCGAATCTACGTCCTAGGAACTATCAGATACTTTAGATTAAAATTTGTGTACTTACTCTAAACTCGTTTTCTTTCTACACACCGAGACCTAACTGAACGTACAGTACTGTTAAAATGTTGTTGGCCACTCTGAAGATAGCGTTCCGAACTATTACGCATAGGCGAAAAAATTCCGAACACAAACTAATGATAATTAGAAACACAATAGAAAGACAATGGATGCGCGAACGCATGGGTTTTAATGAATTAAAAATAATAATTAGTCAAACTAAAAAAGCGCTGTCATCTAAAAAATCACTAATGGAAAAAAAGGACTTAAACCAAAAGTATGATTCAATGACAATTAATTTATTAATCAACAAATAATATGGAATCAATTATTGAAAAAGAAAGACATCACCTAGTTTGTTGTAGATAAACTAATTCTTCACTTGTGTCCATATTAACAATTATTTATCATAACGTAGTGTAGTGATTTTTAACCCAAAGATGGCACATACCGCCTTGTGTACTTGTACCTAAATAAATATTAAGTTATAAATTGACCAGCGAGACAGTATGCCTTTGAAGGTTTCTTTATCCGGTTTATCTATGAAGAAGAGTGTTTATATATATCTATATAAGATAATGAGTAGGTATCTATATAAAACAGCATGTATCTACTTACGTAGGTAACCTACTCGTAGATAAATTGTCAAGTGTTGAGTTCGATTCGCTGTTTTTATGCACACATGCTGTTTGGAAAGTTAACAATTAAGATGTACCTGCCTACCTACCTACATGAATTCGTTAGGTATAAGTTTATTTATTTATTTAAAGACAACCAACAAACCATAGACCATTATACATGCTAAAGATTCAGTATTTTATTCATTTTATAGTACTTATACTAGCGACGCGCCCCGGCTTTGCTCGGGTAACAGTATTTCTCCACTATTTAATGGATTTTATTATACATATAAACCTTCCTCTTGAATCACTCTATCTATTAAAAAAAACCGCATCAAAATCCGTTGCGTAGTTTTAAAGATTTAAGCGTACATAGGCATATAAGGACAGAAAAAGCGATTTTGTTTTATACTATGTAGTGAGTCTTAATTAAAGGCTGCCACGACTTGCATTAGCCACTGAAGGAATTAAGAACTTAGTAATATCTAATCTAATAATATTAGTAGTATTAGTTGAATGTAAAAGTTCTTTGGAGGTATGTGAAACAGAGTAAAGTCCCACATACCTTCGTTGGAAAGGGAGGATCATCGACCATATGAGGTCGGAAGGACCAGACATGTGACAGGTGTTATGTCTGGTGAGCAACTGCCCGATAGATGATTTCGGGCGGTCGTACCTATATTCTCAAATCGCGCGGAGGAGTTTACTTGCGCGATGCAGTTCGCGCCATAGATGTCGCTGCAGTACCTATATAACCTCTGGCAATCGTTGGTCGTTGGTCGACACAAAGACGTCGGCACGGTATATTATGTATTATGTGCTAGTAGATTAGAGTAAAATAAATGTGCAACACTGGATGTCTTTCGATTAAAATGATGATGATGATGAATAAAATAAAATGTTAGGACCACTCGGTACGGTACCAGACTGGTTATAAGAACAGGGCTTCTTCATACTCTTTTTTACTTTTATAAAATCCTCTTCTTCCACTTGGTCCATTTTTGGCAAGGAGCTACGGAGGCTTAGGTTGTGACGCACCTGATTTGCCAGTGCTGCAAAACTTCCGACTGATGCATTTTGTGCCCCTCGACATTTGTAGAATGACGCGTTACGAACCTGAAAGTAATAAAGGGTTATATTGGCCCGTTTTCGGTCCCCCATTTAGTCTTCTCAGTATCGACCGGCCTTCATTGTTTTTGTCACACTAATATTAAAACGGCGAAAGCTTAATGTATGTTTGTTACCTCTTAACTCGGCTTTGTCGGCAGTACGAGTATTTGTGCATTTCGTTTTTGGCATACGAGTAGACCATGTTCTGGAATAGACAATATGATGCTTTTTATCCCCGAAGTATTTTCCGTTGGGATAAATGTCTACTTTCATGCGTGCGAGGCTGCTTTCAGATGCTAGTTATAAATATTTTTTATTTCACATTTAATTTACCTCTGACAGCAATCCAAGTAGCAACCCATCAGCAAACATTGCTGTAAGAATAGGAATCAATGTTAATATTTTAACAGATTCGAAATCAAAGGTACGTGAAAAAGCACATGAGAAATCCTATAATAAACAACATACTGTATAAATATTATGAAAATCAATTATTCATAATTATAACGCGTAACAAGCAATCAGAAATTCAGAACACGATGATAGTCATTTCTCTAGTAGTGCTCGCGTCATAGACAAGACTTAATACATAAATATTTAAAAAGTAACGGTCCAATGTTAAGGACGGACGAGGGAACCTTGAACTTAAAAAAAACTAACAGAACCCTCGCTATTACTTAAGTTTTAATAATAAGTAATTAAAAGTATACAAAACTAAAATAATAAAACAAAGCAATTATAATAAAAACCCTTAACTAATAAAAACTATGTAAATAGTGTGACAATTGTTGTGTTTGTGTAACAGAATATCAAAAAACCAAAACTGTGAAAGACTGAAAATATTAATTAGTTTTAAAGAATGGGGAAGATTTTATTTATTATTATAGTGCTAATGACGTTTGGTGCGGTATTCAGAGGTATGTTTTTTTTTAAAGCTTGCAATATTTCTTTTTTTTCTTGTTTGAGATAGGAAACGACCAAAACGTTTCTTCCACTCTGTGTGTAGTACGAGGGGCGTGTCAGACTCTTACTGACTAAAACCCACTTGCGTTTCTTCAATTGCCCTTTGCGTTCTACGGCCATGATAACTCTTTTGAACATTCCCGCAGCCCTGGCGCCGGGCTTACAGGGCTCCCGCTAGTTTTACTGACCGCCTCTTTGATGCGGGTTTGAAACACGACGCGTTGTCGACTCGGGCTTGGTCTTTACCGAACGACGAGCTACCAATAGCTTATCGTCCGCAAGCTCGCGTTTGGGGTGTTTATCGTGCTGTTGTGATCACGCATGCGGGATTGCTCCGCACGCGTAACTCCTGTTAATGTCCATTTCATACAAGTCTTCATTCACCCTTAGCCTTAAGTTGCGGTACGGCGTGAATGTAAGAATGGCTGGTCAACAGTCGCATTTAGTGTAGGTACGGCACTGAGGTGTGAGGACATTTTTCTGCCCCAAATATTCCAAATACGATTAATACACTCTTTGACATATATTTTTAGATAGAGGCAAAAATTAACAAAATATAAAAACGTTACTTTTTTAACTTTTCGACAATGCCTTTATCTAGGAGGGGGTAATTGCCAGCTTACTATACAATGGTTAAAAACGGTCTATTACGGGTTATTGTTTAAACTTATCCTAGTATCTTGCTAGTTGCCTAACTCAGGCTACTAGCAAACAAAATCACCATTTGCATATATAATTATAATTGTGTAATAACTATACAATTCCACAACATGCGTTTCATAGCCTCGCGTTCATTGAATTAAGTACTGAAATGATAAATAAATGAGTAACGCAATATTGATAAGGTACTTTCTAATCAATGACTATAAACATTATTGTTCTTTATATACATAAGCTTGTTAAATATAGTAGGTATTTCTACTTTTTAACATATCATCATCTTTCTGCTATAAAGGTCCTATCTTATTTGCCGTCGGCGCAACATGTTTTTAACCGAGTTCGAAAAGGAGGAGGTTCTATGTTCGGCTGAAAGTATGTTTTTTTTTTTTGTATGTATGTTCACGGATATTTCGGTAAATTGGCCCACTCGCAGCTCGTCACCGTCTCGTTTGCCCAGTTTCGCGTTTAAGTCCCCTATGACCACCGTGAAGTCAGTTTAATGACCATGCATGGATCCTCATACATGGTCTTTACTTCGTCGTCGGGGTGTGTCGAGGTCGGGGCATAAACCTGTAGGACCTTCAGCGAATATCTTGATGATATTCTGAGTATAAGGTACGCCACCCTAGTCACACTCTCGATCCTCACCACATTGTTCACAAGGGACTTGTGGACGAAAAATCCGACACCACCCTGGGATTGCTTGTCACCCTCCCGAAAATAGAGCAGGTTACCGGATTTAAGAATGATCGTGTCCTCCCCCTGTCTTCGGACTTCAGACAATCCCACAATACTCCAGCGGAACCCGCTGAACTCCTCCTCAAGTTCAGTGACCTTCTCATCGGACCTCAGTGTACACGTCTTAAATGTTGCCAGGTACAGTCGTTTCCTTTTTAAGAGGTAGCCGGATGTCTGCCGGAGATTCTTCGCACCCCTTGCCTGGCTATTGTCTTGACTGCTACCGGAGTCAAGGGTAGATGGGCTGCCGAGCACTAGGGGCCATCTTTTTGTTGTGTTCTTCATAGGGGGGGGGGGGGGGGGGTTTGCCATAATCGCCACGCGCGGATTGGCGATCGCAGTGTGGTTATACAATGGATATATGTGCATCACTTCGGTTAGGTCAGGTAAGGTTAAAAAAAATGGTTTATAAAACCTAAACCTTAGCCACTTTGGAGATATGTCGCCATAAAAAAAAACTTTATTCAACTAGATGCTTCGAATTACACCTATTGTAGTTGTGTCATTTTTGGAGACAGTTTTATGCAATGCCGTTTGTCAAATATTTTTTTAGAATCGTACAGGGCTTGCCAAGCCGCATCTAAAAAATGTATGTTATACATTTTATACTATGTGTACTATATTATGAGTGTATTTGCGGTCTAAATCACTTGCTTGCCCATACTTTTCAGATATGTCGCCATAATAAAAAAAAAAACTATTAACTAGACGGTACTAATCTGTTGGATGGTGCATAGGGACGGTGCCCATACAAAATCCGGCATCCTCCTTTCTCCATTTCGCTGATATAAACACCACTATCTATCTCTAGAGAAAACTGTTTCAAATCCGATCCAGGAAAAACTTTAACTCTCCCCCAAGTCCCACCACCATAAACGCACATAAACATAATGTCCTAAGAACTAGAATAATTTGGATTTGTGATATCAATTCCAACTGCGAAAATTAATAGAATACCTCTTTATTTTGTTTTATTTTATTTTGTTTGGGTGGCTTACAGCTAACAATACAAGATAAACGACAAATAATGCCCCTAAAATTAACCGGAATAACCACAAGACCAAATGACGTTACAAAAAGTAGTGCTTAAAAACACTCGAGAAATGTTGCACTAAGTAAGACAGTAATAAAATATTTAAAAAAATCAAATTATCATCATTGATTTTTCGTTTTGACTTTCAGCAAACGCTCTAAAGTGTTTTGTGTGTCGAGATTGTCGAAATGTCAATTCTACCCACGTCCAAACATGCCCCACGCGTAAACTGGCTGTAACCTCAACGACACCAACTACAACAGTAGAACCAACTACGACCACCACTGAAGCGACTACAACTGTTGAGCCGACTACGACCACCACAGAAGCGACTACAACCGTAGAGCCAACTACGACCACCACAGAAGCGACTACAACAGTAGAACCAACTACGACCACCACTGAAGCGACTACAACTGTTGAGCCGACTACGACCACCACGGAAGCGACTACAACTGTTGAGCCGACTACGACCACCACAGAAGCGACTACAACCGTAGAGCCGACTACGACCACCACTGAAGCGACTACAACAGTAGAACCAACTACGACCACCACTGAAGCGACTACAATAGTAGAGCCGACTACGACCACCACTGAAGCGACTACAACTGTTGAGCCGACTACCACCACCACAGAAGCGACTACAACTGTTGAGCCGACTACGACCACCACAGAAGCGACTACAACCGTAGAGCCGACTACGACCACCACTGAAGCGACTACAACTGTTGAGCCGACTACGACCACCACAGAAGCGACTACAACCGTAGAGCCGACTACGACCACCACTGAAGCGACTACAACCGTAGAGCCGACTACGACCACCACTGAAGCGACTACAACCGTTGAGCCGACTACGACCACCACAGAAGCGACTACAACAGTAGAGCCGACTACGACCACCACACAAGCGACTACAACCGTAGAGCCGACTACGACCACCACTGAAGCGACTACAACTGTTGAGCCGACTACCACCACCACAGAAGCGACTACAACTGTTGAGCCGACTACGACCACCACAGAAGCGACTACAACCGTAGAGCCGACTACGACCACCACTGAAGCGACTACAACAGTAGAACCAACTACGACCACCACTGAAGCGACTACAACAGTAGAGCCGACTACGACCACCACTGAAGCGACTACAACCGTAGAGCCGACTACGACCACCACTGAAGCGACTACAACTGTTGAGCCGACTACGACCACCACAGAAGCGACTACAACCGTAGAGCCGACTACGACCACCACTGAAGCGACTACAACTGTTGAGCCGACTACGACCACCACAGAAGCGACTACAACCGTAGAGCCGACTACGACCACCACTGAAGCGACTACAACCGTAGAGCCGACTACGACCACCACTGAAGCGACTACAACTGTTGAGCCGACTACCACCACCACAGAAGCGACTACAACTGTTGAGCCGACTACGACCACCACAGAAGCGGCTACAACTGTTGAGCCGACTACGACCACCACAGAAGCGACTACAACCGTAGAGCCGACTACGACCACCACTGAAGCGACTACAACTGTTGAGCCGACTACGACCACCACACAAGCGACTACAACCGTAGAGCCGACTACGACCACCACTGAAGCGACTACAACTGTTGAGCCGACTACCACCACCACAGAAGCGACTACAACTGTTGAGCCGACTACGACCACCACAGAAGCGAATACAACCGTAGAGCCGACTACGACCACCACTGAAGCGACTACAACAGTAGAACCAACTACGACCACCACTGAAGCGACTACAACCGTAGAGCCGACTACGACCACTACAGAAGCGACTACAACCGTAGAGCCGACTACGACCACCACTGAAGCGACTACCACCGTAGAGCCGACTACGACCACCACTGAAGCGACTACAACCGTAGAGCCGACTACGACCACCACTGAAGCGACTACAACTGTTGAGCCGACTACGACCACCACAGAAGCGACTACAACAGTAGAGCCGACTACGACCACCACTGAAGCGACTACAACTGTTGAGCCGACTACGACCACCACAGAAGCGACTACAACCGTAGAGCCGACTACGACCACCACTGAAGCGACTACAACCGTAGAGCCGACTACGACCACCACTGAAGCGACTACAACAGTAGAACCAACTACGACCACCACTGAAGCGACTACAACAGGAGAACCAACTACGACCACCACTGAAGCGACTACAACAGTAGAACCAACTACGACCACCACTGAAGCGACTACAACAGGAGAACCAACTACGACCACCACTGAAGCGACTACAACAGTAGAACCAACTACGACCACCACTGAAGCGACTACAACTGTTGAGCCGACTACGACCACCACAGAAGCGACTACAACCGTAGAGCCGACTACGACCACCACTGAAGCGACTACAACTGTTGAGCCGACTACGACCACCACTGAAGCGACTACAACAGTAGAACCAACTACGACCACCACTGAAGCGACTACAACTGTTGAGCCGACTACGACCACCACAGAAGCGACTACAACGGTAGAGCCGACTACGACCACCACTGAAGCGACTACAACCGTAGAGCCGACTACGACCACCACTGAAGCGACTACAACTGTTGAGCCGACTACGACCACCACAGAAGCGACTACAACCGAAAAGCCGACTACGACCACCACTGAAGCGACTACAACTGTTGAGCCGACTACGACCACCACTGAAGCGACTACAACAGTAGAACCAACTACGACCACCACTGAAGCGACTACAACCGTAGAGCCGACTACGACCACCACTGAAGCGACTACAACTGTTGAGCCGACTACGACCACCACTGAAGCGACTACAACAGTAAAACCAACTACGACCACCACTGAAGCGACTACAACCGTAGAGCCGACTACGACCACCACTGAAGCGACTACAACCGTAGAGCCGACTACGACCACCACTGAAGCGACTACAACAGTAGAACCAACTACGACCACCACTGAAGCGACTACAACCGTAGAGCCGACTACGACCACCACTGAAGCGACTACAACAGTAGAACCAACTACGACCACCACTGAAGCGAATACAACCGTAGAGCCGACTACGACCACCACTGAAGCGACTACAACTGTTGAGCCGACTACGACCACCACAGAAGCGACTACAACCGTAGAGCCGACTACGACCACCACTGAAGCGACTACAACTGTTGAGCCGACTACGACCACCACAGAAGCGACTACAACCGTAGAGCCGACTACGACCACCACTGAAGCGACTACAACCGTAGAGCCGACTACGACCACCACTGAAGCGACTACAACTGTTGAGCCGACTACCACCACCACAGAAGCGACTACAACTGTTGAGCCGACTACGACCACCACAGAAGCGGCTACAACTGTTGAGCCGACTACGACCACCACAGAAGCGACTACAACCGTAGAGCCGACTACGACCACCACTGAAGCGACTACAACTGTTGAGCCGACTACGACCACCACACAAGCGACAACAACCGTAGAGCCGACTACGACCACCACTGAAGCGACTACAACTGTTGAGCCGACTACCACCACCACAGAAGCGACTACAACTGTTGAGCCGACTACGACCACCACAGAAGCGAATACAACCGTAGAGCCGACTACGACCACCACTGAAGCGACTACAACAGTAGAACCAACTACGACCACCACTGAAGCGACTACAACTGTTGAGCCGACTACGACCACCACTGAAGCGACTACAACAGGAGAACCAACTACGACCACCACTGAAGCGACTACAACAGTAGAACCAACTACGACCACCACTGAAGCGACTACAACTGTTGAGCCGACTACGACCACCACAGAAACGACTACAACAGTAGAACCAACTACGACCACCACTGAAGCGACTACAACAGTAGAGCCGACTACGACCACCACTGAAGCGACTACAACTGTTGAGCCGACTACGACCACCACTGAAGCGACTACAACTGTTGAGCCGACTACGACCACCACAGAAGCGACTACAACCGTAGAGCCGACTACGACCACCACTGAAGCGACTACAACTGTTGAGCCGACTACGACCACCACTGAAGCGACTACAACAGTAGAACCAACTACGACCACCACTGAAGCGACTACAACTGTTGAGCCGACTACGACCACCACAGAAGCGACTACAACAGTAGAGCCGACTACGACCACCACTGAAGCGACTACAACCGTAGAGCCGACTACGACCACCACTGAAGCGACTACAACTGTTGAGCCGACTACGACCACCACAGAAGCGACTACAACTGTTGAGCCGACTACGACCACCACACAAGCGACTACAACCGTAGAGCCGACTACGACCACCACTGAAGCGACTACAACTGTTGAGCCGACTACCACCACCACAGAAGCGACTACAACTGTTGAGCCGACTACGACCACCACAGAAGCGACTACAACCGTAGAGCCGACTACGACCACCACTGAAACGACTACAACAGTAGAACCAACTACGACCACCACTGAAGCGACTACAACAGTAGAGCCGACTACGACCACCACTGAAGCGACTACAACTGTTGAGCCGACTACGACCACCACACAAGCGACTACAACCGTAGAGCCGACTACGACCACCACTGAAGCGACTACAACTGTTGAGCCGACTACCACCACCACAGAAGCGACTACAACTGTTGAGCCGACTACGACCACCACAGAAGCGACTACAACCGTAGAGCCGACTACGACCACCACTGAAGCGACTACAACAGTAGAACCAACTACGACCACCACTGAAGCGACTACAACCGTAGAGCCGACTACGACCACTACAGAAGCGACTACAACCGTAGAGCCGACTACGACCACCACTGAAGCGACTACCACCGTAGAGCCGACTACGACCACCACTGAAGCGACTACAACCGTAGAGCCGACTACGACCACCACTGAAGCGACTACCACCGTAGAGCCGACTACGACCACCACTGAAGCGACTACAACTGTTGAGCCGACTACGACCACCACAGAAGCGACTACAACCGTAGAGCCGACTACGACCACCACTGAAGCGACTACAACTGTTGAGCCGACTACGACCACCACTGAAGCGACTACAACCGTAGAGCCGACTACGACCACCACTGAAGCGACTACAACCGTAGAGCCGACTACGACCACCACTGAAGCGACTACAACTGTTGAGCCGACTACGACCACCACAGAAACGACTACAACAGTAGAACCAACTACGACCACCACTGAAGCGACTACAACAGTAGAGCCGACTACGACCACCACTGAAGCGACTACAACTGTTGAGCCGACTACGACCACCACTGAAGCGACTACAACTGTTGAGCCGACTACGACCACCACAGAAGCGACTACAACCGTAGAGCCGACTACGACCACCACTGAAGCGACTACAACTGTTGAGCCGACTACGACCACCACTGAAGCGACTACAACAGTAGAACCAACTACGACCACCACTGAAGCGACTACAACTGTTGAGCCGACTACGACCACCACAGAAGCGACTACAACAGTAGAGCCGACTACGACCACCACTGAAGCGACTACAACCGTAGAGCCGACTACGACCACCACTGAAGCGACTACAACTGTTGAGCCGACTACGACCACCACAGAAGCGACTACAACCGTAGAGCCGACTACGACCACCACTGAAGCGACTACAACTGTTGAGCCGACTACGACCACCACTGAAGCGACTACAACAGTAGAACCAACTACGACCACCACAGAAGCGACTACAACCGTAGAGCCGACTACGACCACCACTGAAGCGACTACAACCGTAGAGCCGACTACGACCACCACTGAAGCGACTACAACTGTTGAGCCGACTACGACCACCACTGAAGCGACTACAACTGTTGAGCCGACTACGACCACCACAGAAGCGACTACAACCGTAGAGCCGACTACGACCACCACTGAAGCGACTACAACTGTTGAGCCGACTACGACCACCACAGAAGCGACTACAACCGTAGAGCCGACTACGACCACCACTGAAGCGACTACAACAGTAGAACCAACTACGACCACCACTGAAGCGACTACAACCGTAGAGCCGACTACGACCACTACAGAAGCGACTACAACCGTAGAGCCGACTACGACCACCACTGAAGCGACTACCACCGTAGAGCCGACTACGACCACCACTGAAGCGACTACAACCGTAGAGCCGACTACGACCACCACTGAAGCGACTACAACTGTTGAGCCGACTACGACCACCACAGAAGCGACTACAACCGTAGAGCCGACTACGACCACCACTGAAGCGACTACAACTGTTGAACCGACTACCACCACCACAGAAGCGACTACAACTGTTGAGCCGACTACGACCACCACAGAAGCGACTACAACCGTAGAGCCGACTACGACCACCACTGAAACGACTACAACAGTAGAACCAACTACGACCACCACTGAAGCGACTACAACAGTAAAGCCGACTACGACCACCACTGAAGCGACTACAACTGTTGAGCCGACTACGACCACCACACAAGCGACTACAACCGTAGAGCCGACTACGACCACCACTGAAGCGACTACAACTGTTGAGCCGACTACCACCACCACAGAAGCGACTACAACAGTAGAACCAACTACGACCACCACTGAAGCGACTACAACTGTTGAGCCGACTACGACCACCACAGAAGCGACTACAACCGTAGAGCCGACTACGACCACCACTGAAGCGACTACAACTGTTGAGCCGACTACGACCACCACTGAAGCGACTACAACTGTTGAGCCGACTACGACCACCACTGAAGCGACTACAACAGTAGAACCAACTACGACCACCACTGAAGCGACTACAACTGTTGAGCCGAATACGACCACCACAAAAGCGACTACAACAGTAGAGCCGACTACGACTACCACTGAAGCGACTACAACCGTAGAGCCGACTACGACCACCACTGAAGCGACTACAACTGTTGAGCCGACTACGACCACCACAGAAGCGACTACAACCGTAGAGCCGACTACGACCACCACTGAAGCGACTACAACTGTTGAGCCGACTACGACCACCACTGAAGCGACTACAACAGTAGAACCAACTACGACCACCACTGAAGCGACTACAACTGTTGAGCCGACTACGACCACCACAGAAGCGACTACAACAGTAGAGCCGACTACGACCACCACTGAAGCGACTACAACCGTAGAGCCGACTACGACCACCACTGAAGCGACTACAACTGTTGAGCCGACTACGACCACCACAGAAGCGACTACAACTGTTGAGCCGACTACGACCACCACACAAGCGACTACAACCGTAGAGCCGACTACGACCACCACTGAAGCGACTACAACTGTTGAGCCGACTACCACCACCACAGAAGCGACTACAACTGTTGAGCCGACTACGACCACCACTGAAGCGACTACAACTGTTGAGCCGACTACCACCACCACAGAAGCGACTACAACTGTTGAGCCGACTACGACCACCACAGAAGCGACTACAACCGTAGAGCCGACTACGACCACCACTGAAGCGACTACAACAGTAGAACCAACTACGACCACCACTGAAGCGACTACAACCGTAGAGCCGACTACGACCACTACAGAAGCGACTACAACCGTAGAGCCGACTACGACCACCACTGAAGCGACTACCACCGTAGAGCCGACTACGACCACCACTGAAGCGACTACAACCGTAGAGCCGACTACGACCACCACTGAAGCGACTACCACCGTAGAGCCGACTACGACCACCACTGAAGCGACTACAACTGTTGAGCCGACTACGACCACCACAGAAGCGACTACAACCGTAGAGCCGACTACGACCACCACTGAAGCGACTACAACTGTTGAGCCGACTACGACCACCACTGAAGCGACTACAACCGTAGAGCCGACTACGACCACCACTGAAGCGACTACAACCGTAGAGCCGACTACGACCACCACTGAAGCGACTACAACTGTTGAGCCGACTACGACCACCACAGAAACGACTACAACAGTAGAACCAACTACGACCACCACTGAAGCGACTACAACAGTAGAGCCGACTACGACCACCACTGAAGCGACTACAACTGTTGAGCCGACTACGACCACCACTGAAGCGACTACAACTGTTGAGCCGACTACGACCACCACAGAAGCGACTACAACCGTAGAGCCGACTACGACCACCACTGAAGCGACTACAACTGTTGAGCCGACTACGACCACCACTGAAGCGACTACAACAGTAGAACCAACTACGACCACCACTGAAGCGACTACAACTGTTGAGCCGACTACGACCACCACAGAAGCGACTACAACAGTAGAGCCGACTACGACCACCACTGAAGCGACTACAACCGTAGAGCCGACTACGACCACCACTGAAGCGACTACAACTGTTGAGCCGACTACGACCACCACAGAAGCGACTACAACCGTAGAGCCGACTACGACCACCACTGAAGCGACTACAACTGTTGAGCCGACTACGACCACCACTGAAGCGACTACAACAGTAGAACCAACTACGACCACCACAGAAGCGACTACAACCGTAGAGCCGACTACGACCACCACTGAAGCGACTACAACCGTAGAGCCGACTACGACCACCACTGAAGCGACTACAACTGTTGAGCCGACTACGACCACCACTGAAGCGACTACAACAGTAGAACCAACTACGACCACCACTGAAGCGACTACAACCGTAGAGCCGACTACGACCACCACTGAAGCGACTACAACAGTAGAACCAACTACGACCACCACTGAAGCGACTACAACCGTAGAGCCGACTACGACCACCACTGAAGCGACTACAACAGTAGAACCAACTACGACCACCACTGAAGCGACTACAACTGTTGAGCCGACTACGACCACCACTGAAGCGACTACAACAGTAGAGCCGACTACGACCACCACTGAAGCGACTACAACCGTAGAGCCGACTACGACCACCACTGAAGCGACTACAACTGTTGAGCCGACTACGACCACCACTGAAGCGACTACAACAGTAGAACCAACTACGACGACCACAGAAGCGACTACAACAGTAGAACCAACTACGACCACCACTGAAGCGACTACAACCGTAGAGCCGACTACGACCACCACAGAAGCGACTACAACCGTAGAGCCGACTACGACCACCACTGAAGCGACTACAACTGTTGAGCCGACTACGACCACCACTGAAGCGACTACAACAGTAGAACCAACTACGACCACCACAGAAGCGACTACAACCGTAGAGCCGACTACGACCACCACTGAAGCGACTACAACCGTAGAGCCGACTACGACCACCACTGAAGCGACTACAACTGTTGAGCCGACTACGACCACCACTGAAGCGACTACAACAGTAGAACCAACTACGACCACCACTGAAGCGACTACAACCGTAGAGCCGACTACGACCACCACTGAAGCGACTACAACAGTAGAACCAACTACGACCACCACTGAAGCGACTACAACCGTAGAGCCGACTACGACCACCACTGAAGCGACTACAACAGTAGAACCAACTACGACCACCACTGAAGCGACTACAACTGTTGAGCCGACTACGACCACCACTGAAGCGACTACAACAGTAGAGCCGACTACGACCACCACTGAAGCGACTACAACCGTAGAGCCGACTACGACCACCACTGAAGCGACTACAACTGTTGAGCCGACTACGACCACCACTGAAGCGACTACAACAGTAGAACCAACTACGACGACCACAGAAGCGACTACAACAGTAGAACCAACTACGACCACCACTGAAGCGACTACAACCGTAGAGCCGACTACGACCACCACTGAAGCGACTACAACAGTAGAACCAACTACGACCACCACTGAAGCGACTACAACCGTAGAGCCGACTACGACCACCACTGAAGCGACTACAACTGTTGAGCCGACTACGACCACCACAGAAGCGACTACAACAGTAGAGCCGACTACGACCACCACTGAAGCGACTACAACCGTAGAGCCGACTACGACCACCACTGAAGCGACTACAACTGTTGAGCCGACTACGACCACCACAGAAGCGACTACAACCGTGGAGCCGACTACGACCACCACTGAAGCGACTACAACTGTTGAGCCGACTACGACCACCACTGAAGCGACTACAACAGTAGAACCAACTACGACGACCACAGAAGCGACTACAACCGTAGAGCCGACTACGACCACCACTGAAGCGACTACAACAGTAGAACCAACTACGACCACCACTGAAGCGACTACAACTGTTGAGCCAACTACGACCACCACAGAAGCGACTACAACAGTAGAACCAACTACGACCACCACTGAAGCGACTACAACTGTTGAGCCGACTACGACCACCACAGAAGCGACTACAACCGTAGAGCCGACTACGACCACCACTGAAGCGACTACAACTGTTGAGCCGACTACGACCACCACACAAGCGACTACAACCGTAGAGCCGACTACGACCACCACTGAAGCGACTACAACTGTTGAGCCGACTACCACCACCACAGAAGCGACTACAACTGTTGAGCCGACTACGACCACCACAGAAGCGACTACAACCGTAGAGCCGACTACGACCACCACTGAAGCGACTACAACAGTAGAACCAACTACGACCACCACTGAAGCGACTACAACAGTAGAGCCGACTACGACCACCACTGAAGCGACTACAACTGTTGAGCCGACTACGACCACCACACAAGCGACTACAACCGTAGAGCCGACTACGACCACCACTGAAGCGACTACAACTGTTGAGCCGACTACCACCACCACAGAAGCGACTACAACTGTTGAGCCGACTACGACCACCACAGAAGCGACTACAACCGTAGAGCCGACTACGACCACCACTGAAGCGACTACAACTGTTGAGCCGACTACGACCACCACAGAAGCGACTACAACCGTAGAGCCGACTACGACCACCACTGAAGCGACTACAACTGTTGAGCCGACTACGACCACCACTGAAGCGACTACAACAGTAGAACCAACTACGACCACGACAGAAGCGACTACAACCGTAGAGCCGACGAAGACCACCACTGAAGCGACTACAACCGTAGAGCCGACTACGACCACCACTGAAGCGACTACAACTGTTGAGCCGACTACGACCACCACTGAAGCGACTACAACAGTAGAACCAACTACGACCACCACTGAAGCGACTACAACCGTAGAGCCGACTACGACCACCACTGAAGCGACTACAACCGTAGAGCCGACTACGACCACCACTGAAGTGACTACAACTGTTGAGCCGACTACGACCACCACAGAAGCGACTACAACCGTAGAGCCGACTACGACCACCACTGAAGCGACTACAACTGTTGAGCCGACTACGACCACCACTGAAGCGACTACAACAGTAGAACCAACTACGACGACCACAGAAGCGACTACAACCGTAGAGCCGACTACGACCACCACTGAAGCGACTACAACAGTAGAACCAACTACGACCACCACTGAAGCGACTACAACTGTTGAGCCGACTACGACCACCACAGAAGCGACTACAACAGTAGAACCAACTACGACCACCACTGAAGCGACTACAACTGTTGAGCCGACTACGACCACCACAGAAGCGACTACAACCGTAGAGCCGACTACGACCACCACTGAAGCGACTACAACTGTTGAGCCGACTACGACCACCACACAAGCGACTACAACCGTAGAGCCGACTACGACCACCACTGAAGCGACTACAACTGTTGAGCCGACTACCACCACCACAGAAGCGACTACAACTGTTGAGCCGACTACGACCACCACAGAAGCGACTACAACCGTAGAGCCGACTACGACCACCACTGAAACGACTACAACAGTAGAACCAACTACGACCACCACTGAAGCGACTACAACAGTAGAGCCGACTACGACCACCACTGAAGCGACTACAACTGTTGAGCCGACTACGACCACCACACAAGCGACTACAACCGTAGAGCCGACTACGACCACCACTGAAGCGACTACAACTGTTGAGCCGACTACCACCACCACAGAAGCGACTACAACTGTTGAGCCGACTACGACCACCACAGAAGCGACTACAACCGTAGAGCCGACTACGACCACCACTGAAGCGACTACAACAGTAGAACCAACTACGACCACCACTGAAGCGATTACAACCGTAGAGCCGACTACGACCACTACAGAAGCGACTACAACCGTAGAGCCGACTACGACCACCACTGAAGCGACTACCACCGTAGAGCCGACTACGACCACCACTGAAGCGACTACAACCGTAGAGCCGACTACGACCACCACTGAAGCGACTACAACTGTTGAGCCGACTACGACCACCACTGAAGCGACTACAACTGTTGAGCCGACTACGACCACCACTGAAGCGACTACAACAGTAGAACCAACTACGACCACCACAGAAGCAACTACAACTGTTGAGCCGACTACGACCACCACAGAAGCGACTACAACAGTAGAGCCGACTACGACCACCACTGAAGCGACTACAACTGTTGAGCCGACTACGACCACCACAGAAGCGACTACAACCGTAGAGCCGACTACGACCACCACTGAAGCGACTACAACCGTAGAGCCGACTACGACCACCACTGAAGCGACTACAACAGTAGAACCAACTACGACCACCACTGAAGCGACTACAACAGGAGAACCAACTACGACCACCACTGAAGCGACTACAACAGTAGAACCAACTACGACCACCACTGAAGCGACTACAACAGGAGAACCAACTACGACCACCACTGAAGCGACTACAACAGTAGAACCAACTACGACCACCACTGAAGCGACTACAACTGTTGAGCCGACTACGACCACCACAGAAGCGACTACAACCGTAGAGCCGACTACGACCACCACTGAAGCGACTACAACCGTAGAGCCGACTACGACCACCACTGAAGCGACTACAACCGTAGAGCCGACTACGACCACCACTGAAGCGACTACAACTGTTGAGCCGACTACGACCACCACAGAAGCGACTACAACCGTAGAGCCGACTACGACCACCACTGAAGCGACTACAACTGTTGAGCCGACTACGACCACCACAGAAGCGACTACAACCGTAGAGCCGACTACGACCACCACTGAAGCGACTACAACTGTTGAGCCGACTACGACCACCACTGAAGCGACTACAACAGTAGAACCAACTACGACCACCACTGAAGCGACTACAACTGTTGAGCCGACTACGACCACCACAAAAGCGACTACAACAGTAGAGCCGACTACGACCACCACTGAAGCGACTACAACCGTAGAGCCGACTACGACCACCACTGAAGCGACTACAACTGTTGAGCCGACTACGACCACCACAGAAGCGACTACAACCGTAGAGCCGACTACGACCACCACTGAAGCGACTACAACCGTAGAGCCGACTACGACCACTACAGAAGCGACTACAACCGTAGAGCCGACTACGACCACCACTGAAACGACTACCACCGTAGAGCCGACTACGACCACCACTGAAGCGACTACAACCGTAGAGCCGACTACGACCACCACTGAAGCGACTACCACCGTAGAGCCGACTACGACCACCACTGAAGCGACTACAACCGTAGAGCCGACTACGACCACCACTGAAGCGACTACAACTGTTGAGCCGACTACGACCACCACAGAAGCGACTACAACAGTAGAGCCGACTACGACCACCACTGAAGCGACTACAACTGTTGAGCCGACTACGACCACCACAGAAGCGACTACAACCGTAGAGCCGACTACGACCACCACTGAAGCGACTACAACCGTAGAGCCGACTACGACCACCACTGAAGCGACTACAACAGTAGAACCAACTACGACCACCACTGAAGCGACTACAACAGGAGAACCAACTACGACCACCACTGAAGCGACTACAACAGTAGAACCAACTACGACCACCACTGAAGCGACTACAACTGTTGAGCCGACTACGACCACCACACAAGCGACTACAACTGTTGAGCCGACTACGACCACCACTGAAGCGACTACAACTGTTGAGCTGACTACCACCACCACAGAAGCGACTACAACTGTTGAGCCGACTACGACCACCACAGAAGCGACTACAACCGTAGAGCCGACTACGACCACCACTGAAACGACTACAACAGTAGAACCAACTACGACCACCACTGAAGCGACTACAACAGTAGAGCCGACTACGACCACCACTGAAGCGACTACAACTGTTGAGCCGACTACGACCACCACACAAGCGACTACAACCGTAGAGCTGACTACGACCACCACTGAAGCGACTACAACTGTTGAGCCGACTACCACCACCACAGAAGCGACTACAACTGTTGAGCCGACTACGACCACCACAGAAGCGACTACAACCGTAGAGCCGACTACGACCACCACTGAAGCGACTACAACAGTAGAACCAACTACGACCACCACTGAAGCGACTACAACCGTAGAGCCGACTACGACCACTACAGAAGCGACTACAACCGTAGAGCCGACTACGACCACCACTGAAGCGACTACCACCGTAGAGCCGACTACGACCACCACTGAAGCGACTACAACCGTAGAGCCGACTACGACCACCACTGAAGCGACTACAACTGTTGAGCCGACTACGACCACCACAGAAGCGACTACAACCGTAGAGCCGACTACGACCACCACTGAAGCGACTACAACTGTTGAGCCGACTACCACCACCACAGAAGCGACTACAACTGTTGAGCCGACTACGACCACCACAGAAGCGACTACAACCGTAGAGCCGACTACGACCACCACTGAAACGACTACAACAGTAGAACCAACTACGACCACCACTGAAGCGACTACAACAGTAGAGCCGACTACGACCACCACTGAAGCGACTACAACTGTTGAGCCGACTACGACCACCACACAAGCGACTACAACCGTAGAGCCGACTACGACCACCACTGAAGCGACTACAACTGTTGAGCCGACTACCACCACCACAGAAGCGACTACAACTGTTGAGCCGACTACGACCACCACAGAAGCGACTACAACCGTAGAGCCGACTACGACCACCACTGAAGCGACTACAACAGTAGAACCAACTACGACCACCACTGAAGCGACTACAACCGTAGAGCCGACTACGACCACTACAGAAGCGACTACAACCGTAGAGCCGACTACGACCACCACTGAAGCGACTACCACCGTAGAGCCGACTACGACCACCACTGAAGCGACTACAACCGTAGAGCCGACTACGACCACCACTGAAGCGACTACAACTGTTGAGCCGACTACGACCACCACAGAAGCGACTACAACCGTAGAGCCGACTACGACCACCACTGAAGCGACTACAACTGTTGAGCCGACTACGACCACCACTGAAGCGACTACAACAGTAGAACCAACTACGACCACCACAGAAGCGACTACAACCGTAGAGCCGACTACGACCACCACTGAAGCGACTACAACCGTAGAGCCGACTACGACCACCACTGAAGCGACTACAACTGTTGAGCCGACTACGACCACCACAGAAGCGACTACAACCGTAGAGCCGACTACGACCACCACTGAAGCGACTACAACTGTTGAGCCGACTACGACCACCACAGAAGCGACTACAACCGTAGAGCCGACTACGACCACCACTGAAGCGACTACAACTGTTGAGCCGACTACGACCACCACTGAAGCGACTACAACAGTAGAACCAACTACGACCACCACTGAAGCGACTACAACTGTTGAGCCGACTACGACCACCACAAAAGCGACTACAACAGTAGAGCCGACTACGACCACCACTGAAGCGACTACAACCGTAGAGCCGACTACGACCACCACTGAAGCGACTACAACTGTTGAGCCGACTACGACCACCACAGAAGCGACTACAACCGTAGAGCCGACTACGACCACCACTGAAGCGACTACAACCGTAGAGCCGACTACGACCACTACAGAAGCGACTACAACCGTAGAGCCGACTACGACCACCACTGAAACGACTACCACCGTAGAGCCGACTACGACCACCACTGAAGCGACTACAACCGTAGAGCCGACTACGACCACCACTGAAGCGACTACCACCGTAGAGCCGACTACGACCACCACTGAAGCGACTACAACCGTAGAGCCGACTACGACCACCACTGAAGCGACTACAACTGTTGAGCCGACTACGACCACCACAGAAGCGACTACAACAGTAGAGCCGACTACGACCACCACTGAAGCGACTACAACTGTTGAGCCGACTACGACCACCACAGAAGCGACTACAACCGTAGAGCCGACTACGACCACCACTGAAGCGACTACAACCGTAGAGCCGACTACGACCACCACTGAAGCGACTACAACAGTAGAACCAACTACGACCACCACTGAAGCGACTACAACAGGAGAACCAACTACGACCACCACTGAAGCGACTACAACAGTAGAACCAACTACGACCACCACTGAAGCGACTACAACTGTTGAGCCGACTACGACCACCACACAAGCGACTACAACTGTTGAGCCGACTACGACCACCACTGAAGCGACTACAACTGTTGAGCTGACTACCACCACCACAGAAGCGACTACAACTGTTGAGCCGACTACGACCACCACAGAAGCGACTACAACCGTAGAGCCGACTACGACCACCACTGAAACGACTACAACAGTAGAACCAACTACGACCACCACTGAAGCGACTACAACAGTAGAGCCGACTACGACCACCACTGAAGCGACTACAACTGTTGAGCCGACTACGACCACCACACAAGCGACTACAACCGTAGAGCTGACTACGACCACCACTGAAGCGACTACAACTGTTGAGCCGACTACCACCACCACAGAAGCGACTACAACTGTTGAGCCGACTACGACCACCACAGAAGCGACTACAACCGTAGAGCCGACTACGACCACCACTGAAGCGACTACAACAGTAGAACCAACTACGACCACCACTGAAGCGACTACAACCGTAGAGCCGACTACGACCACTACAGAAGCGACTACAACCGTAGAGCCGACTACGACCACCACTGAAGCGACTACCACCGTAGAGCCGACTACGACCACCACTGAAGCGACTACAACCGTAGAGCCGACTACGACCACCACTGAAGCGATTACAACTGTTGAGCCGACTACGACCACCACAGAAGCGACTACAACCGTAGAGCCGACTACGACCACCACTGAAGCGACTACAACTGTTGAGCCGACTACCACCACCACAGAAGCGACTACAACTGTTGAGCCGACTACGACCACCACAGAAGCGACTACAACCGTAGAGCCGACTACGACCACCACTGAAACGACTACAACAGTAGAACCAACTACGACCACCACTGAAGCGACTACAACAGTAGAGCCGACTACGACCACCACTGAAGCGACTACAACTGTTGAGCCGACTACGACCACCACACAAGCGACTACAACCGTAGAGCCGACTACGACCACCACTGAAGCGACTACAACTGTTGAGCCGACTACCACCACCACAGAAGCGACTACAACTGTTGAGCCGACTACGACACCCACAGAAGCGACTACAACCGTAGAGCCGACTACGACCACCACTGAAGCGACTACAACAGTAGAACCAACTACGACCACCACTGAAGCGACTACAACCGTAGAGCCGACTACGACCACTACAGAAGCGACTACAACCGTAGAGCCGACTACGACCACCACTGAAGCGACTACCACCGTAGAGCCGACTACGACCACCACTGAAGCGACTACAACCGTAGAGCCGACTACGACCACCACTGAAGCGACTACAACTGTTGAGCCGACTACGACCACCACAGAAGCGACTACAACCGTAGAGCCGACTACGACCACCACTGAAGCGACTACAACTGTTGAGCCGACTACGACCACCACTGAAGCGACTACAACAGTAGAACCAACTACGACCACCACAGAAGCGACTACAACCGTAGAGCCGACTACGACCACCACTGAAGCGACTACAACCGTAGAGCCGACTACGACCACCACTGAAGCGACTACAACTGTTGAGCCGACTACGACCACCACAGAAGCGACTACAACCGTAGAGCCGACTACGACCACCACTGAAGCGACTACAACTGTTGAGCCGACTACGACCACCACAGAAGCGACTACAACCGTAGAGCCGACTACGACCACCACTGAAGCGACTACAACTGTTGAGCCGACTACGACCACCACTGAAGCGACTACAACAGTAGAACCAACTACGACCACCACTGAAGCGACTACAACTGTTGAGCCGACTACGACCACCACAAAAGCGACTACAACAGTAGAACCAACTACGACCACCACAGAAGCGACTACAACCGTAGAGCCGACTACGACCACCACTGAAGCGACTACAACCGTAGAGCCGACTACGACCACCACTGAAGCGACTACAACTGTTGAGCCGACTACGACCACCACTGAAGCGACTACAACAGTAGAACCAACTACGACCACCACTGAAGCGACTACAACCGTAGAGCCGACTACGACCACCACTGAAGCGACTACAACAGTAGAACCAACTACGACCACCACTGAAGCGACTACAACCGTAGAGCCGACTACGACCACCACTGAAGCGACTACAACAGTAGAACCAACTACGACCACCACTGAAGCGACTACAACTGTTGAGCCGACTACGACCACCACAGAAGCGACTAAAACAGTAGAGCCGACTACGACCACCACTGAAGCGACTACAACCGTAGAGCCGACTACGACCACCACTGAAGCGACTACAACTGTTGAGCCGACTACGACCACCACAGAAGCGACTACAACCGTAGAGCCGACTACGACCACCACTGAAGCGACTACAACTGTTGAGCCGACTACGACCACCACTGAAGCGACTACAACAGTAGAACCAACTACGACGACCACAGAAGCGACTACAACCGTAGAGCCGACTACGACCACCACTGAAGCGACTACAACAGTAGAACCAACTACGACCACCACTGAAGCGACTACAACTGTTGAGCCGACTACCACCACCACAGAAGCGACTACAACTGTTGAGCCGACTACGACCACCACAGAAGCGACTACAACCGTAGAGCCGACTACGACCACCACTGAAACGACTACAACAGTAGAACCAACTACGACCACCACTGAAGCGACTACAACAGTAGAGCCGACTACGACCACCACTGAAGCGACTACAACTGTTGAGCCGACTACGACCACCACACAAGCGACTACAACCGTAGAGCTGACTACGACCACCACTGAAGCGACTACAACTGTTGAGCCGACTACCACCACCACAGAAGCGACTACAACTGTTGAGCCGACTACGACCACCACAGAAGCGACTACAACCGTAGAGCCGACTACGACCACCAGTGAAGCGACTACAACAGTAGAACCAACTACGACCACCACTGAAGCGACTACAACCGTAGAGCCGACTACGACCACTACAGAAGCGACTACAACCGTAGAGCCGACTACGACCACCACTGAAGCGACTACCACCGTAGAGCCGACTACGACCACCACTGAAGCGACTACAACCGTAGAGCCGACTACGACCACCACTGAAGCGACTACAACTGTTGAGCCGACTACGACCACCACAGAAGCGACTACAACCGTAGAGCCGACTACGACCACCACTGAAGCGACTACAACTGTTGAACCGACTACCACCACCACAGAAGCGACTACAACTGTTGAGCCGACTACGACCACCACAGAAGCGACTACAACCGTAGAGCCGACTACGACCACCACTGAAACGACTACAACAGTAGAACCAACTACGACCACCACTGAAGCGACTACAACAGTAAAGCCGACTACGACCACCACTGAAGCGACTACAACTGTTGAGCCGACTACGACCACCACACAAGCGACTACAACCGTAGAGCCGACTACGACCACCACTGAAGCGACTACAACTGTTGAGCCGACTACCACCACCACAGAAGCGACTACAACAGTAGAACCAACTACGACCACCACTGAAGCGACTACAACTGTTGAGCCGACTACGACCACCACAGAAGCGACTACAACCGTAGAGCCGACTACGACCACCACTGAAGCGACTACAACTGTTGAGCCGACTACGACCACCACACAAGCGACTACAACCGTAGAGCCGACTACGACCACCACTGAAGCGACTACAACTGTTGAGCCGACTACCACCACAGAAGCGACTACAACTGTTGAGCCGACTACGACCACCACAGAAGCGACTACAACCGTAGAGCCGACTACGACCACCACTGAAACGACTACAACAGTAGAACCAACAATGACCACCACTGAAGCGACTACAACAGTAGAGCCGACTACGACCACCACTGAAGCGACTACAACTGTTGAGCCGACTACGACCACCACACAAGCGACTACAACCGTAGAGCCGACTACGACCACCACTGAAGCGACTACAACTGTTGAGCCGACTACCACCACCACAGAAGCGACTACAACTGTTGAGCCGACTACGACCACCACAGAAGCGACTACAACCGTAGAGCCGACTACGACCACCACTGAAGCGACTACAACAGTAGAACCAACTACGACCACCACTGAAGCGACTACAACCGTAGAGCCGACTACGACCACTACAGAAGCGACTACAACCGTAGAGCCGACTACGACCACCACTGAAGCGACTACCACCGTAGAGCCGACTACGACCACCACTGAAGCGACTACAACCGTAGAGCCGACTACGACCACCACTGAAGCGACTACAACTGTTGAGCCGACTACGACCACCACTGAAGCGACTACAACTGTTGAGCCGACTACGACCACCACTGAAGCGACTACAACTGTTGAGCCGACTACGACCACCACAGAAGCGACTACAACCGTAGAGCCGACTACGACCACCACTGAAGCGACTACAACTGTTGAGCCGACTACGACCACCACTGAAGCGACTACAACTGTTGAGCCGACTACGACCACCACAGAAGCGACTACAACCGTAGAGCCGACTACGACCACCACTGAAGCGACTACAACCGTAGAGCCGACTACGACCACCACTGAAGCGACTACAACCGTAGAGCCGACTACGACCACCACTGAAGCGACTACAACTGTTGAGCCGACTACGACCACCACAGAAGCGACTACAACCGTAGAGCCGACTACGACCACCACTGAAGCGACTACAACTGTTGAGCCGACTACGACCACCACAGAAGCGACTACAACCGTAGAGCCGACTACGACCACCACTGAAGCGACTACAACTGTTGAGCCGACTACGACCACCACTGAAGCGACTACAACAGTAGAACCAACTACGACCACCACTGAAGCGACTACAACTGTTGAGCCGAATACGACCACCACAAAAGCGACTACAACAGTAGAGCCGACTACGACTACCACTGAAGCGACTACAACCGTAGAGCCGACTACGACCACCACTGAAGCGACTACAACTGTTGAGCCGACTACGACCACCACAGAAGCGACTACAACCGTAGAGCCGACTGCGACCACCACTGAAGCGACTACAACTGTTGAGCCGACTACGACCACCACTGAAGCGACTACAACAGTAGAACCAACTACGACCACCACTGAAGCGACTACAACTGTTGAGCCGACTACGACCACCACAAAAGCGACTACAACAGTAGAGCCGACTACGACTACCACTGAAGCGACTACAACCGTAGAGCCGACTACGACCACCACTGAAGCGACTACAACCGTAGAGCCGACTACGACCACCACTGAAGCGACTACAACTGTTGAGCCGACTACGACCACCACTGAAGCGACTACAACCGTAGAGCCGACTACGACCACCACTGAAGCGACTACAACTGTTGAGCCGACTACGACCACCACAGAAGCGACTACAACCGTAGAGCCGACTACGACCACCACTGAAGCGACTACAACTGTTGAGCCGACTACGACCACCACAGAAGCGACTACAACCGTAGAGCCGACTACGACCACCACTGAAGCGACTACAACTGTTGAGCCGACTACGACCACCACTGAAGCGACTACAACAGTAGAACCAACTACGACCACCACTGAAGCGACTACAACTGTTGAGCCGACTACGACCACCACAAAAGCGACTACAACAGTAGAGCCGACTACGACTACCACTGAAGCGACTACAACCGTAGAGCCGACTACGACCACCACTGAAGCGACTACAACTGTTGAGCCGACTACGACCACCACAGAAGCGACTACAACAGTAGAACCAACTATGACCACCACAGAAGCGACTACAACCGTAGAGCCGACTACGACCACCACTGAAGCGACTACAACCGTAGAGCCGACTACGACCACCACTGAAGCGACTACAACTGTTGAGCCGACTACGACCACCACAGAAGCGACTACAACCGTAGAGCCGACTACGACCACCACTGAAGCGACTACAACCGTAGAGCCGACTACGACCACCACTGAAGCGACTACAACCGTAGAGCCGACTACGACCACCACTGAAGCGACTACAACTGTTGAGCCGACTACGACCACCACAGAAGCGACTACAACCGTAGAGCCGACTACGACCACCACTGAAGCGACTACAACTGTTGAGCCGACTACGACCACCACAGAAGCGACTACAACCGTAGAGCCGACTACGACCACCACTGAAGCGACTACAACTGTTGAGCCGACTACGACCACCACTGAAGCGACTACAACAGTAGAACCAACTACGACCACCACTGAAGCGACTACAACTGTTGAGCCGACTACGACCACCACAAAAGCGACTACAACAGTAGAGCCGACTACGACTACCACTGAAGCGACTACAACCGTAGAGCCGACTACGACCACCACTGAAGCGACTACAACTGTTGAGCCGACTACGACCACCACAGAAGCGACTACAACCGTAGAGCCGACTACGACCACCACTGAAGCGACTACAACCGTAGAGCCGACTACGACCACTACAGAAGCGACTACAACCGTAGAGCCGACTACGACCACCACTGAAGCGACTACCACCGTAGAGCCGACTACGACCACCACTGAAGCGACTACAACCGTAGAGCCGACTACGACCACCACTGAAGCGACTACAACAGTAGAACCAACTACGACCACCACTGAAGCGACTACAACTGTTGAGCCAACTACGACCACCACAGAAGCGACTACAACAGTAGAACCAACTACGACCACCACTGAAGCGACTACAACTGTTGAGCCGACTACGACCACCACAGAAGCGACTACAACCGTAGAGCCGACTACGACCACCACTGAAGCGACTACAACTGTTGAGCCGACTACGACCACCACACAAGCGACTACAACCGTAGAGCCGACTACGACCACCACTGAAGCGACTACAACTGTTGAGCCGACTACCACCACCACAGAAGCGACTACAACTGTTGAGCCGACTACGACCACCACAGAAGCGACTACAACCGTAGAGCCGACTACGACCACCACTGAAGCGACTACAACAGTAGAACCAACTACGACCACCACTGAAGCGACTACAACAGTAGAGCCGACTACGACCACCACTGAAGCGACTACAACTGTTGAGCCGACTACGACCACCACACAAGCGACTACAACCGTAGAGCCGACTACGACCACCACTGAAGCGACTACAACTGTTGAGCCGACTACCACCACCACAGAAGCGACTACAACTGTTGAGCCGACTACGACCACCACAGAAGCGACTACAACCGTAGAGCCGACTACGACCACCACTGAAGCGACTACAACTGTTGAGCCGACTACGACCACCACAGAAGCGACTACAACCGTAGAGCCGACTACGACCACCACTGAAGCGACTACAACTGTTGAGCCGACTACGACCACCACTGAAGCGACTACAACAGTAGAACCAACTACGACCACCACAGAAGCGACTACAACCGTAGAGCCGACGAAGACCACCACTGAAGCGACTACAACCGTAGAGCCGACTACGACCACCACTGAAGCGACTACAACTGTTGAGCCGACTACGACCACCACTGAAGCGACTACAACAGTAGAACCAACTACGACCACCACTGAAGCGACTACAACCGTAGAGCCGACTACGACCACCACTGAAGCGACTACAACAGTAGAACCAACTACGACCACCACTGAAGCGACTACAACCGTAGAGCCGACTACGACCACCACTGAAGCGACTACAACAGTAGAACCAACTACGACCACCACTGAAGCGACTACAACTGTTGAGCCGACTACGACCACCACAGAAGCGACTACAACAGTAGAGCCGACTACGACCACCACTGAAGCGACTACAACCGTAGAGCCGACTACGACCACCACTGAAGCGACTACAACTGTTGAGCCGACTACGACCACCACAGAAGCGACTACAACCGTAGAGCCGACTACGACCACCACTGAAGCGACTACAACTGTTGAGCCGACTACGACCACCACTGAAGCGACTACAACAGTAGAACCAACTACGACGACCACAGAAGCGACTACAACCGTAGAGCCGACTACGACCACCACTGAAGCGACTACAACAGTAGAACCAACTACGACCACCACTGAAGCGATTACAACTGTTGAGCCGACTACGACCACCACAGAAGCGACTACAACAGTAGAACCAACTATGACCACCACTGAAGCGACTACAACTGTTGAGCCGACTACGACCACCACAGAAGCGACTACAACCGTAGAGCCGACTACGACCACCACTGAAGCGACTACAACTGTTGAGCCGACTACGACCACCACACAAGCGACTACAACCGTAGAGCCGACTACGACCACCACTGAAGCGACTACAACTGTTGAGCCGACTACCACCACCACAGAAGCGACTACAACTGTTGAGCCGACTACGACCACCACAGAAGCGACTACAACCGTAGAGCCGACTACGACCACCACTGAAACGACTACAACAGTAGAACCAACTACGACCACCACTGAAGCGACTACAACAGTAGAGCCGACTACGACCACCACTGAAGCGACTACAACTGTTGAGCCGACTACGACCACCACACAAGCGACTACAACCGTAGAGCCGACTACGACCACCACTGAAGCGACTACAACTGTTGAGCCGACTACCACCACCACAGAAGCGACTACAACTGTTGAGCCGACTACGACCACCACAGAAGCGACTACAACCGTAGAGCCGACTACGACCACCACTGAAGCGACTACAACAGTAGAAACAACTACGACCACCACTGAAGCGATTACAACCGTAGAGCCGACTACGACCACTACAGAAGCGACTACAACCGTAGAGCCGACTACGACCACCACTGAAGCGACTACCACCGTAGAGCCGACTACGACCACCACTGAAGCGACTACAACCGTAGAGCCGACTACGACCACCACTGAAGCGACTACAACTGTTGAGCCGATTACGACCACCACTGAAGCGACTGCAACTGTTGAGCCGACTACGACCACCACTGAAGCGACTACAACAGTAGAACCAACTACGACCACCACAGAAGCGACTACAACCGTAGAGCCGACTACGACCACCACTGAAGCGACTACAACCGTAGAGCCGACTACGACCACCACTGAAGCGACTACAACTGTTGAGCCGACTACGACCACCACAGAAGCGACTACAACCGTAGAGCCGACTACGACCACCACTGAAGCGACTACAACCGTAGAGCCGACTACGACCACCACTGAAGCGACTACAACCGTAGAGCCGACTACGACCACCACAGAAGCGACTACAACCGTAGAGCCGACTACGACCACCACTGAAGCGACTACAACCGTAGAGCCGACTACGACCACCACTGAAGCGACTACAACTGTTGAGCCGACTACGACCACCACAGAAGCGACTACAACAGTAGAGCCGACTACGACCACCACTGAAGCGACTACAACTGTTGAGCCGACTACGACCACCACAGAAGCGACTACAACCGTAGAGCCGACTACGACCACCACTGAAGCGACTACAACCGTAGAGCCGACTACGACCACCACTGAAGCGACTACAACAGTAGAACCAACTACGACCACCACTGAAGCGACTACAACAGGAGAACCAACTACGACCACCACTGAAGCGACTACAACAGTAGAACCAACTACGACCACCACTGAAGCGACTACAACAGGAGAACCAACTACGACCACCACTGAAGCGACTACAACAGTAGAACCAACTACGACCACCACTGAAGCGACTACAACTGTTGAGCCGACTACGACCACCACAGAAGCGACTACAACCGTAGAGCCGACTACGACCACCACTGAAGCGACTACAACTGTTGAGCCGACTACGACCACCACTGAAGCGACTACAACAGTAGAACCAACTACGACCACCACTGAAGCGACTACAACTGTTGAGCCGACTACGACCACCACAGAAGCGACTACAACGGTAGAGCCGACTACGACCACCACTGAAGCGACTACAACCGTAGAGCCGACTACGACCACCACTGAAGCGACTACAACTGTTGAGCCGACTACGACCACCACAGAAGCGACTACAACCGAAAAGCCGACTACGACCACCACTGAAGCGACTACAACTGTTGAGCCGACTACGACCACCACTGAAGCGACTACAACAGTAGAACCAACTACGACCACCACTGAAGCGACTACAACCGTAGAGCCGACTACGACCACCACTGAAGCGACTACAACTGTTGAGCCGACTACGACCACCACTGAAGCGACTACAACAGTAAAACCAACTACGACCACCACTGAAGCGACTACAACCGTAGAGCCGACTACGACCACCACTGAAGCGACTACAACCGTAGAGCCGACTACGACCACCACTGAAGCGACTACAACAGTAGAACCAACTACGACCACCACTGAAGCGACTACAACCGTAGAGCCGACTACGACCACCACTGAAGCGACTACAACAGTAGAACCAACTACGACCACCACTGAAGCGAATACAACCGTAGAGCCGACTACGACCACCACTGAAGCGACTACAACTGTTGAGCCGACTACGACCACCACAGAAGCGACTACAACCGTAGAGCCGACTACGACCACCACTGAAGCGACTACAACTGTTGAGCCGACTACGACCACCACAGAAGCGACTACAACCGTAGAGCCGACTACGACCACCACTGAAGCGACTACAACCGTAGAGCCGACTACGACCACCACTGAAGCGACTACAACTGTTGAGCCGACTACCACCACCACAGAAGCGACTACAACTGTTGAGCCGACTACGACCACCACAGAAGCGGCTACAACTGTTGAGCCGACTACGACCACCACAGAAGCGACTACAACCGTAGAGCCGACTACGACCACCACTGAAGCGACTACAACTGTTGAGCCGACTACGACCACCACACAAGCGACAACAACCGTAGAGCCGACTACGACCACCACTGAAGCGACTACAACTGTTGAGCCGACTACCACCACCACAGAAGCGACTACAACTGTTGAGCCGACTACGACCACCACAGAAGCGAATACAACCGTAGAGCCGACTACGACCACCACTGAAGCGACTACAACAGTAGAACCAACTACGACCACCACTGAAGCGACTACAACTGTTGAGCCGACTACGACCACCACTGAAGCGACTACAACAGGAGAACCAACTACGACCACCACTGAAGCGACTACAACAGTAGAACCAACTACGACCACCACTGAAGCGACTACAACTGTTGAGCCGACTACGACCACCACAGAAACGACTACAACAGTAGAACCAACTACGACCACCACTGAAGCGACTACAACAGTAGAGCCGACTACGACCACCACTGAAGCGACTACAACTGTTGAGCCGACTACGACCACCACTGAAGCGACTACAACTGTTGAGCCGACTACGACCACCACAGAAGCGACTACAACCGTAGAGCCGACTACGACCACCACTGAAGCGACTACAACTGTTGAGCCGACTACGACCACCACTGAAGCGACTACAACAGTAGAACCAACTACGACCACCACTGAAGCGACTACAACTGTTGAGCCGACTACGACCACCACAGAAGCGACTACAACAGTAGAGCCGACTACGACCACCACTGAAGCGACTACAACCGTAGAGCCGACTACGACCACCACTGAAGCGACTACAACTGTTGAGCCGACTACGACCACCACAGAAGCGACTACAACTGTTGAGCCGACTACGACCACCACACAAGCGACTACAACCGTAGAGCCGACTACGACCACCACTGAAGCGACTACAACTGTTGAGCCGACTACCACCACCACAGAAGCGACTACAACTGTTGAGCCGACTACGACCACCACAGAAGCGACTACAACCGTAGAGCCGACTACGACCACCACTGAAACGACTACAACAGTAGAACCAACTACGACCACCACTGAAGCGACTACAACAGTAGAGCCGACTACGACCACCACTGAAGCGACTACAACTGTTGAGCCGACTACGACCACCACACAAGCGACTACAACCGTAGAGCCGACTACGACCACCACTGAAGCGACTACAACTGTTGAGCCGACTACCACCACCACAGAAGCGACTACAACTGTTGAGCCGACTACGACCACCACAGAAGCGACTACAACCGTAGAGCCGACTACGACCACCACTGAAGCGACTACAACAGTAGAACCAACTACGACCACCACTGAAGCGACTACAACCGTAGAGCCGACTACGACCACTACAGAAGCGACTACAACCGTAGAGCCGACTACGACCACCACTGAAGCGACTACCACCGTAGAGCCGACTACGACCACCACTGAAGCGACTACAACCGTAGAGCCGACTACGACCACCACTGAAGCGACTACCACCGTAGAGCCGACTACGACCACCACTGAAGCGACTACAACTGTTGAGCCGACTACGACCACCACAGAAGCGACTACAACCGTAGAGCCGACTACGACCACCACTGAAGCGACTACAACTGTTGAGCCGACTACGACCACCACTGAAGCGACTACAACCGTAGAGCCGACTACGACCACCACTGAAGCGACTACAACCGTAGAGCCGACTACGACCACCACTGAAGCGACTACAACTGTTGAGCCGACTACGACCACCACAGAAACGACTACAACAGTAGAACCAACTACGACCACCACTGAAGCGACTACAACAGTAGAGCCGACTACGACCACCACTGAAGCGACTACAACTGTTGAGCCGACTACGACCACCACTGAAGCGACTACAACTGTTGAGCCGACTACGACCACCACAGAAGCGACTACAACCGTAGAGCCGACTACGACCACCACTGAAGCGACTACAACTGTTGAGCCGACTACGACCACCACTGAAGCGACTACAACAGTAGAACCAACTACGACCACCACTGAAGCGACTACAACTGTTGAGCCGACTACGACCACCACAGAAGCGACTACAACAGTAGAGCCGACTACGACCACCACTGAAGCGACTACAACCGTAGAGCCGACTACGACCACCACTGAAGCGACTACAACTGTTGAGCCGACTACGACCACCACAGAAGCGACTACAACCGTAGAGCCGACTACGACCACCACTGAAGCGACTACAACTGTTGAGCCGACTACGACCACCACTGAAGCGACTACAACAGTAGAACCAACTACGACCACCACAGAAGCGACTACAACCGTAGAGCCGACTACGACCACCACTGAAGCGACTACAACCGTAGAGCCGACTACGACCACCACTGAAGCGACTACAACTGTTGAGCCGACTACGACCACCACTGAAGCGACTACAACAGTAGAACCAACTACGACCACCACTGAAGCGACTACAACCGTAGAGCCGACTACGACCACCACTGAAGCGACTACAACAGTAGAACCAACTACGACCACCACTGAAGCGACTACAACCGTAGAGCCGACTACGACCACCACTGAAGCGACTACAACAGTAGAACCAACTACGACCACCACTGAAGCGACTACAACTGTTGAGCCGACTACGACCACCACTGAAGCGACTACAACAGTAGAGCCGACTACGACCACCACTGAAGCGACTACAACCGTAGAGCCGACTACGACCACCACTGAAGCGACTACAACTGTTGAGCCGACTACGACCACCACTGAAGCGACTACAACAGTAGAACCAACTACGACGACCACAGAAGCGACTACAACAGTAGAACCAACTACGACCACCACTGAAGCGACTACAACCGTAGAGCCGACTACGACCACCACAGAAGCGACTACAACCGTAGAGCCGACTACGACCACCACTGAAGCGACTACAACTGTTGAGCCGACTACGACCACCACTGAAGCGACTACAACAGTAGAACCAACTACGACCACCACAGAAGCGACTACAACCGTAGAGCCGACTACGACCACCACTGAAGCGACTACAACCGTAGAGCCGACTACGACCACCACTGAAGCGACTACAACTGTTGAGCCGACTACGACCACCACTGAAGCGACTACAACAGTAGAACCAACTACGACCACCACTGAAGCGACTACAACCGTAGAGCCGACTACGACCACCACTGAAGCGACTACAACAGTAGAACCAACTACGACCACCACTGAAGCGACTACAACCGTAGAGCCGACTACGACCACCACTGAAGCGACTACAACAGTAGAACCAACTACGACCACCACTGAAGCGACTACAACTGTTGAGCCGACTACGACCACCACTGAAGCGACTACAACAGTAGAGCCGACTACGACCACCACTGAAGCGACTACAACCGTAGAGCCGACTACGACCACCACTGAAGCGACTACAACTGTTGAGCCGACTACGACCACCACTGAAGCGACTACAACAGTAGAACCAACTACGACGACCACAGAAGCGACTACAACAGTAGAACCAACTACGACCACCACTGAAGCGACTACAACCGTAGAGCCGACTACGACCACCACTGAAGCGACTACAACAGTAGAACCAACTACGACCACCACTGAAGCGACTACAACCGTAGAGCCGACTACGACCACCACTGAAGCGACTACAACTGTTGAGCCGACTACGACCACCACAGAAGCGACTACAACAGTAGAGCCGACTACGACCACCACTGAAGCGACTACAACCGTAGAGCCGACTACGACCACCACTGAAGCGACTACAACTGTTGAGCCGACTACGACCACCACAGAAGCGACTACAACCGTGGAGCCGACTACGACCACCACTGAAGCGACTACAACTGTTGAGCCGACTACGACCACCACTGAAGCGACTACAACAGTAGAACCAACTACGACGACCACAGAAGCGACTACAACCGTAGAGCCGACTACGACCACCACTGAAGCGACTACAACAGTAGAACCAACTACGACCACCACTGAAGCGACTACAACTGTTGAGCCAACTACGACCACCACAGAAGCGACTACAACAGTAGAACCAACTACGACCACCACTGAAGCGACTACAACTGTTGAGCCGACTACGACCACCACAGAAGCGACTACAACCGTAGAGCCGACTACGACCACCACTGAAGCGACTACAACTGTTGAGCCGACTACGACCACCACACAAGCGACTACAACCGTAGAGCCGACTACGACCACCACTGAAGCGACTACAACTGTTGAGCCGACTACCACCACCACAGAAGCGACTACAACTGTTGAGCCGACTACGACCACCACAGAAGCGACTACAACCGTAGAGCCGACTACGACCACCACTGAAGCGACTACAACAGTAGAACCAACTACGACCACCACTGAAGCGACTACAACAGTAGAGCCGACTACGACCACCACTGAAGCGACTACAACTGTTGAGCCGACTACGACCACCACACAAGCGACTACAACCGTAGAGCCGACTACGACCACCACTGAAGCGACTACAACTGTTGAGCCGACTACCACCACCACAGAAGCGACTACAACTGTTGAGCCGACTACGACCACCACAGAAGCGACTACAACCGTAGAGCCGACTACGACCACCACTGAAGCGACTACAACTGTTGAGCCGACTACGACCACCACAGAAGCGACTACAACCGTAGAGCCGACTACGACCACCACTGAAGCGACTACAACTGTTGAGCCGACTACGACCACCACTGAAGCGACTACAACAGTAGAACCAACTACGACCACGACAGAAGCGACTACAACCGTAGAGCCGACGAAGACCACCACTGAAGCGACTACAACCGTAGAGCCGACTACGACCACCACTGAAGCGACTACAACTGTTGAGCCGACTACGACCACCACTGAAGCGACTACAACAGTAGAACCAACTACGACCACCACTGAAGCGACTACAACCGTAGAGCCGACTACGACCACCACTGAAGCGACTACAACCGTAGAGCCGACTACGACCACCACTGAAGTGACTACAACTGTTGAGCCGACTACGACCACCACAGAAGCGACTACAACCGTAGAGCCGACTACGACCACCACTGAAGCGACTACAACTGTTGAGCCGACTACGACCACCACTGAAGCGACTACAACAGTAGAACCAACTACGACGACCACAGAAGCGACTACAACCGTAGAGCCGACTACGACCACCACTGAAGCGACTACAACAGTAGAACCAACTACGACCACCACTGAAGCGACTACAACTGTTGAGCCGACTACGACCACCACAGAAGCGACTACAACAGTAGAACCAACTACGACCACCACTGAAGCGACTACAACTGTTGAGCCGACTACGACCACCACAGAAGCGACTACAACCGTAGAGCCGACTACGACCACCACTGAAGCGACTACAACTGTTGAGCCGACTACGACCACCACACAAGCGACTACAACCGTAGAGCCGACTACGACCACCACTGAAGCGACTACAACTGTTGAGCCGACTACCACCACCACAGAAGCGACTACAACTGTTGAGCCGACTACGACCACCACAGAAGCGACTACAACCGTAGAGCCGACTACGACCACCACTGAAACGACTACAACAGTAGAACCAACTACGACCACCACTGAAGCGACTACAACAGTAGAGCCGACTACGACCACCACTGAAGCGACTACAACTGTTGAGCCGACTACGACCACCACACAAGCGACTACAACCGTAGAGCCGACTACGACCACCACTGAAGCGACTACAACTGTTGAGCCGACTACCACCACCACAGAAGCGACTACAACTGTTGAGCCGACTACGACCACCACAGAAGCGACTACAACCGTAGAGCCGACTACGACCACCACTGAAGCGACTACAACAGTAGAACCAACTACGACCACCACTGAAGCGATTACAACCGTAGAGCCGACTACGACCACTACAGAAGCGACTACAACCGTAGAGCCGACTACGACCACCACTGAAGCGACTACCACCGTAGAGCCGACTACGACCACCACTGAAGCGACTACAACCGTAGAGCCGACTACGACCACCACTGAAGCGACTACAACTGTTGAGCCGACTACGACCACCACTGAAGCGACTACAACTGTTGAGCCGACTACGACCACCACTGAAGCGACTACAACAGTAGAACCAACTACGACCACCACAGAAGCAACTACAACTGTTGAGCCGACTACGACCACCACAGAAGCGACTACAACAGTAGAGCCGACTACGACCACCACTGAAGCGACTACAACTGTTGAGCCGACTACGACCACCACAGAAGCGACTACATCCGTAGAGCCGACTACGACCACCACTGAAGCGACTACAACCGTAGAGCCGACTACGACCACCACTGAAGCGACTACAACAGTAGAACCAACTACGACCACCACTGAAGCGACTACAACAGGAGAACCAACTACGACCACCACTGAAGCGACTACAACAGTAGAACCAACTACGACCACCACTGAAGCGACTACAACAGGAGAACCAACTACGACCACCACTGAAGCGACTACAACAGTAGAACCAACTACGACCACCACTGAAGCGACTACAACTGTTGAGCCGACTACGACCACCACAGAAGCGACTACAACCGTAGAGCCGACTACGACCACCACTGAAGCGACTACAACCGTAGAGCCGACTACGACCACCACTGAAGCGACTACAACCGTAGAGCCGACTACGACCACCACTGAAGCGACTACAACTGTTGAGCCGACTACGACCACCACAGAAGCGACTACAACCGTAGAGCCGACTACGACCACCACTGAAGCGACTACAACTGTTGAGCCGACTACGACCACCACAGAAGCGACTACAACCGTAGAGCCGACTACGACCACCACTGAAGCGACTACAACTGTTGAGCCGACTACGACCACCACTGAAGCGACTACAACAGTAGAACCAACTACGACCACCACTGAAGCGACTACAACTGTTGAGCCGACTACGACCACCACAAAAGCGACTACAACAGTAGAGCCGACTACGACCACCACTGAAGCGACTACAACCGTAGAGCCGACTACGACCACCACTGAAGCGACTACAACTGTTGAGCCGACTACGACCACCACAGAAGCGACTACAACCGTAGAGCCGACTACGACCACCACTGAAGCGACTACAACCGTAGAGCCGACTACGACCACTACAGAAGCGACTACAACCGTAGAGCCGACTACGACCACCACTGAAACGACTACCACCGTAGAGCCGACTACGACCACCACTGAAGCGACTACAACCGTAGAGCCGACTACGACCACCACTGAAGCGACTACCACCGTAGAGCCGACTACGACCACCACTGAAGCGACTACAACCGTAGAGCCGACTACGACCACCACTGAAGCGACTACAACTGTTGAGCCGACTACGACCACCACAGAAGCGACTACAACAGTAGAGCCGACTACGACCACCACTGAAGCGACTACAACTGTTGAGCCGACTACGACCACCACAGAAGCGACTACAACCGTAGAGCCGACTACGACCACCACTGAAGCGACTACAACCGTAGAGCCGACTACGACCACCACTGAAGCGACTACAACAGTAGAACCAACTACGACCACCACTGAAGCGACTACAACAGGAGAACCAACTACGACCACCACTGAAGCGACTACAACAGTAGAACCAACTACGACCACCACTGAAGCGACTACAACTGTTGAGCCGACTACGACCACCACACAAGCGACTACAACTGTTGAGCCGACTACGACCACCACTGAAGCGACTACAACTGTTGAGCTGACTACCACCACCACAGAAGCGACTACAACTGTTGAGCCGACTACGACCACCACAGAAGCGACTACAACCGTAGAGCCGACTACGACCACCACTGAAACGACTACAACAGTAGAACCAACTACGACCACCACTGAAGCGACTACAACAGTAGAGCCGACTACGACCACCACTGAAGCGACTACAACTGTTGAGCCGACTACGACCACCACACAAGCGACTACAACCGTAGAGCTGACTACGACCACCACTGAAGCGACTACAACTGTTGAGCCGACTACCACCACCACAGAAGCGACTACAACTGTTGAGCCGACTACGACCACCACAGAAGCGACTACAACCGTAGAGCCGACTACGACCACCACTGAAGCGACTACAACAGTAGAACCAACTACGACCACCACTGAAGCGACTACAACCGTAGAGCCGACTACGACCACTACAGAAGCGACTACAACCGTAGAGCCGACTACGACCACCACTGAAGCGACTACCACCGTAGAGCCGACTACGACCACCACTGAAGCGACTACAACCGTAGAGCCGACTACGACCACCACTGAAGCGACTACAACTGTTGAGCCGACTACGACCACCACAGAAGCGACTACAACCGTAGAGCCGACTACGACCACCACTGAAGCGACTACAACTGTTGAGCCGACTACCACCACCACAGAAGCGACTACAACTGTTGAGCCGACTACGACCACCACAGAAGCGACTACAACCGTAGAGCCGACTACGACCACCACTGAAACGACTACAACAGTAGAACCAACTACGACCACCACTGAAGCGACTACAACAGTAGAGCCGACTACGACCACCACTGAAGCGACTACAACTGTTGAGCCGACTACGACCACCACACAAGCGACTACAACCGTAGAGCCGACTACGACCACCACTGAAGCGACTACAACTGTTGAGCCGACTACCACCACCACAGAAGCGACTACAACTGTTGAGCCGACTACGACCACCACAGAAGCGACTACAACCGTAGAGCCGACTACGACCACCACTGAAGCGACTACAACAGTAGAACCAACTACGACCACCACTGAAGCGACTACAACCGTAGAGCCGACTACGACCACTACAGAAGCGACTACAACCGTAGAGCCGACTACGACCACCACTGAAGCGACTACCACCGTAGAGCCGACTACGACCACCACTGAAGCGACTACAACCGTAGAGCCGACTACGACCACCACTGAAGCGACTACAACTGTTGAGCCGACTACGACCACCACAGAAGCGACTACAACCGTAGAGCCGACTACGACCACCACTGAAGCGACTACAACTGTTGAGCCGACTACGACCACCACTGAAGCGACTACAACAGTAGAACCAACTACGACCACCACAGAAGCGACTACAACCGTAGAGCCGACTACGACCACCACTGAAGCGACTACAACCGTAGAGCCGACTACGACCACCACTGAAGCGACTACAACTGTTGAGCCGACTACGACCACCACAGAAGCGACTACAACCGTAGAGCCGACTACGACCACCACTGAAGCGACTACAACTGTTGAGCCGACTACGACCACCACAGAAGCGACTACAACCGTAGAGCCGACTACGACCACCACTGAAGCGACTACAACTGTTGAGCCGACTACGACCACCACTGAAGCGACTACAACAGTAGAACCAACTACGACCACCACTGAAGCGACTACAACTGTTGAGCCGACTACGACCACCACAAAAGCGACTACAACAGTAGAGCCGACTACGACCACCACTGAAGCGACTACAACCGTAGAGCCGACTACGACCACCACTGAAGCGACTACAACTGTTGAGCCGACTACGACCACCACAGAAGCGACTACAACCGTAGAGCCGACTACGACCACCACTGAAGCGACTACAACCGTAGAGCCGACTACGACCACTACAGAAGCGACTACAACCGTAGAGCCGACTACGACCACCACTGAAACGACTACCACCGTAGAGCCGACTACGACCACCACTGAAGCGACTACAACCGTAGAGCCGACTACGACCACCACTGAAGCGACTACCACCGTAGAGCCGACTACGACCACCACTGAAGCGACTACAACCGTAGAGCCGACTACGACCACCACTGAAGCGACTACAACTGTTGAGCCGACTACGACCACCACAGAAGCGACTACAACAGTAGAGCCGACTACGACCACCACTGAAGCGACTACAACTGTTGAGCCGACTACGACCACCACTGAAGCGACTACAACCGTAGAGCCGACTACGACCACCACTGAAGCGACTACAACCGTAGAGCCGACTACGACCACCACTGAAGCGACTACAACAGTAGAACCAACTACGACCACCACTGAAGCGACTACAACAGGAGAACCAACTACGACCACCACTGAAGCGACTACAACAGTAGAACCAACTACGACCACCACTGAAGCGACTACAACTGTTGAGCCGACTACGACCACCACACAAGCGACTACAACTGTTGAGCCGACTACGACCACCACTGAAGCGACTACAACTGTTGAGCTGACTACCACCACCACAGAAGCGACTACAACTGTTGAGCCGACTACGACCACCACAGAAGCGACTACAACCGTAGAGCCGACTACGACCACCACTGAAACGACTACAACAGTAGAACCAACTACGACCACCACTGAAGCGACTACAACAGTAGAGCCGACTACGACCACCACTGAAGCGACTACAACTGTTGAGCCGACTACGACCACCACACAAGCGACTACAACCGTAGAGCTGACTACGACCACCACTGAAGCGACTACAACTGTTGAGCCGACTACCACCACCACAGAAGCGACTACAACTGTTGAGCCGACTACGACCACCACAGAAGCGACTACAACCGTAGAGCCGACTACGACCACCACTGAAGCGACTACAACAGTAGAACCAACTACGACCACCACTGAAGCGACTACAACCGTAGAGCCGACTACGACCACTACAGAAGCGACTACAACCGTAGAGCCGACTACGACCACCACTGAAGCGACTACCACCGTAGAGCCGACTACGACCACCACTGAAGCGACTACAACCGTAGAGCCGACTACGACCACCACTGAAGCGATTACAACTGTTGAGCCGACTACGACCACCACAGAAGCGACTACAACCGTAGAGCCGACTACGACCACCACTGAAGCGACTACAACTGTTGAGCCGACTACCACCACCACAGAAGCGACTACAACTGTTGAGCCGACTACGACCACCACAGAAGCGACTACAACCGTAGAGCCGACTACGACCACCACTGAAACGACTACAACAGTAGAACCAACTACGACCACCACTGAAGCGACTACAACAGTAGAGCCGACTACGACCACCACTGAAGCGACTACAACTGTTGAGCCGACTACGACCACCACACAAGCGACTACAACCGTAGAGCCGACTACGACCACCACTGAAGCGACTACAACTGTTGAGCCGACTACCACCACCACAGAAGCGACTACAACTGTTGAGCCGACTACGACACCCACAGAAGCGACTACAACCGTAGAGCCGACTACGACCACCACTGAAGCGACTACAACAGTAGAACCAACTACGACCACCACTGAAGCGACTACAACCGTAGAGCCGACTACGACCACTACAGAAGCGACTACAACCGTAGAGCCGACTACGACCACCACTGAAGCGACTACCACCGTAGAGCCGACTACGACCACCACTGAAGCGACTACAACCGTAGAGCCGACTACGACCACCACTGAAGCGACTACAACTGTTGAGCCGACTACGACCACCACAGAAGCGACTACAACCGTAGAGCCGACTACGACCACCACTGAAGCGACTACAACTGTTGAGCCGACTACGACCACCACTGAAGCGACTACAACAGTAGAACCAACTACGACCACCACAGAAGCGACTACAACCGTAGAGCCGACTACGACCACCACTGAAGCGACTACAACCGTAGAGCCGACTACGACCACCACTGAAGCGACTACAACTGTTGAGCCGACTACGACCACCACAGAAGCGACTACAACCGTAGAGCCGACTACGACCACCACTGAAGCGACTACAACTGTTGAGCCGACTACGACCACCACAGAAGCGACTACAACCGTAGAGCCGACTACGACCACCACTGAAGCGACTACAACTGTTGAGCCGACTACGACCACCACTGAAGCGACTACAACAGTAGAACCAACTACGACCACCACTGAAGCGACTACAACTGTTGAGCCGACTACGACCACCACAAAAGCGACTACAACAGTAGAACCAACTACGACCACCACAGAAGCGACTACAACCGTAGAGCCGACTACGACCACCACTGAAGCGACTACAACCGTAGAGCCGACTACGACCACCACTGAAGCGACTACAACTGTTGAGCCGACTACGACCACCACTGAAGCGACTACAACAGTAGAACCAACTACGACCACCACTGAAGCGACTACAACCGTAGAGCCGACTACGACCACCACTGAAGCGACTACAACAGTAGAACCAACTACGACCACCACTGAAGCGACTACAACCGTAGAGCCGACTACGACCACCACTGAAGCGACTACAACAGTAGAACCAACTACGACCACCACTGAAGCGACTACAACTGTTGAGCCGACTACGACCACCACAGAAGCGACTAAAACAGTAGAGCCGACTACGACCACCACTGAAGCGACTACAACCGTAGAGCCGACTACGACCACCACTGAAGCGACTACAACTGTTGAGCCGACTACGACCACCACAGAAGCGACTACAACCGTAGAGCCGACTACGACCACCACTGAAGCGACTACAACTGTTGAGCCGACTACGACCACCACTGAAGCGACTACAACAGTAGAACCAACTACGACGACCACAGAAGCGACTACAACCGTAGAGCCGACTACGACCACCACTGAAGCGACTACAACAGTAGAACCAACTACGACCACCACTGAAGCGACTACAACTGTTGAGCCGACTACCACCACCACAGAAGCGACTACAACTGTTGAGCCGACTACGACCACCACAGAAGCGACTACAACCGTAGAGCCGACTACGACCACCACTGAAACGACTACAACAGTAGAACCAACTACGACCACCACTGAAGCGACTACAACAGTAGAGCCGACTACGACCACCACTGAAGCGACTACAACTGTTGAGCCGACTACGACCACCACACAAGCGACTACAACCGTAGAGCTGACTACGACCACCACTGAAGCGACTACAACTGTTGAGCCGACTACCACCACCACAGAAGCGACTACAACTGTTGAGCCGACTACGACCACCACAGAAGCGACTACAACCGTAGAGCCGACTACGACCACCACTGAAGCGACTACAACAGTAGAACCAACTACGACCACCACTGAAGCGACTACAACCGTAGAGCCGACTACGACCACTACAGAAGCGACTACAACCGTAGAGCCGACTACGACCACCACTGAAGCGACTACCACCGTAGAGCCGACTACGACCACCACTGAAGCGACTACAACCGTAGAGCCGACTACGACCACCACTGAAGCGACTACAACTGTTGAGCCGACTACGACCACCACAGAAGCGACTACAACCGTAGAGCCGACTACGACCACCACTGAAGCGACTACAACTGTTGAACCGACTACCACCACCACAGAAGCGACTACAACTGTTGAGCCGACTACGACCACCACAGAAGCGACTACAACCGTAGAGCCGACTACGACCACCACTGAAACGACTACAACAGTAGAACCAACTACGACCACCACTGAAGCGACTACAACAGTAAAGCCGACTACGACCACCACTGAAGCGACTACAACTGTTGAGCCGACTACGACCACCACACAAGCGACTACAACCGTAGAGCCGACTACGACCACCACTGAAGCGACTACAACTGTTGAGCCGACTACCACCACCACAGAAGCGACTACAACAGTAGAACCAACTACGACCACCACTGAAGCGACTACAACTGTTGAGCCGACTACGACCACCACAGAAGCGACTACAACCGTAGAGCCGACTACGACCACCACTGAAGCGACTACAACTGTTGAGCCGACTACGACCACCACACAAGCGACTACAACCGTAGAGCCGACTACGACCACCACTGAAGCGACTACAACTGTTGAGCCGACTACCACCACAGAAGCGACTACAACTGTTGAGCCGACTACGACCACCACAGAAGCGACTACAACCGTAGAGCCGACTACGACCACCACTGAAACGACTACAACAGTAGAACCAACAATGACCACCACTGAAGCGACTACAACAGTAGAGCCGACTACGACCACCACTGAAGCGACTACAACTGTTGAGCCGACTACGACCACCACACAAGCGACTACAACCGTAGAGCCGACTACGACCACCACTGAAGCGACTACAACTGTTGAGCCGACTACCACCACCACAGAAGCGACTACAACTGTTGAGCCGACTACGACCACCACAGAAGCGACTACAACCGTAGAGCCGACTACGACCACCACTGAAGCGACTACAACAGTAGAACCAACTACGACCACCACTGAAGCGACTACAACCGTAGAGCCGACTACGACCACTACAGAAGCGACTACAACCGTAGAGCCGACTACGACCACCACTGAAGCGACTACCACCGTAGAGCCGACTACGACCACCACTGAAGCGACTACAACCGTAGAGCCGACTACGACCACCACTGAAGCGACTACAACTGTTGAGCCGACTACGACCACCACTGAAGCGACTACAACTGTTGAGCCGACTACGACCACCACTGAAGCGACTACAACTGTTGAGCCGACTACGACCACCACAGAAGCGACTACAACCGTAGAGCCGACTACGACCACCACTGAAGCGACTACAACTGTTGAGCCGACTACGACCACCACTGAAGCGACTACAACTGTTGAGCCGACTACGACCACCACAGAAGCGACTACAACCGTAGAGCCGACTACGACCACCACTGAAGCGACTACAACCGTAGAGCCGACTACGACCACCACTGAAGCGACTACAACCGTAGAGCCGACTACGACCACCACTGAAGCGACTACAACTGTTGAGCCGACTACGACCACCACAGAAGCGACTACAACCGTAGAGCCGACTACGACCACCACTGAAGCGACTACAACTGTTGAGCCGACTACGACCACCACAGAAGCGACTACAACCGTAGAGCCGACTACGACCACCACTGAAGCGACTACAACTGTTGAGCCGACTACGACCACCACTGAAGCGACTACAACAGTAGAACCAACTACGACCACCACTGAAGCGACTACAACTGTTGAGCCGAATACGACCACCACAAAAGCGACTACAACAGTAGAGCCGACTACGACTACCACTGAAGCGACTACAACCGTAGAGCCGACTACGACCACCACTGAAGCGACTACAACTGTTGAGCCGACTACGACCACCACAGAAGCGACTACAACCGTAGAGCCGACTACGACCACCACTGAAGCGACTACAACTGTTGAGCCGACTACGACCACCACTGAAGCGACTACAACAGTAGAACCAACTACGACCACCACTGAAGCGACTACAACTGTTGAGCCGACTACGACCACCACAAAAGCGACTACAACAGTAGAGCCGACTACGACTACCACTGAAGCGACTACAACCGTAGAGCCGACTACGACCACCACTGAAGCGACTACAACCGTAGAGCCGACTACGACCACCACTGAAGCGACTACAACTGTTGAGCCGACTACGACCACCACTGAAGCGACTACAACCGTAGAGCCGACTACGACCACCACTGAAGCGACTACAACTGTTGAGCCGACTACGACCACCACAGAAGCGACTACAACCGTAGAGCCGACTACGACCACCACTGAAGCGACTACAACTGTTGAGCCGACTACGACCACCACAGAAGCGACTACAACCGTAGAGCCGACTACGACCACCACTGAAGCGACTACAACTGTTGAGCCGACTACGACCACCACTGAAGCGACTACAACAGTAGAACCAACTACGACCACCACTGAAGCGACTACAACTGTTGAGCCGACTACGACCACCACAAAAGCGACTACAACAGTAGAGCCGACTACGACTACCACTGAAGCGACTACAACCGTAGAGCCGACTACGACCACCACTGAAGCGACTACAACTGTTGAGCCGACTACGACCACCACAGAAGCGACTACAACAGTAGAACCAACTATGACCACCACAGAAGCGACTACAACCGTAGAGCCGACTACGACCACCACTGAAGCGACTACAACCGTAGAGCCGACTACGACCACCACTGAAGCGACTACAACTGTTGAGCCGACTACGACCACCACAGAAGCGACTACAACCGTAGAGCCGACTACGACCACCACTGAAGCGACTACAACCGTAGAGCCGACTACGACCACCACTGAAGCGACTACAACCGTAGAGCCGACTACGACCACCACTGAAGCGACTACAACTGTTGAGCCGACTACGACCACCACAGAAGCGACTACAACCGTAGAGCCGACTACGACCACCACTGAAGCGACTACAACTGTTGAGCCGACTACGACCACCACAGAAGCGACTACAACCGTAGAGCCGACTACGACCACCACTGAAGCGACTACAACTGTTGAGCCGACTACGACCACCACTGAAGCGACTACAACAGTAGAACCAACTACGACCACCACTGAAGCGACTACAACTGTTGAGCCGACTACGACCACCACAAAAGCGACTACAACAGTAGAGCCGACTACGACTACCACTGAAGCGACTACAACCGTAGAGCCGACTACGACCACCACTGAAGCGACTACAACTGTTGAGCCGACTACGACCACCACAGAAGCGACTACAACCGTAGAGCCGACTACGACCACCACTGAAGCGACTACAACCGTAGAGCCGACTACGACCACTACAGAAGCGACTACAACCGTAGAGCCGACTACGACCACCACTGAAGCGACTACCACCGTAGAGCCGACTACGACCACCACTGAAGCGACTACAACCGTAGAGCCGACTACGACCACCACTGAAGCGACTACAACAGTAGAACCAACTACGACCACCACTGAAGCGACTACAACTGTTGAGCCAACTACGACCACCACAGAAGCGACTACAACAGTAGAACCAACTACGACCACCACTGAAGCGACTACAACTGTTGAGCCGACTACGACCACCACAGAAGCGACTACAACCGTAGAGCCGACTACGACCACCACTGAAGCGACTACAACTGTTGAGCCGACTACGACCACCACACAAGCGACTACAACCGTAGAGCCGACTACGACCACCACTGAAGCGACTACAACTGTTGAGCCGACTACCACCACCACAGAAGCGACTACAACTGTTGAGCCGACTACGACCACCACAGAAGCGACTACAACCGTAGAGCCGACTACGACCACCACTGAAGCGACTACAACAGTAGAACCAACTACGACCACCACTGAAGCGACTACAACAGTAGAGCCGACTACGACCACCACTGAAGCGACTACAACTGTTGAGCCGACTACGACCACCACACAAGCGACTACAACCGTAGAGCCGACTACGACCACCACTGAAGCGACTACAACTGTTGAGCCGACTACCACCACCACAGAAGCGACTACAACTGTTGAGCCGACTACGACCACCACAGAAGCGACTACAACCGTAGAGCCGACTACGACCACCACTGAAGCGACTACAACTGTTGAGCCGACTACGACCACCACAGAAGCGACTACAACCGTAGAGCCGACTACGACCACCACTGAAGCGACTACAACTGTTGAGCCGACTACGACCACCACTGAAGCGACTACAACAGTAGAACCAACTACGACCACCACAGAAGCGACTACAACCGTAGAGCCGACGAAGACCACCACTGAAGCGACTACAACCGTAGAGCCGACTACGACCACCACTGAAGCGACTACAACTGTTGAGCCGACTACGACCACCACTGAAGCGACTACAACAGTAGAACCAACTACGACCACCACTGAAGCGACTACAACCGTAGAGCCGACTACGACCACCACTGAAGCGACTACAACAGTAGAACCAACTACGACCACCACTGAAGCGACTACAACCGTAGAGCCGACTACGACCACCACTGAAGCGACTACAACAGTAGAACCAACTACGACCACCACTGAAGCGACTACAACTGTTGAGCCGACTACGACCACCACAGAAGCGACTACAACAGTAGAGCCGACTACGACCACCACTGAAGCGACTACAACCGTAGAGCCGACTACGACCACCACTGAAGCGACTACAACTGTTGAGCCGACTACGACCACCACAGAAGCGAATACAACCGTAGAGCCGACTACGACCACCACTGAAGCGACTACAACTGTTGAGCCGACTACGACCACCACTGAAGCGACTACAACAGTAGAACCAACTACGACGACCACAGAAGCGACTACAACCGTAGAGCCGACTACGACCACCACTGAAGCGACTACAACTGTTGAGCCGACTACGACCACCACTGAAGCGATTACAACTGTTGAGCCGACTACGACCACCACAGAAGCGACTACAACCGTAGAGCCGACTACGACCACCACTGAAGCGACTACAACCGTAGAGCCGACTACGACCACCACTGAAGCGACTACAACAGTAGAACCAACTACGACCACCACTGAAGCGACTACAACAGGAGAACCAACTACGACCACCACTGAAGCGACTACAACAGTAGAACCAACTACGACCACCACTGAAGCGACTACAACTGTTGAGCCGACTACGACCACCACACAAGCGACTACAACTGTTGAGCCGACTACGACCACCACTGAAGCGACTACAACTGTTGAGCTGACTACCACCACCACAGAAGCGACTACAACTGTTGAGCCGACTACGACCACCACAGAAGCGACTACAACCGTAGAGCCGACTACGACCACCACTGAAACGACTACAACAGTAGAACCAACTACGACCACCACTGAAGCGACTACAACAGTAGAGCCGACTACGACCACCACTGAAGCGACTACAACTGTTGAGCCGACTACGACCACCACACAAGCGACTACAACCGTAGAGCTGACTACGACCACCACTGAAGCGACTACAACTGTTGAGCCGACTACCACCACCACAGAAGCGACTACAACTGTTGAGCCGACTACGACCACCACAGAAGCGACTACAACCGTAGAGCCGACTACGACCACCACTGAAGCGACTACAACAGTAGAACCAACTACGACCACCACTGAAGCGACTACAACCGTAGAGCCGACTACGACCACTACAGAAGCGACTACAACCGTAGAGCCGACTACGACCACCACTGAAGCGACTACCACCGTAGAGCCGACTACGACCACCACTGAAGCGACTACAACCGTAGAGCCGACTACGACCACCACTGAAGCGATTACAACTGTTGAGCCGACTACGACCACCACAGAAGCGACTACAACCGTAGAGCCGACTACGACCACCACTGAAGCGACTACAACTGTTGAGCCGACTACCACCACCACAGAAGCGACTACAACTGTTGAGCCGACTACGACCACCACAGAAGCGACTACAACCGTAGAGCCGACTACGACCACCACTGAAACGACTACAACAGTAGAACCAACTACGACCACCACTGAAGCGACTACAACAGTAGAGCCGACTACGACCACCACTGAAGCGACTACAACTGTTGAGCCGACTACGACCACCACACAAGCGACTACAACCGTAGAGCCGACTACGACCACCACTGAAGCGACTACAACTGTTGAGCCGACTACCACCACCACAGAAGCGACTACAACTGTTGAGCCGACTACGACACCCACAGAAGCGACTACAACCGTAGAGCCGACTACGACCACCACTGAAGCGACTACAACAGTAGAACCAACTACGACCACCACTGAAGCGACTACAACCGTAGAGCCGACTACGACCACTACAGAAGCGACTACAACCGTAGAGCCGACTACGACCACCACTGAAGCGACTACCACCGTAGAGCCGACTACGACCACCACTGAAGCGACTACAACCGTAGAGCCGACTACGACCACCACTGAAGCGACTACAACTGTTGAGCCGACTACGACCACCACAGAAGCGACTACAACCGTAGAGCCGACTACGACCACCACTGAAGCGACTACAACTGTTGAGCCGACTACGACCACCACTGAAGCGACTACAACAGTAGAACCAACTACGACCACCACAGAAGCGACTACAACCGTAGAGCCGACTACGACCACCACTGAAGCGACTACAACCGTAGAGCCGACTACGACCACCACTGAAGCGACTACAACTGTTGAGCCGACTACGACCACCACAGAAGCGACTACAACCGTAGAGCCGACTACGACCACCACTGAAGCGACTACAACTGTTGAGCCGACTACGACCACCACAGAAGCGACTACAACCGTAGAGCCGACTACGACCACCACTGAAGCGACTACAACTGTTGAGCCGACTACGACCACCACTGAAGCGACTACAACAGTAGAACCAACTACGACCACCACTGAAGCGACTACAACTGTTGAGCCGACTACGACCACCACAAAAGCGACTACAACAGTAGAACCAACTACGACCACCACAGAAGCGACTACAACCGTAGAGCCGACTACGACCACCACTGAAGCGACTACAACCGTAGAGCCGACTACGACCACCACTGAAGCGACTACAACTGTTGAGCCGACTACGACCACCACTGAAGCGACTACAACAGTAGAACCAACTACGACCACCACTGAAGCGACTACAACCGTAGAGCCGACTACGACCACCACTGAAGCGACTACAACAGTAGAACCAACTACGACCACCACTGAAGCGACTACAACCGTAGAGCCGACTACGACCACCACTGAAGCGACTACAACAGTAGAACCAACTACGACCACCACTGAAGCGACTACAACTGTTGAGCCGACTACGACCACCACAGAAGCGACTAAAACAGTAGAGCCGACTACGACCACCACTGAAGCGACTACAACCGTAGAGCCGACTACGACCACCACTGAAGCGACTACAACTGTTGAGCCGACTACGACCACCACAGAAGCGACTACAACCGTAGAGCCGACTACGACCACCACTGAAGCGACTACAACTGTTGAGCCGACTACGACCACCACTGAAGCGACTACAACAGTAGAACCAACTACGACGACCACAGAAGCGACTACAACCGTAGAGCCGACTACGACCACCACTGAAGCGACTACAACAGTAGAACCAACTACGACCACCACTGAAGCGACTACAACTGTTGAGCCGACTACCACCACCACAGAAGCGACTACAACTGTTGAGCCGACTACGACCACCACAGAAGCGACTACAACCGTAGAGCCGACTACGACCACCACTGAAACGACTACAACAGTAGAACCAACTACGACCACCACTGAAGCGACTACAACAGTAGAGCCGACTACGACCACCACTGAAGCGACTACAACTGTTGAGCCGACTACGACCACCACACAAGCGACTACAACCGTAGAGCTGACTACGACCACCACTGAAGCGACTACAACTGTTGAGCCGACTACCACCACCACAGAAGCGACTACAACTGTTGAGCCGACTACGACCACCACAGAAGCGACTACAACCGTAGAGCCGACTACGACCACCACTGAAGCGACTACAACAGTAGAACCAACTACGACCACCACTGAAGCGACTACAACCGTAGAGCCGACTACGACCACTACAGAAGCGACTACAACCGTAGAGCCGACTACGACCACCACTGAAGCGACTACCACCGTAGAGCCGACTACGACCACCACTGAAGCGACTACAACCGTAGAGCCGACTACGACCACCACTGAAGCGACTACAACTGTTGAGCCGACTACGACCACCACAGAAGCGACTACAACCGTAGAGCCGACTACGACCACCACTGAAGCGACTACAACTGTTGAACCGACTACCACCACCACAGAAGCGACTACAACTGTTGAGCCGACTACGACCACCACAGAAGCGACTACAACCGTAGAGCCGACTACGACCACCACTGAAACGACTACAACAGTAGAACCAACTACGACCACCACTGAAGCGACTACAACAGTAAAGCCGACTACGACCACCACTGAAGCGACTACAACTGTTGAGCCGACTACGACCACCACACAAGCGACTACAACCGTAGAGCCGACTACGACCACCACTGAAGCGACTACAACTGTTGAGCCGACTACCACCACCACAGAAGCGACTACAACAGTAGAACCAACTACGACCACCACTGAAGCGACTACAACTGTTGAGCCGACTACGACCACCACAGAAGCGACTACAACCGTAGAGCCGACTACGACCACCACTGAAGCGACTACAACTGTTGAGCCGACTACGACCACCACACAAGCGACTACAACCGTAGAGCCGACTACGACCACCACTGAAGCGACTACAACTGTTGAGCCGACTACCACCACAGAAGCGACTACAACTGTTGAGCCGACTACGACCACCACAGAAGCGACTACAACCGTAGAGCCGACTACGACCACCACTGAAACGACTACAACAGTAGAACCAACAATGACCACCACTGAAGCGACTACAACAGTAGAGCCGACTACGACCACCACTGAAGCGACTACAACTGTTGAGCCGACTACGACCACCACACAAGCGACTACAACCGTAGAGCCGACTACGACCACCACTGAAGCGACTACAACTGTTGAGCCGACTACCACCACCACAGAAGCGACTACAACTGTTGAGCCGACTACGACCACCACAGAAGCGACTACAACCGTAGAGCCGACTACGACCACCACTGAAGCGACTACAACAGTAGAACCAACTACGACCACCACTGAAGCGACTACAACAGTAGAACCAACTACGACCACCACTGAAGCGACTACAACAGTAGAGCCGACTACGACCACCACTGAAGCGACTACAACTGTTGAGCCGACTACGACCACCACACAAGCGACTACAACCGTAGAGCTGACTACGACCACCACTGAAGCGACTACAACTGTTGAGCCGACTACGACCACCACTGAAGCGACTACAACCGTAGAGCCGACTACGACCACCACTGAAGCGATTACAACTGTTGAGCCGACTACGACCACCACAGAAGCGACTACAACTGTTGAGCCGACTACGACCACCACAGAAGCGACTACAACCGTAGAGCCGACTACGACCACCACTGAAGCGACTACAACAGTAGAACCAACTACGACCACCACTGAAGCGACTACAACCGTAGAGCCGACTACGACCACTACAGAAGCGACTACAACCGTAGAGCCGACTACGACCACCACTGAAGCGACTACCACCGTAGAGCCGACTACGACCACCACTGAAGCGACTACAACCGTAGAGCCGACTACGACCACCACTGAAGCGATTACAACTGTTGAGCCGACTACGACCACCACAGAAGCGACTACAACCGTAGAGCCGACTACGACCACCACTGAAGCGACTACAACTGTTGAGCCGACTACCACCACCACAGAAGCGACTACAACTGTTGAGCCGACTACGACCACCACAGAAGCGACTACAACCGTAGAGCCGACTACGACCACCACTGAAACGACTACAACAGTAGAACCAACTACGACCACCACTGAAGCGACTACAACAGTAGAGCCGACTACGACCACCACTGAAGCGACTACAACTGTTGAGCCGACTACGACCACCACACAAGCGACTACAACCGTAGAGCCGACTACGACCACCACTGAAGCGACTACAACTGTTGAGCCGACTACCACCACCACAGAAGCGACTACAACTGTTGAGCCGACTACGACACCCACAGAAGCGACTACAACCGTAGAGCCGACTACGACCACCACTGAAGCGACTACAACAGTAGAACCAACTACGACCACCACTGAAGCGACTACAACCGTAGAGCCGACTACGACCACTACAGAAGCGACTACAACCGTAGAGCCGACTACGACCACCACTGAAGCGACTACCACCGTAGAGCCGACTACGACCACCACTGAAGCGACTACAACCGTAGAGCCGACTACGACCACCACTGAAGCGACTACAACTGTTGAGCCGACTACGACCACCACAGAAGCGACTACAACCGTAGAGCCGACTACGACCACCACTGAAGCGACTACAACTGTTGAGCCGACTACGACCACCACTGAAGCGACTACAACAGTAGAACCAACTACGACCACCACAGAAGCGACTACAACCGTAGAGCCGACTACGACCACCACTGAAGCGACTACAACCGTAGAGCCGACTACGACCACCACTGAAGCGACTACAACTGTTGAGCCGACTACGACCACCACAGAAGCGACTACAACCGTAGAGCCGACTACGACCACCACTGAAGCGACTACAACTGTTGAGCCGACTACGACCACCACAGAAGCGACTACAACCGTAGAGCCGACTACGACCACCACTGAAGCGACTACAACTGTTGAGCCGACTACGACCACCACTGAAGCGACTACAACAGTAGAACCAACTACGACCACCACTGAAGCGACTACAACTGTTGAGCCGACTACGACCACCACAAAAGCGACTACAACAGTAGAACCAACTACGACCACCACAGAAGCGACTACAACCGTAGAGCCGACTACGACCACCACTGAAGCGACTACAACCGTAGAGCCGACTACGACCACCACTGAAGCGACTACAACTGTTGAGCCGACTACGACCACCACTGAAGCGACTACAACAGTAGAACCAACTACGACCACCACTGAAGCGACTACAACCGTAGAGCCGACTACGACCACCACTGAAGCGACTACAACAGTAGAACCAACTACGACCACCACTGAAGCGACTACAACCGTAGAGCCGACTACGACCACCACTGAAGCGACTACAACAGTAGAACCAACTACGACCACCACTGAAGCGACTACAACTGTTGAGCCGACTACGACCACCACAGAAGCGACTAAAACAGTAGAGCCGACTACGACCACCACTGAAGCGACTACAACCGTAGAGCCGACTACGACCACCACTGAAGCGACTACAACTGTTGAGCCGACTACGACCACCACAGAAGCGACTACAACCGTAGAGCCGACTACGACCACCACTGAAGCGACTACAACTGTTGAGCCGACTACGACCACCACTGAAGCGACTACAACAGTAGAACCAACTACGACGACCACAGAAGCGACTACAACCGTAGAGCCGACTACGACCACCACTGAAGCGACTACAACAGTAGAACCAACTACGACCACCACTGAAGCGACTACAACTGTTGAGCCGACTACCACCACCACAGAAGCGACTACAACTGTTGAGCCGACTACGACCACCACAGAAGCGACTACAACCGTAGAGCCGACTACGACCACCACTGAAACGACTACAACAGTAGAACCAACTACGACCACCACTGAAGCGACTACAACAGTAGAGCCGACTACGACCACCACTGAAGCGACTACAACTGTTGAGCCGACTACGACCACCACACAAGCGACTACAACCGTAGAGCTGACTACGACCACCACTGAAGCGACTACAACTGTTGAGCCGACTACCACCACCACAGAAGCGACTACAACTGTTGAGCCGACTACGACCACCACAGAAGCGACTACAACCGTAGAGCCGACTACGACCACCACTGAAGCGACTACAACAGTAGAACCAACTACGACCACCACTGAAGCGACTACAACCGTAGAGCCGACTACGACCACTACAGAAGCGACTACAACCGTAGAGCCGACTACGACCACCACTGAAGCGACTACCACCGTAGAGCCGACTACGACCACCACTGAAGCGACTACAACCGTAGAGCCGACTACGACCACCACTGAAGCGACTACAACTGTTGAGCCGACTACGACCACCACAGAAGCGACTACAACCGTAGAGCCGACTACGACCACCACTGAAGCGACTACAACTGTTGAACCGACTACCACCACCACAGAAGCGACTACAACTGTTGAGCCGACTACGACCACCACAGAAGCGACTACAACCGTAGAGCCGACTACGACCACCACTGAAACGACTACAACAGTAGAACCAACTACGACCACCACTGAAGCGACTACAACAGTAAAGCCGACTACGACCACCACTGAAGCGACTACAACTGTTGAGCCGACTACGACCACCACACAAGCGACTACAACCGTAGAGCCGACTACGACCACCACTGAAGCGACTACAACTGTTGAGCCGACTACCACCACCACAGAAGCGACTACAACAGTAGAACCAACTACGACCACCACTGAAGCGACTACAACTGTTGAGCCGACTACGACCACCACAGAAGCGACTACAACCGTAGAGCCGACTACGACCACCACTGAAGCGACTACAACTGTTGAGCCGACTACGACCACCACACAAGCGACTACAACCGTAGAGCCGACTACGACCACCACTGAAGCGACTACAACTGTTGAGCCGACTACCACCACAGAAGCGACTACAACTGTTGAGCCGACTACGACCACCACAGAAGCGACTACAACCGTAGAGCCGACTACGACCACCACTGAAACGACTACAACAGTAGAACCAACAATGACCACCACTGAAGCGACTACAACAGTAGAGCCGACTACGACCACCACTGAAGCGACTACAACTGTTGAGCCGACTACGACCACCACACAAGCGACTACAACCGTAGAGCCGACTACGACCACCACTGAAGCGACTACAACTGTTGAGCCGACTACCACCACCACAGAAGCGACTACAACTGTTGAGCCGACTACGACCACCACAGAAGCGACTACAACCGTAGAGCCGACTACGACCACCACTGAAGCGACTACAACAGTAGAACCAACTACGACCACCACTGAAGCGACTACAACCGTAGAGCCGACTACGACCACTACAGAAGCGACTACAACCGTAGAGCCGACTACGACCACCACTGAAGCGACTACCACCGTAGAGCCGACTACGACCACCACTGAAGCGACTACAACCGTAGAGCCGACTACGACCACCACTGAAGCGACTACAACTGTTGAGCCGACTACGACCACCACTGAAGCGACTACAACTGTTGAGCCGACTACGACCACCACTGAAGCGACTACAACTGTTGAGCCGACTACGACCACCACAGAAGCGACTACAACCGTAGAGCCGACTACGACCACCACTGAAGCGACTACAACTGTTGAGCCGACTACGACCACCACTGAAGCGACTACAACTGTTGAGCCGACTACGACCACCACAGAAGCGACTACAACCGTAGAGCCGACTACGACCACCACTGAAGCGACTACAACCGTAGAGCCGACTACGACCACCACTGAAGCGACTACAACCGTAGAGCCGACTACGACCACCACTGAAGCGACTACAACTGTTGAGCCGACTACGACCACCACAGAAGCGACTACAACCGTAGAGCCGACTACGACCACCACTGAAGCGACTACAACTGTTGAGCCGACTACGACCACCACAGAAGCGACTACAACCGTAGAGCCGACTACGACCACCACTGAAGCGACTACAACTGTTGAGCCGACTACGACCACCACTGAAGCGACTACAACAGTAGAACCAACTACGACCACCACTGAAGCGACTACAACTGTTGAGCCGAATACGACCACCACAAAAGCGACTACAACAGTAGAGCCGACTACGACTACCACTGAAGCGACTACAACCGTAGAGCCGACTACGACCACCACTGAAGCGACTACAACTGTTGAGCCGACTACGACCACCACAGAAGCGACTACAACCGTAGAGCCGACTACGACCACCACTGAAGCGACTACAACTGTTGAGCCGACTACGACCACCACTGAAGCGACTACAACAGTAGAACCAACTACGACCACCACTGAAGCGACTACAACTGTTGAGCCGACTACGACCACCACAAAAGCGACTACAACAGTAGAGCCGACTACGACTACCACTGAAGCGACTACAACCGTAGAGCCGACTACGACCACCACTGAAGCGACTACAACCGTAGAGCCGACTACGACCACCACTGAAGCGACTACAACTGTTGAGCCGACTACGACCACCACTGAAGCGACTACAACCGTAGAGCCGACTACGACCACCACTGAAGCGACTACAACTGTTGAGCCGACTACGACCACCACAGAAGCGACTACAACCGTAGAGCCGACTACGACCACCACTGAAGCGACTACAACTGTTGAGCCGACTACGACCACCACAGAAGCGACTACAACCGTAGAGCCGACTACGACCACCACTGAAGCGACTACAACTGTTGAGCCGACTACGACCACCACTGAAGCGACTACAACAGTAGAACCAACTACGACCACCACTGAAGCGACTACAACTGTTGAGCCGACTACGACCACCACAAAAGCGACTACAACAGTAGAGCCGACTACGACTACCACTGAAGCGACTACAACCGTAGAGCCGACTACGACCACCACTGAAGCGACTACAACTGTTGAGCCGACTACGACCACCACAGAAGCGACTACAACAGTAGAACCAACTATGACCACCACAGAAGCGACTACAACCGTAGAGCCGACTACGACCACCACTGAAGCGACTACAACCGTAGAGCCGACTACGACCACCACTGAAGCGACTACAACTGTTGAGCCGACTACGACCACCACAGAAGCGACTACAACCGTAGAGCCGACTACGACCACCACTGAAGCGACTACAACCGTAGAGCCGACTACGACCACCACTGAAGCGACTACAACCGTAGAGCCGACTACGACCACCACTGAAGCGACTACAACTGTTGAGCCGACTACGACCACCACAGAAGCGACTACAACCGTAGAGCCGACTACGACCACCACTGAAGCGACTACAACTGTTGAGCCGACTACGACCACCACAGAAGCGACTACAACCGTAGAGCCGACTACGACCACCACTGAAGCGACTACAACTGTTGAGCCGACTACGACCACCACTGAAGCGACTACAACAGTAGAACCAACTACGACCACCACTGAAGCGACTACAACTGTTGAGCCGACTACGACCACCACAAAAGCGACTACAACAGTAGAGCCGACTACGACTACCACTGAAGCGACTACAACCGTAGAGCCGACTACGACCACCACTGAAGCGACTACAACTGTTGAGCCGACTACGACCACCACAGAAGCGACTACAACCGTAGAGCCGACTACGACCACCACTGAAGCGACTACAACCGTAGAGCCGACTACGACCACTACAGAAGCGACTACAACCGTAGAGCCGACTACGACCACCACTGAAGCGACTACCACCGTAGAGCCGACTACGACCACCACTGAAGCGACTACAACCGTAGAGCCGACTACGACCACCACTGAAGCGACTACAACAGTAGAACCAACTACGACCACCACTGAAGCGACTACAACTGTTGAGCCAACTACGACCACCACAGAAGCGACTACAACAGTAGAACCAACTACGACCACCACTGAAGCGACTACAACTGTTGAGCCGACTACGACCACCACAGAAGCGACTACAACCGTAGAGCCGACTACGACCACCACTGAAGCGACTACAACTGTTGAGCCGACTACGACCACCACACAAGCGACTACAACCGTAGAGCCGACTACGACCACCACTGAAGCGACTACAACTGTTGAGCCGACTACCACCACCACAGAAGCGACTACAACTGTTGAGCCGACTACGACCACCACAGAAGCGACTACAACCGTAGAGCCGACTACGACCACCACTGAAGCGACTACAACAGTAGAACCAACTACGACCACCACTGAAGCGACTACAACAGTAGAGCCGACTACGACCACCACTGAAGCGACTACAACTGTTGAGCCGACTACGACCACCACACAAGCGACTACAACCGTAGAGCCGACTACGACCACCACTGAAGCGACTACAACTGTTGAGCCGACTACCACCACCACAGAAGCGACTACAACTGTTGAGCCGACTACGACCACCACAGAAGCGACTACAACCGTAGAGCCGACTACGACCACCACTGAAGCGACTACAACTGTTGAGCCGACTACGACCACCACAGAAGCGACTACAACCGTAGAGCCGACTACGACCACCACTGAAGCGACTACAACTGTTGAGCCGACTACGACCACCACTGAAGCGACTACAACAGTAGAACCAACTACGACCACCACAGAAGCGACTACAACCGTAGAGCCGACGAAGACCACCACTGAAGCGACTACAACCGTAGAGCCGACTACGACCACCACTGAAGCGACTACAACTGTTGAGCCGACTACGACCACCACTGAAGCGACTACAACAGTAGAACCAACTACGACCACCACTGAAGCGACTACAACCGTAGAGCCGACTACGACCACCACTGAAGCGACTACAACAGTAGAACCAACTACGACCACCACTGAAGCGACTACAACCGTAGAGCCGACTACGACCACCACTGAAGCGACTACAACAGTAGAACCAACTACGACCACCACTGAAGCGACTACAACTGTTGAGCCGACTACGACCACCACAGAAGCGACTACAACAGTAGAGCCGACTACGACCACCACTGAAGCGACTACAACCGTAGAGCCGACTACGACCACCACTGAAGCGACTACAACTGTTGAGCCGACTACGACCACCACAGAAGCGACTACAACCGTAGAGCCGACTACGACCACCACTGAAGCGACTACAACTGTTGAGCCGACTACGACCACCACTGAAGCGACTACAACAGTAGAACCAACTACGACGACCACAGAAGCGACTACAACCGTAGAGCCGACTACGACCACCACTGAAGCGACTACAACAGTAGAACCAACTACGACCACCACTGAAGCGATTACAACTGTTGAGCCGACTACGACCACCACAGAAGCGACTACAACAGTAGAACCAACTATGACCACCACTGAAGCGACTACAACTGTTGAGCCGACTACGACCACCACAGAAGCGACTACAACCGTAGAGCCGACTACGACCACCACTGAAGCGACTACAACTGTTGAGCCGACTACGACCACCACACAAGCGACTACAACCGTAGAGCCGACTACGACCACCACTGAAGCGACTACAACTGTTGAGCCGACTACCACCACCACAGAAGCGACTACAACTGTTGAGCCGACTACGACCACCACAGAAGCGACTACAACCGTAGAGCCGACTACGACCACCACTGAAACGACTACAACAGTAGAACCAACTACGACCACCACTGAAGCGACTACAACAGTAGAGCCGACTACGACCACCACTGAAGCGACTACAACTGTTGAGCCGACTACGACCACCACACAAGCGACTACAACCGTAGAGCCGACTACGACCACCACTGAAGCGACTACAACTGTTGAGCCGACTACCACCACCACAGAAGCGACTACAACTGTTGAGCCGACTACGACCACCACAGAAGCGACTACAACCGTAGAGCCGACTACGACCACCACTGAAGCGACTACAACAGTAGAAACAACTACGACCACCACTGAAGCGATTACAACCGTAGAGCCGACTACGACCACTACAGAAGCGACTACAACCGTAGAGCCGACTACGACCACCACTGAAGCGACTACCACCGTAGAGCCGACTACGACCACCACTGAAGCGACTACAACCGTAGAGCCGACTACGACCACCACTGAAGCGACTACAACTGTTGAGCCGATTACGACCACCACTGAAGCGACTGCAACTGTTGAGCCGACTACGACCACCACTGAAGCGACTACAACAGTAGAACCAACTACGACCACCACAGAAGCGACTACAACCGTAGAGCCGACTACGACCACCACTGAAGCGACTACAACCGTAGAGCCGACTACGACCACCACTGAAGCGACTACAACTGTTGAGCCGACTACGACCACCACAGAAGCGACTACAACCGTAGAGCCGACTACGACCACCACTGAAGCGACTACAACCGTAGAGCCGACTACGACCACCACTGAAGCGACTACAACCGTAGAGCCGACTACGACCACCACAGAAGCGACTACAACCGTAGAGCCGACTACGACCACCACTGAAGCGACTACAACTGTTGAGCCGACTACGACCACCACAGAAGCGACTACAACCGTAGAGCCAACTACGACCACCACTGAAGCGACTACAACTGTTGAGCCGACTACGACCACCACTGAAGCGACTACAACAGTAGAACCAACTACGACCACCACTGAAGCGACTACAACTGTTGAGCCGACTACGACCACCACAAAAGCGACTACAACAGTAGAGCCGACTACGACCACCACTGAAGCGACTACAACCGTAGAGCCGACTACGACCACCACTGAAGCGACTACAACTGTTGAGCCGACTACGACCACCACAGAAGCGACTACAACAGTAGAGCCGACTACGACCACCACTGAAGCGACTACAACTGTTGAGCCGACTACGACCACCACAGAAGCGACTACAACCGTAGAGCCGACTACGACCACCACAGAAGCGACTACAACCGTAGAGCCGACTACGACCACCACTGAAGCGACTACAACCGTAGAGCCGACTACGACCACCACTGAAGCGACTACCACCGTAGAGCCGACTACGACCACCACTGAAGCGACTACAACCGTAGAGCCGACTACGACCACCACTGAAGCGACTACAACAGTAGAACCAACTACGACCACCACTGAAGCGATTACAACTGTTGAGCCAACTACGACCACCACAGAAGCGACTACAACAGTAGAACCAACTACGACCACCACTGAAGCGACTACAACTGTTGAGCCGACTACGACCACCACAGAAGCGACTACAACCGTAGAGCCGACTACGACCACCACTGAAGCGACTACAACTGTTGAGCCGACTACGACCACCACACAAGCGACTACAACCGTAGAGCCGACTACGACCACCACTGAAGCGACTACAACTGTTGAGCCGACTACCACCACCACAGAAGCGACTACAACTGTTGAGCCGACTACGACCACCACAGAAGCGACTACAACCGTAGAGCCGACTACGACCACCACTGAAGCGACTACAACAGTAGAACCAACTACGACCACCACTGAAGCGACTACAACAGTAGAGCCGACTACGACCACCACTGAAGCGACTACAACTGTTGAGCCGACTACGACCACCACACAAGCGACTACAACCGTAGAGCCGACTACGACCACCACTGAAGCGACTACAACTGTTGAGCCGACTACCACCACCACAGAAGCGACTACAACTGTTGAGCCGACTACGACCACCACAGAAGCGACTACAACCGTAGAGCCGACTACGACCACCACTGAAGCGACTACAACTGTTGAGCCGACTACGACCACCACAGAAGCGACTACAACCGTAGAGCCGACTACGACCACCACTGAAGCGACTACAACTGTTGAGCCGACTACGACCACCACTGAAGCGACTACAACAGTAGAACCAACTACGACCACCACAGAAGCGACTACAACCGTAGAGCCGACGAAGACCACCACTGAAGCGACTACAACCGTAGAGCCGACTACGACCACCACTGAAGCGACTACAACTGTTGAGCCGACTACGACCACCACTGAAGCGACTACAACAGTAGAACCAACTACGACCACCACTGAAGCGACTACAACCGTAGAGCCGACTACGACCACCACTGAAGCGACTACAACACTAGAACCAACTACGACCACCACTGAAGCGACTACAACCGTAGAGCCGACTACGACCACCACTGAAGCGACTACAACAGTAGAACCAACTACGACCACCACTGAAGCGACTACAACTGTTGAGCCGACTACGACCACCACAGAAGCGACTACAACAGTAGAGCCGACTACGACCACCACTGAAGCGACGACAACCGTAGAGCCGACTACGACCACCACTGAAGCGACTACAACTGTTGAGCCGACTACGACCACCACAGAAGCGACTACAACCGTAGAGCCGACTACGACCACCACTGAAGCGACTACAACTGTTGAGCCGACTACGACCACCACTGAAGCGACTACAACAGTAGAACCAACTACGACGACCACAGAAGCGACTACAACCGTAGAGCCGACTACGACCACCACTGAAGCGACTACAACAGTAGAACCAACTACGACCACCACTGAAGCGACTACAACTGTTGAGCCGACTACGACCACCACAGAAGCGACTACAACAGTAGAACCAACTATGACCACCACTGAAGCGACTACAACTGTTGAGCCGACTACGACCACCACAGAAGCGACTACAACCGTAGAGCCGACTACGACCACCACTGAAGCGACTACAACTGTTGAGCCGACTACGACCACCACACAAGCGACTACAACCGTAGAGCCAACTACGACCACCACTGAAGCGACTACAACTGTTGAGCCGACTACCACCACCACAGAAGCGACTACAACTGTTGAGCCGACTACGACCACCACAGAAGCGACTACAACCGTAGAGCCGACTACGACCACCACTGAAACGACTACAACAGTAGAACCAACTACGACCACCACTGAAGCGACTACAACAGTAGAGCCGACTACGACCACCACTGAAGCGACTACAACTGTTGAGCCGACTACGACCACCACACAAGCGACTACAACCGTAGAGCCGACTACGACCACCACTGAAGCGACTACAACTGTTGAGCCGACTACCACCACCACAGAAGCGACTACAACTGTTGAGCCGACTACGACCACCACAGAAGCGACTACAACCGTAGAGCCGACTACGACCACCACTGAAGCGACTACAACAGTAGAACCAACTACGACCACCACTGAAGCGATTACAACCGTAGAGCCGACTACGACCACTACAGAAGCGACTACAACCGTAGAGCCGACTACGACCACCACTGAAGCGACTACCACCGTAGAGCCGACTACGACCACCACTGAAGCGACTACAACCGTAGAGCCGACTACGACCACCACTGAAGCGACTACAACTGTTGAGCCGACTACGACCACCACTGAAGCGACTACAACTGTTGAGCCGACTACGACTACCACTGAAGCGACTACAACAGTAGAACCAACTACGACCACCACAGAAGCGACTACAACCGTAGAGCCGACTACGACCACCACTGAAGCGACTACAACCGTAGAGCCGACTACGACCACCACTGAAGCGACTACAACTGTTGAGCCGACTACGACCACCACAGAAGCGACTACAACCGTAGAGCCGACTACGACCACCACTGAAGCGACTACAACCGTAGAGCCGACTACGACCACCACTGAAGCGACTACAAACGTAGAGCCGACTACGACCACCACTGAAGCGACTACAACTATTGAGCCGACTACGACCACCACAGAAGCGACTACAACCGTAGAGCCGACTACGACCACCACTGAAGCGACTACAACTGTTGAGCCGACTACGACCACCACTGAAGCGACTACAACAGTAGAACCAACTACGACCACCACTGAAGCGACTACAACTGTTGAGCCGACTACGACCACCACAAAAGCGACTACAACAGTAGAGCCGACTACGACCACCACTGAAGCGACTACAACCGTAGAGCCGACTACGACCACCACTGAAGCGACTACAACTGTTGAGCCGACTACGACCACCACAGAAGCGACTACAACCGTAGAGCCGACTACGACCACCACTGAAGCGACTACAACTGTTGAGCCGACTACGACCACCACAGAAGCGACTACAACCGTAGAGCCGACTACGACCACCACTGAAGCGACTACAACTGTTGAGCCGACTACGACCACCACAGAAGCGACTACAACCGTAGAGCCGACTACGACCACCACTGAAGCGACTACAACTGTTGAGCCGACTACGACCACCACTGAAGCGACTACAACAGTAGAACCAACTACGACCACCACTGAAGCGACTACAACTGTTGAGCCGACTACGACCACCACAAAAGCGACTACAACAGTAGAGCCGACTACGACTACCACTGAAGCGACTACAACCGTAGAGCCGACTACGACCACCACTGAAGCGACTACAACTGTTGAGCCGACTACGACCACCACAGAAGCGACTACAACCGTAGAGCCGACTACGACCACCAATGAAGCGACTACAACCGTAGAGCCGACTACGACCACTACAGAAGCGACTACAACCGTAGAGCCGACTACGACCACCACTGAAGCGACTACCACCGTAGAGCCGACTACGACCACCACTGAAGCGACTACAACCGTAGAGCCGACTACGACCACCACTGAAACGACTACAACAGTAGAACCAACTACGACCACCACTGAAGCGACTACAACTGTTGAGCCAACTACGACCACCACAGAAGCGACTACAACAGTAGAACCAACTACGACCACCACTGAAGCGACTACAACTGTTGAGCCGACTACGACCACCACAGAAGCGACTACAACCGTAGAGCCGACTACGACCACCACTGAAGCGACTACAACTGTTGAGCCGACTACGACCACCACACAAGCGACTACAACCGTAGAGCCGACTACGACCACCACTGAAGCGACTACAACTGTTGAGCCGACTACCACCACCACAGAAGCGACTACAACTGTTGAGCCGACTACGACCACCACAGAAGCGACTACAACCGTAGAGCCGACTACGACCACCACTGAAGCGACTACAACAGTAGAACCAACTACGACCACCACTGAAGCGACTACAACAGTAGAGCCGACTACGACCACCACTGAAGCGACTACAACAGTAGAGCCGACTACGACCACCACTGAAGCGACTACAACTGTTGAGCCGACTACGACCACCACACAAGCGACTACAACCGTAGAGCCGACTACGACCACCACTGAAGCGACTACAACTGTTGAGCCGACTACCACCACCACAGAAGCGACTACAACTGTTGAGCCGACTACGACCACCACAGAAGCGACTACAACCGTAGAGCCGACTACGACCACCACTGAAGCGACTACAACAGTAGAACCAACTACGACCACCACTGAAGCGATTACAACCGTAGAGCCGACTACGACCACTACAGAAGCGACTACAACCGTAGAGCCGACTACGACCACCACTGAAGCGACTACCACCGTAGAGCCGACTACGACCACCACTGAAGCGACTACAACCGTAGAGCCGACTACGACCACCACTGAAGCGACTACAACTGTTGAGCCGACTACGACCACCACTGAAGCGACTACAACTGTTGAGCCGACTACGACTACCACTGAAGCGACTACAACAGTAGAACCAACTACGACCACCACAGAAGCGACTACAACCGTAGAGCCGACTACGACCACCACTGAAGCGACTACAACCGTAGAGCCGACTACGACCACCACTGAAGCGACTACAACTGTTGAGCCGACTACGACCACCACAGAAGCGACTACAACCGTAGAGCCGACTACGACCACCACTGAAGCGACTACAACCGTAGAGCCGACTACGACCACCACTGAAGCGACTACAAACGTAGAGCCGACTACGACCACCACTGAAGCGACTACAACTGTTGAGCCGACTACGACCACCACAGAAGCGACTACAACCGTAGAGCCGACTACGACCACCACTGAAGCGACTACAACTGTTGAGCCGACTACGACCACCACAGAAGCGACTACAACCGTAGAGCCGACTACGACCACCACTGAAGCGACTACAACTGTTGAGCCGACTACGACCACCACTGAAGCGACTACAACAGTAGAACCAACTACGACCACCACTGAAGCGACTACAACTGTTGAGCCGACTACGACCACCACAAAAGCGACTACAACAGTAGAGCCGACTACGACCACCACTGAAGCGACTACAACCGTAGAGCCGACTACGACCACCACTGAAGCGACTACAACTGTTGAGCCGACTACGACCACCACAGAAGCGACTACAACCGTAGAGCCGACTACGACCACCACTGAAGCGACTACAACTGTTGAGCCGACTACGACCACCACAGAAGCGACTACAACCGTAGAGCCGACTACGACCACCACTGAAGCGACTACAACTGTTGAGCCGACTACGACCACCACAGAAGCGACTACAACCGTAGAGCCGACTACGACCACCACTGAAGCGACTACAACTGTTGAGCCGACTACGACCACCACTGAAGCGACTACAACAGTAGAACCAACTACGACCACCACTGAAGCGACTACAACTGTTGAGCCGACTACGACCACCACAAAAGCGACTACAACAGTAGAGCCGACTACGACTACCACTGAAGCGACTACAACCGTAGAGCCGACTACGACCACCACTGAAGCGACTACAACTGTTGAGCCGACTACGACCACCACAGAAGCGACTACAACCGTAGAGCCGACTACGACCACCACTGAAGCGACTACAACCGTAGAGCCGACTACGACCACTACAGAAGCGACTACAACCGTAGAGCCGACTACGACCACCACTGAAGCGACTACCACCGTAGAGCCGACTACGACCACCACTGAAGCGACTACAACCGTAGAGCCGACTACGACCACCACTGAAGCGACTACAACAGTAGAACCAACTACGACCACCACTGAAGCGACTACAACTGTTGAGCCAACTACGACCACCACAGAAGCGACTACAACAGTAGAACCAACTACGACCACCACTGAAGCGACTACAACTGTTGAGCCGACTACGACCACCACAAAAGCGACTACAACAGTAGAGCCGACTACGACTACCACTGAAGCGACTACAACCGTAGAGCCGACTACGACCACCACTGAAGCGACTACAACCGTAGAGCCGACTACGACCACCACTGAAGCGACTACAACTGTTGAGCCGACTACGACCACCACTGAAGCGACTACAACCGTAGAGCCGACTACGACCACCACTGAAGCGACTACAACTGTTGAGCCGACTACGACCACCACAGAAGCGACTACAACCGTAGAGCCGACTACGACCACCACTGAAGCGACTACAACTGTTGAGCCGACTACGACCACCACAGAAGCGACTACAACCGTAGAGCCGACTACGACCACCACTGAAGCGACTACAACTGTTGAGCCGACTACGACCACCACTGAAGCGACTACAACAGTAGAACCAACTACGACCACCACTGAAGCGACTACAACTGTTGAGCCGACTACGACCACCACAAAAGCGACTACAACAGTAGAGCCGACTACGACTACCACTGAAGCGACTACAACCGTAGAGCCGACTACGACCACCACTGAAGCGACTACAACTGTTGAGCCGACTACGACCACCACAGAAGCGACTACAACAGTAGAACCAACTATGACCACCACAGAAGCGACTACAACCGTAGAGCCGACTACGACCACCACTGAAGCGACTACAACCGTAGAGCCGACTACGACCACCACTGAAGCGACTACAACTGTTGAGCCGACTACGACCACCACAGAAGCGACTACAACCGTAGAGCCGACTACGACCACCACTGAAGCGACTACAACCGTAGAGCCGACTACGACCACCACTGAAGCGACTACAACCGTAGAGCCGACTACGACCACCACTGAAGCGACTACAAGTGTTGAGCCGACTACGACCACCACAGAAGCGACTACAACCGTAGAGCCGACTACGACCACCACTGAAGCGACTACAACTGTTGAGCCGACTACGACCACCACAAAAGCGACTACAACAGTAGAGCCGACTACGACTACCACTGAAGCGACTACAACCGTAGAGCCGACTACGACCACCACTGAAGCGACTACAACCGTAGAGCCGACTACGACCACCACTGAAGCGACTACAACTGTTGAGCCGACTACGACCACCACTGAAGCGACTACAACCGTAGAGCCGACTACGACCACCACTGAAGCGACTACAACTGTTGAGCTGACTACGACCACCACAGAAGCGACTACAACCGTAGAGCCGACTACGACCACCACTGAAGCGACTACAACAGTAGAACCAACTACGACCACCACTGAAGCGACTACAACAGTAGAGCCGACTACGACCACCACTGAAGCGACTACAACTGTTGAGCCGACTACGACCACCACACAAGCGACTACAACCGTAGAGCCGACTACGACCACCACTGAAGCGACTACAACTGTTGAGCCGACTACCACCACCACAGAAGCGACTACAACTGTTGAGCCGACTACGACCACCACAGAAGCGACTACAACCGTAGAGCCGACTACGACCACCACTGAAGCGACTACAACTGTTGAGCCGACTACGACCACCACAGAAGCGACTACAACCGTAGAGCCGACTACGACCACCACTGAAGCGACTACAACTGTTGAGCCGACTACGACCACCACTGAAGCGACTACAACAGTAGAACCAACTACGACCACCACAGAAGCGACTACAACCGTAGAGCCGACTACGACCACCACTGAAGCGACTACAACAGTAGAACCAACTACGACCACCACTGAAGCGACTACAACAGTAGAGCCGACTACGACCACCACTGAAGCGACTACAACTGTTGAGCCGACTACGACCACCACACAAGCGACTACAACCGTAGAGCCGACTACGACCACCACTGAAGCGACTACAACTGTTGAGCCGACTACCACCACCACAGAAGCGACTACAACTGTTGAGCCGACTACGACCACCACAGAAGCGACTACAACCGTAGAGCCGACTACGACCACCACTGAAGCGACTACAACTGCTGAGCCGACTACGACCACCACAGAAGCGACTACAACCGTAGAGCCGACTACGACCACCACTGAAGCGACTACAACTGTTGAGCCGACTACCACCACCACAGAAGCGACTACAACTGTTGAGCCGACTACGACCACCACAGAAGCGACTACAACCGTAGAGCCGACTACGACCACCACTGAAGCGACTACAACTGTTGAGCCGACTACGACCACCACAGAAGCGACTACAACCGTAGAGCCGACTACGACCACCACTGAAGCGACTACAACTGTTGAGCCGACTACGACCACCACTGAAGCGACTACAACAGTAGAACCAACTACGACCACCACAGAAGCGACTACAACCGTAGAGCCGACTACGACCACCACTGAAGCGACTACAACCGTAGAGCCGACTACGACCACCACTGAAGCGACTACAACTGTTGAGCCGACTACGACCACCACTGAAGCGACTACAACAGTAGAACCAACTACGACCACCACTGAAGCGACTACAACCGTAGAGCCGACTACGACCACCACTGAAGCGACTACAACAGTAGAACCAACTACGACCACCACTGAAGCGACTACAACCGTAGAGCCGACTACGACCACCACTGAAGCGACTACAACAGTAGAACCAACTACGACCACCACTGAAGCGACTACAACTGTTGAGCCGACTACGACCACCACAGAAGCGACTACAACAGTAGAGCCGACTACGACCACCACTGAAGCGACTACAACCGTAGAGCCGACTACGACCACCACTGAAGCGACTACAACTGTTGAGCCGACTACGACCACCACAGAAGCGACTACAACCGTAGAGCCGACTACGACCACCACTGAAGCGACTACAACTGTTGAGCCGACTACGACCACCACTGAAGCGACTACAACAGTAGAACCAACTACGACGACCACAGAAGCGACTACAACCGTAGAGCCGACTACGACCACCACTGAAGCGACTACAACAGTAGAACCAACTACGACCACCACTGAAGCGACTACAACTGTTGAGCCGACTACCACCACCACAGAAGCGACTACAACTGTTGAGCCGACTACGACCACCACAGAAGCGACTACAACCGTAGAGCCGACTACGACCACCACTGAAACGACTACAACAGTAGAACCAACTACGACCACCACTGAAGCGACTACAACAGTAGAGCCGACTACGACCACCACTGAAGCGACTACAACTGTTGAGCCGACTACGACCACCACACAAGCGACTACAACCGTAGAGCTGACTACGACCACCACTGAAGCGACTACAACTGTTGAGCCGACTACCACCACCACAGAAGCGACTACAACTGTTGAGCCGACTACGACCACCACAGAAGCGACTACAACCGTAGAGCCGACTACGACCACCACTGAAGCGACTACAACAGTAGAACCAACTACGACCACCACTGAAGCGACTACAACCGTAGAGCCGACTACGACCACTACAGAAGCGACTACAACCGTAGAGCCGACTACGACCACCACTGAAGCGACTACCACCGTAGAGCCGACTACGACCACCACTGAAGCGACTACAACCGTAGAGCCGACTACGACCACCACTGAAGCGACTACAACTGTTGAGCCGACTACGACCACCACAGAAGCGACTACAACCGTAGAGCCGACTACGACCACCACTGAAGCGACTACAACTGTTGAGCCGACTACCACCACCACAGAAGCGACTACAACTGTTGAGCCGACTACGACCACCACAGAAGCGACTACAACCGTAGAGCCGACTACGACCACCACTGAAACGACTACAACAGTAGAACCAACTACGACCACCACTGAAGCGACTACAACAGTAAAGCCGACTACGACCACCACTGAAGCGACTACAACTGTTGAGCCGACTACGACCACCACACAAGCGACTACAACCGTAGAGCCGACTACGACCACCACTGAAGCGACTACAACTGTTGAGCCGACTACCACCACCACAGAAGCGACTACAACAGTAGAACCAACTACGACCACCACTGAAGCGACTACAACTGTTGAGCCGACTACGACCACCACAGAAGCGACTACAACCGTAGAGCCGACTACGACCACCACTGAAGCGACTACAACTGTTGAGCCGACTAAGACCACCACACAAGCGACTACAACCGTAGAGCCGACTACGACCACCACTGAAGCGACTACAACTGTTGAGCCGACTACCACCACAGAAGCGACTACAACCGTAGAGCCGACTACGACCACCACTGAAGCGACTACAACTGTTGAGCCGACTACGACCACCACTGAAGCGACTACAACAGTAGAACCAACTACGACCACCACTGAAGCGACTACAACCGTAGAGCCGACTACGACCACCACTGAAGCGACTACAACAGTAGAACCAACTACGACCACCACTGAAGCGACTACAACCGTAGAGCCGACTACGACCACCACTGAAGCGACTACAACAGTAGAACCAACTACGACCACCACTGAAGCGACTACAACTGTTGAGCCGACTACGACCACCACAGAAGCGACTACAACAGTAGAGCCGACTACGACCACCACTGAAGCGACTACAACCGTAGAGCCGACTACGACCACCACTGAAGCGACTACAACTGTTGAGCCGACTACGACCACCACAGAAGCGACTACAACCGTAGAGCCGACTACGACCACCACTGAAGCGACTACAACTGTTGAGCCGACTACGACCACCACTGAAGCGACTACAACAGTAGAACCAACTACGACGACCACAGAAGCGACTACAACCGTAGAGCCGACTACGACCACCACTGAAGCGACTACAACAGTAGAACCAACTACGACCACCACTGAAGCGACTACAACTGTTGAGCCGACTACCACCACCACAGAAGCGACTACAACTGTTGAGCCGACTACGACCACCACAGAAGCGACTACAACCGTAGAGCCGACTACGACCACCACTGAAGCGACTACAACTGTTGAGCCGACTACGACCACCACACAAGCGACTACAACCGTAGAGCCGACTACGACCACCACTGAAGCGACTACAACTGTTGAGCCGACTACCACCACCACAGAAGCGACTACAACTGTTGAGCCGACTACGACCACCACAGAAGCGACTACAACCGTAGAGCCGACTACGACCACCACTGAAACGACTACAACAGTAGAACCAACTACGACCACCACTGAAGCGACTACAACCGTAGAGCCGACTACGACCACCACTGAAGCGACTACAACTGTTGAGCCGACTACGACCACCACAGAAGCGACTACAACCGTAGAGCCGACTACGACCACCACTGAAGCGACTACAACTGTTGAGCCGACTACGACCACCACAGAAGCGACTACAACCGTAGAGCCGACTACGACCACCACTGAAGCGACTACAACAGTAGAACCAACTACGACCACCACTGAAGCGACTACAACTGTTGAGCCGACTACGACCACCACAAAAGCGACTACAACTGTTGAGCCGACTACGACCACCACAAAAGCGACTACAACAGTAGAGCCGACTACGACCACCACTGAAGCGACTACAACCGTAGAGCCGACTACGACCACCACTGAAGCGACTACAACTGTTGAGCCGACTACGACCACCACAGAAGCGACTACAACCGTAGAGCCGACTACGACCACCACTGAAGCGACTACAACCGTAGAGCCGACTACGACCACTACAGAAGCGACTACAACCGTAGAGCCGACTACGACCACCACTGAAGCGACTACCACCGTAGAGCCGACTACGACCACCACTGAAGCGACTACAACCGTAGAGCCGACTACGACCACCACTGAAGCGACTACCACCGTAGAGCCGACTACGACCACCACTGAAGCGACTACAACCGTAGAGCCGACTACGACCACCACTGAAGCGACTACAACTGTTGAGCCGACTACGACCACCACAGAAGCGACTACAACAGTAGAGCCGACTACGACCACCACTGAAGCGACTACAACTGTTGAGCCGACTACGACCACCACAGAAGCGACTACAACCGTAGAGCCGACTACGACCACCACTGAAGCGACTACAACCGTAGAGCCGACTACGACCACCACTGAAGCGACTACAACAGTAGAACCAACTACGACCACCACTGAAGCGACTACAACAGGAGAACCAACTACGACCACCACTGAAGCGACTACAACAGTAGAACCAACTACGACCACCACTGAAGCGACTACAACTGTTGAGCCGACTACGACCACCACACAAGCGACTACAACTGTTGAGCCGACTACGACCACCACTGAAGCGACTACAACCGTAGAGCCGACTACGACCACTACAGAAGCGACTACAACCGTAGAGCCGACTACGACCACCACTGAAGCGACTACCACCGTAGAGCCGACTACGACCACCACTGAAACGACTACAACCGTAGAGCCGACTACGACCACCACTGAAGCGACTACAACAGTAGAACCAACTACGACCATCACTGAAGCGACTACAACTGTTGAGCCAACTACGACCACCACAGAAGCGACTACAACAGTAGAACCAACTACGACCACCACTGAAGCGACTACAACTGTTGAGCCGACTACGACCACCACAGAAGCGACTACAACCGTAGAGCCGACTACGACCACCACTGAAGCGACTACAACTGTTGAGCCGACTACGACCACCACGCAAGCGACTACAACCGTAGAGCCGACTACGACCACCACTGAAGCGACTACAACTGTTGAGCCGACTACCACCACCACAGAAGCGACTACAACTGTTGAGCCGACTACGACCACCACAGAAGCGACTACAACCGTAGAGCCGACTACGACCACCACTGAAGCGACTACAACAGTAGAACCAACTACGACCACCACTGAAGCGACTACAACAGTAGAGCCGACTACGACCACCACTGAAGCGACTACAACTGTTGAGCCGACTACGACCACCACACAAGCGACTACAACCGTAGAGCCGACTACGACCACCACTGAAGCGACTACAACTGTTGAGCCGACTACGACCACCACTGAAGCGACTACAACCGTAGAGCCGACTACGACCACCACTGAAGCGACTACAACAGTAGAACCAACTACGACCACCACTGAAGCGACTACAACCGTAGAGCCGACTACGACCACCACTGAAGCGACTACAACAGTAGAACCAACTACGACCACCACTGAAGCGACTACAACTGTTGAGCCGACTACGACCACCACAGAAGCGACTACAACCGTAGAGCCGACTACGACCACCACTGAAGCGACTACAACTGTTGAGCCGACTACGACCACCACACAAGCGACTACAACTGTTGAGCCGACTACGACCACCACTGAAGCGACTACAACTGTTGAGCCGACTACGACCACCACAGAAGCGACTACAACCGTAGAGCCGACTACGACCACCACTGAAGCGACTACAACCGTAGAGCCGACTACGACCACCACTGAAGCGACTACAACCGTAGAGCCGACTACGACCACCACTGAAGCGACTACAACTGTTGAGCCGACTACGACCACCACAAAAGCGACTACAACAGTAGAGCCGACTACGACTACCACTGAAGCGACTACAACCGTAGAGCCGACTACGACCACCACTGAAGCGACTACAACTGTTGAGCCGACTACGACCACCACAGAAGCGACTACAACAGTAGAACCAACTATGACCACCACAGAAGCGACTACAACCGTAGAGCCGACTACGACCACCACTGAAGCGACTACAACCGTAGAGCCGACTACGACCACCACTGAAGCGACTACAACTGTTGAGCCGACTACGACCACCACAGAAGCGACTACAACCGTAGAGCCGACTACGACCACCACTGAAGCGACTACAACCGTAGAGCCGACTACGACCACCACTGAAGCGACTACAACCGTAGAGCCGACTACGACCACCACTGAAGCGACTACAACTGTTGAGCCGACTACGACCACCACAGAAGCGACTACAACCGTAGAGCCGACTACGACCACCACTGAAGCGACTACAACTGTTGAGCCGACTACGACCACCACAGAAGCGACTACAACCGTAGAGCCGACTACGACCACCACTGAAGCGACTACAACTGTTGAGCCGACTACGACCACCACTGAAGCGACTACAACAGTAGAACCAACTACGACCACCACTGAAGCGACTACAACTGTTGAGCCGACTACGACCACCACAAAAGCGACTACAACAGTAGAGCCGACTACGACTACCACTGAAGCGACTACAACCGTAGAGCCGACTACGACCACCACTGAAGCGACTACAACTGTTGAGCCGACTACGACCACCACAGAAGCGACTACAACCGTAGAGCCGACTACGACCACCACTGAAGCGACTACAACCGTAGAGCCGACTACGACCACTACAGAAGCGACTACAACCGTAGAGCCGACTACGACCACCACTGAAGCGACTACCACCGTAGAGCCGACTACGACCACCACTGAAGCGACTACAACCGTAGAGCCGACTACGACCACCACTGAAGCGACTACAACAGTAGAACCAACTACGACCACCACTGAAGCGACTACAACTGTTGAGCCAACTACGACCACCACAGAAGCGACTACAACAGTAGAACCAACTACGACCACCACTGAAGCGACTACAACTGTTGAGCCGACTACGACCACCACAGAAGCGACTACAACCGTAGAGCCGACTACGACCACCACTGAAGCGACTACAACTGTTGAGCCGACTACGACCACCACACAAGCGACTACAACCGTAGAGCCGACTACGACCACCACTGAAGCGACTACAACTGTTGAGCCGACTACCACCACCACAGAAGCGACTACAACTGTTGAGCCGACTACGACCACCACAGAAGCGACTACAACCGTAGAGCCGACTACGACCACCACTGAAGCGACTACAACAGTAGAACCAACTACGACCACCACTGAAGCGACTACAACAGTAGAGCCGACTACGACCACCACTGAAGCGACTACAACTGTTGAGCCGACTACGACCACCACACAAGCGACTACAACCGTAGAGCCGACTACGACCACCACTGAAGCGACTACAACTGTTGAGCCGACTACCACCACCACAGAAGCGACTACAACTGTTGAGCCGACTACGACCACCACAGAAGCGACTACAACCGTAGAGCCGACTACGACCACCACTGAAGCGACTACAACTGTTGAGCCGACTACGACCACCACAGAAGCGACTACAACCGTAGAGCCGACTACGACCACCACTGAAGCGACTACAACTGTTGAGCCGACTACGACCACCACTGAAGCGACTACAACAGTAGAACCAACTACGACCACCACAGAAGCGACTACAACCGTAGAGCCGACGAAGACCACCACTGAAGCGACTACAACCGTAGAGCCGACTACGACCACCACTGAAGCGACTACAACTGTTGAGCCGACTACGACCACCACTGAAGCGACTACAACAGTAGAACCAACTACGACCACCACTGAAGCGACTACAACCGTAGAGCCGACTACGACCACCACTGAAGCGACTACAACAGTAGAACCAACTACGACCACCACTGAAGCGACTACAACCGTAGAGCCGACTACGACCACCACTGAAGCGACTACAACAGTAGAACCAACTACGACCACCACTGAAGCGACTACAACTGTTGAGCCGACTACGACCACCACAGAAGCGACTACAACAGTAGAGCCGACTACGACCACCACTGAAGCGACTACAACCGTAGAGCCGACTACGACCACCACTGAAGCGACTACAACTGTTGAGCCGACTACGACCACCACAGAAGCGACTACAACCGTAGAGCCGACTACGACCACCACTGAAGCGACTACAACTGTTGAGCCGACTACGACCACCACTGAAGCGACTACAACAGTAGAACCAACTACGACGACCACAGAAGCGACTACAACCGTAGAGCCGACTACGACCACCACTGAAGCGACTACAACAGTAGAACCAACTACGACCACCACTGAAGCGACTACAACTGTTGAGCCGACTACGACCACCACAGAAGCGACTACAACAGTAGAACCAACTATGACCACCACTGAAGCGACTACAACTGTTGAGCCGACTACGACCACCACAGAAGCGACTACAACCGTAGAGCCGACTACGACCACCACTGAAGCGACTACAACTGTTGAGCCGACTACGACCACCACACAAGCGACTACAACCGTAGAGCCGACTACGACCACCACTGAAGCGACTACAACTGTTGAGCCGACTACCACCACCACAGAAGCGACTACAACTGTTGAGCCGACTACGACCACCACAGAAGCGACTACAACCGTAGAGCCGACTACGACCACCACTGAAACGACTACAACAGTAGAACCAACTACGACCACCACTGAAGCGACTACAACAGTAGAGCCGACTACGACCACCACTGAAGCGACTACAACTGTTGAGCCGACTACGACCACCACACAAGCGACTACAACCGTAGAGCCGACTACGACCACCACTGAAGCGACTACAACTGTTGAGCCGACTACCACCACCACAGAAGCGACTACAACTGTTGAGCCGACTACGACCACCACAGAAGCGACTACAACCGTAGAGCCGACTACGACCACCACTGAAGCGACTACAACAGTAGAAACAACTACGACCACCACTGAAGCGATTACAACCGTAGAGCCGACTACGACCACTACAGAAGCGACTACAACCGTAGAGCCGACTACGACCACCACTGAAGCGACTACCACCGTAGAGCCGACTACGACCACCACTGAAGCGACTACAACCGTAGAGCCGACTACGACCACCACTGAAGCGACTACAACTGTTGAGCCGATTACGACCACCACTGAAGCGACTACAACTGTTGAGCCGACTACGACCACCACTGAAGCGACTACAACAGTAGAACCAACTACGACCACCACAGAAGCGACTACAACCGTAGAGCCGACTACGACCACCACTGAAGCGACTACAACCGTAGAGCCGACTACGACCACCACTGAAGCGACTACAACTGTTGAGCCGACTACGACCACCACAGAAGCGACTACAACCGTAGAGCCGACTACGACCACCACTGAAGCGACTACAACAGTAGAACCAACTACGACCACCACTGAAGCGACTACAACAGTAGAGCCGACTACGACCACCACTGAAGCGACTACAACTGTTGAGCCGACTACGACCACCACACAAGCGACTACAACCGTAGAGCCGACTACGACCACCACTGAAGCGACTACAACTGTTGAGCCGACTACCACCACCACAGAAGCGACTACAACTGTTGAGCCGACTACGACCACCACAGAAGCGACTACAACCGTAGAGCCGACTACGACCACCACTGAAGCGACTACAACTGTTGAGCCGACTACGACCACCACAGAAGCGACTACAACCGTAGAGCCGACTACGACCACCACTGAAGCGACTACAACTGTTGAGCCGACTACGACCACCACTGAAGCGACTACAACAGTAGAACCAACTACGACCACCACAGAAGCGACTACAACCGTAGAGCCGACGAAGACCACCACTGAAGCGACTACAACCGTAGAGCCGACTACGACCACCACTGAAGCGACTACAACTGTTGAGCCGACTACGACCACCACTGAAGCGACTACAACAGTAGAACCAACTACGACCACCACTGAAGCGACTACAACCGTAGAGCCGACTACGACCACCACTGAAGCGACTACAACAGTAGAACCAACTACGACCACCACTGAAGCGACTACAACCGTAGAGCCGACTACGACCACCACTGAAGCGACTACAACAGTAGAACCAACTACGACCACCACTGAAGCGACTACAACTGTTGAGCCGACTACGACCACCACAGAAGCGACTACAACAGTAGAGCCGACTACGACCACCACTGAAGCGACTACAACCGTAGAGCCGACTACGACCACCACTGAAGCGACTACAACTGTTGAGCCGACTACGACCACCACAGAAGCGACTACAACCGTAGAGCCGACTACGACCACCACTGAAGCGACTACAACTGTTGAGCCGACTACGACCACCACTGAAGCGACTACAACAGTAGAACCAACTACGACGACCACAGAAGCGACTACAACCGTAGAGCCGACTACGACCACCACTGAAGCGACTACAACAGTAGAACCAACTACGACCACCACTGAAGCGACTACAACTGTTGAGCCGACTACGACCACCACAGAAGCGACTACAACAGTAGAACCAACTATGACCACCACTGAAGCGACTACAACTGTTGAGCCGACTACGACCACCACAGAAGCGACTACAACCGTAGAGCCGACTACGACCACCACTGAAGCGACTACAACTGTTGAGCCGACTACGACCACCACACAAGCGACTACAACCGTAGAGCCGACTACGACCACCACTGAAGCGACTACAACTGTTGAGCCGACTACCACCACCACAGAAGCGACTACAACTGTTGAGCCGACTACGACCACCACAGAAGCGACTACAACCGTAGAGCCGACTACGACCACCACTGAAACGACTACAACAGTAGAACCAACTACGACCACCACTGAAGCGACTACAACAGTAGAGCCGACTACGACCACCACTGAAGCGACTACAACTGTTGAGCCGACTACGACCACCACACAAGCGACTACAACCGTAGAGCCCACCACACAAGCGACTACAACCGTAGAGCCGACTACGACCACCACTGAAGCGACTACAACTGTTGAGCCGACTACCACCACCACAGAAGCGACTACAACTGTTGAGCCGACTACGACCACCACAGAAGCGACTACAACCGTAGAGCCGACTACGACCACCACTGAAGCGACTACAACAGTAGAAACAACTACGACCACCACTGAAGCGATTACAACCGTAGAGCCGACTACGACCACTACAGAAGCGACTACAACCGTAGAGCCGACTACGACCACCACTGAAGTGACTACCACCGTAGAGCCGACTACGACCACCACTGAAGCGACTACAACCGTAGAGCCGACTACGACCACCACTGAAGCGACTACAACTGTTGAGCCGATTACGACCACCACTGAAGCGACTACAACTGTTGAGCCGACTACGACCACCACTGAAGCGACTACAACAGTAGAACCAACTACGACCACCACAGAAGCGACTACAACCGTAGAGCCGACTACGACCACCACTGAAGCGACTACAACCGTAGAGCCGACTACGACCACCACTGAAGCGACTACAACTGTTGAGCCGACTACGACCATCACAGAAGCGACTACAACCGTAGAGCCGACTACGACCACCACTGAAGCGACTACAACCGTAGAGCCGACTACGACCACCACTGAAGCGACTACAACCGTAGAGCCGACTACGACCACCACAGAAGCGACTACAACCGTAGAGCCGACTACGACCACCACTGAAGCGACTACAACTGTTGAGCCGACTACGACCACCACAGAAGCGACTACAACCGTAGAGCCGACTACGACCACCACTGAAGCGACTACAACTGTTGAGCCGACTACGACCACCACTGAAGCGACTACAACAGTAGAACCAACTACGACCACCACTGAAGCGACTACAACTGTTGAGCCGACTACGACCACCACAAAAGCGACTACAACAGTAGAGCCGACTACGACCACCACTGAAGCGACTACAACCGTAGAGCCGACTACGACCACCACTGAAGCGACTACAACTGTTGAGCCGACTACGACCACCACAGAAGCGACTACAACAGTAGAGCCGACTACGACCACCACTGAAGCGACTACAACTGTTGAGCCGACTACGACCACCACAGAAGCGACTACAACCGTAGAGCCGACTACGACCACCACAGAAGCGACTACAACCGTAGAGCCGACTACGACCACCACTGAAGCGACTACAACCGTAGAGCCGACTACGACCACCACTGAAGCGACTACCACCGTAGAGCCGACTACGACCACCACTGAAGCGACTACAACCGTAGAGCCGACTACGACCACCACTGAAGCGACTACAACAGTAGAACCAACTACGACCACCACTGAAGCGATTACAACTGTTGAGCCAACTACGACCACCACAGAAGCGACTACAACAGTAGAACCAACTACGACCACCACTGAAGCGACTACAACTGTTGAGCCGACTACGACCACCACAGAAGCGACTACAACCGTAGAGCCGACTACGACCACCACTGAAGCGACTACAACTGTTGAGCCGACTACGACCACCACACAAGCGACTACAACCGTAGAGCCGACTACGACCACCACTGAAGCGACTACAACTGTTGAGCCGACTACCACCACCACAGAAGCGACTACAACTGTTGAGCCGACTACGACCACCACAGAAGCGACTACAACCGTAGAGCCGACTACGACCACCACTGAAGCGACTACAACAGTAGAACCAACTACGACCACCACTGAAGCGACTACAACAGTAGAGCCGACTACGACCACCACTGAAGCGACTACAACTGTTGAGCCGACTACGACCACCACACAAGCGACTACAACCGTAGAGCCGACTACGACCACCACTGAAGCGACTACAACTGTTGAGCCGACTACCACCACCACAGAAGCGACTACAACTGTTGAGCCGACTACGACCACCACAGAAGCGACTACAACCGTAGAGCCGACTACGACCACCACTGAAGCGACTACAACTGTTGAGCCGACTACGACCACCACAGAAGCGACTACAACCGTAGAGCCGACTACGACCACCACTGAAGCGACTACAACTGTTGAGCCGACTACGACCACCACTGAAGCGACTACAACAGTAGAACCAACTACGACCACCACAGAAGCGACTACAACCGTAGAGCCGACGAAGACCACCACTGAAGCGACTACAACCGTAGAGCCGACTACGACCACCACTGAAGCGACTACAACTGTTGAGCCGACTACGACCACCACTGAAGCGACTACAACAGTAGAACCAACTACGACCACCACTGAAGCGACTACAACCGTAGAGCCGACTACGACCACCACTGAAGCGACTACAACACTAGAACCAACTACGACCACCACTGAAGCGACTACAACCGTAGAGCCGACTACGACCACCACTGAAGCGACTACAACAGTAGAACCAACTACGACCACCACTGAAGCGACTACAACTGTTGAGCCGACTACGACCACCACAGAAGCGACTACAACAGTAGAGCCGACTACGACCACCACTGAAGCGACTACAACCGTAGAGCCGACTACGACCACCACTGAAGCGACTACAACTGTTGAGCCGACTACGACCACCACAGAAGCGACTACAACCGTAGAGCCGACTACGACCACCACTGAAGCGACTACAACTGTTGAGCCGACTACGACCACCACTGAAGCGACTACAACAGTAGAACCAACTACGACGACCACAGAAGCGACTACAACCGTAGAGCCGACTACGACCACCACTGAAGCGACTACAACAGTAGAACCAACTACGACCACCACTGAAGCGACTACAACTGTTGAGCCGACTACGACCACCACAGAAGCGACTACAACAGTAGAACCAACTATGACCACCACTGAAGCGACTACAACTGTTGAGCCGACTACGACCACCACAGAAGCGACTACAACCGTAGAGCCGACTACGACCACCACTGAAGCGACTACAACTGTTGAGCCGACTACGACCACCACACAAGCGACTACAACCGTAGAGCCGACTACGACCACCACTGAAGCGACTACAACTGTTGAGCCGACTACCACCACCACAGAAGCGACTACAACTGTTGAGCCGACTACGACCACCACAGAAGCGACTACAACCGTAGAGCCGACTACGACCACCACTGAAGCGACTACAACTGTTGAGCCGACTACGACCACCACAGAAGCGACTACAACCGTAGAGCCGACTACGACCACCACTGAAGCGACTACAACTGTTGAGCCGACTACGACCACCACTGAAGCGACTACAACAGTAGAACCAACTACGACCACCACAGAAGCGACTACAACCGTAGAGCCGACGAAGACCACCACTGAAGCGACTACAACCGTAGAGCCGACTACGACCACCACTGAAGCGACTACAACTGTTGAGCCGACTACGACCACCACTGAAGCGACTACAACAGTAGAACCAACTACGACCACCACTGAAGCGACTACAACCGTAGAGCCGACTACGACCACCACTGAAGCGACTACAACACTAGAACCAACTACGACCACCACTGAAGCGACTACAACCGTAGAGCCGACTACGACCACCACTGAAGCGACTACAACAGTAGAACCAACTACGACCACCACTGAAGCGACTACAACTGTTGAGCCGACTACGACCACCACAGAAGCGACTACAACAGTAGAGCCGACTACGACCACCACTGAAGCGACTACAACCGTAGAGCCGACTACGACCACCACTGAAGCGACTACAACTGTTGAGCCGACTACGACCACCACAGAAGCGACTACAACCGTAGAGCCGACTACGACCACCACTGAAGCGACTACAACTGTTGAGCCGACTACGACCACCACTGAAGCGACTACAACAGTAGAACCAACTACGACGACCACAGAAGCGACTACAACCGTAGAGCCGACTACGACCACCACTGAAGCGACTACAACAGTAGAACCAACTACGACCACCACTGAAGCGACTACAACTGTTGAGCCGACTACGACCACCACAGAAGCGACTACAACAGTAGAACCAACTATGACCACCACTGAAGCGACTACAACTGTTGAGCCGACTACGACCACCACAGAAGCGACTACAACCGTAGAGCCGACTACGACCACCACTGAAGCGACTACAACTGTTGAGCCGACTACGACCACCACACAAGCGACTACAACCGTAGAGCCGACTACGACCACCACTGAAGCGACTACAACTGTTGAGCCGACTACGACCACCACAGAAGCGACTACAACAGTAGAGCCGACTACGACCACCACAGAAGCGACTACAACCGTAGAGCCGACTACGACCACCACTGAAACGACTACAACAGTAGAACCAACTACGACCACCACTGAAGCGACTACAACAGTAGAGCCGACTACGACCACCACTGAAGCGACTACAACTGTTGAGCCGACTACGACCACCACACAAGCGACTACAACCGTAGAGCCGACTACGACCACCACTGAAGCGACTACAACTGTTGAGCCGACTACCACCACCACAGAAGCGACTACAACTGTTGAGCCGACTACGACCACCACAGAAGCGACTACAACCGTAGAGCCGACTACGACCACCACTGAAGCGACTACAACAGTAGAACCGACTACGACCACCACTGAAGCGATTACAACCGTAGAGCCGACTACGACCACTACAGAAGCGACTACAACCGTAGAGCCGACTACGACCACCACTGAAGCGACTACCACCGTAGAGCCGACTACGACCACCACTGAAGCGACTACAACCGTAGAGCCGACTACGACCACCACTGAAGCGACTACAACTGTTGAGCCGACTACGACCACCACTGAAGCGACTACAACTGTTGAGCCGACTACGACTACCACTGAAGCGACTACAACAGTAGAACCAACTACGACCACCACAGAAGCGACTACAACCGTAGAGCCGACTACGACCACCACTGAAGCGACTACAACCGTAGATCCGACTACGACCACCACTGAAGCGACTACAACTGTTGAGCCGACTACGACCACCACAGAAGCGACTACAACCGTAGAGCCGACTACGACCACCACTGAAGCGACTACAACCGTAGAGCCGACTACGACCACCACTGAAGCGACTACAAACGTAGAGCCGACTACGACCACCACTGAAGCGACTACAACTGTTGAGCCGACTACGACCACCACAGAAGCGACTACAACCGTAGAGCCGACTACGACCACCACTGAAGCGACTACAACTGTTGAGCCGACTACGACCACCACAGAAGCGACTACAACCGTAGAGCCGACTACGACCACCACTGAAGCGACTACAACTGTTGAGCCGACTACGACCACCACTGAAGCGACTACAACAGTAGAACCAACTACGACCACCACTGAAGCGACTACAACTGTTGAGCCGACTACGACCACCACAAAAGCGACTACAACAGTAGAGCCGACTACGACCACCACTGAAGCGACTACAACCGTAGAGCCGACTACGACCACCACTGAAGCGACTACAACTGTTGAGCCGACTACGACCACCACAGAAGCGACTACAACCGTAGAGCCGACTACGACCACCACTGAAGCGACTACAACTGTTGAGCCGACTACGACCACCACAGAAGCGACTACAACCGTAGAGCCGACTACGACCACCACTGAAGCGACTACAACTGTTGAGCCGACTACGACCACCACAGAAGCGACTACAACCGTAGAGCCGACTACGACCACCACTGAAGCGACTACAACTGTTGAGCCGACTACGACCACCACTGAAGCGACTACAACAGTAGAACCAACTACGACCACCACTGAAGCGACTACAACTGTTGAGCCGACTACGACCACCACAAAAGCGACTACAACAGTAGAGCCGACTACGACTACCACTGAAGCGACTACAACCGTAGAGCCGACTACGACCACCACTGAAGCGACTACAACTGTTGAGCCGACTACGACCACCACAGAAGCGACTACAACCGTAGAGCCGACTACGACCACCACTGAAGCGACTACAACCGTAGAGCCGACTACGACCACTACAGAAGCGACTACAACCGTAGAGCCGACTACGACCACCACTGAAGCGACTACCACCGTAGAGCCGACTACGACCACCACTGAAGCGACTACAACCGTAGAGCCGACTACGACCACCACTGAAGCGACTACAACAGTAGAACCAACTACGACCACCACTGAAGCGACTACAACTGTTGAGCCAACTACGACCACCACAGAAGCGACTACAACAGTAGAACCAACTACGACCACCACTGAAGCGACTACAACTGTTGAGCCGACTACGACCACCACAGAAGCGACTACAACCGTAGAGCCGACTACGACCACCACTGAAGCGACTACAACTGTTGAGCCGACTACGACCACCACACAAGCGACTACAACCGTAGAGCCGACTACGACCACCACTGAAGCGACTACAACTGTTGAGCCGACTACCACCACCACAGAAGCGACTACAACTGTTGAGCCGACTACGACCACCACACAAGCGACTACAACCGTAGAGCCGACTACGACCACCACTGAAGCGACTACAACTGTTGAGCCGACTACCACCACCACAGAAGCGACTACAACTGTTGAGCCGACTACGACCACCTTAGAAGCGACTACAACCGTAGAGCCGACTACGACCACCACTGAAGCGACTACAACAGTAGAACCAACTACGACCACCACTGAAGCGACTACAACCGTAGAGCCGACTACGACCACCACAGAAGCGACTACAACCGTAGAGCCGACTACGACCACCACTGAAGCGACTACAACTGTTGAGCCGACTACGACCACCACACAAGCGACTACAACCGTAGAGCCGACTACGACCACCACTGAAGCGACTACAACTGTTGAGCCGACTACCACCACCACAGAAGCGACTACAACTGTTGAGCCGACTACGACCACCACAGAAGCGACTACAACCGTAGAGCCGACTACGACCACCACTGAAGCGACTACAACAGTAGAACCAACTACGACCACCACTGAAGCGACTACAACAGTAGAGCCGACTACGACCACCACTGAAGCGACTACAACTGTTGAGCCGACTACGACCACCACACAAGCGACTACAACCGTAGAGCCGACTACGACCACCACTGAAGCGACTACAACTGTTGAGCCGACTACCACCACCACAGAAGCGACTACAACTGTTGAGCCGACTACGACCACCACAGAAGCGACTACAACCGTAGAGCCGACTACGACCACCACTGAAGCGACTACAACTGTTGAGCCGACTACGACCACCACAGAAGCGACTACAACCGTAGAGCCGACTACGACCACCACTGAAGCGACTACAACTGTTGAGCCGACTACGACCACCACTGAAGCGACTACAACAGTAGAACCAACTACGACCACCACAGAAGCGACTACAACCGTAGAGCCGACGAAGACCACCACTGAAGCGACTACAACCGTAGAGCCGACTACGACCACCACTGAAGCGACTACAACTGTTGAGCCGACTACGACCACCACTGAAGCGACTACAACAGTAGAACCAACTACGACCACCACTGAAGCGACTACAACTGTTGAGCCGACTACGACCACCACAGAAGCGACTACAACAGTAGAGCCGACTACGACCACCACTGAAGCGACTACAACCGTAGAGCCGACTACGACCACCACTGAAGCGACTACAACTGTTGAGCCGACTACGACCACCACAGAAGCGACTACAACCGTAGAGCCGACTACGACCACCACTGAAGCGACTACAACTGTTGAGCCGACTACGACCACCACTGAAGCGACTACAACAGTAGAACCAACTACGACGACCACAGAAGCGACTACAACCGTAGAGCCGACTACGACCACCACTGAAGCGACTACAACAGTAGAACCAACTACGACCACCACTGAAGCGACTACAACTGTTGAGCCGACTACGACCACCACAGAAGCGACTACAACCGTAGAGCCGACTACGACCACCACTGAAGCGACTACAACTGTTGAGCCGACTACGACCACCACACAAGCGACTACAACCGTAGAGCCGACTACGACCACCACTGAAGCGACTACAACTGTTGAGCCGACTACCACCACCACAGAAGCGACTACAACTGTTGAGCCGACTACGACCACCACAGAAGCGACTACAACCGTAGAGCCGACTACGACCACCACTGAAACGACTACAACAGTAGAACCAACTACGACCACCACTGAAGCGACTACAACAGTAGAGCCGACTACGACCACCACTGAAGCAACTACAACTGTTGAGCCGACTACGACCACCACAGAAGCGACTACAACCGTAGAGCCGACTACGACCACCACTGAAACGACTACAACAGTAGAACCAACTACGACCACCACTGAAGCGACTACAACAGTAGAGCCGACTACGACCACCACTGAAGCGACTACAACTGTTGAGCCGACTACGACCACCACACAAGCGACTACAACCGTAGAGCCGACTACGACCACCACTGAAGCGACTACAACTGTTGAGCCGACTACCACCACCACAGAAGCGACTACAACTGTTGAGCCGACTACGACCACCACAGAAGCGACTACAACCGTAGAGCCGACTACGACCACCACTGAAGCGACTACAACAGTAGAACCAACTACGACCACCACTGAAGCGATTACAACCGTAGAGCCGACTACGACCACTACAGAAGCGACTACAACCGTAGAGCCGACTACGACCACCACTGAAGCGACTACCACCGTAGAGCCGACTACGACCACCACTGAAGCGACTACAACCGTAGAGCCGACTACGACCACCACTGAAGCGACTACAACTGTTGAGCCGACTACGACCACCACTGAAGCGACTACAACTGTTGAGCCGACTACGACTACCACTGAAGCGACTACAACAGTAGAACCAACTACGACCACCACAGAAGCGACTACAACCGTAGAGCCGACTACGACCACCACTGAAGCGACTACAACCGTAGAGCCGACTACGACCACCACTGAAGCGACTACAACTGTTGAGCCGACTACGACCACCACAGAAGCGACTACAACCGTAGAGCCGACTACGACCACCACTGAAGCGACTACAACCGTAGAGCCGACTACGACCACCACTGAAGCGACTACAAACGTAGAGCCGACTACGACCACCACTGAAGCGACTACAACTGTTGAGCCGACTACGACCACCACAGAAGCGACTACAACCGTAGAGCCGACTACGACCACCACTGAAGCGACTACAACTGTTGAGCCGACTACGACCACCACAGAAGCGACTACAACCGTAGAGCCGACTACGACCACCACTGAAGCGACTACAACTGTTGAGCCGACTACGACCACCACTGAAGCGACTACAACAGTAGAACCAACTACGACCACCACTGAAGCGACTACAACTGTTGAGCCGACTACGACCACCACAAAAGCGACTACAACAGTAGAGCCGACTACGACCACCACTGAAGCGACTACAACCGTAGAGCCGACTACGACCACCACTGAAGCGACTACAACTGTTGAGCCGACTACGACCACCACAGAAGCGACTACAACCGTAGAGCCGACTACGACCACCACTGAAGCGACTACAACTGTTGAGCCGACTACGACCACCACAGAAGCGACTACAACCGTAGAGCCGACTACGACCACCACTGAAGCGACTACAACTGTTGAGCCGACTACGACCACCACAGAAGCGACTACAACCGTAGAGCCGACTACGACCACCACTGAAGCGACTACAACTGTTGAGCCGACTACGACCACCACTGAAGCGACTACAACAGTAGAACCAACTACGACCACCACTGAAGCGACTACAACTGTTGAGCCGACTACGACCACCACAAAAGCGACTACAACAGTAGAGCCGACTACGACTACCACTGAAGCGACTACAACCGTAGAGCCGACTACGACCACCACTGAAGCGACTACAACTGTTGAGCCGACTACGACCACCACAGAAGCGACTACAACCGTAGAGCCGACTACGACCACCACTGAAGCGACTACAACCGTAGAGCCGACTACGACCACTACAGAAGCGACTACAACCGTAGAGCCGACTACGACCACCACTGAAGCGACTACCACCGTAGAGCCGACTACGACCACCACTGAAGCGACTACAACCGTAGAGCCGACTACGACCACCACTGAAGCGACTACAACAGTAGAACCAACTACGACCACCACTGAAGCGACTACAACTGTTGAGCCAACTACGACCACCACAGAAGCGACTACAACAGTAGAACCAACTACGACCACCACTGAAGCGACTACAACTGTTGAGCCGACTACGACCACCACAGAAGCGACTACAACCGTAGAGCCGACTACGACCACCACTGAAGCGACTACAACTGTTGAGCCGACTACGACCACCACACAAGCGACTACAACCGTAGAGCCGACTACGACCACCACTGAAGCGACTACAACTGTTGAGCCGACTACCACCACCACAGAAGCGACTACAACTGTTGAGCCGACTACGACCACCACAGAAGCGACTACAACCGTAGAGCCGACTACGACCACCACTGAAGCGACTACAACAGTAGAACCAACTACGACCACCACTGAAGCGACTACAACAGTAGAGCCGACTACGACCACCACTGAAGCGACTACAACTGTTGAGCCGACTACGACCACCACACAAGCGACTACAACCGTAGAGCCGACTACGACCACCACTGAAGCGACTACAACTGTTGAGCCGACTACCACCACCACAGAAGCGACTACAACTGTTGAGCCGACTACGACCACCACAGAAGCGACTACAACCGTAGAGCCGACTACGACCACCACTGAAGCGACTACAACTGTTGAGCCGACTACGACCACCACAGAAGCGACTACAACCGTAGAGCCGACTACGACCACCACTGAAGCGACTACAACTGTTGAGCCGACTACGACCACCACAGAAGCGACTACAACAGTAGAGCCGACTACGACCACCACTGAAGCGACTACAACTGTTGAGCCGACTACGACCACCACAGAAGCGACTACAACCGTAGAGCCGACTACGACCACCACTGAAGCGACTACAACCGTAGAGCCGACTACGACCACCACTGAAGCGACTACAACAGTAGAACCAACTACGACCACCACTGAAGCGACTACAACTGTTGAGCCGACTACGACCACCACAGAAGCGACTACAACAGTAGAACCAACTATGACCACCACTGAAGCGACTACAACTGTTGAGCCGACTACGACCACCACAGAAGCGACTACAACCGTAGAGCCGACTACGACCACCACTGAAGCGACTACAACTGTTGAGCCGACTACGACCACCACACAAGCGACTACAACCGTAGAGCCGACTACGACCACCACTGAAGCGACTACAACTGTTGAGCCGACTACCACCACCACAGAAGCGACTACAACTGTTGAGCCGACTACGACCACCACAGAAGCGACTACAACCGTAGAGCCGACTACGACCACCACTGAAACGACTACAACAGTAGAACCAACTACGACCACCACTGAAGCGACTACAACCGTAGAGCCGACTACGACCACCACTGAAGCGACTACAACTGTTGAGCCGACTACGACCACCACAGAAGCGACTACAACCGTAGAGCCGACTACGACCACCACTGAAGCGACTACAACTGTTGAGCCGACTACGACCACCACAGAAGCGACTACAACCGTAGAGCCGACTACGACCACCACTGAAGCGACTACAACAGTAGAACCAACTACGACCACCACTGAAGCGACTACAACTGTTGAGCCGACTACGACCACCACAAAAGCGACTACAACTGTTGAGCCGACTACGACCACCACAAAAGCGACTACAACAGTAGAGCCGACTACGACCACCACTGAAGCGACTACAACCGTAGAGCCGACTACGACCACCACTGAAGCGACTACAACTGTTGAGCCGACTACGACCACCACAGAAGCGACTACAACCGTAGAGCCGACTACGACCACCACTGAAGCGACTACAACCGTAGAGCCGACTACGACCACTACAGAAGCGACTACAACCGTAGAGCCGACTACGACCACCACTGAAGCGACTACCACCGTAGAGCCGACTACGACCACCACTGAAGCGACTACAACCGTAGAGCCGACTACGACCACCACTGAAGCGACTACCACCGTAGAGCCGACTACGACCACCACTGAAGCGACTACAACCGTAGAGCCGACTACGACCACCACTGAAGCGACTACAACTGTTGAGCCGACTACGACCACCACAGAAGCGACTACAACAGTAGAGCCGACTACGACCACCACTGAAGCGACTACAACTGTTGAGCCGACTACGACCACCACAGAAGCGACTACAACCGTAGAGCCGACTACGACCACCACTGAAGCGACTACAACCGTAGAGCCGACTACGACCACCACTGAAGCGACTACAACAGTAGAACCAACTACGACCACCACTGAAGCGACTACAACAGGAGAACCAACTACGACCACCACTGAAGCGACTACAACAGTAGAACCAACTACGACCACCACTGAAGCGACTACAACTGTTGAGCCGACTACGACCACCACACAAGCGACTACAACTGTTGAGCCGACTACGACCACCACTGAAGCGACTACAACCGTAGAGCCGACTACGACCACTACAGAAGCGACTACAACCGTAGAGCCGACTACGACCACCACTGAAGCGACTACCACCGTAGAGCCGACTACGACCACCACTGAAGCGACTACAACCGTAGAGCCGACTACGACCACCACTGAAGCGACTACAACAGTAGAACCAACTACGACCATCACTGAAGCGACTACAACTGTTGAGCCAACTACGACCACCACAGAAGCGACTACAACAGTAGAACCAACTACGACCACCACTGAAGCGACTACAACTGTTGAGCCGACTACGACCACCACAGAAGCGACTACAACCGTAGAGCCGACTACGACCACCACTGAAGCGACTACAACTGTTGAGCCGACTACGACCACCACGCAAGCGACTACAACCGTAGAGCCGACTACGACCACCACTGAAGCGACTACAACTGTTGAGCCGACTACCACCACCACAGAAGCGACTACAACTGTTGAGCCGACTACGACCACCACAGAAGCGACTACAACCGTAGAGCCGACTACGACCACCACTGAAGCGACTACAACAGTTGAACCAACTACGACCACCACTGAAGCGACTACAACTGTTGAGCCGACTACGACCACCACAGAAGCGACTACAACAGTAGAACCAACTACGACCACCACTGAAGCGACTACAACTGTTGAGCCGACTACGACCACCACAGAAGCGACTACAACCGTAGAGCCGACTACGACCACCACTGAAGCGACTACCACCATAGAGCCGACTACGACCACCACTGAAGCGACTACAACCGTAGAGCCGACTACGACCACCACTGAAGCGACTACAACAGTAGAACCAACTACGACCACCACTGAAGCGACTACATCCGTAGAGCCGACTACGACCACCACTGAAGCGACTACAACTGTAGAGCCGACTACGACCACCACTGAAGCGACTACAACAGTAGAACCAACTACGACCACCACTGAAGCGACTACAACAGTAGAGCCGACTACGACCACCACTGAAGCGACTACAACTGTTGAGCCGACTACCACCACCACAGAAGCGACTACAACTGTTGAGCCGACTACGACCACCACTGAAGCGACTTCAACTGTTGAGCCGACTACGACCACCACAGAAGCGACTACAACCGTAGAGCCGACTACGACCACCACTGAAGCGACTACAACTGTTGCGCCGACTACGACCACCACTGAAGCGACTACAACAGTAGAACCAACTACGACGACCACAGAAGCGACTACAACCGTAGAGCCGACTACGACCACCACTGAAGCGACTACAACAGTAGAACCAACTACGACCACCACTGAAGCGACTACAACTGTTGAGCCGACTACGACCACCACTGAAGCGACTACAACTGTTGAGCCGACTACGACCACCACTGAAGCGACTACAACAGTAGAACCAACTACGACCACCACTGAAGCGACTACAACCGTAGAGCCGACTACGACCACCACTGAAGCGACTACAACAGTAGAGCCGACTACGACCACCACTGAAGCGACTACAACTGTTGAGCCGACTACCACCACCACAGAAGCGACTACAACTGTTGAGCCGACTACGACCACCACAGAAGCGACTACAACCTTAGAGCCGACTACGACCACCACTGAAGCGACTACAACTGTTGAGCCGACTACGACCACCACAGAAGCGACTAGAACCGTAGAGCCGACTACGACCACCACTGAAGCGACTACAACCGTAGAGCCGACTACGACCACCACTGAAGCGACTACAACTGTTGAGCCGACTACGACCACCACAGAAGCGACTACAACCGTAGAGCCGACTACGACCACCACAGAAGCGACTACAACCGTAGAGCCGACTACGACCACCACTGAAGCGACTACAACAGTAGAACCAACTACGACCACCACTGAAGCGACTACAACTGTTGAGCCGACTACGACCACCGCAGAAGCGACTACAACCGTAGAGCCGACTACGACCACCACTGAAGCGACTACAACCGTAGAGCCGACTACGACCACCACTGAAGCGACTACAACAGTAGAACCAACTACGACCACCACTGAAGCGACTACAACAGGAGAACCAACTACGACCACTACTGAAGCGATTACATTAGTAGAACCAACTACGACCACCACTGAAGCGACTACAACAGTAGAACCAACTACGACCACCACTGAATCGACTACAACCGTAGAGCCGACTACGACCACCACTGAAGCGACTACAACTGTTGAGCCGACTACGACCACCACAGAAGCGACTACAACCGTAGAGCCGACTACGACCACCACTGAAGCGACTTTATACTCCTCCACTTTATATCACCCCATCGGAGCATCTTCCCCCTGGACACGAACTAAAGTGGCCAATTTGGAAATCTTTAAACCGCTTGCGAACCCAGGTTGGCCGCTGTAAAAGCAATCTTGCCAAGTGGGGCTTCCTCGATCCATCTCTAGCACAGTGCCAATGTGGAGTCTCTCCATAGGACATGCGCCACCTGCTATGCTGCCCATCCTGCATTACCACCTGCAGTTTTCAGGATCTATATGAGGGCAACAATAGAGCCGTACAGGTTGCCAAATATTGGGCAGAAAAAGTATAGTTTGAGAGCATCGACACGAAAAGAAGAAGAAGACTGAAGCGACTACAACAGCAGAACCAACTACGACCACCACTGAAGCGACTACAACTGTTGAGCCGACTACGACCACCACTGAAGCGACTACAACAGTAGAGCCGACTACGACCACCACTGAAGTGACATCAACTGATGAGCTGACTACGACTACCACTGAAGCTGCTACAACTATAGGTTTGACTAGGACCATGCTCGGTTTTCTTAAGGGACGCTAATTTGAAAGGGTTCGGGCGCGCAGTTGATGTTCTGCGACAACTTTCGTCCGGATCGGACAACAAAAACCGGAGTATTAGACGGATAAGTGTCAAATTTTGTATAAGGGTCCGTTCACACAGACCGGTTCGGAGAGGACAGCAGATTTTAATCACGTTGAAAACAGAGTTTCTAGTGTTCTATAGTAAGGTTTATTTTTGCATGAGCACTTTTTTTTCATTAATTCATGAATCCCCAAGCGACCACCGGTGGCCGCGCATCTATTGTCTTACTATTGTGTCTCTAATTGACGGTATCTGAAGGGTTAAGAATGCTTGAACGCTTTTATTGTGAAATAATAAGAAGAGCTGATCGGCTCCGACCGCGTACTTTTTCTCGTTCGCGCAGCCGTTTGGCTCCGATTGCATGCTCTTTCTCGCTCGCGCAGCCGGTCGGCTCTACGTGCTTTTTCTCGCTCGCACAGCCGATCGGCTCCGTTTGCGTGCTGTTTCTCGCTCGCGCAGCGGGTCGACTCCGATTGCGTGCTCTTTCTCGCTCGCGCAGCCGGTCGGCTCCGATTGCGTTCTGCCGCCCCACACCGATCGCCATTTTCATAGCACAATAACTCATTCGACCGGCTGACAGCGCATCTGACCGGCTGCGAGCGCATTTTACCGGCTACGAGCGCGTCTGTTTCGCTCCGAGCGCATCCGCTTTCAGATCGCTTCCAGCCAGTCTGTGTGAAATATTTGGCGGCTTAGTAGGCCCTTAAAAGGCAACTTTTTGTGAAAGTCAAAAAATGTTTTAATGTTAGCATTAGTTAACCAGTTACTGTAGAAAATATTACAAAATTACTTACATTTCTAATAATGCTATAAGATAAGACACTGAATTTCTTTAATGTGTGATCTTGGGCGGTAATCCACTAAGAACCGGGCCACACGGACACGATGCGTTGCGGCGCCGCATCGCAAATATTTTGAGTTTGACGTATCGTCGCGGGCACACGAGTGACACCAGGGCAGCCCCACTCGTATGGCCCGCCGATTGGTTCATATATTCGCGGTGCGGCGTCGCAAATAATAAAATAATATGAATTTTAAATTTGATGTAAAAATATATTTATAAAATATATTGCAGGCCGCAACTCATGTATTTTAGATTTACATTATGATAGGTACGGATATCAGATTTAATAATAGATTTTTACAACAAATATATAATTCTCATTACTATTATTAAATTTTTGTTAATATAATGTTTTGTAAAGAAACTCGAAAACAAAAGAATTAATTTTATCTCTTGTTATAAATAAATTAAGTACTTGTTTTTATTTTTAGAAATAAATTGAGTATTTTTATTTTTTATAAATAAGTTAATCTTGTTCTAATTAAATGGTTTTGATTATATAAAAAAATATTAGTGGTCTTGAAGTGAAACATGAATGAGCTTTATTTTTAGATAACTTGTATGTCTGTTTTAGGGCATTTTGTTAATGATATTATATTTAGGTATTAGTAGTGTGTAAAATGTGAAAGTTTACAGGGGCCTTACCATGACTTGTTAAAATGTCAGCCGTGCGAACGAGAAAGAGACATGATACTACGCTTCTTATAGCTCCATCTCTTTAAAATAGATCTCGTGATGTGGCCTCTGTTTCCTTTGGTTAATTTGGAAATGTGAAACTTGATTTCGTTCAAACAACTGAACTGAACCATAAGTTTGGCTTTGGCATAGTTCAGTGTCAAATCAAACAGTGTAAAATGTAATAGAATATATTCAAATAACTAATTTTGTTTCAATATCACCCTTTATATAGGATCCTATATTCGAACAAAGTTTGCTCGATAACGATGCAAATTACCCTAAGGCTCAACTCACACCAAAAGAGCGTCGAAGCGCAGCGAAGCGGGGCGCAGTTTCAGTGTCATATGAATTTTAACTTTATTTTCATTCCTATAATACTTATTATCGCATGCGACACTCGAACGAGTCGCACGGATGCCCGCGGCGCCGCGGGAATTCCGGCGAACCGAGCAGTACCCCTAGCCAACTAATTTGCAATAGTTAACGCTTGTAGAAAGTTTCAAATGTACGGGAGTAACGACGTCTCAACGTTCAGTCACGTGGTCAGAACAAAAGAATTGGCGGCAAGGTCAACTCGAAGCGTTCGACGCAAGCGAAACGGTTGTAACGTGGCTAGGGGGGCTGGTCGCTGCGCTTTGCTGCCCTTCGCCGCTCTTTCGGTGTGAGTTGATCCTTGGACAAAATACGGCTCATAACCTTCTAACTGGAATAAATAATTAAGAAGATTGACTTATTGTTCATTCAGTTGCGGTATGGTATATCTCTTTATCGCATCTTAGTATATCGTCCTACACACATCGTATCTTTATCGTCCTACATCAGGTAACTTTAAAAAATTGACCGAATATAGCATCACACACTGTATGCTATGCACCTATTCATTTATTCTGCGAATACCTACTTAAATTTTTTTTTACATTCTGCAGCTAAAAGCACAAATTTGCCATCATCATTTGGTAACTAATGAATATTTTAGTATTAGCTCTTGCCCGTGACTTCGTCCACGTTAGGTTCGTAAAACACAACAGTAAATAATAATAATTATTTTAGTATATTAATATTTTTGATTTCACCAAATAAATTAAATACAATGGACAAAGAAAAAAAAAACGAAATCATTTGGATTTCAATCCCATCAATGAAATAGAGGGCAACTATGTACTATCAGGTAGTCATAAGTTACGATCTATAATAGTACATTATTTATGATACAAGTGTGTTATTGATTACCGTTGACGCGGTATTTAGACCCCAGCCGTGGCGAGGGTCTTAAGAGAGCCGAGAACGGTATTTTTCAATACACTTGTGACAAAAATAGCTGTAAAACTAGTGAACTTTTGCGGCGGTAAGGGTCCGTTCACACAGACCGGCTCGGAGAGCATCGGCGCGCATTTTTCTTTTCACACAGACCGGATCGTATACGCTTGGAGTTGATCGGAGCGGAGCCGCCAAATGTTTCACAGACCGGCTGGAAGCGATCTGAAAGCGGATGCACTCGGAGCGAGTCAGATGTGCTCGTAGCCGATAGGATGCGCTTGCAGTCGGTCGGATGCGCTCTCAGCCGGTTGGATGCGCTCTCAGCCGGTCGGATGCTCTCTCAGTCGGTCAGACGACCTCGCAGCCGGTCGAATGAGTTATTGTACTATGAAAATGGCGATCGGCGTGGGGCGGCTCGCACGCAATCGGAGCTGACCGCCTCTGTGCGAGCGAGAAAGAGCACGCAATCGGAGCCGACCGCCTGTGCAAGCGAGACAGAGCACGCAATCGGAGCCGACCGGCTGCGCTAGCGAGAAAGAGCACGCAAATGGAGCCGATCGGCTGCGCGAGCGAGAAGGAGCAAGCAATCGGAGCCGAACGGCTGCGCGAACGAGAAAAAGTACGCGGTCGGAGCCGATCAGCTCCTCTTATTATTTCACACCAAGCGCGTTCAAGCATTCTTATTACCGAAAGCAGTGCTCATGCAAAAATAAACCTTACTAAAGAATACTAAAAACTCTGTTTTCAACATGATGAAAATCTGCTCTCCACACACAGAACACACACCACCGCATTTAACCACATTATAGCACTAGTGCGTAATGGTAATCAAAATGTCACAGTTTGGTAACAAGTGCCATTATATACCTAAGCAATAAAAGAGTCACTTTAATTCATGAATCCCCAAGCGACCACCGGTGGCCGCGCATCTATTGTCTTACTATTGTGTCTCTAATTGACGGTATCTGAAGGGTTAAAAGCAAGTGTATTGAAAAAAGATCTTTTTCAAAATCCCACTGACCTTAATACTTACCTAGTGCGCCTCATATTCGCACTCGTACCTATTTAGTGTAGCTATTGATATACATCGTTCAAAAAGTTCCTTTCCTATTACTGTGGGAAGATGTTCCATAGTAAAGCGCGGTATGGTCCTCTGTTCTCAGAGCAGAGGACCAATGTAGCCAAACATATTTTTTTCCTTCTAGTTCTAATATAACGACACCAACTGTGTCGTAATATGCACATCGTCATAGTTATAGTAGTTTTCTTAATTATTTTTTATTATTGATAAGCTCGCGTTTGACCACCATCTCAAATCAGGTGAGAATCTCACCATGGTAAGCAATGATGTGGTCGACGATGGAGCACGCTTGCCTAGAAGTAACCTATTCACTCTTGACTTAAAGACTCCCAAGTTGTAGCTATTAGGAAACACAGACTCCGGCAAGGAATTCCACTCCATGGCTGTACTCACAATAAATGTGTTCCCAAAACGCTTTGTGCGTATGGGTGGGATGATGTACCCTAGCGCAACGGCATACGTCTTGTGGTCCGAAGATGGAACGTAGTAGTTCACTGGTAAGGGATTATTACAAGTCATACAAGTGAAATCTATAAAATATAAAAGAAGAAACTGACTGACTGACTGACATATCAACGCACAGTCAAAACTACACTGGGACTAGGAGTGTGAAATTTTGCGCAACAACATTTAATGACGTAGGCGAGCACTAAGAGTGGATTTTACAAAATTTACCCTCTAACGGGATGAAACGGGGTTCTGAAGTTTGTATGGAATAAACCTACTTTCACGCAAGCGAATCTAGTCACTCATAAAAATAAATAAATAAAAGAAAAGCCACAATCAAAAGCTGTCTTTAAAAAATCGCTTTTAGCGATAAGACCGCCCGTTGTGACATCCTCTTAAATTAAAGCTCCTATTGTAATTTTTGGTTTACAATAAAGAGCCCATAAAGAGAGTTATTGATAAATAGATATTATCTATCTATGAATAAATGACAGTCGGAATAAATATTCGAGTACTTCAAATTTTAGATAATTTTTAAATTCGCATTGTCGCGTCGCATTGGTAGGTCCCACAATGTGGACCGATGACTCGACTAATGTGGACCGATGGCCTGGCTAATGGTACGGTAATCCTCTCATTCTCAGTATGAGAAGCATAGAACTGGATCAGCCTAAGTAGCGTTAGCGATACCTAAAGACTGGACCATCCCTTACATGATGACTAAAAACAACCAGCGCATCTCAGGAGCTGCAAACGTTTTTTGCACACTATTCAGAAGTTAGATGACGGAAAACACAACCAGTTAACTTCATCTACTCGATTTATTGAAGACCTGTGATCTGCAATAATACTTACTTATTAGCTTCTCAGATCAGTGTCGAAGTCATTAAATGAACTTCGCATACAATTGCCTCGCACTTGCGGTCTTATCCAACAAGTGGTCCACTCGCGCCTGGCCTTGGTTCAGGCCATGGTTCGAAGCGCGGAGAGGCAGGCGGTCGTCTCCTTCTGCGAAGCAGTAATGCTAGCAAAGAAGATTCACACCCCAGCGGCCGGGATCCCGATCCCAACTTCCGGCCACCGAAGGCGCGGGCTTGTGGACAGCGAGAATTGGGTAACTCGCCGTCCGACCGTTCGGTAACCATACGGACCGAGCTCAAGTCGTTAACGGTGCGTAGTGCACGTTCCACGCGCGCCTCAAGAGAATATCAGCAAACCGTAGGGGCCTAGCAGGGTCGAACAGGTAGTCTGAAAGTGCCACATAATCCACACACTTTGACGGACGGGTGATGTCATTGGACGATTTTCCGACCTAAAAAAAACATCCAAGGAGCCCGAATATGAACATCTGTGTCTATATTTTACCGTCATACCTGGTACTAGTGTTCAGGTGTAAACACCTCAAAAATTATTTAGAAAAAAAGAAACAAGTAAAGTAAGTTTCTCTAGATTTATATCTGTCTTCCAATCTACGTTGGTATCATAAACATGTTGATTCACTTCAGCTATTGCGTATCTTCAAGCTCATTGGCGCGTACAGAATCCACCCATTGTAATGATAATGACAAATTGTTCTATAAAAGGATTAATTGGAAATGCAACATCTCACTTTAGTCATTTGCGAAGGAAAATGTCCAAGCTGACTGTGATCGTTTTAGCAGTATTCACTGTAACGATAAGTGTCAGATGTTTTGCGGAACCATTGGGTAACTTTTTTTCTTTATTGGATTGGCACAAATTGATCTGAGGGTCTAGACAAAGTGATCTTTTCTTTGTGAACTGTATACCACACATAATCCTCGGTGGTCCATTGTGCGTCAGTCATGGCGGCCTTCATTCCAAGCAGTGCACCTCTCTCCAAGAGTAGATGAATCCTTTCAGTTTACTCAGGGCAAGTGACATAGGGTACTATTAGCGACAACGTTGTACAATAATTCACTGCAATGCCATGCATGGCACTGATAAGTACTACCGAAATGGTACTTGAATAATAAAATAACCTTAGCTACGTTTTGAATTTTTAACAATCGTTATCGCTATTAGTATAAGTATAGCCTATTGTAGTACTCTGCATAGCGAAGATGTTTAAGGAAACTACTAGAGGCAATCTAAAAATGTACTGAAAATTTTTCCCTGCCATTATGTTCTAAAGATTGTCCTTGAGTAGGTTATGAGCTCAAGTTTCCATCAAAATAGAAAAATCTATATAGCAGATGTAGATTCAGGCTGAGGGATTGTTCAATAGGGTTACCGCGGCCCTGGAACAGACTGGTCCTGAACAAAAGTTCCCAACTTTAGGAACACGCTATAGAAATTAACCTTTTGGAATACCATAATTAGATACGCAATACAAAGGCAATGAGAAAGCGAACTCAACGTTCGTTTGGAGTTTAATATATTAATGAGTAAAACTGTGACACTCATTTTCGCTCCACCCGAAGCAGGACAAGGTATTTGTAGATACCCCAACAAAAAAAAAATTGACATTGACTGCTACTAATGTCTTCTTTTTATTTATTTAACAGACGATCCAGAATCACAGCTAAGTCGACGAGACGATCCAGATAACTTAGAGTCCGACCCAGAAGAAGTCGATCGCTCGGCATCGGCACAAGCGTATCCATCCGTCAGTAGCCGGTTTAGAGCACCTTACCCACCGAACCAGATTCATCTGGTCGAATGTTACGCCTGTACAGACTGTCCGAAAGTCTTCGCCAACACTACCTCTAAGTACTGCCCGTACACCAGTGATTATACCAAAAATAACAAATGTGTTGTCTACGCTGAAAAATATAATCGTGAGTATTAAAGTTCTAGTAATATCGTCAACACCATGGAAATATAAAAAACACGCTAACACCCTAGATTAAAAAAAAAAATCGATAGGCCAATGGACCACTTTTCAATAGAGGCACTAAAGTTTCAATTTGATATATTTTTTATAAACTTGCAACATTTTCTTGTCTCTCAAAGTTTTAATTTCATATATATTTTTACAAGTTTGTACAAAATATATAAAATTGGAACTTTGAGAGCCTCGCCTGAAAAGTTGTCAATTTGCGCAATAGCCTTTATATTAAGGACCCATCAAAATATTTGTAATTGGTAATCATCATGAACGGAATTTTTTTCTTAGGCAGTAAGACAAAATAAGCTGAGCAGCAGGTATGCCATATTCAATAGGGTAAAGTTTACAAGCTTTATTATCATCTATAAACACGTTTTCGCTATGGGCTGTGATTGATTACAATATATTGTCCTGTACAGTTCAGTGCTACAGTGAAATATTTTAAGTGTTGGTTGTATCATCACCTTGGACGGTTCTGTAATGGTGTTATAATTTAATAAATAATTAAATAAATAATTTTGTCTATCAACCGGTTTGTCACACGAAGCGCGAATAATTTTAAACAATTATGTAAAAGAAACCTACACTAATTAGCGAATATGCCCTTTTTATTATCTCCCTCACAAGTGGTGGAACTGTGCAGGGTCTGAACCTCTGTTGCTCCAATGATACTATTTTACAAGCTGTTATTTAGTTTCACCTGTCCCGATGTTTGTAATAATTATGACGGTAATCAAATCTTGCATATTAAATTTGTCCATTTCCTGTTTGCCGATTGAGCTGAAATTTTGCATGCATGTGTAAATCAGATGACAATACAAAATTATTATGACAAGGAGCTGATCTGATGATGGAACCAGAAGGTGGCCGTAGGAACTCGGTCACCACAACCCTATAAAGTTTGGACTCGTATGATTCGTCTTGACGAGTATTAATTATACAGGTATACTGGGCTATAAAAGCTTGCTATGAAAATGATTTTCATTAAAAACTTGTTTTGTATTCGGAGAGATTTTCACTTTCACGATAAGGTTAGACCTTACAGCTGTAACAGTCATACAAGGAAGTGGCGTAATTATTCTCTTAACCGTTAGGAGGGTATATCACATAAAGTCGTCTCAAATGGATGCATTTATAATATTAAATAATATATACCTATGTACATATACCTATGTTTATTGCTGGGCACGCCATAATTATGGCGGTAAGTTTTTTGTGCAGCAGCCATGTTGTCTCTCCACCACATTTGGCCGACTGGAAGATAATGCTGGTCTGAAGGTAGAACTGACCAGCTTTCACAAGAGGTATTAATTGTTTTCTTGTAATCTTCCAGAGATGGAAAAACCGTGGTACATCCGTGGCTGCGCATCCGAACGAGGGTCATGTGCTGACATAGCAAGAGCTCACGATGCGAACGCGAGAATTGTTAAAATGTTGTACTGTTCGGAATGTGATGGAGACAAATGCAACACCAACGGAGTTTACCGATCTCTCCCGAACTTCGCAGCCGCAATACTCTTCGTAATAGTAACGCCTTTGGCTGGAAAATATGCGCTCTCATAATACTGGTTGTGACAAGTATTTAATTTTTTTGTAAATTATGATAGTTATAATCAGGTCTCAGTTGGTTTGCTTGGAAAATCCATTTCGTATTATGAATTAAAGCGATGTTCAATATTATCAAAAGTTCGTTTCTATTACCTTTGTTATACTTATGTTACATAAATATAATATATGCTTGTTGTTATTAACCAGGTTCTACTAAGTAGGTACATAGGCACAGGTTCTATGCATGTGTCACCTGAAAATAAAATGTTCAATCTTCATTAGGTTTATTTACATAAATAGGTACAGACTCGTCTATATGAAATTCCTTAAGTTTATCCGCTTTCCCAGAGACAGTTCTCATCCTTTGAAAAACGGAGTACCGTCAAGTTTCAACTTGGTATCTTACAAGCGAAAACTTCTTGCAAACTGGACGAGTTTGTGGCTATAGGATCATTTAAGAAAGCATACAAGAACCTGACAAATTTGATACATTTAAAGTAAACCGTTATCAAATAGTTGATATTATTTATTATTGACATCTTCGATACTAGTGACATCTATCCTTGTCAGCTATAACTAACTAGAGCGACATCTAGTTTGACAAAAGGAAAACATACTTTAATGATGTCTAAAGATAGATGTCACTACAATTGCAAACGTTTTGTACAGTTAAACAAAAAATGGTTGGGCAGAAATATAGGTTTTTAGTGTGTGATGACTGTTGCAATACTATTACTTCTGCGAAGTCTGTGTTGCAGATACCTACCTATTTATAATTACTGACGTCATTCGGATTTTGGGATCTCCCTTCTGATGAATACAACGATCGTTACTCATTTGGAACATGTCCCAGACCTACATTTATTCCGGAGCATCTACAGTCACAGTACCTATTTGCAGTAGACTAATAGTCTAAGGAAAATTTATTGACGATGAGGTGGATTTAGGTAATAGGTACGCACTGAAGACTGGGGTTATAGGTACCTACCGACATTTATTATTTAGTGAATTAGGTGCGCAGTTAAATAGAATCCTCGTATTATAGGTAAGAAAAAAAAAAAACATATAAGTAAAAAGTCATCATCATATAAGCCGAAAGACGTCCACTGTTGGACATAGGCCTCCCCAAAGTGTCGCCATAACGGCCGGTCATCGATCGGATTCCCGCGTCCCTCACCAGGTCATGGATACAACTTGTGGGTGCCACTCCAAAACCTTTCGTCCCCATCGACCATCCATTTTGCGTGCAATGTGCCGTCCACTGACATCTAAGTTTGGCGATTCTAAGAGCTATGTCAGTACCCTTGTTTTTCCTGTGGATATCTTCATTTTGCCAAATGTGATTACATATGTCGAAAATCAAACGAATTTTTGAGGTAGACAAAGATCCATTTTTTAATGCGGTTGACATCACAGAACAGATGAAAGAGGTTAGAATGGCCTTGTGGGCGGGGCAGGCAAGCCACAAAGTAGCTACCAATAGCAAACTTGCGATCCAAAGTGTGCGTGGTCTGTTAGTTGCGTAATGCGCATTAGTATTGGTGTACTGCCTGTAATGGAGTTAAAGGGTGTGAGACAAGCGGCGACACTCGTTGTAGTACAAATCGCAAAGTATTTCCTTTTTAACATCTTTCATATTTTCTGTAGTTGACATAATCTATTTCGGTACATATGCGCCTAAACATAGTTGCTATTGTGTCCAAAACTGTTCCGAAGAATGTGGAAACTTGTTGAGTGATAAATATTCTAGGACTAAAATAGATTTTATTATAGATTAAGAATGCACAGTCTACCAAAAACTCCTTGGTGGATTCCTTAGGAAATGAATGGGTCCAATTCTGTCAAATGAAGATAATTTTTAACCGACTGGACTGGACCGACCGAAGGAAAAGGATCTCAATTCTGCCCCCCTAGCCAAGTTACAATCGTTTCGCTTGCGTCGAACGTTTCGAGTTGACCTTGCCGCCAATTCTTTTGTTCTGACCACGTGACTGAGCGTTGAGGCTTTGAAGCTTTCTATAAGCGTTAACTATAGCAGATTAGCAACTTGGCTAGGGGTACTGTTGTAGAATGTTTTTGAGGTTTCCGTACCTCAAAAGGAAAAAACGGGACCAAACTTACCTATATTATAATTGTCATGAGTTGCACTTCGGCTAATTGCATTGTTACCACCCAACTGATCTGCTAATGAAGGCAGGAGGTATTAGGTATGAGAGGTCCGTAATAAAATAATGTATCCTACCAGTGCTTGGGCTTATTACTAGTAGAATGTACCCGGCATGTCCTAAAACCAAAAATTGGAAGACATGTGACATTCACCAACCCGCACTGGGCCTTATGGATTACGAACCATTCCCTCTCCTAAGAGGAGGCCTGAGTCCCAGCAGTGGGAACATTAAAAAGGCTGATGATGATGATGACTAATAGAATTGTCATAAGATTTACTCTGGCTGTATCGAACAGTTCTGATGATGAAACCGAAGGGTAAGCATCACAATTTTGTAATAGAATACCGTAGCTATGAGTACTTACCCTAACCGTATTTCAGTTTATTGGATTTTTTTTTTGTTGGGAAATCATCCAATGACTTCACCCGCTCTAAATACTTGTGTGAAATGGACATTTGTTAGCGTTACGCGTGCGGAGCAGTCCCGTATGCGAGAACAAAACCGCACGATATTAAAAAAAACCTTTACAAAAACAGGTACCGGGTGCAAAAAAGGCCAGTTACCGCACTATATGGATACAGTTCTGCCTTCCTCATAAGACTGCAAGCTTAAAGATATGTTGTAACGTCCGAAGTCGGCTCTAGAAATTAAAACTCGTTACGAAACGAAAATATCCCATCCAAGTCAGCGACACTGTTTTGCAACACACGTTTGGGACAAATGCACCAAAGACTAGATAAAACAACGGGGAACAGACTCGACACATCTATATATTATGTAGAAAACATTTTTTCAATACACTTACTCGAAAACCCGCTCTTATATCTACCGCTTTTGGGCACACAATTTACTGTTTTTCGCACTAGTGCGGAAAAACGCTCAAGTTTACTCACGCATCAAACCCCGTTTATTTATATCTTCGTATCAAACTATATATTCAACTAGCTTTTGCCCGCACGGCTTCGCTCCCGCTCTTCCCTACTCTACCATACTCTACCTACCCTACTCTACCCTGTTCTACCCTGCTCTACCCTACTCTACCCTACTCTACCCTACTCTACCCTACTCTACCCTACTCTACCCTACTCTACCCTACTCTGCCCTACTCTGCCCTACTCTACCCTACTCTACCCTGTTCTACCCTGCTCTACCCTACTCTACCCTACTCTACCCTACTCTACCCTACTCTACCCTACTCTACCCTACTCTACCCTACTCTGCCCTACTCTGCCCTACTCTACCCTACTCTACCCTACTCTACCCTACTCTACCCTACTCTACCCTACTCTACCCCACTCTACCCTACTCTACCCTACTCTACCCTACTCTACCCTACTCTACCCTTCTCTACCCTACTCTACCCTAGTCTACCCTACTATACCCTACTCTACCCTACACTGCTCTACACTACTCTACTCTACACTACTGTACACTACTCTAAACTACTCTACTCTACACTACTCTACCCTACTATACCCTACTCTACCAAACTTCACATAAACCATCTACTAAATAGTCCGAACAAAGCCTAAAAATTTGGTTTGGATAGGTGAGCCCGTTCTTGAGTTATAAAATAACAACGAAAAGTGGCATTGATTTTTATATATTACTAGCTTTTGCCCGCACGGCTTCGCTCCCGCTCTTCCCTACTCTACCCTACTATACCCTACTATACCCTACTCTACCCTACCCTACCCTAGTCTACCCTACCAAACTTCACATAAACCATCTACTAAATAGTCCGAACAAATCCTAAAAATTTGGTTTGGATAGGTGAGCTCGTTCTTGAGTTATAAAATAACAACGAAAAGTGGCATTGATTTTTATATATATAGATAGATAAAAAAACGTCGTTGACAATGACAGAAAGACAATGAGAGAGCGACCGTCGGCGTTCGCTTGACGTTTAATAAATTAAACGGAAAAGCATTAGAACAGCACTGTCAAACACTTCACAAGTGTGATTTTAAGTCGAATCCAATGGTCATATCTTTTGTAATGGTATATTTTTGCTAGCACCCAAATTCCAATCTATGATCATCACCGATCGCTCCAGAGAAAAAAATGCTATACGCATATTATCCACCACGTTGATGAGATAGAACTACTATACTTTTGATGGTCTAACCAGTCTCGTTGATCTTTGGCCACGTAGTCGTACTATCTACCGTATTCGCGCCAACTACCGCGCCTTACAAACTGGCTTTAGAGGCGCTACACTACAGCGTTTAAAACGCTCCGTTTTATACACTTGGTACCTACAGCATGACAACTGTAAAGAATTAAACGTTCAGGAAGATGGTTAGTGTTAATACTTATGTTTAATTTAAAAAAAAAAAAACAATAAAATAGACTTATAATTATCAAGAATATTTTAATTATTATAATAATTACACTGATATTTTAACTAAAACTTGTTTGAAATTATTGACGTCAGCAACGTTCTAAAAAGGAATGGTTTCTACCTCAAATTAAAAAGCCAAAAAAAAAAAATATTTGTTTTGAAATATAAATTTCTAACCAAATCGGTAAAATATCCTTGAATTAGCGTCTCAAAAAGCACTGTATTTTGTAAAAAATATTATGATAAGCTATCACCAAGTAAAAAAATATAATAAATACTAAGTAAGCTTATAACGGGCGTTCCGTCAATTCAAATCAAAGAAATGTTAAATTTATTTATAAAGAAAAGTTAAATTCATTTTAAAAAAAGGTGTGAATGATATAACGTCAAATTGAATTTGAGCGTCAAAGTGAAGCTGAGCGTTTACCCGCCGCGTTTAACACGCCATTTTATGGGCGACTGACAAGCCACTGCAGTTTCATTCTCGTGTTCCCGCGCCATTCGCTCGCCGAATGAGAAACGAGACGAACGTAATTATTCGTTTTTGTGTTGTTATTTCGTAAGTAGTGCCGCGTGACTTTCTACCATAACAATGGCCAACCTCAGCGTATTTGTGCCCGTACTACTCCTGGCTTTATTCATAAAAGAAGGTAAGTTTATTTTAAATTTGGAACTTTTGAAATCGCGCCGTTTTAAAAATCCGTTTTCGAATTTTGAATTCAAAAACATGACATTAGTGGTGTTTGTCCTATATGTAAATTAGGTTGAGATATTTGTGATCTTATTGGTGCTACGTATAAATAGCAATTTATTATTATTATACCTATCAAATCCACCTCTATACGTTTGAGTACATAATAAGTAGATATAAGAATATTATGTGTGGGTACACTTTTAAAACTTTTGGGCATTTTGATGTTACTAATTAATTAAATTATCTATTACTATTTTTGAAACACTATTGTAAATTGGTCTTGAGCTAAATTTGCTCTGAGAATAAATATGCTTATATAGATGCTTTGGTACGTTAGTTAATGTTAATGAAGTACCTATTACTTCATACTATTCAAAACCAGTTTTTTTTTTTTTAATAAATGATTTATTTTACCTACAATTAAAAATACCCAAACAAACGTCCTTTTTTAACATTTGTGTGCGAATCTGTTAAATTTTAAAATTATAATCCACTAAAATTTGAAAAGCTTAACATAATGTACTACGTGGCAGCTTGTATGTAACATCCAAACTTGGCCGGGTTAACACGGTCATGCAGATGCACTTATCTTTTGCGATTATATCTCGATAATTATTTAAATACGGGTTTAAAATCGTATGAACAACGAATAATTGGTAAAACATTTAGTTACTAAATACACAAGAAACTCGGTTGATCAGTGGTTATAATCTTTGCTGCGCATCATGGCCGGAACTGGATTTATTTTCATCTTACTTCGTAAATATTTACAAAATACTAATAAAACTTCACAAATATCTGTATTTTTCTGTAGGCTAAGCAATAAAGAAATAAATCTAACTTAGCCCTAATAGATAGTTTGCGAAATTGCTCAAAAGAGTTACGTTGGTTCTGGAATGCAAAAGGCAACTGAAGGAACATTTCAGGTTTAAAAGTTCAGTACCTAAAAGTCTGACACTCCCTCTCACCCCACCCAGAACGGGAAAAGGGTTACATATTTGATGGTTTCTCACCTAAAAAAACTGAAGCAGTGGCCGTACGCGGTGGTGATGGTGATTTGATATGTGTGTGTATTTGTGTAAAGATTAACAACTTATAAGCAACTTTCACTCAGTAGATAGATTGATAAGACCATATCGTCGCTTTCCATCAGGTGAGATAGCGGTCAACAATAAAAAAAATTTAAAAACCATTTTGAAAATACTTTTATTCTGTGTAAAATAGGTGTTGGTACCTTGCAAGAGTACGCTATCGTCGACCGCATCATCGATCGCCATCTGACGAGAAAGTGGTCAAACGCGGGCAATTTAATAAATAAATTAATTAATAATCAAAAACCAATTTAATTCATGAATCCCCAAGCGACCACCGGTGGCCGCGCATCTATTGTCTTACTATTGTGTCTCTAATTGACGGTATCTGAAGGGTTAATAAGTTTAAAAAAATATATATATATATTTCATTTTTGATCATAGCTGCAATGTAGCCAGAATATTTCCTCCACATACAAACTATCTAATGGACTAACTGCCGCACTCAGAGACGTCATTTAACTTTAATGTCAATTAAAGCAAAACCTAAGGTACTTAACGTCATAAAGATATAGACTATTATTCAATGACAAAATTAGTAAATCAGAGATTAGCGTTAATGGGCGTCTCTGAGTGCGGCAGTTTGTGTTTCGCCTCGTCGTTTATACCGCGTACATCGAAGGACTGGAACAATTTTCCTACTACAGTCTTCCCCTTAGATTATAATTTAGGTGTCTTCAAGGCTAGAGTGACTACACCATCAACGTTTCCTCAAAGATTACCATCAAGAGGAATCGTAGTCAAGCACTAGTTTATAATAAGTCTTTACTCATGAAATTGCCGTTTTTTAAAACGGGTTGCTTTGATGTGTTATATCTTTCGATTGACTTAGAATTATCAAATAAACTTTATATTAAGTGTACGTTATTTATTTTTCCAAATAAGGTATTTATTGGTTTCTTTACGTTTTGTATATTCTTTAACCCTTCAGATACCGTCAATTAGAGACACAATAGTAAGACAATAGATGCGCGGCCACCGGTGGTCGCTTGGGGATTCATGAATTAATATCGCAGTACTTATAACTATTTTTGTATGAATTCTAAGAAAACTCGTATTATTTTGTAATTTCTACTGTGGAAACACTTCAACCCATTTTATAAAACTTATTTCAAGAATAGAAATGGTCTAACTATTGGAATATTATTAGTCTATGTAGATTACGTGGAAAATTATATCAGTCATTACCATCGTATGGTGTTTACTCACACATATGTTTACCCGAGATAAAAACGACACAAGCTAACCGCGTCATCCGGTATTTATAAATGTTCTGCTAGAGATGCAACTGAGGTTACCTTGAGAACTGGGAAATTAAGTCAAGAGTGAACAGTTTACTTAGGCTTCCGTGGTCCATCGGTGTTCAAATCATTGCTTACCGAAGTGAGATAGTGGTCAAGCGCGATCAACAGTAAAATAATAAAATGGAATACCATAAAGTAACACACTTATTTCAGACAAAGGCCATAGTTGGTTAGTAAACACACAACTTAAGTACTTATAGCTACCGGAAATTATTGTTTTTTTTTTTAATATATTACGCCACAGGGGCATGCAGGCGTACCCAATGCTCCAGTATAGGACTGACCCTGATGTATAACCTTGGTCCTGAGGTATAACTTTGGTCCTGAAGTATAACTTTAGCCTAGTTCATTTTAACGTTCCTATTGCTTAACAAGCTTGGGTCAAAGTTCCCCCGGAGCCAAAGTAGTCTGACTTTATTGTAGTATTGACCTTCACCAAGAGCGTCGGAGTAAGACAGATCAGAAAACATATTCCTAACCTTTTTTCTGTAGGTATTGTAAAAAACTGTCGTGATGACCCAGTGGTTAAGACCCTGATACTTGAGGTCGTATAGCCACAAAGCTGGCAAGTACGAAAATGACTTTTTTATTTCAATTTATTACTGCTCGTGTCCTCTTGGTTTGAAATAGGTCTTCAGTTGGAAAGTAAGAGATTGCTACATTTGTTTACAATTATCCAGTGTGATTGTTATATTAGAAATGCAACGAAATAGGCTGAACAACGGTATTAAAGTTAATCTTATCAACGACAACGGCAGTGGGCCTTATAACACATAATTATAAAAACGCATTTAGTTTTATGCATGATATTGAATCAAATTAACTCTGAAATAATTGCGATTTATAGTAGGTGGTCCGCTGCGCCGTAGTCCGTAGCAGGTGCATGGGATCAAAAGATATAACGTGCGTAGCACAGGTTACGTAGCCAAAGTTGAGTATCTCAACCTGCGTAGAATGGGGTGCGTAGCAAATGGTGCGTAGCAAAGGGTGCGTAGCAAAGAGCACGTAGCAAAGAGCGCGTAGCATAGGTTGTGTAGCAAAGGGCGTGTAACTGGTTACTGGGGCCAGGGACCATACCATGACGTCTTAAATAAAATAACGAGCGTGCGAGCGAGAAAGAGGGAAGGTGCTTTATATCCTATTGCTCAATCTCTTTAACAGTTCAGTTTAGGTCGTCAAATAGATCGCGTTAAGAGCTCGTGGTAAGGTCCCTGGTTTACCGCGTACTTTCGAAGCACAGAGAACATAGCAGGCTTGAGTGCTTACGTAGCATATTAGGTTGCGTAGCGCATAGTGTTGACAAAACAATTATTTTTCCAAAAATTCAAAGACACGTGACATTCACCAACTCGCACTGAACCCGCGTGGTGGATTACGGCCTATTCCCTCTCCTAGAGAGTAGGCCTGAGTCCCAGCAGGGAACATTAAAAGACTGATTTTGTGTGTATGTATGTAATCTGAAAATTTGATAGCCTTATCCTGACTAAATAATTGCCTAAAAGAAAGCGCTTTCTCTGATAAAGTTCTCGTCTACGCATAATTGTGTAATTTGGCTACATAAAACCATCTCTAGATCACCTTTAACATCCATGTGTGCAGATTTAACGTATTTATGTTACCATTACTTGCATGTTACATAAAGCGACATGGGCGCGTCCACTTACAACCGGTTAAGCCTGTATCGGAATGAAACGTTACTTTTTACACTCGTTTATGGAAAAAAGTGAAATATTTAATTTGGTTACGTGCGAACTTAATGTTTTATGATAGCTATTTCGTTTTCCGTGCTTATAGAAAGTTAGTCTTTAGTTGGGTGATGATCGGAGTTTTTGACATCTATTAACGTAGATACATTATACATCATTGTACTTACAGATTATTTAACGTCAGTAAGTGTGTTCGTGGCATCACAGTCAGGCCTAACAGAGTAACAGCGCTGCATTATTTATCGTTTTAAAATAATGCAGCATATGTTGAGTTTGGTGCCTTTTTGGGCTCGCACTGACTTTCTTACTCAATGTGTAATTTTTAATTTATGCGATTATATGAGACACGAATAAACGTTTTTCTTTCTTTCTATTTCCTTCCTATTATATTCTAATGAAAATATTAATTAAAAGAATGTTTTAGCGTCCTATTCGCCAGGGTAGTGTTTTTGAGACTGGGTACTCCATCTCGTTTAGCTGTTCAATCTCCATACGTGACAGAAAAGCTGACGAGATGGAGTATTTGGTCGTGGATGTGCAACCCTGGCAGAACAAACGTGAAAATGATTGTCGGATATATCCGACAATGACAGAGCGAACGTCGGCGTTCGCTTGGGATCTACCAAGCGAACGCCGACGTTGGCTCTGTCATTGTCTTTCTAGTGTGTCTCTAATTGACGGTATTCGAAAGAAGAGAATAGGATTGATTGCGGTGTTTTGACGTGACGTCGTACTGTCAAATCGAAGAAATTTGGCAAAATTGAAGAACTTAGAGACGAGTAAAATTGAAGAACTGGATTCAGATTAAACTTTTTTCGTTCACATTTCGTAAATTTTTCGTATAATTCAAAATTAATTAAAGTTTAAAAATTTCCTTCTTCGATTTGACAGTAAATCGTGACGTCACAACATGGCAATCGATCCTATTCTCATTTGGAACGCATTGTAAGTATCCGATTGTGTTGATTTTATAATGACGTAAGTAAAAAAAATAATTCTTACTAAGTATTTATAACTTCTACACACATTGTAGCAAAATAAACAAAAGAGTTATTTTAAACAATCTAAATTGGATAACAACATTTGAAAAATGTTTTTAGCACTTGAGTAAGCATATTATGACACATATTGGTAACAAGCTAATGTGCCAGAATTAAATGAGTCATCATCAAATTCTCACAGCTAAATGCTGAATTTTCAAACACAGAAAAGTAGGTAGGTAGGTAATGTCATTGGCTGAGCATTAAATTCATTTTTATTTCTTTATTGTACACCTTAACTTATGACAGGCCGAACATTTATTAAAAATGAGTGTACAATAGGCGGTTTCATTGCACAGGGCAATGTCTACCAGATAACCTTTAGATAGATTAAACGAAAGAAAAAGATTTTGGAATGTCAGTCAAAGTCAAAATATTTTATTTCACATAGGCCTACATGGGCACTTATAAAACGTCAGAAGCTAGTGCACGGTTCCAAATTGGTCGTTTCCTATGGAGAAGAACCGGCAAGAAACTCCATGGTTACTTTTTAAAGAAGTGGTTGGTGTTACAATATGATAGTATGTAAGAACAGTGTAGATCATTACTGTAGGTACACAAAAGCACAAAATAAATAAGTAATTTAAATAGGAAGTAACAACAACATAAATAATGTAACAAAATAATATAATCAAAATACAATTTAATATACATATGTATGGTATACTGTACATATAATACATCTAAATGGGAACCAGTTGTGCTTGACAGTAAATGAAACTCAGGCTTATTTCGTAATGACGTATAAGTGTGTATTGTTAAATATCACAATAGGTACTAGGGAGCCGCCCGTAATTCACACAGGTGTTAGAAATCTTTAAAATTCTTGGCTTTTCTTTACTATAATATACATGTGTTTATTATACATCTAAACCTTTCTCATGAATCACTCTGTCTATTAGCAAAGACATTAAACATATACCTTTAAATCTCTTTGTCTATTAGTGAAAATCGCATGAAAATCCGCTAAGTAGTTTTTGAGATTATCACAAACAGACAGACGAAAGGGGAGGACTTTATTTTATAAAATTTAAGGTATGGAACGTAGATAACCAGCACTTCGACACGGTAATAGTATCATAACTTCGATGTCGAATAATGTTGAGTACATGACAAGCTGTGAAAGCGACAGAAAATTTACAATGACAAAACTTGCTTTAATGCCATAGACAAAAGTGGTCGAGTGTATCACTAAATAAAAGTACGAACCATAGATTTATTTATATCGTGGCCAAATCTTAGAATTTATCACTTCATGATAACCAATTAATACTGGCCAGATCGTTATTTGATGATACGTCACTCCTCGTTTGTCCATATCATTCATGTAGGATTTCAATGATAAAAGGTCTAAAGAAATTTAAAGAGAAACAGACACAGAGATAAAGGTTGTCTAGCGCTATCTCTTACCCACACTGAAACAAGATTTACTTTGAACGCCATGGTAACCCTGCTGGCCACGACGTTCGGTTTACATACTAAATAATTAGGGTGACCAGGTGACCACACATCAATCAAGTCAATGAACAAATTATAACAAAACAAAGAAACAATAACAAAGACTACTTTTAGTAATTTTGATAGCTTCTGAACTCTTTGCTACCAAAGAGAGGTTATCTGATAGCAAATAATCTCAGCAGTAGAAAAAATTGTGGTCTGATTATGTTATTTTATACTCTTTAAATTATAATTACCATTACTGCCTGAAACTTGAGATTTATGCTAAAGAGGATGCACTAGAACAACTCATCCATCATTCTCATTCATCCCACACAAGATTTTAAATATGTATATTAAAATGGAAATATGACATCAGTAGTTTGTCTCATACATAATGAGGTTGAATCAGCTACTAGAATACATCTCATAAACGGATAAACGACTTAAAATCGCGTCAATCGCCGGGAAACTATGAACAATTTTTTTATTTATTTTTTTATTTAGGATTTTATTGTTCCTTGTAGACATCACACCCATTGTACGAAACCATAATCCATCATTGGTTTACATTAACCTAATAAATATATATTCCTATATTGGCTACTGAGGGAGTCAGTGTTAAGGCTCTGGCAGTAGCAGAACTATGCACAATGTATGAGAATTTAGGTGTTTTCAGGGCTAGAGTAAATAAGCCCTTAATAAATTAGTGCCCTTCACCATCAACGATTGCATCGCTGCTTACAATCAACTACTAGTTTAAATTAATTAAAAAAAAAAACTTAAAGGACACGGTCTCAGACGGTATGGACAGCATCAACTGTTAGCAGGAAAAGCGAGGACCATGAGGTTGCTGACGATTCGGATACAATGTCTTCCGAAAGTGACCGAATTGACACATTTTTTTTGTCATGTTGTTTGCCGTTTTGAGTGGGAACATTATAAGGCCGACTATGCTATGCTATGCTAGTTTGCCGATGTCCATGGTCCGATTGTCATTCGTAGATCTTTGACCGTCATTACAAGTAGTCAGACGCCAGAATGTCTGACGATCAGTCTATCGAAGGAGTATCATGTTGCCCAGTAACTGTGTTCTGGTTCTGAGACAATCACTTCATGAAAAACACGGGTTTCGTACACGGTTACGTTCATCTGAAAGAAAGAAAACATTTATTTGAGACTCGGACAGCACAAACCACAATAAAATAAAAAGTAACTAAGTACTACATCTATAAATAACCTTAAAATAAAAGAAAACAATATTAAAGTAAAAAAGTAAAAGACATGTGCGTTACCAAAAAGGCTCCTATCTGAGCATATGCTGTGATATTAACAAAAACATTAAAATAACGCAGCGCTGGTATTCTCCGATTGCATCCGAATGGATCTGCATCCGATTAGACTGAAAGCCGACCCCAGAGGCAAAGATAATTTTCGCTGCCCTTTACATAGGTACACAAAACCAGTTTAGTCATGAGTCTTAAGTCTTAAATATTTCTACTATCCAACCTGAAGTAGGTTGGAAGGGGGCATATGCCAACTTTGGTGTGGATGGCTAGGTTGGAAGATAGGAATAACTCAATTTTGCCGCTCCTCAGTTTTTGCTGCTCTGGACAAATGCCCGGTTTGCCCCCCTTAGATCGGGCGCTAGCCGACCCTAAGCTAGTTGGGAAAACGCTAGGGAGATGATGATGATAATATAATGTCTAGTTTAGAAAACAACATAGGTCCGTTCATTCAAATGCAGAGTATGGTGACAACAGCAACGCAATAGAGAAATAAAATACCAAGCCGTTACGTAGCCCCATAAATATTTAACACCAGACTTTAAAGACTTTGAACGATGTAACACCAAAGGCAGCGGCAAGTACAAGTAGTAAACTCAATAGTACTAAAAGTACCATGGTTACGGTCGCTTTCACTTATGTTATCACATCGCCATTTGCTTGACATACTTAGCCCTTCGCTGTTAGAAAAATATGCGGTGAAAGGACTTTCTATTGCCATGCCGCAAGATTAATGTATTCATGATTGTATCGTGGTTTTTTTTTTTGGTAATATGGCGGGACGGAAATGGGTAAAATGTGGGAGAATTGTTTACTGCTTGCTGCAATTGTAAACTTTGCTTCATTATCTTGATAATCTACAACTAAACTATCTACACTAATATTATAAAGAGGTAAAGTTTGTTTTTTGTTTGTAGAAGGTAAACTCTGGAAGTACTGATCCGATTGCTAAATTTTTTCCACCGATGGAAAGCTGCTTTATTTCTAAGTGACATACATAAGCTATATTTTATTTACGCGGGCGATTATAAAATTAATGTTTTTATATTCTCGCGTACAGAAGCAGCGAGCACAATGTAACTGGATTTTTTGTAAAACATTTAATAATTGGATTTAAAAAATATATTCATGGCATTTCTTGTACGTTCTTTTCCACAGATTATTGGAAAGGCAAAAACCGTTAGTTGGTAATTAATCCTTCGAGATAATAAACTCTATACATATTGTGAATTTCAAATACAATACCTGAATATCGTGCAAATAATATAAAATATATCGGTGTGTTATTAAGAAAAAAGAGTATAAAATTTGACGCAATTTGTTGAAAATTTACTGTTTTTACTATAACTCGGTGACAGTGATCAACTATTCGGAACGCAGTTTAACTTTAACTTTCTAGTAGATGATAATTCAGTAAGAACCTAAATGGTTTAAATGTAACAGACACTTAAACCATTTGGTGTACATATTTGAAATAATATGAATCTAAATACTCGGTTTTGAAAATTAGTCAAATGTTTCAAAGTTTGTTTGTGGCCTGAAAATGTTAACAGCTTTTTGCGGTTTTGGCAATGAAAACGTTTTGCTGCATTTAATATATCATTTTATATGAACACTAGCAGATTGTAGTCTCTTGTAGTACCCAAATGTTTGCCAAAAAATATATTATGTGTGGGAATTTAAGTTTCCCAATTATTTAATGTTTGTGCAGTTGCCATTCTTTTAATTTTGTGGAACGGGTATACACCAGCTAATGAAATCTAAGTACAGAGGCTTTACAATGGCGTATTACCTGATAATTATCATAATACGCCTGATAATTACGCCTGACGTACGAGGGATGGAGCTGTACGTACACCCTATATGTATAGCTCCATCAACTTATCAGTTTAGGTCGTCAAATAGAACGCGAAAGATCATCGTGGTAAATCCCTGCAATAAATTCCCAAGGGCACTAAAAAGGTGAACGAGGTCGAAACTCCGCCAACTTTAAATAAACTCTGGTAGCCATATTTTCATAAATTAGGTTGGTATTCATAGAGTTTAATCATTGATCACATTTAATCATCATTTCCGGTACTAAATGGAATTGACATAATGGGCGGGACCTGTAGCGCGACTTTGTTTACAAGTAGCTAGTAGGTACGTAGTTACCTTTTATTGTTTTCGAGGGAAAACCTTCAAAAGGCGCCCGGGCTTTGGGGATACTTAAGTCCGGGGAGTGTAGGATTTTTACCACACTAAAACCACCCTGGTGATCACTATCAGCACGTAGCCCCGTCACCTCTCAAAATACGATTCCGGAACCACCTCAGAGCAACACCTGTTACGACATATCCCTGAAGAGCCAGCTAGTAAGTACCTACCCACGTGTACCTAATTAGTTAATGATTTTTAGTTTTAAATTGTTTTTGTATGTTTAATTTAACGGTAATTAAGTAGGTATTCGTTAGCAATTACAGGATAAAATAAAAAGACATAAATGAGAAGATCTAAATTTCAACGAGTAAACAAAATGCTTGTTGCTGTAGATCTTTAATTAAAGTTAATGTTAATTAAATAAAAAACCGCCTCCTGACGAAACGGTTATTTAATTGAATAACTATTTAGAGTTACGAACATGTCAAACCCTCATGATAAAGTTGGAAACTAAAGTAGAATTTGACATTAAACTAAACTAGATACCAATAGGTAGCGTATCTAGTTGTTTTTACCTACCGTCCAGGAAAAAAGGCGTAAGTTTACTTTTTAGCTGTAAGTGTGTACAATACGTTCCAAATGAGAATAGGATCGACGCCCATGTTGTGACGTCACGATTGACTGTCAAATCCAGAAAATAAATTTTTAATATTTTATATACGAACTTTGAACGAAAAAAGTTTAATTAGAATCCAGTTCTTCAATTTTACTCATCTCCGAGTTCTTTAATTTCGAGAAAATTTCTTCGATTTGACAATACGACGTCACGTCAAAACATCGCAATCGATCCTATTCTCATTTGGAACGCATAGTAAACTTCAAATTCTTAGTTCAATTATAATCGGAGGTGTGTCTACTCGAGGAAGGGCCCCTGACCTATTTACATCTGACCCTTACTCACAACAATATCACGATCAAGCTTCATTCATCGATCAATTCCACAGCTATTAGGAGGTCGATATCTACCAACTATTATTATCTATGACAAGTAGAAAGAAACGTTTAAAGGAAACACGCCTCCTAAAACAACCACAATAAATAACACGAGTAATTTTAAACTAAATCATAAACCTCAGTTTACTGGCGTAGTTCCACAAATATGAGGTAATAGAGATAGATGACGTCACCGTTCCCGTCGTAAACGTTGTCAAGCTAAAAATAGGTACTACGATGTTAGAAGGTCAAAGGTACTACTGCTGTTATTATTAACCTCCCCTCGACTTCCTGTGACGAGGAAGCAATGCTTAGTTTGTTTTCTATTTTCCGACATGGTACCATTCATAATTCGACATCTTACCATCAGGTGAGATGTGGACAAATCCGAGACTATCATCACTACATAGTATAAAACAAAGTCGCTTTTTCTGTCCCTATATCCCTATGTGTGCTTAAATCTTTAAAACTACGCAACGGATTTTGAAGCTGTTTTTTTAATAGATAAAGTGATTCAAGAGGAAGGTTTATATGTTTGAATCCGAGCGAAGCCGGGGCGGGTCGCTAGTTAATAATAAAAAGAACTAGTATCTATGATATAAAACCAATTCCATGGTAAAAACTTCTTGGTTCACAAAAGCACCCTTGTTTCGTAAAAACCGTCTCAACTCTCAATGAAGCATTGACTCATAATTGGATAATGGGCCAAGGACTTACGCTATATTCTATCCGAGATAACCAGTGTGATTCATCGCATGCAAGATCTGTTTATCAACTACGCGATAATAGTCATCCAATTACGTTCCGTCAACTAGCTTCTAGGCTGTCAATTAGCTTGGAGGGGCTAAAAAATTAACAGCCTCATTGGTCAACACTTGCCAAGGCCAGGGGCCAGAGGCGTAGCCTGGACTAAATTAGACGTAGGTGAAGGCACGTCAGCGAGGCTTTTTCTTTTATAAATTCGAAAACGGGACAGCGAGTGTTTGACCACGACGTCGCTAACAGGTGACGTCGCTAGTGTTCAACCGCGAGCCTATCAATAAAAAAAGCCCTCGCTTGAGTGAGGCGCTTTGGGTACGAGGGCACACTCTGCCTACGCCTAGCTACGCTACTGCAGAGGGCCCTTCCCACTCTACTCGTCTATCAACAGCACGAGCATGGTTTAAAAGCTTGTTGATCCATCCACGCAATCCAGTGCAATGTTAGAAAAAGAGAGAGAATTCCTGAAAACTGACAAAAATTGTTCCCGGAAAGAAGTGTTTTTCTAAAAACCTTTAAAAGTTTTCGAAAAAAAATTTTCGTCATTCAGAATCACGATTCTCTTTAAATACTTTAAGTTCCACAGTGCGACATAAGTGTATTAATTACAAGTGATTAGCATTCAATAGGTTAAATGTGCAAGGTTTCTATAAATTACTAGCTTTTGCCCGCGCGGCTTCGCTCCCGATCTTCCCTACTCTACCCTACCCTAGCCTACTCTACCCTACTCTACCCTACTATACCCTACTCTACCCTACTCTACACTACTCTACAATACTCTACACTACTCTACTTTACACTACTCTACCCTACTATACCCTACTCTACCCTACTCTACCCTACCAAACTTCACATTAACCATCTACTAAATAGTCCGACCAAAGCCTAAAAATTTGGTTTGGATAGGTGAGCCCGTTCTTGAGTTATAAAATAACAACGAAAAGTGGCATTGATTTTTATATGTATAGATAAATTATCTATATAGTTTTTAAATATAAGTACATTATGAACTAGTGTCGCACAAAGTAATGCTCCTCTACCTAGGTTTGAACCAACGACGTACAACTCGTCAGCTAAGGCTGTTACTACTTGAGCAACAACACCACTGTTTATATGCCTGTTATAGTCATCAAAACAGCCCACACCTTACAAACAAGAATTTAGCAAGGCTTCTTGCTTTTATCCTTTTAAACTGCTTTAAAAGATTGTTTTAGTGAAAAATACCAACAGGAAATGAACTCCTAAGGCGCTGCGCAAACGGAGAGACTTAGTTTCAGTTACCGACACCGAACACTTTTTGATCGTCATGAGTAAGTGTTAAGTGGAAGCAACTGGACACAAAAAATGTTTACGTGTGCGCAGGGAGTGAATGATTTAATTCCGGTTCTATAGAAACCAAATATTCATCGGTAGCTTGTATCTGACACAAGACACAAAAGTGTCCACGTTTGCGCACTGCTCTAATAACAAACAAACTATAGGTAGAGATAGCAAAATCCACAAAACCAGGAAGTAACAAAAAAGCAATAACTGTTTTGTATAATAATTTATATCCCTTAGATTTATGTCCCTGCCCGCATAATCCCAAATGGATTCATTCAATAAAAAAGCCATGACCTTACGATGAAGCGTGACCACGTCCATTGTGATCACAATGGCGGCAAATCACACCATTGCTCAGAATAAATGGACGCTATTGACAATTAATTTCCTATTGATGTCGTAAGAAGTTGTCAATTACTGTATTTAATTGCAAATTAAAACTTCGTAGGGGTACCCCTCGGGATTTTATAGGTTATGTCTGATTTTGTTGACTCTGTGTGACTATGATTTTATTCAATGATATATGATAATATGTATATTTCGTCCTCTGGCTGAAGTTTTCTTTTTTAACAACCTTTTTTGATGCAAATTAACAAAAAAGATACTGGTAGTTTAATCTTGTAAAACAATGCTGATGCAATGCTTATTTTAATGTTCGGATAAAAACTAGATATTTAAGTTCTAAACCACAATGAACAACAATGATAATTGTATTTCGACACAACACAGATATTTTATAAATATCAAAATAAAGTACTAAGTAGGTACATCCGCTTGAAAATTAAAACAAAACTAATTACAGTCGTATTATTTACAAAACCGGGCGCTATAACAATTTAAATAAATATAGTTGGCCATTTAATAACAAATAAAATGATGAGGAAGACATTTAAGTTATTATAAATAGTACCTAACTATTATATTACCTATTATATTAAATTCACAAGGAATTCTATACTTAAATGAAGGAAGAACGAAAATTCAAAATTTGCTGAAATAATAGTTCTCTGTTGAAATTAACATTATTTTAAAATGTGCCTATTAAACTGTAATTGAACCTCTAGTTAGTGACCTACTACTAAATATTGATTTTAAAGAGGAAAGATTTATATTTTTGTTTGTAATTAATCAAATAAAAAACTACCAGTAATATCGATCCAGATCGATTAAAATAAAAATTCTAGGAAGATGCTACACAGGCATCTAATATAAGTTAGGTATATTCTACTTTTACTCGCCGTGTCCCTGATAGAAGCTAGCAAATTAATAAATTAGACAGGTAGTAAAGAGTAGATTTAACATATTTCCAATAGTGTGTTAACATTTGCAACAAGTTATTATCGGTAATTTTAGTTATTAATTAAGTACGAGCATGCGAACAATTTTCTTGTAATAAATAGACAAATATGATGTCTGATTAAATTAATAAATATAAAAATTATCGATAACAGTCATATTTTTGTAATAAACTACGTTGCAAAAAAAAACTAGCAATTATTTTTTTGCCCCACAAACAATTTCACACAATTTAAAAACAAAATGTTCTTTTTTTTAAACTTTGTATAATTATATTATAGATGAAACACCAACCGGTTGGAATTAAACACAAGTGGTCTTTAGTCAGTCATATTAAGAGTTCGACCTCAAGATATGATATAAGGATAATGAAGTCAGGTCATGGGTCGCCGGAGCTCTTTTAGGACTCGACTCTGTTTACAGTCGTGTGAATATACTTAGATAAAACATTGTTTTTTGACTCGTGTGAATTTTGTTAAAAAGATACAAAATTGCCATTAATTTTTAATTTTTCTTACAAAGAAAACAATACCTAGGTACCTATTTTAACATTTGCGATTTTGCATTTTTAAATAATCTTGTTACAAATGTTGTTCTCTTTGGCCAAGGTGATTCAGATTATATTTTGAAAATAGCATCAAATATGATAAACAAATGCTGGCTAGGAATCTAAGTTATGGCGTATTAATCTAGTTATCATCTGTCTGTTTTTTTTTAAATAACAGTTGACAAGATTTTTTTCTTACAAATAATCTAAGTACCGCTCCTATATTTTCGTTTATAAATTGAATTATTATTTCCTGCAATAATAATAATCCATCATGATTAGATAAAGATCTTGATTTGATTAATTTGATTCGTGGGTATGAATGACATTTCACATGATCAGCGGCCATTATTTTTGTTATAATATGGCATGGCATTATGAAGTGACATCATAATAGAGTTGAATACATAGGGGTCGCTTTACAATAAGGGGGCCTATTAACCGGACACTTGGACATGTATTGCCAGTTTAAAAAAATATAAGGTGACGGCATAGTGACGGTTTTTTGTGACACAATTATTTTATTGTCCTTGTTATTTTTTAAGTAAGTATGTAGGTAGTAGCTAGAGCCATTAAAGATTTTTTATGAGTTTCAGTAGCACTTACAGTAACGTGAGTTTTTTATTTGTAGACCTTTGCGTCTTTTAAGGAGTGTGTTACGTGTGCGTATTTTACTCTTAATGTGCCAAATCAAAACATAAAAGATACCTTTACATATTAGTATAGTAATTAAGTAAGTACTTGCATCTTGACAAAAAAACTAGTACGTACAAAAATTACCGTAGTTTTTGTTTTACAGTACCATAAACGATATGTTTTTTTGTCTTACTTATATACTTACGGAATTCATTCTACCCATTGCCTGGCCGCTCTTTCCTCCTTCTCGCAGGTCAACCTATGTGCTTGACGACTGCTTAACCGGAAGCTTAAAAACCGGAACTAGCTTAAAAAATGAAATTGTCCCGCCATCGCCAGGGCTTACTAAAAACTTAACTTAAAATTAAGCGACAACACGATAAGGGCAACCCCTGTGGGGTACAGACGGACCTCGGCTTAGGTTAGGGCGTTACTAGGGGACGACAGCTATGGGCTAGCAATTTTTTTAAATTGATATAAACTAGTGCTGGACTGCGATCCCGCTGGATGGTAAGCAGCAATGCAATCGTTGGTCATAAGGCGCACTAGTTTATTAAGAGCCTATTCATTCTAGCCTTCTACTAATACTTATATCCTGTGCCTTGAAGACACCTAATTATATTAAGACAGGAAGATCGCAGCAGGCCAATTATTCCAGTCCTTCGATGTACTCGGTATAAACGACGAGGTGGAACGCATAGTCCGAACCGTAGGAGTTTCAACAACGTAAGGATGGATATTCGCCGAACGTCGGGTTATCCGATGGCAGAAATGAGATGGTGGAATGTGGAATCGAGTCATGCAATTTCCGCGCACAGTCTCAAAAATGCATCTGGTAAAATATCAAAAGTCAGGCCTCCCTACGCCTGTGCTTTGGTAAGGCTTTATAGATTGGACCTAACCAAAAAATCAAACAAGGAAAAAAACACTAGCTACCTACTGAAAAAATCTTACTTGTATGAATATGTTGTAATAACAACTCGATTGCTCGCAATCGCTGTGTTAGTATTCTCTCTACCACATGCCTAAATCACAGAATAAGTAGTCCTAAGTGAGGAGTGACATCACTAGAAGAGAGATTTGTTTATCATCTGCTAGGCCGGAAGGCGGAGTCACGGAGTGCTTACGCTGAGTTCAGCACAGACGTAAACATTAGGTAACCTCATAAACAAAAGCGGCATTGTGTGTGACGATTTCCTATTAGAATTAAATTCCTTTTGTTTGTAAACTGACCATTATTAGGTTGAGTGTGGTTCAATCGTTATGCTGTGTTTAAATTATTTTGTTTACTTAAAAAGAGATTAAATTTTTTATTTCAGCTAACAATACCTTTAACACAAATACTTCTGCTACTAGGTACTAGTTGTTTCAGTTAAAGTGATCTAAGTAAAGAAAAGAAAAGAAAGAAAACATGTTTATTAAGTACTAGCTTTCCGCCCGCGGCTTCGCCCGCGTGGACTACAGTTTATATAGCGCGGGCAGAGACCCGTGATCAGCAGTGGATTTATAGGTAGCCTATGTGTTATTCCAGTGTCTCTTCTACCTACCCACCAAATTTGATCTAAATTCGTTCAGTAGTTTTTGCGTGAAAGCGTAACAGACAGACAGACAGAGTTACTTTCGCATTTATAATATTAGTAGGGATTTAATTTACACTCACTATAGTCAAAAACGGTGGCACCCCTGTATATTATGCACCACGTTCATTGTTAACAAGGTCAGTAGGTCAGGTTGTGGACAAAACACGTGTAAAGTCGTCGTTTAAGGGCCCACTAATGGTACTGTGCCAGCCCTAAGCAAATATTTTCCGACAGTAAACCGGTTTAATAGGTTAAGTGAAAGTTGGCTTGATTCACTAGTAGGTACTTATCTTAAATGTGGAAACGTTACTTCTTACTTCATGCTAAAATTTTACAATAAAAAAGCCTAGCATTTTTAATTGACTGCCGTCCTACCTGACGCACTAGTCTATTAAGAGCCTGTTTACTATAGCCTTGAAGACACCTAAATTATAATAATCGGACGGGAAGACCGCAGCAGGCAAATTGTTCCAGTCCTTCGAAGTAGGCTTAAACTTTGTGAGAGACCTTAATAGGATTCTATAAGAACCTGTATTACTGGGCATCAGATTTTCACAGACAACTTGTTTTACAGCTTTGAAATAGGTACATGAAAAGTGCAAGAAAACTAAGCCGAAAGAGGAACGAGAAATATTTATAGATTTAGGAAATACCAGAGTTTACGTGCATAATAAACACAATCTAATTTATTGATTTAGGAAATACGAGAGATTTATTTATCCTCGTAAACTACTACTACTACTCTGATATTTTATTCTTTGATGATTATAAATATCATTAAAGAATAAAGAATAATATTCTTTCAATGTTTTTTAAAATAGGTGAGCTCTGAGGAAGACGCAGTTCAAAACAACAATGAACTATTTAATTAAGATTTTAAAATATTTTCAAAATATTTAATTCCTCTTATGTCCTTGCCGTAATTACATTTGTATAAAATACGTGTGAAGAATGGAATTACACTAATGAGCGCCATCAAGAATGCGTGAATACTACTTTATAAATTGTTTGTCTTCATAAACATATTCAAAGTCACCAAATTAGCATAGATCTTCTTCTCCGAGGCCACAGGAAGTTTACTCATAAGTTAAATGAGACTAGAACACATATTTTTTACTTTTGGTGCGATTATTTCTGAAAATATTAACATTATCAAAAAATGATTTTAGTAAACCCCTACACATTTTCGAATACCTATCCTACAATATATCACGCGTTTTCCATTTTTTATTTTACCTCTTTGTCGGCGTGATTCATATAGGTACATATTGGTACCAAATTTCAGCTTTCTAGTGCTAACGGGCACTGAGATTATCCGCGGACAGACGGTCAGACAGACATGGCGAAACTATAAGGGTTCCTAGTTGACTACGGAACCCTAACAAGTCTTATATCTGTTTCTGTATCCGAATCCAAAAAACACATTATTGGTCACTAGTAAGTAGGTAATTGCGTAATGACGGCTTCGTATATTTTCTCAACGGCAGATCGCCCATGGCCCATGAGTAATAAATGTAATTATAGGTTAAAAGTCGTATATCTAATCATTGGGTTAAAGCCAACACTAATACTGAGACGACCTGTTTTTTTTACGGCTTTTTGGTACTGCCTTAGTTCCCAGTTGAGGCTTATTCCTATCCGATACCGTGTTACTTTGGCCCACAGTTTGTCGGGCATGCGGGTAATATGTCCCATTTAAGTTAGGCAGCCTTTTGAGCCACATCAGAAATCCTGGGCCCCAGTATAGTGTTTCGAACTCGACCCATTTATTTAACACCGTATACTGCATGATTTCTCGTTGGCAAATTTTGAGTTTAGACTTCTGAATGTTATATTGATCAATGCACAAATGACGGTTTAAAAAAAAAACTTTTTTCAACCGCTTTTTTTCGTCCGTATCCAATTGTTTCTTATGGCATAAAAAATATACTTTACAATGCTAAATAAAAAAAAAATGCTAAAACAAATTTAAAACATGCTTTACTTTATAAGTTACAAGTGAAACTTCATACAAAAATTACCTTGTGGGTAAGGTTTGCAAAATACTCGTACAACTCAGCAGCAGTGATTTCTTAATAATAATTTAAGACCCGCATAAATACCTTAATGTCAACGCAATAAAAAATGCATTGCTTCAGTCATTCGAAAAATATGTTTATGCAAACAAAACTAAAGGAGCATGAAGTTTTTTTTTGGTATTAAAATATACAGACTACTTATTGTAAATAGAAGAGATAAATATTTTGAATTTGGAAGAAGAGGGACTGAAGGGAGATGGTATAATAAAATAGTATGTTCTTTGTGAGTTATAAATATAATAATAAAAAAATTAATGTGACAGAATAAATTAGAATAAACTTTATTTTACACAAAAATAGTAACAATTTTAAAGAAACTTTTTTAAATCTATGGGTACAATGGTGGTCTTATTGCTATTTTGTGCCATCGCTGACAGTAAAAAGGCATGAGAACAAAAATAAAGTAATGGAAATGTCTTTGAATTTAATTGATGCAAGTGAAATCATAGATATACTCGTATCTAGTAGCCTCACTCGCCAACGAAAATGCAACATCGTCAACCACGACCACTCTGTCAAGAGTGAACGACTAAGGAGGAGGAGTAGTCATACAAAAATAACACCACCCTATCGATGTAGTTTGACCACAGAGTAGGACCTATTTATCTGGTGGTAGTTCGACCAACCACCTTTAAGTAAAAATAAACAGCCTTTTAATACAGGGCTGAGCTAAACCTGTTTAACTTGTAAGGGCAATAAACTTATACATTGTGGAATGAAATCCGCCAAACCCAGTCTCTGTAGGGTATCCTGTTCCCTAATTGATAAGGTTACACTCCCTAACTTTCTAACCTTTTGACTAAGTTAGGGACATGTGATCTGACCTTTGCAACCTTTCCCAACCAGGTCGAACTGCAAACTATTTGTTGCTAAAGCTTTTTAGGTCACTGCATCTCTTAAATGTCAGAGGTTTTATAGAATCCTGAATTCCTTGAATAACAATGTTAGTTTTTCCCATCTATATCTATAGTAATAATATTATAAAGAGGTAAAATTTGTAAGTTTGTAAGTTTGTAAGTTTGTAAGTTTGTATGTAGGGGGTAATCTCTGGAACTAATAATCCAATTCTAAATTTTTTTTTACTGGCAGAAAGCTACATTATTCCTGAGTGCTATAGGCTATAAATTGTTTCTATAGCATGTATATTAACCGAGCTATCACAACTTTTGTCTAGCAAGTCGGAAAAAAATACCTCATAAAATAGAATTATTTGCGTGCGCTGCCTAAACAGTTGCTTAAAATTAAAAACAATGTATGGCTACCTGGTTCGTCTTAATTATTTCTACAAAAAAGTCCGCGGTACCATATCTCTATCTTTTATATTTCATCTTTTATACTTCTTTTATTGCATTAAAAATATTTTTTTTCGGCATACTTACGTTTGGTTGATTATTTGAGCAACAAAATATTAATTCTTATGACAATAAATTATTTCAGTATCACAAGAACATTATACAGATAAGATTTGCCATTTACAGCATAGCAATTGGTCATACAGTTTCGAAGATAATATAAAATTACTAAAACGCAAAATGCCCCTAGCGTAACTTTCATTGTGCAGACGTTTTACCTATTTTTTTTTTATGGTGGGCAAAAATCATCTTATGACAACCCCCGCCCTTGGGTGGAGCGAGAGATAGTGTCAGACTCTTACTGACTAAAAACCCACCCCGTTCCTTCTAGCCTTCGAACCAGGGCACGAGTTCCCTTTCGGATAACCCTGGACCCGGTAGGCTTCGACCCAGCTGGGCCTCTGCTGTTGCTGACAACTTCTTGAGGCGCGCGGGAACAGTGCGCGCTGTTGACGTCTTGGTCTCGGTCCATTACCGGACGATCGGACAGCAAGCTACCCATGGGTCGCCGTCCGCGAGCCCGCGTCTACGGTGGCCGGAAATCGGGATCGGAATCCCGGCGGCGGCGGCGGGGGCGCCGTTGCCTGATGCGGTCTGCCTCCGCCTTTGCTAGCATTACTGCTTCGCAGAAGGAGGCGACCGCCTGCCATTCCTCCTCGCTAAGGACCATGGCCTCAACCAGAGCCCGCCGCGAGAGGTGTCCGCCGCCGATCGCCCCCACGAGGGCACGGCGATGCTCTGCCCAGGCAGGGCACACCTCGACTGTGTGCTCCACCGTGTCCTCCGGGCGTTCCGCACAGTGGCGACACTCGGGCGTCTCTTCCGCTTTAATTCGGTGCAGGAACCTCCCGAACTTGCCATGTTTTCTGAATCGCGGTGTTAAGACTTTCTGTGGATTGATGACCCTCTCGAATTGTTATGCCCACGTTGTCGTTAGTTGGAGTTCTTCTGTCAGTTGCTTATTGGTTTCGGTTGTTTCGTTCGTATGGTTGTTGTTGTTGATAGATACCTCATAATCGAAAATATCGTAATTTCGTTGTACGTTTTTGTATGTTCGTAGTTTCGTACTTCGTTCTATCGTAATAATCGATACGAGTTATTCGATATTACGATTGTTTTGTTTTGTAAAGGCGGACGGTGTTCGAGTCGCTCTCCTTTTGTTCATAATTGTTTTCAAGTCTGTGCGTAGTTTGTTGAGAGCATGTCTAAAAGGAAATCTCAACTGTCCCGGCAGACATCACAGACAAGAGCCGCTCGAGTACGCCGTACGGAAGAATCTGCCCCTGAAAATGAGCAGCGCCTCTCGAGAAATAGAGAATATATTTCGCAAGCACGCGCTAGAGAATCTAGCTCCGAGCGCTCACAGCGCCTCGCTAGCCAAAATGTGAGGACATCGCTCACATTTTGGCTAGCGAGGAACTAGCGCTGAACGTGCGCACCGTCTATCTGAGTTAAGGCAGCATGTCTCTAAGACAAGGGATAGGGAGACTAGCGCTGAGCGCTCGCAGCGGCTCGCTAGGCAAAATGCCATAACATCACAGGCCCGTGCTCAGGAATCTAGCGCTGAACGTGCGCATCGTCTAATCGAGTGTAATCTTATTTTTAACAAGAAATTTTCCGCGGACGAAGTCGCGGGCAGAAGCTAGTCCTTTATATTGGAATCAGTCGTCAGACCATAATGGAATATTTCACCGAGACACCATGGCGGCGCGACCAGTCACCGCTACCAACAAAATGTATACAGCTCTATTGAGTTTGAGAGTTACTGACCGCTGACGTGTAACAACTCTGATGTCTGTATGATGTCTAACTTGGCAAGTTAGGATTTCGACTTTACAAGCATCGACTTTTTATAATAACCATTAATTAATAAATTGATATAGCAAATTTTTTAATACTGCAAAATATGTTCAAAAATCGGAAGTCGGAAGGAAATACCCATTGAAGTTTTGTTTCTATTCACCCCATATGACCAATACATACTTGAAAAAAATACCTATCTGAAATCGTACCTAAGTTGTGATCTCCTTGTCCTTGTCCCATGTTATTTAGAGTCATAACATGTTTTACGTACTGTCTTTAATAGGTAGTACAATTATAATAAGCCTTGATCGGAAGGATCAATTAATTAGGGCGACCGGCGATCGTCCTTAATCGAAAGTCGTGAAGCACTTCAAGTGGTTTCACATCCTTGTTAGTATTGGCTTCAAGTTACTTAAGATGTGGCTGACACATAATACAATATTGGACCAGCTTTAGAATCCAGCTTTAACCAAAATGGCTTCGTTCCTGTGTAAATCAAAATTTATGTTCGTGGTTCGGTTACAAAGTTAGGTAGAGTTGGTATTTTTGTTAGTAGGAGGTAATCTCTGAAAGTACTGGTCCGATTGCTAACATTTTTTCACCGATAGAAAGCTGCTTTATTCCTGAGTGCCATAGGCTATATTTTATGCATGCGGGCAAAGCTGCGGGCAAAGGCTAGTATATTTACATTACTCCTGTTACATCATCTATCAAAACCAATCAATACTGACTTAAAACAGTTAAATAATTTTCGTTAAACAAAATCTGAATTGGTACGATTCTTTTAAAGTATATTTGTTTAATTACTCCGTTACTCATGGTACGTTTCATTTGCGGTCTCCTTACCTTACTACCGAAGTACCGACGAAATAATAACAAAGGTGGCACAGATCACAAAGGTACATTCATGTCGGTCGGTCTACCTACGACGCGATGATGCAACACAATCATTGAAGCTGCTGTTCTATACGTAGCTGTGTTCTATACGTAGCTGTGTTCTATACGAAGCTGTGTGTCTATACGTAGGTATTATGTAATAGAAATATGAAAGTATTTTATTCTTTGTGCTTTCATTAAGTTAATGGCAATCTTAAACATATTGGTGTCTGATTTCGTGATGTTATAGGTATTTATTTTGATTGAATCAAATAACGCTTTCTGACATAAATAAAAATTTTTTAGTGCATAAAGTTTTAATTAAAAAAATAAGCTTCTGATTGTTATTGATTCATTAAACCCCAAGCGAGTGCCGGCTTCGCTCTCTCATTGTCTTTCTATTGTGTCTCTAATAACTGTTCTCTTGTTAAAACTTGAATCAGACCTCCATTGCTACGTAGGTACAATTACGAGCAATAAAATACCTACATACATTGTCACACTTTTTATCTATTTTAACTTCTGCCATTTAAAAAATAAATGTCCGACAATTATGTGATAATTATATCTGTATATTATTGCGTCGTGACTGTACCTACAGCGCGTTTCACTTAAGAAGTTCCTTTGCCGTAATGTTGGTAAAACGGAAAAACAGTGTTGCAATATTTTTAGCAATTAAATTACTTAAGTAATATAGGGATATTAACTGATATTTCGTTACTTTTAACAATTGCCTTTTTTTTAACTATTTTTGAATAAAGTATAGGACGCTCGCTGGGCTCCATTCCAATTGTCCTGCGATTCTTTCAAATACCGAAAATGCCACGCCACAATATCGTACCTCTCTATTAACAGCTTACTTTTAGACCTGCATTTTTTTATTAAATCTCATTCCCCTCATAATTCTCAAAAAAGTGTTGCACCTACCGTTAAAACCGATTTCGTTTCGCATTTCGGGGAAAGTTTTGGTAGAGTAGGCAACTCTTTCCTTTTCTCCCTTCTTTTTTCTGTAGACAGACAAGGGAGCCAACGTTACGCCGATGGAACTTCTTAAGTGAAACGCACTGTGCATATAGGTAAAATGAGATTAGTCAAACTGTCAAACATAATGGCATAACTCACTGCAGAAGTGTGTCAGTGACCCAAATACATACAGGTATAGCTTACGAATCCTTATAGAAAAATATCAATAGCGTTCAAAATACACCGAACCTTATTGTGTGCAAGCCATTAATATTCGAGCCCAATCTAAATAACAATGGGGTATCGGTACTTGACGGTACCTAACTTTAACCCAATCGAAGTGTTGGGAAACAAACAGTATTCGGAAATTTTCGCACCACCCATCGGTATAAATGGGTAGTGCAAAAATTTACACTACCTAATGGGTAGTGTAAAAGTGGGCGGCAAAATAATAAATGGACAACACACTATTTACTTTTAAAACTAACTAATTAAAATATATTTTTTATTTGGCTTTCATTTAATTATATATTATTGTCATGTCTGTATAAATGTGTTCATGAAGGAAAACTTCTTGTACTGCCACGGTTTCGATCCCCAACTACGGTTTTTTTATAATTAAAATACGCTAGCATTTTCAAAATGATAATTAAATAGTTTTTTGCACATTTTAAACACAATATCCACCTTTTTTTCTAGGTACCTAGAATAATCGATGCCTACCTATAGACATGCAATCAAATTGAAACGACGAAAAAAACATACTTTTACATTAGTTTTAAACAGTACCTATTTGAAAGACCTTGCAGAAAATTGTTTTTTTTTTTTGCAATACGGAATCATCGCCAGGTTAGATTGTAATTAACAATTTAGTAACGGAATTATAGCGGTAGGATGAGTATGCATATTGCAATAGCTAAATAAATAATTTATTTGTTGAACTCTTTCTATTTTGTCTGCCATCAAGGACTTGAAATGCTACTCACGGCCCATGGAAAAGACAATTAAACCACCATTGGTTGTATAATGATTGGTCCATATTATGAACATGATCTAAGTAGGTTGGTAGTAGAAGTTTTAATAAATAAATTTAAAAAATTATTAAAGAGTTGCTTTGGGAGACTTTGTGACATGCTAAACCATCTTCACCATCATAGTCTACCTACCGTTGTAGTAAATTCTAATTTAGGTAAACTATTTTTTTTTTTAATAAGAAATCTACAAAACTTTTTTTTTATTATTAAAAATTAATTACACCGTATGCGTGATAAACTTCCTTTAAAACGATCCAAAGGCAACAGGTTTTCCGATTGCGAAACTCTTGTTTACCAATACAATGCTCCATCTCATCTCTTAGCGTGTGATAGACAAGGACGGTGTATTGGAGGCTGTACAGCAAAACATAGGTAGGTGCAAACTATTTGAGTCAAGGGAATTGCGTTAAATGTAGAGATGGGCTTAAAAGACTAGTGTTTTGTTCGAAAAGTTATTTAATTAGGTCAAAATATATAGCCATCTTGTATGTGGCTTGTTGTGCTTTTTAGGTTCTGTTGTGTATGACAAATGTAGTTTTTTATGGTGCCCCACACAACAACAACCCAATGACAACCCCCGCTCTTAGGCGGAGCGGGAGATAGTTTCAGATTCTTACTGACTAAAAACCCACCCCGATTCTTCTAGTCTTCATACCGGGGCTCGAGCTCCCTTTCGAATTACCCTGGCCCCAGTAGGTTTCGACACGGCTGAACCCCTGCTGTTGTTGACAACTCCTTGAGGCGCGCGAGAACAATGCTCGCCGTCGACGAGTTGGGCTCTGTCCGGACAGTTACCGGACGGTCGGACAGCGAGCTACCCATGGCTCGCCGTTCGCATGCTCTGTAGCTGCTGATGTAGTGACTTGGCTCGCGTGCACATAGCTTCTCCATAAAAACTTCGGAAGTTTGTTCCCTTTAGACGCAAACTCCTACGCTTCAAGAGAAAATCTTGTGCAAAATTTCATGTTCCTATCTTCAGTCTGGATATCGTCAGTCAGTCAGTTCCTTCTTTATATACATATATAGATAATTAAACATGTTTTGCATGTGATAAGAATAAAGATTAAAAATAAAAAAGTAACATACACATATATACATTTTATCTAACCCCTGTTTTTAACCAACTACAGTATCTTTGACCTTCCGATAAAAATAAGTAAACAAAACCGCAGTATTCGATTAGTAATATGACATAACAGTGTTTAAATTGAAACATTAATTAATTACTGGAATAAATATTTGTGCGAACATTCGAAAAGTAGACGTAACAATCAAATAGAATTTATTCGACGCAGGCGATTCAATACAACGATAACAACATGAAGTACCTAATAAAAATACATAGAACAGACATACAATACAATTGCACTTAGTGTGCACAAACCGAAAGGGTTGCCATCTCAGCAATTACTGGGTGTCAGACACCCAGTGCTGGTACCGCAGCGTGTATGGGGTGTATGGGGTCATAGTGACGCACAGATGATGGTAAACAAAATATATTGATATAAGTTGCATGACCGATTGATTATTCGAATCGATATCATAGCACCAAAAGTTTCGAATAATTCGTTTACCACTATTGCCCATCACTAGTTTGAAGGGCACATACCGCACACACAACGTTAAGGCTTCGCAGTTCTGAACCGGTTGAGGGCTCTTTTTGTTGAAGTCGTGCTAATCAATGAGGCACCACTTACACGGGGCTTCCGAAGGTCATGAGTTACCTAGAAGGTACTGGTATTGAGCCATTATTTACCTACTAGTATTTGTATGTGGATCACGTCATCCATATTGATGATTGAAATGAGATCGATAGGTAATAGAGTGGAGATTGTTAGATATAAAGTAAATACTATGTATGTAATCATTATTTTCTAAAAAGACCATACAGATAGAAAATATAAAGAGCATACAAGATAGGAGAAGGAGGTTAGATATCTAGAAAGAGATGCAAGATGATTTAGACGCATATCACGAGGACTGGTTCGAGACGGCGCGGAAGTAGACGATTCTGGAAGGACTTGGATGGAGAGGCCTTTGCCCAGCAGCAGGATAGTGAAGGCTAGAAAAAAATCTACAGTTAAAAGTGGATAATACTCATTAAAACGATAAACATAGGTATAAGCCTAATCTAATGTTAGTCATCTTTGTTAGGCGTATCACAGGTACCTACTTCGGAAAAGTGTGAATAACCGTTGGTACCTGTCTACCTATAAAAAGAGGTTATACTTACTAAATACGGATCTTCGTTTTGAATATCAGAATATTACACTATTGTTTTACATTCTCTACTGTACCTAGTAGACTTTTTTGAATTCTATTACAGTAGAGAATTGATTCTATGGCCCTTCGCAATGAAGCCGATTGCTTTCCAAATACATGAGATATACAATATACCTATGAGACGCTTTTACAACTAAGAGCATTGAAAGGAAAGAGCGTTAAAAATACATGTTTGAAATAAAACGCGCATTTTGTATGTATTTGGCAGTTATTTTTTGAATCTCACAGATATTTCTAGTCTCTATCGAAACCGGACGAGGTTATTACTAAAATTCGCTTGATATTTGTTATAGATTCCAAAAACCAGTTTTACTAATTTTATCCGTCCATTGAGCAATCATAAATATTTATCCAGTGAGACATATTATCGTTATGATTCAAAAATATCATTTTTTATACAGAGCTGTCATTACTTCGCGGATAAATATTGTTTGAATACTACTGTTTGAAACTAAAATTAACTACTACTTAAAAAAAAAAAAGACGTGTGGCACTCGGAGACTGCCGCGGTAAAGCTATAGCATAGCATTTTTTATCAACTTTTAATTCTATATTAGCTGATCATTATTTGTGATTGTAGTTGACAAGTTGCCATGACAACCATTTAGTGGGGGGTGTTAGGTTTTTTTCGTTACGGAATTTCTGGATTCGGTCTCCACGCTCAAGGCCCGCGATAGAAGGTATGCAATAGCTTAAAAAAAATATGTTAGGAATATCAGAAGATTTGTATACAGTAAGAAACGATCAGGCACACGGCTTGTTGCACAAGGATTTTATGCAACAGTTAAGGGACTTATACAGCAATGACTCGCTTCGCAACTAAAGATACAGACATGACTGTGTCGTGTCGTGTAGTGGCGCGGTACACACCAATTAAACGACATGTCTACGATAAATCACGAGTTTTATAGCCAAACATTTGTGTCAGACGGCGCTACTAAACGACACCAAACAATAATGTGAACCTAACTTAACCGACAAGATACTTAGGTAACTTGTAATAACTACTACAGTTATCTACATATCTACTTTTTATACAACAAATTATTCTAAATTGATCATTACAAGTTAACAACAGAGTAATTTTCCTCTTACGCAGTTGCATTGACAATATAAAGGGCGTAATCGGGCGTAAGTACTTACTAACGCCATAACATTATTACAATGGCATCACGAAGGAATTGTCAATGTACTTGCGACATGATCTGCATACATACTATTTATGTTTTGTTTATATACTTATCTAATGTATTTATTTACTCGTGTTTCTAACTGAACAGGAAGTCTTATGTACTTAAGATACCTCTTGTTGCGGCCGTCATAAAGTAAATAATTATTTAAAAACAGCTAATTAATTTGACTGGCCTGTTGGTCTAGTGGTTAGTGGCCCTGACTGCTATGCCGGAGGTCGTGGGTGTTGGGATTATTGGGACACCAAAGAGAAACATCGTTTTAAGGATTTAAATAATAACTGTTTATTATCCTTTTCTTTATATTGGAAGGTGTGTTTCAGTAATATTAGGTGAGACGTGTGCTCCTAAGCAGGGCTAAGGGAATACAGTAACTATAACCATACAAGGGATTTCAGTCAAGTGGTCTCACGGGACTCAGTCCATTAAATATATATTTATTGGTTAGAAAGAGTAAGACCATAGTGTTGAAGCAGGATGGATTTGTTTTTGTTATATTCCAACAGTGGGTTCGATTCCCACCCAGGGCTAATGTTTGTGTGATGAGCAGGATCATTTTTTCTGTGTATGGGTGTTATTTATCTATAATATGTATGTATTTAAAAATATATAAGTAAAGATGTTTATCACTTGTCTAGTACTCATAACACAAGGTTTGCTTAGCCTGATACTAGATGGCGTTGTGTGATAATTGTGGAAAAAAACTATTTATCACTTTCAATTCAAATAACGGGAACGGCGAATGTGACAAAATTTTAAGAAAAGCGGCCTTGTTATGACGTGTTAAAATGTCAGTCATGCGAGTGATCGATCACTATAACAGTTCAGTTTTGGTCGTCTAAAGGCTAGTTTTCATTTTTACCGACTTCCCAAAAAGGAGGAGGTACTACGTTCGGCTGTTTGTATGTTTTTTTTTTTTTTTTTTTTTTTGTATGTTTGTTCGGCGAATACTCCCCCAAATGTGGACGGATTTTCGAAATTCTTTTTTTGTTCGAAAGTAGATAGTTCTGAGGTGGTCCCATTATCACCAAATTAGGATCTGATGATGGAATCTTGGAGAAATCGAGGGCAACCTTCAAATTTTATAGGCTCACTTATTGATTTTCGCATATTTTATGAAGTATCTTGTGTATTTGCGTATGGTCGTCACCATCTCAGGTAGCTGGGCTGATGATGGAAGGTACAACTCCTTAACAGTAAGAAGTTACTCGAACAGGCAAGGACTGTTTTAGTAAATTGTTTTGATGTTTGATAGGGCATTTGCCACATTTGGTCTCATGGTCATCAAGTCATGACCTGATGCTGCAGTCAGGATAGTATGCAGAGTACCTAAGTCCTCGACAACAAACAGCAGATATATCGAGTTTAGGCTCATTGAAAACGGCTCGATGTGTGGATAAACGTACTGCTAATAAAGAACACCGAAGTACATAGAGACCTGATGCTGAAGCCAGGAGCATCAGGAAAAGTACAAACCTTGAAATTACAGCACCGTAGTCGTGTTTGGGCTCATTTTAAACAGGACTAAATTTTAAGTTCATTGCAATGTTGACATAAATCTGGCCTGATGCTACAGCGGGGATTATCAGCATCTAGTCTAATGACTGATTGAAAGATTTACCTTTCGGCTTCATCATCAGATCAGTTCGATATATCCTTTCCCTCTCCAGCATCTAGTCTAATGACTGTTTGAAAGAAGAGGGGGAGAGGATATATCGAACTGATCTGATGATGAAGCCGAAAGGTAAATTAATGTAATCTAACCGTGTTTGGGATTATTAGAACCGTTATGAGATGCGCTCTGACTATAAGGTATTTAAGTTTGACTGAGGGGTACTTTTTAGTGGTGGTACCATAACTAAAAAGTGTAAAATAAAAAAAACTTTTTACAAAAAAAATATAACCGACTTCAATGATAAAAACACTGAAAAGTATCAAATAACTTTAATTTTGGAAGTCGGTGTTAAATAACGAAGAGACTAAACTATTATAGAAACACCGACTTCCAAAATTAAAGTTATTTGATACTTTTCAGTGTTTTTATCATTGAAGTCGGTTATATTTTTTTTGTAAAAAGTTTTTTTTCTAGTGATCGTTTATATTATTTTCATTAGGTAGTAGGTACCTACCTACATGGTTTCACCCACGGATATTGATTTCACGATAGGACTAAAAGATGCTACCCATAAAAATATGTTCTATTTTATATTGATAAATAAAATCTGTTTTAATTTTATTTTTATAACCATATTGTAATAAAATCGAAAAGTTACAATTTGCACCTAAGTAGAATCTAAAATTATCAAATTGATGTAAAACCCCTCTTACCTTATTGACTTTAGTAGGTACGTGTATTTTGTTTATGATCGCCAAAAATACAATATGTACAATAATGTCATGAGATTAAATCAAGGCGAGATAAATAGATATCGATTTAGATATCTCATTGATTTTTATTATCTGGTAACATTATTATTATAATCAATAATTAGAAAGGGGAATGAAAAAACTCATTGGGCTTCACAAAATTCGTTTGTATCACTGTCAATGAGAAAAGTGCCCATAACCCCCAGTGCCAATAACACTGATATCATTCCCACGTAAAATGGTAATGCTGAAAGGTTTAGGTAAATAGGCCGTATCTAATAAATATCTAAAAAACGGGATTTGGAGAAGGAAAAAAACAAGCAGGTGCACAAAGTAAACGACGTAGTATTTTTTCGTTTAGGTATACATAAGGAAAAAATAAATGATAAATAAACAGTGATTCACAGACCGCATAAGCCTTGAGAGGTGTCATTTACTTTTTTTTATTAATATTCAACTCGAAGGTTGACACGTTTCATCCAAAAAAATATGTTTTCTTTACGGTTACAGTTTTTGTTAAAAAACGGTTTAAACAGATAAAAACTTTAAGAATTCCTCCGATCTGTACGAATGCATATTCTTCAATTTACGAACTGAATGTGATGACATTCCTTTATTTAGTTTTTATATTTATTATCTGAAACGGTTCACTGATGGATGAAGCATTATTATTTGTAGTCAACTGAGTTTTTTTTTTAATCTTAAGAATGATTAGAATATACAATGTCACTGGAAAATTATATGTTTAATTTTTTTTTTTTGTATTCATTAAATCAGTCATTCGAATCGTTTGCAATATAACCATGAATTATTTACTCGCGATACTTTACATTTTACAATCTTACGCCGGGCGATTGCAATTTTCCAGTGACATAATAAAATTATAGCGTTCGTTTAAACATAACTTTATCTAACTAGTACGATTTTATTTCAGGTAGGGATCATTTATTTCAAACAATAAAATAATTATTTCTAGATATAAACTTAAATTAATTAAAACTAACTTAAAAAATAAAAATGAAACCCTAGAGAACTAAAATAAAAATAAAAAAATAAAAATGGCAATTTAAAGTAAGGCGTCGAAAAATTCCTCCGCATCGCTGTCGACTGGTAATGTACCCAAAAGACTGGCGGCATTGCCACGCTGAATGGCAACTAGTGATACTTGTGTTATTTATTTTCCGCTCTATATCGTGTCTAATCCAGCTATGATACCTACTACTTTTACTGTCTTAAGTTAGGGTTAACACACAAGTATGTTAAAGACATAATTTTGAACATATTTAACGTTTGGTAAGTTCAATTAGGGCAGCCCAAATTTTCTACCTTTCACCACCATCACCACCACCACCACCACCACCACCATCATCACCATCTAATTTTGCGTGCAGTACACCGCAGACTACCCCATTTTTTAGTTTAAGTTCTTATATTCCATCCTAAGGTTGTCTGGAAGTTATCGCTGTCAGCGATAAGACCGCCATTGTACCCACAGATTTAAGTTTCTATGTCATTGTTACTATTTTGGTGTACAATAAAGTTTATTCTATTCTATTCTATCTACGTATTACACTCGCGAAATATATTCAAATTTCACAGGCAACTTTTGAGCATCCCACTTAAATGCAAAATCAAAAATGCCTTGATGAGCACAAAACAAAAATGCCTTGATGAAACAAAAAAAAAATACCTGCTCATTCATAATTATGCAAATCCAGGCATGCAGGCAGGCAGGGAACGGCCTGAGATTTTGAACGAAATGGTTCAAAAACCGTTTCGGCCTCGACCAATTTAAAAATCGTTAAGTTAAAAGTTTTACAACCTCTGTAGATATATTCTCTTGCGTGTAAAACCACCGTAACTTGTCTTCATAATTTATTTGCACGCAAAGACAATCTCAGCTTCGGTACAATCATCGTCGTGAATCGTGATGCAAACACATTAACGATTTTAACGTCTTTCAAGTAAGCGATAATTTGAAATTTTGCTTGCTCTATAAAATAACGATATCAGTAGAACGTGTTGAAGCTAACCCAGAAACGTTATCCAAAACCGGAGTAGTTCGTTTTCAAATACATAGTAGGAAACTACATTATGACGATGGCAGAACCAAACTGGCAAAAGAAGCACGAAAAATAGGTATTCCTAACCCAAACCATGCGTTTCTCTAGATTTGTTATAAAAACATTAGGAAAGAAATGTTGTGACTTTGTGACTTCGAGTAGTAGACATTATGAGTTACTACTACGAGTAGTTTCGTCTGCGTGAACGTGTTCTAACTAGATGGCAATGAACTTTACATTTTTAGTTTATTTTGTTTTTAGTGTTTAGGAATATTATTAAGTCTAGAAAATAGTATTTGCGAAATTTGGACATTCCAATTTATTGAACTTAGTCAAATTAGTTATTTAAAAACCATCTAATTCTGAATGTTCTGAGCTTTTAAGTAGGTATAAGCCGCTATACCTACTTAAGAACTATAGTTAGCGTCAGAATTACTAGTCTCTCAGGCCCATAGCTATTACTTTACTGCATGATATATGACAAGAAGGCCATAGAAGAAGGACAAGAAGGTCATATATGACAAGACGGACTCATGATTACGAACTCCGTTCATAATCATGAGTCCCCATATGTACGAGTACCTATTGTAGTAATCAATGGGCAAGAGGATGTTGACAGATATGATATCGACTGAAGCCATAATCGAATTTCACCACTAAACAAAATTTCGAAACTCGAGATTACCTGGTATTCTATTTTTAAATTGAGCTCAGACCGATCAAAGACTGCTCGAGATTCGAGCATAAGCACCTATTTGGAACTTAGACACACCAAGAAATATTTGATTTGAGAACTACCAATTGCGAATGACTGTGATTAGGTACCAAGAAACTACGTAACTACTTATGAATAATGCAGAAAAGAACACAATTACCGTTGATGATGTTAGGAAACAATGGGAGAAAATGTATTGAGCATTCATTGATAATGTTTTTACGCTAGAACAATGAGCTCACGACTGTTAAACTGTTCTTGAATGACTAACCTGGTAAAGGAAAACTGTTTATATTCAATCGATATACGTACAATAAGTATTCAAATATATATTGCACAGTTACCCTTGACATCATTCCGTGCCATCTCTATATTTCATCATCATCATCATCAGCCTTTTAATGTTCCCACTGCTGGGACTTAGGCCTCCTCTCTAGGAGAAGGAATGGGCCATAATCAACCACGCAGGCCCAGTGAGGGTTGGTGAATGTCACATGTCGTCGAATTTTTGGTTCTAAGACATGCCGGTTTCCTAACGATGTTTTCCTTCACCGTTTTGAGAGCAGTGGTGATGAAATAAATTACACAAAGTAATGCGCCTGGCTGGGTTCGAACCCGCGACCTACAACTCGTAAGTCGGGGCCATTACCACTCGGCCATCACTGCTCTCTCTATATTTGGATTTATTTTGGTGACTGTCAAATACCATTTTCAATTCATATGTACTTTTCTAAGTTTATCTAGGACATTACTAACACCCCGTGCCTTGGAAAGCACATCAGCCGTTTGTCTGGTTGTCATTCGTAGATCTTTGAGGTTTGAGATCGTTTATTCCCATAAGAACTTTCTTTGATCTTTGACAGTCGTTACAGGTATTTAAACATCAGAAATTTTGACAATCAGTCTATCCAAGGAGTATCGTGTGGTCCAGTAACTAGGTTGTGCAGATCTGATAGGCAGTCGCTCCTTGGTAAACATAGGTATCAAGCCACACTTGGTAAGATTGGAAGCCGATCCTAAATTAGTTGGTTAAAAGTTTAGGAAGATGCATGGGAGATGGATGATTCGGTGGGCTTTCTGTATAAAAATAAGTACCTGTCTACCTTTAATTATAAAGCCATCTACAAGTAGGTCGGTATTCCTATAACTATCATATTTCTCGTAAAATGCTATATTTCTTCTCTAAGTCAAAGTTCGTACGAGAGCGAAACGAAAAGAGAACCGATAAGGTTGTCTTTTCGTTTCGCTCTCGTAGCTTCTCGTTTCCGGGTTTACCAAGGATTTTTGTAAAGGTTATCTCAAGGATTGCCTGACCTTAGCATCACCCACAATCAATAACTAATAAATATTTATACAATAATTAAACAGCGATTCAAGACTCCCGGGCGCCTCGCCACGATAATATAGTAGATGTATTTTAGGTGGTTGATTTTATTTTAGTTATTGTAAGGTCTACTTTACAAAAATAGTGTACTTATCATAGGTAGGTAAGTGACCTTATAATAAACAAAACACAATCGTAATTCTTGTTTTCTCTTTTCGAATTCCAGGAGAGCCCGTACGCTGTTGGACGTGTTCCTCCGACCTGAACCCGCTGTGCAACGACCCCTTCCTCGCCGGAAGGTCGGACAACTCTTACCTGTTCCGTCTGGAGAACTGTGACTCAAATGCTGGAGCCACTTACCCGTACCTGACTTCATCCAAGTCTGCTTGCAAGAAGATGAAGAAATACAGTAAGTCTATCTTTCTTTACAAGTTCTAACTCTTAGAGAGCGAGCTTAGTTTCATGGCTGTGCGCCAATCCATATTTTTTAAAGCTGAAGACTCATAAGCTATAAGATATACCTAAGGGTATATAGAACTCAGAAACCCCTGCTCAACCTTCACGAGAGGACCAACTAGGAAGCATGAGCCAATGTGTCATGATTGTAAATCGTCGCGTTGACTATCAATTGTTAACAAGTTGCTGTAATTGATTGGTAGTGACTAGTGATGCTATTAAAAATGTCCTTTCGACAGCTGACATCATTTGTATGCCATAGTGGTCGAAACTGTCATCATGTAGAGACAATCAAAATAAACGAATGCATTGTGTCATGGTCTGTTTACTAACAAACGTTACCGCATCATATGAGTCAGTCAGTCAGTGCCTGTAGGTATAGATGAGGTATCTGCGCACTAAAACCATTGTGGCTTTGAGGTATGAGTCAAAAACCCACAATATGCGCACAACCTACGTAGGTATTCGATCTTGAACTTGAAGTCTAACAAGATAGACGACAAGCTAGATCTACATTAGACCGATACGATATGGCGTACATGTACAATATTTGTACGCCACGATATGCGGCTGAACATGCCAGAACTTATACTTCATTACCTACTATCTTGCATGCAATGTATCATGTACACCATGTTTAAACAAATAAAGTTTTACTTACTTACTTGCTTACCGATGCACACGTGTAACACGCCTCATTTGTACGTAGAACGACGTCGAATGGCGTGTATTAAGTGTAGCTCTACAAATCTAGTTTCCATATAAAATGTGTGGAGACTGACGCGCCTAGATCGGCCTGTGTGGCACATGAATGAGCAGAGTAGTTCTAAAGTCGGTCTAAAAGTCAAACAACTTGGTTAATCTAATCAAATAATCACATTCTTGAAATCTGATGTAGTCAACACTGGTTGAACAATCAAGGTTGCAAAAAGTTGATCATTGTTTATAAACACTATCTTATAAAAAGTTTTGTTTTGTATGTAATAAATATAACAGATTTTTCTATTCGTTTAAAAATTTCCAAGTCGTTTGACTTTTTAGACAGACTACCTTCATGATTGGACAAATATATCCAGCATTTCTACATGGGCTGTAGAAAGTTGCTCAGGAAATCCTTTGCCTGATAGTTAGATACTGGTAGCAACTATAACTTCTTACATTCCTTTTATAGAGCAGAAATGATCTGAGATAGTACCGGCAAGCATGCAGTTTGATATTTTTTTTAGAAAAAACAAAAGTTTGTTGACTCGAGTGGTTTATAAACTGTCGTTTCTGAACTAGGAACTACTATAAACGCTTATGCACATACCAAAGTTGCTAAAAATAACGGTAGTGCACTGGACAATGTTGTAGAGAAACATAAAAATAGACGCGCGCTTTTTATAGTGCCGATTTAAAAAAAAGCTGCGTGGAATTCAATATAGCTATCGTATGTAAAATGCTACATGCCTTGAATGAAAAAATACTGATGCCCGTTAATGCTAAATGTAATAAGTACATGCAAATCATTGAATGGGTTCTCGCTGAGATTTGTGTTAGTTGCTATGAGAATAGTAGCTACGTACTTACTTACCTTGACAAAGTACATACCTATATTTACTGTTACACCAACTGTTATTGTCAAACTTGTTAGCCAGATTTGAACAAACAGTGAAAACCTAAATAGGTACACACTAAGGTTGTTTTTAATATCGTGCGGTTTCAATCACGCATGCGGTATTGCCCCGCACGTTTAATCCCCACAAAATGTCCCATTCACACAAGTATTTGTTGTAATGCGTGGAATACGCACGCAGGATGCGTTTTCGGCACTCCCGCATGCGTGATGAAATCCGCGAACACGAAAGCACAGGACTGGTTCAACTGTTCGGAAGAATAGATGATGTGATTCAGTTTGTGCCATTTAAGAATCATACACGTACCGGAAGACGCAGCGTTGGAAGGCCTCCAACAATACGGGAAACCGATGGATGCGTGACGCACAGGACCGGTCGTTGTGGCGACGCTTGGGGAAGGCCTATGTCCAACAGAGGACGTCTTTCGGCTGATATGATGATGATGAAGAATACTTTCAGGGCTCTTCTTTTCCCAATATAAATAAATCACCTACCAAATTACCTACGTATTAGGTATCAAGTAAGCCAAGCATTATACTCACGTGTTTAACCCTTCAGATACCGTCAATTAGAGACACAATAGTAAGACAATAGATGCGCGGCCACCGGTGGTCGCTTGGGGATTCATGAATTAAATGCAGTTATAATACAAGTATTTATATCTTAAAAAAAGATAAAGAAATGACGCATTTTGTAACAAAACATTATATTGTTATGCCGCGGCATGCATTCCAGAGGCAGCGAATGCGCATTTCTAAATATTTGAACCGATATAAAGCTGGCAACGGTGTCGAAAACATTCGGGACATTGGAATGGAAGAAGAAAGTGTTCAAAAATAGATAGAAAGCATGTCCGGATTGTATCCAAGGCTGAAGCGGTACCTATTAGGTATACAGCCAAGACAGCAAGACCAGCTTTAGATTAGGATCCTACCCTTAAAATCAAGAGGATGATATTGAGATAACATCAACGTTAGACCGCGGTCTATGTAGGTGTTTCTATCTAGATTGCAACTACGCATACTTTTATCGTTTCTAACTTCGTCTCCAAATCCAAACTGCCAGTATCACAGTGAAGCCAATAAAACTGGGCAAGTGTGTGTTCGAATCGTATACGAAGGGAACCGTACCTAAGCTTTTAATTATTTGTAGCTTTATCGAGAATATTATACGGTATAGTTAGTCTAAAATGTCAAACGACTTGGGAATTTTGTATTAATATTTAGCAATTTAAAAAATACTTCTATTTGATACTTTTTATAAGGTTCTTCTATTAGTAAACAATGACCATTACCAAGATCTCTTATTCAACCTTAATTATTGAATTAGTGAAGGTTGACTAATTACCCATTTGACTTTTTAGACAGACTCTACAGGCCACTGACAGAGACAGTGGTCCTTTCGGGTATGGAACTATGAATTCCAAAATTAAGAATGCATCACCGAGAATAAAAACCCTAGAACTAGAGTTAGCAGTTTTACGGTTCGTCACGTTTTAAAGCGGGCCCTTACGCGACCAGTTTACATTTGATAACCGTTACTAGACCGTTAAGTGACCCCAATAACTGCTATGGGTATAATCATTGGTCGTATAAACGCATTGCCATGTTCAATAGGTTCACCTAAGTTCTCCAGGTGTATAAATTTAGCATTACATAAGCAAGTAAACATGAGTATTACCTTTTCCTAAAGGTTAGAAATTATATACATCTTGTGGAGAGACTAATTGGCTTATAAGTCTTGTCTAAAATTGTCACCTTTTGTCACACGGCTTATATGTAGGTACCAACACTAATATGTAGCCAAGAAGGCCGGAAGACAATTTGTGAGTTGACATTTTCTCATTTCAATGTCAAATTGCTTCTGTTAATTATGCCTACCCGTGTTAATACCTACCACTTCTATTGTTCGTTGTAATCGTCGCTAATTTCTGATGTAATTTGTTTCGGTTCTAATTCTCCACCTTCGGGAAACGAGCAACAATGACAAGGTCATAGACAATATCATTTAGTATGCCATATTAATATGGCTAATAAATTTTATTAAATTATGATTTAATTTCTTTATGATGAAGGTAGACAATTAGTTTATATATGGTACTACGGTTAAAACTCAACATAATGAAGCGAAGAACTTTGTTGCTGACTGTACAGCAATCTAGGTAGGTATAATCAATGGGTATAATGTATGTTTTCTACACAGAAATTGAAGATAGGTACACTATTTTTTCCAGAGACGTTTTTTTTACACAAAAATAAAACCGCTGAACTACGGGGCCGCGAAATCGACATAGACCTGATGTTCATACAAAATACTCAGTGACTACAACCAGCTACTGTTTCACGCTCAAAGAGTTGAACAGATTAGGATGAAGTTAGGCACAAGGGTAAGATAACTTCCCACTTGTACCGGGACAAAGCCGGCATGATCTAGGTACCTACTTAGATCATAAACTCGTAAACATACCAAATATTCTATCGTACCGTTAACATAGGTAGGTAGTACCTACCAAATATTCTGTTCGAACCCCGTAAGTAGGTTGTCGGTCTACCATGTACCTAATCGTGAGCATACAAAGCAGGAACATAGGTGACGCTCTAATAAGCACCTCTGCCAACTACCCACAATAGACTGACAGACCACAATACCTCTACAACTGCTTACTACAAATTCCACGGATCGACTAATTACATGAACACCTATACAAAGGGTAATTTTATTACTCCCGCTATTAAGACCTCTACAAATTAGGTCACGCTCGTCTGTAATTATCCACTTTAGAGACAAATCTAATAAAACAAGATTAGTTAGTTACAGAATTTAAAATGTGTAAGTTTCAATGTTAAAGGTCGTTATAGTTTAGGGTCATGCCGGAACAAGGTGTAAAAGGCCATATAAGGGAGGATTCTCGATGGCGAGCAATGGGTAGCACGCCATCCGGCCGTCCGGACCGACCAGAAGTCGTTTACGGCGTGTGGTCCACGCGTGCCTCAAAGAGTTGTCAGCAAAACCGTAGGGGCCCAACAGGGTCGACACCAACTGGGGCGGGTCGTGCGAGAGCGAACCTGGGGTTTCGTTTTCGCACCTCCGGTCCTGGAACGAAGGCAAAAAAGTTCGCGCTTCGCTCAAGACTGGGAGAAGGCATTGGATGATTTTCCACCTAAAAAAAAGGGAGGATCCTCCGACCAGACATTGGGCGTAATGTCTGGTCCGGGCAACAGCGTGTTAGTTAATTTCGGACTGTTGTGTTGCAAAATATAGATTTTTAGTTTCTATGTGACGATATAGATGTCGCTACAATAGAAAATTTTAAGAGAAGTACTTGAACAAGGCCAGCAATTGTTGAAACCTTTGTGAAGTCAGATAAAATGCCGATGAATGATGATTGTGAATGAAAGTACCTACTTAACAGTACCTATGACTGATGGTTTCAATTCGACATACATCGAATTGATTTTATTGCTCTTTTATACGAACTGCCCTAGTTGGTCAAGTGGTCGCAAACGCTACAGGCGTATCTTGGGTTCCTGTGTTAAATGCCTAGGTTGTTGCGTTGCAATATGGTCATTTCAATAACAGTCCAAGACGAATTTGTGACTGGTTGATAAGATATACAAGTGAATACTTGTATATATCTTATCCCCCGTTCCCTGTCAATTGTGGATGTACAACTATTTCTTTGCCTTTTTCTTTGAAGCAATGCTTTCTTTATTAGCCAATACGAGAGATAGCGGTAAAGCGCAAACCTATCAACAATGTCTATTACAAACTACAACCACGCAATGCAATTACTTATATGTTTTCTGTTTTCGTTTCCAGTTAACGGCCAGCTGATCGTCAGCCGTGGTTGCACCTGGAAGCGTCAGGACGACTACAGCACCACATGCCCCAGCTCCTCCAACGGACCCAATGAAATCACCTCCTTCTGCGAGACCTGCGAATACGACGGCTGCAACGGCGCCGCCACCATCAGCAAAACAATCGCCCTTCTAGCAGCACCACTCACCCTCCTTCTCTTCAAGTAACCAACATAACAGACACACCAATATATAGTACAAATATATAGATTTATTTTTATTGTCTACCGTGGGACCATGCCGAGGTAATTCGCTTGGTACCCAGGTACCCACCGCAACAGTTTTAAAACCTGTTTGTTTCACATCGAAATATTGTAAATTGTTTATATTTTAATAAATCTACGAATACTTTTGTGAATAATGTCTATAGTGAAAGCTTTTTCTTGCAATTAATGTAACTGTGATTGTCAATATGTCACCATATTAATATAGTTTGTTCTCACTTGCTGGTTAAGGAGTTATTTTATCTGTAAATTTTTTAGGTTCGTTTTTGACTTACAATCTTTACAGTAAATATATTTAGTTAAGTATATAGGTGTATGAAATATGTATCTAACGTCATCTTTTATCAGCACTAACTCCGTTAGGTGCCTTATGTCTGGAAAATTAATTTCAAAAATTATATTATTGTTAAGTATTTAAGATTAAATTTGACCATTTAAGATCGACAACATGAAAGTTAAAATTTTAAATCGATTTATTAGACCACCTAAATAAATGCTAATGTTGTTTTAATAAATTTATCGTAATTTAAATTGTTTTTCTTTTTTCTATATTCGACGGGCCCCACATATACTATCGAAATTGAAAAATTACATTTTCGTAAGTTTTATTACTTACCTGCCCCAAATATCTGCACTTTCAAGTCTGTTTAATTGAAACAGTAGAAGATATAAAACATTAATTTTATAAAGCTTTATATTTTCTTGCCTGATAGTACATATATGTGGTGTTGTATTAGTTACAGAAACATTGCTTTATTCAAAAGATCAAATAAAACCATGACCTATAAAAGATATCGTATATTTATGTCAACATTATAAAAATGATAGTTTATACAATAAATGGACGGGATTCAGTCTTATAAATCTAAATTATTTGTGTGCAACTTACAAAACAAGCTCCTACACAAGCATTGATATAGAAAAATACATTATTTATCAAATACATACAAAATTATTTTCTCTGTTACATACTATGTTGTTTATAAACATTCAAAGCCCACATGTTGATTGTTTGGCATTCTACAACTTTCGCTAAGCATAAAATCAACATAAATTAATGATAAACTTAAACCGTTGCTTTCATTTAATCGAGTCAATGGATAGTGTGGGAGTGAAAGGTCAATTTGTACGAGAGTGTGAGCAGTACTTAACCTTATGCTGCTCTAGACATAATTAACTAGTTTAAACTTATAACCCCTACTCATTTACTTCTGAACTTTTTAGTATAGACAGGTCGTACCTATATATTATATCATAACGTCGACTCGTTATCAAGCCGCTTGTCTAAGTATTAAAATTAACATTATTATATTATCAAAAAATACTTAAGTTAGTTTTGTATCCATTTGTATCAGTGCAAACTCGCTCATCCAATAGAACAATACCGTAATATCAAATTCAGATTAAAATCACAGATACAGATGCACATACTGTATCAGCTTGTTAATGAACAACATTTCCCAATCTACTCGGGCCGAAACTGCGGTAGGCGGACGCCCGCGGACAACCGTCGCGTGACAAAGCGTATGTGTCGCGGAAACTGGATCGCTAGTTCAACTTTAACGGTGTGCATGTAGTTGTGCCGATGAGGAAGTTAATATTTCATCATCATCATCCTTTTTAATGTTCCCACTGCTGGGACTCAGGCCTCCTCTCTAGGAGGGAATGGGCCGTAATCCACCACTCAGGCTCAGTGCGGGTTGGTGAACGTCACATGTCTTCGAATTTTTGGTTCTAGGACATGCCGGTTTCCTCGCGATGTTTTCCTTCACCGTTGTGAGAGCAGTGGTGATGAAATAAGGCGCATTACACAAAGTAATGCGCGTGGCTGTGTTCGAACCTGCGACCTACTTAATATTTACTACGTAGTGAAAAGGAGATGCGTCCGCAACGGAGTACTTTTGTACAGGACCGCGCGGGCGTCCGCAGTTTCGGCCCTAAAAGCTGCATAACATTTTCTCATAGCTTCATCATCATCATCATCATTTCAGCCGACAGACGTCCACTGTTGGACATAGGCCTCCCCTAAGTGTCGCCACAATGATCGATCCTGCGCGTCTCGCATCCATCGGTTTCCCGCAACCTTCACCAGGTCATCGGTCCACCTTGCAGGAGGCCTTCCGACGCTGCGTCCTCCAGTACGAGGTCGCCACTCCAGAACCTTTCGGCCCCGGCTTTCGGCTTTCATAGCTTACTATTATATAATACATAATTTAATATCAATTTCTTGGACGGAATTAATTACAGGATTTTGAGCTCCTGATGAATCGAGCACTGGGCATGAGCACAAGTCAACAATAGCAAAGTATAATGACTCAGGAGGCGGGTTGTGGGCACAAAACTTATTTTATGTTCTTGGCTCCAAGTGTTAAGCAATAGGCCAATTCATTATTCTTACATATACAACATTATTTTTAGTTTATGCGACACCTGAATATACTTTGTTCAGAACTTGTAACTCACTGGTTTCCAATAGTTTTTACACTATGTTATATTCTTTCCCAAAAATATTTAAAAAGGTCACAAGTTTGATACTCCCGAAACTAAGTTATAACACATGACACGAACTCACGACAGGTCATAGCGGGTATTAGGAGTCACCAAACAGCTGCGTGCAAGTTCAAAACAGTTGCCTGGAATGCCCGGTGACTATGTATTTTCGCTGACATAACCAGCTCATAACTTTGTGATTTAACATTAGTTATGAAAATTTTGTACATAGATTCTTTACATAAAAATACTTGACACTTGTTTTGAGTGTCGTATATACTAAAAGTAATGTTGTATATACATATTAAGATTTAAGGGTTAAGATTACTATCCTCCTAGTCTTTGTATGCTATGTATAATCGTAGCTACCACTAACAAAAATGCAACTATTTTAAGAAATCAGTAAGATAAACATTTTACAAATAAAAACATAATCTTTTGAAAAGAAAAAGACAAAGTGTGGAGTACTTAGTACACTGTTCTTCACTAAGTTTTTTAAAGAATTCTTCATAAAAAACAACTCTAACCCTTTAGATTTATGTTTCTTATTGCTTTGGATTACTGTTGTTAAACTTTGTAATTGAGAAAATATTGCATCAGTAAGTAAAATATACATATCAAGGAGATAATATTTGTCTGAAACAAGCTTAAAAATTATGATATCCACTTAATAATGCCGGAGGTAAGTATAAAAAAAAATAAAGGTAACGGGCTAAACATAGAAGATGAATTACATCCATCTTTGCTGTTGCATGTGCAGTATTCAATGAATATGTTGTATGTACCGGTTCTCATAAGACAAAATCTCTCGTCACCTTGGATTCCAACATCTCCGAGATATGCACAGTCTCTGAAGTACCGCCATTCTCCGTTAACTGAAAGTTAATAATTAGAAGTATTGTTAATGTGTGTACCTATTTTGTACTTTTTTTTATTTAGCCTATACTTTCCCACTGCTGGTCAAAAGTCACCGCCAACTTATTCCAGGTATTTTGTAAAATATATATTTAATTTTGATCACTTCTTTCTGGTATTTTGTAAGCAATATATTTAATTATTAGGCTAACTTTTTGTAGCCTATCTGACATTTTGTAGCCCATCTAGATACATTATTTTTAATCATTTGTTTTATCAGATCAACACTTCCATAAATTATCCTTTCCAACCATAAAAACAATTAATGTCACCTCTTTATTAGTTGCCAATACATTTAAATATACTCAATCCAATATGAGTAGATATTATAAAACATTGTTTTGGTATATAAAGTACCTTAGAATGGACTGGTTTTTAAAGTTACAAAACCATAAACCATTTGAAGGTTATGGTGACCTTTGCTTTGAGTAGAAGTATTCAACATGAAGGGAATTCATAGAACCTTGAAGAATTAGTTACCAAATATATTCCCTTCACTTATTATATTTATTTGAATTATAGCTTTTGACCGTGGCTTTGACCATACATAAAATAAAACCTATGTCACTCAGGAACAAAGCAGCTTTCTATCGGTGATTTTTTTTCGCAATTGGACCGGTATTTTCAGTGCTTACCAAATAAACAAAAAAACCAACTTCGCCTCTTTATATTAGTGCAAGTGTACAACACAACCAATAAGAAAAGTAACACAGCTAATGAGATGTAATGAGCCTGTCCATTGCTCCTCAATTATAGTTATCTTGAGTAGTTTGAATGATTACACAGGCATGTAGATGTGGAGACAGAAACAATAGTTACTTACTAATCCAATTGCTCAAAATAGCTTGTTACAATAAGGTAATTTTGGCACAAAATTATTAAATAATAGGAACATGAGAAACTGTTTCTATTGGTTAATTAATTCAGGTCAAAATTATACCTCAGGGCCCAAGTAACCCCAGTTTACGGTACTCTATATATTTAGGAATACAAACCTTTTTGTCTGATCTTGCGGCACATGGAAGGTCGGACTCCCGGCAAATGAGACAACCCCTTCTCTTGTTTACAGTCCGTAATCGGCACCGTACTGTTGTCGAAAGGATCCGCGCATTTCGGGTCATTACTCGACCGGCAATTCCAGCATTTTATACTGAAAACTAACAAGAACAAGTGTTATTTTGGCGTTACTTGGGCGTGACCATTGTTTATGAATGAAAAACTACACTTACCGTAAGGCACAAGGTTTAGAACCAGGCAGACATACATGAAATACTTTACACTGGTATACATGTCAAAGAATTATAGCTTTCTTTAGTGATAAATATTAAAATGGTGAAATAAATAAGAATTTATTTCAGTTAGAAACTATTTACGTCTTTCTTGACTGGTAGCGGCAGCGTGACGTTCGTTTTCATTCGTTCATTTTGACATTTGGTTTGGTTGGCTAGTTTGACGGTTGGCTAGCTCACTAGCTAAGATTATGAAACATTTATTTCGATATTATTGTAAATATCGGTTTTTGATAATGATTTGTATAAATTAATATCCAAAAAAAAATCTTGTAGAATTGAAAACGGGCGGTGATTACCTAGAAACTTTCCTATTAACATATATCATAGGAATATTTCTAAGTAATCATCTCTGTACGAATTTAGTTCAAGTAGTTAGGTACAATAAAGTATATAATAAATAATAATAAATAAATAATATTAAGGGACTAATGAAATATTTGTATCAAATCAACATAGAAATAAAAACTGTAATAATATGTTCTTGTTTTTGGGTTTATCACTAATCTTACCGATTCACGAGTGAATGACTCGATGACGTTACGAGCTTCCGGTTTTTGGTACAACTCTAAACAAAGTTTGGGTTGGGTGTGTGCAGTTCGTTAAATCGGGACAATAATTATTATTGTATTCACTTTTTATGACTGAATAACATCAAAATGTTATTAAAAGTGCTTATAATTACGTTTCTGTGCATCTTGCCAGCCGGTAAGTTAACCTACTTATTTCTGCTACTTAGATCACAACTTTTGTTTTGATTTTGTGCAGGTGTTTGAAAGCAGTTTTCATATTTGATTTCAGTATTTTGTGTAAGATGCTACCAATGTGCGTCTTCTCAAGATAATAAGGGTGAAGACAACTGTGGTGCCTACAAGAAATTCAATAAAGAAAGCCACATTGCAGTGGAGTGTTTCAGCGACGAGTCTCACATGCCCGGATCGTTCTGCATGAAGCTGACTCAACAGGGTCCGAAAGGATTTATTTGTGAGTTCAACTTCTAAAATCTATAATCATTGTCATACGTAGGTACTTACTTTTATAATAAAGCAACTATTGTTATCAATATTTCTATTTAAACATTAATCTTAGCTTATAGTTACATAAATTGTCACAATAAGTTCAGCAGTTCTATTTGGTTTTATTGAAAAGAAATTTAGTCCACTTTCAAATCATCATCTTCCTGCTCTTTTCCCAAATAATTATTATTTATCTTTCTAAACATCTCTATTTACTTTCATCTTCCTCACCACCTCCCTTCTGGCCATAATCTTTTCTCTTGATGCATCAATAATTCATGAATCCCCAAGCGATGCGCGGCCACCGGTGGTCGGTGGCCGCGCATCTATTGTCTTACTATTGTGTCTCTAATTGACGGTATCTGAAGGGTTAATAAAGCTTTATAAATGTGCTCTGATATCATCATTCTCATTTCAGCCCTGAATTAAGTCTTGTCTGCCATACTTTCATGTTCTGTATACAACTTATGTGCCAGATATTTACACCTCTTATTTTTTTGTGTTTTGTTTCATTATATTTAAAATGTGTTATATTTAATTTTAACTTTTCAATCGTGTCAATAGACTCAAAGACAGAGGAAACGCCGGTGATCGCTTGGGGTTTAATGATTTAAAGAGTACATAAAGGATGTACTTTCTGTCCGAAAAAAAATACTAATGCAAAGTCTTCACTACAATTTCAGGGGATGGAAGATGGCGCCAAGTAATCCGACGTTGTGCATCTGTGGCAGAAACAGGAGTCACGGGTGTCTGTAACTGGGGTGTGTATGAGAATGGTGTGTACTGGGAGGAGTGCTACTGTTCTGCTGACGAATGTAATGGTTCAACGTTCATCACATCTTCCACCACTCTTATCGTAGCTACCATGGGAATTATTTTCTACTTGCACAAATTATTATAGGGTAGCTTTAAATATTATAAATCATGTGCCTTAATGATAACTTTTTACATTATGGTTTTTGCCACAGAAAATTTAATATTACTGTTATTTCATGACATGGAATACATTGATTGTCTCAGTGACTTGATTTAATCATGTCCTCATGACAGTCAGTCTTTATACAGATTTTAACTTATGCACAGAAAACTGTAGAAATAATAGGTACAATATTTATTATATTGTTTTTGATTTACTAATTTGTGACTGGTCTTTACAACTTAAATAATAATAATAATTGGACAGATGTATACCTAACTAATAGTAATGTAACTAAAAACATACTATGTTGAGTCCATACTGGCAGCTGTTGTGTTTAATACTTATCATATTACATTCTGTATCATATTATTATTGATACAACTGAATAGCAACTATTTCTTGTTTGACTGCAACTTGAATATTTTTTTATTTAAAACATGGTCATGGGCGTAAAGACATGGCCTGGATAGGTGTTTTTTACCGCTTGCGTTGGATTGGTCAGGTCGTGTTCTATTGGCCAGGGTTGTGTTTGCGACTCAGTACTGCATCTCGTTTAGCTCTTCAATCGCCATAGGTGACAGAAGAGCTGACGTGATGCGAGTATTTGGTCGTGGATGTGCGACCCTGGCGGAATAGTTAAGCATTTTAGTTTAAGTAAATGTATTATTTTTAAATATATTTTATTTTATACATACCTGTAATAAGAATTGATGTAAAAGACATTTAACTAAAATTTAAAAATGTACCTTACGACAATTGACGTAAGAGTTTTTTTACTAACATGTAAATATGTCTCTTACGTTAATTGATATTTCTGGTATCATATGTGTTTTAGAGCATAATGTAATTAACTTAAGACTAATAATATCCGTCCAAAAGAATTCCACTAGATTTTATATTTTATGTGAATCTCATACTTTTTGTAGACTAGAAACTAAGAGATGAATGTTAATAGAATTCAATTACTTAATGTATGTTAACAAACCAGTGTTAACTTGCAGAAATTGGTCTCGAACAATGAACAATATTATGTATTGAAATGTTGAAGGACATGTTTGTTACCTCAAAAACTGTTTAGCAAATCATGCTGAAAACTTGAAATTAAACAAGTACGTAGGAATGATAATTTTGTGTTCAACAGCACTTCAACTGACTGATAACAATAAATATCGTTATACATTGATAAATTAGTTTTTTTTTTTCAAGTAGTGGCAAGGTTACAATAATCTGTGTAGCATAGCATAACATAGTCGGCCTTATAATGTTCCCACTGTTGGGACGCGGGCCTCCTCTCTAGGAGAGGGAATGGGCCGTAATCCACCACGCAGGCCCAGTGCGGGTACTAATCTATGTAAATATGCGTAAAAAAATTGTGTCAGATGCGATGAGGACGGAGACCGCGAGGATCGATCGAAGCTGAAACTAACCTTACCGAATTCGGTCTGCAGATGATGAGATAGTCAACATCGGCTATCCATAACACACCAAAAACCCTTTATGCCCCAGAATACTTTTATTTAATTGTTCACCTTATATTTTCATTTGTATTCTTGCGTACCCTTTAAGGATATATACCGTGTACCGAAAACATCTACAACTAGATATAAGTCTCAAACATCGCCGCAGTCATCAGTGCACCTTGCGAGGCTATATACTCGCGTCGCCTTTCTAAAATCTTTCGACCTACATTTCACGCATTGCTGGGCGCAGGCCTCTCTATTGTGACAATGCACACCGTCCTTACCTACCTACCAGTACCTTACCCAGGTTCTGACCGCGATAGCAGCAATTGATTGAATAATGGTGTGTGAACACCTGCTTTGCAGTTTGAGGCCCCTTGATAGTCCCTTGTACATCTGGCCGGAATTAAATGCACAAATGCTTGTACTAACGCCTAGGCGGCAGAGATAGGTACTCGTACCGGGTTGTACGAGTATCTGTGCAATTAATTCCGGCCAGCTGCGCCCAGCTAGAGCCCCGTTGCCCTTTAAAACCATTTTCTTTACAAAATATTAGTACATAGCAATGTACATTCTGAAGAACACTTGACCAGCATTGTATTTGTGTAAACATAATTCTATTTTTTTTTGGTTACAGTATTAGTCTTACAAAAAAAATCATATGTTGAAACGGAGTCTGTAATAAACATATATTTTTTTCGAACCTATTGACTTAGCCGTTACCGCGGAGTAGGCTTCAGAAAGTCACTGTTTTATAGCACCTAATTAGTTAGCTATCAATCAGAAACACTTTATTTATGAAAGTAATTTATTGAAGCTATAAAGTACTGTATCTACCTACCTAAGTAGTACCTACCGATAAACTACATGGAAATATTAATAGTCACATTATTCATACTTACAATAAATGGTCACTACCGAAAAATTGATGAGTTTTGTTAGATCAAAAAAATAGGCATATAAATTGTAAAATTATTATTATCGTCGCATTTTATTTTTACTCTTTGAAATAACTTGAGCACCAATGTAAAAATGAGTTTTACCGACAAAGTGGTTATTGTGACGGGAGCTAGTTCAGGCATCGGTGCTGCTGTAGCCATCAAATTTGCAGAAGAAGGCGCCAACGTTGTTCTGACGGCGAGAAACGAAGCCAAGCTGCAAGAAGTTGCCGCAAAATGTCAAGAACTTGGCGCGAAATGCATCGTAGTCATCGCCGATGTCACTAAGAGGGACGATATTAAGAAAATTATGTCTAACACCATTGCTCAGTTCCAAAAAATCGATGTTCTGATCAACAACGCTGGGATAGCAGGGAGAGGTGCAATCTGGGATGAAAACGCGATGGAGGTCTACGATAAAGTCATGTCGACTAATCTTCACTCCGCAGTTCACTTGACCCACCTTGCAGCTCCTCACCTGATCCAATCCAAAGGTAACATTATCAATATATCTAGTATTTCCTCTGTAGATGCTATTGGTCCCCGTCACTTTGCTTACTGTACCTCGAAGGCCGGAATGGATCACTTCATGAGGTCCATAGCATTAGACTTTGCGGCCAAAGGGGTCAGGGTTAACAATGTGAATCCTGGGCCGGTGTTGACTAACATTGCCCAGACTCTTGGCGTGGCTAAAGCTGACGTGGGTAGCTTCTGGAAAAAAATGGAAGACTTGACAGCTCTTGGTAGAATTTCGGATCCTTCAGAAATCGGTGACTTGGTGCTGTTCCTTGCTAGTGACAAAGCGAGAGCTATTACGGGGTCGGCTTTCATCACCGATAACGGTTTATTGTTAAAGAGACAAACTACAGTGTAAATAATGTAATGCCAGAAGGCCTTGATTTTTTTAGTTTTAATAATCTTATATTGTATAAGGGGTATCTACCCATAATGATGCTTTTCTATTGTTTCATTATAAAATTGTTCATACACACACGCTTTTTATTCACAACTAGCTTAGGTCTTTTTCTTAGGAACTGTACATTTTCAATTATTAAAAGTAGGGGTCTAAAGCATTTGGTATGCCTTTCTGTCATTGTAGGAAGTTTCGAACCAACAGGTTAGAAAAGGGTTCTTAATTAAACCGAGAATAGAGAAGTGCATCTTTGACTTTTTTCTTCGTGTATTTTATATACAAAACCAGCAACTGAACATTTTGTAACGACTCATGTCTTCAAAACAGGCAAGATTTAGCCAATTCATAGATGTATTTCTACTTTTTAAGTTTAACCTGGATATAACATCGATAAAGAACAATACACTGACGAAAACTGAACATCATGTAGAATGCGTGGTGATTAATAAGTAGGTACTCGTAACTTTTCAGTACCAGAGGGCCTTCACCCTGCTGCGGTAGATACCTACTCGGTTGGTATTATTATTAGAGAGAAAGTAAAAAAAGTAGTGAAAGACCATTAAAGAGATGTGAAGATAATATTGTTACGTACGTAGGTAATTAAATGCCGTTTAATTAACAGAGAACTTTATTTACCACAAACAATAAGTAATTTGTCCAGTCAACAATAATCCAAATTACAATTAGCACTAGAGTTCCGTTATACTATCGCCTCGGTCGTTAGATAAAATCACTTCGCACACTTAGGTAGATCGCTCTTGATCGCAGTCGAAATCAGACTGACTCACTTCCGTTCGGGGGCTCGTATTTATACGCAGAGCAAAGAAAATTCTTGATACTGACGTCTCAGGATAGTTCCAGAACAATAGAGTCGCATCGCGGGGCCATAAATCAATTTTATTGCTTTGTCCTTCGCGAGTCACTCACGCAAATTTTGACTCTATTGTTAATGGCGGAAAGTACCATTTCCCTTATCCACCTACAGATACCTGCAGATTACATACCTACTAAATAGTAGGTACAACGAGTACCTATGAAGGAATGTTCCAGATCTTGCCAGGCTAGGTAGGTACTTTGGTTCTAGAGCTTTCGAACAGCAATGCGTTTTAATTATTCGTTGTCACTCTTTATTTTGTCGGAGATATGGCGTGTTGAAATTTAACGGCGTAACAATATAAAGAAGCTAGCAGCCGTAGCAGAATGTACTAGTGTAACAAAAGACCTAGTGGATTGGTAGCCCTAGATGCCTTTGTCGATAGACAAATTAAAATAAAAGAAAACTGGGCAGAAGAAGATAGCCAGGTGTTGAGAAAGGAAAAAATAAGTTGGCATAAAAATACATATTAAAGGTTTTAGGCCTAACTTCGGCAAGGGTAAGTGTACCTATAAACACTTGCCGTGGCTGCGGATGAGCGATCCCACTATCCATAAGGTATGTACTGAACCCCTCCGTGCTCCGGAAGGTTACGTTGCGTTCTAGCCAATGGTCCATGCTGTTTGCTGACATCAAAAAAAAAAAGCAAAAAAGACCAACCAAAGAAAGAGTAGGCAAGTAGGCAGGTATACGATTGGAAAGATCTAATCGTATACTTGCCTACTTCTTTCCCTTTGGGCTAATGCCCATGATCCATTATACTAGCAATGCCGTGTGCTTCAACCGCTGTCAACAGGCGCAGTTTAAATAGTTATCTATCTGAAACACTTGATCCATGAAAATAATTTATAGTTGAGCATACAAGTACTGTTTTGTATGCAATTAACTACCTACTTATAAACTGCATGGAAACATTAATAGCCTTGAGTATTTAATCTGAAAATCCCGGAAGTCAGTCGCCTGTTGTTGTTAAATCATACGGCACACACAATAAGTGGGGACTAATGATAAAATAAACAAGTGTTGTTTGATAAACAAACGCATATAAATTGTAAAATCATCATTATCATTGCATTTTCTGTTCAATCTTTGATTCAACAAGAGCACCATAGTAAAAATGAGTTTTACCGACAAAGTGGTTGTTGTGACGGGGGCGAGTTCAGGCATCGGTGCTGCTGTAGCCATCAAATTTGCGGAAGAAGGAGCCAAGGTTGTTCTGGTGGCGAGAAACCAAGCCAAGCTAAAAGAAGTTGCCGAAAGATGTCAAGCACTTGGCGCGAAAACCATCACGGTCATCGCCGATGTCACAAAGAACGACGATGTCAAGAAAATCGTGTCCAACACCATCGCTCAATTCCAAAAAATCGATGTTTTGATCAACAACGCTGGGATAGCAGGGAAGGCTGCAATCTGGGATGGCAACGCCATGGAGGTCTACGACAAAGTCATGTCGACTAACCTTCGCTCTGTGGTCTACTTGACCCACCTTGCTGCTCCTCACCTGATCCAATCTAAAGGTAACATTATCAATATTTCCAGTATTGCCGCAGTAGATGTGATTTCGCCTCAACATTTCACTTATTGTACTTCGAAGGCCGGAATGGACCATTTCATGAGGTCCATAGCATTGGACTTTGCGGCCAAAGGCGTCAGAGTTAACAATGTGAATCCTGGACCAGTGCAAACTGACATTGTTCAGAGTTTTGGCGTGGCTAAAGCTGACTTGGGCAGCTTCTGGAAAAAGATGGAAGGCATGACAGCTCTTGGCAGGATTTCGGATCCTTCAGAAATCGGTGACTTGGTGCTGTTCCTTGCTAGCGATAAAGCGAGAGCTATTACGGGGTCGGCTTACGTCACCGATAACGGTGCATTGTTGAAAAGAAATACTGCAATGTAAGTAATGTACCTATTTCAAGTAATTTTTACATAAATATTTAGGAACCTTATTTAAAAAAAATCATACTAAGTATAATATTGTTTTCCAATTGTTTGGTTCATTATACAATAATGCACTACTTAGGCTTTTTTTATTAACAACTAGCTTTTGCCCGCGCGGCTTCGCTCCCGCTCTTCCCTACTCTACCCTACTCTACCCTACTCTACCCTACTCTACCCTACTCTACCCTACTCTACTCTACTCTACCCTACTCTATTCTACTCTACCCTACTCTACCTATCCTATGTCCGTCACCTGGCTCTAAGCTACCTACCCACCAATTTTCAGCCATTTCTGTACAGCCATTCTTGAGTTATAAGTGTTGTAACAAACACGACTTTCTTTTATAGTATACTAGCTTTTGCCCGCACGGCTTCGCTCCCGCTCTTCTCTACTCTACCCTACTATACCCTACTCTACCCTACTCTACCCTACTCTATCCTACTCTACCCTACTCTATCCTACTCCACCCTACTATACCCTACTCTACCCTACTCTACCCTACTCTACTCTACACTACTCTACTCTACGCTACTCTACACTACTCTACCCTACTATACCCTACTATACCCTACTATACCCTACCAAACTTCACATAAACCATCTACTAAATAGTCTGAACAAAGCCTAAAAATTTGGTTTGGATAGGTAAGCCCGTTCTTGAGTTATAAAATAACAACGAAAAGTGGCATTGATTTTTATATATATAGAAGATATAGACTACTTTGTTCCTTTAACCTTTCCCATAGCAACTTGGGAAATGTATATTTTCCGGGGCACAAATAAAAAAAAAGTAACTTCGGTTTTTTTTTATGTGTCTATGGCACTTGGCGATATAAATGTCGGTGAAGGAATTTTTGTAATAATTTGTTAGCGGGACCGATGGTTGATGGGGCTGAAAGGTTCTGGAGTGGCGACTGCGTACCGGAAGATATGGAGTTGGAAGGTTTTACTACCTGTGGAAGTTCACAGGTATCTAGTTACTGTAGAGACACCTATACATATAAAAAGCAAGTAGGTAGGTATACATTGTTACCTCTCTGTATAATAGGTACCTATTGATTAGATACACGTAATTAAATTGTAGGTACTTAATGGGTAGGCAACAGCATAAAATTATTAGATTATGGTTGGTTACATAAGTATTCATTGAGGCTTTGTAAATATAGGCATATGAACACGTTTAGCAGTTTCATTTAGCTTACAAAAACAGTATTAATACTTACCGATTGGTTGTGTCAGTGATTCGACAATACGAACGATAGAGTGGATATCGCATTATCGTCACTAGGTAGTTGGTTGTAACCTAGGTTTTCGAGTGCCGTAGCAACAAGCCACATATTAGATCGTGAGGTGCTTTAAGAGTGGAGAGATATACCGCGGCTGCAGGACAATCCTGGAAATAGGAAAAGATCCTTCTCTCGAGCATTTGATCTTGCGAATCTCCAGTATATTCTGGTCCCATAACCTAGACATGTTACAGCAAAGTTACTCTACTGGAACAGTCCTAAACAACATTGGAGCTCGCAAGCCCCATGGGTAGATTCTACTATCTACACTAATATTAATACGAGGTAAAGTTTGCTTTTTGTTTGTAGGAGCCTGGAGGTAATCTCAGTAGGTATTGGTCCGATTTTTTTATTTTTTTTTTCACCTTTAGAAAGCTGCTTTATTCCTGAGTGACATAGGGTATATTTAATGTACGCGACGAGAGCCGCGGGTAAAAGCTAGTTATTATTATAAGTAGGCGATTTGGTCATGATCACAAAGTCTTAACTGGAAAATTTCTCAGTAAGTACCAAATAGATTACCTATTCTTATTGTTTTAATTCTAAACTCGCGAGATTTAGGTTAAAATGGCGTTCAACTGGAGGAACCCTGCCAGAAAGGTAACAGTGGACTTTTGACCTCCTCCTCCTTGCATCGTATTCCTCAATGCTGAGGGTCGTGACCTCCTTGCTTCATCACTTATGATATTCCTCCGTCTGTTTTTGTCTCTGGCGGTGAGAAGAGAATTGTCATCGAGAGTCAAGAGCGGTGCAGATCTGGACTTTTGACAGATGATATCAATGTCGTCATTAAGTAGCTATCTTAGACCTATCTATCCTGTAGGTAAGTATATTCCACACTGTAGTGCTACTAAGAGTTCTTAATGCGATCCATTTTATGAGCTAAATTAAACTGTTAAAAGTAATGGAGCAATATATAAGGGTGTATAGCTCCATTTCTTTTTCTTGTTCGAATGACTGTCATTTAAACACGTCATGGTAAGTTCCCTGTACCTGGTTATAGGATTCCCTACCCAGTACCTATTTTATTGGTAAGTAGTATTGTAGTGTCCCTACATGTACAACCAGAAACTGAACAAATAGGTAATAGAATAAATTATTTTCTGTTTAAAATTTTATCCTTAGGTATGTACCTACCTACAATATAATAATATTGGCTGTATATACCTATTTGCTGCCATACTGCGAGGACTTTACCTACAGTGCGTTTCACTTAAGACGTTCCTTTGGCGTAAGGTTGGCTCCCCTGTCTGTCTACACAAAAAAGAAGGGAAAAAAGGAAAAAAGTTGCCTACTCTACCAAAATTGTTCCCCAAAATTCGAAACGAAATCGATTTTAACGGTAGTTGCAACACTTTTTGGAGAATTATGAGGAAAATGGGATTTTATTTAAAAAAGCAGGTCTAAAAGAAAGTTGTTAATAGAGAGGTACGTTATTATAGCGTGGCGTTTTTGGTATTTAAAAGAATTGCAGGACAATCGGAATAGAGTTCAGCGTTCTATACTTTATTCAAAGCTAGTTTAAAGAAAAGGCAATTGCTAAAAGTAAGGAAGTATCAGTTAATCTCCCTAATATTAAGTAATTTTATTGCTAAAAATATTGCAACACTGTTTTTCCGTACTACCAACATTACGGCAAAGGAACTTCTTAAGTGAAACGCACTGTACTGACGTGGGCGCTAGTCATATGACAGCTGCAAAGAGAATAAAACCACAGCTGTCAGAGAGCGAGGACGAAGTGCGTGATAGTTCACGCACTTCGTCTTCACTGATATTTATTTATATTTAATTATCTGGTGTACCTACATTGGGACACAACAAATATTATTGTCTCTTCTGTAAGTAGGTACTGTCCAATTGCCGGCGAAAGGTCTCCCCTTTGCTTTCGTCTCCGAGTCATTTCTTGCCAGTCCTAATGAAAACATCTAAAAGTCCTCCCGCTAACTCCTTCGTGGCATGACGTGCAATGTAGGAATTAGCTAGTTTAGATTTTTTTTGTTTTTTTTACTTGATCCTGAGCACAAAAGGTCTGTTTTTTTTTTGTATTTGTGGTTATAACGGCAACAGAAATGCACCATCTGTGAATATTTCAACTGTCTAACTATCACGGTTCATGAAATAAAGCCTGGTGACCGACAGACGGACAGCGGAGTCTTAGCAATAGGGTCCTGTTTTTACTCTTTGGCTACGGGACCCTAAAAATAATCTTAACAAAATTAAATAACGTACAGTCTTTAAATAATAGATAGGTAGGTACAGAAGCACTGTTCGACGAGCGGGCCGAGGCGCTCCGAGATATCGTGTCGGCGAGCAGTGTCTATGTGTGCGTTGCTCGAGCGCACTTTGTATGTAGATTGACTTCTGTACCTATATATTTTGTGGTACAGTCCTCCCTATCCTCCTCTTAAGTAGGTATATAGTAAAAGGGAACCTGATAGGAGTAACAATTCGTTTGTCAAGCGTAGCGTGGAGGTGTATTGTGCAAATATCTCATGACCGTTCATTGTCATGGCCACATACCGTATGCTTGGTGCGAACTCACGCATATTATGTAACGTTATAGGTAACATTATATCACCTGTATATTAACTTAAAGGTATTATAGCTGGCAGACATTTGCGTAGTACAACCGAATTTCACAAGTTTATTTATGTAAGGCAATCAGTGGCGGATTATACCAGGGCGGGGTCTGTAGCAAATTAGAAAATATTAGAGACCCTAGACTCTTTAATCGAACTAAATATTGTATGTGAAATTTTCAATGGAAACAATTAACCCCATGGATTTTTAAACTGCTACGTCAAAAGGAAATTCATAATGATCTAGTCTGTAAACTTTCATGGAGGAAAGTTGATTACCTGAAGTAAAATTGATTATTACATTCAAAGAAATCATCTGAATTTAGATTTCACATGGTGCATTTAAGGTGTAAGGGACAGCCGCAAACTTTAAGGTGGTGCATCATGACTCACAGTTTTACTGTTTTTCATACCACCGCTCATAACTGATTATGACGTTATTACACATTTTTCTAGGATATTATCTAGGTTTCAATAGAAACCAATTTCTAAATTTGTGTAAAACTAATACAGTGAAAACCTCTGAAAATCTCCTATTTTGTATGAACTTTGACACTTCATAATTTGCCTAAAAATTAAAAAAGTCAAAAAAGTAAAATCATTGAAACCTTGCAAATTTTATTAAGATTCTAAATGACGACAACTTTTTCCAAAAACTTTTAAGGGTTTAAAAAAAACAGCTATTTCCTGGAGCAAGTATTGTGAAATTTTCGATTAAATCTCGGAATCACCAAATACTAACAGAGTTTTCAGGCGTTATCTCTCTTTCTTTGCCTTGCCTTTTTGTCAAACAATGCGTTGGATTGCATTAAATGAAGTAATAAGCTTTTAAACCATTTTCGATGTTTACGATAGGCGAGCGGAAAAGGACCCTCTTAAGGGCTTACTCGGTAGACGAAACTGAACAACCTTCCACAAGATTTATTTTCAGAAAAAAAAAATCAGCTTCACCATATAAAATTATAAACTTGATTGGACAGTTAGTATGGAGAGGCCAATTTTTTTTTCGTTTACTCAATACTCAATTTTTTAATTTTCTTTTGCGTTTAAGTGCCGGATTCCCGAACACGCGGGGCCCCTGAATGCGCGGGGCCTGTAGCATTGGCTACTTTTGCTACATAACTAATCCGATACTGAAGGTAATGAATTGGGATGTTACCTAATAGGCCGAAAGTTCTACAATGGCGATCGAAGAGTTTAGGAAAAGTAAGAAACCTCCAAGGCTAAAATGGATTACGTGTGCGTTAGCCCAGCCAGATAATTACGAAAAAGTAATTTCAATCTTATAGACAGGTAATTAGTTGCTCAGCTTCTGTAATTGTTGCGCCCCTAAAAATGCTGGGGTAAAATGGAATGGAATGGTTGCTGAAATGGCGTATTACTAGTCTGTCTGTCTGTCTGTCCGTCTGTCACCAGGCTGTATCTCAAAAACTGTGTAAGTTAGTCCGTTGAAATTTTCACAGATGATGTATTTCTGTTACCACTATAACAAAAAATAGTGGGTAAAAAACAGAATAAAATAAATATTTAAGGGGATCTCATGCAACAAACGTGTTTTTTTTTTAACTATATACAAAAACTTAAATAAAAAAATAATGTAATAATATACTTAGTATCTGATGTTGTAGAGATAATGGTACGGAACTCTTCGTGTGAGAGTTCGATTCGTACTTGACTGGCTTTTTTGCACTTGGCCTGTTATAATTTAAATAAAATAATGTAACTAATTATTGACATAACATTCAGTTTATATACCTAGGTTTATCTGTGGCGAAATAACTATATCAATCATCAGGCAGCTACTAACAAATTCAGTACTACGCGGAAACCGAAAGAAACCAATTTTCATATTTCTTGTTTCTTAATATCGCGCAATTAGACAATAGCAGCTGATTTGTCACCAATAATTAATTAAAACTTCAAGTGAACTAACGAGACTATCTATATTATAAATATATGCTATCTTTTGCCCGCGGCTTCACTGCCGTCAACTGACTATTCTACTCTACCCAACTATTAACCATTCTACCCTACTCCACCCTACTCTACCCTAATTGTGTATTATTATTATTTTTTGCTTTACACTATACCTAAATTGGCCCTATATGCTGGAGAACAAACAAAAAAAGTATTATTAAATTGGTTCAGTCGTTCTTAAGTAGAAGGAACAGCTCCCCTAGCCAACGCTTCGAGTTGACCTTGCTGCCAATACTTTTGTTCTGACCACGTGACTGAGCGTCATTCCCATGCATTTGAAGCTTTCTACTAGCGTTAACTATTGCAGATTAGTAACTTGGCTGGAGGGGGGCCAGGAGGAGTGGGATTTTAGTCAGTAAAAGTCTGTCAGCAAAAATACACGGTCAGCGGGCCGTCCAGGCGACTGAGGGGCTGTTTTGCACTTGCATCCAGCAGTTTGCTGGCGCCTAATTCCCGCTGTGACCTGCCGTGTCCCGTGTTGTACTTAGTATCGGTGGTTTGCAACTTGTGACTTTTTAAATATTTTTGAGAAAAAATATAACAAGGTGTAGTGTAATAACTATTTGGGCACGCCACGATTATGGCGGTAAGTCCCCTCTTTTAGGCGTGGCTGGAAAGACCTCACGGTGTCCTTATCCTTACGTACCGCATGACGCAGGTCCTCACCGGACATGGCACGTTCGGGAGGTACCTGTTTCAGATAACGTCGGAAGAGACGCCCGGGTGTCGCTACTGTGCGCAACGGCCGGAGGACACGGTGGTCACACAGTCGAGGTGTGCCCCGCCTGGGCGGAGCATCGCCGTGCCTTCGTGGGGGCGATCGGCGGCAAAGACCTCTCGCGCCGGGTCCTGGTCGAGGCCATGGTCCGGAGCGAGGAGGAATGGCAGGCGGTCGCCTCCTTCTGCGAAGCAGTAATGATAGTAAAGGAGAAGGCCGACCGCATCAGGCTACGGCGCCCTCGCCGCCGCCGCCGGGATTCCGATCTCGATTTCCGGCCACCGTAGACGCGGGCTCGCGGATGGCGAGCCATGGGAAGTTTGCTGTCCGATCGTCCGGTAATGGACCGAGTCCAAGACGTCGACGGCGCGCACTGTATCCGCGCGCCTCAAGGATTTGTCAGCAGTAGGAGGGGCCCAGCTGGGTCGAAGCCTACTACGGACAGGGTTGCCCGAAAGGAAGCTCGTGCCCCAGTATGAAGACTAAAAGGAACGGGATGGGGTTTTTAGTCAGTAAGATTCTGACACTATCTCTATCTCCCGCTCCACCCAAGAGGGGGTTTTGTCATAAGATGATTTTCCTCATCGCAAAAAAAAAGTGTAATAACTATTGGAATCCATTTAGTTACTGATTCTGAAAAAACTATATTCAGGTTTCGCATACTTATACTAAAAATTATGTTGTATTATGCTAGCTTTAGCCAGCGGTTTCGCTCTCGTCAACTGACTATTCTACTCTACCGAACTCTATCCCACTCCACCCTATTCTATCCAACCCTAATTATGTATTTTTTTTGCTTTACAATGTAGGTATATTTACCCTGTATGCTGGTTACCCTACTCTACCCTACTCTACCCTACTCTACCCTACTCTACCCTACTCTACCCTACCCTACTCTACCCTACTCTACCCTACTCTACCCTACTCTACCCTACTCTACCCTACTCTACCCTACTCTACCCTACTCTACCCTACTCTACCCTACTCTACCCTACTCTACCCTACTCTACCCTACTCTACCCTACTCTACCCTACTCTACCCTACTCTACCCTACTCTACCCTACTCTACCCTACTCTACCCTACTCTACCCTACTCTACCCTACTCTACCTACTCTACCCTACTCTACCCTACTCTACCCTACTCTACCCTACTCTACCCTACTCTACCCTACTCTACCCTACTCTACCCTACTCTACCCTACTCTACCCTACTCTACCCTACTCTACCCTACTCTACCCTACTCTACCCTACTCTACCCTACTCTACCCTACTCTACCCTACTCTACCCTACTCTACCCTACTCTACCCTACTCTACCCTACTCTACCCTACTCTACCCTACTCTACCCTACTCTACCCTACTCTACCCTACTCTACCCTACTCTACCCTACTCTACCCTACTCTACCCTACTCTACCCTACTCTACCCTACTCTACCCTACTCTACCCTACTCTACCCTACTCTACCCTACTCTACCCTACTCTACCCTACTCTACCCTACTCTACCCTACACTACCCTAATTTTTTTTCCATAAGAACCTTCTCCTCACAATAACAATCACAACAAAAAAAAAAATCACCCAAATCGGTCAAGCCGTTTTCATGCCAAGTCGTGACAACGGAAAACGGGGGTCATTTTTATATATATAGATAATATATATATGCACAAAAAATCTCAATGAACATGACAAATTGATGTAAAGCAAGGTCCCAGTTTTGTTCGGTTCTATTTTCGTAGCAGACTACAATAGGAATGTGCCACAATGATTCCGTCACTCAAACTAAATTACTGCTAACTAAGATTAATTGATTCCTTAAACGGAGTTTAGAAGTCAAATGTATTAAGTTTCAATTAAGATTATTAGTTATGGAATCTAATAATTACAAAACATGATATAAAGCAAGAAGCTTGAAGATGGAGTAAGAATTAACGTATTATAAAAAGGTTTGAGAACTGATAATGTCAACCTGCCTCTATGTTAGTTCATTTTTACCCGACTGTTTTGAGGTGGGAAAATCATCTATTGACTTCTCTTGCTTTAGTACGGAGCGGGAAGGGTTTTAGACTTTTACTCACTAAAACCTCCTCTTTCTTCAGTTGGGTTTCCCTATCGTATATCAAAAGACGATCGATCGATTGGTGTGGTAACACCCTAAAACGTCTAAACTTACCGAATTAGGTATTGCTTAATTAACACATACAGCAAGATCTTATAACACTAATTATATAGATCTACTAGTTAGAATCTCCAGTGTTGATGGCCTCTTAATATATCTATAGCTAACCGAATTACCACGCGAGTTAAGGATTAATAGTTGAAGTATACCTATAATATATAAGTGTATGTTGTTACTAACTGACTCGGCAAACGATGGTCTGTCATATAAATGATCGAATGCTAGCTTTTGCGCGCGGTTTCACTCGCGTAGGTAGGTACATAAAATATAACCTATGGCACTCGGGATCGGGAATAAAGCAGCTTTCTATAGGTGAAAAAAATTTGGCAATCGGACTAGTACTTTCAGACAAAGACCTACGTACCTTTTCTCAGATTTTGCAGGGGTCCAGAAGGGTTGAAGTCTACTGGGGCCATGGGTTGTGCGAAAGAGAACTCCGGGGCTCTAGAATGAATGCCTAGGACAGGGTTTTTAATCAGTAAAAGTCTGACAGGCCCTCCCAGCCCGAGAGCGGAAGAATTCATTGGATGATTTCCCACCTAAAAAGCTATTAAGAAGTTAAATAGTATCTAATAATAAGTTCAAAAATAAATTGAAAAAGTTAATCAATAACGTATTTTATAATGACATGATTTTTTGAAAAAAAAGAAGAAAAATTTACTTTTTTTACCTGATTTCCTAAAATAATAACTAGATATTGTATATCCGACTTGGGTAGACTGTTGAAACTAAAAAAAATATAATGTTTTAATAATTTACTCTGTTATGCAATAATTAGGTAAGTAAGTATATCTCTAACTCCAAATATACCCAATATTTATAAAAATCGGTAAAGCCGTTTCTGTAAAGTTCGATAAAAAACACAGACACAAAATTTTTATACATACCTATGTACCTATATATTAAATTTCTATAAAGGTTAGTTTTCTTGGAACAGATAGTAACAGCTTTTTAAACTTAATAAATAACGTCCGAAATAGCTGCACTCCATATTCTTTTTTATTCATAACTTTGAACTTACTAAAAAATAACCAAATTAAGGCTATCTTCATCTTCCATTCAATAAATCCATTCTCACGAATTCAAAATTTCAAAGAAACCCTTGGCCCTTACATCAGACGAATGAGGTAAAGGAAAGTGGAAAATGTCCTTTTCATAATGAATTATGGTTGCTCATTGAGCTTTCAGCGGTTCATGTCTCGGCTGTCCTCGCCAGACTTCGGCGCACATCGGGACGACCACAGAGCTTTGTGACGCACCAAACGCAATACGTCGCACCTTGTCTGACTCACAGCATAGTCAACGCTCCGAGTGAGCAAGCACGCGCTCGTCGCTCACATCTACTTGTGTATTTTCATTCGAATCCCGGTCGAGGCTTGATATTTTCCCGTAGGCCCGAACCTTCAGTCCTCAGAAAGTCGCGGTGGGACTTCCACATTTCCCACGATTTTAAAACCGGTACAACAGTTTCATGTGGAATGATTAAGTAACCATTGCGATGCTTTGTGAAACTGAGTGATGCTTTTAACACGTGAATTGTTGTGATTAAAGTGTTGATTAATTGATAAAATTGTTCGAGGGTTCGGAGGGAACAATTGGTGGTGACAGAACGAGGTCGTATCACCGTCCTTGTGAACGGGCATTAACAAATTTAGGCGCCGTAAGTATTTTTTTTTGTTTTTATTGGTGCACTTATATTGATCTGCATTTGATTTGTTTTGATGAAGGACGTAAGCATGCTAAAGGTTACGACCCCTGCTCTGTGGGGGCTGGAGGGGGGGAGCCTGTGACGTTATCTAATACCTCTTTGGAAAAAATAGGGGTTCATAATACCTCTTTATGTCACATTTAAATAGGTGTCATTCATGATCTTTGTGTCTAAATTATTTAGACTGAAATTTAGTTTCGGTTGCTATTCAATATCTAAATAAAGGCGAACAGCGGTGAGGTACGGGATGCTAAATCAAAATGAACATGACACAAATAAAATAATACATCAACAAGAATATATAGGAAAACCTAATCTACTATAATAATTTGTCCTTAGACAAAATTGCTAGAGCAGGTAGCAATTAATGAAGCTTGTAATACAATTACTCTGAGGGAAAACATTGATATAAAAATAATCATTGTATAAGGATGGTTCTATTGTAACTAAAATAGCAATATTATATCGAGGCCTTTTCAGGAAAAACATTCTAAGTGATACTTAGTGTTCTTTTGCAATAATAGGTTTTTCTATTTTTAATTTTAAAGTATTTACGACAGCAAAACATTCTAATGTATCAGTTGTTTTATAAATAATAAGTAATTTTTTTTTTAAGATTCAATTGTTAATACTTTTTAATTCGATAAGGAAGAATTCCTTCCCGCGAAAACCGCACACTATCGCTTAGAACGTTCTTGCTAAAAAGGGTCGACATAACCTATCTAAGGAGTCTTGAACGATTTCTTTGAATGTGTGTTTTGCACGTAATATTTCTGGATAGGGTCTTACATTATTTACCTTAATAGGTAGGTAAGTAGGTAGTGTAGGTACTGAACAAAACGAACCAATTCTTTTCACACTTCAGGAACTCAGGCCTTTGTTAAGAAATGGCTACATTATGTACGTAGGTACACCCGCCTTTTTATTTTTTATAAAGAATTGCCAGCCACAAAATCGAAATATCCGGCTTCTTAAAAACAGCGTAATAATAAAAAAAGTTCTGACTTCGGTGCCCAAAGTTCATTATGGTAATGGAATCTACGTTGCTCCCTCGAATTTTTTATTTCTGTCAATTCGGGGCCAGGGCGGGAAACTAAGCTAAAATCGGCCTAATTCTTGTGAATTTGTTATGTTTTAAAACACTCGTAAATATCATATTAATTAACTAAGTTTTTAAATTCCGTAGTGACACATAAAACCGCAAGTTTTCTAAGAAATATATATCTACATATACTTCCTTAAATAGGTACATATGTTCTAAAGTTCCCATCGTGTCTGTCTGTATGAACGCGATAAACTCAAAAACTACTGAACGAATTTCCATGCAGTTTCAGTCATCAATAGATAGAGTGATTTATGAGAAAGTTCGGAATATAGGTACAGAATAGCATATTATAATAGAGAAAAGACGAGAAATTCTAAGATTTCTAACACCCACAAGAAACTGGGGCGGGTCGCTATATTATAAAACTGAAGAATTTGTTTGAACACGCTAATCAGGAACCGAAAAAAATATTCAGCGTTTGATAGCCCATTTATCAAGGATGACTATAGGTTGTATAACATCACGCTGCGACTGGAGCAGTAATCAAAGACAACAGTAGGTATATCTATATACAAGAAACAGTTTAGTGTTTACATTCAGTAGGAAATAACACAGTTTTCTAGGAAAATATCGTCAGGAAACCAGTTTGTGTCAGGATGGCTCCGCTTGTAGGATTATGATCTACTGCACCTCACTGGAAACAGACCTATGTCACAATAAAAATACCGTTTAAGACTGATTATGAACACTCCTGAAATTCTAACACAACACGAAGTTTAAAAGAAGCTGTATTTTCTAAGGTATAATGTCTGTGCATCACCACTGCTTTCAAACCGGTGATGGAATCATCATAATCATCATCAGCCTTTTTAATGTTCCCACTGCTGGGACTCAGGCCTCCTCTCTAGAAGAGGGCATGGGCCGTAATCCACCACGCGGGCCCAGTGCGGTGATGGAATAGGAAAACACATATCCCAGAGCCATAAAAAATTTGAAGACATGTGACATCTACCAATCTGCACTGGGCCCGCGTGGTGGATTACACCTTATTCCCTTTCCTAGCAGAGGGGCATTATAAGGCTGATTGAGCTTATGCTCAATATGTCTGAGTAGGAGCTCCAGTCTTAAACGAAGTCTCCAGGAAAGTTAAATTAGGTTGGCAAAAAAAGGTATCATCTACTTACTAGTACTTACAGTAAGAGTTGTCATAAAAGAGGAAATTACGGCGACCCTGAGTGAACTCTTCGACGAGGAGCTTAACTGTTACTAAACTTAACATTACCTAACGCCATTATAGGTTCGCACTTATGTACTCTAGTACATTAAATGGAACTTTATGGAGACTCATCATCATTCCATACTTTTACGTGTTCACTCAGAACGAGGTGGTAAAAATAAGAACTAAGAACAGTATGAGCGATAAAATAAAGAGCAACAGATGGTACCTAGGTGTGAAATATTTTATTGTATATAACGTACAGATCAAGACACTGAGATTTGAGACAACCACAATGCTAGAGTGAATAGGCTCTTAATAAACTAGTGCGCCTCATCATCAGCGATTGTTTCACTACTTACCATCAAGTGGGACCACAGTCAAGCATTAGTTTATAACGATTAAAAAAAAACTGCAGGTTGACACCATTAGCCTTTTTTATGCTGGGGAATATCATCCAATGACAACCCCCGCTCTTGGGCGGAACGCGAGATAGTGTCAGATTCTTACTGACTAAAAACCCACCCTGTTCCTTCGTGCCTTCAAACAGATACTAGGTATTAGCCTGGATAGAGATGCAAGTAGGTTTGACAAGACTATGCCGTTTGCCTTCACACCAGCAGAAACAAAGACCAAACTTCATTGATAGAAACAAAGGAGCTAATCCTGGGTGGTATCAATAAAATAGATTACCATAAATATGCTAAGGAGAATGTACGTAGGTAATGATTTTGTTTGGTGACAAACCTACTAAGTATAATAAGAAAAGGTGAATAGTGAATAAGCTACTTCTAGGTAAGCGCGCTCCATCGTCGACCACATCGTCGCTTTCCGTCAGGTGAGATAGCGTTAACCGCACAAACTCATCAACAATAAAAAAAGGTGATGATGAACCAATAATAGTGTTGATAATAAACTACAGCTTTATTCTTCAGAATAGAAAAGTCTCCAAAGTTTTAAGAACTTTTTTATGTTTTTAGACACGCCCAAGGCTGAAAGGCCGTTAATAAAAATCGATCCACTTTGACGCATCTACTCGGTAAACAAGGATCCTCTAGGGGCGGTAAACAGTACAGTTTTTCTTCGTTTCATCCTTTAGGCTTCGTAGTATTACGCAGCATTTTCAGTGATTCTGATACGCCAATAAAATATCTCTAAAGGGTTGAGTATAAAAAGACAATAGCTCTATCAAAACTTGGCTCACTAAATTAGAACTCTACAGAAAATAAAATTAGAATGAATCAATCTAGTTACCTGATATGTTTACAACTTAGAAATGATTACCATATTTAACAAGCGAACAAAATCACGGATAGTGTAGGTACCTAAAGTAGGAAGCCGAGCATAATAAATTGTTGTAAAATTTGTCATCATTTTGACACTACATACCAATGTTTTCCTCATCAATGGTAGGCATTTGTGTCACCTTAGTTGTAATTAAAATGAGACATTGTATACCTGTACTTGTAGTGTTATCGATGACGCCGCATAGAAACTACTATTCAAAACAATTAGAGTAGGTACTCCGGGCAATTAGATCGTATACAACAGTCTAAAATCAACAATCGGACAGTGGCCCGGACCAGATAAAACACCCGTCTGGTCGGGATATCCTTCCTTTTCAACGAAGGTATGGGGACTTTGCACCCTGTTCCAATTACCTCTAAATACATACTCAATAGACGCTCTATTGAGTAGGTATTTAGAGGTAATTGGAACCTATTAAAACTTTCACCAAATCACAATACTCCCAAATCTGTCGAAAACAAAGAAAAAGTTAGATTCGTTACAAATATACCTACCTATTTTAAATCATGGCACTGGAAATTCCAACTCTTATTACCCAAATCGAAGTGCCAAGTTTAACAGAGGATATTGATTTTCAAAGGGCGTAAAACTTTGTGAAGATTTGAATTTACATAAGTATATATTTCCTCCTTCCTAAGAAAACTCAGAGGCAGAGATTCTCAACGTATGCAATGAACTGTACGGACTCGAAGTTTGAAAGAAAGAAATAAGTTTCAAGAATACTCGTACGCTATCGAAATAAATTCAAAGACACGGCGAGATCCGAGCCATCGGGATTTATTGGAATAACCTCCTCAGGTAGCAATACTTAAATGTACGGTGAGGTCACCTTGGGAGCTCAGTCCTCCCACTACGATTAAGGTTTACATTATAGAACTGATGCCAGGTGATTCAGATAAATACAGTTCAATAGCAGAGAGCTACATTTTAGCTGTGTTAAAAATGAGACACTTAAAACTTCCTACGAAGACGATTTTTTTTCTAAAAATCGACGGGTTTCAAGTGCTGTAATAAATTGAAGTCCTAGGGCGTAAAACCTGACCAAGCCCGAGTCAACGGCACGTTGCGTTCCACGTGCGTCTCAAAGAGATGTCAGCAAGTTTGACAGGAACCACAAGGATTTCAGCTAGATTAAAGTTGATGACTGCCAGGACTGCGGGATTCTTCGAAACAGCGTGGCTCTGGCTAAAAGCCACTAAAGGAACAAAGGTAGATTTTAGTCAGTAAAAGTCCACTAAGTCTAGTCTGAATAGTCAGTAATAGTCCCATGAAAAACTTGAAGAAGGATAAGACTGATGACATCATTAAAATCACTGAGAAATCCTGACTAAACTTTACCAAACGTTATCCAAAATTACAAAGGGTGAGTGCCTAAAAGCAGTATTGGTTGAACAAAGACGAAGAAGATAAATTAAAAAAAAAAAAACTGACAATGCAATAGACATAAGATAATAAACACATGGCGACAATAAGCCCTATACTTGCAAACCAACTATTGATCGTATAGACTGCATGTCATACAAGTGCATTCCATTTATTGATGCCAATTAATATTACAACTGCCAAGTTCAAATCAATTTGCAAGATTGAATGAATGAATCACTACTTCACTAGTTTCAAGTAGTTATATTGTATGATGTATGTGACGAGCTGACTTCATTATTGATGTTTAAATTGGTTACTAGCTTCTGCCAGCGGCATCGCCTGTTTCTCGATACAAACTTTGGACTCCCGTTTCATGCTCCTAAAGGTAAATTTTGGAAAATCGTTTAGTTTTTCGCCTATATCACAATAGGCCTATATCACAACCTTGTGCAAAATTTCATGCTCATAGACCCAGTTATTTGCGTTGATATGAAACGTAGTCGCTCACAATGGACCTCATCAGAAGGCTTCAAGTCACCCAAAGGGCAATTGAAAGCGCTATGCTCGGAGTTTCCTTGCGTGATCGAATCAGGAATAAAGATATCAGTACAGAATCCTTCGTGTGCAAGTCCAACGACTCACACTTGCCGGATTTTTAGATAAGACAAAACATACATGGATATATTTTATATAGGGAATATTCTTATAATAAAGACTCATTCAATCTACTCGTAGGTACCGTCTCCGACCTTTTTAGTATATTGATAGCTTAAGTTTAACCATAAACCATGATGATATAGGGTTATACATAAATAGGTTTCCTTTGTTATAAGTTCTCCAGTTTTCGGTTTCTCCACAATAGCGTCATTTGCCCGCGCTAAAGTGATTCTTGATCATTAACACGATGACTACATGCTGACGTCATCTCTCGCTTTGAGTAATATATACATAAAGCAGGAAAGACTTTTATGGAAAAGCATAAAAATATTTAGTACCTACTTTACTTCTGATTCGGCTACAGTTGCTTGCAAAATTTAGTGGTTAACGTGCATGGTCCAGTTTTTTATTTTAATTTAGCCTTTAGTAACATACACACACATATATAGCGACATAGTCAATATTGTGACAAAGCTCCTTAGCTTTGTCACAATATTGACTATGTCGCTCCATAGCCACATTTCGAGTACCTACCAGCTCGTTACTGGGGTCATGGGTTCGCTTCTGAAAGGAAAACCCAGGGCCCTGGAATATAGGGCAAAGAAGAGACAGAAGTAGGTTAGTCTTTTTCTTTTTCTCGAATCGATGGTTTCATTTTTCCGCAAAGTTTTTTGGCCCAATAACTTAGATTTTAGTCAGTAAAAGTCTGGAGAAGTAATTGGATGATTTCCCACCTAAAAAACAATTGCAAATATTAGTATTCACTTTTTTTTTTCAATTTGCATTTCAACAAATATATTTGCAATAATGGCTTTGCAGATAAGGAAAGTTTTTATTAACATACATATATACATCTTAATTATTAAATATTATAAACTAACAGGTATATATACAAACTTAAAGAAAAAATATATACAAACGAGTAAAAAACAAAAGGAACTTATAGGGCATCAAAAAATTCGACCACATCGATGTCAATGGGAAATGTGCCCAGAACGCTGGCAGCATTGCCACGCTGGATGGCAATGCTGATTCGTTGACCGAAGAAAAGCCCAGCCCTCTGGTCACGCGAAGAGTCGACCAACTGTTTGCTAATATCTCGAACAACTCGATGAGCGCTCGGACCCCATGGCTCTAGTGTTTCTAGTGTGAGCCCTTTGTAAATAAGTATTTATAATATCTAATTATACTCTTTATAACCATTAATATTGTTTAACCATTGTTTGTTAGCTAGTTATAAAATTGCGTCATTTCGCGTAAATAAACTGTTTTTCTTTCTTTCTAATATATTCTCTAACTTAGAGAACAGCTAAAATGTGCCATTTAAATAAAAACTTGATTTTGACCACAAATATAATTTTGACACCATACCATCCAATACTAACTTTTGTAAACTACTTTTTTTAAGGTGGAAAATCATCCAGTGACTTCTCTCGCTCTAGGGCCCAGCGGGAGCGCGTGTCAGGGCTGACCAAAACCATGCTTATGTTCCTTCAGTTGCTTTTTGCGTTCCAAGACAATGGTTTTCCTTTCGGACGTCAATCCAGGACCCGGAGAATTCACCTTCTTCGATATATTTATTAGTAGGTATTATAAAAACGAAACACCACTAGCTGATTAATCACGAAATCTCAGAAACTATAACTTAAAATTTGGCAGCTAGGTTCCTTATAGGGTGTAGACATCTGCTAAGAAAGGATTTCCAAAATTTATCCTCCAAGATACTAGCTTCCCCGTTTCATCCCGAAACGGGGAAGCTAGTATTTTTATAAATGTTTTGTTATTCTAAGCACTTATTACTGGGGTCATAGCATCCACATACCTTGTTTTATCTAGACCCCATTTTTTTTAAATGCTTCATCAGTTTAGACGTAAAAACGTAAAAGACCGACAGGCATACATTTTCGAACTTATAATATTAGTACAAATAACAGTTCCGAGCTCGTTTTAATTTAGTGTTTGCTTAGCGAATTTCCCAGAGGAAATACATATAACACAAATACTATGTTACATGAAATATTTGTCTCTGGGAATGCATAGCATAGTCAAATAGTACATAATGTATTTAGAACGAACGTTGAACGTATCATAACAAATCATGAGGGCCACTGGGAAATTATAAAAAGGAATGGAGAGGAGGATTCTAAAATGCAAGGGGCAACTGAAAAAACATAGGTGGGTTTTAATTAGTAAAGTAGTCCGACATGCTCACTTGCTCTACCTTAGAGGGGGAGAAATTATTAGATTTCCTACCTCCCAAAAACTGTATTTTATCAATTTGTTATCTTTGGGCAAATCTTAAAACTTTTTTAATCTAGCAAATACAATCCATTTGTAAATCAATTGTCAAAGTCTTTGTCCGGAAAGTTAATATTCCTGAGTAATTGATTCTCATCTTCTTATCGAGTAAATATATGAACATTGAAAACTTTATAACGGATTTCTTAAAAAGTCACCTTTTTGGTATCTGGAGCATTACCAGGATACCTATGTTAAAATGTCAGGCTTGCGAACGAGCTAGAGTTATTTTGAGTATGCAAAATCTGAATGTGGTTTATTCAGAATCAGTAACTGAATCGACTCCAATAATTTTTACACCATGTTATAATTTTTCTCAAAAATATTTAAAAAAGTTCTCAAATTAGACACCACCAGCACTAAGAACAACACAGGTGCGGGAGCAAAACCACCCCTCAATTACCCGGATGACCTGGTGACCATGTATTTGTACGGACTACCAGTTGCAGTGACAGTGTTGCATCAAATAAATGTTTTATCTATCTAACAGTTAACATAACAAGCTTATAACTTTTTGATTTCTCATTATACAGTTATGAAATTTTATATATATGTATAGATTCTATATTTTGTATAACAATTCAGTTTAGGTCATCTTAACAGCTCAAAGGAGGCCGTCTGGTCCACTTTTGTTATTGTAAGAGTAATTTCAACTCTCTGGGACGAGCCCCTATAAACCTGTGTTCCTTTATGTAAATCGTTGTAGTTAGGGCTCTCAATCTTATCAAAACATGTGTCTACGTCGTCCGCATGTTGGTCTTATTGCCCATGTCACCGGCGTATGATAGATGGCATGTTAGCTGCCCTACTTGATTACCGAAGTCATCTGAACTGAGAAGCGAATAATTTAATAATAATATAAAAAAAACATATTTAATGTTTTTTTATTTTTTATTTAAATATTTAAAAATATAATTTATATGTTTATTGAGTAAATAAAGGAAATAATAATGTGTTTATTTGACAAAATGAGGTACAATCTAAACAGTTTACAAAAGATAATATGACAATTTAAAAGTAGAAGAAGGGTGTCCTGGCGTCCTAGCTAGGTTACACAGTAACCTGTATTAGAAGGAGCGAAGTAGGCAGAGTCTACGCTAGTTACTTCAGCGAAACTGTTTTTGTCAGTCCACTAATGTCCACCATTCTACCGTGCTTGAAGAAAGTGGCACTAGAACATGGAGAATAAAATACGTCATACCATGTCGCTCTGGATGGGACGAGAGGGAAGGCCAGGCTTTTACTGACTAAAGGCTACCTGTGTTTCTTCAGTTGCTTCTAGCATTCCAGATTATAACTATTTCGAAAAATCTTGGAGCCGTACCAGCAAACACGTGATACCATGGAACAACGTTGTTATTCATTTACGAAAAGAACTTATTTTAAATTTTCTGAAAGTCTCTGGAATCAAGAAGGTTGGCCCTTTTTAATAAACTAAAACGTTTTTAAAGCTCTGCAGCTCATTTGTATCAACACTTCAACAAAAAATCGTTCCATTGACAAAATACGTCTCCGAATTCCGTTTTAGAATTGAATAGCAACAATTCTGAAACGTGACCAGTCGTTCATCTCTGTCAGCGGAAGCCTGCCGATGAAATCCTTCGCATTGATATTCGTGACAGAATGTAGATGGTACGTACTGCTCCACAGTGAGTATAGCGTTACCAACTGTCATGTCAGCTCTGGGGATTTAGAGGCTCATGTAATCGGTATTGTGGAACATGAAAATGAACGATAATCCTCACGATTTAGGATAACAGACGGAAATTATGCTGTTGCTGTGTTTTTGTAACGAAAACACCCAATTTTCATCCTGGACAGAAAAGCTTCTTTGGCAGGTATTTGGGAACTAGGTGTTAAGCCTTCTTTGATATGTTTTAAGCGCGCTGATTCTTACCCTGGATTTTTTAGGTGTTAAGTTTTTGAGAGAAATATGGCTTTCTACACAGAGACATTGAAATGCTCTCTTGGCAACAGTATTGTGTGAAGAATTTCTTTTTCTACGGTAATCCTTACGATTAAGGACATCGGACGGAAATTACACTGTTGCTGTGTTTTCGAAATGAAAACACCCAATTTACATCCTGGATAGAAAAATCTTCCTTGGCAGGTATTTGGAAACTGGGTGTTAAGTTTTCTTAGATGTTTTTGAAGCGTGCTGATTCTTACCCTGGATTCATTGAGAGAGATTTTCTACACTGTATAAAATAACGGCTTTGAGGATTATTTTGTAACACGTGGACGATCTTTTGCTTTGTCGTTCTGTAAGACATGTTTATTCATATTTCTGCAAAACAGATTTAGTTTTGTGCTTCTATTGTTCAATTGCTTTCCGATGCGTTTCGATGTGGAAGATAGTCTTTCTGTCGACTACGGTTAAGGAATGGAATTCCCTACCGTCATCTATATTTCCGGATAAACATAAGTAATCTGGGAGCACTCTAGTCTACGCTCTATGTATCGATCAAGTCATCGTTTAACATTAGGCGTTATAGTGGTCAAATGTGAGAGAGATATTGATATTTATATTGCCTACCCACAGGTAGTTACGCGTATCATGAAACAAATAATTAGCAGATGTGTGACCTACTACTGGATGCGGTAACTTAGGCAAGATAACGAACGAATTTGTTTGATAGATATTAAATTGTCAGTCAAAGTTAACGGCTAAAGATAAGTAAATCCTGTTTACATTCAGGTTTCGCTTTTGTTATCATTGTGTTAGGAAATAACTTAGGATAATAGAAATAGAAAATTCCGCTGGTTTTCAACATTACAGCGAGTGAGTAGATAGGTTTGTAAATTGCATTTTTAGGCTTCCGTACTTCAAAAGGAAAAAAACGGAACCCTTATAGGATCACTTTGTTGTCCGTCTGTCTGTCAACATTCTTTATCTAGGGAATGCGTGGAGGTATCGAGTTGAAATTAAAACTATATACTCGGGTCTGCGGTCCCTTGAAGCTGTGAAAAAATCTAACATCTGAGTTAATAAAAAAAAATGATATGACCGTTTTTGTCTCAAAATTTTTTAGTTACCTACGTCACAATTAAAAACGCAGTTTTGCGATTCGGAAAAATCTTCCTCAATTCGGGAATTGAACTGTTTTCATAGGTCAGTTTGTACCGAATCCTCAGTGCGCGAGTCTGACTGGCACTTGCCCGGATTTTGTTATCTTATAATAAAAACAAAAAAAAACAAAAAAAAACTTCAAATGGGCTGTGGAATTTTTCAAATGAGCATCGGCACTGAAATGCAAAGGGCAACTTTAGGCACACGGGATTAAGTCAGTAAAAGTCTGACACTCCCTCACGCTCCACCCAGAGCGGGAGATGTTATTTCCTACCTCAAAAAAAGAATAAATACCATAATAATAATACCCATCGGATTTCCGCGACACTCACCAGGTCATCGGTCCACCTTATGAGGGACCTTCCAACACTGCGTCTTCCTGTACGTGGTTGCCGTTTCACAACCTTTCATCCCCATCGACCGAAATACAAACACAAAAACTCATTAATATATTTTGGCACGATTTATCTTTAGCCATTAACGTAATTGAAGAAAAACATAATCCTGGTTATTTCAGTGTTATCCCTAAAACCAATAATACTGGCATCTGCGTCCTTAGTCCTAAATCTGTACCGGGACCAACACATGGTTCCCTGAGCAATGTTTTATAGTCAGGTAGGAGAGCTAACCGACCTGCTAATTGGATCAGCGACGCTCCACCGAACATCTAAGCTTGGGCAAAATAAAGCATGAGCAAGTGTGTAACTAAAACGAGCAGGTAACGGGGAAAACCGCAAATAATGCGGCTCTAAATGAATAATAAAACAATAACGACTCTAAAGATGTGTTCTAGAACGGTAATCAAATCATTCAAGCATAAATCTCGATTGAATGCAAACGCACCTTTAACCCTTCAGATACCGTCAATTAGAGACACAATAGTAAGACAATAGATGCGCGGCCACCGGTGGTCGCTTGGGGATTCATGAATTAAAGCTTTATTTTTTTTTTCTTTTACTAGCTTTTTCCCGCAGCTTCGCCCTCGTACATAAAATATATCCTATCTCACTCAGGAATAAAGCACCTTTGTATCGGTGACCAGGGATAAAATTTTAATTCATGAATCCCCAAGCGACCACCGGTGGCCGCGCATCTATTGTCTTACTATTGTGTTTCTAATTGACGGTATCTGAAGGGTTAATACTACATATGTTTTATATGTAGTACTAGATTTTGGCCGCAGCTTTGCCCGCGTACATAAAATATAGCCTATGTCACTCAGGAATAAAGCAGCTTTCTATCGGTGAAAAAATGATTGCAATCGGACTAGGACTTCCAGAGATTACCTCCTACAAACAAACTTTACCTCTTTATTATATTAGTGTAGATATAGATTAACCTGCATTGTGTCCCACTGCTGGGCTCTTATCATAAATCATACAATAGAACATAATATGATGACATATTTTGATGTTGGATTTATTTTTAGAGTATGAGTTAGAATAATATTTTAGGGTTCTGTACCCAATTGGTCCAAACAGGACACTAGGTTCGTGCGGACGTGAGTCCCGGGTGTCGCCACTGTGTGGACCGCCCGGAGGAGTGGCAGGCGGTCGCCTCCTTCTGCGAAGCTGTAATGTTAGCAAAGGTGGAGGCTGACAGTCGAGTTGTCAGCAACAGCAGGGGCCCAGCTGGGTCGAAGCCTATTGGGGCCAGGGTTAGTTTCGAAAGATAGTTCGAGCCCCGGTATAAAGGCTTGAAGGAACGGGGTGGATTTTTAGTCAGTAAGAGTCTGACACTATCTCCCGCTCCGCCCAAGAGCGGGGGTTGATATTAGATGATTTTCCCACCATAAAAATAAGCAGACCTAGCCAAGTTACGACTGTTTCGTTTCGATTATTTTTGGTCGATCGCCTCGAGTCAGCAACGCCTCCAATTCCTGTGTTCTGACCACGTGACTGAGCGTTGAGATGATGTCATCCCCATACATTTGAAGTTTTCGACTAGCGTTAACGATTGTAGATTATCAACTTGGCTAAGCGCTCTGAGTTCATCTACATGGGCGAGCTCTTTGTAGATCTTATCTTTCCTGTTACAAAATGTGTTAAAGTAACATTATATGTACAACCTTCTTCACTTTGCTGAGCGTCACAATATAAGTGAGAGAAGTACATAAGTGTGCGGTGTGAGAATGTTATTAGTGCGGGATTGGAGTTCGACGGAGCGGCAAGTTGACGTTGTTTGTCAGCGTTGCTGTTCTTCCCGAAGTGTTGCTACTAACTATGATTAGGAATGCGGAAAATGACGTGAGGATATTTTTGTTTCGCACTAGGGCCGCGGGAATTTTCCTCTTTATAATATGCATATAGATATATAACCTTGATTCTTTTGCGGATATCTTCATTCCTGATTCGATCACGCAAGGAAACTCCGAGTAGGTATAGCCCCTTTCATTGCCCTTTGGGTGCATTTAAGCATTTTGATGAATCACATTGTGAGCGACCATGTTTCAGAGCCATGTGTTATCTCTGGCAACACGCACTGGTCATAGACTCACTGGACAGAGTATGAAGAACCGCCAAACTTAGTGGCAACGGGCAGGGCAAATTGTTCGCAGAACAGATGACGCGTTGGAAGGCCTCCTACAAAACCTTTTAAAATTAGTCCAGGAGTTTGTGGATCTATTAATTACAAACCAAAATGCAAAATATACTTTAGATACTAAACATCATTCAAATCCGTTTATCCATTTTAGCATGAATATGTAAAAAACACACACATATTATATATACAAACTTTGACCTTTAAATTATTACCTAGTGTGAAGAAGAGTGACGGTTGTGAATGTACAAATCTTCAGTTAGTTCCATTATTCCATCAACGCTTTACATTAACACTGACATATTTAGGGTTATTTCACGTTAAATTTGTTAATAGAAATAAACGAAATTACTGTTCCAACTACTTTTCTGGTCAACATTAAATTCGAATCGGTGGTAAAAATGGCGGTCACTCACTGGAATTCTTTGATCCTCGCATGCCCGAAAAACTAAAGGACGGTAGTTCGTCTCGGATTACTGTATTGTTCCGAATGCTGAACGATAAAGAAGACACACGAGAAAAGGTGCTGCGAAGGGGAGACCAGGATAGATAGATCGAGAGCGCAATTTGTACCTACTATTAAAGACACTTCCGCCTGACCACCGCTAAGTTCATTTTTGCTTGCACTTGAAACGAAAACTCAAAGGGTTTGGTTTGGTACCGCGCCGCAGGATTCAAGCCATTTTAACTGATCGGGCTGAAATGATCGAGATGGTACCTACATACGGGGCAGTTTTAGGGTCAAACCTATCACAAACAAAATGACAGAGCACCGCAACCTTAAATGGTATGGCCATGTAATGAGACGTAGCGAAGACTATGTGGTAAAAATAGCTCTAAAACCCGAACAAAAGAGAGGCAGAGACTTGGTGGTCTAACATCGAGAAAAATCGGAAGAAAGCCAGGCTTTCGCGAACAAACAGACTGACGAGGTGAGGAACTTTGATTTATAATAGGTAAGGAAAGGTTAAGTAAGGATAAGGTAAATAAGAGTCTACATGGTCTTTGATTAGTTTATGTTTCGTAACACGAACTATTAATTAATGATACTAGTCTTCGTCATATCACATAGGTGATGATTATCTAGATGATCTTGTGTAAATCGCGCATAACAATGGCATAATCAAAGCTTAGTGGATTGATTGTTACCGAATCTCGACGAGTAATCCTCTTATAGCGGATTTAAGATCCATTTGTAGTCGAGAACGGTAGGAGGTTCGTGGTACCATAGACTACAGATTTAGGGTGTGGCAAATCTGTATATGTTAAAGCGAAATCCACCAGAAAGGGGGTAAAACGGGGGTCCAAAGTTTGTATGGAGAAACTAAATTTTACGCGAGCGAAGCCGCTGGCAGAAACTAGTTAGATAATAAAATTATCTAGGTACCAACTTGCGTCTTTTTTTTTACCGACTTCCCAAAAAGGAGGAGGTACTACGTTCGGCTGTTTGTATGTTTTTTTTTTTTTTTTTTTTTTTTTTTTGTATGTTTGTTCGGCGAATACTCCCCCAAATGTGGACGGATTTTCAAAATTCTTTTTTTGTTCGAAAGTAGATAGTTCTGAGGTGGTCCCATTATCACCAAATTAGGATCTGATGATGGGATCTTGGAGAAATCGAGGGCAACCTTCAAATTTTATAGGCTCACTTATTGATTTTCGCATATTTTATGAAGTATCTTGTGTATTTGCGTATGGTCGTCACCATCTCAGGTAGCTGGGCTGATGATGGAAGGTACAACTCCTTAACAGTAAGAAGTTACTCGAACAGGCAAGGACTGTTTTAGTAAATTGTTTTGATGTTTGATAGGGCATTTGCCACATTTGGTCTCATGATCATCAAGTCATGACCTGATGCTGCAGTCAGGATAGTATGCAGAGTACCTAAGTCCTCGACAACAAACAGCAGATATATCGAGTTTAGGCTCATTGAAAACGGCTCGATGAGTGGATAAACGTACTGCTAATAAAGAACACCGAAGTACATAGAGACCTGATGCTGAAGCCAGGAGCATCAGGAAAAGTACAAACCTTGAAATTACAGCACCGTAGTCGTGTTTGGGCTCATTTTAAACAGGACTAAATTTTAAGTTCATTGCAATGTTGACATAAATCTGGCCTGATGCTACAGCCGGGATTATCAGCATCTAGTCTAATGACTGATTGAAAGATTTACCTTTCGGCTTCATCATCAGATCAGTTCGATATATCCTTTCCCTCTCCAGCATCTAGTCTAATGACTGTTTGAAAGAAGAGGGGGAGAGGATATATCGAACTGATCTGATGATGAAGCCGAAAGGTAAATTAATGTAATCTAACCGTGTTTGGGATTATTAGAACCGTTATGAGATGCGCTCTGACTATAAGGTATTTAAGTTTGACTGAGGGGTACTTTTTAGTGGTGGTACCATAACTAAAAAGTGTAAAATAAAAAAAACTTTTTACAAAAAAAATATAACCGACTTCAATGATAAAAACACTGAAAAGTATCAAATAACTTTAATTTTGGAAGTCGGTGTTAAATAACGAAGAGACTAAACTATTATAGAAACACCGACTTCCAAAATTAAAGTTATTTGATACTTTTCAGTGTTTTTATCATTGAAGTCGGTTATATTTTTTTTGTAAAAAGTTTTTTTTTGTTTTTCTATTGAGAGGCTCGCGCTTGACCACTATCATCTCACCTGATGGACGATTTTTTTTTATGGTGAGAAAGTCATCTAATGACAACCCCCGCTCTTGGGCGGAGCGAAAATAAAGTCAGACTCTTACTGACTAAAAACCCACCCCGTTTCTTCGTGCCTTCAGACCGAGGGCTGAGCTACTTCTCGAAACTAACCCTGGCCTCAGTAGGCTCGACTCAGCTGGGCCCCTACTATTGCTGACAATTCCTTGAGGCGCGCGGGAACAATGCGCGCCGTCGACGACTTGGGCTCGGTCCGGACAGTTACCGGACGGCCGGACAACGGAAATCGGGATCGGAATCCCGGCGGCGGCGAGAGCGCCGTGGCCTGCCTGATGCGGTCAGCCTACTCCTTTGCTAGCCTTACTGCTTCGCAGAAGGAGGCGAGCGCCTGCTACTCCTGACCTGATGGACGGTGGAGCACGCTTGCCTAGAAGTAGCCTATTCACTCTTGTCCTAAGACCCCCAGGTTTTAGCTATTAGGTAACACAGACGTTGACAGGGAATTCCATTCCTCAACTCCATGGATGTGTTCCCAGCACGTTTTGTGCGCATTTGGGTGGTGTGGTATTTTAATTACTGAAAGCTAGGGAAGACACTTATTATTCATTATTTGAAAGTTTGTGTACAGTAGTACTAGTATAGGTATTCTCTACCACATTTATACTACGCTACATTTCTGAAGTTCAGGAATTAACTGAACTGAAATTAAGTGAAGTCGCTTTTACCATAGTTGTTTCACATTAGGTTATTGCAATTAATAGTAAATATTAGTGTCTAAGTTGCTTAGTGAAATAAGCAACTTAGACACTTTCGTAATTTCGTTTTTAAATAAACCATTTTAACTTGTAAACCTACACTAATATTATAATCCACTAAATAATATTATAATGAAGTGAAGGATGTTTTTTTTTGTTTGTAGAAGATCTCTAAAAGTACTGGTCGGAGTGCAAAAAAAATTTCATCGATAGAAAGCTGCTATATTTCCTGAGTGACATAGGTTATTATTTTATGTACGTGGGCGAAGCCGCGGGCAAAAGCTATTGTTTAATAAACAAATGGTTCATTTAAATAAAATTTGATTTTCTTTGTAGATAAGTATCCTCTCTATTCTTATTTTTATTAAAACATACAAAAAACTTAAAAAAAACCTCGCGCGTCATAGACTAAGTATCTAGTCTATGACGCGCGCGGTTTTTTTTTATTATTTTTTTTCGAGTGAAGTTCAGTGTCTGTTTTAATTATTCACAAATTGATTACCAGTGGCAAAATCCCCACCAACCGTGTTCCCACGTTGTCGTCGTGGTGGGGCTTGCGTGTCTCAATGACCTTGAGGGCTATGCCGGTAGAGCTACTCATGCCGGAAGGCCTCAAGCGAGAGACCAGACCAAGAGGAACACACGGCGGAGTCCAGTCGGACCGCCCGGCGGGCGCGCTGTCCAGGAGCGTTGGCACCAACAGCTGTTGGCGCCTTCTGGACAGCGATTTCGGAGAGTGGGTTCGCCTCGGGTACGTGTCTGCTCATCAGACACGACCACGATGGCGAACGTGTATTGGGGACCCCACCCCATAAAAAAGGCAAAGCTGTGTTCAGCATACCATGGCCGCGACTCGAAAAGAATTATTACCCCAGGAGGGTACCGCCTGCCCCGCAGGCGGAGAATCCCTCCCCGAGCAGAGCTCGGGCTGCCCCTCGTATTCTGGGGGGGGCAAAGAGCGCGCCAGGTCCGTAAAGGACCTGTTATTACCGTCCTTCGTGGACGCAAGGAGCCAGGGTGGCTCACGAACCGGCAGCGCGGAGTCCCTGGGACCAGTACCCAGCACGTCCGCGACGCCGGTGGAGGCAGGCCGCAGTTTCGGCCTCAGGGAGGTGAGTGGAGATGCGGCGTCGGACTCTGATGCCGCGTCTGCACACAACTCGGAGGTAATGAAGGTGGAAGAATCCACCTCCATCAAAAGGAAATTCTTCCTTCTGCGCTCCGTGTCCGACGACGAAACGGGATCTGCCCGAAAAATCTCGTCCTCGGGGCGGGGCGCAGCCCATCAAACGGGCAGAGGAAGAGGGCTACCCGCTGAGAGCGCCAGCGAGGGACGCCAGGCCAGCCTCACGCCGCCGGAAATCCCTACCGAACTGCCGGAGGGAATGGAGGTTGCCATGGCCAAATTTAAAGAGGTCGTGGCAGCCGCCATCATGAGCGTGGCCAACAAACGAGAGAGGGTGGCCAAGAAGCGCTCCATCGAGCTGGCCAATGCCACGATTGGGGGGGCTCTGGGGTTCGTGTTCGAGCCCTACGAGCTGACCCTGAAAGGGAGGATTGGCCGGCTCGAGGCCTTGGCCGGTCTGCAGGACTCCCCTCCTGCACGGTCACCGGAAGGACGGAGCACGGAGGCGGAAAGCGAGGTGCTGTCCTTGCTGCGGCAAGAGCTGGCTGCTGCCAGGGAGCAGCAGCAGCAGCAGCAGCAACGCTTCCAGGAGCAGATCCAGCGCCAGCTTTCCGTCCTGGAGAGCATCGTGCTGCGTCCCCCGCTCGCGGCCTCCAACCCGAAAAGGGTGGCGTCATATGCCGCCGTCGCCGCGGCCACGACGACTACTGCACCCAGGGCAGGTCCGTCGGGGCAAGTCGCGCGCAAGGCCGCGGCGCCGGAAGCGGCGAGGTCGGGTCCGGTGACCAGACAGCAGCAGCAGGGGAAGCCTGCCGCCCCCCCGAAGGGCAAGGTGGCGGCTGCCACAAAACCGGCGGGGCCTCCTGCCGCGGTGGCGACTAGGTCGCGCCTGCCGCCTTCTCCGCCCGAAGACTCCTCGGCTGGCGCCGAGTGGACGGTCGTCGGCGCCAAGGAGAAGGCGAGCAAGGCGGCTAGGGCGACCAATAGGCGCAAACGGCGACGGGAGCGCAAGAAGCGGGCCATGGCTGCCAGACTTCGCGCCCCGACTTCCGCAGCTGTAGTGATCACACTACAGCCGGCTGCGGAAAAGAAGGGCGTGAACTACGATGTAGTCATGGCCAAGGCGAAGCAGGCGGTGGTGGGCCACCTCGACGAGTTTGGAGCCTCCGGGGGCTTCCGAATAAGGAAGACCGTGACCGGAGCCCGAATTTTGGAGGTCCCCGGGGCGGACAGCGGCGAACTCGCCGACGCTCTGGCCGACAAGATCAGGGCGTCCCTGGACGTCGAGGAGGTCCGAGTGTCCAGACCCACCAAAAGCGTAGACATGCGCATTATGGGTCTGGACGACTCTGTCAGGGTGGAAGAAGTGGTGGCCGCCATCGTCAGGGCGGGAGGGTGCACGACCGATCAGGTTCGGGCGGGCACCATCCGCGCTGACAGCACGGGCATGCGAGCCGTCACGGTGAGCTGCCCCGTGTCGGTGGCCAAGGCCATCACGACCGAGGGCCGAAGGCTGTTGGTGGGCTGGGTTTCAGCCCAAGTCAAGATGCTGGAACCCAGACCTCTGCGGTGCTACCGATGCCACGTCGGGCACCATGCGGGCGCCTATTGCGCCGCAGAGGTGGATCGCAGCGACCGCTGCCACCAGTGCGGACAGCCTGGTCATAAGGCCGCCGAATGCCGTGCATTGCCGCACTGCTACGCATGTGCGGCGGCCGGCAAGCCGGCCGACCACCGGGCTGGGGGTAGGTCCTGTGACCCTCCCGCCAAGGCCAAGGGCAAGGTCAGGAGAGGTATCCACCCTGACGTCCTCACCGCCGCAGCCACTACCCTGGCTGCCGCTGCTATCGCCGCCGCTCCCGCCGCCGCGGCAGGACCCTCACAAAGGGCTCAGGAGGAGACGATAATGGAATGTCAATAACGACACCATTACGTCTCCTCCAGGCGAACATCAACCACTGCGCCGCCGCTCAGGATCTGTTGCTCCAGAGCATGGCGCAGTGGTCGATCAATATCGCCGTCGTCGCCGAGCCGTACTTTGTCCAACCCCGTGGAGACTGGGTTCAGGACTTGGACGGCTCGGTGACGTTAATTTCGTCGGCCGCCGCCGGTACCCCGCCCCCCGAGTCCGTCACGAGGAGGCGGGGTTGCGTGGCAGCACGGTTCGGGGACATCGTCGTGGTAGGCGTCTACCTGCCCCCGAACAGATCTCTCGACGAGTTCCAACTTTCCCTGATGGAGCTTAATTCCGTCGTCGCTGGGTTCGGTTCCCTCCCCGTGGTCGTTTGCGGGGACTTCAACGCCTGGAACACGGCTTGGGGTTCTCGGCGCACGAACCGACGGGGTCGGATGGTGGAGGACTGGGCCTTGGAGCTGGGCCTGGTCGTCCTGAACCGGGGCTCTGTCCCCACGTTGGTGCGGATGCGGGGTACATCAGTGGTGGACATCTCGTTCGCCAGCCCCGCTCTGTCGCCGCGTGTCGTCGACTGGCGCGTTATGGAGGAGGTGGAGACGTACTCCGACCACCGGTACATCCGGTTGGACGTCTCCGCCGAAACCTCGGCCGCGCCGGTCCGACAGAGCCCTTGTGGTCCGCGGTGGGCGCTTAAGCAGATGGACCGGGAGCTCCTCCTGGAAGCCGCGACAGTACAGGCCTGGGTGCAAGCACCGGACAGGCCTGTCGACATCGACGTCGAGGCGGAGTGGTTCCAGGAGGCCATGTCGCAAATCTGCGACGCGGCAATGCCCCGAGTCCCTCCAGGTCGTGCTAAGCGCCGCGTGTACTGGTGGTCGCCGGAGATCGGCGCACTGCGCAACGCGTGCAACCACGCGCGCCGCCGGTACGACAGACACTGCAGGCGCCGCAACCGCCAGCCGGATGCGGAGGTCAGAGAGGCGGAGCTGTATGAGGGGTACAGAGAGGCAAAGCGCACCCTCCGAACGGAGATAAGGCGGGCCAAACTCGAGGCCCGCAACGTGTGGCTGGGGTCTCTGAACGCGGATCCGTGGGGGCGCCCGTACAAATTGGTACGGGACAAGCTACGCCCCTGGGCTCCGCCGCTGACTCAGAGTCTCCGGCCCCAACTCGTGGAGGGTGTGGTAACCACTTTGTTCCCTGCGCGAGGGGAACACTCCCCCCCGCCCATGGCTCCGCCCCCGCCAGCAGTGTCTGATGCGGACCACAACAGCGACGACGACGACAACGCTCCAGAGGTGACCGAGGTAGAGGTGAGAGTGGCGGTGCGAAGGCTGAGTGCCAAGAACACCGCCCCAGGACCCGACGGCTTGCCAGGGAAAGCCTGGGTCCTGGCCATTGAGGCTCTCGGGCCTCGACTAAGAGGGCTCTTCAGCGCATGCATGGAGAGGGGCCAGTTTCCACTTCGCTGGAAGATGGGGAAACTGGTCCTCATCGCGAAGCCAGGGCGCCCTGCGGACTCTCCGTCCGCGTACCGGCCCATTGTGCTGCTCGACGAGGTGGGCAAGCTCTTTGAAAGAGTCATTGCAAACCGCCTCGTCGCGCGGCTAACACGGGTGGGGCCGGACTTGTCGGACGGACAGTTCGGCTTTCGCAGGGCGCGCTCTACGGTGGACGCCATCATGCGCGTGCGAGCCCTCACGACAGGGGTTGCGGTGTCCCGGGGCAGGAGCGTCGTGGCAGTGTCCTTGGACATTGCCAACGCGTTCAACTCTCTGCCCTGGAGCACGATCCGGAGGGCACTCCGGTACCACCGGGTGCCCGAATACCTCTGTCGAGTGGTCGAGGCTTACCTGTCGGATAGGTCCATTATCTACCCCGGTCACCAGGGAGACTGGAAACGTCGAGAGATGTCGTGCGGTGTTCCGCAGGGGTCGGTTCTAGGCCCACCCTTGTGGAACATCGGCTACGACTACGTGCTGCGCGGCGACCTCCCTGACGGGGTCAGCGTGGTCTGCTACGCAGACGACACGCTGGTTCTAGCGCAGGGAGAGTCGCACCAGGCGGCGGTCGCTCTAGCGACACGCGGGGTTGCGATAGTCGTTGGTAGGATCCAAGAGTTGGGACTCGAGGTGGCGCTGCATAAATCCGAGGCCATGTTTTTCCACGGTCCTCGGAATGCGCCACCACCAGACTCCCAACTTACGGTAGGAGGAGTTCGCATCGGCGTCGGGTCGACGATGAAGTACCTGGGACTCGTTCTCGACAGCCGATGGAACTTCGGAGAACACTTCCGACGTTTGGCTCCCAAACTCAACCGGGCCGGGGCTGCTCTCAAGCGGCTCCTGCCCAACCTTGGGGGTCCAGACGCCTCCTGCCGGAGGCTCTACGCGGGGATCGTTCGGTCCATGGCCCTCTACGGGGCGCCAGTGTGGGCGCCGTCGCTGGCAAAGCGACCGGCGTCCATACTGAACGCCTGCCAGAGGGTCATGGCAATACGGATGGTGCGGGGTTACCGCACGATCTCCCGCGAAGCGGCGAGCCTTCTGGCTGGCCTACCACCGTGGGATCTGGAGGCAACAGTCCTTGCACACATGCACGATAAGCGCGTGGAGATGCAACGCCGGGGTGAAAGTCCACTACCGCGACAGGTCGAGGTATGGCGGACAGAGCTCCGGCGGGATCTCACGGTGAAATGGCGTCAGCGACTATCGCAACCCAGTGCTGGGCACGCCACAATTATGGCGGTAAGTCCCCTCTTTGAGGCGTGGCTGGAAAGACCTCACGGCGTCCTTACCTTCCGCATGACGCAGGTCCTCACCGGACATGGCAAGTTCGGGAGGTTCCTGCATCGGATTCGAGCGGAAGAGACGCCCGGGTGCCGCCACTGTGCGGAACGCCCGGAGGACACGGTGGAGCACACAGTAGAGGTGTGCCCTGCTTGGGCGGAGCAACGCCGTGCCCTCGTGGGGGCGATCGGCGGCGGAGACCTCTCGCGCCGGGCCTTGGTTCAGGCCATGGTCCGGAGCGAGGAGGAGTGGCAGGCGGTCGCCTCCTTCTGCGAAGCAGTAATGCTAGCAAAGGAGGAGGCAGACCGTATCAGGCAACGGCGCCCCCGCCGCCGCCGCCGGGATTCCGATCCCGATTTCCGGCCACCGTAGACGCGGGCTCGCGGACGGCGAGCCATGGGTAGCTCGCTGTCCGATCGTCCGGTAACTGTCCGGACCGAGCCAAGGCGTCGACGGCGCGCACTGTTCCCGCGCGCCTCAAGGAGTTGTCAGCAACAGGAGGGGCCCATCTGGGTCGAAGCCTACCGGGGTCGGGGTTATCCGAAAGGAAACTAGAGCCCCGGTATGAAGGCTAGAAGGAACGGCGCGGGGTTTTTAGTCAGTAAGACTCTGACACTGTCTCCCGCTCCACCCAAGAGCGGGTTTCGTCAATGATGATTTTCCCCGTCGACAGAAAAAAAAAAAAAAAAAAAAAAAACCAGTGGCAAAATAAAGCTGAGAATTTTATTATATGTAGTATCTAACCTCAACTATGACTACTTCAATGAAGCTTGCCGAGACTGCTGACTCGATTTTGCTGCCAAATACTACAAAAACATTGGAATTTGTTGCACCCACATTACATTGTATTTATTTTAGAAGATGACGAGGTAGTATGGCCCTAAGACCTTATCCTGCCTGTCGAAAAAAAACACAATTACTAGTTTTGCTGTTGAATAAATAGTAAATTTAATTATTTTTTTACACAAGCGTGTTGAAAAACATCGTCGTATAATTTACATAAGTATTGATGATTACCGTCATCGGCTCTCTTAAGATCTAAATACCGCCTCAGCGGTAATCATCAACATAACACACTTGTATCATAATGTACTATTAAATGACTGTTCAATGCATTTGACCACAAATGTAGATTGATGCCGTCTATTGTGTAATGCGAGCCCCACATAATCGTAATATTTCTTAACTTTAATTTCTACAATTAGCTTAACAACGTTCATTGAACCGAATGCCCATTTGTTTCTATTAAATCCTTCGTCTTTATAACAGTTCAGGGCCTGCTATCATGTCGTGTTAAAATATGAAGCGTAAAAGCGAGACAGAGGGATGGAGCTATACACTCTATATAGCTCCATCCCTTTCACAGTTCAGTTTAGGTCGTCAAATGGATCGCGTTAAGACGTGGTAATGCCTCAGCCAAGTTACGACCGTTTCGTTTCGATTCTCTTTCATCTCTCGCCTCGATTCAGCCACGCCTCCGATCCCTTTGTTCTGACCACGTGACTGAGCGTTGAGATGACGTCCGAACAAAGGAATCAGAGGAGTGGCAAACGTTTGTAATTTGGCTAGGGGGGCTGGTAGTTAATGACCTCATTATGATTACCAAATTTCAAAAAGAGACGGAAAGAAAGCATTTTCTACACTAAGCTTTGAAGTCTTTATGGGATCATTATTATTGGTCATTTTGAAAGTCCTTTAAGTAGCAGTATGGTGCTATTCACCCCGAAAGCTTACCCGGACCCTAATTGAGGAATATATCTATTGTATAGGAGTAATCATGTTGACAATGGGGTGCATTAAGTAAGCTCAATGAGAGGCGGTACGTTATTCTAATAACCGTTTTACTGGCTGGGTTAATATCGTAATTTCAAGCAATATTATAAACATATACGAACATTAGTAAACGATTTTCAGTACCAGTACCCCAAGCCAAGTTGCTAATCTGCCATAGTTAACGCTAGTAGAAAGCTTCAAATGTACGGGAACGACGTCGCCTCAACGCTCAGTCACGTGGTCAGAACAGAAGAATTGGCGGCAAGGTAAACTCTAAGCGTTCGACGCAATCGAAACGGTTGTAACTTGGCTAGGGGGGCAGGGAAGACTTATTACAAGCTTTTATTTAGTCTCACCTGTCCCGATGTTTGTCTGTAATCAAATCTTGCAAATTAAATTTGACCCACTGCCCGGTTACCGATTAAGCTGTTTTGCATGCATGTAAATCAGATGACAATGCAAAATTGTGATGGCATGGAGCTGACTGATCTGATGATAGAACTAGCTATAAGAGTTTCGTAGTTTAACGACACAACCCCATTGAGTTTGTTCTCGTATGATTCGTCTTGGCGAGTATTAATTATATAGGTATACCAAGCTTTAAAAGCTTGCTATGAAAAACTTTTTGTTCATTAAAAGCTTGTCACCGAAATACAGTAGTAGATATTTGTGATATACAGGCGATTGCCAAGTCAATTTAGGTCATCAAGGTCCCTTAAGTACGGGCTGAATAAATTAACCGACTTGACACATTCTGCCACCGTTAGTAAAAAAGACGCATCTAACATTTTTTCCAGATTAGAGTTATATATATTGCCGGAATCAGGAATATGCGCATCTGCCTGTATTTTTTATATTTTATTAACTTTCTCCAGTGCGGTTTTAACACAAGGAAAAAAGGCCCGATTTCCCATTTCATTCATTAAAACATTTTTTTATCCGTTTTCATTTTTGTTAGATAGGTCTTTTTAACTATCAGGGGCAGCATTGATCTCACAACTTTTACAGTAGAAGAACTGAATTGCGTGCCTTGGTTTTTCTACAAGTTATGTTTTTGATGGCATCACTTGTACCTACTATCACTCTTCACACAGTCCATCCATCATTTCTTTGGCCTCCGTCCTCCTCTCCATCTATCCTTGTGTATACTCATAACACTCCCACATAACACACCTCTTCACATGACCATACCAAGACAAACGATTCCCTTAATTCCTTATGAAGCAAAATAATTGTCACAACAATGCTACTATATATTTATGTTATAAGTTAATTTCACATATGATTCTGCATTTATGAAATATAAAAAACAAAACATATACACAGGAAACTAAAATATTAATAAATTATAATCTAAGCTAAACCTAACTACACACAATATATTCACTAAAGGCTCTAAACTAAAATACGGCGTCATAAAACACCTCCACATCGCTGTCGACTGGAAGTGTGCTCAAAAGCCTGGCGGTATTGCCACGTTGTATGGCAACGCCTAATCTCTGACCGAGGTAAAAGCCCTTTTTGGTCACGGGAAGTGTCAACTAAGCGTTTGGATAGTTCTTTAATAATAATAATAACGTTTATTTCGGACAATGTCCATATTTAGTTAGTTTAAAAAGTTAAGGACGCGTTTACGATTTGACGCGCATCAATTTTAGGTATAGAGTCTTACTACTACACGTGCACGGCTCACACACACAGCGAAATGCGCGAAGCGGCGAAATTATGAGTAACTTGACACGACTTGATACTTGAGCTTACTTTTATTTAATTTTTGCCATGTTTTTTTTTTTAAGTTTACTTTAATTATTTTTCAAAAAGTTCGTAACGTGAAATGGTAACAAAATTTTTACCTCGAGTGGTTTTCCACCCTTAAGAAATTTCACAAGTGTTTTGCCACTCTAAAAAAAAATCAGTTGATCGGACTGGAAGTACAGAAAAGTGATCCGATCGATTTCCATTCTGATCAACCAGTTGATCGATTTAGTTGATCGGATAGGAAGTGCAGAAGGTGATCCGATCGAGTTCCATTCTGATCAACCAGTTGATCGGTTTAGTTGATCGGATAGGAAGTACTGATTTACTTAATTTCATTGGACAGTGATTGACTGGTAAGCAAGTACTTGCTAAAGTACCTATGTATTTTCGATTTGCGCGACAAGCTTTTTGAAAACAAATAATTAAAAACATAAGCTTATTTTATCTGCTGTATTTAGTATTTTTAACCGACTTAAAAAAAGGAGGATATTCTCAATTCGGATGTTTATATTTATATATTTTTTTATGTAAGAGGTAGGTATGTTAGGGCATAACTCCGTCATAATATAGACGGATTTGCAAAATTCTTTTTTGTTCGAAAGAGGTTTATTCCGAAATAGTCCCTTGTAAAGATCAGACGGGCAATTCTCGTAATTTTAAGAACGTTCACAGTCTAATCTGTCTCAATCTGTCAAAAATACCTCTAATTTCCCTACATTTTGAAAATTGTTTGACATTTGTTTGTTGCCGAGACGAGACTGCGAATAGATTTTGAATGTTTTTAATTACGAGAATTGGCCTTCTGATGATGTCGGAGAGTTGTGGGATTGGAGAGTTTCAGAGACAGACAACGGAACTCTTCAATAAATGCCAGCAAATCAACCGCAATTGCTGCTTTCGCATATTATGTATGCATTGTTTACGTAATCACACAGTATAAGATCATGTCTGTACCCTCTAAAGGGGTACGCAGATGTGTTCAGTATACCACGGCGCATCGTCATTTATCTCAAAGTTGTTATTGGGGTACCTTTAATCTTGCAAGTAAATTCGGGCAACCTTTTTTGTTTATGAATTGATTTAATTAACCGACTTAATTTAGATTAAGTATTTTTTTTTATGTAGGTATGTTTAGATGGATTTGCAAAATTCTGTCATTTTTTAATGGATAAGCTATGCATGCCCCAGGGGTAGTACAATATAAATTTTATGAACTTTGCTTGGCCTACCCAAGCAAAGTTCATAGAGTTCATAAAATTTTGAAATTGATGATGTTTATTTTCCTGTCACTGTTATTCACATAGCAAGTAAAAAGTTTTAGGTACCTATATAATTTTGTTTTAGTATCAAATAGTTCTCGAAAACTAGAAAGAAAATACGTTTATTTGGCACATACATATAATACTGATAAGTACTTACAATTACTTTCAAGGTTAGGATTAGGTTCCAAACATTATTAATTGCTTCATAAAAAAAGTCGTTGGCATGACAACAAGAACAACTCAATAGATATTGTTTATCTGTCAAATTGGAATGGATTGCCATTCTAAGTGTGTTACGTAATTAGGATGCCGTACGAAGCCGGGTCAGGAGCTAGTAAATGATAAAAGAAATGAATAAAACTTACGAAAGACATAAAAAAAATATCAATTTTTATTTTTCATTATATTATTATGACAATGACAATTATATTATTATGATGAATATTCTCGTAGTTCCATATTCCTTTTGAATCTCGTCTTAGGCCTTGGCATCTAAAACAAAAATTGTGTTATAAAAGGTATAAACTATACACACTCTTATCAGCTAGCTCTACTCGTCTATTAGTTTCAATAGCAGCCTCCAGGTCCTGGACCTGCAGGTCTCTCCATCAAGTCCGTAGGTAAGGTCTCAACATAAATAACAAAACGAGCCCAAACTCGGCACACCTAGCTCTACTGGTATACTAGTTCCAGTAGCAGTCTTCGAAGTACACTTGCAGGTCTCTCCATCAAGTCCGGAGGTAAGGTCTCAAAATAACTAACAAAACGAGCCCAATAAACTCGAGACACTAACACACCTAACTCTACTCGTCTATTAGTTTCAATAGCAGCCTCCAGGTCCTGGACCTGCAGGTCTCTCCATCAAGTCCGTAGGTAAGGTCTCAACATAAATAACAAAACGAGCCCAAACTCGGCACACCTAGCTCTACTGGTATACTAGTTCCAGTAGCAGTCTTCGAAGTACACTTGCAGGTCTCTCCATCAAGTCCGGAGGTAAGGTCTCAAAATAACTAACAAAACGAGCCCAATAAACTCGAGACACTAACACACCTAACTTTACTCGTCTATTAGTTCCAGTAGCAGTCTTCGAAGAACACCTGCAAGTATCGCCATCAAGTCCGGAGGTAAGGTCTCAACATAACTAACAAAACGAGCCCAAACTCGACACACCTAGGTCTACTCGTCTATTAGTTCCAGTAGCAGTCTTCGAAGTACACCTGCAGGTATCTCCATCAAGTCCAGAGGTAAGGTCTCAACATAACTAACAAAACGAGCCCAAACTCGGCACACCTAGCTCTACTGGTATACTAGTTCCAGTAGCAGTCTTCGAAGAACACCTGCAAGTATCGCTATCAAGTCCGGAGGTAAGGTCTCAACATAACTAACAAAACGAGCCCAAACTCGACACACCTAGGTCTACTCGTCTATTAGTTCCAGTAGCAGTCTTCGAAGTACACCTGCAGGTATCTCCATCAAGTCCGGAGGTAAGGTCTCAACATAACTAACAAAACGAGCCCAAACTCGGCACACCTAGCTCTACTGGTATAATAGTTCCAGTAGCAGTCTTCGAAGTACACCTGCAGGTTTCTCCATCAATTCCGGAGGTAAGGTCTCAACATAACTAACAAAACGAACCCAAACTCGACACACCCAGCTCTACTCGTCTATTAGTTTCAGTAACGGTCTTCGGAGTACACCTGCAGGTCTCTCCATCAAGTCCGGAGGTAAGGTCTCAACATAACTAACAAAACGAGCCCAAACTCGACACACCTAGGTCTACTCGTCTATTAGTTCCAGTAGCAGTCTTCGAAGTACACCTGCAGGTATCTCCATCAAGTCCGGAGGTAAGGTCTCGACATAACTAACAAAAAGAGCCCAAACTCGGCACACCTAGCTCTACTGGTATAATAGTTCCAGTAACAGTCTTCGAAGTACACCTGCAGGTTTCTCCATCAAGTCCGGAGGTAAGGTCTCAACATAACTAACAAAACGAGCCCAAACTCGGCACACCTAGCTCTACTGGTATAATAGTACCAGTAGCAGTCTTCGAAGTACACCTGCAGGTCTCTCTATCAAGTCTGGAGGTAAGGTCTCAACATAACTAACAAAACGAGCCCAAACTCGACACACCTAGGTCTACTCGTCTATTAGTTCCAGTAGCAGTCTTCGAAGTACACCTGCAGGTATCTCCATCAAGTCCGTAGGTAAGGTCTCAACATAACTAACGAGCCCAAACTCGGCACACCTAGCTCTACTGGTATAATAGTTCCAGTAGCTGTCTTCGAAGTACACCTGCAGGTTTCTCCATCAAGTCCGGAGGTAAGGTCTCAACATAACTAACAAAACGAGCCCAAACTCGGCACACCTAGCTCTACTGGTATAATAGTACCAGTAGCAGTCTTCGAAGTATACCTGCAGGTCTCTCCATCAAGTCCGGAGGTAAGGTCTCAACATAACTAACAAAACGAGCCTAAACTCGACACACTCAGCTCTATTCGTCTATTAGTTCCAGTAGCAGTCTTCGAAGTACACCTGCAGGTCTCTCCATCAAGTCCGGAGGTAAGGTCTCAACATTACTAACAAAACAAGCCCAAACTCGACACACCTAGCTCTACTCGTCTATTAGTTGCAGTAGCAGTCTTCGAAGTACACCTGCAGGTCTCTCCATCAAGTCCGGAGGTAAGGTCTCAACATTACTAACCAAACCAGCCCAAACTCGACACACCTAGCTCTACTCGTCTATTAGTTCCAGTAGCAGTCTTCGAAGTACACCTGCAGGTCTCTCCATCAAGTCCGGAGGTAAGGTCTCAACATTACTAACAAAACAAGCCCAAACTCGACACACCTAGCTCTACTCGTCTATTAGTTCCAGTAGCAGTCTTCGAAGTACACCTGCAGGTCTCTCCATCAAGTCCGGAGGTAAGGTCTCAACATTACTAACAAAACAAGCCCAAACTCGACACACCTAGCTCTACTCGTCTATTAGTTCTAGTAGCAGTCTTCGAAGTACACCTGCAGGTCTCTCCATCAAGTCCGGTGGTAAGGTCTCAACATTACTAACAAAACGAGCCTAAACTCGACACACTCAGCTCTACTCGTCTATTAGTTCCAGTAGCAGTCTTCGAAGTACACATGAAGGTCTCCCCATCAAGTCCGGAGGTAAGGTCTCAACATAACTAACAAAACGAGCCCAAAGTCGACACACCTAGCTCTACTCGTCTATTAGTTCCAGTAGCAGTCTTCGAAGTACACCTGCAGGTCTCTCCATCAAGTCCGGTGGTAAGGTCTCAACATAACTAACAAAACGAGCCCAAACTCGGCACACCCAGCTCTTCTGGTACATTAGTTCCAGTAGCAGTCTTCGAAGTACATTTCAGGTCACTCCATCAAGTCCGAAACTAAATATGAAATTTATAAGTACATATAAGAAACTGTGAATAAAATCTTACCTTGGTTGTCCGTAGTCCGTGCAGAATGCGTGAAGGATCAAGTATGTTAGGTCAAATATTTTGTATTGGTACAGCGATCTTTTCCAATACGAGGAGCTGCTTGCAAGCGTCACAGTGTCCACTCACGACGGCGGCCGAGCGCAGACTAATATTTCATTACAAATTTTTGTGCAATAAAGCAAGACAGTGACCAGTAAAATAACCCTTATTTCAATCCAATAAGAATCACGTGTTACCGTTAAATATGCGAAAAAATAAGACTCAATTTTAATTTTTTTCTGAGCGTATTGTTACATTTTGATAGTTTTTTTTGCTACCTTTTTGAGTTGAACATGTCTACTTACATAAAATATTTTTAAATACATAAATTTATGTTATTAAATAAAAGAAAAATCTCCCTAAAGTCAGTACGATGTCGTCGAATTTGTGTGAAGAGGTAACGGAAATTATTTTTTACAATATTATAAACCAAAATTTTCGAATAAAAAATTGCTACCATTTGAAGATTGAGGAGTAATCTATCTGTGGTAATTATTAGTTACTTTTAGTTTTGTACCATTTTGCCGCAAAATGCACCGAAAAACTCCTTATTTTTTTCGGAGTCGTAAACGCGTCCTTAATTTCTAAATTACTAAAACTGAATGTACTTTTACTTTCTAGTCTTTGCTAACAATAATTTAACTAAAGTGATCAAAAGGTTGGCAGGCGCTGATCTAAGGCAAGCAAACTGATTAAATTACCCCAAGATAATAGAAAAAAGTATTTTCTTTTCATAAAATAACGGCTTTTAGGATTCCTTTGTAACACGTGGCCGCCCTTTTGCTTTGTCGTTCTGTTATTTTGTGTTAACTGTCACAGACACACTTATTCATTTTTCTGAAAAACAGGTTTAATTTTGTGCTTCTTTTCTTTCACAAGTACATTCACAGGAACATTAGCTTTTTCTGGTTTTAGAAAAGCTTGTTTCGGTGTAGAAAAATTGTATTATTTTTAGGAATTTGAATTCCCTATAGGAGTCTGTTTTTTCTGATAAATATAATTTACAAGCACTTCTAGGTTCTATTTATCGAGCACATAATCGTTTAAAAAAAAAATAGATTAATAGAAGCTTCTATTTTTGTAAAGACTTCTGATCTTTTCTTAAAATCAATAAAAAAAGCAATTTACGAAGCGAACAGAAAATTGATTCGATTCAAGCTCCGATTGATCCATTTCCAGGGAAGCCGCAGAAATGCTTACAATTAAATTTTCTATAAAATGCTACAAACTCGCTGCGAAAGATTTTTATCTCATTTGCACCTTATTTACAAGCCAGGGGGCCCAACCACGACGTCTTAAAATCATCATAAATCCAGTGTAAGAGAGAGACGGAGCAATACAGGACGAATAGCACTGTCTTTGTCTCACACCGTAGTTTGATTATAATTATTTTAGACGACGTCATGGCAGAGCGCCTGTTCGAGGAATTTGATTTATTTGATTGTATTATGGGATTTATAAGGTTAATAAAGACTTCGATGAAGGGAAATAAGGCCCTGTTAAAAATCTGTGGTGAGATATAAAGAATGCACCCACCCAGTTCATTTGTTAAAACGCTACTGTAAATTAAATCTTAGGTAAAGGACGATGCAAATTGTGGGCCCAGTTTCAAATAGCTATGTGTGCTACATCGTTAGAAAGGTATTTTTGAGATGAGTAAATGCTACTTCGGCACCAAAATCCTAATCTTAGTCCCTTCTTAGTTATTATATATATATGAAATGCATAGATACTAATCTACAGTTATAAATTGGGTCGTTGATTAGGTTTTGCTGCGTGAAAATAGAGACCAAAGTCGCACTATAATTTTCAGCGACCCGCAAAGGTGTCATCTTGTTCACTCTGTGCGGGTGATGCGGATGCGCGGTAGAGGTGACGTGCGTGAGACACAGTAACTGGTTTCAGTCGTGGGCTAACCATAAAATTGGAAACATTCGAACTGCACTGCATTCTGTCTCTTTTCTGCCCTTATGAAAAAACGAGTGAAAAAACAAACAAGCAGAAAATACTTAATCATAATTTTATTTGTAAAAAAGAAGTATTTCAATCATTCTGAAGTCTGAACGGACTAAGATTTAGAATTTGGTGTCATAGTAACTTTTATTATATTCATTTTGCCTGTTGGCTATCCGTTGAGTTAATGTAACCTATCCTATAACAAAAGATGAAGATATCATTAACGTAATAAAACATTTCTCTAACCAAAACGGTTTTTATTTTATTTTTCTTTCGCCACACAATACACAACAACGCCATTAAGGATACACCAAATAAGGTTTCAAACAATTCCTGGCAAAAGGGTCGGATAAATAAACAGAGAGCAAAATTAAACCGTTTGTTGCTTTAATCGCGTAGTTTTGTTGCTGTTTCGTTTTAGGGTTCAATATAAACAATTGTGCTACCAGTCTCTCAGAGGCGTAACGTGGTTAATTTAAACATGGGCAAAGGCGCATCAGCCAGGCTTTTTTGTTTTTAGGATGTAATCTCTGAAAGTACTGGTTCGATTACTACAGTTTTTTCACAAATGCTTTATTCCTCAGTGACATAGGCTATATTTAATATGCACCGGCAAAGCCATGGGCAAAGGTAGCCGTTCATAAATTCGAAAACGAAACTGCGGCTGTTGCAACCCAGTGTTTGACCATATCGTCGCTTACCATGAATTGAAATACGCGCGGTCAAACGCCCGGTCAAATAAAATGCTCGCGTTTGACCACTATTTCAGAACGAGGCTTTCTTTATTAATGTATAAAAAAAGCCTCGTTCTGAAAGAGCCCTTCCTTACGCGAGGCCCCTTTGGGTGCCAGGCCGATTGAGTGGGGCGTCTTCGCCCACGCCTAACTACGCTATTGCATTATCTGCTGGCGTAGCATTGTTTGTACACGCCGTCCACCGAACGCTGAAATCAATACGATGCCGACACCTAGACAACTGGTAAAATATTATGGAATATTTCGCCTACCGAATCGTGGATCTTTAATAGGTAGATAATATTTTCTTCATATTCTGGCTTCGTCCGTGAATGGTCCGTGAGAAGGCTGGTTATTTTGAAGCCGAGTTCGAAGTCTGATAAAAGTTTACCTATGTCTTACCTTGGGGTTTAAGCTTACTAAGTATCAAATTTCATCAAAATCGGTCCTGTAATTTAACCGTGAAAGCATAACAGACGTCGGTTTGCTACTGTCTTTATAATAAATATGAAATTCTTTGGCATTCTCATTTTACGGAATTCGGAAGGATTTTTTTTCAATATGATACTCTTTAGCATAGTATAGTCGGCCTTATAATGTTCACACTGTTGGGACTCAGGCCTCCTCTCTAGGAGAGGGAGGGAATGATACTAATTTAACTAGCAACCCGCAAAGGCTTAGCACCATTGACTTACAAAGAACCCCTTAGCACAAGTGCAATTAAAATTTTGAAATTTAAAAAAAAACTTTACAATTGGACGAGCCATTTTCAAGTGATGCTCCGTGATATTTGTTAATGTAGATTTATTAAGTATATTATACAATATTTAGCAACACTTTATCTGTACAAGTATTTATTACTACCAAGAATACGAGTACCTTTCAAACGATAACAAATGGGGTTATACAATAGGCTGCCTCATCACTAAACTAATATTTGACAGATGAAGGACCATTGAGAGAAATGGACAGCGGCAAATGGTTCCGTATTGATCATCACGTTTGACAGTTGAACAAAATAGCTCTGTCACTATTGCAGCCGTTGTAACAGAGAAAGCATATCTCTTTGAGACGTCTCGATTTCAGAACAAAGCATCCGAAGTCCTTTCTCGAAATACAATTTCTAAAGATGATATGTCACTTAAGATGAGGGATGTGTTCCTAAACTTCGACGATGGACGTCCACACTGTCTATTATCTCCCAGCTACCTAACTTATACATTAAAGTTCCAAGATAAACAGCCATTAACTTGGTCATATTAGTTGCGTGACCTTGTAATATTTGTAGACATTGCATTAATATACAAAGTATGAAAGTAATTAGAGTTAATGATATGAATTAAATTAAAACAAAATTCGCCTAGAAGAAAAAAACGAGAGAAATAACTTTAAAAGGAAAGTTTCCAGCACAAATATAGTTGGTTATGTACATACCAATTACCAAATGAAATCTCCTTTGGTATTCATGTTTCTCAAAGGCGTTGCGTTATCGTTCGTTAGCAAAGAGTATTCGCAGCTTTGGAACAAAAAAGGGCAATTGAAGGAACACGGATGGATTTTAGACTACAAAGGTCTCAGTCAGAAGGAGACTGCTATTTGATGATTTCCCACCGTCAAATAAGAACGTTGTTTTATTTAATAACGAGTGTCAGAAATGTTTTTAATTTGAATTCAATATTGTAGTTAGAGATATACATAGTAATGCATATAATGTCAGTAGAAAAGATGAAACAAAACGAAGAACTCAGGATAGTCACGACGAGTGCGAAATATTAATTGAATCAGCCTAGCACAGCTATCGAGTATCGACTAGCGATCTCTTCAAGGTTGCTATAAAATAAATTATTCAACAAAATGGAACCGGGCTAATGCGATCCGTATAATATCAGTGTATCAAAACTATATAATGTTAAACGTGATCATTAGACGTCACCCAACTTCGAAGGTTATAACGAAAGTTTTCGGACCTTTGTAACATTACAAACTAAAGGACTGCAGAATACATCTCTCAGTATAACAACGGACTAATTCGATGTTGGTAACTTCAACTAAACACTTGGACCGAGATCAAGAAATGTAAGCTTTGATCAAAGGCGTATTAAACTAACAAGATCTTGGAATCCTTGTTCGAGTGATGTTTATATGAGTATTATCTTGGTAATATACCTATATGTAGACAGAGATACAGGAGAAACATCAATAGATACATCAAGCCTTACAGATAGATATATTTATACCTTATATGGTTGTAATCTTGTAATACAGCAAATCGATGAACGTTGTGAAAATATTGATACAGATTTTTCTTAAAGTTGTAACAGTGTTGCAAAATATGAAAAGAAAGAAAGAAAGAAAGTTAAATAATTTATTTGGCACAGCACAAGGCCCAAACACAAATACAAAAACCAATACCAAAACAAAATATCTACCGATAATGAATATATTTACTGAGACTAAGTCTACACTAATTTTATAAAAAGGTAAAGTTCATTTTTATGTTTTTTTTTTTTGTTCGTTGGAGGTAATCTCTCAAAGTACTCGTCCGATTGCCAAAATTTTTTCACCGATAGAAAGCGGCTTTATTCCTAAGTGACATAGACTATATTTTATGTATTCGGGTGAAGCTGCGGACGAAAGCTATTACTACATATAAAATAGTAGTTTTAAAATTTCATCCTTGGTCATTATAATGCCAGTGACATTATCTATCGAGTTTTACTAGTCTAATTCGCTCGAATTCAACGATGTGTGGTGTTAATGGTCGTTAGCAAAATGATTCGACTTCTACTATTGGACCCTAGTAAATTATTCGCTTGTCACCGTCTATCACTTCCACTTCTATTAGAGCTACCGCCATCATTGGCACATTTGTTAAACCCACGAAGGTGATAAATAAAAGGATAGGACGTTCAGTAACTGAAGAATTCCTTTATCTAATATTGATGGGGTCAAATAGATGCTCTTTTTTCAATCACCGAGTCGAATTTCGGCCGGAAGAATTTGTAACGATAGAATAATTTATCGTAAATCTAACTGAAAAACAATAAGTGAAAAGGTTTCTGTTCTCGGAAAGGTCTTGGTAACTGCAGACACACCCGTTATTCAATGCTTTGTGGACTTGTGGTTGTATAAACGTAACGTATAAAAAAATGGCAACCTTTTTTCAACGCTTTTAAGTGTAATTATGTAACCTACTTATTTACGTAATAACAAAATAAGGTTGACCTTTGAATAATAATTACTAACAAGTTCATAATACTTGTGAGAGCCTGTATTTATAGGTACGTCACATAACTGGTTTTCAGTTGTATCTTATCTACCTATTTCTTAATAAACCTCGTATATTCGTGATACTTTCAGTTTAATATTAACTACACTCGTTTGCACACGTAACCATACACTTGCCTCTTATTAAAACTCTAGTTGCGTGTCTTGAAATAAATTCTTTGAATAAAAAAGAAACAATGAGTTTTGAGGACAAAGTCATTATAGTTACCGGCAGCAGTTCTGGCATAGGAGCTGCCACCGCAATCAAATTGTCGAAACAAAGAGCAAAAGTAACAATAGCCGGCAGAAATGAGAGCAAACTTAAAAATGTTTCGAAAATATGTGAACAAAATGGTAGCAAGCCGTTAACGATCTTCGCCGATGTAACCAACGAAGAAGATGCAAAGAAAATCATTAGTGAGACAATCGAACACTTTGGAAAATTGGATGTGTTAGTGAACAACGCTGGGATGTATGACGGCGTGAGTATTCTCGACCCACATGCTATAGAAAAGTTTGATCAAATCTTGGCAACCAATCTTCGATCAGGTGTATATTTAACCCATCTAGCGGCACCCCATCTCATTGAAAGCAAAGGGAATATTGTAAACATATCCAGTGCCGCCGCTACGAGAATATTCGGGCCGGAAAATTTCGCTTATTGTACGTCAAAGGCCGGCTTAGATCATTTCACAAGAAGTGTTGCATTGGAACTCGCAGCTAAAGGTGTTCGAGTAAATTGTATAAATCCGGGTCCAGTGAAAACTGATTTCATAGAAAAGATGACAATGGACAAAGGCGAACAAGATAAAATCTGGGCAGACCTAGAGAGAACCACTGCACTTAGTAAAATTGCCGAATCGGAAGAGGTTGCAGATCTTGTGTTGTTTTTAGCTAGTGACAAAGCGAAGAGTATTACAGGCTCCTCGTATGTTATAGATAATGGTGCTTTGTTGAAATGAATTATTTAAAATAGTAAAAGTGTTAAAGAAGTTTGAAGATTGTTTTATTGAAGTGCTCTTTTCCTGTACGCTGATTTTGGATGACAAGTAGAAGCGATTGAAAATATTGTACGGATTTAAGTTCGTTATTCCAGACGACAGCGATGTGAAGAAGTCCTTTGATGTATAAGAGCTTCTTCGAATATCTGTCGAGTAGATATTGTATTATTTTATTCATTTTTATTTTGTATGTTGGAAATATACGTTCCTACAATACGTAATGTATCAAAACAAATTACGTATGTAATTATGTCGCGTCTACTTGAAATTTTAATAGTTTACTATTTATTTGCCTTACATATACCTAACAAAAATACATATAGATAAAACACTACATTATTTTATCTGTTTGGGTCGTATTTGAATGTTGTAAAAACACTGTTTAAAAACATTACACCACAAACTGACGGCCGTGCCGCGAATCGTACGAGTTGCTCTATTAACCTAGTTTCGAAGATACACTGTTATTTGAAAAGAGGTTTTAATTTTTGCTGATCTAGGAAAGATAAAAACATTAGTCGCTTGTGATAAGACAATAAAGGGGTCGACATGCAATAGTCCCAATGGCAGTGATGACAGTTGATGAGGATATGAGAAGTTCTTCTTATATAATGGAAAAAATACAGCGTGGGGCATATTGTTTTCTCGAGTTATGCCAACATAAATGTATTGATGAATTGTTTTATTGTTCGTGATTTCTTTGGTGGACCCACTATGAAATTTTTTTCATAATGATGAATATTGCCAGACTTCTTTTTATTATCATTTCCTTATTATATACTAGCATGATGATAAGGCGATAGTGACTGTCGCACCCCGCGCTGGGCGCGCCAATATCGGCGGAAAGTCCTCTCTTTGAGGAGTGACAGGAGAGTCGAAATGGCGTCTTCACCTTAAGAGAACAGAACGCAAAACGCAACAGAAGGAACTTACGTGTGGATTGAATTAATTATTAAACTTCTGAAACGCCCTCCTGCTCTACCCTAGAGCGAGAGAAGTCACGATTTCCCACCTCATAAAAAAACATTGATTTTTCTATTTTATGAGCAGTTTTGCATATAGACTTAACATTTTATTTGAATGATAGAGAACCAAAATATCAACAGCAAAATACACTCGTACTGTTGCAGATGTTGCAAAATTATTCGTACCGACTGAAATAGCAAATGCTTTTTTCATTTGTGTTTTGTAAATTTTTGTTATTTTACATTTGTACGGTGTCAGCATATTTTGATGTGTATGATTGTTCATTATTAATTTCTATTTATGTTCGTGTTGTTTAATTGTTAATGTTCACTGGCCTGTTGGTCTAGTGGTTAGACTGCTATGCCGGAGGTCGTGGGTTCGATTCCCACCCAGGACAAATGTTTGTGTGATGAGCATAATCATTTGTTCTGTGTCTGGGTGTAATTTATCTATAATATGTTCGTATTTCAATACTCAATTATTTATTGCATTCCACAATGTACATGCATAGATGGTAGGTGAAAAATTAAAACACAATGGTGGACCCTGTTGGGCACAGCAAAAGACTATATTACATGGAGTGAAAGGAACTTATAGACTAACTTATTCTAAGTATAATTTGATAAAACATTCATTACATTATATTAAACATAAATTCCAATAATTTAAGCATTCATTTCATTGTATTAAATTATTCATTTCATCATTTTAGACATTTAGTATTTAGAAATATATAAGTATGTTTATCAGTTTTCTAGTACCCATAACACAAGCTCTGCTTAGCTTGGGACTAGACGGCGTCGTTGTGTGATGGTTGTGGAATATTATGGAATATTAATGTGATATTTGCTGTAATTTTTTTTTTGTATTACGGCGAATATCATCCCTTACATTTTTAACACCACTACGGTCTGGACTAGACGTTTCGTCTCGTCGTTTATACCGCAAAGGACCGGAACAATTTGCCTGCTGTGGTCTTCCCGTCCGATTATAACTTAAGTGTCTTCAAGGCTAGATTGAAAAGGCTCTTAATAAACTAGTACGCCTCACCATCAACGATTGCATCACTGCTCACCATCAGGTGGGATCGCAGTCAAGTACTAGTTTATATTTTTTTTTATTACCGTTAACTGGTGCCACATACATGGGCATTGGACTCTAGTACCTACTAGGAGAGCAGTGGTGGACGATTGGGAACAGCTCCGACTTACAAGTTGTAGATCGCGGGTTCAAACCCAGCCAGGCGCATTACTTTGTGTAATTTAATTCATCACCACTGTTTTTAAAACGGTGAAGGAAAACATCGTGAGGAAATCGGCATGTCCTAGACCCAAAAATTCGAAGACATGTGACGTTCACCAACCCGCACTGGGCCCGCGTGGTGAGGAGGCTTAAGACCCAGCTGTGGGAACATTAGGTAAAAAGGCCGATGATGATATACTACGTAGTAGGTACGCATTACGCCTCATACCTGTTTCAAAAAGAAAGATTTTATTTTCTTTGACTAGTGGATATGGTCAGTTCTCCTCACAGAAAAGGTGAAAAAGGTTAGAAAGGAAATAATTTCCGATTTGTACTACGAGTGTCGCCGCTGGTCTCACACCCTTTAACTCCACTATAGAACCAACGAACGCGCATTACGGAACGAACAGACACAAGATCGCAAGTTTGCTATTGGTAGGTGAACTATGAGCATTGCCCTAATTTGTGGCACGCTTGCCCCACCACACTCTAGGCCATTCTAACCTCTTTCATCTGTTCTGTGGTTTCCCTTTATGTTTAAAAAACCTACAACAACAACGCCGTACCCAACATCACCGTTTAGACACAAGTAATCAAAATAAGTGATTTGAACACGATTAGTATCTTGGAGCTATCTAATCATTGCATCAATTCAGGCATGGGATTGAGTTGGACGAAAGTTTTGTCGAATACGGCAATTTCACGGCCGAACAGTCGCGGGTAGCCCCGAGCTATCCCGAGCCTGTCTCCGAACGCGAAATACGCGATGCATTGGCGTTTAGAGTTCATTTTTGTTTTGTTGCCATCAATCGAACAGAATCTCGGCGTATTTCTGTATTTTATCTCGAGTTTTATAGCTTCAATATATTTTTATTATACTATAGGTTGGCGTTTCACTACTATCCAATCTAGTAAGCAACAACGTGGTCAACGATGGAGCAAACTTGTCTAAAAGCAATCTATTCACTCTTTACCTTAAATACATCCAAATTGTTCATTTACGAAAATAAAGTCCAGCAGAACACATAATTAATATGGTACAAAAAATACATGAGTATGCATGGAAAGGTTGAATTCAGTAATAGAATAAGCAATGGTAAGATCGTTATTGTATTCCAAGTATCTGCTCTCATTTCTTACACGAGTATTTTTGTAGAGATGTTATTCCAATGATAAGCTCGAAACTTGTTTTTGTTATAAGTCAACATATAAAACTTCATCATATTCAGAAAAACAAGAATATTTTCTACAAGTTTTTATTTCCAAAATCATAAAGGTATGAACGAATAGACTCATAAATTGTACATCGACAAAATAGAAGACACGCTTCGTTGGATCGTATTTATTTAAGGAGTATAGAAACAAATGTACGATGCGAATATTATACGGCAAAGGGCTGGAGAGATCAGTAGTTACATAATGCTGGTATAGACCACGCGAGCGAACAAATTAACGTTAAAGCCGCGTACAGACATCGCGAGGCGTGCGTCGCGAATGGTTCGTCACGCATGCCTCAACCTGAGGCATATGATTTTGACATTTGTGTGTGCGTCCCAAACGACACATGCTCAAGCTGAGCATGCAAACCACCACGCATGATGTTCGTCAGTAGAAAACGCAAACAACACCTGTCCGTACATACGGAGCACATCCGGCACATCGTATGACGCGAATGCTCACTGTGAGCACACACGTCCAGACAGCCCGAGGCATGCGAGACGAACCATTCGCAGCGCACGCCTCGATATCTGTGCGCGGCTTAACGAATACGAATCACCAACAACAAACGCTCGTGATCTCAACGATACTCGCGATCACGAACGAGTTCGGGGACCAAATATGTGGAGGCAAGAAAACATGCGTTGATTACCACTCGTCAGCGTTCGTTCCCTTAGTCTGTACCCGTAATTACACGGTCAAAGAAGGCAGTGAAACATTATGAAAATGTAGGAAGGAAGATACGCAAGACAGTTATTAATATTACATTTGCACTGAGCTTGTTGGAAGGGATAATTTCCGACAGTGGGCTAGAGAGGATTATTATAAGGATAGAATTCATCATTCCAGCATTTCCGACTGTACACCTGTTAATTTAGATTTTATTGTAGGTATACATAGAAATCACGGATATCGAATAGAAATAGTCGATGGGGACAAAAGGTTCTGGAGTTGCATTGGAAGGCAAGGTGGACCGATTACCTAGCGAGGGTCGCGGGAATCCGATGGATGCGAGACGCACAGGACTGGTTGTTAGGAAGATACTTGAGGAAGGTCTATGTCCAACAGTGGACGTCTTTCGGATGAAATGATGATGATGATAGAAATATCAACTTGATAAAAGTCCATAAATGAGCGATAGGAGTAAGAAAATGGTGATGCCAATAATGTTGGTTTCATGTGTATCTTCCACAAATACCGGATTCTAGAAATGCCAGAATCTACAAATGGCATATTCTATAAATGCAGATTCTAAAAATGCCAGAATCTATAAACGCCAGCTTCTTATAATGCCAGATTCAAACTTTATAAACTAATAAATCTTATAATGGTTAGAGAACCCTGCAACAACTCACTTCTCGAAGTGCACTTCCCTTAATATAATTTTCAAATTGTCCTCCCAAGTCCCCGCTTTTCTTTCCCTATCTCGGATCAAGCTATTGTTGAACTTTGTAAAGTTCTATACATCACTTGCGATTACTTTCACTCCAAGCTTTCCTTATCTAGTGTCTGTTAGTTTACGGAAACTTTTCTTCATAATTTTCCGACTGTGTATTTAGAAACTAGCTTTTGCACATGGTTTCGCACGTGTGAGAGAAAGTTAGTAACGTTTCAGGCATCAATGACACATTAAAAAAACATGGCTGTATTTTTTTTAATATACAACCTTATTTTTAGTATATGCAAAACTTGAAACAACTGTCTTGTATTACAAAACTATATTATGAAAAATCACAAAGTTTTAAGCTTGTTATGTCAGCAAAAATACAAGGTCACCGGAGCTTCCAGGCGACTGATGGGTTGTTTTGCACTTGCGCCCAGCTAGCTTTTTGATGGCGCCTAACACCCGCTATGTACTGTCGTGACCTGTGTTGTGCTTAGTGTTTTTTAAATATTTTTGGGTTACTTTTTAATATAAACATATATTAAAATTAAGACAGATATTATTATTATTAAGCTAGGTAGGTACCTAGCTGTGTTCTCAAAAAATATTTAAGCATATGTATAGTAATAAAGATGACACAGGGAAAAAGAAACAGAACTGCGTGTTGAAAAAATGTCACGTATTCAAATAATACCGAACACACACGTATTCAAATCACGCTGTATCAAAATTCCATTTATTAAAAAACATGAGTAAACAAAACTCGTGATAAAATTCGCTCTTGATCATCCCTTTGGAGTAAAACAAAAGCTGTAAAAAGCAATTGAATTAAATCAGCATTAGCTTCTGGTCAAGTTATTTATTGTTTACTTTTTAAATTCTGCCAAGGCTTTAAAAGTGCCTTCGTCGCGGGAAATCCAATTAAACCAGAGCACATTCCTGAAGACAAACTTTTTACGGAGCAGAGCATAAATGTTAAATTTTATATCGAATCGGATCGGATATCGTTTCTATATTACTGTTTTTATTTCTGTTTAATTTAGACTTCTTTGTTTTTTAAGAGTTACATCAGCTTCATCCTGCCGTTAAATAGTTAAAGTATGATACTTTCTTCTGTAGACAAAATTTATGATTTCTAAATACTCTCCTTGTTATAATGGTTACTCTTGACGCAGCCATCACGATTCGTCGTTATTACACATTAAAAAAAACACTCAATTTTTCACTGATCATACGTTATTATAAACTACTTTAAAAATAGATTAAGATTTTTATATTATACTTATTTAAAATTTTATTTAGAAGCATTGACATATAAATTGTAAAGTTATTTATGATATATGGGCCCATATATTTTATCGCTAAGAAATACGAATCATAAGCTTCTCTTAACCTTTGTTGCTAAAATTTCCACTTTGTGAGACCTGTTTAACGGCGTTCATTTAATTTTTAGTTGGAAATGTATATGTGAGAAAAGTAATAGGTAGAGGCATTTAGAAGATTCTTTTAATGAAGTTTAGATTCAATTCTTCAAGTGGAATTCTCTCGGTCCCGTCTTGGTTTAGGTCACAACAATTTTTGTTTAAACTGAGTGGATGATTTAACCCTTCAGATACCGTCAATTAGAGACACAATAGTAAGACAATAGATGCGCGGCCACCGGGTGTCGCTTGGGGATTCATGAATTAATCCTACTAATATTATAAATGCGAAAGTTTGTATGTATGGATGGATGTATAGATGGATGTATGTATCTTTGTTAATCTTTCACGCAAAAACTACTGAACGGATCTCGATGAAACTTGGTACACGATTAGACCATATTCCAGAATAACACATAGGATACTTTTTATCCTGGGATTATGTACGCGGGTGAAGCCGCGGGCAAAAGCTAATCAAACATAAAACTAAATGTAAATGCATCCTTGTAATCGAGAGTCTACAGTATACTTGAGTAAGTGTGTGAGAAGACATACGCTTAAATACTTTAAATTGAAAAAAATAGGAAACTTAAACGCTCACCTAAAATGACATATACGACAACTATTAAGCAAGAGAACATTTTTATTCGATTTCTTCGTAAACGATGTTCTAGAACTGCAAAATAAAGTTGGAACGATCTTAAAGAATTCGTGGGGAATACAAAACAGACAGGCGATACAATACAAGCTCCATTTCATACACTCGTGTATTCCTAGTTGCACTGACTCGATACCTAGGTGGTAACTGAAATCGAATACGAAATCAATTCGCTACACTGCGTCCGGATATCGGAACGTAAAATTGGAAAATGTGATTTGCAGCCCATTTGTACATGTTATTTTTTGCTTCGCCCGTAATTAGTTAGCTCGGGACGTTTTCTGTGCTGTTTTTTCATGAAATGGGATGTTTTAATTTTTCATATTGATCTAAGGGATGAAGAAAATTTCTTCGGGTAAGTTCTTGGAAAAAAACCAATTTGCAAATTACCGACAAACTGAGTTTTTTTTTCTATTAGCTATTGCCTGCGGCTTCGCCCACGTGTAGTATAAAAATAGCCCAAGGGAACATGCTTCTAGGATAAAAAGTATTCTATACAACGTGTAACGTCAAACGCGCAAAACCTGAAAATAGTTTGATCAGAATAACAAGCAGAATCTATTGTACCATTTTTTAATATAGGCTACATTATTCAAAATAATCTTCATTAAAAATGTTGCCCTGTCTATTTATTATAGTCAAGTCATCATGTGCGCAAACCCGCCCAAATAGCTAAACAAACAGAAATGTTATAGTTAAGATAAGATAAGATAATCATTTATTTGCTCAAACATGAGTACAGTACATACATCACAAAGTAAATTGTCAGCATGCAAGAGTTGTTAAAATACAATATAAATCGTCATGTTTGCCTTGAACAATGGCATGCAAATAGTTCAATAAAATTTTCTCATTCGCGGGATGATAAAAGTTCTTATTTCAATGCAGATACGAATTTTAAACAAACTAAAACAGCAGATAAAGCCTTTAAATTATTTTTTTCTCATAGAATTATTTTGGGGTCTGGTTGGTGTCTGAGGTTTTGCGCATTTAATGTTACACGTTGCATGTTATTTCAGTACATAGTTTACTCGTGTACCAAGTTTCATTGAAATCCGTTCAACTGTTTGAGTGTGAAGTAGTAACAAACATAACACACAAACTGTCTGCTTTTATAATATAATGGATGAATTTAAAAGAAAATGTGAAACTTTACTTATTATGTCAATAGTACTCGTAGTCATAGTAGTTTATTGATAAGGGATTGTTACAAATCAAACACAGAGTGTTACATTATACTTAGTCAACAAATGATTAAATACAATGTTTAATGGTAAAGAATGTCAAACATATAAAAGACTAGCTTTCCGCCCGGGGGTTCGTCCGCGTGAACTACAGTTTATATCGCCCGTGCTCAGCAGTGGAATTATAGGTAGCCTATGTGTTATTCCAGTGTCTCTTCTACCTACCTACCAAATTTGATCTAAATCCGTTCAGTAGTTTTTGCGTGAAAGCGTAACAGACAGTCAGACAGACAGACAGACAGAGTTACTTTCGCATTTATAATATTAGTAGGGATATACAAAATAAACAAACAAATAAATAGAAGTCAAAATCACACATTAGACTATAATAACACGAACATGATACCAAATACATCACGCCTGTGGGGGATGCGGGGTTAGGTAACTACCTAAGTGCAGTGTAGGTGCACACTTATTTCAGTCACCCGCTTAAATCTTAGTTTCTAAAAACAACGTCAATTATATAAACCAAAATCGTGAGGTGCGCGCAGAAAAGTCTAAGACTTTGTGTGCAGAAAAGTCTAAGACTTTGTGTGTTAAAAGTAAGGCGAAGGACAACAACCGTGACCACAAATGAATCAGTAAAAACTCAAAACAAAATTTCATTTCAAGTTTTCCATTTAAAAATCACTTTAACTTTTAAATATACAAACTTTTTGACAAGTCCCTCTTTACTTTCTACCATCATAGTACTCTTGAACCTCATCTCCATGAATGTATAATTCAATACCCATTATTATGTAAATACATAGTTTCCGTGGTAGACTGAAAGAGGCCATTTTATTTACTGAAATGTTTAGTAGGTAAGGTGCAAAGAAGTTGTAAAATGATTTTGTTTTCTAAAACTTTTTTTAATATAGACGGTAGGGAATTCCACTCCTTAGCTGTAAGCATAATGAATGTGTTCCCAAAATGCTTTGTACGTTTTGGGCGGGATGTCAACCATGTAACGATGATGGAACGGACTTGGCGGAATTTTGTTTTTATTATAATTTCTTTAATTTATGTTCTATACATATTTATACTAAACACATGTGTAAAACATTAAAAAATATTAAAAAAAATGTAGTCCGCCGGTGCCGGGAGCATGATCCAAGCTACCGGTGGCTCCAGAGACAGTAACTTCCACACAATGCAAGTTGTAACAAGGAGTACTACCTTCTAAATCAGACCCTTGATCCAATTGTGCAACGACAGCTTCGACAGAAGGTCGTGGAAGCTTTTGGCCATCAAGCTATTAGCTGTCACAACAATTGGCACAATGACAGCCGAGTCCATATTCCACATATCTCTTATTCAACTTTACTGTAATAATTACAAAGAATGATACCACGGTTTCTATGCTATCTGGGGCCACTGTCCAATATTAGTTTTATGTCTTTAGATAGGTAACTGCTAACGGGCGGACAAAGATTTGGAAGTTGGTGCCAAGTTCCAAATCTTTATCCATCCGTTAATATCCAACGATATAGCACACATTGCTATTGGAACATGGACCCAAAATTGGTGTCTTTGAGTTCTGCTTATGTCATCAATCACCGCTGTCCAATTTGTGGAAAAAAAACAAACATTTAGATTAAGGCATTTCCCTTTAACACAAGGAAAACTTATACATATGTTGTAAGGTTGATTTTAATGATCGCAACTGAGGAACAAGGTCTCCTGTCCAATTTGCACATGTTGCTGTACTGAGACGTCACACTAAATTGACATGTCCTAACGACCGGTGTCTTCGATTGAACTTCGAACACACAGAACAGAAAATATAGGTAGAAATGCCCCTAACGTGGCTAAGCACGGGAACCAGTGTCGCCAAACTCACACATTTGCGTATCAAATTGTACATTACACACATAAAAAACAGTAATATGATTGGCTACGAAGCTACGAATTACAAACTTAACTTTTACAATTCATATTCTTATTGCTTTCATAAATTAGGTCTTATTACAACGTAAGAAAGTTGTTATTATTTGACATGACACGAACAATAAAGAAGTTTTAACCAATTTACAACGAGTTCGCCTACTCAACGCTAGATGGCGCTGTAACCAATTTATTCTATTCAGAACGCTAGTGCCTTTGAAATAGATGCCATATTCACCTGCACTAGTATATAATATGTAATAGGCGAATTTAGTCTACTGTTGACACACGGGCGATACCTAAGAGGCACTTCCTCTAGTTTTCTTTATTCCGTGTTCGAACACGTCACCCACTATCCGGACTTGTTGATAAATCTACAGGAAATCTAGGTCACACGACGGGAAAGTTTAAGTTTACACCTGTGACGTCTGAAGCAGTAGGTTAGGTAGTAAATGTGTCTACTGTTTTCCTCTTATAAATATTTCTCAGTACCTGAGAATGGACCCACCCTCCTTTGGCTTTGCCGTAGTCGAATAACAACGATCCTTATAAGGTTGGTACTACCACCATTTTGGAAAGATGCGACCTTCGGCGGGTCTTAAACCTCCTAATGATTTCATCGAGCCATCGGAGAGCCTGCACACGAGTTGTCATACCAACCTGAAAATCAGCTAAGGATTGGAATTCTCTGCCGGAGTCTGTTTTTTCTGATAGCTAGAACTTAGAGTTCTTTAAGTCTAGAGTGAATAGGTTACTTTTAGGCAAGCGTACTCCATTTTCGGCCACATCATCGCTTACCATCAGATGAAATAATAGTCAAAAGCGAGCATATCCATAATAAAAATAAACTTTAAACAGACTCTATGCCCACGTCGGGCGCAGCAAAGGCAATCTTCGTAGGTGGCGGTATTTGGACGACTCCGATCTTCAGTCTTTGTGGGGTCTCTCCCCAAACCATATCTCACCTACATCTTGCCTCACGTGCCCTGTCAGGTATCTGTTCACGTAGGAATCTAATGCCTGCGTCAGCGAACAGCAATGCCGTGCGTGGCCAAATATTGGGTTAGAAAAGGAATTTAATTTTGAAAAAATAGTCTAGTTTTGCCATCAACGTGCTAAGAAGTAGTAACGGTAAAAAGTAGACAAAAACATATGTAGGATACTAAATTTATAATAATAACCTCCAATCCTTCATCGGCTGACTTTTGCCACGGAACAGATTCACAACCATTCCACCTTCAAATATTATGACATCATCTGTCATTTCGTGGATTCCCACTATCTTCACCAGAATGTTAGTCTACCTTCCCATGCAGTCACTTCTCCAAAACCTTTTACCCCATCAGGCATTCGTAACTTAATTCATGAATCCCCAAGCGACCACCGGTGGCCGCGCATCTATTGTCTTACTATTGTGTCTCTAATTGACGGTATCTGAAGGGTTAAAATTAATAAATTGGAAATTCAGACTTTGACGGTTACCTTGTTTCTTCTGATGTCTTCAGTTTTGTCCTTTGCTTGTCTTTTAGCCTTTTGGTAAAGTCATAGGAAACGTGTTAAAAGGACAAATTATTTATCATTTCATGATTCATGTATATACCATTTTTAAGCTCAATTTTAGCTTGTTCAAGATCTTCGCAATGAAGTCTCCATCAGCTCGTATATCAGTGGTTAACGTGATACCTTCGGCTCAAAATTGGCTTTTCTCTCCGATCATAAACTTGTTATGTTCCTCTTACACGAAACATTATCTTACAACTATAAGACTTTACTTCATTACACGTAGGTATAGTTTTAGTTACATTAAGCCTAAAAGCCCTTCATTGGATTTCCATCAACTGTTTTACATATTATACATAGAGTGTCCTTTTAAATAATTTATCAACAAAAGCTCAATTCAACCTGATTTTGGATGTTGCTTTTTTACGGTCATGAATTCAGAATGCCAATAAGTAACCGCTTGAATTAATAATTTGTAAATTTATTATTTCATCGAAACCATCATGAAAGTTTCATCACAAAATCTGTTTCTCGGTAGGAAATCAATTAAATACATGTTGTGATAAACGTTAGCAATTCAACGTGGCAATGCTGCCAGTCTTCTGAGCACATTACCCGATGACAGCGATGTGGAGGAGTACTTCGACGCCTGAGTGTACTTTGTATTATATTTATGTAAATAGTTAGGTTTTAGTACAAATAGTTTATTTAGTATTTTTATTTTTTTTATTTAGTTACATAATTGTATTAAATTTAATAAATGGCATCTCATTTTGATAAATAGTTCGTATTTACACTAATATTTATAAAGGTGAAAGAAAGTTTGTGAGTGTATGTTTGTTACTTCTTCACTCTTGAAAAGCTGAAATTTAGGAACGGGTAAACCATGTAGCTTTATCGGATACTTTTTACCTCGAGAGTATGTTTTATTTGGCAAATTTTTTGATCCAGGGAAAATGTCCCTGGCATACGGACGAAGCCACTGGTAACATCTTATATTAGCTTTCGCCTTTATTATATTAGTGTGATTCTACTCTAACCTACCAAGAAATATACTAAATGACTGAACACTGTCACCCAAAATACAAGCACTCGCTTAGTTCGGGAGACAGTACCAGTACCAGCACATTAGCATATTTCATCATCATCATCATTATCAGCCTTTTTTTAATGTTCCCACTTCTAGGCCTCCTCTCTAGGAGAGGCCACCACGCGGGCCCAGTGCGGTTTAGTGAATGTTACATGTCTTCGTATTTTTGATTCAAGAACATGTCGGTTTCCTCACGATGTTTTCCTTCACCCTTTTGAGAGCAGTGGTAATGAAATAAATTACACAAAGTAATGGGATAGCAGGGTTACATAAGTACATTTACTTATTTCAAATTATAAGTCACCCTGTCAACTGGTACAACTTTGTGACAAAAAAGATTATTATTAAAATAATGCAAAATGAATAAATAATATTTGAGTAAAGTAACGTATGTTAAAGTATAATTATACTCGTAGTTATTTTAAGAAATAAGGAAATTCCGCACAAAACCTTTGTACGGTCGCCAATAGATAAGTACTTTTAATGCGTCACAGACTCACAGTCTATATATATGGTCACAGTCCACATTCCAATTAATTGCCTTTCAAAACCAGTCGTAATATGGGCCTTTTATCTGATGGTGCGTGGAAGTCCTTTGTACAGCTGCCATCCTGTGCCCGATGGCGCCTTGTGCTTTATATTATGTATCGCGTGTATATATGTACGTCCGCGGATACTTTTTGGGGTGTATTATTTAGGGTTATTGGTAACGCGACATGTAGCTATCATTCGTTCAAAATACGGCCTGTATTCATACAGGGATACTATTAAATCCGTCAGGACGTGATAGCGTGACCTATTTGAAACAATTAGAAACCCGAGCTAGTCTAAGCGGAAACCCATGAGTTTGAAGCAAAAATTTTTTCATTGATAAATGGGAGAGACTTAAAAAGTCCTCGAGTAGGTACTATATTACTAATACTGTAATAATATGTCTTAAAATAACTTTATATAGTAATGCATGCAATATATTTATACTATTACTACTTAATTATAAATAAACTATGGTATTTGTTTCTCACCACAATACTACAGAAACATAATTTAGACAGATAATAACTTTATTATTGTGGAAAACTAATGCCCAAACTAGGCTGCAAGCATGTATATCAAGGCACCTCCCGCCTTTTAGTACACAGTAATAATCTCAATACATTAAGTTTAAATAAATTAGGTTACATTTTCACTTCCTGTCGAGTATACGTCTCGATGTATTCGCGACAGGAAGTCTACGTCGACACCCGTCTTCGGTGAGTTCAGAAAACAAACTTAAGAGGGTCCTTTTCCACTCGCCTATCGTAAATATCGAAAATGGTTTAAAAGCTTGTTACTTCATTTAATGCAATCCAAGGCGATGTTTGACGAAAAGGCAACGCAAAAAAAGAGAGATAACGCCAGAAAACTCTGTTAGTATTCGGTAATTCCGAGATTTACTCGAAAATTTCACAAAACTTGCTCCAGGAAATAGCTGTTTTTTTTAAACCCTTAAAAGTTTTTGGAAAAAGTTGTCGTCATTTAGAATCTTAATAAAATTTGCAAGGTTTCTAGAGGATTACTTTTTTGAGTTTTTTAATTTTTAGGCAAATTATGAAGTGTTATGCAAAGTTCATGCAAAATAGGACATTTTCAGAGGTTTTTACTGGATTAGTTTTACACAAATTTAGAAATTGGTTTCTTCAGAAACCTAGATAATATCCACAAGATACTGTGTTTCCAAAATATCTAATGAAAAATGTGTAATAACGTCAAAATCAGTTATGAGCGGTTGTATGAAAAACAGTGAATATGTGAGTCATTATGCACCACCTTAAATACTCGTATTTAAGTCTGTTGTTGTCTACGGTTGTCTCACCGAAAACTTGAAGAGTAGATTTTTTTTTTTTTTTCCCGATGGGGAAAATCATCTTATGACAAAACCCGCTCTTGGGCGGAGCGGGAGATAGTGTCAGACTCTTACTGACTAAAAACCCCATCCCGTTCCTTCTAGCCTTCATACCGGGGCACGAGCTCCCTTTCGGACAACCCTGTCCCCAGTAGGCTTCGGCCCAGCTGGGCCCCTCCTGCTGCTGACAACTTCTTGAGGCGCGCGGGAACAGTGCGCGCCGTCGACGTCTTGGACTCGGTCCATTACCGGACGATCGGACAGCGAGCTACCCATGGCTCGCCGTCCGCGAGCCCACGTCTACGGTGGCCGGAAATCGGGATCGGAATCCCGACGGCGGCGGCGAGGGCGCCTTTGCCTGATGCGGTCGGCCTCCTCCTTTGCTAGCATCACTGCTTCGCAGAAGGAGGCGACCGCCTGCCACTCCTCCTCGCTCCGGATCATGGCCTCAACCAAGGCTCGGCGCGAGAGGTCTCCGCCGCCGATCGCCCCCACGAGGGCACGGCGTTGCTCCGCCCAAGCAGGGCATACCTCTACTGTGTGCTCCACCGTGTCCTCCGGGCGTTCCGCACAGTGGCGGCACCCGGGCGTCTCTTCCGCTCGAATCCGATGCAGGAACCTCCCGAACTTGCCATGTCCGGTGAGGACCTGCGTCATGCGGAAGGTAAGGACGCCGTGAGGTCTTTCCAGCCACGCCTCAAAGAGGGGACTTACCGCCATAATCGTGGCGTGCCCAACTTGAAGAGTAGATAGCAAAAAGGCCAAAAAAATATACCACTCAGGGGGAACAGGCAAAACGACCAATACTCATCCCTTTTTACTTCAAAGACGTAGCGACGAAGGTGACACTAAGCCTTTGACGTGGCCCAATTAGAATAGTAGAAGACAACTACTGCGTTCAAGATCGCTTTATCTCTCTCAAACTTTTGCCCCCGTTTTCACTTCACACCTGGATCGGGATAAGTCAGTCCTTTCTCTATCAATCAATCTTTCTCACGGTCTCACCTGCCTATGTTGGGGACGGCTTCCAGTCTATCGTGATGGCTCAGTATTTTACATGAAGCGACTGTCAGTCTATTCTCTATATCTATGCTTTATTATGTGTCACTGACAAATCGCAGATCCTCTAAAAGACTGTCATATTTATGTCAAAAAATTGTGATAAATACTTCGTTTTTTACTAAAATAACCTTTACTTTTACAAATAATGCTATTTGACAATATTCGCGCGCTTTTGCTGATCGGGAAAGTAGGCAATTGTCTAAAAAGGCACCCGTTTTTGTCTGTGTTCCAAATCCGAATTTAACTGCATAGTCATACAGTAATCTTAAAATGGCGCTCGTTTTTTTGCGTTACGTCTTATGACAGTTTTTTTAGAGGATGTGTGTTATTATGTAGGTATGACATACATGATAGATGACGGTTTTCGGGGTGCTTCCTATGAGGTCATATTGTGTAAGTAGAAGGAAGTGACTGTCAAGCGACACGTCTAAACGTTTGACATAGACCTCATTGTGTAGACCTCATTTTAGTCCGTGGAGAGGCCGAAATGGATGGTCTTAAATGTGAGTAGAAAACTGGTAAAATTGGGCGTTGAGTAAATTAGCTCCCTCATCATGCTGGTTACTGTTTTAACCACATAATTACGGTGCTCTGTACAGATTAATAGTTCTGAAACTAAACTCATCATTATTATAGCTGGTGATGTGATGATACTTATTTATGATGGAATGTTTCAACAACGATAATTTTGCACCAATATAATTTATCAGAAATCACCTCAAAATTCATAGTGATGTATCGCAGTGTACGCAGTGGCATTTTTTGTGGTAACACACCAAATGACTCCTCTTGCTCTGGGCAGCGCGCGAGGAAGAGTCAAACTGGTTGTACTTGTTTCATCACCTTTGCATTCCAGAGCCGCGGTAACTCTTTTAAAAAATCCTGCAACTTTACTCAGTACCATAAAAATGTCTGATATCTTCGGACAGGCAGAGGAACTCTTCAATAAATAATAGCATATCTTCCGGAATTGCTGCAATCGCATGTCTGTTTATTGTTAATACCATTTCATAACAAATGATCACCACTGAATCGCTCTGAAGGGGAACAGATGTGTACAGTTGACACTAGTAGGGTAAAGTGTACAACTTCATTCACATAAATTAGTGCGCTTCACCATCAACGAAATGTCTTGCATAACTGCTTACCATCAGGTGGGATCGCAATCAAGCATTAGTTTATATCAGACTAGCTGCTCCCAGCGGCTTCGCCCGCGTGATAGCCGAAAATTATCCCAAGGGAACATACTTCCGGGATAAAAAGTATCCTATGTCCTATTCCAGGACATGGTCTATCCGTGTACCAAGTTTCGGTTTTGCCATTTAGGCGTGAAAACGTAACAAATAAACAAACAAACTCACTTTCGCTTTTATAATATTAGTAAGGATAAAAAAAGCATACAAAGCACAACTTCAATTAGTTCCTAACTAATAAATTCCTGATTATATTTATACACTACGTGAACCTTGGGATCAGAAACTACCTATCAAAATAGACTACCTATCGAAATTTCGTCCAAGAAGATTCCGGAGCAATTCGATACAATCTAGACGGTATAATTAGATTTTTGAAAAAAGAATATATCTAGCCAGGATGTAAACCCCCAAGGAAAACCTCGCAAACATCGAAGCGTCTACAGAGTTAACCCTACGTCACCCGAGAGGATAACCCTGCCTCCGTCGACATAGACTGCTAGACGCTTTACGCTCGTCTGGGAATTATTATACTGGTGCGGGTTAAATACGATAATCAATCAATTAAAATGCTTTTACGGTACGCGTTGCATCCTGGCACAATTGGACGTACGTAGAATATTTTAGAGCATAGAGATTTTTTTTCTAATGTCTTTGGCGTGGTTACTAAGTCCTTTAAGACATAGGTATCATTGTATGGAGTGCCATTAGAATACGGAACAAATGTAATGTGTTTTTGCACGTTATATTTGAGCCGGCCCTCTCAACAAACTTCGCTAAAGTACAAAAAAATACAACAGCAAAAAAACAACAATAAAATTCACAGCTCTATTTTGCAGAGATCGCGCCTGCTGTTTCAACGATTCCACATATTGTTCAGTCGTGTAATCACTCGGGATACGAAATTACACCAATTTTACATCACAATATCCACTAGGTATACTTTAGCGAATAATTGAAACAGCCACTGAACTTCGCTCAGCAAAATGCCGCCAAAAACTTTAGAGCATAGAGAGTCCTCCAGAAACTAGAGCATAGAGCATTTTATAGGAAATTGAAATGACTATAAACAGTACTTCATAAAATAATACCTATGTATAAGCATAAGTAGCCTTATAATTTTCTTACCGATTCAAGCCTCCTCTCTAGGAGTGGGAATGGGCCGTTATCCACCACGCCGGCACTGTGCGGGTTGGTGGATATCACATATCTTGTCAATTTTTATACTAAAAGTAGCCGGTTTCCTCACGATGTTTTTCTTCATGATTTTTAGAGCAGTGGTGATGAAATAAATTACACAAAGTAAAGTGCCTGGCTGGTTTTGAACACGCGGCCAATAACTCGTTCGTTGTGGCGGTTTTCACTGGGCCAACAGGCCTCTAGGCGTATCTGCTATTCATACATGGTAGATTTTATAAAAAATTGCCAAAGTTATCTATATCTATACTTATAATAAATCTGTAGAGAGGTCAATTCTGTACATGAAATATATTTCCAAAATAACTATCAGGGGGTGATTAGTGATCGATACTGATGCCAAAAATGCAAACAGTAAAATTTTTGTCTGTCTGTCTGTCTGTCTGTCTGTCTGTCTGTCTGTCTGTCTGTCTGTCTGTCTGTATGTTCTTTATAGAAACAAAAACTACGCGATGGATTTTAACGAAACTTGGTACAATCATTCTTCATACTCCTGGGCAGGTTATAGTATACTTTTCATCACGCTACGATCAATGGGAGCAGAGCACTGAAGGGAAATGTTGGGGAAACGAGAAAAATTACTCCATTTTTTAAGCTTCCGTCGCGTTTGCAGCCTTAATGGTTAAAGCTACACAGAAATTATGTATTACGGAAATGTTCTCCTTAAAATTATATAAAAAATATCCCACGACATTATATGTCAATATTTTATGGTTGACTCACAATAACACATGTAACTCCCGATAGCTTAGCAGTTCGGAGCTTTCTGTTTATTTTTGTCTATGGCACCAAGGTGTGTGCACACTGTCACGCGCGTAAGTGGAAGGGAGAGATCTGGAACGTCTCGAATCGTCTCGCGCATCACGTTGTTTTCCAGTCCCCGGGCTCTTAGAATTCGACACCAGACGTTTCAGATCTTTGATTTTGACGACTCCGTTGTCGCTGGCATAAGCAACAGGATCCGCGTACGAAGTCGCTGGCAGAAGCTAGTAAACTAATAATACGAATATTCATTGTAAGTGACAAAAAAACAGTACCTACGACTGCTGGTGAATTATAGACATACATTCTTCCAACTATTCGTAGTTCAGAAATCACAGCAATTCCCTTTATTATTATATAAGATGTACATAATTGTGACAAGCACTCAAACAAAATAACCCTTTTATATTATGGACAAAACATTCCTATTTCATAACGGAACAAAGGAGAAAGCGGGAAAGTCGGGTCAACCCTAAAATGCCGACGTGTACCGTCGCGATATAGGCCCCGGACAGGGCGGGAGCTTGCGCGGGGTCTGAGGCGGGCGCGGAGTATCGGACACGAAATCGCCGCCAAGTTAGTGAAAAGACTATGGTGGGCCCTTAGTGAGACGGAACAGCAGGTTTAGACAAATTAATTTTCTGTTAGCGTCCAACGCTGTATAAAATGTATGACAATGATATAATACCTGTCACGCCACTTGTCACTTCGCTGCGTGACTTCTCCGCTGATGAATGACTTTACCATACTTTTTGTACTTAGTATTTAGCCCTATTTACAAATTGTAAGTCACTGGTATGGTTGAACCAGTGACGTACGATTTGTAAAGGCAGGCACTTTGCTTAGTACAAAAAGTTTGGTTATTTCATCACCACTGATAAATTAATTTCTCACAACATTAAAGAAAAACACAGTGTCAAAACCGGCATGTCTTATAACAAAACAAATTAAGACATGCGGCATTCATCATATTCGCCCTAGGGCCACGTGATAAATAAAGTACAGCAGTGGGAACATCATAAAGCTTATTACACTTTGTTTAGCCTCTACAACCCGCGATGCACTACGGCCCCCCTACTCGCGCCCGCTCTCGCCCTCATAACCGCCCCCTTCACACAGTACAGGGCCATAAGTTCATTTACATACCACAGTTGTTCTTAGTTCTTGCGTTACTGTCCTAGTTACGTAACGGTTAGTTCGCCTCACAAACAAAACTCGTGCTGCTTTGATAAAGCTATCGTCGGAGAACCGTGTTTTCAAGGGAAATTATGAAAACTAAGTAGGTGATGTTAGCAGCTTGAACCTATTTGGCTAGACGTTTGTTTGTATTTTACAAGCTGTTGCAACATGCTTTAAAATTCAGCTTATAGTATAACTAGAATGTTATGTGTGTATTCCTAGTACAAAAAGTTTCTTATGTGCTAAAAGTATCCAAGACATGACATATCTGTAAGCCAAAATTCGAATTCAAAGTAACAAACACATATATACATTATAACATTACATTACACACACACACATACACACATCATCACAAACATTACATTACTTTTTTTTTTATTACATATATATTTGTTTATGTGGTGTACAATAAAGAATATAAATAATAAATAAATAAACACGCACTCAAACCGCCTTTATAATGTTAGTGTGATGTGATTGGATGTTCCTAACTATAGTTGAGCCAGTGTATACCACTGTATATACTCAGACCTTTTTTTACAAGTATACGCTTCGCCAGTTCTGTTAATATTCCTTAAGTAATAATGGTAATGAGGGGATAAACTCTTACCTATTTAAATACTGGCTTCTGCCAGCGGTTACGCCCGCGTGATTATAAAAAAAAATATCGCAAAGGATCATACTGCCGGAATAAAAAATATATCTTATGTTCTATTCCAGTACCCTTAGCCAAGTTGATAATCTGCAATCGTTAACGCTAGTCGAACACTAATCAAATATATGGGAATGTTCATAATCTCAACGTTAAGTCAGTGGTCAGAATAAACGAAAGCCAAGTTCACATCGTTCAAAAAATTAAAGAATGAATTTTTATCGTTTCTACAATGTTAGACGCTACATCCTTTGTTATAAAAACGCTACATTGAATATCATAGAACGAGAGGCTGACTCAGGCGCGTCAACAGTCAACATGGCTAGCAACTTATCGTTTTCTGCAATTGTTGACACCGAAGCATTATGGATTGGCGAACGGAATTCGACACGAAACGGTTGTAACTTGGCTAGGGGGGCCGGACATAGTCTCGTCTGGTGACAAATGTCATTTAATCCCGTTCGGCCATTTGAGAACAAAGGAGTAACAAACATAAAATATAAACTTTATTAGTGTGACTTAAAAAAAAAACACATTTAGTTGTATAGGAAAAACTCATTAAAAACCATATCAACAAACAAAAAAACAGAAGCGAGTTTAAAAAAAAAATCCAGTAACAAGTTATGTAAGTGAGGACAGTGTTTTGTTTAAAAAAAATGCTTTTAAAATAGAGGAAGGGATGTAAAAGCAATTTGTCACTGGGAATAAATTGCTGCAGAAGTATTAAACAGATGTTACTCTCGGGGTGGTCCAGCGACTCGTGATCACAATTTGTAAGCAGAAACACTCAGTAAATTCACTTTAATGTTATGAAGTGTATCTAGAAAGTCAGCAGAACGAATATTGCGACTATTTTAAGCAGATACAGCTTGTTTCCTTAGATTTTTAAATCAGTTTCTGTTTATATATTTTCTTATTTTGACACATTTTTTCTAGATTGGTATAAGTATTTCGTTTTTTTTTTCCTTTTTTCTAACTACTAACTTATCGTACCCGCTTTACTTAGTCGCCGCACTGCACCCACGTGCGATTGCTCACGTAGACTACAACAGTACACAACAATACAGACACACAGACTAATACAGTATTCATTGTTTGTGTCATACGGGACGCATCGCTTTGCCTTCGCGTTCACGTTGAATTACTCATGCGAGACCGGTGTCTACTGCGGTCAGTAGACATAGGCACCGCATTGCGTTGATCCGTTGAACCGCATGGGATCGCTTCACTTCATTATTGTTTGGGATGATAAGCAAATGTTACATGAGCTAGTCTACTAGACAGACTGCATTACTTAGGATGCTAGATTATTTAAAAGAGTTACCACGGCTCTGAAACATAAAGAGCTACTATATGAACATGTTTATAATGTCAGTAAAAGTCTGTCGGTCTCTCCCCACCGAAAGCGGGAGAAGTTCATCATCATCATCTTACTGCCCATTTTACTTAGGGCAACGCAACACCTTTTTCCATCCATTCTATTTCATGAAAAAACCTGTTATCTCACAAGCTACTGGCGATATTTGTAAAGATAAATATACGCTTCATGTAACTGACTTGATTGTATGAAATTGGCCAATTACTCGGCCATTTAGGTCTAAACGGCAGGACATTCCAAGAATGATTGACGGGTAGGTACTTATATCGAAATGACAGGTGTTCTTGAACAGTTGGTGAGCCATGCTATCGTTTTACTGGTACGCTTTGATTTTCTCAATTAAATTTACGTATCCGTTGACAACGGGCTATGGAGTGCAATATTAAAAGTGTTAAGCAAATAGATCGCGATAGAAACAACTGAAGTAGCTGATGTTGGGGAAAAAGGCTGAAATGGGAGTGAGCCCATAGGCGGGCCTCGCGTTGGATGCCTAAGGGAGAACCTACGCGCAAAGGTGGTGATACGACCTGATCATTCGCGGGCCAAACTTGGCCAAAGATCGCCTTAGATAGAGTGGTTTTGTAGGAGCAGGAATTTTTACCCAGAAATGGAACACGGAATAAGTTAAAAAAATAAACAGGATTACGTATTTCAGTCTCATTAAAATCTATAGCTACCCATCCTCTTAACATAATCCCTTAAAACCTTCTATAATATCCGTAAGCATGGTGTCCCAAAGCCAAGGATAACAAATTTTTGAGCCGTATTCCAAAACAACAGAATATGCCTCTGATATGAGTAAAATAAAAGGTACAAAAAATATAAATGTGACTAAAAGCTGAAAGCCTGCTCACTCGGTTAGATAATTCGATGAATTAATATTTGACTTGATGCTAATGTTTCAGATACAGATACACCCTACGTTTAAAATGAAACGGGTATTTATGCTGTAAAGATTAACATTTTATTTCAGGTAGAATTAACAATGTGATCTGTTTAATTGTTAGTGTACTCTTGTGCTTATGGCAATTCATTATGGTTGGCATTGCAAGTCTTTTTTTACCATACATACTTAGACTTTTTTCACAGATTTTACATTAAAAAGGTTTACAAAGATATGCCATGCCAACACTAGTAGCAGAATGTGTCGTTGCAATTAGTCCCTCGTCATAATCATTAGCCTTTTTAATGTTCCCACTGTTGGGGCTCAGGCTTCTTCTCTAGGAGAGGAAATGGGCCGAACAGGCCCAGTGCGGGTTGGTAAAAGTCATATGGGTTCGATTTTCTCCTATAATGATACATTGTATGGTACACAATGTGTACCTACCACATTTTATGCAAATAAATGATATAATTATTATAAAGCAAGTATTATTGTAAAAGAATGGTGTTTAAGCTCGGCCCAAAACCTGTATTTAAGGACAATAGAACCACCCTCCATTATATTTTCATTAACTGTGTTCTATAAACTCTGGCAGCTATTACAGTACCATAGGATAGAAAATTAATAAAAAAGGAAAGTAAAACCATGCACGCGAGCATTTTCTAGAAACTGTGCCAAGCCACTCTGTGCCGATAATTTCATGTTAGTGTACCGTACACCCATTACGAAGTTCGCGGAATTTTAATGATCTCAACATGCCTTTAGTTATACCTAACGAACAGAAATATTACACGACCTGAGAGTTTAACATAACATGCCTTTTTAATAGGGATACAAGGTGGGTTCATGAAGATTAAATACCAACCAACGTTTACACTAAGGGTGTTTTTAATATCAAGTGATTGCCCTGCCCCTGGGCCGCTTTTTTCCTGCATTACAAAAAAATCTTGTATGAAAAGGACATTTTCGTGAGTTACGAAATCCGCACGATAATAATAACTTAGGTTATTTTTAAATAACCTAAGTGAATTTGGGCATTGAAAAAGAAATCTTTGGACCACCAGACGTACGGCGAAGCGCAACCGGTACATGGCGGATATCCCATCGCGAAACGTTTGAGGAACACGTTCATTATGCGTCCCTGAGGATCTTTAAGTCTACTCAAGAGTGAATAGGCAAGAGTGCTCCACCGTCGACCAATCGCTTTCCATCAGGTGAAATACTGATCAAACGCGAGTATAAACAGTAAAAAAATCCATTGCGCATAGGTACATAAACTCGTAACAAAAATATCTTAAAACAAAGGATTTGGAATTGTGCTATATCTTATTTCCCACCTCAAAAAAAAGCATTGCAAGAAACTTTTATCTAATTAGTTCCCTGAAATAAAACTGGAAAGGCGCCTCGTAGCTCAGCCACTGTTAATAAAAGACACCATTAATTTTCCATAGCGTTGGTCACCATCATGCAAATTGCAATTTACTAAATTGCTTCTTGAATTATTGAGGACTTCTTTGTTGGAAGAATTGCAATTCCGTTTGCAACAAATCAAAATGGTAAATTTTATTCTGCATAGCGTTGTAAAATTCTAACTAACGAGCTGTGTCTTCTTTTTTCAGATTCAGGCATGATTTGAACAATCGAGGTGAGTCGACGTTTTAGTTAAATTTTCTTGGAAAATTGCATTTTGATTATGAATTTATTTTAATGTATGTATTTGTATTATTTTTATACCATAAACACACAAATGCGAAAGCGAAAAATTATAAATGCGAAAGTTCGAGTGTATGCTCGAACAATTGAACGGATTTCCAATTTCCAATTGAACCATTCATCGAAATCCGTTCCTTGATTCCTTTATTCCTTGAATCCTGGTTCCTTGAATAGCACATTGTGTAAGATTAATTATTATTATTTTTTTAACCCAGGAGTATGTTCTCTTGCGCTGCTAAGTTTTTTGTATATCAATGGCTGCTAACTATCATGCGGGCGTTCTCGCTGACAGCACCTAGTATTTAAATCTAAAACAATAAATAAAAAAAATGATATTTTAACAATTGTACAATGGATAGATGTTGACAAACAGAAGTAGTCGTTAGTCATTATAATATTCTTAGGATCTTCAACCTGAAAATCAGCTAAGGATTGGAATTCTCTGCCGGAGTCTGTTTTTTCTGATAGCTAGAACTTAGAGTTCTTTAAGTCTAGAGTGAATAGGTTACTTTTAGGCAAGCGTACTCCATTTTCGGCCACATCATCGCTTACCATCAGATGAAATAATAGTCAAAAGCGAGCATATCCATAATAAAAATAAACTTTAAACAGACTCTATGCCCACGTCGGGCGCAGCAAAGGCAATCTTCGTAGGTGGCGGTATTTGGACGACTCCGATCTTCAGTCTTTGTGGGGTCTCTCCCCAAACCATATCTCACCTACATCTTGCCTCACGTGCCCTGTCAGGTATCTGTTCACGTAGGAATCTAATGCCTGCGTCAGCGAACAGCAATGCCGTGCGTGGCCAAATATTGGGTTAGAAAAGGAATTTAATTTTGAAAAAATAGTCTAGTTTTGCCATCAACGTGCTAAGAAGTAGTAACGGTAAAAAGTAGACAAAAACATATGTAGGATACTAAATTTATAATAATAACCTCCAATCCTTCATCGGCTGACTTTTGCCACGGAACAGATTCACAACCATTCCACCTTCAAATATTATGACATCATCTGTCATTTCGTGGATTCCCACTATCTTCACCAGAATGTTAGTCTACCTTCCCATGCAGTCACTTCTCCAAAACCTTTTACCCCATCAGGCATTCGTAACTTAATTCATGAATCCCCAAGCGACCACCGGTGGCCGCGCATCTATTGTCTTACTATTGTGTCTCTAATTGACGGTATCTGAAGGGTTAAAATTAATAAATTGGAAATTCAGACTTTGACGGTTACCTTGTTTCTTCTGATGTCTTCAGTTTTGTCCTTTGCTTGTCTTTTAGCCTTTTGGTAAAGTCATAGGAAACGTGTTAAAAGGACAAATTATTTATCATTTCATGATTCATGTATATACCATTTTTAAGCTCAATTTTAGCTTGTTCAAGATCTTCGCAATGAAGTCTCCATCAGCTCGTATATCAGTGGTTAACGTGATACCTTCGGCTCAAAATTGGCTTTTCTCTCCGATCATAAACTTGTTATGTTCCTCTTACACGAAACATTATCTTACAACTATAAGACTTTACTTCATTACACGTAGGTATAGTTTTAGTTACATTAAGCCTAAAAGCCCTTCATTGGATTTCCATCAACTGTTTTACATATTATACATAGAGTGTCCTTTTAAATAATTTATCAACAAAAGCTCAATTCAACCTGATTTTGGATGTTGCTTTTTTACGGTCATGAATTCAGAATGCCAATAAGTAACCGCTTGAATTAATAATTTGTAAATTTATTATTTCATCGAAACCATCATGAAAGTTTCATCACAAAATCTGTTTCTCGGTAGGAAATCAATTAAATACATGTTGTGATAAACGTTAGCAATTCAACGTGGCAATGCTGCCAGTCTTCTGAGCACATTACCCGATGACAGCGATGTGGAGGAGTACTTCGACGCCTGAGTGTACTTTGTATTATATTTATGTAAATAGTTAGGTTTTAGTACAAATAGTTTATTTAGTATTTTTATTTTTTTTATTTAGTTACATAATTGTATTAAATTTAATAAATGGCATCTCATTTTGATAAATAGTTCGTATTTACACTAATATTTATAAAGGTGAAAGAAAGTTTGTGAGTGTATGTTTGTTACTTCTTCACTCTTGAAAAGCTGAAATTTAGGAACGGGTAAACCATGTAGCTTTATCGGATACTTTTTACCTCGAGAGTATGTTTTATTTGGCAAATTTTTTGATCCAGGGAAAATGTCCCTGGCATACGGACGAAGCCACTGGTAACATCTTATATTAGCTTTCGCCTTTATTATATTAGTGTGATTCTACTCTAACCTACCAAGAAATATACTAAATGACTGAACACTGTCACCCAAAATACAAGCACTCGCTTAGTTCGGGAGACAGTACCAGTACCAGCACATTAGCATATTTCATCATCATCATCATTATCAGCCTTTTTTTAATGTTCCCACTTCTAGGCCTCCTCTCTAGGAGAGGCCACCACGCGGGCCCAGTGCGGTTTAGTGAATGTTACATGTCTTCGTATTTTTGATTCAAGAACATGTCGGTTTCCTCACGATGTTTTCCTTCACCCTTTTGAGAGCAGTGGTAATGAAATAAATTACACAAAGTAATGGGATAGCAGGGTTACATAAGTACATTTACTTATTTCAAATTATAAGTCACCCTGTCAACTGGTACAACTTTGTGACAAAAAAGATTATTATTAAAATAATGCAAAATGAATAAATAATATTTGAGTAAAGTAACGTATGTTAAAGTATAATTATACTCGTAGTTATTTTAAGAAATAAGGAAATTCCGCACAAAACCTTTGTACGGTCGCCAATAGATAAGTACTTTTAATGCGTCACAGACTCACAGTCTATATATATGGTCACAGTCCACATTCCAATTAATTGCCTTTCAAAACCAGTCGTAATATGGGCCTTTTATCTGATGGTGCGTGGAAGTCCTTTGTACAGCTGCCATCCTGTGCCCGATGGCGCCTTGTGCTTTATATTATGTATCGCGTGTATATATGTACGTCCGCGGATACTTTTTGGGGTGTATTATTTAGGGTTATTGGTAACGCGACATGTAGCTATCATTCGTTCAAAATACGGCCTGTATTCATACAGGGATACTATTAAATCCGTCAGGACGTGATAGCGTGACCTATTTGAAACAATTAGAAACCCGAGCTAGTCTAAGCGGAAACCCATGAGTTTGAAGCAAAAATTTTTTCATTGATAAATGGGAGAGACTTAAAAAGTCCTCGAGTAGGTACTATATTACTAATACTGTAATAATATGTCTTAAAATAACTTTATATAGTAATGCATGCAATATATTTATACTATTACTACTTAATTATAAATAAACTATGGTATTTGTTTCTCACCACAATACTACAGAAACATAATTTAGACAGATAATAACTTTATTATTGTGGAAAACTAATGCCCAAACTAGGCTGCAAGCATGTATATCAAGGCACCTCCCGCCTTTTAGTACACAGTAATAATCTCAATACATTAAGTTTAAATAAATTAGGTTACATTTTCACTTCCTGTCGAGTATACGTCTCGATGTATTCGCGACAGGAAGTCTACGTCGACACCCGTCTTCGGTGAGTTCAGAAAACAAACTTAAGAGGGTCCTTTTCCACTCGCCTATCGTAAATATCGAAAATGGTTTAAAAGCTTGTTACTTCATTTAATGCAATCCAAGGCGATGTTTGACGAAAAGGCAACGCAAAAAAAGAGAGATAACGCCAGAAAACTCTGTTAGTATTCGGTAATTCCGAGATTTACTCGAAAATTTCACAAAACTTGCTCCAGGAAATAGCTGTTTTTTTTAAACCCTTAAAAGTTTTTGGAAAAAGTTGTCGTCATTTAGAATCTTAATAAAATTTGCAAGGTTTCTAGAGGATTACTTTTTTGAGTTTTTTAATTTTTAGGCAAATTATGAAGTGTTATGCAAAGTTCATGCAAAATAGGACATTTTCAGAGGTTTTTACTGGATTAGTTTTACACAAATTTAGAAATTGGTTTCTTCAGAAACCTAGATAATATCCACAAGATACTGTGTTTCCAAAATATCTAATGAAAAATGTGTAATAACGTCAAAATCAGTTATGAGCGGTTGTATGAAAAACAGTGAATATGTGAGTCATTATGCACCACCTTAAATACTCGTATTTAAGTCTGTTGTTGTCTACGGTTGTCTCACCGAAAACTTGAAGAGTAGATTTTTTTTTTTTTTTCCCGATGGGGAAAATCATCTTATGACAAAACCCGCTCTTGGGCGGAGCGGGAGATAGTGTCAGACTCTTACTGACTAAAAACCCCATCCCGTTCCTTCTAGCCTTCATACCGGGGCACGAGCTCCCTTTCGGACAACCCTGTCCCCAGTAGGCTTCGGCCCAGCTGGGCCCCTCCTGCTGCTGACAACTTCTTGAGGCGCGCGGGAACAGTGCGCGCCGTCGACGTCTTGGACTCGGTCCATTACCGGACGATCGGACAGCGAGCTACCCATGGCTCGCCGTCCGCGAGCCCACGTCTACGGTGGCCGGAAATCGGGATCGGAATCCCGACGGCGGCGGCGAGGGCGCCTTTGCCTGATGCGGTCGGCCTCCTCCTTTGCTAGCATCACTGCTTCGCAGAAGGAGGCGACCGCCTGCCACTCCTCCTCGCTCCGGATCATGGCCTCAACCAAGGCTCGGCGCGAGAGGTCTCCGCCGCCGATCGCCCCCACGAGGGCACGGCGTTGCTCCGCCCAAGCAGGGCATACCTCTACTGTGTGCTCCACCGTGTCCTCCGGGCGTTCCGCACAGTGGCGGCACCCGGGCGTCTCTTCCGCTCGAATCCGATGCAGGAACCTCCCGAACTTGCCATGTCCGGTGAGGACCTGCGTCATGCGGAAGGTAAGGACGCCGTGAGGTCTTTCCAGCCACGCCTCAAAGAGGGGACTTACCGCCATAATCGTGGCGTGCCCAACTTGAAGAGTAGATAGCAAAAAGGCCAAAAAAATATACCACTCAGGGGGAACAGGCAAAACGACCAATACTCATCCCTTTTTACTTCAAAGACGTAGCGACGAAGGTGACACTAAGCCTTTGACGTGGCCCAATTAGAATAGTAGAAGACAACTACTGCGTTCAAGATCGCTTTATCTCTCTCAAACTTTTGCCCCCGTTTTCACTTCACACCTGGATCGGGATAAGTCAGTCCTTTCTCTATCAATCAATCTTTCTCACGGTCTCACCTGCCTATGTTGGGGACGGCTTCCAGTCTATCGTGATGGCTCAGTATTTTACATGAAGCGACTGTCAGTCTATTCTCTATATCTATGCTTTATTATGTGTCACTGACAAATCGCAGATCCTCTAAAAGACTGTCATATTTATGTCAAAAAATTGTGATAAATACTTCGTTTTTTACTAAAATAACCTTTACTTTTACAAATAATGCTATTTGACAATATTCGCGCGCTTTTGCTGATCGGGAAAGTAGGCAATTGTCTAAAAAGGCACCCGTTTTTGTCTGTGTTCCAAATCCGAATTTAACTGCATAGTCATACAGTAATCTTAAAATGGCGCTCGTTTTTTTGCGTTACGTCTTATGACAGTTTTTTTAGAGGATGTGTGTTATTATGTAGGTATGACATACATGATAGATGACGGTTTTCGGGGTGCTTCCTATGAGGTCATATTGTGTAAGTAGAAGGAAGTGACTGTCAAGCGACACGTCTAAACGTTTGACATAGACCTCATTGTGTAGACCTCATTTTAGTCCGTGGAGAGGCCGAAATGGATGGTCTTAAATGTGAGTAGAAAACTGGTAAAATTGGGCGTTGAGTAAATTAGCTCCCTCATCATGCTGGTTACTGTTTTAACCACATAATTACGGTGCTCTGTACAGATTAATAGTTCTGAAACTAAACTCATCATTATTATAGCTGGTGATGTGATGATACTTATTTATGATGGAATGTTTCAACAACGATAATTTTGCACCAATATAATTTATCAGAAATCACCTCAAAATTCATAGTGATGTATCGCAGTGTACGCAGTGGCATTTTTTGTGGTAACACACCAAATGACTCCTCTTGCTCTGGGCAGCGCGCGAGGAAGAGTCAAACTGGTTGTACTTGTTTCATCACCTTTGCATTCCAGAGCCGCGGTAACTCTTTTAAAAAATCCTGCAACTTTACTCAGTACCATAAAAATGTCTGATATCTTCGGACAGGCAGAGGAACTCTTCAATAAATAATAGCATATCTTCCGGAATTGCTGCAATCGCATGTCTGTTTATTGTTAATACCATTTCATAACAAATGATCACCACTGAATCGCTCTGAAGGGGAACAGATGTGTACAGTTGACACTAGTAGGGTAAAGTGTACAACTTCATTCACATAAATTAGTGCGCTTCACCATCAACGAAATGTCTTGCATAACTGCTTACCATCAGGTGGGATCGCAATCAAGCATTAGTTTATATCAGACTAGCTGCTCCCAGCGGCTTCGCCCGCGTGATAGCCGAAAATTATCCCAAGGGAACATACTTCCGGGATAAAAAGTATCCTATGTCCTATTCCAGGACATGGTCTATCCGTGTACCAAGTTTCGGTTTTGCCATTTAGGCGTGAAAACGTAACAAATAAACAAACAAACTCACTTTCGCTTTTATAATATTAGTAAGGATAAAAAAAGCATACAAAGCACAACTTCAATTAGTTCCTAACTAATAAATTCCTGATTATATTTATACACTACGTGAACCTTGGGATCAGAAACTACCTATCAAAATAGACTACCTATCGAAATTTCGTCCAAGAAGATTCCGGAGCAATTCGATACAATCTAGACGGTATAATTAGATTTTTGAAAAAAGAATATATCTAGCCAGGATGTAAACCCCCAAGGAAAACCTCGCAAACATCGAAGCGTCTACAGAGTTAACCCTACGTCACCCGAGAGGATAACCCTGCCTCCGTCGACATAGACTGCTAGACGCTTTACGCTCGTCTGGGAATTATTATACTGGTGCGGGTTAAATACGATAATCAATCAATTAAAATGCTTTTACGGTACGCGTTGCATCCTGGCACAATTGGACGTACGTAGAATATTTTAGAGCATAGAGATTTTTTTTCTAATGTCTTTGGCGTGGTTACTAAGTCCTTTAAGACATAGGTATCATTGTATGGAGTGCCATTAGAATACGGAACAAATGTAATGTGTTTTTGCACGTTATATTTGAGCCGGCCCTCTCAACAAACTTCGCTAAAGTACAAAAAAATACAACAGCAAAAAAACAACAATAAAATTCACAGCTCTATTTTGCAGAGATCGCGCCTGCTGTTTCAACGATTCCACATATTGTTCAGTCGTGTAATCACTCGGGATACGAAATTACACCAATTTTACATCACAATATCCACTAGGTATACTTTAGCGAATAATTGAAACAGCCACTGAACTTCGCTCAGCAAAATGCCGCCAAAAACTTTAGAGCATAGAGAGTCCTCCAGAAACTAGAGCATAGAGCATTTTATAGGAAATTGAAATGACTATAAACAGTACTTCATAAAATAATACCTATGTATAAGCATAAGTAGCCTTATAATTTTCTTACCGATTCAAGCCTCCTCTCTAGGAGTGGGAATGGGCCGTTATCCACCACGCCGGCACTGTGCGGGTTGGTGGATATCACATATCTTGTCAATTTTTATACTAAAAGTAGCCGGTTTCCTCACGATGTTTTTCTTCATGATTTTTAGAGCAGTGGTGATGAAATAAATTACACAAAGTAAAGTGCCTGGCTGGTTTTGAACACGCGGCCAATAACTCGTTCGTTGTGGCGGTTTTCACTGGGCCAACAGGCCTCTAGGCGTATCTGCTATTCATACATGGTAGATTTTATAAAAAATTGCCAAAGTTATCTATATCTATACTTATAATAAATCTGTAGAGAGGTCAATTCTGTACATGAAATATATTTCCAAAATAACTATCAGGGGGTGATTAGTGATCGATACTGATGCCAAAAATGCAAACAGTAAAATTTTTGTCTGTCTGTCTGTCTGTCTGTCTGTCTGTCTGTCTGTCTGTCTGTCTGTCTGTCTGTATGTTCTTTATAGAAACAAAAACTACGCGATGGATTTTAACGAAACTTGGTACAATCATTCTTCATACTCCTGGGCAGGTTATAGTATACTTTTCATCACGCTACGATCAATGGGAGCAGAGCACTGAAGGGAAATGTTGGGGAAACGAGAAAAATTACTCCATTTTTTAAGCTTCCGTCGCGTTTGCAGCCTTAATGGTTAAAGCTACACAGAAATTATGTATTACGGAAATGTTCTCCTTAAAATTATATAAAAAATATCCCACGACATTATATGTCAATATTTTATGGTTGACTCACAATAACACATGTAACTCCCGATAGCTTAGCAGTTCGGAGCTTTCTGTTTATTTTTGTCTATGGCACCAAGGTGTGTGCACACTGTCACGCGCGTAAGTGGAAGGGAGAGATCTGGAACGTCTCGAATCGTCTCGCGCATCACGTTGTTTTCCAGTCCCCGGGCTCTTAGAATTCGACACCAGACGTTTCAGATCTTTGATTTTGACGACTCCGTTGTCGCTGGCATAAGCAACAGGATCCGCGTACGAAGTCGCTGGCAGAAGCTAGTAAACTAATAATACGAATATTCATTGTAAGTGACAAAAAAACAGTACCTACGACTGCTGGTGAATTATAGACATACATTCTTCCAACTATTCGTAGTTCAGAAATCACAGCAATTCCCTTTATTATTATATAAGATGTACATAATTGTGACAAGCACTCAAACAAAATAACCCTTTTATATTATGGACAAAACATTCCTATTTCATAACGGAACAAAGGAGAAAGCGGGAAAGTCGGGTCAACCCTAAAATGCCGACGTGTACCGTCGCGATATAGGCCCCGGACAGGGCGGGAGCTTGCGCGGGGTCTGAGGCGGGCGCGGAGTATCGGACACGAAATCGCCGCCAAGTTAGTGAAAAGACTATGGTGGGCCCTTAGTGAGACGGAACAGCAGGTTTAGACAAATTAATTTTCTGTTAGCGTCCAACGCTGTATAAAATGTATGACAATGATATAATACCTGTCACGCCACTTGTCACTTCGCTGCGTGACTTCTCCGCTGATGAATGACTTTACCATACTTTTTGTACTTAGTATTTAGCCCTATTTACAAATTGTAAGTCACTGGTATGGTTGAACCAGTGACGTACGATTTGTAAAGGCAGGCACTTTGCTTAGTACAAAAAGTTTGGTTATTTCATCACCACTGATAAATTAATTTCTCACAACATTAAAGAAAAACACAGTGTCAAAACCGGCATGTCTTATAACAAAACAAATTAAGACATGCGGCATTCATCATATTCGCCCTAGGGCCACGTGATAAATAAAGTACAGCAGTGGGAACATCATAAAGCTTATTACACTTTGTTTAGCCTCTACAACCCGCGATGCACTACGGCCCCCCTACTCGCGCCCGCTCTCGCCCTCATAACCGCCCCCTTCACACAGTACAGGGCCATAAGTTCATTTACATACCACAGTTGTTCTTAGTTCTTGCGTTACTGTCCTAGTTACGTAACGGTTAGTTCGCCTCACAAACAAAACTCGTGCTGCTTTGATAAAGCTATCGTCGGAGAACCGTGTTTTCAAGGGAAATTATGAAAACTAAGTAGGTGATGTTAGCAGCTTGAACCTATTTGGCTAGACGTTTGTTTGTATTTTACAAGCTGTTGCAACATGCTTTAAAATTCAGCTTATAGTATAACTAGAATGTTATGTGTGTATTCCTAGTACAAAAAGTTTCTTATGTGCTAAAAGTATCCAAGACATGACATATCTGTAAGCCAAAATTCGAATTCAAAGTAACAAACACATATATACATTATAACATTACATTACACACACACACATACACACATCATCACAAACATTACATTACTTTTTTTTTTATTACATATATATTTGTTTATGTGGTGTACAATAAAGAATATAAATAATAAATAAATAAACACGCACTCAAACCGCCTTTATAATGTTAGTGTGATGTGATTGGATGTTCCTAACTATAGTTGAGCCAGTGTATACCACTGTATATACTCAGACCTTTTTTTACAAGTATACGCTTCGCCAGTTCTGTTAATATTCCTTAAGTAATAATGGTAATGAGGGGATAAACTCTTACCTATTTAAATACTGGCTTCTGCCAGCGGTTACGCCCGCGTGATTATAAAAAAAAATATCGCAAAGGATCATACTGCCGGAATAAAAAATATATCTTATGTTCTATTCCAGTACCCTTAGCCAAGTTGATAATCTGCAATCGTTAACGCTAGTCGAACACTAATCAAATATATGGGAATGTTCATAATCTCAACGTTAAGTCAGTGGTCAGAATAAACGAAAGCCAAGTTCACATCGTTCAAAAAATTAAAGAATGAATTTTTATCGTTTCTACAATGTTAGACGCTACATCCTTTGTTATAAAAACGCTACATTGAATATCATAGAACGAGAGGCTGACTCAGGCGCGTCAACAGTCAACATGGCTAGCAACTTATCGTTTTCTGCAATTGTTGACACCGAAGCATTATGGATTGGCGAACGGAATTCGACACGAAACGGTTGTAACTTGGCTAGGGGGGCCGGACATAGTCTCGTCTGGTGACAAATGTCATTTAATCCCGTTCGGCCATTTGAGAACAAAGGAGTAACAAACATAAAATATAAACTTTATTAGTGTGACTTAAAAAAAAAACACATTTAGTTGTATAGGAAAAACTCATTAAAAACCATATCAACAAACAAAAAAACAGAAGCGAGTTTAAAAAAAAAATCCAGTAACAAGTTATGTAAGTGAGGACAGTGTTTTGTTTAAAAAAAATGCTTTTAAAATAGAGGAAGGGATGTAAAAGCAATTTGTCACTGGGAATAAATTGCTGCAGAAGTATTAAACAGATGTTACTCTCGGGGTGGTCCAGCGACTCGTGATCACAATTTGTAAGCAGAAACACTCAGTAAATTCACTTTAATGTTATGAAGTGTATCTAGAAAGTCAGCAGAACGAATATTGCGACTATTTTAAGCAGATACAGCTTGTTTCCTTAGATTTTTAAATCAGTTTCTGTTTATATATTTTCTTATTTTGACACATTTTTTCTAGATTGGTATAAGTATTTCGTTTTTTTTTTCCTTTTTTCTAACTACTAACTTATCGTACCCGCTTTACTTAGTCGCCGCACTGCACCCACGTGCGATTGCTCACGTAGACTACAACAGTACACAACAATACAGACACACAGACTAATACAGTATTCATTGTTTGTGTCATACGGGACGCATCGCTTTGCCTTCGCGTTCACGTTGAATTACTCATGCGAGACCGGTGTCTACTGCGGTCAGTAGACATAGGCACCGCATTGCGTTGATCCGTTGAACCGCATGGGATCGCTTCACTTCATTATTGTTTGGGATGATAAGCAAATGTTACATGAGCTAGTCTACTAGACAGACTGCATTACTTAGGATGCTAGATTATTTAAAAGAGTTACCACGGCTCTGAAACATAAAGAGCTACTATATGAACATGTTTATAATGTCAGTAAAAGTCTGTCGGTCTCTCCCCACCGAAAGCGGGAGAAGTTCATCATCATCATCTTACTGCCCATTTTACTTAGGGCAACGCAACACCTTTTTCCATCCATTCTATTTCATGAAAAAACCTGTTATCTCACAAGCTACTGGCGATATTTGTAAAGATAAATATACGCTTCATGTAACTGACTTGATTGTATGAAATTGGCCAATTACTCGGCCATTTAGGTCTAAACGGCAGGACATTCCAAGAATGATTGACGGGTAGGTACTTATATCGAAATGACAGGTGTTCTTGAACAGTTGGTGAGCCATGCTATCGTTTTACTGGTACGCTTTGATTTTCTCAATTAAATTTACGTATCCGTTGACAACGGGCTATGGAGTGCAATATTAAAAGTGTTAAGCAAATAGATCGCGATAGAAACAACTGAAGTAGCTGATGTTGGGGAAAAAGGCTGAAATGGGAGTGAGCCCATAGGCGGGCCTCGCGTTGGATGCCTAAGGGAGAACCTACGCGCAAAGGTGGTGATACGACCTGATCATTCGCGGGCCAAACTTGGCCAAAGATCGCCTTAGATAGAGTGGTTTTGTAGGAGCAGGAATTTTTACCCAGAAATGGAACACGGAATAAGTTAAAAAAATAAACAGGATTACGTATTTCAGTCTCATTAAAATCTATAGCTACCCATCCTCTTAACATAATCCCTTAAAACCTTCTATAATATCCGTAAGCATGGTGTCCCAAAGCCAAGGATAACAAATTTTTGAGCCGTATTCCAAAACAACAGAATATGCCTCTGATATGAGTAAAATAAAAGGTACAAAAAATATAAATGTGACTAAAAGCTGAAAGCCTGCTCACTCGGTTAGATAATTCGATGAATTAATATTTGACTTGATGCTAATGTTTCAGATACAGATACACCCTACGTTTAAAATGAAACGGGTATTTATGCTGTAAAGATTAACATTTTATTTCAGGTAGAATTAACAATGTGATCTGTTTAATTGTTAGTGTACTCTTGTGCTTATGGCAATTCATTATGGTTGGCATTGCAAGTCTTTTTTTACCATACATACTTAGACTTTTTTCACAGATTTTACATTAAAAAGGTTTACAAAGATATGCCATGCCAACACTAGTAGCAGAATGTGTCGTTGCAATTAGTCCCTCGTCATAATCATTAGCCTTTTTAATGTTCCCACTGTTGGGGCTCAGGCTTCTTCTCTAGGAGAGGAAATGGGCCGAACAGGCCCAGTGCGGGTTGGTAAAAGTCATATGGGTTCGATTTTCTCCTATAATGATACATTGTATGGTACACAATGTGTACCTACCACATTTTATGCAAATAAATGATATAATTATTATAAAGCAAGTATTATTGTAAAAGAATGGTGTTTAAGCTCGGCCCAAAACCTGTATTTAAGGACAATAGAACCACCCTCCATTATATTTTCATTAACTGTGTTCTATAAACTCTGGCAGCTATTACAGTACCATAGGATAGAAAATTAATAAAAAAGGAAAGTAAAACCATGCACGCGAGCATTTTCTAGAAACTGTGCCAAGCCACTCTGTGCCGATAATTTCATGTTAGTGTACCGTACACCCATTACGAAGTTCGCGGAATTTTAATGATCTCAACATGCCTTTAGTTATACCTAACGAACAGAAATATTACACGACCTGAGAGTTTAACATAACATGCCTTTTTAATAGGGATACAAGGTGGGTTCATGAAGATTAAATACCAACCAACGTTTACACTAAGGGTGTTTTTAATATCAAGTGATTGCCCTGCCCCTGGGCCGCTTTTTTCCTGCATTACAAAAAAATCTTGTATGAAAAGGACATTTTCGTGAGTTACGAAATCCGCACGATAATAATAACTTAGGTTATTTTTAAATAACCTAAGTGAATTTGGGCATTGAAAAAGAAATCTTTGGACCACCAGACGTACGGCGAAGCGCAACCGGTACATGGCGGATATCCCATCGCGAAACGTTTGAGGAACACGTTCATTATGCGTCCCTGAGGATCTTTAAGTCTACTCAAGAGTGAATAGGCAAGAGTGCTCCACCGTCGACCAATCGCTTTCCATCAGGTGAAATACTGATCAAACGCGAGTATAAACAGTAAAAAAATCCATTGCGCATAGGTACATAAACTCGTAACAAAAATATCTTAAAACAAAGGATTTGGAATTGTGCTATATCTTATTTCCCACCTCAAAAAAAAGCATTGCAAGAAACTTTTATCTAATTAGTTCCCTGAAATAAAACTGGAAAGGCGCCTCGTAGCTCAGCCACTGTTAATAAAAGACACCATTAATTTTCCATAGCGTTGGTCACCATCATGCAAATTGCAATTTACTAAATTGCTTCTTGAATTATTGAGGACTTCTTTGTTGGAAGAATTGCAATTCCGTTTGCAACAAATCAAAATGGTAAATTTTATTCTGCATAGCGTTGTAAAATTCTAACTAACGAGCTGTGTCTTCTTTTTTCAGATTCAGGCATGATTTGAACAATCGAGGTGAGTCGACGTTTTAGTTAAATTTTCTTGGAAAATTGCATTTTGATTATGAATTTATTTTAATGTATGTATTTGTATTATTTTTATACCATAAACACACAAATGCGAAAGCGAAAAATTATAAATGCGAAAGTTCGAGTGTATGCTCGAACAATTGAACGGATTTCCAATTTCCAATTGAACCATTCATCGAAATCCGTTCCTTGATTCCTTTATTCCTTGAATCCTGGTTCCTTGAATAGCACATTGTGTAAGATTAATTATTATTATTTTTTTAACCCAGGAGTATGTTCTCTTGCGCTGCTAAGTTTTTTGTATATCAATGGCTGCTAACTATCATGCGGGCGTTCTCGCTGACAGCACCTAGTATTTAAATCTAAAACAATAAATAAAAAAAATGATATTTTAACAATTGTACAATGGATAGATGTTGACAAACAGAAGTAGTCGTTAGTCATTATAATATTCTTAGGATCTAGTTCATCATGCTCGATTGAATTCCTTGGAAATAGAGATCTATTGCAATTGATATACCTAGCAACCGTTACAGGTTATGTTTTAAATATATAAAATGTAAGTCCTTGATTTTTCTTTATTTTTTGCTACTGCCTGAATGTCGCGGATTGACAAAGGCGTCGCCCACTATCGCCATTTATCTCTGTCATTTGCAGGTCTGGTCCATGCGCCTCCTGCCACTGTTTTTATATCACCAACCCATCTTTTGGGCGGTCTACCTCGTTTCTTTTTCCTAAGACTCGACCGAATTCATTATATAACTTTAGACCATTTTTGGTTCTCTCTGATGGTATGTCCCGTTCATTTCTATTTACGCTTTCTAATTGTCCTCGTCACGTTTTAAGTCTTTATGTGTTTCTTTATTGTTATAATTCTTATTCTATTAGACAGTTTTTTCCTCATCATACTTCTTTCCATTGAGTTCTGGCGTGTTTCTAGATATTAGTCTTTGTGTCTGCCCAGGTTTGACAGCCATAATTGAGTACTGACAATATACTAAGGTATCATTGCAATGTTCTTACATACCTACTTAAAATTATATGCGCACTCAAAGTGAAAATAAAACCGCATAATAACGACTTTTAAATTGAGTATCTCATAAAAATAAAGCTGCCAGTTCGCCAGAAGTTGATAACGATTTTTTTGTTTAGCATAAAATGAGTTTCTACCCGTCAGAGGGCCTCAATGTGAGGGCACAAAATAGATAGGTACAGAAGACAATCTCATGTATGTACTTCACTTTTTATACCTACGTTCGATAGACGCACACTAATGAGCGTTTGAGCCGGACTGTTCAACGAGCGGGCCGAAACGCTCCCGATATATCGTGTCCGTGAGCGGTGTCTATGTGTGCGTTGCTCGAGCGCGCTTTGGATGTAGATTGACTTCTGTACCTATATATTTTGTGTGAGGGTGAGTTAAAACGCTTTGAGATCGTTTCCTCTTTGAGGGAAAATCGCCTTTCCGCTGTTCTCTGATATTGAGAACACGGTAGTGGGTACTTTATTTCTTGCTAGGTTCCGCCTCTTTTGTAGCATTAATCTTTGTGAATTTAATGCGTGGTTTTCATTTTTAATTAAAACGTGTTTAATGGGCTATCATTGTGGCCTTGTCTGTGTTAATTTTATTTTATTTTCGTAAAGCCGTTGTATGAACGCATAACATGATAGGTAGTCTGTCTAAAAAATCAAACGACTTGGGATTTCTTAATCGTCATCATGATCATCATTTCAGGCGACAGACGTCCACTGCTGGACATAGGCCTCCCCCAAGCGTCGCCACAGTGAACGATCCTATGCGTCCCACATCCATCGGATTTCCGCAACCTTCAACAGGTCATCGGTCCACCTTGTAGGAATTCTTGAACGAAATAAAATATCTGTTGTTAGTAATACGACTTTTAGTTGTCATTCACTTGTTTCTTGAGATGAAGATTCTACGACAGATGTTGATCGTTATATGGCTAGTGATGATGAACCAATAAGCAGATTAGAATATTTAGACTCCGATTTATCTTACGATTCCAGATTTATGTTATTATTCTATTCTCTATATTTACTTATGATACTATTGTATCTTTGCAAACGCATCCTACTTTTGTAATATGAGATCATTAAAGAGACTGAAATAGGTACGAGTATATTCTAAACGAAAATCTTTAGCATATTTTTTTTCTTTTTTTTTTAAATTCCAATAATAATATTAAATCACTAGCTTCTGCCAGCGACTTCGTACGCGGATCCTGTTGCTTATGCCAGCGACATTCAGTGTTATAAACGTAAGAGTAGACAAAAATAAACAGAAAGCTCAGAACTGCTAAGCTATCGGGAGTTACACGTGTTATTGTGAGTTAACCATAAAAGATAGACGTATGCTGTCGTGGGACATTTTTTATATAATTTTGAGGAGAACATTTCCGTCATACATGTTTTCTGTGTAGCTTTAACCATTAAGGCTGCAAACGCGACGGAAGCTTAAAAAATGGAGTAATTTCTCCCGTTTTCCCAACATTTCCCTTCACTGCTCTGCTCCTATTGATCGTAGCGTGATGAAAAGTATACTATAACCTGCCCAGGAGTATGAAGAATGATTGTACCAAGTTTCGTTAAAATCCATCGAGTAGTTTTTGTTTCTATAAAGAACATACAGACAGACAGACAGACAGACAGACAGACAGACAGACAAAAATTTTACTGTTTGCATTTTTAGCATCAGTATCGATCACTAATCACCCCCTGATAGTTATTTTGGAAATATATTTCATGTACAGAATTGACCTCTCTACAGATTTATTATATGTATAGATTTAAAAAATACTTATTTTCGACACTTTTTATAAGATTCTATTAGTAAACAATGATCAAGATCTCCTAATCAACCTTGATTATTCAACCAATGTTGACTACATCAGATTTCATTTTACCCTAATAATAATTGTTTGACACTTAGTTTGACTTTTTAGACGGACTGTACATACCATAGCTTATAAATGGAACGTTTATAAATGTACCAACAAATGTATCTAACTCACTAACTGGACGTATGCTCTGTTTATAAATCACTCAAAGATCAACCATTTCGCTTCTTTGAAGCCCGAAATCTCATTACAGGGAAGTCTCCAAAATATTCAGAATACAAATAGAAATTCGATAGCAGAATAATAAATAGATACAGATAGCAAACAGGCTGAGAAATGAGGAGGGAAGAGGGACAAAGGAAATAAGATTATTGCTACCTCCGGGTCCTTTGTGCCAGGAAAGGGCTAACGTTCAAAAGTAAACAACAAAAAGAGAATTTATTCAAGGGTTTTCTTGAAAATTTTACAGTAGGTACCAATTTAAAAACGATATTGAATATTCTGATATTGAAGGATTTGAAAACCGATATTTTCAAATTAAACTGTATTTTATTTGTTGTGTTTTATATGGAAATAGCACTCCAGGACATGGTCTACCCGTGTGCCAAGTATCATCGAAACCGTTCAGCCGGTTGAATGTGAAGAAATATCAAATATTCGCAAACTTTCGCCTTTATAATATTTGTATGATGAGTTTTCTTCTCAAAGCTTTTATTATATTTGTTACACATTTGATAAGTCAAATTTGACATTTAAAAAACAATCGTAGTAACTATAGTTTTTTCTTTCTAAAATATGTTTATTGTTTAACAAACTTAAATTAATATTCACTTTCATGGAATCTTAAAAACTACCGTAAAAGAAGAAAAACTACTAAGCTAATTTTTTTTTTTAAGTTAATTAAAAGCGTGCCTTGAAAATGGCTTCCACTTCCAACTTGCGTAAGTACCGACCTAGGAGAAGTAAAATGGCAAAATGTTTGAACAAACTCCCGACTGGAACAATTTTCCTGCTGCGGTTTTCTCTTCCGATTATAATTTGGGGGTTATCAAGGCTAGAGCGAATATACCCTTAATAAACTAGTGCGCCTCACCATCAACGATTACATCACTGCTTACCATTAAGTGAGATCGCAGTCAAGCACTAGTTTATATCAATAAAAAAAAACTCCTACTGAAGGGCTGGGACACTCTAGTAGGATATATAAAATCTTTGGCTGGGACAGAAACATTTGAATTTGGAACTAAGCATTTACAAGCTGTAGTTCCCGCACGTCAAATGGTGGAAAAATATGAAAATCATTATTTTTTTAAAATGAAAAACAAGACTAAAGATAGCAAAGTTCAAAAAGTAGGAATTATATATTTTTTTCAAATTTTTAATATTTACATGTTTTTTTTTGTTTGTTTTCTTTTACAAGCTTTTCTTTGGCGAGACTTCAAATTCTGTTCATGGAGACTAGGCTTTTGTTCCAGTAGTAAATAGGAACATTATGGGCTGAATGCTGATTATACTTAGGCTACACCCGGTAGGTATACAGAAAGCCAATTTAAAATAATATATTATGTCTTTGTTTCTTATTTATTTTAATTAACAAGATAAAGTTTTCTTTTACAAGCTTTTCAAATCATGTAAATTAAAGATCAACTTCCCGGTTACCGATTGAGCTGAAATTTTGCATGCATGTGTAAATCAGATGACAAAATTATTATGACATGAAACTGATCTGATGATGGAACCGGGAGGTGGGTATAGAAACTTCATAGTTAAACGAAATAACCCCATCGAGTTTGGGCTCTTATGATTCGTCTTGACGAGTACTAATTATACAGGTATACCGAGCTATACAGCTTGCTATGAAAAAAGTTTTTCATTAAAAGATTGTTACATACCAATTTTAAACATACTAACAACATACTTTCCTTCTACGTCGAATGACAATGAAACTTCTTGTATTATTTAAATTAAACGATGCAAATCGCACAAGACCAACATTTACGGATATAACGTACTCAGAATATAGATTAATGTGCTGTATCCGAGCAAGACGAGCTATTAATATGCGCCTTGACTTTGAATCGAGCAATTTATGTCTCGTTACTAGTAGATGCCTCGGCTCCGCCCGCGGGTAACGAGCAATTTATTGGATAGCTCTTTACTGTCCATTTTCCTTTTTAATATTGTTTCCCCTCCTTTGTGGGGTTATTACAAGCTTTTTTAAGCCTCATTATGAACGCTGAATACTGTTGTGTCTGGAATATTGTCGGCTCTGTTGTACAGGCGTGGTTATTATTATATTTTACAACGATGATAAAAGAATAGGATTTCCTCATTAATGTATCTGGTAATATAAAATAGCTGCTTTAATTTTGTATTTTATTTTTTTGGCTTTACTGTCCCACTACTGGGCAAAGGCCTTCCCCAAATTCTTCCAGGTCTTCTTGAGCCACCTCGAACCAGGCATCTAGGTTGTCTAGCCACCTCTTCTCAGATTGACTTCGGCGGCGTCGTCCATTAATTAATTATTCAATTCTTTTATCACTTGATGGATGCCTGAGGTATACGACCGGTTGTCGTGACGACACTTGGAGGTGGCAAATGTCCATCACTGAGCGTCTTTTAGCTGAAATGATAACAGGACAGAAGGGATGAAAAAAACGGGATATTGGCGGGAAGATGATGATTAAGTTGGTTTTAAGGGTTCCGTACCTCAGAAAGAAAAAATGGAACCCTTATAGGATCACTCTGTTGCCCGTCTGTCTGTCTGTCAAGATCCTTTATTGGAAACGCATAGAGGTACCGACTTGAAATAAAAACCATATACATAGGTACTCAGGGCTGCAGTCCCTTGAAGCTGTGAAAAAAACAGCCGTTTATTTCGCAAAAAAAACGGCTGTTTATGTGGCAAAAAACGGTCGTTTATGTCGCAAAAAAACATGTATTTCGACGCTCTCAAAGGAATCAAAATTCATAGGATACTTCCCGTTGACCTACGAGGGTCATTTGAAAAGTTCTTAGCCTAACATTGTTAGAGTCGTCGGTATATTTTATAACTACCCTCATTTTATAGCTACATTATTTAGCAACAAGTATGCACAGTTTAGTTTATTTGCAATAATTAATTGTTCGTTTACACGTGATACCGTAAGTCAAGTCAGAGCAATTTTTAAAAATGGATAAAATTGAACATCGTGCAGTGATAAATTACTTGTATTTGAAAGGTTTAACTCCAAAAGCTATACATGAAGACATGTCTGCTACTTTAGGTGAGTCCGCTCCTTCGTATGCGACTGTTAAAAATTAGGTGGCAGAGTTCAAACGTGGTCGTGAGTCCATTCAAAATGAGCCCCGTAGTGGCCGGCCCTCGACGGCTTCCACTGATGAAAACAAAGAAAAAATCTGTGATTTACAGAGAGTGACCAAAGATTGACAGTCGAGGAAATAGCTAAGACTGTAGGCATCTCTTCTGAGCGAACACTTCATATAATTACTACTGAACTTGGATTCTCTAAGGTGTCTGCGCGGTGGGTACCGCGGCTGCTTTCAGTGGAACAAAAACGCAACCGACTCACAACTTCCCGCGACTGTTTAGAGTTATATGAAGCTGATCCAAAGGAATTTATAACCATGGATGAAACCTGGGTTTACCACAATACACCTGAGACGAAAGAACAGTCGAAACAATGGAAAAGGGCAGGATCACCCACCCCAAAGAAGGCAAAAGTGGTTTTATCGGCTGGCAAAGTCATGGCATCGGTTTTTTGGGATGCAAAGGGTATAATTCTGGTGGATTATTTAAAAAAAGGTGAAACAATAAATTCTGATTACTATTGCAACCTGCTGCGGCGTTTGAGAGAAAAAATCAAAGAAAAACGTCCAGGTTTATTGAGGAAGAAGGTCTTGTTTCATCAGGACAATGCACGCGTTCACACTTCTGTGCAATCCATGGCAGAAATCCATCGGTGTGGCTTTGAATTGTTATCTCATCCACCATATTGACCGGATTTAGCACCGTCAGACTTCTATCTGTTCCCAAAGCTGAAAAAATTTTTAGGTGGTAAACATTTTTTTACAAATGAAGAGGTCATAGCCGCCGTAGACGCTTATTTTGAGGAGTTAGACGAAGATTTTTTTTAAATGGGTATCGAAGCCTTACCGGGTCGATGGAAAAAGTGTATTGAGCTCGGGGGAGAGTATGTTGAAAAATAAAAATATAATCAAAATCATGTGGTTTCATTAAGTACGTTAGGCTAAGAACTTTTCAAATGACCCTCGTACAATCCAGAAAGGCATAAAGCAAGGTCTCAAAGCACAAATAATAATAATAATAATAATAATAAACATTTATTTCGGAATAAATTCCATAATTGTTAGTAACAGTACAAACTTATAAACTAGTGTTAGTAACTACATTATTGTTAGTAACAGTGTGAACTTATAAACTAGTGTTAGTAACATTATTTAATTATAAGCGTGAGGCTCACCGACCCTGGCAATGTCTACTTGACTGCATGCAGTCGTATCCACCGCCCCAGGATCGGAGAGTCCCACCTTTCAGCCAATGCTCCGAGAATGGTGTTGGGGCTGTCGCGAAACCGGCGAAGCATAGATGCGCATCTCTTACGCATGATGGTCGAGAAACTATCAACATCGGCGTCGGCAAACATGCCGGACGCACTGCAAAAACGCGGCAGCCCCATCAACACCCGGAATGTGTTGTTATATTGGGTGCGCAGGCCACTATATGCCCTCTGCGTAAAGTTCACCCACAGGCTGCACGTGTAAAAGGATTGGCAGTAGGATTGGAATATAGGAAAAAAATCTAAAACCTATTTTGTAGTTACGTCAAAAAAATAAACTTTTTTGCGATTCGTCGTAACTGTTTTGTAATTTTATTCGTTTTTAAAAGATTTTTTTTAAAGACATCTTTTTATCTAGACAATCATACAGACAGAAGAACACAAAGTCAGAAGTTTACAACGATATTTCAAACATTACTATTTCACACGCGAACAGATGCGGCGATGCATACTAACTAAGTTTTAGTGATATTTTAACACTAAAGTGTAACCTTGAATCCGAAGGTCTGTTTGATGATGCCATGTTTTATCATATCCAACCATTTTCATAGAGATGAAATAAATTCCTCTCTTTATTGTGGCCCCACCACTACTATGCATGGAATTTGTTTAATTTTATCTTTACATACTGAAAGCAGGAAAACAGTGAAGGGTAAAGAAACTAATTTGCATTACACTTAATTAAGAAAAAAGTCATCTTCATGTAAAATATTTCCGGAAAAAGAAGTAAATTATTTTTTGTATTTTTGACGCTGGACGCTTAGTCTTCTTGAGAACAGTGGTGGCCGAGTGGTAACGGCCCCGACTTACGAGTTGTAGATCGCGGGTTCAAACCCAGCCAGGCGCATTACTTTGTGTAATTTATTTCATCGTTGAAGGAAAACATCGTGAGGAAACTAGAACCAAAACATTCGAAGACATGTGACACCCAACAACTGCGCCCGCGTGATAGATTACGGCCCATGCCATCTCCTAGTGAGGAGGCCGGAGTCCCAACAGTGGGAACATTATAAGCCAACTGTGCTATGCTATGCTATGCTTATTCTTCATAATCATTTAAGACGTCCACTGATGAATATAGGGCTCTCCTAAGTATTATTTTTTGTAAATTATAAGTACCTTTATTTTCTTCAATTAATTATGAATGCAAAAATCTGCTGCTAGCTAACAAAAAAACCTTTTAGGTAATTTACACTGTTATTAGAGGGTTAGAAACAGGGATGTTTTGGAGCTCAGTAACCGTAATCGAATCCGCTATAAAAACTTTGAATAATTTCGGATAAGGCCGGAATTTAAAATGAATATGTAATCACTCGAATGACTGATTATGACATACTTGACTTAAGTACCTCTGCCCCCTGATCCCTTTCGGTCTTGAGTTTCGCGCTTCATTTCGCTACATGCAAATTTTCCCTATATTCTTCAACTCTTGGATGTTCGTTTGTTTATTTATGTACACACAAACCTTAAAAACTTTCTGTGGTATCTCAAAGAACCAGGCCATGCAGACCCTTAAGGGCAACCTATTTGGCGATTCAAAAAAGCACTGGTTGTTACAACCAGGACTGCTACACGCCAAATCTCTTATAGAAGGCTACTCACAAAAACGAACTGCCGAGCTTCTTGAGCTTAGCAGGACGAACATCTGTGCGATAGCCCGCGCCTTAACCGGCCACTGCAAATTAAACAGGCACCTTTTTCACATGAAACTGAGTGACACTGATGTTTGCAGGTACTGTAATCAGGAGAGGGAGACGCCTAAGCACCTGTTGTGTGAATGTGGGCCCCTTATCCACAAACGGAGTATCCATCTGGGTCGACACATTATTCGCCCGGAGGAGATTAAAACTCTCAAAGCTAGGAGTATTCTAGACTTCCTGGAAGCCTCCCGGCTAAAAGAGTTACTCTAACAAGGTGGCGAGTCACAATAGATCTTTTAGGTCGCAGTGACTACATCTCCTACACTATGGGAGATGCATAGCCCCTTTTCTTCAAAAAAAAAAAAATAATAACACTTAAAAATGTGTAATGACATCTATGACGCTACATAAGAACTTCGAAGAAAATACGAAATACTGCATCGCGCAATCAAAGTTTTCCGCGCGATTTGAACATATACCTACGACAGCCCGACATCAACTATCAGGCAGACGCCCACCAGACCATAACACCTGTCTGGTCGGAGAATCTTCCCTTTTCAAAGGAGGTTTGCGGGACTTTACTCTCTGTTCCACCTATCTCTAAAAATGAAAAGAATAAAAACAGATACATGAGCACAAAGGTACTGCTTATTTCGTCGCCTGGTGCATTTAGGGCGACCATGTTACGCTTTCTTTGATTTGTATTGACTAAAATAAACCTATCTTTTTCAGTTGCCTTTTATATTCAAGGGCCGTGAAAACTCTTTTGAAAAATCCCGCAATTCTGGGAATAATAAAAACCACAAGGGGACGCAGCTAGGCAAAAGTAATTGCTATCACGATCCTAGAATTTAAATGTGAAAGTTCAGGACCTTTGAACCCAAATGTACCACACATTTATTTTTAACTCGATCACGCCCAACCTCTTAAAGAATTTGGACGAAACTTGGCACAGAACTGGGAACATATGAGAGTATACTTTTACCGGACAAGCACGTAGAATTTTGATTTCTGGATATCTCAGAAAAGTATTTAGGTATATATATACATGGGGGAGGCCTATGTCCAGCAGTGGACATCTTTCGGCTGATGTGATGATGATGATGGCATATATATATATATATATATATACTAGTAAAGTATATATATATATATATATATACTTTACTAGTATCTACCAGCAGCTTCGTCCGCGTGAATGTTGGTTATTGCGAACTTTTTTTCGTTTTCGATTCGGATTTGAATTTACACTGTTAAATAATCGAAAACGAAAAAAAGTAGCCTATGTCCATCCTTAGTGTTCAAGTTTCCTCCTTACCATATTTCATCAAAATCGGTTCAGTAAATTAACCGTGAAAGCATAATAGATAGAGTTACTTTCACATCTTCTATACTTATAATAAATCTGTAGAGAGGTCAATTCTGTACATGAAATATATTTCCAAAATAACTATCAGGGGGTGATTAGTGATCGATACTGATGCTAAAAATGCAAACAGTAAAATTTTTGTCTGTCTGTCTGTCTGTCTGTCTGTCTGTCTGTCTGTCTGTCTGTCTGTCTGTCTGTCTGTATGTTCTTTATAGAAACAAAAACTACTCGATGGATTTTAACAAAACTTGCTACAATTATTCTTCATACTCCTGGGCAGGTTATAGTATACTTTTCATCACGCTACGATCAATAGGAGCAGAGCAGTGAAGGGAAATGTTGGGGAAACGGGAGAAATTACTCCATTTTTTAAGCTTCCGTCGCGTTTGCAGCCTTAATGGTTAAAGCTACACAGAAAACATGTATAACGGAAATGTTTTCCTCAAAATTATATAAAAAATGTCCCACGACAGCATACGTCTATCTTTTATGGTTAACTCACAATAACACGTGTAACTCCCGATAGCTTAGCAGTTCTGAGCTTTCTGTTTATTTTTGTCTACTCTTACGTTTATAACACTGAATGTCGCTGGCATAAGCAACAGGATCCGCGTACGAAGTCGCTGGCAGAAGCTAGTTTATAATATTACCATAGAAGTATAGATTGTACACCGTGAAAATAATTATTAATAACAATGTTTTTAATTTTCCGAGTCATTTGTATACACTGTGTCTACATCTCTTATCCAAATCTCCTATCGCAGGTCTGCTGGAAGAAATTTCATTCAAAATATGCAGCACCTTTGTACTCTGCTATCCGTATTTGTTCATTTTAAGTGTTTGTGTATGTACATAAAAGAATAAATAAATAAATACAGTGGAAACCTTAAACTACAAAAACATACAATTGGCTACCTCATTGCATTCCGCTGTGTCTTGCAAGCAAACTGGAAAGGACAGAAATTAACTGAATACAAAATGGTGTTGCATTTAGTGCAAAAATGAACAAAAGTTAAACGAAATACAGACCAACAAATTTAAAACTGTACTCTATCGAAAGGTGATAAGGTACATTCCTGCTCGCTCTAAATAACGATCATATTTGAAAGGTAAACTTCCCTACATAAATAATACTTTGAAACTTCTTTCGTATAATATGAAGAGTACAAGAATTATCTCATCCGCGAACAAATAAAGAAATCATGATATTAGAAGGATCGCAATAATGAATGAAGAACTTGAACAACTTTTTCTTCTGATGGTTTCGTTACAGGATTTCCTAAAAGGAAGGAAAGGTTCAGGCAATCAGATTAGCTGTCTCAAGTAACAAACAAGGAGGAAACTTTTTCCTTCTAATATGATGGCTAGGATTGATACCTGTCTCGCCTGATTGAATTGAGGCCTTTTTATTTTTTAAGATCGTAAATTTTCGCTCGGAAAATCGTTGGAAGCTGCATTTTTTGGGTTCACTTTGGATCTTATAGGATCACTTTGTTGCCCGTTTGTCTGTCTGTCTGTCTCTCGGGAACGCTTGGAGGTATCGAGTTAAAAAATCGCAGATCATCTCATCATATACTGTGGTCCCTTGAAGCTGTGAAAAAATCAAACTTCTGAGTTAACGAAAAAAAAAAGATACGGACGTTTATATCGCAAAAAAACGTGGATACACTCCCGTCGATCTAGAAGCCTGTTTGGCATGTAACAACGTCTCATAGCGCAAGTATAAGAAAAATATCTGAAAGTTCCATATATCGTAAAAATTACAATCATAAAGAGTTAATAAACCGATGATGCGCCTATTTACATATCACGTTAACTAACTAGATACATAGGTCAAATCATTTATGTCACTTTTAAATGTCATAATACAAAAAAAATATCTCTAAGTAATAGTCCATTCGTAAAAGTCCACTCTTAGAGAAAAGGACAAACTCAAAACTCCACGTTGATTCCCCAGAGAGATGTCTACAATGACACATCACGCTATATTATAACATTAGTTTTTGTAAATGCGAAAACCGAAACACATGTCTAGTATATTTATGTAAAAAATGTTATGTTATCTGGTTAGCCGCACAAATACACGGTCACCAGGCCATTTGGGCGATTGAGGGGTAGTTTTGCTCCCACACTTAGCTGTGCGCTGCCTTCTAATGCCCGCTATGACCTGCCGAGACTTGTATTGTGTTTATTATCAGTGGTGTCGAACTTGAGACCCTTTTTAATGATGTAAAAAATATTGGAATCGATTCAGTTACTGATTCTGAACCAACTATGTATATTCAGGTTTCGCATTTACTAAAAATAATGTTGTATTTATAAATAGAACGATACTGTGACACAAAAATAACAGAAAAAACATTCCGCAACAACAAACTTTATCAAAGCTCCCTGTGACTATTTTCGGCCGTATACTGAGAGGATCAAAGGACTAAAAATACCAGGGCAGCAGAATACCACAACAGTTCGAGATACGAGAAAAAAAATCCGTTTATTAAATGTCGTACTTCTAACTCGTAATCGATAGCACTCTATCCGCAATCCCGTCGTAAAGTTGTTACTAAAGTCGAATTGGGGCTGTAATAAAGTCGTATAACGGTCCTAAGGTGTGTACAAAGTGGTCACGTAACTTTAATGGTGATACGGATTTTATGTAGGACGGAAGACAATTATTTTTTATCTATTTTTTAGCAGGAGAACCAAGGTTACCGACTAAGCTCGAAGAATCGCTAAACTTAAGTGGCAATGGGCAGGGCAGGACATTGCACGCAGAACAGATGGTCGATGAGGACGAAAGTTTCTGGAGTAGCGACCGTATACCGGAAGACACAGCTTTTTAAGGCTTCCCACAAAGTGGACCGATGACCTGGTCAGGGTTGCGGGAATCCGATGGAAGCGTAACGCACAGGATTGATCGTTGTGGCCACGCCTGGGGGAGGTCTATGTTCAACAGCGGACGTCTTTCGGATGATATGATGATGATGTTGATGATACGCTTATAATATTCGCACTGCTGGGCCTCTTCTGTAGTAGAAGGAATGGGCAGTACGGATCGGTGGATGTCACATGTCTTCAAATAATTCTGTCGACTTCCCGGAGGGTACGGTGGGGCACACGGTGGAGATGTGTACCGTTTGGTTGGAGCACCGCCAAGTCTTCATGGGGGCGATCGGAGGCAACGACCTCTCGCGTCGGACCCTGGTACAGACCATGATCCGGAGCGAGGAGGAATGGTAGGCAACCACCTCCTTCTGCGAGGCAGTAATGCTAGCGAAGAGGACGGCCGCACGCGCCAAGGAAGCCGTTCCTTTTCTCACGCCCCAGCTGTCGGGATCCTTCTATCCACCGCAGGCATGAGTAGCTTGCCGTCCGGTAACCGTCCGGGCCGAGCCCGAATCATCAACGGCGCGTGTTCCACGCGCGTCTCATAGAGATGTCAGCAAAATTGTAGGGACCCAGCAGGGCCGAAGCCTACTGGGGCCAATGGTTCGCTTCCAAAAGGAAAACCTGGGATCCTGGAACGCAAAGTCTGACACGCCCTTCAACTTAATTCACTTCGCTCTAGAGCGGGAAAAGTCATTGGATGATTTCCCACCTAAAAAAAAGTAACTTAAGTATATCGCAGTATTTATATTCTATTGTATTGTAGTGTTAGTCATCATCATCATCAGCCTTTTTAATGTTACCACTGCTGGGACTCAGGCCTCCTCTCTAGGAGAGGGAATGGGCCGTAATCCATCACGCGGGCCCAGTGCGGGTTGGTGTTACAATATAACCTAATAATATACTGTACGTTAAATTAACAAGCAACCTTTAGTCATTTCAAAGGTGACATATGGCAATGTGAAATACATTCAGAGTTCCAAGCTCCTGAGTTTTAAATGATGTACATTTTCCGAACAACGACATTTTCCAATACCGTAGTTTCAGTGCTCGACTTTACTAAAAGCTTAAACGTGTTTCTGCCTGAAGCCTCTATTTATATCTGTACTAGCTGTTCCCACTGCTCTGCTTGCATTGAAAACCAACTTAGGAAAAACGCAGTTAGATAATAACTCTAGTATAATCTAGGGATCTTTAATTCAAGAGTGAGCTGGTTACTTCTAGGCAAGCGTGCTACATCGTCGACCACATTAGGACCATGGGTTGGTTGCGACCATGCATTGGCTCCCGAAAGGGAAACCCGGGGTCCTAGAACGCAAGATAATGAAGGAATATAGGTGTGGTTTTAGTCAGTAAAAGTCCAACACGCCCTCCCGTTCCGCCCGTGCCGTTAGAGCAGGAGAAATCATTGAATCATTTCCCACTATAAAAAAAAATCGTCAGCCACATTATCGTTTACCATCCAGGTAAAACGCGATAAAAATTCTACGAATTAATTCATGAATCCCCAAGCGACCACCGATTGTTTGTATTGTGTCTCTAATTGACGGTATCTGAAGGGTTAAAAAAGAAATTAGGCAAACAAATGATTGTTGGAATTTCATTTTTTAGTTGGGATTCTGGATTGATCTTTAATTTCGCCTCGAAATGTCAAGCTCACAGAACATTTTAAAAACGTCAGTTTCAAATCAAATCAAAAACATTTATTTCAAATAGACCATTTGCAGGTACTTTTAAACAATCAAATGTCGGTCAGTCCAAGAAAAGTGAAGCTAAATTGCACGTTCCAAAGCGTAGATCTCTATGGAGAAGAACGGGCAAGAAACTAAATGGACACTCTTTTAAAAATAATAGAATAGAATAAACTTGTACTGTACATCAAAACAGTAACATCTCGGTACAAAAATAAGTCGATTTTGTAGAGTTCTTTCTACGTCATGTCAGTCTAACCGTACTGTGAGTCTATGATAGTCTCTGCCTATTAAAATGAGCCCCGAACAGCCACGATAAACATCTATATTTAGTTACCGAAGTCTGTTGAAACTATCCTAGTATTCCAGATATAGGCTGCCACTGCTTGTAAGTGTCGGGACGCCGTAGGTACTCGTATCAACCGCCGTCAAAACTCGTTATCAGATCAATTGTCGCGCTCGTAGTCAGTTCGTGTTTATCTTCTACCAAATTGACAGGTTTAATTCCAAGTTGAATGTGTAAATATCAATGCTGTGAACACAAATAAACGAGAATTAAACGCTTTCAGTTATTACTATGTGGTTGGAAACGGATTATTTATCTATAGTTTACATATAAATAAAACTGGGGTGTGTGTTTGTAACGTATCAAGATAAGTTTTTGAGGAAGCAATTACACGCTAGGGTAACCTAACCTAACCTAACAGGTTTGCCTGTACAGTTCAGATGTACAGGTAAACGAGGAGCGTGTGTGTTGCACAACTGTGCAGGTTTCCACGCAAGCTTACCTGGCAGGTATAACTGTGCAGGCAAACCTGTCAGGTACACTCTAGCATATACCTTTACTAAATGTACCTATATATTAACGAATATTCGATACCTATGACAAATGTCTGTCCGTTTGTTCCGGCTAATCTCCTGTGAACAGTTGCCCTTAGCGGGCCACGGTAGCTCTTTCAAACAATCGCGCAGCCCTAGAGCCCTTTTTTTACGGTGGGCAAAAATGACACCCCCTCCCACATCCAATGACAACCCCTGCTCTTGGGTGGAGTGGGAGATAGTGTCAGACTCTTACTGACTAAAAACCCACCCCGTTCCTTCTAGCCTCTTCATACCGGGCTTGAGTTCCTTTCGGATAATCCTGGCCCCAGTAGGCTTCGACCCCTAGCCCTAATCCCGTAGCCCTAGAAGCGCTTCTAGGGCTTCGGGATTGTACCCTATTAGACCCTGTCCATTTCGCTCGTAGGCTTTTGAGGCGTATATATAGAACATAACGCGCTGTCAACCAGGGTTGGTCTTTACCGGACGACGAGCTACCTATTGCTCGCCGTCAGCAAGCCAATGGGCCTTAGATTCAAACGAGGCAGTCCACATTCAGCGAGAATTTTGCACCATTTTGCTTTCGCATAAAAGCGAACGTGTTTGCAAATATCGTAAATAGTTGGCGAGCAGTTCTTACGTCGTGAAAGTCACAGAGCAAGGCGAACAGCTTGTCAACACAGTCGTTAACTTGATATAAAAGACGTTAGAGCCAGTTTCAGGTAACATTCTGTAGCGTTCAGACTCAACTGTGTAAAGGTAATGACTTTGAACATAGTTGGCGTTGCAGGAATGGAAACTTGTGATTCAATTTAAGGTGCGGAGCATGAGTCGAGCTAAAATTCGTATAGTGTAGACCTCAAAGAATCCTATTTGAATCAAGCCCTTGATCCAGCTGACTGAGCTTCCTAAGGTGTTGGTCAAGGCTGACACGTCATGATAATATGATTTAGTATATCTCAGAACCGTCCCAGGGTTCTTGGACGTTTGAACTTGGTACCAACCGACGATTATCCTCGTACGTTATGCTAGTGCACCCAACAAGAAACCTCGGTTAGTGAAAATCTATGGTATACTTACAATAGATTTAAACCCGTTAAAAAACAAAAAACCCGTTTTGATATCAATTGAAAAATACTCTGCAATATAACTTGGTACGAAACTGAAAGAATCATTAAAATAATAATAGGAGTCTGGTGTACTAGTTGTTATTTTCGTAGGAACTACACTACACTGGACAAGCCGCTAGGTAGTCAAAATACAAATGACAAAACAGCCATTTTATTTTTTGACAACTTTTACAGTTCCTGAAAAACTCTGTTGACTTGATCAACTAAAACATTTATTTATGCTACGTAGGTTAGTAGATAAACAAATAGTAGAAAACCTAAACAATAATTAAACAAAGGAAGTCTAATCAGTAGTTGCTAACCCTGCGGCGTAAACAGAACTGTAGGTCTCTCCGGAGACTCAATTACGTGTAATCGAATGCCTTTGCCCACAGCGGATGCCTCTTAACTCAAAGGGTTCATATCCAACTAGCTTCTGACAGTGGCTTCGCCTGCGTGAAAATGGGAAATCATCCCAATGTGATGTGTGAAAATGGGAAATCGACACATGTTTGCTGTATGGACTTTAATAGAGATCTGTGTCTGTTTTTTTGATATATCATTTCAGGATAGTCAGCTAGAAAACACCTCAGGCCACATCTAGTTTTAATTGACGAAAAAATAAAGTGTAGATGAGTGTTTTATTTAAACTTATTATTTTAACTTTGGGGGTGGAATTTTTAAACGATCCTGTGACCTGTCTTGTGAGGATTTCTGTGTTATAGAGATTCTTACATCATATAAGAAATACTTTCTCCGAATACCACGCTTCTGCGACTGATGGTGGCTGCCTTGATCCATCAGTCAGTCAGTTAGCACAAAACCTTTTATACTTGTAGATAAATAATACACAGCACAACAACACAAACACAAACAACACAATACAACACATAGACAATACAACAAGTATATAGTATGTAGTGTAGTAGCGTGTGTAAATTCATAGGACAATTTTCCTTGTGTGCATTTTAAATATAATAAATTGTAGCGGGGGCAAACGCCAATACTTTTCCGCACTTGTGCAGAAATCAGTTAATTGCGTGCCTAAAAGCGGTAGGGATTAGAGCGGGTTTTCGAGTAAGTGTAATGAAAAGGATTTTTATTAGGGATTCTCTTTTGATGAGTCAAAAAGAACAATGACAAAAAATTAGAGGTTATTTATTAAAAAATAAAGAGAGATTAATTAAAGAGAGGAGAGATTAATTAAAAAATATATTTAATTAAAATCGAGGTCAAAAAGCACAAACAGACACAGAACAAAGATTTTAGATCACGGGAACCACTTGCGACCCACGGATGCCCCTCAAGTTGAAGGGTAAAATCTACAAGTCCGTGATAAGGCCTGTCGTACTGTATGGATCAGAATGTTGGGCTGTGAAAAAGAAGGATGAAAAAAGATTGCATGTAGCAGAGATGAGAATGTTAAGATGGATGGGTGGTGTGACAAGAATGGATAAAGTGAGAAATGAGTATATTAGGGGAAGTTTGAAAGTGGCGCCAGTGACTGAAAAGTTGAAAGGAAATCGTTTGTCTTGGTATGGTCATGTGAAAAGGAGGGACGAAACGCATGTTGCTAAGAAGGTTATGAGTTTACATGTGGATGGATGGAGGGGGAGAGGGAGGCCAAAGAAAAGATGGATGGATTGTGTGAGAAGTGATATGAAGGAAAAGGGAGTTAGTGATAGCATGACGAGTGACAGGACAGAATGGAAGAAAAAAACGTGTTGCGCCGACCCCAAATAAAACGGGACAAGGGCAGGAAGATGATGAATCTTTAAGACTAAAATACACAAACCAACGATTTTCCTTTACCTATCATGATGGTTAAATTAATTTCAAACAATATTATGTGTGGTAATTGTGGTTTCTGTGATACAGTGTGTCATTACTAAAACTAATTAATTGCTACGTTTGGTTTTGATTCCTATCTGTATTATTGGTTTTCAGTCGAAGCCCTGATTGGCTCGGCAATGCCGGTGAAACTATTATTATACCTAATTAATCAAAATGCGAACGGAATTAAATTCAATAACCATTGAAACATCGAAGTTTGACAATCACAATTGTCGTGTAGTTTTCATTATTATTACAGTAGTGCATCCAAAGGAGCATCGCGCAGGCGTGCGCTCTGATTTTTTTTATCACACTAGCTTTTGCCCGCAGCTTTTCCCGCATACATAAAATATAGCCCATGTCGCTCAGTAATAAAGCAGCTTTCTATCGGTGAAATAAAAATTGGAATCAGACAGTACATTCAGAGATTACCTCCTACAAACAATAAAACAAACTTTACCTCTTTATAATATTAGTACAGATATAGATTAAACAAAATACGAACGAAATTAAATACAATAACCATCACATTAAGTTTCGCCGTGCCCTCGTGGGGGCGATCGGCGGCGGAGACCTCTCACGCCGGGCCCTGGTCGAGGCCATGGTCCGAAGTGAGGGGGAATGGCAGGCGGTCGCCTCCTTCTGCGAAGCAGTAATGCTTGCAAAGGAGGAGGCGGACCGCATCAGGCAACGGCGCCCTCGCCGCCGTCGCCGGGATTCCGATCCCGATTTCCGGCCACCGTAGACGTGGGCTCGCGGACGGCGAGCCATGGGTAGCTCGCTGTCCGATCGTCCGGTAATGGACCGAGTCCAAGACGTCGATGGCGCGCACTGTTCCCGCGCGCCTCAAGGAGTTGTCAGCAGCAGGAGGGGCCCAGCTGGGTCGAAGCCTACTGGGGACAGGGTTGTCCGAAAGGGAGCTCGTGCCCCGGTATGAAGGCTAGAAGGAACGGCGCGGGGTTTTTAGTCAGTAAGAGTCTGACACTGTCTCCCGCTCCACCCAAGAGCGGGTTTCGTCAAAGATGATTTTCCCCGTCGACAAAAAAAAAAATCACATTAAGTTTGACAATCACAGTTGCTGTGTAGTTTCCATATTACCACGAACAGTAGAGCATCAAAAGAGGCCTCGCGCAGGCGTGGGCTCTTTATGAATGAGGGTTATTTTTATAATTGATAGGCTCGCGTTTGACCACTATTTTACCTGATGGTAAGCGGTGTCACCGGAGGCGCGGGCTTGCGTACGGCGAGCAATGAATAGCTTGCTGTCAGACCGTCCGGTAACTGTCCGGACCAAGACCAAGTCTTCGACGGCACGCACTGTTCCCGCGCGCCTCAAGGAGTTGTCAGCAACCGTAGGCGCCCAGCTGGGTCGAAGCTTACTGGGGCCAACGGTCTAGTTCCGAAAGGGAAGCTCGGCCCTGGTATGAAGGGCAAGAAGGAACGGCGTGTTTTTTTTTTACACCCCAAAAAAAAACTGGATGGTAAGTGATGATATAGTCGAAAAATGGGTCGCAACAGTTGCTGTCTCGTTTTCGAATTTATAAAAGAAAAAGGCCTCGCTGATGCATCTTCGCCTACTTCTATAATAATCCACGCTACGCTTCTGGCGAACTCCAATTATCAAGTAGGTAAGTAGTCAAATTGTGTAAGTGTAGTCATCAAAATCTTAAGCGCGTGTTAATCATAACAGTTTGAACCTTATGCAAAGGACTGAAGAGTCGTGACGCGTACTTCCAAGATAACTGGATACTTTAAACTTCGACCATTGTTCGTATTCAATTTTTCCATGCAACAACAATTTCGCCGCTGAAGCATCTGTATTTTACACTTTAGGAGGACTACAGCAGCTAAAGCTCTGGGGACGCCATAATCATGGCAGTAAGTGGGGGTCAAAGAGGAGTGAGTGTTGGCTGGAGCGGCACACGGCGCCTTCCTCATCAAGCAGGTCCTCACCGGACATGGCAAGTTCGTGAAGTCTGACATGCCCTCCCACTTCATGATTTTCACACAAAAAAGCACCTAAAGGTCGGTCACTCTTGGACTGCATACAAAAGAAAGACGTATGCAAATGTACTGTTTCAACACTGCATACACAGTGTCCCAGAGGACGCTCCTATGTTACAAGGTCTAAGTACTAGCCTATAATTAATTTGATTAATTTGTAGCTATTAAGCAAACTATTTGTCCTTTTCTCTGCATCTAGTGTCCATAGACTTTTGTATTATCCTGTACTTTATAAGTGAGGACTTGTTATTGGCTGTCAGTCTAACTTACTGTTTCTTACCTGGTTTGTTTTAGCTGTAAGTCCTCCAGATCTTTTAAATAAATAAATCTATGTATTTTTTTTATATTCCACGACTATCACACAACGCCGTCTAGTCACAAGCTGAGGAGAGCTTGTTTTATGGGTACTAGACAACTGATAAACATACTTAACTATATATTTCTATATACATACATATTATAAATAAATTACACCCAGACACAGAACAAATGATCATGCTCATCACAAAAACATTTGTCCTGGGTGGGAATCAAACCCACAATGTCCGGCATAGCAGTCAGGGCCACTAACCACTAGAACAACAGGCCAGTGAAATTCGAAATAGTGTTGGTGAATTTTTCATTTATCTTCAAAAATAACATACGCACACTGCGACACTATGCAAATTTTAAAATAATCTGGTTATTATTTTGTCAAAACTAATTTAGAAGTTCAAGTATCTTGTAATAATATATTTTATCTGATGTCAAATTTCTTCTCCTGAAATTTTCAACAGTTTCAAATCAGTGACAGTGTCGCTCCGGGAGGGGGTGCAAATTATATTTTTCTGATTCTGTATCCTCCTCCTTGCGTCGTATTCCTCAATGCTGAAGGTCGTGACGTCCCTGCTTCATCACTTTAACCCTTATGCCTTTTTCCATCCACTTTCCCGATCACCATGAGCCTTTCGAGGTTGCCAGTCTTTCCTTGCAATGTGACCGAAGTATTGTAGAACTTTGTGAAGGCACTCGGACGATTCTGATTCTGTATACTACAGTGGAATATACACTTTTACGCATTATAAAACTCACGATTAGCTCCTGGGTCGCTCCCTTAAACGCGAACTACAACTTTGTTAAGGAACTTTGTGTGGCTTGATTTTAATGCTCTTAAGCCGGCTATAGTGAAAAGTCAGACGAGAAGGAAAACTTATTTCCTTTGGTACGTGAGTTGAAGTTAAATGTATGGCACTAGCTAGTTCGATGTTTTAAGACGTACTACTCTGTCAAGAAAGTACCGGGAAAAGATCAATAATACACAAAATGTCTGTTATTCATCCAAATTTATTTTATCACCTTCAAAGTATGCTCCTTTAGAAACGATACACTTGCGCCAACGAATAATCCATTCATCAAAACATTTTTTAAACGCTGCTTCCTGAATTGAGTTCAGTTCTCGCCGCGAATTCTCCTTTATGTCTTCTATCGATTGAAAACGGGTGCCACGAAGTGGTAATTTGAGTTTAGGAAAAAGAAAAAAGTCAGCAGGAGCTATATCTGGTGAATATGGTGGTTGCTGGATGGTATTTGTTGAGTGTTTGGTCAAAAATTCGTTCACAATGATAGCCTTGTGCGAAGGCGCATTGTCGTGGTGCAAAATCCAAGAATTTTCTTTCCACAAATCTGGCCTTTTTCGTCGAATTTGCTCTCTTAAACGCCGCATAACGCTCAAATAATATTCTTTATTTACCGTTAGACCTTCCGGTAAGAATTCAGAGTGCACAACACCGCGATAGTCAAAGAAAACAGTCAACATGACTTTGACTTTTGATCGACTTTGGCGTGGTTTTTTCGGTTTCGGATCAGTTGGAAGGCGCCACTCCGAAGCTTGTTGACTAGTTTGCATGTCAAACTCGTAACCCCACGTCTCGTCACCAGTAACAATACGTTTCATGAATGTTGGGTCCGAACTGACTCGTTCTAGCATGTCCTCAGCGACTTTCATGCGATTGAGTTTTTGGAGAAAATTCAGATCTTTTGGGACTAGCCGAGCAGCAACATGTTTCATACCCAAATGATTACTTAAAATGGTACGGATCGACTCGTGAGATACAGAAAGTTCGGCGGCTATCTCTCTCAGAGTTGAATGGGGATTTTCAGTCACTATTTCCTTCACTTTTGCGATGTTAACTTCAGTTGCAGACGTTGACGGCCTACCAGAGCGAGGCAAATCTTCCATCACATCTCGACCGCTTTTGAACGCTTTGAACCACTCATAAGCACGAGTTTTTGATAAAGTCGATTCACCGTAAGCCTTCTGTAACATTTTCAGTGACTCCGAACACGAAATTCCATTGGCGATGCAAAATTTAAGACAAACTCTTTGTTCGATATTTTTGTCCATTATGAAATTCGCAATACACACTATATATGATATTACTAAAACCAGCACTGTATTTAATATAAATAACAGATGCAACTCAAACTCCGCGCCAAAATGGAAAACAGTTGTGCCAATCTAACAACTACAAAAAAAAACAAAAATTTTAATTTGGAACCATAAACAAATCATCCATTCCCGATACTTTTTTGACTGAATGTATTTATGTGAATCAACTGGTGTCGTAGCACTACGCTACGAAACGTCTACGCGGCTACGAAAAACATGTCGTGTTGTCTGCGTAGCGTTCAGCGTATTAATACATGCTCGGCGTTTTATGAAAGTTTCAGTTACTATATTGTCAAAAGCATAAACTAAAAAATTCTACATGGATAAAACTTACACACCTTTCAGTTTTGTAAGTACCTATCAGCAACTTTTAGGTTTAAATACTCCACCTGAATTTTGTCTAGTCATTAAAATGTTTTGCACGAATATAACATTTAATAAAACCAACATAAATGTTATAAGTCATGCTAGCGTGAGTTGAAAAACGTCGTTTAATAACGTGTCATTGCAGTGACTTTTTAACAGAATTAACTGTTTTCGAAATGTCAAAAATGTATTGGATTGACGTGCGCTATTAAAACGGTTTGTAGTCGATACCAAATAATTTAACATTTTGAATGGTATTGCAAATGAAATGTTATTTACCTTAAGTAGAGCCCAAATTAAAAATCTAAAGTAGAGTTTAGATATAAAAAGTCAGCCGTATACATCATCAAAGAATATCATCAGATTTTATTTATTTATTATTTATTTATGTACCTACACAAACACTTAAAATCGAAAAGATCCAAATTAAACAAGGATTAAAGAATACAAAGGACCTGCTTATTTCTAACGAAATTTCTTCTAGCAGACCTGCGACAGGACAGGATTTTCTGACAAAATACAAAATTATATTCAGTTGTAATATAAATTATATTACAACTCAAACAACAAAGTACTTAACATAACAGTGAAAACATTTCATATAATAAAGACATAAGAACATTAAATAGAAGTACCTATATAGGTACTTAAGGTATAGGTATATAAGTCTTGTAAACCCAAGAAAAGCCTCGCTGAAGCGTTTGTAAATAAGAAAATAGTTGGAATCGTTCGTTCGTTCGAAATGAGACTGAAGTTCATTGAAATGTTTGATCGTCCCGCCGCGGGGAATAATCATCTTGGCACCTCAGTTATTTGCAATAAACGACTTGTACTCGCAAAGATACAACCAACTGATCAAATATTGGAGAAACGAGATTCGTAAGACAACTCGATTAGTAAACAGTGAATATTTGCGGTGGCTGTATTTATTTTTATTATATACCTATAGGAAATGTCACTACTGCCTAAACCTGAAAAAAAACAGGTGTATAGGTACGGGTGTCATTCAAGGTTTTTTTTTCGGATTTTGTGACCTGGAATCTTAGGCCTTTAGATTCTTCTTCTTCCTGCCCTTATCCCATATTACTTGGGGTCGGCGCAACATGTTTTTTTCTTCCATTCTGTCCTATCACCCGTCAAACTATCACTAACGCCCTTTTCTTTCATATCACTCCTCACACAATCTATCCATCTTTTCTTCGGCCTTCCTCTCCCCCTCCATCCATCTACATGTATACTCAGAACTCTTTTAGTAATATGCGGCCTTTAGATCAAGTCTTTATTTTTATTAAATACGGTTACTTTGTTAACCATTACAATACGGATGTCACGTATTCTAATGTTTTTCGTAGTATTTGGCAGCAAATGTGCCAAGTCAGCTTTCTTGGCAAGCTTCACTAAAGTAGGCAACACTACAAAAAAATATTCATACCCATTTGACTGAGTTCGCGCCTCTTTGAATGATCCCATAATTTTTCAGTTGTTCATAACTATTAGACCAATTTTTACATCACAATATCCATTAGGAATCAATTTGCAAATAATTGAAACAGACACTGAACTTTACGCGAAAAACATCCGCCAAAAACACTTTATACATTCAGGCAATTATTATTGTACATCATGATAATCAAAATCGTACATTCATCCAACTAATATTATACATTCTGTATAGGTACTTACTTTTCAATCTAAAAACGATTAGTTGTTTCAAACACAGCAGAGAGTAGAAACAACATTGCGTTGCGTAGAAAGCAGCCAAAACAAAAGCTAGATTGCGAAGCGCGATGACATTACGGTACTCAACCAAAACACGAATGTTTCAGAGTGAAGTGACCTACTAAGAGCTACCTGTTGGGTTCCTTTGAAGAGAACTCTGGTTCGTGGGACATTGTTTCCAACCCATACAAAACATAGCTTTGTTACAGAAACTCGGCTTCAAAATCACGTTTCGATCTTTGCTGGGAATTCAAATTGTAGAGGAGTGAATATTTTGTTACTTCAGTAACCAAACAGGCTGTCAGAATTGATGGAAAGGCTGTGGAACTAAGGGACACTCGTCTTTCCGTTTCGTATCTGTCTATATATATATATACCAAAGGAGAAACTGACTGACTGACATATCAACACACAACCGAAACTACAGGGACTAGGAGCGTGAAATTTTGCACAAGGTTTCCTTTAATGACGTAGGCGAGCACTAAAAGAGGATTTTTTAAAGCTCACCCCTAATGGGATGAAACGGGGGTGCGAAGTTTCATCATTTCAGCCGATACACGTCCACTGTTGGACATAGGCTTCCCCCAAGCGTCGCCATAACGAATGTTCCTGTTCGTCTCGCATCCATCAGTTTCCCGCAACCTTCACCAGGTCATCAGTCCACCTTGTTGGAGACCTTCCAACGCTGCGTCTTCCGGCACTAAGTCGCCACTCCAGTGCGGCGTTTTTTCAGGTGCGAAGTTTGTATCGAGAAAACTATTTTCACGTGGGTGAAGCCGCTGGCAGAAGTTATAATTTACCTCACTAGGTAAATTATAAAATAAATGCAGCTGAACATAGAACCTCCTTTTTGAAATTGGTTAAAATGCGAAAGTTTGTGATGTGTGTGTATGTTTATTCCTTCTTCATTCTCGAACGATTACAAAGATTTGAATAAAATTTGACACACAGGTCATCGTAGTTTTCTGAATATTTCAAACTGCGCCATTTTTTTTTTTTTTGTCGTAAAAACCTAACAACGATGAAAATTATTTTCGTAAGAAAGAAGTATAACTTGAAAAAATCGTTCTCAATTTGTAGTGTAATTACTTAAATATTGTATTATATAAAATTAAGACAGTATCCTACTTGGTACTGAATATAAGTCTATGCTTGTATGGATGCTTGTTAATCAATCAATAGAACAATAGTACAGTTTTAGATGATTTTATGGCTTGCTCAGGCCAAAGATACCTAATTGTAGAGATTTATTTAACAAATAATAGGTACTTAAAAACACTTTTACACGACAGTTTTATCGTCAATTTAAACTAGACGAAGCCGGTGTTTTCTAGCTGACTACCCTCAGAAGAAACACCGAAACAAACTCAGGGGTCTAAATCTAAGAGCCAAAATTGACAATCCAAGAAGATAGGTTTAAAAGAGTGTCCATGGAGTTTCTTACACGTTCTTCTCTATACCGATCTGCGCTTTGGAACATGCAATTATCTTCACTTTTTTTTTTTGACTGACCGCCATTTTGACAGCTCAAAAGTGCCTGTAATTGGTTTATTTGAAAAAAACGTTCCTGATTTCTGAGATCAACTTGACGCTGGAAAGTTAGTAGACCCGACCCCAAATAATGGGACCAGGGAAGGAAGAAAAAGAAGAAAAAGATTGCTGTTCTATAAATATACAAAGAACAAAGAAAGAAAGAAAATATGTTTATTTGGCACACAGGTAGACACAATGAGAAGACAATTATAATTATAGTAGACAAGCTTAAACTTAGAAAACATCTACATTTTATGTCTCACAGCTGCGCCAAATAGGCTATAAAACTCTTGATTAAAAGACCTATACTTGCTTCAATCGCTGAATAACCCCAGGAACCTCAACGGAAACTGAAACCAGATAACCGAAACCATTACGGCACTGTCTCACCCAATAAATTAAATACCCCTTTTGCGGCCACACTATCGCCGACGATGGCATCAGAACGACCATTAATTCTCCACTCAGTAAATACAAATCTGATGAAACCAAAATCCTCCCTTAATTAACAAGGTTTTATCAGTGAAATCACATTAGTTTGTTTAGGAGCCATGGGAGTGTGACTGAATGTCCATTCTGTACTTGTTTGTACTCCATTAATGGTTAATGGACGGATGAGAATGGCAGTGGGATGATTTTAGTGACATGACGACAATTAAGCCTTGTTAACGACGCTTATCAATTTGTTTGTTAGTGTAGCCATGGATTGGGGCAATATTCTTTCACGCCTGTTTTTTCTTAAACTAACTCTTGATATTAGTCGCGTTACCGCGTCTGTCTATCTATTCACAATAATTTCAAAGCCATCTTAACGGTTTCGTGCGGTTTTAAACACACTTTTGAATGCACTCAAGCTGTTTGTATTTGGAACAGCTTGCGTATGGTTGGTAAAACTCATTCAAGTTTACACGGTGCGCTTAATTTTTTTTTTTACTGACCGACATTTTGACAACTCAAAAGTGCCTGTTGGTCTATTTGAAATAAACATTTCTGATTCCTACGAATGACAAAAACGAAACGTTACTGCGTTTGGCCCTCTGATTGGTTAAGAGTTTGGAGTGGACCAATCAGAGCGCCGAACGTTATAAATTATGTCGATCGCATAAACGTAAAACCAACTCGCACTAGGCACTCCGTACACAGGTTGGCTCCTTGACATAGATACTCGTTACCGTTTAACTCAATATTATTTCTGATAGAACTGTAATAATATTTCGATCATGACTGCTTAGTGCTTATGTTAATATTTTTCATGTCTCACGTTACCTATCAAAGCATCTTGGGTTAGGATAACATACTCGTACTGCGTGTCGGTACATTTGACATGTTTCCCGTGTGATAATATTATTGTAGTCAGTACAATAATATCGTCGCCACTGCTTCGAGACAGGACGAAATGTTGTTGTGGACGTCAACGTCTGAAGTTTCGCCTTTATAGATAGTAGAGTAGATACCAGAGGAAACATCGTTTTAAAGATTTCAATAAATAATAGTTTTTGATTGACTAGTTTTCGCGTACGTAAAATATAGCCTGTCACTCAGGATAAAGCAGCTTTCAATCGGTGAAAAAAAATTCACAATCGGACCAATACTTTCAGAGATTACCTCCGACAAACAAAAAAAAGACGTGTGGCACTCGGAGACTGCCGCGGTAAAGCTATTGCATAGCATTTTTTTATCAACTTATGCTATTATAATTATATATTTATTTTAATTGAAGTTGACAAGTTGCCATGACAACCATTTAGTGGGGGGTGTTAGGTTTTTTTCGTTACGGAATTTCTGGATTTGGTCTCCACGCTCAAGGCCCGCGATAGAAGCTATGCAATAGCTTAAAAACAAACTACCTCTTTATTATATAACTAGCTTTTGCCTGCAGCTTTGCCCGCGTACTTAAAATATAGCCTATGTCACTCAAGAATAAAGCAGAATCGGTGAAAAAATTTTTACAATCGGACCAATACTTTCAGAGATTACCTCCTACAAACAATAAACAAACTTTACCTCTTTATATTATTAATAAAGGTTCTGGAGTGGCTACCTCGTACAGAAAGACGCAGCGGCGGAAGGTCTCCTACAAGGTGGACCGATGACCTGGTGAAGATCGCGGGAATCCGATGGATGCGGGACGCACAGTATCGTTCACTATGGCTATACTTGGGGGAGGCCTATGTCCAACAGTGGACGTCTATCTGCTGAAATGATGAATATTAATAATAATAAGAAGTATAGATGACATCCTTATAAGATTGTTTCCTTTGGTGTCCTTCCTATTATCCCTCTTGTGTATAAGTAAGTAATATTGCCGTTAACACCGCAGCCCGGCCTCACGATATTGGAGTTACTTCCTGATTCAGTTATCGAAGCGATTCCATTCGAATTCTGATTAGCTGTCGCTCTCAATTTACTTTCAAAAAGACTACAGAGGAATCAATTTATAACCAATGATGAAAGAGAGATGAAAATAGAAAATAAAGAAAGAGAAACAGATTATTTACGTGAAACGACGCAAGCTTAAAACTAGCTAACAAACATAATCATTATTATAGGGAAGATATGAGTCACATCCGCGCAAAACCGAACAGAATTCGATTTTTAGGCCAGGTAAGCGTTTCAGTATTTTTCCGCCAAGAATTTCTTGGTCAAGCCCATAGATGTAAAAATTTCGTGTCATAGTATTTGCTATCGAACATCTGTGAAACAGCTTGACAGATTTGTATGAATTTGTTTGTGTATTTTTGGTGAGTCTGAGAATATACAACTACGAGTATATTCTAGGCAAGGCATTTTACTTTTTGTTTTATTTTATTTATTTTAACTTAAAGAATTGGAATGATAAAGCGAGGAACCGTAATCGTTGGAAGGAGTGGAGGATATAATAATAATTTAAACTTTATGCACATTACACTGCCTCTACAAAGCCGGACGTAATGCCGTAGGCATTTTGTACCAGTCGACCTTAGGGTGGTGCAGAAATATAACATGGCAGGTGCAAATTAATTAATAGACAAACCGAAGAAAAACAAATACAACCTTTTTTATCGCGATATTTCTTTAATAATAATCTATATATATAAAAATCAATGCCACTTTTCGTTGTTATTTTATAACTCAAGAACGGGCTCACCTATCCAAACCAAATGTTTAGGCTTTGTTCGGACTATTTAGTAGATGGTTTATGTGAATTTTGGTAGGGTATAGTAGGGAAGATCGGGAGCGAAGCCGCGCGGGCAAAAGCTAGTCTATTATATTTTAAAGAGGAAAATTTTGTTTCTTTTTTGTTTGTAGGAAGTAATTAATCTCTGGAAGTACCGGTCTGATTACTAAAAATTTTTAACCGATAGAAAGCTGCTTTATTCCTTGAGTGACAGGCTATATTTTATGTACGCGGGTGAAGCTGCGAGCAAAAACTAGTATTCTATATGGCAGAACAATGTTTGGCAAGCCAGCTAGTGTTAATTTTAAAGTTGCTCCCAACAAAATAAAACTGCAAAGCGAGTCAGCAACACTTAATTCGATTCTTGAATTGAATCTAAAATGCTCGAGCGCGCTCTGCGGAGCGATAAGCGCCCTATTCATTGGCTAACTATTGATTCTACTACACAAATATAAAATACATTAGCTCGACTTTGATCGAGCGGTGTGCTTTAAGCTCATACTAAAACCGCAAATATTTAGCCTTACAATGAGACTCGGTAAATCGCAATTTTAAATGTATGAAGTTGCAGACGTTATGGCGACCGATCTATTGGTATTTAAATAACGTAAACCCCAGTGAGTGGAATATATTATTCATCTTTTTAAATAGATAACGCATCATCAATATGAAATACTAAAATATGGTTGTATTCATATATTTCATTACAATGCTGTCAATTAAGGGAAAATGGTGAGTGGATTGCCTTACTTATGACAGGTAATAAAACCTCAGAATTCGATTTCACAGATTTGGTTATCATAAAATCGTTACCATAGCGTTGTTGAATGCTCAAGTAAAAATAATTCATCAACAGCCTTTTTAATGTTCCCACTGCTAAGACTCAGGCCTACTCTCTAGGAGAGGGAATGGGCCGTAATCCACCACGTAGGCGCAGTGCGGGTTGGTGAATGTCACATGTCTTCGAATTTTTTACTCTAGAACATGCCGCTTTACCGATTACTTCGCCGTTTTGAGAGCAGTGGTCATGAAAATAAATTACACAAAGTAATTCGCCTGGCTGCCACCATCTACCAAGCTATTCTGAAAAAGCTCAGCAACCATCACTATGTATGAACATACATAATAATGGTTGCTACAACAAACAACACGTTGGAAGGCCTACAACAAGGTGGACCCATGACCTGGTCACGGTCGCGGGAATCCGATGGATGCTTGACGCACAAGACCGATCGTTGTGGCGACGCTTGGTCTATGTCCAACAATGGACGTCTTTGGCTGATATGATGATAGTGAAACAACACGTACTAACTACATTTTCCCTCATTAATATGAGTTAATACTCACATTTTACTCATGTAATAACAATAAATGTCACCATTAACGACAAGGGAACAAAAACACCGCGGCTGACAAGCCGTGATTTCGCTGACGAGAATTTTACTCGTTTAAAAATTCGTTTGAAAGAATGAATACGTAACGAAGTAGGTCGACCGCATTCATATTATTTATTTTATACATTTTTAATAGGGACCGAATAATGCTTTCGACTTTGATTAAATTCCTTGAAATTTGAGAGGACCGTACGCTGTTTTTTTTGCTAGAGTAATAAAATATATAAGGAAAATTGTTGATATAATTTTCCTTATATATTTTTTTAAGCTAGTAAAATGCCTGTCCTGTTTATTTTCCTTTTGATGTGTACTTTATATGGATACAGACCGCACGTAACGTATTCCATCCATTTGGGAACACATTACTTATGCGTACAGCTAAGGAGAGGAATTTCCTGCCGGAGTCTGTGATTCCTGATAGCTACAACCCAGGAATCTTTAAGTCAAAAGTGAATAGGTTACTTCTAGGAAAGCGTGCTCCATCGTCGACCACATCATCGCTTATGTGAGATAGTGGTAAAATGCGAGCCTACCATGAATAAAAAAAAATTTACCTCTTCATACCTTTTTTTTATGGTGGGAAAAATCATTCAATGACAAACTCCGCTCTTGGGCGGAGCGGGAGATAGTGTCAGACTCTTACTAACTAAAAGCCCACCCAGTTCCTTCCATTTCGAATAACCCCGGCCCCAATAGGCTTTGAATCGGCTGTTGCTGACAGCTCCTTGAGGCGCGTGAGAACAGAGTGCACCGTCGACGACGTGGGCTCGATTCGGACATTTATCGGACGGTTGGACAGCAAGCTAGCCAATGCTCGCCGTCCGCAAGCCCACGCCTACGAACCTCTTCAATATTCAGTTACAGTTTACATTCTTAAATTAATCAACTCGAAAATTCCTTTCATATTTCGTTTAAAACCTTCATGTGTTTTGTTATCTAATTAGTATCGCCCTGTCGTGTCTCTAATAAGCCCGCCCTTCAGTAATTAGCACCTTTTGTTATTTTACGGGAACCTTTCAGTGTATTTCAGAATGATTGATGTACCCTACGGTAAAACCTCTCCCTCACGCCGAAATAGGACCTATCTTTTTTTACAGTAACTGGAAAACATGTGGTAATTAATTTCGGTGGTAATTAGCAGCTATCTAAAGGCAGGCATATGTTACTTACACATATATTTTTATTAAATATTATGTATTACTATGTCGTATACGAGTAATAAGAATAAATACATGCCGTAAAGTGATATAAATTTTGGGTCTCACCTTCAAACTGTACACTGTACCTTCAGACTAAACGTGATTGATATTGTGTCTCTTTAGAAAAGCGTTGTGTCGATGTTGGAACTAAGGCAAAATATGAAAAACACTTTTTGGGTTTTCATTTTTGTAAATATGACCGTATTACAAGAATACAAAAAAAGACAAATGTATATCTAATTTTAAAACAGGAATAAAAATATAAACTTTATTCAAACTTATATTTCCAAGTTAATATGGAGATATCACAATTCAAAGTGCAGTTTCATAAAATGATTCATTACTATTATGCCATCATCAGAAGTCAGAAACGTTTATTTCAAATAGACCAATTAAAGGCACTTTTGAATTGTCAAAATGTCAGTCAGTTAAACAAACAAGTGAAGCTAAATTGCACGTTCCAACGCGTAGATCTCTATGGAAAAGAACGTGCAAGAAACTCCATGGACACTCTTTTAAATTATATTATGAGTTACATGAATCTTCGTTACATATTTCTTCTTGCTTTTATTATGTTAGCACAATGAAGATAAGTAATACAATACAATAAAAAATAAAAAATAATAATTATAATAATAAAATAGGAATTGAATTAAGTCACTGTCACACATCACTTATATTATAATTGATAACTGATAGAATAATTCAATAAATATCTACACAAAATAAGATTGCTTCCTGAAAGAGATCATAGGAAACTTTTACTTTCCCTTCCGCAAAAACAAAAACTTTGCCCTCGACACAACTAGTAATCTATACTTATAATAAATCTGTAGAGAGGTCAATTCTGTACATGAAATATATTTCCAAAATAACTATCAGGGGGTGATTAGTGATCGATACTGATGCCAAAAATGCAAACAGTAAAATTTTTGTCTGTCTGTCTGTCTGTCTGTCTGTCTGTCTGTCTGTATGTTCTTTATAGAAACAAAAACTACGCGATGGATTTTAACGAAACTTGGTACAATCATTCCTCATACTCCTGGGCAGGTTATAGTATACTTTTCATCACGCTACGATCAATGGGAGCAGAGCAGTGAAGGGAAAGGTTGGGGAAACGAGAAAAATTATTCCATTTTTTAAGCTTCCGTCGCGTTTGAAGCCTTAATGGTTAAAGCTACACAAAAATCATGTATAACGGAAATGTTCTCCTTAAAGTTATATAAAAAATATCCCACGACATCATATGTCTATCTTTTATGATTGACTCACAATAACACATGTAACTCCCGATAGCTTGGCAGTTCGGAGCTTTCTGTTTATTTTTGTCTATGGCACCATATCTAAGGTGTGTGCGCACTGTCACGCGCGTAAGTGGAAGGGAGAGATCTGGAACGTCTCGAATCGTCTCGCGCATCACGTTGTTTTCCAGGCTCTTAGAATTCGACACCAGACGTTTCAGATCTTTGATTTTGACGACTCCGTTGTCGCTGGCATAAGCAACAGGATCCGCGTACGAAGTCGCTGGCAGAAGCTAGTATAATAATAAGTGTCTGACGCTAAACAAAACCAAACTTAGATCCCAACAGGAAAATATCAAAACGTGCAGAACACTGGAGACAGACACGACCTCAGTTACATTTGACACCGTTATGGAATCCATTCCCTTCTCACATCATGAAAATGAAAGTGTCAAGAATAAACGAAACAAGAGGAAATACGATAACAAATATACGGAATCCTATTATGTATTCCCAGATCTTATTTGTACTAACAAGATTATGTGTTATGAAGCCTGAATGACACTGAACATCTCATCATTTTCGAGGCTATGCGTAATACGAGGCATATTAGGGTGGGATAACTACATCAGATTGAAATATTCATTTCAGAAAGGAATATTCGGTTTTTTTTTTTGTAATTTCAGTGTTTTCACTCAAAACCTAAGCGAGCGTTCGCGCTTGATTTCGCCATTTCGGTGTTAATTCTTCAGATACCGTCAATTAGAGACACAATAGTAAGACCATAGATCATTTCGCTGTGGCCGAAATCGGCTAGATGGCATCATCATCATCATCATCATCAGTAAGACCATAGATGTGCGAACGCCGGCGTTCGCTTGGGGATTCATGAATACACGTAGCGAACGGCGGCGTCCGCATAGATTATAAAATATCGAGCGCTTTATTTATGGGGTATTTATCCAAGAACGTAATTATAAAAAGTTCTTCATAAAGTAGTCTGTAAATATCGAAAATGAGCAAACTTTTCCATTATTCCCTATAGATATCGAAAAGTTATTCTCTTCTTCTTAGTCGTTACACTCTTGTCAGAATGGCTGTGGTCATCATTGTTAATCACGATATGTGATGATCTCTTTACCATTTTATTTAGTCATCGGATTTTTTACAAAGCATTTATATTTGATCTTCAGAGGAAATAAAAGAAATATACTCTCACTTAATTCTGCGATCGTAAACTTAACCGATACTAAAGGAGCTACGAATTTACCAAAACGCAGATCAAGCTTTAAAACTGCATAAAAGACAGGTTACAACACCATTTTCTCAAAGACTCCCATCTCGTAAAAGTTCAGGGAAAACAGCTGATGCATGTCTTTTCAAGATTTAGTAGAACGCAGCAAAATTGGCGTTTAGCAGTTGTAGGATGTAAACTATTAAAATAGTGAGAATGGAATTTCGATTTGCGACGACCGCTGGCCGCGGCAGGGAACGGAAATCAGCGGGAGTGAGGTCAACACTATCTATCTAGAGTGGAAATGAGTCTGTTAGCCCAGTACACCGACTTGTTGTTATTATGAGTACTTTCGTGGCAACTGTTGCGTCTGTTGCCGGATTTAAATAACAACCTACAAATCCTCTAACTTTTAAGCCAAAGAATTTCCATAAATGGCGTAGAAATGTTCTGCAAAAAGTTACAAACTGAAAAGTCAAGAAGTTTCCTGAGAAGATTAAACATATTCATTAAAAGTAAATCACAAAAGTTTTGTTAAAACTTTGGACAAGAACGGAAGCGATAAAGCGTTGGATTTAGTTAGTGGGACAGAACGTCGGATATATCCAGCATGGTTGGAACGCTGCCCGCGGCGCGATATCAGCCCCCGACCATAGTGAGAAGATTACGCGGGTGATCAGTCTGCTTAGGTGGACGAACCACGCCGTTTGAGTCCATACTGAAGTATGTGTAAGGCGGCTAGCAGGACGTTACGATAAGCTAGCCGGCGATAGTCTATTGTTTTACCCTAAGAAAACCCCTTCCTTTATTTAAATACAGTATTCGAGATACTTATCAATGCAACCAGAAACTATTATAAAACAATGTTCAAACTCCCTTGCAGCCAATATTTTTTAGAATATTTTAATATAGCACTATTATTTCATGATCACATAAAATAAAACTCAACTTAAAATATAAAAAGCCAAAGTTGAATTATAAAAAGTGTGGCCTCTACGATCACTACAACCCGCTATGCATTACACCATATCGCGACCGCCCTAGTGACCGCGCGCTCTGAGTTCCCAAACTATACCAAATGCCACAACCATTTTATAGCATTAACAATAAAATTGAGTAATTAGAAAGAGCTGTGCTGATAATGTGTAGCCCCCGGGGGCACTTAAACTGAGGATTTAACGGTCTTGCTCCCATTGCCAACTGTTTGAAAGCTAAGTTATTCATGAGAGGGTTTGCAATGAAATTAAAAGTTTGTACTGAGTTTAATGCTTTAACAACACGGCGAATTAATTTAGATTTCGGTAAGCAATGCGAATCTGGATTTTACTGAAAGTGCTTCATGAAAGAAGGGTAGAGTTAAATAATCAAAACCAAAAAGTTTTTGACTGTGTCATAATGAATAAGTTCTCAATCACTCTTTTTTTTTTTCATAAAAAGCTTTGATCGCGCGGTATTAAGGTGGTGCATCACGACTCACATTTTCACTGTTTTTCATACAACCGCTCATAACTGATTATGACGTCATCACACATTTTTCATTAGATATTTTGGAAACAATTGTGGATATTATCTTGTGGATATTACCTAGGTTTCTAAAGAAACCAATTTCTAAATTTGTGTAAAACTAATCCAGTAAAAACCTCTGAAAATGTCCTATTTTGTATGAACTTTGACACTTCATAATTTGCCTAAAAATTAAAAAAGTTCTAAATGATGACAACTTTTTCCAAAAACTTTTAAGGGTTTAAAAAAAACAGCTATTTCCTGGAGCAAGTTTTGTGAAATTTTCGAGTAAATCTCGGAATTACCGAATACTAACAGAGTTTCCAGGCGTTATCTCTCTTTTTTTGCGTTGCCTTTTCGTCAAACATCGCGTTGGATTGCATTTAATGAAGTAACAAGCTTTTAAACCATTTTCGATGTTTACAATAAGCGAGTGGAGAAGGACCCTCTTAACCGCTAGCGTCGGATTGGTCCAACGAGAGTTTTCGTGTCCTATTCGCCAGAGTCGTCTATTTGCTAAGACTGGATATTCCATCTCGTTTCGCTCCTCAAAACACATAGTAGTGAGAGATGAGCTGACGAGATGGAGTATTTGGTCGTGGATGTACGACCCTGGCCGAATAAACGCAAGAGTGTTTGTCGGATTTATCCGACATAAGCGGTTATAAGGTTAAGATCAAGAGCATTCCAAAGAGCTCAAACACGATGTTGTTATACTGTCGCACTATAGTTCCTATGGTCCATGGTACCATATTAATGTATAGTCATCCAAATTACATGACTGTGCCAAACAGGTCAATCGGTGTTTTATAGGTGGAAAATCATCTAATGACATCTCCCGCCCTTGGGCAAAGCGGGACTTTTTCTGACTGAAACCCACTCCTGTTTCTTCTTTGTCTTTGTTCCAGGGTCCAGAGTTCACTTTCGCACAACCCATGGAGCTCAATCGCTTAGGGTTATTATTTCAGTAGGAAATCATGAGTTTCTGAAATGACTACCCCTAAGCGACAGAGCATGGGGCTGGAGGCAGTTGCCCTTTGCATTCCAGGGCCACGGTAACTACCTACTTCAAACGTTACGGACGATAACTGTTTCAAAATACATTTTCTATATTTGCCCTAAAGATATAATTATTGCAAGTGAAATAAAAGCTTGTAAAAACTGTTGAGTGCTGACAATTTCTCTCGCTAGAAATACGGGTGGGTTTTAATCAGGAAAAGTCTGTACTTTAACTCACTGAAATCTATCCGTGTTTCTTCAGTTGCCTCTTCGCAGTAACTCTTTCGAACAATCTCGCAGTCCACGTATATGCAAAACTAGGTACACAATAGCCTAGTCTTTGTTCTAGTCTCATTACTGACGATCAATACTGTGCCAGTAATTACTTAATGTGCACCTGTTCCATTGATTTCATCTGCCCTTCCCCCCCTCACCTCGGTCACTGCGGATTCTGTATCCCCTGTAAATTCTGCTGCCCTGGTACATTCGTCGTAGTTCTCATATAAATAATGGATCAGGCTTAGGGTCGCCGCACACATTCCAGTGGCAACAACCACAAAACGCCACCATCAACATATTTCCTATAGTCTTCATATACTTTATATGGATTCGCCGCACACGATTAACGCCTGTGGCCGCCACACGCTACAAATTGCCGCTGCTCTCTTCTTGTGGCCCACACTAGCCACTAAACTCCGATATAAAACGCCGTCCCTCGCCAATCGCGCATTTAAACCTTTATCGTCAGAGTCCATTATGACACAGCGTGTATGGTTTAAAAAAGCAACAGCTACCAGCCGCAAATGGTTGTCGCGCGCTTCAGCTGCTTTTGTAGCCTCTTCTAGCTTCTCGTGGTGGCTTTTCCCAAGTAGCACAACAAGCTGTATATCAACTGCTTAGAGCTTCAGGTATACACTCTAAGCTGTACAATAAGCTGTAAAAAGCCTGTACCAGCGCTTATACAGGTGATATAACTGCATGAAGGACCCCAAATTATACAGCTTAAAGTGTTAGTGGAGAATAGATGCTGTATAGTAACTGCATAACAGCTACATAAAGGTCCATTTGTACACTCTAAGCTGTACATAAACTGCATATCGGTGAATAATAGAGCGTTAACTCTACAGATACTCACTTATAACTATGATATACAGCAAATTGCTGTGGATTTTAAGAATAGATAATGAAACTTTATTTTTACAATACTCGACATAATAAATATGTATATTGTGGCTGGGAGATGTACCCGTGTTCGACGACCCTTAATGGTTACACGGCCGCATGGCTTAGAATAATCATTTTATTAGAGTGTCTAGTTCAATATTATCAGTTAATGTTTACAGGGTTTGATTTAAATTGCTGCCTTTGATAAGCTTGTTTGATACTTTGATCATTTTATAGTGACTGTAATGATAGACCAATGTCAGAAACACTCGTCGGCAATTAATCGCTGAAAAACGAAACCCTTGAAGGATCACTTTGATGTTTGTCTATCTGTCTGTCCGGCTATCAAGACCCTTTTTATCAGGAAAGCGAGAAGCTATGAAGCTGAAAGTATTAAAGTAGCGGCCGTACAACCATTAATACTCGTATCAAATACTCAGGTCGGAAATCTTAAGCAACAATGAAAAAAAGGTCTCCCACAAGATGGACCGACGATCTGGTGATCATGGAGGTCGCGTGAGTCCGTTGGTTTTTCTGTTTCGGTTGGTGAAAATCATCCAGATGACATCCCCCACCCTTGGGCGGAGCGGGAGATAGTGTGAAACTTTTACTGACTAAAAAACCCACCCTGTTCTTTCGTTGCCTTTCATACTGGGGCCGAGCCTGCCTTTCAGAAATAGACCCTGCTGGACCCCTACGGTCGCTGACAACTCTTTGAAGCGCACGGGAACAGTACGCGCGCACCATCAACGACTTGGGTTAGGTCCGGACGATTACCGGACGGTCGGACAGCAAGTTACCTATTCCTCGCCGATGCGAGAGACACAGCACCAGTCATTGTGGCCACACTTGGGGAGGCCTATGTCCGGCAGTGGACATCTTTTGGCTAAAAAGATGCCTCCCAAACTCATATACAATTAAAAAATAAGGTCGGTTATGCTCCGTTTTGGAGCTTATTTTGACAGTTGCTAAGACAAAACCTACTTGCTTTCTGTTGACTTAGAATCCGGCATGAAGCATAGTACAAGTATAGGAAAAAATGTGGCAAAAGTTGCTAAGTATATAACAAACAAAAACACTTTTTTTGCTATTTGGAAAAATCTTCGAGAATCGATTCAAGAATTGAACTACATATTTACTTGTGCGAGTCCGGCTCACACTTGCCCGATTTTTATTTACTTATTTTTAAGTTATTAATTTATTTATTACTCGGCCGTATTGTCTCACTGCTGGGCAAAGGCCGTTTAGCAATTGATCGTTGGACAGAATGGAGGGAGCTACATTCCGTTTAACGATCACAATTCTTCGCTTCCTCTTTCCAATTCTTAAAGAAGATAGTCAGGTAGTCCTGCTATTTTTGTGGTCCGCCGCCGTCAGTCCATTTTATTGAATTTTTTTCCATTAAACCATTGAGTGGTAAATAGAGATTACAATCGAGGGTATAGGATCCAGTGTACTATTTTAAAATTACAATATAATACGAATCAAATAACAGATAAAATAGATAGATACTTAAATACAAACACAATACATATAATAAGTACTGTCTGATGTAAAAAAAAAACTTTTAAACAATCCGTGAAAAAAAGACTTCCTGTTTACTGCCCGGATGCATAAAACCCTTTCAATTACATACATCAACTCATTACTGAGAAAAATCATCCACTACAAGAGCAAAATTCAATAACGGAAAATGTTGTTGAATAATTCATATCGCCACCTTTCAATGATAATAATTCTGAATATATTCGACGTACTTCCGAATTATGGTATGATATCAATTTTAAAGAGTATTTCGATGCCTGGCTTTCAACAGCGTGCAACGAAAAGATGTGGTCATATTTTAAAAACTTTCCGTTTTTTTAAAGGGACAACTTTCTTCAAGAAAATCATAACACAATAATAATTTATTTCAAAAAATATACTATATATATAATTCAATTGATAAAAACAGTTTTGCCAAAAATAATAATAGGTAAATTAAATACAGAAAAGGAATTTCGTAAGTACCTGTACTAATGAAGAACATTGTATCACAGGCACCAGCATCTTTCATAATAAAAGATAACTTTAAATTTAAAACAGCACAAAAACGATTTACACAACGTCATTATAGAAAAAAAATTAAGATGTAGAGCACAAAATGTCTACTAATATTATAAATGCGAAAGTAACTCTGTCTGTCTGTCTGTTACGCTTTCACGCAAAAACTACTGAACGGATGTAGATCAAATTTGGTAGGTAGGTAGAAGAGACACTGGAATAACACATAGGCTACCTATAATTCCACTGCTGAGCACGGGTCTCTGCCCGCGCGATATAAACTGTAATCCACGCGGGCGAAGCCGCGGGCAGAAAGCTAGTTATTTAATAATTAAAAAAAAAACATAAAATTATAATTTTGAATAAATAAATAATACTTTCTTTAAAAAAATATTTGCAAAACAAATTGTGTTAGGAACACGTTTATTGTGCGTACCTACAGCTACGAAGTGGAATTTCCTAACAGAGTCTTTGTTTCCTGATAGCTACAAGAGTCTTTAAGTTAGGTAACCTATTCATTAATCCTGGGCAAGCGTACTCCATCGTCGACCACATCATCACTTATCAGTAGGTAAGATAGTGGTCAGACGCGAACCTATCCATAAAAATAATTTCAAAAATACAATTCCACAAAAGGTTTTTCCGTATAATATAATTGATCATAATATATCATCAGCTGATAAAATGATAGGAGAGTACATTTCTTTGGAAATTGATCACTAAAATTGACATAAATGACCTCATATTTTCGTTACACTCTGTACAGTATGTTTTTTATTACGCGACTTATTTTGTAAACACGCAACAAAACAAATACGGCACATTCAAACGCATGTCGGTAGTACTACTTTATCCTTGGGCTGGTCTAGCGTGGCCATGACATGACTTATAATGCGGTCACTATCAGTCTGCATAGAACAGAAAGAGATACGCGAAGATTGAATCGTCGCGTAGCGCTTAGAATTTATTACAAAACATGTTTTTTTTTTGTTTCTATTTTGCAATGACATGAGGCCTGACAAAATACAGAACGGTCTCTTAACATCCTAAAAGCGTGCAGTATCATCGAAATGACTATAAAATAAAAGTAGTAATAGAAACACAATGTTTTAAAGATGGAAGAAGTAGAGGAAGGCCTTTGCCCAGGAATGGGACAGAAAAACTTTCAATTGAAATCCTACCAACAGCCGTTACAGGTAGTCAGACGCCAGAAAGTCTGACCATCAGTCTATCTAAGAAATATCGTGTTGCCCAGTAACTAAGTTGAGCAGATCTGATAGGCAGTCGCTCCATGTAAAACATGGGAATTCAGCCGCATCCAGTTAGGCTGAAAGCCGACCTCAAGGTATTTAGGAATAGGCTAGGGAGATGATGACTCCTACCTACGCCATAGGTATTTCTTTACCAATCATGAAAAGTAAAGAAAAATATAGTTTTTGTTTGTTTTACTAACCGGTCCCTTTCTTTATGTCTCTGGAGGCTTTATGTTTGATTTTCATTGCCTTAGACGGCTTTCATTTCGATAGGTAAACAAAACATAGATGAAAATATTACTTACGATAACTATATTTTTTCTATTTCTTCGTTTCTAGCTACGATAATTGTCTTAAGATGAATTCTCGAAGGCCTGCTAAATTCAACCCTCGCACTCTTTTTGCGCTCAACACTCTTTTGGACACGCACCCTGACTGTGACGTGTTCGCGGACGAATGGAAGACAATCATGGCAGTATGTCTGGAGTTCTGTGAGATGAGTGTGTGAATTTTAAAATTGTGTACATTAATATAGGTATTCTTTAAATAATAATGATTGGCGAATAACCATTTTGTTAAAGTAAACCAAATAATTAAATATGATAATAACAGTGTGCTGAGATTCATCCAAATGTGTGAGAACCAGCCGTGAAATCTTTAAGGCGTTATTGAATAACAAACATTCGAACTGTATACAGACTTTACATTCATAGTAGTAGTAAGTACGAGCAGGAATAGATTCACTTGTAAGGGTACTTTTCCACTATAGAAATGCTAAACAACTGTGCTGCGAGGATGCGAAAGCTATACTACAATAATATATAACCGTTTATACCGTTGGTAAGCTATGGTAGCGGGGCGAGTAAGATGTGCCATAAAAATGCCCCAAACGGCAAACGCGCGCTTATTGTGGGTACCACAGAACACAGGAATCATACAGTACTGTGGGTACTCAGGTCTGCACATAGCTAAACATCTCGCGACCATATACTTAAAAAACATAGTGCTGTATAAAGTCTACATAATAAAAGAAAAAAAGAAGAAAACAGAAGAACAGTTCAAAGGTGATGCTAATTTCTAATATGAATTTGATTGGTGGATATCAAAAACATCCAAAGCATCGTAGCATAGCACATCTCTCGTGGTGAAAAACCACCCTGAAGACCTACATTCCAAAACTTACGTAATAAATCTCAGCTCATTGCATTCCGACCCAGACGTTTTTCCTTTTTTAAACAAATTTACGATCTAACGTTAGTTGCGTCTTCGCTCACAAGCTAGTTCCTTCAAAAAGAAGCAACTTAGTGTTGTTTGTTTCATTTAACAAGAGCCCCGAGCTTCTGAGAAGCTATTTAAAGCTCCGTGCAGAAAGTGACACAAATCCTCATTCTGTTAAGAACTAGAGTCTCTTGCAATGAATGTAAAAGTAACCATCAGCTCTGCTTAATTTACAGTTTGAACTAAGTACATACTCGTACTCCATTGCGTACCTACGGTTGTAAAATACCAGTAAATATTTGCAGTTGTCCGTAAATGTCAAACAGTTACTATAAAAAAAGATTCATAAGCCAATAACATCCGCGGGTATCGATAAAAAGGACGGGTGGAAAAATTGGCGTAGCCATTCGTAGCAATTCGTAGCCGACATAGCACTACGCCTACGTTATGCTACGAAATCGACCCTCTATTTTTATGCAACGAGTTTAGTATTTTTTCGAGTAGAACATAAATTGGTTTTGGAATACTGTACCTAATTAGGTACAGCATTTTGCCCATCTTCGGCCATGTATCTCGTGGTAATGAGTTGAGGGTACCAAGCCACGTGGTAGATCACCAATGAGATGGACAGACAGATCAAGGCCGTAACTAAGTGCTCGGTTTATAAATGTACTCGAAAAGGTGCAGTTTGCGATGAATGACGCCGCATTACCAAGATTCACTCATCGTGATTCACTGTGATGACCACGACCACACTGGCAAGAGTGTACCGACTGAGAAGAAGACCTAATAAGGAAGACTGTACTTATTGTCTCACTAATAACAGTCATGAATGTACCCATCAGAGCAATTATTATTTCTGCCACGCAGCTTGGCTCAGTTTCAAGAGATTCCGGTTCATACGAATTTCAACTTTTGAATAATGTTACTGCAAATACCGTGTGGTTTCGGTGATAATGATATTGCCGAGTAACTTGCAAATAGTGTTGCCCATTCATTTCCGCCTGGAGGCGTACTTCACTTTTGTTTATGGATCGTTCGGCTTGCGATTTAAGGATAGAGTAATAGTGGTGAAAGGTCAAATTGTGATTGCTTTTTATTTTTCTACAAATATATCACGCCTGTAATCTGCTGCAGGTTTGACAGAGGGGTCTCAATGAATTACGCTGTGTGACACAGGTTTAATTTCAACCTGTATCACTAAGCATAAATTAATACAATAATATTCCACAGCTATCACACAACGCCGTCTAGTCCCAAGCTAAGCAGAGCTTGTGTTATGGGTACTAGATAACTGATAAACATACGTCTTATATATTTCTAAATACTTACATATCATAGGTAAATTACACCCAGACACAGAACAAATGATTATGCTCATCACACAAACATTTGTCCTGGGTGGGAATCGAATCCACGACCTCCGGCACAGCAGTTAGGTTCACTAACAACTAGACCAACAGGCCAGTTAAGCAGCCTTGCGGCTGCAATATAAATAACAAGATCTCCGCTTAAAATTGATTCTCCACAAAAACTGACGTGATGAGAGGTCGCCCGGGCGGCTTTAAACGGAAACGCCCGGGGCGGTGGTCGGCCGTAGCCAGCTGACCTGGATACCAAACTACCCGACTATCACCTGGAGGCATTTCGCCCTTTTTAATTTACCACCGCACCTCGTACAATGTAACCTAATGGCGCGTTTTATGATACAACTTGTGGCGGCTGTGATTTTCTAAGTTCCTTTCAACGTGTGCATTGACTCGCTCGATCCTACTTCATGTAACTTTATCGGTGTATCAGGCGTATGAGGTAGACATGAAAGGTTTTCACAAACATTGTGCTCTTGGTGGATCGTGTAAGAAGGTCTCGATGCTTTTATAATACAGTAGCATAATCAGCCTTTCAATGTTCCCGCTGCTGGGACTGAGGCCTCCTCTCTCGGTATGGACCGTAATCCACCACGCGGGCCCAGTGCGAGTTGGTGAATGTCACATATCTCGGTTCTAGGACATGCCGGTTTCCTCACGATGTCTCATCGTTAAACCTGCTGTGTCGCAAACAACGAGACGAGCAGGTAAAACGAATAGGGGGGCAAGCAGAGCAATGAGGATGGCTTCCCTAAAGTAGAGAAGAAGAAGAGGAAGAAGCCCACTTGTCAGAACCAGTGCGGTACGGGGCAATACCCACGACGCAGCTGTACGTTTCGAGGCTACATCACTCCACGTAGGTTGAGGAGATCGTGGAGTATGTTCGAGTCAAGACGAACTGGACTTTGAGAGTCGAGCAGTTGGAGCCGCGCCATAACAATAATTTCAAGTCGTTTGAAGTGCGGGTGCCGACTCATCATTTAGACACCTTCCTCAAAGGAGAGTTTTTACCGAAAAGTGTCGTGTATCGATGATTTCGCAGAAGGATACCGACCTCGCAGAGGAACACGACGCCGGCACTTCGTGTACAATAGTTTAATATTAGTTATAGGATCTTTTATGTGTTAGTTTATTATTATTTTTGTAAGATTATTATTTATTTATTTAACAGTTTATGTACACACAATAATAAAAGAACAGATGAAGGAAACAGAAGAATAGTACAAAGGTGATGCTTGGTGGTGTTGCTTGATTATATTTGTGTGTTTTATCTATGGGCCTTAAGTGCCTGAAAATAAAGGATTATTATTATTATACTACAACACAATAAATGCTGCTGAGTGCATCAGATGCGAGTGTCGAGTTTCTCCCGAGCGTTTTAAAGGACCAGTCACTCTATGTAGCCTTTTCCCAACTGTATTGAGGTATGTTTAAGCATAGATACGACCCACTTCAGCGACCTCATTGAGACTTTAGAGGGCATAATTTTTTTATTAGATTTTTTTTTATAAGAAATGTTATGCTTTAAAACGATTATTGATTGTTTTGCTTTTATCTCATTGTGCTCTTACCCAAAATTCTACGATTTATTTATTCTGTGGATAACAGTGTGAGTTGCATATTTGTATGAAGTATACTCTGTATACATGTGTATTATCTATTTAATTTTGTAACGTGTAACTCTTAGTTCATTATCTTCCTGCCCTTGTCCCGTTTTATTTGGGGTCGGCGCAACACGTTTATTTCTTCCATTCTGCCCTGTCCCTTTTCTTTCATATCACTTCTCACACCATCCATCCATCTTTTCATTGGCCTCCCTCTCCTATGTGTAACTGTTAGTTATTCCTAAATAAATCAATCAATATAACAGTGGATTAAGTCAGAGAATAATGAAATATGTAAATAAATAATCATGTGGTTACACAATAAACCATAATACTACTAATAAATAGGCCAATTCGATAATGTGGGTAATAAAAACATATAAAGTTATGAATATTAGAAATAACAAATGTACAATCTGGCTTTTACTTCGGTCAAAGGATAAGCATTGCCATTCAGCGTGGCAATGCCGCCAGTCTTTTGGGTACATTACCAGTCGACAGCGATGCGGAGGAATTTTTCAACGCCTTACTTTAAATTGCCATTTTTTTTTAGTTCTCTAGGGTTTTATTTTTATTTTTTAAGTTACCTAGTTTTAATTAATTTAAGTTTATATCTAAAACAATATTTAAAGGACCAATGTGCCCTTTAAAGCGGGTTACCACGAAATATAACTTGATATTTTAGGACAGCGATAAATCCGATCCCATTAACGATTTTGGGGTTCAAGATTTGTTGATTTGGGTAATTTGATACAACATCAGGCCAGTCTAATGCCCGAATCTCGAAGTTGGAAAACAAACTTGTGTGTAGAACTAGCATAACATTTAAAAGCTTTGATCCGTGATGGATTAACTGGAGATTATGGAAATGTAAGCGACATGTTGTCTAAGGAGTTGTTAGCAACAGCAGGGACCCAGCTGGATCGAAGTCTACTGGGGCCAGGATTAGCTCCGAAAAGTAGCTCGGCCCCTGTATGAAAGGCAAGAAGAAACGGGGTGGGATTTTTAGTCAGTAAGAGTCTGTCACTATCTCCTGCTGGGCAGGGGTTGTCATTTGGATAATTTTTACTCACCAAAAAAAATAAAAAGGGGCGTGTGGTCCAGTTTATAAACTGTGATATCTGAATGAGCTACCGATACCAGATTTTACTTAACTATACCATATCTTTAACATGATGATAAATTAATTAGAAAGTTCTCTAGCTCTATTGTTCAACTGTTCGTTCGTTAACTCTGGGCTAACTGCTTGCAAAACAATAGCTGTTTTTCTATTAGCTGTATAGTATAAATGTTCTCAAAACGGGGAATGAAAACATCGTAAAGAAACCAGCATGCCTATGAACAAAAAAATCAAGACATGTTGGTAGATCCAACCCGCACTGGAACCACTTGGTGGATTACGGCCCATTCCCTCTCAGCAGTAGAAACTTTAAAAAGCTAATTGCGCTCCCGCACGGCACTTACCTACTAATAAACCTGTGCTTTACATACCTACATAACATAAATAAAATTAAATAAATTAAACATAAAATAAACTGCTCAGCGCGCCTAAAGATATTTTCACTTTTTTTTAATATTGATAGGCTTGCGTTTGACCACCATCTCACCTGATGGTAAGCGACGATGTGCTTGCTACGCTTGCCTAGAAGTAACCTATTCACTCTTGACTTAAAGACCCCTAAGTTGTAGCTATCAGGATACACAGACTCCGGCAAGGAATTCCACTCCTTGGCCGTACGCACAATAAATGTTTTCCCAAAACGCTTTCACTTCAAAATACTCTACTGTAGCTGCGTCTATGTCAAACCCCGCAAAACTCCGTATACCAAAGTAGTAAACAAGTCCCGAAGAAACTTCAGCGGCTGTCACAAAAGTGAAATGGAGCCACTCGTAATGAAATTGAGACCTCTATTTGTGAAACAACGCCCACGTATAACTGTTACGTTACAGAATAATATATTTTCGGGTGATTGACACATTTACTGCGAGGAAATATTAAAAGAATATATCGGAGAATATTGGAAATACATTTGGTGTTGTTGTGTTTTGATTGTTACGGACGAAATTATTTCATTTCAGTCTATTTCATTCGACTGCGGAATTGTCGCAAGAATTTATTTATTTATTTGCACTCACGATTGACCTCTTTCTCGAAGTTAGACCTACCCAACTGGACCGTCTGTCCCAGGTAAACGTAATCGTCCACAACTTCGAGTGTAGAGTCTCCGATCTTAATAGGAGTGGGTGCTACATGGATGTTAACCATAACTTTGCACTTTGCACGCAGAACAGATGGTCGATGGGGACGAAAGGTTCTGGAGTGGCGACCACGTACCGGAAGACGCAGCGTTGAAAGGCCTCCAACAAGGTGGACCGACGACCTGGTCAGGGTCGCGGGAATCCGATGGATGCGTGACGCACAGGACCGGTCGTTGTGGCGACGCTTGGGGGAGGCCTATGTCCAGCAGTGGACGTCTTTCGGCTGATATGATATGATATGATATGATTTGCACTCATGTTATGAATAGTTGTTACATAATATATTGTCTCAAACATGGACCCCGGAAGGGCACAGCAACATTAATATTGTTTATATTGCATGCATTATACAAATTAATTGATTAATACAACAAACATTACAAACTAATTATTACAATTTCATACATTAATATTATTATATTGTTGCCGTGGCCCTGTGTGTATGTTTGTTACTCCGTCAGCCTCATTATCAAGGATTTGAATGAAACTTTACAGTAATAAAATAATATGGCTCAGAATAATATAAAGGCTTCTACACTTTAAAGCGGAAAAGATTTTTAGTTTATTTAAACACGCCAATTTGCTAGTCGAATAACATTTTTTTGGATAGGACAACCATAATGAATAAAAGATTTGAGAAATAATCCAAATTCAGGGCCTATTATTATTATACAATAATTGTACTAGTAACATTCAACATGCCACGTTCTTGTTGACAAACAGTGGGATACTACGCCTTTTATTCATCGTCATCATCATCATTTCAGCCGATGTACGTCCATTGTTAGACATAGGCCATCCCTAAGTGTCGCCACAACGAACGATCATGTCCATCGGTCCACCTTGTAGGAATTCTTCCAACGCTGCGCCTTCCGGTACGCGATCGCCACTCCAGAACCTTTCAGCACCAACGTCCATCTGTTCGGCGAGCAATGTGCCACTTAAATTTGGCAATTCTTCGTGCTATGTCGGCAACCTTAGTTCTCCTGCGAATATCTTCATTTTTGATTTGATCACGCAAGGAAACCCTGAGCATAGCTCTTTTCATTGCTCTTTCGGTAACTTAAAGCCTATTATTATTATGTAAATACACTTAAATCTTAAAGGTTGATTTTATAACAAAACAAGAAAAAGAACCCAAAAACTCAATTAACAATACAAGAAAAGATTTCTTTCATGTACATTCGTCTCTGCCTCGCCACCTGAATTCGTCGCCAGAGCAATTTATTCTATGGCTTCAGTGCCAGCCGTCACCGTGATAAATAGCACTGATGAAATATATCTTCCAAGGCCGCAAACTGTTGATGATCATACCATTATACGACGGAGGCGCAGAGGGAGCTTGTTTATTTCATAAGTCTAATGTTGTGACGAGTGTTATGTTGATGATGATGATCAGAACAGTTGATTCTAAAGCTCAGTGCGTTATGTCTAAGTTTTTCGGTTCTTTTTTCTGTAGCATGCATGCCTTTACGTAGACTTTTCTTGAAAATCAGAATAGTTATATTAATATTATAGGCTTGTGTAAGTTGTAAAAGAATATAAACGAAACAGCGTATTCAGAGGTGGTGTTGTATTCAGAGGACACTATTCCGCATAACAGGATGTAAAATCCCGTAAAAATTAAATCTATGAAAAAGGAGATTTCTCCGACTAGAGGGGTATTGTGTTTGGTCTAGACATCTGCCCGAAAGTTGATTTTAGGCTATTTGTGTATGTGCTAATCATGCGAAGAAGTCTGCTAGTCAGACGCAGAATTTAAAAATTTTAGTTCCAATGTCCAGTTCCAGAAAAGAAAAACTTCTCCTGAAGTGTTTCTTTTCTGAAGAAATCGCGATCGTAACCCTAAGGGCTATATTTCACCGGGACACCATGTCGGCGCGGCCAGTCGCCTCTACCAACAAAATCTATACATTTCTATAGAGAGTTATTAATTTATTTATTTATTATATACTTTATTGTAGTTACATAAAAACATAACAAAGAAAAAAGTTACTCACCTGGTGTCCGTTTGGTTGCGCAACCAATATGGTGGCACGACCAACTCGGACATGTGGGGACTCTGGTGTATGTATGGTAGACACCACACAGACACCAAAGTCGCCTCACGTTTGGTAGCTTATGGCTATGTTTCATTGAGACACCATGGCGGTGCAACTGACCGCGCCGCCATGCATGTCCTGGTGAAATATAGCCATTACGAACTTGAGATATAATACTTTACTTACAAAAATAAGGGAAACCTGCGTGACGGACATGGACTGCGCGTGTTAGTCTTTTGTTTTTCTCTCTCTGAATAGCTAGTATGGCATCTCAAACCTCTGTTCATTGTTGCAGGAAGGCGCGTGCGCGCGCGAATGGTGGGCAGTGATGGGGGGGCCGCGGCGCATGTCCAGTGCGCTGCTGCTGCCCTTCGCGCTGCTGTCCCTGCCACCCACGGAGGCTGCAAACACCACCACCTACCGGGTAAGAGAATTCCTTTATCACGGTATCTACAACTACCCCTATCTCCAAGGCTCCCGTCCCTGAAGATCCCGGTACGATTAATATGATTACATTTCTGTTTTTCTTTTTTCTATTATTTTCAATTTGTGGGTCATGAGTTCGCTGGGGCGCTGGAATGAAAGGCAACTAAGGAACATAGAAGTCGATTTTAGTCAGTAAAAGTCTGACACGTCCATCCGCTTCGCCCAAGTGCGGCAGAAGTCATTGGATATCCCAACTAAAAAAAAAACGACATAAAAAGTGCTAAGACCACTAAAAACCTCTTCTGTCAAGGTAGAGCGAGAGGGAGTGTCAGACAATTTTTTTAGTATTTATTGTTATAGCGGACAGAAAAACACCTCATCTGTGAAAATTTCTACTGTCTAGCTATCACAGTTTATGAGATACAGCGTGGTGACAGACAGATGTATTATGGGATCTTAATAATAATTTTTACCCTTTGGGTATAGAACCCTAAATTGCTTACATATAAAAAAATACATTTATCGTAATGCTTCAATCTACTATTTACGACTTACGGGTGCTGGAGCCCTGAGTGCCTACAGAATCGGCAATCTTGGTAGGGCGCGTCTACAACCGTATAACGTACAGGATAAATAATATTCAAACCCGATAACCCCTTCCCCCTCTTCTTCTTGGCCCTTATTTCATAAGTTCTACGGCCCTCCAGGCCCTAAGCCTAGTCATCGCTGGCACTGCCCTAGTTACTGCACTGATCTCACAGCCGAAGGGGTAAATCATAAGTGCCTGTTTTAATTGCCTAAGCACGAAATTGAAGCTTTAAAATCATTTTTCTCCACCTCCATATACATCTCCATTACACTAATTTCACGAAGTAGGCGCTTTATATAATACCAACTCCTGTCAGCTAATTCGTCCGTGTGAATGTTAGTTATTGCAGACGCGAAGTCGAAGTCAAAAACAGATCAAAAGTAGCCTATGTTCATCCTTGGAGTTCAACCTTCCTTCGTACCGTATTTTATCAAAATCGGTTCAGTAGTTTGACGGGGGTGATAATGACCTGTCCGTCAGGTAGGCCTCGATCACACTACACATCCGTACTAATATTATAAAAGCGAAAGGGAGTTTGTTTGTTTGGTACGTCTTCACGCCTAAATGGCGAAACCGATTTTGATGAAACTTGGTACACGGATAGACCATGCCCTGGAATGTTCCCTTGGGATAATTTTCTGCTATCACGCGGGCGAAGCCGCTGGGAGCAGCTAGTTTGTAATATTAGTATGGATTATTACTATGCGGCATTTAGGAAAAAGAGCACACGATATGAATCTTAGCCACTGCAATTTTCAGTTCAAGACTATATGAAACCAGCACAATATGTAACAAAACGGCTACAAGTTATATAGGTATATATAACAGTGGCACATTTTGCTGAAACTTACACTTGGTTTAACCAATACAAGCGTTTCGGTCGAGTCCTGATTTCAGTCTCCACTCCAGTGACAAGAAACCGTACATAATTCAAGCTATTTTGATTATATAACATCTTTGTTGGGTTCATTTTCAAATAGGTATAAAAATAGGTAAACATGACGGCAAATTCCATGGCTCTTTATTATTCTTTATTAATATTGAGATCGTGAGGTTTATTTAGGTATCTTTAGAGTAGGCAGAAAAAAATCGACTAAGTAAAATGGTATGTGTGTTGTTCTGCAATTTCCTATTAGGTACACCTACCAAGCATATAGACCAACCAAAAAGTAGGTTTTATACCAATCTACATATTTTTTGTTGTGGTTACTTCTAGGCAAGCGTGCTCCATCGTCGACCACATCATCGCTTACCATCAGGTGAGATGGTTGTCAAACGCAAGCCTACCCTTACTAATATTATAAAAGCGAAAGTGAGTTTGTTTGTTTGCCAAGACGTCAACGGCGCGCACTGTTCCCGCGCGCCTCAAGTTGTCAGCAGCAGGAGGGGCCCAGCTGGGTCGAAGCCTACTGGGGACAGGGTTGTCCGAAAGGGAGCTCGTGCCCTGGTATGAAGGCTAGAAGGAACGGCGCGGGGTTTTTAGTCAGTAAGAGTCTGACACTGTCTCCCGCTCCACCCAAGAGCGGGTTTCGTCAAAGATGATTTTACCCGTCGACAAAAAAAAAAAGTTTGTTTGTTTGTTTGTTTGTTACGTCTTCACGCCTAAATGGCAAAACAGATTTTGATGAAACTTGGTACACGGATAGACCTAGTCCTGGAATAGGACATAGGATACTTTTATCCCGGAAGTATGTTCCGTTTGGATAATTTTCTGCTATCACACGGGCGAAGCCGCTGGGAGCAGCTAGTCAATAATAATAAAAAAACGCTTTTATATACCTATATACATAGATATTTCGTGTGCGTAAACCTGACAATATTTCAGAATTTTCACATTAAACTGAAGCGGTTGCCGATCCGTTTTCACCGGAATGCCCACGAATGCCCATATTATCCCACAACCCCCTCGTATCTCAAAGAACGTATCAAGTTCCTTCGTGACAGACATACTACGCTCTTGAGATCATTGGAGAATTCGAGACTTGATGCCTCTCACTGTCCACAAAATTTTATGACAAATCGTTCTCGATCCAGGCTGTACGACTGTGGAGCCGGTTACCGTTACCATTTATACAAGATCAGCTTTTTAACCCTTCAGATACCGTCAATTAGAGACACAATAGTAAGACAATAGATGCGCGGCCACCGGGTGTCGCTTGGGGATTCATGAATTAAAAAGACTTTAAAAAAAGCTGAAAACCATTTTCTGTCCCTGTATTTTTATTTTGTCTCTCAGGTAAAATGTATTTCAATAGATCGTATTGTATAAACACGAGTATGTGTGCGAAAAATAGCAAACACCGTAAGTTTATAAAATATCGCGAGAAATTGTAAACTATTTTTTCCAAATAAGACACGGTTATGTTGGAAACTAATGCGTTTGAATTGCATAATTTATACTAAACTATTTTTTTATTATATCAAGAAATTATAAACTAATAAAGATATATTACAATCATACAAAGTCTGAAATTTTCCGGTGTCATGATATTTACATATATTATACAACGTGTAACGTTAAATGCGCAAAACCTCTGACACCCCAAATGATTTTTAATTCATTTGACGTAATTATGTGAGGAAAAAACATTTTAAAAAATAATTAAAGGTTTTATGTGCAGTTTTAGTTTGTTTAAAATTCATATCTTCATTGAAATAGAACTTAACACTTGTATTATTCCGTGTATGAGAAAATTTTATTGGACTACAACTATTTGTGTTTGTTTACCTATGTATTTGGGCCAGTTTGCGCACGTGATGGCTTGACCTATTCATAAGTAGACAGGTCGACGTTTTCAATGAAGATTTTTTTTTTATATAACCTATATTAAAAAGTGCTTTAATTGATTATGCTCGTTATTCTGATCAAACTAATTTCAGGTTTTGCGCATTTAACGTTACACCTTGTATATAAAAGGAGAAACTGACTGACTGAAATATCAACGTACAGTCAAAACTACTGGGACTAGAAACACAAAAGTTTGCACCAAGTTAGTTTCCTTTTATGCCGCAGGCATAAGAGTGAATTTTTCAAAATTCAACCCCTAAAGGGGTGACACGGGTGTCCAAGTTTGAATGGAGAAATCTATCTTTACGCGAGCGAAACCGCTGGCAGAATCTAGTATTATTATCATTTATGTAAAAACTCGATGTATCATATTTAAATAATTCAGTATGAAAACCTGTATGAGACTGATAAAGCATCGGGGTCAATTTTCGCACCTGCAGCGAGTATTTAAAGCGATGTTCATTTGTAAAAGCTTAAAATTGGATTACCACCATACGTGCCAAGCCGCCTGGCTTGCAGCCTATCGACATTTTAATTATAAAGCTATTATTGGCAGAAAGGATAGAAAATACTGAAAATAAAGATTACCTGCCTAGGCTACGTACACCTACAGATTTGTGACCTAATATATTAAAATAGTTATTTTAATTAGGACATGAGGTACTTTTTATACTAGAGTATGTTCTCTTGGGTTAATTTTCGCAAAGTCGTTGACTGAAGCTAATCTAAAAATAAACCCAAAATGTAATGATGGGTTTATTTTGGCCATTTTAGGACCGAGATTGATTATCTCTATAGTATTCTTATTGCATGCATAGAAGCATTAGATATACCTACTTAAAAACTAAAGTCATAATAAAACGTTAATAGCGTCATAGCACAAACAGCTTTATAATGTTCCCACTGCTGGGACCCAAATCCTCTCTCTAGGAGAGAGAATGGGCTATGATTCACCACGCGGGCGCGGGCCCAGTTGGTCGGTTGATGAATGTCACATGTCTTCGATTTTTTTATTCTGGGACATGCCGGTTTCCTCACGATGTTTTCCTTCGCCGTTTTGAGAGCAATGGCGATGAAATAAATGACATGAAGTAATGTACCTGACTAGGTTTGAACTCGAGACCAACATACAACTCGTGAGTCGGGACAGTTACCAGTAGGCAGTGGTGGCTCAAACTTTAATAACATCCAATTAATTAACCACAATAACCAGACAGGTAATTATCTAAAATTAACAAACAAACATCATAACGCAACCACATGAACAATTAATCGCATGAATGCGTGGCACTAACTAGCTACCATCTATCTACGGACGTACGCAAAATGTATACGAATGCAACAGATATTACACACTGACGCAAATCATTGCGACTCTGCACTGCTAACGATCACCCCATTCCCCAATGAGGCTGGCGTTGCGTAGGTATATATTTATCCCACCTTCAATGGTTCATCGGGTTTACGTCAATAATTATGATCACCCGAGGGGTGCGTACATCAAAATAGGCATAAAAGGGATGTTTTTTTTATAAAGCTCTCTGAAACCAGCGGAGAGCTGCGTTATTTTTTGTGTCAACATCTTTCTTGAGTACATTTTATGTAAATTCTATAAGTGGAGTGCTCCCTACAATTTGTTTTAGGAGATAAAAATATTCAGGTACCTTTTTCAGGGATTGTTATAGCTTTCTGTTGGGATTTAGACACGAAATACTTTATACGTTTTGATGCGAGTCGGCAAATTTTGTCATTGAAGCTTTTTTTTTTTTTTTATCGACGGGGAAAATCATTGAAGCCGAGGTCGTCTTCTAAACAAGGGCCTGCAATGGTTATTACCCATGTATGCGACCCACGTTTTTCAACACACTCTAAAATAATTCTAAGGTATTAATAGTAATCAATGATTGAAAGAAATGGCTAGCAGCTTTTTTCACCAAAGTACACAAAAACCAACCCGCTGTCCAAAGGTCAACTTGATATAACTGTGAGGTATTGGTTTATCAAATAAGCTTGTGTGGTTTTTCAAAATTCATTTATTCATGAATGTCATAAACCAATGTATCTTTTTTTCTCATTAGCTCAGAAGTCTGATCTTTTCACAGCTTGAAGGGGCCGCACTTGAGTATATTGTATTAATTTCAACTCGATACATCCACGCATTCCAGAGATAAAGGGTATTGACAGACGGACAACTTTATCCTATGAGGGTTCCATTATTTCCTTTTGAGGTATGGCACCCTAAAAAACAACTACACCTTTTTTGTAGGTGGGAAATCATCAAATGATTTTTCCAGCTTAGCGGATCGAGAGGGCGTGTCAGACTTTTACCGACTAAGATGCACCTGTATCCTTCAGTTGCTTTTGCATCTCACTAATAACTCAAACTTTTAATCATTTCCGCAGCCCTAGCGAGAGAACAACTAAACATATACAGTACCGTCAAGCGTTGAAGCGCTGCAGCACTGTAATCTTCCCCTCTACATAAAGTAGGACTTCTCAACAGCTCTCACGATAGCCGCAGTCCGATAGCGATCCGACTTCCTTCGTGGACGGTTTTAAATTAAATTGAGAACACGACGACAGACTGGAATTAAATTCTTGAACATGTTTTGCTTCACATTTTGCTTAGAAGGTACTGAACAGAATGTAACCTGAACAAATTGATTTAGCTATGATGTAGCATAGCATAATCGGCCTTATATGGTTGACTGTTGGGACTCGGGCTTCCTCTCTAAGCGAGGATATGGGCCGTAATCCACCACGCGGGCCCATTTGGTCGGTTGGTGAATGTCACATGTCTTCGAATTTTTGGTTCTAGGAAATGCCGGTTCCTCACAATGTTTTCCTTCACCGTTTTGAGAACAGTGATAATGAAATAAATTACACAATCTACATAATGTATGTCACGGTTCATTCTCCAGAGAAGCTTTTTTATAAACATGACTAGCTTCTACCAGCGGCTTAATCTGACTGGAAGTAGGTTTCTCCATACAAACTTTAGAGCCCCGTTTCATCCCCTTAGGTGCAAAATTTTGGAAAATCCTTTCTTAGTGCTCACCTAAGTCATAAAAGGAAACCTTGTACAAAATTTCACACTCCTAGTTGTAGTAGTTTCGGCTGTGTGTTGATATGTCAGTCAATCAGTTTCTCCTTATATATATACGTAGACGTAGATGGCCCTCTGACTCACAGTCTTCAGAAAAGATATTTTTTATTTTATTTTAAAATTCTGTAACAGATGTACGAATCTACTAAGTCAATTCACAATGAAGCTCTCATCAACATACAAGTTCGGTATCCATACTAATATTATAAAAGCGAAATTGAGTTTTTTTGTTACTTCACGCCTAAATGGCAAAACCGATTTCGATGAATTTTGGTACAGAGATAGTTAGGACCCTGGAGACGGATATACGCTAATTTAAAAAAAAAGTTATAAAAAGGGGAGAAAGAGTAAAGTATATTAATTCATGAATCCCCAAGCGACCACCGGTGGCCGCGCATCTATTGTCTTACTATTGTGTCTCTAATTGACGGTATCTGAAGGGTTAATAAACGCGGGCGAAACTGCGGGTAAAAGCTAGTTAACATGTATCCCTGAAATAATTATCACAAAACCTCGAAACCTTTAATCTAATGGTTCCACATTATAATGCTAACAATAAACTGTGCGGTACGCCCCTGAAATCTAAGAATTTTCTAATTTAATTAATAATGCGCAAGCTTCAATATCGTGTTTAATGAGGTCTCTGAAGGCATCTAACGTTTCAAGCATTTTGTACTTAGTTTCATGTTCACCCTCAAAAATTTTAAAATAAACCTCATTTTAAAATGTCGAGCGAGGTATGGATATTTTTTCAACACACTGCCTCCAAAACTGGCTCCTATCACACCACTTTTAGGCTCACAATGCAATGAATTACAGGCGCGGTATGTTCCTTTTTATAAATCCGCACTCGTGTGAAAAAGTGCGTGGCTTGCCCCCGCCTCATCAGCACAAACGTTTTTTTTTGTAAATTAATTTTTATTTACTTTTTCTCAACGAGCATACAGTCTTCACAAGCGTATCGAAATATATGTGTATGTCCTAAGGTACATACACACACATTTCGATACGCTTATACACAGTAGCATCGACTCGATGACGACCTCGTCTTCGGATATTACAAACTTCTAGCACTCAAAATATTCTCAATATTTTTTTGCGGTGTTACCATACAACTCTTGCAACTATCACCTAACGGTAGATAAATCCCTGTTAGCTCGCTTCAGATGTAACAATCTTGCGACAAAATCTGAACTAACTTAACCTAAGTTTGAACCGTAGAGCCGGTAGGTGGCTCATTGAAAACTCGTTAGGGACAAGTGTGGCATCCCAATTAGTACTAACACTTACCTACTGTTTGATTTAATCAACTAGACACGTGTCTAATAGAACGGTGACGTAGTAATTAGAAAGCAATTGCTTACCTTCAGGAAACTCAATCTTGTAATTTTCTTAGTGGCTTTATGAGCGTCAGTCAAGCGATGATAGGATAGGGTGTCACCGGTCACCGACATCTACAATTTTATGTATAGGTGTAGCGACGGATGCCCGTTTATATCGATAAGTAATAGTCTCTTTAATTAGTTGAAAAGCATTGTTATTGATGTTTAACTTCAGTAAGGCCGTCAGTATATTTTTTATAAGACGTTGCAGAGACTGTATCTCGTCATCATCAATCATTATAAACGTATACTTCCTTGCTAATGGATCTATATAGATACCCAAGAGCGAAGACGGTTGCATCTGCCAAGAGCTGATATGATTCTGGCCACTAAGTGGACATTTTCTTAACAAAAGGCTTTGCTCAAACCAGCTCGGATCTCAGAAATTCCTACAAGTAAATGGAATTTGTGTAGTGAAAATAAACGTTAATCCAATCGACATTTCCTTTAATATTTTATTCGTCTATCAGTATTAATTTACTCTCCTACAAAGAAATCAATGAGCATAATCCTAAAAACACTCGACATTATACTTATTGAAGTTTTATTCGAGGAGACGGTTGCAAGACCTCTCATCTGAGTAATAGAAAAATAATTACATTAATTGTTGCCAATCAGGTTTATGGACGATCCCGAAATGAGATTAATGTCGTGTCCGCCTAATCCTTCTTTACAGATAAGCGGAAAACAAGAAAATATGTGTATCTCATATGTTATTGTTGAAATTACAAGGGATATAAATTTTGCTGCCTCTGTCCCATCTTTTTCCTTAATTACAAGTCCCGCTGTTGCAAACATTACCCTTTCAGCTGCGACATTAATACCCCTGCTATGTGTTATCAAAACAAGCGCTTCCCACAAAAACATTCAACAAGTTGAAATGTTGAATTCAATTTAACCTGAGTTTCGAGCTCGTCTCTCAGGATATGTTAAACGCGTTTGAAATGGAATTTGAATGAAAGCGAGATAAGTAGTCTAGTGAATGTTCGTTTTGCAGATTAGTATGATTGCTGGCCGTGGCGGTTTCGAAACACTAAACTGCCTTCTGTTTAACTTCCAAATGCAGTTAGCTAATTTGACGATGGTAATTTTGGCTAATAGAGATGCAGATGAAGTGTCGTAGCAGCAAGCAGGAGTTGATGGATTGTTTAAAAGAGGGTTTTTGTCTTTTGGTAACCCAAAATGTACCATATTAAATTTTTATAATTTTTTACATCGCCTAAACGAGGTATCGTTTATTGGTCTTTCTATTAGTGAAAATCGCATCACCAAAAATCTGTCATGTGGTTTAGGAAGAGCTGTTCCAGTGATGCTCAGGCACAGGGTGCAGGTTCTGGAAAGGCACAGAAATAATCAAAGTAGGACAAGTTTTCGATCATGATTGATAGTTAGCAGCTTACGTACAATACCTGCAGGCCTAGCCATGTTACTACCATTTCGTTTCGAATCTCTTTCTAGCGTCGGTAACGCCTCCGATTCTTTATTCTATCCATGCGACTTAACGTTGAGATGATGCCATTCTCATACATTTGAACTATTTCTACTAGCGTTTACGATTGTTGTTTATCAAATTGGCTAAGTTCTCTGGTATTTATCGTGTACATACTTATACGTAGGTATATAGGCATGTAGACGTGCCCTACCAGGAGTGCCGATTCCGATGGTGTTCAGTATTCTGTTTAAAAAAGGGCCACCAAATTACTTATATCACCAATATATCTTCCTTTACTATAACTACTTTTTTCCGATTACTTCTAACGTTTTTTCTTCATCGCTCCGATTTCTCACAAAGTAATTGCAAGAATAAACTTCCAAAACGTTTGTTTTGTGTTCCCTTCACGCCTCATTTGTAAAATGTCAAAATGAAGGGATTTTAGTAAGTAAGAATAAGTGAAAAGTATTAATAGATCCCCGACCCTTCTCTTGGTTGTATAACGATTCACTTCAAAAGTAAAACAAAGTCTTGCTGTGAGTTATTTGTTTGGCGTGGCTACACCCAAACTTGTTATTTTTCAAGCTCAACGTTTCTGAAAGGGAAATTTTGTAACTAATCAATACTAATTTACTTGAAAGGCGTCCATTAGAATAATAAGGAGGTTTTTTGAACCATTTCTCTCCTTTATGAGAATTCTTATGGGCCTACTACACGTGTAAGCTTTACCATAGTTTTGCCCTCGCAGGCCGGTTTGTACCCACCGGAACACCGAGCGGTTGGTATATCATACAGAAGGCTTAGCCAAGTTGATATTCTACAATCGTTAACGCTTGTAGAAAACTTTAAATGTATAGAATGACATCATCTCGACTGGCCTGTCGGTCTAGTCGTTAGTGGCCCTGACTGATATGCCGGAGGTCGTGGGTTCGATTCCCACCCAGGACAAATGTTTATGTGATGAGCATGATCATTTGTTCCGTGTCTGGGTGTAATTTATCTATAATATGTAAGTATTTAGAAATATATAAGTATGTTTATCAGTTGTCTAGTGCCCATAACACAAGCTCTACTTAGCTTGGGACTAGACGGCGTTGTGTGGTAGTTGTGGAATATTATATTATATTATTATATCTCAACATTAAGTCACGTGGTCAGAACAAAGGAATCGGAGGCGTTACCGACAGTAAAGAGAGATTCGACACGAAATGGTCCTAACTTGGTTAGGCCTGCTGATTTACACGGTATTCTGTGTATAATCCGGCCTGCGCAGGCAAAACTGCAGTGAAACATTTATTTATTTATATATCGATTACATAGTTCTTTAAATCGTATCTACACCTTGATTTGACTATTGTCTATGGATTTCAATATATTTCTATTTCTTTTGATACAAATGAACTTGCAATTTCACCATAATATTTTATTTACCCATAGATAAAAAAACCCTTCTGTGATTACCAAATAAAGTTATGTTATGGGTAATTTTATTTGGCAGGTTGACCTTTTTTAGGTAGAAAATCATCAAATAACTTTCCTGCTCTAAGCGAAACGAGAAGAAGTGACAGGCGTTTATTGACTAAAACCCACCAAGTTCTTTCAGTTGCCTTTTGAGTTCCAGAGCCGCGGTAACCCACAGTCCTGGAATTTTGACTTATAAATTCGACAGTGTAATTTATTCTAGAGAAAGAAAAGAACTACCATTTAGAATTTTAGATATACTTTATATTAATAAAATTTACAAATGTTATTCAATCATAGATTTACTTTACAGGAAGAATTAGAATCATCGCTTCGGTTGGTGCACGCAGTAGCCACAGGTGCAACAGGAGCCTTGTGCGTTACTCACCGGTATGGACGGCTGAAGGCCCCGCTCCACGCCTCACGATGGGACACCGCGAGAGCCAGGGCAGACCTCGCCGCTAACCTGCTACATCAGCTGGGCCTGGAAAATGCAGGTAATCCTTATGCGTACAGAACATTTACAATAGAAGCTTCTAGTGCAAGTAGTAGCCACTGGTACAACAGGAGCCTTATGCGTCACTCACCGGTATGGACGGCTGAAGGCCCAGCTCCACGTCGCGACATGGGACACCGCGAGAGCTTGAGCAGGCCTCGCCGCTAACCTGCTGCATCAGCTGAGCCTGGAAAATGCAGGTAATAATAATATTTATTTAAAACACTACATCGGTCCAATGGTTAGTCACAACTTATCAACTGAAGGGTTATTAACACTTAAAAAACATAAAAAGCTTAGCTTACTGCCGCACCAGCAATCGCAAAAAGTGTATATAAGTTATCCATAGATATAAGGATTAATCGCTGGCGCATCATGCTTATCGGCTAAGGTTCGAAGAATGTCCTAGATCTGATTAGCAACGAGGCTAGGCTTCTTTCTCATTATAGCGTAGAAATCATCCACAGGCGGTAATGAAAACAGGCCCGATGCACTGCAGTATCTAAGCAGCCCAAACCGCACCCTGATACCACTATTATATACGTCCAGTACATTTATAATAAAAGCTTCTGGTGCAAGTATTAGCCACCGGTGCAACAGGAGCGTTGTGTGACCCATATTGGTAGGGGTGACTAAAAACCACCGCTGCATACCGTATGATAGGATCTCGCAGCTTATATGCTGCATCAGCTTGAACTGGAAAATACGGGTAGTACTTACAGGACACTCTTGGTGCAAGTAGAAGGTACTGTTGCAACAGAGAGTGTTATGCATCACGCATTAGTATCTAGACGGCAGAAGGGACTGCTAGACGCTGCATGATGGGATCCTCGCTGCTAACCTGCTCCACCAATTGGGTCTGGAAAATGCGAAAACGACATTTTTGCATCAAAGTACTGAATTCGGTGCATGTGGAACTGCGAGTAGGACTGCTCAAATGCCATATGATAAGGCTGGTCTTTGAGCTAACTACGCTCCATATTCTTGCATTAGAATTTCGTTTGTTTATTTATTTTATAATTTATGTACACACAAAATACCAGAGGTGCTTTTTTTTGTTGAAATATTAAGAACGGCATCGTCATATTCCATGTTGCTACTGATTATACTCATATCAGACAGACTTGAACAACAAAGAACGCAACAAAGAAGAAAAAGAATAAGAGAATATTGGAAAGGAAAAGATGCTTACTTCAAATACATAAGACCAACATTAAAAGTTTATCAAACTTCTAACTGGCTACAGGCTGCTACGATTTCTATCGATATTCTTACGTAAGTTAGAATTTAAGTTACCTTCGGAGCGGCAGAAGTTTCGATAAACAATGGTTCGAAGAAAGGCGAAAGGGACCGGGCGGCGCCTCGTAAACAATTTTGTTTGATTTGATTTAGCGCCGCTCTTAAATGAATTGACGAACCCAGAAATCGGAGGAATCAAAATTAAACGTTTTAGGGAGAAAGACAGACCTAAACATTTTGAAGACGCAAACACAAATTCAATTTGTTTTTGATATTTTTGGTCAGAAGCGAAGAGTCCTACTAGACGAACAATCTGAGTTAAGCGTACCTGTTTTATTGTCTTATCAAATAAAACGATATCTGCAGCTCGACAGCCAAAATCAAAGAAACTACAAAGGTCGTTTTCGGAGTTGAAAATCTGTTAAGGTCATAAACAAACGAGGAGCTTGATCAGTTGTTGAAAAATAATTTTAATAATTATATCTGATGGAACACGTATTGCTCATACGTGTCCTTTATAGTGGCCTTGCAAGGTTAACCACAATAGATATTCTTAAACTACACCTTTTAACCTCATGCGTCGAATTAGTCGGACGAGTTTTTCGTGTCATATTCGCCCAGGTCGTGTGTTTGCGACTCCATCAAGTTTAGCTCTTAAATTCTTATAGATGGCAGAATAGCTGATGAGATGGGAGCATTCAAAGTCAAAGTCAAAAGTTTTTATTTCTCATAGGCACTTATAATATATGGGCACTTATAAAACGTCAGAAGCTACAGCTAGTGCACGCTTCCAAATTGGTTTCCCTTGGAGAAGAATCGGCAAGAAACTCCATGGTCGTGGATACGCTCCCTTGGCGGAATAAACGCGAGAGTGTTTCTTAGATATATCCGGCGTACATGGATTTCAAACCAGGATAGTGCCACAGTCTATAGCCGAATTAAAAGCTAAAACATTATTTTCTTTCTCTGCAGAGGTCCTGATGGCGGTATCCCAAGGCCTAGTGCTAGGCGCGAGTCCCTCAGAACGGGCAGTAGGGGCTCGAGCACTGGCCTTGAGGTTAGACGGCGTGGTCAACAGTGCCGTGGCCTGGGAGAGATTCGGCACTGCAGATCCTGAAGCTGTTGTGTCCCCGCAGCTGGAGAAACCGCCTGATCCTGAATACCCGTGGTAGGTACACGATTGAACCAGTTTTCATCCAAATAGTGTTTTTTTCTTTGTAAATATGACAATTTTTACCGCACCGCAAAGTACTGACAAAATTTCTAAAATTTCTGATTAGAGGCACTGCGTCGGTGCAACTTTGTGCCTAATTGTCCTGAGTCAGTCTCCTCACACAATAATCTATTTTTAATTATAAGGTCATCAATTGCAGGTATGTGTCAGCTCATGAAAGTGAAACGCTTCGGTCCCCAAAGTTCATGCCGTCTCCGCCTGGTGCGACCATGGAAGGCTGGTGGACATACCCCTACTACAGCTGTGAGGCAAAACGATGGTTGTTATCTTACACAGTACCTGTCTCAACTATCCGTGGGTAAGATGACCCCTTCCCTTTTCTATAACTGTCCATTATCTTTGTAATAAACCTACTTAAGACGAGCCAATAAACCTTTTCGAACTATAGGTAGACTTCCAATCTCACTAAATCTTTCTGAAAAATCATTAATTAACATAAATCGATTATCTTAAGGCTTGTGAAACCCGCCTAGCGAGAAATAGGCAGGCCGTGAGACAATAAACCAAAATAAATCCCGACTTTTACATTAGTTTGGCCTACCCTATTTGGCCCGCGTTGGAATAATTTTAGTAGTAAGTCCGTAACACATTTCCCTCTTACAGATTGAAAGGTATCGTCTCACTTGACATAGACATATCTAGTTTGGAAATAAACCAGTGCGAGGCGGGTACAGAATATGAAAATGATAACCAAATATATTCCTTTCATGGGACACACAAATGCCCCAACGAAACTACTCAAGTAAGTAAACCAAGGCCTTGAATTTAATTTATTTAATAAAACAGAATACTTATCTAACGTATTTATCATTAACGATTATTATTTATAGTGTGAATACAGGCCAAACAGAGAAATGAGTGTCCGGTACGCTGGTTGGGCGAGAGGATCGTATATTTGCAAATGCCGTGCCGGCTACTACTCGTTGCTTCATCGGGAAGGATATAATGGATCCCTAGTTGAAGGTAAAACCGCCCTGCTATTTTTCTTAATTTTTCTGGAAATCTCCGGAACTTTGAAATTAACGCTTTTACATGTTCATTCGGAAACACAATCATCATCGGCAATTTGGTCGTCATACGTAGGCAATACATACATAATATCCCTGCCCAGTTTGTAGGCGATACAAAAACATATAAACAATTAAAATGTTAGCGCTTGATCTGTTTTTCTAATGACTCTTTTTGACAGTGTGGCAAATGTTCAAAAATCGGAATTCGAATTTGATTATTTTGACAATTGACATGACTGACACTGACAGTGACAGTCTGAGTCTGTTGTTGTTGTTTTACTCACTTGTTTACTTTGATAATAGTAATCATTTGTTTTAAGTATAATTGTTTAGTTAAAGTTTACATGCTCTTTGTATTTAGTTCAAAATTTCATTTGGAAGACGACTGCGACCCTCTGACCAAATTTGGGTAGATACTTATTAGATCTACTTTACCCCGCCTCCATACATTTTTTTTACATTTACATTTTAAAACTAAATCATATGTATTGCGCTATTCCAGTTGCATACCAAGAATACGAAGAGAGCGATTTAGAAAACTGGAGCGAGCCCTACGAGTGTTTGAAATGTCAGCCAGGCTGCGACACGTGCCAGGGACCGGAGCCATGCCTTGCCACTTACAACTGGCCATTCCGGTAAGGATATCATTTTGTCCCACATTTTGATTGTTATTGTTTTAATATAACTAAACCCGTGATCACAGAAGGAGTATATAACAAACAAAGTATTTTTTTAAATATAACTACACTCAATGGCAAAACATTGCCATACACAGTTGAATATAGTGGCGCTTAATGGGATAAAAAGTATTAAAATGCTTATTCTGTATCAGCATGCGTATCAAACAACAATTGTTTAGCGGATATATGAAATCTATCATTGAACTAAAATAAATCCTAGTAACTTTTTAGTGATTTTATTATGGTGAGGTAGACTAAAAACCCACCCTGTTCCTAAAGAGGCTAGAGAGAACGGGGTGGGTTTTTAGTCAGTAAGAGTTTGACACTATCTCCCGCCCCACCCAAGAGCGGGGTTTGTCATTATATGATTTTTGCCCACAGTAAAAAAAAATAAAAGGTGAGTTGGTTGGTTGAGTGTTTTGTCTCTGACAACTGTTGCAACTGTTGTTGCTTTTGCTGTTGTTTCATACCCAAAAGGTAAAAATGGGACCCTATTACTACCGTTCCACTGGCAATCAATCTGTCACCGCTTCGTCTGGCTAGATCTCATGAAGCTAGAAGCTAGAAAGTTGAACAACAAACAACAAATACTAAAAACAGAATGAAATAAAAGGGAGGTCCCTTTTTAGGCTTTACATGATTAAAGGACAAATCCTTTGTAAAACTGTCTCATTCAATTTTATTTTACCTTCCAGGATATCTTTACTGGTGATATCAGTAAGCTGTGCGGTAATGACTGTCTGTCTGACGATCTACACTCGTCACCATCGCAGAGTGAAAGTGTTCCGCGTGGCCAGTCCTGTGTTCCTCTCCATCACACTTCTCGGATGCGCTATCATGTATATGGAAGTGAGTATGTCCTTCAAGTTATTTCTACAATCATTTATTTTTATCTATTTTTTTTTTAATTTTGTGTTAGGCTGATAAGTGGGGCCTGGTGGTGGTGAGCACAGGTTTCTCCGAAACCTACAACAGGCACCAGCTCTCACAATGCTTTAACCCTTCAGATACCGTCAATTAGAGACACAATAGTAAGACAATAGATGCGCGGCCACCGGTGGTCGCTTGGGAATTCATGAATTAATACTACAAAATTGTTAAGTGCTAGATAAACATTGTGAGAGAAAATAAATGATATTATTATTATCTATTGGTTCTTACTTGAAATTACTTGTTAATAAGAGACTATATTGGCCAACTTCTAAGAACTAAGAATTTAAGTTAAATATTTGACTGAAAACCTGTCAAAAAGTTGTTAAATTTTGACACAATCGTAACTTCAAATTCTAAATTCGAAAACTGGCTATAAGAATGAAAAAAAAAAAACTAAGTGGGAAAATGGAAACCAGTTTAAGCAATTTTGTTTGTTTGTGTCTAGATGGCAGCTATATTCCCAGTGTTGGATAGATACTCCTGTATTGCTACAAAATGGACTCGACACATGGGATTCTGCATCACTTATACAGCACTTCTAATGAAAACATGGAGGTAATATTCTTTTTTTTATATTTATAGGTATGCGCTTGACTACTCTCACATGATGATGTGGTTGACGATGGAACACATGCACATATGCTCCTTAACTTCACAGTTGTTACTGATGCAAACCATAGGATCCATGTATTCCCTTACAGACCCTGGAAACCCTTGGAGGACCCTGATCTGTTTTTGGGGAGGTTGGAATAAGCCCACCAAAAGTTGGCTGCTATAGGCTATAGCACACAATGGTTCTCATAGCACTAAGTGCAGAAACCAGACTAAAAGATAGATAGATGACGGAACTCACTTGCCTAGAAGGCTAGAAGTAACCTATTCACTCTTGGCTTGACGTCCAGCATTTAAGTTTTATATCACAAACTCTGGCAAGAATTTCATCTCCTTAGGTATAAATATTTCCAAAACATTTGGTGCATTTGTGGGTATAATTACACAAACATTTATATTAACTTGCAGAGTCTCTCTAACGTACCGCGTGAAGTCAGCTCACAAACTGAAGCTGACGGACAAACAGTTATTGCAATGGATGGCACCCATACTTCTCATCATGCTAGTCTACTTAGGAACATGGACTTTATCTGCACCACCTGACGCTGAAGTTGTGAGTATTTAATTATATTTATAATACTCAGGGACCTTACTATGACGTGTTAAAAATAAAGCTTGCGAGCGAGACAGGGATGGAGCACTCTAAATACCACCATTTCTATAACAATTCAGTTTAGGTCGTCAAATGGAACGTGTTAAGGTTGAGCTGATGGGTGATGCCAAAAAGTGCGATGAGTCATCTGACATCGTGTCCGACAGAGATAATTTCAAGTACCTATATGTAAAATAATTGTTTTTATTATTCAATAATACGAAAATTGATATATTGTCTTTTCTCTCGACCATTTCGAACCATTAGATATTTCAAACTCTCGATGATTCGTAATATTTTAAAAGCCCTTCTAATTTCAAATTAGCGAGAGGCGACTGTATATGCTTAGATGGAGCCAGATAGAATTTGACGGCACTAAATAGCTTGTAAGAGCGTGGCCCTAGAACGCAAAGGTAGATGAAGGACCCTCTCGCTCCACCGCTGGTTGGGAGAAGTCATTTGACAATTTCCCACCTCAAAAAAAGCCTGATGAAAACATATAATACAAATTAATTAAAGAGAATGTGATGGATTGTTTTGCTAGGATACTTTAAATGAACATGTTATTTTTTGTTTACAGATAACGGATAACAAAGGTCTGAAATTCAAGCAGTGTACTTACAACTGGTGGGATCACAGTTTAGCCATAGGTAATTGGAACTTAATGAAGATTTTTTACTGTTCCAAGTAACAATACTTGGAACAGTAAATTACATTACTATCACACTAATATTATAATGGCGAATGTTTGTGCGTGTGTATGTTTGTTACTTCTTCACGCTTGGATGGCTTAACGGATTTTGATGAAACTTGGTATACGGGTAGACCACGTCTTGGAATAGCACATAGGACACTAATCCAGCTGCTGCAGAAAGCTTCGCCCGCGTGACAATAAAAAATTAGTCCCAAGCTAGCATACTCCCGCGATAAAAAAAGTATCTTATGTGCAAATTAGCTAAGGCTATTTCAGAACTTCTACAAGTTTTATCAAAATCAGTTTAGTTGTTTATTTCAAATGATAATTATAGCTACATCTGCTTACCACTTAATTTATTTCCATTATGTCTGCAACTGCATTATGTCTGTTTTCCAGGAGAAATCCTGTTCCTCCTATGGGGCGTGCGCGTGTGTTACCGCGTGCGGCACGCAGAGAGTCTCTACAACGAGGCGCGCCTCATCTCCATAGCCATCTACAACATATTCACCGTCAACTCACTCATGATAGCGTTCCAGTAAGTACTGTACTCAAATCTTTAAACTTATAAAACTCTGTTATTTTATATCTTGCCGTTCTGAGGGACAATTCTCTTACGTAACCTTCACATTCAAGTCATACTAGCATTTGAAGATTTTTATTATTATTATTATATTATTATTAGTGGTATGCGGAACAGAGAGTAAAGTCCCACATACCTCCGTTAGAAAGAGAGGATCCTCCGATCAGACAGGTGTTATGTCTGGTGGGCAATTGGCTGGCAAATGTTTTCAGGCTACATGTCCAAATCGAGCAGGATTAGTTATTATGTGACGCCATAGATGTCGCTACATACTCATTTCAAAATTAATCACTTTTCATCAACTATTAACCCTTCAGATACCGTCAATTAGAGACACAATAGTAAGACAATAGATGCGCGGCCACCGGTGGTCGCTTGGGGATTCATGAATTAATGTCAAAAAAAAAATACTAAACGTACGGAAAGAAGCGTTATAGACAGTTTGCGACTGAAATGCTATTGCAGAAGTTCGTCAAAATACGAGAATTGCCACTCTCATTACAAAACAAAATCCTGTTTACTTCAGCCAGATACTGTGCCACTCTGATTTTTTAGTAGGCAAATTCACTTGAAATACAATCAGGCTAACACAAGTTATTCCATGTCTAAAAAAACACCCAGAAGTTTTTATAACACATAAGTGCCTCCTTGGAACCATAGGTTGTCTTGGGGCCATAAGTGGTCTGGGATCCTGGGTTGTCTTTCAAAAAAGGAAACTTGGAACGCAAAAGTAAAGAAGGTACATGTGTAGTTTAGTCAGTAAAAATCTGACACGCCCTCCCACTCTGCCCTATAGCGGGAGAAGTGATTGACCGATTTCCTGCCTTAAAAAATGTGCTCCTTAATTATTTTTCTTGATTACAGTTTACTGATATTACCTCAGGCAGGGCCGGATATAAAATATCTCCTTGGGTTTATAAGAACTCAGTTATCTACGTCAACTACAGTACTGCTGGTGTTTTTGCCTAAAGTAAGTATTATTTCCGCTATAAATAAAATCTAATCATCATCATCTTCCTACCCTTATCTCAGTTCCTATTTGTCTCACTTCAGAACCTATCGTCCCCATTGAACATCTGTTTTGCGGGCAATGTGTCCTGTCCACTGCCACGTAAGTTTGGCGATTCTTCGGGCTATATCGATAAAATTAGTTCTCTTGCGGATACTTCATCCCGCAAGTAAACGCCGAGCATAAGCCTTTCTATTGCCCTTTTGGTGTTTCGACAGTATTATAATTTCAGTCGGCAGTACTTAACCCTTCAGATACCGTCAATTAGAGACACAATAGTAAGACAATAGATGCGCGGCCACCGGTGGTCGCTTGGGGATTCATGAATTAATATTTATAATAATTATATCACAGATGGGTTGACTGGAGAAAGGTTTTTTAGGAGAAAGGTTTTTTATCGACACCTGCGCAATGGGGGGTTCCTCTCCTGATGAGAGTTACTTCAATTGTTTAACTGTCTAGTGCTGTTTAGTATGTGATTAGTGCCTTATCTATATGTAAAATTCTGTCTATTTACAGGTCCTTCGCGTGGTACGTGGTACAGGCGACACATGGGACAGCAGAGCGCGAGCACGCGGCGTGCCCGCCTCGTCGTCGCTCAACGGCATCGGCCTCGTGCCCGATGAGCCGCCCGACCTCTACCAGGAGAACGAGGAACTGAAGGTATGTCGCACCAGGTCCTGTGCTACAAGTGACACATGGGACAGCAGAGCGCGAGCACGCGGCGTGCCCGCCTCGTCGTCGCTCAACGGCATCGGCCTCGTGCCCGATGAGCCGCCCGACCTCTACCAGGAGAACGAGGAACTGAAGGTATGTCGCACCAGGTCCTGTGCTACAAGTGACACATGGGACAGCAGAGCGCGAGCACGCGGCGTGCCCGCCTCGTCGTCGCTCAACGGCATCGGCCTCGTGCCCGATGAGCCGCCCGACCTCTACCAGGAGAACGAGGAACTGAAGGTATATCGCACCAGGTCCTGTGCTGCAAGTGACACATGGGACAGCAGACCACGCGCACGTGGCGTGCCTGCCTCGTCATTGACTAGACTAGGCGGATGCTATAGTGCTTAATGAGCTGAATCCGACAAAAAACGATGAACTATGTATAAGAATATATATAGCCTCTACTGAGATGTTCTGTTGAGACGACCTTCAAGTAAATACACATCAATTATAGTATTTTAAACCTTATGGGAGTGTCATAAACAAATTCGTAACTGAATGTAACACTCTCTCTTACATTTTATTCTCCAAAATGACAGGAAGAAGTTCAGAAGCTAGCAGCCCAGATCGAGTTCATGAAGATCGTGCAGATGGAGATGCACAACCGTCACCTGCGGCCGCGGCCCGGAGGCTACTTCACCATCAACGCCAACTCCAACGCGCCGCAGAGCCCGATACATCCTAAGACTGTTAACATTTCACAGGTAAATTAAAATGACACACAGTTATACTACTTAGAGAAAGTGCTAATTGGAAATCTCCGAAACTACAACACCTGAGTGGCCTTGATGTCCAACACTAATCAGCCTGGTGAAGGTTGCGGGAAACCGATGGATGCGAGATGCACAGGACCGTTCGTTGTGGCGACACTTGGGGGAGGCCTATGTCCAACCGTGGACGTAAATCGGCTGAAATGATGGATGTTAATGATGATGACTAATTAGCAATTTTGTTCCAGGACAACACAGAGTGGAGTGGACCAGTGTGACTGGTGGCTCTGAGCGATAGTGGGTGGTCGTGGCCCGGGCCGGCCGCGCAGCGCGTCACCACGCAAGTGGACGCGCGCCCGCCGGCCTACGTCTGACGTCACGGATCCGTTGCTTTCTTTACACGCTCAGTTCAGTGATCAGACTTTCATTTGCATGTTTTAGTGGCTATGGAACATTCTAGTGTCGATACAGTCTGCTTATCTTAGCTGGCTTTCTGTGCACGGACGCGTAGCTTCGTATACGCGTCACTACATACTTAGTATTTCTGTCAACGAAGTGTTGTTCTGTGGCTCTGTCCTGCATGAGCCCTAGCATTATGCAGAGCACTGGCCGTTTTGCGCTGATGTGACGCATATCCTATCTAACTGATAGTTTTAAGTAGGATATTGTTACTTGTTACATTTATTTATTTTTAGGATATGCGTCATGTTGGACGCAAATAAACTCTTTTTTCTTTCTTTCTTCTTCTTTCGTGCTGTCGTGTCGTGACAGCTTCGTCGACAGAAAATTCGGTATACATAGTTGTATGTAAGCTATGTGAAGGCATACACCAAACGTGTAGTGACAAATACGTGTCTATGAAGCTACGCGTCCGTGGACAGAAGCCCTTACTCAGTACAGTTGGAAAACGGCTTGTAAAGCTAATTAGTGGCGTCCCGAGTTACCATACATAAACTCGAGACGTTAACCAGTTATCATATTTAGGAAATATGACAAATCTGTACACTAAAAACCACTGTATCGAGTAGGTAGTTACACTGTTATCTCAAAATAGATTTATTTGCTTCACATTGTGTCAAACCAAGTCGGTTTATAGTCTGTAAATCTAATTTATATTTTCGACGATGTAAAGTCGTAACTGTTGATTCTTAGATAGGGTACTTCAAGGAATAATATCGAAATAGAAATCTTTATGTTCTCAAATTATACATTTGTATTTGTTACATCGCTGTAGATAAGGCTAGTGGTCAATACAGATACTCATTATTCAGCTCGAATATACTATTTATAAATTATACCAAAGAAATGTTTGTAATAATCAATTTAACATCTTTAGTACAAAGTGTGCCACCAAAAGACAAAATGACGTAGTTGTCGGCAACTACAGACAACTGTGTTCTTGTAAGACTTGTTATTATTTATAGTATCGCTTACTCTAGTTATATCTTCCATAAGTGTCCCCGCACACGGGTCTCAAAAAAACGCCGCCACAAAAAAACGCTAGAAGCGGCCACAGAAAAAGCTAGAAGCAGCCGCAAAAAACAGCTGCAGCGCGCGACAGCTTGTGGCCGAAGAAGTTTGAAGCGGCTTCAAGTGGCGGCACTGCCGCATGCGAGCCACAAAAAAAAGCCGCCACAAAAAGAAGCTTGAAGCGGCTTTTTTGTGGCCCGTGTGCAGGGACAGTAAATTGTAATATTGTAAACATTCCAAATATTAATTTAGAAGTTAACGCCATGAATTAGTTATAGCAACTAAAGTGTTATTTTTTAAATGTTACTTCTGTGGTCAAGTTACCAAATCGATTAAGTCAAGTAAATATATGAAAATTGAACATAAAATGATTTATTATTTGTAATATATTTGTAGTTATACGTGTAAACGTTGGACACTGGGTGTTCATCCTTAGGGCAGACAATAAGATAAAAAAAGTTTGAAAAAAAAATAATTTCATAAGTCATACGGAATTAAAAACTAAACAAAGTCTTATTTAATTTAGATTAAAACTTAATAATTAAGTTTGAATAAAAAACATAACACTTGTTATCAATTATGTGTTGTAAACTAGGACATACATCATAATCCATTTGTATAGTTTTAGGCGTAAAACAAATTGTAAATATGAGTCAAGATAAAGCATAAATTCTAAAGTGTTGTACATAAACTCATTAGATGGTTGAGTATTGTATTGTTTCATTTACCATCTGTGATAAGCAGTATTAATCAATTATGAATGTTGTGTCATGTTGCACAGGTTGTAGGAATCTTTATAACAAGGGTTTGGTTTATCTCTCGTATATTATTACTAGCTGCACCCAACGGCTTCGCCCGCGTGATAACAAAAAAATATCCCTAGGGAACATACTTCCGGGATAAAAAGTATCCTATGTCCTATTCCAGGACATGGTCTATCCGTGTACCAGGTTTCATCAAAATCGGTTTTGCCATTGAGGCGTGAAGACGTAACAAACAAACAAACTCACTTTCGCTTTTATAATATTAGTAAGTATTTGTTTGAAATAGTACATTGCGATGTGTGTAATGTTGGAAATAGGCTAGTTACCTAGTAACCGTAAAAAATGTAATTAGTCAGTCTTTTAGATTATTCAAAAATAAGGGACGCGTATTTTTTTATTTGTAAATTAAACCAAAAATGACCAATATATAGCCTATTAAAGTTATGTGTAACGTCACGCCGTGCTACATTTTTTCGCACGGAGTGACGCCACACGTAACTTTAATGGGCTCGGGCTATATCTTTGTTATTTTTTGTTTAATCGAAAAAAGAAAACGGTCAAACGGAAAAATGTCCAATATTTTTTTATAATCTAAAATACGGACTAAATAAAATGTAGTTATTTTGACCCTGAAAATTACCCTATTACCACTGAGGCGGTATTTAGATCCGACCCAAACGTGATGGTCTTAAGAGAGCTGAGGATGGTAATCATCAATACTCACGTGTGTCATACGACGTTTTTCAACAAACTTGTGAATAAAAATAGACGGAGTAGAACTAAATGTTGTATAAGATATTTATGATATGGCGGTGCGCAACAAAAATGGTGGTTTATCAACAAAGAAAAAAAATATAAATTTTATTTACCATAACCTAATGTAATTTTTTTTCGTATTGAAACTCTTATTGAGAACCAAGAGGTATAATAAAAAGCTACTCTATCGCAATTTCGTAACTAAAACCTTACAGTTGGTTTACAAGTGGAATATGGTGCAATTAGAGTTACTTTCTGAGCAAATGACTGAAAAGTATCCTTATCCAAAATCAAAAATTGTTCAAAAATATTAAAAAAAAAGTGGAAGGGGAAACTGTCAAACTGTAACAGTAAAAGGGATATACAAATTAAAACATGATGTCACCGCCATTAGGTAAGACGCGTCGAAAAGAGATAGTGAAATGTTCTTGCGAATTGCTGCTTCATTTATAACCAATTTTGATGCGGTTTTCAAAAAGAGATCTGATTGTTGTTTATAAGAGGAACTTCCTGCAGTACATACAAAACACAGTTTTCCACTACCAAACCATTTTATAAAGATTCATACAACACACAATCATTTTATAGATTTATTGTATGAGATATAAATATAGTATTGTAAAGAAAATATATCTATCCATTGATTTCTAAGACTCCGCTCAGTCAAAAATATTTTTTTTACTATTTACTAAAATAATTGGCCTTATTTTCTGTTTCAAAGTGCCTCTAACATAATAGATAGGACACCAAAAAAAAAAACATTTTTTTTTTTTCAACAAACTTCAATAATGAAGAAACCAAAGATGTACACTTTTTAGCTATAGCACCACACCCCTAAGTCGAACCTAAATAGTGTGCAAGATTTATATAGTAAGGGACCTAGAAGAATTTCCTTAATTTCTCTAGGATCCCATCATCAATCGTAGGCTGATAACCATGGGACCTGGAAAGTATACCCTTACAATTCCAGATTAGTCCAAGCATCTTTGTGTAATTAGCCAATTAAGAAACAGATTAAAAATAAAAGATCCAACAAGTTAAGAATCTTTTACTGTTTTGAAGATGGTTAATGAAATACATTTCCTGAAAATCTTTTACTTAGCACTTCTTTTTTTGTTCTGGGCGGAGCCTAATTTTTCGTCTTCACTTTCTACTTATAAATATAATAGCAATTAATGTTTTTTATTTTGTGACGCTAGTTGGCTATCCTATCATTTTGTATGTAGGTAATAACTGTAAATGTGTTCAGTCTGCAGAGAATATTTTTCAGGCTTCAATTTCAAGCTGATTTGAAAGATAACATAAAAAAGTGAGTCAACATTATAAGGACATAAGAGTAAACCAAATATAGAAAGATGCAGGTTTGAGTATTTATTCTAAAAAATAAAAATAATGGGTTAGATACAAAAAATTTGGCAATGGTATGACTATTTTCATTATTCTTCACATTTTTTGAAGTGTTTAAATTTTGTAAATTACATATTTAGGTATTCTGTATATCAACTATACAATGTTTTATTAATATTTAAATGTAAATTATTTTGGTCAAGCATTCATGGAAAAAAAGGATGTTTTTATAACATAACTGCAATTTGTTGGCATCCAATTTTCATAAAATAATGTTGTTTACTCACGAACCGTATAATACATACTAAGGCCAAACGTTGCGTTAAACGTGAGACCACGCGTGCACCCGTCGCGTGACGTCACGCTGTCCCGCTTAACGTAGCGTTAGCCCTAATACTACTTAACATCGCAGAACCTATACCTTGAAAGAATACACCAAAAGATAGCAATGCTAGAATTTCAGTTGGAAAAAATATTACTGTAATAGATTTTCAAAATCGAAATCATTTTAGAAGTATTACTGTCCACGCACACGGGCCCAAAAAAACGCTAGAAGCGGCCACAAAATAAAGCTAGAAGACGCCGCAAAAAAACAGCTGAAACGACAGCTTGTGACTGGAGAAGCTTGAAGCGGCTGCAAGCGTTTTATTGTGGCTGCACCGCCGCACATGAGCCACAAAAAAGGGCTGCCTCAAAATGAAGCTTAACGCGGCGTTTGAGACCCGTGTGCGAGGAGGCTTATCCAGCAGTATAAAACAGATTTTTAGGTGTGCCAGTAGCTTAAGTTTTAAATGTGATAACAAATTTAACTAGTAAATGTAATGTTAATTTTTTATTACCTTGAATTTAATTTCTAGCTCTTTGAATCTCTTTATACTTAACTATTTCATGTTCTGTGCCAAGTTCATGTGCCAAATTAAAATTTTGAAGTGAATATAAAATTAAATGTATCAATTTTTGTATAGTTTATTTTGAGATTAAATACATTAAATAGTAATCATGATGTAACATGGGTGTTATATTAGAATTGATGTAATAAGTATTGTTAATCTATGATACTCGTTTCTAGGTGAATTTTATGTAAGAGGTTCTGTTTTTACAATAAAATAAAAATGACTGTTTCTGATGTTTTATTTACAATCTGAACAATATGTTGGTAGTATCAGTATTAGACATATCAACTGGAAAAATATAATGCATGACTGATACATTGACGACTACACAATACATATAAACTATGATATTTAATTAGATAGACTGGACCAAAGTGACAGATATAACAATAGTTTAATGACAGCAGGGCATTGTTCGATAGTTGGGCTTTGACTTCTGCTAAAGTACAAATATTTATGCAATCCTGCATCGGACGAGAGATGCTGTCTAAAAAAAACCATTGCCTAAACCAGATACATAGATATAGACCTACTGTATCATTCAGCTGCCTCTGTCTCATCAATTACTAAGTTAAATGGCAGGTCTTAAGTTCACTGCTAAAGCTTTTGATCCCAGCTGACGATTGTAGGCTCTGAACATTTGCCATGGATAGGATAGTTGAAGCAGTGGAATGATAGGATGGCAAGCCTGGTAAAATGCCATGGGCCTCTGGTCCGACGGGGCCCCAGTTTCAAGAGACTGTGAGCTCAGAAGTAACCCAATTTTTTTTTTTAATTTAATTAAAATTTGTCGATTTTTCTGGGGCCCAATCCAATGAATTTGCCATCGGCCACAGATGATGTAGTTACGCCACTGCATGCACTCATGCTTAGTGAAGTTCAAATCCGCTATAACCTATAGATGCTCTATAGGCTATTGAATATATTTTTATAGCGCGCTATATTATACACTATATTTATAACATGTTATGACAAAACTCAACAGTAGTCTAAACGTGGAGACGTCATCATTTTATTCGGAAACGCGCTATACAGGCGCAACAATTACGCACGACGCGAGACGACTGCAGTCTGAGTTCACCTGATGTGTTACGGACGGGTCGCTATCGCACTATGTTGCTATCCTGTTTTGGCCCCGCTGTGGGCATTTTGTTGAACAAGACGTTATATTATAGTGTGAACACAGAGTAGATTTAACTAACACTATGGGCTATGAAAAAATAGCATGTTATATTTTGACGCTATATGTTATAAATTAACCACCACTACTCATGCTGTCTGACATGCTTTCCTCCCAGGGAATTTTATGCCACCTAGTTACTAGCTTTTGGAAGTCTAATAGTCCAAATTAAACTAATGGTTTCCCTTTTCATCTGGTTACATCGGAAACAGACTCAAACATAGTGAGCCCAAGCAAATTGATATAACTACAAACAATTTGGAAACTATATTAGTATTAATTTTAATTCATGAATCCCCAAGCGACCACCGGTGGCCGCGCATCTATTGTCTTACTATTGTGTCTCTAATTGATCTGAAGGGTTAATACTACCTACAACTAAGGTTACAAAGTACTATTTGAAATCTACAAATAACTTGAAGAATCTTATGTGTCCAGCATCATAACAAGCACCACATTTATTCATCAAATAAATTATTTTGCTTTTTCATAAATGAAGCACTAGCACACAAGAATTGGGTTTCACTTTGCACCACTTTTAAACTGTCACCATTGTCGGCACTCTTACAAAGCAGGTCTATTGCTTCCATGTCCTTCTTCGCCGTCTCACATACTTTTTCTACTGACGCAAGCTCCTCTTCCTCAGCAGAAAGCAAAGCTTCCATAAGAGCACCTCTTTCTATTCTTCTCCGTAGTGAAGCAACCTCCTCTTTTAACTTTTCAAATTCAGAATCGGTTGTTTGGTCGAGTTGAACTTCATCTTCAGGCAGCAACACATTCTGCGGGATCTTCAACATCCTTTCTATTTCTTCATCAATAATCCCCAGAGAAGGCCCAGCACGCTCACAGTACAAACCAATCAACTTATCACAAGATCTCGTTAGTGTCATTTTATCAGTTTCATTGAGATCTAAAGATTCTTGCAAATACGATTCCATACCTTTGACTCCATTTGTTATTTTCTGTTCAACCATTTGTCGCACAGCTATTTTAAGGCGTTGAGCCCCAAAACCGAAGTGTTGAGTTTCATATTCTTCGTCAGTACCACCGGTCCACGGCTTGGTTTTAATCATTTTGATTAGTTAGAATCTATCTCAAACCAGTTCTTATTTTACAATAACTTTTGAGACGAGTTTCAATATTGTTTTGGTTTGAATCACAATTTTGAAATTCTAACCGTATGAGTACTATGAGTTGACATTGACAGCGACAGTTAAAAAATGTTCGGATATGGGCAATCTTAGACGTTCAATCTCTTGTAAATACATCCTATATAAAATCTTTGGAGATTAGTTATTCACACAGATGCACATTGGTACTTATGAACAATAGCAAGTCAACACAGCAACTCCAAAAACTACATCTAGCCAAGCTTGTACCACTTTTACACGTTCACGCGAGTAGTGATTGATGTGAATGGCGAAGCGGACGATAAAGCCCACAAATACTCGTCTGTAAATAACGCGCAGTTTCTATCCAAATGTTTCCTGGAACGACGAGGTGAATGGCGAGGCGGTGGCAACTGGTACCCGGTCCCGGTACATACCCAAAACCATGGGTATAAACCTTTAACACTTTTTGGGATGATTTATTAAATAAAGTTTAGTTGAATTCTAGAGCGTTTACATGTTTTGAACACGTCCATGTTATAAATTCGGCTCCTTTCGTATATTTTTACGTTTCAACGCCTGGGGGCCGATTCTCGATTTTAGAGATGGTGTCGAACTCGACAAATATTTCTAATGACGTAATTTTTTTGACAAATTTTAAAAGTAGCTATTCTGGGGATGTCGAATTCGACATTTGTCGAAGGATAACGTTAGAGTTCATGTCGAGTGCTTCTGAGCAGTAGAGATGTCATGTCGATTGTAGAGATATGTCATTTCTGAGTGAATCCGTTGAGTTTTGTTAGATTTTTAGTGCGTTACACTGTGTTTTTTTTGTTTTAAAATACGGCTTGGGTCCTCTTATTGGAATTTCGATTTGCTTTGTGATTTGTGGATCGTGTATTTTCTACCTTCGCGTACAATAACGGACTTGTAATTTGTATTTGTATTATATTATTATTATATACTGTTGTATTTGTATTATATACTGTTTTAGGAGGCACAGAAATAGGTACTTACTTTTTTTATTCCCACCACAAACGTGCAGCAAAATCCCGGTATCGCCATCTGTTGTGTACTTTTGGAATTAAAAGTTAAGGATATTAAACAATATGTATTATGTTTTTTTCTCAAGATTCTTTAAATGACATATATGTGTCATACATATCCTTAACTTTTAATTCCAAAAGTACACAACAGATGGCGATACCGGGATTTTGCTGCACGTTTGTGGTGGGAATAAAAAAAGTAAGTACCTATTTCTGTGCCTCCTAAAACAGTATATAATAATATAATATGTTTTAAAATTTGTTTATTTTGTATTATTTTTGAGAATTTTACATAAAACTTATCAAAAAAAATTACGATTTTTTTGGCGTACTCACGTTCCTATCTCTCATAGTATTGGAGATAATTTTGTACAAAGAAGTGATATATCTGCCCGGATTTTGGCAAAAAAATCGTGAAAATATTAAACTTACTCACTTTTACCCGCGGCTTGGCCCGCGTTCATTAATATACTTTAATTCCTCTACCCTTTTCTTCCCTCTTCCTCCCCCCTTTCTCACTATTTTTTTAAATTTAACCTTTGTCTGTCTCCAGGGTCCCAACTTTTTCTGTATCAAAATTTCCATTCAATCGGTTTTGCCATTTAGGCGTGAAGACGTAACAAACAAATAAACAAACTCACTTTCGCTTTTATAATATTAGTAACACATTTTTTAACGTGCTTCCTAGTAAGATTAATTACACATTTTATGTTTTCAATATAATATTTTATCGTGAATAATTTTCGTAAGTATTTTATGCAAATATCTTTTTAATAAGGATGAGTTAAATAAACGTGTTTTTATTTATAGCACTAGTGTAGGAGGAATAGATCAGAAAATGGAAAGTAGTTGCACCACAAAAATTTTTTTTTTATTCGGAAAAATCTTCGAGACTCGATTTGGGAATTGAACTAAGTATTTACATAAGTACATACGGAACCGTCAGTCTTCAAATCTTACTCGCACTTGCCCAGTTTTTTTTTTTAATTTATCATAAGGGTAGATGGGCAGGATATAAACTATGTCGATGGGTATATCTACATGGGCCAGTTAGTTTCTTTTAATAACAGGCTGGAGAAGGAAATCGATCGCCGTATCGAAAACGCCTGGAAAAGCTACTGGTCCATGAAGACGCTAGTGAAAGGAGATCTACCGATCTCCCGGAAGCGAAAACTCATCGATATGTGTATCCTGCCCGTCCTAACCTACGTTGCCCAGACATGGTCGCTCACCGAGTCGCAAAAGTTTCGGCTTGGGGTTTGCGGGTTTGCCAACGAGCAATGGAACGCGGCATTCTGGGTGACAAAAGAGTCGACAGAATAAGGAACACCACGTTACTTCAAAAGACGGATATTTTAGACGTAGGAAAAAAGGCTGCCATAAAATGGGATTGGGCGGGACACATCAGTCGCATGCACTCTGACCGTTGGGCAAGAGTTTCCACAAAGTGGGTGCCTGAAGATGGACGACGCCGCCGAGGTCGACCTAGGAAGAGGTGGCGAGACGACCTGGATGCCTACCGCGGTGACTGGTTTGAAATAGCTCAAGAAAACAATACTTGGAAGAAGTTGGGGGAGGCCTTTGCCCAGCAGTGGGACAGTACAAGCAAATTAAAAAAAAAAATCATAAGGGTTCTAATTTTCTGATTTTATCACACGTAACCTAACCTAACCTAACAATAAACAACGGTGAATATTATTTTTTTCAAATCATATTTGTGCATACTTATGTAATGAAACTTTAAAATTTATTTATTTTACTATTTATGTACACACAAAAATAACAAAAGAAATATAATACATAAGAGACATTAGTACAAAGGTACTGCTTATTTCCAAAGAAATTTCTTCCAGCAGACCTGCGAAAGGAGAAATGAAAAAGAAATGTAGACAATATTGTGTAGGAAGCAAAAAAAAACATAATGTGTGAAGTCTTAATCCAAATATAATTAAATATAAAAATAATATAAAACTTCTACTATAAATGTATAACATACATAATACATACAAAATGTATTTATGAACAGAATATCATAAATAAATATGATTATTTACACAATAATTTGCCTTCATGCCAACAAATTAACATTTTAATATGTTTTAAATTCAAAATTATTTGATATTCTTATTTTTTGTTTCTCCTTCAAACTGCAATGGAAAAAAGCAAATTTAAGTTAACTTATTAATTTGTGTAATTAATGAAAAAATGACGAATTGAAGTTTTAAAGAAAATTCATTAGGTGAAAATTCATGCTAGAAAATTTTCTTCAGTGGAAAATTAAGATAAATACGTCGTGATTTTCAGATAATGTTTTGAAGAAACTCGTTTGATACACGTGGAAATGTGTCACTGCAGCACTCGGCTCCGTAACACCTTCAACGCCTACGGCTCGGACGATGACTGTCCGACTGTATTAAAATTTACCTACTATAATTTTGTTATATAAAAGCTATTGTTCTATAGAAATAATTATTTATATGAAACTCGTAAGTTTTCATCACAAAATATTAAATTTTTGCCATTCGGTAAAACGTCGAACTCAATTCGGGAATTGAACGGTAGGAAAAATTTATAAGAAATACTCATATAGATTTTTATGTTTAATACTACTTAAAACCAAAAAAAAACACCAATCCCACAAATCCCGCGGGACGCGCGGGATTTGCTGACTTTACTCCCGCAAGCATGCGGTATCACGATTTTTATGCGGGATTGGATTCCCTACTCAGAACATGTATCTGTATGCCATACAAATATTTGTTCCACGCGGGAATCGAACCTGTGACACGCAGGCCGCAGTACGACGGCGAATGCTCAACCAATGTGCCAAACCGTACCAAAAGGTAAGCAATTAATGTGAATTTTAATTCCATGAATTTCGTGTAAGTACTCTATTTATGTCATAGTTCATGAGTCGCACTTTAGCCCTAAAAATGCTTTACACTGGTTATGACCGATTTAGAGTGACCGACGCGTAGATGCTTACTGAAAATAGTAGTGTCGTCCTGTTACAAGCAAGCGAAAATAGTTTCGCAAGTTTGGCTACTAATAGCGGTAGCCAAAACCGCGTAGATTTATCCACGCCTTTCTAAAACTTATGGTAAGTCCATAATAAAAAATAAATGCCTAATTTACACAACAATTTAGAACGGCTGTACTTATTTGGCTAATTTTATTTTTTGTTTCAGTACAAGGTTTGTTTGAAAAAAAAATGCAATTGAAAAAGGAATTGCATCCGAGCGAAACCGGGGCGGGCAGCTAGTTTTATACATAAGCATAAACATTTTTATCTCCCTTCCTTTAATAATATTGTAACTACTTTACTATTACAAACAGATTTAAAATTAATAAAACCGCGTACAACAGGGAATGAATGTAGTGCGTCATTCCATTCTCTTGTAACTGTATTGCGGTTTCGGCGCGTCGGTTCGCAATTCACTTCACTTCAGTTCGTTCAGTAATAGCGCGGAGTTCGTACCGTGTCGACGCTTCCGTTATTCACAACAATAACATAACCTCTTCGTGGTTATCGCGAAAACTTTCACTCTGCAGGTTTCGAATGAGTTTCTTATTAGTTTTAATTCATTGAACCTATTCGTTGTAAGGGTGAACGCGAGTTTCATTAAAACTTTTTAGTTATTTTTCGACCGCGTGTGCAAAGCAGTGTTTACAAAGTTATTCGTTCCTTGGTGTTGTGTTCAGTTTGCAGTTTTTTTGTGTTTTGGCCGTGAACTTGTTGCTTTGAACCCGTCTTTGTGGTAAGAAATCCTAGTACGTACTTATTTTTGTTATTTATTGACGATTGATTCATTATCGAGTCGCCAAAGTTTGTTTTTTGTCACTTTTGTGTTTACTTTAGAATTAACGCGTGTTTATATTACAATGTTATGTCATGCCTAGTGCCTATTCGACTTCCTAGTTAGGAAAAAAACTGTAGATTGATTCTAGAATTGTACATTTTTCGTGTAATAAAAGAATTACACGTTTTATAAGGGTCATCAAACTCGTTTGTCGATCACTCCATTAACTCCTATTGTTTGAGGTTTGCTACCTGTTGGAATATTTTAGGTGCCATTGCCTCAAATGTAGGCTAATAGGAATTAAACGCGGCAGGTAAGAATTTAATTAGCAGACTCGACACGTATGAATGTGTGCTACCTGACTCAGGTATTATTTAGATTAAAATAAATTATTTTATTGGTTGTGCAGGAATGTAGGCAAGTAGGTACACTGAACTTGTAGCGTGAAAAATCAAATTCAAACTATTCGCATACCTATAGACGCATTTATAATAAGTATTTACTTAAGTTTAAAACTACCTACCCACCTATTGAAAATGTTAATAGTGGTAAGGTAATAAGTTTCCATACCTGCTATCTGAGTGCATGGCAAGTCCTAATAAGAAAGTACCCGGGTATCTAAATCATAGTACCTATTATTATTATATTATACAACAGGAACAAGGTGGTCTGATGACCTGGTGATGGTTGCGGGAAACCGATGGATGCGAGACGCACAGGAACGTTCGTTGTGGCGACGCTTGGGGGAGGCCTATGTCCAACAGTGGACGTGTATCGGCTGAAATGATGATGCTGATACTTATAGATAAATAACGAAAAAACTAATTTAAAAATTCGAGCTACAATGCGTTCCAAATAACAATAGGATTGATGCCATGTTGTGACGTCACGACATACTGTTAAGTTGTTTCTCCAGGGAGCCTTGTCAAAATATTGGTAAATCTTCTATGTTCCTCATGCTTAAAATAGGGCGTAGGTAGCTCCTAAAAACATCCGCTCTCCGTGACATTTCGTCCATTCCATCTAGGTAATTAATGTCCAAACTGTACACTATGCAGTTTGCACTAATAATAACCTAAATAGGTACCTACCAACTGTGATCATAAATTCACTTGCCAAGCTTGTGGTTTTGGCTATAACAGAACTGTCGTTTGTAGCAATCCTATAAAGTTAGTAGGTACATAATATTCCATAATGTTGACAACTACCTACCTATCTAACACGATTTTGAGATTGTATAGTTTTTGGAAGATTTTCATGAAGAATGTCCCATAGTTCCATGAATGTTTAAAATAAAGCTAAATAGTTTTATGGTTATTTAAATGCACTAATCGCTAGAACTAACAGTCGGATAAGAAAAAAAAAATAGCTATGTTAATAACGAGTTGGCTATATAATATAACATCGCGCCACGACGGAATGAAGCTGAACAGTAACCAACGACGGGGCTGAAGCCGTGGGGGAGGATAGATAGTACCTACCTAACTAATACAGGTCTAATCGTTCTAGCTCCCTTTCCATACAACTCAGGCGATTTTTTTTTGAGAAATCATTTAATGATTTCCTAAAAAAAAAGACAATGTTGGCAAAATGTCTTTTTGCTCATCATTCTCTTGTCTTTGACCTAATTTCTAAGGTACTTAAGTAGGTATATGGAGAAGGCGCCACATGTCTGCTTCTTCAATATTTCTCTGCTTAGTCGTCGTCTCAGTAGTCTACCTCCATCATCCTTCACACGATCCTACCATCATTTCCTTATGGGCCTACCACTGGAAGCTTGTGCATTTAAGAGAGGCCCACAAGTCATCCATCACCATCCCCATACAAAAATAAAACTCGCGGCAGTTTCCCAGATATAGGTATATATACCTAACCTATATCTTTCCCTTAGAAACTTTTTACTCCAATATTTTGCTTTTAAATAGTATCGGGCCACTACTTAATAAAAATCTTACGATTCGATAAGGTTTAATCTACACAGTATTTTATCAACATAAGCACACACATATACTTAATTTGTTATTGATAAAATACATAAATGCGACCATTGCTTAATAACTTGAGTGGAGCAAAAGGTCATTGATTTAATAAAAAAAACTGTGTTGAAAGACCAGAATTATACCTTAATATTAATATGGTTTTATTTACCTGAATTAAGTGAGGACAAGTTTGTCTTAATAATGTTTTAAGTTACAGTATCCAGACCACGGCCAAGACCTTGAATTTAGAAAAGAATAAAAACTATTAACCTTAAAATATCGATGAATAATTCCACTATTGTCGGCAAACATACCATGGTGAATCGTAATTGACGGAACCATAACAATTAATGGCGAAGTAGTAAACCTACCATGGAATCGAATCCGAGTCTCTTAAATTTTTATTCTACAAACATTCTCAAACAAGGTCACAATCACAAACTGTCTGTTACAAAAACCTTCATTACAAAACTAATTTAACCGGCCCACGAACGTTTTTGTCACCACTTATTAAAAACTCAACTATGTGAACAATTTGAGCGCGGGAAAATATGCCCGCGTGGCGCTTCGCAGTTTCAAAATGGCCGACTTCCAATATGTCATGCATGACGCTGCCTAGCAGGCAGCTAGGGCTAGGCATTTTTCAAAGGAGAAGTTCCATATCAGAGTAATCAGTAATCTGACTGTTAATTTTATCAATGCCACGCCACGGGTGCATCACTCACTATGGACTTTATACCCTTTATCACGGCATCGTGTGACGTTGAATATTGTTGTTATGTTTATTATAACCACATCTCTGAATTTCGTACTCGGCTCCAATTGCTTCCTATTTGCCTTCGCCGGAATGGTCACATACTTCTTTTCTTTACAAATTTACAATGTTCTCTTTGATCCTTCTACTCCGTTTTATCATAAAGAACGTTTTAGTTCTTCTGTGACAGGCCTTCTAGGACCTTGACGTCATCAAAAAAAATACTAAGTATTCGTATTTATTCCACTTCAATTCAAGCAGCTTCTTTGTGGAATACATTACCCCTAGAAGTGAGGCGTACTCTACCAACATTCAAAAAGTTGTGAAGACAAAAAAGTGTAAGGTAAGTAATGTTTCCTTTCACTTAAAATTTTTCTTCTCTGATCTTAGTTGTGTATTTGTTATATTAGTATGTTTTTGGTTTTGTTTGAACGTACTTTACATTATTTATGATGTTTTTTATGTGTACACTGCTCTAAATCTATCTCTTTTAGTTTAGTCTATCCAAAGATTATGTTTAAAGAGACTGACGTCTTGTTTTTATAAATGTTTGTCCTGTGTTATTATAAGAAGTAAAAAATAGTCGATAAACCATCAGTCAAAACCAACATAAGAAGACTGCAGAAAAAATGACTTAGGCAAATCAGCCTCTTTCTTACAAGTTCTTCATTCTAATAACTGCAAATCTCAGTGATTTCAAGTGTCATCTTTTTTGTCAGGTTTTTATTTCTTTAGATAGATTTTGTAGTAGTATTCTTGGCACTGAAGTACGATATTTCAATTCAATCCAGTTTAAAATATTTCAAATAGGCCTACATGGACACTTATAAAACGTCAGAAGTTAGTACACTTAGTGCACGTTTCCAAATGACTAATTTCTCATGGATGGTCATAACCGTCCTCCTCATTCACCGTGAAATCCTGAAAACCAGCTTCCTTATTCATATAGAAATTCTAATGATCTGGAACGGCCTAGCATGTAATGGCACCTCGGCTATAAATGTTATACCGCACGCCACATATGTTAGATATTATTACGATCACGTTGATCTTCACTAGCGCACGATATCAAATCATGCACCTTCCATATTCATAATTAAGTTGGTTCTGTACCTTGTTTTGTATGTTATAGATATGACATTCCATAGATGAGAACCAAATCTGGTTGTATTATTTGCTAGTTATCTATTGGCTTTTACACCTACAGAACACAGGAATCAGACATTAGTTTGGACCGGTTCTACTCGAACCCTGGATCTTTTTTGAGATGAGAATGCGCCTATGTCACTCTCGTCTGGCTTTCTATCAGAAAATGATAAAATAATCTTGTCAATTGACGAAAAAAAAAACCGATATGTAAATGTGTTTTTTTTTAAACGTATTTGCAAATAAATATCATTCATTCATTCATTCATTTAATCGGTGCAGTATTTTCAGAGATTATCTTTAAAAAACAACTACAATCTTACTCTCTTACAATATTTGTTTAGATATTGGAGTTAAACATTGCACGCAATAGACTAAGTGCCAACGTGAATACGCAAAATCCTTCATTAAATACATAGGTAGGTGGTTTCCTTATCTTCGTGTACATACATACAGCTGAATGGGGCAACTGAAGGAAATCGATTAAGATAATGCTGAACGCTGAGCTGCGTAGAAATGGAACGAACCGAATTGATGGAAATTACTTTGAATAGTTGTAATGGGAAACATTTACGATGGCCGATTGCTCTATTAGTACTAGTAAGACAATGTAGTGAAAAGACGAATATAATGACTGAATATTTTAAGCACATAACTGCAAAATTGTAGTAAGAATGAATGAAAACCGCAATGTGGGCTACCGTCATCGTAATATATTTGTCAAATCATATGGTTGTCATTTCTCATATGATTTGATCAAATATTTATGTTGCCTGTATGGACTTTAAAAGAGACTTTGACCCATGCGTTTGCTTCGGTGTTTCTTCTCAGAGTAGTCAGTTAGGAAACACCGGCTTCATCTAAGTAGTTTAAATTAACGTGTAAAAGTGTTTTTTTTTTTAACTATTTAATTTGCAAAATAAACATCATTTATCATTTAACAGTATTCAAATAGCACCCATTTAAACTACGCTGAAAACACGCTTGATATTCCTACGTCATTCAACCCACACAGCAAAGGAAAATAGTCTTGAAGAAGCAGAAATTATTCAGTCCCTTGGAAAACAAAGTAGGAGTATTTTAATCTCGATTATTGACATTTAAAGTGAAGGCTCTTCTAGGGCTTAGAAACCCGAAGCCGCTCATTACGTCACTGTCGACCACTTCCTTGATTGCTTTTCGACGCCGACCGAACAATTTGTACTAATCCTCGCCCGTTACACTTAACGTTGGATGAAATTTTCCATTAAATAGACAATATTTGACATCAAAGTGTACAATTAAATTGTTAACGTAAACAACGATCAACAGTGAATGGGTAACAATCCTTTGGTGTGGTGAAGCCGTATCTTGGTATACCTACTGTATATAATGTGAACTGCTTTTATTAGAGAACAAGAATACATCACTAACTCAAGTCATCAACATCAAGTTATATTTATTTTGTAAATTAGTTAAATGTAACACGTAATTTTTTACATATCTAGACATTGTTTCCTAGATGACTACACAAGACACAAAAACAGTAAGACACACAGACACACAGACACGGGGCCCACTAGGCCAGACCTACGAAATTGTTCAAAAGATACCCTGAAACGCAAAGAGAAACTGACAGGTGGGTTTTAAACAGTAAAAGTCTGGCACTACTTCTAGCTCCGCCCAGAGCGGGATATTGTCAAATCAATGGTTTCTTTACTTTGAATTATAAAAACCGTATATCAATGTTTCTTTATTTATTTTTTGACGCTGTCTCTGGTACTTTTATGCGTGGACTGGCTGAAACACAGTGTCTTGTGTAAATATTTGAATTAAATCAAGCAATATTGCTAGAACTATCTTGTATTGTTAACTTTGTTCATACAAGATGTTGTATGATATCATGTATAGTTTTTCGTGTACTTATTCGATTTCTCCGTTAATTGTGAACCAATTTTGAAAATTTGACGATGTGGTTTGTATGGGTATTTTTCCGAGGAAGAAAGCTTACAAAAATTCTGTAGTAAGTGGTATGTATATTGGGTACCACACAACTATAAAATTAAAAAAGAAGTATTACTGTTTTCTAAATCATATTGTGAAATAACCTTAATTTTGGAATTCCATATAAAAAACGAAGAACAAAACCAGATACACCGGGCATAAAACAATCGATTTTTATCTTTATACATATTTTCAACGTTTCACTACGGGAAGCACATGTTCATTGCACATGCACTAAACAGCCGTCATAAATTGTCTGTGGGAATAGTAGACTATAAACTCGTAAATGAATGCTACGACTGTCCTACATAAACCGACAATAGCAGCTGCTTGTGAGTTTGTGATCTGTCCATTACGGTATTAGGATTCAAATCTTGGCACATCATCTACCTACTACTTCCAGTCTTATTCTTAATGCTCAGAAGTAACGAAGCATAGACATATGCGCAAACTTAGAGGCTTGTATCTGTTGACTTCTTGATGTATGGTCTTTATTAAGTCGTCTTTTGTACATATGAAAGTCCTGGCGCGCACCACGATAAAAAATCGTTGCAAAAAAATAGCAAGTCTGTGAACAACAGAAATACACTTAAATCTGCGCACTGTGAAAATAATGATAATAATAAATAGTTTGCAATCTTACAAATTATTTTGTGATTTATGAAGCCGTGAAGCGGTACCGAAATGCTCACAATGCGGTTAAAATCGCAAGCGCCGCGGTCCGTCAACTTCCGATCTAAACACGTGCAAAATTAAGTAATAAAATATAATGGTAATAAATATAATTAAATATAGTAGTTTCTTTTGTAAAATCAAGTCTCGATGCCCAATTCCGTGTTTCGTGGTTGCACGAGTGAAACTGTCTCTGGCATCCAGAATTTCGCAGGCGATAATAAATCCTTCGCGTAGGAACTGACGTTAGGAAAATCGCAACGAATAAATTTCGTAGTGCGCGTATAATCTAATGATGATGCCGTGGATTAGAATTGATCACTTCAAGATATGGTCAATTAAAACTGGCCAGATCGAGTAAACGTTAACATTTGATGATATGTCACAATCCTCGTTTGGCCATATCATTGATGTCGGAGTTGTACACAAGGATTGACATACCATCAAACTTTAAAGTTTAAAACGATCTGGCCAGTTTTAGTTAGCCGTTTCATGAAGTGATCAATTTCTAAGATCTGACTACGTCAATGACACCACGTGTTTCACTGTTACTGCCATTCTAGCTACGAATCCAAACAGGTTACATAATGTAATATATCAAACTTACCTTGTCCTGCTGCTGAGGTTCACGATCAAGGTACCAATATGTCTGGAACTAGTATTTCTACTTACGGTCTGCAACAAGATTAGCATACAACACACTGTTTTGCTTTGTTACCAAGTTCGCAATGCTATATCGCGTATGCGTACATCGAAGGATTGGAACAATTTGCCTGCTGTGGTCTGCCCATCCGATTATAATTTGGGTGTCTTCAAGGCTAGAGTGATTAGCCTCTTAATAAACTGGTGCGCCTCGCCATCAACGATTGCATCGCTGCTTATCAGGTGGGATCGCAGTCAAGCACTAGTTCAATATCTAAAGTTTTAAATTTGAAGTAATTCTAGCTTTATACAGATCCGTTTGGTTCGGAATTTGCTTGCCAAATTGGCATTTGTAATGCAAACGATCACGCAACTATTTGTAGTCTACACGTGTGCGACGTAATATTCATATTTTTCAAGATATTTTTGGAAAATCTGTTGGCGACTGGCTTGGATAATGTGGCCGTGTTCAGAATTCATTCTTTTTTTTTAAGGTTCAGTATCCGAAAGTTGCCAACGAAACCCTATTAGTAAGCCTCCTCTGTCCGTCTGTCAGCGGGCTGCATCTCATAGACCGTAAGAGATAGAGAATTGATTTTTTATTTGTACAGCCGCTGCGAGTTCGATTCGTACTTGGTCTTTTTTTATCTGTCCAATGAAAATTTCAAAATAAACAGGAGCATAAAAAATAAATAAGATTCTTAACATTCTAATTGAGGTATAAATCTGTATTTTGCATGAATACAAAAATAAATATTAAATCAGGAGATAAAATAATAATAATAAGATTCTTAACATTCATCATCATCTTCCTGCCCTTGTCACGTTTTATTTGGGGTCGGCGCAACACGTTTTTTCCTTCCATTCTGTCCTGTCACTCTTTACGCTATCACTAACTCCCTTTTCTTTCATATCACTTCTCACACAATCTATCCATCTTTCCTTTGGCCTCCATCTCCCTCTCCATCCATCCACATATAAATTCATAACTCTTTTAGCGACATGCGTTTCATGCCTCTTCTTTACATGACCATACCAAGACAAACAATTTACTTTCAACTTTTCAGTCACTGGCACCACTTTCAAACATTCCAATTTAGGTACAAATCTGTATTTCTACATGTGTATTACGATTCTATGCTACTAATAATCGATGTATGCCACGTATTTATCATGATATATTGTACATATATCAACAAATTAACACAGTCAAGAATGATTAATAATAATAATTATAACCGGTCATAAAGTTGCAGATCAAAATATTATGTTAACTTGTTTACGAGGCCATTTCCTTTTTAATGTACACGTGTTGCATTATCAACATTTTTTATGTCGTTAATAATAATTTATATGGACTCCATCAATATGTTATAGTTATAGGAAACGTACAATTTAATGAGAAATAAAAAATGGGTTTGTCTTGATACACATAGTAGTATCCTTTCAGTGTAAGAATTTTGATAATCGGAACAGTACTTTCACAACATCTTACCTTTTACTAATTAAACAATTTTTTTTATATGCTGACTCGGCAAACGTAATTCTGCCATACAAATTATATCAAAGAAAAAAATGGGGGTACGAGTGTAGGAAATAGCCTCTGACCTATTCTAAAACCTACCAAATATACACAAAAAAATATAAAACAAAATTGGTCAAGCCGTTTCGGAGAAGTTCGATAACAAACACTGTGACAGGAGATTCTTGTAATTATATTAGATTAATCACACTAATATCTACAATTCTACATCAATCCTACTAATATTATAAATGCGAAAGTTTGTATGTATGGGTGGATGTATGGATGTTTGTTACACTTTCACGGAAAACCTTCTGAACGGATCTCGACGAAACTTGGTACACGAGTAGACCATATCCCAGAATAACACATAGGATACTGTTTATCCTGGGATTATGTTCCGTTGGGATAATTTTTACGCGGGTGAAGCCGCGGGCAAAAGCTAGTAATTAATATTATAAAGAGCAGTTGAAGGAGGTTAATCCAGGTCCGATAGCTAAATTTTTTTTCACCGATAGCAAGCTGCTGTACTCCTGAGTGACATCAACCTAATTAGGATATATTTTATGTACGCGAGCAAAAACTAGTCTTGACTTTTTGTTATTTCTTTACGCTAAAACGGCTGAACGGATATGGATGAAAATTGGCATACGAAGTCCTGGTGATAACACGTAGCATCCTTTTTATTCCAGTAGTATGATCCCAAACTTAAGTGGCAAGGGGCAGAGCACATTGCTCGCTGAACAGATGGTCGATGAGGACGAGATTCGAAGACGCAGAGTTGGAACGCCTCCCACAAGGTGGACCGACGACCATGTGAGGGTCCGATCCGATAGAAGCGAGACTCACAGGACCGATCGTTGTGACGACATACTGGCAGAAGATACTGGCAGAAGCTAGTATTTGTAAAATACGTTCAGAAGTTTTAACATGATACCGGAAACCGGTGATTTGAAGATTTAAGTTGAAACTTTAAGAATAACTTACTCCAGGTTCGTCAGTTATTCTAGTTTTTTGCTCGTCAGCCCACATAATGCGAGCTCGCCTCCAAGTGTAAACTTATTTGGTGTTATTTATTGCTTCAAATTATATAGGAAGGCTTGATTTGTTTAATATTGTAATGGCCAAGTAGCAAGAAATGTAATACTTTTTCAAATTGGGAATTCGTCAAATGACTCCTCCTGCTCTGAGTGGAGGGTCGAGACTTTTACTGACTAAAGCTAGAACTACATTAGACCAACGTACATGTGTATCAAGTCTGATTAGTACGTAGAACGACGTCGTGTGGCGTATATCAAGGGTAGCTCTAAAACTCTAGTTTCCATATTAAATGTATGGAGACCGACGCGCCCAGATCGTCGTATGTGGTATATGTGTGAGCAGTGGAGTTCACCTTTTAATCCCACGTGCGTTTTTTTTTTCAGTTGAGATACATAGCTTTGTATGCTCATTAATCGATTGTTATATCTAAAGAATCGTCTATTTTCCCAGTGGCTTTTTGTTTACGTGATTAAAATTGAAAGGAAATCGATTCATTATTAGGTCGACGAACCTTTCTGAAAGTTTGAAGGCTCTATTAACTACTGGAGAAACTTTACAAATAGTATGCATGATTGTTAAAGTATGTGATACTGTATGATGTTGGATACGAGCCAAAATAAACTTGGTATACGTCGTTTAACAAATCGGATCATTGACAGAAACATGTTTTCCTGAATAGATAACAAATATTATATAGGGTCTCTTAACCTTGATTTGCATACCTACAGGAAAAAATATTAGTATCCACGTAGGACTGTAAATAAATACTAGTTACCTCAAAAAGGTGTATTTTAGAGTATGTAGCTGGGCGAAAATTTCAGTCGTCCGTTTTGTTTGTCTAGTTCATCTCACCATCTTCTATGAGGTCTGCCTTATTGGTCAAACCTACTAATAATTACATTTTCAAAGCCTGTGAAATTTTGCAAATGAAATGCATAAGTGTAGCGACATCTATGGTGTCACATAGGAACTAAACTGTGAAATCCTGCATCGCGCAATTAAAGTTCTTCGCGCGATTTAGTCCATTATCACACTGCTACGCATCACGCTGCATGTTGCGTGTCAACGCACCTACGCACGTATTTGAGGGAGTGCGGATCGCCATCATCGTGCGAGTTTTTCATCATTTCATCCTAAATCACGCCTCGCACTACGAGACTCAGTGTGCCATATCTTGCGTCTCACCCCACACCCACGCGCGCGTGCGCATCTTTCTTCGCTTGTAGGCGCGTGATCTGCATGACTGCGGTTTGATGCATTTTCTATGTGTGTGGGACTGTGCGGGTTTTCTATACAAACGGAGATACTTACAAGCAACGTTAAAACACGCGCTAACGCGGTACACTGCGTGGTGCGTGGTAGTGTGATACATAATACCTACAACAGCCTGAAATCATCTATCGAGAAGTTGTCCAAACCCACACCTGTCTGGTCGGAGAATCCTTCCTATAATACAACAGCTTGAAATCATCTATCGAGAAGTTGTCCAAACCCACACTCGTCTGGTCGGAAAATCCTTCCTTTTCAACGGAGGTTTGCGGGGCTCCAAATACCCAGTATAGCATACTAGCTTTTACCCGGGGCTTCGCCCGCGTTTGTTAATGTAGTTAACAATTTCTCACTTTTAAAAATAAATTAGCCTATATCTGTCTTCAGGGTCCCAACTATCTCTGTACCAAAATTCATCAAAATCGGTTTTGCCATTTAGGCGTGAAGACGTTACAATTAGTAAAGATTGCGGAACCCGGACTTGATCCAAAACAAAACAAGAACAGTTATTCAAGGGACAGCAGTAAAGGAATCCATCGGCCTTCACGTCAATAACCTTGTGCAAATAGTCCCTAGCGCCCCTTAACTAGTTATGGTCCACATAATGGCTGCCAACGCCTTGCTTAGATAATAAAACGTCTTTTGTTACTTAACGTACTTACTGCCAAGTATCGGTTATGGGGACTTATCCCTCTTTATGTCTATCTGTTCGTTATGTTTTCTTTTTGATGATACTACACCATTAATAGGAGATTATGTCTTCATTGGTGATCTTTGATTTCATCATCATCATTTCAGGCGATAGACGTCCACTGTTGGTCGTCGGTCCGCCTTGTAGGAAGCCTTCCAAGGCTGCGTCTTCCGGTACGAAGTCGCCACTTTAGAACCATCATCATCATTCTTTATTCAAAATTAAGAATATTCCTTTTACATACATCTCTCTATGTAGATAGCAATCTTAGTCTGCTAGGTCTGCGGGATTGTTCGAAAGCCCGGGAACGCAAAGGGCTTTATCAGACCATTGAAAAAACGCAGAAAAAAATTAGAATAGGCTCTTATTAGACTGTAATCCTTGAGTGTGTATCACCATCAACGATTGCATCACTGCTTACCATGAGGTGGATGGGAAGTCAAGCATTAGTTTAGATCTTAAAAAAAAAACGTACATTTTAGTTAGTAAAAATTTGACACCTCCTTTAGCTCCATTCAGAGACATTTACAATGAATAAATGAATCTTGAATCTAGAGCGAGATGAGATATTTGATGATTTCCCACCAAAAAAATAGTATTCCATTAACTTTATACATATAGTTAAAAAAATCATCTACAATATCTTTTAAGTGTTACTTTGAAAGTTTCGGCTCATCTTGAGTAACCGCGAGACCGGTTTTTTTTTTTTTTTTGGCGTACATTAGATAATTTGATTTTTGCTGTGTTCAAGCTCTGCAGGTGAATTAACGATAACGAATCAAACCTGTTTCTTCGGTTCATCAAACTGATAAGTGGACACGTGTCCAGCTATTACTAAGATCTTCAATTCCTCATTCTGCCTTTCCCAAATTATTTTGGATCGTGGGGGCTCTTTGGACCAGAACCGCTGTCCAAACTTCTACATTTAAATATTTTTATTTTTAATAGTTTTTTGAGGCCACAAGGAAATAAAGCACTAAAATATCGTTACCGTACAATGGGGTGAATAGAAACAAAACCTAGGGTATTTTCTCGATATTTGAATGTTTTTTGCAGCATTTAACTAATATCATTTTATTAATGGTTTTTTATTCTAAAAAATCGAGGCTTTGTTAGAGGCCGATATTTATGATATCAAAGTGAAAAACCAAACCAAAGTGTTGTCTCTATTCAATCCATTTTATTCGGTACCAAAAGAACTGTATTTATTTTATTTGTGGTCCCAAAATACTTTTTCGTCATGATAAAGATTGAAAACCACTGAATTCGAGGACCACTTAAGTCCACTCACGTACTGGTCAGAAAATAACACAGGCTTGTGGAAGCTCTGGCTATGTATTGTTTGTAGTGTAGGAGATTATTTTTATTTAGATCAAAGAATGAGAATTCGAAGCTATATTGGCTTTTGGCATTCCTTCCAACTCGCCTTAATCAAATTTTGCAAAAACCTTTTTATACAAGGCTCCAGATAAATTCAAAATAAAGTACATTGACCTTTTCCTAATGTCTCCAATATATCGAAGGTACCCACATGACCATCAATGAACTGTTTGACTTTAAGTAATTCTATTTTTGAAATTAAGAATGTCAATATATGTAAAAGGGTCAATGACCGTTATTCAACGTTTATATGGCGCCTACCTTACCTGAAAATGCTTTTTAAAGGACTGTGTCCATACATAAGTTTGGTGTAAGTGAGGTTTGGACCGTTTCTTATTACATTTGACTAAAATATATATGTTGTTGATCCAGACGGGTGACCGAGGCTATGTTTCCATTAAGCTCTTTTCCCTAAATCTACATTATAAAAGGTTTAATGCGGTGTGTTTTGAATCATACTCTTGGGTTTTATTAGTATACCCTTTCAGTACCATCTACGTACATTTTTATTGAAGGTCGTTAAATACATTGGAAAATATTATTAGACGTTAAAACAAGACACAATCATTATTTTATGATCATTTCACTTACATTTATTTTCCTCGATAAAGGAAAAACGTGGAATTTCCTATGATGCTATCTTACATAATGAATTACTCGTCAATACGTAATTAATTTTATCATATTATGTAATAGGTATGCCGCGGGGATTATAAACTCGATGTTCACATGCCTTTAATCTTAATCAACATTATTTCCAACAAGATCTTCATTATTGTAATTAGCGAAGCATTTCTAGTTGTTGTAACTGTTTTTCGTGGGAAATCGTCGAATGAAACTGATGATTTCCAGCTCTCGTTGGAGCGAGCATATAATAATATCATGTGTTAGAGTTTTACTGACTAAATTCCAGTGTTTTCAAATTAATTATCCCCAAGCCCCAAGTCACGGTAATAGTATCATACAGTATTATAACTCGGCCGTCTTTTTGAAATAAATGCCTACAGCCGCGCGGTACGTAAACATGCGATAGGGCTGCCCGCCTCCAGCATTCTATTTACGTTTGTCTAGTTTGTTTCCGTTTTTTTTTTGTGATTGTAAATATACTTACTTTTATATATAAACAAAATACTTTGTGGATTAAATAGGAAGTGTTCAATAAAAATGCGTGTTGTTTTTTGATTGGTAGATTTAAATAAAATACCACGTCTTTACTTTGAATTATACAAACTAACAATAATCGCGTGATAATTGTAAAAAAAACCGTCGTGTCCGTTCGTCATTGCGCCACAGTTGCGACGGCCGCGACTGTCTACATGCCAAGACCATGCTACAACCGAGGCGCGTAGGTATAGCTCGCGTTTCATCCGTTTGTATGAAGTTGGAATACTGTATGATATTATTACCGTGCCCAAGTAAACGCTCGCTCACCCATTGTCTATCTAATATTGTGTCTCTAATTACGGTACATATTAGAAAGGTTAAGTTGCTGTCAATACAAAAATCATTTTTAATTCGTACCTGAAATTCCTGAGATTAGCGCGTTCAAACAAAAAATTTCTTCTGCTTTTTAATATGAAAATCATTTCATTTATTAAAATGCGCGAGAAAAGAACGAAAAATTAAGGTTATATACCTACACCGGATATACCAGTCTATCCATTGAAGCAAGAGGATTTAGTTGCACTAGTAACTCTGAATACTGATTCGTAGAACTAGAGCAGTACAATAGGATTTTGCACTAGTGCACATGAATGAGGGCTACGAATGTGAAGGGATTAATGAATGAAATAAAGGAGCATGCTCCGTATTGCTAGACTACAAACCGCCACCTACTGACAGGCCTGGGCGAAGCGGCCCTGGCCCATGACGTCCCACGCCTTGGGGCCTCGCGCAAGAAAGGGCTCTTTAAGAACTTTTTTTTTATAATTTACTAAATTTTGCCCGCAGCTTCACACGCGCACATGAAATATAGCCTATGACGCTCAGGAATAAAGTAGCTTTCTATCAGTGATTAATTTTTAGTAATCGGACCAGTGCTATCAGAGATTACCTTCTACAAACAAAAAAAAAAAAACAAATTTTACCTCTTAATTAAATAATATTAGATGGGCTGTCTGTTGGCCACCATTTCACCTGAAGGTACACGACAATGTGATCCAGAACTGGGCCGCGACAGTTGCTGTCTCGTTTTTGAATGTATGAAATAAAAAGGCCGTGTTGATGCACCTTCGCCTATGTCTAAATTAGTCCATTCTACGCCTCTGCCTACTGGCCCGTACCGTAGACTACATAAATCTACGTAGTTAGTAGCAGGTGGGGTCTGTTTCGGCTTAATCCTTTGTGGATACGAAACATACAGTATATCTAATTGTATGTAGGTAGGTACATATGAATGAAATATAGAGAGGTTTCCTGTCTGAGGGCTTAGCCAAGTTGATAATCTACAATCGTTAACGCTAGTAGAAAACTTCAAATGTATGGGAATGACGTCATGTTAACGCTCAGTCACGTGGTCAGAACAAAGGAATCGGAGGCGTGGCCCACTCGAGGCAATCCACGAAAGAGAAACGAAACGGGTCTTAACTTGGCTAAGTCTGATTGAACTTTTGCTTAAAAAAGGCCGAACTCATTAAGACGGTAGGTGGTATTGTTCAAGTTCTTTATCTTGGAGTTTTATCATATCTAATAAAATTTAGGGTATCAAATACTTCAATATCGAGGAAATCCCTATCGATATTCGATTGAGTGAACAATAAAAATTGTGTTATCATAAAATTATATTGAAAATATATTGTTTGTATTACATGTATATATGTATACCTAGTAAGTTGTTTATTAGGTTACTGGTCTGTATTTATATTTTAACCAGTTAAGAAGATAAATAGTTTGTTTTACTCAAATATCGATAAACCTGTAGGTACCTACGCAATTAAAAAAACACTGATAAATAATCAAAATAGACAAGGACTGGTTTACATTTCGTTTATCATTTTTATTAAAAAAAAAAAAATCCATTGGTTTGCGTTCCTAATTAAAAAAATATATTTTAATAGGCTCTAAATGCTGGTTTTATACAGATGATATCTAATTATTGATAGGCTCCAACTTCAAGTAATAATAACAGTGCTAAAATAAATCTTTTAACAAGTTTAAACGTCGTCAATACTTGTCAAGGTTATGTTATAGGAAAACCCAGACTAGTAAACCAACATACATACACAATTGGTTATTTGTAAAACACTGGTAACTGTTTATGATGTTAGTAACATATAGTTCCTAGTTCTAACTAGGAACTATACTAACATCATAAACAACAACTTTTGTTACTGAACAAAAGTTGTTGTTGTTATGACTAATAAAATATCATATTTAGTTCGTCAGATTTTCATACAAAAATAAAATATTTAAATTGATCGTTCTAAATATTATGAAGCCTATGCGAAGCAAGCGATAGTACAATAGCGGTAGGTAGGCGGGATCCGGTGACGGGGGTGCTTGATGCGCTTGCGTCACGTCATACGGATATAGGTAGGTATAGCAAAATACAGATTTGAAATGTGTTAGATAGAACAAAGAAAACTTGAAGGTTTGTTTTTGGTAAATGTGTTATGTTTTGTAAAAAGTCATAGAACAAAAGTTGTTGTTTAAGATGTTAGTAATACAGTCCTGCAAGGATGTTAGTGTTTTATAAATATCCCTGTATATACACACAAAATACCTATATACAAATTTATTCGTTGCAAGTCAAACAAATCCACACCATTTTCCGGGAAAATTTGCATCTCAAGGATGCAAAGTTTTACAACTGCACATAACGAAGACACTTCAAGAGTTCAAGTACGACACTGGAAGACTGGAACTGCTTGTCCTTCGAACTAACGATGCCATTGTTTGTATTTGAGAGAAGGTTCTTCTTCAGACACAGATTACTGAATGGTTTTTGGTACACTACGTTCCTACTAAGATGGCCTTCTAGAAATGTAGTTAATCAAGAATAGATCTATTTTTTTTCCTCTACTCCATCTTATTCCAAACAAAGCAGAGCTCGTGTTAGAGCAAAGAGTACTAGACAATTAAAAACATACTTATATATTTCTATTCACATATATAAAAATAGGTAAATTACACCCAGACACAGAACAAATGATCGTGCTCATCTGCTCAAACATTTGTCCTAGGTGGGGATCGAACCCAAGACCTCCGGCATAGCAGTCGGGGCCACTAACCACTAGACCAACAGACCAGTCTTGTGTCATGACCAACAGATGTGTCAAAACCTGATCATCTTCATTTCAGCCAAAAGACGTCCACTGTTGGACATTATGGCTTCCCCCAAGTGTCGCCATAATGAACGGTTCAGTACGTCTTACATTCATCGGTTTCACGCGACCCTCACCAGGTCATCGGTCCACGTTGTAGGAGGGCATTTAACGCTTCGTCTTCCAGCTCGCGGTTGCTCTCCAGAACCTTTCAGCCTCAACGGACATCTGTTCTGCGAGTAACGTGCTCTGCCCACTGCCACCTAAGTTTGGCGATTCTTCGGGCTATGTCGGTAAACTTTGTTCTCCTGCGGATATCTTCATTCCTAATGCGATCGCCACACAGACCTTTTGTTAGTAGAAGTATCTAAGTAGACAGGTTTATATGTTACACAATTATAGCTTTTCTCTTTCAATAAAAATATTTAAAAAGGTCACAAATTGGATATCACTGACATTAAGTACAACACAGGTCACGGAAAGTCATAGCGGGTATTAGAAACAACCCCTCAGTCGCCTGGATGGCCCGGTGAACTTATAACTTTGTGATTTTTCATGGTACAGTTATGAACTTTTGTACATAGATTCTTTACATAAAAATATTAGACACATGTTTCGGGTTTCGCATATTCTAAAATTAATGTTGTGTAGTTTATTTTTGATACTAATAATAAAAATAAAAGTCAAGCACCTAATTGTTTTAATTAGACCCCGATTATATGAAGTGCCTATTCTTTTTAAAAGTGCGAACAGAAACTCACTACAATATTATCGAATCGTTCGTTTTCTAATGTTTTTAATCTTGTAAATCAATCCGTAAGATTACAATCAAATAACCTTGATACTGTTTCAGAAGTTGATTTTTTATCAAGATAAATTTATTGTAATCTTATCACAAATTGATAAGTTGTCGATTTCTTTATAATTTTATCGCATTTTTAAAATAAAAGTGGCACTATACTGAACTTGTGTTTTTAATTGCCATTTTTTGGTAAACCTTTAAATTTTCAATCCGACTATCACAACCTATTCTCTGATTGTCAGTCTTTGGTCCAGTTGGTAATGTTCCTCGGTAATTGATTCGCAACTTCTTATCGAATAAATATGTAGGTACACCAAGGAGGTACACTGAAAACTTTTTGGTATAGTATGGAATTTGTAATACCTTTTTTATATGGAATTTGTAATCTATATGGGAATAATTTCCTGAAATAAATGATTATTATTATTGTGCCAGTAAAAGTGTTTGTATTGGTTTCTTCTAGGTAAGCGCGTTCCATCGTCGACCGCATCGTCACTTTCCATCAGGTGAGATTGCGGTCAAGCGCAAACCTATAAACAATAAAAAAAATGCCACTTGTTTTAAGGGTGCGTTATGTTCTTTCACCTTTACAACAAGAAACAATTAATTTTTTTGCGATCTAAGCCATTTTAGCTGAATATCATGCGAGTCCGATAACGAGAATAAAATGACCAAAGATAAGAGTTAAAATATCTTGCGCCTAAGCCAAAGCAATCAAATCATTTAGATAAAAACCAACAGAGTTAATGGAACGGAGTAGTTTGTTTTGGCGATCGGATCGTCAAGTTCATAAAATCATAATAAACACTGGCTACGTAAATTACGTTCGCAATCAGTTCCTGGTACATACCTACTTATGAATGATAAAGCGCAGGCCGCACCGCCAGCTAGCAAGCGGGCGGGCTAGGCGGGTGGGCGAAGCGAACGAAGAAAACTATACAAACTACGCGAAATATTGGCGAGCTAAACTATGGGGTTCACACCGAAAACTACGGACAGACGAGCGACTTTCGTCGATATATGACATATTCATCGTTCAAAAACTAAACACTACACTGCATAGAAATATAAATAACTTATATCTATGCTACACTGCTATTCGAAAGACGAGCGAACGAACCGGGCGCGCCAACGAGGTGAACGAGTAGCTTCGCTGGAATCGTCGGATATTTCGTTAGCTTAGCTCGTTAGGTTAGTCGGTAGCTCGCGGTGTGAACCGAAGTATGTAAAGAGGTGAAACGATGTTCGCCCGCCTAGCCTGCCCGCCCGCTAGCTGGCGATGTGGCCTGCGCTTAAAAGTAATAAAATTTGTGTCATCGGGTTCATTATCAATTGTAAACAAACTGTGGCCACAAAATAGATAGGTATAGAAGACAATCTCATGTATGTATTTCACTTTTTATACCTACGCTCGGTGGACGCACAATAATGAGCGTTTGAGCCGGAACTGCGACGAGCGGGCCGAGGCGCTCCGAGATATCGTGTCCGTTATCGGTGTCTATGTGTGCGTTGCTCGAGCGCGCTTTGTATGTAGATTGACTTCTGTACCTATCTATTTTGTGCTATGGCTTAGTTTACAGTTTACACACAACACACGTGTACCATTGATACTCGTGTAATGAATAGTTTTGATTATTTAATTTTGTTTAATTGCTCATTTACCTTTGGGCTCAATAGATCAGGGGTCAAGTAAAATGCTACGCTACAGAAAAAATATCGACTTTTCGTGGCTTGAAATTGAAGCGACAACGTGATCGTAGAGATAAAGTTTTCTATTTTAGTCTATTTTTTATTTTCATAATTTATTGTGTTTTCATTTCCGTTTTGTATGTTTAATTTTTGTGGAATATTTTTATCTCATACTACTTATAATAATAATATTATTAACATCATACCTAATCTAATGTAAGCTGTGCACACTTATATAGGCATGCATACCAGTGTCTAGATTGTATTATTATTTTTCACAATAATCCTATATGTAATGCTGTTGGTGTGCCAATAAATAAATAACTGGCAAGATGGTAACATGCTTTTCTCATATTTTTTAGCTATTATCATTTATTTGTGTCGATAACTGTTGCGATATACTAATTTAAAAACATTAAACTAAGTGCATAAAACTTTAGGGGCATGTAATTAAATTAAGATAAAGTTAAAATGAAATTATAGTACCTAATATTTTTTTTTATACAGGGTGTCTTTGACATCGACGCACGATCGATGCCCCAAATAAAACGGGACAAGGGCAGGAAGATGATGATGTGGCTTTGACATCGACGCAGATACGAATACCATGGATCCAGTACATGATTCTGGACCCCCCAGTGGTGGAATTTTTCGTTGGTATATTGCTTATAACAGTAGATGACTGTTTCGTCGTTGGCAATAAATGCTTGCTATAATAATAATACCTACCGCATAAAACATAGCCTATGGCACTCAGGAATAAAGCAGCTTTCTATCGGTGACAAAAAATTTAGCTATCGGACCAGTACCTTCAGAGATTACCTTCTACAAACAAAAAAAAAACGCCAAGTAACGCAATATTTGTTGAAGGACTGGCTTGGAAGATAAACTTTAAAGTTAATAAAAGCGGAAGAATGCAGTGCACTTCAGTAGGAAATTGCACGCTGATGTTGTTTACCCCTCAGTTCAAACATCAGATTATCCTGAAGAGTTCATCGCACTACTAACTTAATTTTTAAAATCTTATCCTATTTGTAATAGTCAACAAAATGATGTTGGAAACGTAGTTCTGCTATTTTAGTATTTTTTTGGACGAGGCGCTTCAAGTTATTTTAGCGAAACCGATGTAGTTCCAAGGATAAATCATTATTAAGTTTTGGACATAGGCCTCCCCCAAGTGTCTTGGTTTTAAAATAATTATTATAAAATATTAAATCGTTAACGTTCGTCTGAACAGGATATATTCTATGATTTAATCAATTACTCACAATTGGTGATAATTGATTTCTGTTTCACAGACGTATGTTTTTTCATAATTAAATTGTTTGACATGTGCGTTATTACTGGGTATAAAAATATTCACCAATTTAGTTGACAAAATTTTCAAGTATTTTTCTTACTTTTACTTAGAAAATAAATCCGTAAAACTAGTTAAAAGCCTCGACGTTAAATGCCAATTTAAAGTTTAAGGTGAAATTAAAATGTCTCTAAAAGTAAACGAATGTTGCGGAGTTAGGTACCTTATACAATATAGTTTGTTTTTAGGAACCAGGTGGTAATTGCTGTAAGGCTTGATCCAAGTATAAATAACTCTTTGAATCATGAAAAGCTATTTATCAATATATAGCGACAAACAGTGGCGAAGGATTTAGTTTTAATATTCTCATTTGTTATGTTATGTCTCACTGCTGGATAACAGCTCCCTTTTCCACAATCGTTCTTTCTCCTGAAAGAGTTCAGTTCATCTCTCCTTTACCTCTTGGTCATGTTAAAATGGCCAATAAATGCTCTGGCTAGCATTTTTAGGACCTAATCAGTGGTTCTTTTAATCAACAACTCAAACATGCGGCAGACACTAACAATAGCAACTTTCACAATGCAATTATTTTTGTAAGACCCCAATCTTAACCCTTCAGATACCGTCAATTAGAGACACAATAGTAAGACAATAGATGCGCGGCCACCGGGTGTCGCTTGGGGATTCATGAATTAATTTTACTTAGTTTAGGAGTCATATGTTCATTTTATTTCCAATGATCGGTGTTTGTACAACTATTGTATTTGTTCATGTTATTATATGTTGTTACTGTGTGTGTTAAATGTACAAATAAATATTATTATTATTATTATATAATCACCATTTCCAGAAAATCAAAGCCCAGTAAAATAGAATAGACGCTAGAAATACCGGTTGGTATGTATTTCAATATCAATACATTCTACAAGTTTATTATATTCCGATAAGGCAATACAAGATCTTCACTTTACAATCTCATTATTTCAGATCTAGAGGAAAATTTTATTAAGACCACCTGCGGGTTCCTGAGGCTAGACTTTGTGTGAGGTCCCTCCTTTGTTGTTCAACAATGACTGGCCATATAATTAATTTATTATTATGTGTGCTTATCTCAGTGTACCTACTTATGTCGTCTTTTTCTTAATGATATTAAACTATTGCATACTTGACTGCGATGCCACCTCATGGTAAGCATGGTGAAGCGCACTAGTTTATTAAGACCATATTCACATAGTCTTGAAAATCCCTAAGCCTCCTCGTACACGGGCCTCATAAAAACGCCGCTTCAAGCTTCTTTTTGAAGCGGCCTTTTTTTGTGGCCCGTGTGCGGGGAGGCTGCGCTGCACCCTCCAACAACTTGCGCACAAAAAAATGCTTGAAGCCGCTTCAAGCTTCTCCGGTCATAAGCTGTCGCACGCTTCAGGTGTTTTTTGCGGCGGCGCCTAGCTTTTTTTTGTAGCCGCTTCTAGCGTTTTTTGAGGCTCGTGTGCGGGGACAGTAAACTATAATTGGACGGGAAGACCGCGTCAGGCAAATTGTTCCAGTCTTTTGATGTACGGAGATGCGATAACGACGAGTCGAAACGCTTAGTAAAAAAAAAATCAAAAGGAATTTAAAAGACCGACGTCATTTGAGAAATCTACGTTCGGGATTATTCTGCGGTCCGCGTCATTAGTCGAATTTGAATAAAATAATACAAGTTGATGTCTGCTAGAATGAAGTGCGATGTAGGGGATGTCAGCGGGCTCTATTTACCTAGTTTGATGCAAATTGATGAGTTTAAAAACATGAAATCACTGAACATCCAATCGCTTCTCAAAATCACAGCTGTATGGGATGAGTTGTTATTATTTGTCTATGTTCACTCATCTATGAAACTGTATCTATGCAGAATTGTATCCTAGTTTGGAGGACAGTGATCTTATTATGTGAAATAGCCACTCTGATTTTTGGTGTTCATCATTTCATCATCAACTTATTGGGTCTTTAAGTCAAAAGTGAACAGGTTACTTCTAGGCTAGCGCGCTCCATCATCGCATACCATCAGGTGAGATGGTGGTTAAACCCGAGCCAACCATGTTACTTACGGACTAATCTTTTTGCGCAATAAATGATAACATTCTTAGATGCTGCGGCTATAACCAATTTGACTGCGGTTTCTTCGTACAGAACATGGCCCACATGCATGCTGCACCTAATCAACGCCACTGACGGACGCTTCAGTCAACGTGCCCAGCCCATGTCAAGGTTCAACAACAAAATACAGGGTGTCTTTGAAATCGACGCACAAACGAATACCATGGATCCAGTACATCATACTGGACACCCTAGAGGTGGAAATAAAAATATCATCGGGGTTGGTTAAAAACTTAGAATAACAATTTTATACAGTTTAAATTTAAAAAAGTACAGATTTTTTATCGTCGACGAAAAATTCGACCACTGGGGGCGGGGTGTGTCCAGAATCATGTACTGGATCTGTGGTATTCGTTTGTGCGTCCATGTCAAAGACACCCTGTATATATCGACTTGAAAAGAAGAATAAGCCTTTAAGAGGCATTACATATCATTGAAACATACGCGTGAACATATTTATAAAAACCATATCAGAAAACAAAAGTAAAATACAGTCAAACGGGGTTAATTGAAACGCAGGAGTTAATCGAGACAAAAGTTTAAATGGGATTTTCGCGATAATTAACAATTTTTCCCAGCATTTAAGTATTTCGGTTTATTCTTTAATTGTTATAAAAAATGGATGCTTTGATAGAAATCAATAATATAAATATGTACCAAAGTGAAAAACCTAACCAAAGTTTTGTTCCAATTCACCCCAGCGTTCGTATTAACCCCGTTTGACTACTATAATTACTATAAGGTACTATAATTAACAACGCCCTAAATGGATTGCCTTCACTAATTAAAATGCCAATTTAATATAAACATGTAATGAAGAAGACCGTGCCAATAACAGACAGCGATATTATGCAAATAAGGCTTGTAAGCCTATTTACCTTCGTAGTCGAAATTGAAAGTAACTGCTCCTTACAAAGTTACGACACTTACAACCGTCGAATTGTGATAGCGACGAACAATGCAATGTAAATTGTAGAGAACTCCCAAAGGAATGAATGTGACGTTGATGGAGTTTAGTAGTAGGATTAATTGTTTTTCAATCAATAGTCTTTGTTGGCCAGGTATATATAACGTTTTAGACATTCTAAAACGTTATATACCGATTGAGGTTATTTTTAGGATAAGTTTTTCACAGGACATCCTATAAGGTTGTTTGTTTAGCCGGCTTTTCTTATGGCGGGGGTGGCGGCTTTATTACATTAAACCCTCCAGTCAAACCAGCTGTTTGATTTTTTTAGCGCGGTTATTGAAGTCTTCCCTATCCTAATGATCGTCATTTCAACCAAAAGACGTCTACAGTTGGACATATGCCTAACCCAAGTGTCTCAACAACGGACGCGACGGTCCTATGCGTCTCGCATCCATTGGATTTCATTCCCTTTCCTATAGAAGAGGACTGAGTCTCAGCAGCGGGAACATTATAAAGCTAATTATGCTAAGTATACGTCTATGCTCTAATTGAACTTTCTAATTTTCAACCTGATATGTGTGTTCCTTATTATAAACCAATCTTAAAGAAAAAGATCTAGTGTTTTGTTGATATATTCTGAGGCGTGTTACGCGGTCCACGTGGAAAGTCGACATTGTATCGACGACGTCGATTATGTAGGCACGTTCCTACTTAGATGTAAGTGAACACGTGTATCACGGTTTCATTCAAATGGTAGACCGGAGAAATATAACATTACTTCTCCATTTCCTGAAAGGTTAGACAGAGATGTTTTTAGTACCTACACCCACATTTCATTAAACCCCAAGCGAACGTCGGCGTTCGCTCTGTCATTGTCTTAGTATTGTGTCTCTAATTGACGGTATCTGAAGAGTTAAACGTCAACCGGAGACAATGAATATATTAGAGGAAGTTTCAGTGGCACCAGTGCCTGAAAACTTGAAAGAGAATCGTTTGCCTTGGTTGGGTCATATGACGAGAAGGGATGAAACTCATGTTACTAAAAAGAGGAAGGAGAAGGGGGATTGTGTGAGGAGTTTTATAAAAGAAACGGAAGTCAGTGATAGCGTGACGGTAGGTAGACAGAACAGAATCAATGAAAAAAGACACGTTGAGCTGTCCCTAAGTAAAATAGGGTACGGGCAGGAAATTATAAAGGGTGCAAATCCAGCCTAAGGGCTGCTACTAAGAAATTTCAGATAGAAAACCCAATAATACTGCCCGACCCGTCAATCGAACCCACTACCTTAGGATCCACGGTAGCGTTTTCGACAAGACAACTAGATTGAGTAGTGTATTCTACGTTTAGTCTCAATCGTGCTCTGTGGTAGAAGCATTCACTTTTATCATCATCATCATTTCAGCCGACAGACGTCCACTGTTGGGCATAGGCCTCCCCCAAGTGTCGCCACAACGACCGGTCCTGTGTGTGCGTCACGCATGCATCGTACTCCCCCTTCACTTTTATGCATTGCACAAAAAAATTATATCGGAAGTCGTCGAAGATGGAATAAATAGTAGTCTAGTATACTTGTGTCAGAAATGAAGATATCCGCAGACGAACCAAGGTTACCGACATAGCTCGAAGAATTGCCAAACTTAAGTGGCAATGGGCAGGGCACATTGCACGTAGAACAGATGGTCGATGGGGACGAAAGGTTCTGGAGTGGCGACCACGTACCGGAAGACCTCCAACAAGGTTGACTGATTACCTGGTCAGGGTCGCGGGAGACCGATGCATGCGTGACGAACACACAGGACCGGTCGTTGTGGCGACGCTTGGGGGAGGCCTATGTCCAGCAGTGGACGTTTTTCGGCTGATATGATGATGATGATGATGCTTGTGCCTATGTTATTCTGACTTTGTGTTTTCTTACTTGATACTATTATACGCCGAGGTTACGCAAAATCTAATTTCTAAGAGCCCCAAGCACAAATTGAATTTCCTAGGTATCGAATTCGCCAATGGCACTAAACTCATTGAGATAGGCAACAGACAATCACAGATTAATCTAACTATCGTTTTACCACGTGATTGAATTGGGAATTTAAACCCAGTCTTCTGATTTACATAGGTAGTGGCTAGTGTTATTTTTAGCGGTGGGTAAGAATCTTCCAAATGACATCCCCGGCCCTTGGACGGAGCGGGAGATGGGAGTGTGAGACTCTTACTAACTAAAAAACTTACCCTGGCCCAAAAAGGCCTCTGCTGTTGCTGACAACTCCTTGAGGCGAGTGGGAACAGCGGGCGCCGTCGACGCCTTGGGTTCGGTCCGGACACTTACCGGACGGTTGTTTGTCCAATTAAAGGTAGAATAACATTGGGCACACGTAGGTCACGTCTGGGTTCGTCGGTCTCTAGTTCTCTACATTTTATAAGGCAACTAGACATTTAGAGCTGCTACCTTAGATCCACGCCAGGCAATGCGACTACGTAGAAATCACGTGTGGCCTACGTATGCGTTGATCTAATGTACTCGTAGTTCTCGCTTTAGTGTTTGCCACATGCTCATGCGTAGCTGACAAAGCGTAAAAATACGCAATCCACGTGTTTGCGAACAAGGTAAACAACCTAGTATGTATATTAAAACGAAAAACAATAGGTAGCTGAAACATGAGGCACATATCGCCTCATGTCGACTGTAATGTGCTTACTTTGCATACACGTTATGGCATGATGACTAATTGCAATTTTCACATTTTATCAATATTTTTGCCTAAAATGAATAGAATTGAGAAAAAACATCATTAATTTTGAATTTAATTATGAAAGCCAAACCTAAAAAACCGACCAAGAGCGAATAGGACTCGCGCACGAAGGGTTCCGTCCGTATGGTCCCAACACAACGGCAAAATATCACGTTTTATGTATCCCCACTTAAATATTTATTTTATTAGTATTTGTTGTTAAGAGTATAGCGGCGACAGAAAAAAATCATCTGTAAAAATGTCACCCGTCTAACTATTACAGTTCATGAGATACAGCCTGATTCCAAGACGTCGACGGCGCGCACTGTTCCCGCGCGCCTCAAGGAGTTGTCAGCAGCAGGAGGGGCCCAGCTGGGTCGAAGTCTACTGGGGACAGGGTTGTCCGAAAGGGAGCTCGTGCCCCGGTATAAAGGCTAGAAGGAACGGCGCGGGGTTTCTAGTCAGTAAGAGTCTGACACTATCTTCCGCTCCACCCAAGAGCGGGTTTTGTCATAAGATGATTTTCCCACGGACGGACAGTGGAGTCTATTACTAAGACTCCGGTCCCGTTTTACCCTTTGCGTACGGAATTCTAAAAAGTTATATTTTAGACTAATTACCAGCCCGCTAATTATTTCGCAGCCACATCGTATAACACCACGTCATATTACAAGCAGGCGCGCCTATTCGAAAACGTCTAGGCCGAGTTTTAAAGTTCTTTCACTTTTAGAATGTTAATTTATCACTGAGTTACATAGGCTATACTTTTTCGACTTTCACACAGGCGAAGCGACTAGCAAAAACTAATGTGAAATTAACGATGGAAATAAAGTACTTATTTTTAATTGAATTCATATTTTTAGCAATTTCACTGAATTGTTGCTTTTGGGAAATCTATCTGAAGTTTTCCGGAGAATTGCTCTATAGATTTGGTGTCATAGAAAAATAAGAAAGAAATGTATTCTTGCGAGATACAAGCTTTTTTTTTTGCTTGGTCAGCTCTTTTATTTACCCCTAAAATATATAGATTCTCAATGATATCCTTTGGCATGTTTTGGCAAGACTTATTTGTGTTTAAGGTTGTTATTCGTAATGTTAAACGAAATTAGTTACTTGGGTTGCAGAGAAACGAGAAATTCTGTTGAAAATATAGTTCAAACGAGATGCCTAGTTAGTATTCTGCGTACAAATGCATGCTTTTTACTTTATCTACAATCTGGTTTAAGTTGACATCGTTATACCAAGCTGCTTCTATGCTAATAATTAATTTAATTTGAATCCTATCTCGCAGCAACTCTCCTCAATAATTTGGAGTTGAAATACCTGAAATACTCTTAGTCCGTTTTTTTTTTGGTGGGATATCATCACTCCTGTTACTCTGGGTTGAGCAAGTGGGAGTTGCAGACTTTTACTGACTAAATTTTATTCGATTTCTTTCAATCCCCTTGGTGTTCTAGGGCCACGGCAACTCTTTAGGAAGAAATACACTGTTCACACGAGTGCCACACACGCCGATGTTGGCGCGTCGGTCTCCATATATTTTATACTAGCTTCTGCCAGCGACTTCGTACGCGGATCCTGTTGCTTATGCCAGCGACAACGGTCAATGTCTCCGTGTTCGATGTAATTAATAAATGGGCTATAGGAAAACGCGCTCCTTTCTTTATTCCTAAAAAGTGTTCCCATAGCGTGATCTAACTCGACGCCAACGTCATTTACGAAACGTTTAGAAAACGGAAACTACATAATTATTATTTACCCAAATATTATAGTATCTTAGCGCCCCTTAGTGAACTCCACAGCGGGTGACGTAACCTACGACCAACTTATTATTTGCGGTTGGTATAGTAATCGGGTCTAGGGATCGAACCGCAAAATTAAGTTTGTTTTTATTGTATATACTTTTCCGGGATAAAAAGTACCCAGTGTGGTGCCCAGGATATTAAAGAATAATTATACCGAGTTTCATCGTAATCGGACCAGTAGTTTTTGCGTGATGCCTGAACAAACAAACAGACAAAAAAAAATTAATCACATTTTTGGGTTCGGTTTCGGTCTAGTAACACCCCCGGCCGTTTATTTTTTTATATTTTCAATGTACAGAATTTTCACTTCTACAGATTTATTATAAGTATAAGTAGGTACCTAAACTACGTCTAATAGAATGAAATAACCTATTTGTTTCTATACCGATTTCTATGATTCTTTTTTTTATTGAATAGATAATAATGTTAACTTTTTTTAATTAGGGATGAGTGAGAGTGTTATAAACGTAAGAGTAGGCAAAAATTAACAGAAAGCTCCGAACTGCTAAGCTATCGGGAGTTACACGTGATATTGTGAATCAACCATAAAAGATAGACATATGCTGTCGTGGGATATTTTTTATATAATTTTAAGGAAAACATTTCCGTTATACATGATTTCTGTGTAGCTTTAACTATTAAGGCTGCAAAAGCGACGGAAGCTTAAAAAATGGAGTAATTTCTCCCGTTTCCCCAACATTTCCCTTCACTGCTCTGCTCCTATTGATCCTAGCGTGACGAAAAGTATACTATAACCTGCCCAGGAGTATGAAAAATGATTGTACCAAGTTTCGTTAAAATCCATTGAGTAGTTTTTGTTTCCATAAAGAACATACAGACAGACAGACAGACAGACAGACAAAAATTTTACTGTTTGCATTTTTGGCATCAGTATCGATCACTAATCACCCCCTGATAGTTATTTTGGAAATATATTTCATGTACAGAATTGACCTCTCTACAGATTTATTATAAGTATAGATGGAAACTAGACTTGTAGAGCTACACTAAAACCACGCCACGCGACGTCGTACTACGTACAAATCAGGCGTGTTACACGTGTGCGGTCGGTCTAATGTAGTTCTAGCTTTACTTCCTTCAGTTCCTTTGATGTTCTACAGCCGCGGCAACTCTTTTCCATCGAGATTTTAGCACTATCAGCAAACTATCATGCCGTATTGGCTTTTCTGGCCAAATAATCAGCATTACTATTCAACGTGACAATGCTGCCGTGTTCTGGACACTTTTGGGCTTTAACAAAATTTGGATAATTTTTTCGAAGACCGTCGAGTTTTTTCGCACTTTGTACTTTTATTCTTGTTTACTTTGTGTTTATAACCGTTGTGCTATGTCTGTACCGAATAAAAGTATTTCAATTCTAAGTATCTATTCTTTATTCGCATCTGTAAAACTATTTTCATGGATTTATTTATCTCAGGATCCTGGGGTACTGAACCTTCGAAAAGCGTACGTTCGAAGTCTTAGACTGAAGATTTAAGCGGTCTGGTTACCACGAAGTACCTAGGTATGTTAAGACTACGACCCTATCAGGCAGGAACATTGATAAAAAAAAATACATTACTCTTATTAGTTAGGTACTCAGTATTATTATTCTAGTTCTTTATTGATCTAACATTATGTCTTTACTGTATTGAATTTCCATAATATTCGTAAAACAAAGTCTATTAACCTTCAAGCTGACAAGCGATGTGTTTTCCAGTAAGGTGAGCCTCGTCGACCGTCCTTCCGTCTGTCCATTACAAGATGACACGGTGTTTGGTAGTTCGTACACGATTTTTAAAGTCATCGATGGTAATCATTGTTGGTATCGCAAGCGTGCTATTGATAACTGGTTTGTGTCCGTATGCTGGTTTGCTACGATGAAGGTTGTTCCAAGAGAGGTTGATTGACCTGTAGGTAGGGTTGTCAGGTATAAAAACCGTAAAGCCGGACATACTATCCTATTTAGCCGGACCTTTGGTCAAAAAGACCTACATTTGTTTAAATATAATAATAATAATTTTCATTTTAAGTCTAATATGGCTTTTTAATAAGAATAAAATTCACAAAATATTTTTAAACAACACATTCATTGTGCATACAGCTAAGGAGTGAAATTCCTTGCCGGAATCTATGTTTCCTGATGGCTACAACCCAGGAGTCTTTAAGACAAGAATGAATAGGTTACTTCTAGGTAAGCGCTCTCCATCGTCGAACACATCTTCGCTTTCCATCTGTGTGTTAGCACAACATTTGACAATTCTAAACAAAATGGTCAAGTTTAAAAAGCTTTACCAAAGCCGGACAGACCGGACTCGGCCTAATTAGACCGGACACATAACTAAGAAGCCTGACCGTGTCCGGCATTATCCGGACGCCTGGCAATGCTACATGTAGGAATAGCTCTAACATCAAATTTTTAAGATCAAGACGTTATGTAAGTTTTGATATTGTTACGAAGCCTCCCTGAAGTTTGTTCTTTAGGTCATACGGTTTCTGTTACAAAATTAAGTAAAACATTATTGTTTAACCAAAATTTTACATAATCCAATACTTATAAAATATGGCTTCATATTATCGCAAATCTTTAATAAATATTGAAGCTGAAGAGTTTTTTTTTGTTTGTTTAAGGGCTCTAATCTCCGGAATTATCAGTGGGATTAGAAAAAATATGTTTGTATGGGATTGCTAGATTTATGTCGTATAGTATACTAAGATGAATTGAATATATACAACATTAGTTTTAGTATATGCGAAACCCGAAAAACCTACAAAATTTCATGACTGTATCATAAAAAATCACAAAGTTCTAAGATTGTTATTTCAGCAAAAATACGTAGTCACCGGGCCATCCAGGCGACTAAGGGGTTGTTGTTAGACATGGGTTTCTACCCGGTAAATACCCAAAATACCCAAATGCAGGGTTTTTACATTTATTTTTTAAATATTTTACGTCTGTATTTTATTTGGGACACTTACACAGATATACAAAATTAAGAAACAACATGTAGAACACTTAAGATAAAATAAAAAATTAAAAACAAAAAAAAGAATAAAAAAATTAAATTAAACATTGTATAAGTTATTTATTGTTACAAACTTGAAAATCAGTTGAAATTTTACATTTATGCAAAAGTTACAGTTAAACTTCATTTAACAAAAATAATAATCAGGGGTTAAAACGTAAAAATATAAGAAAGGAGCCGAATTTATAACATGGAGGTGTTCAGAATATGTAAACGATCTAAAATTTAACTAAACTTTATTTAATAAATCATCCCAAAAAGTGTTAAAGGTTTATACCCGTGGTTTTGGGTATTTACCGGGTAAAAACCCTGTTTATACCCAAATCGGGTATTTACCCGGTAAATACCCGATGGGTTTTTACCCACCGCCCATCTCTAGTTGTTGTGCACTTGCACCCAGCTGTTTGCTAGCGCTTAATGCCCACTATGACCTGCGTTGCACTTAGTGTCGGTGGTGTCGAAAGTGACCTTTTTAAATATTTTTGGAAAAAAAATATAACAAGGTGTAAAAATTATTGGAATCCATTCACTGATTCTGAACAAACTATATTCAGGTTTCGCATAAACTAAAAATGATGTATAATAACGGCACACTACGATGCACCGATGCGAAGAAGGAACTAAAGACGCGTGTGAAACCGGGGGGGACAGCTAGTGCGATAATAAACGCAATTTGAACGACTCATTTCTTCCGCATTGCTCATTAATACCTACACATTTTAGGTGAGCAGAATTATCAAAGAGGTTTTATAATTGCATGATGCAATCGCATGTAATTACTTGATATTATTCAAAAAAATATTTAATTTCAGGTCGTATTATTACATTTATTGTGCTTACGGATTCTTTCTAATGGTTTTATAAAGTTTAATTATTTAGCTTCTAACATAACTTTCATTAAACCCAAAGCAAACGCGTTCGCTCTCTCATTGTCTTCCTATTGTGTCTCTAATTACGGTATTGGAAAGGTTAATCATTTAAACACATCAATATATTTGATCGTCGATCTACATTACATACAGCGATTTTTATAAAAACTAAAGTTAAGTTTTATGTAAATCCATACAAAGCTCACGACAATATCCTCAAGGATTTAGGTAGGTACCTACATATTATATTGCGTAGCACATATCCATCTTAAAAGCCAAACGCGTCGGTCAGACAAAAGTAAAAAACTGCACTTGTTCTGTAGGTATGCACAGGCACGTGTCTTAGAGACACTACGTTGAAACAAATCTAATCCGATACGACGCGACAGTATCTCACGTCAAAAACTCAGTTGGAACCTGCCTCCCTAGCCAAGCTACAACCGTTTCGTTTCTCTTGCGTCGAACGCCTTGAGTCGGCCACGCCTCCAATTCCTTTGTTCTGATCACGTGACTGAGCGATGCGATGACGTCAGAACAAAGGAATTTAAGGCGTGGCCAACTCGAGGCGTTCGACACAAAAGAATAGAAAAGAATCGGTTGTAACCTGGCTCGGGGGCCCTGATGGAAGAGCGCACGGCAACTCTTCAGCGAATGGTACTAGAGATTTTATGTCAACATTTCCAGTATTAACTAAGCGTCAGTAAGTGTCACCGTTATATAAATATTGGATAAATTCTTCCATCATAAGAGAACCTTATCAAATAAGTATGAAAAAGTGTTTGATTGAACTGTAACTTCCCAGGGAATTACTATACCAAGTTAATCCCATAGAAAAACTAAACTATCTCAACATCAAAACTCGGCTGGAACAGATCACTGAGCAATTTCGGCGGAGAATCTTTATGTCAACACTTTCAATACTAACTAAGCATCAGTAAGTGTCTACATTTACTCAAATAAACTGACGGGCTATGACAGCTCTTACTATGTGTGGTGTGTGATCACAGAAAAGATGAAAGAGGTTAGAAAGAAAATATTACAATGTACTACTACTATCTACTGTTTCACACCCTTTAACTCCACTACAGGCAATACACCAATACGAACGCGCATTACGTAACTAACAGACCACGCACACTTAGATCGCAAGTTTGCTATTGGTAGTTGCACTATGAGCATTGCCCTACTTTGTGGCACGCCTGGGCCGGCCAGTAAGCCATTCTAACCTCTTTCATCTGTTTTGTAGTTCTTACTTAGTGTAGTCGATTCTTCTGATTACCAGAAGTGGGAACATTATAAGACTGATTGTGCTTATGCTATTTTATAAAACGGATAAGTCAGCTATGCCCTTCTGAATCTATATCTGCACCATCATTTATCTATTGGTTCAACGGTTTAGGCGTGAATGCGTATTAAACTGGTACACTAGAATTACTCTCGCGTATAGAAAATTATTAGTACGGATGTCGTCTCCAGTCGTTTTTGCACTCTGTGGAACAGCACTGTAATCACATTGCTGCATCGAGGTCCTCGTTCACGTAGCAGAAGTTAGGCACGTGCATGACACACCACGTTTCTGCAGCTGTTCCTACTCTGATATGTCTCTCAAAGACTTGACTTGTACTAGAATATGTGTGGGCAGTGGGCGAGCTCCTTATCACGGCTACATCTAATCGTTTAATAGGACTTCACGTACCAGTTTATCTCATTAAATTTCCATTGCGGCACGCAAGGTATAAATGAATTATACAGATATAGAATAGCTTGTTGACTGGGTGTTGGAAAGGAAGATCTGATTAGTATGTTATATAATAAATGTTGGCTGATGGTCGAAAATCTCAGCACATGTTCGTTTTGGATCATCTAGTTAGTAGTAGCTAGTAACTAAAAACAGATTTATGGAACACTGACGACCAACCTTAATGCTAAATGGATGGTGAAAATGGTGTGACATGTAATGAAATATTTTACGAGTATATCAACAATCACGGATAGATGTAGCTCTTCAGTAAAATGAGTCATTTGCACACATACATACTGTAATAAAGCTTCGAAGGTCGACCATGTAATCTGATAATATTAGTCACATGGTTTCATCTCAATGTTTTGTATTTACCCAACGCAGATGATCTCATTTCGCCGTTATGTTTAATTTGCCGTGATAATAGCGTTTGCCCATATACGTTTTCACTTATCACGTTCACCAATGTCTAGACATTATTGGACCGACAAAATCACATGGATGATCGAATTAGAGATGGACCAGTCAGTTGCTATCAAGGGCTCCAAGATGTACGCTATCACGCTTTACACTCTATCCAGTGCTAACAAATATTTGGACGGCCTTCTTGGAAAAATTCTGTAAGGTAAACTTCGGTTGGAGTAGTAATATTAATTCAGAATAAAAATAATTAAAAACGTTCCTAAAAATAGTATCTTTCCAAATATGACTAGATATTTTGAGAACCCAATAGTTTCTTCATTTTGCGGATGTAGTAGATGTTGTAGACTCGTTTAAATCGCTACTGAATAAGTATCTGAATAATATAAAAATAAAATATCTAGTCAAAAAACTATTGTACATCCTATATGAAGTACTTACCTATATTAATCGATTAGAGTTCGCTTCAAGAATAAAAATAAAAAGCTGTTCTTTGATACTTTTAGCGTTTTTCATTCAATCAGTAGATACGGGCTCTCAGTAGAGTACAGAATGGAAGTAAACCAGTATGCTTTATTTATTATTTATTTTTATTGCACTACAATTCCTCATGCATTGTATAACTTTACTACCTCTTATTGTTTCCGTGAGGCGGTGGATTTAAAAAATGCGTGGAATGAAAACAAAAGCAGAGATCCTATCAAAAGATAAGATCATACGAACATCTCTAATGAGCAATGTCCTTTATCATGACCTATGCACGAAGTAGATATAACGATATAAAAAGTTTATTATGATATGGCTCAGGCATGCGAGGAATACTAAACAGTCAGGTGTATGATTCTTCGTGTATGACTATGACTAATCGTTGTCATGCTTAATGAATGACTCATCATGAGGGATCAACTTTCGCCGCCTCCTATACTTTTCTTTCATTCTTTTTTTTTTATAGACCAGTGCTTGACTGCGATCCTATCTAAGTAAGCAGTGATGCAATCGTTGATGGTGAGGCGCGCTAGTTTATTAAGAGCCTGTTTACTCTAGCCTTGAAACACCTTATTGTAATCGTACTGGAACACCGCAGCAGGTAAATTGTTCCAATCCTTCGATGTGCGCGGTATAAACCACGAAGCGAAACACTTAGTCCGGACTGTAGAGATGTCCACAGTAATTTTTTTGTTATAACTTTTTGTCGATTTCCAAGTTCTAACAACATTTTTCCCACCCATAAATACTGTTAAAATATGTATTGGCAGCTGTGAAGTTAATGTGAATTGTAGTTTTCCTCAATACCACCTCGTGCCTACCTATAGCTGCGCAACCAATGTTTTGTTTACGTCTACCAGAACCCCTAAAACAGCCATCTGCGGTGCGGCGGTCCCCATCCGGTGCTGCCTCCCTACGTCGAATGTTTAGCATTCGATTAAGGTACCCAGGAAATTCGTCTACTGATTTTTATTCACCACACCTTATTGATCACTTGTTTCCATTCAAAAACTTCATTTGAATTCGGTTCACGGTGTTTTTGTTTCTTTCCGCTTCGTGAGTGCGTTCGTGAACGATTTTTTTCTAAGTTACGGAACAGTATCAGTGTCTTTTTAGAGTTCCGTAGCTCTGTCGTCAAACGGAACCCTTATATGTTCACTTTGTGGTCTTTTTGTCAATACCCTTTTTCTCAATATCGCGAAGAGGTACGCTGAAATTAATATACAAATAAATAAACAAACTAACACTAAACAAAAATAAGGCCGTTTATGCTCCGTTTATGGCGGATATTTTGTGACTCGCAAGGAAATCTAAACCTACTTAGTACTTCCCGTTGGTCTAGAATGCTGCAATTTCGCAATAAACAAGGGTTCATAGCACAAGCAAAAGAAAAAGTCTAAAAACAATTTGTTGATTTTGTAAAATGTTTAAAACTCGATTCGGAAATCGAAGTATTTATGGAACTTTTCAGGGAAATTTGTACAGAACCCTCGGAGCGCTTGACCGTGTTTTTTTTTCCTTAAACTTCTAAGCTCCTGTTTTGATTCAGGTCATGATTTGTTACGGGTGTTGGTTTAAAAACTATGATTACAATTTACAAACGTAAACCAGTTTGTAAACAGTTTATTTTTTTTTCTTTTCTAATCCGCACTTTTGCAGTTGTTGAGAGTCATCAACATTATCAAGATTCATCAACATTATCAATGTTCATCAACATTATCAACATTCATAAACATTACTGTTGATAACTTCGTTCGACCCACTGCTGAATGTGCAAGAGTTATCCTTGTCCTAGCAACCAGCATGCTGTCGCTCGGCATCCATCGCCATCTGTCTCCTATCGTCTTCACTTATTTGGATCTTTAACAGTACCATCTTCCTACGACCCTACCTCAAATGTGATATCTTTGTCTGTGTTCCATGAATAGAAAGAAAACACGCTTATGATGAATGTATCTGTGGCATCACCAGACCCTACCACAATGTCAGGCTGCGTTATTTTTTTTTTAGTTTATATTTAAAGTTTTGCCATAGAGATTAACGCGAATCTCAAATAAATGGTTTTTATTTCTTTCTTTCGTATATTCGCCACATGAAACCGGTACTCCGTCGGTAATAAACAAGTGTGGTCTTTTTTCACGACGCACGGACACAATGTGGGCGTAAATACTTTTAAGTGATCCCAAGCTTTTTCCTGCAGACATTTGTTTTCATCTAACATCTTTGTTTAATGTTTCCTTGAACTTCAACCGTTACGTAGTTTATTTGTTAATTGACTTGTTGCGTGGGTTGAAACGTGAAAAATATTTTCCACCCTTTTCCAATAGGTATAATTTTATAATAACACCGTGTACATCGAAGGACTGCAACAATTTTCCTGCTGCGGTCTTCCGTGGGTCTTCCCATCCGATTATAATTTGGGTGTCTTCAAGGCTACAGTGTATAGAATAGGCTTTTAATAAAGTAGTGCGCCTCGCCATCAACGACTGCATCACTGCTTACCATCAGGTGTGATCGCAATCATCATCAGCAGCCTTTTTAATGATAATAATAACCATTTATTTTCAGGCATCGGAGGCCCATAGAAAAAATACATAAAATAATGTAATAAACTAATAAATATCGTCAACGTAACATCTCAATAAGAGTGTTTGAATGAGCCGTAAGCCACACGTCGGGCCTAGGTTCATAGGTTGGTGAATGTCACATGTCTTCGAATTAATCGATCGCAACCAAGCAAGTTTATTTTTATTAGCCTTATCTGTCCCACCGCTGGGCAAAGGCCTCTCCAACTTTTTGCAACTTTTTCCCGAGCCACCTCGAACCGCGGTAGCACTGGTTTATATCAAATAAAAAAAATGTGTAGATCACTAGAAAGGTGCTGGAAGATCGATTGATATTGGATGTTGGTGAAGCCGGTAGATTACTTCCTGCCACTAATTGAAGGAGGGTAGCTGCGGAAGCAACCACGCTGTCTTCATGTCAATCCGCCATGTTGTGTAGTAAATGGCTTACAGTTTCTGATATCCGATGGAAGATTAACGGGAATATGGATGGACTTTGTTATTGACGGAACCAGAAATTAACAATGTGACATTATATCACATTCTTTTGCCCCACCAAAATATGTTTTGGTATCTTTTTTGATGGTGGTCACGATATTCAAAAACCCATTCAAAACATATTATATTTCGTCGCTTCATACTATGATATAATTATTTACAATTGCGATTGCGTGATTGCGAGTGAAATACTGCTATTTATAAATATAGTTTGTATAAACGTTGTGGTTTACCTTCTATTAATATACTATAATGGGGAAAATCAGTGCATTTAGTGTTTTTATAACAAACATTTTTTATAGGAAAGTATCAAGATTTGTTAGATGACGTTGGTACTTATCATGTTATTGTGTACAGAGAGAACTGTTGAGTTTTGATAATTCGTCGTTCTTATGTGTAAAATTCAACTTTATGGAAAAACAATAAAAACCGTCTACTCAAAAAATAAAACGAAACCAACTACAACAAAAAATACGAAATTAAAAGTAGTATGAAAGTAAAAAAACAGTTTACATTTAAAAGTAGATTAAATGAAAAAGTAGTATTTTATTAGGACACTTCCTAATAAAATACTACTTAAAATTGATAAACAATTGACGATTAAATCGTCATATACACATGAGAGTGTTTTTTGCATTCGATAGAGCTTCAGTGACATAAAAAGTGGTTTTGTCAAAAGTGACACATCAGAGGACGAATTACGCCATAGTAATAGTTTATCATATCTACCCTCAGGAAAAATAGCTACTTGTCTTGTTGGCCTTACCTTATCAAGCGCCTACCTTTACGATTATTTTTTACATAATCTATCTATCGAACTTCACCTAGAAGTTCGCAAGCACCAAGACGTCGATGGCGCGCACTGTTCCCGCGTGCCTCTAGGAGTTGTCAGCAAATGGAGGGGCCCAGCTGGGTCGAAGCCTACTGGGGCCAGGGTTATCCGAAAGGAAGCTCGAGCCCCAGTATGAAGAGGCTAGAAGGAACGGGGTGGGTCTTTAGTCAGTAAGAGTCTGACATTATCTCCCGCTCCACCCAAGAGTGGGGGTTATCATTGGATGATTTTTGCCCACCGTATAAAAAAAAAACCTAGAAGTTCGTTTGATCATCTATTTTCCGTTATAGTCACTTGTGAGAGTCATTGCATGTGGGGCATATACGACGATTGTGTTACAGTTCGTTAAGCTAAGCTGTATTATTTCGTATTCAATTAAAACCTTACTACTAAATGAATTAGCTGACTCTTGTTCTTAAATTGGCTTCTTTACCGTAGAAAGCGATACTACAGAACGCTCCGTCTCTACTACAAACTCACTTTCATTTTCAATACACATTACACCGTTCTCCAATATTTCTTCTCAAACAATAAGGTGCTATTGTACTAGAGAAAAAGGTGATATTTTTATTTATTTAGTAACAAATATCAAACAGACCTACGGCAGACGTCCCACATACTCGTATATCAATCCTCGTCAAAGCCCAGTTGGGACAGAGGTTGGTTTTATCGCCTGGCATCCAGCTTCTTATTTCCTTTTGGCTGAAACAGGTTTGATAAGTAGTTTGTCCTCGTTTCTTGTTAAAGGGTATGATCAGAGTGAATATATGTCACCGGTGCCGCCATTCAAGTAATCTTCCTATACTTTTTCAAGCGTCATTTGTAGATGGCCAGTTGTTTCTGCTGTATAGATTATAGTCGGCCGTATAATGGTTCCCACTGTTGGGATTAAGGCCTCCTCTCTAGAATCCACCACATGAGCCCAGTGCGCATTAGTGGATGTCACATGTCTTCGAATTTTTGGTTCTAGGACATGCCGGTTTCCTCACGATGTTTTGCTTCACCGTTTTGGGACCAGTGGTGATGAAATAAATAATACAAAGTAATGCGCCTGGCTGGGTTTGAAACCACGACCTACAACTCGTAAGTCGCGGCCTTTACCATTTAGCCATCACTGCTCTCAACTCTCTCTTTGCTTTTTCTACTGTACAGTAAGCTGTTTCGTTATCGCCTTGATTATTTAATCGTGACGCAACAAATTGTTCGATAAACAGTACCCTGTCAAAAAACAATGACTTAATGGCCTCTGACAGGTTTATCAACGTTCAACTAATATCATACTTTACTCTGTCAGCCTGCAATTACGTCGATTTTGTAAAACTGCTCTTTAGATAAAGGCTTTGCATCAACGTCGGGGCCCTCGATTAACAGCTTATCTAAATCGCGATGTCAGGCTTGTTTGTACTCAAATCTTATCACAGTTGTTACTATGATATGTAGGCGTAAGTGATAACATAATTTATTATTTGATTTTTTCCGGGTGATAACAAGTCGGTTTGCGAATCTGGTTCATGAATGTTTGTTCATTTTGATTATTTATTTATCGGTCCTTGATATGTGGTCTGTTGACAAGGTAACATCATGTTTTTATTGACTACCGTTTAGTAAAAAACCTTTTACAATAAAATACAACCGACTTCTTATTTTTTTACAAAAAACTCAAAAACTACAAAATAACATTAATTTAATTTTTGTCTGTTTGTTGCACTGCACTTTTTAGTGTTTTTTTACATTGAAGTTTGTTGTATTTTTTGTAAAAACTATTTTATTTTACACTTTTTAGCTCTGGTTTCAACCTTGTTTCTGTTTAACCTTGGTTCTACACTTACAAAAAATGTGTAAAACTGTTATCTATGTCCTCTGTAGAATCCGCTTAGGATTCTGCTGCACGCCTGTTTTCTTGTAATAGATCCGTGTTCGTGACTCTTCCTTAAGCGAGTACGGCTCAGCCAAACTTAAATACCTCTCAACATTATATTCCAAAATTGGTGAACATGTTCATTTCATGAATTTTATTTCAAAACTTTTAAACATACATTTAAAAAATACATAGGTACAGTCGCACATACGATAAGTTACCATACCTATCCTTTCGCTAAAATAAAACCCAGTAAAAACCATTTTCATTTAACTTTCCCAGCGAAAAAGTTAGAATGCAAACATCAACTTTCATCAGAAAGGTAGAAACTATAACAAAACTGTGGGCAGCCTAGCTCGTGGGAATAAGGCAGTTATACACATGCGAATAAGGCAGTTATATACATACTCGTACTTATATTCCATGATGCGGTGGTTTCGGCACGTAATAAAGGTCTGATCAACCGCAGACAACAGTGTAGGCAGGCTTTTACAAGTCTAATATTACTAACCGTATTGTGGCGGACCTTGTGGCACAAAATAGATAGGTACAGAAGACAATCTCACGTATGTACTTCACTTTTTATACCTACGCTCGGTGGACGCACACTAATGAGCATTTGAGCCAGAACTGTTCGACGAGCGGGCCGAGGCGCTCCGAGATATCGTGTCCATGAGCGGTGTCTATGTGTGCGTTGTTCGAGCGAGCTTTGTGTGTAGATTGACTTCTGTACCTATATATTTTGTGCTTGTGGTACCTGGTTTGAATCAGGTTTTCGATACAATGTTTTATTTATTATATAGAGCTACACTTGATCCACGCCACGCGACGTCGCTCTACGTACAAATCAGGCGTGTGCGTCGGTATAATGAAGTTCTAGCTTTAATCAGTTTTTACCTACTTGATAAAAATAATAATAACATTATTAATTACTGACATTGTTTGATGTAGCGACAGTAAAAGCAAATAATACGCTGCAGAAGTAAATGGGGTAGGTATGCGCACAGTAAAAACCTTTGTGCTAGTGAACGGTGGATGAGCCTACTCGCGTTCAAAGGCTTTCCCGTTTCCACCTCTATCGCTATCCAATCAAATCATGCCGACGTTGGCTGCAATTTCAATGCTTCGTTAATTTCAGAACGAGTTCCGAGTTCAAACCCGAAGCTTTTTCTAGAACATAGATGTACTTACACGTTTTGGGTACTTTTGATTAAAAACAAGGATTTCTCACAAAACAGGGGCCTTACCACGAAATGTTAAAATTGTAGACGTGCGAATGAGAAAGAGGGATGGAGCGTGGATGGAGCTCACCCTATAAAGCCCTATCCCCTTAACCAATTCAGTTTAGGTTGTCAAATAGATCGCGTTGAGGCCCAAGCGCCTGAGCTGTGCCATAAAATATCGATTTTTAAAGCCTACTCCTCGGTAACGGCTGGGTTAAAAGGTTTGAAAAAAATATTATGTTTATTGTAGATTCATGTAAGTACAATATTATCAACGTATGACTTTTGCCAATAATTTATTTTAACAACATATTTTTTCGTTTTTTTTTCTCTACTCAAACGGCTTTAATCTTTAGAAATAATTGTTTACACAAAAAAATTGTTAAATGTTCTTCAGAATGTACATAGCATTATGTAAGTAAGTCAAATCAATATTTCGCACAGAAAATGGTTTGAAAATGGTTTTATACGGGCGAAAGCGGCAGTACCTACGAGTATGTGTGTGCATCTAACGTGCGTCACTGCGGGGTGCCAGCAATTGCTGAGTTGGTGACCCTTTCGGTTCGGGCACAACATTCAACGCAATCTGTATTGTATTTCTGTATTCTGTACTATTCTGTACTGCAGGCAAATAAATGCTATGAATAGCATTTATTTGCCTGCGCCGAATAAATGCTATTCTATTACTTCTGCCGGATTTTCAAGGGACTATATGCCTTAATTTCAGCACAGGTTCCAAATTCAAACCCCAACCGTTTCCTAGAGCCTAAATGTACACGTTTGGGTACCATTGATTAAAAACAAGGATTTCTCATAAAACAGGTTTCTTACAAAGACGTGTTAAAATGTCAAGCGTGCAAGCGAGATGGAGCTATGCACCCTATGTAGCTCTATATCTCTTTAACAGTTCAGTTTAGGTCGTCAAATGGATCGCATTAAGAGCTCGCAGTCGGGCCTCAAGTACTATTTATTTGACACTTCCTTAGGCTTCAGTTGTGCTTCAGTCTTCACAAAGCTTAATGGGCTGATCTCGTTATCTTAAACTTTTTAATGAGATCAGAAGGCGATTCTCATACTTTTAAGAATCTTCGCATTCGCATCGCAGAACAGTTGCAAACTGTGAAAAACGCTTCTTTCAAAGTTATTGACATTGATTGTCTGTCATCGAGACGAGATGATGACTTGACTGTAAGTAAACGTCTTTTATTAACGAGAATAGGCCGTTTGATGAAACGAGATTATTGAATAGATAAGTTGTTTCTATTTTAGGGTTCCGTACTTAAAGGAAAAACCCGGGAAAGCTATCAATCCGCTGTCCGTCTGTCTGTCACCAGGCTGTATGTCATGAACCGTGATAGCTAGACAGTGAAATTTTCACAGTTGATGTATTTCTGTTGCCGCTTAACTTAACAAATAATAAAATAAATTTTTAAGTGGGTTCCCCAAAAAGTCACGTTTATTGTATAAACGTGACTTTTTGCCGTTTTTTTTTCTACTGTCCGACTCGCTCGACTGACGCCGGCACGGAATGGCCGGTTTTTTTTATTTAATTAGGGCTAAGAAATATTTTCAATACAAAACGTAATTTTTTTGCTAGTTTGCCTTGTGACGAGTTGTCATTCTCTATGAGAAGACTCGCATTACAAGGAACTGATTTTTTTCTCCAATGATATGTAAAACACTCTTCAATGCTATTCAAAATACGATGGTAAGACTGTTAGAATTTCAATGCCTTCATATTTACTGAATTCTATGACTACTGCTATCGATAAAATTTACATGTTTCCCGTTATATTTGATCAAAGCAAATCCTGCCATGCATACAAAATTATCTTTATTGAACCTCCCTCGGCTGTTCCTGCAAAAAGCCAATGTGTACATATCGAGGCAATTGGAATACCACAGTGCCAAGGGATTTAATGATTGGATGGGCTGCCAGTTTGAACAGTCCATTTTCAGTGTTCCGTATTCAAAGGGTAAAAACGGGGCCTTATTACTAAGACTTCGCTGTCTGTCCGTCTGTCTGCTACCAAGCTTTATCTCAAGAACCGCGATAGCTAGGTAGTTGAAATTATCACTAATTATGTATTTTTGTTGCCGCTATAACAATAAATACCAAAACCAAATAAAATAAATATTTAATCGGGCTCCCTTCAAACAAACGTGATTTTTTGTCGAATTTTCCTAAAGACTACTAACGGAACCCTTTGTACGCGAGCCCAACTCGCTCTTGGCCAGTTTTTATTGAAGAGAACTGGTAAGTACATTTCTGACTGTTTTTCAATTAAGGGTAACACAACAGCCGTAAGGCTACTGTGTTGTAATTTCCCCTGTGAGCGCCTTTTCGGTTGACTTTCTGTTCCATTACGTTAGCTTTAATATCGTGTTTTGTGATCTCTCTTAATGTACCTTTTTTTGAGAGTTATCCGAAAGGAACTCGAGTCCCGGCACGAAGGCTAGAAGGAACGGGATGGGTTTTTAGTCAGTAAGAGTCTGACACTATCTCTTGCTCCACCCAAGAGCAAAAAAAAAAGGTGGGTAATCAAAAAATAACTTATCCCACTCTGGATGGAGCCAGAGGGTGTGTCAGATGAGGGGTTGTCAGACTTTTACTTACTAAAACCCACCTAGTTTTCCACACAGGGTAACTAAAGAACACAGATGGGTTTCAATCAGTAAATTCTGACACATCCTTTCATTCCAACCTCGAGTGAGAGACGCCATTTGATAACAATTACCCACCTTAAGAAGAGAGCAGTGGTGGCCGAGTGGTAATACGAGTTGTCGCGGGTTCAAATTCAAACCCTGCCAGGCGCATTACTTTGTATAATTTATTTCATTACCACTGCTCTCAAAACGGTGTGAAGTAAAACATCGTGAGGAAACCGGCATGTCCTAGAACCTAAAATTCGAAGACATGTGACCTCCACCAACCCGCACTGGTCCCTCGTGGTGGATTACAGCCCATTCCCTCTCCTAGACAGGAGGCCTGAGTCCCAGCAGTGGGAACATTAAAAAGGATAATGATGACGATGGTGACCCACCTTAAAAAAAAATACCTATATTATGGATTCACATTTTAAAACCAGTTTTCTAGAAACTTCACAATTTTTTATTCATAGCCTCTCCGTCTCTAATGAGTAGGTATTTAATGAGTCAGATGGCTACATAACAAGACAAAATTAAATACAGTTGTTGACGCACAAATTTAACCGCTTATACAATCTAATTAAAACGCAAAGAAACCATTACAAAAGCTGACGGTTTTTCCTTGTAAGCGTCTTGTTTATTTTATCAGTTAGATTCTTTCGTTAACGCTCATAATTATACTTCACTTGCTATATCCCGCGGTTTCGCCGCGTTTTTAGTTATTGCTCCGCTCCTGTGGGTCATAGTATGAAATCAATAACGTTTATTTCAAATAGATCAATTACAGGCACTTTTGGATTGTCAAAATGTCGGTCAGTCAAAAAAAAGTGAAGCCAAAATTGTGTGCGTACGCGCAGCGGAATGTTGTTGAATTTAAAGATTTTAATTATGCAGATATTTAGTTTATGACGTCGTATAATTGTGTATGGTAAAAAAAAAATTTGTGCACGCAACCATTGTGGAGAAATTCACCAAAAATTGATTCCGCTGGGCGAACGTTGTCCTGGCGGAACTTTTTTTAATCCATAGACTTTAGAAGAAAAGAGATGTGTCCAAAAATTAGTGTGTATTTGTGTGTAATTTTGTATGTATGATTAAAATTTTGCATGCATAAACTTCGGAGAAATTCAAGTTTCCGCTACGCGAACGTTTGGCCATTAGCTAGTTTTCATATAAAGCGCTTACATAGAGAGCTGTAGATTTTTACATACGTTGTTTTGAATTTGTTTATATTTGTTTAAAAAACAGATTTAGAAAAAATCGTAGGGCTTAAAAGATAAAAATATAAACGTAAAATACGATTATTAGGTCTTAGTTCTTAAAGTATGCACTTTGGGGTCTAGATTTTCACGTTTATACAAACCTTGTAAGTGTCTGCAACATGTTGCCAAGTATCAATGATGTTCCTTTAGTAACTAAAGAGTTATAGGACAAATTTACCATGAATAGATCACTGTTTACAAAGCAGTCAAATATCACGACTTTCTGAAGGAATTGCATAGTAATATGTATGTCAATAATTAGTGTATTCATTCAACTATTCTTATGCAAAATTTCATGTCATTAAATTCAGTAATTAAAGAAAAACAATTATAATACTGACGAAGCATCGAAAACCTACATAACCCGACCAAGTTCGGATGGCTACAAAAAAGCGGCCGTGCAATATATTTAGGTAACATCCCAAAATTTACAGTATAATACCGGTATTGAATTGGTATAGGTGATAACACAATTGTTGTTTCGATATAATTTATAGGTCATTTATTTTTGTACACCTACTTTTTTAAATGTATTTGACTATGACAGAAAGTAGGTACTATTTACGTAGGTACTTTATTTAAGTATGCGCTTGAGACTTGAGATATAATCTAAATATATTATTTTTAGACAAATAAAATTCATACAGCTAATTTCTATTGAAGATTTCACGGATCAGGATTCTAACTATAGACCCCTTAGGGAAATTAAATATTTACCACATGTAAGTATGCACTACTGTTTAGGTAAATATTTATCATATTGTAGCTCACTATTTAACCAATAGACTAGGCATGCAAGAGCGTTCCCCTTTGCAACTTTAGTGGATCAAACAATCTAATAACTTAAAAAAAACTACTTCTTGAATCGATTTTTTTTTCTTATGTATGTGAGCGTGTTCCCCCGCACCCCACCAAAATATGCAGAATTATTTTGTTCGAAGTTCGGTACGCTTAATCCTTTAGTTAAATAGTCTAAGTATTGTAGTTATGAATTGATCAAAAATATTCTTGTGTGAAAAAATAGACAACGCGCTGCGCGCAACGAGCGATAGGCGGCTTCCCGCTTGAAACGGTACTGTCATCCTTGAAGAAAAGAGAGGGCAATAAGTATGTTTTCGCGCGTATTCGTTTGCTGTTGAACTTGAATCTGATTTTATTTCATCCCCAGTCACAAACAAATAAATGTGCAGTCAAGGACAGTGTGCGTATGCGCTGTTGTTTTGCTATGCATCGCCAATTCTCTGTAATAATAATATTGACAAAGTGTGTTATTAATGTTATAGTGTAACAGTGAAGCATAACATAATTATGTAGTAGGAATAGTGAGTGAATGATAGTGAGAAGCTGATAACAGATATAAGGTAAGATTTTATAATAGATTTAGATAGAGATTTTATAAATTTTAAAAAAAGCTAGTTCATAATCTATTTTAGTTAAAACACATTTAAGTATATTGCTGTCATTGCAAGCGTTTATTAACGTTATTATAATTACATAATTAAGTATTATATGTAATTAAAAATATTTTTGTACGCGGATATTTAAATAGAGAAGTACTTGTTAATTGAAGATTTGTTTTTATCGTAGATAGTGGCGTTATTATTAAAAAAATATTTTTCATTCAAGAAATGCAATTGTTTTATTTTTTCCTAACGCTTGTGTACGCAACTGTACCATATTAATAAATACTATATTGGAAGGTTAAGAACGTTTCTTAGATATATGGCACGGCCGCTTTTTTGTAGCCATCCGAACTTGGTCGGGTTATGTAGGTTTTCGATGCTTCGTCAGTATTATAATTGTTTTTCTTTAATTACTGAATTTAATGACATGAAATTTTGCATGTGAATAGTTGAATGAATACACTAATTATTGGCATACATTTTACCATGCAATTCATTTAGAACGTCGTGATATTTGACTGCTTTGTAAACAGTGATCTATTCATGGTAAATTTGTCCTATAACTCTTTAATTACTAACGGAACATCATTGATACTTGGCAACATGTTGCAGACACTTTCAAGGTTTGTATAAACGTGAAAATCTAGACCCCAATGTGCATACTTTAAGAACTAAGACCTAATAAGCGTATTTTACGTTTATATTTTTATCTTTTAAGCCCTACGATTTTTTCTAAATCTGTTTTTTAAACAAATATAAACAAATTCAAAACAACGTATGTAAAAATCTACAGCTCTCTATGTAAGCGCTTTATATGAAAACTAGCTAATGGCCAAACGTTCGCGTAGCGGAAACTTGAATTTCTCCGAAGTTTATGCATGCACTAGTTTTATTAATACATACACAATTACACACAAATACACACTAATTTTTGGACAGATCTCTTTTCTTCTAAAGTCTATGGATTAAAAAAAGTTCCGCCAGGACAACGTTCGCCCAGCGGAATCAGTTTTTGGTGAATTTCTCTACAATGGTTGCGTGCACAAATTTTTTTTTACCATACACAATTATACGACGTCATAAACTAAATATCTGCATAATTAAAATCTTTAAATTCAACAACATTCCGCTGCGCGTACGCACACGCCAAAATTACGTTCCAAAGCGTAGATCTCTATAGAGAATAACGTGTAAGAAACTCCATGGACACCTTTTTTAAATCATATTATGAGTTTCATAAATCTCGGTTACATATTTCTTGCTGCTAATATGTGAGAACCTGTGGTGAGAACAATGCAGATAAGTAATAATCTATTTATAAAAAGAAATTGAATTAAGCCACTGGCAGCTAAGAGATGACCAGTCTCAACCGATGGCACCCGTTCACGAGCATGATGTTATACAGCCTATTTATTTATTAAAAGTTCATGCAACACAAAGGTACACAGGCGGACTTGATGCCATAAGCATTCTTTACCAGTCAACCGAGGGTGGTGAAGAGGAGATCCCCTATAGTCTACTTCGATAAATGAGCTATCCAACATTAAAATAATAATATTTTTATAAGTGCCCTTGTAGGCCTGCCTATATGAAATAAAATATTTTTTACTCAAAATATTTTACGTTTTGTTTTTTTTTTTCTGGCAGGGCAAAAGCCTCCCTTCCGTTATTCCACTCTTTTCTGACTTCCTTAAGGAAGGTGTTTAAATCGTCACTCCATCTCCTTAGCTCGGCTTCCAATCTAATAGATATAGTTAAATACCAGTAATTTACATGGTTGCGTTGATGCATGCGTCGAACAGATGGTCGACGGGGACGGCAGGCAAAGTTATGGTGTGATGACCGCGTACCAGAAGACGCAGTGTGGCAAGGCCTCCCACAAGATGGACCAATGACCTGGTCAGGGTCGCGGGACGCGGGAATCCGACGGAAGCGTGATGCACATCTTCATTTCAGCCGAAGGACATCCACTGTTGGACATAGGCTCCCCCAAGTGTCGCCATAACGACCGATCCTGTGCGTCTTGTATCCATTGGATTCCCGCGACCCTCACCAGGTTATTGGTCCACCTTGTGGGAGACCTTCCAACGCTGCGTCCTCCGGTAGGTACGTGACCGCCACTCTAAATCCTTTCCCCATAGATAGACCACCAGTTCTGCGAGTAATGTGCCCGCCACTTAAATATGGCGATTCTTCTAAAAGATACAATGTCAAATGCCATTTCCAATTTGGTATGTTTCGGTAAGTAGCCGTACCGTAACGGTGCGGTACCGACATAAATGTTTCCTCAAAAATAAAAACAAATAATTAGGAAAGTATTTAACTATTCTTCCTTTTAAAAATACTTTTTTAAAGTAATCCCGTTCGTGTACAAAGTCTGATCCAACAATTTCAGCGGGTCCGTGGGTTTAAGTTACCCTATTTGTAAATCAAAACAGCTGACGTGTTTAGCATACCGCAATCCTATCCACCAGGTTGCCTCCATTTCATATGAATTTCAGTCTAACCGATGCCTCAGAAACGTCTGCCTGGAGAATGGTAATGGATTCTTTTCAAAATACAACGCTTTGAGGTTGAAATTTATTCAGATTCCTACGCTTATTATTTCCATTTGAGTTAAAAAGTCAGTAGGGCGCTGTTCGTTTGAATGTCAGAATTTTAGCACAAAATAGATAGGTACAGAAGTCAATCTCATGTACTTCACTTTTAATACCTACGCTAGGCGATTTCGCTTTGCACCGAACTGTACGAGTGCGACCGGGCGATTGGGCCGAGATATCCTGTCCATGAGTGGTGTCCATGTGTGCGTTGCTCAAGCGCGATTTGTATGTAGATAGACTTCTGTACCTATCTATTTTGTGGTTTTGGTTATAATGAATTTAAAAGTAATAAAAATGGAATGCAACAAGTGAATACGTAAGCGTCGAATTACATTTTAATTTGACCTGTGACTTGATTACTTCGTTCCATTTTGAAAGAAAGAAAATACGTTAGCGTTTATTATCATTTACGTTTGGTTTTTTTACTATTACGACTATTGAATGGGGGGTTTAGGATTATTCGAAAGAGTTAAGCTAGAACTAAATTAGACAGACGCGACACGTGTAGATTTGTACGTAGAACGACTTCGTGTGGTGTGTATCAAGTGTAGCTCTACAAGTTTACTTTCCATATAAAATGTATGGAGACCGACGACGCGCCCAGATTGGCGTGTGTGGCACACTAATTGTGAGCAGTGTAGTTCTACCTTAATCTTTTTTCAATAAACATATTTATATTTATAATTCAGTAAACCATAGAATTTAACATGATCAGCCTCATATTGATCCTACGGCTGGGACTCGGGCCTCCGCTCTAGGATGCAATCTTTGATGGTAAAGTGCTCTAGTTTATTAAGAGCCTAAATTATAACCGGACGAGAAATCGGAACAGCAGGCAAATTGTTCCTGCTTCGATGTACGCGGTATAAACGATATTTTGTACATCTTAAAGAATTATGCTGGGTCAAGACTCAACGGACCATAAGAATAAAATATGCTAAACAAAACTTTCGTATTCTTTTATTTGATTGACCGTTTATGTTATCTCCTAAAAGCTGAAAGAAAATGGGAAACAGTTCGTAAAAGTCCATTTGAAACATTGCATCGCCAACACTGAACAGACGATGTTCGCAGTTACAGGGCCGTAACAAACTAGCAATGTGTTTAGTAAACATTAGGTGCAGGAGTTAATTTTATCACCAGTTTCAAAGACGGACTAACGCGCAGTACAGTTTCAACGGCAATAAATAACTTTGTAGAACTTTTATTTTCTATACTCTGTTCAAAATAACATTAGACATTTATGAAAACTTTTTCTTACTGTCCGTTCAACCGATTTTGGCTTTTATTACGTGGGTAGCATGAAAAAGGTCGACTGCAGTAAATAGTTGGTATTGTAACCGCTTTTTTTTATTCTAGTGCCACCCTTAGGCCTACGAAATAGAAGTTAAAATCGGTTGAACAGACAGTAAAGAAGATTGTCTAATCTTAATGTGAATAGGGTTTATACAAACTACACCCAAATATACTACGAGTATAAAGTACTTACGCTGCTGTAGACCTTGAAAAAGGTTTCGGTTGAATTGCTCGGAACCGAAAAGTCGAACGAAGGTGATTTGCAAATATGTACGACTAGCTGTGCTCGCGACACTTATAAGAGTATAAATGAACACATAAGATTCACTTGTAAAGTTGAGCGTCCAGATCCAGACTCTATTTGGTCACAATTTTAAGACTTATGTTTAGTGGATACCCGGAACTCTTTTTCTAAAATATTGCAAGTTAATCCTTTTAGCCCAATTGCCAAATTCGATAACCCATGACAGACTGTGCTGGCGCAGAATTGTGAGTCAGGAGACCCAACCCCCAGATAAAGGCAGCAGGGATTGACGAAGAAGAAGAAGAACATTGCAAGTTACTCCTTATAACATCGGCTATCTGTCAGTAAAAGTCCCGTCAGAATCCGTTCAGCAGTTTCGGAGACTAGCCGGTCTTAGGTCGAAGCCTACTGGGGCCAGGGTTGTCCGAAAGGAAGCTCGCGGATGGTACACCACGAACTACCTGCGTATCTTTTTCTCCTCCTCGGTCAAATCCATCCAAAGGTTGTCTGTAAAAAATCGCTTTTAGCGATAAGACCGCCCATTGTGACACCCTATTAATTTTAAGTTTCTTATGTAATTTTTATTTTTGGTGTACAATAAAGAATTTATCTATCTATCTATCTATCTATCTCGAGCCCCGGTATGAAGAGGCTAGAAGGAACGGGGTAGGTTTTTTAGTCAGTAAGAGTCTGACACTATCTCCCGTTCCACACAAGAGCGGGGGTTGCCATTGGATGATTTTTGCCCACAGTAAAAAAAAAGATAAGCCGGAACAAACGGACAAAAACAAAAAAATATATTTTTGTTTTAACTTTGGTTCTTCTGCGAATATCTTTATTAGCAGTGAACTGTTAATATTGTGTTTACTTGGTTTAATATGAGTAAACTAAGATTATCAGCTTCCCGCCTACATTCGTGTGCTAATTTGCCAATTGATTGAGTAAACGGTAGTGGTGTCTTAATTAAGATAATATCGGTTTTCGATCATGAAGTTGGGATTTAGAAGTTGAACCTTAACAGTGCAAATAGAAAATGGAGTTATACGTGACAGGACAGAAGAAATAAGTAACAAGAGTGGCATTTTCTACAAAAAGCTAAATGAAAAATTTGAAAATAATAACATACATACTTTTCAACACGCGTACTCGAAAAATCTACTCCAACACCCCCTGTTTTTAGCTTTGCAATGTATTATATTTCGCACTAGTGCAGAAAAACGTGGTGGAGAGTCCTGTTACAATTTATTATGTTGCGTCTATCTATATCGCCTCGCCTGCAGTGGTAAACTGCCCACTTGCATTACAATGTAGGTAGAGGTACTATAAATTTTAACTAGGTTCTCTCAAAAGTATACTGTACTAGCTTTTGCCCTCACGGCTTCGCTCCCGCTCTTCCCTATTCTACCCTACCTACTATACCGTACTCTACCCTACACTACTCTACACTACTCTACTCTACCCTACTCTACCCTACTCTACCCTACTCTACCCTACTTTACCCTACTATACCCTACCAAACTTCACATAAACCATCTACTAAATAGTCCGAACAAAGCCTAAAAATTTGTTTAGATAGGTGAGGCCGTTCTTGAGTTATAAAATAACAACGAAAAGTGGCATTGATTTTTATATTGTATAGATTTGTTGCTCATAAGTATCAATTATAAAAAAAAAAAACTACCTAATTTTAACTTTTTATCTAATAAACCTTATTAAACCTTATTAATAAACTTTAATTTTCTACAGAAATATTGAATTTGAACGTATACTAAAACGCTACAAAAGACCTAATTATTATTTTGTTTCGTTATCATTAACCGGTAAATTGAGTTAAAATAGAACTGAACTGTGTTGCTGTATTTAGGTTAAAACTGTAACACCAGTTCAAAAAGCTCAGTAATACAAAACACGTGATGTGAAAACCAGGATTATTATTAATACCTAGTTGATAAGATAAAATAAGCACACATAACATCATACATATTGTTTGTATTCCGCAGAGGAGAGGGCAGAGGAAAAATATTAATAATACCCTCGAGCCTGATCCAGTGCCGTAACTCGCCTTTTATACGCCCGGTGCGAACTTAACTGTGCCACAATGCGTTCCAAATGAGAATAGGATCGATTGCCATGTTGTGACGTCACAATTTACTGTCAAATCGAGGAAAGTTTTAAAACTTTAATTTATTTAAAAATATACTTAATTTATTTACGAACTGTGAACGAAAAAAGTTTAATCTGAATCCATTTCTTAAATTTTACTAATTTCTGAGTTTTTAAATCTTGCCAAAAATTCATCGGTTTGACAGTACGACTTGATGTTACAACATGGCAATCGATCCTATTCTCATTTGGAACGCATAGTAGATAGAAGACAACCTGAAGGCAACGCACACATAGACACCACTCACGCGATCGCCTAGCGTAGGTATAAAAAGTGCAGTACATACATGAGATTGACTTCTGTACCTATCTATCTGCTATTTTGTGACTGTGCCCCTTATAAAAAGATAAATCTAACAATACTAAAGCGATTGAAGTGAGCTAGAAGATTCTAGCACCCTGCGTAGGATAGGTTACATTTTTTTTTACTATTCATACGTACAGAATCTCAGTAATATCAGAATATTTATTTATAAACATAGAGCAAATTAAAACATATTGTGAGGTGTTAGAGATAGGTAGATCCTATATGTTTTTCCCAGAGGCGTATATGTATAGATAATAAAAAAAGAAAAACAAGTTATTTAGGCGACATGGTGCTATTTTGACACTAACATAACTAGCTTGTCAACTTTTAAATATATTTTTAATAAACGAGAATACAAGAGCGAGAAGTAAGCTAAAAACAACTTAGCTAGTTAGTCTACCTCGCCTAGGATTTGCTTAATTTTGTTGAGATAGGTAGTTACAAGGCCGGCAGGCTAGAGGACAGGTTGTGTTGTGGGTAGTGATGGGGTAATGGAACATTCTCAAAATGAGAATATTCTCGTGCGTCTTCTTCTTCTCGTGTCGATTCGACTCAAACTTTATCCGACCAGTATTTAGCCACCTGGACAGCTCCGTCGTTGGCTTCGTTAAGGTCATGAAGGGTGCAGGTAGTTGTGCATGCTGGGCAGGAGAGGAGGTGACACATATTCTGTGAAGGAGCTCCACACTGGCACTGTATTTGCAATAGGTCAAGTGAGTGAGTGAGAGCTTACGAGAACTTAAAACTTGTATGTGCTCCTTCCAATTTTAACACGAAACAGATAATTATGATGTTTTTAATTATTAGATTTAATTTACATTGTAGTCTATAAATAGGACAGTGGTGCCATAACTAGCAGCTACACTAAGCTGAAGTAATATTGATACTAAACATAAAAGGTTTTCATTTTTAAATAATACCTACTAAGAAAATTAATTCCTCTTCCTTTCTTTATCAAAAAACATGAATAGCACTCCTCACTTTAGTTAGTGCGCTCTGCAGGAGTATACTATAAATAATAGATGTATGCTATCTACCAAGGATACATAACTTGACTCTAGTTTGATAATTTCTGCGCCCCTTTAGGGTCTGCGCCTTGTGCCCTGGCACCCCGTCCTAGTTACGGCACTGGCCTTATCAATTGGGGCACCCAATTAGGTCTATCTAAATCCGAGATACTTAATTTCGGATGTTAAAGCTATTTCCCATAAAATGTTTTTTTTTTTTAAGGTGGAAGCCATCACATGACTCCTTCCGCTGTTGATGAAGCGAGAGAGTCAGATTTCTATTGATTATAACGCACCTGTGTTCCCTCAGTTGCTCTTTGAGTTCCAGGGGTTCTGTAACACTTTCGAACAATCCCACAGCTCTATTATTTTCAGATTGAATAATGAAGGTATACAAGGTGTAAGGGACAGCCTGCTCAGTAGACAAAACCTAACCACTTTCAACAATTTTTTTTTCAGGAAACGAAATAAAATCGGCCTCGCCATACAAATTGTCCATTCAAGTTTATAATTTTGCATGGTGAGGTTGATTTTATTTTCGTTTCCTGAAAAAAAATCTTGTGGAAGGTTGTTCAGTTTCGTCTACTGAGCAAGCCCATAATGTTTGCGAAGGGAAGTTTCCCTTACACCCTGTATACCTGTTAAGTTGTTTATAAGTATGAAAACTATTGTCAATTTTTAATGAAAATGATTAACCTTATTGTTTTTAATTAAAAGATATACAATAATTAAAAAAAAATACTACATTCAACATCTATTTTGGACTATCGCACCACATTCGAGTTACGATGTTCTTGGTGTGTGCGACATCGATAAATATTAATTTAGTATGGGTCTTCATTTGTTAGAAACATTGATTATACTGGATATACTAGAAAAATCTGCGTAAACCAAATATTTAACAAAGAATTTAGATGATCGTAGCGCGATCATAAATTAATTTGTAGTCCATAAAATCATCGGACTGTATTTATTATGCTCTCGCCTCTTTGAAAGAAAAAGATAGAAAATAAATATTTATTAGCTCCAGAACATACATAAATGCTAAAAAATGCTTCTTTTACGAACTTAGGTAGTTCTAAGTACATACGTAAGTATGTAGAATATACGCTGAACCTAAACTTAATTTCGAAAAAAAAAAAAACGGACCGGTCATTCAACACTTCGGGCGGGTTTATGTCGAACAGTGGACGTTTTCCGGCTGAAATAATGATTAGCCTTCAACGCTCCCACTGTTAAAACTTATCCATTGTCTCGAGTAGGAGGTGTGTCATAATTTACCCACGCAGTTAGTGGATATCACATGGTGTATTCCAATTTTTAGTGTTAGTATATACCAGTAAACTAGTTTCATCACGATGTTTTCCTTAGACCATTTTGATAGAGTATCAAATTATGATGGCTTGGAACGACTTCATCTGACTAAGCACTCAGAGAAATCTTCCCTCGACAATGAAGTAAGGGTCCCTAATTAGATTTTAGATAAGTACTTTAAACCTCAGATAATGTAACTTAGTAGTATACTTATGTGTCAAAATATGTGTCGTGGCTGGATCATAGAAATTTACATAATATCCAGAAATTTATCACTTCATAGCAAGGCCGAGTGATAGCCGTCATAGCAGAGCAGTGGTGGCCGAGTGGTAATGGCCCCGACTTACGAGTTGTAGGTCGCGGGTTCGAACCCAGCCAGGCGCAATACTTTGTGTAATTTATTTCATCACCACTGCTCTCAAAACGGTGAAGGAAAACATCGTGAGGAAACCGGCATGTCTTAGAACCAAAAATTCGACGACATGTGACATTCACCAACCCGCACTGGGCCTGCGTGGTGGATTATGGCCCATTCCCTCTCCTAGAAAGGAGGCCTGAGTCCCAGCAGTGGGAACATTAAAAAAGGCTGATGATGATGATGATAGCAAGGCCAACTAAAACTTTCCAGATCGTTTAGATTATGTCGATCGTCGTTTGACCACATCAATGATGTAGGGTTTCTATGATAATGAAAAGTCTAAAGAAAGTAGGCCAAACGAGGATTGGCATATCATCAAATTTTAACGTTTAGAACGATCTGGCCAGCCCCCCCCCCGTAGCCAAGTTACAACCGTTTCTTTTGCGTCGAACGCCTCAAGTTTGCCACGCCCCCGATTCTTTTGTTTTGACTACGTGATTGAGCGTTGAGACGACGTCATTTCTGTTCCATTTCCTACTAGCGTTAACGATGCAGATTATCAACTTGGCTTGGGGTACAGGAATGACGTCATCTCAACGCTCAGGCACGTGGTCAGAAAAAAGTATCGGAGGCGTGGCCAACTGAGGCGTTCGACGAAAGCAAAACGGTTGTCACTTGGCTAAGGGGGCCGTACATTTAAAGTTTTCTACTAGCGTTAACGATTGCAGATTATCAATTTGCCTATGGGTACAGTTTAACTTGACTATATCATGAAGGGACCAATTTCTATGATCTGGCCACAACATATGAATCACGTGAAAATGAGCACTATCTCTGTAAACACTATTGTGTTATTGTGTACATAATATGTAAAATAGTTCGTCATTCATTAGTACTACCTATGTTTCACAATATATTGTAAATCGATGATAATAATGTTAGAGTATGTAGAACCGCCTGTACCGTTGTGTTTGCTGAAGAAAATTCTGAAAAGGAGACGTAATTTCAATATTCATGTGTCAATGTGTGACGTGTGTTGTTTTCACACTCGGCTTTATATTACGAAATAACAGAAGCAAACGGGAAACTCGCAGTTGCGAACTCTCTGGCTTGGAATATCAATAATTTAGAAAAGCGGCCTGTTCTGTAAAGATCTTACTGTTAAAAGTTAGGTGACGTCATTTGGTAGCCTATGAAATACAAAATTTTCGAAAGATTTTTGCAATTTCCAGCTCAGTATCGAATAGTATTTTTAACCGACTTCCAAAGAAAGGAGGAGGTTCTCAATTCGGCTGTATTTTTTTTAATGTTTGTTACCTCAGAACTCCGTCATTTATGAATTGATTTGCTAAATTTATTTATCCCCTTACATGATACGCTAAAGACAATTCTGAAAAGGAGACGTATTTTCAATATTCATGTGTCAATGTGGGACGTGTGTTGTTTTCACGCTCGGCTTTATATTACGAAATGTCAGAAGCAAACGGGAAACTCGAAGTTGCGAACTCTCTGGCTTGGAATATCAATAATTCAGAAAAGCGGCCTGTTCTGTAAAGATCTTACTGTTAAAAGTTAGGTGACGTCATTTGGTAGCCTATGAAATACAAAATTTTCGAAAGATTTTTGTAATTTCCAGCTCAGTATCGAATAGTATTTTTAACCGACTTCCAAAAAAGGAGGAGGTTCTCAGTTCAGCTGTATTTTTTTTTTTTGTTATGTTTGTTACCTCAGAACTCCGTCGTTTATGGACCGATTTGCTAAATTTCTTTTTACTGTGAAAAGTTAGGTGACGTCATAATGACTTAATCACATTACCACTGCTCTAAGGTAGCCTGCGAAATACCTATTATTTTTTTACAATTTCCAGTTTAGTATCGAATAGTATTTTAACAAAAATATATTAAGTATATGCGGTAACGAAATGTTTGATAGAGAGATCTACTATCTAGTTTTATACTTACTCATTAAAACCATCATCACAATGCTCTAACTGGACATTTATTTACTTAGTACAGTCATGTATTCATTCGATGATTTCTCACCTAAAGAAAAAAGTCATCATGTCATCGGATCGTAAGCGCTAAGCGAGCAGTCATTCAACTTGATGCTACAGATTGACAGCTCACTTCACGGTGTTTTTTTATATAATAGTACGACGTTGTTAGTACTACCAAGCCTCTCAAACCTCGCTACATAATAGTCTTGTCGCATACTAACGAACGGGAACTAATTTTCCAACCATCTCGGCAATTTACACGATGCTAATTTTCAAAATTTTACATAATTTGCGCATAAACGCGAACACAATCTGTCCTACCAGTCGTTAGTTTATACAATTATAACAGTAGGTGTGTACATAAAACCGTTTTAGTACACTCAAGTACAAAAATATGTAAACGGTTCAACGGACAATGGGGACAGTTCAAAAATGTAATTGATTGAAGTCGATTACTAAGAGTACGTGCGTAACGTCTGATACACTAAGAATAGTTTGTCGATGCCTAGAATTAATTTTTGCACATCTATTGGAGTTTGGTTTCCGCGCTCAATCAATATTTTTAGGGCAATCATAGCTGAATCATCACTGATATATTATATACTAACTGACCCGGCGAACTTCGTACCGTCTAACAATCAAGGAATGTATGTAGTATATATTTCGATATAGTCAACCGATTGCGATGAAACAAAGCCTAAGTAATATATCAAGTTACACACAATTTAATGTATGAAACTTATCTAATGCGATTTCTTACATTTTACGTGATGTGCTCACAAGTAAAAACTTCTACAGATTTATTATATGTATAGATTACAAGATTATAGGTACCTACTATGTTTTTGCCCTTGACTGTACTACGTATATTTACACAAACTCAATGTTAACCGCGTCTTCTTCGTGGATGACGTCAGAGTGGGACAGGATCGTGTTTTAGCGTAATGACCCAAAAATGTAGGAAATTCACCGCTTTCCGCCCCCAATAACTATTTAGTGGTTGTAAATGTCCTTTTTTAAGAGGACAGGAAAGGAGGTTTATGGTCCAATAGGGTTTTAAGTACGGTTGAAGAGTAGGAGCTATTTTCTTCTTTTCTTTTGTGTTAATATTTTCTGTCAATTAAAAAAATTTTTTTTTTTTCACAAGGCCTACAGTGCGTTTCACTTATGAAGTTCCTTTGCCGTAATGTTGGCAATACGGAAAAACAGTGTTGATATATTTTTAGCAATTAAATTACTTAATATAAGGGAGATGAACTGATGCTTCGTTACTTTTAACAATTGCCTTTTTTTTAAACTATTTTTGAATAAAGTATAGGACGCAGGGCTCCATTCCGATAGTCCTGCAATTCTTTCAAATACCGAAAACGCCACGCGAAAATATCGTACCTCTCAATAACAACTTCCTTTTAGACATGCTTTTTTTTTAAAAAAAAAACCCATTTCCCTCATAATTCTCCAAAAAGTGTTGCAACTACCGTTAAAATCGATTTCGTCTCGCATTTCGGGGAACAATTTTGGTAAAGTAGGCAACTCTTTCCTTTTTTCCCTTCTTTTTGAGTAGACAGACAGGGGAGCCAACATTACGCCGAAAGAACTTCTTAAGTGAAACGCACTGTACATGGGCATTTAAAGTAAAGCGTCAGAATTTAAGCTAGTGCATTCTGTGTGGGCCGATGTAGCATAGTCAGTATTTTTTTTAATGTTCCCACTGCTGGAACTCAGGCCTCCTCTTTAAGACAGGTAAAGGGCCGTAATCCACCACGCGGGCCCAGTGGGGGTTGGTCAATGTCATGTCTTCAAATTGTTTACACTTGGGCCGATGTATTTTAAATTTTTCAACTAATCTAGTACATTTAAAAAAAAAAACTTACTTCAGAAACTAAATATTCGCATCACTTCCACAACGGTAGCGAAACGGCGAAACAATACATTTTTACTGATATGTAGAATTTGAAAAGTTAGGGTCTGTAGAGTTAGGCCGACAGAGAGATTTATTCAAAAGCTCGGCTCTACATGAGATCTGATATATTTTTCACAAGGCAAACGTTATGTGGTCGTCTTGGAAACCTTTTACATGAAATGATTTTGGTGGGATTTTAAATCTACGTATTATAATATACATAATAAATAGTAGATAAGTATATAATATACTACGAATAAAAAAAATTATTTTATATTAACTTTGTTTAGGATCGCGCAAGTCAGGGAGGGATATTTGGGAGGGGATAGAGAAGGTTTTTGCTCAGCAGTGGGACATGATTGGTACACATTAGGACAGCTAAGAAAAGACATACCAACATATCCAAAATACGCGTGCGGCGTAGTTATAATATATAATATACAATACAGCAAAACAACAGCAGTATATAATAGTAAAAATGAACGTGCGTTCAACTGTATTTTTTATAATTATCTCGAAGCATCGTTTCCACTCGCCAATATAATAATAATATATTTATTTAGAGTAAAAATTTAGTAATATAGTTACATAAAATCTTAGGTCTTAATCTTATCTTAACCTATTGAATGCTAATCACTTGTAATTAATACACTTATGTCACACTGTGGAACTTAAAGCATTTAAAGAGTAATCACAAAGGTATGAATGACTATGTTATGTGCCTGTACTAGGATAAACCTGTATCGTAGAAATTCTTACGCTATGATTTTTGTACAACAATAAAATTTGTAACAATACTTAACATTTAAAGTCTCGAAACAATGGAAAAACTAACAATTTACTATGTTATATATAGGTACCTAGATTACTTAAACAGTCACAATTTTTTTTTCGTATTTTAACCCTTCAGATACCGTCAATTAGAGACACAATAGTAAGACAATAGATGCGCGGCCACCGGTGGTCGCTTGTGGATTCATGAATTAAATCTGTTTCTTGCACTTAATAATACTTAGGACCTTTGGTTTTTACTTTTTACACCAATTGCGCTTTTACGCATTACATAATATTTATCGTCCATTTCGATTTGCTATCACAGATTAATTTTAAACCAGGATAATATTATATTGTTATTCGATAGCTGGAATGACGTCATCATTTATGTTACCGTTATTATAAAATCAATAATATTTTTGGTTGACACAGTAACACTGGTTACTGATTGACGTCATTCGATGGCGTTTTTGTGCCTACTGATATAATTTTAGCCTTGATCAGCTCTGCTATGTTATCACACTTCACACACTAATATTCTATTCCTTCACGCTTAAACGGCTGAATTGATAGATGAAATTTAATTTATGTTTCCTTTGGGCTTTTTTACTTTCATGCGAGTAACGGCTTCGTTAGCAGAAGCTAGTGAATAGATAATTGTACCTTCATTTCTTACTACAAAAAAGTACCTAGTTTCCGTGCGGAAATCGAACCCGCAGCGCAGCAGTCAATCGCTCAACCACTACGCCAAGTCGCCAATTGTACTATCTTGTGTTCCAGGGCACGGTATAGCTAGACTAGCTAGCTATCAGCTGACTAGTCTAGCGTGATAATTAGAGACACAATAGAAAGACAATGGGTGCGCGAACGCCGGCGCTCGCTTGGGGTTTAATGAATTAATGGTAGCTAAGTTGCGTCTCAATTCTTGTGGCCCCACGACACAACAATAGGGTAGGGCGCCCAGTAATCAAACACAGATTGTGCCCGTAACCAAGTTAACTAGCAACTTCATGGGATTCTTGTAATTAATGGCGAATTGATTTTCTGAGATTCCCTACTAAGGTTACTTGTACAACATACTTCTTTTCTTTGACTAGCTTTTGCCCGCAGCTTCACCCGCGTACATAAAATATAGCCTATGTCACTCAGGAATAAAATAGCTTTCAATCTGTGAAAAAAATTCAGCAATCGGACCAGTACCTACTTTCAGAGATTTACCTCCTGGCTCCTACAAACCAAAAAACAAACTTTACTTCTTTATGATATTAGTGTAGATATAAACTAAAAACTAGTGCTTGACTGTGATGCCACCTGATGGCAAGCAGTGATGCAATACTTGATGGCGAAACGCACTAGTTTATTAGGAATCTATTCACTCTAGCCTTTATCATCATATTTCAGCCGATATCGTCCACTGGGAGACATAGGCCACCTCCTCGCTCTTCACACTAGCCTTGAAGACACTTAAATTATAATTGCAGCAAGAAAACAGTTCCAGTTTAACGAGTCGATACGCTTAGTCCGGAACTCCTGACCGTAGAGGTGTCAATAATGTAAGGTGGACACTCGCCGCACGTTGTCCGATAGTCCAGGTTGTCCGATAGTAGACCGGACCTTGTGTTGACGCTTAGGGGAGGCCTATGACCAACAGTGGATGTCTTTCGGCTGATATGATGGTGGAACGAAGACAAAGAAGGAACAAGTGATGATTTTAGTCAATAAAGGTTTGACACGCGCCGTCGCACTGCAACCAAGAGTGGAAGATGTCATTAGATGACTATGCACCTAAAAAAAATAAACATACAGAGTACCGAAAGGCTGGCTACCATACAACTGTGCTGTGCTGTGCTGTGTGTGTGTGTGTGGGCTTTGTTCCCTTTGTATGCTTTTATGTTTGAACGATTTTATTTCTTTTGCGGAAAACGGATCCGTTTGCGGCAACACTTGTGGGGTTGACAGCAAATAAGCCTAAAGTCGTCCTTACTTAAAGCTATATAACTGCTGTACTCACAAAGGCTTCACTAAATTTTCCGCTTTCAGTTTGAAAATTCTGAATAAATGATATTGATTTTGCAAATAGGTTTTTAATCGAATTCCAAAAAAGGAGGTTTTCAATTCGGATAATTGTATTTTTTTTTAATGTTTGTCGCGCAAAACTTCGTCGTTTGCCAACCGATTTGAAAAATCTGTTTTTGTTGGAAAGGGTATTATACTTTCCAAATGGACCCATAGTCACCAAGTTGAGATCTGATGATGGAATCTTGGCGAAATCGAGGGAACTCCTCAAATTCAATTCAATTTTTTTGCGAAGTCAGTTTTTTTTCTATAATAAGTTTTTTTATTTATAACACTTACGCGGCAATTATTTCGTCAGTTTAAACTAGATGAGGCCGGTCTAGCTGACTACCCTGAGAAGAAACACCGAAACAAACTCAGGGGTCAAAGTCTCTTTTAAAGTCCATATTACAGCAAACCTATACCTAATGGTCAAATCATATGATAACCATGCAGATTAGTGTCTTTTGAGGAAAGAATCACACAGATTAGAGTGGACCTGTCCAGTCAGTGCAAACATTTGTCGTATACCTCGATTTAGGAGTACTATGGTGAAAACCCCTAGTCTGAAAGCTCTAAGCTAACACTACTACAGGAGTCGTAGTTTATTGATTTACGTTAATTTATATGATTAATTGAATGGAATTCTCATGCTGATAAGTATTCTGGTTGTGTCGCTTAAATATTCTTTACAAACTTAAGAATTTGTTTTGTGAAGACATTCACTTAGCTAAGTTACGGCTCACTCCGTCTCATTAAAGAATTCATTCATTCATTCATTGCGCGTCAAGTGTTAAGAGATAGTCTGTATTGTACCTCATTCTTTAGGGTTCCGTACCTGATTGCAGGTTCTGCCGACGAAACCCTATTATCAAGCCTCTGCTGTCTATCCATCTGTCAGTTGGCTGTATGCATTTCTGTTGCTGCTATAACAATCCCTACTATATATATATATATAATCCCTACTTCCCTACTAATATTATAAATGCGAAAGTAACTCTGTCTGCCTGTCTGTCTGTTACGCTTTCACGCAAAAACTACTGAACGGATTTAGATCAAATTTGGTAGGTAGGTAGAAGAGACACTGGAATAACACATAGGCTACCTATAATTCCACTGCTGAGCACGGGTCTCTGCCCGCGCGATATAAACTGTAGTCCACGCGGGCGAAGCCGCGGGCGGAAAGCTAGTAAATTAATAAAATTAAACACTAAAGGAGATTCCCGTCTATGAAATGTTATTTGGTCAGCGTTTTTAGCTCAATCCTAATATTGTTGTACAGAACCCTTCGCAGAAGAAGAGACAGGAAGATGATGATGGAGAACCCTTCGTGTGCAAGTCGGACTTGACTTGTTTTTTTATACTAAGGAACGCGATTGTCTAAACAACTTGGTCTTTAATTAGCTTTAGTGTATGTTTATGGAAAGTATATAGGTAGATAGATAAGTTAGTTCATACATAAGAAAAATGTAAGTGAAAAACAAAATACATTCGGTTGTACATTCTAGAATACCTAGTGCTATTGACAGATTTCCGATCCCTAAACTAGGTACTGTCCTACGTAAACCTATTTCTTAGAAGTCTGTGACATGTCTTTGTTTTGGATGAAGAACGGAGATACAATCGAATTAATACGAAACAGAGGCTATAGATAAATACTATACAAGGCACCATATAAACCAACAATAAAGTACATTGACTTTTCCTAATCCTACTAATATTATAAATGCGAAAGTTTGTATGTATGGATGGTAGGATGTATGGATGGATGTATGGATAGATGTATGGATGTTTGTTACTCTTTCACGCAAAAACTACTGAACGGATCTCGATGAAACTTGGTACACGAGTAGACCATATCCATATATGAATACCACATAGAATACTTTTTATCCTGGGATTATGTACGCGGGTGAAGCCGCGGGCAAAAGCTAGTATCCAATATATCGAAGGTACCCGAAAAACTATCAATTACCAATTTTTCAGAAAAGGTAAAGGATCACGATGGATGTCGATTCAAGACAGCTTTATGTCTTTAATTCCGTTTTTGCAAGTTTTTTGACCGATACATTTATGACGTTCGGCGATCTGATTGGCTCGCTTCACGCTCCTAACCAATCAAAGAGCCAAACGCAGACAACAATTCAACCTCATTAACGTAAAAACAACTCGCTCTTAGCGCACAGTTCTCGGTACGTCCATACTTCATAATATTTTGTATTGTCGAACTCAGATTTTCCGACGGTTTATTTACTAACACTGTCTCACTGAGGCGTGACTTACGATTTCCGTCTACCGTCAATTCGATTTACTATTCCTAGGATCGTGCTGTAGCGTAATTTTCCTTAATGTTTTCTTATTGCTAACACGTGTTTTTGTGACAAAATTGTTTATGATGTGTATTTTTTCAAAATTGACTGCTCACACGCATGTGGCCTTGCTTTTTCTGTAAATATTTTTGCTTTGACTACTGGTTATTTGCAACTCTAAGTAAATATGATTATGATTTAAATGTATGAATTATAAATATTGTTCTGGTATAGTAGTTTGATACGTTTTCCTTTCATTATAAAACAAAGTCCTCACTGCATGTCTTTCGGTTCGCGATAAACTCAAAAACTCATCGTCTTCCTGTCCTTGTCCCATCTTATGTGGGGGGCGGCACAACACTTTTTCTTCTTCCATTCTGCTCTGTCACTCGTCATGCTATCAATAACTTACTTTTTGTTTTATATCATTCTTCACACAATCCATATTTTCATTGGTTTCCCCTCTTTCTCTCCACCCATCCACATCCACATGTAAACTCACCAAACAACTCCATAACTCTTTTTGTCCACCACACGTAAACTTATACTACTGAATAAATAATATATAATTATATGTTTATCAGTTGTCTAGTACCCATAACACAAGCTCTGCTTAACTTGGGACTAGACGGCGTTGTGTGATAGCTGTGCAATATTATTATTACCTAAATGCAAATAAGCCAACCGGAAATAGCCATGTGGAAGACAGAACTTTTAATCTGCCGGTGGTAGGCTTATGGAGGAAAATAAACTGAATGGACTTTCATGCGGTTTTTAATCACAGACAGAGAGATTCATGTAAAAGGTTTAGATGTATAAAACATGTATATTATATTAGAGAAAAGCCAAGTATTTCAAAGAATTTTAACACTCGTCGTAGCTGGAGCGTTTCACTATTTGCCTCTCAACAAGCAAATATTCTTTTATTCGTCAGATTAGAGAATATTCTCTACAGCTACAGTTATTGATAATAATGTAAGCTTAGTATAAATTCAATTTTGCTCCCAATCCATCAGCTTCAATTCCCTGAGTCCTTGATTACAAACGATGGCTGGACTAAGTGCGATGATAAATTGGTCATTATGAAGAGTAATTAGAACAGTATGTGTTTATGTGACGTTGCTGTGTTTGTGAGCGCAAATCAGCGTCCAGAATAATAATGTATTAGATATTGACTCATAAATCCCATGATCTGAAAAATCATGACTCATGACTTGAAAAATTTTGTACTAAGAGTGAGCTTTGAGTTGAACCAACAAAACTAGATAGCTACCTAGTAGATACAATTCTTGATATTATTTTTTTAGGATATAATTAAACAATAACTCCCGCTCTTGGAGAAGCGCGAGGTAGAGTCAGATTTTTTTCTGACCAGCTGAGTTCCTTCAGTTAGGCCCAGAATAACCCTTGTAGCCTTGCTATCTCTTTACCTTTGAAGTGTAGGTGGGTTTTTTGTTATGGATAGGCTCACGTTGACCACTATCTCACCTGATGGTAAGCGATGATGTGGTCATCAATGGATCACACTTGCCTAGAAGTAACCTATTCAAGTACTCTTTAATTCATGAATCCCCAAGCGACCACCGGTGGCCGCGCATCTATTGTCTTACTATTGTGTCTCTAATTGACGGTATCTGAAGGGTTAATTTAAAGACCTCTAGCTTGTAGCGATAAGGAAACACAGACTCTGGCAGGGAATTTTAGTGGGTAGAGCGAGCAATTACTGTAATTTCGTATTTATAGTTTTTTTTTTGTTAAGATAGACATTGTTTTATTAAAGATTTTTAATTAAAGAAGTCAAAGATTGTACCTACTATTATTGAAGGAGACCCCAACATTTTTCAGGTAAATTATTTCTTTTCATCTATTATAGAAAAAGCAATTGCTGAAACTTCGATTTGCATACTTAATTTAAAAGAAAAATCGGTGGAAACTCGCTCCTTGATTAATAATTGAAAGTCTTGAACGGTTCACGTTCCTTTTCTACCCTTTGTTACTTTCCTTTTCCTAAAAAACATTTACAATCCTTTTGAATATTTTAATTCCGTCTAAATCGAAAACTTATTTTCTGCTCGTGCCAATTAACAATCTTATCTATGGAATTAAGAAATTTGATTTGTATTAAAAGTAGTATATCAATTTGACATTGACATCCTCCTTATTCCGTAGCAGTAAAGGCGGCTTTCGTAAAGCAATCTTTAAGCAACTCTTTTTAAATATTCCGCAGCCCTAGCAGGTGTCGTAGTCGCCTACTGGACCACATCCGTTTATTGATATATCTTTGAGGTGCACGTAGAAAACAACGCGCCTTAAACTCGGGTTTGACTCTTATCTGTTGCCGAGCTACCTATTGCTAGTCGTCCCTGCAAGTTCGTGGCTACGACGGCCACGAATCGCCCAGGAACTCTCGACGCTTGGGGCATCTCCTACGGTGGTGGCTGAGGCGTGAGGATGTCCTCTCCCTCACTGTTTCAGCGAGTTTTGGTCACACTTAGCAGAAGGAGATGATTGCGTTCCATGCCCTCTCGCCACGTACCATATCCTGAACCAGGGCTAGACGCGAGATCTTAAAAGACGTACTGATGTGTTTACCTAAAAAGTTGACTATTGACTCATTATGAATCAAAATATTGATCTGTGTACCTACTAGAATGTCCTCAAGAATTACTTTCCGTTATTTGTTACTCGTATCATAATAAAACGAATTTAAAGCTCTACATTAGATTGACGCACGCCTGGACCACGCCTGATTTGTACGTAGAATGACGTCGCGTGGCGTTGTGGCGTGGATCTAGTGGAGCTCTAAAGTCTAGTTTCCAAATGTTTTTCAATATACAGGATTATTTCCTAGTTTGATAGACAGTGGTCTTATTCATGATTCAATCTCATTTTGGTGTTTCATCACTGATGGTTACCTATGGGCTTATTATATTTTTTTTGCGCTATAAATTATTACTTACTTCAAAAAATATAAAATGTACGGAGACCGACGGCGACGCGCCCTGATCGGCGTACGTGGCACACGTGTACGCTGTGTAGGTCTACCTTAAGAAACAAACGCTCTTCATACAAATCTAATGATTGACGCACGCCTGGACCACGCCTGATTTGTACGTAGAATGACGTCGCGTGGCGTGTGGCGTGGATCTAGTGGAGCTCTAAAGTCTAGTTTCCAAATGTTCTTCAATATACAGGATTATTTCCTAGTTTGATAGACAGTGGTCTTATTCATGAGTCACTCTCATTTTGGTGTTTCAACACTGATGGTTACCTATGGGCTTATTATATTTTTTTTTGCACTATAAATTATTACTTACTTCAAAAAATATAAAATGTACGGAGACCGACGGCGACGCGCCCTGATCGGCGTACGTGGCACACGTGTACGCTATCATACAAAATAAGTCATGCTAACTAATTCAAATGGTAAATACGTAAAGTGTGACCCATCACCGAAGCCTCGTGTTGTTTCAATAATGAAATTGTTTGTGTACTGAACAAATAAGTTTTGCACGCGACTTTGTTTACGTGGGGAAACTAGTTGACGTACATACGATACACGAGATCTGCGACCAGATTTTCTAGAATGTTCTAGAAATTCTTTGCTTCGCGTTCCAGGACTCACGGTTTCTCCTCAGAAGCCAACCCATGGCCTCAGTAGACTCCGGCCCTGTTGGACCACTACGGCTTAACTGAAATCTCTTTGAAGTGCGCTTTGAATACTACGCGCCAACGACTCAGGCTTGGTCTGGACGGTTACCGGACGGCCGGACAGCGAGCTACCCGAGGGAATCTAGGCGAGAAAGTCCTCTTTTACGCGTGCGGCCGCCTCCTTTGCTAGTATAATTGCTTTGTAGAAGGAGGCGACCGCCTGCCAGTCCCCTCGCTGCGGACCATGGCCTGAACCAAGGGACCCGCTTGCAATCTAACCGAATGCAGCAAGTATCAGTTTTTTAGACTACCACAGATATAATTTACAAGGAGCTACAAACTCTAACATTCAACAAGCCGTAACGAAAAAACCTTTTGTGCAAAAATGTAAAGGTCTACCCAAATGAATAAACCGGAAGCCTTATTATTTCGTCCTCTTCTTAAACCTTTTGAATTCACAATATTAGTAAGACATACTTTGATTTCCGTTATTTTCTGCTCGAGTGGTCCTAATGCTCGTTCAACTGCATCAAAGATGACGTTAGCGAAGCTGAGGTTAGACCTGGGTGTCATTATTTACGTGACCAGACGAAGCAATAAAATATATCCTACCTGACCTCGTATTTACACAGTATTTTTTTTGGGTGGGAAATTATCTACTTCTCTCGAACGAGAGGAAGTGTCAAACTTTTAGTAACTAAGACCCACCAGTGTTTCTTCAGTTGTCCTTTGCGTTCCAATAGGCTTAGACAAATTACTTCTACTGTGTTAGCGTTCCCGCCAAATTCCAAGTACGCAATGTATGACACTGACATTAGCTAGCAAAGTGACGTGACAGCCGTGACAGGTAATTTTCACGGTGCTGGCTCTTTTGAACAATACGCAGCGCTGGCAGGTATGGGTCCGAACAGGCCTCTTTGTGACACAAATAGCATAGTATTATCAGCCTTATAATGTTCTCACTGTTGGGGCTCAGGTCTCCTCTCTAAGAGTGGGAATGGGCTATAATCCACTCCGCGAGACCAGCGCGTTTCAGTCAATGTCACATATCTTAAAATTTTTGGTTCTAGGACAAACTGGTTTCCTTACGATGTTTTCGTCGTTACCACTAGACCACCACAGCTCTATGACACAAATATCTAAGAGAAAATGTCATGTCGTGTTTCAAAAATTACTCTTAGTGAAGATGGATCTACGCTGGACAAGACATTTTTTAAGATACACAATAAGGTGACCATAATATGGAATAATCTAAACAAACATATTTTAACCTTAGCCTGCTTATCCTGGAGTGTTCCAAAACGCCTTTACAGCACTTCCACGTGTTCTATTTGAACAAGTTTCCATAGACCACCTTCTCCTTGCGTCGTTCTCCTCAATGCTGAGGGGTCGTGACCTCCCTCCCTGCTTCATCACTTTCATCCGTACGATATTCCTGCATCTGTTTCTGGATACAGATCCAGAAATAGAAGATCGCACGAGAGCGTTTTCATGTTAAAATTGTATTAAATCACAGCGATTTGGTTTCGTACTTATGTCTTTTGACTTGTTACGAAAAACGGAACATATGGAGGCGCGAAAAATGATGATAAAATGCTTTTTCTTGTTCATTCTTTGATAATGTGGCGAAACATTATGAAGGCAGGGAAAATGTGACGAGTGGGGCAGACGTTTGGGCTTAAAAGCATTGTTATTTGCATTCAACTGAGCCTCCCGTGACGCTAACTGAATTTTAAAAGGAACATCTACATGAAAGTCTTTCTGGAGAGTTTGTTGTTGTATTTTGTTTTTCCAGCAGCCATCGATATTTAGAGAGTCGTGTCTCGAATTTATAAATCTGGCTGAAAGCGAAAACACGGTGGACGAGGTCCTCTTCTAAGCTACGCGTCCAGCTGTGGGCTGCCATAAGCTGAATTGATTGAAGTCTTGTTATACTACCACCATTCACCATCAACATTTTAGCTCAAAGACGTCCAGTATTGGTTATAGGTCTTCTCCAAGTATCGCCATAATGACTGGTCCAGTGCGTGTCTTATCCATTGGATTCACACAACTCTTACCAGGTCATTGGTCCTCTTTGGGGGAGGCCTTCCAACATTGCGTCTTCCGGGACGTGGTTATCACTTCAGAACCTTTCAGTCTCATCGATAATTTCTTCTACGAACACTGCCAAATTATTAGACTTAACCTGTTACAAAATCAGTAGACTCAAATTAAAGAAACAGCATAATTGACCTACAAATTTATTTTAAGTTTCAGACTGAGTAACATATTCAAAAACAATACAAAGTCCTTGAGACGGCACCAAACAAGTACTTAACATATGGTAAGAAGTTTTCCACTATAAATTTAACGGAGGACTATTATAATAGTCTAGTAATCATTATTACTAATTTATACGCTTTACTGAATTTCCGTCTACATTTTTTTTTTAATTTCTATTTATAAACGTTCGTATGACTATCGGTTTATGAAGAACTCGGATGGCCCGAGTTCTTAATGACGTGATAAAATGTCAAGCGTGCGAGCGAGAAAGAGAGGTGGAACTATACACTCCTATTTTTTTTAATGGGGCTCTGTCTGTAACCGTTACTGATCGTATAGGTATTTGTGTAGATAAAAGTAAAAAAAAAAAACGAAATCAACAAAAATGTCCACGAAAAGTCGTAATTGGCTAATTCGTAATTTAAATTCATATCAATAGCCTGTAATATTTCCATAAATTGAGTGACATTTTGGGATATTTACAAACGTTAATAACTTTGTTGTGTATGAATATTATTTATTGAGACTACTTCAATAATAAAAAGACCTTTTCTAATAAACTCTTTAAGTATCTGTACTAATTAAGAACTACTGGTGTATAGCTACATCCAGGGACGTGCGAGTAATACAAGCAAAAAAGCCCGGCTTGCGGTAAAATTTCATGACACTTAACATCTAAGTCATTGAACTTAATAAAATAATTATTTAAAATAAAATCTAAACTTTAAACTTCGCGCGTAATTGAAAATTCATTCATTAGTTACGATACGCTAATACAAGTTCTATGCAACTTACCCAGCGTTCCAAATCGAGATAAAAGTGAATCGCGAATCCGACTAAATTAAATAGTCACAACATTTATGGACAATTGAATAATAATTGTGACGTTGCGCGTTGGTCGGGTTCGCGGTATGTTCACTTTTGTCCGCAATTCGAAACGCACGGGTGATGGAACGTAACAACGTTGCCATCTTCGATCTCGCTCTAACGCATAAGGCATTTACCGGGCTTGCTTTTCCATTTCACTTTTCCCTATAAAAACACAAAAAATGTGAGTTTGTGTGAGTAAATATTATAATGTGTGAAAACACTCGTCGAACAGTTTTAAGGCAAAAAATGCCAGGCTTCGGAAATTTTATCAATGAAATTTTTACGCATATTGCGAAAGCGAGGCGCCCTCTATGACGCGCGTACTATAATCAGTTCAAATTTGCTTTGAGCGGTTATCGGATTATGTTTTGATTGTTTTTTTTTAGTTTTCTGTCATTTAAAGTGTTATAATTAGTTATTGTTGTAACTTACTTGATTTTGAAGTGATTAAAGTTAAAGTATCTTTGAAATGAATTCGGAAACACATGCAATTGTTCCTTGTGAAGTTGTGACGGATTAAAATGTGTGGAAAAAATACTTAGCCAGGTAAAACCTTTGAGTTTTAAAGATAAATATGATCTCGTAACTTCACCTAAACCTACCCCTGATTTGAATATTTCTCAGAAAACTAAATCACATAGTAGGCAATTTCATCGCTCAGTTTACAGTGGATTGTAGGTTGCTCGCATTTAAATAAATAATTATTCTGTTGGTGTTGCATATTTTTCTCAAACAATAAGAATACTTGGAATACTTCAGGTTATAATGACTTAAATAATTTCGCTGGTGCCATGAAAATACATCAGAATTCTCAAAAGCACTTGAATTCAGTTATTTCGTTCTGCAGTTTTGGTAAAACGCGAGTAGAAACTTCTATTTCTCGACAGTTATGTGACGAAATTTCTAAGTACAATATGCGTGTAGAACACAATCGCGCTGTTTTTCAAAGATTAGTTGATGTTGTGTGTTTCTTAGCGCTACAGGAACTTCCTTTTCGAGGTCACGAATTCACGATGAGTCTAAAACCTCATTAAATAAAGGTAATTTCTCTTTTTCGACAGTTAAGTGTTATGTGTGTGATAAAGAACGAAAAGCTAATAAATGCTGTTTAAATTGTGAGTATTTGCCAATAATATTACATATCGTATACAATTATTTTTAATGATGAATTTTATTAAATACTAGCTTTGCCCGCGCGGCTTCGCTCCCGCTCTTCCCTACTCCACCCTACTATACCCAACTCTACCCTACTCTACCCTACTCTACCCTACTCTACCCTACTCTACCCTACTCTACCCTACTCTACCCTACTCTACCCTACTCTACCCTACTCTACCCTACTCTACCTACTCTTCCCTACTCTACCCTACTCTACCCTACTCTACCCTACTCTACCCTACTCTACCCTACTACTCTACCCTACTCTACCCTACCCTACCCTACCCTACCCTACCCTACCCTACTATACCCTACTCTACCCTACTCTACCCTACTCTACCCTACTCTACCCTACTCTACCCTACTCTACCCTACTCTACCCTACTCTACCCTACCCTACCCTACCCTACTCTACCCTACTCTACCCTACTCTACCCTACTCTACCCTACTCTACCCTACTCTACCCTACTCTACCCTACTCTACCCTACTCTACCCTACTCTACCCTACTCTACCCTACTCTACCCTACTCTACCCTACTCTACCCTACTCTACCCTACTCTACCCTACTCTACCCTACACTACGCTAATTTTTTTTTCCATAAGAACCTTCTCCTCACAATAACAATCACAACAAAAAAAAAATCAGCCAAATCGGTCAAGCCGTTTTCATGCCAAGTCGTGACAACGGAAAACGGGGGTCATTTTTATATATATAGACTACGTACGGATTAATAGATTCTTTTGTGCGCCATCTAGTGGATTTTTCTGAAATCAACTAGAATGTTTTGAGCGAGTTGCCAAAAATATCAATAGATGGCTCTTTTTCTTTTTTTTTAAGTACCAATATATATTTACTTAATTTCTAACAGTAAAAAAAAATCAAATGTACCTATTAAAATCAGCATTACAGTAAGAAATTTTGTTTTTTCGGGATATAAGGGGTGGGTAGGTAGATGAGTCAAGATTCCTTGGCTTGCCCCCTCTAAAGGCACCTGGCACGCCACTGGCTACATCCCTTTAACAGTTCAGTTTAAACCGTCAAATAGATCGCGTTAAGAGCTCGTAGTATGGAATTTGTAACGTAAAATAAATTGACTTCCTTAAACTGTCAGAATGAATTTTTTAATTAGGTCAGAGGGTCTAGTTTCGTCTCCTTATCTAGGACAGGTCATTGTGTAGTAACGATTCGGATACACGAGATAAACATTTTGTTTTATATTTCCTCAAACGACTGTAAGGCTTTGGGTTTATTATAGGGATGCCTATTGGGTTCAGTATCATATCATCTCCGACACCCAATTATTGGAGTATCGATTCCCTTAAACATCTCAAATTCGATTAGGATAGCCCTCAAGGTAAGGCTGTAAGACAGACAATTGGTTAACGTTATGTATTCAATTCAATTGTTCTTCTCAATAGTTGGGTAAGTTGGAAAAGCATCAAAATGTCATTGCTCAAAAAGATTTACAATTTGCCTGCTGCCCAGCTGAAATCTTAAGATAAGCAGAATATCGTTTGTACCGCGTATATCGAAACACTGGAACAATTTGCCTGCTGCGGTCTTCCCGTCTGTGTATAATTTAGGCGCCTTCAGTGCTAGAGTGAATGGGATCTTAATAACCTAGTGCGATTCACCATCATCGATTGCATCACTGCTTACCATCAGGAGGGATCGCAATCATGCACTAGTTACAAAAAATCGGTTAAAAAAGGAACGTTTTCTAAAATCTTTAGATGTAGGACGAGGAATTCATTCATGTTGACGCTTATCCTGAATTTATCCCCTGTGACAACCCTTATCCTATGAGCTATCAAAACCGATTTACTTTTACTTTACGGTCCACGTTTTACATCTCTTTCACTGTATAGATATGTATTAGGTACCTTATTTTCAACATACCCTTATTTTTTTTTTAACTGGCTGACTTGAATATTGATTTCCGAAAAAAAAAAACATGTGAAAGGATGTCTGAGGATCTGAAAGTCGTTGTGAGCAAGCATAGTCCTTCGTACATGATCAATTGCAATAATCAATTTCTGCTAAAATTCAAGACCTTAAAGGATAAAGATAGAAATACACTGCGCACACGTGTGCCACGAACGTAAATCTGGGCGCGTCGATCTCCACACATTTTAATTGCGGAAACTAGACTTGTAAAACACTGGATCCACGCCATGCGACGTCTCGTTCTACGCAAAAATCAGGTGTGGTCCACGTGTGCGTCGGTCTAATGTAGTTCTAGCTTAAATCTCAGTTGATTTCGTCTCCATCGGACCTTAATAAACCGGGAAGAGAAACTTCTAATTAAATGTCAATTAGATTGTGCCTTCATCGCTTACAGAGGGTCCGGTGTAAAAGCGTTTACGTGCAGATGCACAATTTCATTTGCCGGCGGCAAATTGCCTGCTTCTAGCTACTCCCCACTAACGACCTGGCATCCCTTTCCTGTTTTATTGACCGCTATATCACGCCTGTTTACTGTTCAATACACACGCTTTTCAAACAGTTCGTATTGCCTCCTCTGTTTGGAAAATGGCTATTCATTCGCTTTGTTTCCGCGCAGTACTTTGAGACCAACTCGGATTTTTCCGTATTTGAATCTCGTTGCTTGGTGAAATATTTGCACAAAAATACGTTATTCGTTTCCAATAAAACTTTTCAAAATAAACAAAGTTTTACATAATAAATTCCGTTATATGTTTTTCATCAATCATCACAGTAACTGCTATACGTGAAAATGGAATTGTAAATTTTTCTTGTTTGCGGCCCACACGGTTGTTTGCGATGTAAAAGCTATGTTTACGAAATGTAAACGCTGCAACGTTATTATTTCGATGATTCAACTGTTCAATTTATACAACTGCTATGCAAGCAGAAAATAACTGGAGTGTTAATTCGGAATTTTTCAGTCATTCGGGCCTGTCAGGATAAGATGTTAATCGAAAATGTCGTAAGATCAGGTTGTAATTCGAAATTTGACCCAATTCTCGCCCATCTGCCTCATTACATTACGTCCTAAACTTGCCTGAACTTAGCGCGTAATGTCAAACTACTTTGCCGTGATTAGTGTTCGCGGAAGTTAGCTGCTGGAAGTTCTGGAACCATTCGTTGGAAACTTAATTAGACACGCCCCGTTAAGTCTAATCCACTGACTGTAATGCTAAATGATTTTGAAATGTCTTCTGATTTTATTTGCTCTAGGTATTATGCTAGTGTTTTTCTTGAGAAAAGAAAGTTATATTTGGAAATTTAGGTGACATTGCGAGTGAACGATTCAAACCTTCGCCAAACCCTTTCGAGAAGCTCCATCGGGAATTACAGGTGGGTCGTTTACGTTCCATGCCTTTTTCTATTCAGTCGAAAAAAAAACTCTTCAAAGTATTTGGGATCAAAATAATCCCTAAGCGCTCAAAGGCAAACACGTAGGGATGAAACCCGTCTCAAGTAGACACCGACCCATTTCTCTTAATTTCTTCTGCGACAGAAACAGTGTGGGACAGATGTTACTTTGTTTTACTTTCATTTGATCAGCATGACTACAAATAATAACATTTTGAAGTTTTCGGGACGGAAAGTTGGAAGTTTTGCAAGTCGTAATAAGGTTAACATCATTTTCCTCGCAAACAATTCTGGAAATAACCAACTGGATCCCTTTGAAAAGTAAGTATTGACTTACTACGTCGGTAAAAAAATAATAATTTTAATGCTTGAGCAAAGTACTCGTAATATAACGACACGACGTGGGTAATGTTTTCTTTCAACTTTTTAAGGGGAAAAAGGGTAGTAATTTAAACAATCAAAATACAGGAAGACATAATGAGTGCATCGAACTAGAGTTTTTATTACTTCATATTTTCAACACTAGATACTGCTAACAGTTTCGCCCGCTTGAGAGTAGAAAATTGCCCCAAGGAAACATACTCTCGGTATAAAAAGTATCCTATGTTCTATTCCAGGATATGGTCTACATTTCATCTAAATTCCTCAGCATAAGGAGAGTAACAAAAATCTCACACACACTAACAAACTTTCGCACTAGTAATATTACGTAATATATATAATGGTCACGTTGTCACGCAATGAATATTCAACATGGGCCACTCCCTCGCCAGTATTGGTAAACAATTAGGACAAAAGATGCCATTCTTGAATCCAATTATTGTGTGGAAAAATCCTCCTTATCAACCATTAGCTTTTGCCCGCACCTTCGCCCGCGTACATAACATAATAGCCTATGTCACTCAGAAATAAAGCAGCTTTCTATCGGTGGATCAGTTTAGCAGTCGGACTAGTACTTTCAGAGTATACCTCTCCTACAAACAAACAAAAAAAGCTTTAATTACCTCTTTATAAATGGTCTAGTGTAAATGTAGATTAAAGTCCAGTTTTGACCATTATTTATACGCAATTCACTTTGAGATAAGGTAATTCTTGCATGTATTAAATTATTTTCAAATGCATATGAATGAATTTCGCATTTGCAACTCGTGGAAAATTGAAGGATGTGCTGTTGTCTATTATGAAGGAATGATACTCTTAGTTTTATCTGTAACTACAATGTTTAAACTAGTAGTATTATCTTCATGGTCCATATCTTCATGTATATTGCATCCGGCAATAGATTCTGTTATCACTTTTTATGTTTATTTTAATTGCTCTATGCAAATGTTTCGATAATATTCACTATCTTGAAATTACTTAGAGTTACGATTAGAATAGACTGTATACTCTTTATCGTTTTGAATCTCGATATTTATTCAAGAGATCTGTCATCATCATCATCTTCCGCCCTTGTCCCGTTTTATTTGGGGTCGGCGCAAAAATAACGCCCTTTTCTTTCACATCACTTCTCACACAATCCATCCATCTTTTCTTTGGTCTCCCTCTCCATCCATTCACATGTAAACTCTTTTAGCATACGTTTCATCCCTCCTCTTTACATGACCATACCAAGACAAACGGTTTCCTTTCAACTTTTCAGTCACTGGTGCCACTTTCAGACTTCTCCTAATATATTCAAGAGATCTTTAATCTGTAGCAATCGTTTATGATGTGGGTGTTACAAAAAGATATCTAATACCAGGTCGTGTGGTTTTAAATCAAATCCTTCATCAAAGTTAAACTACATGATATATGGGTTTTAATTAGCAACATTGGTTCAGTATATTACTTTTATATTAAAGTAGCGTAGAGCTATTTCTACTACATATTTGCGTTCGCGTACATTCCCGCAAGTACAGTTTAATTAAAACCATGAAATATGAATTTGAGCGAGGCAGCCAACCGGTAGACTGCGTGCGATTGTGCTCTCGACGTCTTTGATACCCTTTGTGGTTCTTTGACGTAGAGTTTAGTTCATTTGACATTTTAGATATTAGCAACCGCTCTATTTATTATGAATTTCATTTACCTCTATTTTATTTTGTATCCTGATTTTTTGTGTAGAAAAATATTTACCTAATTTTATTATGAGCTCGTTGTGGCCCACTGTAGAGCAAAGGCCTTACTTCCTTTATTCTACTCTTTTCTGTCCTTAGCCACCTCTGGCCAATCCTTAAGGTAGGAGTCCAATTTCAAAAGTCCAATTTACCTAAGCTTCTGAGAATTACAGTTTTTATCTGAAACCTACCAAATCGATATACAAAAAGTTATAAGTAACATGTGTTTTTCTTTATTTTTCTCCGTTGACTATAGTCTTAGCTTAGTTTGGTCTTTTCAACATTAATTTACATAATTTGCCAAATATTTACTACAGTTATTTCTCTTTATCGTTTGTTCCACTGGTTAGGTTGTTAAAAGTTTTCGCAATTCAACATGACGCTTTTAGGAAACTAAAATTAATAAAGTTAGTGTACTTTATAACGAGCCTGCGAATTTAGCAATTTGGATTGTTTGTACATTTCCATTAATTGGATTTTTTTGTTTATATGTCACGAATATTTTTGCAATTGAATTGTATAAAATGTGAAATTACAATTTATAGCAGAAATACGGTCCGGTCTTTGTAAATATTACTTAATATGGTTAAATCTTTCGTTACTAAATGTAAAAAAAATCTTTGGTTGTTGGTTACATCTTGATTGGTTTGCCTCATTTTTTATTTTATTTAAAAATAAATAGAGAATATAAATTAAACCAGTATCTACCATTTAAAATCGACAACTTGTTTTGCCATTATGAACAGTTTCTTGTTAAACCAGAAAGTTAGTTTTGAGTTTAAGCCAGCCAAATACCTAACAATATATTCATAGGCATCTTATGAATAATGCAATACTTGTGCTATTTCAATTTTGCTGTAGGTTGAGGAACATTTTATTTTACGGAAACAACCACATGTTATTTTTACGACTTCTGCGTAGAATGTAAGGTTTACGGGACAGAGACACACACATTTTTGGCCTTTATTCTCTAATGTACTTGATAGTATGTGGTGTATGCGGATCTGGATACTCAAGACGAGATTGTGAAGACAATATTCGGATGGAATTAGTCTATAGAGCTTTTTATTGCGACAAAGTAGGTAACAAAAATAGTCCTATGGCTAATTATGATTTGATTAATATTTTATGCTTTGCTTGTGGGTTCACGATTTTGTTCTCATAGTTTTCAACTTAGGTTTGCGTAGATAGAATTGGAAAAAGATAATGCGCAAATAAATAACGGCTTACAGTTTGTTAGATATAATTGGAAAAAGATAATGCACAAAAAAATTCTGGTCTACAGTTTGTAATAGGACCCGTCGAATATATTTACATAGCTTGAGACTATTTGTACCCGAAGTAGGTGGTAGCCTGTATCTCGGATTACATGTAACCCCTTTATTGAGCAACGCTAGTAACCATAGGCCATAGATATCCGTGCCATAGCCCGATTATGTACAAACACAGTCTTGCTATGGCTCGTATACAAATGCGAGTACACACACACAGCATTAATGAGTTGGGTTGATAATTATCATCATCATTATCATCATTTCAGCCGATAGACGTCCAAGGTTGGATATAGGCCTCCCCCAAGTGTCGCCACAATGAACGATCCTGTGCGTCTTGCATCCATCGGATTCCCGCAACCTACACACACTCACTTCATTAGGTCATCGGACCAATAATTATGTACAAGATTATTTCATTAAATCCTTCAATATTATTCACATCCCTCCATTGCTTATCCAAACGTCCAAGCCGGTCAAAAGTCAACTATCGGAAACATTCCGGTTTTCCGAACAACACCGAGTTTTCACGAACTTGCACGAGCAAAACAAATATTTTGCCGGGTTCCCCGTAAATTCGGTGGGTTCACATTTGCGTCCCGTTTAATTTCCCGTTCGTCGGCAGTCCCGATGTCGAAATTACTGAAATACTCTCTAAATAAACGACGTTGTCAGTTACAGAGAGGAGGAGATTGTCTTTCATCGAATCCTTCTTGCGAAAACTTAGAGGACAGTGGTTTTGCGTGCTGCCCCCCCCCCCGCCATGACGTCTTAGGGCCTGCGCTCATTTAAGACACGTGTCGTAGATAAAAGTTAGTTTTGTCTAAGACGTCTTGTCTCAAGTGAGCGCCGGCCTTTAAAATGATCATAATTTCGGTGTAAGAAAGAGATAGATTCGTCCTATAGTACAGTTCCGTCTCTCTTTCTCTCTCTCTCACACACAAACAGGATTCATAGTGATTTTAAGACATCAAAGTAAGGCCTTTGAACTAAAGCGTATATTTTAGTATTCTAACTTTAAATACCTATCTCCAAAAAAATTACTGATCGGACCATTCGGACAATCTTATTGTGTCCTAAACCCACGTACACGCTTAACTTGACACATTTGCCTGTACAGCTGAGTACAGGTAAACAGGAGCGTATATGTTGTACAGCTGTGCAGGTTTTCACACAAGCTTACCTGACAGGTATAACTGAGCAAGCAAACCTGTCAGGTATACCCTAGCGTGTACCTTAAGTCCTAAAGTAAATATAACTTTTTTATTACAATAAAATAATACAGAAAACCTTTTGAAACATCTGAAAATATGCAATATAGCACCTGTATCATGAATATCAGAGCCGTTGAGAATTTTTTATCACCGTATCCAAACCGAAGGAAAAACACCGTGAACTTTCACGTCTTTAATAAAATGTAACGACTTTCATGACGTGGAAATGGAACAAGGGTAGATGATACACTTGGGCTATATGAAGAGGAATATTTGAGCGTATATGTATAGATATATCTGGGTAATAAGAAATTTGTGCGTCTCGATTATTGTCTTTTGATTTAACTCCATAGATATTTTTGTTAAGGTGTGCAATAAAGTTATATAATATGCAATCCTCTCTTTTCCAATGACCGATAAAGCTAAACAATTGTTTGAGTTAGCCTTAAGGTAGATTGTAAGTTTTTGTGTTTTCTGTACTGGAAGATGTGGTCGCTAAGCGACAAAGCCGTTTAATAAAAAAATAAATTAAAAAAAAACCAGTACAAATAATCCAGTGCAAAGTCTTACTATCTTAAATTCAATTTATTAGGATATCACGTTGGTGACGACACCCGTGAGATTCCGATAGAACATTAGCCTGAGCAAAATTTCCCAAAATACCATAGTAATAATATTCTACTAGCTTGACTGACTATTAACCCTTCAGATACCGTCAATTAGAGACACAATAGTAAGACAATAGATGCGCGGCCACCGGTGGTCGCTTGGGGATTCATGAATTAAGTCAACGTCTTTTGCCAAATTGTGGCAGACTTTAATTTATTATTGTACACAAATTTTAATATAAAAGTACAGTGTTTCAACAATCTAAGTACAAATGCGAGCTTAAAGCTAGAACTTCATTAGACCGACGCACACGTGGACCACGCCTGATTTGTACGTAGAACGACGTCACGTGGCCTGGATCTAGTGTAGCTCATGTTTACAAGTCTAGTTTCGATATGAAATGTATGGAAATAAACGTGCCCAGATTCCCACCCAGGACAAATGTTTATGTGATGAGCATGATCATTTGTTCTGTGTCTGGGTGTAATTTATCTATAATATGTATGTATTTAGAATTATATAAGTATGTTTATCAGTTGTCTAGTACCCATAACACAAGCTCTGCTTAGCTTGGGACTAGATCGCGTTGTGTGATAGTTGTGGAATATTATTATTATTATTTATCGGCGTACGTGGCACACGTGTGCGCAGCGTAAGTCTACCTTAGCTCAACAATGAGTTTTCTCCCAGCAAACCTTTGAGTGATAAAGAGTAGACACTCATACGTATAATTTTGACAGGCTATACATACATAGCCTGTCAAAATTATAACCCTTCTTTGGCTTTGCCTTCTTTAGCATGGGTCGAATTCTGAAAGGGAAACCCACGGTTCTGGAACGTAAAGAGCAAATAAGGAATATAGGTGTGGTTTTAGCGCCAGAGCGATAGAAGTCATAGGATGATTTCCACCCTTAAAAAAAAAGTCGGGTAAAAATATATAATATTATTGTACCTACTTAAAATATAAACTTATAAATACTACGAGTATGATAAAGTATCAAATCATTATAATTAACAAAAACTCTTAGTATAATAATTATGACGAGGAACAAAATAAAGTTGAGAGGACTTGAAAGTCCTATAAGTCCTCTACTTAGTTCCGAATTATACGCTTGAAAGAAAATACCGTACCTTACCGTTTATTCTATTCTCATTTCATCTTTATCAGATGTATGTTATGTGATATTTCATTTCAAATCTCTGTAAGAATCTGATCATATGAGTATGTCAGACGGCAGTCTTCACATGTAAATTTTATTTATTAACCCTTCAGATACCGTCAATTAGAGACACAATAGTAAGACAATAGATGCGCGGCCACCGGTGGTCGCTTGGGGATTCATGAATTAAAAGCGACCTTTTTACGCTTATATTTATATGCTCGGGCTCGAATCGTGCTCGTAAAAAGGGAATACGAGCTCTCTTTGATAAGATGATCATTTCAATCGCTAAAGAATGTGAATGTCAATGGATCATACCCATAGGGCTCACTCAATACTCTATATTCTATTTAAAAAGTATATTTTTTATTATTATTCTTCATTGATATTATATTAATATGTATGTATTTAGAAATATTTAAGTATGTTTATCAGTTGTCTAGTACCCATAACACAAGCTCTGCTTAGCTTGGGACTAGACGGCGTTGTGTGATAGTTGTGGGAAATATTATATTATTATTATTATATTATATTGATAAACTTGAGCCAGATTAACAATGTTCACATTACCGATGATTTTTTTATTTCTAATGTGACGTTATGAATATAAAATAAATTGGTCAAAGCAAAAAAAAGTTAAAATATTGAAAATATCAAAAGAATAAAATAATCCTTACTAATAATATAAAAGCGAAAGTGAGTTTGTTTGTCTGTTACGTCTTCACGCCTAAATGACAAAACTGATTTTAATGAAACTTGGTACACGGATAGACCACGTCCTAGAATAAGACATAGGATACTTTTTATCCCGGAAGTAGGTTCCCTTGGGATAATTTTCTGCTATCACGCGGGCGAAGCCACTGGGAGCAGCTAGTTATATAATAAAGTAGCTCTTTGTATGTAGGGTGTGCACGTTTGTGGGTGTGTTTGTATGTATGGTGCAGTGTTTCATTTCCTTAACTGTGATCTTAGCTAATATGTTTTCTGTTTCTTCATGTCTGAGTTTTTAATTGAAATGAACAATTCGATGCACTTTCAACCACTCATAGATACGGATATCTAAAAAAAATTTACTTCACCAGATTCTGGAGTCTGGTTCTCTAGCAAAAATATAAAACTATCGTAACATGAAATATATTGATAATTTTCTTCCCCTTAGCCTCGAACATTTTCATCTAACCCAAAGGGGTAGTTCTTACGGGAGCGGATGACCCGACCGCTTAAAGGCAGGAAACACTTGAGACTCGATGAGACAAAGTCCCTTTATGTGTCACTGTCACAGCTTTTGCCCGCGACTTCGCTCCCGTTAACTATACACTATATTCTACTCTACTCAACTCTACCCTACCCTACTCTAGTTACTCTACCCTACTCTACCTTACTCTACCCTAGTCTACGTAAGGAACGAGTTCTAAGCTCAGCTCAGGTTCAACTGTTCTTGTGAAATGATTTTCTTTCATATGTCACAGGGAAATGAGGATATCATGGATTTCACGGAATCCCGGTAAATGTCGAATATTCTTGTTTATTACGACATATATGACGATAAATTGGATGAAATTATATCACTAGATATTTTTAGTAAGAAGACGTAATAAACAAGAGTATTCGATATCTACCGGGATTCCGTGAAATCCCTGATATCTTCATTTCCTAGCGACATCATTATATATAGATTTCATAAATCTGCTATGAAAATTCAAGTTCATTAAAACACGACAAAAATAGTCTTCAATTCTATGCGACAAAGAAATAAATTATGAAGTCGGGAGAGTTGGTAGCCAAAACCGCTGTTTCTGGATATTTAGGGGCCATCCGTTTGCTTTGAAACTAACTTTGTAATTAACGGAACGGTCGAAAGAACTGTTTCGGACAACTCCAATAAACTTAGTTAGCTTCTGAGTACTTAACCTAATTAAAGTTGACGTTGATGTTGTTTCACAAATGTTTGGAACTTTGGACAAATTTTTCCGTTCACTACAACGTGACGTACCAGTATGCCACGTGCCCAGTAACCTTCTACGACTAAATAGAGGCAGCCTGCGTCTGGTGGCATGGACCATCATCGGACACTGCTCCCTGAATAAACACTTGAATATCCCAGATAGCCCTTTGTGCAGACGATGCATGGGCTCAGGAGAAACTGTCACACATGTGCTCCTCGAGTGCACAGCCTTCAGTGAGATCAGAACACGAACCTTGGGAGCCCCGAATTGACTGATGGACGCTCTGACTGTTCGTACACGTTCGTTCATGTCAAACTAGTTTCGATTTTCGTCAATAGATGGCGTTGTTAGTTTTGTGTCGAATCCTGAATGGCGGTGTTAAGATTCTCCGCCGTTTAGCTAGGTCAAAAATTTTGTATTTTTTTTGTGTGAGCAGCAAGCACTGTTGATGTTATATTATACGCGCTTAATATAAAGTCCAGTGTTTAATTAACACCCTCTCCAAGTCGACCTTCGTACATGGTCCTTCGAGAGCCGGATGTGGTCGGGAGTGTTTGTGGTGGTTCCGGTGGTGGTAGAATTCTTCCACCCTTCGCGTCATTACTGGGCAGTGGATCGCTGTCCAGAGCAAACCCCCCTTCAACCGGGGTACACCAGGTGAGAGGTGTTCCTGGAGCTGGAGGTGGAACGGGCTGGACCAGGGTGCAGCGAGCAGCCTGGAGCAGGGAGCAGTCAGTGGAGCGTGGTGCAGCGCTACTGGCAGGCAACAGCCGGAGGGACGGCGCGAAGGAGACAACGTGCGGCAGAGGGCGCCACTGGTGGTGCAGTACAGCGCGCCGCGATACCGTGGTGCAGCATTGTGTCAGTGAGTGAAAGAAAATAAAACCGTGATACATTTTACATCTGAATCAGGAAGAATAAATTAAATTTCTACAAAAAGTGCAAGTCCGAACGTAACTTCTTTGAAAATAACTTTTAGTATAGATTTTAGAACTTGTGAAATTTTTCGTGTAAAGTGGGTTCAGACGGGGAATCCATGCCCGATTTTGATCCGTAAGACTTATTTGTTTAAAACTTGTAAAATTTTATGTGTAAAGTGGTTCAGACGGGGAATCCATGCCCGATTTTGATCCGTGTGACTTATTTGTTTACAACTTGTAAAATTTTATGTGTAAAATGGTTCAGACGGGGAACCTATGCCCGATTTTAGACAAAACCAGCCAAACACTTGTGAATTTTAAAACTTTAAGTTGATTATTTCATTTCGGTAAATTTGTATTAAGTAATTGTTTTAAAATGGAGTCCTTCCTTGCTATACAGGAGGACATAAGCTCTAAAATGATTAAGGCAAAGTCCAATTTAAAGAAAGCTCCTAAGGAAAGGTTAACCCAAGCGTATATAGAGACACGTCTTGAAAATTTAGAACAATTATGGAATACGTTCACGGCCACTCATACTCAGATTTTATGTAAAATTAAAAAGGTTGAATTGTCTAACTCGAGTTATATTAAAGATGGTCTTTATGATGAAGTTGAGGAATTTTATGTAGTTTTTAAAAGTGAGTTAAAAGAATTTTTAACTACTAAAGGCCATTCAACTACGCTACACATGGATTCTAAGTCTATTTGTCAGGACAAAAAAGGTAGAGTTAAGTTACCAGAAATTAAAATTCCTTCATTTTCGGGAAAATATTCAGAGTGGCAAACATTTAGAGATTTGTTTGTAGGATTGGTGCATGAGAATTCTTCTCTTGATAACGCACAGAGATTTTTTTATTTGAAGGCTCATTTATGTGGGGAAGCTGAACAACTTTTAAGAAATATATCGATAACATCAGATAATTATGACATTGCATGGTCTAAATTGGATAAGATGTACAATAATAAAAAGTTTCTCGCAAACGGTATAATGAAAAGATTACTTGGTCAAAAGATGTTATCCTATGAATCGGCAAACGAGATAAAGAGACTTATTACGACTACCTCAGAATGTTTGGAGTCGTTAAGTAATTTAGGAGTGAAGGTTTCTTCCTGGGATCTGATTGTTGTACATATAATTAGCGGAAAATTAGATAAAGAGACCAGGAAATGTTGGGAACTCCAAGTTGCTTCAGATACAAGTAATGAGTACCCTACATTTATACAGTTTTCAGAATTTTTAAATAGTCGCTTCAGAGGTTTGGAAAATTTAGATAAATCAGAAAACAGGGAAAGACCTACACAACAGAAGGGAACACACTCCTTACATGTTTTGAAAGATAAAAAGTCAGTATCGTGTGATTTTTGCTCAGCCGACCATAAGATTACGTCTTGTCCAAAATTTTGTAAAGAGGCAACTGAAGTTAGGCGTACCTTTGCTATGGAACATAATTTGTGTTTTGTTTGCTTACACAACAACCACTCTGCCAGACACTGTAAAAACACTCTCAGATGCCAGGTGTGTAAACGCCGCCACCATTCTTTATTACACCAAACAGGTGTTTCTGGGTCGATAATTGGTGAGGGTAATAAGGGGGCTCACGAGGAAACCTCATCAGCCGTTGTAAAGGTGATGAAGGAAAATAATAAAGGTAATATGGAAATAGCCGCGCAAGCGGAGGGGTCAAGTAAACCACTAGTCGCGTGCTTCTCGTCTGGAACTGGTCGCAAAACTGTTTTATTAACTACTGCGTTAGTAAAGGCGAAGTCGCAAGATGGGAGCTATCGAGTTGTTAGGGCTTTACTTGATCAAGGATCGCAAGGTTCGTTCGTAACGGAATCAACGGTTCAATTTTTAGGATTACACAAAACGCCATCGAGGCAAACGGTGATAGGCGTAGGCGGAGAAAAAGGTGCGACGGCTAAGTCAACCGTTGTACTTCAATTGAGGTCTAGGATAGATCCGACTGTACAAATAAATGTAAATGCGTTCGTCCTGAAATCAGTTACTGCTCTTCTCCCAGCTACGAAAGTAACTCGAGTAGAATGGGTAGATTTATTCGATGATGATTTGGCTGATCCAGAATACGACAGACCAAATAAAATAGATGTTTTATTAGGTGCTGAAGTATATAGTCAAGTTATTCGGGAGGGCATTAAAAGGAATGTTGGTGGAACTCTTTTAGCGCAAGACACCACGTTAGGTTGGATATTGTCAGGAACCTTTGAGGTGGATCAAACTAGTAATTCCTCACACATTACCGTGATGCATTTAAGCTTGGCGACAGATAACCTGCTTACAAGATTTTGGGAACTAGAAGCGGAACCATCTAGTAAAAAGATGCTCACGGAAGATGAAAATAATTGCGAAGTTTTATACACAGCTACTACTGAACGTGACGAGAGTGGTCGTTATATAGTAAGGCTACCATTGCGGAATGAAGACCCAGTCAGCATGGTTGGTGATTCGAAGGTAATCGCTGAAAAAAGATTAAGATCGTTAGAAAGTAAATTCAGAAAAAACAGCAAATTCAAGGAAGATTACACGAGAGTTTTGGAAGAATATTTGGAGCTAAAACACATGAGAAGGGTTGCAGATGAAAACAAAACCCAAAAAGCGATCTACTTACCTCACCATGCTGTTATCCGGGAGGATAAAGAAACGTCAAAGGTCCGCGTCGTATTTGATGCTTCCTGTAAAGGAACCAATGGGATGTCACTTAATGACAATATGTTAATTGGTCCAAGTTTGCAGCCGGAACTCCGACACATTATTATGCGTTGGAGGGCGCATCGTGTGTGTCTCGTAGCGGACATAGTCAAGATGTACCGGCAAGTGTTGGTAAACAGGAAGGATGTAAGATTACAAAGGATCCTCTGGAGAAAAAGTCCTGAAAAAGAAATACAAGAATATGAGTTGGAAACAGTTACTTTCGGGACGGCAGCAGCACCATATCTAGCTGTAAGGTCGCTTCAACAGTTAGCGCAGGATGAGTGCCAGGATCAACCAGAAATCGCAAGTGTCATTTTAAACGATTTTTACATGGATGACTTGATGACCGGAGCTGAAAACGAAGAATCCTGTTTTAATATATACACAGAGTTGTCTAAGGTGTTAGCCAGAGGAGGGTTTCCATTACAAAAATGGAGGAGCAATAGCCAAGATTTAGTAAATAGCATTAAGGATGGAAATGATGAAGCGTTACAGATTAAAATCGACGATGTATCAAAAATATTGGGACTTACCTGGAATTCGCGCAACGATTGCTTCCAATACTCTCTGGAACTTAAGCCGGTAGCAGGACCTGTAACAAAAAGAAAAATAATATCCGATATCGCTAGGTTATTCGATCCATTGGGGTGGCTAGCACCGATCATAATCATAGCAAAGGTGTTGATTCAAAAGCTGTGGTTAGCAGGGTTGCAATGGGATGAAGAAGTTCCCAACAACTTACTAAAGGAATGGTATACTTACCGTAATAATTTGGCTTCCATAACAAACCTGAAAATCCCGCGATGGCTGCTCATGCGTTCCAAAAATGTAAAGACTGAGCTGCACGGATTTTCAGATGCGTCAAAGGTGGCATATGCAGCAGTTATCTATGTGAGAGTCGTAGACAATACTGGTAACATCCATGTATCGTTAGTAACGGCGAAAACGAAGGTTGCCCCTATAAAGCAGGTATGCATTCCACGGTTGGAGCTTTGTGGCGCAGTGCTGTTAAGTAGTTTGATGGTCGAAGTCGGCAAGGTTATGGATATACCAAAGGGTGACTGGCACATGTGGATGGACAGTGAAGTGGTTTTGGCGTGGCTTAACAGTCATCCAAGCCGTTGGAAAACCTTCATTGCCAACAGAGTCTCCCATATTTTGACCATCACAGAAGCCCAACACTGGTGTCATGTTCCATCAAAGCAGAATCCTGCAGATTGTGCATCTCGTGGTGTTTCTCCTGCAGATGTGGTTGGCACATCTATATGGTGGGATGGTCCAGAGCTTTTAAGACAGCAAGTAGTAGAATATAAGAAGCCAAGGAATAATACTACTCATTTGGAAGAAGTAAAGGTGCACACATCTATTATTGAAGAAGGGTTTTCTGAAGAATTGATGAATTTAAGAAATAATAAGCCTTTAGAGAACAAGAAACATAACTTAAAATCATTAAATGTATTCCTCGATTCTAATGGAATAATAAGAGTTGGTGGCAGATTGGAAATGTCGCAGCTCGGCTACGATCGTGTGCATCCCATACTAATTCCAAGGGAGTCATTCTTGACAAACCTTTTGGTAGCTGATGCGCATTGTAAAACAATGCATGGTGGTCCGCAGCTTATGGTGACATACTTGCGCTCAAAATATTGGGTAATCGGAATTAAGTTGATTGCAAAAAGATATGTTAGGAATTGCGTCAAATGCATTCGTTATGCGGCCACCACCAAGTCCCAACTAATGGGTCAGTTGCCAAGCGCACGCGTTACACCGAATAAACCATTTTTTAGTAGCGGTGTGGATTATGCGGGTCCTATAAGTATTAGGATGTCAAGGGGTCGCGGTAATAAGAGCTACAAAGGCTACATAGCGTTGTTTATTTGTATGGCCACAAGGGCGGTACATCTAGAAGCTGTAAGTGAATTAAGCACAAAGGGTTTTCTAGCTGCTTTCAAGCGCTTTGTAGCTAGGCGTGGTCGATGTGCGCAACTACACAGCGACAACGGAACAAATTTTGTAGGGGCAGCGCGAGAATTACTTCATTTGTTCAACGAGGAAAGGTCAGGAATAAATCCCGAATTAGCAGAGGAGTTAGGCAATAATGGCACGGAGTGGCATTTTATTCCCCCTCAGTCCCCCAATTTTGGAGGGCTTTGGGAAGCAGGAATAAAATCCACAAAGCATCACCTAAAGAGAGTGATTGGCAATTCGACTCTGACCTTTGAGGAGATTACCACGGTATTGGCTCAAATTGAGGCATGCCTTAATTCAAGACCATTATCATATGTTGAGGATCAGGACAAATTAAAAATTTTGACTCCAGGTCACTTTCTAGTAGGGGAACCTCTTGTCTTGCCTCCTGATTTTAATTATGAAAGGGCAAATGTTGGTACCTTAAGGCGATGGCAACTGCAACAGCGTATGATGCAGGAATTTTGGCGAAGATGGTCGCACGATTACCTTCACCAATTTTTGCAACGGCATAAATGGCAAAATAAAAACCCGGAGCCATCTGTCGGTGACATAGTTTTGGTCAAAGAGGACAATTTGCCCCCTGGCAGGTGGTTGTTAGGTAAGGTAATCTTAAAACATCCCGGATCTGATGGTGTTACGCGGGTGGTAACACTACGGACATCATCGTCCACGATAAAGAGACCAACTTCTAAATTATGTTTATTGCCTCTAACAGAATAAATATACGGATTGTTTATTTTTGTTCAATGCAATCTATGTAGTGTCATTTACATGACTGATAATAAAATTTTATATAGTTTTAAGAAATGCAATTGTTAGTGATAAGTTCAGTAGGTATATATTCAATATGTTGTTTAACATTGTTAGTAATAAGTTCTGTTGGTATATAGTTATATGTTAGTTATTATTATTGGTTATCAAGGCTGTATACTGTTTAACATTGTGACAGGACTCAGTCTTGAAGGACATTCGCCATAATGTCCTTGGTGGGCGGCATGTTCGTACACGTTCGTTCATGTCAAACTAGTTTCGATTTTCGTCAATAGATGGCGTTGTTAGTTTTGTGTCGAATCCTGAATGGCGGTGTTAAGATTCTCCGCCGTTTAGCTAGGTCAAAAATTTTGTATTTTTTTTGTGTGAGCAGCAAGCACTGTTGATGTTATATTATACGCGCTTAATATAAAGTCCAGTGTTTAATTAACACCCTCTCCAAGTCGACCTTCGTACACTGACCAAACTGAAGAGATTCATATGTTTCTGGAATGAGGTGGGCTGGTTGAAGTAATGGCCGCCATGGCCCACACACAAAAGGTCCGATAAGGACTAAGTGCGGAAACCAGACCACAAAGATAAGATAAGACGTGACGTAGCGTAGACCTACACGCGTTCATTATCAAGTTACCAATACCAACCCTAGTCTTAGTTTTAATTCCTGCCGTTTTTTTTAATGGTGTTCTGGGCGGAGTGTCAGACTTTTCCTGACTAAAACTAACCCGTGTTATTTCAGTTACAACGCAAATGGCTGCGGTAACTTCCGAAGTCCGAACCATCCCGTAACCCATGGAAAAGTACAGAATAGTTGGCCGAAGTTAGATATAATAACGTAGGACTTGGCATTTTATGAGCATTTACTACGGATATTGGGCAAAGATCTTCCTAAGGGTTCCGTAGTCAACTAGGAACACTTATAGTTTCGCCATGTCTGTTCCTCTGTCTGTGGGTAAATCCGGTCAAATGATGAGACACTAATCAAATGCACAAGTTTTAATTCCGCTTTCCGCTCTGCTACCTTCTGTGTGTACTCTTACGCCATCACATATCGATTTCGTTGTCGGGACCGAGCTGATACGGATTATATCTGACCTGGACGCTTTAATAGGAACAGGACTATAGAGTCCTAGGGTATAGCATATGCATAGGCATATACTGTGCTATCGTACCTAACCCATAGAGGTAATCCGCGGGAAAGTAGAGTGCGGGACAGCACCCATTTTGTTTAATGATAAACTCGTACTTGAAACTTCGTGAGTGGCTTCCTTTCCTCAAATTTCGTTTTACTCTGCACTTCTCTTCCACAATCATCACACGACACACGCACAGACAAATACGCAACTCTCACCAACAGTGCTATGATTGCAACCAAATGTAGTAAATTTTTCTGAGCAACGACGCCCAAGTCACAGAAATAAAACTTAGTTTTGGAGCCAGCTGTGTAGAAAAATAATAATCAAAATTTTTACATATATATTTTTTTAAAGAAGTATTTAAAAATGTAAAAAATAAGTGAAGAAGACAAATAAAGATAATAATAATATATTTTATTCAAATAACGCTTACAAAAATGAACGTTAAGCCAACAGTAACAGTTTTATCATAGAATCCCCAAAATAAAAAAACCTAAAAATATTCTAAAACTAAAATATTATTATATGAATGAAGAATGTTATATATAAAGTTATTACTTATAATTAAAGTATCGAAGCTTATTTATTATATAATAATATGTCTATTTATAAAAGTGCTGCGTTTTTCTGGCATTGGGTGCTGCTGCTGTACTGCCGTCCCGCGGACTACAATGTCATTCATGGTTCTTGTACATACGTGTTCTTGTGATATCTCTACTATAGAGTGCATCGTGTGTATTTCGTTTTTGAACTAGCAAACTGCTTACTACATCGAAACTAAAGTCAGCTCAAAATATACTAATTATATTTTTAAGTTCACTTCACCCGTGGCTGTGCAAGCTCTCATAAAAGTAGGTTTAATTTTTCTAAAAGGAAAAACTCAACAGACACTTTTTTTTTTTTTTTTCTCGGCGGGGAAAATCATCTTTGACGAAACCCGCTCTTGGGTGGAGCGGGAGACAGTGTCAGACTCTTACTGACTAAAAACCCCGCGCCGTTCCTTCTAGCCTTCATACCGGGGCACGAGCTCCCTTTCGGACAACCCTGTCCCCAGTAGGCTTCGACCCAGCTGGGCCCCTCCTGCTGCTGACAACTCCTTGAGGCGCGCGGGAACAGTGCGCGCCGTCGACGTCTTAGACTCGGTCCATTATCGGACGATCGGACAGCGAGCTACCCATAGCTCGCCGTCCGCGAGCCTGCGTCTACGGTGGCCGGAAATCGGGATCGGAATCCCGGCGACGGCGGCGAGGGCGCCGTTGCCTGATGCGGTCGGCCTCCTCCTTTGCAAGCATTACTGCTTCGCAGAAGGAGGCGACCGCCTGCCATTCCTCCTCGCTCCGGACCATGGCCTCGACCAGGGCCCGGCGCGAGAGGTCTCCGCCGCCGATCGCCCCCACGAGGGCACGGCGATGCTCCGCCCAGGCAGGGCACACCTCGACGGTGTGCTCTACCGTGTCCTCCGGGCGTTGCGCACAGTGGCGACACCCGGGCGTCTCTTCCGCTTGAATCCGATGCAGGAACCTCCCGAACTTGCCATGTCCGGTGAGGACCTGCGTCATTCGGAAGGTAAGGACGCCGTGAGGTCTTTCCAGCCACGCCTCAAAGAGGGGACTTACCGCCATAATCGTGGCGTGCCCAACTCAACAGACACTTAACCCGACAACTGTACCGGGTCAACCAGATCTTTCTTGCTGGAATTTTCTTTTTTTTATATAATATAAACTAGTGCTTGCTGAGTTAAGAGCTTATTCACTGTAGCCTTGAAGACACCTATATTATAATCGGACGGGAAGACCGCAGCACGTAAATTGTTCTAGTCCTTTGATGTACGCAGCATAAACGAAGAGGTCGAAACGCTTAGTCCGGACCGTAGAGGTGTTAACAATGTAAGGATGTTTTAAATCTGATTGATGTACGAAAGACGTTGAGACTGCTTATCAAACTCCGTTGATGCACGATCTTAAAGATTGATGAGAAATTGTTGGAAATGATGGAGATTGATCGAGACCGAATCAATCAGGTATTAATTACCTTCCTGCTATCAGAAGCATCGTTTCTTTGTAGGAGCCCAGCAGAGTTGAAGCCTACTGGGGCCAAGGGTCTGCTTCCGAAAAGGAGTCTCGGTCCTGGTATGAAAGGCAATGTCAGAACGCGGTGGGTTTTTTAGTCAGTAAGAGTCTGCCACTATCTCCCGCTCCGCTCAAGGGAGAAGGATGTCATCTGAATGATTTTTAACCACCGAAAAAAAGCATCGTTTCTCCAAGACATTTTTTTTATGATTTTCATTCGTCTAATACGGGTCGCATAAATATAAAAATTTGATATCTGTGATTCGAGTTCAAGTCATTTGGAAGGGAAGACATCAAATATCTGATTAGTCTAGAATCCTCAAGAGTAATTCACAATTAGATTTAGATTTAAAACTTATGATTTCATATCTCAGTTCAAATCTAGATTAAATTACTCTCTTGGGAGAACTGGTAGGTCGATATCTGGTATTTAATTTATACTTTAGGTTCTCATACTCTTTTCTAACAGGTAGATGTACTCGCTCCATGCTTTATGGATTCACCGCTTTTTTTCTTCGTGGTTTCGGCTGGAGTTTCGATTTCGGCCTAATATTCGGCTCGAAACTAGCGTCTTTGAACTGACGTTGTGAATTTGTGCTGAAAACTAACTGACTAAGATTATTTAGTTTTTTTATGAAAGTTATAATTGAAATTATAATTAGGCATAAGTATATCGAAATATTATAGTTAGAATTTTTTTTTAATTACAAGCTTTTATTTAGTTTCACCTGTCCCGATGTTTGTTTGTCATCAAATATTGTAAATAAAATTTGACCCACTTCCTGGTTACCGATTGAGCTGAAATTTTGCATGTATGTAAATCAGATGACAATGCAAAATTATTGTAACATGGAGCTGATCTTATGATGGAATTGGAAGGCGGCTATAGGAACTTGGTAGTTAAACGACACAACCCCATCAAGTTTGGGCCCGTATGATTCGTCTTGAGGAGTATTAATTATATAGGTATACCAACTACCAAGCTATAAAAGCTTGCTATGAAAAAATGATTTTCATTAAAAGCTTGTTTACAGTTTTTCTTTTACTATGCCAGTTTCAGTTTCGGTTACGGCCGAAACTCGAAGAGGAGACTAACATTCGGTTTCGGCTTCAAATCGAGTTATGATCGGTCAGCACTACAAATATGTGTGGAATAAATCAGGTACAAAATATACTGTAAGTAAATAAGCGTTAAATTTTCGGACGCTGATTGAATTTGTTAATTAATTATGTACACAATATGCACTCCATTATAATTCTGTTTTGTAGCGTTATAAGTAGGTACTGCTAGAAGTTCACAGACAGAAATTAAAGTAACGTGAGTAAATGTTTTATTTACTTCGTGTGTTTGTAATTCAAACGTGTGCATTTACGTTCGTCATTACTCGGGTGGCATTGCCAAATCGGCTACACCAATAAAACCCATATTTTATTACAAATACCACGGTAAACAAACAACATTTTAATGGACTCGTAATTATTTTTTTGGTTGTATTTATTTAATATCTACTTAATTGATTAATTTTTAAATATTTTTTTAATACAAAGTAGGTAAACAATAATAAATCTTATTCTAAAATATAAACTAACTTAATAGAAATGTGAAGTATAAATAGAATAAAACAAAAAGAATAAAATATTTTATGCGCGTACAATACCCATTGTCTTTCTATTGTGTCTCTAATTATCACGATTGAAGAGTTAAAATACTTACACATAAAAAAAAAAAATCGTTTATTGACTATCTACTAGTTTATTGCACGAGGAACTAACTGTACCCTAACCCATTTTATTAAAGTAAAAATTTGTATATATTATTATTGTTTATGAATATAAATATTAAATATAATAATATAAAAAAATACCTGTAGTTAGGTCCTACGGGTTTTTTCTCCTCAATTAGTAAACCCTCGTATCACTTGCCACAGAAGAATGTTGGTCATTGACACCACTTATTTAAGCTTCGTTTAATCTACGGTTAGCCCCTTATTATGGTCGACTTAACGCAATTAAACGAAACGATGCTTTTACGTGGATTAAAAAATATAATCTACCTAGATGTAAGGTTAACGGATACTGGCTACCTTTTCGAATTGCCAAATTTTCCTTTATGAGACCGAAGTGCCGTTTTATATTGTTCGTTAAAATGTCGCAGAGGAGAGGTTTCTGTAGATTGTAGAAGATCGAAATAAGAAATTATAGATATTATCACTTGAGCGAAATTAATGAAATGTGTCCTTTGTGAAAAAGACAACTTTTCATGAACTGATTGGTAAAGAATTATGGAAATTGAAAATGAATAATTAAGCGTAAGTATAAAGAAAACATAAGCAACAACTTGTTTATCACTATTTAATCAACCTCCCTCTTTGCACAAGATCACAACAAGCAAATCATATTGATTAAAAGGAGGAATGTTGGACACTCTATTAATATAATGGCCTACCGACATAAACGAAAGTGTCACGAAATGACACTTAATTACGAACGTCAAAAATGGCTGTCTTCAATGCCATCAGATAACGGTATTAGGATGGTGTGATGTGAACCATAGACATAGAGCTCTGGACTAAGCGTACCCTGTCTTACTGTTAAGTGAGAATATTCAATAAAATGTGACAGAAAAATAGGCTTTTCTAAAATTCAGTTTGATGACTACAGAAGCTGTCGTCAGCTTTACCACCACGATTTCGGGCTAGAGAGAAGAGACAGTCGCACATTCGTAGTATCTCTACAAATTGGTAAATTTGTACCAATAATGATAAGTCCAGGTTTATTATTTTTATTTCTTATTACCCACACAAAAAACGGATATTTTTTAATTGCATTACATTATTGTCTTCCAACAAAACGTCGTGAATCTCAATTATTTCTGTAACTTTCGATAATACTACCATATGTAGAGGCTGGTCAATGGCTCGTTGTGATCTACCCTGGCGTTTTATTTTATATTGTTAGCTGTAAGCCACCCAAACAAAAGAAAATGAACAAATAAAATAAAACATACACGATGTGACTGCTTGTTACGGCTCTAAGTCTATAGTCCGACTACACCACAATAACGTAAAGTAGGTTTAATTGTTGGTAAAGTAACTAACTAAAAGTTACGATAACAAACGGTTAATTGCATTGTGCCACGTGAATAGAATTTTGTCAATTTGATACAAGTTCTAGTTCTGATGTCATCTATGCCTGTGTGGTGAATTGGTTTTCTATTCCACGGATGTATGGATGGACATGTTGACGTCATATTATATCAGTAACTCATTTGTTTGTTACACTGAAAATGTATGTCGTAAGATAGATAGAAATAAACAATAATAGTACGTGACTGAAGTCACTGTGCTACTGAGTCTACGAAAAATAAAGATTTTAATTTGAATACAACACACATTTGAATAATTTGGCATTTTCTTGCTCATTTATTAACGAAGTATGCCATTTGATTTGTGTTGTTAGTTGTATCTTGTACTTAACCAAACTTAGTTACAAATTCCTAGATTATACTTAACCTTAGTTAAAACTATAGTTAGGTACAAGTAAAATGATTTAAAGTTTATTAATTATGTAAAAAGTTTTGAACTAAAAGGACTATTTAGACATGTTTTCACCTAATGGAAGGAAACTACTATATACTGCGAAAAGTGGTCCAAAGCCTATTCGAATTTCAAATTCATCCTATGTTTACATTTTATCGAGCTATTAAAAGCATTTCATTGTATCGACTCCATGATAAAATGGCTCTAAAAGTGTAATGTCTTTTCATCATCATCTTTATTGTTTATTTACGTCTTGGCGTACAGGAAATTTCAATATGGCTGTTACAACCCGCCATTTTTATGGCTTTTCATTTATCTTCAGTTGAAAAGTGCGTTTCTTTGTATTGCTTATACAAAACATGTTCGTTTTGTCAAGCTACAGTTCTTACAAGTGATGATATTACGGCATTGTTTTTGCAAATTCACAGCAGTCTTAAATATTTTCTTACCAAGTCGAAGAAAAATAAAAGTTTTTAACAATTTATTTTCATAGAGGTGTGGCTAACGCCATCTAGCGGCGACAGGATTCACTACTTCAAACCGTGTTGGTAGACAAGCTCTGAATAAATTCAGCTATCCACCGACTCTACCGCGTCGCCTGCTCTGCGCTTATTCAGTTGGACCTTTCGACAATAGATGTCGTTAAAGGAAATTACGATTTTTCGTATGTTGATTAGACTGTTTTGAACTAAGATCTAGTACAGATAAAATTCGCGAAAGAGAATTTGGAGTAAATTGCAAGTTGTAACCGACTTTTGCAATTTCCTATGCAGTGTTCATTAAGAAATCCTTTCGTTGACTTGCAATAATTAAATTATAATTAATTGATTAATTTGACGATGTCAAGGCGATAATTTTCTATCTAGGATAACAAAAAAGCCGTCAACGACTCGGGCTCGGTCTGGACGGTTACCGGACGGCGAGCTACCCATTGCCCGTCGTCCGCAAGCCCATATCTACAGTCAGATAGTCGAGGTTCCAGCGGCTAGGGTGTGATGATGTCCGTTCCCTCACGCGTGCGGCCGCCACCCTCGCTAGCATTACTGCTTCGGGGGTTATTTTAGTGAGGTAAAAATCCCACACTCTCCGGATTTATCCCGCTTTAAAGTTCGGGCGCTTTTTGAATGTTTCCACTTGCATACAAAAGAAAAGGTAACTACCTAAATGTTATAAGTACTAAATACGGGTATTGTGTTTTCAGGTGACGGCATCAAGCTGGCATCGTCGGGCTCGGGCAGCCCGGCGCCGCCGCCGGTGCAGTGGCGAATGCGGAGAAAGCCAGGTAATTTGAACATTCATTTATTATAATATATATAAAAGCGAAACACCACTCACTGATTATGATTAATCACGAAATCTCAGAAGCTATAACACCTACAAACCTATTTGGCAGCTAGGTTCCTTATAGGGCGTAGACTTTTCCGAAATTCACCCCCTAAGGGGATGAAACGAAGGTCCAAAGTTTGTATGAAGAAACGGACTTCGACGCGGGTGAAGTCGCTGTAAGAGGCTAGTTTTATTATATTAGGTTTGCCTACTATTGTTCAAATTGAATACAGCAACATACACATTTTTTTAAATTATACTACAGTGCAACAATCACTAACAGAGATTTTGGAAGAAAAAAACATTGTTTATTCCCCTGAATGATTTTTCTGCAGTATGTACTTAGAAAACCAGTGTGACGAGTTTATGATACTCGAAAACAATTTTAATACCATAAAATAAACTTGTGACAAGTTTACACATACTTTTTTCTACTTCAAATCGACAATGTGGCAAGTTTACAATAATCCAACGCCAAAAAGCAATAAATTAGAGAAAAGAGCTAACATAAAAATTCATCGGATAAAATTGGTGACATTGATAAATTGATAACATTACTTACGATATTCACTTTCATTTTATTGTACTCATCACACAGGGCTAATGTTTACGTGTCCAAGAGGCGGGTTTATTCAACAGGCTAATATCTTACAGACAACCTTTGGATGGACTGAACGAATGGAGATAGATTCGGGATTGTTAGTGTTATAATTATTATTATATTAAATAGCAGTACTCCCGTGGCTTCACTCCCGCTCTACCCTACTACTCCCTACCCTACCCGACTCTACCCTACTCTACGCTACTCTACTGTACACTACCCTAATTTTAATCGCTAAATGTGTTGCTAAACGCAAATCTCGAGAACAGTTGAACCGATTTCGCTAATTCTTTTTTTATTGTGTTTGTTATTGTGAGAAGGCTCTTATTAAAAAATAGGGTAGGGTAGAGTTGTGTAGGGTAGAGTAGTGTAGGGTAGAGTAGTGTAGGGTCTTGTAGAGTAGAGTAGGGTAGAATAGGGTAGAGTAAAGTATAGTAGGGTGGAGCGGGAGCGAAGCCACGGGCAAAAGCTAGTTTCATAATATATTTTAAGTAGAAGATGTTCAAACTTATTTGTTCCTAATTTTTAGGGCTAGAAAACCCCCGCCCTCAATCCTTAGAATGTTGCTGTAATTTCATATACTTGGGTTTTCGTACGAAAGTAATGAACTCGATTCATTAACGTTACTTCATCAATGAACGAAAATCTGTGTCAGAGAGTTCCCAACTCCCTACACAGGTCACAAACTTTGTAGTTGATAATATCAACATCCAGCATCTACACACATTACCCGAGTATGCAGACATCTGTAAACAACTGATGATAGATGTGTAAATAACACTCCAATAGCAATAAAACCTATACGACTACGACAACAATATGTATGTGTAAGTATTAGATTATAACACTGTGAGATACATTCTCGATCGCGTCAATGATAAATCTCTGTTGACCTATTTTTCTGGCATCATTTATTATATCGATGTATCTGAAGAACGATCCAACTGAACTGGTAAACATCGAAGATACAAATATAAAAATATTAGTGAACTAAATATAGAATCGGAATAAACATAGAACATCTTGGAAAACAGTAGTGAATGTGTTTATGTGTATACTAGCTTTTGCTACCGTTTTCGCTTGTGTAAAAGTAGATAATCATCCCAACGGAACATCATCAAAATTTTCCTGTCCTTGTCCCGTTTTATTTGGGGTCGGCGTAACACGTTTTTTTCTTCCATTCTGTCCTGTCACTCGTCACGCTATCACTAACTCCCTTTTTTTCATATCACTTCTCACACAATCCATCCATCTTTTCTTTGGCCTCCCTCTCCCCGTTCATCCATTCACATGTAAACTCATAACTTTTTTAGCAAAATGGACATATTCCAGAGATAAAAAGTATCCAGGACATGATCTCATCCAAATTCGTTCAGCGTTCAGGAGTAATAACCATACGCACAGAGACATTAATCAAGATTTTTTAACAATAATAATATTAAGAGGAAAAGTTTTTTAGGAAGTAGTATCTGGAAGTACTGGTCCGATTGCTAATTTTTTTTCACCGTTAGAAACTGCTTTATTCCTGAGAGACATAAGTTATATTTTATGTATGCGGGCGAAGCCGTGGGCAAAAGCTAGTTATATTTAATCTAATACTTGATTGCAATTCCACCTGGTGCTAAGCAGTGATGCAATCGTTGATGGTGAAGCGCACTAGTTTATTAAGAGCCTAATCTGTCAGTTTGAAGACACCTAAATTATAAAACAAAACATTTCACCTTTATAAGATTTGTGTGATGTTTTAGAAACCTGATAGGTTCACCAAATAACCACCTAAATGAGATTTGTGTGATGTTTTTGCAACTTGATACACCAAACACCTGTACTAATTCAATGAAACTTGGCAACTAGATAAATCATAGTTGACATTGGTGGGCCTACATATGTATGGAGAATATAATAGATGTTAGTTCCCTATCTGTTTCGAGCATAATGAAGACGAATCCAAGTGAAACTTTCAACATAGTGCTTTTTTAACCGACTTCAAAAAAGGAGGAGATTCTCAATTTTTCAATCCTTTTAAAATTAATTAAATCTGCTCGCCCACGTCCGATAATCGGCGGCCGATTTTTTGTAGGATAAAAATAGAACACACTGATAGCAATAGTTCAACGCCCACGACCTACAAAAAGTCGGTCAGAAATACAGAACAATGTCACAAATATACAAAATCGACCCGATTATCAGCGTAATGATGAGCAGCGTTATGGATGTTCTATTATTACTCGAAGACGCCTGCCTGGACCGATTTGGAAAAATCTTTTAAAATAAAAAAAAACTTTAATATTTCGGGAGTCGGTATTTTTAATTTTGTTTCTTTGTCATTTAACATCGACTTCCAAAAGTTATTATGCACTATACAGTTTTTTTTTTTTTTTTTTGTAAAATGTTTTCATCCGCTCTTTAAGCAAAGTCAATGACACTCGTATTTATGGCATCGTAGACATAGAAAACGATGGAAAGTTTACAATTTTCTTGAACAACCATTATTTTAACCTTTCCCATGTTGTAAAACTGATTCATTTTACGATTCCTGTGAACGATGATGTGATAAATATGCCCATAAAACCCACAAACGATTTCCTCGAGAACTGTTTCATGATTCATAAAATCCTTTATTTATCGTTGAAGATTATTGTGCGATTTGATGAAGGAATGCATCTGAGAGGTGATGGAAATATGTTTATTGTTGGTCTAGAAATCTTGAGATATTGGGACAGTTTCATGCAACCATTAAAATTTAAACGAACGTATACATGAATTACAACTCAGTCTGCTGAAGCTTTTAAGGTCATAGTTCCCGAGCAGAGCCATAAAACAACGACTTTCTGAAGCCTACTCTTCGGCAGAAGGCTAGGTTTAAAAAGAAATAAAAAAGTTTATTATAGATTCATGTACAACATTATCAACGATTAATAACCGACTTCTAAAAAAGGACTGATTTGAAATATCCTTTTTTGTTGTAAAGGGAAGAAGATCCGAACGGTCCCATAGTCACCCAGTTGGGATCTGATGATGGAAACTGGGCGAAATCGAGGGAAATCCTAAAATTCATTTAATTTTTTAGTGAAGTCGGTTATTTTTCTTTTTATAAAAAGGTTTTTTTTTTTTATATAACGCTATCATCAATATTCTCATTGGATTGAGAATCATTTTCAATCACCTGAAGTACCTAAATCGTCTCTTATTTCTTCTGCCAATAAAAATTTTTAACGACATGATCTTTCGCTTGTTTTCCCTACTCCTTACTCCCGGCTTTGATCTTTAAAAATACGTTTACACAAAAAAATGCTGGTTAAGTGTTTTTCAGAATTTACATTGTAAATCAATCAATATTTTGCAAAGAAAATGGTTTTAAAGGTCAGCGGGGCCGCGAGCGCTGGCGGCAGTACGAGTATGTGTGCATTTAACTCCGGTCAGATCTTCAAGGGTCTATATGCCTTAACCATTGGTTTATGAATCATTTTAGCTTTTCCCACGTGTTGGCTTCGGTTTAATGAAATGTTACGCTAGAAGCAATTAATTAATTTCAATGTGTAGTGTCCAGTTACCATTAGAGTCTTGCCAAAAGAGTTTCCAATCGTATATACATCTTTCCTCGTGCTATCTGATTCATATTACAGTAGTCTCATTAGTACGGTATTTCAGTACTTCAACACATCCAATATTCCGCATTCCGGCCGTAATGAAATGCTTTATTTTATAAGTATTCATTTTGATCTTTCCTGTTTATCCCGTACCTAATCCACACATTCCAATAATTTAACAATATAGCATAGCATAATCGGCCTTATAATGTTCCCACTGTTGGAACTCAGGCCTCCTCTCTAGAAAAGGGAATTGGCCGTAATCCACCACACGGGCCCAGTGTGGGTTGGTGAATGTCACATATCTTCGAATTTCTGGTTCTAGGACATGCCGTTTTCCTCACGATGTTTTCCTTCACCTTTTTGAGAGCAGTGGTGATGAATTAAATTACACAAAGTAATGCGCCTAGCTGGGTTTGAACCCGCGACCGCGAAGTCGGGGCCATTACCACTCTAACAATATAACGCGAACTATTTCTAACTTCAACACTCGAACCAATCATTTTCATATAACCGCTATGCACACACTCAACTAGTACCTAAAGGTAATCAACAGGGTAAACTAGTTAAATTGATGGTGTTATTAATTGCCATCCACCATACGTGAACGTACCCTTTTAATCTCTAATAAACGCAAATGGTCTTCCATCTTCGAGATAACATCTCGTAATTATATTTGAGTGTTGGTGAACTTTTCCCCAAGGCCATTATGATGTGGTGATACTAGACACCATTGCGTGATAGTAATTTTCCTTTAACGTCATTAATTGAAGTTCTTTTTATTATCATTTTCCTAGCCTTTTCACATGGAGTGACTGCCTATCAATTATCAAACCTGCACAACCCAGTTACTGGGCAACACGATACTCCTTGGATAGACTGATGGTCAAAATTTCTGGCATCTGACTCCTTTTGCCGACCAAATACAAATATGTTTATTGTTCCAAAAGGGTAAATACAACATTTTACAGATCACTGGACTCCACACTAGGATTCCCTGTGTTTTGGAGACCATTCTCTTCCGTCTTATAAAATAAAATTATAACAGAGGAACTACTTTTAAAACAAAAGACATTAAAATAAAAATAAAATAGTAATATGATATTTCACAACTATCACACAACGCCGTCTAGTCCCAAGTTAAGCAGAGCTTGTTTTATGGGTACTAGACAACTGATAAACAATTATATATTTCTGAATACAAACATATCACTACATAGTATAAATCTTTAAAACTGCGCAACGGATTTTGATGCAGTTTTTTTTTTAATAGATAGAGTGATTAAAGAGGAAGATTTATATGTATAATGTTGCACCATGGTTTTGTGCACAGTGTGTGTGATGGATTTGTGACACTATTTGAGCGGAGGGGTGATAAAGATATTTGCTAAAATTACAAACTAATAATTACATATCGCTCTACTTTATATCGTAAGTCACGTGAATTATTTGGATTGCTGGAAGCTGAAATTGAAATTCATTTTTTATTCCGACGGCAAAGTTCCCTGTGCAGGTTTAATTTTTAAAGAGCAGCAAGATTGTTCATAGTCCGGGCGCGAGTGCCTTGTATTAAACGATGCGGAAGATTTGGCCGTGAAAGCTCAAATGAAAATAAGCTGTGCTAACTTTGTGGAAACGATTTGAACTAAATGGGAACACCACAGAGTGGTGATTAATTTTATAGAAGGCTAGTAATTGCTGCTGTTTAAATTTTATTTTAATGTTTGCTACCGTTTGGAATTAAACACGTAATTCGAAGTCTCCTCACCACGTCATTCAGTCTGTTCGCGATAAACTCTAAAACTACCGAACGGATTTTTATGCGTTTTCAACAATGGACAGAGTGATTACTGAGGAAGGTGTAGGAGTATAATATATATTTATATATTTTATAGTATAATATATTATAGTAAAGAAAATTCGAAAATTTCAAGCTTTCTAACACTCATGCGAAGCTGGGGCGGGTCACTAGTATCACACTAATATTATAAGGGTTATAGTTGGTGAGTTTTTGTAAGTTTGTTACTTCTTCACATTCGAACAGTTGAACGTATTTAAATGACCCCGGAAAACCTTATAAGATACTTTTTATCCCGGGAGTAATTATTGTACCTATTTCAACCCCTAGATATACCTATTTTACCTATCGCAATTAAAGGCTGTGATACACATGCCTGTAGCGGACATTAAAATATGCAAGTAGCTTAGGTAGCATGCCATAGTTATTACTTAAATCCACCAACTAGAATGTTTTATAGCTCTCTGGCATGCAAGTTACTTGCATACTTTTGTGCCAGCTACAGCCATGTGTATCACCACAGAACACAGGAATTTTGTTCTGTGTGTATCACCACCTATACCGTTTATCTACTCATGTGCCTATACGTTAGGTAATTCTCGAAGAGAGACAGTTCAGTAAAAGAAACTCAGTCTGACGTGAGGTCTACAAATCTTAGCGGAACACTGGATAAGTAAATTAAGCCCTTTCTTCAGATCGTTTGCTTAGAGAATTTAATTTAAAGAACCATTTTCTTTAATTGTTTCGCTGAAATATATAGACACTGTAAATTTACTGAAGGACACTCGTTTAGACAGTTACATTTAGGTTAATTCGTTCGAATGCATTACTTCGATACCGACGTTGTTTCAACTAAAAAAACTAATTTCAGAATTTTATTTTTGCTCTACTGAATCCGAATTGTGTTTTTATTTTTCTGAACTTAGTTTAAAATTACTTTTTAGTACTACCGTTTAGATGTAAAGTTTAATGAAAATAATGTTAGCTTTTCTGTACGCACGAGCAGAGGCTCTACCACGAGCTCTTAACGCGATTCATTTGACGACCTAAACTGAACTGTTAAAGGGATGGAGCTACATAGGGTGTATAGTTCTTTCTCGCTCGCACGCTTGACATTTTGAGTAGTAGGCCACTAGATATTATTGAATTCAATTAGTTTAGAGTATATACCGGAAGACACAGCCGTGGAATGCCTCCTACAAGCTGAACCGATGACCTGGTGAGGGCACACGGCAATCTGATGGGTGCGACACGCACAGGACCGAACATTATGGCGAGACTTGGGGAGGCCTATGTCCAACAGTGGCCACAGAAATTATGACGATGAGAGTATGTAATGACTGCAAAGCGCTTTAGATTTCAGGAACACGTTACCTATGTTCGACGCCTTACTAACTAGTGTGCCATTTATTTTTTCGCTATAATGTTTACAATAAAAATCTTTAAAATAATGTTTACGATATTTACATTACAGTTAGGTACTAGAACTATTGAGGAAAATGTACAACTACTCGTAAGTATGAAAATTAGATCCCGGATCTTACAGATTTTTCCTTGAAGCTGTTGCTAACGAATTTTCACAAATGCGGCTAGCATTTGTTTTTAGGAAAACGTTTATAATTAATTTCTTAGGTTGTTATGATTAATCGTGCGCCACAAGGCGGGGAAGAAAACTAGCTTGGATAATAAATTATCCATATCGTACGCACAATGGACCGACGGCGTTTTGTTCCTTCGAGAATTGAGTGCGACGGTATTAGGCGGTTATCACACTGCCGCGCAATACGCAGCGTAGCGCGTGAAAACATACCTACGCACGTACTTGTGGGAGTGCAGACCTGCATCATTCACACACGTAAGTGCGTTTTGTAAATTCACGCAGGCACGCATTCATTTCATAAAAAATCACGCACAGTACTCCGAGACTCATATGCGCCATACCTTGCGTGTCGCCTCGCACCCACGCTCGTGATTGCATGTTTCTCCGCATATCGGTGCGTGATCTGTATGAACGCGCGTGGATGCATTTTCAGTGTGTTTGACTGTGCGTGTTTTCTATACAAGCGGAGATACAAGCAACGTTAAGACACGCATTCAGGCACTACGCTGCGGGCTGCGCGGCAGTGTGATAACTGCCTTATGATAATCTCGCTCGAATTCATCATCTGTGGACTTTTCCTATTTTCAGATGGGTCAAGGTTGCCTCGAAGGTCAAGTTCGTAATGTCTGGAGGGATGTCATGCAATGAATAATGATCTTTGGGAGATGCTCGCGAGGCTTTTTATATGTAGAACAGGCTTTGATAGAAATATTGGTATCTTTACATGGAAAATCAATCACTACGTTTGTTTTATTAGCTACTTTCAAAAGCCAATGACCAAAAGAATTGAGCCGTACGTCGTGCCTTTTTTTTGGCGGATTATTGAAGATCGATGGAACTTTGAAAACGTTACGGAAATTAACCCGAGCGAAGTTATATCGGTTTATACAGGGTGATATTTAATTTTGTTACGGTTCTAAGTGTCTCATGACAGATAGCAGTATTAGTATTGCTGTTAGTTAGCCCACAAACATTATTCCATCAAATCCGACATTACTATTAGTAGTAATGTCGGATTTGAAGGAACAACGTTAGCTTCAATGACCTACGGAAACATGATATTAAACGGAGTGTAATGATATTGATGATTATTGAAGCGCTACACAGTGCCTTAGTAATCATCAATATCATTAACATTATGTAGAAATTCTATTATAATAAAAGGTTTAAAGAGAGTTAGGCCAAGTGAGGATTGACATATTCATCATCATCATCATATCAGCCAAAAGACGTCCACTGCTGGACATAGGCCTTCCCCAAGCGTCGCCACAACGACCGGTCCTGTACGTCACGCATCCATCGGATTCCCACGACTCTGACCAGGTCGTCGGTCCACCTTGTTGGAGGCCTTCCAGCGCTGCGTCTTCCGGTACGTGGTCGCCACTCCAGAACCTTTCGTCCCCATTGACCATCTGACATGATCGTTGACATATTATCAAACTTTAAATTTTAAAATTATCTGGCCAGTTTTAGTTGGTCATATCATGAAATGATCAATTTCCAAGATCTGGCCACGACATATACATCTAACTAAACCTTTGTGATGAATCACTGACTATTGGCGAAACCCGCATGAAAATCCAGTCTTTTTTTTTCGTTGATCGTGATCAGACAGATAGACGACGAAGAATGGACTTTGTATTATAACTAGCTTTTACAGCTACTTTACATAAAATATAGCCTAAGTATGTCTTTCAAGAATAAAGCAGCTTTCTATTGGTGAAAGAATTTTATCAATCGGACCAATACTTCCAGAGATTACCCCCTACATAAAAACTTACAAATTTAACCTCCTTGTAATATTAGTATAGATATGTAAGGATTACTAAGGATCCTGTGTTTTAAAACGTAAAATTAACTTAATATCAACATGTTTTATGAAAATAGTAGCATAAAATCCTGCTTAGTCATTATTATGTGGTCAATAAAAGTAAGTGTTATGTGTATATTACTAGTTAGCATCTGACAAGGCTATAACATATTTTGAATTATTACATACTTTATTGTGTTTAACATCTGCTCAAAGTTAAGTAGCACTTAAAGATTAATGTAAGTGTTAACATTCTGAGTAATAATATTCCACAACTATCACACAACGCCTTCTAGTCCCAAGCTAAGCAGAGCTTCTGTTATGGGTACTAGACAACTGATAAACATACTTATATATTTCTAAATACATACATATTATGGATAAATGCACCCTGGCACAGAACAAATGATCATGCTCATCATATAAACATTTGTCCTGGGTGGGAATCGAACGACCTTTGTTTGTATATGACACCGTTTGTTTTTATAGGGTCTACCTTTTAAAGCAGAACTTTTTTCGTCATAATATTATTTTACATAACAACGCGTAGCATAATCTTCATTTCGCAGAAAGTTGTTTGGCATACACTCACTTATCATAAAATCGAAACTCATAATTTTGTTATTCCGAATCATCTTTAATTTCATGTCCATAATTTTAATTAAAAAGCATCCATCATATCGCAGAAAATTCGTGCAGCAAACATGCGACATGCAGCAGGTATGCAGCACGCATGCAGGCATGTTGCATACAGTAAGCATGCAGCAGGTATGCAGTAAGCATGCAGCAAGCATGTGACATGCGGCATGCAAGCAGGCATGTAGCATGCAAACAGGCATGCAGCATGCAAGCAGGCATGCAGCATGCAGCCAGCATACGACATTTAGCAAGGTCGTTCTGTCACGGCCTTCAAACCACCTGTTCCTCAGCTCGCGGGCCGCCCTACCCCTCAGCGCCTACGCGATTTTAAATTACACTCTAGGGGTAGCTCGGAGCAGACAAGACTACGTAAACTCGGTTTTGCGGCGATTCGTTTCTGTCACTAAATTTATTAGCATAACATATTGACTTTTTATGATACAATTTTGTAATGTATATAGCAAAAAGGACGTCAGTCATAGGTATGGTTTCAGTTAAAAAAAAATTCAAGCATAAAAAATACCGGCTCCTCAAATATCCATCCCTCTAAGTAACATTATGCTAAACGAAACTACGTGTAATATTAAATATGGCAATCGTAATTATGCCAAATGAAGTTCTGCCATGTTAAAAGTATGCCATTACAAATTCGGACATGTAAACATTCTGCCAATCAATAATTATGCTAAATATTTTTTATGCCTTAAAAATATTCGATTAAAGAAGATTATGCCAAGTGTGTTATGCCAAATAAAATTCGGAGTATCAAAATTCTGCCAAATAGAAGGAACCCGTTTTTATATTCCATAAACTTTATTGTAATTTACGGGCATAATATTATAAGTTATCATCACATTGATTTTATTGAGAACTTCGTCATTGAGCAGTGGTGGCCTAGTGGTTAGTGGCAACAGTCCCGACTTGCGAGTTCAAACCCAGCCAGGCGCATTACTTTGTGTAATTTATTTCATCGCCATTGCTATTCAAAACGGTGAACGAAGACAAGGTGAGTGTTTCCTCATGTAAGGTATGTCCTAGAACCAAAAAAAATCGAAGACATATTGTGTCATCCACCAAACCGCACTGTGGCCACGTGATGGAATACGGCCCGTTCCTTCTCTAGAGAGGAGCTCTGAGTCTCAGCAGTGGAACCTTATAAGGCTGATTGTTATGCTTAGTGTATTTCGAAATAATGCCATCGTACTCTTAGTTCATTATGTTTGGCTTGTCTCAAGTTTCAATCATTAACTCCAAGATCGAGCCAATTGTTTTTTTTCTTCGCGATTTGTGTCAAATACCACCCTACCGATTTCGTCTAAATGTATTTAATTCTGTGTTGTATGTCCGATCGTTTGGCTGGTATATATTCAGATAGTCACAGTAACTTGGTTCGTATTTCTTGGGAGCTGGATTAGTTTTTTGCAAAATCTTATATTTCTTTCTTAGATTCAAATTCTCTTTTTTTAAGAAATTTACTAGAAGGTACTAGGTCTATAGTTACGCACGCTAAAAAAGCATCATCATCGCCCCAGCCTCGTATTTTATATGGAGCGTCTGCTTCTCAGACCTCCACAACTCAGTAACTCTTTGGATAGACTGATGATCAGACTTTCTGGCGTCAGGTTACCTGAACGGCTGCCTGTAATCTACAGTGACTACCAGGACCAACGGCTTTAAGAACTTTCCGAGGCACGGGCTGTCAATTATACCCTAGATAAACCTAGAAAAGTACATATAAATTAAAAAATTCACATTGGTGCTCGGTTTCGAACCTGCAACCACATGCACAGTGGCGGGTTGGTACAACACTGTTCAATAAATAATCTTCAGTTTACTAGATCTTGATTAAATTATTCTATGGTACAAGAACTTAACTTACATACTTTTATTTTCTTAATAATCTTTTATATTTTTTTGCACCTGCCATATATTCTCTTCACGACCGTAGGTTGACTGGTCGAAAATGCCTAAGGCATTAAGTCCGCCTTTGTACTTTTGTGTTACATGAATCTATATATAAAAATCAATGCCACTTTTCGTTGTTATTTTATAAATCAAGAACGGGCTCACCTATCCAAACCAAAGTTTTAGGGTTTGTTCGGACTATTTAGTAGATGGTTTATGTGAAGTTTGGTAGGGTAGAGTAGGGTATAATAGGATAGATTAGGGTAGAGTAGTGTAGGGTAGAGTAGTGTAGAGTAGAGTAGTGTAGAGTAGTGTAGAGTAGTGTAGTGTAGTGTAGGGTAGAGTAGGGTAAAATAGGGTAGAGTAGGGTATAGTAGGGTGGAGTAGGGAAGAGCGGGAGCGGAGCCGCGTGGGCAAAAGCTAGTAGACTATATTTCATGTACCTACGCGAGCGAAGCCGCGAGCAAAAGCTAGTAAATAAATAAACTTTCCACAAATCTTCTCCAAACCTCATAGCAAAGCAGAATATTTGGGTTATGCGGAGAACGGTTTAGTAGCATCTCTCCATCTTATCAGGGCACAGCGAGGTCAGACTGGAGCAATTCACGTTTATGTCATTTTTACTGGCAACCACCAACACTGCAGCAGAGAAACATAAATTAATTCGGTTGAAACCTCGCCACTTACTCTCTGGGATATGCACTGGCTTTTGTTGGACCGAATCAAACCATATTTTGTCGTTAGTTACCATAATGGTGGCACGAAAGTAAAATTGTCGTGAAAGTGTTAACTTTTATGTATTAATTAATATATTCTAGAAAGATTTTTGATCCTTAAATATGCCTTTTTACTTTCACTGCATTCCTAATAACTGTATCCTTACATATAATTAAAACAAAGTATTTTACTGCGTCTGGATGTACGAGATAAACTCAAAAACTAGGCAGCACGATTAATGGGGAAGGTTTAGGTGTATAAAACACTAGCTTTTGCCCGTGGCTTCGCCCGCGCACATAAAATAGCCTAGTCTATTTCATTCAGAATTAAAGCAGCTTTCTATCGGAGTAAAAATGTTTGCAATCGGACCAATACTTTCAGAGATTACAAATATAAAAACAAACATTACCTCTATAAAATATTACTAGCCTTTTCCCGCGGCTTCGCCCGCGCATATAAAAAAAAACCTATGTCATTCACGAATAAAGCAGCTTTCTTTTGGTGAAAAAATGTTTGCAATCGGACCAATACTTTCAAAGATTACCTACAAACAAAAAAAAAACTTTACTTCTTTATAATATTAGTGTAGATATAGTGGACATGTACCTATATAATATATTATAATAGAGAAAAGCATCTAAATTTTAAGTTTTTTAACACCTGTGAGAATCTATACGGGTCGCTAGTTCGTAATAAAAAGCGAAATGATTTTTTTATTCTGTTCTAGCTAACTGACCCAATGTTTTATATTTAAATAAATATGTTTAGATCACACAAGTTTTCTATCAATCTGGTTACTTTCTACTACTGACCTTGCACAACACAGCATCTGTTGCGATACACACGTAGTACTGAAGTCAACGTATCGACACATCTTCCAACTTTTTTTTGATGTGGGAAATAATCAAATGACTTCTCCCGCTCTGCGTGGAACGAGAGGGAATGTCAGACTTTGACTGACTAAAACCCAGTGTTCTTTCAGTTGTTCTTTGTGTGGATATCGGCCCTAACTGGTCCCGTTAGTCTTGATGAAATGTCTAAAAAGTATCCTCTAAAGGCTATCTCAGCGCTGTTTGTTTTAATAATTCTGTTAGACGACAGAATTCCAATGTAGCGCTGCAGCGAACTTTTGTTTTAACTTTTCAGTATATTGACAAATAGTTTCTTGACTTGTTTCTTAGTAGACTTGCGAATTTTGTATAATCACTTAAAAATACTTATATTCGGTACTTTTTATACGGTGTTTCTATTAGTAAAAAATGATCAAGATCTTTAAGTCAACCTTGATTATTGAACCAGTGTTGACTACATCAGATTTCATTCTGCCCTTAAATTACCCAAGTTGTTCTGACTCTTTAGACAGACTATACCACTAGAATATAAGTCGATAGGAAAAACCTATTTTTACGCAGGCGAAGCCGCTGGCAGAACCTAGTGAAACCATAAAACCCCTACATAGATTTTATTTTCCAATTTGTTGTGGTGGCTGTGGGTGCTAGAATTGGCGGTTTTGCTAAACGAGTCGAGTAAACTATGTGAATTAGGCAACACATTGTTTCACTAAATTATGTGAGACGGTCACAAATTCAATTAATTTGAAAAGTTGCAAACTTTTAATGGTTTGCCAACTAATTCACTTTTAATTTTGTAATAATAGCGCTGGTGGTTAGTTGATCATTTATTAAAGAAAAATACGATCTATTCTTTACAATTTCTAAGTTAAGTTCTAATACAACCTAAAATACCACATTATTTTTTTTCAAATCATATTTATATTCCCAAAAACTTGAATTTGGTACAGTCAGCTCAGTCAAACCCAATCAAAATAAATTTTAAATATGAATCTAATTAAATACCAGTACGTACTATTAGTTGTTGGTATTAAAATGGAATAATAAAAAAAACTAGACTAAAGAAAATGTTGAAAAGGATATTTGATGAAAATCCAATATGGCGGATGCTGATTATCATTCATCTCACAAAGTGGACAATGAATTGGACACATTCTTGCCGATTTCGCTGATTTTGACAAAAGGTTTTTGGGTTAGTATGCCATGTACAGATGTATGTACCTAAGAAGATATGGTTCCGTACGAAAACGTTAAATGAAGCGCTGCATTGTTCTCATAAAAGCTTGAAAGGTAAAAGTTAAATAAATAATATAGACGGTTTCGTAATTTTTAACAATTTTTTTTACTTAAATTTTAACTTTAAATCACACTTCTATAAATTATACTTAATTTCCATTGTAGTAGACATTGATCCCTGAATTCGTTTCGGTGTCAGCTAGGAAACACCGGCTTCATCTAGTTAGAACTGACGAAAATAATAGACGTTTAAGTGTTTTTAAAACTTATTTACAAATAAAATAAAAACTGGGCAAGTGCGAGCCGGACTCGCGCTCTCAGGGTTCCGTACAAACTTAACTCAATTCCGAAATGGAGTCTCGGAAGATTTTTCCGAAAAGCAAAAAAAAATGTTGACGAAACAATAAATTTACAGATTTCAGATTTATTCCTATACTTGTGCTATAAGACCTTGCTTTATGCCAAATATCAGGATACTGGGTCAAAGGGAAGTACTCTATGAATTTTGATTTCCTCTAAATTGTCCAAATGTATGTATGTTTTTTTGCCACAAAAACCAAAATATCTTTTTTTCTCTTTAACTTACAAGTATGATTTTTTTACAGCTTCAAGAGTCCGCAAACCTGAGTTATTCAACTCGATAGCTCTACGCTTTCCAAGATAAAGGGTCTTGACAGACGGACGGACGGACGGACAACAAAGTGATTCTTTTTCCTTTATTCCAAGGGTTCCGTTCTTTCCTTAGAGGTGCGAAATTCTAAAAAATCAAGGATAATCATTGTTTTTTGTGAATTGCATATCAAAATGATTTTAATGTATCTATATCTAATCAGAACACGTCATTTCTGAACTCTGAAGCATAGAAAATTTATTTAAATTTGCATTTTTCGTGACTTAAAATAATAATTTGAACGTTTTCACCCATAATTATGAAAGCTCCGTACAATTCATAAGACTGTTTCCTATATAGCTAATGCTATGATCACGGAGCATTTCTGAAACGAATACTGTGGTCCTGGAACGCAAAGGGCAATTGAAGGTTACAGGCACTACCACGAGCTCTTAATGCGATCCATTTGACGACCTACACTGAACTGTTAAAGGTACCTTTATAGGGTAATATATCTATATAGCACTATCTCTCTCTCTCTTACTTGCACGCCTGGCATTTTAACACGCCATAGTAAGGACCCATGTGGGATTTAACCAATAAAAGTAACACGCCCTCTCGCCCCATCCTTGAGCGGGAGAAGCCTTTGGATGATTTCCCACCTAAAAAAAAATATCGATCGCGCATATACTCCTAAAGTATATGGAAATACGAATAGGTACTTGTAAAAGCCATTATCAGATACAGCTATAAAATTTTATCACAGTGTGTGTGCCCTCATCGTCATCGATGGCTTCACGGGATGTTATTGGCGGAAAACCAATTATCTGGATACTAAAAAAAACTCTTTTGCAATTTTAAAGTGAGTCGAGTAAATTGGAAATCATCGACACACTTAGACTATCTACTGATAGTCTACTGAGACAACATTATTTTAGTTAATATAGTTTGTTCAGAATCAGTAACTGAATGGATTCCAATAGTTTTAACACCAGGCCAGGGTCTAGTTCCGAAAGGGAGATTCGGACTCGGTATGCAAGTTAATGCTAGGCAAGAGGGAACGAGGTGGGTTTTTTAGTCAGTAAGAGTCTGACACTATCTCCCGAGGTCCCGAGGAGATGTCATTTGGATGATTTTTACCCGCACTATGTTATATTTTTTCCCCAAAAATATTTAAAAAGGTCACAAGTTGGACACCACCGACACTAAGTACAACACAGGTTACGGCAGGTCATAGCGGGCATTAGAGCCCACAAACAGCTGGGTGCAAGTCAAAACAACCCCTCAATCGCCTGGATGACCCGGTGACTATGTATTTTTGCTGACTTAACAAGTTTATAACTTTATGTTGTATAGGAGGGATGACTGCAAACCACTACGGTACATGGTTTCAATAAACAAAACTAACCACTTGGAATAGGTAGATCATAATCATTGTAAAAATTGCTCGGAGAATCTTAAAATCGAAGGGGTAGGCCTTGTTGGTCCTTTTTTTTCGGTGGGTAAAAATCATCCAATTGAAATCCCCCGCCCTTGGGCAGAGCGGGAGATAGTGTCAGACTCTTACTGACTATAAAACCCACCACGTTCCTTCTTGCCTTTCATACCGGGGCCGAGCTTCCCTTTCAGAGCTAACCCTGGCCCCAGTAGGATCTCGACCCAGTAGGGCTCTTTTTTTTTTCTGTCGACGGGGAAAAGCATCATTGACGAAACCCGCTCTTGGGTGGAGCGGGAGACAGTGTCAGACTCTTACTGACTAAAAACACCGCGCCGTTCCTTCTAGCCTTCATACCGGGGCTCTAGTTTCCTTTCGGATAACCCCGACCCCGGTAGGCTTCGACCCAGGTGGGCCCCTCCTGTTGCTGACAACTCCTTGAGGCGCGCGGGAACAGTGCGCGCCGTCGACGCCTTGGCTCGATCCGGACAGTTACCGGACGATCGGACAGCGAGCTACCCATGGCTCGCCGTCCGCGAGCCCGCGTCTACGGTGACCGGAAATCGGGATCGGAATCCCGGCGGCGGCGGCGGGGGCGCCGTTGCCTGATGTGGTCTGCCTCCTCCTTTGCCAGCATTACTGCTTCGCAGAAGGAGGCGACCGCCTGCCACTCCTCCTCGCTCTAGACCATGGCCTAAACCAAGGCCCGGCGCGAGAAGTCTCCGCCGCCGACCACCCCCACTAGGGCACGGCGTTGCTCCGCCCAGGCAGGGCACACCTCAACTGTGTGCTCCACCGTGTCCTCCGGGCGTTCCGCACAGTGGCGGCACCCGGGCGTCTCTTCCGCTCGAATCCGATGCAGGAACCTACCGAACTTGCCATGTCCGGTGAAGACCTGCGTCATGCGGAAGGTAAAGACGCCGTGAGGTCTTTCTAGCCACGCCTCAAAGAGGTAAGTCCCACCGCCATAATTGTTGCGTGCCCAGCACTGGGTTGCGATAGTCGCTGACGCCAGATCCTGCCGGAGCTCTGTCCGCCATACCTCGATCTGTCGCGGTAGTGGACTTTCACCCCGGCGTTGCATCTCCACGCGCTTATCGTGCATGTGTGCAAGGACTGTTGCCTCCAGATCCCACGGTGGTAGGCCAGCCAGAAGGCTCGCCGCTTCGCGGGAGATCGTGCGGTGACCCCGCACCATCCGTATTGCCATGATCCTCTGGCAGGCGTTCAGTATGGACGCCGGTCGCTTTGCCAGCGACGGCGCCCACATCGGCGCCCCGTAGAGGGCCATGGACCGAACGATCCCCGCGTAGAGCCTCCGGCAGGAGGCGTCTGGACCCCCAAGGTTGGGCAGGAGCCGCTTGAGAGCAGCCCCGGCCCGTTTGAGTTTGGGAGCCAAACGTCGGAAGTGTTCTCCGAAATTCCATCGGCTGTCGAGAACGAGTCCCAGGTACTTCATCGTCGACCCGACGCCGATGCGAACTCCTCCTACCGTAAGTTGGGAGTCTGATGGTGGCGCATTCCGAGGGCCGTGGAAAAACATGGCCTCGGATTTGTGCAGCGCCACCTCGAGTCCCAACTCCTGGATCCTACCAACGACTATCGCAACCCCGCGTGTCGCTAGAGCGACCGCCGCCTGGTGGGACTCTCCCTGCGCTAGAACCAGCGTGTCGTCTGCGTAGCAGACCACGCTGACCCCGTCAGGGAGGTCGCTGCGCAGCACGTAGTCGTAGCCGATGTTCCACAAGGGTGGGCCTAGAACCGACCCCTGCGGAACACCGCACGACATCTCTCGACGTTTCCAGTCTCCCTGGTGACCGGGGTAGATAATGGACATGTCCGACAGGTAAGCCTCGACCACTCGACAGAGGTATTCGGAGTGCCTTCCGGATCGTACTCCAGGGCAGGGAGTTGAACGCGTTGGCAATGTCCAAGGACACTGCCACGACGCTCCTGCCCCGGGACACTGCCACGACGCTCCTGCCCCGGGACACCGCAACCGCCGTGAGGGCTCGCACGCGCATGATGGCGTCCATCGTAGATCGCGCCCTGCGAAAGCCGAACTGTCCGTCCGACAAGTCCGGCCCCACCCGTGTTAGCCGCGCGACGAGGCGGTTTGCAATGACTCTTTCAAAGAGCTTGCCCACCTCGTCGAGCAGCACAATGGGCCGGTACGCGGACGAAGAGTCCGCAGGGCGCCCTGGCTTCGCGATGAGGACCAGTTTCCCCGTCTTCCAGCGAAGTGGAAACTGGCCCCTCTCCATACATGCGCTAAAGAGACCTCTTAGTCGAGGCCCGAAAGCCTCCATGGCCAGGACCCAGGCTTTCCCTGGGCACGGCGATGCTCTGCCCTACTCTTTCACGCTCAAATGACTGAACCGGTTTTGATAAAATTTGGTTACAGGATAGTTTAAATCACACACAGGGTATTTATAAAAATGGGAATGACTATACACGAGTGCAGTGCCTTGGGCTCTTATGGGCTGCTGCTATTAATATAGACATAATTTTAATTTGCTATAACGCTTGAACCGTAATAACTATTGTTAATAGTTTATTACCAAACAAAGCAATTCGTGTAAAAACATGTCTAGACTCAGTTTCTTAACGAACTAAAAATAATAAACCTTTCTTAAGTGCACACATCCGTGAGTAAATACCATAAAAGTGGATGATTTTTATGGTCTAGGTGCAATTTAAGATTTTAATTAACTGGAAGAATAAAAGGTTATTCATTACTTTGTGGTAAATTTATGTTCCTACCAAAGGCTATGTATTAATTGAGATATAGAAATTTTAATTCAAAATTCTACATAGGCAATATGATCATTCATCAATGTTCCCATGAAATCAATAAAGGCAAAGAACAATTTTGCAGTGATGTAACGAATATTCGCATTCGCGCAAATATTTGCACATTTTGACATACGCATTCGAATTCACAAGAAACATGCAAATATTTGGCAATTTTTCTTGCCAAATAAAAAGAATTTAAATATTGATTGAACGGATATATTATAATGATAATGTAACTGATGTAAAGAATATTCGCGAATATTTGTCAAAATTTTACATTCTTTACATCAGTTGTATTATCATTCTATATCCATTCAATCAATACTTAAAAATACCTTTTTGTTTGTTAAAAAAAAAATGCCGAATATTCGCATGTTTCTTGTGAATAATTTCGTTACATCACTAGTATTTTGTATAATTGAATGTAAAATATTTTGAACATGTCAATCTATGTCGTGCGGTGATCCTAACAATAAAAAAATATCATTCACGATCGAAATGTTTATCGCGTTTGGCTCTCTGATTGGCACTCCGATTGGTCCGCTCTGCGGACCAGTCGGAGTTTCGAACGTCATAAATGTGTCGGTGGTAAACAAACAAGCACTAGGCACACTCGTCTTATAGCATCATTTCTCAAATCTTGTTGTATTTAGAATATAATCTATTGTATGTTAATTTATTTCGAGGGTTCTGAATAAACAAGCATTAAGTTGGCATGCAGCACACTGGAGAAATTCAAATTACTTACAAAGTTACAAACTTATTGTTTTGTTGGCACGCTAATAATTCGCGTCAGCTAACCACTGAACTGCGGCCTTTGTACTGTGATATTACAAATGTTACATCTACTTTAGATGGTATATAATTGTAAAGTGGTTTATTGCAATGGATCTTTCAGTTGAAGGGATTCTGTTCATATACTTGTATGACTGTACACACATTCGACATTATTATTTATTTTGTACTAGCTTTTGCCCGCGGCTTCGTCCACGTACTTAAAAATCTATGTCACTCAAGAATAAAGCCGCTTTCTAACGGTGAAAAAATTTTAGCAATCGGATGAGTACTTCCAGAGATTACCTCCTACAAACAAAAAAAAACAAACATTACCTTTTTATTATATTAGTCTTACTTTTTATTATATTCTTTATTACTACTGTAATGTTGTACGGTCGTATCCATATTATTGCATACTATTAGGAAAACTAGTTACTTAAAAAAACAAAAGTAAAATTTTCTTAATTTTCTAATTGCTACCCATTAAACACATATGCCCGAAACGATCAGCACTTGAAAATCTGCTAAGAAACGTGATAATCGGAAAAACACGTTCAATTCCAGCAATTTTTTGTTATCTAACCTGGCATATCGACATCGACTTATTAATGAGCATCATATTTCTATAACTGGGTGATATTTTCATCATTCTATGTCATATTACAGGTGCTAAAGTGACATGGATTTGACGAAGGTAACCCCGTTTTGAATGACTTATTTGATATTCAACGTAGATAGCAATTGTTTCTAGACCTATATCTGTTTCTTTTCGACTGTAAGGGCGGTTGTACACGCAAAAAAATTTACCGTGTATAGGACACGGATCAGATAGGACTAATTCATCATGTACACGATAAGAATTTTGTCGGATCTAGGCACGAAAAGTTTATCGTGGCACCCCCTCATCTACCCCGCCTCCCTAATGCACTATAGCAACTTCACGAGTCGTGTCTAGCGCAGACAATATTTTTTTCTTGGACAACGCTAAGCCAGTGTACACAGTTCGTGTGTAGAAACGACACAAATTCTTGCATAGGCCCGGCGACTTTTCTTAACGTGTACAAGCGGCTTAAAGGGTTAATATTTGTAGAACGTCCAACTCGAGATACATTTTCATTATTTTTCATACAACCGCACCGCTCTTACGTGATTAGGACGTTTTTACACATCTTTCTCAAAATATTTTGGAAACACAGATATCTTGTGGATATTATTTAGGTTTCTAATCAAATCAAATCATTTTGTGTAATAGAATCTGCTGTTTTGCGTGAACTTTGGCCTTTCATAATATACCCATATATACACTATAGAAATCCTAATTGATCAATTATTTTTCAAAAACTTTTAAGGCTTTAAAAAAAGACATGTATTTACTGGAACAAGTTATAAAACTATTCGAATGAATGACGGTATTACTAACAGAGCGTTCAGGTATTAAACTCTCTTTCCTCGCGTTGCCTCTTTGTCAAACATTGCGTTGGATGAACCATCAAGCTTAAAACCATGCTCAGGTTGACGAAAGACCGATTGGGAAGAGACGAAAGTATTAATCGCACGAAAAAACCAATAGTTTATTTATAATTTTGTTCATAAATCTATAATAAACATTTTTTTTTTCAAAACTGACCGTTGCCGAGGAGTAGGTTTCAGAAAGTTACTGTTTTAAAAGGCACTTTTCGGGCGATCAATTTCTAAGTCATGCAAGCTGGCCGAAAATTGGATGAGAACATAATACGGGTTAGGTACATATTTTTTTCTCTGGATAAGGTCTGATATTTACTGAACCGAATTTTAACACGTTCTGATTATGTAGGTTACAATCATTCAACTCTTTTTCGACAAAATGTTTGCAGAACTGACGAGCCAAAGCGTAGATAAAGTTGACTGTATCGAGTTTGATAATTCTCAAGCAGTTAGGCCTTCCCGATTTTGTTTTGACAGTTCCGAAATGTACTAGAGCAACTTCAGAAACAGGCATTTATAAACAAAGTTTTCGTGTGTTTGGATTTATGTTCGAATAATTTCATTTAGCCTCTGAAAGAGTTCATCTTGTGACGAGACACTGGATACTGGATGGTCCCATTTTTGGCAAAAGTGGGACCAAATCTCACAGGGAACGTTTAAAAAAAATGTAGGTAGGTACGGTAGCTAGATAGGTACGGTGACTAGGTAGGTTGAGTAGCTAGGTAGATAGCGTAGGGTAGCTAAATAGGTAGGGTAACTAGGTAGGTAGCGTTGGGTAGGTTGGGAGATAGGTAGGTAGGGTAGGCAGGTAGGGCAGGGTAGGCAGGTAGGGTTGGTATTCAATTGACGGGAGGTGAGCTAGTCGTATATAAAACATAATTTCGCATTATTTAAAGGCCTTGCGCGTGATCTTCGCATGACGATTATTTACAATCCACTGTAAACTGCAATTTATCGCAATTTCGTTTCCACGTGTATCTGAGAACGGTGACGAATTTCCTTCAATACCCATAACTTGCTATTGTATTACATTGTTACGTTGTACATATTACTTACCGAAATACGTAGGTAATGGAATTTTACCGCCTCACGTAATACTTTTGTGTTACAAAATAACTGCAGTTTCCGAAACAGCATTATTTTCCAGTTTCTAATCGAGTTAAAGAAAACATGAAAGTTTCAACATAAAATATATTTAGATGAGGGACGTACACTGTTACATATCAAAGTTAAATGATTTAGAAATCAAAACAAAAAAAAAGACAAACTTTATTGTACACCAAAAAATATACTCAAACATAAACTAAACACACACAAACATAACAAAAAAACACAAACAAACAACATAAACTTAAATCTATGGGTACAATGGCGATCTTATCGCTGACAGCGATATCGTCCAGACAACCTTTGAATCAACTGCGTAAAGGTAGCATTCCAAGAAGCAAATAAGGCTAGGTATCAAATGGTTCCTTGCAGAAGAGCACTTTGCAGAAGGAGGTGACCGCCGCCCATTCCTCCTTGCACCGGATCATGGCCAGAAGCAGGGCCCGGCGTAAGAGGTCGTCGCCGCTGATTGCCTTTCCAAGAACACCTAAGCGGAGCACACCTCCACCGTAAGCTCCGCCATGTCCTCCGGGCAGTCCGCACGATGGTGACACCCGTCGGTGGAACTTCGCAGAGCACTTTCGACGTCTAACTCCCAAAATGGAACGGACCGGGGCTGCCTTCAAGCGGCTCCTGCCCAACCTAGGGGGTCCAGACGGCTTCTGCAGGAGGCTCTACGTGAGGATCGTTTGGTCCAGGTATGCCATAATCGCGGCGGTAAGTTAGTACTTTGAGAACTGAGTGAAACTGAGTGAACTGAGAGTGGCTGGAGCTGCCGCTCCAGCCACTTCTCACACGGGAAGACCGTTCATTGTGGCGACAGGCCTATGTCCAACAGTGGACGTCTTTCGGCTGAAATGATGATGATAATAACAATAGTAGACGGATAAGGAGGAAAATAGAAATTGTTGTTTGATGAATAATAAAAGAACTTGAAGATTATTAGTAAAGAAGCCGTGAATCCGGAGTCCGTGATAGCGTGGAGTTTGGTAGTTTAGAATGGAAGTAGCGGGATTGTTCAAAAGAGTTACCAGCCCCAAAGGCCAACTGAAGCAACACAGGTAAGTTTAAAGCTAGAACTACATTAGACCGACGCATACATGAACCACGCCTGATTTGTACGTAGCGTGGCGTGGATCTAATGTAGCTCTACAAGTCAAGTTGCCATATAAAATGTGTACACACCACCGCACCAATCGTACGTGGCCCACAGTGTGCGCATTGGACCTTTAGTCAGTAAGTCTGATACTTCTCGCTCTACCCAGAGCGGGAGAAGTTATTTCATAATTTTCCACTTAAAAGAAAGTATGGAATAGAAGTACACGAAGGTTGGGCCGCCCCCATTGATTATAACCTACTGTCAGATAACAGGACAGTGGCCCTTCAAAAAGTTTTACATAACAATCAATTTATTATGAATCGCCAGAAAAAACTCCAACAAAATGATACTGTATGAGTCATAATCTTCATAAATTGTTACGAAATATGAGGATGAGCACGTGCGCCTCGCGTGGCTCAGCAGGGCTTTGTTTGTGTTTGTTACGGCTTATTCCAGTGACGTGCTTCATAACCGACCCGCGACGCATCCAAACCAAACATACGCTTCTAGACTTTCATATGAGTATATAAATACCGTAAATACTCCGTTTTGTACATGTCGTGGCCAGATCTTAGAATTGATCGTTTCATGAAATGGCCAACTGAAACTGGCCATAGTAAGTTTAAACGTTAACCTCACACAACGCCATCTTGTCCTAAGCTAAGCAGAGCTTGTGTTATGAGTACTAGACAACTGCCCCCCTAGCCAAGTTACAACCGTTTCTCTTGCGTCGAACGCCTCGAGTTGGCCACGCACCCGATTCTTTTATTCTGACCACGTGACTGAGCGTTGAGATGACGTCATTCCCGTACATTTGAAGTTTTCTATTAGCGTTTAACGATTGCAGATATCAACTTGGCTGTACTGATAAATATACGTATATATTTCTAAATACATAATATAGATAAAATCATACCCAGACTCAGAACAAATCATCATGCTCATCACAGAAACATTTGTCCTGGGTGGAAATCGAACCCACAACCTCCGGCATAGCACTCAAGGTCACTAAGCATTGGACCTGTTGGCCACTCGCTTGCCATATCATTGTTGTAGGATTTCTATAATAATAAAAGGTCTAAAGAAAATAGGCCAGACGAGGATTGTCATATCAAGCTGTAACGTTTAAAATGATTTGGCCAGTTTTATTTGGTCTTTTCATGAAGTGATGAATTCTAAGATCTGGCCACTACATACAATGAGTAATCTTAAGGAAAGATAGGTTCTTAATTTTGGAAGTTTTGAAAGGTCTATTTATTTGGGAAGATTTCGCTGTCGCAATTGCAGTATTAGCGTGACTGATTTAAAAATCCACGTACGTAGTATTCCTTCTCTCTCTTCTTTTTTTTTTGCTTCTTTCGTGTTTACCTAAATATTGTGTTGTGCCAATTAAATTTATTTACTTTCTTTTTTCTTCTCTTTCTTGTAACTTGTCCCTTTTCAGTTTCGAGTACTTTTTTAGCTCTCATCGTAATATTCCTGCCCTTGTCACGTGTTATTTGGGGTTGCGGAAACATGTTTTTTCTTTCATTCTGTCCATACTTTTTTAAATCATACATACATTTAAAGTAAAATATCGTATCACAGTGTATGTTACCGAACTCCTTCGAAACAGCTTGACCGATTTTTTGTGTCTTTTGTTGTGGGTATTTGGTAGTTCTACTACTTTGTACCCTCCTTTTCTCCCTTTCATATTTATCAATAATAATTATTATGATAAATATGAAAGGGAATTATATTTCATATTTATTCGCATGGTATAGAACAACGTTTGCCGAGTCAGTCAGTTCTATTAAAATAATATACAGAAAAGAGTAAACCCAACATTGGTAAAAGCGTCTATCTCCTAAAATTACCGACCGAACATTTAACCCTGGCACAATCCAAGTGGCAGCCAAAGCCATTACTGTAACCCTATCTCACGGAGGGAAGTCTATTCGGTTGCTTACCTATCTACGACTAAGGTACATAGCTAAAATACTGAGGTATTTCGTGATTCATTTGTTGAAAGCTTTGTCTTAGACATCTTTACTTAAGTTCAAGTGCTTTACGCCTAAGGGTCTAATATTTTTCAGGGTTATTTAATCGAGCCATTGCGGTCCTGGAACGCAAAACTGACGATGACAAACTGGGGAATGAAAGAAGACGGGTGGGTTTTGGTCCGTAAAAGTTTGCTACTTCCTCTAGCTTCACCTTCGGAAATAGGTTCTAGTATTTGGCTTTGTGTTACTGGGTTGTGGAGGTCTGATAGGCAGTCGCTCTATCTAAAATACTGGTATTTAGCCGCATACAGTTAGATTGGAAGCCGAGCCCCTGACACAATTGGGAAAAGGCTAGGGAGATGATGACTTGACTTCATATTGTATCATCGTCATCATCCGCTGCCATTTTCGTCTTAAGCTTCATCCTTTGAACGCCGTACTTCCTTCCCTGTATTGTTCCAATCTTATTCTGAGACCTTGGTGTGAGTTTGTTATACAATAGTGCGACTGAAACGTTTACCGCGTTTGGTTTTTTGATTGGTTAAAAGCGCGGCGCAGACCAATCGGAGCGCTGAACGTCATAAACGTGTCGTGTTAACATAGGTAAAACAAACTCGCACTAGGCACTCTGCTCTTGATTCAGTTTGGATCAAACAATGTTCTCGTTTTTACTTAACATCTAAGAGACAACTTAAAAGCAGTTTGATACAAAGACATTCTTTTTCATTTTTATTGTTCCTTCTACAATGATTTATATTTCGTTCATAACCAAACCACTTGTGTACACCACGTGCAATGTTAAATATCTCCCTCACGTCCTGTATAACATGTACTATAACATTATACCTTTCAAATTACCCATTCGTACATTGTTCATTCAAAAAGTATTATCCATTTAAGGCGGTGTATTGTTGTTATATTCCTTGAATATAAAACACCGGTTGCGTTGCCCCTTTGTGTCGCATAAAGCTGTACTGACTTCATACAGGTAACTACAGCTTATACGGATGTATTTCAATGGATTTGTGAACAGATGTTCTGGGTAAGGGTTAGGGATACCAAGACATACACGTGTACATGTCTTGATATCTACATCTACACTATCCTACTAATATTATAAATGCGAAAGTTTGTATGTATGGATGGATGTATGGATGGATGTATGGACGGATGTATGGATGGATGTATGGATGGATGTATGGATGGATGTATGGATGGATGTATGGATGGATGTATGAATGTATGCATGTTTGTTACTACTTCACGCAAAAACTGCTGAACGGATCTCGATGAAACTTGGTACACGAGTAGACCCAGAATAACACATAGGATACTTTTTATCCTGGGATTATGTACGCGGGTGAAGCCGAGGGCAAAAGCTAGTAATATTATAAAGAGGTAAAAGATATAGTTTGTTTTTTGTTTTGTAAGAGGTAATCTCTGAAAGTACTGGTCCGATTGCTAAATTTTTTTCATCGATAGAAAGCTGCTTTATTTCTGAGTGGCTATATTTTATGTACGTGAGTGTAGCCACAGGCATAAGCTAGTTTCTAATATACATATATTCTTGATCAATGTTCCGTTCAAACGTAGTTTAAAACTTTTGAACAAATATTCAGAATTGTCAAACCATCACAATATTTAAACAATTTTTTTAGAGGATAAAGACCTTGATAGTCCAATCATTGGCATAGGTCGCTTTATGTACCTTAAAACAGACTCATTATAAAAAGAGCTTTAACTGTATTAGTGTTGGATATGATTTCGTATGCGTCGTCGGGTTCACTGGCAACAGCGTTCGCGTATCAGTGTCAACGATCGTGTGACTACTCAGCTTTTACTTGTTGGGGCACGATTTCATCGCAGTAGTGATATCGATCAGCTGTTTGTTTGCATTGCGCTACAGGGGTCGCCAACCCACAATCCCACATCACATGCGTGGCGATGACACCATTCCGATACGGACGGCAAGCCAAAAATACATTAGTGAATGAACGAATCCCGCCAATTCCAAACGATCCTGAAGCTGCTGTGGAAAATTTCACATCCGGCGACCGCCTGGAAACCTTCCGACGACGTCATGCAAAAATGAACTTTGTTTTCGTAGATCAAGGGTTTTAAATATCATGGAAGGCAGGTCAGGAATTGTTTTTGTTCAAGCTCATGCATTCGAAATTGGATAAGCCAGGTGTGAATAACAAAAGGCTTGAATATTCAATATGTGAAAAGTTAACTACTTCAAAGATTTCCAGGCATTTTATTTTAAGTACAATTTTGGTGTTGAACTCCTAAACCAAGCTTTCTAAAGCAACATTTTTATTTAAAACCCAGTGATGTATAGCTTGGTATATCTGAGCAATTTCAGTGTCGGCAGGACCGCAAATCCCGGTAATTTGCACGGAACCGTTCGCCTGTCATGATGGGGTGCTTAATCTTCGGCTTGTGCCGCACGTTCCTCAGACGTAAGGGTGTGCACATAACGTGTAAGCTCACTCTATTTTCGGAACACTTCGCTTGGTGTTAGTGTCACTCCTGGAGTTACGTGAAATATTTTACAATGTGAAATTCGAAATGTCTGGGGCGCGGAAATTTATTTCACGTTAATTTACACCGGGTGACATATAATAGCTGTGGAACGCGTTTTCACGGCGAATACCTCAGTGAAACTCATTGATGTAGGTTAGGTACAAATAAAAACATTTTTATCCTCTTTGAATCTCATATCAGCGCGCAAACATGCCCTTGAAACATAAACAAACAATGAAAAGAAAATGTTTGAACATTTTTTTAAGGTTTGTTTGTACATAAATGATTTAATAAAGGATTGGACCCTTTTTAAATATCGGTGGATATCATATAGAATTTCCTCTTTTGTTAGACGACAATTTTAACAATGACAATGAGGTACATAATTGTTGTCATAAAGTGATCAAAACAAAAGCGATGGATCCAATTAACAAAAGAATTTTACAGAGGAAACTTCCAGCCGTTTCCTTCTGGCTAATTACAGTCTTTGAAACTTCAGCAGTCAATCAAAACTGTCCCTTAGTTTAAATAATGTAACTCGAGAAAATATCGTCGATAATTTATTAAAGTCCCAACTAAGACGCATGTCCTAGAACTCGGATAAATGACTCTAATTTATTAAAACGATATTATTTCCAAAGATGTCTCTTTTCAAGATCCCTTTTGTAAAATGACTAGACTGGATAGCCGTTATTTATTTTGGACCCTTATTAAATATCTTTGTTGGGAGTCTACTTGAGTTTATAAAGGAATCTTGGTGAAAAGTGTCAAGTAATATTATGGGCTAACGAAGGCCTCTGATTTCAGGGACAGCTCCAAAGATAGTCACGTAAAATATAAACTTGGGTTGGTTTAGGTGCGGTAATTTTGTACATGAAAAGGCGCCGCATCACGCGGCTGTATGTAGTTTTATTACACCTATATATTCGTGGCGTACTGTAATTTATTTCTGATAAGGATCGGGAGCATGCTTGGCCCTGTTCTGCGGGCGAATGATAAATGACGTAAGCATTGCCAACATTTAAAGAACCTGCGTTGGTTTCACACTTGGCACAACCATTGGCACGTCCACAATCAAATTTTATGGAAAAAAATAACGGTTAAGTGTGAACTGGACTCGTGTACCGAGGATTCGTACAAGTTTGCTTTCGTTAATAGTTCGAATCCAAAATTGACCTACAAAAAAATTTCGAACCAAAAAAATAAAATAACGTGTGTTTTTCCTTTTCTTGTGTTATAATATGTTTCAGGACTTGGTCAACGGGAAGTACCCTAACGATTTTGATTTCCTTGCGAGTGTCAAAATATGCGCTAAAAACGAAGCTTAAGAGGCGTTATCTTTGCGTTCATTAGAAATTTGTTTTTTTCTCTGCTCCAAGCGGTAGCAAACCAGAGTATTTGATATTAATTTTATCTTAATAAATTGACGAGTTCCAGAAAAAAAGGGTCTTAACATATGGACAGACGGACAATAAAAAGCTCCTTTGAAGCTTCCGTTTTGGTCGCCTGATGCACGGAACTCTAAAAAAAGTAAAATTCTTACTTATTTCATATATATTCATTAGAATATCGTCGCGTTGCCCTAAATGTGTAACCCGATAATACTGATTTTGTGTTTCTTGCCAAAATCTGGCAAAACTTAAATAAACTGTTATTTTATTCAGTTAAGGTTGTTCACTGAATTTTAGGTTTGAATTTTATATGTTAGACTTAAGAAGTTTTTTATCCTATAAACATTTCAGATTCATGGTTCCTATGATACTAAACCTACCAACCCTTAACTGGTTTAAAAACCTTTTTTATGTCATTATTTATTAATGTGGAGAAAAGTTTTTTTTATTATTATTTAAAAAAGAAAGTGACATGCGAAGCTGGGGTGGATCGCTAGTATTTTATATTGGCATTCAATGTCATTCAAACTTTTCGTTGTCAGCGTAGAAAAAAAAAGTTCTTCTAGTTAACAGTACAAAAAATGAAAATGGTCCAGATTGGTTTCATTTCTTTTTATCCACGAAATAATAATCACGATGATAGCATTGTCTAGTGTTAAGGTCCTAGCTCCCGAACGGTGCCATAAAACAGTGAATTTCTGAAACCTACTCCTCGGCAACGGTTAGGTTAGTAGGTTAAAAAAAAATTAATATATAATAGATTCATGTATAATATTTTCGACTTATGGTTTTTTCGTATGAATAATCTATTTCCAAAAAAATAATAATTAACTACATAATATTTTTTCGGTTATTTTCCCTACTCCTTTCGAACAGCTTTGATCTTTAGAAACATTATTAGATTATTACACACCAGCTATTTTCCTGTTGTAGGTACTGTATGGATCAGAATGTTGGGCTGTGAAAAAGACGGATGAAAAAAGATTGCATGTAGCGGAGATGAGAATGTTAAGGTGGATGTGTGGTGTGACGAGAATGGATAAAGTGAGAAATGAGTATATTAGGGGAAGTTTGAAAGTAGCGCCGGTGGCTGAAAAGTTGAAAGGGAATCGGTTGTCTTGGTATGGTCATGTAAAAAAGAGAGATGAAACGCATGTTGCTAAAAGAGTTATGAATTTACATGTGGATGGATGGAGAGGGAGAGGGAGGCCAAAGAAAAGATGGATGAATTGTGTGAGAAGTGATATGAATGAAAAGGGAGTTAGTGATAGCGTGACGAGCGACAGGACAGAATGGAAGAAAAAAACGTGTTGCGCCGACCCCAAATAAAACGGGATAAGGGCAGGAAGATGATGAGCTATTTTCGCCAGCTTCGCCCGCGTACCTACATAAAATAGCCATAATACTCAGGAATTAAACAGCTTCCGATCGGTGAAAAAATTTTAGCAATCGGACCATTACTTCCAGAGATTCTACGAACTAAATGAAAAAAACAAAATCACAGACTTTAATATATTAGTGTAGATGAAAATATTGGTGAATTAACAGTAACTATTGTTCAAAGTGAACATAGCCTATGTAAATCAATCAATATTTCGCAAAGAAAATGGATTTAAAAGTCAGCGGGGCTCTATCCGGGCGCAACTGGCCGTAATTAAATGCACAGATACTTGTGCTGCCGGGTACGAGTGTTGTGTCGATTTAATTCCGGCCAGATATTCAAGGGACTATAAGCCTTAACTCCAGCCTGATGTTCACGAGACTATACGCTTTAAAACTGTTTCTATAATATTTCAGTGAAGAGAATCGGTGTACTGTGAAAGCGATACGAAAAATTCTTTACAATTGTTTTGATATTCCGTTTTTCTGAATCCTTTGTTGGGTTGAGCGGAGCTTTGGTTAAAATGCACAATCATTTTAAATGCTGGAAAGTATAAAGTGTTTTGTCCTTTTCATAGGACCTCCTATCTACAGGACCATTAGCTTTTATTGGACGAAAAACACGCGGTTTTTATTATTAAAGGCAGTGTTCTGCAAGATTTACTGAAATGCCTCCAAAATCTTGTCCCTACATGTATTTTCTTTTAGTCTATCGTATTATGGGTAGTAAACAGAAGGAACAGAGCTCTATACAAGACACTTTTATTCACTTTTTCATATTGTAATGGAATTTCGTCAATGTTTTATTTACAACATCGATTTTCTTAGCTCATTATTTCCAAAACTGCAGAGAATGTCGGTACCAACGTTAAAATAGTACATTTTGAGTGGCCGGAATTTGCCCGAGCCGTAGGTGAGGGTGTTATGGAACCGAGTGATGCAGTGACAAACCACGTGTGTCAGTCAAATAATTTATTTCAATACACTTGCGAAGATATAAGTAAACAGGGGCTGACGCGCGACTCCTGGCGGTGGTGGTTGGAGGTCTCTTAGCGCCCAGCCTGATATGTTAAATAATTATGTAAGCAATCACGTTTCCTTTTTATTTTGGTAAATTTTACATTTGGAACTAATTAAATTATAAAATAAACTTAAATAATTAAAAATAATATATACACTAAAGGCCTAACTAAATATGACGTCAAAAAAGTCCTCCGCATCGCTGTCGACTGGAAGTGTGCCCAAAAGGCTGGCGGCATATATGTTAAATACAATCAATTGTGTGCTCGTTCACTTTTCCGCACTGGTGCGAAAGACACTAAATTGCACGCCTCAAAGCGGTAGGGATAAGAGCAAGGTTCCGAGTAAGTGTATTCAATATATCTTTCATAACTTCATCTAGTTTTCTCCAGATTCGATTGAACAAATCATTTTCTCACAGAAAAATAAATATTTGTGTCAGGAAAAATATGGTTGCTAATAATAGTGGAAACACGTGTATTGGATAAGGGATCATCCTGATTAAATTAATCACACGTACGAGATCGAGTGTGTGGGTTGAGTGTGGTTGAGCTCTGGACATTTCTCTTGTCTCTCTCTCCATTGCTATTGTGTATATCTACATAGTGTAGGTAGCTATCTCTATATTTTATGTTTTCTTGGTATGGAGTATTCTTTTATAGATCTGTTGTTCATTTTTTTAAATAGTTTAAACTGTATTTAGATTTTGGTTTTGTTTTGTTGAATGTCTTGCTTTTTACAAGCTTTTAATTAGTTTCACTTGTCCGGAACAGGTTGTTTGTCTGTCATCAAATCTTGTAAATTAAATTTGTCTCACTTGCCGGTTACCGATTGAGCTGAAATTTTGCATGCATGTGTAAATCAGATGACAGTGCAAAATTATTATGGCAAGGAGCTGATCTGATGATGGATCCAGAAAGTGGCTATAGGAACTTGGTAGTTAAACAACACCACCTAAACGAGTTTGTGCTCATATAATTCGTCTTGACGAGTTTTAATTATATAGGTATACCGAGCTATAAAAGCTTGCTATGAAAAAATTATTTTCATTAAAAGCTTGTTAATCTTATACGTGTTGTGAATTGAAAGGGTAAGTGGACAAAGGTGTTAACTACTATTACGATGCTCTAGTAATATTTCTGCTGTTAGCACATTTTAAATCTGAAATATATACTTGATTGACAGTTAAAAACCTTTGCTAGCATCTGTAACTATGTAACGAATTAGAATTGGGGTGTTTTAAATCCATGGATCGATTTACCATCAGTTAAAACTTATGTCCATGCAAAAAAGTCGTTTTTTTTTTTATTTGGTCAGATAACACCTTTGTCGACTTAACCCTTCATTTGTCATATCTTCTTTATTATTGACATTCTATAATCCGTTTTATATAAAACCTATAAAAAACATGTTATTTTGTTCTACCAAGGAAACAATGCATTTTAAAGTCGTTTAGGGGAGATATATATGTGTATGCGTATTTAAACACTTTAACTTGTTTAAAAAAAAAACACTTATTTCCTGGAACAACTTTTGTAAAATATTCGAGTAAATCACGGAATTACCGAATGCTAACCGAGTTTTCAGGCGTTATCTATCTTTTTTCGCGTTGCCTTTTCGTCAAACATCGCGTTGCTCGATTTCGACGATAGGCGAGTGGAAAAGCAGCCTCTTAATAAACTAGTGCGATTCACCATCATCGATTTCATCTATACTAATATTATAAAGAGGTAAAATTTGTAAGTTTGTAAGTTTGTATGTAGGGGGTAATCTCTGGAAGTACTGGTCCGATTGCTAAAATTTTTTCACCGATAGAAAGCTGCTTTATTCCTGAGTGACATAGGCTATATTTTATGTACGCGGGCGAAGCCGCTGGCAAAAGCTAGTCAGAAATAAATATATAAGTTTAAAAAAAACCTAATAATTTTCCTGAATTCAAATTTTAAATTAAATTGGGTAGGTAGATATTATCGAAGTTGTTGTAATGAATCTATTTAAAACATAAACGATTCACAGAGCATTGTTATAATAATGTTAGGGTCCCTATTTGTTTCATTTCAGTTCACAAAGTTGAGAATTCGTAACTTTGTTCGACACATTTAATTTTGTTCTTGGAAGTGAAACTAAAAATAAACTGTTTGTTTTAACTTTATTATTTTGTTAACAAATTATTTAGTAGGGTTATAATTGTTTACATTTCCAATTGATTATTCAAAACCATGTCTATTTTAGGATTCGATTATGTTAACATTAGTCGATTTGTTAGCAGTGATTTGATTTTGCAAGAAGCAATAATGATAAAACCAAGGGTTGGCTCGTTCTTCGCCCAAAGAATTAGCATTGCCATTCAACGTGGCAATGCTGTCAGTCTTCTGGGCACGTTACCGGGTGACAACAACGTGGAGGAGCACTTCGACGCCTGAGTGATACAGGATACAGATACTGATGTATCTAAATAATTAGCTTTTAGTATAAATATTTAGTTTATTTACTACTAGCGACCCGCCCCGGCTTCGCTCGGGTGCAATATTATACATATAAACCTTCCTCTTGAATCACTCTATCTATTAAAAAAAACCGCATCAAAATCCGGTGCGTAGTTTTAAAGATTTAAGCGCACATAGGGATATAGGGATAGAAAAAGCGACGTTGTTATATACTATGTAGATTGTACATATTTATGGATTTAATTCATGAATCCCCAAGCGACACCCGGTGGCCGCGCATCTATTGTCTTACTATTGTGTCTCTAATTGACGGTATCTGAAGGGTTAATAACTGTTACAAATCTGTAATAAAAGTACATACTTATTAATAACAGGTTTTTGACGACAGCTTAAAGGAGGTTTAAGTAGACAGTTCAGTGGTACTGCCTACTTAAACCTCCTTTTTCATAGGTAGGTAGTAACCTACCTATGAAAAAAATAGTTCAACTTCAACTCCAATACATACCTATGGGTTATTGCTATTTTCTGAATTAGTTTCGAATTATATTCATAAAAAAGACATATTTAATTTTGAGAATGTAATCATTTTATCTGGCATTTCATTCCCGTGCTTAGAGAATCTACTCTCTCTTCATGCCTAGATCTTTAAATTCTTGAATTTATTGACAAAATAACGTTTCAATTTCATGTTTTCAATGAGTTGTTAACGATTCGGACACAGTGTCCGAATTAGCACATCATAATGCTATATTTTAAACTCACTATTAGGACACCATCAAATTATTGAAGCTGTTTAGTTTAGTACAGTGTTGCCTTAAAGCCACCCTAAAATATTTTTGCTTTTTTCCACTCATTATTTTTTTAACTATTTTTATCTGACTGTACTAAAAAGTTTCAATAATTTGATGGAGTCTAAAACATCAGTAAAAAAATAATTAAATTTAAATGTGTCAATTCGGACACCGTATACGCGTATCCGAACAAAATTATGGTGTTTGAATCACCTGGTATGGACACGCCGGACAAGAGTATAATATATTTAGTTTATTAAATTGAGTATATATTAGTATATAATTATATTATGTTTATAGTTTATTAGTATATCAATTCTTGTATTCACCTTATTCTCGTTCGTTTATTGCACCTACCACTATTGTTCTCTGCACCGCCCAAAGGTTGACTGGAAGAAAATGCCTAAGGCATTAAGTCCGCCTCTGTACTTTTGTGTGCATGAAGTATTAAATAAATAAATTGACTCTTGTCAGGCGTGTCCATACATTTTCGATCATGTCCTTTTTGTGTTCAATAATACCTCTTCTTAATATTAATGTTACAATGTACTTAATTAATTTTTACATGTTTGCACAACAGTTTTAACACATCTGGCGACTGACGGATTATTCGAAAGAGATGCCTCGGTTCTGGAACGCAAAGAGCAAAGAGCACTTGTAAGAACTAGTGGGAAAAATTTTACACTCCCTCTCGCTCACCTAGAGCGACACATGCTATTCGATGATTTCCATCACAAAAAAAAAAACACATCTATCATCAAAATGTACCTTCACAACCTTTAACAAATGAGGTGTGAAGTTTTAAAGAAATTCGGCACACATGTCATTACGCACTATCATATATTACAACTTTCCCTTTCGTATGTCACGTTGTTTTAATTATTCAATGCCATTGATAGCAAATCCCGTGAATAATAAGTGGACTGAAGATTAATGAGCATTTTTTTTGCTGTTGTTGGCATGTCAATTGTTTCTGAATTGATCATTATAACGTTTATACGAAAATCTATTCTTCACGCACTCAGTTGACTGCGAACTCAAAAGTGTATAGTGCTGATTGTACTTAGGGGATATTTAATTATGTTTAATTCATGAATCCCCAAGCGACCACCGGTGGCCGCGCATCTATTGTCTTACTATTGTGTCTCTAATTGACGGTATCTGAAGGGTTAACTATGCTCTTTTTATGTGCTTTTAGTGATCGTAAGTTTTCTATTATTTATTTCTACTCGTGAGAACCTGTAATTGTTGTTATCCTCTTGTTATATCTGTTGGTTCTCTTACGATTAAATAAAATAAATAACTATCGTTTTTTGTGTGGCTCGTAGTTTTTTTTTCTTGATTTTTGCGTATTTCCCTGTGATTATTTATTCAATATTTTATATTAAACAACAAATAACACTAAAAAGAAATCTTTTTGTAATAAAGTATCAAAATTGAGCAAAGGTGTTAAGGGGCGAGGTGGGGACAACTAGCTATCTCTTTTTGACTCACGTAACTTAATGGCAATGACGTCACATTTCCATATGTGGATCTTTTTTGTGTTGCTTGACAGTTCCCCTTCTACCGGATGAAAGGTTTCTAACTTGCTTAATTTAGAATCGATTTGAAAAGTTCATCCCATTTGCTAGTTTTTAAAACAACAGTTAAAAAAAAGATGTTCAAATACCGAATCTCCCGACTAGCATTAGAAACTACCCGACTAGCATTAATATGCTAGTCGTTCATATATGTAAATATAATATGTAGCCGTCACCAAGATTAGAATTCATGTTTTGATTAGAGGGAAGTACTAATTAAATTCTTTTTATTGAATACTGATCAGTAGTTTTTACGTGGAATATTAAAAAAAAACATCATTAGATACCATCACGTACAAATCACAAAGACACAACCACAACACAAGGACACACACACAAGACAAGATCACAAGGACGTGCACAAATTTTTACACTTAAAGAGTTAGTAGGATAGGTTATGGACATTGGACACATATAAAATAATTACTTATGCTCATCATGATTACGATTTGAGATGCAGGTGACAGCAAAAGAGCTGGGTACAGCAGATAAATTAATTTCGAACGATTTTTTATCTGTAGACGTGTGACGAAATACAAATAGAATTTCACGAAAGCTGAAATTGAATTTCTGAAGTAGACGTCTTAAATAGAACCTTTTCGAGAAAATACCTTGTAAATAATAATAGGTGATGCTGATGTTTCAATTGTTTTCTAGCTAGTTTGGAAACAAAGTGACGAAACTGACACGAACATGATTGTACTTTCAGAGATCAAGTTACGAGAACGCGCCTTTATTGAATTCTACTACATTCTTAGTTTTGAGCTCATTTTAAAAAAAAGATAAGCGATTTGAATTTTCTTAAACATTGAAAAGAGAAATGGATAAACGATCCTTCAGAGAGAAACATTTCTAAGTGTTTTTCGTTAAATAAATTAAAAATTTCATTCACATTTCAACACTGTCAAGTTTCAAAACTTCAATTTATCTATCCAACAGAAATCAGGAGTTCCTACAAAATTCAGTAGAAATACAGAACACAATAGAAATGCAAAGATTGTCATCTTCATACATTGACCCCACTTCGTTCAAGTTGAAGAAAGAAACATTTAATAAAAGGCTGTCGTGGAAAAGTTTCACGAAAATAGAAATCACACGCCATGTCATGTTGGGGATTACAATACAACTTGCGGATATTGTACAAAATATATACAGTGACAACAATGCAAAACAGAAATTTTCCGAAACCCGCTTGCATTTCTAAAAGTTGATCTTTTATGATTTCAGGTAATTTCCGTACATCCGACCAAACAGATGGATTCTATTTCCGTAAGTATTATTTCTGATTACAAATCTTATTGCATCTTGATCATCATGCGCAACATCACTTACATCTGTCATGCGGACATTGTTATTGTTAATAAAAGGTTTGTAATTGTTTATTTTTTAATGAATGGTGTCATAACAAGTAATAAAGTTACACAATTGCTTCAAATCGTTATCGCGATCACTGCTATCGTTCTTATCAGAATTGTGGTAATTATTACGCAGTTAACCCAGTGTCCGGACAAATGTTGAATAAATAATTTTGAAATGTTTATTAGCTTTTAGAGTGTTGTTTATTCTGTTTGGTGTCTGTGTGTCACTCTGAAATACTACAATTGGAGCAAGTATCTACGAATCGTCGCATAGATTAAACCCTTGCGTATCGTTGAATGCAGCAGCATCTCCGGACTTCATTCATTAGTCCCCGTGCTCGTCTCCTATCGCGTCTGCTGTTGATAACTGTCTCTATACCACACGCGGCTCACGTACTTACTCGTATGTTAAAGAGTGAGTGCGTGTTGCGTCTCGTCAATCGCATTTCGACCTCTCTGTTTATTGTCCGTGTTTTCCTGCTCCGTTTGTGTACAATGTTACGTTGTGCACAGTGCGATTATATTCGAGTTTTCTGCTAAACACTCACCATTCAATTGACAGTGGAAACCTGTTTTGGTTTAACTTTACATACCGCGCTATATCTTTATCTTTAGTTTGTGTCACTCAGATTAGTCACCAGCTAATGACTTTTTCTTGTGCATATGCATCAGAAATAGTCCATTAGATTTCTATTCGATATCGCGTGTTTCTGCTCCAGTGTCAAACACACAAAAGCAGGAAAACGTGGAATGTTTATATGTGCAGTTGCAGAGTGATGTTGTGTTTTTATGCTGTTTATCAGTTTCGGATTGAGTGTGTGTGAGGCGTGCGAGTAGTGCGCGTGTGTTGCGATGCGCCGCGTGTGTGTGGCTCGGCGTCGGTGTGGGTGTTCCTGTGGCGGCGCGTAGAGGCGCGGCGGACGGCGGAGCGCGGTCGGTCGGCGGCGCCAGTTCACTTCTGAGCGCCACGGGGCTGCCGCGCTCGCGTCGCGTAGAGCCCTAGTTCGCGATCCCAATAACTTTGTGCACTGGAAACTTTTCAAAGCGATTCCGGACGGATCCGATGGCCGCGGATCGCTTTCGTTTCGAATTTCGAGTCGCGTCGTAAAGTAAAACGTGCGAGCGATCATTGTTGCGTGTTTATACGAGTCGGTCGGTCTATTTTTGAATATTCTCTAAACGCTTGACGGCGAAGTTTTCGAAACGCAGCCCGCCGGAGCCGGGTGAACGTCCGCTGTGTATGCAGCACGCCTGCATCACGTCTCTTGTGTTTTTGTTGATGGATTTTTGTTGTTAACCTCCACAGTTGTATCCGACAAACGTTATCTGTAAGTATGACCCCGGTTGATTTACAATACTAGCTTGTCAGTTTTAATTTTAAATTGTAGCATAAGTAAAAAGAGCAATGTTGTTAATTTAAAGTTAGGTTTGATATTAAATTGTGGCTGTTAATTACCCGAAATTGAGTAAAGTATTGTTTGCAAAAAAAAAAAACAAGCGACATTCATATCGTCGCGCATACATGTGGTGTGCGAATAGGTACAAGTATGTGTGCACACAAACATACACATCACTCCATAGTGTCGGTGTTCACTACGTGCATTTTAGCACAAACATAATAAAGCATTTATTACGTGAACCTTTATGCATTATTGCATGGACTGTTCATAGTGAGCGAAGGGTTTAGGGTTCCTTCTAATTACAATCGTGCGAAGGAATAAGTAGTTGTTGTAACGAGTTTGATTCCACTTCTAGTTCACTTACGCTGCCCCTCTATCACAGTTGATACATGATTCATAGTTGTTTGGTCAAGCAAGACTGACACTGTACGGACGTTTATCACGTTTATCTTTTTAACACACTTCTTCGACAGCGTTTTGTTTTTATTATTCGTGTTGTGTCAACTCGGTTTATTGAATTGTTGACTCGTTCGTATTTAAATTAGCCAAGTAGATATAGCTGCGCTAATGTTTGACGACTCTAATAAACATAATTATTATGATAATCGGCGTAAAGTCGGGTTTTCTAAATAAAATTAGAGGCGATGATAATAGAACACAAGCTTTATAATGAAAATCATTTTTTATAGCAAGCTTTTATAGCTCGGTAAACCTATATACCTAATTAATACTCGTCAAGAAGAATTATACGAGCCCAAACTCGATGGAGTTGTGTCGTTTAAGTACCAAGTTCCTTTTGCCATCTTCCAGTTCCATCATCAGATCAGCTCCATGTCATAATAATTTTGCATTGTCATCTGATTTACACATGCATGAAAAATTTCAGCTCAATCTGTAACCGGGAAGTGGGTCAAATTTATTTTACAAGATTTGATTACAGACAAACATCGGGACAGGTTAAACTAAATAAAAGCTTGTAAAAAGCAGGTCTAATACAACCATGATTAGTTTAAAATTATCAATAAACACATGCTTACTAATTGCAGAATTACAAAATTCCTTATGAAGGTCTGTGAGCCTCTTCAAACAGAAGCCAACATCTAGTCCATGTGGTGAGCAAGATAACACACGTAATTACTTAAAGGAGGGTTGCCATTTTGTTTTATTATTTGGGGTAGCAACTACAGGGACTTGCTGCCCCAGCACACGTAAGCAAAGATTGAAGCAACAATTTTGCCGGTACATGGAAGGGTTTAAAACATTTTCTTTAATGTATTGTATGACAGTTGTAAAGTCGGATGTTTACGAGCATCAACGGAACCCTTTTCCCTTATTCGTGTTTTACGATTTGCGCACAATGATACGCACGACTCTTGGTTTAGGTCGCTGGTGGATTACTTTTTTGCAATCATTTGATTTGGGACCAGAGAACATGGCGGACATACTCATAAACGACGTATAGGAAGGTATAAAGTGTTTTTGCGAACGTTTGATCGAAAGGTTTAGAAGGGTCCTTCAATTTTAAGTCAGTTAGAGGCATTTTTAAATGAATTCAGAGCGTCAATAAAACACAAGACAAGGATTTTTTAAAACTTGTTTTGTTAGTTTTCAAGGCAAATTCAAAATTATAAACTTGATTGTGTAAAAAAATAATCAAAAAAAAAATTATATTTTGTAGTTTTCCATGAGTGTTCAAAGCCAAAATCGTTTAACAGGTTTTGGCGACTTAGCGCACCTTTCGAAAATTGTTTTTTTTTTAACTTATTCTTTGGAATTCATTGATAGTTTAGTGATGTTCGGTTGAACTTTGAAGGTTATTCTTTTTTGCTCTATGTTTTTCTGTCTATAGGACAAGGTGTTGTAAAAACAAGAGTTGGTGCCTTCCTATTGCTGAAGGCACCATCGCTAGTGTTTCTTATTTCGCAAATAATTGAAATTTTTGTTGAGCGGGAGATTCCATCATCATTTCAGTTTAAAGACGTACACTGTTGGACATAGGCCTTTCCCAAGTGTCGCCAGAACGACTGGTCTTGTGCCTTTTGCGTCCATCGGAATCCCGGGACTCTCACCAGGTGATCGGTCGACTTTGTGAGAGGCTTTCCAACGCTACGTCTTTAGCGAGAGATTTAACTGGTCTGAAAGCCCGTCTAAAATCAAAACCTTAAAAAGAAATTCTATTTCTTACACTATAATGTTTTTGGCACTAAACCTAGCCCTAAAACATGTCCCTTTTTATGGAGTCGTATAAAACCTAATAGGATCATGTAGGATAGTGTAAAAGGTTTCTCAAAGTGGATGCTTTTCTGAAGAGAAGTAACGAAAGTAAAAAAAACATATTGATTTTAATACGGAAAGCTATGCGGATATTTTTATAATTTTCCAAATTAAATACTTTTTAGTTCTGGTAAACAAATATGAAACAAATAATTAAAATATGTTCATCAACAACGAAGTTATAAGCTTTAAAGCTACTAATAAGAAAGAGAAGTCCGACATAGTCTTTGACGTCAAAGGCCATGACATCCGTACGACCGCCTTAGAAAACGATGTCTTGGCGAGAGAAATAGATATATTGGTTTAAAATGGTTATTTCTCATTGACAGCATAATCAGTTTTTAATGTTCCCATTGCTGGGACTCAAGCCTACTCTCTAGGAGAGGGAAAGGGCCATAATCCACCACGCGGGCTCAGTGCGGTTTGGAGAATGCCACATGTCTTTAAACTTTTTGTTCTGGGACATGCCGGTTTCCTCACGATGTTTTCCTTCACCGTTTTGAGAGCAGTACCTAGTGATCAAATACGTATAATATGTCTCATTAGGATTTTTAGCAATTTTTATATGATTTTTACAGTGAGTATTCGATATATGTCTCAAGTTTTCAATAAATAAGCAATGTTTATTTATTTATTAAAACTTTATGCGCCACAACTGTACAAAGGCAGACTTCTTGTTTATTTATTTTTTTGGTAATTTTCTCATTTGAGGGAACATTTTTGACTAGACGCATTGTAAAACCACTAGGAACATTATGAGAGTGTGCATAAAACTAAAATACCCACTAGTTTTTAAGTTATTGGCACACAGACAGGCGGATGATTTAGATTTTTTCTCTATTGTTAACGTATTTGGCTTCGCATTACAAAACTATTCATTTAATTCTTACTTTTCTTTAGTCATTTGAAAAACAAGTTTCTTTGATCGAAGCCAAAAGTTCTCCTATTCAGATTTATTGTTGTAGGAGTACTTAATCATTTTGTATCAAAGCTTTTCATAATAAATCATTGTATGTAGATGTCACCGACTTATGAGCACCGTAAGCTTGCAAGTAATAAATTTTGCAACATTATAGTCTCAATCTCAACATATTTTGTACTGATAATTTTAAATAGTATTAATCCCATTTTGATTCGTTTGTGTGTAACATTTCCCTGGCTTCAAAAAAAAAAAGAGTTTATAATCGCGCGCGTTTTTTCATAAACTGACGCAGGTATGTTTACAATAACCCCGTGACTTACAAGAAGTATCGCAGTCAAGCACTAGTTTATACGAATTAAATAAAAAATAAAATGTGGACCAACAAATGCCTGATAAAATATAATACAACACGGCACATAAGTACATAGTATATTATCGTATAAGCGAGTGACGCTATTCATTATACTACACTCGTATCTAAATATTATGCTAACATGAAGGTACCTATGTACTAACCCAAACAATTCCATTCTAACGCGTAGTGTTTTGCGGTTTATCAATGTACATTACACTAACTCACACATGCTTGGATCACGCACACATGGAGAGATTAAGCGTCGCTACACGCTGAAGATGGACCCTCCCACTCCCACCCTTAGAGGTCATCCGTGTCAAAGATATGGTCCATGCCTTCAATGAATTGTTTATAGGTAAATATTAAGTCCCTCTCTATGAGAGGAGGCTTGAGTCCCAAGGCTGATAATGCTACCTATGCTAAATGTTAATTAATGTGCAAAATCAGGATTGAATGTTCTAAGAGCATATGACTGCTTTTATGAGCCAACAAGACTGGTTGGTTTTATCATACCAACCAATCTTCAAGATTGCTAGTATAGATAAGAAAATAATTAGTCAAATCCATCAAAAAATCCGATTAATAAGATTTTAATAATTTTAGTAGGTATCTACCTAGGTGGGGGGAAATCCATTACGTATCTATACATTTTGTTAATTAGCTAATCAGCACCAGATCTGCTTGACTTGCGTGGTTGCAGCATATCTTAGGTTTGTTTATAATTATTTATCGATAATGTTTAAAAAATGCAATTAATCATGATTATCGATCACGTGCATTCTTTAGTATCACGAGATAGATTGCAATTAGCTAGTTAGTAGACAATTTATATAATATAACTAGCTGACCCGGAGAACTTCGTACTGCCTAGTAGTGAATGATTGTTGAGCCTCTGCTTAACTAAACTGTCAAAGGATGACGCTATCTACTGTTATTACAAGAATCAAGCACCATTCATTTTGAAATTAAATTTTAAATAGAGATGGCGTTGTATTCGGATTTTTTTCTCGTGTATTTTTCTATATTTCCTCACCGTTTAAACTTCCCTGGACTATCACAAATATTTCACAACCGAAATTAGCCAAATCGGTTTATCTATTCTCGAGTTTTAGCGAAACTAACGAACAGCTATTCATTTATATATATATTTATATATACTAGCTTTTGCCCGCGGCTTCACCCGCGTACATAATCCTAGGATAAAAAATATCCTATGTGTTATTCTGGGATATGGTCTACTCGTGTACTAAGTTTCATCGAGATCCGTTCAGTAGTTTTTGCGTGAAAGCGTAAGAAACATCCATACATCCATCCATCCATCCATACATACAAACTTTCGCATTTATAATATTAGTAGGATAATATTAGTAAGATAGATACTAGCTGACCCGACAGATTTTTTGTTGTCTCAGCAATGAACTGTCAAACGCGCGAACCGTCAAAGGCACGAGCTGACAAACGCTCAAAAGCCACTACACACATTTAGGCGTAACACTATAGGTTTTGCTGTCAATTTTGTCACAGTGAATGTTTTGATTGACGAAAAACCTATCGCCTAATGCAATGACTGATGTTTGCTTGACGAAGACCAAATGACGATAAAATACAAACATCATTCATGATTGATGGAATTCCACCTGCAATTTTCATGACCGTTTACTGGATGCAGAGAATCTTCTGAAAACAAGAGCTCATACACACGAGCTGCATCTTCCTAACGGCAGAGGTAACTGCAGCCGTCGACCTATTGTGACACTTGACACACACGACGGCTCTCGATGATCTTCATTTGTTGGAATGTCGACGGCCGCCGTTGAGCATCAACTGCAGTTATCTCTGCCGTTGATGATGATAAGCTCTAACAAATACAGATAAAGAATTAGCGAAATTGGTATTATATATCTGCTCTCAAAACGGTGAAGGAAAACATCGTGAGGAAACCGGCATGTCCTAGAATAAAAAAATTGAAGACATCTGACATTCACCAATCCGCATTGCGCCCGCTTGGTGGATTACAGCCCTCCAGTAACAGTGGGAACATTGGCCGACTATGCTATGCTGGTATTATATATCTGGAAGATTACTTTCATTATTAATTTTATAGAGCACATTCTCAGCGGCTATGAAAATGATAACGCTAAAATCTTAAGATTTTTCTGTAAAACTTAACTTGAATGATCTTGATACCAATACAGAATAAAAAAAAAAAAACAGTATTTTATATATAGCTTCCACATGGCTAGATCTACATAATTGATTTATTATACCACTTTCATTGTTGCTATTCTGAGATTCCAACTACCAAATACGAAATTTTCATAGGAAGCACGAAATTATACGATTTTGCCAAATTCAAATCGCAAAGCAATCGCTATCGAATTTGCTGGTAAGTACCAATGAAATTGTGTTCATACAACTGAGTTACATACCGATAAACCCGTACGTTTTGATTCTATTGATCATTAATAAATCAATTTCAGAAACTAGTTGGAATACGCTGAGGCTTCTGTACTCTCAACTAATGTTATAAGCTCCACACATGAATTTATTGATTCTTTCTCTTAAGCATTTTCATAATAAGTATGTAACAAGTTGACAGATAAAATGTTCAGACTTAAGGAAGCCAAAAGTCAGGAAAGTATCTCGTCTCTCTAATGCTCAAATAATGGGCGTAATAATGGCCCCATTCTTGGCCCGTTACTAACTAACGACCAGCAGTATGGGCCAGGCTATAATCCTAAGGATCTTAGCTTTCCCACGTTCTTTAAAATATTCTGTTACCGTAGTACGTTAGAAGCGGGTCAACTCCGCGCAAATGTTTGGAAGTCGCTAAAAAGCCTAAGTCGCCGAAAATCTTCTACGTAGGTATTTGAAACGACAACCTTAACGTGTTAATCTATCTGAATTATTCATAAGACAAACATACGCCTCACCAAGATAAAATATATATACGAGATGTTCCTTATCGCGATGCTCACTAATTTGGCACATTACAAGAATTTCGATTCGTCTCTTGATCCATTTTCATATCAATAAGGATTAATCAGAAGTCGGGTTAGGAGATTCGTAATCATGAACATTGTTCGCAGTTCTATTTCTAGACGATATCCCGACGAACGAAAATGAATGATCGCATTATTATAATGAAAAATATATTCGTGGATAGTAGGTTTGTACCTAACTACGTAAATGGGGTTACCTGAAATGGAGGATTCTATTTCATTAGGTCTGTATTGTTGGCTAGGCCGGTGACTGAGTGTTTGGGAATGGTTATTGTAATCTCAAATTGGTTTGGTTCAGCCTGTGTTTACTCCTGTACCGCAGAGTCCGCAGACCAATCAATGAGTATCGGTGAGACCGTACAGTTTGTACAAGACAGAAACATTATGGAAATTGGTAATCGATTCGGGAGGGAAGATTGCCTAACAGATTGTAGAGTCCCGCTGAATTTTAGATTTAGATGTCAAGGTTTTTAATTTAAAGATTCTTATTTTATTTTCATATAATAAAACTAATAATACAAAATTAAATGAGTGGAAAGAAAGAGAGAGAGAGAGAGAGAGAAATAAAGAAGAGATAAAAACATCTCATATGCTTTATTAAAGAGCAGCTTGTTTTAAGAAACGACGCAAAGAACTAAAAAAAAACGCTAAATAGCAGTTACTAAATCGCTACAATATGAATGAAGAAGATTCTGTAAGTCAGAATATGTTCCTAAAAGCAACTCTTAGTGCGGAAGCACTTAACAATAAGCAACAATACAAATTAATTCAAGGTCTATTACAAAGTGTCCATTCAAACAATATGACACTTTATGAACGGTCATCGTAGAAACTCCAATAGGAATTTAGTCGAGTAGCAATTAAGGACGGATAGTCCCCTCGTGAGTCTTAGAACCATTCAAGACAATGTAACGCAAATGATAATTGACAATTTGGCTCGGACTTCGGTTTAATTGACTGAACGATTAACTTTTATTACTATGAACATCACTGTAAATATTGATAAAGATATTATTCGCGCGTTTCAAGGCAAATATTGCTTCACGATCTTTATATTGGCAGTAAGTGATTTTTGATGGCATAGTAGCGTTTGAGGGCGTCGAATATTATTTGTTTAATCGCGACTTCAAAGGAATGTTGCTTGAGATAAACAAATTGATGACTGAGGAAGTTACTTAAAATGATATCTATCTTCAGTTTCGCTTTACTCTTTATTCTTTACATTTTGTAATTAAAGTACTTTACAATGTTGTCAATTTAAACGATAGGGCGTGAGTATGACTTGTGCTTTTGTCAAACCATTATCTGTATTTGTAAGACTGTGATGTCATTTTGAAACACGTGGAGTTACTATATATGTAACAGAGAGACTGTATAAGTGGCGTACATTTTGTCCGATTTGAAGTATTTAGTCCCCAGACGCCTCAACGATTCAGCGAAAAGAGATTTTAATTAAGATGAAAACAATAATTCTTCAACGACTACAAAACTTTCCCTTCGTTAGTGCAAGCATGTGTTGTCAAAGCGTTTTCTATTTAATAATACAGAAAAACGCAAATGATATACATACCAACATCGCACATATAATGTTCTAAGTCACGCTAACCCATGTAGCTGTTAACAATACTTCGTAGTAAATTTTCCACAGTGAGAAAATTGTTTACTTATTTGTGAAACAGTAGTCTCACGAGCAGTCGGGCTAATGAATCTAAAAGAACTGGCAGGCATAAAAAATTCAGCTATTTAAGATTTTTTTTTTTAATAGGTAACTTGGAATCTCACTGTTTTTTATTTTGTTGAATATGTTGTCGAAGGCTTTGTATAGATCTACACAATGTAGTATAGTTACTTCTGCTTTTTTTTGGAAGAGTAAAATTATCAAATGATTTATCTCGCTTTAAGGCGAAGCGAGATAGCGAGTCAGACTTGTATCTACTGACTAAATTCCATCTGTCTTTCAATTACTCTTTGTCCTCCATGAACAAACTGTATTGGGGCGGGAATTTTTAATGGAGTTGCCATGATCTCGTCCCAATATGATTTTTTCTTCTTCCTTCTTTTTTTATTTGTTTTTGAAATTCGATTTACACGACATATTCAGATAGACGTTAAACATATATTACTTGGATTTCAACATACGAGACTCCAAATCTTAGAAAATTAAGAACTTAGTGCTGGTGTAGTTACCGTTTAAGTTTAACAAGTAGGTACTTAGAAACTTCCTGTTGTATCTGATCTTATATTACAAGTAACTATGAAGTATTTTGATACATATCTTAATGCGCGGTGCGTGGATCCATATATCCATCGATATTTGTATCAGTTTCGATACATTCCCAAAAGGAACCGGTAATCGATAGCTATAAGTTACACCAAGTAATTCTACTCTGTAATATTTTTCTGACGACTTGATATTGAATAATAGGAGTAAGGTTGGAGATACAAAACATGTGAGATTTGAACTTACAATTTTTGTAAGATATTGAGAACAGGGAATCATGTGTGAATAAGATTAGAGATTTGGAATATATTATTCAGTTTAAATAAAAAAAAAAACATCTTTGGCTAGTCCGCAGATTTTTAACGGCCAATCGTTGTTTATCAATCAGTAAAATGAACTTTGAAAAACGATGTATGTTGTTATAATTTTGCAAAAATGTCGGACCTGCAACATGAATAAGAAAATACTAGTTGTGCATCAAGCGGATTTCCCTGCAGAACTGTGTCGAGGTGGGTCTGCCGGCCTCTTCAGTCTATAAAGTCTGCCGCTATCTCATCCATGGCGTATATCTGGCGCCTCTTAATTGCTTCAGACTAATAATTATTATCAGTTCGCGTGCGGCGCCCCGCCCCCCGGCCGCTCGACTACTCAGATACGCAATAACTAATGTATGTAGCACACACACATAGGACAACACTAAACACGTGCTGGGTAGCCACGGTTTTGCCACCGCAACGGGAAAATATTACGTGGCCACGGATTAATTTACAATGATAATAAAGTTATAAAGACAATTTTCTTCGAAGTCACCTGATTTAGTAGAGGCTGAAGCGGAATCACGTGTATTCGTAATAATATTAATATTCAAATAGGTACACTTGATGTTCTCTCCTAATGTTATACATATCTAGAGTATGTTTGTGAGATAGCGCGTTTGGCTTAGGAAATTGTATTGATACAGTGCCAAGCCCTTGCATTACTGCGCGTCTATCATCAAGTTATTTGAAAACATCCTCTTTTATGCATTATTTTCAAGACCACAATAATGCATTTCTGGTCGCATCGTAGAATTCTTTAGCCATCTCCGGTCGTCTAAGACGCATTTACAAAACAGCCAACTTATAACGAAAGTGAATATTTTAATATTGTTTACGCGACTCCCCTTGAGGAAACCAAGATTAAGTACCACCAAGGCATTAGTAAGTCGTGCCATTAATTCTTTAACGGGTGAATAACCTTCGTCGTTCTCGAAGACGTCTCGTCTGGAATAGTAATTATTATTGTTGCTTTGAAAACTACTATGTTACTCTACTTCGTGTCAACGGCCAAATAAAGTGTCGTCGAGGAAACTTCATCAGGTGGATTTTGTACGGTTTCTTCGTTTCTAAACTGGCTTTTATAAGCTGGTTCTTTGTATTATGAATCATTGACTGGCTTAACTCATTGCATCTGATTATAACTGCAATCTTATCCTTGTCTGGGGATTTTCGGAAAACGGTTCCATAAATCATCTACTCAACTTTAAAGTGATTCATGATCGGTTAAATTTAATAACATGTGCATCTATCGTCCAAATTGATGTTTTTTCCTCTTATCTTGTCCACATTGTTATTTTTTTAAATGCCTGTCTTGTTTTACCTGCTCCTAATCTTCCTGTTTATGGGCAGGTTGGTCTCGGTCTAGTTCATCTCCCAATTTTTCCTTTAGCTTTGCCCAAATATCGTAATGGAGAGTACTCAGATGGAACTAAAAGCGACCGCCATAAAGTCTTCCATGTGATCCGGTTGATATAAAGTTGTCTCGGCCTTTCCGCTATCGAGTTTCTCGAGATCTAAGAAAACATATGTAGTAGACAACATATTTCTAGTGGTTCACAACTAGCAGAGAATTCTTGCGAGTTTTTTTTTACGAACTGAACAAGCTTATTGATTTACCGCTGTCTCTTGGTTTTATATTTTGGATTTATGTTAACTTTTGTCTAGAAAACTCGCCAATCTAAGCCTTTGATCATACTTATATTATACAAGCATATGTTTGTTACTTCTTCACGCACACTCACTTTTTATCCTGGGAGCATGTTCTCTTGCGATAATTTTCGGTTTTCATGCAGCCGAAGCCGCTGACAGAAATTAGTTTAATATTTTTTCTCTGGCTAGATAAATGGATTATGTGAGGAGTGATACGAAAGAAAAGGGAGTTAGTGATAGGGTGACGGGACACAGGACAGAATGGAAGTAAAAAACTTGATGCACCGACCCCACGTAACATGTGACAAGGGCAAAAAGATAATGATATATTTTTTTTGCCAATGCAACAAAGTTTTCTAACATTAAGATTTTTTTTTGATGAAACCTCTCGGTCCGGACTAAGCGTTCCGCCTCGTCGTTTATACCACTTACGTCGAAGGAATCGAACAATTTACCGGTTGCGATCTTCCCGTTTGATTGTAATTTGGGTGTCTTTAAGGCTAGAGCGAATGGGCTCTTCATAAACTAGTGCGTCTCACCATCAGAGATTGCATCACTGCTTACCATCAGGTGGGATCGCAGTAGCAAGCATTAGTTTATATCAATTATTAAAAAAAAACCATAGTGAATATTTTCAAAAGTTCACTCTATATAGGTAGTTTTCTACTATACTGATTCCAATGCCGTCAGTTCCATTTCGAGTACCAACGCCGATCATGAGGTGTTCTTATCAGTCATAAATTATGTCACGAAGAAACAAGTATATGTGGAAGAAAGAGGTCGTTTTAAAGTTCTGCACGAGTAGGTAAATCATATTCACGAATACAGGCGTCGTTATTGTACAACAGAACGGTTTATTGGCTGTCTGACCTCGTGTTATCGCGACAAGCCTCCGTCATCTTCCAAGTCATACTTTATCGCTCTCTGTGACGTATCGCTTGCTGTTCGGTTTTTGTTGTTATTTATTATGTTATCCTTCATAATATTGGGCTGTATACAAGTGTCAGGGACGATGGATTAAAATAACTTGAGGGTACTTGGAGTCGAACAAGCGCAAAACGCCCACTTCACTGGCCTTATCTTCAGGAGGCTGTCGCGAAAGTTGACTTTAATTGCTATGGTCTATAAGGGTCTCAGAATTATCAGTAATTTCTGTTTTATGCTCTATTTTATTTGGGAAACAATCGTACATTACGAGTAAATTTCTAAATATGTATGCTATTATTATCTGTACAATTCACTACGTTTCCACATGTCACTAGTTAATAATATATACAGTTTGGCAAAATTGCATTAAATTTATATTAAAACAATAATTTATTTTTTCTAGACATAAAATACATTTACTGATCGTATTCCGCTACTTTTACTAAAAGTTTGGTCATAAAAAAGGATTACACTTTTTTCGGGCAGAAAACTTAAAAGAGTGTTGTCTAACATATTCCCCAGGCTGCTTAAATTATATATTACTTCGTTACCCAAGTTTTTATCACGACTAACTTCATATTGTAACAAAATGTAAAAAGATAACAATACAGGATTAACACAATTTTAACTTTCTGAACCCTATTAAAAATTCAATGAGATTTTTTCTCATTTTATAATTTACGCCTAATGCCTGCGAAAGAGCTGAAAGTCAAAGTCTAGTTCATAATAAATGGATGGAAAATTTTAAGCTCTGACGTCCCAGGGTGAATTTTTTCCAACTTTGATTGCCCTTCAATTACTGCGAAACCTGCAAACTGATTTCTAAGTAATTGGCAACAAAAGGTAAATTATTTTAAAACATAAATTATTCCAGTTATTCAGAATTTTTAATTGTTTTATTACGTAGGTTACCTTTCAGGCACATGCATATCGCAGTAGCTACCCACTTTGTACTAACCTTGATGGTTTAAAAAGTTATATTCCCTTATCTCATCCGTAACCCTCTGACAGACAAGAGTCACTGTTTCCTAGAGCAAGACAGACTAAACCATTCAGGAATATAGATTCTCTTCACAGGGAAGGGATTTGTATCTTTGACAGCCCTATTTACCTGCGCCGCTTCTAAATCTCCTGGGGGATCAGCGAGGACAACGGTCCTATCAACACTCGGGTTTAACCCTACCCGTCTCTGACCCGTGATCGAAGCCCAATTCGTTTTCTCCGAAGTCAACCTTTATGAGTCACGTCTAAAAATTTGACTGTCCAAAACTGCACAACATTTATTACTATTTCGCCACACAGTCAGTAATAGCGGCCATAACGCTGTACAAAAGGTCGCTTACTATTGTTCCTAAATCATAAAGGGGCCATAAAGCGTCCTTATATCGATAACCCGGCCATTTGCAATCGCATCCACAATTCTACAAACGGACCCCACGTGCGGCCACATCTCATTAATGCAATCGATACGCCCTCACTAAAACATTATGTTAGTAACGCTATAGCACTACTTTATTGGCGTGCAAACCGGTTGAGTTCAGACGCTTTATCTCGCCGTGGACATCCATGCTCCGAACCGGCTTCGCGTATGCGTCGCTTGTTTTATGATTGTCAATAGCGACCGCCGCTCCACGCCGATACGTTTTATGTTTTTCGTCCATTGTTTTGTCTATAAAACGTGCTCGATTAGATTCGTGAGTCCTTTCACATTAAACTTGTCGTTTTTCTTCGATTTCATTCTGAAATCTATCATAAATATATAGGTAAATTTTTAAAGCAACAAAGTTTTAAAGCATTTAAAATAGGCGTTAAAAATGCATTAGTTTTATAATGCCCTCTAATACGCAGCGATTCTGATTTGCGCACATGCTGCCATTTCAAACAGCTTTTTAATATCCTACATGGGTTTAAGCTTAAACCTGAAACACGACCCGAAGTAAAAGTGATTCGTGATTCATATTACTAAGAGTAATATAAGAGTCCTCAAAATTTCTCGCCTTAATAAGGACAAAAATTCTTCGCCCTAATAAGAAGAAATGACCATCTATTAACTAAAGCGTGTCTAATCAATCAGTGTCTACGGGCTTTAATTAAGGACAAGTGTCGGTTTACGCTAGATCGACGGTAATTTGATGATTTTCTGAAATGTAAAAGTGTAGCCAAAGGTCATGTTGATGTTCAGTGAGTATTTTTTCGTCGTTTATTCTCCTGGTGGTGTGGGCACGCGAGGGCACGACCTCGCGCGTGACGTCACGCTTCAGATGAATGAACATCACCCCCCGCCCCCGAGCCCCTGCTCCCACCCCCCACCACCCGGCGGTCAGCTTGCTAGCGATGAGCACGGTTATTGCAGTCAAAACATCTGTCGTTGAGCCAAAATGACTTTTACGTAGAAACCGTCGATGTTTTCACGTAATACGACATTTGTGGGAATGAATCGGAGGAAATGGAATGTTGAGATTGTTGTAAATGAACGTTTTACATGATAATCTTCAGATGAATGCGGTATTGTCGCCTTCTAGATTCCTGTGAAGATTGTCGACTGGGTAAAGAATTTTAATGAAAATCGTTTTTATCGCTGTTATATTGTGTTATTTGATTCATCAATGTAACATAAAACTAGTTTGATGAAATATCGTCAAAGAACTTGTTAATCAGGCCATCGATAATAAAGTGGTTACAGCAAAAGAATCTGCTTGATACTTTTACACCTCTAAATTCTGCAGTATAATTATTATCTGTTATGCGAGCACACGTTCTAGAAAGAACGAAACGTGAACAAAGAAATGTTCAACATGTACTTGAATAGAAAATAATAGTAGACTCGAGTAATATGGAGAATCCGGCTTCGTTTCTCGGTGCAACAACGCCCAAGGGTCTTGGTCAAGTTCCATATTTGGTTTACGGTGAGTCATCGAGCGTGCACCGACTCACGTTAACTGTTGCCATACCGGGGCCGTTTTAAGGAGAATCTAAATCGATAGATAACTCGTATGAGAAGAATTGTTGAAAGATGAACGTTCGGCAACCTCGTATATTTTATCCATTTGTCAGTTACAAGCAGATAGATTGCTTGTAATTTTTCACTCTGTCCTTATATTCTCTTCATTTTCACCAGCATTATTGGCATTAGCAACCATTTTCGTCTTCTGTAGGAATATTTTTATAAGGGTTTCTTAAGGATAAGCATTAATGCGAACAAATAAAAAACCCTATACTTCTTTCCTTGCTCATGAACTTTTTCATTGTTTCTTACAACAGTAGCGTCTGTTTCTTCGACTAGGATGTTCTTAAATCCGGCTATTCATCTTTCTTTATTATAACAGGGAGATAAGTTTGTTCATTAAGCTGTAACTTCGTCTTAAGCAAGACTGGAGCAAAAACTGCCTTCACTAAAATGGAAAAGAGTTCGTAGAAGCCATACCTTGATGATTCTTTGCTAGTGCATAACATGTAATTCTATGAAATAAACGGTCGGTAAACTCTTCGACTAGGTATGGTTGGTAACAAAGAAAATAGATACATCGATAGCTATCAATAACTTTGAGATTCTATGAGTATCTTACTGGCTATATGTCCTAGAAATATGGAAATAGCAGAAATATTCGATTTAGGTTCATGTTCGATTTGATTACCACACTTGCGCTAATTAAATGAACTAATATTAGCTAAACGACTATTATTAACAGCATCAAAAGTTAAGTTTAACGCTGACATAACTGACGTACAATGCAAACTATTGTATCTTTTCTCATATTGAGAATATCATCTTTAATACACACGTTGCTTTTATAAAGTAAACGGAAGACCGATAAGGTTGTCCTTGTTTAGATACGTGCCTGTGTATGCATATATGGATTATTGTGTGTATGTATGTGAGAGCGCGCTTTGACCTTCCGTGGTCGGTGGACGCACGCTAAACGAGCCCACCGAATGATTTCGTTAACAGCTCTTTGAGTATTATGAGACAGACGAATGATTTCAGTGAGGCTATAAATGTCCTCTTTTTTGGCTACTGTAGTTATGATTCTATCGCTTCCAAAATTTGTTTCGTTGCTATCACCATTCCCAAAAACAACTGTCCTAAAGAAAGGTAAATACTGATGACTATATTGCATGTTTTCATTACATACTTTAGCCACTGGCCTAAATATATCCTTATTCTTCATTACACATGTTTACTTTATTGTATTTAAATATATCTGCACATTTGTTTCGAGTAGCGTAGTAACATTTCCTAAACTCATGATAACCTTGACTTTTTGATAAAACGTCCTGTGTATAATATGCTATATTGCAAAAACTGTATTCATTAAACAATGATAAGAATCGAACTGGTTTTTCGTTGATCAAAAGTAGTTGTTATGTGAGTCGTAAAGATATAATAAAATTAAAAAGGAATCGATATTTTTGCCAAAATATCAGTTATGTCAAATTCAAAATCTAATATTTTACTACAATCCTTGACATTAATAAAATTAGAACTCGCGTAGTTTGAGTAGAAAAAATCGGGAATATTAAAAATCAAAACGTTTTGAGAATTCTGAACATTCTTGCGACTTTAGTTTCAGACATCTGGGAGCCAACCATAAGACCAGCAGTATTTTTTTAATCTTACTTAGGCTTTTCGTACCATGACGCCTTCAAAACAACCTTATTACAATCTTAAAACAAGATTGTTTTCTTAGCGGTTTTGTGACGTCACTCTTAAAAAGTTCATTCTTTTCGTACTCTGGCGGGATTTTTGACCGCTAGCAGTATTGTTTTTACGATCTGGGATGGGATCTGGGTTTGGTGAACAAACGAAATAAAATAAAACTGTTTCAAAACGGGTTTCTTTGCCATGTCTCCACGTTAGATCCCTTATAACATCTGCTTCGTATTTAAACGCTCATTTTAATTCTTATATCACAGCCATCCAGTCGATTTAATTGTCAAAAGTTAATGTCGCGTTAGACCAGTTGTGTACACGTCATTATGTCCTCGATTTCGTTTCTTAATAGCCATTACCGCTTGTTTTTCTACTATGTACTTAGAGATTTGTCAAATAGGAATCAAACTAGTCCTGACAACGTAATGATCAAACAACATTGGCGCACTCTACTACTTTCATATGTAACGGTACAAAAAACGCTGACTCGTCGCTCAAATGGCTTTTTTCTTTCACTTCTGTCTTGACATGCCACAGCGGAAACTACCGTACATTATGGAGCACTAACATTGAACTATTCAATGTCTCCGTCCCACTTTGGAGACAAGAGAACATGCAATTTCATGTCCTGTTATTTTTGTTTTTTTTTTTGCCCTATGGGTGGGGTTTAAAACTACATTTTTTCTTTTTTTTTCTTTTCAGTTGCATTTGTGCGGGGCCTCTCCCATGTAGTCTTTCACTCGGACTGTGATGGCTACGGATGACCTTGATTTAGTGGTTGTTTTTGTGATTGGTGCTAGTGAGTGATTGGCAGCGAGAGTGCTTGTCTACGGCTAAAGCCAGGCCAGTGTGGTTAGTGTTATGCCAGTAGTGCCAGTGATGTGACAGTCTATGGAAGCTTCAGGTTTGACTCGGAATGTTCACGAAGCACGGCAAGCCCGCTGAGCGGTGCCACCACCCCCACTCACATAGGGGCTGTAAGAAGAAAAAACCGGCTCCGCACACGCCCTGGAAGTACTTGATGAATTGCCCACTCGTTAGAAAATGTTTTGGTACGGTATTTATTTTTAATTTTATTTTATTTTCTGATTAAACCATTGGCGTTGGTGTAGGTGAACTAACTCATTTTAATGAGGTCAAGATTGCGATCGATGAATTTAAAGTGCACGTAATTGCTTCATAAATGAACTGGATTGAATTCAGTAAAATTGATACCTTTGGTAACAAGGTGTTAAACAATCTGGAATGCAAATAATGAAACGGTGAACAGGCACTAAACTTGTCTATGAATGTAATAATAAAGGACTGGGTGTAATAGACCTGTAATGATTTGATGTGAAGTGCTGCGTTATCTATGTTTCTGATAGTTTTAGATAAACATTATCAGTTGGAAATCGATCATTTGATAGTGCTAGCCGTATAGTTTGACGACAGTTTAACAGTTTTGTTCTGAGTTTAAAAGTTGAATAAAATTTTCTGTATAATGGTTTTATCAAAAATGATCAATGAATAAGGATCAATGTTCAAAGTTGGTGCTAAATGGCTAAAAGTTTGGCTTGGCCTTGTCGCGGATGGATTTTGCCATTAAGGTTACAAAGTTCGATTGATACTGATCTTTTGGATTACAGTTTTAGCGATGTTAAGCGGGCGCGATTGTTTCATAAAAGTGGAGTCGAAAATCAGAAGTTACTTCTTCTTGAATGCTAAAATCTTCATCGATTTTTGTGTAATGGTATTTATTAGAATAGAATAGAGTTTATTACCTACCAATCTATATCATTTACATAGCTAATTAATATTTAAGAATGTGTACACGTGAACACGTGTGTACGATATATTTGCGATATTGGTGTTTATTTTAACCGGTCATTGTACTGAATAATACATATATTTATTCTTTGCAAAAGGCTTAAGTTTTCCAGCAAGTTCATAAAATAGTTTACTGTTTGAGCTTGACTTTTTTGCAATTCTTGCATTACAGTCCGGATGATTAAATAATCTTCTCATTGAATTTTACGAGTTTTCTGTCAATTGATTTGCCCAATGTTATTGCTCGTACTTTGTTGCATTGCGTGTTCTTTTGCAGTAATGTGCGTACTTACACTGGAGCAATGTAGTGGAATTGCACCCTTAAAAGCATCAACTATGTACATTATCATGAAAAAGTAGTTAGATCAGAGTAAATCGACTGTTGGATCTCATGAGAATGTCATGAAACTGCATGTCCAAGTATAGTTTTAGATGTTACAACAGCATAACCAGAATTACTAATAGCGTTGAAACACTCGAATTTCGGCTGCGATGCGTTTCATAATATTTTCATTGAATGTCGAGCGTCGGTAAAGGAATGTTCGGTGCAAACAACTGTGCAAACAAATACAAAAATCGTTTGTTGAGAAAACCGGCAGTCACAGAATTTCATTGTTTTCCCCGTTTTTTTTTGTGACAATACTTTTTGTAGTTTTGAGAGTCGCTGAGATTGCACAGCTTGAAATTAAATATTGTTTTGTGTCCATTATTAATCGCTCCGTTATTAACACAAGTTTTTTGGAACAGCTTTCTACCTTACCGGCTTTATACCTTAGTTCTACCTTATCACGCTTCTCATCTAACTTCATCTATGACGTCAATCGGAACCATGGGTTCGCTTCCTTAAAGGGAAACTCGGATTCCTGGAACGTAGTTTTTTTTTATTTTGTCTATAGTTTGTGGTTTCATATAGTTGCGTAAAAATCTACACTAATATTATAAAGAGGTAAAGTTTGTTTTTTTGTTTGTAGGGAGTAATCTCTGAAAGCACTGGTCCGAATGATGAAATATAATTTCATGGATAGAGAGTTGCTTTATTCCTGAGTGACATAGGCTATATTTTATGTACACCGGTTAAACCTTGGGCAAAAGCTAGTTAGTAATATTCTGTCCAAACTTGATGGAGTTAGCACGTCTTTAGGTCTTTTTATCTTCAATATTCAATCAGCCAAGCTTCTGTTACATGTATGAAGTCCAATGATGTGTGTAGCGTAAATCACGGACGAAGTGCGGCCGATGATCGTACCCGACCTTGTGCCGGCATTCCGTCGCGTCCCGACTGCCCGATAGACGTTTAACTCGACTTGTCGCAACTACCACAAGTACCATATCAGGAGCTGCAGATTTACATCAAGAATTGCTAGTTATACGTTCAACCTGTGTTAGTTTGGTTGGGACAGTGCTTTGAACTGTACCATTTCCTGTTCTATCTACAACGTGTGTATCGTGTAACGTTAAATGCGCAAAACCTGAAAATAGTTTGATCAGAATAAGGAGCAGAATCAATTAAACCACTTTTTAATATAGGTCTTCATTAAAAATGTCGCCCTGTCTATTTATGAATAGGTCAAGCCATCACGTGCGCAAACCCGCCGAAATAGGTAAACAAACACAAATGGTTGTAGTCCAATCAAATTTTCATATACACGGGATAACAAAAGTTCTTATTTCAATGCAGATATTAATTTTAAACAAAGTAAAACTGCACATAAAACTTTAAAAAAAAATTTTTTTTTTTCACAGAATCAGGTCTTTTAAAATAAAAATCATTTGGAGTGTCTGAGGTATTGTGCATGTAACGTTACACGTTGTATAGAATCTATTTCGATTGTTTAATTTTAAACTAAATCCTTAGGTATGCATCATCTTCCTGCCGTTGCTCCGTGTTGTTTGAGGTCGGCGCAACACGTTTTTTTCTTCCGTTCTATCCTGTCACCCGTCATACTATCACTAACTTCCTTTTCTTTCATATCACTCTTCACACAATCCATCCATGTTTTCTTTGGCCTTCCTCTCCCTCTCCACCCATCCACGTGTATACTCATAAATACTTAGGTATGCATTGTATAAAAAGACATTACTGAATAACATCTCTTTTTTCCGTATCCAAAGGTTACAAACAGGACCTTATTACTATGACTCTACTGTCCATCTGTCTGTCAGTCACCAAGCTGTATTCCATGAACTGTTATATGACTTGACTGCACAGTAGAAATTTTCACAGATGATGTATTTTATCGCATTAACAGCAAACAAAAAAAAAAAATTAAGTGGAATTCCCATACAGCAAACGTGATTTCTTTGTCAGTTTTCAGTAGGAACATTATAAGGCTGCATAGACTTTAGGGGGAGAGGGGGGAATAGTACTTCCTGAGCGGTTCGCGCTCAACCAAATAAACTCATCAGCTCTAAATGAGCAAATAATTGTAACATCATCATCATATCAGCCGAAAGACGTCCACTGTTGGACATAGGCCTTCCCCAAGCGTCGCCACAACGACCAATAATAGTATAGTTATTTTTAAAGGTACATTTTCTAGTAAAGGTTCTCGCCATCCCTTCCTTAGAATAACTGCTGTGCTAAAGACCATAATCGCAGTATTGGTCTGTTTCATTTCGAGATAGGTAGGAATCTAGCTTTACCTGGAGGCCGTATAGGGCTATAACGGTGTAGAACTTAGATTGTAGTGGTCTTAGTACGCATTGCAGTTTGTTGGATCATTTGCTTTGCCTTCAAGGAGTATAGGAATTGACCTTCAATACTCCTATATTTTGTATCACTGTTTCTCTAGTTATTCTACCTTTATGTTTTTGTGATTATTTCATTGTCTTATTGACCACACGGGTGTGCGAAATTTATGCGATCGAAAATTGTGGTCTGTATGTTTTCGTTTTTCCCGGAAAAAATCGAAAATTTTTATTTTTTTGTGATTATACAAAAAACGCGCAATTACGTTATAATAATACCTCCTGGCGCTCGAGGGGAGGATCAAGGAAAAAATAATGTCTAATGTATTCTGTGAAAGATTGAATATGTAGTACGGATTTTATAAAAGCTTTTTCAGTTTTGTCTAAAACTTGATTCTCAATAGAGGCACTATAGGTAGTACTTCTTATTAAGTATAGTTGTTGACGATCGCTAGGTCAGTGACTTTCAAATAATCTTGTTCCTATTAATCATTAGAGCAAAAAGTTTGACATCTTTCACATCCTCAGTGAAAGCTGGATTTTGTCAAAGTAATATATTGACCTTGTTTATCAATACAAGTACCTACCGATACTCCAACAGTATTTGTAATGGCAAACTTAGTCATATTTTTTCCAAGAAATGCTTTGCTTTTTGTGACTTTTTGGACATTCATGCAGGAAGCAGACTTTATGGAGTTATGGGACGGTTAGCGCAGTGGTTGAGCGATTTGCTGCTGCGCTGTGTATCGCAGGATCGATTTCCACACAGAACAAATAGGTATTTGTATGACCTGGTGGTCTGGGTGTCTCATGTCTGTGTATGTGAGATTATGTGTTTTAGGAGATAATCTCTTAAATTAGGTCCGTCCGCTGCGCTGGTCCGATTGTTAAAATTTTTTCACTGATAGTAAGCTGCTTTATTCCTGAGTGACATAGGCTAGGTATGCAGGCGATGCCGCGGACTAATATTCAATTATTTACACCCTAATTATTTTTAGTAATAATAATTTAACTTTTCAAACTGGGGCAAACCCACATAGATAAATTGACATGTATGTAATCGTAGAATATTCGCAAACATAATTTCAACGAACACTCAAAACGGTAATTGCTCATTGTTACAAGTACGCACTTTATGAAAACAATGACACCGTCGTTTGCTGTAGTTCTTCAGCGAAGTTCAGTGCCAAGGAAACACTTCAGAATCAAGTTCGTCTAATATGAAGTCGACTAATCGGGCGACATGCAGTACGCCCGCCGGATCTTGGCGAGCCTGAACATAGGCTCAGCGCATCTCTCTCTCACGTCATATGCCATGAACGTGGCATGTGCCTATGTTCAGATACTTCGTAAGAAGCGATCGCAGAAGCGCAAACACAAACTGGAATTACGTTTACATATGAGTCATTCATTTTTTAGAGTACTGCTTTAGAATAAAAAATATTTTAACATGATTGAACTTTGACAGAATATTTTTTTATAAGTACCTACTTGAATCAAGTTTTTTTAATGTTTGTATCAAAAGTTTATCCAAAATTGCAAATAAAAAGTTTCAAATTCGTAATCAAGTTAGAAACCTTTTAAAAATGGTGGAAGAGAAAACTGTCAAATAACAGTATAAGGATATGTACAGTATACGGAAATGTGACGTCACCACTATTAGGTTACCTGTGCTCAAAAGAGATAGCGAGATATTCTCACCACGTCCCACTCTTCCTCAAAACATATTAGGAATGCAAAAAAATATTTAAATATAAATTAAATATAATTTTGATACTGTTTTCATGTAAAAAAATCTTTTTAGTTGTTTAGTATAAAATTTTGTGCATAAATAAGCACAGCTACAGGACTGTTCATTATGGCGACGCTTGGGGGCGGCCTATGTCCAACTGTGGACGTCTTTTGGCTGAAATGATGATGATGATGAAGCACAGCTAAAACCCAATTATTTACGCTTTTAACGAATTAATTCATTTTAATACATATACACAACGGATTGTCGTATAAAAATTTGATATTACTGCGCAGGTGTGTTTTTGTGTTTCATGTTCGTAATGTTCTTCAGTTCCCTAGTCGATTATTTTAGTCATTTATTTCAGTCGCGCTACGACCTGTGACACACAAGTTCCATTTTGTAATTAACTTTTATTATATCATTTCATACTTTTATGTCTGATCGGAATACCAATGGGTATAATAAGACCTCTTTAAATTTTATTTCACCTTTACACATTTTAAATAAAAACGGTCTAACCCTCCACTGTGTTTCGTATTTTCGCCAGTACTTTTTTATACTTTGCCCAGTGAACATGATGTTGTTAAGGAAACGTAAGTACCTATCTATTTGTTAGTTTGTAACTTTAAACTTTTCTTTCAATTTATCAGTGAGCATTTTTATACAATACTAGCTTTTGTCCGCGGTTTTGCCCACGAACGTGTAATATAGCCTATTATCACTCAGGAATAAAGCAGCTTTCTATCGGTAAAGAAATTTTAGCAATCGGAGCCAGTTCTTTCAGAAATTACGACTAACAAACCAAAAAAAAAACATATTTAAAACTAAAATTTTCCTCTTTATAATATTAGTATAGAAGTTTAGATCATGTTCATTCATGTTACTCTTAATTCACGTGTAAATATTTACCGAGTCTTACGAATGTAAACACGCTAATAATTTTTTAGTAAACCAAAAAATCTTTATACGGAATTCCATGTGATATCAGTGTTGTTTATTGATCTGTGGTAAGATTAGTCGAGTGAACACACTTGTTGCTTCGCCAACAAGGGCTTTTCGACAGGAATGAGCTATGCAACTATACTGCGAGGATGTGAAAGCTAAGCTACGAAACTATGTGACCGTTTCTACTGATACTAAACTATGAAATGAGGTAAGATGAGCTACGCCACGAAGTACATAGCTGTGCTTTCGGTGACGAACCCGCGCTTTGAAACCAATCACGCATCCAAAGCACGCATCTATCCATATATGAAACATGCTTAGAACCAGTTCTAATAATTGGTCTATAAGACCAATGATTTATGATTGGTGGATATCAAACGCATCCATAGCAACGCAGCATATCACATTTCTGGTGAACAGCTCCCTAATGCCACTGTGCACAGTGGCTATCTGCAGCTCGTTCTCTATTACAGTCACCGCAGACCTAATGAGGCGTAACCGCAGCCTTAATCAAATCTAATCTCGCATTCACCAAGTCCCGGCTTTAACAAAACCCGGACATTTCACAAACTTTTCATTCCGTTCTTTAATTCTAAAACACAATCAGAATCTACGTGCCCTGACTATTAAAGAAATTACTTCGTCTTCTTTCGAATTTATATTTCCGGTATTTTTAACTGACTTATATGGCTACTGGCTGTAACTACTTGTGCCATTGCCAATACTGGAAAGCATTTTAACGAGATTTTAATGTTTTCGCTTGCAAAATTTATTACTCCCGGCGCCAAGAGTAGTATCTCCAGGGATTTACTACTGAACGCAATTTGCCGACACTGTGTGTTTCTTCCAAGCAAAATACAGAAGTAGCCATGTTTTAAAAACTTTATGCAGTTTCTGGGAATAAAAATTTCATTTGAAAAACTTTGCACACAATTTCAAAGTTATAGTTGGAATATAAAATAAAACGAATGTGGTTAGAAACTAAGAGCAGTTTTGTGGCATTTAAATTACTTTTGAGTTTACTTTATATCTTGAAATATAAATGCAATATATTTTCCTTACACACTTTTCTTACAGGTGATGATTTTTGCAACAACTTTTTCATTTTCGTTTTGTTTTTACCTACTTATACTGCTAAGAAAGGTATGTACTAAAATTCTTTTAAGTAAAAAAGAAAATGGTATTGCAGTTGTCTATAGCACAGTGGTGACTACTTACTTACCATCAGGTAGACCACCTGTTTGAGGATTTAAATAGACTACCAGTATAGTGTTTAGGTAGTTATGTAGTGTTTCTTATCCTCTGACACGTTTGGCAACTATTGCGCAACTCCGCGGAACTGTCACAGTGCGCCCGGACGAACTCGCGCCATTTCTCCGCGTTCACTAAAACTACGATAGCTCCTAAATTAAAGAGCGCAGCTCGACACACCCTATGTCACTGAATTCGTTATGAAATAAGCTCTGTTTGATTTTCTATAGTTTTCTACAGTTTTAACGTGGAATTATTGTTGATTCGAAATTGAAAGTAGGGTTAGCTACTTTTTCCCAGTTTTTGGTACAAAAGTCGTCATATTAATAAAATAAACGCATTTTTTTATTTTTTTCCAAAGTTATTGTTTTGTTTACATAATAACACATTATTGTACAATAATCAAGTAAAAGAACACACATTTGTACACATATTTATCATCTGCAAGCTAAACAAAAATAACATAAACACGGCTCAGGTGTCAACCCGCACACCGAACAAAAAAACAGAAAAACGTTCCGATAAAAAATGTTGTTGAATGTTTAGCATGTGATGTTTTATTTCTTTCTCATTCTTTCACCTACAGTCTGTGTAAGTTAGAGTAAGATAGGTATACTCTAGACAGGCAATATTTTGCATTAAATCCGACCCGATCCACGATATCTCCAGGAGTCTTCTACCAGACACGCGTTTTTTGACAGATATCTCCTGGAGATATAGTAACAGACGGGAGGATATAGATATGTAACTATTTCATATATACGAGTATAATGCTTATCTATTAGTATTTGATTAATTTGTTAGCAGTACGCCGCAGACTACTTCTGTAATGTTTTAGTCGTTTCAATCCATCCTAAGGTTGTCTGGTAGATATCGCTGTCAGCGATAAGACCCCCATTGTACCCATGGACTTAAGTTTATGTTATTATGTTACTTTTTGGTGTACAATAAAGTTTATTCTATTCTACCATCATCAATATCGCCACAGCTTCGCGTTAAAAAGAATCAACTAAATAATGACCGATAGTTGCGTATGCGCTCAATAGTCTAGTCTTTCTGAATCGTCCTCCCGCCAGATACACTCGGTCGACAAATTAGTAAATCGTGCGTTAAATGCGACATCCGTTTGTGATGGTATAAGACGTCACACAAGCGGCGATATTAAAATCGCAGTGTCCTCGCTCCTACATGCAACAGTTTTAAATAACGTTAGTGGGTTAGTACCTTTCATAGATTCATCTTTTTTTAATAATATAAACTATACCCTGTTTGCGTTAAGGTTAGAAATTTTAAGAAACCCTTTTTGCTGTACGTTCAACCGATTTTAACTTCATTAAAAAAAATGGCTACAATACTATTTACTGCAGCCGCTGTTTGTCTTGCCACCAACGAAATAAAAGTCAAAATCGGTTGAACGGACAGTAATAAAAGGTTTATTTAAATTTCTAATTTTAACACGAAATGGGTATACCTAGTGCTTGACTGCGATCTCATCTGATGGTAAACAGTGATGCAATCGTTGATGGTGAGGCGTACTTTATTAAGAGCCTATATATTCACTCTAGCCTTGAAGACACCTAAACAATCGGACGGGAAGACCGCAGTAACAAAATTATTAAAATCCTTCGATGTACGCGGTATAAATGACGAGGCGAAACGCTTAGTCCGAACCGTAGAAGTTTCAACAAGGAGGGTGTATACTAGAGCCGTACGTCGGTTTGTCCGATGGTAGAAAGGAGATGACGATATCAAGTCATGCAATTCTCCATAATGCATCCTGTAAAATACCCTACCCTACGCCTGTGCTCAAGGCTTTGAAGATTAGACTTAACCAAATCTAAATTGGTGGATTACGGCCCATTCCCTCTTCTAGAGGAGGCCTGAGTCTCAGCAGTGGGAACATTAAAAGGCTGATGATGATGAAATCTAAATTACGCCTTTCCACTGAATCCAAAGCTGCTATATGGCACTGGATTGGTACCTTTCATAAACTCGTCTTGATTCTAAAAATCGAAGTAAATCGTTTTGCGATATATTTTTAGAACCTTCAACTAAACACAACGGATATTGGGTCCTTTAACGTCAATCTTCGAGGTTATTTTCGATTAAAGAGTAAGAAATGTTGTTGCCAAGAAATGTCACCCTAAAATATGATTTGACTTTTATTGAAATTTTTTTTCAAGTATTCTTGCGGATTCCAATCTTGATTGATTTATCAACTTTCAAGAGTAGTTTTGAGCTATTTTAAGCTCATTTTATCCCAACGTTTATAGGGTTCCGTACCCCAAAAAGTAAAAACGGGATCCTATTGCTAAGACTCCGCTGTCTGTCAGTCACATGAACCGTGATACCTAGATAGTTGAAATTTTCACAAATGATGTATTTTTGTTGGCGCTATAACAAAAATACTCGTACTAAAAACAGAATAATAAAAATATTTAATTAGAGCTTTACAACAAACGTAATTTTTCGCTGATTTTTGCTACGGACCGTACGGAACCCTTCGTGGGCGAGTTCGACTCGCACTTGGTGGGATTTTTTTTATTTCAAGTGCTGGGCTTTTTATCTTGAATGAGTTGGACAAGTCTTTTTTATAAACGTCTCCATAGTGATTCTTAAATTTATTTTGTCTTTGGTAAAGTGTGGCCAACTTAGTAGGCTTTGCACGTACAGCTATCATACTTACAGCTACTTATGTATATTATAATATCTTCAAATCCAGGCCATTATAGAACACAGTGATCACGTGCTGCCGTGCACAACGAGGCTCAGGAGAGAGCCCTCAGTCTCTTCAGGGATGTGCCCTAACAGGCGTTGTACAGAGAGGGTTCCGTGGTGGTCTTTTAAAAGGTTACGGATTCCTCTCCCATAGTGATCACCGGGGTGTTTTTAGAAAGAATCCCACACTCTTCGGAAGTAAGGTTCCCCCCTTTTCTTTTTTTTTACTGTGGGCAAAAATCGTCTAATGATAAACCTCGCTCTTGGGTGGAGCGGAAGATACTGTCAGACTCTTACTGAGCGAGAGCCCGCGTCTACGGTGGCCGGAAATCGGGATCGGAATCCCGGCGGCGGCGGCGAGGGCGCCGTTGCCTGATGCGGTCTGCCTCCTCCTTTGCTAGCATTACTGCTTCGCAGAAGGAGGTGACCGCCTGCCATTCCTTCTCGCTTCGGACCAGGGCCCGGCGCGAGAGGTCTCCGCCGCCGAATTTAGGTTTCCCCCCCGAAAACAACAAAAGGCCATTATAGAAACACCCCACTTTTCTTGGAAATACTTACATAGCTTGATTCCGCCATCTCATTTCTACCGTCGCTCGGACACGGGACTACCCGACGTACGGCGAGTATCCACCCTTACATTGTTGAAACTTCTACGGTCCGGACTAAGCATTTTGCCTCGTTATTTATACCACGTACATCGAAGGTCTGGAATGATTTGCCTGCTGCGGTCTTCCTGTCCGATTATAATTTGGGTGTCTTCAAGGCTAGAGTGAATAGGCTCTTAATAAACTAGTTCGCCTGACCGTCAACGATTGCATATCTGCTTACCATCAGGTGGGATCGCAGGGTAATGGTAGATAGAAATTTAGAAACACTTCTTAAGGTGGTGCATCACGACTCATATTTTCACTGTTTTTCATACAACCGCTCATAACTGATTATGACGTTATTACACATTTTTCATTAGATATTTTGGAAACACAGTAGGTATCTTGTGGATATTATCTAGGTTTCTAAAGAAACCAATTTCTAAATTTGTGTAAAACTAATCCAGTAAAAAACTCTGAAAATGTCATATTTTGTATGAACTTTGACACTTCATAATTTGCCTAAAAATTAAAAAAGTCAAAAAAGTAATCCTCTAGAGACCTTGCAAATTTTATTAAGATTCTAAATGACGACAACTTTTTCCAAAAACTTTTAATGGGGTAAAAAAAAACAGCTATTTGCTGGAGCAAGTTTTGTGAAATTTTCGAGTAAATCTCGGAATTACCAAATACTAACAGAGTTTCCAGGCGTTATCTCTCTTTTTTTGCGTTGCCTTTTCGTCAAACATCGCGTTGGATTGCATTAAATGAAGTAACAAGCTTTTAAACCATTTTCGATGTTTACGATAAGCGAGTGGAGAAGGACCCTCTTAAGTCAAGATACTGTAATTTACCAAAAATGGCTTGTTATTTCTCGATAATCTAAACGTGTTTTGTACATTTTAATAATTGATTAAGTATTGTATTGGTATCAGTTAACACGGAAATTAGAACGAATTGTTATTTTCTTACAATTTCGCAAATGATTTCTGACATTGATTTTATCAAGAATTTTACAAACGTTATTATTTTTCTATTCTGAATAATTTCTCGTGTTTTCATCATCTTGCAGACATCAAAACTAGAACTACATTGCGCACACGTGTAACACACAAGCCGATCTTGGCGCGTCGGTATCCGTATTTGTTTTAGGGAAACTAGATTTGTAGAGCTACTGTTGATCCACGCCACTACGCGTCGTCGTTCCACGTACAAATCAGGCGTGTTACACATGTGCATTGGTCTTACGTAGTTCTAGCTTAAGTATGCTTTGTCCATTCTGCACCATCAACGATTGCATCACTGCTTACCATCAGGTGGGATAGCAATAAAGCCTTAGTTTATGTCATTCATTAAAAAAACTCAACTCATTTGAAACGCTGTATAATGATCCCGCTGTCCGGTAACCGTCCGGACCGAGTCCGAGTCGTCGACAGCGTGTCTTCCACGCGTGCTTCAAAGAGATCGAAGCCTACTGGTTTGCGCGAAAGAGAACCCCGGTGTGAGAGAGTAGAGTGGGAGATATCAATGAATGATTTTCCACATGTTTTCCACCTAAAAAAAACACAATATAATGTGTACCCTCAGTTTTTTACCCTTAATTTCTAGAGCACAGATGTTGTACTCGTTGTATGTAGCTACAAGAGATCCACAATAAGTATCATATCATATTTTCGATATTACATTCAGGGGAGGGTCGCAACCGCGATTTTTCCAACATGAATACATTACGGCCGCTTAGTATTCACGTCTGTTGATCTCAGATTGCGTTACCGTGTCTTGAGGCATATTGCATATTGTAGCAGCTGGAGTAATACTGAAGACTTTGAAATTTGCACCTCGCCTTATCACTGGGGAGTTCATATCGAGAATAATTGTTTTTTTTTTATGTTCACAACTATCACACAACGTCATCTAGTCCCAAACTAAGCAGAGCTTGTGCTATGAGTACTAGACAACTGATATGTGCTAAATACATACACATTTTTTTTTATAGTACTTGACGTCGATGCTACTTGGCTAACCATACCAAATGGTCCAAATTAATAAATGATCGTGCTTATCACACAAACATTGATTATTCCTAGGTGGAAATTGAACCTGCGACCTCTGGCTGTATCCAGCTGGTCCTGACTGCTATATCAGGACCACTAACCACTAGTCCATATTGATTATGTCATGTAGGGTTTTTTTATGATTTCAGCTTCATGGCAATCTGTTTTTCCAACAATAAGCCACTTCTTTGTTTGATTTCCCTGTTCATGTTTTCTTCAAGAGCCATATTTGTGTGAAAATTCTTTTCACACGACTCTTTTGTTGCCAAGTGGTAAATCTTGTACGAAGGCTCGGTATGCCACTTCTTTTTAGCCGGGTATGCTGAAGAGCATCTTCTCCACTTAGAGCGTGTGCCAGTTTGTTTACACGGGCGGTCAGTTTCTCCTGATATTTCAGGCTGTTTTGAGCTATTTCCTGCCTAATATCTAAGGTACGAAATCAATTTACATTGCGCCTTGATCAAGATTGCTTTTGGACTGTCGTTTCCAGTTCAAACCCACATTTATAATCGGACTAACCTCTGCCGAGACCGGCTTCAAGCTTAACTCAGTCCGACTTAGTTTAGATGGATTGGTATTGAGAAACTTTGTACCTACATCAATACCTAATATTTATTTAGGTACCTAGAACAGTGGTGGCCAAGTCGTAACGGCACCGACTTACGAGTTGTAGGTCGCGGCTTCAAACCCAGCCAGGCGCATTACTTTGTGTAATTTATTTTATCACCTCTGTTCTCAAAACGATGAAGGAAAACATCGTGAGGAAACCGGCATGTCCTAGAACCAAAAATTCGAAGACATGTGACATTCACCAACCCGCACTGGACCCGCGTTCTGGGTTACGGCCCATTCCCTCTACTAGAGAGAAGGCCTGAGTTCCAAAAGTGGGAACGTTCTTGGAAGAGATCGCAGAAAGCGATAAGGCCGCCAATTGTATGTTTTAAATATAAGGCTCAAATGTATGTAATTTATTATCTTGGTGTACAATAAAGTATATATAAATAAATAAATAAATAAATAAACGTTAGATGACGTAAATAAATTATTTCTAGTAGCGATTTCATTATACTTTCCCATTAGACAATTCATGGTTGCGATGCTACCAAGGGCACGACTTGCAATTGCGACAATGGTCTCGCGACTGGTTCTAGTAGATGTAACAACAACAAGGAACAAGATGATGAACTCGTCTGACCCCCATTCAGTTGGTCGCACTCAACACATGTACAAATTCCAGTTGCGTAGGGAGTACCAGGTATTCATAAACAACTGTTATTAGAAAGTAGTCTCGATTCGATATAAAAAAGAAAAATGACTTAAGTCCCCTTCTCTAGTTTGCAATGCAGATTGATTGCCTTAGCGAAGACCTTTGCTTGTCAGTAAGTAAGACCTAGTGCAATCATACTATCAATCAATCAATCAATAAATGAGTTTATTCCTCAACGCGAGTTAATTTGGTTTCAATTGATGATAAGTTGTCGTCGAGAATAACACCGATTTTTATTTAATAGCGTTCTTTTATGACTTGTTGGGTTCTATTTCCCAGTACCTATCTATGTATTGAACTAGCTTTTTTATATATAGCGGCCACCAAACTGTTATGCAGTTTGGCAGATGTTATATTAAAATTATCGATGTAAAAAACTAATAAAATTAAATTTACAAAAAATATAATTATGTTTGCAATATCCAATAAACATGTTTTTTTATTTAATGCTATGTGATACTTTTATACCTATTATGTGTGACCTGTTTGCTCCAGCTGGTCTCCGAAATTGCTGGACCAATTTTGACTGGACTCTGAAGGTTATCTGTTGTTACAACTACTGGGTTAATCAAAATATGATGGCAGTTTCACTGGGATATAGTTAATTTTATAATTGATACCTTATTTACTTTGGATATTTCCGCGAGGACGTGACTTAATCGGGGGTAATCAGTTCAATGGTTCTTTTCAAACAAGGGAATGTTCGAGAGAGTTATCGTGGTCGAACGTAAAGGGCATAAATAATCCCTCTTGCTCCACCCAGGGCGAGAAGGATTGTTTATAGATTCCAAAATAAAAAAATAAAGACGTAACTTTAGGTATCTAACACACTGTCTCACGAAGTTTCATTCATTTCAATATTTCATTTAGAATTGTTTGAGATTAAATTCCTGAATATATTTCAAGATATTATTTCGAAAAGCAAAAGAACGTGAGGGCGTGCAATCTGCTCATGCATGAGAATTTGGTTTCGGCTCCGATTACTGAATTATGCATGATTTTCATGGAGTTAGGTAGTCCGACAGTAAATTCTTGTAAGAAAATCTTTTGAATGTATCACAGATTTCTTTGATTTCGTCCGTGTTATGTTCGGACCAATTTCTGTTTTAGATTAAAATAATATTATTTCTCTAGATGTATTGTATGAAATTCCTCCACAACGCTGTCGATTGGAAGTGTGCCCTAAAGACTGGTGACATTGCCACGTTGTATTGTAGATATGACGACCTGAAAGCAGTGGCCGAGTGGTAACGATCTAGACTCAAGAGTTGTAAATCGCGGGTTCAAACCCGGCTAGGCGCATTAGTTTGTGTAATTTATTTCATCACTTCTGTGAAAACGGTGAAGGAAAACATCGTGAGGAAACCGATATGTCCTAGAACCAAATATTCGAAGACATATGACATCCACCAACTCGCACTGGGTGGGCCCGCGTTGTGGATTACGGCCAATGGGTCGTAATGACAAAGAAAGGTAATGTTCTTAGAGAGAAGGCCTGAGTCCTAGCAGTGGGAACATTTTAATTGCTTTTATTTATTCTAGACAATTATGTGTCTAATGTGTTAATGTAAACTATGGAACATGTGACAAGTGGATTGAACTTTACGGGACAATTAACCGAACAGTGTCAGTTACAAACTGACAGGATAAACATGACGATATTAATGGGTACTGCCTTTCTTATAGTTTATGAAACATGTCCAGACACATCAATATAGTTCAAATTTCTTACAGTATTAGAGGCCCAGCCACCTCTAATAAAATTGTAGTTTTAGCTGTTAATATACAGGGTTATTTGAAAAACACTAACAGCCTTGCAGGAATATATTACTAACATCATAAACAACAACTTTTGTTCAGTGACTTTTTACAAAACATTTACAAAAAAGAAACGTTCAAGATTTCGTTGTTCTTTCTAACATATTTCAACTCTGTATTTTGCTAAACCTACCTAAATCCGTATGCGCGACGCAAGCGCATCAAGCACCCCCACCGCGCGATCCTCTTTCCCCTCGGATATTGTACTGTCGCTTGCTTCGCATAGACTTCCTAATATTTGGAACGTTCAATTTAAATATGTTTTCCTTCAACCACTGCGTCAATCGTGCCGTCAATTTATTAACTAAATTTTTTTTTTGGTCTTGTTAACGTAACACAAACGCGCACTAGGCAAGCTGGAACGCTTGAATACTAGAACACTTTCTTCGACTAAATGAATGAATGAATGAATCTTTTAAACAAACACGTGATTAACAACAGTATAGGCACAAAATAGATAGGTGCAAAAGACAATCTCATGTATGTACTTCACTTTTTATACCTACGCTCGGTGGACGCACACTAATGAGCGTTTGAGCCAGAACTGTTCGACGAGTGGACCGAGGCGCTTCGAGATATCGTGTCCGTGAGCGGTGTCTATGTGTGCGTTGATCGAGCGCGCTTTGTATGTAGATTGACTTCTGTACCTATATATTTTGTGAGTATAGGTCGTCATAGACATAGCTGTCGTAACCTTATGAATCATTAATTACAATTGTCTAACAGACTTGTAACCGCACTTTAGACCTTTACCCACGAGTTTTACTAAACAAGCACTGTCCCGAATAAAAAAAAATAGCTTATTTCTTCATCATTACATATTAGAAGGCACATAAAAGAAAACCCGAACCCCCGAAACCAGAAACCGAAACTCCACGAACTCTCCCGAATACCCTTACCGTCAATACAAGTACCCGCCATTTCTGAAAAAAGACCGACTAGCAGCACTGAACACTTTCCCTCTACTTACCAGAAGCTGTATCCTCAGGGATATACCTAGTTACGGAACGGATATCTGAAATAAAACAATATCTGAAACCGAAACCGATATAAAAGTTTCGGATAGTTACAGATATCGGCAGAGTCTAATGATCGTTCCAGAAACAGATCATAATTACCCATCTATTTTGTGCCATAATCTTTGCTCGATTGTCTTTTGTTTATTTTGTATGATTAGTATTTGTAAAGAATTTAAGCTAAGGCTAGATAAGTCGGCCAGACATGAGAGTCAATAGTTATTTTAACCTTGAGAAAGTACTCTGCAGTCTGATTGCGTAAAATAATCGTAATGGGTTTTACCTACATTCAATGAAAAAAAATGGCAGTGGGCGAGCACATTGCTCGCAAAACAGATGGTCGATGGGGACGAAATTTTCTGGAGTGGTGACTGCGTACCGGAAAGTGCAGCGTTGAAAGGCGTCCCATAAGGTAATTATGTATACCAGTAATTATGGTGACATTTCAGGTGAAATTATGTACCATGTATTCGCTCAACACTGCTCGTGCACTAAATATTTGTGCGACACGTGGCTTGCCGGGCGCATTCCAGCAGTGGGAACATTATTTTGCTTATGCTTATAGGGTTATAAGCAAATAGCTTCATAACTAAAGAAATTGAATTTGATATGAAAATAATTTAGATGTAAACAGTGCTGTAAATATTGAAATATGCGAGATTACTTATATAAACACTAGATGCCAGGATCCTACACCTCGAAACACAACTACAGCGTTACAATATGTATAAAACGATGATTAAAGCTAGAACTACATTAGACCGACGCACACGTGTAACACGCCTGATTTGTACGTAAAACGACATCGCGTGGCGTGGATCAAGTGTAGCTCTACAAGTTTAGTTTCATGGATACCGACGCGCCCAGATCAGCGTGTGTGGCACACGTGTGAACACTGCGTGAAGGTTTTAGTACATAAAGGAATCTTCTCACATACCAGCGGCTTAAATGAAAACATTAACTGTATCTCCATTCCTTCCTTAGTAAAACGAGGTACAAATTATGTGGTTGCCGTACATTGCTCTGATCATTTCTCTGTAAGTACGTAACTGCGGTCTGCGGCTGTCAGAGGCGCCAGGTATTATTTATAGATAGGTGCTATTTATTGCAGCATTAGCTAACTGTGAATATGTGTGAGGAAATATTTCGATCTGTGAAAATAGGAAAATACTGGCGAGTCGGACACGCGCAAAGGGTTCCGTACAGTTATCTATACAATATTAGACACTGTATTATCAACATCATCATCAGCCTTTTTTATGTTCTCACTGCTGGGACTCAGGCCCCCTCTCTAGGAGAGGGAATGGGCCTTAAACCACCACCCGGGCCCAGTGCGGGTTGTGAATGTCTTCGAATTTTTGGTTCTAAGACATGCCGGTTATAACTATACTCATTGTATTATAACTATTATTAATATCTAGCTAGAAAGGGCAAAAATCACATTGGTTGTATTGTATGGCAGCCCCACTTAACCCTTCAGATACCGTCAATTAGAGACACAATAGTAAGACAATAGATGCGCGGCCACCGGTGGTCGCTTGGGGATTCATGAATTAATTCATGAATCTATTGTCTTACTATTGTGTCTCTAATTGACGGTATCTGAAGGGTTAAATATTTATTTTATCCTTTTTTTTAGTATGTTATAGCATTATCCGTGAAATTTTAACTTCAAATTCAAATTCAAATTCAAAATCATTTATTTCAAATAGACCAAATGTAGGCACTTTTGAATAGTCAAATGTCAGTCAGTCCAAGAAAAGTGAAGCTAAATTGCACGTTCCAAAGCGTAGATCTCTATGGAGAAGAACGTGCAAGAAACTCCATGGACACTCTTTTAAATCATATTATGTGTTACATATAATGTTTGGTTACATTATTTCATGTTGCTTCTATTATGTGAGCACAATGTAGATAATAAAATTAAAATAAAAAATATATTAAAAGATAAAAACTGAATTAAGCTACTGGCAGTTAAGAGATGACCAGTCTCAACTGACGGCACCCGTTCACGAGCATGACGCGTGCATCAGCCCCACTCAGCTCAACCATTTTCAAGGGAACCGAATGACCCAATACACGCGCCACCAGCAGCGAGACATTTAAGTGAGCATGACAAACTCCTAACTGCCATGCTCGTAATGTCAAAAACAAAGGAATACAAGTCGTAACCCAATAAAAAATGCTTCATGGTACCTCACATTCACAAATAGGAAAAAAAAAGTGCTTCTACATTAAACAATGCTATGGTTTTCAAAAACAAAAGTAATAAATGATCATAAGTTTAAACTATATTTTCAAATTACAAAAAAATAAAAATAATTATAGTTTCCAAGCCAATCAATACACCCTAGTGTGGTAGTGGAGCTGGACCAGCATTGAGCCAAGCATTTTTATCTTGTATATAATCCTCCAACTTATAATATGCCTGCCTGCATAGTGTGCGTTTAATACAAGATTTAAATTTTGTTTCATTGAGTTCTAAAATTTGGGGAGGTATTTTATTATAGCATTTTAAACAGTACCCCATGAAAGAAGAGGCCACTTTTGCCAATCTGAAGCCTGGTTGAACTAACTGGTCCCTATGTCTTGTAACATAGTTATGTCTATCGCCTCTTTTGCTAAACAGATGAAGATTTTTTCTAACGTACATGATGTTTTCATAGATATATTGACAAGGCACCGTCATGATGTTAATATCCTTAAACAGCTGTCTTAGAGAATCGCACCGGCGGAGATTGTAAATAGCTCTGATGGCTCTTTTCTGTAGTATAAAGATTGAGTCAATGTCTGCAGCCCGTCCCCATAGTAAGATACCGTATGACATGATACTATGAAAATAACTAAAATAGACTAGTCTAGCGGTATCAACATCCGTAAATTGGCGGATTTTTCTAACAGCAAATGCAGCCGAGCTAAGCCGTCCTGCAAGAGATGTTAAATGAGGACCCCATTGTAGCCTTGAGTCAAGCGTAATCCCCAAGAAAACCGTTTTTTCGACAAATTCTAATTTCTCATGGTTCAATACAATGTCACAATAACTACTTTTGACGTTCGGTAAGGAAAATCTTATACATTTCGTTTTTTTGCCATTAAGAACTAGATTATTAGCAGTGAACCAGTTTTGGACCTGCAGTAAGGCGTTATTTTCATCGTCAAGATTATTAGTCCTTCTATTTATCTTAAATATCAGAGAAGTGTCGTCGGCAAACAACACCATATCAAGTTTATTTTGCAACAAATATGGTAAATCATTAATATAAACTAAAAATAAAAAAGGACCTAAAATTGAACCTTGGGGTACCCCCATTTTCACATTTAATCCCGACGAATTGACACCGTCTATTTGAACTAGTTGCTGTCTGTCATTTAAATAAGATTTTATTAAGCTTAACGCTGTTTTGCCTAGTCCGTAATGCTCAAGTTTCAGGAGTAATGTTTCATGAACCACACAATCAAACGCCTTAGACAGGTCGCAGAAGATGCCAATAGCATCTTGTGCTTCTTCCCACGCATTAAAAATGTGTTTTAGTAAGGAAACACCGGCATCAGTTGTACAACGTCCTTTGGTGAAACCGTACTGTTTATCGTGTAAGATGTTATTGGTGTTAAAATGATTAAGCATTTGATTTAACATCACCTTTTCAAATATCTTGCTAAAAACCGGCAAAACGGACACCGGCCTATAATTATTAGTGTCTTTACTGTCCCCGGATTTAAAAAGTGGTATAACTTTACTATATTTCATTAGATCCGGAAAGACTCCTTGATCTATACACAAATTAAATATTAAAGCTAAGTACGGCGCTATTGTCTCAATAATTGAAGTACAAACTTTGATAGACATACCCCATAGATCTTCGGTCAATTTAACCTTGATTTGTTTAAAAGCTTTTATTACTGTTATGGGGTTTATATGCTTAAAATTAAATTCAGTAGAGCAGGCTGCAACGTTCGCCTGCAATAAACCAAAAGCATGCGATGGGGACGAATTTAGGGCTTCAGTAGTTTTAATTGGTATACTGGTAAAGAAATTTACAAATTCTTCTGCAACTAATTTACTATCACTAATAAGACCATGACGAGTCTTCAATGTGTAATCATTTTTATGTATTTTGTTCCTGTTAGTTTCATTATTTATAATCTTCCAAACCGTTTTTATTTTGTTATCAGCTGATTTAACTTTATTGCTAATATATAAGGCCTTAGCTGCCTTACAAGTATTTTTAAACATTTTTGAATATGTAGAAACATATTTATTAAATGTTTCAGTGTTAATAATAGGCTTAAGGCCATACAGCTCAAAAAGTCTCTCCCTACTTATCCTGATTCCTTTAGTTGCCCAGTCACTAAATCTAAACTTAGGGCAGATACTTTTAGATTTCTTTTCAAAAGTCTTATTAAATTCGGTTTGAACTATTGAAAAAAAATTGTTATACAAAACATTACCATCGTTCACTTCATGGTTCCAATCACCCAACCTGCTAGTTAAAGTGCTATTAAATTTATTTAGCTTACCAGATGTTATTGGTCTGGATTGTATCTGCACTTGTTCTATTGGTAAGTTAGATTCAAAATTAACTATCAGGCCGCTATGATCAGAAGGCAGATAATTTACAATGGCTTTTTCTAAATAGTTGCAGCAACAAAAAACATTATCTATACATGTAGCAGTAGTTGTCGTTATTCGAGTTGGTTCTAGAAACACATTTGATAAATTAAAAGATTTGAAAAGATTTAATAATCTACTGCTATCTGAATTATTTTCTAAAATATTAACATTAAAGTCTCCACAGACGATTACTTGTTTATTACCAATTGAAAGTTTTGCCATAACATCTTCCATGACTGACTCAAAAATAGAGTAGTTTTGATAATTAGGGGGCCTGTAAACGCACACTATGACATGCCTATCCAGCTCAACACACGACACCTCAATGCTATGTTCAATGGACAGTGCAACTATATCTGTGCGAGTTTTAAATTTAATACTATTTTTAATAAGGATTAATGAACCCCCACGTAACATTGACTTCCGGTTAAAACAACTGCCCACATTATAATTATCATAATTAATTAGCATTTCATAATCTTTTAACCAATGCTCAGTAAAACAAATAATGTCAAACATTGTTTTTTCCAAAAATAATTCAATTTCCAATTGTTTTGCAGAAAAACCCTGAATGTTTTGAAGAAACAAATTAAAGGATTTTCGCTTACCCCCTGTTGCTTGAAAGCTAGAAGATACTTTATTGTTATGTTGACATACATTGCCAACAGTATCAACTGTTGTCTTATTACCTAGTTTAAAACATTAGTACTATTACTAATGGTGGGACTAATTACCGGGTACGTCGACATACTACTTATGTCTGAGTAAATATTAAATGCTAATAGCTTTGCTATTTGACGTCTTAAAATAATAGGCAGGTACACAGTATACCTGGTCGAAAAAAGTTTATCAACAAAATTGTTGATGTCAAAAAATAAAAACTTATCACTATGATGGCTACTTAAAAAATGCATATGCATATTTAGCATATGTATGTACTTATTTTGTCTGTCTGACAAGTGCTCAAAGTAAGGAAAAGCACACAAAATAATCTTCCTACAATTTATCCTTAACAGTTCAGTGACACTATTGGTGATGTCGTCTTTCTTCACGTTTAAACTATTACCCACAAATATAGTTAGAATAGTATTGGGATCATATACTTGCTTATTTACCAATGAAATTATGTGATGGTAGGAAGCTTGAGGTGTACAATAATTTTGAGAAGGAAAAGGGAGTTTTTTACTAACTAATTGCCCTAATCCTCTTGCTATACTGTCTGAAAATATGATTGATTGATAATTCCCGCTTTTTTGAGAGGAAAAATTACAATTTTCTGAATCTACCCCTTGAGTTAATGCTTGCTGAATGGGGGGAACCTGGTTGGGAATACAGTCCTGAGCACTGATGACCTGGGATGAGTTCTCCGTTACCACAGGTTGGAGGCCAGCCTGGTTAGATTCTCTCTGACAAGTACATCTGTTGTTTCTAAGAGAGTCCACTTTGTCCACTAACTCATTTGTTGCAAGAATATGTTCGTTTATTTGTTTCTTTGAACAAACATATTTGTTATGAATTGATTTTAGCGACTTATCAAGATCTTGAATTTCAGACTGTAAGCGCTGAGTGTCAATTTGATAAATATTTATACTATCTTCCAACTTAATCTGATAGTTATTTAATTGCTTAATAAGGTCAACACGTTCTTTCCGCAGTTGAATATTTTTGAAAAAGTGTTTTTGTTGCCGCTTGTGGTTTTTACATTTTTTAATTATTTTATTAAGTCTTGCATATTTTTTAATTTTATTGTGACTAATCTTGTAATTAATATTGTCTTTTAATATAGAATCTTCTGTAAGATCAATTGTTACCAAGGAATAAGGGTTACATTTTGAATTTAGTAATTCATCATACAAATGGTTTGTCTTTTCAGTCTGAATACATTCCTTTTCCTTCTGCAATTTAAGAATAATACTATTAGCATGAACTAATTCGTCCTCAAGATCCCTAACCTTACACAAAGCTCCCTCATACAAGTCGCTACAGTTTTTGAAACCATCCGTGACCACTTGCAGTTGGTTGCGTTCATCAACAACATCTTGGTATTGCTGACTAAGCCCTACCAACTCTCGTTTCAGGCTTGTATTTTTTAATACTATATTCCTTATTTCCCCCTCACTTTCCTCATTTTCCTGCAGTATTTGCTGGCATTGAAGTTTTGATTCCTTGAGCTCCTGTAGGGCAGCTTTCAATTTAAGCTCCATTTCCTGAGCTGTTGCCTTTCGGGTCATCGTAGGCATGGTTCAAAAATAAGGTACTATAAAGAGAAAGAAAAAAGAAACAGTGAGAAACAAAAAGATGAGAAAAATTAAAAGAAGTAAAGTTGGAAATTAATGGGAAAAAAAAGAACACGAAAATGCTGTTCAGTAAAGAAATGAGGTAGACTGCTGAATTGGTTTGAAAAGCTAATATAATTATTGAGTTTTCTTGCTTTTCATTGCCCTATGATATTACTTTTACATAATGTGGGTAAGTTGATTAGAGTAAAAATTTAGTTTAATTATCAATAAAATAATGCAAAAAAAGACCAGAAGCGTTGTTGACCAGTATAATATTACGGGGATAAGTTTAATTTCGTCAAATTATGAACTAAAATGTTAATGTTTCGTTTCTTACAAAGAAAACAAAACTATTTCGACACAACACGCCGAGTGCTAAGTAAATTAAATTGAAAAGAACAAACTAGTAAAAGATCGAGTTTTAACTTAAAGTGACGAGTGTGCTATTATAAAATAAGAAATAAGTAAACAATACTCCCCGGGAAAAATTCCGTGGTTCAAACTTCAAACGTCAGCTGTTCGTTTTTTAGGTTACCGGTGACAACCGGTTGGCTCCAAGAACTTGTGTTTTACTTAATATTTTTCCAGGAAAACGATAATCCCGGTGATTTATGCACTTATATTACGAATACACAAACAACTATACATTAATTATACTTAAATACTATTTAAATTATATTTTAAAATACGGAATACAAATTAGAACTGTCTAACTATCACGGTTCATGAGATACAGCCTGGTGACAGACGGACAGTGGAGTCTTAGTAATTGGGACCCGTTTTTACCTTTAGGGTACGGTACCCTAAAAAATATGGATAGAGGTTTTAGAATGTATTATGCATAATTATAGGTTTGAGTCATCTGATATATTTGTCAAAATACTGCGTAAGATTATTTTATAAATAGCATGTCATAACACTGTTTTCTAATATATTTAATACTAGCTTTTGCCCGCGGCTTCACCCGCGTACATAATTCCAGGATAAAAAGTATCCTATGTGTTATTTTGGGATATGATCTACTCGTGTACCAAGTTTCGTCGAGATCCGTTCAGTAGTTTTTGCGTGAAAGAGTAACAAACATTCATACATCCATCCATACATACAAACTTTCGCATTTATAATATTAGTAAGATGTTATCCGAGTATCAGAACATCTAGATAAATGATGTTTCTGGTTTCTTTAATTAACTGTATTATTTCATTAACTTTGACTGTTGAGTTTTAAATATACTTTTAAGAATACCAAGTGTCTACTCTTGATATAGATTTAAATGAGTTTTAAATCTATATCAAGAGTAAAAGTATAACACAACCATAGATGCTTGCGTTCTACTTTGGTATAACACTTTTATTCAAATCTTCACGTACTAAATTTAAAATACGGGTATAAAAGCCAGTAAGCGGTCTGAAGCATTTTGTAAAAATAATAAAAAATCCCTGAATTATTAAGTTATTCCAGGTTTTTCGCAAAGAGCTGACTATAAGCCGTATTCTGAATACATAATCCCCGACCTGACGACGTTTATATCGCAGTTTGCAGTGTCTGGGCTGGCCCGACGCCTCCTCCGTACTATGGACCTGGCTCACTTTTACGGATTACCGAGATATTTCAAGTTTCAACCTCCCGTATTTTACTACAGTCCTGGTATAATTTCACGATGAAATTCCCATTAAATTGCAAGCTTTAAAACTACATAGTAGCCGCCAAAGTTAATAGTCGCGAACTATTTATCGTTAAACGTAATTTAATGTTATACTGATGTGGGATAGGCAATTTAGAACTTGATTAAAGTTTAAATTGCAGACATCAGCTGTTAATTAATTGAAAATTCTTCAGAGGTATACGTTCGTCATTCGTTTTAAACAATGGTGTATTGAATTGTCTTCTTTCTTCGAAGGGCCTACTGTCTACGGACGTAGTTTCATAGACGCGTATTCGTCATGATACGCTTAGTGTACACTTGCTTTCTTTAGCTTACTATTTATCTAAGTTTTTTTTTTGCGGAGCCAGTCTTTCAAGCAAAGTTCGCTGGAAAATAAAATAAGACAGATAATCTAGATGTCAAGTCCAAGCAATTAATGTCACGGTAGAAATAAATTTTCATAATTAGTCAAGATTTACATAGCATCGCATAGTCGGCCTTATAATGTATCCACTGCTGGGATTCAGGCCTCCTCTCTAGGAGATAAATCCACCACTCGGGCCCAGTGCGGGTTGGTGGATGTCACATAATGCCTTCGAATTTTTGGATCTAGGCCATGCCGGTTTCCTCACGATGTTTTCCTTCACCGTTTTGAGAGCAGTGGTGATGAAATATATTCCACAAAATAATGCGCCTGGTTGGGCATGAACCCGCGACCTACAAATCGTAAGTCGAGGCCGTCACCATTAGGCCACTGCTCTCGTAAGTGTTTTAGTAAGATTCTTACAAAGAGAAAATAAAATGAAGAGAATATTCACTAATAGTCTATATTTCTTTTTGATTTCTCCTTTCGCAGGTCTGCTGGAAGAAATTTCTTTGGAAACAAGCAGTACCTTTATACTAATACATTATCTTTTTCTGTTATTTTTGTGTGCTCATACATAGTAAAATAAATAAATAATAGAAAAAGCAATAAACGAGGAAGTTTTTTGCAACCGAGCAAAGTCAGGTCACTAGTGTGAAATAATTTTGTTTCATAATCAACAGCTTACTTACATGTGACATTCTCCAAACCAAAGCAAGTATTTTATCATACAAGGATGTAACCGATTGCTGTAAGAACATCGTTAAGCAGTCTAGACTAATTCATTTCCTAATTGTATTTGCATTGATAAATCAGTGTTACATAATCCAGAATCATAATCAAATCTTTCTTTTAAGAACCGGTCAAGAGCGAGTCGGACTAGCGCTCTGACAGTTCCGTACAAACTTACCTAGGTAAATAGATCAATTCCCGAATCGAGCTAAAAAAGTTTTTTATTTGATTCACGTACATAGTTATCAGATTTTTCTTATCTTTATGCTATGGATATTGGGAAAAAAATGCTTATAAGACCTAGCTTCATGTTAAATTTCAGAATTGTAGGTTAACAGGAAGCACCCCGCGGTTTCGATTTTTTTGTGAGTGTCAAAGTATGCGCCTGAACCGAGCATAAACGTACTTATTTTAAGATTGCGTTGATTTAGAAGTTTGATTTTTTCACTGCTGCTTGAGGTAGCCGATCTGAGTACTTATTTGATATTATTTCTGCTTCATACATCCATGCGTTCCTGAGAAAAGAGTTCTTGACGGACGAAGACGGACAACAAAGTGATCCAATAAAGGTTCCGTTTTTGTCGACTTAGATGCAGACCCAAAAAATTATAAAAAGGTGTTACTATAGCGGTCATTTCTGCCTGATAACTTAAAAAAAAATCGCTTGAATCCTGCGGCGCGGCGTCAAGTCAAATCCTTTGAAGTTTTCGTTTCAAATGCAAGCAAAAATGAATTTAGCGGTGGTTGGTCAGGTGGAAGTGTCGATGGTACCGATTAGGAGTTCGTCTTTGTGCCTTTGTATTGCATGAAGATTTTATAAATAAATAGAACCCTTATCAGCTGTTTAGAGGATTTGTTCTATTTAACTAATTAGCCGAATGGAATAGACAATCTCGCCCATTTTCTTGCCGTCGGAAAATTTTGGCATTGCATTGCCAATGAAACACCAACATTTACTAATATAAGCTACGTAACCCTAATAAATAACGTTGCAGAAACCATCTGCTTGACACGATATTTTAAGAACATTAACATTCTATATTGGTTAACTTATTCTAAAATTAAACTATGAACTCGATCTTTGTAAAAGTCAATTATTGCACAATTTTTTTTTATTTTCAAATATCCTTATGTTTCAACACCCTATGGATCAACGAACGCTATTGGTAATGATCCGATATTAAAGTTCTTTTTTTAGATATTGCGGTTTGAATGTTTCTTACGCAAGATGACTTCGTCAATCCGTGTGGAGAAATCCAATAGACTGGCCTGTTGGTCTAGTGGTTAGTCGCCCTGACCTGATGCTGGAGGTTGTTGTTTCGATTCCCACCCAGGACAAATGTTTGTGTGATGAGCAGGATTATTTGTTCTGAATCTGGGTGTAATTTATTTATAATATTTATGTATTTAGAAATATATAAGTATGTTTATCAGTTGTCTAGTACTTATAACACAAGCTCTGCTCAGCTTGAGGCTCAGCTTGAGACTAGACGGCGTTGGGTAGAAATCATTCGCAAAGAGCTATCACCCCCCTCCCCCCCCAAATAACATGAACATAACTAGCTTCGCGTGAATTTTCTGAAGTTTGGTTTCTCCATACAAACTTCGATCCCCGTTTTAACCCCTTAGGGCCTGTGCACACCACGTTTTTTAAACACGCCGTTGAAGCGCGTTTGTAGCGATACAGACGCGATACGCACGCAAGTTAGACACAGCCTGTAGACTTTTAATTGGATAAAAGCGCGCCGTCGACGCGCCTTTCCAAAACGCGCGTCAACAGCACGTTTAAAAAACGTGTGCACAGGCCCTTAGGGTTGGAGTTTCGTAAAATTTTAAGTTTGTAGGTGTTATAGTTTCTGAGATTTCGAGATTAATCAGTGAGTGGTATTTCGCTTTATTAAATATTAAACTTGCGGCCCATCCCGGCTTTGCACGGGCAATAAATATAGCCTATGTTACTCAGGGTGAATGTGGCTTTCTAATGGTGAAAGAATTTTCAAAAACGGCCCAGTAGTTTTTGAGTTTATTCATTACAAACATACACACAAAAATACAAATTTTCCTTTTTTATAATATTATTGTTTTTTTTTATCTGATATAAACTAGTATTTGACTGCGATCCTACCTGATGGTAAGCAGTGATGCAATCGTTGATGGTAAATAAAAAAAAAACTTTTTACAAAAAAAATATAACCGACTTCAATGATAAAAAACACTGAAAAGTATCAAATAACTTTAATTTTGGAAGTCGGTGTTTCTATAATAGTTTAGTCTCTTCGTTATTTAACACCGACTTCCAAAATTAAAGTTATTTGATACTTTTCAGTGTTTTTTATCATTGAAGTCGGTTATATTTTTTTTGTAAAAAGTTTTTTTTATTTTACACTTTTTAGTTATGGTACCACCACTAAAAAGTACCCCTCAGTCAAACTTAAATACCTTATAGTCAGAGCGCATCTCATAACGGTTCTAATAATCCCAAACACGGTTAGATTACATTAATTTACCTTTCGGCTTCATCATCAGATCAGTTCGATATATCCTCTCCCCCTCTTCTTTCAAACAGTCATTAGACTAGATGCTGGAGAGGGAAAGGATATATCGAACTGATCTGATGATGAAGCCGAAAGGTAAATCTTTCAATCAGTCATTAGACTAGATACTGATAATCCCGGCTGTAGCATCAGGCCAGATTTATGTCAACATTGCAATGAACTTAAAATTTAGTCCTGTTTAAAATGAGCCCAAACACGACTACGGTGCTGTAATTTCAAGGTTTGTACTTTTCCTGATGCTCCTGGCTTCAGCATCAGGTCTCTATGTACTTCGGTGTTCTTTATTAGCAGTACGTTTATCCACACATCGAGCCGTTTTCAATGAGCCTAAGCTCGATATATCTGCTGTTTGTTGTCGAGGACTTAGGTACTCTGCAGACTATCCTGACTGCAGCATCAGGTCATGACTTGATGATCATGAGACCAAATGTGGCAAATGCCCTATCAAACATCAAAACAATTTACTAAAACAGTCCTTGCCTGTTCGAGTAACTTCTTACTGTTAAGGAGTTGTACCTTCCATCATCAGCCCAGCTACCTGAGATGGTGACGACCATACGCAAATACACAAGATACTTCATAAAATATGCGAAAATCAATAAGTGAGCCTATAAAATTTGAAGGTTGCCCTCGATTTCTCCAAGATCCCATCATCAGATCCTAATTTGGTGATAATGGGACCACCTCAGAACTATCTACTTTCAAACAAAAAAAGAATTTTGAAAATCCGTCCACATTTGGGGGAGTATTCGACGAACAAACATACAAAAAAAAAAAAAAAAAAAAACATACAAACAGCCGAACGTAGTACCTCCTCCTTTTTGGGAAGTCGGTAAAAAATAATAAAAGATAAGAAGAGGAATAGAAGATAAGATAAATAAATATGTATAATGGCGAAGCGCTACAGTTCAAGTACAAAGCCCATATTCTGTAATACAGGATGATGTTACTAACTAACAATTTTTAAAGATCCCCATCATCATCATCGCTTCAGCCGAAAGACGTCCACTGTTGGACATAGGCCTCCCCTAAGTGTAGCCACAATTAACGATTCTGGGCGTCTCCCATCCATCGGATTCCCGCAACTCTCACCAGAACATCGGTACATGTTGTAGGAGGCCTTACGCACTGCGTCTTCCGGTACGCGTCTGCCACTTATTGCATAAAATTTTTCACTCCTTGTAAACCTTTTTTGGGTTTAGTTAAAGCCTTTCAAACTTTTCTCTAAAAATGGTTTGGTTGAAACGTTCACTCGTCATGAATCATGGACGTATGACTCATAATTTTATATTCACATTGATCAGGCTATTGCACTTTGTCAATGCTATATTATTGTTACTTACAATCATTATTTACAGATACAATTTTATTTTTTTTATTTACCTATTGTTTCATGAGGCCAAAGAAAAGATGGATGGATTGTGTGAGGAGAGATATGAAAGAAAAGGGTGTTAGTGATAGCGTGACGAGTGACAGGACAGAATGGAAGAAAAAAACGTGTTGCGCCGACCCCAAATAAAACGGAACAAGGGCAGGAAGATGATGACCTATTGTTTCATCAATAAGGTTATTTTTATTTTTCAAAAATAAAATAGCTGTTTAATTTATTTATTTAATTAATTACCAAGCATCATGAAAATTACAGTTAAATTAAAATAATAAATTTAATAAGTTTATTATGTTCCTGTACCTTCTATTCTAGAAGTAATATTATATTTAAATAGTTGTAATAAAATTTTACATTTATGTAAATACTGAAACAGTAGGAGAATATATATTTATTCACGGTCGTGATTCGAGGCACGTGTTTGGGTACATTTGAATAAACACGTGTAGTGTAAGACCATACACGTGTCAAGTGAAATTATTAAGGAATATTAAAACAAAATAATTTAAACATCACACGAAACAGTAAAAAAATATCCCTTTATGTAAATGGACTGAAATGACGTAATGACGATACGTGCCCATTTTTAGGGTTCCGTACCTCAAAAAAAAACGGAACCCTTATAGGATCACTTTGTTGTCCGTCCGTTTGTCTGTCTGTCCAGACCCTTTTTTTTCATAGCCGAGAAGCTCAAAAATACATATTAAAACAATAAACAAACAATATAGGCATCATTAATCTAAAATACTTTTTAAAATTGTTCGCAGATAAAAAAAAACTTTATTTCATCTAAAAAAAAGTTGGCAACCCTAACTATGCGTTGTCGACGACTCGGGTTTGGTCCTTACCCGAAGGCCGTACGGCGGGTTACCCACTGCTCGTCGTCTACAAACCCGTAACTCCCAATGACCGGGGCATCTCTTGTGGCAGCGGCTAGGGTGTTAGGATACTGGCTCACAGTTGCGGCCAACTCCTTCGAGGAAGGAGGCGACTGCTTCTCATTACCTTTTACTCCTAATTAGGTCATCCACATGTCCTTCGAGCCGGCCGACAACACACATTAAGTATTGTTTCGTGAATGGAATGGTTATTTTCGCAAACCCAGTCATGCCAGGCAACTTTCTCCGCAATAGTTTTAGTACGAATATCCAGTGTGTATCCGCCTGTTCACGGGATAAGGGGAAGGGGGGCAGAATCGATTGACAATGATTTACTAGTACACCCTCCATTCATGAATGACATTCGGCTCGTGTACGATTCATCAATGACAACTGCTGTTTTGTGTTGTCGTTTGTTTCCGGGATGTACTCTGTAACTTCGATGTTTTCATCCATTTGTAGAAACATTTCACCTTCGGTTTTACTTATGACGTGTATTTTGTCTCTGACGCAAGTTCGCACCTGCTTTATGAGTGATCTTTTTTAATTTTGGACCCAAAGAGTAAATCGGGACCTTATTGCTAAGATTTCACTGTCCGTCTTTCTGTTATCAGACTAGCTTTTGCCCGCAGCTTCGCCCGCGTACATAAAATATAGCCTATGTTACTCAGGAATAAAGCAGCTTTCTATCGGTGAAAAAATGATAGCAATCAGACCAGTACTTCCAGAGATTTTGTAGGAGACAAACACAAAACCAAAAAATTAAAAAACTACCTCTTTGTTATATTAGTCAAGTGTAGACAGTTGGAATTTTCACAGATGATAAATTTTTATTGCTGCTATAACAATAAATAATAATAAAAACAGAATAAAATATATATATAAGTTATTCCAATACAACAAAACATATTTTTTGGCGTTTTTTGCTCGATGTTAATATAGTTATATTAAAGTGTCTAATGTTGTACCTATAGATGGTACGAAACCCTTCGTGCGTGAGTCCGACTCGCACTTGGCCAGTTTTTTTATGTTTTCTCTATGATTCTGGAACGAAATAGTTTTTAAAACAACACCTATAGAAGACTGATATTAATCTGCAACTAACCTTTACTGCAGTAGTCTTTTGGCTAGGTGTAAAAGCATAGCTAACATGCTCTTGAACGAATAATTTATAAAATGTGTTTGTTTGTAGAGAATACCGTGTTAATTCATGAATCCCCAAGCGACCACCGGTGGCCGCGCATCTATTGTCTTACTATTGTGTCTCTAATTGACGGTATCTGAAGGGTTAATAGGCGTTTAGCTCGCTAGCTCAGTGCCATTAAAGTTAAAGACACACTGCGCCGTACGCTCCCGCTTTTAAGAAGATTAAAATCTGCATAACTGATGTCTGTTCTGTTCTCTCGTCGACACACTACAGTAGGAAAACAATCTGTGCTGAATTTTGTTAGGGTCTCCCATTTATTTCAATATTTTCTTTAGCACATTGAATGCAGACTACGGATATATCCGTATATGGTTTCTATACAGGACGTCAGCTACGGATATACATAGGACATATGTTCGAGTCGACTTAGTTTCGGGGCCGGAAGTATCAATAATGCCGAATTTACGTAATTATTTATCCGTATTAATGTATTTATCCGTATACTTACACCCAGTGCTTTTTTTCACTGATGCCTACTACGGATATATCGGTAAATAGACAAATACATTGGCTGTAAGGGACAGCCCTCCGCAAACTTTAAGGGCTGGCTGAGTAGACGAAACTGAACAACCTTCCACAAAACTTTTTTTCAGGAAACGAAAAAAAAAATAGCCGCTCCATACAAACTGTCCAATCAAGTTTTTAATTTTGTATGGTGAAGCTGATTTGATGTTGGGAACCGAGTTTAGTCGTGTAACTAACTTCGGCATTCAATGGGTTAAAAGAAATGTAAAACAACATTCGCTTGAAAGCCTTTTACTAAATTAAAATCATGAGCGTGGTTAACCTTTCTCAAGAAAAAGGCACTTATACAGGTTTTTTTTTTCAAGTATAAATAGGCCTATGAAGTACGGTTTCCTTTTAAATCTATTTGAGTAACGTAGGAGTTTCAAAGTTAATGTAGGTGTTAGTTAGAACGAATTTTTTAAATAAATTCAACACGAAGTGAACAAATAATTAGCTTTATGATGCCTGATTTAATCGTCTTTTTGTACAATAACGCCATCTTGAATTAACATAAGAATACTTACCATAATCTGCATTTTTATCATCTTTTCAAGACCATTGCAAAACGATGTCATTAAGTATTTTATTAGCCTTTTTAAAATCGAATTACCCACCAAACCAGACCAAACTTGATTGATTGATACACCATTTTTTTTAATGATATAAACTAGAACTAGTGGTTGACTGCGATTTCACTAAATCTTAAGCCAACACATCACACAACATCACTATGCAATCATTGATGGTGAATCACACTAGTTTATTAAGATTTTGAATACATAACAAAAATTACAAAATAACATCCCAAGGTCATCTCAGATCTCAGTACTCTACACGGGTAATTAACGGAATTTCCACAGCCTAAAAAAAGTAAATAAAAACAGCCAGTATCCTAAGTCAACTGCGGTGTTTATAGTGTACAAAAGATGTTAGGTGTGACGAATAGTGTTGTACCAGTGAAGTGTAATGGAGTGTCGATAAGGTTCGAGATGTAGACTGGACTGGAAGCGTCTGGTGGCGCGAGGATGGCGACTAGAGCGAGGTAGCGCCCGCATGGGGCAAACGGCGAGCATGTGCCGCCTCCACGGATCATGTCTGCACCACAAGAAAAGTACGTATTTAGATAAGGTAGAACTGTTCGTCAAATCTATCATAGTTGTGTTTCTTCATCAACTGGTGGCCTCTGGCGTATTTACCGAAGGCCTAGGCAGTGCCCCCGAGCTTGGGGGGTCCCAAACCTTATTAACAAACCTCTTATTGCAAATGAATGCAAACATGTAATATTCTTACTGCTTACGAGTATACTTAGCTACTTAGGCACCGACTTAACGAGTTGTAGGTCGCGGTTCAAACCCTGCCAGCCTTTGTGTAATTTATTTCATCACCGATGCTCTTTAAATCGGTGAACGAAAACATCGCAAGGAAAACAGCATGTCCTAGAACCAAAAATTCGAAGACGTGACATCTACCAACCCACACTGGGCTCACGTGATGGATTACAGCCCATTCCCTTCTAGAGAGGAGGCCTGGGGGCTGAGTCTCAGCAGTGGGAACATTAAAAGGCTTTTTTTATGGTGGGCAAAAATCATCCAATGACAACCCCCGCTCTTGGGCGGAACGGGAGATATTGTCAGACTCTTACTGACTATAAACCCACCCCGTTCCTTCTAGCCTTCATACCGGGCCTCGAGCTCCCTTTCGGGTAACCCTGGCCCGTAGAAGTAGTAGGCAAAAGACTGATTATTATGTATGATGATGTGTGTAACATTCTTACTGCCTATACTTAGCCCTTTTTTTTTTTTTCTCGACGGGGAAAATCATCTTTGACGAAACCCGCTCTTGGGTGGAGCGGGAGACAGTGTCAGACTCTTACTGACTAAAAACCCCGCGCCGTTCCTTCTAGCCTTCATACCGGGGCACGAGCTCCCTTTCGGACAACCCTGTCCCCAGTAGGAACAGTGCGCGCCGTCGACGTCTTAGACTCGGTCCATTACCGGACCATCGGACAGCGAGCTACCCATAGCTCGCCGTCCGCGAGCCTGCGTCTACGGTGGCCGGAAATCGGGATCGGAATCCCGGCGACGGCGGCGAGGGCGCCGTTGCCTGATGCGGTCGGCCTCCTCCTTTGCAAGCATTACTGCTTCGCAGAAGGAGGCGACCGCCTGCCATTCCTCCTCGCTCCGGACCATGGCTTCGACCAGGGCCCGGCGCGAGAGGTCTCCGCCGCCGATCGCCCCCACGAGGGCACGGCGATGCTCCGCCCAGGCAGGGCACACCTCGACGGTGTGCTCCACCGTGTCCTCCGGGCGTTGCGCACAGTGGCGACACCCGGGCGTCTCTTCCGCCTGAATCCGATGCAGGAACCTCCCGAACTTGCCATGTCCGGTGAGGACCTGCGTCATGCGGAAGGTAAGGACGCCGTGAGGTCTTTCCAGCCACGCCTCAAAGAGGGGACTTACCGCCATAATCGTGGCGTGCCCAGCACTGGGTTGCGATAGCCGTTGACGCCATTTCACCATGAGATCCCGCCGGAGCTCTGTCCGCCATGCCTTGACATGTTGCGGCAGTGGACTTTCACCCCGGCGTTGCATCTCCACGCGCATGTCGTGCATGTGTGCAAGGACTGTTGCCTCCAGATCCCACGGTGGTAGGCCAGCCAGAAGGCTCGCCGCTTCGCGGGAGATCGTGCGGTAACCCCGCACCATCCGTATTGCCATGATCCTCTGGCAGGCGTTCAGTATGGACGCCGGATACTTAGCCCTCAATCTATTACTAATTGGTAGACCAAGCGTGATGATTACGATATAATCCGTATAATGGACACTACTAGAATAATTTATTTATTTATTTATTAAAACTTCATGCAACATAAAAGTACAAAGGCGGACTTAATGCCTTAGGCATTCTCTACCAGTCTACCTAGGGTGGTAAAGAGAAAAACGTGGTAGGTGCAAGGCCAATGTTTAGTAGTGGACAGTTCTAGTATGGGTATTATTATAAAACAGTAATAATAATTTTAGAATACTGATTATTCTAACCTGTGGCAATTTTGATAACTCATCATTCGAATGCCCAAAGAATTAATTTTGTTTTAGAAACGTCTGGCAATACCTGTTTTTTTTTTTTTTTAAATACTGTATGCGTATTATTTACATTTTTTTTTTATTGGAAGTTGTTCTGTACGAGTAGTGTCAAGGTAAAGCACTCTAACAACTATAATTTATTTTTTATTTCTTATCTGTCCCGTATTTTTGGTGGAAAGTAATCAATTAATTTTTCTCGCTATAAGCGGCACGAAAGAGAGTGTCAGATTTTAACTGAATAAAACCCATCCGTGTTCCTTCAGTTGCAAGGACTCTTGCTTAACAGGGTTGCAGTGACCAGTGACTCTTTCGAACAATCAAAGGGCTGAGGACTTTTTCGAATTGTCCAAAGACTGCATCCTGACTGACACTGTGGCTCCGTTCTTAGGTACCGTAAAATGTCGAAATTCCGATTACCTTTTGAAAGTTTATCTCTCCATAAATTCACTGACCTCACCAATGCACGTCCACAATTCGAAAAAAGAATACACTTCGAAATTTGAATAAAACACTAACACAAATAAACATCAATCGACATGAATATGCAATTAAAAATGATATCGTAATTATATTGCGTAATCGAATTAAACCTGTCAGTCATCGGTCAGTGTGGTCAGTAGCTTCTATTAAATAATTTATACTGCAAAGTAATCCACTGAAAGGAATCTTCCACTCGTACTGAGGCCAAGGCTATATTATTACGTAGCCTTAACAGCTGTGTAATGACTATTGTGTACATTTCTGGCCGCTTTATGTAATAACTATGTATTTTTACATACAATGTATTTTTTCTACTGCATTAGTTCTATTCGTTCGATCATGTTCTTTTTTTTTCTTACATGGGAACTGATCAAATACCTTCACACTGTAAGTGTGGCGAAAGCGAGTGACAGATACTGACTAAAAAGGGAGTGACAGATACTGGCTAAAAAGGGAGTGACATATACTGACTAAAAAGAGAATGACAGATACTGACTAGAAAAGGGAGTGTGTGTTGTGCGAAAGTGAACTCCGGGGCCCTGGAACGAAGGCAAAGAAGGAAACAGGAGTATGTTTTAGTTAGTAAAAGTCTGACCGCTACTTCCAAGGGCGGGATATGTTATTGGATGATTTCCCACCTAAAAAAAACTGGCACTGTATGTACTTTAGGTCAAGGATACCCCATTTGGTCCGATGATGGCGGTGAAAGAAAAACGTCAGAACTTATAAAAAGATCGCGTTAGTTCCACTTTCAACCACCGCGTTACACAGGGTTATTTGTGAAACACTAGCAAACTCTTAGGACTATGTTAAGAACATCATAAACAATAACGATTGTTTTACAACGACTTTTAAAAATTTGACACACTTTAGTTTATCAGATTTTCATTAAAAAATAAAAATATTTAAATTAAACGTTCTAAATATTACGAAGTCTACAATAGTAGAATAGCGGAGGGTAGCTGAACATGAACTTGACCTATTTACGGGCGATCCTCACTAGTCGGTCAGTCGCCTTGATGCGCTTGCGTCGCGTCATACGTGTTCTTGTAGCGAAATTCGGCAGTGCGGACGTAATCATCTTTACATGATGATTGATGGTATATCAATATTCTAATGTCGAGTATACGGTAATGGTGCGAATGCTTGTTAGGTGTAATTGCAATGTTTCAGAAGTTTGCTTACTATTATTGCAATTAAATATAGCAGAATACAGAGTTGAAATGTGTTAGATAGAACAACGAAATCTCGAAGGTTTGTTCTTGGTACATATGTTATGTTTTGTAAAAAGTCATAGAACAAAAGTTGTTGTTTATGATGTTAGTAATACAGTCCTGCATGGTTGTTAGAGTTTTACAAATAACTCAGTATAAATTGTGGCGCTATTTCATTCACAAATTGTTCGCAATCTTTTCTGTTTATTTTCACGCTGCTGTAGGTACTCGTATAGACCTTGTACGCATATTATAGTCATTTGAGCGTAAGGTCATTGACTCTGATAAGACCATTACTGTAATATTTTATGAATCCTAATGTAAAATGGTTACAATCAGATATATCTGTACCTAATTACATTTGTATATGTTTGTGTTGAAGTCGGATGACAATGTTATTGGCAAGTAGGTGATAATTTTGTTGCTTTCGATTCAATGCACTTAAATAGATTTTTTAATCTGTGCTAGTGGACTTGTCACGATTTAGTTCAGGTTCAAACAATGATAGTAGGTACTTATTACTCGGAACGTTCCTTGATTGGATGGCTATGGCCACGCAATAATTATGTCGGAGTCCCCTCTTTGAGGAGTGGCTGGAAAGAGCTAACATGGTGAGTTCGGGAAGTTCCTGCACCGGATTCGTGCGGACGTAACTCCCGGGTGCCACCACTCTGTGGACCACCCGGAGGACACGGTGGAGGCATACGGTAGAGGTGTGCCCCGCTTTGGTTGAGCATCGCCGTGTCCTCGTGGGGGCAGACCATAATTATACTAGTATAGAATACGTATAGGATATCATTTTATAATTTAAATATGCTATAATCTCAGAAACTACCTGAGGTTAACCCCTTTCAACCAACCAACCAAAGACTTCAGCTTTATAATATTAGTAGATATAGATATTCTAAGCGCAATCAAATGCTTTTTTCTTATCATGAAAAATTATGTTGTTTTCTCAAATCAATTCATTCAAGTAGTAATAATAATAATATTCCACAACTATCACACAACGCCGTCTAGTCCCAAGCTAAGCAGAGTTTGTGTTATGGGTGCTAGACAACCGATAAACATACTTATATACTAGTATTTCCAAATACATACATACATACTATACATAAATTACACCTAGACACAGAACAAATGATCATGCTCATCACATAAACATATTTTGTCCTGGGTGGGAATCGAACCCACGAGCTCCGGCATAGCAGTACGGGCCACTAATCGCTAGACCATAGATATCGATATCCATGCACTAGACCAACAGGCCAGTGAAGTAGTCGTACACAACAACGTTTAAGAAATACTCGAAATAATTTCAGTATAGCATAGCATAGCATAGGCGGCCTTACAATGTTCCCACTGTTGGGACTCAGGCCTCCTCTCTAGGAGAGGGAATGGGCCGTAATCCAGTGCGGGTTGGTGATTCATTTCAGTATATGATTATGTATTGACTCTATTCAACGACTCTTCGCGAAAGTTTAAACATTCACCGTAATGTCAATACGTATGTATTTGTTTTAATTTCAACACAGTTATCATTAATGGCGTGTTAATCCATACAATAAACTGCTAATTAAAATTGAGTACGAAATTATGTGGTGGTGTTATGTGCTTTTTGCAAAAATGTTTAAGAATCATAAATTTAGAGGTTTACACCCTATACAGGGTTATTTTTAAAACACTAACAACCTTGCAGGACTGTATTACTAACATCATAAACAACAACGTTTGTTCTATGACTTTGTACACAAGATAATATGTACCATCGCGATCATTTCTGCCTAATCACTTAAAAAAATTTCGCTTGTATCCTGCGGCGCGGCGCCAAACCAAACCCTTTGAATTTTTCCTTTCGAGTGCAAGCAAAAATTAACTTAACGGTGGTCAGGCGGAAGTGTCTTTGATAGTACATTTACCAAAAACAAACCTTAAAGAAGGGACACAATTCTTATCCAAATTCATAAACACCCAAACATACAGATTTTCAGTTGGATACAGCTTCTAAAGGAGCTTTTATTGATTAATCATAAGTGGTTCTAGAGGGGGAGATGTAATATTTGTGTTTGATGTACTGTAAGTAGTGCATCATCAATCATGAGGAAAACTCCTTATACAAGAAGTAGCTTTCAGGATGTTAGGTAGTGTTTTGTAATATTGTTACTAGTTGTTTTTTTGGTGAGAGTTTTCTGTTTGAGGAATCATGATTTATAATGTAAACTAGCTCGTGCTAGCGGCTTTGTCCGCGTAAAAATAGTCTTCACCACATTAGGAGATTAGCCGGAATAAACAAACAAACCAACGAAAGACAAAAAAAAAAAAACATTTTTGAAATAAAGAATAAAAACACGTTTATTTGGCACACACGTTTTGATATTGTAGGTACAGACACTTAAATTTTATTTATTTGTACAGATTTGAGCAAAGCCGAATGAGGCCGCTAGTGTTCATAATAAAATATAGATGTCACATTCTGTCTGATCACAGTGATCAACGATCACATTAGAAATACTATATCAGTATTAATTCTATGGTAAGGGACCACCAACTGTGTTTTATTGCTATAATCAACATTGAATTGGTCTGGCTCGCCAAACTGAACTTTATAATATACTTGTGTAGACAGATCTTCTTTCAAAGGACACCAAAGCATACTAAGAAACATTATGTGGTCCTTTTATCTGTAAATAAACACAAATTATTCTAAAGAAAACAACATTATTTGTGACTGGAAACATAGCTGGTTGATAGATATCTATTGTGTTGTTTCGATTATTTCATGGCCAAAAATGTATGCCATCTATAAATAACTTCTAATTTGTGGTATCAACAAAGAGAATCCAGTTGGCTTCAGCTCTGTAGATCCTGAGATCCATTATCTATCGCTGACATTCGAAGACAGATGGGTGCTTGTATTATACTTTCTATTGTTAGTGAATACTTTTAGGATTCTTGCCGAGATGCCTGCTAACATAACAATGGGCGTATAAAATTTATGATCAGCTTCAACCCGACTGCTTACAAGTTTCGGCCTCATCATATTTACATAAACTACCAAACCTTTGCAGCTGATGTTTTTACAAACGTTCACACTTACACGCCAATTCGTTGTTTCTATACGATCTGAGTTTTCCAGGTGTTATTTAAACGCCTTTTTTGCAGATTTCGTTTAGCAGAATATGCACAATTTTTTTTTCGGGCTTCTATGAATATTGAGTACAAATCTACGTCACTGTTATGTGTCGGATATTCACTAGGGTCGTGTGTGTGGCTGGAAAGACCTCACGGTGTCCTCACCTGGCGCGGGCTTGCGGACGGCGAACAATGGTTAGCTCGCTGTCGCTGTCGGATAACCGTCCGGACCGAGCCCAAGTCGTCGACGGCGCGCACTGTCCCCGCGCGTCTCAGGGAGTTGCCAGCAACCGTAGGGGCCCAGCTGGGTCGAAGCCTACTGGGGCCAAGGGTCTGTTTCAAAAAGGCAACGAAGGAACGGGGTAGGTTTTTTAGTCAGTAAGAGTCTGACAGTATCTCCCGCTCTGCCCAAGGGCGGGCGATGTCATTTAGATGATATTTACACACCGAAAAAAAAAAATCCAGGACTGTGTGTTTGCGACTGGGAAATCTATCTCGTTAACCTCTTCAATCCCCATAGGTGACAGAAGCGCTGCAGAGATTGAGTATTTGGTCGTGGATGTGCGACCCTGGCGGAATAAACGCGAGAATGTTTGTCGGATATATCCGACAGAGGCGGTTATAATGTTAATAACCTAGACCATGACGTTTAATAATACATTATGATATAAGTGTGTAATGTTAGTGATTACCGTTGAGGCGGTATTTAGACCCGAGCCATGGCGAGGGTCTTAAGAGAGCCGAGAACGGTAATCATTAATTACTCACGTGTATCATACGACGTTTTTCAATAAAATAACTGTAAAACTAATAAACTTTTGTGGCGGTAAAAAACTGTTTTCATATGCGCACCCATTTTGTTTTTCTTTTGTTCCTGGGGGACAACCTGCGCCCATCCTGATACGATAAACGTCATAAAATTATGACGGTGGAGAGTTTGAACAATAAGGTTTTAACCACATTATAGCACTAGTGCGTAATGGTAATCAAAATGTGTCACAGTTTGGGAACAAGTGCCATTATAATACCTAAGTGCAGTGCAATAAGATCCACTTTATGAGCAAGTGTATTGAAAAGTAAGATTGTTTTAATCTTGTTTCAGTGTGGGTAAGAGACAGGGCTATACAGGTTGTGTAGCGCCATCTCTTACTCACACACGAATATCATATCAATGTCTATGTTATTGGTGCTATTTCAATTACGTTAAATAAAGCACATTGAATTTAAGATATTATTTGAAGAAGAAACCGAAGCTCAATTTAATTAAGAATAAGAAGCACTGTCGATGCTAATTCGTCGTCGAACCAACAGATGTCGGAGGAACGAAAAGAAAAATGTTTAAACATTTTCTTTGAGTAAATATAGTTTCTGAATTGAAGTCTAGTATTTGTCGAACTCTACCATAAGTCTGAAGAACCTGTCAAACTTTAGCAATAAAATGGGCTTTGATACGTTCTCAACCACAATTTCTGTATCACTAATATATAACTATAATGGTGGATAGGTTATATGGTATAGTTCAAATCCCCTTTTGATATAGATTTTAGTATAGTATATTAGTGTAGTATTATTACACTTGTAACCTATATTAGTACCTGTCTATCAGGGTCCGGGACTGCTTCCGGTAGATAGCATACTGTTGAGGCTGATATAGATGGCGCTGCATCTAGTTCAATGTGAGAAAAAACGCTCTGTGTAAAAATAAGTTTTAATAATATTATTAGTATTCAAAAGTGAATAGAAGTAAGTGAAACCATAAAACGATTGTCTATTGAATTAGTGAAAGTGTTATCTACGAGTATTATACACCACAAACTGTGCAAAAATTATTAACTAAAACAAACTAATAACAATGATAACAACAACAACAAAAACACAATAAATAATAAGTGAAGACAAGTGAACTGATCCTAAAGAGTACTTTTACAAACATTTTTAATAATAAAAAACAAAGTCATCGTCAAAAAGTGAATTAAAACAACCAATTCAGAAAGACAAAATTGTTAATGAACGTACAAGCTGTTTCCAATACTCACAAACATCAAAAAGTGAGCAAAATAGTGTAAAAACTGTAAGTAATAAAACAAAAACAAAGTGAATTGATATTTGACAGTGAAAAAATTCTTATCGCATGAGTCATACCAACCGTCTCATTTCGTACAAATATTGGAAATAATTAATGCGATACACAATTTGGACCACATCATATAAGTTCAATTAGTCCAGCGGCGTAAAAGGCGCCACTTCATCACTACACGACTGATCGCAAGTTCGAATCCCCTAAAGACTTCGTCACTTTTTGTGAATTATTAATTTGTATTTCAAGATTTATCGATCAATTTGAAGGCGATAATTCGATAATTCCACGACCGAGGGCGCCACCATAGACTTAAGTAAAGATGGATTCCAGCATCAATAACGTTACCTATCGTAATCGGTGTAGAACGAGCTCGCTAAATGACCTTAATAAAATATGACCAACAACAACGACAAAACTATACTCGACACAACAATGTTGAGTATTCCTGACAGTTTACACGATACAATTGACGACGTTCGCGAATTAACTGAAGAAATCCAAACACTTAAAAATCAATTATTAAGTGCACATAAAGAAATAGAAGATTTAAACACTGAAAACTTTCGTCTCAAAACCGATTTACAAAACATGACTAGGACTGTTAATACACTTAAGAAAATATACTCGACGCCTGATAAAAAAAATGCCACTCCGACCCGCAAACACAAAACTTTGCATCAAATAAGCTCACCAAAAATCCTGCTCAGTGAGCTCGAACAACAACCTCGTCGTTATGACTGCGCGACAAATAAAGAAAATAAAGAAACACAAACCATAAGTACTTCTTGCCACAGTCAGGCGCCAAACAAAAGGAAACAAAATATCCCTACCCCGAAGGAACCAACCAATACAGTATTAAAGTCTGTGCAAAAGAATAAGCTATGTATCCTGAGCTGCAGCAAAACTAAGGAAACTGCGCCTTTAGTCGAGGACGTTTTTTCCAAATACTTTCACTACTGTCATTATATTATGCCCAACTGCAACATAATGCGGCTTATAAGCGGTATCGAACAAAAATTAAAGGAATTTACTTTAAATGACTACTGCCTACTTTTCATAGGAGAAAACGATATTAATACTTATGATACCAATTTTATAGACGTAATAAATATGTTAAATCAATCCCTCGGAAGAGTTACACATACCAATATAGTGATCTGTCTCCCTACATATAAGACAGGATCACTAATATACAACTTCAAAGTTGAAATGTTCAATAACCTTCTTCATTTAGACAACAAAAATCATAAGTATGCATACATCTTCGACAGCAATCGTGACCTAACACAAGATATGTTCTCCTTCACTACGGGCAGAGTCAATAAATACGGAATGAGGAACATATATGATAATATTATGAGTAACATTTTGGTTGATTTAAAATTATATCGTAACACAAATGAACAGCAAAACGGAAACAATACGCATGCAAGCGTTTCTAACACTACAGATACAGACCTGGAGGAAAATTGTAACTTTTTTCGTTTACAATAATATATATATCTTACATCAAAATATTGCGGGACTATTAAACAAGAGTGATACTCTTAGCGTTTATTTGGAAGAACTAGAAAGTAACGGGAAACGGATAGATGCTGTGTGCATAACTGAACATTTTATGACACCTGAACAGGAAGAACTACTAAACTTACAAAACTACTGCCTAGCAGCGAGTTTTTCTAGGGGATGCAGAAGAGGTGGCGCATGCATTTTAACTAGGATTGGCCATAAATATAAAGTCCTAAATATAAGTAATTATTCTCTGAATAACGTAATTGAATGTTGCGCGATAGAATTTTTGGAACACAATATTATTATTGTATGTGCATATAGAGTGCCACAATCTAATTTAGATAAATTCTACGAAAACTTAAACAATATATTATATTTGGTATGTATAAAACTTAGTAAAAAAGTTATTTTGTGCGGTGATTTTAACATCAACATGTTGAAAAGAAATATTCATTCAATGAATTTTGAACATACACTGTTAAGCTATAACCTAAAATTGCAGTTTTCTCAACCGACTAGGCTAAGCAGTGGAACATGTTTAGACAATATTGCGCATAATGTGAAGGGCTGTAAGGGAGAAATTATAGAATTCGGTTTGTCAGACCATACAGCACAACTTTTGAAATGTCCAGTTAAGAAAACTTGTGCTTTAAAGCGCTGGCGGGTGAATAGGCGAAATTATTGTAAAGAAAATATAGAAAAGTTTAAAAATAGCATAAAAAATCTCACCTTTTCAGACATTTATAGCACTGACGACGTTAACGAGGCCTACAACTATTTTCTAGACTTATTTCAATGTTTTTACAATCTCTGTTTTCCTTATGAGATGAGAACAATATCGATAACGAAAAAAGCAAAATGGATCTCCAACGGTATAAAAAAATGCAGTAAAAAAAAACGTCATTTGCTATGGCAATATAGAAATAACCCTACATCAAAAAATAAAAATACTTTCAAAATATACTCTGCTAAATTTAAAAAAATTATATCACTGACCAAAAAATCACAAAACAACTTTTATATCAAGACTTCCCAAAATAAATCGAAAGCAGCATGGACAGTCATCAATAATTCTAAAACCTTCTTTCCTAAAGAGCCTATAACAGTTATACGAACAGGTACAAAACAAATAACAAACCCATTAGAAATAGCCGATTCTTTTAACAATTTCTATGTTGACCAAGTTGTTGAACCTAAGAATAAGGCAATACCAGTTCCTATGATCTCAAAAACCTCTAATTCTTTATTTATGGAACCAACTATACCGCAAGACATTGTCCACCACATAAACTCCCTGAGAAATACAAATAGTGTTGGCTATGACGGAATTTGCACTAAAGTTATAAAAGAAGTGGCTCAATACATAGCTCCACATCTCAGTCATATCATTAACATGAGTATATTTAATGGAATCTTTCCCGACGGACTAAAAACTTCCATAATTACACCATTATACAAAAAACAGGACAGACAATTTATAGAAAACTACAGACCTATTGCTTTGATACCTGTCTTCTCAAAAATATTCGAGAAAGTTATCTATAAATCCCTTTATACATATCTTGAGAAGTCAAATATATTAGTCAGGGAACAAAAGGGATTTCGAAAACAACATACTATTAATATGGCCATTCATGATCTTCTCCTTCCTATTTTAACTAATGTGGACAACAGAAATCCTGTTTGTGCTATCTATATGGACCTAACCAAAGCCTTCGATTATGTAGATTTCACAATTTTGATAAGAAAACTTGAAAAATATGGAATTAGAGGAAATATACTTCAACTAATAGAATCCTATTTGACAAATAGAAAACAATTTGTTGAAATCACACAAATTTGCACAAAACCAAATGGTGGTTATGAGAAGAAATATCGCTCAAAATGTAGGACAGTAAAATACGGCGTACCACAAGGCAGCGTGCTAGGACCTCCCGTCTTTTTGCTGTACATTAATGACCTTCCCAGCCACATAAACCATCCAATGGTACTGTTTGCTGACGACAGTACAGTAGTAGTTAAATGTGACGACCCTATGACGTATGAAAATGAAATAAACATGACTTTGAAAAGAATTATCTCTTGGTTTGACCAAAATAATCTCATTATAAATTTGGAAAAAACTAAAATTATGCATTTTCACCAGAGAGTACAGAGTAAAATCCCTGAAATTAATTATCTCGAGACTCAAATAGAGTCAACTACTGTCACCAAATTTCTTGGTATCATAATAGATAAAAATTTAACCTGGAGAGCTCAGACCGACGAAATTTGTAAAAAAATTAGTAAATTTGCATATGTTCTGTACAAACTGGCAAAGACTGTCAGCCTAGAAGCGGTACTAATGGCGTATCATGGTTATGTTGCATCAACACTTAGGTATGGCGTCATGTACTGGGGTAACTCAGTCGATAGAGAATTCGTATTTAGAGCTCAAAAGAAGTGTATAAGATCTATGTGTGGTCTAAATAGCACCGACAGCTGTCAACCGTTCTTCAAAAGTCTGAATATTCTTACCCTACCATCATTGTATATCTACGAAACTAATGTATTTGTTAAAGCGCATATTTCAGAATATAAAATAGCTTCCAAAAGTTACTATAGAAAGTTACGAGACAAAAATAAGCTAGAGCTCGAAATAACACATGGCAAAACTGCCCTAATGAATAAAAGTACGTTCTGTATGGACAAAAAAATATTTAATAAGCTGCCTGAAACGTTAAAATCACTAAATCTGGACAAGTTCAAAAGAGTACTCATGAAAATTTTAATCGATAAGTGCTACTATTCAATAAAGGACTACTTGGATGATAATTCTATAATCTTTTCCTTAGATAACTAATTTAGATATGTCAATCACCGAAAACAACATTTAAATTTAGTTCTTGACATTTAATTTTACATTTTGACATTTAATTTTGCATTTTAACATTTAATTTTAGTTCTTGACATTTAATTTAAAATTTTTGACATTTAATTTAAAATTTTTGACATTTAATTTAAAATTTTTGACATTTAATTTAAAATTTTTGACATTTAATTTAACGTTTTGACATAAAAATTTTACATTTTATGACATGATTCAAATTCTTTAATAAGTGCTGAAAATTTTTTCATTTTAATATAATAACTGCGGACATTTGTTATTTGCATTATTTTATTTTGTCATACTTCACATACATAATTTATTTAATTATTATATAATCGATAATTTTCAACATGATTTTGCAAGACATTCATAATGTGATAAATGATCAAAAATTATTTAATTCTATGTGGTATATAAATATGTAATGAATTCTTGTTTGCATTTAAAGTTACTCTTTGTACGCCCTAGAGGCAAAACATAGCGCCCTCAATATATTAAATAAGATCTTATAATGTACCTATGTTTACAATGAATAAATGATTGATTGATTGATTGATTGATTGATTGAGCCAAGTGTCGATAATGATAAATTTAAATTTAAAAAAAAGAAGAACAGTCGTGACCTAGTGGTAACAGCCCTGTCTAAGCTAAGTCTTTAAGTCAAGAGTGAATAGATTACTTCTAGGCAAGCGTGATCCATCGTCGACCACATCATCGCTTAGCATCAGGTGATATGGTGGTCAAACGCAAGCCTATCAATAAAAAAGAACTCTAGTTCCTACGTTTCAATTCAGAAGGTTTCCATTCCATACAGAAAAATTATAATATTAGAGCTGATGGATTCTGTCGAAGAGTTATAGATTGTGGTATACCCTGAACGGAGATGATAGCGAGTGGGACGATAGTTTACTGCGTTGTAAAACCAAATCGATAATCGGAAGAGTATATTCCGTCCCGTAGTTGCGAGTGGGCCTACTTCCTGAATTGGAAATATTTATTGCGACCATTGAAGCGTCGAGCCTTTAAAATATTGGTTTTTGTTCATTTATGTTTCTTTTTTTGGACGCTGGCATTTTTAACTGAATCAAGTGGGATTTTGCTTTCACGGTTGTCATCTGAATTTTGCATTGATGTTTTTTTTCGCTTTTGTAAGCATGAGATATTTTAATTTTTCTGCGACTTATATTCTACATATATATCGATGCGTGATCAGCCTTTCAATGTCCCCACTGCTGTGACTCAGGCCTCGTCTCTAGGAGAGGAAATGGGCCGTAATCCACTACGCTGGCCTAATGCGGGTTGGTGACTGTCACATGTCTTCGAATTGTTGGTTTTAGGACATGCCGGTTTCCTCACGATGTTTCCCTTCGCCATTTTGAGAGCAGTGGTGATGAAATAAATTACACAAAATATTGCGCCTGGGTTTGAACCAGCTTGTCAGTGGGGGCCGTTACCACTCGGCCACCACTGCTCTCTGCAATATATCGATGCAATTTTTAGAATACCTATGTCTTGCACAAATATACTCCATAATTCTCAGAATATACGAGTAAATCAGTTTATCAGGTTTTACTATGTTTTGATTTATTCACAATCGTTTATATTTCAACTCTTCTGTCTCAAGACTGTCTCAATTAACCCTCCAGTTTTCCGTTCTCGTTTTTAATTTAACTTATCATCCCCTTTATCTACTTCGTCCCCTTTTTAAAAAAAGGGTTCCTTTTGTTCTTTGGTTTGTATTCTAAACGTTCGCCTTTTTTGTTTTAACGGGGATGCAACTCGACGTACATTTTCACTGTTTTTTATACAACCGCACGTGATCATGACGTTATTACCCATTTTTCATTAGATATTTTGGGAAAACAGTATCTTGAGGATATTATTTAGGTATATTGAAATCAATTTATAAATTTGTGTAAATCTAATCCAGTAAAGACCTCTAAAAATCTGCTATTTTGCATGAACTTTGACACTTCATAATTTACTCAAAAAATAGAAAATTTAAAAAAGTATGTATAACAATAAAAATTGCAATTTAATTAAAATTCTAAATGACGACATTTTTTTTTTCAGAAACTTTTAAGGGTTTAAAAAACATATTACCTGGAACAAGTTTTGTAAAATATTCGAGTAATTCACGGAATTACCGAATGCTAACAGAGTTTTCTTGCCTTCTCTCTTTTTTCGCGTTGCCTTTTCGTCAAACATCGCGTTGGGGATTGCGTTAGATGAAGTAACAAGCCTTTAAACCATGCTCGATGCAATTGGAAAAGCAGCCTCTTAACTGAAACTGGAAATTTTTACTTAGTACTGTTTTGACGTGTTATTTCTAAGAATAGATGAAATGAGAATATTCCATATGCTGCCCACATTTCTCATGAGTCACGTAAGTGGTTGCTTTGTCCGCTCCTAAAGTATGTGACGTGGTTGTAAGGAGAATCAAGTGCACTTCAATCCTTATTCAGTCTTCTGGATGCTTACTTTGTCTCTATATATGTACATACATTGCCAAGTTTTTTATTACATTGCGCGTTGGCGGAAATTTTACTATCAGCTCTTTGTTTAACTTTATAAACTTATTGTATACTTAGTTTATATTTTAGTACTTAAGAAGAAATGCGAGTTTTAATTTTATACTTATACTTATACTAGCTGACCCGGCGAACTTCGTACCGCCTAACAATCAATGAATGTCGTGTTACTTTTTAGCTGAACTAAATTAGGCTTTGATGAACGTAAAACAATGATACAAAATAATATATTAATATAGATAGAAACAAAAAAGTATTTTATTATGATGAATGATGATGAAAACATACATACAGAATGAGAATAAAAAAAAAAAATTAAGTACTTCAAACGCATGTCAGAAAAAAATGATTGAAAACTATGTTGTGCAGATTGGGATAAAAAAAATAAAACTCGGATTAATTCATTAATATGATTTTCATTCAAGCACTTTGTGGTAAACGACATTCTTTGTTTTTTGGGCAGGCGCAAGAACAAATAAAGCGGATATATAATAACAGTGCCTGAACTTTCGAGACATAAACAATAGCTCAAAGAGTACCTATATAACCACTACGTATGAATAGCTTATCAAGAAAAATCATAGACAACCTATAAAAAGACATTTACACTTTTGTTAACCTGTAGATTTTTTTTCCTTTAATCTTTTATTTATTTATTTATTTATTTCTAAAAATTTAACAATATCCTTACAGGCTAAACAGACCCAATTCGATATTGTAGTTTCCTTGTTTTAAATAGTGCCACTGTTTATACCGTAGCTAATTCTATATGTAGCTATCCTAGTGAATGCACTCAAAGCACCTTTTAACCTTTTCGCATCTTATAACCTTTACCAACTGATTTTTTATTCCCTAAATTCCGTTCCTTTCCGATGATTTTATGTTTTTACCCGTTTCCTCGTTTTTAACTTAGGCCACAGTGCACAAACCGTGCGACATAAAAAAAAAACCTGTAGAATAAATCTTAGGTATTATTTTCGGAAATTAAAAATTAAATAATTAATATATTTTTCACAAATTAATATCTAAAACAAACAAATATAACAGTACTTGAACTTTGGAGACATTTTACAAAAAATAAATTTCTGAACGCACACATGATGTCTTCAGAAAAAAATAAAGTTGTGGCTTAAAGGTCTCAGCAACCAGGCCATAAGCTTCAAAAAAAAAAAATTGTTGTTACACTATTTGACAGGATTGGACAACAAATGTTTGACATGTAATAAACAAATCAGCATCTATTGAAATGATTAAGTATTCATTACACATATCGAGTTTTCATTGTTTTTAAGATGTATTCTGCTATTCGGGACGGAAACAAATCCAACAAATCAAAACCCATGGCAATCGGTCCAGCCGTTCTCGAGTTATAAGTGTTGTAACAAACACGACTTTCTTTTATATATATAGATTAGCTGGTTACTGAGTTTTATGCAATTTCCGACCACGTATACCTATCTCTAACTGGGGAAAACGCATGGCATATTATCTTTTTAGAGACATTGCTCACCGATTGATCGACAATAACCCATTAGGGCTGGCGGGCTCATTCTTTTTTCAAAGAATAAGCATTGCCATTAAATGTGGCAATCCCGCAATACCACCAGAATTTTGTTATACCCAAGTTACAGCGATATATATATATATATATAATGTATAGGCTCACGTTTGACCACTATCTCACCTGATGGTAAGCGATGATGTTGCCGACGATGGAACTCGCTTGCCTAGCATATATTAAAGTACGTAGTTAGGTTCGGATAGGCGCACGAGATGCCTTCCGTTTGTCATGCCATTTCACAATTTAATAGTTCCACTTCGATATTATAGATTATAATCTACCGAAACATAATGCGTTTAAATTTTAGGCAGTATTTTATTGTTCACAATCTTTCGAGAGATTACAATCTCGCGAGATAGATTATAATCTAACGGTACATATTTACAATTTCACGGTGACATGTTATGTTTATAGTTGTGTTATTTCCAAAAATAAATAATGGCATTACAGTGAAGAAATACATCTTGACGAAACTGGCATATCCTAGGACCAAAAATTTGAAGACATGTGACATCCACCAACCCGCACTGAACCCGCGTGGTGGATTACGGCTCATTCCCTCTCCTAGAGAGGAGGCCTGAGTCCCAACAATGGGAACATTATAAGGCCGACTATGCTATGCTATGCTAAATATTGGTATCTAAATATTAGATACATATCAAAGTTATGTATCTTATTTACCCCGAGGTTCACTACAAAGTTACCAAAGCTGTTCTAAGGCCTTTGCTGAGTAAAGTACGTCGAAGGCCACAACCTGTCTAACTTTCCAACAAACCTGGAGTCAATTAGAACAGTTCAGGGTTATTAAAGCCGTGTGACTCATTAGTGGAATTAATGGAATTGGAAAGCTATAATGGGTAGCAAGTAGGGTTGGTTCCTGTGTCCGCCAACTAACCTGGGAAGCTGGGACAGTCACCTTACCACAAAGCAATTTAAACTTTATCTATAACTAGCTTCTGCTAGTAGCTTCACCTACGTAAAGGTAGGTTTGTCCATACAATTTTTGGACCCCCGTTTTATACCCTTAGGGGTTGAATTTTGTAAAATCCTATCTTAGTGCTCGCCTACGTTATAAAAGGAAACTTCGAACCACACTTCGCTTCGAAGCTATAATTTTGGTTGTGCGTTGATATGTCAGTCAGTCAGTCATTTTCTCATTATATGTATGCCACCTTATTTTTAGTATATACGAAACCTGAAACATCTGTGTAGTATTTTTATGTAAAGAATCTATGTACAAAACTGTATTATAAAAATCACAAAGTTATAAGCCAGTTATGGTACCTGGTTGGCGACATAAATACATGGTCACCGGACTACTCGGATCACTGAGGGGTTGTTTTGCTTCCGCACCCAGCTGTGCGCTGGCACCTAATGCCTGCTATGGCCTGCCGTGGCCTGTTTTGTACTTAGTTTCAGTGGTGTTCAACTTGTGACCTTTTTTAAATATTTTTGGGAAAAAATATAACATGATTTAAAAATTATTGGAATCGATTCAACTACTGATTCTAAACAATCTATGTATATTCAGGTTTCGCTTATACTAAAATTAAGTAGTATAGATAAGTATGAATTTAGAAATGTATAAATAGGTTCATCAGTTATCTAGTACTCTTAGCACAAACTCTGCTTAGTTTGGAACTCGATAGCGTTATGTGATAGTAAAGAAAAAACTTCAAGAGCGAATTGCTCTAGTTCGGTTCGCCGGCTACCGACGAAGTCCGACCGTGATTTGAATTCTAGAAAACATGTGGTAGTTCGAGATTCCGCCTCCTCATGACCTCATTAGTACATTCAACATAAGAGTAAAATGCTCGAAGTATTTTGTCTCTCCCACTGAATTACCTGAACTATGTACTATGCAGTGAAGTTACGGAGTTTCGGTTCAGATTCCGAAAGTTCGGAACTTTCGATTGATTTTGCATCTCCGATTCTGATTTCGGTTTCGATTAATTTAAATCGGAAGTAGAAACAAGTTGTTGTATTGTTTTTTTTTTTTTCGAGTCTTGTGTGTTCGCTTTTCATTGATGCCTATCCGAATTTTTGATTAGTTTTAGTCGTGTTTAATTTTAAAGTTTATGCCTCCACATCCGATTTCAGTTTATAGGGATAGTAGGGTTGAAGCCTACTGAGGCCAAAGGCAAAGAAGGAACATAGGAGTGGGTTTTAGTCAGTAAAAGTCTGACACGTACTTTCGCTCTGGCCTAGCACAGGAAAAGTCATTGGATGATTTCACAACTAAAAAAACGCTTTAGATCCCATTTCGGTTTCGGTTCCGAACTTGGTACCGATTTCGATAAAAGTTTAAAACCCCCGGTTCTAATATAACCAGTTCGGTTACATCCTTTTGTTAGTGATGGTTTGGTTCCTAAGCTCAATTTCTTTGGTAAGGGCCCTGTGATGAAATTACGCCTCAATTCGCAAGAGTATATTTGAGACCTGTTTTTTATCAGACGAAAATTGTCTCTTGACAAAGCTTGAGTCTATTTTCGTAAAAAGTATTAGGGACAGAAAGATTTATCAAATTACTTAGTCTATTTTCGGGACAAATCGTCGTTGTTAAATCTTTATCTGAAAAATAAACAACAGCGACTCGAGGTTTTAAGATTTAAAAGAAGTTTGGAGAGCTTTGAATGTTTCTATTCAATATTGTATGGATCGAGCTAATTGCGTCATTATTAATTTACTTGATAAAGTTCTTGTCTTTTTGCAGTAAATATCTTTCAAATTAAATCTAACAGAGATGAAATTCAATTAAATTAAATTACAGTAAAGTTAGTAAATATACGTAAATGTCAAAATATTTAGAAAAATGCGCTTATTTACAAAAATACATTCATCAACCTGATGAAAAGAGGCATGATTCCCAGCAATAGGAATATTTATATAAAGCTTATTAAGCTAGAACTACATTAGACCGACGAAACTGCAAAAACGTGTGCCACATACGCCGATCTGCGCGTCGGTCTGCATACATTTTATATGGAAACTAGACTTGTAGAGCTACACTTGATCCACGCCACGCGACGTCACTCTACGTACAAATCAGCCCCCCTAGCCAAGTTACACCCGTCCGACGCAAGTTTCGCTTGCGTCGGATGCTTCGAGTTGACCTTGCCGCCAATTCTTTTGTTCTGACCACGTGACTGAGCGTCATTCCCGTACATTTAAAGCTTTCTACTAGCGTTAACTATTGTAGATTAGCAACTTGGCTAGGGGGGCAGGCGTGTTACACGTATGCGTCGGTCGTGTAGTTTGTAGCTTTATGCTATACTTATTTCAATGAGAGTATGGAACTTCTACTGTCTCACATCAATATTCCCGAAAGTAGAGTATCGTATTAAATTCGCAAAAGCAAACTTATTGTTCGTACTAGTCATAACACAGACGTGCTGTTATTGTTACTGTCAACTATTTCAAATATCGCGGACAGTACCGAGTACCGAGTAGCGATTGCAACTCGATACTGACTGCTAGTTGCTAACTTGATATGTTAACGATTCCAGTGAACACGACTGGCGGTAGGTGGTCGCAGTTACAAGATAAAGTTTATCGCGATCGATTTATTGAAGGATATTCATAGCATTGCATAGTCGGCCTTATAATGTTCCCACTGCTGGAACTCAGGCCTCCTCTCTAGGAGAGGGAATGGGCCGTAATCCATCACGCTGACCCAGTGCGTGTTGGTGGATGTCACATGTCTTTGAATTTTTGGTTCTAGGACATGCCGGTTTCCTCACTTATTTTTCTTCACCGTTTTGAGAGCAGTGGTGATGAAATAAATTACACAAAGTAATGCGCCTGGCTGGGTTAGAACCCGCGACATACAACTCGTAAGTCGGGGCTGTTACCACTCGGCCACCACTGCTCTCTCTGAAGGATATTCAGAACTCGATATTACTAGGATCTAGGAATTATTTTATTATACTCTTCTTCCTGCCCTTATCCCGTTTTATTTAGGGGCGGCGCAACACGTTTTTTTCTTCAATTCGGTCCTGTCACTCGTCATATACATACTATAATAATATCTAGCTTTGCATGGGTGTTATATATTTAAAATTCTCGGCTTTTCTTTACTCTAAACCTTCGTCATGAATCATTCTGTCTTTTGGTGAAACCCGTATGAAAATCTGTTCAGTACTTTTTAATAGACACGGTGGGTGTTTTGTTTTAGTATTATATACTAATAATTAGGTATACATAAATAATATTATATTATTATATATTAGATTTTCCCCTCAAAAACACGTGGGCGAACTCGCGGCTAAAAGCTACTGTAAGTATATAGTAGGAATTGTAAGAATTAATATTTTTACGAGTGATGAAATCACGATGAAATTAATACGATGAAAGTACCTAATGGTGTGTGGTTACGTCTGTACACACGTGGACTGTATTCTTTGTGTTCAGTGAGATGTTAGGTATACGCATTAATAAAATTATCAGGAAGCTCCATTTATTTCGACAATTACCTATGGGACATTTAATATCCATAATCATAAGATAAATCAACTGGCCTGATACCAGTGTATTTACGTAGTACCTAATCTAAACATGGACCTCCTACAAGGCGGAATGATGACCTGGTGAGGGTCGTGGGAATCCGATGGATGCGAGATGCATTAGACCGGTCGTTATGGCGAATCGGTGACACTTGCGGGAGGCCTGTGTTCAACAGTGGACGTCATTTGACTGAAATGAGGTACAATAAGTAGGTACTGTGGTACCGATCACCCTTTTTTTGAGGTGGAAAATCATCCTTCCTTCCATCGTTTCCCGCTCCACCCAGAGCGCTTAGTGACTAAAACCTACCTATTTTCCTGGTTTACCTTTACGTTAATTCTCTCAAATTTTCCTCGAATATGGTAACCTACCAGGCCTCTTCAGAATTTCTGTGATCTCCTCGAGGCGCGCGTGGAATACCACGCACTGTAGACCAGGGCTTGATCAATATCGGACGGCCGGTCGGCGAGCTACCCAATGCTGGTCATCTACAATCCCGACTCCGAACAACCTTGAATTACGAGCTCTTCTAATTCATGAATCCCCAAGCGACCACCGGTGGCCGCGCATCTATTGTCTTACTATTGTGTCTCTAATTGACGGTATCTGAAGGGTTAAGATTGCACGACTCTTGAAGAAAAAAAACTGGGTTTCATAGACACGGTGATGAGTGTGTTGAGCAAACAATGTTGCAGGAAAAATACTTTAAATTGTAATATTGTTGCTGCTTATCAGAACGTGAAAGCCGTGAAGGAAGTATTTAGAGATATACGAAGGTTTGGCAAGATCTCTCTATACCAGGATCGTTGATCATCTAGAAATACTCTTTTCTAGATGGTCAATTTCTTCTTACCAAGGCACTAATAAATATCTGATTAGACAGCATGCATACTCGTGGTGCTGTACCTGATAGCCAGATATACAACAGTATTTTTAGTATATGCGAATAGGTTGTTCAGAATCAGTAACTGAATCGATTCCAATCATTTTTACGTTATGTTCTATTTTTTCTCAAAAATCTTTAAAAAGGTCACAAGTTGGACACCACCGGCACTAAGTACAAAACAGGTCTCGGCATGTCATAGCGGGCATTAGGGGCCAGCACACAGCTGAGTGTGGGGTCAAAAAAAAACCCCTCAGCCGCCCGGATAGCCCAGTGATCATGTATTTGTGTGGACAACCAGGTAGCATAACTGGCTTATAACTTTTTTATTAAAATACTTGACAGGTGTTTCGCAGACACTAAAACTAATGTTCTACATACCACTCAGTACCACTCGCTATGATAGTTATTGTACGCAGTTATGCAACCCATTAGCCACAAACGAAAATGTTGCTCTAACTTTGGACTAATATGGGTAAAGCGACCAACGCCGCATACAAAGTGGTAATTGGCCTCAACACGACGCATATTGCTTACACCATTGATTTTAAACAAACACTGCTGTTGCCTCCACTAATGACATATTGTTAAACAGCCCAATCTACATGGCAACATTTAATAGATTCACTAGAGTCAATTGAGGTATGAGCCAAAAGGATTGAAAAAAAAAGCCCAACTAGTGGCCAAAAAATTGGGGATCTTAGCAAGGTGAGACGGTATTTCACACCGGAACATGCTCAACCTTTATCAAGCGCAAGTTCGATCGTGTATGGATTACTGCTCTCATCTTTGGGATGGGTCTGCCGAATACCAGCTTGCTGCTCTAGAGTCGATTGAGGTATGAGCTAAAATGATCATAAGCAATGATGCACTTGTTAAGTCAAAACTCCAAAGTCTTAAGCATCGACACCGAGTTGCTAACCTATATATTTTTTACCGGTTGTATTTTGAGGAGTGTGTGTGTTTCGGTTTTGCATAACTTAATTCCGTCAAGCCCGTTACATCACCGTACATGATGTAACCATGGTGTTACATCATGTACGGTGATGTGACACTCTATACATAGGGTACACCACCCATACGCACAAAATGTTTTAAGAAAACATTCATTGTGCATACAGTTAAGAAGTGGAATTCTTTACCGGTCTCTGTGTTTTCTGATAGCTCCAGCCATTCCAGAACGAATGGGTGTCTTCTAGGAAAGGTCGTCAACCACATCTTCACTTAGCATCAGCTGAGATAGTAGTCCAGCGTGAGCCTACAGACCTAAATCAGGATTTGTAATAGCTCTATCGCATGCAAGCTACTTCCATTCTTTTATGCCTGCTGCACAGACAACTGGTAAGTAATACACATGGCTGTGCAGCAAAAACTTATCAATATAATATAAAAATACCAACTAAAGCAGGCTTAAAACTACCCATGTGCGAACTTCTTTTACATCGCTCGAGATACGAATTTATGGTCAACTTAATTTCCTCTATTGAAAGCCGTTTTATGATGAATAAAAACAAGCCTCGTTTTACGATGCCATATATCTCGGCATGGGGGTTATCAGCTGATATTCTCTTTTTGCGAATCGATACATTTATCACGATTTACGCTTTCGTAACTACGTCAGATGGTCGATGGGGACGAAAGGTTCTGGAGTGGCGATGAAGTACCGGAAGACGCAACGTTGGAAGGCCACAAAGTGGGCCGATGACCCGGTGAGGGTCACGGAAATCCGATGGATGCGAGACGCACAGGGCCGGTTGCCTATGTCCAACAGTGGACGTCTTTCGGCCGAAATGATGATAAACTACGTCAAGCAAATCCTCATCATCATTCTTCATTTCTTTCTTTCTTTTCAAATGCAAAAACGTTTTCGACTACTTTGTCTGTGTTGTCGTTCATGCGTTAAGCTTCAAAGTACCTGTAGCTGTAGAGATACCGATTATTTGTACATTTCTTATGTAACATATATTGAGCTATTGAGTCTCCGACAGTAAAATTCCACTGTAACCTACTAAGGGGTTTTCCATAGTTTTTCGAGAAGATGGTGTAACTAATAGAATGGTAATTAACTAACGAAAAAGTTACCGGTCATTCACGAGCATGCCGTGCCTATAATTAAGTAAGCCTACTATTAATTTTTGAGTAACAATTGTATATATTAAACTTTTTATAAACTGCTTTTAAGTTTTTTTTTGTGTAATAACTATTATTTGTGAGTTAGACTCTGTATAGACTTGCTCTAGTTACTAAATTATCTAGAAATATATAATTATAAATTGCTCTCTCTCAAAGCTCAAATCGAAGCTGGTGTACTAAATTGATAGATTGCATTTTGAAATTAGAATTCTTGTTTTTTTTTAATGATGTTATGATGTGGATTTGAGAACACAGTAGACTAGACCACGGTCTTTTATCAGATAGATTACTTTCTATTTCGATTCAGGTTTTTTTTTTTATTCAGTGTACTGAATTAGTACTATGTTGATTGATCTGCATAATCCTCTTATGCCTATTAATATTGTAATACGAAAATATTGTAAATAAATCTTTTTTTTTTAATCAGTTACCGAGTTTCCTTGCTAGTTTTTCTCCAAAGAAACCAACAAATTCTAAACGGTGACTAATAGGAAGTTGACATTGTGAGAAATTTACCATAAGCGAAGTTGTCATGGTGCGAAACCGACATTTTGAGAAATTGACATTATGAGAAGTTGACACTCTAAAACTTGACATATTGAGAAGTTGACATTATGAGAATTTGACACTCTTAAAGTTGAAATTATGAGAGTTGACATAATGAGAAGTGGCCAACACGAGAGGATATGTATCTTCTGACATTTTTTAGCACCCATGTGAAATAAATGATGTTGAATTCAAATGAATTGAATTAAAGTACCAATGGAAACAATGTATCAAAATAAAAAATAAAACTATTATAAAGTTCTCTGTCACAAATCAAAGTTCACTTCAAATAACAAAGTTTATTCGTTCAATAGCGTTTCAATACACGTAAAGTGCTACTTAAAACTTAAGTTCAATCTAATTTACTAAAATGTTTCTAATTTTTATCTCATTAGAATTCGTTCTATCACGTTTTATTGAAATTGACAGTAATATATTTGCGATCAAAAAGTTGGCGATTCTCGCTCAAATAATAATGTGAATTGCGTATTTTCACTTAAAAACTTCATAGACGATTGGCTAAATTGATCAGTCAATAAGAGAAAAACTTTTAGGTTAAGATGAAAGTGCCACCTAGCTCTACTGAATAACTTTAGACGGTTAGACGTAAGTACTAAGAGGGTCGTACTGATGGTTTTAATTCTGTAAAAAATATAAAATTGATTAATCTTTATTGTGCAAAAGATATAATTGAAAAACAAAACATATTTAGCTTGAGTAAACTACGCTATCTACGAGTGTGTTACGTGATTCCGAAAAAATAAAAATGTAACATGTTAATATTAAAAAGTATTAGAAAAATGTTCGCTCATATTTATACCTTTTTACCACCTTTTATACCGTGTTTTTTTATGTCGCAAATCATTTTTTCTGCAAAATAAAACTAACACTTTCATCTTAAAAAGCATACTTTATTAGAATATCAATGACAATAATAAATTCAAGAAAGTCAAGAATTATTGTTAGACTGAAGTCTAAAATTGTCACGGGAGAATTAACAATGTCTTATTTCACAAAAGAGAAATAATTATTTCTATTTTGTGAAATAAGACAGAATCTCCAACAACATTTTTCTAACAATATCTCTCCCACACTCATAGCCCAGTCTATTATTACTGTTGTCTAGATCACACTAAAGACTAGGATCTAAGTAGCAAGTACTAACTACGTCAATATGTGGGAGTTAGACTCAGCTCATCGTCATGTCCTAACAGTATTTATGACAACGTTACATCTGATTAGTAGCGTAGTTAGGCGTGGGCAAAGTGGGCCCTAGCCTACGGCCTTGCACCCCAAAGACTCTTTAAGAACGAGGGTTTTTTTGGATTGACTATTTTTTGCACGCGGCTTCGACCGCGTACATAAAATATAGCGTATATAAATATGTCACTCAGGAATAAAGCAGCTTTCTATTGGTGAAATAATTTTTGCAATCGGACCAGTACTTTCAGAGATTACCTCCTACAAAAATAAATACAAACTTTACCTTTTTATTATATAAGTGTAGATAGGCTCGCGTTTGACGATTATTTCACTTGATGGTGAGCGACAATCTGGTCGAATACTGGATTGCGACAGTCGCTGTCTTTTTATGAAAGAAAAAGACCTCGCTGATATGCTTTCGCCCACATCTAAATCAGTCCACGTTACGCCTCTGCATCTGATAAAGGAACAGTGTATGAAAATTGACACTTGGAGGCTGGAAGTGTTCTCATGGTTTTAATTGAACTAATGACTTATGGACGATGATGTTTTAATGATGTGCATTTCGTATTTTCATTTACCATCTTGCATCTCTGGGCTTTGGTGATTGGACACTTTCATCATGTTTTTTAATAAACTAATTAGACTATTGGTAATATTTATAATAATAAAAAAAACATTTCGTATAATCTGTAATAATACATATAAGAGCAGTTTTATTTTTTAAACACGCTATTCTCTGGAAAACCCGTCGGTTTCGAAAAATCTTTCTATAAGGGGTGATAACTACGAATCACGGTAGCGGAATAGTAACTAAAGATGCAGGTGAACCCGCGGGGACAGCTAGTTTTCCACGTACACGTGGCAGTTACTAAAACGCCCGCAAAACTTGAAATATAATTTATTTTCTAATTTAGTTACAAAATAATTACGGAAAGCAAACACAAAAAGAAAATGAGAAAGGAAACCATTATTTCGGCGACTTTAGTCAATGTGGACTTATGAAAGAAGTAATTATACTTCTTTGTCAAAATAAGGCCCGTTGTTCGTTACGGAAAATAGGACTGTTCTTACAATAATTAAATTTAGTTATTCCTTGCTGTCACAATATAAAACATAATTAAATTAAACTACTCCCTGCGGTACCTACAGACCATTTTTTTTTACATTTCTTAAGGACTCATGTCGATTTCTTTGTGTAATACATAAAGAAATATAATAGGGGTTGGTTCTTTAATTCTTTATTGTACAAATGTACACTATAACAACTTATAAAATAAGTGGATAACAAAGTTCATGTACCATCGAGGGCCATTTCTGCCTGATCACTTAAAAAAAAATTTGCTTGAATCCTCCGGCGCGGTGCCAAACCAAACCCTTTTAAATTTTTTCTTTCAAGTGCAAGCAAAAATGGACTTAGCAGTGGTCAGGCGGAAGTGTCTTTGATGGAACATAGGCAAGCTTAAGTCCAAAGTTGAGTTTTCTTCCAGGAAACCATTGAGCGATAGAGAGAGAGAGATGGTGAGATGGTTGTTTCTGTAATAAATAGGGTGAAAACTTACTTTACTCCAGTTTGTCTTGATGAAGACAGATTTGTCACAGGAGAGTTTGCAACACTAGTGTAAATTCTCTTTCCAACCAATTTTTAACCGTCGCATCCGTTGGGTAAGCCCAACTTGTAACTTTGCGGTTTACTTAAGAAATTGTCGAACTAGCTTTTGTCTACAACTTTGTCCGTGTTAATTTTTGGGACTGCTAAAGTTTTAGTGTAAATGTATCTTGGACTAATTCTGTAAATGTTTCTGTAAATGTCGGGTACGTTTCGGCAAATCTTTTTGACCTTGCCTTTGCAGCATTGTTTAAAGGTGACTTTTTATTATTAAACTGTTGCTAAACGAGGTTTAACTAACGAAAAGTTAGCTTCGTTTTACCCGCAAAAAACATAATAAAACCCATCTTTTTTCGTGGATTATCATAGTTTATTCTTTAACACCGAAGTATTTCGCAAGATGTGCTTATCCTTTGTGAAAAAACCTCGCTCAGGAATCCCTTGTGTTACATAAGCAAACAATAAGTAAGTTAACAAGCTTAAATATATGTTTGAACATTATCCAATATTGAGTGGAAGAGCCTCACATGCGTGGCAAATAGGCTTAGTGACGGTGGAGTCGGAGTAAGAAGTCATGTGTCTACGCGTTGAATGTCTCTAAATAGCTGTGATAAACATTGAGTATGATTGTAGTTTAAAAAATATTTTGTCATAAAGTAAGCTACAGCTATGCGGGACGCACAGGATCGATCATTGTGGCGACACTTGGGGAGGCTTATATCCAACAGTGGAGGTCTGTTGGCTGAAATGATGATGATGATGAAGCTACGGGGAAATGGGATTCAGGTAGGGGAATCCGTGGTGGTAAATGGAAAGGGCAACTGAAGGATATAGGTAAGTTTTTGCCTGTAAAAGTCCGACACGCCCTTCTTATCCGCCTTAGAGCCGCAGAAGTCATTGAATGATTGCAAAAAATCCCACAATACATGAGTAATTCCTAGAGTGGGAAAACGTTTTAAAAAAAAATTCGTCAACAAATTCATATCAAACTTAAATGCATTATTGCGGTAGCATTTGATTAGCACAACTTCATTAGATCATTGTTTTGTAACTTTTAGTGTAAGATTTCGTAAGTCGGTCTAGTTTCGGTATGGCATTATTACATACTATTGAAAAAAAAAAAAAAACAAATCAGACCTCGATCGAAAGAGTAATTTAGATGCATGCATATGCGCAACAGCTTACGTATAGTTTGGACAGAAACTTTGCGTAAGTTTACAAGAATTTCCACACAAGTTCAGTTAAAATACCTTCCCTTTCGAATTATGTATACAGGGTGTAAGGGAGGAGAGAGGCCGATTTTATTTTCGTTTCCTGAAAAATGTCTTGTGGAAGGTTGTTCAGCTTCTACTGAGCAATTCCTTGAAGTATGCGGAGACAATTATTAATATACAGGGTGTAAGGGACAGGTCCCTTACTGTATATTAATAATTGTCCTCCTCTGCCCCAAAAGGCGTTGGGGTACTGTCCACGGACGCGTAAACGCGTATTCGTCATTATACGCTTGGTGTACCTACGCCTGCGTGAAGATTACATACAAAACTATGACTACATTTACAAAGTTTGCATAAAACTACTCTCTCTACTGTCTCTCTCTCTCCAATTCCAAATGTTTGCAATTTATTTGTTTTACCCAGTGATGTTAGTTGTGTTTCAAAGAAGGAATTTGAAGCATGAGAATGTTATGTTATATTTCCTTGTGTTTAGTGTGGCATGACTGTTGTTGCGGCTCCTAGTGGAAAGGTTTTATACTTAGTTTTCTATTCTATTTGTTATACATGTGAATATCTTTGGGCTCTTCTATCTTTATGTATCTTCTGTGTCTTTTGCATGTGTCTATAAACATCGTACAGAAATGGAATTTGTATATCTCGTTTTGGCTGAAGACAGAAATGCTCTCAGTTTTGAACCAACGTCTTGCAGTGTCCACTCAACTGTCATAAATATTAGTAAACTGTCTCGCTGTTCGAATATTTCGCTTGAGTGGAGTGTCAGTTCAAATCGGTTCTGTCTTTACTCTACCATTCTACGTATGTTGTTCGAAATAGTATACACTAGCTTGTGTACATAAAATATAGCCTATGTCACTCAGGAATAAAGTTTAAAATTTAGCAAACGGATCAGTACTTTCAGAGATTACCTTCTACAAAAATTTTAGCAATCGGGCCAGTACTTTCAGAGATTACCTCCTACAATTAATTTTGCAATCGGATCAGTACTTTCAGAGATTACCTTCTACAAAAAATTTAGCAATCGGGCCAGTACTTTCAGAGATTACCTCCTGCAATTAATTTTGCAATCGGACCAGTACTTTCAGAGATTACCTCCTACAAAAAAGACGAGAAAGAAACAAAGAAAAAACTAACGTTTACTTTACTAAACGTTTATTCATACCTCACACTAAAACAAAACAAACTTTACTGTTAATGTTCAATCTTGAATGCGGAATGCCCAGAGGCACTGCGAACTAAACAACTACACCCGGCCTTGGTGGTGGTACCCTTGTTCTTGACGACTTCTCCTTTAACATTTTATGATTTTATATTCTTGTAAAAGAGTATACACATAGAGAGAGCACTGTGTAAAAATAGAGTCCATTATTTCCACAGGTGGTTTCTAGCTCTTAAACTAGCTACAAGACTTGCTACTTTACACCAAGAGCTGGATTATTTCTAAGATTTTATATTTTCTTTATGTTCATACTTTGTACTTATGTTATATCTCTTAGATAAGCCGTTACTGCAGTTGTGAATAAGTACTTATAATATCACTTTCACTAATATTTAATAACTCTGCAGAAGTTTTTCGTTATGCGCGCATCACATAGAATGTATGAAATCTAATACATTAAAATTGTGTGTAACATGATATATTTATTACTTAGGCTTTGTTTCATCGCAATCGGTTGACTATATCAAGAGATATACTACATTCATTAATTGACCGTTAGGCGGTACGAAGTTCGCCGGGTCAGCTAGTTCAAAAAGGTAAAAATTTTCTTTAAAATTTTCTTCTTTCTAAATAAAAAAAAAATATACTTAAGAAAACTTAACGTGTACAAGAAGTTGATGGAAAGGTTCTTTTACTAAGTAAAACGACTTTGTTAACAAGATATTACATCGCTTTTAAACGATACCTGATATTTTGTAAATCGACCGGAGCCATTACCGCAACTTTGTAACTTTTTCATAATGGTTAAAAAACCAGCCATATTGATGGATCAAAAGGAGACGAAGGCTTTCAGCTGTCTAAATAACAGACCAATGGGTTAGAAGAATGAAGGTACCTACTCTAGCCGACTTACTGACGATTTGGACACAGTAGGTATATTCGGACACAGTGTCCGAATTGCACATTTTATTTCAATATTTTTTTTACCCGCTTTACTTTAAAAAGTAAAAGTTTTAATCTTTTGAATATCGTAATTAGAGATAAAATAGAAAGACAATGAGAGAGAGAACGTAGTAAAATTTTAAGAGCTATTTTTGTACTAGACCAAATTTTTTGAAGTTATTTATTTATTTATTTATTTATTCATTAGGAGAACCAATAGCTACAACAAAAGGATAACAATAGTATAATAAACATACAGCCAATTACATTAGTACAGTACTACTAAATAACTTAAAAAAACTTAGTGGTGTCCGAACAGTTTGTAGTGAAAATAAGATGTGTCGATTCGGACACTGTGTCCAAAGTGTATTGTGTCCTAATCGTCTATAATTTCTCTAGTCAGTAATAGCTTCTGAGATCGTATTTCAGACTTCATAACAAAGATGGGTACGTAAGCCGGTAAAAGTAATTTATTTTCCATTAATGTACAAAGGCCGGATGAAAAATCAAAGGTTAAATACTTTCGTAATATTGTTAGATATAATCATATACTCGTAATTTATTCTGGTAGCAGTTCATTTCTGTTCAGAGAAGATTAGTCTGCCCTTACATTTAAAAAATGCGTAGGAGTCCATATTGGGTCGCCGGTCGTCAGAAATTGAACTAAAACGATTATGTAAATGTAATTTTTGTAATTTCTTGAATTATTTGTGTGGGATTATGAATCTCAGAGCGTGCAATCTTAATGAAGAGATAAAAGCGAGATGATTATGGAATTATGCTGTAATCTTTTTGTAATGTAAAAAGCTTGGGAGTCTTACATGATAATTATTCGTCTAGCAAGACAGAGTATTTTTTTAGGTGGGAATTCACCCAATGACTTCTCCCACTCTTGGGCGGAGCAGGAAGGCGTGTCAGACTTTTGGTGACAAAACCCATGGAACCATGTTAGGCAGAGTAGGAGGGCGTACATACATATGTACTTAAACCACTTTATTAAAGATACTGATTATTATTATAAATTGGCAAACACAATTGTGGTTAATTCGCGATTATTCAACTTACAATGTTCTTTTTAGACTTAATTCTTAATATAACCTCAGCCTTTATCAACGCCGAGTCTAAACATAAGCCTAACTTCGGCTTAGCGTCTACGACGAGTCTAAAAGATAAACAGAACTTTAATTAGCTGTTTACAACGCCTACATCTTCCAAGAACATCTTAGTACCTTTTTCCAACCTAAAGATTGAGTTTGTGTTCTTTAAAAGAGCTGTTCGTAAACTCGGCGTGCTATTAGTCCTTTTAAACATACTATACCCCATTCGCGTTCAGATTAGGCATTTAAAGAAACCTTTTTTACTGTCTGTTGAACCGATTTTAACTTCTATTTCATAGGCATAAGGATGGCATTAAAAGCTAAACAGTGGTTACAATACCAACTATTTACTGCGGCCGCCATTTGTCTTGTTACCAATATAATAAAAGTCAAAATCGGTTGAACGGACAGTAATAAAAGGTTTTCATAAATGTCTAATGTTATTTTGAACAGAGTATCTTTTGACTTTCCCAATCCTTTTGGGAAACCTAGCTGGATTTTCGCTTTTTTTTAGGTGGGAAATTATCGAATGAGTTCTCTCGCCCTAGGATAGGCGGGAGGTAGAGGGACGTTGTCAGATTTTCACTGACTTCTTTGCCTTACGTTCCGGGACCCCGGGGTTCCCTATCGGACAACCCATGTTCCGGGGTTTTCACTGTAAACAGTTTCATTTACTAATTAATATTATTCAACACTCATAATATATTTCCGTCAGAAACATAATTGATACTAAACGGCTCAATTAAAAGCTTGAAATTCCTGTGATTGTGGCGATCACTGGAAACTCCTTTCAGTGGGACACAAATGGATTCTGGCTAACCATTCAGTTGGAGTTTCACTGTAATAATAGAATATAGGCGCGGGCGTCCCAAATTTGACCCATTCCTATGTTCTTCCTATGTTCTGGTTTTATTATGCGTTGGATCGCAAAGTACACCAAAATATGTGTATTAATAATAATACAAAAAACCTTTTATTAAAATCATTTTGTCATAGCAAGTTTTTATAGCACGGTATACCTACCTATATAATTAACACTCGTCAAGACGAAATACCCCACTTTTAGGACTTAGGCCTCCTCTCTTGGAGAGGGAATGGGCCGTAATCTCTAGGAGAGGGAATGGGCCGTAATCCACCAGTGGATGTCACATGTCTTCGAATTTTTGGTCCTCACGATGTTTTCCTTCACCGTTTTGAGAGCAGTGGTGATGAAATAAATTATACAAAATAATGAGCCTGGCCGGATTCGAACCTGTGACCTACAAATCGTAGTCCATTACCACTCGGCCACCACAGCTCTCTCGTCTCCAACATCAAATTATTGAAACACTATAGATAAGCGTATACATAAAATAAACAGTTATCAGTTTCATTTGTATACCGCCCCCGCCATATTACTGTAGCAAAAAATAAAATGGCCAAAATTGACATTGGCGCCGGTACGCGCCTCTAGTGTAAATATTTCTCATTTCTCATAATGAGTCATGCTACAAGTCCATTGATAATGAAAAGCTAACTTAAAACCCAGAGATTCCCAAGATTGTAAATATTCCTAGAATCTCCTCCTACAACAAGAGGGCTTGATTGGAGTGGCTTTTCCTGTTCCTGTGTTTATACGTTTAAAGAAAAACCCGTCTTTTCTCGGAAGGCAGCATCTTTGCTCCTCGAGATGCAGTGGGTTGCTTTGTTTTCCAGTTTATATGATAACAACACTTTGTTAAGGCGTATAGTCCCCTTGAACTTCGAGCCGTAATTAAATGCACAGATATTCCGCAGCCTAAGCGTCAGTACGAGTATCTGTGTAATTAATTGCGGCCAGCAAAGCCTCGATGACTTTTAAATCCATTTTCTTTGTAAAATATTGATTGATATACATATGCTATGTACATTCTGAAGTACACTTAACCATATTTTTTTTGTGTAAACATATTTCTAAAGATCAGAGCCGTTTGAAAAGAGTAGGGAAATATAACGATTTTTTTTTGGCAAATCTTACAAAAAATATGTTGATAATAGTGTTCATGAATCTGTAATAAACATATATTTTTTTCATACTTTTTGACCTACCTGTTACTAAGGAGTAGTCTAGAAAGTCACTGTTTTACAGCACTGGTCGGGAGTTAGGGCCTTAAAGCGTGCAGTATCCTACGTTTTTCATTACGAAGCTAATGGAAGCAGTGTTGGATTGTAACGGGTTGTAGGATTACGTCAGCGCTGTGTGTGCAATCTTGTGCACAGATTATGTTTCTTTCAAAGTAGAATTTATTGCTTAATTGGCTGTATTGCTCTTGTTATTTATTAAACGTGCTTGTGCATATTGTGAACCAGCTTTTTGTTTGCGGTTTTATTGAATAAAAACTTATTTTTTTTATTCCTGACGTTGTTTGATGAGAGCCCAATGTCAATATTTGAAATCGGTTCAGTAGTTTTAAAGGCCCCATACACGGTACGATTCGTCTGTACGATACGACAAGATCGTTAACGATTTAACTTGACAAACACTTTTTTTTTTCGGTTGGAAAAATCATCCAATGACAACCCCCGCTCTTGAGTGGAGCGGGAGATAGTGTTAGACTCTTACTGACTAAAAACCCACCCCGTTCCTTCTAGCCTCTTCATACCGGGGCTCGAGTTTCCTTTCGGATAACCCTGGCCCCAGTAGGCTTCGCCCCAGCTGGGCCCCTCTTGCTGACAACTCCTTGAGGCGCGCGGTCGACGGCACGCAGTGCGTGCCGTCGACATCTCGATTCGTCGTTACGATCGGTTTGAAGCGACGGATCGTACAGACAAATCGTACTGTGTATGGGGCCTTTAAGCGACAGGATAAAAAAAATAATAAGTGCAAGGTTCAAGTCACTTCAGTTTGGCGATTCTTCAACTGTGTCGGCGACCTTGGTTCTCTTGCGGATGTCTTCATTCCTGAAGCGATTACGTTGAAACGTTACTTGTTCAAAAATGAAACTGTCTCGGTTCCTGTATGTATATAATCGATATTTCCTGTTCGTAGAATTTCTGTCGAACCAGACATGTCTGCTAAATTGCGAAGGGTTGTTTCCCCTCGCAAGGGTCCTTACCACTATATCTATACATCCACTTGTATGGCAACTCACCCTCTTACTGATATATGATATTATATAAATATGATGAGACACAAGTCATACATGTTGCCATCTAAAAGTATTATGTCATTCTGGTTTCATTTTCCAGTGCTGATTTATTCTAAGAAAAAAAAAAGTATTTTGCAAACCAATGTAGTTTATGGAATCAGGTATAGTATAACAAGTGACGCTAGCACATATTTGTATTATTAAAAAACTAGATTTTGCCCGCGGCTTCGCTTGTGTACATAAAATATAGCCTATGTCACTCAGGAATAAAGCAGCTATCTAACGGTGAAAAAATTTTAGTAATCGGACCAGTGCTTCCAGAGATTACCTCTTACAAAAAAAATGTGTAGATAATGTGTAAATTGGGTTGCTCAGGTATTTTAATCCTGTGGTGTGAAAGTGAGTCAGTCTGAGTCCCAGCAGTGGGAACATTAAAAAGGCTTATTATGCTACTCGTATTATGCTATTGATATTCAGGCGCATCTGTTTACCCCGATAGCGGTCACATATGGCATCCGCCTGGAAATGAAAACCAAAGATTTTTATTTGCATTGATATAATAATCCGACAGCAGTAATTAATCCGGAATTAATTGGACGTCCGAAGCTCTATTTTAAATAAATTCAATAAATATGCAAACTACTGACTCGCCAAAAAACCTTGAAAATAGTTTGGAATATGGAAATTTAATAAATATTTAACGCAGTCCTTTGGGATTTGCCTTTAAATTATGTATCATACCGCGATAACGTTTCGTTGATTTATAGCTGGTTTGGTCAGATATATTAAGACCACGTACGTACATTGATAGTGTTTTCTATATATATTGTCAGTTCAATAAACATTTTAAGATATTGAGAGGATTTTTTGTAAAGGTTTTTTTTTGTCGACGGGGAAAATCATCTTTGACAAAACCCGCTCTTGGGTGGAGCGGGATATAGTGTCAGACTCTTACTGACTAAAAACCACGCGCCGTTCCTTATAGCCTTCATACCGGGGCACGAGCTCCCTTTCGGACAACCCTGTCCCCAGTAGGCTTCGACCCAGCTGGGCCCCTCCTGCTGCTGACAACTCCGTGAGGCGCGCGGGAACAGTGCGCGCCGTCGACGTCTTGGACTCGGTCCATTGGCGGCGAGGGCGCCGTTGCCTGCATCCTGCTCCTCCTTTGCAAGCATTAACGGTTGAGGTTGGCTTACAATCCTATTCTAGTACCATCCTGGAAGAAGTTTCTATAGTCTAGAACTCTAGACTAAATCCTGAAGATATTCTTCAGGAGTTAGCTAATTCTTCTCTTTGTCACATTTTCAGTTGATATTTCAGTTTCTATATTTCTCATTTTACTTAAATCTGAAATGTTGTTTTCGGCAATGTCAAATTTAAACTGTAAGTTTGTACCATGAATCGAGTAGCGATACAATGTTGTTGAAAAAATACCCTACATTATATTTTTGCCGTTCGTAGCATGACTTTTGAGTCCAGGAAAAGTTTTTCAGCCATTCAGCAGTAAACATTTATCTAATATTACGTATAAGCTAGTTGCTGCCAGCGGCTTCGCCTGTGAAATAGTAGAAAATTGTCTTAAATATACTTTTGGGATAAAAAAGTATCGTGTGTTATTTCATGACTTGGTCTACCCGTGTGCCAATCACTAATATTCGTTGAGTCATTCGAGTGGGAAGTAACAAACACACACTCTTTCGTCCTTATAATATTAGTGTGGCTCTCCCTGTCTCCCGATCTCAGTTTATTATGGTACCTACTTTGAGTTACGATTCTAGAAAGTAGCTTAATAACTCATTTCACGGATCGACGTGAAAATTTCTCAATTATTATTATTTTAACCCTTGTATTCTGTCTGTCCCGAGTAAATATTTTTTCTGTTCTTAGATTTCGGTTGTTCATGCAGAAACTGTATCTGCACACGTTTGTCTACACTTAGATTCGTTTTTTGGCATAGTGCCAAAGTATAACTTAATGTCACGAAATTTAAAACCAAAAGTGCACGATTACTGGTACATCCACAAGGCGCGACAGTCGCAAATTAAAAAAAATAGAATTCATTATTAATGAAATATAACCGTAGTTGTGTTGTAGCTTGTTATATTATTATTATTTTGAAGATAAGGGGCTATGCATCTCCCGTAGTGTAGGAGATGTAGTCACTGCGACCTAAAAGATCTATTGTGACTCGCCACCTTGTTAGAGTAACTTTTTTAGCCGGGAGGCTTCCAGGAAGTCTAGAATACTCCTAGCTTTAAGAGTCTTAATCTCCTCCGGGCGAATAATGTGTCGGCTCAGATGGATACTCCGTTTGTGGATAAGGGGCCCGCATTAACACAATAGATGCTTAGGAGTCTCCCTGTCCTGCATGCTAGCTTGTTATAACATAGGTTCAGGGCACAGACAAGATGAAAGAGGTTAGAATGGCTTTGTGGGCGGGGCAGGCGTGCCTCAAAATATGATCATGCTCATAATTGACCCAACCAATAGCAAACTTGCGATCTAAGTGTGCGTGGTCAGTTAGTTGCGTAATGCGCGTTCGTGCCTGTAGTGGAGTTATAGGGTGGGAGACAAACGGCGACACTCGTTGTAGTACAAATCGAAAAGTATTTCTTTTCTAACCTCTTTCATCTTTTCTGTGGTTCAGTATGTCAACTGAAAGACAACTGTTGGACATTGGCCCTTGCCTTGTTTGGGCGAGTTAGAACCCCCAACCTCATACATAACATCAAGACTTTACAAATAAATAAAAGAGTCTATTTTAATAGCGTGACTCAGTCTGAAAGACAGTTATCTCCTCCAGACAGCCATTTTAATAATTCCTCTTATTTTAACATTTTTCCAGCCTCATTACAATCGTCAATTACGTGAAAGCTACTTAGAAACTAATTTAATTGCTAACACATTTACCCTGTAGTTGAGCGAGCTATCTTAATTGCCTATATCTGCGGTAATCCGCATAAGTAATTAACACTGATTATATTCATTAATTAATTCAAATGTGCACAATTTTCCCACGCTAGCGGACAGTATGTTTTGTTGGTAAAACATACGAGAAGTTTATCGTCGGATGACTATTTTTCTTCGGGGCTGATCGTGACTTGAATCTTGATAAGTTAAACAAATGCCCAGCAATATATTTTAAAGGCATTTATGTATGCTGGACTTAATTCCGTCTTTTTAAGGATCCGTACCTCAAAAGGAAAAAACGGAACCCTTATAGGATCACTTTGTTGTCCGTCCGTCTTTCTGTAGGTCTGTAGGTCTGTCTGTCTCTGAAATTTGGCACAAAGCAAGGTCTTATAGCACAGATATAGGAATAAATCTGAAAACAGTCAATTTGTTTTAAAATATATGCAATTCGGAAAACATTACGAGACCTCTATTCGGGAATTGTAGTTTGCACAGAACCCTCAGTGCGCGTGTCCGACTCGCACGTGCTCAGGTTTTTTTTAAAACGTTGCCTTGCCTGACACTACGAATTATTCTTGTATCGTGTGAACGCACGTTCACAAACATGAAGACACCCAGTCACCCGAAACAACTATTTGTAGACCACACGGTAATGTTTATACACACATACTTGCCCACACGCACAGTAATATTTGTTCTATCGAGAATCGAACACGCGGCATGCAGCGTAGCAGCTGTTTGATCACTACGCCAACCGTGCCGTCTTGTTTTTCCTTTTTTTCCTAGTCTGAATTTGACATAGATAAGCCTATGTAGTAGGCATTTCATCTTGGTATTGATGGTTGGAGCGCCAATTCCACGAAATCTATCGGAGTGTATTGGTTCCTTCAATCTAGTTTAGTCTTACTAAGAAAAATATCAAAAATGTTGAATGAATGACCAAAACTCATATCTATTTAGGTATTGATCAAGCCTCAATGCCAAATCGAAAAAAAAAACCTTTACGAGGCAAGTATCTCGTAAAGGTGAGCGAGCGAGCGCTCGCGAGTTTTACAGCAGCGAGTTAACGAACAAGTCAAAATTAAGGCTGTCGACGTGGCTAATTTTCCGGTAAAAAACACTTTTAATTTTGGGATTATTTAATTATTCATTCCACTAACCCACACTGGGCTTTCGTGGTGGATTACGACCTATTCTCTCTCCTAGAGAGGAGGCGAGACTCCTAGCAGTAGGAACGTTTTAAGGCTGATTATGTTTTTATGCTATATACTTAAAAAGAAAACGAATGCAGGAGAATTAATTTATAGGATAAAAAAAAATCTTATCAAAACTGACTACAAGTACCTACTGGACTTACCAAGACGTGTTAAAAGTCAAGAGTGTGAGCGAGAAAAAGGGATGGAGCTATACAACCTATATAGCTCCATCTCTTTTTAATAGTTCAGTTTAGGTTTCCAAATGGATCGTTTTAAGAACTCGTAGAATAAAATTTTATTTTGATTTTTTTTCGTAGGGGCTTTGTACTTAAAACTCTTGTATGAAAAAAATCTCGTAGCACTAAATGCGTAGATGTGCTACGTGCGTAGCAGTATCTTTCGGCAATAACCTTCAAAATAAAAGCACCAACGCGGGAGTGCGAAAAATGAAGCGTGTTTCCTCGCGTTTTCTCTTTATCATATTTTCACGACTATATGTAATGATGTTGTCAGAAAAAAAATCATGAAAACAAAACATTCGACAAAATGTACTAAACGTTTTTTTTCGCGATTTTCATTTTTGGTCATAAAGTAAAAGTTGATAAGATCATACCTACCACAATTAATTTGTCTCTGCATCACCCAACGGTTGACTTGTAGAGGATTCCTTAGGGCATTAAGTCCGCCTTTGTACTCTTTTGTGCATGAAGTATGAAATTAATTATAAATAAAAGTGGTTCAAAATGGTGAGCATTTCCAGTGTACTCGTATTCCGACCAAAACAACATTAATTAACGGCTCCCTTTTCATAATAACATTAATAATATTAAGCCGGTAAAATACAGCATTGTTGGGTAATATTAAAAGTCTATTACGAAAGCGACACGTAATACTAACCATTATATTATATCTGCCATCTTCAATTACGACGCAAATCACCCATGCTACCTTGTGTCAATTTCAATTAGACAAATGCAAATGTTTATCTTCCCCAGTTCAATTAACAACATGTTTGATAACACAGCTAGACGAGAGTCCTATTGTGACTATTACCACAACTTAAATTACTTCGAACTTAAGAGGGCCCCTTCCCTAGTCACTCGTCAAGCTGAGTTTTTTTTAAATGCTTGTTGGTTTATCCAACGTAATCCAGTGCAATCTACACTAGTCTATACTATCTAAAAAGGTAAAGTTTGTTATTTTTTGTTTATAGGAGGTAAACTATGAAAGTATTGGTCCGAATGCTAAAATGTTTTTCACCGATAGAAAGCTGCTTTATTCCTGAGTGACATATATAGTATATTTAATGCAAAAAATATATTTTTTTGACACAAAAAATGTAACGCGAAAAAAAGAAATGTGCAAGGTTTCAAGGATTTCTTTTTGTTACTTATTTAATTTTTGGATGGCCAAAGTTCACGCAAAATATAAAATTTTTAGAGGTTTTTACTGGATTAGTTTTATACAAAATGATTTGATTTCAATAGAAACCTAGATAATATCCACAAGACGACAAGACGTGTATGTGTATTTCCAAAACATCTAGAGAAATATGTGTAATAACGTCATAATCAAATAAGAGCGGTTGTATGAAAAATAGTGAAAATATATTGGTTGCACGCTCTTAATAGCTTCGGTGTACTGTTAACCCGGAATAGGGAAGTCAGATCATTAATTTGTACTATGTTCATGTTTGGACAATTTGCGAACATTATTGTTATCGCTATAACACAAATGTTGTTGATATATGTGCGGTGTGTGACAAATATGTTGGCCGTACATTCTGAAACAGCATGAATCTTCGCCGAAGCTGTTTCCAGTAAGTGCGACCCTCGGGCGGGTCTAGCTAGACATTATTTAGGAGGCCAGAGATAAATGGCCATTCAAGATATGTGGGATCAGTTTAGTTTTCGGTATAGTATATAATAATGATGGTAATGGTTGTGACAGTAGAGGAAGATGAAGTAGATAGTACTTCTTTGCCTATCACTTTGACAAAGTTCAAGGATAAAAATCTAATCAGGGCCTTTACAATGATAAATCCTGAGATATGGTAGCCCTGACATTTCCGGATTTTTGAACTTTCCTCTGGTTTGCGGTTGGATTTTGCAAATCCCATAAAATCTCAGGATTATTAGAAAAAAATACCTCTTACTTACCTACTTCATAAAAAGTTAAACAAACTAAAATTAAACGGTACCAGCTCTCCCCCGAGTGCGATGTGCAAAGCGTGAGCGAGATCTTCAGTCCATAAAATCGAAAATATTTCGGCTTTTCGAAAATTCTCAAACTGTTATAAATCTCAGGATTTTTCAATGGAAATCAAGTCTTTTCTCCGGACTTTTGATTCTTTCATCTGGTAACCCTAGCCATGACGTGAAAAATGGCAGGGGTACGAGCGAGAAAGACCTGGTGCCATTACGGCAGCAATGTCTTGAACATAATGCCACGGTTGTTTCTAGAGACATAATTAAACTGCTCCTTAACAACCAAAACCAATTAACAACAATAATAAGGATGTCACATGTTATTTCTCAATGTCAACCACTGTTACATTGACTTCGTAATAGCTTGCACTTTACATATAAAGCTGCAGAAGGACTACTGACCTTAAATGAGTGATCAACAGGTGAACGCCGGAAGCACAAATTATATAGGTACAGAACTCAATCTACATACAAAGCGCACTCGAGCAACGCACACATAGACACCGCTCACGGACACGATATCTCGGAGCGCCTCGGCCAACTCGTCGAACAGTCGGGCTCAAACGCTCATTAGTGTGCGTCCACCGAGCGTAGGTATAAAAAGTGAAGTACATACATGAGATTGTCTTCTGTACCTATCTATTTTGTGCCGGAAGGGTGATTCTGAAGCACGTATGGTCGCCAAAACTAATGTATGTCACGTTCGATCTCAGAAGGAAACTACTAAAGGTCACACAGTATATAAAATTGGTAACGTTATTATCGATGAACGAGACGTTAAACTAATTATTGGGATGCTGTAGCTTGGGGTAGAGATTTTATACATAGACATACTGGGTCACAAACTTGTGTGACAAATTAGAAACGTGTACGTTTAATATACATAAACTTAGAATAATTTGGATTGCTGAAATTAAACATTACAAAACAAAAGTCGAAATGTTCTGGGGTGGCGACCGTGTACCGGAAGACGGAAGGACACCGGACCGGTGTTGGAAGGCCACCCACAAGGTAGACCGCTTAGGTACCTGGTGAGATGCGAGATGGACAGGACAGGACCATTCATTATGTACACTTGGGGGGTAGTCAGTGAACGTCTTTTGATTGAAATGATGATGATGATGAAACAAAAGTATATAAACGTTGAAGTAAATATTCTTTCACCTTTCGGATACCGCAGTTAGAGACACAATAGAAAAGCAATAAGAGAGCGAACGCCGGCTTTCGCTTAGGGCTTAATGATTTAATAAGAAAAAGAAGACTTTAAGTACCACTACCAAGTACCTAATAAGAAAAATAATCGAATTTCAATTTTAGAAGACTATTGACGACGATAGAATTATCCGTTGCGGAATTATGTCTAAAAAGAAACCCACTGATCTTATAAGGTCTTAACCTTAATCTCAGGTATTTCAATTTTCATTTTAAGATTAAAAATCTAATTCACTATAAATTCCATTTCAGCCACTGGGTTGGGAAATTGGGATCGCAAAAAAATGTAGTCTAAATCATTGTGCTACTAGACTTAGGATAAAGTAATTATTTCAAATGTTACTCATAGTTATACAATTTCTATGTTACTAGGTTATTTTTCAATCGGTCGTGTTACCTCTCAAGTTTATCAAGAGGAGCTGCCGCTGAAGTTTTGTGGGCGTTTAATTAGCTCTTTTCTTTTTCTTGACGGTAGACTTTTTTTGAGGGTGGAAATCATCAAATTACTTCTTCTGGTCTGGGTGGGAGTGGGAGGATGTCTCAGAGTTTAAAGTTAGCACTATGCTGCTCACGTGTGCCATCATCATCATCATCATTTCAGCCGACAGACGTCCACTGTTGGACATAGGCCTCCCCCAAGCGTCGCCACAATGATCGATCCTGTGCGTCTCGCATCCATCGGATTCCCGCAACCTTCACCAGGTCATCGGTCCACCTTGTAGGAAGCCTTCCGATGCTGCACGTGTGCCATATCATATGGTAACTAGACTCGTAGACTTGATGCACGCCACGCGACGTCGTTCTACGTACAAATCAGGCGAGTTACACGTGTGCGTCGGTTTAATGTAGTTCTAGCTTTACTGACTAAAACCCACCTGTATTCCTTCAGTTGCCCTTTGCTTTCTGGTTAAACCTTTTGGTGAAATGTCATGGTTAGTCGAGACCAAGAAACTTATAAACAGCAGGTGTATTCCCTTCATCGAAACTCGATGGACGATGCGATGACCTTTTTATTGACATTGGCATGTCGTTGAACAGTTCATCTTGGTTTGTTTACCCAAAAAGGTCGCACTCAGTTTGAACAGTGACTACCTTACCGTGTATATTTGCTTTAGATGTTTTAATTTTATATGTCCGTGTATATCTGTCTAAAAAGTCAAACGACTTGGGAATTTTGTGTAATACTAGCTTTTGCCCGCGCGGTTTCTCTATCCTACTCTACCCTACTCTACCCTACTCTACCCTACTCTACCCTACTCTACCCTACTCTACCCTACTCTACCCTACTCTACCCTACTATACTCTACTCTACCCTACCATACCCTACTCTACCGTACCAAACTTCACATAAACCGTCTACTAGATAGTTCGAACAAAGCCAACAACAAGCAACATTTGGTTTGGATAGGTGAGCCCGTTCTTAAGTTATAAAATAACAACGAAAAGTGGCATAGATTTTTATAAATATAGGTTTAATCATTTGAAAAATACTTATATTCGATACTTTTTATAAGGTTCTTCTATTAGTAAACAACGATAAAGATCTCTTAATTCATGAATCCCCAAGCGACCACCGGCGGCCGCGCATCTATTGTCTTACTATTGTGTCTCTAATTGACGGTATCTGAAGGGTTAATCAACCTTAATGATTGAACCAGTGTTGGTTACATCAGATTTCATTCTACCTTAATAATTACCCAAGTCGTTTGACTTTTTAGACAGACTCTAGATAGACATCCTTACTAATATTATAAAAGCGAAAATGAGTTTGTTGGTTGGTTACGTCTTCACGCCTAAACGGCAGAACCGATTTTGATGAATTTTGGTACAGAGGTAGTTGGGACCCTGGAGACGGACATAGACTATTTTTTTTTAAAGTGAGAAAAGGGGTAGAAAGAGTAAATTATATCAATAAACGCGGGTGAAGCCGCAGGTAAAAGCTATAAATTCCACTGCAGGTGCAGGATAGATATCTGACAAGAAATTATTGTTGCCAAATTCTGATACTTCGTTGGCACCGTTTCTACTTTTTACTACACTTTCAGCAATGTTTTTCACGTCTTTGCCAAAAATTGGTTTTGTAATCAAAATCTCATTTACCAATCTTATGTTTTCTGTACGAGTCTCGTAGGCTGTAAAATGAAATGTTTGCATCGAACCTAAAATTTACCTCGTGTATATATTTGGTTCAATGCAAACAGTTAGTTCTCAGTGAGGGTTCTTTAGGGTTCCGTACCTATATGGTAAAACGGGACCCTATTACTAAAACTCCGCTTTCCGTCCGTCGCGTCTGTCTGTCCGTCTGTCACCAGTCTGTATGATAGACAGTTGAAATTTTCATAAATGATGTAATTCTGTTGCTGCCATAACAACGAATACTAAAAAACAGAATAAAATAAATATTTAAGGGGGCTCCCATACAACAAATGTTTTTGCTTGTTTTGTGCAACAGACGCAGGACTGTACGGAACCCTTCGTGCGCGAGTCCGACTCGCACTTGGCCGGTTTTTATTCTCAGAAGAGCCGGAGCTCCCATACAACGAATATGTTTTTGCTTGTTTTGTGCAACAGACGGTACGGAACCCTTCGTTCGCGAGTAAGACTCGCACTTGGCCGGTTTATATTCTCAGAAGAGCCTCATTAATATCGCTCAGTAATACTTGAAAATATTCTTGTACACAGTCATAGCAAAGATTTGAAGTGGTTATTATGTTGTTGCCTCTCTGATATCAAACAGAAATAGATCTACTCGTATGTTATAATGATCTTCGGGTATTGCTATTTGTTTTCATATTTTTATTTAAATTAATTTATGCTTTTTCTAACAGCTTCCATTTCATTGGCTGGAAAAATGCTTGCCTACTAAGCTTTTGATGTCTTTGTCTTGATTTTTTGACATTTTATTATAGAAAATAGTTATATAGGAGAAACTGACTGGCTGACTGACTGACATAGGCACAGCACAACACAGCAAAAACACAGCTGAAATTACTAGCGTGTATTGTTTCCTTTTACGACCTAGAATAGAATAGAAGAGAATAAACTTTATTGTACACCAAAATAGTAACAATTTCACAGAAACTTAAATCTATAGACCTAGGCGAGCACTAAGAAAGGATTTTCCAAAATACACCCCCTATAGAGATGAAACAGAGGTCCATAGATAAACCTACGTTATCGTGGGCGAAGTCGCCGGCAGCAGTTAGTAGCAAATAAAGTTACAACTCTGATTCTATTCATTGCAAAACTGAAGCTTATTTTAAGTACCCTTAAGTCCATAACTGAGTGCCATTCTGTATTGTCGCAGGCCTACAGTTGCGGAGCATAGAAGAGCCGGCGGGAGGCGCGGGCGGCGGCATGCCCGCGCCTACCTGCTATGATGCTGAATGCGCGCGCACCGAAGCCTGGCTCGACGAGAACCAGGAGTTCGTGCATGACTACTTCTTGAGGTAAATATATTCATCTCTTTCTATTTTTATTGGATTTGACGATAATGGTAAGGATAGTGATAGTCCAGATCTGATCCTAAAGGCTGAAACTGCGTAGAGCGGGCGCCCGCGCGGTTCTATACAAAAGTGCCCGTGCGGATTCCCGCAACCGATCATTTGCAGGCATAAGAGCTGGATTGCTGTTTTGTTTTGTATCTCAGCGCAATTTTGTAGCCTATTTAGAGTGTAGTTAGGTGCATTTTTATTTGTGTAATTTTAGGGACTTTTCAATTAGGTACACCTTCAGTGAAAGAAGTTTCTATTAGCTAACAGTTGACCAGCTTCTGGAACCAGATGCGTTTATCATGGCGGGAAGAACCGACACAGCTTGTATTTAGGAGGAATTTTGTTATCATGAAGAAGTAGCCTATAATTTTTCATCTCTTTGACTGAAAAGAAGGAGTGAACTAAGACCAGCGTCTACGAAATGTGAAAACCTACACAATTTGCCTTTAAGAAAGATTTTGTCATCGTAATTAAGAAGTAGTCTATAATTTTCTCATCTCTGACTTGCGAGAGCAGAGTCCAGTTTAAATGTCGGTTTCCTCACATAACATGGAGTTAAAATGTAGTCTCTGAAATGTCCAACATTATAACTACTTGCAACATAATAATCACGTATTTACATAGTTGCTGTTAGATCCCAAAGTGCGGCGCTTACCGAACTAAGCTAAGCGGTGCCCACGCAATTAGCGGTGGCACTAGAAGCACAGGTTACCAAATAGTCGCTCCCAATTCTGTTAAGTAAAACAAGCGTTAAATTGTGTTGGAACAAGTGGGTATAGGGACAAGTAAATTTGTTCTGCCAGTGCTGTGGGATCTTTCGATGGAGTCACCGCAGCTCGGGAACGCAAATAACCACTGAAGAAATAGACGTGGGGTTTGATCAGTAAAAGTTAGAAAGCAGAGCGGGAGAAAGAAAGAAATAGTAAGCACATTTTGGTACAAGTGGAAGAAGTTTGACATTCCAACCGAGGTGGACTTCACCCGAGCCATAGGCGAGGGTGTTATGGACCTGGGTGCAGCATTGACAAATTTCTATGTATATCAAACGACGTTTTTCAATACAGAATACCCTTACAAAAAATTAATAAATGGGTGCTGCCCGGTGACTGTGAGGACCGCTTTGCGACCATCCTTATACGATAAATAAAAAGTGGCAGATTGTGCTAGTGCAGTTTTTCGCACTAGTGCGAATGAATAGTAAATTGCGTTACTAAAAGTGGTAAGAGTGGATTTTCGAATACTCTTCAGATACCGTCAATTAGAGACACAATAGTGAGACAGTGACAGCGGATTTAATGAACTAAGTGTATTGAAAATTATTTATTTGAATTATTTATACTATACATATAAAATATAGAGTGACAGTCAATAAAGAATAAATAACATGGCTGCGCCAAAAAGTTGCATTTCAGCAATGTTGCCATACTTACTGTTTGACGCTGGTGTGGACGATGGGAGGAAACATTTAATGATTACCCACCGAATAAAAAAGGCGTATCATTTGTGTCTGTCTTGATGTGAACATCGAACCAATGACGACAAAACCCAATGCGCTTTACATTAATTGGGCCAATACAATTCCTGATACACGATACAAAATTCGAGTCACAAATTAGGACGCAGAGCGATGCGAATACCTGTTCATTGATTCTAATTTGAATCCCTCATTCATTTTGATTCTGATCTCTGAATGGAATGACGTAACTCATTATACAGTCATCCTGTACGCCAACCATGAAACAGATAGGTACAGAAGTCAATCTCATGTATGTACTTCACGTTTTATACTTACGCTAGGCGATCGCACACACGGACGCGCGTTGCGCCGAACTGTAAGAGCGCGACCGGGCGATTGAACCCCTAGCCAAGTTACTAATCTGCAATAATTAACGCTAGTAGAAAGCATCAAATTTACGGGAATGACGTCATCTTAACGCTCAGTCACGTGGTTAAAACAAAAGAATTCGACGAAAGCTTGCATCGAACCGTTCGACGCAAGCGAAACGGTTGTAACTTGGCTACGGGGGGAGATATCGTGTCCGTGAGCGGTGTCTATGTGTGCGTTGCTCGAGCGTGCTTTGTATGTAGATTGTTTTCTGTACCTATCTATTTTGTGCGCCAACTATCACTGTTTTGATTGAGGTACAAGCCTATTGTAAACATTATCATTGCAAAAGTCCCCACGATAATTTACGCGTTCTCTACATGCGGGGCATTTGTTTCCCAAATGTGTTCTATTCAGGTCATACGGTGACGTATACAATGGCTATTTCAAATGGCCTTGTTGCAGGCGGGAGAAATGTGAATTACCACTGAAAGTGGCTTTAAAATAAAAGATATGTTTAAAATATTAATTTAAAAGATGTGAATATGTTGTTAATTAATAGATAGATATATTCTTTATTGTCACGCTGCTTCCTTGAGTCCCTCCTCCCCCCTACATCGCACACAAAAAATTAAAATTTTATAAGGTGGGCACAATGGGCGAAAAAGCAATTTTTTTATAGACAACATTTGGATGGAGAAAAAAGAGATGAGATGAGTTTTGTTTTAAATGATGTAAACAACACATGATGGTAAACAGTGATACATTAGTTTATTAAGAGCCTAACCTTTTAAATTCACTCTAACCTTGAAAATATCTAAATTATAATCGGACGGAAGACCGCAACAAGAAATTTTTTCCAGTCCTTCGATGTACGCAACATAAAACAACAGTGGACGTCTTTCGGCTATAGCGTTTCGCCTCGTCATCATTATCATTTCAGTCGAAAGACGTCCACTGTTGGACATAGGCCTCCCCCAAGCGTCGCCACAACGGCCGATCCTGTGCGTCTCGCATATCTACCGGATTCGTCGTCGTCGGTCCAACTTATGGGAGGCCTTCCAACGATGCGTTTTCGCGTGCGCGGCGCCACTCTAGAACCTTTCGTCCCTATCGACCATCAGTTACAAAACGCTTAGTTCGGGTTATTTAGAGCTAACAGTAACACTAATAATAAGTATATAAGACACTGAATATAATTGGATTTCATAATACTGAGTTATTCTCATCGACATCTTAATCATGTAAATCTGATAAAGTGACAGTAATATGATAATGACATACGTATCTTGACATTTTGGCACGATCCACTTTTCATAACGAGAGTGGGCACGCCAGAGAATGAGATCTAAAAATGTTCGGTCTATGAATAAATAAATCTCACAAAATTGTATTCCTATTTGATTCATTGACGTTCTTCACCCACGCATCCTGACCTGTAGTACACTTCATCTATTTTCGATTCAAGTTTTTTGTCGAAACTACTAATTTACCTTATAAATAAACTGTCGCTTGGCTCATTTTTATGAGCTTAAACGCTTTTGTGGTCAATCACAGGGCCAGTGTACAGTTGCTTCGTAGAACACGTGTCATCTGCTTTCAAATATTAACCTTCCAGGACTTAAACGAGGCCAATAACGGAGCTACCCAGGTTGCATATTGGTCAAACCAAAATTTAAGTCGAATCTACACAAAGGAAGAACGATTTTATCTTATTGTATGTGCAACACAGACATAATTCTATTTATCATCGAAAACCCCGTATTTGTAATAGTAGCGTTCAGCATGATTTAAAAGTGGGTTCATAGATGATGAAGTTTCTGGAGAAGAATTTGCATCTTCTCCTTAAAGATCTACGCTTTGGAATATAATATATACAATTAGTAATGTGCAATTAGCATTATGTTTCTAACTGATTGACATCTTGACAATTCCAAAATGCCTGTGAATGGTTTGAATTTTGAATTTCGCATGTTGTGTCGATAATGAAATCCAGCTGATCTATTATTCTAAAGAGACAAGGAATCTTACAAAAAAATACAAGAGACTATCTGTTTTGCATTTATAAAAAGTGGTTGTCGCCCAGTTTTTATAAGATTACTGGATTCTTCGCTCTCGACTATATTTCGACGAATGTTTAATCTGTCTTTGAATAAATTAGCAGTTCTCTAACTTGTATTTGAAGTACTTAGTACTTAAAGGACTTCTGCAATTCAACTGTCATAACAAGATTTGCAGAAGTCGATCTTCCGAAGCCCTCCGTTTTCAGCAGGACTGTGAAATGTGGCACAAAAACACAATGAATAGCTTTTCTCCAAACGTCAATCATTGAAATAACAAGTTCGACTCCCGTCACTGACTTGCTAGTGAAAAAACAGTAGACCGTTCGAAAATTGATGCTAACAAGAAAATGTCGAGACGCAACATCCAGTTAGACGCCATTACAGATGAATCTAGGCTTGACACGTCCTAGAAAACAGTATACCGATTAACTGGGTCGACGTCGACGATTTTTGAAGAAGATAATAGAAAACGATTGAAATGATTCATTGAAAGATCCTGATACCCTTTTCACTCTCTATTTATATCTGCGACATGAATTCGATATGACAGAAACATTTCAGTATGACCTTTGACAAATGAAATTGAAGCTATACTAAACTCGACATGGGTCTAATTAACATAGACCCCTTCAGTTAGAACACTTTAGAGAAATCAAAAGGGTTCCCGTGATGTTTTAACTTTCAAACAATTGGTGGTATTTTAAATGAAAATTACCGTTTCCGTTGTTGTGATTGGGTTGAATCAACTTGTTTATACTGGCTTCTCCCGGTTTATCCGTATCTCTATGTAACTCAGTGATAAAATAGTTTTATAATGCTGGAAGTATTTTTTTAAATCAGCCCAGTAGTTTTTGAGTTTATTCATACAAATATTTCTTTTTGATAGTATTAGTATAGACTAGCGACTCGCCTTAGCTTCGCACGGGTGTAACAAATCTTAGAAACTCTCGGCCTTACTCTACTACGAGTATATGTATCCTGTATACACCTGTGCTCTCCTGTATGTATCTCAAATATATGTCTTCTTTCTTTCTTTTCTTACTGTAATATGCTTGTAAACCTTCCTCATTGTTGAAAACTGTTCACTAGTTTTTGGGTTTATCGCGAAAAAATGGACAGAAGTGACGGGGGAGACTGTGTATTTTAATGCAAAAGATTTAAAAGAAAAAAAAATCGTAGGTTTTGCATTTACAAACTAGAATACTAATGCACATATGCCTTCATAGAAGTAATAACTCATTAACTAGTCACAATATAAACCCTTTATCATTTGGTACTCATAGCTCATTACGAGGTTTGCCGTCAATTGCAAATGACAAAGCGCAACACTGCAGGAGGTAAAACATTATCAAAGTCGGGTTTTTCCTAGCACTAATTAAAACAATTAATTAGCTTCACAATTCGTAGCGTCATTAAAGCGTCTATTGATATTTTTTCTTCTTTCTGCTCTTAGCCCATATTACTTAGGGTCGGCGCAACACGATTTTTTCTTTCACTCTGTCCTGTTATCCGTCACACTATCACTAACTCACTCTCTTTTCTTTCATATCACTCCCTACTCAATCTATTCATATTTTCTTTGGCTTCCGTCTCCCTCTATGAACATATTCTACATGTATACTCAGAACTCCTCTGTACGTTGCTAGGGGATTTGGCAAATATAGTCGGCCGCCAGGCTGACAGCAATCCTCCTTGGGAATGCTTTTGTTTATGGTTTACACACCACCATGCGGTGACCTTCAGGGCTTTATAGTAAATTCTTATGACACCCGCGGGAAGTAATAGAATGGTGCTATTCTTTACGTCCTGACACCATTGCTATTAATTCGTTGCTAAACCTTGAAAAGGTCATCTAGTTTAAATTTTTGGTATCTATTCATTAGTTCAGCTTCTTGCCAAATAACAATTAATATTTCATCCACAGCTATCATTGTTCTCAAGAAAGATTACAGCCCTCATAAATTAAATTGTCATTTACTTAATCGTAAATCTTTGATTACTGAATGGACTGTTTTATAGAATTTCAGAGCCCTTTTTGTTAAAACTCAATTAATTTTCAAAGGCTTATCTCAATGCAATGCGTATTCAAATGTCTTGTTGTTTGTTTTTTAAACAATTGAATTAAGGTTTCGGTTTGATGTTTTAATTGTCCCATTGTGTCATGATCATATCGTCACCAAAAAGTAGAACAATAGAAATGTTTGGGCGATAATGTGAACTATGGTATATTTGGATGTGCAAGGTCGATCGAATCTTTAGCCTATTTTACATTGTTCGCCATACTAACATTTTGATGGGAAGATCATGTGTGACTAACCTTACCTGACACGATTTTCCTAAATAGATAGACAAACAAATTAAGTTTCTAAACAGGAGCCTAACCATGGCGTGTTAAGTTGTATATACACCCTGTACAACATTAGTTTAAGTATATGCGAAACCCGAAACACGTGTCTATTGTAATGTAAAGAATGTATGTACCAAACATAACTGTATCATGAAAACTCATAAAGTTATAGCTTGTTATGTAACCTGGTTGTCCGTGCCAATACATGGTCACCGGGTCATCCGGGCGACTAAGGGGTTGTTTTACTTTCCCACCCAGCTGAGCGCTAGCCTAATGCCCGCTATGACCTACTTAGTGTCGGTGGTGTGATCTTTTTTTAAATATTTCTGGGAAAAATATATTTTTGTCCTAGAAGGTTCAGTTTCGGTCGTAAAAAGGATCGCGTTATCACCTCATGGTAGGGGCTCAGGTATTGTGTGTTTGAGTGTTAAACTGGCTAATGATAAGGGTCTTAAGAAGTTTTCCCTTCTTCATCTTTGCTAACTTCAAAAACTTCGCAATTGTTTTAGGGTTACCAACCAGTCTAACGAAATGCTTTGGAAAATTAGTACCTAACACAGAAAGGACTGATATAACTAAACTTTGCAGCCGAAATTACAGAGAGGTATCAGAATCCTATGAAGCTGTATAGCATACTGATATCTCTAATAGGATATCATTGTAGTTATCGTTATCTTTCCATGTTACTTGGAGTCGGCGCAACATGGTTTTTTTTCTTCCATTTTGTTCTGCCAACCGTCACGCTCTTCACATAACTGTTGACACCTATAGTAGCATAGCATAGTTGGTCTCATAATGTTCCCACTGTTGGGACTCAGGCCTCCTCTCTAGGAGAGCGAATGGGCTGTAATTCACCACGCTGGCCCAGTGCGGGTTGGTGGATGTCACATGTCTTCGTATTTTTGGTTCTAGGACACGATAAGTTCCCTCATGATGTTTTCTTTCACCGTTTTGAGAGATGTGGCGTGAACCCGCGACCTACAACTCATAAGTCGGGGACGTTACCTCTCGGCCACCACTGTTCTCACACACCTATAGTGCCACGTGGGTTCCTGCATCGTGCAATTTTCTGTAAGGAGCCGTTTTAGAGCTATTTTTGAAAGTGACATCTCGTTAACGTCGCCGACAAGCAAATGACTATGGCACCTAGCGACCTACCACGCAAACTACTCGTACTTTCAGTGTGGTCATCTTGTGTCCTAGTAAGTAGCTAAGATGCAGGCCACTAGGCTCTGGGCGCTAAGCAAGCCTCCTGGTAGTATGAACGTAGCCTTCCGAAATCATTTATTGCCCAAACCAGACATAACACCTGTCTGGTCGAAGGATCCTCCCTTTTCAATAGTGGCTTAACCAAGTCGGATATGTCCGACGAACACTGTCGCCTTTATTCCGCCAGGGTTAAACATACACGACCAAATACTCCATCTTGTCAGCTCTTCTGTCACCCATAGGGATTGAAGTGCTAAACGAGATGGAGTCGCATAGACACGACCCTGGCGAATTGGACTCGAAAATACTCGCTGGCCCAATCCGACGCAAGCGGAGAGAGATAAGAGACTTTACACTCATTTCCAAATACCTCTAAATTACTTCGAAAGACCAGTATCTATTGTAGTCTCACCAGATAATTTGTAGCGATTGCACAACTACATTGAAGTTTATCGTCTGATTCAGTTACAGTTGGCTACGGTTGTACATTAAGTTAGCCGCCCACTCGTTAAGTACTAACTTAACTACTTGATTTGTTTTGTCTAACGTCTTTAATGTCACAGACTCTTGTAATCTTAGCTTCGTATTGTTGTTTTATTTGGCGGATAAATATTTCAACTCTGCATTTTGCTATACCTACCTACGTTTGATAGGACGCGACGCAAGCATCGCCCCCGCCGCCCGACCCCGCTCTTCTCAACTATTGTACTATCGCTTGCTTCGCATAGACTTCGTAATATTTAGAACGTTCAATTTAAATATTTTTATTTTTGAATGAAAATCTCATGAACTAAAATATGATTTTAAAAGTCATAGAACAAAGTAGTTGTTTATGATCATAGTAACCCTAAAATAACCCTGTTTATAACTATTTATTTTATTATTTACTAGCCAGCGGCTTCGCCCGCATACAAGTAGGTTTCTCCATACAAACTTTGGAACCTCGTTTACCAATTTTGGAAAGTCCACTCGGCAACCACTGCTCTCATCGGGGATCGGGGAATTTAATATGCAAATAAAAATATCAAATTGTAAAGAAAAAACTAGGCCAGACGAATGAGATACCCTCTCGGTTTCAAAGAATCACCCAGATAATAATAAAAAACTTAGATTAAAATACAAGGAATATCTAAGCAGTAACAGCCCTAGACTTTGCATAGCGTACCTACCTAATATAAATTATAATTTACTAGCAGAAGGCCGCAAGTCTTAATAGTTTTGTTTAGGTCTCTTAATTACTATGTCCCAGTTGTTGAAACTCTCAAGCTTTGTCACTTAGCTTTTGGTTTATTCAGGCTGCTCAACAATTTGAAGTTTAATTAAAATTAGTGTTATGTAGATTAATTTATGGGTATAAGCTTCGTTTATAGTCGCGTGGCTCGGATCTTTGGAACCGCTGTTTCCTTTTGTGTCTGAACTTGTTACAGAAGTGTGCTCACATTCGAAGGTGTTTGTATAATGAGGTTTGTGTCTTTGAACAGAAAATTCTATTGGTTGGGAAACGTTAAAAATTAACATCAAATAATATTTAAGCGTCTACTGTGTTTTGTATTGATAGTAAAACGAGCACGTTTTTTGTCTGGTTACATTGTCAATTATTAATTATAAAATATTAGCTTTTGCTAGATAGATAGCTAGATATACCGCTATAAATATCATGCCTATGCCGCTCAGGAATAAAGCAGCTTTTCTATCGCTGAAAAAATTTTAGAAATCGGGCCAGTACTTTCAGAGATTACTTCCTACAAACATACAAACAAAACAAATTAGTGTAGATATATGATTTATTATTAATTATATTAATTGGTTGTTCATAAATTACACTTTAAAATGTGTAAGTATTTTGTTTCTATTTTCAAATACGCAGTTGTAATTGCGTGTTGCATTGGCCTATTCGAGCGTGTGTGCACCTGCCCTTAACCCCACAGATTTGTTTGATTTTAGCACCATAGTTAAGCATAGTGAAGACTAGCTTTTGCCTGTTGCTACGCTCGCATACATAAAATGTAGCCTATGTCACTCAGGACAAACAATAAAACTTGAGAGGTGTCAAGGGACACCCGGATAGAACGAAGTTCCTTTCGATTAATTAGTGAAGGAATTGTAATAAAATTTTATTAAACTATAAAAAAATTATATAAATAAAAAGAAACAATTTCCATCTGTCTGTAGGAATGTTGACATAAAAAAGTGTCGTTACAACTTTTCGTGAGATTTTTTCCGTCTAGCCCCCTTTCACAACGCGCGGTAAGGAACTTCGTTCCAAAAACAATCCTCTCCTCCCCTCTCTTACCTCTTTATAATATTAGTGCAGATACATTGTGTTTATATTGAGATTAGGTAGTGTATAAACTGCACATAATTAGGTATGAATACATGCATCACTCGCCTGTGGTTTGGCTTATGAACTCACAGCTATATTTTAGTAACCTATGTTATGTGTATTGTTATTTGTATATATCTATTTTATTGTTATAACTATTGCAAATCAAATAAGATATCATAGTTTATTATGTCAGTGTCCATGACACAAACAACAAAGTGTCATATGTACGTAATCGCATTAATATTGAATTAGCCACGTGTCTTGTCAATTGATTTGTCAAAACAACGTGGAATGTAAATTCAATCTTCTCCAAAATTAAAATACATACAGGTATAGATATAGGCACGGATCTTGAGCGCTGGCTTCAAGTTGTGCAGAAATAAAATATTTGGTCTCTTTAGTGTTACGAAGTGAGACGCGGGAGCGAGGAGTGTTAGAGATTGGCTCGCCGCGCCATCGCGTCATAGACGTCACTCGTGATTCGTTAATAGATACATGCAGCAAGCGCGGGGCGCTTGCTGCATGTATCTAACAACGACGACGATTGGCTCACCAATGCATGGAATGCGCAAAGCGATCCCCACTCTGACGCCGAGCGCTCAAGATCCTTGCCAATATCTATACTATTATGTAAATTAATTCCTTTGGCTAGAAAATAGCAATATATCATTCTCTAATGACGTCACGAAAAACATTTACCTACTTAAATTGAGGCCTAGTTTGTTTTTTTATTTATACTATCCACGCTCGCAAGGACCGTGAGATCGTAAATCATAAAATTAGCTCCGCTTTTTCGGTAATAAATTCACTTGTTTTACGGTTAAAAATACTTCCGACAGATAAACGAATGAACGGAGACCAGGCAATGAGGAAACTTGGGTATAAGGAAATCGGCTGATATACGTTAGTCGCATAAACTCAACTTGTAAAGTTAATGAGAACAATATAAACCGCTTTTTATCGGTTCACGTCAGTTTCTGTGTTTCTTAGTGCGAAGAAACCACAATCCCTGTTGCCGTGGGTGTTGAATACAATTAAGAGACCTTATCAGGGCAGACAGCATCCAGATTCCAGACGTGTAGTCTTCTTATTGGTTTACCGACAAGATTTGTAGATACAAGATTATTCCATCAATGGATCTAGATTCATCCTTCACTGGGCAAATCGTCTTATGACTTTTTCCAGGAGGTCGTGTTAGATTTTAACTGACTAAAACTACACCTATGTTCCTTCAGTTGCCTTTGCGAAACGGACCACGAGTAAATTTTCGACCCATGGCCCAAGAAGACTTTGGCTCTGCTGGGCCTCTACAGTTTTGCTCTTTGAGTCACTTGTGGAACACTACTCGCTGTTGATTTCTCGTCCTATCCTCCACTACGTAAGCCTCCGTTCAGTGATTTGATCTAATCTGGTTTTGGCATGATCCAATGCATCTCCTTCGGCTTTGCTTCAAGCAAGAGGCTGTCGATCTAAGTCATTGTAGACTTTTTGAAGATCAGTCATCAAAGAAGGAAACAGCATGATTCATTTTAAGAAGTTGTGTAATATCTAAGACCCCATTCCAGTAGTATCATGCTCACCATAAAACTTGCGGCCATTTCAACAGTGACATCAGTTTTCAACCACTAAAAGTACTTCATGCAGTAAACCTGGTATAAACCAACTTATTCAGGAACTTGTTATTTTTATTGAAGTTTATAACGACAATGCTTCTGTCGGTCCTGAATGGGCTATAAAACGTTTAAGAAATAAACACACTGATTAGTTTTATGAATTGCCTTGAATAATTACGATGATGGGTGGCAGGCAGTAGTACGAATAATAATAAAGCACTGGGGGCTATTCAAAGAAATGGCTTCGTTGATAATGTGCTCGGGTGTCGAGATACTAGAAACTTTATTCAATATCATCATCATCATCATCATATCAGCCGAAAGACGTCCACTGCTGGACATAGGCTTCCCCAAAGCGCCGCCACAACGACTGGTCCTGTGTGTCACGCATCCATCGGATTCCCGCGACCCTGACCAGGTCGTCGGTCCCCTCCCCCTAGCGCCGCCACAACGACCGGTCCTGTGCGTCACTCATCCATCGGATTCCGCCTTGACCAGGTCGTCGGTCCACCTTGTTGAAGGCCTTCCAACGCTGCGTCTTCTGGTACGTGGTCGCCACTCCAGAACCTTTCGTCCTCATCGACCATCTGTTCTGCGTGCAATGTGCCCTGCCCATTGCCACTTAAGTTTGGCGACTATTTGAGCTGCGTCGGTAACCTTGGTTATTCAATATATCCCTTATTATTTCAGGTCGTTTTCATTAATATTCTCTGTACGGTTTTTATTGCGTTTATCTCAAATGAACACTCCGATTTGGATTACCGAGACGTGTGAGCAATAAACTCCTATATAAATTCTCTAGCACGTAATGTTAATGTAGTTTTATTGAACTTCATTGAATTTTAAAATGCGATACGCTGCATAAACATTTTAGTGTCAGCTTATAAAATTCTTAACTATATCAAGCGCATTTCAAGTTGTGCAGACTCACTGAAATAAATTTGAAAATATATGAACCGTATGTTATTGTTGAACTTTACTCTAGTATACAAATTGTCACAATGGAGAATTTCCATTTGTCCTTTGGTTCGACGGCCGGGAAATGGGAAGGAGGATGTCAGCGCTATTCTACCGTATGGAATGAATATGCTGAATATTTATTAGTTTAATATGTCCTTTTTGTGTTTCATTTGCTGTAGCTTGTCTTTCTTACTTGTCGATGTTTATCACAAGTTTGTTAAAGCAACGAGCATTATTTGCTTCTACTTTGTCTGTATTTGCTACATTATTTCAGTTTTGTGCCAAGATCCGCTTCCCTTCTTACTTAGTAACTTCAGTACCTAGTTTGCAAGTTTTGATATCGGCTTTCACAACATCCTGCTAGAGTTTCTAGAACTTCTCTGGGGATTTGTGGTCGCAGTTCGTAGTGCATTGATATTTAATAATGCAGGTATGCTAAGACCAAAATCTACTTAGTCTGTTTGAGCAAAGCTGAAGTTCGAAAACTCCAAAATTGTTGTAGAACTTTTGAAGTTTCTGTTAATAATTTTACTGGCTTGGTCCTTGTCAAAACTGCATATTTCTGTTGTCAAAAGGACATGAAAATGATTATAATAACATTAATACTTGAAAGGCCTGTTAGGACTAATCTTATTATCCCTGAGTGCTTTTGTCCCTTCAAGTTAACTCATTATAATTTGGAAAACAAAGGGAACAGAGCGCAGTTCGTGTTATTTTTATGTTGATCTACTAATTGTACCCATGCCCGACACTCGTTAGGGCTTTAAACAAGATTATTATTTCAAATCTACGTTTAATTATGTTGCAAGTAATTGTCGCAATTTGGGTTTCAACTGTAAAGCCGTGAAAAAATATTGGATATAATGACCAAATATTTTTTTGAAAGGTGTAATTTGGAAGGCGTGATAAGCGCTCTGTGCCCTTCGTGAGTTGGGATACTCCCCCACCCTTTGGCTTGTCCACTAGTGATGCCTGATGCGGATCACACTGACGATGACGGCGACGGCAACGATGTTCCCGAGGTGACCGAGGTAGAACTGAGAGTGGCGGTACGAAGGTAGAAGGTTAATAGTACCACGCCACGACCCGACAGTTTACCTGTAAAAGCCTGGATCCTAGCTTCAAAGGCTGTAAAAGCCTGGATCCTAGCTTCAAAGGCTCTTAGGTCTCGTCGAAGTGGGGTCAGTATCCTCCACTTCTCACTTCGTCGGAAGACGGAGGAGTAAGAGATGTTAGTTTTTACATGACAACGTACCTGCGATGCTTCTGGCATTGCAAAGGCCCATAGGCGATGATGGTAAACTTACAGCTTGTCGGTTGATTGTTTTACATAACATCTGAAAACCCCAAAATAATATCACAGCACTAATAGTACAGTAGTTAATCTCTAAAAGTACTGATCCGATTGCGACATTTTTTTCAACGATAAAGCTGCTTCATTCCTGAGTGACATCGGCACGTGGGCGAAGCCGAGGGCAAAAGCTAGTATAATATGTAGTCACAGCTCCCAAAAGCAAAACGTCAACTACCACATAACATTTGAATACAAATGCTCACATTATCCTACTACCCATATTTACTTTACTTAGTTATCAGTGCAGAGATATTCTCGTCCTATACAAATATTGACAGTGATGCTATTTAGCGTCAACTAGTTAATATGAAAACTATTCTTATCAAAGTTTCCGTTACAATTACATACGCTACTGTTCATTAGTGTGTTTCTAGTAAGATGATAGCTTTGTCCTGTTTTAATTTATGATGTAAGATAGGGATGGAATATGGTTTCGTCATCATCTTCCTGCCCTTGTCCCGTGTTATTTGGGGTCGGCGCAAGACGTTTTTTTCTTCCAATCTATCCTGTCACCCATGCTATCACTAACTTCCTTTTCTTTCATATCACTTCTCACACACATCCATCTTTTCTTTGGCCTCCCTCTCCCCCTCCACCCATCCACGTGTATACTTATAATGGAAGGAATATGGTTTAAGAGAGAACTGTATCTTCGAATGTTATTTAAGTATAGAGTGGATTTGTAACTCCTTATAACCCCAAGAACACGCTGGTTTTCGTTCTCTCATTGTCTTCCTATTGTGTCTTTAATTACAGTATTCGAAAGTTTAAATTCAGACTTTATTCACTATAATGCATTTAAATGTTGGTCGTTCTAAGTTTTATCCGTTTTTCTTCGATGAATATTTTATCTACCTTTTTTTTAATTTGAACCTTTTGATGGTAATTAAAAAGTAAGTATTGTTTAAACTGCTGATTAAATGGTTTATTGTTATATTGTAGTAAAATGGCATATTATTTTCTTAAGTGAAATTATAATTCAAGCAACACATTTTCTCTCATTTAAATTGTAAACTTCTCATTTTATAACCATGCAACGGATTTGTTTTTCATTTGGACGTACGAAATCCTTAAAACGGAGACTCTGCGCTGTATCTAAGGAATACGTATAATTGTCTATAATTTGTTACTTATTTGTTAATTCAATCTCCTTAACTGTTTCAATTGCTCAAGCACACAAAGAGCGCAACATCGCAGAGATGCGCTTGCGCATTGTTGACGAGTTAACGTTTAAATCTCATAATCACGCGCACTAAACAGGCATTCTTGGAAGTCTTTGAACATTTTGAACTACTTAGCTGTAGAGATGGGCCGATTATAAACTTAGCCAACTAGTCGATTAAATAAACGACTATTTGATGCTCAATTGGTCTACTAGTTACTGAGTGTAAATGTGGTCGGTCCATGTCTGTTTATTAGTTCGATTTCTAATAGCTTGATTGTATGCGCTGTTCCTGCAATATTAATTTGATTCTAACTTCTGGCGATTTACAGATTTTATTTCATGTTTTTCTGCAAACAAGTTGGTACTAACTAAGGCTAACTGTCTACAGACGCGCATAATTCGTTATTATACGCATGGTGTACGCCTGCTCACAACTGGAAAACTATACTAAAAATTAAACGAAACTATAAAACTCTGTCGACGATGCAAGGTCGTCCTGTCGTGTCGTTAAACTGTGGCATAAGTACACTAAGCGTATAATGTCGAACACGTGTCTCTGAAGCTATGCGTTCGTGGACAGTCGGCCTAATACCTAATAATATTTTACCGACTATTCGTCCTACGGGGCGGCTAACAGCCGACTAGTTGCTTGCTAATTGTTCGCCGACTATAAAAAATGTTGATGGTCTGTCGGATTTCGCGACTCGGTCCACCACTACTTGGAAGTATTTAATAAGGTAAACGGCAATTGTCGGCAGGAAGGCGACGCGGCAAGTGGTGGACGCGTGGCTGGTGTCGCACGCGACGCCGCCGAGCGCCGAGCTAGCGTCGCCGTCGCGCGCGGGCTCCGGCTCTGGGGCTACCACACCTGTCAGGTAATATTACCGATTATTCACTATTATAGCATAGAGAATAGACTGCTTATTGGGTTCGCAAAATACGACTACAGGTTTAAGTGTAACTATATCGTCTGAGGCCCGTGGCAAAGTCATTCGACGGGGTGTCGGGGCCTCAGAAAGAATCTAGGCTATGATTTAGTTCATAAGTTTGCATTTTCAAAAGGATGTCACTTACGATAAGTCGACGGTAATGGCTTGAAATATTCAAACAGATAACAAATGAAAAAACAAGAAACATATCGACTCATTTTATGAAGAACATCTAAGCGACAATATCCGGTTTTTCCTGTAATTAAAACGTATTTATGATAATACATAAAAAATAGAATATTTATATGTTATATTTAATACATTTTTATAGAAGAACCACCAAAAAAACGGAAACTGTCGCTTACGTTGTTCTTGCTAAAAGGGCTCGATATTTCAAAAAGGGTTTACCTATAATATTGCGTAACCGACAAGGATCAGGCGATCCCTGTTGTGGTAGGTAACGGATATAAAATAAATATACGGAGAAGGCTAAAAAGGATTATGATGTTTTCATCAGAGTGACTGATATCGAAACCGCTGACCGGCTTTTTTGATAGCTGAAATTACCGGATCTTTTTTGTCAATGATGATGCTATATAGGCCATTTCAACCACAGCGACCATTACTTTTTGCTCTTCATGGTGTTTATTTATTTATTTAAGCTTCATGCAAAACAAAAGCACATAGGCGGACTTAATGCCTGCTGTGCTGCTGTGTGTGTGTTTGTGAGCTTAGATATATTACTTTGTTATATTGTATATCCAGCTTTGACCGAAACTCTCGGAGCACAGAGTGAACATCATCATCATTTCAGCCGAAACACGTCCACTGCAGTTGGACATAGGCCTTTCTCAAGTGTCGCCATTATGACCGGTCATGTGTCTCGCATCTATCTGATTCCTGCGGACACGCAACAACGCTAAAAACATGATAAATGAACGTAGGACAATTTAGATAATTCGCTAAACTTTTTATTTTTCATATTTTACTGTAATTATTATTATACTTATATAGGCATAAGTCTCAAGCAGATGTTTAGTTATTTTTATCCTGTGTAATTAATTACATCACTTAAGTGTAGGAGGAAAATTAATCGGAAATCATTTCAAGGATTTTATGTAATTAGAATTCCTCGTATCCTAATATCCTATTTTCTTCAATGCTATATTTTCTTTTGTTCTAAATACCCATTTTTTTCGGAAAACACGTTATAATTTTTACACGTGCAGAAGTAATTTTCTGGGAAAAATTATATCATCATCATCTTCCTGCCCTTGTCCCGTTTTATTTGGGGTCGGCGCAACACGTTTTTTCCTTCCATTCTATCCTGTCACTCGTCACGCTATCACTAACTCCCTTTTCTTTCATATCACTATATAGTTCCTATAGAAAAACAGAAATACAAAAATAATATTCATTTTATTTATGTACCAAGTAGACTGTTGTCTCAATTAATATCCTAAAGAAATAAATGAGTCAATGCGGTCTCATTCTAGGGCAAAGATCTCGCTCTGCAAGTCTGGCCCAGTTCTTTAAAGAGGTCCAGGTCTTGAATGGAGCCAAACACACAGGACTTTTACAGGAAATGCGTAACCTGCTATAGATTTCTTTATACAAAGCCAATAGGGTGCTTTTCCCAGCAGACATGTGCTATGCTATGTTGCTATGGATGCGTTTGATATCCACCAATCATATTTATTGGTGCACATACCACATCACGGGACAGATGAAAGAGGTTAGAATGGCCTTGTGGGCGGGGAAGCCGGACCTCAAAATATGATCATGATCATACTTGACACAACCAATAGCAAACTTGCGATCTAAGTTTGCGTGGTTTATTAGTTGCGTAATGCGCGTTCATATTGGTTTATTGCCTGTAGTGGAGTTAAATGGTGGGAGACACTCGTAGTACAAATCAGAAAGTATTTCCTTTCTAACCTCTTTTATCTTTTCTGTGAGTCAAACCATATTAGTTCGATACTCGACATAATAAACGACGTTTAATCGTAATTAATGAATGTGTAGGCTGCAGTTTCCAGTAAACTGGTCCTAAATAAATAGACTATGTTCACAGCTGGGAAAAATTCGATCCGTTGGTTTAGGAGAAGCAAACATGCTTACAGAGTCAACAGTTTACGAGTTTAGATAAATAAATTGATGGAAATAAACAATTTGTGGTAGTGAAAATTAACATGAAGGTCTTAGAAGTTTGCTTTGCTATAATTATATAATGTGGTATGTAATATAATTTAATTGTGAGAGGGAAACGAAAATTCACTTACTGGTGAAAAGTGGGGTTTTACGATCAGTGATACTCTTTTTCTTAGGTGTGAGATTATTAAATTACTTTTCCCGCTCTGGATGGAGTGTGAGAAAGTGTTTGTCTTTTATTAGCCCACAACCGCGTAACTCTGTCAGGCACCGGCTCCTAACCGCCACCAACATTATGCTGCATGAAGTGCTATCGACCCGGACCTCGTCCTTATTATATACTCGTATCTTACATGCAGCCGAATAAGCCGCCCCAGCACTGCAGACTCCGGTCTTTCCGATATCATCTTTATCAACCAGTGCCTTGTCAAATGTTGCTTTGCTACCAACACAACTAGAAATGTCAATTTGACATTTTCTTATCAAAACTACCAAATAATCGTACTTATATAAAAGTCACATTAAAAATTTTATTTTGGCCCCGAAATTCCTCGATAGATGTCTTTTGAGATAGGTGTTCCGTTTTCAATGTAACAAAATGTCAAGGGCTTCCTTGACCTATCGAATTGGAGATTCTTAAGTCTATTTGAAAATACGAAGGTTTGAAGACTTGATGTAATCGAGTAAACACTGTAGTAACTAAAATTTTTAGTTTTTGAATTTAGACTGCAATGATTTATTTAGCTTTAAGGTAGAACTACACTGCGCACACGTGTGATACACACGCCGATCCGGGCGTCAGTCTCCATACATTTATATGGAAACTAGACTTGTAGAGCTACACTAGAACCACGCCATACGACCTACGTACAAATCAGGCGTGTTACACGTGTGCGTCGGTCTAATGTAGTCATAGATATAAGAAAGGAGTTACAGATATAAGAAAGGAGTGACTGTTATTTATATTTCTATGAATGTAGTTCTACCTTTAAACTTGATTGGAACTTCTAAACTGTCTGCCTCTGTCAAAAAGATCAGCGTGTCTGCCAGTATTCATAAGATGAAGATAAACAATTGTAGCTTAGTAAGGATCAGTACGAGTATATCCATAAGAAAAATAGAACAGAGAAAATAAATTATGTCTCCTGTGTTGGGAATCCACGGCGCTAGTCGCCATCAATCTTGTGTCATTGTCATCTCGTCTTTATCTGCCAGTGCTAAACCACCCTCGGCAGATTAGGAGGACTTTGTAGAACGCCAACCTACATGCATAATGATGAGCCATTTGTAAAGTAAAATTTTGTGGAAGACGAGAGAAATTGGAGATAGGAACTGACATACTTCTTGCTACTTGTAAAGGTCCATTTGTCATGAAAGATAAGCTTCTTGTAAATGGTCAGTCTTTTGTAGCAAACTTCATTTTTAACCTACTTTATCTTTATACTGAGTAGTTGAAGAAAAAATTTTGAAATATTGAAGTTTGTTGCTTGAAACTAAAAAAAAGGCTAAAAGTATCAGCAACTTGAAAGTTCAGATAATGAAGAGATTCATTACCGTCAGACTTGGACGTCTATTCAAATAAGTTTCTTTACAGCCTAGAAAATATATGTTGGTAGAAGCAAACGAAATCTTTCGTGTAGTTCTTAAAAAATCTTAAGTGCAGACTTAGATTTCAAGTTGACGTTAATAATATTAATGTCTTCTCTAGAGAAAAACTGTTCTTAATTTTTTTTTTTGGAAAATTTTTCGTGCTATGTTGTAGACACAGAGTATGCACAGCATAAGACTTCTACGAGGCAGTATCTATCAGCCTAACTTTTTTTTAAAGTTGGAAATCATTAAGTAACTCTCTCTCGCTCTGGATGCAGTGAGAGGGTATCCTCAGTCAGTCAGTCAGTCAGTTGTCTGCGAGACAGCTCTTTGGAACAATCTCACAGCCCATCTGCCAGAATACCTTACGAGTTAAATCTTTTGTTAAGTAAAGTTTACTCAGTCCTCTATTTTGGAATTATATCTACTAAGATTTAATTTGCAAACATTACTCAAAGGCTCGTCTGAAATAATCTATCAGACTTAATTGTGTCATGAAATATTGATAGATCTATCTGGCGGCTGTCCAGAGTGTCCAGTGTACTAATTGCTGAATAGAGCGAGCGATAAAATGCTAAGTGCTGACCAAGCATTTTATCGACATAGTCTGAAGAATCAGTAAACTTAATTGGCAGTGAGTGGGTCACACGGTTGACGGCACATAGCAGAACCGATGGTCGACGGGGCCTTAAGATTCTTGAGTGGCGACAGCGTAGAATGGTATAGAGTAGAGTGGAGTAGAATAGAGCAGAACAGAGTACAATAGAATAGGATACAATAAACTTTATTGTACACCAAAATTATAACGCGAACTGGAAGACATATCGTTGCTAGATCTCCTGCAAGGTGGACCGATGATCTGGTGAGGGTCGCACAGGACCGGTCGTTGTCGAGTTCGGGGACGCCTATTTTCAATAGTGGACGTCTTTCGGCTTAATTTATGATAAAGCTATTTTAGGTAATAGTACCTAGGTAAGGTAGACAAAAAACTATCAGAATCTGCTATCATTTCAGCCGCAAGAAGCTGCGGGATTGAAGCCTTCTTCTTTTTGCATCTTGCGAATTATGGAATAATCTATTTCCACATCATTCTATGGTCGTCTTGGGTCAACGGATATTCTAAAAGTATGTAGGAAAAGTATGTTTTAATATTACCAACGAAGGCTCTAACCAGGAGCTCCTAATGCGATCTATTTGACGACCTAAACCTGAAAATGCCTAAGGCTCTGTACTTTTGTGTGCATGAAGTATTAAATAAATAAACTGAACTGTTAAAGGGATGCAGCTGTACACGGTTATTTGTAAAACATTAACAACCTTGCAGGACTGTATTACTAACATCATAAACAACTACTTTTTTTCTATACCTTTTTACAAAACAATATATTTACCAAAAGTAAAACCTTCAACATTTCGTTGTTCTATCTAACACATTTCTACTCTGTATTTTGCCTACCTACGTCTGTAAGACGCGACGCAAGTGCATCAAGCGCCCCCGTCGCCCGATTCCGCTCCCCCCCTCTATTGTTCTGTTGCTTGCTACGCATAGATTTCGAAATAAATAAATATTTTTTTTTGTTTGGAAATCTGATGAACTAAAATATGATAATTTTTTAAAAGTCATAGAATAAAAGTTGTTTTTTATTATGTCATATCACATAGTCCTCAGAGGTTCATCATCATCATCATCATCAGCCTTTTTTAATGTTCCCACTGCTGGGACTCAGGCCTCCTCTCTAGGAGAGGGAATGGGCCGTAATCCACCACGCGGGCCCAGTGCGTGTTGGTGGATGTCACATGTCTTCGAATTTTTGGTTCTAGGACATGCCGGTTTCCTCACGATGTTTTCCTTCACCGTTTTGAGAGCAGTGGTGATGAAATAAATTACACAAAGTAATGCGCCTGGCTGGGTTCGAACCTGCGACCTACAACTCGTAAGTCGGGGCCATTACCACTCGGCCACCACTGCTCATACTCACCTGAGAGGTTGCATAGCTCTATCTCTCTTAATCGCTCGCACGACTCAGAGCGAGCGAAAAAAAGGGACTTTAAAGCCGGCAAATGGATCTAGCCCGCGATCCATTTGCCGGCTTTAAAGTCCCTCTTACCCCTTCAAGTTCTTAGAACTAAAAAACTATTTAATGAAAACAATTATGATTGTCTTCTTGTATACCTAATCTCTCTGAATGAATTTCATCAGTGTATACGTTCTTACACGTACTTGAGGGAAAATTAGATATAAACTCGTGGAAGGTTATTATCTGGAGTTTCTCCGAAGTAGCGTTATCTAACACCTGTCTTAATACGGTAAATATAATTATAATTAATTTTACAATATTGATTATTCTGATGTTGGTAGGTCCTGGGCTAAAATACATTAATTTAGTATTAAGTTAACGTATTTTAGCTCCACCCGTTAAATTGTCTTAGGACAATTTATATGGTTTTTATTTGTAAATGCTCTCGGTTTGGAACTTTCAAACTGCTTGAGAGTTGGTTTGGGGGGTGTTTCCTTAAGAAAAACCTAAAAAGGCACTTAGAGTATTCAAAATTTGTAAAAAGACACCGCACTGAATTACCTATTCACAAAAAAAATATGAAGAAGAAACTAAACAAATGTGCCAACAGTATTATGTATGCCAGTAACACGAAGTTATATCTCACGAAGTTTAACATATACCGATGACATATATTCAGGCACATAATTTTACAAAATCCCTTCTCGTTACAGCATAGTATTCCAATGAAAATTCCCATCTCCACTTTCACAACTGCCAACAACTAAAACACCCATCTCATTCGACAGGAAGATCTCAGCGCACGAGTTCGAGCGCGGCGGTCTCCTGAAGCCGTTGGTGACGACGGTCGACGGCACACCCACCTTCCTCGGAGACCAGCCCCCTCACGCCACACCCTCGCGGCCGCAGCGGAGGTCGCGGCATGAGCTGAGACAGCTGGACGAAAAGGAACTTATATTTGAATTAGTGAGTACATTGGGAATGTTTTGGGTTATTTCTAGGCAAACTTGCTCCGTCGTCGCTTACCATATCTGGTGAGAATGGTGAGATAGTAGTCAAACGCAAGCCAAACTATAATAATAAATCTTGAGCAGAAGGAATTATTTGATGTTCCTCAAAAAAGTGTTGTGATTGAATGTTGAACCTTAATTTAACCAATCACAAACACCTACTTATGTTTATTTTAATTTAATTTTAGATGATGTAATGCGCAATTATTTTTAAAAAGTTTATTCATTGTATTTTTTCAATTAGTTTTATAATTTAATATTATTATTATTTTTATGTGAGCACAACTTTTTTGTGTTATTCAGGAATAAAGCAACTTTATATCGGTGAAAAATACTTTCAGAGATTACAAACAAAAATATTAAAAAAAAACTTTACCTCTTTTTAATATTAGTGTAGATCACAGCACCTTGCGTTCGACGATTCGTCACATTGCTTTTACAATAATGTTTGTTCCAATATATAATTTTACTGGTCTTAAGCTATTTCAAGTAGACTCCACTAGTTGATCAATGAAAACGAGTTCATTTTCTACATCCCAAAATATGGTGGGGAAAAAGACCAGTAACAGTCGACAGAGACCGATGTAAAAAGAATATTGATTATTACTCCTGAAAGATAAAAAACCTTAACTGTACACTGAAATACCTATTTATCTTTTAAGGAAAAACGGCGATACCGACAGTCCATTAGAGATGACGGCCAATCAATTTATTTATTCTGGGCCAATGAGCTAATAATGTCTTTTGTTGGCAATCTCGCTTGATAAAAAATTACGAGTGCAAGAAATTGGTTTATCTTATTCAGTAGGCTTGAAATTGTTGAAATTTTCACTTCTTGTGACCACTTATGCGGTGATTACAATTGTTTTATTGAGAAGAGTTAGTAATATAAAAAGATGGCTAAAATTAGCACACAAAAATTATTTGTCTTGGTCAAAAAATTACTACATCTGTATCTATCTATATAAAAGCGAAATACCACTCTCTGATTAATCATGATATCTCAGAAACTATAACACCTACAAACTTGAAATTCCTTCCTTTCTTCTGGCAGTTAGGTTCCGTATAGGGTGTAGATATCCGCTAAGAACGGATTTTCCGAAATTCACCCCCTAAGGGGACGAAACGGGGGTCCTAAGTTTGTATGGAGAAACCGACTTTCATGTGGGCGTAGCCGCTGGCGGAAGCTAGTAGTATATAAATGGCTAAGTCCTGACTTACTCACCCAGGCCCTATCAGAATACCAACGCTGCGTAATTTTTTTAAATACCGCAGCATATGCTGAGATGGGAGTCCTTTTGGCCTCACACAGGTCTTTATCTTTTTATGTGATTAGTGCGAGTTCAAATAAACGTTTTTTCTTTCTATCTTTCTTTTTCACTAAATCATCCACGCACATCCCAAAATCTTAGACCTAGTACTTTGAAATTTCGCGTTGAAGTTCATTTTATGATGTGTGCGATAAAAAAAAGTATTTTCTTAAGTTCACTCCCTAAGGAGAGAGAGGTCCAAAGTTTGTATGGGAAAACCTACTTTTAAGCAGGTGATGCCGCAGACAAAAGCTAGTTAAGATATGAAAAAAAATAGTTTCACAATAATAGAAATATTTTCGCTAAGTTTCAAAGTAATTTGAATAAGGGTGCAAATCTTATAAGATGTTAAAGTCCCAGCTGAATTTACGGTCGAATAATTTCAGTCACTAATTTACTTGCATTTTGAATTTAAATTGTAATTATAATTATTCGTTCATGTCCATAGCTTTAAGCTTCGTAAATTAATGTTTTAGTTCAATTTCATTATTACTTTAACATTTTATGAGATCGTGGGCTCCATTATCCCTAAAACAGGCGACTTTGCGACATCGAATTTCGATAATTGAAATAGTTTGATCTGTAAAGCAATATAGACCGGTCTACTCTGGTCTTACATAATATCTATTAATACTGTAATATGGAAATATTGTACGTTTGTGTATTGTCATTGTGTTTGTTACGTTTGTTTTTAGGGTTCCATAGCTAAAAGATAAAACGGGACCCTATTACTAAGACACCGCTATCTGTCCACCTGTCACCAGGCTGTATCTCATGAACCATTATAGCTAGACAGTTGAAAATTTCACAGATGATGTATTTCTGTTGTGTGCCTCTATAACAAACAATACTAAAAACAGAATAAAATTAATATTTCCCATACAACAAAGTAATTTTTTTTGCCGTTTTTTTCTACGGACGGTACAGAACCCTTCGTGCGCGAGTCCAACTCGCACTTGACCTGTTTTTTTTTGTTCACAGATCCTAAAAGAAAAAGTTTATGCTAAGAATTTTGAAGTTGCTTTTGCACAAATTGATTTATGTCTCTGGATTACCCTTTTCTTGGAATTTATAACCCTTTAACTTTGGGTTGTTTTTTTTGGCTCTATGTCCAAAGTGATTTATAAAATGAATTGTCTTAATAACAATTTGATTTATTATACAAGATGTTACGGTAAGAAAACCGCAGCCTAGACGAATAGAGTTTTTTTTTAATTATTATTGGTAGGGTCACGTTTCACCACCATCTCACCGGCTGCGATGGAGCTCGCTTACCTAGAAGTAACCTATTCACTCTTGACAACAAGACCCTTAGGTTGTAGCTATCAGGAAACACAGACTCCGGCAGGGAATTCCACTCCTTGGCTGTTTTAATTTGTAGCGACATCTATGACGCCACATAAGAACTGCGAAGAAAATACGAAATCCTGCATCGCGCAATCAAAGTTCTCCGCGCGACTTAAACATATGCGACAGCCCGACATCAACTATTGGGCAGTCGCCCACCAGACTATAACACCCTGTCTGGTAGGAGGATCCTCCCTTTTCAACGGAGGTTTGCGGCACTTTACTCTCTGTTCCGCATACCCCCAAACTGGTGACCCTCGACAAAGAACGTCAGCGCAGCCTTCGTGCAACTACTACTTCTTGCTTCTTGCTTTCTTTAGCTTGTTCTCAATTGTATACCTAAGTCCTATTTTAATGATGTTTTGTGTTTCATATGTTTATATAGGAGCCTTTTTGGCCTCACTCAGGACTTTTTTTATTTTTCTTTTTTTTTTTTAAATGGTACTTTTTTTTAAAGTTATTTATAGTTTAGTTTACTTTTTTTTATTGTTGTTTGTCCTGTGCGAGTTTTTTTTCCATTGGAGTATAAGAAAAACAAATCCGTCCTTCTTCAACATTATGGTCTTTCTCTTTCTAACCAATATATATTGTGTTTAATTGGTCTGAACCCCTTGTCAGCAATTGACTGAAATCCCTAGTATGGATACAGTTATTGTATTTCTTTAGCCTGGCTTAGAAACACATGTCTCACGTAATGTTACTGAAACAAACCTTTCAATATAAAGCAAAGTATAATAAACTGTTATTTTTGAAATCCTTAAAACGATGTTTCTCTTTGGTTTCCAATTATTAAACTTACCTACTGAAATGTCGCCTAATGGTAAGAAAATTACTGTAGTATGTACTAGTATATGATATTAGCTTTTACCCTCGGCGTCGCCCGCGTTTATTAATATACTTAACTCTTTCTCCCCCTTTTCTGACTTAAAAAAAAAATATTAGCCTATGTCCGTCCCCAGGGTCCCAACTATCTCTGTACCAAACTTCATCAAAATCGGTTTTGCCATTTAGGCGTGAAGACATAACAAACAAACTCACTTTTGCATTTATATTATTAGTAAGGATAGCAGTATACCCAACATTTCAAAACCCCGTGAAACCGGCGAAACTTCAATTAAAAGTTAATTAACGAAACAATCGGGTGTCGTTTTACATGTGTACCTAAATAGGCCTCTGTCGACTTGCCGCTGACAAGTACAGAGGTCAGATATGATAAAACAGCGACCGGCTTGATAATTACATGTAAACACACCGCTTGAACCCACACCTATAGCTCAATGGAAAGGGCACTCGTATTTTGATTAAATAAAACTTTTATTAAAAATTTTGAATGCTTACGATGAAGGTTTATGTAGGACTCGTATACTTTCATACCCTATAAACAAATATTTATCTATCATTACAGTTTTTTATTGTACTTCTTACATTTGGTACCGTACTTGGACATATTTGGAAAGATTCTGTTCATTCATTCCGACTTTCACCCTTTTCTGGGCTTAACCAATTTTGATAAAACATCTATATGAACCATCACTAGAAAACCTGGTTTAAATAAAAACGCATCCAAATCGGTATATCCCTTTAAGATCTACAGTAGGTACCACAGACAGACACACACCCATGGCAGTTAAACTTAAAACACGCCTCTTTTTGCGTCGGTTGTCTTTATGGTCGTTATGTGTATATTCCTACGCTAATATTATAAAGAGGTAAAGTATGTTTTTTGTTTGTAAGAGGTGATCTCTGAAAATACTGGACCGATCGCAAAAATTTTTCGTCGATAGAAAGCTGTTTTATTCTTGAGTATATTTTGTGTATGCACGCGAAGCCGCGGACAAAAGCTAGTCGTTAACATTCTATCACGGAGATAGCGGAAAATTATGAATTAAATCGGCTACTTATCGTTTTGGGTGGTTCACGAGGATAAGATGCTAGATTACTTACTTATTGATGATTTAATGATAAAACACACCTGGCAGTTTGTTGTTATTGTTTTTGTTCCAATAGACTTTTATCAGACACGTGATAGGCACTAAAACATATCTTAATAGCATAATAATCATGTACTTGACTGGGATTGAAGTAATTATCGCCTCCACTCAAGATCAAGCCGGGTACAGACTGTTGTAACGCAACATGCAACGTAACATGAAAGGAGCATTTCATAACTGTGGACGCAGTGCGCGCACGAATTGAGCATTTACCTACTAACATAGTTGAAATGCTCTGTTCATGTGCTCAATGTGCACGGGTCGTGTGCACAAGGGCTCCACACTACGGGCATTCTGTTACATTGCATGATACATTACAACATGCGGACGGCAAATTGTGTAATCCTTTCGTAACGTGTTACATTGCATGTTACGTTACAGCAGTGTCTACCCATCGCCATCTTTACACCTTTCCCGCCACGCAGTCTTCACCCTGTTATCAGGTACTCATAAATAAAATTATCACGTACCTTTCTTTCGTCAATCAAGTTAACATTACTGCCAACACCTGTATTATGCAGACCACGTCTGGTTTTCGTAAAAGTGGTCGCACTTCGCTTCCAGTTACATTGTTTCTGTGTTCTCGCTGGCTTGCAGACGGTTTGCCCGCATTTGATAAACGGGCGCCATACGCGTCGGTACACATGCACCCAATGCGTCTTTAACAAGCGACATTTTAATGTAACTGAATACTGAAAATTATCCAGCATGAGTTAGTTTTAATGAGGGTTCAAAGATAGAACTACATTAGACCGACATACACGTGTAACACGCCTGATTTGTATGTAGATCGACGTCGCGTGGCGTAGTTCAAGTGTAGTTCTATAAGTCTAGTTTCCATATAAAATGTATGGAGACCGACGTGCCCAGATCAGCGTGTCACACGTGTGCGCAGTGTAGTTCAGTATGACGTTCTGTTGACGCGATCCTTTTTACGACCTAAACTGAACTGTTAAAGGAATGGAGCTATATAAGCTGTATAGCTCCATCCCTCATTCTCGCTCGCACGCCTGATATTTCAACACGCCATGGTAAGGTCCCTGATCTTCACGTAAACTAGCGTTAATATGACATCATAAACCTGCACGTTCAGGTGCAACATAAATGAGGAAATTGCGGTTATCCTCAATTAAAATAATATCCTCCTAATCCGTATTATCAACTTGACCTTCAGAATTTACCCTTTCCTTAAACCGAGTGTTGCGTCAAAAACCTGGAAATATCTTCCTTTCAACGCTCTTTTAGGATATCCTGAACGTTTGAGTACATTTCAAGATCCATGCATCTCATAACGTTTCTAATAATCCCAAACACGGTTAGATTAAATTAATTTACCTTCCGGCTTCATAACCAGATCCTTTTCTTTCAGTCAGTCATCGACAACACATATAAACAAAGCAATTTTACTTGTTACGACAATTCTGCTGTGATCCTATGAGGAGTTGTGTTCCATATCTTCGAAGTTCATGATTACATCATAACAATATTTCTATGGGACCAAATTGAAGCATAACCAATCAAAAAAATATTTTTCAAAATCGGTCCACTATTGACTGAGATATTAGTGAACATACATAAAAAAAAAACATTCATCCAAACATAGAACCTCCTCGTTTTCGAAGTCGGTTAAAAAATAGAATATAACAGCTTCCTTAGAATTTACGTTATTTTGCCGTCTCTCGTATAAAAAGGAGTTGGTTGTCTGAACGGCTAGATAAACACCTATACACGAGTCCGCGTGTGTGCGTGGGCGACCGTGAATATTCATAGCGCATTCATTGATGATGGCTGACGTCTACTCAGAAGCCGTTTGCCAACTACAGATAAATAGGTTATAGAGGTACTCCAGAATCTTGTAACATATCATCGTGATCGTTCGGTCTTCTTCGACAATGTTCGTGAGAAATTTAAATGGGCTGTCTTGAAATAAGTAAAAGACGATCAACACAAAATCTGTCCGAGTGTTTGTTATTGAACTACGAGTGCTACTTGAGTAGGTTTGAGAATATATCGAAGGCTACTTTTTACTTCTGATGGGGCGTGCCGTAGCTGGTTCACGAAGAAGGACAGTGAAACTAAGTGGACTGTATAATATATATGTTCTATATTGTACGGAAGTACTGAGGTTGAACAATAAGTTAGTCGCGTCTACGGAACAAACATGAAAATAATTAGGATGCGCGAGCGCGGACGTTCGTATGGGCTCGTGACAGCTGACTGCCGGTCGATGTGCGAAGCGGCGCGCGCGGCGAGCCGGGCGGCCGTCGCCGGCCAGCTGATGCTCCGCGGACCCCGCACCCCTCGTTCACTCCCGCCGACGGCGCGCGGCGATGTTGAATGCAGAGGTCTCAACATACTCCCCCCGTTGAAGGAGCTTCAACACCAGTGACTGGAAGAGGGCAGATTGAATTAAAAGCTCGCCTAATGACACCCTTGCGGGTGCGGATGTCGGCGACCCTGGTGATGCCATCTCTGCCAGGTAGGACATTGGTGATTCGTCCTAAACGCCACAACAGAGGCGGTGACCCTTTGTCCTTGATGACGACGAGTGTCCCCTCTTTAAGTTCCCCGGAAGAACGACGCCACTTGGTTCTCTCTTGAAGCCACAAGATATATTCGTGGGAAAACCGGTGCCAGAAGTGTTGTTTTAACAGTTCAATGCGACGGAACCGCTGCAAGCTGGTGATGTTCACGTTCTGAATCTGTGGATGTGGCAACATAATCAGTGACCGTCCAATGAGGAAGTGGGCCGGAGTTAGAGGGACAAGGTCTGTAGGGTCATTGGACAATGGAGTTAAGGGTCTCGAATTTAGGATGGCTTCAACTTGAGTCAAGCATGTGGCCATCTCTTCAAACGTTAAATGTGTTAAACCCAAGACACGTCTGAGATGGTGCTTGGTTGATTTAACTGCTGATTCCCACAATCCCCCTATGTGGGGTGTGTATGCTGGTATAAAGGAAAAGTTGATACCTGGGTCGATATCATTAAAATTTAAGTTTTGAGAAAGGAGACTAGACAATTCATTAAAGGCGCCAACGAATGTAGTGCCATTATCTGAGAAAACGTTACGCGGCTTCCCCCTGCGAGCAATAAAGCGATTCATAGCTGCTAAGAAAGCGTCTTTCGTGAGGTCAGACACCAGCTCGAGGTGAAGAGCTCTTGTTGCTAAACACACAAACACACATATAAAACACTTAATGAGTCTGCACCCCCTACCCTTGCGATCAGCTATCAGGATCGGACCAGCATAATCCACCCCTGTATCTAAGAAAGGGAATTCTAAATGCACGCGCTGTTCTGGAAGATTACCCATGATAGGTTGAACAGTCATAGCTTTAATCCTACAGCATTTTACACATTGCTGTGAAACCTTTTTGGCTAGGTTTCTACCGCCGATAGGATAATAGTAGTGTCGAATCGTAGCAAGTAAGAGCTGCGGTCCAGCATGCAAAAGGCGCAGGTGATACATATTAAATATTAAGTTACAAATAATATGTGAGCTTGATAAAAGAATTGGATGTTTTACATTAAAATCATAAAATGAATTGCTTAGTCGCCCACCAACTCGAATCAAACCACTTGATTTATCTAGGAATGGAGATAATGACAACAATTTATTTTTAGTAGGCAATTGTTTATCTAAAACTAATAACTTATATTCCTCAGAAAAGGATTCCTGTTGACTATGTCTAAGTATAAAATGTAATGACATAGTCAACTCAGTGTTTGTGAGTGAGCCCCACTCTGTGGAGTTCTTTCTACATTTATTTATGAAACGCATGATATGTGCGACCACACGCTGTAGTTTAGTAAAACTAGAATACCGTTTACATAGTAATGTAATCCAGTTGTCAACAGTATCCATAGTATCAACATGATGAGATGCTACTGTTTCTAATAAGTACGACTTATCTCCTAAATTTGAATCAGGAAATAGAGGCCATGAAGAAGTTTCTTTGTGTAAAAACTGAGGACCTGACCACCACAAAGAAGAATTCACCAATTTGTCAGCTCTAAGTCCGCGCGAAGCGAGGTCTGCGGGGTTTTCAAGTGAAGGAACGTAACGCCAAGTACAACCAGCAACAGACTCCTGAATCTCGGAAACGCGATGACGAACAAAGGCTTTAAGTTGTATGGGTGATGCAGATAGCCAACCCAAGACAATGGTTGAATCGCACCAAAATACTGTTTCGTCAATATGTAATGTTAGCGACTGACGAACCTTGAGATACAGCCTTGTACCAAGTAATGCAGCGCATAGTTCGAGCCTCGGTATAGTGGTTGGCTTGATAGGAGCAACTCTACTCTTTGCAGTAAGAAGATGCACGCTAACCTCTCCGTTCCTCAATTGATTGCGAACATATACACAAGCACCATAGGCTTTTTCGGATGCGTCAGTGAAGATGTGAAGTTGAACAGTAGATGGCGACACAGAGGAAATCCATCGGGGTATTTCGATATTGTTGAGAAGAGGGAGAGTGGTTTGAAACGAATCCCAAATATTATGAATATCTTCAGGTATAGGTTCGTCCCAGGAGCATTTAGAGAGCCAAAGCTGTTGTATTATTATTTTGGCTTCCACAATGCAAGGAACTACTAGGCCCATTGGATCAAAAATTTGAGCAAGGGCCGACAGGATTTGACGCTTTGTAGTTCTGTCACCTTTTTGGCTAGGTTTCTACCGCCGATAGGATAATAGTAGTGTCGAATCGTAGCAAGTAAGAGCTGCGGTCCAGCATGCAAAAGGCGCAGGTGATACATATTAAATATTAAGTTACAAATAATATGTGAGCTTGATAAAAGAATTGGATGTTTTACATTAAAATCATAAAATGAATTGCTTAGTCGCCCACCAACTCGAATCAAACCACTTGATTTATCTAGGAACGGAGATAATGACAACAATTTATTTTTAGTAGGCAATTGTTTATCTAAAACTAATAACTTATATTCCTCAGAAAAGGATTCCTGTTGACTATGTCTAAGTATAAAATGTAATGACATAGTCAACTCTGTGTTTGTGAGTGAGCCACACTCTGTGGAGTTCTTTCTACATTTATTTATGAAACGCATGATATGTGCGACCACACGCTGTAATTTAGTAAAACTAGAATACCGTTTACATAGTAATGTAATCCAGTTGTCAACAGTATCCATAGTATCAACATGATGAGATGCTACTGTTTCTAATAAGTACGACTTATCTCCTAAATTTGAATCAGGAAATAGAGGCCATGAAGAAGTTTCTTTGTGTAAAAACTGAGGACCTGACCACCACAAAGAAGAGTTCACCAATTTGTCAGCTCTAAGTCCACGCGAAGCGAGGTCTGCGGGGTTTTCAAGTGAAGGAACGTAACGCCAAGTACAATCAGCAACAGACTCCTGAATCTCGGAAACGCGATGACGAACAAAGGCTTTAAGTTGTATAGGTGATGCAGATAGCCAACCCAAGACAATGGTTGAATCGCACCAAAATACTGTTTCGTCAATATGTAATGTTAGCGACTGACGAACCTTGAGATACAGCCTTGTACCAAGTAATGCAGCGCATAGTTCGAGCCTCGGTATAGTGGTTGGCTTGATAGGAGCAACTCTACTCTTTGCAGTAAGAAGATGCACGCTAACCTCTCCGTTCCTCGATTGATTGCGAACATATACACAAGCACCATAGGCTTTTTCGGATGCGTCAGTGAAGATGTGAAGTTGAACAGTAGATGGCGACACAGAGGAAATCCATCGGGGTATTTCGATATTGTTGAGAAGAGGGAGAGTGGTTTGAAACGAATCCCAAATATTATGAATATCTTCAGGTATAGGTTCGTCCCAGGAGCGTTTAGAGAGCCAAAGCTGTTGTATTATTATTTTGGCTTCCACAATGCAAGGAACTACTAGGCCCATTGGATCAAAAATTTGAGCAATGGCCGACAGGATTTTACGCTTTGTAGTTCTGTCAGTGGAAGACAAATTTATGGAAAAAGTAAATGTATCTGTCGAGCACTTCCAGTTAAGCCCTAAGGTTTTCGACGTATGATTATCATCACAGAGATTAACTAAATCAGAATCGTTGCGATCATTGCAAAGAGCCTGCAAAACTTCACTCGAGTTGGATTGCCACTTGCGAAGATTGTATTTTGCAGACTGCAAGATATCCACGACTTGATGACACTTGACTATTGTCTCTGAAACAGAAGAACCGCCCGACAAATAGTCATCGACATAGAAATCATGCGCTATGGTAAAGCCTATTGCAGGGTCGGAACTCTCCCCAGCCAATTCAATCAAGCACCTAGTCGCTAAGAAGGGCGCTGATGCAGTACCATACGTGACTGTATTTAACGTATATGCTTTCAATTTATGATTTGGCTCTGCTCGCCACAAAATTTGTTGCAAAGGTCTATGTACTTCACTAACCAAAGTCTGTCGGTACATCTTTTCGATGTCTGCACTGACGACTATCTTATGCTGACGAAATCGAAGCAAGATCGACAGTAGATCATCTTGTAAAGTTGGACCGACCATTTGGATAGCGTTGAGTGACTTGCCTGACGTGGTGACAGCCGAAGCATCAAATACTACTCGCAATTTCGTAGTAGAGCTTGACTCTTTCAAAACGCCATGATGAGGCAGAAAATGAGACGGTGTAGAGTTAGGTGTTTGAGTATTACTTACAGACATATGACCCAATTGTATGTATTCATTCATAAAATCAACATACAATTTTTTAAAATGAGAATCTTTTGCTAAACGTCGTTCAAGTGAAAGAAACCTATGCTTAGCCATAGCATAGGACTCACCTAAAACGTGAGGTGACTCTTTGAGAGGAATGTTAACCACAAACCGACCATCAGGGTTGCGATAAGTGGTATCTACGAAAAGTTGTTCGCAAGCTCTTTCTTCAGAAGTAAACTTATGTTTTGGATCTAACGAATCTAATTCCCAAAAGCGTGATAAGTCTGACTGAAGATTGTCAATATGCATACACACCTGAGAAGATGAATTCGATTGCATTATAGCGCCAGAAATAAGCCAGCCTAACTTTGACTCGAACAAAGAAGGCTTGTTTGTGCCTAATGTGACCCGATTCGCGCCTATGACACTCCAAAATACCTCCGCGCCGACTAGGATGTCGATCGAAGACGGAATGTAGTATTGTGGGTCGGCAAGACGAATGGTAGAAGGTATTTTTAAGTTGCTCGTATCAACGAATGAATTCGGTATGTACGACGAAACTTTCGGCAAGACAAAACAATCAATATTGATTTTATAATCACTATTGAGTGATTTTAAAACGATCGAACAACCTTGCGAGCAACTTGAGGATTGATAATTTATACCTACCACTTTGGACTTGGCGTTGTAGGTAGGAATTTGAAGCTTACGGGCTAAGTCGCTGGACATGAAGTTAGCCGTGCTCCCGTTGTCCAGCAAGACTCGAGCAGTGTGACAGTTGCCCTTTGAGTCCGTCACCTGCACGAGCGCTGTGGAAAGTAGAATTATGCGAGATGGAGCTGAATGATTAGCAGACAAGACAATGTTTTGAGTGTTAGAAAGTTCACTATCACTATGGATGTGCAGCAATGTATGGTGCTTTTCATTGCAGTATTTACAATGTGTTGACCTGCACTTATTAGCGTTATGTCCTGGGCGAAGACAGTTAAGACATACGTTAAAACCATGAGCTCTTTTGATCCGAACCTCCACTGGAAGTGATTTAAATGTTTCACATGTGAACATATGATGATCCTGTTTACACATTGGACACAAAACAGATTTATTGTTTGGCTTTTCAGTAGTAGCTAGAAAACTTTTATTAGGTTTATTGTTATCGTTGAAACCCTCGCCTTTTGTTTTGATGGACTTAGCCTCCTCAAGTGTTTCTAATAAATCAGATCTGTTACTGAGAAAATTTATGAAGGTAGTTAATGTCGGAGGTTCAGTCAGAGAGTTTCTATGCTCCTCCCACTCACGATTGGTCACCTGATCTAATTTACCAGCCATAATATAAATTACAAGTGTGTCCCAGTGTTGAACTGGTTGCCCAAGTGTGGATAGGGCTCTAAGATTTTTATTCGTTGTATCAATAATGTGGCGTAATGACTTACTTGATTCTTTACTGATAGGGTTCACGTTAAAGAGAGCTTGCACATGATTGTTGACTAGCAATCTCTTGTTATCGTACCTGTCACAAAGTAACTTCCAGGCAGCGTCGTAGTTTTCCGAACTGAAATCTAAATTATCTACGACAAGAGAGGCACTATCTTTTAAAGAAGCGCGCAGATAATGTAATTTATTGATTTTATTTATGCTGTCATTACTGTGTATTATAGAGGTAAATGTATCTCTAAACTCCAACCAATCATGATAGCTGCCCGAAAACTTCGGTAGGTCAATTTTTGGTAATCGTATAGAGTTATGTTTATGTGTGTGATTAGTACAAGACCCCACCTCGGACGTTGAATCTCCTGCTTGCTTACTGCGGGTGGAGCTGATTAGCTGGCGCGCAGTAGCCACCAAGCTGCAATACTGCTTCTCAAATTCCTCCCGCTCCGCATATTGCTCGCTAGGGTCGTCCGCGATTGTCTCCAAATCACACTGTAATACATCGTATTTTTCATATAAATTTTCAAATATATTAAGGCGATATTCAACCTCCAATATTTGCGTATCACTAAGTTGCTTACAAGATTGAGAAACATTTATAAAGGAAGCAAATTGTGTAAGCTTGGCCTTAATTGAAGCTCGCTTCTTAATTAAGCTTTTAGCGTCTGACATGTTGCAAAGGCAAGGCAAGGTTTGAGCAAGCAAGATAAAAAAAAAAAAAAAATTGTTATAAAAAAAAGTAAGGTAAATTTTAAAAACTTATTAAGCTGCAATACGGCTATGCAATGCTTGCTCAAACCTTGCCTTGCCTTTGCAACATGTCAGACGCTAAAAGCTTAATTAAGAAGCGAGCTTCAATTAAGGCCAAGCTTACACAATTTGCTTCCTTTATAAATGTTTCTCAATCTTGTAAGCAACTTAGTGATACGCAAATATTGGAGGTTGAATATCGCCTTAATATATTTGAAAATTTATATGAAAAATATGATGTATTACAGTGTGATTTGGAGACAATCGCGGACGACCCTAGCGAGCAATATGCGGAGCGGGAGGAATTTGAGAAGCAGTATTGCAGCTTGGTGGCTACCGCGCGCCAGCTAATCAGCTCCACCCGCAGTAAGCAAGCAGGAGATTCAACGTCCGAGGTGGGGTCTTGTACTAATCACACACATAAACATAACTCTATACGGTTACCAAAAATTGACCTACCTAAGTTTTCGGGCAGCTATCATGATTGGTTGGAGTTTAGAGATACATTTACCTCTATAATACACAGTAATGACAGCATAAATAAAATCAATAAATTACATTATCTGCGCGCTTCTTTAAAAGATAGTGCCTCTCTTGTCGTAGATAATTTAGATTTCAGTTCGGAAAACTACGACGCTGCCTGGAAGTTACTTTGTGACAGGTATGATAACAAGAGATTGCTAGTCAACAATCATGTGCAAGCTCTCTTTAACGTGAACCCTATCAGTAAAGAATCAAGTAAGTCATTACGCCATATTATTGATACAACGAATAAAAATCTTAGAGCCCTATCCACACTTGGGCAACCAGTTCAACACTGGGACACACTTGTAATTTATATTATGGCTGGTAAATTAGATCAGGTGACCAATCGTGAGTGGGAGGAGCATAGAAACTCTCTGACTGAACCTCCGACATTAACTACCTTCATAAATTTTCTCAGTAACAGATCTGATTTATTAGAAACACTTGAGGAGGCTAAGTCCATCAAAACAAAAGGCGAGGGTTTCAACGATAACAATAAACCTAATAAAAGTTTTCTAGCTACTACTGAAAAGCCAAACAATAAATCTGTTTTGTGTCCAATGTGTAAACAGGATCATCATATGTTCACATGTGAAACATTTAAATCACTTCCAGTGGAGGTTCGGGTCAAAAGAGCTCATGGTTTTAACGTATGTCTTAACTGTCTTCGCCCAGGACATAACGCTAATAAGTGCAGGTCAACACATTGTAAATATTGCAATGAAAAGCACCATACATTGCTGCACATCCATAGTGATAGTGAACTTTCTAACACTCAAAACATTGTCTTGTCTGCTAATCATTCAGCTTCATCTCGCATAATTCTACTTTCCACAGCGCTCGTGCAGGTGACGGACTCAAAGGGCAACTGTCACACTGCTCGAGTCTTGCTGGACAACGGGAGCACGGCTAACTTCATGTCCAGCGACTTAGCCCGTAAGCTTCAAATTCCTACCTACAACGCCAAGTCCAAAGTGGTAGGTATAAATTATCAATCCTCAAGTTGCTCGCAAGGTTGTTCGATCGTTTTAAAATCACTCAATAGTGATTATAAAATCAATATTGATTGTTTTGTCTTGCCGAAAGTTTCGTCGTACATACCGAATTCATTCGTTGATACGAGCAACTTAAAAATACCTTCTACCATTCGTCTTGCCGACCCTCAATACTACATTCCGTCTTCGATCGACATCCTAGTCGGCGCGGAGGTATTTTGGAGTGTCATAGGCGCGAATCGGGTCACATTAGGCACAAACAAGCCTTCTTTGTTCGAGTCAAAGTTAGGCTGGCTTATTTCTGGCGCTATAATGCAGTCGAATTCATCTTCTCAGGTGTGTATGCATATTGACAATCTTCAGTCAGACTTATCACGCTTTTGGGAATTAGATTCGTTAGATCCAAAACATAAGTTTACTTCTGAAGAAAGAGCTTGCGAACAACTTTTCGTGGATACCACTTATCGCAACCCTGATGGTCGGTTTGTGGTTAACATTCCTCTCAAAGAGTCACCTCATGTTTTAGGTGAGTCCTATGCTATAGCTAAGCATAGGTTTCTTTCACTTGAACGACGTTTAGCAAAAGATTCTCATTTTAAAAAATTGTATGTTGATTTTATGAATGAATACATACAATTGGGTCATATGTCTGTAAGTAATACTCAAACACCTAACTCTACACCGCCTCATTTTCTGCCTCATCATGGCGTTTTGAAAGAGTCAAGCTCTACTACGAAATTGCGAGTAGTATTTGATGCTTCGGCTGTCACCACGTCAGGCAAGTCACTCAACGCTATCCAAATGGTCGGTCCAACTTTGCAAGATGATCTACTGTCGATCTTGCTTCGATTTCGTCAGCATAAGATAGTCGTCAGTGCAGACATCGAAAAGATGTACCGACAGACTTTGGTTAGTGAAGTACATAGACCTTTGCAACAAATTTTGTGGCGAGCAGAGCCAAATCATAAATTGAAGGCATATACGTTAAATACAGTCACGTATGGTACTGCATCAGCGCCCTTCTTAGCGACTAGGTGCTTGATTGAATTGGCTAAGGAGAGTTCCGACCCTGCAATAGGCTTTACCATAGCGCATGATTTCTATGTCGATGACTATTTGTCAGGTGGTTCTTCTGTTTCAGAGACAATAGTCAAGTGTCATCAAGTCGTGGATATCTTGCAGTCTGCAAAATACAATCTTCGCAAGTGGCAATCCAACTCGAGTGAAGTTTTGCAGGCTCTTTGCAATGATCGCAACGATTCTGATTTAGTTAATCTCTGTGATGATAATCATACGTCGAAAACCTTAGGGCTTAACTGGAAGTGCTCGACAGATACATTTACTTTTTCCATAAATTTGTCTTCCACTGACAGAACTACAAAGCGTCAAATCCTGTCGGCCCTTGCTCAAATTTTTGATCCAATGGGCCTAGTAGTTCCTTGCATTGTGGAAGCCAAAATAATAATACAACAGCTTTGGCTCTCTAAATGCTCCTGGGACGAACCTATACCTGAAGATATTCATAATATTTGGGATTCGTTTCAAACCACTCTCCCTCTTCTCAACAATATCGAAATACCCCGATGGATTTCCTCTGTGTCGCCATCTACTGTTCAACTTCACATCTTCACTGACGCATCCGAAAAAGCCTATGGTGCTTGTGTATATGTTCGCAATCAATTGAGGAACGGAGAGGTTAGCGTGCATCTTCTTACTGCAAAGAGTAGAGTTGCTCCTATCAAGCCAACCACTATACCGAGGCTCGAACTATGCGCTGCATTACTTGGTACAAGGCTGTATCTCAAGGTTCGTCAGTCGCTAACATTACATATTGACGAAACAGTATTTTGGTGCGATTCAACCATTGTCTTGGGTTGGCTATCTGCATCACCCATACAACTTAAAGCCTTTGTTCGTCATCGCGTTTCCGAGATTCAGGAGTCTGTTGCTGGTTGTACTTGGCGTTACGTTCCTTCACTTGAAAACCCCGCAGACCTCGCTTCGCGCGGACTTAGAGCTGACAAATTGGTGAATTCTTCTTTGTGGTGGTCAGGTCCTCAGTTTTTACACAAAGAAACTTCTTCATGGCCTCTATTTCCTGATTCAAATTTAGGAGATAAGTCGTACTTATTAGAAACAGTAGCATCTCATCATGTTGATACTATGGATACTGTTGACAACTTCCGACCCCCCTTTTTTTAAACTCCTAATTTTTTTCTTTAATAATTTATCAGTCAAATGATAAATGATGACACTTTGCACGTCAATTTTATCGTCAGTTGAAACTAGAAGAGGTCGGTGTTTCTTAGTTGACTACTCTGAAAAGAATCAACGAAACAAACTCCCCTTAGTTTCAAAGTCTCTTTTAAAAGTCCATGCAGTCCACATAATTAATCCCAGTCAGCTAGTTCTAATTTGGTACAGAGTTAGCTTGAACTGGACAACAAAGGGATAGGGCTACTTTTTATAGACTTTGACATTACCACGACCGAAGCCGCTGACAGAATCACGAAGCGAACGAAGCCTGAATGACGATCATATATTTTCTGCTTCAATCGAAGATCAGGCATGTGATCTTATTACCCGCTTTTTCTCCCAAAAATGTTGTATTTACGAAGAAAGAATAATAAGCTTTCTCGGACGTAAACGTACGCCTACAGTGTGCAAATACCGTCCATTCAGAAGTTCCCTCTCGATTGAGTTATTAAACGAAGTTCCTGTCCTACCTAAACGTTTGGTTGCTGGGGTCTCGGGGTCTCGGATTACTGGAGCGTCACGCCCGACCCAAATTGACTATAATTAATCATTTCGTGTACGTATTAATTGAGACAGCGTCGTATCGAGGGAATTTATACACCACAGTTATGAAATTAGAACGGCCCCGAAAAAAATCATGTCTGATTTCATCATTGAGTTTTAAAGAGGAAAATTTTGCCGGTTTCCAGAAATGTGACCTTGATATGGTTCTCATGTCAAGGTTTTTTCTGTATTCATATGATTCAGAATTTTGCAAACAAACATTTCTGAAACAATGTAAATCCCACACATATATGACCAGCATTACTTGGAAAATTAATAAAATTACAGAGCAATTCGTTCAAGGTAATGTTTTAAAAGTAGGTTAAGTAATGTCATGAAATCAATGGGAACAGGACCTTGTCGTAATAATACCCATTATCCGCTAAGTACAGTAAGTACATGATGAATTGTGAAGCCAACATCCATTAAATAAAATTTACATATACAATAATATTATACAGAGGTAGTTTGTTTTTTTTTGTTTGAGGAATCTCTGAAAGTACTGGTCTGATTGCAAACATTTTTTTACCAAAAGAAAGTGGGTTTATTCCTGAGTGACATAGGCTATATTTTATGTATGCGGGCGAAGCCGCGGGCAAAAGCTATTCTAAAATATATAAGGAGACTTTGACTGATATATCAACGCACAGCCAAAACTACAAGGAGAGTTTAATTATGCACAAGGCTTCCTTTTATGATGTAGGCGATTACTAAGAGAGAATTTTCTGATATTCAACCCCTAAGGAGATGAAACGACGCCGGGGGTCCAAAGTATTTATAGAGAAATTAACTCTTGTAGAGCGAAGCCGTTGTCAGAAGCTAGTTTAGGTACAAAATGTATTAATATATTCTGTAAATAGACGACGCTGCTTGAAATTCTTAGCGGAAATTAGTTCGGAAATCATATTCGACGTCTAGTTTTAACGAAACACTCGAGCTGGGGTGTAACGTGGGCGGACAGCGCTTGTCGACATCCCTCCATTGCATCGTGACGTCGGTCAGACGTCCCTCGACGAAAACTTATATCCTTTTTGTGACACACAATGGTCGTAGAAAAGTTTTGGATTCGAAAACTTGTTAGTATCGAGCTATTGGGGAGGTTGAATCGTTATCGTTTACGATATTTTTGCTACTGTACTGCTTATTCTTACTTCTCGGTCATTGGTCGCTTTTTCAAAAGTGGCTAATATCAGTTCTATTATTTATAAAATTTTCCATTATTGTCTGCCCATTGTATTGACTTTCATTCTTTTGTCTACTCTGGAAAACTCACAACGTCTATTGTGAACTGCGTATTAGGCCAGCAGCTTAACTTCAGCAGTAATCAAAAAGTCAAATAAACCGTATTAAAGAACTTACAAATCTTTTTCTACTCACAGCATTTTATTGGCTTCAGAGAGCGTGATCCGTCTCCTTGTAATGTTCCGGAATATAGATAAAGTTCCGAACTGACTTTTGCAGTGGGATAGTATTCCAAAATTTTACGCCCGAAGTCCCGGTAGTTCGTGTTGTTTTATTCATTGATATGAAACTGGGTTTGCACTTTAAACTAGTTTCTTGTTTTATTTGATTTTTATCCTGGTACGGATCCAAGGAGAGAGTTTGTTATAAGTTGTATAAACATTGACAGCAAAGGCAACTAACTAACTGTTTGGGGGATAGGAACCAGAGTCTCATGACCTGAACCAGTAATAGGGCTATAGTTGTGATGACAGCCAAGTAATCAATAACCATGAATAATGCCACTGCTACCGTACTTTTTCGTTTCTTACAGGCTCAGAATTTTACTGTCTCTATATCCGATCATTGATTCTATAGCGATCTCTTAGAGAAAGAATCAGATGGCTTAGTTTTACCAGGATTTTGACTAACGATTTATCCATTATAAATTGTTAATACTCTTATTATAAAACTGAAGAGTTTGTTTGTTTGATCATGCTAATTTTGTAACTACTAGTTCGTATTGAAAACATATTTTACAGAGTTAGAAGTACATTACAGAGATAGAGGTAAATTTTAGTGTTGAATAGCTCATTTATTGAAAAAGGCCATAATAATATATACGGTACGGGACGATCCACGGTAGCGGAACAGTAGTTCCTCATAAAATTATTTCATTTAATGATATCGTACTAATAAATCCCATTTTTTTTCCGTAGGTGAAAGATATCTGCAACGAGTTAGAAGTTCGAGTGCTGTGTCACAAGATCCTACAAAATGTATCAATACTGTTGGATGCAGATCGAGGGTCCCTGTTCCTGGTGCAAGGAGAGAGGGCGTCACCTAATCCACAAAATGGCAGGTTAGTAAAGAAACGAAACTGTATTCATATGAAAATTTGTCTACAAAGTATACAATGAAATTCGAAGGTTGGTAGCTGTACGGTAAATCATAGACTTGCAAAACTCACTTATAATTTTAATGTGTTCTTTCATCTCAAAATGTTAATGTACTATGTAGTGGCCAATGTTTATAGAGTTTTATACTTCGCAAATATTCGGTAGTGCCTCTTAAACTTTTGTTTGCCAAGATTAGGTTACGAATAAGCACTAACCGACTTTATCTGTTCATACACAATTTTCTCTTCTTTTATATCATAGATTTGTTGCAAACATTTTATTTTATCTTGGATGGCATTCTGGCTTGAAATGTAAAGGTACCTATGTTATCTAATCCTTTTGGGTTTGAATTTTCCTTCCTGTAAGATTACTTTTGGCTGGCTTAAGTGTCCCTAGAGATTGTGTTTCGCTTACCGATCTAAAAGTAAGCACAGTCGCTACCTGGCTACTTTGTTGGCAATAGCCAATAAGAACGATTGGCATTTTGAATAAACTATACGTCTCTTGGGCTTCCTTCTGGTTGCTTCAAGAGCCACTAAGTTTGAACTATCTTTGACTTAGCAACAGTGAAGTTGCAGACAGTACTGTCGTTTGAGCAAATAGATTAAATCATCTGAATGTTACTCAGTGTTATTAAGAGCTAGATCAAACAGCCAATCACACGATCCGAATTGTGAACTAAGTGCTTCTGAATAATTAACAGACCAACCATGGAATGTAAGATCAACCATTGAAATCTTAGTTCCAATTTATCGGCATAGTTGCCGCATACAATTATTTATTAAGAGGACTATAGGAGCTTATCGCAAGTTTTATGATGCGCAAAATTATATGGTCCACTGCAGTAAAATATGGTATTCTTTAGGATAAATGCTATATAGTTAGTGTGTTCAAAACATAATATATACAGTTAATTTAGTACAATAAAAAAAAATCACGATAATGCCTCTAAAAATTTCCTTTATCGATTAAAATCGGACTAGTAAATATGCAATCATTCTAATTGTTTGTCAGATTATTCTACAAGCAACATTTTACTGTTATAATGTTTAAATTTTATAATCAAATCTGTAAATTTTTAGTTGTTTTATTGACTGGCCTGTTGATCTAGTGGTTAGTGGCCCTGACTGCTATGCCGAAGGTCGTGGGTTCGATACCCACCCAGGACAAATGTTTGTGCGATGAACATGATCATTTGTTCTGTGTCCCCAGACACAGAACAATATGTTATGTAATTTATCTGTAACATGTATGTATTTAGAAATATATAAGTATGTTTATCAGTTGTCTAGTACTCATAACACAAGCTCTACTTATCTTGGGACTAGACGGCGTTGTGTGATAGTTGTGAAATATTATTATTATTATTATCAGATAACCGCTGAAATGCTTTATATTTTGTAAGCATTTTGTCTTCGCATCTCTTTCTTCTGTAAGCAGTCTGAGAATAATATAATCTATATATATAAAAATCAATGCCATTTTTCGTTGTTATTTTATAACTCAAGAACGGGTTCACCTATCCAAACCAAATTTTTAGGCTTTGTTCGGACTATTTAGTAGATGGTTTATGTGAAGTTTGGTAGGGTAGAGTAGGGTATAATAGGGTAGAGTAGGGTATAGTAGTGCAGAGTAGAGTAGAGTAGTGTAGAGTAATGTAGGGTAGAGTAGGGTAGAGTAGGGTAGAGTAGGGTAGAGTAGGGTAGAGTAGGGTAGAGTAGGGTAGAGTAGGGTAGAGTAGGGTAGAGTAGGGTAGAGTAGGGTAGAGTAGGGTAGAGTAGGGTAGAGTAGGGTAGAGTAGGGTAGAGTAGGGTAGAGTAGGGTAGAGTAGGGTAGAGTAGGGTAGAGTAGGGTAGAGTAGGGTAGAGTAGGGTAGAGTAGGGTAGAGTAGGGTAGAGTAGGGTAGAGTAGGGTAGAGTAGGGTAGAGTAGGGTAGAGTAGGGTAGAGTAGGGTAGAGTAGGGTAGAGTAGGGTAGAGTAGGGTAGAGTAGGGTAGAGTAGGGTAGAGTAGGGTAGAGTAGGGTAGAGTAGGGTAGAGTAGGGTAGAGTAGGGTAGAGTAGGGTAGAGTAGGGTAGAGTAGGGTAGAGTAGGGTAGAGTAGGGTAGAGTAGGGTAGAGTAGGGTAGAGTAGGGTAGAGTAGGGTAGAGTAGGGTAGAGTAGGGTAGAGTAGGGTAGAGTAGGGTAGAGTAGGGTAGAGTAGGGTAGAGTAGGGTAGAGTAGGGTAGAGTAGGGTAGAGTAGGGTAGAGTAGGGTAGAGTAGGGTAGAGTAGGGTAGAGTAGGGTAGAGTAGGGTAGAGTAGGGTAGAGTAGGGTAGAGTAGGGTAGAGTAGAGTAGTGTAGGGTAGAGTAGGGTAGAGTAGGGTAGAGTAGGGTAGAGTAGGGTAGAGTAGAGTAGTGTAGGGTAGAGTAGGGTAGGGTAGAGTAGGGCAGAGTAGGGAAGAGTAGGATAGAGTAGGGTAGAGTAGAGTAGTGTAGGGTAGAGTAGGGTAGGGTAGAGTAGGGCAGAGTAGGGAAGAGTAGGATAGAGTAGAGTAGAGTAGAGTAGGGAAGAGCGGGAGTGAAGCCGCGCGGGCAAAAGCTAGTATAATATAATATTACAGAACTATCACACAACGCTGAATGACCACGCTGTAGATCCTATAGCCCTCTTAAACAAGAATATAAAATTAACAAATGTAGGCTATAAAAATTAATTGGAACAGTATTGATAAGAAAAGCGTACGTACCACAATAGACTCAAAAACATTTCCAATAAGAAGTAGGAAATCGAAATGAGAATTTGCACTTGAATGCAAGTCACTCGTTCGTAATCAGAAGTTATAGCTTCAAGAACGAGTTTGTACAACTGCAGTACTGATATGGATGCCGCTGAATACTACAGACATTTCAAGCTGCCATACATCACTATATCCGTCTCTTTTCTTTGTATGAAAAGCAACGTCAACGAAAAGGAAGGAGTAATTTGGTCAAGGAATTGTAATACAACTCTCTTGGACACTCGCATGAATCCACCAATGTATTTTATTTGACTTATATCCTAGTGATAGTCAAGCCCGTTCAACAACTATTTGTCAAAATACTGAAAAGTTTAAACAAAAGTTCGCTGCAGCGCTACATTGGCATTATAGGTATCGTCCAACAGAACTATTAAAACATGCAGCGCTAAGATAGCTTTTAGAAGATACTTTTTTCGCGACCAAAATGTCTTCGCTATGAATTTTGTGGCACTTACGCGTTTCGTTCAACATAGTGTAACGTTCAAGGTGTACAGTCGACATTACACCTGAGTCGAATGAATTGAATGTTCGGCACGCCAAATTTAGTGCGTAGTACATATACAGGTTTATTAAAATTTGTAAAACACTGGTAACCTCTCTAAGATAGTTACTAACATCATAAACAACAACTTTTGTTCTGTAACTTTTAAAAATGTATATTTTAGTTCATCAGATTTTCATACAAAAATAAAAATATTGAAATTGAACGGTCTAAATATTACGAGGTCTTTGCGAAGTAAGCGAGGGTCGGGTGGCGGAGGTGCTTGATGCGCTTGCGTCGCGTCATACATACAGCGTACAGCAAAATACAGAGTTGAAATGTGTTAGATAGAACAACGAAATTGAAGGTTTGTTTTTGGTGAATGTGTTATATTTTGTAAAAAGTCGTTGAATAAAAGTTGTTGTGTATGATGTTAGTAATACAGAACGGCAAGGTAGTTAGTGTTTTACAAATAACCCTGTTTATCGATGATAGCTGCTTTCTAGTTCCCCGACAGCTGTATTTCCGTTCGCCAGAGTGATTTTACTGTCTGTGCGGACATTTACGAGGCGCTTGATTCATAGCTAATGAAACCATTTCTAATGAAGAATAGATGGGTATAAAATCTCGAGTTCTAATGGTTTTATTCCTCGATCAATAGAAACATGACTTGTCTGAAGTCTAGACGTTCATCAAACTTTTCTTGAATGCATTCCCCTCTTTCAAGCACTCATCAGATTATCATAAGACTAGCGTAGATAAATGTTGGTATCTCCATAAAAACTTTGGACCCTCTTTCATCCTCTTGAGGGGTATTTTGGAAAATCCACACATCATGCTTAAATTCCTCTCAGACTTTTTATACATTTGAATATTTATTTAGTCTTGTTTGAATGCGCGGAGTTAATTTGCGTAAAATGTATATGTCTGCATACAAGTCTATTATTCCGCTCAGCCTTGATGCCAGGATTTTTTGTATGTCCCACACAATCTCAGCTTGACGTCATGCTGAAAAATCCTACATTTAGCTGTCTTTGATGATGTACATGTCGCAGCCAACGAGCTTAGTCAGCCATTTATTTAATAGCCTAGCATTTTTTACTCAACGCCAATACGGCGACAATATTTAATAAAATGGTTGACTTATGTCCGTGCTTATGTTTAGGTCATTCATATAATGGGGTAAAACTTTGTTGACCACTAGTTAAATGGCGCCGTACTGAATACACAGTTATAAAACTCTTAACGAAGTGTAAATGACGTATTATCACCCCTGTAACGGTGCGCGCCTCAAGGAGTTGTCAGCAACAGCAGGGTCCCAGCTGGGTCGAAGCCTACTGGGGCCAGGGTTAGCTTCGAGAGAAAGCTCATAGAAGGCACGAAGCTCGTATGAAGGCATGAAGAAACGGGGTGGGTCTGTAGTCAGTAAAAGTCTGACACTATCTCCTGCTCCGCCCAAGAGCAGAGGTTGTCATTAGATGATTTTCCCACCATAAAAAACACTTGTAATGTTCTCGAAGGCTGCAGAAACCATACGGGATAGTGATAGATGGTTTTTTTTGGTAAAAATGTTAGGCAGTTAACAAAATGGCTGATAAAGCTAGTTGGCTGCAACATACACATCACAGGATTGAAATTAGTAAAAATTTTAATCGTTCTACCTTTCGCTAATTCTAATAGCTTTCTTAAATGTGGTTGTGGAAATGTAAGAGGATCTAGAGGTAATGAAATCGCAAGGAAACTGCTTGAGGGATAATTACGTCTAGACGTGAAAGTGAATTTTGTCGTCTAAAGGGTCAAATTTTATTACGAAAATTAATGGCCCGTTCGTCTCCCGTCAGTGACCTTCAGCGGTTGAACCTTTGATGAGACTGTCAGACCATTGAGTGTACAATGTGCAGGGGTGGTTATGGTAATGAGAACTGCAGGGTTCATGAATAGTGAACACAATTATTGTGCTATTTTTGTGCTACTTCCCGTTCGATTATAATTTAGGTGTCTTCAAGGCAGGCTCTTTACAAACTATTGCTCTTCACCGTCAACGATTGTATCATTGCTTACCGTTAGGTGGGATCGCAGTCAAGCACTAGTTTATATTAATTTAAAAAAAAAGCTTGGACATGGAATTCCCTACCGCAGTCTGTGTTTCCTGATAGCTGCAACCTTTGGGCTTTTACGTCAACAGTGAATAGATTGCTTCTAGGCAAGCGTGCTCCTTCGTGGACCAATTTATCAATAGGTTAGACAATGGTCAAACGAGAGACTACAAGAGAGACAAATGCCACTATTTTTTTTATTATACTTAGTAAAAAAAGTAGTGACATTTGTTTTGGAGAAGTTTTGAATCCGATAGTTATGCTGACTTATTTCTTGTGTACTGTATTTTCTTAAATTCTTAGACTATTGGCATTTAAGGAATTCATGATATTAAAAGACTGAATTGCAGTTTCTATTTACTATGAACGGTAAACTTCTGAACTTTTTTAATATAAGCATGCAGCTTTGATTTCACAAGATAAATGCTAAAACTTTTCTAATTTAACACATTTTTTTCCAAGACATCGCCTTCAAATAGAGTTTAGAAATTCGCATGTTTTCACATATTTTCTGAAGTAGACTAGCTTTACAAAGAATGGTCCATTTTCTAAAAGTTAAATTAATATCGTGACTGGGTACTTCTGTCAAATGGAAGCCACTTGCATACACCACATTTGTCTGGGAGCTAATGCAATTTTGCACTAGTTTGTATTCGACGTGAGCCCGACCAACGGATGCACTTAACATATTGACAAAGTTCATAACAAACATGAATACAATACATTATGTATTGCAAATGTGTTCTCCTTGTATTGATTATGGAAACTTGTGTTATTCTGGGAGATGACGGATGTTTGTACCGAGTCCACTTCACAGATCCGGATTAGATTACTTATATACTATACTTATGTATATAAAAATGTATCCCTATTTTCCTTGATCACGTTATCATGTGTGGATGGCTAATTTTGTTATTGTGAGGAGAAGGTTCTTATGAAAGACAAAAATTAAGAAAATTTAGCAAAAAAATTGGGAAATTTCAGGAATATGTGTTTGTTTTAACCTTTTGCGTTTGATACTTGAAAGCTTAGATACGACAGACATGATGTCTCGACAGACATTATCTGACCCGACAGACGTCGTTCAGTCAAAAGAAAGTGGACTAAAGATTTACAACCGTGACATTGACAGCTAGGAACAGTTTCAATGTAATAAAGAAAAATATGTTGTTGACTGTTTTCGAATTTCATATTTTCTAATTTATTAAGTTTATTAAAAAAAAAGAAACATCCAAATTGACGTCGTCATTCTCAAGTTTTGCCATTCGACTACCGTAATTGGAGACAATAGAAAGACATTGAGAGAGCGAACACCGGCGTTCGCTTGGGGTTTAATCACAAAATATATAGGCAGGCATAGCGGTGTCTACAGCAACGCACGCATAGACACCGCTCATGGACACGATGTCTCAGTAGCATCTCGGACCACTCGTCAAACAGTTCCGGTTCAAACGCTCATTAGTTTGCGTCCACCGTGCGTAGGTATAAAAAGTGAAATATATACACGAGATTGTCTTCAGTACGTAACTATTTTGTGGTTTAATGACATAAATAAATATAATGCTATATTGCTCTTCGACTGATTCAAAGAGTACCTACGTATAATAAAAGCCTACCACTTTTACTACTCAAACGAACTCTTTATTTTTATGTTACTCATCCACGTTTATTCGTATTGTCGGTGTTAAAAGCAAAAAAGGCTTCATACGTGCTTAGTGCATATACTCTCCTACCACATCCTCTATATTGAGCCGAATACAAGAGCGTTCATAAAATATTTTCAGTGTTTTCAGTGGTTTGTACATTCGTATAATTTTCCTGAGTTTTTCAACGGCTCTAACCCCTTTGAGGTTTCTCTAAAATTAAATTTCGCATGGAAATTCATTTGAAAGCTCGCAGTAAACGTGGTTTACCATTAGATACCACTGTGGTTTCTGTTCTTGTCTATTCTTTTTAGGGTTCTGTTTCCAAAGGGTAAAAACGGGACCCTACTTCGCTGTGAGTTCGTCTTTCACCAGGCTGTAACTAATGAATAGAGAATAAAAAATCAGTTGCAATTTTCACAGATGATGAATTTTCGTTGCGACTATTACAAGAAATAATAAAAACAGAACAAATTAAATATTCAAATTGGATTTTCGTTGCCGCTATTACAAGAAATAATAAAAACAGAACATATTAAATATTCAAATGTGCATCATGAGACCAATGTGTTTTTCCCCTTGATATTAATAAAGTCAACAGGATGCTTGAAATATTTAGAGAATATTTCGTTTTATAATATTCACTTTAGAAATAAATAGTTAAATTAAAATAAATTAAATATTTAAGGGAGCTCCTCACATACTGGTAATTTTTTTTGCCATTTTTTGCTCGATATTAATATTGTAGTTCGGAACCATTCATGTGCTAGTCCGACTCGCACTTGTTCAGCTTTTTTTTTCTTTATTCTGATTTCCCGACATTTCTTGCGTCGAACAAAGTACTTAGATGGAATTTTTCTTTCAAGACTGTTCACTTTTTCTAAGGTAGGTATCATTTATTCATTTTGCGGTTACCGTTCATTAAAAGTATAGGAACAAAATAAATGGCCAGGAAATGATATCACGTTATCGCATTATCTGCCCGGTAAAGCATTTTTTTCCTTTGCGTTATCTGTAATGTCTTTGGTTTTCCACTGATTTTAATTTTCACATGCGGTGTTTCCCTTTTTCGCCCACAATTCTTTGGACTAAAATAGACACAATTTAAACCCTCATACTCGAAATATACTCGGATTCTCTGAATACTTAATTTAAAATAAAAAGGTTTAAGGAATGACATTTATTTTTTACTACCTTTTGCCTGCGGCTTCGCCCGCATATATAAAATATAGCGTATAGAAATAAAGCAGGTTTCTATTGGTGAAAAAAATGTCACAATCGGACCAGTACTTTCAGAGATTACTTCTTACAAACAATAAAAAAACCATCATTCAATATTATAATATTGGTGTAGACTAGCTGCTGCCTCCAGCTTCGCCCGTGTGGTAGTAGAAAATTATCCTAAGGGAACACACTCCCAGGGTAAAAGGTATCCTATATACTATTCCAGGATATGGTCTACAGACCAGAATGTGATTCCTGTGTTCGGTGGTCTACCCCGTGTACGTTTCGCCGTTTAAGCGTAAAGAAGTATCTACGCTTGTAAAGTAAAGAAGTATACACTCACAAACTTACACCTTTATAAATATTAGTAGGATGTGATTTTATATCATCGTAAAAGTCCGAACTTATCGAAGGTTTTTAGTAATTCCATTTAGTTACAATAATAGCCCATCTCACTCCAATGCTTACTCATCTCAGACATTTCCATGCATGGATATAAGCTCTATCTAGGAGCTCTACAAATTGTCCCTTGTTATAAACTACTGTCCAGATTTCGTATATTTATATCGAAACTTTTTCCAACTGGTATTTCACGATTTGTACAACTTCTGAAAACTATGATGATGTCAAAGGGGATTGGAGTCCGAGGACAGGAAAGGATAGATGTAAGCATTTATCATATACCTATAGTAGTGCAGGTACCTATAGTACCGATACCTTACCGGTTATATTGAAGTACCATGCCTATAGGGGCTACTGACAATTAATCAGTATGTCCTGTTGACAGTTTAAGTAGACCGTCTACTTATTCTTTAATATTGTCATTACGAATAATTTGCCATTGACATCACCTCATAAAATCCATATCGTATGTTCTAGAGTAAGACAGTATAAGGCCTCGACCAGGGTGAGAAGCATACGCGGGTTCTAAAATGGCCTTGAAGTATAAAACACATGAAATCGCCTAGCTTGAGGAGACAGGCCCGCCTTGCTAATGAGCGATCGTCTATTGTTGTATTTTGAAGAAACTCGTCTATCCTCTACTGCCTACTACTCGTACTTCTCACGCTGTAAATTGCCTAAACTCGTTAAAAAAAAGCCCGTTTTGAAGTATGAGAAAAACCCTAGAATGTAACTTGAAACAAAACGATAAAATAATAGGGGTCCGGGGTAGTTACTAGCTATTTTATTAGTAGCTACACTACCGGACAAGCCGCTTGGTATTCAAAATATAATTGTCATAACGAGCCTTTTTTTGACAACTTTAGCCACCTAAATGCGCCTGTCCTCGCTCATCACCGCTCATCCACAGTGGACAAGGCCTACGAGTAATTAAAACCATATAATACCAATGGACATAAGGAAAAGCCGACATAGTGGTTATCTACTGGAAAGATATATCATACCCCCATGGGAAGCTTGAGTTAATGTGAATTACCGTTCTCCTGGCGCAAATGTGTCCTCGATCCGAGAATTAATACTATGTCATAGCTATAAATGCCACGTTTTCTTTGGGGTCGACATGCTTAACATACAACGAGGTTGTATTCCCAGCAGTAGGCTGAGAGGCTCTCTTCTGCTTGGCTGGTCATGTTTATGACCTGAGCGTAATAGAGGGCTTATCAGTCGAAGTTTCAATTTGGTTCATATCAGGGTCCATTTTATATGATTATTGGTTTTTTCTAGCAGTTTCGTCCATGTGAAAGTAGATAATAATCCTAAGGAAACATACTTCTTATACAAGGTGTAAGGAAGGAAGGAGGGTCTTTGCAAACATCGTGTTTTTTTTTGTTCTAAGTTTTGTCTACTGACTTGCTGAGCAAGCTCGTATTGTTTGCGGAAACCTATCCCTTACACACTATCTAAAAATCCTATGTGCAGGGCATGGTCAGTGCAAAGTTTTTTTTAGTGCGTAAAACAGGAGTAGTACCTATCCTGAACACACGTACACATATTATTATATTCCTACAAACTTTCACTAGTATAATAATAGTCTGATTTTAAAGGAAAAATAAAACTGAAAATAAATTTCACATCAACAAAAGACACTTTATTTTAAAACAAATAAAATACGAATAAAAACATTACCACGTATTTCTTAGTTTAAGACCAATGAATACATACCTATCTAAATAACAAGCTTTTAGTATTATTATCTCATTAGCGCTGAGTTTATACAATTCCAGCACAATGCAGCGGAATATACTGTAGTAATACCGTAAATATAATTGTATTTTAATTTTATCTTAGCAACGAGAAAGTTTTCATTCCCAAGATACAAACGAAACAATGGCAAGCTCGAAAATTGTCGTGTAATATTTACTCTAACAAGTACGAACTGTCGCATTAACACTTCAAGGAAATTAAACGTAACTCACTTTGGCAGCCATCATGAAAAAGGCGAGAGGGATCGCGGAAACCTGCTGAAAAACCCCTCCGTCACGTAAAAGTGGCTTATAAACTTCGTCCCCACACTAAAAGTGTATTTCCTACCGCCAACCCGCTAGTCACTGTTTAAAAATAAACTACTCGGCCTTCTAATTGTAAACGCCGACAAATACGTAACGTAGAAAGTTTTAATTAAAGATCCGGTTTTCATTAACATTACAAAGTCTAGGGAATTATTTACCATTTTCTACGGAGCCTGAATAGTCGCCTGAAACTCCAATACATGCGCCTATTAGCATATCAGATGGTTGGTATTCGTCCTTAATGAAAAACATAAGTATAATTGTTTGTTTTTCCCATTTTAATCTGATAAGGAACCTTTTAGAGTTGTAATGAGTTGGGAATATAATGTTCATTTGTAATTTATTTACCTCGACGGCGTTGACCTCCCCAGGCAGTCTAGTGGGAGACACTGACAATCCTCATTCCTCCGGCGAAGGTGGTGTGACGATTTGATCATGTTCGCGGGGCAAACATATCCTTTGACCAGATGTCGCCATAAACAGAGAGGTTTGGAAGGAGAAAGGGGAAGCAATGGCTCACACAAAAGCAACAAAAAAAATTACCAATGTTTGCCGTTTCGTGAAGTCTTAAGTAAACTGTATCAAATGATATAGGAATCATCTCTCTTAGAAATCAGCATTAAAATACAGATTTCTAGTAAATAAACCAGCTATATGACATATAGTTGAACACATTGTGTTAATAGTGGAAATATAAATATACTTAAGTTACTCAGTAATAAATAAGAATTCTACTAGCTCTTTCTTTTTTAATTTGGTCCAGTATTTTTTGAGTTTATTCATTAGACACAGAAATATAAAAGTCTTGTCTTTATTATATTAGTATAAATAAGAAACGCTTATTTCGCAATTTTTGCGTGTTAGGTACGTACACGTCGTGGGTGGATGAAATGAAATGTTCCATTACATGTCCAGCGAGGTATGTCAGTCCAAAAAGCAAAAAATCCTCTAACACGTCAACCAATAATTGAGTTAACGTTGTCCCACAAAATGAAAACAATCTAACAGAAAAACCTATAGGGACATTCCTGTCTTGGTAACTTACGGACAAATTTTCTCTTACATTGCCCGCGAGCCAATCCTTTAATCCACGTGCCGACATTACACGTTCAATATACGTATCCATACGTACAGTGTGCTGCACAAATAACTGTTGAAGTCACAAAATAGATAGATACAGAAGACAATCTACATACAAAGCGCGCTCGAGCAACGCACACATAGACACCGCTCGCGGACATGATATCTTGGCTCAATCGCCCGTTCACACTCGTACAGTTCGGCGCAACGCGCTGGCCCTAGCGCGATCGCCTAGCGTAGGTATAAAAAGTGAAGTACATACATGAGATTGACTTCTGTACCTATCTATTTTGTGGTTAAAGTGATGACGAAGACGCACTTAGGATGCAATTAGGGTTACCACACCGTTATACGGTCCGACTGACTTCATTTTGTTAGGTATTAGTCATTATGACGCTATAAACGGTACTTTGGGAATCAAAGTATTTGTTTAATTACAACAGTAATTTTGCTGTTTGTAAATCCCCAGCTATATTAAAACATGCGGTGTCATTGAAATAATATTGCAGCTCGGGATAATTAAGTCGAAATAGACATGTTGTGGTGGTTGTAGCGATGTCCTAATGCTAGCGAAGGAGAAGGCTGCAACAGGAAGGGTCACGGATATCCTGACGCCCACTGCTGTAGGATATGCCCCGGGCGTAGAGAGTCGCAAGGCGATCCACGACGACGAGCAATGGGTAGCGCGCCGTCCGATTGTCCGGTGAGGTCTGAGTACCGAGTCGTCAACGACTCGTAATGTTACACGCGCGCCTTGAACAGATGTCAACATAACCGTAGGGGCCCAGTAGGGCTGATACCCGCTGGTGTCTTGGGAACTTTTTTGAACGAATTAATTTCGCGTTCAAAGGTCCCGGATCTTTGAACGCAAAGGGCAACTAAAAAATACAGCTAGATTTCAGTCAGTAAAAGTCTGGCAGGCTCTACAGCGCGAGAAGTCATTTGATGATTTCATTTGAATAGTAGTTTAAGTAAAAATTGCTGTACATGAATGGAAGCTACGTTACAAAAGCTCAATTCACAAGCTCAACAGTAAGTACTAAAGCGTCTAAAGCCAATGAATATAACATGCCCTTGCTCAACGAGCACATTTCCCGGACCGTTTACATCTGCCGTCATATCTCGCCTGCAGTTACAGTCTTGGCGTTAGATTTGTTCGTTCTCGGTTCATGCAAACAAAGTGGTTGGTCGATTCCCTAGTGTGTTGCTGGGAAGGACTTGGGTAAAGGTTTTAGTCGACATGCGGCTTTTAGCAACGATTTTGCGACTATTTTGAACCTTTATTGCGATTTGGCAACGTTTAGTTCAGAGCCTCTAGCATGAGCTCTTAACGCGATTCATTTCACGATCTTAACTGAACTTTTGGATGGAGATATAGGTATATGGTGTATAGTTCCATCCCTCTATCTCGCTCGCACGACTCATAACCATGCTAAGGCCTCATGTGTAGTATTTTAATAGCAACATCAGTCATGCAGTTGAGTTATTGCCAAAGTCGTGGGAAATAACCTTGATAAGGCAAACACGGAATCAGGAGAATGGTAGAAGTAAGGGAAAGCTTGTATCTAGCAGTAAGTGGTCCTCTCCTAGAGAGGAGGCCTGAGTCCCAGTAGTGGGAACATTATAAGGCCGACAAAGCAAAAAAAAAGCTGTAGGTTGTACGCTCTAAAGATTAGTTATTTACCATTTTAGATGAGTTATTGTATCGAGCTTTTGATAAAACCCTTATGCTAGATGTAAGTGGAGTTTAGAGATTAGTCGCTGTATCCAGCGTTTCAATTTTAATTCGCCGCCGCTGTTCAAGAATCATGTCTGCCGGGGCCTTTACATCCCCGATATAACTCGCTGTCACGCGACAGGCTACTTCGAGCCTTTGTTTTCATACTCCTCAGAGGCGTTGGCGTGCAATTTATTTTGACAGCGGAGATAGAACGTTTCAGACGTTTGAGCGTTGCCTCTTGATTGTCGGAAGTTTTTTGTGTATTTGCTGATTGTTGTTGACTTGTTGGAGTATTTCAAACAATAGCTTAACCTAAAGGATTTACTCCTTTATGCTAAGCTATTGTTTGAAATACTAAATACAAGCTAAAAATGATGCAGCCAGTTAATTTTTCAACCTGCGTATGACTTTTAAATTCTTCTGAAGCAGTAAAGGTGTTCCTGACCTTGTTCGCTTTATGAAGCGATGCACAAAGGCAGTAAATTGCACTCAATTTCTTTGCGCTATTGTACATCGTCTGGTTAAAGCATAAAAGTCGAACAAGGATTTAAAAACTGCCAATTTAGAGCCCATTGAGCCGATATTGGCCAGTGAATATTTAAGATCTTGCGCATAACCGTTAAAATGCGGGGTATCGGAAGTGGCCGAATGCCCGGGGGAATGTCCGGTCGCTGAGATTTTCACGTAGTTCAGGTTAACGATGTGCTGACTATGCCTTGTTTTAAAATATCCTGTAACATTAAGCCATTGAATTCTAATTAAATTCAGGTCAAAAGGTTTTTTTAAGTATCAAAAGCCGTTCTGAAATGCGATTATATTTAGTTGATGGTTGGAGTTTAAAAATTTGGGCAAGGTTTTTGTAGCATTTTGAAATATGTGAATGATTTTGCCATAAAGTCGGAAACTAAAGTTATTTGTTATACAAGAGTGCAAAGTTGCTTTTTAACCGCGTGCTCAATTTCGATTCTCTCGCTAACGCTCAGGATTCTAAAATCAAAAATTAGAGCGTTAGCGAGAGAATCAAAAGAGCATGAGATGTAAAATCTTTGCAGTCGAGTGCAACACGTAACTTTTCATCCCACCTCAGCGAGGAAATGACTAAATGCAAAAAAGTACACCAAGGAGAGGAGTTTATAACAAATAAAAAAAAAATGTATGACAAAGGTACCATGGAGGTAGAAGTAAATAGGTTTAATGATGTTTTAAATTCATAAACATAGTGCATGCGATGCTCTAAATTCAATTTACTTTATCTCTCTAGAGAATAAAAACGGCTTTTGCTCTCAGATATCGAAGAGCAAAAATACTCTTTCAGAGATGGAGGGATGAAAAATAAATTTTCTAATCTCTTTTAATACTTACATTAATCGACTATCTGCGACAAAAGATACAAAAAGCAAGTCAACCACACTAGATACTTGGAAAAGCAAAAAGAAAACTCTGCAAAATAAGTTTCTGTGGTTCAAAGAGACGGGCTGCTGTGTTACCGATCTCTGTGCTATTATTGTGTTTATATCCTGTTCTCTGGGCACATTACAGATGTTGTTTTGTGGCGCAATGAATCTTGTGGTTTCTGCAAAATGAGAGTTTTGCTTGCAATGGCATAAGCAGCAGCAAAAACCAAAGTTTAGATGTAAATGTTAGATTAAACGGTGAATTTTTGCAATGAAACTTTGTGTTACTTTTCATTGCAAAAATTCACCCTTACCCCGGGTCCCTGGGAGGTAGGCAAAGAAGGAACAGGAGTGGGTTTTAGTCAATAAAACTCTGGCAAGCCCTCTCGCCCAGCCCAAGAGATGTCATTGGATGATTTCCCACCATAATATATGTATATAACCTTTGTAGCAAAGAGTTTTTATGCGCCAGATAGGGTTCGGTTAGATTGGTGTCTCTGCGAAGTTCAAGCCTAGAATTTGCCAGTAGTCGTTAAAAGTAAGTTAAATCCAATAAATCCACCCAATCCATTTAGGTAGGTATATCCAACTGTAACATAAACAAACCAAACAAAACGACATATTAATAACACCCGTGCTAACCGTAATTTCATGTGTTACCCGTAATTTTCCTAATTGATTTGTAGGCTTCATTTTAATGTAATTTCAATAACAACATTCGATCGCACGTTTTCAATTTAATTTCGTAGAAGATTCCCTTTTGCTTAAAATAATCTAAGGCCTTCAAGGACCTACGGTTTGTGTAGGGTTGATTATATAGGACGTTGAAAAAGAAATAGAAAAAAAAAACAGGAAAAAAAGGAAAAGATTACACCCAGAGTTATGTGTTTTTTTTTTGATGCTGAAAGCAGTTATTTATTTTTCTTAAGGTTATCGGTGTATCTTGTCGAAGGCCTTCCAGCGTTGTTTCTTCCACTATATGCTCGCAACTACACAAGCTTTAGATCCCATTGACCATCTATTCTGCAAACAATGTGTCCTGCCCACTGGCACTTAAGTTTGGCAATTCTTCAGGCTATGTCAGTAACCTTGGTTCTGCTGATATCTTTCCTAAGACGATCACATAAGGAAACTCCAAGCATAGCCCTTTTCATCCTTTGCTATACTGCAGTACCTACAGATAATTTTAATTAAAATATTGTGGGTTATTTAAGTTAGCTATGATGTCGAAAGTACCTACTTGCCCTTACATTCCTAAATAAATTGTATTTAATATCTATGACATTGTATTGAATAATTCTTATCACTGTATTAATTAATTCCTGACATTACATTTAGTATTCCTTGACATTTTATTTGGTAACTCTTGACATTATATTTAGCATGCCTTGACATTGTATTTAAAACTCTTGACATTATATTTAACATGCCTTGACATTGTATTTAAAACTCTTGACATTATATTTAGCATGCCTTGACATTGTATATAATAATTCTGTTAAATGGTATTTGATAACTCTTGAGATTCTAATTAGTATGTTTTGACATTGTATGTAATAATTGTCAGGATCTTTTGAAATTGTCTCTTATAACAGTTAATGTTTTCCTTATCCACTGTATGGTCCGTACTAATTTAATTTAACTTACTGAAAATATTTGTACGCTGGAAACAGCAGAATATTTTGGACATAAAATTGAATGTAACACCTTGTAACAACAATATTCTAACAAATAAATTTATTATTATTATTATTATTTTTATACGTATATATATATAAATATGTATGTATATATATATATATATATATATATACATATTTATCTCAGGACCCTGAGGTCCTGGACCTTTGGGAGGCGTACGAGGGGTCGAAACCAGCTCGAAGAGGCCTTTTTGTGCGTTTAATGGCCTACGAAATAGAAGTTAAAATCGGTTGAACAGACAGTAAAAAAGATTTGTTTAAATGGCTAATCTTAACGTGAATAGAGTATAATCGGAATCGAAATTCGAAAACGATATTGGACAGTACCATCGATCGATTTCGATACAAAACCCAGAGAATACTCTGACATATCTATCTTTTACGATGTGTGGTACTTCGTCTTTCCCATAAATCACATGGAATATTTAGAAGAACAAAGCCGGCTGCGAATTTAGCGTCCATGGTTATATAGCTTTTGGCGTCAATCCAATACGCAATACGGTAATTTATATTTATGTTATACATATAGGCATTTTGAATAAAGGGCCAATACATATACAGGCTTATTTGGCTATCGTTCAATCCATCGCTCCTTTTGACATGTGGTTGTAGCCATTTGTATTGGAACTAGTTAATTAGCGGTGTACCTGCTAGGTACTACGATACAGCAGGGGCCCAGCCGGGTCGAAGCCTACTGGGGCCAGGCTTATCGAAAGGGAGCTCGAGCCCCGGTATGAAGGCTAGAAGGAACGGTGTGGGTTTTTTGGTCAGTAAGAGTCTGACATTAGGTATCTCCAGTTCCGTCCAAGAGCGGGGGTTGTCATTGGATGATTTTCCCCACCATAAAAAAAAATAAATAAAAAAGGTACTAACGATCTTGCAATTATTAAAATATAAATATATATAGGTAAGCATAATCAACCTTATAACGTTCTCACTGCTTGGATTCAGGCCTTCTCTCTAAGAGAGTGAAAGGACCGTAATCCATCACACGGGCACAATGCGGTTTGGTAGATGTCACATCGACTTTTTAGGTCCTAGGACAAGCCGATTTCCTCATTATGTTTTCCTTCATCGTTTTGAGAGCAATGGCGATGAAATATCTCAAAGAAATATACAAATATTCCAGTAATGTGCCTGGCTGTGGGCTAAGAGAGCCACTTCTGGGTCCCATTAAACTTTAAGCGACATTGCGGCAGACCAGAACGGAGGTGGCGGGCTAAGCTGGTCAATTACTCGAAGGACTGGTCCACAATGGCAGAGGACAGACGTGTGTGGAAAAGGGAGAGGGAGGCTTTCGCTCAGCAGTGGGACATAATGGGCTAACTAAGTAAATGGGTTTGAACCCGCGACCGCAACTCGTAAGTCAGGGCCGTTACCTCAGTCTCTACTTTATTAAAATGTGTAATTTCATTTTATTTTATTCCTATAAGTCAAGCAAAAAGTTAAGAGCCTGTCGCTGACGCTACCCTTAGAATCTATTGAGAGAAAAAATGTGAGTTAATTGAAGTCCGTGAAAGAATATAGGTCGATCTATTGACACTGTAAATTGCTAAACATAAGAATGTATGTATAGGTAATTTGGAGTCGTTCATATTCTACAAGGAATGTTGATAAATGTTTAGGACTGTTTTCATTTTTATAGATAGACTAGATTTTGCCCGTGACTTCGTCCACGTACGTAAAATGTAGCCTATGTCACTCAGGAATAAAGCAGCTTTCTGTCCGTGAAAATTTTTAAATAAATAATAAAATTTAGCAATCGGGCCAGTACTTCCAGAGACAAAAAAAAAACATAAAAACAAAAAAAAGCTTTACCTTTTTATTATACTCGTATTAGTGTAAATGTAGAATGCAGATAGACATGTAAATATAACGAAAAAGTATAATAAGAAATAGTAAATGTGATCATGAATTTCAAATTAAAAAAAAAAACACATTAAGTATAGTAGTTAGTATTCCGATCCCGATTTCCGGCCACCGTAGACGCAGGCTCGCGGACGGCGAGCTATGGGTAGCTCGCTGTCCGATCGTCCGGTAATGGACCGAGTCTAAGACGTCGACGGCGCGCACTGTTCCCGCGCGCCTCAAGGAGTTGTCAGCAGCAGGAGGGGCCCAGCTGGGTCGAAGCCTACTGGGGACAGGGTTGTCCGAAAGGGAGCTCGTGCCCCGGTATGAAGGCTAGAAGGAACGGCGCGGGGTTTTTAGTCAGTAAGAGTCTGACACTGTCTCCCGCTCCACCCAAGAGCGGGTTTCGTCAAAGATGATTTTCCCCGTCGACAAAAAACAAAAAAAAAAAAGTATATAGTTTATTGTTTGAATTTTGCGCCCCTGTTTGAAATGCTAAGCTGTTGCATAATCTAGATTATGTCATTATGTGATAGACTAAGAAACTACTGCCAAACAGACAGCCATAGGTCTAGATAAAAAAACATAACAGTTTGACAAATTATCTCGTGGTTTTTCTCACACTATAACGTAACGCACTGCGAATGGCGTTTGCAATTACGTTGTACTGTGCATTATTTACAACATTTTTGGTTATCTACTCTAAAATTTTATGTATTTTAGAACGGTAATTTATTCCTAAGTGACATATACACTAATATTATAAAGAGGTAAAGTTTTTATTTTATTTTTTGGCTTGTAGGAGGTAATCTCTGAAAGTACTGGCCCAATTGCTATAATTTTTTCACCGATACGAGTAGAAATCTGCTATATTCCTGAGTGACATAGGTTCGCGGGCAAAGCCGCGGGCGAAAGCCAGTTTTTAATTAATTTATAACGCATATATGTATACATACAAAATATTTTTAACATTCTAAAGTTCTCTTCTATAGTAAAAACATAATAGCAAAACATAGTAGTTGCTTTTTATTATGTTGTATAAAACGCTACTGTCCTGTGTGCGTTATTATTGTTTTTAACCGACTTCGAAAAGGAGGAGGTTCTATGTTCGGCTGAATGTATGTTTTTTTTTTTTTGTATGTATGTTCACCGATATTTCGGTCAATTGTGGACCGATTTTGATAATTTTTTTTTGATTGAAAGGTTATGCTTCCAAGTTGGTCCCATAGAAATATTGCTATGATCTGATCATGAACTTCGGAGATATGGAACAGAACTCCTCATAGAATCATAGCAGAATTGTCGTAACAAGTAAAATTGCTTTGTTTATACGTGTAGTCGATGACTGACTGAATGAAAAGGGAGAGGGGGTAAATTCATGTAATATAACCATACTTGGGATTATAAGAATCGTTATGAGATGCACTCTGGCTAACGCACAGACAAGATTAGGTATCTATTATAGAAACACCGACTTCCGAAATTAAAGTTATTTTGTACTTTTTGAAGTCGGATTAATTTTTTTTGTAAAAAGTGTTTTTATTTTTCACTTTTTTATGTATTTTATTTTAAATGAGCCACTTTTATAAATTAAACCATATTCTATTCTATAACTTTTTATATATTTGCGATTCACGTCAACCTCCTTATTCGCGGATCATAATTATGGAAATCGAAATGACGTAAGATCGGTAATGTGAAACAGAAGTCAAACGATACACTATCGATTATATTATGATATGCTAAATGACTTCCGCCAATGTTTTCTTAGATTTTAATAAATTGATAACAAATTGTTGGTTTCCAGTGAATTACTAGCTTCTGTCAGCGGCTTTGCCCGCGTGAAAGTGAAAATGATCCCAGGGAAACATTATCTCGGGATAAAAGGCTTAAGATACACACAGTTGTAAAAAAATCTCCTATTTCTCACTTCACAATAGTTTTTTTTTTATTACTAAAAGAACATGACCGAAAAAAATTCGTAATCCCGAATTTAGACACCAACTGAATAATAAATGAACGACACTTAAAAGTTCCCCAGAGGCAGGGGGTAGGTTCGAACAGCTGCTAACCCTCCAAAGTTCAAGGTCAAACGGGACCCTGTACGGAAATCATAACGGAATGAAACAACTGATGAAGTTTGGAGGGTTATATCCTGCCCCTTATGTGCTCATATTTGTCATCGTAACAAGCATTTTATTGCCTTACTTATGTTATTTCCCCTTTTATCGTATCTTCAGTTGTTGGTCATAAATATTACTTTGCGTACCCACTGAAATTGTACGTGGTCAACCAATTGCTGTTTCACGACGTTCATAAAAATAAACAACAGCATGTGTCTCATATCTAAGCTTTTTTTTATATATTACTAGCTTTTATCTGCGGCTTCGCCCACGTACCTACATAAAATATAGTCCATGTCACTCAGAAATAAAACACCTTTCTATCGGTAAAAAAATTTAACAACCAGACCAGTACTTACAGAGATTACCCATCATCATCATCATCATCATTTCAGCCGAAAGACGGCCAGAGTTGGACATAGGCCTCCCCCAAGTGCCGCCACAATGAACGGTCGTGTGCGTCTCCCATCCATCGGATTCCCGCAACCCTTACCAGGTCATCGGCCCACCTTGTAGGAGGCCTTTCAACGCTACGCCCCCCCTACAAACAAAATAATATAAAAACAAACTTTACCTCTTTATAATATTAAATAGTGTAGATAATATTTAGTATTATTCAATTATTATAAAATATGCGATGTGTCCAATATTATGGTCTGTGCTTTCTGCTGCAGCTCATTAGGTCAAAGTTTACGATGAATATTTCGTTGATATTTCGTCGACCGAGCTCCATAGTTTTGTATGTAAGGTGTGAGGAGGCGTAAAGTGACGAATTTTTATTTTTTTTTATTTTTTTTATAATGTATAGGCTCACGTTTATATGTAATAATGAATATGCGTCTATGAAGCTACGCGTCCGTGGACAGTACGTCTTAGTGGGATATCTCAGTAATTACTTGACATTTATTATAGTAGACAATGCGGATATGTTTTTTTTTAGGAAAAGTTATATTTTTCGTCGTGCGTGGTGGATTACGGCCCATTGCCTCTCATAAAGAAGAGGCCTGAGTCCTAGCAGTGAGAACATTAAAAAGGCTGATGATGAATATTTTTCGTCAACGTTTCAAAGACTCTACTTCGACCTTTACAATAATAAAAAATATGTTTGGTAGCTATTTGATAAAATATATTATTGCTGGCTGTGTTATAAAAAAAAAAACTATTTGGTTTATTACATTTATGTGTAGAGAAAGTCTATCTATAACATCTAGCCATTACTTTTGATGTCATAATGGAAACTTTACGATATGAGAGTATTAAATATATTTAAATACCAACAAGCAATATTTGCATAGCACTAGAGTTGATTGGTCAGAGTTATGAGCCAAAATTAATTAGTTTTTACATGTTACCATTTACCTTAATGGTTTACAACCGAATGAGGTTATTTCTACTCTTAACTTTTAGGTGGAATAATGTCCCAGGTGGTCCTATCTGTGATGTATAAATTTTCGTTATAAAACCTTTACACGCCTCAAAGGACCAATTTTCAGCTGACCAAATGTTTAAGTTGACAGCCCATATACATTGCTGTTAGTTCACATTTTGTTGCCCATCTAGGACCGGATAAACACAACAAGGAACTTGTAAAAGTAGCCTATACTTTTGCATCCCTACTAATCCCTACTAATATTATAAATGCGAAAGTAACTCTGTCTGTCTGTCTGTCTGTTACGCTTTCACGCAAAAACTTCTGAACGGATATAGAAGAGACACTGGAATAACACATAGGCTATAATTCCACTGCTGAGCACGGGTCTCTGCCCGCGCGATATAAACTGTAGTCCACGCGGGCGAAGCCGCGGGCGGAAAGCAAGTAGGCTATAAAGAAAAAGAACAAGAGTGACAAAATATACACTCTTGGCCGTAATTAGAGGCACGTATAAAAAGGGACGAAGTAAAAATAGTATTTAATTTCATTAAAGGATTTACTAAAATTGATCATTAAAGCTAGGTATAATTGCGTTGAACAAAATAAAAGTTAATGACGAACACTCCTAAACTCTCCGACGATCTGCCGATATCATTTAACATTACGGAAATTACAGATTTAGAAACTCTCAATGTTTGACACTTCATTGTAAGTGAAACCATTTTCAATTACAGCTCTCGACACTTGAGCTACGCTGAGATCTGTTACTTAAATTTATCTAATGATGTTTACTTGACACGACAAAAAAAAAACATTGGAACAAAAATTGAATTTGAAAAACACTGCTAACGTCAGTAAACTTTCTTACAGCATGCCTTTTTTAAAGTGTTTCGTATAAAAAAAAAACACAAATGATACACGAAAATTAAAAATAAAACTATCAAAATCTTTCTTTTTTCAAATTATTATTTTTTATTATATATTCTAAAGATGGCCAGTGCGTAATGAAACCATATCAAATATTATTTCATCTGTGTTTTATGTTCCTCCAATATTACGTAGGTATGTAGACGAGCTTAGAACGTAACTAACTAATAAGATGCCGGATATAGGAACTTCAAACAATTTTGCGTAATTTAATCAAATAATCACCAGTAATCAGCATGAATCCTTTCTTCATTAACTTAATCCTTCCACATTTGAAGTGTAGCCAAAAGCAGCCAACGTGTTTCTCTTATAAAGCTTATCCAATTATTCAATTTGACTGAAGGAAAATGAAGTTACGTGTGTAGTCGCCACTTAAGCCTCCGTCTGAGGGTTTATTGAGTTTGAGTGCTCTCTTAAAGAGGAGAGGCTTCCTGGGGAGTCCAGGATTCGCTGACGTAATGTCATTGTGTGATGTATGTATCGTTGTAAGTTGTTCGACTGTGAAAGACGAAAGTTAGCGAAGGGAATGGCGAATTTAAAGGCCTGAAGCGAAGGGTGTTTTCTCTGGCGTGGTAAATAAAATACAGATGTTGTTTTAAGAGATTCTTGTAGTGATTTAAATGCATCAATTGATCATGAAGTCAGTTTTATTCTTATTTGTAAACAAACAGTAAGTAATCTTGATTAACATAATCACATTAATTACCTTGCAAGGGCGCGTTCATATCAACGATCATGGCACATAAATCGTGAAGTAGATATCATACAAAATGCCAGTACAAGATAATCGCATGCAAATAAATCTTCAATTAGGAGCTGGTAATGTACCTAATAGTTTGAAATGTTACGTGTATCGAGTTTTACTTATTTATACGTAGGCGGACGACATGCGCCAACGACACATGGCCCTCGAGGTTTTATTAAACGGATTCTTCTTCCTATTTGCCGATTGGAAAATTCCCCGAGAGGGACTGGGAATTCGATTATGCCTGTCGTATGCCTCTCTTGTTTGCTTGTCTCCACCACTGGAGTAATGAAATGTGGCTTCATTGTTCCACTTTTTTTTTTAACTCTCGATTCCATCGCCCATTTAACTGGTTTGTTGGTCTAGTGGTTAGTGGCATTGACTGCTATGCCGGAGATCGTGGGTTCGATTCCCACCTAGGACAAAGGCTTATGTGATGAGCATGATCACTTGTTCTGTGTCTGGGTGTAATTTATCTATAATATGTATGTATTTTATCAGTTGTCTAGTACCCATAACACAAGCTCTGCTTAGCTTGGAACTAGACGGCGTTGTGTGATAGTTGTAGAATATTATTACATATTATTATTATTATTATTTGCAAATCCGCTTTAATGCTAATAAAGTCTATATCGAAAAATTGACGCACATTGTTTTTATTCAAACACAATAGAGCTTCGGCATTTTTCAGAACAAATGGAACGCGAAAATATTTGCACCTCTATAGAATTTGATATTGCGTTGTTCAATGCTCGTATTTATTCTGTCTGAAAAGTCTCGTACCGTGCACGGTCAATATGTGAGATAACTTCAACATTTTATTTCTGTGTCTATTCAAAATGTTTTCAAGCTAGAACATATTATAGCTTACTATACAGTTTTATACATTTTGTTCTTTTAAAATTTTTCAGATTCTTTTTCCATCTAAAACTTTTAAAATTATTTGTTCATAGTTGTTTTTATTTCCAGGTGTTTGGTGTCGAAGTTGTTCGATGTCTGCTCAAAGTCAACACCCGAACAGATGGAACAGCTCGACGAGATCCGGATACCGTGGGGCAGCGGCATCGTCGGCTATGTTGCCGAGAGCGGCGAGCCCGTCAACATACCTGATGCGTATAAGGTACGTGGAAAAATAATTAAGAGAATTTTCTTTCGTTATACAAAAATTAGATTAAAAGGAACTGGGCCCGAGAACTTCGTCAACCCTGAGAGACGGCTAGATAATAGTACTGAAGATAGCACTTTAATTTAGCCAAGCTTTGACTAATTATATTTTTATGACAGCGGCTATAAATTATTCTGTGACACTGAAACGCTCGCAGTACTCGTTATACTCAATGTCAAAGTTTTCGTCTGACGGCTCTTTATTACGGGAAATTTTCGAAATATTTTTAATATTTTGTTTATAAAAACTAAAAATGATTTCAACAAATAAAAATAATAATCTAATATTCCACAAATACCACACAACACCGTCTAGTCCCAAGCTAAGCAGAGCTTGTGTTATGAGTACTAGACAACTGATAAACATACTTAAATATTTCTTAATGCATACATACTATAGATAAACTACATCCAGATACAGAACAAAAGATTATGCTCATCACACAAACATTTGTCCTGGGTGGGAATCGAACGCACGACTTTCGGCATAGCAGACAGGCCTACAGGCCAGTCAAATGGAAAATAGTTGAAGATATATTCAGACTTTCCTGGATATTTTTTTACTACAATCACTTGACCCTTGCTATAGGCTCGAAGAAATCTAAGTAGAACTAATCTAATTAAATAAGAAAGGTGAGGTTATTGGATTTAAGGAAAAAGCGTTGGTATTCTGAATGAAAATCCCGACTACTTTACCTAACGAACACTTGGATAATTAGGAAAAAATCACGAAAGGAAGTTTGCAAACAGGCTATGTCTTAAAAGACGTGTTATGTTAAGAGCTCATACACACGAGCGGCATGTTGCCAACGGCGAAGGTAGCTGCAGCCTATACGATACTTGACCCACACGACGGTTTTTTTTTCCTGAGGGTAAAAATTCATCCAGATGACATCCCCCGCCCTTGGGCGGAGCAAGAGAGTGTCAGACTTTAACTGACTAAAAAACCCAACCTGTTCCTTCGTTGCTTTTCATACCGTGGCTGAGCCGTCCTTTCAGAAATGAACTTAACGGTGGTTAGGAGGAAGTGTCTTGGTGGTACCTAAATCAATCAATATTTTGCAAAGAAAATGGGTTTGAAGGTCAGCGGGGCTCTATCCGGGCTGGCCGGATTTAAATGCACAGATACTCTGCCGCCTAGACGGGTACTACAGCCTCAACAGCTTTTTTCCGGCGGGAAAATCATGCAATGACATCCCCAGCTCTTGGGCGGAGCGGGAGATAGTGTCAGACTTTTACTGACTAAAAACCCACTCCTGTTCCTTCGTTGCCTTTCGTACCGGGGCTGAGCTATCTTTTGAATTAACACTGGCCCCAGTAGGCTTCGATCCAGCTTGGCCCCTGCTGTAGCTGACAGCTCCTTGAGGCGCGCGGGAACAGTGCGCGCCTTTGACGACTTGAGCTCGGTCCGGACAGTTACCCGTCCGGTAACTGTCGGACAGCGAGCTACTCATTGCTCGCCGTCCGCAAGCCCGCGAGCCTTAACAGCTGCCACGAACCTGTTACCTGTTCCCGGCGACACGTCGTCGGCTGCAGCTACTTCTACCGTAGCCAACATGCCGTTCGTGTGCATGCTCTAAGAGGTAAACACGGCTTCACTTAAAGCTACCTCATTTTACGTCCCACTTGATTCCAAAAATAACCGCAGTAATGAAAACTCGCATTTTAAGAATGTTTGGAGACCTCGACCAGAATAGCAATTTCATCTCATAATACATTTGCATTTTTTTACTTTATTACGTTCCCGAATAAGTCGGGCGACATTTTTTTAATTGGATTAACTTCATCGCAGTAGAAATGCCATGTTCGCTCCACATTAAGATATTTACTGGATTCGACGTGGAGTGAAGTGCAATGAAAACGTCCAAAAAATCTTGTTTTGACTTTAGCGTCCTGTAGAATACTGTATGTATGCATATTAGTATGTCTATGATAACTTTTTTGTGAAATCCTTTTACACACCGTATATCTATATCTCTTTTTTTCCAACTCTCGCAAGTATGCTGGCATCACCTTTGTATATATATATTCTTTCGTTTCTTTCTTGTCTTTTATTTTATGTGTGTATCTACATGATTGGTTGTCATATTATGTCCCTAATATTATTTAGTATGTATTTTCGTGAATTTTCATTTTATTATTCGCATATAAATAAGGATCACTTTTGTACTTATTTTCTGTTTCCTTTTTCTAGTGTTTTATTTAATGCGTGTACATGAATAGTTAAATAAAGAAATGGGCCCACGTGTAAACGGGGCATGAAACAATCTTTCTTGAGAAATCTTTGACACAATGAAGATTGTGTGATGTGACACTAATGGCGTCATCTTACGTCTAGTCTAATCGTAGATAACATTTACCTAGATTTTTTCGTTTATTTTCTTTTTTTTGGAAGCTTTACCTAGAGCTCCTGTTTCTGAGAATTGTTTTTTCAAATGTCTTGTCAATCATGAAATTAGGTCTTTCTGTTGATACCTAGTTTCATTTATATTCGCATCAGTGAACATTATAAAGTATTTGTCTCACAAAATTGATAATTTACATTGTAAAAGTAAGAACTTTTTTTCTTTTTTTTTAGGGACTTTAAACTCAATGAGCATGTCAGCCCCATCATAACCAAAACTAAATTTACAAAAACAGCATAACTTAATATCAACAAAACTGTTTTACTAGTAAGTACTTATTGAAGAATTTTTGCAGTCCAACAAAGATGACAAAGGGTCATCTCATCAGTGAATTAGATCATTAAGAAATATAAATGTTCATATGTTGTTATCAGTGGATTATAACCAAACATTTATATTTCTAAACCATAATAATATTTTAAAGAAGAAAGATTTTTTTGTTTGTTTGTTACGTTTTTACTTAAATTTTATCCTATTTAAACAAATCTTTCACTATTAGAAAGCTATATCTTGGCCGATAGGCAAAATGAAATAAATAAAAAATGAAAATCTCTACATAAATTGGACCAATGTAACCCAAGCTATCAAAATGTTGCCTGAAAAATTGCACCCGGGCGAAGCTGAGGCAAGTAGCTAGTATTTAATACATAAACTCTTCTAGAGAGGAGTCCCAGCAGTGGGAACATTATATTAATAATAATATTCCACAACTGTCACACAACGCCGCCGTCTAGTCTCAAGCTAAGAAGGGCTTGTATTGTGAGTAGTGGACAGCTGATAAACATACTCATATATTTCTAAATACATAAAAAATATAGATAAATTACACTCAGACACAGAACAAATTATCATGCTCATCACACATTTGTCCTGGGTGGGAATCAAACCCACGACCTCCGACATAACCACTAGACCAACAGGCCAGTCAAATAACGCTTCTATAATAGATAATAAAACCGTCTGCTCTTTAACAGAATACAACAAGTCCCAAAAATAAATAGCTGTGTTTAAAACGACATAAGTTAACGAAGCAAAATAATATTTTGTTTCCAGTGACCCAACTCAGGGTCTCATGAAATATATGAGACGCAAAACAAAAAAATGTTACAGTAATATCCTTTTACGACTGGTCATTAAACACTGACAGTGGCAGGACTTACGTAGTTCTCTGTGTATTAAACAAAGTATTTGTTTGCATGTACTGTAACAGTACAGTTTTTTTGCCTTTATACCAAGTTCTTTCGCCGTATGTAGTTACAGTCAGACAGTAGTTGAAAGGTACGTTTCCACTGTCGCGGAAGCTGAGCGGAGTGAAGGAGCGGACCGTAAAATCGGCCGTAACTATTTATTGTAAAATGGAAATACAATCTCTTTTTTTTAAGAGTAACCATGGTGTTTCTTGCCGGTTCTTCTCCATAGGAAACGATCTAGACGCTAGATGTTTTACTAATGCTCATGTAGGCCTACGTAAATTAAATAAGAGTTGGGCGAAACACAGTGCTCGAAATCTTCATTCGACATCATTCTGTGTAACTGGAGCGAGGTGGAGCTGAGCGGACTTTGAAATAAAATAAATGAACACGCAGCCTCGAATCGAATAGATCGGAGTCCAATGGGCTGTGGTGCACTGCGGCGAGCACGAAGCAGAGGGTAGCTCAACTCCGCTCCGCCCCGCTCAGCTTCCATGGAAACGTACTCTAAAACCAATTTTCTCGTTCTAGTTGAAACTTAAGTGAATGCCTGAATTGAAGCGTGCTGTTAAAATTTCAACAATTCGACTCAACGCAGGGAGTTTAAATTCCAGAGGTGCAAAAATATTTTAGGTATTCATGTAGCTCTAGCTGGTGTTAGTAAAACGGGCTTATATGATTTTTTTATTGACACGCACACAAGTTTTATTAATTAAATATGGGAGATAAGGTGCCAAGACGGCAAGCGTGTTCAATTTTTCACGACGTTTTTCAATAAATTTACGAAGAAATAAATAAACGGGTTGGTTGCTTAGCATCCAGCCTGATAAGATAAATACAATAAATTGTAACGGGGATGAGCTCGCTCACTTTTTTTTCACAAGTGCGGAAAACAGTAAGCAACATTCCTAAAGGCAATGCGAAGAGCAGGTTTTCGAGAAAGTGTATTGAAAAAGAAATATACAATTAGAAAGAAAATAAACAGAGAATACATTCAAAGTAGCCAAACTAGGCACAGTCTGTATCTTGATGAATGCTAGACCCAGAATTAATCAGCAGATTTGGCAGATTAAAAGTGCTGAGACAGCACAATTTTACAATACAAAGAGTAGGTACAAAAAGGAATTTAATGGAAAGAGAAATGATAATTACAAACATTAACCATACGACCAAATCTAAATTCTAATAGAAAAATCTCGTCTCTCAGTATTTATCGCATTTCTCCGAAACAGCTGGGCTAAAATCACAGATTTATTTCGCTAAATTTGGTAGGTCGTAAAGTATTGTTCACCTTTTTACTCCTACCCCCCATTTTTTAATAGTGATTTTAGTATTTTTGTTCCGATTAATTTGAAAAATAATAATTTATAATTAAAAGTCAAAAAACGTAAAATAGTTCGTTACTTTCGCTAAAACTCAAAAACGTCTTGACCGATTTTTATCATAATTATTTTGTTTTGCTCTCTTCGCTATAAAGAAAAAAAAAATAGGAAAAATTTATTGAAAAAATGAGAAGTAATTTCAAGGGGGCGGAGGGCTACTGGTAATTAGTAATTAAGTATTTTAAAACAATCCAAATAACAAAAATAAAGTGGGCAGTATGGAAGCTATTAAGGAGCTTTTTTAATTATATTCTTAATTAACAGACATTACTCGTTGTAAATTATTCTTTTAATAGTTAATTAATAAAAACACGTAGATTGTAATCACTACGTATCGTTCAAAAGAGATAATATTTACTTTTTATCTCGATACCGATCGGCTCCGTCGACTCCAGATGAAGTAGGTATCTTTAAGGGTAGGCTACGTAATTTGTTAAAGTCTGTTCGATCTTGACTTAAGGAGTCGATACTTATCAAGGATAAGAGGTTGCCTATTTCGAGATGTAAAAGGCTCAAAATCAACTATTTAGAAAAGAGATAAACAATAAGGTTACAAGATATTGTACCCTTATTACAAAAAACAACTAACTTTTTACCGGTCTCATTTAGCTTAAACAGACGAAAAAAGAAAATTGACGCGTAAAAGTGTTTTTTAAACCTATTTGCAAAAATAAATATCATTTATAAATAATAACCCAAATTAAGTAAAATATAGCTATCGCTTGGTCTCATCAAGACGATTTTACAGGTAAAATGATCTAGCTACGGCATTTATTTACAAAGATAGCTTCGACTAAAAGTAAATAAGCTACTTTTATCGAATATTAATAATATTAATATTTGTGCATTTAGTTAGTTTTTGCTCTAAGAGTATGATATTATATTAGTGTATGTAATATTTACTAAAAATAAAGCTACCTACTGATTTCGTAATTAACCCTTATTTCTAAGACAGCTTTCTGTCCGTCTCTCTGTCATCAGGCTGTATGTATCTCAAGAACCGCGATAGCTAGACAATTCAAATTTTTACAAATTATGTATTTCTGTTGCAGCTATAACAACCAATACTAAAAACCAAATAAAAAAAATATAAGGGGGTTCCCATACAACAAACGCAATTTTTTTGCCAAATTTTCCTAAGGACGGTACGGAACCCTTCGTGCGCGAGTCCAACTTGCACTTGGCCAATTTCTTTACTGCTAGGTAAAGGCCCCAATTCCTTCCAGGAATTCTTTTCTTGAGCCAACTCGAAATAAGTCTTTGTCGTCTCGCCACCTCGTCGATCATCTTCGGGAACTGTTACTGCCTGACTGACCTATCAACACACAGCCACACTGAACGTATTGCTCTGAAAGGCACACGAATAGTTTTATAATTGTAAATGGTAATGCGTGGAATATGCACGCGGGACTCGCTACTTTTTGCGTGCGGAGTAAATCCGTATGCGTGATGAAATCCGCTCAACATTAAAAACACCCTAATGCTGGCCATATACCATCCTACCTATCGTCCATTCGGTTTCACGCTACAGGTTTGATCTAATCTGTAGTTCCGCGTGTAGGAGTGACTTATACCAATCTACTCCCACACACGGTCAATTCTAACTGATCCTGATATCTGGTATCGCTGGTATCCCAGATATGAACCAGAAATGATTCTGGTTCATATCTGGGTAGTGTATGGCCGGCATTAGAAAGGACTTTTGAAATGAAAAAAAGGTTCAAATTTTGTATAGAAAAAGCTATAATATAAAATACATTTTAAAAAAGATCAGTTTTAGACCGACTTCATTGTAAGCAAAAGTTTTACAACAGTAGCAAAAACCTTTTGCAACAAAAACAAGCCGCATTTTCTCTAACTCCCTAACTCACGAATATAAAGTACAGTCGAGCATTTTTCAGCAGACTCTCATTTGTCTGCGTTTTATCACCTGGACATTTATCTACGCACATTTGTACTTCTTGCTCACGGCCGGGTTCCGTCAAACGTCCAAGTTAATGTGGCAATTTTATCTAGCTGGCTTTGGTAATTTCTTATGGCATTTATTCTTCACTGTCTGTATTGATCATTGAGTTTGTTGTAAAAGGTTTCAATTTCAGAATCTTGGTAAAAACTTAGATTACTTCTAAGCAAGCGTGCTTCATGGTCGGTCACATCATCGCTTACTATGTGAGATATGGGTCAAACGCGAGTCTATAGGTACATAATAGACAATGATGATGAGCACAACCATTAGTTCTGTGTCTGTAATTTATCTATATTTTTTATTTATTTAGAAATATAGTTGTGTGTTTATCAATTGTCTAGTAATTATAGCTTTGCTTAGTTTGGGTCTAGATCTATGTTGTTTAATAGGGACTTAAAAAAAATGTCTAACATTTTTTTTCTTTCAATTCGGACTTACAATAATAAGTTTCTATTTTGAGACAGAAATTGCACATGCACCATCAGACAAAATGCAAAATTAGAAAACCAACCAGCCAAACAGTATAACAATGTTGCATTTGAAACAACTGAAAGTACAGCTGAAAGTCAAAATGATCCTCCCCACTTTAGTAACAAGTAAAGTAAACCGGTACCCAAAGCTATTTCATCCGTCAAACATGTTATGGATAAAAGAATTTTAGTTGGAACACCCTCCCTCCTCCTATTTGTATACAATCCACTTATGCTCCTAAGCTTTTAGGTAGCCTCCTACATTCAAAAGATTTATGTTACGAAAACGTTGAAGGTGAAAGAGAAATGTATTACCGGTATTAAGATATGGATACCTTTGAAAATGTAGCGTTTGACGTATGATTTTGGGACGGAAGAGAGATTTCGAGTCCCTAAATATAAACTTCTATAGGTAGGTAACAGAGGGGTAAAATTGTCTGTTTACTAATCTATAATATTATAAACAGGTAAAGTTTGTTTATTTTGTTTGTTGGAGGTAATCTTTGAAAGTACTGGTCCGATTGCCAAAATTGTCACCGATAGAAAACTGCTTCATTCCTGAGTGACTTTTTTTTTTTTTTTTTCTGTCGACGGGGAAAATCATCATTGACGAAACCCGCTCTTGGGTGGAGCGGGAGACAGTGTCAGAATCTTACTGACTAAAAACCCCGCGCCGTTCCTTCTAGCCTTCATACCGGGGCTCTAGTTTCCTTTCGGATAACCCCGACCCCGGTAGGCTTCGACCCAGATGGGCCCCTCCTGTTGCTGACAACTCCTTGAGGCGCGCGGGAACAGTGCGCGCCGTCGACGCCTTGGCTCGGTCCGGACAGTTACCAGACGATCGGACAGCGAGCTACCCATGACTCGCCGTCCGCGAGCCCGCGTCTACGGTGGCCGGAAATCGGGATCGGAATCCCGGCGGCGGCGGCGGGGCCGCCGTTGCCTGATGCGGTCTGCCTCCTCCTTTGCTAGCATTACTGCTTCGCAGAAGGAGGCGACCGCCTGCCACTCCTCCTCGCTCCGGACCATGGCCTGAACCAAGGCCCGGCGCGAGAGGTCTCCGCCGCCGATCACCCCCACGAGGGCACGGCGTTGCTCCGCCCAAGCAGGGCACACCTCAACTGTGTGCTCCACCGTGTCCTCCGGGCGTTCCGCACAGTGGCGGCACCCGGGCGTCTCTTCCGCTCGAATCCGATGCATGAACCTCCCGAACTTGCCATGTCCGGTGAGGACCTGCGTCATGCGGAAGGTAAGGACGCCGTGAGGTCTTTCCAGCCACGCCTCAAAGAGGGGACTTACCGCCATAATTGTGGCGTGCCCAGCACTGGGTTGCGATAGTCGCTGACGCCATTTCACCGTGAGATCCCGCCGGAGCTCTGTCCGCCATACCTCGACCTGTCGCGGTAGTGGACTTTCACCCCGGCGTTGCATCTCCACGCGCTTATCGTGCATGTGTGCAAGGACTGTTGCCTCCAGATCCCACGGTGGTAGGCCAGCCAGAAGGCTCGCCGCTTCGCGGGAGATCGTGCGGTAACCCCGCACCATCCGTATTGCCATGACCCTCTGGCAGGCGTTCAGTATGGACGCCGGTCGCTTTGCCAGCGACGGCGCCCACACCGGCGCCCCGTAAAGGGCCATGGACCGAACGATCCCCGCGTAGAGCCTCCGGCAGGAGGCGTCTGGACCCCCAAGGTTAGGCAGGAGCCGCTTGAGAGCAGCCCCGGCCCGGTTGAGTTTGGGAGCCAAACGTCGGAAGTGTTCTCCGAAATTCCATCGGCTGTCGAGAACGAGTCCCAGGTACTTCATCGTCGACCCGACGCCGATGCGAACTCCTCCTACCGTAAGTTGGGAGTCTGATGGTGGCGCATTCCGAGGGCCGTGGAAAAACATGGCCTCGGATTTGTGCAGCGCCATCTCGAGTCCCAACTCCTGGATCCTACCAACGACTATCGCAACCCCGCGTGTCGCTAGAGCGACCGCCGCCTGGTGCGACTCTCCCTGCGCTAAAACCAGCGTGTCGTCTGCGTAGCAGACCACGCTGACCCCGTCAGGGAGGTCGCCGCGCAGCACGTAGTCGTAGCCGATGTTCCACAAGGGTGGGCCTAGAACCGACCCCTGCGGAACACCGCACGACATCTCTCGACGTTTCCACTCTCCCTGGTGACCGGGGTAGATAATGGACCTGTCCGACAGGTAAGCCTCGACCACTCGACAGAGGTATTCGGGCACCCGGTGGTACCGGAGTGCCCTCCGGATCGTACTCCAGGGCAGGGAGTTGAACGCGTTGGCAATGTCCAAGGACACTGCCACGACGCTCCTGCCCCGGGACACCGCAACCCCTGTCGTGAGGGCTCGCACGCGCATGATGGCGTCCACCGTAGAGCGCGCCCTGCGAAAGCCGAACTGTCCGTCCGACAAGTCCGGCCCCACCCGTGTTAGCCGCGCGACGAGGCGGTTTGCAATGACTCTTTCAAAGAGCTTGCCCACCTCGTCGAGCAGCACAATGGGCCGGTACGCGGACGGAGAGTCCGCAGGGCGCCCTGGCTTCGCAATGAGGACCAGTTTCCCCATCTTCCAGCGAAGTGGAAACTGGCCCCTCTCCATACATGCGCTGAAGAGCCCTCTTAGTCGAGGCCCGAGAGCCTCCATGGCCAGGACCCAGGCTTTCCCTGGCAAGCCGTCGGGTCCTGGGGCGGTGTTCTTGGCACTCAGCCTTCGCACCGCCACTCTCACCTCTACCTCGGTCACCTCTGGAGCGTTGTCGTCGTCGTCGCTGTTGTGGTCCGCGTCAGACACTGCTGGCGGGGGCGGAGCCATGGGCGGGGGGGAGTGTTCCCCTCGCGCAGGGAACAGAGTGGTTACCACACCCTCCACGAGTTGGGGCCGGAGACTCTGAGTCAGCGGCGGAGCCCAGGGGCGTAGCTTGTCCCGTACCAATTTGTACGGGCGCCCCCACGGATCCGCGTTCAGAGACCCCAGCCACACGTTGCGGGCCTCGAGTTTGGCCCGCCTTATCTCCGTTCGGAGGGTGCGCTTTGCCTCTCTGTACCCCTCATACAGCTCCGCCTCTCTGACCTCCGCATCCGGCTGGCGGTTGCGGCGCCTACAGTGTCTGTCGTACCGGCGGCGCGCGTGGTTGCACGCGTTGCGCAGTGCACCGATCTCCGGCGACCACCAGTACACGCGGCGCTTAGCACGACCTGGAGGGACTCGGGGCATTGCCGCGTCGCAGATTTGCGACATGGCCTCCTGGAACCACTCCGCCTCGACGTCGATGTCGACAGGCCTGTCCGGTGCTTGCACCCAGGCCTGTACCGTCGCGGCTTCCAGGAGGAGCTCCCGGTCCATCTGCTTAAGCGCCCACCGCGGACCACAAGGGCTCTGTCGGACCGGCGCGGCCGAGGTTTCGGCGGAGACGTCCAACCGGATGTACCGGTGGTCGGAGTACGTCTCCACCTCCTCCATAACGCGCCAGTCGACGACACGCGGCGACAGAGCAGGGCTGGCGAACGAGATGTCCACCACTGATGTACCCCGCATCCGCACCAACGTGGGGACAGAGCCCCGGTTCAGGACGACCAGGCCCAGCTCCAAGGCCCAGTCCTCCACCATCCTACCCCGTTGGTTCGTGCGCCGAGAACCCCAAGCCGTATTCCAGGCGTTGAAGTCCCCGCAAACGACCACGGGGAGGGAACCAAACCCAGCGACGACAGAATTAAGCTCCATCAGGGAGAGTTGGAACACGTCGAGAGATCTGTTCGGGGGCAGGTAGACGCCTACCACGGCGATGTTCCCGAACCGTGCTGCCACGCAACCCCGCCCCCTTGTGACAGACTCGGGTTCAGCTATATTTTATGTACGCGGGCATAGTCGCGGGCAAAAGATAGTTCATAAATAAAATAAATGCGTTAAAAGAAGGTCAATCGTCGAATCCGACTCGGCTGGGCGGCGTTCGGGAGACTGCGCGGTATCTTCTCGTCCAATATACCACAGTGTCTCAAGACGAAAGTCTATGACCAGTGCGTGTTGCCAGTGATGACATATGGTGCCGAAACGTGGTCGCTCACAATGGGCCTCATCAGAAGGCTCAAAGTCACCCAGAGGGCAATGGAAAGGGCTATGCTCGGAGTTTCCTTGCGGGATCGAATCAGAAATGAAGATATCCGCAGGAGAACCAAGGTTGCCGACATAGCCCGAAGAATTGCCAAACTTAAGTGGCAATGGGCAGAGCACATTGCTCGCAGAACAGATGCCGTTGGGGCCGAAAGGTTCTGGAGTGGCGACCTCGTACTGGAAGACGCAGCGTCGGAAGGCCTCCTACAAGGTGGACCGATGACCTGGTGAGGGTTGCGGGAAACCGATGGATGCGAGACGCACAGGATCGATCATTGTGGCGACACTTAGGGGAGGCCTATGTCCAACAGTGGACGTCTGTCGGCTGAAATGATGATGATGATGGTTAAAAGAAGAACAATAATAAAATGCATGGCGATTTCTTATTTGCTAAATAAAATAATTTTATTGGATCTAGTATAGAATATTTTTTTTTTAAATTTAGTTTATTCGAAATTTGCTTTTATTGTTACATTCTTAAATTCTACTGTACTGTAAAACAATTTGTCGGCAGTGGTTCTCGTTTCAAATCTTTACAAAATACATACAACATAAAACATGAAAGAATTAATAAGATATATATTTTTAATGACGAAATTATGAATTTTTTTTGCTCATAAGGAATGGAAGCCCTACAAGGACTTTGACGACATAAAGCTCTCAGGTCCGCAATAGACAACGGCATTTCTGAGCTTTTGCTGTCCAAGGGAGGTCGAAGAAAAAATGGATAGAATGAGTGATATGAAAGCAAAGGGAGTTAGTGATAGTATGATGGTCATAATGGATGTCACCTTATTTTATCCTGAGAATTCCGAAAACACGCAGTTTCTGTGGAAGTAGAAAACACAAATTCTGAAAAACAAAATAGAGCATTTTAACGTTTTTGATACATACTTGGAAGATCTTCCTACAGTTCTCTAGAAAGGTTTCAATGCAATTTCAGTTGCCTACAGGCGGTGGAGTAGCCGACTTCCATTATTCAGACACTGTTACAATTTACATACCAGACAAATTGTTACTTTTCATCAGAAAACATAAAAGCTGTACTTATTCAGTTTTGTGAAAAACGGTCGTATGATTTTCTATACGCTGTGAAAGCATCCATTGAAATACGTATAATTTCACATAAAATGCTGATTAAAGTTAAGGCCTATTTTTAGTGGTAATAAATACATTATTATATATATACCTCTAAAAATCGGCCCTAATTTTTGGTGTACATATTTATTTAATACCCATCTTTTGCAACCTCGGACATGTCTGCCGTATGTCGAATGAGCAGTAGGCTAAAAGAGCCCTTAGTGGGTTCCATTATACGCAAGACGACATCACGGCAGACCAAGGCGAAGGTGGAGAGATGAGCTGGACAATTACCGGAGAGACTGGCTCTCAATGGCCGAGGACTGACATGTGTGGAAAAAGAAGAGGGAGGTCTTCGCCCAGCAGTGTGACATAATGGGCTAACTAACTAACTAATCTTCATTTAATCTACTGTCAAGTTTTTTGACAAGTAAAATGAGTCTGAGGATCTCTGAAATTAACTTTAACCGTAATTATTGCCATTAACTCCAGAAAATAAACTAACGAAGAATTCTTGATGAAATGACTCTTATTTATTATTTCTTTCAATTAATTGAAGATCATTTTAAAACCATTACACATTTAATAGGATAAGATGGCGTGGATATTGTAGGAGACGATTAAAAACAGATTTAAATATTTATATCCGCGTAAGTACTAATCGAGGCGCATAATATTATCGTAACAGATTAATGTCTTGTTGCTAATTTGTTTATCATTTATGTTGCTGTATCTAGTGTTGGTGCATCATTCTAAATGCATATGGATTGACGAGCAGGGGAAACCCTTTTCATCTCTCTTTCTGCTCGGTACTTTAAAACTATAAACTGTACTTGATGGGATTGGTGATGTTAAACATACAATTGATAACAAAAATGAAATTACGTAACTATTCACAGGGAACAGCTATTAGATATAGAAAAATACAATAAAACGAGAAAGAACTTAAACACGGCTAAGTGGTCCGAGCCCTAAAATGCCGAAGTCAAATATTAATAAAATATAACAATGGATCTTTTGCCGCTTGTATTTTTAGCGCCGCATAAATTAAGTGAGCGTCTAGTAATAGCTCTCATAGATCAATTTCAGTCTCGCACCTGTCAAAACTTTCCCTTAACGGAGTCTAGGTAGATGTTTGCGGCGTCTTAAATACTTGTAGGTATCTACTCTGAAAATTCCTACTCACTTTCAGACTTCTAGCACAAAATAGATAGGTACAGAAGTCAATCTCATGTATGTACTTCATTTTTTATACCTACGCTAGGCGATCGCGCTAGGGTCAGCGTTGCGCCGATTGGCGATTGAACCGAGATATCGTGTCCGAGAGCTGTGTCTATGTGTGCGTTGCTCGAGCGCGCTTTGTACGTAAATTGACTTCTGTACCTATCTATTTTGTGCTTTCAGTTTGCAAATGTTCTGCGAAAATACCCACTTAGCCACCACAATGAGATAACTTAACTAGGTAGCTTAATTCTGTGTCTAATTATAGATTATTTAATTTAAGCTATAATTAGAAGGTATGCTTCGAGTTATTTTTAGATCGGGTGGAATGTTACTAATCGATATGGCAACTCCCACATGTTTCGTAAATAATCACATTGGTTTATAATATTCAACTAATTTTAGAAATTCATTGAAGCCTATTGTTACTGGCAATGTATGCGTTTGACATGTTATTATGGAGACATATTATATGTAAAATTGTCGTAACTTCGCTACCCTTTAAACCAAACATTACAATGTTTTTAATTATTAACGTAATATATTAAATAATTATTTTTAGAATGCCTGTGAGTGTTTAATGGAAAATTCAAGAATAAAGTTATTAATATTTCCAATAGAGTTATTTATTATTGACTGAAAATAGAAATGTAGAGTACTTATCAGGTATTTATTTTCGGGAAGATACTTTGAAGTCTTAAAGCCTCTACATCATTCGTAGATTTTTGACAGTGGTAGTGGCAGTGACAGGTAGTTTGACCATCTGTCTATTCAAAGAGTAAATAGTGGAGGTCTGGGAGGCAGTCACTCCATGTAGAGCACAGCTAGACTGGATGCTGACCACAAGCTGGTTGGGAAAAGACTAGGGTGCTGATGATGACAGTTCTCTAATCATTTTAACGAAAAAATTAATGTAACCAAAATTTTGTAATAGATTGTAACTTGATTTACAAAAGTTTCCATGGAGTTTCTTGCTCTCCATTGAGATCTATATTTTGGATCGTTCAAATTGCTTCAACTTTCTGACTAAATGACTGACTCTTTGAAAATTCAAAAGTGCCTATAAATTGTTAAATTGAAATAAATTTTCTGAGTTAGAGTTTGAATTCCAAAATTGTTTTGAGTTTTGGACTATTATGTACGTGAGAAGACTATTACATATTTTCTTTAACGAGTAAAAGCGCTTATGATGTAGTGGTATCGATTTTGGAATTTGCAGAGTGCACACTTTAAATGAGTGACTCTTGGTTTGCTTGCAAGATGACGGATAAAGTGTACGACGCTTCATAATATTTGGTTTTCCGATACTAGAAATCTGGTAGACGCATCCGTACCTTTCAGGTATCTTATAGTCTTGTTAGTTTTGTCAATAAGTCTATGGTATTTAAAAGAATTTTTCTTTTTTATTTGTGCTCGAATCTTTATATTTTAATTGCTCTAATTTTTATTTAAAAAAAGAAATTCAAAATAAGACTTGACAGCAGAAATATGAATATTGACAGGTCACTACTGCACGGTTCGTTACTCTCTCTTCTAAAATGATAAATGTTTTAAATAAAATATACGAATAAATGTATAATTAAAAAGCAGTTTGAATTTAGACATATATCTTGTTAAACGCGTTATTTATGTTTATGCATCTGTCACTAAAATTAATCACTCCATATTTAATTCAATCGAAAAGAAAATTTGACGTGATAAATGACCAACAGTTTTATATTTGTGTTGCTCTATTAATATTCGCGACATAAATCTGTCATCGATTGTTTCTTATCTATTGACAATCACTTAATCCAAGTATTGTAATATATCTTCGTTGGACATGCCCTGATTTATGGAAACAAATGTCCATTGTACTTGGTCGTGGATGGGGCTAGTTCGCAGAGCATTCCCAGCCGTCAAGCGTGAGTTTTATTCATCGATGTCAATTTTTCATTCTGCCCCGCAAGGATCAAGCGTATCTCATTCATCAAGGTCTTCAGAGAATCTCTCTAGAGGTGATTTTACTTATGTAAGCGGTTTTTCTTGTTCGCTTTTCTCCCTCAGGATTTTATTTGTGAATTCGTAATTTCGGATGAGAACATAGTAACAGTGGCTTTTGTTGTAGGAGGATGTGTTAAAGTTAGGCAATGTAGCAGAATATTTAAACTGACTCCGGTACTAGAGTCTGAATATTTATTGCTTTTCTATTGGTTTTTCTGTTGTTGGCTGAAGAAGATACTTAATTTATCTACATAAACAAATAGCACAGTAACAATCAGATGCCTAACGTATTCGCAAAACTGTAAGCGTCGAAAGTTTTCTGAATAATGTACGCACTTTTGAAGTCGAATTGCAGAAAGAAAATGTTCTGGCTACAACAACGACAAAACGTAAGCATTCAAATTTGTGTCTCCCTGTGAAGAAATTCTAGCATTTCATGTAATCCGTAGAGCAGGCACTTCGCCTCGCTGAGATTCGTCAGAACAGCACGAGTGCACATAAATTATTCCCAGCGACACGATCCACTGCTGGATAAATTGCACGCTTAAAAATGCTATCCCTCTTTAGTCACTTCATGAATTCGCTGCTGCCGACCCAGCTGGATTTTCCGTCTGACCCGCATAAACAAACTTCCGAATACCATCTTTAGTTTATTCAACTGCAGATGATGGCAGAAAGAAAATATTTGGGTGTTCTTTAATTCATGAATCCCCAAGCGACCACCGGTGGCCGCGCATCTATTGTCTTACTATTGTGTCTCTAATTGACGGTATCTGAAGGGTTAATATAATTTTGCAAATGTTACACGTGTTTTGGCTGATATGCGGTGATAGTTATAAATGATTCAGCAAGTTTATAAAGCACCTATATGTTTTAGACAAAATCTCAATAAATTATACAATTGTCATGAAAATGTTGATAAATACGGCATTCAAACCAAAAGTCCACAAGAATATATAAAAATTTGATGATTCTCATACGTGAGACTTATAAAATGTACATTTAGTACGGTACAATTCGGTGTATTATGAGTATTTTGTGTATGAGACATACGCCTCCGGTTATGAATATTATAGCAGAAGAATATGTTTTCTTTAGGCTCTGAGCTCGTTTAAATTATGAACGTGATTCATTTATCTTTAGCGTAGGTACTGGTATCCAAGGATGAGAAGATTTATTTTTTGACGTTTTGTGTTTTCTGTCATTCCAATTCTGTTTCTTTCAAAGCTTTTTGTTCTCTTGAAGGCCGATCCTTTTGCAGATTAATTCCATGTCTTAGCTAGATGGTATCGTGGATGACTATGACCTCTCATCCTGGCCCGCCTCCAAGCCCCTGACCTTGCCAAGATTGGCAGTTCATGCGTGCTCACGTATCCACTGTTTATGAAAACGATTTGCATACAAATGCCTTTGAAAGATCACACTCACAGATTGAGTACAATATGCTACACAACATTTGTTTTGTTCTACTTCGATAGTCCTAGGATCATGTAGTTTGAAGCTAACAAACTTCGTTATCTGGTGACGAAGTGCGGTTATGTTCGTCAACTTGACTGGAAAATTGACATTTAGTGTCAAAACGTTTTCTATTTCATGCTCCGTTACATTGTGTGATTGCTTTATGAAGAATATCTAATGTTCTGTTATTTAATATATTTCGTATCTTAAGCGTTTCTGTTCTACAAGACCTAACCGAGATATGAACATGGATTGTTCAAATGTGTACCTCGGGGCCCTGGAACAAAGGCAAAGTAGGAACAGGAATGGGTTTTAGTCAGTAAGTCTCCCACTTTGCTCAAGAGCGGAAGAAGTCCATGGATGATTTCCCACCTAAAAAAAACCAGATTTGAAAGGTTTATCGATGAAGGATGATGATGAAATTCCTGGAAGTATTATTTAATTTGCTTTTGATTTTATAATTAAAATGAGCACGAAGCTCCTGTCCGTGTACGCGCCTGCCTAGTTGTGACTTTGAAGTAAATTAATTTTGTGATAATTAAACACCGTTATGGTTTCTTCGCTAGGTACTTGACACCCGTCCTCGTTATGTAATTAAACATGCTTTTGCTCGCGGCTTCTTAGCGTTACAATCTTTGAAAATTTTACGAAGACTAAACAACGGTGTTTTTAATCTTTGAGAATTTTGTGAAGACGTTAAACAATGGTGTTTCCTTTACAATTTTTTTGTAATTTGCTTCTTGAACCGGATCAATCAATCAATAGAGCAGTGGACTAGATTTATACGAAAAATATTTATTTTGCAACACAATTTAGACACTGTTCAATTCTGCTGATAATCTTGAATGTTTAACGCTATATTGAGGTAGGCATAATAAAGAAACAAATTACCATAACAATATTGAAACTCGAAGGTTACAGGAAGTAAACCTTTTTCACTCAGAAGCAATATGTATTTATTTCCCAACGACAATATTCCAAGGAAAATTACACATAGGAATGCCTCTACTTCAATATTTGTCCATTTTATACGATAAGTGTAGATTGGTGGCAGTTTCTATCTCTCTCCGAGGGGAAACTTAGATGGGTAGGAATTTATCTACGCGCCGGCATTTTGATCAGGGTTTGACCCCTCTAATCTGACTACTTTTCAAAGTTCTTCTTGGACGGATTAGTGAGTTTTGTACATATATCACCCGCAGGCGTCTGTTGCTGAGACATCTCAGGCATAAGTACTCAGAGACAATGGGAGGGTAAAGGCAGAAACTGCGGCTCGGAAAAGGACTTAGGTACCAAAAATATTGGCTTGCTCTAGCCCTATCAAAAAACAAGAAAAACCCGATAAAACAATTCTATTTGTTTAAAAAAGCCCCCAAAAGAAACAACGTTTATTTAGGTAGCCTAAAATGTTAGTTCTATTATTGGCGAAGTTGTTCCAAGTAGTTTGTAGACAATAGTAGCGGTGCGAATCGTGTAACTTTCAAAGGGGATAATGGAGCCTTTAGAAGAAAAGCCTAACATTAGCACTTTTACGCTAAGCCGGCCACGAATCTGTTACACGGCGAAATAAAAAGTTTTGTCCCTCGGGTTTAAGAATTTCCGAGCGTTTTAAGTCTAATGAAAAAGAAAACGAAGTGAAAAACTACTAAAGCCTGCTTAAATTATAATGTAGTTTGAAATAGTTTTAATTTTTTTTAGTTATGAGAGTTTTATTTAGCATTTAGTATAATTACAGCAAAAAATAAAATAAAACTCTATGCTAATTCATAATCATCATAGTAGCCGAAAGATGGATATAGGCCTCCCCCAAGAGTCGCCACAACGACCGGTTCGACCGTCACGCATCCATCGGATTCCCGTGACCCAGACCAGGTCATCGGTGCACTTTATTGGAGGCCTTCCAATGCTAATTATGCTAAAATCCACATTGCTGTCGACTGGTAATGTGCCCACAAGACTGTCGGCATTGCTGACGGCCTACAGGAATCATACAGGCCGACGCTGTATGACAATGCTTATCCTTTGTCCGAGGTAAAAGTCAGGCCTTGAAATAGTGTTTTGAAATTGAAATAGTGTTGAATAAATCCGTCATGAAAAAAAGATTATTTTTGATCATTCTTTTGAATAAATTCTGATTGTAAGAGTGAATATGTCGTCATACACGATAAAAGATGAATATTGTGTCAGACACAAATAGAATTTACGATGAAAACGTATCAAAGGGCTTTTACTGCTGTGATGTTCAATATTAACACTGTCACAGCCAGTCGCTTCAAAGAATTTAGCATTCCTAAACGTCCAATTGGTACCTATTACTTTTACGATTCGTCCAAGATCGGAATCGTAAATGGAAATGGAGATCGCTGACGTTTTGTTTTGATGTCAGATTTAGATTTTTGTGAACTCATATTTGGACTAAAAACTCCCACTGAGATAATATACGCTTCCCATGAAGTAATAAAATTCTTCCTCGTGGAAACTTGTGTCCGAATTGAATTTCGCGTATTCGATTTAAAGCTATTGAGCTGACAAAAGCGTTCTTTTTTTAATTTTAACAAAATTTCATATTCGGTCATACTACGCTAGGATAACTTTGGTGAGCTGATTATGCGGAAGAATTTTTGATCCCGTGCCAAATATTCCATAAGAAAATTAATACTACAGTTATATTTCATCATCTAATTTGACAGAATTTCTAACACCGCATAATCATTTATTTAGTTTAATATTGAGATGACAGTTTGATTAGCTTGTCTGGCTGTCGAATATGGTTGAAATTTTGACTCTCAAAATTAACGATACACGTGCATAGTACTAGTCGGAACCAATATTAAATTACCGAATGTCCCAAGCAGTAATGGCGGACGAAATTGCTACACGAATGCCGCAATCTGTCTTAGTCACTACTTCGGTATCGCTAAACATTACATTCTCATTACGAACGGGCGAACCAGAATAATGCGATGCTTGGCGAAGATTGGTTGTTCAAGTTTTAGGATTTGTCAACATTGTTGTTGTGAGATTTATCTTATTGCGTGAAGGAATGGGGAATCAAGCAATTGATCTTCTGTTCCCAAAACGCAAATATCGGCACAAAATCATGAATTTAAATTTAATTTAAGACCAGTTTAAACTTTATCCTTTAACAATTTTGCAAATCTAAATTTAAGACGAGAGCGTTATCTCGCCGGCTATTAATATGCATATCAAGAATTTATGTTGCCAAAAGGTTTTATTGGTTCAATTGCGAATTTCGCCGACAGATTTATACCGGTCAGACGTTTGACAAACGGCCTTAAACTCCAAAATATTCGCTTGGCTTTACCGAAAGTGTGATATGTAAGCTCAATGGATGGTTTAAGCCCAATCTGGTTGGTTGACAGGCGTTGGTAATGAAAGGTGGCTCGCAATATAATTCCTTTTTTGGCTTGGCTACATACGTTGGAGTGCGGTTAAACAAATGTTTGTGTTTCCACCGTATTGTGGGCTTGCATCTAGTCATTCGAGTCGTAAATTCGGCGATACAACGGATCCCTCAAATCGCATTCTTCACTGGTGACAGATTTACGGTGTTTGCTCGAATAAATTATTCGAAACTAGCGTTCGCCCGTGAGTCGGCACACGTGATGCCTTTCGCGTGATTTTGCTGATTAATTCTAAGATTAAACGATCTGTTGCCACAGTCTCTGCATTTGGTTGATCGGGGCTTATTCAAAATCATTTGGTATTAGTAGAGCTCAATAATGATACTAAATAATGCCCTCATTTACTGTAAATGAAGTTTAAAAAATCAAAACATTAATAAAGGATTAAAAATTAATTTCTAGCTCTTGTTTTCCAAGTACTTATGTTTCGCCAGCTATAAATAACATTTATTGAAATTCTCATTTTTGTATTAAAAACTAGCTTCTGCCAGCGACTTCGTACGCGGATCCTGTTGCTTATGCCAGCGACAACGGGGTCGTCAAAATCAAAGATCTGAAACGTCTGATGTCGAACTCTAAGAGCCCGGGGACTGGAAAACAACGTGATGCGCGAGACGATTCGAGACGTTCCAGATCTCTCCCTTCCACTTACGCGCGTGACAGTGTGCAAACACCTTAGACATGGTGCCAATGTCTCCTTGTTCGATGTAATTAATAAATGGGCTATAGGAAAACGCGCTCCTTTCTTTATTCCCTAAAAGTGTTCCCATAACGTGATATAACTCGACACCAACGCCATTTACGAAATGTTTAGAAAACGGAAACTACATATTATTTACCCAAATATTATAGTATCTTAGCCATATGCAGCGCCCCTTAGTGAACTCCACAGCGGGTGATGTAACCTACGACCAACTTATTATTTGCGGTTGGTACAGTAATCGGAGAACATTTCCGTTATACATGATTTCTGTGTAGCTTTAACCATAAAGGCTGCAAAAGCGACGGAAGCTTAAAAAATGGAGTAATTTCTCCCGTTTCCCCAACATTTCCCTTCACTGCTCTGCTCCTATTAATCGTAGCGTGATGAAAAGTATACTATAACCTGCCCAGGAGTATGAAGAATGATTGTACCAAGTTTCGTTAAAATCCATCGAGTAGTTTTTGTTTCTATAAAGAACATACAGACAGACAGACAGACAGACAGACAGACAGACAGACAGACAGACAGACAGACAGACAGACAGACAGACAAAAATTTTACTGTTACTGTTTTTTTGACATCAGTATCGATCACTAATCACCCCCTGATAGTTATTTTCGAAATATATTTCATGTGCAGAATTGACCTCTCTACAGATCTATATATATAAAAATCAATGCCATTTTTCGTTGTTATTTTATAACTCAAGAACGGGCTCACCTATCCAAACCAAATTTTTAGGCTTCGTTCGGACTATTTAGTAGATGGTTTATGTGAAGTTTAGTAGGGTAGAGTAGGGTATAGTAGGGTAGAGTAAGGTAGAGTAGGTTAGAGTAGGATAGAGTAAGTAGGGTGTAGTAGAGCGTAGTAAGAGCGGGAGCGAAGCTGCGCGGGCAAAAGCTAGTTTATTATAAGTATAGATAATAACACGCAAGCGCACACGAAGTACACGGGAAAAATTGATGAATTAGAGTTATTTCCGTAGTTCGTCAAGTATGTTGCAAAGGAAGTTATAATACTGAAGTACTGAGACTTGTTAGAGGCGCCTGCGCCTCGGAGACACGCCTGCGGTGTGCGGTCACCACCACGACTCCGATTACTCGGCCCAGTTCCTATTATGTGACTTCATTAGAAGTAGTCCCATTCAGACGAGTAATAATAGCTCAATTAAAGACTTGCTCAATGAACATTGCCATCATGCCAATGTCACTATTAAACGAGCCATCTGCTCTAGGAAGAAGATTATTGGATTGTCAGATATATTAGTTATATTTTGTATTTCTTTATTGCAGGATGAAAGGTTTAACCACGACATTGACCAACAGACGGGTTACAAAACGAGGTCACTTCTCTGCATGCCCATTAAGGACATCAATGGAGAGGTCATCGGCGTTGCTCAGGTATGTAGCCGGTTTCAATTATTTTCCACTAGCTTTTACCCGCGGCTTCACCCTCGTTTATTAATATACTTTACTCTTTCTCCCCCTTTTCTCTCTTAAAAAAATAGCCTATGTCCATCTTCAGGGTCCCAACTATCTCTGTACCAAAATTCATCAAAATCGGTTTTGCCATTTAGGCATGAAGTCGTAACAAACAAACTCACTGTCGCTTTTATAATATTAGTAAGGATTAAATGTTCATTACACCGCTTTTAAAAACAAGATTTCTTTTATGCCTCTAAATAGATCTTGTTTGCTCAAAGAAAATTTTGGCCTGTTTACATTTGAAATGTTTGTTTCAAAAACATCTGGCAAACGGCGAAATAAGAGCTCAGTGAAGAAAAAAAAGATGAAATCAAAAAAGTTTCCAACATAAGCGTATTAAGTTATAAATATTCCAAAGTGGAATTGAAATTGCTTGGTGAATGTTGGCAAACTTTGTATTATCTCGCAGCTTCTCCCTGTTAACAATGGCCCAGCAAAAAGTGAATTTGAACGTCACTTCCGAACAAATATTGATGAATGGGAAAGACGAAATTTTTTTAATCTAACGTTTGCTCTCGCATATAAATTTTCTTTTGATTAAAGAACATCAAATATTGAAGTGTTTTTGTAACATTTTACTTTTGTATTGGATTAAAGAATTTGTTTACGGTTTTGGAGCTACTGGATTATAGAAATAGGAGATTTTTTTAAAATTATTTTTCATCAGTACCACAGGGTTACAATCGCATGAATTATTTGAAAATATACATACATTTTAATAAACTAGTTTGCTGCTATTGTGGGTACCTATAGCATATAGGTTTTAGAAACTTTAAAGTGTCGCATTTGCCACCATTATACCACTAAAATCCGATGTGCCCGGGTTATTTGGTATTTAAAAAAATATTTCAATAATCATACTTCTTCCAGGTTATAAACAAACAGAGCGACGGTCCCTTCACATCCTACGACGAGAAGGTGTTCTCAGCCTACCTCCAGTTCTGCGGCATTGGCCTTCGGAACGCACAGCTTTACGAGAGATCCCAGTTGGAAGTCAAGAGGAATCAGGTCCTCTTGGACCTGGCCAGGATGGTGTTTGAGGAGCAGAGTACTATAGAACACATGGTGTTAAGGATACTTACGCATACACAGAGCCTCATAAGATGTCAGCGAGTACAGGTTAGTTCAGTATGTTGCTATCTGTATATATGTACTACGCACTAGATAAGGCGTGCCAAACACTCACTTCCGTCGACTCAGGTGTAATGTCAACGTCCACTGTACACCTTGAACATTACACTTTGTTGAACGAAACGCGTAAGTGCCACAAAATTCGTGGCGCTTAAGACATTTTGGTCGCCAAAAAAGTATCCTCTAAAAGCTACACTGTATGTTAGAATAGTTGTTTTAGACGACACAATGCCAATGTAATGGTACAGTGAACTTTTGTTTTAACTTTTCAGTATTTTGATAAATAGTTTCCAAGGGCTTGTCTATCACTAGAATACAAGTCTATGAGTTGCTACGTATATTAACAGCGAGAATCATCTTAAGAAAAACGTCTCCTGTTATATTATCAACAAAGACTTCCATTTCTTCATTGCTTTCCTTAAAATTTAGAGTTATCGCTACTACTGTCATCGTAAATCTCATCTGTAATCATTTACTTGGAATTATTGAGTTTGGTTTGTATCACCCGTGCTGTAGAAAATCTTATTGCCGTTCTTTTTGTTTCTGACATTTTGTAATTTTGAGTTATCGCAAATACTGTCCACGTAAATCTTCCTTACTCAACTACTGGACTTGATTGAATTTGGTTTGTATCATCCATGTTATAGAAAATCTCAATGCTGTTCGTTTCATTTCTGAGATCTGGTTCCTTAACTCCGTCTTCGGAATCAATTACTTCGTTAAATTCGAAGTAAAGTTCACTTGCACCCGCCCCAGGTAACGTACCAGATAACACATGGAGAAACTTCCAAATGTTGTTTATCTTGTTAGTCCGAATAGAAAGTTGGGAGAGGTATCTCGCTATCCGAAAAAAGTTGGTAATCCATGCGAACTCGGGCAAATCGTGCCGGTGTGAGTTTCAGAGTTATCACAACTATTGACAAGTTCGTTTATTTAAGGATATCTAAATAAATTGAACCAGTATTCGTTCCAAGGTCCACCTAAGTAGAAGACAAATTACACTGGCTACTTTTAAAAGACTCCATACTCTTCATTGCTTCAACTAAACCCTCAAAGAAATCATACCTTCGCATTTCAATTATATTCTTAGAAATGTACTGAATTTAATTATCTCTTTGAAGATAGCTTTCCCGCCAATTTCTTAGTGGTATTTCTTATTTCCATAGCTTTCCTTATTTTATGAAATCGAATTTCAATATCGAAGTAAGTTTTGATAAATTGATTCATTTCATCAACGAACAATTTGGGCAGACTCACTTTTAATATCAAGTTCAATTTAATTCTAAATGCTTTGAGTCGTGAAAATTAATTTTGCTTGTTTTCCTAATGAAACGTTTGAATTGAGGCGTTTTGTTTACCATTAATGTTATAGCTATGGATTGTTAAAGAGTTTTCACATTGCATTAAGCAGGGTAATGGCTGTAATGTAACATACAATGTAACAGGCAATGAAAGAATTTGCTGTCCATATAGCAGCATTGTATCATGCAATGTAACAGAATTCCCATAGTGTGGACGCCTTGCACGTGCGAACCGTGCACTACGTGCGCGAACAGAGCATTTCAACAATGGATTATACATGCTCGGCTCGTGCGCGCGCTGCGTCCACACATAATATGAAATGCACCTTTCATGTTGCCTTGCATGTGACGTTCCAACACCTAGCTTTAGAAATTGGTGATTTGGCGATGTTATTATTTCTAAAGAATACTTTGGTTCTTAGTGTCTTCTGTGATTGAACTCTGAGCTTTAATTCTGAGCTTTTTGACTGGCCTGCTGGTCTAGTGGTTAGTGACCCTGACTGCTATGCCGGAGGTCGTGGGTTCGATTCCCACCCAGGACAAATGTTTGTGTGATGAGCATAATCATTTGTTCTGTGTCTGGGTGTAATTTATCTATATTATGTATGTATTTAGAGATATATAAGTATGTTTATCAGTTGTCTAGTACCCATAACACAAGCTCTGCTTAGCTTGGGACTAGACGGCGTTGTGTGATAGTTGTGGAATATTATACTATTATACTATTATACTATTATTATAATTACAGAATTCCAACTATAAAGTTATCTGACAAAAGCATACGAACACTCTTGGATATTTATTCAACCGTGTTTACTTTAACAAAGTCTAGGTCTGACCGTTTTAATTGGAAATTTTGTTCAAATATTACAATAATATATTGTATGGATGGAAATTAATCCGCTTTCGGGTCCAATGAATTGAGCAGCTTTGTGAATAAACGACAAAAAGGGGTGAAAGGTGTTAAATTTACATCAAAGTAATTAACATTCATATCTTTTGTTTAACATTCACCGGTTGGTCGAATATTCCAAATTTGTTTATTAGTTAATGGATTACGATTTGAAATTTGGATGATGAGGGAACAATGCCCGTAATGGAATTGGAATACAGGTTGAATTTTTCGAGTGGTTATTAAAATTGTTCTGTTTTCATGTGAATATGAATTCTTTTATATTCACATGAAACATTATTCATTCTTTAAATAAATTAATTTAAAAACAAAACACTTTCATGTTTTGTTTTTAAGTTTATTTGTTTTATTATTTATGACCACACATTTTTTTTACGGTGGGCAAAAATCATCTTATGACAACCCCCGCTCTTGGGTGAGGCAGGAGATAGTGTCAGACTCTTACTGACTAAAAACCCACCCCGTTCCTTCTAGCCTCTTCATACCGGGACTCAAGTTTCCTTTCGGATAACCCTGGCCCCAGTAGGCTTCGACCCAGCTGGGCCCCTCCTGTTGTTGACAAATCACCACACATGGAAAATGAAAAGATAATAGAGAAAAATTTAAGTTGTACTTTTTGCCTTTTCATTTACCTAAGGACAAAGTATAAGAAAACCTTGAGCACATGCAATCTTGGCTATCCTTAACGTAAGACGTTTCCACAACGCTAATTTCAAAAGATATCCTGTTATTCTACAAACTGTCCGACCAAGACTCTAAGAAAAAAAAAAACTTAACTTTATTCCTCTATCCCTATTTATATTTCTAGAAAAACGTTAACAGCTTTTTAAGTATAACGTAGAACTTTGTGTTGGACAGATTAATTTGCTTTCAGCTTAGCCACGTTTATCATATCAAAATCATATTGTAGGTAAAAGCTGTAATAATTTCTAAGTTATTTATAGACTGGCCACCAATTATTAATGCCTCGTCGTCTGCGGTAATAACAAGGGAATCTTCCATGCTCTGGAAAACTGTAATTCCGATTTTCTGATGAGATAATTTTAGTTTTAGGTTGGATATATACTGTGAGACGCACGATTTTACACTTTCACTTCGGTAGATTATAATCTACCTAAAAATAATACATTAAATTGTAAGCAGTATGTTATGGATCATAATCTTTCGACAGTTTATAATCTCGCTAGAGAGATTATAATCTAATAGTATTTACAATTTTACGGTGACAGTTACAAGCAACAATTTAAACTCAGACCTATAAACGATGAAACTTATGTCTAAGAACAACTGTCGTTATCGCCAACAAAGTTATCGATAGGCTTATGTTCAATAGTAAAGGCATTGCCATCTGCTTCCAAGGACTATAATCCAAGGATTACGAGCGTTACGGTTAATAAACCATACCTAATAAGGACTACAAGATATTTGATATCAAACTATGACTAATCAATATTACATACTGGGAATCTCAATCATAACTAACTCAATATCAATTGTTCTAAGACTATTGTCTTTGTTTAGTAAATCAATTTACTGTATCAAAGGAGGCTTTGCTATTGTTATCAAGTAGGGAGTGAACACGGTTCGTAATGTTATCAATTTATGATAGAACAATGTGCTGTTATGTTCACATTGTGACGTAACAGGATAAATGTTATACGGCCCTTTAATACGTCCTCATTTCTTCGTAAGTGGTCTGGTTTCTTTAAGAGCTCTGCTGGCCCTTTCTTGAGGAGCTGGGGTAGATCCAATGACACACTTGTCGCACTCATACGCAAAATACGCACTTTAGATGTGGAGTTGTAGACACCGGCCCATATGTACTATAAGTGTTGTGGTCACAACAATTTTCCGTCATTTTCGTCTGTAAAAGTAGCCATACACGCTAGAGTTTACCTGACAGGTTTGCCTGCACAGTTATACCTTTCAGATAAGCTTGTATGGAAACCTGCACAGTTGTGCAAAATACACGCTCTGGTTTACCTGTACAACTCAACTGTACAGGCAAACCTGTCAGGTAAACCCTAGCGTGTATGGCTACATTAAGACCACGTTATTCTATTCATTTACTTTTTGATTAATCAGACTCATATTATAAAGGCGATGTTAGAGAGTATGTTTGTTACTTCTTTATGCTCGAACGGATTTGGTTGATACACAGGGGTCAGATCATGTCATCCCTGGAGTATGTTCCTTTGGGACAATTTTCATTACACGGGTGAAGCCGTTGGTAGCAGTTTGTAATGTCAATATAAAAGTGGTGATTTTTCAGGTAAGAGATCGTAGTCAAGCACTATTATATATCAAGGTTACATACAGCAATTTTGGAACCAATTTAGCTTACACTGTCACTTGTTTCTTAATTCTTTAATTTTAACTATTTTCAAGATCCGACTCGGCTGGGCGGCGTTCGGGAGACTGCGCGGTATCTTCTCGTCCAATATACCACAGTGTCTCAAGACGAAAGTCTATGACCAGTGCGTGTTGCCAGTGATGACATATGGTGCCGAAACGTGGTCGCTCACAATGGGCCTCATCAGAAGGCTCAAAGACACCCAGAGGGCAATGGAAAGGGCTATGCTCGGATTTTCCTTGCGGGATCGAATCAGAAATGAAGATATCCACAGGAGAACCAAGGTTGCCGACATAGCCCGAAAAATTGCCAAACTTAAGTGGCAATGGGCAGGGCACATTGCTCGCAGAACAGATGGCCGTTGGGGCCGAAAGGTTCTGGAGTGGCGACCTCGTACTGGAAGACGCAGCGTCGGAAGGCCTCCTACAAGGTGGACCGATGACCTGGTGAGGGTTGCGTGAAACCGATGGATGCGAGACGCACAGGATCGATCATTGTGGCGACACTTAGGGGAGGCCTATGTCCAACAGTAGACGTCTGTCGGCTGAAATGATGATGATGATGATTTTCAAGATCAGTTAATTTCGATTCAAACTTCAAAAAGTTTTATTTTTTGCAAAGTGTTGAGTCAATACGGAAGTGTCTAGGTATGCAAAAGGCCTTAGTCATTTAATTTCCTTTTTGATGGAAATTAAAATTATTTTATGGTATCGTTACGAGTACATAAACATCTCCTTTCAAGTTGTTCATATAATTTAATTGTTATCCATTAACGTTCACATAATAGTATTGTTTGATAATGTAAAACATGTAAATGAGTACCCTCGTTGAAAGTTTAGTGGTTCTAATCCCGAAAAAGGGATCTTTCCCATCAAAATAAATAATAAACTTAATTCTATGGTTTGAGGAAGTGAAAATAAAAATGTTTTACATTCCAATTTTATTATTTTAGCCTTTACAATAAGCTTGTGAAAATTACGATCATGAAAATTGTGCCTGCTTACATTTTCTGAACAGTTTATCCATTTGACATTGCAATAATCTATACTTATAATAAATCTGTAGAGAGGCCAATTCTGTACATGGAATATATTTCCAAAATAACCATCAGGGGGTGATTAGTGATCGATACTGATGCCAAAAATGCAAACAGTAAAATTTTTGTCTGTCTGTCTGTCTGTCTGTCTGTCTGTCTATCTGTCTGTCTGTCTGTCTGTCTGTCTGTATGTTCTTTATAGAAACAAAAACTACTCGATGGATTTTAACGAAACTTGGTACAATCATTCTTCATACTCCCGGGCAGGTTATAGTATACTTTTCATCACGCTACGATCAATAGGAGCAGAGCAGTGAAGGGAAATATTGGGGAAACTGGAGAAATTACTCCATTTTTTAAGCTTCCGTTACGTTTGCAGCCTTAATGGCTAAAGCTACACAGAAATCATGTAAAACAGAAATGTTCTCCTTAAAATTATATAAAAATATCCCACCACAGCATGTCTATCTTTTATGGTTGACTCACAATAAAACGTGTATCTCCCGATCTATCTAGAGAAATCTAGAACGTCTGAAATCGTCTCGCGCATCACGTTGTTTTCCAGTCCCCGGGCTCTTAGAGTTCGACATCAGACGTTTCAGATCTTTGATTTTGACGACCCCGTTGTCGCTGGCATAAGCAACAGGATCCGCGTACGAAGTCGCTGGCAGAAGCTAGTTAGTAAATTAAAATTCAAAACACGTACAAATATTTACAACTTAGTCCTTACCTCGTTATTTTTTAATGAAAAAAGCATAATTATGTCAGTAACAGTGTTGATATTTATATGACCATTATTCATTGTAGCGCTGACGGCTCGACCGGCACAGCTAACCTTGACCAAGGCTATACAAAGGGCTCGAAACTTCAGAATAATTCATGAAGTTGATATTATTTTAATATCCAAACAATTTATATCGCAACAATAGTTGCCAGGCTTTGAAGTACAGTCGCCAACTAAGTTTATTCGTATTTTGAAAGTCTGAAATTAGATCGAGCTTTTCAAAAAAAGAATATTCGTAATTCGAATTGTATTTTTTTTGTAAGGTCTTCTTATTTTTAATTCTATTTAGATTGCGGTCGTATTTTGAAAATCGAAAATTATATCGAGCTTTTCAAAAAAATATTTGTAATTTGAATTATATTTTTTTTTGTAAGGTCTTTATTTTGAATTCTATTTGGATTGTATTACGACATGTTACTTAGAACTGTTTTATTGCCTAGTTTATGTATTGTAAGTTTGTAAGGCTGTGGCCATCAATTGTTGTTTTATGATCGATATGTAAATGCTTAAGGTCATACAATTACATACACGATGTCATGGGTATTTGCGACGTTATAGCGTGTAGATACCAACTAGCAAGGTTTTATTGCAGCTGTTGGTGTAGGAAAGGGCCTAGACAAAAGACAATTCGCTCATATCCTGCGGATATTACTATGCGGAATAATTTTTTTTTTTTTCCTTTTGAAAGACGGAAACCGTCTGCAAAGCATTTATTTGTGGAAACATGTTTCGAATGGAAAATAAGTAAGGTTTGGTTTCATTAATATATGCATGTCAATAGTGATTAACCCTTCAGATACCGTCAATTAGAGACACAATAGTAAGACAATAGATGCGCGGCCACCGGTGGTCGCTTGGGGATTCATGAATTAAGAGTGCAATATGAAATAAATAAAAAATCGCATAGGTCGTTTTGGCGTCGCTTGGGGGAGGCCTATGTCCAACTGAAGACGTCTTTCGACTGAAATGATGTTGATGAAATAAATAATAATTATTAAATAGGTGTAATAGAATATTAATACCCGATAAGTAGGTCCTTACTTGAAACCTATAAATAAATACAAAACCTGTCAGTTTAAGTTCCATTTCGTGAAAATTAATTCGTTTCGACTGTACTAGACGTTTACTGACGGCTGCAGTAATGAGGAAAATCGTTGCAACCGTTTTAAAACGTAGAAAACTGTTATATCAATTGAGTGTGGTAGATTTATGCACGGACACCATAACTCTTCCGGCAGCCTGTCGCCATCACTAAACTGTGCGCTCTGCTTAGAGTACGAATGTGACATAGAGTAAGTACTAAATAATCTTGGTGAGTTTATGTAGACGGTGGTACGATTTGAGATGTGCCGTTGCCGGCAAATGGGAATTTTGCAATATTGCCGCCGATATTCATACATCAGGCAATATTCCCACCAATATTCCCAATTCAAGGCAATATTGCCGGAAACGGCACATCTCTAAGTACGATGCAGTTTTGGCAAAACCAAGAAAAAATACTGTAAGTAGTAAAAAAAATGTCGTGATAGAATATTTCTGCTTACACTTAGGTTTGAGGTTATTTAACATATTATATAACGTTTCAAGGATAGTATATAAAAATTTGAAACATGTATGAAACAAAAACATTACCAATACAGATATCAAAACTGTTATTTTTTTATAAAAACATTTCCCCACATTAGAAATGACTACTGTATCGGTGCATTCACAAACATGTAAACTCACATACGAGTATGTACGGTAGGTACGGAACAATCTGTAGGTTATACAACTATTTGTTTCGTGCGGGGATCGAAAACGCAACTCACAGCGCAGCAGATTATCGCTCAAACACTGCTCCAACCGTGCCGTCATTTATAATATATACTAGCTGCTTCCAGCGGCTTCGCCCGCGTGATGGTAGAAAATTATACCAAGGGAACATACTTCCGGGACAAAAAGTATCCTATGAACTATTCCAGAACATGGTCTATCCGTGTACCAAGTTTCATCAAAATCGGTTTTGCCATTTTGGCGTGAAGATGTAACAAACAAACAAACTCATTTTCGCTTTTATAATATTAGTAAGGATTTTTAACACGCTTTTATTAGCTTCACCTGTATGTTTGCTTATAACTACCGCCTATGAGCTCGATTTTTTAAATTGATATAAACCAGTGCTTGACTGCGATCTCACGTGATGATATGGTATATGCTGCACTCCTGCACTATTTTATACTTGTAACTTTAGTGACGCAGTGCAAATGCATTTAGAAAACCTGTATAGCTGATCTTATTACTACGCTGAGCTGTACATAATCGTGGCTATCTAATGATGATTGAAACGTCGCCGCTAGGTGGCGCCAGGCGCTATCGCGGTCATCTACGCAAACGGTGGAATACTAATTGAGAGTTTTCGCTGATTAACATCTTGTTCTTGATGATTAGTCATTGCGAGTATGTAACTGGAATAAAAATAAAATTTTCAACTGGCACGAAAATACCAACGTTAGAATTTTCAACCATAGACATAAAAATCATCTAAACTACTACTACCACAACTACTTCTTAACCACTCCTTGCATTTATTTTCTTACTAGCTTTTTTCCGCGGCTTTGCCCGCGTTTATTAATATGCTTTACTCTTTCTCCCCTTTTCTCACTTTAAAAATAAATAAATTAGCCTATGTCCGTCTCCAGGGTCCCAACTATCACTGTACCAAAATTCATAAAAAAATTTAGACGTGAAGACGTAACAAACAAACAAATAAACAAACAAACTCACTTTCACTTTTATAATATTTATTAAATAATTATTATAGTAAGTATTTAGTTTTAGGAAGGAATAATAATTTTTTGGTATAATTCTGCATTTACAACAAGCTTTTATTTAGTTTCACCTGTCCTGATGTTTGTATGTCTGTAATCAAGAGGTGTTTGAGCTTTTTGGAATGGTCTTAACGGGTATTAATTATATAGGTATATACCGCGCTATAAAAACTTGCCATTAAAAAAGAATTTCATTGAAAACTTGTTTTAGTGCTTTTCAGTACAAAAATATAGTTTTACTTGATCTCCTTATTTTTAGACCTGGCGAGCTTGCGGCCGTGATTTCCATCCACCTGTTGCACGAATATTTTTCTAATAGAAGTATTATTTAACGTAGTAGGCTAACTACTTCACCTTCTTGCGATGCGTTTTCAGGAATATGAAAAAAAAACATAAACTAATCCCGACTTTAAGTACCTTAAAATCTAATCTAGAAAAGAAACTGTATTTCTTAAGATCTAATCCAAATAAGAAACTGTTTTTCTGTGCCGCATATTGATAGAGTTAATGTAAACAAAAATGCAAAAAAAAAAAACATTTTGAACGGCGGCGTTACAAAAGTCATACAGTATTAGGAAGGAAATCTATTTATCTACACTAATATAATAAAAAAGTAAAGTTTTTTTTTGTTTGTAGGTAATCTCTGAAAGTGGATACTGGTCCGGTCGTTAAAACTTTTTCATCGACAGAAAGCTGCTTTATTCCAGAGTGACATAGACTATATTTTATGTACGCGGCCGAAGCTGCGGGCAAAAGCAAGTTTTAAATAAATAAGTACTTCACTTTATTCATTTTGGAATGGTTGTGGTATATAAGAGGGACTTAACTCGATTGCTGCAGCCCTCCCCTATGCAATGCAGTGATAAAATTTTACAGCGTGCTGGCCGGACCACTATTCGCAAGTCGTGCTATTACCAACAGCATAATCCCCTAAAGTCGGCACCACTTTGCTTGACTCTGATTTTATAACCAATATCATTTTAGTGGCAACTGTACTACAAAAATTTCACCTAAAACTTTATACAGGGTTATTTGTAAAACACTAACAAACTTGCAGGACTGTATTATTAACATCATGAACAACAATTTTAGTTCTAAGACTTTTTACAAAACATAATAAATTTACCGAAAACAAACCTGCAAGATTTCGTTGTTCTATCTCACACAATTTGAACTCTGTATTTTTCTATACCTACCTACGTCTGTACGACGCGACGCAAGCGTATCAAGCTCCCCCGAAGGCATTATACTATCGCTTGCTTATGCGAAGCAAGAAGTTTGGTAAAAAATAAGTAAGTTTACGAGTACTTACATATATTTGCACTCGACTGTACACCAATAAAAACATAGAAGTAACTCGATCGGATATCATTCGAGGGTTGAAAGCCTAAATAAAGGGTTTATGTTCCATAAATCATTGTTTGCAGATTATACGACGGCAAAAAAGTAACAATTTTATGAAGCTCTGTTTACAAAAGCATTATTTTATCTCTTTTTAGAAAGATTATTTTTCCTTAAAAATAACGTTATTTTTATACACAGCTTTTTCCATTTTATTATCTATATTTATAAAAGGAGCAACTGACTGACATATTTATTTAAAGCTTTATGCACATTGTACAAAGGCGGACTTAATGCCTTAGGCATTATCTGCCAGTCGACCTTAGGGTGGTGCAGAAACATAATGCAGGTGCAACTTAATAAATGAGAAACAAATACAATAGTAAATACATACTTAGATACATACATATAAATAAAAAAAGACTGTAGTGAAAAAAGAAATCAGTGCGATGATGATTCTACCCCCCCCCGGGTGTGAGATGTTGTAACAGGTTTATGATGAAATTGAGTTTAAAATTTGTCATCGTCCGGTTTTTCATCAAAAACCTAATTTTGTGAAAAACCTGTGACATATATATATGTATAAAAGGAGAAACTGACTGACTGACTGACATATCAACGCACAGCCGAAACTACTGGAACTTGGAGCATGAAAGGCTTCCTTTCATGACGTAGGCGAGCATTAAAATGGATTTTCTGAAATTCAACTCCTATTACGGTGGTCTAAAGTATGTGTGGTATACCATCGCGGTAATTTCTGCCTGAACATAAAAAAAAGAAATTCGTTTCAATCCTGCGGCGCGGCGACAAACCAAACTCTTTGAAATTTTCGTTTCGAGTGCAAGCAAAAATGAACTTAGCGGTGGTCAGGCGGAAGTGTCTTTAATGGTACATTCTCGCAGACGAGGCCGCAGGCAGAACCTAGCTTCTTAATATTTCCCATTGTTGTCTACAGAATATTACCTCTGGCTAGTACACTGCAGTGCATGAAAGCAGCAACAGCGCAGTGCCGCATAGTGCTAAAGTCAAGTGATGTAGTGTTTATTAAATTTTGACCGCATTGCCTCGGATACAAGACAAAAACATTTAATAATTCTTGGTGATATTAATTTACTTGACGGTCGTTTTACCAAAATAAAGCACTCCATTTTTAAATAAGTATTTTTGAGGTTATTAATGCTGTTTAATATTTATTTTTAAGGGTTGCAACCTTCATGAAATATGATACACAACTACACATATTAATTCTTTCACTGTCTCGATGTTTTAATATAACTTGTCACCATTCCGTTCCGTTTCCCTCATATCAATTTTCTAGATTTTGCATAAAATATAACTTATGCCACTCAGGAATAAAGTAGTTTTCTGTCGATGAAAAACGATTTACTAATTGTCCGAGATTACCTCCTACGATAAAAAGTAGTTAGGACTTGGGGCTACCCGTGTGCAAACATCATCATAATCTGTTCAACCATTTTAGCGTGAAAGAGTAACAAAAGTACACACGTACTCTTACACACATAGGTTTGGGTAAGACGGGCTGTGGTCCGCAACTCCACGACTCCAAGGCGCGTATTTTTACACACATACAAACTTTAGTGTTTAGTGTCATCATCATCATCTTCCTGCCCTTGTCCCGTTTTATTTGGGGTCGGCGCAACACGTTTTTTTCTTCCATTCTGTCCTGTCACTCGTCACGCTATCACTAACTCCCTTTTCTTTCATATCACTTCTCACACAATCCATCCATCTTTTCTTTGGCCTCCCTCTCCCCCGCCGTCCATCCACATGTAAACTCATAACTTTTTTAGCAACATGCGTTTCGTCCCTCCTTTTCACATGATTTTCTCATATTCTTAAAGCATTATTTCTCATATTTAAATATTAAAAGATTTTATTTTTCTTAGTGAAGTGGCCCTATTATTGTGTCCTCAAGTTTTTTCTACTAAGGTTCAAAAGCTTGAATACTGTGGTTTTACTATGACCATAACTGTCAATTAAGTTTGCCGGTCCTAGTTCTCAAATGTAGAATTTTACGTCCACCACAATAATTGTGTGGATAGTTAGTTTTGTTAACGGTAAATTAAGTTTTTATAGCGCACTAACATGGAATTGGATCCCTTGTTTTAAGTTTTATTGTAATGTAGGAAATAATAAACACAAATAAAAAGACGTGACCCAATGCGTATTTTTTTTGTAAAGTGGTAAATCATCTAATGGATTCTCCAGCTCTAGGGAGGAACGGAAGGGCGAGTCAGACTTTTACTGATTAAAATCACACCTATATTCTTTCAGATGAAGTTCTCTTTGAGTTCTAGTACCACAGGTAAACTTTTCAGAAGTCGACCCAAGGCGCTAGTAGTCCGTAGGCCCTACTGGGGTTGCTGCCATCTCTTTGAGGCGTGCATGGAACAATACGCAAGTACGCACCGCTGAAGACTCGGGCTCGGTCCGGATGGTTACCGGACGGCCGCACGGCGAGCAACCCATTGCTCGTCGTTTAATAATGTAAATGGTTTATTACTCTGGTCTGTTACTGAATGTAATGTGGAATGAAATTAATTGGTTTTGTCAATGATTGAGACAGTTGAATCTAAAACTTTATAGCGCAAAAGAAAGCTGGTACTATCGTCACAAAAAAGAGACATACCTTTGAAACAAGAAAATAATACTTAGAATTGTCTTCGTGTTTGACTATAAAATTGTTAGAATTATTCATAAGGTCGAGAGATATCTTACATCAACTTCACAAAAATCTTTTACATAAGGCAGTCAAGTGTATACCTATATCCATATCTTCATACAAAACAAAACGCTAATGTATTTACGTAAACGGATTTGGCACTTATCTCCAAGGCTCATTTACACGAGAACACTTTCTTGCTTTGAGGCGACTTTTTTTTAAAATAACTCACAAAAATATTCCAGTAACTAGTTGGTAGGCTTATTTAATAAAGATTTTAGATTTATTGTAAGGATGAAACCTTAAAAATTATTATGAGTATACATATTTGCTAAATAAAATCATACTCATCGATTATTCACGATTCGAGAAAAACTCTTGACAAGTCATCCGTTCGAAATTTTATTAGAACATCCCCAACAATTGTGGTTCAAGTTGACATTCAGTTACACGTCAAACATACTTTTCAAATCAGAATACAAAAAAAAAATGGAAGAAAAGGAAAAAAAAAAAGAAAATAAAAGTATGTAATAAATAATAAGTCATATTCCCTCCATGTATGGAACTAATCATAATAAACCGCTACATCTCTGAGTAACATTTTTAATTGAAATGAATAAAAAGGGCTCATTTGGAAATGTTCCAGTAAGGCATCGGATCGACATAAACGTAGACGAGAGCTTTTGATTCTTACTTGAAAGAAACAAAAAATAATAACCGGCGACTCTTGTCTACACATCTCGCTTGAAAAAACCTCATCTCTCAACGGGCGAGTAATTCTCATCGTGTAAATGAGACAGCACTGTTTTGGCTGTCAGTCGTTTAGGCATACTCTGTTTATTATTGAACAATGTATCAGTGTATTGGACTTACGCCAACGTTTCCTAACTTGGTGAGATGTGGCGCACTATCGTAAAAAATAATATAATACATTAAGCCTAAAAGGCCTTTTTTGAGGCGAGAAATCATGAAATAAGTTCTTCCTCTCTGAGTGGAACGAGAGGGCTTCAGACTTCAGTTGCCCTTTGTTTTCCAAGGTCATGGTACCACTAGAAGGCCTTTACTTCATTTAGTACCATAAAAGGATTTCATTCTAAAACCTTATCCTCATAAACGGCTACGTTAGTTATATAAAAAAAAAAATGTTTATTTATAGATTATAATATATTTACAGATTCATGTACCTACGTACAACATTTTCAACATAATGATTTTTTCCGTATACAACGAATATTTTTGCCCTAAAAATAAAATATTCATAAGACAATTTTTTTCGCTTATTTTGCCTAGATAGTTACACTTTCGAAATAGCTTTGATGTTTCAAAAATATTTAATACACAGTAAAAAATGGTGATGACATATTTAACAGATTATACGTATACCATAGTTACATAAAAAGTAATATTTTTCAAAGATTGCATGTTTTAAAAAGCGGGGCTTTGTTTGTGTGGTCGTCTGCATACCTACACAATCTTTGATCATCGTATGTAGACAGCGCGTAAAATGGGTTGTTAATAAGAACCCAGGGTTTTTTTTTCTCTCGACGGGGAAAATCATCATTGACGAAACCCGCTCTTGGGTGGAGCGGGAGACAGTGTCAGAGTCTTACTGACTAAAAACCCCGCGCCGTTCCTTCTTGCCTTCATACCGGGGCTCTAGTTTCCTTTCGAATAACCCCGACCCCGGTAGGCTTCGACCCAGATGGGCCCCTCCTGTTGCTGACAACTCCTTGAGGCGCGCGGGAACAGTGCGCGCCGTCGACGCCTTGGCTCGGTCCGGACAGTTACCGGACGATCGGACAGCGAGCCACCCATAGCTCGCTGTAAGAACCCAGGGTTCGCGAGCCTTGCTGGTATAGGTAAGTACGTTTAACTGTACTCAGATGATCAATACGTGAATAGGTTACTTCTAGCACAAAATATATTGGTAGACAGAAGTTAATCTACATACAAAGCGCGTTCCAGCAACGCACACATAGACACGGCTCACGGACACGATATATCGGAGCGTCTCGGCCCGCTCGTCGAACAGTTCCGGCTCAAACGCTCATTAGAGTGCGTCCACCGAGCGTAGTTATAAAAACTGATGCACATACATGAGATTGTCTTCTGTACCTATCTATTTTGTGCTTCTAGGTAAGAACGCTCTATCGTCGACTGCATCGTCGCTTTGTTTTCGTCGATAGCGGTCAAGCGCAAACCTATCACAATATAAAAAAAAAAAAGATCAAAGTCATTGGCGACTAAGTCTGTCATCAACAGTTGGTTTTAAATTCTAACTTTTCTCGAACTCTAGACTCCATTTAGGTTCTTAATTAGAAGAAATTGGAGATAACGTTTAAAAGTTATCTTGTCTTTGTTTAAGTTCGTCAAAGCTTAACTAGAAGTTTGAAGTTGACCCTTTAATTTCGACTGAAGTTCGCTAGCGTTTTTCCCGTTTCAAAATGCTTCAGCACATAGTAAGATTACAGGGTGAGAGAAGCATAATGGAATGTCGTTTATCACTCCCACACTGCGTCGAATGCTGCTTCTAAACGAATACTCGCGTATGTGCAAACGTACATAAATACAATGTAGCAAAAGCACTCTTCCTCGTCTATGACGCCCGTATTAGGGCCTGTGCACACCACGGGTTTTTAACGCGCCGTTTACGAGATTTACGAAAACGTGCGTCGACAGCGCGCTTTTATCCTACTACCCAAACCCCAATCGAATGCTCTTGAATGCTGTTCGCGCGTAATTTTGGGCCATTTTGGATAAACACCGAGCTATTCCCTTTATACAACTATGGATGTTGACGAGTTAAAGGACTACAAGCTGCGTCTGACTCGCGTGCGTGTTGCATCTGTATCGTTACAAACGCGCGTCCACGGCGCGTTTGAAAAACGTAGTGTGCACATGGCCTTAGAGTGCCTGAATGCTAAACGTACACTCTTTACCGCGTCTCTGTTTGTGCGCAAAAAACTCATGAATAGAGAAGCAAAGAACTCCATGATCATCTACATTAACTTCTATGACAGCATAATACATATCTATAGGGAAAATGAAACCTTTCACGTAATAAGCGAAAAACGTTACCCAGGAAAAACTTAGATAGTTACAACCTTGTTACATTTCTTATTGTATGAGGTAAAAATATTTTCTTTATCGAATTTTTTTACGCTATACAAAGAACGTCCCGAAATAATCACGCGTTCTACCCAAGTGTCTTATAAAAACTGATGGATTGATATCATCACTCAAATAATGAGATAGCCTCCGTTAGCCTCGAGTGCCTTGAAATATTAGAAAAAATATGTCTGCCAACTTTTAGTTTTATTGGAAAAGATGAATTTTATTTTTCAATATATGAATGTAAAGAAAGTTGTACCCACAGGATTAGAAGTGTACTAAAGGCTTATAGGACCGATAAATGGATTAGACTTTCATGTTTGTCAGTTACATTTTCAGTGATAAAATGTATTGACAAAAGCTCTTGTCATTTTTGATATAAGCCACCGGTATCGGAAGGGATTATTTTAAATTCTAGCTGATAAAATCCATCCGTTCCATTATCGGGCCACCAGACGTATGGCGATGCGCCACCGTTATATGGTGGACATATCCCACCTATACGCACTAGACGTTTCAGGAACGCATTCATCGTGCGTTCAGCTTAACAATGGAATTCCCTGCCAGTGTCTGTGTTTCTTGAGAGCTAAAACCCGGGTGTGTTTAAGTCAAGAGTGAATAGGTTACTTATATGCAAACACGCTCCATCATTGACCACATCGTAGCTTTCCATCAGGTGAGGTAGTGGTCAAGTGCCATGCCATGTGCCAGAAAAAAAATTCCCATGTTAACAAAACATGAAACCAAATGATCATCTGGTTTATCGTTTTTTATCATTTATTTGAACTTCAAACATGTTGACCGGAACAATGATAAGGTAACAAAAATGTTATCGCACAGGAACATTCGAAACATGCGCCATTTTGTGCGAAATTGCCTTTAGAATAAATAAAGTTACAGCAGGGTCGGGCCGGGCCACAGGATCAAGATAAAAGCGTGTCATGAACCCTAATGAGAATGGAATGCGATAAGCTGGCGAGCAAAATCTTCACTCCTGGGACTATGAAAAGGTTCCAGACAAGCATCAGGTTTATATACGACACGTTAACAGCACTTAGATTAACGTTTTTGTGGTGGCTTTAAACTGTAATTACCTTTGAATTGATCACGTCGTAACGTGAAGGTTTGTAAAGACCCTTACTTAGCTAATGTATGCTGATTTTTATTACTGGTCTCTGTAGGCTACTGCCTAAACCATTGTTTGACAAGTATAAAAAAGGGACTGGCAATGTTTTGACCAAAATACCTCGAAACGGAACTCGCAGAATAGAAATACGACTAAACCAATTTCAGGAACTGGTCAATCCTTTGCTTTCAAAACAACCAGATTGACGCAGGTCCCAAAAATAGCCCGTGATAAAACATCGATGTAAGCTGTAACTATCGAAATGACTTAGCACCAGATTACCGCCGATCATCACCCATCGGGGCCCGATGACGTGCGTCTACGCCCGATTATATTGCCGCGACAACCCACCATCCCTCGGGCAAATACTTTATTGGATCGTTTCCAAGGAAAACTCAATTATGAACGAACAATGTGCAGAAATAACACGAAGTCCTTTAATGGAAGTTGGGGTTTGTTCTTATGAAAGTGGAACCCAAAGTTCCGGTGTGGCGCTGATAGAAATTACACCGCCATAATAGTAATACGTTCAGGCATTTGCCGATGTTGGTCCAGATGCTATTAGTTTTAGTTGAGAATGTTTAGTTGGTTTTGCTTCTATTGGCGTTACTTAACTTTTTATTGGACCGTGTAAATATATGAAGTGGAGAAATTAGTTGCATGCAGATAATATCCGGTGAGGAGAATAGAGGGATTTATTAAATAATAATGTCAAAGTATTTTCTAGTTGTGCGTTTCAATATTTATGAAGCTCTATTCAGTATTGTTTTACTAAATCCAAAACAATATTTGCTGGCATTTCGCCTTGAAGTAAGCGCTGGTGTCAGACAGAGTTTAACTAAGTAAGGACAACAAAGCGCATTGCAGCGAGCGCCCTTTTGTATTGTACTTGTATAATTATATCACTTCAGTAATCCTAGAGAATCAAGGAGAAATCTAGAGACAGAGGAAATTCATTAAAGTAATGAGAAGATGCTTCAGTTAAAGCTATTAAGTCTAAAGAGTATTACGGTAGCGATATTTAATTACTTAGATTTAGCTAGCCAAGCCCCACTGCAGAAGCGGGTTAATTTTAGCAAGTCCTTATTGAGCCGTAACCAACTAAGTGAACATTCTAAAAACATAATTGAATGAACATTGAACAGGTGTGCTCTGTTCGACGCAATATTAACATAGTCAATTTCCCACGCTATAGGCTACAATAAAATTAGCATTCAAATTGAGTCCCGAAAATAATTTTAAATCGGACGGACCAGTGTCAGTCGCCAGTGCAAACTTGGCCAAAACGAATTTTGTTTTCGGCCTCCCAATTACCGCTGTTTGCAAGACAATATTGAAGTTTAATATCGCTTTGGTTACTTTGTGCTTCGCTCGTGGTAAATGCCAATTAAAATATTTGCCTTAACCTCTACGGTAAACAATTTGGAAGCGTGTAGTCGCTAATCGATTGCCGTATACCTATCTATAAAATAAACCTTGAGTATTTTATGTTTCACGTTTCGAATCTCGTATAATGTGAAGACAAGGCATTGAATAGTCATCATGTTGATCGTAAAAATATCGTATAGCATTAATGGTCAGTTAGAGAGGTTATAAGACATAACGCGGCCAGTTCTGTCGGCTTGTGAACGATCATAGTTTCCGTGTTCTTATTGCACTTGTGTGGTTATTTCTACGCGTCGTGCGTATTGCCAATGAATAGTTGGGAACAGAAGGTGGGATGTATACAACGAGCGAAAATGCACGCACACAAGTACACACTACACAAGTGCAAGTGCACTCGCGAGTAGCGAAGGTATTTTCACGTGCGCTGTTTGTTTGCGTCTATGTGTGCACACGCTCTGTTTGTTCGCTCCTATGTGTGCAGTGTGCACACGCTGTTTGTACGCGCCTATGTGTGCTTGCGCCTGATTTCGTTCGTTGTTTGAAATCAGCCTTCTGTGAGAAATGCTGCAGTTAGTATTCGCTCTCAGCTGTACAGACGTTTTTAATGTTTTATTGGTACAATACCCTCGGGCCGTAAGTCCGCGGCGAATCTTGGCGAGGAGGAAGTCGCTATCTCTGTCCGTTTGCAAGAACTATTGTAATCTTGAACATCCATTTAGCATGTTTTGATAAAAGCTTTTTGAACTTCTGAAATAAAACAAGCAACTTATTACGGACTAGCGGCCCGTCCCAGCTTCGCCCAGGCAATAAATATAGCCTATTTTACTCAGGGTGAATGTAGCTTTCCAATGGTGAAAGAAATTTGCAATCGCCATAGTAGTTTTTGAGTTTATTCATTACAAACATACACAGTCACCAAAATACAAATCTCTCTTTATAATATTAGTGTAGATAAGTTTTACTTGTTTGAAAATTGTTACTAAAACTGGTGTAATTTCATGTTAATTAGAGCCGAAAATACAAAGCAGGGCGAGAATTTGTGATCTGTTTAAGATTCTTGCACTGCAGTTATACTGAGTTGATAGTCAAGTTCCAAATTATGTAAACCTAATTTACATTTAAATAAAGGAGTCCTGAGAAGTACTTGTAGTATGTAATCCATTTAACATATTGAAATGCGCGGCAGTATGCCGTTTTTACTACGATTGCCTATATAAAATTTATGAAAACACTGCATAAAATTAAAATTCTCTTTGTAACTTGTTTTGTAACTTTGGAGTCATAAGTTTGTATGGAAAAATCGAATTTCACGCGGGCGAAGCCGCTGTCAGGAGCTAGTTTTTTATTCCGTTAATCTAGGTGCCAGTTTCATAGTTCGGTTTGTATATAATAAAATTAACCAATATATTTTTATTTCCAGGTTCTATTAGTCCACGAGGCGTCGAAGGGCAGTTTCTCCAGAGTGTTCGACTTGGAAGCAGGAGATGATACTGACTTAAACGCGCTCAGGACCTCACCTTACGAGAGCCGGTTCCCTATAAACATCGGCATCACAGGATATGTTGCTACAACCGGAGAGGTAAGACTTCATTTTAATTGATATCTGAACTTTATTAGTAGTTCAAAAAAGATGAAACAAACAACATAGAACTCTTTGACCTACAGTACTGTAATGTACTTCTTTATACCCTTTCATTTGATGCCCCACTTGGCCATATTTGGAAACATTCGGTTTTTCATTTCCACTTTCAATAGTGGGGCTCCCTATATCTTGTAAAAAACTTAACTCATTAGATCAAAGATATCTAAGACCCATTTTCTAAATAACTAGATTTCAAATAAAAATTTAACCGCATCTAAATCGGGTCACCCGTTTAAGAGCTACGGTGCTACATACAGACACATACACACCGCGGTGAAACTTATATCAATACCACCCTGCCCTTTGCTTCGGGGGTTAATGATTTGAAATAGATAATCAAAGATGAAATAATAAAAAAGTCTGCCATTGTATGATTGTGTTGCATGAAGTTTGAATAAATAAATAGGATTACGGCCCATTCCCTCTCCTAGAGAGGAGGATTAAGTCCCAGCAATGGGAACATTAAGAGGGTGATTATGCTTTGGTACTTAAATGATTCGCCAGCAATATTTTTAAAGAAAAATTCAAGTCGCAAAACGGTCGTATAAGTAATTACAACTGAATGTTTAAGTGGAAAAAAAGTCCATGACCTATTTTGGATGAGTCTTAAAATAAAATTTGTGCTTAAAATAACCAGTGACAGTTTTCCTTTTGTGACTTTTATATCTCGCGCGTGGGAAGCATATTGTTCTTTTCTGTGGAAAACTTTCAGCTACAAAAGGTCAATATTAGATAATAAGGGCTCCTACAAGCTTTTGTTAAGTCTCGTATTTTTTTTTTTATTAAATCGTGACTGTTAAGTTCTCTTTGCCTTAGAGTTGTTAAGGAATTGCTATTTGCATTTAAAAGGTAATAATAATTATAGCGAAAACTCGTGGCTCCGTGGTCACAACCTTGTTGTACGTCGCGGGTTTTAAACCAGGCGGGCACTTTGTGCTTTTGTTTTCACCACCGCTCTCAAAACGGTGTAAGAAAACATCGTCAGAAAACTAGTTCTTGAATAAAAAATTCGAAGCCATGTGGCATCCACCAACCTGCATTGGCCTCTGTTTTTATATTGTTGATACACTCGCGCTTGACCATTATCTCATCTGATAAAAAGCGACGATGAGGTCAACGATGGAGTGCGCTTGTCTAGAAGTAACTTATTCACGCTTGACTTAAAGTTGCCCAGGTTGTAGCTATCAGGAAACACAGACTCCGGCAGCGAATTCCCCTCCTCAGCTGTGTGCGCAATGAATGTGTTTCCGTGCGTATAGGTGGGATGTCAACCATGATGGGTGCCAGCCCATTCTCTCTCCTAAAAGTCTGAGTCCCAGCTGTTGGAACAGCCATGGGTTGTGCGAAAAAGAACCCCGGGGCCATGGAACGAAGGCAAACTAGGAATAGGAGTGGGTTTTAGTCAGTAAAACTACCCAGAGGGTACGTTATGGAATTCCCTGCGGGGTTTGTGTTTCCTGATAGCTTCAACCTAGGAATCTTTAAGTCAAGAGTGAATAGGTTACTTTTAGGCAAGCGTGCTCTATTGTCGGCCACATCATTGCTTTCGATCAGGTGAGATTGTGGTCAAATGCGAGCCTATCAATATTAATAAAAAAATCTGCTTATCCGTATATGGAGATAAAATTTACGTGTCTGCTCTGTTCATTCTTTCCACGATGTCGCTAGCCTTTGTCTCAGTTTAACAAAACCCTCAACTGCACTTTCTACTAGACGTGATATGTTTAGAGCACTCCAGCTAACGAGCTTATCCAACTCCAGCGTTCCAGCGGTTGTTAGACCACGGAGCCAAGTCAGCTTAATAACTGTGATAAGAATTAAGAGCGTTCACGTTTGTGTTAGAGCTAATGGACCTATAGTTGGAAGTTTACATCGCTTAGTGGGTACGCTTAATGAGGATAGGAAGGAAGGGATATATTTCGGTTCTGTAGTTATAATAAAGTGTAAAAGGATGAAAAGGATTATGAAACTTTCCAAAACATATACTTACCTATAACTTGTTTAAGTTAACTAAGTTTTATGAGTTTCATACCCAAAGTGGTAAAACGGAACCTTATTACTAAGGCTCCTGTCCGTTTGTCTGTCTGTCTGTCACCAGGCTGTATCTCATGAACCGTAATCGCTAGGCAGTTGAAATTTTCTAGAATAAAAATTAAAAAAAAAGGATCCCTCTGCTAGGAAAAGTAATTTTGCAATGATATAAAATTAATAATGATATAAAAATTGTTTTGTTTGTTTCCTAAAATTTGCTATTTCAGTTAAGGAGCGTAGGGTGGTGTTTCTTACGCGATTCTATTATGTGCACTCCTTTGTCTGTTGCGTTTGGAATTTATGTTTTAAAACTTAATTTTCCTAATTAAAAATACGAGCATATCTCTCTTAATAATACAGCTAAAGAACTTAATTTAGTCAAATTAAGAAAAAGAGTGCTTCATATTTTGCCTTACAGTTTAAAAGAATTTATTGTTAACGGTGTAAAATATATGCAGCTATTTCTAAGTATTTTCCAACTTTACGGTGGTTCATTAGAATTGTGTCGCTGCTAGGTTGTAGCTACAACCTAGGGGTCTTTCTTAGTAGCTAAAGAGTGGAATTTCCTGCCGGATTCTGTGTTTCCTGATAGCTATCAGGAATATAGCTACTCCAGCAGGGAATTCCACTCCTTAGCTGTACGCATAATGAATGTGTTCCCAAAGTATTAGAGTCTGTTAACACTGTGTTGGTAGAAATAACATTTTCTGTACATTTTCAGACGGTGAACATCCCGGATGCCTATTTAGATCCCCGTTTTGATCCGTCCGTCGACGAGGGCACCGGATTTAAACACAACACAATACTTTGCATGGCCATCAAGAACTCCGAGGGGAGGATTATCGGAGTCATTCAGGTGAGTTGGCGAAATTTTACTTCCATCATAATTATAAGTGCTTAGTTTTTATAACTTCTGTGTCATATGTGTTTTGGTGCATATTTTGTGTTGTAGCCAATAAATGCTTTGTCTATTCTATCTATCATCATCATCATTTCCGCCGGTATAAGTCCACTGCTGGATATAGGCCTTCCCCAAGTGTCGCTACAACGAACGATCCTATGCGTCTCACATCCATCAGTTTCCCGCAACCTTCACTAGGTCATCGTTCCACCTTGTAGGAGAAAAACCGAAAAAAAAAATTAAAGTTTTGTTTTACAGAAACTTGATTGTTATTTTACGTTAGTCTGACTAACCGATTAACTTCAAATTCTCAAGGGAAGCGTTTAAATATTAGCCTAATTACCTAAGAAGTTTGCCAAAAATGTGTTAAAATAATATGGTAATTGGATCCATAAAAATAGCCGAACCGTCTCATAAAGTGACCGGAGTTATTCGACAAACGTGATGTTTAAAAACTTGGTCACGTTGAATTAATGAAAAATACCAAAAAAATTACGAAGTTACAACTGTTAAGCCAGGTACAGACTCTTGTAACATGCAAGGTAACATAGAAGGAGCATTGTTTATGTGTGGACGCAGCGCGCGCACGATCCGAGCATGTACCATCAAATACACTTCCGCCTGACCACCTCTAAGTTCATTTTTGTTTAAACTCGAAACGAAAACTTCAAAGGGTTTGGTTTGGCACCGCGCTGCGGGCTTCAAACGAAATTCTTTCTTAAGTTATCAGGCAGAAATTACTGCGACGGTACTTCACTACATAGCATAAAACAAAGTCGCTTTTTGTGTCCCTATATCCCTTTGTACGCTTAAATTTTTAAAACTACGCAACGGATTTTGATGCGGTTTTTTTTAATAGATAGAGTGATTCAAGAGGAAGGTTAATATGTATAATATTGCACCCGAGCGAAGCCGGGCCGGGTCGCTAGTGCTCAAATAATTCAAATACTCTGTTCGCGCGTAGTGTGCACGGTTCGCCCGCGCAAGGCGTCCATACTGGGAATTCTGTTACATTACAAGATACAATGCGACAATGTGGACGGCAAAATCTTTTATTGCGTGTTACATTGCATGCTACGTTACAGCAGTCTGTACCCGGTTCTATAGAAACAGCGCATTGCGGTCGTATGCGACGCTAAAAAACTGAATACATACATATCGGAATAACACAAGAGATAGGAGCATGGCATAACGACGTGGATTTTGCTAATTAACTCCTTGTAAATTGAGTGCCTACACTGACGGTTCGTTTTGAATATTGGGCTTTGCGATTAACGTGTCTCTCCCTGAATATATTAGTTCTAGACAATTTTATACGAGCGAGCATAAATTATTCAGTTCTGTCAACCGTTAAAAGAACTTGACAGCAAGAATATTGAAGATTAGACACGTTATAAACTGACGGAACTAGATTAAGACGAAATATGACATAAAAATTTACTGAATAATATTGCTAACGCGGATGATAAAATCCCGTTTATTGCACAGTTAATGTGAATCTGTAAAAACATTAAAATATCCCGCAATGCGACAAATCATAATTTTTATTTCAGTCGAAAAATTTTACTGCAGTCACCATCTACGAGTATATCTGATCAATTTTTCTATATACATGACCTAATGAGGGTCACTAGTCCGATGGATGCGAGACGCACAGGACCGTTCGTTGTGGCGACACTTGGAGGAGGTGTTTGTCCTATAGTGGACGTATTTTGGTTGAATTAATGAAGAGGACTTATAGACACAAAATAAATCTACGTAAACACGTAGATTTCTTTATTTAGCGGGAAATGCCATTCGGTGATTACCCATCTTAAAAAAAAAGTTCTGTCCGCTATAGATCGTCATTAAAACCATCGCAACTGATATGCTCAAAACGATTTCATCAAAAAGGCAATGCGAAGATCATTATCATCATCATTTCATCCGAAATACGTCCAGTGTTGGCCATAGGCCTCCACAATAAAAACAATGCATTAAAAAAAAATGTATTTCATTTTTACCAGCACACATCGTGTGTTTTCTAGTCTCTATTATATAAAAATGAGCCCCGTTTTCCGTTGTCACGACATGGCATGAAAACGGCTTGATCGATTTGGCTGATTTTTTTTTTGTTGTGATTGTTATAGTGAGGATAAGGTTCTTATGGAAAAAAAATAAAATTAGGGTAGTGTAGGGTAGAGTAGGGTAGGGTAGAGTAGGGTAGAGTAGGGTAGAGTAGGGTAGAGTAGGGTAGAGTAGGGTAGAGTAGGGTAGAGTAGGGTAGAGTAGGGTAGAGTAGCGTAGAGTAGCGTAGAGTAGGGTAGAGTAGGGTAGAGTAGGGTAGAGTAGGGTAGAGTAGGGTAGAATAGGGTAGAGTAGGGTAGAGTAGTGTAGAGTAGGGTAGAGTTGGGTATAGTAGGGTGGAGTAGGGAAGAGCGGGAGCGAAGCCGCGCGGGCAAAAGCTAGTAATAACATAAAAACGCAATATAAGTATTCGTTAGTGAAAATGTTGCAGCTCATTTCATGTCTACGGTTCCCCTTTGTAGAAATGTTCTTTGTATGTATTATTATTTGTCATGTTTGCTGATATAAAAACATTCTTTTATGCAGCATTGCAAAGGATTTTTTGTTATCCACACAGTATATATGATTTTTCTGTTATGTCTCACAATTTCTAAATATTCCTCTCTCAAACAATTTTTATTCATTCATTGGTTGGGTTTTTAACCGCAAAAAACGACTAAAGACTCAAGCAAAACACATTTCAAGCGTCGCGTCAAGTCTAGGATTGAACTAACATAAATTCCAACTGCATCAAACTGCTTAAAGTGACATGTGTGTGTTCGAACTTTGTCGTTTTTTGCGGCTGGGTTTTTTGACACTGTCATTTTTTTTTTGTTTTATCCAGCAGTTTAGTAAGTAATGCTTTTGGAATCGTCTCTTCGAGCCCTTTATTTTTTTTAGTCACGAATAACTATGACCTCACTAAGCCGAACTAACGCTAAAATTTTGTTGTATTTTTGTTCAAATTTTTTATGTCCTATGTCCCTTCAGCACTTCAGATGAATCAATGATACCTCAATTATTAAATTGTATCTCGCTATTTAGGCTACAGAGCATACTAAAAAATAGATGTACAAACATATAATATGCGTGGAAACTGTCGAAAAACATTACCCTACTTCTGGGGCAATGGGTTAAAAGTTTGTAGGTAATTTAATTTCTCAGGAGTGTGGAATGAAAAGCTTGGAGGACAAATTATTTTATTTTTAATTGTATTTACCTTTTATTCGTCATGCGGACCCTAATTGAGGTGCTAAACGTAAACTTTTTTATTTTTGTTTACCAGGGAAATGTTCACGTCCCAACACAAAAAAGTACTTTACAAACATTGTTTGCTATGGACATGGGTTACATTTTCAACAAAGCATTTTTGTTGTTGGTCATATGGAGAGTTGCCAAAAAAGAAATGGAATAATTGTTTTTTTAACTGAAGTTGAAGGGGAATCGTTTGTCTTGGTATGGTCATATAGAGAGGAGGTATGAAACGCATGTTACTAAAAGAGTTATGAATATACACGTAAATGGGTGGAGCGGCAGAGGGAGGCCAAAGAAAAGATGGATGGACTGTGTGAAGAGTGATATGAAAGAAAAGGAAGTTAGTGATAGCATGACGGGTGACAGGATAGAAAGGAAGAAAAAAACGTGTTGCGCCGATCCCAAATAACACGGGACAAGGGCAGGATGATGATGAACTGAAAATTTAAGTTTAATATTAAAAGTGGGCATGAGAATGGTATCCAGAGGTAATGGCACGTGAACACATACATAAATCGTTTTGTAGAATCATCACAGCGTTGATTTGTTAGATTCGTTTTTCATATAAATATTGGTTATTTGTATATATTTATATAAGAATTAGCTGTACCCTCGCGGCTTCGCTCTCGCTCTACCCTACCCCACCCTACTATACCTTACTTTACCCTCCTCTACTCTACTGTACTCTGCCCTACTCTACCCTACTTTACCCTACTCTACCCTGCTCTACCCTACTATACTCTGCCCTATTCTACCCTACTCTATCCTACTCTACCCTACTCTACTCAAATACTACACCAGAGAAAATGTCTAAGGCATTAAGTTCGCCTTTGTACAGTGTTTCATCATCATCAGCAACCTTTTCAATGTTTCCACTGCTGGGACTCAGGCCTCCTCTCTAGAAGAAGGAATGGGCCGCAATCCACCACGCGGGCCCAGTACGAGTTGGTGAATGTCACATGTCTTCGAATTTTTGGTTCTAGGACATGCCGGTTTCCTCACGATGTTTTCCTTCACCGTTTTGAGAGCAGTGGTAATAAAATAAAGTGCAGTACAGTGTTTACAACTGCATAAAATGAAAGAATAAAGTGCATAAATTATTTTGACGAAGTCAGTAACAAACCGAATGTTAATTAGCTTCTACTTAAAATCTTCTGCTGTTTCTTCTTCTTAATAAAAATATACAAGTAGCACAAATTGTACCTACAGTGTTACGTCCCTTAGGTGTCGTTTCCTAACAAACTTAGTTGCTTTCTTAATTTTGTTAACACAACAGTTCTTAATGAAAGTTTGTTGATGTAACGAATTTATACCAGCTTGGAGTATCATTATTAGAAACATATCTTCTGTACGAGTATCTAGCTGCTGGTCTCTTTAGTTTATTTTTTTTAAAGTCCAATTACATTAATGAAACACAAGATGATTGACACACTGTCTATGAATAGAAACCCATTAGAGGCATATGTAGATACAGTGTGAAAGGGACCGGTCTCGGACTGTCCACACAAACTCTGCCCCTGACATTTAAAAAGACGTAACTAACAAAAAAGTAAAAATGGATAAAAAAATGTTTTAATGAATGAAACGGGAAATCGGGCCTTTTTCCTTGTGTTAAAATCGCACTGGAGAAAGTTAGCAAAATATAAAAAATACAGGCAGATGCGCCTTTTTTCCTGATTCCAGCAATGTATATAATTCAAATCTGGAAAAAAAATTAGTTGCGTCTTTTTTACTAACGGAGACCGAACTGTCCAATCAAGTTTCTAATTATTTAAAGATTAAGGAAAGAAAGTCTTTTGATACTCATATTATAAGATTTTTTTTCTTAAATCTTATAATATGGGATGGATAGGTAAAAAAGGCCTTAGTTCCTTAGTATCTTTATTAACGTTATGTTTATATTTCAGTTGATCAACAAATTCGACGAGCTCCTCTTCACGCAGAACGACGAGAACTTCGTGGAGGCGTTCGCGATATTCTGCGGCATGGGCATCCACAACACGCACATGTACGAGAAGGCTATCACTGCGATGGCGAAACAGAGCGTCACTCTAGATGTGAGTAGCTTCTCCTCCTCCTTGCGTCGTATTCCTCAATGCTGAGGGTCGTGACTTATATCACTTTAACCTTAATGATCTTTTTCCATCTGCTTCTGTCTCTGGCGATGTGATGGGCATTGTACATCGTAGAGTCAAGAGTGGTGCGGATCTGGTCGGACCAACGTATTGGGATGCGCCCGCGAGGCCTTTTTCCATCCACTTTACCGGTCACAATGAAACTTTCGAGGTTGCCACCGTATTTCCTTGCAATGTGACCGAAGTATTGTAGAGTAGCTTCTACCGCAGATATATTAATATCTTACTAATTATCTTCGTTACTTTTTTGGTGTACAGTCTTTATTAAAAAGGCCTCAACTAAAAAAAAAAAACAGTTAAAGGTTTATTCTTTTCTAACTACATTTTTTTTTCCAAATTGAGTGGAAGACATATCGGAATCAGAAAAAATCTCATACCGTATATAATATGTATTTAACTTAATTAAAAAAACATGTTAGTGATGCCCTTTTTAATAACGACGTCAGAATATAGTTTATTCTATTCTATCTCTTGCATTCTTATTATCATCATCATCATCATCATCATCATCATCATCATCATCATCATCATCTCCATTCTTTTATCCCATATTATTTGGGGTTGGTACAAAACGTTTTCTTCACCCATTCATGTCATCATCGATGGCAAACCAGAGCGTTACTTATCTCGATGTTCAACATCTCTTTCTAACCAATCCTCAAGAGATTGTCATTACTATACTCGCTACCAAAAATGTTGATTTGATCATCGTTATCATCAATATCAATATGATCCTTAGCATACTGGCTGCTATATGGATACAAATCATCGTGATTTTCGTCCTTGGTATTTTTAGAAATTTTACTATTGGAAGATCTCTTTACAGTGAATTTTCTAATTGGTTGATTGCCCCTTTATGGTAATCTCTCAATTAACTTTCGATTCACGTATAATTTTATGATATGCCCCAATTTAAGCTAGGTCGTGGCCTTTTATTCCAAGTAGCTAAATAGGACTTAAGCCAAACAGCCTTCGGATAGATATAACTGTCCATTGTGCCACACTGCAACGCCTACATGTATCTGGCTCAACTCCAAATTCAACCTCCTCACTTACCGTATTATTATTATGCTCCCCTAAAATTTTATTGTGGGAAGTTAACTCCAGAATTAAGTCGCCATTTTCATCTAATGTTTATGCTGCAAGGTCCATTTCATCCAAATTATGTTATTTGTATGATTACAGGTACTAAGTTACCACGCGTCCGCCTCATTAGACGACGCTCAACGATTACGGGTGAGTTCACAACACGAATGAGCATGAATGCAGTAATCTGTTTTTCATACACACTGAAATATCAACCTAATAGTCACCAAAATAAAGTTCAATTTAGTGTTTACGGTTCCATTAAACAGATGATTGCAGAAGTGTTCGATGGATCACAGGTCGTATGTTCTAGAATGGTGTAGTTTGTAAAGTTGGTAGCTCCGAGCGAAACGCCTCAGTCAGTCATATAATTAACAAACTCAAAGTGTAATTAGATGAACATGTTTACGTTAACAGGTTTGTTCCTAAACTTGGCTCATGATTGTTCGTGGAAAGTTGGTAGTATGGACCGGGTTTGCCGCTGGCGATATAAGGCCGCGTTTTCACCTGCAAGTAACTCGCAACAAGCAATTGACCACATTACACTGTATCCTGCAATGTTTCTGTTTTTTTTTTTAATAATATTTTTGACTTGGATACTAAGTCCTTTGAGCCAGGTTTTTGTATGAAGTAGTCACTTTTAGTTCCATTACATTGCATGTACTGCATATTTGGTGGTATGTGGAACAGAGAGTAAAGTCCCACATACCTCCGATCCTCCGACCGGACAGGTGTTTAGTCTGGTGGGCGACTGCCCGATAGTTAATTTCGGGCGGTCGCATATATTCAAATCACGTAGAGAACTTTGATTGCGCGATGCAGGGTTTCGTATTTTCGTCGTAGTTCTTATGTGGCGTCATAGATGTCGCTACACATAGATATACTACAATGTATAAGTTTTTGAAGTATTTGGCAGCAAATGTGTCGACTCAGCCTTCTCGGCAAGCTTCCCTGAGGTAGTCAATCTACAACAAAATTCTCTATTTTGCCGAGATCGCTCGATCGATCGATGGCTGTTTCAATGATTTTACATATTATCCAATTGTGTAGACACTTCAGATACAAAATCTCACCTATTTTACATTGCAAAATACACTGAATTTTATTAAAAATAAATCCGGCGTAAAACTCTCAATGACTATGACACAATTAATATTTCACTAGCTACTTTACCTTGTTTCGTGCACTGCAGTAAATATTTTCTATTCTAGAAATAAATTTATTTATAAAATCACGTTAAACATAGTTATAGATATAAACTTAAATTAATTAAAACTAACTTAAAAAATAAAAATAAAACCCTAAAGAACTAACTAAGTAAGGCGTCGAAAAATTCCTCTGCATCGCTGTCGACTGGTAATGAACCCAAAAGGCTGGCGGCATTGCCACGCTGAATGGCAATGCTTATCCTTTGACCGAAGTAAAAGCCAGCCTTTGGGTTAATTATGTAGTAATTAAAACGAAGCTCTCTATGAAAATGAGAACAAATTAAAATGCTTTGTCATCCTGCTAGAAGATTCTATAAAAAAATAATTTTAAGAATGTAATCTCATTTCACGATAACGTTCTCCTAAAAAAACTTAACAATGTAATCGACTAACGTTAAACCGCAGGGAACCTTAGCTTTGAAGTATATAATTGAACTAAAATACATTGTTTCAACCATTTCCATTCATAACCGACTGAACGCCAGTAATTAAATTCTCGCCGATCTTACGTACAGTATTTCATATTGTACTGCAATAGGTATGCACATAATTTACCTACTTTTTTTTTTTTTTTTTATCTGATATAAACTAGTACTTGACTGCAATCCCACCTGATGGTAAGCGGTGATGCAATCGTTGATGGTGAGGCGCACTAGTTTATTAAGAGCCTATTCACTCTAGCCTTGAAGACGCTCAGATTGTAATCGGACGGGAAGACCGCAGCAGGCAAATTATTCCAGTCCTTCGATGTACGCGGTATAAATGACGAAGCGAAACGCTTAGTCCGGACCGTGGAGGTTTCAACAACGTAAGGGTGGATACTCGCCGTACGTCGGTTTGTCCGGTGGTAGAAATGGGATGGCGGAAACAAGTCATGCAATTCCTGCGCGCACTCTCCAAAATGCAACCCGTAAAACACCGAAAGGCTGTCTACCCTACGCCTGTGCTCAAGGCTTTGAAGATTGGACTTAACCATATCTGGATCACCAATCTACTTCATATTTTCTGTAGGAAACGTAGGGGGTTTCATGTTTTAGAAAGAAAGAAAGAAAACACGTTTATTTGGCACACTGGTCCACACAATGAGATAACAATCGTTATAGTATAAAAACTTAAACTACATCTACATTTTCGTATGTCCCACGGCTGCGCCAAATAGGTCCAGTTTAGTCTGATGCCAGGCCACTACGTAGCAGTTGCCTGACGCTGGTTTTCAACTGAACCTCGCTATGAGTCGACGGATGTTTTCGAATTCTTGACACCACTCGTGCAGTGTTATATACCAAAAATCACCATAATCCGTTAATATTTCGAGGTGGCGCAAGGAACTGGCTTATAAACGTGACATTTTGCGCAAAGTGTCGACTCGACAAGGAAGACGACTACTAAGAGAAGGTTTTAGAAAAAAAAAATAAGGAGATGAAAAGGTGTTTGTGTGCAAAGTTTTATTCCTTTGGCCAATATAGGTACTTGAAACTTAGACAAAAAAAAAGGTTTTGATCATTCGTTATTTAAAACTACCCTAATAAAACGATTTAGAGGGTGTTAAATGCCTTGAAACGTGACACTAATATCAAAATAAATAAATAAATGGTTAAAATGAACATTAATTCACGGTCCCATTAAGTTAAACGCGGTATAATTAAATAGTATTAACTTGGGTTTGTAAAAAATAATATAATTTTTTTTTGTCTAATTTTGTTGCGTATGCTATGCAATGTTCTTGATAACAGACTGGCTGTGGCGGCACGGTGTTAAAAAGGTAGTAAAAATTGAGGTATAAATGCGAACCCTTGATTTAATCAATAATATTGGTACCCTTTTTAACCCTTCAGATACCGTCAATTAGAGACACAATAGTAAGACAATAGATGCGCGGCCACCGGTGGTCGCTTGGGGATTCATGAATTAAGTTAAGAGGATTTGTATATTTTTTACAACGAAAATAAAATAAAAATCTTCATTGACGTAAACGTCGCCTAATGAGCGCTTTTATAAATAAAATAAAAATCTGTTGACATAAATATCACATGACGCGCGTTTAAATCTAGAACTACTATAAACCGACACATATGTAGCACGCCTAATTTGTACTTAGAACGACGTCGCGTGGCGTAGATCAAGTGTAGCTTTACAAGTCTAGTCTCCATATAAAATGTATGGAGATGGAATGCGATCTGTGCGATCGGGGCGTGTGTGGCACACGTGTGAGCAGTGTCGGCGTGGGGGGGGTGGGAAGTTCACGATGGGGCAACGGCCCAGGGTGACAAATTAGATCGGCGCCAAGGTCTGGAGTTGGAGTCTCCTGCCTCCCCTGGTACAAACCCTCAAACTGTGCTCTACGCTCTGTGCATATGCATATTTTTTATTGAGATTTTTTTAGATGGATTTTTTGAGGATTTGTGGTTGAGGAGCGACTAACGATGTAGTTAGTCCACACTGCGCTTACGCTTACGATTGGTGCGATACTTCCACCTGGGCGCCACAATATTTTCGCCCGGGGTATCAGTGGCCCTTACTTAGTGGACTGCGTGTGAGCAGTGAAGCCCAAACTAAATTTTCACTAACCAATTCTTTCACCTTCCACAGACGCTGAGGATACCTTCCTCCGCCCACTTCAGTCTTCACGAACTCGCCTTCGACGACATTGAAATGACTGACGACGACACGCTCCGCGCCTGTCTTCGCATGTTCTTAGACCTTGACTTCGTGGAGCGATTTCACATAGACTACAGCGTCCTCTGTCGGTGGCTGCTCAGCGTCAAGAAGAACTACCGCAATGTCACGTATCACAACTGGAGGCACGCGTTCAATGTTGCGCAGATGATGTTCGCTATTTTGACGGTGAGTGTCTTTTGAAGAATCAAGCTCAAGATTTAGAATAGTAAACTTGAGTGTAGGTCACACACCCACACCCACCGTTAGTTATACCGCTAGCGAGTTGAATGTTCCAACTCGCCAGCGGTTTAACTAACGGCCTGTTCGTGACCTACCCGATGTGAGCGGTTGCTAAGCGCGGGGCGGCGAGTGGTAAAATCAAAAGTATGAAAATGTTTGAATCATGCCACGAGAGCCATAGGTCATAGCGAAAACCCGCGAGCCCACCGATACCGCCCAGCTCGCCGGCCGCGCTCTTCTACGACTCGGGCGAAAACCACCTCGGTCGCAATGACAAAATGTCTTTGATATTTGCGCCCCTCCAACTTCTGCACCTATACGCTTACCGATGCCGCTCCCGCTCGCCGCGCCACTCGCCGTTTACACCGAATTCGTGACCAGGCCGTTATGCGCACGTTAGTGTTCCGCAGACTTCCCGAAAAAGTTGTGGAACACTGGATAACGTTGCAGCGTCACGTAGATTTAGCGTTGCGTGTCATATTGGGGGACAAAATGTCCCCTAATAAATCTGAGCCTTTATTCTAAAGCGCACCAATTTAATGTTTGAAATTCGTTGATAACAATTTTGTTGAAGTTTCTTTAAACTCGAGTAATGTATGGCCTTGTTTCAGGAGACGCAGTGGTGGAAGATTTTCGGGGAGCTGGAATGTTTGGCGCTGATCATCGGCTGCCTGTGTCACGACCTAGACCACCGGGGGACCAACAATTCTTTTCAGATTAAGTGAGTATTGTTACAAGCTTTAGTCTTGCCGTCTGTTACAATTTAGCTTCAGGGCTAGTGAATAGGCGCTAGTTTATATAATTTTAAAAAAATGTAATGCTCTCACTAGATGGCACTGAATTCAATATTTTTAGTTTATTTTGTTTTTCGTTTGAGCATTTGAAATGGTAATCGCAGAAATCAGACAAGAATTATAATTCAGAGACATGAACAGTAAGAATTAGGTGGATTTTAAGGCAATAATTTTGAGGCAATAATGGTTCAATGAAATGATATATCCCATTTAAACAAATACCATTTCTTCCCACTCGTATACACTAAAAACAAAATAAAAATTGAATTGAATTCAGCGCCATCTGTTGGAAATTTGGCAACACTGACGCAGAGAATACTTTAATGAGGGCTTATTAGGTACTTTAATGTGGCCTTATGTACTTTAAAGTAGCCTCTTTTCTTACTTTATAGTGTTAACCAATTACTGGGTTGTAGAAGTAAGATAGACAATCGCCCTATGTAAAATAGGGCTGTTTATAAGCAGCTGCATTTGTTTTGTCTGGAAGTCAACCGTTGACCTCAACGTAGTTGGGAAAAGGTAAGGCAGATTACATAGAATAGATATATTCTTTATTGCACAACAAAAACAAAAATTACATTAGGAACTAATAATTAATAGGGTGTCACAATGGGCGGCCTTATTGCTAAAAGCGATTTTTTAACAGACAACTTTTGGATGCATTTGTCAGAGAAGGAGAGAAAGAATATAGACTCACATTCCACTACCTTATTCCAGAGCGTCATCACCTCTGGCGCAGCTGTACTCCACGTCGACGATGGAGCACCACCACTTCGACCAATGCCTGATGATCCTCAACTCGCCCGGGAACCAGATCCTGCTCAACCTGTCCTCCGACGACTACGAGAAGGTCGTCAAAGTGCTCGAAGATGCTATCCTGTCCACCGATTTGGCTGTTTATTTCAGGTACATTTACTTTTATCTGTATGTAGCGACATCTATGACGCCACATAAGAACTACGAAGAAAATACGAAATCCTGCATCGCGCAATCAAAGTTCTCCGCGCGATTTGAACATATACGACAGCCCGACAACATCTATCGGGCAGTCGCCCACCAGACTATAACACACCTGTCTGGTCGGAGGATCCTCCCTTTTCAAAGGAGGTTTGCGGGACTTTACTCTCTGTTCCGCATACCTCCAAACTGGTGACCCTCGACAAAGAACGTCAGCGCAGCCTTCGTGCAGCTAATACTTCGTGACGTCATCATCATTTCCTCAAGCTTTCGAGCAACGAGCCATACAGCCAGCACCCACGGCTAAGGGTATCCTGACCACTAGTATGCCTACCCGGTCATACCTGGTCACCACCTCAGCCGCATCAGTGACCTTGGCACACCGCACCTTCGGCCAGTCATATGAAGAGCTATGAAGAACCTCTCCTGGTCGACGCCAGCAATCAAGCCCTACGTCGCACAAGCACCGCTCCGACTCACTGAAGCCAGCAGCACTACTCCGACTCACTGGAGACTGCAGTATCATCCCGACTCACTGGGACAGCACCACCCCGACTCACTGGGGCATCATCCCGACTCACTGGGACAGCACCACCCCGACTCACTGGGGCATCATCTCGACTCACTGGGATAGCAACACCCCGAATCACTGGGGCATCACCGCAGACAGTTCCGACCCACCGAGAACTATGCGGCATCGGTTCCGACTCACTGGAACCAACGTACCGCTGGCCTGGCACACATCAAGAAGCATCAAGGACCATCGATCTCCGATCTCCGGAGGGGAGTGATGTAGCGACATCTATGACGCCACATAAGAACTACGAAGAAAATACGAAATCCTGCATCGCGCAATCAAAGTTCTCCGCGCGATTTGAACATATACGACAGCCCGACAACATCTATCGGGCAGTCGCCCACCAGACTATAACACACCTGTCTGGTCGGAGGATCCTCCCTTTTCAAAGGAGGTTTGCGGGACTTTACTCTCTGTTCCGCATACCTCCAAATGTACATTAAAACTTTAACACAACTACCATATCGGTCTTCTCTTTCTTATTAGCAGCTTTGAAGATTTATAACTTATTTAAAAAATTATTTCATATTTCTACCTTCTAGCAAACGCAAAGCCTTCATCGAGCTGGTCAGTGAGGAACGCCAGGTAACCCCGAATTGGGGAGAATGCGAGGACCGCCGCGGTCTCCTGCGAGCGATGCTGATGACTGCGTGCGACCTGGCTGCCATCACCAAGCCCTGGCCGGTGGAGCGACGGGTGGCGGCCTTGGTGGCTGGCGAGTTCTTCAGGCAAGGGGACCTGGAGCGACAGAACTTGAATTTGACGCCTATTGTAAGTAGTTTTCAGAGAATTAAAGCAATCTCATGCTCACAGCTTAAAGGGACCACAGACTTGAGTTATATGGTTTTAATTTCAACTCGATACCTCCACGCGTTCTCGAGATAAAGGGTCTTGACAGACAGACAGACGGACGGACAACTGAGTGATCCTATAAGGTTTCCGTTTTTTTCTTTTGAGACACAGAACCCTAATAAGGCTTACTTTTGCCAGGCAAGATTGCAGACCATTTTAACTTTAATTTGCTAATAAAAGTTAGATGCGAACATGAACTTTGTTACGAAGGCTATAATGTTCATATTCGTATGGCGAATATAAGGTCTATATACTAATATGAACCTATCTGCTTCGTAATAATAGACTTAAAGCACCATTCTGTAAAAATAAAAAGGGTGATTTTCTAATGCAAGTGCAAGACTATAAGGTCTGCAAATTACCCTTTACAACGATAGTTTTAAGATTTATGTGCGTAAGTAAGATTAATTTAGAGTCTGATGTCGTTAATTTCAGGACATTATGAATAGAGATAAGGAAGATGAGCTCCCTGCCATGCAAGTCAAATTCATCGATACAATCTGCCTGCCCATCTACGAGGTAATTATTCCTTCACACTATTTTCTTTAATGGCAGTTTTTCACTAAGATATTAGGTACTTTAATTCTATAGCAACAAAGAAGTAGGTACCTACTTCGTTTCAAAACCAAATAGCGGATGTTGGTAATACAGCAGTGGAGTTGGACTTTCCACATTTCCTGCATGTTGGCTAGGAAATGTGGAATGCTGCAATGGGCTTAGATCACCACACAGTGTATCACAAACGAAAGGTAACGACAATGCTACTAGCCCAGAAGGAGACTGGCGAAATGAGCTGATTCGACTTCATTCCGAAGGACTACTCCAAAACTACAGAAGATAGTGTAGCGACATCTATGACGCCACATAAGAACTACGAAGTAAATACGAAATCCTGCATCGCGCAATCAAAGTTCCCCGCGCGATTGGAACATATAGAACAGCCCGAAATCATCTATCGGGCAGTAGCCCACCAGTCTATAACACCTGTCTGGTCGAAAGATCCTACCTTTTTAACGGAGGTTTGCGAGACTTTACTCTCTGTTCCGCATACCTCCAAACTGGTGAGCCCAATGTGATAGTTTGGAGGTAGGCGGGATAGAGAGTAAAGTCCCGCAAACCTCCGTTGAAAAGGGAGGATCCTCCGCATACCTCCAAAATAGCACAGACTCATAATAATAATAATCTTCAGCTAGTTACTAGAATAAATTTCTTCTTTTTCATTTCTAGGCATTCGCAGTCCTGTCCCCGGCCTTACAGCCCATGCTCGACCGAGTAAAGAGCAACCGCGGCCACTGGATCGATCTCTCCAACAACGACGAGAAGTTCGACTACACTCTCGACAAAGAGCTCCAGGAGAGAAACGACAAGTCCAGCACTAGTTCACAGAACGTCGACGACACGGAGAACACGTACGAGGGAGACAGCAGTGGTGCCGTCTCCCTCTCTTCAGAAACAAACTCCAAATACGAGAACCTCGAGAACCCCGTTGTAGGACTTCTGTGCAACAACGCCCTCAAACTCAGGGATCCCAATAACTTCTGTCAACTTAATGACTTTTAAAAGTTCTATAGACTATGACAATGTGATAAAGTGAATAAGCGGCTTGTTAGTGCTCCCAAGTTTCAAAGGCCAATAGCGAAGCCAAATCGTCCATTTAGGATGTTAGGATTAGAATACTTTAAGTTTCTAAGTATCTAGCACAACTAACAATGAAATTTTCACTAAGTTTTAATTGTGATTCGTAAGTTGTATTGCAGTTTAGGAGGTGAATTCAATCGTCATTGTGTGTCTGTCCATTTGTTTGTTTGTCGCATCGTTGTTCTCCTATTGGTCTGCTTGGAATGTCGGACGATGTCATGAATTAATCGAGCTTTACCAGGAAGAACATTGTAGCTGCCATTTTGCGCTTTTTGCAGGAAGGGGTTTTTTCTATCCTAAAGTATTTATCTTAATATCGTTCTCAAAACTTTGATTCATACATCTACTGATCTATTAAAATTCATACATCTTCTGATCTATCAAAATTCATACATCTACTGATCTATTAAAATTGGAAATATTGACATAAATATTATCTTAAATACTTTTTAATGAGAGTTTTCCAAAGATTTTATTAGGATATAAAATTGTTTGGGGTTTTCTAAATGATGTTACGACCTAGTCAACTAGGTGGCAGCACTGAGTCGTCCGGTCCAGACACCTGTCAAAGCGCTAACGTTACGCTCTGGTCACGAATTCAGTCTTAGCAGTGCACGGCGTGGCTAGCTGGACGGCATCGGTAACCGCGCGCGTTTTCGCTGAGTGGCGTCTCGTGGCATGCTTCAAATATTTCCATACTTTTTATCTTCCGCTCACCGCCCCGCGCTTGGCTGCCGATCACTGTGGCAAGGTCGTGAAATGACATGAATGACATTACAGTAGGCGCCAGATAAACTTGGATTATTGGTCATTGACCCTCCTACATCGCTGCCTTGAACCAACAGCTATCGCGAACCTTTACATTTTCTAGCATGTCCAAACATTGTTTTTCGGGTACCTACGCAGAAATATAAAGAAAAGGTCAATGTACTTTATTCCAAGTTCATCTGGCGCCATGTATAGTTAAATTGACGTAAACGTCATTTACGTTTTCAAAAATAGAACAACTCTCGGCTAAGTGGCGCCATATGGCGGTGTGAATTTTCCTGAAAACGCTTATTATGAAATTAAATTCCTTTTCTGCAAAAACCGTGAAATGTCGCTTACGATGTTCTTTCTGAAAAGGCTCGGTATCCAGTTCGCGGGTTTCAACTGACAGATGTGTGATATTCGTTTAGTAAATAGATGGTTTAGTCGAATTTGAAGTTTATCTAAACGCATGGCGTAATTAATCGATAAGTTGTCATGACTATCGCCGTACTATTTTTATACACTTCATTATGTAGCTTTACATTTTTAAGTACCTATAAGAGAAAATTTTACAAGTAGGTATGTAATTAAATGTTTTAATTTACCTCATTCGTCTATTCCTATTACGTATTACATGAAATCGTTTCGTGTGTGTGTCAATAGTCTATGTATCATTTAAGATACATTTTACAGCTAATGAAATATTCAATTTCTCATAGAAACAAAAATATTTCGACCTTTTAAAATACTCTAACCCACGCTAACCGCAGTAAGTGTAACAAAACAGGGCCTAACTGTCGTGACGTAGTTGTATGACCAAAATACCAAAAAGTTTTTATGTAGTTGTTGTATTAAACATCTTATTATTTTCTATTATTCGGATTTATCATTAATTTTTTCATATGTATTTCATTATGGTAAAAAAAATGTATTGATTAAACCTCTGGTTATGAGTATGTGTGTGTGCGGAAAATGTATAATTATACACTAGCGACAATTCGTGTATGTCTAATGATTTTCATTCGCACAACGTAATTTTTGTAAATAGTTACTCAATGTTATAAATACTGTACCTAATACTAACATGTTGTAATTTTGGTAAGTACTTATTATAAATTCGGGTTTTCTCTATTAATTATACATGGATGATTTTGTTCTATATCTGCTTATAGGAACCGTGGCCTCGCATTAATTATTTTCAAGACAGTTACGGCACCCGCTGATCCATTCCAATATTATTTTCGATATAAAATAGATTTTGAGCATCGATTTTGTTTGTGTTGTCCATTGAGGACTACTGGCCATGGACGCGTAGCTTCATAGACTCGTTATTCGTCATTATACGCTTGGTGTAAGGTTGCGTGAAGCTTACATATAGGTATGGGCATGGATCTTGAGCGTTCGGCATAAGAGTGGGGATCGCTTTGCGCGTTCCATACATTGGCGAGCCAATCGTCGTTATTATATACATGCAGCAAGCGCATGAAACGAATCACGAGTGACGTATATGACGCGATGACGCGGCGAGCCAATCTTTGACGCTCCACGCCCCCGCGTCTCACTTCACACCACTAAATAGGCCCGATATTTGACTTCTGCGCAACTTGAAGCCGGCGCTTCGTGCCGGTATCTATACAAAAGTATGAAACTGCTGCTGACGCTTCGCCGACGGAGTTTAATGTCGCAAACGCGTCTATGAAGCTGTGCGTCCGGGGACAGTAGGCCAAAGTTTTATGTAGAAAAGTGTCAATTATATAAAAAAAAATACAGCATACCATACTGTTTAAGTAAATTGTCCATTATTTTGATGATTTGAAAACGGCTTACTTTGTTATGCAAGTTTTAGTAAACTGCATCTTTTGGTATATTTTCTATGTGTATGGACATTCATTTTAATTTGTTCATCTAGTCTTTAATTAAATTTGACTATGACCATGTTTTAATTTGGATTCGTTTTGTACTTTTTAATGTTTTTTTTTGGTATTGCAAATTAATCGATGATAAAATTGTATGTACAAAGTTGCAAAACTTTTAAGATTGGGACATGATTTCCCCTCTATGTATGCTTTAAATTTGGAAGCAAAACAATTTCGAGTAGTTACTTCACATTTTGGAACGAATTTCTTCTAACATAATATTATGACCAAGTCCTCCAAAACGAAAGTTAAAAAAAAAATATATTTTGTAATTGGAATAATTCTCTCTTTAAGCATTAGATATTTACATGAAAAAAATCTCAAATTAATTGTGGTAATAAAACTATGTACAACGTTAATATTAAGGTTGCTGTAAGTATTATTAGAAAGTAATTAGAAAATTAATAATTGTAATTCACTAAATGACGAGTTGTATGGTGTGTGAATAATATGGAGGTTGTTTTGTTCCAAACAAAAATGTTATTTATTTATGATTAAACAAATTTTGAAATAATTATTGCTTTTTATTTATTATTAGCATAGTCAGCCTTATAATGTTCCCACTGCTGGTACTCAGGCCTCCTCTCTTGGAGAGGGAATGGGCCGTAATCCACCACGCGGGCCCAGTGCGGGTTGGTGGATGTCACATGTCTTCGAATTTTTTGGTTCTAGGACATGCCGGTTTCCTCACGATGTTTTCCTTCGCCGTTTTGAGAGCAGTGGTGATGAAATAAATTACACAAAGTAATGCGCCTGGCAGGGTTTGAACCCACAACCTACAACTCGTAAGTCGGAGCCGTTAGTGAAGTTATTTATTATTACTAGCTTTTATTTAGTTTCATCTGTCCCGACGTTTGTCTGTAATCAAATCTTGATTCGTCTTGACGAGTATTGATTATACCATAGGTTTAGAAAATATGAAAAAAATCTCAAAAGTAGAACTTTATAAAGACTTTTTAGGAAAACTATTTTGAACTTGATGGGTTAAACAGTGTTTGAAAAGTTATACAAAATCATTTCTGAAGTCAGTTTGTAAAAAAAAAACTAAGTTTGTAATTTAACCGTATATATGCAAGCATTTTTTTTTAACTTAGTTTACATATTTTATTATTTTGAACGTATCTTCTTAGAAATAAAAAAAAAGAATGATTAAAATCGGTTCTCGCAATCCAACATTACCCTCGAAACCATTAACCGTTTGTTTTGTTTTGTTCTATGACTTTTAAAAATTTGACATATTTTAGTTCATCAAATTTTCATACAAAAATAAAAATATTTAAATTCAATGTTCTAACTATGTTAATGATTCGTGCGAAGATGTTTGATGTCTTTGCGGAGCAAGCAAGCGATAGTACAATAGCGGAGGGTAGCTGAACATGAACTTGACCTATTTACGGGCAGTCGTCACTAGTCGGTCAGTCGCCTTGATGCGCTCTCGTTGCGTCATACGTGTTCTTGTTGCGAAATTCGGTAGTGCGGACGTAATTATGATGGTGTATCAATATTCTAATGTCGAGTACAGACAAATAGTGTGAATGCTTGCTACGTGTGATGACAATGATTCGAAATACTACTTACTATTACTACGAGAACAGTGCGTGGATGCCGCGGTAAAATACAGAGTCGAAATGTGTTAGATAGAACCACGAAATGTTTGTTTTTGGTAAGTGTTTTGTAAAAAGTAATAGAAAAAACGTCGTTGTTTATGATGTTTTTTTTTTCCTCTCGACGGGGAAAATCATCATTGACGAAACCCGTTCTTGGGTGGAACGGGAGACAGTGTCAGAGTCTTACTGACTAAAAACCCCGCGCCGTTCCTTCCAGCCTTCATACCGGGGCTCTAGTTTCCTTTCGGATAACCCCGACCCCGGTTTGTTTATGATGTTAGTAATACAGTCCTGCAAGGTTGTTAGTGTTTTACAAATAACCCTGTATATTACATACAATACTTTTTATATGATTCTATTAGTAAACAATGATCATCTCTTTGAAATCTTGATTGTTCAACCAGTGTTGAATCAGATTTCAAGAATTTGATTATTTGATTAGATTATTCAAGTCGTTTGACTTTTTAAACAGACTTTTATTATGTACTAACTTTTGCCCGCTGCTTCACCCGCGTACATAATCCCAGGATAAAAAGTAACCTATGTGTTATTCTGGGATATGGTCTACTCGTGTACCAAGTTTCATCGAGATCCGTTCAGTAGTTTTTGCGTGAAAGAGTAACAAACATCCATACATCCATCCATACATACAAACTTTCGCATTTATAATATTACATAGTATGATTTTATAAATTAGAACAAACTAGAAGAAGAAACAAACTTTTTGATAAGACTCCAAAATATTTGAATGGAAAACTGTCACATAAAGAGGAAAATTAATGTCAGTCCGAAACTGACGTCAAATGAAACTGAAACACAATCGTTGAATCAAGGATTTAAATATTTGCTGCAAAACCAACTTTCCTATCAAACACTATTCATTGGTAGATAGTTCTTTATTGTATACGATATTTAGGGTGTAACCAAGTACCTACTTTATTTTTGCGATTGATAAAGTATCCTAAAAACTCGCGACAAAATGGCTAAGATGGATATCACGAAACCAGAAATCATATTGCTTCTTACCGAAGCATATGAGAAAGAAAAACGTCTACGGTCCTACTGGGTTAGCAAACATACAGAACAAATACAGTTAGCTGCCACACTTAAAAGAGAATATACTAATTATTATGAGCAAGATGTCATCAAGCAATGCATGATTGGAGGTATGGCTACAATCACCCGAGACCATGAGGTTGCTGATCGCAATAGAAAAAAAGTACCAATCCGCGACGTAAAGAAAATACCAGGTATTGAGAGCTTGCGACATGAACATACCCTTATCAACCTTGGCGTAGGTAACGCCAAAGAAGATCCTCGACTAGTTCGTCCAGACACTGATTTGTCACTAGATCCAATAATGCGCCCTGTAGATGCAAAGGCCAAAAGAATATTTTTGAAACCGAAGCCTCATTTTGGTAGAGAAAAATACCTACGGGTCAGGGCTAAGATATTACCTGAGAACAGATACTACCTTCCTGAATGTGTGAGTTGGGACCATGGTTGGCGTATGTGTGATAGTAAGATGGCGGGTAAGGGTAATTATGGACGAAATTGGATCCTGCAGAAGACTTTACAAGGTCGTGTTGGGCCGACACGGGACCCAGATCATTATAAGTCACCGACGCTGGCTAGCTTCGAAAAATGTACACAATAAGACGATTCATGGAAAAGTGGGTTCATAGCTTAACCATGGTATAATATCATATATTACCGTAGCTTAACTAAAGTATTGAAATTGTATTTGTTTAGATGTATTATTGTTATATTATATTTATAGTAAGATTATAATGCTTAACTTTTAATGTTAATTAATGAAATGATTGAAAAGTTATATTTCCTTATTTATTTTCTAAGTTTTCATTATACAGGTAAGTTTGTTCAATATTTAGAAAATAATATAAAACTTCAGTATGACGTGGGATTTTATTTACATATCTACTTATTTTTATTCTTTTTTATTTATTTCACACAACTATAAAAAAGCAATGTACAAATGTGTTAACCAATAATTGGGTTTTCTTTCACATGTTCTAATGTGAGCTAGTAAATGTGGAAATCCCGACGCAGCTGGATTTGCAGTCACTTCAACTGTCTTCATTATTGATATAGCATCGATAGCGCCAGTGATAATGTCGCTTCTCAGAAAAAGGATTTGGATCGTGATAGTAGAAAGAACTTTGCGCCAACTGCTGAGCTGCCAGCCATCACAGGCTGTAATTCGGAACTCGAACAATTAATAGTCTTGCAGCTGTAGCGTAGACGCAGCTCTAATACATGAACCTCCAATAGTCAAAAATTACCAGGACAGAGCTTTCCACAACGCTTTTGGTCCGAAAGGGTTAAAGATGAAAAATAAAAATTGCCAGTAATGAAACCTTGCGATGGGATACTGTAAACACTAGGCGATTGTATTTTTCTATACGAGACTGGAAAAGACGATTAGCCTGCCAAAAAATAATAAACTGATTGAACAGTTTAACATAATGGCAAACATTGGATCCCAATTACACGTCGGACGACGCAATAACCAAATATTGCAACAATCTCATCCCATCTAATATCATGGCTTCACCCGGCAACGCAAGATAACTATACAAATATTAAAAAAGAATAACAGTACATTTTGATACAAGTGGAGAACGTTTGTCATTGCGATCTAATCGAAATTCGCCCGAGACGTAGGCGAGAGTGTTATGGCGCCGAGTGCTGTAGTGGCAAACCACGTGAATGACGTTTTTCAATACACTTACGAAGATATAAATAAACGGGGTTGACGTGCAACTCGTGAGGGTCGCTTAGAAAGAAAATATACCGATATCTTCAAAGATGGCGCCGCAAGCCTATCGTGACGACTAGAAATCCTTTGGGAGTTGAGGGATGTTGACAAGTAGACCGAAGCAATCGTAGTCTATACCCCTTACATAGAAATGTCTAATGTCTGATCAGCATACTCAAGCGCACCATTTTTGTCGTACAATAGCGGGTGCTACATATCAGCGATATATGCCTTAAATGTTACAGAAGCTCCCAGGCATCTTGCTGGTAAGAGACCAGCAATCTGTGCACTGCACTGCACATGCATCTAGGCAGCTTTCTTAATTCATGAATCCCCAAGCGACCACTGGTGGCCGCGCATCTATTGTCTTACTATTGTGTCTCTAATTGACGGTATCTGAAGGGTTAAGAAAGGGGCAAAAAAAACGAAAGTTTAGGCTAGCCTTTCCTTATAAGGCTATAAGGAAAGGCTAGCCCAAACTAACCTCGTTTTTTTGATATTCTACAAAAGAAAAATTCGTACATATACACACCTTGTTTGCAGGACACATAATAAAAAGGGATTTCTAATCTAATATTAGAATACTAATTATATGGCCCTGCATGACACGCATAATTAACACAGTGATAAAATGGCAGGGAGTGACTTGCACATTCAATAAATGGGCCCCTAAAATGTTAAATAGTTGTATTTTAATGACGTAGCGCCAAGGGGACAACATAATATCCCAAGGTAAAAAGTCTAAATATTGGCTCACATAGGCCAACACGTAAAACGTCAGAGGCTATTGCGAGACCAGAAACCTCACGGCTACTTTTTTAAGGTGTTTGAGAAAAAGAGAGGTAGAAACGATATTTATCTACAGCAGCGCCCTCAAATCATGACTTTTTACTTTCCGCATAGATTCTATCATGATAATCGTAGAAGTACAAATCCAGACCCAGAAGTGTAAAAGAAATATATAAATAGAAGAGAACCTATTAATATGCCAACAATAATACGAGTACTCTAACTTTTTGGTAAGGTTCGCAAAAATATTTGAATGAAACAATCGAAGAAGAAATTAAGTGTCAGTTTGAAACTTGGTGGATGGAACTGAAACTGTGGAACCAATATTTTGAGAGTTAAAGCTTTTTATTTTATACGACATTTAACCCTTCAGATACCGTCAATTAGAGACACAATAGTAAGACAATAGATGCGCGGCCACCGGTGGTCGCTTGGGGATTCATGAATTAAAGGGATACCAAATACCTACCATATTTCGCGTTTGATAAAAGGCAGTTCAAGTTCTCTCAAAACCATGACTAAGATGGACATCACCAGACCGGAAATCATATTGCTTCTTACCGAAGCGTATGAGAAAGAGAAAACTCTGCGGTCATATTGGGTTAGCAAACATACAGCACAGATACAGTTAGCAGCAACACTCACTAGAGAACCAACTAATTACTATGTAGAAGATGTCACGAAGCACACCATGCTTGGAGGTATGGCTACAATTACTCGAGACCATGAAGTTGCTGCTCGCTATAGAAGAAAAACACCAATCCGCGACGTAAAGAGCGTACCAGGCATTGAGAGCTTGCGACATGAGCATTCAATCATCAGCCTTGGTGTAGGTAACGCCAAAGAGGATCCTCGGCTAGCTCGTCCGGATACTGACTTATCACCAGATCCAATAATGCGCCCTGTAGATCCAAAGACCAGGAAAATATTCCTCAAACCGAAGCCTCATTTTGGTAGAGAGAAGTATCTCAATGAGAGGGCCAAGATAATACCTGAAAAGAAGTACTATCTTCCAGAATGTGTGAGTTGGGACCATGGTTGGCGTATGTGTGATAGTAAGATGGCGGGTAAGGGTACTTTTGGACGAAATTGGATCCTGCAGAAGACTTTACAAGGTCGTGTTGGGCCAGCACGGGACCCAGACCATTATAAGTCACCCACGTCGGGTACCTTCGAAAAATGTTAAAGACATGATACCTTACGTAAAGAAATTCATGAAATAGCAATCTCATACAGCAACTATTTTACATATTGGTATTGGTATTCATTTATTATAGAGATTTTAACTATACGAATTTTTGGTATAGGTATTTATGCTAATTTTTAATGGTAATTTTTATGAGTTGTTTTAATGTGTTCTTTTCTAAGTTTTATTATACAAGTAAGTTTATATAATATTTAGCAGTTAATAAACATATTTCAAAATTAGCTTGGGTTTTATTATTTAAAGTTAGATACTGTCTTAGATCTTTAAACACTTCTAAAAAGAGGTCACAGTCCATCTTGAGTGGTGCGCACCGCCGTATCTGCTCAGGCGACAAATGTTCAAAGTTTGTCATCTGCAGAAGTGTCTGCGGATCACACCATCCTTACTAATATAAAAGCGAAAGCGAGTTTGTTTGTTTGTTACGTCTTCACGCCTAAATGGCAAACCGATTTTGATGAATTTTGGCACAGAGATAGTTGGGACCCTGGAGACGGACACAGGCTAATCTAAAAAAAAAACTGACAATAGGGGGAGAAATAATATACTTTACTATTAGTTATTAGTGTTTCTATAATAGATACCTAATCTTGTCTCTTCGTTATTTAATACCGACTTCCGAAATTAAAGTTATTTTGTACTTTTTGAAGTCGGTTTAAATTTTTTTTGTAAAAAGTTTTTTATTTTTCACTTTTTAGTTATGGTAGCACCACTAAAAAGTACCTACCCTTCAGCTAAACATAAATTACCTTATAGCCAGAGTGCATCTCATAACGATTCTTATAATCCCAAATTCGGTTATATTACATGAATTTACCACAATCAAAGCAATTTTACTTGTTACGACAATTCTGCTATGATTCTATGAAGAGTTCTGTTCCATATCTTCGAAGTTCATGATCAGATCATAACAATATTTCTATGGGACCAACTTGGAAGCATAACCGTTCAATCAAAAAAAAAAATATTTTCAAAATCGGTCCATAATTGATCGAAATATCGGTGAACATACATGCAAAAAAAAAAAAAAACATACATTCAGCCGAACATAGAACCTCCTCCTTTTCGAAGTCGGTTAATTATAATTTTTTTCTAAATTTATTAATTAAATTTGTACCTTAACATGAAGAAAATAGAGATGAATATGCTATAGGCGACAAACATAACTTGGACTTGGCGTCAGTGTGAGTAGAGCTTAACTGTAATTCCACGACACTAAAATAAAAAGTCACCTAATATTCTGTCTATAAAAGTCCATTCCATGCCTCGAACTCGGCCCTGGTGTGAAAGGCAACGAAGGAACAGGAGTAGGTTTTTAGGTTACGATGGGGCTGACATGCGCATTGAGTTAAAGCCCTTAAAAAATAAAGAAAAAAAAAATACGTCAGTACAAGTATGACACACTCTTTCGCTTCGCCGAAGAGGGGAGATGTCAGGCCATTAATTAAGAGTTAAAGTTGAGGGGAGATATCATTAGAAGATTTTTCCACCTTAAAAAAGATGTTCTTCTAATAGGTGCGATCTTTAGTAATAGTAATAATCATAGCAGTCGTCCGTCATCGGAGAACGAATCTCCAACTACAATTTTTTTCCTGAGAGAAAATCAAATCAAGGAAAGTCACCATGCCATATCGAATCATTAACCCTTCAGATACCGTCAATTAGAGACACAATAGTAAGACAATAGATGCGCGGCCACCGGTGGTCGCTTGGGGATTCATGAATTAATATCATCGTTATCGGCGATAGAAGTTAGTCAGATGGCAACCCTAGGAGGGGCCCAGATGCCTACTGGGGCCAGGGTTATCCGAAAGGAACTCGATCCCCGGTATGAAAGCTAGAAGGAATGGGTTGAAGTTTTTAGTCAGCGAGAGTCACTATCTCCCGCTCCACCCAAGAGCGGGGGTTGTCATAAGATGATTTTGCCTAGCGAAAAAAAAAAGACGGCAACCCTATTTTATTTGTTAAATTCTTAAAGTTGCTGATAAAATAATGAACTACACAATATTTATTTAAACCATGGTAACCAACAACCATACAATATATCCGAGCATTATAATATAGAATAAACTTTATTGAATATCAAAACAGTATCCTTTAGTAAAAGCCGGGTCACATGAAGGCAGCAACATCACGCACGCCATTGCTCACATTTAGCCAATCACGTAAAGCCAAAGGATCACCCCAGATGGCGTGTTTTCCCGCCAAAAATTTCATCAATAACACTGCGCATGTTGCTCTAGTTTACACCTGTCTCTTTCCCGTAATAAGGAAAGTGAGAGGGAAAGTAGATAACCTCTAAGAGTCCACGCATGCGCGGGACGAAACCTTCAGAAAAAAAAAATGTTGGCTAGACAGCGCGTTTTCGTTTTCCGCGATTCGCATGACTCGAAATGCGGTGTGTATAAAATAGTGCAGTGAAATTGTACGTTACTGTAAATGTTTTTAGAATGTTGTAAATAAATATTAGTTTACTACTCGTAGTGTACTACTAGGTGAATTTATAGGAATATAGAGTATTTATTACCTAATACTTATTAGTTTCGTAAATCAATTGAGCTGAAATTGCATAAAAACTGAGCTGCTTATACAGAATGGGATTGTGTGAATAAAAATAGAAGATCAAAGTTTATATTTGGTGAGTATATAGTTCCTTAATTGTTTTTTTAATTAGCAGATGGTGTAATGCGGTACCTAATAATAACCTCTGGGCTTACTCCCTGTTTATTATCCAGATCTAAAATACGTCTGACCTTCTTAGCATTGTTTATTATGAATACTGTTATTTTTATGTTAAACATGTGTTCCAGTTCTCGATAGAGTATCGACTGGAGTACTGCAGGACTAAATAAAATCGGCCAGATCGATACGTTCTCTATCAATGAATCTTGTATAACACCGCGATACAAATCATGGTGTCGCATGGCTCTTTAATGAAGTGGTGAGTCTGTTTTAATATTAAAATATATGAATTTACGATAGTTATTTAATTAAATAGTGTTGTGAAATAATAGACCCGTACTTTCTTTGCCAGAGGGCTTTTTTATACTTACTATAAAAGATAATTGAGGAGAGCTGTAACGCTTGTGATTATGTTACTGCAGTAATATAAAGTTTGATCCTAATATGTATTTATTTTGTGAAGTTTGAAATATTTTCTTTATTTTTTTTTTTTGGCAACTTTTATTATTTATTTAATAGGTGTACGTTTTTTTTTCACTCTTTGTCACATACACATTTACCTAGCTAAGTATAAGTCGTTTTTTTTATGCAGCCAAACCCAATATCATAATTATCTCTGGTTTTGTGTGCCAAATCTTTAGGTATGCTTGCACTCTCTAGTCTCTGCATAAGTTTAAGTTCTCAAATTGCATGGAAAATATGAACTTTGAAAGTTAGTATCCTATGAGTTGGTTTTGGTATTTTTTCATAAGGTAGTCAGCTGAAATCAGTGCGAACTCATCAATATAAGACGGAGACAATTTCGTATTTGCAAAATAAATATCTAATATTATTGCATTTGAATTTCGAAATAAAAAGTAGGAACTATGTTTGCAGTTGAGAAAAAAAGACAAGTACAAACAAAGAGAAGAAAAAAAAAGGATGCAAAATTTCTCCAAAAAGTTTTTACACCAAAGTTAAAACCTATTTTCGTACTTTGAAAGTTTTAAAAACTAATGTTGGTTGAATATATTTTTGGCAGTTTACCGTCAAAATTATAAATAAATAAAAATAAATATTCTGTATTCACGATGTTTAATGATAATTTCATTTGTAAAATATTTGATTCGAATCATGGTTAGTTGATTATTTCTATAATAAAACTAGTGACTGGATAAATGTGTAAATTCGCGGGTTCTGCAGTAAATTTTATTACATCGGTTTTTTTTTTCAAGGTAAAGTAGTATCATTTTACAATAATTTACTAGTTTGTAGTCAGCTTATTAATCATTGTTTGTACCTATTATTGATTGTTGTTTTTGTTAATAATAAGTCGTTGAAATATCGTCGTCTTAGCTTTATTTTTACCGACTTCCCAAAAAGGAGGAGGTACTACGTTCGGCTGTTTGTATGTTTTTTTTTGTATTTTTGTTCGTCGAATACTCCGCCAAATGTGGACGGATTTTCAAAATTCTTTTTTTGTTTGAAAGTAGATAATTCTGAGGTAGTCCCATTATCACCAAATTAGGATCTGATGATGGAATCTTGGAGAAATCGAGGGCAACCTTCAAATTTTATAGGCTCACTTATTGTTTTTCGCATATTTTATAAAGTATCTTGTGTATTTGCGTATGGTCGTTACCATATCAGGTAGCTGGACTGATGATGGAAGGTACAACTCCTTAACAGTAAGAAGTTACTCGAACAGGCAAGGACTGTTTTAGTAAATTGTTTTGATGTTTGATAGAGCATTTGCTACATTTGGTCTCATGATCATCAAGTCATGACCTGATGCTGCAGTCAGGATAGTCTGCAGAGTACCTAAGTCCTCGTCAACCAACAGCAGATATATCGAGTTTAGGCTCATTGAAAAGGGCTCGATGTGTGGATAATCGTACTGTTAATAAAGAACACCGAAGTACATAGAGACCTGATGCTGAAGCCAGGAGCATCAGAAAAAGTACAAACCTTGAAATTACAGCACCGTAGTCGTGTTTGGGCCTGATGCTACAGCCGGGATTATCAGCATATAGTCTAATGACTGATTGAAAGAAGAGGGGAGAGGATATATCGAACTGATCTGATGATGAAGCCGAAAGGTAAATTAATGTAATTTAACCGTGTTTGGGATTATTAGAACCGTTATGAGATGCGCTCTGACTATAAGGTATTTAAGTTTGACTGAGGGGTACTTTTTAGTGGTGATACCATAACTAAGATGTATAAAATAAAAAAAACTTTTTACAAAAAAAATATAACCGACTTCAATGTTAAAAAACACACACAAAAGTACCAAATAACTTTAATTTTGGAAGTCGGTGTTTCTATAATAGTTTAGTCTCTTCGTTATTTAACACCGATTTCCAAAATTAAAGTTATTTGGTACTGGTCAGTGTTTTTTTAACATTGAAGTCGGTTATATTTTTTTTGTAAAAAGTTTTTTTTCAGACTAGCTTTTGCCTGCGGCTTCGCTCGCGTTAAGTTCGGTGTAACACCGGTTCCTCTTTTAGTTTATTTTTTCCCGACTTCTTCAACTAATATCGTTAATGTACACAGAAATAAATACAAAAAATTAACAAATTATATACTAAAACCTTTCTCGAGAATTACACTATCGAGTGGTGAAAACCGCTTGGAAATTGGTGCAGTAGTTTTTGAGTTTATCGCGAACAGACAGACAGATGCGGCAGGGGACTTTGTATTATAATATGTATTGATTGATAAGTCGTTGAAATGCCGTCGTCTTAGTTTTATTTTCAGATATTACCTATCAGAAAATGTGGTTAGGTTAGGAAAATTACTGATAATACCTAATCCTTACTAATATTATAAAAGCGAAAGTGAGTTTGTTTGTTTGTTACGTCTTTACGCCTAAATGGCAAAACCAATTTTGATGAATTTTCGTACAGAGATAGTTAAGACCCTGGAGACGGACACAAGCTAATCTAAAAAAACTGAGAAAAGGGGCAGAAAGAGTAAAGTATATTATAAACGCGGGCGATGCCGCGGGTAAAAGCTAGTTAATAATGATTGACCGTCTTTGGTCTGTCAACAATTCGAAAATAAATTCTGAATTAGTTTCTTCATCTTTATATAATTTAAATTATAAATCTTGTTTAAGTAATTTGTATCAAAATCCGGACTGCGCGGTTAGGCGATTTTTTGGTCTATGTCGGCGACCTTGGTCCTCCTGTAAATATTAAACAAGCGAAGCTGCTGGCATACATCAGTGGACACATAAAGACATATCTACAAGAAAGCTTATTTACTGCATCACTTTGACAACGGTAGACAGGAATTGTACTAACAGAGGAAACAGTTTGTATAGACATTTCACCGACACAGACCTCTGAGAGCTCGCATTTTTAGGTTATATTTAACCAGCCAAATATTAGGCAAAAATTGAATTTGGACATTCTTATAAATTATTAGTTTTCCTTCTGTTTCACTGTTTTGTATTCTTCAGGAACAGTGGAGATGTACATTTTGTTTGAAAAGTCTGTGACACTCATAAAATTTGTGTTAAGCTAGAACTACATTAGAACGACGCAGACGTGTAACATGCCTGATTTGTACGTAGAACGACGCGGACCTTGCGTGGCGTGGATCAAGTGTAGCTCTACAAGTCTAGTTTCCATATAAAATGTATAGAGACCGACAAGCCCATATCGGCGTGTGTGGGACACGTACTCGTATGAGCAGTGTAGTTTTAACATTAGTTTCATTAGAGAATAAAATTTCGTAAACTTTCTAGAGATTAGCCTGCAGTCCTCCAGTCGATACGCTATTGAGAAACAAACAATTTTATCTCTTTATAATATTATTAGCTTAGATATATAGTTAAATAGGTCTGTCTGCGACAGAATAGAAAATATAATCGCTCTGGAGATAGCTGTTGTCCTCCATAAATGGCGATTACTTTTTATAGCGTTGCAGATATACTTTTTTTACGCGTTCACTTTACTCTGAGTAGTCATGTAGCGACATCTATAGGAAATAAAAATTACGGAATCCTGCATCAACGGTATTAGAGTAGTATTAGAGTATTTTCCCGTACCAGAGGACCGCCCACACTGGGAGACAAGCGCGAAACTTTGTAGTATCGACGGACTCTCCCAGCTGGTAAAGCTAGCGACATAGGTGCCAGATTTAGTTAATCATGCTGCCTGTCTGGACTTTCTGCTGACCACCGATCCGGATAGATGTATCGTAACAGTTTTCTCACCACTTGGAACTTCAGATTACTGTCTGGTGAAGTCTGTATTGTCCTTCTCCCCACCTGACTGCGACTCACGCGGTGAACGGCGATTGTGGCGTTACAAGTCAAATTGCAATCATGCACTGCACAAAAAGAGTTCTCCACACAGAACTAAGAATAGAAATAAGAACTAAGAATTAGAACATAATATACAACAGCTCGGAATCAACTATCGGGCAGTTGACCAGACATAACACCCGTCTGGTTTGAGGACCCTCCCGTGTTCAACGGAGGTTTGCGCGACTTCACACTTTGTTCCGCTTACTTTTGCAGCCATTTTTATCTTCAGAAGTCATACAATAACGTGTTTTATGTGGTTCTTTATACATATTAAGTACATACTAGCTGACCCGGCGAACTTCGTACCGACAAACAGTCAGTGAATGTAGTATCTTTCGATACAGTTAACCGATTATGCGTCTATTTAGGCGGAATAAACATGTTTTCTTTCTTTCTTTCTTCTTTCTTTCTTATTATGATGAAACAAAGCCTAAGTAATATACCAAGTTACACGCAATTGTAATGTATAAAAGTTATCTTCGAATGTTTCGTATATTTCACATGATGCGCGCACAACTAAAAACTTTTACAGATTTGTTACATGTATAGATCTCTTGAAATTGCAGAAGTATTTTGCTAGCCTAGTCCAGCTGTGCAATCGCCGTCCCCATATCTTTTATCAGTCATATAGGTACACAAGCACATTACAAAATACGAGTAATGTGGGGTTTACATGGGTGCCTAAAGCCGCACGATTTTTACCGCACGACGTAAATCGACCGTGTAAACGACAATTTGGCTAGGTCACAAGTGACTAAAGCCGCTAGCCCCATGGCCCCAAAGTTGGGTAGCATCCGACTTTAGTCGCGCAGTACAAATCGTGCGGCTTTAGTCACTCGTGTAAACCCCACTTAAAACCACTGTTCGTCAAATAGCTTCCACTGCGAAATTAGGTAATATGAGAATGAGACACGGTTCAGTTACCGTAACAACAAATAATAAAATGCCAGTTTGGCGTGATAAAATACCTAGTGATAAGAACGTGATAAGGAAAACAGAACACTTAATTGTGTCAAAATACATTTAAAACATCAGTTGCCTTTGGACTATGGTCGTTAAAACATAAAATATACAATAAAATAATGCATTAATATGTACCTAGTACTACTTATTCTGTTTTTTTTTTTACGGAGGAAATCATCTAATGACTTCCTATACCTACCTGGATCATACCTATGATCCTTTACTTGCCTTTTGCTTTCTAGGCATACAGATTTTTCAGACGTCCCATGTAGGGCCATCAAATCTACTAGGAACCCAAAAAATCTATGGCATAGCCCTGCTGGGTCTTTACGATTTTGCTGTCATCTCTTTGTCATGCATGACTGATAATAATAATATGATACCAGGTCAATGGTACATATACTCGTAGTTCTAAATTATCTTGATCGATATCACTGATGATAAGATCTTTTGGCGTAATGGTTACCCATATTTTAACGTGAACAAGAGACGAATCATTTTCATTATTATACCGTGCAGTATTTACATGTTGACTTATAATAATATTATCAAACGCACTAGGTCAGTTCGTTGAAACAGTCGTTTGAATATTTGCGAAAATAATAATGTACTGTTTGTTTAAGTATTTTGTTTTGATATTTTTTTTATCTTTTTGTTTCTAGGTTCCGTGCTGAATAATTCGTACCCAGACCAGCAAGATGTCGTCAAAATGTGAGTTTTTTTTTTCAATTTCATTTGATGTTTGTAAAAGCAATTACCTACTGAATTCTTGTAATTTTCTATTTGAATTTCTTTGTTAGTTTTCAAGGCCTTTTGTGGAATTCTGATAACAAACATTTTTGCGTTGCATAACAGAAGTAGGTACCTATTTGTTGGAAATTCTTTTGTGACTGTAAATTATTTAGATATGGCATATACTTTGAATATATGGATCCGCCTTCTTATAATTTTAACTATAAGTGTATAAAATATAAATATAAAGACTCAGTAAACTAATTATTATAAGTATATTGCATGCAATATTAAAAATAATACCGGAGTCCATATTTGAGACACTACATTCAATATTACGTACATCGATTTACAACGTTGCGTTATTTATACGTTGAATAGGTTGCTTCTAGGCAAGCGTGTTCCATCGTCGGCCACATCATCGCTTACCATCAGGTGAGATAGTGGTCAAACGTGAGCCTATACATTATAAAAAAAAAAACAACGTGTAAGCAATAAATAAATAAATTACCTACGTATTATCAGGTTCATTTATTGAGGAAATAACTTCAATATTGGTTAAACTATCACTCGATAACCGTTATGTTTAAATAAATAGTATATACATGACATTGTTAATTACTCAAGCTATTAGTAAATAGGCTATAAGGACATCATAGTACATATTTGCTTATTATCATTTCAACGCCGTTTGTATTAGGTACAATGTATAATAACTCGTTGTTCTACACTATCAGACTAATTAAGTAAATAATTATCGGGCTAGTTTATTTTGTAAGTGTAATTTAATAATTTCACAAAAGAGAAATGATACAATAACCGATCGTATTCCACATTCAGTTCAACGAAAATTGGTTGTTTAATATTCTCTAAGTCAATCAAATATTTTTTCTATTCATCTACTTTCAAATTCAACTATTCCATTCACAATCTATTTACTGCAGAATCTGTTAATATATTACATGATGGCTAACTTTGACCCAGCCCTTGACTTTTCCTGGTAATAATGGATATTCTGAAGGTATACCGATGATATAGTGCTGTTCCTTGTCCGTACTGGGGTCTTAGCTACCTTTCAGAGCTAACCCTGGCCCCAGTAGGCTTCGACCCAGCAGGGCCTGCCGACCGCTCTAATAAGGTTAAGCCACAATGACACATCCATAGATATCCGTGAACACATCGTAATTCTAATAGAACTGGTGCTAGTGGTTTTGTATGGTGAACGAGTATAAGCAAGCGTTCGGACAGCCCTATCTTAACCATTAAAATCTATGCTGATTGCTGACAGCTAAATAACCTAAACAACACATCCATATCACCTTTCTAATTGGAATTGTTTAGTTTTTTGTAATTTAGTATCTATAATACATATTAGGAGCTCATGACTGAGTAATAACAACTACACAGGTCGATCGTCAAGTTTGAGAAACACTTATCTCTCCATCCTTGCCAAGAGTATCGTTAGGATGCGTTTACACTGACGCAGAGCTGAGCGGAGCGGAGAGAAGCGAATACTGAATTGGCAAATTACAGTGCTCGAAATCTCCACTTCGCATCAATGGAAAATGTGTTAGTAGAAATGAAATGGAGTTGAGCGGACTTTCAAATAGAACAAATGAAAGTCTCGAACCTGGCAGAACGGAATCGGGTACCAAGCGGAAAGCACGAAGCGCGGGGTAGCTCAAAGTCTAGAGTAGATTATAGCCCTCGCTCCGCTTCAATGGACAAAATTGCTACTTTTCACTGCTCTTTTTCACTCTACTCCGTCCAGCTCCACTTTAATGTAAACGCACTCTTATCCAGTTATTGGGTTGTAGGGGTAGGTTAGACAGCCGCTTCTTGCAAAATACTGGCATTCTGCACCCCGCCCGACTCCAACATGTTGAAAAAAAACGCTAGGCAGATTGATTGATTGTAACGTAGCGTCCATTATACACGTTAGCCAATGATGACCTCGGGCGAAACAAATGTAGATACAAAATAGATAGTCCAGTTTAGCAGATCGATGATAAAAGTGCTACTGGTTTGCGGCAAAATGTCGATATGTTACGGTACGGTAGGAGTACGTACTCTGTGCCTCTGCCCACTATTATAATAATCATTTCACGGCCAGCGTTTATGAAGCATGAAATTACCGGACTTTAAAAAATATCATCGCTGTATAATTATTTTGTTGTTATGTGTATTGGTAATGTAATAATAATTTTACGGTTTAAGGCCGAATGCACGCGAAGCCAAATGGTGAACTAACCTAAGCTTAACTAAACTAGTTTAGTTAGCTGAGTTAGTTTAGCTTAGCTCTTCATTTCAAACTTATGTGCACACCGGAAACTTATGCTTATACATAACCAACTTATGTGTTTCTTTATGTATTTTATGTACACACAAATAATTTAAAACGAAAAGAAAAAATACGAAACATTATAAGACAACTTATAGCTTGACCAAGCAAAATAGTATTTTATAATTTTTATATGAATATATATTATATAGAAGATTTAATATAGGGTGAAAGCAGCGGTACCTTTACAGCTTACAATTTTACGTTAATCATAATACCTATGCTGAACTTACCTTAACCTAATTAAAACTAACAAAATAAAAATAAAAGTCCTGAAAAACAAAAAAAAGCAAACTAAAGTAAAAGCATAAATAATTAAACCACGAAAGTCACCTTTAAAAACAATTTTCCAACTTACTTCATAAACTTTACTCATACGACTCGACTAAACTTAGTTCAACTGTTACTTTAAACATAAACCACAATTCACTTAACGAATGGTTCAGAGTTCTTGTTACTAAGTGAGTGAAGTTGTATGGCTCGCACTGCAGAGCGTAAAGGCATAAATCCTATTGGCTTTTGAGTTGGGAATAGTTCAATTAATTAAGCTCCTCACTATGTAGTCGTCATCGTCGTCATAGTCAGTGGCGTATCTACTAAGGGGCTAGGTGGGGCAGTGCCCTGGGACCCTCAAGCTTGGGGGGGGGGGGGGGCTAAAACCTGATTAACAAACCGCTTATTGAATGAACGAAAAATTTTACAAAACATTTTTCTTTTGATAGGGATAGTGAATCAGATAATGTGACCATTGCAGTATTGGTTGAAAAGCCTACTCATGAAGATTCGGTAACTAAGCTGTGGAAGATATCGTAGCCGATCATATTAACGACGACCGACGACCATGTCTCTATAACTTTGTGTGAGCATGTTAATGATAAATCTTATAACTTGGGTAAATCCCCTATAAAAGATAGCGTTGAATTTTTAAAATATGTATGTAAATATTTTTTTAATATATTGATAAAACAATTTAGGGGCCCCAGTTTGTTTTTGCCCTAGGGTCCTTGGTCACCTAGCTACGCCACTGTCATAATACAAACTAAGTGGTTCCTGCAACTTCATCCACATCGAATATCATCATCATGTTGATGCGCCGAGATTTGTAGTATTTATGAAAAAAAAAACAAAGCTAGTTTAATTAAAATTTTAAATGGTAAGTATTAAAGGGCATATTCTACCTACTATTAGAATTAGCTATTAATATTATGATAATAGGAAGTTAAATTACTGCAAATGATCATTTTATTTGCCCATAATTTCTTAATAAGTTGCCATTGTTTTTATTTTAATTTTATTAATTAGTAAACTAAATCAATAAACGTTTTTCTATAACTATTTTTTTGAGGATTCTAGCAACAGGCTTCTTTTTTGTTTCCTTATTCTGTTAGAACTTTCTCAAGCTATGAAATTGACACTGAAATTAAAAAAAAACTCTGTTTACATAATTATGTGAATAAAGTTCACACGTGTGAAGAAGGAAGGCTCGGGCGACGGTACCACTCCCAGAAATAGCAAACAGTCGGTGCCTCCGATTACGGGTATAGTTAATCGAAGCAAACAGTTGGCAAAGCTCGTCGTGCATTTCCTGTCTTCTCGTCCAATATACCACAGTGGCTCAAGACGAAAGGCAAGATCAGTGCGTGTTGCCAGTGATGACATAATGGCTCCGAAACGTGGTCGCTTACAATGGGCCTCATAAGAAGACTTAAAGTCGCCCAAAGGGCGATGGGAAGAGCTATGCTCGGAGCTCCCTTGCGTGATCACATCATAAATAAAGATATCCGCAGGAGAACCAAGGTTACCGACATAGCATATTATGTTCCATTGTTTTCTTATTAGCCTATTCTTTTTTTTATGCACCTGCCATGTTTTCTCTTCACCATCCTTGGTTGACTGGTAGAAAATGCCAAAGTCCGCCTTTGTAAACTAAGTCTGCCTTTTTAATAAATAAATATATAGCTTGAAGAATCGCCAAACTGAAGTGGCAATGGGCAGGGCACATTGTAAAATGTATCTAATATTAGCCCACGTATCTTCAAAATGTCACCATCATTATGGTAAGTGCCTAATACTGTTATCATAGCAAAGTGGCGGTGTGACAACAGGTTTACGATCGTTCACGAAATAACATAGGCGCAGTGAAACAAAATCGTACGGCAAACAACTCATCCAATAGTAGAGGCGTGGCGCCTCTACTATTGGATATAAACCTCCTGTATGCTATTCTTCAATACCGGATACTCCACCTCCCCCATTCATACTGTCCTGACCACCTTTCAAATCAATAACAGTAATTGCAAATATGATTTAGGGTTAATCCTTCCATTATATCATTTCAGGGTTAGGTATTTATTTTTTTAGTTTGTGATCAAGCGTGCTTTTTTTAGAGGTGGGGAACGTTCCAATGGCTTCTCCTGCTCTAGGGCAGAGCGGGAAGGTGTGTGATTTGTACTGACTAAAATCCGCTCAAACTACTAAGTTCCAGGACCACGGGTTTTCCTTTCAAAAGCGAACCCATGGGCTCAGCAGGCTTCGACCCCGGCCGCTTGCCTTTCCTCCTCGCTCCGGACCATGTCTTGTGCTAGGGCCCGGCACGAGAGGTCGTTGCCACCTATGAGGACACGGTGGTGTTCTGCCCAAGCGGGGCACACCTCCACCAGGCAGTCCACACAATGGTGACACCCGGTTGTTTCTTCCTACCTCCTGGACTTACCATGTCCGGTGAGAACCTGCGTCACGTGAATAGAGAGGACGCCGTGTTGTCTTCCACTTTTCCAGCCACTCTTCAACGAGGGGACTTACCCCCAAAATTATGGCGTGCACAATGACATAGCGTGCCGTGTGTGTATTTATTACCAGCTGACCGAACAGATGTTGTCCTATCCTGTAATTTCATACAAAAATTCTTTGGGTTTTTCCAGAATTTTCCAATTTAATCGCCGACTTTGTGGACCATTAGAACATCACTACATAGTATAAAACAAAGTCGCTTTTTCTGTCCCATATATCCCTATGTACGCTTACGCAACGGATTTTGATCCGTTTTTTTTTAATAGATAGAGTGATTCAAGAGAAAGGTTTATATGTATAATATTGCACCCGAGCGAAGCCAGGGCAGGTCGCTAGTAAAAAATAAAATAAAAAATAAAATCAGTGTATCCGTTTTAAAAAGACGCGCTGACCAATGAAAACCAATTTCATTTTTATTAAAAAAGATAAATAAATTTATCTAGACACTAAGCTGCCTAAATCAGAAAGTTTTACATAAATCCCCTATAAGTAGCATAATATTTTCTAAATAACATAATCAGTAGTTCATTGTCCTACGCAAGTTACGAGAGTAAACTACTAGAAACGGGTTATTATAGCATTCGTAATCGATAGGTTGGCAACCTCTCGGGCTATTTGCGGGTTTGGATTGAGATTTCATTCGGTTTCATTCATATGATGCAGAACAGAGAGAATATTGTTATATGGGAAATCATTAGATTACTTCTCCTGGCCTTACCGTCATTATCTTCCTGCCCTTGTTCCGTGTTATTTGTGGTCGACGTAACAGTGTTTTTTTTCTATCATTCTGGCTTGGAGACTTTGGTCAACTAGATCCACTTGCAATGGACCCGCAAGATCACTCATCTCATCACATTTTGAATAGGTCAACCGGACCCACTACAGAATTTATTTTTAGTACAGTCATCGAGTAAATTCGAATAAAATATAGAAATTTAATTTTATGGTCAAGTGAATCCGCGGGGCCAGTAATGAGCAGGTACAGCTAACCAAAGACACTGTCTCTCGTCATGCCATCACTAGATTCCTTTTCTTTCATATCGCTCTTCACATAATCCATCCATATTTTTCTAGCCTCCCTGTCTCACCCCACCCATCCACATGTGTAACTCTTTTAGTTTACCATGACGTAATAAAATGTCAATGTCAAGCATGCGAGCGTGGAGCTATACACTCTTTATAGCTCTATTTCTTTAACAGGTCAGTTCAGGTTGTCAAATAGATCGCGTTAAGAGCTCGTGGTAGGGACTTCCTGTTCTGTTTGGTGAAGAATAAACCTCAGTGTTTCTTCAATTGCCCTTTGCGAAGGCCATGATAACTCTGTTAAACAATCTCGCAGCCCTGGTAAGGCTCCGACTGTGCTGTTACGATTAACTACATTGTTTTAGTTTAGAAGAATAAGAAAGAAGTTTACTATTGGACATAGGCCTCCCCCAAAGCGTGGCCATAACGACCGGTCCTGTGCGTTTCGCACCCTTCGGATTCTTGCGACCCTCACCAGGTCATCGGTCCACATTGTGGGGGCCTTCCAAAGCTCAGTCTTCCGGTACGAGATCGCCACACTAGAATCTTCTGGTCCCATCGACCATCTGTTCTGCGAATAATGTGCCCTGCCCACGGCGTGTTTGGCCCACGGCAAATTTGGCGATTCAACTTTTATTTATATAATAATTGAGGCATTAAGTCCGCCTCTGTACTTTGTGTGCATAAAGCATTAAATAAATAAATAATAAATAAATTTACTACTACTCTAACTTTTCACAACAAAATAAGTAGATATTTATGGGGCCATGTTTCATAGGGATATGAATAAAAGGGACTAAAAGGGACTTAGTTAATGGTATTGACACCCTACTTAAATTGAAATTAGGTAAATTAATATTTTGTGCATTGCCTTACTCTAATTGTTTATCTGACCAGGAAAATGAATATATTTACAGCTTAAACAACTTGATGCATATCTTGTCTTGCCGTCATAGTGACCGTTTATTGTATTTTGACACTAACAACTTTGTTAGTGATTTTGTTTTGATACGGGAACATATGTTTCTTCCCAAAAAAAGTCGACACTTATTGGCTACTTTGTTAGCTTATAATATAAATGCAGTTAATGATAATTTAACTGAGACTAGGTTAAGTGACGAATCAGTATTATCTAGTATACCTAATAATGCTGATATAAACTCTTTAAACTATTAGAAACGACAAAAGAGAAGCGTAATAGCAACATTTTATTATACCATCAGAATATAAATCGCTTCTCCGGCAAAATTCTAGATGTGGAAATGTTAATAGATAAATATCATATGGATATCTTGTGTTTTTGTGAAACTTGGTTAAAATCAGATAGAATGTTGTTCAATGTAAATAATTTTTCAGTTGCCAGTGCATACAACAGATCATCAATAGGGGGTGGTACCTTGATATTGTGTAATAATTCTTTAAAATATAAGGAAAGGAAAGATATCATTGCTTGCTCTGTTGATCACTTGTGTGAGGTAGCATGTGCGGAGGTTGAAGGCCAAACGTTCTTATGTGTCTATAGACCACCTGCATCAAACTTGACATCTTTTTTGATTGTAATAGAAGAAATGCTAAACAAACTTATTAGAGATAACAAATTAGTTTTCGTTTGTGGGGACTTAAATATTGATCTACTAGTAAATTCACCTGAAAAATGTAAACTTCTCTCATTGTTTAGTTCTTTTAACTTAAAATGTATTTTTAATGAAGCAACAAGAATAACCCCCACTTCAGCTTCATGTATAGATAACATTTTTACTAACTCTAATATAAAAGACTCGTCCATAATTAGTGGCGTGAGATCTGACCATACTGGCCAACTCGTATCTTTCGAGTTAGTCAAAAAGTTAAAATTAGATTCAATTGCAGAGTTTAGACCGCTAACTAAAAATAAATTAAATAATTTTAATAATAATGTTCTTAGTAGTCTCTCAACAGCCAATTTTGATTCGCAAGACCCCAATGTAAACTATGGTACATTATTTTCTACAGTATGCCAAGAATTTAATAAGGCGTGTCCACTTAGAAAAATTCAAATCAGTAATAAATCCAAATTTAATGAATGGGCTACTGCTGGGATAAGAAAAAGCAGAGACACTTTATATCAGCTGTACCATGAAAAATCTTTGTCGCCTGATCTTAACTTGCATAACCACGTTAGAATCTATTCAAAGATATTCAAAAGAGTTTGTGCCCAAGCTAAATCTAAATCAATAAGTAAGATAATCGAAAATTCTAATAATAAAATAAAAGCTGTCTGGAAGGTGATAAACAAGGAAACTGGAAAGGCAAACCAACGAAATCGGAATGAGTTGTCACTAAAAATTGACAACAAAATCATCTCAGATACGTCAAAAGTGGCCGAGACATTAGAAAACTTTTTCACTAATATCCCAATAGAAGTTACGAAATCTCTCCCTTCTTCATCTTTGTTAGCTGAATCTTTTTTAAAACAATATTTCACTAAGGATATACCAACCTTTGAATTTAAGCATATCTCTGTTGATACAATTTTAAAAACATTCAAAAGTCTTAATATAAAAAACACTGAAGACTTATGGGGTATATCTGTTAAGGTTCTTGGAGATATTATTGATACAATTGCTCCTGTCCTAACAGGCATATTTAATCAATGTTTGGACAGCGGTACATTTCCTGATTTAATGAAACATAGTAAAGTAGTACCAATTTTCAAATCAGGTAGTAAGAGTGATCCCTCTAATTATAGACCAATATCTGTGCTTCCAGCATTGAGTAAAATCTATGAAAAAATCATGCTTGACCAGATGTTGTCTCACTTTAATTCTAATAGGATTTTGCACAGTCATCAGTTTGGTTTCACGAAAGGAAGGTCAACGACGGATGCAGGAGTGAAACTCATCAGTCACATTTTGGAATCCTGGGAGAAATCCCAGGATGCCATTGGCATATTCTGTGACCTCTCTAAAGCATTTGACTGTGTTGACCATAATACTCTAATCTGTAAATTACATCACTACGGAATTCGTGGACGAGCTGCTGATCTTGTTTTTTCCTATTTATCTTACAGGCAGCAAAAAGTATCCATTAATGGGGCGACGTCCTCGGGATCTCTAGTAAAGATGGGCGTGCCTCAGGGTTCAATTCTTGGCCCTTTCCTTTTTCTAGTTTACATTAATGACCTTCCTTATATGATGGCTAATTTATCCGATATAATTCTATTTGCTGATGACACCTCTCTTATTTTTAAAGTAGATAGAAAAGATGGGGATGTCTTGCATGTTAACGAAAGTCTGGCAGTTCTTTCGAAATGGTTCGAAGCTAATAATCTCCTATTAAATGCCAATAAAACTAAATGTATAAAGTTTTCATTACCTAGTGTCCCCCAAGTTGGCGTCAGTCTAATTCTTGATGACAAAAAACTTGATGTTATTGCGGACACTGTGTTCTTGGGTATGACTATCGATTCTAAACTGCAGTGGGGCGCTCATATTAGAACTCTCTCGGGAAGATTAAGCTCAGCTGCATATGCAGTTAGAAAAATAAGGCAATTGACAGATGTAGCTACGGCTAGGTTGGTTTACTATGCTTATTTTCACAGTATTATGTCTTATGGCATTTTATTGTGGGGATCTGCAGCTGATGTGGACTCAATTTTCATATTGCAAAAGAGAGCTATCCGGGCTATTTATAGGATGGGTCCTCGCGAGTCCCTCAGAAATAAATTCAAAGACATCGATATTCTGACTCTGCCTTCTCTTTATATCTTGGAATGCATTTTGTATGTTCGTAAAAACTTAGGACTCTTTAAAATTAGAAGCGATTTCCACAACAAAAATACACGTAGTAAACACGAAATTGTATTACCCAAATGGAGATTAGCTAAGACCAGCAAGTCATTCCTAGTTAATAGCATACGTTTTTACAACAAGCTACCAAAGGCGGTAACTGAACTTAGTGAGGGAAAATTCAAAACGCATATTAAGCGTGTCTTAACCAAAAAAGCATATTACAAGGTTAAAGACTATGTCGAAGACACGCTTGTTTGGCAATGACTACCTCTGCACATGTGGCTCCCTGGTAACTCACCAATATTGTGTCTGTTAACTGCTCCACCTCTGTTTTAATATATATACATTTTTTATTTGTATTTTTTTTTCTATAGGACATTGCTTTTGCAATAAGTATTTTTTTTTTAATTTTTGAGACTTCAACTACCTTAAACTCGTTGATAATTTATTTTGTTATCAATTTATTGATAGTTGCAATTATCTATATTTCTATTGCTTTTTTTTTTTATATAGCCTCTTTTTCGTTTTGTAATGTGAATGTGAGAACACTGTATACCTTACAAACCTTTAGATTACTTCCTATTTAAATTACTTTTTTATTTGAATTACTTTTTTTATTTTTTGCTTTTGTGTACAGTATTGATATGCACTGTTCTTACATACTATCATATTGTAACACCTACCACTTTTTTTAAAAGAGTAACCATGGAGTTTCTTGCCGGTTCTTCTCCATAGGAAACGACCAATTTGGAACCGTGCACTAGCTTCTGACGTTTTATAAGTGCCCATGTAGGCCTATGTGAAATAAAATATTTTGACTTTGACTTTGACTTTGACTTTGAATCGGAATCAATCCAAACGCCGATATCTTCTAAAAATTATAAACTGGGCTTGCAGACGGCGTGCAATGGGTAGCTCACTGTCCGGACCGAGCTCGACTCGTCGAAGGCGTGTAGTGTTCTATGCGCCGCGCCTCAACGAGATGGCAGTAGAACCGTAGGGGCCCAGCAGGGTCGAAGCCTACTGGGGCTATGGCTTGTGCAAAAGAGAACCCTGGATTGAACGCAAAGAAGGAACAAAGGAGTGGGTTTTAGTCAGTAAAAGTCTGACTTGTGCCTCGTGTTCGACCCAAGAACGGAAGAAGTCATTGATGATTTCCGACCTAAAAAAAAAAGCTGTGATTGGTTCAATAGAAACCAAAGTATTGATTCAATGACCCTACTGAAACCGCTATTGCTTATAAGGATGACGAATCAACCGATCCTGAAGACAGTTTTAAAATTAGGCAAACCTAACGGCAATAAAATAAATTCAACCTTCAATATGTATCACTTTGACTTCAGCTAACCCCAAAACGAATCATAGCAGAAAAAATAAGGCTATGTTGAGTCATGGTTTTGTGCTGTCCGAGGTTGATCGCCCCTCCCCTCCCCTTAGTTAATGTTTAGGTGCGGAAAGTGGGGGACTCAGTTAGGGTTGCCAGACTTGCCAGATCGGAACTTACCGAGTCCGGGACAATTCCATGTTGGGCCGTGGCTATAGCTATGAATAAACATATAAATATAAATTACGGGATATCTAATTTTATATTTGCATTAATTTTTAAAGGATAACTACATTTTATTTTTCAAATTTATACTTTTACTGGCCTTCGCCCGCCTACATAAAATATAACCTGTGTCACTCAGAAATAAAGCTGCTTTCTATCGGTGAAAAAATTAACGCAATCGGACCAGTACTTTCAGAGTAGAGGTTTGAGTTTCTTTCCTAAAAACAAAAGATAGATAGATTAGTCCAGATAAAAGAAGTTTAGGAGAAAATCACCATATAAAAGATATAAAATTGAGAACTTTGTTTTTTTAGTAAACAATCAACAAGTACCTACTTACATTATGGTGTACTATTTCATAAAGTAAAATGGATTTTAAAAAAAACCTTTATTTTTGGTTCGTTGATTAAATAGACTTACTTAGCTGCCTGCCGCCTAGCCATGCCATTTATTGTTATTTTTTTTTAATTATTAAATTTTTTCGGAATCCGAAACAATAGATCGAATTGCTGGAAACGGGACAAGACGTAAAATGACGGGATAATCCCGGAAATCCCGAGCATCTGGCAACCTTAGCCCCGGTGTTGCGGAGAAAGGGGAAACGTCGACTGCCACCTGTAATTATGTTTGTATTATTATACCTATGTTGTGTCGTAGTAAGTAGGATTGGCAGATAAATATACGATACTTCAACTAATCGATATTTATTTTATTTTTATATAATAACTTGCAGTAGCGACCCGTTACATTCTTTGGAAATTTTGGTCACTTTTCGTGACTGTAATATGCATGTATCGGAACGGAAAATCCGTTCATTCGTTTTTGAGTTTTGCGCAGTTTGTGCTGGACTGTTTTTTTTTACAGACTTTTTAAGGATTAGCGGTAGCCTAAATTTTATATTGTACCTAATTGTATTGTGGTTATACACAATAATACAATATCTATGAAATTACATTTTTAATTAACCCTTCAGATACCGTCAATTAGAGACACAATAGTAAGACAATAGATGCGCGGCCACCGTTGGTCGCTTGGGGATTCATGAATTAATGATACAAAAATATATATTGTTTGCAAAATGTGCGTAACTCGCATGTAGAAGTATTTTTTTTGCAATGTATTGTGCTTCATCATCATCACCATTACAGTAAAGACGTCTACTGTTAGACATAGACCTCCCCTAAGCGTCGCCATATCGACTGCGCCTGTGCGTCTCACATTCTCACGACTCTCACCAGATCGTCGGTTCACCTTGTGGGACGCCTTCCAAGGCTGCGTATTCCGGTGCGTGGTCTCTAGAACCTTTTGGCCCCATCGACCATCCGTTCTACGAGCAATGTGCCGAGCCCACTGCCGCTTTAGTTTGGCGATTCTTCGGGCTATGTCGGCGACTTTGATTCTCCTGTGGATATCTTCATTCCTGATGCGATGACTCCGAGAAAACTCCGAGAGTAGCCCTTTCTATTATCCTTTGGGTGACTTTAAGCCTTCTGATGAGGCCAGTAAGTAACCAGGTTTCATGCTTACCCTCAGCTAGGTCTGCAGACAAGCACAAGTCGCTAGGTGCATTCGGTAACAAAACCAAATTATTTTTATATTAAACACACTAATACAACTAATATTTTATTTTTTTCTAAAACCTTGGTGAGTTTATTGAGACAGCTCTAGTAACTTACCCTCAATAGCACTTATGTTAGGAACTTGCATTGTTCTTATTATTTCAATAATAATAATTATTGAAATTACGTACTTATTTGTTTATTACGTTATTCTTATTGAAATACAATTTTCGACAAAAAATAAGATAGAATAATAAAACGATAGACTCAGTTATTGTTTAATTTGAAAAACATGTTTCCACAATATTCGGGACAAGGATAGTCGATAGATATTTCCATTAGTATGGAAACTTAAATATTTCCATTTTATGACAAGATTATAAAATTTTATTAGTATATCATAGAGAAATGAAGAAGATAAGAATCGAAACCATAGTGTGGGTGTTATTATATGAATTGTTGATGATTGTGCTGGCTGGCTTGTTGGTCTAGTGGTTAGTGGCCCTGACTGTTATGCCGGTGGGCAGGTGGTGGCAAGACAAATGTTTGTGTGATGAGCACGATCATTTGTTCTGTGTCTGGATATCATTTATCTATATTATGCATGTATTTAGTAATATATAAGTATGTTTATCAGTTGTCTAGTACTCATAACAGAAGCTGTGCTTAGTTTGGGATTAGGTGGCGTTATATGAAAGTTGTGGAATATTGTTATATTAATTTTGGATGCGGCGCAGTTCAATCATACGAAATCCAAACCGAAGACAAAAAGTAACGTGCAATTTAAGTGTATGTGAAAACGAAACTCGTGGACCTAAAATGGAAAGAGCAATCAAAGGACACAGGTGTAGTTTTAAATAGTAAAAGTCTGACACGCACTTCTTCTTTGTATTGGATGATTTCCTACATTAAACAAGCTTTTAATGAAAATATTTTTTTCATAGCAAACTTTTATAGCTCAGTACCTATAAAATTAATACACGTCAAGACGAATTAAACGAGACCAAACTCGATGGGGTTGTGTCGTTTGACTACCAAGTTCCTATAGCCACCTTCCGGTTTCATCATCAGATCAGCTCCATGTAATAATAATTTTGCGTTGTCATCTGATTTACACATGCATGTAAAATTTCAGCTCAATCGGTAACTGGGAAGTGGGTCAAATTCAATTTACAAGATTTGATTACAGACAAACATCGGGACAGGTGAAACTAAATAAAAGCTTGTAAAAAGATTTTGTTGTTACTTCAACTTATCAAGTCCTTAATTAATTAATTTATTCTCTAACATCCTACTAAGGGTGTATTAATATCGTGTGAATTTGACCACGCATGTGGGATTGCCCCGCACGCGTTATCCCCGCGTGAAATACGCCCGCAGAACGCAGTTTTTTGGATTGCAATTTTTTTTTGCGTGAGGTGCAATTGCACGCGTGATGAAATCCACACGATATTATACCACAGTATACGGGAGCCTATAAATGTCAAAACAAACTGGTGAATATCAACATTTCACATGCATTGTCGACAGACAATACGAAGAAAGTTATAGTAGGTAGTTTCAGAAAACTTTTCCAACCATTTTCCATCAGAAACACAATGGCGGCTATTGTCTGAAGAAAACAGATTTTTGTCGATGCATCATGATTCATGAAACACTTTAAAATAATAAAAAGATTTTAGAAAAGCGCCGTAATGTATGAAAGTAGATATTGCAACGCAGAAAAATTGATACTAATTCCAATATGATTCCTCTTTTAACTTTTAACCACGGTTAAAAAATTAGACTCAATACCTACCGACTTATTCTCCTGTAACTCAAAGAATCGCCAAACTTAAGTGGCAATGGGCAGAGCACATTGCATGCAGAAAAGATGGTCAATGGGGACGAAAGGTTCACGAAGCGTTGGTAGGCCCTCCCACAAGGTGGATTGATGACCTGGTGGAGGTCGCGGGTGTACGATTGATGCGAGACGCACAGGTTCAATCGTTGGGGGAGGCCTAAGCCCGATAGTGAACGTCTTTCAGCTGAAATGATGATGATGAGGTTGAATACTCCTTTCGTAGTGCAAATGAAGTAAAATTTTTTAAAAGACAACACTGTTAATTTTAAAATTAGTTCAATTTGGTTTGCACCATGAAGCGCTTTTAAATTACAAAAACAATTTAGAAATGTACCGTACCCACTGAAAAAATGTACTGTAATGGAACGGTGGCAAAAGTTTACGCAAGAAATCCCGATACAATTCATTTTTTTACCGTAAATGCCGGTTCAAAATTTGCGTGAACACCGATTAATTCTTCTTTCGTTACGAGCTTAAAAAATACTGTAAATGTCAGGAATAAAATAACTGATATCGTATGCAACGTTGGCCAAAAGTTAACGCAAGAAACCCCGATACAATAATTAATATTATAACCGTAAACTAAAAAGTTCAAAAGTTGACCAAGTCCTGATTTACTCCCCTTTCGAATGCACGAAGAAATATTTTTGTACTAGCTTCTACCACTGGCTTCGCCCACATGAAAGTGACAAAATGTGAGCTGCCGTTTCACCCCTTTAGGGGCTGAATTTTGAATAATGCTCTCTTAGTGCTCCCCTATGTTATAAAAGAAAACGTTGTACAAAATTTCAATGTTTCTAGCCTCAGAATTTTTGGCTGTGCATTGATATGTCATAAAGATAAATTGATGACATAATCCTGACTGTCATCTTAAAAAAAAGTTATACCTCATTTATATCACGGAGTAAATTAAAAATAATTTAGAAAAGTACCGTACTGAATAGAAACATTGGTATAAATCTCCCCTTATCCGTAAACCACGGTTCAAAAGTTGACTCACAACCAATTCCCCTTCATAACCTGCACGAAGTAATTCGGGGACCAATGTTTGTTTTCGCGATCGTCCACGAAGATTGGCGGTCGTTGCACTCGCTGCAATTATAGTGAGAGCGGCTGTTGGTCAGTGCGGTCTGAACGGGCTGTGCACCAGGTTTCTGTGTCAACGCAACCGGACCTGCAGTTGGCAGCCTCCGATACCACCTACATCATTGTTAATGGCGATGTATTGATGTAGCAGGTGATTATAATTGGGTACGGTATAATTTTTGGGTAGCGAGGTCGCGGATACAGCTATCTTCTAATGAGTGGAAATTGTAGGATTTTGATTGTGTATTTGTTAAGTAAAACTGGCAAAGTACATCTTTAATTTTCTTAGCTAGCTAGTTCAAGATGTGATGTGTTAATTCACTGATTTCTATATCAGAATCTAAAGTCATTCAGTTCATAGATTTTTCATCTAACCCGAAATAATTTCTCTTGATTTTGAAAACTTTACCTGTTCTACAAAACTTATACTAGTGGCTTATGTTATCCTTTTAACCCACTTGAAAGACTTCCCTCTTTCAAGTTTCAATAATTGATTGTTTTTTATTATTTGGTTGAGTACGTGAGCTTTCTCGTGTACTTCTAATAGCGATAGAATTTTAACATCTGTCGAAGTAGCTTTAGTTTATGTAGTAGCACTATACCTACTCGTACCCAACAATAGTACTTAAATATTTCATCTATTAACTGAAATAAATTAACCAAGTTCAATAATTTCATCAGTATTCCATTCATTTGCAATGTTCAATGCTCATGTTCTTACAATTACGTGATTCAATCTGCGTAGTTACTTCTAGTGTTCAGTTCAACCTTTGGCTGTGTCTCAATAAATTATATTTGTTTATCGTTCCATCTCATACCTACTTTGGTTGCCATGTGTTCACAAAATCGTTTCTTCTACCGAACAATGTGTTACTTTCTAATCTTATAAATCAAACTACGATTTGTTATTATTATGATATATGTTACACACGACCACACTGTGAACCGTAATTTCATAAATTCCTACTACTACATAGTTGTGTCTACTTTTCTTTGTCATTTTATAAGTTAACACATTCAATTTGGCTTTACAAAACCAGTTTATCATTTCTCATCAAAATTATTTATTTTCTGCCACTTCGACTTTATCTAATTCTATAAAGCAAAGCGTCAAACCAAAAACATAAGATGCAGCGGTCGTCGACCTCAGTGCTCCGGGCCTGCCTCACAGATGATATGATTCGATAGATAACTGTATAGATTTTTTTATTGCTTACAAATCTAGGTTATGCATTTGATTCGTGATCTTTTTTTTGCTCCCAAATAGAGTCTCTTATACTTTGTAACTGTTTGGATATGTGACGTCGAACATTGTAATTTTATAGGTGATCGTTTTTGTAGTGTAATGAGAAATTTACACGTCATCCTATAGAATTGGGCGCAAACTATAGGTTGAAGAGATTTTGAACAATTTAAACTTTAAAGTACCTACTTTGTTGGGAAAATTCGTAGTTTTTATCATAATTTACTTCAGTGAAATTGGTGTATGTGCCATTATACAGCACTAATGAAAGAACCAGCATCTAACGGATCGGTGCAATTACTATAATGATTTTAACAATAAAAGAAAAGGAAATAAGATAATTTTCGTAAATTTTCGGTAGAAATTTTTTGAATTTACTTTAATTCCTTAATTTACAGTTGTGAAACTTGAAAATTCTGACGTTTTCTAGTAGATATTTTACATCTAATTTTATTTTTGTTAATGCGCTTTGACGGTCATTAACAGTACACATACACTGGTTGATGACGCCATTTAACAATTAATAGCATAAAAGATAAAAGCGAAGTTCATTAAGAAAAAAAGAAAGATTGTCAGACAGTATTATTTATATACGAGTCCAATCTGACAGTGTGAACAATAGCCAATAAGGTTTTTTGTGTGATTTACAATGAAGTGGGTCAGAGGCATCGCATAACTGCTCATGACACAATACTCCCGCACAAGTTCAACACTTTGGCATCGGCTGTGTATCCACACAGACTTTTATTAACGTATCACAGATACGTAATTAGGTACAATGCTATTTTCGGATTGAACTGTGAATTCAACTACCAAACTAAAATATGTAGTCTGTGTTGTGTTTTGTATAGAAAATGTATCGGACTTTCTGATATAAAGTTTTAAGAGAGCTTAAAGTTAATAGCTGTTCTTGCTATAAAGCCTTTGTATATAAACTTACTTTTTGGCTGAAAATCCTCATCGAGCTTGCCATATTGTGTATCAAAGTGCAGCATAATCTTGGCTGCGAGAATTTTCGCAAGAGTTACCTACCGTCTCTCAATAACGCAAAGCTCGACTAAAGGAACACAGGTTCTAGTAATTGATACTCTCTCTTGCTCTATTCAGAATGGAATGAGTTAGTTGATGAGTTCTTACCTCAAAAAAAAGTACAGCATGATCTAATTCATACATTTGCAACACGTGTTTAAAGTCCATCGCCTCTACAAAGGCTGATGATCTATGTTTCGGTGTAGGCGCGCTGCCTCCATTGCTTCAGTACCGTTACTCGACACACTAACCGCAAAACTGGGAGATTAATGTAACCAGTCTGCTCCGGCGCATAGAGGGCGTTTACAAAGGTTCATAGTTCCATTCCGGCACGAAATAGGTCGAAGATAGATGTGCATGTCTATGATTGTAATCATGCCGTAGCTTTCTTTGTCTTTGTTCAGCAAGAAACGAGTGAAACGGAGTTCAAAGGGTCTGCGTGATTATGCGCGGTTCGTATATCGATGTACGAATAGTTGAAGGTACTGATGGAAGGTTTAGCATCAGAATATTGGGCTGTGAAAAAGACGGACGAAAAAAATTGCTTGCAGCAGAGATGAGAATGTTGAGGTGGATGTGTGGTGTGACGAGAATGCATCTGCGTCAGGTTGAAATTGAGGACGCTGTGGCTTCTATGCAGCTACCCCTCAATAAGAGGACACCACGTTTGTGACATGCCCAATCCTTCGTTAACACTTATGCTATATTTTATATTCCTATAGCAGCTGCCAGCATTTTTGCCCGCGTGAAAGTAGAAAAATGTCTCAAAGGAACATACAGGATAAAAAGTAAGTGTTAACGTTAACGCGATCGAAACATTCACTACATTTGGTTTTCTGATTGGTTAAAGGCTTGGAGCGGGCCAATCGGAGCGACGAACGTCATAAACTTGTAAAACAAACTCGCACTAAGTACTTGAGGACATTTTCCAGTTGCCTGTCATCCAAATCCGTTAAGTCATTCGATCTTGAAGAAGCAACAATCATACACACACACTCATAAACTTTTGCCTTTATAATATGAGTGTGATTGTTATTTCATTATTTTTATTATTTTGTGATTTAATTTTTAAAGTTCTGGAATGGCGACCACGTACCGGAAGAAGTAGCGTTAGAAGGCCTCCTACAAGTTGGGCCGATGACCTGGTAAGGGTTGCAGGAATCCGATGGATGCAAGATGCACAGGACCATTCATTGTGGCGACACTTGGGGGAGACCTATGTCAAACAGTGGACGTTTTTCGGCTGAAATGATGATGATGATTGAAAATTATAGTCAGAAGTACCTACTGATTCCCTGAGTGCGAGCCGTTGGCAGAAGCTATAGTTTCCTGTAATATTATAGTTTGCTACATTCTAATAGCAATAACAGTTCCCTCTTTCAATGCCCAGGTACTCAATTCCAAATGTAAATTAGAAAATAGTTTTCATTCTGACTTCGCCGAGCCTTGCCTTTAGGCTGATGCAATAACAATAAAACATTTTACGACGTACGAATGCTATGCCAGGAAATTAGCACATTATCTCTTCTCTTCGGGGCGAACTCAAGAGTATCTTGAGGTATCAAAGTCTTTGAACCGGCTTCAAAGTAATAAACTTTGTAAACTTGAGCGGAACTTTAAGATACGTAAGTTAAGTACTGTATTTTCTATACAGTTTATGAAGTCCTGAAGTTATTTTACGTGTGTATTTGACACATGAAGAGTGTGCGAGGTTAAAGTTAATGTGTATCGAGTATTAAAATTTTGTTTAGGAGAGCGTGATTCCCACACTGCTACGCAAGTGAACATTTGTCTTGTTTCAATGGTCACCCATCCACGAGCTGACCTCAGCAAGGGTTGCTTAACCTTGAAAGTCGAGCCTTTTGGCTGTTATACTAAGCTACAAGTATAAGCTCTTCTCATCAGTCTTCTTTATCATATTGTTTTTAAAGGACTCAAACAGGTGCCTCTAATGGGTCATAAAATTAATTTGAGACATTTAAATGGCCTAATCGGGCTGTAAATCAAAACTTAATTGCCTATTATATCCAGCATAATTATATAATGTTATGATACTTAAATAACAGTTGAATGTTGATGCCCCGTTTTATAAATATTTTATTTATGACTCAATATTTTAAAGTTTGTTTGATCATAACAATATCATTGTGATAGTGAATTTGGCTGTGTCAACAATTCTCCCGACTCAATCCAACGGTAGCTAAACTCAACAAAGACTGGCCAAGTACGTATGTGACACATAAATCAAGTGATCGATGATGTGATAAATAGTGCACAGGTGCGTGCGTAAACACAGGTGTACTCTTTGTTCCTTTAATCTCACAGTTGATGAGACGGCTAACCAATACGACTGGAGGAAGATCAGGTGCAGTACCAACGGTTTTACGCGTACGGGTTTCACTAGGAGAAGCTCACTTCGGCGTCCAGTCGGCGATGCAGTACCTGACTTGTCCTCAAGAGCCGGTGAAACTTCGCGAAGCATTTTCGAGTTCTGGTTGCCCTCAAGCGGCTTCTACCCAATCTAGGAGGTCCAGGTGCCTCCCGGAGGGTCTGCATAAGAATCATCTTAGTCTTTATAGATATGTAGTATTGCTGCTAAAGAAACCTAAAATACGGCAAAAAACTAATACTAATGGGAAAACTCAATAGCATTTTTTAACCCAACCCAGAATGGAATCGACCTACGTTCAGAAATTGAGACTACTAACATTATTTTTGGCTGCAAAAAAGTTGCGAATCCTCGCGAAGGTTAGACAGTACTTCACGCCGGAACAGCTACTCAAACTTTATCAAGCGCAAGTTCTATCGTGTATGGAGTATTGCTCTCATTTTTGGGTCGGATCTGCCCGATACCAGCTTGATGCATTTGAGGCAATTGTGAGGCAAGCCAGAAGGATAATTGGCAATGATGCACTCGTTGAGTCGAGGCTTCAAAGTCTTGAGCATTGACGCCGAGTTGCTAGCCTGTCGGTTTTCTACTGGTTGCATTTCGGGGAGTGTACGTCGGAATTGCATAACCTAATTCCACCTAGCCCGATCCATCATCGGACTACCAGTTGTATGGCGATACGCCACCGGTACATGGTGAACATCCCACCTACACGCGCAAAACGTTTTGGGAACACATTTATTGTGCGTACAGCTAGTGAGTGGAATCCCTTGCAGTAGTCTGTGTTTCCTGATGGCTACAACCCGGGAATCTTTAAATCATCTAAGCTTTCCATCAGGTGAAATAGCGGTCAACCGCGAACCTATCAACAATAAAAAAAATATTATAATGTTGCCAATGCACATTTTGTTTCATCATCATTAGCCTTTTTAATGTTTCACTGCTGGGACTTAGGCCTCCTCTCTAGGAGAGGGAAAAAGCCGTACAATTTGTTTCACACAACATTTTCCTTGGAACAATAATAACAATAAAAGTTGTACATCTATCATTTACATACACTGTTCATTTCATGCGTTGTTACCTGAGCACTGCAATATTGTCAATATCTTAATTTTATTTTTGAAAATGATTGAGCAAAATCTACTTCCTTACGACAAAATGTATACTTTTTCACCCAACGCGAATAATTTCTGCGAATAAACTATGCAATATATTATCCTTAACAAAGTTATTAACGAGGGAATAATAATATATTCTCCAATGACACGTATAAGGTCGGAACTTCCATAATCCGTTATAATATCATTAAAATACTTTATGGAGTGTGGCTGGAAGCTTTTCAATGTTGCAAATTAATAAAAGTCGATGACGAGGCGAACAAGGAAATAATGAGAAAAGTGTTGCCTCTATTATTATAATAATTTATTGTTTTTGTCGAGGACGATACGGGCAACTTTGACAAGAGATGTGTCATGATGGCAAATTTTATTGAATTAAAACTGCATTCTAATTTTATTAGGAGGATAGATTTGTATATTCTTTTTAACCCTTCAGATACCGTCAATTAGAGACACAATAGTAAGACAAAAGATGCGCGGCCACCGGTGGTCGCTTGGGGATTCATGAATTAAAATGAATAACTCAAAAACTACTGGACCAATTTTAAAAATTCTTTCACCAGTACAATGCTTTTTTATTATTGTAATATGATTAAACATTTTCATGCGGTAGTAGCTGTTGGCAGAAACTAGTAATATTATAAAGATAGAGTGTGAATTTGTCGACTTTGTTTTACACTTGTGTTTAAGAAAATCTCAGAATATTTTTATCTGTCTGGTCTGTCTCTGCCTGTTTGCTGAACAGACCTTTTCAGAACTGATTGGCTGAACGGGTTTGATTGAAACTTTGTGCATGGGTAGATGACCAATGTTTTTATCTCTGCAGAAAGTTCTCTTGGGATGCTTTTTGACTTTCACGCGAGCGAATACAATCTTTATAAGGTTGGATGTATGAGTATTTATTACTTCTTCACGATTAAACGGTTGAAAAGATTTTGATGAATCTTTACAGTAATATAGCTTAAACATCAGAATAACATATAGGCTATTATAGAGATAGATGGGGAATGTACTAATTCCACGTGGATTAAACCACTGGCTAAAAGCAAGTTTTTTATAATAATTCAGTTAGGCAAAGCCGGGGCAGGCCGTTAGTATCCTATATAAAAATTGTACAAACTGTGACACATGTCAGTGCAGCATGTGACAGCCCCGCTGGTCGTAAGAAAATAGTTTTATGATCTATGGTTGAGTTTTGTAGTCTGTGGTAAATGCTCACGGTCTATTTTAATTGAATGTCACTTTTGACGTAGACGATACTGGAAATCCTGTATTATCCTTTTTCAATTCAAGTGTGGCATGTAAATGATTGGTTTTAGATTTTTTCTTCACGAGATAAAAATAAATAAATCGCTATAATATGTAGAGCAGGAATAGGTAAATTAAGAATTAGTATAAATATTGAATCTCTTGCTGATATATGGATAGGATACCTTGTTGTGGTGTGGTCTGTCTAAAAAGTCAAACGATTTGGGAATTTTTGAATATTTATCATAACATTAAAAAAATACTTATATTTGATACTTTTTGTTAGGTTTTTCTATTAGTAACAATGATGAAGATGAATCAACCTTGATTATTATTAATCAGTGTTCGACTACATCAGGTTTAAGTACGCTAATAATTATCCAAGCCGGATATTTGAGTTTTTAGACAAACTCTATATTAGTATATTAATATTAAGGCGTTTTCATTTTCCACAATATTATGTACAAAACTAGTTACACAAAAAAAAACTTTTTTTTCTGAAAATAGTATTCACATTGATTATTTATTAAAGCCACTTACGCGTCGCTTCATAGACGTTTATTCGTCATTATACGCTTGGTGTACCCTTACGTGAAGCTTGCTTATAAACTATGAAACTCTATCGACAAAGCGGCAAAGTCGTCGTGCCATCATGTCATTGCCGCTTCGTCTACGGAGTTTGCTGAATGAAGCAGCAGTTAGCATTTTATCGGCATGGATCTTTAGCGCTCGGCGTCAGACTGGGGATCGCTTTGCGTATTCCATACATTGGCGAGCCAATCGTCGTCCTTGTTAGATACATGCAGCAAGCGCCGGAAACGAATCACGAGTGACGTCTATGACGCGATGGCGCGGCGAGCCAATCAATGACTGCCCCTGCGTCTCACTTCATACCACTAAATAGGCCCGATATGTGACTTCTGCGCAACTTGAAGCCAGCGCTCAAGATCCGTGCCGGTATCGACCCTACTGGGAACATCTCGCTATTCCTTTTGTAAGCGCGTAATCCAATGGCAGTGACGTCACATGTCAGTTTATACATCTTTTTTCTGATACTTGATAGTTTCTGCCTTACTTACGAATATTTAGAACGTACATATTTGAGAAAATATTTTTATTTTTAATTTTATTTAAGTAAATACAAACCTTCGTTTAGTAAAGAAGGTAAAAGATAAAAGGCTAAACCACAAAAAATGGAATGATGACAAAAGACAAGTGGCAGGCGTCACATGGAACAGAGTGGCTCAAGAAAGACATGGGTGAAAAAGATTTAAGGAGTCTACAGAAGGAGGAAAAGATCTACAGAAAATAAATGAAATTCTAGTAAAAGACTGGATTAAGGTTTACATTATGTTTTCTATGTAATTATTGTTCTTTTTTTATATTAAAGATAATTGTAATATGAATTTGAATAAAAGGCATTAGTTTTTTAAAACAAACCTGTCTACTATACTTTCATGGCTTTTTATCTGTGTACTTACAGATAAAAAAATCATGAAAAAGCCGTGAATCGAGGTGATGAGGTGTACACTGCCATGGAGGTGATGAAATGGTGATTGTATCTTTTGAATTAAAAGTTTAAAAATTCGTGTATAACACAATGCCTAAGTATACCATGTTTAATATCAGACAATGGATAAATCCAGCATCCCTCATGTTCTCCTAAACATTTATACCAGTTGTAATAGCTTTGAAATGTGGGCCAAGTTTGCCTCACTATGTCCGCTCGGCAAAGCTTAAAGCTCGACCGGTTGGCGGGTCGTTGACCCCGCAACCTACTGGCTGTTTACCCCGTACAATTCGCGAGATCGTTGGAAAATTACTACACTACATTTTACTTAACTCTTAGAATGAAATACCGTATAAACTACTATTTATATAATTAGTACAAATATTTAAAGGAAAAAGAAAAGAAAGAAAGAAAAATATTTATTTTGGAGCACAAACATTGTAGAAAACATTTTTTTTGAATCTTGAGATAAAAAAAGAATTCTAACATTGCATGTCTCACGTTTGCGCCAAAAAGGTCCAGTCCAAAGGGCTTATTAGAAAAGGTCATGTAATTTTTTAGTTAAAGCCTCAATAAATAATATTCCTATATAAATATAAAAGGAGAAACTGACTGACTGACCTATCAACGCACAGCCGAAATTTAAAACCGAAATTATTGATAGGCTTACGTTTGACCACCATCTCACCTTATGGTAAGCGATGGAGCACACGTGCCTCAAAGTAACCTATTCACTCTTGATATAAATACCCCATGGATGCAGCTATCAGGAAACATAGACTTCGGGAAGGATATCCAGTCTTTTAGTTATGCGCACAGAGAATATTTTCCCAAAACGTTCGATTATTTTAACCCTTCAGATACCGTCAATTAGAGACACAATACTAAGACAATAGATGCGCGGCCACCGGTGGTCGCTTGGGGATTCATGAATTAAATTAATATTGTAAGTAATGTACTTAAATCTATACAGGTTTAAAAATGGAGAAACTGCCTACTGACAATCAAAGCACAGCTGTTACTATTGGAATTCTAGGACTAGGAACATGAAATTTTGCACAAGGTTTCCTCTTATGACGTAGGCGAGCTCTAAGAGAGGATTTTCCAAAATTCACCATCTAAGAGGATAAAACGGTTTAGTCCACTCTCGGCCCCTCGACCCCCAATAAATAATGTGTAAACTGGATCCCTGCCCATAGTTTACTCTCGATCCCCAAGGATCAAAAGTGGATTTAATTTTTCAGCCCAGGTGTCCAAAGTTTAGTAGAGAAATCTAACTTTACACAGGCGAAGCTGCTGACAGATGCTTGTAAACAAAAAAGTTATAGCGTTTTATATCCCAAAATGTCGCTCAACTTATGGAAATATTGTACTTACAGCCTATTAATATGAATCAATGAATGGCGATTAAAATGGAAAAACACTGTGTGGTATTTTCAATTCAATTATGAATTTATTCGTGGACAATTTTGGGAGTTCGTTTTTTTTTTACTTTTGACTACCCAAATATGATGTATGAGTAACGCTTACCATTAGAGCCCCAAATTTTTGGACTAACAAAAAAATTGTGTATTTATAATGGCTACTGTGAAAATGCAATGAGCGCCTTATTACCACGCCCGTTAAACATAAAAATATTGTTAGCAATTAACAGTTTTAATCGACTTGCAAATAGATGTTAATGATTACGTAAATACTCTAACCTCAATAAATAAACATAGTCCATTTGCACCACGACAGTTTACGCATATAAAAATTTTAAACGCATAAACATAAATCTCGGAATATCATTTCTAAGAAGTTCTAGTGAAAATATCTTCGGAACATACTATAACTTACCATGACTTTGACTTTTATGTTTTTACTAAGATTAGTATAAAACATTGGTATTTAAACGGACAAGTTTTATGTCTACTAACTGCTATTTCTTGATGACTTAAAAGAAGATGGACGTAAAAGGTGAAATCGTAATTTCATTTTAAGTCAACTTTTTAATTTTAATTTTGTTTGAAATCCTGAAATAAGACTGTATCAGACTTTAATTGATTAAAACTCAGCTATGTTTTTATTTCTTGGCATTCCAATGCCCAACTTTACAGATGCTAATAGATTTTTTCTACCCATTATACTAGTCGTGTCGTGTTGTTTTTTTTTTTATATATAATATTATGTTTTATTATCTATCGTGACTATTCCCACTTATAACATGTTGTATCATTCCGGTCGGATGAGATAATTATCATAAAATGCTAAAATACACACGTTTTTGAATTTAAATGAATTTTTATGAGGTTATTCTACAGTTATGATCTACCTGTTATTGAAATAGTAGTAGAGGATTATATTTATCTTACGAGTGCACTTAGATACGGCGTCGTCAACGCTTAATTAGAATATTTCAGTGCTATCGGCTGGAGCACACAGTGTAACACAGATGAAAGCGAGGAATGCATTCAGTCCCGGCGCAGTGGGAGCGACGCGTAGGTGCGTTCTGTGTCCGGCTAGTTGGAAAATGCCGCGTGTCGGCTTTTACGTACGCGTTACATGACGTGCCGACTAGAAATGGCGACTGCTTTCGCATTCATCGCTTGCATAGAAGTGCATGCACAAGTTCAAGGCTGGTCGAGTCCCGCTTCCCATTGCATGTGCATACGCATTAATTCAGCTCACAAACACGACTACCACCATTGTCTATCACTCGAGAACCGGGGTCGAGGAACCCATAAAGGATTAATGACACTATTGTGGGGAGTTATAATCGTGTCTTTCATTTTTCTGCCTCCACCTGCGGGTATGCTTATTTCCCGCGGTATGGGTTTATTGCAGTACTGTAATTTCAGTGTAACTAAATGTGTGGGTAGCCTGCCAATAAAATTCGATTCTATACAATTTAATATTGCCATTTCTTCAAAGCACACTAAGCTATTTATCGTCACTCGTCAGGTAAATTGCGAGATTGGCTTAAGGAAAATTGCAGCCTGAAAAGGATTTTGTAGTTTATATCGAGTAATTTTTTATTGTCCTTTTTTAGAGCTTTGACATTCCTTACTAGCCTTGGAGAGTCAGAATTTATCGTCTACTGGTTTAGAAATAACTTGTGAACTTGACGACAGAACGATCTGATGTATGACAGGCTTTAGACATCACAACAAAGGGTGATAGAATCGTCGGACAGCATTTTGGCATGTGTTAATAAACAGTTCTATATTAAGAAGTGTTTCGTGTGAAGTCTATTTAATTTTAACAGTTCTTTTTAATGCACTATTTATGTTTTGTTTTCATTTATATTGTAGTCATTTAAGTCCAGTGGCGTAGCTAGGTGACTAAGGGCCCTGGGGAAAACAAACTTAGGCCCCTAAATTGTGTTTAGGATTTATCAATTTAAAAAATATTTAAAAAATAATAATAAGAAGAGTTAAGTTACTTATGAGATTTATCATTAACATGCACACACAATGGTGTCATCGTTAATATGATCGGCAACGATATCTTTCTCAGCTTAGGTACCGAATCTTTATGAGTAGACTTTTCAACCAATACTGCAGTGGTCATATGATCTGATTCACTATCAACAGAAATATTTTTTGTAAAATTTTTCGTTCATTCAATAAGCGGTTTGTTAATCAAGTTTTGGCCTCCTCCGAGCTTGAGGGCCCCGGGACACATCCCCGCTTAGCCTCTTAGTAACAACGCTACTGTTTAAGTCGTCTTTTATATCGGCATATTAATGCAGGTCTAATTATACCGGCGTTCATTTGTTTTAACGATATTAAAAAACTGCAGTAAAACCATTTACTAAAAGGAAGCTCTCTGTTTTTTACGAGTATCGATAGAGTGGAGTATATTCTTGAATATGCAAATGATATGTCGTCATATCAATTAGGTGTTTATATAGACTTCCTGTTTGTAATAATGTTCTGCATTATTTTGAGTAGGTAGTTGAGGTAGGTCCGTGTATCTGAACTTGAAAATGCAAAGCCGTGACTTGAATTTTCGTATGTGGCTTGAATAAAGTCGTATCTAGATTTAAATGTGATCGATTGCCTGTTATATGACTTTCATGTTTGGTTAGTATAGATGTTCTGTACCCTAAGGCTGCGTTTCCTTTATGTCATAACGGTAAATTTATCGTCCGACGACTATCGTCTTTAGCTGTTCCCATTATAACAACTGTTTGTCGTGGCCACGATAGAGAGTCGCAACAACGACACATGTATTGCCGTTACGGTTTAATCTTGTCAATTTTTTATCGTTTTACGACTGTTGTGCGAGCCGTTCTCTGAATCATGACAAACAGTTGTCACCGCAAATAAGTTTTAGACGACAGTTTATCGTGTCGTCTTAACTGTGACCCTCCATTTAAATAAGTCACGAGTTCACGATACTTAAAACTTGACGATTTTCTGTTGTCACGACAAAATGGGTACGCAGCCTTAGCGTAATTTTGTAACGTACTTTAATAAGCGCGGTCTGTTCATAATAACGAGAAATCTTTTTTTTTCATAGAATTTGACATAAGGTATTATTAAAATGTTAATTATGCTATGCTAACGTAATCGAGTACGTTTAAAAACTCCGTCTAAAGCCTTTCCATTCGATTATTTATCAGTAAGGCAAATTCTATTTGGTTTTACATTTACGGGAAGTCTCTGAGCCTTGCATCGTAACTGATAAATGGCATAGCTCGGACCCTTTTATTATCTCTGGCTGAATTGCTTCTAGGAATATAGGCGGGGCGCACATTTGTTACTTATTGTGAGCAACGACTTTATTCTCAGTACTACGAGTATGTTGTTAAGCTTTTTCCTCAACTTTTCTGCGGTTCAGCTTCAATATATTTACTTTTAAAACCTACAGACAGTCTACGTTCAGTATACGTATAATATCAAAATTAAAAATAGGTAAAAGAAATTGAAAAAAAAAAAATAGATTTAGAAGTAAATTCAAAATATATTATTTAGAAATGTGTTAAATGTCATGACATTTAACACATGAATTTTAGAAATGTGTTAAATATCATGTCATTTAGTTTTAAGTACGAGGTATGGGTGTCTAGAGAATCACGGACCACACAGTCATATCATTGCAACTTTTTTTTGGGCTTAATTTATAAGTTTAATTACCATTTTGAAATAAAAATAACAAAAAATATTTTTTATTATTACGTGACAGGAGCATAAAAGCAAATCGATAGCCTAAAGCTATAAGTGCTTATACGATACAATTTAAATGTAAAACAGTTCTATTTACTTATAAAACGTGAGACAATAATTACGTGAAGTCTTTGAAAATCGCCGCTCACGCTAGCCTGGCGATTTAGATAGGCTCCGTCCAGGCGTTGCGCGTGACTGTTTACACGTTGCACAAGATTTGTAGAATTTACTCTGTACGACCCCGAATAGGGCTGCCCTTTCTTGAAACGATTTTTGGATTATCTATACTAATATTAAGCATAATACATAATATTGGTATAACCTTAAGCATATAATATTTATAGCATAATATTATGCATTACACTAATATTTTAGAGAGGTAAAGTATGTTTTTTTGTTTGTAAGAGGTAATCTCTGAAATTACTGGTCCAATTGCAAAATTTTTTTTCACCAATAAAAAGCTGCTTTATTCCGGAGTGTAGGCTATATTTTATGTTTGCAAAGCCGCGGGCAAAAGCTAGTAGCAAATAAAAAAATAAAACAAAATAACCCAGAGCAGAAATGTTATATGATTTCCCTTTTAAAAGCACTATACACAGCACAGTTGATCTTTATAAGTTCATCTACTGTTGTACATTAGGTTGTAAGATTTTTCACAAACCTATGTTATGTTCTGTTTATTGGTGACATTCACAACTTATCTTAAAAATCAGCGAATACTCATCTATTTCTATCTCTTAAACTCCAAACACATTTGATATTACATTTATACATGTGCTGCCATTTCTGAAGACTGGGAATAATGCAACATACTGGGTAATAAAGACTAGGCAAATACGAGTACCTTCGCTGACTATAGTCTTCAATTGATCTTTACTAATTCGGCTATAGTTGTAAAGCAACAAATTTTGGTGATTGGTGATATTCACGGCTAATCTTAACAATTAGTTAATTCTCATCTATTTCTGTGTCTCTTATATCATAAACACTTCTAATATTGCAATACTACATGTCATACTTCCGCCTATATACAATAGCCCTGTCAATAACATTCTGAATGTTGCCTGTACCTCTAATTTCGCCAACATCATTGGCCGTTTGCCATACTTTATTTTGCCTACAGTGATTGCACGTCAAATTACACCTATCCAAACTTCCGAACGGTTGGCAGATCACTGAAGTTCCGTTACACAGTTCAAAGACAATATGTTTTTAATACGTAATGTCTTTTTTATGTAATTAGGCAATTCTCGTTTGTGAGGGTTTTATTGCGTACATTGATCTCTTGTATGGGTTAATTTTTAAAAAAATAGTTTGTTTATTGGGGTTAATCTCAAGAATGCTGCATTACTAATTTCTAAGGATGTCTGTCGCTAGAATAGTTAATGTGAAGATTTTAACTAATAGCATTATTGCTATTTAGAAAGTGCTTATGTAGTTTCTAAAATAAATATTAGCTCTGAAGTTTGAAAGTCTTGGAAATACTGAATGTGATGAAACCATCGCCTCCAACTACTTAACTCCAGCATTCAGCCTTTTGTCTATCACTGTAGTCGTATTTCACTGGAAATGGTTAATCTTCAAATTTTTATTCTATCATCCTGCCAATTCAGCTTAACTATGAGCAAGATTTGCAGAACTGTAGACAAATTAGACTATATTCTGGAATTATCATTGCAAATCTCATATTTCTAATCATCATTGCGCCGAACTACCGGACAAAACAAAATAAAATGCATTTCCGAAATAAAATGTTAAGGCCTGTAGTCGGTAGAAATGCGGGTCAATGACCCAAGCCGGTCGTTTTGCATCCATGATATTAGCTGTTCTCCGAACGCGACATACATCACGTTCCTAACATATTCGTCTAAACAATTTCATGTATTTCAAATACAAATTAGCACTGATTCTGCCAATATGTTTGGTCTGTTTCGATGCCCTTGCAAACTATACGTCTGTTTGTTTTACTGCGTTGACACGGTTAATGCTTATGTCAATATTTTTATTACGGATTTCGTAAGAGTTGCGTGTATGTGTTAATGATCATAAAGGAAGTATCAGTCAATAACTTTGTAGTCCTTAAGTATTTTGTTAATACAGATATCTACAGTAGGCACGTCTTTAGATATGGTTTTGTAAATGTTGAAAGGATTATCTGCTCTATTGTTATCGTTCATTGTACTTGGACCAAGGATAAATAAATAAACAAAATATCTAAGCAAAATAGGTTAGATACAACACTTGTAATATATGCCATAATCCATATATCGATAAAATGTGATAATAAAATATTGAATTTTTAAAACGAAACATTTTAACTCGTTGAACGAGATGAAGAACCACACGAGACACAATGGTTTTTTAATTGTTTCTCTAATTACGGCATACGAAAGGTTAATATCTTCATTGTTATATCAATGGTATGAAAAGCTGTAGAGAGGTCGAATCTACCGACTGAAATAGTTTTAAGATATGAGAGGCAGTGGTTGGCAGGGGTAAGTCATAATATTTTATGTGCTATTGTAGTCTGAGCCACTGGACTATGTGGTTGAAGACCACATCGTCCAGTGGCACTTATAATTTCCTTATATTTACTTATTGTAAGTATTATATTGGTTTGAAACTACAAGCTTTTCTCTCCTATGATACAAAATTGCTAACTTTGTTTCCTCTGTACACACATTGTTATATTGTCGTCTATTACTGAACATTGACCATTCCGGTAAATCACTATATCAAGGCAAATTAGTAATGTCAGATTGTTGATTGCAATGATGTTGATGATTGAATGATGTATGTTATTCAGTTCCTGTTTTTGTTTGTTCAATTGAAGATAGGTTTAATTGTTTATTGCACGATAGCCCTTGTCTCACCAATTGATAGGAACTAGTTATTTCATATCTTCATAGATAAGTTCTTTATAGTTATTCAGGCAAAATTGTCTTCGTTCTTTTTTCTGAGAATCATCGAGAAATTATTCGAATGGGTTGTCTTGCATGACATTCCTAGACTTAATATTCTCAGTATTGTTTGTTATTATGGATAGTCGGTCTATGTTATTCTAGGTACTGATATTTACTTATGCGCCTATCAACGTGGAAATTTTGTTATCTAACTTAAACGCAAATACAGGAGTACTGCAAGCAGCACTTCAATTTGTCTCCAAGTGTTTTTCATATACATGTAACAAATGATGTATATCTAAATCTAGTCGCAAATAACAAAACAGACTAGTGTTTAAATGTTTATGGTTAGCCTAAATAAAACAAACAAAGCGGTTTCAGCGGCTTTATAGTACAACTCACTGTTATTGTAGGGAAACTAGGTAAATTGAGAATGCTATCGAAAACGTTTTATGTCTAGGAAATCAGTTTGGCTGCTCGATACTGTATTTGTAGATTAAAATCTAGTGTTGTTCATCTAGTATTGCTAATTATGGAATCTTATCTTTGGATGGACTGGACAAATTAGTAGATGGTCATGTATACATATCTTAGGCATGAGAATGCTAAAAAAACTGATAAAAGTAAAAGTTTATGAAAACTAAACTGTTAATTTATGAAGAAGAATACATATTTAAGTATATAATAATTTATTGTTTTGAAAGGCCATCAGTTGTTCCATTCTTTACAGTCGTTTATAAACTCGGTTAGCATTTCAATCGATCCATCTCAATAATGTTATGCACACGATATCCGCTCTATTTCACCTCTGATTTCACATGACTCTAAACACGCGATCAAATGGAAGCCTGAAATATTGCTTATTAAAGTTTTATGTTGACTCGTTTTGAAATATTGCTGTTTTATAACAATGGCTCCACAAGTCTTTAAAAAGTGTTTCGAGACTCCTTGTTTGATATTTCATTATTAATATCGGATATTAATCAAAGCCATGTTCAAATTTATATAACACCCTTGCAAATACATCAATCGCTTTCAACACTGATGAAAGATAGCTAAGTGCGGGCCTGAGTGCTTACCGTTGGCCCGACCCGTGACAACTCAAAAGAGAGAGGTGGCTAGGCAATTGGTGAGACTGGGGGAGGCAGCACACGGCAACATGGAAGCGCATTGTCGCAACGGACGGCCGGCGCAACGGCCGCGCGTATAAGCCTGCGCACGCGCTGACCGCGATACCGCCTTAACGGCCCGGTAGCTTTGACGACCCATACGATACTAGTGACGATTACCGACTCGCGATAACCGAAACTCTGAGTGTTTACAAATTTTATAGGTAAAGTGTACGAGTTTGCCGGGAGAGTGTATGTTGTCGCCGCTCGAATGTCGCAATGTTTGTTGTCGTGTTTTCTGTTCTGTGTTTTCCTTTTTTGCATGTTGCCTTAATTCATTTTGTCGTTGTTGTTAACTGCCACTACGGACGTCATGCGGATCATTACGTCTGAGTTAGCTTTAATACTTTGACTGTGACAGTTTTTTTGTTGCGTTATGTTCGATTGCTGACTCCAATTTTTGTTTTCTTTATAATTCTGGATCATCCTAATCAGATTGTAAATAAAATAATTGAATAGTTTTGATTTAGCAAGAATTACTGTTTCACATCTAACAGCTAAAATGATTTTGCACGGACCTATGCAAAATAATAAATATTGCATATAATTAACGTGGTCCAATTTGGAAATGCCTTAGTTGAATCCAAGCAAAGGAAAAAGCGAATGCAGTCGTGCTTGAGGCGATCACGACTTGCTGTAGCTATGGCAGAAATTCGATAGCCATTGTGCGTTTGTGGGTCACCAGCGCTCTGAAGAGAATCTTTGTTCTGGCTGGCTAAAAGCTATGCCCACATGGACTTAGAGAGACGTAACGCGAGTAAATCTTATCATTTCGAAGAACAGAGGAATAATAACGTAAAATGTCACTTGACCGTAACTGCAGGCACTCGAAATGATAGCGTCATTGTTATAAAGATATAAAATGCTTTAGTTACATCACTTGACAATGACACTGAACTTGAACAAAATAAAATAAAGAATAAATATTTATTTGTCACAGAGATGTTAGATGTACAAATATGTAAATGAACGTACTAAATCGAATCGCTCAGTCAAATCGAATTGCTTTTTAATTTAAATTTCTCGAAACATCTATAGTTGATATAGTTTATCTATACTCGTAAAATGTTTGTGAGTCTGAGCGAGAGGGAGGAAGGGGTCGTTTGATCCAACATTAGAGCGAAATTATACTGGTCGCCTCGTTAGCGCACACCTGCTTTCTCGAGGAGGAAAACGAGGAATAAAACACGCTCTATTTGAGGAAAAGGGAATTTATAAATACAATGGAACTGACCTATGTTTTCATGTCCTAAAGATGGCATGTGAGTAATGAGAGTTTGATGATTGATGTTTCTGTATTACTCATACCGAACGAGTATAGATTGAAAGATCTTATTTTCAATTAATTTATGGGCTATTCTTGCACAGCGTAAATTATTTCTTTATGATTGGTTCACTTCTAAATATTTAGAGAAGATAGTGGTTTCTACTTTGCTTTGTATAGTCTACACATTGTTTATTATTTCTCATATATTACGAGTAGTATGTCTAATTTAGCTGAGATACTTGATGTATCTAATTTGGCAGATAATATTATAAGCCAAATAATGTATCTAATGCCTTTTAATATTAGTCACAATTCAATCCAACTTTCTGTCAATAAAAAATATGCAAGGTGCGATGACTCTACACTCATCCAAAGCAAGACTTACACGTTCCCATCAGTAATAATACGGCTTGGCGAGTGAACAGTTCTTATTATTACTAATTATATTCATGTCATAGGCCTTGAGCACTGCCAAAGAAATTGCAACGTATTCAGTCATCACGCCGCCGTCTCACGTCCTGCACAACGAAGATAAATGATCTAAAGTTACCTTGTCTGTACGAGATTCGAAGGTTACTCCATACAAACTGAAGGGAACTACTACTTGTAGACGCACAGCAAAAAGATCAAACCTTTTTCTCGTTTAAACTCGCCTCTGACAGAAACGTTTGACCTTAAACTTTTAAACGTTGAGTTACGTTCATCGCTTGATGGACCCTTCAAAATATTGTACCTTTTTATCTGCAGCTGTCTCTATAATTAATTGGTCTTTACTTCTGACAGCATTTTGCACATTATCGTAAACCTAAGTGAAGATGAGTGGTGAATCGTTTAAAGTAGCCAAGCCATACAAAGTTGGAACAACATTTTTAGCCGCGCTAATATTAGCCCTAAACGTTCTAAGAAACAGTAAAGACATCCTGCAGGCATTTAATATCGTCATTTAAACGATGAAGTCTGTACAATAAACAACATTATTGTCTTTGCTTGTACATAATGTATGTACAATAGTAAAGTAGGGCCGGAGGCGCGTGTGGACGTGACTCACTTACCGTGGGTGTCTCATTTCGCATGCGCGGGCGCAACGCCTAGGAAGTGCATTCGTGTACGTACATTGGTACTTGCTTGCGTAATGTCCTATGCAAAATCGTTATTGATAATATTTATTTATCAAAAATCATTGACAATTTCATAAACATTACGCATCTCAAGTTTCAATGACCGCGCGCATTTTAAAATGGCGCTTACTAGTGTTGTATTTTATTTGATTTCAATTAATCTAGAGGTAAAGCTAACCAAACACGATTCTTGATTGACAAGCATAAAAAAATGTGTAGTCATTGACTTATCAATGGTTTCGGATTGATAGATTGGATGATTCAAAACTATTTTTTTTTTTTTCGATTTTTTTAATATATTAATCTGACTTCAACTGCCAATATATCTGTTAATCTTCCTTGTGAGGTTGTTGACCAGTTTTTTTTTAATAAAATTTGTTTTAAAAAATATTCTATCTGAAACATTTTGTGCTCGAATATACGTAGTCCGCTGCGAATAGAATGGCGATAGTTCGATTTGCATTTAAACAGTGCCGATCGACACATTAAGTTATACGGACGGTAATAAAAATGTTAATCAGTTTAATTACGTATTTCACCACGAGGATGTGTTTGTTTTGATTTGGTAAATGCATCGCCAAACTGTTTTTAAATAGGCTGCCTGCCAGTTACCATTGCCAGTTTCCTTCATCCAAATTGAATAACACAAAGTATGGCATGATCGCGTATCTGGTTACTACTATTACGGTATATACCGCGATTCTCAAAAAAATGTGGGTCCAATATCGGACAGCGTCCGGTTTGTCATATCACTTTCCATTAACGGTAAATTTTTACTACAAGTACGTGACTATGAAGTAATTAAAACGGTTCGCGTTTGACCGCTTAGCGCTTTTTTAACTGTAACTGCGGTTCTTTCGGAAAAAAAAATTCGCGGATGGCGAATTGACGACCTTATCAAAACACGCTGCTCTGTCGGGTCGTTGAACTCGCGTTTTGTTATTGCCCGATCTAATACTACAATAGTACTTGGAATTCCTATCGAAGTATTTTCCAATCGACTATAATACTCGTTGAATTTGCGTTGCAATTGTGTACATCACAATGCTATTCCACATACCGATTATGTTCATTGGCCTCAGTGCCACTCAGTGGCGTAGCTACTAAGGGGCTAGGCGGGGCAGTGCCCCCGGGGCCCTCAAGCTCGTGGGACCCCCAAAACCTGATTAACAAACCGCTTATTGAATGAACGAAAAACTTTACGAAAAATATTTCTATTGATAGTAATATGTGACCACCGCAGTATTGTTTGAAAAGCCTACTCATGAAGATTCGGTAATTGAACTGTGAAAGATATCGTTGGCGATCATATTAGGATGACCATGTCTAAATATCATTAAGTGTGCATGTTAATGATAAATCTTCTTATAACTTAGGATTTATATACAAGATAAAGCAGCGTATATATTAAATCAGCGTATATATTAATATATTAAACCTAAACAATTTAGGGGCCCCAGTTAGTTTTGCCCCAGGCCCCTCAGTCATCTAGCTACCCCACTGGTGCTACTACTGTATATGACAGCGATGCAGATTATTAAGGTTGTAAATATATGAGGGTGATGACACTTGAATAGGCCTACGGTATAGCAAGTTTCGATGACAGTGGCGAACAATTTTATTGTTTCGTGAACCAGATCAAAATGTCAGAGTCACCGTTAGGCGTGAATGTGCCGATAGAGGAAATACCTGAGTTTTATTAGGCCCTGTTGAATGGCTTGATTGTTTTCTATAATGAGATATTTACGGTAGCTAGTGGACTCTGCAAAAATTGAGGAAACTTAAACAAAAAACTTGGAGAAGCTTCTTCTTCTTCGATTTGGAGTCGGTTCTTCTCACTTTCTTACACCATCATCATATCAGCCGAAAGACGTCCACTGTTGGACATAGATCTCCCCCAAGCGTCGCCACAACGATCGGTCCTGTGCGTCACGTATCCATAGGATTCCTGCGACCCTGACCAGGTCATCGGTCCACCTTGTTGGAGGCCTTCCAACGCTGCGTCTTCTGGTACGTGGTCGCCACTCCAGAACCTTTCGTCCCATCAACCATCTGTTCTGCGTGCAATGTGCCCTGCCCATTGCCACTTAAGTTTGGTGACACTTAAGTTTCTTACACCAAGTGGCTCTATATTGGGTTGTCAATTTTGGCAACTGGGCTTTCTTGAGGTACCTCTCTATGTTTGACCACCAGGTCGACAGCAGGTGGTCTCTTTTGTCAAGACACTACTGTCTTAATCTAAAATAATCAATCTATCGATCTCATCATTGTCTTCCTGTCCTCGTCCTGTGTTATTTGGAGTTGGCTTGTTGCAACAGGTTTTTTTTCTCCATTCTGCTCTGTAACCCGTCACTCTATCTCTAACTCTCTCTTCGTTCATGTCACTCCTTATACGTTCCGCCATCTTTTCATTGGCCTCCCTCACCTTCCCTACCTATCTACATGTTCATGTGGATATACACTCAAATACTCATGGCTCTTTTAGTAACATGCTTCTCATCTTTCCTCTTCACATAAACATACAAAGACAAGCAATTTACTTTCAACTGTTTAGTTACTTTCAATCTATATAAAAAGAGAAACTGACATATTAACGCACAGCCGATGCTACTGGGAATAGGAGCATGAAATTTTGCACAAGGTCTCCTTTTATGAGACATAGGCAAGCACAGAAGCTGGTTTACCTATAAAATCAATTGCTGTTCGTTAGTTTCGCTAAAATTTATACAAGACTTGACCGATTTGAATAACTCCTTATTATTTTTGTTCGCTCTAATACTCGCATGTATACAATAGGGTTAAAATAACTACATTTTATTTAGTCCGTATTTTAGATTATAAAAAAATATAGGACACGTATTTTGTCTTTTTTCGATTAAACAAAAAATAACAAAGATATAAAAAATTAAAGTTACGTGTGACATGACCTCGTGCGAAAAAATGCATTACGGCGTGACGTTGTAAATTAAACCACATTAATTAACAAACAATTTAATTGTAATTTTTGGTTTAATTTACAAATAAAAAATACATGTCCCTTATTTCTGAATAATCTAAAAGACGGACTAATTATATTTTTACGGCAACTAGCCTATTAAAAGAAAAAAATAGGAAATAAGTATTAGTCGTTAAATTAAAAACAAAACATATTGGGTTTTGTAAAAGAAAGAATTACTAATTATAAATGGGGTGCCGCGTACAGCAATTACTCTACAATAAATAAAGTCAGTTATATTTTTCATGAAGTTGAACTACATATTATCATAATTATGACAGCTACCAACATCTGCTGTATCGCATATCAATTCCGAGAACTATTGGCAAATGTGAACGATGCATCACTGGTCATAGCAAAGTTAGATGATTCAAATTTCCCAACAAAATTAATGAACAATGAACTATTATGTGAAATGTACTATTATATTTTTTTGAATTCTCACATATATACCTACATAGTGATTTGACTAAAAATGTCTAATTATATAGATGCTTTAAGGATTTCAAAAGATTAAGAAAATTCTATACACTAATAAAGACTAAAGTTTGTACGTATGTGTGATGGATGATATTCTATATATAGGTAATACCATTTCTATTGTGACTAGAATGTGCCATTGCCGGGAATATTACCGTGAAGTGGGAATATTGCCGGGAATATTGCCCGATGTATGAATATTGGTGGCAATATTGCCAGCAATATTCCCACATTGCCGGCAACGGCACATCTCTAAATTGTGACATCCCAGTTTATAAGTATAAGAGCGATCATATACGAAAGAAGCTATCCATATGTACATTCGTTATTTTATTATATTATCAGCTCCTATGAAACTGATATTATATTGGCAACACTACTGTGGTATATTTTAGAAACCGAACAATAAGAAAATGATGAATTCATACTAATATAAATTCATGATTTTCCAAGAAATACGAGGCATCGAATCGTGTTATCAAACCCTTGTCACATTCACGCCATAACGAAGTATAAGTACCGACAAATTGCACGAATAAACCAAACGTTAACTATTCCTGGCTTTAGTGGGAATAGGTTAGTGCCAGTAGTTAGATGAAATATGGCTTATAGGCGGACGTAACAACGCACCAATTAATAACTATAATGCTCGCTTTGTTCCATTATCGATGTTGACCGAACTCGTGCCCGAACTCGTGACTGATGTGTTGAAGGGGGCTGAGATTGAATATACTAACGACTAGCTTGTTCTCGCGGTTTTGCGCGTCTAGCTTATCTCGAAGGAACTGTAGGTACTTTTGCGAAATGGAGCCATGATACTCGGTACTCTTGTAGATTTGTCATCATCATCTTCCTGCCCTTATCCCGTTTTATTTGGGGTCGGCGCAACATGTTTTTTTCTTCCATTCTGTCCTGTCACTCGTCACGCTATCACTAACTCCTTTTTCATTCATATCACTTCTCACACAATCCATCCATCTTTTCTTTGGCCTCCCTCTCCCTCTCCATCCATCCACATGTAAATTCATAACTCTCTTGTAGATTTGTATTAGTAAAAAAATATTTTCAATCGGTTAGTTTCAGAAATTGAGTCATGACATTCAGTGCTCTTGTAGATTTGTATGTAAAAGATTTTTTTGCAATCGGTTAGTTTCCAGATTTGATTTTTTACATATCTAGCTTCTGCCAGCGGCTTCGCCCGTATGAATGTTGTGTTCTCCATACAAACTTTGGATCTACGTTTTATCTCTGTAGGGCGTGAATTTTTGAAAATCCTTTTATGATGAAAGCGACTTACGTCATAAAAGGAAGCCTTGTGTAAAATCATATTCCTAGTCCCATTAGTTTCGGCTGTGCGTGTGATTCTCAGTCAGACAGTTTCTCCTTTATTTTTATATAGATTTAAGCACATTACCTATAAATCAAACGTTTTGGAAAAATATCCTTTGTGCGCATAGATAAAGGACTGGATATTCATCCCGGAGTCTGAGTTACCTGTTAGCTGCATCCATGGGGGTATTTATGTCAAGAGTGAATAGGTTACTTTGAGGCAGGCATGCTCCATCGTCAACCACGTCATCGCTTACCATCAGGTGAGATAGTGGTCAAACGTGAGCCTATCAGTAATAATAAAACAATCGAGGCTACACACGTACGAGTATAAACTATTTGAACACTATAATAGTTTACTCGAGCCCCGGTATGAAGGCTAGAAGGAACGGGGTGGGTTTTTAGTCAGTAAGAGTCTGACACAATCTCCCGCTCCACCCAAGGGCGGGTTTTGTCATTGGATGATTTTTCCGACCGAAAAAAAAAACAAAAAAAACTCTATTATAGTTTTATTGTAAAGAATGTAAGAACTTGTAACCTAAACATTTTCTTTTTACGGTGGATAAAAATAATCCAGTGAAATAGTCCAGCCGAAACTAATGGGGTTTCGGCTGTGCGTGTGATTCTCAGTCAGACAGTTTCTCCTTTATTTTTATACTAGCTTCTGCCAGCGACTTCGTACGCGGATCCTGTTGCTTATGCCAGCGACAACGGGGTCGTCAAAATCAAAGATCTGAAACGTCTGATATCGAATTCTAAGAGCCGGGGGACTGGATTCAGTATTCACGCGCGATGGCTTATTAGCGTATTTCATGTATAACTTTGGTTCTATACCGATTTCTATGATTCTTTTTTATTGAATAGATAATAATGTTAACTTTTTTAAATTAGGGATGAGTGAGAGTGTTATAAACGTAAGAGTAGACAAAAATAAACAGAAAGCTCCGAACTGCTAAGCTATCGGGAGTTACACGTGTTATTGTGAGTCAACAATAAAAGATAGACATATGTTGTCGTGGGATATTTTTTATATAATTTTAAGGAGAATATTTCCGTGATACATGATTTCTGTGTAGCTTTAACCATTAAGGCTGCAAACGCGACGGAAGCTTACAAAATGGAGTAATTTCTCCCGTTTCCCCAACATTTCCCTTTACTGCTCTGCTCCTATTAATCGTAGCGTGATGAAAAGTATACTATAACCTGCCCAGGAGTATGAAGAATGATTGTACCAAGTTTCGTTAAAATCCATCGCGTAGTTTTTGTTTCTATAAAGAACATACAGACAGACAGACAGACAGACAAAAATTTTACTGTTTGCATTTTTAGCATCAGTATCGATCACTAATCACCCCCTGATAGTTATTTTGGAAATATATTTCATGTACAGAATTGACCTCTCTACAGATTTATTATAAGTATAGATAGATTTAAGCACTTTACCTATAAATCAAACGTTTTGGAAAAATATCCTTTGTGCGCATAGATAAAGGACTGGATATTCATCTCGGAGTCTGAGTTACCTGTTAGCTGCATCCATGGGGTATTTATGTCAAGAGTGAATAGGTTACTTTGAGGCAGGCATGCTCCATCGTCAACCACGTCATCGCTTACCATCAGGTGAGATAGTGGTCAAACGTGAGCCTATCAGTAATAATAAAACAATCGAGGCTACACACGTACGAGTATAAACTATTTGAACACTATAATAGTTTACTCGAGCCCCGGTATGAAGGCTAGAAGGAAGGGGGTGGGTTTTTAGTCAGTAAGAGTCTGACACAATCTCCCGCTCCACCCAAGGGCGGGTTTTGTCATTGGATGATTTTTCCGACCGAAAAAAAATACAAAAAAAACACTATTATAGTTTTATTGTAAAGAATGTAAGAACTTGTAACCTAAACATTTTCTTTTTACGGTGGGTAAAAATCATCCAGTGACAAACTCTTGGGTGGAGCAAAAGATAGTGTCAGACTCTTACTGACTAAAAACCCACCCCGTTCTTTCTTGCCTCTTCATACCGGGGCTCGAGTTTCCTTCCGGATAACCCTGGCCCCTACTGCTTCGACCCAGCTGGGCCCCTCCTGTTGCTGATAACTCCTTGAGGGGCGCGGGAACAGTGCGCGCTTGTAACCTAATCATAATAAAGCCTTTCAATGTAAAAACAGTAAGTAAGATATAATCCGAAGCCCTTTTCTCATAGTAAAATAATTGCATTTTATTATTTCATTCCGTCAATAAATAAACTTTATTGCTTTGACTTGCAGGTGTTGCTTACATTGTATTGAGTACCTGGGCAAGATAGATTATTTCATTGCAAATTATATAGAGTTTACTCAAAAAATATCAACAACTAGCTGCTCCCAGCGGCTTCACCCACGTGATAGCAGAAAATTACCCCAAGGGAACACACCTCCGGGATAAAAAGTACCCTATATCCTATTTCAGGACATGGTCTATCCGTGTACCAAGTTTCATCAAAAACGGTTTTGCCATTTAGGCGTGAAGACGTAACAAACAAACAAACAAAGAAACTCACTTTCGCTTTTATAATATTAGTAAGGATGTTCTCCTTTAAAAAAAAACATTAAAATTAAAGTCACTTAAAAATTTAATACAAAAAACGACTGGAGCCTTTAGATATTTATTTATTTAATACAGTTATTTAGGTAAGGCTGACCTCACATTAGGCGTTGCTTGCTTCGCGTTCTTACCTTTTCGCCTGCCCTCTCCTCCGCCCGCTACTGTTTCCAGTTCCGCTTACTCAGCGCGTTTGTGGCGTGCACGCGGCGTCCGTGTCGTTCACATGCCCGGGGAACGTTCACGCCTAATGTGGGGGACGCCTAAAGGATCGCTATACTTGAGATTTAGATATGGAAGCTGTTTTTAGGTCAGCATGCTCCTTGCATTCAATGCATGGATTAGGAGCTTGTTGTCCCACGTAAATTCAGCTTCGGCATAGGATTAGACACGAAGTCTTACAAGCAGATGCTTATATATCTATTGATGTTATATGATTTAGTATTTGACATAAGTCAAGCACTAAATCTTGTAATACAAGCTTCTGCCACCGTCTTCGCTCGCGTAAAAGTAGGTTTTTTCATACAAACTTTGGACCTCAGTTTTAACCTTTTATAGGGTGAATTTTGGAAAATTCTCTCTTAATGCGCGCCTACGTCATAAAAAGAAACCTTGTGCAAAATTTCACGCTCTTAGTCCCATAGATAGGTGTGCGTTGATATACCATTTTTTTTTCGCGGTGTATAAGAATCATCTAATGACATCCCCCGCTCTTTGGCGGATCGGAAGGTAGTGTCAGACTTTTACTGACTAAAAACCTACCCTGTTCCTTCCATGCCTTTCGTACAGGGGGCTAAGCTACCTTTCGGATTAGCCCTGGCCCCAGTAGGCTTCGACCCAGCTGGGTCCCTGCCGTTGCTGACAGCTCCTTGAGGCGCGCGGGAACAGTGTGCGTTGATATGTCATTCAGTTTCTCCTTTTATCATCATATAATATCTTACCTTTAGAGTTAATATTCGAACAAAGCATTGCAGAACTGAAAGACCAAAGCTATTTTACAAAGAAACATTACGGTATTCATTGTGATCGATTTTTTGTTTAAAAAAAAGTAACTACCAGCCACAAAAAACCAATGTCGACAAATGCAATTTACGGTTTATTAAATTATCGTTCCCCGAGCTTGTAAAAATATATCTTCAGCCCAGTAAAATAACAAAAATACAGTTTCGTGCAGTCATCATCGTAAAACTGAAAAGGGACTAATTACAGATAACACTGATTTTATAGACGGGGAGTGTGCGTCGGAATTGTATAACCTAATTCCGCCTGGTCCGTTCCATCATCGGACTTCCTGACGAACGGCGATGCGCCACCGGTACATGGTGGACATCCCATCTACACGCATAAAACGTTTTGGGAACACATTCATTGTGCGTGCAGCTAAGGAGTGTAATTCCTTGCCAGAGTCTGTGTTGCCTGATAGCTACAACTCTGTGAAAACTTTAACCCTTCAGATACCGTTAATTAGAGACACAATAGTAAGACAATAGATGCGCGGCCACCGGTGGTCGCTTGGGGATTCATGAATTAAGTCGAGAGTGAATAGGTTCCTTCTAGGTAAGCGCGTTCCATCGTCGACCGCATCGTCGGTTTCCATCAGGTGAGATAGCGGTCAAGCGCGAACCTATCAACAATAAAAAAAAACTTAAATATTAACATACTGGAAACGTTTTCCAAACTAGGGCGGTAAATATTTATTATTCTTAATCACACGTCAGTTTTAATATGTTCAACTTAAAAAAAACGTTCAGGTGCTCACCATAATGATCTTGTGGATAATCAAAGCAATTATACTATTCCGAAGTAATCGGCAAGCTAATTTAAATGATCATAAAGTTTTAAAAGCACTCCGCTTATGTATCATTGGTCTTATGTGTAATTGAACCGTCAGGCATTAATGTCCAAGGTGGTATTCATGGTTTTATCCTGACAGCACCCACTCATGGATATGACGTTTAATTACGTGAGATGTTTAATTTTAATAACTGCACCGAGACCATAAATGTTATATGCAGACGACGTTAGCTTTATATTTGTTTATGCTTGTCAATTATTCTGGTTGACAGTACACCAATGAATTTATTATAATAAAGAGAGTCTTTAGTGGTTTCTTCCGTATTATGTACGCCTGCAATTACTCGCGAAAACAAATAAACATTAATTGTTTATTACCATCGTGCTGTTAATAATATTCCACTGTTTGAAACCTACTTTTGTCTGAGTGGCCATTAACCCTTCAGATACCGTCAATTAGAGACACAATAGTAAGACAATAGATGCGCGGCCACCGGGTGTCGCTTGGGGATTCATGAATTAAATCGGTTCTCAGAAGTAACTATCCAATCACGACCACAACAGAGCATTTGGTTCTCAGTCCCACAACAATGTTACATTGCTATACCAGAATTAAATGGCGAGCTCTAGATTGATATTTACAACTGGATAATACCTCTGTCGTGCATAAGGGTCGCGCTTCACTGACGTGGAAAATATCACCAATTTACATTATTGGATTCGTAATGGTTCTTTATCTTGTCTATATCTGAAATCAGCGATGCGCAAATACTATGTTAAAACGCAGCAGATTATCATTCCCCACTAATTTAAATTTCACTCATCACTTAATCGGTTCACCGGGAGTGACTCAAACTAGATAAGTATGCGACGGAATCAGGTGCTTGATTATATTTCAGTTATCGACTGTATAGTGTTAATGAACCCTACAAGGCCAAAGCCTCCTCGAGATAACTCTATAAAACCTTTTAGTTTTATGGATTCCGTTTCATTCCGCAACAAAATAATTCGATATCGAATATCTTTACGACACTCGAGTGGCGAACGTGTACTTATATAGTACAGTCATAATTTTAACATTTTAAACAATCCAGTCGACGCAGACTATGCCCTAGGCGTCAGTGGAAAAGATAATGTACTTATACGTGCACACTGTGCTGATGTGAATCGAACGCTATGTGCTAAACTGATCAACATGGGAAGTGGAAAGTTTGGTTTTCAAGTTAAAAAGGACAAAGTGAACATGGGAACCACAAAGACTGAATTTAGTGTTAAGGAAAAGTGTCAAAAAATACAGAAAAAACTAAAGAAGACTGAAAATAAGAAGACTGAAGAAAATACTCGAGAAAAAACAATCTGGTGGAACCAATGCAACAGTTGTAAGTTGAAGTACATGTTTTAACTACTTTTTACAATTACAATATATTGTAATCATCAAATTTTTGCAAAATTAAATTGGTTTCTAGACATGTAAAGTGACAATTATCGCGATTACTGAGTTAATCATATGTACATTTATTCAATTAGGTAAAATGAGCGATGATAATACAGTTATTGTACCTAAACGATTCCCAAGATATAATCATTTAATTACAAGCAGAGCATAGGAATAATGTAGAAAATATAACAAAAGAAACGCATATAATAGAACAATAGAAATCAGTGATTACCGGTTTGTATTAATGGAAGTCTAAGGGCCTCTTGAAGGGCCGTCATGCTTGTGGCGCCCTTTGAATGCTCAATGAGGGGAAATTAGATCACCAAGGTTCTAACTTTTGAAATCGACGAGTACATTTAGCTGTACAAGCGACAAGGTATCGAGGCCAATAATGCGACCTTAAACGTTGCCTTCAAATAATTTTAGCCCTTCTAATGATTGAAATGGTGATTACGACATTGACTTTTGCGATTCGTATAACCCTGTACCTTATTTTGTACTTTTTAAGTTGGTCTGGCTTTAGTTTTATTGGTATCAAACGAAAATATACCAAAAAATATGCATATTTTAAATTTGTGTGAGTTGATGATATTTATGGCTTGCCGAGAAAATATTAAACATTAGAGTGGAGACGCTTCTTTATAATATTAGTTGTGATGTGAAAAGTTTTAATAGCATACCTAAAAATGCATTTATTTATAGTAATGTCGTAAATATCACCGTAAAAGTATGTCAGTGGAAAGCGCGAGAGAATCCCGAGAAATCTATGCGCTAATGCGTCGTCTGTGCACGCTCCCCAGTTTCCACTTTCTAAACTGGCTAGACTGCGCGCACGGTTTATAGTTCAGGAACTACTAGTCGCTCGGGCGCATGAAAGTTGTTTTATTGACATTTCCTTATGCGGAGGATCATAATGCCGGCGCAGGCGTATGCTAAGAAGCCACTGCACCAACAATAATCTAAGAACGAACAGCTTACTTATCTCCCTATATATATGCATCGGAATTTATAAATTTATTAATATTTCTGTAATATCAGACAGTTTATAATTAAAGAAGTCCTTCAAGTACTACTTTTTCCACCCGAAGGAGTCGTTTGTCTTAAAGAATTCTTCAATCTTCATTAGCGGCGTTGAGATTGACAAGGAAGGTCGTTTGCAGGCGGGTCATTATCGAAAGTACCAGTTGCCCAGATAGCTCTTTTGTAAAGTTTTATTGGTTTGTCATTATCATATAACCATATTTGGCTTTAACGATTTAATAATCGATGCTCTGACGAATTGTGCGTTCATGTATTGAACAACTATAAATTTTATTTCTTATGACTTATCATCAGGTATCTCTTTATTATTCTTGGGCTATTTTTTCTCAGTATTTCACCTCGTTATGTCAACTCCTGTTTTTGAGATAATGATTTCGAAGCATCTGCTAGCCTACCTACTTCTTTTTTTATGTTCCTTATTTCATCTTAATTGACGAAAAGTGCCCTCCATTTATTTCAAGTTTTCATAGCCACTTTATTATTTAAAAACCTAGTAACAATGTTTCAAGTGTACCTGCAGAACGAAATGAGAGAAGTCTAAGAATGAATGAATACGAAGACTGTTTTTATTCATAGATATATCCATAAACTGGGTCAGATATAACGTTTTGCAATTTTTGTAATTTCAATTTAAAGATATGGTAAATAATATCGATGAAATTTTATAAATTCTGAAAAACCTTTTGCCTTTCGTTTCATTCCATTTAACTTACCATACCTTTTAATTAAAAAAGCTTTACTTAGTTAACTACTAAATTAGATTAGGGCTCCGTAACCTTCAAGTCTGATTGCTTTAATATATGTGTTATTCTTCTTTAGTTTTAAAATGTTAATACGGTTTTCACGGTATTCACAATGATTTAAATTGGAGGATTAAACTCAAACTTTGCAGAAAGAAGGCGGATCCCAGATAGCAACCTACAGTTCTAATATTTCCTTCTACAATATTTGAAAATAAGCAAAAACCAGAAACATTTTGCCATATTATTTTGACTGATTCCCATCCTTTTCTTTTGTGCAGTAAGCGAGATCGACCAGTACCTATGGATGGTTGGAGGATCAGCAGGCGCGCTGGCACTGACCGGCGTGGCTGCTGCCTCGGCCTTCTACCTCAGCACGAGGCCCAAGCCAGAGAAGCCCCTCGTCACACTCCACGAACAGAGCTTGCTTGAACCAGTGAGTATTTCACAAGAATGTAATTAAGGTGCCTTCCTCATTGAAGTGAAGATACAATGGAGAGGACAGGTGCAGTAATCGACCAATCACATTGGTTCGGATCCACATTGCATTTCTCCTCTCGTCTCTTATTGATCGACTCTTGTCTTCACTCCGGAATAAATGCACGGTGACAATTTTTCAAAAAAATGTGATCAACTTTAGGTCGAAAGATTTGGAAAGCCGTTGTCCAACTGATAAATGGAATCACACAGAAATTTTTGGGCCATGTGACAAAATTTAGACGCAATTCACAGGTGTTAGTTTGACAACACTTGATTTGACTATGATTAATCACTTAAAGCAAAAACAATATAAAAACATATTTACACAATAACTTAAATAATAGCCCTGTAACCAATAACTAATTAATATTATCATGGACTATTTTTACGATGCACGTATTGGTGAGGTCAATGATCGATAAATAAGGCACACTACAAGTAGTAGATAAAACTAAAACATACCTATTCTTCATGCTTGTAGTATGAAATATGCTGAAATAATATGTGTATTTGCAAATAGCGCATTAATAAAAAATTAATAGGAGACATGTCAACATAGATAAAATATCGTTTAGAAGAATCTCTTAATCCAATGGAAAAATACATATAAAATTATGATGACAGGGTATTCCTCTTTATTGCGGTATCAAAGTTCGAGTTGTCCTAATACCAACTGTCGACGATCTCGAGTTGGCAGAGCGCATCTTCGAGCGATATTTTTAACTCATTGTACCACGAGCAGCCCAGCCCGCTGCTCTCCTGTCAGTATCCAAAAGTCTCTAGCGAAAGTGACGAGATACTCGCAAACACTTCCAAAGTGTCTCGGCCAAGACTATTAACCGGAACGTTCCATTCACACAAGGATACCAATTGTGAACTCTGAAAAGTGTAGTGAACCTAATGAAAAGTTAAAACGCGCTCAGTTTAATTCAGCAATGATTGCGCAATATAAAACGGTTTAATTTGAAAAAACAAACGGTGCATTTTGTTGTGTGATAACATTTAATTTGTTATAATGGCGTGCTGTGATTGCTGCATCGGAGTCCCTCCGATCCGACCTCCGATAAGCGTCGCTGAACAATCGGATTCCCTGAGAGTGAGTGATATAAACGTAGAAGCCTTTGAAGATGCAGTCAAAGAAATAACTTCCATCGTTGAATTTAAAATAACGAGACTTGTAATTAACAATCCTTAATGAGTACTTCGCAATGAATAGAGTCGTTAGACAATTATCATAATTTTTACCGTGAAAATAAAATTAAATAGAGATGAACAGTTTAAATGACGATATTATACAGAATATCGTAAAGATGGTTCATAGGTCTCAATGCAGGGAAACGTATAAAAACTGTCATAGGCTAAAGTGAATTACAGGATGGTTGGGATATATTGTATTTGCAAATTGTTGGGTAAAATTGATATGTATCAAGAGGTAGGAACATTGTTAGACGTTGCTCACGCCCCGGCAGTTGGCAAAGCTCCGTAACATTTAGATTCAGATCATTTAAAAGTCCCAGCGGCTAAGATACATGTTACTACTGATTAGAAATAGCAGCAGAATTTAATTGTAGATTATTCAATTCACAAGTTTATAAATTAACGAAATTTAATCTCGTTCCAAAATCATTACCAATTCTATTCTATATTATATAATTCTAATCCCACAATTATTATTGTGGGATTAGATTAACTACCATACGCCGCTACTCTGTAAGGGAAATGTTTGATTATTATTTAAAAAGATGATCATAACTATTGTTCTTAGCATAAACATAGCCTAGCACTGTACAAATAATAGATACAATTCAAGGCTGGCTAATATCATCATCAGCATCAGCCTTTTTAATATTCCCATTGTTGAGACACAAATTTCCTCTATAGGTGAGGGAATTTAGCCATAATCCACCACGCAAGCTCAGTGCGGATTGGTGGATGACACACGTCTTTGAAATTTTGGTTCTAGGACATGCCGGTTTCCTTACGATGTTTTCCGTCACCGATTTGAGAGCTGGTTTTTAATGCCTTTGAAAACCGTTATTTAATGGAGTTGAAGTTAATGGGTTATTTTTTAATATCATGTACCTATTTATTAATATTATTAAAAAAAAATGCAACTGAAACTTTGACGTGCAAAACTTAGATGAGACAAAATACTCATAATATGCATTGTGAAAATCATGATCATACCAAAAGTAATTTATTATAGCAGTAGGTTTAGTATTTAAAATATCGTAAACCTGTCGGTCACTATACTAAAATAAATAGGTCGAGCTAATGGATACTGTTGTTTACATATTAAGTTATAACAAAATGGTTGTCTAGGACGGATATATCATTCAGTATTATTTTCTCAAACACAATGGTGTTGTTTTAATTTTATTTTAAATCTACGTTTCCAAATCAATGATTTATGAAAGATGTTAATGTATTGTTTCTCATATTTAGTATATGACTCCATTTACATCTTGCTTTTAAGAAAGATGAAAGAATTAGCATCTTGTCAGATATCACCTTACTCCATACAGTTGTTGCTTTACCCCATCTCCTTACCATATCTATTTTCACCAATTGTCTATTATAGAAGTTGCAAAAATGCAGGCGGCAATGCATTAACATTAGGTTAATTTAAATAAAAGTAACACTTATCTCAAAATATTTAGACTTAATGGCAGAATTAATAAGCATATTCTCTAATATAGCAGCTATAAAATGTAAGACGTAAACACAGAAGTAATTTGCAAAGACTTAACATAAAACAGGCGACCTTTGGTGTTAGAAATAGTCTTACTAATGTTCTGAATAAAATATGTAATACATTTTGAGGAAGTCGCGATGAGGCTAGCTCTTTGATCTGCGATTTGTATGAAGATCCTTGTGTAGTTTTTATTACTTTAGAAGTGTTACAAAGGATATCCGTCGGTGAATAGGTACTTCATCGTCATTAATAGCAGCCGGCAAACCTTTCTTGATATTGAAAACTTCCGCAGGCTCTTTAGAAAGAATGGTTTATCAGGTTTTATATTAGCCGGAACTGTGAAGTTCTCTCTCCTAGAATGGAAGCCTGAGTCCCACCACTGGGAACATTTAAAAGGCTCACGATGATGATGATGATGATGATATTAGCCACCCTTGAATTGTACCTATTAAATAATAGGTACAATTCAAGGGTGGCTGGCAAAGTATGTGGTGATGTTTTTAAAAAACCTTTGGAAGCTAATAATGAATGAGAGTACATATATACAAACATTTTATCTCTGAGATGAGATGGCTGTGCCAAATAGTCATATTTACCACATCTTGTTAGACTGAAGGCTGACCAAATGTTGAAAATCGTAATTAGTTAACTATAAAAGCCATCTGGATTCAATTGCTCACTAAGATATCATGTAGTAAAGTCGCAAATACTGCTGATTATCTTAATTTGGTTCAGAATAAAAAAAATCTATCAGTTAGAGCGATTTTAATTATGTTAAAATATTGGAATAAATTAAAAAAAAAACGAGAATGGAGCAGTTAATGAGTTACAACGGAAGCCACATGTGCAGAAAGATTTTCAATCAAGCTTATCTTCAACGCAGTTATTAATTTCACAATGTTTTTTGATAACTATTTGTTTTATTTGAATTTTGCCTCACTAAGTTTTCCAGCAATTTTGACGATTTATTATAAAAATGTTTACTATTTTGAGCAGTAGTGCTTAAGTGTAATCGGCTCCGATTTATAAGTTGTAGGTCGTGGCTATCCCAAGCAGGCAATTTACTATGTAGGAAATATCCTGAAAAAGCGTCATGTACTATAAAAAATTCAAAAACATGTGACGTCTAATAAGCCGCACTGGACCCAGATGGTGGTTTACGACTCATCTCATTCTCCTCCTAGTGAGGAGGCCTGAGTCCCAACAGTAGGAAAATTATAAGGCTGACTGCTGTACTGTTTGTGAGTGTTAACTTGCTTGCCTTAGCTAGTCAATCTACTCGTACTGTTTGACATACCTGTTACTGTTAACGTCCATCCATAAATTCATATTTCATAGACCTATGTAAAATCATCACGATGAATGATCATGTCTGAATGATCAAATGAATGATCATACTAAGAATAGATGTGCATTTATATTATTACTCTAAGTTCTACCGTTTTCTTGTCGTTAATGTAATGGTTTGACGTTTACTACCATTCATGATAGAACTAAAATATCATATCCATATTTATTGTTATTTAAATGCAGTTTTACATCAGTAATGAACTATTCTTAGACTGATTATTTGAGTCTGAATACTTAAGTTCTAAAAATATGATATATTTTATTCTCGACGCCTAGTGACAAAACAAATATTTTAATAAAGGGTCGTTTGCTCACGAACCTACTATTTTGCGTAGAATTTTGGCAAACGTTCCAGACGAGTCACGGGACAGTATCGAGAATATAGACGAACTATTGTTACGTTTATCCGCACACAATCAGTTTGGTATACTGACATAATGACATTGAAAAACGACTTGAAATTATGGATTTTGCATAATTTATTTTGAAAATTTTACAAAGAAATGTTTAGATGTTTTGTAGAAGACATAAATAATGTTCAGTAGAATTAAAAGTGAAACACATTCTTTCAATGTTGCATCAACGTCAGCTCAGTCAACTATATGTACAATTCAAATCAGCGTATCCATTTATCAATTCTCTGTTCTATTATCTGCTGTAGCTTACATTCAAATTTTGATCGTACAATAACAAGTAACAAATTGATACACAGACAAATTATTCACCGACAAGATAATATGCAGTGATGTGAGGATTCATATAAACATATCACTACATTTAGTAAATATCAATAGCGATATTAATAACTGACTACAGAATTATCATCTCCAGAGGATATTGCTATTATTTCCAGTGCGTTTCCTCTCTATGAAATCACTAAATTGAATGAACTATAAATAATATAGGCGGTTAAAAATGTTCTGAAAAACAGGAACTACTAATGAACATGAAGCCTACAGTAATAAAGTAAGAATAGCAATCATGTCTATTTTCATAACACTCTCTATATATATTCACGATAATCAAAGAAAAACAATATTCAGGAATTTTGTTTATCTGATACCGCTATTAATTAAGCTTCGCTACGAAAAAAATCTTTTATAAAAAACGAAAATAGAAAACGAAAAGAAGCGAAATGGAAATTAAAACGAATAAATAAAACACCACATCACTGATGAATATTAGTATATTAATGAGAAAGATTGGTTTTTCAGTGGAAATTTGGAATCAAAGGTCTAAACTTTGAAAACTATACTCGGAATTTTAATTCGATTCCAGATTTGACAATTTCAGTGTTGCAACGTTATGACAAGTACTAAATAGTGACGTTGCGAAATTATTCGATATGTAAATGGAATATTTCCGGATCGATTCTTCTCGTTTATAATTTTACTCTCGTAAACTAAGTATATCAGGAAATTAAATATTTCTGAACCGGTAATTTAGTTTTGACGATTAATTAACGATCTGAGACTTTTCTTTTATAATTGTGTGTGAAATAAATAAATAAATGTGATCATGAAGGAACATGACAAATAAAACAGATAAACAAAATGGCGATAGCTGCACGAGAGCGCACGGGTTGCCAATACTGAAAACTATCTAGGCTCTTTTAAGTTTTGTTTTTAATATAAAAACAAAAATATTAACTTTTTATAAAATAGAGCAGCGATTACTAATTAATAAATAATTATTATGAATAATTATGTATTTATTTAAATAAAAATCAATAATTTAGTCTTTAATTGGCACACTGATTGCACACACACTGATTGTTTATCGATTTTTGTGTTCATCACTACACTATTATATGTGGTATCATTATTTCACAAAATGACAGTAGCTAATGTCAAATCTGGAATGGAATTAAAATTCTGACTATAGTATGAGCTTGACGAATGACAGGACTGGTTTTTTTTTAAATTTTTTATTATTGATAGGCTCGCGTTTGACCACCATCTGACCTGATGGTAAGCGACGATGTGGTCGACGATGGAGCACGCTTGCCTAGAAGTAACCTATTCACTCTTGACTTAAAGACCGCCAAGTTGTAGCTATCAGGAAACACAGACTCCGGCAGGGAATTCCACTCTTTGGCTGTACGCACAATAAATGTTAGAAGTTATAATAATAATAAGTCAAAAAAGAAAAGTCGTAAGTAGTGTAGTAGTAGGTATATTTATTTATTTATTTATTTATTTATTTATTTAATGCTTTATGCACACAAAGTACAGAGGCGGACTTAATGCCTCAGGCATTTTCTGCCAGTCAACCTTTGGGTGATGCAGAGAAAAATAGTGGTAGGTGCAATAAATGAGAAAGAGAAAAGGAATACAAGAATTAACATAAGTACTAATAAACCATATAATATATATAATACAATTATACAATATATACTCAAATTAATAAACTACATACCTAACTAATATAGTCAAACAATTGGTCCAGATCGACAATTGGAGAACATTAACGTTGTGATGATACTACTGCCAACTTCTTACGAATTAGCTCTCGAACTTTAGTTTTGAATGCTAATCGGCTTGTTGCCATCCTGATCTCCTGGGGGAGCGCATTCCACAGAGAAATAGATTGAACAAAGAAAGAATTGTGAAGAAAGTCAGTACGATGAGAGGGACATTGGAGTAGGCGGTTATGAGATGAGCGCAGATTTTTAGTGTGGTTTGCGCAAATGTATTGAAAATGAGGGGCTAAATAACTAGGGGAATTAGAAGAATCAAGAAAAGAAAATAAGGTAGTTAACGCCCTTTGCTCTCTACGCTGACGTATGGGCAACCACTTCAGAAGCGACCGATGCTCTGAGACATGATCATATTTACGCAAATTGAATACAAATCGAATGCAGTAATTCAGAAGACGGTCAAGTTTATTGAGGAGATCTGCATTCAGGTCATAATAGCACACGTCACCATAATCGATGATTGGAAAAATTAAGGTCTGTACAAGCATTGCCTTCGTGCTCGATGGTAACAGGTTCTTCAATCGAAACAGAGCCCGCAGCGTTCCTGTAACCTTTTGACAAACACTAGCCACTTGTGTACGCCAGTTCATAGTACTGTCGATGCTCAAGCCCAGATCCTTAACATCTGTACTAAATGGGACGATCGTGCCGTCGAACCGAACTGGCGGCAAAGTTGCACTGTCCACTTTAGCGATGCTGCGAGGACTCCCAATGATGATAGCCTGGTATAGTTATAAGTGTTAGTTTTATGTGTGGTTTCATCTTTATACAAAGCCTTTGATTCAAAGATACAAATTACTTACACCACTTCTGTAGTCATTACAATTATTTGTAAATATTTAATGTCAATAGACTATTTTAGGGATGAATACAGATAAGACATGTGATAGATAAATGTCGTCAATATTGTTCATTAATTTAATTATAGCATCGTTATTGTACCCATTATGGTGTTATCCCGTGACATGTTTGAAAGTAAGCCAAATTTTTCCATCGCTTGTACCTAATTGCTAATGAGTGACATTGTTGTTGATTGATAATTATTCTTCAGCTGCTGTTTTTACACTAGATAAAATGTTACATCATTAACAACACATAAAAGTCTTGTTGACATACTCGGGGCTTTGCGATTGTAATTACTAAACTCGTGTAGAAAATAAAAAGAACGCATCATATGTTATCATTAGATATAACCCTAGTGTTTGCGGTGAATATCAAATATGTACTCCCGATATTACTGTTTACGTATTGATGCGTTAAAAAAAGAAGACATAAAGCAAAGCACTGCGGTAAGCTTGTGACAGACAATATATCGATCGTTTGTGGAACCTCGATACTATGTACTGAATTATTAGGTAGGTGCTCACTAGTCAACGAACTAGATTGTGAATTTGTGACAGTTTTACTTTCATAACTCAACAAACAATAACATTTAGCACTTACTACTTTGTACCAGATGACACACTTTGAAATCTGTGAATGTAAATTGGTAGATAAATATAACTGAGACTAACATGAAGAGCAGTTGTTATGTGTCACAGTCTTGTCATGAAGATAGGAAACCAGAAAATTTAAACGTTTAGAGTATGACTTAGAAAATTTAATATGAAGTTTACAGTTTTCTGAAAACTGGAATGGTTGAAAATGGATTGTGTGTAATTGTCTGTGCAGCTGATGTAACAGGTTGTGTAAGTAATGTATTTATCTAAAACGAAAACTCCCCCATAATTTGTTGTGAACATAAAATTAATTGAAATAGTTCCAATTATATTTACAAGTCTTTTCTCAATGTTCGGTCTCCAGTTTACTGCACTTAAAAACAGTGTTGACAGCTGTAAGACTACTAACGCATTTACGCGGAAATGACTGCCAGCTAAACACGACGACAATGTCAACTATTTCGGAGACATCATAATTCCACTTGCCAAGAAAATTCGGGTAGTGGGCCGTCACGCCCTCTTCAGGGCTTTCCTAATGGTATTAATAGAGATTTGTTGCGTCACATTAATTTTCTCGACCATGCAAAGTTTTTCTTTAGTCAATGTCAATTTAAACCAAGTAGATTTTTCTTGTATCAGTGTTGTTGTTGAAATTAAGACTCACAAATTCTAAATGACATTTGTAAACTTTAATTCATTTTGGCAGAAAGTGAAAGAATTATACTGATCTAGATAAAAGAAGACGAAAAAAAACGTGACAATTAGAGAGAATTTGAATTATCAGAATTAAATACTGAAGACTGGGGAATAAGATACTGACGGGACTGAGAACTGGAGTGAATAAGATACATACTTTTTTCAAATCTAATTTGTTAACTTTAATTCATTTTGGCAGGAAGTTAAAAAAAATTAACCGATCTTGATAAAATAAGATAAAAGAAACATGGCAATTTGATTGTGTCTCAAACATCAGAATACGATACGGAAATAATAGTGTTACTTACAAACATTGACACAAATATTTTCACGCTTTGCAATTCAGTTTTCAACGTAGAATTACGACAATTCATATAAAAATTTCTAAAAATGACATCTTACGAGACTGAACTCAGAATAGCGTGGACAAGAGTCGTATGTGTCACGTAGTTTTGTTATAAATACTCGGTCACAAAACCAGCACATTTTTCAGTTGGCGTCGCGTGATCAATTTCCTTTTGACCTTGCGTACCAAATTCAAGATCAGGTTGCTTGATCTCTCACACATTTTGTTTTTCATAATTTCATTCTAATGGGTTGATATCCGTCACTGCTTTTTCAGCTTCTCGCAAATTATCATCATTTTCTAAAATATATTTTTTTCCGTTGGTTTTTCAACGGTTTCTTATTTAATCGAGCATTTCCTGGCCGAGGCCTCTTCCGCAACTTTGTTTTTGAAAAACAACCATTCTGTGTCTACAACTTATCCGTGCTTTAGTACTAGGCCATCTAGTAAATATTTTATGAAAGTTTAAAATGTTAAATCATAGCAATAGAATCCATTACTATGAAATAACACACTTACTGACATTTCAGTTGGAAAGTTCAGATTGGTATGGGTGTAATGTCATGAACCTTTTCGTCATTTACCAAGGAAACATAAAGGTTAAGTAAAACTTGTAGGCTAGCATTTTCAGCCTTATTATTAGCAAAGCGTTCAAAATTTCGTACTGTACCGTTCCTTACTGTAATGACATAACATTTTATGGTTTGCCGATTCTATCGCCAAATTGTTGTTTCTTCTGTTCTCACAAGTGTCTTTGACCCGTTCATCGTTCCATTTATCATTGTGCAAACTGTAATAATAATATACCGTAACGCGTAAGAGTGCTCCACGCTCCGAGTCAAGATTTGGAGTTAGTGGGCCAACTATGTCATTAGGTTAACGGAGAAGGCATTTGCATATGATTTTAGTAACTTTGACACAAGTGCTATCCTGTGGTTTATTAAATTAAGGACTCTAAAACGTACTTTTAGTAGAATTATAATAAACAACACTTCATATAATCTGTTCAATGATGAATAAGCACACAATACAAAGCTTCGTGAATCCATTTGAATTTCAAGCTTGCATTGCGTTAGAAATTCCTATATTGTGAAGTCATATTAAATTGTATGTACAAATATGTATTTCTCATTAGCCATTACTGGGTCGTCGTAATAATCCGATGACTGCGAGTTTGTTAATAAGATTACAGCTGATTAGTTCCCCGTACGTTGCAAGGATTCAGTGCGATGACACTAAACTTGTTCATGTTTGTTTATTGTAAAATCATTATCCTGTGCCTGTACATCGAATTCTTCTTTTATTACTTCTTATTTATGTTTTGTTTGCTACGTTTTACTATTTTCATATTTACCTGTCATGTACAATGTCTTTATGGGTTTAGCAATGTAATTGACAATAATGTACATAATCTATTCTTTTATTATTGCAGGGGCCTGAAATGGTACGTGTATCAAAATTCTACAAAGAAGCGAAAAACGGTCGTTTCCTTCGCTATCTACACGAAGACACACGCACACTTTACGAAACTTTCCGACGGGGCGTCAAAGAATCAAGTCAGTAACTAGTTATTTTGATTTAATTTCCTTACGCTCAATGTATTCATAGAAATCCTTTCAACGAAACAAGTTTCTCATTTCATTTACTTAGATAATGGCAACTTGCAAGTTGTGCCGGTTCTATCTATACTTTTACATATTCAATTGCCTGCACTCGTACTAACAGAATGGTGCGCATACAATTGCAAAGGTAGGGAGTGCCCCAAGGCGCAATTCTAAGACCCACCTCATTTCCCTGCAACATTTCCGCTCGTTAACGATAAATACGATAATACCCCACTATTACAAAATATTGTTAACATCATTCACGAACTGGTTTACAGGATACAGTTAAACGTAATTTGTGCCACTAGAGTAGCCAGGACAGTGTATTTTTTAGTTTTATACCACAATACACGGGAGCTTTGTACTCATTGGCCCAATAAAAATAAAACGTCGGAAAAATGAAGCGAGTTTATATTGTATGGAATATTCCGCCACTTAACTGCTAGTCGAGTTGAGACAGCTTTATGAGATTGAAGACATGATAAATGAAGGCTATAATAAATACCTACAATGTTAAATGACAATACGTTAATCTTATTGCAGATAATGGAAACTGCCTTGGTTGGCGTGAGGGACCAAATAAGCCATATGTGTGGCAGACATACAATGAAACTCTGCTACGAGCGAAAAACTTCGGTTCAGGACTTATATGTCAAGGGCTTGTCCCTGGCCAGAACACATTTGTGGGTAAGTTTCCTACCAACTTCCGAGAATAAAATACATTCTTAAAATATTTTTCCTTATATTAAAACTACTTTGTGTTTCCAGGTATATATTCACAGAATTGCCCGGAGTGGGTAATGACAGAACAAGCTGCCTACTGTTTCTCAATGGTCATCGTTCCGTTGTATGATACTCTTGGTGCAAATGCATGTGCCTTCATTGTAAATCAAAGTAAGTATAAGCCGCTTTCATAATACATATAATTTAAAATACCACAATGAACATGTATTTTTGTTTTGTTACTTTGCAATAAGTAAATGCAGTTCTGCCAAAGCCTATTATTTATGCTGAACAGATATTAACTTTAGCATATACTTATACATACAGATAAAACTATACTATATATAAATCTACGGAATTTCTTACATTCATTTTTGTCTAGACATTTGGATTCAGATTCCTATTCTCCCTGTTTCTCAGAAAGCTATTAGAAAAAGACAATGTATTCGATAAATGTCCTAGATTGGAATCAAACTATTTCCTTTGTTCGTTCCAGCCGAAATGACTGTAGTTATTTGTGAAGACGACAAAAAAGCCAATTTGCTCCTCGACCAGTCGCCGAGATGTTTAAGGAAACTGATCACCATTAAGGAGGTTTCTCCTTCGACGCATCAAAGAGCGAGAAGCCGAGGCGTTGAAATTCTTAAGTTCAGTGATGTTGAAATTCAAGGAGCTCAGAAGGACCACCCTTGTCTCGTAAGTATTCTATTGTTTCTTTGTTGTTTTGTGAGAGATATTTGTCGACGTTCCGATGTTTTTATAGTAAGGTCTGTGCCCTTTAAAAATATTCTTTTACAATTTTTTGGCCTTCCTTTGTGCGATAACTTTGTTCTATTTTAAATTCAAACTCTTGATGGATATCTTATATAATCTTTCCTCTTCCAGCCACCGAAACCAGAAAGTCTATGCACAATCTGTTACACATCAGGAACCACAGGGATGCCCAAAGGCGTGATGTTGACGCACGAGAACGTGGTCGCATCCATGTGCAGTGTCATCATGCAGCTCGGCGAGCACCGGCCCATGAAAAATGACGTTATGATCTCCTTCCTACCCCTCGCACATATGCTGGAGCGGTGCTGCGAGGTACGTTAAAAAAAACTGATACGAAAACGAAAAATAAACGTTTTATAATTACAGTAGTTTATTAACTTAAAAACAACAAATTTGACATATACAGCCTAGATGACATTACACTAGCAGTTATGTCACAGACAAATAATGTAATACTGCTGCTATACATTGTATGTTTAATGATCAGTATTATTGATAGCCGCTCGCAACAAGGACGGGAAATACCCTTGCATACTTTTATCAGTGATATTGATTATGACAGCACACTTTTAAATACCACAATTGATTAGACGTACCGCGTACATCGATTACGGTTTACATGTCTTTAAAACTAGAGTGAATAGACTCTTAATAAACTGACACAATTCACCATTACATCACTGTTTACCATCAGGTAGAATCGCAGCCAAGCAATAGCTTATATCATTAAAACAAAAACATTTTAAATGCTGGTCACTGTCCCTATTAACTGCGAATGAACATGAAAGTTAATTCAGAGTTATATTGGTACCTTCAAATACAGACCGCCCTTCATACAGTGATCTCATTGTGTAATCGTAAGATGTCATCATTCAGCAATTAAATTATCATTGTGCTTGCCAAGTGCAATGATAATATCATGTACAATTGATGCTGCTGAGATCACTCACTTCGCTCACGCACCTTCTTCACTAGGTTTAGAATCTGTCTTGTAACCTTTTATATTTGCTTTTTCTAGAATGCTCTCTACATGGTAGGAGGAGCCGTGGGCTTCTACAGCGGTGACATTCGGCGGCTAGGTGATGATTTGACTGCGTTGAAACCCACCATGATGCCAGCAGTACCCAGGCTGCTGAACAGACTCTACGACAAAGCCCAGGCGGAAATATCCAACTCTAAGATAAAGAAGCTGTTGTTCAATATGGCGTTATCGGCAAAAGAGTCTGAATTAAAGAGGTAATTATACAAACTACGTTGTATCGTTCGTAAACATCAAGAAATGCACTTGATTGTTAAGTGTAATCGTATCTAGTCATGTTCCGGAACCGTGGAGATCTATGATAAGTTAATTTAACAATAATAAAATAAACTTGTCTGTTATTGAACAAGTTTTGTAATATACTTTTGTTGAAGAAGGGACCAAATGATGTTCGACCAAAATTAAAAACGTATTTATATCTTTGCAGGGGTATAGTACGCAGTGATTCTGTATGGGACAAGCTGGTGTTCCGCAAGGTGCGTGAGGGCATGGGTGGTCGTCTGCGCATCATGGTTGTAGGATCGGCGCCGCTAGCCGGCAATGTACTCACCTTCGCTAGATGCGCTCTTGGATGCTTGGTAAGTACGCCAAAATATTGTCCCAATATGGGCAACTCTTAGAACTAATGTCTGTTGAATTGGCTATCCCAGGGCAAACCTTGTGTTCCAAGCAACATATTCATTCGACCCTTACTTCACCTTACATTTTCGTAAGATGTTAGAATTTGATGCTGCTAATTAACATTCTTTATACTAAAAATATTGGCATGACGGAATTCATGTCGTATAATATTAGAAATTGGCTACTTCATACCAAGATGGTATGACAGATTACTAATGAGGGCATTTAATAGCTCTCATTAAACCTAGTACTACTTGGCAATAAGCCGGCCACGCGGATGAAGAAGGTTCACGAATTCTGAAAGCGCTTTCTCGGCTTTGGCTTATATCATCGGGCGAATACTCTCGATAGTATGTAATTCGTACGTTTTACGTTCTAGAATGAAAACAGTTGTCACTAAAACAATTAGTTTAAATTTAGAGCAGTATATTATCGTCTGAGCGCTTCAGAGACCAATCTAACAATGTCTCCGACATCTATTATATCTTTGCGCATATCTCAAATACTATCCAGCCGTATGGAAAACCGCCAACAGTCCTCTCAGCTATTTCGAGAGCGGTTTTGCTCTTATTTTATATCATAACATTTTGATAGCCACAGGGCAAAATAATATTATATCAATGTGTTCATATGTTATTTTGACGGGCGTACTATGCGCCGGTGCTGTTTGTTTTCTTCTCAATGATATTATGTTCACATCATCAACTTCTATAAATATTATACGAAAAACTGTTTGTGCTTTATCTATCAAGACCATCTGAGTCTCTTAAAAAATTTCATTCACATCTATTGTTGTCACATGAGTCACAGTGAGAGGCGTTTCTTGATTTGGTTTAATAACCACGCCTACAGCTGCAGAGTGAATGACCGTAAAGTTTCAGGTTGCTGCAAATATTTTGTTTCTTCAAATGACGGAAATTAATTTAAACGGGCTTTATTACTTTGTAACGGGACGATTTACGTCAAGTTTTTTACTGTACTGTTTGCAGTTTTAGTATTGGTGGTATGTGTTGTATTTGCAAATTAATGAATTGGGTAAACTGGCTCTCAGGTTAGAGAAGTCGTATTTTAATAAGCAGCAAGAAAGTTTAAAATAATGATGTCAATTGATCGGGTTCAAAAATTAAAATAGAGTTACCACAAGGGTTAATATTGGGTCCTTGCCTGTTGTAAACGTTAATGTTCTTTAAAAAAACTTCGACCAATAGTATTGTTTGCTGAATATAAGGAGACTATAAGAAACTGACTGACAGACATATTAACGCACAGCTGAAACTACTGGGACATGAAATTTTGCACAAGGATCTTTTTTATGATGTAGGCGAGCACCAAGAGACAATTTTCTAAAACTTGCCCCCTAAAGGGACGAAATGGGTGTCAAAAGTTTGTATGAGGGTTTGTTACACGAGGGCGTACCCGCTGGCAAAAGCCAGTCCATAATTAATAAAATGCCAGCCGGTCCTTCAGAAACAGTGTCATATTTATGAACGGGCGCCGTCAGTTAACACTGGTTATCTTTTAACTGCCACTGGCATATTTTTATCTCTATATGTATATATCTTATTCTTGCATATTAGAAGCAACAAGAAATACGTGACTACGACTTTTGTAATTTAATACAAAACATATTTTAAAAGAGTATCCTTGAAGTTTCCTACACGTTCTTCTCTATATACATATATTTATTTATTTATTTATATATACTTTATTGTACACCAAGATAATAAATTACATACATTTGAGCCTTATATTTAAAACATACAATTGGCGGCCTTATATCTGTGCTTTGGAATCTGTAATAAGCAAGCTTCATCTTTCTGACTGATTCACTTCTTGAAAATTCAAAAGTAGCCTGTAAATGATTTATTGAAAGCAAATGCTTTGAGTTTGGGTTAGATTAGGTGTAAGATATTATCTAAATATGTTGTTCTTCGCCCATTCATGTCCACCCACTCACTTAATCCACTTGTAATGGAGTGTTTGTCTTCATTTATAAGAGTTCCTACGCAAACAAGCTCGTTGATCCTTGTTTATTGAGCTATTATCTTCAAGTTTTGTTATACTATAGTGAACTTATCTTTATTCTTCAGATCGTGGAAGGCTACGGTCAGACGGAGTGCACGGCGCCAGTTACTCTGACAGTTCAGGGCGACCACGTGCCTGAACATGTCGGGCCTCCCGTCGCTTGTTGCAAAGTGAAGGTAATTTTTTGATAATCTAATGGTGAAATAAAAGTATTTTTTTAAATAAAAGTTCCCAGAGTATTTTATACAAAAAAAAAAATACATTTGTAATATGTATAAGAAAAACGCCAACCGCAAAAAATGACTAAAAGTTGCCAAAAAGTCATTTATTTCAGTTGATGCTACCAACTGCATTGTATTACTTGAAAAATCATTTTTTTTATTACATAATTATATCTAAGTGAGTTTTACTGTGAAATCATCTATTTAAAAAAAATATCATCCTTTTTCACTTCTGCATTTAAGATGAATATAATGATATCTTATTTGTTAAAAAATATATCAATCCGTTTAAAATAAATTGCGTGCCAAAAATAAATTCACGTAACAAGCAATCTCGAAAAACATCATCGTTTACCATCAGGTGAGATAGTGGCCAAACGTGAGCTTATATATAAAAAAAAACCTTTCTTGTGCGGCAGTCGGATAGAAACAAGAACATAAAAATTACACAAGCCCTAGGAATAATTCTGAGTTCGAATCAGAATTATAAACTAGATTCCTCTGAATTCTAATAGTGTATTTTGGCTGATTCGTGCACCGATCGTTATACTCAACACATATCCCAGTTATCGGCACCTGCCAAAACACATGAGTCAAACGATTGACAAACAACCGTTAAATTCAGGATCTAGTAAGTGGCCCGGGGAAATTTTAGCTGTTTACTCACTGGGTTCGACTTATTTATACACCTTTGCGCAATTCATGGTGCGTCTGTGAATTTCTGTATCAGATTTAATCTGAAAAATTTACTACCGCATTGATCGACCTTCGTGGTCCACGATAAATGTGATGACATCCACATTTATTCATAGCTCGAATCGTAATTTATATTTTGTCCAGCCAACTGAGTTATTGCCGTACTTTTAAAAGCATATTTTATTGGTTGAGATATTACACATTAGCTGGTCTTAAATTTTTTATTTCATCAAACACTCTAAATGCAATCCATCAAAATTTTATGGGTTGTTTGGTTATGTTGACTGGAAAATTGTAAAATCATGGTGTTTTTTTCCGTTATTCCAATTTACTTGATGGAATTGATTCTCCCCTTATTGCGCCTCTTAACTTTGGTCACTGGTAGATACTATAAAACCTTAATGGCACTGTTGTTATTGTGTAATGGGGCTATTTTATTTTACCGTAGCCATTACCGTATCTTCATTGGGATTCAGCTATTTTCGGAGATGATGTACTATTTTAGTCGCACCATTATGTAACCCATTACTGTGGTGCTGTTTTCTTTTTACGTATATATAAAACCTATAATAGTGCTATTCGATAGGAATATTAAAAACTACTAAACATAAAATACACGTACGTTCAGTACCGTACCAAAAACAAACCTTTAAGATTTCGTTGTTCTATCTAAGACAAATTCAACTCTGTATTTTGCTATACCTACCTACATCTGTATGACGCAACACAAGCAAATTAAGCATTCCCGCCGCCCAATCCCCGCTCCCCTCCGCTATTGTACTATCGCTTGCTTCTATCTGATGAACTTAAATATGATACTTAAAAGTCATGGAACAAAAGTTGTTGTTTATGATGTTAGTAACATAGTCGTAAGAGGTTGTGAGTGTTTTACAAATAACCCTGTACAGCTCCATCTCTTTAAAAGTTTAGTTTAGATCGTCAAATAGATTGCGTTAAGAGCTCGTGACTAGGGACTCTGGAAACTTTTTTAAGGTCTTTAGTAGTACTTAGGTTTAGTCTGGTACCGCATCTCAGGTTTCCCAAATCACTCTCAATTGACTCCTTTCATGATATTGGCACCATTCATCTTTAACGATTGCCGGGATTCCGATCCCGATTTCTGGCCACGGTAGTCGCGGGCTTGCGGATGGCAAGCAATAGGTAGCTCGCCGTCCGGACCAAGCCCAAGTTGTCGACAGCGCGTAGTGTTCTACGCGCGCCTCAAGGAGATGTCAGCAAACCGTAGGGACCCAGCAGCTTCGAAGCCTTTTGGGGCCATGGGTTCGCTTGAAGGAACTAGGAATGGGTCTTGGGCAGAGGCCCAAGGGCAGGAAATGTCAATGGATGATTTCCCACCTAAAAAAAAGACCTGATCTAGTGACACCGAAGAAAATGGATGGTTTCCCACCTAAAAGAAAAGACCTGATCTAGTGACACATTCTAGAAATACCGAATCGCAGTCTCCTTTCAAGATATTGGCACCATTCATCTGTGATGATTACCAAGTTGTAACTCACTACCTTCCATCTTTCCAGTTAGTGGACGTGCCCGAGATGGAGTACTACGCGTCGCAAGGCCAAGGTGAGGTGTGCGTGCAAGGCGCTAACGTGTTCAAGGGATACTTCAAGGAGCCAGATAAGACCCGAGAGGTCATCGACCAGGACGGTTGGCACCATACGGGAGACGTTGGCAAGTGGCTGCCGGTAAGTAAATATTTTTTTCAAATAAGAACCGGTTCTATTTATGGTAACGGGAAATTACTGGATGTGGAACGCAGAGTACCTACTGGTTGATGTCACGAAGTTTGAAGAAGTCTCATGTCCAGAGGTTGACGTCTTTCGTCTGATCAAATCAATCAACTAGCATTAGCAACTAGCAGCAGCGTTTATTTCAAACTAGCTTTCCGCCCGCGGCTTCGCCCGCGTTGACTATAGTTTATATCGCGCGGGCAGAGACCTGTGCTCAGCAGTGGAATTATAGGTAGTCTATGTGTTATTCCAGTGTCTCTTCTACCTACCTACCAAATTTATCTAAATCTGTTCAGTAGTTTTTGCGTGAAAGCGTAACAGACAGACAGACAGAGTTACTTTCGCATTTATAATATTAGTAGGGAGTAGGGTTAGACCATTTGCAGTCACTTTTGAATAGTCAAATGTTCGGTCAATCCAAATAAAACTGAAGCTAAATTGTACTTTCCAAAACGTAGATCTCTATGGAGAAGAACGTGCTCCATGGACACTCTTTTAAATCATATAGAGTTAGTACATATAATCTGATATGTCGATGATATTATATGCATAGCGGTTGGGAGGTATGCGCAATATGCGTATTGTCGAGGGTCACCAGTTTGGACTATATGGAGCTGAAAGTAAAGATCCACAAACTTCCATCGAAAAAGGAGGATCCTCCAGACAGTAGGTGTTATGTCTGGTGGGCAACTGTCCGGCAGCTCATTTCGAGCTGTTCTTTACGTATGTTCACATCGCGCGGAGAACTTCAATTTCGCAATGCAGGATTAGTTCTTATGTGACGCCATAGGTGTCACTACATTGGTATTTATTTACATTCCTGGATTAAGAGCTCCGTGACTCAGAAAACACGTAAAGCCATTGGTTCCGGTTGTCATTCGTAAATATTTGTCAGTCGTTACAGGTAGTCAGACGCAAGAAAGTCTAACCATCAGACAGTCCAAAGAGTATTGTGTTGCCCAGAACCGGGTTGTGGAGTACTGATAGGCAGTCGCTCCAAGTAAAACACGGGTATTTAGTCGCATTCCATTAGACTGGAAGCCGAGCCCAAACTATGTACCATCAAAGACACTTCCGCCTTATCTTCTCTAAGTTCATTTTTGCTTGCGCTCGAAACGAATACTTCAAAGAGTTTGGTTTGGCGCCGCGCCGCAGGATTCAACCGATTTTTTTTTTAAATCGATCAGGCAGAAATTACCGTGATGGTACCTAGTTCAAAAAAGATTATAGAGATGATCTTAATTATGAAGAAGAAGAGTTTTCATATATTTCTTACTTCTTAACCCTTCAGATACCGTCAATTAGAGACACAATAGTAAGACAATAGATGCGCGGCCACCGGTGGTCGCTTGGGGATTCATGAATTAAAGACCCTCATTTCATATAAAAATAGAAGAAAATAAAGCTATAAATAAACAAGCGATTATTTTCTGATCAATGAATAGATATTGAAGGGTTGCGGGAATCCGATGGATGCGAGACGCACAGGACCGTTCATTGTGGCGGCACTTGGGGGAGGCCTATGTCCAACAGTGGACGTCTTTCAGCTAAAATGATGATGATGACGATAATGAATATTGTTGTATATTTCCCTGGCAATATCACTCTTACCGTCAAATGATTGCTATTGTTTTACGTGCGGGAACAATACACAGCTTTAATAACTGATAATAATGTTTTTTTTTCTGTTTTCAGAACGGCACCCTCAAAATCATTGACAGAAGAAAACATATCTTCAAACTGTCACAAGGCGAATACATAGTTCCTGAAAAAATTGAGAACATTTACATTAGAAGTCAGTACGTTGAACAAGTTTTCGTACATGGCGAGTCTCTTAAGGTAAACTAGTGTTTTAAATAGATTCATCCGTTTGTAATCAAAAAACAGGAAATACATTTCCTGTTTTGCAGGAATAAATTCTTATCCATCAATTTATTATTGTTCATCAACGTGTTTTTGACATTCCAAGTGGTGCCAAGAATGAGATTGCGAAACGGTTTGAAGATGACTTTTTGTTTGTAATTATTTCGGTTCTTTGTTACCTTCGCCATGTAGTTTTAAATAAACTAGAGTATAGTTAGTAGGGAACACTGCACGCAGAACAGATGGTCGATGGGGACGAAAGGTTCTGGTGGAACAAGGTGGACCGATGACCTGCGGGGTTACCATGACGTTCAAAGTAAGATTGAAAAACCAATCTTACTTTGAACGTGTTGTGTTCTTGTTTCAGTGTGAGTAAGAGATGGCGCTAGAAAACCTGTATAGCTCTGTCTCTTACCCACACTGAAACAAGATTAAAACAATCTTACTTTACACGTCATGGTCTAGGTCCTGGTTGTGGGAATCCGATGGATGCGTGACGCACAGGATCGGTCGTTGTGGCAACGCTTGGGGGAAGCCTATGTCCAATAGTGGACGTCTTTCGGCTGATGTGATGATGATGATGATGAGAGTATAGTTACTTTGGTGGCCTAGTGGTATCTGCTCCGATTTTCAAGTTGTAAATTAAAACCTAACCAGGCACAGAACTTTTTATAATTTATTTCATCACAACTACTCTCAAACCGGTGAAGGAAAACATTGTGAGGAAACTCCACCACGCGGCCCAGTGCGTGTTGGTGGAAGTTACATATCTTCGAATTTTTTGTTCTAGGACAAGCCTCACGATGTTTTCCTTCACCGTTTTGAGAGCAGTGCTGACGAAATAAATTACTAATATTATCATTGGGACACTACTGCTCTCTAGCTAAAGGAAATCAAGCTGTAAGAAGTTTAAATCAAACTGAATATAAAACTATGTTTATATCTTTCCAGTCATGTGTGGTAGCAGTGGTAGTCCCCGACGTGGACGTGGTAAAGTGCTGGGCGCTGGAATACGGCATCAAGGGGACGTTCTCCGCGCTGTGTGAGGACCCGCGCGTCAAGAAGATCATCCTCGAGGACATGCTACAGTGGGGACGGAATGCTGGACTTAAGACTTTTGAACAGGTGATTATTGACATCTATACCATAATGATAATAATTTATTTATTGATAAACACACAAGTTTAAAGAAAAATAAGAGATGCACAAACCAAGGACATATTAGAAGTAGCTGTGGGCCCCAAACTAGGCGCAGCCTGTATCTTGGTGGCCCAGGACTAAATAGTAGGTTAGACAGAAAGAAAGTTCTGTGTGACACAGCACATCTTACCATACAAAGAATTTATATTATAAAAGAATACAGAAATACTAGCTGAAAATACTAAGATTAACTGACTTGGCAAACGTTGTTCTGCCATATATGAATTATCAAAAAAAAAAAAAAACAATGAGGTGTGAGGGTAGGAGACGAATAAATAGCCTGCCAAACAAACCTATCAAATAAATACAAGAATCTGTTCAATCAGCTAAAGAGATTACTTACATACACGACAAAGCTTAAATTTATTTTTTTAAATGACCTTTTATATTAAAAAGGGAAGCCCCTTTTAATATAAAATAAAAATATTTGACTTTTATAGTCTGAGTTATCATTTTTTACTGCTATCGTAATCTATAATTTAGACTTGGCTTTTATCCGAAACTTTTGTATCGGTTTTTGGTAATAGTTTTTTTTTTTTATATGCGAAGTCCATAACATTCCTGGCATAGTAACAAAAGGCTAAGATGATGAATGTAATCATGAGTTCAGTTTCAAAATGTCATTCTAATGATAATAATCTCGCAAAACCATCGATAGTAAGCAGCCAAATGTGTAGATCAATCTCAAAAGACATTCCATAAGATTGTAACAGGCAAGATGAATCTCACATGTTATTTATGTATGAGCCAAAAGTGTTTTTCTAAGAAACAGTACTATTTTTAGAGCGACTTTCGTATTAACATTGACATATTTAAAATAAGCAGTCTACTACAGTGCGTTTCACTTAAGAAGTTCCTTTGGCGTAATGTTGGCAATACGGAAAAACAGTGTTGCAATATTTTTAGCAATTAAATTACTTAATATTAGGGAGATTAACTTATATTTCGTTACTTTTAACAATTGCGTTTTTGTTTTTTTTTTTTTAACTATTTTTGAATAAAGTATAGGGCGCTGGGCCCCATTTCGATTGTCCTGCAATTCTTTCAAATACCGAAAACGCCACGCCGCAATACCGTTCCTCTCTATAACAACGTCCTTTTAGACCTGCTTTTTTGAAATAAAATCCCATTCCTCTCATGATTGTCCAAAAAGTGCTACAACTACCCTTAAAATCGATGTCGTTGCGCATTTCGGGGAACAATTTTGGTAGAGTAGGTAACTCTTTCCTTTTTTCCCTTCTTTTTTGTGTAGACTGACAGGGGAGCCAACATTACGCCGAAGGAACGTCTTAAGAGGGTCCTTCTCCACTCGCTTATCGTAAACATCGAAAATGGTAAAGAAGCTTGTAACTTCATTTAATGCAATCCAACGCGATATTTGACGAAAAGGCAACGCAAAAAAAGAGAGATAACGCCTGGAAACTCTGTTAGTATTCGGTAATTCCGAGATTTACTCGAAAATTTCACAAAACTTGCTCTAGGAAATAGCTGTTTTTTTAAACCCTTAAAAGTTTTTGGAAAAAGTTGTCGTTATTTAGAATCTTAATAAAATTTGCAAGGTCTCTAGAGGATTACTTTTTTAACTTTTTTAATTTTTAGGCAAATTATGAAGTGTCAAACTTCATACAAAATAGGTCATTTTCAGAGGTTTTTACTGGATTAGTTTTACACAAATTTAGAAATTGGTTTCTTTAGAAACCTAGATAATATCCACAAGATACTGTGTTTCCAAAATATCTAATGAAAAATGTGTAATAACGTCATAATCAGTTATGAGCGGTTGTATGAAAAACAGTGAAAATGTGAGTCGTGATGCACCACCTTAAGTGAAACGCACTGTACACGCTAGTAATCATTTCAATACTCCCATCTCTGATTGTACTATCGATACACTATCTGGATTCTATTTCAGTAACACGATAATTCGAAATCGCTGGTAGTATTAAATATATTGTATAACAAACGTAAAAATTACATAAAAATAAATGATTTATTTTTAATACATGGAAGTAATTTTGTCGTAATCTCTGACTTTAGTTCTTATAATAAAAGATGATTAAATACTTTATAAACTGTGCAAGGATTTTTCGGTGCTTTAGCGTTGTTATGTCTTACACGTGATTTTTTTTCGGTAGGTAAAAATCATTCAAATGATATCCCCTGCCCTTGGGCGGAGCGTGAGATAGTGTCAGACTCTTATTTTATTTTTTTATTTTATTTTATTAATAAGGCACACCAACAATTTGTTCACAAAATAAAATTTCAGAATGAGTATTTAAATTATGGTTCCGTGTAAACAAATCAATTATAGGCATGCACAACATTCACAATAGTTATTTATAATTACATAATCACATATTTTATATAAATTTAAATTAAATTAAAAAGATTCATTGATATCATTAAAAAAAAAAATTCCATTAAAAATTTCAATAAACCAACTTAAATGTTACAATATTAGTAAAAAAAAACATGATAATTAGAAAAAGATCGCATAAAAAAAATAAAAACAGACAAATTATTAAGGGAATTATTATAGTCATTTAACATACATAATATACATATTCATCAATTCATATTAAATAAAAATAAAAAAAATATCATTCGAAAGTAGGGTGAGCAAAACTACGGATCAATCAGGCTGATTTTCGACTTGAACTGAACCAAAGAGTCAAAGAAGATGTCAATATCCCCGTTGTTACAACATATCTTATCGTACGTGGTCACGAACCTATTTAATGGAGCAGATCGCCCGAGATTGGTGCGAGAGCTTCTGCTCACAAAGGTGCTATGTGCTCTCACTGTCCTCACAGTGCCTCGACGAGGTACATCAAGGTTTATTTGTTGCAGCAGTTCAGGAGTGCACGAGATACCATTTACGATCTTGAACAAGAAAATCAAGTCTGCTAGGGTCCTACGATTTTGCAAAGATGACATTCCGAAGTGACCAATACGCTGCGTGTAGCCGGCTCTGTAGGGACAACTGTGATCCTTATAACGCAGGTACCGTGTAAAGTTCCGTTGGATTCCCTCAATACGGTTTGCGTGGACTTTGTAGGTTGGATTCCAAACCGGGGATGCATATTCAAGTGTGCTACGCACCAAAGCGCTATAAAGGACCTTTAAGGAAGCAGCACTCTTGAATTCCCTACAAGTTCTTTTAATGAATCCCACCATTCTAGCAGCCTTTACTACGATATTATCAATGTGCTGGGCGAATGAGAGGTCACTACTCAGCAGCACGCCAAGATCGCGGATGGTTTCCACTCTCAGTAGTGCAGTACCCGCTAGTGAGTAATGAGTCGGTATTGTATGTTTTTTGCGCGTGAATGTGATATGATGACATTTCTTCACGTTCAATACCATCCCATTTGTATCACACCAGGACTGTAATGCTTCGAGATCGCGCTGAAGCAGTTCGGCGTCACTGAGCGAGGCAATTCTACGATAAATTTTAAGATCATCCGCGAATAGAGAGCACTGGCTGTGACTAAAGCAGTCCGGAAGGTCGTTAACAAATATTATAAATAATATTGGGCCTGCATGCGAGCCCTGGGGCACACCAGAAGTTGCGGTATATTCAGAGGAGTAGTAGCCCTCCACTACAACTCTCTGCTTCCGCTGATCTAGATATGATCTGAACCACTCTAAGAGACTTCCATGTACACCATATCTTTCAAGTTTCAACAATAATAATCGATGGTTGACTTTGTCAAAGGCGCTACTGAAGTCTGTATAGAGAGCATCAATCTGCACCCCAGCGTCCACGGAAGCAGAAAGGTCGTTTACGAAGGAAACTAAGTTGGTAACCGTTGACTTCTTGTTGCAAAACCCGTGCTGCTGAGGTACTATCAGTGATTGAATATGAGCAGTAAGGACGGGGCAAACCAAAGACTCAAAGACTTTCGAGAAGATAGAAAGCAACGAAACTGGTCGGTAATTGGCTGCATCAGCTCTATCTCCTTTTTTAAAAATGGGAACAATATTTGCCTTTTTCCATTCAGTTGGAAAAACAGCAGTTGTTATGGACTTGTTGAATATCAAGGCAAGTGGGAGAGCAAGATAACGAGCACACTTTTTGATAAAAATAGGGGGCAACCCATCGGGTCCAGCACCCTTGGTTATATCAAGCTTTTGGAGAGCCCTGAGGACATCGCTTTCAGTAAAAAAAATCTTGCCTAGTGCATGTTGGGTAAATGCGTCGGACACTGCGGGAGATAAGTCAATACTAGGGTTGTCCGGAATAAATGTCGATGAAAATTGCGAGGCAAAGAGATTACAGATGCCGTTGCCATTTGTGGCAACGGTGTTGTTTAATTTTATCGTGGATGGGATTGCTGACGATTGAGTATTTTTGGCTTTAATGAACGACCAAAATGCCTTAGGGTTGTACCGAATATTGCTCTCCATTCCATTTACATACTTTCGGTATGATTCCTTGATATGCGCACGCGCCCTGTCGTCAAGAATTCTGTACTCAAATTCGTCACGAGGGTTCCCATACTTTTTATAACGGATCCTTATTTTCTCTTTTTCCTTCAAAATATTGACAAGAGATCTCGTGTACCATTGAGGAAATTTGCTGCAGAGACGCTGTCGTTTAGGAACGAACTCACTAACGATAATATTTAGGTGATCATAAAGAGTGGAAACCATTTGGTCGACGTGAGAAACCGATTCTAGTAGCCGCCCCCAGTCAATATTGGAAAGTTTTCTATTGATTGATTCATAGTCAGCCCTGCGGAAGTTAAGGGAAATTGTTTGATTAGGCTTTAATGTAGCGATCCTTATAAATTTGAAGTCGATCTCCAATGGTGGGTGATATTCATCCACTTTACATAATGGTGTTGCACACTTATTTACCACTCCAGTTAATACATTAGACAAAACTAAGTCCAGAACTCTACCCTTAGAATTTTTCACAAAATTAAATTGATGTAGTGAATTTAAGGACATGAAATCAACAAGCGAAAAACCTAAACTATTGCTATAATTTGAAGGAATTGCTGTCGCCACATTAGAGGTACCCGGATCCAATTCCCAACCCATGAAGCCAAGGTTGAAATCTCCCAAGATAACTACGTCATCTCGGGCTGCTTCTATAACGCAGGATACAGAATCCAAGATCGAATCTAGCTGGTCTTGCTTTACTCTTATTGACTAAAAACCCCACCTCGTTCCTTCTTGCCTTTCATACCGGGGCCGAGCCTCCCTTTTGGAAACAGACCTTAGCCCCAGTAGGCTTCGACTCAGCTGGGCCCCTGCAGTTGCTGACAATTTCTTGAGGCGCGCGGCAACAATGCTCGCCGCTGACTTCTGGTCGGTCTGGAGAGTTACCGGACGGTTGGATTGCTAGCAACCGATTGCTCGCCGTCCGCAAGCCCATGTGACACGTGGTTGTAGGCTACCTATTACTTTTTTTTGCATATAATCAGATAAAGTTGCATTTTATTGTTGCAATGTAACTTTGATTTGTAGGTGAGGTATTATCGAAACTATTGGTATATGTCAAGGTTCTTGAAAATACCTCACTAGTCAGATTACCTCTGAGAATTGTAGAAACTAAATCCGATCACACATAAAATCAGCCACGAATGTCGATCGATTTATGTTCAATTTAAGAATTGTGAAGGTTATGCTTGAACCTTTGATCGTTCATGATCTATAAATCAATCTGAAAGCCAAATGGAACAGTATCTTTCAATATAAAAAATCACATAATAGGTAAAACAGGCGGTTATCCGCAACTCTACGACTAAGGCGCGTATTTTGCGTATGGAACAAATCACATAAATTGAATTTAGTTTTTTGGGCATAGCTTAAAGAAGATTTAAAATAAATTTAAGCTCAATTGTAAACACCGCCATGTCCGTCGTGTAGGCGATCGGCGGAAGTGACCTCTTGTTGTCAGTCCTCTATCGCAACCCAGTGCTGGGCACGCCACAATTATAGCGTTAAGACCCCTCTTTGAGGCGTGGCTGGAAAGACCTCACGGCATCCTTACCTTCCGCAATGACATGGGACATGGCAAATTCGGGAGGTTCCGGCACCGGATTAAAGCGGAAGAGACGCCCGGGTGTCGCCACTGTGCGCAACGCCCGGAGGACACGGTGGAGCACACCGTCGAGGTGTGCCCTGCCTGGGCGGAGCATCGCCGTGCCCTCGTGGGGGCGATCGGCGGCGGAGACCTCTCGCGCCGGGCTTTGGTCGAGGTTTGGTCCGGAGCGAGGAGGAATGGTGGAGGCGGTCGCCTCCTTTTGCGAAACAGTAATGCTAGCAAAGCAGGAGGCCGACCGTATCAGGCAAAGACGCCCTCGCCGCCGCTGCTGGGATTCCGATCCCGATTTCCGGCCATCGTAGACGCGGGCTCGTGGACGGCGAGCCATGGGTAGCTCGCTGTCCGACCATCCGATAACTGTCCGGACCGAGCCCAAGATGACGACGGCGCCCTCTCTCGCTCTGTTCCCGCGCGCCTCAAAGAGTTGTTAGCAACAGAAGGGTCCTAGCTGGGTCGAAGCCTACTATGGCCAGGGTAATCCGAAAGGAAGCTCGAGCCTTGGTTTGAAGGCTAGAAGGAATGGGGTGGGTTTTTAGTCTGTAAGAGTCTGACACTATCTCCTGCTAGAGCGGGAGTCATAAGATGATTTTTGCCCACCGTAAAAAAAAACCTCTTGTAGTCAGCCCTGGTTCAAATCATGGTACGAAGGGGAAGGAAATGGGAACCAGTCACTCTTTTTGCAAAGCAGTAATGCAAGCGAAGGATGTGCTGGAAACCATGATGTGGACCACCACAAGAGTCGCCCCGTTGTATTCTACGCACATCTCATCTCAAAGAGATGAAAGCGAAATGAAAAACAAGTACTCTAGCGTTGGAACGAAAAAGGAAACTAAAGGAACACATATGGGCTTTAGTCAGTCTGTCACTCCTTTTCGCTCCACCCAGAGCGGAAGAAGTTGTTTCATGATTTTCCGCCTGAAAATAAGCTCAATTGTAAAGAAAATAACCATATAGTTTAGCATATGCTTTATTGTAAAACAATATTGTAACTCCTTTAAAATGTTGTTAATTCTATGGATTGATCTTTGGATAGACTGAAGGAGCAATAATAAGAAGTGATGTACAGTAAAGATAATAATAATAACTTGATTCCTTTCTTTCTTTCTCAGGTCAAAGACATCTACCTACACCCGGATCCCTTCTCAGTTCAAAACGGTCTCCTGACACCAACGATGAAAGCGAAACGACCAGAAATCAGGAGCTATTTCAAACCGCAAATAGAAGACATGTACAACCATCTGGAATAACAGTGACACACCTTATAATGTAGGGAATACGTTCAGAAGATGGACGAAACTTTTGTGAGTGACTGTACAAAGACGTGATTGAGGCTTGAGGACTTTATTGCTTTGATAAGTTTGATGGAGGGAGGGGAATAGACCTTTGGGTTGTTTTTGACGATGAAGATTGGTCTGACGGCCATAACAGCTTTTTTATTATATTGAACGGCGTCCTCCAGCACTTTTGGATTTTCGGAAGTTGGGCTAACTACTTGTTAAATATTTGATAGTTGTAAATCATTGAAAATTTAAAAACCGTAAAACCGCAATGCTTCAATTTTATTTAAAAAAATGAAAATCTTTTCATTGCACATAAGCTTACATGGGCACTTATAAAACGTCAGATTACACAAACAACCTTAGACAGAATAAACAAGAGATAAAATCTTACACATAAACACGAATGTTCAGATCCCTCTAAATTCGTCGAAATTCTTCTTTAACGGCAGCAAAAGTACTGCAAAGAATGTTAACTCGTTTTGTAATGTGTTAGCTTTTACTTCCCATTTGGATAGCGGCCAAGTTCAATAACAAAAAACACAACACAATGAATTATGAGGTGAAGGAAGTTGGTATAGGTCCAAACAATACATTGGCGGTCTTGCCAATTAGCGCAATCGATGACGGCATACACGAATACTTTTGGACTCGACTCGACTCGATTGTACACAGAGTGACGTGAATCGATTTTAAATTGATTACAGTTTTACTACACGTTCGGTGTTACATCAATCTTTAGACAAACATTTTACTGAAGACATGCCATCCATTATGTTTTTGTTTGTTTTCTTGGTTTACCCCCAAGGTTTAACTCATACTAATTCATTTTTATTGACTTTTATAACTCATGAAATAATCAGTTTAGTTTAAAATTTATAGTTACGAAGTGTATTTTGTTAGAGATTCTAGAAATTAGATCAATTGGTTTACAATTTTCATTTCAAGTCTTACAAGTAGTCAGCCCAGATTAATTTTGGTGGTCAATAAGAAATCAACAAAAACAAATTACAAGTTCTACTTATTGAAGCAATGAAGTCTCTCCTAACTGTGATGATATTAATATCACATGAACTTTTATATAACACCCTATCACAGTACAATATACTGCGCTACAATTTTAGTCACTTCACTTTGCTAAACGCTAAAATATACACTGTGCTAAATTTCAACAATACTGTTTGATTTCACGCATATTTGTAATGAAAATACTCTTTGAAAATTCTTTAAATTATTAACTGTAGAATCGACATTGTATATAATGAAATTGAATAGTATGTAGGGAAAAAATGTGCAGAAAGCAATTAGATTAAACATTAAAAGGTATGACGGGCTGGTGGGTCGTTTGGAGGGTAAAGAATTTATGGAAATAAATTTCTAATACTACTGTATTGCCCTGCCCCATCCAAAAAGGGCGTTATTATAATGGCAATAAAATGAACGGAAACTTTGGTTTCCTAAGCAGTCAATTAACATAAATTCTCATGAAGAAATGTATTTGAACCCCGAATTTCATTTCTAGATAAGAAATTTTTACGCAATTTGTGAGTGAAATCTACGCTACGCTAAACGCGCTATATGTCGATTATTTGGTATACGATTTTGAAAATCGATACTTTCATAATGACAACGTTATTGACGACTTGAGTTGATACATGCAACAATAAATTTTAATTTATCCAGTATTTTTAATTCCCGAAGCGGATTTTAAACAACTAAATATTCTTGCGCTAAATTACCTGTAACGGAATTGCCAGTAGCAAATAATTTTATGGTAATTACTTCAGAGATACTTCAATTTTATAGGAAATATTGTAAACAATAAATAGAATTAGGTAAAATTGTAAGCAATACGATTTACTTTACAATTGTATTAAGACACAAGATGGCAGGAAGTATGAGACAATCTAGAAGAAACGGTTATGATTAGGACATGAAATTATTGTTGTTTTATAATGCATGTCTGATAGGAGGTTATAGGCAAATATTTTAACTAAAATAATTTTGTCAATTCAGAGAACTGAGGAAAAGAAGGCAAGTTTTTTGAAAATACGCTTTATGGTCTTGCGGCAAGATTCCGCTTTTCTGAATTTCAAACAAATGACAATATAGAAAGTTGATCACGTAATGTATTATAGTGAACCAAAATAATTTTCAGTACAATCAGATAGTATTGTAAGAAAATACACGTAACAGTTTACCGTGCCTTCGACCGATGTTTTTACTCTTGCGAGATGCTATTTCTGTTACTTGCTAAGTTCTTTTTTTATTTTTGTCTAACTTTTGTGTGCAGAGTTGCTTTCATGTTGTGGCTACACTGTATCTTTTAAAGATGGAATATCCATGACTTGTGACGTCAGGTTGCAATCGTATGTCAGTGTATCTTCAACATTGTCTGAGGGTTGAATCTCTGTTTATGTTGTGAATGATAGTGAGTTTTACACGATGAAAATAGTATAAAAGTAATTACTTAATCCTAGGTCAAACTATCGCACCGTGTAGTGTATAATTTTTGTAATTCTAGAGCGCAATATTAATAAGTTGATATGCTTTGAGCGAACGTTACGGTTTCATGTTGTTCAAACCAAAATTTTGTTGTTATTGGTGCAAGTTGTACTATGATAATTTATTTTTAAATAAAATTTTCAAAAACAGTGTTGGTTTTGATATTTTTATATAGCATCCTAAAGTCCCTAACCTTAATTTTTTGTCACATCATTACTTAGTTTGGACCTCTGCAAAATAAGGGTTAGTCAGTGGGATAGTATAGGCTAATAAAAAAATAAAAAATGATATGCCATGACATCCCTGACCTCTACTGTTTACCACACATGAAGTCGATGTTTTTTATTTTTAGAACTTACAACCTAGTATAGCTACCAGGAAACACCGACTCTGTGGAACACCTACTTTATTGTCAAGTATGCTTGTATTGGACCCTATAAACTTTCAATGATGTTTAGTCAAAGACATCAAACCTATACTACCAAGTTCGTAAATTGCGTTCGATAGAGGGCAGTAATCTCAGCTCGTTTAACAAACTTAGCACTTGAATCAAAGTAACTTTTACACTGACAAGGCCAGTTTGATTTTGTATCTACAATATCTACAGATTGCCAATTGCATTTTTCACTTTTTCATCTAGTCTTAACTAATCATAGTTGACTATGATATTAGTTCACTGAAATATTTTCATCTTTATCTGTGTTTTTAAAACACTAGCAACATCTTAGGACTAGGTTACTAAAATCATAAACAAAGTTCTATGACTTTTGAAAAATTGTAATATTTTAGTTCATCAGATTTTAATACTAAAATAAAAATATTTAAACTGAACAGCAAGCGATAGTACAATAGCTGAGGGTAGCTGAACATGAACTTGACCTATGTATTTACGGGTAGACCTCACTAGTCGGTCAGTCGCATTGATGCGATCGCGTCGTGTCATATGGGTTCTAGTAGCGAAATTCGGCAGTGCAGACGTAATTATTTTTACATGATGGTGTATCAATATACTAACGTCGAGTACATGTGAAAATGATGCGAATAATTGTTAAGTGTGATGACAATGTTTCGAAAGCCGGCTTCCTATTACTACGATAACAGTACCTGGGTGCACTAGCTTCTGACATTTTATAAGTACCCATGTAGGCCTATGTGAAATAAAATATTTTGACTTTGACTTTGACTTTGGGAGGCGAAAGTAGATGCAGAGTTGAAACATGTTAGATAGAACAAGGAAATCTCGAAGATGTTTTTGGTAAATAAATTATGTTTTATAAAAAGTCATGAAAGAAAGTGGTTGTTTATGATTTTAGTAATACAGTTTTGCAAGGTTGTTAGTGTTTTACAAATAACCCTGTATAATAGAAATACTAAAAACAAGCGATTCTAAGCAACCAACATTTCAAGGAAACTCTGTGGTTTCACTATTCGTTTCTCAGATGCAAGAATTTGCAACTTTGAAATCTATATTTTTGACACAGTCGGGTTTTTTGTCAAGTTCGTTGCATGTAATAATAATTGCTAGCAACGCTTTATAACTAGCTTCTGTTTGTGGTTTCACCCCCGTGAAAGTATAAAATTATGCCAAAGGAGCATACTTACAGAATAAAAAGTGCCCTGTGCGGCCATATCTTGGAATAGTTCAAGACATGGTCTACTGGTGTATCCAATTCCATTCAAATCCGTTTTGAGAGTGAAGTTTTTTTTTCTTTATTTTTTAGGGCCTTTAAACTCAATGAGCATGTCAGTCCCATCGTAACCTAAACTAAATTTACAAAAATAACATGACTTAATTCATGAATCCCCAAGCGACCACCGGTGGCCGCGCATCTATTGTCTTACTATTGTGTCTCTAATTGACGGTATCTGAAGGGTTAATAATCAACAAAACTGTTTTACCAAGGTCGTACCGACACATTGCCATGTCAAATGTAATCTTAGGAGCATCACTTCTAGGGTTAGCCAGGATTTCAAAAAAAAAACCTATATCAATTTCATTGATGTTTTGTGATTTTGTCAGTAGCTTCCTTCCGGTTTGATTCTTGACAAATTCCACCAAACGATGGAAGTTGTAACATAACAACAAAACATACAAACATGCACCCAAAAAAAAAACATTTCATAATATTAGTGTGACATGAGGTTTTTGATGTAATTTGTGTATTACGTAAGCTTGCGCATTATATTTAGGTGCCTAATAGAGTTGATAAAAGCGGGCATAATAAGTAAGTAACATAATGGTAATATCCCAATCATTGCACCAGGCTGGATGCAAATGTTCCTGATGTCTTAAATAGCTCCTCCCCTTTCACATGCAACAGGTTCCGACCAACAGGATAAACGTGTCTTCTGAATACCTGTTTTAAAGTAAATTTTGAATGTATCGAGGTGTTCGTGAGGTTACACGTTTACGTCACCGATTTCGGAGAAATTGCCGGATTCCCTTTGTAATTACGGAACTATTCAAAGCATACGTTTATAATGAAGGACAGTCACGATTCTGGTCCCCTTAAAAATTTATGGTGTATATAGACTACCTTGTTAGAATTAACAAGGTAGTCTATATATACCACCAATTTTTAATCAGTTCAAAAACAAGGACTTATTAGAAAAAGTCTTGTTATTATTTAAGTAAAGTCTCAATTAATAATATTCATAAACAACAAAGTTATTAAGCGTTTGTTTAGATCCCAAAATATTACTTAATTTATGGAAACAGCCTGTAGGCTAGCGATTAAGAATGAATAAATGGCAATCAAAATGGAAAAACATCTGCGCGTAGTATTTTCTAGTATCAACTATTATGAATGATTGATTCAGTTATGAATATACCAATTATGACAAATTTTCGTGGAAAATTTTGGGATTTCGTTTATTATTACTTTTGAGTACACAAATATGTTCAGTAAAGGCTACAGATTTATGTACTTATTAAAAAATAATGGTGTATATAAAACGAGAAACAAACTGACTGGCGTTCAGGCGTAACTACTGCGGCTAGGAACGTGAAATTTTGCACAAAGTATTCTTTTATGACATAGGCGTGCACTAAAAAAGGATTTTCCAAATTTCACCCCCCAAATTAATTAAATGGGGATTCAAAATTTATACAGAGAAACCTACTTTTACGCGGGCGAAGCTGTAAATAATGAATAAAATAAAATAAATAAAATAGTTAATAATGGTATCATTAAAGAATGCTAAGATGATGAGTAGATAGACAATATATTCAATTAAAATCATGTTTAGCCTTTTTTTATCGTGCTGGATAGGTTCGAATAGAATTCAAGATAAGTAAAACTGATGACTATTTAAACAATATGTTAATTTCAATTGTTACTGTAGCGACCTTATAGATGCTACAAATGAATTGGCAAGTGCAGTCTACAATACACAGTGTATCCTAAGTAATGATTATTATAATGACCAGACTGTAGACTGTAAAATGCCAATCTCGTGCTTCACGCAATCCGTTACGGTTGCCATGAACTAAAAATACGATTATTACTAAATAAATTATACCATGATGATAACCGACAATGTTAATACTGAATTATTATTCTTCATACATTACACAGCTTCGTGAGTTTGCACTGGTGACAAACTAGCAAAGTCATCAACTGATTCTTCTTTTGAACTCTAATAAATAAATTTTGCAAATATTTATCTGATCAAACCAATCTATCTACGAACTGCTAAATTTCTTTAATATTATACACGTAGTAGTGTCTTTCCCTTTGCAGGTTCTATGAAATTTGCGATTCGTCGAATTACAAGTTTATCGAAAAACGAAACTCCAACACGATTGTTGGAGTTTCACAAAGGCCAGTTATTGGGCCGCTCTTATAAAATCTTGAATCCAAGGTATGTAAAAACTGCAGAAAAAACTGAAGATACTATCAAATTTATTTTGGCGATGGTAGCGATAGTTAAAGTTAAAGTCCATATAGACTAAGATATCTTCAGCGTTCACTATTGAATTGCTTTATTACATCAACTTGATATTCCCTATTATGGATAACTGGATGATTATAACATATAGGATCTACGTTCATCTCTGAATGCGTGGGATTACGACAGTTAAAAAGTCAATGCAGACACGTGTATTGATTTGAATTATTGCACGTATCATAATACATAAAGTATTCCGTTCGACGCATATCTCTAGCTATTCAGCAGATGTCTACTGTCTGTATCATTGCATGTTTTTCATAAGTATGAATTACACGTGGCTTAGGGGAAATATATTCCATTGATAAATTCTCAGGAAACTTACTAACGTCATGGATGTGCATCCGTTTCCAAAGACGCTTATGGAAGGTACTCCGGTATCAACGGGTTTACTTATAAAGATATTGATACTCAAGTAATCCCTACTAATATTATAAATGCGAAAGTAACTCTGTCTGTCTGTCTGATACGCTTTCACGCATAAACTACTGAACGAATTTAGATCCAATTTGGTAGGTAGGTAGAAGAGACACTGGAATAACACATAGGCTACCTATAATTCCACTGCTGAGCAAGGGTCTCTGCCCGCGCGATATACACTGTAGTCCACGCGGGCGAAGCCGCGGGCGGAAAGCTAGTAGAAAATAATATCAAATGAAGAACAGTGGCAGTGTAGATTGAATGCTTCTTAAGCGAATTGTCCAGAATTATAAAAAGATTAAAGGCGTAATAGGACATGAGTCAGTTAATGCTTACAGGTTAAAATAAGCCCACGTTCAAGACCAACCAGATAAGATTCACGCAGGATGACCAAAAGAAATAGATCAGTTACTTATCACAACAGGTAGAATGATGCCTATATATATATAGTTTATAGCATTACACAATTAGTTCGATAAGTATCAAGATTAATAACAAGTACCTACCAGATTCATATCAAGTATCAAGATTCATCATTGATGAGTACAATTTTTTTATTCTGGCTTTGTTTTATTTTTGTTATATAAAAGAGAAACTGACTGACTGACATATCAGCCGAAGCTACTGCGACTAGGAGCGTGGGATTTTGCACAAGGTTTCCTTTTATGACGTAGGCAAGAAATGCATTAAGAGAGTATTTTTGAAAATTCACCCCCTAAGTAGATGAAACGGAGTTCCAAAGTTTGTAAGCAGAAAACCGCTTTCACGCGGGCTGCTTTCAGAAACTAGTTTCAAATAAACTTCTTTAGGCAGTTTCCGACATACTTCTGAGCAAACTAGTGTTACTTTCCTAGTTACGTGTTACTACTTTACCTTATTGTCTTCCTTCACCATCAAAGCCCATAAATACTATACGCGACCAAAGTCGACAAGTCGTAGACAGAAGAGATAATTGAGAGTTTTATATCAATAAACTAGTTTTGGTCAGGCAGACTAACGTTTAGCTATTTTTAGATCATTTTTAAATCATACCTACGCACGTTTTATTTCCACCGTCGCAAGTGACTGCTTCTAATTCTTTATACTGTGGATGGTTGTATGTGTAAATGTTATTGGCTTGTTCTTTAGTTAGTTCAACTATTTTTTTTATATTTGAAAATCATTTAATGACATCTTCCACCCTTGGGCGGTGCGAGAGGGCGTGTCAGACTTTTACTGACTAAAAACCTACTCCTGTTCCATCCTTGCCATTGTTCTAAGGCCCCGGGTATTTCTTTCGCATCACCCATGGCCCCATTGGGCTTCGATCCATCTGGACCCCTGCGGTTGCTGACAACTCCTGGAGGCGCGCGTGGAACACTACGTGTCGTCGACGACTTGGGCTCGGTCCGGACGGTTACCGGACGGACGGACAGCGAGCTACCCGTTGCTCACTGTTCGCAAGCTCGCGCCTTCGGTGGAGTTAGTTCTACTATTGCATCTATAGTTTGGCCTAGGCTAGGGATATCTCTAACCTAGACCTAAATATAGCTATAGTTATGTTAACATTAACATTCTTACCATTTTTATTGATAAATCCAATTCTAATACTATGGGTGCGGTTATACCTACAGCCAGTTAAATGAATATTTATTTATTTATATATTCTTTATTGCACATCAAGAATAAAAATTTACAATAAGAAACCATATAATAGAAAACACACAATTGGCGGCCTTATCGCACTTGGCGATTTCTTCCAGGCAACCTAGATTGCCTGCGAATATATGAGAATATATTCGCAGGAGAACTAAGGTTGCCGCCGACATAGCACCAAGAGTTGCCAAATGTAAGTGGCCATGGGCTGGGCACATTGCTCGCAGAACAGATGGCCGTTGGGGCCGAAAAGTTCTGGAGTGGCGGCAGACACAGAAGACACAGCGTTGGAAGGCCTCTCACAAAGTGGACCGATGACCTGGTGAAGGTTGCGGGAAATCGATGGATGCGGGACGCACAGGATCGTTAATTGTGGCGTCACTTGGGAGGAGGCCTATGTCCAACAGTTGACATATTATATCGGCTGAAATGATAATAATGATGACAGCCAGTTAGATTAAATCTCGCATTAACATTATCATTATTGAATAAGTAAAAGTTGTAGTTAAAAATAAATTGTTGGTAGTAGCTATAAGATATATAAATATTAATCTTAATCTTGTTCTATTTTTGTGGTTCATCGTGAAGCTCCTTAGTTTCTATTATCCTTAGTTATTATTATTCATGAATCCCCAAGCGACCACTGGTGGCCGCGCATCTATTGTCTTACTATTGTGTCTCTAATTGACGGTATCTGAAGGGTTACAACGGGTTATTTATAGTGTCACTACCGCCATCTAGCGTCGAGTAGCAGGCAGATTGAAAGTTTTTCTATGTAAAAGATTTGTGCTATTTTAATATTTATCTTGTTTTTAATAATTTAATTGCTATTGAATCCTTGTTTAGTTACATAATATTGTATTACTTTATTTTTTTAATTAAGCCTTACTAAAAAAAACTTTTCACTTTTAATAAGAAAGAAATTAAATTTCTTATTAACAATTTAAAGGTTGAACATAATTTTGTAATAATAATATAGGGCATTCTAAGAACTAAGATCAGTGTTGGCCTTACAATAGAGCGAATAAAGATAAGCATACCATGGTCCCTTGATTAGATTTTATCTTTTTCATCTGCGTCTTAAATAAATAAGCAGCATAATTCTTCAACTAGGCAGTTTTTGATAAATTTGTGTCAGTGAAATTAGCTTGAAATTGAGTTGGAAATGAAATTTTGGTGATTTCACTACTTCGGCTTCGAACATTTTATTATCAGAGAACCAACAATTATGTAGGCAGTTCTTATTTTATACCCACCTGTCAACTTCTTTGAAGTAGTCATACTTGTCAGAAAAGAGACTACTGTATACGTGGCCGGTAATTAACAGTGTCGACAAACATTGTAGGCTATTTTCGTACGTCCATTGTTTAAAAACAAATTGTGATTCAATGAAGGCATTTAGCAAATAATTTGCTCACCCGCTGTCATAAGCCATTGTTTGTCGATAGAAAGTACTCAGTGTTACATACAAGTAGGTATTAAAAAAGCCAATGAATAAAATGACGTAAAGTTGGCTGCACATTCATTCACATTCAGAACGCGTTGCGTTTTTATTTATTCCATAATACCGCTTATCGGCGCATCATGCCGGGCCATACTTATACAGTGTTTCTGTTTAGTTGCCATACGGGCAGCAAGCAAGCTGCTCGTGTACGTCGCTTGCGCCGCGCGCGCCCTCTGCCGGAGTTGCGAGCTGCCGGTTTTGCCTCCAGTGACCTTGGCGCATCGGGCCGTGCCGTTCATTGGCCGCGAGAAGCTAAGACGAGTTACGCTCCTCCGACTGCTTCACTCCCTAAACTATGTCATTCGACAACAGAATACACCACCGCTCGGGGAACTCTCCCGTGCGTCCCTAGCCGCGCGAGGTGGCGGTCACAGCGCGCGTCACCTGTCAAAATGACGTGACGTTAACAGAGAGTCGTGTTTATAACCTCACTGTGAATCTTATTACTTTTTTTGGTGCAATTATGAAGGTTGGCAGAATGTTGAAGGTTCTAAAAGACGAACTAGGTGAGTTACATTTTGTTGTGTCCGTTTAAGGTTATGTAACGTTTTGTTTTGATCGGCGGCGCAAACAGATTCTGTGAGACACGGAATGGTTGATAGTCATTTACATTACAGCAGACAAAGACGTGATCTCTGTGCGGATTCTAAAAATAGCTTGTTCTGTAATGGCGGTTAATCAGCAGTTTACTCTTAGATTCAAACCCTAGTGTTAGTTTGGTATAACATTTCTTGTTTACTGTAGTTTGCTACAACAATCATGCATTAATTCCGTGCTAACTTGGGTAGCTATGTTATCGTAAACAAACTCAGGTCGGATAATAATTATGCAAATAAGTTTAATTTTAAAGTAAACATCGATAAGTGAGTCAATTGTTAACTTGCAAATTGTTTGTTTTACTGATTGCTCAATTTAGAAACTGTTGAAACTGAATTTGAAACTTTCTAAATGTTAGCTTGTAACGGTGACACTGATTGATCGATACCTACAATTAACTTGAACAAAATTGGCACTTGCCAGGCCTAACAAATGTATCCAACTACCGCCGGAACAGGATATATTATTATAAGTACTTGATATTTTTATAAGAATTAGCAGCCTAACACCTCTGTGGAAAAGTTTTTACCAAATTTTGAAGACGCACAACTATATGATAGTTTGTTTATTCAACAACTATCGCAATTTATGACTACATATTTAATATATTCACAATAGCCCATTTTATCCTCTCACGTTTTGAATCAACTTGCTCGAAATTCAAATTGAGTCTTTTAAACCTTTACAATAAGTTGTTTCATATATCGCCCAAAATGACTAAAACAACTAAAACTATTACTTTTTTATACTGATTCAAGGTCTATGTAATCGTATATATGTTCGATAGATAAAAGACATGCTAGATAATAGCGCGTATCAAAATTAATCAAACATAATGTATTTTTGCCATGGCCAGTAGTGGATATCAGTGTCAGGGACATGCACACGTCGTTATTGGACTTTTTAACCATATAGGATACAAATTAAATAAAACTTGTGATGATACCCTCTAATTTTAATTAATCAAAGTTTGATAATAATGATAGTAGAAGTCTCAGTTGCTGGAATAGTGCCGTTTGGGAGTTCAGTAGAGAACAAGAGAAGAAGAAAGTTGGAAAGATATCATATAAACACAGAGCCTAACCATGTAAGAATCGTTAATTGAAAAGTACACAACATCTAATTTTAAAAATGGAAGGTTGTCATAGCAATTTAAGATATCCGGCAAAAATTCTTTAAAAAGAAGAAAAATGAGGCTAGGAGAACGACGACTACTTTAACTCTGATACCAACCCAGAATAAATTATTACAGAGAGATGGCAATTTCAACTTTCTTTTTATTACACTCCTTTCAATCAGATGTTTAAAATGCTGATATTAACATTTATGTCCTTCGAAGATATCATTAACAACTCTGAATAAAATTACGAGCATATCTTGAAAGCGGACTCTTTGAAAGCCATCATTTTTAATTGAATTTGTGATAAACATAAACGGAAAGTACTTACGTTTTACTCAAAGTTTCAATATATTAGCTCTTTCGAATTCATTTGAGGCAAGTGAAAAAATGTATAATGATTAAGTTACTTTAAGGAATAGGAACTTAATCATTATAGTTTGTAGATATGCACGTATAGGAGTATAATATAGCAATCTGTTCTATCTAGCTTGATTTTACTATCATAAATCTTATTTGTCTGTCTATATTCATTGAATACTTGATCAAATAGCCAGGCTATATTTTGAGTTGATTTTGGACAGTCAAGTATTCTCCCAGTTTCTTACGTGCAATGTAATTGTTGTGTCTTGCTTGAGCCATTGCTTGTAGCCGTATTCTTATATTTTTATCGATATGTTGTAGTATCGGTACAGCTACTACATCAGTGGTGCTATTGTCTTCATTATTTAATTATAAAATATTATCTTTGACTGTGTGACCTGAGAAAGAGTGGCATTCGGTCATATGTATTCAATTCATGTGAACTTTTCTATGTTTATCAAGGACATTACTGCCACCACGAAACCGTTTGTCCCAGTTGTCTTTCGTATATCTTTGACAGTTTTTATAAATCTGGTCTGAAAGGCAGTCGCTCCGCCGGTATTCTGCCGCATCTACTTAGGCTAGAAGCTGACCCCATGCTACTTGTATAAGTTGTTGAGTTTTGAGTATAGTTGGAAAAAGGCTAGGGTGGTGATTTAATCTCTGATGATCATCACTTTATCCAAGCCCTCTGAATTGATAACCCCGCTACCTACTGGCATGTTAGCCACGATATGTACATGTAAACCTAAACCTTTATACAGTTATACAGAAATATGTTACTTTATATGTAACTCAATATGATTTAAAAGAGTGTCAATGAGTTTCTTCCACGTTCTTCTCCATAGAGATCTACGCTTTGGAACGTGCAATTTTGCTTCACTTTTTTGGACTGACTAATATTTGACTATTCAAAAGTGCCTGCAAATGGTCTATTTGAAATAAATGCTTTGATTTGATTAGATTAGAGTTGTTATACAGTTGGTTGTGCTACTTTAGTAGGAGTTCAAAAATTTTTTCTTTCAATTTTAACTCAGTTATTCACACGATCTTTAAATATATATAAATCTCCTCAGAAAAATAAGTACTCATATAAACAGACGTTAAAATCCCATCAAGGCGCATCATTAATTAAAATGAAGATGGTGAAATAAAATCATTTCATCATAATTTTGATATGTTTAATTTATTAGTCGGTTTTGAACGTGTCTGTGATTTAGTTTCTGCAGAATAAACAGAGATAACATGAAAGCAAGGTCGACTGACCACTGCCAATTTGTAAATTTTGCAACTGCTTTAGGAATTCGTATAAATTACCGGAAACATTTTCTAGTGTTAGATTTAATACCAAAGGATCAAGCTTGATATCTAAATGACATTCATCTTAACAGGGTCAAACATTTTAATCGATTAACTCGCGTTAAAACATACTTTAGTGATATTAGATTTGGTAGACAGACTTGATAGACGCAGTCTGCAAGAGGTTCTAATCAAAATATTGCTAACTTATAATATAACTCACTCTAATGTTATAAAGCCAATAAAGGTGAAATTATATGTATGTATGTAAGTTAGTTACTACGCTCAAATGGCCGAAAAGATTTGAATGAAAAGCACATCGGTTGACCATGTCCTAGGATAGCACATAGGATACTTTTTATCCCAGGAGTATGTTCCTTAGGGATCATTTTCTACTTTTACTTGGGCAAAACCACTGGTAGGAGCTAGCTTATAATATCATGTCATAACTAGCTCTTTGCCAGCGATTTCGTTCGTGAGAATATTTCCATGAAAAATGAAACACCCCTCGTAATAATGATAGTCTTTATGTCTGTTGGATTACAATTTGATGATTGTGTCGAATTTCAAGTTTGTTTACCCAAGGAATAATATTCTCCATATGACACCACCAAAATCTTTTTACACGGTTAGTTTTGAATAACGGGTAATGAAAACCTCTTTCATTTATTTAGGTTACTTATTATTTATGCTAATTTTTAAGTATATTGGTCTGAGGAATAAAATTTTGCATACAAATGAATGTTCCCCCTTAAAAGTAGAATTTATAAAAACCCCTTTTTTTGTGAGTGCTACCTCTCCTACATCATAGAAGGAAGCTTTGTGTAAAAAGTTACTTTCCTATTTCCAGCAGTTTTGGCTGTGCGTTGATATGTCAGTCAGTCAATTTCTACTTTTATTTTATTTATACTTGTATAGAAGATACCCGAGAAGATGCAAATTAGCTGTAGGCCAGTCAATATCAACACAAAAAGTACAAACTTCGTAGTTAGATAACTATGATTTTTTAAATATATTGTTAGGTCCCTTGAGAGTAGTAAACACCCAAGTTTACAATCCTGAACCCTGAACTCCCATGGTGCTCGAAAACCTGCGAAATTTTGGCACCAGTTTTAGTTTTTCCAAAAGAGCGTTTTTCAAGATTGTTGTACTATAATAAAGATAACTAAATTTGCTAAAAATTTGCTTGCTTTTTGTCCATGGGTTGGGAAGATGCAGCAAGTCAAACTGTCAAGCAAGTCAAACTATCGCAACCCAGTGCTCGGCACGCCACAATTATGGCGGTAAGTCCCCTCTTTGAGGCGTGGCTGGAAAGACCTCACGGCGTCCTTACCTTCCGCATGACGCAGGTCCTCACCGGACATGGCAAGTTCGGGAGGTTCCTGCATCGGATTCGAGCGGAAGAGACGTCCGGGTGCCGCCACTGTGCGGAACGCCGACCGCATCAGGCAAGGCGCCCTCGCCGCCGCCGTCGGGATTCCGATCCCGATTTCCGGCCAACGTAGACGGGGGCTCGCGGACGGCGAGCCATGGGTAGCTCGCTGTCCGATCGTCTGGTAATAGACCGAGTCCAAGACGTCAACGGCGCGCACTGTTCCCGCGCGCCTCAAGGAGTTGTCAGCAGCAGGAGGGGCCCAGCTGGGCCGAAGCCTACTGGGAACAGGGTTGTCCAAAACCCGCTCGTGCCCCGGTATGAAGGCTAGAAGGAACGGGATGGGGTTTTTAGTCAGTAAGAGTCTGACACTATATCCCGCTCCGCCCAAGAGCGGGTTTTGTCATAAGATGATTTTCCCCATCGGGAAAAAAAAAGTCAAACTGTAAAATTCTGTCACATGTTTTAGTTTTTTTTTTTGTTTCTGCGTCACCAGACGTGGGTCGTGCACTTACAGAAAGACCGGGTTCATGTGCTATATCCTATATAAATATATACATACATTATTCAGTACAATGTTTTTATTATTTAACTAGCTGACCCGGTGAACTCCGTACATTCAATAAATGTAGTATATCTTTTGATATAGTCAACTGATTGCGATGAAACAAAGCCTAAATAATATAACAAGTTACACACAATTTTAGTGGATAAAAGTTATCTACATCGATTTCGTAAATTTTACGTGATGCGCGTACAACTAAAAACTTCTACAGATTTATAACATGTATAGACGAATCAGATATATTTTTGATCAAACTATGAAGTCAAGAAAGAAGCAATACTTTGGTAAAAAAGCAAATAAAATTTTCCACAAATTCTTGCTTCATACTTTTCTCTAAAACGCTAAATATGACGCAAACACAAAATATTCAGTATTAGGAAAAGACATCTTTGACAAGCTGTATCTTTGCAACCTAGAGTGACGATAAGCTCAAATTGTGGTATATTTAGTTTGCTTTATTAAATCTTTAGCAAATATATTTGAAAAACCCTTTCGTTCGGGTAGTTTTCAGGGTCAACTTAAGTGTAAACTACTCTCAAGGAACCTAACAACATAAAAAAATCGTAGATACATTCGCGTTCGCGTTGTTTGATGTTGATTTTGACTGACCTACTGTTTACGTTAACAATTTAAATCATATAATTTTGTACTGGGCTAATTTCTTGAGATTTCAATTGAAATCGATCGTGTTACTCAGTAGTCAGTGAAGCATGAATATAATGCTTTGCGCATTCTAATGTGAGAATTTAGGTAATTTCGCAATTTATGTGCGAAGACCAGAATTTGTTTCACAACCTATTTATTTAGCTGCATATTATTTTGAACATAAATATTGACCTGATTCTATGTGCTCTGGATATTTTGAGGACTTTCGAATTGCAAGAGCACGGTGGTCGAACGTATAGAAATTTTAAAGAAATTCTAATAATTTCATGATAGCTTGATATTTTTAGATGACCGACATATCGCTCATTTAGGTAATATTATTTTCATTCCTACGAATATTATTATTGATATTTTGACAGATTTGTGTTCTGAAATCAACATTAGCCTGTTTACAAACCAGCTACACGAGATTTGCTAAAATATTTATAGGTGATCTTTGAAAATAAGTGTATGACTAATCTATATATATTTTCATGGCAGACAAAACAAGGAAACTTACGAATCAAAAATATTTGAAAGTTTAACGTCTCTTCCCTGCAATAATTCCTGCTAAATTGAGACAGTCCAGTACCACAATCTTGAAATCAATCTTCTAACAACCTGTTATTTATTAATTAATTTGCACGATATCAATCGGACTCTGAATTTAATTAATTTCAATGATAATGTCTGTCAGCCAGTTCAAGGTTAATCAGTAGTTAGATATTAATTTGGGTCGAATCATAATAATAAAAGTCTTTTGCGGAGTTCTGAGTTTGGAGTTTCTTGCTGGTTCTTCTCCATAGAAAACGACCAATTTTGAACCGTGCATTAGCTTGAATTTTTTGAATTTTGCGTAATAATGAGATATTAGAGAACCTTTCTTCTGGTATAATTTACAAATGTTTTAAATATTTTCACAGATTTTATAAATATTAAAATAAATGGAAGACTAATGATAATGAATACGTATAAATCTATTTATTGTAAAAGGTCATCTTCACTGCGTTGACCGTTGATACTGGTTATAAAAATAGTTGAGTGTTTTCAACTCATATCAAGGTCTGTTATCGAGTTAGTGATGAGTTAAATTTAAATTCAAGCTTAATATCTAATAAAGGGATTTACAGCAAATTAAAATTCATCAAAAACTTCCTTTCTTTCCCATTGCAATGTTTTCAAATTTGATATAGGTGAATAATCTTATTTTTCTATGGATACATTTCTATCAGCTGTTATTTTAGTGTTTTTTACGTTACAACAACTAATATTATGTGCAGTAGGTATTTTTAAAATAATTTAACTTTCGTCCTTCAAAGCTTATCGCATTCAATTGTAATGCATTCTAAAAATAAACGCAGAGTCAGATATAATTATCACCCGATTTAAAATTATAAATAGGGAAATATCGCGAGGAAACCAACAAGTTAATAATAAAATACTAAGTATGTGTAATACTCTGAGGACGTTGATAACGTCTCGTATTACGACCGACACAAATAACAGGCATAACTTAAACATATTGAGTAGAATGAGTAGCAAACATATTATGAATGATTGAACAATCCACGTCAATATTAAACTCATTAAATATTTGAAGTAATACAATGTTAATTTTAAATTAAATGTCAAACTTAATTCATTTCTGTGATTATCTCAGAAGAAGGTTAAAATGTCTCAATGTTAAACAGTGGAAATCTTCCAACCGTCAACGAATGAAGGTTGAAAAACTTGCACTGTTACTGTTTGCATCTAAACACAATGAATTCAAGTAGATATAAACAATGTCATGATATTAATGATGTGCAGTGTTCTTAAATCTTGTTAATTCAACATTATTATGATTGCAAAATCTGGAATTAGCTTCTTCGGCTTTGCCCATGCAGTAGTAGAAAATTATCACAAGGAAATTCTACCAGAATAAAATCATATATCCTATATGCTATTCCAGAACATGGTCTATGTACAAAACGTTATACAAGTCGGTTTTGCCGTTTGAGCATGAAGAAGTAACATACACACGTAAATACAAACTTTCGCCGTTATAATACTACTGTCATAATAAATATTGCTGACATAATTGAAAAAGGTCAGAAAACATTATGACAAGAGGTGATGGGGCGATGATACCAATACTAATAAGAACTGGTAACAAACAGGTTTTAGCATTGTAATTATAATGAAAATACAAAGTAACACATTCAATGAAATGAATACTACATGTGGGTCAGTACACTGTCAGATACGGCTATATCTGACCGCAAAACGAATTCAAAATCTTCAGTCGCTGGATATGTAATTATAGTTCAGCTGCACTCAACAAAAACTGGCGTTGCTATTTTGAAATAAATGAACCAGACAGTCGTGAAATGTCGTTTCTATGACTAACTAACTAGTTCTACTAGTATACTGGCTAGTTTTGTGCTTTTTAACACTTTGTAATGCAATTCCATCGATATGGCTCGCGACGACGGCATTCGCTTAGAAATATGCATTATGTTCGTACAATTTTAAATACTCATAAATCCGATGTTTTATAGGTGTCCACGCGATTGCAACCCTGACCGGTGTAGAAATATAAGTATTAGTTAGCATGTTGCAATGTTCTAAGCATATTATACCTCTAATTTTAATACTACACCATCCAACCACAAAACTAACTTTAAACGATATGTATTCTGCCATTTGCTCTTTGTGATCGACGGTAATCTCTTCGAACAAACTCGCAATCCTACTTTTGCCCATCTAAGGATCCAACATACAACCAAAGATTCCTGCTTTAGCGGTACGTTCAATAATGTTTAAATTCCTGAGGAAATTACTGTAAAACGGTACAGTACAGTGGAAGCCATTGGGATTGAGATACACATTTGAAGTGACTAGAATTCAATTTACACGTTAAAAAGAGCGTAAACGACACAGACACGCTCAGCATTCACTTAGTATTCATCAATGTAATGTTTTTATAGTCTACTAAGCAATAAACTAACCTAATTTTTCTTTCGTGTAGTACCCATAAGTCGGGGTGTGGAATGAATAATGCAACTATGCAAACCATGTAATGTATTACTTCGTCAAAACACGTGACTGGGGTAAATATCAGCCATTCGAGGTATTGTCGTGGATGGCATAGCAAACGAGACTGGCAAAATATTTCTGAATGTGACAACGGCCTGTTTGACTACAGCTATAGAAAATATTTTTTAACGATTCAAGCAACAATGCAGTGGCCTTAAACTCATTGTCATAGCAAGTGAAAATCTAGAATACAACGACATTTAGCCATTGACGTATAATTACTTAACTTGATTCTAATTCCAATTTGTTTCTCAAGGCATAGACCGGATTTGGATCAAATACTGCCCAGACGTACTTCCAAATAATTTCTCCAAATCAATATGTTAAATATTCTTCCAAATCAATATGTTAAATATACTAAAATAATACTGTAAAAAACAAAAAGGTTCGAGAGTTAATAATTTTAGTTTTAATGGATGTTTTAGTAAATTTAGATAAATCAATTTTATTTTCGTGAATTAAGATTTGAGAAGAATCGATATTTAATTTTCAAAATTATAATATATGCTTAAAATAATCATTTGCATTATTGTTTAAAATAATAATTACCGTAGCTAGTAAAACAAAATTAAAGATTTGTGTTGCGTACGTAAACAACGAAAAATACTTTCTCATAAAAATTCTCCGATAGATTTTGATGGGCTTTGGTTTACGAACAATTAGTCCAAGGAAAATAATACACTATGTGTACTATTCTGGGCAGCACTTAGTTTAACTCCTATATGTCTAATGGTCAGTATTATTTGTCAACTTCATTGGATTGGGTTTTGAAACCATACTATCGATAGTAACGATATTGGCGTTTATTTCTAATAAAATGCGAATAATAGTTGCTAGACGTTTCGCCAAGTTATTTTAATCGAGTGACCAATTGATTAGTGTAGTCTTTATAGTCGATACATGTGAGTTTATTCAGTAGGTATTGCGTTATTCAAATTAAACATTACAGTTAGTGAATTTATAAAAATCCGAACTATACAGAGACTTTGCCATCCGTACGTAACTGTGAGCCATTTAGTACTGAGAACCTATAAAATGTTATTTAATTAAATACAACACGATATTATCAAAAAGGTGATCGCTACTGAACAAATTATTTTAAATTTAACTAATCGTTTGTTACGATACGGAAGAGATAAGTGCTATATTTAGTTAAAGTTCACAAAGATAACCAAAGCAGTATTGATGAATCATTGACAACTAAGCTAATCATATAATGAACAACGAATTAACATCGTAAATATAAAGAATCAAGTGCTTGTGCACGTGTTTTGCTTAATTTACTAAATATTTCAATGTCTATATATTTTATGTGTGTATGGATCAATCCCTTTTTTTCTTTGCCATATCTCTCTCTTTCTCCATTAATAGTTATTGTAATAACTTAAATCCCCGTTATAATCATAGGAAGTAGAAATAATAAGGATTGCAAATGAACAATCACATCAAGATTTGCTAAAGGAGCAAACACAAACTCTTCATAATGTTTTTTTAAATACTGATCTAAGAATGAATTACATCTTCGGAACTGATTCTCAGCTACAGGAAAATTTTAAATATTGAATGTTCAGATTTTTCGTTTATCATGATGGATGGATAGTTATTTTTGGTTTTCCTCATTATCAACACATGTTTGCGAGTATTTACAATATCGGTAGCGACAATCTAAAAATATTGATAGAGAAACAGAATCGTGTCAACTCGTATAATATTGTTGGAGATCTTTTAACCGAAACATTTTAGTCCTTCCGCGTTCTTAGCTCCGCGTTGCGATGTGTCTTCATTACTTTAGAAAACAGTTCAGAGCCAGGATAATAAATTGTCAGTTCTATATTAATTTGGAACGGAAAATGTTGTTACAATTTTAGACTCACGACACTCGCATGCATTATTGCATGGTTCCATTTCTTAGTAGTCAATTCTGCACCTATAATCTCAACTTTAGGTTGATTGGTCATCGAATCTATTTTTTTTTTAATTTTGACTCTAACCTGCTCACGTACCATAACAGTTTCTCAATTTACAGTGATCACGAATACAGTGTCTACACGTACGTGTTGATGTGACCTTTTGTAGTCCTATTTCGTCTAGCATTACACAATGTCCAAATTTCGTGCACGTCCCTACCAAATTTCGCATGGCAACTAGTCACGGTCCATTACAACGAGGGTTAATTGTCATTCTATCGCAGAATTAGAAAATATTTATTATGTAGCTACTGTCGCTGGAAATACCGCCAATGTGAATAGAATGTGGCTTTTCTCAGGATTAAAAGTATGTTTATTTATCTTAGTGTAAGTGTGTTGTGTTTTTAATGGGCATGGTGTTACCATCGAAATTTTGTATGTATTGCTCATAAATTACTGGATGCATTAATTTATTTGCATCCACATTGCTATAAGTATACATAGTGACTGATTTCCAAATGGATGTGTTTAACCCTTCAGATACCGTCAATTAGAGACACAATAGTAAGACAATAGATGCGCGGCCACCGGTGGTCGCTTGGGGATTCATGAATTAATAGAACTAATCAATCAAGTATAAAATGTGGAGTGGAATACCCCGTTTCGTTCGAACTTAAAACGTACAATATAGAAAATATCACACAACGAAGGAAAAACATTTAAAGAAAAATAATAAACAATTGAATAAAGCGGTCAACCAAACAATTAATTGCAGTGGAGAGTTTTACGAAAAAGAAAACAGTTGACGACTGCAAAACAATTAAAATGTTACGAAACATTTTATCTTTTGTTGCTCTTGGCTCAAACCCAGACTCTGTATTAGCGAAATAAAATTTCAATAAAGTAAACACAAAGAAAGTTATGTACCTATATTTGAAGTAGAATAGTACTATCTAACCAAAATGTTGTTTAATATCCGATAAACACTAACATCCTGAGAAACCAGACATTTTGCAATCTAAATTTTATGTAGCTTCGATTAATCGTTCTATTGGTTTTATATTCCTGTAAATTGCTCTTCGGATGTTTTATGATCTTCATACATATATATATCTATATATATATGTATGAAGTGTGTATATCTATATATATATGTACGAGTATAAATCAATTGCTATTTTTTTAGTCTCACTAAACACAAAAATTGCGTAACCGATTTGGATAAATTTGTTTGCTCTTATCCAATTTTTTTTTTATGTCACACTGCTTAAAAGAAATAAATAAATTGGGAATACCTGAAAACCAGTTTAACAGGGGCAGTAACTAGATCATAATAACTTACTGAGATTTAGGGAAAAAATGCTTTGCACAATGTTTGTCAGTAGAGATGACTCTTTAACCCTTCTTGGCGAAATCAGGAAAAGCATGATGCAGAAAGCCAGTTATTCGTAAATGATGTGATTGTTCCACCACAAATTCCACTCCTAAGGTTCATACGATTATAATTTATAGTAAAGGCGCAAGGTCTACTTAAAGACACCTAATAGAATTTTATTACCTAGTATAATTTAGGTATAAATTATAAATTTTATGCACCTATCTCTCCCATCTACCGTTGCTTCAATGAGACTTTCTTTATCTAATCCAAAAACGTAAGTACCTACGCATAGTTGTCAATAATGCTTTACCTCGTATGGTATTATTATCATTTGTACCAGTATCTATCGACGAATTTCATATTTTATCTTGCATCGCCATGCCCCAATACACGTGCATCAGTGGCACAAAGCCAATTAACATTTAGTTTATCTACCTGTTACTCTTGGCTGAGTATCAGAAACGCTTCCTATCACCCTATTAATTTCTAAGATTTAACGCCAGCTTAGACTTTCAAGGACGTGATTAATATTGACGTTATTTTGTTTCGGTGTACTCTATAATTGAAGTGGCATTAGCTATATGCCAATCAGTGGGTCATACGTTGATGGATTTTAGTTGATGTTTCGAAATCTGTAGCTTTGTTCATGTTAGATTCTGTCTACGTTGTTTGAAGTTTTTTCCTATTGATCACTTTGCTCATATCAGCTTTCTGATCATCAATGGTAGTACTCGTATTAACTTCATCAGAGATATAATCATTTGCGTTTGTATGTTTACTTTAGTTTCTAATATATTGAGTGGAAAATGGTTCGTTTATTTTCATATGTTTGTTTAATTTTTCATTAACATTTTATTTGATGTGAAGTAAACTACTCGTACCATTTAAAATTTTATTTACCATTTTTAAGAACATAAATTGTTTCTTTCACTCACGTCACGGCCATTCACCTCAGTTTAATAATGAAATTGCATATCTTCATTTATTTGAGTTAACTTTTAGAGTGGTGCTAAACTTTTTATGGTTTGACGAAATAAAGGGAAACTTTTTCGGCGTTTCTTGAAACATGCAATAAAACTCTGAAAAGATTTATTTTGCCATATAAAATTTTACTTGCGTGTTATCAAAAAATATAATTAACAGCATGGAAATAACATTCTCAATCCAGCGTTATGACATGGAATACCAACCGTTCGATGTTATCAGTAACTCAATAATCGTTACTTTATGAAAACTGTTTTTGTAAGCGAGAATTAACTGTACTTGGTCGTCGGTTAATGCCAGGAGTTATTTTTGTAACGCATATTCGTAGTTTTCCATGATCCTGCCTGGTGATAATAGGTCACTAATTTATGTATCCTGTGATATCAAGTTGGTCCAACCTCCCAGATTCTAATGTGTTTCTAATAGAGCAAATGTGAATATAGTGTTTAGTGTTTTTCGCCGAATCCTCATACTTTTAAAACCCATAAAATTCACCACTATCTTCACTCATAAATTACCATCCATCTCATTTCTGTTTGATTTACGATGAGTGCCTAATGTGCACCATTTTATTAAAAGATTTAATGTAACTACATACTCAAATAGCAGTAAACATGCTACATTTTCAGGATTTATATTCATAATAGAATCTTTTTATTTTTATGTGCTCTTTTTATCTTATTTTCAAAAGTGTGCTACAAAATATTAGGTAGCGATAAGTTTTATCCGAGTATATCCTCATCACTTTTATCTGATACATTCTATTTAGAGACAGGGCGGTATTTTTCCTATACCTAATCAACACCGTCATACAGATAGTTGGCCATACCTGTGACGGTATGAAATTACGAGTGACGTCATTTAATAGCAGTATTTCAGTTACAAAGCGATACGCTTTATCCATACTAAATTAATAATAAGGCAAAGTAGCATCAAACTTGGAATATTTGCAATATTTATGCTAGTATATATCCCTTTATTAATATAATGGTTTTTAATACGTAATTCGCTTATCCCTATTAACAATGTCGGATGTGAAAATTGGCAACTTTACACGAGAGCGAGTCAAAGTTTGACATACGTCATTGTTAACTGGCGAATGGGCCACATCTGACAATGTTAACGTGGCCCATTTTAAAAACTACACATAATTTATTTTTTCTTTTTGCTGCTATTAAAAAAAGGGACTTTTTGAGAGTGATTCGTGAAATAAAAAGAAAATGGCAAAAAAACATATCCGACATTGTTAATAGGGACAAGCGAATTATAAAACAAAATTCCCGCTCTGAGTGGAGTGACTGTACTCGTAACTAGGGAGATGCCAAGCGGCGCCAGAGCCCAGCCCCCAGTCAAGTACCGTTTGGCTTGCGTCAAACGCTTCAAGTTAGCCACGCCCTCAATTCTTTTGTTCTGACCACCTGACTGAGCGTTGAGATGACGTCATTTCCGTACACTTGAAGTTTTCTACTAGCGTTAACGTTTGCAGATTAGAACTTGGCTAGGGGTATAGGGCGTAGAATGATCCAAGTGGTGACATTTGGCCGTTGCGACTGAGGCAGAATTCACCCGAGGCGAGGGTATTATGGAACTGAGTGGCGAAGTGTACTATTTTACAGGAGGATCCCAGATGGGTCGAAGTCTACTGGGACCAGGGTTATCCGAAAGGAACTCGAGCCCCTGTATGAAGGCTAGAAGGAACGGGGTGGGGTTTTTTGTCAGTAAGAGTCTGACACTATCTCCCGCTCCACCTAAGAGCAGGGGTTATCATAAGATGATGTTTGCCCACCAAAAAAAAAAGTGTACTATTTTGATGAGGCAGTTATTGAAGCTCTAACCGCGTGTATAAAATGCTAGTTACGACACTGTGCGAGAATAACAGAATTTACTTACTATAACCCACCTTTGTTCCTTCAGTTGTCTTTTTCTAGGGTCGGAACTTCGTACGTTAAGAATTAAATAATGCAGGCATTATCCTATAATAATAATTAAATTAATAATAATAATTTAATATGCTATAACATGGTAACTAGTAAAATTAAATTATCTGTAACACGCTAATAACTCGCAAGTAGCCCAGAATACCGTTTTACACCTATCTATTTACTTTGCAATTTGCAATACATAACTATGTACTTTTGTTATGTTAACAATGCTAATGGTAACATGAAATATTGTTAAAATATTACTAGGTACACTCCATTTTTACTGAAATATAAAAGAAATATTGTACGATTTGTAGCTCTTAAAAGTGGTTTTAAAACTAGTAGGTAGGAACTATAACTACGAAGCAAATAACAGAATTTGAATCATAACAGGAAAAGTAGCTTCTTTACGAACATTACAAATAGATTTGATTTTTTATATAGAAGGATTAATAGTTCTTGATATTTTACATTCAGTACGATGAGTATCCACCATACGTTATTGAAACCTCCACGGTCCGGACTAAGCGTTTTGCCTCGTCGTTTATACCACGTACGTCCAAGGAATGGAACAATTTGCCTGCTGTGGTCTTCCCTTCCAATTATAATTTGGGTATCTTCAAGGCTAGAGTGAATAGGCTTTTAATAAACTAGTGCGCCTCAACATCAGAGATTGCATCACTGCTTACCATCAGGTGGGATTGCAGTCAAGCACTATTTTATCCAAAAAAAAAAATTAAAAGAAAAAATATATTTCGCGCTCGGTGGTATTATTATTACGTAATTGTACGTTTTTATTGAAAATCACAAAATAAAATCCAGGAAAGCCGAAGATATAAAACCAAAATTTTTGGCTGAATAAATTTCGTATACACGTGTTCAATACGACTATTAAGGCACTAGGCACATTGTTTTATTATTAGTGAATGACCTTGGTACCGCCATGTGATCCTATGCAATATACATTACTGACAATATGATACATGTGTCAATAAATTGCATAATTGACACATTTTCGTAACAGGTTCAAAGCAGAAAATGAAGCAACTTACAAAATAGATTGACGCCCATTACCTGTTCTTGTGAGGATATTTGAAAGGGTGACCGTGAATCTAGATCGCAAAGGGTAACTGAAGGTCATAGGTGTGGTTTTAGTCAGTAAATCTGTCACGCCCTCTCGCTCTACCCTAGACTGGAAGAAGTTGTTTGATGATTTCCCTCATCAAAGAAAAAGACCTATCATCTGTCCGTTACAGGCTTATTCTCAATAGACGACAGGTACCATCAAAGGCTGTTTCACAGCTAAGATCATTTTTGCTTGCACTTGAAACGAAAACTTCAAAAGGTTTGGGTTGGCGACGCAGCGCAAGATTCAAGCGAATTTTTTTTTTAAGTAATCACGCAGAAATAACCTCGATGGTAGCTACTTTCAACAAACCATGTATATATATATTTTTTTTTTATATTCCACTACTATCACACAACGCCGTCTAGTCCCAAGCTAAGCAGAGCTTGTGTTATGGGTACTAGACAACTGATAAAGATACTTATATATTTCTAAAAACATACATATTATAGATAAATAACATCCAGGCACAGAACAAATGATTATGCTCATCACACAAACATTTTGTCCTGGGTGGGAATCAAACCCACGACCTCCGGCATAGCAGTGAACCACTAGGCTAACAGGCCAGTCATGTATATGTATATTCAATAAACCAACAAGAAATATGGAAAACAATGCATTTTCGATACCAGCAAGTTTTCAATATATATTTGTGCTGCTAAGCATTAAAATATGTTGACATTTAGCACCAGGACACACAACAGTGAACTGCGATAGTTCTAAGCACGGACAAAGCGAGTCAATGCAATATGCATATTGCATATTCTATTATACATTAACATGTAGGTACACAGTGTTAGCAGAAGCCGCAAGTTCAACAACGAAGCGATAACTATTTAAATTTTGTCCTACTTCGCAAATATCCACACTTGATAATATTGTTACGCCGTTACATTTCAACACGTCATATCTCCGACAAATTAAAGAGTAGCAACGAATAATTAAAACGCATTACTGTTCGAAAGCTCTAGAACCAAAGTACCTACCTAGCCTGGCAAGATCTGGAACATTCCGTCTTAAGTACTTGTTATACCTACTATTTAGTAGGTATGTAATCTGTAGGTATCTGTAGGTGGATAAGGGAAATGGTACTTTCCGCCATTCACAATAGAGTCGAAATTCGCGTGAGTGACTCGCGAAGGACAAAGCAATAAAATTGATTTATGGCCCCGCGACGCGACTCTATTGTTCTGGAACTATCCTGAGACGTCAGTATCTAGAATTTTCTTTGCTCCGCGTATAAATACGAGCCCCCGAACGGAAGTGAGTCAGTTCTGATTTCGACTGCGATCAAGAGCGATCTACCTAAGTGTGCGAAGTGATTTTATCTAACGACCGAGGCGATAGTATAACGGAACTCTAGTGCTAACTGTGATTTGGATTATTGTTGACTGGACTAATTATTTATTGTTTGTGGTAAATAAAGTTCTTTATTGGTATATCGGCATTTAATTACCTACGTACGTAACAACTGGTGTCAGAAGTGGGATGCCGTTACCACAGAAGGACGACGAACAGCGACCACGAACAAGGAGGCAAGCAGAGATGGATGCTGCGCGTCATCGTATGGAGGAGGAAGATCAGGCTGGCACGGGAGCAACGGCAGCTGCTGAGGTGCCAACAGGACCATCCTCAGAATTGAACCTCGCTGCGGTGTTGGCCGCCATGCAAGCTAGTATGGAAGCTGTCCGCCGCGACCAGGAAGCCGCCCGTCGCGAACAAGAGGCTAACCAGCGTAAGCTTCAGGACCTAATCGCAGCTAACCAGGAAGAAGCTCGCCGCGAACAGGAAGCCGCTCGCCGCGAACAGGAAGCCGCTCGTCGCGATCAAGAGGCTAAGCAGAACCTGATCCTCGATAAAATCGACCACGGCCTCGTTACGTTGGGTGAGAAGGTAAAGAATCTCACCTTAGAGGTAAAGGAGGTTTCCGCCCGAGCTGATAGCCTCGAAACAAGAATTGATGGCCATGAAGATCGACTGCTGGACATCAATAAAAAAATTGTCAAGCTCGAAGCACGCGAGCCCATTGCTGTTGGCTCACCATCGCACACCCCCTGTGCATCGGCCGCAAAATTTGATGTGCCGCGTTTTGATGGCACGTCTTCCTGGACGGCATTCAAATACCAATTTGAAACATTGGTTAAGACTAACCGCTGGGATGATGAGCAGTCTTTCGCGGCATTAACTTTGGCTCTACGAGGGGACGCTCTGCTGGTCCTGGAGAACCTTCCTCCGGACGGCAGGACATTGGAGCGTCTCATGGACGGACTGGACACTCGCTACGGTGACAAGCACCTCGAGCATGTTTTCCGTGCGCAACTTCGCGAAAGAACGCAGAGGTCGAACGAGAGCCTCCAGCAGTGGGGAGTCGAGGTTGAACGGCTGGTCCGGCGTGCATACATGTCGATGACACCAGAGACAGTGGAAGTAAATCTGGTGCAAGCATTCATCGACGGCCTACGGGATACTGAAGTCAGGGCTACGGTGCGACTCGGACACCACCAAACTCTAAAGAGTGCGATGGCTCACGCTTTGGAAGTGGAAGCCGTACGACAAGATTCTCGTACGCACAGAGTTCGGGAAGTGGTGGTGTCGCCTACAACGCAGCCACGTCAACGAGAAGTGGTGGCTTCTTCCTCAACAAAGTCCCGCTATATTCCGACGTGCTACGGGTGTGGGGAAAAAGGGCACATTCGTACCGATTGCCCCAAGAGGAAGAGGGGAAGTGTGGACTCCGGAACTCAAGTTAACGAGGAGTCGTTAAACTAAAAGTCGCCAGGGCCGCGGGGCGGGTGCTGGCTGGTCAACTGAAGGCCCCAACCATCACCATCAATCAAGTTCACGACGGAAATAGTTTGATAGTCGAAGGGACGCTGAATGATAGTGCTTGCAATTTTACCGTTGACACCGGGGCGTCGCGAACTATTGTAAGACCTGAGTTGCTGAAACGAACCATCTCGTGGCAAAGAAAGTCTCCATCCTGCCGACTTCAGACAGCAACCGGCCAGTCAGTCTCCGTCCTCGGTGATACAGAAATCAAGTTCAAAATTGGTGATCAAGTGTATACCCACCCTGTTTTAATTGCGAATATTACGGACGATTGCATACTGGGTCTCGACTTCCTGCGGAATAACCGATGTATTTTAGATATCGCTAGGGGAGTATTGAAGTTCCCAGATCAAGAAGTCTTCCTGCAAGGAAATAACTCATGCAACCTGTATTGTTTAAAGAATGTTACACTGGCTCCAAGAACAGAAACCTTAGTCGAAGTAAAATTTCCTAAGAAAATCAGGCAAACAAGATGTGTTTTGGTTGAAGATACTGGCCGGCACCCGGAGCTCATCACCGCGAGAACATTAGTAATGACGAAAGGGAGATCCAAGGTAAGGATTGTGAACCTTGGAAAGGAAGAGGTTCAACTGAAGAAAAACAGTATTGTTGGGAGATGTGAAGGAGTGAATTATCTCCGGCAAATCAATACATCTTCAGTGAAACAAGACGTAATAAAAGTTGAACCTGATCACATCCAGCAACTTCTGGAAAATTCTAAGAACAATTTATCGGCTTCGGAACTACAGCAAGCCAGGGAATTTCTGCTACGGTTTCGAGATATCTTTGCAACGGGAAAAGACTGCGGAAGAACAGGTCTCGTCAAGCATGAGATAGATACAGGTGATGCTAGACCAATTAAACAGAGACCGCGCCGTATACCCTGGGCTAAGGAAACTGAGGTAGCAGAAATGGTAAAGGACATGGCTGATAGCGGAATAATTGAGCCTTCTACGAGCCCATGGTCTTCTCCAGTCGTTCTGGTGAAGAAGAAGGACGGCAGTACAAGATTCTGTGTTGACTACAGAATGCTGAATAATGTGACGAAGAAGGACAGTTATCCTTTGCCGCGGATAGACGATACGCTGGATATGCTCAGTGGTATGAAGTGGTTTTCTACCATTGATTTGAAAAGTGGCTACTGGCAAGTGGAGATCAGCGAGAAAGATAAAGAAAAGACAGCGTTCAGTACGGGCATTGGCAACGGCCTGTGGCAATTTAACGTAATGCCTTTTGGGTTGTGCAATGCTCCAGCGACATTTGAACGCCTCATGGAGAGAGTCATGGTGGGCCTTCTTGGTGACGTCTGTCTGGTTTATTTGGATGACGTCATTATAATGGGTCGCACTTTTAAGGAAAACCTAAGGAACATGGAGAAAGTGTTCACCAGGATACGAGGGGCTAACCTAAAACTAAGCCCGAAAAAGTGTGCCCTGTTCAAGAAGGAGGTCAGCTACTTGGGACATGTTATTTCCGCCGATGGGGTGAGAACCGATCCTGAAAAGATAAAGGCTGTCCAACAGTGGCCAGTTCCAAGGAACAAAACAGAAGTACGTGCATTTTTAGGGTTGTGCACATATTACAGACGATTTGTTATGAGTTTTTCGGACATTGCAAAACCGTTACATCAGCTGACTGAGGATAAACGAGATTTTATCTGGGACAAGAACTGCGAGTCATCATTCAACGAGCTGAAACAACGGCTATGTGAAGCGCCTATACTGGGGTATCCGAGCAGAGACGGAAGATTTGTCGTTGATACCGATGCCAGCAACACGGGAATTGGAGGAGTGTTGTCACAAGTGCAAGGTGACAGACAGGTCGTGATTGCTTACTTCAGTAAGGCACTTTCAAAGCCAGAAAGGAACTACTGCGTGACTCGACGAGAACTGCTGGCTGTGGTAAAGACCTTGCAGCATTTCCACAAGTACCTCATAGGAAGGCAGTTTACGTTAAGGACGGATCACGCTGCATTAAAATGGCTTCTACAATTTAAAAACCCTGAGGGCCAAGTCGCAAGATGGCTCGAGCAGCTGCAAGAGTTTAACTTTGTGACGGAACATCGCAGTGGAAAAGGGCATAATAATGCTGACGCCTTGTCGCGACGTCCGTGCAATGAGGACTGTAGACACTGCCAACAGAATGAAGCCCGAGAACACGTGAATTTAATTAGGACTGAAGGCACCTTCAAGAAGTCCCAGGAAGAAGATGAAGATATTCGACCTATACTGGACTGGAAGCGTAACGGAACTAGGCCTCAGTGGAGTGAAGTATCGTCACATAGTCCCGTCACAAAGAGCTACTGGGCACAGTGGGACAGTTTAGTCCTAGAAAATGATGTGCTTTGTAGGAAATGGGAATCGAACGATGGCAAGGAGGTGACCACACAAGTGATAGTACCACGATGTGAAGTGGTCCCCCTGCTACAAGAAATACACGATGGAGCTTCTGGAGGACACCTGGGAATTAAGAAGACTCTACTGAAAGTGAGACAGCGGTATTACTGGCTCAATTGTAGAGATGACATAGAGCAATGGTGTCGGAAATGTACAGCGTGCGCATCTGTGAAAGGACCACAGACCAGAAGCAGGGGCAGGCTTCAGCTGTACAATGTGGGAGCCCCCTGGGAACGTATTGCCATCGACGTCGCTGGACCTTTCCCAGTTACGGATGACGGAAACAAGTACATAGTGGTGATCCAGGACTACTTCACAAAGTGGCCCGAAGTCTTCGCCATACCCAATCAGGAAGCGACGACAGTGGCGAAGAAGGTGGTCGAGGAAGTAGTATGTCGGTATGGCGCACCTTTGGAAATCCATTCCGATCAAGGCCGTAACTTCGAATCTGCGCTGTTCCAGGAAATGTGTACTCTTCTGGGAATTTATAAGACACGCACAACGCCTGCGCATCCTCAGTCGGACGGAATGGTGGAAAGGTTTAACCAAACCCTGGAGAATCATCTGGCTAAGGTTGTCGATGACCATCAGAAAGACTGGGACCGGTATATCCCACTATTTCTGATGTCGTACCGATCGGCAGTGCATGATAGCACGGGACATACCCCAGCAAGAGTGAATTTCGGCAGGGAAATGAGACTTCCAGTCGATGCCATAACTGGCGTGCCACCTGACAAGACTAAGCCAGTTACGGACTACGTAAGTGACCTTCAAGATCAATTGGACGAAGTGCATAAACGAGTACGTGAGAATAGCATGAACACCAGCGTTAAAATGAAAACGAGATACGACCGTAATGCCAACGCCCAGGGATTTGAGGAAGGTGCACTGGTTTGGCTCCACAACCCACTTCGACGAAAAGGGAAGTCGCCGAAACTTCAAGCTCGATGGGAGGGACCTTACACCGTACTAAAAAGGATCAACGATGTAACCTACCGCATCAAGAAAGGGTTAAGAGGGAAGCCTAAGGTTGTCCATGTGGACAGATTGGCGCCGTATCACGGATCTAATAATGCTCGGGACGAGCATGACTAAGAGGGGGGCACTGTTACGCCGTTACATTTCAACACGTCATATCTCCGACAAATTAAAGAGTAGCAACGAATAATTAAAACGCATTACTGTTCGAAAGCTCTAGAACCAAAGTACCTACCTAGCCTGGCAAGATCTGGAACATTCCGTCTTAAGTACTTGTTATACCTACTATTTAGTAGGTATGTAATCTGTAGGTATCTGTAGGTGGATAAGGGAAATGGTACTTTCCGCCATTCACAATAGAGTCGAAATTCGCGTGAGTGACTCGCGAAGGACAAAGCAATAAAATTGATTTATGGCCCCGCGACGCGACTCTATTGTTCTGGAACTATCCTGAGACGTCAGTATCTAGAATTTTCTTTGCTCCGCGTATAAATACGAGCCCCCGAACGGAAGTGAGTCAGTTCTGATTTCGACTGCGATCAAGAGCGATCTACCTAAGTGTGCGAAGTGATTTTATCTAACGACCGAGGCGATAGTATAACGGAACTCTAGTGCTAACTGTGATTTGGATTATTGTTGACTGGACTAATTATTTATTGTTTGTGGTAAATAAAGTTCTTTATTGGTATATCGGCATTTAATTACCTACGTACGTAACAATATTGTGTTTAATTATTTTCTAGTCTCTTTTCGTTGGTTACACTTTTTTTATGCTAATTTTTGGTATCTTTGTCAATTTATTATGTCATCATGTTCTTGTCCTTGGGTTCTAGACAAATGATATTTAAGTAAAAAAAAAATTGTCTAAAATGGCACCAATGTGCACTATCAAAATATCACATGATCAGTCTCAAATATTTTGGAGCTCTCAATAGTATCCGTTGGTAGGATTTTGTTTTGTTAAAAGCAAAAACAGTGTATTTCTTACTCACAGAGGACAGAAAATACAACAAAAAAAAATATCTTGTGTATGCGAATTTGTATGTTTGTGAACGCACCCATGATACAATAGGCAATCCTAGTGTCTGTAAAGTTTTTTTTTTTTAAGTATACCGTTATGTTATTATAACCGAAATAAAATGAGTATTCTTTATAGTTACCAGTGTCTATGAGGAAGTAACGAGAAATTATGTATTTGTATAACAATTAAGTAATCTAATTAGCATTTTGATTCTATAAAATCAAATGTTTGTAATAAACTAAATGCTATTAGCTCTATAGTTATTACACTAAGTAATAGTTTTAGATAGAAATCTTAAATATCAATGGAGTATTATTTCCAATTTATTACAGTTATTAACACATCACCGGATAATAAACTTCCAGTTACTGTACTCCCGCAGTAATGACTTGCTACTTGCAAATCAGAGTAATATAATTTCACTAATTAAATAAAACAATAAAGTAAATTGCAAAACTAAAAGCTTTTTGATATCTCAGCTGCCAGTTGAGGCAAATACCCTTTTAATTGAAGCTATCAACTGCAAAGCCATTGCACTATATGACGTAACAAGCATGCCGACTGGAAAACAAAACCCGAAATATGAAATTACCTTTCAGTGGTATGACTCATACGCTGTTTCTTACTGACTCATTTAAGTGAATTAAATTGACCATAACAAACTTCAAGTTACCCGTACACATAAACTTTGAACGCAAGAAGCTATAAATAATCACTTCAACGACTTTCAACATAAAGGCATGTTAAGCGTATTCCGTAACTATTTCCATATCGTGTGAGCTATATTTGGACGCGACATGGCATAAATATGACCAGTTTGGTCGAGTTAGTCCAGTTATCGCCACACATCCCAGGCGGAGTTCTATTTTTAGATCAGTTTAGTCATGCATGACCATTTACATAGAGACACTGCGATGCGTTACGATGGCCATCAGTTAAACTCAAATAAAAGTTGTTGTGTCACCCCACTTGAACTGGCGAGTATATCATATGTTTGAATTTTAGGCTTATCGTAGGAGGAATGAGTTCCGTTGGGCGATTTGTTCCGAGAAAACGAGCGAATTGCATGTTCACTTATATTATTTTTGTCGTGTTTTATAACCTCGTCACTTTATTCTCGTGTGCGTTGTTTTTGCTCCTGTTTGGTTTTACAGCCGAGGTCAGCATTAAAATGTGCAGTCATATTGTTATGACTGCACCAACTGCCGTCGAGTATGATATGAACTAAAATGCTTTTTTAATCTAAACAGCTGATTTCACTTTGTTAGATTCTACACTACCTTCTTGTAGAATGATCTGTTGACACATTTTGATTCGTTTTATTAGTTTTTATGATTCGGCCACGCTCTATGCTTCAGCTAGCAATGAAACCCTTGAAATTGGAGAAAGTGGGACCATGATCTTATCGATGTTAATGTGAGTGTTAAGTTCACTGTTCTGTAAATAAGTTCATTAACCCTTCAGTTCAATAGTAAGACAATAGATGCGCGGCCACCGGTGGTCGCTTGGGGATTCATGAATTAATTACGATCATTATTAATATAAAAATATTAGGTTGTGTTGTGTGGTATGGAGACATGCATTGACATAATTTCTTTATTCCTTTTCAGACGCGTTATGGCGGTTGGTTATATCATCCTGATATTTTCTTATACTCAACTTGTATTCAACATGTGTGCCTCTACTTCGAGACTGGTCCTTTAAGTCTCATTACGTCGACATTATAAAGCACTCCCAAAGTACAGTTATTCAAGGATCATTTCCAAATTGGTACAGATTTGACTGTGTAATTCTATTTCTTTGAAAATCGTTACATCCTATATTGGACTTTGCTCATATGCTGTCTGAATGTAATAACATATTATCATTAGTTGTAGATTTATTATTGGTTGCTGTTTGTAGTCATTACTATCTATATCCGTACCATATACCCTAAGCATGTATGAGAAATGTGTATTAAGGAAATATGATGGGTTTTACCTTTTAGGTTTAATCACAAATTAGATTCTATTTTTTTTTATAAACGATTGATTCTATTTTTTTAACTAATCTCACAAGTCACAATTCCGCTACATCGAGGATCTTAGAATAAACTCTACCTATTCAAGAATATAACAACATCAAACAACATTACATTATTGCCAAAGTGCCAATTGATTTCACACTGACTACTCTCTATAGATTCGGCTACTAAGACTTAAATTCAACTGCAATATTTAAGTGCAGAATGCTCTCCATCATCACGTTTCCAAGCACATGATGCTACATGATCTACGTGGGTAGAACCATTTACCTGCTTATTTATGTTCCGTGTATTAACAAAATGATGTGAGGAATATTCGCGAAATTGTTGGTTGTGACGAGAAAATATATACATTTTCTTTTGAAATATATTCACGTTTCTATTATTGCGTGTTTTTAGCGGATATCGAAGTAGGTGTTCCTAATGTTTTTTTGAGTGATTGAGGACTGACGTGTTTTATTGGACCATTTATTTCTATTGGGTGGGACATGACAATTTTACTTTATGCTTTTTGTAACTGTAGTGTCTTTATTACCATGGATGTTCCAGAAAATGTATCGCTATAAATTATCAATTTGAAAGTAAAAATGTTTTCATTGAACGAATAAGTACCTAAGTTAGCCTACATTTTCAAATACAAGCCAGTATTTTTATCGTTTCACAAATACAATACGCGACCACAGGATGTTAAGTGTATAGTATCTTTACTAAGTAGCAAAACTGTAAACATTATCTTAGTATCACATGCCATTACATAAGAAACATCTGAAGACATATCATTCATCTTTATCAAAAGATAATCATTACGATTATCTGTACCGACAACGTCTCAATTTCAAGCATCTTTCTTCCTTGTATGCAACAAATACGATTTACTTATGAACTCTTGTATAAATAAAGCCCTTGGTAATGAGAAACCGGTTGTACCGTCAAGTTCAAAATACTCACTAAAAGTACGTTTCACGAAAGTCATCTGTCAACATGGGTTAGGGCTTGCGTCCATCGACACCGGAGTAACATCATACGATCTGATGACGTACGTGATGTGGATCAGGTAAGACGGATATGCAAAAGAAATATGAATAGTTTGCGTGCAAATGCAAAATTAGTTGTTTTTGTTTGTAGCTTTGTCTTGGAGTGGAAGACTTTTTCGGTTGTTAATTTTGCTATCAACCAGATTATTTTGGAACACAATAAAACTGTTCACTCACATAATAATTCCACTTTTGTTTTTCCACTGTTTGCTAGGCTCTCACTTTTGTATTGACTTCATGCATCATGACTAAATATGGGGTCTTATCGACTCTTACCAGTAGGTACCAATATTTCAAGATACCATACCAGATATTGTCCAAAATGAGTTCAACTTGCATGTGCTTGTAATTTTGAAGAACAAAATTATTTGGCAACCCACAGAAATTTTATTGCACAGCAATGATCTTTTGAATTTATACTACATCAAGTTCCATTTGACTCTAACCGCGGGTTTACGAGCGAATGAGATCACGCATCGTATGATGCAGTGTGTGAGAGAGATAGCTACGCATCTGATCATACTATACTAGCTAGAACACTTAGTTGCAGTATCCAATGGAGTTACGTAGTTGTTATTACCATTACCACCTGTGCCATTAGGTACTATATTTTCATTGTCCTTCATCAAATTTAGAGATTTATAATAATTATTATTTGAAATAAATTTAAAGAAATATTCTTGTCTTATTTCTACTTTGAGTTATTTAACCCGCTGTGGTTGTCGAAAGGCAAAATGCTAAATTTGTTCTCTTGTAAGTTGTTCTAAAGGACAAACCGAACGAATAAATCGAAAGCCTTAGCTTTGAGCAGATTAAGTACTAATGCGGTCACTAGTATAGTAGGAAGCAGCCACTATGAAGCTAATTAATGCTTAGCAGATGATATTAATTAGTTCATCCGCTACAGTGTAAGACTAACTTATGATTACGAAGAAGTTGCGTGACCGATGCTTATTCACGTTTGTTGAAGTGTAAAATAAAAGATAGAAATATCTATTATAGAAGAAAATTTATGATTTATAACGGGATCTACGTAATTAAATAAAAGAGAATTCTAGCTAGTTACAAACGTTAACAAAATAAAATAGCTCACTTACTTTTACATTTGAATTTCTAATAAATAGCTTATTGTCTATTATTATTCATCAAATCGCTAATTAAATATAATTATCTATTTATTTACAAAAACAATATTATGTAATCTATGAACGATTGCTATTCACTATCGCCACTGTATAAATTATAGCATATGTAACCCTAGGCAATCTGGAATAGTCTATTTTATCTTATGATAATTTCAAATTAATTGCAAAGAGATTATTATTATGTATTTTCAGATAGTATAATTATATGAAGCTTAAATACCTGTAGAACACATGTGTCAATAAGATTAGGTAACGTATTCTAATCAACTATCTTTAGCTGAATGTTTCGTTTAGTCATCAAAGTTTTTCCAATCATTACCGTTAGTTAATTTCAATTAAAACTTTTTGTTTCCTTCAATAGGTTCTTTAGCATCTCTAATACTGGCATGTAAAAACAATCGCTGTGAAAAAAAAACATTCGCATAATGTATGGAAGAAGGGACATTCTTTCAGACCAGAAATGTATCAATTCTTTACAATATCCCATAATCCTAACATTTATCAAAGCTTAATTCGTTACATATCTCTCGTGTGCTGATGGACAGCAAGGTTTAGCCGATGATCCGTCGTGTTATCACTATTAATGATTACGTGGCGACTGGTACTGTAGCCGCGGGCCTAATCCGCCTAAATCATAATGTTGTTATTTAGAGATATTTAATCCTCTAAAAAAACGCCAAGTGACTTACTTGAGAACAATGTTTGCCTTAATACGTTAGGAATGTTTGTTTCAATATATTCAGTTGTTAGGAGGGTAATTTCTTCAAGTTTATCTTAAATTAGGCTAATTGGTTCTCATATACATTGAATGTGTCTATATATTAAATAATTTAATTTGTTACACATTCTCACCCGGTGGATGTGCTTGGTTGTGTGTCGTATCGTATGTCATTGGTTGGAAGAAATGGTTAAGTTTCGTAGCTTGTTTACTGCTTATCAGTCTTCTCATATACCGGTTTTGTTCCTCATGTAAGACAATAATTTTATTGTTATTTTGCCTTTTCTATCCATTGGATTGGTGACTTTCTCTGTAATGTTATTCGGTCAAAATACATCTGTTACTATTGACAAACCAACACTACCAAAATCTAAACGCCCATTCAATATCTATTGTCTGTATCTTGTCAAGTAGTCTGATTTGATCTTATATTTCTGTCAATGAACGACCATTGCTGATATAAGGCCTGTCAGCTGATTGTCAGCGACTTGATCGGGTTTTTAGAAAACGGATAGTTACGACATCAATGGGTTAGAAATAGTGATCTATATTTCCTTAATGTCTACAGTGATGTATAGGTTACTGTCAACCTGTACACTACATGTTATCCTGATTGTGATTCCTACTTTCCTTCCTCTTTTAGTAAAGGGAAACTGATGAAAAAATATATGAATTCAAGCAGACTTTTGAATTATTAAGGGAACTGGTTTTGTCTGCGCGTTGTTAAGCAACTATGAATTTCTTAACAGATGTAAGAACTACAGGAAAATCAGTTATTAAAGTCTAGCCTCGCCAGCGGCTAATCATGATTCAGTGACGGAAAAAGTTTATTATAATGATTAGGTACAACTCGTCAGGTAAGTAACCTTGCCTACGTAGTAGACAACAGCTAGATCGGATAATCATTCAGTATACAAAGGCAAATCTAACTGTGGCCTTTGTCGTAAATCTTCAACTTGAGAAATAAAAAACGATACAGGATTTATTTATTTATTTTATAATTTATGTACATATACATAAATGATATCTTATTATGAAAAAATGTACAAAAGTACTACGTGTTACAAAAAAAAATTTCTTTCAGCAGAACTGCGAAAGGAGAGAATAGAAGAGATGTAGACAATAGTGTGTAGAAAGAAGAAAAGAAGAGTTTGTGAAATTTTAAATTTAACTAATAAATACTTATTTAACTATAAAAAATAATTACATAATATGATTATCACACAAGAGAGGAAAGATAGCACTGCTTTTTCAGGATGTCTCATTTCAAAATATAAGAAGAGCAACATTGAAAGTACCAAAACAGTATCTATCAAAGTTAATCGCACTTCAGATTTATAACCATATAAACCTTCTTAGATTATGGTAGGAATGTACAGTCGTAAATTAATTAGGTTACCCAATTAAACAGCCATAAAGACTGTTGTTTAATCAGCTGTGGTAGAATGAGAAAATTAATTAGATAGAAAAGTTACATAAACCAATAAAGTGGTGATTTCAAAACAAAATCAAAGGAATCAAGATGAAATAGCAGTTGGTAACATTTTTAGTTACTAATGATTTGGGGATCTAAGACGTGGTGAAAACTTTAAAGATATAGAAAGGATACATATTTAGTTTTATGACAATGAACGGAAATGGAAGATAGGCTTAAGCATAATGAAAAACACTGACATACGATGTCGATCTGTATAGTCAGATCGAGCGAGATGGTTAGATTTAAGTTTTTTGTGAAATTGTTACTATGTACTTTGTTGTTCAATAATGCTTGTTCTATTCTATTCTACATTCGATGAGACTGATACTAACTTAGTTGAGCAGATGATTGTGAACTATGAATATTAGATTTTACGGTAGTAAGAGGAGCCAGGGATTTTTACCAGGCCTGGTGTATGGTTCCAAAAATATATCTTGCCCTTAGAACGAAAAGGGCAATTGAATGGCGGGTCTTAGTCAGTAAAAGTCTAACACTTCCGCTGTAACTAGAGCTGGAGGAATTATTTGATGATATCCTACCTCAAAATATAAAAGGCTTTGAGAGAAACGATGTGACGTTGGTAACTTTCAAGACTTACTCTATCGAATATGCACCGGATATTTACTATAGATGACGGCAGTGAGTGTCACAAATATTTTAAAAGAATTTATCAAACAAAATATTTTGTCGAGCATTAATCAGACTGACGTAACAATTAAAATGAGCGATAAGAGACATTCATGCCAGTTTAAAAATATATTTGTGTGTGACGTAAAATTATATGGAATTATTTGATTCTTTATCATCATTATGATTGGCATGTAGCACATCATTTAATTTTGGAATTAGGCCCTGTTCAATGTGTTCTTTATTTATTTGCAAAAAGTCTCCCTGCGAATATTGTTTCTCCTAAAATATAGATTTCCTTTTCTACGTTTGTCTATCAAACTCGATGTCCAGTAGTGGTCAGCCCGTTACCACTGTAAATCTGCAACTTGTTTTTTTAGAAGGCAATGTGAATTATTCTGAATGATACTCGTAGACTCTTGCCAGAAATAGGTGAATTTCATACTATATATTATATTATGAAATAATAATATACAGGTGTCATTTGAATGTATTATAAATATTAATTTACTAGCTTTCCGCCCGCGGCTTCGCCCGCGTGGACTACAGTTTATATCGCGCGGGCAGAGACCCGTGCTCAGCAGTGGAATTTAAGGTAGCTTATGTGTTATTCCAGTGTCTCTTCTACCTACCTACCAAATTTGATCTAAATCCGTTCAGTAGTTTTTGCGTGAAAGCGTAACAGACAGACAGACAGATAGAGTTACTTTCGCATTTATAATATTAGTAGGGATGTTTGTTACCTACTTCTTTAAGCTCAAATGGTGGAGTAGATTTGAAAATTTGGGATACGGTTAAATTTTATATTATTCTGAGAGATTTTTTTTTATGGTGGGCAAAAATCATCCAATAACAACCCCCGCTCTTGGGTGAAGCGGGAGATAGTGTCAGACTCTTACTGACTAAAAACCCGCCCCGTTCCTTCTAGCCTTTATACCGGGGCTCGAGCTTCCTTTCGGATAACCCTGGCCCCAGATCCTGAGAGATATATCTGATACTTAGGATTTTTATCCTCTTGGTATAATTTTCTATGGTCAAATAGGTGAAGCCGCTGATAGAATCCAGTTAACCCATAAAATAATACTTCCTATACATTTTGAAAATAAGTGTTGCTTATCTTATTTTTGCAACGTAAAGATATTACATAAGATAGTGTCGTGCCATAGATATTTGTAAGATTATTATCGTAAAAATATGATAAATGGGTGGATATTATTGCGTTATATAATCGCAGATGTCATTTTTTATGGTATGTTTTTGCATAATTGTTGAATCATTCTGAAAATAGACGTTGAATAACTTGCCTAGTTTTAGAAAAAAATAGGAATATGTAGTAATTTGCCACGTTAAAATTGTCTGGGTAGGTTGGTTACACCAATAGTTGTAGTAGGCTGGTCACACCAGCCTAGTACAACTATTAAACTAAATAAAATGTTTTTGATGAGAAATGAATTCCTTTTTTATTATTATTTTCATTTTGTATAAAATACCTATTACGTTATTGTCTAGTTTCGTTATCTATAAGTACCTATATTGTAGGTTACGATCTGTTGTAGATCAATTTAACAGGAAAAAAAATTACAAATACTTAATATTAAAACAAAAAAAAAACTTTTTACAAAAAAAATATAACCGACTTCAATGATAAAAAACACTGAAAAGTATCAAATAACTTTAATTTGGAAGTCGGTGTTTCTACAATAGTTTAGTCTCTTCGTTATTTAACACCGACTTCCAAATTAAAGTTATTTGATACTTTTCAGTGTTTTTTATCATTGAAGTCGGTTATATTTTTTTTGTAAAAAGTTTTTTTTATTTCACACTTTTTAGTTATGGTACCACCACTAAAAAGTACCCCTCAGTCAAACTTAAATACCTTATAGTCAGAGCGCATCTCATAACGGTTCTAATAATCCCAAACACGGTTAGATTACATTAATTTACCTTTCGGCTTCATCATCAGATCAGTTCGATATATCCTCTCCCCCTCTTCTTTCAAACAGTCATTAGACTAGATGCTGGAGAGGGAAAGGATATATCGAACTGATCTGATGATGAAGCTAAAAGGTAAATCTTTCAATCAGTCATTAGACTAGATGCTGATAATCCCGGCTGTAGCATCAGGCCAGATTTATGTCAACATTGCATTGAACTTAAAATTTAGTCCTGTTTAAAATGAGCCCAAACACGACTACGGTGCTGTAATTTCAAGGTTTGTACTTTTCCTGATGCTCCTGGCTTCAGCATCAGGTCTATGTACTTTGGTGTTCTTTATTAGCAGTACGTTTATCCACACATCGAGCCGTTTTCAATGAGCCTAAACTCGATATATCTACTGTTTGTTGTCGAGGACTCATGATCATCAGATCATGAGACCAAATGTGGCAAATGCCCTATCAAACATCAAAACAATTTACTAAAACAGTCTTTGCCTGTTCGAGTAACTTCTTACTGTTAAGGAGTTGTACCTTCCATCATCAGCCCAGCTACCTGAGATGGTGACGACCATACGCAAATACACAAGATACTTCATAAAATATGCGAAAATCAATAAGTGAGCCTATAAAATTTGAAGGTTGCCCTCGATTTCTCCAAGATCCCATCATCAGATCCTAATTTGGTGATAATGGGACCACCTCAGAACTATCTACTTTCGAACAAAAAAAGAATTTTGAAAATCCGTCCACATTTGGGGGAGTATTCGACGAACAAACATACAAAAAAAAAAAAAAAAAAAAACATACAAACAGCCGAACGTAATACCTCCTCCTTTTTGGGAAGTCGGTAAAAACAGGCAAAAGGAATCCATCCAATTGCCTAATTACGTTCCTAATATCTTAATATGGTTAGCTGACCGTCCGACCTACCCGAAAGGACCTAACTCTGAGTGCCTAGGACGAGTGCGTTTATGACGTTCGGCGCTCCGATTGGCCAACTCCAAAGTCTTAACCAATCAGAGAGCCAAACGTAGTGAACGTTTCTATCGCTTGAATGTCAAAGCAACTCGACATTCTGGCCAACAGATCGTCGAAATTAATCACTTCATGATAATTTTATTATAATAAAATTATGGTCAGTTAAAACTGGCCATGACATCGGCAAGATTGACAGCTCCAGTTAGGGGCGATTCCTGCTAGGTCTGCGGATTGGTCGAAGAACTCACCTTGTAAATGGCACCTGGAGTCACACTGTCGGTTTAAGTCTGAAGCCTCACTCTTTCTCGCTTCATCCCGAGCAGGAAAAGTCATTCTATAATTTCCCACGTAACAATAAGTTAGGTAGGTACCTAATTCGGTGAGCGTACAACCGTCATCTTAGATTCTGAGCACTTAGTAACAGAAAATCCTGATATAACAAAGCATGCCAAGTTACCTAGTATCTAAGATAAGATCAACAACTAGACGATAGATTAGTTGATTACTTTAAAAAATCTGGGGTGTGTCGTGAGTCTCAGTATGAACATTCTGAGCTGATAGCGTTTTTTGTAGTGACCGATCTAAATAGGTAGGTATAATAGGTACCTACTTCGCTAATATCGATTCGGGGTCAAATTATGTATTATTTTTTTCTTTTCAATACTTAATCTTTTTTTTTTTCCTTTGGGTACCTACAAGAGCACCTAAAACACTAACATATTGGTTGTCATATGTTTTACGTAAACGTTATATGTATTTCTATTTCATGGGGTCATTGACCCACAGACAAATTATGTTGAAATGGAATGCGTCTATCAAAACCAGTAACATAGCGGAATCACGTGATAGGTTATTCGAAATGTTCGCGATGAATTACTAGCCATCGCCACTTCAATGAAATAGTGTTAAGTATATATTTACCTTCCTCCTATGTTTTATTGAACGACGTAAAACTTTAAAATAATTTTGAACATTCAATAGCCGTGAAATATATAACGATACATTCGAGTTTTTCTTTTTATTATGAATAATATTATTAATTATATTAATACTATACAAAATGCAAAACAAAAAACTTCAGAAAAGCTTTAAGATTTATTACAACGCCATCTAAGATTAAAAAGTATAAACTTGTTATGGTAGTATTGCTACTCGATACTAGGTGGCGCTATCAGCAAATCTTGCGAGTAGCTGAAAAGATCTTAAGAAAATTGATAAAACATCAGATAAAAACAGCTGGTAATATTATGACAAATTATATTTTAATATTTCAGTTATATTGTAATTTTATTCTACTACTATCACCCATTGCTGGTTGACCAGCTCGACAATCGAGATGTTGACCCGGAAAAATCGGCACGCTTCAGTAGATACATTGTTAAGCTTTTTGTGAATATTATTTTATTGGAATTTATTTGTTAAAAGTCGAACACGTCTCTTATCCCGGTACAGTTTGTTATAAGAGTGATAAGCGTTCTCAAAAATACAAGAAATGAACTATAATTGTAGTGCATAAATCTATGGAAAGATGGCGCGATTGTGCTTAGTTTAAATTTATGAAAGTTCAGATGAGAAACATACGAGTACGTAAACATGCTTATAAAATAGCTCGTAAATTATAATAATATACGATGATAATGATATTATTCTAATTCCTACTTACACGTTTGGTGAGTTGATGTAATTTTTCTGAAGCTATTTAAGTATGTATATCTAATAAATAATGTACCTACATCAAATATGTAGGGTACATCTAATGAATATTTTGGTTGACAAAATTTATTTTTGTTCCATTTTCCTTTTTATGTCAGATAGATTTGTTTGTTAATTTGCTATTTGCAAAGATATAGAAACGAATAGGTTAAATTATAAGAATTTTTTAGAAAAATTACATTCGACTACTATACAAAAAGAAAAACATAATTACACAAAAGTGCAGAATAACTTTAAATTCGGAAGTTAGATTTTTTAGGCCTTTTTTTGTAAAAAAAAAAATAGCACATCTTTGTTTTATTTTTGTGCATTAAAAAACAGGTTGTATTTTACAATGTTTAGTTTGTTTTTGTTGTGGTATCCCTCAGCTAAATCTAAATAGTACCAAAGAATTTTCCCGATTTCTCATAAATCGTATTTTCATTAGATCTTGGCTTGATATTTATTAGACAATCTTTTTTTTACAAAACCCGCTCTTGGGTGGAGCAGGAGATAGTGTCAGACTTTTACTGACTAAAAACCTACTTACTAATTAGACTATCTGGAAAATACCTAAACCATTTCAAAGAAAAAAGAATTTTCTGTTTAAAATGTCTCCTAATGGCGCATTCTTTAAATATATTTAATTCATAAATCCCCAAGCGACCACCGGTGGCCGCGCATCTATTGTCTTACTATTGTGTCTCTAATTGACGGTATCTGAAGGGTTAAAATTTGTTAATACTTTTCGGCCTTTCTGACAAATAAAATGTTTGTCAGAAAGGCCGTGTCTTTCTTTCTTTCTTAATTGTAATCATAGCCTGGATAGTCAATATTTTGTAACGTTACATTCAATTTAATTCTATACCTAAATCAAAATTCGAAAACCTTTCTTCAAATAAAATACCACACATTATCAAACATAAATACTCCAAATGACATGATAACACAGTAAACAAATCACTTCAGAAATTAAATAATCACCAGTTACGTTTCATTATTCGTACCATTGACTAGTGTTGTGTGCGTTTGCGCGGCTAGGAACAGAGTTGGTAATTGCCGTTTTCCACGATCGAGTAGGCGTGGTGTCCTTTGAGTGACTCTAACTCCTCCACCGTTTGCGTCGCGTCCAGAGTAGTTACAACCAGTAAACCTGCCTGGCTGCACTTGTCTCAATATCAATTTATTATCCTCCGTGGCTGCGCACGCTTCTCTCTCTCGTACTACGAAAGTATTCGTTTTATAAAATCTAAAATCAGTGTCTACATTGAAAAACGTTTTGCTGTTATGGTTTTTTCAATCTGTGTCTATTGAATTGTCGGGATACTGTAAAAACTATAAAAAGTGCGTGGATTCAGTGTGGAAACGGAAGATTTATTTTTAGACTCACCTTATCAAGATTTATTGGTAAGAATTTATTTGGTTGCTTGTTGTCAGATTATTATCTTTATAGATTTCATATTTTTATCACTTAATGTGCAATAATTTTTTATGATTGATTTGTGATCTTTACGGGTAAATAGGTCTTTATTGATGAAATTATCGTTTTAAAAACTGTACACTTTGAACTGTTCAATATCTTCAGATTGGCTTGGAATCATAAATTAAAATAACTTTCATGTTTAAGGCGTTTTATTCCCGGTATAAAAATAGTTATTAATTTGTTTTTGTTTTTTTTTTGTATTCGCTGGCTAAGTTCAATTATTTGTGTGTGTGTTTTTTTTTAAATTGGTTATAATTATATTGTGAATACATAAAACGAAAAAACTGTGAGTTTGGTTTTAATAAATTTCATTCGGGAAATTTTACCTTACTAATTACCCTTCTTCTCCTTATGGTTACAGGATATAATTTTTGTAACAAAAGCTATTAAACCAATAAAATATAGTGTTTGTTAGTAGGTAAATTTTTGGTATTTTTTTCTAAACACATCGGTATTACTGAAACAAATTAATAACTAATTTTAAATTAGAAATAACGTGCCATTTAAATTAAGTTTATTTAAACTTATAATTCTATTTCAATTCAAGGATATCACTGTTCGAAGTATGCAGTTTCATAATATGACAATTTCATAGATAACGGCTCAACTTTTTTTTAGTAACGATAAAATAATATTAAAAAATTTCGGTATAGCTGTCAAAATTTAATATTCCAGGGCAAGATGCTCTACATGGCAATATATTTTGGTTTGCTTTGGAACCTGGACCGATGTAGAAAAATTACATAATTTGGAAAAAAAACCGCTATTTCATTTTAAAGATAACTGACACAAACAGGTACAATATAGAGTTAGGTTCTTACTTGGCCATAAAGCGTGGACTATTAATGAAGTGATAAATATCGATTATGTGTAGTTCTATAATTAGAAATAAAATCACGCCATCACTTAAGAGACAATAATTTATACTAACATGACAGTGTTAGCTTAGTCATTGCAATTATTATAATAATTGAACTAAGTGATTTCATATTGAAATTGAAACTGAATTGTTTTGAGCTTTCGCAATTACAAGATAAATTCATTGGTTGTTCATTATTTTTTAACACACTCCCATCAACCCTGTCCGCCATCAGGTCGGTTTTTGTACCTCTTATGTAGTTTCAATTACATTGCCCTTAAAAATGCTTATATATACAATTAATTACGAACACAGTTTGATCTCATTGCATTTAATTGTTCTAGAATCTAGCTTTGCAGCTGGCAACTTGATAAGTCCATCTAGTAAATGAGATAACTGATAACACGGAGTACTACACTTTGGAATATATCCGCTTGCGTTTCGTCTCATCGTTTATACCGCGTACATCGAAGGACTGGAACAATTTGCCTGCTGCGGTCTTCCCATCTGATTACAATTTGGGTATATTCAAGGCTAGAGTGAACTAGTGCGCCTCACCTTCAACGATTGCATCACTCTTACCATCAGGTGGGATCACACTCAAGCATAAGTTTACATCAAATAAAGAAAAAAATAAATTTACGTGCTAGGTTCCTGTTTTGACAGCTTTGGGCTTCGATTGCTGTAAGAATATAAATGTAATTTTTTTAAACGACTGTTGTTGAAGTTTCTGCTTTTGTTGAAACCTATATAATAATTTAAATGGCAAACGAAACATTAAAAAAAATAATGGCTTTGTCATGTCTGTGTCAATCTGTCGTGAGCTGTATCCATCTTGCAATGTTTGCAATGGCAAATAGGTCGATATATGTAAGATATTTTCTCTAAAATTTCTAGGTCAAAACACAAAATCAATAAATATCACTTATTTGGTTTGTTACGTAGATAAACTAATACAATTTTCACCAGATTTTTACATGTTTACCTCAACTTTTTTTTTTAAATGCAATAACTTATTATAGCGTCAAGAAACGTGCGCCAAATCCGTCAAAATGCTTTTAAAGTTGAGAAAAGTGTTCGGTTTCAAATATAACTTACAAAAATGTGACGCAACGGCATATCTTGAAGAAAACATGAAACGGAAACAACTTTTCATGTTTTCTTCAAGATATGCCGTTGCTTCACATTTTTGAGCCCTGATAGTTCAAAGTTAAGTGCAATGACCGTTATCATCTAGATTAGATATCCATTATGTACTTATATGCCGGATAGATAACATTTAATTATAAACAATTAAAAGTAAGTCAAGATTCTCCGATAAGTGATTGAAACGTTCATAAATTTACAGTTCAAAAAGTCAACTTGATTGTTATTTTTAAGTTTGTAACTTGTAGATTTTAATTTAAATACACGTTGTACAAAACTTACATATTATTTTGTACATCCTAAAAAATATGAAGGGTTAGTTAGCTAGGCTGCAGAATTATTTACAAATTTACCGCGACCCTAGAACGCAAAGGCAGCGGTAGGAATAAGGATCGGCTTTATCTTATCAGTAAAAGTCTGACACTCTTGCTCTACCAAGACTGGAAGTTTTTTTTATCTCAATTAAACTAGTGCTTGACTGCGATCCCACCTGATAGTAAGCAGCGATGCAATCGTTGATGGTGAGGCGCACTAGTTTATTAAGAGCCTATTCACTCTAGCCTTGAAGAAACCCGATGATGATTTCTTACCCAAAAAGGGTATTACTCGTAGTAAGTAGTAAAAATATTTTAAGCCATTTTAATCCTACTAATATTATAAATGCGAAAATTTGTATGTATGGATGGATGTATGGATGGACGTATGGATGGATGTATGGATGTTTGTTACTCTTTCACGCAAAAACTACTGAACGGATCTCGATGAAACTTGGTACACGAGTAGACCATATCTCAGAATAACACATAGGATACTTTTTATCCTGGGATTATGTACGCGGGTGAAGCCGCGGGCAAAAGCTAGTATGTATATAATCATAATTATGTCACCGAGTAATTGTAAAATCCATTAGTTTACAAAAATACACATTATTTTATGTTGGTGAGAAAATTATAGATTACAAAGTATTAATAATTGTGGTTTTTGTTACATTCAAAATTGTCTGCTTTAAAAAAAGATTTTCTCAACTCACAAAAATACGGTCAATAATTATTTTAGCGGTTCAAAAGGAGAACAGCTAAAAACGTTTCATTAATGATGTCGTGTATCTAATATCGTCAGCAATAACGTCATACTTCTTGATCACATAACAGCAATTTGTGCCTGATTCAACAGCCCATAGGGTTATCCCGAACCTATCCTTGTAGCATACGTAAAACGTTGATATATTCGTCAGAATTTGTATTTTAAAATTTAATTCACACAAACACTACGTATATTAAATTTGTATTTTACATTTTCCTCCAACCTACTACTACCTACATGAATAAATTTATGAAATTAAAACAATGTTAAGTCCTTATCAATCGCGTGAGCTTTGAAGCCCAGAGCTCCGATCTAATGCTCCCTTCATGCGCTTGCGCATTATGAATAATAAGTACCTACATATTTATAATAATATACTATTTACTGTTACAAATTAAAGCGTACAGGATGTATGTACATGTACATTAATGTATATGTACAATTTTATGTGTAGAAGTAATGTATCGGTATCACGAGGTTCCAATTACTACGGACTTGCTAAACGAACGCCCGGCGACATTTAATACGTCACGTCTCTGAAGTAAAACAATTCTTGATTGTTGAACTCGATTCTTTCTTGATTGATGCATCCTGATTCTCCCAGTAGAGGTCCAATAGGGCTGAAGCCTACTGGGGCCACGGGTTGACTTCTGAAAGGAAAACCAGTGGTCCTGGAAAGCAAAGAGCTATGGGTTTAGTCAGTAGTATTCTCTTCAAGAGTCTGTGTTTCCCACGGAGGAAGTACAAAGGTGTTTCCTGATGGCTAAAACCTAGAAATCTTTCAGCTTTCTTTTTTTGGTGAATAGGTTTCTTCTGGGTTAGCACGCTCCATCGTCGATCGCATTGTCGCTTTCCATCAGGTGAATTAGCGGTCAAGCTCAAACCTATTAACAATAAAAAAACAAAGCTGATAATGAATCATTAGTTGATTTACCACCACTAAAAAAATACCGATTTTCCCGAATTTAAATGACACTAATATAATATAATAAATAAAAGTTTTTTTTTTTGTGGGAGGTAGTCTCTGAAAGTACTGGTCCAATTGCTGAAACTTTTTCACCTGTAGAAAGCTGCTTTATTCCTGAGTAACAGAGGCTATAATTTATGTACGCGGGCGAAGCCGCGGGTAAATGTGTGTGAATTTGTATAGTTGGGAAATCCCTATCAATGAAATTTTTCCAATCAAATCTTTTGAAATGCCGAAATCAGTCTACACTCTAATACACGTGTTTTCAGTTTCCTAACAGATAAATATGACAAATGGTTTTCTATCGGTTGATAACAGATCTTTCATGCTTTTTTCTTGTTTGCTATGTCACTACTGCGAATCGTGACTTCTTTCAATTTGTCAACGGTTTTTTTTTTCATCCGTAGCCTAGTAGAGTGGAATTTTGAACGTTATACATCTTCTTGCTTAAGATATTTGATCGACGATGCTTGGGGGAGGTCTAGACGACCTCTCCCAAGCGTCATCACAACGACCGGTCCTACGAGCGTCACGCATCCATCGGATTGTGATTTTGCCTGCCATTATTAGACATTGCATGTTATTAGTATTTTTTTATTGAGGTGGGAATGGCAAATTATCAAATAACAAATTAATAAAAGGCAGCGTTAGATGTCGACTTACTAAATACCTTATCATTCCAGGGCTACGCTGCCCCCGTTAGTAAAAAAGACGCATCTAAAATTTTTTCCAGATTTGAGTTGTATACATTGCCGGAATCAGGAAAAAAGGCGCGTCTGCCTGTATTTTTTATTTTTCTGCTAACTTTCTCCAGTGCGGTTTTAACACAAGGAAAAAAGGCCCAATTTCCCGTTTCATTCATTAATTTTTTTTTATCCGTTTTCGTTTTTGTTAGATACGTCTTTTTAACTATCAGGGGCAGTACGGTAACCCTTACAAACGATCCCACAGCCCTATTGTACAATTTTAATGATATTTAATAATAATAATTTATTTGTCAGATCATACAATCGATAATTTGTCAAACAAGTATTTGTACATATTCACTGTCAATTGATAAACTCAAGAATCATTTCAAAGTCTTTAATAATAATTAAATCAAATGAAGGAATACCAATAATTTACTAACATCCACAATGCTTGGGGGAGGTCTATGTCCAACAGTGGGCGTCTTTCGGCTGATATAATGATGATGATGATCCACAACGCACACTAACACTTCTTCTGGGCACGGTTTGAAAACCACACTTGTGTCCTCATAAAGATTTTTAAAATAAAAAAAAAAAAAATTCAACATAAACGCGTGACATTTTCAGTGTAAAATCCAGTATCAATTTGACTAATTAAATATTTTACAACCTGTATGATCGAGCAAGTTATTAAAATCGTATCCACGCCCTTTTAGTCACGCGCACTATGTTGCAGACACCTTGCTGAATGAAACTGTCAATCAACCAAGGAACCTTTCCATAATAATACATCATGAACCGACGAAAACCAGATACAAACCTGTTGTTTCAACTTTAAAAGATTTATAAACAATTATAATTTTTTATAAACTTTATAAAATTAACACCTAATTTAAAAAAAAGAAACTGAAATCTCGTGAGAAGATTGAATAATTTAAAGCATGAAAGTAATCACGAAATAATTCAGTGAAAGTCTTTAAAATACGACCATAATGCACTATTAAATTTTCCGTAAATGTCAAAAATCTGTATCACTTTAATAATACAGAGAATGTTTACTTTAATTTTATTTATAATCTTTACTTTGCAAATTAAATCCTTAACGATTTTACGTAAAATGTCAGAAAAAGTTCATCAGTCGCTAGGGGCTTTACAGTTTTTATTTAAGTACTTTATTTTCATTAAAACCTATCATTTAGTTTTGGTAATATATTCTAGTTTTTGTATGGACTTTTACTAAAATTTGATCGTTACTTTTATTTATTTTTTAAATTTGTTATTTTTAAACTTAAACTGCTAGAGATGGGCCTCTCTTAAGTGTCGGCGTATCGTCTTCGGTTCCTATTATGACTTTTAAAAATTGTGATATTTCCTGTGTTAAAGGGAAAGTTCTATTTATCCTGTATAACTCTCTTTCTCTCACTTGAATTATTATCATTATAAGACATCATGATAGGGGTCTAGTTCTATGTTTCTTGTAACCGAGAACAGTGTAACATTTCATTGGTCCACCTTTTGTGGATATTAATTGATATAATTAGCATTCATTGGTAGTCGTATAATATCGGTTTTATTCACAATTAGCATTCATTGGTAGTCGTATAATATCGGATTCGTATAGATCAGGTTGGTCCAAAACGTTAATATAAATGTGGTTCCGACTTTATGAAATTATTTCATTCGTCTAGCTCTACGTGTCAACTGTCTACCTTTGACAGGTTAAGATTGAACTGTGAGCTTTCAATGTTTGATAATATCTTAGAGCTTTCAGATTGAAGCCTTATTTTGATTTGGTTTTCTTAATATAAACATTAATCTGATACAATAAATACTGTTTTTACAAACTATTCTGACACAAGATATATCTTTAAGTTGTAAAATATAGATTCCGGAAACCTAAATTTATCTTGACCGAGTTATTTCTCAAACTAATTTATACAACTCGAAAAAAATATTGTCATACAAATGGAGTGTTGGGTTAAAAATATTATTTATTACATAGTCAAAATAATACCACTATTAATAATGTATGTTTTTAGTTTTAACTATAAAATTTCCGAGCTCTAGAGTCTACCAAACATGAAGCTCTGATTTTAGCAGTCCTTGTTTGTGAAATGGAGGTTCTCTTAAAAAATCTAAACTTGGGCGCATCCGTGTTGGTTAATAACTTATTAAATGTTTTTGTAAATAGTGTAAAATATATTTTTAAGTATATCCTTGAAGAGAAATAGGTACATATTTAAGAATAATTGTTTTTCTTTTCAACTTATTTTCTAGCTTAGCTTTAGATTGTTTTACGCCATGGCAACAAATTTATAGTACACATTAAACGGATTCAATCAAAGTAATAAATCAAACCCCTGGCCTGGTCCCTATTTGGAGTTAGCCCTCTTAATTCTGATACGCCATCCGAGGCGATTTACCATCATGTCTGGCGTCAGGCCCATTGTCCGAAGGTCATTCTAGATCGATTGAACCTCTTCCTCTTTTGCTCGTTTCTATGGGTAAAACGCGTCAGGACATGTGTTTTTTGTTTCTTCATGAGATAGTTACTTTTTATGAATAATTCTTTTTGCTTTTCAACTTTTTGACTCTTATAGTTTTACGCTGTGTGTCTACAAATTGAACGGATACAATAAACTGTCTTACTTTGATACATTCTGTTGAATTTTTTGAGGAAAAATGACGTGTTCTTATTCTTTAAAATATTATTTTGCTTTAAAAAATCCGGAAGTGTGACAAAGAATTTTTCTCTATAGCATGCGCGTGAGTTTATTCTGCGCATGACCTCTTTTTATCCTGACACTTCCGATCGATACGTATCTGAAATCACTCAAATGTAACGGCCATCAGATCGACACGAAGCAAGACACCTGACATAGTAAATATATAGCTATGTCTATACATAATAATACAAAGTGTGTCTGTTTATGCGTTCATCGAAAAAAATATTGATAGTTTTTAACATATTTCTTATTTACTTTTTGTATTTTTTGTTTGTAGAAGGTAGTTAATATTTGAATTAGGTAAGTAATGTTTTTAAAAGAACACATGTACGGAGATAAAGAGCTACAAATGCACTTTACCAAGTTTCATTTTGCAAATTATCCATGCATTAATTTTCCATGATTGTACCCGCATATCCCCATAAACAATAAACTTATAATTAATGGGAATTGCGAATACCATTCAGAAGGTTAAGTGTTAACCATGAACTCCTAAACTATAATTACATATCAATCGTTCTGTTCTCGTAATTCAGAATGATTGATTGATTCAGCTTTTTGAAAGTAACAATTGAATGTAAATCATGAATAGATCAAAATAAAACAGTTCTATGACTGATTGCTTAACAGATAGCCACACTGATAAAAACTTATAATATTTTTTAACACTTTTGGTGTTGGTGTGACGATCTGATTATGTTCGCGGGGCAAACTTGGTCAGAGATTGCCCAAAACCAAGAGCTTAAAAGAAGAAAGGGGAGGCTTTTGCCCAGCAGTAAAATAGGGTCTTCGATAAAAAAAAATCTTTTGCTACCAAAAACGGATATTAGATGGATGTTACGCAAATGTTTATATCGAAATCGAATTTGGAAGCGGTTTTTTTTTGGCATGTGGAATCGGAATAGGAAGTCTGGTCAAATGAAACACTATATGATAGTTTAGGATAAGCACAAATAAAGTACGAACTCACAACAGGCCAGATACGGAACGAAATATCTCCCTGCCCTTATCCCATCTTATTTAGGGTACGAAAAATACGAATCGAAATAACAAGTGAAAAATTAAGCGACAGAAAGCACGGAGAAGGGAGTTTCCTCGCATGACAAGAATAAACTTGTGAGTACGCATTACATGCGGTTGCTGCAGCTGCTTCTGATTATAATCGGAAAATCAATCGATAAATCAATCGGAAATTCTGAACTTTTGGAATCGGTATTGAATATAATAATAATAATTCGTATTCCTGTTTTTTTTTGGTAGAGAATAAATCAGATCTTTTGGATCCCAAAGTAGTGTAGGAATAAACATCTGAGCAAGAAAGGAGTTTATAAAAACAACCAGCGAAAAAAAACTCAAAACGAGGTTATAAAAAGAGCTTTTACAATATTGTACTTTTTTGAGCGTCCCCTGCTACAAAATTCCAGTTCACGGGATACAGTTAACAAACTGTATAGACTTTTCTTCAGTGTGGACCATTATTGACCACAACATTGCGTGGTATATAATGGTGGCAGAGTCAATATACGCTGGACCTTTCGCGTTCGGCTCTGGTACAGGCTAATGTCCGAAGCGAGAGAGAATGGGAAGCAGTCAATTCTTTTTGAGAAGTAGTAATGAGAGCGAAGGAAGTGGTAGAAAGTACATCTTGGCGCCCCAGCCACCGCAAAAAACTGATACCGTAGGCACAGGCTTACCATCGGCAAGCAATGGGTAGTTTACTATCAGGTATACCATTACTAACAGAATACGCGCGTCAACTCGCGCTTTCAGCAAACTCGGGCTCTGTAGAGCCAATGTCTACTAGGTTACTGTAGCTTTAGAACTCAGAGAGGAACTAAAGCGCCCCAGCCTCCGCAAAAGACAGTTACCGTAGGCATGAGCTTACGATCGGCAAGAAATGGGTTGTTTACTATCAGGTAGGGACCATTACTAACAGAATGCGCGCGTCAACTCGCGGTTTCAGCAAACTCGGGCTCTCTAGGGCCGATGTCTACTAGGGTTGCAGGTTACTGTGGCCCTGGTAGACAACCCAGAGATTAACTGAAGTTGGGTTTTCGTCGGAAGTCTGAAATGCCGCTCTACCTTGAGTGAGAGGAATCATTTGATAAATCCTCACTGAAAAAAAAAAGAAAAAATATCGTTCTACACAACATTAAACAATTAAAAAACAAAGTCGGAGGCGTAAGCCAGTAGCCTAGTTCAATTAAGCAGTGGTCACGCGCGACTTCATGCACTTTGCTTTGACAGTGCAGCATTGTATCCATTGTGTTACAGTTGACGTGTGCCCTAAATAACAGTGATAAATGCGTTTTGTTCGCACGAGAGCTTCGGCGGTTAGATATCGACGTGTTTGCGAACTTTAGCTACTATGTATACATATAGACCATACTGACTATGGGTTTATCATATCCTGTAGTGACGTAAAATTGCTACGAATTTTACTATGCCTATTTTGTTCTACTGCAGGACAAAGCCTTCCATATTCTTTTTTACTTTTCTCTAGAACATCATACGTTCAAAAATGATATTAACTTTTTAGATAAATAATTCTAATATTTTGTTTTGGATAGCTTTAGTGCGAGTAATTATATTCTAAAGTTCTAAATTTGACAGTGCAATACCTAACAAAGCACAAAGAATATCAGCACAAAAAGCTAAGACATCTTAACTAGCAATCTGATAAAGATTTGGTTGATTTTGCTATCTTTACCGTTGCGAGATCACGTCCCTTGATTCTCGTACTTTTTCTTCGCTAACCGCTCTCTTGGAATTGAAGACGATAATATCAAAAGGTTTGGAATTTCTGATATGAGTATGTCAATTTTGTGTTCTTTAACTACTATAATTAGATTATACTTAAATATATGGTATTTTATTAAAATAAATACAGCGTAAAACTAAAGAATCAGTAAATAAAATACCGATTAATCAATTAATACATTTCTTAACACATTCAATTTAACCATCTCAGCAGTGTTATAAATAGTCAAGTAAAGCTTATGTAATATTGTTGAGTCTAGCGTATTCAACGTGCATGAAATAATGAATAGTAGTCACGTTATGACTTGCATTCAAGATCAAAGTGGAAAACGGAATGAACCTATTATCTCTGCAAAAGATACCATCAGTCCACTGGAGCCTTTTCTCAATTGTGATGTAGCTTTAGTTGCTACAATTTTGCTTAGAGCTACTATCTCACCTCCACAATCCAGTAATTGAGGCTACCTAGCTATTGGATTGTGACTTCATTAATGATACCCCTTCTACAGATTTGTGTCTTCTGACTACCTTAGTGACTATCTCTGACATCTCAGATTAACGGTGGTACGGAGGAATTATCACATACCGACGTTGAGATGGTCATCATTCAACTACAGACCGATCTTAGCAAATGATGTTTATCTCCTTCACCTCAGATGAGCGCAAGAGTCTGTCAGGCTCATACTGACTAAAATCACACGGTGTTCTATCTTTGGCGGGGGCGCTAGAGTACTTGCACCTTTCATGATGCTCCCCCGCCTAGAGCTATAGGCCTGCATACATTCATGGGGACATGGTCTTCCGCTCCAGCCGCATATAACAACTATTTCTCAAGAGCGCTGTCCAGGGAACAGACTCCTCAAGTCTGATACTGCGAAATGAGGTTGTACTTTCCCATTCTATTTCTACCGCTTCCTTGGCGACCATTACCTGCGTATCTTTTTCTCCTCCTCGGTCAAATCCATCCAAAGGTTGTCTGTTAAAAATAGCTTTTAGCGATAAGACCGCCCATTGTGACACCCTATTAATTTTAAGTTTCTTGTGTAATTTTTTATTTTTGTGTACAATAAAGAATTTATCTATCTATCTATCTATCATTACTTCCAAAAGGAGGCGACGGTGGTGTAGATTGGTCCAGAAACAAAAAATCTCGTTAAACCCTGAATATGTCCTGTCTCCTGGTGTAATAAAAATTTACAACACTAATGACTTAAGTACTTCGTTAGAATTTTCCACATCAATCTATGAGTAAGTCTCCTATTAAAAAACCATAAATATTATAGGTTATTAATAGGCACATTTGAGAAGGTGTTATCAAAACACTTAGCAGGCTCAAATGATTGATGTGATTAATCCAAAATGTGTTGATAATGTGTTGAATGTTTGTAATTTGTCTACGTGTTCGAGCAAGTCGATTGATTTAAGATGGATTACTTCATGCACATAACGCTTGATCGATCAACATATTCAATATAACCCGATACATGCATACATAGAGATACTCGATTTAACTCGTTTCTTGCTTTACTTTACTTTAATATCCACGTTTATTTACTGACGCTTTTACACGATAAAAAAGAAAAGAAGGTTTTATATACATATACAATGTTTAAATTCCTTATTTTTCTTGAGATTATCTGTTGAAAATGTGTCGTCCATTTGTTTGTGGGAAATATGCATTTTATCAGTAAGATTTAAATGTAGGTAATGCATCCGTGAGATTCTGGAAAGTTCACACATGCCTTCTGCAATAATATTACAAAAGTAAATTAATATGCAATATTTATTGAAAAAATACGTAATTTAGGTTGTATAGGTAAAGTATGTGTAGTGGTTTCAAAACATTTTCATTACACTACTCTCCTAACGGAATCTTCATAGACAAACGATCTTAACCCGTTCTGAATTCCAGTCCAAACACAAAGCATATCTACTAACCTGTGTGAGCCAATTATTTAATAACGTGACTTGTACGGAAGTCCCTTATTCTGACGAATATAATCTAACAGGCGTATTGACACACCGCCGGTGACCCGGCTTGAGACAGCGTTCAAAATAAAAATAGGACAGCGATGTCTCTCAAATAAAATGTGCTAGACGAAAAATTGTCCTAAATTTTTCTTAATTGATTATAATGGTGGATATAAAAATACTTACGACTGTGTCTCTGTCAACATTTGTATTAATCAAGAAAATGTAGAACAGTGAGACTTTGAGTTGATATTTCTTTTTAAAGATGAGTAAAGAGAAACTAATGACTATCTGGTGAATATAGTAAAGATCAATAATACAAGTACCGACGTCTCAGCTGTTAATCCTACTGTTATAGAAAACAAGCGGCCCCACAACAACAAAGCCTGTCGATTAAATGATCAAAACAAAGCCACTAAACTGTTATTAAACACTTTGTTTAATAGCCCGCCAGACGATGAAGAACAATTATTCTTAATTCCAAATAAACGCGATTTCACTAAACGCCACGTCACACACACAGCCGCCTCGTTACTCATAAATCACATAATTGTGCATGTGACAACCCTCGAGCAGCGGAGAATTGAATTTAATTGACTCCGTTCTAAAAATAGTTCGGGATTGAAGCTAACAGGGCTGTCACGTAGACGGAACGTGATGGCCCTTATGAGTGCATTGTCTCGAGGAGGAGCATTTATTTTTGTTTGATCCTTGGTACGAACGCAGACACTGGTCCAATACAGATGGCGCTATTCAAAGAGCAGATATTTTTATAGCAGGGTTTGACCTGATCAAATATTTCAGAGTACTCCACCATTTTCTATGATGATAGTATTCTGAACACTTCCATTATAAGTATCACTCAATAGCTAAATAATACACGAAGTCGACGAACACTAGTCGACTATTGCCTTGTAAAGTAATCTATATCTGAGGCACTGCAAAATAGCTAAGTGCTTGGATATGCAATCGTTGATGCAAATGTTTGCAAAGTGCATATTAGGTATAACATTATCATACTGTATGCAATATACAGTACCAAGATTATATGCTATCTTGCGGTCGCTGGTTTTAATTAACACAATATTGTAAGTTTGTATTAGAATTATGAGTAGAACATGTTCAATTAAAAGTGAAGCGTAGCCGCCTGATTAATTATAACGACTTTTTATAAAGCTGTTGGGATGTGAGGAAAAAAATATTAATGTAATAATCGTATATTATGTTGACAGTAAAGTTCTAAAATAAAGAATTGATTACGACACATGTATAATGTGTTTAATTTAGAGTCTAATGATGTTCAGGAGATAGGACTATTAAATTTTAAATGGTTTGGACATGATCAAATAAAAATACTTAGAATACATTGAATCAACAACGTTGCAGTCATTTGAGCATGGAACTAACTGCAACGGAAGACAATAAACTGATACCAGCAAGACTGTTGAGGTAGCATTAAGAAAATCTGTAAACTAATTTGTGATTTGACTTCTATTTATTTTATTTTTTTTGTATTTTCTTTTATTGGTTTGACATTTTATATTAGTTGACATTGTAATGAAATCACTAATTGTTAACATGTAATTTGAAAATTCTGTATGAAATATGACTTGTAAGAATCCCTTACCAATAAAATACTATGACTATGACTTACTCTGGTATATACCAGACACAAGGTATTAAAAATGCCGCGGTAAGGCAGGCGTTAATAACTGACCTGTAAAGGCCACTTTCGACTTCTAGCAATGAAATATTACTCAGAAAGTGGTTGCCTACATAATTGTACGTGATATAAAAGTGATTTATGTTCAGATTTAAACTCAGTAAACTTAGAAACTGGTATTTAAAACTAGCTACCTGTAGATCATAAACTAGATAAAGTTGAACAGATATTAGTTCTAAAGGATTATATTGACTTAGGCAAGCATGTTACGTGCGGGTTGCCTAGTAGTTAGTAATCTTATCAATGTGATTTGAAACAGATCATGAGTCATCTGCATTTTTGTTTATTTGAGAGTTTGGAGAGCAGTTATGGAAAACTTCAATATCTAATTAAAGTTTGTTGGTGAATTTAAAAGCTGGACGCTGGATTCTTCTCTTTATTGAATATTTGTGCAAGGACGTGTAGGAGATGGAACATAGAGATGAGATTACTAAAAATAAATTAACATTGTAATTCCTGGATTCCTGAGTTTCCATGTTTAGCAGCCGTGAACATTTTGGCTACATCATTATCATCATTTCAACCGATAGACATCCGCTGTCGGACATAGACCTCCCCAAATGTCGCCTCGATGTATGGTCATTAATTTGCGTCTCGCCTCCATCGGATTTCCACAACCTTCACCAGGTCATCGATCCACCTTGTAGGATGCCTTCCAACGTTGCGTCTATTGGTACAAGGCCGCCACTTCAGAAGCTTTCGGCTTATATTGATTGTAATTTGAAATGATATGAAAGGAATTAAACATATCAAACGCTCGTAGGTTGTGTTGTTATATTGGCTGTAGAACAAATAAATCTTTTATCATGCCCTTTATGATTTTCTTAATACCTATAATTGAGAAAATTGATAAAAATTAAATATTTACCAACCGAACATATATTTTTAAACCCGTTCAATTAACGCTTAAGAAAATAAATAACATTTAAGTAACACACGCAACGTGAATGAGCAATATCTTACGGTGGAACTCAATAAACATTGTTGTATGTTTACATAAAGCTTGTTAAACAGATTTTAACGAGTAGATACGCAAATAAACACTTTATTTGGAATTTGGTAACCAGCAGAAACGAGTTCTGAAATATGTCTCGCAAGACGATATCGAAGGGCATGTCAATCTCACAAGATTATCTAGACACACCTAGAGATTTTAAATTGGTGACAATGTCTGGGGCGTCATTTTCACTGTCTGGCTGTAGTTTCTCGGGTCAATAATTTGTTTCTTTGCTTACATTATCTTATTTTCTGTATTAACAAGCATTTCTACTTCTCATTGCTTTTTTTTTTAAATACATTTCTCACTTTGCTTTTGTGAATATATAATTCCTTAATGTAATTCCAAGTGTTCAATTGTTGCTTTGTCTACAAAGTCTATTCTATTGCTATTACAACAAAGAATTTACATAATATCTAAGACAGCTGGAACATTAGAGTGCAGTAGTAAGTAAACCACAATAAAATATTTAGATTACGGTAAGTGAACACCCATGTCATGGCAACTCAATACATTTAGCCGCCATGACGGGCGTGGCATTTCGTACTATATTCAGAACTACAGCTACATTGTGTGCATATGAGCCGCCCTTTGCTTGTGATGATATTGTATGCACACCCACCGGAAGTGGACAATTAAATACGGAACAAGAACACCCACTAACTAAACCGGAGTAAGGCCGTTTCAGATTAACATTTCATTACGTCAATGCCTACAGTTCGTCCTTAAGGATAGTGAGAATGTTGCTTCGGAAATTTCTAACGCAACTGTTACGTTTATTGTAGGTTTTATGGATGCTACTTTAGAAAACAACGAATATATAAAAGGACAATATCAAAATAAAAGCCTTGATATACAAAGGAGCGAATCAATTGACTCGCTCCTGTATATTGATACATTAATAGTGAAAGTACAGTACAATAGTAATGATCTTCTTTTTGTGTCTGGTGTGCACTAATACTCTGTTGTCGCCAGGACTGATCAACGTGTAGGTTTTATTTTGTCTGCCAATTAAAAGACCGTACAAACATTTGAATGAATCTCACTGGTGCATACATTCTCTGAATATCGGGTTTGATTAAAAATACTGGCTATAAGCAGATGACTAAACATATCGTTGTAAAATTACATACTTTATTAGATGTATTGTGAAGATTTTACAGTATTAATATTTTCTAGATTGGTGCAAGCTTGGTCAAAACTTGCATTTCAGTATTTATGTTTATCTCAGTCTGATATTATGACAAATTCATTAGTTTTGGCGATTTGCCCCGAGTATGTCATACCCACTTAATTTTCTGTATTGTTTATACAGTTGAGAGTGACTGCCTTACTTTTTAAATATCCGTCTAAATATAGCTTTCTTTCTTTGAATAGATCTAAAAATGTCTTTATTCATTTGTTATTTATTTAAAATCTTTTATCTAAACGATCACCATATTTTATACGAGACGTCTATTCATCTAAGTTTTTTATTATCTTGAGTGTACTAACTATATTTAAATTTCCTAAATGTCATGTGGCGAGATTTCTTATTATGGAACTAGACTTCCCTCAGGTCCAATTTACTTATCTAGTTTGATACATCTGTCATTTTATTTCTTTAACCCGTTTTTTCTCCCTTACCAAACGAAAGCTGTAGAGCGTTTTAACCATAATATAGTTTCATACATTTTAGTAAAATACTTCGTCAGACTTTCCATCACGGAAAATTTGTGTCATACCACGTGCTTCGTATCATAAACAGCTATTCGTTTTGAGGTCAGCGTCAGCAATGACATTTTCTTGCATATTATCAAAGAGGCAATTAACAAACGTACGTATGTTTCCTATCAACCATCCGTTTAGTGTTTCGTCGCCTGCTAAAATGAACACTATGCCATTCGGTAATTTATTTAAAATTATTTCAATATCATATGGCAGGACTACGAAAAGATAGTGTAATGAGTTGGATTTTTCCTTAAAAGTCAACCAACAACATTTGCATTATTTCGAAAAAAATGGAAAGAAGGTAGGGAGATCTTTGCCCTGCAATTGGCAAACAGGGGCTTATAATGAATAATAATAATAGCATTTCAAAACTGTTTCATCCTCATGCTGTGTCAAATAAGATTTACGATAAGATACGATATTGTCATGTGGTTGTATTGTTGCGTATCAATCAGGTGATCATTGATCTTTCCTACTAGTTGTAAACAGATACAGTGTTTATCGCCTCTTAAACTAGGTACGAGTATGTTGATAAGCCACCAGTAAACAATTGTATTGGAAAATCACTTCAGAAGCAGTGAGTTAAAATATAGTTTGATTAAACAAGGTTTTCATAGCATATGAGTGGCTAGATGTTGAAAATTTTACTTTGTATTTTCTTTATATTAATAACATCCGACGTTTTATTAAATATATTTCCCAAGAAAAAAAAACGTTGTGACGTATTCAAAGAATTTATCATTCATAAAACTCTTTCTGAAAATGGGTGTAAAATTGTTTTGTTGATAATGATAATACGAAGTCTTATCGTTGATCAGATTTTAATTTGATTGTTGTTGAAGTTAATTATTTTACTCATGACATTGGTAGCTATTTAAAAACAGATACGTGCATATGTAGAAAACGTGCCTATTTATAAAAGATACGCATTTCAGTAGCATAATTTTTTACTTCAAAAAGTGGTTTCTATAAACTCAAGATCTTACGTTTCTTAGTACTTAAGTTATGATTAAGACTGACATGTAATGACCGTAGTAAAGCAAGAAAACTATACATTTTCAGGGCGGTGCCGAGGCACGCGGGGCTAACTCCACGGCATCGGCAGCGGACAGGCGTCGCGCGCGTATCTACATAACTCCGCTCGTTCGCGCCCGCGCCGCACGGCTCGACCCACACGCATCCTGCACCACCCGACCTGTGCTAAACCAACCCGACCGAACAAACAGTGATAGTGGACCTTAACGTACTAAAACTAAAAAAACAAGTGAAATCCCTAGTGATTCCGTTCAGTGCTCGGTAGCCGAGTGAATGCGCGTGTGCTTCGACACCCTCTGCTTTGGATCGTCACAGCGTACAGCTGCTGACGATGAGCCGAGGGCCTTAGTGAACACAGGTGGAGGAGCGCTTACCGTGGCGCCCACAGTGAACGGTGATAGGCGTGCTTTAAACGAAACATATAGAGAGATCGAATTAAATGGTATAATGGGGACTCCAAGTGCAATGAACGCTGATTCAGAGAATTGTGTTGCTAATGCAACAATGACGAACGACATGCAGCCTCTCATAGAAAGGATACGGGAGCTGGAGGCGTTGCTCAAACAACGTGACCAGGAGATGTTGGAATTGCGCTCGCAACTGGACAAGTTGCAGAGCGTATTCCCGTACCAGCAGTATGTACGAGGATCAAGAGCTCCGCGTAAGCAGAGGGCTCAAGGTATCTCTGCTGAGCCACAGACCAGCTCATCACTGCAGGACTTGACTCACCAGACGTTCCCGACTTACGACAAGAACGAAGCGTAAGTACTTACTATAATGTTATCAATACTCGATAAAATAAACAAGTTCACATTCATAAGATATCAGATAAATTAGGTAACGTTTTTTGTTACTGTTGTAATATGTTATAACAACGCATTTGCAGTAAGTGAAGCAGAAAACTTTAGACAGCTGTCGTTTATGTCAGTTAAACTCTTGAGTTGGCAGATAATAGTTCATACCGTTTCTGACGGGTGGGAGTGAACGTAGATATACTGAGTGTTAATTAACTTGCACCTGTTGCGTGCAGAGCAATACTTTAAATAATACATCACATAAAGTACAACACAGTCATAAAATCTTGCGTAATCTCTTGACAGATCAACTAATCTATTCTAGAATTCATTATTGTAGGTGATCCTATTGATTGAAATCAAGAATAAATTGCCGATAGATCCTTTGTACTTCTGATTGAATTTATTATAATCCAAATACAGCAAGCTGCATTGAATCTACATGTATTTGATTGGTCAATACAAACATATCGTCTATTTTGATGAACACACAACAATAAAGGAAAATTTATGTACACGATAATAATATGTGTCCTTCTGGAAAAATCAGTTAGCATAATTCTTTGGGTAAATAAGAATAACGATTGAAATTTGCAAAGGTTTAACACATTTCAAACGTAGTAAATGCAAGCCGATAATTTTTAAAATGAAGCAAATTAATAAAGGGCTGACATAATAATAACAAATAAACGCTGTTATTGAATGAAAAACAGATATTCCAAATGGTGAATAATATCAACCTCTTAAAACGTAAAATTGTACTAAAACTTCCATTCTACTGATGTTAACGTTATTATGTTACATATACGTATTTGACGCAGATAGTAGTATCAACAATGATTTCGAAATGAATCACAATGTTAAATGTATACAAAACGAGATAGTTCGTCGTCTCGTCACCAATAGGTATAAACGATGGCGTTAATAAACAAATCGTGACAAACCAATCAAAAATTTGTACATAAAATTTACACTAAAATGGACAAGATAACCTTTATTATTATATACTCGTACATACATATATAAATAGTTCGACAAATTTCTAATACAAACATTGCCTGAAGTCTAAATGGGCATTGGATATTTTCTTCGTCAAGGCTAAAGTCTTAATTGGACTGAAATATGCCTTACATACACAAATAATTAACCTTAAAGATTAGGCGAATGATAGTCTTAAAATGTTCCCATGGTCATTTGACTCATTGAAAATATGACAATCTTAATCAATAGTCTGTTTGAAAAACATATAAAAGAATCTTAGGAGTAATTACAAATGGATCGGATAATAGTTGTCCTTTTAGTAACCCGTTGTAAAATATTTAATGCTAAGACTTAGTTGTATTTGTATAATTTCTTTTTTATAATTTTTTTTAATGATTACCAAATCAAACGGCAGTTGTGATATTGATAACAAAAGAATGTGCAAGGCCTTGAGAAAATTTTCCGTATTATGCTCAAAGATATTGATGAGTTTTGATAAACAGTTACAAATCTCATGTTAATTAATAATAAATAAAGTATGACGAATTCCTCATAGAGACTCTTTACATAGCATCCGAACAAAATATTTATATTCACATTCATACAATTGCAATTTTTATTTGTGTTTCTCATTTTATAACCAACAGCACTTGTCATTAATATCATTACTTCACGCACAATTGAGTTGTCAGCAATATCAGTATCATTACAAAATCAGTATTCTTAATCTGACACCGTTTAACTGGTTAAAGCAACAAAATGGGACATAATAGTGTGAACGATAGCGTGAATTTTAATATGCCCATTAGTATTCAAGTCGGTGTCATGTAAAAAGGAATCGTAAGCTTGTGTCATGTATCCTTCGTCATTACCTTCATTAATAACATCTATTCTGCAAAAACAAACTGCATATTAAATGGCTATAACGCATAATATCGCGGTTACTTTAATTAATTTGACATTTTATAGATCTCCTTCCGATCTTGGTTTAGTCATTTCAACTTAGTTTATAGTTTTATTTGATTCCAAATGAAGATTGTTATCTTGTTCTATTTTAAGACTATTTTCCGCTACCAACAACAGGTTTTGATCTTTTATAATCTCGCACTACGAGTATTTCCGTGTACTTGAATGAAGTACCACACGATCTAGATAAAGTCCTACGGGTTTTTCATTAGCATTTATTAGCAGTTTAAAAATAAAGTCAAAAAATGGCGGTTCAAGGAGACTAGATAACCTTTATGATTGTCCTTATCATGTCCCATCTCACTCGTATGCTTCAAACGATGTGTTTTACAATGTCATTATTGAAATTAGTTTGTTTTGTCTCTATTCCGTTGTTTTCATGAAACTTTTAATTTTACCGACATTTTGTCTCTTCTAAAACGAATATGTAAAGTTCAACCGTTCAATGTAAAACGGTCACCATGACGGTTGACATTTACTGAGACAGATTTGTATTGACCACAAGGGCTAACAGAATATAAATGGACACTCGGTATTCTGAGAAAAACTGCAAAGGAATCAAAATAATTATACCTATGTGCTAGTAGGGTTAAAATTAATTTTATATTGCCATATCATATATTGTGACCCATGTTAATGGGATACCAAAATAAGAAAAAATTTTTTGAATCTTTTACTGGAAGTTTCTTTAATTGTCCGAAAATATTTCAATAATCGTCACGTAAATATGTCTCTCCATCACTTATGTTATGATTGATATGATGCCACGGTTTGTCTATTAACACTTTTGTTTTGTCTGTACTAGATAATTGATTTTATGTTTTTCCAAAAGGTTAGGCAATTCAAGGTTGAGGTCTCACATCAACTTGTGACATACTTCTATTAATAATGCTAAACAAGCAACTTGCTATACTAATTAACAATAATTTATTATCTCTCGGTTCTATGCCCTCTTTTGATGCAATACGTGGGTTTAAACGTCTATGTACACAATTTATCTCTACTGTCAGTCTTTTCATTTACATACTTATCGGTTCACTAGATAGGTACTAAATAATGTTACTGTATCATTTGTCCGAGCCAAGTCTTATGCAGATTGTAGGAATTTTGCGTCCATTTTTAGTCAGTGAATTAATACATTACTTAGATGTGACATGCATAGGTATGGACAAGATTATTGGTTGCTGTTAGCACAATAATACGTCTGAAATAATGAAAGATTAGATCGAAAACTGATAACAGTTGATAAAATTGGTTTATGATGAGAACTATAATCGTCTTGACGTACAAGTAGGTAAATGCGATAAAAGAGTGTAATTTCTTTGTCGCTGAAATGTCAAGGAGGTGAATGGAGACACTGACTTTGTGGTTTAAGCCGAATATTGTTGAATCGTATCAAGAATCCGACCTTTTTCCTAATTAAATATAAAATACAAAAACTATTTCGTAAAATCGATGTAACGATGTAAATTCTTAGAGATATATTACTCAATTTATTTAGGTAGGTACGTTATATTACTCAGTCTGAAGTATTTATTATAATATAATAAAATAATAGTCTGAAGTACAGATATACTGGCTTTGAACTTTTTAACTGAACCATGAAAAGCCAGAATAAATAAACTCAACGAGGTGGAAACTCTGTACAAAATATGACCAATTATTGTTACCAAAAATGGTGGACACAAATTTCGTTTACGAAAACGGTAATTTTGGTTTTGTTACAGTATTTTATTTAAACAATATGTCAAATTTGATATTTAGATTTATTGATGTGAAAATAATGGACTTCTTAGTTACGCATAATATCTATATTATTAGTTATTCACGTGTGATTTTGTAAGAAGTGATATCATCACTCATTACTTTTAAGTGGATATTTCCATTCAAAACTGACATACGTATATAATAAAACTAAAAAGAAATGTATGACGAAACCGGTCCTAAGATACTATTGCACATTATTTATTGAATATATTACTTTCAAATAATGCAACATAAATAAGAGAGCTAGTGTTTTTTATACGACATTATCTTCTCAGTATTGAAAAATAAATACGAGTATACAAGCACATCTCCATAATATTATATTTTAGGCCTCTGAAACGCGACAAACCACTCTAACTCAAAATTTATTGGTCGCATTCCAGCATTCAAATGTTCCATTGAACGAAATATTACTAGAATTATTTTGCATATATCATTTGGTTTAGTTTTTTTAGTTAATTTGGTTCACATTATGCGTAGAATTATTTCCCAGTTTGAGATCATTAATAATATTATTAGGAGTGCAGAGAAAATGATGAACGGTTTTGTTCTAAATTTTTTAATATTTAGGTTCTTTCCCCTGAAATATTTTTGAAGCTCCATATTTCTCTACTCTCAAATGTATGTCAAGTGATTCAACGACTATCTGACTTCGTTTTATTGTTCAAGTACTGTCTGAGTGCCAAAGAAGGACATCATGGCTGTAATTTTTAATGAAATTGTAAGGATATCAACAGCATTACGTGTTTATTGCAGATGCTTTATTATTGCTAATTGTGGCTAAATTAGGTCGGTGATAAATGAATTGAGTTTTAAAAGTACGCTAATTAGTCAAAAATTCGTCAATTTGCTCGACGATTAAAATGTTTTATTGGGTTATTATTATGCGAATTGGTATGTTTATTTGGCGTGATATCTGTTTTGCAATTGGTTTAAATGCTTCGTATATTTATGGAACTGCGGAGGAACCTTCGTTGTGTCCTCGATCGCATTGTCTAATTTATTCTGAAGTTTTGCAATGTCGTAAAGATCTGTCGTCTGGTTGTCATTGTATACCGTGTATAAAGTTGAGTCCCTGTGTAAGGTTATTGTACGTAACCGCAACTTGACGAGGTTGCGGATGTCTATTAACTGGTGCTCCGAGTTCAGAAGTTCGCCTTCATTAAGGTACAACGTAAAATATATTTTTTACAATAACGTAACGTTTTTATTCGCTTTTTTCTGACATCGCTTTATTTATATGTTAAACATGCTTTTATTGGGTAGTCGTTACTTTTATTTTCTTCTCGTGAATTAAATTCAGCACTTAACTAAATGTCAGCTGGAGATTTTATTTTTGCTTCATGTCATGATGTGTCTACGATTATAAACTTTTACGTCACATGCTACGCAGTCCACTTTTGACATACAAAAAAAAACGAGGTATACTACGAAATTCTAACACGTAGACTTTGACCTAACCTTTATCTTTGTGACAAATGAATTTAATGCACGCTATTTAGTCAAGAACATCGTGGAACCAGTTTTAATTTCTTTGTGGTGGCGGTTACTACCAGTTGCGCACGGGTTGATCGCATCTCGTGACTGCTAGAGGTATGGCCTATATTAGATTGTCATACACTCAGACACGATGCAGCTTGCTGTTTTATTTTAGTCTGTCACTTACGTTGTTAGACATGTTAAGAGAGAGGCAAAAGTTTACAAATCGAGACTTGTAAATTGAAATAAAATTTATCTACAGTGACACGCACATAGAAACAGACATTTGATTTCTTTTAATAAAACTTCAGTCTTCGGTATTATATCAGTGGCAATTAATGTTACAAGATTAATAATATTTCGGACATCAAAGATTTATTCAATAGATAACCCACAATCGGAATCGACGTTTATCACGAAACAAGAAGATTGATCACACGGACCGCCCATATTTTTTTTTACGATTCAGTATCAGAAAAGAGCCCAGTAAACGTAAAGATTTATCGGCACTAAAGCTCTGAAACACTGAATTAACTTACGACCTGATAACGCTGGACGATAAGTGTACAATTATCAAGACACATTAATGAAAAAAAAAAAAACGAAAGTTGATTTACTTCTGGAACTGTCACTTTTGGTCCAATTTATTTTTAACTTGGCCCAATGATAACACAGCGGTCCCTTTAATTGGTCCATCAATTTTCGGCAAGAACTCACAAGGTGCAGATTACATGCTAAAAGATGTTGATGCCTGTCGCGGTCAAATAAACAGCGCTCGTATCACTCCTTCAAACTCAAAACACCAGCGGTTTCACCTGCATGAAAGTCAGTTACTTCCTACAAACTTTGGACCCTTTCACCCCCTTAGGGGGTGAATTTCAGAATATCCGTTCTTAGAAAACAAACGTGTGTGTTAGAGAATGTTTACGTCCTATAAGAAACCTACCTGCCATATTTTAAGTTTCTGAGATTTCGTGATTAGTCAGTGAGTCGTATTTTGCTGTTATATATATAGATTTTCTGGTATTTTAAAACTGTAAAAAAGACAAAATAATTAAACTAATTGCACATCTTGCAAAGCAAAAAAAAATCCATAGAAACTTTTCTAGTTCAAACTTAAACTTTAACTAAAACTCTTTCAACTTTTCGACCACATCATCGCTTACCATCAGGTGAGATGGTGGTCAAACGCAAGCCTATCAATAATAAAAATTAAAAAAAAAGTGATTAAGGGTGCGTGTCTCCGAGCCGTCTTATATAAATTCTGACGTTTATTAATTGCGGATCATTATCTAACTTGAATTTGCAATAATAATGTGAATCCTATTGAAATAAATTAAATTCTTGCATTCTAAAACAAATTGCCAATTTAAAGGGCTGCTGAAAAACCCACCAGAAAATATGGGTTCCCTATCGATACCCACAGGGTTATCATTAGTAATCGCAAAGACTATTGTTAGGATTATATTATTGGATATATAATACATATTTAATTAAGCGGCATTTGCGATGGTGTGTCGACTATTTATTGGCGTTACTACTATTTGATTTGACTTGAAATTCATTTGAAATCTTGAAATGGATCCAAAACGATCTAATAGAAGAACTGATTGCGTAGTTAATTTTCAGTTTTAAACACGTTGACGACATAAAATTATATATATATATAATGTTGTTTTTGATATCTTGGTAGTTATCAGCTTTGCCAACAGCTTTACCTAATTATAGTTTGATTTCATGTGGGTATCTGTGTGAAAGCTCGTGTTTTTCTGTCGTTGTCTCTATTGATTGGGATTTAGGGACTTGTATCTTTATGAAGGGTTTCCACTGTGGTGGTTGAATGGTTTTTGATCGGTAGCTTGAAGTCTGGTTTTCTTAAGTTTTCTTGAAGTTCCATAGATCTTCACGAGGACATATATACCTATATTCATTTGTTTTTCAGATTGCCAATATCTACTTTTTATTTTTCAATTTGATGCATTTGATAAATGTCACATAGTAGATACCTATGCTTTTGATATTGCATAAGTTGTGTTTAGATTTCCACGAGGAATAAAGTACTAATCTTTATGTCTACTATATTTATTAGTTGGTCGGTTTGCTAATATCTTCTTTTTATTTTTAAGTTTGATAAATGTAACACAGTAGATTATCTATGTTTTTGGTATTGCATAAGTTGCATTTAGATTTATAAGTTTTATGCTGATCTCTTAAGCAGTGTGTCAGTTGCTGATCGCTCGACTACTGGCAAGTGTTGTATAAACTTCTCATGTCATACCATTTACGTAAATTTTAATTCGACTCGTTTCGTTAAAGCCTCATGTCTTACCCTTTATCGGTAGAGAGTTTGTTCATTAATTAAGTTCAAGTATTTTACTTTTTTTAACTGCGTTCTTCTAATCTATGTAGTACTAGAGTATCTTACAAGATTCCTTTGTCTGCGTTTACATTATAATTATTAGAGAAAACACTTGTAATTAAACTTTTCATTGCTTTATTAAAACTTATAGGGCTTATTTTAGTTGACACAAAGTTTATTTTTGATTCTGCTATGAATTTCACAAAAATAGACAACGACTTTCGTAGAACTCTATTATAGTTAAATTTTTCCTGTAATATTTAGGTTGTTATTTATAGCAGCATTAAATGTAGATGTCCTCATTTCATAAATATTATTTAACGATGACAATAGCTACACCATATTATAATAGTCAATTAGAATTATAAATAATTATTTGGTAACAATAATTCGCATTATACCTAATGGTGAAAGTAGAACAAAAATTTGAAGACGTGTGATATCCTCCAACTTCCCAGTGCCAGTCGGTGTATGGATATCACGTCTTCGAAGACCAAATGGTGTATTACGGCCCATTCCCTCTCCTAGACCGCCCATTGTGACACCCTATTAATTTTAAGTTTCTTATGTAATTTTTATTTTTGGTGTACAATAAAGAATTTATCTATCTATCTAGAGAGGCTTGAGTCCCAACAATGGAAACATTATAAGACTGAATGATGTATGTACTACGACTAATAAAGATTAAAAAAAAAAAAAAAGTAAGTAAGTAGTATAAGTTTTCCTGCTATTAAAAATAGCATTCTGCATCACTTAGTAAAAATGCAATAAAGAGAATGTTTTTTCAAGAGATTTTTATCTGATAATGTGTCATCCAATACAGAGAGGATGTAGAGAGGCGCATTACACCTTCAATGTGGCAATTCACTTATGTAATGATGATAAAGCGATCAACTTGCTGTGCCTTACGGCTACGTCGCTTTATTTATCACTTGGCAATACTTTGTTCCACATTACTGTATACGATATAAGAAGTTGTGTATAATATTCATCATTCACAAATTGTAGAATTTATTTTATTAATGGGTTTTTGATATGGTTGGTTTTACAAACCACGTTGATTTTTCGATTTTTTAATATACCTTTCTTTTCAATTTGTCCTTCTGTTAATTTTAGTCTGCAAAACAGTTTACTCTAAGCTTAAAAAAAACGGATTTCGAATTAAAAGCAGTATCGCTGCGGGAATTTTTGATAGAGTTACCGTGGCCCTGGAATGCAAAGGGCAACTGAAGGAAAACCCTTGCGTTACAGTCAGTAAAACTCTGACACAATCTCTCTCTGCATTCAGAAAGGGAGAAGTTAATTAATAATAATAACAACCAGGTCATCAGATCAATTCGATGACACTATTTACATCAGAACCATTTATATATATTTGATTAGTCATAGTCGTTGTATCTTAATTGAAATATCTGTGTGTTTGTGTAGTTCCGTTAGCCATCTGTAGTGTTCTTCATCAATTCCACTTTATCGAGTAAAACTTTCTTAGTGTAAGGTAATACAAAGGAGTTCCTTCAAATCCTCATGAATGTAGTTACATCCTTGATCCTTTCATTTCGGTTTATTCCAGAAATCCCCACCGACAAATCCCCACCGGCAAATCCCCACCTGGGATTGTTACTTTTTTTTCAGAAATCCCCACTAGAAACAATATCAGCCTAGTGGGGATTTTTGGAAAAAGATGTAACAATCCCCACTAGATGTAGTTGAAACTTATTTGTGAACGTCTCCTTTTTTTTTGCAGTCGTTTAAATTGGGACAGTCTGTGGTCCATTTTCTTCGTTGCTGCTCTAGGGCTGTCAAACTGTTTCCCACCAAGCACTTTTCTTTTATTGATTAGGTTATATTCCATTGACTCTTGAAAGAAAAGGGTTTATTTCACTTGAGAGTGGTACCTTATATGTCAGTGTTTTCCACAATATTAAAAAAAATGCATGGAAAATGTACTTTTTAACCGACTTCGAAAAGGAGGTTCTATGTTCGGCTGAATGTATGTTTTTTTTTTGCATGTATGTTCACCGATATTTCGGTCAATTGTGGACCGATTTTGAAAATTTTGTTTTATTGAAAGGTTATGCTTCCAAGTTGGTCCCATAGAAATATTGTTATGATCTGATCATGAACTTCGAAGATATGGAACAAAACTCCTCATAGAATCATAGCAGAACTGTCGTAACAAGTAAAATTGCTTTGTTTATACGTGTAGTCGATGAGTGACTGAAAGAAAAGGGAGAGGGGTAAGGGGGAGGGGGTAAACTCATGTAATATAACCGTATTTGGGATTATAAGAATCGTTATGAGATGCACTCTGGCTATAAGGTAATTTATGTTTAGCTGAAGGGTAGGTACTTTTTAGTGGTGCTACCATAACTAAAAAGTGAAAAATAAAAAACTTTTTACAAAAAAAAATAAACCGACTTCAAAAAGTACAAAATAACTTTAATTTCGGAAGTCGGTGTTAAATAACGAAGAGACAAGATTAGGTATCTATTATAGAAACACCGACTTCCGGAATTAAAGTTATTTTGTACTTTTTGAAGTCGGTTTATTTTTTTTTGTAAAAAGTTTTTTCTTAATTTACCTCGGACATGACACCCCGTGCCTCAGAAAATAGAAAAAGAAAGAAAGAAAATCATTTTATTCGCCCGAAATGGCGCAAACTTAAGACATACATATTACATTTATATGTAGGTACATTTTTATATGTAAATTTTACATGAAAAAAAACAATAATAAAAAATTATGCGCCACGTCACAGCCAAACGGCCGTACGCTCAGCATAATGCTGTGTCCACACGCACAATGCAACGAGTACACAGCGATGGTTTTCAGCACACAAAGCCGAAGCCGTTGGTCACGACTGTCATTCATAGATCTTTGACAGTCGTTACAGGTGTTCAGACGCCAGATAATCTGATCAAATAACTATTCCAGGATTAATGTGTTGCCTAGTTACTACTGGGCAACGATACTCCTAGCTACATCTAAAAACCAGTTGGGTTGTGGAAGTCTCATAGGTAGTCGATCTATGTAAAACACAGGTATTCAGCAGATTCCTTTTGGACTGGAAGCCGCTAGTTGGGAAAAGGCTAATGCATAAAGGCACTCGTCATGCTATCACTAACTTCCTTTTCTTTCATATCATTCTTCACACAATCCATCTGTTGTATGTTGTAAAAAATAATACATTCATGTATTACAGGTTTTTTTTTTCTATAGAAAAGGAAACAAAACATTTGGTATATTAATTTTGCTTTTTGTGATGCAATGAAGCCAAAAGTCAATGTACTAAAAATAACTACAATGTCATATGACTTTTAGTCATTATTGTATTGTTTATTTTATTAGTCCGCATCTTATCTGAACCTATTCTACAAAGATGAGACAACTCAAATATTTTGAAACATGTCTTCTAAAAATAAATCCTTAATTGTCTGTACTTAAGGTTTGAAATTGAATGGAAAGAAAGGATTAATGTACTGTTTTGTTAACATCTTTTGTTAGTGAATCGCGCGACTCAACAGCTTATAATTAAAAATAATTGAAAGCTATTTAACTTCTTGTTAAGCGCATACAACTTTTGATTACGCTATAAAAATTCTTCGCCTACGTTTGTGAATAGAATTTGACGTACACTCAGATCGTGTCTGTACAACATTATTTTTTAGTATATGCGAAACCTGAATATAGTTTATTCAGAATCAGTAACTCAATCGATTCCAATCATTTTTACACCATGTTATATTTTTTCCTAAAAATATTTTTAAAAGGTCATAAGTTGGACACCACCGACACTAAGTATAACACAGGTCACGGCAGATCATAGCGGACATTAGGCGCCAGTTCATAGCTGGGTGCGGAAGCAAAACCACCCCTCAATCGCCTGGATGGCCCAGTAACCATATCTGTGTGCGGACAAAACAAGGTTATAACTTCATGATTTGTCAAGATACAGTTATGAAATAATATACATATTTCGGGTTTCGCATTTACTAAAAATAATGTTTTATAAAAGTGAACTGTTTCAGAAATTTTGCTTGTGTTATTATTATTTTAATTGACAAGAGCTACAAGTGGTTTAAAAAAATACATACATACGTCATTCCATAAGATGAACATCTCAAGACGATATACATAAGTGCATATAAAGTGCTAAGTAATTTATGTAATATGCGACACAAGAACACCTTTGTCATATGTAGTAGGTATCTATCTAAGTGATACGACAAATACAGGTGATGCTGTCGGATTCAGTAAATTGCAGAAACCTTTGCACAAAAAGATAACTATTTTAGATACAATTTGAAAAATTTTTCATTTTAAAAAACAGATGCTATAAATATTTAAGCCACAAAGTGGACAGCAGGGACCCAGCCGGGTCGAAGCCTGGCCCCAGTAGACAAGGGTTAATTCTATAGATAGCTCAAGCCCCGGCACGAAAGGCAACGAAGGAACAGGAGTAGGTTTTTAGTCAATAAAAGTCTGACACTATCTCCCGCTCCGCCCAAGAGCAGGAAATGTCATTAGATGATTTTCCCACCGCGAAAAAAAAACCAAAAAAGGGAAATATATCGAATTCGCGGTTCTCACCCGGTCAACCGTCCACATTGTAGAAGACTTTCCAACACTGCGTCTACGGGCTTACCATCTACAGATGGTACTCAGACGAAATCGAAATTGAAAATCGAACAACGCGTTTTAGGCAGCCCTATATAACGTGACGAATGGAACTTTAATAAGTGACGGAAGCGCTTCGGTGGACGAGAACTGGCCACTTCCGACAGTGGCGGGGACGAACGAAAGCGGCCGTCTTCACTACGCCTCACGTATTTTCTTACGGGAACTGGGTCCCTTATCGTTTCCTTTTGATCGGAGTCAGGGGCGAGCACACATGCGTGGGAGTTTGCGATATTGTGTGCATTGTCATGGGTCTTAACATGACGTCTTAAAATGTCAGTTGTGCGAGCGATAAAGAGGCATGGAACTATACCCTCTACATAGCCCTTTTAACAGTAAATGGATTGAGTTATGACCTCGTGGTAGGACCTCTCTTTTGCCTGTAAAGGTTCTTTCCTAAAAACAGGTGCAAAATTATGACACCAATTCGATCTCATATAAAGAGAAATACTCACGATTCGTGTAAAATTGCTGTATGTAGACTAATTTTAAATTGTTTAGAAAACCGTTTTTGTGATAAAAAAAAACATAACCTGCAAAAATTTTAAGAATCATAGTGATATAAACTAGTGCCTGATTGCGATCCCATCTGATGGTAAGCAGTGATGCAATCGTTGATGGTTAGGCGCACTAGTTTATTAAAAGACGATAGGCAATCATAATGATTAAAACTTTTAGATATTGCTTCCCACACATTCACCATTAGGTTTATGATGAAAGGGAAATCACAAAAAAACGTGTTTGACATATTTGTCAGTCTGTTGATTGGCGATCGTCAATTGTAATGTATGACGTTCATATTGACGCAATACCTACGTTTGCGGAAACCCAATTCCTATTATTATTGTTTAAATGATCAGCTATTTTCTCATGCTTTGAAATCAGTTCGTTGGTTGAGAGCTGTCAATTTCACACCATAATGCTCATAATTTTGTAAGATGCATAAATATAAGATGTACCTGATTCTGAACAATCCTGTCTGAAAGCTTTGCAGGCCTAGCAATTATACGACCGTTTCATTTCGAATCTCTTTCTATAGTTGATAACGCCTCCGATTCCTTTGTTCTGAGCACGTGACTTAACGGTTTAGGTAGTATCATTCCTATTCATTTGACGTTTTCTACTAGAGTTAACGATTTTAGATTAAGCTCTCCTATTTCTATGACATATTTATCTTTTATTTGACATTAAGTAAATTTTTCACTTTCGCGATATTTTTTTGCCTGCTGTTTGGACTTATATGTTTGTGTGTTTCTTTTGTGTTTTTTTGTGGTTGTTATGTGTTTATGTGTTTCCTATTGAATGCTAATCACCGGTAATTAGTACACTTATGACACACTGTGGAACTTAAAGCATTCAAAGAGTTAATGTTTAGTTAATTTGCTGCTAATTCAGACATTGATAATGAGAGAGTTTATGACCCAGTTGTTACGGCTCCGGTTTTTGAGTTATAGGTCGTAGTTACAAACCAAGGCAGGCATTTTTTTTTTTTGGATCATTTAATTTCATCACCACAACTCTCAAAAAAGGTGAAAGAAAACAACGTGTGGACCGGTGTAGGGATACTAGTACCAAAAAAAAACCGCAATGGTATTTTTTTTTTTGACAAAACCCGCTCTTGGGTGGAGCGGGAGATAGTGTCAGACTCAACTCACTAAAAACCCCGCGCCGTTCCTTCTAGCCTTCATACCGGGGCTCAAGCTTCCTATCAGATAACCCCGGCCCCGGTAGGCTTCGAACCAGCTGGGCCCCTCCTGTTCATTATTTACTGATAATGATAATTTAACCTTTCAAATATAAATTAAGTCTAGTTAATTTTTTGCCTATCCTCCTACCACATCCTGCATACATTAAAATTATATTTACGTATGTTATTTTATTGATCTCTTAAACCGCAGTAACTACGTATGTGGTCGTGCTCATATAAATTATGTTTTAAAATATTCAGTGTTAATTTATATTACTATTTTACACCGGACGGATGTAGATAATAAGCTGCACAAAATAAACTAAAACTCAAACATCTTAGTACGATTTTATCGTTAGTAAAATGGTCATAACAAGAATAAAGTCATGATGAAATTAAAAGTAATAAGGTCAAGTAATATTGGAACGTTTGATCTGATTTGTAATTTTTCTATTTTCTCTTTGGAACGTTTGATCTGATTTGTAATTTTTCTATTTTCACTTTTCTCATTGCACTGTGGTAGGTATGCAACAATAAATCAACACTAATATTAAAAAGAGGTAAAGTTTTTTTGTTTGTAAGATAATAGGTAATCTCTGAAAGTACTAGTCCGTTTGCTAAATTTTTTTCACCGATAGAAAGCTGCTTTATTCCTGAGTAACATAGGCTATATGACTGAGGATCTGTTTTTTTTTTAACTGTACATAATAAGCAACTACGGGATATCTAATACCCGCTATGACCTGCGGTAACTTGTGTTGTACGTAGCGTCGGTGGTGTCCAACTTGTGAGTTTTTTTTTAAATATTTTTGAGTTAAAATTGGTATAAAAAATATTATATTTAGTTGGTTAAGAATCAGTAACTGAATCGTATACATATACTAAGAATAAAGTTGTATGGTTGCATACCACATGCAGCAGTTACCTCCTGGCAATCTATGAATATATACGACAAATCGTTCTCGATTATCTCGTAATCACTGCACATACTGATGACCCATAACAACACAAATGCCCATACATACAGTCCTAGCGTATGTATCAGTAATCATTTTCAGATTACGTAATGCATTACTTCTAATGTAAATCACTATGATCACTGTATACTGATATAAATAACTAACGTAGCTTAATTAAGAAACTTTGTTGACCACCTACTAGTGTTCATTTAACTATGATTAACTGCTAATTACAAAACATTTTGCAATTACTATTATTAAAATAAAAGAATGAATATTTTACAATAAAATGTAACGTCACGTGTCAATAAATAACCCGCCCCTGATCGTTCCCGGTGGAAAGGTGCCCATAACACTCGCCGCATTTCCTCGCTGAATAGCGATGGCCATCCTTTGCACCAAGAACGACCTGGACCGGGAGTCACCCGTTGTCTCTGTTTTAATGAAGCTTGACTTATGAGCTAACTGTATTATTGACTAGGTTTTGCCCGCGGCTTCACTCACGTACGTAAAATATAGCCTATGTCAGTCAAGAATAAATCAGTTTTCTGTCGGTGAAAAAATTTTAGCAATCGGATCAGTACTTTCAGAGATTACCTCCAACAAAAAAAAAAAAAAATATCTCTTTAAAAAAATTGTGTAGAAGTGTAAATAAACATTATTTTCAATAAAGTGGCTCTTATTGCACAGCACTTAGGTATATAATGGCACTTGTTACCAAACTGTGACATTTTGATTACCATTACGCACTAGTGCTATAATGTGGTTAAAACCTTATTGTTCAACCTCTCCACCGTCATAATTTTATGACATTTATCGTATCAGGATGGGCGCAGGTTGTCCCACACGAACAAAAGAAAAACAAAATGGGCGCGTATATGAAAACAGTTTTTTACCGCCACAAAAGTTTACTAGTTTTACAGTTATTTTATTCACAAGTGTATTGAAAAACGTCGCATGATACACGTGAGTAATTAATGATTACCATTCTCGGCTCTCTTAAGACCCTCGCCATGGCTCGGGTCTAAATACCGCCTCAACGGTAATCAGTAACATTACACACTTAAATCATAATGTACTATTAAGAGTGTGGTAGCTATTTTACCTAGAGGTAAACTATTCTATTGGATACTAATTTAGACATAGGAGTAGTTGCACCTAGTAAGTTCTTTTTTAATTCATATATTTCCCAATTATTATGAACGCGATGAATGGTTCCACAAATAATCACCACCTCCCTAACCATTTTTCAACTAGCTTCGGGTCGGCTTCCAATCTCAGTGGACATGGCGGTATAACCCAGTTACTGGACAATACGATACTCGTTGCATAGACTGATGGTCAGTCTTTCTGCACAATTCTGTGTAGTCGTGTATAAATGACTGTCAAAATCTTCGGATTACAGTCGGGACCAACGGCGTTACACGTTTTCCGAGGCACCGAGTGTCAGTTATGAGTATTAGTCTCTGTGAATGAGTTCATATGTTAAAATAATGTTTACTTACTTTGTTTTAGATTTACACGCTTTGGTGATACTATTGTAATACAATGTCGATGTTTCTTATCTTAGTAAGTTAAGTTTGTAACTTACCAAGATATACTAAATTTATTGAATACACCTGGTGTATTGCACAATTTTCTCTTTCTAACTAGTAACATATTAAAATCTTTACCTTTTCTTTTTATGGCCCAGCACAGGTCCTCTGCAGAACAAAGGCTTCCCTTCCATCTTGCCAGTTTTTCTTGACGATTGCGACTTTCAACCAGTCCATTGCGGAGATTCTATCTCATCTCAACATCTTTATGTGGACTTGTCGTCTTGTCATTTCATCGTGTGTACTCGATACTTCAATACCATCTATCCATTGCTCCTCCGACAGTGTTCGTGAATTTTCAAGATTTTCTTCATCATCATCATTTCAGTTTTAAAGAAGTCCACCGTTGGACATATGCATTCTCCAAGTGTTGTCATAATGACCGGTCCTATGCATAGGTTATCGGTCCAACTTTTGGGAGGCATTCCAACGCTGTGTATTCGTGATCGCTACTGCAGAACGTTTCGTCCTAATTGACCATCTAAAGATAATCAAGATTTTCGTACATCACCAAATTGAAACTTCTAGTTTAATTTTTTGCATAATTTACAATCCTATAGCTCTTTTTGAAAACCCTAAACATGCTGGCCTTCGCCCATTCAGTGTTTTGTTTATTTTTCACACAAATGCATTTACCGTGTATGCTTAGTTGTGACTTGTCCCATTGTTAGACAAATGCGAGTCTTTCACCGTTCGCCATTGTCGACCAATTGGGACCATGTAGCGTCTACGTCGTTAAAACGTGGATTTAAATACAACTAAAACTTTCTTTAACATTCCTTAAAAGTTAAGGTATAGTCCTTATTTAGTCGGGAAACTTAAAGTAGGATTTGTCAAAATAAGACATGAAATAATCAATAAATCATTTAAAAAGTGAAACTATTTTACATATTACAAAGCGTTTTTTTTTGTCGATGGGGAAAATCATTTATGACAAAACCCGCTCTTGGGTGGAGCGGGAGATAGTGTCAGACTCTTACTGATTAAAAACCCCGCGCCGTTCCTTCTAGCTTTCATACCGGGGCTCTAGTTTCCTTTCGGATAACCCCGACCCCAGTAGGCTTCGCGACCCAGCTGGGCCCCTCCTGTTGCTGACAACTCCTTGAGGCGTGCGGGAACAGTGCGCGCCGTCGACGTTTTGGCTCAGTCCAAGCGTTGATCTCTATGGGAAATAATGTGCAAGAAACTCAATGTACATGGACACAATTTCAGATTATATTATTATGAGTTAAAAAAATCTAGTTTCATATTTGTTGTCGCTTCTATTATGTAAGCACAATGTAAATATAATGAAAAACAGAAAGTAATTAAAAATATAAATTGAAATAAGCCACTGGCTGCTAAGCGATGAACAGACTCAACTTATGACGTCCGTTCACGAGCATGACACGTGCATTAGTCCCACTCAGCTCAACCATTTTGAAGAGAACTGATTGACTCAACAAAACGTGCGATCTGCGAGACATTTGAGTGATCATGACAAACTCTCGACTGCCATGCTTGTTCACGTCAAACAAGTTGTAACGTAAGTCAACAAGACAAGTCCTTAACTTATATTTTTCAAAAAAGAAAATGGAAGATCTCGTGATTCTATTTCATCACATTTCATTGCCTTATAAATTAAGCCATTATGGGTTTGATTGCAAGGTCGAGAAAAGTTCATTGGTTTTTTCACGAAGATTTTCTCAGTGCTCAGTTTAAATTAATGTGGGCTTGGTTAATGGCAATAGTCTCGCCACATAAATGTTAGGTACAAAACATCTTAACTGGCGTAATTCAGAAATGTTCCTTATCTACCGAAGTACTCCGTTATTCTCATCGTTGTGTTGCTGTTGTTCTTTGGCTTCGCTCGTGTTAAATTCGGGGTCACACGGTTCCCCTGGGAAGTGGGGGGTTAGGAAGAGACAAAAAGTAGCCTATGTCACTCTCCATCTCTTCAACTATCTCCACTTAAAAAATCACGTGAATTCGTCACTCCGTTTTGCTGTGAAAGACTTATAAACAGACACACACACTTTACTGTTTATAATATTAGTATAGATTCTACATGTAGATTGACTAAGAAGTCACATATGGCTGAAGCTGAAATGTCGATATCTCTATTTCCGTATTTTCTCTTCACGAAACTTGGCATTCTTAGAAAACTCTATAGAACTTGATAGAAATACTCCTTCCCATACAAGGCAATCCGGGAAATATATTTTGCGTACAATAGCCTTTCCAACCACGAAACCATTTGCCAAGCTGTTGTGCCAAGTTGTGAATATTTACAATTTCCCTCACGACCGTTATTAGAAATATCCATTTTGAGAAATTTTAAGATTATTCCAAGTATCCATAATGTGCTTATGTTGTGGTTTATATAGATCGTAGTCTAGGTTTTGTGGTCAGCACTTACATTGAAAATGGTGTCGATGACCTTTGTAATGGATTTCTAATAACTTTCCGCCATGTTGCATGCGTTTGCAGCGTTTTATGTTCATATTGCAGTTGTCATCGAGAGCTCATTACCTACATAGATATTCAGCTGGCTGCAAGCTAAAAGCCAATATAATTTGCTTATAGACATCGTTGAAATGCTCAACTATAATTTTGTATAATTCTTATTTTTTTGTTTTAATTTTGAAAAATTTAAAGTTTTTCTTTATAAAAATTTGTCATTATGCCAGCATTATCCCCTTCATGAATAATTTATTTGACATTACCAAATCAACGCTTATTTCTGCGGAAAATAATTTAATCAGGTCATGGTTCTACATTTGATAGTTGACAAAAGTGTTCAAACTGTTTTTTTTTTTTAACATACGGAACAAATAACGATCTATTTATAAAATCCACGCAAAACATATTCAAAGTGGGCAAGACTACTTTAAGACAAATTAAAGTTCATTTAAAAGGGGGCGGCAATAAACAACGAGAAAAAATCAACTAGTGAAATTAAATCTTATGTGATAAGTGTTTGAGTTCAATTTCTTTCGCGCTTGATTAATTTCACGGCTACACTGACAGATTAACGAGCGCCGTCGATGTGTACCGTACACAAATAAATCACTTTCTGACAAAGCTGTACAACTTTATAAAACCGATAACATCTCGATCGACAATCTTATTTCGATCCAAGATTATTTTATGATATTACGCAATCCTCGCCCTTATTGTTAAAGAAATAATTGCATCGTTAAATTATCGAGTTGTCAACCGGCCTTTGTCTTAAAAACGTATAAAAATTTCGGACCACCAAATAAGTGTTCTGAGACGATTACTCTGCAAGCATAAATAAAATTATATGTAATTATCGGGAAAATATGCCGCGTTAAACCTCGGGTGAAGTTGCAAATCTTAAGAGCTGGTTTATTGAATTCTTTAATTATTGTGATACGCCCAAAACTGGCTCGTTTGTTGCGGTGATATTTTAACAAAAATAAGTGCACCTTGGAATTTTAAAAGGTTATTTAAAGTGATTACTGGATTGTTTGAAAAATTGTCCTGATAGTACTTGTGTAACCTTTAAAGGTAGTCCATCCGTAACAATTTGTTCGAACCATAAAAGTTTCTTTTACTTCTAATTGCGGGAATATTTCTTTGGTATTTTTTCAAACTCTTCCAATTATATTCAAGTTTGAAAGTGATTGATTGACTTATTTCAAAAATAATTTACAATATGTGTGAATATTAAGAATACTAAGGAAATAAGTGGTGGAGGCTAATGATAATATTGCATTGCTTATCTTATACAGTCTTATAATGTTTCTACTACTGGGACTCGGGTATCTCTATGAGAGGGAATGAACCGTGATCCACCACGCGGGCCCAGTGCGAGTTGATGGCACACATGTCTTCAAATTCTTGTTTCGATGACATGCCAGTTTCCTCACAATGTTTTTCCTTCATAGTTTTGAGAGCAAAGATGATGAAACAAATGATATTACAAATTAGAGCGCCTACCCGGGCTTAAAACCACGACCTACAATTCGTAAGTCAGGATTATTATCACTGGACCAACAGAAGTTCTACCTCGAGCTCTTAACGCGATCCATTTTACGACCAAAACTGAACTGTTAAAGGGATAGAGTAGGGTGTATAGCTCCATCCCTTTGTAGCGACATCTATGGCACCACGTAAGAACTAATCTTGCATCTCGCAATTAAAGATCTCCGCACGATTTTAACACATAGAACAGCTTTCAATCATCTGCCGGGCAGTTGCCCACCAGGCAGAACACCCGTCTGGTCGGATCCTCCTTTTTATTTGACTGGCCTGTTGGTCTAGTGGTTAGTGCCCCTGACTGCTATGCTGGTCATGGGTCCGATTCCCACTCAAGACAAATATTTATGTGATGAGCATGAGCATTTGTTCTGTGTCTGGCTGGGTGTAATTTATCTATAATATGTATATATTTAGAAATATATAAGTATGTTTATCAGTTGTCTAGTACCCATCAAACAAGCTCTGCTTAGCTTGTGACAAGACGGGCGGCATTGTGTGATAGTTGTGGAATATTATTATTATTATTTTCAACGGAAGTATGTGGGAGTTTAGTCTCTGTTCCACATACCTTTAAACCTCTTTTTCGCTCGCACGACTGGCATGTTAAGGTTCTCTAGTTATGGTACTTTAATTGCCATTATGATAATTCAAATCCTGTTTGATATATTCGGATCCTAATCATTTCATTAATAGCTATAAATCATAAATAAATTTAATTTACATGGTAATTTTTGCTACCGGTACGTCAACACTTCAAGTTTGTTACATATTTTATTTCCCGTTTTACATAATCGATAAACAGAATCATAATGCGAGATTTATTTATGTGTATTTGTCAAGCCACTTGTCTTGACAGCATTCAATATTTAATGTAATTCAGAGTTTTTTACAAGTTTTTATTTAGTTTCACCAGTCACGATGTTAACGTTATCTTATTATCTTTTCATCATTGTAGTTTTGTCATTACATGAGTCTAGAAGGAAAATCTTTTATGCTCATTATGTATTTGTAAGTTAATTAATATTTCTTGGAAATTTTCAAATTACATTGTTATTTCAATCTGTATTTTGTCTCCCTGCATCTTTACTAATTCTTCTGTATCTTTAACGCTTACAATATGTACAATTGTAGACAGTGGTTCTATACCAAGTATGAGTTGTTTATATACATCACGATTCTCGTAACTATCTAATTATTTGGGGCGCGTAGTGTTTCATGCGCGTCCCCAGGGAGTTGTCAGCAACCACAGGGGCCTGCAGTTTTGAAGCCTGCTGGGGCCATGGGTGATGCAAAAGAGATCCCTGGAGCCCTGAAACAATGGCAAAGAAGAAACAGGAGTGGGTTTTTTGACAATAAAAGTTTGACACTATCTCCCGTTCCGCTCAAGAATGAGGGATTGCATGATTTACCAACCTAAAAAAAAAATGTCGAAGTAAGAAATCATTAAAAGACTTCTCCCGCATTGCGTGGATTGGGAGTGTCAGACTGCTTTTACTGGTTAAAATCCACCTATGTTCCTTCTTTTTCTTGTGTTCTAGGACTCCGGGGCTCTCTATCGGAAGTCAACTCATGGCTCCATTAGGCTTCGGCACTACAGTTTTGTTGGCATCTCGTTGAGACGCGCATGGAACTATACGCGCCGTCAACGACTTGGGCTAGATCCAGACAGTTACCGGATTGCCGGATAAGTCATTAGGTGATTTCCTACCTTAAAAAAAAAATGCCGATTATGATAGGCTGCGGAAATGTAGAACATGAGTTACGACATATTTTGAGATAGTTTAAATCAACAGATCCACTCAAATATGTGCGGATCTTTCTTCAAAGGCCATCTGAGACACTAATCTGAATCGTTCTCATATGATTTGACCATTACGTGTCCACTGTATGGACTTTAAAAGAGACTTTGACTCCTAAGTTTGTTTCAGTGTTAGGTACTTCTCAGGGTAGTCAGCTAGAAAACACCGGCCTCATCATTTTTTTATTGATAGGCTTGCACCATCTCATCTGATGCGCTATCCGATGATCCCATCTGATGATGATAAGCGATGATGTGGTCGACGATGGAGTATCCTTGCTTAGAAGTAACCCATTCAATCTTGACATAAAGACCCCTAAGTTGCAGCTATCAGGAAAAACACACTCCGGCAGGGAATTCCCTCCTTGGCTGGACACACAATAAATGTGTTCCCAAAACGCTTTGTGCATATAAGTGGCATCTTGTTTAAACTGACTTATCAAAATGTGTTTTTTTATAACCTATTTGAAAAATAAATATCATTTATAACAGTTATCACTTCAAGCATCTACTCATACATTAAATATTCCAATCAGAATTCGCCAGAGCTAGATTTAATTAGTTTTATTTTACTTGATCAAAAGATTAATGTTCTTGACAGTAGCAGAAACTGCTTTAATATCGCAAATGTCAAGTGAAACCGATTCCGATTACCATTTTATTGATTAGTTCTCGAATTAAGTTGACTAACGTTACAGATAGCGTGTCGATTTCATTGCAATCGACATACGGATATGTTTACTTCCTAATATGCGGATGTTTGATAAAGGCAATGATATGGATTGTATATGTATTGTTAGCTGTAGCAGCTATTTTCTGTTAGAGAGCTGCAGGTTCAATACAATAGCAAAAGAATATAACAACTGTTGAAGAACTATTAGATACGTACACTGTAATGCAAATAATTATATGGATCAAAGTCGAAAAGTGGAGTAAAGGAACTTTTTGTCGGTGAAAAAATTTTTGCAATCGGACCAGTAATTTTAAAGATTACCTCCTCCTCTCTTACAAACAAAGAAAGAAACTTTTTTATTAATGAGAAATTGAAAAGTATGGCGTCTATATGGAACAAGAGCTTCTATAAAAAGTAGGTAGCAAATATGTAAAAGCATTGATAAACATACAAAAAACAAAACTTATCAACGGACCTACTTCCTAATTAGCACAAAAATCGATCCATACTTACGTTCCTAATGATGTATTGAAGGCCTATATTACGCACGCTCTCGATATACAAATATAAATACATGTCAACGAGCTGTGTTATCGATATTTTAATCGGATTACGTCGCGCCCAAAGTGTCTGTCCGGTCAGTTCGGACACATGATTTTAGGGCTGGGATACATTAAAGAACCAATAATGCTGATATTTTTAACGTGGTGATAGAAAATACTGATTAAACTATTGATATAGATCATGATATATGCGACAATGATGAGACAGTCAATGCTAATAATTTAGAACTTTCCATAAGAAGAAGTTTCAATGATCAACAAAAATCAATGATATTAATACAGATAGACTCGAAGACTTTATGTGACATTCACCAAACCGCACTGGGCCCGCGTGGATTACGGCCCATTCCCTCTCTTAGAGAGGAGACCTGAGTCCCAGCAGTAGGAATATTAAAAAGGCTGATGAAGATGATGAATACAGATAGAATACAGCAGAAATAACTCAATAGGATCTTCCACTAACCTATATCCCTTTCGAAATCTAGTATGACAATATATACTAAGTAATTAATTAAGATAGCGCCATCATTCTCAGTAACGATAAAACTACTAAGGAGGATGTTAATAGTGTTTTTAACCAAATGAAGAAAACCGGTGTACGGGCTTTCTACATTCAAACTATTTTACAGCATTCTCAGAGTTCTCCTACAATTTACATATAAACACCGTGACATGTCATAAAATGTTCCTTTTTATCACTTTCATGAGAAAGTGATAAAATTGGTCAGTCAAATGAAATAGTATATGAATACTAATATGAGAATATAGCTTTGAAAATATTTCATTTGACTGACCAATTAAACAATCATGTCGGAATTTTATGTTACACGATTGTAATATTATGATGTACATAATTCGCGAGTTCATCTTTGATTTACATTCTAGCTTTGATTATGAAAAAATCTCGAAAGTAGTTTTTATATTGAGTTGACTAACTGTTTAGATCTGGTAAAGATCTCGTTGAGGAAAATATTTGCAGCTATTTATTTGATAATTTATTTTGTATTTATTTTATGATTTTTTTATTTTATTTGTTAACAATATTACTTAGGTTGCATGAAATTATTATACCTACGAATTCATCAACACACATATTATAAAGACGAACCTTTGTGAGTGTGTGTTTGTGTATGTTTGTTGTTGAATGAAATTTGGTACTCAAGTAGACTAGGTCCTAGAATAGCACTAATGACTTATTAATAATCCCTAATGAGATATTATCCCTGGGGAGCATATTCTTTAGGGACAATTTTATACTTACACGCTGGCGAAGCCATTGGCAGTAAGCCTAGAATGAATTTTACATCTGCTCAATTGGCCAAAAGTAAATTATTATACATCGCAATAATTTTTGTTTTAACTTCCGAGTGATTTGTCTACCCGGGGCTTAAAATGCCAGTATGACACCTATCTTAACACTTCGTTAGATAGAAATAAATCTTGCATTATATCTTATTCGGCAATCAGTCAAGGGGAGTTAGTAACAAGTAGTTTCTTTTCGCCCGAAGGCATATTAGCTCATTAGATTTATACCATTCGATTCCTTACCATTGCATTCGATCGTGTAGATAGTGACCATATGAGACAAAACAGTTTAACTTGTTACAAAATTTATTATCATTAATTAAGTAAAAGCATATCGAATAGAAGGAATGGGCCGTAACTGGGCTCAGTGCAGGTTGTTATACCACATATGACATGTCGGTTTACTCACGATGTTTTCCTTAATCGTTTTGAGGACAGTGATGATTATGATGATAAATTATGCAAAGTATTGAGCGAATCCACGACTTACAACTCGTAAGTCGGGGCAATACCTGCTGCGGTCTTCCCGTACGATTATAATTTAGGTGTCTTCAAGGCTAGAGTGAATAGGCTCCTAATGAACTAGTGCGTCTCACCATCAACGATTGAGATCTAGTTTGTATTATAAAAAAATAAAAGTGCTACTAGGCCATCACTGCTCTTACTGTATTATCATTAGCATAGCATTGATTCGTCGTGAAGCATTCGTCAAATTTCACTAAGACACTTCAACGATACGATGGTCCTTACTGTCTGCCTCAGTCTCCACATAGTTATCTACAAGACTTGCTTATTCATGGGCTGGCTATGCTAGTTAGGCTAGTGTCTTCGAATGGTTATTTATTTTTAACTTTTCCTATTAATCTCTACAACGTAAAGTCGGTCTCCAACTGTGCTTGTCGCTTCTAACTGATGCTAGCAAAAAAGTGTAAAGTATTTTACGTAACATAGATATTTATTGGTATCGTAACTTACTTGGATAGCCTTATATCGTAGTAATAATACTTAAACCTAATAAGGATGTGATCAAAGGTTCCCGCAGACAGTTGCTGTTTGAAAATGCAACAAGAATTTTAAAAGAAGTCTTGGTTTTTTTTGTGTTACATCAGGTTTTATTCTGTGAATTTTGGTTGACCTTGTCGACAGTGTAAAACTTAGGTCAGTCAACTATACCTGAAAAATACTGTAGACAGAAGCTGTTGGGCTTACCTTAATCTTCTAATATAAAAATCTCATGTCGCATTTGTTTTTAAACTCCTCCGTAACGGCTTGACCGATTTTTACGATTTTTTTTTTGTGTTTATCTGGTAGAAATAGGTCGCAAGCAATTTTTTATTCTCCTACCCCTTTTCCCAATTTTTTTCTTTGATAATTTATATGGCAGGATAACGTTTGCCAGATCAGCTAGTTAATAAATAAAGAGAATAAAAACATTGATTCTACCTACAGAAATCTGTAGGTAGAATCAATGTTTTTATTCTCTACACCTACAGATTTATTATCCGTAAAACTATTTGTATGAAAATTGTTATCGCGTCGTTGTCGTAATGCCACGTCGCACCTCTATCCATGAGTCTTTATTGGGATAAATCGAGATAGTTATCAAGGCCTATTTTGATTTGCGCTTGTCGAGATTATCATTCCAATGGTCTTAAACAGGCTTTTGAGCTTACACAAGTTATACTTTAAGCCGTGATAATAAAATTCATACTGGAGATATTCTAAGGCGATAGGAATTGTTTATGAAAACGTAAACGTTATGTTAGTTTAAAGTTGTAATAAAATTATATGAGTCCACTTCTGATCTTATGTTTCGTGGTAAAAGTTTTTACGATATATGGCTATACTAGTTTCTAAAATTATCCCGAGGGATCACTCTCCCGAGATCCAAAGTAACCTATGTGTTATTTCAGGACATACTTAGTACCTATACATGTGTCAAAACGCATCCAAACCTGTCCAGCAGTTTAAGCGTAAAGGAGTAAAAATCATATACACACATACTCGCATATATACAAACCTTTGCCTTTACTATATTGTTTTCATAATATTTAGCTACGTAGTGAAATTTTGCAGATCATCTGGAGCAACATAATGCAATTATTGGTCTTCAAGTGCCAACTAATTATTATTTGGATAAAATCAAATGGACCGGAAAAGGAGAGACCAGCCCCCCTAGCCAAGTTACAACCGTTTCGCATGTGTCGAACGCTTCGAGTTGACCTTGCTGCCAAATCTTTTGTTTATTGTAGACTAGCTTTTGCCCGCGCGGCTTCGCTCCCGCTCTTCCCTACTCTACCCTACTATACTTAACTCTACCCTACTCTACCCTACCCTACTCTACCCTACCCTACCCTACCCTACTCTACCCTACCCTACCCTACCCTACTCTTATTTTTTTTCCATAAGAACCTTGTCCTCACGATAACAATCACAACAAAAAAAAAAACAGCCAAATCGGTCAAGCCGTTTTCATGCCATGTCGTGACAACGGAAAACGGGGCTCATTTTTATAATATAGAAGATTAGCAACTTGGCTAGGTACAGTACCCCTAGCCAAGTTGTTAATCTACAATAGATAACGCTAGTAGAAAGCTTCAAATGTACGGGAACGACGACACCTCAACGCTCAAGGTCAACTCTAAGCGTTCGACGCAAGCGAAACAGTTGTAACTTGGCTTGGGGGGCTGAGTTTTGTAATTTCTATCGACATTCTGTATTCTTATTTCAATAATAAACACACATCCCATGTGTATAGGTACTTAACTAGGAACACAAATTCGTACCTAAATCAAATACACTATACATCTCTAACACAAAATGCCTTGTAAATGGTTTTTCAAGTATATAGGTAATGAAATCTGAACGGTATCTTCAGTTCGCGCAGTGGGTGTGAGCGATGTAATGGAAAACATCTGTTACGTTTCGGTAGAGAGACGAGCCGTTGACGGCTAGACGGTATGAACCCAGTCGAGAGTAAATTGGAATTCAATTACCTACGTCGCGTAGGCGCTTGCTAAATGCATCTAGACTTTTGAAAGGAACGATATGTTAATGGTGTTAAACAAAGTTATTTTTGCTGTTTTATTTTTGATTATAACTATAGCCTATACGCGGATAGGAGCAGTGGTGGCCGAGTGGTAACGGCCTCGACTTACGAGTTTTAGGTCGCGGGTTCAAAGCCAGCCAGGCGCATTGCTTTGTGTAATTTATTTTATCACCACTGCTCTCAAACTGGTGAAGGATAACATCGTGAGGACACCGGCATGTCCTAGGATCAAAAATTCGAAGACATGTGACATTCATCAAGCCGCACTGGGCCCGCGTAGTGGATCATGCACGTCCCATTCCCTCTCCTAGAGAGGAGGCCAGAGTCCTAGGCTAGGACTCTGCTGGCTTGTTCCTACTGCTAGGACTCCTAGCGGTAGGAACATTAAAAAGGCTGATTATGCACTATGTTATGCTACATATAAGTAGGTATATAGGGTGATCTTTGGAGGGCTTAATTTTGCAATTAAATTTTTTGCTCACGAGTCCATATCTGAAGAGTGCCAGTGGGACTCTATTACTAAGCCTCCACTGTCCATCTGTCAGTCCGTACGTCTTACTATTCGTCTGATAGTGGGCGTGAAAAATTAAAATAAAGTTAAAAATTAAAGGGGTTCTCATACAAGAAACGTTTAATATTTTGTCATGGTTGTTAGCTCGGTTTTAATACTGTAGTATTACACGCCCTTCGTGTTGTTTTTCTTTTTTCTTCGATGGGGAAAATCATCTAATGACAAAACCCGCTCTTGGGTGGAGCGGGAGATAGTGTCAGACTCTTGCTGACTAAAAACCCCACCCCGTTACTTCTAGCCTTCATACCGTGGCTCGAGTTTCCTTTCGGATAACCCCGGCCCCAGTAGGCTTCGACCCAGCTGGGCCCCTCCTACACCCTTCGTGTGAGATTTCAACTTGAGCTTGGCTAAATTTTTGTAGTTTTATTTAAATCTACATCTTAGACTAACTTTGTAAGAGCGTGGACTCTCGAACTCAAAACCTTAACTTTAGATCACTAAGTAGGTACAGACGTATACGATGACAGATGGATGACAGAGAGGACGATGAGTATTATTGCATTAGGTACTTATGTAGGTACCTACGCCTTTTAGTTTTGCAATATTTACATACGTTGATGTCTACATAGATAAAGGTTAAAGGCAATAACACTTCACACTTATATTATATAGGTAAAGGTGAAAGTTTATGTGTGTATGTTTGTTACTTCTTCACGCTTGTACAGCTGAACCATTTAAATGAAAATTGGTTAAAAAATACTTACAAAATATTTAGGGTTAATTTTATACTATAACGTGAGCGAAGCCGCTGCTATCAGCCAGTCTCATATATTTATCTTGATGCATACAAATAAAAAATCTCGACTAAACGAAAGCAAATTGAAACGCATGACTCTTTTACAATTGAAATATTCATGAAACTTCTAAAGATGATCAAATGATAAAGCACAATAAGTTGTCATTGAGTGGCTACTCTATTTTTAGACCACATAACAAGCCACAAGGCGCTCACTCTGAACTGTTCATCATAAAAGACTACGCAATCAATTTGACCCGTTCCTCACATTGTTGGTTTATAAATTAAGTATGGCCGCCGGCGTCTCTTGAATAATATTAATAGTTACAATAATATGTTGTAAATAAACTTAATAACTTATGTAGAAAAAAAATATAATTTGTATGAACTAGTGGTGTACAGCAATTTAGCGCCATCTATATTTTCCCTTTAAAGCTTAACAGCGCCATCTTGTGTCGAGTAGTACACATCAAAATAGTTTGATTAAATGAAACTAGATGGCTTTATTCTAAAAATAATTGAAAAGAAACTGACGAATACGGGTTATCCATCATTATTATCCCATTACATATTGCTAATTAATAATAATAATAATATTTTTTTTTGAAGTTGGATGGAATATTGAAGTTCCTAATTTTTTTTCGTTAAAATTAGGAACTTCAATGGGTTCCCGGTTTCCGTCGCGTTGGGTGTCGCGGGGTCGATTCCCGCACGAAACAAATATTTGCATGGCCTACAGATTTTTGTTCCAGGAAAATATTTTTTTTTCCAGGAAAATATTTTTTGTTCCAGGAAAATTATTCCAAAGCATTTGTTCTAAGAGTGGAAAATAGACCAATAAACATCGTGGCAATATTCAGAAATTCAGCATCATAATCTGCATGCTTTTCTGAGTCCTCATATTATGCACACTCAATTTCTTCCACGCCCGATTTATCATGCTTGTTGCTTTTTCACGCTCAAATGTCAACAGATTTAAATGAAAACTTTTTACCTTGGGAGTAGGTATGTTCCTTTTAAATAATTTTCTACTTCACGCAGGTGAAGCTGCTTGAAGACGCATGTATCCACTGTACCCCGTGGTCCACTGTAACCTCTACCTATATCCTCAAGGTTACGTTAGGTATTTAGTCCTTCTCCTCCTCCTCCTCGAGTCGTATTCCTCATTACTGAGGGTCGTGAAGTTCCCACTGAATTAGCTTCTTATTGATGGCATCTCGCTACCTGTGACGATTCCTAGCGCAGCTACTTCAGCCGATAGACGCCCACTGTTGAACATTGGCCTCCCCCAAGTGTCGCCACAATGAACGATCCTGTGCGTCCCGCATCCATCGGATCAAAGCTTTCAGTGTCTTGAAAGTATTTATTAGGTAACCGTCTTTCACAACAATATTATCATTGTGTTAAAACACATATAAATGAAATCATTTTTCAAATTCTTTGTTGACTTATAGGCATAAGTGTGGTAAACCACAAAACAACGAGTCATAAACTTACTCCTTTTTCCTTTGATGTTTTTAATAATACTATTCACGCAGAAATAGTAGCCAATAATAACATTTACAGTAACAAAACGAAGTGAAAGATTATGTTGATTACTTTGAAATTAAACTCAGTGGAATTTTCTTTTTATGAGTTCTTTGACGTAAAAACGACTTTTAGCTGGATTCGGTGTTGGACGAATAAAATTGAATGACTTTTATAAAATAACCAGCGGTGAACTCAACCATTACTCATCTCCAAAAATGACGTACTCTTGATATCTCGATTAATAAGCGCACAGCCGCGTACAAGCAAAATCGTCAGTTTGTTTAAAAATATAAGTTTACAGTACAGGACCAAAACACTTGTATTCTAAAATCTTAAAGACTAATAAACCAAATAAACAAATTTAAAAATGAATATATAAATTAACAAATTTGGTATGGCTTATCATGGAAGATAGGTATATGCTGAGTGAGACAAGAGTAACGCGCCTTTACCTCCTACCAAGCTCAGCACACCCGCTAGACCCACCCACTCTAGCGCAGTTGGATTATCCACATTGTTTGTCAGGAGACGATGGTAGTGCGTTAATAGGAGTAATTTTTACCTGGGTTCCAGAGTGTTTAGTCCCACCATCCCCGTAACAACCAACGATAAGTATAGATACAGGTAGTACCCGTATATGCGCTTATAAATAAAACGAGAAAACTTCCTCAGGACTCGGTCTATTAAAAGAGAATAATTGGCCTCGTGTGGACTCCATACTATGGAATTCTAACCTGCTGCGCACGTACGCTTTGTACAACATTAGAGCAGCTTTTATTCCCTTAATTCATGAATCCCCAAGCGACACCCGGTGGCCGCGCATCTATTGTCTTACTATTGTGTCTCTAATTGACGGTATCTGAAGGGTTAAATGCAGAGGAAACTCTCATAACAAACCCTAGCATCCTATTAGCGCTTTTTGTGCCAGTTTGTACCACGTTCGATGAAAAGTGTCTAAAGTGCCTCTGTGAGTTGGCTTCGGCCTCTCATACGCGTTCTAAAGGTCTAAGAACTAAGGTTCTGAGATAAATAAATGCATAATAACAATAAAAAATTAAATAAACAAAAAAAATATTATATAGTAAACTTATGATTTAAAATTCTGGAGTGGCGACCGTGTATAGAAAGTCACAGCGTTGAAAAGCTTCTCACCAGATGGGCTGAAGACTTGGTGAGGGTAACAGAAATCAACTGTTTGTTGTGGTGACACTTTTGCGACAGCAACAGTGATCACACAGACTCATCTTTCGGTAGAAACGATGATGATAATGATTTAATTCATGAATTCCCAAGCGACCACCGGTGGCCGCGCATCTATTGTCTTACTATTGTGTCTCTAATTGACGGTATCTGAAGGGTTAAAATTTAATTGTAACTGTAATGTAGTCCTGCCTGATTTAGGTTATAATTTTGTAAATTCTAGACTCAATAGACCCAGAGATAAAGTTGCAGCGTTGTCTATCATTGAGTGAATGAACATAATAAGATTTAAGTTTAATAATCTAACGATGATGATGATGAAATTTTAGATCCTTAAAATTACGTTCATAAATGCAGACCAAAAAGAAGAATCCCATTTTCTTTGAACTGATTTTTTCTTGGCAGTCTGTTTTCGTGAACTTGAGAATACACCGAGTCATCTTAAAAAGTTATTTTTAGATCAGATAAATGTAGAAGCTACTATTACCGCATAGCAAATATAAGATATAAATATATCTATTTTTATTATTTATAGATGATGAACTTGCACTAGTCAAGGCCCATTTTTTTGGGTCCACATCCGCTATACAAGTACTTTTGTGGGTAGGTAGTTACGTCAGATGTATTACCTAATTTTCGACCTACGTGATTAACTAATCGGCTAGAAATGAAGTTGCTGTAGAATATGACTTCCTTCTCGTAAAAATCAACAATCTGACTTCTAAAAAGAGGAGGGTCTCAATTCGGTTGAAAGTTTTTTTTTTGTATCTTTTTCAAAAATATCTTCCTCAAGTATTAACTGATTTTGATGATTTTAAATCCACCCCTGACAAAGATTATTCTTATGATAGAAAGAGTATATTCTTTATTATTATTATTTTAATTAACCTATCGAATACAGTAATAAGAGACACAAAGGAAGGCAATGAGAGAGTGAACGCCGCCGTACGCTTGAGGTTTAATTAATTAAGAAGATCTGATGTAGAACTTTGGACATAGACCATGGTAGTATTCAGTAAATGACAGCAAATCTTCCAGGAATTCTGCCACCGCAAGTCTGCTGTTTATTGATGACATCATTTCATAATATATCACGGCGGTATCCTCGGAAGGGGTATGTGTAAAGTTCACTCTGATATAGGTACCTTCATTTTACCGGTTATGTTCAAATTCCATGTTATCAAATCATGTTTTCATAGCAAGCTTTTATAGCTCGGTGTACCTATATAATTAATATTCGTCAATAGACGAATCATACGATCCCAAACTCGATGGGGTTGTGTAGTTTAACTATCAAGTTCCTATAGCCACCTTCCGGTTCCATCATCAGATCAACTCCTTGTCATCATAATTTTGCATTTTCATCTAATTTACATACGCATGCAAAATTTCAGCTCAATCGGTAATCAGGAAGTGATTCAAATTTACTTTACAAGATTGGATTACACACAAACATCTGGAAAGGTGAAACTAAATAAAAGCTTGTAAAAATTAAGCATTATTATAAAAAAATGCATGATTGTTACTCTAATATCGGAAGTCGGTGTCAAAAATAGAATCATCGAATCAGTGAGTTCTTCCGGATTTTACCTCCTTTAAAAATATGTACTTACTAACAATTTTACCTCTTTTTAATATTTGTAGTTTTATTTATTAAATGACCTCTCTTAGTGTGCTCGCTTACATCGTAAAATATAACTTTGTGCAAAATTTCATGGTCCTAGTCCCAGTAGTATCAGCTGTGCGTTGACATGTCAGTCAGTCAGTTTATTCTTTATATATCAATATAGATAACTGGTTGTCATATTGTTATTTGCATTTCGTAATATCTACAAATACTTTTTGGCTACGGCAGGAACTGATAAGTAGCTATTTTTCTGTTCTAATCTTTATTGTAGTACCTACCTAGGTACCGGAAATTAAACTACCTAGTTTAATTTCCGTTACAAGTTTACACTTTTACTTGGCAGTTATATTTTTTCCAATAAAAAACAGATACATTTGAATAGTTTGGTTGTTACATAGCAAAATAAACTGAGGACAACTTAGGCAAAAAAATTAACTGAATAAATACCAAGTTATTGTAAGTACGTTACAGTGGATCATATAGTTAGCATAAAGCCGAAGGCTGTATTACGCGGGCGCCTGTGCGGGCCCATACAAAAATGCTCCGTCCGGGAGTCTGCGCGAGTACCCGTCGCGGGCAGCCACGCCCCGTGCCCGCGCGGACTAGTGAACACTAGTAAGCACGTATGGAAGAAAAATTCTTTTGATACTGTAACGGTAATTCTGGAAGTGTAGTGTCAGCCTACCATATGGATCCAGGCGAATGAGTTATATAAAGATGAGCTGCTCAAACAGCGTTGCGAACTGCGTCCGCGACGGGACTCGTTGCGGCCCCACAGAAAACGCGCGTGAAACCCGCGCGCGGGCACGCGCGGTTCCACGCGACGGTTGCCCATCGTGAGCACCCGCGTAACGCAGCGTCGACCCTTAATGTTTTAAAAAACCTCAATTATATAAAAAATCAAACTGCGAATGACTATTTTGGTCACATATTACTTTCCTAATAATTACCGATTGCGTTTAATACCAACCAATCAATCATTTAGGTTATAACTTTATGAGCCAATAACCATTTACATAAAACGTATCTACCTAATAATTTAACACATAATTACTACTTTCTCATAAAATTATTTGACCCTATAATTTTATGGTCAAAATAAATAGCAAGGTCGAACAACAAGTTAATAAAAATTGCACAGCATTTGTGATTCTATTACCTATTTTGCATAGTAATTATGTTAAGATATAATGAATGAATGCTGCTTTTGAAATTAAGCTATAAATATAATGATCGGCAAGTTCTTTTTACAATAAATTTTTAGTGCACAGGTTATTGTCGGTACTCGCAGACAGCCCATCTGTAAACCAAAGACCAAAATTGTTTTACAAAATATGTAAAACAATTTTGGTCATTGGTTTACAGATGTCGTAGAACTGTCTATTATATCTCATTTTTTATATAGGTCTGTCTCATTTTTTAGATCATCATCATCATTTCAGCTGAAAGACTCCACTGTTGTACTGAGACGTCGCAACTGCGACCTGTCCTGTGCATTTTACTTCTACCTATTGGACTTTCGCGACCCTCACTACCTTTTTGGGAGGTCTTCCAATATCGTATTTTCCAGTACGAAGTCACCACTCCAGAAACTTTCAAACCCATCGATTAGGTGTTCTGCGAGCATTGTGCCCTGTTTACTACCACTTAATTTGGCGAGTCTTGGGGTATGACCTGTTTAAGAAACTGATATTTAGGTCTACATGATCATAGGTATCTTAAAGAGCTTACAGAGTCTAAGTAGGCGCATCAGACATCATTTAATGGGTGGATTTACCATTGAACACAGGCATGATAAACGATAAATTGCAGTATTAAAGAAAACACTTTAACGTCAGCATGAATAAACAGCATATAAAGATATGATTAATAAATTAAATTTTATCAGCCCACATTATATAACTATTTCAACATGATACCCTGGTTGGTACTTTTTTTTTGCTAGGTCTTGCAGATTTTCTATAAGGAATTAACTAGATGCACAAAGTACTTCGTGTCGGAATGAGTTCCTATTAAAATACCAACGGAATAAAACCTCTCCGGAAAAATACCTGGTCTGCCACACACCGTGGCATTTAAAATAAACGCACGTAGAATTCTATTCTGGCAAGGTCAATGACAGAATTTTTGGTGACTAGAAGTATCGGCTGGAATAATGTTAATCAGGTGACTAAAATAATATTTAAATGACGAGGAGTATTTTTATGGCGTTTGTCTACAGTAGGTGTGTCTGTTCTGAATGTGTCACTGTTTATTTTGGGCGTGCCCAATCAATTGTAGTGTCATTGCTAGTCATGTGGAATAAAGAGAAGCATGCATTTAGAAATGTGGGCTTCAAGTGTATCAACTTACTTTCCAGTCTTTTAATAGAGACAAGGCTGTGTAAGAAGATTTTTTCTGAAGTATTTCTAATAGTAAATCTTGAAATTTTAATTTCGGTAACTTGATATTTGTGTCAAAATTTCATGCTAATGAAACGTCATTTTTGACAATATGTGTCTTAGAAGACAGACATACCTACATTCACACATTTGGTAAATACTTATGAAATGGTTATAAATAGTCTTCACAATTTCGATTTGTTAAAATCACTATTTTTTTTTTGTTTTTGCAGCTTTAGTACTTGTAATAGGCTAAAATTTTTCACGGAACATAACATGTTTATTTTTAGACCTGCACGCTATATGTAATGTATCAATTTGTGTTCATGATTATCTTGAAGATAACATCAAAGCACATTGTTTCATTGTACACATCAGTAGAATCTACTGTAATAAATTATAGTCGTGTCCAATTGTCCATGATCGGTGACTCTAACTTAGGAGTGTTCATAGTTGAGCTCGACAAATGGATGTGCGATTGATGCTTGTGCGACAAAACTATATTGCGACTCACCTTATTCCGAAAGCACGCTTGTACGACGGTAGTTCGACACTACGGTAGTGTGACAAACAACTGTATGACTACTACTTGTACGAGTACTGCAATTCGACAATACGTTGGTACAGTTTTACAGTAGTTAGACACTACCTTACCTGCCAATAAGATATCTCGACAGAACTCCAGTGTGAGTGTGTCGCACAAGCTTGCATTCGAACTATGGTGTCTGTCGGTGTTTTGTCGCCAAACGTCAGTCGCACTAACTTAGTAGCTACACTTGTAAATTTGGTCTTATACAAACTAAAAATTTTGGTTTACGAGTCAAATGTGAAATATATAGTTGATACTCTATTTCACAATATTCAAATTTATTGGAAGGAACCAAATTCAAGCACACAAGTTTTGGTTGATAGGTATAAACTCAAACAACTTACAAACTGACATCTTTAAGTGTTTATAATGAAAGATGAAAACATAAATCAATAAGAATCTTTTAATGCGAATCCTTTGCCAAGTTAGAGTTGAATACCCTCACGAAGCACATTACGTAACCATCTAGATAGAACAGTTTTTTTGCTTCAACGAACTTTTGTTAACAAAAACTTACCAGAAAAAAGCTTCAAGTATATCGTTCATTCATTTTTTTCTGCTTGAGTTTACAAATAAGGGAGCACACAAACGAGAGATGAGAGACTAGAGTCGGTAAGATCATACACGCTATTAATATCTGATTGGTTTCTGTGGTTTACTTCACAGTGTACACCTTCCTAGACTTTTCCCAACTATCTTAAGATCGGTTTCCAGTTTGCGTAGATCGATTGCCTATCAGACCTCCACAATCCACTTATTCCAACACAATAACAAACCCCTAGATAGATTGACGTTAAAACTTTCTGGCGTCTGACTGCCAGCAACGACAGTCAAAGATCTAGGAATGAAAACCAGGACCAACGGCAGTACGTGCATTCCGAGGCACGGGCTGACAGTAATGGACTCTACAGTCAATGTCCACAGCATTTAAATTAAATAGCTGCTCATGTTAGTTAGAGATAGTGCTTTCTAGTACTGAAAAAGTTTGTCTAATCGAATCGGTAGCATCGGTATAGGCCTAATGTTTTACAAACACATGACATACAAGTTTACCCCCTTTATAATGTACAAGTAATCCGTTTTTTTTAAATAGATAGAGTGATTCAAGAGGAATGTTTATATGAATAATAACATCCATTAAATAGTGGATACCCGAGCGAAGCCAGGGCGGGTACCTAGTACAAAATAAAAATAAGGTAACCGAGAAAAAAAACAGTCGTTTGCATTGTAGATTAATTCATGAATCCCTAAGCGACCACCGGTGGCCGCGCATCTATTGTCTTACTATTGTGTCTCTAATTGACGGTATCTGAAGGGTTAACTAAAAATTTGTCGCCATAATAATGTAATTGGAAACTCAAAGCCCAATTGTCCGAAACAGCTGGTCAATTTCTATGTCAATGAATTCATCAGCAACAATCAAGTTTATAATGATGATAATGTAGTGTGCGTAGACCGATTGTGAACTGTGAACGTTTTGCGAAGCTGAAGTGGAAATATGCGTCGGACTCAACTCTAGTACCCACGCGGCGCTCGAGCCGGTATAACGTTACCAGCTGTCAGTTCGCGATTGTGATTTTCGTAAATCGAACACTGATCTAATAACAAATGTTATTTAAATTCTATTTTCAAATTTTATGTGCCTCTATCAGTTAAAATTTTCCACAATACGCTAGCCAGTGTCAAACCAGAATTAAGAATAAATGAGTCCAACTTAAAAAGTGTAAACAATATTAAAATGTATTTTAAATGTGAATATTTAACACGCAAAATGTCCTTAATTGTTAAGAAAAATCTTAGCTATATCCACCCAACAAGAAACCAGTAACGACAAATATGGCACCACGGAGTATTTTATGGTCATAATCTTGATCGAGTTCTTACAAAATAATATTGTGTTAAGTGTTATATATGTAACGTAAACAAAATAATATTTGTAATAAAAAAGTACTTTTAACTGTACAGAAAAAAAAGTTAGAGTAACGGCAATGATGCTCTTAAGAAATAGATACGATAACAAATAGTTCTTAGGAATTCTATGGATAAACAAGTCAAGGAAAAGCAAGCTTGAAAAATGGTTCAAACTATTCAGAACACGAAGTGAGCCTAAATAATTGTATGTTATCTTGTGGAGTGAAGGCAAAAGAATTTATAACAAGAATACAAATGCTGCTCTATAACATTTGCAATTTGGTCTTGGTAAATTTCTGAAAAATACAGACATTTTTATATTTCTTTGACTCTGGTTTTAACATTCAAAATGAATTTCGAGCGAAGTGTAAGATTGTATGGAAAGAAAATAAATAACTAAAGTGAAATACATTTCCGTTAAAAGCTTTATTGTAAAGACAGAACTGAAAATAATGTGATATTTAGTCTGACGTCAAATCAAAGGCAAAGTCGACGAGTGAAGACCAGTCATATGATGCTATACAATTGACCAATTATCACCTATTGTTTCTATGATCACTTCTATTTCAGTACTTTTTTAAATGTTTGCTTTATCTATTAGAGTGGTACGTTTATGCATCAACGATTTGCAACGAGATCAACCTTCGATGTCGTCTTCCTGATATCAATGCAGCAATGTCGATTTTTTTCTAAATCCGTCCTTTAGTTCGAGTATTATGACTTTTCCAACAATAATATTCTTATTAATAAACCCTTAAGTACTCTCACGGATATTTTGAGTCCTTTTATTACCATTTCTATGATATTTTATAGCGTTGTAAAATTTTAGTATACGTCATTAAAAAGCTGTATACGTGTCCATTCAAAGAGGGCAGGATAATCACAGAGGTTTCCGGTTGATTTGCATTCAATACTATTGTGACGATAATAATAACCTCTCAAGTGAAACTGATCTGAGAATCAACAATGCGGATGATCGTATTACTGATCTAGGTATAGATTTTCCAAAAAATGTTTAGCAATCGAAAAGAAAAAAAAAACTGACTGAAATTTGAGATCTGCAAATCGATATACAACTAAAAAGAGTGCTAGAAGTAAAGTAGGTTAGTATTTTAGCAAAGACCATGAAAGTTTAGCTTGCTATAATTATCGCTGTCCAAACTTTTAACGACAAAGAAAGTGGGAATGCCTTGTCACAAAGTATATTTAGCTTTCGCGATTGAAAAAATGGACTTCTGAAAGCGTCTCTTGACAGTGTCTATCAACACTGAAATCGGTACGTCTGGAATACGTAAATAGCCCACATCTTCTCGACGAGATATTTTTTCCACCATCGTGACATCAACCTGAAAGCTACGGTAATTTTCAACTATTGGGACAGATGCAAAAGTTCTCAAGTATAATGTGTGTCAAGGACCCGCAAATTCCCCCTACAATTTCTTTTAATTGGTTTCGGCTAAATGAGAAGACGACTAAGAGTATATTTTAAAAACTTCTCAAATATTTGTGACTGACACGCTAGATGTTTGACCTTAGATTATTTCGGATACCAATCCTCCATCTAGATGGAGGATTGGTATACATGATGGAGATACACGATGGAGGATTGGTAACAAATATTTATGAGAGCGATCTAGATCGCTCTCATAAATATTTGTTTAGACTGAACTTAATATAGGAAGCATAAAGTTTAGTTAGTGTTTTCTTTGAAAATTTTGCTGATTTTACGCGTGATTGATGATATAGACGAGATCTGTACGTGGAAATATTTTGATGTCTAAATTCGACTTGAGTTTGGACGTGTGTCTATATTTCATACAGTGATTAGGCTTTAGGCAAAGGTGAAATTAGACAGGTCGAGAAAATCATTAATTATCTGTCATAAACATGGATTTGGCAAATTTTCTGATCTCTTGTTGATATTATTACTAGCTTTTAGGCCAGGAAAAGCAAGCGTCTAAACTTTAAATAAATTGACGCAATTTCTTAAAAATGGTAAAAAATTCTATTTATGTGCACTAGTAAAATGTCACGTTATTAATTCCTAAAACTTTAAACTTTTTTACATAAATATGACTTTGACTAAAATCTGGTTTGAGCTTTTAACTACTGACGTAAACTCTGTCAACGAGCTTAAAATATTTTGCAGGAGTTTAAACGAGATTATGATAAAATCAACAAAGGAATCGTTTGCCACGTCGGATGATGTTATGCCATAAACATGATGCAATTACGCCATCAGACCGCTTAATCTAATGGTTTCGGTAGTTTCACCTCTGTCGCGATAACGTCAACCACCGTAAATAGCATAGCATTAGCCTGTAGTTTGTCAACTTTAGCTGAACATGTGTAAGGGTTTTGGCACACTATAGATTCTCTGTGAAAAAACTGTTTCCTCATTTTTTTATCCACACTTTATTTCTGAGAACGTTTGCCAGTAAAGTTATATTTTACACGGGTTTGTCAAGCAACTCATAAATTTTAATAAAATGCATTCCAATTTTCGGAGTTTCCATGTTTCTTTTATACTCATTCCTTTGATCTTATTTTAAGCAAATCATTTTATCTTTTGCCACAAATGCACCTTCAACGGCTTTCATCTGAACATAGCCCTAATTGTAATGACGTAAATGCTCTGATGAAGATTATCGGCCTTTAGATAAAATTAAATAACTCTTACCTAATGACGCTCGTTACACAGATTTTCCATTATATTTATTAGTTGCTAAATTCGCATCAATAACTATAATTCTTGTTCGTGATAGCTGAAATTAGATCTCTAGTACATCTGCTTCACGTAATGTGCCTATTTATCTAAACAACCTTACATTGCATCTGATGCGAATTCAAAATGTGGTATTTATATTCCGAGGCTAAGTTTTACTTTTTTTTTCTCGTAAAGTCCTGCGTATCTTTTCACTGTTCCTTTTTCTCATTGTCATTATTTTCCAACTGTTTTAAAGCAAAGTTATCTATTATTAGACCAAGGAAAATGTATGCAAAAACAGAATCGATGCTTGATATGTTTTGAATACTTTATGTTTTTCCCGTTTCCATCAGTTCTATGTGTGGGCTGTGTTTATCGCTATGCCAGTCAAAGAAACGAAGTATTTGATGCACATTAAGATATTTAAATTGATTGAGAAGTAAATCAGTATGAATAGCTTATTCATTACAAGAAATGCGTATCATGATGCAATTACATGCGCAGTGTGTGTTTTGCTAAACAACCTGAAATATTACTATATTTATCATTCACTCAAGCTTTTACTAGTGATTGATGTTAAATGTCTCGGCCAAGAATGTTATAAGGTAATTTATATATTCGAGCATAGTTTAGTTGAGGTAGATGCTTATTTATAAAATATCTTCATTCCAGGGTTACAAATTTGTTACCAACAAGTGCCTGAATTTGTTCGAAATCTGCTTTTAGGTAACTAATGGACGACTGCATTAATAATACGCAACTAGATAGTATATGAAACTTCTAAAAATATATTCTACAAGTTCAGTAGCTATTAATAATATCAAAGATAATAAAGTTATTAACAGGTGTATTCGTTCCGCTTACGTTGTTATGATATCAGACAGCTTAAATAAAGAGTTACTATAAAAATATTTATTGATATTAGGCTTAATGTAGCAGAACGCACTGGGCTTTGGTCCAAAATCAAAGAAAACGGGTCTAGGTCAACTTTTGTCGTCCACAATTATAAACTGTCGCGTATTTACACCAACTATGTTGATAACTACACACAACATATTGATGTGAGACAAGCTATGTAATTGATGGTTTAATCATATCTTATCAATCAATAAAGATATTGATATATCGATAAAAGCAAATTGTTTAAATGTTTCATTAGGGGAGGAATTATGATTTCTGTTCGATGACAGCTATAGATATGTAGATGTTGTCATTCGTTGTTTTTCTTTGTTCCTGCTGTTAGTATTTATTTCTTGCGTCAGTTTTTTTACAACTTTGTTTCATTCAGTATTAGTTTATTAGGTGTTTGGCAATAGAATATCACTGGATGACAAACGATGCCAAGACCAAAAATTCTATTTCTCACGCGTTCCTTCTTTCACTCCTGTAGTTGCTTCAAGACTTCCGAATTCTCAACTCAATGACGTAAGCTTAAAATAAACTGACGTTTGATATGACCTGAGACACTGATCGATGAGTTAGTTAACAACATTTGGCAAAATACTAATAGGTGTAACACGATTGGTACTTCTCATGCCTACAATGATGTCATGGTCCAAATACTTGGTGTTAGTAGTGCCACTGCTGCTGCATTGACCTTATCTGTACTTAGAAAGGCGTGATTAGTTGAACGACCTTTACCTACGAAAATGTACATGATATATCACCTACACATAGCAACTGTTGCAATGTTACAACTACCTCATTGTGCTCTTGTGTTGCTCAATCATTCGGTCATTCAAGTGTTAATGAGTAGGTAGACACAATGGCTGAGTGAAAAATGTCGGGCATTAATATTAATAGATGCTCGAACACATGTCCAAACAACTTGTCAATATTTATTTTTTGGTCTCACTATAATATGTGGTGAATGGTCGAGAACATTTTGTCTTCAATGATAATTAGTTTCTTTCAAAAGACATCTTTAGTTCATTGTTTGTACTCGTAGAATCTGTGGGATATTATGTGTAATTAGGTTGCAGTGTGAATTAAACATTCTATGCATGTAGTCATGTTTCTTTGGTTTTATTAATACAGATCTAATTAATTTCATGTCGAAATGGCTGCTGTGAATACAAATCTTATCTATACAGAGCGTACCAAAATTAAGCACTCCTACGTGACATGAATTTGAAATTTGCATCAAGCCTAATAAACGTACTTGTTTCTTTTTTTACTAATGAATCATTTAACTCCATTCAAGGAGATAATGAATGTAGTTCACAATTTTCACTTCATAATGTCCTTGCTTGAGGTAGTGCGTATCAATTTAGTCTTTATTCTTGAACTATGCTAATTAATCTGCACCATTAATCATGTTTAATGAAAACCAATTAAAGTTTAGTCTGCCTGCCGGGCAGCATGTACATACTGAAACATTATTTCAATATATGTGCGCCGCAAGTCATTGAGAGGTTGACTCACCAACAGAACTGACACACTTGGAAATCAGACAATCAGTCATCGCTGTAATTTATATGGCAACACTTGACATCACTATAGTTTTTGAAAAGTATTAAATGTTTGACACTGTCTAGCAAAATTTTTCAAAGGTGGATTTAACAAGTCATAGATCAAGTACATGAAAATATGTTTTATCTTTCTGATGATATAGGCATTGATAACGCGACTACAGACGCAGTTAAACGGTTCCGTTCAAAGTAACGCGATAGGAAACTTGAAATAATCGTTAATACGATGTGGATTTTTATAAAGTAACTGACTATTATTTAAAGAGTTTAGTGATAAAGTGAAAATAACAGTGTCAAAAATGTCGCAAACACACACGAAACAATGTCAACTCGATCACACCTACAAACTGGAGAAGAAGTATTTGGAAATGAAACGGTTGCTGTTAGAAAAGACAGAAGAGTTGAAACGGAGAGATAAAATTATAGCATTGTTAGAACATGAGATTGATGAAAAAGATGGGACCATAAGATACCTAAAGAATGAAATTGACAAGTTTAGACAAGTCGTGAAGCCCCTAACGCGACAGTTGATAGACAACCGCAGAAATGGCGTAGAGAACGAAGACGAATGCTTCGTAATGAAGACACCGGGGATGGAGAATACTAGAGTCTATCATGTTGGAGAACCAAGGTTGAAGAGGACAGCTATTTCAGCGGAGCCCTTGTCATCGTTGTCACAGGGTTACGAAATGAAATTAGTGAAAATACCTAAAATTCAAAAGTGAGTATTTTCATCAGTAGGTAAATTGAAAGACAATACCCTCGTTAGCCTAATCAATTAATATTAGATAAAAGTGTGACTAATGCTAACAATATATTATTAAATTTCATGATTCAAAGAACAATTATTCAGAAAAAAACAAGTTTTGTGGTTCCAAGTGTACTTGAATAGTTTGTTGGGTTTTTTTGTTAAGAAATTCTCAGTAGTAGCTCAAGGATTGTAACCTAAAGCGTTTTATGAATTGCATACAGTCATCAAAATGTTTTTATACAGCAGCTTTATATATTTTGCTCAGTAAAAACACATAGAAAAAAGTAGTATCTTGGTACCTATAGAAATACAAAGTAATAATAAGTACCAGTAAGAGTATTATAGTCGCAAGCCGATGATAGCTCAAATTAAATATTTTTTGCTCACTTGCTTTAGAAACGCTGTCACAAAGATCGGTTTAACTGATACCAAAATTGTTCTTGGCCTTCAAACTAGCAAAAAAGTACTATGTAATAATACTTACAGGTCAATAGCACCAACTACAGAACTTATTTACATAACTACGTACAGAGTCATGCTGTGTTTTGAATCAAAATATTTCTGGAACTATTTAACAAAAAGTAACATAAATTTGCAAAATATCACCATATTTATTTTAGGTAACAGACTATCTGACATTGTCATCTCATGAATACTAATCGCATTCACGTTTTCTTTTGTAAATACTCTATTTGCCTTTTTAGTTTAAGTTAGTTTATTGGTCACGAATTAGTAGTTAACGACTGTGTCTCAACTTCAATGTTTCTTCATCCTTACCATGCTCTCACGTTTTGTGTCGACAAATGTAAGTTGTTTTACTGTTGACCGTGACTTTATGACCTTACTTAGCTTTAGGATCATCTAGACCTGCTTCTGCATAAAAGTTTATTTTTTTGGTCCGTTTACATGTCCGTCTATTTATATTTTATTTTGATAAATGTTAGTAAACGTTTCTTATATTATATACGCACAGAGAGTTTCTAGAATTTCGTACGATTTATGAATACGGAAGCTTTTGCATCTCGAAGCTTGCATTTGTTATCTTAAAAAATTATTTTAAAATAATGGACGATTAACTGATCATTTTGTACATCGATACTTAACGTCATCGATCAATCATTCAAGGTAGTGATTGAATTTCTTCTCAGTACAGGCATCGCAAGGCACCGTGGCGAGGTCGACGTGTGTTAGCTCGTGTGCCTTCGTTGATCCCATTTGGTATAATTACGTTCGAACTTTATGTGACAACTGTCCTCGCCGACGGCTCTGTCAACATTATATCTTTTGAGGCTTAAATTTATGAGCACTAGTTTAGATTTTGGGTGGGTATCATGAAAACTTGACGTGCGCAATTTCGAGGAATGTTCGTGTTTCGTAAACGGATTGTTGATGGTTATGAAGTGGCTGCAATATTTCGAGTTTAGCTTTCTAAACTTAGCTTTCTTGTAAGTCGTTAAATTGTGTAATAATAAGTCTTTACCCTAACTGCTATTTCTTGGTTATATGACGTCCATGCTAAAATTCTGCATGAGACTTAAAGAGATGACAGTGCATGAGTGAGCTATGTTCCTAAAGACTAGTTCCTATGTACAATTAACGAGTTTTGTAAGTGTTCTCTTGGTTCTATTTCCACATAATCAACGGTATAGCCATTAACAATTTCTATCGATTAAGAATAAATCTAATTAAACATTTTTAAACAATTCAGACATTCGGAGACTGATTTGAAATAGGCCTGTTTTATTTATAATCTGAATTTTATCAGCCAGTAACAATAAGCTTTGTCCTATTCGTATAAATAAACCTACATTACGAATAATTATAGCTGAAAAACCATATTTATAATCAAGTAATTATATCATACAGGGAGAAAATAAATCACTAAATCGATGAACACATTAATTGATTATTATCTACATAAATAATTAAATATTCAATTCATATTTTAATAATGTCCTGCGGCGGTCTTGCGTTGGTGCAAATTTTCCATTTTACCTACTTATACATAAACCTTCCACCTTTATTTTCATTAATGACAACTGCGACGAAATTTACGTTGTTTAATAAGAGTTTATTTATTAAATTATGACTGACGATGGTATTATTATTATATTCGATGTTATAATAATCATTAACATATTATATCAATCATCATCTCATCATCTTCCTGCCGTTATCCCATTTTATTTGCCGTCGGCGCAACACGTTTTTTTCCTTCATTCGGTCCTGTCGTTCGTCACGCTATCACTAACTTCCTTTTCATTCATATCACTTCTCACACAGTCGCTAATTATATCAATAATTAGTGGAAAACGTCTTTGTTTCAGTAAAGATTAGTAATATATTTGGTTCGGTTTTTCATTAATGAAAAGTTAGATATTGTTTACCGCCTGACCTCAGTAGATTGAACTTGCTTTATTATTTTTTCTTGTAAATATGTACTAAACTAATAATATTTATAAATCAAATTAATTAGTGCTAATAATAATATAAAAAGAAAAATAACCCATCCCTGGTTGCTATCAGAGCGAGCTTGCGAGCAACGGGCAATGGTTGGCCGTCCGGTAACCGTTTAGACCGAGCTCAAGCGATGTCAGCAAGCTATAAGGGCCTAACAGGACCGATGCACGCTAAGGCAATGGGGAGTTTCTGAAAAAGAAACTTGCCCAGCTCAAAGAAACCCCTGTTTACTTCCGTAAGGTGCTCACAACACACACTGCATTCACGTTGAATAAAAATGGCCAACCTCTGTACCAGGAACTACTCTAAGCAGGAGTCGCAACTCATTTGTTAGTGAAACTTCAGTAATATTATTGAAAGGATCTGTCACCCAATAAAAAGTCCGTCTCCTGGGATCTCATCATTGCCACACAATCATTCTGTTGATGTTAGCTAAGCACGCTAACACACGCACGCTAAGCTATTTACCCTACTCTAAACAGTAGTAAAACCTATTTACTCGTACCTAAATAAGAAGTATTTCACCAGAAATATATGTTCACATTACAGTCATATTTTTTAAGTCATTCAACTATTATGCGGGTCTTACAAATTGCATGATTCGCTAACAATACTTTTTTTATTTTCTATTGCGTGAATATTAAGTATGGTCAAAATATTATGTTGGATAAACAGAACAATAGGGTATTTCCCTGGTTTGGTTTTGGTTCGATAATCAAAAATGATAATAAATGTTTTTCTGAAAAAGTTTTTAATAAACGATGTTTGCATTACAATTAATATTGATACGAGGAAGAGTTAGAGTGTGATGGGGATATCTTGCTATCTCTTTTGTGTGCACGTAACCATATGACGGTGACGTCACATTTCTTTTTCTGTTACCTTCTAGACAGTTTACCTCTCTTCCAAATTTGAAAAATTTTGAATCGACTTGTAACCTGTTTTTTTTTTTTAATTTTATTTGTGATCAAATAATTTAAAAAAGAGTCGGATATTCAATTCCTTCTGAAACATACTTATTGGCTTGCATTGTCGAGTCTTGCGTGTCTGTAGGGGCCTTAACTTTGCTTAGGCTGATTTAATTAGGTTTTTACCTTTGGGTAACCACAAAATACCAAACTACAAAATTGCCTTTTTTAAACGGGTCACTTTGCACTGGCATATCAACAGACTGACTTGGAATAAAATGTTCAAATAAACGTTACATTAAAAGTAAATTGTTTTGTTGTTTTTCATATAAAGAGAATATTAGCCCAAGAGCTATAACTAAATTATTACCTGCCATAGAAGTGCCTTTCTGCATAAGTCTATAAACAATGATAATATGCTTGTCCTTCCTTCCTCTATAATAGCCTTAGTTTCATCATAGATAGGTCTAAGCCATGGTTTATGACACTAATTTGCAGTAATAATTTAAAGGTTATTATCATTAAAGTTGATAGGGCACTTTGGAATCGCCTTGTGCATAGGTACGGGAAGTAGTTTGCCTATGATATGGAAATTTGAGATATTGTCTTGATATAAGTCTGCTAGTTTCTGTTTGCCTGTGATATGAAAATTTTAGATATTGTTTTGATGTAAGTTTCTAAGGACCATAAGACCTCTTTGTAATTCGTATTTTAGTCTTTGCTCATATTTGAACCTATGGCGCATAGGGCAGATGTTATACATAAGAATACCGTAGTTAGGGATACATATAAAGACAATCAGAGAGCAAACGAATGAATTAAACCCCAAACCCCAAGCGAACGACGGCATTCGCTCTCTCATTGTCTTTCTATTCTGTCTCTAATTACGGTAATAGAAAGGTTAATTAATAAATATCTACTAGCTTTTACCCTCAGCTTCACTCTGAGTCAAATTACTTACCATACCTTCTTATATCTATCTATATATTTTGTTTTGTATTTTTATTTTATATTATTATTTAATGAACAGCAGTTGATTTTAGATAGAAGATTATAATTTTAAGAAACACATCATCATTTTCCTTTATTGATCGCTATCTTCCAACTAAAGACTTTGCTAATTCCAAAAAAAAAATTCAGTATTCCATACTTAGGCTTGTGACAGAATTATCTGCTTTGCAAACAATAAGGTGGTAGCAAAAATTATGCTAAAATATCGTGAGAAAACTCTTTAACAAATATCGGACCAATGGAAAAATAATATTTTATGCGCCAGTTTGCACTTATAGCAAGAATTGGTTTTCTTTTCCATATCGGTCCAAAGTATTTATGATAGTATTATTCTAAAAAAAATTTTATTCACTAACTAACTTTATTCATATAACTACTCATTTAGACAGAATAGGTGCAATTACAAAGTTTTCATAATTACTTTTTAATTATGGATAAGAAAACCCATTCTTGCGGAAAAGGCAAATTGTCGCTTAAGATGGTGCATCACGACTCACAATTTCACTGTTTTTCATACAACCGCTCATAACTGATTATGACGTTATTACACACTTTTCATTAGATATTTTGGAAACACAGTATCTTGTGGATATTATCTAGGTTTCTAAAGAAACCAATTTCTAAATTTGTGTAAAAGTAATCCAGTAAAAACCTCTGAAAATGTCCTATTTTTATGAACTTTGACACTTCATAATTTGACTAAAAATTAAAAAAGTCAAAAAAGTAATCCTCTAGAGACCTTAACAATTTTATTAAGATTCTAAATGATGACAACTTTTTCCAAAAACTTTTAAGGGTTAAAAAAAAAACAGCTATTTCCTGGAGCAAGTTTTGTGAAATTTTCTAGTAAATCTCGGAATTACCGAATACTGACGGAGTTTCTAGGCGTTATCTCTCTTTTTTTACGTTGCCTTTTCGTCAAACATCGCGTTGGATTGCATTAAATGAAGTAACAAGCTTTTAAACCATTTTCGATGTTTACGATAAGCGAGTGGAGAAGGACCCCCTTAACCCTTCAGATACCGTCAATTAGAGACACAATAGTAAGACAATAGATGCGCGGCCACCGGTGGTCGCTTGGGGATTCATGAATTAAGATGATCTACCTGAAAAGGCTTGCTAAATATGTAGGTATAAGTGTACTTACCTACATAAGTAGGTAGGTAGGTAAATAGTAGGATTCACAAAAACCGTTGTCAATCTTTATTTCTCATTACCCACAGATTTCATCCGTAACTTCACAAAATAGTCAGTTTCAAACCATTTTTATAAATGTATAATTTTCATGTTACAGATCACGAGAGCTGATCAAGGGTGCAATACTGGACAATGACTTCATGAAGAATCTTGAAATGACGCAGATCCGCGAAATCGTGGACTGCATGTATCCTGTTGAATATGCAGCTGGCAGCCTCATCATCAAGGAAGGAGATGTGGGCAGTATCGTCTACGTTATGGAAGGTAAGTCTGTATTTATTTCCATCATTATTCCATATACCACAATATCACTTTATTATTAGATGAAAGTTGTAGAATGTTCAGCGCCATCTAGTGTCGAGTAGCTTTAAATTAGACATGATTTTTACTGCCATCTAGCGGCAAATATCTTGAACTATAAGACTTACTGGTTCTTATAAACAACGATAGATGGCGCTGTATAGTTAGGCTATTCGTCGTAAGATGGCGCAAAAATGTTTTATCATCGTGCGTATAAAATACAAAAAGCTAAAAATACTTGCATTAATTTTTAAAGAATTTATTGTGTAGTAAATAAATCTTAGTGATAAAATTCAATTATCTTGCAATCTTTTGTTGTTATTCGATCCTGTCTATCTTTAAAGAGGACAATCTTTTAAACGGCGACGTAATTTCCATTATTTAAATACATTGTTAAAAGTTTATGAATTTTATAATAATATAGATAAAGTTTTTGACTACTAACTAGTGCTTGACTGCGATCCCATCTGATGGTAAGCAGTGATGCAATCTCTGATGGTGAGGCGCACTAGTTTAGGAGGAGTTTAGGAGCCTATTCACTCTAGGCTTGACGCCACCTAAATTATTATCATTACAAATTAACACGACTGATGTCTAACCATGATATAGGTGATAGATATAATAATAGTTAGAAGGTACTAGAGACCAACCAAATATTAAAACAATTACAAAAGTAACTTTTCAACCATTTTATTCGTGAAAAAGACCTACCCTAGTAACAGTAGCATTAATTAACAGAACGATATCTAAAACGAACGGATTTCACATACCTACGGCAATTTTCCAAAACACTATTTCCTTGCATGTGTATACTAATTCACGAGTATCCTCCGCTTACAACGATTATCCAGCGAGATCTGTTAAATAGCAACCTCTCATAGTGTTTAGAGGCAAACGTAGTCATATTAATATAGGGTTACCAGATGAGAAATTCAAAGGTCCGGAAAAAAGGCCTGGTATCCTTTGAAAAATGTGGAGATTTTTAACAGTTTAAGATTGTTTGTTTTATACACTGAAGGTCTCGCTCACGCGTTGCACTTCACACTCGGTGGGAGGGAGTTTTGCTGCTTCCCCTCCCCTTAAAATGAAGATGTTTGATTGTAATTTGTTTAACTTTCCATCAAATAAGTACCTATGCGGTATTTTATTGAAAATTCTAAGATTTCATGAGATTTGCAAACCTGAGAAGAGTTCATAAATCCTGGTATCTCAGGACAAATGTTAAGCTATGGTAACCCTATAGTCATATCATTCAGATACTATGTTCAAGCCAAGTTGATACTTTCCCTAAGCGAGCTCGAGAAAGCGGAAAAGCAGCTGCCGTGACACCCGCGACTTTTCTTGCCATGTACAGTCAACCACATATCCATGGTAACTTTACCAGCTCCATTATTTCATAGCAGTAAGAACAGTTTTTGTAGTTCATGTGTCCTGTTGATTATACCTACTCTTACGACTGCATACTTCTGTACAGCACTAACAGGATAGAAAAACTAGTCATGGTACTTTAAAATGCACACTTAACTTATGTTTGTATTTTCACAGTGATTCTAGACTTAACATAAAGTTTATCTGTGTAACTATAAATGTATAAGTTTTTTTGTTTTCAATTTAATATATAAATATCGCTTAATTCATGAATCCCCAAGCGACCACCGGTGGCCGCGCATCTATTGTCTTACTATTGTGTCTCTAATTGACGGTATCTGAAGGGTTAATTGTTATTTTTTATATCATAAGCAACACAAATATACATAGAATTCATACAATTAAATTTACTGAGCAATTGATCTTTCCTTGTTATTTCAATTCAATGTGAATTTGAAAACAAAACAAAAATTTTTCCTTCCTGAAAATATTTATTGTTCATTTAATACCTATACTTACTGATATAGATATCTAAATCATTTATTTTTAGAACAAGCATTTTTTTAATATTAACTGGTAACTTCGCTTGCACTGGTTGGAGCAAGAGCGTATCAAACTGTTACTAATTAAAACCCACATGTGTTCCTTCAGTTGCTCCTTGCCTTCTACGGCCATGGTCACTCTTTCAAACATTCCAGCAGCAGAACCAAAACTCCTTATAAATGTCGGCTTCCATATAAATTTTACTCTTGAGGGTTTTCTCAACCACTTCCAGTTACATTATCTCAACGTGTAGGGACCTAGGCATCATGTAGGTATTGTATAAAGTCAACATCATAATTATTTCATCATTTTCATTAAAATAATATTAATTTGTCCTTATTTTCGAAGTATCGATAAAAATAATTGACTAAGTTCACACTGCATTGTTGCTCGGTCCTTTTAATTAAGATTTTATTATTAATAATAGACTACATTTCAAGCAGGATAAAAATTATCTAGGTATATATTTTTTCCGCATACTTTACAGGAACTCAATCAATATCATAAAAAGCATATAAAATCGCAGCAGTTATTTTTTTGTGACCAGTGACTGCAACGCAATGTCACGCTGTTGGCTTCGACAGCCAACACACGTTTCATACCGAAACTACAAACAGGATCTAAGTCCTAATTGCAAAATACGTAGTTAAGCTAGAACTAGGTACCTACATTAGACCGATGCACACGTGTATCACGAATGACATGTACGTAAAACGACGTCGCGTGGCATTGCGTGGCGTGAATCAAGTGTAGCTCTACAATTCTAGTTTCCATATAAAATGTATGGAGACCGACGCGCCCATATTGGGGTGTGTGGCATATGTGTGCGCAATGTAGTTCTACCTTTATTGTTGTAGCATCGCTTATTATTAGGTATATTCAAATCTATAAACCTTTATTATATATTAAAAAAAAATATTTTTCACTACATAGCATAACATAGATACATTAAGCATGATCACTATGATCAACCTTAATATGTCTAGTGATGGGACTTCGGCCTCTTCTTTAGGAGTGAGAGTGGACCGTAATCCACCATGCAAGCTGAGTGCGGGTTGGTGGATGTCACACGTCAAGTCGCATTTTTAGCTCTATCCGTAGATAGAGCATGTCCTCATATAGGTTTCCTCGAGAATTTTCCTTCACCAATTTGCGAGTAAAGCGCTTACTTGTTTGAATTCACGAATTGTGACTAACTAGTAATGAAACGATTAGATTAGACTTCATCGCCACGTGAATGTTGAGGCTATACAGCTGTTAGACAATACGGACCTAGTGCGTAGACTAAAGAGAACTAAACCTTTTGAGTTAGTGTAGTGTTTAAAGTTAGTTTATAATAGTGATCATAGCTGTGCTAGGCATATAACACATAAACAAAGTGGTTTTATCTATATCAGACTCTAAGAAAGTGCTAAGGACTTATACCTATAAGGGCAAAAGGACGTTATTCTTAGTTTAAACAAAACCGTATAAAAATAAATTAGAGTTAAATTATTTATTAGTCTTTTAGATTGTAATCAATTATTAAGTTTATTCTTAATAATAATAATATAATAATATAATATAATATTCCACAACTATCACACAACGCGATCTAGTCCCAAGCTAAGCAGAGCTTGTGTTATGGGTACTAGACAACTGATAAACATACTTATATATTTCTAAATACATACATATTATAGATAGATTACACCCAGACACAGAACAAATGATCATGCTCATCACATAAACATTTGTCCTGGGTGGGAATCGAACCCACGACCTCCGGCATAGCAGTCAGGGCCACTAACCACTAGACCAACAGGCCAGTCAAGGAAAAAAAAAACTGTTACAGTATCGTTCAGTGTATGTTTATTCACTGCATGGTGCTAGTTTCTCCGCTAACTCCTAAACCACGCTACGTAGTTTATTGTGAATAGAAAAAACAATAAATGAGAATGGCTTGTTTATATAATTTGCACCCGGGTAAAGCCAGAGCACGTCACTTGTTATTAATATTTTTATATCAAGTACCAAAGAGTAGATAAAGTAGATGGGATTTATTTATCTACAACCGTTTATCGAAACGAAGTTATAATTATAACTACTTCAAGAAACTTATAGTAATTAACTACTTAATGTTGATATGTAACGTTTTTATGTAATCAAAATTTTATGTTAGCAATTACGTTACATAAAGTCTGCAGTAAATTACTGTATACTGTGCGTAACTGTACCAAAATAATAAATAAGTTAAATATAAACTACAATTTTTTATAGTAGTTACGAATAACTCGTTTGAACTTCGGCGGAAAAATATTAAGTAACACAATAAAGTTTTTTTTTGTCACTTGTTAGGAAAAAAATGTTTTACCAAATAAATGAAACGCGTTTGTCTGATTTAGTGAAACTTGATAAATAGAGGCACTAAGGTCAAACAAATGAGGGCGAGAGCACAAAATAGATAGGTACAGAAGTCAATCTACATACAAAGCGCGCTCGAGCAACGCACACATAGACAACGCTCACGGACACGATGTCTCGGAGCTCCTCGGTCCGCTCGTCGAACAGTTCCGGCCCGAACGCTCATTAGTATGCGGCCACCGAGCGTAGGTATAAAAAGTGAAGTACATACATGAGATTGTCTTCTGTACCTATCTATTTTGTGGCGAGAGTGCCAAAACGTTACACCGATGTTTCATTATAGGTATTTATGCAAATATTCGACCTATAGTTCGTTATATAAGTTATAAATATTATTTCGATAGCCACTTGAAGTTATAAATAGCTAAATTTTCCTGCATGTCAAAAATCTATATATGTATAAAAAGCGAAACATCACCCACTGATTAATCACGAAATTTCAGAAACTATGACACTTACAAACTTCATATTTGGCAAGTAGGTTCCTTATAGGGTGTAGAACGGATTTTACACAACTCACCCACCCCTAAGAAGATGAAAGGTGGGTCCAAAGGTTGTACGGAAAAACCTAATTTCACGCCGGCGAAGCTGCGGGCAGAAGCTAATATACCTATGTACCACCAAAGACACTTCCGCCTGACCACCGTTAAGTTCATTTTTGCGTGCACTTCAAACGAAAACTTCAATGTGTTTGGTTTGGCGCCAGGCCGCAAGATTCAATCGAAATTTATTTTAAGTGATCAGGCAGAAATGACCACGATGGTATGTAGGAAGTGCTTCGAACGTTATTGTTTTAGATAAACTCAAAGCATTCGTTTTTAATACACTATTTACAGATACTTTCAAAAAGTCAGTCAGTCAGAAAGATGAAGCTAATTGCACATTCCAAGGCGTACTTCTCTATGGACAAGAAACTCAATGAACGCTTTTTTAAGTCATGTTATGCATAATAAAAATGCTGGCTACATTTTTCTTGTCGTTTCTATTAGCAATGAAAAAAAAAAGCAAAATATTGGAAGTAAAAATAAGCTGCTGGCAGTTAAGAAATGAATAGAGTTGCTTGCGGACAGCGAGCAATGGGTAGCTTGCCTTCCGACCATCCGGTAACCGTCCGGACTGAGCCCAAGTCATCGATGTCGCGTAGTGGTCCAAGCTCAACAGGGGCGAAGCCTACTGGGGCTATGGGTGACGCGATAGTGACCCGGGGATCACTTTGCACAGCCTTGAAACACTGGCAAAAAAGGACCAGGAGTGGGTTTTTAGTCAGTAAAAGTCTGACACGCCCTTCCGCTCAGCACAAAGGAGGGAGAAAACATACTAGTTTTACCTCAAACGTACAACTTACTTTTGTTTTGAAGACCCACATAGCAAGATTTTTATCAAACTCATAGTACCCGCAGAATGCATTTACAATGCGTTAAAGCATTTGCATAAAGACATAAAGATATGCATCGATAAGCTATCACGCCACAAACGTGTCTATTAGTAACAAAAACATAATTAATGACACCTCCATCAAGAAAGAACATGCTACAACCACGCGAATATTGACATCTAAGGCAACCAACACATGATTATCATTTTCTTTTTAAATTTAAATAACCGAAAGGACTGAAAGATGGTATGGCTAGAAAACATAATTATTGACATAAAAAACCTCCATCAAGAGAGAATATGCTACAACCACGTGAATCATCACATCTAAAGCATTATAATCGTTCTCTTTTTAAATATATATAATTCAGAGGACTGAAAATGGTACGGTTAGAAAACATCATTCTTGACGCCTCTCTAAACCACGCAATTATTGACATCTAAGGCAATCGTCAACATGATTGTCATCATTTTCTTTTTCAATCTAAATAACCCGGAGGGCTGGAAGATGTTATGGCTAGAAAACATAATTATTGACATCTCCATCAAAAGAGAAGATGCTACAGCCACGCGAATATTGACATCTAAGGCCACTGTCACATGAATATCATCATTCTCTTTTTAAATCTAAATAAACATTTTATTGTAATTAGATACACAATAGTAAGACAATGAGAGAGCGTTTGCTTCGGGTTTAATGAATTATGGGGCTGAAAGATGGTTTAAAAATTAGCTATATCGACCCAAAGAGCGTAACTCTAAATCGCATAAGTACTTTTGATAATCACAAGAAACGATAAAAAAATGTAAATAAGTGTAAAAAATGTTGGGTGGTAAGGAACTTAAATTTTTATTGTAGCCCAATTCTAAACATATTTACCGGTGAAAAAAGCGAAAAATACTTAGTAAAAGTGCATCAAAAAGTCAGAAGATTCTATAATAAATATAGGCTTACAAAAACGTAAAGCACTCGGTTCCAATTTTTCGTTTCTCATAGAAAAGAAACAGCAAAAAATAGTAGATTTACTCTTTAAAAAGTTTGTAGCGCTTGTTAAACTTAAAAGCTGCGAAATGCAGTCGAATTCAATGTAATCACCGCTAAATAATTCTAGCATAGTGTTTGCGCAGCGACCACGCGCCGTCAACTATCGTCTAATGCGAAAACACCTTAAACAGAAAACCACTCAGAGTGTTCAACCGTGCATCCCATATTGCTGACTGCGGTGCATTCAACGTCATAATATTTTAAATCATTTTCTGAATAGTTGACACTTTTGTGGTTTCCAAGGAAAAGTGTCAATTTTAACTTAAGGCTAAGACAAGTTTTTAATGGAAATATTGTTTTTCATAGCAAGCTTGTATAGCACGGTATAATACCTTTATAATTAATACTCGTCAAGACGAATCATACGAGCCCAAACTCGATGGGGTTGTGTCGTATAGCTACGAAGTTTCTATAGCCACCTTCCGGTTCCACCATCAGATCAGCTCCATGTCTTAAAATTTTTAAATTGTAGTCTGATTTACACATGCATGCAAAATTTAATTTGTAAACTTTAATTTGTAAGATTTGATGACAGACAAACATCGGAACTGGTGAAACTAAATAAAAGCTTGTAAAAAGAACAAAAATTCTTTATAGTCTGAGCTGAGTAGCTCTGAGATGATAGGTCTTATAAATGTTCATAACGTTTTCTACCGATTGTTATTACTGACGTACCTTGATTTCACAAATAAACTTCAAGCAATGAGAATAAAATATAAACAAATATTTTTTTATGTCCCATTATTGTTTTCAATGCTGAAAAAAATCTATTGAAGGAGCATTCACAGGCGGTCGTTATTTATAACGATTCATTGAAACTGAGGTTTAACACGTCTATTTTAGTTTATATATGAATAATCTCTTGAATTAATGAAACAAACCAGTCGCCATTAAAAATATTAAAAGATTACAATAAACTTTATTAATTTTATCATACACCGAAATAGTAATCATTTTACAGAAACTTAATTCAATGGGTACAATGGCGGTCTTATCGCTGTCAACGATATCTACCAGACAACCTAGGATGGACTATAAGAAACTTGAACTAACAAAGGGCCAGCAAAGTTTAAAATATGCAATACATAGATAAAATGTATCTTATACAAAACATAATACATAAGATTACAAATATATAGACGTACAAATTCAGAGTATTTACATGTTTTACATTCTCTTGTAATCAGAGGACATCCAAAATCGAGATCATATTTATAATTTTAAAACCCTGACATTATTTATTTAACATGATCTATGACAAACTCAGACTCACTTATTTTCAAGATTTCATTTTAAATGTTACTTGAATGTTATTGAATGCCGGACGAAACAAGGTAACTTGTAATAAATATTCATTAGATTTGGCGTAATTAATGTCACCGAATACGTAATAACTTAGTAATAATTTTGCAAGTTTATATTTTTAGTAGTTTCATAATAAAAATAAATATTTATTACAACATTGACTTTGTCGTAATATTTTATTTTTGATCGAGAAACGTGGTGGAAACTTAAAAAAAAATAGGAAACATACACGTAAATAAGGAACAAGTAGTCATGCTCGTGAACGGATGCCGTCAGTTGAGACTGGTCATCTCTTAACTGCCAGTAGCTTAATTCAGTTTTTATCTTTTAATATATTTTTTATTTTAATTTTATTATCTACATTGTGCTCACATAATAGAAGCAACATGAAATAATGTAAACAAACATTATATGTAACACATAATATGATTTAAAAGAGTGTCCATGGAGTTTCTTGCACGTTCTTCTCCATAGAGATTTACGCTTTGGAACGTGCAATTTAGCTTCACTTTTCTTGGACTGACCGACATTTGACTATTCAAAAGTGCCTACATTTGGTCTATTTGAAATAAATGATTTTGAATTTGAATTTGATAAAATAAATATAAAGCTCACTAAACTTAGAAGGAGTCAATCAAGAATAAACAACGCACTATTCTGAGAACAACTATAAAAGAAAATTTCCTCCTGAACGGAAACTAAATAGCTAAAGAAGGCAAAAAGTACACTTGGTACTCGTACTGTTACGAAATGTACAAAAACTACTGTCTGTACTGACAATGCGTGATCGGGCCGCGGCCTTGGCAGGCGGAGATCGACATTCAAGACCTTGTCGACTTTTTGCCGGAGTATAATGGGTGACGTTTGTGGCCCACGGCTACTGGTCGTGTTCTAAGTGAAAGTAAAGAGCGTCCGTATGTAATTTGCTGTGCGATGTTGATAGCACCCGACGGTGATAGCTGGATTGCAGGGTACGCAGTTAGTGTTGCGTTAGATAGTTTCAGTTGCAGTGTCATAACGATTTTCGAAGTTCCTGCTTGGACACGATATTTTTCGTTGACAAAATTGTCTTGACCTTTATCTACCCTCAAACATGATTTGTGATTATGAAATAGAATTTGATTGACTGTTTTATAGTAGTTCTAATTTCTCGGTCAATGAAGCCACTGATCGACGTTTTAATTGGAACATAATTTTCAAGCTATTGGTGAAATATCACCTCCTACCATCTGTCTAGTTAAAACCCCGGAAGCACCTGCCTGATGAAGGCATTCGATCGGTTGCAAATCCAGGTAGATCACTGCGAATACAACTTTAAAATGGGGTATTCTAGATCCGTCTGATACCCAGTAAAATGGCACTGTATCTATCAAGAGCTTGACTTACTTATTGGAATGGTTAAAATGCCTGTACACGGATTTTACAGAGGCCCGATGAATACCACTGGTGCATGGCGTCAAAATTTACGTATCCGGCTACGGCGCCCAAAGTGTTTAAATAGTCAACAAACGATACAAATGAAGAATAAAATCTTCAAGGTAATGATAAATGTACACAGATTGGTCATCCACAAGGAGAAAACATTCGAAACATTTACTCCAAAAGTTAGGGTATAAAAACTTAGTTGACAACGTTTGACAGCCCTGAATTATAGAGCGAGTAACATGTATGATTTACCATAAACGAAGTAGCGAGACTTGGCAAGTACCTAATTGTGGACAAGTTGTACCAGTACTTGTATTCACTTATGTTGAATTGACATTAACAAACTATATTGAATATGCTGACAATCTTATAGCTGTCTAACGTCAATATTCTTAGCCAATGATTGTAGGAAATAATAGGAGACTATTACAAGACGGCTGCAAAAAGTGATGGACAAATTGTCGAAAAACATACATTGCAACATACATTGCGGTGAAAAGTAGGAAAAAATCAAAAAGGTAGTATATAAAAAATGGCTGCAAAGGGGAATGGATAAATTATCGAATAACAGGAAAAAACCCGAAATTTATTATGATAGAAGCCAAAGAATGATGATGATGATAATTTATGATGTAGCAATGATCAAGTTTCAATCTTAAGTATAGAATGATACTACAGTTATACTAATTCTAACCGAATTACAAACTTAGTCATCGATATTTAAGTAAAATAGTCTAGATTCTAGATTATATGCAGTTTTTAGAAGAAAGAACGTAAGAATAATGTAGTTTAATGCTTATCATTAGGCATCTTTGCCGTTTCTAAAAATATTTATATAAAACATCTCAGTCCATTGTACTCTGTTGATATACATCGATTGATTTATTCAAAAGAATAATAGCATTGTTAAAGAAAAAAGAAATATTTGGTCTGTGAGTGAGATTTAGCAGCATCGACCACAAAGGAATATAATAATTCCTTATATAGTAAATACTGGTACACGTACGTGCTACGATATCGAGGCAAATAGACCACGTTTGGTGTTATAACTCCATCATTGAATTGTACACTTGTGTGAAAACATATATGTATTGAGTGGAGTATCCAATGTACCAAAACGTCCTCAAATAAAAACTAACTAATATAAATCCTGCTATTATTCCTACTCTATCTCTGTCCACGCAGTAAGGTTCTGGAACTCTCTTCCGCGCATTTGTGATTTAAAAACTGTTTCACTCTTTAAAACTAAAGTAAAAGAGCACTATCTTTCCTCTCTTGTGTGATTATCGTATATATATTATGTATTTATTTTTAGTATAAGGTATGGATATTTAGTTATATATATGTATTTTTTAGTTTGATTTAGGAATTCACTAACTCTTTTTTACTTATTTCTGCACACTACTGTCTATATCTCTTCTAATCTTTCCTTTTCGCAGGTCTGCTGGAAGAAATTTCTTTGTGAAATAAGCAGTACCTTTGTACATAGTTTTATAATATGTTATCTCGTTTTGTACTTTTGAAAGCGTCAAACGACTCGTCATTAAAAACCTACGATCAGAAAGGATATTTGACCTAACGCATAATGTAGTTTACTCAATTGCTGTGACATTTATAAGTAGACTTTTGATACTGATGACTGACTATTAAGTCATTATCTATCTTCACAATTATTCCATAGTTGTTGGGAAGATAATATTCATTAATGTTATCTAACTGGTCCGTATCTTGACTTGTGTATATAGCCCTCATCATCGTATTCTATAACTACTCATGTATGTTAGACAAGTGTTTAACGAATGAATAGCCAACTTTGGAGGAAATAAGTAACTTTTAAGTAATTTAAAATTACGACATTTCCGTCGGAACTATTTTCTGTGATAATAAATTTTAGTTTCACTTAAAATTTCGCCTATCTGCGGTTACGTCTATTAGTTACGAAATAATGGTTACTAGACTTCTTTTATTTGGTTAAAATTGACAAAAAAGAACATTTATTTCATATTGTAAAACGATTGATGCAACACGATGCATTTAATATTCTAAATTAATAAAACTAAACAGTTACTTGACATAATTTATGTAATGCTTTAGTATTTGGAATACAACTTTAATAAATTTTATTAGATTTGAATGCAAAATGGGTAAATAAATCTGTTGGTTAAAGAAGTCAAGGAGAAAAAGTAAGAAACTAAAGGACATGCCAATAACTTACGTTGATCTAATCAGTACAAAATGTAGAAATACTTCTGGCAAAGGTTTGTCACGTCCAATTGCAATCTCAAAGGTGCTTACATCGAGTGCGTATAAAATTGCCTGATTCCGAAATTTTACAACACTAGTCGCATCAAACTGACGCAACAAGCAATTTTCCTCTAAGTTCCAGTCGCTTAGGCCTGGTCGTTGGCCAATACGACCTTAATGCCTCGAAACATTTGAGCCTATTGTGCGGATAGCCTCAGAATCACGCAGCTAGTAATAGTGACCCTAAATTACATTGGGATGTGACAAATTATCTGTGTACCATTACTACCATTATGTGAGGCAACGTATGAAATGGCTTTTATAACATGTTGTAACATCCTTGATGTTGGTAAAGATATATGTAATTGCCAACTGCTTTTAAAAAGTTTCCCAATGGCTTCGTTCTAAACCAAATCAATACATGTACACATAAATAGGACACTTCTAAATGAGCAAATTTAGAAGTGCGCCTTACCAAGAACAAAACAAAGTTTAGATATTAGAGCAGTGTTGTTTTTAGAAAGAGTCCGAGGCCCTTGCAAAGGGTATCTAAAAGAACACAGGCGGGGTTTATCAGTAAAAATTTAACACTCCCTCTTGCTCCATCTAAAGCCACGTAAAAAAATTATAAGACTCATGAACTTCGTAAAGTAAAAAGTCAGATATTTCACAATTTTCAAAACATTTACAATTATTACAAAACCATTTCTCTTAATTGCATAAGATAAAAAAATCTACTAGGTTCTCATATATTTAATTAGCAAAAAGTGCTTCGTCGGGTCTAGTTATTTGTCTCTACGTATGCATTCTAGCTGGGTGACCATCCGTATCAGGCGATTTCTCTTAACAATCTGAATAGTTCTCGTTATAAGCATTTGCTTTGGTTCGTTGTCGTGACCCAATTTTGATATTGGCTCTATTAAAACTTGTTACAACTGTCTTTGTTATCTAACACATAATTTAGTTTCGTAATAAGTTCCATTTTGCTTGAGATATGTATACATCACTAATAACTGTTGGTGGTCGCTTTTAGAATTTACATTTTCAGTTTACATTGAATTTTAAATTACATAGTTTTTTTTAAGGTGATAATGACTTTTCTTGCCCTAAAGTGGAGTGCTATGTCAAATTTTTACTGACTAACACCACACTATTCCTTTAGTTACTTTTTAGGATATGGGTTCCCTTTTCAAAGGATAAACGTTTTATGTAAAATTATTATTACAAATTCCAAAATTCGTAGATATTCTCGGAGGCTTACATAACATACAAGTTTTTGTTATATTACAAACCAATCTCAATACGGTCACGGTGACGGTTTATTTATTTTTATTATTATATTACACTATATAAGGACTCTATCTATGACGTATAATATTTTATATATATAAAATTTCGATTCGTAACTTTGGATTATTTTGCATGCCTGAATTAGTAGGATCTAGCGACCTACGCAATCATTTAATGTTCTGGAAATGTAATTATATAGTACTGTATTCATGAATATAAAGACCTGAACTTAATTAAAATAAACGGCGTGATTAAATTATTATAAAAATTCTAAGAATAATAATATTATTGCTCATATATAGAATGTCAAACATTGCACTATAATCTGAGCGCTGTCCCTAGCATTGATAATAATCAATATAAAAAATGTGAATGTATTCATTAAGCACCCTTTCAAATAAAATACGGGTCTATGATGTCGTTTAAAGTACGTAATTTAATATAGGGGAAAGAATTGACTGCATGCCTGTGTTCATTGTTCAATTAGACAAGCCAACAAATGGAGGTGATGCTACGAGCGCCTATTCACTCGTTCCATTTGGATGATTGTTAATGAATAAGGCAATAACTGGGTTTGTTTTAAGTGTTGGAATTTCCTTTGAATTTAAGATAGAATTCTGAGAAAAGATCTAGATGTTGATCAAGGATAAATATGAGTATGAGTTAGACTTTAGGTCTGTAAGTAACTTGAGTACGGTATTCCCTGAAATAATATTTTTCTTAAAAACGACAACTATAGATGATGCAAAGGTTAAAGTATCACACTATCAGTAGTATTAATAATAAAGAAGTATCCCTATTAAGCAACTATAAATAACAGCAGTATCAGTACCTAAAAGTGAAACCATAACATTATCCACAGCCCACAGCCTTGACCGTGGAGTAATTGCGTCACAAATGAAATCCGACTGAACATCTTTGCGATTAGCATTTCTACTTTTACTTGAACTTTCGATTCACCGACGCCGACCGTAATTACATGGTGTTTTACCGTTTAGTAATTATTCTGTAATACATAGCATATAGTTGTAAAATTTTCCGATATGGAAAGTGGATGAGAGATAACATGTTGCATAGTGCTAAATACGCAGATAAACTAGACAAATTATAAACCATATAGGTACCTAATTTATAACTTCGGCACGTCTTGTGGAACGGGTTTTATGATCACGAATTCACGTGTATAATACTTTTATGATGATATCTTTGTGAAGTCCAACAGAGCGGTTATGTTCTGCACCCATTACTGCACGTTAAATGAAGAAAAATTTAACTGTAGAATTCATTTCTATATATTGCTCTTCTAAAATCTTAGATCATAATAACTGGTTTTGAAGACGGGTTACGTGATTTATATCCAGTGATAACTTTCCTCATGCTTGCAGTACAGTTTTTGTCGGTTCGAATATAATACAATTTTCGTATAAATTGCAAAATGTCCAAGCGTTAGACGCTTCGTTGATTATCACTATGGTTATTTTACCCTGTTTGTTTCACCAATTGAATCTATTAACCGCTTTCTTTTCAATTTTATTTGTTTCGCTACAGATATTGAATAAGTTTTCTTTTATGCCCATTTATTTGCGCAGTCATTCTGAAACTTGGTGGTTTTGAAAATAGTTTCACATGATTTCTGAATTTTTTGTTCATCTTCTCGTTGATATATCAACACGATCTTTCAAATGTGAAAATTTATAAGTATGTTTTCATGTCTGTTACTCCTTTACGCTTGAATCACTTAACCGATTTGATTAAGACTTGGCACATGGATAGACTATGTTCTGGAATAGAACTTTTATGCAGGCAAAGCCGCTGCAACAAGCTGCTTGCTTGTTCATTTATAAATGCTTTATCAGGTGGCAACAGTCCTTTATGAAGTTTTCTCGCAATAAATGTCTTTTCAACAAATGTGCATAAAACTACACGTTTACTTCAGTTTGTGTTTTAAATCTGTATTAATAAAGGTGCTAAACACCACCGTTTTTAATGGAAATACTGCTGCACTCGTTGATATTTGTATGTTGTTAAAGGCACTATTAAAATAGATTAATGATTTTTCGGTGTCTATCTGAAGGTCTACCTTCAACGCATAACATTTGATAACTATTCGGTCACGGGCGATGCCTTGTCGATTCACCTCATTATAACTATTTCCATGCAATTATTATTAATTTACCAAAGACATATGTTTATGCAGTTAGACATATGTTTGTACATTATCACTCTAGCTTTTGTTATCCATACGATTTGTGACTGCTTGAATCGTTTACTTTTTTTTGTGATTACACATTTTTGAATTTGTCAAAGTTTGCAATCCCATATGTTCTTTCATCACTATTATAATCACCTTCTCGTGGTCTTTGATTATCTAAATGTTTTAACAAGTGTTAAGCGGAACATACGTACAAATTAGACACGTGTTGTTCGATTGTATTAATCCAAAACTATGTTCACCATGATGGAACTCTTTTTAGTTACTGCTTACTACTCTATAGTATCTCTAGGATCAAAATTAAAAGGTTCACCACCTCGTCCACCTTTTGTGAGCTTGGAGCTTTTATTATTCAGGTAAGTATATATTTTGTCTTTGTCTGGCGCATAGTCTGTCTCAACCGCACGCGCAGTCAGCCGGCTGCGTTTGCGCAGGAGTTGATCGGATCGGAGTAGAGCAGTAAGCGGAGCGGCGCTGACGTGATTGGTCGCCGTGTCCCTAATGTCTCGCGTTCCGAATTTAAAATAGTCGCGATCGACTTCACTGTGAGACTAGCGATGTGATTTGTTTATAGTGTTTGTTTCTCGATTTACAAAAAGTTGAAGAAACTAATTCCATTGAGCTATGGTAAATAGTGTGAAGTGTGATTGTGTTTAAGATAAAGTGCGTTTTTGCGGAAACAGCAGCTGTCGCTGCATCTGAGAGATTTCGGAGGATAAACGCAAATCCGTACTCCAAAAAGGATTTAAAATTAATATGTTACTCACACCATGCTGCAGTAAAATTTTATGTTCTTGAGGATATTGCAAAAACTGCTTTATTAAAGATAATATAAACTTTTAAAGTCATTTGATTTTATGAGCATATTTTTATAAACATCGTGTCCTTTAGACCGATTCACGATTTGAAAGTAACGTTTCGGAGGCTCTCATGCACTACAAGGTTATTGCAAGCCTCTCGTATTTGCGTGCACTACCCGTGTGGCGTGAAAGTATTTTGGAACGTTGTCTTCACAGTGAAGATATTTTAGCATATTAATGTCCGAGCAGCCTCGAGCTTTCTATGCCTGCGTTTGGCCAAACAATATGACATCACTGTCTGGTTAGACCTCGTCTTTTTAATGATATCAACAACATTGAACATTAATTCACTTTAGAGGCGTCCTCGTCGAATAGTAAATGTGTATTTTAGTTTTGTGAACTAAATCAATCAAGCACCAGTTTCATAATTAATGATATACCTTGTTAGTATTGCAATACGAATCTGTTCACGCTTCGTTAAGTTATTGAAATCATTGTTGCACTAACACACTTTGGAACTTGTTTACCGAGTAATATAAATCGATTTAATATGCGTGTACGAATCGTTGTCACGTTTTTGTATTCAAGTCAAAGTCAAAATATTTTATTTCACATAGGCCTACATGGGCACTTATAAAACGTCAGAAGCTAGTGCACGGTTCCAAATTGGTCGTTTCCTATGGAGAAGAACCGGCAAGAAACTCCATGGTTACTCTTTTAAAAAAAGTGGTAGGTGTTACAATATGATAGTATGTAAGAACAGTGCATATCAATACTGTACACAAAAGCAAAAAATTAAAAAAGTAATTCAAATAAAAAAGTAATTTAAATAGGAAGTATTCAAACAAAGATTAGAAAGTATAGATAGATGGTATCAACATACCATACAGCCCATACATAGGATTGTCTCCCTTGCGTGCTAACAATACTGCACATATGATGATATCAGAATAATAACTACTACGATTATTAAAATTATCATCAGACCGCAGAAAGTGGTTGTACAATACAAATATTTTGAAATAGAAACGTCAAACGTTAAATACCACTGTTTTATTTTACGACATATTATGTATAATAATTGCTAACGTAGTTAAGCAAGACTACCTGATTGTTATTCCAAATTAGATTTGTTTGTTTAGTTTTAATATTGTTTTCATAGCATCGCGAATATTACTCTGAACTGACTTTACTGTCAGTTGAATCGGAGAAAGGGCTACCATTGTTTATGATTCGAGTAACCTACCGTTAGTTCTAAATAAATTTAGCGCATGCTATTTGCGTATCTGACTAATGTATTGTAATTCTATCAATGACTTTGTACTCCATTGATGAGTCAACGTTTTTTTAGTACTGTCAGTGTATTGCCAATGGAGAAACCGAATGCACCGTGTATCTTGTCATTTGCATTGTTTTGAACATTATCTATTGCAAACAGTAGTGCTGATAACAGCTATTTAATAGTTAAATACTGGTATCAGTATAAATTACGCATATTTTACTTTTTAAAGTTTAGTAGTCATCAACAGTAAATAGAATTTAAACAATTATAAATGTCACTAACATCTTGGGCATTGTATATTGATTCTGGATCATTATAATGTTAGCAGAGCGCAAAATCATTCTAGGAGACCTGATAAATTGAGTCGTTAACCATTTCGTCGTAAAACGTTCTAAGAATTTATTATGACATCACAATGTTTTATTATTACAATATTTTGATCATCCTAATGATTTTGACTTCTGATAGCTTTACTGAAAGCATCGTATTGCATTCTCTTGGAAATATCGTTTGATCTATTATTGGAAAAATAGTTAACCATGTATCGGCCACAATTTCTCAAGTTCCTGGATATGTTTCTCACGTATCATCGCTGACCAGCCGACTGGATATGTGGACCAATGAACTTGTTTCAACTCGTCTATCGGCTGATGTCTTAGAAATCGTTTCCTACTTACTCGATCAGGCGTTTAATGATTACTGCTAATTTGCTACTATTTAACACGTATCGTTTGTTATTGTTTTCATTACCTACATTGTTTTTATTGATTTCTTTATCTTTATAATTTGATAATTGTATTTCTAGTTCATGACTGACTTTCAATTCCATATCTCCATGTAAATCTGCTTTGAAATGTTGTGTTGTTAAGTTTCCCAGTGAAAGTGCGACAGCATTAATAACAATAAACTGTCCGTATGTTGCTTCGCCAGCTGCCGCTTGCACTCATTCAGTCCTTATTATCTAATTATTACGTAATGTGATTCCATTTGCATTCGCCTTATGGGCTCTTGAGGCCCAGTTAGCGCTTCCTCGTTGATGTATTGGACCAAACTACCTCTTAAGTAATAGTCGTGCTTGCGTCCCGTGAAACGTCCGTTCTTGCGAAGTTTACTGTTGAGGTTTTTTTTCTGCTAAATTACCTATGAGGCACAGTCTTGAAGGCCATATAGCGTGAGCCCTCTCGTAACAGATTTTGTTGTTCGACACAATCACTATAAGTATGAAACTTAAGCAAAGGTCGAAAAGATTGTTAATACTCCAGTACGTGAGTAGTAACTACTGCTGATTAAAATCTTATATTCACGCATTATAAATTTGTAATGTATACAGGTGCTCTTAAATTTTGTAATGAATAAAGACGTAACCGTAGAGTTAAAAAACAGTGGCCTGTGCTTTTATTTTGATAGTTTCAACAAAAATTTGCAGCTACATTCATAAAAAAAAAGCAGTTAGTAACTGGTATAAAGTTTTAAAAAACTTCTAAGTTTTTCTCATGTAGACAGATATTTTTATTTCACAGGTTTAATAAGTACGTTTTGTTAGAATGCAGTTAAACTGTGCAGCTGTCGAAAAGGTGCACTCATTTGTATCTCCATAAAAATAGTCGAGTTTCTAGACACGGACAAGTATAATAGTGCTTGCAAAATCATTCCATTGTTATCCATTAATCAATCGAACGCGCCATTCTCAAAGCAATCATTTAGTAGGAAAGTTGAGAAATATTCACTAAACCAATAAACTTTACTAAAGCAAAAACCCAATTATCCCATGATATAAAGTAAATTTTGCTGCAGCATCAAATCTTAACTTCCACAGAATTGACTCGAGTAATGTATGTTCCTGATAATAACGAACTAACAAAAACAGCGAGTGCGTCACATTAATCTCCCGTCTAATGACGTCCGACCATCGTAACCTTTAACAACTGGTTGATAACATCCCAACGGGAAAATGGAATTAACATTATTAAGTACAACTCCTCACAGGCAAACGTTTTGGCTCCACATTGATGTTAATGAAGCGACGTTAAGAAATTCGACGACATTATGAAAATAAAGCATTATCCGGGAAAAGCGGTCATGGAGGACCCGTGGCTGTCCATCACGGACAGGACTATGGACCTTGTGTACGCAGCTAACTGGGTTGGTGCAAAGAATCTCAGCTCATATAATGAAAACGATGACCATTCAAACAGCGTTAAATTCAATTCTATATCACGAAGTAAGTCATGCAGAGACGTTGGTCGTACTAACGACAAAGATTATGATAGCAAAACATATTCATTGGAAGATAATGAATATAGTTATTCTAATGATGTTCCTAATGAAAATATATCTCAATTAGCTAAGTACCAACAAACTATAGAAGAAAAAGCGAGAGCAAATAATAATCTTCTCGCACAGAATAAATTGAAACATAGTTATAGTTTTAAGGATATGCCAAATGGATATAGACCTTCAACATTAAAAAGAGTGAAACGTAGAAATTTTACGGAATGGGATATCGAAGCATTTGCATCTAACAGTAAACAGCCACCTGTGCCGCCACAACGTAAGGATTCTTTAAAATATGCACACCGGCAAAGAAAAGTTGACTCTAAAAAAAGTTATTATCCGCTACCTGATCCCGGGGCTGTCCCACCTGACCCCTCGTCTGAATCATACTATGAGTACTACTCCAGAGTAAGTCAACAGAATAATGACACTGACAGTGACAAGATAAAACAGATGCAGAAGGATACAAAAAAAGATAAACCTATTCAAAGCGAACCTATAAAACAAAACGGAAATACTATGTATCAATTGATCAACTCAATGGCAACTTTGGATTTAAGTCCAATAAAGTCCAGGAACCTCGATATGGATTGCGAAGCGGAAGATTTGGGATTGTACATGCAGCCTATTAACCAGTCGTTATCTACATGCGATCAACTTCCTAAGCACATAACGCAACCGGTAAACGAACGAAACGGACGTATCGAAGATAATAAACCTAGCTTTCGTTCTAAATCATTAAGAGTAAAAAGCGAAGGAAGAGCTCCTCTTCGAGCTTATCTCGATGCGGCCCAGCCTGAGGAGGTTTATAATGGAGTCACTGTCACTCAACCTAAAAGAAATCTGTCACCAAGCGAACAGCTGACGTTAATGCAGTACGAAATGTTCAAAGGAAGTCAAAGTCAATCCACCCCGCCGATTGTTAATGGGTTACACTCTACTGAGCTGAGTAAAGAAAGTGATTATCGGACTATAAACGGTGTTGCAAAACAAATCAAACGTGATAAGTATGGAAAGCTATACAATACAGTGAGAGTGAAAAGTGATGATAGGTATGACAGATACAATGACATTATGTCTTTCGGGACACCAAAAGATCGTATTAGTGAAGAACGTGTCACAAATAGTACTGGTGTGTTTTCTAGAAGTGCGAAAAGTTCGTCTAGCGGATCGGACTCGGATTTCTCGATACCTAGACCAAAGTTGATAGTGCCGGTACATACTTACGGAACCAGAAAGCGGAGGACGGGCAATCTCTGCCAGCGAGACAGCACTGCAACTGAATCATCATTGGATGCGGGTATATTGTTAGACGTGACGCGTCTAGACTCAAGCAATAAGTCCGTTGAAAAATATCCTCGAAATGGAGAGACAGGTAATTTTGGTACACCCTTACATAACATATAATTTAGTTTTATTACATAACTATCTATTCTTCAATAAAAACGGTTATCTTAGTTGTTATCACTAGGTTATTTTGATCTCATGAGTGCTGATGTTGATCGATGTATGTATTTATAAACGTACGATGGTGACAGGACAGTTTCGAGGTCTAACGAATGACATTTTTGATGACGTAATATAATGAACCAAGAAGTGAAATACCTACGCATATGACTCAGTGTTTCATCACAAGGATTTGTTACCTCCTTGTATTTAAGTTGCCTACGCTTTGTTTTATTACGAGCAATACCTGCATCGATATAAAATCAGCTTTAGTTACATCAATACAATCTACTCGCTACTGCGAATTAAATGTTGTCTTATGAATACTGTTGCAAATTACGACGCCTTTATCGTCTATTGCGCTAATCACGATTAACAAGCGGTTTACTGGTCAAAGTGTAATGATGGGTGGAAGCACTTGGATGCTGCTGCCCACTCTCTTAATACAATCTCTTAGTCGACTCTTACAACACGCACGGGAAATGACGGTCTATATTGGTAACCGAGACAAAACCGACAAATTGATTAATACTTTTCCTTTATTGCGACGGTTAGTCTTCCATTTTATCATGGCTATGATTATAAAAGAGAGACTTAACAACTTAACCAATATAATACTTTGACCAAAATATAAAGAGGGACAGGACATTGCGCCACGCTTACTCCATTTACGATCGAGGTTTTGAGCGCCTTGGCATATGTATAGGTAGTTTGCTAAACTCACCGAGACTGGCATATCAATTAAACTTGGTGCGTATTGCCCCACTTTTGGTTAAAGTCAGGCACGAATATGAGAATTAACATAGCTACTTATAATACAGCATTTAAATTATTGATTGCATAGAACTGCTACCACAAAAAGTGATGGAAGTAAAATATAAAATCTAAAAAGTTAAAGGCTGAAGTGTAAAATGCCATTAGTAATGGTAATTCCGTAATGGTGTATTGTAATATTGCTGGCAATTTTAATTTTTACATACATTACATTACTTACAAAAGTTTAGCTTAAAACCCAAAAGCAGTTTGTTTTGATTAAAAAATAATCGATTCTGTAGAAATCGATTAACCACGTTTACAAACATTATTTCACATATTTGGAAGCCGTAGCTGAAATCTTGTCAGCAATAAGAATTATTTTATGGTTTTGATTTTGAATAAAATATTATTCATATCTCGGCGTGTTCTTTTGAATTTATATTTAGCTAGTAACATTTTAGTCGCCATGAACATTGTTACTTACGGATTCGGGTTGAAAGACATTAACTGTTTGAAAGACAATGGACCACCGTAGTGATGTGGATGTAAATGTTAAACCGACCTTGTGGAACGGTTATGGTAAAGATATTTTTGCATTAACACAAAAATGTCTTTACCATCAATGCGTACTTGTAGACGGTTGTATACATATAAGCATGCTGTAATAATGGGAGTCGAAGGACAATAGGAATAATAACAGGAACCTGGCAATTACTAATAGGCTCTCATCAAGACTACTTGAATACTTCTTAGGGAGGAGTGCTCCTATCTTTTCCTGTGAACTAAACCTGGAATTTAATGAAGCGAATGTATGTAATTTTAATATTACTCAAGATTTTAAAGATCTTCTAACTATAAATATGAAATGAGAATGTAATACCAAAACTGATGATTTTGTTAATAAACTACAACATAAGGACAAATATATTTCAGAAAATACAATATTTTTGTATTTCCTGATTGCAAAAATGAGGTCCTTGTCCACATTTCTTATTCGAAATACGGTATCAGTGTTGTAATCTTAATGCACCAAAGAAAGATAGCTGAACAATAAAACGGCCATAAGCCTGGACACGTATCCGAACTCTTGACCCCGGCATTATATTCTCAGCATTATGTGGTTAGTCGCCTTGAAACACTTTCGTTCTTTGAGTATTTAATTTACGTCATCTAAAACTTGACCAGTAATTCGCATGTCCGATTGGCGAACTAGTATTTTGCATTTGAGCGATAATTATAACATTTGTAAAACGTTCCGCAGCCACTTCGTAAAGGCCGTCCTTGGAGTTCTATGTTTTATCTATTTTATTACAGTTTTTTGACATTCTATAAACCGTGTAAACTCTTCAGTTTGAAATAGGAGATCAGATCACCTTGACAGTATTTTTTTATTGTTAATGCAACTGCTGTTGCTTTTATTGGTGAAGCCAATGGAACCAAGACTTGAATCTCTAAAGGAGTCTATAAAATAATTTAATTTGTGTAAAACAGCACTTTGTTGATTTAGCCTAGTCTAAATTTCAGATGTTGATAATAATATAAGCGAGGTCATATTTGGTCGTGTACATAAGTACCTAACAACTCAAGTTCTTACGTTGAGAAATAAACATATTCAATTAGAGGTAGAAAGTTTTAACCAGTGCAATAATACGTTACTTCCCAATCTATCGTACATTACTTCCGAAACATTTTACATTGTAATCATTTCACACATGATTTAGAAACTTGTAATTTTTACCGACGAAAGTTGCTGGATAGCATTCTTTCGCTAAATTCTAACTTTACTTTTAGTTTAGTGGATTTTTATTAGTTACTTAAATAAAAATATAGCAGCAAACAAATAAAAAATCGCTTCTTGCAATGATTGATAGCCATATAAAAATTCTAATGCTGAATAAATTAAAAAACTAATGTACGTAATTATAAACAAAATAATTGTTATTACTAATATTAGCTCATTAAACTAGATAGTGTTACAAAATTACGATTACATAAAAAGATTATTTTGATCATGACTGTAATAAAATTGAGGTTGAACACCGATGTCCTTGCCGCGTGACTTTGTTAGCTCTTTGCAAATGTTAGTTTATGATATGCCAGTATATCAGGTCAAAATATTTGTTGGTTCTTCTACATGAAGACTTTAAACATCAACCTAGATTGAATTATAGTGTCATATTCATATCCCAATGTTTTGGGGTAATCAGTATCTCAACATAATTATTTCACATATTTTTCATCCAATCTATCAATCACTTTTATATTTTTCTTCTCTTGGAGGATCCTTCCATACATTTATATTATATTTGAACTAGCTTTTACTATGGGCTTCGCCCGCGTTTATTATTATACTTTGCTTTTTCTCCCTTTTTTCTCACTTTCGTTAAAAAAACAATTAGCCTATGTCCGTCTCCAGGGTCCCAACTATCTCTGTTCCAAAATTCATCAACATCGGTTTTGCCATTTAGGCGTGAAGACGTAACAAACAAACTCACTTTCGCTTTTATAATATTAGTAAGGATATATAATGAATTCTATTTTAGCCTAAACAAGAGAGGATCATTAATAGTATACAAATAAAAAGATTGTGGCAAATTATGTCAAAAATTGTTAACCTTTAGTAGAGAACAATGTAACGGGACTAAAATTTAAATAGACAATAAGCGTCGTCACGCAGGACAACTGTTTAACAACACACATGGAATATATAAGAACAATGTAACACTATGTATCAGTCAATAGCTGTATAACTGTTAATGTTTGGTACTATGCGAAACTACAATTTCTATAAATAACACTAACAATATATTGGTTATAAATAAAAACAAATGCTTTAGCTCTTAAACCTATTTTTAGTTGTCACTGAAATGAGAAATAAGTAATGTTAGTGGAAGTTTGAAAGTGGCGCCAGTTACTGCAAAGTTGAAAGAACTGCTGGTAAAATTATTTGAAGTAGAGTGCTATAAAGCATGTTATATACATGTGGATAGATGGAGATGGAAAGGGAGGCCTAAGAAAAGACAGACAGGATTGTGTGACTCTCTTTTCTTTCAGTGATATGAAAGAAAAGGGATTCAGTGATAAAAGAGTGAAAAAAAATGTGTTGCGCTGATCGCTTTAAATATAAAGTTAGGAAGATATCAAATATGAGTGCAATAATTGATGATCAATTTTGGAAAGCTTCACATTGCAACAGTAAGTCAGAGACGTATAGTGAGTAAACAGAAACTTCTTGATTTTTAACAAAATTTAAATAATTTATCATCAAAAGAACCAAAAAATCCTAAAACCAAACTTATTTAGAGCTTCAAATACAAATTCAAGAATTATGCTATTTTGATAAAAACAGCACCTTGTATTGTCGTGTAGAATCTCATTAACGTTTCACATTCTCAAATTAATATATATCTCAATAATGTGATAGTCTTCGTTTGTCTTCGTATCTTGTTAAAATACTTGGTGCATTCATGCACTTACGTTTATTCATTAAACAAGCTGTAGTTTCACATGCCTCTCCATTTGTTCTCACACTTATCTTCTCATGGTTGATAACAGCAGCTGCTTACAATTGTAATCTTTCACACTTGACGATAGGAGTCATAAAACTTGATTGTTCATTTTTACCCCAGCGAAAATTATGTGTGCACTACTGAGTCCGTTCACTACAATGAGTCACCAATATCCACCAACAATTTCAAACTTGGCAACCTTGACAATATTATTATGTTTTATTAAAATGTTAATATATCGAAATTAAATTCCAATTGGAAAAATATTGTAGTTCAACAAGTTAAACTAGGGCTCAGTTTAGACATACCTATGTCTGTGCAAAAACCTGTTTGATTTATGACGAAAAAAAAACTGCGGTTATTAAAATATATAAATGTTTATGCACACTCAATCGTATTCTATAATTAATTGTCGGGTATACCAAAACAAGCAGGAAATTAAGTATGAAACAAATGTTTGATGGCTGGGTTAGGTCGTTGAGTGGCGACCAGTCCTTAGGTCCAAAGCCATTAGCCTCAATAAAACATATCAATCCAGCTTTATGTTTAAGCAAATAGTTTAATTACACTTGCAAATTATCTTGATATGAATTTTGTTTAAAGACTTAATAATAATTCATCTCTTTTCATTTATTTGTGATAGCAAGATTCATTCTAAATCAAATCTGTTTTAGAAGTAAAAGTATATTGATTTTTTGACACGATAATATTTAATAAAATGTTAATTTCTTCAACAGAGGGCCGCGTGGAAGTATCCCGAGAGAACAAATACCTCAGCACCATGGCGCCAGGCAAAGTGTTTGGTGAGCTGGCCATCCTCTATAACTGCAAACGTACTGCCACCATCAAGGCCGCCACAGACTGCAGACTATGGGCCATCGAGCGCCAGTGCTTCCAGACGATCATGATGCGCACTGGGCTCATACGCCAGGCCGAATACACCGACTTCCTTAAGAGGTGAGGACTAGATATCTATTTATGCTTATCAGAAAGTTGCATCTTCATTGTATTTATATACTACGATATTAAATGGGTGTCATTAATAGTTTTGACTCCGTCCTGATACTGAACAAAAGTTTAATCCTCTTTATTTGGACGCAGAGCTGTGGGTGGCGTCTAGTAAGCCGTTACTTACTTATTTATAACCCATATTGGCCTCGTAAGTCTCTGCTGTCTCTGTCTTCAAGTTTCTATATTGACATCATTTAGCAGCGGAATATTTTTATCATTAGGTTGACTTTGTCTTGACTTAAATGCTTTCGGAATTTAATTAATATATAATTGTTACTATTTTGTTTATTGTGGCAAGAAATAAATAAACAATTTAAATCAAATAAGAAATAGTCAAAATGTAAATAACATTTATATTATACTAGCTGGAAAGTAAAAAAATTTCCCAAGGGAACATATTCCTAGAATGGAAAGTATCCTATTATTATTATATTCTTTATTCTACACCACATAAACAAAAACATACAGGACAAACATTATTCAAAATAAGACGTGTACAATCGCACAGGACGACAACCTATGTACCTATGTACTTTTCAAGGACATGGTTTACCCATGTGCCAAATTTTATCTAAATCCGTAGAGCTATACACACAAAATTTTGCCCTTATTATATTACTGTGATACACAAGTTGTAGCAACCAACAACATCAAAAGTAGAAATCTTGTGGTAGAAATATCTCACTTTCCAGTGCATTTGTTTTTAATTTAGATAGAACCTAGAAAGACGTGTTCACTTCATAAATTGCAATAAAATTGCCATGATGTTCGTTTTATGGCGACATCAATATTTCTATGACTTACGTAGAAATACGAATCATTGTGTGAATGCTCTGCGCTATATCTTTAAATAAATATGGCAGATCATTCACACTTGGCACAGAAGTTTATACATAAAAATTCACTTTTTTAATCTTTATTTAGATGAGCTATTTCGGCTTATCCTTCCTAAAAAGACTTGTTGTTTACGATACCGAGGGCAGTAACCTCACAGTGTGTTCGCTTGACTGACAAATGATATGTTCAATATGTTCCCATACAAATTGTTCTTACTACGAATCAATAAAAAGTACTCGCCCTAATTCCTATTTAACCACATGTTGCTTGTAAATCAGACTTATTTCTTCTATACCATTTGTTAAAACAAATTGTAGTGATACTTGTGTTCCAATTTACGTCATCATCTTTATATTTTAGTAAATTCTTTAACACTTCTTACTTTCATTTTTATTTTGTTATATAACAAATGTACCTTTCAAATTATTTATATCTTTATAATATATGAAGCACATGCACTTATATTACCGTAAATGATTAAAATCAGTTAACATTTACCTCAGTTAATAGTTTCATGCATAAAGAAAGGCAAATAAATAAAAGAAACACTGATATACATATGTTTCTACGTTCACTATGTACATGAAATCGAGTAACAAAGATGTATTATTCATGTTCTCGAGTCTTCTGATGCCATACGACACGGAAGTCTTCATTATACCTTCTGAATGGTTTCCATATATCTGTATTAGCCAAGTACAACAATAGAAGCCTGCCTCTGAGAGCATTACCGATGACAGAGAAGGATATTGACCTCAGGACACTTATGCAAATGCAATGGGCGTGCAATGGCCCATTCTTCTGCTTTCGTCGGGCTTGCACTCTTACAATGCTGTCTATAGAGAGGGGCTTGACACGAGCCGTGTATGTGAACAGATTGCATCGCATGAACGTTAATTTATCAATAACGTGAACGATGTTATTGGAACGATCTTCGCGAGAGTTGAAAACATCAAAACATTCACGTTGATTGTTAACCTACATTAAAATGCTTGACTTGATGTAGAAACTCAATTAAAGTGTGTTATGTGAATCTAAAATAAAAAAAATATGCATAGATAGAAAATGTCATAAAAATTTACAGCGACAACATACGATACGCAATGAAATATTAAAACATTCTGTGCCCTATGGCCATAATAAAAGTTTTATTTGTGTTCGGCTCGGGTATCGTGTAACTCTAGACAGTCTTCCATTACAATCAAGGGTATCGTGTTGTAGAATGCTTAGCATCTGTTGCTTTATATCCTACGAAGTACTCGAACATGCTCTTAGCACGGTGATCCATCTTAGTTGAAGCATCATCTTCAAGATTAATGTCTTTATCGCGATGTTAATCTAAGTTGTTGCTTGCTGCTTTATTTTAAAACTTGTCAAGTTGACGTTAGGAATATGGATGATTTCTCTCGACTAATAAGTAAAAAGAAGAAATGAAATATTATCATTGCTGTCAATTTGGGATGCAACCGGTTCATCGTAGTCTAGTTTTATTTTAGAACGAAGCTTTTAGGGTCAAATGTTTGTAACGCTTTTTTTACCGATGCATTTGATCCAATTCTTAACGTTCAATGCTATGCCAAACTAACACGCAACGATTGGCTTGCATTGAACGCACGAAAGTAATTTAGTATCTACGCACAAACTGCTTGTATTCATCTAGCTATCAACCGGCAATAAAACAAAGCCATTGTTGGCGAAACCAGTGTCAACGCAACATTGCTCAAGCACTCGCGCGCAATTTACGAAATACTCACTTACTAGCCGTCACGTTTGTAAGTTGACATTTTGAGACTGCAATCCTTTCACTGCACAGACGTAATAATCTATTCTAAGAAAGCAAGACTAGCCGGTATATAAGACATGTATAATTTTTGCTTAACAGAGACGCAACCAAAATGCACATAATATTTTAGTCTGAACCGCTAGACTGATTTATTATCTTTGTTGCGCCATGCATTGTCATTGACTAAGTTGGAATGTTGAAAATCTAATATGGCGGATGGCGGATCTATGGTTTCAAACGCAACGCTTATCGTATTTGTTTGTCGATGCGCGCTTTTGCAGGTTTTGTTTGATAAGTCAGAGCATCAAGTTAAAATTTTAGATTTTTTATGTCCTTTATCTAAATTCCTGTTTAAGAAACAGCTTTTATTCAGACTTCAGATTTATCAACATCATCCTACGCAACATTAAAACGATTATTTCCTGTTTATCTTTCCAGACAATTAAATTCGAGCGATAGGTATGTACTCAGATGTTCTTTGAGAGTGGTGATAATGTAATTGTAACGTTTGCCACTAGTTTTTGCCAGTTTGATATCATTGTTATTTACCAGTCATTTGTACGATTTTAGTGACGATCTTCAGTAAACATTGTCGATAACGTTCACTCTGTGTTTATTTGTTCCTGTAGTACTCAAATATTTTGAATGAGTTTTTAATGTACACACTTACATATTTATAATACGAGCAACTCACGATATCTTATTTGTATCACAATCTAAGTGTGTTTTCTATCACAAAACTTTCATTGTTGCGCACATTAGTGATCATTATATAATTATGAAAACTGTTTTAGAAACTCTGTATCAAGAACGCGAATCGCGAAGAATAATCGACCGTTTTGATGAAATATTGAATGCTCCGTTAATCTTGTAATACGTGTAGATAATTGTTAATGATACTAAGTTTTCCTCTGTCCAAGATACTGATCGTGTAGTAGTAGCTTCTGCCTCGACATACTTTAGTTAATTACCCGCTTGTGCATTAGCATCAAGTTACACGATGTTGCAATACACCAACAATGCCTAAATATATCAATTTACTTATGTTATTGCTGGTATTCATTTTTTTGGGAAACCAATCGACATTTACTTTTCACTTATGTTTTTCAATAAATAAATTATCTAATATTTTTAACAAAAAGCTCAACTATTTCAAATGTATCAACAGGTATCATATTGAATTTATTTTAGCCTTCCATTGCGGAACAAACCACTGTCAAATGAGTGAGGCCACTGTCAAACCTTGTATTGAAGTCGAAACTGCCAACTAAAACAAAAGGCTGTGTTTAGTTTCTCATTTAACTTTAGCACACTCTAATGTTATATCAGCAAAGAAAATAACTTGATTCATTAAAAAACAAGTTTTCACCAACCATGTTTGCTGTGATAAATAATTTTCAATGTTAGAATGTAGACCAGAATTACGCAACTTTGTGTTTTGTTTTGTCAGCCAGCATGAATAAATATTGGCATAGTATACTTTTGATTCAAAGAGTATTGACCGTGAAAAATGATAATATGATGGAAGCACTTTTCGCTGTCGCTCACTGTGACGCACAGCTACAATAATATTGCACTGTTCTGCTGACTTCTCTTTGTGGGTTTAACTGTATGATATGTGGTGAACTGCCATTATGCAGCTGTTATAGAACCATTACACTGCAATCAATAAAACTGTTTGAAATCTTTATTATTTTTCTAAATTATTACAGCAGTGAAATTGTTAGAACAAAATAAACTAATAAATATCTTAAAAATAAATGAAATTTGGCTTGCACAAAGTTAGATTGCATAATTAAAGAAGAAGCTGCAGAAAATTAAACGCAGTCAAAAGATAATATTCACCAAAATTATCTAAAGACATCAATATTATTTTATACAGGATAGTATTTAGTTTTAATATTAATAATTATTAACCCTTCAGATACCGTCAATTAGAGACACAATAGTAAGACAATAGATGCGCGGCCACCGGTGGTCGCTTGGGGATTCATGAATTATTTACAATATATTTGCACTACAATATGCTCTTCTGGTGGATGATATAAAAAATACCACAAAGGCAGGGTCTGTATTTTTTCATTTCGCTTCCTCACTAGACCCCGGTATCCCCTTCTAATCTTCCGTGCCCGACTCGATATGTTCTTACTTAATAATTGTAAAAAGTTAATTAATATTTGGTGTAGAATAAGTAATTTTTGTGAGAGTAAGTTTTTTATGCACAGTTTAAAAGTGGAAGGATTATCTACACCTAAAACATTTTAGTTAAATGTTTAGAACAAAAGCATAATATATGCTTGAAAATCAAACTTTGAAACCCACATTTAGACTTATATTCCAACCTTACTTTAGGTTTACATTACATGACTCACTCACTCAAGGAAACCTCGTAAAGTTGACCAGCAACTTTTAGCATTCACTTTCAACCGAATAGTTTGTAGAACTAATTTAATATGCACACAAATAGGTGGAAGTAAATTGACTATATGATTGGCAAAGTTACATAAGCCCACAATTTAACTATAATGATTAAAAACATCAATAGCAAACGACCAGTTTCACGAATGTAAGAGTTGTCTAACAGGCATTTTGGTATCATTCAGAAAAATATTGATGGTAAAAACTGAGAAGTGTCAGCATAACAGCAATTTTTTTAATAGAAACTGCAATAGAACCAGCTATACACCGTAATAACATTGAAAACATTCTTGTTTATTTTATAAGCGTACAAATTCCATAATACGCCATCGGCCGAACACTTTCTACTCTCAAACGTAACAGATAAGCCTACTTTTTCTGATGACATAAGCTGTGGTCCAGTTTTTTAAGGTTTTGTATTATTTTTCAACAGCGTGCCGATCTTCAAAGATTTGCCCGAAGACACACTTATCAAGATCTCTGATGTTCTGGAAGAGACTCACTACCAGAATGGCGACTACATTATTCGTCAGGGCGCTCGTGGTGACACCTTCTTCATTATTTCTAAAGGACAGGTAAGCTTCCATGATGAATTTTATTACTAGATATTTTTACCGGGTACTTTTGTCCTCAATATTGATGCTTAACCCTTCAGATACCGTCAATTAGAGACACAATAGTAAGACAATAGATGCGCGGCCACCGGTGGTCGCTTGGGGATTCATGAATTAATGCTAATGGATCATCAACATATCCACCAAGTTGTCCTATCGTCGGAGCTATATCCAAATATACAACGTTCACAACTATTTGTAAATTGTTTAATTCTGTTATCTCGGAACTTCAATTATCCAATTAATATTTTAATGATTCGGATTAACACAGTATTTATATTATTGCGTTATTGCAATTGTTATAGTCAATTTATACGGATAATTAAGAATTTCATCACACTCGTTCAACAATATTTCCTTATTAAGTAGATAATTACTATTACATGTTCGTAACAAACTAAACAAGTACAACTCGAAGAAAACTAGAATAATCTTAATAAGACTCTGATTGTAATTATAATATATAATCAAGTATTCATTTATCTTGGACTCATTTCCATACAAATGTCCTCACATGTGTTTATAAATAGAAACGATTAGTCATAGTCTTACAAAATCGATGAACCCTGATTTTTGCAATCCAAATCGATTTTTTATTTTAATTAACACCAAAAATTATATATGGAAATTATGACGCGTTACTTAAATAGTCTTCTTTAGCTACTGACCCGTTAATGACTTTCTAATTCGATAGTTAAAAGAAATAAATTACATACTTTTTATCATCATTCTACCACAAGAACGACAAGAACGATTAGTTCGACAATCACTTTGTCATTACTATTTTCGAGTAAGTGGGTATTTGTCATCTGTAACTTGTTAGTTATTTATTACGATGACATGGTTAGAAATCTGTTCCATGCTTAAAATGAAGATGTTCACTAAGCTTGAAAATTTCACTTTCGTTGTTTGGACCAACTTTCGAGCGTCTGCCTGGAGCAACGTGACTTTTTTACCTTTGACCACGCCTCCGTGTTTTGTAAACATATCCGTCTTCGGTACTACGTAATTCGATTATCTGTAATGATCGTTTCACTTTCAAAATATTTCTTCTGATGATATAACACTGGCTTTATTATGTTTGTTTCTCGTTCTTTGTTAGCCATGTGTTTTTCCATCTTTGTTAAGATAAAATCTAAGTGTTTGTTAAGTATACTCAATATTAACGCGAAATGTCAATAGTAACTTATTTGGTTACGCTTTTTTTTACCAGAAACGTCATCGTCAACAACGATTTTACTCAATGGACTAAAAATGGAATCAAGTATAATTGTATGTAGCCATTTGCGAATCCGCTTTTAGCATTTAGCTTCACTTGTTAGACTGACTGAAATTTTGACAATTCAAAAGTGCCTGTATTTTGGTGTATTGGAAATATACGTTTCTGATTTCTGACTACATTTAGAATGTATCAAATGATTTTAATTTAAAGACTTGTTTCTTTGAAATAATGTTTCGAAAGTCATAATAATATTTCCTTTATGTTGTCATGGCGCTAAATTGTATAAGCTCTATGCAGTAGACACGGTGACTGTGCAAGAAGTTCACCTTGGCATTTAGCATTACGTCTCCGCAAACGCTGATTGTTATTTCTGACCGGTGCATATGCAGGAATATTTTGTACTCTAAACTGACTATTAATGGATTTTTCGAATATGTAGAACTTGCAACTGTTAATAATGAAGGCAAAAGAGAATAAAATTAAATCATCGTGTAAAACTAAACTGACTCAAAACCTAAAAATAGACTAAAAATATCAAATTTAGTAAAGAACATATAAAAAGTTCGTAAATTGGATTCTAATCAGCACATCATGATGTGGTTTTGATCTATAAAGGACTAATCATTACAATCACAACACTAAACATTAAACAATCACCGCCACCGGCGTGACTCAATTTTTATATAACACGGAGGTGGTAAAGGCCAAAAGCCCGACCATTGTGGCAGTGTGGCCTCAAGGTCAGCGCACTGTGGACAAGCGAGAGGATTGTATGGCATTTTGAGGCCAGATTTTTGAACGCTTTGTGGGAAATATTCGGTCACGCCGAACTTATTGTTTGTCTAATCTTGTTCTTTGTTTTCTGTGTATGGTAATGAGTAGTACCGGATTATCTAAATTTTTAAAGTTACGTTGTATGTATTAGGTAGGTACTTTTATTTTTACATTCAACTGATGAGAGAAAGTTATTTCCACAAACGTGTAGTGAGTGCAAAAACATTCATGTACTGCCTCGTGCAAATGTATTTTATAAAAACTTTTCCGTTTATGTTTATTTACATAAAAAATCGTAGCGAATGAAGCAATTTACCGCAACTCAATTTTTTTTTTTTTTTTTTTTTTTTTTTTTTTTTTTTTTTTTTTTTTTTTTTTTTTTTTACAACCGTCACACTCAATCAACAAATATTCAACTCAATTAACAAATATTTCTATTATAGATATACTGTGAATACATTTGATAGCGGAACAACTCTATTACTCGTCTATGGAACTCGTTTAGATTTTTGTTATCTAGTCTTTATGAGATAAAAATAAAACATTAACTGTTGATGACATTTACACAATAGGTTATAGAAGCTTCTAGATATTTGTTGACAAATTACCAAAATATTCTTTCTACATAATTTTGTCCTTACAATACTAACTTGAAGTATATCGAGGTTATCTACAGCAAGGAAACATTTCTTATTTTCCGAACAAGAATTATTGTTATTACTCTGTTGCAAATCCGCAAGGTTGTCTCAACATTGAGAGCATTGTTCTAAAATCTACGAAATACCAAAGTTAACAATAAAGTCGTAAGAATGAAGTAATGTTCTTATTCTTCTCAAACTTTGATGATTTCATTATTACGACCGAAATGTTCCCAATTTTCGGAGTAATCTTGTTTGGCAATGTGTTGAATATTCACATAGTCAATAGAGCCTTACAGCTTTGTAAGGAGTGAAAGAGTTATATTACGTGATTGGAATAATTCTGTACCAACATATATGCAAATTAAATTATTTAGAACAAACATTACGGATCGGCGATTAATAGTGTTGCCAAAGCATTAAATACTGGTTAGTTAGATAAACAACAAAACAACTGAAGCTCGATACTGATTGGGTTAGCTGAAATTTGGATTGTATGATGGCATAGCTTATTGCACTGCACGTGTAAATCCATATTTATGAGGTGAGGTATGAGGTGTATACTTCGAATTAAAGTACACTTTCGCAGATAAATAAAAGTACCGCCTTGATAGTGCTTCAGACAGATCAAAGTTACTTGCTGAATTAAATTAGATTGCCATCGGTACACTAAAAAAGAAGAATGGAACTGATGCCACTCAGGTGTGATTGTTTTAAACCAAAAGATTGAATGACCACAGACCATTCGTTACACCAAATGATTCGATAGATCAGTTGTTACTCTTCTTAGAAATAAACATTTATAAAGCGAGCACCTCTTAAACCACTGAGGTGTGACAAAAGTTCCCGTTTTCTTGATCTCGTAGAATATTATCCGGATGACTTCATTGTCGGCAACTGTTACTTAAAGTGACATTATCTCTTACATTTCCGTCGTTATCTCATCGATGTTTGTATTTTTTAGTTTTTACACCTTTTTACCTAGCTTGGCTTGTGTTTGATTAAACTGGATCGTAAAAAAGTTTCCGGTCTACATAGATGGGCAGGAAGATAGATACGACTGTGTTTACTCTCCTGTCTTTCGTCAAACAGCTTTTGGTGTTGTTATATTAATGTGTAAACGTAACTATTTTTGAAAGTATACAAAGGCAAAAATAGCTGTTCTTAAAATAGAACGGTTTATGTTTAGGTTTTTAATTCGTCGTCAGGTGTGAACGTTTCGGCTATTAATGGTTTTGATGCATCATTGAGCATTCATCGCGTTTCACTCTATTGTTGTACAAGCTTAGTTCCTGGTTTTATTTTATGATTTATATTACATTATTTTATTATACAGTTAGATACGTGATTTAGTTTCTCAATATAGAATGATTTCACATTGTTCGTAACCGTTGGTTGATCTAATTTTTACTAACATATTTTGTTCTGAGAAACACAAAGAATTTATCGTTTACCTTATCAGTAGCAGAGGCTAATTACTAATTTACATAGCGGAACCGGTAATTACATGCTCGTGACTAAATTGCGGAGCATATTATGATGCCTGAACATAAATGACCGTTAGCCCTGCGTGCCTTACTTCATGTCCATCCGGAGTTTAATGACAACTTTCGATGTTGTCTAAACGTCCGTTTCACGTTTTTTTATAATAACGGTAATAAGCTCACCCAACCTGTTATTATGTTCAGCATCCACAGCTATTACAGAAACGTCACACAATTTTGATGTCAGTAGCTAATTATGCCGTTGTTCAACAATGGGAAGATTAAGAAAATAAATGCTGGTTTACTTATGTTTTTTTATTTTGAAGTTCAGTTGGTCTTATGTCATGATTATTTTTTTTTCAGGTGAAAGTGACTCAGAAACCACCAAACAGTAACGATGAAAAGTTTATAAGAACTCTCACGAAAGGCGATTTCTTCGGAGAGAAGGCATTGCAAGGGTAAGGTTTATTTGAATTATACTATAAAGAATATATATTTATGTTTTCACTATGTTAAACTTGAATACGATTCACTTATAGCGCTAAGAAAGAATGTATTATTGCTAACGTAAAGTAATTTGTACTGATGGCAACGTTATGTATGTCATCGGCATTGTTATCAATGGTGCTAAACGATAAATCATAACTTTTAAACAGCTTTTTGTATCTTATACGACAACCTTTTGTCTAGTTTTGAGAAAGAAACATGTTTTCAACACTACAACACTCCAACACACAACACTACAACATTGTTTTCTTAAATTTCAGGGACGATCTTCGAACGGCCAACATTATCTGCGACTCGCCGGAGGGCACGACTTGCCTCGTCATCGACCGGGAGACCTTCAACCAACTCATCTCGGCTCTCGATGAGATCCGTACCAAGTACAAGGATGAAGGAGACAGCAGAAAGCGGTATGTCATAACTTTACACTTCATTTGTTCGTTTGTCATCTATATCTTTGTCTATTTGTTCAATCGTGTTCACCCTTTCGAATGAGTCATTGTTATAATTAGCACAATTCTCATGATACATGTCCTGTTCTTTTTTTTATAATGTTAGCTCGTTCTCATAAAAAATATAGAGTCAGTTTTTCAACTAATACCTATTTTTTTTTGAGTCTGTAATGGTTAAGGTGAACAATGTAATTTATATTGAGATGAAGTGATAAAATTTAAACATTAATTAAGAAGGCTTAATTGTATTATTAGCGACTTAATAATTAATACTTAGGAGTTAATAATGCTTCCCTATGTCAAGTTCACACCAATCAGAAACTAAGCCGACTACGATAAAATCTCAAAGATACCACACAGATGCAGCACAAACCATTGTGTGGTTATTAATCTTTTTTTGACTCTCAAACAATAGGTACTGCAATATGACTTGAAACGATAACGATTTGTATCTTGATTTCACCGTCTATAATAATTTTTATTTCTTGTTTGATGCAAACAATACGGAATTGAAAGAACGGTAAGTTATAAAAATTAAGAAGTAATTTCTTAACTTTCTACTCATCAATGTCGAATTTAATTAAAAAGTAGAAGCAAATCGGTTATTAACTTTCCTCTTTGACGTAGAAAATGTATCTACGACGGCATTGAGCGATAACAATTACGTTTCCCGCGTTTTTGTTGCACAGATTGTGAGGTGCGAATAAAACAATAGCCGCATCTGGATGACTTAGTAATGGAATCGCAGCAAAAACAAAAGATAGATCAATTAACCCCATAGGAAAGTTATTACTGAGTTTATAAACTGACATTTCGGGGCCAATACTTTGTAGTTCGAGGAAAATAATTTTCACAATATCGATATTGATATTGTAAACCTGTGGCTGTCTGGTTTTCACATAGTTTATAAATTCGTGTAATATCAATACGATTTTAGTTTTACATAATCTGTATCAATACGCCTCCTGTTTTAAAAGTTTGAATACATCGTATATCACATCGCATCTTATTGATAAAACATTTTTTTTTTATAGAAACACTATGATAGTCGAAGTAACTAGGTTCCACTTCCTTGACACTAAAGTTATAAGAAATCAATTCTATCAAAAAATTTAAGTTTTTGTTCCTACTTATTTGCTGCAATTTTATTGTACTGAAGCATTGTTGGGTCAAGACCACCTCTTGAGTACCCCACTAAAGGTCATGCTTTGTCAAAAGCTTTGAATTCGTTCCACTACCGTTAAAAATATAGTTGCAGGTCAGATTTCTAATAAACCATAAACTTTTTCAGATTAAACGAGGAATTCGCCAATTTACGTCTCTCAGATCTTCGCATCATCGCGACCTTGGGTATTGGAGGCTTTGGCAGAGTAGAACTGGTCCAGATTCAGAGCGATTCCAGCAGGTCTTTTGCGTTGAAACAGATGAAGAAAGCCCAGATCGTTGAAACGAGGCAGCAGCAGCATATCATGTCAGAAAAGGAAATTATGTCAGAGATGAACTGCGAATTCATCGTCAAATTGTATAAGACATTCAAGGATCGTAAATACTTGTATATGCTGATGGAAACTTGCCTTGGTGGAGAGTTGTGGACTATTTTAAGAGATCGAGGTAATTTGAAAATCAAAAAGTCTTAAAAGTTATTATTATTCTCGAATTTCTCGATCAACCTCGATAAATCTCTTTTCGTTTCTTTTTCAGGACAATTTGACGATGCCACAACTAGATTCTACACGGCTTGCGTGGTTGAAGCCTTCCATTATCTTCATTCGCGGAATATTATTTACAGGTAAGAATGAATGAAACGGAACGAATTATTCATAACTACAAGGAAAACCTTAGACATCTTTGCTAACATGAATAATAATCAGAAAATTCCTTGAATGGCCAATAAAATTTAATACTCTTGTTTTATTTCCAGAGATCTCAAACCAGAGAATTTACTCTTAGACTCAAAAGGTTATGTGAAACTAGTTGACTTTGGTTTCTCTAAGAAGCTGCAAGCTAGCCGCAAGACTTGGACATTCTGTGGCACGCCAGAGTATGTTGCCCCTGAAGTTATCATGAACCGAGGTCATGATATTAGTGCTGACTATTGGTCCTTAGGTAAGAAAGTCTTGTAATTGAGTTTCTATATGCTTTCATTCATTGCAATAACTCGATCATTACAGGTACCTACAAATAATTACCGTCCTCAACAAAATCGATTGATATTTATCAAAGCAAATTCCTTTGGTTTCGTCTATTTAAAACAGCTAATGGTTTTACCAGTATCTTTACAATAATCGTGATAAACTTACCCTTTCTTTGATTATTCTAACATTTTGTTTATTTACATCATTCGTTATTCCATAGTGTATTGCATCACCTTTTCCTTTAATAACGCTATTATCGTTTTATACATAAATCCGCTTCTAATTGTTAATTTTCCCATTATCTTCATTGATCTTACTGTTGTTTACTACATCACTCACACTGACATGTTTCTCTTTCCAGGCGTTCTTATGTTCGAGTTGCTTACCGGCTCACCACCTTTCACGGGTACTGACCCTATGAAGACATACAACAAGATCCTCAAGGGCATTGATGCTGTAGAGTTCCCTCGTTGCATCACTAGAAATGCTGCTAACCTTATCAAGAAACTGTGCAGAGATAACCCTGCAGAACGACTGGGCTACCAGCGAGGTGGCATCACAGAGATACAGAAACACAAGTAAGTATCTCATCTTATATTTCGGTCATACTAGAGATCAACTACTATGAATATATAAAAAAAAGAAAACACCATAAAATAATAATAATTACCTATCATCATTTTTTTTTTCATTTTATCGCAGTTATTTTACAACAGAGGCTTCAATAACCTTCAGGGTCAAACAGTCTTCTAATAACCATTTTATTTTCCTTTTAACTGTATCAAACTTTTTCACTTTTCAGGTGGTTCGACGGTTTTAATTGGGAGGGCCTAGCACAGCGTTCTCTGGAGCCACCAATCACTCCTGTAGTGAAGTCACCGGTTGATACTCACAACTTCGATCAGTATCCTCCCGATGGCGACGAACCTCCACCAGACGACCTCTCCGGATGGGACAGTAACTTCTAAATTAGTCGAGTTAGCGAATAGAGAAAACCTTACCTACTAGTACGAGAACAAGTATCAAAAACTTTAGACATATCTGTACACAGTCCAGATTTGATATCTTTATAAAAGCAGCCTCAACTATAATAACTTTTGCATGATCAAACAGAGGCACAAGAACCTACATATTTATATAAGTTTTACTTATATGCGTCAGTTGCATCTAGTACGTAACCATTATTTCATTTAATGTTATAAAGAACATATCGTTTACATAATGCTAGTATATCGAGAAGTAAATTGTTTTCTCACTTCGCTACGTTAGTCTATGACTGTTGAAAGTTAATAATGCCATTCATCATACTAGTAGTTAGCTCTTGCCAGTTACTTGTCAAGTGATAGTGATTTTCGGAGTCTGTAACTGAGAAACTCAGATTCTAAAATGGTTTCGTAATCAAAATTAGTTCCAACTATTTTTATCAACGCTCTGAATAGCATTATGAATTGTAAATAGCGTATATCATAAATGTATTTTAAAGTCTCAACTGTTACATTTATTATTATTTCATTTTTTTTGTAGGTTGTTGCTTACTAATTCATTTCAACAGTAGTGCAATATCAATAGCAAGTTTTGGTTCTAACAATTTTGTACTTATTTTTGCTTTACGTACCTATGATAAAGAAATGGTATAAGTTATTCATGTGCTGAATGGTGCAGAATTTTATGAAAACCTCGGGGACTTGAAAAAAAAATAGTTAAAATGAGACCGAGAATGTGTGCTAATTTTAAATATTTACACTATGAAAATCTAATTTTTTTTCTTGCAAAGTGCGATTCTGGTACTCAGCTGTATCCAGTTAGACTGGAAGCCTACTCTAATGTGGTAAAAGGCTAAGCTGATAGTACGATTTTCTATTTGTAAAGATACCTACTATAACCCATTATACTAGAAAATGGTTGAATCTATATTTATTTATGTTGACTTCACGTTGTGCCAATCTTACTGGTCTCCTTTATTTAGGTCATACGAATATTTTTTTCTGTTATATTACAATATTTTTAGATTATGTCAGGGTGACCGGAATACCAAAATATTGTGTTACCAGATTTATTTCGACGAGTGTTTTCTTTGGTTTGGATCATGCCATCTTCAGTTTTATAATGTATCAAACGCTAAATTGTGCTCATTTTTGTCCTATTTTCTGTGATACATATTACCTTCTCTTAAAGGTGTATTAAAATCCAAAAAGAAGAAATAGATCCCATCCTGTAAAATAAATATTGCATGATGTTAGTATCGTGGCATTTCCAAACAGTTTTAATATTTTCGGGATGACTCCAATCCGGATTATGCTTTTATGCAATTTTATTATCATCAGCTTTATAAGTAACAAAACACTTAATAATAAGTGAGGCAGCAATTTAGAAAATATGTATAATTGAACAAATTGAAAATATAATATCGTAATAATTTTGGTTCTCAGAGTAGTTACCTAATTAAGTGACATTTATAATTAAAACGGAATATATGTCAATTTTATTATTTGAATTGTATTTATTAAGTGTAATTGTAAAAATAAATGTATTCAAGAGTCCACTAATAGTTACTTTTTTATGTTTAGTTTGTCATGTACTAAACTTATCACGGCTTAATCGGTAGCTATCTCTAAACATGACATAATTTAAGACTTATCATATTATTCATTTATAATAGTCAATTTAATTTTAAGTCTTCCATTTAAAGACGTAATAACCGTCATTGTAAATATTCTTTTAGTAAAATTAAACGTAAATATTCAGCTGTGTAAGTATGAATAACATTTTAAAGTTTGGGTAATGCAATTGAAGCTATGTAATTAAAATATTTTTTTAAATTGTTATAAATAAGAATACTTATTTTTGTAATCCTTAAGATTAAAACAATTAATTAAATAGATATTTTATTGATTTTTGAAACTGTAAAAATACACTATTTCAACAGAACTCCTGTTTTATTGCCCACCCTAGAAGAATAAAACAATAATAGATATAACATAATTCCAAAAATATGTGAACATGAGAGATATCGAGATAAAGAGTGTGTAATAAAACGTACCTATTACTACACAGCAGGGATGTAACGGAGGTAGTTTTATCGGAACCGAAGCCGGAGTCGGAGTTTTTAAATTTGATTTATCGGAATCGGAATCGGAGTCGGAGGCAGGGTCAGAAGTGTCGTTGCGCGTAACAAATTAACAACAAGTGAAAAAATAATTGACGATTGAGTGCACGTAGCGTAGGTCGGCGGGATTTCCCGCGCGACATGTATCAACCTGTTCATAACAGGCGACACAGGCCGCCGTCGCCGCTATGTTATGCTTCGACCTCCGATTAAAACGTCCGATTTAAAAATGTCGGAGCCGAAGTCGGAACCGAAGGTGTAATAATAATCGGAAGTTCCGACTTAACGGAACCGGAGTCGAAGCTCCGTAACATCCCTGCTACACAGGAGCAACGAATGTCTATCAGCTTTTATATTTAAAATCAACAATGTAAGTTACCATTTAGGACCTACAGGAAGCCAAAAGGACAAGAACACTGCCTTACGGCCTGTTCACGGCTGACTGCGGTCTTAGAGGCGCGGCGCGGCGAGCGGCGCGGTAAGCGAGCGCGCGCCGCTATGCCTATGAGCGGCGCACACTGAGACCCGTCCATACAACGTAGTGCTCAAAACCCGATTTTCTAAATATGGGTATTTCAAAAAATAAACTATGTGAGGGTAGACTTAAGAATGTGTTACATCATTTCTACAAATACGAACTCAGACCTGCTATCTGCTGTCCAGTGTATCAGCTCAAAGTTTACTTTATACCCACATAATTAATTATCCGATAACGGTCGTGAGTTTGTAGAGAATATTAAAACCTTTATTTCTGCAAGTAATCGTCATATTTAATTGAAGTGCATCATGGCTCCAACTAAGCAAGGTATGGTTGTTCTAATATTGTTTTTTTATGAACCTTAACGATTAGTACTTTTGGATTAAGGACTAATTATGTGGTGATGGTATGGTTTTTTTATGTACTGAATCAAACATTTTATTTTTTTCCTTTTTGCGCAAAGTACTATTTTTGGATTTTTTTTTTTTAATTTCTACGAGGTGTTGATTAGTAAAGAACTGAAGAGATTAGCAATAGAACTTTGCGCGAAAACGAAAAAAATTAAAATGTTTCATTGGCAGTGTCTCAAATACATTTAGATCGTACAGGTTTGATTGATCTCTCGCGTCGGACCCTAGTTCAGGCTATGGTCTGGAGCGAGGAAGAACGGCAGTCGGTCGCCTCTTTCTGCGAAGAAGTAATGCTAGTGAAGGAGTAGGACGGATGCATGAGGAAACGGTGCAGCCGCTAAGATCCCGACTCTGACTACCAGCGATGAGTCCCAAGTCGTCGATCTCGCATAGTGCTGCACGCGCTCCTCAAAAAGATGTCAGCAAACCGTAGGAGCCCAACAGGGCCGATACCCACCAAGACCGCGGGTATTTTCTGAAATATTATATTATATTATATATTTTATGGAATTTTATACATTATTATACAAAGGGCAACCGAAGAATACAGGTGTGGATTTTAGTCTGTAAAAGTCAAGCCCCTCCTGCGGGCGCAGGAGGGGAGTGTCAGTCCTTCAAAAAAAAAAAAAACAAAACTTAACAAACGTTACATTGTTACAAAAAGTAAAAACTTGACTGGATCTCAAGATTCCAACAATATTCCTATTCCAAATCTCTGAATCTACGATTAATTAAATCAGATAGGACGAGCGAGGACGGGGACTTTACATTGAACTACTTTAAATTATTTTATACTGCGAACAGAATTCGAGATTGCATTTGGCATTTCCAGGTTGGCTCCTGCATTTCTGTTTGAGTGTGGTGTAAGTTAGAAGAATTTGTGCTATGAGGTTAATCGGCCTACGGAGCTTTTGGGTTTCGAATATATTGCTCAAGATGACCAGTTGGACGAAGTGCCTTTTGTAGTAGGTTTGGAAAAAGTAGATTAAGAGACTTCAATTTCTTCTAACGAATTTTTTTTAATCAACCATGCTTCAGGCCCGCAGCGGCCCGCGGGCGTCATGTTGCCTTTGGTTTTTGGCTAGATGTTACAATTTTGTATTTTATTATTATTATATTCATTAACCCTTCAGATACCGTCAATTAGAAACACAATAGTAAGACAATAGATGCGCGGCCACCGGTGGTCGCTTGGGGATTCATGAATTAAACCCCAAGCGAACGCCTGTTTTCGTGCACCCATTGTCTTTTTATTGTGTCCCTAATTATCACGATCGAAGAGTTAAAGCTAACTCATATTGTACCACTGCTGGGCCTCCCTCCATTCTTTCCAACGATCACGGTTCTTCGCTTTCTCATTCTAATTCTTAAGGAAGACATCCCGATCAAGCCGCCTCTTTCATGGTCCATTTCTATATTTTACAGTAGGTAAATTGGTTGCTTCCTATTGATTATATTCTTGAGATGGGAAATCATCAAATATCTCCACCCACTCTAGGTAGAGTAAGGAGTGTCAGATTTTTACTGACTACAATATTCATCTGTGTTCCTTCAGTCATCCAAAGTTCCAGGACGTGGTTATACTTATTAATAATCCGATCCCATAATCTTTTTCTTAGAGGTTCTCGTTGGTTTTATCTCATCAAACAGATTCTAATGTGGCATCTAGTAAGCATTTTTTCCAAAAATCAATAAGCCTGTCCATTGAGGCATACGCCAATTGCATCCCGATCCGGAATTCCGCAGCGAGGGTCCGCTATCTGCAAGTTGTCCTTCCCTGTCCTGTCCGCAACTGCGGCGCAATAAACTTGTGGCTGGCACAGTTCTGACCGGACACAGGGGTTTCATAAATAGCTCGCAGGCCAACTATTTTATACAAATGTAATTAGGATCAAAGTGCTTTGTAGTAATGGAGGTAAAAGGTCAAATAGGACAGAGAGAGTTGAACAAATTTCTGTTTAAGTTGTTGAGTTGGAACTGGTAGTTGGTTAGTGACTTAGTGTGGTACCTAATGACCAAAAACGGTCTGCATCAGTCTGCATTAATGGTATGGTTTATGTGCGACGAAACTATATAAATGTTGTAACGTTATTAATTGTTTCTTTTTAAATTATTTTCTTGGTAGGCCTGAATTTGTCTACTCTGTCTACATGATGCACTCGTCGAGTTGGAGCTTCAATCTTAAGCATTGACACAGAGTTGCTGCCTATCATTTATAACGATAGGAAACCGACAGGGTTTCGGGTAGCGTGCATTGGAATCGCACAATTTAATTCCGCCAAGTCTGTTTACCATTAAACGTACGGCGTTGTGCCCCGACCAGTGCATGGTGGATATCCCACCCATAGACACCTACCTACAAAAGGTTTTGGCTCGGTAATAGTATCATACAGTATTGTAACTCGGCCGTATCTTTGAAATAAATGCCTACAGCCGCGCGGTACGTAAACATGTTATAGGGCTGCCCGCCTCCAGCAATCTAATTACATTTGCCTAGTTTGATTCCATTTATTTTTGTGATTGTAAATATACTTACTTTTTTTTTATAAACAAAATACTTTGTGGATTAAATCAAAAAACTACACGCATTTTTATTGAACACTTCCTTTCAATAAAAATGCGTGTAGTTTTTTGATTGGTAGATTTAAATAAAATGCTTTTTTCTAATATAGTATTCATACACATAGTACAATAAACCACTATTATTAATAATAAAATACCACGTCTTTACTTTGAATTATACAAACTAACAATAATCGCGTGATTATTGTTAAAAAAAACCGTCGTGTCCGTTCGTCACTGTGGCACAGTTGCGCTTGCGACGCGACGGTCGCGACTGTCTACATGCCGAGCCAATGCTACAACCGAGGCGCGTAGGTATAGCTCGCGTTTCGTCCGTTTGTATGAAGTTGGAATACTGTATGATATTATTACCGTGGTTTTGGGAACATATTAATTAGACTTACTCGTAATAGTGCTAAACTAAGGAGTGGACTTCTCTGCCGGAGTCTGTTTCTTGACGGCTACAATTTAGGAGTCTTTAAATCAAGAGTTATTTCTAGGCAAGCGTACTCCATCGTGGACCACATTTAGTTGTAAAACATTAGCAACCTCTCAGGACTATGTTAAGAACATTATAAACAACAAGTTTTGTTCTATGACTTTTAAAAATTGATCATAGTTTAGTACATCACATTTTCACGCAAAAGTAAAAATAAATAAAAATTGAACGTTCTAAATATTACGAAGTCTATGCGAAATAAGTGATAGTACAATAGCGGAGGGTAGCTGGACATAAACTTGACCTATTTTCGGGCTACCCTCACTAGTCGGTCAGTAGCATTGATGCGCGCATGCGCTTGCGTCGCGTCATATGTGTTCTTGTAGAAAAATTTGGCAGTGCGGACAAAATTATCTTTACATGATGGTGTATCAATATTAATATTGAGTTCACGGAAATGGTGCGAATGCTTGCTAGGTGTAATGACAATGTTTTGGAAGCCTGCTTACTATTGGTACCAGAACAGTGCGCGGGAGCCGTAAGTAGATACAGCAAAATACAGAATTGAAATGTGTTAGATGGAGCAACAAAATCTTGAAGGTTTTTTTTGGTAAATGTACCTATAATGTTTCGTAAAAAGTCATAGTACAATAGTTGTTGTTTATGATGTCAGTAATACAGTCCTTCAAGGTTGTTAGTGTTTCACAATTAACCCTGTATACCTAGTCAACAATAATACGACGCACACCAATAAGTAGCTCTAGTTATAATTATCATAAAAATATATTCAGGTAGCGAATTCTAGTACTTATTCCGATTTATTAAACTTTGTAAACTTATACCTAACTTCTTCATCGTTAGCTTTATAATTTGATAGTCGAAGATACAGTATTCCGAAAAAATTAAATTAAATTTTTATTTGTTGTTTAGTATAAAATATTGTACAAGAATGGACATTGAAAGCAACTCATTCGATGAAAAACACATTAGTTTCCTTACAAAACACTATTTACAGTTGCTAATTGCGACCTACCACACAATGGTTGTCTGTAGCAACCGTGCGGCCGTGTAGTGAGGAAGCGAAGCATTTTCGCGCGTTGATCATTTCATTCCTGTGGTAAATAGGATAATTTGGTTCCGCAGTGCAGGGGCCCGACCCTCCGGTATTGGCAATTCAATACGAATGATTGACTGTATTGAAAAAGAACAGACAATCATAGTACACGTCGATTATTGAGGGTTATTTTTTATATATCTATTCATGAAATATGCGTACGGAGAGTTTTAAATTACCTATTTGTTGGTTAGGTGCCTTAGAAAACCGTTTGTTGAATACAGTTCTTATTACTTGGATAGCAGAAGGTAGGTACAAAATATGACAATGTCATATTATCTTGTTGCTTGTGACTGTACCATCGCGATCGTTTCTGCCTGATCACTTAAAAAAAAATCGCTTAAATTCTGCGGCGCGGCGCCAAACAAAACCTTTGAAGTTTTCGTTTCGAGTGCAAGCAAAAATGAACTTAGTGGTGGTCACGCGGAAGTGTCTTTGATAGTACATAAAAATCCGTATAGAGTTCTAACACACAAAAAACACACAAAAGTTAGAAGAACGTATAGTGGTAACTGACTATAAAAATGGCCTGATGAAGAGAACCTTACCACACAGGCTGGTCAATGAATATTTTTACTACAAAAATATACGAAATTTTTTATATATATAACGAATTTATGAGCGTACCGATTGCACAATAATAATAATAATAATAATAATAAATCATTTATAAATACAAACAAAATATAAATGCAAACTGATTCGATTTGTGCAATAGAAAGGGCTATGTTCGGAGTTTCCTTACACGACGTGATTAAATCAGAAATTAAGATATCTACAGAAGTAACAAGATTACTGGCATAGTCCGAAGAATCGCCAAATGATGTGGCAGTAAGTAGGGCACATAGCTCGATGGGGCCGAAAGGTTCTAGAATGGTCACCGCACACCGGAAGACGCAGCTTTGTAGGGCCTCCCACAAGGTAAACCGATGACCTGGTGAGAGTCCGTTGAGAGACCGTTCGTTTTGGCTACATTTGGGGGAGGTTTATGTCGAACAGTGTATGCCCTTTGGCTATAATGATGATGATGGTAGGTAGTAGGCCTATTGCTCGCCAAACAGATTGGAAATGTTTTGGAATAGCAACTGCGTACTGGAAGATGCTGTTTTAAAGGCCTCCTATAAGATCGACGATGCAATGTCTACATATTTCTGGCAGTCTCTCCCGTGAAACTTATATACATTCTCACTGCTAAGCGTCTTGGTATACTCGATTAAACTTTGTACCATTCTTTTAATCTTGGTAATAGACGGAGTGTTACGGAGATTTTGGTGACAGGCAAGATAAGGATATGTCAATCAAGGCTGCAGAATTGTTCAAAAGAGTTACCACGCTCCTGAATCACCAAAGGCAACTTACGGAACACAGGCGGGTTTTAGTCAGTAAAAATCTGACAAACCCTCTCGCTCCAACTAAAGCGGGAGAAGTTTTTTACTGACTTTTTTATTGATAAGTTTTGGAAAAGTTTTTTACGCAATGGTAAATTATGATCGTACTTAGGTCGTCATTGGAGTGTTTAAACCTAACTCGTCTTACAACAATCTTTCAAAGAAGGTTTTTCTTAAAAAACTGAGATTAATTGGTCTCATTTAGGCGTAAATTTATTACAGCATAGCAAAAAATCGTGTTTTTATGAGCTAAGACTTACACAGCCCATCAAAACGCTTATTTTTTAAGTTAGTTTTAGAAGAGCTTTTACTTTAATTAATCGTCCAACCTTCTCTCTAAAGACAATGTTATTTAACCGTTTATGGCCTAAAGTTTCCATTAAGCAAGTTTCAGCGTTATATATTTTTCTTACTAACTTCTAAAGTAATGAAACTTTTCCTATTACTTAAGGAATTGTTGAGCAAGTTAATACGTGTCCTATGTCTAAGTGAGCCAACTACTTAAAAGAAATATAGGATTCTACTAGTGTATGTGCTTAAGAGCGACCAACTCGAGATATATATATATAATTTTATGACTATTTTTACATATGTTCGTGTTTTTCAAATATATTTCAATAAGCCCCAAGCGAGCAAGCAAGTGTCCGCGATGTCATTGTCTTTCTATTGTGTCTCCTATTGACGGTATCTTAAGCGAGTTATGTGGATATTATCAAGGTTTCTATTGAAATCAAAACATTTTGTTTTAAACTAATCCAGTAAATATCTCTGAATATTTGGCCCTTTATAATTTACTCGTAGACGTAGTTCCAGGAACAAGTTTTGTGTTTTCGAGTGAGATACGAATTACAGAATGCTAACAGAGCATTCAAGCATTGTCTTAATTTTTTGTATTGCTACTTATTTAAAGTTGCGTTGGATTGGATAGGGGCAGGTCATAGTGGGTATTAGCCACTATGACCTGCCGTGACCTGTGTGGTACTTGTTGTCGGTGGTGTCCAACTTGTGTCCTCTTTAAATGGTGTAAGAAGTATTGGAATCCATTAAGTTACTGATTCTGAACAAACTATATTCAAGTTGCGCATAATATTAAACATAATGATGTATATCCATTACAGAGATAGTCTATCTGGGTACCAAATATCATACAAATCCGTTTAGCCATTTGAGCGTAAAAGAATAACAAACATAAAGACATATAAATAAAAAAAAGCCTTTAAAACATTAGTGAGTGATGGGAAATATTTTGAAGCAGTTTATTTTGACAAAAGCTTTAGCACTGTTCACAGATGGACCTTTAAGTTGTCTTAAATCCTCCTTTATTTTATCCTTAGGAACAAACTTCAGTACTGTACCCACTTTTCTTCCTGATAACATGTCCCGCTTTCATCATAAACAAGATTCAAATTGCTTGGTCAACTTTTCTGTGGGTATATTAATTAACACAGGCCTATGTAATTAACAAGGGAGCTTTGTTTACGAAGACGAAGAAACCGTCAGATTAATTTTCTTTCCTTATTGAACTAATAAAAATAATAATGTTTTATTTTTCTCACTATAACTATACAGTACTTCCTTAGTTTATCTTGGACATCACTGACTTAATATACTCGTACGAGTATATAGGTAATCACCAACACCCTATTAAAAAAATATACTTAATGAATTTGGAAATCATCCCGCTCAAAGACTAAGATTCTCGGACCCGTGGAGGTCTTAAACTTATAATGACAAAAATCTCACCTTTCAGAGGTTGACCTATGGCCCTAGTAGGCTTTGGCCCTGCTATGCTCCAACGGTTTTGCTGACATCTCTTTGAGAAGTTCGTAGAAAGTTTTCAGCGTACTTAAGTCCCGAGGCTACGAATGGATACCGGACGGCCGGACGGGACTACCCTACCCTACAGATACCCATTGCTCGTCGTCCGCAAGCCTAAAGTAAATCCGCATAGGAACTGTCTTTTCGTCTTCTTCTTATATATGAATCTGTGTAGTCTTTTCCCAACTAAATTGGGGTCAACTTCCAGTCAAATTGCTGGCAGTTAGGTAATAATATTTTACAGTTAGGGACTGATTATTTGATCTCCACAACCCATGTAAACTAATAAGACTAGAGTCAGATTTCCTGGCCTCTGACTATCCGTAGTGACTGTCAAAGATCTACAAATGACATTTATAATACGAATTTCCGTGTCTCTTTTGAAAATTGTTCAGATAGACCATTGCATGCAATTACAATCTTAACAATTTTCAAATGAAATAATTGATAAGGCAAAGACAAGTATGAATTTCCTTCCTGTTGGAGACATTTTATCGTATGTTTCTACTAAACTTTCACGTAAACATATACCTACAAATAGGCAAGTATACAAACCCAACTGGGGCGACTGAGCATATAATCGCATATCTGTGACTTTGATTGGTGGAGGGTTAACTCACTTGGCACGCTACGTCCCATCGCCCTTAGGTGAATCTTGAATTGAATATAGTAGCTCGAAGCGTTCAAGACGATAGTCTGTTAAATTTTCCAAATAATCTTAATATTTTTAGATGTACTTGTCCGGACATCCCAAGACATAATGTATGTCATTTTGCATAAAAAAACCATGTCGACGGTTGAAAGGCAAAATGATCTAAGTACTTTACAAAAGTGAACTCAAAAGCTTTTAACTTTAAATAACTCTTTTGCATAGTTTATTCAATGTCGCTTAGATCATTTTGCTTTTCAACAGTCGATATACAATATAGTTATTGCTTATCACGATGATACTTCGTCTCCAGCAGAGGCGTAGCGTGGACTAATTTGGACAAGGGCGAAGGATTCAGCGAGGCCTTTTCTTTTATAAATTCGAAAACGTCGCAACCCAGTGTTAAACTACACCGTCGCTTACCACCAGGTAAAATAGTGGTCAGATGCGAGCCTATAAAATGATCCCCGCCGCCGCCACCGGGATTCCGATCCCGATTTCCGGCCACCGTAGACGCGGGCTCGCGGACGGCGAGCCATGGGTAGCTCGCTGTCCGATCGTCCGGTAACTGTCCGGACCGAGCCAAGGCGTCGACGGCGCGCACTGTTCCCGCGCGCCTCAAGGAGTTGTCAGCAACAGGAGGGGCCCATCTGGGTCGAAGCCTACCGGGGTCGGTTATCCGAAAGGAAACTAGAGCCCCGGTATGAAGGCTAGAAGGAACGGTGCGGGGTTTTTAGTCAGTAAGACTCTGACACTGTCTCCCGCTCCACCCAAGAGCGGGTTTCGTCAATGATGATTTTCCCCGTCGACAGAAAAAAAAAGCCTATAAAATGATAAAACGAACCCCTCGTTTTTAAAGAGCTCTCGCGCAAGCGAGCCCCTTTAGGTGCGAGGCATCGCACCTAGTTACGCTAGTTGTCCCTAGGATGTGATGTCAATAGTCAGAGATTCCGTATTGCCTGTCCATTGGTGGTTTAGATAATGATATAATGAGCACACTCTTTGATACAACGGATAAAAACCAGCATAACTTGTAGAAAACAGGAACTAAAAGTGATAATGACCAATTTGCAGCCAGCGATAATCGTGCAATTATTTCGTAATCATTGCAATTGCAATTTCTACGAATATGGCGTTGTAGGTGGTGAGTATGTGCGTTGGTATGTTCCCATACATATTTTGCAGTTTGTAATGGAACAAAGTACTAGCCGGTGACCACGTCGGGATCACCAGTTTAGAAGTATGCGGAACAGAGAGTATAGTCCCGCAAACTTCCTTTGAAAAGGGAGGATCCTCCGACCAGACAGGTGTTACAGTCTGGTGGGCTACTGCCTGATAGTTGATTTCTGGCTGTCGTATAAATATATTCAAATCGTACGGAGAACTTTGATAGCGAGATGTAGGATTTCGTATTTTCTTCGTAGTTCTTATGTGGCGTCATAGATGTCGCTACAAGATATTAAGAAAAATACCGATTCCTAGGAGTGTGAGTTCAATGGAAGATTTTATCGGTCCATCACCTTGCTGCCTGAGACCGTTAGGAGTACTTAACGGGGGTTAGAGTGCAGTGCAGTGTAGTGTAGTGTAGTGTAGTGTAGTGTACTTAACGGGGCCTAGGACAGGGCAGGCATTATAAGGGCATTTTTTTAAGGGACTTCATTTCAGGGTATTCCGGTGGGCTAATCAAACTTTTACTGACTAAAACCACACCAGTTTTCTTTAGTTAGTCTTGCGTTTTGTTTTGATAAATTCACCGCGGCTCCAGCAGGCATCGGCTGTGCTGGGTATGTTTCGACTTAGGCTCGGTCTATCCAAACCATCCGGTTTTCAGACGGCCGGACAATGAGCTACCCATAGCTAGTCGTCCAAAAGTCCAAGTAGGTACCTAGAGTCTATGAAATACTTTGGTTCATCTTTTTCGTCCGGTCAGCTGTCACGATATCACAGTCTCCCATTTCCTTCATATCATACCTCACTCAATTCATTCATTGTTTGACCTCTCCCTTCCCCTGTCCATACATTCATATTTACATTTATTACGCTCTAAATACTGTAAATGATTTATATATGGTAGGTATATTTAGAGTTAGAATGAGATACCTTCCAACCTACCTCCCTAACATAATTTTGTTTTGTCAAAGGGGAGACCTCTAATGAATATAATCAACCCAAGGGACGCCCATTACTAGGGTCTGCTTTAAATTTTAACTCAAGTTGGTAAAGGATTTTTTGAGGTTGAAATAAAAATCATAATCTTTTGTTTTATTCCATTGTCAACGATGTAATAGACACAATATTAAAATTCTCTGTATAAAACAGTAGTAGCAGTGGTGACTAGCAGTTAGTAGTTGTAGCAGTAGCCAGTAGCAGCAGTAGTATAGTCCCTTAATAGGCTAGTTGCCGTATAAAATGTAATTAGTCCTTCTTTTAGATTATTTAAAAATAAGGGACACGTATCTTTTTTATTTGTAAATTAAACCAAAAATGACAAAGATATAGCCCATTAAAGTTACACGTGTAACGTCACGCCGTGCCGCATTTTTTCGCACGGGGTGACGTCACACTCTTTTAATTTTTTGTTTAATGGAAAAAAGAAAAATACGTGTCCAATATTTTTTTTATCTAAAATACGGACTAAATAAAATGTAGTTATTTTGACCTTGGAAACTACCCTATTAATTATGTTTTAATATTGTTTATTTTTGTAAGCTAATAACCATTAGAGAACTACCCACAAGCATACTCATAATGTGTCACGAACGTCGAAGAAAAACGAGATCCTACGACATAGGGTATTCTATTGTGAGATCTAGGGCTACTTTATTGCACTAAAATGTTGCTTAGTCTTATTATTGTGATGTTTATTTTAAAAAATGTAGTGTAGTGTACTTCAGTAGTGTAGTGTAATGTACTTGAGTATAGTCAGTGTAGTGTAGTGTAGCTGCTCCAACGCCGATTACACACGTTGACGGACAATCTTTGTTTTTCCTAGAAAAATCTAGATTAGAAATAAAATGTGTTTTTTTTGGTAATTTTTCTTTTCGGTTACGTAATAATAATACCCCGGGGCGCCCAAGGGGTAGTGTAGTGTACTGCAGTATAATATAGTGTAGTGTGTGTGGAAGTATAGTTGACACAACATAGACATAGATTCAGGATGTTGATCAGAGTGAAAATCTTCCAGAGAACATTTGGTTGGCTCCCGTACTTTTGTCTTCGTCGACGTATATACGACATAAAGGTAAATTAAACTTATTAATATATACTAGATATCACTTTATATACAATATTGACACACGTCTGGCCTGTTGGTTTAGTGGTTAGTGGCCCTGACTGCTATGTCGGAGGTTGTGGTTTCGATTCCCACCCAGGACAAATGTTTATGTGATGAGCATGATCATTTCTTCCGTGTCTGGGTATCATTTATCTATAATATGTATGTATGTATTTAGAAATATATAAATACGTTTATCTGTTGCCAAGTACCCATAACACAAGCTCTGTTTAGCTTGTGGGACTAGACGGCGTTGTGTGATAGTTGTGGAATATTTTAGATATTATTTTTAATATCTAAAATTATATTAAACATTATGATTTCATAAAACCAATTACGATATTCACTAAATCTAATATCTTTGTAATATAATTCTTCTTAACAACTGCAAAATGGACCATTGAAACCAATTAATTGCTTTTTAAATTGATTCTGAAAAAGGATCGAAAAAAGATTGGAATTTTTAATGCCCGTGGCCTTGGATCGGAAAAAAAGTAATTTTGATTGTATTAGAAACTAGCTTTTGCCCGCGGCTTCATCCACGTACATAAAATACAGCTTGTATCACTCAGAAATAAAGCAGTTTTCTTTGGTGAAAAAATTTTAGCAATCGGACCACTACTTCCAGAGATTACCTTCCCACAAACATAAAAAAAAACAATTTTTACTTCTTTATTATATTAGTGTAGATAATTCAGGTGAGCCGCCCAACCGGGCTACGATAGATCGTTTTTTTGGCCGGATATCATCCAGTAACTTCTCCCGATCTAGGGCAGAACGCGAGGGCGTGTCAGACTGGACATAGGCCTCCCCCAAGCATCGCCACAAAGGCCGAGCCTGTGCGTCTCACATCTACCGCATTCCTGCGACAGTCATTAGGTCGTGGGTCCAACTTGTGGGAGGCCTTCAAACGCTGCATTTTCCGATTTACCTATCAGAAGCGAACCCATGGCCCTAATAGGCTTCGATCCTACTAGGCCCCTATAGTTTTGCTGACAGATGTCAGAAGATGCGTGTGGAACACTACGCGCCGTTGACGACTCGAGTTCGGTCCAGACAGTTACGGGACGGCCAGACAGTGAGCTACACATTTGCTTGCCGTCCGGAAACACGCGCTTACGGTGGCTGGAGATTAGTGTGGAGGCTTGGTGGCTGGATGGGTAGCTCGCTGTCCTACCGTCCGGTAACTGTCCGTACCGAGCCCAAGACGTCGACGGCGCGCACTGTTCCTGCGCGCCTCAAGGAGTTGTCAGCAGCATGAGGCCCAGCTGGGTCGAAGCCTACTGGGGCCAGGGTTATCCGAAAGGAAACTCGAGCCCCGGTATGAAGAGGCTAGAAGGAACGGGGTGGGTTTTTAGTCAGTAAGAGTCTGACACTATCTCTCGCTCCACCCAAGAGCGGGGGTTGTCATAAAATGATTTTTGCCCACCGTAAAAAAAGGCTTGGTGGCTGGGACGCGAGGACTACGATATATTAGTGTGTTTACTTTTACGGACTTAGACGTTTTGATCTTATTGTGTCCAACCAAGAGTATGTACTTGTTTCTATCAACACTCATTTTTTAAATCTAAGCCCACACGATAATAAGTTAAGATTATTAGGTCTCTTGTTGTTTGTCTTGTGCTTCGGTATGAGATATTTTTGTATATTTTCATTTTCATTTTTTTTTTCATTTTGCGTGAATCTGTTGACAGAATTGTATCCATAGTATGGAAAATGCATTGGCACCTGTAAAACAGTTTATAATTACCTCACAAACCAGGTTTCATTTAAATGTGTCACAAAGTTACGTCAATAGTTTTTTTTTTTGTATAGATCATAAAACTCAGATATAGCATGTGTCCTGTAAGGCAGTTGTTAGATCAATAAATAGCTGAGGAAGTAGATTTTTGTAGAAAAGAACCATGATACTTGCAGTAATTATCAAAAGCAAGTCACGTAATTTTCGTAGAAGCACACGGAAACAAAAAAAAACGTTGGCATATTTCAGGCGCCTTTGCGTAAATAAAAAAGACACAAGATCAGAAAGGGTTCCATTTCCGTGAAAGAAATATGTTTAAGCAAGAAGGGACTCGTACATTTCCACCATTCCCACTAAAGCGTGGGTTAACCCTCTCTTTGCGACAGTAAAGCCACACGGCTCGGTAATTTAATTTTCATACCGTGAACTCCTCAGCTCTCACATGCATGCGAGGGTGACAGGTTATTTACATTTCACAGAGAGACCTCTTGATGCTTTTATAATTAATTATTAATAATTTAAACAAATGCGTGGCTACGTCTCTCGTAAAAGGTGGTTTTGAGGGTGAAAGTGAAATGCAGGAGCTCTGCGTGGTAATTTTAGCTAAGGTTTGTTTATGGCTATAATAGGCAGCGGATTCGCTCACGTCATCTTCTCCCTAGCCTTTTCCCAAATGTCCGTGTAGGTTTAGAGCGACTTTTAGCACAAAATATATAGGTACAGAATTCAATCTACATACAAAGCGCGCTCGAGTAACGCACACATAGACACCGCTCACGGACACGATATCTCGGTAGCGTCTCGGCCCACTCGTCGAACAGATCCGGCTCAAACGCTAATTAGTGTGCGTCCACCGAGCATAGGTATAAAAAGTGAAGTACATACATAAGATTGTCTTCTGTACCTGTGTATCATCCATACATCCATCCATACATACAAACTTTCGCATTTATAATATTAGTAGGATTTGCGTTGGCCCACCATTCCACCTGATGGTAAGCGATGATGTGATAGAGCTATTTTTTAGCGTACCAATTACTGGGTACACGATACTTCTCAGATAGACTGAAGGTCAGACTTTCTGGCGTCTGCCAAAGATTAGTAAGGACTGTCAAAGATCTACTATGACGGTTCTAAGTGTCAGTAAAAGATGCATAGAAAAGTGTGACTAGATGTACTCGTAGCTCAACCCTCTTTTATTATTGATAGGTTTACGTTTGACCACCATTCCACCATTAGGTGCCTCATCAGGTGATCCGGTCCTTTACCATCGTAAGCGATGATGTGGTCGACGATTCTTGCACGATGACTCCATCAGTCTTGTGTTTTATTACTTCCATGGATCGCACGATATAATCTTCACTTCCATGCGAACGCTGGTACCGCTACCGTAACCATCAAGTCGATACCGTAAGAGAGCACGAGCGTGCAGATAAGATTGTTTAAATTAAACGTAATTGTTAAGTAATTTTATTGTGAATACTTTAATACTGTTACTACAGTACTGATGTATATCGAGATTGTTCGTTAGAGCTGCCGCGGTCCTGGAATACATCAGGCACCTTTTTTCCGGTGGTAAAATCATCTAATGACATCCCCCGCTCTTGGGCGGAGCGAGAGATAGTGTCAGACTTTTACTGACTAAAAACCCACTCCTGTTCCTTCGTTGCCTTTCGTAACGTGGCTGAGTTATCTTTCGAACTAACCCTAGTCCCAGTTGGCTAGGACCCAGCTGGACCCCTGCTGTTGCTGACAGCTCCTTTAGGCGCACGGGAACAGTGCGCGCCGTCGACGACTTAGGCTCGGTCCGGACAGTTACCGGACAATCGGACAGCGAGCTACCCACGGTTCGTCGTCCGCAAGTCCGCGTCTACGGGGGCCGGAAATCAGGATAGTAATCCCGGTGCCGGATGGGGGTCAGGCACCTGAAAGAATACGGGTGGGTTTTAGTTAGTAAAAAGCCCGACACTGCTCTCACTCCACCCAGAGTGAGAGCAGTTATTTGCTCATTTTCCTACCCAAAAATTTAGTGTAGATATACATATTTAATGTACATTTATAGCTACGATGAAGCTTCTATTGTATATCATTCTACTGTAGATAAATACCAGCTTGTGATTTTTGTGCTCATGTCTGATCTCAGCCCAAAATTCTGGTTTTATATGCAAGTCGGGCAATGTGTTTATGGATTTTCCTGAAGGAAATTCTCAGTAATAGCCCGGAGCCGTATAATAATACATTGGACCAAAACACTGGCGAAATGGTGGGCGAAATCTAGGTATTAGTCCTTTGCAAGAATTAAGATGTGATATTATGTACACGGGAGCAGTGATGGCCGAGTCGTAACGACCCTGACTTACGAGCTGTAGATCGTGGGCTCAAATTCAGGCAGGCGCATTACTTTGTGCAATTTATTTCATGACTACTGCTCTCAAAACGGTAAAGTAAAACATCGCGAGGAAACTGGCATGTCCTAGATAAAAATAACAAAATAAGAAGACACGTTATATTCGCCAACCTGCGTGGAGCATTACGGCCTTTTTCTTCTAGAGAGGAGGCCTAAATTCCTAGCAGTGGGAACATTGAAACCTTAAATGTTCCCACTGCTAGGAACTTAGGCCATAATCAGTCTTTCAATTTGAAAGACTGATTATGCTTTATGCTTTTAAAAAAGGTAGAGAGAGGGTTTAAAACAGTAACACAATATAATTGAGATTTATAAGTCTACTGTACTTACGCTGTATGCACTTAGCAGCATTAAAAGTCGTTGTGGCTTAGCAATTACCATCGAAAGGGCATTAGGTATGTTGTCGGACCATAACAAGGCAACTGCACTTGAGGCTATAAATAAAGTGCCCCTAAATAGTTTATAACAATGCCTAGTACTATGTTAGTGAAAACATTAAACTGTCTTTTGGCAACCTACTCGTTCGTTGCCCTCATGCCAGACTCACCCTCGCGGTGTACTATTCTACGAAAATTAGAAATCGTAGGTTTTCTTTGATCTATTTTTTGATGTTATAATAATGACCAGATTTTTTTTTGATATAAACTAGTGCTTGACTGATTATTTTGTGTATAGTGTATATGGGCCATAGTAGCCTGAAATAAAGAATTATTATTATAGGTAAAAATTCATTATAAGATCTTTTTTTTATCAATGGGTTGACTGTTTTCTTTCCACGAGATTTTTATTAACCCTTCAGATACCGTCAATTAGAGACACAATAGTAAGACAATAGATGCGCGGCCACCGGTGGTCGCTTGGGGATTCATGAATTAATCGAAAAAAAATGTATTAAAGAAAAACCCTATAATTGATAAATAATTTGTCAAAACCATCAAATAACAGAGAGACAATTTCCGCATGTCAATAGTTCTTCCGCAACCCTTTGACATGCTTGGTATGGATTGTCGTCAAGATTATGACTTGAATTTGAACGTTTTTGAAGTACTGGAACTGGCTTTCACATACACCTTAGTCGCCGCAGGTGACGCTCCGGTCATAGAAAATCGTAGGGCGATCCCGGCAATCGTGACGGTGAGCAATGGATAGCTTACCTCGTGATAAGGAAAAGTACCCCTAGCCAAGTTGATAACTTGCAATCGTTAACGCTAATAAAAAACTTCAAATGTCCGAGAATGATGTCATCTCGCTTAGTCACGTGGTCAGAACAAAAGAATCGGGAGGCAACCTGGCCAGCCCCCCTAGCCAAATTACAACCGTTTCGCTTACGTCGAACGCTTCAAGTTGACCTTGCCGTCAATTCTTTTGTTCTGACCACGTGACTGAGCGTTCAGACGACGTCGTTCCCGTACATTTGAAGCTTTCTACTAGCGTTAACTATTGCAGATTAGCAACCTGGCTAGAGTACAGGACGGCAGTCCCGGGTTGATGGCACGTGCTGTTTCACGCGCACCTCACATAACTGCAACGACGATGCCTGTCAGGGTTGCGGAATTGTTTGCAAGAGTTACCGTAGCCTTGGAACGTAAGTAGGTTTTAGTGTGCTGACACTCCCTCTCGCTGCCAGAGTGGGAGGAATTATTTGAAAAGTTATAACCATCTTGTATGTGGTGTTGGTGACATATAGTGACATTTTATCAATGACAAAAATCGAATCTCATACATTTTGCCCATGTCAAAAACTGCCGAATGTCTATGTGCGTGTACTGTCAAAATATTCCGTGGCTTACACACTTATTTGAATTGACATTTTTAATACGAATCAAAGTGAAACTAGAGAGTTTACCTAATCTATCGGCATCTCAAGGCTTCTGTCATTTTCCTTAAAGAATCTAACTTTCCACCGCTTCTAACTTTCTTTTTCCCCTTTCCCTTAGCGCAGTGAATGCATACATTTTCCTTCACTGCATACAATCAAAGCAATCCACGAGTCAACAGCATGATAACCTACTTGTTGCTCTATTCAATTTATCGAAACGTAATCATCCTTAGTATCGAAGCCTCATTGGTGGCTGACACGCTGTTATCAGCTGATAGTATCTACTTAACTTAGACGGGTAGAGTTTCTTCAAAGAAGCCTTATAAAAGACACTTAGAGTCTTGCTAGACTGTGGTTAACAATACCGCCGAAAAACGAAGGTAATTATATACCAACTTAAGTAAGGCAGGTACGATGTAATGAATCGGGTTAAGTCTACATTCGTCTAGTCCCAAGCTTTGGTTAGCTTGGGACTAGACGGCGTTGTGTGATAGTTGTGGAATATTATTGTTACAATTATTCATTACTAAAACATATCATTTACATTTTAAATTTTTTAACAATATCATATCAAAAAAAAAAACATTAATATTATGTTATTATTTGAATCGGATCCCCGCAACCCTTACCAGGAGGCCAACGCTACGTCTTCAGGTGCGTGGTCGCCATTCCAGACCCTTTCGGCCCCAACGATCATCTGTTTTGCGAGCAATGTGCCCTGCCCATTGCCACTTAAGTTTGGCGATTCTTCGTGCTATGTCGATAACCTTGGTAAATCTGCGATGCGAGACGAACAGGGGACCTACGTCTAACAGTGGCTGAAATGATGATAAAGATAAATTTGAATTAGCTAGCATGTTAAAAGATATAAAATTCGGGGTTAGAAAAACTTACATTAATCTCGCAGTACGTACATCTTTGATCACTGACTGATAATAAAACGTCTCTTAGTCTTAATTTCATATCAAGTAAATAATGTAAAAATTAAACTATTTTAATCTTAATTTAATTTTAACTTCATAAACAACCTAGAGCACTGAAGACCATAGTTCATAGACATATCCCGAAGAATCACTAAACTTAAGTAGGAGTATGCAAGTCACATTGCTCGCAGAACAGATGGTCGATGGGGCTGAATGGTTCTGAAGAGGTAAGGCAGCGTTAGAAGGCTTCCCACAACGTAGACTGACGGCCTGGTGAGGGCTTTGGAAATCTGTTGGGCTTGAGGCACACAAGACCAGTCACTGAAGGAAGCTGACATCCTTTGACTGAAATTATGCTCTCGACCACTATAAGACCTGATGGAAAGGGACCATGTGGTCGACCATGGAATACGCTTACCTAGAAGTAACCTATTCACTGTTGACTTAAATATTCCCAAATCGTAGCTTTCAGGGATGATAAATTAATCTAGATGTGACAGTAAGGTAATTTAAAATAGTCTACTTATTTTCTTGTTTCGGTTTTACAGATTTTATGATGATCTTATTTTCTATATGATAATGAATTTAATCTTAAACGTAAATTGTTAACCAAGACTTATTACACGGATTATTAAACTTGATGATAACGTCATTAAGCTCGTCACAAACGAGCTTCTGTCGCGAAAGAAAAGCGTTAAATCAATTAAATTTTAAAATTAAAATTTAAACTGGCACTAAAATCATCCTGTTTCGTCTTTATTGCAGTGTTTAATTAAATTCAAGTACGTATCTTAGATGAATCATTCGGTGCTCCATAAAGACGCGGTTCAGTAAGTTGTCTGATCGTAAAACCAGACACGCAATCATTAACAACGCAAATACAGACATCCATGTATGATCATTACTCTTGTGGTAACAAGGGGTTCCAGCAAAAAGCGTCCTTAGTCTTAAACGCAGCGTGTCTATGGACATAACGAAAGCATTTTCCACAGTAGGTACAATTTTCATCGCTCCAAGTGGGTACTGTACTGCTAGTACGCCAGTTACGAACGTTAATGCAGTGGGGACGCACGCGCGCGCTGTCTTTCCACACACACGATTTACGAATGAAATGTAAACAAAACGGAACGCAATATTTTAATACATTTGGAAACATTTAAAAGATTAAATAGTGGATTCCTTGTGTTAATTTACAAAGTGTAAGCAAAAGTGGTTATTGAAAAACGTATTTTTCCTACAGTTTGTGTTTTTGTTGTGTTTTTCAGTGGGATTTTTCAACTGGTGAAAATTTGGTGGTGCCCATTGACTTCAGTTTTTCAGGTAATGTATATACTAATTACTATGGTTATTTTTCCTTGTAAAAAACAAACATTATTTTGACTGGGTACGCTTATTTTCGTGTGTGATTTTTCAGCCATAGATTTCAAATATGTTGAACAGTTTTTAATTCAATTATAACGATTTGTTATAACGTGTTGGTATAACAATTAATTTTCTTACGAAACGAGTTTTTTTTAATAATTATAGTCTATAATTTAAAAATAACTAGGTTAGGTGTTAAATGAACATTTCATTACAGACGCAATTAAAGAGTTCTATTTATTTAACCGAGATTTGCAAAATATACACAGTGATTCTCATTTGTTTTTATACATCGCGTCGGTGACCAATTATATATTATTTATGCTTCCGCTAAAGCATACACAACTGCACGTCAGACATCAACCGAATACTTTAACGATCAATCATCTATTTGAATTATTAATTAGGTCGAGCAAACGATTTCACGAAATCATTACCGAGTATTCACAGATAGATCGAAAGACATCATCATGCGCCATTTCAAGAAGGTTTTTTTTTTTAATTTTGTGAAATCTAGTTCTAAGGGCAAAAATGCGTTACAACTTTACAAGTCAACGGTATTCCAAAGCATGACTCGAATGAAATGGTGATTTCACTTGAACATAAGAGCCATATCTGGTCAGGCGTTTAAAGAAACTATGTGACAGACGCAACAGCCTTATCCAAGTTAAGAAATGAGCAAAAGAAATCCAATAAAATATTAGCAGCTGTATTACGTATTTGTAGGAGTATAACTAGCTGCTGCCAGCGGTTTCACCCGTGTGGTAGTAGAAGTTGCCCCATGGAAATACATATATCCCCGAAATAAAAAGTATCGTATGTGCTATTTCAAGACATGGCCTACTTGAGCACCAAGCTTCACCTTAATCAGTCTATTCACCTCTCAGGCACCAGTGTACCGAATACGGTACACTCCATATCAACTAAATTAAATCTTATTACGTAAAAATAAGGTTTAAGTTATCTGGTACCGAGGTATACAGAATTCAGTACACTGGGGTTTAAGAGGAGTACGTTCAAACGTGGAGAAATAACACACATACTTACAAATTTTCGCCTTTATAATATCAGTGTAATTTTCGAAGTTTCTCTGCACATCACATATCGGAAAACAGCGCATAGGCTCTGGTTGTCACCTGCCAGGGCTGTGGGTCCGTGAGACTCACTGCGGTCTTGAAATGCTAAGAGCAACTGAAAGAATACGGATCGTTTTCAGTCAGTACAAATCTCACACTCAGAACGGGAGGGATTCCGTTCTGAGTGGAGTTATTTGCTGAGGTTTCCAACTCAAAAATAAAAAAGGCGCTTGTTGTGAAACCACTACTTTCCGGTAGTATTGCACGTAGTGTTACCAGATGAAAAAAAAAGTCCGGAGAATAGGCCTGATTTCCATTGAAAAATCCTGAGATCTTTCACAGTTTAAAATTGTTTTTACACTGCGGATCTAATTCATGCGTTGCACATCGCACTCAAAGTGGTAGAGGGAGAAGGGGGGGGGGGACGGAACTAAAAAAATCATGTATCTGACCCTAACTTACTATTTCAATCATGTATGTCTATGAGATCACGTCACGGAAATATTTAAAAGTTACAAAAAATAATAAAGCTGGTTTTTTAGGGTTTCGTACCTCAAAAGAAAAAAACAGAACCCTTATAGGATCACTTTGTTGTCTGTCTGTATGTCTGTCAAGACCTTTTATCTCGAGAACGCGTGAAATTTGGCACAAAGCAAGGTCTTATAGCACATGTGTAGGAAAAAATCTGAAAACAGTAAATTTGTTGTTACCTACATCACAAAAAAAATCGCATGTGGAAAAATCTTCGATTCGGGAATTGTAGGTAGTTTGCACGGAACCCTCTGTGCTCGAGTCCGAATTGCACTTGTCCAGTTTTTAAAAAGGCCTCGCAAAAACAAAAATTTTGAATAGTTTTTGTTTTTTTTTTTTATATATTTATATAAAAATAAAACCGCTGTTACGGGGCTGCAAAATCGACATAAACCCGGGCGGAGTTCATACAAAGTATTCAGTGACTACAAGTTGCTCTAAACATGTGAGATAGTGTTCTACACCCTAACAAATAGAATTAAAAGAAAAAGAAAACAAGACCAAACGTCTGGTATGGTTTTAGTAATTAATTTATTATTGCAATTACAGTTAAAGACTAAGCTAAGAGGTTTTAATACCAGCTACCCGCAAATCGTTTCATCTTCAAGAGGGTCTCGATAAAAAAAAAAAACAACATTCCGTCTGTGATAAAGATCGTTGAAATATCAAAATACGGTTTTTTGACAATCGTTGAGACATCTAAAGAAAATCCTATTAAAAACAAAACCTGTTCACACTAAAAGCATATCAATATTTAAAAAAAAATCTTCAACATTTTCCCACTACAAAGAATGTGTGTCAAAACACTCATTCGTACGTAGAACGCACACAACGCAGCAAAACCATTCGTATACAATCGTACTTACATTCATATGTCTGTATCTATGTATGTTTTGCGACGGAAATTGCTTGACGAGCCCGCGAGCGGAAGCGACGGAGTCGGGATCAGAGATGAGTCGCTCCCCAAATACGATGAGAAAAGTACTAGTTGCTAACTAAAAATATAAAACTAGTTCTGTACTGGAATGTAAAGAAAGCGATAAGGACCTTTCTACTGCGTCGGATTGTCATTGTGATCGTCAAACTAGACCGTTACCTAGTAACTTTATTAAGAGCGGCTAACTCAAGGTACAAATTTTATACAAATGCTCTTTCGTGGTTATTGATGATATTACACATCATTCTCCTGGATTCTCTCATATTGGATGCACAGATATCTTATAGATATTATCTAGGTTCCTATAAGAATCAAAACATAAATTTGTGTAAACCAATCTAGTAAAGGCCTCCGAAAATCTGCTATTTTACGTGAACTATGGCCCTCCATAATATGCTTATTAAAATATAAAAGAGTACAACCATAAAAATGAAAGCATTGTGCAAGTCTTTTATGGATGTTTTATCGAGATTCTGAATGACGTTATTGTTTCTCAAAAACTGTTAAGGGTTTTTAAAACAAATTTATAGAAACAAATTTTTTTAAATGTGGGTAAATCACGGAATTACCGAATGCCAACAAAGTTTTAAGGCGTTTTCTGCGTTGCCTCATCAAACATCGTGATGGGTTGCTTTAAAAAATGAAGCAACAAGCTTTTAAACCATGCTCGACGTTGACAATAGGCGAGTAGAAACGGGCGCTCTTAATAGTTAAGTATACTTACCTGTTGTAATGATATATTGATCGAATAGAGAGATGATCTCTGTCACATAAGTTTCAACAAACGTGTGGGATATGGAGCATATTGTGTCTTAATTCTTTTTTTTATCTTTTCTCGACGCCTCCAATATTCTCTTTTTCGAATTTTGAATATTATCCAAATATTCTAATTGGATAAGAACAGTCGTTAGTAATTAGTGCTTAAATTCAAAACATTAAGTCTATTTTTATTTTAGCCTGCCACAGCTTAAAGATTAGTCAGCATAATATCATCATTTGTGCGATCTTCTCTTTTTTTGTACTTTGCATATTATGCAAATACTCTGATTTAATAATAACAGTCATTAGTTATTTACTTTTCATTTTAAAATATTAAGTCTATTTTTACATTAGCCAGGCGCAGCTTACTGATCAGTATCTATTCATCATAATATGCAAAGTTATAAAATGTTTTTCTTTTCGCGTTATTTAATAAGTTGGTTAAAGCAAAGTAGACTGGTTCACAAACAATGAGCTCATAGCTGAGTAGTATCTTCTAGGTAGAGATACATCAATAGTAGATAGTTACTCGTACTCAATATTTTATCCCACAACTTCTTATATTATCACATTCTATTATCCAAAATAGATACTAGCAGTTGCCAGCGGCTTTGCCCCTGTGACAGTAGAAAATAATCCCAAGGAACATACTCTCGGGATAAAAAGTATCTTATGTGATATTCCAGGACATGGTGTACCCGTGTACACCATGTACGTACACCATGTCCTGGAATATCACATAAGATACTTTTTAATAATAATATTAGTAAGATTATTAATTCATGAATCCCCAAGCGACCACCGGTGGCCGCGCATCTATTGTCTTACTATTGTGTCTCTAATTGACGGTATCTGAAGGGTTAAGGCGAAAGTATGTCTGTGTGCACGTTTGTATATTTGTTAATCGTTTATATTCAAACGGCTAAACGATTTGGATGAAATTTGGCACATAGGTAGACTATGTCTTGGAAAAGCACGTGCCTTTTATAACGGAAGTATGTTTCATTAGGATAATTGCTTACTTTTACGCGGGTAAGCCCGCTGGCAGAGGTTAGTTATTTACACAAACCCAAAGAGGGTTTTCTCCCCATATATTTTATGACGACCGTAGGGTCTTAGATATCAATTACTTTTGGTTTAGAATGAATAAATTAGAACTTTCTAAGCAGAACCAAAACCTTGGAATCGTAAAGCGGCTATTTATTCAGGTCTAGAACAAACAGCTACGCCGTGATATTTCTAACAATAGTTTTCGTGTCTAATGAAAATAAAAGCAGCAATCTAAGTCAATAAATACACGATTTGTTTTATTGTTGTTCGCTACTAAATTGCCAATGATTGTTAATCAATGACGAAAAGACTGCTTGATTGTATCCGATATATTCTGATGGTAACACTTTTATATTTGCGATATCATCTACAAGTTGTTTGTTGTTTATGTAGGACGAACTAGTTTTGCCTAGAACAAGCAGGCAATATTAGTTTAAGAGCGAGTGAAGCGTCTTCCAGTCGGAAGGCTTCCTACAAGGTGGACCGATGACCTGGTGAAGGTTGCGGGAATCCGATGGTTGTCGAAACTTGGAGGAGGTCTATGTCCAACAGTGGACGTCTGTCGGCTAAAATGATGATGATGATCATGATGAGTGAAGCGAGCTCGGAATTCTAGGATACCCCAACACGGAAAGGTTAGGTTAGATAGCTAAGGCAGGAGCGGAGCGGAACGGAGCTCCCGCTTTATTCGTGATTATTTTTTTTGAATCATCAAGAAATAGCGGCTCCACGGAGTGAGGCTTCGCGTGTTTAGAGAGAACTGACTGTTGACTGAGAAACCCTCAGGCTGAAAATTTTCTCAAATCATTTTATCAATTTAATTTCCAATCAAATCGAAACACTACAATGTATTAAAAAAGTAGCATGGTAGTTAAATCGGAATTAAGAATAAGGGCTATAGACACGATATATACATCTGTGAAAGAATTTTGTACTAAGACCATTGATATATTTTTCTCATTCCTATGGTTTGATCGACTACAATACTACAATACATCTGCAAAGGAAAATAGAAATTAGATGAGAGTAAATAATAAAAGTTTTGGTATATTTCTTTTCTTCTATATTATGTGGGCGTTAGTTGTAAGGAATACTGAAGCCAAAAAGTTTAACAATACATATTACATTTCACCAGTGACCTTTAGACCTGGTTCTATATTTAATTAATATAACTTAACATTTCATTTACGAAGAATTAATTAGGTTTTAGAACGTAATTTTCTAAAGTAAATTTATCTTGATATTGATATACAATATTATGTACAGTAGTATAGGTAGCAGTCAGCCTTCTAATTTTATTAGTATTACTTGGACTCAGATCTCCTCTCTAGGAGAGGGGCTGCTCTCAAAATTTTAAAGGAAAATCTCGCGGCGAAACCAGTGTGCCCGAACAAAAAATTCGAAGATGCAACATCCTCTAATCAGCATTGGACTTGTGTGGCTTACAATATTTTATACCCATTAAGCAATCTGACATAACATAATATATCTGACATTTGATGTTGATCGGTATAAAGTAGTGAAGGGAAATCGCAAAACCGCAATTTATGAGCAGTTTAACCGTCAAATAAGAAAATCCACAAGAATTTTCGATATTGGAGGATCAGGGGCATAGACGGCAAATAGCAGATATTTTTCTTGATACCACTGCCCTAGCGAACTGGTTAAATTTATTCATTGAAGTGTGAGAAGACAGCGTTTCTATACTTTATATAAGTAACAACACTTTAATAATGATAGAATTGATATGAATACTGGATAAAGTAAAATTTAGGCGATTCCAGTTCTAAATAACGAGCTTCTGTTATGTACCCGTCTGTTGAATAGATTTGGTTAATAAATAAAGACATTTTCAGTTATTATCATTTAAATATTCATAACGAAATAATTTTCTTTATAAATGTTGTGAATATATTTAAAACTTAAATTGAATTATCCTTTCATTTGAACCATTTTCCACGGCAACTGTGCTTTTAAATTTTATATTGAAACCATAATCATAATTTATCAAATGAGAAACTTCATTAAATAGATTTTTTGATTGTTGATAGGCTTGCGTTTGATCAACACCTCACCTGATTGTAAGCAATGATGTGGTAGACGATGAAGCACGCTTGCCTAGAAGTAACCTATTCACTCTTGACTTAAAGACTCCCAGGTTGTAGCTAATTTCATAAATTTCATACTCTAGTTTTATTCAGTGTAGTCGGGTAAAAAGGAAACAATGATCACAAACTCACAATCACTTCCATGCTTAGAAAGCGAATGCGTCCCTATGGCATTATTCTCCCATGCAATTGTAAGTCATAGCGTTTGCCATATTGTAGCAATTCAATAGAGTACATTCTACACCCATTGTCTTCTTATCCACAACTAAGTTAAGATCGGTTTTATGTACTCTTGTAACTGAGTTTCAAACTTACTGCTTAGGTTCCGTCTATCTTGTAACTTCCTCGTCTGATGTACTAGTTTTTAAGTTTCATCTTATGAACTAGTTTTTTATCTGAATCAAAAGGATAATCACTGTTGGACATAGGGCCCCCTAAGTGTCGCTAAAACGACGGTCATGTGCGTCTTGCAGCCACCGGGTTCCCACAAACCTCACTAGGTGAACCGTCCACCTTGTGGGAGGCCTTCCAACTCGCCGTCTTCCTGTACATTTTCGCAACTCCAGAATCTTTCGTCCCCATCGACCATTCGCCCTCTATTCTATAAGTTATGTGCCCTACCCACCGCCGTTTAGGTTTGGCGATTCCTCGAGCCATGTTGAAAACTTCTCCTGCGGATATCTTCAATTCTGAAATGATCACGTAAGGAAACTTGGGTGACTCCTTCTCTCCTTCTGATAAGGCCTATTGTAAGCAACCTCGTTTCGGAGCCAAAAGCAATCACTGGTAACACGCACTCAAAATGATATGTAGTGTAAATTCAATCAAATTCTGATTCATGATCTTACCCAATAAGCAAAGCTACTACTAATATATCAACATACCTAAATTAAATATTTATCGTGTCCCAAACTTTGTGTAGCTTACTACGTATTTCGTCTTTTTGCCATTCGAACTTTTATATACCGTATTTTATGATACCGACGTACAGAGAAAATTCTGCGTAGTTATCTAACTTTTCGACTTTTGTTACGCAGTTACGACCGAAGTCCATTTATCTAATAATTCTTATAGATTTAGATATTAGAGATTACTCAACTTCGTCGGATATTAGAAGCCTTCAATTGTTAGGATATATTTCTATTAATAAGGTGCGGGTATACTACTAGAAATGAACAAAAAAATATATTTTAGAGTCGACACTACATTCTTTTCCATTTTTTAAATCTTTTTATTTCCTCTTGCCCGCGTTTGGTTACTATCTAACCTGCTGGTAAGCAATTATGATTATATCATCCAGCATGGGAGTATGCTTAAATAAAAGTAATCTATCTACTTTTGACTTAGAGACCCCCAGGTCTACATCAGAAAATACAGACTCAATAGGGATTTCTAGTTGCTGTATGCACAGTAATAGCGTGTTCTTAAAACATCTTGAAGAAATAATAAAAAACAAAACAATAATATTTGCTTTAGTTTCCGTGTGTTTTAAAGATCAACATAATTTCTGAAAACTATATTGGATTAACTGGATCTGCATATAAAATATAGTTTTAAACAAAAACTATGAACAGAGCAAATGTTTCTAGTCTCATTCTTCAGAGGAAAGAACAGCTGGTACAGATCTAGATCTACTTCCTGAACCATTAACAAGTTTTAGTGTCTGTCCGTTCGTTTTATTATTCTCTTTATCTAACATCAATGAGCTCTCATCGGGATTTGTTTCTATTCTGATAATAAAGACCAACTCGTATACTGTCTGGAACAATACGTATATACCGAGTATACCTTCCTATCTTTTAGTAGTTATAAATTTTATAGCAACCACGTCGTCTTATGTAACAGCGTTAAGGCTTTGTTGTTATAGTTATAAAGTCTACTAGGCATTTTTTCTGTGTAGTTCATTTAAAATTGCGTGACCTTTGACATTTATTTTTATAAATTACTTGATGGAAATATCTCCTTGTTTGTAACGCGCCAAAATGCTGCGAATTTGTATCAGAATCCACGGACAAAAATATCTCAAATATTTTTGTGAAGTACTTGTATATGAATAAAGCACTTCATTGAATAAAATGTTAGCGGATAGCGAAAAACATTGAACAAAAATTGTCATGTATGTGCACGGCCATTTAAAAATTTTGCAGTACCGTTTTTATGAGTACCTTAATGGATGCTGGACCTAATTTTGCATTCCAATGTAGAAGATCGAATCAGAGCCGATTCTCAGTCATCAAATCTGATGATATAACCTGTTTGTCGGATCGGACCACACATCTTACCAAGAAATAATAATCCATTTGCATGCATTTTTTGTTGCATTAGCGAATATTTGCTCATCCTCAACGTTATATGCAAAATTTTGATCCAAATCAGTATAACTGAATTCAAGAAAATAATTTTAATGTATCAGGTCATATTGCAAAAACGGTTGTAGCCAATTGGTCATAACATTATTTTCTAGTGACTAAGTTTTTATTACACCTAGTTGTGTTTTAAGAGAATATCTTCTTGTAGTAAAATAGTAGTAGTAGTACGAGTACCAAAGTAACCTACACATTGTCTGCTACAGCAGAGGGCATAGTGGCGAAGTAAGAGCGGGCTCGGTGTGCACTCACACTGCCGCCGGGCAGGCAGGAGGAAGACGTGTTCCTCCTTCTGCCACCGTTAGTCTCGTAGCCCCAGAGATTGTCCAAGGTCATGTTTCTGACTCTTGATGGGGGACGAGGGCCTTGGCTTAACCGCCCGGGCCGCGAGGAAGACAACCTCTATAAAAAATTACCCCAAACCTCCAAGCGGCGGCGCACCGTGAGGGAGGTTGTTAGCTTGACTAATGGGTAGCTAAATTAGTCTCTAGTGCGAACCACGATCTTGAGCCAGTACACAAAGTTTTTTACTCGTGGGAACAGTCATGGATTTAAAAAAAAGCTTTTTCAAAAAACCTGATGAGAGTGACGCGCGGTCGGAGTTCGACGCGCGGTCCGAAAGGAGCTCGGAGGGCTCGGAGAATGAGGAGGTAGCGGGGACTTCGGGGAGAGGCTCAAATCTCTCCTTGAAGAAGCGCTCCGCTTCTTTCAGGAAGGAGGACGGATCGTCTTGCTCCGAGGGGGGGCCGAAGAAGATCCCTACCAGCAGTCGTGGCGCGGGCCGAGCTCGCGGGAAGGGGAGGGGCCTAACGGCCAAAAACTCCGCTGAGCGAGCCAACAGGCTTGCCGCGGAGGGGCGCCACCCCGGCGCGGCCGACTCTGGGAGGGACCTCTCGGAGCCGTCCGGAAGCGAGAGGCGCACCGAGGCGGAGTCAGGCGGGGAGGCGGCCATGCCCTTCAAGGAGCTGGCTGTCACCCTGCTTCGGGACATGGCCCGCCAAAGGGACAAGGCCACTCGCGAAAGGACGATCCGTCGTCACGCCAAATCCCTCCAGGAGGCTCTGGACGCCTCCATCGAGAAGAGGCTGGCGGAGCTCCGGGCGGAGCTCCAGGCCGAACTCCGGGCGGAGATCCGGGCGGAGCTCGCCAGAGCGCCGAACGGAGTCCGCCAGGAGCCCATGGAGGAGGGGCGCGAACAGGAGCAGGGGCAAAGTCAGCCCCAGCCCCAGCCCCAGCCCGAGCCGGAGAGTCAGCTGCTGACATTGGTGCAGAGGGAACTCGCAGCTTTGCAGCAGGGGCTGCAAAAGCAGCAGCTGGAGTTCCAGCAGCGCGTCCAGCAGCAGCTGTCTTTCCTGGAGGGCATTGTTCTGCGCCCTCCACTGGCGGCCTCTGCCCCGAAAAAAGCGGCGTCCTATGCCGCTGCCGCGGCCGCGGCTTCTACGCCCAAGGCGGGCCCGTCGGGGCAAGCGGGGCGCGGGGCTGCGGCGCCGGAGCCCGCGAGGCCAAGGCCGGAGCCTGCGAGGCCGGCCCCAACGGGCAAGCAGCAGCAGCGGCAAAAAAAAGGGTGCGGCGGTGCCTGCCGCTAAACCGGCAGGACCTCCTGCTGCCGTGGCGACTAGGCCGCGCCTGCCACCTCCTCCACCCGAGGAGCCTGGCGCCGAGTGGACGGTGGTCGGCGCCAAAAAGCAGGCGGGCAAGGTGGCCAGAGCGGCCAAAAAGCGAGCGAGGCGGCAGGAGCGCAGGAAGCGGGCCATGGCGGCGCGTCTTCGCGCCCCGAATTCCGAGGCTGTAGTAATTACTCTACAGCCTGAAGCGGAAAAGAGGGGCGTGACGTACGACGACGTCATGGAGAAGGCGAAGCAGGCGGTGTTGCCCCACCTTGGCGAGCTCGGAGCCGTTGCGGGCTTCCGCATGAGGCACACTATCACCGGGGCCCGAATTCTCGAGGTCCCCGGTGCGGCCAGCGGCCCTGCAGCAGATGCCCTGGCCGCAAGGATCAGGGCGTCCCTCAATGCGGAAGAGGCCCGAGTGTCCAGGCCCACAAAGTGCATCGACATGCGCATCATGGGCCTGGATGATTCCGCCAAGGTGGAAGAGGTGGTGGCCGCCATCGTCAAAGCGGGTGGGTGCACGACCGAACAGGTTCGGGCGGGCACCATCCGTGCTGACAGCACGGGCATGCGAGCCGTTACGGTGAGCTGCCCTGTGCAGGCGGCCAAAACCATCACCGGGGAGGGCCGACGGCTTTTGGTGGGCTGGGTCTCCGCGCAGGTCAAGCTGCTGGAGCCCAGACCTCTGCGGTGCTTCCGCTGCCACGTGGGGCACCACGTGGGAGCCCACTGCGCCGCGGAGGATCGCAGCGACCGCTGCTACCAGTGTGGCCAGCCCGGTCACAAGGCCGCAGAATGCCGTGCTACGCCGCACTGCTACGCATGTGCGGCGGCCGGCAAGCCGGCTGACCACCGGGCTGGGGGCAGGTCCTGCGACCCCCCCGCCAAGGCCAAGGCCAAGGCCCGCAGGCCCATCCCCGCCAATGTCCTCGCCGCCGCAGCCGCCTCCTTGGCCGCCGCCGCCATCGCCGCCGCACCCGCCGCCGCGGCAGTGCCCCCTAGGGGGGCTCGGGAGGAGACCGTAATGGAGTGTCAATAACGGCCCCATTACGTCTCCTCCAGGCGAACATCAACCACTGCGCCGCCGCTCAGGATCTGTTGCTCCAGAGCATGGCGCAGTGGTTGATCAATGTCGCCGTAGTCACCGAGCCGTATTTTGTCCTACCCAGGGGTGACTGGGTTCAGGACCTGGACGGCTCGGTGACCTTAATTTCGTCGACCGCCGCCGGTACCCCGCCCCCCGAGTCCGTCACGAGGGGGCGGGGTTGCGTGGCAGCACGGTTCGGGGACATCGTCGTGGTGGGCGTCTACCTGTCCCCGAGCCGATCTCTCGACGAACTCCATGTCTCCCTGTTGGAGCTAAATTCCGTCGTCGCTGGGTTCAGTTCCCTCCCCGTGGTCGTTTGCGGGGACTTCAACGCCTGGAACACGGCTTGGGGTTCCCGGTTCACGAACCAGAGGGGTCGGATGGTGGAGGACTGGGCCTTAGAGCTGGGCCTGGTCGTACTGAACCGGGGTTCTGTCCCCACGTTGGTGAGGATGCGGGGTGAGTCGGTGGTGGACATTTCGTTCGCCAGCCCCGCTCTGTCGCCGCGTGTCGTCGACTGGCGCGTTATGGAGGAGGTGGAGACGTACTCCGACCACCGGTACATCCGGTTTGACGTCTCCGCCGAAACCTCAGCCGCGCCGGTCCGACAGAGCCCTTGCGGTCCGCGGTGGGCGCTTAAGCAGATGGACCGGGAGCTCCTCTTGGAAGCCGCGACGGTACAGGCCTGGGTGCAAGCACCGGACAGGCCTGTCGACATCGACGTCGAGGCGGAGTGGTTCCAGGAGGCCATGTCGCAAATTTGCGATGCGGCAATGCCCCGTGTCCGTCCAGGACGAGCTAAGCGCCAGGTGTACTGGTGGTCGCCGGAGATCGGCGCCCTGCGCAACGCGTGCAATCACGCGCGACGCCGGTACGCCAGACACTGCAGGCGCCGCATCCGCCCGCCGGATGCGGAGGCTAGAGAGGCGGAGCTATATGAGGGATACAGGGAGGCAAAACGCACCCTCCGAACGGAGATAAAGCGGGCCAAACTCGAGGCCCGCAACGTGTGGCTGGGGTCTCTGAACGCGGACCCATGGGGGCGCCCGTACAAATTGGTACGGGACAAGCTCCGCCCCTGGGCTCCGCCGCTGACTCAGAGTCTCCGGCCCCAACTCGTGGAGGGTGTTGTTGGCACTCTGTTCCCTGCGCGGGGGGACCACTCCCCCCCGCCCATGGCTCCGCCTCCGCCAGCGGTGTCTGACGCGGACCGCAACAGCGACGACGATGACAATGCTCCAGAAGTGACCGAGGTAGAGTTGAGAGTGGCGGTGCGAAGGCTGAGTGCCAAAAACACCGCCCCAGGACCCGACGGCTTGCCGGGGAAAGCCTGGGTCCTGGCCATGGAGGCTCTCGGGCCTCGACTGAGAGGGCTCTTCAGCGCATGCCTGGAGAGGGGCCAGTTCCCACTTCGCTGGAAGACAGGGAAACTGGTCCTCGTAGCGAAGCCAGGGCGCCCTGCGGACTCTCCGTCCGCATACCGGCCCATTGTGCTGCTCGACGAGGTGGGCAAGCTCTTTGAAAGAGTAATTGCAAACCGCCTCGTCGTGCGGCTAACGCGGGTGGGGCCGGACTTGTCGGACGGACAGTTCGGCTTTCGCAGGGCGCGCTCTACCATAGACGCCATCATGCGCGTGCGAGCCCTCACGACAGGGGTTGCGGTGTCCCAGGGTAGGTGTGTCGTGGCAGTGTCCTTGGACATTGCCAACGCTTTCAACTCCCTGCCCTGGAGTACGATCCGGAGGGCACTCCGGTACCACCGGGTGCCCGAATACCTCTGTCGAGTGGTCGAGGCGTACCTGTCAGACAGGTACATTGTCTACCCCGGTCACCAGGGAGACTGGAAACGTCGAGAGATGTCGTGCGGTGTTCCACAGGGGTCGGTTCTGGGCCCACCCTTGTGGAACATCGGATACGATTACGTGCTGCGCGGCGACTTCCCTGACGGGGTCAGCGTGGTGTGCTACGCAGACGACACGCTGATCCTAGCGCAGGGAGAGTCGCACCAGGCGGCGGTCGCTCTAGCGACACGCGGGGTTGCGATAGCCGTTGGTAGGATCCAGGAGTTGGGACTCGAGGTGGCGCTGCATAAATCCGAGGCAATGTGCTTCCACGGCCCTCGGAACGCGCCACCATCGGACTCCCAGCTTACGGTAGGAGGAGTTCGCATCGGCGTCGGGTCGACGATGAAGTATCTGGGACTCGTCCTCGACAGCCGGTGGAATTTCGTAGAACATTTCCGACGTCTGGCTCCCAAGCTTCTCCGGGCTGGGGCTGCTCTCAAGCGGCTCCTGCCCAACCTTGGGGGTCCAGACGCCTCCTGCCGGAGGCTCTACGCGGGGATCGTTCGGTCCATGGCCCTCTACGGGGCGCCGGTGTGGGCGCCGTCGCTGGCAAAGCGACCGGCGTCCATACTGAACGCCTGCCAGAGGGTCATGGCAATACGGATGGTGCGGGGTTACCGCACGATCTCCCGCGAAGCGGCGAGCCTTCTGGCTGGCCTACCACCGTGGGATCTGGAGGCAACAGTCCTTGCACACATGCACGACATGCGCGTGGAGATGCAACGCCGGGGTGAAAGTCCACTGCCGCAACATGTCAAGGCATGGCGGACAGAGCTCCGGCGGGATCTCATGGTGAAATGGCGTCAACGGCTATCGCAACCCAGTGCTGGGCACGCCACGATTATGGCGGTAAGTCCCCTCTTTGAGGCGTGGCTGGAAAGACCTCACGGCGTCCTTACCTTCCGCATGACGCAGGTCCTCACCGGACATGGCAAGTTCGGGAGGTTCCTGCATCGGATTCAAGCGGAAGAGACGCCCGGGTGTCGCCACTGTGCGCAACGCCCGGAGGACACGGTGGAGCACACCGTCGAGGTGTGCCCTGCCTGGGCGGAGCATCGCCGTGCCCTCGTGGGGGCGATCGGCGGCGGAGACCTCTCGCGCCGGGCCCTGGTCGAGGCCATGGTCCGGAGCGAGGAGGAATGGCAGGCGGTTGCCTCCTTCTGCGAAGCAGTAATGCTTGCAAAGGAGGAGGCCGACCGCATCAGGCAACGGCGCCCTCGCCGCCGTCGCCGGGATTCCGATCCCGATTTCCGGCCACCGTAGACGCGGGCTCGCGGACGGCGAGCCATGGGTAGCTCGCTGTCCGATCGTCCGGTAATGGACCGAGTCCAAGACGTCGACGGCGCGCACTGTTCCCGCGCGCCTCAAGGAGTTGTCAGCAGCAGGAGGGGCCCAGCTGGGTCGAAGCCTACTGGGGACAGGGTTGTCCGAAAGGGAGCTCGTGCCCCGGTATGAAGGCTAGAAGGAACGGCGCGGGGTTTTTAGTCAGTAAGAGTCTGACACTATCTCCCGCTCCACCCAATAGCGGGTCTTGTCATAAGATGATTTTCCCCGTCGAGAAAAAAAAAAAAAAAAAAAAACCTACACATTGTAAAACATAGGAAACATAACACACCAAAGTATACGCATACTTACGGTGACGTCTTCACTCAGAAATCACAACAAATTCTCCTCTCAAGAAATAAAATAACAAAAATGATAACCTTGAGTACATGTAAGAAAAGAAATAGGCCTGTGAATCATTTTCCCTTTAAATTATTCAAACAGAAATCTCGCGAGCTGGTGGTTGATGTATCGTTATAAATTCATCAATTCACAAAGTTGTGAAAGGCTTTGTTAACAACATGTATGATATTTATAAAATATAATAATTGTTAAGAAGCTTTATACAATGTTTAAGGTTACAATGCTCTTAAATTCAAACAACTTGATAAAACGATTTTGTATACCTAGTCCTGAAAACAATTGTAAAATACATCTTATGAGTATATCAGTTCTTTCAACGTTTGCGTTGATTATAAAACGAGGACATATCAATGGCAATCAGGCAAACCTGAGGAAAAAAAATCATAGAAGGAATATATTTAGAAAGGTTTTTTTTACATTACCTACATATCTACGGGTGCTCTGATAGTAGACGTGATGCCATCTATGTTATTACCTTATTCTGGCCCAGTTTAAGTAGTATTCCGTAAAATTAGGACAAACCCGCAACTGCGTTCTCCTTTCGAGTACCCAAGTTAATGTAATCGAGTAGCAAAGGTACGGATGCGGAGATACGTATCGATCGAGTCGAGAACACGTCTGTTTATGCCGAATGTCGTGAATATACGACGTGACAAAACATGCCTAGTTGGCCAAATCCTGGTTTGACAGCTCTGGAATAGAGATATAAGACTTTCGGATAAAAACTTTGAGCAATGATCGGTTGAATATTAACAGAGAATAGGATCTTAGATTCTGTCATTTCAAAAGGTAGATTGATGTTGTTGTCACGACACTGTTTTGTTGTTCAAAAGAGTGAATAGGATAAAAATTTTCATCGTTTTTTAAAGATTGAATTAAATTCTCCACGTGTCAGACTTTTATAAATTTTTCTTCAAGGTCATAACGAAAAATGTAGAAAAATAAAAAACTTCCTTTGAATTTCTTGTTTTCAAACCGTACAAACATTATGGGTATGTCTTATATTTTTATATGTCTAAGTAAGGAATTTCTTTCGCACCCTGCGTTCCTTTCACGGTTATACAGAGCATGTGCTTCGAATAAAGAGTTAAGGTAAACGGATATATTCCTCTTTTTATGGTTCATCTACTGCTGTTTTTACGAGATGTATATTTTGTAGAGAGGTTTCGTGTAGACATATAAATTTGTTGTTAAGGAAATGCCATGAATTATGTGTGTTTACGAGAAGCTGTAGCACGTTGTTTTTGAATATAGCCTATTTAGGAAGTAATTGTATTGTGATGTGATTGTGTGGACTGAGTTTACAGTTGGTTGTGCTCTAGTGTTTTGAATTGATAATATAATTAGGTAATATTATAGGTAAATACGCGTTTTATCTAACCCTGCTTTTGACAGTTTTCCTTAAAGTAAGAAACATTTCACTTAATACCGAATGATGGAATGATTGAGACCAATGTATTTGACAGACACACTGTGTAACACAGGACCAATAAATTATTATTATTATTAGTTGCTATCATTTTTTGATGAATTTGGATATCTGAATTTTTTAGATGTTTTAATAGTTATTCTGCTATTTTGGAGAAGAGACAAATCCAACAAAGGAAATACGATTAAAATCGGTCCAGCCGTTCTTGAGTTTTAAATGGTGTAAGTAACATGACTTTGTTTTATGTTCTATATAGACTGAATGTTTGTTTTGATAGCTTTTACTTTAAGATTCATTTAAAGGAACCAAGGTCAAAAATCGAAATCGTTATTATCAAGGAAAAACTCATCTTCTAATAAGATCTAAATAATTGCTGAAGCAAATTCTGTCGGTTATTTGAACGCAAACAAGGACATTTCCTAATACTTTCTTTGGACATGCCTATTCATAATAAAGTAAAATACAAACTTGAATTATTTGTTCGGCAAAATTGTCGAATCGACAATTATTCAGGATTCGGTTGAATAAATTATTAAATTGTTATATTTTACTTTTCTTTAAAGGAAATGTCGTCGGTGAGTTTATGTTGACTGCCTTTAAGGGTGAAGTAGACATTTTAGGACAAATTGACGAATTACGGACGAATTTGTATAAAGAAACAAAGAAAGGTGTAATTGATATAAAAGTCAAGAGACACGACAGTATTACTTTGTCATCTTGAGGCCGCTTATCATTTTACTGTTCCGAAAATATTTCTTTGTTGGAACGGAATCTTTTGGATAGACGACATCTATATAATTTTAGATATAATTTTGTTTGGCACTAAAATAATTTGGGTAGCAAATATCAAGAGATTAACACACCTGGGCCTTACCATAACGTGTTATGATGACATCCTATATAGGATGTATAGGATGGAGCTATACATCCTATATAGCTCCATCCCTTTACCAGGTCAGTTTAGGTCGTCAAAAAGATCGCGTTAAGATCTCGTGGTAGAGCCTCTGAGTATTATTTACACTCGTCAATTAAAACCTACATGATATAATTATGAGAAACATTTTCATACATTGCGATAGTATTTTCACCATCTCCCCTCGGGCAATGAATCAGAGTGATATATTATTTTACCAAAATTCGACTTATACAGGGTGTGTTTTTGAAACGGGTATGAATGTTTAAAGCTAAAACTATGAGGAATAACGAAACACTAAAAGCAGGGTCACTCACTGTTGAGCGAACTGAAAGTAAATAGATTCGATGTAGGTCTGATTCAAAGCATTTTATCAAAACCGAATTCGGAAGCGGCCAGGAAACTATGTCGTATAATAACGGTCTCTCAGCAGTGATTCGTCTTATTCAACATTTATTATGTATGTTAGGTTATGTATAAGTAAGTTAATGTATAAGTTAAGTTAAACATATATGTATATATGTGAAGTAATTTGTATAAGGTACGATGGGGCTGACATATCCTTTCTGGACAAAAGCCCCTAAATAAAAATCTAGAAAAAAAAAAAAAAAAAAAAAGCAGGGTCACGCTTGATTTTGATAAAAACTACTGTAGATCCGTAAAATCTAAATTTTTGCGCCCGTATTATCAAACCCATATTCGTAATAAAATTCTGAAAAGCAATGACAAATGGCACACTAAAAGGGTGTGCTAATTTCTAATATTTTTTTTAATTTTATTTTTAAAAGAAAAAAGTCGTCCGTTGTAGTTCATTTCGTTCTTTTATCGTGAAATGAACTCCGTTGCAGACACGGCTGCAACTTCATGATTTGAATAAATTGAAATTGAAATTATTTATAAATACAATACATTAATTTAAAAAAAATAACAAAACCCAACATATATTTGCTATACTATATATTTATCTTTTAGAATGTGTTAGTGCGTATGTTTTATTTTCGAAATAAACGGGTTTGATAGGAATATTGTTTTTTCCAAGTACAATTAACCTCTCGAACGTTCGCGAACGTGGTGTGGAGGAAGTGGTTTTAGTTGTCATAAATCAAACACAAGACTTCATTGAGTATTTTTCGCAGTTATTAATAGTTTCAGACCACAACGCTTGCTTGAAAAAATCAACCTGTATATGTATTCGATAACTCATGTTTCATCAAGTTTTGATTCGATTTTAGTGCATTCGATAAACCTGTTCTGTTTATCATAGGGAACGCTATAAATAAGTTCGTGCTGCTGAATTTGTCACTCAATCCCAAGGGATTGATGTCTGTATTTGCTGACCATACAATTGCAGGACACATTGGTTTTCGAAATACAAATTGGTTTCTGTTGGTCACGAATGGATTTGTAAAATTTTACTTAGTGATAATTTCCTATTGTATGTAACAATTGAGGATAAAGTACATACATAAGTGATGGCTGATTTGAATAAAAAATAATGAACAGAACAGGATGAACTTAAAGATGACATTTTGTAGACATACACGTATAGATGTTACATTACGCCGAAATAGATTGACATAAGTAAAAGAAGTCGACGTTTTTAACTGAAGGGACGTTTTTAGAAGTCTTTACATTTTTTTTTATCTCAAAACTCGTGATTCTGGATCTTTGGAAAGCTGGATTTAGTATATCTTTTTTTTTCAAGATTAATTAATGTTCTTACCATTTGACAAAAATATATTGTCTATCTATCTAAAATAAAGAAAGAAGTTAAGTTCTCGTGTCAGTCATCGCTTACAATCTTCTGTTCTAGCTATCGACACTAGCAATTTTATTACCTTACTTAGATTTAATCAGTCTCCTAAGCTTTTATTACTGTATCAACTAATGAATAGAGTAAATTGAGCTCGGCCATTACTCAGCCATCTATAAATTATTTTTTTACGCTTAACCATATATTCAGATTTAAATGCCTACGTGACATTGTCGGCACCATTTTTTTATGGATTTCCAAGCATGGTGATGTATAACAATTCTTTAAACACTGTTCCAATTTCGTTAATTATAATTAATTACTTTAAATGGAAGTTTTAATGAAGGTCTTTGGTACTGTAATCCGGCGATGAAGGATTGCTTTGATCTGTTATAGTATCTTGGCTCATTATTATTCCTAATGCGACTAATCGTAGCCATGTAATGTCTGTAAATGAATATGTAGATAATGATAATTAGTATCATGCATTGGTGTTGTTTGATTTTTGTAGAGGTGGTATATCATGAAATTACTTCTCCCACTTTAGAGTGAGTATATGATATCAGTCTTTCACTGACTACCTACCCACCTTTGATTTTCAGTTCCTTTTACTTTCCAGGAACATGGTAACTCTTTCGATGCTCTAGTGGGTAATGGCCATTACGGTATTGCAGACCTCTCTTTGAGGCGCGCGTGGTCCCTACTTGCCGTTGATGTCGCGGGCTCTGTATTTACCAGACGATTGAATGGTGAGTTATTTATCGTTTGTCTTTCACAAGCTTGCGCCTACATTGGCCGGGCTCTCGACGCCCAGGGTATCTCCAGTTGCGGTACCTGGGGCGTGAGATGTCCATTGCCTCAAACCATGGCCATGCCCTTTACTTGCTGCTTGGTCGCAGAAGTGACCGCTTCCTATTTTTTTTTCCTCCGGACTATGTTTTAAACTAGGTTCGGAGTTAGTGTTATGATTCATTAAATTATTTTATTTTTTTGAAGAGATGTTAAAATTACTTATTTATTACCTGAGTCAGGGATAAAAATAAACAGATAAATTAATATTTAGGCACGTAATGAAAATATCATCATCATATTGTTTAAGCAAATTTAAAAATAAACAGCCAAATCCCGTACTCAAGAACCTAATTCAGTCATGAAAAACGACTTAAAACTAGATTTGAGTCGAGATTAGTATAAATCTGTCACTTCAAAAAGATTAGCCGATTTCATTCTAGACTACAGGCTTATTATTTTTAAATGTTACCAATACTTGAGTAGAAACATGTTTCTTTCGTTTTACTTAAATATTAAGGTTACCGAAGAGCTTCATATTTGCTTACTGAAACTTATAAATCTTCTTTAACGTCCTTGCTTATTATAACGTTTATATTTGCCTGCTTTCACATAAATAACACTCTAAAACGTTATTTCAAACATTCCGACGATATTTCTACAAGATTTTTCGTTATTTTATTTTGGACTTAATGAGCGTATAAAAGTTTAGAGATTCCAAAAATATCGATTTTATAACGGCTCGTTAAGCAGTCGAGGTTAGTAAGAAACTCGTTAAACCCTATTATGGTGAGTTAACAGTAGTTTGGTTCGACTAAGACGTATTAGTAGAATAGCTTTCGGCTACTTATTTAGACGATAGGATATAATGGTCTGACTTCTTTTTGTAAGAGACCAATAAAGCAAAAGTAATTACCATAGAATTTCTGAATTGATTTCGTGGCTTAAAAAGTTAAAACTGGGTTACCTGTCTCGTAAAATGATGAATGATTGTAGATTTTCTTTTTCATTCTGGCTATTGTCCCAATTTATTTAGGGTCAGGCATGATGCGCCACGTCATATAGCTGTATCTTACTATCACTCTTAGTGACGTCCATTTTTGTGTTTTTCCTTTTTTTTCTTTACTTCCTTTGATTTAAACCAAAGGAAACACCGGAATCGTTTTTAGGGACCTAGATTGACTCTAGGGTTTAGATTCATTGACCACAATAGTTATTTCTGTATATCGACAGTGATACAGTCCATTACTAAGAGGGCTCAAGATCGAGCCTTGAAAACACCTATTTTGACCTGGAATGGTTCACCTGTTCCAGTTACGCTGACCACTCTTGTAGTCAGCGTTGAGGTACAGATATTTAAGGAGCATCAATAAAGCTATTCTTACATCAATACTAGTACTTTCTAATTATACTCTGACTAGAAATTTATGGTTGGTTTCAGCGGTTTAGTTTTACAGTCGATTGCCACCTAACACTAAGACTGTGTGTGAGTGCCACCATTGACTTATTATAAGCTTTTTCGCCGTCAACCCTTTAGAATGCTGTAACATAAGCATCCAGCACTTCTACGTCCTCTACAATAACTATGTCAGAGAAGTTTGTAGCCGGCTACAAACTTCTCTTCTCAGGTTTTGATCACGGATGGAATAAAGATAATATTCAGAATAATAGTTACATTTATTATGAATGTAGCTAACATGGACTCGATGTAAAACCTAAATAGTTTTAAAGTTCATATTCATGAACTTTATCGATATTTCAGCTAAAAGACTTCCACTGTTACATTGTTAGATACAAGCCTCCAAGTGTCGCCGCAACGAAAAGTCATATGTGTCTCGCACCCATCGGATTCCTGTGACAGTCACTAGGTCATCGGTCTACCTTGTGGGAAGCTTACCAAGGCTGCGTCCCCTATGACTATTTGTTCCGCGAGCATTGTGCCGTACCCATAGTTTGGCGATTCTTCGGGTTATATCAGTAAGATTGGTTCTCCTGGAAATATTTTCGTTCCTGATGCGATCACACAAAGTAACTCTGAGCATAGCTTTCCAAGTTCACATTATGAAAACATTATTGAGCGAATAATACATATATATATATATGTATATTTTAATCAAAAACTTTGTTCATTTCAGAGCAAAATACCTTCAATTTGACTTCATACTAAAGCTTTTGCGTCTTAATCCGAACCTTAACACAACTTTAAACTACTTCGGGAACTTGGTCCAGATACCAAGTACAATTTACTAAGAACTCAAAATCTAAACTTGAAAGCAATTTAGTTCAGCCATCAATCTCAAACGTTTGTACCGAAATTATATAGCAAACTACATGAAAGCAAGATACAACTCAGACACTTTGTATAAATTACTGAAGTGCTTAAAATGAATAAATTAATAACAAATTTCTAGAAACCAAAATATTAATGAACTTGAAATATGAATGCGAAAATTTGATTAAATGTTTAGATACGATTCGACGTTTCATCATAATTATCAATTTGAATGTTCAATTCAAATGATTTCTGCACGCAGGAAAACGTTTTCATAGAAATGGTTCTAAAATCGTTCTACTGATAGAACAATTTCTTTGATAACGTTTTGCCAAATTGTCTCATCATACTTATCTGTAGGAGTCTTTAAATAAGCAATGAGTAAATAGAGTTAATTGGAAGCGAGTTAAAGAGTTTATTTTAAACAGAATGATATGCAAGTATCTGTTTTATTTCAGAACAATGTTCGAATTTCAGATTCGAACAATGTTCCAATTGTTCCGTATGGTTCTATCTTTTGGTAATTCCGTAGCTCAGATGTTTGATATATGTGCGTGTTCTGGTTCAATGTTTAATAGCGTAATGTATATTTATTAATCTAAGTAGATCTAATATAATAGTTTGATTGATAAATAATACCGACAATAGTTTTAATATAATAGTTTTATTAATAATATTACCGGAAATGCGGTGTAAGCAGCATAATTTGTTGTTACAAAACTGAACGTAACATATTCATTATCATCATCATCATTTTAGCCGAAAGACGTCCACTGTTGGATATAGGCCTCCCCCAAGTGTCGCCACATTGAACGATCCTGTCCGTCTTGCATCCATTGGATTTCTGCAACCCTTACCAGGTCATCGGTCCACCTTGTACACACTTGTACTAACATCGTAACATATTTTTGTTGTTTGGTTGTAACGCAATATATTGTCAATTCATTACGTAAACAATAAATTGTGTCTACAAATCTTTCGTCTTTTGTTTTAAAACTCTCAAAATTAACTTATGTAAACCTATTTAAATCTTTTGCAACAACCTGCCTCCAAAATCACTTAACCCAAACTCAAACTAATAAATCGACAGCCAAGCTAATGCAGAAAGCCACAATAGACTATGAGCATCAATCTTACGAAACCCTTTGACGTTTATACGGTCCTTGTCAACGATTTCACGCCCCTTCCTGTCAATTTGACAGTGACAGCTGGAAATTCTACGAAAGGCCTCGTACTAGCTAATTTTCGTAACTATTCAGCCGAACTTAAAGGGCAATCAATTCCAAATACAGTGAGTTGTGACCCTTTCATTATTATTTCATGAGCTTGTCCTGGCTTGTCCGGATGGCTGTGATTTAGTGTTAAACTAAAGGGCAAAAGTCTTTTTAGATTGAGTGATTGCTGCGTTTATCTGATTCTATTTATTTTGTACTTTTTGCTGGTACTTGTTGGTGTTGCGTATTGTGATGTGTATGTCTATATTTTCATTAAACCTATTGATGCTAAGACACTCTTAGATAAAATCTATAAATAATCATATCTATGTAAAAAATACAGTTATCGTAGGGTTACCGATTCAAAGCATGTTTCTATAAAATTAAATATTCTCGGAGCTCCCGCTCAAAAATCATAATGATACCCAATTACATCACAATTATATAAAAACAAATAAGTATAAGATGTTTCTTTGGTACTCTTGACATATGACCCACAGGCGTGACCTAAAACTGGCCTTTACCTTGGCCAGAGATTAAGTATTGCCATAAAACGTGACAATGCCTTCAGTCTCTTAGGTTCACTTCCAGTCGACAGCAATGCTGATGGATGAATCTTGATATTTTAAGTTGTACAGTTAGAGTTTTTTTTTTGTTTTTAGTGTATTCTAGCTTTTGCCAGCTCGGCTTCACTCCTGCTCTTCCTTACTCCACCCTACTATACCCTACTATACCCTACTATACCCTACTATACCCTACTCTACCCTACTCTACCCAACTCTACCCTACCCTATCCTACTCTACACTACTCTACCTTATCAGACTTCACACAAACCTTCTACTAAATAGTCCAAACAAAGCCTAAACATTTGGTTTGGATAGGTGAGCCCGTTCTTGAGTTATAAAATTACAACGAATAGTTTTATATACATAATACAAGGCATTGATTTTTATATAATAAAGTACTTTTTTTTTCAAATAAGGTTAGTTGTTTATTAGTAAAGTTTAGATATTTTTGGTTGTAAATATATACATTCATGGGAAATCATAAACATGATTCTCGACATAGAAACAGCAATTATTCGTGTTAAAAATGTCTCCAAACATTTAAAAAGCGTGAGATGTTCGATTGCACGCAGCCGCGCTGTTAACATTGTCCCACATTATGTAGCTATAAAAATATCGCCACACAATAATGCAATACGTCATGTTGTTGCAATAGGGCTGTAAAAAAAGACTTCACACGACCTGTATGCGCTCATGCACGCATGATAGCTTGTATGAGAGATAGAAGTGAGCTAACTCTCCATAATAATGTTATAGATAGAGGTACATATTCAGGGTTAAGAGTTACTTCATACGACTATTTAACGAATACTAAGTTTGTCTAAAAATAAGTTATGATCCCATTTTGCACTTCTTTTCTCTGGTGAATATTACACAATTTCCAAGCGCTAATTTTTATACACCTTCTAAGTTTGATGAAGCAAAGCCATAGCAAAAAGCTATTTTTGCAACCACTTTTGATATCAATAAAGATGAAATTCATGTGCTGCGTGGTATAAGCAAGAAGACTAATGTCTTCGCAAACATGCAGCAAATTTTATGAATGGCTTTATTAACGTACTAAAACTGTAAAAACCGCTAAACAATGGAAATTTCTTTTTTCTTTTTAATGATTTGACATATGTTAACGTAATCAAGTACGTTAAAAAACTTGCACTAGGCACTCTGTACGTGGTGTGACTAGGATTTGAAGTCATGCAGGTCACAGTGCATAATTACATGTTTTGTATTTATTCTATACAAAACGTGTATCGTTTGGAAGCTGTGGAAAATCACCTTTATTGAAACCAGAAAGTTTTTAATCACATTCTAAATTGTTTCGATTAGGAAAATTTTAATTGGAATGTAAAAAAAAATCTTGTAAATTATTTTTATGATGTAGAAACAGAATTTGGAAGTTATGGGCTTCAGTTTTTTACGGACTAATAAAAATAATTGCTGGAGTTGAAAAGTTTGGTTGTCGAATTCAACATTATCACGATTGAAACATTTTTAAGACAAGAACGGACAGAATTTTAACATTTTTATATTTAAACAGTTTAGTTTTTTTTAAGATATGTCTGAGAGACTCAGCAATAAAAGCTGACACATGGGAAAGTAAGTCTAACCTTAGCATCTATTTGTTCGTTGTTACATCAAATCATATAGCTAAATACAGAAGTAGGTGCTATTGTGGTCAGCTCGGTGTCACAAACTAGTCACATTGTCTCATTGTTTTGCAGTTAACCAAACCCAGCCGTCAAAGCTGCCAATCAAAGTATACACAATAGTAATATTCCATGCTAATACTTTATGCTGTCAGTTCCAAAGAGGAATAAAGGAACATAATGACTTCCTTAATAATAAATAGACAGATTTTAATAATAAAAAAATATTCTTCTTTGTATTTTAGTTCTTGTACGATTTCAGTTAAGTACAGCATTAGAATTATTTACTATCTATTGTTTCTTTGATTAACTAACATATCCGTACTAATTTATTTAATTTTAAGACGCATGTTGTTTCAGACTATTTTAAAGACGTAACATATACACATCATATTACATCTACATTCAATATTATAAAAGGGTAAAGTTTGTTTTTTTGTTTGTAGGAGGTAATCTCTGAAAGTACTGGTCCGATTACAAAATTTTTTCACCGATAGAAAGCTGTTTTATTCTTAACTGACATATGCTATATTTGAAATACTCGGGCAAAGCTGCGGGCTAGTTTTTAATATTTCTGGTTATCATTGACAAAAGTACAAAAAAACTATCATAAGGAACCATCTAAAGTAATTGCGTATCATACAATTAATTATAAATAAGCAAAAGAAATGAAAATGTTTGTTTAAATATATTTAAAGCAATTGATTTGGAATTTCTCCCGAAATCTTTGGGGTTGTGACACAAAGTGTGTTTCGCAATTGGGGTGCCGAATGATCTGTATCTGTCACATGTAATGAACACATATAGCTTCTATTTGTCTTATCTCTATAGAAGAACAGGCCCTTTGCCATACGGTGAGACAGTTCCAGACTTATATTAAATTATACCTGTAATGCATCGTGGAACGTTCCCGATTTGTCATGGCTAGAGGTGCGGGTTGGCTCATCTAAATTTCATGAGACTGCGGACGCCGCCTCATCAATTACCTTTATTTGGTACGGAACCTTTTGTTACTCTCGTTACGTACTGTAGAGGTGTTCCGTTTATGTGTACTTATATGCAATCTTTATAAGGTAGGTTGCTTAGGTACTTTTTTTTGGAATTTTGTTTAAATTATCTCGTCATCATCATCATATCAGCCGAAAGACGTCCACTACTGGACATAGGCCATACGTTACACCATACGTCGCCACAATGACTGGTCCTGTGCGTCACGCGTCCATCGGATTCCCGCGACCCTGACCAGGTCATCGGTTCACCTAAATATGTAAATATGTAAAAAATCTAAACCAGCTTAAATACAAAAATGAATATGTATGTATACATAGGAAAACATTAGGTATAGATAAGTCCATATTATACACGTCACGCACTGAATGAAATTTTGCACATTTTTATGAAAAATTTTTGAAAATGAATTCCTTAATCTGATTTTTTTTTAAGTCAAATAATAGTAGGTACGACTAGGCACTTAGGATTACTGAAGATATCGTTGTGTGGTACTGCTTATAGTTACGCTTTATTAAACCTTTGGTCGTATTTCGATATTGTCCAGTATCTAGGTCGATGCTACACACTGCGTGTAAAATACTGACATTCAGCCACATCTGGCCACACTGGAAGGAAAACCCAACTTAATTGGGGAAAGCCTACACCGAATTTCTGTTATTTCAGTTTTAGCATAGGTACAGTGTTAATTTCAGAAACGAATATTGAGATGATTAGAATAAAATTTATTCTACACCAAAAAAGTAATACAATATGCATAAAAATAAAACTTATAATGGCGGTCTTATCGCTGACAGCAATATCTACCAGACAAGCTTAGGGTGGATCGAAAAGACAGAAATAATACAGGGGGTAGTCTGCGGTGTACTGCTAACAAATTAATCAAACACTAGATAAGCATTATAACATAAATGCATGTTTATAAATAAAAATCAATGCCACTTTTCGTTATAATTTTATAACTCAACAACGGGTATCCAAACCAGACATTGTTCGGACTATTTAGTACATAATTTATGTGAAGTTTGGTAGGGTACAGTAGGGTATAGTAGGGTAAATAAGTGTAGAGTAGAGTAGTATAGAGTATTATAGAGTAGGGTAAAGTAGGATAGGGTAGGGTAGAGTAGGGTCGAGTAGGGTAGAGTAGGGTAGAGTAGGGTAGAGTAAGGTAGAGAAGGGTAGAGTAAGGTAGAGTAGGGTAGAGTAGGGTAGAGTATGGTAGGGTAGAGTAGGGAAGAGTAGGGTAGAGTAGGGTATAGTAGGGTGGAGTAGGGAAGAGCAATGGCGAAGCCGCGCGGGCAAAAGCTAGTAACGCATGATGATTCTAAATTATACAAGTTAGTAAGGTTAACGAGATAGTGATGGAAGCAAGACGCACAAGACCGGTCGTTGTGGTGATACTTGACGAGGCCCGTAATGGATGTCTCTCGGCTGAGAATCATGATACAAGGTACAACTACTAAACTAAACAGGCGGTCCAGTTAGATAGGTCTTACTTTAAAAACAGAGACCAATTGGCGGGTAAGAATGTAGCAACCATTGGACGAGGCCTACCTATACAATTTAAGTCGCCAAGCAGGTACCTATAACTGGCTTATAACTTTATGATTTTTCATAATACAGTTTTGAAACATAGATTCTTTACATAAAAATATTAAACAGCCGTTTCAGGTTTCGCAGATACTAAAAATAATGTCATATATCCAATGGATTGTGACCGATATGATGATTAAGAATGAAAACGTTGCTATAAATGATGTCAGAAAGAAATGGAGCTATAGAAGATATGTAACGCTATCTCTTTCCGCACTAAAATTTTATCATGACATTAACATTTCCCTAGTCTTAGAATTACCAAACGACCTTTTCAAAACTCATCTACCTACTTAAGATTGCTAACATGACATCCCTACAAAAAGGTTTTATTACTTCTTGAGACGTTTCCTTCCAAATGAGCGCCCAAATCTCAGTTTAATTTGGTAATTACGGTTTAGTTAATTGGTTGGTAAATCCTTTGATTTCTGTGTGGCTCGGCAGTTTCTGCCACATGTTTAGATAACACATCTGGTGTACGGAGTAATTGATCAAGATGTGTTACTTTGTTAATTAGGACGATGCGCTTTAGTTTGTTATAAACATTTTAGTGGTTTAAGGTGGTCGTCTATATCATGCAACTGCCTCGTTGGTCCTATGGTCGCAAGTGCGACTGCTGAGCGAGGCATTCTAGATTCAATTCCTGGGCCAGGCAAAAAGCGCCATGGGGTTTTTCCATTAGGAATTATTCTGCAGCTGTCAGGAGTTAGGGAGTTGGTGGTGTGATACCCCGCGCCTCGGAAAACACTAAGGCGGTTATCACATGTCACGCACCACGCTGCGTAGCGCGTGAAAACGCACCTATACTGCGGGTTTTTTGACTCAGTGTGGCATACCTTGCGTGTCACTTCGCACCCACGCGTGTGAGTGCGTGTTTCTCCGCATGTAGCGTGATCTACGTGAACGCGCGTGGATGCAGTTTCGGTGTATTGGACTGTTCGTGTTTTCTATACAAACGGAGGCTTACCAGCAACTTTAAGACACGCATTCACGCACTATGCTGCGGGGTGCGTGGCAGTGTGATTACCACCTAAGTTGTTGCTTTTGGACCTGATCTCTCTCCGGTCGTGACGGATTTCCGTCCCATCGGACTATGAGACTAAAAGGAATAGAGAGTGGCCCTGTGTTTGCTCATTTAATAGTGCACTATAATATCTCCTGCGAACTTATTTAAGCTCTGTTGCGATTGGCCACCGTGATCGAAATTAGGTCGGGAAGATTATTATTATAGTATTTTCAGAAAGAGAAGGCTAGATTTTTAGACAATGTTTGAACCAAGGTCAAAATATTTTAATTAGTTGTAGACATCGTAAATGTATATATGCGACCTGCGTGTTCAATAATTATAATAATGCGCTCGCATTAGATAACGTTAGGGCTGCCATAGCGTTACAATGCGTCAGGGGTCTTTGCCGAGACGCTGATCGATGACTTTACCGCTGTCGTTCCTAAAAGATACGCCATCCTTACTCTCTCGATTTCGTAGCAGTACTAACAATATACTGTGTGTTTTTACTGAACGCTTCATGTCATTATTCGTTTTGTTACTACATACTTTTAAGTACCTACATTGTTACCAACACAATTATGATTCTGGACTGAAATAAATGTTTATTATTATTGTAGTTTGGTCTATCAAAACAATTTTGTTGCAAATGCATGCCTCTATTGTTTAAAAACAAACCAAGAGCACAAAATATATAGGTACAAAAGTCAATTTACATACAAAGCGTGCTCGAGCAACGCACACATAAACGCAGCTCACGGACACGATGATTCGGTAGCGTCTCGGACCACTCGTCGAACAGTTTAGGTTCAAACGCTCATTAGTGTGCGTCTACCGAGCGTAGAAAAGTGAAGTACATACATGAGATTGTCTTCTGTACGTAACTATTTTGTGCCAAGATTGTGACTCTATACCAATCGAGACAGTAATTAGACAATTTGGTGAGCGATCCAAAATTATTTTTTTACTATAATTTAGTAGAGTCTTGATTAGATAAAAAGTGGTTGCAGATCATGAACTGAATTAAATCAGTTTGACTGAGGTAATTTTACATAACTTTATTTTTTTTAGCCCTTACTTCAAAGCATTCTTCTCCAACAACGTCTCAAAACAGTCCTCGTGGTACACAGCTTAAGATTAACTTAACAGTTTACCTTCAAGTGGCATCGCAATAGTATACCATCAGGTGGGGTCCAGCGCTAGTTTATATCTTTAAAAAAAACATAATGCAGTTTTGCACACAAGTATGGAAAAATCACCTCATCTATGTTTACTAAAACTAAACCAACTTAGCTTTGTTATTGGTCCGCCACCGACATAAGATATACGATCAGAGCTCGATTCCAAAAACTGCTTAAAAATAAAAATAAATACATACTAGCCTACCCCTACTACAAACCATTCTGCATAAAACAGAAAGTAATTTCACTATCAAACCACCTCCAGTCCTGACGTACCAACCGCAATTTTCATTTTATATGCCGCCGGGTGTTGCCCCATCACAACTTCGGATAGGTAAATAACTGCACAACTAAAATTGCCTAGTCGAGCTCTGGGATTAATAAAGGGGTCCACTAAACCGTAACATACCATGATCATACCGTGACCGTGCAAGGAACGTGTCAGGAAAAACTATTCAATAATTGAAACTAAGTTATAGCGCGAACTAAAATAAATATCAAATAGAAATACAGACTTAATATAGAGCCGTATCAGGTGAGAAACTAGGACGCGAATTTGATTATTATCATGAGTTAGTAGGTAGCACGGTCATAGTATGATACGGTATAGTAGGCAGAATCCTTAAGGGGATGCAACTCGACCATTGGTATACAAAACTCGACATACATTTTTACTGTTTTTCATACAATCGCTCTTACGCGATTATGACGTCATTACACATTTTTCATGGATATTATCTAGGCTTCTATTGAAATCAATTTATTTTGCGTAAAACTAATCCATAAAGATCTCTAAAAATCTGCTATTTTGCATGAACTTTGACATTTTATAATTCATTTAAAAACTTTAAAAAGTCAAAAAAGTATACCAACAGAAGCCTTGCAAATTTTATCAAGATTATAAATGACCAAAACTTTTAACGGTTTTTAAAAATCACGTATTTCCTGGAACAAATTTTGTAAACATTTTTGAGTAAATCACGGAACTACCTAATGCTAACAAAGTTTTCAGGCGTTATGTCTCTTTTTTTGCGTTGCCTTTTCGTTAAACCTCGCATTGGATTGCGTTAGAAGAAGTAACAAGCTTTTAAACCATGCTCGATGTTGACTTAAAGCAGCGAACTAAAATCAATTTCAGATGGAAATATAGACTTAATATATCAGGTGAGAAACTAGGCCGCGGATTTGATTATTGTAAAGAGTTAGAAGGTGTGAAGTGAGAAAGTGATATATGAGTTGTTCGCTCTTGACGGATGGTATTAACCTTTGTTTTGGACAAAATATCTTTTGTTTTCTGTTTTTTATCATTATTATAAGGACACGCATTTATTTTCGTACTTATTTATTCTATTGTGATTGAAAGTGTGTTTTTTCGGTCTGTGGATGTGAAATGTGTGTGATTTTTTTTTAAGATGGCAATATCATCCATTGACTTTAAAAGTTACCGCTCTGCTCCAGGGAGTCTGACACACTCTCCGTATCAGACTTTTACTGACTAAAATCACACCTAAGTAGTGACTCCAAGGTTTCTGCTTCGAGAGTTAGCCTATGGTAAATGTATGTGATGTGACTATATTTAATTTAAACAAAGAAATAAGTTACTATTTAAATGGTGGCCGCTGACTTACGGATGGCGAGCAATCGTTAGCTCGCCATTCCGTAAAAGCGTGGATCGACGGTGCATTGTTTCCGTAGTCCGTAAATGATTCAGTTATAAATAAAACAGCTGTATCATGAAGTACCTATCAACAATCACTTAGAGGGTACTTGAAAAAATCTTGTCCCTTAAATTGTTGGAGCGTGTCTTATCACAAGCACTAAGTACTTGATTAGGGCCAAAATGGCTTACAATATTCGTGAGCGATTCAAATGAAAATTGCTCCTTGAATCAGAAGGGCTTCCGCTCTCAAAGCTTGCGAGAGATAAGAAATAGCGATTAAAATTTATTAGTCACTAAGTATTTTGTGCTGACAAATAGTGTCATTAAAAAGGTAATTTTATTAGGAAACGGACGGAATCTTTTGAAATTTATACTTCTTAAATACATAGTTTATATTAATATTATATCTAGCTTTTAAATAAAACTGCCTCGTTGATCTCGTGATCGCAAGTGCGAGTACTGAGCGTGGGGTCCTGGGTTTGATTGAGCAAACAGTGCTATAAGGTTTTTTCATGACTCTGAAGCAGCCCGAAGATCTGTAGTGGTTGATATGACACCTCCGTTCTTCCGACAGCAGGTTAAGCTGTTGGTCCTGCGCAAGGCCTCTCCCCGGTTAAGTCAGATTGCTGCCATCGGTCTATGAGGGTAAAAGAACAGAGCTTGGCTAATCTCAGTTGAGATTGCAAGACACACAGGACTTGTCAACGTGGCGACGCTTGGAGGAATGCTATGTCACAAAATAGATAGGTACCGAAGACAATCTCATGTATTTACTTAACTTTCTATACCTACGTTCGGTGGACGCTCACTAATGAGCGTTTGAGCCGAAACTGTTCGGCGAGCGGGCCAAAGCGCTGCGAGATATCGTGTCCGTGAGCGGTGTCTATGTGTGAGGTGGTCGAGCGCGCTTTGTATGTAAATTGACTTCTGTACCTATACAGGGTTATTTGTAAAACACTAGCAACCTCTTAGGGGCTAGTTAAGAACATCATAAACAACAACTTTTGTTTTATGACTTTTTACAATATATCATACATTTACCAAAAACAAACCTTCAAGATTCCGTTGTTCTATCTAACACATTTCAACTCTGTATTTTACTGTACCTACCTACGCCCCATGCACACTGTTCTTGTAGTAATAGTAAGCAAGCTTCCAAAACATTGTCATCACACTTATCTAGCAAGCATTCGCACCATTATCGTGTACTCATCATACTAGAAAATTGATACGCCAGCATAGACTTCGTAATATTTAGAACATTCAATTTTTTTTTGTTTGATAATCTGATGAACTAAAATATGATATTTTTTTACAAGTCATAAAACAAAAGTTGTTGTTTATGATGTTCTTAACATAGTTCTAAGAGGTTGCTAGTGTTTTACAAATAACCCTGTATATTTTGTGGCTATGTCCAGCAGTGGCTGACAACTTCGATAAAAATCAAGATAAATGAGTTCTCAGTTAGAAACAAGTTAGTAAAAAATCAATTTATCGAAAGAAAGACAATAAAACATTTTTCTTAACACGGCACGTGATCAGAATACTTAGGAATCTTACACGTGCGTCCCATTTTCTTTTGATAGCCAAATATCGATATAAGTTAACGTTTAACTTTTGTAATCGAAATAATTTCTAACTAAATAACAAATAGTTATATTACTTTATGTTTGTCACCGGAAAATTAGATTGTATGATTTATAATTTCTCGATATATTATGTGACAACATCGTTTTGCGATACATACGATACATCACATCCAAATTCATTAGTTTCAAACATAATTGTGTCTTCTTTAGAAAAATAGTTTAGAAATTCTCGTGATATTTTTCAATTTTACGTCGTTTGGGATTTTCCTTCAGTAATAATGCTTTAATTTTATAATTTTAGTAGACGCTACAAAAAGCCGTCAAAGAGAATATTGCCGTACTCATCTCAGTAAGCTTGCAGTATCAACGTTTATTAGCTATCGCTGAAGGATGCTACAGTACCTGCAGTTTTCATGTTAGCATTGCATTCCCAGTCTTTTAACAATAGTAAAAAATGTCTGAATGACACCGACAAGAAAACTTGAAACAAAAGAAACAGCAAGAAAAAAAAGAGTATCAGAAATGTATCGTATCTATCTGTGAGAACAATTCAATTATATTCCAAAGGCTTTGAACACAGAAGGAAACCATAAAACGAACAACGAAGCATACCTCGATAGAACAACATTAATGGAGGAAATTCCTTTTTTCTTTTCCATCTGGCCAGTTACGCGATACACAGAGTAAACAATAAAAATATTTATCTGAGCACACAATGCAGTGGGAACAGTTTCACATCCTTGTTATACCTGTTTCCATTGTTTGCGTCATGCATTTCGTCCTCGCATACAACTCCTACTGTCCTTCAGGTTTCAGCTCAGAATAACACGTGTTTTGCTGAAACTTATGTATAAACTGAGCTATTTTAGTTTGCGCAGTTCCGTTTTAACAAGTTTTCCTTGTTAGCATTACAATGCCCAGTTGATGACAATGTTTAAAGAAACTTTTACATTTAAATAGTGATATTTTAGGCATTGTTATGCAGCTCTGTACTAATTGTCATGCAGTGTCAGTGCTGTTTACATTTACGCTATGTTCTACAGTATTTTGATTTATTTTTCCTTCTTGAAGGTGACAGTATCGTTGTGTTATATGCTTGCGTCTATTTAGCCTTTACCTTTACTGCCAGCAAAATAACTACAACCGTTGTCACTATTTGCGTTTGGCTTTAGCTCGGGTTCTGTCGATTTTTGCGACTGAACAAGAAAACTTAATAAATAAATTTTAATTTATAAATTAATAATATAATAATAAATAAATATTAATTTATTAAAATAAATTAACAAGAATGGAACTGAAAATCTTGCAAGCCTTCATAATCTTTTTATAGGTGAGATTGTTTTAGGATTTGACTGATGGTATAAATTTCAATTTTTACTATTGCAAAGATAAAATCGACATGCCAAACAAGGGCATTATGAAGTTACCTTTTGAAATTAGAATAAATATGACCGAGCACGAAAACAAACGCACTGACCGCAAACAGAGTCGAATAGTCGGAATAATCAAATGAACCTGAGTTTCCTTTATGTTTCACTTGCCACAAATTGTGAACGCACCAGAGAGCTCGCTTTGACGCCATAAAGTCATTTCACTTGTTGTTTTTTATTTTTAATCGAACACGATTGTATACTCCTTTGTCAATTTTGTCGTTCCATTGTGTCGTATCGAACACGATCGATTGTAGCCGTGCCTTTGTGAAATAATCGCAATTTAGTCCTCACATTGTCTCAAAGTCAAAGTGGTAACAGTTATGGTAATATGGAATGCATACTAAGCAGAGAGTAGAGACAAATGGATTTGTAAACAAGCAAATTGTTGGACTATATGTCTGAATTGCCGCTGCCTTTTGTCGTGACCACTCACAGTCGCCACACGTATTCTAACTGAATAGTTCTCTTGTTACACCTGTGTATGAATGAACGCACGCCTGAGGGCACATTGCACGATGTTCTATGTTTAAATATAACAGTTGTAACTTAGATAATTGTGGTACAGTTCGTTGACATGTTTGGTTCATGCGTAGGTTGTTTGCAATTTATGATTCCAGTGCTTCATTCTGGAGATTTATAGGGAGTCCGATATTAGTCGTATTTGAGTGTAGCAATTCAGTTCAATTTATTCCACTTAGCCGCTTGAAACTTTTTCTTTTTTGATTAGTTACATTATTAATTCATGAATCCCCAAGCGACCACCGGTGGCCGCGCATCTATTGTCTTACTATTGTGTCTCTAATTGACGGTATCTGAAGGGTTAATTTGTTTTTTTTTTTAACGACATTAATATTTTTGCTGTAGCTACTTACTATGCTTGTGAGTTTAGATTTTTATTAATTGTGTTCTTCATTTGTTTTCTCTCCAGCCACTTCTCAAAATGGAGACTTACCGCCATATATGTGGCATACCCATCACAATTCGGTTTCTACTGTCGTTTACGACTTCTGTAAAATTATACTTTTGAAGTATGTTATCCTCTTTTGTTTCAGTTACCTACATTTAAAATAATTAACATACATTGTTTCATTCTCCAACTGCATTCTAGTACAACATTGAGTAATCTGCGTAAGTTTACTCACCTCTCATTACTAGCATCTACTTATACCGTAGCTATATAAAATAATTTGTCCGTCACGGTCCGTTCTCGGCACACATTAGAAACACTAGTTCATGTCTCCGGCCAGTTTTTGCCTTTATTATGCTTAAACACTTTTCACACGTAATATTGTGTGGGAAATTGTTCATTTTCACTTGTGTCAACTTTAAAAATGATGTGCGATTATTTAGCTTTCCAGCGTTTTCCGCATTTCTGTTAGTTTTTACTTCATATTTTTTAGAATTATTTCATAATTTACTGTTACAATTTTTCACCACGTTCTTCTTTATAGATTTCTATTTTATTCGGTCATTTCGTGATCCTTTAAATTCTCATTAACTCTGAAAGTGTCGCCAATGTCTACATAATTAATTTGAATGACGTAATTTAAAAGTTTAAATTGTAATGGGACTCCATTAAGGTCCCATTGCAAAGTCTCAATCAGCTTGAACTGTTTACAAACTTACAACGAACTTTTAGGAGTAGTATGTTAATTGTTGGTCTCTCGAGCGTAATGAACATATGTACGTACGAACAAAGGAACTAGTTTTGAGTGTATATACACACTTATCTATTTTATTAGTGTTTATGTAATGTTCATAACCTTCGCGTTTTGTTCGGTTGGTACATTATTAACCGCAAAATGCGGAGAAATCTGCATTTTCTATTAGGCATAGACAATTTATTAGTCAGGTGCTACTTAGCACCTACATACTAACATTTTTTAATCTGAATATGTAGATATTTCATACATAATTGAAATCGGCCCTAGTGAGCCCTTCAATAATATATACATCTCTTTGTCATTGACCCAAGCTTGTTTCTTATCGGACGATGAGCTACTCATTGTTTGCCGTCCGCAAGCCCAACCGTTCTGCGCTTCCAAAGCCTTAGGCTTTTATGCAGTGACCTCATGATTTCTTCTGCTCCACCTCGGCAAATTGTTGTGTTATACCCGCACTTATTCTCGAGGTCTCGTTTTCAATCTTGCTTTATAACTGGTGACATTAATATATGCCATAATATTATGTTACTTAATATAACCAGTCTTATAATATTCCCACTGCTGGGACTCGGGCCTTATGTATATTTAATTAGTATTGAGGTAAGAATTAATAATTCATTCAAATTATAGCTTGTGAATAGCACACGTACGATCCAAGTAAACAATGAGTGACCATTAAACCGAACCAAATCGAAGCCAACCACTTCTACAATATTAGTTTTAGTATTTGCGAAACCCAAAACACGTGTCTAGTTTTTTATGTAAAGCAAAGTTTTATAACTGAATCATGTTATAAGCTTCTTAAGTCAGCAAAAATACATAGTGAGCGGGCCATCCAGGTGACTGAAGGGTTGTTTTGCACTTGCACCCAGAATATCATAGCGGGTATTAGGCGCCAGCAAACTATTTAACCGCTATGATTTTCCGTGACCTGTATTGTACTTAGTGGCGGTGGTATCCAACTTGTGACCTTTATAAATATTTTTGAAAAAAAATGGTGTCAAAATTATTGGAACCCATTCTGTTACTGATTCTGAACAAACTATATTCGGGTTTCGCATGAACTAAAAATAATCATTATTTTTTTATAAAGGCTGTTCCTGTGATAATCCAAGTGAGATCCAAAACATAATTATGTAAAATGCCGTTGATAGAGATTAGAAAATTAGTTGTTATTATATTGACACTCGTGAATCATAGTAATTGTGATTTTACAAGAAGTCTTTCGCATTATTAGTAGTATTATCCCTAATTGATTTAGTCTTGTAATATTTCTTTCTTCTTTATAGCCTTACAATTTTCTCAGTGCTAGATCTCAGGTCAGCTCTCCAGGAGAGGTAATGAGCCGTAATCCACCACCTATGCCCAACGCACGTTGGTCAATTCTTCTTCCTTAATCCACTTTGTAATCATACTCATTATCTTTCCTCATAGTCCATCCATTTTTCCCTTTATTTTGAAAACCTCAAAATCAATATAATAAAAATGTATCACATAATGGTAATTTGCACTACCTGACGCGAAAGGCATGCAAGCTAATTTATGAACAAGCGTTTTACGGTAAATGCCAGTTGGATGCCTGACTAACATTTAAAATCGCTCGATTTACTCTATCTGAACGTACGGACGAACGTGCTAATTTTCTTAATTGAAATATGTGAGAGGGAACTAACCGGACTCACTTACACATGACCGCACTAACGGGTGATTGCAAAAAGGCGTGAGTTTTTGTATGTATGAAAGTATTATTATTATTATACTACCTATTATTATTATTATTTATGTGTAGCCATATTGTTAATGAAATATAATCGAAATCTATGGTGATTTTTGCATTGCATAATAACCAAGAAGTTTTTTGGAATCTAGTTTACGAATATTTTAATAAAAACTGTGGGAACTGTTAAAAAACAAAATGGCTTCCAAATTTTTTACAAAAAAAAAAAGTTTTTCCGGGAGTAACAGACTCCCGGAAAAAAGTTGCTTTTGTTGTACCCGATAAATGATTATTAGTCGACCTATTGGCTATGAATAAAAAAATCACAGATTAATTTAACATGATTTCCTACGAGGTGGCAAGCCTCCCGGTCTGCTACCACGGGATTTGGAGGCACCAATCTTTGCACACACGCACGAGTGGCGCGTGGAGGTGAAACGCCGGAGCAAAACCCCTGAAACTCACTGGATACGGTTATTTCAAGAGGTTTCTGTTTCGGATTAGACAGAAAGAAACACCCGGGTTGTTGAGCCATTATTATATGGATCGCCCGGAGGACACGGTGGAGTATATGGTGGAGGTTTATCCCAGTGTCCTCGTGGAAGCGATTGGCGAGCGATTACAATACGGAGCGAGAGGTCATGGCAAGCTGACTCTTCCTTCTTTGAAGTAGTAATGCAAGCAAAGAATATGGCAAAAATCATGATGGAGAGGCAATCTTCATGCACTAGACCACGTTAGAAACCAGTATTATTAATACTTTAACTATCTCAACACATTAACGTTAAAGTCCATTTACCCTACACCGTTACCTAATTCTGGTAACATTTAGCAAGTTATCACTTTATTCAATGAAACTAATTGTAGTGACGTAACTAAACAATAGATGCAAGATCTTAATTGTAGTATACAACGCTTACTTTCGACGGTATCCACGAACGCGGAACGTGACGAAGCCGTGAAGAAATGCTGAATAGATGAACAAAGTAGTGTTAAAATTTAATTAGGACGTTGAGGTACTCGTATTTTTTTTATTCTGTAGTATTTTTTATACAGGTTAAATATTTGAAAAACGGAAATTTTACGACGAATGGATCTGCGTTTGAAGCTTGTGCGACAATACTCTACTGCAAGTCACCTTGTTTCGAAAGCACGCTTGTGCGACACACTGCAATTCGACTGGTGTGGCGAATGATTGTGCGACAGTAGTTCGACACAACGGTAGTGCGACAAATAATTTTTTGACTACTACTTATGTGAGTACTGTAATTCGACAGATTTTGGTGCGGTATTACTGTAGTGCGACACTACCTAATCTACTAAGATAGTTCGACGGAGCCCCGCTCTGTGGGATACTTGCTTTTGGATGGTTATAAAAAAATAACCACGAAAGATAAGGTGGACTCGAAGCGGAGCGGAGCCTTCTAACCTAACTGATGGGGTATGGGGTAATTATACGAACTTCTTCTTCTTCCTTCCCTTATGCCATGTTACTTGGGGTCAGCAATACGTCTTTTTCTTCCATTCCGTCCTGTGACCCGTCACACTATCACACCCCTTTCTTTCATACCACTCCTCACATAATCCATCCATCTTTTCTTTGGCCTCCTATTTTTTAGCTATTTGGTAATCATGATGATGATGATGATGATGATGTCATCTAGCAGATTTCGGCCACAGCGACCGCATTCTTTGGCCTCTCATAACGGTTGTGAGCTCAGATCTGCTGCTCTTTTATGCGCCCTCATGTGACTTGCATATTCAACGAATTGTAATTATTTATTGGTAATCATACGAACTAATTAACAATAGACATTTTTAATAATGAGACAACAACCATATTAGATGTTACCAAGGCGACATGATATGATCGAACCACAGAATAAAAGGACATTCCAACAAATGACACGTACTGCTCACGCAGTTGGTAATACCATAACACTAACCTGTGTTGGGGCGGCTAAAGTTATGTTAATTCTTCATGTGGCACTAGAATAATTTCGAGCTTCATTGTGTCACACAAGCGATAATCGTACATCCGTTTGTCGAGCTCACGTAAGATATAGAGTTTGGAGGTATATGGAACAGAGAGTAAAGTCCCATATACCTCCGTCGGAAAGGAAGGATTCCCTGACCAGACAGGTGTTATGGTCTTATTGGCGGCTGCCCGATAGTTGATTTCGGGCTGTCGTATATATTCAAATCGCGCGGAGAACTTTGATTGCCTGATGCAGGATTTCGTATTTTCTTTGCAGTTCTTATGTGGCGTCATAGATGTCGCTACATACATTTTGATTATATGATGTACTGTAAATTTTTAGTGCCTAAAGATTGGTCATGGATATTTGATGGCGAAGAAAACCTATCTGTTTTCAATACCACTATGCTTGAACAATGAGACAAGAACATTATACTAATGAGACAACCACACAACAGGTAGGTTCATTGGTACAAGCTGAATTTTACATTTATTCGCTTTCATAAACTCCTAGTTGATTAATGATTTTTAAACCATATTTTTCATTATTCTTCTTTGAATTTATGGGTTATTGACTTCAAACAACAATAGATTATTTAAAATAAAATATTACTAGATAAAGTAGTGGGGAGGCTGGTCCAAGTTCTTAGTATTAACTTAGTCATAACAATCTTGGTAATCTTATTGGGGGAGTTGCCCCGAGGAGCTACCCCTAATGGAAGGAGCGAGCTAACTTAAATTAGGACGGCGGAAATTAAAACCGCAATTTTGTTATTATTTGCAAAAAATTAGAAAGTAATAGTTTTTTCCCTGGAAATCTGTTAAATGTTTCAAGATTCAAAGATTTAAAGCATTTTATTTCATATAAACAATTTTCAGCCAAAAAGTTGGTTGTTCAGAAAAATTAAGCCAATTTTACATTTCAGAGCATATGAGAAAAATGTGTAAGAAACTCCACGGAGACTGTTTTCGACCATGTTATGTATAACATATGTATATCTCTGTTACATGTTTCTGGTTACTATTATGAGGACAATGTAAATAAAGTAAAATAAAAACAAAGCTCCTGGCAGCTAAGAGAGTCTCAATTGACAGCGCCCGTTCACGGACATGACAGTATATCAACATCACTCGGCTTAACCATTTTGAAATGAGACATACAGTATTTGCAAATATACAATGACTGTCATCGTAATATGTTTAATCCCAAAAGAGTTATTTTAATGAAATTAAATTTCGCTAACTTAATAATATTAAGTATCTTCCTAATACTAGTTTCATTACGATCCTTCGTATTTATTTTAAATACTACGGGTATTCAATTAATTTCTAAAAAATTTTACGATCTACAATTCTTTTTTAAACCTAATGAAATTACTAGCCAACTTTTTCATTACATTTTATATGAACTGCACTGTCCATCCTTCATTTCAGCCGACTGTCCATCCATGTTGAAATAAAAATATTGTAGGGGTTGAATAATCTCTAAATCTAATTTCACACATCACCTTTTTGTGTAAACTCACCATAATTATAGGTATTTGGTCAGTAGGATTTTTCGAAAATGTAACCATGGCCTTGTTTATCTTTCTGAAGTGAGATATCAACTAATGTCTCTTACTGACTAAAACCAGACCTATGTTCTTTTAGTTACCCTTTACGTTTTTGGACCACGAGTTACCTTTTCAGATCATTCCATGACCCTAGTAGGCATCAGTGCTGCTGAGCCTTTACGGTTTTACTGACATCCCTCTGTAACGTGCAAAGAACATAACGCACCGTTGACGACTCGGGCTTGGTCTGTATGGTTGTCGAACGGTGGGACGGCGAGCTACCATTGCTCATCTTCCGGAAGCTCGCGCCTATGATGGCTAGTAGGTTTGGGGCCTGAAAGACTGGGGTGGGTATGTCCTTTCCCTCACGCGAGCAGCCTATTCCTATAGCTCCGGCTTGAACTAGGGCCTAATGCGAGAGGTCACCATCACCGATTGCTTCCATGAGGACACGGCAGAACCATGGCCCTGGAACGTAAACGGCAACTGGGATTTAATCCGTAAAAATTACACTCCTAGGGAAATCCTTGAAGATTTCCCTCCTCAACAAAAAAAAAGTCTTTTACATATTTGAATACGTCGATAACGCTATTATAACCAGGCACTTATTTCCCACCTTCATTTAGAAGTTTTCTAAAGAACATCCGTTTATAATAAACTCCTACACATTGTAATACCTTGAGCTGGGGAATAAATAGCGTCCCCTGTCATATGAGTATAAAATATTGACGCGGTGTTGATACATTGAGTAGCTCTCTAAAAGGACCTAGTATTGAAAAGGATGAGTGAGTGGTGTCAATTCATATTGTAGGCATCTTCTCAATTCGTGGCCGTATTTTTCATATTTTTTTGGGATTCTTTATGAAAATTTTGTAGGTTTTTTTTTTGTTATTCGTAAGTGTAGTACTTGTACTTGTGTGTAGTATTTTTGGTAGATGAATTATTTATTTATTTTACAAAAATGAAATTATTGTACAGCTTTTTGCTAAATTGAATTAAGTTTACAAGTTTCATTGAAATTCGATTAGCCGCCTGCGATATACATATTATGTCTACGATTAAAATTCCTAAACAGAGAAAACCATAAACAAATAGGTTTTGATTTTGATATACACTTAATATATTTATTTATTTATTAGGCATTTTTTAGGTTCTGAATGCAGATCTAATGAATACGAAAAAAATACCATTACATCTACGTTAAAACAGAAAAAGATGCATATATTTAATAAGACATTTGAAATTTTTTCATGATTTTAGGATTAGTCTAAAAGGAAACTTTGTTAATATTTATTTATGTATAGATACTTTTATCCCCTAAACGACCCATCTTATCAATGAGATGAACGTCAACCTGTATTAAACAAATCGAGTACTTATACAAAAGATATAAGTGGAAGACGCTAAGAAACTTTTTTGTTTACAAGGATTCCATGAAATCCGAAGTAGGAACTATATTGCCGACAAATAAAAAAAGAACATTAAAAGAAGAACAAAAATACGCAAACAAAGTTTTATTGAACATAACGGTTGTAATAGCTAACTCTCTTTATTGCTCTCTCATAGCGTTTTTTGGTAGACCTAAATACAAAAAAGGTATCATATAACTTTTCACCAGCCTATACAAGCCTGTATAGGCTGCGATGAGCAATGGGTTGCTCGCCATTCGGCCATCCGGTAAACGTTCAGATCTAGCCCCAGTAAGCAAAAGCATATAGTGTTCCATGCGCTCCTAAAAATGATATCAGAAAACCGTAGAGGCCCCGCAGGATCGATGGTCGCTAGGGCTAAAGGATTTTCTGAAAAGGAAACTCGTGGCCCTCGATATACAAAGGACTGAAGGGCACAGGTGCACACCCTCTCGCTCTACTCTTAAATGAGATATGTCATTTGATGGTTTTCGTTAAAAAAATCTTTATGATAATAATTTCGATTTTCAAGAAATTCATGTCAATCGTTAGAAATAGAGAAAGAAAATTAAATTTTTAGAAGTTCCTAACCACTAATCCTATAAAGTATTATATTATTATATCAATGGCTAGCTTTTGACCGCAGCTTTGCCCGCGTACAAAAAATATAGCATATGCTACTCCGGAATAAAGCAGGTTACTATCGGTAAAAAAATCTTTAGCAAACGGACCATTACTTCGAGAGATTACCTCCTAAAAAAAAAAATACAAACTTTACCTCTTTATTATATTAGTGTAGATAAAAGACTTCACTGTGGCTGAGGCCTGAGGATCATGAGTTACTTTTTTCGCGAAAAAAGAAAATTGCTCGGATTCTGTGATATAGGTCACACGGCCAAAGCCACGGGATAGAGCTAGTTAAAATATATATCAGTTCCCATCAGACCAGCTTTATGACACAATAGCATTGTATTGTCATCGGAACTACACGTGTGTGCAAAATTTCAGCTTCGTCGAGTTGTGGGAAGTGGGTTGTCCCTAATCGATCATAGGATTCTATAGCAAGTTAGAAGGAATGGTTGATTAACTGAAGGTTTTCGTAAAATATTATTGACTAATTTCTTCCAATGCCTTCTACTAGAACATGGAAATTACGTCGTGCAAAAAAAGTCTTGCATGAGGATCATCATCATCATCATTTCAGCCGAAAGACGTCCACTATTAGACATAAATGCTTAAGCCAAGCGTCGCCACAACGACCGATCTTGTGCTTCTGTCATCCACCGCATTCGAGTCGAATCCAACTCGGCTGGATAGCATTCGTAAAGCTGCGCGGTATCTTCTCGTCCAACACCACAGTGTCTCAAGACGAAAGTCTTTGACCAGTGCGTGTTGCCAGTGATATATGGCACTGAAACACTGTCGCTTACAATAGGCCTCATCAGTCACCCAAAAGGCAATGGAAAGGGCTATGCTTGGAGTTTCCTTGCATGATCGTATCAGAAATGAAGAAATCTGCAGGAAAACCAGGGTCGCCACCATAGCCCGAAGAATCGCAAAACTAAAGTGGAAGTGGGCAGTGACATTACTCGTAGAACTGATGGTCGATGAGGCCGAAAGGTTCTAGAGTGGCGACCGCACACCGGCACAGCGTTGGAAGGCCTCCCACAATGTGGACCGATGACCAGGTGAGAGTAATGGGTAGGAGAGAACGACCACGACGGGTAGCTTGCCGTCCGGTAAAGATCAACCCCAAAGCGTCGACGACACGGTAAAAAATGCGTGCGCTTCAAAAAAATACCAGCAAAGCCACAATTCTACTAAGTTTAGTGGTCAGTATTTATTACACCTTCGTAAACAATTCGAAATGTGGAGCCTTATACATTCCAGTACAGTCGAGTCGTTTATATTTTCGTCACATTGTAAATTTTTCCTTTGTCAGGTATTTAGGATGAAAAGCTGCGGGATTGTTCAAAAAGTTACCGTGGCCCTGGAACGCAAAAGAATAACTGAAAGACATAGGAGGATTTTAGTCAGTTAAAGCCTAACATCTCACTCGCACCTAAAGCGGAAGAAGTCATTTAATGACTACTCACCTCAAAAAGAAAATATTGGTATTGTGTACATATGTCTAATGAGCCAAATTTCATTTCAGCCTAATAGGCCATTCAGATGTAATTGATATTATGAAACATCTGAATAACCAGGTTATCACTCGTACAAGAATAATAAGTTATAATAATAATAAGTATTTTTAGGAAATACGTAATTTTTTTAAACCCTAGAAGTTAGCAGATTACACAAAATAATTTGATTTCTATAAAAGCCTAGATAATATCGACAAGAAAGCTGCGTATACAAAATATCTAGAGAAAGATGTCTAATAACAATATAATTACCTAAGAGTGGTCGTATGAAAATGTACCTCGAGTTTGCCGCTTACGGAGACATAATCATCATCATCAACAGCTTTTTTAATGTTCCCACTGCTGGGAGACAGGCTAGGACTCAGGCCTCCTCACTAGGAGAGAGAAATATATAATACCTAAGTTCAATTATTTCATAAGAAAATAACAGACTAAATAAATTGCACCGTCCCGCTTTCCACTGCTTTTAGTTTTCCATCCGCTATATATCTAGAAGAAATAAATGAGGTTACTGGCGTTTTCCAATAGCTATAATGATGCCTACCTCACCACGGCTCTAGGAAAATATTTGCCCGCTTTTCTATTCTTATTGGGCATTTCAGAACTGAAAGACATTCATAAATATGCACTCCAATGAAGATATAACCTTGATTATATCACTTCCTTGAGAAATGTTCTGAATAGTTCCGTTATAAGGACCTAAGTTTGGTAGCTGAAGTTCAGTTTGGACGGATAAGAATTTTAGTGGAACTCTGATTGTACTTCATCTGTAAGCAACTATGATAAAATTAATGAATTTGACATTCATAGTGAGTTTTTACCGTCTAATTTAAATATATATATATGACGTACTGATTTCTTCTTTTAGACTGCCATTGTAGTTTCCATTGTAATCTGTATTTATAAAAGTAGAAACTGATTGACTGACAAATCAACGCTCAGCCGAATTACTATGTCGAAAGTAAAATTTTGCACCTTTTATGACGTAAGAAATTAATGAAATGGGGTTCAAAGTTTGTGTTGCGAAATCTGCTTTCACACGGGCAAAAGCTAGTTTACAGTACGAAATGTTCTTACAAGTTACAGACAAAACGCGTAATTTGCAAGTTAAATTACCTGGGCTGGCAATGTCGAGATTGATAACTAAAGTGAAATTAGCTACCTTTTGCTACATTAGACCTAAAAATGGCTCCCAATTTTTAAGTCTAATGTAGCAAATGATAATGAGGAAAAAAAAAAGAGAAAATAACTTGAAAAACACTTAATTTACTGGAAATATGTAGGCTCTACGGAGACCGCGATCTTGAAAACACATTTTTTTAATGGAAACTTATCATCACCATCATCAACCTTTTTTTTAATGTTCCCAGTGCTGGGACTCAGGCCGCCTCTCTAGAAGAGGGAACCTTATATTTTATTTTAATTTTAGTAATTAACTTTACCCTTTGTGAAAATTAACATTCGTTTTACATAGCCAATATTGAGTTTCGCAGCTTGACATAGGCCTTTCCCATGTCCTTCCAAACCTGTCTGTCTTGAGTGATTTCTGGCCAAGTTTGCCCTTCGATTAAGATGAGATTGTCTCATCACCTTCATTGCAGTCGACCTTGAGTCGAGAGTTAAATAAGCTTGTAAAAATATCATAAGACATTAAAATCCTTGGAACATAAATATCTAAGCCAATGAATTCGGTAGTTACGCGATTGCTAACAATTCTGTCAAGGTATTATATTCAGTATTACTTAGTGTTAAGGATAATGGATTACTTAAATTCTAGCTTTATCAAAAGATGTTAAGACTCTACTAACTTAGCATCTTAACAATGGATGGGTACCTATTTTCGCCTTTTCGAAATACGTTCTGTATTTCCAACGAAACACATTTGTTACAGATAAGAGAACATTAGTCATAATAAATCATATATCCAGGTGAACAATACCCTATAAAATAAGAGAATATCGTACTTACATACGTAACCCATATATTGAGATTTAGAAATATGAATAGATTAGATAATATCGCGACGATCGCATCTCTTGGGATCAAATTCTTTCCTATCTCAGTCGAAGCGAATAGTAAAATTATTGTTCGAGAATAGGGTTCGTTTGATCTGTTTTTCGAGATCCTGCACTCGTGGAAATATTTTTGGGGCACTTCGTTGATAAGGACCATCAACTGTACGATGGGAAAAGCTCTTGAGCTCTCTTTTTTCTTTTTATTTTTCTCTTTTTTTTTTAATAGTGCTCCTGAAGAAATAAAGCTTATAGTTTAGAACTCGTCAAACAAATTGTGGTTAAAATTCAGGTTGAGTATCCCTAAAAATAACTATTGTCTTATTGTGTCACAGTCTATTTTTGGCTGATCTGTAATGCCTTGATCACACATACCGGGTAAAGGGCGAGACAGTAGAATGTTGCTCGGCTGAGACAGTGATGTAGCGAGTTGTAGAGATAAGCGCTCGGCCGAGCATTCGACGCTGTGTTTACACGTAACGAGTACTCGGCCGAGAGCAAAGTTTCGCCCATTTACTCGGTACGTGTGATCAAGGCATCAGAGATGTAAAATCTTTATGTTTAGTTAAAGGACTCTGCTTATTAAATTTTACCTTAGGTTACGGTATTACGGTCACGGTGACCGTGCTTGAAATATGTCACCTTACAACATATTCTTTATATTAAAAATTATGAGACTAAACCGATCCATTACCAACAATACAGTCGTGTGACGATACTCTTCGGCATGAACATCTCGAGCCGATGCGCGTAAGATGTAAACCGAGTATAATAATAATAGCCTTATTATTCTGAACTATCCTCTTTCGTTTTTCTTCCTTTATATTATGTCTCTTAGTTCAGCGTGCCTCCTGGCAAAGGTCTCCTCTAGCTGCTTCCACTGTACTCTATCACGAGCCACTCTCCTCCAATTTGGGCCCGCAGTCAGTTTGAACTCATCTTCTCATCTCAACAATTGCCTTCCCCTACTCCGTTTTCCATCCGTTGGGTACCAATCCGTCACCATTTGGCTCCACTTTTCCTGGCTGTCCCTCATCATGTGGCCTGCCCATCTCCACTTTTGCTGGTCGATCTGGCAAACCGAGTATATGAGCGTATAATGGCCGTAATGCACGGGTATGACACGCTGTTGATACGTACAGCATTCTTTTTTGTTTTTAATTTTGTGATTGATACGTCCCTAATACAGTGTACTGGGTAGAATCCAGGTCCTGGGTTGAATCTGTCAACAATGATACAAGCGTCAAAGACCAAAATGACTTGGTCTTTGACGCTTTGACTGCCTGTAATAGACCTGAAATGACTAGACGTTTTCTTTTTGAAGAAATCAACTTATTACATCCATCGCTCTTGGGCGGAGCGGGAGAGACTTTTACTGACTAAAAACGCACTCCAGTTCCTTTGTTGCCTTTTGTACCGGGGGCTGAGCTACCTTTCAGAGTTAACCGTGGCCCTAGTAGGCTTCGACCCAGCTGGGCCATTGCTAAAAACTCCCTGAGGCGCGCAGAAACAGTGCGCGCCGTCGACGACTTGGGCTCGGTCCAGACAGTTACCAGACGGTCGGACAGCGAGCTACCCATTGCTCGCCGTCCGCAAGCTTGCGCTTACGGTGGATAACTTTAGACATACAAAAATTTCGTTTAATTTCTAGAACACTAGTGCGGTATTATCGATCCATCCTTTGTTTCATATTTAATTTCAAACGGTGGAGCGTTAACTACTGAAGTCATAACTCAGCGCACGATTATCGCGTCACTCATCCTGTCGCCATAAATCTATCTTTAAAATAGCAGTAAACTATAAACAGACGGTATTTGACGCAGTAACCGTAACACCGGCCTGTATTCGCGATATTACCCACGGGAAATATTCCTAGTGTTTTCCTGAATGTACTATTTTAGGAGTTTATTTGACATTTGCATAGCTTTTTGCTTACTTACAATGTTGAGGTAAGCTTTCGGTTTAAGGTGGTGCATCATGACTCACATTTTCACTGTTTTTCATACAACCGCTGCTCATAACTGATTATGACGTTATTACACATTTTTCATTAGATATTTTGGAAACACAGTATCTTGTGGATAGTATCTAGGTTTCTAAAGAAACCAATTTCTAAATTTGTGTAAAACTAATCCAGTAACAACCTCTGAAAATGTCCTATTTTGTATGAACTTTGACACTTCATAATTTGCCTAAAAATTAAAAAAAGTCAAAAAAGTAATCCTCTAGAGACCTTGCAAATTTTATTAAGATTCTAAATGGTGACAACTTTTTCAAAAACTTTTAAGGGTTTAAAAAAAAACAGCTATTTCCTAGAGCAAGTTTTGTAAAATTTTCGAGTAAATCTCGGAATTACCGAATACTAACAGAGTTTCCAGGCGTTATCTCTCTTTTTTGCGTTGCCTTTTCGTCAAACATCGCGTTGGATTGCATTAAATGAAGTAACAAGCTTTTAAACCATTTTCGATGTTTACGATAAGCGAGTGGAGAAGGACCCTCTTAATCAGCTTTTGTAAATAATAAAGGGAATGGTTGAAAGAGTTGTTGAGGCCTTAAAACGCAAAGGGCAGCTCAAGCAATACAAGTGGGTTTTCAGTCAGTAAAAGTCTTATATGCCATTTCAGTCCACCCACTACTTGAATGTTTTCCTGAATGGGCTCTTTTTGCACCCTACTTGACATTTAATTTTGTCCAGCTTCTTCTAACTTACAATGTTGGGGCTAATTCTGGGTTTTACTAGCCCTTCTAAATAATGCTCGGAGGTCACGGTGGAGCATACAGTCGAGGTGTGTCCTGCTTGGGCGGAGCACCGTCGTCCCCTCGTGGGGGCGATTGGCGGCGGAGACCTCTCGCGCCGGGCCTTGGTTCAGGCCATGATCCGGAGAGAGGAGGAGTGGCAGGCGGTCGCCTCCTTCTGCGAAGCAGTAATGCTAGCAAAGGAGCAGGCCGACCGCATCAGGCAACGGCGCCCTTGCCGCCGCCGCCGGGATTCCAATCCCGTTTTCCGGCCCAGCTGGGTCAAAGCCTACTGGGGCCAGGGTTATCCGAAAGGAACTCGAGCCCCGGTATGAAGGCTAGAAAGAACGGGGTGGGGTTTTTAGTCAGTAAGAGTCTGACACTATCTCCCGCTTCACCCAAGGGGGTTGTCATAAGATTAATTTATTTTTCCCACCGAAAAAAAAAGCCCTTCTAAATAATAAAGGGAATGTTCTAAAAATTTACCGGGTCCATGGAAACTGCAGTTTCTCAAATGATAGAGATCTCAATAGCGAATGACATTTTGCTACTACTCTATCTGTTAATATGAGAAAGCACAATCCAAGCCACTCGACTTCTGAGCACTACAAACCAATATGATTACTCGGGACTTCAAGGGCAACTGTGTTACTATATTAGTAGTGTTATGTCGATATTGCCCCTGTTATTACGTCGGGCTAAGATCACCCGTGTCTCGGGCTGCGCGGTTGATTTGTTCCACTTTGTAACTTTAGGAAGACACTTATAGTCTATGAAATTATTTGGTAGACTAAAATAGCTTCTTCCTCAAATACTTATTGTCATACTTCCACCTTCGATTTGGGGAAGTTTACCGACTTGGCAGATAATTTCATACAAAGTCTGTTTCTTTTTTGATCTTATTTGGTTAGTAGTGACTATTCGGCCATTATCATCATTATCATCATCATTATTTTTATCAGCCGATAAACGTTGACTGTTGGATATAGGCCTCCCCCAAGTGTTGCTATAACAACCGGATCTCTGCGTCTCGCATCCATCACACATCAGTTCACTTTTTTGAGGGCCATCCAAAGCTATGTTTTCTGGTATATGATCGCCACTCTAGGACCTTTCGGTTCCATTGACCGTCTGTTCTGCAAGCAATTTGCCCTACCCACTGTCACTAAAGTTTGAATATCCTTCGGGCTATGTCGGTAACCTTGGTTCTCCTGCGAATATCTTCATATATACTCGTAGTATCTTACTGGTTAAAGTTAAACTACAAATAAAATTGACAAGGAAATTGCTAATCAGCGATCTACATTGAATAATGGTAGCCATTATGCCAAAACATAAAATTTTATTACAGCTGTAATTTAAAAAAAAAGAAAATCGAAACTGTTATTTTAACAGCGAGGTGCGTATTATCCACTAAACCGATATCTCTTTTGAAATATATATCCGAGTTTAACGCACGTAACGCCTTATGAAGAATGAGGAACAATGCCAAAACCTCGGAACATAATCAAATATTTCAGTGGCATTAGCGTGCTATTGTACAACTACTTGATACTTGTGTTATTAGCGTTTCAAGACGAGACGTGCAATTATATCAAGTTCTTTATTGTTCCGTTGCACACTATTACATTATTGAACATAGATGTGTGTTATGTACAAATATGTTATGTTACAAAATGAAAAATATTTTACGATATTTGTTATGTTATGAAACAACGGAACTAATGATTACACATTTTTATGATCGGATTCTTTAAGAATGTTCATCGTTTGTTGTTTTTATTACATTACCAATTAAAACGTTTTTCAATAACAATAATAACATTAAACAATGTAATCCGTATAACACAATAGCTTGCAATACGGCTAACTAAAAATAATTAGTGCTAAACATGATTAAAATGTCGTTCTGTCTGTTTCAATTTCATGCAATTGACAGCTGAAATGCAATGATGTCAAAAATATATTATCGCCAAATGTACGAGTACCACTAAACAGTCGTGCAATCACCTCAGTTTTTACAAAATGATTGTACATTGCGTTTATTATTTTTGCTGTTTTTTAAACAAATAAATTTCTTACCATGTTTTTTTCTGTGTCTTCGCTCTTTATAAAATGTGATAGTCATTGATCATGTTTTTACCGTGACATAATTATCAATCAATCAAATCATTTTTACAAGCTTTTATTTAGTTTCACCTGTCCCGATGTTTGACTTACAAATTAAATTTGATTCACTTCCCGGTTACCAATTGAGCTGAAATTTTGCATGCATGTGTAAATCAGATGACAATGCAAAATTATTATGACATGGAGCTGATCTGATGATGGAAGTGAAAGGTGGCTATAGGAGCTTGGTTGTTAAACGGCACAACCCTATCGAGTCTGGGCTTGTGTGATTTGTCGTGACGAGTATTAATTAAATAGGTACACCGATCTATAAAAGCTTGTTATGAAAATATGATTTTCATTAAAAGCTTGTTATTTGTTTGTCATACATGGTATTATTACACAGGGTCTTAGATATAAGAGCACACTTCGCTATGTTGTGCTGATATTGGCATACAAACAACATTTCAACAATAACAAAAAAAAAAACAAATTTTAATATTGTTGACGTCGAAGAAAATTAAATCATAATGGCAGAAATAAATGTAAAAAAATAACATGATCAGTAATAATTAGTTAAGAGATTTTATTTTTCATGTTCTTTCTATTTTTAAATAAATACCATATTTAATTAAAAAAAATATATATATACAGCATTATAATGATCCCATTTTTGGCACTGAGAATTCCTCTTTAGGTGAGGCAACTGGTCAAACTCACTACATACAACTCATAAGTAGAGGCCGATGACTCAGTGACACCATTATTGCCAATGAGTAAAATTATTTTCCCAATCAGATTATTAGGCAGTTCTAGAGTTTACTATTTATAAACATAATCTCTTGTTATTGTTGTATTCCTCTTTTACAATTAATTTCTGGTTTAAAGCAGAACAAACTAAAATAATAGTAAGACCGACCATAAAAGCCGTTAGAGTGACAATCAATTTTCCGTTGACCGCCATCTAATCTTTAAATAGGTCAGAGTTGCATCAGGAGCTAAACGTGAGCACTAGAAATATCACCACGTCCACGTGACTGAACTTCAAATGAACTGCTTAAACCTTTTGAAGGCTTACGTAGTGTGTTAGTTAAAAACGTTACTTCATGAATATTAATAACTTAGGTTTTCACTACCTAATGAAAGTTTTCGCTATGACGTTTCGTAAAGGTGGGTCTAGAGGAGCCGAGCATGTACGAAGCATGAGCCGAGCTCAACTTTGTGTAGAATAGACCGACTCTAGAAGAGCCGAGCACGAGCGGAGCACGAGCCGAGCTCAATTTCGTGTAATACGAACCGTTTCTAGAGGAGCCGAGCACGAGCGGAGAACGAGCCGAGCTCAATTTCGTGTAGTACGAACCGTTTCTAGAGGAGCCGAGCACGAGCGGAGCACGAGCCGAGCTCAATTTCGTGTAGTACGAACCGTTTCTGAAGGAGCCGAGCACGAGCGGAGCACGAGCCGAGCTCAATTTCCTGTAATAGGTACGAACCGTTTCTAGAGGAGCCGAGCACGTCCGGAGAACGAGCTGAGCACAATTTCGTGTAGTACGAACCGTTTCTAGAGGAGCCGAGCACGAGCGGAGAACGAGCTGAGCACAATTTCGTGTAGTACGAACCGTTTCTAGAGGAGCCGAGCACGAGCGGAGCACGAGCCGAGCTCAATTTCGTGTAGAATAGATCGTCTTTAGAGGAGCCGAGCACGAGCGACACTACAAGAATTTGAACTCGGCTCATGCTCCGCTCATTTTCGACCCATCCTTTGTAAATGTAGATGACTCAATGAACCCAATAGGATTCAAATCACTTTCAATGAATTTTGACTTATCTAACCAGATAGGGTTAATTTTATAGGCAAGTAGCAGCTTTAGTGGTATCTGGTCCAAAATTACAAGAAATAGATAGCAGTGGCTCTCATTTCCTAACAATGGTCTGGTAATGTTTGTATTAAACGAAAATATCTATGACTAGCTTCTGCCAGCGGTTTTGACTGAGTCATAATTCGTATTATACGTTTGCTCATAAATACTTTGAACCCACATTTTAATCCCCTATCACTTTTATTTATTAATGAATTTATTTTTTATTATCATACATATATACATCTTAATTATTAAATATTATAAACTAATAGGTATATATACAAACTTAAAGAAAAAATATATACAAACGAGTAAAAAACAAAAGGAACTTATAGGGCATCAAAAAATTCGTCCACATCGATGTCAATGGGAAATGTGCCCAGAACGCTGGCAGCATTGCCACGCTGGATGGCAATGCTGATTCGTTGACCGAAGAAAAGCCCAGCCCTCTGGTCACGCGAAGAGTCGACCAACTGTTTGCTAATATCCCCTATTGGTTGAATTTTAAAATATATTTTCTTATTATTTGTACTTATAATATGTACATGATAAAAGGAACCACAATACACACACATTGCTAATGAATTTAAAAAAATTGAATACAAGTTAAATAGCATTTTTTTAAATTCAATTTGTTACCATTCTATCTACACTAAACTCTCTAAATATTTTATTTTCAGATATCGACATAACCTTTTGAAAATAAATCGGTAAGAATTTTCTTACCTGAACCGGCCATGAACGAAATATAAAATTCACGCAGGTACAAAAAGCTTGGCCATTCCAAACATTCAGACTTATCCTAAAGAATTTATTTTTACTGCTGTACCTCTGGAAGATTAGCGTAGTTTGGCGGTCCTAAGTCGTCCTAAGACTCCTACACAATTGAAGGTCAAGGGAGAAGGGTACTCCCGGGGTAATACTGGGACTTCCGCTCAAACTTGCGAGTCACGAACTCACGGAACTATCCTCCTTTATGGCTAACCTCCAACGGATTGCAGGTTTACGTTTAAAAATAGAACAGAGTACACTAGAACGATATTTAGTAACGCAAACCAATCTAGTCATTTGAAAATCAAGGAATTGTTTGTGGTTACGGATATAATTTTATTACGTCATTTTGTCTGATTACGAATTAACAGAAGGCCTCATGGATATAAGGGTCATTATTGGAGCTTTTTGATATCCATAATAAAGTTATACAATAGCTAACATTTTAAATACCCACGTGCTGAAAAAAAATTTTTTTTGCTTGACTGCGATCCCACCTGATGGTAAGCAGTTATTTACGCAAACGTGGATGGTGAAGTTTATAATTAAGAGTCTATTATTCACTCTACCCTTAAAGACACCTCAATTATAATCGAGATGCTTTAGAAAAATGGTGATCAGCAATATTCATAAACAAAAAGCAACCATTTTGAAAGACAGCTAAAAATTACAATGTTTTGTTGGTCAGTAAAATTCAAAGAGTAACCAACTAAAGATGTTTGTGGATTAAATTTACGAATAAAGGTGCAGTAAAAATTTGACTTCATCATTTCAGCTGAAAGATGTCCACTGTTGGACATAGGCCTCCCCCAAGCGTCGCCACAATGAACGGTCCTATGCGTCTTGTATCCATCGGATTTCCGCAACCCTTACCAAAAATTTAACTTAAAGATTGAATAAACATTTCCACTTTTTCAGCATCACCAACTATAAGACTATGCATAGAAACTGTATGTTTAAGCTGAGCTAACACAGTTCATCAGTACAGTTAGCTTTGTTGACTCCAATATGCGTTATTACGTAACATCACTGATAGTCTATCACACAACTTTCATTTTACGACGACCAACAAACAAACGTGAGGTAACAAGTTTTTCTTTATCACCATCCTTATCAGCAGTAAAAAGAGCAAGGGTCGGCCACAATCCGTCTTCTGAAGATATATATCAGCCATGAATTCGCTACAAATCTGATACTAAACTAAAGGCACCATTGAAAGGTCATGGTAACTAGGTAGGTAGGTAACTTGCTGACTCATGCGATGACAGTTTATCAACGTCACTATTCTTATAGGTAAAGTCATGATAAAAATAGATTCATTACCGTATGTTCTATTTTTATTTTTTTTCCGTTTAAAATAGAATGGTTTACTGATCCATATTATAATGTCAACGTCACAGAATGACAGTAGGCGTAAATACCAGCCTATGCTCGCGACTTCGTCCGCGTAAATGTCGATTATTGCGGATGCGAAGTTTTTATTTTTTCGCACTTTATATGGCAAGTGATAATGTAGTCAACGGTGGAGCACGCTTGCCTAGAAGTGATAGCTATTCACTCTTGGCTTAAAGACAAGTTATAGCTATCAGGAAACACAGACTCCAGCAGGGCATTCCCTTCCTTAGCTGTACGCACAATAAATATGTTCCCAAAACGTTTTGTGCGTATGGGTGGGGTTTCCAACATGTACCAATAAAGTCGAAGCCAGACAGAAACTGGTATATTTGGGTTCTAGATTACTTTGTTCTACATTCCATTTCAAATGCGCAACAGACAGACAGACAAACAGAGTTACTTTTTATATTTATATTATTAGTATTGTAGCCATTAGCAATTATATAAAAGTGAGTTAATAACTGAGAAGTGCATATGAAAAGGTATTACTTTGATGTCAAAAATATATGTTTTAATTAATTATTTTATTTTAAAGAGATTAAATAAGTACATATGTATAGTTTTCAAAGAAGCAGTTTACTCAGTGCCGTTGCTCCATAAGGTGCTATCCGCCATTTTTTAAGGTGGAAATCATCAAAAACCCTTTTCCTTCTCTGGGGGGAATGAAAAAGAGTGTCAGACTTTTACTGACTAAAAACCCACTTGTGTTTCTTCAGTAGACCTTTGCGTTCTAGGCCTAACTCTTTCGCACAATCCCAAGCGAGGTACATCTCCACCATATGCTCCACCACGTTCTCAAAGCAGTCCACACAGTGGTGATACATATCTTTCGCACAATTTAGGTGCAGGAACTTACCACATCCGGTTTTCTTCTTTTCGTGTCGATGACCTCTTACTAAATTTTATCTGTCCAGTATTTGGAAACTTTATGGCTCCTGTCCTATGTCTAGTGAGAACCAGCGTCATACGGAAGGTGAGGTTGCCGTGACACCTCTCTGACTATTCCTCAAAGAGACTCGCACCCAGAATACCTGATTTGACAAAGAAAAGAATTTCCAAAGTGACGACAGTATAAACGACTCGACTGTACTGGAATGTATAAGGGTTCACATTTAGAATTGTTTACGAAGGTGTAATAAATACTGAGCACTACTAAACTTAGTAGGATTAACTTAGCTTTTATTGGGGTTAGCCTGAAAATTAATGAGCTACTCTATCTTTTATTTCAAATGTATTGTTATTCATGAATGAGGGACCTGTGTTGAAATTATAAACATGATTGTATATTAAAATGCTATTTACAACTAGTGCCTTACTATGACATGTAAAAATGACAAGCGTGCAAACGAGAGAGAGCTATATACCCTTTATAGCTCCATCCCTTTAATGGTTCAGTTTAGGTCATCAAATGGATCGCATGGATCGCATTAAGAGCTTGTGGTATGTTCTCTGTTCACTACCCAGTAACGTTGTCTTTTTTTGGTTCCGTACCTAAAAAGGAAAAAAACGGAACCCTTATAGCATCACTTTGTTGTCCGTCCGTTTGTCTGTCTGTCAAGACCCTTTATCTTGAGAACGCGTGAAGGTATCGAGTTGAAATTAAAATCATATACTTAACCTTCAAGCAGTAAAAAAATCAAACTTTTGAGTTAATGAATAAAAAACATACGGCCGTTTATGTCGCAAAAAACGTGTATTTTGATACTCTCAAAGATTGAAATTCATAGGGTACTTCTCGTTGACCTAGAATCCTGAAATGTGGCACAAAGCAAGGTTTTAAAGCACAAGTTTAGGAATAAACCTGAAAACAGTAACCTTGTTGTGACCTACGTCACAAAAAATATTTTTTTGCAATTCGGAAAAATTCTCGAGAATCCATTCGGCAATTGTTTGCATGGAACCCTGGTATACAAAGCAGTACCTACTTCATTCTTCGTTTCAGAAAAGTGATTAATGTTAATTACGTAATTTTAGCACTTAGTGTCGTTAAATTGGTCGTCAGCCTAAGCTAACAGGCATGCATACCTATGTGTATGTTCAAAATGCATATAACTTACTAATACTGCTCAATACCCGCAAATTCAGAAAATAATTTAACTATCTAATATCTGGGGACCCTAAGGCTTCTCATTTTGGCCTAATTAAAACGGCTAATGCTGAAAATCAGCGCTGTGGCTCTGGATATGGATATGCGTCATGTTTGACGCGAATAAATTCTTTTTCTTTCTTTCTTCTTTCTAAATCATCATCATCATATCAGCCGAAAGACGTCCACTGCTGGACATAGGCCTCCCCCAAGCGTCGCCACAACGACCGGTCCTGTGCGTCTCGCATCCATCGGATTCCCGCGACCCTGACCAGGTCGTCGGTCCACCTTGTTGGAGGCCTTCCAACGCTGCGTCTTCCGGTACGTGGTCGCCACTCCAGAACCTTTCGTCCCCATCGACCTTTCTAAATAGATTAATTCATTAAGCCCCAAACGAACGCCGGCGTTCGCGCACCCATTGTCTTTATTGTGTCTTAATTATCACGATTGAAGAGTTAATGGTAAAAAAACCAAATTGTATGAAATTGGCATGCTCTGCACCGTCTTAGCTTAATAATCTCAACAGACAAAACATTCCAGATTAAACAATGTCGATAATACTGGACGCTATCTCTCTTTACTAAAATTTCCTTCGTGTAATAAAATCATCTCCCGCCGTTAATTCTTCGTCTGGCAATGGCCACACCGGACGTGCCGACCCTATTGTTCTCACTTATACACATATTCACAGCCCTAATATAAACTCCGTTCACATAAGAACTAATTTACACAATAATAAACTTTATTCCAAATCATAAAAGTTGAAATTCAATTGTGGAATAGCAGTCCTTAGGGTTGAATCACGCGATTCTGTAGTTGACATAGGTCAATTTCGCGTCCGGTCGAAATTAATTAGTGTCCAACATTTCATTACGAACAATATAGAAACATTTTGAGAGAGGCGACAGATCACGAATGAAATACGTGCAGGATTTCTTAATGCAGATAATTAAATAAAACATATGGTACAGGACGGCAGTAATAACAGCGAATAAATGGAATTTATCTATTTGAGAAGGACGATTGAAGAATACTTAAGTAGTCACTGGTTGCTGTCTCTTGTAGCGCGTTTACGAAGGAAACTTCTATTTTCATAAAAGGTCAGATTTCGACAAACCTGCCCTGAATTTGGATCAATAATGACATTACAGATAATAGCTATAATTAGAAAATAAACGGATAACAGTGGGTATCGCCTTTGACGAGGATAAACACTTTAAGTGAAGTAAAGGTCGTATATACCAGCGAATAATTTTTTGACGTATGTTTGTGTACATGTTTTGTATCGATTTGGAAAACTGTAAGAAGTTGTTACAATAAAGAATGCAGAAAATTATAATAGCTATATTTTTCAATTCAAGTTGTTAAATTTCAAGTAAAATCTGAATAAAATTTAAATTTTATTATGTCACCACGCGAAGTTTTCTGTCGCATTTTGTTAGTCTGACACTGAGATACTTACATTTTAGCAAGCAGGGTGATTGACGGAAGCAAAGTTGTCGTTAGTCTATCGAAACGTTGTCTGGTAGGTATCTACTCTAAAATTGATAGACAGTTAAATTAAATCAATGAAAATCCTAAAACCAAATGACACTGCTGGTGTCGCCATCAGCCTTGCTACAAGCCTCAATACTGTGTCGGAAAAAAAAATTAGATATTCTTAAACGCACATTGAGCGTTGCTTGCCAGTACGAGTAACTTCTGAACTTTCAAACCTCTTTCGAATAAAGAATGTTTACAACCGAACATAAAAAGCGAGGGAAACGCCGGTAGGTATTTTTTATGCATTTTCAGAAACTACGAAATAAAACCCGCGTGAGTAGAGCGGTGAGTACCGTTCACACTTTTCCTTTAGTACGCAACTCAAAATGGTGGTAATATAACTGCCAGTATTTCGTTCCACTATTTTTATCGTGCATTTTCAGTGCTTGCGAGGAAAATTTCGTGCATTTTTCCGTTTTAATATTGTTGGATGGCTTTAAACTTATTCAGAGCTAAATTTATTGGGTTTTATCGTCGTTATCTTAGGTTGATTTTATTGATATATTATAGATTAAATTTTTCAGCAAAAAAACATTCGATCTATTAAGAAATTATTTTTTCCCTATCCATTTTTTCCCCTCTTACTTCTGTAACTAGTAACTTGTTAACTGTGCAGTGCCTTGATAGGTAATAAATTATTTAAGTACTTAGCTTTATACCATGTAGGTAACTAATTAGCTAGGAGCTAAAGTTATGTTAGCAAAACCCATCCTACATTTTACTAACCTGTTTAAAACCCTTAACCTGAAGGTTCAAGTGTACGACAAGTTTCGAAAACATCTTGCTGGTAGTTAGCTGCTTTATACCTGCTAATATTATACTTACTTGGAATATCTATAGTACCTATATAATATAAAATGAGAAACTGACTGACTGAAATATCAACATTACAACTGAAACTATTGGTACTAGGGTTGCTAAATTTTGCAAGGCTTCCTTATAATATATGACGGAGGCAAGCACTGAAGGGTTTTTGGAAATTCGACCTTTAGCTTACTTAGTTTGGGACTAGATAACGTTGTGTGACAGTTGTGAAATATAATTTTTTAAATATAAATGCGTATTATAGCAATATCTCTAGGTAGGTAATACTTAGGCCGTAAGCACGGGCGTTCGACGCTGGGCCAAGTCTGCTATTTTTATAAAATCGTCATTCCAACATGATCCCATCGTCATTTTGCTAAAAGTTCGTAATCTGCTCATTTATAATGATCGATCAATGTTCACGCAATAGAGTTGTGGTAAAATGACAATATCGAGGTTATTAAAAGTAATAACTAGTATTCTAATTGTAGTTCTATGATCAAAGGGACTGTCAAAATTTTTGCAGATTGCCGCGTACGTCAGCCATTGATTTGTTATTTTGTACGAGATTACAATTCTATGCCATTTCTTTTAATGGCTTATAAGTGGTTGACCATTGGAAAGTCATAATGACGCTATTAAATTAGCAGATTACCAAAACTTGTCAAAATCAATAATTATGATAACAATGATAGACTATTCTGAGACTATTGTAATAGCAGACTTGAGGCCCAGGTCGTTCATGAAATGTCAAATTTTTGCCCCAACACGGACCAAGTTAATTTTATGTATATTTATTTGCTTATAATGCTAACACAATTTTACCTTTAACTTGTCAATCAGTTTTATTTTCGGCATACAGACGTTCACAACATTTGTGCTGAATCACGAAGAATATCGAGTTTATTTATTATGATGGACACACGACAAGGATTATCACTTCGTTGAAAATTGATAAAAAATTGGAATTCTTTTGAGGCTTTTTTTATTGATATTTGTATTTATCATCTTTGCTCTTTTTAGAGTTCAACGCAACTCAAACTAAAAATATCGTCTCGGGAGAGATATTATGTTGGATTGGAATATAACGAAAATAAATCCATCTTACTTCAACACTATGGTCTTTCTCTTTATAACCAATAAATATTGTATTTAATTGGTCTGCGCCCCGTGTCAGCACTTGACTGAAATCCCTAATATGGTTACTATATTCCTTTAGCTCACAAATATTGTATATCTATATCTGTGCTCTAGCCTTACTAAGGAACACATGCCTCACGTAATATTACTGAAACACACCTTCCCATATAAAGAAAAGGATAATCTTCTAATATATAAAATTTCCATGTCACAATGTTAGTTACCGTACTCCTCCGAAACGGCTTTACCGATTTTCACCAAATTTTATATGCGTATTTAGTAAGTCTGAGAATCGGCTACTATCTATTTTCTATAACCCTAAGTGATAAGGGTTGTTCACCCTTAAATTTTTATTTTTATTGTTGGACAAAATTTTTTCTTTTAATTTTTTTATAATGTGGCCAACAAACAACCAACCCCTATTTTTTTATAGCAAAAAATAATTTATAAGGCAAAACAACGGTTGCCGGGTCAGCTAGTAAACAATATTATTGAAATCCTTAAAACACTCTTTGGTTTGCTGTCCCATTAACTCTGACAGTTTATGCTAGGCAACGAGACGTCACCTCGGTATTGTAGCTCAAGTCCTAAAGCTTTACTAATATCAACCTGTCGAGGCCGTCAGGAACAAGCGCTTCTCACGGGAAATCACCGAACGGTGTTATTGTCATATGTATTTCGGGAAATATTGGTTATTTTACTTCATATTTGATCGGCTAAAGGTTGACGATTTCTGATTTTCATCGGATGTTACGCCTACGTTAGGCTGAATTAATGCACAAAAAGCTTAGGGCAACTTCACGGGCCATTTATTTTTTGAAAATGCGTCTCTGAAATAGCGTTTTATTTCAATAAAAGGTTCTTCATCTTTCGCAGATAATAGCACGGTTAGTGCAGTGGCTGCTACGTTGCGTGTCGCGGGTTTAAATTCCGAACAAAATTTTACTTCGTGTTAGTTCGGTTCCCGAGTGTCTTGTATATGTGAGTTTACATGTTTGTGAACGTCGGTATCCTATCCTACATCCTAGAGTAGAACAAGGTTTAAAAAAATATTAGCATTTATTCAAAAACATGAAGTACCTGGCTATAACGTGAGTAGATGGGCGAGGGCTGTCACTAGGCTAGACAGAGTGCGAAATGAACACATTCAGGGAAGCTTTAAAGTCACTCCAATCTTCGATAAGATAAATCGCCTTTATTTGGTATGGACACGTATCCAAAGATGTAGTGAGGACGACGTAGTTGTAATCGGCCTATTCCTACCAGAACAAAAAAGAGGTAGAGGCCGTCCGCCATCGACCTACTCGGTGGTGAAATATAAACAGGGACTTCAAGAAAGCCCAGTTGCCAAATTTGACAATATAAGTTAGAGCCACTTGGCGCAAGAAAGTGAGGAGACCCGACCTCAAATAATGGGACCAGGGAAGGAAGAAGACAATTAAGTATCTATAACATAATACAGAGTGAAGCTTCTTTCTCGGAAACAAAATCGATTTCCTTTCAAAGTAATACCTTCAAAGAGGAAGTTTAATAACATTCTGTAGTACACACCCTTATGTTGTCATACACAAACAATCTCCGAGTATTTCCTCAAATGTAACATTTATTATAGTAACAGATTGATATCGTATTTGTTTAACTTATGAATCACAACTGGATAATAATCCAGTCAGTGTCGGTGACGGACATTCAATAAATATGCCTAACAATGTACACCTAATGTTTGTTGATATAATATGATGTTTAGATTTGTGATTTGTTTGTATATTTTCACATAACTGCCACCTTCATAGATGTGTCATCAAGATTGATAGGGCTAAGGCCGAAGCCTGCTGGCTCTACAACGGACTATACGAAAGATTAGCATGGACGAACATGGACATGTGAAGGCACGAAAATTCTTCATCATCATAATCATCATTTTAGCCGAAAGACGTCTACTGTTGGACGTAAGTCTCCACCAGGTGTAGCTATAATGAACGGTACTGTTGTCTCGCAGCCATCGAATTCCCGCAACCTTTATCAGGTCATCGGTCCACCTTGTAGGAGGCCTTCCAACGCTGCATCTTCTGGTTCGCGGGCGTCACTCCTGACCCTTTCGGCCCTAACGGCCATCTGTTCTGCGAGCAATGTGCCCTGCCCTTTAGTTTGACGAATCTTCGTGCTATGTCGGCAACCTTGGTTCTCCTGCGTATATTTTCATTTCTCTCGCTCCACCTAAAACCATTACCACCATAATTACTCATAAAATAAAAATGTAGTCACTGTGAACTCAAAGCCAATCTTCTTACATTCATATTTAAAACGCAATATCATCCCCCATTCATTCAAAGGTAATTTTACTGTTTTAAGGGTTATTTAGCGTACCGGATTGTTCTTTCCCCATGACGCAGATTCTCACAAGTTAAGTTAAGTTTAGGGGGTTCCTGCACTGGATTATTGTGAAAGAAACACCAAGTTGTCACCCCTGTGTGAATCTCCCGGAGGATACGGTGGAGCATACGGTAGAGGTATGTCGCGCTTGGGCAGAACGCTGCCGTGTCCTCATGGGGGCGATCGGTGGCAACGAGGTTTGCGCCGGGCCCTGGGTGAGGACGAATGGCGAGAGCAGTGATTGGATGATTTTCCACCGAAAAAAAATCCGGTTTGTTCAAAAGTGACATTTTTCTAATTCGAAGAATTCGACACCGTAAATAACCCTGCGGTTACTCAGTTGTCCTACTCAAACCAAAACAAACTCAAAAAAATTGAGGGAAGGAGAACAACGTCAGAACTAACCAGAAGTCTCACACATAATTTCTGTTTATGACATTTTAATAACGCAAGGGTAAAAAACAAACTCAAGCTAATTGATGAATACAATTTATGTACACGTCCAACTTAATAATTCAAAGGCCAGAAAGCTTTTATGTTAAAAATTTAATTTACATTACGAGAAACACTTGACCCACTTTACGTGACAAGATTATCTAATACAAAGATAAAACAAGCAAATAAAGCTAATACAATTAGATTAATGCAAATGGCGTCGCGCATTCTAAATAGTTCACTGTTGCTTAGACGATCAATATTCCTTGAGACTCATCAGTTTAGGTAATTACGCTGAAAATTTCCAATATCCTCCACGAAATTTGAAACTACTAAAACCATTTTTCTTCAGTTTAAAAGTATGGGAAAGAGATCGCAAACAATATGACTTGTAGATTTTATGATTAATGCATGAAGCTCGAAACTTTTTTATCATAAAGTTTTATATTTGAGTATGCACAAAATATCTTATGAAATTTCCTGGAAGCCAGTGTATAATTAAAACCATGAGGCGATGACGTACAAAGACTGACAGAGACGGATGAACGAACAGGCCTGAAGTAATTATAAAAATATTTGGTACTTTGAAACTGAGCCCCAAACATACTACAAGATGATGAATTCATAACTGAAATTAATAAGTACCTAGGTCTATTGGGATTTTATGATACGAAAAGCTTTTTTCATTTGAGCTCTTAGAATATCTGAACCAAATATAGAATAAAGAAATATACCTACCCATATATTTAGAGTCCAAATTTTCTTTTTAATGGAAAAACTTCAGTTCAAATCATGAAAGGTTTTCCCGAGAGCATTCAAATTCTGAACAACAAACAACAAAAATCGTTACATAAACTTTGGACAGTCGTTTCGGCCTGTTCGATTCACACTTCGCTCTAAAGCTGATAACCGACTTAAGACACTGTGTTAGTGCCGACGGACATGTAAAAGAAAGTCGTTGACCCCTCTCGAGTCAGATGTCAGCTCGTCGCCTGCTGAAGCACTGCACCCTTTCGACACTGCGGCACCAACGAGTGATGTCGCTAGGCACGTTTTATCGATGAAAAATGTCGTTAGGTGTCGATAAAACGGATTTATTTTGTTCTAAGCACGTCGCCAGTCATATTAAGACTTAACGTAGTTAGTGGCGCGTGGATGTGTGAATGTGGAAAAAGGTAACGACATAAATTATTCTGCTTTTTATACACGAGTGAACTTTTATGAATCTTTAATGTAGATCTTTGCGTAAGGCGTGGTTTATAATTTAGTTTTCAAGATTTCTGAAGAAAAATTGGCTTAGGTTAAGCTTGGTAAGATATTTATGAATAAATTAATAGTTTAAAATATTTGGAAGTAGAAACTATGTCATTTGCGGGGTTCTCGCAGATTGAGTGCATTTAGAAAAGGAGACTTTTCAGCTTGCATACAATTTTACCATACAAAATAGGTGAAAATTGAGCTGCGAATTGTTCGAAAGAGTCGTTTTAGCCAGTAAAAGTCTGGCACTCGTTTCTCGATCTGCCTAAAGCGGGACAGTGGTTTGATGATTTCTCACTTAAAAAAGTGGATGTTTTATTGCAGCTAAACTATACTTCTCATTAATTATCTTATACATAAATAACATTACTATGTTCAATAAACCCATAATTTCTTGAAACCATTCGGAATACCGTGCAATTTAAATTCTAGATTAACGCAAATAATTCACATAATTCTCTTATCGTCTTACTTATTTGTAAACTCATTTATCGATAGATCGGATGCTTGCCCCTCACTGCATCGCCTTGTTTCATCTCTTGCTATAAATGACCAGATAGTAGCTGAATGGCTGCTTTGTAAGGGATATTGCCTACTTTATGTATTATACAGATGCAGTAAAACCACTTTACGATGACGCACTATATTAATAAACATTCCTTGATGCAATCTAAAACAAAATATTGCAGTATTATGTGAGCGGGCTTAGTTGTAAGAACTTTTTGCTACATGGCAGTGGGTTTTTGCAAAATAAGTAAGATAACTCGGTAATATATTACGGATGCTCCAATCCAATTCCTAAAATATCGCCGAACTTAAGCGGCAGTGAGTAGTAGGTACATTGCTTGCAGAACGGATGGTCCTTGGGGCCAAAAGGTTCTGGAGTAGCGACAGTGTACTGGAAACCGCAGTTTTGTGAAGACCACCCACAAGGTGGACCAATGACCTGGTGAGGTTTGGGAGAATCCAATAGATGCGAAACGTATAGGACCGGTCATTGTGGCGACACTTGGTCTTCCAAGTGTAAGGTGTAGCAGTCCGAACGGCTTTCGGTTGAAATAATGACGACGTCTATTGTGATCAACCTAACTGGGGCCCGAGTCTGCTATTTTTATAAGTTCGTCATTCCAACACGATCCCATTGTCATTTTGCTAAAAGTTCGTAATCTGCTAAATCATTGATTGGACAATGGTCTCGTAATAGAGTGGTGGTAGAATGACAATATCGAGCTTATTAAAACTAATAACTGCACAATAACGTTCTAATGGTAGGTCACTGATCAAAACAACTGTCAAAAGTTTTGCAAATTTCCGCATACGTCAGATATTCATTTGTCATTATGTACGAGATTACCATTTTAAGCCACTTCTTTGATGAACTGTCAGTGGTTGACCATTGGAAAGTCATTATGACGCCATTATATTAGTAGATTACCAAAACTTGTCAAAATCAACAATTATGAAGTCAATGATAGACCATTCTGACACTATTGTAATAGCAGACTTGAGGCCCTGATCTGAGGCTGACATATCAACGTATACTGATACTACTGCGACTTAGGACCGTGAAATTTTGCACAAGGCTTTCTTTTATGACGTAGGCGAGCACACGAGATTTTCCAAAATTCTGCTTCAAAGGGGATGAAAGGTCTAAAGTTTGTATGGGAAAACCTACTCGTACAATCAGGTGAAGCTGCTGGCAGAAGCTAGTATCTGATATCAAGTCAGGCGGGTAGAGGCGAGGCCCTAAAGTTACTGAAGGAAATAATCTGAACAAGTAAGGTCTCGAAAATGTTACACTGTAAAATACACCTATATAAGCTAGACTTTTTTTCAATTTTGACCTGCCACAATGTTATTTGCTATCAAATAGTTACTTTGTTTCGCTGTTGTTCTAAGTTTTATAACCGAAATTAATGTACTTGGGTAATATAAGAAATTTATTGTTAATGCCTTTTTGCAACAGCAGGTAAGTAGCTTTATAGTTCAAAGGTGTAGTAAACCCAGGCATTTATTTTAAGCTGGTTGCAGCCTAAGGGCTACTTTTGAAAACCTGCTATTTTACGTGAACTGTGGCCCTCCATAATGTAATCATACATATTAAAAATATGAAAAGTACATCCATAAGAGCCTTGCACATTTAATCGAAATTCTGAGTTTGTCTGAAAAACCTTTAAGGGTTTAAAAAAACACGAGTAAATCATGGAATTACCGAACGTCAACAGAGTTTTTAGGCGTTACTTATGTTTTTTTTTCGCATTACCCCTTCATCAAACATCGCGTTGGATTGCATTAGATAAAGCAACTAACTAGCTTCAAAACCATGCTTGACGTTTACGATAGGCGAGTAGAGAAAGAAAGAGAAAAAAAGTTACAGGCCCGTGTGTGGTCATATTCTATCTAGATGGCGTTTAACCCAATATTTTAGTTTATTTGATTGTTAGTGTATGAAAATCAGACATTCTATTTTATTGAAATTATTCATTAATGCCTCATAATCCACTATGGGCATTAATGGGCAGGGCACATTGCTCGCAGAACAGATGGCCGTTGGGGCCGAAAGGTTCTGGAGTGGCGACCTCGTACTGGAAGACGCAGCGTCGGAAGGCCTCCTACAAGGTGGACCGATGACCTGGTGAGGGTTGCGGGAAACCGATGGATGCGAGACGCACAGGATCGATCATTGTGGCGACACTTAGGGGAGGCCTATGTCCAACAGTGGACGTCTGTCGGCTGAAATGATGATGATGATGAATCCACATACTCCTATAATACTTAAGCAAACGCTTTTATTTAATCATGTAAAATTTTAAAAACTTCTTATAAGACTACCTTAACTTTGCGACCTAAGCTAGCTTAGCTCCTAATCTGCAACCGGCTTAAAACCGCCGCAATTACCTTAGAAATCAATATTTTCCTTACTATTGTGTTGCTTACTTTCTGTACGATTTTTTTTTTGGTCCCATTATACTTCACGATTCAGTTATTGAATACAGATCAGGATATCGTTTAGAATAACGATAAGCTTCGAGCTGTCAGTTTATCCTTGTGGTAGTAGAGATAGTATCGCAGTCATTTGGATTTATATAATCTTATTAGCTTTTTTATTAGGTTTTTCTTTGGCTAAATAGTTTCCAGATTGCTCACTGCAGCTCACATTCAGGGTGCGTTCTACACAGTTGGAGTGATAAAGTGGAGGATAAGATGTTTCTGCCTTCATAACGTGCATCTCTTTCATCGTCTTTCGCATTGTTTTCGGGGAGGTTTAAAACTCATAAAACTATTACGACTCTTTAGTGTATTAGTTGATGCTCATGCAGGGTCTTTGATGAGTTAAACCCGGTCGACTTCACATAAAATGCATTGTGCTTTCGGTAAGCTGGACTGATCGTTTGCGTAAACGTTAAACAACGTCGGAACTAGTATATTACCTTGGAGGAGTCCGTTTTACAGATAATACCAACTTCTTTTGTTGTTGACAAGATAAACAAACAATTTTGCCACAATAAACCCACAAAGCCACATTTATGCAAAATAACGTTAAGAACCTATAAAAAACCGGTATCCTTTGTCAGCTCGACGACTTTTAATAGGAGACGTTTGATGTGGAATGTGTCATAAGCTGTTGAAAGATCAAACAACAATGTATACGCGACTTTCGAATGGCACAATAACGATTATTAGATAGACACACGTGTATTTTATATCAAAAAAACGACAAAATCCTCAAATAAGTACGTCTGAAGCTTTTCTTCTGATCCGGTGACCTCGTCTACGTCCCAGATTTACATAATCCTATCTTCGCGAGATAACTTTTTCTAAATAATTTATTTACTGCCATGGCGTTACCGCTCAGCTTGGTTTAAGAGAAAATGATATTTTGACCGAGATGGAAAAAGTTTATATTGTGTAAATCCTTTTTGAATCCTTTCCGCTTCGGAAGTTTTTTTGCGATTTTACTTCTATTGTTATTGCAGGATTATTTTGAATGCGGTTATTACTGTTTCTAAGGTAATTTTGTTTGTTAATCGAATTAACCTTTCATGACATAAAATATCGTTGTTACGTTTTGAATGAGTAGGTATGCAGATTACAGCTTAACTTGGTACACCTTATTTTGCAAACAACACCAACGCTTTAGTTGTTATGTCATTCCACAATTCCATTCGTAATTACTATCATTATTTTTTAGTTTTTTTCATTGTGTTGTTGTTTGATTGCAATCACAGAATTTGTTTTAGAGTACCAAATTTAAAAAAAAATCTTTGAAAAGATCTAACCTACTGAAATTTTCTTTCAGACAGGCAGATCACTGAACACAAAATTAACATATATGAAATTGTATTCACATTTAAAACCAACGCGTCTGTGAATTGTTAGATTAATTCGTAAAATTTACAAAAATGGAGTGTGTGGCTTTATTACCAAGAATTTCGGTTTTAAAGTCTAGAGAATAGATTAGTAAGTTTACTATGCCCCAACATTATAGCGGAGATAATTTTTGTATTTGAATTTGAAATGTTTTCAAAATGTTCAAGAAACATTTAAAGCAGTGGTTTTAAAGAATTGAACATGTTGTGTTAACTTTATAGCATGAAGTTCATCCAATCCTATTAATAAAAATGCGTCTGTCTGTCTGCTCCGTTTCTTGACTAAACCACTAAACGAATTTTCATGAAATAGACACAAGGATAGATGAGATTAGGATATAGGTTTTTTTTTTCAAGTAGCATTAGTAGGAAGTGAAATTTCCTGATAACTAAAACCTAGCGGTCTTTAAGTCAATAGTGAATAGGGTACTAAGCAAATGTGCTCCATCGGCACTTCCCATCAGATCAGATAGTGGTCAAACGTAAACCTATTAATAATAATAAATCAAAAAGCAATCACTTCCTTTATACATATATTTCACTTGGACGAAGCCTTCGGAAAAAGCTAGGTTAGGTTGGAAGCCACGTCTCTCCGAAAATAAAGCTATGTAAATGATTTAAATCAGGAACATTAGTGTTACCACTGTTATATAGCTGAGATATAACGACTTGACAGACAGATGAAGTTGATCTTAAGCCTATGACTTAGACCTCTAACCCAGTCAGAAACAAATATTGATATTACTGAGGAGATGTATTCATTATGCCTAGCCTTAATGTATTCAATTTAACCCCTTGCTTAATCTCTACGACTTACTATAGACTAGAAGTAATGAAATTGTTCTATCCGTAGAACAATCTTTTTTTTTAATGAATAGCTAATCGTTAGTCAGATAAGAAAAACATCGCGAGGAAACCGGCATATCCTAAAACGAAAATTCGAAGATATGTGATATCCTTAAACCTGCACTTGGCCCATGTGGTGCAGTACTGCCTATTACCTCTCCTAGAAAAAAGGCTGGAGTCCCAGCAGTGGGAACATTAAAAAGTGGTTTATGCTTTAAGTAACCCTTAAAGCTGCTACTTTAAAGTAGGATTGGGCCGGACATATTCGCCGTAAGTCGGATGAGCTGTGGGCTAAAAAAGCCGCTTATTGGGTGCCATTAAACGCGAGGTGACATCGCGGCAGACCAAGGCAAAGGTGAAGAGATGAGCTGGATAACTACTGGAGGGACTGGCCATAGTCGAGGAGAGACGTGTGGAAAAGAAAGAGGGAGGCCTATAAATCTTTCAAAATTAAAATATATCAGCATGGATTAAAAAAAGGAACCTACATTTAAATATTAAGACAGGTAGGTGAAGATGAATTGTACGCAGTCAATACCAAGGGAGTTTCCTTACAAAACCCTGGAGATTTATGTAATCCCTTTTCAATCAACCGCCGCTGTACCGTTTTGCTTACATTAAGCATTGACGTGACTTGTGTTACTAACTTATAGATCCATTTCAATTCGTAATCTCAGATATTCATTTATAGATATATATTATATATTTTTTTATAAAGGATTATTATTATAATTATTTCTGAGATGATTTTTGAGTGACAATTAGTTTTTATTAAACCCTTCAGATACCGTCAATTAGAGACACAATAGTAAGACAATAGATGCGCGGCCACTGGTGGTCGCTTGGGGATTCATGAATTAAACTTCATGTACTATTGCCATCCGCCTATATACTCGTACCTACTGTACTACTGTACAGTAGTGGTCTTAATAAAACAAGGCATTCTCTACCAGTTAACCTTTGGGCAGTTCGTTTTTTTTTTTAATTGATTACCGTAGAATTATATCTCATTCACACACAGGAGTAATTCCTAAATTACTCCTGTATTGTGGGTTTACTCTATCACTTAGACCTGGAATATCTATCAGTAGAGCATAAAATATTTGTTCCATGTGGGAATCAAACCCGCGACACGCAGCGCTGTAGTAAATCGATCACTCGTTGTGCACGCTGGGCTGTATAAATCGGGAGATTGTATAGTATATAACTTCTATATTATGCACGAGACTTTGTTTATTGATGTCTCAGTATCATCTTCACATCTCATGGTCCATGGCTCCCAGAGGAGTATTTTGCCAAAAACTTACTATATTGAATCGTTCTGTGTGTCCTATTGGGAGTACTTACTCTTACCAACTCCTAATTGCAAAATGCTTTAATAGTGTATATGTAGTGTGTATGTGTGTGTGTATATATACAAGCGAATATATAAAAAAAAATTCTTGGTGTGCAATAAAGAATATATATATATATATATATATATATATATATATATATAAAAAAACAAAGAAATAATATTTTAATAAATGTTGGAAATGATCAAGAAGGGAGGTTCAGCATTGAGAAATACGTCGCAAGAAGGAGGATCAAAGCGAAATACCACTCTTTGATTAATCACGAAATCTCAGAAACTATAACAACATGTAACTTACCTTCCTTTTAAGTGTTAAAATCAAGGAAGGTCCTTCTAGAGTGTGGACATCTGCTAAGGACAGTTTTTACGAAATTCAGGGCTGGAATATTAAAAATTAAGGGGGTAAAACAGGGGTTGAAAGAAATGGAGAAACCTATTTTCACGCGGGCGAAGCCGCTGGAAGAAGCTAGTATTATATACAATGACATACCATTGTGCCGGTTGCAGACCGAAAACTAAGCTAAGTTAGTTTAGCTTAGCTCACATAGCCGAAACAGTTTTTCATACTTGTGTGCAGACCGCAAGCTATGCGAACTAACTTAGTTTAGCTCTTGGTCTGCAATCCGTATTGATCTGATTCGATGAATTAAAAAAATATATATTCAAAGATTAAAAAAAAACATATTGTGTAAGACAAATATCACACTAGTATTATAAAGGTGTGTTTATGTCAGTTACTTCTTCTCACTAGATTGGCTGAATGGATTGATCCTGGATCCTGGAATAGCACATAGGTTACTTTTTTATCTCGGGAGTATGTTCCCATGGGAAAATTTTATAGTTTTATGCGTGTGACGCCGCTGGCAGTAGCTAGTTTCACATAATATTATATATTGAAAGTATATTCCAACACTTCTACAATGGCTTCTTACTTATTTTATGTTTTCTTTTGCAGGTAAATGAATATCCACCTTCTTATCTACAAACGAATCGTAAGTACTTAAATTTACAGAAAAGATCGGAACGATTTAAATTGTGAAAAAAAAATCTAGCCATAACAACTTTGTTCGGTACCTACTATCTTATACTTAATTCGAAATAAAATTAGATAATTAAACAATTTTTTTTTACTGGCGTTTAAGCGATTTTGACTTTTATTTAAAAAAAATACGAGTAACAACACTCCATGGTAGTCAGCCACAGTCGAGGTGTGCCCTGCTTGGGCGGAGCATCACCGTGCTCTCGTGCCTCTCGCCCCGGGCCTTGGTTCAGGCCTTGGTTCAGGCCATGGTCCGGAGCGAGGAGGAGTGGCAGACGGTCGCCTCCTTTTGCGAAGCAGTAATGCTAGCAAAAGAGGAGGCCGACCGCATCAGGCAACGACGCTCCCGCCGTCGCCGCCGGGATTCCGATCCCGATTTCCGGCCACCGGAGATGCGGGCTTGCGGACGGCGAGCCATGGGTAGCTCGCTATCCGACCGTCCGGTAACTGTCCGGACCAAGTCCAAGGTGTCGACTGCGCGCACTGTTCCCGTGCTTGCGAAAACACAAAAAAAAAAACTTAGATAACGGACGATGCCGCATTTTGTACGGGCACCGTCCCAACCCTCCAAAAGACATGCATGATCATGATGCATGTCAGTTTATTCATTCCAACCTAGAAAGACAAAACAGCTGCTTAGCAAAAAGGGAGCATTCACCTTAAGGTGGTGCATCACGACTCACATTTTCACTGTTTTTCATACAACCGCTCATAACTGATTATGACGTTATTACACACTTTTCATTAGATATTTTGGAAACACAGTATCTTGTGGATATTATTTAGATTTCTAAAGAAACCAAATTCTAAATTTGTGTAGAACTAATCCAGTAAAAACCTCTGAAAATGTCCTATTTTGTATGAACTTTGACACTTCATAGTTTGCCTAAAAATTAAAAAAGTCAAAAAAGTATTCCTCTAGAGACCTTGCAAATTTTATGATTCTAAATGATGACAACTTTTTCCAAAAGCTTTTAAGGGTTTAAAAAAAACAGCTATTTCTTGGAGCAAGTTTTGTAAAATTTTCGAGTAAATCTCGGAATTACCGAATACTAACAGTGTTTCCAGGCGTTATCTATCTTTTTTTGCGTTGCCTTTTCGTCAAACATCGCGTTGGATTGCATTAAATGTAGTAACAAGCTTTTAAACCATTTTCGATGTTTACGATAAGCGAGTGGAGAAGGACCTTAAGCGCATTAATCAATCTGTTTACAGAGGTATTGACCAAACGTAACTTATCATTATAAATACCCCCATATTACCATTAACGACGTTGCTTATCGATTTAATGATGTTTGGCTCTCAAATTGATTGCGACTCGATGTTTGCCGAGACCAGTTGGGCCCATTCAGAGGTCGAGGGCTCTTCAGAATCCGCTATGATTGGTTGTTAGGTTGTCGTTGGGTGAACCCTGGAGCTGGACTCGTGATCATAGGCACTTTAGTGATTGGGCATGCTGCCAAGTTCATTGGGCGAGTAAGATTCGTAGTATTTCGTGAGTGGTTTTGTCTCGAAACGTGAACAAAGATTGTTCAGAGCGCTTAGTGCGAGTTGTTTTACGTTAACACGATCGACACGTTTATGACGTTCAGCGCTCCGACTGGCCTACTCCTAGCTCTTAAGGCCCAAGCACCCGCACAGCACTATAAAACAGTGAGCAGCCAGGTAGGCTTCAGAAAGTCACTACTCGGTAATGGCCAGGTTTATAGGTTTGAAAGATTTATTGATTCATGAACATTATCAACTATTGAGTATTTTTTTGCGATTAATACTTTTATCTAAAAAAATTTTTAGCAATATCGCAACATTTTTCTACTCCTTCTAAACGGTTTGGATCTTTAGAAACATTTTTACACATAAAAATTGGTGGTTGAATATTCTTCAAAGTGAACATAGCTTAAGAAAATCAATCAATATTTCGCAAAGAAAATGGATTTAAAGATCAACGGGGCTCTATCCGGGGGCAGCTGGCCGGAATTAAATGCACATATACTTGCACTGCCGTCTAGGCGGGTACGAGTGTTGTGCCCATTTCATTCCAGCCTGATGTTCCAGGGACTAAAACTACGGAAACGTTTCGATCGCGTTAACGAAAAAACAAGTCGCGCTCAGCTCTCTGATTTGGAGCTCAGCGATCGTCAGAGGTCTTCTAATTCCCTTTAGTCTTCAGTTCAATATTAGCTTGACGTAATTTGGGGCTCTCAAAATTAATATTTCAATTATACTGTACAAAGATGACTTATTTCTGGATTACTGAAGTGAAATGATTTTATCTTGTAGTGGACTTTAATATAATGTTACAAAATTAATATCTAGAGACTGTTTCGTATTTACACAAAGAAAATTGCGAAGCGATAGACAGATTTCAGATTCGCATAAACTGCTCCATGATGATATCTGATCTGAATAAAAGATCTCAATTTTAATCTGAATGAAAACAAACTCGATTTATTTAAATTTCAGATAAAGATCAAAGTTGACATTATCCTGAAATCGATAGCTTTGAAATTACAAAACTTAACTAATACAAAATACTTTAGGTATTTTAAAAAGCTTATATTGTTTTGGTGCTTTAACTTTGTACATTCCTTTATTTACATATTATTATATTAAAGGTCAAAGTACTTCGTTTTATTTAGAATTGTGTACATTACTCGTTTAAATCAATAAACAGTGTTTGATCATCGTGTTTAAAGTTAGAAACAAGTAGGTAACGAAGAATACTTATATATACGTAAGTATATACCAACATACTCTTTTGATAAAGAGATTCAGATATACATATTTTTTTATAGATTCAATCAACACTAGGGTTGACTAGCGTATAATGCAGTGAAGCTAGAAACTTCGGTCACGAGCAAGTAGAAAATTATCCCAAGGGAACATTTAGTAAATATTTAGGACATGGTCTACTCGTGTGTCTTTCTTCCAAATCATACAGCTATTGAAGCGTAAAATATTAACAAAAGGACAAGCACACACTCGCACATGCACACATACTTTGTACCTTTACAATGTGTAATTAGTGAAAATATTGAATACATCAGTAGGTATTCGGCACGAAGAACCTTTAGCCATAATAATTTTACGCCCGCAGTAGGCACCTACAGCGGGTTCTTAGTCTTTAAAGTGGTAATTAAATCATTTCCTTCTTTTTTAAGTGAAACTTAGTCTAGAAGTAGAATTCAGCAGGTTGAATCACTACGGTTATCACACTGCCACGCACCACGCAGCGTATCGCGTGAAAATGCACCTACACACGTACTTGTGAAAGTGCAGATTTGCGGTCGGCAGTCGTGCGGGTTTTTTACGCACTCACGCGCGTAGGTGTGTTTTGTAAATTCACGCACTCATTTCATACAAAAACACGCACGGTACTACGAGACTCAGTGTGGCATACCTTGCGTGTCACCCCGCACCCACGCGCATTTGAGCTTGTTTCCCCGCATATAGGTGCGTGATCTGCATGAACGTGGATGCATTTTTGGTGTGTTGGACTATGCGTGTTTTCTGAACAAACGGAGATACTTACAAGCATCGTTAAGACACGCATTCACGCACGACGCTGCGGAGTGCGTGGCAGTGTGATAATCGCATAAAGTAAACGTAAAAGTAAATCTTATATTTGAAAAAAAAAAAATGCTTTGAGTTTTGAGTTTTATATATGAAGCTCATGCTCACAAACTTTTAAGTAAAAATAGGCGAAAACATATTGAGTTTAAACTTCAAATCTTCCAGTGCGGTCTCCAAAATTTATAGTAGAAACCAAGGCCAGGATTGGGTGAGCACCTAAGTATCAGGTAGGTGGCTAGACTTGCTTAATTTATGGAGGCCGGCTAAATCTACACTGTGGGCAGATACAGGTAGGCAATTACTAAGATTAAGGTCATTTGTTTTGTACCTTGCAATATGTTGTTAGTAGCTCGATTTATAGGCACGCTGGTCAAAGGTAAGTATTGGTTTTGATCATTTAAAAAAAATATATAAATCTTTGAGGAAAAAGTGGTAGAGTAACCTAACCAAGGTAGATTAGGTTTCTCTAACTTTTTTTTAAGGTGAGAAATCATCCAATGACTTATCCCTTTCAAGAGAGGAGCGGGAGGGCGTGTCAGACTTTTACTGACTAAAACTACACTTATGTTTCTTCTTTGCCCTTTGTGTTTTAGGACCACGAGTTTCCCTTGTGGAAGTAAACTCATGGCTCTAGTAGGCTGCGACCCTGCTGGGCTTCTAAGGTTTTGCTGACATTTCTTTGAGGAGCGCGTGGAACAATATGCGAACTTACCCTAACTTGTGACGCAAATTATAAAATACTAGCTTTGCCCGCGCGGCTTCGCTCCCGCTCTTCCCTACTCCACCCTACTCTACCCTACTCTACCCTACTCTACCCTACTCTACCCTACTCTACCCTACTCTACCCTACTCTACCCTACTCTACCCTACTCTACCCTACTCTACCCTACTCTACCCTACTCTACCCTACTCTACCCTACTCTACCCTACTCTACCCTACTCTACCCTACTCTACCCTACTCTACCCTACTCTACCCTACTCTACCCTACTCTACCCTACTCTACCCTACTCTACCCTACTCTACCCTACTCTACCCTACTCTACCCTACTCTACCCTACTCTACCCTACTCTACCCTACTCTACCCTACTCTACCCTACTCTACCCTACTCTACCCTACTCTACCCTACTCTACCCTACTCTACCCTACTCTACCCTACTCTACCCTACTCTACCCTACTCTACCCTACTCTACCCTACTCTACCCTACTCTACCCTACTCTACCCTACTCTACCCTACTCTACCCCGCCGACCCCGTAGTGTACAAGTCGTGATGGTGAACTAATGACGTAGGTAATGAAATGAGCTCCTACACTTGTGATAGTCACAAATCATTTTTTTTTTTTTTTTTCTGTTCTAGAATACATTACGGAAGTTTTTATTAAATACTAGTTTTTGCCCGCACGGCTTCGCTCTCGCTCTTCCCTACTCTACCCTACCCTACCCTACCCTACCCTACCCTACCCTACCTTACTCTACCCTACTCTACCCTACTCTACCCTACTCTACCCTACTCTACCCACCCTACTCTACCCACCCTACTCTACCCATTTTTATATTGACACCTCTTTTGAGGAAAATTATTGACAGTTTATTGACCTTCTGATCCCCTCTTTACAGGGATCAGAACATTTATTTCATAAATCATATAGTATTTCAATTATTGTCTTTTTAATTATTTTATTGACACCTCCTTTGAGGAATTATTTTGACTAATTTATTTTTATTGACATTTGAACAAAGGGGGGCCTTTACAGGGATCAGTACACTAGTTGTGTTATTTGATTTTTATATTTCACCTCCACTACCATGTTCCTCTCTAGGACCCCGGCCAAGAAAGCCTCCGCAGGACCCCATGTCTCTCCGTCGAACGTGGCTCTCTCCGTCACCTTCGAGGGGGACATTTCCCCTCCCAGTGTTTCAACTCAGGCCTCTAGTGTGAGGCGAAGCATTGGCGAGTGGGAAAACGGGACAATAGCGGATTCTCAGGCTCTCCCGTCAGCCGCTGCGAACCCATCGAAGAAAGCTGCCTCGACCGTGACGGCTTCCCATAAGGTTGCAAAGCGCGCCACTTCCCAGCCGGACAGCAAGGCTGTGGCGCGCCGAACCTCTACTGAGGCACAGGGAGCGTCACCAGGGTCGAGCCAACTGCAGCCGAGCAAACCCACCGATCGGGTGACCGAGGCTCGCAACTGCCTTCTGCGCGCGAAATCGCACCTTGGCGATTCGCGCAATTTGAGGGCAGATCTGAAAGCCGGGATCACCCGATCGGTGGAACGGCTGTACCAGCTTGTGAAGGAGGGGGCGGCGGCTGCTTTACAAGTGAAGGGGGCTGAGCTGGCAAGGGAGGAGGTCATAAAGGCCACACTTCCGCTAGAAGCACCCAATAGCCTCCCGGAGGTTAACTCGCTGCTCGCTTCACTAGCGGAGCACAGCGCGCTGGTGAAGGAGAGCAGCGAGAAGATAGAGAAGCTGCAGCGGGTGATGGAGAGGCAGGGGGAACTGCTGGAGAAGACGGCCACCTACGCGAGTGTGGCGGCGGGTCCACCGAAAAGGCAGACCCCAGGAAGGACCGCGCTACACTCGATAGTGGTGACGTCCAAAGACGAAAGGGATTCAGGAGAGGAAATAATTTCCAAAATTAGAGAGGCGGTTAAAGCCAAAGATGGTGGAATTGAAATAGAGCGTGTGCGAAAGGCAAAGGACAGAAAGATTGTTATGGGATGTAGGTCGGTCGAAGAAAGAAATAAAGTAAAGGAAAGACTCATGAAGGCAGGAGAACACCTCATTGTCGAGAACGTGAAAAACAAAGACCCACTCCTGGTCTTCCGTGGCGTCCTCCGCATCTACTCTGATGAGGAAGTGCTGGAGGCGCTACGCAATCAGAACCGAGATGTCTTTCGCGGCCTCGACAACGAGGAGGACAGACTCGTTATAAAATATAAAAGAAACTCCAGAAACCCTCAGACCCATAGCGTGATAGTCAGCACGTCCCCAATTATTTACGGCAGGATGCTCGATAAGGGAAGAGCGCGTATTGATCTTCAGACCGTCTTCGTCGACGATCAGTCGCCACTGGTGCAGTGCACGAGGTGCCTAGGGTACGGGCATAGTCGGCGACTCTGTAAAGAGGCCGCCGACTTATGCAGCCATTGCGGAGGCCCTCACCTGCGCGCAGAGTGTGCCCAGTGGCTAAAGGCGGATTGCCCAAAATGCCATAACTGCGTCAAGGCGAAGATGGAGAAGACGGACCACAACGCGTTCAACCCCGAGTGCCCTGTGCGTGTCAAGTGGGACAGGCTGGCACGCGCGTCCGTCGCCTACTGCTAAGGTGGTCCCAGTAGACACACTGCCGCACAAAATACTCCAGGTGAATCTTCAAAGGTCGAGACTTGCGACCCATGAGCTTATGATCGAGGCCGAGCAGCGCAAAGCCACCGCAGCGCTGATCCAGGAGCCCTACGTGGGCAACGCTAAACGGATGGGCGGGACCAGAGGCGTCCGAATCTTCCAGAGCACCAGGCAAGGAGAAGGGACTGTCAAAGCGGCCATAGCTGTCTTTGACCCGAAGCTGACCGTTAGACAGTACCCAGAACTCACCACGGACAATATCGTCGTGGTGGGGATCCAAACTGGTGCCTGGAGGGTAACTCTGGTCTCGTTCTACTTTGAGCCAGACCAGCCCTTGGGGCCATACCTGGACAGCCTTAAGAAGGTGGAAAGCGAGACCGGCCCGCATAAGCTCATAATGGGAGGAGACACCAACGCCTGGAGTGTTTGGTGGGGCAGCAGTGAGACCAATAGCAGAGGCGACGAGATGCTGGGAGCTCTCGACCAGCTTGGACTGCAAATACTCAACCGAGGGGAAACTCCAACCTTCGACGTAGTTCGTGGTAACAGACGTTACACGAGCTGCGTCGACGTCACAGCCTGCACAGCGGATATGCTGACGGTGACTGACGGCTGGCGAGTCGTTGATGACTTGACGGGGTCGGACCACAACGGCATAGAGTTCGTAATAAATCTCGAGAAATCTGTGGGTATCACGGTGCACCGGACTACCAGGCTCTACAATACGAAGAAAGCGAATTGGGTTCAGTTTCGTAAGAAACTGCGCCAAATTATGCTTAGTAACCAATACACTGTAAGCCTGTTCGATCAAATCGACAGCGTGGACAAGCTAGACCTGGTAGTCGAGGAACTGACGACGGCGGTACAAGACGCCTGTACCAAAGTGATACCCAAAAAGAAGACTTTCGAGAAGTTAACCGTGCCGTGGTGGTCCGATGAACTCGCCAGCCTGAAGAGGCAGGTGGTCACCAAAAAGCGGAGGATCCGATGTGCAGCGCCGGTTCGTAGACCAAAGGTTGTTGAGGAGTACCTGAAACAGAAAGAAGAGTATGAAAAAGCAATAGTCCAAGCAAAAATCGAGAGCTGGAAGGGATTCTGTGAGAAACAAGACCGCGAAGGCCTGTGGGAGGGAATATACAGGGTAATCCGGAGGACAGAGAAGAGAGAGGAGGACATACCGATGGTAAGGGATGCGACGACATTAGACCCCGAAGAATCAGCGCGGTACCTAGCCGAAACGTTCTACCCGAAAGACCGTCCGGAGGGGGACAACGAGGAGCACAAAGAGGTGCGGAAAAGAGCGGAAGAGGTGAACGGAGGAAACCAAGTTGAGACCTGGGACCCTCCCTTCACTCTCGACGAGCTAAGCCGAGCTGCTTCCTCGTTCAACCCCAAAAAAGCCCCCGGTTCCGACGGTCTGACGGCGGACATATGGGGCCACGTAATCCATCAAGACCCAGAATTTGTTCTGCACTTGATGAACAAGTGCCTGGCGCATGGATACTTTCCACGGTCCTGGAAAGAGGCAACGGTCGTTGTGCTCCGTAAACCCGCGAAAGAAGACTACACCACTCCGAAATCTTACAGGCCGATTGGTCTATTGCCCGTACTCGGCAAGATATACGAGAAGATGCTCGTGGCCCGACTCAAGTTTCATCTGCTACCCAGGATGAGTACTCGCCAGTACGGCTTCATGCCCCAAAAAAGCACTGAGGACTCCCTCTATACACTCATGGGGCACATTCGTGGCAGACTCGATTTAAAGAGGCTTGTCACGATTGTGTCCTTGGATATAGAGGGAGCCTTCGACAACGCTTGGTGGCCGGTCATACGAGTGCGTCTGGCTGAGGAAAAGTGTCCTGAGAACTTGAGAAGGGTCTATGACAGTTACTTGTCCGAGAGAGTGGTGAAAGTTAGGTACGCGGGAGCGGAGCATAAATCCAGGACCGAGAAGGGATGCGTCCAGGGGTCAATCAGTGGCCCCATATTGTGGAACGTGGTGCTGGACCCGCTGCTCAAAGAACTGGAAAGGATGGGGGTCTATTGTCAGGCGTTTGCGGACGATGTCGTCCTTGTGTTCGATGGGGAGACGGCACTTGAGGTCCAGAGGGATGCCAGTGTCGCCCTTGAGTACGTGCGCGCATGGGGTGTCGCTAACAAGCTTAAGTTTGCGCCACATAAGACCAAAGCAATGCTGGTAACGCGCAAACTTAAGCACGACACCCCATGTCTCAGAATGGGCGGGGTGGACATTGGCATGTCTGAGGAGATCAAACTGCTCGGTCTCACCATCGACCACAAGTTGACCTTTAACACCCACGTCGCAAACGTCTGCTCCCGAGCCATCGGTATATATAAGCGGCTGTCGAGGGCCGCAAGGGCCAGCTGGGGTCTGCATCCTGAGGTCATCCGCTGCATTTATACAGCTGCAGTCGAACCCATCGTCCTGTACGCGGCGAGTGCGTGGTCGCCGGCCGTAACCAAAATTGGAGTCCAAAAGAAGTTGAACGCCGTCCAGAGGAGCTTCGCGCAGAAACTGTGCCGAGCCTATCGCACGGTCTCCTTACACTCGGCACTGGTGCTGGCTGGGATACTCCCTCTCGACCTCCGAATTCGAGAGGCGGCCTCACTCTATGAGGCCAAGAAGGGATTACCCCATCCAGTGCTAGGGGACAGGGAGATCGAGCGAGTGGCATCGGCACTAGAGATGCCACATCCTGCTGAGCAGAGGGCCATTGCACTGCGAAGCCTGGTAGACGAGGAGCAATATAATAACCACCGCGACTACGCGGTGAAAATCTTTACAGACGGCAGCAAGATTGAGGGCAAGGTCGGGGCCGCACTTTCGGTGTGGACCGACCAGACGGAAGTCAAGGCCCTCAAACTTGCGCTGCCGTCTTATAGTACCGTCTACCAGGCCGAGCTCCTTGCCCTCTGCGAAGCCACGAAAGAAGTCCTCCGAAGGACCGAGACGGCGTTCGCTATCTACAGTGACTCCATGGCAGCTCTCCAAACAGTCGTGAACCCCGAAGCCCTCCATGCCCTCGCAGTGGAAACGAGGGACGCCATCCGCCGCAGCAGTATCCAGAACAAGAGCGTCTCCTTGTTCTGGATCAAAGCTCATGCGGGGCTGGAGGGTAACGAGAGAGCCGACTCGCTCGCAAAGGAGGCTGCCCTAAGGTGTAAGCGGCAACCCCACTACGATAAATGCCCGGTTTCATTCGTTAAGCGTATGATCCGTATGGAAACGCTGAGCGAATGGAACCGGAGGTATTGTACTGGGGAAACGGCGGCCACGACGAAGTTGTTCTTCCCATGCGCGATCGCAGCGTACAGGACGGTGCGTAAGATAGAGGTGACCCAGAAGCTGACCCAGGCCCTAACGGGGCACGGTGGGTTCTCCGAATACCTGACACGCTTCAAGTGTAAGGAGAACCCAGCGTGCGCCTGCGACCCCGACAAGCAGGAGACGGTCCTCCACCTGCTGACGGAGTGCCCTGTGTATTCCTCCCACAGGCACGACTTTGAAATGGGAGTCGAACTGCAAGTCACAAAAGGAAACTTATGTCTCTTAATAAGTGACCGAAAGAAGAGGAAGTCTTTCATTGATTATATAATTAAAATTGTCCAATCTGTCAATAGACGAAATAAATGATTGACACTTTATTATTTATAAGTTATTTTATCTGTTATGTACAATTATGACCTTTTTATTAGAAATTGAAAATAAATTTTATAAGGCCCATCAAATTTTATTGTACCAGTTATTTTATATTAATATTTATAATCACAATTATGTATTATACACGGATCTTAACAATATACACCAATGATTTTTTTTTTACAATTATTTTAACAATTATTATTCTTACTATTTATCACACCTAAATTAGATTTCTCTTATAATGACGACATTCACAATACAATTATTAAGATGAAAACATTTTGAATTGATTATTATCTTTACATTTATTAAATTACAAACACAATAAATAAATTTAAAAATAACAAAAAGTACCTACGTCCCTAGAAAACTTCCCTGCGTAACCTGACGGCAGGGGGGCCTTCCGCATGGCAGGAGTGGTTTTTAGCCGGTAGGAGTCCGGCACTACCCAGACTGCCTTGCTGCAAAGCAGTCTGGGTGTCCATGATGGATTTCCCACTCCAGCCACAAAAAAAAAAAAAAAAAAAAAAAAAAAAAAAAAAAAAAAAAAAAACCCTACTCTACCCTACTCTACCGTACTCTACCCTACTCTACCCTACTCTACCCTACTCTACCCTACTCTACCCTACTCTACCCTACTCTACCCTACTCTACCCTACTCTACCCTACTCTACCCTACTCTACCCTACTCTACCCTACTCTACCCTACTCTACCCTACTCTACCCTACTCTACCCTACTCTACCCTACTCTACCCTACTCTACCCTACTCTACCCTACTCTACCCTACTCTACCCTACTCTACCCTACTCTACCCTACTCTACCCTACTCTACCCTACTCTACCCTACTCTACCCTACTCTACCCTACTCTACCCTACTCTACCCTACTCTACCCTACTCTACCCTACTCTACCCTACTCTACCCTACTCTACCCTACTCTACCCTACTCTACCCTACTCTACCCTACTCTACCCTACTCTACCCTACTCTACCCTACTCTACCCTACTCTACCCTACTCTACCCTACTCTACCCTACTACTCTACCCTACTCTACCCTACCCTACCCTACTCTACCCTACTCTACCCTAATCTACCCTACTCTACCCTAATCTACCCTACTCTACCCTACTCTACCCTACACTACCCCATTTTTTTTTCCATAAGAACCTTCTCCTCACAATAACAATCACAACAAAAAAAAAATCAGCCAAATCGGTCAAGCCGTTTTCATGCCAAGTCGTGACAAAGGAAAACGGGGGTCATTTTTATATATATAGATGTAAAATAAAATATAAAAAAGCTGCTTAGTTGATAAGAAAAACTTTTTTTTAAATGTAGAAATCATCAAATAACTCTTTCCGCTTTTGAGGGCGCGTGACGGAGAACTTTGAAAGACTAAAAACACTGGTGTTCTCTCAGTTGCTTTTTAATTTCCAGGTCCACGCTGGGTTTTCGAATAACCCCTAATCCTAAAGAATACCTTAGCGCGACTTTTTCGCATTTGGACTGCTTTAGAGATAATATATCTATGTCAATATTTCATGAATGATTATGTAATTTATTTTATTTTTAATTATTTTTTTCTTATTATACTGTAATAATGACTCTCTACACGTTTTGGTTTCGACTGTTAGTGCAGAGAGTACCTGTAATAAAATTAATAAATAAATAAATAACAATGAAAACGCGGACTTTTCTTGCTGACGGGGGCGGGTTTTTCATTCAACCCACTTCCGTCAGAAATGATACTGAACGCAATTAGCTCCTGATCATCGCGTTCAGTTTCATTGGTGAGACTTGACTTTATGGGCTACGTGTTTAATATTTAACACTGGTAAACGATAGCGTACCTACTCTTTATCATCATCTTCTTACCCTAGTCCCATTTTGTTTGAGGTCGGCGCAACACGTTTTTTTCTTCCATTCTGTTCTGTCACTCGTCACGCTATCACTAACTCCCTTTTCTTTCATATCATTTCTCACACAATCCATCTATTTTTCTTTGGCCTCTTTCTCCCTCTCCATCCATTCCCATGTAAACTCATAACTATTTTAGCAACATGCGTTTCATCCCTTATGATATAATTGATAAACCATACCAAAACAAACGGTTTCCTTTCAACTTTTCAGTCACTGGTGCCACTTTCAGATAGCATACCTACTTGTTTAAATTATTAATTAATTTTAATTTCACTACCACTAACAAACGTAAGTATTCCAAAGCAAAGAGGCTGTTAATCAATTTGGTTAATTAAGAAGAGGTTTTAGTTGATTTTAGAACATTAATTACATTTCACATCAAAGATAAATGTGTAATATTACATTTCGTTCGGTCTATTTCCATCGGCTCAGTATTCCTGAATATTCTTTGAATAAATAATATTATGTTGATGGAAGCTCCTGATATTATGAGACGCAATACCCATAGACTCGTTGTCTGGTAGTCGATGAGTATCTTAGATATATTTTATAGCGTTGTAATGGAAAGATTCAGCCATACAAAAAGTAGGGCTTGTGGAATTTGAAATACTTATTCATATGAGGAACTTTTCACTTTTTGCAAACAATCATATCGTAGATAAACCTAAAATTAGCTCTCCGTAAAGAGCTTGTAATCTATAATAGTAAGTTTTAGTTGTAATAATATAGGTATAAGTTTTAATTTCCAAATCTAATATTTGTATTTAGTTTGGTTGTTACAGTTTTTCTAATTTATATCAACTTAAAAAAATAGTGTTGTTCACCGAATGTTTGGAAGAAGACATTGTTTTCTGTAACTCAAGTATCCCATCTAGCATAGGAGTCAAAATTCCATTATATTTGTATACATCATCATTAACCTTTTTAATGTGACCACTGCTGGGACTCAGGCCTCCTTGGGCCATGCAGGCCCAGTGCGGGTTGGTGAATGTTACACGTCTTCGAAATTTTAGTTCTAGGACATGCGGGTTTCCTCACGATTTTTTCCTTCACCGTTTTGAGAGCAGTGGTGATGAAAATTACACAAAGTAATGCGGCTGGTTGGGTTCGAACCCGAGACCTACAATTCGTAAATCGGGGCCATTGCAACTCGGCCACCACTGCTCTTAACTTAAGCACAAAAGCGGTAAATAAACATTATAATAAATGAACTTATGAAAATACGTTTAATTTGTTGTTATAATTACAGCTAACATAAATGGAAAATGTTCGGGAATTAAGTTTATGGACCGATAAACTATACCTAGTTATTATATCTCAAATGACTGAAATCAGCATTCTTATTATAAAATATAAACTTTTAATTAAAATATCACCGCCATTTGATATCATCATCATCATCATTTCAGCCGAATGACGTCCACTGCGGGACATAGGTCTTCCCCAAGTGTATTTTAAATTAAATTAATTACAACATAATATTTTGTAATTAATTTAGGCAGCTTACGCAGCGCAGCGGTCAATCGCTCAAACAATGCACCAACCGAGCTTTAATATTGCGCATGTTAGAATCATACTATCTATTGGTGAGATGATAACTGCATGAAAATATAATCTGTTTATTAGATTTTATCGTGAACAGAAGGTACTATTGGAATACAAATTATTTTGTTTTAATTCAGGTCCACTCCTATGTCAGTTTTCTACGAATCCATTAACTTGTGAAAGGTTAGCAAACATTAGATGGGTACAGTAATTCTTGCGTTGCAAAATACTACTAGTTTTGTCAGCTGCTTCGCCTGTGTAAGGGTGCTTTTATACCAGAGATATGCTAAGCAGCTATGCTGCGAGTATCTGCAAGCTATGTTTTAAACTATGTGACCGTTTCCACTGATGCTATGCTAAGCAGGGTGAGTAGGATGTGCTATGAAGATGCTCTGCTATGAAAGAGGAAGCTGTGCGAGAAATCTACATCTTTTCTCAGCCGTAAAACATCAACTATTGGATAAAGGCTTCAACTTTGTAGGAGGTCTTCCAACGTTTGATTTTCGGTGCGTGATCGCCACTCCAGAAGCTTTTGGCCCCATCGACCATCTGTTCTTCGAGTAATGTGGCCTGACCACAGCGACTTAAGTTTTTCGATTCTTTGGGATATGTCGGCAACTTTGGTTCTTTTGCAGATATTTTCATTCACAAGGATACTCGCGAGTATATCCCTTTCCATTACCCTTTTGGTGTTTTCAAGCCTTCTGGTGCGGCCCATTGCATAGGACTATATATTACAAAAACACTAAATTGGTGCTCCGGTATAAGGCGTGAAAAGTGAATAGTACTTAAAACCAACAATCAAACTGACTTACTTTCGCATTTATAACATTATTATGGAAGTATGAATTAATTACGTTTCCGTTTTAAGCGGAATAGGTTCCTGGAAGTAGAAACAATTAGAACTAGGTAATGTTATACTGTATTGTGTGCGATACGGTAGTAGGCGCTAATGTGACGGAATGCGACGTTTATTCCATTGCTTTGAGCATTTTATGACGAGCATTGTACGTTAGTTTGAGGCCAAATATTAAGTAGTAATGTACTAGTATCTAGACGCTGCATTGCAGAGCATGCTTACATGCTAAGATGGTTAGTGGAAATTTAGTCAGAACGCCGATTGAGCTTGATTGGAGTTCGTCATTTTTTTTTTTCAATTTGTTTTTGATGTGACTGTTCATTCGTACAATGTTTTAAAATGGCTTTTTATTGTTTAGGTATCTATTTAGACCTCTCTGTTTTTGAGGTTGGCACACTATATGTTTCTTCAGTGGCTGTTTGCATTACAGGGCCACAATAGCATTTTTGAATTATGGCAAAGCCATGGTGGTATCGACCCTAGTGCCAATCAAACTGACATCTCTTTGAGCCTGGGACACAACGTGCTGTTGACCCAGGCTTGGTCCTTATCAGACGGCGAGTTGCTCATTGCTTGACCTCCGCATAGCCGTGCCTACGGTAGCCGGGAGACTCCTGGACTCCCAGGATGTCTCCTACAGCAGCCGTGGCCTGTAGATTGTCTCTCCTTCACGCTTGCCTCTTTTGCCCAAATGACTGCTTCAAGTCTCACAATTCCCTGTTCAATTATGATGAACGCAATACGGATACCATGCGCCATCTTTTTCCAACACATTCACAGTTTATAAAACACGTTCACATTTTATAGATCAAACATTTCGCTATCCTTTAGCTTCAACAAAACCAATTCATTCTTTATCCAACATTTTCAATTATCGTTTGATGCAACGCTTTTATTCCTTTTAATCAAGCTGTGGAAATGGTTTTAAGGCGTATAGTCCCTTGAACATCTGGCCGGAATTAATTCATGAATCCCCAAGCGACCACCGGTGGCCGCGCATCTATTGTCTTACTATTGTGTCTCTAATTGACGGTATCTGAAGGGTTAAATGTACACGTACTCGTAGGTACTGCTGTCTGTGCCCGCATAGAGCCCCACTGACTTTTAAAACCTATTTTCCGAAATATAGATTAACTAACTGCTACCAGCGGCTTCGCCCGCGTTATAGCAGAAAATTATCCCAAGGGAACATACTTCCGGGATAAAAAGTATCCTATGTCCTATTCCAGGACGTGGTCTATCTATGTACCAAGTTTCATCAAAATCGGTTTTGCCATTTAGGCGTGAAGACATAACAAACCAACAAACAAACTCACTTTCGCTTTTATAATATTAGTAAGGATTTCCATTATGCTTTGTACTCGTACCTATATTCTGCAGAATTAATCAGCGACTTTTTTGTGTAAACATATTTCTAAAGACCAAAGTTTGAAAGGAGCCGAGAAAACGAGCGAAAAAATTTCATGTTGCTAATTTTTTTTTTGCATTAGTAAAATGTACAAAAATATACAAAAAAAAAATATGTTACATATGAAACATTTGTATGTATATTACTACCTATTTAAAACATTTGTTTTTTCTTCCAAATCTATTAACCCAGCCGAAATCACTGTTTTATTGCACTGCTCGGGAGCTAGGGCCTTAATACTTTTGTTATAAGCACTACGCTTCGCGTTGAAAACGTGTCATAAGTTGGGTTCATGCATGACAGCAGACGATGACACGCGAACGCTACGAAAGCTTGTTAGCTTTTTTAATTTACCCTCTGTATTTGTATATTACATTTTTAATAAAGTTTAGGAGCAAACATAGCCAGCGAGATGTTTGTACTTAAAATGTAACGTTACGAAAATTATTTTTTCGTTCGAGATTAGATTTTAATTGTTTTATTAAGTTACTAGCTTTTGCCAGCGGTTTCACCCGGCTGAAAGTAGGTTTCTTAATACAAACTTTGGACCCTCGTTTTATCCACTTGGGGGATGAATTTTGGTAAATTATTTCATAATTTTTTATACTGCATGAAAAAAAATCTGTAAAAAACCACAACGGCAAAACAATACAGCAATCTTGTTTCAGCCACCACTGCAGGTTACGCCTGTCAGACGGAGACACAGGGCGATTTCTGGCCACTGTAGGCTGCTAACGGCGATCAATGAATAGCTCGCCGCGTTGAGCTCCACTCGCGCCGTGATGATGTGGCTAGCTAAAACCTATACCTGCTAAGGCTGTGGGGTTATTCGAAAGAGTAACCGTGGCCTTGAACATGGATGAGTTTTTTAATCAATAAAAGCCTAATGCTCCCGCTGGGTCTACCTAGAGCGAGAAGGTACAAGGTATTTCATAATTTTTTGCACTAAAAAAGGCTAGTGCAATACTAAATTGGTACCGTTGAACTCCGTCAGTGAAAATAGCCCTACCACAAGCTCTTAACGCGATCCATTTGACGACCTAAACTGAACTGTTAAAGGGATAGAGCTATATAGTGTGTATAGCTCCATCCTTCTTTCTCGTTTGCACTCCTAACTTTTTAATACGTCATGGTAAGACCTGGTCAACTTTGTTTTTGACGCAAGTCAGCGCTTTTAACGTCGCGTTGCTAAAGTCATTTATTTTTTATGTCAACAAAATAAATAACTAATTCATTTGTATATCAAAATTTAAGAATCTGAAAAGAATTTAATTTCATATTCATACGCGTGTGTTAAAATTTCAAGCTTGTTTTACTTTCAGGCTTTTGGAATACTTTTAGTAAAATGTTGAATAAATGAGTACCACTACGATACTTAATGAATTTTTGATATACTTATAAAGAAATGGAATTTTTGGAATGGTCACGTTACTCACTGCTATGTTTTAAAAACGTAGCAACACTTGATTGAAATATATTTCTGAGTTTTTTTTTTTGTAATTTTATTACTAAGCATAAGTATTAACATCCTTATAATGTTCCCACTGCTGGGATTCAGGCCTCCTCTCTAGGAGAGAAAATGGGCTGTAATCTGCCACTAGGGCCCAGTGCGGGTTGATGGATGTCGCATGTCTTAATTTTTTGGTTCTAAGGCATTTTCCAACCATTGACCGTTTTCTCACGATGTTTTCATTCACTGTCTTGAGAACAGGGGTGATGTAATAAATTCATTTTATTATTAGAGCAGTAGTCAAATTAATGGTTATTTTTCTGTGATTAGGTCATCATATTTTGCTATCATTTGTCATGTGTGTCATTTTTGTTTGGTGTTACAACGATGGTGTTGTCATCGATCGATATTAATAAGGTCAATTGCTGTGACAGATTTTGGTGTCAAAAGATTCGTTCTATCAATGGATCGATTAAAGCTAGAACTACATTAGGCCAACGCACGTGTGTACATAACACGCCTGTTTTGTACGTAGAGCGACCTCGCGTGGAGTTGATCAACTGTAGACCGACGCGCCCAGATCGGCGAGTGTGTTATACTTGCGCGCAGTGTAGTTCTAGCTTTATCGTCTATAGTTGCCACTATATCGATCAAATAGGGAGCTACTGTTTTGCTGAAAATGGTATGACATGATGTAACGTTAAATGCGCAAAACCTGAAATTAGTTTGATCAGAATAACGAGTAGAATTTATCAAACCACTTTTTAATATAGGTTACATTTTTCAAAAAATCTTCATTAAAAACTTCGACCTGTCTATTTATGAATAGATCAAGCCATCATGTGCGCAAACCCGCCCAAATAGGTAAACAAACACAAATGGATGTAGTCCAATCAAATTTTCTCATACGCGGGATAATAAAAGTTCTTATTTCAATGCAGATACGAATTTTAAATAAATTAAAACTGCACATAAAACCTTAAATTAAAAAAAAAAAATTTTCCTCACAGAATTAGTTCAATTTAATTAAAAATCGCTTGGGGTGTCTGAGGTTTTGCGCATTTAATGTTACACGTTGTATAGATCAAATAGGGAGCTATTATTTTACTGAAAATGGCATGACATGATAGGTATATAGACAAAAGTTACGCTTATTGCATCTTTTCCTGTCAGTAAAGGATATTACTTGATTACAAAATTATCTAATTATATGTATAGTGTTGAAAACATTTTCGAAATTACTGGCCGGTTACAATTAGTCAATAATTAGGTGTTGTATCGCGGTTAATAAATTATATCCTTGTTCCTAATTATACGTACCGATAAATGAATAATTGGTGTACTGATGCCTCCTACTAGTAACGTCGCGGCTGCGGAGAACCCTAAGTAGCGGAAGTATGTATATTAACTTTATTAGTTATATTTTCAAGCTGTTTAAAATTGAAACTCTTGGATCTTGAAGTTTGAGTACTCATTTGTCTTCACATGGCCCAAAGTCTGGTCATTTACCTTGGGCAGAGGAACAGCATTGCCATAAAGAGTGCCAATACCGCCAGATAATAGGGCCACTCGATAGTTATCAGCAATGCAGAGGATTTTTCAACATTTTTTTTAACGGATATAAACTAGTGCTTGACTGCGATCCCACCCCATAATAAGTCGGCAGGTAGTGCTTAATTGTTTTTAGTTAGCTTTAATTAGTTAAGAGTTTTTTTATTTTTTATTAGGTTGACCTGGTAAGGGTCAAGGGAATCCAACAGATGCCAGACGCATAGGGCCGGTCGTTATGACGACACTTACCTGATGGGTGCCTTTACAGGGCACTTTGGAACCAACGACATGCTCATGAAAATGGGTCTAGCCGCGACTCCCATGTGCAGGTTGTGTGAGGAACATACAGAACGCATGGAACACCTGCTGTGCACATGCGATGCTTTGGCTAACAAGCGAATGAGTCTTCTAGGGGTAGGATATCCAAGACCAGAGGATTACAGGCTCTTATCCCCCCGCATCTCGTTGTGAAACTTATGAAGGAAATTTTCAGCGAGGTTGAGGAGGAGTAAGCTATCTAGGGGACCACAAAAGATCCACATGGGTCTAAGTGTTCGAGTTGTTTCTCGGCTCCTCAACAAGATAAGATATGATATGACGACACTTGGAGGAGGCCTAAGCCCAACAGTGGACTTGGTGTGGTGCTTGGATACATGGATAATTTTTGCTATCATTGTTTAAAAATAAGTTATATTTAGAGACATTCAGTTTCACACATTTCCTATAAAGTGTACATCTCATGCTAATTAAATCCATGAATCAATTTCATCAATCGTGAATATCGAAATGCTAATAGGATTCATAGCTACGTAGATATGCAAATATACGGTCCCTTATCTGTCAGTCATAAGTCAATCACAGTAGTCAATTTGACACAATTACTAAAAACAAAGCCTAAAATAATTATTTTTTCTAATTATGTTGGATTTTTTGGCGATTTTTATTTAGTGTACTTAACAATGTAGGTCTTGTTTTCAGACAATAATAAAAAAAAAATATAAAATAGGTGAATAGTGAAAAATATACTGAACACCTTTGACATACGATTTTTTTCGTTTCCCTGATATTCACACCTTATATTCAGAGCGGAATTTAATAATAGAATTACTTAAAGTCAGAATTAGCATTTTTAATCCAGAGCGACTTATACCTATACAGGGTGTAAGGGACAGACCCATAAAGGGTGTAAGGGACAGCCTCCACAAACTTTACTCAGTAGACCAAACTGAACAACTTTCCACAAGATTTTTTTTCAGGAAACGAAAATAAAAATTGGCATCTCCATATAAACTGTCCAATCAAGTTTTTTTTTCAAGAGCAAGCCCTTAAATTTTGTGAAGGGCTGTCCCTTACACCTTGTATGTAGAAAAATATGTTAGCTACTGAAATACCAAACAGAATTCCACTTCCACCAAGAAATAAGTCTCGATACAAAACTTTAAAACTAGGCTACCTCTAAACAGAGATAGCGTGCAGCAAAAGTAATTATTTTCTTGACAGCTGGAAAATGTCTATTACCGTGGTGGGGTGCTCTATAAACAGTCATAACGAACCAACTACTGGGGATCTACTAGCGTATGCCACCCACTTATGGGGCGAGGCCCTCGAGAAGAATGGGGAGGCGATTGCGGTCTCTTTGGACGTCTCGAAGGCCTTCGACAGGGTATGGCATGCTAGTCTCTTAAGTAAGCTTCCGGCATATGGCATATCCCCTGGTCTGATTAACTGGATAAAAGACTTCCTGAGAGAACGGTCTCTTCGTGTTGTTGTCGATGGATGCTCATCAGAGCCCATGTCGACTAATGCCGGAGTTCCTCAGGGGTCAGTTCTCTCTGCAACTCTTTTCCTGTTGCACATTAATGACCTGCTGATGCCCGGTATCTATGGGTATGCAGATGATAGCACAGTTGTAGAGAGATACCTGCCAGGTACTCGGACTAGTAAGGAACAAATCCGGTCCGAACGAGAGGCTATGGTAGAGCGTGTGAATATCTCACTTCAGGCAGTCTCCGAGTGGGGCGAAACCAATCTGGTGGGATTCAACGCCGCCAAAACACAGGCGTGTCTGTTCACCGCCAAAAGGAGCCCGTTCACCTCGGCTCCTACTTTTCAGAATGTAACATTGGATTGTACCGACCGCCTTCAGCTCTTGGGTGTTGAAATTTCCTCCGACCTCAATTTTGGGCGGTTCATTGAGTCCAAAGCCAAAGTTGCTGCTAGGAAACTAGGCGTTCTAGCAAAGGTCCGGCGGTACTTCACACCGGGACAGCTTTTAATGTTATACAAAGCACAGGTCCGATCGTGTGTGGAGTACTGCAGCCACATATGGGCTGGTGCTGCAAAGTGCCACCTGGCAGCTTTGGACTCGGTGGAAAGGCGTGCGAAGAGACTGATTGGTGATCCAGATATGGTTAAGTCCAATCTTCAAAGCCTTGAGCACAGGCGTAGGGTAGCCAGCCTTTCGGTGTTTTACAGGTTGCATTTTGGAGAGTGCGCGCAGGAATTGCATGACTTGATTCCGCCATCCCATTTCTACCACCGGACAAACCGACGTACGGCGAGTATCCACCCTTACGTTGTTGAAACCTCCACGGTCCGGACTAAGCGTTTCGCTTCGTCTTTTATACCGCGTACATCGAAGGACTGGAACAATTTGCCTGCTGCGGTCTTCCCGTCCGATTACAATCTGAGCGTCTTCAAGGCTAGAGTGAATAGGCTCTTAATAAACTAGTGCGTCTCACCATCAACGATTGCATCACCGCTTACCATCAGGTGGGATTGCAGTCAAGTACTAGTTTATATCAGATAAAAAAAAAAAAAAAAAAAAAAAAACTTGGGTAGCGATGCCATGTTCGCCGCACATGACAAGGAGATAGCAAGGCGCAATGCAATTTTAACACTGTAAAGGTGTGTGTAATTGTATCTTCATTGTAGGTGGATATTTTGTGTAGGTTTTGATGTTACTGTTGACAAGTCTAGAAGTATTTAAATAAAGTTTTGCTATCTAAAACTTATCACAGACGAGGCTTGGAGTGTTATCACGACTTCTTAATGCGATCCCTTTTTATAATAATAATAATAATAATAATGTTTATTTCAGACCACAATAAATCCATATAAAATTGTTAGTAAAACCTTAAAAATTAATGTTAGTGTCTTTTATTACATATACGAGGATTACTAATAAAATATTAATTGTTTGGAATCGAACCCCACACTATCCACGGAGTATATAGTACATACTCGTTGATGTATGAAGTCCGATCCAGTGACGCAGCATTGGGCAATCCCACCTACCGCACAACACGCTCAGGATACCGTGGGAGCTGGCACGCACCCGCTTCAGGACCGAGGCAGACCGCTTTCGGATGATAGCATGAAAGCCGTCAATCCTCGCCTCAGCAAACATCGTTGACGCGCTACAAAACCGCGGCAGTCCTGCCAGCATCCTAAACGCGTTGTTATACTGTACACGCAGGGCATTGTATGTCTTTTGCGTATACCTAACCCACAGACTGCACGTGTAGAATGACTGGCAGTAAGCTTTGAAAAGCGTTATTTTAACTTGCTTGCTACACCGTGCAAATCTTCGGATCAGCATATTGCATCGGACAGCCAACGCCCTGCGTTCCCTCTCAATGTCCAGGTCATCACTTAAGTCATCAGTGACCCAGTGACCCAGGTACTTGAATTGTGTGACTCTTTTTAGAGGTGTGTCACTGATAGTTACCTCTGGCACGTTGGAGTAACACTTGCCACATGCTTTAAAAACGAGTAACTCACTCTTTTTAGCATTATACCTGAGTCCCTGAGCCACCGCATAGTCCTCACATATCTGCAGAAGGCGCCTGAGAGCACCGATCGATGGACTCAACAACACCATGTCGTCTGCGTAACTGATATTATTAACACACGTCCCATCTATATGACAACCTACATTAGTGTTGCTGAGTTCAACGATCAGCTGATTAATATATAAATTAAAGAGGCGAGGTGAAGTTATCCCCCCTTGCCTCACCCCGCACTTCAAGTTATACTCCCCTGACAACACTCCGGCCCACCTGACATAGTTAGTCTGGTTTTGATACCAGAACCTGAGCAAAGAAGTAACAGAATCATCAACTTCAGTTTCTCGACGCAGCTTTTCCCACAAAATGTCGTAGGACACAAGGTCAAATGCCCTCGACAAATCGAGGAAGCAAGCATTGATCGGAGTCCCTCTATCTGTGTAATACTGGACTGTCCGCTTGAGACACAAAATGGCAGCCTCTGTCGATAGTCCAGGCCTAAAGCCAAATTGAGCATCATGCAATTCAACGCGGCTGGCCATATGTGCGTCAAGTAGACAGTCCAGAACTTTGGCTGTAATAGTTGCTAGAGAAATTGGCCTGTAATTCGAAGAATCGGCCAGATCTCCCGTCCTATTTTTAACTATAGGGACAACTATTGTCTTCATAAGGTCATTCGGTAGGTAGGAATGACTCATGCACAGCGAATAAAACATAGCCAAAACTCTAGGCAAGTGCACACCCGCATACCGTAGGTGCTCAACGCTAAGGTGATCATGTCCAGGAGACTTACCCCTTACCATACTTTTGATGACATTTGCAACTTCCTTGGCAGAGAACTTTAACGGGGAGTTCCTCTCAGCGCTGGGCACCCACGGCGCAGACGACGCTTGGTTTAAAGGTGGATCAACTTTGAATTGATTCATAAACATATTTGCAATAGACAACGGGTTGCACTTACCCGCCACGCTCACAGGGACGCTCCGCTTGGGATTCATTGCATTGGTATATTTCCAAAAACTGCTGAAATCTTTTTTGTTATGATGTTCAGCTATTATATCCATCTTGATTTGCACTTGGTTATTACGACACCATTTCAACTTAGATTTGAATACTTTTCGAGTTTCACGCATTTTATCAAAGATACTTCCCGAGATTTTATGACTTAAAGTTTGTTGTGTGTGTACGACTTATATAGCTCCATCTCCCCTAATAGTAAATCCCCTGTGTTCTAGCTGTAGGGGCACCATTGGGTGATTCTGATTACGCTACTCTTAAACCACCTAGGGTTCAACTGCATATACATATACAAAGACTTGCTGTCTTTGTATTTTGAGTTCCCTGTCTGGATTGGGCGAGAAAGAGTGTGAAATTTTGGCATTTTGCTTTTCAAGATTACGGTAATTGGTTCTACCGTAAAACAGACGGCTCTCGCGTCTATTTTGCTTGCAGTTTTTACCGGTTCGACGGTGAGCTTCCCAGTGCTCGTCATCTATGATTTAATACGTCTGAAGTAAGTTCCAATTTAGTCTAAGAGATGCTTAATTGAAAATTTTGAATGGTAAGTTATCTAGAATGGAGATCATGATTTAAACTCGAATCATTGTCAGCAAAAAGTAGTGAAGACCCAGTTTCGGTTTTTTAAGGGCTTGCAGTTTTTACCGGGTCGACGGTGAGCTACCCAGTGCTCGTCATCTATCATTTAATACGTCTGAAGTAAGTTCAAATTTAGTCTAAAAGATGCTTAATTGAAAATTTTGAATGGTAAGTTAACTAGAATGGAGATCACAATTTACAGTCGAATCAGCAAAAAGTAGTGAAGACCAAGTTTTGGTTTTGTAAGGGCTTCCTGTTTTTTTTAAATCTTCATAACATACTAAAACTTTCATAATCTTCTAATATTTACCATTTTCTGTTTTCCCCCTTGAGCGCATACGTGTGTACAGCTTGACTGACAATGAAAAACACTTAATTGTCGTAAAGTATGACACGGGTGTATGAAATTTATTCGGCCAAGAAAAATTAAGTTTTTTGTTTAGTGAATTTTACGGGGAAACACACAACTACGTAATAATAATATCCCTATACGCCAGAGGGGTTAAATGGGTAAGCCATCCCGAATTCACCCTAACTCAATATTAAATATATGCGACTCCCGACCTAGTAAGCCGTCTTCGCAATAAAAATAATCTACAGCTTGTTCACTATGATTGCGACTGCAGTATCCAACACTGAATTAATCAACTGTAGGTTGACGATCTTGAGCTGAGTTCACAGTTACATTTTCTAGATATCTGTTAGTAGTACTTTAAATTATAGCCTTTTTAATGTGCCCACTGTTGGAACTAAGGCCTCCTCTCTAGGATATTCCCTCTCCTAGAGAGGAGGCCTTAGTTCACCAGCCACCAGCCACCAGCCGTAATCCACCACGCGGGCTCAGTGCGGGTTGGTGAATGTCACATGTCTTCGAATTTGATCATCATCAGATAAGATGATGATGAAGGCTACAATAACAAAGAAAAAAAATCAGCAATGGTATTCGAATAGGAACCCTGGAACTCAAAGGCCAATTGAAGGAACAGAGGTATTGTTTTAGTCAGTAAAAACTTGACACTCGCATTTCACCCAGAGCAGGCGAAGATATTTGAAGATTTCTCACTCAAAGTCAAAGTCAAAATATTTTATTTCATATAGGCCTACAACTTATAAAACAACAAACAACACTCAAAAAAAAGGTTAGTTTCCTATTGTTAATTTAAAATTTCATTCGCAAAGGTACAATGAAGTACGCTCACGATTATTCTATAACACATTCCGCATATATAAACTTTGACACACAAAAATACGACAATAATTACCAATTGTATGATAATTACATCCTTAATTGAAACACGACCATAAAATGTTAAACGAGAATAAATATTTAACAGTCATTATTGAAACATCCAAAATGAAGATTGCAAATGTGGTAGAACATCGCTTGCCAAATTAATCATGAATAAACAAAAAAAATTGTAACTCGCGTACTCGGGAAATTCAAATTGGACGTCGTTCTGAAAAGAACCTACTTGTGTTATGTAAATAATATATCCAAGTTACCCAGGCGCTTTTCTTTCCATTTTATTTTCTCATGAATGTTATGACAAAAGTGATACCTAGTGTTTGTATCTGTCCGTTTGTTTGGATATAAATTAGTGCTTGGCTGCGATCCCACCTGATAGCAATAATACAATCGTTGTGGCTGAAGCGCACCAGTCTGTTAGGAGCTAATTCACTCTAGCCTATCTATCTGAAGATATCTAAATTACAATCGGACGGGAAGACACGCAGGCAAATTGATCCAGTTCTTCGGTGTATGTGGCATCAACAACGAGGCAAACAGGATCTCAGTGAAATTGATAAACTTTGATATATTTGGTTATCACCACTTTTTACTTAAACTCTGAGAAGATAATAGAGCACCCCTTAAAATTATTTCACCCATCAAAGTTGAAGTACAATATTGTTAATGGATTCTTTGACCGAATCATCGCAGTCCTGGTACTCAATAAAAGAAACATGGGTGGGTTTTAGTCAAATAATGTCTCATACTCGCTCCACCCAAAGTAGAAGAAGATATTAATTATTTTTTTTCATATTATAATCGCCTTTTCCTCACTCTTTTATTGCACTTACCACTATTTTTTCTCTGCATCACCCAAAGCTTGACTGGAAGGAAATGCCTAAGGCATTAAGTTCGCCTCTGTAGGTACATTTGTGCATAAAGTATTAAATAAATAAATACCCTCAAACAAAAAGGGTGTTGAAGAATATAAATAACGACTATAAAATCCTTTAATGGATTTAGTTAAAAATTGAAGAAGATAGGCATCCTATTAAAGTTTAAATAAAATAACAGTTGCTACTACTACTACTACTACTACTAACATAAATCTAAAATAACTGTCTTGATTTACGAGATTATAAGTGCGTTTTTAAGACGAAGGTCTAAAACTGGATAATATTAATCGAAGTAAGATAGCAGTAATGACAATGTTTTAACAAGCTCTTAAGTTCATTAATAAATACTCATTCAATAAAACTTTAAATACATATTTGACCAATCCAATTTGGCAAAAATTTTGTACTCAAAAGATTGATTAATTTTATTTAAAACTGGAGGAAATTAATTCAGAATATAAATGGGAATATATTTATATTCTATATTCAAGTTCATTACGTTGATGACAATATTTTAATGAACAACCTTCATTAATCATTCCGCAACGGAATGAAATCGAGAAAATACTCGTATTTTTTTAGTCCACGTAATTCATTACTCGATCACAATTTATAGATGAACTAGCTTTTACCCGCGGCTTCACCCGCGTTTATTAATAAACTTTATTCTTTCTCTCTTAAAAAAAATCCAATATCCGTCTTCAGGATTCCAACTATCTCTGTACCAAAATTCATCGAAATCGGTTTTGCCATTTAGGCGTGAAGACGTAACAAACAAACACACTCACTTTCGCTTTTAAAATATTAGTAAGGAATAATAAAATCAAGAATAATTTGAAAGAAAGTAAGTTTTTTTTTAGCCAAATAAAATGAAACTTGATACTACTTTGGTGTTTGACTTTAGAAGTAAGACTACTTCAAATAGGTTTCATTATCCTGAAATAAACCTACTTTTTATTTATATTCGGGACTTCAATGTGTTTGTCCCAACTGATCTAGTTTGGTCAGTGTAAAAGAGATGTTTTTGCCCAAATAAACCTTGACTCTTTGTATCTACAGCCTGAGTGTCCAACAAGATTCTGTCCAGTTCCATTATCTTTAGTAAACCTAAGTAATGTTGTATGTTTTGCTTCAGTAAATATTGGAGTCTCGGTATTATGACTTTTGTTCCAATGCTCTAAGTCTTCAGCTATATTTATGTCTATAGCAGATCCTAGGAAGACAAACTTGTCACGTATATGATTTTGCTGTCTACTACAAGAGGTTCTTCATTTTCTGTTACAAATTCTACAAAGAGAGTTTGGGATTCTTCACTGATATATAAATAGGTAGCTATCTAAAAATAATCACAGAATTTTTTCTCTCTTACCATCTAATATTCTTACTATAGCACATTGCAATAAAGAACGCAAATATTTAATATTTTATCTTCATTTGGTAGAAAATATACAAAAAGCCAAAAATTTCTCATCTAAAAATGATATTCAAAGGAAAGGTGGGTTTGAAGAGAGATTTCAATGAGTTACCATCATTCTGGACACGCTGCTATAAAAGAAGTAGGGCGAGGAATATTTCAATGCAAACGAATTGCACGTCGAGAGAGGCAAATCTGTTTATTTGCACGTGTAAAATTCGGATTTTAATCAGGCAAAGATTTGTGACGGTGTTTTTTAAAAAATGGATTTCACTGATTCTTTTTTCATTGGTTTCAATTGTTGTACTATTTTTATTATTATATACTTTTTTTTTCTTTGTATTACTTATTTTCTTTGTATTATGTATTACTTACTTTTATTTACTTTTACTATGGTTATCTTTATGTTTTATGTTGTAAAAATGGGCTTCTTACCCAGCCTCGAGAATTCATATTGTGATGTTTAGAAATCAATGTAATTTTGTTATATAAACATTATTCAATTCTATTCCAATTTGTTGAGGTACCCCAAGTGCCCACACAACTCTACTTTGATAGACTTAATGACTTTTTAAATTGTTTGAGCCCGGTTGGTACCGGGCTATAATTTAAGAAGTTTACCAGCGAATCAAAAAAAGAAGATTCTAATTTTTAATGCCATAGAACTTTGGTTGGAAAAATACACGAATGTGATATGAACGGTTCTGTTAATTTAATTCTCGTTTTCATGTAATAACCCAACCATGAAATTCAACCCTCAAAATTCTAATGACGTAGGGCTAAAACTTTCAGGCAGCATATCCTAAGTTAATCATAGACCAAAATAAACGTAACACAGTGGGTATTCCATGTGCGTCACCGAATGTTGTGTAACCAACATATTCAGTTGTTTTAACAGGCGTCGCAGGCAAACTCTGCTCCTGACATATTAATTTTGATTCAATAATAGAATATGCTTGAGGCGTTAGCGCTGTCAAGTACTATATACGTAAGGACTTAAATATCAGGAGCTTCTGATTTATTTTGAAAGCAATGATATGAATTTTGGAGAAGATGGGATCGAGCTATTTTGAGATCAACGACAGGTGCCCTTTTATAGGGTTCCATCCTCAGTATGTAAAACCGGAACCCCTATAGGATGATTTTGGTATCCGTCTGTCTATCGGCCAAGATAAGACCACTTATTGTTAAAAAAAGCGTGTTAAAAAAAAGTAGAAGTATTAAGAATAGCTGACTGCACTTGACAGAGAAATCATTAAATGACTTCTCCTGCTGCAGGTTAGAGTCAGTCAAAGTCAAACACACCCTGTGTTTGACTTTTACTGACTTTAACCTCTGCGGCCTACGTCAAGCAAAGAGAGAGAGATGAATATTTACACTATCTTTTTCTGAAATCCGGTTTCAGAAAGGGATTGAAGGGAAAATATCATGATTTTAAGACGTTATTGTAAGGCCCCTGAGCCTTATTGCTTTTGAGCTAATTAGTCCAATGGATCGGCCATTGGACTAATAAATTGTATAAATCAGTTAAAAAACCGACCGAAGAAAATTGATATGCACCCATAGTCTATGTATTATTTAATAGTTATATAGATTGTCATATTAGCATAATCAGCCTTTTTTAATGTTCCCACTGCTGGGACTCAGGCCTGAGACATGTCTTCGATTTTTTTGTTCTAGGTATTCCTCACAATGTTTTCCTTTACCGTTTTGAGAGCAGTGGTGGTGGAATACATTACACAAAGTAATACGCCTGACTGAGTTTGAATTTGAATCCGCGAACTACAACTTGTAAGTCGGGGCCCTTACTACTCGGTCACTACTGCTTGTAATTAGATGTATGGTCAAACGATAATTATCAGAATGATGACAAAGAAAATGAAACAATACCTACATTTAAACAAAATTGCTTTCACGTGTATATAGAACAAAAAAATGTCCTTAACTTAGGAATGTAAATAATGCGGTCATTTAAACGTGATGTCACGGAAATTCTCATCGATGAATACAATAGGCAAATGAACAGAGATAATACATCATCAATTAAACGATTTCACTTTCCGATATTAAATCTTTTATATTTTTTGCCAATACTTTCCTGTTTGGCTACTATATAACGGTAGAACTACACTGGGCACACGTGTGCCACACACGCCGATTTGGGCACGTCGATCTCCATACAATATTTCTATAAAACTAAACTTGTAGAGCTACACTAGATCCACAACACGATGTTGCTGTACGAAATTAAATATGTAACATGTGTTAGATGAATAGATTTGATCAAGTTGGTGACGGTAAAGTAAAGGATCAAAAGACAAAATGGTTTGTTTACTTGGCAAACGTTTCTAAATTATATATTAATGGCTTAAAATTTGCACTTGAATTGTTCCTTCCTTCCTGGTTCAAAGAATTGCCGACGGTTCGGACACATTCTACTCGGAGGCAGTGTTCGAGTTGACACATTCTAATTTCAATATTTTTTCAAGACACTATTTGTTTCACCGTGCTCTCAATTATTTTAGCTTTCAAACCTATGAAATTATTGTGAAGTTGCAGGTTTTAGGGCACAAAGAGGTTAGGATATAAGATGTTTTATAATTTGGTTTTCCTATGCTGTGTGTTAGCGGATTTGTTGAGATATTTCCATTATATCAAAACCAAAATTGACAAGGTTTTGTGAATGATAATGAGATTCACAGTCCAAATTTATCAATTGTTGATAGCGAGTTTCTTCTAGGCTCCAGATTCTTCTAGTAAATACCTACTAAAGGTATATAAGTACAGCAATTAATATCAAAACCACGTCAGAATATATCAGAGACATTGGAACGCCAACAATGGCTCATATCTAGTGGAACGTGAGAACGATTATTTCAATCAACTTTTAACAAAACAATGGGGAGAATTGTGAAAAACCAACTAACTTGCGGTGTTTTGTTAACAAAACGTTAATGTTACTGTTACTGTATCCCTTGTGTAACTGTTGGATGACTTCAAACAAATTGTCTTGTGCAAGATATCGTACTTTTAATGCAAATACAACCTAATTGCGACCACATTTTTGTATTATTATATCTTATTACTAACTTACTATATTTGTAAATAAGTGTAGTAGCTAATAACCAGTTTTTCCTGTAGATTTGTCTTGATGAGACAAAGCAATAGATACCTATATTTAACTTAAATTGGGTAAAAAAAATGCAGATACTTGGTTCTTTCAATATGAGCAGTGCGCAGATTTTCTTTTTTGCGTACCTAATATTTTGGTTAAATTAGTAGCTGTCACGATACCATTGACCATCCGTATGACCCATCATCACGATAAGATTGCTGATAAGCAGACTTTATGTGGTCACAAAAAAAAAACTATAGAGGAATTTAATCTTAGGAATGAAATCGAAAATATTATGTTCTTTCCAAAAACATGCATCTTGAGTATTGTGGTGTTGTGGAAGTCAAGTAAATTACAGTAGAACAATCTAATAATCGAACTAGTCGTACTAAGTTCCAACTAGTATATTAACTCACGAAATAAAATTTGGCATACAAACGCGCAAAAGAGGTTGATCTTTTTAAACACTACGAAAGAATAGCCTTGTTTCGGCTATTCGTTGATATGCCAGTCAATCACTTTGTCCTTTTATTTTATATATCTATAGATAATCTAATTCATTGGTAGTACTGAAATCGGTCCTGTTTCTAAAGCAAAGGGAAGACCAATAGTATTTCGGTGAAACGACCACCAATTTGAACGTCAAAGACTATTGAAACTGCCTTACATTTGAATTCTCCTTCAAAACCAGACAATAACAATCTATTAGGCATATTAAAAGCTGTCTTTATTGCAACCTCGTCCTCATTCCTGGAGTTCAGCCAAACGGCGTTTGATAGAACAAAGAGCCGACTATTATTCCCGTAACTCAGATTCGATGGAACTCTAGTAGAATAAATTATTAGGGGATACTAATCATTAAAATGAGTCTGTAATTCTGTATCAGATTTGTATTAGAATGTTTTATGTGATACGGAATGAACCTTAATCAGTAACCAAAGTTGACTAAATAATATACCTGTACCCTTAACCAAGTTGATATTCAACAAAAGCAATCGTTAACGCTAGTAGAAAATTCAAAAGTACAAGAATGACGTCATCTCAACGTTCAATCACGTGCTCAGAACAAAAGAATCAGGGGCGTGGCCAACTCGAGGCATTCGACGCAAGAGAAACGGTTCTAACTTGGTTAGAGGGGCTGACCTGACATATAAATACCGATCAGAATATTCCCAGTAACAGCGTAAAGTGCGTACGCAATTCGAATCATCAACGCGTCATTTTACTACCAAATTACAGTTCTCACCTCAAAATCAAATGAACCTGTGATGAAGGTCACTATCCCTATCATCGTGAATGGCTCACGGAACACTCTGGTGACTTTCTATTGGAATATTTTAACTTTTAACACGTATGCGCACGCGCCTCGAATATTGATCGTGGACAACAATGGCGACGATAGGCTGTAATTTTAGGAGCAGTACGTTCTTTTGTTGACAAGCATTGTCATTATGTAGTGTAATGCGTTGATGGAATATAGATTGTTATTATTGTCCCAGTACAGAATCATATTTGGAATCCTGTACCCAAAAAAAAATCACGTGCTGGATTTGGGTCCTGTATAAATATCTATATAATTTCAAATATCTTAATAATATGACGAAGAGACTGGAACCTCACTATGTTAAAATGGGCGGAAACCTCTCGCGCCGGGCCTTGGTTCAGGCCGTGCTCGGGAGCGAGGAGGAGTGGCAGGCGGTCGCCTACTTCTGCAAAGCAGCAATGCTAGCAAAAGAGGAGGCCGACCGCATCAGGCAACGGCGCTCTCGCCGCCGCCGCCGGGATTCCGATCCCGATTTCCGGCCACCGTAGACAAGGGCTTGCGGACGGCGAGTCATGGATTGCTCGCTGTCCGACCATCCGGTAACTGTCCGGACCGAGCCCAAGTCGTTAACGGCGCGCACTGTTCCTGCGCGCCTCAAGGAGTTGTCAGCAACAGCAGCTGTGTCGAAGTCTACTGGGGCCAGGGGTATATTCAAAAGAGTAGCTCGAGCCCTGGTATGAAGGCCAGAAGAAACCGGGTGGGTTTTTAGTCAGTAAGAGTCCGATATTATCTCCCGCTCCACCCAAGAGCGGGGGTTGTCATTGGATGATTTTCCCCACCATAAAAAAGACACGCGAATAAGAAAGAGGAATGGAACTATACACCTTATATATACATAGCTCCATCCCTCTAAAGATCAGTTTACGCCGTCAAATGGATCGCATTAAGAGCTCGTGGTTGGGCCTCTGTTTTTATTGGCTGGTCAAGAATAGGTACAGAAAATATATTTTCTCAAATTAGTGCACGTGCACTGAAATAAAATGGATAAATAGGAGCCCAAAAAATATACATGTGGCCTGACTAAATAACTCGGTGGATCAACAAGACTGTATAACTTCTATAAGCATCGGTTCAACAATCTTACTTTTACAACTATTTTAAAATGATAAAACCCCATGCGCCGATCAGGATTCCGAACATTTCAAAAGGGGACTTGGCTTGCGGAATTTCGTAATAATGGAAAATGGACGAGAAAGGTCGCAGAAAAGGAACTATACTACGAACTTTTTATTAGTATCTTCTACGGCAGTGTCCCTTGAAGACAGGATAAAGGAGACAATAAGACTCTATGCTGAATGCGGATATCAATCTTTTCCAATAATGTTTTCCGTTTCAGTGATTACGTTGAATAATTCTGTAAACAATGTCTGGTTCGTATGAAATTCAGTAATGAGATTTTTTGAATATAACCAATCATTAAAAGATTTGGTTATATTCATGAGAACGGTTGCAAGCTGCATGTATAGAACTGTTAGTACTGTGACTTTGAACTGACTTACTTTAATTTCGAGTTTCAATCAAGTAGGAGGCCAACATATATTTGACATAGAGCCTAATACATTAACATTTGACATTTACCATCGATATGCAATTTACTGTACCTGTCTGTAAAATGATTCCAAAAAAAAAAAAAAATGGAAAATGGTTCCCAGGTTGCCTGAAAGAGTCCGCGGAATGCGATAAGGCCGGTCATTGTATATATGTGTTTTAGTTTTAAGTTTCCTTTTTGTATGTGTATTGGTGTCCAATAAAGTATATATATATATATGATTCATACATTCAAAATTTACTGAATCTGGTAGAGTGTAACAATAACCATCAAGCAGTCTTATAGGCATATTTACACGTCATCATCATCATCATCATTTCAGTTGAAAGACTTCCATGGTTGGACATAACCCTCCTCCAAGGGTAGACACAACGAACATCGGAGTCATCGATTCCCGCGACCCTTACTGGGAAATTGGTCCATCTTGTGGGGAGGTCATCCAACGCGGTTTCTTCTAGTATGCGATCGCCACTCCAGAGTCTTCTGACCCCAGTGATTATAACGATATGTTCTGTAAGCAACGAGTGACCTACCCACTGCAAGTTAAGTTTGCCGATTTTTAGGGTTATGTCAACAGCGTTGTTGCAATGCCTATTGGCAATTAATGTCATGATTTTTAAATTAAAACAGACAATATTTAAACAAAAACAGAAACTGGATGTACACATACTCTATTTTATGACACCAAACAACAATCACTTGTTTTTCAAAGACTCGCAGTAAAACTGAGAACTATGTACCTATGAGTAAATCGTGAAATTCCATTCGAAAGTTAAATTCAAATTGATTGTCTGGAATTTATTGACGCCCTTTACGATGACCATAAAACAGCACAAATAGCAGTCAGGAGTTCAAATCAGATTGTAACAATCGCAAAATAAAATAAATTCGCCAATAAAGATGGCATGTGGTAGCTAGGGCCAATAAAAAGGATAATAAGACATTTTATTATTTTCTAATACTGCTATGTTGATTTTATTTTCATTGTACACAAGGCTGTAAAATATAGCACCTTCTTGTAAAAGAATAAGAAAATACAGTTACCTCATTTTATTTTAATTGAAGAACAAAAACTGTCTATTCCCCTTTCTTCGGTCTTCAAAGTACTCTGTTCAGTCAGTTAAGCGCTGTGTTGTTAAATTTCTATGTTCTGTCATATAATTATGTTCTACTATAACCCATAAATCTCAGCCAGTGTCCTACAAGGTGGGGCGATAACCTGGTAAGGGTTGCGGGAATCCGATGGATGCAAGACGCACAGGACCGTTCATAGTGGTGACACTTGGAAGAGGCATTTGTCCAACAGTGGACGTCTTTCGGCTGAAATCATGATGATGGTAATGATAATCCATCATGATTAGAAGAGCAAAATATGATATTTTAATAGATTTATATTTTTTACTTCTTACGAAAAAAAATCAGCCTCTGCAGCTACGTTTCGGCTCCAAAGAGGGCAGCGAGGTTGCTGTAAACACCTTGTCAACCTACCTAAATTCTAACTTAGGAAGGCATTCTGAAGGTTGACATAAAACATGCCTTCAATTCGGTTAATAGGGAAACTCCTTACTAAATTTATTCAACATACCAATTTGTAGCCTATTCTCTATTGCAAAAATGTGACACGTTACATTTCAGGAGACAGCAATTTCACTGAGTATGTGAAATAATATCTAAAAATTTAAATAAATAAATTCTCAGAAAGGACGGTGAAAATCCCTCACAGAGAAGCCAATCTCTTGCCGGCCACCAGCGCCTTGAGGACGCTAGAAAAATTGCAAAATCTTTCGCTTTCCTCAACAGACACTTAAGCTTGAGGTCCAAAAAGAAAAGACAGAAGTCTCATTCCGTAATAGAAAAGGAGGAACGAGCGATGTACACGCTCTGCGTGAATGCAAGCGCAGAGGCCCTATCTAGAGGTCTAAACACGATCCATTTTACAATCTTTTATTTAGTTTCACCTGTCTCGATGTTTGTCTGTCATCAAATCTTGTAAATTAAATTTGACTCACTTCCCGGTTACCGATTGAGCTGAGATGCATGCATGTGTAAATCAGATGACAATGCAAAATTATTATGACCTGGAGCTTATCTGATGATGGAACCGGAAGGTGGCTATAAGAACTTGGTAGTTAAACGACACAATCCCATCGAGTTTGGGCTCGGAAGATTCGTTTTGACGAGTAATAATTATGTAGGTATACAGAGCTATAAAAGCTTGCTGTGAAAAGATGATTTTCATTAAAAGCTATTTACGAACTAAACTGAACTGTTAAAGATAGGGAGCTATATAGCCCCATCCCTCTTTCTCGCTCGCATTTTTCACATTTTAACCATGTCTATCTATTAGTTTATTTGGCTAGCTTACCGCTAGTTCGACAAAAAAAAAACTAAATAATTAAATATTCCTTGTATAAAACATTTTAACGTTTTCAACCTTTGTTAAAGTAAATTAAAACCTATAATTAATTAACAATTTCTATGAAAATGTAACTTAGTGTTTATTTTTGAGTAGAAACTGTTTTTTTTTTGAGATTTTTTATTTAAAAAAATCAACTCGTTAAAAAAAAAAATTTTGTCCGCATGTAATATGTGCCAATACCAAAAATAAATATCCAAAATCTACCCTAAAACAAAGGAAAATAACAGCTTTATTCCGCCTTTCTTCCAAGAAGGTTATAAAAGGAATTTCCGGGTACCTTATACCCAATCCACGTCACCTAAGGGCACAGGCTAAAGTTCAGTGACAAAGATCTGCTCAAAAGTTATTGTCGATTCCTGAAAACGATAATCTATGGCTTAAAGTGCTTTTACCGCATCCTAAAACCTTTTTTAGAATTCTTTTTACGAAATCGCTGTACGGTGACGGTTTTTGTGCCCCATTTATTTCATGCGAGTTCCATATTCTTTTACGATATCGTTTTTGTTTGTTATGCCTGTTTTGTTAAACTTTTAGTAGGTATAGATCACAATAAAGAAGTACAATGAGCACACGTGGGCCATGTACCGATCTGGGATCGTCGGTCTCCATACATTTTCTTACTATTAAGTGCAAGAAACAGATTTAAAATACGAAATAAATTATTGTGACTTTTAGTGTTTAAGTAAACTAGGTATATAACATAGTAAATTATAATTTTTTTTCATTGTTTTCGAGACTTTAATTGTTAAATATTGTTATCATTTTTATTATTCTACAAAAAACCATAGCTTAAGAACTTCTACGCCTATGATACAGGTTTATCCTAGTACAGGCACAGAACATAGTCATACCATTGTAATTATTCCTAAGATTTTATGTAACTATTTTGCCAAATTTTAATTTTGAATAAATATATTATATTATATTATTATTATTATTTTATATGGCAACTAGACTGGTAGATAAGATTAGATCCACGCCCTGGGGCGGAGCGGAAAGAAGGGACTCACCTATTGCTATAATTGTGGCGTGCTCAGATCAACCTATAGGATATTTTTTCATGATTGACTTAGAGACTCTTTGCACATTTTATTATTATGTAAAATCTGCATTAGATTGTATTGTATCTAATGCAGATTTTACGTTTTTTTTTAAACTCTTTGATATCAGTCGCGATGGGCTATTACGTCTGAACTTATTAAATATGTATCAGATCGACTTCCATTAACTTCAAATACCACACAAATTATGTCCGGCCAAAGTACTTTAACTGTCTGCAGAAACTAATTATAATTATTTATATAGAGCTGCTAATAAAAGTGCCCGAGCCACCTTTAAGGGTGCCCTAGTCGGTCATTTTGCCATACAAACGTAGTGTAACGATTACTTCAATGTTTGGTGGTGTAATTTCAATACAAAAAACGATGTTTATTTGTTTCGTTTTTATCTAGCTCACTATTTAGCTTCCAGGCGGAAGTAAAACAAAAAAGAAACGGGTAAGTGCAAGTCAGACTAGCGTACTCTGCAAACTTATCTATGAAAACAATTCCTTTACTAAATTTAATTACGAAGACTTTTCCGAATTACATTTTTTTGGAAAGTAACTTAGCACAGCGTTTTTTACTTTCGTATGATGTTGGATAATATACATAACATGCCGACTAGTGCACACTTAAACATAAAACTTAGAAATTTTATTTGTTTTGCTCACTTCCCTTACGACCGCTCGTAATGAACCAATAAAATAAATATCTCCTCTCGTAACTCTAAATTAATACAGTCAATAAATAACCTAAACTTTTATGATTTAGCCTTGAAAACAATTGAATAATAGCCGTCCTACAATGGGGACATCCCGTAAAGCCCTCGCGAATTATTATCATTGACAATGAAATAATGGAAATAATGAAGCAGTACGAATTAACCCTTCAGATACCGTCAATTAGAGACACAATAGTAAGACAATAGATGCGCGGCCACCGGGTGTCGCTTGGGGATTCATGAATTAATTGCACGTGACTTATCAATTTAAAAGAATTTTAGTAAAGTTCAATGTTTGCTTAATATTAGAAATAATATTTAAAAAATATATAAAACATTATTTTGGTATCCCGATACATTAATTTTTTTTTTGTTTGTTTGTGTTAACGATTTAATTTACTACTCGACCGATTTCAAACATTCTTCCACCATTAGAAAGCTTAATCTTTGAGTCATCTAGGCCATTTATTTTTTTACTTTCATGCTAGTGTAGAGTAAAAGGAGGTGGTGATATAAGAAATTGGTGTTTTTATTTTTTTAAACTGAATATACCACACAGTTCCAAGCTAACACATTCATGAGACAGCGCTAGCGTGTTGTTACGAGCATAAGCAGGATAAATATCCTATGGATACTAGTAACACATTCTGCATAGGAAACTGTATTGTGTTTAAAAAAACATCACCAAATTACTAATATCACCAATATACCTTCCTATACAATATAACTTGTTAGCAGTACACCACAGACTACTCATTCATCCTAAAGTTGTCTGGTAGACATCGCTGTTAGCGATAAGACCGCCAATGTACCCATTGATTTAAGTTTATGTATCAGTGGTTTTTTTTTCCCGATGGGGAAAATCATCTTATGAAAAAACCCGATGTTCCACAAGGGTGGCCCTAGTACCGACCCCTGCGGAACACTGCACGACAACGCTCGACGTTTCCAGTCTCCCTGGTGACCGGGGTAGATAATGTACCTTTCCGACAGGTAAGCCTCGACCACTTGACAGAGGTATTCGGGTACTCGGTGGTACCGGAGTGCCCTCCGGATCGTACTTCAGGGCAGGGAGTTGAAGGCGTTGGCAATGTCCAAGGAGACTGCCACGACACACCTACCCTGAGACACCGCGTCCATGTATCAGTGGTGGTACAATAAACTTCATTCTATTTTAGTTTACTCTATTCTATTGTTATCTAATAATTTAATATCAAAAATTGTTTTTTTATAAATTCATAATATTTATATTAATTATAAGCAACAAGAAAATTAGATGCTAATTTTATTTCAAACGGCCAAAAAATAAGAGAAAATTTTGAAACGATGTTCTATTAATTCGATTTAGTCCAAATGCATTATGGATCATCAATATTCGTATCTCATCAATCATTCTGAATACTTTGGAACAATTTTCCAGTTGTTTTCCTTATTCGCACAATCTGCTTACATAGATAATGGTACATAATAATGTAAATGGAAACTTGTTTGGGAACATTTATTATGTTTCAATACTCTGAGTACGTAGCTCAGAATCAGAATTTTATTTGTAGAACATAGGTGTTTATATGAAGGGCTAACTTTAATTAAATGGACGCTATGTTTATGCTCACGAGTATTGGTGGCCCAGTAAAAAATGGGTTCAAACCCAGCCAGGCGCATAACTTTGAGAAATTTATTTCATCACCACTGATCTCAAAGTGGTGAAGGAAAACATCGTGAGGAAACCGGCATGACCTAGAACCTAAAATTTTAAGACATGTGGTTTCCTCCAACCCGCACTGGGCTCCGTGGTGAAAAACGGCCCATACCCTCTAATAGAGAGGAGGCCTTAGACCCAGCAGTCAGACAGCCAGAATTCAACCTGAATGATATTAAAAGGATAAGCAGATACGCGTACTCATCATAGGTACAACATATTATTTTTAGTTTAATTGAATTGAAAAACTTGAAATATATTTGTAGTGACCTACATATTGTTAATATTATATTAAATTAATTAATTATATAAAATCAAAATAAAATAATTAATTTACATATGTACAGACACTAACAACTAGTATTATATAGAATCAGGAATAAAATAAACAACCAATGTCCTAACATCAACAAACAAACCGACCGAAACAATTTTGTGTTATTAGATAAATTCTTATTAGTTGACCGGCCGTAGTTATACGATACATCTATCGTATAGCGCCCGGCGGGTCAGTCGCGCTACCTGAACCGCGCGCGCAAGCGAGACAGCGCTATCATAGTGTTGCACTCGCGCCCGCGCATCGGTCAGCCGGTATGCATGACCGGGCAGTACGTTTTGCCGAGTCTACCGCCTAACGTATGTCTGTTCCGCGATATCTCGCCGCGCATAATTTTATATTGTATGTCCGCCTAGTTTCGTCTCTCTATCTTTCTACCACTCCTTCTATCTCTTCTTAGTGGAACTCTTGTGTGTACGTGATCTATAACCTGTGACTGTATCAAATAAACTTTCTTCTTCTTCTTGTGTACTTCGGACTTTCACTCATCTCTTCACACTATCTTCCTCTTTAATCATTCACACACGCATTCTACATTGGTGACCCCGAGAAGAACACGAAGATGGCCCAGAACAAAACCAGTTCGCGGGATGTCGGCGATGCGGCAGCGGAAACATCACGTGTGGGTGTACGGGTCCCACCGTTCTACTCCGAAAAACCGGCGCTGTGGTTTGCCCAGATGGAGGCACAGTTCGTACTCGCGAACATCAAGACGGACGAAACCAAGTTTTATTATGTGACCGGCAACTTGGAACCACAGTATGCGGTCGAGGTCGAAGACATCATCAGCTACCCACCAGAGAACGGAAAATACGAGAAGCTCAAGGCTGAACTTATTAAGAGATTGTCGGCTTCGCGGGAGAAGAAGGTGAAACAGCTTCTCATGCATGAGGAGCTAGGTGACCGAAAACCTTCTCAATTTTATCGGCACCTCCTCAACCTCGCAGGACCAGGCGTACCAGAGGAGTTCCTGCGGACTATTTGGACAAGCCGCCTACCCGCAAGTACGCAAGCAATTATAGCTTCGCAGTCCAAGCAGGATTTGGCTGAGCTAGCGGAGCTGGCAGACCGCATACACGACGTCGTCGGCACCCAGATGGCAACAACATCTGCCATCACGACCCCAGCTGACACATCGAGCACCCAGGGCAGCAGCAGCGTGCACTCCGAGATCGCCGCTTTGACCAGACAAATGGAAAAGCTGGCAGACAAGGTGGAACGATTGTCCCGCCCCAGAGGACGGTCCCGTAGTCGTACGCGCCATCGATCCGGTTCGAGAAGGTCCCAGTCCAGCTACAGCAGGTTCCCTCAGTGCTGGTACCACCAAAACTTCGGTGACCGGGCTAAGAAGTGCGTGAAGCCGTGCGATTACACTCCGTCGGGAAACGCTCGGGGCAATCAGTAATGGCGACCGATGATTGTCCGAGCACTGGTCGCTTATTCGTCACCGATCGAAGGTCAAAAGTGCAATTTTTGGTCGACACCGGCAGCGACCTCTGTGTCTACCCCCGATCGGCAATAGCGAAGCGGCTAGTAAAAACTAATTACCAACTTTGTGCGGCAAACGGTACATCAATAACTACCTACGGTTTTATTAATGTATCGTTGAATCTAGGGCTGCGCCGTGACTTCGCTTGGCGATTTATTGTCGCCGACGTAACAAGGGCAATAATAGGCGTGGATTTTTTATCGTATTATAATTTGGTTGTTGATTGCAGGAACCAACGCCTCATCGACAATCATACTACTCTCTCCGCCCCGGCGGCGCGCCCGGCGGCATGATTCCGCATATACACACATACTGCGGGAATTCCCCGACATCACTCGCCCACAAGGGACACACCGCACTCCAAAACACCATACAGTACACCACATCCGTACTACGCCAGGGCCACCAGTATCAAGTTCACCTCGCAGATTGGCCCCCGACAAATTAAAAATTGCCAAAGGGGAAATCGAGGCAATGTTGCAGTGTGGTACCTGCCGTCCATCAGACTCGCCATGGTCATCACCTCTCCACCTAGCTCCTAAAAAAGACGATGGCTGGCGCCCCTGCGGCGATTACAGGATGTTAAATGCTCGTACCATCCCTGACCAGTACCCGATTCGACACATCCAGGATTTTGCTCATAGCCTATCTGGCTGTACCGTATTTTCAAAAATCGATCTAGTTAAGGCTTATAATCAGATCCCAGTACATCCAGACGACGTCCCGAAGACCGCGATCACAACGCCGTTCGGTCTTTTCGAATTCCCGTACATGACGTTCGGTCTTCGAAATGCCGGACAGACGTTCCAGCGCTTCGTGGACGAAATGCTCAGGGGTCTGGATTTCACATACGCATATTTAGACGATTTTTTGGTCTACTCGAAAGACCAGAAGACCCATGAGCACCATCTACGTCAGTTGTTTTCCAGACTTCAGGACTACGGCATGGTCATCAACAGTGCGAAGTGCGCCTTTGGAGTGTCTGAAGTAGACTTCCTAGGCTACCACATCTCAGCCAAGGGCACAAGACCATTGCCGTCCAAGGTGGAAGCCGTGCAGAACTTCCCAGTGCCAAAGACCGTGAGAGAGTTGCGTAGATTCCTTGGGATGCTGAACTTTTATAGACGGTTTGTTCCAGGCGCAGCCAGTTCCCAGGCACCCTTGAACGCTCTGCTGACTGGATCAGTTAAAGGTTCACATCCCGTCAACTTCACACCTGAGGAACTCGAGGCAGTTCAGAACTGCAAGAACAGCCTCTGCCAAGCAGCACTGTTGGCTCATCCAGACTGCAACGCTAAGTTGGCGTTGGTCACGGATGCGTCAGACAAAGCCATGGGCGCTGTCTTGCAGCAGTTCAGAGCGGAGGCTTGGGAGCCTCTTGCCTTCTTCTCGCGAAAGCTCAGCTCGGCACAGGTGAAGTATTCACCATATGACCGCGAGCTGCTCGCCATTTACGAGAGTGTGAAGTACTTTCGACACATGTTGGAGGCTCGCGACTTTGTGATTTACACAGACCACAAGCCTCTCACATTTGCCTTCCACACTCGTAAAGAGAATTGTTCCCCACGACGTTCCCGTCACCTTGACCTTATAGCCCAGTTCACAACAGACATCCGGCACATATCAGGGAAAAATAATGTCGTGGCGGATACTCTCTCGCGTGTCGAGGAGATCACTCAGCCTGTGCCCGCAGAACGGATTGCTACAGCACAACTGGAGGACCAGGAGCTGAAGCAACTCCTTACTGGGGACAATGCTTTGCGTCTGAAGCAAGTTAGCGTACCAGGTTCAAAAACGCAGCTTTACTGCGACGTCAGCACCTCTACGCCAAGACCATTCGTACCCAAGGAGTTGCGGAGGACCATTTTCCTTAGCCTGCACTCCTTGAGTCACCCAGGCACAAGAGCGTCAGCAAAATTGGTTGCTGACCGATATGTATGGCCTGGTATCAGAAAAGACTGTCGAGAGTGGGTTCGCTCCTGCCTGGCTTGCCAGCGCTCGAAGACCACACGGCATGTCTCTGCACCACTAGGTGCTTTCAAATTACCGCAATCGAGGTTTGCATTTATCCACATTGACCTCATAGGACCTTTGCCATTGTGTCAAGGTTTCCGCTATTGTCTCACAGCCGTCGATCGATTTACACGATGGCCGGAGGCAATACCGCTGGCAGACATAACTGCAGAAACAGTGGCAAAGGCCTTACTGAGTGGCTGGATTGCTCGTTTCGGCTGCCCATCGGATATCGTTACCGATAGAGGTAGGCAGTTCGAATCAGCACTCTTCAAGTGCCTGTCAGCCATTGCTGGGTTCCAACATCGCAGAACAACTGCGTACCATCCGGCCTGCAACGGACTCGTGGAGAGATTTCATCGTCAACTTAAGGCTGCGATCACCTGTCACGCCAATGACAGTTGGGTGGAATCTCTTCCACTAGTCCTATTAGGCGTTCGCAGCGCTTACAAAGAAGACGCTCAAGCCTCAGCTGCCGAATTGGTTTATGGTCAGCCAATGCGCCTTCCAGGCGAATTTTTTGACCCTGAGGCTGATGAGACCATCGACATGACAGACTACCTGTCAAGGCTCCGGAGTATAATCCGGAATTTGCAACCTACACCAGCAGCCAGGCACAACAGCAACATCAAAACCTTCATTTATAAGGAATTACACACAACGACTCATGTCTTCCTAAGGGACTGCACTGCTGGTGGAGGTCTGAAACCGGCATACTCAGGTCCCCATAAGGTCATTGAAAGGGGTGACAAGGTATTTAGAATATTAGTTAACGGTAAACAGGTTACCGTATCGATAGACCGCATCAAGCCGGCCTTCATACTGCGTGACCTTGACAACACAACATATTCACCACATACCACTAACATGCATCACTACACACCACTGTCACCACTCAACACTAACACTCATCACTACACACCCAACGCGGATAACCAAAACTTACCAACAGCCCACGATGACGTCATGAGAACGACGTGGTCGGGACGCCGCGTTAGATTTCCCGACTATTATCGCCCTTGACGGTCTTTGGAAGGGGGTGATGTAGTGACCTACATATTGTTAATATTATATTAAATTAATTAATTATATAAAATCAAAATAAAATAATTAATTTACATATGTACAGACACTAACAACTAGTATTATATAGAATCAGGAATAAAATAAACAACCAATGTCCTAACATCAACAAACAAACCGACCGAAACAATTTTGTGTTATTAGATAAATTCTTATTAGTTGACCGGCCGTAGTTATACGATACATCTATCGTATAGCGCCCGGCGGGTCAGTCGCGCTACCTGAACCGCGCGCGCAAGCGAGACAGCGCTATCATAGTGTTGCACTCGCGCCCGCGCATCGGTCAGCCGGTATGCATGACCGGGCAGTACGTTTTGCCGAGTCTACCGCCTAACGTATGTCTGTTCCGCGATATCTCGCCGCGCATAATTTTATATTGTATGTCCGCCTAGTTTCGTCTCTCTATCTTTCTACCACTCCTTCTATCTCTTCTTAGTGGAACTCTTGTGTGTACGTGATCTATAACCTGTGACTGTATCAAATAAACTTTCTTCTTCTTCTTGTGTACTTCGGACTTTCACTCATCTCTTCACACTATCTTCCTCTTTAATCATTCACACACGCATTCTACATATTGGTCTATCTACACCAATCCTACACTAATATAATAAAGAGGTAAAGTTTTTTTTGTACTAGGTAATCTTTGAAAATAGGTACCGGTCCGATTGCAAAAGTTTTTTAACCGATAGAAAGCTGCTTTAATCCGGAGTAGACAGACTATATTTTAAAGTTAGTGATTAATACAAATGATTGGTTTCTTCGAAGAGCGACCTGCCTTAGCTTACAGTGTCATAGTCCGATTAGATTAAATTCTAATAGAATTAGAAAACCTATTTTAAAAATATGTCGTTTCAATATATCTTTCAAAATATAATATTATTAATAACTCCGAGAGCCCTCACTGTACAGATTTTGTTCAAAATTTGTCGACCGGCAAAGTTAACAATACACTTTAACATTATGTCAAGATATTTAACGTTAAGTTTTAAGCCTATTCAGTACTTGTACTATGAAGTAACTTGGTAAGGTACATATATAGTTCGCTGGTTATAGTTATTTCATGACTTCGTTTTAGCTGTTTAAATATATACTTAGTTGGAGTTTTCTATTCAGTATTTCATTACACACCACTTTGGATAACTTTTCAGCCTCTCTTTTTAGCCTTAGTCTAAAAAAATAATCTATTTAAACATATTGCTTAACCATTTAAAATAAATCAAAATACGAAATTTGGCTATGATGGAACTACATGGTCAATATAACAAAGATCCTTAATAAAGGCAAAAAAAAAATGACAATTATTCTCGGTAACTTTTACCTTCACTAAGGTTCAACATACTTGTGACGTTAACAAAAAGAACTAGTCGTTTTATGTCTTAAGTGACACTAAACTATGAGATGATGAGCAAATTTTAATTTCTTTAACTGTATCTACATAAAGATATAAAAAAAATCTTCGTCAGCATGTCAGTTGATCAAAGTTCGCTGCTGGATGTAAGCCTCCCGTTTATGTCAACACAATAACAAAGCTTGTGCAAATCACGTCGATCCTTACCAGGTCATCATTTCAGTTTCTAAGTAGCCTTCCAATACTGTATTTTTCGAAACGCGATCACCACGCTAGAACCTCTCAGCCCCAAAGGCCATCTTTTCTGCGAGCAAAGTGCTCTACAGACTGCACTCACTTAAGTTGTTGTTAGTATATTTTTCGATTCCAACCGATATTACCTGATTTTACTGAAGATTCATCATTAAGTAAAATCGGGTAGAATTCAAACATCTAAAACGGGCCATTTTCCTCTACCTAGGTCACTAAACATTATCGACAAATAATTCCTTTGAAGTATCCACGCGAACGAATACACGTAAAAGTTTCAAACATACGTTCACGTATATATAGGTGTATTTATTTGCTCTTCGCTCATACCCTCGGGCTTCAGTAAGGTTCCACTTAAAGCCCAACCAAGAAACATTTGGAGGTTGTGCAAATGACCCAAAGGTACTTAACGTTATTTAGGGCATTTTGGGGAACGTAATACGCGCGACTTTGAAACTAGAATTGTTATCTGGAGAATTTCATATTCAAGGAGGTCTTATTTAAGGATTTAAGTCACATTATTGGTATAGATAAAAGACACATAATTTCAGCCAAAAGACGTTCACTGATGGACAGGCTTTATGATAGCAAGTTCGGACACAGTGTCCCAATATCCTAAGATTAGGTAGTATAAATTAATATTTATCAAACAAATTTTTTTACGGTGTCCGAATCGTCACCAAAAAAAAATTAAAATTAAAAAGTGTAAATTGGGACACTGTCCGAACATAACGTTTTCCAAACGACCAAACCCAAACGACAGTAAGCCGATGGACATAGCCAAGTTACAACCATTTCTCTTTCGTTGAACGCCTTGAGTTGGCCACGCCCCTGATTTTTTGTTCTAACCACGTTACTGAGCGTTGAGATGACGATATTACAGTATATTTGAAGTTTTCTACTATCATTAACAATTGCAGATTATCAACTTGGCTAGAGGATTGGTCCACCTTGAGAGAGGCCTTTTAAAGCTGCGTTTTCTGTTGCGCGTTCGCCACTACAGAATCTTTCGGCCGTATCGGCCATCTCTCTTGATATTTCTACTATCATAAACAATTGCAGATTATCAACTTGGCTAGAGGATTGGTCCACCTTGAGAGAGGCCTTTTAAAGCTGCGTTTTCTGTTGCGCGTTCGCCACTACAGAATCTTTCGGCCGTATCGGCCATCTCTCTCGATATGGTAACTTAAGGACGCGTTTACGAATCTGACAAAAATAAGCAGTTTTCGGTGCATTTTGCGGCAAAATGATACAAAACCAAATGTAACTAATAATTACCACAGATAGATTACTCCTTAATCTTCAAATGGTAGCAATTTTTTATTCGAAAATTTTGGTTTTTAATATTGTAAAAAATAATTTCCGTTACCTCTTCCCACAAATTCGACGACATCATACTGACTTTAGGGAGATTTTTCTTTTATTTAATAACATAAATTTATGTATTTAAAAATATTTTATGTAAGAAGACATGTTCAACTCAAAAAGGTAGCAAAAAAAACTATCAAAATGTTACAATACGCCACAGAAAAAAAATAAAATTGAGTCTTATTTTTTCACATATTTAGCGGTAACATGTGATTCTTATTGGATTGAAATAAGGGTTATTTTACTGGTCACTGTCTTGATTTATTGCACAAAAATTTGTAATGAAATTTTAGTCTGCGCTCGGCCGCCGTCGTGAGTGGACACTGTGACGCTTGCAAGCAGCTCCTCGTATTGGAAAAGATCGCTGTACGAATACAAAATATTTGACCTAATAAACTTGATCCTTCACGCATTCTGCACGGACTACGGACAACCAAGGTAAGATTTTATTCACAGTTTCTTATATGTACTTATAAATTTCATATTTATTTCGGACTTGATGGAGTGACCTGAAATGTACTTCGAAGACTGCTACTGGAACTAATGTACCAGTAGAGCTAGGTGTGCCGAGTTTGGGCTCGTTTTGTTAGTTATGTCGAGACCTTACCTCCGGACTTGATGGAGAAACCTGCAGGTGTACTTCGAAGACTGCTACTGGAACTATTATACCAGTAGAGCTAGGTGTGCCGAGTTTGGGCTCGTTTTGTTAGTTATGTTGAGATCTTACCTCCGGACTTGATGGAGAGACCTGCAGGTGTACTTCGAAGACTGCTACTGGAACTATTATACCAGTAGAGCTAGGTGTGCCGAGTTTGGGCTCGTTTTGTTAGTTATGTTGAGACCTTACCTCCGGACTTGATGGAGAGACCTGCAGGTGTACTTCGAAGACTGCTACTGGAACTATTATACCAGTAGAGCTAGGTGTGCCGAGTTTGGGCTCGTTTTGTTAGTTATGTTGAGACCTTACCTCCGGACTTGATGGAGAGACCTGCAGGTGTACTTCGAAGACTGCTACTGGAACTATTATACCAGTAGAGCTAGGTGTGCCGAGTTTGGACTCGTTTTGTTAGTTATGTTGAGACCTTACCTCCGGACTTGATGGAAAGACCTGCAGGTGTACTTCGAAGACTGCTACTGGAACTATTATACCAGTAGAGCTAGGTGTGCCGAGTTTGGGCTCGTTTTGTTAGTTATGTTGAGACCTTACCTCCGGACTTGATGGAGAGACCTGCAGGTGTACTTCGAAGACTGCTACTGGAACTATTATACCAGTAGAGCTAGGTGTGCCGAGTTTGGGCTCGTTTTGTTAGTTATGTTGACACCTTACCTCTGGACTTGATGAAGAAACCTGCAGGTGTACTTCGAAGACTGCTACTGGAACTATTATACCAGTAGAGCTAGGTGTGCCGAGTTTGGGCTCGTTTTGTTAGTAATGTTGAGACCTTACCTCCGGACTTGATGGCGATACCTGCAGGTGTACTTCGAAGACTGCTACTGGAACTATTATTCCAGTAGAGCTAGGTGTGTCGAGTTTGGGCTCGTTTTGTTAGTTATGTTGAGACCTTACCTCCGGACTTGATGGAGAAACCTGCAGGTGTACTTCGAAGACTGCTACTGGAACTATTATACCAGTAGAGCTAGGTGTGCCGAGTTTGGGCTCGTTTTGTTAGTTATGTTGAGACCTTACCTCCGGACTTGATGGAGAAACCTGCAGGTGTACTTCGAAGACTGCTACTGGAACTATTATACCAGTAGAGCTAGGTGTGCCGAGTTTGGGCTCGTTTTGTTAGTTATGTTGAGACCTTACCTCCGGACTTGATGGAGAGACCTGCAGGTGTACTTCGAAGACTGCTACTGGAACTATTATATCAGTAGAGCTAGGTGTGCCGAGTTTGGGCTCGTTTTGTTAGTTATGTTGAGACCTTACCTCCGGACTTGATGGCGATACCTGCAGGTGTTCTTCGAAGACTGCTACTGGAACTAATAGACGAGTAGAGCTAGGTGTGTCGAGTTTGGGCTCGTTTTGTTAGTTATGTTGAGACCTTACCTCCGGACTTGATGGAGAGACCTGCAGGTGTACTTCGAAGACTGCTACTGGAACTAGTATACCAGTAGAGCTAGGTGTGCCGAGTTTGGGCTCGTTTTGTTAGTTATGTTGAGACCTTACCTCCGGACTTGATGGCGATACCTGCAGATGTTCTTCGAAGACTGCTACTGGAACTAATAGACGAGTAGAGCTAGCTGATAAGAGTGTGTATAGTTTATACCTTTTATAACAAAATTTTTGTTTTAGATGCCAAGGCCTAAGACGAGATTCAAAAGAAATATGGAACTACGGGAACATTCATCATAATATTATAATTGTCATTGTCATAATAATATAATGAAAAATAAAAATTGATATTTTTTTTATGTCTTTCGTAAGTTTTACTCATTTCTTTTATCATTTACTAGCTCCTGACCTGGCTTCGTATGGCATCCTAATTACGTAACACACTTAGAATGGCAATCCATTCCAATTTGACAGATAAACAATATCTATTGGGTTGTTCTTGTTGTCATGCAAACGACTTTTTTTTAACCGACTTCGAAAAGGAGGAGGTTCTATGTTCGGCTGAATGTATGTTTTTTTTTTTTGTTCACCGATATTTCGGTCAATTGTGGACCGATTTTTAATTATAATTTTTTTGATTGAAAGTTTATGCTTCCAATTTGGTCCCATAGAAATATTGTTATGATCTGATCATGAACTTCGAAGATATGGAACAGAACTAATAGAATCATAGCAGAATTGTCGTAACAAGTAAAATTGCTTTGTTTATACGTGTAGTCGATGACTGACTGAAAGAAAAGGGGGAGGGGAAAGGGGGAGGGGGCAAATTCATGTAATATAACCGTATTTGGGATTATAAGAATCGTTATGAGATGCACTCTGGCTATAAGGTAATTTATGTTTAGCTGAAGGGTAGGTACTTTTTAGTGGTGCTACCATAACTAAAAAGTGAAAAATAAAAAACTTTGTACAAAAAAATTAAACCGACTTCAAAAAGTTGTTAAATAACGAAGAGACAAGATTAGATATCTATTGAAACACCGACTTCCGAAATTAAAGTTATTTTGTACTTTTTGAAGTCGGTTTAATTTTTCTGTAAATTTTTTTTTTTTTTATGAAGCAATTAATAATGTTTGGAACCTAATCCTAACCTTGAAAGTAATTGTAAGTACTTATCAGTGTTATATGTATGTGCCAAATAAACGTATTTTCTTTCTAGTTTTCGAGAACCATTTGATACCAAAACAAAATTATATAGGTACCTAAAACTTTTTACTTGCTATGTGAATATCAGTCAGGAAATTAAACATCATCAATTTCAACATTTTATGAACTCTATGAACTTTGCTTGGGTAGGCCAAGCAAAGTTCATAAAATTTATATTGTACTACCCCTGGAGCATGCATAGCTTATCCATTAAAAAATTACAGAATTTTGCAAATCCATCTAAACATACCTACATAAAAAAATACTTAATCTAAATTAAGTCGGTTAATTAAATCAATTCATAAACAAAAAAGGTTGCCCGAATTTACTTGCAAGATTAAAGGTACCCCAATAACAACTTTGAGAGAAATTACGGTGTGCCGTGGTATACTGAACACATCTGCGTACCCCTTTAGAGGGTAAAGGCATGATCTTATACTGTGTGATTACGCAAACAATGCATACATAATATGCGAAAGCAACAATTGCGGTTGATTTGCTGGCATTTATTGAAGAGTTCCGTTGTCTGTCTCTGAAACTCTTCAATCCCACAACTCTCTGACCTCATCAGAAGGCCAATTCTCGTAATTAAAAACGTTCAAAATCTATTCGCAGTCTCATCTCGGCAACAAACAAATGTCAAACAATTTTCAAAATGTAGGGAAATTAGAGGTATTTTTGACAGATTGAGACAGATTAGACTGTGAACGTTCTAAAAATTACGAGAATTGCCCGTCTGATCTTTACAAGGGACTATTTCGGAATAAACCTCTTTCGAACAAAAAAGAATTTTGCAAATCCGTCTATATTATGACGGAGTTATGCCCTAACATACATAAAAAAATATATATAAATATAATCATCCGAATTGAGAATATCCTCCTTTTTTGAAGTCGGTTAAAAATACTAAATACAGCAGATAAAATAAGCTTGTCGCGCAAATTGTAAATACATAGGTACTTTAGCAAGTACTTGCTTACCAGTCAATCAATGTCCAATGAAATTAAGTAAATAGTATCTACTTTTGTTACCATTTCACGTTACGAACTTTTTGAAAAATAATTAAAGTAAAGTTAAAAAAAAAAACATGGCAAAAATTAAATAAAAGTAAGCTCAAGTATCAAGTCGTGTCAAGTTACTCATAATTTCGCCGCTTCGCGCATTTCGCTGTGTGTGTGAACCGTGCACGTGTAGTAGTAAGACTCTATACCTAAAATTGATGCGCGTCAAATCGTAAACGCGTCCTTAATAACTTATATATGACTTAACTACAAAATTCTATTACATCAATTGAACAGAAAACCACAAAGTTTTGCTTTATATATTTAAACTTTTAAGGGATCGTCGTTTGTGTTTAAACGTTTTCATCCAAAGGGATTCAGAAACAGAATAAAATATTAGAGATAAAAGAAACACCCTAAAACAACGTAAAAAATACACAGAGCTTAAGTAAACCATCTTTACACTGTACTAAGTGGAATTAATAGTACAAGGAAAATTAGTTTCCTCAGAAAATGTAAACGTTACCTACTTTGGAGAAGAACAAAAGCTCCTTTTGGGAAATCACGGCTAATGTCTCGGAGTATCCCTAACGTAAACTTAAGAGACTTTGTAAGACGAATTCTGTCAGACCAACCTGCTAAAAGCTAAGGGTCTCAATGCTCATTCGTAACTGACTTAAGCAAATTTATACATCGGGATTCTTTTAGAACTTTTTAAAATTAAAAGGGTGCTCTCTATCGCGCTATTTACTTTATACCTTTATTTAAAACCGCAGAATACAAAGATTCTTCAATTAGGGAAAACGCTTTTTGTGGAATTTGAATATAAATCATTGTCTATTTTTTTTTTTTTTTTTAATTTATATTTTTTTTAGCAAAGATCTGGTTTGTTTAGTTAATCCTAAAAATATAAAAAACACAAAGCGTGCTCAGAATTACATGAAAAACCATTTAATTTCTCTATGGTTACTAATTGCCTTTTTCACTAAGTAACTGGTGGTGGTCTTATTTATAAAATTCTTTAAAATATTATCTACATAAATGATTATTAGTATTCTCTAAAATAAAATCCGATCTTCATAGATATGCTAGACAGTAGACAGTGTAAAGATTTTAGTTTAATGCTTGGTTGAAAATCTGTTGAACTTTGGCTCTAAAGTAAGATTTAACAAATTCTTCTCGAAATCATCAAACTGTAAAAAATTAAGAAATAAAAGAAATAAAGTGCGAACAAGTATGATACCTTACGACTGACCAAACTGATCAAAGATTATTAAGAGTGCTTATAAGCTCATAGGTACTTACAAAGCACCCCAGAGCGCCATTGGTCCGGAATTCCATTCGTCCTTAAAGATTAATTAACCAGCCACTAGAGGTCTAAAAATCTAAGAAATGCTATAATTATATAAATTTCTATACTCGGTACAAAAAGTTAATTCATCATTATTTCTATAATCACTTTAGCCGAAAGACGTCCATTGGCCATATAGGCTTCCCTCAAGTGTCACCATAACGACCGGTCCTGTGACTTTTACTAGGTTATCGGTCCACCTTGTGGGAGGTTAAAATCTTAGATATGATAATGACGCACGTGGCACCTTACGACTGATGATCAAAGACTCCCTCAGCCCCTTGAGTGCCATCCGAACGGAATTAAACATTACCAGCAGGAGCAGTAACCGGATGCATTAATTTGTGTCATCATCATCTTCCTGCCCTTGTCCCGTTTTATTTGGAGTCGGCGCAACACGTTTTTTCTTCCATCCTGTCCTGTCATTCGTCACGCTATCACTAGCTCCCTTTTCTTTCATATCACTTCTCACACAATCCATCCATCTTTTCTTTGGCCTCCCTCTCACCCTCCATCCATCCACTGATGCATTAATTTGTGTAATTGAAATAATATGCTCTCCTCACCACTGTTCTCAAAACGGTGAAGGAAAACATCGTGAGAAAAATCGTGACAAATTTTATTACTAAAATACGAAGAAATGTGACATCAACACGTCAACCAGCAAATTATAGACCTATTTCACTTCTCAGTGCACTGTCCAAAGTAATTGAAAAGGTAGTTAACGTGAGATTGCTAAAGTATCTCGAACAAAACAGTTTATTGGCCGGGAACCAATTCGGTTTTCGTGCTGGCAGGTCCACGGAGGATGCCGTCACGCAACTTATTGACTCTGTCATAAGCAAAGTGGAAAATGGGCAAAAATGTGTCGGTGTCTTCCTGGATTTAGCAAAAGCTTTTGATACAGTTTCTCGACCAATACTACTAAAAAAGCTAGAGTGTTTTGGGATAAGAGGCTTAGCTCTAGACTGGTTCAGGTCCTTTTTGGAGGAACAAAAACAGCGTGTTCGTATTGGTGACCACGTCAGTGATTTTGCGGATATTTGTTTCGGCGTACCGCAGGGCAGTGTTCTGGGTCCCACGCTGTTCTTGATCTACATAAACGACCTATGTTCTGTTAAACTTTTGAATGCCAGCATCTTTACTTTCGCGGATGATACCGCAATAATATTTCATGCAAAAACCTGGAAAGATGTCATGTGCGTTGCTCAGGAGGGATTTGAGAAGGTTGCTGTCTGGCTGCAAAACAACCTGCTAACCTTAAACGTTGGTAAAACTAAGTCAATATGTTTTAGCGTCACTGATAAATCTGCGCCAGACCAGGATTTGCAAATTAAACTGCATGTGTGCGGTGTCGCGGACAGCGTAAACTTCCTCTGCTCACAGATCGAACAAGTTGTGAACATTAAATACCTAGGGATTCAAATTGACGAGCACTTAACGTGGAAAGCTCAAATTGATGGACTAGTGAAGCGCACGAGAAAACTCTCACATATATTTAAGAAATTAAAGTCCATTGCAACACCTGAGATCATACGTATGGTGTACTTTACCCTGTGCCAACCCGTGTTAAGTTACTGTGTATCCGTCTGGGGAGCAGCAAACACAACCAACTTGCTTAGACTGGAGCGAGCTCAACGAGCTATACTTAAGATAGCATACAAAAAGCCATGGCGATGTCCAACTGACGCTCTATATTCGGAATCTAATCTTCTCCGTGTGAGGCAATTGTTCATCGCTTCGATACTGTTACGATTTCATAGAGATGCCAAAAAACTGGCCCGCCATACGTCTAGATCGCTAAAATGGGATCGACCAAGAGTACACTCTTCTTTTACACGAAGATCTTTTGCGTTCCTCGGACCTTACCTCTACACTAAATTCTACTCACACGATAGCAATATAACCATGTTAACCTATAAATGTTTTAAAAATGCTGCTTATAAATGGCTACATCCCAAAAATTACGACCAAACGGAAGACCTTTTACAAATACAGTCGTAAAATGGTTTTACATCAAAAGGAAAACAAGCAAACATCCATTATACACTCCACACTCACCCACACACCTAACCACACACTCTACACATACACATACACTCACTCAAAAGCACCTAAAACCATTTTTTTTTTGTTATCAACAATTAAACATTATTTTTTTTAAATTTAATTCTTATATCTGTAACATTTTTTTGTTCTATCTATAAAATTGTAATTACTATTATTATTGCCGAACTCGGGAAGAGACTGGATTCCACGACACAGGGAATCCTAGTGTGGGGTCCAGGGAATTTGTAATAAACTAGCATTTAAGACTTTTGTGTATCGCATTACTGTATATTTATTAAACCCTGTCAAAATGAATCAAATAAAGCTTATTATTATTATTATCAACCCTCACTGGCCCGCGTGGTGGATTACGGCCCATTCCTTCTCATAGAGAGGCCTGAGAGCCAGCAGCGGGAACATGGACCTGGTACAAAAAGTTAATAAGGTTATTACATTTACCCCCTTTAAAACCACGCATGTAACACCTTACGACTGATGATCAAAGAGTGAGCGCACAGAGCCCCTAGAGCGCCATCCATCCGGAATTACGTTCAGCCTTCAAGAATAATTAATTCACGTGTAGAGGCACACTGTAGGTAACTGAGCACGTGTTAAAGTAGGTTTGTGAAGTTTGAAATTGGCTTCAATAATAGCGATATTTTCAAAAGCTACCCATATTTGTGTCAAGGCTGAAAAATATGTATTAGATATTTTTTTACGACTTCAAAATCAGGAAACGGTTCTCGGTTTGGTTGTATATAATTCTTTTTCCAATTTTTGTAATCAAAAATCTTAGTCATCGGCAGAACCGGCTTAAAAATTCTTTGTTAAATTTGAAAGGAGACTTCCAGGTTGGTCCGGTTTTAATAATTATAATAATGACTGATATTTTATAGGTGCTCATTATAGTACTTGATATTATTTAAACGTCATTTCTCCGAACGACTTTAAGATTAAGGACTGGAGAAGGACATTAATGTCAAAGACGAGTACATCACTTGCCTCCGGTTTGCCGACGATATAGTCATGGCTGAGACTACAGCTCAGTGCATCGAGCATTGCACTCAGCAGAACTTTCAAAATGTCAAACAAAAAATGACGAGCAGGATTAATTAAAACAAAAAATACGTTTAAATACCATATTTTAGGTCGCTGGGCTGTAATTTAAGGATTTTTAAAACTGTCTTGGGCCGAAGTATCAACGTGTGTGTTGTCGTTAAATTAGGTCTTTGAACATGGACAAACCAAAGTCATAGTAATCATAATCAATCAATGAAACAAAAAAAAAACAACAACATCCAACATAATTTAAATTAAACTAAACCTAAATAACGTTGGTTTGTTTATGCTATAACATTAACACAAACTGCCGTGTCAAACGACAAAATAAAGCAGTAAATATACAAGAGACTAGTTGAAAATTCATTGCCTATTTCACAGCAATCACAAATTTCGAGGCTGACTAAAGCCGGGTATACACTGTTATAACGTAACACCCAATAAAAGAATTTGCTGCCCTCATTGTCACAATGTAACAGAATTAACATAGTGTGGACGCTTTACGCGCGTAATGTGCATACAATGCAAGCGAATATCGTATTTTAGCTATGTGAGTAGGTACAAGAAGAGAAGCTTGAAAAATCGCCTAACTTATGTGGCAATGGGCAGGGCACATTGCACGCAGAACAGATGGTCAATGGGGATGACTGGGTCTGGAGTGGCGACCGCGTCCCGAAAGACGCAGCGTTGGAAAGTCTCCCACAAGGCGGTCTGATGACTTAGTAAGGCTCGCGGGAATCCGATGGATGCAAAACGAGTGCCTATATCCAACAGTGGACGTTTTTCGGCTGAAATGATGATGATGATGAGTAAGTTCATGTTTGGTTTGTGCGCGAGTTGCGCTCTCTCTTATGAAATGCTTTGTTACCTTTCATGTTACGTTACACCAGCCTGTACTCGGCTTAAGTTTTTTAGGTTTCCATGGGACAGCGAGCAAACTGATTCAGCAGAAAGGGTATTATTTATTCATCTAGCTTTAGCAAAATTTAAAACTTTTTCCACTCTTTCTATTAGCATTTGTTATTTAAATAGCCTTTTAGGTTAAGTTTTTGCTAAGAAAGCAACCCCTTTTAAGTTACTTATGGCCCATTAAGCTATTCTTTATAAATGCTTTTTAAACCTTGCAAGGATATGAAAGGTCTTTGAATTGGAAAATCATTGGAAGTCTGAACTGAGAACTAACTCAAGCTGAGTCAAAACAATGACTCAACTATTTTGCCGATTCTCACATACCATTTAGTTTTGGAATTAATAATATTCTACAACTTTTACACAACCAAACCCAAAATAATTAGAGGTTGTACTAGACAACTGATAAATATACTTGTTTTCTAATTACGTTTATTTATTTATTATTTATTTAATGCTTTATGCACACAAAAGTACAGAGGCGGACTTAATGCCTTAGGCATTTTCTGCCAGTCAACCTTTGGGTGATGCAGTGAAAAATTGTGGTAGGTGCAATAAATGAGAAAGAGAAAACGAATACAAGAACTAACATAAGCACTAATAAACCATATAATATATATAATACAATTATACAATACATACTCAAATTAATTAACCACATACCTAACTAATATAGTCAAACAATTGGTCCAGACTCCAGATCGACAATTGGAGAACATTAACGTTGTGATGATACTACTGCCAACTTCTTACGAATTAGCTCTCGAACTGGATACATGTATATTGTAGATAAATTACACCCAGACACAGAACAAATGATAGTGGTCATCTCACAAACTTGTCTCGGCTTGAGTTGGCATAACAGGACCACTGATCACTAGAACAAGAGGCCAGTCAAATAATACTACAATTACACTAGTTTTTTTCTACTGCTTGGCTTCAGTGTCCACAACTGGAAACGATTTTATTTTTCAAGTAAATGGTAGCCTTCCTATGTGTTTTTTTTTTTGCCGTGAATATTTTATTTAAGCATGCAATTATTTTTACCTAACTACGACGAAGCTAAAAAGAAAATTAAAAATGTTAAACACTATGTAACTTTATTTCCTTATAACTGCTGAACTAGGTACTTAATTCATCTGTATTTTGGCCTTATTCGATTTTATTTCTTGTGTTAATCGATTGTACTGTAAGTTATGTGTACGAGTATGTTAAATGTAAGATTATTGTTTTTAAGGTAGCAAAATTATTATAATTAGTGTTATTTACGCCGTTCTTTTGTTTTAAAATCATTCTGTGTATGTGATGTAACTGTACTTAATTTAAATAAATAATTAAACTTGGTCTTAATCTGTCAAGTGAGGTTTCTTAAGCGTCTCGGTCATCTGCTAGTTTTAAGCTACGTGATGTCATAATACAAATTATCTCAAAAAATCTGTCAATTTTAAAGTTATTAAATATTGTCTACGGCTTCGCCTGTGTAGGTACATAAAATATAGCCTATGTCACTAAAAAATAAAACAGCTTTCCACCGGTGACAAAATTTTAGCAATCGGACCAGTACTTCTAGAGATTACTTCCTACAAACAAAAAAACAAAAATCAAACTTTACCAAATTGTTTATTTATAATATTAAGTCGGTTGACCTTGACCTTGTTTTAAAAATGCTTCAAGGTCAACTTTCACTTTGAGGAAGCAACAAAAGTATGGAACGACTCGAGGGTCCGCATACATATTAAAGAGGTTTCGCTTCCCCCAACATGGGCATGTTTTTGTATTTTTATGATAATCTTTGTGTTCATAGTAGGAGAGTGTTATTTCTAAGTGAAAGTGTCTTCATAGTACCTTTCTTTGGACGATTTTATTAGAAATTTGGCAGAGGGCGTTTTCGTTCAATACCTAATGTATTAGACACATTCGTTTATTAAACACGTAGGTAGTGTGCCATCGTAGGAATTATCACATATTCTAAAATATAGGTGTGTAATTGTATGTATAGGTATGTTTGTTACACATTTATTATGATTAATTATGACATTACCTCGCCTCTTTGAGGAGTGACTGGAAAGACAACAAGGCGTCCTCAATTTCCGCATGATACAGGGTCGGTATAGTAAGTTCGGGAAGTTCCTGAACCGGAATTGTGCGAAATTTTAATTTAATTTTTTTTTAATTTGTGCCCGGGTGTCACCATTTTGTAGGCTGGGGAACCGGCCGTCTGGTAATCGTCCTAACCAAGCCCGAGTCGTCGACGGTTCGACGTGTTCCACGCACGCCTCGTAGAGAGGCTCAGTAGGGCGAAACCCTGGGTTGTCCGAAAACGATTTCCGTGGTCCTCCCCTTCTTTGCCTTGCCATCCCAGTAAGAGAAGAGAACACAAGGCAAAGAAGGAACATAGGAGTGGACATTAGTCAATAAAAGTCTGACCCACCCTCCCGCTTCACCCTAGAACGGGAGAAGTCAAAGGATAATTTCCACCTAAAAACAAGTGTACTTTATGTAATATAACGTTTGTGGTTAAGTGAGTTGCTGAAAGTTAGCTCTTTTAGAATTTAATCTAACCCTGAACGCCATAATTCTCAATTATATGTTTCGTATATGGTCCTTAAAAGGTGCGTGCCTATATTACTCGTAGACAAACGGTACCCAAGCAGATAATAAACAATTTAAATGAATATTGCTACTTTAGCTACTCGGGTTATTACTATCGCGTATTTGCCCCACGGGCACATAACCTATAACAAGAAAATTGGTATAAGTATAAATTCATAAAAATAAGTTACGGGGTTTATAAATGGACATTGATTGTTATGTCTAATTAATTGATCGGGAAAATATTGTTGGTATACCGTTTATAACTTTTGTGGAATTTGTAATATCGGAATGTTAGAGTTGGTAGTGGCATATCTAATTCTGTCACATCGGGATGCTAGAGATGATAGTGGTCAATTTTATTCGATTATACTGGGATGCTAGAGACGGTAATCTTGTTCGATCGTATCAGGATGCTAGAGATGGTAGTGGCAAATCTTATTCCATCACCGGCATGCTAGAGACAGTAGTGACAATCTCTCCGATTATAGTGACAAGCTACTTACAATGGTGACAAATCTTTTTCAATTATGCTGAAACGCTAGAGACGGCAGTGATAATTTTTACCGAGACTTCTTGGAACAATATCTATTCTCTTATGATTATAACGGGACGCAAAATTTTACCTAATTCAAAAATGTTTTGCGTTTGATTTTATTGAGATGCAAAAGTCACCAGTGGTAATTCTTTTTCGATTATACCGGCACTTCTAGAGACAGCAGTGCCAGATCTTATTACTTTATAATGAAACGCTAGAAACGGCCGCAGTGTCAAAATTAAAAAAGTTTTTTTCTAAAATGGATTTATCATACAAATTGAATCAGAAAGTCATATACAAGTTCTGACCATGAATTCTTTATAAACATCCCGTAGCAAAGTTACAACTTTTGTAACTTCGTAATAATTTACTGCTTCAGGACCTGTATTTTTATTTAAAAATGATGTTCCAAGTTTATAATATTATTACGTAAAACTATCATTGATTTTATTACGAATGATCAATTTCAATTAGGTTAATTTTCTGAGTAGATGCAGCTGCTGCTGCAAGCGCAGAAGTTCTCAAATGGTGTAAATAAATAAACTTATCGGAGGTTATATTTAGAGCTGTTTAGAGTTGGAACACTCAAGTCGTAAGGTACTGGTGGTCGCCGGAGATCGGCGCACTGCGCAACGCGTGCAACCACGCGCGCCGCCGGTACGACAGACACTGCAGGCGCCGCAACCGCCAGCCGGATGCGGAGGTCAGAGAGGCGGAGCTGTATGAGGGGTACAGAGAGGCAAAGCGCACCCTCCGAACGGAGATAAGGCGGGCCAAACTCGAGGCCCGCAACGTGTGGCTGGGGTCTCTGAACGCGGATCCTTGGGGGCGCCCGTACAAATTGGTACGGGACAAGCTACGCCCCTGGGCTCCGCCGCTGACTCAGAGTCTCCGGCCCCAACTCGTGGAGGGTGTGGTAACCACTCTGTTCCAATCGCGAGGGGAACACTCCCCCCCGCCCATGGCTCCGCCCCCGCCAGCAGTGTCTGACGCGGACCACAACAGCGACGACGACGACAACGCTCCAGAGGTGACCGAGGTAGAGGTGAGAGTGGCGGTGCGAAGGCTGAGTGCCAAGAACACCGCCCCAGGACCCGACGGCTTGCCAGGGAAAGCCTGGGTCCTGGCCATGGAGGCTCTCGGGCCTCGACTAAGGGGGCTCTTCAGCGCATGTATGGAGAGGGGCCAGTTTCCACTTCGCTGGAAGACGGGGAAACTGGTCCTTATCGCGAAGCCAGGGCGCCCTGCGGACTCTCCGTCCGCGTACCGGCCCATTGTGCTGCTCGACGAGGTGGGCAAGCTCTTTGAAAGAGTGATTGCAAACCGCCTCGTCGCGCGGCTAACACGGGTGGGGCCGGACTTGTCGGACGGACAGTTCGGTTTTCGCAGGGCGCGCTGTACGGTGGACGCCATCATGCGCGTGCGAGCCCTCACGACAGGGGTTGCGGTGTCCCGGGGCAGGAGCGTCGTAGCAGTGTCCTTGGACATTGCCAACGCGTTCAACTCCCTGCCCTGGAGTACGATCCGGAGGGCACTCCGGTACCACCGGTTGCGATAGTCGTTGGTAGGATCCAGGAGTTGGGACTCGAGGTGGCGCTGCACAAATCCGAGGCCATGTTTTTCCACGACCCTCGGAATGCGCCACCATCGGACTCACGGGTGGGGCCGGACTTGTCGGACGGACAGTTCGGTTTTCGCAGGGCGCGCTGTACGGTGGACGCCATCATGCGCGTGCGAGCCCTCACGACAGGGGTTGCGGTGTCCCGGGGCAGGAGCGTCGTAGCAGTGTCCTTGGACATTGCCAACGCGTTCAACTCCCTGCCCTGGAGTACGATCCGGAGGGCACTCCGGTACCACCGGGTTGCGATAGTCGTTGGTAGGATCCAGGAGTTGGGACTCGAGGTGGCGCTGCACAAATCCGAGGCCATGTTTTTCCACGACCCTCGGAATGCGCCACCGTCGGACTCCCAACTTACGGTAGGAGGAGTTCGCATCGGCGTCGGGTCGACGATGAAGTACCTGGGACTCGTTCTCGACAGCCGATGGAATTTCGGAGAACACTTCCGACGTTTGGCTCCCAAACTCAACCGGGCCGGGGCTGCTCTCAAGCGGCTCCTGCCCAACCTTGGGGGTCCAGACGCCTCCTGCCGGAGGCTCTACGCGGGGATCGTTTGGTCCATGGCCCTCTACGGGGCGCCGGTGTGGGCGCCGTCGCTGGCAAAGCGACCGGCGTCCATACTGAACGCCTGCCAGAGGGTCATGGCAATACGGATGGTGCGGGGTTACCGCACGATCTCCCGCGAAGCGGCGAGCCTTCTGGCTGGCCTACCACCGTGGGATCTGGAGGCAACAGTCCTTGCACACATGCACGATAAGCGCGTGGAGATGCAACGCCGGGGTGAAAGTCCACTACCGCGACAGGTCGAGGTATGGCGGACAGAGCTCCGGCGGGATCTCATGGTGAAATGGCGTCAGCGACTATCGCAACCCAGTGCTGGGCACGCCACAATTATGGCGGTAAGTCCCCTCTTTGAGGCGTGGCTGGAAAGACCTCACGGCGTCCTTACCTTCCGCATGACACAGGTCCTCACCGGACATGGCAAGTTCGGGAGGTTCCTGCATCGGATTCGAGCGGAAGAGACGCCCGGGTGCCGCCATTGTGCGGAACGCCCGGAGGACACGGTGGAGCACACAGTTGAGGTGTGCCCTGCTTGGGCGGAGCAACGCCGTGTCCTCGTGGGGGCGATCGGCGGCGGAGACCTCTCGCGCCGGGCCTTGGTTCAGGCCATGGTCCGGAGCGAGGAGGAGTGGCAGGCGGTCGCCTCTTTCTGCGAAGCAGTAATGCTAGCAAAGGAGGAGGCAGACCGCATCAGGCAACGGCGCCCTCGCCACCGCCGCCGGGACTCCGATCCCGATTTCCGGCCACCGTAGACGCGGGCTCGCGGACGGCGAGCCATGGGTAGCTCGCTGTCCGATCGTCCGGTAACTGTCCGGAACGAGCCAAGGCGTCGACGGCGCGCACTGTTCCCGCGCGCCTCAAGGAGTTGTCAGCAACAGGAGGGGCCCATCTGGGTCGAAGCCTACCGGGGTCGGGGTTATCCGAAAGGAAACTAGAGCCCCGGTATGAAGGCTAGAAGGAACGGCGCGGGGTTTTTAGTCAGTAAGACTCTGACACTGTCTCCCGCTCCACCCAAGAGCGGGTTTCGTCAATGATGATTTTCCCCGTCGAGAGAAAAAAAAAAAAGTCGTAAGGTCCGAGCGCTCATTGAAGACGATCAGGAAACAGCAGGAATCAGCATTGCTATTCAACGTGGTAATGCCATTAAATATCAATGGGTAATGCTGTCAGCGTTCTAGGCATTTTTCTCATAGACATTGATAGGGATACATTTTTTGATGCCCAATGAGTTCTTTTTCTCCCTGTTTGTACACATTAGTATTTTCAGTTTCTATATTATTCATCATCATCATCATCATTTCAGCCGACACGTCCACTGCTGGACATAGGCCTCCCCCAAGCGTCGCCACAACGAACGTTCCTGCGCGTCTCGCATCCATAGGCTTCCCGCAACCTTCACCAGGTCATCAGACCACCTTGTTGGAGGCCTTCCAACGTTGAATTATTAAGTCATAATAATTAGGGTTTTACCTTTGTTCACTTGTGTCACTAAGTAATATTTTAAACTGCCTCATTGGTCTCGTAGTATGAGCATGGGTTTAATTTTCGGATCAGACAAAAATTGTTATTGGGGTTTTCCACTACGAATTACTTCGTAGAAGCCCTCAGTTTGGAAGTTGGTGGTGTGACACTCCGTGCCTCAGAAAACACGTAAAGCTTTTAGTCCTGCACCTGATCTGTCGTGTCTGATTGCCTTCCCATCGGACTATGAGAGTAAAGGAACAGAGAGTGTCCTTGTGTTTACGCACTCACTTGTGCACTATATTATCTCCTACGTATTAATCTCTGTTGAGAGTGGCTATCGTTATCGAAATACGGACTCGAGGGTTATTATAATATTTTAAAAATAGCTTTAGATAGGTAGATAATTGGCAGAAATTGAGATACGAATTAAAAAAACAAAATTGTGCCTTCACTACTTAGAAATCAATATCTCACATCTATTCACGTACAAAGCAGAGATTATCAAGTTGTTCAGTAACGCTTTGCTCGAAAACACGTCCCATGGATAAATACAAATTAGTCCAAGGTTGTGTTTTCCAATGAGTTTAGAGTTTGTTTAATTTAAACTATGGGCGACGAAGAGTAATTAGACCACGGTGTCTTGGAGAAAGGATGACATTTGGTGGAAGATCAATAAATAATATACCTCCGCCCTAACAAAGATGCACGTTCGTTGTGACGATACTTTGGGAAGGTCTATGTCCAACAGTGGACGTATATCGGCTGAAATGATGATGAAAGATGCATGATATTTTTTCTTACAGTTTATTATTCTTTTTTTACATTTTCATTGGACTACACACTTCTCCCAGCCCTTGAAGCACTTTGTGGCGACTCTTGGGGAGACCAATGTCTAGCGATGGACTTCTGTCGGCTAAAATAATGATGATCTTAATTGAATATAAAACACCCAAGCGAGGTCTATGATCGAAGCTAGCCCATAGACTTGCAAAGCACTTAGTGGCAAACAGATGGTGCATGTTTTTTCTTTGAAACTAGGCTAACTTAGTTGGTAGAGTTAAATATTGTGTTCTTCCTTATCTTTGAGTTACTTAATGCTTATGGAATAAGCCGGCGTTTGTTGGAAATAGTTTGTCATTTCTTGGTTAACTTGAATAATAATTTTCTTAACGTAAGTTCTGCATGGGTCGGTTTAAATGATTTTTACAATGCAATAATCAATTTATTGAAGAAAAAGCTTTTATTGAGAATCATTTTTAAATAGCAAGACAAATCATACAAGCACAAACTCGATGGGGTTGTGTCGTTTAACTACCAATTTCTTATAGCCACCTTCCAGTTCCATCATCAGATCAGCTCCATGTCATAATAATTTTGCATTGTCATCTGGTTTACACATGCTTGCAAAATTTCAGCTCAATCGGTAACCGGAAAGTGGGCCAAATTTAATTTACAAGATTTGATTACACACCAACATCACGTGTATCAATCATGTGGATGGATGGATTGTGTGACAAGTGATATGAAAGAAAAGGGGGTTGAGTGATAGCGTGACGAGTAACAGGACTGAATGGAAGATAAAAATGTGTTGGGCCAAGCCCAAATAAAACGGGACAAGGGCAGGAATATGATGATAATTACAGACCAATATCAGGACAGATGAAACTGAATAGAAGCTTGTAAAAATAAATAAATGGACATTTCGGCAGTGTACGGCAATCTTACTGAGAGTGAAATTGTATTTTTTCTGCCAGCATAATTTAAATTGATTGAATTTTGTAATGTTTGGCCATCGTTATAGCTAATACATAATTATAATGTTACTACCTTCTGCTACGCTCGCGTGAAAATGAGACTTTCATACAAACTTCCAAACTCCGTTTTACTCTCTTATGGGTAGAGTTTCGTGAAATCCGTTCTTAGCGGAAATTTGCACCCTAAAAAGAACCTAGGTACATGCTAAATTTTAAGTTTGTAAGTGGTATATTTTATGAGATTTCGTGATTAATCAGTGAGTGGTATTTTGCTTTTATCTAAATAAATTTTGGCTTGACCTTCTGTCTCTCCAGAGGCGTTATTTTGATTGTAAACTTCGGGTTTTTCTTACATTAGCGAGAGTTTAGAATAGTCTAAGGGCGTCTTCAAATAAGCCGCATAGTTCCGTACGGTGGTAGCGGTGGCCGTAGCGGTGCCGCTACACTGCAACCGCTAAATGAAAATGTTGTTGAACTGAAGCGCGGCTGCACCGCGGGTGTAGCGCTGCAGTCGCGCGTCTTTTATTTAGTGACCCCCACACGGGCTTCAAAAAAAGCCACCACAAAATAACGCCGTCACAAAAATAAGCTAGAAGTGGCCACAAAAAAAAAGCAGAAGCGCGTGTCAGCTTGAGGCCATGCGTGTAATTTCATAATGGACTCAGACAAAAAGGATTAAATATGCGAATGGCATGTGGTGGCGTCATAGATATATTATCAAAATGAATAGTTTCACAAAAATAAAAAATAGCATAAAGAAAAGGCATCAATGCAGAAAAATATGGATAAAAATGGATGAAGATCTTAAGAAAACATATATGGATGAGGAAGGTAATATGCAATTTTTAGATCAATATTTAGAAGAAATGAACACAAAACAACCAATAGACAAAAACGACAATTTGTGGTTTATTTGGAAAATCCTCAATAACATACCTTATAAGGTGGTGTTTTTTTGGCGGTGTCTTTTATAATAATTATAAAAGACACCGCCAAAAAAACACCGCCATAAAAAAAGCTGGAAGCGGCTTCAAGCGTTTGTTTGTGGCGACACCGCCTCACACAAACAACAAAAAAAGGCCGCCTTAAAAAGAAGCTTGATGCGGCGTTTTTTGTGGGCCGTGTGTGGAATACTTATATCGAATAGCAAAGCAGCGCAGCGTCGTACGGCCCTTTGCTGGTTTGTAGGCGTCCTTACTTCACCTTAGGTTCTTAACTACACAAGTTGTTGATACCATACACTATAGCGACAAAATTCATATATTCTTGTGATGCATATGGTAATGGATTCCCTAAATCCGCAATTAATAGTACCAGCTGTGTATGCATACCAGACTGTATAATAACATGCTTGATATGTTAATAGGTTTAATTTATGATAAATGATATTAAGCAACAGTCTTAGTTGGGCGGCGAAAACGACACATAGTTATATTATTATAGGTACGAGTACTACGTTGACAAAGTAAAGTAGCGTTGGTATATCCCTACTAATATTATAAATGCGAAAGTAACTCTGTGTCTGTCTGTCTGTTACGCTTTCACGCAAAAACTACTGAACGGATTTAGATCAAATTGTGTAGGTAGGTAGAAGAGACACTGGAATAACACATAGGCTACCTATAATTCCACTGCTGAGCACGGGTCTCTACCCGCGCGATATAAACTGTAGTCCACGCGGGCGAAGCCGCGGGCGGAAAGCTAGTGTAGTAATAAAGTAAGATGTCTTTTAATATGCAAATAAGAATCATTTATCTTTCTTTGATCCACTGTAATCGGATGAACATTATTCACCACTAGCCACTGCCAGCGTCTTTGCATGCGTGAAAGTACAAAGTAGTTTCCCCAAGTCGTCGACGGCGCGCACTGTTCCCGCGCGCCTCACGGAGTGGTCAGCAACAACAGGGGCCCAGCTGGGTCGAAGCCTACTGGGGCCAGGGCTAGCTCCGAAAGGTACTCAGCCCCGGTACGAAAGGCAACGAAGGAACAAGAGTGGGTTTTTATTCAGTAAAAGTCTGACACTATCTCCCGATCCGCCCAAGAGCGGGGGAGCGCATTAGATGATTTTACCACCGAAAAAAAAAACAAAATGATGATGATGATGACCAATTATAATATTCCCTTTGGCAAATAAGATTGTTTTTAATATCGTGCGGATTTCATCACGCATGCGAGATGGCCCCGCATGCAAAAAATTTCAAAATGCAAAAAAACGCGTCCACACACGCAACGCATTACACTGCTGGAATTACGCGTGCGGAGCAATTCCGCATGCGTGTTCAAAACCGCACGATATTAAAAACATCCTAAATCGATACATTTGGGGATAATCGTATCAAAACTTTAAACGTGTGCAAACTCCACAACAGAATATTTAATATACCATTTCTCCAAAAATCGATTTCATAATAAATCTTCCAAAGCCCAAACAACATCATAAGAATACTTTGGACGTAAAATGATAAAAGATTTCCGAGTTCGCCACCTGATAATATAGGGAAAGTTTTATCTTGTTTGCCGAGGGACTTTCTAATAAATTGGAAGATCTTAATAAAAAAATATGTAGCTCCATTTTTTTAATGACTTCTTCCTCTCAAAGGTGGAGCAGAAGGGCGTATTAGAGTTGTAGTGACTAAAACTACACTAAATGTCCCCGCACACGGACTACAAAAAAAAGCCACTTATAGTTTCTCTTTGAGGCGGCCTTATTTTGTAGCCCGTGTGCGGCGGTGCCGCCACAAAAAAAAGCTAAAAGCCGCTTCTAGCTTCTCTGGCCACAAGCTATTGCGCGCTTCAGCTTTTTTTTGTTTGTGGCTATTTCTAGCTTTTTGTGGCTGCTTCTAGCTTTTTTGTAGCCGCTTCTAGCTTTTTTGTAGCCGCTTCTAGCTTTTTTGTGGCGGCTTTTTTGTGACCCGTGTGCGGGGACACTATACTTTTTTCATTTTGGGACCACAGGTTTCCTTTTTTCTCGTGGCCCTAGCTAACATAACTTTGAAGCGCACGTGGAACACAATGCGCCTTTGACGAATTGGCTTCGGTCTTTACTGGACGTAAAGTATCACTTGTGAAGTGTATGTTATTATTATGTGAACTCTAAATAATTTCCAATTTCTCTACTTTTGTTGCAAAAATAAAAAACGGTCGCCCGTCTTAGTGAATTTCTGAATTACTCGTAAATACGAGTCAAATAATCAAATTTTTACTTAGTACCTATTCGTATTTTTTTTAGAAGAAAAAAATGTCCCCCCCCACATTTTTGTTTACTTTTGGAGCAATTATTTCCGAAAATATTAATATTAACAAAAAATGATTGTAGTAAACCCCTACATATTCATTTTTGAATATCTATCCAACAATATATCACAGGATAGGATTGAAATGAAAAAAAAGCTACCCTAATAAAACAAAAACACTTTTTATTTTACCACTTTATCGTCGTGATTGATATACATATTGGTACCAAATTTCACCTTTCTAGTGGTCACTGATATTATCCGCCGACGGACAGACAGACAGACATGGCGAAACTATAAGGGTACCTAGTTAGAATAGAATAGAATAGAAATACTTTTATTCGGTACAGAACAGACACAGCACAGCACAACGGATTATAGACAAAGTAAACAAAAACAAAAGTACAAAGTGCGCGTAAGTGTGTGTAGTGTGCGTGTGTGTGTGTGTGTGTGTGTGTGTGTTACCCTAAAAAGTCGTAGTCATAGTCTCATTAGTTTATTGGGATTCTTACAAGTCAAATACAGAGTGTTACATTATCATGTGTTTACTATCTAGGCAAAATTAAACAAAAACTCAGAAATAAAAGTTATAATTAAGATTTAAAAAAAAGTAAAGAAATCAGTAGGTAATATGAACGTCGGGCTATTTCATCAATTAATGCTTCTCCACGGATTAAATCAGTGACTGCTCTTTGGCCTCTGTCATAGTGGTGTAGACTGTGGCTGGCTACCATTAATTTTTAGCTGAAAATATAGATGCAAATTTTTAGGCAATAATTCAGAGGTAGTCATGAATAGGAACAAATTTTACTATGGGATCAACACTGGTATAGCGAAATAAAGAGCCCATTTATCGATACCACTTGGTAAGTTACGTTAACATAAAAAAATAATAATATGGTCAATAAAAATATGATATTTTCTACACCCAGTAGTGCCTTCCAAAGAAATATTCTTTAAAATATAATATCACTTTTTTACCCAAAATATCCGGTTCAGGTACGCCATCACGCTATCATGTTATGCAATGTTAAAGAGCACACAATAGACTTGAACCAATTTCAATGTAGATATGACACGCCAACGATGTTTTAGTCGACGAAAGGTGTTTTCGATTAGCACTCTTGCAACTTCATGTTTCTAATCAGTACATGTATAGCTGCTGAAGGTTCTGTAGTGGCCTCCAAGTATGATGTCATTAGCCATGATCGTAATGGATAGCCAGAATCACCTGAAATTATGAATTTATTACATAGGTAAATGATAATAAAAATTAAATTTTCCTATGATGCTGTCGGTTTTAAGAGACTTCGTATTAAAATATAAACGCTTATCCTGGAAAAAATGTCACACTCTCTTCTCTCTGACATTATAGAAATTAAACGAAATGTGTACATAATATTAATATTCTTTTACTAGCTTTCCGCCCGCGGCTTCGCCCGCGTGGACTACAGTTTATATCGCGCGGGCAGAGACCCGTGTTCAGCAGTGGGATTATAGGTAGCCTATGTGTTATTCCAGTGTCTCTTCTACCTACCTACCAAATTTGATCTAAATCCGTTCAGTAGTTTTTGCGTGAAAGCGTAACAGACAGACAGACAGACAGACTTACTTTCGCATTTATAATATTAGTAGGGAAGTAGGGATTAATAGGGATATTAGTAGGGATTACCATTGATCTGATACATAATACTGAATGGTGATGATGTTTTCAACTGTACTATAAATGCCCCTCTTATATCTTATACATATATTATTCTGCCCAGCTACGGACCTGGTTTATGCCTGCCGGCTGGAGTAGATATCATACACGACACCCAGATATGGACCCAGGTTTGACGGCTGGTATGATGACATATTCATAGCCCTGCTAATATCTTCTCGTTATCACCCTGCCTAAAAAATATAAAAATATGTTAAACAATGAACATTTACCGTAATGCATCTTATAGAAATTAATTAGAATTTAATTTATTCGTAGGTATAATACCTCGTTAGGTCGTCCAGTTTATCTCTCCTTTTAGTTCTTGATAAGGATACAGAAAGACTAGACTACGAAAAGCGGATCTTGCTTTTGGAGAAGCTTCCGTTCATTTTGATTTATGACCAGTCATTATCATTAAAAATAAAGATAAAAAGCTACAAAACTAATATATTTATCTTATGGCCTACTATGTGATTATATTATTGTTTAATAGTTATATTACTAATTTATACCAAAACACATAGAAAATAACAGAAGTCGTTAAAAATGATAATGATGAAAAAGATTGTCTATTATTGAAATCGATAAATTAATAATATTTAATATAAGCTTTGAACATGGCTATTAAAATTTTTACTACGTTTACTTAAAACAAATATGTAATTAACATGTATGATGAACTTAAATCTTAATGAATTATTTATTTCAGATTTCATCCATCACATTAACTTTAAACAAATATATATATATATCTCCTAAACGCCATGCTGTTGAAGAGTGTTTGTTTTAAATGACACGAAATCGCTACTGTGATATTGTTTTAGATAAAAAAATATAATAGATATAATATTGACAAGAGCCTTAAAGTTAATTTCTGTGTGTTTAAGTAAGAATAAAGATACATTTTTATAGTTTTACAGCAATTAACAACAAAAAATTATTTAGTTGATCGATTGCTGCAGGTTGGTGAGATTATCAACACACCATAATAACCAGTATAATATTCCATCATTTTTGGAGTTAAAACAAAATATACCTAATTAATTTATAAATTGTTCTGATTAGTTGAAGAAAATAAATAACATCTAATTTAACGATTACGTACGCAAAAATAGTTAATGTCAAATCGGCTTGATATCAATACGAGCTTATACATACTGTTATATACTTTAATTTTAAACGAAATAAATCTATAATTATGGAAATGAAACGTGATGTTGGTTACACACCAGGTAAGTTCTTAAATTTTACATCATCAAGAACCGTTGGTTTAGAAAAAGCAGATTGATAGGTATTTTTTTCCTGCACCTCATCATTTACACTTTGTTTTTGATCTGTCGTATGAATACAAAGCTTATGAAATGTATTGTGATTACTCTTCGAAAAGATAAAAATTAAATCTACTGCTAGTGTGTACAATTGCGTAGTTCCAGCAAGTATTACGCTCAAAATACTCTCATGCCCCATCAACCTTATTAAGAGAAAGTCATACGACAGTAAGACATCAATCAATATAAATATCAAAGAAGCAGTAGATAAGCAACGCCAGATGGAAGGTTTGTGTGCGCTTGTTTTGGGACTACAACAAAGTGAATATATAACTTTAGTATAAAGAAAACAATTTATAATGCTCGGAATAATTCGATTTCCTAAAAATATTATTATTTGAACAATAGACCCGTATTGCCAAACCGAATGTAAATATATATTAAAATATATCCAAAAAGCGCTTGTTAACAAAGAAATACCCCAACCAAAAATGGCAGTTTTCAAATATAATTTATGGACATGCCCATTAAAAACTTTTACAATGTCGTCGTAGAACATATAACCGATAACAATCAACCAGTGGAACTTCACAGTTGCTAAGTATGTACCTGCACACATCATAACGGGGAAGATGTACGAATGGTATTCTGAAGGTATTAAAATTGCGACCAAATGCACAAAGATAAACAAGGAGATTAATAGGTTTGAGAAAATTGCGTTTAAAAACACATAATTTCTGAAAGTACGAAACTTTTCCTTGGTGCGCCATGATATCACGCCGCATATGAACGTAACTACAGTCAGTACAAGCACAATTACAGTCGAAATCATAAAAATTTGAGACTCCGTCAAGTTCCAATTAGAGAGATGACTGCTTGAATGCATGGTAAATGTCTTTGAAAAAATTCACTATATGCACTTTTAATTTATCGAGTATCACTGTCGTAACGCTTCGTCAAGCAGGTAAAATAATATGTGTTGCTTGTTAAATGGTTGGTAACACAATAGTTAAAATCAAAAGTTAAAAAAATAATGAAGTACCATATTTTATCTGTACACCATTATCAGCACTAATTTAATTTATTTCAGTTTTGTTCCATTGATATTGCTCATTAACAAAAAAGTTTAGCAATAAATATTCCACCCACAACACAATTATGGAGTAAGAATTTTATGGACTTGATAAAAATTAAAAAACTGGAAAAGTCCATGTTGAACTACGTACTGTGAAAAATTCCATGGTCAGGCTGAACATTCAACATTAATCAATTTCACATTAATATAAAATCCATTCTGTGCATGTATTAATATAAATAATAATAATATTTTTGACTTTTATAGAACGCCCTCTAGTCAAATGATACAAACACAGACACTGACTGTTATTGATCATATCTGTTACCTTGCGTAACACTAAGAGTTTTATTTAATTTGACTAGCCTGTTGGTCTAGTTGTTAGTAGCCCTGACTGCTATATGCCAGAGGTCGTGAGTTCGATTCCCATCCAGGACAAACGTTTATGTAATGGACATGATCATTTGTTCTGTGTCTAGGTGTGATTTATCTATATTATGTATGTTCCCAAAACTGTTTATGATGATGTTGGTTATAAGAGACTTAGTATTTAAACACAAACACTCATGCCCAGAATAAATGTCACTGTCTCTTCCGAACTTATAGAAATTTAACTCAAAAAATTTGTGTAAATTTTAACGAATATTTTGAAAATAAGCTAAACACATACTCAGACGAAAAAATTATAATAATGTCATCTTGTAGATACCAAAAATTTCTATGTACTCTTTAATTCATGAATCCCCAAGCGACCACCGGTGGCCGCGCATCTATTGTCTTACTATTGTGTCTCTAATTGACGGTATCTGAAGGGTTAAAAAATGAATTATTGTTAGCATATTTAGGTTTGGCATTTAATATTTTACAATCACTATTGACCATCACCAAAATTTTGATTAAAAATTAACTCTTTTTTGACATTATTGAATACAAGCTCATTAATACACTTCAAATTATTGCTTTAATACCTTTGATACACATAAACTGAATGACAATGTTTTCGTCTGTAAACTATAAATGGCACTTTTAAACTAACGTGTCATGTATTTTGAAAAATTTATCCTTTTATTACACCTAAAGACATCATGTATTTCAAATTTAAATTAATATCTGTAATAATTTATGACTTGACAAAATGTAAAATTTAATTAACTTAATTTAACTAAAATATTGTTAGGTTTTACAATTGAGCAGGCACTTGCAAAAATAAAAAAAACTTACCTCTGTCTGTCTGACTGCTTGTCAAGTATATGTTTTTAGTAATTGTACTGTTTCAATACTAAACAATAAGTCAAAACTGAGAGTCACTTCATGAACATATTATATTAATATATACATATTTTTGGATACTACAGAACGTTGATAGGGATTCTTGACGCAGCCACTTACAAGAACAGAGCTACGGATTCCTGAAAAATTATAAAAATATGTTAAGCAATGTACAATTTATAGTAATGCATCTTAAAGAAATTTATTAGAACTTAATTTATGCTTAGGTTCAATACCTCGTTCAGTCGTCTTTTTTACCAATCTTTCTAGTTTTTGGCAATGAGATCCCAACCTTTCTATATGAAAGGTTGGACTATGACAAGTGAATCTTTGTTTTCTGAGAAGCTTCCGTTCAATTTGATTTATGAGCAGTCATTATAATTAAAAATAAAGATAAAAAAACTAAAACTAATCTAAGTTTATATCTTATGGTCTAGTATGTGATTATATTATTGTTTTACAGTTATATTCTAATGTATACCAAAACACAGAGAAAATAGCAAAAATCGTTAAAAATGGTAATGATGAAAAATAAATAGTACATTATTGAAATCGATAAACAATATTTAAAATAAGCTTTGGACATGGCCATTAAAAACTTTTGCTAGGTTTACTTAAAACAGATATGTAATTAACATGTATGATGAACTTAAATCTTAATTAATTATTTGTTTCCGATTTCATCAATTACAGTAACTTTTAACAAATGTATATCATACCATTGTAGGTAATCTCTTAACCATCGGTCGTGCTATTGACGGGTGCGGGTTCAGAATGGCACGAATTGTTTAACAACTGATGGTTTTAGATACTAAAATATTTTTATAATGTTGACAATCACCTCCAAATCCATTTCTAGATTTTATAATTCAATGTAAGTAAGAATAAAGGACACTTTGTTATAGCTCTACAGCAAATAAGAATAAAAAATATGTAGCTGGTCAAAATTGCTGCAGGTTAGTGAGATTATCAATACATCATAACCCCATGATAACTTGCACATTATAAAAGATGAACATACAAAACAAGATATTACCAAAATCTCTACATTCTTTATATATCTTACTAACTCTTGCCCACTGCTTCGCGTACATAAAATATAGGCTATGGCATTCAGGAATAAAGCAGCCTTCTATCGGTGAAAAAATTTTAGCAATCAGACCAGACTTCCAGAAATTACCTCCGTAGGAACTAGGCGTGGTAAAAGTGTGTAATTTTACGATTGCAACACTTGTATCTGAATCACTAAAATGTTCCAAAACAGTGATACTTATCATTTGGATCATTTGTAACATCGGCTCAAAAGATACAAACAAAACATTTGAATTATCGGCTCTCAAGATACAAACGGAACATTTAAAACATCGACTCACAAGATACAAACGTATCATTTGGTACAACGGCTTACAAGATACAAACGGAACATTTGGAACAACGGCTCAAAAGATACAAACACAGACACTGACTGAATCGTGATGACTGAATCGTGACATTGCGTAACACTAAAAGTTTTGTTTAATTTAATTTTGATTTGAGAATAATTTAAAGCAGATGTTCAGTAGTTCAGGGCATTAATTATATTACACTATTTACGTTTTAATTTGAATTTTAAAAAGACTGCTAGTCACTTAAAGTAAAGGGGTTTTCAGTATTTCGGATTTATCCAAATGAAGCATTTAATATATTACTGATGTTTCAATCTTTCAAAACACTAAAATGTTTCATAACAGTGAGTCAGTTCAGTAAAGAGTTACACATGCCTACCTCCTACAAACAAAAAAAAACTACATATAAAAACAAAAAACAAACTTTATCTTTTTATAACTTTAGTATAGACAAACAAACAAAACGTTTATACCAAATGAAATAAGCATATTTTTGAAAAAGCACCTAAACACCTTTTTTTAATCTTCAAACAGTAATCAGTACTGAATAATTAATCATATACGCTTGTTTTTTGATATCAAAACACTATCCCAAAATACAGTAAATTGTGGTTTTTAGAGTTAAAATAAAAATATAGGTACTTAATTATTATTATTGTTTTTCTATCTATTTAACTATTATATTACCCACACAATAGTAATTAAGTATCGAATCGGCCTGATATCAAAATAAGCTTATATATATTTACTTTAATGTTTCACGAAATATGCCTATAATTATGTAATTTAATTATGATGTCGGTTACACAGCAGGTGAGTTCTTAAATTTTACATCATCAAGAGTCGTTGGTTTGGAATAAGCAGATTGATGGGTATTTTTTCCCTGGACCTCATCATTAACACTTTGTTTTTGATCTGTAGTATTAATAGTAAGCTCACGAAATGTATTGTGATTACCCTTCGAAAAGATAAAATATAAATTAACTGCTAAAATGTACAATTCCGAAGGGAAAGCAAGTGCTATGCTCAGGATACTGGAAAATCCGATAAACATTATTAAAAGAATGTCATACGACAGTAAGAAATCAATCAATATAAATATCAAAGAAGCAATAGATAAACAACGCCAGGTGGAAGGTTTTTGTTCGGTTGTTTTGGAGCTGCACCAAAGTGAATATATAACTTTGGAATAAAGAAAACAATTTATAATGCCCGGAATTAATCGATTTGATAAAGTCATTATTATTTTAACGATAAGCGTGTAATCCCAATTAGAGCGTAAATTTATATTAAAATTTATACAAATAGCGCTTGTTATCAAAGAAATACCCCAACCAAAAATGGCAGTTTTCAAATATAATTTATGGACATGCACATTAAAAACTTTTACAATGTCATCGTAGAATATATATCCGATTACAATTAACCAGTGAAACCTCACTGTTGATAAGTATCCACCTGCACACGTTGTAACGTAGAATATGTACGAATGGTATTCTAGTGGACTTAAATTTGCCAAATGCACAGAGATATTAAATAAGGAGAATAACAGATTTGAGAAAATTGCGTTTAAAAACACATAATTTCTGAAAGTACGAAACTTTTTCTTGGAGCGCCATGATATCACGCCGTATACGAACGCTACTAGAGTCAGCACAAGCACAATTACGATCGTAACTATAAGAATTTGAGACTCCATCGAGCCCTGAAGACTGCTTGCTATTCACTTTTAAATTTACCGACTTTAAAATAAAACTGTTGTGGACACTGTCGTAACGCTCCGTGAAGCGGGGAAAATACGTGTTGCTGGTTAAACAGTAGTTGAAACAATTATTATAATCAAAAGTTTAAAAAATAATGAAGTAACTTATTTTATCTGTAAACTATTTATCAGCTCTAATACAATTAATTTTGGTTTTGGTTTTTACTCATTAATAAATATTTTTACCAAAACACAGTTATGGCGGAAGAATATTATGGACTTGACAAAAATATAAAAACTGAAAAAGTGCATGTTGGACCACGTATAGTGAAAAATTCCATGGTCAGGCTAAACATTTACAACGAATCAATTGACTTTGAAATTAAATCCATTCTGTGCATGTAATAATATTTTACAACTATTAGATTATTAGGCTGGGCACGCCACGATTATGGCGGTAAGTCCCCTCTTTGAGGCGTGGCTGGAAAGACCTCACGGCGTCCTTACCTTCCGCATGACGCAGGTCCTCACCGGACATGGCAAGTTCGGGAGGTTCCTGCATCGAATTCAAGCGGAAGAGACGCCCGGGTGTCGCCACTGTGCGCAACGCCCGGAGGACACGGTGGAGCACACCGTCGAGGTGTGCCCTGCCTGGGCGGAGCATTGCCGTGCCCTTGTGGGGGATCTCTCGCGCTGGGCCCTGGTCGAGGCCATGGTCCGGAGCGAGGAGGAATGGCAGGCGGTCGCCTCCTTCTGCGAAGCAGTAATGCTTGCAAAGGAGGAGGCCCACCGCATCAGGCAACGGCGCCCTCCCCGCCGTCGCCGGGATTCCGATCCCGATTTCCGGCCACCGTAGACGCGGACTCGCGGACGGCGAGCCTTGGGAAGCTCGCTGTCCAATCGTCCGGTAATGGACCGAGTCCAAGACGTCGACGGCGCGCACTGTTCCCGCGCGCCTCAAGGAGTTGTCAGCAGCAGGAGGGGCCCAGCTGGGTCGAAGCCTACTGGGGACAGGGTTGTCCGAAAGGGAGCTCGAACGGCGCGGGGTTTTTAGTCAGTAAGAGTCTGACACTATCTCCCGCTCCACCCAAGAGCGGGTTTTATCAAAGATGATTTCCCCGTCGACAAAAAAAAAAGATTATTAGGCTGGAGTGAATAGGCTTTTAATAAACTAGTGCGTCTAACCATCAGAGATTGCATCTCTACTTACCATCAGGCGGGATCGTAGTCATTTATAACAATAAAAAAAACAACTTTCACAGAACGCCATCTAATCCCAAAATAACAGAGCTTGTGTAATGAGTACTAGAAAACTTATATATTTCTAAACACGCAAATAATTATTATATACAACACTCGGACACAAAACAAATGATCATGCTCGTCACAGAAATATTTTTCCTAGATGGGAATTGAACCCATAACCTCCGGCTTAGCAGTCAGGGTCACTGAATATTAGACCAACAGACTTGTCGATATGTACATGCACAGATTTAATTTATGTACAAAAATAGTACCATGTGTTACTATAGTATAATAAATCATTGATTGACTTCTCTCACTCTAGAGTGGATCGGTAGGCCTGTCAGCCTTTTGCTGACTAAAACTTTATCTATGTACCTTCTGTTGCTCTCTGCATTCTAGGACCATGGGTTTTCCTTTCGGATATCCGCAGGAGAAACATGGTTGCCGACATAGCACGAAGAATCACTAAACTTAAATGGCAATGGGCAGGGCACATTGCTCGCAGAACAGATGGCCGTTGTAGCCGAAAGGTTCTGGAGTGATGACCTCGTACTGGAAAACGAAGCGTTGGAGGGCCTCCTGCAAGGTGGACCGATGACCTGGAGAAGGTTGCAGGAATCCGATTTGCGGGACGCACAGGATCGTTCATTATGGCGAAACTTGGAGGAGGCCTATGTCCAAAGTGGATGACTATCGGCTGAAATGATGATGATGGGTTTTCCTTTCAGATGTCAAACCATTACACCAGTAAACTTCTACTAGGCCCCTGTCATGTGATCCCAAGTGCTTTATCGTCGATCCGACGCCGAAGTGAACTCCTTCTTCCATTATTTGAGAACCCGGAGGTGACGCATTCCTCAGACTTTTGCGGTGCCACCTCGAGTCCTGACTGCCGATACTTTACCATACGCCAGCGCTGCGCTCAAGGCAGTTTTTGTTTAGATAATAGCACACCTGAACTCTAACGAGAATTACGTGAGAAGTTTCCGACCTCAATATGCTGATAGAAGCACTCATCAATAAAAACTAGTGAATGTAAAGAAAATCTTTTTTTACCAAGATCGCGCCCTCTCTCACCTCAGCGGTTGCCACGGCGAAAATCTACGATTTACGGTTTGAACGCTTTATCATCTGCCTTATTTACCAGATCTAGCCCCAAGCAACTTATTTTTGTTCCTTCATCTCATAATTGCGTTCGGAGGATTGAGATTTTCGTCAAATGCGGAGGCAAATTGCGTGAATAATTATTTGGCAGAGAAAAACGCCTACTACTATTAGAACGGGTTTGAGAGATGGAGCATCGCTGACAGAAGTGAAACAAGGAAAAATGAAATAAAAGAAACTATTTACAACAAGAGTTTCATTATTGTAACACAATAGTTTGAATGTATCAAACATGCAATAAAAAGTAAAATAAATAAAAAAACTTTGCGTTTACACATACCTCGGCAAACTTACACAAAAAATCAGAAAAAAAGTTATAATTAAGATTAAAAGTAAAGAAATCAGAAATATTCAGTCGCGCTATTCGATCACACAATGCGGAAATTATTATTAGTGAAGAAATCAGTAATATAAACGTCGGGCTATTTGATAACTTAATGCTGATCCTCAGATTAAATTGTGATTGTTCTTCGACTCCTCCGTCATAGTTGATACTAACTGTAGCTGGTTAATCTCACTAATATTTGTATTTAGCTGAAAACAAAAATGAACATTTTTAGGCAATCATTTAGAGGTAATCATGAATATGAACCAATTTTACAATAGAAACAACTTTGATATGGCGAAACAAAGAATCCATTTATTCACCTACACCTTTTGTTAAGCAATGGTAACATAAATTTATAGACTACGGGGATATTTTTTACACCCAGTAGTGAGTTTCACACAATAATGCTTTAAAATATAATATTATATAATATTACATTCTTACCAAAATCATCCGGTTCATGGACGCCATCGTATAATGCAATGTTAAAGAGCACAGAATCGGCTTGAAGCAATTTTAAGGCTTGTAATGTAGTTCAATCGACGAAAGGTGTATTCGATTAGCACTCTTGCAACTTCATGTTTTTTATCAGTACATGTATAGCTGCTAAAGGTTCTGTAGTGGCCTCTAAGTATGGTGTCATTAGCCATGATCATAAGGGATACTCAGAATCACCTGAAATTATGAATTTATTATATAGGTAAATGATGATAAAAATTAAATTTTCCTATGATGATAATATTGAATGATGATGTTTCAACTAAACTATACATGCCGATATGACATGCATTCTGAAAACTGTATCCTTTTATGACACCCAAATACATCATATATTCCGAATTTTGATTAATTTCTGTAATAATTGATTACTAGACAAAATATAAGGTTATATTAATTTAATTTAAATATAGTTAGGTTCAACAATTTACCTACTACTGCTAAAATAAAATAAAATCTTACCTCTGTCTCACTGCTTGTCAAGCATCACATGTTTTTGGATATTGTATGTACTTTTCCAACCCTCGATCATGAGTCAAAACTTTGGTCGCTTCGTGAATGTACACACTGCACAACTTTTGTGATAGACTTTTGGCCACTTGTACAGGACGTTGATAGGGACGCTTGACACTGCCACTTACAAGAACAGAGCTATGAGTTCCTAAAAAAATATAAAAATATGTTAAGCAATGAACATATTTACCGTAATGCACCTTAAAGAAAATTACAATTTAATTCATGCTCAGGTACAATACCTCGTTAGGTCGTCCTTTATACCCATCTTTCTAGTTTTTGACAAGGATATAGAAAGACTGGACTACATACGACAAGCGAATCTTTGCTTTTGAAGATGCTTCCATTCATTTTGATCCATGAGAAGTAATTTTTCTAATTAAATTATTACCTTATGGTCTATTATTTGAATATAATAATATTTTTTTAGACATAATCAGTAGAGATATGTTAATACAAAGAAAAATATTGCAGAAACCGTTTTTTTTTTTGTCAACGGGGAAAATCATCCTTGACGAAACCCGCTCTTGGGTGGAGCGGGAGACAGTGTCAGACTGTTACTGACTAAAAACCCCGCGCCGTTCCTTCTAGCCTTCATACCGGGGCACGAGCTCCCTTTCGGACAACTCTGTCCCCAGTAGGCTTCGACCCAGCTGGGCCCCTCCTGCTGCTGACAACTCCGTGAGGCGCGCGGAAACAGTGCGCGCCGTCGACGTCTTGGACTCGGTTCATTACCGGACGATCGGACAGCGAACTACCCATTGCTCGCCGTCCGCGAGCCCGCGTCTACGGTGGCCGGAAATCGGGATCGGAATCCCGGCGACGGCGACGAGGGCGCCGTTGCCTGATGCGGTCGGCCTCCTCCTTTGCAAGCATTACTGCTTCGCAGAAGGAGGCGACCGCCTGCCATTCCTCCTCGCTCCAGACCATGGCCTCGACCAGGGCCCGGCGCGAGAGGTCTCCGCCGCCGATCGCCCCCACGAGGGCACGGCGATGCTCCGCCCAGGCAGGGCACACCTCGACGGTGTGCTCCACCGTGTCCTCCGGGCGTTGCGCACAGTGTCGACACCCGGGCGTCTCTTCCGCTTGAATTCGATGCAGGAACCTCCCGAACTTGCCATGTCCGGTGAGGACCTGCGTCATGCGGAAGGTAAGGATGCCGTGAGGTCTTTCCAGCCACGCCTCAAAGAGGGGACTTACCGCCGTAATCGTGGCGTGCCCAGCACTGGGTTGCGATAGCCGTTGACGCCATTTCACCATGAGATCCCGCCGGAGCTCTGTCCGCCATGCCTTGACATGTTGCGGCAGTGGACTTTCACCCCGGCGTTGCATCTCCACGCGCATGTCGTGCATGTGTGCAAGGATTGTTGCCTCCAGATCCCACGGTGGTAGGTCAGCCAGAAGGCTCGCCGCTTCGCGGGAGATCGTGCGGTAACCCCGCACTATCCGTATTGCCATGACCCTCTGGCAGGCGTTCAGTATGGACGCCGGTCGTTTTGCCAGCGACGGCGCCCACACCGGCGCCCCGTAGAGGGCCATGGACCGAACGATCCCCGCGTAGAGCTCCCGGCAGGAGGCGTCTGGACCCCCAAGGTTGGGCAGGAGCCGCTTGAGAGCAGCCCCAGCCCGGAGAAGCTTGGGAGCCAGACGTCGGAAATGTTCTACGAAATTCCACCGGCTGTCGAGGACGAGTCCCAGATACTTCATCGTCGACCCGACGCCGATGCGAACTCCTCCTACCGTAAGCTGGAAGTCCGATGGTGGCGCGTTCCGAGGGCCGTGGAAGCGCATTGCCTCGGATTTATGCAGCGCCACCTCGAGTCCCAACTCCTGGATCCTACCAACGGCTATCGCAACCCCGCGTGTCGCTAGAGCGACCGCCACCTGGTGCGACTCTCCCTGCGCTAGGATCAGCGTGTCGTCTGCGTAGCAAACCACGCTGACCCCGTCAGGGAAGTCGCCGTGCAGCACGTATTCGTATCCGATGTTCCACAAGGGTGGGCCCAGAACCGACCCCTGCGAAACACCGCACGACATCTCTTGTCGTTTCCAGTCTCCCTGGTGACTGGGGTAGACAATGTACCTGTCTGACAGGTACGCCTCGACCACTAGACAGAGGTATTCGGGCACCCGGTGGTACCGGAGTGCCCTCCGGATCGTACTCCAGGGCAGGGAGTTGAAAGCGTTGGCAATGTCCAAGGACACTGCCACGACACACCTACCCTGGGACACCGCTTCCCCTGTCGTGAGGGCTCGCACGCGCATGATGGCGTCTATTGTAGACAGAAACCGTTACAAATAGTACTGATGAAAAAGGAAAAGTTTAATATAAATGGAATAAATTCGATACATTATATTTATGATAAGCTTTGGACATATTCATTATAAACTTTTGCCACGTCTATTTAAAACACATGTATTTGAACTTAAACTTAATGAATTATTTATTTACGATTATATCAATCACAGTAACTTGTAGCAAATATACATCATACCATTGTAGGTAATCCCCTACCTGCTATGCTACTGAAGGCTGCAGGTTTAAAATGGCACGTACTTACTACTTGATATTGTTTTAGTAACCCATAAAGACTTTTTGAATATTTACAACCACCTTCTAATTAATTTCTAAACTATGCAATTATAATTCAAGGAAATCACAAATAACGATTACTTTAGACATTAGCTTTACAGCAAATATGAAAATAAAAAACTAATCAAAATTGCTGCAGGCTAATGAAGTACATAATAACATCATAATAACCTAACCAAGACACCCATATTGCAAATTTTTACAAACAAAATAGGTACAGTAAGCAAATAGGTACCTCAAAGGTACAGTGATTGAATAGTAGTTATCACGACACAGCAAAAATAATGTACTTGCTTACATACTGTTTTCCGATTCCTAGAAATAAATACTTACTAAGCCTTTCTATATAACCGTCAACAGTTATTAGTACCGAAAGGTTTCAGATATTGAAATGAGCTTATGCAATAATAAATTAAAAATAACAAGATATTGTTTATACTCCAGGTAATTTTTTGAATTTTCCAACATCAAGAACCGTTGGTTGGGAACGAGCGAATTGGCGAGTAATTCTTCTCTGCATGTTGATATCGTTAACTCTAAGCCTTTGATTAAATCTATTAACATAAAACTCATGCCATATTTTTCGATTACTTCTTAAAAAGATAAAAAATACGTCTAATATTAGTGGATTTATTTCACCAAATAACGTCATAAAAAATTTTGGTAATGTGTTTTCATCTGAGATTGCAAATTTCATAAGACTATTATACAATAATAAGGTATCGCTTAATATAAATATCAATGTGGCAATATAAAAGCGACGCCAGATGTAAGAAGGAGTCTGTGCGCTCGCGTTGTAACTGAGCCAAAGGGCATATACAGTTCTAAAGTAAAAATAACAATTAAGAATGCACGGTAAAATTTGATTTCCGTAACTTATGTAAAATACTATTATAGCACTAACGATAAAACCACAACGTTGACTTAAAGTCATGAATATTGGAGCTGCAAGATCACGTAATTTTGTAAAAATAGCGGAAGTTATTAAAGAAATAACCCAGCCAAAAATTGCACTTTTAAAATATCTGTTTTGAATGTTTCCATTAAAAACTTTTACAATGTCCAAAAAAAATATATGACTAATAACTATCAGCCAGTGGAATTTCACTGTTAATAAATATTCATATGCATAGTGTTCAACGTACAAGTTCTGGACAAGGAGATCTCCCATGATGATGCTGATGCCGTAGATATTATATTGTTTTAAAATCCACACTCTACACGAAAAATATAATAGATTTGACAATATTGCGTTTAGGAACACATAGTTTCTGTAAGTGCGAAATTTTTTTATGATGCACCATGATGTCACACCATATACAAATGTTACTAGTGTCAGCACACTCACAACAATCATAATGATTAAATCTTCATCGACGGACAATTCCCAAGTATAATTATTATAGTCGTGTGAATACATGGTGAACGTCACCTGCAGCGATAAAATATATACACTTTTAGTTTGCAGAATTTAAAATTAAACCATTTTGGACACCTTGACGTAATATACTGCCAAGCACGTCAAGAATATATTGCTAGTTAGACAGTCGATGTAAAAATTTATTTAATTAAATGTTACAAAAAACTAATGAAACTAATGAAGTACCATGTTTTATCTGAATATCATTATCAGCACTAATTCAATTAATTTCGGTTTTGGTGTTAGTTTATCACTAATTCATATTTCTACCAAAACACAGTTATAGAGTTAGAATATCGTGGACTTGAAAAAAAATTAAAAACTCGTAAAGTGTTTATTGCACCACACACAGCGAGTGATCTCATTGCAAGTCAGGCTGAATATTTACCACTAACTTTTGCTCGCGGTTTCGCCCGCGTACATAAAATATAATAGCCTATATCACTCAGGAATAATGCCGCTTTCTGTCGGTGAAAAAAATTTTGCAATACTTTCAGAGATTACCTCCTACAAACCGAAAAAACAAACTTTACCTCTTTATTATATTAGTGCAGATGAATCAATTTACATTAATATAAAATCCATTCTGTGCATGTAATAATATAATAATAATATTTCATAACTTTCACAGAACGCCATCTAGTCCCAAACTAACAGAGCTCGTGCTATGAATACTAGACAACTGATGATATATATTTCTAAATACACAAATAATTATTATAGATAAATAACACCCAGACAGAACAAATGATTATGCTTTTCACACAGACATTTGTCCTGAGTGGGAATCAAACTACGACCTCTGGTACAGTAGTCAGGGTCACTGAATACATCTTTTATCTTAGTTTTGGCGCGCAGCAATGTGTTCCTTACGCGGTCAGAAAAGTAAAACCCGACTACGACAAAAAAAAAAAAACGACGCAGAAAAAATATGAAACAAGATTTTTAAGATAAACAAGGTAACTGGAAAAACAAAAAAGTTTTTTTTTTAAAGATAAACGTGATACGGATTTTACTGTCATAAATTACAAGTGTCTTTTTTAATGTAGCCTTTCAATGTTCCTTTTGGTCACCACCCTAAGAGAGGCAATGAGCCGTAATCCGTGGCTGAGGCCGTGTTGGTAGATATTAATTTTTTTTCAAATCATCTAATGACTATTCCCACTCTAGAGCGGATCGTGAGGCCTGTCTGTCTTTTGCAGTTGAAAACCACATCTATGATCCTTTAGTTGCCCTTTGCATTTTAGGACTACTAGTTTTTCCAACCAGAAGTCAAACAATTGCGCCAGTAAGCTTCAGCTCTACTGTACAGGTACTTCATCGTTGACCCGACGCTCGCCGATGAAAAATCCACCTACCCAGTGGTGTGCCTAGTGAAATCCAGCTACCCAGTGCATTTACACGTATTGCTTGCACGTCTCTGCTGCTACCGTTATTTGGGAATCCGGCGGTGACGCGTTACAAGGGTAATGTAAGCTTATGGCAAGGCCACCTCGAGTCCCAACTGCCAGTACCTTACCATATCTATCTATACATTAATTATACAGAGTTGCGGGGTTGTGATCTGCACTTAGTTTACGGCTGACTGGACAACGAGTCTTAAAAATAATTTAACAAAAAGCAGCCACAGGCTTAACAGGTGTTTGCAAAACGATTTTTTTTTTTTGAGATTGGTTATTGTGCGTTTTATAATCAGGACACCGGGTTGAGACGGCCTGATAAACGGCAAAGCTGATCCAGAACTCTAACGTGAGTTATAGGACATTTTTAAGAAAAAAAAAATAAGAGAACAACTGAAAATAAGAGGCCAAAAGTCTACTATGTATATTAGAGAGTATGAGTTGGAAACAAAAAAAAAAACTGACTCGGTTTTATATTGCTTATCATGAAAATGATTATTGCATAATCTGTAATGCTAGATTACAGATTATGTAATAATTAATTATTATTTATAATATTTTAAATTTGGTGTGCTTCAATTTTTATTAGCTGTGTGTAATAAAATAAATTAAATGCTTATTAATAAAATAAAGGCTACCTTTAATATATATGAATGTTAACCCTTCAGATACCGTCAATTAGAGACACAATAGTAAGACAATAGATGCGCGGCCACCGATGGTCGCTTGGGGATTCATCATCATCATCATCATCATTTCAGCCGACAGACGTCCACTGTTGGACATAGGCCTCCCCTAAGTGTCGCCACAATGATCGATCCTGCGCGTCGTTGGGGATTCATGAATTAAGAATATGTTATTTATTAAGTTAAACAAAAACTCAGAAATAAAGTTATAATGAAGTTTAAAATTAAAGAAATCAGCAGGTAATATAAACGTCGGGCTATTTGATCACACAATTCAGCAGCTTATCCTCGGAAATCATTTCAATCGGTGATTGCTCTTTGACCTCTGTCAGAATTAATACTGGCTGTGGCTTGCTCCCATTAATTTTTAGCTGAAAATATAGATGACAATTTTTAGGCAATCGTTTAGAGGTAATCATGAATATGAACCAATTTTACTGTCGGATCAACTTTGATATGGCAAAATAAAGAATCCATTTAGCCATACATATTGAATGATGAGGTTTAATACCGATGTAACAGAATTTTTGAAAAATTTATCCTTTCATTACACCCAAAGACATCATGTATTCCAAATTTTGATTAATATCTGTAATAATTTATGACTAGATAAAATATAAAATTTTATTAATTTTATTCAATTCAAATATAGTAAGATTTTACAATTGAGCAGGCATCTACTTGAGAAAATAAAAAAAAATACCTCAATCTATCTGACTGGTTGTTAAGCAGCAAATGAGTCAAATTATACATCCTTTTCCAACATTGAATCATGAGTCAAAACTTTGGTCACTTCATGAATGTATATATTGCTTGCTCAACTTATTTGTCAGACTTTTGGCCACTTCTACGGGTAAGAACAGAGCAATGAGTTCCATATTGAATTCTGAAAAATGATTTCTTTCATTACACACAAATACATTATTAGCACTATACATCTGACGTACGGCCACCCCTAATATTTTATGATTGTATTATTTATTATGTAAGTGTATATTGTAAGTGTGTGCGTGTGACTGTTGACTATTGTATTTTAATGGTTTGTAAGCTTTGTTATTTATCTTAATAAAAGAATACTTTAAAAAACGCATTTGTATGACCCCATGGCATTGGTGACTCCGACATGATTCTGCCTAGCTACGGACCTGGGTTTGTCAGCGGGTGTGATGACATATTCATAGCCATTTCCGTGTGATCGCTGCCCTGCTAATATCTGCTCGTTGTCGTCCTGCCTAAAAATTATAAAAATATGTTAAGCAATAAACATATTTTTTTTTTCATTACCGTAATGCACCTAAAGAAAATTATTAAAATTCAATTTATGCTTAGTTACAATACCTTGTTTGGTCGTCCTTTTTACCAATTCGTCTAGTTCTTGACAAGGATATAGAAAGACTGGACTCCAAAAAGCAAATCTTGTTTTTGGAGAAGCTTCCGTTCATTTTGATTAATGAGCAGTCATTATCATTAAAAATATAGATAAAAATAAGCAACAAAACTAATATATTTATCTACTATGTGATTATATTGTTTTCTAGTTATATTACTAATGTATACCAAAACGCAGAGAAAATAGCAGAAATCGTAAAAAATGGTAATGATGAAAAATATATAATCCATGATTGAAATCAAAACATAATATTTAAAATAAGCTTTGGTCATGATCATTAAAAACTTTTACTACATTTACTTAAAACAAATATTGTAATTAGCATGTATGAAGATCTTGAGTTCAACAATCACAGTAACTTTTAACAAAATAATGTATATCCACAACGCTATTGAAGAGTGCGGGTTTGAAATGTCATGAACTGGTTACTATGTGATATTGTTTTACATAACAAAATATCTTTATAATAATGACAATCACCTTCAAATTCATTTCTAGACTATATAATTCAAAGTAAGTAAAAACAAAGGACATTTTGTTATAGCTTTACAGTAAATTGCTGTAGGTTAGTATAATCTCGCTAACCTAAAGCAATACACCATAATAACTTGCACATTATAAAAGATGAACATACAAAACGAGCCTATATTTTATGTACGCGGGCAAAGCCACACATAATTTAGATTTAAATTCTATATATATCTTACCAGCTTTTGCCCGTGGCTTTGCCCGCGTACATAAAATATAGGCTATTTCACTCAGGAATAAAGCAGCTTTCTATATATAAAAAATTTATAGTAATCAGACCAGTGCTTCCAGAGATTATCTCCTACTAGGCGTGGGAAAAGTGTGTTGCGATTGGAACATTTGCATCCAAATCACTTAAAAGTTCCAAAACAGTGATATTATGCATCATTTGGATCATTTGAAACAACGGCTCATAAGATACAAACCGAACATTTAGAACATCGGCTCAAAAGATACAAACGGAACATTTGAAATATCGACTCACGAGATACAAATAGAACATTTGGAACAACGGCTCAAAAGATACAAACACAAACACTGACTGTTATGAATTGTGATCTGTTACGTTGCGTAACACTCATTTAATTTAATTTTTATTTGGGAATAATTTAAAGCAGATGTTTTTAGTTCAGGTCATTAATTATATTACACTGTTTACTTTTAATTTGAAATTCAGTGTTTCAATTGTTCCAAATAATGCATTTAATACATTACTGATATTCCAATCTTTCGGAACACTAAAATGTTTCGTAACAGTGAGTCGGTTCAGTAAAGAGTTACACATGCCTACCTCCTATTAACAAAACAAAAAACAAACTTTACCTCTTTATAATATTAGTGTAGACAAACAAACAAAACGTTTGTACCATATGAAATAACCATATTTTTTTAAAAGCACTTAAAATATTTTTTTTTAATTTTCAAACAGTAATCAACACTAATAATCATTCAATGCTTTACACTCATTTTGTTTGTTTTTTAATACCAAAACACTATCCTAAATAAAATACAGTAGTTCGTAGTTTATAGAGTTAAGGCAAAAATATAGGTACTTGATTAATATTTTTTCCGATTCATTGAATAAAATTATTAACATATAATTTAACTATTACATACACAAAAGTAATTAAGTATCGAATCTGATATCAAGATGAGCTTATATATATACTTTAATGTTTATCGAAATATACCTGTAATTGTATCATTTAATTATGATGTCGGTTACACACTAGGTAACTTCTTGAATTTTACATCATCAAGAGTCGTTGGTTTGGAATAAGCAGATTGACTGGTACTTTTTTCCTGGATCTCATCATTAACACTTTGCTTTTGATCTGTTGTATCAATAGTAAGCTTATCAAATGTATTTTGATTACTCTTCGAAAAGATAAAATATAAATCCACTACTATTATGTACAATTCCGAAGTAAAAGCAAGTACTACGCTCACAGTATTTAAATCCCCGATCAACTTTATACAGAGAAGGTCATACGACAATAAGACATCAATCAATATAAATATCAAAGAAGCAATAGATAAGCAACGCCAGGTGGAAGGTTTTTGTTCGGTTGTTTTGGAGCTACCCCAAAGTGAATATATAACTTTAGTATAAAGAAAACCATTTATAATGCCCGGAATTAATCGATTTGCTAAAATCAAAATTATTTGAATGATAAGCGGGTATTTCCAAACCGAGTGTATATATATATTAAAATATATCCAAATAGCACTTATTATCAAAGAAATACCCCAACCAAAAGTGGAAGTTTTCAAATAAAATTTATGGACAGGTACATTAAAAACTTTTACAATGTCGTCGTAGAATATATAACCGATTAAAATTAACCAATGGTACTTCACTGTTGTTAAGTATCCACCTGCACACGATATAACGTAGAAGAGGTACCAGTCCTGGTATTCTGATGGAATTAAAATTATGACCAAATGTACAGACACATTAAATAAGGAGATTAAGAGATTTGTGAAAATTGCATTTAAAAACACATAATTTCTGAAAGTACGAAACTTTTCCTTGGTGCACCATGACATCACGCCGAATATGAACGTTAAAAGAGTCAGCACAAGCACAATTATGATTGTAAGTATAAAAATTGGAGACTCCATCAAGTCCCTATCAAAGTGAAGTCTGCTTGAATGCATGGTGAATGTTTATGCAACGATTCAATATATATTCACTTTTAATTTACCGACTTTAATATAAAAATTTAAAGTAAAATATGTGTTGCTTGTTAAACAGTAGATGTAACAATAATTTGAATCAATAGTTATAAAAAAACTAATGAAGTATTATTTTTATCTGTAGACCATTATCAGCACCAATTTAATTAATTTCGGTTTTGTTTCTACTGATAATCACTCATTAATAATAATATAACAAAAATATTTCAAACAAAAACACAAATACGGAGAAAAAAAAAAACGATCAGAATTAGGGCGCACGGCAGTGCCCCCACCAAGACAAACAAAAAAAGTGGCACGGCCATAGCATTCTTTTCTCGAAACAGTTTGAGACCAAGAGTATATATAATTATTATATTAAATTAGATTGTTTAGTTCGATTGCCAAGTTAATCTAGCTCATCAAGGCTCCTTAAATACGGGCTGAATAAATTAACTGACTTGCTATTACATTGATCTCACTACATTTTACGGTAGAACTGAGGTGCGTGCCTTGGTTTTTCTACAAGTTATGTATTTGATGGCATTAATTTTACCGACATAGAAAAATTAAAGTATTTATTAATGGACTTAACAATTATCAAATTTCTATAAAATTTAAAATAATTTATGGTGCTATTGAAAAAAATCGAAAATAAAAAACATTTCACTACAAAAAAAGTCGGTGTTTAAAGCTAGTTTTTTTAAAATCGGCCGCCAGCCTGACACCAACCCTTCTTGGGAATGTTTTTGTTGGTGGTTTACCAGCCATGACTACAAGGCACAGTCTCTAATCGCCTATCCCTTAGTCGCCTCTTACGACACCCACAGGTAGATATGGGATGGTGCTATCCTTTATGTCCGTCCGTCACCATTCAGTACTAATAATAATGATGATGATAATAACCCCATCGCCGTATCTCTACGTTGACGTCGTGGTGGGGCTTGCGTGCTCCAAAATATGTATAGTAGGTCTGTATCGGTAGAATTTTCTTTGCCGTAACATCCTAGGGTGAGGGGCCAGACTAAGAGAGATACAATTCGCAGGGCAGTTTTGTGGCGAACTGTTGGGTATTAGCGACCCCACGGACTCGATCTCCTGGGAGAATTCGTGTTCTTCATCTCCGGCTTGCCTTTATTGGCCGGCCGTAGTGAACACTGACGAGGAACAGAGCTCCCACCTCTCTCTTGCCTTTACTGGCTGGCTTGAGTGGAGAGTCGCAAGAGCAAACATGCTCGGGAGAAGGATGCATAATCCAGTAAGGTGCTGGTAGGGATCTTGACCGTACTTCCGGGATTGTCCTGATAGCCGTGGTATGCCTCTCCACTCCTCAAGCGCCTCAGGATATGTTGCCCTCTTGTTGCTACGTCACATCGTGCTAGCGGCCGTTTTGGGGGCCCATTTATTGAGCGTGCAAGTCACCCCTTGCCTTTTATCGATTGATATTAATAACATTGTTCAGGCAGGGGCCATAGTCTTAACATGGCTCCATATTACCAGTCCACTTAAGACTCCAAAAATAATAGCCCTATTATTTTGTTGTACATATTATGTCGTAATAGTTTTTCAAACCGGGGGTTGTCCTTGGTTGCACTAGTATAGCGCGTACAGGGATAATCGTCGGTTGGTATCACGTTCCATTATAGTAACCAAAAGGGCCTCTGCGAGTTGGCTTCGGCCCCTTGTACGCCTCTCAAAGGCCCAGGACCTCAGGGTCCTGAGATTAATAAAAAAATAAAATGATAATAAAAAAATACAACCGAATTGACAACCTTATTCCTGTAGAATCTACAGGAATAAGGTTGTCAATTCGGTGAAGTCAATGTGGAGGTTTTCCAAATGTTGGCAGTAGGCAAACAATTCGTCGTTACTGCATGATACTGATAAATTTGGAAAATTGTGAAACTCACGTCTGCCCGGATTCTTTTTGTGTAGAAACAGTTTGGCTGCGAAAGCAGCAACGACGTTTTTTGTTTTAATTAAATTTAGTTTATCGCCTTGCAGTTTGAGATTCATGTCGTTGAACAATTAATACAGGTCTGTCATGTAAGCTATATCGTTCTTTGATGTTATGAGCTTGTCGTGCAATTCTATATCTTTAGTTTCCAAGAACTCTATAACAGAGTCAAACAGGTTATAACATTGAGTCAGACAATTGCCTCTTGATAGCCAACGAAAATTCTATGTGTGTTTCATACTTGAAACAACAAACGGTTAAAATCCTCGTCATTAGTAACACAAAGCTGATGAAATAATCTATCATTCAAAGAGCTGTTGCGGATTTTATTGACTGCTTTGATGACATATTGCAGTAATTGAAATAGTTTTTCACTTAAGTTTCTAGCAACTAAATGTTGTCTATGAATAACGCAATGTACACCAAGGACATCTGGAATTTTATTTTTTAAGTACGCTATGAAGCCTTTATGGCACCCTGTCATAGCCGGAGCGCCATCCGTAGCAACTGAAATAATATTTTTCAAAGGAATCTCTTTCTCATCGCAAAACTTTTCCAATTTATTGAATATGGTTTCACCTTTTGTATCGGTTTCTAAATTTCTAGCAAATAATTGTTCTTCACATATTTTCTCATCTTTAATAAACCTCACGTAAGAGAACAACAATGCTTCATTAGTTGGTAAAGTGGACTCATCGAGCTGAATTGAGAATTGACTTGTCCTCAGGTGATCGCACAATGATTCTTCAATGTTTTCAGCCATTTCATCAATTCGTCTTTGCACAAAATTATTACTCAATGGAAATTTTTCGGATAATATCTGCGGCCGGTTTATGAAACACAGTAGTTATTACTTCATTTTTTGCTGGCAATATTAACTCGTCTCCGATGTTATGTGGTTTGCCTTTTTGAGCAATTAACAAAGACATATTGTACGAAGCTCGAAGTCCGTCGTCATCTTGCTTAGCAGCCGCCGAAAATAGTTTTGCTTCACTTGGCTGAGTATTATGCTTCTTCTCTAAGTCTTGAAAATATGCTACATTCTTGTCTTTCTTATCTGGATGCATTTTATTCAAATGATCTTGCAGCCTTGAAGGCTTCATTGCTTCATTCGAAAATGTTTTTAGACATAAAAGACACAAAGGCAACGATGGGTTTGTGGGATTTTCAATAAATCCGAATTTAATATATTCCGCACAGTATTGCCGTCTCTTCTTTTTTACTTCCGACATTGTTTTGCTTTGAGAAATACGTTCAATTTCGCGAGTAGTGTAGAGGAGGCGTAAGTACTGCTTATCTATTGCGCGCGAAACCACAAATGAAAATAAAATAAATATTACATTGTTTATATACGAATGCTTAAGCAGCACGCACCGACAGGAATAAAACAAACATGCATAAACTCGTTTATCTCATTCGACGCTCAATCGTACTCAACAAGTCCGAACAAGTATTCAATGAACCAGCCGACTGATACAGGAATGCACATTTCGGGTTATTTAACAAAAACTTGTTAAAACATGATAGATATCTACGAGTACTAATAACTATTAAAATGCGAAAGTGTGTCTGTTGCCTTTTTATATGTTTGTTTGTGTCTACTTTCATTACGAAACAGAGCGACCGATTGACATGATTTTCATTTTTTCTATATTCAATAAAATAGAACAGATATATGAACTACGCGGAGAGAAATATAGAACCGAGTTTGAGCAATCTTTTAATTCATATTTGTTGATGTTCACAAGTTGTTGTTGAGAGTCGAGAGCTCTTGCAGTCGTTGTTTAAGAGGCCTCCTAGCTAAATAAAATTACAAATCACCCCCCCCCCCCTCTACACAACGCCTCCATTTTCTTTCTGGGTATCTTCCCGCCCCCCTTGAGACCTGCAGCGCCCACAAGGGGGCGTTATCGCCCACTTTGGGAAAGACTGCTGTAGATCATAATATACTCATAAATAAATTAAAAAAGTATGAAGCCATAGGAAATGCATTAAATATTATAAGATCGTATTTAACAAACAGATTTCAAACAACCCAGACATCAAGAATAGCTGACGCAACAAAATTCGAGGAAGAGTTTAAGTCAAAAGCTAAAATTGTAAACTACGGAGTGCCTCAAGGAAGTATTCTCGGCCCACTTTTGTTCATTATTATATCAGTGACCTCCCAAAAGCCATAAATAATGAAACGATATTATTTGCAGACGATAGTACAACTATTTTCACTGACGAAATTCAAGACAATTATGAAATGGATTTGAATAAATCCCTCGAAAATATAATAGATTGGTTAAGGGCAAATAATCTAAAAATCAACATTGACAAAACATGTTACATGTCCTTAAATAAAAATAAAAAAAATAAAAATCTTCATATACATGTAATGAAATGACATTTCATTAATTAAAATTTGCCGCGCTTCGCGCGTTGAAGTTGTCAATGGAATTTATGTTCTGTGGAACGGGGTGACGTGTGATTGAATGGCAGATGATGTTTAGATTATTTTGCATATTTTATTGTTAAAAATTCTATTGTAAAGAGATAAAATAAAGGGATATAATTGAGGAGGCGATATTAGTAAACTTTAAATGTCGTTTCTTTGATTTTCAGAGAAACAATTTGTGGTTTATTTGGAAAATCCTCAATAACATATCTTATAAAACGACATTTTCGTCAACTAGAAAAAGATGGACCGGTTACAATTTGAGTTCACGATGATAGCCTCAAATGATGGCAAATCTAATATATTGGCCATAACCTCAATAACTACAGAGGAAGGAAAATGTTATATTTTACCTGATGAACAGAAGCCAGTGATTCAAAAATAAAAAATAGCATAAAGAAAAGGCATCAATGCAGAAAAATATGGATAAAAATGGATGAAGATCTTAAGAAAACATATATAGATGAGGAAGGTAATATGCAATTTTTAGATCAATATTTAGAAGAAATGAACACAAAGCAACCAATAGACAAAAACGACAATTTGCAAAATATCTTGGAAAAATTAATAGAAACAACTACAAAGAAAGAAAAACAACATAACCTAAAACATATTTCAGAGAAATTTATTATTGAAAAATTCACAAGCAAGAACCCTAACGCAATGCAGTGGATTGAGAATTTTGAAAAAGAGTGTGAGCGCTTTAATATATCAAAAGATGAAACAAAAATAGATATATTGAGGTTATTTTTAGAAAAATCTTGTTTGGATTGGTATAGCTCGATGGCCATAAAACTTACAATAAAGGCTGAATGGAAAGAATGGAAACACAAATTTCTAGAAACTTTTAAAAACAGAGGATGGGATATAGTCACATATGCTCTAGCATTCAGGTATAAAGAAGGACTACTAATTGATTATGCTATAAAAAAAGAGAGGCTTATACTAGATATAAACAAATCGATAGACTCCAAAACAATGATAGATCTTATTGCAACGGGTTTACCAGGTTTTATCTTAAATAAGTTAAACAGGGATGAACTCAATGATACTACTGATTTGTTCAATGAGATAAGAAAATATGAAGGTATGATGTACAAGAAAAACTCAACCACAATAAAGAGTGGTACATCCCTTAATAAAAATAAATATAATGAGAAGAAGCCATGTAAGACTTGTGAATCTTTGGAAAAAGGAATTCGATATCATCCGGAGGACTCATGCTGGTTCAAGAAAAATAAGAATGAATCTGAAAAGGTTTTTAAACCCAGAAATGTAAACAACAACTCCATTATTGAAGTAGATATAAATACTGAGAAAAAAAAACGAGTAAGTACACCATTAATCAAAATCAAGCTCTTATTAGAAAATAAACTAGAAGTGAGCGGCATTTATGATTCAGGTTCACAGATTTCTTTAATAAATTCAAAGCTGATTAAAGTGAAAGAAAAAAAGGACAATGTGAATATAGCATATATGAAAACGGTTAATGGTGTGAAAAAAAAAACAGATGGCTGTATTACAATAAAAATAAAAATATTCGATTTAGAAGAAGAGATGGAAGTATATATAGTGGATAATGAAGATTTCGAAGATTTTATAATCGGATTAGATATGATAAAGAAATTCAAACTAACCCAAAATGAGGACTTGCAGATAGAACAAAAGAAAACAACAAATAAAATAGATGAAATGTCTAAAGATAACAGATATGAAGAAAAGAATAAAAAAACATTTGCAATAAATTTTAATGAACACATAGAAACAGAAGAATTTATAAGACCATTTAGATAATAAAAAAAAAATTGAGATAGAGAAAATTATAAAGCAATATAAAACAATTTTTGCTAAAGACAAGTATGATATAGGATCAGTTAGAGATTATGAAGCCCACATAGATTTACACGTAAATAGATACTGTAGTAAAAGACCATACAGATGTACAATAGAGGATAAATTAGAAATAGAACAGCAAATATCCAAGCTACTAAAGAATAATTTAATAGAAGAATCCTACAGTCCTTTCGCTGCTCCAGTGACATTGGCATTTAAAAAAGGTGAAAATAGAAAGTCCCGCTTATGTGTAGATTTCAGGGAACTAAACAAAATTGTTGTTCCACAAGCTCAACCTTTCCCATTAATAGATGATTTGATTATCAAAACTAGAAACTGTAAGTATTTTACTACATTGGATATAAACTCAGCATTTTCGGCAATACCCCTACGGGTGGAAGATAGAAATAAAACAGGAATCGTCACACAAGATAGCCATTTCCAGTGGACCTGCCTTCCTTTTGGCTTGAAAACATCACCAGCAATTTTCCAGAGAATTTTAAGCAATATTCTAAGAAAGCACAAGCTCACAGGATACTCCGTTAACTATATTGATGATATTTTGATATACTCGACCAACTTTGAAGAACATATAAGACACATAAGAAATGTATTAGAGGCAATAATACAAGAAGGCTTTAGATTGAAGCTTCAAAAATGTACCTTTGCTTCAGACTCAGTAAAGTACCTCGGCCATGTAATTCAGAACAATTCAGTAAGACCACTTAAAGACAATTTGATCTCGATAAGACATTTTCCAACTCCTAAGACACAAAAAAACATTAGACAATTTTTGGGACAAATCAACTTTTACCATGAATACATTTTTTACCATGAATACATGGGGTTGCGTGGCAGCACGGTTCGGGGACATCGCCGTGGTAGGCGTCTACCTGCCCCCGAACAGATCTCTCGACGAGTTCCAACCCTCCCTGATGGAGCTTAATTCCGTCGTCGCTGGGTTCGGTTCCCTCCCCGTGGTCGTTTGCGGGGACTTCAACGCCTGGAACACGGCTTGGGGTTCTCGGCGCACGAACCAACGGGGTCGGATGGTGGAGGACTGGGCCTTGGAGCTGGGCCTGGTCGTCCTGAACCGGGGCTCTGTCCCCACGTTGGTGCGGATGCGGGGTACATCAGTGGTGGACATCTTGTTTGCCAGCCCCACTCTGTCACCGCGTGTCGTCGACTGGCGCGTTATGGAGGAGGTGGAGACGTACTCCGACCACAGGTACATACATCCGGTCGGACGTCTCCGCCGAATCCTCGGCCGCGCCGGTCCGACAGAACCCTTGTGGTCCGCGGTGGGCGCTTAAGCAGATGGACCGGGAGCTCCTCCTGGAAGCCGCGACGGTACAGGCCTGGGTGCAAGCACCGGACAGGCCTGTCGACATCGACGTCGAGGCGGAGTGGTTCCAGGAGGCCTTGTCGCAAATCTGCGACGCGGCAATGCCCCGAGTCCCTACAGGTCGTGCTAAGCGCCGCGTGTACTGGTGGTCGCCGGAGATCGGCGCACTGCGCAACGCGTGCAACCACGCGCGCCGCCGGTACGACAGACACTGCAGGCGCCGCAACCGTCAGCCGGATGCGGAGGTCAGAGAGGCGGAGCTGTATGAGGGGTACAGAGAGGCAAAGCGCACCCTCCGAACGGAGATAAGGCGGGCCAAACTCGAGGCCCGCAACGTGTGGCTGGGGTCTCTGAACGCGGATCCGTGGGGGCGCCCGTACAAATTGGTACGGGACAAGCTACGCCCCTGGGCTCCGCCGCTGACTCAGAGTCTCCGGCCCCAACTCGTGGAGGGTGTGGTAACCACTCTGTTCCCTGCGCGAGGGGAACACTCACTCCCGCCCATGGCTCCGCCCCCACCAGCAGTGTCTGACGCGGACCACAACAGCGACGACGACGACAACGCTCCAGAGGTGACCGAGGTAGAGGTGAGAGTGGCGGTGCGAAGGCTGAGTGCCAAGAACACCGCCCCAGGACCCGACGGCTTGCCAGGGAAAGCCTGGGTCCTGGCCATGGAGGCTCTCGGTCCTCGACTAAGAGGGCTCTTCAGCGCATGTATGGAGAGGGGCCAGTTTCCACTTCGCTGGAAGATGGGGAAACTGGTCCTCATCGCGTAGCCAGGGCGCCCTGCGGACTCTCCGTCCGCGTACCGGCCCATTGTGCTGCTCGACGAGGTGGGCAAGCTCGTTGAAAGAGTCATTGCAAACCGCCTCGTCGCGCGGCTAACACGGATGGGGCCGGACTTGTCTGACGGACAGTTCGGTTTTCGCAGGGCGCGCTCTACGGTGGACGCCATTATGCGCGTGCGAGCCCTCACGACAGGGGTTGCGGTGTCCCGGGGCAGGAGCGTCGTGGCAGTGTCCTTGGACATTGCCAACGCGTTCAACTCCCTGCCCTGGAGTACGATCCGGAGGGCACTCCGGTACCACCGGGTGCCCGAATACCTCTGTCAAGTGGTCGAGGCTAATCCGATGACTAAAATATTTTCACCGATAGAATGCTGCTTTATTCTTGAGTGACATAGGCTATATTTTATGTAAGGGGGCAAATCTACCTCTGTCGAGTGGTCGAGGCGTACCTGTCGGACAGGTCCATTATCTACCCCGGTCACCAGGGAGAGTGGAAACGTCGAGAGATGTCGTGTGGTGTTCCGCAGGGGTCGGTTCTAGGCCCACCCTTGTGGAACATCGGCTACGACTACGTGCTGCGCGGCGACCTTCCTGACGGGGTCAGTGTGGTCTGCTACGCAGACGACACGCTGGTTCTAGCGCAGGGAGAGTCGCACCAGGCGGCGGTCGCTCTAGCGACACGCGGGGTTGCGATAGTCGTTGGTAGGATCCAGGAGTTGGGACTCGAGGTGGCGCTGCACAAATCCGAGGCCATGTTTTTCCACGGCCCTCGGACGGCGCCACAATCGGACTCCCAACTTACGGTAGGAGGAGTTCGCATCGGCGTCGGGTCGACGATGAAGTACCTGGGACTCGTTCTCGACAGCCGATGGAATTTCGGAGAACACTTCCGACGTTTGGCTCCCAAACTCAACCGGGCCGGGGCTACTCTCAAGCGGCTCCTGCCCAACCTTGGGGGTCCAGACGCCTCCTGCCGGAGGCTCTACGCGGGGATCGTTCAGTCCATGGCCCTCTACGGGGCGCCGATGTGGGCGCCGTCGCTGGCAAAGCGACCGGCGTCCATACTGAACGCCTGCCAGAGGGTCATGGCAATACGGATGGTGCGGGGTTACCGCACGATCTCCCGCGATGCGGTGAGCCTTCTGGCTGGCCTACCACCGTGGGATCTGGAGGCAACAGTCCTTGCACACATGCACGATAAGCGCGTGGAGATGCAACGCCGGGGTGAAAGTCCACTACCGCGACAGGTCGAGGTATGGCGGACAGAGCTCCGGCGGGATCTCACGGTGAAATGGCGTCAGCGACTATCGCAACCCAGTGCTGGGCACGCCACAATTATGGCGGTAAGTCCCCTCTTTGAGGCGTGGCTGGAAAGACCTCACGGCGTCCTTACCTTCCGCATGACGCAGGTCCTCACCGGACATGGCAAGTTCGGGAGGTTCCTGCATCGGATTCGAGTGGAAGAGACGCCCGGGTGCCGCCACTGTGCGGAACGCCCGGAGGACACGGTGGAGCACACAGTTGAGGTGTGCCCTGCTTGAGCGGAGCAACGTCGTGTCCTCGTGGGGGCGATCGGCGGCGGAGACCTCTCGCGCCGGGCCTTGGTTCAGGCCATGGTCCGGAGCGAGGAGGAGTGGCAGGCGGTCGCCTCCTTCTGCGAAGCAGTAATGCTAGCAAAGGAGGAGGCAGACCGCATCAGGCAACGGCGCCCCCGCCGCCGCCGCCGGGATTCCGATCCCGATTTCCGGCCACCGTAGACGCGGGCTCGCGGACGGCGAGCCATGGGTAGCTCGCTGTCCGATCGTCCGGTAAATGTCCGGACCGAGCCAAGGCGTCGACGGCGCGCACTGTTCCCGCGCGCCTCAAGGAGTTGTCAGCAACAGGAGGGGCCCATCTGGGTCGAAGCCTACCGGGGTCGGGGTTATCCGAAAGGAAACTAGAGCCCCGGTATGAAGGCTAGAAGGAACGGCGCGGGGTTTTTAGTCAGTAAGACTCTGACACTATCTCCCGCTCCACCCAAGAGCGGGTTTCGTCAATGATGATTTTCTCCGTCGACAAAAAAAAAAAAAAACCATGAATACATACCAAGAAGCGCAATTATTTTAGACCCATTACATAATTTATTAAGAAAAAATGAAAAGTTTGTGTGGTCAGAGAAGTGTGAAGAATCATTTAATCAAATAAAAAAATATTTATGTTCCCAACCCGTGGAAATATTCGACAAAGACTTACCAATAAAAATCTTTACAGATGCATCTTTAGAAGGTATCGGGGCAATATTAAAACAAACACAACTAGACGGTAAAGACAAACCGGTGGCATATTTTTCAAAAAAGCTAAATTGAATCTCAAAAACGAAAAAAGGCTATATATTTGGAATGTTTTGCTATGAAAGAAGCAGTTAAATATTGGCAACACTGGCTAATTGGAAAAAAAATCACTATTTACTCAGACCACAAACCTCTAGAGAACATGAATATTAAATGCAGAACAGATGAAGAATTGGGTGACCTCACATATTACCTATCTCAGTATGACTTTACTGTAAAATATATACCTGGTTAAGAAAATGTAGAAGCAGACTGTTTGAGCAGAAACCCTGTATTAGAATCAGAAGATAACCAAGAGGAACTATTGAAAATAGTTAATTTAATACAAATAAAAGATATAGTTGAAGACCAAGAAAAAAATGAAATAATAAAAGAAAAGAAACAAAATCTACTACACAAAAATAATATCTATTATAAAAAAATAAAAAAACAGGAAAAGATTATACTTTCAGAAGAGTTTAGTAAAAAATTTATAAAAAAGGTGCATGAAGATTTATGCCATGTTGGAATCAGACAATTACAGAAAAAAATAAGTCCAATATATACAGCTAAAAACCTAACAAAAAATATCATAAATATTTGTAAAACATGCGAAACATGCATAAAAAATAAATCAAGATGTCAAGGGAAATTTGGATTAATGTCACAACAAGGACCAGCAACAAAACCATTTGAGATAATGTCAATGGATACTATAGGTGGCTTTGGAGGATCTAGGTCAACAGAAAAATACTTACACCTTTTAGTAGACAACACACAAGATATGCGTTTATTGCGACTTCCAAAACACAGAATGCGAGTGACTTTATAAAACTAACTAAGAAAGTACTAGAGACAGATGAGATTGGAATAATTCTAACAGACCAATATCCTGGCATCAATTCAAAAGAATTTAAACAATATTTACAGGACAATAATATTAAACCAATTTTTACAGCAGTAAATACACCATTTTCGAACGGCTTAGACGAACGATTGAACCAAACAATACTAAATAAAATTAGATGTAAAATAAATGAGAAAAACAACAAGAAAACATGGACAACAATAGCAAGAGAAAGTATACAGAAATATAATGAAACAGACCACTCTGTTACAGGATTTGCACCAAAATATTTACTGGATGGTACAAATGTCAGTATTTTACCAAATAAAATTAAGACAATAGAAAAGGAAGACAAGTGGATGGCTGATAGAAAATTAGCATTAGAGAATACAATAAAATCCCATAAGTACAACAAGAAAATATTTGATAGAAATAGGAAGATGCAAGAGTTCGAGATAGGAGACAGTGTATATGTCGAAAATGGAAATAGACTGAATAGAAAAAAATTAGACGAATTAAAAATAGGCCCTTTCAAGATAATAGAAAAAATATCAAACTCCATTTATAAGATTGACACTGGCAACAGAAAAACAGAATCAACTTTATTCCATATTACAAAATTACACCCTGTCACAGCAGTAGATGAAATAGAAGAAAACGAATATAAAGATAACTTGTAAGTGCATTGTGTATATTAGATTATAGCCTATTGCTAGAAAATGGCCTGCACGCACTGCCCTGTGCTTTAATTATTTACAATTTCTGCTCTTAGGGGGGGAGATGTAATGAAATGACATTTCATTAATTCAAATTTGCCGCGCTTCGCGCGTTGAAGTTGTCAATGGAATTTATGTTCTGTGGAACGGGGTGACGTGTGATTGAATGGCAGATGATGTTTAGATTATTTTGCATATTTTATTGTTAAAAATTCTATTGTAAAGAGATAAAATAAAGGGATATAATTGAGGAGGCGATATTAGTAAACTTTAAATGTCGTTTCTTTGATTTTCAGAGAAACAATTTGTGGTTTATTTGGAAAATCCTCAATAACATATCTTATATACATTACAAGGGTGAAACGGTGAAAGAAGTAAAGACAGCAAAATTTCTTGGTTTTCAAATAGATTCCGAACTAAACTGGAAAACGCAAGTTGACCATGTATGCTAAAAACTAAATCAGTTTTCCTACGCCCTCTATATATTAAGAAAAGTAACAAATGAGAGTACTTTGCTGAGTGTCTATCATGCTTATGTGGGCTCCACACTAAGATATAGTATCCTCTTCTGGGGCAATTCAGCAAACAGGGAGTATGCTCTTAAAGCTCAAAAAAAAAAATGTCTCAGAAGTATATGTGGACTTAGAGAGACAGATTCATGTAGACCAGTATTCAAAAGATTGAAAATTTTGACCTTACCTTCGTTATATATATTTGAAGCAGCAATGATGGTAAAACGCGATATAGATAGTTATGAAACATTGAGAAGTGCGAGACATAAAACTAAACTAAGAGGCTTTATATGTAGAACTATAAAGTATAAATCAAGTGTGTTTGGGATGGGAACAAAAATTTATAACAAACTCCCAATTTCTATCAAAAATATCCTATCCTTAAATATTTTTAAGTTCAGGCTTAAAGAGTTTTTATTATGTAAAACATATTATTCAATTAATGAATTTCTGAATGACCAAACTTTTGATTAATATATAATATAATGTAATTATTAAACAACTTATTTGACTATTTAATGCTATTATTATGATTAATTATTGTTTTATTATAAATGGCGATTATGAAAGATGTGACATATTTTTTTTTTTGACGAATTGTTTGAAATTGTATTTGTGTGGCGATGAAATCTGATGTTTGACAATGTAGATAAAATTTTATGAAAAATGGATGTAGTAATAATTTTGTAGTACTTATTATTTATAATTAATGATAAAAATTTACTTAAATATTGTACACCTTATGGGTATGTTGCAGCCCTAATGCATGTAAGAACTTAACCACCTTTAACAGACAATAAATAAATTTGAATTTATTCTTTTTTTGAAGTCCCTTAAGAAAAACAGTGTTCATATGTATTTTGAGCAGCACACACTTGCAGGTCAAGATCCTGTTCACGGTTTCTCCGCTGATTCTTCAGTAATGTAAGCGGGCTTCTTCCTATTCCCTCTCCATACCATGGCCTAGACCAAGGATAGACGCGAAAAGTCTCCACCACCAATGGCCTTCACAAAAACTAGGTGCCCTGCTTAAGTGGACCAGACCTCTACCGTATGCTACACTGAGTCCCACAGGCGATCCGCACCATGGTGAGCGGGAAGAAATGCCGGGTATTTCTTCCCGCCTTTTCCGACACAGATACCAACCAAAATAATCGTGTCCGGTGATAGGTAACCTGCGTCAGGCGGAAAGTGAGGAGCTCCTTAGTATCCTCACTTTCTGTCTGACCAAAAAGTGTCAATTTATAATGCTTTTGTATGTTATTTTAACCCCTACTGTGTTATTTTAACATTTATAGCTTAAGACACAGTGGTTGGAAATAGTTTTGTAAATATTATGATTTTAACTAAGCAACCCACAAAATAATATAATTATAATCGCCAAAATATACTGATTGATGATATCATTCTGCTAGCCAATTAGTAATGCAGCTAAATAACTTATATACCAAAAAAAAAATAATTAGTATAATTATCAAATCGACCGCTAACATGTCTAAAAACAGTTTATCAACAAATAATCATTTTTTGCAGTGGTGTGCAACTGAATTCATTAGGAACATAGGTTTATTAATTTAATTAGTGACTTATCATAATAATGAACCGAAAGTTTTTTGATAAAAACTTCAACACAAACAACACTGTTTTTGTTTTTTTTATGTACTTACTACTGATAATCTTGCGCAACTACTATCCCACGTGATGGATAGCGATGATGTACTCGACGATGAAGCATGCGTGCCTAGAAGTAACCTATTCACTCTTGACTTAAAGACCCCAGATTGTAGCTATCAGAAAACATAAAGTCTGGCAGGGAACTCCACTTCTTAGCAGTACGTACAATGTAGGATAGGAAGGTAGAATGTCCACTTGTCCACCACATACAGGCCGTACGTCCGTACGGCGATGCGCCATGGTCCGAATGAAATTCTGTCGAGCCCTCCCCGAAATGCAACCAGTGGAAAACGGCTAGACTAGCAACTCGGTGTCGATGCTCAAGACCTGACGAGGGCTCGCTTCTCAATGCGATTGATTGATTATGTTATAGGAGCTTCGATTCCGAACACCTTAGGGCCTTACCAAGACGAGTTAAAATATCAAGCTTGCGAGCGAGACAGGGGATGAAGCTCTACACCCTATATAGTTCCATCCCATTAAAAGTTTAGTTTAGGTCGTCAAATGAATCGCTTTAAGAGTTCATAGTAAGACCTCTGTTTTAGATATTTCACTTAATTTTTTTTTTGTCAGTGGGAAATCAGTCTAACATAAAACTGATCCGATAAAGTAACGATATTTTCTTTTTGATAATATTAACGGTAGGTTCACACTTGACCACTATCTCATTTTTTCGTAACCAATATTTTGTAGTGGACATTCGTGATAGAAAGCTACCTCCTTCTTGATGTGATGCAACTATACTGAAAAGTCCTATAAGGGGCCATCCATAAAGCACGTCACACTATAAGGTGGAGAGCCCGGTCGACGAAGTGAGACATCGTGTGACAAGGGGGTGGGGGACCTATTTATAATCCAAGTGTTAAAACACGAACTTTTAACTGTAATTTATGAAAACCTCAAAATTATGCATCTATATCTGTGTAAATATTAACCTTTTTTTTTTGTTATTTTTTTCATTTGATGTTAATTTTGTTAAAAAATATTATATATAAAAAATATTATATGGAAATAAAACAGATTTCAGAACCGCTGTTTTTATTCAATAATTTCTAAACGTTTTACAAAGTATGTAACGTCATACCAGGGAGGGACTAACAAATGTGACCAGCTGTGACAAGGACGGCAGAAGGAGCAAAAAATCATAAAATTCGTGTGACGTAATATACGAATGACCTCTAATACATCGAAACTAATCCTTCACTTGTGTGGTCCTAGCTGTTACATACATAGTTGTGCAATATAAAAGCAGCTTGATCAAAACAGCTATAAAACATACTAAATGGACTTTACTTGTATTAAACAGCTCCCGTGGTGGTCACAACTTGACTAACTGCCCATTATCTACTTAAAGTACATGATTGTTGCTGTAAAATTGTGCATGGGTGGTTTATTGAGTTTCAGTGTACTTACTAGATGTTGGTAAAAAGATATTTATAAGTAAAGTTATTTTTCTTTATTTTTGGTAGGCTCGCGTTTGACCACTATCACACCTGATGGTAAGCGATGATGTGGCCGGCGATGGAGCACGCTTGCCTAGAAATAACCTATTCACTTTTTTTTTTAGGTGGTAAAATCATCCAATGAGCGGGTGGAGTGGGAGATAGTGTCAGACTTTTACTGACTAAAAACCCACTTCTGTTCGTTCTTTGCCATTGCCTCTGGGCCCCGGGGATCTCTTTTGCATACCCATGGCAACCTATTCACTCTTGACTTGACCCCCATGGTTCAGCTATTATAATTATAAAGATTAATATTAGATATGACCTTATCATGGGGTCTTCCTGTCCGATTATAAATTCATTCATGATTATAAAATCATTTCTTTACGGCTAGAATGAATAGGTTCTTAATAAACTAGTGCTCACCATCAACGATTGCATCACTGCCTACCATCAGGTGGAATCGCAGTCAAGTACTAGTCAATCAATAAAAAAAATCATCATCATCAATTCAGCTGTAAGACGTGTACTGCTGGACGTAGGCCTCTCTCAAGTGTCGCCACAACGATCGGTTCTGTGCTTCTCGGATCCATCGGGTTCCCACAACTCTCACCAAGTCAGCGTTACCTTGAATGTGGTCTTTAAACGCTGACGCCTAAATATTCTCACATCAATGTGCTTATTTTATTTTTGACATATTTTTTTTTCCGACAAAATTAAGGCAACAGTAACTGACCAAATTACGAAATCCACAGCCTAAATCACCGAAAATGAAATATTGAAAATTTGTTTGTGGGAAGTTCAAGTCTAGTACATTTTAAACAAGCGTGGTGGAGTACTTTGCGTTCTAGGACCACGGTAACTCTTTCAAACGTTCCCATAGTTCTAGCCGGTATCTGCCCTACTAGGCCTCTACAGTTTTGCTAACATCACTTAATGGCGAGCGTAGAACACTAAGTGCCGTCAACTCAGGCTCGGTCCTCACCAGTCAGTCGGACAGCAAGCTACCTGATTGCACGTCCTACGGTAGTCAAGTATTGCTTTGCGACTCTTAACACCAGAGGCGTCTCCTATGACGATGGCTGGGGCGTGAGGATATCTATACCCTCACGATTGCGGCCATCTCCTTTGCTCGCGTTACTTCTTTGCAGAAGGCGATAATCGTTTCAACATTGTCCAGACGGTCAACATTATTATGACGGTTAACATTGCCCAAAGACATAGACACTAGGAAGTCTATCTCAATCTGGACAATATTGACGTTGAAAATTGCGAAATTTTGAAAAAGAAAATATATAAAGAAGGAAAACACATATATTTAGCACACTGACACACATGAAGAAACAACATTTTTTATCTGTCATGACTGTGCTGAATAGGTTCAGTCCAGCATAATGATAGACTGCCTGACGCTGGTCTTCAACTTCTGTTGAAAACCAGCGTCACCTTACTTGGTAGTTGGTGGATGACTTGGTTTTGGGCCACCAGTTTAAGTTAACGTACTCTCGTGCTAACAAAACGAATATAAAAAGTCGAGGCAACACTATTTGAGCTTTGCGGCAACATTTTCAACCAAATCCGACAGAAAATCAGTTTAGATTGGCACCTGACCTTAGCATTTCGCAATCCAATTACTGATTGGGCGGTATCTTGAGTCAAGGAAGTTGTCAAAGTTTCAGCCTATCTTGCCTACCTATAACGAATATCAGAGGTTTGGAATTGGAAAAATACTTAGGAAAAAATCGATTGTCTTGGCATTTGGCACTTCTTTGTTTTAGAATTGACACTCCTTGTCATCATCGCTTACTATTAGATGAGATACATAGTAGTCAAGCCCGAACCTATCAATAATACTAATATTGAAGAAAAAAACTAGTGAAGTGACAAAATCTTAATTTAATATATTTGGAACTGATTTAACTCTTTTATAGCGACTAAATATATTTGCCTCATCTTGAAATCACTCACTAATATAATAAGTAAAGGTGAAAGTTTGTGTGTGCGTATGAATGTACGTTTGTTACTCCTTCACGGTTTTTCATACTTGAATGGTACATAGAATACCTACTTTTTAACCAGTGAGTATGCTTCCCTTACCTATAATAATTGTCTACCTTCACGAGGTCAGTTCTAGCAATGCTAGTTTTGCTACCTATATTTTATAAGTGACAATACAGTGTGTAAGAATAGTTTCTTTAATGGATATTTTTGCCTGGTTTTAAAATAGCATTATGCATATTTAAAACAGACAGCCTTAGTTCGAGATATTACTACTAATTAATGTATAACCAAACATTTTTGGCATTTTATTTCTTACAATGTTTTCATCACTGCTGGGGTCCAGTCCTCCGGTCTAGGAAAGAGAATGAGCCATTATATAACACGCACCCGCATATTTGCAGATTAATGGCTAACGCGGATTAGTGGATTCTTCTTCGCTAATTTGGGAGCAATATTGATGAAATAAATTATACAAAAAAATGCTCTCCAAGCTGGGATATTCCGTTAAATTAAACTGTTATATAGTTTGGTTTCGTAGAAATGTAAAATAAATACGTCAAAGGCGCTTATTATATAAATAAATCTACTTAATTTAGTTATGAACACAAACGGAAAAGTCCTACTTAAGAGCTTAGTACTAAAGGGTTTGTGTACATAGTTGGCGAAACAATCAGGCTAATTTGTTTGTTGATTGACTTATTATGAAAATAGTGTTCCATGAGAATGTTTTTGTTTATATTTGCAAACATTTAGAGATTAACAGAAGACCTAATTGGATCTTCGTTTCTCGGAGGACACGTTGGAGCATAAGGTAGAGGTGTGTCCTGCTTGGGCAGAACACCGCGGTATCCTCGTGGAGGCGACCGGCCAGCAACGGGCTCTCGCGGCGAGCCCTGGTACAGGTTATGGACCGGAGTCAGGAGGGATGGCAGGCGGTCGCACCCTTCTCCGAGAAGTAGGGAGAGGAGAAGTCATTAGATAATTACTCACCTGAAAAAAAAGGTCTTCGCTTGTAATTGAACTAGGTTGTATGATAAAATGGGAATTAGTAGTATATTTTAAGAAGGGCAAAGTACTCATGAACTCTGTCTTTAATTCATGAATCCCCAAGCGACCACCGGTGGCCGCGCATCTATTGTCTTACTATTGTGTCTCTAATTGACGGTATCCACGAACTACCTGCGTATCTTTTTCTCCTCCTCGGTCAAATCCATCCAAAGGTTGTCTGTAAAAAATCGCTTTTAGCGATAAGACCGCCCATTGTGACACCTTATTAATTTTAAGTTTCTTATGTAATTTTTATTTTTGGTGTACAATAAAGAATTTATCTATCTATCTATCTATCTATCTATCTATCTGAAGGGTTAAACTATGCGTTTAAATGAGTATAGATAATGAATCAAATCTATCATTATTTTAACAAAAAAATAATGACGTTTCTGTGGAAACTATCTGGTACAAAATTTACATTTATCTTGACTTAATTGCCGCATTCCGTGACAAAAATGATGTTCTTCTGTACTGAAGAAACATTCTTAATATCCTTAGACATTGAGTATAATCGTTTTCATAATAAATTTTATGAAGTATCTTATAAAATATATATATATACGACATATTTTCCTAGAAGTACAAGCCGGGGTGGTCTAATTTTTAAGCACTAAAAAAATGTAAAATCTGTAAAAACTGAAATGAAATATCGTTTCGCATATACTAAAAATAATGTTGTATATTTATTTATTTATTAAAACTTCATGCAACACAAAGTAATAAAGACAGACTTGAAGCTTTAACCCTTCAGATACCGTCAATTAGAAACACAATAGTAAGACAATAGATGTGCGGCCACCGGTGGTCGCTTGGGGATTCATGAATTAGGCATTCTCTACCAGTCAACCAAGGCAGGTAGAGAAAACACCTATATCGTGAAATAACTTCTCCCGTTTTTAAGTATCTAGAGAGAGTCCACCAACCCGCACTGGGATTACGGCCTATTCCCTCTCCTAAGAGAGACGCCTGAGTTCCAAAAGTGGAACCATTATAAGGCTACTAGACTATGCTATAGAGTACAGCTAGACTTTTAATAATTAAAACCCATGTTCGTTTAGTTGTCCGAAATAACAAATGCTAACATAAATATCGATAATTTGAGTGAACAGAACACTTTCAATGTCACCAGCTTTCAACACACAACGTCGAAACAAAATTAAATTTTTAATTTATTTTGAGGTAGCAAAACAATTACTTCCTAACCCATCAACATCCCCGCCGCAGTAAATTATATTCTGAACTCAATTTTCTTGCAATTTTTACTCTCATAGCGTTAGGTGAGAAATAAATTTGTATGAAAACCGCAAATTTAGTACTGACGATAAGCTTTGGACTTGCCATCACTTTGTAATCAACTTTTAGTTTATTGTGATAAGTTTTACAATTTTTTTTTAATACAACATCATTAATTTCTGAAAACATAAAAATACAAAATCATTTATTTGTAATTAATTTGCTGTGTAGGTATGTGTGTCTGTAAGTGATGATATAGGTGTGTAGGTGTGTGTGTGTGTGGGTTTTGTGTGTGTTTTGTGTGTTTTCTTAATTTGTTTTGAAATAAATGATTTTGTATTTTTTGACATTCATAAATTGATAATTTCAAAATCGTATCAAGAGAGCAAGGGTCTTACCATGATGTGTTAAAAAAATGGTACGAGCGAGAAAGAGAGATGGAGTTATACACCAAGTTTGAAGAAGTATTTTTCCACATCTATGAATACTAAAAGAATTATCAAAGATGCAAACAAAAACAGTATCTTAGCAGATGTCCAAAGCGTTTCCAATCCTAATTAGCCTTGATGATATCATGTTTACTTGTGACTGTGACTCTAACTCTAATCCCGGAACAGATCTGTATGTGGGTGTAAATATATTCGCCATGACCAATAACTATGATTATGACAAACATTATTTGTTATTGTAGTAGTTTTTTAAAGACTGCCTTGTATTTTGAATGTTCCGCCGATCGTAATATTAGGACAATTTAATTTAATTAGGTTTGACTTGCGCTGACTGTACCAAATTCAAGTCACTGGTATCTGTTTGTACTTTAAAGTTATTCAAAGAATCGTCTCCGTTCAGAATAGGCATTAATAATGCGTTCAAAGAAATACTTGTGGTATTAGTTGTGTGGTATTAAAAGAAAATAAACGGTCCCCGCATACAGGCCACCAAAAAAAAAGCCACCACAATAAAAGCTAGAAGCGGTCACAAAAAAGCTAGAAGCGGAAGTGCGCGACAGCTTGTGGCGAGAAAAGCTTGAAGCGGCTTCTAGCTTTTTTTGTGGCGACACCGCGGCATACGAGCCACAAAAGTGCGGGGACATTCATAGTAGGTTTATTTCATTTTAATACCAAACAACTAATAGGTAGTGTATTTTTATTATTGATAGGCTTGCGTTTGACCACTATCTTACATGATGGTAAGCGATGATGAGGTCGACGATGGAGCACGCTGGAAAGTTACGTCGAACAAAAAAAAAATACCAGTGTAAAGATTTCATACCAATTTATATCTTATCCGTACCTACTTGAACGATGCTCTGCCATAAAGATCCTTATTCCTCAACTCCCGGTCTTTCCTGTAAAATAATGCGAACTACGGCAATAACCCTAGTTATGATGGTTATAAATTTTTCAACGAGTATCCTTACTTTGTGTTGAAACTGAATTTTATTGAAACTGTTAGAAACGTTGAGAATTTTGTAATTTAAAGAGCTGCTAACAATGTTCAGAAGAGTGAACCGGATTGTTTTATTTCTTGTTTACTTTTCGAATTCAGTTTTAAGAGCCGGTTGTAGTTTCAAAGTATTTTGTAGGTCCTGGTCCAGGTCTGTGTCGACTTCACGGCCCCGTAACAGTGATTTTATTTTTATAAAATAAACAGTAAAAATGTTTAAGATTTTTGTTTACTTAGATAAAAGAATGAATATTTTACAATAAAATGTAACGTCACGTGTCAATAAATAACCCGCCCCTGATCGTTCCCGGTGGAAAGGTGCCCATAACACTCGCCGCATTTCCTCGCTGAATAGCGATGGCCATCCTTTGCACCAAGAACGACCCGGACCGGGAGTCACCCGTTGACTCGACGTCGTCGTTGACGTTGGAGATTTTTGTTTTGGTCAGACACTTTTAAAAAACAAGTTTTATTATTTTATGTCTTTTTTAAATACGAAGTCTCGTAGATATATACATTTTAATTCGTAAATTAGGGTCAGATTCGTGTTTTTTTTTTATCGAGCCAACTAATTTATGTCACGTTTTGATTTTTACCCAGCGGTTGGACATTAACCCTTCAGATACCGTCAATTAGAAACACAATAGTAAGACAATAGATGCGCGGCCACCGGTGGTCGCTTGGGGATTCATGAATTAAGTCCGCCTTTGTACAGTTTTATGTGCAATAAGCATTAATAAATAAATAAATAATAGTCAATTTTAATACAATAATTTTTTATTTGTTTTTCTCTTTCATACTTGTGGTTTTCTAGAGGTTAAAAATAGTTCAAAAGTACAACCTGGCCTTAATAAAACCATTTTACAGTTTTGAGCTGTATGGGATAGAAATACATCATGAGGCCCGAGTGAACGTATCTTTTTTAAGTAAATTTCGTACCAGCTGGTCGATGCTGCATGACCAGAGAGAATCTTGTCTGGTTCATTCTTTCCCAAAGAATCAGCATTGCCATTGAACGTTGAACATTCTGGATGATAACGATACTATTTAGACGCCTCAGTGTACTTACTTGGGTCGAGTATAAACATATTTTAGTAATGTTTCAGATTTTTATATACATATATTAGCAACAATGTAAAATAAATACAAATCAATTTTACTATTAATATTAAATCACAATGCATTTCAATAGTAACTTATTAAGCAGAATCATAAATAGAAATGAAAGTGATGACGTTTTTAAAAGGTTTCTGACGTCACAAGGGCGATGCAAGCTGTGGATGACAATACCGTTAGGGACCGATACCGATAGACGAACAATAGCGAACCCAAAAACTATTCTATTGTCCCAATATCAGCAGGTAATAGTTCTGCATCGCACAAGTAACATTTTCTAACGTTTTTGGATAGACAGAAATTTTGGGGTCTGTTCTATGGGTGTCCGTTTCTCCGCATTGAATCAGTCGACAGGAGCTGACCTAAGTCCTGCTAGAGAACTCGGTGAGGCAGAAATGTCTCGCCACATACTCCCCAGTGGACTACCTCTTAGACATTAGTCTAGTACTTGGCACAAAGTGCATACGGGACAGTCTAAAAACCAATGACGAAGAACTTTTGACATCTTTTTGATGTTGTGAATCGTGATTAGAAACACGTATGCAAGCGATGAGTTTCAAAAAAAAGATGGACTGTCATTGAACGTGTAAGATTTTGGTCCTTTGACGCTAGAGGCTCATTTAAAGTAAGCATTCGTTTTTCTATTCTTTAACTATTAAACCAATTTTTTTAATTCCTTCATTAATAAGTACTTTATTACTGAATGATATAGTTTTTGACGTCATAAGGGATGCAAACTGTGGAAGGCAATACCATTAAGGACTGATCATCATCATCATCATCAGCCTTTTTAATGTTCCCACTGCTGGGACTCAGGCCTCCTCTCTAGGAGAGGGAATGGGCCATAATCCACCACGCGGGCCCAGTGCGTGTTGGTGAATGGCACATGTCTTCGAATTTTTCGTTCTAGGACATGCCGGTTTCCTCACGATGTTTTCCTTCACCGTTTTGAGAGCAGTGGTGATGAAATAAATTACACAAAGTAATGCGCCTGGCTGGGTTCGAACCCGCGACCTACAACTCGTAAGTCGGGGCCATTGCCACTCGGCCACCACTGCTCTACAGGATTAAGGACTGATACCGATAGGCGAACAATAGTGAACCCAAAAACTATTCTATTGTTGGGACAGTAGAGTAGTTTTTGGGTTGATATTCGGGATATCAGCAGGTAGATAGTTCTGCATCGCACAAGTAACATTTTCTTATGTTTTTTGATAGATAGAAGTTTTGAGGCCTGTTCTATGGGTGTCCGTTTCTCCGCATTGAATCAGTCGACAGAAGCTGACCTAAGTTCTGCTATAAGACTTTGATGAGGCAGGAATGTCTTGCCACATACTCCCTAAGGAACTCATAGACATCAGTCTAGTACTTGGCACTAAGTGCGTATGGGACTGTCTAAAAACCAATGACGAAGAAGTTTTGACACCTTTTTGATGTTGTGAATCGAGATTAGGAACACGTATGCAAGCGATGGGTTTAAAAAAAAGATGGATTGTCATTGAACGTGTTTTATGTAAGATTTTGGTCCTTTGATCCTAGAGGCTCATCAAAAGTAAGCATTCGTTTTTCTATTCGAATATTTTTTTAAAACCTAAAATTTTGAACTTCTTATTTAGGGGTAGCCTCTGAAACTACTAAACCAATTTTTTTAATTCTTTCATTAGCAAAATTGTACTTTATTACCTACTGAGTGATATAGTTTTTGACGTCATAAGGGATGCAAAAAAAAAGGCATGCAAGCTGTGGAAGGCAATACCGTTATGGACCGATACCGATAGACGAACAATAGTGAACCCAAAAACTATTCTATTGTTGGGACAGTAGAATAGTTTTTAGTTTGATATTGGGATATCAGCAGGTAGATAGTTCTGTATCGCACAAGTAACATTTTCTAACGTTTTTGATACATAGAAGTATTGAGGCCTGTTCTATGGGTGTCCGTTTCTCCGCATTGAATCAGTCGACAGGAGCTGACCTAAGTCCTGCTATTATCGCTGCTATATCGGTGAGACACAAATGTCTTGCCGTATGTACCCTAGTAAATTCTTAGATATCAGTCTAGTACTTGGCACTGAGTGCGTACGGGACGGTCTAAACACCAATGACGAAGAACTTTGGACACCTTTTTGATTTTGAGATTCGTGATTAAAAAACTCGAATGTAAGCGATTGGTTTAAAAAAAAAGGTGGCCTATCATTGAACATATTTTATTCAAGATTACTCAAGAGTCATTATAAAGGATCAATAAAGTGAGCATTCGTTTTTCTATTCTAAAATTACAGCAATATAACAAGCTTTTGATGAAAATCATTTTTTCATAGCAAGCTTTTATAGCTCGGTATTCCTATTCAGGGTTATTTGTAAAACACTAGCAACCTCTTAGGTGCTAGTTAAGAACATCACAAACAACAACTTTTGTTCTATGACTTTTTACAAAATATAATATATTTACCAAAAACAAACCTTCAAGATTTCGTTGTTCTATCTAATACATTTCAACTCTGTATTTTGCTGTACCTACCTACGCCTCTTGCACACTGTTCTTGTATTAATGGTAAGCAGGCTTCCAAAACATTGTCATCACACCTACCTAGCAAGTGTTCGCACCATTTTCGTGTACTCATCACACTAGAAAATTGATATGCCAGCATAGACTTCGTAATATTTAGAACGTTCAATTTAAATATTTTTATTTTTGTATGAAAATCTGATGAACTAAAATATGATATTTTTTTAAGGTGAGTATAAACTACAACATTTGCTTGCAAAAGAACAACGAGCTGCTCTATGGTATGTTCTAGTGTATCATCCTTTTACGAACTAAACGTCGAGCACGCTCGCCTCTTTGTTACAAACCAACGAGCATATTGGTGTAACATTTCGTCGAGCCACGAGTGCGGACGATGCGCGGTTGCGGGGTGAACGCAAGGTACAACGAAATGTTGGTAAATGCGCACTCGCTGTGGTTTACCCGTTCGCAGGAACGTTACATTTCATGGAAATGTTTTGGAAACTGAGCTTTTGCCTATATTGTACCATTCGTAAGAACGTTACATTACACAAAAATGCTCCAGAAAAAGTTGTAGTCTATACTTATCTTTAAAGTCATAGAACAAAAGTTGTTCTTTATGATGTTTTTAACAGAGTCCGAAGAGGTTGCTAGTGTTTTACAAATAACTCTGTATAATTAATACTCGTCAAAACGTATCATACGAGCCCAAACTCGATGGGGTTGTGTCGTTTAACTACCAAGTTCCTCTAGCCACCTTCCGGTTCCAACATCAGATCAGCTCCATGTCATAATAATTTTGCATTGTCATCTGATTTACACGTGCATGAAAAATTTCAGCTCAATCGGTAACCAGGAAGTGGGTCTTTAACTTGCACGAATTGATTACAGACAAACATCGGGACAGGTGAAACTAATTAAAAGCTTGTAAAAAGTACAATTTGTAAGTTCTAGATACAAACTTACAAATTGTACGTTTTACGACATGACGATCACGATGACGACAGGCACAATATTAGTTATTAATATAGGCTTTAGAGTAGAATAAACTTTATTGTACACCAAAATAGTAACAAAACTTTTTACACTAACTTACATCTATGGGTACAACGGCGGGTTTATCGATGACAGTGATATGTACTGAAAGAACTTGAAATAAAAAAGGGGTAGTCTTCGAAGTAAAGTATTAATTTTTAATATTATATTTAGTTATATTATATTTTCTACTTTTATGTGGCAAAGACAACGAGACTGGCACAAGTACTAGATTAAATGGATGTCGAACACTCACTTCCATCAACTCAGGTGTAATGTAGTCCGTACATTTTGAACTAAACGCGTAAGCGCCATGAATTTCATGACATTTCGGTCACGAAAAAAGTATCCTCTAAAAGCTATCTTAGCTCTGTATGTTTTTATAGTTCTGTTAGACAATATAACGCCAATGTAGCGCTACAGCGAACTTTTGTTTTAACTTTTCAGTATTTTGACAAATAGTTTCCATGATCGTGTTTGTCTATCGCTAGAATATAAGTCGATGGGCACAAGTTTTTATTATTCTGCCTTTATTCTGATACATAAAGACGGATTGTTTTTTAAAACGGCAAAGCTTTGTTGAACATACTTCAGCTACTTTTCTAACTTGTCAGAGTGACAGTAGGAGTGATGAAAACAAATACTTGTCACACAAACCGCAGTCTGTCACTGTCATTCATGTTGAACATTGCTTTGATGCTGCTAGCCGAGTGCAATCAGCTTTTATTTTTTTTTACGTCTAAACGTGTTTTTTTCTCAACGCGGCACTGGCAGATTAGTCGCAACAAAAACTGCAATAAAAAGTGTTTTTCTTTATGAATATGTACTTTTCATAAAATGCAAAATTTACAAACCTAATTTACTCAAAATTATGTATTTAATACCTACTTTTTAAGTGCTGACTACAAGATCAATAAAGTAAAAACACCTTTTTATAAAAAAAATAACCGACTTCACTAAAAAATTGAATTGAATTTGAGGAGTTCCCTCGATTTCGCCAAGATTCCATCATCAGATAGCAACTTGGTGTCTATGGGACCATTTGGGAAGTATACCTACCCTTTCCAACAAAAAAATATTTTTTCAAATCGGTTGGCAAGCGACGAAGTTATGCGCGAACAAACAATAAAAAAAAACATACAAACATCCGAATTGAGAACCTCCTCCTTTTTTAGAAGTCGGTTAAAAATAAATAAGTACATTTCTGTTCACTTGGACGCGGAGCGGGTGCTCGTTTAGCAGGTAACAGTAAAATGCGTAGGGAATCTCTCACTCGAATCTATGGCACCAGGTTCGATTCTCAGGATCTGCAATACTTTTTTTTTGGAATCGACATTAAAGTATTGAGTAAATATGAAAGAATTTTTACGTATTATAATGGTAAGTATCTAGCTTGCATTACATTTTATAGTTTTAATCTATTCAAATCGAATTTACATCTATATTTACAGAAATATTATTTGTTGTATTTAAAACGGGGGAAGACTGTCTAGTATTTTAGAAAAAGTCCGTCATATACCAATCTTACCCCAAGGCAGATGTTGTCATACCTTATTCGGTTGATGCGTTTTTTTTGTTAACAGTTTTATTCACAAGTTAGTTAGTTTTTAAGTAATTTTTTTTTTGAGATTAAGTAAAACAATCAGTTGTATTTGTATCGTCTACAGATAAGATAATATAACAGGAATCTCATATAAAGTTCTAAGGACCTATATAGCTACCTATTAGTAATTTAATAATGAAGAAAATACACAATACAGCTTACTTAAAAACAAAAAAAAAAAACTAATATTTACCGAAATTGTGATCTCAAACAGAATGAAAATCATAAATCATAAAAACTTCACTACCTTGGAAAGCTTACTCTTCATAAAAATAATAAGACGAGCTTTATAAGGAGCCGGATCGATCCCCATGACGCGCGATTCTTTTCGCGTTTATACCCTTAAGAGTTTTCTAAAAAGAAATATTTTCATAGTAAAAACCGGAGTTGATAGATTTTTTATAGTACTTATAAGTATCGTTTGCTAATATATATGTATTAAAAAAAAAAAAAAATATCTTACACCAAAAAATTTTTGAAATAAATATTATTGTTAAAAATGATATAGGTAGATGTTTGCTTTAGTATTAAATACATCATTTTAATCAGAAAAGTAAAAATAAAATAAATTCCCGCTAAAAACACAAATGTTAAATTCAACATCCCGTTAATTAGTTATTTTGGCACTAAGAGAACTAGACGCCATATTTCGCAAGCCGCGAGATCATACAAAAGAGTTCTACATCGCGCAATCAAAGTTTTCGGGACCGGTTACTTGAATACAGGGACCCCTGACCTTATAACGGGGGTCCGTGTTTACCTGGGGAGCCGAGCCGACATCAGTCGACCGGCACTCACCATACCTGGTTACAATACACTCATTCATAAGTGCAGGGTTTGGGATCTTAATAGTGGGGACCAAGTTACATTAGATTACATTGCACCTCCGGTACTACGAATTGGACCTGATTACAAAAATATCCCGACCATTGTTCACCATGGTAGACAATACGACCTCCATTTTTGGATTTTTTACTTTTGATAAGTCATGATGTTTTATTGATATGTCTTTCCTTTTGTGTAAGCGCAAAAACGCAACTTTACAAGAAATTCGTGTAGAATAGAATAAACTTTCTTGTACACCTTTATTTATTCATTTTGTATTTAAATAAAAATCAATTGGCACTTATTTATGTATAATACATAAATAAGTGGCAATTGATTTTTATTTAAATGCATGATTTAATTTCGATGATACTACTTATACTCTATTTTAACTCTTTTAACTTATCTATGTGTCTACATTTCTCAATTAACTCTCCTGTCGCAGAACTGCAGGAAGAAATTTCATTAGCAGCAGCACCTATGTGCTCTTCTGTTTGTATGTTCTAAAATGTTCGTTTCACTTTTAAGTGTTTACGTAAATTATAATATATACGAAATATCATCACCGATTTGGATGATTTTCATGTGTTCTGTTCATAATTCACGTCAAAGTAGCATTTGCATTTTTGTATGTATCTAAGTATGTATTTACTGTTGTATTTGTTTCTCTATTTATTAAGTTGCACTTGCCTTGTGATGTTTCTGCACCACCCTAAGGTCGACTAGCAGATAATGCCCAAGGCATTAAGTCCGCCTTTGTACAATTCGTGTGCATAAAGCTTTAAATAAATTTGCACAAAAAAATCCTGTGGCAATTAAGTTGTAGGTATCTCAAATTTATGTCGGTCCTATGTTGACCTTTATAACTCTAAATGTAAGATAGGTCATAAGAATACTGTTCTAATCAAGCTGTTTAGTAGACATTTTATCGATCAGGGTAATATTGTTACTTCCAGACAGGAAGACGCCTGCCCCACCTCTTAGTACAATCTCTCCTTTTACGTCACCCAACGGTGGATAGGGGTGTCTTTATTCTTTGTCAAGAACGATCAAGGCCACCTTTTGGGTGACTCTAAATTTAATTTAAAAAGTTTTAAGACTCTTTGTAATTTTTATTAAATGGTCTGTCGTATTTATACTGAGCTTTTGGTAATGTAACAAGATCAATAGGTATACACAATATATTGCTGGTTCCTACTGCAATTATAAATTTTAACGTCAGTGAATTATATAGGTTACAACTGTGACAGGCCTGTTGGTCTAGTGGTTAGTGACCCTGACTGCTATGCCGGAGGTCGTGGGTTCGATTCCCACCCAGGACAAATGTTTGTGTGATGAGCATGATCATTTGTTCTGTGTCTGGGTGTAATTTTATCTATAATATGTATGTATTTAGAAATATATAAGTATGTTTATCAGTTGTCTTTGTTCCCATAACACAAGCTCTGCTTAGCTTGGGACTAGACGGCGTTGTGTGATAGTTGTGGAATATTATAACTATTTGACATAAACAAGCTTAGTAATTGATACGTAAATAAACAGAAGCCCTAATCATACCAATATCATGTTACCAGTTAGTAAATCTTGCTTACCAAGTGATCATTATATAATGTCTACGGAATGACGTCCACTACTGGGCATGGGGCAACATCTTCACGTCGACCGAATGAGAATAATGCTATTCCATATTGCTTTTGAAAACCTGATTAATAGATTCATTTACGTAGTAAAACAGCGATATTATAAATATTTCAGTAATCTGAAAAATAAATATTACAAATCCTTACTAATATTATAAAAGCGAAAGTTAGTTTGTTTGTTTGTTTGTTACGTCTTCACGCCAAAATGGCAAAACCGATTTTGATGAATTTTGGTACAGAGATAGTTGGAACCCTGGAGACGGACATAGGCTATTTTTTTTAATAAAAAGTGAGAAAAGGGGGAGAAAGAGTAAAGTGTATTAATAAACGCGGGCGACGCCGCGGGTAAAAGCTAGTTACTTCTATACATTAACCATTTACTTCATTATAATTTATCAGTGATTTATTCAATGTATTCAAATTTTCCTCATCAAATTCCAGAGATTACCTCGTATAAAAATAAAAAAAAAAATCGTTTGGAAAATAAAACAGTTTAGGCATTTTACTACTTACTTTTATAGGTTTTTAATGAACTAGTACGATTCACTGCATTACTGCTTACCAGCAGGTAGGATCGCAGTCAAGCACTAGTACACTGAATAAAAAAAGATAACTTGTACTAGGTAGGTACCTGTAACTGGGCATAAACCTCATTATAATATAATTGGGATTAGGTAGGAGCCCGCACTAAACTGGATTTAGAATCGTGTTGTATTTGCAAAATCTTTTGCGAACATTGTTCATTTAATAAGGTGTCGACGGAAAATGAAGATTTTGATGGCTAATTTAGGGACCTATATTATAACATCTTTTGGTCTTAATTCATGAATCCTCAAGCGACCACCGGTGGCCGCGCATCTATTGTCTTATTATTGTGTCTCTAATAGACGGTATCTGAAGGGTTAAAGTGTTGTTGACATCTATAAGTATTGCATATAATAAATAATGAAACGAATTGCTTAGAAAAAGTCTAAATAAGAATAACTTTTTACGTGAGAAATCATTTAATGACTTCTCCCGGTCTAGGGTGGAGCAGGAAGGAATGTCAGACTTTGGCTAACTAAAACCACACCTATGTTTCTTTAATTGCCTTTTTCGTTTTAGGACTCTTGTGGTCCTAAAAAACAAATATTTTGGTCCCATGCCCTAACAAGCTTGGCCCTGTTGCCTAACGAATTTGCTGACATCTCTGTGAGGCTCGCGCGGAACACTACGCGTTGTCAGCGACGACGGCGACTCGGGTATGGTGCCATACATCACGAGCGGACAACGAGCTTATACGAGCGATAGCTTGTCTAAATAGAAAAGTACTCAGAAATATATAAGTATGTTTATCAGTTGTCTAGTACTCATAGCACAAGCTCTGGTTAGTTTGGGATTAGATAGCGCTGTGTGGAAGCTGTGGAATATTATTATAATATTACATTATCTTTAATTCATGAATCCCCAAACGACCACCGGTGGCCGCGCATCTATTGTCTTACTATTGTGTCTCTAATTGACGGTATCTGAAGGGTTAAATCAATATCTTCTCCTATTAATCATGTAGTTGCAACTATCTAGCTTAGCAACCTGTATCGAGTTTGAAAAAAATTGTTATGATTTAATGTTTTTTGTTTAATTAATCTCTTCTTTAAAATCGAAAACAGAGTTGATATCAGAATTTGTGATTATAACCTTTTCAATATTTTTAGTTTAAGTATAACTAGCTTTTGCCAGCGGTTTCACTCGCGTGAAATTAGGTTTCTCCATACAAACTTTAGACCCTTTTTTCATCCCCATAAGGGGCGAATTTTGGATAATATTCTCAATCAGTTTTCTTCAGTTATAAGTATTGAGCCCGAAATCGCACGATGGGGTCGCGGCAGACCAAGGAGATGGCGGGACGACTTGGAATGGAAAGAAGTGGCTCAAAACGGGGAACATTGGAAGGAGTGGAGGAAAGCCTTTGCCCAGCAGTGGCATAGTATGGGCTAGAAATAGTAATAATATATATTATAATAAAATAATATTCCACAACTATCACATAACGCCATCTAGGTTCAAGCTAAGCAGAGCTTGTGTTATGGGTACTAGACAACTGATAAACATACTTATATATTTCTAAAAACATACATATTATAGATAAATTACACCCAGACACAGAACAAATGATTATGCTCATCACACAAACATTTGTCCTGGGTGGGAATCGAACCCATGACCTCCGGCATCGCAGTCAGGGTCACTAACCACTAAACTAACAGGCCAGACCATATAATAATAGATATTCAGATACTAGAACTTTCAATGTTGTATTTTTTATGAAGTTGAATTTTTAAAGCATTACTACACCCGGCTTTTGCCAATAACTTATTGTATTTTACCTTACCTGTAATAAACTTACAATGTTGTCCAAGTTGAGTCTTGATCTGACAAAAGAGGTAGGGGCCAGGGTTATCCGAAAGCAAACTCGAGCCCCGGTATGAAGGCTAGAAGGAACGGGGTGGGTTTTTAGTCGGTAAGAGTCTGACACTATCTCCCGCTCCACCCAAGGGCGTGTTTTGTCATCGGATGATTTATCCCACCGAAAAAAAAAGCTGACAAAAGGGGCATGATTTTTATGTAGTGCTTATTTAATTTCATTGTCACGACTTTTGGATCAGCACAATATTTTAGTTTAGAAAATCATGAAATAACTTTCCCTGTTCTAAGTGGAGCGAGAAGGAGTATCAGACTTTTACCTTTACGGTCCGGACTAAGCCTTTTGCTTTGTCGTTTATACCGCGTATGTCTAAGGACTGGAACAATTCCCTGTTGGGGTCTTCCCGTCCGATTATAATTTGGGTGTCTTTAAGGCAAGAGTGCTCATAAATTAGTGGACCTCACTATCAGAGATTGCATCACTGCATACCATCAGGTGGGATCGCAGTCAAGCACTGCTTTATATTAATTAAAAAAAAAAACCAGCTGCATTTCTTCAGTTGCTCTTTCAAACGATCATTCTTGAACAATCCACTAACAACTTTTATACCTGTAAAATATAACATTTTTGTTGACATTTTCACATCAAATTATGCTTATACCAAATCTAATCGATATCGCTGATAAATTATACCAAACATTCACGTTATTTAAAAAGAATGAAATTAGAAGCCTCACAGGCTCCCACAACAAAGTTAATTCACTTCACTTCTGTATGAATGTTATATTGCTCATTAAACACCAATACCATTTACCTGGGAACCGAGGAGCTATTAACGAATTAAAATACAGTCTATTTCACATTAGCAAGGATACAGTGGCGGAACTATAGGGTGGCAAGGCTGGCCAAATTCCACGGGCCCCCAGTCTGACGGGGCCCCCGGTTCGAGAGGCCACGCGCTCGGAAGAAGTACACCAACGTTATTTTACAAAATTTATTAACATGAAATCACAACAACAACACAATGATAATATTTCTGGGGCCCCGTCTAAAAAATTTGCCACGAGACCCTAATGGTATAATTACGCCACTGCAAGGATAGCACTTTGTAACACTATATACACTTTCAGCCAATTATCATAAGTACTTTTACGATGTACGTACACAAAGCGAAATGGATCATTTCTTAGCTAGCCATTGTTGCAATGTTTACAAAGGGTAAACGCAAAAGTATTCCAATTAACTTTATTACTTTTGCTTATTCTTACTACGAACAACACGACATGATCTTATATAAATTTTTTTGTTTATGTATGACAACTAGCGCCAATAATGACAGCAAATAAGATAGTACTAGCAATGCAAGACGTCAATGTTTCAACAAATTTGTAACTACCCACAAATTAAAATATAAAATTAATTTCAAAATATCAATAACAGATGTCACTAAGAAGTCGTATGTGTTCTATATTTGATTATTTTATTATTATCGCACATAAAGGTGCATTAAAAACTGTTTTCCTAAATGTTGATTGATAAAATAGTTTGCAACGGATATAAAAACAAAGGTAAGAAGAAGAGAACCATTCATGAAATTGAAAATTTTGGGCTCAGTTACTAATCGCGCAATCAACATTTTTGTGTACAAGTAAAGTAATTAATTAGAGGAATAGTGTATAGTGGGTGTCCAGCTCTTCACGGGAAGTTGCATTTAATGTAACAAGAGACAAAGAGTTTGAAAGTCCCGAACCACACTGTGCCTCGGTACAGTGCCGAAATTGAGCGAAGAGTAGTTTCTGTCCCTCAGGAGTATGAAGGGGGTTGTGGGAGAGGTATGCGCCGGATTCTCTTCCTCAGCTCCTTCTGGTCGGAGTTCAGTTTTCTGTTCTCTACCCCACCGAAGAAGAGCGCTTTGACACCTTTATTGTTTATTTTTAAAGTTTAAGGCATCCACTTTATAGGCTGAACTTTACACCTTAACTCGTAACAAATTACTTGAAATAAACTCAATATTTTGTTGTACCATTTAATTTAAAACATCATACAATATTAATTTTTGTATATGCAAAACCCGAAACACTTGGCTAGTATTTTTATTTAAAGAATCTGTGTACAAAATTCCATAGAGTGTACGACGAAAAATCACGAAGTTATAAGCTTTTTATGTTACCTGGTTGGCCGCGCAAATACATGATCACCGGGCCACCCGGGTGACTGAGGGGTTGTTTTACTCCCACATCCAGCAATGCGCTAGTGTTTAGTGTCCACTATAATCTGCCATGACCTGTGTGGTACTTACTGTCGGTGGTGTGCAACATGTGACCTTTTTTAAATATTTTGGGAAAAAAATTACATGGTGTAAAAATGATTGGAATCGATTCAGATATTGAATTTGAAAAAACTATATATTCAAGTTTTTCAGATATTAAAACTAATATTGTATAGTGAGTACATTCCTATACAAATGTAGAACTATTGGTAATTTAATTTGGATCTTGCCATATTTTGTTAGTAAAAATTTAAACTTCAGAACCAGTGTTAAGTTATTACAGGATGAGGCACACCGAATCTGGGGAATGTCTATTTGACTGCGTGCAGTCGTATCTACCCCAGGTTCTGAGAGTCCCACCTGTCAGCCAGAATTCTGAGAATGTTGAATAAAAAAAATACAATAAAATATATAATTCTAAATAAGAATAGGATCGATTCCCATGTTGTGACGTCACTTCATACTGTCAAATCGCAAGAAATTGGGCAAAATTGAAGAACTTAGAGATGAGCAAAATTTAAGATCAGGTGAGATAACGGTCAAGCGCAAACTATCAATAATAAAAAAAAAACGTTTTTCGTTCACATTCCATAAATTAAATTCAGTAAATAAATTAAATTTTAATAATTTCTGGTTTTGCTCAACCTATATTCATTAAACCGAAAACGTTTGCTCTTTCATTATCTTTTTATTGACTCTCTAATTGACGGTATTCGGAAGATTAATTATTCTTCGATTTGACAGTATGACTTTTTTTTTTTGTCCACGGGGACAATCTTCTTTGACGAAACCCGCTCTTGGGTGGAGCGGGAGACAGTGTCAGACTCTTACTGACTAAAAACCCCGCGCCGTTCCTTCTAGCCTTCATACCGGGGCACGAGCTCCCTTTCGAACAACCCTGTCCCCAGTAGGCTTCGACCCAGCTGGGACTCCTGCTGCTGACAAGATATTCTTATTTGGAACACATAGTACATATTTCAAGCTAAAACTCTGCCAAGTCAAAACCTCACATGAGGCTTGAGGCTGTTGTTCCTCTATCCTAAAAACTTATTTCGGTGTTTATGTGTTACTGAAAGCATATTTTAATTTCCGAAAAACCAACTTCAGCTGAATTACAAAATACGAGTTCTACCAACAATTTGAAAACTTTATGTAGAAACATAAGGCTGTCTCCATGATACATTGAACAAAAGTTTTTTAATGTATATTGCCAAAGTGATAAACATTTTGTCGTATATTAAAAAGTACGAATAGGATACGCAGCGTCTTTTTTAAATTGTTCACTTCCAAAAGAGTTTAAACAACTTCCATATTTTTTTTAATATTGTGACCATCTTTTTTTAACATGAAAACCTTATAAATGTGAAAGTGGTAGTTTTACAGTATATATAATAACAATAGGTATACGGAAGCAAAAAAATCTACACCCTCTAAAAGCTTACTAGTGTACCGAAAATATCGAAAAAATATCAAATTCTACATTTTGCGATCTTTTCATATAATAAAATATATGAGTGATGTGATCATATCATTTTTTTTTGTAGATGGAAAAATCATCCAATGACATCTCCGCGTCCTTGAGTGGAGAGGGAGATAGTGAAAACTCACCCCTGTTACTTCGTTGCCTTTTGTACTGGGGCCGGATTTTCCTTTCAGAAGCAGACCCTTGGCTCTAGTAGGCTTCGAACCTTTCATATAATACTTGAGAATGTTTAAGAGATTCTCATAAAAAATCACAGATGGCGTTACAGGTTACTTAACATTTTGTTTTATGGAATTCAGACGTACCTGGTCTACGTTCTGTGGTTTTCTTGTAAAAATTGTCAAAATTACATTCCAAGACATTACATTACAAGAGGAATCATATTACCCATTGCAGTTACTGAGTTAGAGATCAGATAGGCCGTCTTCATGTGAAATATTTGTATTTCAAGTATTCACTGGAAGTCGACCCCAATACGATCGATACTGATCGATATTGATCGATACTAGCCTCACCCAAATCCTTAAACACCACAATCACTTTTAAACCAAGGAATTATTCAGTTATTTTTTGGGAATGTTGATCAGAGTGTCATTTTTCTACAGGCATCAATTAGTGGCTCTTTTATAGTAAAGCAAAGCTCAAAAATCAAACAAAATATAAGATGTACCGGCCTGTATCACACCTATAACAAGCTTTTTATGAAAATCATTTTATCATAGCAAGCATATAAAGCTCGGTATATATATAATACACGTCAAGACGAATCATACGAGCCCAAATTCGATGATGTTGTGTCGTTTAACTACCCAATTCCTATAACCACCTTCCGGTTCCAACATCAGATCAGCTCCTTGTCATAATAAAATTTGCATGCAAAATTTCAGGACAATCGTTAACCGGGAAATGGATCAAATTTAATTTACAAGATTTGATTACAGACAAACATCGGGACAGTTGAAACTAAATAAAAGCTTGTAATATTCAGCAACCTTCAAGTCTGTTTCGTTTGTACCTAGTCTAGAAAGTAACAAAGATATTTCGTGTATAACATTCCTTATCTTGTACGTACTTTTGGCAGATAAGAGTGGTTGTATTATTCAAGTATTATTAAAGTGCGCACCTGCGACAAACAATTCTGAAGATATGAAAGTTTATCTTTATCTTTTTCTTCAAGAAAGCTTTGAGTTACCAACATTCAGCTACATAACTAAGTGTGGTTAGTATAAATATAAACCACCTTATAATGTTCCCACTGCTGGGACTTAGGCCTCGTTTCTAGAAGGGGGAAGGGGCCATATTCCACCGCACCACAGTCTTTATATCTTCAGTTCTAGAACACGCCAGTTTGCTTATGATATTCACCCCGTTTTGAAGATAATGTTCTGGTATTAAAACTAGAAAAAAAAATCACAATTTTTTTTGTTGCTTTTATTTCTAACATTTTTTCATTTATCTAATAAGAAAAAAACAAAAAAAAAATAAAAATATTTTAAATTAGATATTTTGCCCGTGGCTTACATCCCGCATACATAAAATATCAAGATTAAAGCAGCCTTCTATAGGTGAAAAAAATTTCACAATCTATCAATTTGCAGAGCAAATGCAATAAAAATATATCTCGTCATTTAAGCTCTCGAATACCGTCAGTTAGAGACAAAATAGAAAGACAATGACAGCGCAAAACGCTTGGGGTTTAATGAATTAAATTAGAAAAAAAAAAATTGTCAAAAGAGAAGTCAAATGGTCTACATCGGTGGGGTTGAGTGATAAACACATCCCTTTCTGCATCAGCCATCCCGCCGCAGCCTTTTAGCCACAGCCCTTCAGCCATTGACTTTCAGCCACACAGCGTATTCGTCTTTAACGTTCCGCCATGAACTATCTGTCTCCGACTCAGCCACAGCTCTTCAGCCGCAACCGCTCAGACTGATGCCATCGCTCCGTACTCTAGTACTTCACGTCATTCCAATGGGCTATGCGCCTTTTTCAAGGACACACTTACCGCGTAGAAACGGACTCCTCTATTTTAACAAGTTGAAAATTTCTATCTATCCACAAATGCCCAAAAACTTTGCTTGCGAGATGTAGGAACTTTATAGAGAAAAAATCTTTTTTCTACGAATTTCTAATGTTCAGTATTGTGTACAAAGGGTCGGGGCGGATGCAGGTAGCAAGATGGAACAAAAAATGGTTACAACCAACCACGTTCGCTAGATAGGATGACGTCATATTGCACCCCTGTTGGGACTTTTTTTTAACTTTTTATACAGTTCCGTTATCGTTGACACGTTGAATGATATGAATGAGAATTTTGCTAAAATTTCTTCGATTTGACAGTACGACGTCACGTCAAAACATCGCAATTGATCCTATTCTCATGTGGACCCCAAGCGAACGCGTCAATAAAAAATATGTCTCTAATTGACGGTATCTGAACCCTCGCCGCCGTCGCCGGGATTCCGATCCCGATTTCCGGCCACCGTAGGCGCGGACTCGCGGACTTCGAGCCATGGGTAGCTCGCTGTCCGATCGTCCGGTAATGAACCGAGTCCAAGACGTCGACGGCGCGCACTGTTCCCGCGCGCCTCAAGGAGTTGTCAGCAGCAGGAGGGGCCCAGCTGGGTCGAAGCCTACTGGGGACAGGGTTGTCCGAAAGGGAGTTCGTGCCCCGGTATGAAAGCTAGAAGGAACGGCGCGGGGTTTTTAGTCAGTAAGAGTCTGACACTATCTCCCGCTCCACCTAAGAGCGGGTTTTGTCAAAGATGATTTTCCCCGTCGACAAAAAAATAAAATAAAACGGTATCTGAAAGGTGCAAGCAGAATATGCAAATATTGCGATGCTAATAGATAGTATACCTTTTTTTTTTTTTTTTTTTTCTCGACGGGGAAAATCATCTTTGACGAAACCCGCTCTTGGGTGGAGCGGGAGACAGTGTCAGACTCTTACTGACTAAAAACCCCGCGCCGTTCCTTCTAGCCTTCATACCGGGGCACGAGCTCCCTTTCGGACAACCCTGTCCCCAGTAGGCTTCGACCCAGCTGGGCCCCTCCTGCTGCTGACAACTCCTTGAGGCGCGCGGGAACAGTGCGCGCCGTCGACGTCTTAGACTCGGTCCATTACCGGACCATCGGACAGCGAGCTACCCATAGCTCGCCGTCCGCGAGCCTGCGTCTACGGTGGCCGGAAATCGGGATCGGAATCCCGGCGACGGCGGCGAGGGCGCCGTTGCCTGATGCGGTCGGCCTCCTCCTTTGCAAGCATTACTGCTTCGCAGAAGGAGGCGACCGCCTGCCATTCCTCCTCGCTCCGGACCATGGCCTCGACCAGGGCCCGGCGCGAGAGGTCTCCGCCGCCGATCGCCCCCACGAGGGCACGGCGATGCTCCGCCCAGGAATAGATAGTATACCTGGCGTGTGCTACAATACAACGCTAAAAAAACGAATTATGCTCCGTAATTTTGTTTGAAAAAAAGAAATAACATTTTTGGGACTTTGTTAAACAGCTTCAAAGTCTAAAACGGACATAGGAGGGCTTAGTAGAAACATTTTTTTTAAGTTTGATATGTTTTGTAATACGTATGTGTATTATTATAGATTACTAAACTACTTATTTCTAGAAACAAAGCGTGAGTTTGGGCTCTAATTAAAAGTTACAGAAACTTTTCTAAAGATCTTCTGGTGAAAGAAATAAAGTTTTAAAGCAATTAGTAAAGAAATTCCACGATCATTATTCAAAGCAAAAGTTTAATGAAGTTATTTTCGGAAATAAATTCGGGATGTCCAGCCTACTGTCCTACATAACTTTTTTATTTTTATATTCCACAACTATCACACAACGCCGTCAAGTCCCAAGCTAAGCAAAACTTGTATTATGGGTACTAGACAACTGATAAACATAAATACTATTATATTTATAAATCCTACTTCCTACTAATATTATAAATGCGAAAGTTTGTATGTATGGATGGATGTATGGATGGATGTATGGATGGATGTATAGATGGATGTATGGATGGATGTATGGATGGATGTATGGATGGATGTATGGATGGATGTATGGATGTTTGTTACTTTTTCACGCAAAAACTACTGAACGGATCTCGATGAAACTTGGTACACGAGTAGACCATATCCCAGAATAACACATAGGATACTTTTTATCCTGGGATTATGTACGCGGGTGAAGCCGCAGACTAAAGCTAGTACGTACATATTATAGATAAATTACACCCAAACACAGAACAAATGATTATGCTCATCACACAACCATTTGTCCTGGGTGAGAATCGAACCCACGACCTCCGACATAGCAGTCAGGGTCCCCATTCCAATTGGTTTCTGGTTCCTGCAATGTAAACATACATTATATTGAAATTGCCTACATTCAGTCAAAAAAGTATCGGGAATGGATGATTTGTTTATGGTTCCAAATTCAAATTTTTGTTTTTTTGTAGTTGTTAGATTGGCACAACTGTTTTCCATTTTGGCGCGGAGTTTGAGTAGCATCTGTTATTTATATTAAATACAGTGCTGGTTTTAGTTATATCATATATAGTGTGTATTGCGAATTTCATAATGGACAAAAATATCGAACAAAGAGTTTGTCTTAAATTTTGCATCGCCAATGGAATTTCGTGTTCGGAGTCACTGAAAATGTTACAGAAGGCTTACGGTGAATCGACTTTATGAAAAATTCGTGCTTACGAGTGGTTCAAAGCGTTCAAAAGCGGTCGAGATGTGATAGAAGATTTGCCTCGCTCTGGTAGGCCGTCAACGTCTGCAACTGAAGTTAACATCGCAAAAGTGAAGGAAATAGTGACTGAAAATCCCCATTCAACTCTGAGAGAGATAGCCGCCGAACTTTCTGTATCTCACGAGTCGATCCGTACCATTTTAACTAATCATTTGGGTATGAAACATGTTGCTGCTCGGCTAGTCCCAAAAGATCTGAATTTTCTCCAAAAACTCAATCGCATGAAAGTCGCTGAGGACATGCTAGAACGAGTCAGTTCGGACCCAACATTCATGAAACGCATTGTTACTGGTGACGAGACGTGGGTTTACGAGTTTGACATGCAAACTAGTCAACAAGCTTCGGAGTGGCGCCTTCCAACTGATCCGAAACCGAAAAAACCACGCCAAAGTCGATCAAAAGTCAAAGTCATGTTGACTGTTTTCTTTGACTATCGCGGTGTTGTGCACTCTGAATTCTTACCGGAAGGTCTAACGGTAAATAAAGAATATTATTTGAGCGTTATGCGGCGTTTAAGAGAGCAAATTCGACGAAAAAGGCCAGATTTGTGGAAAGAAAATTCTTGGATTTTGCACCACGACCATGCGCCTTCGCACAAGGCTATCATTGTGAACGAATTTTTGACCAAACACTCAACAAATACCATCCAGCAACCACCATATTCACCAGATATGACTCCTGCTGACTTTTTTCTTTTTCCTAAACTCAAATTACCACTTCGTGGCACCCATTTTCAATCGATAGAAGACATAAAGGAGAATTCGCGGCGAGAACTGAACTCAATTCAGGAAGCAGCGTTTAAAAAATGTTTTGATGAATGGATTATTCGTTGGCGCAAGTGTATCGTTTCTAAAGGAGCATACTTTGAAGGTGATAAAATAAATTTGGATGAATAACAGACATTTTGTGTATTATTGATCTTTTCCCGGTACTTTCCTGACAGAGTAGTACATCTCTTTTTTGCTTACGCAAATCACTTCAACTATTTAATTTAAAAATATTTCAGTTTCAAAACATTTTTTTGTTTTAATGTTTTTTAAACTCATAAAAAAACATTTTTAATTTGGAATGAAAAATATCACGTTATAAGTATAATAAGTAAACTTAATGACATATTCATAAAATCTTATAGATATTTACTATCGCGCGGAATGCAGATAATTTCAAAATGCAATAAAACGCGTCCCGCGTGCAAAGACATTAAAACTGTCCCTGCACACGGGCTTAAAAAAAATGCAGCTTAAAGTTTATTTTTGAGGTGCCCTTTTTTCATGGCTCGTGTGCGGCGGTGCCGCCACAAAAAACGCTACCACAAGCTATCGCGCGCTTCAGCTGTTTTTTGCGGCGGTTTCAAGCTTTTATTTGTGGCCGTTTCTAGCGTTTTTTTGAAGCTCGTGTGCATTTAATTGTATCTCTCAAAATCTCTTTCCCCAAGCGCGTATTCCACGCATTACAATAAATACTTGTATTTAATGACAATTTACGGGGTTACAAGTGCGGAACAATCTTCTTCGACTTCACCCGCGTGATAATAAAAAAATATCCCAAAGGAACATACTCTTAGGATTAAAAGTCATCAAATGTGCTATTCCGGAACAAGTATCGTAGTTTTATAGAAATCCCCATCCAACCCACTATCACAAACTTACACCTTTATAATGTTAATCTGACAACGATCCTCTGCGTACGGCATCATCTTTTAAAGCATACATTTGATTTTATCGGAATAAAAATATCCTATGTCCTATTTTTAGATATGGTGAATCCGTGTGCCCTTGCTCATCTAAATCCAATCAGCCATTTGAGCGTGACGGAATAACAAACATACACATCACATATACAAACTTTCACTTTTATGTTAGGTATGATTTACGTTAGACTAGCACTAAGTTAATATACGTACAAGTGGAACTAGATCCTGAACTCCTAACTGAAGTACTAATTGTCTTTGCAACGTGTTTGCTTGATTGGCATACACGCTAAATACGATGTACACGTCTCTAATAAACTAGCAATGATGTTGATAGATGTTCATTTGTTTTTTCGTTTCATTCGTTTTATTACTGTGCCTTTTTAAAGTAGCTCATTACATCAGTACTTGTCAGTATCATGTAACATTACAGTTATACTACAAAGACATTTTGTATTCTTATTTGTCTTTATGTAGGTTTGTTAAATCTTTATATTCAAACTGCTGTTCGTTGTGGCGACGCTTGGGGGAGGCCTATGTCCAGCAGTGGACGTGTATCGGCTGAAATGATGATGATGAAACTGCTAAATGAATTTGGATAATACTTGTAACACGGGTAGTCCAACAACAGGACATAGGATACTTTTTTTCAATTATAAACCAGTGCTTGACTGCGATTCCACCTGATGATAAGCAGTGATGTAATCGTTGATGGTGAATCGCACTAATTTGAGCTTATTCACTGTTGCCCTGAAGATGATCTAGTTGTTCTCTGTAGATTACATCAGATTTACTTTCGTAGGGCATAATGACTGCTTCAATAAATAATGTTACTGTAACTGTGCTATAGTGGATATTGGCCCAAACAAAGAGTAATCTAATTGTATTATTACTAGTTTTTGCCCGCAGCTTTGCCCGCGTACATAAAATATAGCTTATGTCACTCAGGAATAAAGCAGCTTTCTATCGATGAAAAAATGTTACCAATCGGACCAGCACTTCCAAAGATTACCTCCTACGATGATCCTGTTTTGTCCCACAGTAGGGTTAAGACATGCTTTCCATTCTGTTCTTATCTACTTCTGATCAATCCTTTATGTAGGAGTCCAACTTATCACGTCATCTCTTTCTAGGCCTATGGCATCACCGTCTCCAGCTGTTCGGGATCACAATAATCTAAATACAACAAAATATATGACTGACTCTGCTACCTTTGTGTGAGAAGCAATGCTTTATTGATTGAAACGATGATTCTTACCATCTCGGCGCACTTTGTACTTTTATTTTTGTTTACTTTGTGTATATAACCGTTGTGCTGTGCTGTGTCTGTTCTATACCGAATAAAAGTATTTCTATTCTATTCTATTCTGTTTCTAGGCTACTACAAGCCAGTATGTAAAGTGTAGCAAAAGAATTTTACCCACTTTAATGGATTCAAAGACCATTACATTGTCACTTACGACACGTGATACAGTTATGACGACCTGTTATTAGTTTGACTTTTACCGTCCCAAAAATAATTGTTGGCTTCCGCATAACATCGTCCATTTGACGTGCTCTATTACCGCCGTAAGTAATCGCGATAATTTGTAGACTATAATGAAAGCTGTCACTTATACTTTGGTAGTCAACCTAGGGTAAGTTATTAACCCTTACTACCTCGCGTTTATTCTGCTCAATCTTGTTAGCTCTTCTGTCACCTACGGAGATTGAAGAGCTAAACGAGTAGACTCTGGCGAATAGGCGGCGAAAACACTCGTCTGATCAATCCGAAGCTGGTGTTTATAGGTCATCACCTATAAACAGAAGCTGACAATACTCATCAGTATTGTCAGCTTCTGTCTTCTGTAACGTACTAAATAGCTCCTTGGCTCGAAAGTTGGGAGAAGCACCAAGAAACAACCAAGGAACGATCAAAGTTTTAAGGAAAAGGCACGTTAGCACTTTTGTAAGAAGTTGATAGAATTAACACAGCACTGATTGGTTGGAATCGTTTTTAGGGATCCGTACGTCAAATGGAAAAAATCGGAACCCTTATAGGAACACTTTGTTGTCCGTCTGTCTGTCAAGTTCCTTTATCTCAAGAATGCGTGTATGTATCGAGTTAAAACCGTATATTCAAGTCTGCAGTCCGTTGAAGCTGTGAAAAAATCGAACTTCTAAGTCAACGAATAAAAAAGATACGGTCGTTTATGTCGCAAAAGAACGTACCTATATTTTAAAACTCTTAAAAATCGAAATTCATAGGGTACTTCCCGTTGACTCAGAATCCTGAAATTTGGCAAGGTCTAGTAAATTTGTTGTTACCACCGTCACAAAAAAAAAAATTGCAATTCAGAAAAATCTTCGAGACTCCATTCGGGAATTGTAGTTTGCACGGAGTCCTCAGGGAGAAAGTCCGACTCGCACTTACCCAGTTTTCTTCACAATAACATTGCTTGTTGGTATGGTAATTGAAAAAGCTCGTCTAATGATATTCGAACGTTGTCACTAAGTCTAGTTCAAAACAAACTTAATTAATGACATTGATCCAAAGATATCATAAGTTGAAGACTGCTTAAGGCCAAGTTTCGAAAGTGTACACTGTTGTAAAACTTCTTTGAACTTCTGTATAGGGTTACGGTTTTAATTTTCTCACTTGAGCTTTTATTGGTGAAGTTTTCTGCGGGTTGTACAAGTTGGACTGAGTCTCGCATGTCTAAATGGTTGATATGAAGAATGTGAGATTATTCTAGTAAAATCTTGTGAAGGTAATAAGGGAATCTGCTTACAAAAACTGAATATACAAAAGCATAATCAGCCTTAGGGTCAACTCCGTGTGAGCCCGCGACGCCGCTGGAATTCCATCCGCGCGACTCGTTCGAGTTTCTCATGCGATAATAAGTATTATAGTAATGATTATAAAGTTAAAATTCATATGACACTGAAACTGCGCTCCGCTTCGACGCTCTTTTGATGTGAGTTGACCCTTAGACCATCAACTCAGACCGGGAGGACCCACTAATAGAACTCAGACCTTCTCTCTAGGAGAGGAAATATACCTTATAATAATTAATTTATTACTGGTAATTATAAATCTTCTCTTTTTTTAATAGTTGACAGCATCTAAAATTATTTCTGTGGAGTTTTCATCTGCATAACTTTTTTCCGTCCTATTACTAACAACGTAAATCTTTTCTGTACCTACTTCAAATAAAATTACATAGCAAATTATCAATTAAATACTTATACGGACTGCTAATTTTTTTATTCTGTAGAAAATCAACAAAATAATGATTCCTCTAGCTCCGAGTTGAGCAAGAGGGAGACTCAGATTTTTTCTTACTCAAACTAACCTTTATTACTTTAGTTGCCGTTTGCGTTCCAGGGCCACACTAATTCTTTAGAACAATCCTGCAAACTGTTTTCTTTTTTTTGTGGTGGTAATTCAGTAACCTGGTAAGGGTCATGGGAATCTGATGGATGCGAGGCGCACAGAACCGGTCATTATGGCGGCACTTGGGAGAGGCCTATGTCCAACAGTGAACGTCTTTCAGCTGTAACGATGATGAAGATGATGAATTTAGTAAACCATCCACTACCAAAATTGGCACCAATAATAATCGTGAAACTCACAATTTTTTTTTTCTTTGTTCCAGGTCATCAATAAACTACACCAGGAGAAATCCTCGAGTTAAATGTTTAAAATAGTTAACAAGTGAATATCTTACAAAGTGAATGTGTTTAAAGTTCCAAAGAGTGAGTTCACTGTCATGTGACGCACTACAATGTTGAAGATACAAATGTTAGAGTCCATCGTCAGTAATGATGCTGATGAAAATCAGGAGCAGCAGCCAAATGGGTAAGTTTTATCAGCAATTTTTTTACTACTTACTATAAACTAGCACCAATATTCTCGTAATGGCCCACTAATTTTGTGAAGGTGGCAAGATTTCTTTAAATACAATATGCTTCTCGGGACTGTTGAACAGTATTGCCAGCTAGGGATGTGCCCTAACAGGCGATGCACATGGGGGGTTCCAAAGTGTTCTTTTAAGAGCTAAGGTCGCCCCTTCTGTGTGCTGATGGTGATCACCAGGGTTGTTTAAGAGTGGTAAAAATCCCACACTCCCCAGACGTATCCCCAAAGTCCGGGTGCAGCAGCTATCTGATGAACTCCATGTTTGGCTACCGGGAAACACTAAAACAACTTACAGACATTCATCAAATCCTTGTACCTACTTACGTGAACATCATCATCATCATCATCAGCCTTTTTAATGTCCCCACTGCTGGGATTCAGGCCTCCTCTCTAGGAGAGGGAATGGGCCGTAATCCACCACGCGGGCCTAGTGCGGGTTGGAGAATGTCACATGTCTTAGAATTTTTTGTTCTAGGACATGCCGGTTTCCTCACGATGTTTTCCTTCACCGTTTTGAGAGCAGTGGACATAAACCGTCGTAAACATAACTTTCATCTTGATTTGTAATGTGTCTTATCCTCGTAGATATGTGGATCACAGCTACGTGACCTCATACCTCTTTGCGTCTTTTATCTGTACTAACAAAGACAGAAGTCCATGGAGAATTCCAAACCAAAATCGTTTGTACTGGGTTTCATCGCGTTAATAATATGTCTTGGATGACATAGATGGCGCTAGTATAGTAGTTGGATTGAAAAACATACATCTCTCGTTAAAGAATATTATCTTGCTTTTTGCTAGTTACAATATTACTTAATTTTAACACAAATTCTCCTACGACATTACAAACCTTATAAAGCAATCCACGTAATAACTAGGATTTGAACTCGGTAGCATAAAATTTACCGATATCATAAGCCACTGGACCATTGCGTCATTACGCAATTAGTTGAAATTATCCTACTCTTTATTATATTGAAGTTGTTTAGAGACTTTAACCCGTATCATAAATCTCAAAAGAATTGAGGGTAGTTTAATATTGGCTGTATAAAAATTAAATCTTTTTGTTCAATCATAACGTTCTTTACTATCTTTGAGTGAGTTCGGTTACGATTGCGTTTAACAAGTTTTTAATATTTATTTTTATCATGAGTTCCCGTTCAAATATTGATATGGCTACGAGGGCCCAAATAATAACATTGCATAATCAAGGTTTAAATTATTCTGAAATTTCGAGAGAAACTTTCTTAAACGTAAGTAATGTTTTAAAATCACTGTCCGTTATTTATTTTATTATCCCTGGTTATCGATACACGAAATATCGAATGTATTTTTTTTTTCCTTACAGGTAAAGACTGTCACTTGGGGGTTCGTTGGAATACCGTAGTAGATCTGGCAGAAGACGCCATATTGACTCAGACCAGCGTCAACTTATGGTGCAAGGGGTTATGAGGACACCAACAAGATATTACGCAGAGTTGTTTGATACATCTTTGCGGACGGTGTATCGTACTATTCACAGTGAAGGTCTGCATTATCGTCGACATGCTATTAAACCATTGCTTACCGAAGCTAATAAAAGAGCATGATTGGAGTTCGCAATGAAATACAGAAATTTCGACTGGAGCAACGTCATCTTCAGTGATGAAAAGCTTTCAAGTCTAGCCAGCACGGGCGAGTTATGTTGTGGCGTAGGAATAATACGCGTTATGATAGTGATCACGTTGTGCCTAACTGTGAATCCGGTCGTGTAACAGTGAACATGTGGGGATGGATAAGTGCTGCAGGACCAGGAGAATTTACTGTAATACCCAGTCGTGCAAACAGTGTAAACTACATAGATGTGCTGAATGACGTCATGTTACCCACCGTGCGGAATATTTTTCCTGTAGAAGACGTGCCAGTGATAACGTTCGTGCAGGACATTTGTCCTATACACCGTTCCATAATTGTGCAAGAGTGCTTTAGCCAGCAATCGGACATACGGATTATTCCTTGGCCTACGAGATCGCCAGATTTAAACCCTATTGAAAATTTATGGGGCGTTATGGGTCAAAGGTGGGACAATAGGAATGAAAGGACTAAGGAAGCACTGAGTACTCACTGCATGCAGGTATGGGATTCTATACGGGGTCAAAATTTATGTGAAAAATGTATAAACTCCATGGGTTCGCGCTTGCAAGTTGTCAGCGATCAAAATGGCAGACACACGAGTTATTAAAAAAAGAATATAAAGTGTTGACTATTGGATTGAGTATTAACAAAGACCGGGGTAGCTATAATTTATTTGATAAATTACAGTATTCAAACTTAGCGTAAGTGGGATACATTTTTTTACTACTTTATAACAACAAAATGTTATTACACTAATGATTTTAATTTCTTATAAAATATAAGAAACTAAAATAAAAACAATATAAATATAGATTCCTTTCCAATATAATAAATTATTTATTTATTAATATAAACAACTCGGTCCCAAAATTACAGCTATAACCCGGTCTTACAATTGTTATTTTGATTTGAGGTTAAGCTTCAATTTCTTCCTCGTTTTGGAACGAATACATAAGCTATTAACCTTAGTCATAACATAATGCACAAATCAATCATTATAGTCAATACCACTAACCATAATTATATAAAACGTAATATTTTTTTTATAATTTATGAGTAAGTAAAATATTAACAGAACTAAAGTTGCATTATAGTGAAAGGTATTATAACATTATGTAAATAAAACTAAATAGTAGAAGAATAGCACAACATTGTTTTGATTTAGAATACTTATAATTTCTATTAAACAGTTTTACTTTGTTAATGTCTTCCATTTTGTAATGTAGTTATTCAGTTATAAATTTTACTTGTATTTCTCATAAAGAGTGACTTAAATAATTGTCGATTGGGTGTAAAGCTGTTAGGTTAGGTTATACATAGTATAAGAAAGAAAGAAAGAAACAAATTGTGTTTTTCTTTGAGAATTAAAGGTCTGAAACTATAATATCACTACAATAGTTTTATTTCTTATCCTTTCGAGAATCTTAATCTGTAAGAAAAATATGTCTAGATTTTCTTACATATTTTTTTTTACTAATAATACTAATACTTACCACCAATTATGAAAGTAATTTTTATATATATAAAATTTATATACAGGGTTATTTGTAAAACACTAACAACCTTGCAGGACTGTATTAGTAACATCATAAACAACAACTTTTGTTCTATGACCTTTTTCAAAACATAATACATTTACCAAAAACAACCCTTAAATATTTCCTTGTTCTATTCGGCGGGGGTGCTTGACGCGACGCTAGCGCATCAAACACCTCTGCCTACCAAACCTCCTCCACTCCGCTATTGTATTATCGCTTGCTTCGCATAAAATTCGTAATATTTAGAACATTATTTAATTATTTTTATTTTTGTATGAAAATCTGGTAAATAAAAATATGATAAATTTTAAAAGTTATAGAAAGTTGTTGTTTATGATGTTAGTAACATAGTCCTGAGAGGTTGCTGGTGTTTTATAAATATCCCTGTATAATAGTCAATATTTACTTGTATAATATGCCTTTATTCATTTATACATCTTATACCTCATATTTTTATACTATTTATATAAAAAATAAAATAAAAAAGGTTTAAAATTATAAAAAATAGAATATAAATTATATTAAACTTAAAAAAAGTCGACAGAAAACTGGGATTCGAACCGGTGCCCAGTGGAACGAGCTGTGTTATTCTGCCATGCATATCCACCTGAGCTACCGAACTAACTATTACGGAACGCGAAAATGAGAGCTACTTTGTGAATGTAAGGATTCTTTATTATATATGATCTACGCCATCTGTAGTCAAATTAACTAAGATACCAATTGACTTATTTGGTTTGGTTTAGATGGCGCTGTATTAAGTACTCGGAAAGAAGAAAATAAAATAATTTATGTTTATTTGAATATAAATATATTATTATTTCTAAGTAATTATTTTAGGTATTATAAAGCCTATTATGTGCCTCTGCATCATAAGGTTTTTAAGTTTTGCAGTGTTAATTTCATTTTTTAACAGCGCCATCTAGTCGTCTCATGAAAAGTAATGCAAAACCTCACAGCCAAAAATCGACCTTAAGATACCCATGGACTATTGTCTATGATAGTACATATAAAAGGCAAAATCCTGATTCATTCACTGACTCATCAACGCCCAGTCCAAACCCTTGGACCAAGAACGCTGAAATGTTTTTATATTAATAATAATTTTTATTCAGGTCAAAATAACAGTTTTTACAATTATAATACATTAAACACCAACAATATAAAATAATAAACAAAACAAAATGAAACCAAATCAAATACATTAATCAAAACAATTAAAACAAAGTCAATAAATTAAAATCAAATTAAAATAAAATAAATTAAAATCAAAACGAAATAAAATCAAGATAAATAAAAAAATGGATGAATGAGTGAATGTTTAATAATTATTATAGTTTGCATTTAATCCAAATTTTGTATGGAGAAACCTACATTTATGCGGGCGAAGCCGCTGGCAGAAGATAGTTTTACAAGATATAGCTTTGTATAACTCAATTAAATATTACTAACAGTATATACAGGAGATGAAACTACCCGATATTATGTACGCCACTGAAAACGGAAACGTATATCTGAAGATTTAGTATCTATGAATAAATTTTCAATAAATTCTGTTCGTGTACGTTATCATAGACGTGATTGAAGACCTAGAAATTTTAATAAGATTACGATAACATAATCGTCCTATACAAACTTAACAGCTTGACTCCTTGGACTGTCCCCATTAAACTCCTTTATTAATGAAACAAAGAACCAATAAGAACATTATCCAATTTTGGAACAATAGCTTGACATCACAATATAAGCCGTAGATTATAATATTAATATTCAATTATGATACTGAGTTAACATTGACGGCAGCACACAATTTAAGATTAGGTAATAATCTAAAATCTACAGACCAGTATCGAGGTGATCAAACGAACCCCTTGTGGTTGGTTGCTATCAAAATTTCGTAACACAATAATAAGTTTATTAAAGACTAGCGATTGCTCGTGGCTTCGCCCACGCACATAAAATATAGCCTATGTCACTCAGGAATAAAGCAGGTTTCTATCGGTGAAAAAAAATTTGCAATCGTCCAGTACTTTCAGATATTATTACCTCCTACAACACAAAAAAGCAAACTTTACCTCTTTATAATATTAGTGTAGGTAGATTTTATAGTTATGTCTATAGTTTAGTTAGTATTGTATTGTGTTAGTTTTGTCTATGTTCAGTTTGGTAGCAATCATCTTCAAAATGCTATTGTCACTATCGTGCAGATGCCGTAGTAAGGATACCAATGCCAGCCTCTCCCAACATTCCCGACGCGTTCTGTCACCATTGCAGGATGCTATCGGGTATCCTGTGTGTATGTCATCCACAGGTTCTCGTCATACATAATAGAAGTTAGGGGATCGACATAATACACACGAAGGTGTATATCCACTGCATCTGACTAATCCGTATAGTCGAGTCTATAAAACACATACGTTTTGGAAACACTTTTTTTGTGCATAAAGCTTGGAGTGGGATTTCCGACTGGAACTTACCATTAAGTCAAGAGTGAATAGGTAATACGTCTAAGCAAGCATATTTCATCATCGACCGCATCATTGCTTACCATTAATTGATAGTGGTCAAGCGGGAGCCTATCAGTAATAATAAAGAAGCTTCAGGAGACTGCCTAAGACAAGTTTTAGTTTTAGTCTTCATCCCTCGGGTTTCATAACGCTGATGGGTTGTGAAACCCGAATAGGTCATCACAATACCGGAGTAGGTTTATTAGGAACTGATAAACGCCAAACACAATCTCCCTTGACATGGCTGAAATCCGTACTAAAAATATTAAGAAGTATAATCTCCTTAATATTTTCAATATCTAGTAATGTTTAGTAAAAAATATTACGCCAATACTGGTTAGATAAATAAAAATCACAGTCAACCAGTTAGCAACCTTGACCTTTGGCAAGATGATACAAAATAGCTTATATGCAACGGAAAACTTTATCTAAGCCACGTGCAACCTTCAAAAGCTACTAAATATTATGAGTATCAGTACCGGTACAACTCACCTACATTCTATTCCTACAGTATCAAGATATCGATTTCCATCCAAATAACCGTCCCGGTGGCGCCGGTATAATTCCGCAAATAACTTTTTATTAGGACATCACAGATCGTTGTTTTCTACCGGGTCGAGTAATCCGACAGGTTGGGACGACAATTTGTCGCGGACATGACAAACAAATTAATAAAATTATCTTCCGCCAGTTAGTATGTACTTACTAAATATTGGAAGATTTTATTACAAGCGTTTGTCATGGATTCTATTCTGTGTTACAAGTCTGACGTCCAAGGTTTGATCCGCTACCCCTATGTTTGTCGATTTTTTGCTATGGTGAGCACTATCATTGCAAAGATTACTCTATAAGTTCTCATCATCATTACCTATATATTAGCCGAAAGACGTCTACTGTTTAACATAGTGTCACTATGATCGGTCCTATGCGTCTCGCATCCATTGGATTTTTGTGACCCTCACCAGATCATGGGTCCACCTTGTAGCAAGCCGGTACGCGGTTGCCTCTCCAGAACCTTTCGGTCTCAACGACCAAATAGTTTTGCGAGCTATATACTCTGCCCACTGCCACTTAAGCTAGGTGATTCTTCGTCTTTAACCTTGGTTCTCCTACGAATGTCTACAAGTTCTAATTGCTTTTATATTTTTATTCAGCTTACATCCAACCAAATACAGTCTTGTAGATTTTATACACGCCACTATCAATATTAAGAGGGTCCTTCTCCACTCGCTTATCGTAAACATCGAAAATGGTTTAAAAGCTTCTTAGTTCATTTAATGCAATCCAACGCGATGTTTGACGAAAAGGCAACGCAAATCATAATCATAATAATCATAATCATAATCATAATCCTTTATTTGTTAGAACATGGTAGGTATGTACATTACATGGTCTTAGGTTTAAACACTCAGTCTCGTCACGTTCTGCCACATGGGCGTACAAATATAAAAAGTTATTTATTTAGTTACATTAAATAGTGATAGTTAATATAATTGAAATTAGAGATGTCAAATATAATCATAAGAATAATCATTGAATTAATATGTCAAAGTGTCATTTAAGTAGTCATTTAAATTATAGTAACATTTATCAAACAAAAATTCTTTAATTTTTTTCTTAAACCCGGTCAAGTCCAACTCTCTAATGGGTTTTGGAATTTTATTATAAATTTGCCGGGCTCTGCAAAATATGCTTTTTCGCATAAGAGCGGTTTTGGCTCTGCGTCCTCGTAGAATGTCATATCGCCTATTACGTTGGACTGTATCAGAAAGGTAAGGAAATAAATGTGGATTGGATCTTACAAATAAGGCAGTCTTATATATATACAAAGCTGGCAGTGTCAGAATTTTATGTTTCCTGAAATATGGCACACAACTGTCCGTCACTTGAAGTCCAAACATAGATCTTATACAACGCTTTTGCGCTTTAAAAGCAGCTTCTCTATTAGTAGAGTTGCCCCAGAATATAATGCCATATCTTAGTATAGATGCAACAATACCATGATAAGCTGTGAGCAGTGTATCTGTGTTAACTATTGGTGCAAGTTTATATAGGGCAAAAGATGAGCTACTAATCTTCTTGCATAATGTTTCTATATGATCCTTCCAGTTAAGCTGACTGTCGATTATAAGGCCTAAGAATTTTGCACTATCCACGTCATTGATATTATTATCTTGGAACTTTACATTCATTTTAACACTGGGTTTATTATGGCCAAAGTGCATAATTTGAGTTTTATCCAGATTGATTTTCAAATTATTATTACTAAGCCAAGAGATAATAGAGATTAAAGCGTTATTAACATCTGCTTCATATAGGTCAGGATTATTACAAGCTACTGTTACTGTACTATCGTCAGCAAATAGTGTAATGGGATAGTCTATGGCTTTAGGCAGGTCATTAATATAAATTAAAAAAAGCAGGGGGCCTAGAACACTGCCCTGTGGTACGCCAAAATGTACAGTACGTGTTTTAGATAGGTACGTAACTTGTTCTTTAGTTTTCAAATTTAAGTCTGTTATAGCAGTTATTTGCTTTCTATTTGAGAGATACGTGCTTAATAAATCTAAAATATTACCTCGTATACCGTAGGAGTCAAGTTTGTTTCTTAAAATGTCATGGTCAACACAGTCAAAAGCTTGAGTCATGTCACAGTACATAGCACAAACAGGAGTCTTATTGTCAATATTGGTCATAATTGTATTTAAGAAGTCATATATTGCCATATTTATTGTTTTGTTTTTCCGAAACCCTTTTTGCTCATTACAGAGAATCATATGTTTTTCTAAATACGTATACAGTTCATTATATATATACTTTTCATAAATTTTGGAGAAAATTGGCAAAAGCGCAATAGGTCTGTAGTTTTCTATTAGGTCTTTATCCCCTTTTTTGAAAATAGGCTTTACAATGGAGACCTTAAGACGGTCCGGAAAAACACCGCAACTTATACTTAAATTAAGGATATGGCTCAAGTGGTTGGAGATTAGATCGGCAACATGTTTTATGATCTTAGTTGAAATATCGTCATAACCAACACTATGGGTGTTTTTAAGACTTTTTATAATGTTAAATATTTGTATTGGTTGACATGGAGCCATAAACATAGATTTTTGTTTGTTTAAAATGTGCGCAGTCGATTTTATACCTGCCCCTGGTATCGGTACAATTTTGTCAATGAAATAGGCGTTAAACTTGTCAGCAATCAATTGAGGATTTTTAATTAATTTGTTGTCAGTTTTAATTGTATTGATTAAGTCATTAGGTAAATTAAATTTAGGGGTCTTTATTACTTTCCATGTCATTTTGCTTTTGTTGTCAGAGTTTTTGATATTGTAGTCATTTTGAGATCGTTTCGTCAGTTTAATAATTTTTTTAAATAATTTAGTGTAATTAGAATATTTCAATTTATTTGAATGTGTTGGTTTGAGTCTATATGTCCATAACAATTGTCTTTTTTTTAAGCTACATAGTTTAAGTCCACGTGAAATCCATTTTGGTTTTGAACTTGTATGTATTTTAATAAGCCTACGGGGAAAGCACAAGTCGTAAAATAGTTTAAATTGTTCTATAAAGAAGTTAAAAGAATCGTTTGGATCGTCAGTGTCGTAGACTTCAGAGAAAGTTAGCTTCTCAAGACAGGTTCTAAATTTGGTAATGTTCTCCAGGTTAAAGTCTCGTTGTGATTTGTACCAATATTTCAGAACACAGTCCACTCGTACAGGACACTTCAGTAACTGCGCAGTGTGATCAGACAGGGCAAATTCAATCACTTCAGCTTTACATTTTTTCTCAAAGTTGTGAGCAAAGTTATCTATACAAGTTTGACTCTTTATTCTAGTGGGTTGAAAAATAGATAATCTTAAGTCGTAGTTCAGTAATAGACATTCAAAATCTAAAGTTTGGTAAGTTCTTTTTAGGATATCTACATTAAAGTCTCCCGCTATTACAATATTATTGTCTTGAAAGGGCTTACTTGATAGTTCACGTAAGATCATATTTAGTTTTTCCATGCACGCATTGAAATTACTACTATTTGGGACTCTATATATACAGACAATAACAATCTTATAATGAATCAGTTTGATGGCGCAGCATTCAAAGACGCCTGTTTCTGAAAATCTAGAAATCTGTTTTAATTCCTTGTACTGAAGTCCGTTTCTTGTAAGAATGCATGCTCCTCCTCTTTTACTTTGTTTTCTTGCGTAGCATGCTGCAAGCTGATAATTCGGAATGTCAAGATATTTTTCATAGCCCTCCATTATGAAATGTTCCGTGATGCATAGTACCTCCACACATGATTGTGAGGCTGCCAACTCTTCTAGGCACACTGTTAGAGCTTCAGATTTTGCTAATAGTCCAGCGATATTCTGATGTAATACACGTAGATGTTTAGTCGCGAAAAAACTTGGTTGGTTGATTGTCACAGGGAATATTTTCATTAGAGTCGTCAAAAACTTCGTCATTAATCGCATAATTGTTGTCATTAGATTCGGCAAAATTGGTAATGTTAGTGCATTCAATGTCATCAATTAAAGTCTTTAGATCGTCAAAAAAAGAGAGATAACGCCTGGAAACTCTGTTAGTATTCGGTAATTCCGAGATTTTAGAAAATTTCACAAAACTTGCTCCAGGAAATAGCTGTTTTTTTTTAAACCCTTAAAAGTTTTTGGAAAAAGTTGTCGTCATTTAGAATCTTAATAAAATTTGCAAGGTCTCTAGAGGATTACTTTTTTGACATTTTTAATTTTTAGGCAAATTATGAAGTGTCAAAGTTCATACAAAATAGGACATTTTCAAAGGTTTTTACTGGATTAGTTTTACACAAATTTAGAAATTGATTTCTTTAGAAACCTAGATAATATCCACAAGATACTGTGTTTCCAAAATATCTTATGAAAAATGTGCAATAACGTCATAATCAGTTATGAGCGGTTGTATGAAAAACAGTGAAAATGTGAGTCATGATGCACCACCTTAAGGTATAATGTCAAAACAAACCATCATGTCGTCTTTAGCAACCAGTGGTTTTCCTCTCTTGGTCACGGTTACTACATTAATAATGCTTTGGTCTGCTCTTGACATTCTACCTTGGCCTCTGGATATACTAGTACTTTAACTGTAAAAACGAATGTCGTCAAAATGGTTCGACAATTCATTAGTTGCATTTCCTAGTCACGAAAAAAAAACGTCTCAAAAGCGTCACATTTTAGTACCACAAACATTCCATTAGAGCGACCACTTTCAGGTGCCACAAAACACGAAACTGAACCTTCTTCCCCATACATTTTCAATTCAACCACGCCCTCACAGCAAGAAGCGAGCGGGGAACATTGTTTGCGCTCGTAAAAACTAAATGAAAACATAGCGACGGGCGACAGAACGACGCGACGTCGCCGTCGGCCGCGTCGGTCGGCCAAAACAAATTCAACAGCATGTTTTATGGCCCCACCATGAGGGAAAGGCTTCGGGATTATAAGTTATAACACACTCGGATACTGTTGTAGTGTTTTCCTACAAAAGGAAAGCCATGGGCATGGCCACAAGCCAAAATTAGTTTCAGGGGACGAGAATATTCACATATGAATAGTGAATACCTGTAGCATCGTGTTGTGTTGAAAGATTCTATTCTCAGAAAAAAGGATAAGTGTCTGTTAGGAAAAAAATTGTTATTGAAGGGAAGAAATTATTTGTTTCATTTGTAATTTTTAAATTGTACACTGGATCCTACCCTCTATTGTGACCTCTCTCTATCACTCAATGGTTTGCTGGAAGTAAACTCAACTTTGAGTTAAGCTCGCCTATGTACATGAACTCTGTTATCTACTTATACTCGTATTATAAGTTGTTATGGTACAATAAAGATTTAAATAAGAATAGAAAAATGAAAAAGTACTTTATAAAAGCCAAAAAGAAATGCCAATACTGGGATTTGAATCCACGTCTCTTTTTGAGTTACGAAGTCAAACTAGATGACTGTTTTTACTATTACACTAGCTGACCCGTCGAACTTCGTGCCACCTAATAGTCAAGATATGATAGTATACTTCTTGAAAACTTTAAATTCATTTATCTTTCAATATAGTCAACCTATAATGGAAAGACCTGACGGCGTCCTTCCGCATGACGCAGGTCCTCACCGGACATGGCAAGTTCGGGAGGTTCCTGCACCGAATTAAAGCGGAAGAGACGCCCGGGTGTCGCCACTGTGCGGAACGCCCGGAGGACATGGTGGAACACAACTTCTACAGATTTATTTGTATGTATAGATAGTGCATACAAGTGATAGATGTCTTGGATTTAACAAGTAGGATGTGTTTTAGTTTTTACTTTTATCCATTGTTTATATATGGTTAACCAAGGGCTGTGTTCCGTCGTTATCATTTGAGCCGATAGACATCCACTACTGGACATAAACTTCTCTCAAGTGTCGCCACAAAGAACGGTCTTATCTTTAACCCTTCAGATACCGTCAATTAGAAACACAATAGTAAGACACTAGATGCGCGGCCGCCGGTGGTCGCTTGGGGATTCATGAATTAGACTATGTTAGTAGGTATAAAATTTAAATTAAGTACATTTCAATTTATAACGGTCACTAAATTAAATGTCATACAGTAAAAAAAAGTCACTAAATAAAATGACATTGTTTAAAAAAAAACAATTCATAAAAAAGTGTCAAATTGTATACTCAGTGGGGCGTCCAGCTATCCCTAAGCAAAGCACAAATATGAGTATAATGTCGCTAGACTTTCGCAAAGCAAGAAGAGTAGTATAACGGAGCTTCTTTGGTAAGGTATTACTGTTTGCTGGTAATCCTTTCCAAAGAAGCTCATCATCATAATACAGGGGAAGATAGTACCAGATCCCCCTGCTGGCTTCCTGAGTATACACGGACACCTGTTCTTTAAAGTTAACTGTTCCATATGTATTCAAATCACAAGGAAACTTTACTTGTGAGATTTAGAACTCATCGATAAAAATATTGGTGATATTGAGGGTAGATACAAAATTAATTTGAGTTTTTGAGTTTTTTTTTTTTAGAGATGGCGAATTATTGACAGTTGAAGTTTAGACCTTTACAATAGTGGTTATTGTAAAGTATAATATTATACGAGTTCGTGTTAATTTAGACGCGATGAAACACTTGAAAAATATATTGTTTGTTGACTGTTTGTGTAGTTTATTATGCAATGTGCAAGTTGTGGCTATGGATGAAGAAGAACAATTAATGGGATTGCAAATTGAAAGGTTAGTTTTAGACATTTTGTGAAAATTTATCTAATATTGTTTAATGAAGTATCATCGTGACACGTTGACGACGGTACTTATCTTGGTCAGTGGGTCGTCTTATTTGCGTATGTGCGGTACGGGGCGTTTGAAGCTATCACTATTATCGTAAGAGGTTTATTAGACATTGTAACGTTTATGAAACTAAAAGCTTTTTTGATAAGTGCAGTACGAGGTCAAAGTGACCCCGTATTTATTTATTATTATGAGGAACACCAACGACATATTAACAAATTCTTATACAGATAGGTAATTTTATAGACATTAAATTCTGTGTGAATATGTCAATTAAAGGCGTCTACAGCTTATACAATGTGACGATATATAAAAAATATAATTATAAATTGAATTAATATTGGATTTAAATTACCCCGTATTAAAGTACTCGTACATACACTACTGCAATCTGCTTGAATAATCATCACCTTAGATATACAGGATTATTTGCAAAATACTGGCAACCTCTCAGGGCTGTTACTAACACCATAAAAAACAATTGTTATTCTATGACATTTAAAATTTTATCATATTTTAGTTCAACAGATTTTCATACAAAAATAAAACTATTTAATTTGAACGTTCCAAATATTACGAAGTCTAAGTGAAGCAAGCGATAGTACAATAGCGGAGGGGAGCGGCGATCGGGCGGCGGGGGTACTTGATGCGCTCGCGTCGCGTCATACAGACATTTATGTCTGTAAAGCAAAATATTGAGTTTAAATGTGTTAGATGGAACAACGAACTTGCGATTGTTATAAACGTTGTCACGTGGGTACTGATTGACCAACCAATTTTGGAAATCGTTATCACTCTTTGAACAAACGTGTTAATAATAGACGTTATCGCTACATATTGATTAAAAAAACATAGAAATAATGAAATATATCACTAACATTGTTGATACCAAAAAACCTGTTTAGCCAAAATTTTTAACAGTAAAGTATTCTACGAAAAATATCTAAATTACTTCTATTTAAACTCAATCAATCAAATCAGGAGAGCAATGGTGGCCGAGTGGTAATGGCCCCGACTTACGAGTGGGTCGCAGACATTACTTTGAGTAATTTATTTCAACACCACTGTTCTCAAAACGGTGAAGGAAAACATCGTGAGGAAACCGGCCTGTCCTAGAACCAAAATTTCGAAAACATGTGACATCCACCAACAGGCACTGGGCCCGCGTGGTGGATTATGGCCCATTCCCTCTCCTAGAGAGTAGGCCTGAGTCCCAGCAGTGGGAACATTAAAAAGGCTGATGATGATGATGAAACTGAATCACGCGCAAAACGTTCAAGATCCATCCTGACTGGCCTGTTGGTCTAGTCTAGTGGTTAGTGGCCCTGCCTGCTATGCCGGAGGTCGTGGGGTCGATTCCCACCCAGGACAAATGTTTATGTGATGAGCATGATCATTTGTTCTTTGTCTGGGTGTAATTTATCTATAATAAGTATGTATTTAGAAATATATAAGTGTGTTTTTGAGTCTAGTCAAGTGTATTGGTTAGTGACGCTAACTGCTATGCCGGAGAAGGTTCGATTCCCACCCAGGACAAATGTTTATGTGATGAGCATGATCATTTGTTCTGTGTCTGGGTGTAATTTATCTATAATAAGTATGTTTATCAGTTGTCTAGTACCCATAACACAAGCTCTGGAATATTATTATTACTAGATAGTTCTGGAATATTATTATTACTATCCTGCCCCCGACCTTGCGAAGTATCATTACGAGCAAAGTGAAACACTCGACTACAATATCAGTTACATCGAGTTCAGCCCGAAGGCTATTGATTTTAATTTTCTATCGTCGAACGATTCATTAAACCACGCATACCATTCACACAATTAAGTCGGTTGTACACCAGCCTGCAATTAACTCGCAGTTACCGCTGTTACACAACGGTGTGCCACCGATATTCCGTTCGGAGCAACGAGCCGTGAAATATGACGCTAGAAAAAGCGATCATGTGTACTCAGCTTTAATTTATGTTTTGTACAGGCGAACACGCATTGAAAATGTAACAGGAACATTATGTAGTCATTAGTTTGCTTTTATTGCTGTTTTTAATTTTAATTAGTAAAGTTAATTTTTAGGGTTCCGTACGTCAAAAAACGGAACCCTTATAGGATCACTTTGTTGTCCGTCTGTCTGTCTATCTATCAATGTCTCGGGAATGCGTGGAAAAAGTTCAAGTTGAAATTAAAACCATATGCTTAGACACAGAACAGAAAATATAGGTAGAAGTGCCCCTAACGTGGCTAAGCACGGGAACCAGTGTCGCCAAACTCACACATTTGCTTATCAAATTGTACATTACACACATAAAAAACAGTAATATGATTGGCTACGAAGCTACGAATTACAAACTTAACTTTTACAAATCATATTCTTATTGCTTTCATAAATTAGGTCTTATTACAACGTAAGAAAGTTGTTATTATTTGACATGACACGAACAATAAAGAAGTTTTAACCAATTTACAACGAGTTCGGCTACTCAACGCTAGATGGCGGTGTAACCAATTTATTCTATTCAGAACGCTAGTGCCTTTGATATAGATGCCATATTCACCTGCACATGTAATAGGCGAATCTCGCCTGTTGTTGACAAACGCGCGATATCTAAGAGGCAACTCCTCTACTTTTCTTTATTCCGTGTGGTTAGATATATAGTTAAACTTCTAAGTTACGCAAAAACAGTTACGGCTGTTTATGTTGCAAAAATATTTATTTCATATAGGTATACCAACGAAACCTAACAATAATAAAAAAAAAAAACAAAATTCATAGGGTAAATACCGTTGACCCAGAATTCTGAAATTAAGCATAAAGCAAGGTTTTTTAGCATAGCACAGGTATACGAATAAATAAAACAGTCAATTTGTTGTTACGTCACAAAAAATGCTTTTTTTGCGATTCAGAAAAATCTTCGAACTATTTACACGGAACCCTCAGTGCGCAAGTTCAACTCGCGCTTTCCCAGTTTTTTTGTTTAAGTACTTTGTTGCAATCGTCAAATCATAATTGAGTCGAGTATACATAATGTTGTAATGAAATAACATTGTTGTTATTTACATTAGTTCTTTCGATGCCATGTCAGCAAATAAATTGCTACTCGTCAGAAAAATAAAAGATGTTTTGTTATGTAAACAAAACGTTCGGAAAACATTGTGATCAATATGATTGTATCAATATGGGATCACAAATATTTACTGTCGTTGTCGTTCGTAGGTAAATCTCTCAATACAGATGTTATTGATAGTTTTCTAGGAATACTCTATATATCTTCGATTGGAACATCATTACATTTCCGCCCCTAAAACGACCCACTGACCCATTTCTACCCGACTACGGCAGAGCCAAAGGAGGGTTATAATTTTGACAGACTATGTGTGTGTGTTCCTTCATAGCTTCTAAACTACTTATCAGAACTCGACAAATCAGGTATCGTTAGAACCGCATTTCGAATGCCGTAATTAGAGACACAATAGAAAGACATTGAGAGAGTAATCGTCGGCGTTCGCTTGGGACAGAAACATCGGGACAGGTGAAACTAAATAAAAGCTCGTAAAAATGTAAATACAAGAAGTCACTGGCACCTACAGAAACCTAACCTAGCTTAGGAATCAGGGCTTCACTTATTTATAAGAGGCTATAAAGCGAGTGAATAAAAAAAACTTAGCGACTAATGATGAGACACTGTTTTAATAACATGAGCAGAATGAATTTGAGGAAGCAAAAATTAAATAAACTAACCAAAAATATTGATTCATATAAAATCCAGAACGAACAAACTGAAAGTGGTTTGTGATTAATCCATTCCAAATATTAAAACTCAAACATTTTGAAGCTTCTGAACTCAAATTAATGTTTTTAAGTTGCTGTTCTGTTGATTTCTTGTCACTCGCAGTCAGTCGGTTACTTACTAATTCTATAACCTATATTAATTATTTTTGTCACTTAAAACTTTAATTTACAATCAGTCGTTTAAATACCTACTACCCATTTAGAAGTGTTGTGCTAATAATAATAAATAATTTATTACTGGTTTTTTTTTTAACCGACTTCTAAAAAAGGAGGAGTTTCTCAATTCGGATGTTTGTATGGTTTTTTTTTAATGTTTGTTCGCGCATAGCTTCGTCGCTTGCCAACCGACTTAAAAAAATATTTTTTGTCGGCAAGGGTATACTTCCCAAATGGTCCCATAGTCACCAAGTTAGGATCTGATGATGGAATCTTGGCGAAATCGAGGGAACTCCTCAAATTCAATTAAATTTTTTAGTGAAGTTGGTTATTTTTTTTTATAAAAAGTTTTTTTATTACTGGTGACAATGAATTATAATTCAGTAATAATAACTTATTTTACCTTGTAAATTGGCACTAGTTTCTTATTAACCCTTCAGATACCGTCAATTAGAGACACAATAGTAAGACAATAGATGCGCGGCCACCGGGTGTCGCTTGGGGATTCATGAATTAAAGATTTTTCAGAACACTGGCTAAGGAAATTTTATTGTCTGGTCTGTTGGTCTAGTGGTTAGTGGCCCTGATTGTTACGCCAGGACCAATCCAGGACAAATGTTTGTGTGATGAGCATTATCATTTGTTCTGTGTCTGGGTGTAATTTATCTAAATTAAGTATGTATTTAGAAATGTATAAATATATTTATAAGTTGTCTAGTACTCATAACACAAGCTCTCCTTAGCTTGGAACTATACGGCATTGTGTGATAGTCGTGGAATATTATTATTGTTATTCGACTGTAGAAAAAAACAAGCTGTTATACTATGTAACTACAACCAGTGTGCACAGGCTTAATAACAGAAGCTAAAGTTAGCAGTTTCACTGTTTCTTAAACAGACAGTCATGAATCATATTACGTTACCACAGAGCAGGGTAAGGGTAAACACATTGCTGTACTGTACCCGTTTGTTGAGCCATACGCAATATCTTCCCAAAATATACAACTAAGTAACTACCACTAAACACATACCGCACAAAGTTCAAACATAACTGAACTCAATTTACTCAGCCCGAGCGCTTATGAACGTCGAAATCTACCACACTAATCCCAAACATGAACCCTTAGCAACAGGACCCCGGAGTATCGCTGTACCCCAAAATAACTTGTTAGGGACCTTAAAATAATAATGGTGAGAAACACCAGCCTTTATAATGATTTCCACAAAGTAAATATAGAGGGAAACCCGTTTTCTAATGGTGAGAAAAGAGAAATGAAAATCGCGGTCTTAGCTTTATTTCATTTTCTCTCACACAGTGGAATATTAAACGTGATATAGTTGTAGATGTAGTGGAATAATAAATAGTTAGACATTGTCGTACATCAATGTCATTGTTGCGCTCAGATTTTTTTTTAGAATTGTATAAATAGGCGGACGAAAGTTAACGGTAATCGTGTGAGAAGATCAAAACTACGCATAAATTATAAAATTTTCTATCGATTAAAATGGATTAATACAAGACATTCGATAACGTAACTGGCAAAATTACGGTAAAAAACCGCTTGTACTAACAATAATAATAAGTTATTTATTTCAACCTTTAACTAACCTAACCTATAAATAGACCTAATAATAATGAAAAATATACACAAAAAATAACACTGACATTAATTGCACTTCTATGTTTGATAGATATTAATCATCTTCCTGCCCTTGTCCCGTTTTATTTGGGGTCAGCGCAACACGTTTTTTTCTTCCATTCTGTCCTGTCACTCGTCACGCTATCACTAACTCCCTTTTCTTTCATATCACTTCTCACACAACCCATCCATCTTTTCTTTGGCCTCCCTCTCCCCCTATTTGATCGATATTAATGAATTATATTACATTACTAGATTTGCCCCCTTACATAAAATATAGCCTATGTCACTCAAGAATAAAGCAGCATTCTATCGGTGAAAATATTTTAGCCATCGGATTAGCACTTCCAGAGATTACCTCCTACAAAAACTTTACCTCTTTATAATATTATTAGTATTAGAAGTGTAGATTAAATTATTACCTAAAGTGTAGGTTAATTCCAGATTTAGTAGCACAATATCGAAACACTGATTCACTATTGGTTCAAAATGCACATGTTGGCAGTGACATGCAAATAATGACCCAGTACTAACCTGTCCCTAGCAAACACTGGCGTGGGCCATGTTTCTCTCCACTGACTTGTACAACATGGAACGAGGGATAAAGGGTGATAGATGATCTAACATGCTCAAGCTGGGTCGAGTCTAACCGAGGCACGAACGAAAGTACAGTTGCAAGTATGCAAATGATCTATGACAAATATTTTACGGAACTTAGTTCATGCTGTACCTATTATATGAAGCACCTAGTACAGCAAAATTTAAGTAAGAAGTAAAACTAACCAACTATTTAGTTTTTGTTGTTCAAACTTCGCCCTTATTGTTTAGGCAGATTGTGGTCGATAGTCAATTTATTTGTGCTGGCTTTTTCCCCGGCTATGTCCATGGTCCAGAGGAATGAAATTTGCACGAGTTTTTGGAACAAAATATAGTATCGGTGCAAAAATTTTAGCTATCGGACCAGTACTTCCAGAGATTACTCCCTACATACAAACTTACAAATTTTACCTCTTTATATTATTAGTATAGATTGGATGAATTATGAACTGACTGACTAAATGCTGAGGTCATTAACACTAGATCAAGTGACAAAAAGTGACTAGATCAAGTGATTTGCGTTCAGACAGTCTTAAATGTCCGGGTTAGGCAAAATATTAACATTATGGATCCAAGCCAAAAAAACAAAAAAAGCCATTTCTTAGCTTTTTGATTGAATGGCTGAATATCACTTGAATGACTAGTTGAAAGGCGCATTTTAGTCAAAAGACTAGGCTGCTAACTGTACTAAACGATAATATATCCTAGTCAACTAGACAACATAAATACACATGAAGTTATGAATCAGGACTGCATGCAATGTACGAGATGTAGGTCATAAGTACAGCCGTATCTAACTCCCCATATTGCAATAGCAGAGATTGTCAATTCAGTGCCAATCATCTCGATGAATCTCAAACGTACACTGTGGTGGTTGCATATCTCATTGATAGTTGACACCCAACTTGACAGATGGCGTTGTACGTCGCTGTTCTGGGAGTTCGACTTGAATGAACAGTCATGATGAAGATTGACTGTAGTCTGCCGGTAGTTAATTGGAAGATTGGAACTTAAGAAAATATAAGCTTGTCCACTGGCTGGAAAGCTTCTTTCAAAGGTATTGGGAATAAGCGCAAATACTGTAGCGTTGCTCAGCTCAGGGTAGGCTTCGTATTGGGAATTTTAGCTATAAAGAAAAGGCACGGGTACTTCTATATTTTTATTTGTTGATTACACAAGCTTCTCTTACAAACACCACTTCGACACAAAAAAAAAACAACACACATCTTTTTCCTACAAATGTTCAAAACTATTCTAGAACTGCAATATCCTTAAAAGTATATTTTACAAGCCAGTTTGTTGGCTATATAAAAAAGAAACAATTCATGCGATTTTCTTTCGATATCACATCTACTTACCTATTGAATTTTGTACACCTCATTATATCTGGCTTTCAAAGTCACGATGGTCAAAGAGACAAACATTCCTCCCAAAGAAGACATGAAAAAAAAATTATGTGGACACCGTTTGAACGAGTAATAGCAAAAATAAGCATAAAAACAGTTCACTTTAAAATGTTTTTGTATTGCACGTTGTTAGATTTAGTATAAATACTTGGTTTAATTAATATGTACCTAAATTTTTTAAATATCTGTATGAATTTTGTTACATTTATCGTATTATCAAAAAAAAAAAAAATGCTAAAAAAAAAATATTTAATTTTTTTTTTTTTTTATTCTTTCAAATTATATAACAAACTCATACAATGAAAATATTTCAGCAAATATTATATAAATAATGGTAAAATAAATATATTATAAGACAAATAATGATCTACACTAAAATGCTACTATGACGAAGTTAAAAAAAAACTTTCACCTCAGCAGCTCAGTTCAGTACCAAAATCCATTTCACTAAACTACACAAATTCGTTACATACAATATTTTCATCTTATAACTACCCTGACTTTGAAAATATATATATATGTATATTCATCCAGATCTGTAAACTTATTAAAAGTAGAATTGTTGTCGTTGCTATTTCTAAATCCATTTGTATTCAATGTTTACTTCCGAGCTAGTTTTCCGAATCGCGTCGTTTCAATACAGAGTTAACGAGTTTAACGGACGAGCGTACCTTCCTGGACCCTTGACCCAGTTGTGTCCCTTCAGCTCTGCAGAACCCCAAGTGCACTCCTTCCGATGAATAAGACCATCTGCGACCCACAGTTGGCCTCTTTGCGAAAATCTTTTGCTATTTGCTACACCTAGTTAGTTGATTGGATGATACACCACTAGGATATATCTTATTTTTATCTTTTTTTTTTGTCATTTTCTACCTATTTTTTATCTACTTTACCGTCCAATCACTAAAATATCTATACTATAATATTATAAAGAGATAAAGTTTTTTTTTTTTTGTTTGTAGGAGGTAATCTCTGAAAGTACTGGCTAAAATTTCACCGATAGAAAGCTGTTTTATTTCTGAGTGACATAGGTTTTTTTTTTTTTTATTCTTTAAAAATTTAGGGACTTTTATAACGCACAGCGTATGTCAGTCTCATCGTACACTAAGACTATCATTGCCTACCAAATGAGATCAATGGATCAGGGCCATCAAGTCAAACAATTTTCTCGCATCATCGGAAGTCGGCTTACTTAATATTTGGTGGAATGTGCCTATATTGTTCTTGTTCAACTTTAATACCCCGAACAACTTACTCCTATCAGCCTCATACTGAACACATTCCATTAACAAGTGATGCATATCTTCTATAACTCCACACACCTCACAGTTGGGAGAGGTTATCTTTTTCATCAAGAAAGCGAATTTGTTACATGGAAAATGTCCCGATCTGAGTCTGTGAGCTGTAACCACTAGATTTCTGTGACATAGGTTATTATATTTTATTTACGTGGGCGAAGCCGCGGGCAAAAGACAGCCTATGTAATATTCAAATATATTTATTGTTGCATTTTAATTATCTAAGAATTCAGAAAGTTTTCATGATAACACGGAGAACTAGACGGATCACCATTGTCTTCCATATTTATTTGCATGTGCAGTAGCGGTACAAAGGAGCACTTAAAGCAACAAGGGATTATCTACCAGTCAACTTTTGGGTTAAATAGATTGTAGAACACGTAAAGAACACACGTTTGCATAACAAACCAATAATAGATAATTAAAACAGAAAAAAATAATTAAGTTATTTATAACATATAGCTATATCGCACCACATCACCACATCACACCACACCAATCACACCACCATCGCCACCTCGACTACTTATCATCATTGCTTACCATCAGATGAGATACCATACGAGAACCAAAAAAAAAAAAAACATAAATATTATTTCATCAAAAGGCTAGCTTTTTCCAATTAGCTTATGATCAGCTTCCAGTCTAACCGGATGCGGCTGAATATCCGTGTAATACATAGTCCATCAATGCTATTTACTAGAAAAAAAATATTCAAGAATTCCATGATGGACAGGAATACCTACAGCATAACACACACAACCACAACTTGTTTTTTCCATGTCAAAACCAAATTCAAAGGCTCAATAAAAAAACCCACAGCGCTCCCTTATTCGAGTGGATAAACCTCATACATGGGTATAGCTATGAGCTATATAAAACAAACATGGGAAGGGCACAGGTGTCCTCATGTATTTTCATTTTAAGTTGGGTCCTCCCAAAGGTACTCCTGAGAGAGATATCAGGCCTTAATCCTTCCAAAATGATGCAGGTGTGTGTCAGCGATGACGATAATATCCCTTAGTTTTGGGTAAGTTTTAATAACTATGACGAAGGGTCAAGGTAACAGTACTTTGCTATAATCCCTTGTTGATGGTGTATAAAATGTAAAGCTTTCTTGCTAAACGTATTCCTCCAACTACGCTTCCGTGCATATGACTGGGATAAAGTCTAAGTAGTCTAGGAGACTGGGCATTCATTGAACGTACAACTAAAAGTCTGTGTTTTCTGATAGCTACCACCTATGGGCAGTTTAAGTTAAGAATGAATATGTTACGTCTAGGTATTTCTTGATAAGCGTGCACCACACTAAAAAAAAACTCTATTACATCATCGCTTACCATCAGGTGAGATAATGGTCCATCCATAAAAATAAAAAGCTATGGTGTGTACTTTCTGTTAGTAAAATAATTTTCTTAATGCAATAAGGACTCTCAGAGGTAACTTATTACAAACAATTATTTTATTGTTATTAATTTACAAGCAGGTATTGTCCCACAGCTGGGCAAAAGTCATCCTACATTTCTTCTGCGGTCTCAATTTTTGGCTTCTTCTTTCCAATCAACATACATTTCATACCGTTCCTACGTGTTTATGACGTACTTATATATGACTTTGGCCATATATGAGTGAGGAAGGGCTCTCCCAAGGAATACATTCAGGTTGTCCCGCCATCTCCATCGTAATTTGCCGCGGCCCCATGTCACTGTGTCAGGTCACAAATCCTGTGTTTTGAAGCTTCTTAGGCAAACGACAAACGTGTCCTGTCCAATGAAAAAAATGCCATCTAAGTTGAACGCAGCCTTTTGAGCCATATCAACAATTTGCTTTGCACAAACGTTTTAACATACAACTTTTACCAATTTATATGATTTGTTAAGATTATGGATTCAATATAAAAATGATACATACAAGTAGAAGAAAATATTTATAACGCGAAAATATAGTATTAAAACTATATTGGGATATCAAGGAGGGCCCAGCAACGCCGAAGCCTTCTAAAGCCTTCTGAAACGCCTACCCGTGGTCCTGGGACCCAAAGGGCAGCTGAAAGGATATTGATGTGGTTTTAGCCAGTAAAAGTCTGTCACACAAGAGAGGTCATTAAATTATTTCCAACTCTAAAAAAGAGGTTTTCAGAAGATAGTCAACAAATGAATTCTTTCATATTTTTTCTAATGCTCATGATGTGGCGAATTGAAGTATAAATCTGCAAACTTTGATAACTATCTAATCCACTAAAATTCACACTCTAAAGGCTAGAGTCGCTAGACAATAGAGGCGAGTGAAGCATTGGTTTGGGTAGAAAATTCACAGACAGCTAGTAAATGAAGTCAATCAGAGGACCCCCAGCAAGGTTCTGATTTCAAGAACCGATCATTCTGTTAACGTCTTAAGCGGTGTTATAATAACGCCATATTTTGCGTCACGCTTATAATTTCCTTTGTCACCTGTGACAAAGGTATAACCTGTCAAAGCCAACGTTTCGTTACAGCGTCACTTTATCCCCCTACGGAGGTCGTCGAAAATATCGCTTACAAGAAAATATATCCTAAATCGACCAGTTTTACTAGATCCCTGATCAACTCTTTAGTTCTTCTATTTCTATCGGGCTTTTACGCCTTCAAGGATAGGAAAGATCAAGTGATACTGGTCCTATTATACCAAAATAAGTTTACCTATCTATTGAATATCATCAGATAACCTAGATAGCTTGTTCTAAGAACAGGTGTGCTACTAAAGTAAATGTGTGTGAACAAAAATAATTAAAATTTAGTGCCTAAAATGTCCGAAGAATCTCCAAATCTAAGTGGCAGTCGGTAGGGCACATTGCTCCTAGAACAGATGGTCGATGGGGATGAAAGGTTCTAGAGTAGCGACTACGCACCGGAAGAAGCAGTATTGGAAAACCACCCACAAGGTGGATCTATGATCTGGTTAGGGTCACGGAAATCCGATGGATGCGAGACGCACAGAGCCGGTCGTTAAGGCGATACTTGGGGAGGCCCATGTCCAACAGTGGACGTCTTTCAGCTGAAGTGATAATGATAAAGAAGTAGTACGTCTATGACTCTCTCTATTCCTATACAAATCTGATATCGACGTAATACTGCTATAGTTAAAGATGCTAGACCATATTAATTTGAAGTCCTGAAATCTATTACCCTCTACAAATAAGTAGTTTTATTAAAATTCATTGATTCGTTCGCATAAAAATTTCACTTCAATTTTAAAACAAATTTTGAGTTCGTAAACTATCGGCTATTTCTCGTTAGTGAATAATAGCAACGTTGGCCGCAAGTTCGTTAAAAGACTACAGCACTTGGAGTTTTAATTAAAATTTTGCATAAAACACAGCTTCGTACCTATATGAAATACTTTTCAAGGTCCAGTTGTAAAATCATCGAAATAATGTATAGCTATAGACTCCTTCATTGTACACCATAAAAAATTATAGTAGGAGCTAAAATTTAATGGGGTGTAACAATGGGCGGTCTTATCGTTAAAAACGATTATTTACAGGCAACCTTTAAACGGATTTGACTGAGAAGGAAAAATGATATGCAGTTTGTTTTTTTGCTTGAGGATGTTCGATCCCTCACGCGTGCGGACTGTTTCGTCGCTAGCATTACTGCTTCGCAGAAAGAGGCGACTGCCTGCAATTCTTCTCACTCTGGAACTTAACCTGAACCAGGGCCCGGCGCGAGGGGCCGCTGATGCCGCTTGCCTCCACGAGGAGACGGCGGTGCTCCACCCAAGCTGGGCTTATCTCCATTCGTATGCTTGTAGTGCTTTACCGTGTTCTGTAGGTAATTCATATAATGCCGCAATTCCGCTTGAATCTGATGCAAAAACTTTCCGAACTTACTTAGTCCGGTGAGGACTGCGTCATGTGGAAGGTGAGGATGCCGTGACGCCTCTCCAACCACTCCTCAAAGAGGGAACTCTCTAGGTTTTTTTTTTTTTTGTAATAAGTATTTTTTAAAGATGGTGTAGACGTGATGGGTTTTAAAACTGCAATGGTGGTTTCTCAAAGCATCTCAACTTTTTCTGGTAGGTAAAGATTTAAAAAATCTGATTTCAGTCGCCTGGAGAATTCGAGAAGGAGAAATTGAATAATATTCTAAATGTAATAACGATTACAAAACAGTGTTGGTGCAGTGTTTGCATTGAATTTCTTAATTAATGTTATATTGACTGATGAAACAAAAGTGCAAATTACACAACTAGGGTAATACTTGTAGCTTCTTGTGATTACGTTTTGTATTAAAGTGCAGATTGCAGTTATTGCTAATAAAATACTTTTTAATGCATTTTAGGTACTACCACAGATATAAGAATACTTAACTTTCACAATATAACTGTCTGCATATACAACCGATGAAACTGAGTGTCCTCGCACACGGGCCTCAAAAAACGGCGCTTTAAGCTTTTCTTTGAGGCGGCCATTTTTTGTGGATTATGTGCGACGGTGCCGCCACAAAAAAAAAAAGCTTGAAGCCGCTTCAAGCTTCTCCGGCCACAAGCTGTCGCGCGCTTCAGCTGTTTTTTGCGGCGGCTTCTAGCTTTTTTTGTGGCCGCATCTAGCGTTTTTTTTTGTGGCGGCGTTTTTTTTACGCCCCTGTGCGGGACAGTAACTGTCATTGCCGTGAGGTTTATCAGAATAAAGTTTTATTTTTATTTTTGTATCTTACCATCATCTCAGCTGAAAGACGTCCACTGCTAACCATAGACCTCCATCGAATTCCCGCGGCCTTCACGAGGTCATTGATCCATTTTGTTGGAGGCCTTCCAAAGAGTCTTCTGGTACACATACGAAGCTCGAGAACCTAAGAAAAACTTATTATATTGGTTACTATAAAAACAACAAAACCTATAGCTAGGTAAGTACCCCAAAAACATCTTAAAATATCTTTTTCGAACCCACTACGTTTACACACGATATATGTATTTCCTAAAAGTCCTCCTTGTCAATATCATTTTGTATGATTAATAAAACCAGCAAAAGGGTATCCATGTCATAGATATTACAAACACTGTCAAAACATATTATTGCTCCAATATTAGAAAATGAAGGTAAAAGGTTCGGGTTTCATTCCACGAAATCCTACCCATACTTATGGGCAGGTATATACTAACTAGAGTAGAAATGGGGTCAAAACCCCTGCCTGCGGAAGTACCAAACTTTTGCAAGAAATTTTACCTCCGCAAACGCTTACTGAACTTACTTACTCAACTTCAAATGCTCACATCAGAAATTCAGAAAAAGAATTTGAAGTTGAGTATTTTTCAAACTCTTCTTCAGCCTGTAAACCTCGTATAGTTTGACATGTTTCTTAACTCTTCAATCGTGATGATTAGAGACACAATAGAAAGATAATGGGTGCGTGTTCACTTGGGTTTAATGAATTAATTCAGTATTTGGCTGAGGCCTGAATACTGAATTGAGTTTTTTGGGCGCCGCCAATTTTCGACGGAGTTTTAAGTTTTTGGCCCCATATAAGAAATAGTCAGAATGATCCTACATAGTAAACGTTTAGCGCAGCTAGTTTGTTTTATGAAATACTATCTTCAGGTAACGGTTTTATTCACGTCTATGACGAAAATTATCCTAAGAACAAAGGATTTTTGAATTTTGAATTTTTGAAATTGACATATCTCCCGGAAAAGAGTACATTGTCTACAAGTATTATCCAAATCCGATCAGCCGTTTGAACGTGAAGGAGTAACATACACACAGTTGTACATACAAACTTTCGCCATTATAACACTATTGTGATTATTATTATAATAAAATACCTAAAGGGGGTGACAAAGCGACAAACGACAAATAACTGTTTTTGTGTAATTTAGTTTTCTCTTTTAATGTATGTTTGATTTCATTTGATTTTTCTAAAAATTTTCTACCTTTCTTTGGCTCCATTAACATTCGCTTCCGCGGAGGTTTAACTCAGCACTTCCGCCTTTCTTTAATAGTCTCCTTTACATCCCTAATACATAACTATACCTATTTAAAGGTATGAGAGTAGGTAATACGCGACCCACATATAATTTCATTAATCTGGATCACCGGTGGCCTCTGAGGTAAGGGTCACAAATCTATCGAGGATACAAACAAATGTAGGCACTGGGAACAATTCAGCCAACCAGAAATAACCTGACATTTAATCACAATTAGATGTAGGTAGTCTACGAAATTTTCCGTAGAGAGGCTATAGGAAAATTAGGAAAAGCTTTCTAGGATGTTTTTTTTTTTCTTTTTTTGACCTACTTCTAAAAACAGGACGCGGTTATCAAGTCGGTTGTATAAAAATACACTAAAACGATCAAAAATAAGTTTAATTTCGGAAGTCGGTGTTAAATAAGAAACAAACAATATCGAGAAACATCGACTGCCAAAACTAAAGTTACTTTTGGACCGTTTTAGAGTTTTTTTTTTTCTAGTGTAGTCGGTTATTTTTTTTTATTTTTTTGTAGGTAAGGTGTAAGGCGTATTTCATCCATTATATGTGTTAAAAAACTTCATTTTCTCTCTTATAATAGAATATGTAAAGGATAAATCCTAATTTAATTACAGTCTTGCCTTGGATATAGACTAATAATTTAATATTGCTGGGCACACAGTCAGTAAAAGTCTGTCACTTTCGCTTACGTCTAGAGTGGGAAGCGTCAGTTGGTGATTTCTGTGTGGAAAAAATTACCTGAATCTTGAAAACGGCTTTTTTTTGTATTTTACTATTTAGACATAGCTTAGTAAGCTTTTTGATAAATTCAGAGGTGGAGCAAGTAATTTATTCTACCCCTTTATACCATTGATGTAGCATTTTGAGTATCTAATCGTGATCGTTCTAGTACAATACTTAGGTATGCAATGTGCATCTAGATATTATAAATTATATTTTTTATTTTAACATTTTTATTATGGCTACGATAACGCTGTAGCATTTCTCCCTAGGCTCTGGTTAAATACTCTATTAACCAGTTTTCACCATTATGTCCTTAGAAATAACTATTAAAAGATGGTTACGTGCTTAGCTACTCCTATCGCTAAATTCAGTGTAGGTACATAAAATTCCCAAAGCAAAATAGATACCTATATATTATCATCATTTCAGCCGAAGGATCATCCATTTTTGGACATAGACTTCCCTCATGTGTCGCCGTTCTTTTCACAATCCATCGGATAGGTACCCGCGACCACCTTAGGGATGCCGTCCAACTCTGCTATATGCAACACTACGAGTAGCTTTGCCCGCGTACATAAAAATAGCCTATGTCACTCAACAATAAAGTAGCTTTCTATCGGTGAAAAGTTTTAGCAATCGGGCCAGTACTTCCAGAGATACAAAAAAGACAACAACAACACAAACATTACCTCTTTATTATATTAGTGTAGAAATGTAGATTAGTTTTAGTCTAAGCAAAACCCGAAAAATGTGTCTAGTATTTTTATGTAAAAAACCTGTGTACCTACAAAATTTCATAACTGTATCATGGAAAATTACAAAGTTATATGCTTGATACGTAAGTCAGCAAAAATACATAGTCTACAGGTAAATTCCAATTAAGTACACAGGAACCTCTAATATTTAACACATAAATTGTCTCATTAAAGTGGCGTTCAATGCTTAAAACAATAAAGGTTTAGTCCAAAATTAGCTCTAGCTAACTTTAGACCCCGCTCAGACTAAATGGATTATTTTGGCTCAAAAAATTAAATTAAGAATGTTACAAGCTCGGCTCGGCATGACTCCGAATTAGGTGCAGCTATCTAATAACAGTGTCTGGCCTAGTTATTATAAAACCCGGGGTGAATTACATTATATCCTCAGAAGATAGCACCCGTTAGGGATTCTAGCAAATGGTTAGAGAAAATAGAGACCTACCTTTTTTACCTAGCTGGAATAAGCCATTTTGTAATAATAATTTAGTCTTACTATTATATAATAATGTAAATTCTCAGAGACACAAGTTTTTAATCAATAGGTACTTAAAATTTTCAGCACAAGCATGTACTACTTTGCTACTGCCATCTATCGTTACCATGTAACACTAGGATAGTTGTTCTAGTAGTGTGTTCAGAAAAAGTAGCTAACAAACGTATCGATGTTAAAGCATCTAGTTCGGATAAATTCCGCTAGATGGCGCTATTCTATAAATGAAACTATTAAGTAAACAGAAAATAAATTCAGAGTCTATTTGAGAGTTCGAGGCTGGACTGTAAGTAATCTTTTAAGAATTATTGTTAACCACTTTATTCAGTATTACCTACTAACAAATTCCACTTGTAAATAGGTAAGGCTGCCTTCGTCAAACAAACTTAAACCCAGTTTAACCGAGCTGTGTAGTTTAATCGCGTTTTAACCACGTATTAGCATCGGATTAATTACCAACATGGGACTTGATTAATGCTCAAAAGTTTTGTTTCTGTCTCGGAGTTTTGTGGATTTGCGTGAAACGATATGCTCGCAGTAACTTGGGGGTATTTATGCGACATAACTTGCTTTGTAATTTACTCACAATCCAGCGGTTTAGTAATTTACCTTGCAAGATAGTTAGATAAAATCGTCTAGCAATTTAACTGGGTTTAACTTTCAAAATTAAGTAGGTACTTACAGGACAGACTTGGGTAACTCTAGTGCCGTAACTAGGGCGGTGACAGCCCAGTGCCCGGGTACAGACCCTGGAGGGGCGCAAAAACTATTACCAACTAAATATACAAGACCTAAGTTTTGCATTTTTTAAATTGTTAATTACTACCATACATAAGTACAATAACTATGTACATATGTATGTAATGCAGTGTACCTGATAAGGGCGTAGAAGCCGAGGACATACGGCACAACCTATTCCTCTCTAGTCTGCCTCTCAGTCACATAATATTATCGAATCTATCTGAGACAAGCTAGGCAAAGAAGACAAAATAATAGCTTTAGTTACTCTTATATGCTTTATTTTTTATTTTAGTTTTTTATTTTTTTATTTAAAAAAAAAATAGTAAGGCGACAAACTTACTAAGTATTTGTGTGTATGAATTGTAAAAAGAACATCTAACCTATTTTACACAGGGTGTAAAAACTTTCGAACTCGCTTCGCTTCCACTTGTGGTGGAGGGCGCACATGATTACTTAATTAATAATAATTTGTCATGGGGCGTAGTTATACAGGCTCGCGCCGGATGCACAAAAGGATACTTACGGCACTGAGTAGTGGTATCAGAAAAGTAGATAGCTACCTAAATTAGGTTAGTTACTAACGATGAATTTTACTAGGTAATTTAAGTGGACGTACGATATAGTAGGCTTAATACGAAATACAGTGAAACCTGGATAACTGGGACTTTAATTCTAAGGGACCTACTAAGTGTCGCTTAAAGTGGTATTCCATTTACCCAGTGTCTCAGATATCCTGGTATAAATAAATATCAGTCTAATTTACTGAAGGTTCCATTTCTAGAGGTGAGATTAGAGGGTATTTCAGGTATAATGGTGCAAGTGATTATTAAATAAAATACCGTGTTAGAGAGGTCATAAATTGATGTTATCTCAGTTACAGAGGTAACAATACCTATAGAATAAAAAAAAAAGATTTAGAAAAAGTGTTAATTAAAATAAAGTTAAGTTAGTTAAGTTAGTTTAGTTAAGTTTCAAACTCACTGTCTCTCTTGTAAATAACGATCAAATCGAAAGAACTAATCCATGACAAAAAGATTTGCTTTGTCTCACTTACATAGATTATAATTCAATGCTAAGTGTCTGGACCTCAGCATAAGTTCCAGCTATGGAGGTTTCTTACTTTTCCAGGTCCCACTTACCTAACCGAGTTTCACAGTACAAAGTAAATACACGCTACATTATTTAACATAGACAAAAAGTCTTCAAAGCTATGTTTCAGTATTGTCTCTCAAGCGTAAAAGTCAACTGAGGCAAACGCTTTAATTAATTAACGTGTCTTCCCTTCCTGTTCTACTAAGTACAGCCGTGACTTGAACCTTATTAGTTTCTCGTACATTGTAGGCTGCAGTGGCGTAGCAAGGCGTGCGTAAAGTGGGCCCTCACCCACGGCGACGGCCTCGTTCCTAGAGGGGCCTCGCACGAGCTCTTTAATCTCTCAGGCCCTGGGTCGAAGCCTACTGGGGACAGGGTTGTCCGAAAGGGAGCTCGTGCCCCGTTATGAAGGCTAGAAGGAACGGGGTGGGGTTTTTAGTCAGTAAGAGTCTGGCACTATCTCCTGCTCCACCCAAGAGCGGGTTTTGTCATGTACCGGATTCGATACGCCTCGGTACCAGCTAACTTAAACCTTATTTTTACGTAATAAGGTTTACGTTAGCTAGTATGAGGTGAGGTGTACACGTACTTACAGTATTCGGCACACTGGTGCCTGAGAGGTTAAGAAGGACAGTTTTTTTTTTTAAATTGATTTTGATCACTATTTCACCTGATGGTAAACAAAGATGTGCCGAACCCGTTGTGACTGTCGCTGTCTCGTTTTCGAATTTTTGAAAGAAAAAGGCCTTCACCCACGTCTAAATTAGTTCACGCTACGCTTCTGGTAGGCTGTGTAAAGCTTTTACGGAAATTTACATGGTTTTGATTCAAGGGGGCTTCCTTGGGAGACGAAGGAAGTGCGTTAATTTTCTCCTTTCTTGTTTTCGCTTTTGCAGGCGGTATAAATGGAAATCAACAAAAGTTTTTGAACTTATCCCTTTGTGTCTCTCTAAATATTCACATATACCAATATGGTTGCGGTCGTTCGTTGTATATTCAAATTGGCGATGCACCCCTTGGCCAATTTGTAATTTGTCCTTTAGTCAGTTTCTAGAACGAAAATTGTCGTAAAATGAAATTACCTTGTTAAACACACGTTAACTAACTGCGGTACAGCAATTGGTTGGGTTTTTGTTTAACAGTCAATCGTATCACCGCGTTATAATTAATTTGTGTTATTTGGGAAATATTTGTTTCGGATTTGGCGAATAAAAATGCTCGGATATCACCATTGTACGGATCATCTGGTCGACTCGGTAGAGAATAGATACGGAAGAAGTATGCTGGACGTAGCACAGTAGCATCTTCATGGAGATGATGGTATTCTCGGACCTGGTTCAGGCCGTTAGAAAGCGAGAGACAATGGAAAGCGTTCGTCTCATTCTGAGAAATAGTAATGCGAAAAAAAAAGATGTCTGAAACCATGTTGCCATCGCAGGTAACGCCCCGGATGTTGGAAGCGGTACTGTAGAAGCGGATTTACACTCGACGAGCAAACCTGGGTAGGGAACAAGCCTGAAACGACTGCGCGTTGAGTTTTGCGAGTGCCTCAAAGAGATAGCAGCAAAACTGTAGGGCCCATACCACGGTAACTCTTTCGGACATTTTCTGCGTGGACTAAGGAAATGTCCGAAAAAGTTACCGTGGCCCTGGAAGGCAGAGGGTATCTAAAGGAGCACAAATGCCTAGCCCGTTCCATCATCCGACTACTACCTGGTAGTAGTAGTTTCGTAGTACCAAACGTACAGCGAAGCGCCACCGGTACTTGATGAATGTCACACCTACACGCATAAAACGTTTTGGAACACATTCATTGTGTGTGCAGCTAAGGAGTGGAATTCCTTACAGGAGTCTGTGTTTCCTGATAGCTACAACCCTGGAATCTTTAAGTCGAGAGTGAATAGGTTTCTTCTAGGTAAGTGCGTTCCATCGTCGACCGCGTCGTTGCTTTCCATCAGGAGATGGCGGTCATGCGCGAACCTATCAACAATAAAAAAATGGGTTTTAGTCAGTAAAAGAGTGACAAGTCCTCGCCTTATACATAGCGGGATAAGTCATTAGATGATTTCATACATATAAAAAAAAATGTGACGCATTGGTACAATACCTACAATCAAATAGATCAGAATAAAATTTCCTAAAAACTTCTTTTCCAGAATTGGAGTTTTGTCCGTAAAAAAAGTCACCATGCTTATGACCCCAACATGGAGTGCGCGCACTTGAATACGTGACTGTTACAAAAAATGGGTAGGAAAATTATTGTCACCGTGACAAAAGTCATCAGAGCGCGTTATGTCTTAGATTTTACTATTTTATTTTGGCGAAAGAAACTAAGTTATGTCACAAATATTATTTTGAAATATACACGTATACTCGCTACATTTAAGTAGGTGGAATACCGACCGGGTGTTACCTATATTCTCAAGTGGTTAACTTCAATGTAACGGAACGAAGAAATTCACACGCTATGGCTCATTTAGCCTACAGAACGGATACGGTTTCGGGTTATTAAGGAAACTTGACTTCTGCACGACTGTTTCTTATAGTTTCTAATAAAAATATTATTGATAGCACCCTATAATTTTGTTGTAAATGTAATTATTTAAGGAGTAGGTAAGTTGGTTCTTTAAAAAAAATGTAATTTTGACTGTGGTTTTATACTTTCACCAGAACCTAATTCCATGGGTAGCTAACCCGGGGGTCCTGAAAAACAAGGCAAAGACGGAACATCAACATAGGTATGGTTTTAGTTAGTAAAGCGGCCATAGAACGGCGTAAAGTCATTGGATGATTTCAATATATAAAAAAAAAAATCTGCAAAGACTTTTGGTACTAGCTTTTGCCCGCGACATTGCCTGCGTTCATAAAGTTCATCTTTATAATATTACTGGCTTTTGCCCGCAGCTTCATCCGCGTACTTTTAAAATTTAGTCTATGTCACTCAGGAATAAAGCAGCTTTCTATAGGTGAAAACATTTTTGGAATCGACCAAGTACTTTCAGAGATTTCCTCCTACAAACAAAATATCAATCTTTACCTCTTTATCTCTTTATTATATTACTGTAGATGACTGTTTGCAATTTATTGAAATAATACTTAATTGGTAAAATGCAACATATATAATTTGGATAAACCTGTCCGACTACTGAAAAAATCAGCCCCTGTAATAAATAATGTATTGTAATGTTACCGCCTGTAACTAACATTATCAATATTTTTTCAACTTTAATCATATTTTCTTTACGTACAATTAGATTTACAAAATAATTAGTACAACTAACGAAAGTTGTTTCCATGTCGTTTTTTTCTTGAGTAATGATTATTGCGTTTTATGTACTTACGGTAATTAAAATTATTGTTGCTCCAGTCAACAACCCAAGCGTTCGCAAATAAATCATTCCCTACATTATGAAATTTTGCTAGAAAAGTGCCTATTTGAGCCAATCTAAAATTTTTATCATTATAACATCAAGTCACTGGCCAGTTACATTACAAATCCGGCTGTAGGTAATAAAAGAGTTTAAAAATAGAACCGATTTTAAAGAAATTTTACTCAACTTTAAAAAATAAATAAGACGTTTTTAATTCCAGCCTGTATTTACTCATTCACAAGACCCTTAAAAGAAATTGGCTTAAAAAGTCATTTCCTTTTTCAATATGGGTAAAGAAAAAAATCACACCCACCTGGTTAGGCGCGTGGCGGGCCCTTTCCGGTAGCTTCCCCTAGCTATTAATCGACCAATTTTAAAATACTTCAATAGAATAAGACACTAGAGATAAAGAACGGCTCTTTAGCATGGTAGGGTTGTCAACTTTACCGGTTTATTTTCTTTATAATTTAATAAGGAGGCGCGTGTCGGATGTCCGATTGTGTGTGTTCAGGTACTGTGACGTAGTTATAACAAGTTTTTGTTGTTTCAAATAATATTGTACACCGGTGAAATATGTTTAAGTTAGAAGGAACCGGTTGCCAGATGCTTGAATTTTCACAAGTAACACGTTTTAATAATTACTTTGAATTTGCTACGATTTTTATTAGAACGGAAATAAAAACGAGTTTTCACAATTGCCAGAGAATAAAAACCGTTTAATGTTATTATTGAAAAAAAAATAATAGCCAATGTCCAAGCTATGATTAAAGTTTTAGTGGGGCAAAAATGAAATAAGCAAAGATTTTAAATTGATAGAAATGTGATAAAAAATGTTTTGCCATTTCCAATCATACAAAAGTTGAAATCTGTTTAAAATCGTGCTTCAAAAGTAGAATTTACTCAGTTAAATTGAAAACTATAAAAACAGTTCCGAGCTTCCATAGAAATTGTACGGATTGTACCATAAACTAGAAAATTATATGAAGCATGCGTAAATTTTTTATATTTCGAATAAAACTTTTTGGTTTATATCGTTTTAAAATCGGAAGTACCTCAGAATCCATGTCAGTTTTAGAACAAGATTTATTGCATTTAATTCAAAGCGTAAAGGGTTTAAAACATGATATTATTGTTATATGAAGAGCTCCTTTGTTGTCAATTCTATTTCTTTATTTACGATAATGCACAATTTTCACGCACCATTTATACTTTACTATCGGTTTACCGTGTTAGCGTAACTGCTCCTGCGCATTGTGTTCCAAAATTAAATTTTGGGTGTTTAAAACGAACAAGTATCTATTGTTAACGTTTGTACTTTTCTTTTATCAATTTTGCTATTTTTATTGATTTGATAGAACGCCCGTGGAGCTTTGGCTATACGCAATCATTTTGTGCATTGCAGACTGACCAAATCCTTGATAATTCGAATTGCCTGTAAGTCTTTTTGTTTCTTGGTATAAACTAGTGCTTGACTGCGATCTCACCGAATGGTGAGGCGCACTAGTTTATTCAGAGCCTATTCACTCTAGCCTTGAAAACCCCTAAATTATAATCGAACGGGAAGACCGCAGCAGGCAAATGGTTTCAGCCTAAGTACAAGTACCGGCACGAATCTTCAGCGCTCGGCGTCAGAGTGGGGATCGCTTTGCGCATTCCATACATTGGCGAGCCAATCGTCAGCAACCGCAGGAACGAATCACGAGTGATGTTTATGACGCGATGGCGCGGCGAGCCAATCAATGACGCTCCCCGCCCGCGTCTCACTTCATACCACTAAATAGGCCCGATATCTGACTTCTGCGCAAATGAAGGTCAGCGTTAAAGATACGTGCCGGTACTTATACTTTGAGTTTGAATCATAGAACGGTTTCTAATCTGAGTAAGTACTTTGATACTTAGAAAACTATTTAAGAATTATTTCAATGTGAACAGAGCCTTAAGTTATATCTATCTGATACATAGATACGAGTACAACACGTATATCTAAGCAATCGATTCCGATATGAGCACTATTCCATTAAACAATGAATTTAGGCGTTACTAATGTGTTAATAGTTAGCACGTATTGAATAATCTCTGGAGGCAATAGAAGGTCATTCATAACTCAAAGGTATAAACAGAAGAACAAGGAAACACAGAATAATAGACTAGCAAACTAGCTTTTTGAACTAGAAGCTTGGAATTCTTAGGATTGGATTTGAGTCAAAACATAATCAGGTTATGGCGGTCAGATGATCCGACCTCTTGGACAATTTTTTTTTAATGACCATTGTCGAGATGATGTGTCCAGGTGTAAGGAATGACCTATCCATGGACAGGCCTGGCGTAATACTGCTTAAACTTACATATTTAGGTTAGGCGGTCAAACGAACTGACGACCTGAGCCTATATTTTTTTTAAATGACGATCATCGAGACGTTGCGTTTAAGTGTAAGGAATAGCCTGTCTAAGGACTGACTTCACGTAATACTGCTTAAACTTACAAATTCAGGTTATGCGGTCAGATGACCTGACCACCTGAACCAATTTTTTTTTTAAATGTTTATCTTCCAGACGATGTGTCCCATAAGGAATGGCCCATCCGAGGACTGACCTCGGGTAACACTATATAAACTTACAAATTCAGGCAAGGCAGTCAGATGACCTAACCACCTGAACCAATTTTTTTTAATGACGAGCTTCGAGACGATTTGTTGAAGTGCAAGGCTTATCCATGGACTGACCTCGCGTAACACTGCATAAACTTACAAATTTAGGTTAGGTGGTCAGATGACCTAACCACCTAAAACTTTTTTTCTCAAAGATCATTGTCGAGACGATTGTGTCCTTGGATTGGAGCCTATCCCTGAGCTGACCTTGCTTAGCACGGCTTAAAATTACTTTCAGCTGTAATTTCGTTACAAACACATTGAGTAGGGTAAGCATACCTACGTAAAAAAATATAAGTAACAAAAAGGTGCGGTTATTACACAAATTTTTTATTTAACTTTTTCGTAACAAACATTGTAGCAATATATGCAAATTGGATGAGCCCAATTTATTCATTAGATGCATGGGCGCGGTCCAAACAAGAAACAGCAAACATTATTTTGGACTCTAAATAACAGGGAGATGTTTTGCATAGAGTTTTTAATTAGTGGACGCATACATGAACAAAGGAGACTGGGATTAACAAAGGACTTGGCTAATGGTATCAGATTACTTAGCGTTATTCGAGGTAGTTGGGTTTTTCTTGCTTTATCCTTGTTTATAGAGAATACTTAATAAATGTGTACTTATCTGTGTTTATGGGTACAGTATTTTTTTTTTTTTGAGGTGGAATTTTATTCAATGACTTCTTCCATTGTTGGGTGTAACGAGACTTTTTCTGACTTAGACTTTTACTGGCTAAAACCATACTTGAGTTTTTAGTTGCCCTTTGCGTTCTAGGACCACGGGTCTCCTTTCCAGAAATTCCTTGTTGCCCTCTACGGTGTTGCTGACGTCTCTTTGGTACCCGTGGAACATATCACAGCATAACTAATGATGTTCCTACTGCTGGGACTCAGGCCTCAGGAGCTTTTGTACTATGACTTAAATGTACCTAACTTCGTAATATTTAGAACGTTCAAATGTTTTTTTTTTTTCTTATGAATATCTAATGAACTCAAATATTGTTGTGTACGACGTTTGTAGGTAAGGTGAGTCCTACAAGGTTGTTAGTGTTTTACAAACAACCCTGTATAAATTGCATTATCAAAAAGAAATTACACCTACGCACAAATAGCGAACAACAAGAACGTTTTAAAATTACTCTTGAACTAAAAAGTTTCTACAATATTTTTTTTTAATAAACTGCTATTCGATCCGAACACCGTTTGCGGAATACTTGGACCGAAACAATACAAATACATGCTGAACTAAGCTCTATTTGATTTGCCGGCTCACGTACTCCGTACACAAAGGGGCTAGTTTTCGATGGAAGCGATAAAAAAAAAGAATTTACAAGTTTTTTTGCAAACATCAATAGATTTAGCGACCGCAGACAATGGGATTGGGTTCTATTGGTTTTACCTGAGGCTCAGAGTGGTCCGTATGTTTGTATTTGTTGCGTTTGGTAGTTAAAATTCGAGTTATTTGAGTATTCAGATAGGTAAACTCGTGGATGTTTGGTTAAATAAAAACTAAACAAAAATTCCTTTCCTATAAGTATATGAAAGTACCGGTGACCATGTATGTGGCGATAGGCAGGGCACACTACAAGTAAAACAGATTGTCGATGGGGACAAAAGGTTCTGGAGTGGCGACCTCGTTTCGGAAGACGCAGCGTTGAAAGGCCTCCAACAAGGTGGACCGGTGACCTGGTGAGGGTCGCAGGAATCCGATAGATACGCGACGCACGGGACCGGTCGTTATGACGATATTTGAGAAGCCTATGTTCAACAGTGGACGTCTTTCGGATGAAATGATGATGATGACTTTAAGTTTTAGCATTATTTATGAATCTAAGTTTTACAGTAATTAGACTAGAATTGCTAGAACGTCATCAATGTACAGCGATGTCAACAATCACCTAACAATAAAATCCCAAAAAAGTAGGAATGACATTCAATTAACCACTATATTAAATTGTTTACATTACACTTAATTATATCAAAAGACTAACTATAAAAGCTTCCTAAATACATGTTACGCCGCATTGTTTGCTAAAAAAACACAGCATGTTACTTTAAAAACACACAACTAATAATTATTTACAAAACGTGTAACACTTTTCTTGTAACTTACAGTGTAAAAAAAAAGTCTCCACCTATGATGCAAATGAGAACAAATTAATAACGACCTCTAATTTAGGGGTATTTTTTTCTCACAATCTAAACAAAAGTTTATAAGTCGATTGTAAGGGTTTTTGCTATTGTTTAACACTTATTTTACGCAAAAAGAATAAAGAATAACGAACAATAGGCAAATTCTATAATAAGACTGTCAGTATTTCTTTTACTAGAACAAAGAAATTTTAAATTAGTGACCCCATTATTGAACAAGTACATTGACTTTTAGATCAACAAGTCGTTTGACAAAAATAAATCTGTTTAGTTACTGTTATTTTTGAAATATATTATTGAAAGTCGTAATTCTTCGTAAACAGATTTTATGCACCCTCAAAGTATAGCTAACTATTAATACTTAAAATGAAATAATACCCATACCCAATCAATATTTAACCCTTCATTGAATCTTTTGTGATGTAAATTATTAAAACACAAAAATAATACTTTGACTTTGACACTAGCTGTCACTCATTGACAACAACAAATGTCATAATGCAAATCAGATTTTTTTATTAGAAAAAGATGCACAGACGAGGTATTGTTATGCCAATTGCGTTCCCTCGCGACACCAAATGACAATGGTAATGAACGTCTAGCCCACAATGTTTTTGACATTTTCAACGTTATGCCACTATTACTCATGTACTACCAAAACAATTGCTATTAGTTAGGTGAATATTTTTGGAATAAGGAAAACATCCGTCAATGCTGCTGAAGATTTTGTAATTTTGATATTTTTTTATATCAATCTATTCAATTTTCTAGTGACTACATTATTAATGGACTCTGTAACGGTTTACATAGGCGAATAAAACATTTTTAGACAGTACATGTACTGTAATTGTAATGTTTTATGTGTATATAGAAAAACTATAAATAAAACTTGACACAATATCTAGGTCTTTAAAAAAAAAAACGTTCAAGCTCACAAAAATATCAATCTGAGGTGTCAGTTACAAATAATTTTATCATTATATCGCAAATAATAATACTTACTTGCGTGACAACCCTACAGTTTTCATCGAACTGTGCCGAAATACGTCGAAAGGTCGACAGAGGGCGCACGCGCATTGTCACCGCGCATGATAGATTGCTGTCATATTCAAAGTATCACCTATAGATATGTAAATTATCTTCCCGACGGTCTGTTGTTGTCCCAAATATATTTTAAAGGGCACGATACAGACTAAATAATAATAATAAATAACGTTTTATTTAGACACAATTTGTCATGTTTTAATAAAATTTCTACTTATTTTTTTTTGCAGAATACGGCTTTATCACTTTCGATAGCACATGACTATCATTGTAGTTTTAACAATGAAAAGATCACAAAGACTCGGCTGATTGACATGTTTTTCCCTTCACTCGGTGATTGATATCTGATCGATATCAAAAAAGGGTTCGTAAAGCTATTTAATGGTTAATAAATAATGAGCAAATATCATTTAATCCGCGGTTGCATTAAGCTTTGATAAATTGATGCCAAGGTTATGATAGGTTTGTTAATATCTAATAGAGAAGAACAGATCCCCTAGCCAAGTTACAATTGTTTCGCTTTCGTTAAACGCCTCTAGTTGGCACCGCCCCCGACTCTTTTGCTCAGACCACGTGACTGAGCGTTGAGATGACATTATTCCCGTACAATTTAAGTTACGAGCGTTAAAGATTGCAGATTATCAACTTGGCTAGGTGTAATGGCTATGCTAGCAAAGGAGGAGGCCGACCGCATCAGGCAACGGCGCTCTCGCTGACGCCGCCGAGATTCCGATCCCGACTTCTGGCCACCGAAGACGCGGGCTCGCAGACGGCGAGCCATGGGTAACTCGCTGTCCGACCATCCGGTAACTGTTCAAACCGAGCCTAAGAAGTCGACGTCGCCCCTCAAGGAGTTGTCAGCAACAGGAGGGGCCCTGCTGAGTCGAAGCCTACTGGGGCCAGGGTTATCCGAAAGGAACTCAAGCCCCTGTATGAAGGCTAGAAGGAACAGGGTGGGTTTTTAGTCAGTAAGAGTCAGATACTATCTCCCGCTCCACCCAAGAGCGAGGGTTGTCATTGGATGATTTCTGCCCACAGAAAAAAAAAGAGTAATAGACATCTACGTAGCTTTACGAAGGCGGATAGTAAGATATCATCTTCCTACCCTTATCCCATGTTAATTGTGGTCGGAGCAACACGTTTTTTTCTTCCATTCTGTCCTGTAACCAAGCTATGTCACGCTATCACCAGCTCCATTTTCTTTCATATCAATCCTCACTTCCACAATCCATCTTTTCTTTGGTCTCCCTCTTCTTGTCATTCCTCTTTGAGTAAGCGTTTCACCCTTCATGAGGAGGGGTGAAACGCTACCATTACCATACCAAGGTAAACACATAACCATACCAAGACAAACGATTTTCTTATGACTTCTGTCACTGGCGCCACATTCAAACTTCCGCTAAATCCTCTAACAGGAAGATAAATAATAATTATTCCAATTAATATTTCCAGACATAAATTACTAAGTAACACCAAAAGTAGTAAACATTGTACTTCTAATCTTAAAGTTCACATTAGTGTCGTAATTACTTATCAAAATTATGTAAATATATGAACCAACATTCCAGATCACACGCTCGCATAGTACGCGGCGCGCCGCACACCAACCCTAAAATAAATCTTCACTTATCATATCTCCAACGCATTCAAAATATTGTCCCACTATATCTCCGCCCAGGCGCTAGCCCGCCCCGCTCAAGCGTCACAACTTTTTATCAACACAGCAATAGAAGGGTTAACACACAATGGTCGAATCACGTTACAATTTTTTTCGATAGTTGGTCTTTTTCAAACCAGTGGGCCGGTGTTAGACTGACACCATTCAACCAGTGATTGATGGAACTAATTAATTTTGTCGTACGCGTGTTTGTCAATGAACTAAGAGATACTTGAATTCGAAATTTTTAGCTTCATTGTAATGATTACAAAGGGACTGAGTTTAAATTTTTTAATTTCGAACCTTTTTTACGGGGACGCGTGTTCCGATCTGCAATACAATAAATTGTATTATCTTTGAAATATTGGGTTGTGACCGATTTGAAATTAAAATCACATATCGTGTATAACGGGTATTTGTATCCGATGCCCATTTGGTATGGATGCTGCATTCGTTAAAGTGTCCTGAATTTTTAATGATTTTCGGCACACGTACGCGGTTGCAGTAATAATTAAGTAGTCGGTGGGAAATATGGCTCGAACTAAAGTGGTGGAACCGTGATAGCAGTCACTTCACACTGTCAAAGGCGTCAATTTACATCGTTTGCAGTTTATCGTGCACTCAGTAAAAAATACGTCCATATTTTTCACAAAGCGAAGGGGACGCTACAGCGTAAATTGCGACATGTCGACCGCAGTGTCGCGTAGCTTTGTTAGTGGCCGTTTTGAAGTACACACACGTTCGGTTCAGTTGTTGCACTGTGCTACATCAGAACTAGATTCAGCTTCAAAATATTGCAGTGTTTGTTGCTGGAAAACATGCATTTGGAACGCTCTAGTGATGCCAATTTACAACCATGCTGATTGTACTCTATGTTGATGCAATGGATGAAGTTTTACAATTTTATATCCATATCAATGCAGAAATTATTTACTAGTATACCTTTTTTTTGTTGTTTGTTTTAATTGAACGATCGTTTTTTTTTAGTTTTGTGACGATTCACGATACCAAACAGTTAGAAAACTGTTTTTGTTTTTTTTTATCTTCCAATAAGGTTCGTAATAATAAGGTTCGGGTGAATTTATAAATTAATGTCAAGTATACTAAACATATACAAACATATATATAATACACACAAACATTAAGACCTGGAAAAACTTTCTATAGACCATACAAATTGGTCGTGCTCTTTTAGCCAACTCCATGTTAAAAGTTATTTCCGAATGGTTTAATGAAAGCGACACTGAAAGCTCGGAACTCTGTTCACGGTCTCGACGACCTCGTTACCTTGACTTTGATCTTCCTTGAAGTGAAGCAAACGAAAGTGCTTATTTTTAAAGTTTCTTTAAGCTTAGGCGTGCGTGAGCAAAGTGGCTTAATTTCTTGCAGAAAAGATATCGACTTTGCCAAGTTAAAAAAATCTAATTTGGGATTTTTATTTCAACAAGTTTGAAGCGATTTTTTTAAGGTGGAAATCACTCAATGTTGTCTTCCACTCTGAGCTGAGTGGAAAGGCGTGTCAGACTTTTACTGACTAAAACCACACCTGGATCCTTCGGGTTCCCTTGGTGTTATTACACTACAGGTTTCCTTTTAATACCTAAAATGCTCGCGTTATAGTTTGTTGAGATCTCTCGGGAGCGTGTGGAGCAGTAGGTACGCGATTTGGGCTCGGCCAGACGATTACTGCACGGCTGCAGAATCAGGTAATGTATCATAGTAACACTAAAAGTAGGCTAAACGAAATATTATATATACCTAACAAATAGCAGTAATCTAAATTAAATCATCACAATTATTAGTGAATATTGTGATATAAAAGTATTTATTTTATACAAGTACGCACAATATTATATTTACATAATTATGTAAATTGTAAATAAAATTTTATAAATATAATACAAAAACACAAAGTAAACTCATGACTCAGGCGTGCTGTCATCCGGAAATATCATTATTAATTATATATTATTATTGAGAGAAAAAAAAAACGTTATTTCTGCGCTAAGCATTATTTCTAAATTAGCTAGCAAAACTCGCTAGCTAATTTAATTTGACTATCCGATTGCAAAAATTCTTTCAGTGGTATATAAGTTAAAATCTCACTTTAAAAGGCTACTTATTTATTCCAAAAACGCACGGTTCCCATAAAATAAGTCATAGTACTAACCTCAAAAAAAGCCTATTATAGCTAGAGATTACTTTATCCTATTATCCATTCTATCGATCCTCACCAACGGAAAACTCTTATTATATCATAGAAATATTCTATTTTAGCTTCCACATCCATTCATTTGCCGAGAATTCCCATCCGTATTTTACAGTTCAATACTTTTATATCGATTAGCGAGGGTGACCTGATCATCTCTGCTACAGAGACACCTTGAATCAGATGGAAGGTCAGTTATTGCGTCTACGTTATTTTTAGCTGTGCCTTTATAAAATAGGTCAACAATCTTAACACCATACTTTTTTTTTGCACTTGATGAAGTTTGTAGTGCCAAAGTTGTCGTAGCACAAAGAAATTTTGCCATGTGAATGTATTCATTTTATGAATTCTGGTTATTATGATTACACTATTTTTACAATATGTTGCTTAAAGAATCAGGTCATTTTAACTGCTAAAATAAATTCGCTGTTGGACATAGCTGCCTCCCCCAAGCGTGTGGCTGAAATGATGATGATGAAGAGAGTGGAGCATGTGACCATGGACCAATTCTGCCCTTGTCGCAATCAACAGAATCTGATTATGTTCGGGATAACATGTAATGCTTTCATCCACGGATTTTACATACAAGAGTTCCAAATTACCCATATACTAGTGTAGGATATTCCATATCTAAAGTAAGATAATAATCTATGACGTAATAAATTATATTGATGTAGTTCAACCAAATGGGTCACAAAACTGATTAGTTTACACTCATAGTCTTAACGCTCCGACGGTAAGGTTCGTTTGTGCGCCGCGCGTGACTTTCCGCTTCGTTACGTCTGACTCTTGTTCTGATTTAATTAAATGGTAACGAATTTTTCAAAATTTCTTAATTGTTTCCGTCCGAAAAAGCTCTTTTTTATCTTTTATCACTTTATCGTTTCCCCTTTTATTATCTTTTCGCCCGTTTGGAGGTTGGAGTGGCTGTTTCATTTCTTTTAAATTATGTCATATTTTTTCACTTTAATGCCTTGAGTCGTAAATTGTATCAAGTTGCTTGATAAATAAGATAGAAAGCCGTGGTTAATTATTCTCATTATATTTTATAACGAGGAAAATTATAAATATGGATTCAAAAAGAGTTTTATTACCTTCTCTGTAGGGTAGGTACGCACTCTTCAAAGGGGTACCAGAGTAAAATTTGAAAAACGACCCATTTGTCTCAAGAAAATACCCCCTCTGGGTTCAAGTTTATTACTTCTAGCTAATCTTAATTTATGACGTAAAACATTTGCGTAATTTAATTTTGAGTTTGCGATCAAATTGTCTGAGTTTTTGTGGCTGTATCAAATCATAGAAAGAATCGTTAAAATGTTGCAGACCACGCTTTAGTATTAGAGTTGGCATAACTAGTTTTGAAATTATACAATCCACTTATAGAGAAGATATTATTGTACTTGGTAGAAAGGGTGGAGCTTTCTTAATAGAAATGGACATCCGGTCATTTCAGTCATAAAATCAAATGCAACATAGAATGCACTATTTTATTGCTTCCATTCAAATCGAGGAAGCAGCTGTTGAAATTTTTATAATTTAAATAAAAGAATGATTTATTATAATATGAACAGAATTTCTACATAAAGTGATTATGTCTTAGATGACAACAAGGAATATATTATAGTGACAATAAAAAAGGTAAGTGAAAACCACAATCTCTAATGGAAAAAATCAAAGCTTATTTACTGCTACAGAGAAATTCAATTTGAAGCCCATCGATAAGCTGTCCGGTGGCGGTCTTCTACTAAAAAATGCATTACTTAATACCTACTGACACTTTCAGGGCAATATTGCCTGAAGTAAAAGTATTTTCAAAGCTATTGCTTTACTTACCGCTTGGTGGAATTTTTGTTTTGGCCACTTTTAGGGATTGTCACGGTTGTAATATGGTACTATCCTGTTTAGAAACATGTCTTAGCATTTTGTTAAAAGCAGAATTATTATCATCCTACCCTTTTCTATTGATTTAACGACATCCGCGACAGCAGCTGACACAACTTAATTTTTTCTATTATACGATGCCCAGACCAGAAAAAAAGACTATTAATAATAAAAAGATCCCCAATAACTTTTCCTAAACTGTCCTCAGATAAGAAGCAGATGGGGTTCAGGGTGTTACTGGTGTTACATAAATTGGTCATTAATGAACAATTCAATTAGCACTTTAGCACATCGATGATATAATCGTCGAATCGATAAGATAAACCACTTACGGCAACACTACCATCTGTTCAAAATGATCCCATAGCGTGTATTAATGCGTCTATATTTTTTGTTTCAAAGGATATTGAATTACTAACGATGACATAGATCACCGCAACATAAAACTTGAAACTCTATCGTGAAACCGTTAAGGTAGAAAATTCAAAAACTATAAAGGTGGAGCTGCAACAGAAGTGTAACAGACAAGTTTGCTAACGATAGACAAACAAAAAGTTTGTTTTTCTAACATCGCAAAAAAGGTCGCAGATAATAAAAGGCATGATGACAATGAATCACGTTTTGGAGTGGGACACTCATGTTACAATAACGAGCCCCTTGAATAAAATTATAATTTTTGTGTAGGCAAATAAAATAAACATGAAAGTTTGTGCAAACAAATTTTGTGCATAAGGTGGTATTCTTGGACATTGACAACTATAAAACCAGTCGGTTATACCAAATATAAACGCGAATATTATGTTGACAGTATTTTCAAATATATGGTTTGCTTTTTAACGAAATTAGGAAGATGAGGAACAAGCTTTGTGTTTGTGTGAACTTTTTTTTTTGTACGAAATCTGTCATCTTTTTCACCGATTTCTGGCACTCAAATATCACCTGAAGATAAATAGTGTCCTTTATATTTTATCGGTAAATCCATGCCAGTTGTTTGTCTTTACTTTTTTACTTTCATTTCTCTTGACACCATTCATAACTTTTCCTTTCCTGACAGGTTTTATTTAGATTTCTTGCATTTTATTTTAAAAATGTAATATTCTTTCTTACTTATTGCTTGGTTTTGCTTTGTCTTGTTCCATGACTTTGACTACGCCAATTAAAATTGTTGTCAAAATTTTTGGATTTGTACTTAAGTAGGTAAAGCTAATCTAAGCGAACATGCATTTTAGGATCGAAAAATTAAGTATGTTTATCACTTAGATTTATACAGTTATAAACCTTTAAATTTAATAACATATTATACAATCTTGCTTGTCTATTTATAAATATGGATTTTTTTATATAAATAAACTAGTGCTTGACTTTGATCTGACTTGATGGTAAGTAGTGATGCAATCGTTGATGATGAAGCGCACTAGTTTACTCAATTTACTCTAGCCTTGAAAACACCTAAATTATAATCGCACGGGAAGACCGCAGCCAAAACCAAACCAATCATCGAAACATATTCTACATCTTATTCCAAGACATGATCTATGTGCAAAATTTTGACCAAATCTGTTTAACCCTTTGAGCGTGAAGGAGTTAAAAACGTACACGTGCAAACTTTCAAATTTATAATATTAGTGTAATTTGTTTAAAAGAGTGGTTGTACTTAATTGAAAAACTAAAACTGCCAAGCGTAATGACATAGCAGGCCCTTGAATCCCTATGTCGTAGGTACTACTTCAGCCATATTTTATCGCTCTATAAAAATGTCATCCTCTTTCAATTTGGACTCAGTTGTTTTATTATGTACAGGAAAATTATTGCCATTTTTATTGCTAGAGCACGCACAATTTCGGACGCTATTTTACGACGAGTAATAAGTGTATTTTTTGCAATGTCAGTGTACTCAGAAGGGGAAATTGTTCATGGTTGTAGACCATGCTATTAAACGACTTGTATTACTCCTAGTTTGTATCAGAAATATTTTATTATAATATAATTACTAGCTGGTTCGGCAAACATTGTTATTCCAATATATCTAAATTAACAAAGAAAATATAAAGAGTGGGAGGAGGGTAAAAATAGCCTGTAGCCTATTCTCAGACTTACCAAATATACACAAAACCTATTTAGCAATGATAATTATGATGGCATATTAATACTAGCTGCTCCCAGCGGCATCGCCCGCGTGATAGCAGAAAATTATCCCAAGGGAACATACTTCCGGGATAAAAAGTATCCTATGTCCTATTCTAGGACATGGTCTATCCGTGTACCAAGTTTCATCAAAATCGGTCATTTAGGCGTGAAGACGTGACAAACAAACAAACTCACTTTCGCTTTTATTAGTAAGGATTCGTTTTTGTCGGAATCTAGAGCTAAATTAAAGTTAACTAACTGAATGTTTCGTGCTCGTAATTTTTTATCTATAATCTTATCCTTATCCTTACATCATCATCATGATATTATGGAGCCTATAAAATAAAGTCCTTACTGCAACTGCCTGTTTGCCTATTTGCAGTAAACTTAAAAACTACCAACCAATAGACAGAGTGATTCATGAGGTAGGTTTAAGTATAACCATGCATATTTTAAACAGTAGCTATACTTACATAAGCCGATAATTTCTGAGATTTGTAACAACCGTCGTATGTATTAAGGTTGCAAATTGCTGGACTGTATTTTTTGTAAATGAAATATTACATGTATACAATATTGCAGTCAGCTTGAGAACAACTTTAATGCGACTGACTGAACTCATTGGTTTATGTCTAAGTACGCAATATCCGCAAAGCTGGGGTTTTTTTACGGTAGGCAAAAATCATCTAATGACAATCCCCGTCCTTGGGTGTAGCGGGAGATAGTGTCAGACTCTTACTGACTAAAAACCCACACCGTTCCTTCTAGCCTCTTCATAGCAAAGCTGGGATAGGTCGTATAGTTGTTCGATCATTTTAAATCACAGGACTTCTTGTTTCACACAAGGATTTTAAGAAAATCTTTAAAAATATCAACCGGATATGCCTTAACTCCCTAATATTAAACAAGCCTAACAAGCTCTTCAAAAAGGTAGGGGAGCTTCTTTGAACAATAAAAAAAAAATTAATCAAGCCTTTAGATAAAGCAACTAACACAAATTAACACCTTAAAATGTTATCACGACACTTCAATCGGGTCATTGAACTAACCCTTTGAATTTTGCATATTATTAAAATACTAATATGCTACGGTAAATAGTACACGGAAAACCGACACTTACAGCTCGGTAATAGGTTAGAAAATTGGTTACCAGATATTTTTTTCGTCTAAGCTGTCTGATTGTTGATTAGTGGCCACCCTTGGGCCGTTCACAATGTCTTTACGGCTGGTTGCTTCGATTATGGTAATTTTTGTAATAACATCTCGAATTACTATTTGTCCCCTATTCGGACAATGGTATGTTGCAAAATTTTTCGATGACGGTTTGCAATTGACTTTTCGATGCGTTATAAATTAGAAGGTTTTGAAGGTTTAGGAGTGTTGTTTTGTCAGCTGCCTAAATAAATAATGGTTTGACGATAGTGGTTTTGGGTCTAGGTTTCCAGTAATTGGTCAACTCGTACGGCCTACTACGGCCCATGTGGTACGAGTTTCAGAAATTATATTTTCATTCGTCAACTCCCACGTATGTATGCGAGTTCCATAATTATTTTCTGAACGCCACCATGATGCAGGAGTTATTCCTAGTGTGAGGCAACATCTTCCAAAAAATAAATAAATAGCTTTAATAAGCGCAGAAAACAATAATTGTATACCTAGAGAATATTTTGGCAAGCAAGGATAAACCTTGAATAAACTTTTAATTACTTTTAAATACCGTTAATCTATCACGTCTGTAATTTTTTAGACCTTGTTAATATCATAAAATTTTTGTATAAATATTTCGTAGGCATTGTCTAGTTTGTCGACAGACTAATAGAAGTTAACGATGTCCTGACATGTCCGCTTTGTACTCGGAGTTTTTCGGCCAAGGTTGGATATGCAAGCCACATGAGGCTGCATAAAAGAGCAGCAAATCTGAGCTCACAAACATTATGAGAGGCCAAAGAATGCGGTCGCTGTGGCCGAAATCGGCTAAATGGCATCATTTTTCATTTTCATCAATAGAGGTTTGAAAAAGATCCTTCCTTAATGATTTCCCCTCCTCCTTTTCAACAAAAGCAAGCCAAGCTCTTGATTTCTCCCCTCCTTTGCTTACGGAAACATTACCATTCATGAGCAGCAATAGATATATCAAGTCGATAACAAAAAATCTAATGCAATTTAGCAGAAAATCATAAAAAAGGGAGTAAAACAATATTGATAAAATAATTATCATATTATAGATCCTCCCATCCTATCCCATCCTCCTATCCAAAACAAAGACCGGGAGGTCTCTCCCCCACTTGCTAACGTAATACGTGAATAGCCCGTGACAAAATTAAAATTTATTTTCAACATTGATCCTCATAAATTCTTGGTTGTTGTATATCCCTAACAACATGCTAATTGCATTAGGAAATCAACGTTTAATCTCCCCTTCGCATCAGAATTTTTAATTACTTCGCGTGATTTATTGAATATTAAGCTTTCAAAGTGTTTACTTCCATCATCAGTATTTGTTTTATTCCTGAGTCAATTATTAAAATGAATTGAACTTCATAGGACTCGTTTTGGATGCAGGATTTTTTAAAGAATCAAGGGTTACTCGTAATCTTTTGCTAGAAGTAGGTCTTTAACCTTCCTTTTTTTTATGAGGTAGGAAATCATCAAATGACTTCTGGAGTGTCAGACTTTTACTGATTAAAAAAACATGTGTGTAGCCACGGCCACTCCTTCAAACGTTCTCACGCTAACCTGCTCACTGATAATAGAATGATGAATGTAAATTCCTAAGTTAGGCCCTGGAATGCAAAGAGTCGCTTAAGGAACATAGTAGTAGGTCAGTAAAAGTCTCACACTATTTGATGATTTTCTCTCAAGAAAAAGGTGTCAAAATATTGTATGTTAGATCGCAGCAACATCATAGAGCTCTTGTTAGCGTAAGCTCTTTAGGCCCGCGTAGCACGTTTCCTTCTTTCTTTCCATTCTATTATATAGATTTATGTCATAATAATAGTAGTGACGAGACTCTTACCAAGTAGTTGATACGATCATCTATTTCGTCGAAATTTCTGTTATCACACCCTAGCACAAAATACTGTAATGTGAGGATCGAAATAACTCAATAACAATAAAACCTCATTACAATTACAAATATTTTTTTCTAGTTTTGCATAATTTCACCAAAGGGCTTTTTGAAGTTTACACTAAACCCGTGTAATCCGGGTTTTAACTTACAATAATGGGACGTGGTACATTGTTCGTAACCAAAACGACAATGTAGGGCGCAACCCTAATTTTCTAATGCTTATTGTGTCTAAAGGGCACTCGAAAGGTACTGGCGATGGTCAGTGTAACATTCCATTAGGTATAAGTACAGAATACATAATATAGTACGTAAATCTCTAAATGGTATTAGTGGTCAGATTGAAGAGATTTAATAACCTTTCGGAATACCTTTCCGGGAATATAACCCGCCCTTCGAACGAATGCTATTATACTACCGTATTATAATTTTGTAATACCACAATACCAGTTACAAAGTTCAGGATATGTACGTGGTGGTAAGTAAGTACATATCCTGAACTTTGTTGGACCAAGATCTGTAATGAACGTTGGTAGCATTTAATCCCAGTTTAAGACAGTCAGCTTAAATACAGATTAACTTGTAATGGTTTTGAGGAAGCAAATCAAAATATTTTGTTACTATATTAACAAAATTTCGCGGTATTATTCACACAAAACCGTTCGACTATTAACAGTCCCAATTAAAAGTTACTCCCAAACTTAAATGTAGAACGTTGCACTGAATTCGTTTCAAGAAATTCAGTTGGCTTGGCAGAGCAATTTGGTCTGACCTGCATTTGGGAATTGAATCAAACCGGTGCACATTCCCTCGAGGGAAAAGATTCAATCACCTTTCCGTTACTTAAATATACTACGTTTGTCTACACAAAAATATCTTTCAACAAGTCAAATAATATTTTTTTCTTGATTGTTATTACCTCATTTTAACGGTCGCTTTGGAATAACGGGAGTATCTAAATAAACAGCGCTTTGACTAGGAAAGCTTTAAGTTAAATAATGCTTGATAAGCTGAACTAAAACAGAATTCATGATTTTCACTACTATAAAAAAAAGTTACAGATGTAAATCTGGCTTGAACTTTGTCTAAAATGTGAAATTGATTTGAATAGCGAACAGAACTCAGGAACCGTTGTCTACGTTTTACTTTTCCAAATGGTTTGCAATTTGTCCAAAAGTAATTTCACTACCGTATTTTTCTACGCAAACGTTTTTTCCTTCCTGAATATCAAGATGATGTCATCCTTATATTATTCCACGAATATTTTAAGTGGCATCAACAAACTCCACTTCGAATCGCTTAGAACTTTGTTTGCTTACGTTTTCAGAAGTAAACAAGAATATTTGTATTTACTCTGGAGCTTTACGGGTTTTATTTTTAATACAGAAAATACACGTCTCGTTTTCATTTCCATCATTAAACCGAGAGCTCTCTCCATCACAAGTTCGAATGAGTAATCGTTCGTTACGTCAATTTTAGATTTATTCTAATTCGTTTGCAGACGAAATATCTACATAACCATGATTTTTAACAAGATAACCATAAATTATTGAAAAACGAATAAATATCGTGGGCTAACCATGTCTTAAGAGATCCGTATTCATCTCAGCGCAGTCAGATCAGACAAAGGCTTTAAAAGATCTATTGTTGGAGCGTGTCTGGTCTGGTTTAATACCTTCCATTTTCACCTCTCTTTGTGGTCGAGGAATGTCTTTCAAGAGTCGCTTTAGACCAGATAGATGAAGCTATAGGTAATTGGTTTAGTTATGATGATGGTTCTTGTATCATTGTGGGAACTTGTAAGCTATTTTGATCGCCTATTGTCACTTATTGTAGCAGATGAATTGGTAGATGATACTGCTTTTTTTACTGCATAGATATAAATTGGATTAGTGTTTAGATGAAATTAAAAAAATCAGCGAAGTCAAAATACTCAAGACAGTTTATAGACCTGTAAAATATATGAAAGATAGAAGGCAATAGAGGAACTAATTACGAAGAGTTTGGATAGTAGAAACGCCTTTAGGAAGAAGACGCGCTGCGCCGATTCCAAATTGGTATCGGAAATATCGGAATAAGAGCAAAAGGATGACAATAAAACAACGAAAACAAATTCTTACAAGATGTTTTGTATGCCCACTCCCACATAAATCTTTTAATATTCTTTGTAAACTCCTCGCTTTTACGCAATCGAACTGCTAAAGGTTAGATAGATTATGATGTTTGGACAACCCAATTTACACAGTATCCGCCTTCTGCGCATGGATTGCTGATTTGATACGCATCAGGATAAACATTTGTATGGCCTACAGATGTTTGTGCCGCAACTCCAGAACAGATTTATTTGTACAAAAGATTTGTGTATATAACGGCAACCATGACAAAGAATGAAGCAACCGATATGATTACTAAAGAGGGAGTTTCTAAAGATAAAGGACTCTTTATTGAGGTAATAATAATCATGTTTTTTTTGGTTTTGGCAGTTAAGTACAAACTCATAAAAGACAATATTATGTCAGTACTTTATAATATTACAAGCAATTCCACTCACCAGTATTCAAAATCGTATAAAATTTAGCGTATAAAGTGTAAATGAAAATGAGAAAAGAAGTATTAATCATAAAAAGAAAATCTTAAATATGCAATTTATCAATAACTATCTTAAGCCAAATTATAGCTAAGATTGATGTCCCTACATCAATATTCAAATCACAACGACATTGTTCTGTAAAGAATCTGAAGCTAAGAACAGGGTGAATAAGACAGGGGTCACTGACCTACCTGAGACGTAAGGGTTGGTTTCCACACATCGTTGTTTAGCTCTTTGTCCCTTTATAAGCTTTGTTACACACTTGTAAGTCGTTCCACCTTGCTTTGTGAACTAGATTTTATTACCTACAGGGTGATTTTAACACCACTTTATCTGTTGAAGCCTTGTTGATTAGTATCAAAATTATTAGTATCACAATTTGACTGATTTAGAAATTGTCTCTTAGTTGCTTATTCCGTCACTAAAATGTCTATGCATATTTGATGAATACTGCTAATAGCATAATTGAAGACAATATTGACTAAGTACACTGAATTCCTGATCAACGGTACCACTGTATATCCATATCCCCGGAGAATATCACTTGTGACGATTGTGATGTCATGTCATCATGTGATGCTTAATTCATAAGTATTCTTGGCCCTATTCCCATAATGTCGCAAAGTTGAAAAGTAAAACGTCTGGCTCAGTCGACTAATGCAATATGTATTTCAAATGCGGAAAAATCCGTCCAATGTCAAGGCTTGTTTTCTCTTATTGGATAAACCAATTCAATCCCCGAGTGCTTTCGCAATCAAATCGCCTGAATATTGGAATGCCTTGACCTATTGCATTTTTATCTTCAATGTTTATTTTTTATGTATAGACTTTATCAACCGTTCTAACTTTAAATAATGGAATCATACTTAGTCTATTGTGTTAAATTAGAATGTTTTCAAAAAAAGTATCGTGCTGTATATACTACATAGTGATCCACACATTAACCTGTAAAATAGTCTAATCTTTAGCATAAAGAGTTAACTGTGTGAATAACAGCATCCTTTTGTACCCTATTGTAGTTTTGTGAGAATATTTTCTTGATACCACTGGGTCACCTCATGAAAATAAAAGATCTATTGTTACTCGTATTGTCCGAAACGTATTAAGCAGTCAAATAAGCACCCCTTTTTATTAGACGACTATGAATTGCATCGTAAAAGGTAAACGGTCAGTTTCTCTCTGAATATTTTATTCTTTTGTCCCTAATCCTATGCGTAAAGTCGTAAACTTTCTCAATCCGTATGCAACACTTCCAACAATTTTGTTTTTATCCCACCATTCTTTCTTTCTCTTTTTCTTTTAGAAATAAACTTACAGAAAAGTTTAAAGTCATGCTTCACATGAAACCAAGTGCAAATAAAAAAAAATGGTTCTTTTAACAGAGGACTTATTTTTCAGTTGTTCCTATCATCTCTTTTTTTGCCCGATCAAATATGAAATCGAAACGTGTTTTTCCGATCTACCTAAGATTCGCTACAGTCTAAATAATCACCATTTGGACTAAAAGCCTCAGCTTAATGAGATTAGTTTTAATCAACGTCAGTAGATAGCACTAAAAGCCTCCACAAAGCCCTGAGGTAACCCAGGAGTCGTTAGGGGAAGCGTTATTCCCATTTCCCAGTATAGATGTAGGCCGAGACACCGCGGAGAACGCTTAAACTGTTGTTATATCCGAAATGTAGGTGCAAAGTTCGAGGTTAGTAGTTTAAATTGAAATTGATAATAGTCTAGCAAATGAGCGTTAATTGAAATTTGAAATTCTGGTAACGTCTGTAACAAATTTACATTTCAACAGTTCTGTTATTAAATTAAGTATTCCAACATCACATCATGCAATCCATGCTATAGTCTACACATATGCTCCAGAATCTGAATAATTTATTAGCACTAACAACTTCCACTGAACTGTCCTGATTATATCCTATGGGAAATCGGAAAATAGACAAATCAATAGCCGAGGAGTTCGTTCACCAGCCATAAGGTATAGTTAACGAACCATATTTGGCCTACTTAACCCCTAGAATTTGACCGAAAATCAAAAGCATCAACCATACAATCTGTTACTTCAGTTCCTAGTTCTTTGTTACCAATTTTACTTGCGGCCAGTATGATCTACCATTTACTTTCTCCTGAATCGTCCATTGCGCATTTCTTAAGTGTGTAATTATTGCGTTCATTGGCTCATTCCGTTCTATGAGAGGCGTATACAAAATTGCTGTTTAGCTTCAGGGCAACTTAGGGCTTACACCAAATTATTGCCCACTTACGTGACTTTGTAAATTGGTTTTAGAAAGTTCGATGCAAGAGTTTATCATGTGATTTATTGTTATTAGCTTCGTTGGTTATTTGTGCGGTATGCGGTATGTTGAACTGTAAACTTGCGTTTTTGAATCATGCCAGCCACTTATTTGAAATAGACACATTATCAAAATTACTAGGTTCAAACTGTAACATCACGAAAAGTAGCTTTAGGCTACTTTACATCAACATGATGTGGTCCAGTTTCTATAATGGTATTTATTTCAAGTTAGTCAATGTTAATAATAACATAAATCATAATTTTCACACAATCGTTCAATTTATTCCATTTCTCGGACCAGCTCCAACATTTTTTATAACCTGACCAAACTCAAATGGCAATCAGATGCAAATTAAAATCGTTCAGGTCAAACTCGATCACGCTCTCATCGGAATCGTGAACTGAAACGAGATTTTGGAACTAGTTGCAAAGATAACAATTGAAGATCACAGGTGTTGGAGGGACGACCACTTGCAAAAACCGGCCGCACAACTTGATGCATACCTTGATACTGTATGCATAATTCCTTATGATTATTGTCATGCTGGCGGCTGCATTAGAAACTCAAAGGACTGGGAACTTTGACGTGCTTTTGCATATGACTGTACTAGATAGTTATTTTTGAGGTCGTTATATAACTTGTTGATGCTTGCCTTTACTTGTTTAGTACCACATAAAATAAGAATTTATGGAGATTCAGGTTCACATACCCAGGACGATCGTAAAATTGTTAGAGGATTCTAATTATTTGCTTTTGCAGCTAGTACAAGATGTTATAGGGTTTTTATTCCAATTTATGTATTCCACCATAAACTAGCATTAATCAGATATTATTTTTATGGCAACAGTAGTTTGTTATGTGAAATTCCATTATTTTTGCATGGCTCTCCACAAATAGTAAAAATACTTGTTAGAGCTGTTGCACATCCAATTTTATAAGCCTCATCTTGCTTAAGATCACCACGCCGATTGAATGAATTAGGGACAGTCACGCTCAAATAAGCATTTCATCTAGTTTGCCAAATCTAGTTTTTCTTCATACCGATCTAATTGGCATTTCTCGTTTCAGGTAAGCTGTTATTAAGATCGTCTTGCTACATGTCAGTAAGTATACAATATTCGACTTCAAATTGACCCTTTTACGGGAACACAAAGTTATTAATATTAGAACGTCAAGAGGACCCTTAACGGTACTTTTAAACGGTTGCCGACATCCGAATTGGTATTTGAAAACGATTGAAGTTCCATGGTGAGTTAATTATGGGTTGGACTGGACCGTGAGTCCGTGACCCTTAGAAATGGACCTTTTGTAAAGGGAGTGTAAATGGTTATTTAAGAAACATAGCGAGGTCAATGACTTCTGCTAATGACAGGCAAAGAATATGAAACTTATTCACAGGAGGATTTTGTGTCGCAGCGAAGTAAGTACCGTCATATTTTATGGTCTTTGAGTGCATACTTTAGCAATTTGCTTTCCATATGAACTTGGTGTGATTCTTGGTAGTTAAATTTTATCACTAATCTTCATTAAATACTGTCGAGTCACTTTAGTATGCTCGTCTGTTATAGTAAACATTATAAACGCAGTAAAACTTTTAATGCTCATGAAAACTGAATAAATGGTTTTGACTTTAAGCCAGGAAACATGTTCAAATAGTTTCGTTTTACAACCAATGTCAAGAAATTATAATGAAGCGAATAATTGGTAAGAAGCTTTATTGGAAACTTACGTCACAAACAATTCAAAATACTTATCAACTCGTGTTATTGTTTTGATCTGATATAGAAGTCTGTCACGTTCGATATTATCTTTAGATATATATGGATCATCATGCTTATCATGTTGGTGATCTTCCGGAGCTAGCCTATAGGGCTCGTTCCACGGACACGCGCGGCGTTGCATGGCTGATGACGTCTGACTCAGCCTTGCGTACGCGTATAGCATCGGACGACTGATGTCAGTCTGTTACAAGTTTACGTGTTAAGTTTTATACATTTTTAAAGTCATTGTCGATTGACGATGACGAATTCTATTTAAAGTTGGTGTACATTTCTTATTTATTTTTTCCAGTCTAGTTGACTAGTTTATTTCATTTTAGAAGAAAATTTTGTTTGATTTTGCACTGCTTACATCAACTGCATTATTCGGTACATTATGACATCTGCATTTAACCATGTCAAGACTTGTTTCAACACCGATTGCAACGATAGTAAGATAGTTTAAATATTTGCCTGTTTATTTTATTTTGCTATTATTTAACGCCAGCATGATCTGTGTCTCAATCTGTATCGATAAGCCCACAGAAAAGTTGGATAAGCTATTCGGTGGATATACTAGGTTTCTGCCAGGGCTGTGGAGTGTTCGAAAGAGTTACCGTGGCCATGGAACATTGATTTTTAGTTAGTAAAACTCTTGACATTTCCTTTCACTCTACCCAGAGCAACAAAGAAGTCATTTAATAATTGCCCGTATAAAAAAAGATTTACTAGTTTAAAGCGGAACTGACTGAAACTGACCTTTTTAGAATTCGTCCCTCTAGACGATAATTTTCATTACGTATAATCGTTACTCATTGAGAAAGTTTTAACTAAAGTACTTAACGCTTAATTATCTCATCGAGCAATACTTGTGCCCGAACCACTCCCTATTTTGTTACAGGTGGTTGCATATTAGCACAGTGACCCCGTTTCTCTCACAGTGCGGGGTCGCCTCCCGTACAATAATTGTCGATAATCTCTCCATCTCGCTCCTAAATTGGGAAGCTGAGATCGCGATAAAGGCGTGAACAAGCCTTGCTGCAATAAACGTTGCATGAGCTTTTGTCAAGCAAGCAAGCGAGAATTGCATAGAAAAAAAGAATGAAAGGGATTGGATTATTGTATAGTTGTTTTATATCATCAAAGCGGGTTGCTCTTAGAAGGTTTACGTGTAGATTCGCGTATACTTTGTTCTGTGTGCGTAACCTCGAAGCGCTCGGCCATCGGGATCCAACGCGTTACCTACCTTTCTTTGTGTTTTCATCAAACAATAGTTAGATTTGTTTACTCTTTTTTGTAATGCTACTCATCGTATTATTTTCTACCCTGTTGTGCTGTTTACTGGAATACCGTCCTCAATAAGACCTATTCTATTAATACTCAGAATTGTGATATTGTTTAAGATTTTCATTAAACGCGACCAACACGTAAATAGTATGACAAACGTGTCAATCAAAACTGCATACTGTTAAATAATGTACCAAACACGTAGAATTTTATAATCAATTCAATCGTTGACTGCACTGTTGAATCTGCACAACCAAGAGTGAACAAGAGTGAATAAGAACAACTAAGTATAGTTATTTTAAGGGTTTTTTAAATTTATATACACTAGTGCTTGACTGCGAACCTGATGACAAGCAGTGCAGCAATTGTTGATGATGAGACGCACTAGTTTATTAAGAGCCAAGCTCTTAATAAACTATTCACTCTAGCCTCGGGACACCAAAATTATAATCGGACAGTTTTGCCTCTGTTACGAGTATGAAATTCGCTCATAATATTCTGCTAATTAAAAAAGTCTTGCTTAAAAACCCTAACTAAGCTAAAAAAATAACAATCGATAGCTAGTTGCTTGCGATTGTTAATTTCTAGCTTGTAACATATAAGTACATAAAACTATAAAAGGCAGACATAAGTACTATAAAATTCTACAGCATTTAAATACCTATCACAAAACTGGGTGTGTAAGTTGTACGTTAAGTTTTGTAATATGTAGTCCGTGTGGTCATGCAAATGAAAAGACCACCTTAAAAGTTCTTGCATTAGCTAAGTCGTGACATCAGATAAAGACACATCAGTATGACAAGCAGTGATTGGATAATCGACGCATCTGGATCTGTCAAATATAATGGATCCAGTTATAATATAGCTTTTCATCAAAATGTGCCTTATGTAGTTGAAATAGGATACAATTGTGCAAGACTGAGAGACTCAGAAGAAAGGGGTGGCCTTGCCCAGCATTTTATCAGCATTATCAGCCTTACCGTGTTCTTACTGCTGGGATTCTTTCTAGGAAATACGTAGGGTCCAGTGCGGATTGGTAAATGTCATATCTTCAATTGTTGGTTCTAGAATAGCAACTTGTATCTTCATGATTTTTTCTTTCACATATATCAGAGCAGTTGTTATGAAATCAATACATATTATAAAACTAAGCCCCCCCGTCGCATCTGTCTGTCTGTCTATCTGAACGCGGTAAATTAAAAAAAAAAACAAGCAGTTTTCACCACTCGATAGTTATTTTCAAGGAAACCTTCCTTGAAAATAACGCTTAATATATAATTTGTAAAGTTTTTGTATTTATTTCTGTGTACATCCTTACTAATATTATAAAAGCGAAAGTGAGTTTATTTATTTGTTTGTTTCTTTGTTACGTCTTCACGCCTAAATGGCAAAACTGATTTTGATGAAACTTGGTACACGGATAGACCATGTCCTGGAATAGGGCATAGGTTACTTTTTATCCCGGAAGTAGGTTCCCTTGGGATAATTTTCTGCTATCACGTGGGCGAAGCCGCTGGGAGCAGCTAGTTTACGATATAAGTATATAATCCTACTAATATTATAAATGCGAAAGTTTGTATGTATGGATAGATGTATGGATGGATGTATGGATGGATGTATGGATGGATGTATGAATGGATGTATGGATGGATGTATGGATGTTTGTTACTCTTTCACGCAAAAACTACTGAACGGATCTCGATTAAACTTGGTACACGAGTAGACCATATCCCAGAATAACACATAGAACACTTTTTATCCTGGGATTATGTACGCGGGTGAAGCCGCGGGCAAAAGCTAGTAATAATATATAATAATATAATAATTGATTCTTGATTGATTGATCGATCTGGGATTGAATCCGTCCTTGTAAGTCGATGCTGTTATCATAGGACTACTACTGCTCTATTTGGCCAGTAGTGGACCACAAACTAGGATAGAAAAAGGGGACACAACAGCAACCGTTATTGGAAATTAAACGTTCATTTGTTAAAGCCATTTACTCACAATGATGAATAATGACAAAGCTACAAACGTAACAGCAATTTAGGCAACATTAATAGTTAGATACTCCAACCACGTTTCCACTCTGGCAATAATTACAAACGTTTTGTCATGAGCCCTTGCATTACCTAAACATATTACCTGCAATTTATATTGCTGTATGTCTAAATGCACAGATCAGTGGCGTATATACCATCTGAGGCCCGTGTGCCAAATCATTAGATGGGGCCCCAGAAAATTGTCAACTTTGTAATTTATCTTTTCGAATACCGTAATTAGAAACAGAATAAAAAGACAATAACATAATGAACGCGTTCGCTTGGGGTTTAATTCTAATACACGAGGGCTTTTATATTTCGTCTCTGAAGGTGGGCTTCCCAGTGTCGTTTCTATAAGGTGGTAAACCTGGCCACATACCACGGGAAATTGATCCTTTTCTTATGAATGCATCTTCTTTTTCTTTCTGCTCTTGTCCCATATTACAAGGAGTTAGCGTAACACGATTTTTTTTCTTCCATTCTGTTCTGTCACCCGTCACACTATCACAAATTTTTAGAAATGCGTTGAATAAATCTGAATAATTTACTTGAATTTGTATATTTATTTCTTCTGAGCTCAAGACCTCTAGGTCTGGGGCCCCACCGAGCCAGGGTCCCATAGCATTTAGCCAGGCTTGCCACCATACAGTTACACCACTAGCACTGATATATGTCGTGTACGTAGATGATAAGCCACATTTGTATGCGTCGCCGTCTGTGAGTGAAGAGGCTTGTAGCATCTATAAGACACAGGTGACTAACACACTGAAAAATTACGCCCTTGTGAACAGTCGGAATACATTTACTGGTATGGCTGGGTAAAAGCTTTTCGTGTTTGTGACATTTGTATGATATTAATGTAGGAGGGTCTAGATGTGAGGTGTTCTATTGTTAAGTAACAATTACATGAAACCGCAGACGTATATGTAGGGGGGAGTAGGTTAGTAGTAGGATGTTGGGCTACCAATTTATAATTCTATGATGAATGCCAAAATATTGATAACTTCACACAAAAATCAGGCATGCCAGGGAGGGACCAGCCTGGATAACTTTGTCGCACTCAGATGGCGAAACGAATTTATATTTAGCACATGGTCTAGAATCGCACTTAGAACACTTTTTCGGTAGTTTGTTCCTTCCTAGGATAATTTTCTACTATGACGCAGGCGAATCCGCTGGAAGAAACTAGTTATAACACATGAAATACTAGTTTATGTCAGTGGAAAATTTTGGAAATTTGCCTTTGTGCTATTCTAGGATATAGTCTACACGTGTACAAAGTTCCATCAAAAATGCGTTCAGCCATTCGAGCGTGAAAAAGTAACAAACATACACACAAACTTTAGGCTTTATAATATTATTAAATGGTATAGTGTTACGTGTAGTGTGACAATAGGAGGAATGGAATTCGTGAACTAATGTTACGATTAATTATTTACTTTTAGTCGTTGGTAGGTAGTACTCTAATTTCTGTTATTAGTCAGTAGGAACATTGATGTTTTTTTTTAACCCTTCAGATACCGTCAATTAGAGACACAATAGTAAGACAATAGATGCGCGGCCACCGGTGGTCGCTTGGGGATTCATGAATTAAACTTAAGAAAATAATCTTATCGTAAAAATTAATGATGTATGTCTACCAACAAAAAAATACAAAAAATCACATCCGTAAAGTAAACGAGATTTGATAAATTAAATTGTTGGTCGTGTTCATTTTCATTTGTTTCGGTGCATGCGCACGCGCTGCGCTGCATCTCCGGCGAGCCGAACACAACCGAGTGTTGGTCGCACGCCGACCAATCAGCGCCTCAGTTGCTATTCGTCACCCGTCGTGTGTGGTAGTGTCGGTGCTCGTGATGTGACCGTTCGAACATCGAACTCAATTTTAAAATTCAAATTCCGAATGTTGACTCGAAAATAATGTGCATTTTAGTGAAATGAAAATGTGCTCGATTTCTATTGCGACTATTTTGTGTTAATGGATTTAAACGATAATACTGTTAGCAGTATTTGCGGTTGAAAATATTGTTTTGCTGGATTGTTAACTATGGTGATCGTCAGTGTTTTTAACAGGTTAGTTTATATTTAATTAAGATAAAATTATGTGTGGCATGGATTTGTGTTTAGTTGTATTGTGTGAAGTAAGGGTAAGAAGGTATGTTTATCTGCCTGCTTGATTGGACATCATACCGTTGTAGTTGCGCTGTCTTGATTTTAATCAAGTGCAACAAATCTATACTATAATATTATAAAGAGGTAAAATTTGTAAGTTTGTAAGTTTGTAAGTTTGTATGTAGGGGGTAATCTCTGGAACTAATAATCCAATTCTAAAATTTTTTTTACTGGCAGAAAGCTTCATTATTCCTGAGTGCTATAGGCTATAAATTGTTTCTATAGCATGTATATTAACCGAGCTATCACAACTTTTGTCTAGCAAGTCGGAAAAAAATACCTCATAAAATAGAATTATTTGCGTGCGCTGCCTAAACAGTTGCTTAAAATTAAAAACAATGTATGGCTACCTGGTTCGTCTTAATTATTTCTACAAAAAAGTCCGCGGTACCATATCTCTATCTTTTATATTTCATCTTTTATACTTCTTTTATTGCATTAAAAGTATTTTTTTTCGGCATACTTACGTTTGGTTGATTATTTGAGCAACAAAATATTAATTCTTATGACAATAAATTATTTCAGTATCACAAGAACATTATACAGATAAGATTTGCCATTTACAGCATAGCAATTGGTCAATTGCAGTGGTGGCCGAGTGGTAATGGCCCCGACTTACGAGTTGTAGGTCGCAGGTTCGAACCCAGCCAGGCGCATTACTTTGTGTAATTTATTTCATCACCACTGCTCTCAAAACGGTGAAGGAAAACATCGTGAGGAAACCGGCATGTCCTAGAACCAAAAATTCGAAGACATGTGACATCCACCAACACGCACTGGGCCCGCGTGGTGGATTACGGCCCATTCCCTCTCCTAGAGAGGAGGCCTGAGTCCCAGCAGTGGGAACATTAAAAAAGGCTGATGATGATGATGATGATGAATTGGTCATACAGTTTCGAAGATAATATAAAATTACTAAAACGCAAAATGCCCCTAGCGTAACTTTCATTGTGCAGACGTTTTACCTATTTTTTTTTTTTATGGTGGGCAAAAATCATCTTATGACAACCCCCGCCCTTGGGTGGAGCGAGAGATAGTGTCAGACTCTTACTGACTAAAAACCCACCCCGTTCCTTCTAGCCTTCAAACCAGGGCACGAGTTCCCTTTCGGATAACCCTGGACCCGGTAGGCTTCGACCCAGCTGGGCCTCTGCAGTTGCTGACAACTTCTTGAGGCGCGCGGGAACAGTGCGCGCCGTCGACGTCTTGGGCTCGGTCCATTACCGGACGATCGGACAGCAAGCTACCCATGGCTCGCCGTCCGCGAGCCCGCGTCTACGGTGGCCGGAAATCGGGATCGGAATCCCGGCGGCGGCGGCGGGGGCGCCGTTGCCTGATGCGGTCTGCCTCCGCCTTTGCTAGCATTACTGCTTCGCAGAAGGAGGCGACCGCCTGCCATTCCTCCTCGCTAAGGACCATGACCTCAACCAGAGCCCGCCGGGAGAGGTGTCCGCCGCCGATCGCCCCCACGAGGGCACGGCGATGCTCTGCCCAGGCAGGGCACACCTCGACTGTGTGCTCCACCGTGTCCTCCGGGCGTTCCGCACAGTGGCGACACTCGGGCGTCTCTTCCGCTTTAATTCGGTGCAGGAACCTCCCGAACTTGCCATGTTCGGTGAGGACCTGTGTCATACGGAAGGTAAGGACGCCGTGAGGCCTTTCCAGTCACGCCTCAAAGAGGGGACTTACCGCCATAATTGTGGCGTGCCCAACGCTTCACCTATTTGCCCATAGATGGCGTCCTGCAATAACGTAATTTTTCTGAATCGCGGTGTTAAGACTTTCTGTGGATTGATGACCCTCTCGAATTATTATGCCCACGTTGTCGTTAGTTGGAGTTCTTCTGTCAGTTGCTTATTGGTTTCGGTTGTTTCGTTCGTATGGTTGTTGTTGTTGATAGATACCTCATAATCGAAAATATCGTAATTTCGTTGTACGTTTTTGTATGTTCGTAGTTTCGTACTTCGTTCTATCGTAATAATCGCTACGAGTTATTCGATATTCGTTATTCGATATAAATGAGCAGCGCCTCTCGAGAAATAGAGAATATATTTCGCAAGCACGCGCTAGAGAATCTAGCTCCGAGCGCTCACAGCGCCTCGCTAGCCAAAATGTGAGGACATCGCGGGCCGGTGCTCGAGGAACTAGCGCTGAACGTGCGCACCGTCTATCTGAGTTAAGGCAGCATGTCTCTGAGACAAGGGATAGGGAGACTAGCGCTAAACGCTCGCGGCGGCTTGGTAGGTAAAATGTCATAACATCGCGGGCCCGTGCTCGGGAATCTAGCGCTGAACGTGCGCAGCGTCTATCTCATTTAAAGCAGCATGTCTCTGAGACAAGGGATAGGGAGACTAGCGCTGAGCGCTCGCAGCGGCTCGCTAGGCAAAATGCCATAACATCACAGGCCCGTGCTCAGAAATCTAGCGCTGAACGTGCGCATCGTCTAATCGAGTGTAATCTTATTTTAAAACAAGAAATTTTCCGCGGACGAAGTCGCGGGCAGAAGCTAGTTACGTTAATAAAGTAGGTGGATAGGCAGTTACCTATGTCTTAATATGGGCAATGTGTACCGGAAGACGATGCATTTTTCGTCACGCTCAATCAGCTCTGTAATCTTATTATGTATTGATTGGTATGTACTTGGCAATAGCTAACAATTTGATGGAAACATTAAGTCACGACTACCCACTTTGTTGTGTGGAATGAATTCGATTCTCTACTCCCACGCATAGTACCTACAATTACTATAGATAAGAGCAATACATTATGATATTATCGTACTATCGACAGATTCGAGTTTATTACTCATAAATTTTGAATACCAATCCACACTAAAACTCGAATCTTAATTAGCTGTTAGAACGATGAATATTTTAAGAACAATCACATTAATGGTTAATTAGGTAAACGGATGCACTGACCTTTTTACATTCTTTCTTTTTATGACAGTCATGCATAACTGGTATTTTGGAATTCCAAACATTGGTAATCAAGACCATGACCTCACACACAAATCCAGGTAGGTATTGAATAATGATTCATTTGAAATTTCCAATTCCATTCCTATGAATTTTAAGTTGCCTTCCAAGAAAACTATCGATCTTCTCATAGTAGGTATAGTAAAGTAAGTAGATGGATATATCACGAACCTACCCCGTTATTCCCAGGGGTCATCAACGTTCCCTGATTCGACACGGTAGCTCAGTAACCAACATTTACGTAAGCACCTGACAGTATCGTGTCGTGTGACATGCATCCATCACGTTCTTCCGCAAAGCATACCCGTATCACCGTCATACTCTGACGCCTGCGGTACTGTGCTACGATTTTGCACCTTTTTTCTCCCCTTACCGCGTCCTACCTCTTCCTCACCAGAGTAATTTAAAAATGAATAAACCATTAACAATGTTTTGTTGTTAAACAATTTTAAAAGTACAGCATTCGAATTTAGAGCTTCTATTTGATTGGCAGCAGAGAAACAAACGTTCCGATACATTTCCGATTACGCACGCAAAATGGAAACTGACTGATCTTTGAATATGCATGTGCATGGTCAGGCCAGCTGTGCACTTCCACGCATAATCACGGTTCCCTCTCGTTACCGAGTGTTTGACTATCGAGCGATGTATCGGTGACATAGATATCGGCCATTAGTGTGCCAATATAAACATTAATAAGTGGATGATTGATTAGACCACCGTGGCAAACTAGTCTGAACTGGTGTGGGATTTCATCTAATGTCTTTGCTCGTTTAGAAGCCAAGACTTTCGGAATAACTTTGAAGATAAGAAATTAGTTAGTAAATAAGATGTTATTTAGATAGTACTACGATAAGGAATACATAAAGTAATGTTTTTGATAAAACAGAATTATAATAGTATATTTGTGTTTATTTCAGTAATTACTTGCCTACTTAAAGGCTTAGAAGTAGATGGCTAAACTAATCGTAAACAGCCAATGGTTAAGTACAACGTTGGCGTTAACGTTGGTTAATAAATACAGCCAAACGAACCATTATTCTCAGTGAAAGTCTAGAACAATAAAGCTATTATCATATCAAATAAATTAAATACGCAAAGTATATACATAAGTTAGTAAAAGTAGGTACGTATAATAACAAGAGTAGAGAATGGAAAAAAAAAAACGTTGAAAAACAAAACAGTACAACCCAACAAGACGAAATGCGAACAGATGAAATAAATGTCCATTAAAACATTCTCAAGTTTGAACATTAACCTGAAAACTGAGTAAGCTAAAATTACTCATCATAAACATCGCATTTAATTTTTTTAAATTTCTGTTTATGCTTGTCTTGTCTTACTTTTTGTAGAAACGCAACCTCACTTACGCATAATGACTGCTTGAATTTTAATAATGCCATGAGCATCCATAACTCCCGAAGTTTAAGCAAATGGAGTATAATTTGTCAAAATTCCCATAACATTATTTTTTTCTGGACTGCAATCAAGCCAAAATCTTGTTCTGAAGCGACGAAAGTGATCAAAGAAAAATTACCACTTTCAGAAAATAATAAATCATTGCGCTTTTTGTCCCTACTGTTATTCGAGAGTGGGACGTCAGTGTGCAATGAATCACGTAGCATGTCCTCGCCCACGGGCATATTTACCTCTCAAAGTGCTCCTAACTCATTTACCGATAAATTACTTCTGGCCTTATAGACCTTACTATCATATGCATAAGGATCAATTCTTCACTGCTGATTATCTTCAACCCCGAGGTCATTCACTGCAACTACTTGACTTGAGATGAATTTTGACTTGATTATGTTGAGAAACAAATTCTGCTGCTATGCTACTCCTGTGTGTTTTACGATGCAGCTGATATCCAGAGTTAATTAAATTCACCGAGGAATTTGCTGATAGCATCTCTAAGAAAGATTGATGAGCCTAATCTTTTCGATTTCTTAAAATTTCTGACGATTCTACTATTAGCATGTTTCATATACAGGGTTATTTGTAAATAAAGAGCATCATAAACAATCACTTTTGTTCTCTGATTTTTTACAAAATATAACAAAATTACCAAAAATAAACCTTTAAGATTTCGTTGTATCTAAGACATTTCAACTCTGTATTTTGCTGTATCTACTTACGGCTCTCGTGCACTGTTTTCGTAATAATAGTAAGCAGGCTCCCGAAAACTTGTCATTACACCTACCTAGCAAGCATTCGCACCATTCTCGTGCTATCGTGTACTCATCACACTAGAAAATTGATACGCCAGCATAGACTTTTTAACATTTAGAACGTTCAATTTAAATATATTTATTTTTGTATGAAAATCTGATGAACTAAAATATGTTTTTAATTATGTTTAAAGTCGTAGAACAAAAGTTGTAGCTTATGATGTTAGTAACATAGTCCTGAGAGGTTGCCAGTGTTTAAAAATAACCCTGTATAAATTCTAGCTAGTCTGTGATTTTAATTCATACAAAATCGCTACACAAATCAAGTTGAGAAATTATGCGACAATTCTAACAACTTTTACTATCACCTTAACAGTTAAAATATACTGACATCCATGTCATCAAGATGGTATAAAAAAGGAAGAGGTACCGCTTAATGCAACAGGTTTCCAACTAGCACGGATACCGGTTCCTCTCAATCCTGTTTAGCATTAGAAAATTGTAGTGAATTGGGTCACACACGCGTAATGAGTTTCTCGCCTCATGTCCTTAGGGATTTGCACTAGTGAAAGTTGCTAGTCCTACTTTGCGGATTGTCACCAATTAGCATAAGCAATTTGCATTTCGTAACCCCGGCATCACCTGACAATATCCTAGGTCCCTTGTGTAACATTTCTGTTTCTATTTGGTCCCTCCTGCCATTTTATGCAAAGTACCGAAAAGGTGTCCGTTTACATAATAAAGAGAGGTTTGAGATCATTATGTTTTCTCTCTAGAATGCTGTAATAACCATCCCAATTAAAAACGGCTCATCTTAAATCTCAAAATTCGCATGTATGCAAAAATTTGATGAAAGTACACTGACTTCACTTTCATCATGAATCGACGTCATTTCGACAATTTAACACGGTCTACCGCAAGATACTTAGAAACTCGCGTTACCCTCACTCATACCTATTTACCACAACATTAAATATGGTGGCTGTCGCTGCCATAATTTGTGTTGAAATGTATTTCCACCATTCATCAATCATTTTTAACGAGATCATTATTACTATCATTTTTTTATATATTTTTTTTCTCTGTCTTTGATATTCATAGAAATTGATTGTTTGATGTCAACAAGAAATCAAGGTTGTTGATGAATGTAGCTTAATAAGATATGGCTTTATGCTCGTATGATAGTCGAAGTGTCAAGTTAAGTCATATCTTAGCTGCATTCATTATCAACTTTGATTTTTTGTTAACATTAAAATTGCATGATTCCCATAACTTCTACTAAGTAAAGCCACTGCTCAAAACAGAAAATCAATTATGACATAAACAGTAAAAAATATATTTGTAAAATATTAGTCCCGCATGCAAAAGCTATTCAACCAGCCTAAGTTGAAGGGAAAGTAACGCATCGTCATCACGCTAACTGTATGGAAATTAGTGTTATGCTATTTGATCTGCGAACAAAGAATGATCGTGACTAAATGGTCGTAACGATTTTGTAATCCAAGAGCTATCGACATCAGTTTTCATGCGAGACATGGCATTTTAGTAGAACATTTTGCATTAAACTTAAGAAATTCGTAATATTAAATCTTACTAGCTTTAAATAAATGGATAAATAAATCTAACTAAATATGTCTAAGTAATGAAATCTAGCCATAAACAAAAAGCAACCTTACACTATGATATTTTTTTTTATTACGTTCGTCACATGCCACAATATTCTGTTCAAAACATATCGGTCACTGTCTTGCTATATTATCCTACTGGCTTTTTCCATTGCATTCCAGTTGCTTTTGTCAAACATCGGAATATTAAAGCAAGATACCTAATTATATCGATGTACACAGTGATACAAAATTGATTGTTATATTATTACAATCGGAGCCGTTAATTACGCCCGTTTCCTGGCGAAACTGATTCTATGTGATAAATTATTTATTACCCCTACAATTATTGAATGAAAACTTCTTTTCACTGAATGTTTAACAATTTTCATTACATTGTTATAAGTAGAACAATTAATCAACAATTTATCTCTACAACCCATCATTTAGACTACTTAGATCATCACGCAACACTGCTGCCGTGGAGTCGGTATTTTCTTCATTCTCATTGATTTCACCTTAAGAATAGATAGTTATGCTTTCTACGTCGACTCTTGTTATACTTGGTGCGGTGTTAGAGATGTGGCAATTAAACGTAATTTGCTATCCAATACATTCATTAGTCATATTTTAGTTTCGAACATGGTAATTTATATGACTGTTGCTTTTACCATCCTTGTTTGTTTGTCTATTTATTTAATCAATTTTTTTAGGGATCCCTTCATTGGCTTCTACATCTTTATTGGGCTTTTCATCAACACCCTTATTAATCATGTCATAATCAACACTATTCAGCGTAAATTCGGAACTGTCATCGTTACATATATGATGAAATATTATGAATTTCCGCAAACGTTACATGAATACGCAAAAATGCCCCCAATACGAGGATCAATCGAAATTGGCCCAACAATAAGGCATTCTACAGGCTCCATTGTGTTACCATCTGTCATTGAGGGATTCAATCATTACACTCGATAATCGTAGGTTAGCCTCGATGGTATTCCCAAACACAATTGCACAAAGTTCTCCTATTATTATTGGAAATACGAACCGATAAATAGTATTTTTGCGCACGCGTGATAGTAATATAGTTATTATTAATTTTCTCTGCGTTTTTTGTTGGACTTTTCTCCCCACAATCCTATAAGTTTATTTATTAGTCGAGCACTAAAATCGGCATAAGGGGTTCGGTTTACGACTAAGTTTATTTTGTCACGAGAGGAGATCTGTCCCCGGGTTGTCAGTCAATGTATCCTTTGTTAGTTGCTCGTTAATCTTAGGGTTGTCGAAGCTTTAATACGAGGATGTATTTATACAAGCAAAGCAATTTCGTTGCGTTAATTAAATACATTCTAACTTTTTTGACACTTTTCATTTTCTATAATGTCAATGGCTTAAACAACCAGCTGACTCTCGTTACCAAACTACAAAAACGAACTGAATATTTTTTTCGTGTAATTTTGAGAGAGAGGGGAGGGAGAGCAATGGGTAGCTCGCCGTCCAACTGTACGGTTACCGTCCAAATCGAGCCCAAGACGTCAACGGCGTGAATTCATTCGCGCGGAAGATTTGGTCCCGGTACGAAAGACAACGAAGGAGCAGGAGTGAGTTTTTAGTCAGTAAAATTCTGACACTATCTCCCGCTCCGCCCAAGAGCAAAGGATGTCATTGGATGATTTTCCCACCTAAAAAAAACCATACATATTTTGATAGTTCAAGTGTTATCTAACATTATTCTCACATAAATAGTACGACAAAAATATGTCAATGAGATAACTATAACACATAATATGATGGAAAAAAGGATCCAATGGTCATGGATTTCTTTGCACATTCTTTACCATAGAGATCTACGCTTTGGACTGTGCAATTAGCATCATTTTTCTGACAGACTGACATCTTGACCTTTCATAAGACCCTGTAAATAGTTTATTTGAAATAAAATGCTTTAAATCTTCGACGATAAAGTCGCCAAACACGATCACCAGCCATTTATCACATGCCACATGTGCTTGATTCATTGCAACGTCCGGATGCGGCGACTATGCATCATTTTCGATGGTTCAATACTTCACCAGAGTATCCCAACATAAGTGGATTATCCTTAAAAGTTAGTAAACGTTACAATGTTTTCGAATATTTTATCACTTTAGCATTAGCTGACAGTAAATTACTTATCATCATCATCTCATCATCTTCCTGCCCTTATCCCGTTTTATTTGGGGTCGGCGCAACACGTTTTTTTCTTCCATTCTGTCCTGTTGCTCGTAAAAAAAACTAGCCAAATCTCTATGCAACATGTTGGGGGTAAATTACTTATGTGTAAAAGAATAAGTACCTGTAAAAAAAAATATGACAATGGTCTAGACTGCTACCATGTATAAAACAGAACGTGCGTATAAGCCAAAACAAAAGGTTTTAGTTTAATGTGCAAGTGTCGCTTGTCATTCTGCATCATATTTGTCAAGATCACTATCATCAACCCACTTATATCTTTTGTTAAAGTTGATTCGGTAACGTGCGTGCCTGTCTTCTCATGTCCTTTTATAGTGATCATTAATCCAAAATATTGAATAACAATGACCACGTGTATCGTTTTTATTAAAAGTATCAGGCGATTTGTATTTTGATTTCGTTTTTGCTCTAAAGATGACTAGCACGAGATAAAATTAATAGCTGCAAGAAGTTTTTGCTACGCTTTGAAAAAACTACACTTTGTTCGCTTCAAAATATTGATTGCTCTATATTTCAGATGATTTGTGAGATTGGTTATGGTCTCGATTCCTCGTTATTTCATAGACGGTTAACCAGTTTGTTGTAATGAACATTTATTCCTCGCTTTTCATAAGCGTTTTTGATTCAATTTTGTGATTGATCTTTGTTCGTCTGATCTCCTTATTTCGCTAATTAAATTAGATATTTTAGAAACTTTATTATAGCAGACTTAAAGTTTCACAGGTACAGTTTATAATAAAATAAAATATAGGTACAAACATTGCTGCTGTTTTGTTCATTGTAATTATTGCAAAGCACAAGGCACAGTCGTTGTACCTCTCATTGCTGTTATTATGGATTCTAAGGATCTCGTGGGATCCATAGTCTAAGTGAAACTATTGCAGGAAAGTTTAAGTAGCACTATTAATTTTAAAACTACATTTTCCCTGCTCTTTTATTCTATAACTATACCCCGAGGACCATAAAATTTTACTTAGATTTTAATTTAAAACAATTTTCTTCAGAAATTAGAATCAATTACATACTTAGCTTGTCGTCCAGATTAGCATACAGACGGACAGACAGACAGAAACTTCCTTTAATTAATGATGATGATACATATAGGAATAGCATTTGCAATTAATTACTTGGTACTTCCTTACATGACTGTGTTTAACCTGTATAAATGTGAACAAGTATTGCTATTAGTGCAATGAACCTGATGTCAAACTATAAAATCTCGGTGCTCGTTTTATAGTTGGTAGTACTGAATTTAAATATGCAATTTAAGTAGTGTCTACCTGTATAATTACAAAAACATCTTATTATTATACAGATTATTCTGATTGGAGAATACGAGCTTGGTATTTTAACCAGTTATGGATCTGTTAAGTAGTGATGGTATTATTCAAATTGTTATTGGAGATACTTTTTTTTATACATATATAAAATTATACAAGCTCACATGAGCATACACGGGCTGTGGGATTATTCAAAATATTCACAGCGACTGTGGAAAAGAAAGTGCAACTGAAGGACCACACAGGTTTTTTAAAATTCTAACACTCACTTTGGCTCTTCCTTCCATTCCGATCGCGACAAGTTACTTGATAATTTCTTATTCACACACAACACGAGACAAAGCTAAGAAGATGATAATAACGTCCCAGTACAACCGAAAAAATAACATAGAAAAAGATTCAATAGAATTTTATATGGAAATAAAATATGACTTAATCACCACATTTGCTTAAATACAGCGCATTGGGGATTGCGAAAATTTAGGATTGAAGATCCTAAATTGACATTAACATATACTTAAATTAAAAAAAAATATATATATTAAACAGAACTCCGCGAGCAATAGAAGATTTCCGGGCAAACAATTTTAGATGGAATGCAACATAAAATTTCCTTGTTCACGAACAACATTTTTAAGGCTTCTTATTCCTCTGCAAAAAAAATAGAACCATTATGTCGGCAGCCAGAGCTTTCCACTTTATTTAATCGACAAAGAAATAAAATTGTACTTTTTTACCTCATATAAGGTCTTTGAATAATATTTTTGAATTTAGTTCCAGTAATTGATGAATAATATTTATTTTTAAAATTGCTTTTGAATCTTTCAAAGAAATTTTAATTAGATTTATATTCATTTGTAAAATAACTCGCCTACATAATAAACTAACCAGGTGTTTATAGTTTGAGCAAATAATATAAAATAAAACAAGATAAGTTATTTACGAAAGCACAACAAAAATGCACATTTTATGCTCATTCAAGCTGTCCAGTCGATAGCACAATAAGCTATGCATACAATTAATATTTAAGCATAAGGACCTAAGCATAATAGAACACACATTTTTATGGGGTTGTTGCTATGAACAAAACCTATCATATTAATGTATTGTTATTCATTAAGTTAGGGGACTCGTATAACTTCATTGTGGGGAAAATTATGAATATATTTTTACTAAATCCGTGAATGCGGTCATTGTTTGATAACATGGGCTACCGTGGTCACCCGGACTCACCCGTAGTCATCGGATCATTCTGGTCATTTGGACTCGATAGACTGTGCCAACCTCCCATTTGTAACGCATAGGAAGGTAAAATAACATTATTAAAATGATTGAGTTTGTCGTGTCATTTTACCTCGCTTTGTACAAAAGTAACATTAGTATTTTTTATTTTTGATGTTTTTGTATTTCTGGCTTTAGGGTGCTTTTTATATCCCCTTTTAATAATAATATCTATTCAGCGATAAACGGACGCCTGTGACAATATTTCGGAAAAAAATGGTGGTTCCTAATCTTTGCGTCGTATTGCTCAATGGTGAGGGTCGTGACCTCCCTAGTTCATCACTTTAATTTCTATGATGTTTCTCCATCTATTCCTGTATTTGGCGATGTGAAGGGCCTTATTTACCATGGAGTCAAGAGCGGTGCGAATCTCGTCGGACCAACGTATTTAGCCAAATAAGTAAAAGCAAAAACATATAAAAGCCTCGCGTACGCTGTACTCTTTTTTGATAGTGGTTAAGCTCCAAAAAAAGTAACAATAATTATTTGACACAAATGTACCAAACAAATTAAAACTTTCCAGTCTGTCTAAAATTGTCGAAATATTCTGTTCGAATCGCAATAAATCGTTTAAAACCCGAGCGTACGCGAAAGAATCAGCAAATTAAATTTATCTATCAAAAAAAACATCGATGAGATACTTAAACTAACGAAGTGGTTTTTGATCTTAGCGTGCTACTAACATTTTTTTTTTATATTAATTAGCCGGTTTAGCCACTCCATTTTAATTGAGAACTGATGTAAGTCGCGTGCTGCATGACTGACTAACAAAAATCATACTGATTGTGTTCTGTTAGTTTTTAGGCCGATATCGAGACTCGGTACATGGAATGACAGCCAACCCTATTATTGTGATTAGATCGATGAGTTGTTGTAATAGTTTTGTAGGGTTGTCGCTTGTTTGTTGTTTTTTGCTCTTAAAAGATATAAAGCTATTTACTCAACGTAAGTTTTCAGCATTTTTTCTTAAATTAAAAACTGGAACTCTGGAATAAATATCTACTAAAATAATCTTATAGGTTTTACATAAGTACACAACTAGACCCGCGTGGTGAACTTGGTCAGCGTTGTGGATTACGGCCCATTCCCTCTTCTAGAGAGGAGGCCTGAGTCCCAACAGTGGGAACATTTTAAGGCCGACTATGCTATGCAATGTTTTTTTTTAAATGTCCAAATTGGAGCGTCTCCATCTTTTAAATATTGCTACAAATCCCAAGAAAACGATCGCAATTTAGCAAGCATGAAAATTGCAACAATTGTTTACAGACACAACCCTAATATAGATTTTCGATAAATCGGAATTCCTCTGGCTTACGGTATCTTTTTAACGGTAGATGATCGGATTGTTATAAATCGATTTAAAAAAAAAATGTCGGTCTCATTCGATTCGAATCAAGTTGATCGGAAGTAATCGCGTTATTCGCGTGGAGTTTGTTTGTCGTCCGCACGGTGGCCCACGAGCGGGTCACGCTTCACTAAATACTAATTCGGTCTTATTGTAATTTACAGACAAAGCTATTTACGCTCAAACAGTTTAATTAATTGGTAATCAATACCACAACACTGGCGTTAAAAGAATCATGAATTTCTCTTAAAATCTAATTTATTTTCGATTAACGTTTCGAACGAACGAATTGGATTTTATTTAATTGAAATCACAATACCTCAAATATTTGGATATATTTTATACTGTAACATTTATACAGTAAATATAGAACAAGGTCAAAGGTGGATGTAATACATACAAGGATCATATAATATCAAAGACACGCGTTGAAGCTTGCATAATATATGTAGAATAATAACACAAAACTATCGTGTTATCAATTATTTTCTTTCACTTTGCCTAACCTATTTTATTCATAAGTAACAATTGTGTAACGCCACTATCTTATCAAAACGGAAAGGTCAGCGCGAATCGGGGTGTCAGGCTTCCGAACAATAAATAATGATTTGAAGTTACTGTATCTAAACAACGACTTTCATGTGTCCCTTAATTATGTTTCAAATGCTTATTGCCGAGAGTATCCTTTGAAGAACATCCGTCAAGATTTTCTTAGACTAGTTTCTGTTTGCAAAGGAATTCCTGGTCGTGTCAGTCAGATAGAATGTCTGGCACTCTGTATCTAGCTCAACGGTAAATGGTTAAATGTATCTATGATAAATTTCAACCAGTAGTAATCTTTAGCAAGGCTTTAAAGATACGCAGAGAGGAATTCCAACGATACTCCTGTCAGTTTTGAAATGCATCAGTAAGGCCAGTTGGTTCTTATTGCAGGATAATCAAAGAAATGTAATGAGCTACAGAACGTTGATCCATTGAGTACCTTTTGAAAGGTTTCCAGCTAGAATTTTAATGATCTAGCTCTTTTGGACGACTCGTCCTGAATGCAAGTGCTACCGAGTCTTGACGATATGTCTAAAACCAAATATAGGTAAATTATATCTACCGTTTGCAAAGCTTAGAGCTGAACGGAAGGATATAAACGTAGATATTGTTATCACTACGATAATAATATCACAATATGACCTTGTTATCTCAGAGCAGAGACTTAATTGGGTTTTTAATAGTTTCGTCAACAATTGTTTTGTAATTTCTGTGTCTAATGCTAATTAATTATAATTAATTAATTAGTAAACTTATATTATATTCTTACATCAATATTTAGACTACATACATAATCTATCTATGCTAAAAAAATGGAAGAGTTTTTTAAATTATTTAATCGCTATCTCTGGAACTATAATAAATTGTCGGTTTTGAAAACATCTTTCTGTATTAATATAGCCATGGTTTATGTTGAATAGTAAAGGCTATATTACAACATTAGTCTCCGAACCACGTAAGCGGAGTACCTACCAAAGACGATTAAAACTGCAAAGAACGGCTAGTAACCTAACGTTTCTCTGATAGTTAGTAACCATTACAAAATAAGCTTCACAAATTCCTTTTATCAGTAAAGAGTAGTTACGGTCCCATCCATCAGGTATCGGTGACCCCCTGACCGCGACCCGGGAAGCCCTACCCACCGTGCTTTTGTATGGGAACCGCCAAACCATGTGGGTTTGGTTGAACCACTATGTAAAATGTAACAGAAGCACCATTTGAACGTAAAGGGCGACACACGTTGAAAATAAGATCATTCATAAATATATTTGTTTGACAATCAAGTTGGAACGATCGGTTGGTTTCCTAGCAAAATAGACAGATATACCTACTCTTTATTATACCATCAAAAACGCTTCCGCCTGACCACCGTAAATTTCATTTTTGCTTGCACTCGAAACAAAAACTTCAAAGGGGTTTTTTTTTTCGGTGGGCAAAAATCATCTTATGACAACCCCCGCTCTCGGGTGGAGTGGGAGATAGTGTCAGACTCTTACTGACTAAAAACCGCACCCCGTTCTTTCTAGCCTTCATACCGGGGCTCGAGTTCCTTTCGGATAACCCTGGCCCCAGTAGGCTTCGACCCAGCTGGGCCCCTCCTGTTGCTGACAACTCCTTGAGGCGCGCGGGAACAGTGCGCGCCGTTGACGTCTTGGGTTTGGTCCGGACAGTTACGGGACGGTCGGACAGCGAGCTACCCATGGCTCGCCGTCCGCGAGCCCGCGTCTACGGCGGTCGGAAATCGGGATCAGAATCCCGGCAGCGTGAAATTATGATTAATTTTCTCATCATCGGTTTTCTCTTAGAGTTCTAATTTTCTCCTTTTATCCTGAAACGTTCGCGAGTTGATATCCCTGAGTTTCTTCTCTTTTGTCTGTATTTGCAGTAATAAACAGTCTGATCCTACTCATACCTTTATTATGTCCCTCGTAAAATATTCTGATTTATAATAATATTTTCAAACACAACAGTGCAATGGACGTTTGAGTCTATCTCTAGATTGTAGTAGGACTGCGGTAGGCCAGTAAAATACAAATGGATGACTATGAAGGCAAAATGTGGCTCACCTGTATAATTTTCTGGCTCGCTATCGTTGGATATTATATTTATGATGAAAGAGAGACGAGACGAGGCTATCTCACTCTTTGTGAAATTGAAGACAAAATGTTTCAGGAAATCGGAAAATACTTTCATTAAGTTTTGTTCCATATCATTATATATTATTTATGTCTGTTCATTATACTGACAAAAACAGTAACTTGCTGATTGACAGCTTCATTTAGAAAACAAAAGACTTATTTAATATAACAAAAGAATAGCTGATATTAAAAGAATAGTTTAACCATAACGAAGTTATTATAATATGCTTGAGGCACTGGATAACTATCCGCATACATTTTATCGAAAACAATATCATGTATAAAATATTATGATGGAACGCCTGCAAAGCTGGTATGCGCCACTAACAAATGACCACTCATTTAAAGACATTAATGTACCTATCTAATAAAACTGAGATGACTATCTGCACTCCTATAACTCTGCAGTATAACCGTTTTACGACCCCAATGACATATCGGTAACTAACATTGCGCCCCTCGGCGTTTCCCGTGGTTTTATATCGCTAATCAGCCAGTATTATTAACTCCATGATTTATGTTCTTCGTGGCAAAACAAAGTTGAAACAGGAACTTTCGTTTTTTAGTTATTTTGGTAAAAAAAGAAACATTCCCAGAAAAGGGTGCGGTGCTGTCACAAAAGTTTTGATTTAAATTTTATCCGCAATATCACGAGTGAATGAACTTCGAAAAGTAACAAAAGAACTTTTATAGGATGTTGGTTTTATTTTATGGAAAAAGAAATCTAAATAGTGAGCAAGTTACCTATCTTGCAAGGTTCCTATGGAAATGACAAAATATCTATAATTACTCAATCCACACATTGATTTTACCATTTTTTTTTTACAAATTAAATATTAAAAAAAAGATACTGCTGTGGAATTAACTTAACCCAAAACAAAAGGAATCGTCAAGGTTAGGTCAAAGTAGTAGAAAACAAAAAAGTTGTGCTCGAATTGATAACTCCAATAATATTTTACAACATAATTGTTGTTTATACTGTATATCTACATATCTCTGCAGAGAATACCGGCGTGATGTTAACATATATAATTCGGAAAGTTCATCTTTGTAATACTTCATCAGATTGTCACCACATTAATGCAGGACCAGCTGGATAAATTAAGACTCATCCAAACAAAATAAAGTACCGTCACATTTGGCGAAGTTATCGCAGAACCAAGCGCAAATGTAAAATTGAGAAATACCTTTTCTTTTTTTGAAATCAGCCAAAAAGTTTCCAAAGCATCATATTCATACCGTTGTTTACAGTAAAAAATTTGGCGCCAATAATAGAATAGAGAAACAGTTTTTCTATGTAGACAAAAAGGTTATACAGTAAGAGCTATTTGGATGATTGATCCACTATGTTTGTTTCGGTTGGTCATACCTCTTCTGTTGTAATCTTCTGTTTACTCGCTAAACAAAATAGCAGCCATAGTTTTAGTGTGATACGTGGGCGAGTAATACTGTTAGCCTATATATTTTCCTACAAAATTATCGTTATTGTAATACAAAAGCCTGTTGCATTTTGATCGGTTCCTCCACTAACTTTGCATCGTAATACACCATTTGTTGATAAAACTTTAATTTAACAGTCTTGTTTTGTTTACCTATATTTCCTTATTTCAATAGATTTTGTAGTATGAGTACTAGTAATATCAAAACAAGGACATAGGAAAACTTATTCTTGTATATTTATTTGAATTGCCTTGTTCATAGACCTGACGATAGCTAAGTGCACATGCACTTTCACTAATACTAGAAATTGTTTACGTACACATATTGTTCTATTTAGACAGCTAATTTCCAATAATGTGAAAGCAAAGCTCGCAGAAAACTTTGAAATCTTAGTTTTACTTCTCAGCTTTGCCAATTGAATGCCCAAGAGAAGTATGAAATATTTGAATACCATCCTCGATCGCAAAGAATTTTACCGAAGCATCAACCATTGTATCTTAAGCCAGCAGTTGGCACTTCAACTATTCCTGCCCACCTCCTTAAGGAGCACAATAGTAGTTTCATTGTTTTCAAAACGCGAATTTGAATGGATTTCAGATAAAATCTTCGTTGACAGTAACTTGCCTAGAACATTGCTACGTAATTTATTGTTATGGGGACCTTAAATATCGTGCGGCTAAAGTACCGTCATACTTCGTAGACAAATATGCTCATTCAATATTCATCGGTTCTACCTTGTATCACAGTGATCAGGAGCTCAAAGACCACTTATTTCTCTTCCCATATTTGTCAGTAATATATATTGAAACCAGTATTTCATAGACGCGACTCGCATGGTCACAAGAATCTTACTTAGGAAATGTGTTTCATTTTACTTTTTCCTTGTTTAATCTTTCTTTATGAGACAAGAATTTCAGACACAAGACCTATAACGTTTAATGTTATTGTAATGAGGTTATTACACGTAAAGACATTTGTATTTAGCAATGTTTTTTGTACGGATCGAGTCGGATTCCATGATGTGTTTCATAGAAATAAATAATGCCTTTCTGGTTCATTAAGTGGGCCCACAAATCCGTCATTTTAGTACAGAACAAGTGATTAGTTCCGGGGTTTAACTAAAGCAGTTTTGCAATTTCACAGCATGGCCCACGCGATTAATTTATATTTCGTTCTGAGTCATCGATGTGTTTTCTAATCGATTCATCGATTTGAATTTATGACTTTACAGACACTGTTTACAGTGTGGATCGTTTATATTTGGATAATCGGATATAGGATTTCACGGACCACCACCGAACTCTGTGGTTCGTAAAGCAAACGAATTCTAAATTTAAATGTAAATATTGAATGTCTCTGATTCGTATCGCCATTTTTGTTAAGTTATGAGGATATCAACAAGTTACGGTCTTTAAGAAGTAATAATTCAACTTTAATAAAACACAAAACATTTGTTGAGGATATAAAATCCTTATGTAGCATTTTTTTCACAAATTACTCCTTTACTTATTTTAAATTTTAGTGTCATGATTATACCACAACAGTTAGGACCGTGAACAATAAAATAGTGCTCACAATTTCATCTAAGACATTGACAGTAACTGTAGCGTGCTGTGGCATTGCAAAGACATGCAATTATACGAAAGTGAACTGCGGAACGCGTAAATATTCATATGATTCGCTCCTTTCATTCTCAATTTACTAAAAAAAACTATTCCTCATAACAAGATACTTCATTTGTTACATAAGTGGTCAGATTTGTAATGTTGATTAGGTTATGATCTATTCATTTCAGTAAACCTTTCAAATCTAGGCATAGAATCTTTTTGAGTTTCATCACACCGTGGTCTTTGACTATAGTAACAGTTTCATTGGCTTCCGTGTATACTGTTCTTTAACCATCTTTGAATGCCAAATCAATAAACTTGCAACACAAATCATTTGTGTCAATCGTTTTACCAAGCATCTCAATGATATTACGACTATTCATTTTAATATCTGCTATCTACTTGTAACACAATTAAGAGGCCACTGTATCAACATTTTTTGTTGTAGGTATTAAATATATCGGTTACGTCAAACTCAAATTGGTTGATAAAATCAGATCAGGAAGTCTCAATCAAGTTAATTGTGATCATTCATCTTTAGTCAAAACAATTACTTGTGTATTACTAATGGGTGATGTCCATGTATGGTGTATGTATGACATGTGTATGGTCTGATTTGAACAAGACCGGTTTATCACAGGCGCCTAAGTTCCGCATCATGAACTAAATAAAATTTGCATATAATCGTTTGTCATACAATTAACGGGTCCTACGCATTTAAACGGGGTTTATTAGTTGTAAAACCATTTATTTCCATTTAAGTTTTAAATTGGTTTTGCTATATTACGATCTGTAATACAAATAAATCAAGTAAGATTTACATCACTCCTTTAATAAGTTCTTTTCTGCTTTAATTAGTACTTGATGGGAAAAAAAATACTTTTGTGATTTCACTTTGTAGCATTTTAAATCTATGTTACATATAGATTGAAAACATTTGTAAGTACCAAATTATTAATTAAATTCAAGATTTTCCTTGTTTGATTACATTTTCCATTCTCAATAATAAAGTTGATTCAATTTCGCTCGCGATATGTTTAAGTAATTTCTAATGAATGCCGAAAACAGTCCCCGGCAACAATGTTCAAACTAATTGCCATTAAAACTACAAACAGTTGTGTAATAATAATTAAATCTAGCTTAACCAAGAAGTAATTGCCTGGTCCTATATAAACACGAGCAATAGCTTTTATTCTACCGGTGGGCTATAGATTAGATGTCGGTGCTTAGTGAGATTTATAGGCGGAGAAAATAGTTGGCAACCGACAAGGAAAGTTGTTTTCAAGAGAAATTTTCTTTTATATACCCCGTCAAACCGGTTTTAATATTTAAAATTTAAAGGATAAAAGATCTGTTCACAATAGGCCCTTGAGGGACACCTCAGTTTGATACCCAATTTGCTAATGGCTACTTTCATATACACCGTCGAATATTTCCAGAAATAAAGTTTGTGGTTAAGAATTCAAAAGTACAAATTCTTAACCACGTAATAAGAAAAGTATGGCGAAATGGGTTTAATATTTGCAGCCTTCACTTGCGCATTTTGAGTGGTTCTTCGAAAATATTAAATAGCCAACATAAAGGCAGTAATGGACGCAGGTAATAGTCGGTCCGAGTATGCGGCGGAACTATTTACAAGTGTTATTATTTACAGAGAAACTATTCAAGTTAGAGCTGTCCGACAATCCGCGACTTGTCACGTCAGCGGAGTTACCCTGGCGTTGCATCTTCATACGTAAATCGTGCATACGTGCAAGGACTGTTGCCTCCAGATCAGAGGCTCGCCGAATCTCTAAGCACATCTAAGGCTACGTTTCTGAAGCTGCATTAGTTTCTTAATTAACTTCCTATAGACTTCTATGAATGGTTTGCTTTTACCACATTATTCTAAAGAAAACTTATAGGTAGGTAGAACAATAATATTTATTACAAAATTAGTACTCGCTAATATACGAGCTTTCGTAAACTGTGGTTTTATTGACTCAACAAACAACTTCAGTCCACAAAGGATAAGTTTTATTGGAATTGAATCGTTTATTACTAACGTCATATTTCCGTAAAAATATCTATCTTGCTATCTATATAGCAAAGTTTTAATTACCGTGAGTGCAATAGTACATTATGATATAAGTGTGTAATGTTAGTGATTGCCGTCGAGGTGGTCTTAAGAAAGCCGAGAACGGTAATCATTAATTACTCACTTGTATCATACGACGTTTTTCAATACACTTGTGAAGAAAATAACTGTAAAACTAGTAAACTTTTGTGGCGGTGAAAATCTGTTTTCATATGCGTGCCCATTTATTTTTTCTTTTCCTCGTGGGGGACAACCCGCGCCCATCCTGATACGGCAAATGTAATAAAATTATGGCGGGGGAGAGGTTGAACAAAAAGGTTTTAACCACATTATAGCACTAGTTCGTAATGGTAATCAAAATGGTACAGTTTTGTAACAAGTGCCTTTACCTATATATATCTAAGTGCAGTACAATAAGAGTCACATTCTGAGCAAGTGTATTGAAAAATAAGTTTTCAATACTTTTGAAGTTTAGAAATTCACATTTTTTAGGTAAGGCTCAATCATGGCAGTAAGTCCACTTTTCGAGGCTGGGGAGGCGTCTCGGCGTCCTCATCTTCCGCATGATGCAGGCCCTTATCGGACACAGTAAGATCGAAAGAAATGTCCGGGTGTCAGCATTGTGTGAACCGCCTGGAGGACACGGTGGAGGTGTGCCCAGCCCGGGCGGAGCACGCCGCCGTATCCCGTGGTAACAATCTCTCGTGTTGGGTTTTGATTCAGGCTATCGGAAGGAGGAATGACAGGCGGTCACCTTCTTCTGCAAAGCAGTAATACTAGCAAAGGAAACGGCCACAGGTGTAAGGGCACGGTCTTCCTCACGCCCCAGCCGCTGAGACCCCGACCTCGACTACCAGCCACAGTAGATGCGAGCTTGCGGTCGACAACCAATGGGTAGCTTGCCATCCGAGCGTCTGGTAATTAACCGGCCTGAGCCCATAGCGCGGAGTAATCCACGCGCTCCTCAAAGAGATGTCAGCAAACCTTTGGCGCCCGCCAGGGCCGCGGCGATTTTCTGAAAAAGGAAACCCGTGGTCTTAGAACGGAAAAGGCAACTGAAAGGCCATAAGTGTGGTTTTAGTCAGTAAAAATCTGTTATACCTTCCCGTTCACCAAGAGCAGAAGTCATTGGACGATTTCCCACATTAAAAAAATAAAACATCGTTTAGGTATAAACTCGTGATGTAGATTTAATTAGTTAGTATGTATGGTTGCCATGTTCTGTCTGTCTTCACTTACATTAACCTCGTACACGGCATTTCCATCAGGGGTTATGTGACATTTTACTTTGTTGTTCATTCATTCAGTTCTGCTAGATTATAACTTTAAATATTCACGAGGAATCTGATTTAAACCGAATAATAATTTAGAAGCGCGTCGTGTGTGCCACAGAAATCACATTAAATTCTCACCTGATAAGCATATATTATATCTGATTGACACTAATTGGTAACACGAACAACTAGTTTCATTGAACTGGTTACAGCATGATCTGATTGCCCTACGAAACGGATAAAAGCGTCATGATATCATCCATTTGTGTTTAATTAAATCTTTAATGACTCCGGTATAAGCAGCAAATACGTTTCAATAACATCTCACTGCCTGGAAGGAAACACCTATCATGATGTTATCAGATTCCTGGCTCCAGGCTTCGGCCGTAATCTGCCTAGGAATCACTATTAGAAAACATATGTCTTCAGTAGTCCTAAGCGAATAAGGCTTTATTTTTTATGGTGGGAAATTATCTAATCACTATTCTCGCTCTAGAGCGGAGAAGAAAGGCGTGTTAGACTTTTACTGACTAAATCCACTCCAAGTTCCTTCAGTTTCCTTTGCATTCTAGGACCAGGTGTAGCTTTTCAGGAGTCGACACATGGCCCTAATTTGCTTCGGCCTTGCTAGGCTCCTATGGTTTTGCTGAATTCTTTCTACAAGTCCACGGCTGTGCCCTGCCCAAGCGAGGCACACCTTTACTGTTGGTTCGAACATGTCTTCCGGGCGGTCCATATAATGATGACCCCCGAGCTTTTCTTCCGCCTGAATCAGGTGTAGAAATCTTCCAATCTTTCAGCCAAAGAGAAAACTTACGGCCATAAATATGGTGTGCCTAAAGCAAATAAGGCTATGACTGATTTTAAAATTATACTCCTTCACCAAACTATGCAACAACACACTCACGACGTTGGAGCGAAAGCACTAAACTGAACAAATTTCGCCACGCTAATAGTAGTACTATTTGTGACTAAACGAGCTTTGAACGATGCTAAACGTGACACTGATTTGGTTACGTTGTCTTGTCCAATTACGTGTGATTTTGATTTGAGCCATTTGCTTCAAACGCAGTGACCCGGAAGATTGGGCAATGGTTAGAAGTGAGCACACTATCTGATGGTAGAACTCAAGGACGATTAAAGTTATTTCGAAGAACTATGACAGCTGTCAAAGATAACATAATTAGATATCTTGGTACTATGATGACGGGGTTATCAAAACACGATCTATTGCTAAACAGTCAAACATTAGAAATAATAAAAGTGGTCTTACCAGATATTAAACTTCATTATGCTGATGCGTTTCTTATAAAATTTCTAATGAATTAAGTATATTTCCGATGAATTGGATGAATTCCGAAGAATTAAGTTTAATGTATAAAAAAATTCTACCGATTTTGTTTTTAGGAATAATTCCTGATTAACTAAAATATGATAAATTTATAAAGTCATAGAAAAAAAGTGGTTGTTTAGTGTCCTGTTAGTTAGTAGTCCTGAGAGGTTGCCAGTGTTTTACAAATAACCTTGTTTGTCAATCCTTTCACTCTTACAAAACCACAACCTTTCTAACAATACCGACTTCTATTTATCAGCAAATAAGCTCAATCTAGGGCTGGTCCCTTCAAGCACGATGAGCATCATTGGCATACTCGGTAAAAGGGAGGGGATTGAGCTACTATGCCACGTTTATGCTCTCAAGCGACTGCAATTATTTATTTAGAACAAATAATTGACACAACTCTGCATACAAATCCGAGACATCGGTGTAACTACTAATAATTTTACAGGCTGTAGTCGTCTAATGATGTAAGCTTTTACATGATTCTTTAGCAGACTAGATAGATAGATATATTCTTTATTATACACCATAAATACAATTTCAGTAGAAGCTTAAAATTAACAGGGTGTCACAATGGGCAGTCTTTTGCTAAAAGCGATTTTTTATATACAATCTTTGGACAGAGAAAGGAGAAAGATATGCAGTTAGGTGCTAGGTTTATGTTGTGCGTATAGATATAAATACATTATCACCTTTATTGACTTCATCCCTACTTCAAATTTCAAGTGTACCTTTATTATAACTTAGGTCAAAGTCATAAGATCCTTTTTACATCTGGACTGTTTCATAACTTTCGATTAGTGTCTTGGCCGCTGCACCCACGGGTCGTTTTTGGCACTTAATACGGTTATCTACGTTCAGTTGTTGAATACTGTGTCTAGACAAGTCCCAGATTTACGATGGTCGCTTCGCGTAGGAGCCGTTAGCCTTGTGCCTGTATATATTCTACTTGAATCATAAATTAGTCAATAAAACCATGAACAGACATGTTTGACAAACAATTTATAACAATTGTAGTTATCGTACGCACCTTATGAAATATCTGTTGACTCAGAATATTTTTTACCTGTCTGTTCCACGACTGTTTTTAATGTAATCAATTTATATTTCTCTGTAAATAGGGCATTAGTATTACCAACTTTAATCTCAACATGTTTTATCCTTCCAACGATACCGCATGATGAACGATATGCATGTTACTCGATTTACTCAGACCAAATCGAATCGTTTGACTATGAAAAAATAAAAATATTAACAAATCCATAAATATTTATGGTGCCTACCTACATTATAGAATATACATAAGTACCAAATTGTATTTTATGAGGTAAGTGTCAAACAACTCATAACGCATTAAGTTATTCAATTTATGCTGTCAATAAATTTCAACAAGGTGTAAGCTCACCTCTTTTATCGTAATCAATACGGAATGGCATATTGAAAATTATAATGGATAGCATTTTGAATATAAATTTTCTATGGGCCAAACCCTTGGGCGTTACTTGAAGGGGATAGATTTATTTCTCCTCCGGTTAAATATTTGTAGCCTATAATGTATCTAAGTTTGTTTACGAACGCTTATAAACTTTTATTTTTATTTTTAATCATCGCAATTTAATGTAGACTACAAAAGATTCTTTATCTGTTTTTATGTCCGCCTTCACTTCATGCCGTTTATAGTAGGCTCGTAGTTCCAATGACTGCTCAGAAATATATTAAAAAAAATTACTGACTATTTTATTTATTCCACAGATACTTCATCTCTGTTTTAACTGTACTAATTTTATACGCATCTTCTAATTCATCTAATTATATCATTAAACATGTGTTTTAATGCCCTCGAGTTAAATTAAGATATTATGAATGTCAAATTCAGTAATAAATAGGCTATTACTCTGATGACTTAATTACTTTAAAATTGCTCTAATTATAATTACGTTATTTTTTGTAGAACACTTATAAAGAAAGTACGAAATGAAAGTTACAAATAAAATGCAAAGCAGACGTTCTTGGCTCTAAATCGTGACTTTCGCCAAAGCGATGAATGTGTGAATTATGATGCACTTAACAACACTATTTGCAATCGGCTGTATTAGTACAACGTAATTCTTCAAGACTATTATCATAATAATGTTCTTTCATGAAACTATTCGTTACAATACAAATCTTTATTACTGAGTAAGTTTTATTTCCTACACAAAGGTAGTTTGGAATATTTTATCTCAGAAAATACAGTCTATTTATTACAGTGAATTGCGATATATATTTCAGAAATTCGAATCCACGGATTTACGAAACGAAAATTATTTCCAACTGCAAATATTGTTCAGAAATATTTATGTTGGCGAGATGCCGTAGATTATGCCAGCCAATTATAGCTGATTACGTTGTAAAAGTCATAAAACAGCATTTCCACTTTACGCTACCCTTGGTGTGGGCTTTCTAATGACCTAATCCTGGAGGCGTCAAGAAGTGTGTCAGACTAGAACAACTAGCTAAGTTATGGTTACAGGGCCGATTATCACGGAGAGCTGCGCAGGCGTCATTTGTTGAATAATTGACGCAGGGAAACGCAATAAATAAATGTAATGCGCCTATCCATACTGTTAATTAACAGCCGCTAGTTAGTGGTTTGCGGTGGTTATTTAACAACTTTAAGTTCTGTAATTATTCTATTAGGAAATCGGTGCTTAAAGGTACTAAATCTATATTTCAAATCTAAGAGCTTTGTAAAACAATCGGAGCGTGTAATTCGACACGTAACGTACTTCAAACTGAAATCGGAGAAAATACTTAAGAGGTAAAACCAAACAGTACCTGAAAGTAGTCCCTAGTCGTCGCACTTAGCAAACGTTTGAGCAAAATTTGCATCGACGGTGTTTGTTGTGTTTAAAGTTTCTGAGAGGAGCAAATGCCAGCACAAAATGCACTTATGAAATATGCAACGTATTCTGATGAGACTGAAAGCTTTTAATTACTTCTGGAACTAAAAATTACTTAACTTTAGCCTTCAAAATTTACAACTCATTGATGGCCAGTTTGTACACTTCATCGGAAAATTTTCTCTTTAGTATGTTCAAATAAGTAAATATGCATGTAAATATAAAAGATAATGTTTGAATTTAGGAAGAATTTGTTATCGCAAATCTAGCAGATAGCTAAAATCCTTAATACTATAAGACGGAATAATCTTAATAAATTAAGACTCGGATACATCAACAATACCATAGATGAAAAATGTCAGCGAAAAAATGGGCACCAGTATGTAATGCTTTGACTATGACAACATTTGCGATATTATCGAAACAAAAGGCTAACAAGACTGTTTCGTAACAGATCAACAAGCATGTCCTTTTATAGTTTTCGTTATAAAATCAAATTAATGTTGCCTTTACGAGTGGTCTACCCACGTTTTATTGTTACACTGAACTTGGCGTTTCATCGTCAGTAGTCTAATGATTTTATAATGCTATGTTAAAGACAATAACTTCCTTATTGATGTTGTAGCGTCAATATTTTTTTTTCCAAAATATGATAACTTTTGTCGGTTGCTTTGTTTGCCAAGTAATTTATTTCATCACTTACAGGAAGAGTCGGAATAAACCTCTTTTGTTGGTCAGTACCAATAATTTCAGAATTTAAAATTTTATCGAATCAAATATTGCAGTTGATTTTAATATGTCTAAGCTCTATTGTTAACATTAGTCTTGTCGATGACCTCAGTTTAAATTGTATAACCCACATCTCAATTTAAAATGTCTGTCAAATGGCTAACATTTGATCTGCTATTAATCACCTATCTTTTTTATGTTCTGTATTTAGTTATGTGTAGGAGTTAACGAAAGTTTAACAATAGCTACCATTTTCGATAAAGTCGTTAGGATACCACATTGCATCGGTAGCCTGAAGCAAGATTGCATTAGGTAGTTCTTGCAACATTTTTGCTATCTATTCATAATGTGATTAGAAATACAGTTTGGACTGTTGCATTAACTGGATAGAGAACTGCTTTATTATTAAAATTATAATTACTACCCCTGTCAATCACTGTTTGTTTAACCATGGTCACCTTCTTCGTATTAAGTTTCTGCATTCAATATGTTTTATATTTTCTTAAAGAATGTGTGTCACAATTATCACTATTTCTTTTATTTATGACTTTGCTATCTAATAGACTGAATTATTATTGTTGCTATTGCGTCATATTTAAAAATCGGCTAAAAGTTGTGAACTGACTATTCCTAATTATCACAGTTCCTTCTTAAAACCTAATCAAACTTTATAAATCTTTTCAACAAGTACTTCAACTAAGTTCCCCTCTCACGGTTTTAATATACTTTTTATATTGTTTTCTTTTTGTGTATGTACTAACGGTTATATTTTACGGCCACGCCTTATTCTCATACAAATTAACTCTATGTCTTTGTTTTGATCCCATTCATTCAAATCTATGGTAAGATTATTCATATTTTCTCTTCATGTTACACTTCTGCACTCGTTTTCTTTTCTAACTATATCATCTTTATTTTTAACGACTTTTGTAATTAAAACAATGAGTTTATTGTCATTTTGGGAACATATCTTGTTAACTTTATAAAGACTGAATCAAATATATCTATGTAATGTTAAAGTGTAAAAGTTTTTATGTTTTGATACGGAGTGTAAAGTCAAAATTTATGATTAAACTCTTAAGTGTTATCTTTTACGGACATTAATGTAAGTACTATGGATAATGAACGCCCCTAGGCTTCCGTTGTTTGAACGAGATTATCTTTTCATATCATGTTTTATAACAACCGATATTAAATTTGGATGTTGGTAATGTTGTTATGTTAGCTTCACGATTTAAGTTACCGAAAAAATCTTCAAATAAAAAATCTTCCATACTTATTCGTTTTAATAAATTGAGGGTTTTATTATTTCTATCAAAATCTTAAGTTAGATTAACGATCGAAGAATTGTTGGTTAGAAATTGTCTAGTTGATGATCATCACTGACAAGATCTTAATGAACACGAAGAAGCTAAAGGTACGAGTATAAAAACAATTACTTCTCAAGAGAGATCAAATCAAAAATCTTTGTATGAAACCGAAATTACAAAGTTAGATTAGATTAAGATAATCAAAGTCATACCGTTACGAGTAAAAGAATTGTGCTTTGTAACGATAGTTAATTATAGCATCGGTATACCGTTCATTAGTACTTCATAAGCACCAATACTTCTTGTGAAGGAAGTTACCGTCTGTATTATATCCGCTACAGGCACGGTTTGCCACGATGAAGGAAAGCAAAATGTGGTATTTGCACATTTGAGTTGCAATTTCTCCTTATTCTTTGATTGGGCATTACATTATTTATAAATTGTGTTCAGGACTGAATTAAAATTTCTAAAATTTTAAACGTTACATTTTGATGGAAGAAGCATTCAAATCGATAATAACTTCTCTTTGTAAACGATTAATCAATTGTTACGAGGTACACACACAGTTCTGGGTAAAGGAAGTGGGAAGAAAGCACGTGTATGAAATTAAACTATGAAAATACTAAATCTATGATCATGTTTATCCTGTTGCTGGTTCATCAACGTCAACGTTAATTACTATTTATTTCCTTTTAATCATTATTCCTTTATCCTAATAACATTTTATTACAAAAATAAAATTGTGTGAGGATATATGTATGTTTGTTGTTATTTCACACAAAATAAACTTAACGGATTTTAACATTAATATAGCATACTAGCTTCTGCCAGTTGCTTCGCTCGGGTGAAACTAGAAAATTATTCCATTGGAACATACACCCGAAATAAAAAGTAGTTTATGTGCAAGACATGGTCTACTCGTGTGCCACTATTTCATCTAAATCCATTCCGCATATTCAACGTGAAGGAGGAACAAATATACACGTCATGCACTATCAATCTTTTACCTTTATAATGTTCGTGTCATAGTGTGACATAGTCATTAGTTTAACATAAATACTCGTAGGTGGGAAAATGAGGAGAAATACTAATTTAACTCCAGCGAAAACGCTGTCAGAAGCTCATCATCTTCCTGCCCTTATCCCGTTTTATTTGGGGTCAGCGCAACACGTTTTTTTCTTTCATTCTGTCTTGTCGCTCGTCACACTATCACTAACTCCCTTTTCATTCATATCATTTCTCACACCATCCATCCATCTTTTCTTTGGCCTCCCTCTCTATCCATCCACATGTAAATCCATAACTCTTTTAGCAACATGCGTTTCATCTCTCCACGAAAACGCTGTCAGAAGCTAATATGCAATATACATATTTTATGGTTTCATTATATCATACCTTATGAGGTCTTTTGGGTATATCAAGCTTATTTTCCTTACTTTGGCATGTTAGTTATTATTGATTGCATGATTCACTTGTTAGCCAGTTGAACTGTGTTTTGTTGATTTGCTTTCCTGTTAGTTGCTTGCTGTAGTTCCAAGTAGTCGCTTCCCTATACTGTACATATATTCCTTCAAACATCTTTCTCTATTTTAGGAGCAGTTATTGGCGAAGACGAGAAAAACACGCAAAAAGAAAATTGTGAAAATATCGACGGTTACATTTTTCCGATAGTTTATAACTGTGCGTGGGATTTTGTCGAATGAAGTCGAAGGTTGGAAAGTATTGGCCCACGGGCGGGCAAAAGGAAACTTACACGTTACTCTCAGCGAGAAGAAGATACATGAAGAAACTAATGTACGTATTATGACTGCTTTAATATTTTACTTTTAATTGAAATACCCAAAATTGTGAACAATGTATTGGTATAAGTGATAATGCTAATAACAAATAACACAATTCAAGTTTTGGTGGTGGAATTTAATTAAGTAGTTTAACCCCTCCAGCTCAGTGTTTCATAAATGCGTAATGCGGACGGTTGTTTTATTTTTCTTATAACAAGTTTGAACTATATTAAGAATCTGTTAAGATACAACTTTAAAATTTGGGTTATATTACTTTGAGTTATTTTGTTCTTTTGACAACGCTATGTGACTTATCACTTCGTTTGTTATACATTTTCCCTGCTACAATTTCAACCATTTCCTTAACTATTTATTTTATGTAATACATTTTTACCATTACAATATGGCCCAATGACCACATGACCACAGACGACTTTGAACTGTGGCCGAATGTACTTTGTTTTCTAGTTATTGCTATATACATTTTACTTCAAGCCAGTCAGTGTTCTATTAAATATGATTTACAATAAACTCTTGATTATTATGAAGCACGCTTTCACAATGACAGTAATGCGGTTCAACAAGTACTGCCACTACTTCCATGCTACCGTTATGTACTGGCTCCGATACTTCATCATGATGGATGAAGATAGTATAACCATGGTATATTACCGATATCATGGTAAATCTTAACTTACAAACCTTAACTTGTAACTTGTTGATATACCTATGCTAGTGGCGATCTGAAATTAGTCAATCAGTAGTGGTTATGACTTCCGCAGACAAATACAATGAAAAAAGCTCGTGGCATCGTTGTCGCATTGTCTTATCTCACATATCTGAAGAAACGTCTACGGCACACAATATCATTTATTTTATTTAAATATTTAAATGCAAGTCACAGGAATTTAATGTTTTAATAGATTGTATAGATTTAGAGAAGATTACAATTAGTGCGGCCTAGAACATAAATGGTATAAAATAATAATTAGATCTTACCTGAACTAGGATAAATCTGAACCTCAGGTATCTTGAGTGCTAATAATTTTAAACGGTTAATAACTAATCGAAACAATGTCAATGAAAAAGAAACTTAAAATTATTTAACTTACCGACAGCTAATAACTTTTCTGTGTCGTCAAAACCCAAATTTTGCAACTATGTTGATGTAACATTTTTGCAATGTACCTTTTTTAATGTTTCTATAATCACCAAAATAGACTTTTATCAGATGACGCATCTAAAATCACGTGTATACGAACGATGACCACACCAGGAAAATGTATGACAATGTTGTGTACTAATTAATATTATTATTTATTACTAGTGAAGTAAACATGTCGGCAGCCGGTCTAATTAATATAATGAATTGCATGCTACTCTAAAAGAGGTAAAGCATTCAGGTGTGGTTAATAAAAGTGAAGAAATAGCATAGTTGATAAACGTAGTAGACACTTCAAACTTCACACATTCTCAGGGTCTGACACCTTACAAAGAATATATTAGCCTGTGTAATGGGGACAAAGTAGTTAACATTTAAGTCCGTGATCAATTCCAATACAAAATTCTAAATAAACTATAGAATAAATTTTAACGAGTTTTTTATTACTCGGTATTAGTAGGACATTCTCTTGATTGATTTTACTATTCTACTAACAGCTAGATACGTGGATAAATAAATCTATCAGTTTCAACGAAGACCTTTTTTATATTTGCTTTATGTTATCGTGATATTGCGCTGTTGAATGATTTTTTACAATATAATTAAAGTGTTCTTTGTTTAGCACTAGCTATATTATTACATATGACCTTTCTAGCACTAAAAACCAGCTGTCTATCACAGTAAAATGATAATTTAATTGAACTTGGTCTTGTATTTTATTAAAATTCACAAAGCCACGTCGTGCCGTTGCGAAATAAAATTTGCTGATACCGACTGATTTTGCAATTTGAACTTTGTCTAAGATCAAATTGCAAAATCAGTCAACCCCTGTCGTTTGACAACCTACATTTTTTAGACTATAAAGCATAGGCGCTACGGTTGGTTGGGCATGCCAAAATCACAGCGTTAGAACTTACTGCTGTGATTATTGGAGCTTCTTTAAGGAGTGGCTAAAGAGGCGTCAGGTTGTCCTCACGTTTCACCTGACGAAGATCATCACCAGACATGGCCAGTTCGGGAGATTTTTGTTTCGGTTTCAGACAGAAGAAACGCCCAGTTGTCACGGTGGAGCATATCAAGGAGCATACGGTGGAAGTCTCGTCCTCGCTTGGGTGTAGTAGCGCTGGGCCTTCATTGAGGCGATCAACGTCGGCAGCCTCTCACGGCCAGCCTTGGTACAGGTAATGCTCCAGAGCAAGAAAGAATGGGAAGTGGTTTCTGTGAAAGAGATGGCCGCAGCCGAAAGAAAAAGAAATATCCTCACACCACAGCCGCCGCCGCAGGAAACCCCGGGGCCTCCCCAAAGGTCCATCCCCGGCCACGGTAGGTGCGGACTTGCGGACGACGACCCATGGGTAGCTCGCCGTCCGGTTAGAATCAAACCCAAGTCGACGACACATAGTGTTCCAAACGCGCCTCAAAGAGATGTCAGCAAAGCTGAAGGGGCAAAGTAGGGTTTATTCTTGCTAGGAATAGAATGCAAAGAAAAAATGAAGGAATTTAGGTGCATTTTAGTCTGTCATACTCACTCGCTCCACTGTAGAGCGGGAGAAGTCATTTGAAAATTCTCCACCTCAAAAAAGAGTACTAAGTTAGATACTGTTTTAATTTACGAAATCCTACCAGAACCCACTTAACAATTACTCTATTGGTTTCAGAGGTTATCCCAAACAAACAAACGTGATCCCCATTTCTGTTCTAAATAGACTTAAACCGTCAATTTGCAATGTGTTGCCGGCGCGTGCGCACATCAAAATGCCATCGAGCAACGGCGTCGGCGCACCTGCGATTACGTACAGCCGATTATAACCGATAATACCCGATAATAGCCGATTATTCACATAATACATGGTGTTAGAAATATTATGATTATACCTCTCAAGGTATAGAATGTTTTGTATGTTCTCGTGCCTGTTATTAAGTTCAATTTTATTATAGTTTTTTCTAACGCATGCGTAATTAGTCTAATATAAACCAAGGTATTTAAAGCGAGTAATGAAGATAGGTGGGGTTAATAATAACTATTATGGATTATGATTTACTGGTGAAGCTAAATAGGTAATATTATTAGTAATAAGCTGGTATTCGTATTTCAGTGGAATTTGAAATCTGTAGACCAATAACATCTCAATTCTAAATTATTTCCATTGTGTAACACATATTTTCCGTAATTGCATTTCGAATGTACAAGCAATGTAAACTTAAATGCAGTCTTATTCAGATTTCAATCGACATTTTATTCAGATGCATAATTTTATTTGCTATAATTTTAGTACAATATTAGGATATGCTTCTAAATGGACATTATGTTCTAATAGCTTGAAATACGGGATACATTATAAACTTAATATTATTATTCTATCTACATCCAAACGATAGTTGTCGTTGAAAGTTGCTCCTATCTCAATTACAATATTGTTTTGTATATTAACAACCGCAGTAAATAATCCATGGTTCCTTAGTGTGCACAAGGGCCACAGAAAAAAGCTAGTAGCGGCCGCAAAAAAAGCTACAAGCGGCCACAAAAAAAAAAGAAAAAAGCTGAAGTGCCCGACTGCTTGTGGCCGGAGAAGCTTGAAGCGTCTTCTAGCTTTTTTTGTGGCGGCACCGCCGCACACGGACCACAAAAAAGGCCGCCACAAAATGAAGCTACAAACGGCTTTTTTTGTGGCCCATGTGTGGTGTCACTAAATTGTATTTGAAGATTGTGTCATTCCATATTTAAATTCAAATGTCAATTTTACACAAACTTTCAAACATACAACAGAACACCGTCCATATTTTATTAAACTCAATAAATATAAACAAATAAGGGGTTAATTCTCAATTCGTTCCCCATTTCTAATGCCCAGTCGTTGAACAGCGTACGGAACCTAGGGGGCTATTACACTAAATTTCACCATGACAATTCCTGGGTGACTTATGTTATGATCCGGTCACGAAACGTTGCTCTCTTGTTAGTGAACTTTGGAATGTACGATTAAGATCCGGATACCCTAGCGTTTTTAGGATTTGTAAGGTATTTGTTTGTTAGTTTGATTGTTCGAACATTGAAACAAGATTTTCAGAGGGCTTTACTGGATTACATTTTCCACCAATTCAGTATATTTTATTGGCTTAATAGACTACGTAACAAACTTAAATACTAACTGTAAATATTTTTATACTATAACCTAACTAATATGTATGTACATATAATAACACAAAATACATTCAGGCGTCGAAGTACTCCTCCACAAAATATATAAATAAGAAAACGAGATTTATACAAAAACAAAAGAAATGAATAAAGTAACACAAAAAGTATCCTTACTAATATTATAAAAGCGAAAGTGAGTTTGTTTGTTTATTTATTTATTTGTTTGTTACGTCTTCACACCTAAATGGCAAAACCGATTTCGATGAAACTTAGTGCACGGATAGGCCATGCCCTGGAATAGAACATAGGATACTTTTTATCCTGGAAGTAATGTTTCCTTGGGATAATTTTCTGCTATCACGCGGGCGAAGCCGCTGGGAGCAGCTAGTTTAATATAAAACTAAGTCCTATTTTGTGTTATAATAAAAAATTAAAAAAAATATATTCATTATATTTCTCAAGGCTCAGGCTATACTTACCTAACTCAATATCCTTACGTTTGATACAATATTTATTGTTTATATCGTTTCGATTGGGTTGTTCGTGATCGTTTTCTCTCAACACATTTCGATAATATTGTTCAAAGAATCTATCTGACTGTAACTCAAACAAAAATAAAGTGAGAAAACGATATTGCGAGTTCAGTATTATCCTTTCAAAATATCTCGGGCCAAGGGATCAAGTCGTGGCAATTTTTCAAATATTCTCAACTAAAAGACTCGTCGAATGTATAAAAGTGTTGAGAGGTTTTTATATTGCTTTTGATGCCTTTCAAATGGAGCATCTATAGCATAAGATGCTATGCTATAGATACTCTATTTTAAAGGCATGTCCTAGAACCAAAAATTCGAAGACATGTCATTCACCAACCCGCATTGAGCCCGCGTGGCGAATTACGGCATATTCCCTCTCCTAGATGGGAGGCCTTAGTCCCAGCAGTGAGAACATTAAAAAGGCTGATGATAATGATGAATTTCACGCATTAAGATAGAACTACACGTGTCCCACGTATATCACGTGTATCTGGGCGCGTCAGTCTCCATACATTTTATATGGCAACTAGAATTGTAGAGCTACATTAGGTCCGCACCACGTGACATAGTTCTACGCACAAATCAGACATGGTCCACGTGTGCGTCGGTCTAATGTAGTTCTAATCAAATTTAATGTAGGTATGTTCGTCAAACAGTTTTAGGGTTTTGCCCTAAACGACATAAATTAACACATAGTACCTAATGGAAAAACACATTATAAGTGCACTATTTATTAATATTTCCTTACTCCCAATACCTAACACACCTAATACACTAAAATTATAAAATCATATGTTGTTCCTTAAGCTTGAATGACTGTATGATTTTGGGTGAAATTTGGAATTAGCATATAGGATCGTTTCATTTTCATAGGGGCCAAGCCGCTGGCAGTAGGTAGTTTTTTATGGTTCCGAAAAATCATACATCTGAGTTAACAAAAAAAAAGATACAGCTTATGTCGCAAAAAACGTATATTTTGACTCTCTCAAGGAAATCAAAATTCATAGGATACCTCGTTGACCTAGAATCCTGAAATTTGGCATGATGCAAGGTCTCGTAGCACAAATATAGAGAAAAATCTAAAAGCTATAAAATATTTATGTCACAAAAAAGAACTTCTTTTACGATTCAGAAAAATCTTCGTAACTCAATTCGGGAATATAACTGTTTTCATAGGTAGATTTGTACGGAATCCTCAGTGCGCGTGCACGACTCGCACTTGCCCAGTTTTTTTTATAACTGCAAATACGGGTTTTATATAAAATAATTATCAAACAAGCGTCCGGATTAAGCTCTCGGAAAATTCGCGACCGGAGAAATTCTTGGAGAAGAATATTAGCGTATGTATGGTCTCTCCAACGTTAGTACGTACAACAATGTAGGTAACTTGGTTACGGGGTCATGGTTGCATTTGGGATCAAAAGGGGTAAATGTATGCCGCTGTTAAAGCCGTATTTCGTATGTACATTTTGCTTAAAGCCCTCTTTGTTGAAAGTCGTTTGTTTTCTGCTTACGGTTTTCACACTACGGGATTAAACGGACAAGGGCGGAGATACGGTTTTAAGTTAAGTTTTTGTCTTTTGTTTTTAATAGCAGAATAGTAGATTGTAGAGCTGCAGAAAAGGATTATGACTACTCAGAAACATGCAGTTTCTAAGTGAGAAACGGGAGAGTATTGTTATCACTCCGCTGTCCGTTTGTCTGCCACCAGGCCGTATCTTAGGACCCGTGATACCTAGCAATTGCAATTGCTAGCTATCACGGGCATTGAGAATTGCAAATTTTCACAGAGAATGTAATTTTGTTGCCGCTGTTATGACAAATACTAAATAACAGAATAAAGTAAATATTTAAGTTCCATATAACAAACAGGATTTTTTTGCCGTTTTTGGCTACGGACACGGTATGAAACCCTTCATGCGTGATTCTCACACTTGGCTGGTTTTTAAGATAAATTTTGTAAACAAGATGTAAATCAATTGTACACTTAAGGTGTGTGCTTAACATCACCATATCACATTATTCCGTCTATTTCATCATAACACTCTAACACCTAATATCGCAGTTTAATCTAGTTTCCGGCGTCACAAAGTTTCCCAGGTAAACAGCGTAAGGTATAGCTTATTGACTTGCCTGGTAATGTTTCACTTAACTTCCATGACAGGGACTTACTGTTCAAGTCTTCGATATACTGTCGTGGTCGTGTTTGCGTCCAACAGGTGCAGTTTGTTATCGTTTTAAATTATTGAATTCGAAAATTTTATATTATTTACCTTCTAGCGAAGCGAAGTCGCAGTTGAGATGATATTAAGTAACCTAACCTAACCCAACCTTGGAGTTCAAGCTTCCTCCATATTCACCCAATTTCATCAAAATCGGTCCAGTAGTTTACCCTTGAAAGCGAGACAGACAGACAAAGTTACTATCACATTTATATTACTATAAGTATGGATAAATTATTGTATTTTTAAATTATTTAATTTTTTTTTGCTTACAGGTATGACTTTCTGTAAGTATTGTTAGAAAATAACATCATACTATATTACATATTACTTTTATTAAGAAATCCCCGTCGTAAAAACCGAGACCTCAAAAAATATATACCTTTTTTAAGAATAGAAACACTGCTTACTAGAAGTGCAGATCACGAAAGAGTCACCAATAATGCGTTGTGGGTACTCGTAACTTACAAAATTGAGTGCAGGTAATATCGAGTGATACTCTAATAAGCGCACATTATATGCAGACGAAACTTAAACCAATACTGCAGCAGAGTTTGAACACAACGGGGAAGTTAGGACTGGTCTCGATTTAGACCTAGTTTACGCGCTGTCTTAAGATTCTACTATTTACTTTGACTATAGTAGCTTAGCTAGGACAGTATCTACTGAAATAATGGATTTTTCATTAAGATCGCAAAAACAAACTTTACCTCTTTATAAGTGTAGAGAATAATTTACTGTAATATTAGAGCTGGCAGTGTTTTTCTGATGCTCCCTCCTTGCGTCGTTTTTGTTCAAAACTGACTATCGTGACTTCGACAAACCATTTTTTTGTGGACTATATTTTGCAATGTTATCTTATCCTTGGCGATGTGGATGGCATTGAGAGGTCTCTTTTGGACGTAGCATGGATTAGGTCTGACCAATGTATCGAACTTCTGCCTCTGAGTCTTTTCCCAACTACTTTTTTCTTTTATAAAAGTAAATAAAAAGTCGATCGAGAAAGGAGCCAAGAAGATCATCGATAATGATGCACTTGTCGAGTCAAAACTCCAAAGTTTAGAGCATCGCCGCCGAGTTGCTTGCCTATCGATTTTCTATCATTAACATTTCAGGGAGTGTGCATTGAAATTGCACAATTTAATTCCACCAAGTCTGTTCCATAATCGAACCACTAAACGTACGGTGTCGCGCCACCGGTTCATGGTGGACATCCCACCTATTGTACAAAGCGTTTTGGGGATATATTCATTGTGCTTACAGCTAAAGAGTGCAATTCCGTGCTGGATCTGTGTTTCCTAATAGCTAAGACGTAGATGTCTTTTAGTCAAGAATGAATAGGTTACTTTAGGCAAGCGTGCTCCATCGTCGGTATCATCATCGCTTGCTATTAGTTTAGATATTGGACAAACGCGAGCCCATAAAAAAAAGTCTGTTTCTATTACATTTTGGGTTCAATAACTCCTGATTAATTTTCTCTGTCATGGTTGCCTTTTGACCTTGACCCTGAAATACCATCTTAGAGACATACCTCGACTTATAAACGTAACGAGCTGAAGGCCTCTACTTAACAATGGGCACGTCGTTCAAAGAATTCGTACAAGAAATCTCGTGTAGTCATCTCGTATCATCGACTAAAATGGCCAAGATCTCATTGAGTCAAGAATCGACAAACGATTGGTTCACACTTAACTTCGGAATACATCAAAGATGTCATGAGAATGGCGAAAATTATTCATTCAATTATGGTTTTAATTATTTTATTTTATATAACAGTCTAAAGCGTGGGTTCTAATGGTCTTGTTTTGTAATTGCTTTTTGTGTGAATTCAAATATGGCTTCTGTTCAAAATTTTCTTTAGTTTTGGTATGTTGTTAAATTAGTGTTTTTTTTCACATTAGGTACCTAAATATCGCAGCTTAAAACCTTTTCGGCTCATCAATTCATCTCTCGCCTCTGAAAACTGGAGGCCATTCTTTGGATTCAAGCTTTGATTAAATTTTTAAATCCAATTTCACGGTAAAAAATATTCTAAAACCGACTTAAGTTCGACTTACTTTCACGGATTCACGGTATTTCACGGAAGAAAATCCTTTCAAAAGCATTTCATGGTAAATTATCTCATGTACGGTGGAGTCTCCCCTAAAATACGCCTAGCCTCCCCTGGGGTTGAAGAGGGGATGCATGCATCAGGAACCGCTCTTTGTTGTGATTCACACGTTCGCCAGACATTTTTTAAAAGGCTTTTGTCAGGCTTTTAAGTGTTACTGTCACTTGTGCTGTATAGTGCGTGTGGAAAGTAGGCAGACGTTTTATTTTAGTGCCAAGTAGATAGGATTTTTTTGACTTGACGCCTTCCCTTTGTAGGTGATTCATTCAGATTGCTTTGTCGAAACTTCTTTGGAAAACATTGTGTCGAATTTAATCAGTATTTTTTTTTTGTTATCACTAAGAATTCACAGGTTTTGCTTAGTTTCGTGTAGTTTATTTTCATCTAAAGATTTTAAAGACAGAGTATAAGATCCTTCATAGGTTTTTATAGCTTCCTTAGTTAGATGTGCAAATTCTTCACTTTGCATTTTTAAATACCAACATCCTGAGACAAACACCTAATCCATCACCATATACAAGAAAATCTGCGAGAAATCGATTTTCCTTGGACCCAAATCGATAATCGGCTTCAATATCGCACGCATTCATACCTCACTAATTGCTAACTGATCACAAGCTAATATTCATCTCTAGACATTTTGTATTCAAATCGATTATGGGTAATTGATTATTCAATTGTTTGCGAACGACATTTCTCACGCAATCATTTACACGTCAGCGGTTTGAATGAAGTACATTTTGAAGTAGTTTGGGATTCATTTAGTGAATGAAGGTATGGCAAAGTACCACTTGAAATAAATACGTTTAAGAAACAAATGAATTCAAAAAACTTTTGATCACTATCGAACCACAGCAGACTAACCCGACGTTTGTGTTCTAAAACAAATACAATATTGGTCTCAATCATTCCATCATTCGGTCAATACGTTCATTGACTGTTAGACGGTACAAAGTTCACCGGGTCAACTAGTAGGCAATTGATAAAAAAAAATCGCTTTGAGGAGCAAAATGATTCAGAACAGTTTGGTTAAATTTTCGAACTTCGGCAGAAAAATCTTCCTGCTAAAGACGAAAAACATTCGTTTTTTTTTTGTAAAATATAATTAATGAGAGTGAAGCTTCTGGAACATCTTATTACGAGTCGGTACAGTCAAGGACATTAGTGTCATGTGTCTGTCATGTGCAAACGCATGTGACCGACATCGACATCGATCTCGTAACTAAATCCGCCAGGATGGCGTGTATAGCAATGTTCTTATCTTCTTAATACCTACGTATGACCTACATTTCTGTACCAAAGTACTAAGGTACTAACTGAAAATGTACGGCGAGCCAACACTGGCAATATTTTAAGGTGTAAAACGGTAAAAGCGCATATTAATGACTTTTATAATGACACCAAACAAAACAATTGTTTGTCAATTTAGGCCAAGCCAACAAGACTGAACTTATTATGGCATTTATGAATCAAATTCAAATGTGATAAAAACACATCATGATTCAAATGAAACTTGGTCAAGATGAATTGTAAAATACTGTCTGCAGAATCTTATATATTTCCGATATACTTATATCCCAGCTTATTTTATATTTTGCAACAACCATCAGCTTTTACAGCGAATCCAATAGCTCTATGGCTTCATTTTATACCCGTAGGTCCTCAGAGAATACTAGGTCAACATATCCGGTACAGATGCCACCTTGGCGGTGTTATCGCACTTACAGACACAGGATTGACAGCAATTAGAAGCTATCTACGTCCGTAATTTATTTACACAAGTACAGTTGTTAATCTGGTTTAAAATTAAGGATTATTGAATTCTTAACTAATCTGAAGTGATGTCTGTGACTTTATCTATTTCGATTAACAGTAACATAAAGCGTTGGGTTAGGTATACTTTTTTGATTTCAGTTTCGATTTTATTGATTTTATTGTGTCATAAAGGAACTCTTGCGATTACAAAAGTAAATCTAAATAAAATGAAATCATTATTTTGCATGCTTCCTTGTTCTGCTTTATCATCATCTAGTTTCCCACAACTAGTGATATCGTCAACCCAATGCGCCTTTTTAACCTTGGTTTCTGCATAGGCTTCCATCTAAAATAAATAAAAATATTTAGAAAAAAAAAAACTAGAAAAATAATATACGTTACCTACCTAGTTCTAGAGCCCATCAAAATTTCATAAATTACAGAATGTAGGAAGCTGTAACAAAGTGTCTAATAGTCTGTGTTAAGGCAATACTGTCAACCTTGATAATCATCATACGTAACAAAGTTATAATGTAAGACACTGTATTTTACATACGACCCACAAGGTCGGCAACGCATCGATGACCTCAAGGTCAAAGCAAAAGACTATGTTTATAGGTTATTCAACCAACCTAGCATAATTTATGTATTAGCTGACTTTTGACCGAGACTGTACCTTCTTGAAGACTCATTTAGACAGACATCAATATGATATTGGGTGCCTAATACTTATTGCTTAAACAAATAGCAAATTAGAATAAAAACAAGAGGACAAAGACAATTCTATCGGCGATAAAGATATTAAAATGTAAGAGATAGACAAGACCTCATCATCATCATTTTAGCCGAAAGACATTTACTGTTGGACATAGGTCTCCCAATAGTGTCGCCACGACGACCAATCATGGGCATCTTGCATCCATCGGCCATATACACTGCATCCATTACCGTGGCTCTTAAGAACCCAAGTCATCGATGCACCTTTACTAGATGCCTTTCAAAGTTGTATCTACTCGTACGTGATCACCACTCCAAAACCTTGCTTAATATGAGCTACCGAATTTCTATTGGACTTTTGGCAATCATTATCATCACACTGCCTGATGGAATGCCACTTTGTCTAGGACCCAAAAATATGTTTTCTAATACACCAATATAATGTTTTCAAATTACTTTTCGAAAATATTCAAGACCTTTTCGTTTATATCAAACCCCTTTTTAGAGATAGCAAGAGATAATGCTTCTGTCACTTCCCACGCATGTATATTCCAGCTGTCGTTTGCTCTAGGCTCTGCGATTCTTGAATCCGTGTCAGTGACATACAATGTAAAGTTAATTTAAATCATTTATAGTGTATTTATATGTATACTAACTTTGATTGACAACATGTTTCACTTCAGTGGTGTTGCTACAAAAAGTAATTAGGTTCCTAACTACTGTCAAATCATTAATAGGTGAGAGAAAGTTCTACATTATTTGTCTGTAAAACTTCTTCAGTGAAGCAACTAGATGGAACCTAAGTGGTTTGACTGATGTAGTTCAGACAACGGTCTAGTTTTATGCATTAGGTAAAAATCTTTTTGATATTTTCCATTCACAGCTTCAGGTCAACGGTTTTTTAACTATTTTCACTATCAACCTGGGGGATTCCTCATGCCCCCAAGTTGATAATGAAAATATTAGTTACGTGTAAACATTTGTGACTCATCGGCCATATAAAACATGTGTGTTCATCTCGCCAGATGACATACCAATAAATAGCTTTCATGTCATAAAAACTTCGTGCGATGATTGGAAAGGGAAGACCTTTTCTCAAGTTTCAACTTACTTATTTGGATGTTGTGTATTCTGTATTGTGTAGTTTATTTCATGGTTTTTCGAAACTAGTCCTTTGAGCTGCATATTGAAATTGTCTATTAACAATGTCAAAATGTTCTTATCCGAAAAGGATGCAAAGGATACCATTCTAATCTAATGACAAATTCATATAAAAATGGATTTAATAAATTAAAGAATATTAGAGTTAGGCTAAATACAAAATGTTCTTAGATTTAGATCCGTAAATGGCATTATGAAATATGTACTGCAATAATTGTAGTGAGCAACAATCAATTAAAGAAATAATTTCTTTTCTAAATTCCCATAAAGTTCAACGCCATAAATACAATCTCTTGATAGATTCTTCCGATTAAAAGAAACAATAAAACACATAAACAATTATTCACACGTCCTATAGAAGGCAGATGTATGGCCTGATACAATTAATTTGATTTATACTACGGATATGACATATTGCTTATTTCACGGTCTTCGCTCGTTGTTTTTACAACTTTTTATTTTATACGCATGAGAAAGTTTCGTTTAATTGAACTAGATCAGTTTGTCTGTTTGTTACATACTTCCTGGATAACCATAATGGGTACCAAACCAAGTGCAATATAATAATATACTTACTTTTACTTCCTGCTAGATTGTCGGATCCTATGGAATATCTCATGGGATCTCAACCGTCCGTGTACCATCATATTTCATTGCTCAGGATAAAGAAAGTATCGGCTCTGTTTTAGTTTTCAATCAGTGTAAAAGGTTTCGTAATCAAATCGGTAGAATATTACCTACCACAAGCAACAAACAATAAATTTCTTTATAATTATTTTATATAAATTCAGTAGAGTATGAATTATGTGATTATGTGCTTGTGAGTGCTACACAGTCAACGCACCTTACCATTGCAAACTATTCCTTATTACCAAACGTTTTTACCACCAACTGGGCAGTGCAATACCCACATCCATAAACTCTAACTCGGAAGGAACCGAACGCTAAATTACGGCAGTCTTGCCTTGTTTTACTTGTTTGCAGTGTATTGCACCGTTTGTAGAGTAACATCAATAACTTCGTCGTTTTAAACACGCAACGTGTCGACCATTATGTTATTTATTGTATTCGCGTGATAGTTTCTATGCCGACGAAAGATAGAAATTACTGCTATAAAGATGATCTGACAGCAAAATCCTGGTTACCCTAATTGTTGCGGATGTCGGGGCGCGATTCCGAGTAAATAGGAACGACGGATTCAATATTGTGAGTGACGAATGGCTGACTTTGTAAATGTACGCTTGCAGCAGATGTTTCGATTGCAGCACAGAGTGACATAGTTTGAATCCTAAGATTAGTTCGATAGGTTAGTCAAGAAGGGGCTATACTATAAGTTGGACAAGGAATGTGGGATATTAAATTTGAAAGGAAATCATTTTGAATTACAGAGATTTTGTAAGTGACAAATCGTGAACAAAATGTAGTCTAGTCTGAAGGTACTTAGATATCTATTAATTATGAAATAAAGAATGTGACTAAAATAGTTATGAGCATATCTAAATGTGGATGAATGGAGCGGAAAAGGAAGGCCAAAAAAAATTTACCTATCCATTTTTGAACATTGTGTGACTAACGATATTGTAGAAAATATAGTCACAAATAACAAAAATTGACAGGACAGAGAAAATATATTGAATCAACCCATTATAGCATGGAACAAGGTTTGGTGGAAAGTACTAAATTCTTACGATCTATCCTTAGGTTGTTTGATTGATATCGCTGTTAAGACCGCTTTTGTGCCCATATATTTAAATTTATAAATAAGTTGTATTAATTTTTTGGTGTACAATAAAGTTTATTCTATTCTAAAAATCTCTTACATTAAAACAGTAAACAATCTTCTGTTTGATGCAAAATCAATTACAATATTGTAAAAGCAAGTAATGTTGTACTAGTAACGTTGTACTACATACATATATTTATGGCGGTATACCGACGCGCCCCCAAGATCACCATACATATTGTATTTATAAGCGACAGGCCTGCAGCGGCCGCATAAAATATTCCTGGCTGAATACAATTGCTGTACGAACATGTGCTTCCATGGGATGAATCATACAGACAAAAATATGCCTGATCCTATTGAATATTTTGTGAGGACTGTCGATTAAAACAAGTATATATATGTATATGTCGTGGCCAGATCTTAGAATTGATCACTTCATGGTATGGTCAATTAAAACTGGCCAGATCACTTAAACTTTAACATTTGATGATATGTCAATCCTCTCTTGGCAGTATCATTGATATAGAATTTTAAGGAGAGTAATTATTTATAGGTACTATTGTATTATTTCCATCTCACACGAATCATGTGTCTCGATGTTATGGTAGGCTACGCTTATAACTTACTAACCATAGGACCTAAAGCTTTTATTAAAGACCAAACAGAGCCATTAAAATATTCATTTTTTTGTTTGAATTTTTACATCTCCAATACTGTAATTTCTTATGGTAGTTTTGAAAAACTAATAGGTAATCAGCCATTATTGTGTCAGTCTTTCAATTCTGATTAAAATTTGTGTCAGAGGTTTCATGTTAATTAACCCACGAAATATTAATTCTCCAAACAAATTTCAAACCTCCTAAATTTTTCTACTGCTATAGTTTTGAAAACAAATGATAACAATCTTTACCTTTAATCTTTACTTGTGCTATTTTTTTAGAATATTTGCACAGAATAAGACTGCATGCAAACAAACTTACCCCCTTAAAGGTTGAATTTCCAAAAATCCTTTTAGTGCTCGCCTACGACATAAAATCAAGTTTTGTGAAATCTTATGTTCCTATGTTGATATGACAGTCAGTTTTCCCTTTATATTATAGAGTAGATAGATGACAGCAAATCGAAAAATAACAAACATTTATTATCTGTGCAGAAACATCTGCCAATCAAAGTTTATTACATGCGCGCGCAACAATGCCACCCTTCAACACAGCGAAATTAGGCTAAGTCGAAAAACAAACAATCCTTGATTGAGTCGCTGAATACCGGTTATACCAACGATTTAATGTAGGGGGAGATTTAATTTGGAAAACCATTATCTTGGTCATAACGCTATGCGAGGGCTACCCGAAGGGCGCGGAGAATGGTCAGTTAATTGACGCATAAATCACAGACTCGATCCATTATTACTGCACAAAGTTCCGCTGTCGGACAACAGATGGGGTCATTGTCGCATGCACTTTTGTTTATAGTATTTTGATAGCAGTAAATTATGCATAACCGGTTCTCTTGAAATTTAAGTTTCGCTGTCATCGTATATTACACGGTATTGAATTTTTTGAATAAAATTCCTCTCAGTCTCGTGCCGTTAAATGACTGTAATCAGAGTACTATTCAATTTAAATAACAGAGGCAGATAGCCAAGGATGATTTATAGTAATTTTTGTATTACTTTTTACTTTAGTTCTTGATGTATCTCCTTGATGGGGCAGAGAGTGTCCACAGTGCGCCGCACCCTGTAATTTTGATCTGTTCGGTTTTTCACTGTTTCGATTTCTTAAATCGGTTTGGGATATAGGTAAACAAGTGATTAGCTCACTATACCTTAGCCCACTAGTGGGTTGCTCGCTTTTGTTTCGGGTTTCCTCCATAGTGAGACGATTCTGATTTTGATGCGCAGAATACTCTGAATCCGTTAGCAGCTGCAATTCGCGCAACTACGAGGTTGCAGCTGGTCCCAAGGAGGGTGATAGTAGCGTGGATAGCTCGGAATGGCTAGAGTTCCACTCTGGATCGTACTTCACTACAAAGTACAGCAGAAGCCCTGGCTTCCCTAAACAAATATTAATTAAAAAAAAATGTCAATCCGAAAACAAAATGTTACGCAGTGACTTTTGTTAATCTTATTACTAAAGACAAAAATATTCATGAACATCCCCACAACGTAATCAAATTTGCTCTATTTCTTATTCACAAAAGCAAAAGAATTCGAGCATCGTTCCCAGTGTAGCGATTTATGATACCTTCCCGTCACGCTTCGGCAAAGTTTATTCTGTAAAAAGAAAAAAGAAAATCTTTGCATAACTTAATCCTGAGTTGGTCGGACGCGGTCGCAGTAACGAGCTCCATTGTGGAGTAGTCTATTATCGCGTATAGACTTTATCGCACAGACAAACCTGTTAGAACGTCGCATAAAAATTAAAAGGCAGGCAGTGATTGATGTTGATGTATACGACGTAAACATGAAAGCTTTTAAAAGGAAGCTTCGATTTTTTTATTGTGTCTTATATAAAATTGAATCAATCAATTTGTTAAATATTTTTTCAAGAGGGTTTTGTTTTGAAGTGAGAAATCATCCAATGACTTTTTTCGCTCTAGGCCTGAGTGGTAGAGCGCGTCAAACTTTTACTGACTAAAATTACACTATGTTCCTTCTTTACCCAGCGTTCTAGGGCTTTCCTTTCGGAAGTCAACCCATGGGCCTAGCTAGTAGGCTTTTTAAGAGTGTTGAGTTCGGAATGCAGTCTATCAGGTTGCAGCTACAATCCCTTGGTAAGTCTCTAGTCAAGAATAGATCAAAACATCGTCCTTTGGCAGCTTTTTCGGGCTGCGGATGAGACTCGGTATTTGATTACCCTATCTTTATGACAGCAGCTGTCAATGCTCTAAAAATGATGCACCACCCAACAGCTTGGTTTGTTTTCCGAACCTCGGATAAGACGCGGTGTGATACTTTCTTTTATAAAAAAGGAAATAAATATACTGATTCCGGACTCTTAGTATGTTTTTTGTAGGCAGGTCCAGTGCTACTCGAAACAAATTTTTTTTTTTCACACTTCATACGAAGTAATTGTAGCAATTAGCTTTAAGAGCCGCTTGACGTGAACGCCCATCAGCATTATTGAGTTTAAAAATAAAGTAATCACTAAATACTTACCTTTAATATCAGCTCATTTACTCAATTACCTACTGTGTTAAAGCTTTGTTGGTCTTGCTAGGTCGTTGCCACAGGTAGGATCACGGACGCGTAGCTTCACAGACGCGTACATTCGACATTATACGCTTGGTGTAGGTACGTTTGCGTGAAGCTTATTATCTACATATAAAACTATGAAACTCTGACGACATCGACGTCGTGTCGTCGTCGATGTGCCGTCGCCGGCAATATTGCTCGAAGTGGGAATTTTAATTTTCAATAATCCCACTTTTCGGCACTTTTCGAATAGTTTCATGTAAGCTTCTTGCAGATGTACACCAAGCGTATAAAGACGAATACGCGTCTATGAAGCTACGCGTCCATGGACAATAGGCATTACTATTGTCCATGGACAACTATGCTGGGCACTCGATAGGTACTACTACTCTATTTTTAAAATAAAAATAAATTATTTAGTGGTATTATAAATAATAGGTATTTCCTAATATATTATAGCCTATATTATATTTCCTAATATATAAGGCAATTAAGTTCATAATTTAATTGGTTGAACTATATCGTATCATTATAATTATATTAGGCGATTATCACACTGCCCCGCATCCCGCAGCGTAGTGCGTGAATGCGTTATTATTGGTACAAAACTGAATCCGAGTTGAATGTTGATAGGACAAGTTTTGATTTCTATTGATAGATATAAAAATACAGACCTACCTAATGTTAAGATGTTTTTATAATATTTTTTATTTACATGTTAGTGAAAATTTATTAATAAAATAAAGATTAAATTATTTAAAGCGAAACCCGAAGATTTTTGTAAATATCTTATTTAATGTGTAAAGGTAAAGAAATAACAAATGTAAAACGTGTATGAAATAAGAAAATACATAATTAACTTTTTAATTCGCAGATCGTACGTTCATAAAACTGAACTAGTTAATATCTTCAACATGTACAACGCCATCTATATTCAAATATAACAAACTAAACACAACGCCATCTATCTAAAACTCACGAACTAGTTAAAAGTCAAGTTGATGTAATCGTTCTCCGTTTGTCCAACAGGCGGCAGCACGTGTCGGCGCCATGGAGTTCCACAGCAACTTCGACAGGGGGCACTCGCGCCCAACACGAATTGTTCGAGCTGCTGGAACGCGTTCAATGTTCTCGGTTAGACGACCAGAGGGCAGTACTGCCGCCTTATTTTTCTCAGGTAAGTGGCATATTTTTTACCGACTTCCCAAAAAGGAGGAGGTATTACGTTCGGCTGTTTGTATGTTTTTTTTTTTTTTTTTTTTTTTTTTTTTGTATGTTTGTTCGTCGAATACTCCCCCAAATGTGGACGGATTTTCAAAATTCTTTTTTCGTTCGAAAGTAGATAGTTCTGAGGTGGTCCCATTGTCACCAAATTAGGATCTGATGATGGGATCTTGGAGAAATCGAGGGCAACCTTCAAATTTTATAGGCTCACTTATTGATTTTCGCATATTTTATGAAGTATCTTGTGTATTTGCGTATGGTCGTCACCATCTCAGGTAGCTGGGCTGATGATGGAAGGTACAACTCCTTAACAGTAAGAAGTTACTCGAACAGGCAAGGACTGTTTTAGTAAATTGTTTTGATGTTTGATAGGGCATTTGCCACATTTGGTCTCATGATCATCAAGTCATGACCTGATGCTGCAGTCAGGATAGTCTGCAGAGTACCTAAGCCCTCGACAACAAACAGCAGATATATCGAGTTTAGGCTCATTGAAAACGGCTCGATGTGTGGATAAACGTACTGCTAATACACCGAAGTACATAGAGACCTGATGCTGAAGCCAGGAGCATCAGGAAAAGTACAAACCTTGAAATTACAGCACCGTAGTCGTGTTTGGGCTCATTTTAAACAGGACTAAATTTTAAGTTCATTGCAATGTTGACATAAATCTGGCCTGATGCTACAGCCGGGATTATCAGCATCTAGTCTAATGACTGATTAAAAGATTTACCTTTCGGCTTCATCATCAGATCAGTTCGTTATATCCTTTCCCTCTCCAGCATCTAGTCTAATGACTGTTTGAAAGAAGAGGGGGAGAGGATATATCGAACTGATCTGATGATGAAGCCGAAAGGTAAATTAATGTAATCTTACCGTGTTTGGGATTATTAGAACCGTTATGAGATGCGCTCTGACTATAAGGTATTTAAGTTTGACTGAGGGGTACTTTTTAGTGGTGGTACCATAACTAAAAAGTGTAAAATAAAAAAAACTTTTTACAAAAAAAATATAACCGACTTCAATGATAAAAAACACTGAAAAGTATCAAATAACTTTAATTTTGGAAGTCGGTGTTAAATAACGAAGAGACTAAACTATTGTAGAAACACCGACTTCCAAAATTAAAGTTATTTGATACTTTTCAGTGTTTTTTATCATTGAAGTCGGTTATATTTTTTTTGTAAAAAGTTTTTTTTTTCCTCATCGAGTTGATGAGCCATTGCGTAAAACTAATAACTTTATATGGAGGGTTTGTTTTTTATCAAGACATTATGTCATTGGTATTATTACATTGTACAATGTACATACTTAATGATGTGTACGTGTTTTTCAGGTAGGTTTTACTGAAGTTTAGATTTAGTCATCACTAACTCTTCAAACTTGTTTGTCAGGTACTTAATTTATGGCAATATGGAATTAACGATACCTACATAATTTAGTAGACTAGTAACTTTTAAATTTTTAACCGACTTAAAAACAAGAGGAGGTTCTTAATTCGATTACAGGTTTTTTTTAAGATACAGTAGGTATCTAGGTAGATACCTAAGTAGGTACTTTTGAGTAACTAACTAACCTACCTATCTTGATATTAAGTAAGATACTATCATTCTGCTACGTAGCTAATAAAATATAGAAATCGGTAAAATATAGATACAAAGTATTACTGGAATTCTGTCTCTTTAGACTTTGAGACATGGCTTAAGATTTAGAAATACTTTTCCAATTCATATTATACAATACACTTACTTAAAACTGCGGTCTTATTCCTACCATTTTTAGGCACGCTATTGACTATTTTTCGCACTAGTGTGAAAAAGTAAGCGAGATCGCCCCTGCCATAATTTATTAGATACATTTGTCATGGCGCTACATGACCCCCACGAGTCACGCGTCAACCCTCTTTTGTTTATTTCTTTGCAAGTGAGTTGAAAAACGTCGTTTGATACAGGTGAAAATATTTTGTCACTGCAGCAATAGGGTCTATAACACCCTCTCCAACGGTTCGGGCGAATTCCACTTCGGTCATAAACTTTCTCCTCTTTTATCAAAATGTACTACCTACCTATATCAATTTACAAGTTCATTGCAACGACAAAAAGCATAGACCATTACATTTTAAGGGTCAGTAGATACTCAGTTCGTTACCTCCGCACTCCGTACACCGTAGAAATAATCGACGGAAGCAAGCTAAGACTATGAAGCGATAAAGAGAAGGCGGGCGACCGGATGCCTTGCTGGGGTGGCAAGCAGACCATGTCGGAGGAAAACCACTGGGTCACGGACCGTGGCGCCAAGATATGGGCTGCACTTGTCGAAAATGATGCTCTTTTTTTAATTAAAATAATACTAGTTCTCGACTGCGATCCCATCTGACGGTAAGCAATAAAATACAATCGTCGATGGTAAGGCGCACTAGTTTATTAAGAGCTCTACTCTAGCCTTGAAGACACATAAATTATGTTCGGACAGGAAGACCGCAGCAGGCAAATTAAGGATCGAAAAACTGGAATACAAGTTATTCGACCTACCCGGTATAAACAACGAGGCGAAACGTTTAGTCAAGAACGTAGAGATGATATCATACAGATATATCCGATGGTAGAAATGAGATGGAATTCCTGCGCACTCTCTAAAATGTGACCTGTAAACACACCGAAAGCATCCCGAGCATCATTTCTTCGGAAAGAGCCTTTCGGTCTGTTTATAGGTCAACTTTTCGAAAAAAATTGAAGTAAGTTTGTCCTTGCGACCAAGGCGGCATTTGCCCGAGCCGTCGGCGAGGGTGTTATGGAGCCAAGTGATGCAGTGACAAAATATTTTCACCTGTATCAAACGACGTTTTTCAACAAAAATTAAAAGGGGAGGTTTCTTTTTCTTTTGTTTTGAATTTGATATCAGTCTGAAATGTTCGAAGGAGTCACCAAGGCCCTAGCACGCAAAGAGCAAATGCTAGAAAACACCTGAGTTCCCCTCAGATTAATCAACTATTAATGATGATTTCCTACCTAAAAAAAAGAGATGGGGCGATAAATCTTTTCAATGTAAGCAGAATTCAGTGGTAGAACAATATTCGAATAGAATGAAGTTCTAGTTTGTAGGTCTTTGTATCCCAAATAGCGTGTTAATTATGATGTTATGCAGAAATGTTGGAACTTAAATACAAGTTATAATTTTATAGACTTCATAAAAACTCCAAAAATCGTGAAAATTAATCATAAAATCATAAATCTGTTACATAATTCATAATTTTATTAGTATTGCGTAAACGTGATTAACATAAAAAATAGAAAACTATTTAAAGGGTCTAATTATAATGGCTTGGCTGCAATAAAAATACTTGGGAAGTAAGATTAATAATCCAAGTATGAAAAAACGGAATCGCGCACTAAGGGTTCTGTACTGCTTGTAGCAAAAAACGGACTCGCGCACTAAGGGTTCTGTACTGCTTGTAGCAAAAAACGGACTCGCGCGCTAAGGGTTCTGTACCGCTTGTAGCAAAAAACGGACTCGCGCACTAAGGGTTCTGTACTGCTTGTAGCAAAAAACGGACTCGCGCACTAAGGGTTCTGTACTGCTTGTAGCAAAAAACGGACTCGCGCACTAAGGGTTCTGTACTGCTTGTAGCAAAAAACGGACTCGCGCACTAAGGGTTCTGTACTGCTTGTAGCAAAAAACGGACTCGCGCACTAAGGGTTCTGTACTGCTTGTAGCAAAAAACGGACTCGCGCGCTAAGGGTTCTGTACCGCTTGTAGCAAAAAAAACAGCAAATCATGTTTGTTGTATGGGAGCCCCGCGTAATTTTTTTTAATTTTTTTTCTTTTGGTTAGGCTCGCGTTTGACCACCATCTAACCTATTATACAAAATTTCAACTATCTACCTATTTTTTTTTAGAATAGAAGAAAAAGAAAAACAAATTTATATAAAACTTTTTTTTTTTAACTTATAACAATTGTAGATTGGAAATAAACGGGCTTTATTATTTATTATTATTATTATTATTACCTATTTTTTTTTAACGGTGGGCAAAAATCATCTCATGACAGCCCCCGCTCTTGGGTGAAGCGGGAGATAGTGTCAGACTCTTACTGACTAAAAACCCCACGCCGTTCCTTCTAGCCTTCATACCAAGGCTCGAGTTCCTTTCGGATAACCCTGTCACAATCCATCCATCTATCACAATTCATAAGATACAGCCTCGTGACAGACAGACGAACGGCGTAATGATAGCAATAGAGTCCCGTTTACCCGTTGGGTACGGAACGCTAAAAATAATGGAAAGTTTATTGCATGACTTAATGCTCAAAGGAAATTCAATAATACTGTAAAGCAACTCAATTTACAATTTCATAAGTGACTTAAGATATTAAGTAACGTTTTAGAAAGGTTCAAGGGAATCCAATCCCGCAAGCGCGGGATCCTACCAGTGCAGGATTGTCAGGTTTGATCGGGTTGGTGAATATCACATATCTTCGAATTTTTGGTTCTAGAAAATGCCGGTTTCCTTACGATGTTTTCCTTCACCGTTTTGAAAGCAGTGGTGGTGAAATAAATTACACAAAGCTGGGCTGGGTTTGAACTCGTAAGTCGGGGCCATTACTACTCGGCCACCACTGCTCTCATCAATAATATAGTAAAATAATTCTTTTTATTTAGTCCCATTCCCCAAAGTTCTTCAGTCACCCAACAACCGCTCAGCGTAACCGAACACCCGGTCCTTGATAAAAAATTTAGCTTTCACACATTTTTCCCACTACCCTATTACATTTACATATCATTCGAAACATTCTAATCTTTATCTGTAATGTTTCAGTTAACATGGCCGCCAAGCTAATCTGTTACGACATTTTAATTAACCAAGTAATATTAATACAAAAGCGGTCTCAATATTTTTCTTCCCCTCAGATTAACATCTATTGCATATTTATGAAGAACAAACGTTTCTGTTGGCTATTATATTGAATATTTTCTGGTAATTATACTTTTAAAAATATCTTGTCTGAATGTTTAATGTAATATTTTACTAAAGTTTAAATGCCGAAAATGGATTCTGTTTCAAGTTTACACAGTATGAATTGCTGGGCAATTACAATTTTCTTCTCATAGGGCGCAAAAGAATTTGCGTGGTTCTTATATCTGGGCTTATATTTGGGCTACATGTGCAGTTTCAAATTTTATTTTTTATCTGGATTCTGTGTTCATAGCATATAGCTTATGTCACTCAGGAATAAAGCATCTTTCTATCGGTAAAAAAAAATTTGCATGTGGGTCAATATTTCCTGAGATTGCCTCCTTCAAACAAAAATAAAACAAAACACAAACTTTACCTCTTTATAATTAGTGTAAGAAAGGCTCACATTTGACCTCTATCTCACCTGACGATGGAAGTAACCAGTTCTCTTGACTTAATTAATGATCATCAGATTCTTGTAGCCATCAGGAAAATGTATGCTTCTTCCATACTCTACTAGACATCATGTCAGTATTCACCTTTCTTTCCTTTAGACCTTTCAGTGCCTTTCACACAATCCATCTATCGTTACTTCTCTATTTTCCTACGCCTACATTTAAATATCCATATACTTATTGAATTACATATTTAAGTATTTCAATTTTTGTTTTTATGTAGTTATCACTTTGTATGCGATCTTTTCTGAAGTCTGACATACCTTATTCGTTTCGTTAAAATATTATTTAGTTAAAAGTGTGACTTAATTTTGCCTACTTGGATACGTAAATGTCATTTTTTTTTTCTAAAAATCACCATTATCACCTGACAGAAAACGATAACAGAAACAAGTTGCCAACTTATTATGTGTACATATCTCTCTAGTATGTGTTACATACGCTACGATATAATTATTATTGCTTGTTTAATGGTTATTTAACAGTTTTCAGTTAATATATTCACAGACATTTTCTGATAAAATTATTTTCCTGTAATTAGATTATTTTGATGATTGCAATGGAAGTTTTATGCCTCTATGTAATTTCATAGTTTTTACTATTCTACAATTATTTTTAGTTATTAATTGTTAGTAATTAATTATATTATTAATTCTCTTATGATTATGTTCTGTATATGAGTATTGGTATCTTTATTTTGTTTATGTTTGTTTCTTTCGAAATTTCTTCAGGGCGGACACATTTCCGCCCCAAATACATTTGCTTAGAAATAAACTCTATTCTTTGTTTTAAGTTCCGAGAACATTGTTTTAACTTTCTGATTTAAAATAAACTCAGATTGTTTATGAAGCGACAACAAGCTTTTTCTGATGGTGCCGCTTTCCAATTTCCTGATTGAATGTTTTCATTTGTCAAGTGATCTTTACCAAAGATATGCATATAAATATTTTTTGTATATATCTTCTAAAGATTTTTCCTTTAAAAAAAAAATCTTTTCTAACAGTGTTTTTGATTACGTAACATTTTGTTAGTTTTTTTTTAAATATTTTTATTTGAATGTTGTTTTTTACTGAGAGTTGTCACTTTTATTTGATTTTTCGCTGATTTGGTTAGTATGATTGTAATATTATCCGTTTTATCTATTGTAGTTCTGATTTTGTACTGACATTTAGTTATTTTATTTTTAAACTACCATAAACACACACATTTCATCGCATGCAAACAGCGTCACCTAATTTTGAATACTCGGATAAGCATAATGTCGTAACTTATTTTTTTAAAGTCACTGCTTAAAATATATAATTACAAAAATTAAAGAATGCAATATGTGAAATTACTAAATCATAAAATATCACACGAAACTAATGAAATAGCCTGGTATGTATTGTTTTAAGTTGGTCATGTTTACGACTTGATTTCTGATTGTAGGTCGGTGAATGGTGAGAATAATTGAGAAGTAAGTATTTACTCGAGTAGCAATTAGTTAATTGCTCTGTTGTTTACTAATTGATATCGTTGTTAGTCAGTATGTAGGTGCTAGATTGTGTATTGTACTTATTATTATTACCAATAATAATTATTTTAAAATGGTGACTTTTTGATAGAACAATCCGGGATTGTACGGAGGAGTTGCCGTGGCATTGAAACGTAAATGGTAACCTATGAGACGCAGATGGGTTTAAGTCAAGCCTGACACATCCTCTCACTCCATTCGGAGCGGGAGGAGTCATTGGATGATTTCTGCTATTATACTATGTCTATGCACTGAAAAAAAAAGATTGCAAGAGCTTAGATCCTAGACACAGTGACGCTCTATCAGCAAAAATGATTGTTATAATCCTTAAGTATGGGGTTGACTTGCGCTTCTGAAATGTCACGTCGTCGATCAGTTTATTCCAAAATATTTTCGACTTTTGACGTGCCGTGGTTAGTAGACTTATCCCTTTTTTAAGTTGAAAATGCAACTAACGACATCTCCTGCTCTAGGACAGAATGGGATGTTAGATTTTACTGACTAAAGCCACACCTATGCTCCTTTTTTTGCTTTGCGTTCCAGGGCAAACCTGGGGTAGGTTTGCCTTTCGGAAGTCAACTCATGGCCCCAGTAGGCTTCGGCTCTGCTGGGCCCCTACGGTTTAGCTAAAATCTGTTTGAGTATTGAGGCACGCTTAAAACATTACGCGTCGTCGGATGGTCTCCAGACAACTGGACGGCGGGCTACCCTTTGATCGTCGTCCGCAAGCCCTCGGTCCCTTGTTACTTGAGACGTTTCAAAATATAAATATGAATGTTCTCTGTCTGAAGAATTTCAATATAATTCGCTCTTATAAAGTACAGAAGTACAGGCCAGATGTTATGTTGTAAAAATTTGTGTGACTAAATTGCCAAATAGTTTTGCAAGTTTTTTTCCAACATAATATGTAGTAGTCCACCTTGATTAGATGCTGCAATTCCTCAACTAATTTAAAAAAACGAATCCACTGGCACGAACATAACAATGTTTCAAAATACCAAACCGAGCCTCTCGAATTTGGAATCAACAATTACTAAACCGTTAATCTACTGGTAAACATTTCGATTATCAATGCCAATTAGCAATTATTTTTTGTCAAAAACAAATCTTCTACTATCTTAATATAAATCACTATCTTCTGCCAGTGGCTCCTCCCGAATTTAAGTGATATGAAAAAAAATTTGGTAGAGCGCGATAGGTGACAGGACTGAATGAAATAAAAAAAGCGTTACGCCGATCCCAAATAAGACGGATGATAAAGTTTTTTGAAAATTGTCACCTATACTTATTGAAACTTATAAACTAGTTATAATAAGTACTAAAAATCACTAACGATACAAATGTGTAGGATATAGGTATCATTCGACGTTCTGAGAAATGCTGCAATAAGTGGCGTGGTCAATGACGTAGGTGACGGAAATAAACGTTAACTTGACTCTCATAAACTGACACATATTTTGATAACAATACATCAATATTGCATTAAATTAAGAAAACATGCAAATATGATGTAGAATGACTGAGATGTAAAAGACAATGATACATGAACTAAACATTTCTTTAATATTACTTACACAAGGAAATCATTTGTAGCAAAATGAAAAACATATGGTCATGAGTAATCGTTCTAGACTGCCTGCCGACAGTAGGCAAGAGAATACTCATTTGTAAGATATCGACTTCTTCACGTACCTTAGGACAACAATAGCCGTTGAAAGATTGCAGTGATGCAGTAGTAACTGCAAACAGATCGTTTACCAGCACAATAGCAGCGTATACAATAGAGACATCATATCTGTTCATTCTTTTGGTTTGCGCAATATGATGGATAACTGATACATTAACGCAAAGATCTTCAAGAGAAGCAAACTTTACGTAAATGTGTTTCGCTAGCAGAAACATTTCTCTTCAAGTACCGTCAATTAGAGACACAATAGTAAAACAATGACAGCGCGAATGCGTTCGCTTGAGATTTAATGTTTAATGAATTAAACCTAATTTAAGTCAAATTTGCAGCCATAGGTTACTTGATTTCTGCGAAATTTGGCGTCTAAGCGAAGTTTTCAAATTAGCGAATGCAAAATCAAAGATCATAAAGTGAAGAAGTTATTTAAAATCAATAATAATATTATTATTTCCGCTACCACTCGTTGAAAGCGCACTCGTAGCGTGCGTGATACGCCCGGGGAAATTAAGTTTGAACCTTGCAATTATTGTTAATAAGTCTGATTTTTTATGCAGAACCGGTGCTGGAAAATAAACAGAAATGAGTTTATTTTTAATGTAAGCTAGGAAAATATACTAGTATGATATTATGTTGTTAATTAAACATTCACACTTAGCAATTTCGATAAAAGTAATTACATGATTTATAAATAAATTGGATCTCTATTCTACAAATTTAATGCTCCGAACAACAATACTTATCAGTTAATTAGAAGTTTTATATGGATTAAAAAAATACTTGGGTGATATGTAAGTTAGGTAAAATATCATAGTTAAGAATAAAATTATAGTATAACTTTAGCTTAATTTTTAGCGTAGTTTCCCCAGACTAACAACCGTGGTGAAACCTCAATACAATGGTTAAATAATGTCAGGGGCTCATAGGCAAGATTGATTCGGAACTACTGTTTAAACGAACAATAGCTTGGTTAGCGTTTGAAACTGTTATAGGTAGACCTCAATTCTGTTACACTTACTGTAGAATCCAAATTAAAATAACAAATCATTAGAAAATATATACTGATCAAAATAAAAGAATTAAATGTGAGGACAGAATTAAAAGTATTAAAGCTAATACAGTCGTGAATTTTGAAAGTCGTTTCGCTTTTTACACGTAATGGAAGAATATATTCTCCGAATCCCTGTTTACCGGAACGGACATTACAAACAGATGACTCAGAATTGAAATTAGTTATTTATTTCTTTATTTACATTAAGGGCTCTGCGTTCAGAAACTTTTAGATATTTGACAGTTTTTGAAGTTATCTTCAAAGCTTGTGGTATCGATAATAATGATTGTACTATGTGCTTCTATGCCAATATCAGGTGCATGGTCAGCGACATTCAACTAGTCTGATTACATCTAAGTGCGGTGTTCAATCTGACTAATTGTTCAGAATGCTGATTAGAGCAATATATCCAAGATTGTACACTGCGCATTGCTAGATAGACCAAGTGGTATATCTTGTCTCATCCTCTTGTACAAACCTAGGTTAACTTTTATTCAGCTTGTATTTTTAAAACGAAAGAAACATTCTAAAGGTTAGACATGACAGTAAGTTTCTTTGATATTTTTTCTATTAAGTCCGTATACTAAATTTCTTAGTAGGCTGTTCTATTTTCGTCGGGACTATTTCCGTCGCCTGACTACTATCACGTTTCAAATATATAGCATTGTCGATTGTTGTTATTCAAGTTAAAAGCAAGCCATAAATAGACTTTTGGCTATTTCTTGCTTGACATTCGATTCTACTTTTGTTTACCGATTCACCCGGAAATAGTGATCGATTATTATTTTTACTAATAATTTGTTTATTTTGAGCTTTGCCGCAGGTAATTACTTATGCCTTACCGATGACGCAAATAAGTTTATTACTATGAAATGAGAACATATTTACTGAATATCAGTTTTATATCTAACCCAAATTGCTGTGACATTTATTTGCCCTGTATAACGAATGTAGCGTAGAATTTCAATAACATGAGTAACAAAGTTATACATACTTTTGTTGACATTTTGAAATGGGTTGACCAGCAACAGCATTAATTTGGTTAACTCAAGTGTATTATGTTCCTGAAATATATTCTAGAGTTCTACCCTTTAACTATAGCTTTTCTATTTAATAACCTACGCAAAAGTATTCAAGTATTTGTAGACCAGCTGTAGGACCTGCAAAATTATTCGTACTCAATTTGAATACTTTTCTTTTCATTATGATATTATCTTTTCAGTATGATAAAAATTCTCATACCATTTCTCTCTCAAATTAGGTTTTGCCCAGTGGCATATAGTAGCTTCGTAAAAAAGAGGTCCAGTTCCAAATTTTTCGCCATTATTCCTTCTATACAATACGTCTGGGCCGAATTTCCATGTATTATTTGACCGGTCCATAGAGCTTTGTCGTAACAAGGCTATACGTTGTGAGCGGCTGCGGTCACATAAAGACCGACCTTGGATGCTGAAGCAATGAGCAAACCACTTTATAGCCGACCTGATACCTAATGGAAGAATCGTGAATTTCGATGGAGCAATGTTTACTTTCGGGGCGGTTAAGGGCACCTCATAATGGACATGGCGCTGTATTGTTTAGAGAATTTTCGGTCTCACGTTGTAATGAAAATGGTCCGTAGGTGGTAAATTATTTTGGTATATTAGGAACAGAAATAGCGGGTCGTTATCGTTTTTACCGCCTACGGTGTCTATGAAAATAGATTGTTATTATAGAGAAGTTTGATAATTTCTCTATAATAACAATCAAAGGAAATTGTTTGAAGCCTAATGGCTTCAAACGATTTGCTCCAACGTAAAATGGAATAAATTTGAATTACTTGAGTTGATTTTTACAAAATCTAGCCAAAGTGCAGTTAATATAACACAATGCGGCTTACCTAAATCCACCAACATTATATGCTAAAAAGTTGGCAGAAGCAACTCGAATTTTTTGCACGAAGGTAGTGAATTATCTGCTGGCAACCACTACCGATCTGTTTATCAGATTAAAAAGGTTATGTGAACAAACTAGTTTGTGGCGTACGTGCGCCAAATACAAATGCTAAAGCCAGAAAGGTTTCAGCTATTTGGAATGCATTCGATATAAAAATGACATATTATGTAATAAAATCCGAAAAAATTATATTTACTGTTAAATAAGTTTGTTGTATTATCCACGAGTGTCAATAAAAGTAAAAATTAAAGGAAGAAAGTATCCTTCTGTTTAAAATGGAAAATACTGCTATCACTGATCGATCGCTGGACAAAATACTTACAATGACAGGGCTGTTAAATAACATTTAAAATTTTAAGATTTTAAAAGCAAATCATGTTGAATTCTGAAATAAAATTGTAGATCGAAGGAAGTATAGACTCATTGTATAGATCAAAGTTAAGAATGCACAAGTCAACACACATTTATCAGAAATTTATTCACGTTCCCAAGATTTGAATGATTAGATTTAATAACTAGTAGCACTTGTGTTTGTCATATCTTTATAACCTATCGAGATTAAGCTTTCAAGAGCGTCATACTTAACTCAAGGAGCTTGCAGATAAAGATGGAGTTCATTGAGACCTAACTGACTTAACTGAAATTGAAAAAGCTAACGATCTTTTTGCACTTAGGTCTGTGATTTTTCTTTTTGTACGAGAAAGAAATGGCATTGGTCGACGCAAGTCTCTTATCAATTAAACTGTTAATGATATAGAACTATAAAATAAAATATTAACAAAAAAAAAACTGTCCACGGACTCGTAGCTTCATAGACGCATATTTCTCTTTATACGCTTGGTATACGCCTGAATGAAGTTTTTAATACAAAACTATGAAATTATGTCGACGAAGCGATGATGATAACGATGTCGGGACTATGAAGTTACACGTCCGTGAACAGTAGGCCTAAGTGGATATTGTAGTATACCTAATCTGGTTTAATAGGGCCATGGATATGTGAGAATTTGAGAAACCTTTGCTACTGATAATTACAATAACTTCCCGACACATTTGCACTGTAATACCTCTGCTACTCAGAATAATAAACCTCAATATATATATTTTAGCGTTTTGTATATTGCTCAGAACAGGGTGCTACCATGTTTGTTTGTAAGCATTCAAATATCTTTACTTTGGTTAATTAAAGACGTAAATGAGAAAAAGTCACCTTAACTCTGGCTATTTCGGAAACTATAAAAAATGTAAGTGAAAAGCAAGCATATAAGTGACAAAAAATCTCATTGTTGAACATTTTGAACTACCTTCCCTCCAATCAACTATAAACTTCACACGATATTCGTCGATTTCACAGCATCTTAGTAACGCGAGGTGTATCAAATCGCAGTATTTTAGCCGTGCCTTCGGGCTGGCTACAGTTCAGGTCTGCGTGGGCTATGCCCTAACGACCGTCAAATGAGGCACATGCACTTGCATAAGTGATGCGCTGCTTACGTAATCACTACAGCGTAGTGATGTACGTTGTTAGTTGCGTTTATTTTTAGTCGAAAAGAATTATGAAGTTCAGAAAGTTTATGTGCGTTGCTTGTTTTATAGCAGGCATTGTTTGGATGGTTATGAAGTTAAAAATCGATTATACATTGACTATTCCTGTTATAAATGATTCCTTCGGCGAGTTGTAAACGGCAACTGAAGAGACACAGGCAAGCTCAGTCAGTGAAAGTCTGACACTTCTTCTCACTCCGCCCAGGGTGAGAAAATTTATTTGAAATTACCCCATAAAAAACCCATAAAAAAGTTCTTTCGTTGTGATTATTTTATTTTTTGCACAGGCTGCATAGTTTCACATAAGTATTATACACACCGTGATATAAGATCAATTTATTTATACCATGATATTGCGCACAGACTGATAAAGATTGCATTCTTACATAAATGCAGTTTTGTTTCAATTAGTCTTATCGCTACTGCAGTTAGCTAACAGAGATAAGAACTACGTATAAAAAAACCTAACAGGTTAACCGTTAAAAAAATATCGATAAAATTGCAGCTCAGCACTATTCAAACGTGATCTTCGGTATGCAGAATCGCATCCCTAGCCGATACCCCTGGCCCAATCAGTCACGTCTATTCATAGGTAGGTACGTACTTTAGGCTCGCTTACAAAATATTCTGACATGGAATATTCGCATGATGTTTATGGTCGAAAAACACACTAATGATAATTGATGTTTGAAGATATGTACGGCCGCAGTTTGGTCACTAATGATTTCGCTTGGGAGTTTGTTTGATTACATCGTTAGAGTACTAGAATTATTTAATTGGATATTTAGGTAGTCAACTCGTTTAATTATGTTATGGGATTTGGCTTCTGTAATTACTAAATTAGTGTCTATTGTTTTGTTTGTATTTAGCATAAAGTCGCAATTAGAAATGATTAAATAGCAATAGCGAAACAGCTTTTGTCGTTTGTTTATTCTGTCTGAGTATTTATAAACATATCAATTGAACTGGAACGTTCAAGTATCCTGAGGTCCATTGTTTTATCAATATCTCAATGAAGTGGTTGTCCCGAGTCTCGACCTCCCACTTTCCTACGTATTTACAAAAAAAAAAAAATACCGTTCAAAGTTCCACTTCAATTTGACCATTTTTGTGACAAATATATTTGTATGTCCATTGGGACGTCCCGCGGTTAGCCAAATGTTTAAAACAGGACCACAGGTCCGCATGACGTGACATGAAAACGCAATTTGCACATGCAGCTTGATTTGAGTTACAATTATTAACTCTAGATAGATTTATTGTGTTTCAGTAGAATTACTGATAAAGTGTTACTCTCTCACCTTTTTACAATTGATTGATATATGAGCGAGTATTCCACTGCGCTACATATGCGGGCATGCACTGTATGCATTAATTATATGATGTAACGAATCTACATCTATGAATTATAAAATACTGGGTTATTTATGTTGCGTCTAAATTTTTTCACGTCGGAAAGTAAATTTAGAAATTTTGTTACGTGAAAAATACCTTTCGTTGCAAAAATGTGCGATATAATTGCATCGATATAACTTTATCTACGCGGATATTTTTTATAGAAGTTTTGAACAGCATTTTGTCTTCAATGGACCGGTATTATTTCTATTAATTGTCTCGTTGTTCTCATGGTCGCAAACGCGATTGCTGAGTATCAAAAAATGTTATTGGGTTTTTTCACTAGGAAATAAGCTGTAGCAGTATATTATCTTTTGCGTACTAAGTAATCTCCGTTAATATTAGCTACCGTCATCTATTCGGTCTGGAGGATTATTATAATATTGTTGCCATTATTACATTATCAATGTATTACACAAGAGACACGGATAATACTATCCTGTAACATACAAGAATTAAAAAAAAAACATAGTTCAGTTACTAAACCCACTTTCATCATTTTTTAGTAATAAGGTATCCGATTCCTAGTCTTGAATGCAGTGGAAGCAAAGAGCATAAAAAGTTTCCGTCCAATGCAAAAAAATGCATAAGTGCGTGTAGCTAGAACCAGTGTTCAAACATTTCGGGAGCTTCTATCACTCAATTGACAACACCACATCCTTCCTTTATTTATAAGGTATCACCTTCCGCTTCAAAGTCCTATACTTTGTATGGAGCAGAATTAAAGTTCTAATTTGATTCATTAAATATAAATTCCATAGCATAAATCTACATTTTCTCATCTACAATATTGAAATCATACTCCATTGACGATTTTTTTTTTCTACTAAGTAGGTATTAGTAGTTGTTTAAATATTGATTGACATTACCACATACTTCCTATCTGAATTAATAAGGTATCGGCTTCCGTCTCCAAAGTCCTTTGCGTTGGCTTCGGAAGCAAGGGCCAAGTGTGAGGAGCACCTGTTGGTCCTTTGTCTGAAGAGGGAGCTTCGATGTGGACCGTTGGTGCCGGATGTTCCCACGCAAACGCATCCACGCCTAAATTCGATGGAACTTTTGCAATGTGCACTTTTATGGGAATGAAAAAATTTGTATCAGAATAATTGTTTGTTTATGTTGTTTGATTATAATGTTTGCAATAATTTTTTTTTCTTGTTTATATCCTCATAATGGATATGTAGTAAAAATTGTATCATAAAGGTGACTCAAATGTTTCCCAGTAATTTTACTTTCCTTAAAGGCAAATTTTGAATATATTTTAAAACTGAAGTTTTTAAATAACATACAGTTCTGAAATATTTACTCAAAAAAAAAATATTTATGGAACTTTCTATCGCCACATTAATCGTGTGTTGTACCATTTTTCTACCAAGTTGAATGTCGCATTGGCACAATAGAAAATCGCACTAGAAACGTTTGAAAAGTTTTTGTTGTCTTCTCCGGCTGTTACATTCACCTGTCTTGTCTCCAATGCATCGAGTGTGAAGGTTGGTTTCGCTACTTGTCCCTGTCTACATTATAGCAATTATGCAGTAAAGAAAGAGACGAGAATTCTTCATCGCGCCTTTGTCAGCAGAAGCATGTGGCACGCGCCGCTCCATTCGGTTTCCGAACGTAAACCGGTGTGGACGTTGTGCCGTCTTCGATATTAAAATAATCGCGCTACGATCGTGTTTTGACAACTCCTAAATTCGGAACTTCTTATATTTTGGCAGAGAATTCAAAATTATTGTATTTGTTACTGGACATTTTATGAAAAGTGTGGACTGTGTATTTAGTGTAAAAAAAGTTTGATAACTGCATCTTGAGGAATTTGTGAATGAATTTACTAGACTGCAACAGTGTTGACGATTTCGTGGATAACCAGCAGCGAAAGACATCTAACCTACATCCAGGCCGACGAAAAAGCATCCGAAGTGAAAGTTAAAGCCTACTGTTTTCGTGCATGACTGCTGTGTTTGGACTCTCAAAGCCATTTAGGTGACAATTTTGTTCAGCAGAAGATCGTTGAAGAGTTTTCTTTTATAGCTAAAAGAATAATTGAAAAACTTCCGGGCGCTTATGGGAAAGATCGCAGCTGGGTGACCCGAAAACTGTAATAAAAATAAACGATTTACTGGAAGATTTATATCGTCTTTGAAGTACGATATCTTAGGATGATTAATAGTGAGTGTCTTGTGAGGATGCGTTTTGGGAAACCTGAATAGAGAGCTGGCGGCGATTTATTTTTCTAGCTTTATGAGGGAAAGAAGGTCGTTGCCGATAAGTAGCGAAGTGGCGCTTAAGAGTGATAAGGATGGAACTGGGAAGTTGGTGGTGAACTCAGTGTTGTGCGGTGTGGTGGATGAACTGTCAAACGGGAGGACTGGCAGGCGAGGTTCGTGGGTTCGACACGCCGTCATGGGAGTGCTGCGGTGGAAGGACCTGACAGGAGTCAGGACCACTACACCTACTGAACAAAAAGAGGTGAATACAATACCACATAAGTACATATTTAAAATTAAGACATTCCATTACAAATCATTGCGTCATTATCTATGCTATCTTACGTGAATAGGCTAACATTTTGTAAATTACAGTTGAATCATTGTATACACCTGTAATCATATTATAAATTATTCGATTGAAGGGTATCGATAACGTCTATATCTTTGTGTAGGCTTTGGTTCTATTTTTAGTGTATATTTTGGTCATAAAACACTGTTGTTAGACGAATAAATCTCTTCTATCGGTGGTTCTGAGGTAATAAGGTTCGTGTTGGGTTTATAACTTTACATGGAGTTACTTTGATTAGGCTGCGTAACGATACTTGAGAATCGCGATAACGAAGGTGCTTGTGTGGTGCTTCAATACAGCAACTTTGTTGATAAATAGTTTACTATGAGGAGGTACTTGAGTGGGTATTAGTATCCTGAGTATGGCGTTGATACATTTACTGCTTGTTGTCAAAAGTGTTTTGATCTGTGTTATTGACCAGTTCTTATTGAAAGTGGACTTTGAAACACTTCAATGGATCCGCTAGGTAGTTACAGTTTACTAAAACATACTTGGCTCTAGAATTTAATGATTACTAAAGACACCGTCACGCTCCACCCCAGAGCAAGAGAAGTTATTTGATAAATTCCCAATTCAAAAAGTTAGCTTAAAACAGTTGGTATATTGAAATGTTTACAGCACGTAGCTTCTGTCCCTACTGTATTTCAATAGTCACATAGTTTTATTTAACCCAATTAATAAATCAGGTGACTAATCAAACTAACATACACAGTGTATTCCCATATTGCAAATAATTTGTTTTCCGTCGGCAGACGATGACGTTATTTTTACAAGATCCCAAACATTACATAGTAACACTGATTTAACTGGTTTGCCAAGTTGTCTTCGTATGAATCACTCATACATTATGTAAACAGGTGACGAATAGTGAAAATACTAAGTCTAGGTCGCTTCACGCCCGAAAAGTATTTTCGCCAAATTATCGGCTTTGTGTAAAGTGTCCATTTTGTATTTTTGTGTCATCTGTTTTTGGCTAACGGTAGACATGTTGCGCAACCCAAAGTGTACTAGGTCAATGTTTTAGCAGATTATGAGTGTCGTATTGATTTGATTGGATTTTTTGTGGTAGGCATTCGTATTGCTTTTGTTTTTTTTTTATCTGTAAGTTTTCGTTTTATTACTAAACTAGCTTTTGCTCGCGACTTCGCCCGCGTACTTAAAACAGCCTATGTTACAATGAAAAAATTTTAGCAATTGGACCGGTACTTTCAAAGATTACCTCCCACAAACAAAAAAAACAAACTTTTCCTCTTTTTATATTAGTACAGATTTTAAAATACAATAATATTTCTTCGTATTCTGTCTCATATTCAGCATGAATTACTTATTTTCACTGTATTGGTAATTCTGTCCATTTACAAAATCACCCTTACCTATCTATAAAATATTCTTCTGTTTATTTGTAAAATCATTCTGTTTTACCTACATAAATAATTTTAAATTGAAAAAGCACTGAATTATTTTATGTTAAACACATTTCTCAGAATGATTTCTATAATTTTTATTTGTATCAGTAAAATGGACCACTACGTACTTATGTTGATAGATGTCATGTACATGTATAAGTAAATCTAGCAAACCACTGTTAAATCCAGTAATCCAATTTTAATTTACTGCAGGTTTCCTCATTTGTTATTTCGTAGTGTCTTTTACGTTAATTAGTATTTTTATAAATTATTTTGCGACGATTGAGGACATACACCTCATATGCAATAGGTTTAGATAAAATAATTTAAATATAGTATGCTTTACATTGTACTAATGATTTAACCAGCAAAGGTAACACGTCTAAAAAAACGCAAATTTTTAACGCGTTTTTTTTCCCGACATACAAACTAGTTAAGGATCAATCCTATTATCCTAAATAAAATATCTCCCAGTCCACTACAGCTAATCCCTGCAGACTGGACGCTAACTAAATCCGATAATAGAAGTATTTATTATTAAAGCACACACCTAGCTATGTTCGGTCTGCGAGACCCACATCGCATCTTCTGTTACCCCTTACCTGAACGACGCGATACCTCATTTTCCCTGATCCTGGCTCAAACGGGGTTTCCTAATAAAAAATTACAGCCTTTCTTGAGACTTAATAAGCGAATGGGCCAGGAGAAGATTTATTGGGCGGAACAACCACTTTGGTTCAACCAATTTGCCTTTTTGGGAAATTGTGTTACTTACATTCAGGAGTTAATCGAGGTGAAATTAAGGATTTTATTTGACTCGATTGTTAAAGGGACACTTTTTACTACAATTTAGTCTTGAATACAGACTTATTTGTTCTGATTCAACAAACAAATACAGTATCTTACATAAACATTCATTGTTCCTCTTTTTAAAATCACATGATTAAATAATATACGGAACTAGCACACACAGCTTCGCCCGCGTACATAAAATATAGCCTATGTCAATCAAAAATAAAGCAGCTTCCTATCGGTGTTAAAAATGTCGCAATTGGACCAGTACTTTCAGAGATTACCTCTTACAAACAAAGAAACTAATTTCACCTCTTTATAAATTAGTGTTGATGTAGATAATGCACAACATTTACATGGTTAAACCTACCTATTACCTACACCTATAAAATCACCTATCTGCCTATACAGGAGGGGCCCAGCTGGGTCGAAGCCTACCGGGGCCGGGGTTATCCGAAAGGAAACTAGAGCCCCGGTATAAAGGCTAGAAGGAACGGCGTGGGGTTTTTAGTCAGTAAGAGTCTGGACTATCTCCCCATCCACCCAAGAGCGGGTTTTGTCATAAAATGATTTTCCCCATCGACAAAGAAAAAAAAAACCTATCTGCCTATAAAATGTACCTATCTCAGTTTTGTACAGTTAGTAGATACAAAATGTCACAATAACGTTATAAATACGATAGTCAAACATTACTCAAAAACATCAAACAAATGATAGTCAACACAAATCGTGACAAAACGATGACTCCTTATCGATTCTATTCTCAGAAACTATAAGTAATATACACGTAATTAATCAGTAATCACTAATAGAGATAACTTGTCTTGAAAAAGAGATTTTTTTGTTCATCTATCTTTCAATTTATTATCTAGCTTTGAGTATTCAAGTCAACTACGCGATTCCCAGTACTCGTTGAGCAAAATCACTGGTGCCGATGTATATGTTATTTATCTCACTATGTATATGTATAGAGTACGGATTAAACCCTATACATATGCAATCGAGAATCTTCGATGCTTCGACGAATGAAGCGCTGAAATAAATATATCAAGAGATCTGGAATAGGAATTTTCTTGGAATATAGGAATGATTGCGGAATACTGTTATATTTGCTAAAAGAAACCGCCGCAGATATGCGTAGTAAAGCTTTAAGTCAAGTGTAAATAGAACAATAAATATTTCTAGAAGACGTTGACCGTAATACCCAAACATCATGTCACTACTCTACTTATACGCAAATAAATAACCTACAAAACATTTTTTGCACGAATCTAATTCTGAGACAAATCGTTCGACCCATTTTTGTAGTAATACGAGAAAACATGACATACCTTCTTAATATATTATGTAGATCCTGAAAGATCAAAGTTTCATGAGATTACAGCAGTTGGTGAAAAGAGGTCGAAGGAAAAATCGTGCCGACTGTATCGTATCACCTTTGCCAACAGCTTCGCCCACGTAAGAAGGAAATTATTCCATGGACTGTTGACGACAAGCAATGGGTAGCTCGTCGTCCACTCGTCCTATAAAAACTGATTCCGAGTCGTCGACGGAGCGTAATGTTTCAAGCCCACAGGGCGCAGCAGGGCCCATGCCTGCTAGGGTTATGGGAAACAGTATTAAAGAGATATACTTGGTCCTAGAAAGCCAAAGGAAACTAAAAGAACATAGGTGTGGTTGTAGCCAGTTGAAGACACGACCTCTCACCCCACCCCAGAGGGGAACAAGTCATTAGATTATTTCCCACCTTAAAAAATACCTCACGAACGGTTCCTCTTTAGTATTTATCTCGGGATTAAAAGTCTTTTCGGCATATACATACCGATATAGATACAAACTTTAGCTTGTATAATATTAGTATGCTGTGATATATTGCATCAAATATATCTACATTTCTTACTCCAATTACTCCAACTGAGGAATGGCGGACATTACTAGGGCCTTCACGTACTTCTTGTGATAAAAAAGATTCTAATTAAAGAAGAACATTAAGGCCGCGTGCAATTAATATGTATTGCCCATTCCATGTACGTGTTGTGTGTGACTTAGAAGTAAAATATCTGAGGAATAATTTATTTTATGCTAAGAACTATCCTTATTAGAAAGGAAGGAAAACTTCTTTCTAGGACCCACGGCGAATTTTCGGAGCGATGCTGTAGCGCGTTCACATCAATACAGTCACGATACTGTAGCGCGTTCGCATCGATACAGTCGCGATGCTGTAGCGCGTTCGCATCGATACAGTCGCGATGCTGTAGCGCGTTCGCATCGATACAGTCGCGATGCTGTAGCGCGTTCGCATCAATACAGTCACGATGCTGTAGCGCGTTCGCATCGATACAGTCGCGATGCTGTAGCGCGTTCGCATCGATACAGTCGCGATGCTGTAGCGCGTTCGCATCGATACAGTCACGATGCTGTAGCGCGTTCGCATCGATACAGTCGCGATGCTGTAGCGCGTTGGCATTTTTTCTATAGCGCTTGCAAGTGCTACTAACGCGCGTTAGTAGCGATGTTCTCGCGCGCTTACGAAACGCGCGAGAACATCGCTATAAAAAGTAGCTGTGGGCGAGGGGCCTTCCCTATATCAATAGGGTAAGATGTCGATGCATCTATTGTCACACTTTTTGGAACCACTTAGAGAGACTTAAAGACCGCCCTCCCCGGGCGGTCTTTAAGTCAAGAGTGAATAGGTTACTTTTAGGCAATCGTGCTCCATCGTCAATCACAACATCGCTCACCATCAGGTGAGATAGTGGACAAGCGCGAGCTAAATTACTGAAGAGTAGGATAGAGTAGAGTGGAGTAGAGTAAGGTAGGGTAGGGTAGGGTAGAGTTGTGTAGAGTAGAATATACACAGTAATCAGTTGACGGGAGCGAAGTCGCGGAAAAAACCTAGTCCCTAGTAAAATAAAAAAAAACTCTCAGAACTGAAATGCTAAATATTTTATTGGTAAAACTGGTAAACAATAAACTTTAGTTTGGTTCAAATTTACGAAAAGTAAAAAGCATCACCGTTCTTTTTTCTACAGTACTAGCGTTTTTGCGAACGTCTACATTTTGGGACATCAATCCCGTATAAGGGATAGTTGCTTAATCCATATAAATTGCGTTCGGGATAGATGACCCGCCGAGAAACAGGACACCCATTGCGTAAAAATATTGACCGCAACTTGCCTTTATATGCAATCGTACAAATACATGCGGCACGGTCAATGGTAGTTGGAGAGTTTCTCGATAAATAAATTACCATAAAGCTTTTTAAGATGGGAAATCATCCAATGACTTCTGCTCTAGGGTGGAGTGTGAGGGCGTCAGGCTACTCATTAAAACAACACCTGTTTCTTCTTTGCCATTTCCATTCAAGGAACACGGGTTTACCTTTTGGGAGTAAACCCATGGCCACAGAAATTAAATAGCACGTTATGCTTCCCAAAAACTAGGGTACCGTTATTCCTAGGGTCCATCCTGGTTTTATCCCATTGTTTCGCAATTACTTGTCACAGATTAGTAGGTCAGAAACGACAGTCGTCAGACATAAATCTGATAAACAAAAAACAAATATATACCTACCTAATAATCTGCAATCGATATTCGTCGGGACATGGTAATCAAGTGTAACGATGTCTGATAACAGATGAGTGTCGCTTCTGAATCAACAAGATAACTTTCTTGTCAGATAAAGTCAACACTTTCTATTCCAATACGATTGCGACGTAGATAATGAAATTGTATGTTTCATTCATGAATGAAAGATCAATAGAACTGGTTTTGTATTAGTGTTTACTTGCTGATATTGCACGTGCTAATCTTAAATAAGTTATAATTTGTTATGTTGGTAGATACTTAAGAATTATGATTCTGTAATAGTTTCACAATATGATGGCAAGTAGGTATGGTAGAAGTCTTTCAATTTAACTTCACTTTTTTTTTACTTAACGACATATTGACAATTCAAAAGTGCCTGTAATTGGTCTATTTGAAAGAAACAGTTCTGATTTTAAAACTAAAAAAAAAAAAGTTAATGGGCAAGGGTACAATGATGATGAATCTAAAAAAACCATATTAATTAAACCATAGAAACGTTTAAAAAAATCAAGATTTACGCTTCATTGAAACAAAAAAATTCTATTTGTATTTTCTATTATAATTATGAGAGACAGCTTCGTTTATCACAACCGTCAAACTTCGTCTATTTTCTTCAAACAATATTTTATGTTGTCTAGTTTTCCTAAACCCGTCAACCCTCAAGTTATTACCATAGATGTGACGAGGCTCAGCTGACACATTCGAGATGAAATTATATTAGCACAAGCCGAGATTTTCTCGACGAAATCTTCAGCACACGCCAAGATTTGCTTGCTTAATACAAAGTGTCTTCTTTTATTAGTAAGCCTGGTGGTTATGGTGTATTTATATTAGAAACACTATGGCGTTTACTGAGGAGGTTCATTCGGTGTTAATTTTCTCTAGGCCTTAGTAAATATTTTATGTGCGTTCGATTGTTTCCGAGGATATACAAACGATTAGTATTAATGCAGTTGGCAATTGATTCGTTTTTGTTTTCTATTCTGATTCAGTCTATTGGTATATTATGTTCATGTGAAAACATTTGGTTAATATACTTTACTCTAATATCTTCCACTCTTTCATTCCGTCCTCTTACGAAAAGTGCATCCTTTTAGTTCCCATATTAAACTAGTCTCGTCACATTTATTTATTTAGTGTGCGTGTATTTCATCTGTTTAGGAAATAGCGTTATATTACTGGTGCATGAATACAGTGGTGTATCTATTCAGAAAATTAGAGTAACAATTCCGTTTGTCTGTCATTTATTGTTAGGACTTGTTTTGACAATACCAGTTCACATTATGACGTTATAAACTTAGATTTAAGTCATTTATATTCTGATAGCATTTAAAGCGTGCAAAATTTTGACGTTATATTTCTAACTTCAATGTAAACGAGTTTGACCGCTTCATTAAGAACTACAAATGTATTGACAAATTGCTTATAACATTACTTCACAACAATAGAGTTTGCAACACCAACAATAAAGTCAACTATATAACATTTAAGTACATTCTATTGTTATATACTGCTCGCTATTGCCAACTGCATGAAATATGTGCCTGTTATAAGTCATAATGGTATAAAGGAACGATATGTGAAACAGTTTCTTGGTATCTCTCCAGGTCAGTTGGTTAGGGGGTAGTCTGACATTTTCAGTTAGCCCACGACGCCAGTTAATGGCTGTTTTATTATTGCCCCGACTTATACAACACTGCATTATGACGACTGCAGTTTTAAAGTAGGTCAAATCGTGGGTTCCAATTTTAGAGATGTAATTTAGAAGATCTAGGTTTCAGTATATCTCGATAGCGTACGAGTGAATAACGTGATGTTTTCGACAATTGCACGTTTGATCGCCACTCTAGGAGAGTGTACCCATGGGAAAGGATGGGTAACTATCTTGGTTTCTTATCTTTTTGTAAATTGAGCATTAGTGTTGCTATTTCTGCAAATTGCTTATGTATTTCAAAGTAGGTAAGACCATTCCCATGAGTACTGGCCTTTCAGAACAGTAACTTTACCATAATGACGTTTACCTCATTACCTTCTTGTACTCCAGCACTTATCGTTACCGTCCATTTAACGCTATTTATTGTAGGGAGCGGCGCCCGCGCATCGTTGCGTAATGTGGCCAAACCCTTAGTTGGCACGTTGTCAACTATTCAGCGGCGTTTGTCCTGTGTTGTCGACCCGGTCAGTAACTTTATTCCCCTCATCAAGTTTATAACAAGGAAGAAATTAGTAGAAAACAGAACGATTCCGCTAAATGCAGCTACGTATTAGTCGCAATGTCTGTGCCGATTAATTTTATAGTACGATTTCTGATGTGATATATTTCCTCAATAAAGAGTCACCGGATATTTTAGCAGTACATTCTCGTCACACTAACCTGATCCGTCAGATATATTTTTTTAACCGGGAAAACATCCAATGACTTCTCCTACTCTGGGGTAGAGCGAGAGGGCGTGTCCGTCTTTTAATGACTACAACAAACTCCTATATTCCTTCTTTGCCTTCACATCACCGAGCACCGGAGTTCGCTTTCGCACAACCCATAGCCTTAGTAGACTTCTATTCCCTACGATTTTGATGACATCTCCTTGAGGCGCACGTGGAACAGCCATCGACGTCTCTGGCTCAGTCCAGACGGTTACCAGACGGCTGGACGGCGAGATAGCTATTGCTCGCCGTCCGCAAGCCCACGCCTACAGTAAAAATACGTCAGATATTACGAACCAATTTTATTTTTTATAGAATTGTTTCTCACAATCGTAATAGCTTTCGATACAGTCGGTACGTATTTTCACGCTGCGTTAATGTAGAATTTCTTTCGGATTTGTCACGGCTCCTCCATTTGGCATGCAATGTAAATAATGAGGTCATGGAGGTATATTACTTAACATCAGAAGACCCTCACGTACTGCACGTGTGGTCAGTCGTCCATATCGGAGTTCATCCAAGGAGGTTAACGTACGGGCGTTAAATGGAATAAAAACTCTTAGATAGCATTGACAGTAAGATGATGAATGGTTCTTAGTTGACGGCGCGCTTTTACGATCTTTCGGCAGTAAATCAGGCGCGTTTCGCTACCATCAATGTTCATTTGTTGCTTTTGTTTTTGAGAGTTTGAGCTGCTTCTTATGTTTTGTGGATAAGATTGAAAATTGTGTAGCAAAAGTGATTGGATTTAATACCAAAGTAGGCGTTTCCTAAATGAGATCTAAGCAATACCTAAAAGTATAGAAAATCGGGGTAATAGTGAGAAATACAGAAATAAAACCTAAAAGTACCAGTAGTGTTTAAGACGATATTCCGTTTGCATTATACAACTACAGAAAACTAGCTCACAGAGACAGAAAACATAAAATCAGGTATGCCAATTAATTACACATTACACTGCATTTCAGGCCTACCAACCCAAATATAACTGCTAATTACACTTCCTTGTGATCAATCAAATTTTATTGTGTAGGTAGGTACGCACAATTAAAATCCGTTACGTATGAAAATGTATGTAAGTCCGTCCGTGTACTTGGTATCAAATAAATGGACCATAACGAGTGCTGTACCAACATCGGTGTCACTGAACAGATAATACAGTAGGCCAACTCCATACAGTGAGCGAAAAAGGCACGCACACATAGATAAGTTTCACGTACAGTGAGTGCAAGCGCACTGGCGATTGGCATTTGTTTGAGATCTTCTATGTATGCGTGAGTCTTTTTTTTCTTGCTGTGTCGGGCTGGCCTTCTGTAGTCTTCATTTTTTTTGACGGTATGTTGTATATAGTAGTCTGAAAGCATTTATTTGTCGTCACGACTGTCGTGCTATGTGCGGAGTATAAACTGAATCATTGAATACGGATGTCGTGTCGGCTTAGCTGTACTTGTAAGGCACCACGTGTGTCCTGTTCTTTATAATGTGTCCTCTTTACATTTATTACTTTAGATGATACACATTTTGTTTATTACGATTTGTTGTCTTTTTAATATGAGCTTAACATCTTTTATGAGATCTTTGTCTCAGCTCCTTGAAACTACATTGATTTCAACAAAAGACCAAAATGTTTCAAAAGTCCCAAAGATATTCAATCATTTTTAAATACGTATAGGTAATTATGACTATTTTCTACATAATATCTCATTATTCTCTCCTGGAAAATAAACATATCTATTTATTTAAAAGAAGAAACTGACTGAATGCGCACAGCCAAAACTACTAGGATAGGAAGCGTGAAAATGTGCATGAGGTTTTCTTTAATGATGTAAGCGAGCACTAAGAAAGAATTTTTCAAAATTCTGCTTCTAAGGGGATAAATCGGGGTCTAAAGTTGTTAGAAATATATTACGATGCCGGTGAAGCCGCTGGCAGAAGCTAGTTCATTGTAGATATTGTTAGAATTTCAACTATTAATTTGTTTTCAATTATTCTGATATTTTAAATAATTTAAATGCCACATTTCAGCGATGATAATTAACTTAATGAGATGATTTTCCTGTAGTAGATACCAACTAAAGCTGTATTTCGTCGAGCATCTAATTATTATTTGTTTTCCTTTTTGCCGTTATGCATTTTATCACTTTACCTGGTGTTTTTCCTCTAAATGGAGCATAATATAGTATATTGACCAGTTTTATCAATAATTTTAATTATGTCCAGTCTATGTATATTTATAAATTTAATGATTAGCTATAATACTCTATATAATTAATTGTTATGGCTTTCCTTATCTACATGTCACGTAGACATTGTATTCCTTATACCATACCAATTTGTAATTTATTTATTGATTTACGTGCCAATTTTGCACTCGAATTAGTATAAATAGATGCATAATATAAAATGTACCAGCTTTTTACCATCGTTCAATAAAAGTTGTAACAATACCAAAAAGAGCCACAACGACAGAAAACAAAAAACTAAACAACAAAATGTCCAAAGTACGTTAATAGACGTTTGAACCTCTCAAAGTTCCTGAGCACTCTTATCGGAGATATTTTGCTGAAACTTTAAACTAAGGCAATAGTACCTCCTCCTCGAGTTATCCCTCCTTTGTACTGTCACAAAGCAACGCTTTCAGATGGTATTACACAACTTTAGATGTTCGCTGATTGTTCAAAAAGTTTTGATTCCCTAAGACTTTGGTAACGTTTGTGGACCAGCGATCGAAGGTCGTGTTTTAGATGATTGCTTCAATAAGGATCAAATTGTTATTCGTTTGTGGTTTATTGATTCTAAAATAACTTAATTTGAAGCGTAAATCAAAGTTTTCTTTTTTATCTAATAGGTATCTATCCCATTTAATAACCTAGGCTTCACTAGCTCGTCGGGCCATATTATTCGTAGAAAATCATAAAATACTGTTTTAGAATTTTCATACCATTCAATTTTGTACAACACCGCTTTTCCTGAAGCATAAACAATTTTCTTTTAATCTTCATTCTTTGAGTTACCTACAAAGCTTAAATCCGGAACATTCCAAGCAAGAATTTAATAAAAGAAATGCACAACGGCCATTTTTTATCAAAATTGGGTGTGAAAACTCTTAAGTTTATAATGTTACATAAATCTTGTTAACGATTACGCAAGTAGAAAAAGCCTTTGAGAATTTAATGGTCTTCCCAATTAAGGTTTCAATACCATTTTTTTTATAATATTCTTGATAAGTAACGTGTTTTACCACGTGTTCTTTACACCCGATAGCAAAAAAGGATTTTTTAGGATCGTTCTAACTTTAATAAAACTATAGGATTAATTTAAATTTTTGTTTTTTTTTTAATTTTTTTTTTATTTGAAATAATTATTCTATCATTAGTAAGTATACAGCCTGCGTGTGCACCTATAAGCTATAAAACAAAACACATTTTCATTGGTTATGCATTCTGTATAGACAGCACTCACGGAAAATTAACATAATACTTATACACACTATACAAAGGTAATATATTATTATTATTATATCGTTATTCTAAAACAATTTATATTTTATTACAATCAAATAAATTTGCTTTTAAAACGCTGCTCTTAAAACGGTGAAGGAAAATATCGCAAAGAAACAAGGTCCTACGACCAAAATCATATAGGTATTAAGTATTAAAAAAATCGTGCAATTTTAGGTATCTTCTAAATTTTGTAAGTTATTAGACATTCATGTATAAAGAAATACCATGTAGATTATTTAAAGATTTTTTATTATTACTTGTTATAGTGGGTGTAACGTAATAGTAACGTGTGTAAGTAAAAATACTTATTTTTATTAATTTTTGTATGCGTCTTACTGTAGCAGAACACAAAGATACCTATAAAAAAAATTGCAACAACTCAATTGTACTTGTGTGCACAAATAAACTTTTTGTATTTGTGTAAATTGTAAAAATTCGAAAACATGTGACATCCACCAACCCGCACTGAGCCCGCGAGATGGATTACGGCCCATTCCCTCTCCTGGAGAGAAGACCTGCGTCCCAGCAGTGGGAATATTAAAAGGCTTATTATGCTATGCTAATTTTGCTTTTAAATTTTTCCCAGCGTTCATTTCTTTCAATGCTTTTGTTCAAATACGCGTATCGAAAGGGTTGTTGATTAAAAGGTCAATGTACGATAAAAATGATTACAAAAAGTACCCAACAATAGGTACTCATTCGATATCAGAACACCTATAATAGCTCCCTATCCAGCAATACATTATGTGGTAATGTAGGTCGTAATATATAAAATTTATTATAATGCTATGAATATGATTTCAATCTAATATTTTCCTTTGTAGCAGCTATTTCATATGCAGCGCTTTCGAATGTGAAACCTGGTGGTTTTTATATAGCCGCCTTAGTCATGCAAAACTAATTAGAGAGCTAACATCTTGCCGCGACAAAGAAAAACGACGTGGGATTCAATTTTCCAATAGTTCTTTTACTTTTTGTGTTCAATAACAATTAGATTTGTTGACATGACAGAATTATCCATGTGGCTTATTATATTACTTACAATGTTATGCTCTAAAAAGTGTAGTTATGTAGTATTGTAAAATCGTAAAAATACTTATTAGATGTACTGATTGAGTAATTACACTGTCATACGCAATATGACTACAAGATTTATGAGCTATTTAATTGGCCGTCATAAACCCAACTAGTCGAACCGTACATGATGTATTGTTAAAAATTGACTCGATTCATTTTGCATTACTGCGCCATGTATCTAAGTGTCTATGATATTGTTGAAGAAAATATTCATCTATCGTGTATCGATATTAACTATTTTTCCACTTGATAGGTTTCCATTTATATTAAGTACATTGTAAACTTAAAAAAACTGTGATATATTATCAAAAGCTTGAAAAAATAATCTTATTTATTTCATTCACCAGCACATTGATTGATTGAAGTTTCTTCAATATAAAGTTGACCGTGTTTGCATTTTTAAACTAGTTGCTGTTATGCAAAGTAATTTAAAAATTTTAATACTCAAATATTTTTAATGGAAAGTCATTTTACATAGTTCAGTAATTCAATAGAAATCAATCCTTTACGTATCTGAAATTATATGGTGCATCTTTGTAGTCTATTTCTATTATTATTATCTGAAGGGTTCAAGAAACGTCGCCCTTCAAAATTGCTAATAATATCCAAGAAATTTATCAGAACATTGAACTCTGAACATTGAGATCTGTAGAGCATCTGATTCAACCATTTTAAGTTAAACTAATGCTTAATGCAGCTTAAAGGTTCCAATAGGTCAAAACGTCTGGACGTTAAACTTCTAAATTAAGTATTATTTGCAAGGTCAGTGCATCTTCAGTTTTTAGGCATAAAATGCTGCTAACGACGGTTTATCTCAGTAGCATTTGACTTCAGAGAAGGTTACGAAATCCAGGGTCAACATTCATAGTTTGAAGTTGCTCATTATAAGTTTGTCAGCTCTCTCTATCCACTTGAAAATCTTTTGGAAAACGTCCAATTTAACTGTGTTCAGTGGTTAAACATTGGTATAGCGAGGGTTCAGAATACTTGTATTTTGAAACAAACTTCATCAATTGAATGACTGGCAAATAGCTTGTGAATATGTGGAGCCATATTTGGATTTGCAATTCAGAATTTATTTATTTTATTAGTCACACATAATACTTCATTGAATAGGTGTACGGTTACGTTTCATATTATTAATATTAGAACTACTACAACTACAGTTAATTTGAAGACTTGTTTGAGTGACGTTGTTAAGTCGACGAGATTACCTACGTCTTAGTCATTGTTAAAAATAGACATTACCATCAATATTTTCATGTAAAACGTAAAGTCTAGAAACCTTTTAATGATCATCATACTTATTCGAATTCAAGGTGATACCTATTGCTGTAATGAGGTAGTGATTTTAAGAGAGGCTTAAGTGATTTATTATTTGATACTTCCTTTTCAGTTTCTAGATTAGGTACAGTATTATATCTGGTCTTTTGCCTTGAATCTCAATAAGATTTTTTGGTTGCAAACTAACAGCTAACCTACTTTTTCTTGCTTGGTTATTACTCGTAGCTGAGGTAATTTCTAATATTTGTGTGCAGGCTACAAACTTAACTGAAGGATTATGGAACATTAACTCAGCTATGGATGCTGAACTACAGTGACTTAGCATAGCATAGTAACCGAAATATAATGTTATAATCATCTTTTAGAAATAAATAAAATATTTCTTTTTATTATTTATTCTACCAAAACTATTACTTAAAATTATATGTACTTATAAGAGCATCGCAGTCACATTGATCTATTAGTCCCGATTTACGATATATTTTTTGATTGGAACAATTTGACCGTAGCAGTCTTCCTGTCCGATTATAATTTAGTAGTGCTAGGTGTCTTCAAGGCTAGAGTGAATAGGTTTTTGATAAACTAGTGCGGTTTACTATAAACGATTCAATTATTGCTTACCATCAGGTGGAATCGCAGTCAAGCACTAGATTACATTATTAAAAAAAAAATTGTTCCAGACCCTCGAAACACTAAAACGTTTAGCCCTAACCATAATTATGCAAAAAGATAAATCAATGAATGTAAACTGCACGCTTACTTTTTTAAATTAAGTGAAGATGCAACTTCAGGGCCTACTTGGCTTCCAACGTTCTCAGTAGAACATGCCTAGTCAGCTAATGCTAATAAAAGTGCGCTAGGGGTGTTCACTGGTGCGAAACACATACCTGTGCCGGGTAAGCCATACTTGGTTAGGAAAATACAAGTGGAAATGGAATTAAACGTCACTTCGGGGAAACAGGACGGCCTATTGTGTGCTCTTAAGATTCTTGAGGACGTGTCTTGAATCAGAAATGATTTCATACAGAAAGCCTTAGTACTGTCCGTTTGATGTCAGAGTCTAAAAACATATAGATATATATATATAGAATTTACGGAATAAATTTGTGTTAACGATTAACATAACATTTATTGTGCTTACTGCTAAGGAGTGGAATTCGTTTTTACTCACGGGAATCTGCGATTTTCATGAAATAGGCCAGTGCCTAAAATAAATAATCTCTATTATTTATTTTATTTATCATTTATTTCAGGCATTACTAACCCATAGAATTATTGTTATAACATAATAAATAAATTGAATACATTAGATAAATTATTAAAACATTTAAAATTATTGAATTATGTTAATAAATATACCCATTATTATCGTCATTACCATTGAATTACATTAATAAATAGTATATAGGATAATTTTTATTCAAGTAGCATTAGCTACGAATTGGAATTCCCTGCAGGAATCTGTTTTCCCTGATATCTACAACCTAGGGTCTTTAAGTCAAGAGTGAATAGGTCACTTCTAGGCAAGCGTGCTCCATTTCTGGCCACGTTATTTCTTACCATCAAATGAGATAGATGTCAAACGCGAGCCTATCTGTAAAGAAAAAATAAATCTTTTGTAAAATAAACTAAACATATCTCTTTAAAAATTGTAGAGAAAATGTGAATTTACTGTATTATTTCGAACCTAATATCTTACACAGGCGTTACACAGAAAAAAATAATACATTTTCTGTTCGCAACAGCCAACAGCGCATATTTTAATGTTATCATTAGCTACGGTTTTGAGCATACTCGTACAACCTCTAGGGACCTAACAACATAATCACATTTTGATATAGCTGTAAACTTTATTCTTTTCGAAGAAGTAGATTAATAGCTTTTCATTTGGTTTCCCAAACATTGTTATTATTATAAATAATAATAGTACATTGTTAGGAGATTCCTCTCTCCGGAGCCCTGACCACGTACCAGTCCGGTAGCTTGGCCCCTGTTCATTTATATTGCCATTTATATTTTATTAAAAAAAATATTTTTGTTTAAAAAAATATAAATAATATATAAAAAATAAATGAAATAATAATAATAAATTTATTTATTACGGAAACCATTCCTCTACCTCGAAATTATAATATTAGATTAAATTGGAATTATAATATTAAATTACAAGTCATCAATAAAAACCATAACAAATTACAATTTTTCTATTCCCAAAAATTTATAACTCTACTGACATATTATAGTTGCCCGTAATCTCTGAAAAGCAACGTAGTTCATATATTGTCTATTAAACAATGTAATAAAAATAAAACGCAGTACTCACTCCCATACAAATGCCATATGCCTAACAAAAGACAGAGATGCAATACAGATGTAATTTCACTGAGTAAGGGAACGACCTCGAATACCAGCTACGGTAGACGCGGGCTTGCGGTCGACTGGCAATTGGTAGCTCTCCGTCCGGCTGTTCAGTAAAATTGACTGGGTTGGGCACCCAAATTCTTCGACAGCTGTGTTTTTCGCGCTCCTCAAAGAGATGTCTGCAAACCGTAGGATCTCAAAGGGCCCGATGCCTGCTAGGGCTACGGAGATTTTTTGAAAAGGAAACCCGTGACACAAAGTGTAACTGAAGGGCACAGGTGTAGTTTTAGTCAGTAAAAGTATGTTACGCCCTTCTACCCGCCCAGAGTGAGAGACGTCAATCGATAATTCCCCACATTAAAAAAAGTTGTACTTTCGTTATGCATTTCCAAGTAATATGTGATCCCGTTTGATACTCTGTACTATATTTCCTTTAGTACTCTGTGGTACAGTCACACTTTCGCAACGTTACCACATTGTCCCATAATATTGTTATGGTAACTTTACGATGTGTGTTTGTTTTTATGACGAAAGTGGGACGACTCGAGATTATGAGTTTAGGTTACGTTAGTGTTGGTTTTATGGTGGGAAAATTAAATGTTTCGTGTTTCATCTATGTGATCTTTAGTTTATGTGTCGAAAACAAAGTAATTGTCATTTATGTATATATTTTTTGAAGGTGGAAAATCATCCCATGACTTCTATCGCCCTAGGGCGTAGTGGATGGGCGTGTTAGACTTTTCCTTACCAAAATCACACCAACATATATGTTTCTTCGTCGCCTAGCGTTCCAAGACCCCAGGTTTCACAGTCAGAAGTCAACCTATGGTTCCAGTAGGCTTCAACTCTGCTGGGCCCCTAAGGTTTGCTGAAATATCTTTGAGGCAAGTGTCGAACACAATACTCCGTCGACCACTCGCACAAGTTCGACCCGTGTGACTGTGATACATGTTTATATTTTAATTTAACGTAGTCGAACTGGCGTAAAAGATTTATAAGAAAACTTCAGTAATACCCGTTTGTTCTTGTTTATCAGTAAATCCTTCAGTTGTAACTGAGCCTAAACAAAAATTACTGTTACAGTCGTTCTACTTTCTGTTTTATTTATCTCGGATTTATTTAACTGTTTTCTTTAAACGTTCTTTCACATAAATAACATGAAAGCTTAACCATTTCTCTTTATTCAGAATACAATATATAGATGCAGAGAATTTGAGGATTACATTGCTTACATACGAATGTCTCTATAAACATGTTTCGGTATATTAAGCTTTCTTTTGTATTAAACCAAACTAGTGAGAGATAAAAACAATATGGTTTTATTTATTTATTTTATAATTTATTTAATCACACAAAAATACAAAAGGAGATAACATATATTATTTTTTTTATTATTTTTTTCTTATTTACCCCAACGTAACTTTTAACATTGCCTAATCTCATCACTTATATTTACATAAACTAAAATAGTATATAATGTACATGTACATAAATATAACACTTTACAACAAAAATGGAAATCACAGATGAAGGGCAGTTATTAAATGACATATCTTTCTGACATCATCTGAAGTTGGTCGAGAAAAATTGACTGGATTAAACCCTCGTTAAGTCTATTTAAGTCTAATTCCCCTAAAAATTACTTCCTCTCACTCCTATTCCGGAGACAATCCATCTGGAAATGTTTATTACGTCTTCAATCTAATTAAATTAGTCTTTCTTCAGTTAAGAAAATTAAATAGGTATAAAAATTAGCGCTCCTCCTCTCTCCTAACATTTATAATGTTGCTGTGCCCGACAAGGTCCTAAATTGTTTCTATTTTTTATTATTTATGACCTGACATGTACATTATGGATTGCAATAAAGATTTGATTTGATTTGATTTAAATTCTCTGTAATTTGGTAAATGAAAATTTTTTTTTGTAAAGTAATTCAAAAACAACACTTGCACACAATTTTCATATACCTAAGTTCATTGTCACAGGAAATCTCTGCAAATACCAAGAACGCCATTTGGAATTTACGCAGGACAATATTCACAATCATTTTATTCTCATAATTTTATATTATGAGTTGTGTGTCTGAGTTATTATGATTGTTGTTTTATATGTATTTTATATGTATTGGTTCTTTCCATAGTAACAAATAGTTGTGGTTTGTGTTTACCTGAATAAGTACAGTGTTGATGCTAAATAGGTAGGTTAGCATTCAAAGTCTGCATTTATATATGAAGTGACATCATTAATGATTACTAAAATATTATCAGAAGTATTGTAAACAAAATATTTATTGTTTTTTTTTTTTTTGTTTCAGGTAAGTTTCTTCCATTTATCAACAACCGTCAATCATTGCAAAACTACGTCTTCAAAGGTATGTCAACTAATCTTTTAGTATATTTCCATATTTTTGGGCAAATATTTAATTGTTCTCGATTGCTCCAACGAATTTGCAACCCTTTTCAATCTGACAGATACCGTCTCCCCTTATCACGAACTATAAACATTTCCATAAAAAATTATGATCATAAATATTGAAAATGGGGGAAACACAACATAATGTCTTCTAGATTTCGTGTTTTTTTTTTCAATACTTTCACTATACAGGTTTTGGGAACTCCTTTATATATACTTATTTTTATGATTTGTTTGATAAAATTTCCTTCTAACTTGCTTTCTAAATTATTTAAATATAAAAATTCCTCTATATTTAATGCACAATAATGGCTATTATAACAATGGGAAGAAAGTCTAAAATTGTATGAATAGTAGCCAGATGCTGTTATATTGTCGAAGACTGAACACACCAATATTCCGGTCAGTAAGACACGCGATATAACGTGCACACGTAAAAACACGCAATTTCTTCAGTAGCCATATTACCTGCTACAATCTAGAAATTACTTAGCAATTTTCATGGCAACTATGCTTTATTAGCGTTGTTAAACACATAACTTTTTGATAACCTGCTGCAAAAAAGGAATTAAAAGAACAAACTGTGTTGAATGGTTACAAGTTCTGTGCGTGTCTATGAAAGATAACACTAGAAATTGCACTGTAAATTCCGTATCGCTGTGATTAATGTCTTTGTTTTGCATAAATATAGGAAAAAAAATTATATTTCCTCAAGATCCACTGAGTCGATATGACACACAGCAACAAAAAATCTAGTCGACAAACTTTAACAAAAACATTAAAATAAACAAAAAATGTTGCCATGTACGTGCAATTATTTCCGTCATGTTGCTTTGCTGGGTGAAGGTCGAAGCGATGACGTCGACTGGATGTCTGTAGGATTTATGTCTTAGTTTTAACTGACGTGAGCATAAAACTGTCTCTTTTGTTTAGTAAATTGGTGTGCTGAATGAGTTTATTTGTGCATTATTCTCATCTTGTACTATTCCCTCTCTAATTGGTCATGTAAAGTTTTAGTGTCCGGTAAATAAGACTAAATGCATTTTCTTTCTTTCTTTCTTTCTTTAATATTTCCAGTAGGTTAACAAATTGAGATTTAGGCATTCGTAATATCTATATAGTTTCTATAAATATCTAGATTAGAATAATTTAAGAGAGTACCTACCTACCGTCGTCCTTCAACTATCTAAAGAGTCAATCACTTTAGTTCAGTCATTTATTAAAAGTATTAAATTATTTTAAAATATTTTGATAATGAAAAGAGAGAAAGCAATTATTGAAAGTTTCCAAGAATGAAGAGGTTTGGTTAGGCAAACAATTCAATTATTTGAAAGTAAAAGTTTATGAAAATAGACAATCATTTTATTAGTTCAATAAATATTTGACTACAGTATAATTTGCATTGGAAATATTAAATTTATAATTAGCTCCTGTGAGTAGTTTAGCACGCGTTAATATAGAAAATGATCCCAAAGAAACATACTCCCAGAATGAAAAAGTGTTCTATATCCGTTGTAAGACACTCTATCTGCAAGTTATTTTTTTGGCCAAATATGATCGAACGTTTGAGCGTATTGAGGTAACGAACATACACACACACCATTACACTTAAACATAAATATATTTAACCAGTACACAGACATTGATAACAACCTCTCAGACAAATACACAACCTCTACGAAAGACGAAACCTAATATTTCACTTCCTAATGGTATAGATTTCTGTTTGAAACATTTTGAAATCACTGCACTGATTTATAGGAGTAATAAATTCTCTTTCACGCAAATATTTAGTGCTGAACGCTGTGAAGCGTATTGTTTGAGCTTCAAGTCTTTTTCGATGAATTTCGCTATTAAATACATTAATTAAAACATTCCATTTTCACATGACAGCTAATTACGGGCAGGTTTTATGAATATCTTCAAAGCTTTCGATTTTACTGTCAATATGTTTAATTATTTGAGTTGGATTGTTAGAGATTTTATGTGTCTGTTTATTGCTATAAGCTTAATTGGGTTTTTGTAATTACATTTTTTTTGCTTTGGGCTTGCAGAGACAACAAAACTCGTCATTTTTATTATTAAAATTTAGGATTGTTTGCCTGTTTAGATATGGGTGAGATCAATCATCAAACCAAACCAACAAGAAGAAGCAATATAAATAAAATCTATCATAATATTAATTTAAATAATAATTGCATTAAATTACATAAAAATGACAGGGTAATAAAACAAGACTGAGGGATTATTCGACAGTGTCACCTTGAAATAGTGACCCTAAAGCGCGAAGAGCAACTGAAAGAACACGAGTCGATTTTAGTCAGTAAAAGTCTGACACTTCCTCTCGCTCCATCTAGAGCTGGGTCTTTGTACTTGCTCCGGGGTATTACCTGATGATTACCTGTAAAAAAGAGATGACGGAACCAATAGATCCTTGATAAGTTGGGGACATATAAAGAACACTATGAATTCTGTAAGAAATTTTGTCAAGAACATTCTCTCGTCTTGTTCTAGAGTAGGTAAATTGAGCATATCGCTTACATGACATAATATTTTGACACGTCGTGTATTGAGCACTTTGTTTTTACGAGGCAACAGCATTTCTCCATCCTGCCAATATTTATATTGGGATGAGAGACAGGTAAACATCGTGTCAGCTGTATTTGTATCATCTTGTATGAGTTGTAAAATTCGGCTGGGGAAACTGAGAAACAAAATGGCGCCCGAATGACGTACCTAACTGGAAGGAAAAAGTAAATATGTATAGGAATAACTATGCTGTATTTATCCTTTGCTCATCATATTATTACTATATTATTATAGTTAGCCCTTATTGTCCCACTGCTGGGCAAAAGCCTCCCTTTTTTCTTTCCAACGATCACTGTTCTTCGCTTTCTCATTCCAATTCTTAAGGAAGCCATCCAGGTCGTCCCGCCATCTCCTTCGTGGTCTACCTCCACCTTGTGTGCGGGCACCAATCCTGCATTTTACGCATACATGTGACAGACACAGACATGTGGCAGACATCTTTCATCTTACATCATTATATATTTACCATCATCACCATAGTCACCTCCATTCCTCACAAAATTCTTTCATCGTGCCTTTGTGTCTTGCTCTACCCTTATAACCATAATGAAAACCTTTCAAATATATTTGTTTAATAACAGCACAGTTTACTATAATGTAGTTGTAATAACTAGAAAGCTTTATAGTCTAATCGTTCTTCATGGTCACATTCTAACATAATCACACATAATGTGAATGGTCACGTACCGTTTTCAACAAAAACTCATCATTTTCTATGTTTTCACTTGGTAACAGCGAAAGAGCCATTTAAACGTTAGAAAGTAAAGTTTACTTATATTGGAGCAAGTGAACTGTTACTTGACTAACACGTGGCTTGTAATAACATGACTTACAAGTGTTAACTAAATCACTCTGTCTATACATCTGAGGATAGGCCACCGTTTTGTCGATTGAAGTTATCACCCATACATTTGTATAGAAGTGACGTCTTCTTTTTAGAATTTCCATGAGAAAAGAAATATCATTATTATCATTATTTCAGCCGAACGACGCCCGCTGTTAAATATAGGCCTCCCTCAAGTGTCGCCACAACGAACTATCCTCTGCGTTTCGCATCGGTTTACTTTGCTTTCAATAGTATGTCTTTCAGCACGCGGTGACCACTCCAGAAACTTTCGGGCCATCGGATCGGCAACCATCTGTTCTACGAGCAACGTCACTTAAGTTTGACGAGTTTTCGGATTATGTTGGTAACTTTGGTTTCCTTGCGAATCCTTCATTCCTAAACCGATCACGCAATGAAACTCCGAAGATAGCCCAATAAATAAATATAAACATTTAAAATTAGTTCAAATGTTTGATCCAACATTCAGCAACACGATGTACGAAGAGATTGTTTATGAATTTAGATGAAACAGCAAATACATCGATCGTTATTATTTCAACAGTTTTTTGTTAGTAAAGGATATCCAAAGAGAATGAAATGTCACTTCATAGATTTTTGTCTCCATCAATGGATGACTATACGAACATCGCTCAATGAATGATCTCTCAGCCTTTGACGTCCATAAAGTCTCCGACGATGAAAAGGTCACCTATCTACTCGTACATGCATACAAGTAAAAAAAAACTTGAACTGATGCTGTCAAAGAGGACTTGAAATAAAGTGAATGTAGGAATCTTTACTAAACTCTTCAAGCGAATATAGGTACTCCAATTTTGAAAGTCTATCCAAAAACATTTGAATATACTCCAATTATTTCGACCCGTCCTTACTCTAAATGAGGCATCTGGAAATTAATCAGTTATTTCAAGTAATACATCGAAGTACACGGTTTCATTTTACGCAGCCAGTTGTCCGAAAGACTGGGTCGGTTGCGAAAGAGATCTTTCTTTCTGCTCCGCGCTCGATAAAAGTTCATTCAAGCGTTGTACTTTTGCGTGATTGAATTTGAAGGAAAAGGCACTTTGTTTTGGATGCCGATGTTAATTAATAACGTGGAGATACCACTTTAAATCTTCGTACAGATTTGTAAAAATTAATTTGCGTTTAGTAAAAACCTTTAATTTATTCACTGACAGACAATTCAAGAGCATAAAAATGTACCAATGTTTTATACCACCAATATTAATAACTAGCTTTTTCCTGCGACTTCGCCCGCGTACATTAAACATCTATAGCCTATGTCACTCAGGAATAAAGCAGCTTTCTAACGATGAAAAAATTTTAGCAATCGGACCAGTACTTCCAGAGATTACCTTCTACAAACATAAAAACAAACTTTACCTCTTTATTATATTAGTGTAGATAAGGACGAATTCATACATTTAAAATTGTTAAATAAGTTTTAGCAATATTTTATAGAGCAATATTTTATAAAATTTGCAATATTTTATAGAGCATTTTCTATCTCTATCAGCACCTTATAATTAAATCAAGTCGAACTATCAAAGCCTTACTCTAATCGATTGATACTTAATTACGAATAAACAGGTAAGTTATCAGTGCAATAGATCACCACTAAACTGTTTCTATGAGTAATAGTATTGACTTTATAATGAACTATATGTCGGCCGCCAGCCATGCTCTATTACAATCGTTTGATCTCATAATATTGTTTGAAAAAAAGCGGATAATATCCCGCAATTCACCACGAAGTCTTTTCTTAGTAATCTCATTAAGAAGGCACTTTCTACTTTGAATAGTTTTTTGCTAAGACACTTAATTAGTGTCTTTATTTACTTCTCTAATTACTCTTTTTAAACATTGCTGACGTTCCTTTAATACCAAAGATTCCGCTCTTTTGAAGCAAACAAGGAATTGTATACAGTGTTTGACTACTAAGTTATGGAACCCGACAAAAATAAACATATATCCCCAATCATCAAACAGACCCGACACCAAAAGGTGCGTAGGTTTCGGATAATCTTAGTAAATCTGGGAATGTTCAATCCTATTCTTCTGTGTTCTTGGACCCTCATTAATATGTATGAGACTTGAGTGAAGATTGTGCTGAAATTCGGACCAGTGCCGCGATCCGATGGCAATAACATGACTGACCCTTGTCAGCAAATGGATTCCGTGGAAAAATAGATGGTGTTGTAGTCATTTTTAGCTGGCATCAGACCTTACATAAATCTTGCAGGCCCTTATACGTCTCTTGAGGTACACATATTTTGGTGGCGCCCCAAGCTCAGTTATTTATGAAAGTGGTAAATAAATAAGACAATAGAAATCGGCTATTTAACTCAACAAAAATTTATAAATAAAAGGTCCTTCATTATCGACCACATCAGTAAGTTATTGATAAAAAACGAGCCTATCAATAATAATATAAAAACTGTGTTCTAAAATAACCTCGTCATATTGTCAACACTTTAGTCAAATCCAAAGATCAGATGTAAATTATTTACACACGTCTTGAAAATGAAATTTGTATAGCCTTGAAAATAGTCGTTTACATAACCTTCAAACATCAGTTAAGATGACAGAACATAGGAATAGATATGACAACTTTTTGTTGCGCGTCAACACAGATGAGCGCGTCAAAATGAAACTTGTAAATAAAATGATCTTTTAAAATAGACGTAAAATTTAGCTTCAATTACTAAGCAGTTTCTTATTTTAGCACTCAATCTGTCTGACATTTTTTTTTCATCTATTTTGAAGACAGTTTCCAGTCTTACCTAGCACCTAAAGATGAAATCGGGTTCCGTAATTTTTCTCAAAGCAACTGTCTATCTGATCTACAAAACCCAGTAACTGGGTAGGTAACGCTATACTCCTTGGCAAGACTGATTGTTAGTTTTGGGCAACCTTATTTTCGCGTTAAACAATGTAATAAAAATGTAACACCCTTTTCTGAAAAAAAAAAACACGCATTAAATTCCAGAAAGGCGAATAATTTTACACTAAACGGTGAATGTTTATGAGCTAGTATCTAAATTATGGAACGACGCACGTTCGGTCCAATATTTCAGGCAGAGGGTGTAAAGACTGCGCAAATTGAGATCAGTATTTGAACACGGGCCAAGTTTTGCCTATAGCCTCATCATTTGAATCTGGTAAATGTATCTAAGTTTTTTTATTCAATTTATTAGTCTATAACCAAAAAACCTTATAAATAGATGAATAGAATAAACTATAATGTACACCCATTGATATAATAATTCAATGTGTACACCAAAATAATAACAAAACTTACACACTAACTTAAATCTATGAGTAACAATGACAGTCTTATCGCTAACAGCGATATCTAACAGACAACCTAAATGATGAAGTATTTATTGAACCAGTTTATGGATACCATAAAAAGAAAAGATTAATAAGTTTCTGCCATATCTGACAATTATTGTAATTATAATGCGATCTATATGGTTGAACTTCTCACTATTAAAAAAGCTCTTGGTTCATTTAGCTTAACACCTACGATTAACCAAACAACTTGAACTAGAAATACTCCCACGTAATTTTATAAACGCAAAATGTCACGTTCCGACAATGCTTGCGTTTAAAAATCTACAAAAATGTTTGTAGGCGTTCTTTCTTTAAAAAAGGTTTGATAAAGTAAATTAGTCATACTATTCTGATAATTTCCAGGCGCAGTTTTCAAGGTTCTTTTCCCAAATGTATATATAACTATAGTAAATAGAGAACCGTGCACCTCGATTTAAAACTCAAATTGTTCATGTAAGCAACACAGCGCTACTAAATTGTAGCGGAATTGGGTGGGTCATATCTGCCGCATGCCACAAGCAAATTGGGCAAAAATAACCACAGATCAGGTCCCAAATATCAGGAACTCGTGACGAAGTAGACCCAAAAGAAAACAGCAAAACGAATTGGTTACCTAGGAAGAGACGTCTCTATTGTGCAGTAAGAAAATTGGGTCTTTAAATACTAATAATAATAATGCATTTAAGAAGAATGATAAGTTATTGGATCAAAATCTCACAACGAAATAGAAATAAGTTAACCATTACAAATTCGCGTAGCTATCGAAAAGTATTTTACATAACGGTAAGAAAGCAACATTATTTAACATTGCCTTAAATATTATTACGTTTTCGTTAAACACAACCAAAATGGAAACTAATGGAACTAATATATAATTCCTGAGATATTTATTTATTATTTTGTAGTAGCGTACACAGACCGGTTGCATGTTATTTAAACAAACCAATTGAGTTATTGTAATCACTATCACTGGAAATATTACCGGCGCCACTTCTTGGCATAGAATCAACATATTAATTATGTTGTCACAACCTTTTGGATGTTTATGAATTACCTCAGACTCTTTATACTTCTTGTGCCATATAAAATCTTCATTATTAATCTTATACGGTATGTTCTCATTTTAAATACTGCTTCTGCTCAACTTTTACCCTTATGATGATATCGATCCTATGTTTTTCTTAAAAAAAAGTTGTTCAGTTACTTAACAACTTTAAAAACAAAAAACCTAGGACCGTCAATATCGGAAAAAAGTATTTGATCAGCTCTTCGTACATAGGTACGGAAACTGTTGTTATTTTATTTTAGAATTAAATAATAAATATCTTCCTTAAATAATGTTGTACAAGACAGAAGCAGTATCTAAAATATGACCACTTATTTCCTGTACACTTTAGTTCTTAAACATGTAAAGAACAAAAACAAAAGAAATATTTGTTGCGAAAATAAAAACAAAAGAACTTTCAAAGTAACTTAGACTTCAGCAGACTTCACTCACAAAGATGTCCAAATTAATAAACTCAAACTTAGCTCGTCTTAATCCTCTTCTGTATCCTTCCAAGATAAAGTGTAATAAGTACAAAATGTGGAACAAAAAAAAACAAGTGCATCGGAGCACTTGGGACTAAGGATGGCTGAGGGCTTTCGCTTGGAAAACTTTTCAATCGGACCACTTTAGAGTAGGGCAAGTTTATCCTTTGAGACTTTGGAGTCTCTCTCCCCTATTTTGGTAACCAAATAGCTCGAATAATAGTCTATGTAGAAACAAAGCTTTGACCTGAACTTTAAATCTTTTTTGGTAACTAGCATAAACCTTTTAAATTTATATGTCGTTATATCGATATAAGTTTATTCACTTTTAAATATCGTCGAAATTCTTCTCATCTAAGAAGTGCGTGTATTTTATAATTAAAATATTTAATTAGGTTTGCCTAATGTACTATTTCGAATACGTAAGGCCCCTTGATAGTATGAATTTTGTTGATAATTTGATTAATTATACTTCGTCAACCTCGTAGAGATTATGAAATTTCATTTTAAAATATTTAATAAATATATTAACCCTTCAGATACCGTCAATTAGAGACACAATAGTAAGACAATAGATGCGCGGCCACCGGTGGTCGCTTGGGGATTCATGAATTAATCTCGTGAGTGGGGTTATAATATTCTTAATTTATCTGAGAGACCGTGACTTGACACTTGCGTGTGGCGTGTTATGTTTTGAAATCTACTTATAGTCACACTGTATTCACATCTGCAATAATTTTATTGCAACGTAATTCACAAGAAACTTTGCCAAGTACTGGCAAAGTTTTAGTTTAATATTTATTTATGTATCGAAGAGCAAGCAAAATTCCAGTAATAATTTAACGACTTTTGTATCGAGCGAGAAAACCAGTATCACATAATACAATTTAGAGTATTCCCACTTGTGTTTTAGTTAATATAATATGCAGCAACTTACGGTAACTTCGATCTATCTCCGCAAGATCCTATGGGACTATATGTGGGCAGAAATAATGAAATGCTATAAGTTTTGTGGCTATGTATTATTCATTACTTTGCCTGTCTCGTTCCTGAAATATTGAAACAAAAAAGGTGTAAAATAAAAACACTTTGCCGTATGTGCCTCTTTATTTCATATTCTGTACGCAGACCCTTATAAACATGAGATCTTTATAGGACTAAAGTATGCATGGTTTTGTCAGTCTCCAGGCATAGTTTGTGAAGGCAAAATAATAAGGAGGGCATAAAATATAAGTAGAATTTTCGTAACATATTGGTACTGTTCTAGACCAGGGTCGATAATTTTTGAATGACTATGAAAAACATTTTTGGATTCGAGTTTTTTGGTTTTTATGATAAATTAGACCATAATAATGATATTTTTTTTTACACCATCAAAAACTAGAGATTTTAACGAACAAAAACCCTAGAGAATTTTTTAAAAAAGGAGATATTTTGACGTGAGATTTTTCGATTGAAAATTAGGGTTCTTTTTCGATATTAAATCAAAATGAAAAAATAAATATTTTTAATCAAAAAATTACAGTGTGTTTGGGACATAAAAACGTAAGTTGTCATTAAATTTCGTCGAAAAAGAATAATTTTTGAAAAGATAAAAATAAAAAACCAAAAACTTAGTTATTTGAATTTTTCACATACATTTTGAGGTTATATGAAAAAAATGTAAATTCAAAAGTTGTAGATCTTTTTATTATCTACAACTTTGCTATTTATCTTTTTTACATAGGACTTGTAGTTTTGTCGGAAATCGAGATAAACTGTTTTTTACCCTTAAAAACGCACACCCATCCATTTCCCGACCTCAGATCGCCCGTAATTTATTTTTCCTTTCATTTTTGTTATATTCTCTTCCTTTTCCAATAGGTTTCATCCTACTATGATTTTATTTCTCTTTTTACCATTTTCAACGGCTTCAGCACTGGTCTATTCAGTGTTGAAGTTTTTCATTCGCAGCTCATGTATCATCGGCAAATTAAGGACAAATTCAAAAGCATTTCCACATTTCAGTGCATGTTTACGCGTTTTTATCATCAGTTTCAATGGTGTGCCATAAACTCAAACAAATCAAGAAACGCTTTCAAAGCTATTTTTTCACAGCGAAAGATTCGAACCCTTGTTGCTGTGTTGTTAAGTGTCTTATGTTTACAAATGCGTCGTCCGCATATTTTTCACATAGTGCCTACTACTTACAATCCGACACTTTCTTCTTAACAAACAGTTTGCTCTTTATATTTTTTGTTCGCATTTCATCAAAGAGGTCATTTGGTACAAAACGAAACATTCAACCATTGTTTATTTCTCTACTTGAAACATTTGTCTTTTGTTTCAAATAACCTCGTGGTCGGACTTTCCTTCATTCATTAACTTTTCTGGAGACAAGTGGAAATCCGTGTGTAGCTTTTCTACTGGAAAGTTCTAGATTGAATCTGAGCTTAATTTTAATTCAGCTATGGTTTATTTTGCAACGAGGTTGTTCTCAAAGCGGTTCCAGGAAGCTTTAAATTGGACACATAATGAGGGAGTTTCTTTTTACGATGTTTGTGATTGTACTCCGGTTGTATTTAGATGGTACCAGATTGTTTTAAGTTTATTATGAACAAGATTTATACTTTATTTTTTGAGTGCTTTGTTTTTGCTTACGAAAGAAGAGCGGAACGAAGCCAATTACGTACAAAGCTCAGCAATTATCATATTTTGTATATTAAATAATAATTGCAGTCTTAGCCGGAATTTGAGAATCGCACGATCGACATTCGTGTATGCTTGCATTACATCTTTTGTCATATAAAATGGCACAAGTTTTTCTATTATTTCATAGAGCAATTAAATATGAACATATCTGAAGCGACCTAGGTGAACTGTGTATGTAAATGTTCCCGTTATCACGCCTATTTTCCTGGTAGGCACTTGCTATCGGTCGAGTAATATACTCGTCAACTCTGCCATAGTTTTCGTGCCACCATTTTCCTCTGTCAATTCAGTCTGAGCGTACGCTTTGTTTCAGGAACGTTTTAATTCGGTAATGTGATTTTTTTTTTATCAGTGTTTTTGCGATTTTTTTAAGAAAGTGTTTTGACTGGACTCTGTGATAAGCAATGGGACTTGAATTTAATTTTCTTTAATTTTCTTGTGAGAAGAATGAGTTCAACACGCAGAAGACTGTCCTTAAATGCATTGGTAGAAAAAGTTTTATCGAAGAGGAGAGACTCCAAGGATTCTCCGCTCGCCTCACCTCTGTCCGACGAGGTATTTATTTTTTTATTTTTTGTTTCCAATAATCAATAATATTGTGTGTTAATATAACGCGTAAAAACGTTCGTTTGGCCTTGAAAACACACCAATGTTATCGACGCCTGATTACAGTCATGATTTGGGCTTTGAAGTATCACGTTACGAAATAGTCTGTATTGGTATTGACGAGATATAATGCGTTTATTATTGGTATTTAATAAGGCCTCGATGTGCGGACTTAATTGCAAGTTCTATTCGTTTTGTTTGTTTTCTAGAGTTTTCAGTGCTACACGACTAAATTAAGATGTCTCTTTATCAATAAATGCTTTGGCACATGTTGAGGCCACCTGTCAAGAGCATTATTTACAAGCGGCGCCTGCGCATCGAAGTGTTGGCGGGTACACTGTGTCAGGGCTGTCAAATTTGATTGAGTATCTATATTTTTTTGCCCTATTGAGTCGTGTACTACAAAGTACACTTGAGTATATCTAATTAGGTAACTCCTAAACACCGGATACATGTTCGTATTTGTATGCAAACTCTTGCGATAGCGAGAAGGTTCCGACGGTTATCGCATTCTCAATACATTTTTAAAGTGTCGTAAATTACGTTAAAATACTGCCAGCCCGCTCACAGTATTATGAAACTTTGAAATTGTTAATTAACGAGTACTTCGTGTACTTCGCTTTGTTCTTAACAAAACTTGTCGTACGTAAAATTAGGAAAATAATTAAGGTTTCTATGGTCTGTAATTAGTTAGTAAATGAGAAGCAATAACGATCACAATATGTGGTTATAATTAAAGTAATTTAACACAAACTTTTTGGTTCAAGGCTCAAATGTCTCAACTGTCTATGTGAGGCAATACAATGGTTTATAATTCAATTATTATCGAAGTTTAGATACGTCGCTTTGAAGTTGCGTTGTGTGAATAAAGTTATCTTCAAGCCATTATAATTGCCAATAATATTCGGATTAATTCGTTTCATCACAATATCTACGGCTTTATTAATTTTATTATCTAATATCCACCATATTGAATTAATAATTGACGGTAAGACCAAGAGGCATAAGTACACACGTGCGAACGATTGTGTTGCTAACCGATAAACTTTCGTTTTTCAAATATTAGCTACAGATAAAAATAGAAAAAAAAATTCAGTGAATAATCTAGAGGAGTACCTACTTGATAATAATAATGAAAAAACTTTTCGAAGCTATCAGGAGTACCTGTGATGGTAACACGCACGTCGCACATATCCTAAGGTGCGATCGATATACACTGACTCAAAAAGTCGAGTTCATCGCCATACGATACGGCTGATGTATTACAAGGTCAGGCATAACCTTCGCGCTTTTAATGTACAGTCGGATAAAGGGTTAGATGTGCAGGCAACGACTAAAGAGACAGTCACTATCGTCACCGATACCTTCCTTCGTAGATTTTCTGATCTTACCACATGTAGTATGTTCGTTCACACATCATGTCATAAGATCATAGAAATGGATGGATTGTGTGGCGAATGAGTGGGTTAAAAGTAAGAATAGCTGATAGAGTGGTTGTTATACTTTTGCTGTCATCATCATACTCTTGGTCGGTGCAAAATATCTCCGATTCTTATAAATATAGATATTATGCCCTAACTTGAAATAAGATGATGGTTGCAATATCACAGCCATTCCGACTTTTAACCCATTTCATTCTTCATACAATCCATCCATTTTCTGATCTTACAAATTGTATCCCACTGCTTGTACACCTAATAAGTTTTATCGTCTGTACCTCATCACCGATAAAGGGCGCTAGAGTTCTAATCCTTTTGCGTTTACATGTCTATTGGTACTGTCAACACAACAACTGTTACGATGATGTCATGTGAATGAAAATGAGTGTTCACCTTGCCACGGTATACCGGTCTAGACGTTTTCATGGTTGCATTAAAATAGTCTATAGAAAATGATAATTGAAACATTCACTTGGCAAAATAGATATATTAAAAGCACTTTTGATAGAATTAATGTTTATTCCGTTCACGAAATTTTGCCCTGAATATTTCAGACAACATTTTAAGTCTAATAAGGAGCTACCTACATTAATCTACTCGAAAATGAATTGAAGTAACCTTGACTCGAAGCAGAGACATTTTATTACCATTACAAATCCTCTCGGGTCTTAAACTAGACACAGTGGCGCGTCAGAATTAATATTGACTCATTTTTATTAGCTAACAATCCTGACAACTGAATTAATTGTTTATTTTCAAAAGGATGACAATAAACAATAGCCACATTTACTGGTTAGTTTATTAAGATTATCAATCGTTTTCATGATTCAGATTAAGGGTGATAAGAATACTTATAAAGGTGTACGTTTTTATTCAACTTTTCGAGACAATCAAAGTTGTAATGTACTCGTGTTAATAAAAACGTATGTTGAAAATACAAAATGTGCGAGAATGTAATTGCTACCGGAATGTCACACGGAGCATTTCAATCATTTTGATCATTTGACAGTTGTTACCGCGGATAGAAGGCTTTTCGGCTAGAGCCAAGGACAAATTCCGGAGTTGTTGCTCAATTTAAAACGATTGTTTACAGCAAGAAAATTGTATAGTATTCTATTTTGGGGGGGTGTATACGGGGTCCCAATCAACATCTGTCGGGACCCAAGCCAACCTCACCTGCACGTGGTACACCCTGCTGAAAAACGGACGAGGCTATGGCGACCCGCCAACCCGCAATGGACCAGCGTGGCGGGTTATGGTCCAAACCCCCCCAAATGACTAGTAATATACGGCACAGGCCCCAAGTGCCCGGCGACTCCACCGGTTGTGCTGACGTGGACGGGCGTAGGCGCAACCGTGGGGTCAGGGGTGCTAAAAATCTCCGGGCGAGAACGTCTAACCGTCGACGACTGGACCTGGCAACGTTTAACGTACGCACACTCCGGTCCGACGAGAAGATCACCGAACTGGAGGAAGAGTTGAGCGGGTTACGATAGAGTATTGTGGGATTATCTGAAGTCCGAAGACAGGGGGAGGATACGATAATCCTCGAATCCGGTAACCTGCTCTATTTCCGGGAGGGTGACCAGCAGTCCCAAGGTGGTGTCGGGTTTATTGTCCACAGGTCCCTCGTGAACAATGTGGTGAGGATCGAGAGTGTGTCGGCCAGGGTGGCGTACCTTATACTCAGAATATCATCAAGATATTCGCTGAAGGTCATACAGGTTTACGCCCCGACCTCGGCACACCCCGACGACGAAGTGGAGTCCATGTATGAGGATATATCCAGAGTCATGCATGGCTCTAAGACTCACTTCACCGTGGTCATGGGGGACTTTAATGCGAAACTGGGCAAACGAGACGGTGATGAGCTGCGAGTGGGGCAATTTGGATTTGGACATCGGAACCGCCGGGGACACCTACTGGCTAGTTTTATGGAGAAGGAGAGCCTCTACATGATGAACTCCTTCTTCAGAAAGCGTGAGCACAGGAAGTGGACGTGGCTAAGCCCTGATGGTGTAACTAAAAATGAGATTGACTTCATCATGTCGACGAAGAAGCAAATATTCAATGATGTCTCTGTGATCAATACGGTGAAAACCGGGAGTGATCACCGTATGGTAAGAGGCACATTGAATATCAATGTCAGGCTTGAAAGAACTCGACTGATGAAGTCTACGCTCCGTCCTGCACAGATCCAGATCCAAAACTCCGAGAGCTTTCAGCTCGAACTTCAAAATCGTTTCGAGTGCCTAGAAAGCTCCGTGGACAAATATAATGATGGGTTCGTGGAAGCTGTCCATACAGTCGGGTCTCAGTTCTTTAAGACTCGTACAAGTAAGACCAAAAGGCTTACAGATCAAACTCTCGAGCTCATGAAGAAGAGGCGTGAAATGACTTTGCAGTCTTCAGATGACGTGTGCACGTAACGGCAGCTCAATAAACAGATCTCGAAGTCTCTGAAACGCGACCTTCGCAGATTTAATACCGAGAGGATTAAAGACGCGATTTAGCGGAATAAGGGCTCCAAAGTATTTGCACGGGATCTGTCTATTGGGCAGAGCCAGCTCACGAAACTGAAGACCGATGATGGCAGAGTTATATCCGCCAAATCGGAGCTTCTAGGAGAGATCGAGGCTTTTTATGGACAGTTATACACGTCAGTCTCCAAACCCGATACAAATCTAGCAAACGACCCAAGAGCTAGATTGACTCGACACTACACTGAAGATATCCCGGACGTCAGCTTGTACGAAATTAGGATGGCTCTGAAGCAGTTGAAGAACAACAAGGCGTCGGGCGAGGACGGAATTACGGCTGAGCTCCTGAAGGCGGGTGGAAAACCGGTCCTAAAGGCCCTTCAGAAGTTATTCGATTCCGTCATACTCGAGGGAAAAACGCCGCAGGCATGGAGCAGAGGTGTGGTGGTACTTTTCTTCAAGAAGGGTGACAATACCCTGCTTAAGAATTACAGGCCCATCTCACTTCTGAGCCATGTCTACAAGCTGTTTTCAAGGGTCATCACGAACCGTCTCGCGCGCAGGTTTGACGACTTCCAGCCTCCCGAACAAGCCGGATTCCGAAAAGGTTTCAGCACCGTAGACCACATTCATACGCTACGGCAGGTTATACAGAAGACCGAGGAGTATAACCTGCCTCTTTGCCTAGCGTTTGTGGACTACGAGAAAGCCTTTGATTCGATTGAGACTTGGGCGGTGCTGCAGTCTCTCCAACGGTGCCAAATTGACTATCGGTACATCGAGGTGCTGAAGTGTTTGTACGAAAACGCCACTATGTCAGTCCAACTACAGGACCAGATCTCGAAACCTATCCTTTTGCAGCGGGGTGTGAGGCAGGGAGACGTCATTTCTCCGAAACTGTTCACCGCCGCAATGGAAGATGTCTTCAAGGTTCTGGACTGGAATGGACTAGGCATTAATGTCAATGGCGAGTACATCACTCACCTTCGGTTTGCTGACGACATAGTAGTCATGGCTGAGACTATGGAGGAGCTCAGCACAATGCTCAATGACCTCAGTAGAGCTTCCGAAAGAGTGGGTCTTAAAATGAACATGGATAAAACCAAAATCATGATAAACAACCATGTAGCGCCCACTCCTATCAAGATCGGAGACTCTACACTCGAAGTTGTGGAAGATTACGTCTACCTCGGACAGACAGTCCAGCTAGGTAGGTCGAACTTCGAGAAAGAGGTCAACCGTCGAATCCAACTCGGCTGGGCAGCGTTCGGGAAGCTACGCGGTGTCTTCTCGTCCAACATACCACAGTGTCTCAAGACAAAAGTCTATGATCAGTGCGTGTTGCCAGTGATGACATATGGCTCCGAAACGTGGTCGCTCACAATGGGCCTTATCAGAAGGCTTAAAGTCACCCAAAGGGCAATGGAAAGGGCTATGCTCGGGGTTACCTTGCGTGATCGAATCAAAAATGAAGACATCCGCAGGAGAACTAAGGTTGCCGACATAGCGCAAAGAATTGCCAAACTTAAGTGGCAATGGGCAGGGCACATTGCTCGCAGAACAGATGGCCGTTGGGGCCGAAAGGTTCTGGAGTGGCGACCGCGTACCGGAAGACGCAACGTTGGAAGGCCTCCAACAAGGTGGTCTGATGACCTAGTGAGGATTGCGGGAAGCCGATGGATGCGAGACGCGCAGGAGCGTTCGTTGTGGCGATGCTTGGGGGAGGCCTATGTCCAGCAGTGGACGTGTATCGGCTGAAATGATGATCATCCAAAGGTTGATTGCAGTGCTAAGGCATTAAGTCCGCCTCTCTACCTTTATGTGCATAGAGTATTAAATAAATAAATAATCCAAATTTTTAGTCTAAAACTATACGAGAGGACTTGTAATTACCTAGCTGTCGTCTATAAATATTTTTCTTTTTAATCATTTTTTTTATAAGCTTATAGTCCTCCAAGCTGTAATAAATAAATAAAGAGATATATTTTTTTCTAAGTATTTTTACCATTTTAGCTTACTCACCATCCATTGAAACTACGGTTTACCTCGTCGTCAACTTTCTTTATAACGGTCCAAACATATGGTTTGTTGGTCATTGTTGCTATGACGACGACAGTTGCGCACACGCAGGTGGCAACAAACAGCTGTTATTTGCTACAATACGGTATCACCCTATTTTATATTTTTGGTTGCATATGGCGACTGATAAGATTCGAGCTTGTGAGTTTTATGTTTGAGTTTGATTTTATAGTTTTTAATGACATAGTATAGGCTAGGCAGTATTTTTTGTTTTGTTGTAAGGTAAATATTCTTTAGTTACTTTGAGCATTATGAGTTGGTATCTGCGTGCATAAAAGTTAAACAAAATAATAATTAAAAAACAAAATATTAATAAATAATTATTTATATAACATAAAGTTACATAGGTAGGTTATCTTAATACAAATAAAATAAAAAATAATGAAATACATATGTATACATTTACATTCAAATACATATTGTTTTAACAAAAATAGTACCTATTAGCTTAAAACCTTTCAAAATATTCCTGTACCAAAATTAGATCATCGGAAGTCCTATGAATAGCATTTTTCAGAATTTATCCTCTTTAGAGCACTCAATTGACGTCAATCATGACACATATTTTCTTGTCAAACAAACAGACCGTAGGTAAATAAAATGTTAATGACTTTATTAATTAACATTGACAATTTAATAAACCACAAAACACAATGGGACCTTGCAGAATATACCCATTAATTAATGAGACCTACCTGACTGCTGTGACAGGAAATGTATGGAATTGAAATGAGAATTATGAACTTGTTTATGTTTCTTGTTATTTATTTCTTCACAACTGTCACAGAAAGCCATAGAATAGAATAGAATAGAAATACTTTTATTCGGTACAGACACAGCACAACGCTTATATACACAAAGTAAACAAAAATAAAAGTACAAAGTGCGCCGAGCGTACCCGCACCGAAAGGGTGACCACCTCTGCATTTGATAGCCATCAAGTCCCAAACTAAGCAGAGCTTGTACATTTTGCTTCATGGTGTAATTGCTGTAAGGCGTTCCGATATGAAGATAAACCAGTAAATAAATAAATAAATGAGTACTAGACAACTGATTCAAGGAGTTGTGGTCTGGTCAACTGGGGCCAGGGTTATCTGAAAAGAAGCTCGAGCTCTCGAGCTGAAGGCTAGAAGGAACGGGGTGGTTTTTAGTCAGTAAGAGTCTGACACTATCTCCCGCTCCACCCAAGAGCAGGGGTTGTAATTGGATGATTTTTGCCCACCAAAAAAATAATAATAAAAAAAACTAGACAACTGATAAACATTCTTATATACATATTCCTAAATCCATACATATTATAGATAATTTACACCCACACACAACGAATGATCTTGCTCATCACACAACCTTTTGTCTTAGGTGGAATTCGAACCTATGACATTCGGTATAACAATCAGGGCCACTAACCACTAGATAAACTGGCCAGTCAAAATTATGCCTCTTATTGTTTGTCAATAAAATACAAACGAGATACAATCATCATCCCCTAGCCTTTTCTCAACTAGCTTGGGGTCGGCTTCCTGTCTAGTCGAATGCGGCTTAATACCCGTGTTATATACATAGAGCGACTGCACATCAGACCTCCACAACCCCTTACTGGTTGGTTGGTTACTGGGCAACATGATACCAGATAAAAAAAACCAGTTAGGGCAATACCAGTTAAAAAAAAAAACAATGATAAATAATATTGATGATTATAAATAAACAGCTATTTGAACTCTTTATGTTGAAAAAATTTCAAATAACTTCCTCTGCTCTGTATAAATTCCTTTTCAATTCACCCAAAGCAGGAGAATTCTCCTGGTACGTCTCAAACTTTTCTGATTAAAACCTATTTTTGTCCTACTGTAACTCTTTGCGTTGCACGACCACCATAGCTCTTTTGAACAAACCTGCAGTCGATTTACATCAGTATTTACTGACCATACACTATTATTACTGAAACAATTTTCTTTTTCTTCATTCAAAATCATCATAATAATCAAGCTATTCACTTCAGCCACTAAATTATGTATAAGATAAGCATGCCGTGGAAATCGACGTCGACCTAAAATTGACTAGACAGTGTTCGTGACCATAATGAGTTAATAATGTACAAATTACCACCAGTTTTATCGATTCCTATGAAGATATATGTGTCGATATCTTACGTATAATAAAGACATGACCTTTGACCAATACCATCTAGTTGAGAATACTTACCAAAAGATAGAAGATTCAAAGTTAAAAAATTCTGTAGGCTTCGATATTTTTTTTTAACGTATTTAGGTATTTTGATCACTGGTTACAAAGATGACATAAATTATTGAAATTCATGACTATTAGAAAATTTTATATTACTGCATTGGATTAATAAATATATTCCACGAAATCCTTTAATGAACAGAAATTAATTATCAGGATAAATTTATCAAAACTTAAAAATGCTAACCTAAAATCATGATTTTTGAGTAATGTTATCCTTGTAGCAATAAATAAATATTTGCGATAGAATAAATTTATATAGTACAACAATATAATATCATTGACGTTGTTCCACCATCGTTCCTTCTATTTCTTACGTGTTTAGAACTCGTCAGTCTTATAAAAACATCTCATTAAGTATCCCTGAAATATCATCACGATCATTCAAATTAGCCAAATCGATTATTCTCATGCAAAGTTGTTTGTATTGTATTGAAGATATTAAAATAAATCGGTGACATTATCAGCAACTCATTGTGCGCAAATTTTATGTGAGAAATATTAATCGTTTGTAGATAAACAATTCAGTATTATTTACATTGAATGGAATTTAAATAGCGTGTATAGATTTTTCTTTAGGTTTTCTGTTTTCACGTGCATGAGACACAATGGGTAGTCTTGCAAAGGACCGCGGTTGGAGTTGGGATGTAGGAGTTTAAAAAAATATTGTATCAATATTGCTTTAAGTAGGTTACCTAAAAAAAAAAAACGACTGTGCCATATAGAGTTAGGTAGGTATATAAAACAGTACTTTTAGATCTAGCTTCTACCAGGGATTTCGCTGGCCTGAAAATAGAAAATTATCCCAAAGGAAAAGAGCCCTGCGATAAAATATATCCTATTCCATGATATTACATTGATAGTCTACTTGTGCCAAGCTTCATCCAAATCCATTAAACCGTTTTAGTTCTAGAAATAATAATAATCATGATAATATATTATTACCATACGACACTAGTGTGGCCTTTTTGATAGATTAAAAAAAAATAGTTTTTAGACTTTTTTGGTACATTATTATGATATCAATACTTTAAAATAATGTAGATATATCGCTAAAAATATGGAGTTACAAAAACCTATCAATAACAATATTTTAGATATATAGGAAGAGATATCGATACATCGATATGTTCGTCTGGTAACTATTGGTACTTATTGCCTATCTATACAATATGAGGCATTAACTGTCAGGATTGACTCACCACAGTAATTGAAGCCATGTTTATGAAGGGCTGGGTAGTTAGATACCTGTATATTTCTACATTGGGGTCAGCTTAAAGAATTCCTGTAAAGATACGAATTTGGTGAGTCAATGAAAAATCAAACGTATTTAAAGGTTTTCCGAATTGATTTTTCTTACTGTGTTTGCGAATAGGTTAACGTTTATTTTAGGGAGTGGTATAAAGTTTGCTAGGAATGAAAAATACAGCAGGACGTACCTGCAAATTTTGAAACTCCTTGAATTGTTTTAACAATATTTCTAAGAACTGTTTTTTTATATTGAAACCTACCTGAGCGTTAGAAACTTGTAGTAAATTGATCTGTGCTATCATTACAATACGTAGTTAATATTTTATCTTTTAATTAACTAGTAGATAATTATTTATTTATTGCATTAAGTACGCCTATAAATAGCTGGCTTTACCATTTACCGATTTTAATTTACATTTTTAGAATTTAAATTTTAGAGTAATAGTACAGTAGCAGAAAGTAGAGTAGTAGAAATCTCTTAAGTAGAGATTCCTTCAGAGATTATAGAAACAATTTTTTTTTTCTTGTCTGTTTATTACATGTACAATAAATTTCATATTTATATACAATGTTTTTCATAGTCACATTGAATCATATTTTAATATATATTATTATAGTTTGCCACAGGTAACCTGTTGAGAGAGATCAATACCATACAAATGTTATTTTCGGAACATCACAGTGCCTAGTTGCAATTTTAGTTAAATGATTTGTACTGGATTTTCCACTAACATACCTATATGGATTACAAATATATAAAACAATAAGGTTCTGAATTTATATTCTATCGTTATATGTTTGTACAATTACTAGGAAAATACTTACAGAATATAAAAATGATACTAAAATTTTATGAAAATTTTATCCTGTTGGCTGTTGTATTGTTATGAATCTGTAAACATAGGGTTTTTGCTAGACAGCCCGTCGCTAGGTATATAAAGTGTTAGATTTTCTGAAAATTTTCCTCGATGCTATAAATGTATTTAGTTTAAATACCTACCCCTTTTTGGCGCAAACGTGAAACACGCGATGATTTTTTTTTCTGTTGTCCTAAGTTTCAACATGTTTTTTTCAACACTATGTGTATATCTATGTTTGTGTTTCAAATATTTTTCTTTCTTTCTTTCAATACTTTTCCATTTTATTCTGAATAGGCTTTATACAGTATGCATTTTTACTTGCCATTTCTAACTATACATGCAGAAGCATCATACGATGGGAATCGGTAAAGTCGATTTTCTTTCCAAGCTGCATCTGAGTACGTGTAAGCCGGAGTATATCTGAATATATCGGGTTCTGCTGAGGATATTTCTAACATGCTTATCGCGTTCTCAGTGCCGACGTTAAGCATCCAAGGGAATTCTGTCTGAGAGGAATTTAAGACAGCTGAAGAAAATTCTGTGTATTACGTTTATGTGTTATTGAATTGTGTAGTCATGTTTTGTGCACTTCGTTGAACTGCAAAGGGATGTTTTTGAGCTTTGAACTATCGTTGTACGTTTGAGGTGTTAAGTTCTACAATTGCTCAGCTAGACTTCAGGGAAAGAACTGTTTCAGTTAGTTTAGGTTGCGGTTTTAGTCACGTGTTTCAAAAATTTCAGTATCTCCCTAAATGCTCACGCTGATGTCATGTTTATTATTTGATTAAGGATATTTTCATTAATATTATAGGTCGTATTAATGGACAAATGTCAATGCCTAATAAGGATCGCTTGTGTTTACTGAGTAATAATCTGAAAATATTAAGTTTTGGGTTACCTACTTTTATAATGTCACTGAATATATTTATATTTATGCCAAGTATTTCAATTATGCACTGAACACACAATAATGTGTTCTTTTTCGTCTCTATTTACCTTGCAACCATATTTCAGACTACCCAAGAAGGTCATATGTTACGTTTTAATATGTGCAAATGTGAATGATATCATAGCTGTCTGCTATATTGCAAGTGTAGACTTAATATGCTGGAAATAGGCTCAATTGCTAACACTTTAAATTCTTCAATGATAATGGCACAGTTTTATTTTACTGTTTGCCATGCAGTTCTTAAGAATACCAAAAACAGTATATTTCAGTAGATATTTTGGTGTTTCGATGAACAATAGTTTGTTGTGTCGTTGAGTTTTTTACTGGTCCTGAATAGAACTACTTGAATACTGACAAGTGCTTGCATTGACTGGACAAGTGTACTTAAATGTGTGGTTCTTCCACCTACCATCTCAGACACTAATTGCCATAGATTTTATATGATTTGAACATTATATATAATTTACTGTATGGACTTATAAGAAACCTCTGGACGAAGGATGACATTTAGGCACAAAGGTAAACTATGTCCCGGAATAGGACATAGGATACTTTTTATTCTGGAAATACGTTTCTTTGGAATAATTTTGGACTTTCCCGCATGTGATGCCGCTGTCAAAAGCTAGTAATCATAATTTAAGTTAAATCTCAATAAAACTGACAGTTTAATTTTCAAACTATTCTGTGGATTTAACGCATAGAGACGTAAAATTCATATAAATCAATAGATAAATTTACAGTACTGCGCACGCAAAATCCCGCATCATAAATAACGCAAGTCTTTCATTGCACGTTAATTGGACCGATTAATTCGGTGTCAATGTACTAATCAGGGCAGCAACTGCCAATCAGTGTGTTGATTCGATTCTATAATGGTAGCTTTGTAAAGTGCTGTTTAATGTCTGTAGCTGTATTTTTATGTAAGCTTCGTAGTGATGTTTAATTTGACTTGCATATACGAGTTTTTCTTCTTCCTGCCCTTATCCCGTTTTATTTGGGGTCGGCGCAACACGTATTTTTCTTCCATTCTGTCCTGTCACTCGTCACGCTATCATCAACTCCCTTTTCTTTCATATCACTTCTCACACAATCCATCCATCTTTTCTTTGGCCTCCCTCTTTCCCTCCAGCCATCCATATTTAAACTCATATTTTTTTTAGCAATATGCGTTTCATTTCTCCTTTTCACATGTCCATACCAAGACAAACGATTTCCTTTCAACTTTTCAGTCACTGGCGCACTTTCAAACTTCCCCTAATATACTCATTTCTCACTTTATCCATTCTCGTCACACCACACACCACTTGCATATACAAGTTATAACATTTTTATTTATTTAAAAGATAACATTGGTTTAATGTTTAGTAAAACTTAAAAAAAACGTAACCTACTGCCGCACCAGCAACCACAACCAGTGATTGATCTCTGGCGACTAGTGCATCATACTTATTTTTTTTACCAAGCGAGTTTTTAATATGGTGCGGTTTTGATCACGCATACGGGATTGCTTTGCACGCGTAACCCCCCCCAAATGTCCGTTTCATACACGTATTTATTGTAATGCGTGAAATATGCACGCGGAACGCGCTTCTTTTTCATTTTGAAAGTTTCACGGGCAACACATTTACAGCACTTACAGTAGGTCTTAATTAGGTTTAAAACTGAAAATTGACATTACTATTTAAATAATACTTATCGAATAAGGTTCAAAGAAGGTTGGATCTGGTCCTAGATTTGGTTAGCAACGAGACATTGCATTGCGTTGGTATAATTTTTGGTGTAATTTTTTGTTTGTGTAGTCAGATTTTTTTGGTTTTGCCATGGCATAATCAGCCTTTTAATATTCCCATTGTTAGTTGCATTACCTTCTCTCTATGATAGAGAACCACACTGTATTATTAATCGCCAAATGCGTCACATATTTCATCTTCCGCTTTCAGTTTTTCACACACTTGTAAACAATATTTAATATGAAACACGAACTACCTAAATGCTTTTCTATTTGTTGAACGTTTCATTTCTGCATTTATAAAGGAGTGACTCAATATTGACTCAACGAAGTTTCCCTTTCGTTCAAACGGCCCTGTCGTCCAGTTCTGACGTAAATGATCTTTGTGGTTAAGACGATAGAAACTTTCATCCTCACTGTGCCATTGGTTTCAGGGCGTTCTTTTCATTAATTGGTCCATTGTCTGCAGACATTGAACTTTGCCTATAAAGACTGCCTTTAATTTTCTGTATTTAAATCTATTGTTTTGCAAGTTTTGAAATCATATTTTTTCGTATTTTTTTAATTTAACAGATATTTTCAAAGTACAGATAGAATCGACCACAAAATATAAAATTTTGCTTGTTTATAAGTACGAATCAACGAGATCAGTAAAGAGCAAACTTTAACATGACAGGAGGCCCGAGGGGCAGGTTAAGTTTGCCCCAGTCACGGTTCTGACTCATAGGTGTCTCATTGTATCATTGCCAACAGGCCAAACCAATCACAATACTGATCACAGAACTACGCTCTTATCACAAAGGAAGTAGGTTCAAATTTGTTTGCTATACGTTTATCTAACGCCTGATAAGTTTGTGGCCCACGTAATAGTCTTGCAGTCTGAATAAATCGGCGCACGATGGTGTAATACTCTGAGACAGTGGCGTTGTTTGCAAATAGAATATGCAATGAGACTTTGCAATACTTTTTCTACTAGAATTTTCTAAGCACGTTCTAATAGGCTTCCTTATATTTGAGAGAATTGGTAGTTAAATAGTTAGTAGAGGTTTGTCAATTTTCCGATCACGTTAGATAGGACGGCAGTTTAGTTAAATGCTTTGGTTCCTGTTCGCATCTATACGCAAATAAAGAATAAAAAACCGACCAACTGCGAATCAAACTCGTGCAAGAAGGGTTCTGTACCTTCTGTAGCAAAAACCAGCAAAAAATACGTTTGTTGGCTGGGAATGTGTATTTTATTCTGCTTTTAATATTTGTTGTTATAACGGCTACAGAAATACATAATCTGTGGAAATTTCAACTTGATAGTTGATATTTAAGCACAGTTTTAAGCGTAGAAAGCTATCACGGTTCATGCTTGTTGACTAGTTTATATCAATTGAAAAAAGAAGACTGACAGCAGAGTCTTAGCAATAATGTTCCGTTTTTACCCTTTAGTAGAGCCCTCATTATCATCATCTTCCTGCCCTTGTCCCATTTTTATTTGGGGTCGGCGCAATACGTTTTTTTCTTCCATTCTGCCCTGTCACTCGTCACGCTATCACTAACTCCCTTTTCTAAAAGGAGCCCTAAAAACCGTAAATGAAGGTTATTTACAGGCAAGTGAGCTTCATCGTTAACTGCATCGTCGCTTACCATTAGATGAGATAGTGTAAAGAGCGAAACTAAAAAAAAAAATACGTTTTTTTTTTGCTCATACATGTGTCAGATTTTTCTAGAATTAAGAGATTATTTTGTCAAAATAAATCATATCTACGTAATGTTAATTTCTACTCAACACGAGTTCTCATTATTCTGAAGTCTTATTTCATATTGTTTGCAAATTAATTAAGTGCCTTTTGTTTTACTCGACGGAGTTGAAGTTATTTTGTTACAGTTTCTTCTTTCCATTCTTTTGAATAAAAAAATGTTGAGGATTGTTAGTATTTATTTTTTTATTATAGTGTTGAGATCCGGAATCTATGTTATCTATATCAGTGTTCCTGAAAGTTTGTTCCACGGCACACTGGTGTACCGTGATGAATAGGTGCCCAAAGGTTGATTGGTAGAAAATGCCTTCTGGCATTAAGTCGTTCTATATACCACTACTGTACATAAAGTTAAAATAAACAACAAATTGTAGGTGTACCTTGGAAAAATATTGTTATATCATAAAGTAAATACACAGGAGGAAGAAAAATGTAGATCTATCTAAATATAGACTGTTGGTCGGTTGGAAATTCAGTCCCTGAGGGCATTTCTATTTGACACTCGCCGATTAACGAGCAGGAAGAAAAAGTGTTGGAAATGTAAATGGAGCGCTTATTTAAATATATTTTTTTAGAAAATCATTTTTATTTTGTTGATTAATAATTAATCTGCAAAATTAACCTCCAAAAATTTTCTGATTTTCTAGATTTACCTTGAACACAAAACGTTATCGAAACATTGGATGTATATAACACGGATATGTACTCATATTATTTGCTCTTGAAAAGCTCCGCATCTGAGCAATGTTGTCTGGTTTCCTCCAAATATATTTACGTTAATCGGAATTCTTTCTTGAAAGTATTAAGTGGATTAATTTTAAAATACATACTAGCCAACAGTAAACAGGTTTTAAAATATGCACCTGTGTAAATCAAGCAGACTAAACTATGTGTAATAGCTCTATGCTGCAGACATACGTGGTAAAAACAGTTTATTTATATTATACGTTATAAAATTATTCATCGAAATTCATAATGTATAAAAATGGATCTCTATTTCCCTTGGTCACGTTTTCACGCGTGAACGGTTGGAACAATTTCGCTAATCCTTTTTTTTTGTATTTGTTATTGTCAGGAGAAGGTACTTATGCCAGAAATATATAAGAAAGTTGTGTAGAAAACTAGAGATTTTTAGAAAACTACGACGATTATCTTTGAGCGTTTTAGCTATGAATTATCAAAGTTCATAGCTGACAGTACAATGTGACGTATTTTGAGGACTGCAAGACTGTTTAAAAGACTCACCGTGATCTTGGAACGCACAGGACAGCCGAAACATAACTGGGTCTTGAGAGAATGTGAGTAAAAGTCTAACACTCTCGCTCCACTGGGAACATGAAAAATAATATTTGATGGATTCCCTCCCACAAAAAGGAGCCTTTATTGTTATAAATTAGTACCCTAAACCAAGTAATCTGCAATCGTTAACGCTAGTAGAAAACTTTAAATGTACGGGAACGATATCATCTCAACGCTCAGCCACGTGGTCAGAACAAAAGAATCGGGGGCGTGGCCAACTCGAGACGTTCGACGCAAAAGAAACGGTTGTTACTTGGCTAGGGGTGGCTGGTGCCTATCTACTATTAGCATTTAGGTCAACTTCTGAAAAGGTTACCCATGGTACTAGAACGCTATGGGCAACTGAAGGAACATAGTTGTGGTTTTAATCAGTAAAAATCTCGAGAGATGTCATTAGATGATTTTTCAACACAAAAAAACTACTATTAATATTACGTATGCTATGATTCAGAATGATGATATGTGAATTCATTTAGTAATTACAAATAGCAATGATAATTACGATAACCAACGTCATCGACAAAAAAGATGTTGTAGAGCTGCAGACGATGGAACAGGCTTTTGTCTGCTAGTCATTGTCAGTACATCAGATTGATTGACGCAGTCTCCATAACAGTTCAACAAAAGTTCGCAGAGTGTAGACATATTTTTGTAATGTAGCACAAGTGTATAATTATATGTATCCAACTCATAGTGTTGCAAAATCGGTTAGCAGTTAAATTTGTTTTAGTCCGAGTTATTAATGATATAATAACGTTTAAAATAAACTTAGCACGCTATATTTTCGACATTTCCTTGTATTGTAGCAGTCATGATTCGTGTGTATTATGTGCGAACGTGTTTATAATTAGATGTTATTGTTATACATTTTTATTTCAATGGAAAAACAGGACCATCTCGATTCGAACGTAGGTGAGTTAGTATTTTAAAAAGTTTTTATTTGTTTTGTTTTTTTTTTTAATGATTAAACGGGTGCTTACTGCGATCTCACTTGATGATAACCAGTGATGCAATCGTTGATAGTGAATCGCGCTAGTTTTTTAAAAGCCTTTTTACTCTAGCCTTAAAGACACCAAAATTATAAACGGAGGGAAAGACTGTTGCATAAAAATTGTTCCTTTACCAGATAATTTTATGGTTGGTTATTGAATGTCTCCAGTTTTTAAATTAACGAATGAATTTGTTTAGTTTCAAATCGCTTGTTGACCGAATATCACCCTGTATATTTTTGGAAACTGCATTGAACTCGATCGATTGGACGGGACTGAACTAAATTTAGACATAGTGTACTGACCCACTAAAGATTTTATTTCTCAACGATGAAACTTACGTACCCATAGATACCTAAATAGATATTGTTTAAGTTAGACGCGTTATAAATGAAATAAATTCATAAAGTGTTTTCGTGTTTCATCTGCAGTTTAGTGTTCAAGAATTTGGGGTCATATTTATAGACTTAAATTTAAGTGAAAAGTTTAACTTATTATATAAAAAAATCTAATTGTTTTAAACAAATAATTTAACTGAACGGATACCATTTATTTTTAATGAAGCATCACTGATTACCATTAGGGGGGATCACAGTCAAGCACTACTTTATATTAATTAAAAAGACGTGAGACAGAAAAGGATAAAATTCATAGATATAGATTCTATACATTTATGTTCTAGATCATTATTGCATAACGAAACGTGTCTATTATTGTGAAATCTGCTTTCCTTCTGCATAAAACTTTCCAGTGCACTTGTGAGTTATGCGAAATTGATCTTGATAATAATTTAATGATGTTTTGCATAATTTACTACGAGGTAATGGAGGAGAAACCAGTATCTTTTTTAGAAAAAAAAAGTATAATAAGTAGAACAAAATTGGCTCAAATTTTCTGCGTTTAATAGTTTATTGGTCTTGTAGGCTACAAAATGAAACAAGGGTTGCACAAATGTCCGAAAGAGTTACGAACAGAAAGAGAACACGATGGGTTTTAGTTAGTAAAGAGATAGACAGAGAGAAAGAGAGAGCAGATACTTCCTCTCACTCCGTCCAAATCGGGAGAAATAGTTTGATGGTTCCCTAATTTTTAAAAAAGGCAACAAGATGAAAATGGAATTCTAGTGACGTACGAAACCTATGCTTTGTCACCTGCAACACACGCTGCCAAATATTTCTCTAGGTAAATACCTACCGGCCTTGTACCAAGAATAATACAGAGGAAAAATATCAGAAATCTTTTTGTTACCATCAAGACCCAATTTTAAACTGTAGCGTTATATCAAAACGTGACTTTCTTGGAGACAGTAGCACTGTAAGTTTTTTTTTATCCATCGATTCATAAGTATTGTTGGATATTCCTAGAAAAGTCTTTGAACAGAAGATTCCGGTCAACGAACAGTGGATTGACATCACTACATGCAATCTGCGATCATTCGAGCGATGAATCGATAAATAATGACCAAGTTTCTTAAAATAAGACGAGATCTATGACCGATGGAATTAATTACTGAACAATCATTTTCATTCTAATTGTTTGGTTGCACGATATTATTTGATTCATGTAGTCGTATTAAAGGAGTGAGGCCTCATCAGAAGCCTTAAAGTCACCAAAAGAGCAATGGAAAGCGGAGTTTCCTTGCGTGATCGTATAAGGAATAAAATTATTCGCAGGAGAGCCAAGGTTGCCGACAAAACCATAATATATTATTACTATTATATCTAGCCCATAATATCCCACTGCTGGGCAAAGCCCTCCCTCCATTCCTTCCAATGTTTCCGGTTTTGAGCCACTTTTTCCAATTCATAATAGCCATATATAATTATTTTATTTATTTAAGGAAACATAAACAATAGCACGATAGGGGATAGTCATAACAACTTAAATCGTAATATTATAAATAAAACTTACTTGCTACCCACTATGTTCTCAGATTACAATTTCAAATACATAAAATTAGCTAGTCATACAGTTTACAATAAATACCTATAAAATACTGACCATCTCTGGTCAGTTATGTATGTAGGCATTATGTATTTACTGTGTAAATAATTACATACTGTAGTGTAACTGATTTCAGTAACTTCCGTACTGAAAATGGTGTCATGGTTTCCGAGAGACTACAAAGCAAGGCTTTATCTAACACCGGGCCAGTGCTTTGCCAATCAGAACCCAAGATATGGTCGGAATCGAGTGTTTTGGGAGCCCAGTTGAGTGGTAATTTCCATAGATTTAATCAGGATTTGTATTCAAATACATAATAGGATTAAAACGTTGTAAATCAAGTAATGGATGAGTGAACATGAATGACGCGTCCGTTCAGTTTCCAATCCAAGTCTATTTAAAGTTACATATCACATGGCCATTGAGAACCATTCGAACAGAATAATTTAGTAAATTACCTTTTTTGATCACCTCGTTACCCGGATGATGGTGGATTGTGTTGAATGGCATGATTAATGGCTGAATAACTGTGGTTGTACCTCTTTCAACCACCAACCTACATAAATATTTAGCCTTCAGTAGAGTATATAAATGTTGGTATCATTGGCCTTAAACAGGTACACAGATTGCACTAGGCATCTTTTTGTACGTCATTGTAGGTAAGCAATACCTGACTGCTTCATCATCATCATCACTGTTGGACATAGGCCTTTTCCAAATGTCGCTACAACGAATGGTCCTGAACGTTTCGCATCCATCGCATTCCCTCGACTCTCACCAGGTCATCGGTCCACCTTGTGGGAGGCTCTCTAGCGCTGCGTCTTCCGGTGACTGTTTCAGTTTCATAAAATTTTACGATTGACTTTATTTTGTGGTCTGTTGGTCTTCAATTTAGCTATAAAAGTTACGCTTCAAATACGCAAACGACTCCGAATTTTAAGACACTGTAAAAGTGTTTCTGTCGTTTAGAAACAGCTTAAAATGACATAGACATAACGTTTAAAGCGACTAAAAATGGGTTGAGTTTAAATATTCAGACAGTGTCCAAAATATCCACACCATTTCTGCAGTCGTTCACCACAGTTGCCATCCATCTTTTCACGCCTTTCTTGTAAAAGTTTCTAATCTAATGCAAACTTGGTTTCGCAAAGTGGCTTTCCATCAATGTTACACCTAACAAGAATGTAACAGACAAGTAAAAAACGGTGTCTTGCCGCAATTACGTGTGTATTGGAGACCGTTCAACTGAGACGTAGTAAGTTACGGCTTGCTTTCATTACAGAGTGGACTGGGTGCTAAATGGTGTAATGTTTCTGTAGGTAGATGAAATGCTGTAACTATTTATGAGGGAAATGTGGTTTTGGACATGAAATACAAACTTTTCTAAACAGCGTAATCAGCCTATTAATATTCCCTCTGCTGGAGGTTTGAGGCTTCCTCTCTAGGAGAGGGAATGGGCCGTAATCCACTCGGGCCCAGTTTGTTGGTGAATGTCATATGTCTTCGAATTTTTGGTTCTAGGACATGCCAAACTGGCAAGATGTTTTCCTTCACCGTTTTAAGAGACGATATAAAATGGTAATGAAATAAATTACACAAAGTAATGCGCCTGCCTCAGTTTGTACCCGCGATACACAAGTCACCACTTGGTTACCACTAACTAACAAACACACTAACTGTTCTAACAAAATAAACATTATTGACAGTACATACCATTATAAATGCTCTTAAGAACCTAAATAATAAAACCATTTCTAGACAAAATCCATAATATTCATACTAGTCTGGTCAGTAAGTGGTATTTAATTCTAAAGGTTACAATAGACTGTTTGAAACTAATTGGATATCAACCTTAGTACTTAGTCTGGAGTAAGTACTTACCTTCATAATAAAACAAAATGTGATGTAACATAGAATAGACCAAACTTAAAATTGTACACCAAAACAGTAACAATTTTACAGAAACTTAAATGGTAAAGGTACAATGGTAAAACGTATACTGTATTATTTTCTTTTAAAAAGATGTTTCTCCTTTGTTTACTAAGCTTAAAACATTCAGCTTAAAATTTGATCCCGAAATGCACTAAACAAACAAAACAGATGAAAAGCATCATTTGAATAGAAATGCTTATCAAAATTAACGTTGCAGTAGTAACAAACGCGATGCAGAGAAGTGCAAAATAAATTATGTTTTATTTCGAGTCCCCGACAGTTTTTCACTAGTAAATGTACAGTTTGCTGGGATTGCACCGACCTTAATGAATGCTCTCGTATGCCTATGCTCCGCATTCCCTACCTTTACCTCTGTGCTACCGAACATTTTACGCCCTCTTAGTGTTGGCACGGCACGCCAGTAATTGCTGTATATACAAATATTTCACGAACACGAAAGTATTTTGTATGAAACACTTTTTAAGGTTCCGTAGGTGATTAAAGTTTTGTAATATCCGCGCACAATATGACACTACACAGTACAGCTTGTAGTCCGACCCCGAAATGAAGAAAATTTCCAAGTTGATCTTTAAAGTATACGGAAAACTGGAACGCTTTAATCCTAAGTTATATAGTTTATATTACAGGAGCACGACGAAATTAAAAACCGCTGCAAACATGTCTCTCAGTAAATCTTATATTTATTATCCTTACTTAAACTGTATGCACATTGGCTTAAGCGTCTCTGACCATCTTACTAGCTTCACCGTTTTCGAGATACAGAGATAAGAGGATTTCCGAAAAGCCCATGGTATTTGATTCGCAACTACTAAAGTTCTTATCTAACGACAGTTTGGATATAAGTCGGCTTATTGTAAAACCCGTAAAGAATTTTCCTATTTTCCGTCGTCAGGTGCACTCGCTGTGAAAATGGGATTTTATTTTTCTGGCGACCGCTGCCGGCCTCGTCGACGTGGTAAACTATATACTAAGTTGCGACATCTTGGTGAATGAAACCATTTACAATATTATGAAGTTATTTTGCAAATTCCATGTATAATGAATTTTGGGATGGTCGTAATGAAATTAACCTATTACAAAACATGGCAACAGCAGTATGTTAATTTCTGTCACAATATTTTTACATTTGATTCGTTGCCAAACCAGTGGAACCATCTTCTTTAACACGCTCATGTAATGAATCAAAAGAGACAACACTAAAATTATTAGTCTGTGTAAAAATTCTAGTAATTTCTGTCTTCATTAGCTAATTAAACCTCACCGACTCAAATCTCATTTTCTAAGCCGTTTATCGCTTGTGGATCTACAAATTGGTAGTAGTCTTGCACTTTGATGAATGCGCCTCTGCGTCTGCCGTGAGTACTATGCTTATCAATGCTCATGCTTACGCCACCTTTTGCCTGAACTTGTTTTATTATGCTCGTAAATTCGCTCGTTTCTAGGTCTCAACTCTTTACATCGTAATAGTTCAAAGGTCTCTTTCATCGCAATAACTGTGATTATGTTCTTGTTATGTTCAGATTTATTTTATGAGTACTGATCATTGTTTTGATTCAAGTCAGACACAACGTGAAGATATTCCAACAGAGTTACAACATAGATATATAGCTAAAATAAATTAATGAAAAAGTTGCCAAATCTGAATAAATAACAGTAACTAATATCTATAGATAGTGGTTGCAGCAAAAGAAAACAATAACTTTTGCCGTTTTTAATTCAGTTATTCTATTTCGACACGACCATTGTCATCGGATTTGGCAGTCACTGCCGTTTGATATCGCGCGGCACATACCTTCAATTGTTTTTATTATGCGTAAAAGGATAGCAAGCGCCATTCGGTCTGCTATGATTGTGTCGTAACATAATCGTGGCTAATAAATCGCTTTCTTTATCTATTCTTCTTTGTTAAGCTTTCACTTTCTGGTCATCATCACTATTAATAATGCCTGTTACTAATAAAATATCTTCATCTTTACTTTTGATATTTTCTTTACTAACTACTCAATCAAGTTATAAAAGACTTTCTTCTTACAAGGCAAATCTTTTCCCTCCATTTATGTTAAAAGGTTCCGCGATGTTATCATGGTAATTGGAAGTCCCATTTTCAACGTATTCAGGAAGATTAGCCTCTGATTTGCTTCAAGAGGCGATTCTAATGCCAATAATCGATTTTTATCTTTAAGCGAATTTTATCTTTGTCAAAAGACAATGGAGTTTTTCTTTTGTATTTTGTTTATGAGATTTAGATTAAGTGATGAAACAAGCCCCTATACATTCTATGTTGTTTTTACTTTCACCATCAGTTAATATTTATGAATGTTGTATACATTTCACTTTTTCGTACGTTACCCTAGTGCTTGAATGGTCAACCTTTAAATTGACTTTTTATTTCAAACTGTAGCAACTCATCTTAATAGTTTTTATTATTATTCAAATATTTATGAACAGGAATATTACATATTTATATTGTGTGAAAGATATCAGAAGATAATAAACATAAATTTCTTTAAAAAAATTGTCTGCTGTAAAATTTGCTCACTTGTTGATTGATACCTTAGTGCTTGAGTGGCCACTAAAGCACTAGGGTGGCGTCTAGTCTATAAATAAATTTTCAAACTACATGTCAATAGTTTATCAACTAACTTGTTGCTCTAGCATTTTAAGTATCAATTTGAACAAGCCATGTAAGAGCAATAAACGTAACATAATAATTTGCGACATCGTAAAATCGTGCTTAAGCAAGATAATAATTACTAAAAGTAACAGGCTATGTAAAATTTCATATAATCTATGGTCCTGATAACTTTATACGAAGGTTTTAAATTTAGAATATTTTATCAGAAAGATAAACAGTTCTATACCGTAATACAACATAAACACACACATTAACACATAAATGATAGTACACAATATTTATTTACTACTTATCTTGCTGTCTTCGAAGAAATTAATGGTCACGTATCTGTTATATGCTTCGAAATATTTGATTTATTATGACTTGTGTTGTGTAGTAACGATTATAAAACAAATATTAATTTAACAAACATTCCTGTGACAGTTTATAAATGCATCTAAATTGCTTTGATAGACTGCATTGTTACACCTTATTCATGTTAGGTTTCTGCTGTATTTTTATGGTTTATAAAGAATATAATTTATATTAGTAATTTTGTCCTTAGAAGTCGCATTAAGACTATCACGACGGCAAAGTAAAAACCTGTTCTGTAATTACTTTATACATTAAGCCATGAGATTATTTATAGACTTAATGCACGGACTAATTACACAAGAGTCTCGGATTTAAAGTTCCACCACCAAAACTTCAAAGACGGAGATCCTTATCGTTGCTCTTAGAGACTTCCATTTATCAAAATAATAAATTAAGAAAGGATTCGGATTCTATTTGATAGATAACGTGGAAGAAATTTCGATTCAAGATGCTCAAAGTGACAAATTTTGCATATTACCGTTTAAAATAACTACTGTGTTTTTTATATGCTTCTCAAATCTCTATTGATACTCCAGAGCTGTTTTAACCGCTCATGTCTATAAAATATGAATTTCTAATTTCACAGTGAAAATTGCTTCGTAAACTTAGCCTTGCACCTGTGGGCCCCATGTCGAAGTTTCCAAAGCATTCTAAATCTATTTTACCGACATAGAAGTTTTTGAACGAGTTCCAAATATACTCTTTCATATTTCTGATATTTATTGTCCTATTTTAGATTTGCATAACGGTATATTTTCATGAAATCACTGCCAGGAAAGTTATATCATAAGTTGGCGAAGTTAGGAAAATATATTATTTATGTTTATGATGTGTATTTTAAATTGATGTTTATTTCCAACAACACCTATTCGTTATTTTCACGATTAATGCGATGGTTTTGTTAGACGTCAGTTTTGAAGTGTTTATGTTCCTTGATAAAATGAATAAGTAATTTTAATTACTTTTATGACTACTTCCTACGCAAAAAAGCGGATATGAAAAGTAGCATCGTATCGTATTCCGAGACCACCCATCTAGACCTTTTATTTTTCTCATGTAAAGCTATAAATATAGTTTTATAAATATTTTCTTGGTTATCTTCTGAAACAGTACTCGTATAGCGAGCATTTCGCGCTTTAGATATTTTATAGTGGCAATATCTCTTGAGATAAGCTACCTTACCTTCATATCTTCGATTTATTCATGTCCCCGCATAAATTTTTCTCGACGGAGATACTGAGATTGTAGAGATTTATTAAAATAGCACTTTGAAATAAAAAGTACTTGTAATTTAAGAGTGTTGCTAGCAAAATAAATGTATGTTGTTTACTGAATATTATCAGCCTGTTTAATATTGTATTTATATTAAACTTATAAAATAAACTTTTTCACTAAATATTGAAATATTCTAATTGCCTACGCTTAAATATATTATAATACGAATCACATATTACCATACAATAGGTAAACACAATCTTGCCGTTGCAGGTATTGAGATAGTCTGCGTTCGCGGTTTCAGTAATCTGCCTAGACCCAGCTTATCGCCTTGCACTGTCTATTGCTTTGAGCCTGAGATTAAAATATTATCGTTGAATATCCTCCTTTATTCTGCGCTCCTAGTACCGCTTTAATTCTTCACGCGCGATAACTCTTGAATATATTTTTCTGAGATGTGCTATTCAGTTGAATTTTCTTTTGTCTCTGTTTGTTTTTTTTTGTTCTGTGGAATATTACTATACTTTTTATATTCTTGTTGATTAAATTGCTAATGGCCACTAAATTTGATCGACAACTATTTTTAGTTAATCAACTACTAATGTATTTTCTTGAAACAATATCTAGGTATTACTTTGTTTGATGACAATATTTTATGTATCTAACAGGTGATCTCCTTTTTGTTACAGGTATTTTGGGACAATCAAAAACCGGTAAGGGGATGTGGTGAGGAGAACTTAAACCGTGAGGCGTATTATCATAAAAGTCTCGTTGAATTTCAAACAGCCATTGAAATTCAAATAGTAGCCGAGCCCGGATGAAATCGTCACAGTTTTTCCGAATTGCCCGATATCTGGTTAAAATTCTTTAGAACAAGTAATAAAAGAGCGAAACTTGAGCCGACCGAGCTCGAGAACTTTCAAGTCGTTTTTGAAAGAAAACTTAGCAGGCGCGTAGCTCGTCATTTGTTACTTGAAACTGTAGCTTTTTACACTGCTGATCGTCGTCTTATTTTAATCTTTCAATAGCTGCAATTCGCTTTGTTGGAGGTATAACCGATTTCAATATTATAAAGGCGTCCGGTTGAATGACAAACGTGTTGTTTGTAAAAAATACATAAAAAAATATTTAACAAAAACCGCCGCTTTATGGGAAAGCGTTTCTTTCTGTTTGGCAACGTAACCGCTTTTCTCTGTGCTCTGTGAAAAAAAAAATCGCTAGGCGCAGCGTTCTCTCATTCAGTGCCTCGACGCTCCGCACTGCATTTTTCATTCGCAACCTGAAATCGTGCTCGGCATATACATTATATTATCTAGCCGATGCTCCTGGCTAAGGACACGTATTTCTTAGGCCGTAAAGGGTTGGTCTGGAGTAGATCATGTAGGTACTTAGGTAACGAGGCAACCACCTAGAGTCTAGACTATTTCGAATATACGATGATTTAAAACCACCACTTTGCATAAAACAATAAATTTATAACCTCAATACTGCACCACAACGTTGTGACCGCATCGATTGATTCGTGTTTTTCGATTCTCGAATATTTTGGTTCACTTTGCTCACTCGTCTGAACATCGGGTGTCGCGTCAAATGAAATGGGAAATAGCAATTGCGTAGATATTTCATAGCGTATCGCTTTTACTACCACTTGATATACTGTGCAATTTTCGTAAAATGTTGAGGGATATTCTGTCTAAATTGTGCTAACATAAAATTTTGCTAAGCGAGCCTTGAATACATCTAATCATACATAAATCGTGTAAAATATGACTAGATCTGAATCAATTAACTTAATGATTCAATTAGTAAATGCTTGCGATAACAGTCCTCAGACTGCACGTTTATGTAAAGTTTGTTGGATAGAGGCAAAAGATTTTAATATATTGGCAAATAAATACCAAGGTCTTGCATTGTTGTGCCAGGCTTTTGTGATATTTTCTGGCACTGCAGTGCCATTATACATTGTGCTAGAAACAGTAGCAAATAGCCTCGATATTAGCTACCCTCCAAAGCTTGCCTTAATGTCACAGGTCACCGGCGGCAGCATAACTGGGCCGTTAAAGTTGGCTTTACTAAAAGTGTAATGGCTTGACCTAAATTGTCATGTAAATCCATGGCTTTTGTAATTGCACTATCATTCGAGCCCATTTGCTTAATTTCGGGGGTATTAGAGTCTCCCCTAGTTTTGGAAACTTAATATGTATAATTTCTTAGAGGGTTGACAAGAAGTTTTATAAAGTTATGTATAAAATGAAATACAGTCCATCCAAGGAGTGCATATCGTGTTGCAATCGATTCCTGCTGGTTGAGAAAGGGTTAGTTGGATAATGATGACCATATGAAATGAAAAATAGATTAGCTTGTTTTTGATACGAATAGACCAAATACAAAATTGTGAATTATCACGTTTTGAAATAACATGTAATAAGTAACCTTTATATACTTACATTTCATTGAAAACTGTGTCGTAACCACGACTGAGGAAAGTAGTAGTAGAATAGAAGTACATACAATACAATAATAATGAACAAAAACAGCAGCAACACACTATAGTGCAAAAAAAAATAAAGCCCTCAAGGCATGCATAAAACTTGAAGTTATTATAAAACTTTACTTCGGCGCCTATCGTGCTCATTTCTAGTTTAAAATTGGAATTTGAAAGCCCAAAGTTCGCTCGAGCTCAAAACTTGGAGTGCTCGATAACGTCGTCAATTAGTGCGTCGTGGCTCGTGGCTGGGTTCTCGTGGCTCATGGCTCGACGTCGAGCACTCGCTCGAGCCCGCTAGTGCCTAAGTTTACTAGCTCCAAGCTAGGGTTGAGCTTCTTCATGTTAAGTTTTGTATCTTGTGTTACCCACTTCACTGTTTTGCTAATTAATTTTGCACGTTATCAGCTTATTCTCGCGTTTTCGCTCTTCAATTAGTACTGTGATTTTTGTTAGTATGAACTTAGTAAGGCTAATTACGATATGCGTAGAGCGTAGGTCTGATAGTGTGACAGGTCAGCTCCATCAGTGATAAAAAGTTTGCAACCCGTTCTGTACTTTCTAGACATTACCTATTACCACAGAGCATCAGAACTAGCCTCTACCAGTAGCTTCGCCCAAGTAAAAGTAGGGTTCTCCATACAAACTTTGAACCCCAGTTTCATCCCCTTAGGAGGTGAATTTTGGATAATCCTTTCTAAGAGCTCGCTTACGTCATAAAAGGAAACTTTGTGAAAAATTTTACGCTTGTAGTCCCACTAGTTTCGACTGTGCGTTGATAAGTCAGTCAGTCTATTATCTGAAATTCACCACACCAAACCACCACACCACTGAGAACGTACGTATATCACGTACGTTCTCAGTGGTTCAAAGGTGCAAGTTTAAAGCATAGATACTACTTATTCTTACACACGTGTCTACATGTCTTGTTTTTCAACTCTCCTTTAGCCACCGTAGACGCGGGCTCGTGGACAGCGAGCCATGGGTAGCTCGCTGTCCGATCGTTCGGTAACTGACCGGACCGCGCCAAGGCGTCGACGGCGCGCACTGTTCCCGCGCGCCTCAAGGAGTTGTCAGCAACAGGAGGGGCCCATCTGGGTCGAAGCCTACCGGGGTCGGAGTTATCCGAAAGGAAACTAGAGCCCAGGTATGAAGGCTAGAAGGAACGGCGCGGGGTTTTTAGTTAGTAAGAGTCTGACACTATCTTCCGCTCCACCCAAGAGCGGGTGTTGTCAATGATGATTTTCCCCGTCGACAAAAAAAAAACTCTCCTTTTGCAGTTATGCTGCAACGAAATAAGCATTACCTTTGTAATGCACCTATACTCGTATGTAATAATCTTCTTCAAGGGTTTAAACGTCTAATTTTCAAAAATCAATACCTACTAGTGAACCAGACTATCGTTTAAAAATTTTTTTAATTAATAATAATTACGGTCGTAACCAGCCCTACTGTTATGCTTTAACTTACAGACGAAATAATCTACGTGTTTAGTTTGTCGGAACGCTAAATCTTAGTAATCGTGTGTGTAGTTGTAATGAGACGTCGTTGGGTTCCGTACGGGCAATTATTGTACAATCTTGCCGCAATTGCTCGGTTTCAGACGAGCAGTTTATGTTCATGTAATGTTAGCTATTTGTTGCTCACATTAAAATGTTTATTTTTCTTTTAAGTTGGGAATAAAAATGTTCTACTGTTTTGTTCGTACAATGGGAATTGGAATTTTTTTTTTGTAATAAATATTGTTGATGTCCATTGATGATGTCTGACTGAAATATAAATACCTTGCGCTAATAAAATCAATAAATAAGTAAAATACAATTATGCCTAAATGTATTTCTCATACTCTGGGAGGAGTGATTGAAGGTATCAGAGTTTTTCTGACTAAAACCCACCTGTGTTCCTTTAGTTTGCCTTTTGTTCCAGGCCCACAGTAACTCTTTTCGAACAATCCCCCACGATATTAAAGTAAAAAAAAAGTAAATAAAGTATTAAATAAATAAATATTTAAAGGGCCGATTTTTCTATAGAAATAATATATTTTGAAGCTGTCAAAAAGCTATTTTTTTTTAATTCAAATTAATTTATTAATTTTGTGAACACAGGACACAATGATCTTATCTATAATATTTGATTTATCCTATGTTCCGCTGAAAGGCATACAAAACAGTGATGCTAATGTTAATATTTAATATCAAAATTAAACTAATTGTAAAAATGTGCAAAATCTCTTAAAACACAATGTCAGCAAATAAAAATTGCCAAAATTGAAATGGAACAGTACAAGTTTCCTTAGACCACTAATCTGACTAATGTAAATGAGATTGTAATAAAAATCAGTGCAGCAACTTTTATGATTACCTATTTAAAAACTATAGTTTTAACTTCATAAAAAACTTAATAGACATCGACAACGTTTGGGCGGGCGCGCGCCGCCCAGAGGTCAAAGACCCCGCTAATAACTTCCGCTTACCTGCAAACGCTAGTCGTTAGCCCAGACTTTAGGCTGCGATGACAAAGGAGGCTTTTATGCAAGTAATGAAAAAGAAAGTCCGGATCAAAACACTGCCAGCATGATGTTAAACATTGAAAAGCGGAGTTGTGGTGCAGATTTTGTTTTGTCACTTTTAAACTTAAATGTCATCGTTTGGTAAGAGTTTGTGAAAGACTTTCTTATTATATAATATTTTGGCATCGTCTTGAAAAGAAACCGGCATGTCCTGAACCAAAAATTCGAAGACATGTTACATCTACCACCAACCCGCACTAGACCCGCATGGTGGATTACGCCATTCCCTCTCCTACAGAGAAGGTCTGAGTTCCAGCAGTGGGAGCTATATAAGCCTCATAATGCTCTGCTATGCTATGCTTATATTTTAGCTTAATTTGCAAATATGAAATGTTGATGGCAAAAATATGTGCATTTTATAAAAATACTCTTAATTTTTGTGCCCCGCAATGCAACACACAATAATACAAATAACATTATTTTTTATTTTATGTATTTTTGGCGCCACCGCGAGACACACATTGTTAGTCGTCTCTTTCTTTTATAAAATATTAGTGTCTACATGTTGTTACTACATTGTGTGTATCTACGAGTGTGTATGCCAAATAAATAGTTTTCTTTCTTCTTTCTTTCTTCTTTCTTTCTTCTTTCTTTCTTCTTTCTTTCTTCTTTCTTTCTTCTTTCTTTCTTCTTTCTTTCTTCTTTCTTTCTTCTTTCTTTCTTCTTTCTTTCTTCTTTCTTTCTTCTTTCTTTCTTCTTTCTTTCTTATCCAGCTACTTAGCAATCTGTTTTATTTTAAACAATAATCTAATCTGTTGGTTCTATAACAGTAATTGTACAGATATTTATTTAAAAAACAGACGTCACAGCTAACTACTTGAAATACAAAACCATTAAACTCTCCATTAGGAACGACGTGAAAACTAAGCTGTACCTACCTAATTAGTTCCACGTCTATTTCTGTGTTACAATCCGAGTACAGCTTAATATCGTATTCACCAAAGGCCACTAGACTGATCCACAAAGATATTCAAACACAAAGCGTATTGAAATCCCTGTTTTAGCCAGTAACTCTCCCTAACCTGTCGATACCTGAAAGCTGAAACTTCAACTGTCGTTCAGCCAAACTTGATGGATTTGATCAAACATTCGCCACTGAATAGACAATGTCCCTCAAAGATTTGTGTCTTCTCTCGAACGGCCGACCTGTTGTCTGCTGTAGGACATTGACGTTTTGTTGACAGATTATTTTGTGGAAAAGCCTTGAGGGTAAATGGCGGTACGACAAATGTGCTGCAACGCTTTTGGCGAAATGACACTTAAACATAATACTTACATATGTTTTTTTATGAGTTGGGGAATTATAAACTGTCTTCTCCAACTCTAGGGTGGAGTGAAAAGGCGTGTCAGACCTTTACTAATTAAAACGCACCTGTGTTCCTTAAGTTACTTTTTGCGTTCCAAGGCCATGGTAACTCTTTCGAATAATCCCCTTTAGTTTTGCTGACATCTCTTTGAGATGCATGCCGACGACTCAGGCTTAGTTTTTATTGAACGACGAGCTGTCTATTGCTCGGCGTCCGCAAGCCTATACTGGCCAGAAATCAACCAACGACTCCCGGTGCTTGAATAGATGGACATGCGATGAATAGACAGGTAAATATGGAATGGTAACCTTTGAAGTTAAGCCATAATATTAAGGTTCCAACAAAGCTAGCCTCAATTTAGACGATAACAATCAATGATAGATAGCCCAAGTTGTCTGCTCGTTATTGACATAGTTTATCACTAAAATAAGCTTTCTCCATTTTGAGCCCACAAAACAATAGAACATCAGAATTCAAGGTGTGAACTGGAGCGTTAGAAATTTTCGTTCTTCAATTGTTTACAGTACGAAACCAATTTGTTATTGAGGAGATCAAAACACTATACCCGCATAATGAATCGGGCGTTTGATTGAATCCATTGTCGTTCCAAGACTAAGTTCAATCCCACGACCTAGATCCGACCGCAATACGATTCCAATACTTGCGCATCGCCGGGAGCAATGCAATGCAGATTCTTTACTCTGAGTACACGCAATATTAGCTATTACACCGATGTTATTAAAGATTAGAATTGCTTATTGTATTTACATTGGGGGATGGTGGTGTACCTCGAAGGAGATATCACTGAATGCAGTAATGATTTAGTTGGAATTAATTTTATAATTTGGAAGTTTGAACGAGTTGCTGCGATGTTGTAGTGGTTTTATGACTTTAATACAAAATATTAGATCGATGTTTATTAGTTTTAATGTTGCTTTTTACCAGAAACTTTAAAATGTATTAACTATAAAACAATTTATTATACATGCAAATAAGAATATCTTATAAAAAATCTACTTCTCCCACTCCCGTTTTTTTGTTTCTTTCTTTTTTTGTTTACTTATATTTTTTTTTATAAGTCTCTTGACACAACAAACAAACATAAAAATTCATTTCCATGGCTGTCTGTGTCTCCTCTCATTATCATCATCATTTCGTTATAGCCGCAACATAACTACATTATCTGTGATTTCAACTGTATAAGTATCACGATTCATGAGATAAAGCCTGGTAACAGACGGACCGTCAGTGGATTCTTATTATTAGGGTCCCGTGTTACCCTATAAGTACGGAACCCTAAAAAAAGAAAACTATGGGAAATTCATTTTGAACGCAACAATGAAGTATTTTACATGCATAATTCCAAAACGCAAATGAATTTACCGAATGGAAGCAATTTTCACACTTGCCATGAATAATAAAATTGTTTCTCACGAAAACTGCTTCACGGTTAGTAAATCTGATTCCATGCTCGATATTCACGATTATACTAATATTTACAGTTTCTAACATAATTTCTTTTACTGAAGCAGAATGTTGTTTGTGGGAGTTTATAATTATCGCTCAATTATGCAAGTTCATTTAGAATTCTTTTTCTTTGTAAATAGAACTGTTTGTAAATAATGTTGTTTCCATTTTTCTTTGAAAACATTATGCTTATTGCGAAGGTGATTGATTATAGTCTAACCTGTTTTCTATTCAAAGTCAGCTTTTGAAGGCAAATTATTGACATCATCGTCTACTTCTTATTCAATTCCATTTCAAGGCAAAAATAGTGGTAAGAATCACTTTTATCGAACTGGATCTCTCATATTTTTCAATAATATTTTATTCACAGTGACTACGCGGCACGGGCGTTAGATTGACTTTGGAACATTCACAGCAGATTGTTAGCGAATCTATTTGCTAGGTTTGTTTGGAGCACACCGCGGAATTTTATAAATTGATTGATTCAACGAAAAAAAAAAAAAAAAACTCAATTTCAACAGCTGCATCGCTCTATTTTTTTCGCGGTCGTCTATCAATATTTGCTTGGTTCAGCTATTTCTACACAAATATGATATGGATTTGAATGGGTACAGCTTTAAAATTATTACATTTGATCTCATACTGTTATTTGTTTAGTAGGTACAATTTCAGCTTTAACGAAGCAATGCTCTTGTTAAATTGTAAATCGCTCGCTGTCTAGTATCTTAGATTAATTAGCAGATATGTCTACCTAACTCTAAATTATCACATTTCATTTGAAGTGTCCAATAAAGTCTTTTATCGAGATTTATGATAATTGCAAAACAACATTGAGATTCGATATTCGTTTTGTTCATTTCCGACATTTAAATCACAATAATGACAACACAGACATAAACTAGAATTGAATCTGGAACACCACTTTTATACAATTGGCAATAGTAAGTACTACTTGTTCGTAACTATAGATCGTCAACCATAGATTTCTATGGAATTAATAACACATAATTCACTGTTATTCTCGTACTGATTTCATATTGAATTTCACATACGCTTATTTTGTTTATAATTCGATTGCTAAGTAAATAAAAGGCCATGTTGGTTGCTGCAACATATGCAGTTGACAGAATACCAATTTGCGATCAAGGCAATATATTGCAGTTTAGTGTTTACTAAAAATCAATACTGGGATTTATTATCAACTGTGTTGACCTAATAGCAAGCATTGATGTTTCCTCAATAATTTAGAAATATTTATGTCATGTCACTGAAACACAAAACTTTAATTAAAATCTATTCTCGTTATCTTTCAGTGACTGTCAATTGTCACAAATGTAGCTTAAATGACATGGACATGTAGTAATGCGAGATTAGAATGCGACTTTTTTAAATATGGAAATACCTTTGAGATACAAGATGACGTAAGAAGTTAAGCTTATCTCTGAAAATATCTTGCTAGATAAATACTGGTACGTTAAGAAGTGAAGCAGTGTCATATAGCGTGGTTACGTAGCGTAAAGGTGGAGCAGTCTTTAGAATATATTAAATTCCACAGCCACTCGTAACTTATACGTGCTTAGTGAACAGAGACGAATGAACGAGCTTCGTACTTGTTACGTCTTAGTCTTACGTTGATATGAAGCCGAATATACAAAATTTATTCTGTTTATGAAGAGAGGAGATCTTGGATTAATAGTAATAACCACACGTTTCGATATTCCAGAATAAGCAACGCAAGGAAACGAGATCATTCTAGCTCCATACATTTTTGGAAGTAGTGACCACCGCAAAAATTGTACATATCATTAGAACTAACGCTTTAGAGTAATAGGTACGTAATATGTCACAAAATTTATAGGACTACTCTCAACCAAGTTACACAAGTCTGATGATTCATGCATTTAAGTATTTATAGTGAAAAAGCAAAGAAATATAAAAGGTTGACTGGGAGAGAATGCCTTGTTGCATTAAGTCCGCCTACGTACCATTACTGTACATGAAGTTTAAATAAACAAATAAATAAATGATGAATATTGCTCAAACTAGAGAACAAGATTTTTCTGTGTCTCGTAAAGAACGCCCAATTTTTGGCCTCGACTGGGATTTGATGATCTTTTACAGTCGTAAACTGCAATAAAAAAATCAAACAATGTATCGTATTGGTGGTTAGACAGTCAGTCTCTTCCTATAAAATGCTGGTATTTAGCTGTATTTGGCTAGACTGGAATACAGCCCTAACATTAAAGTTTTTTCTTTTCGTATCGATAGACTTAATTTTCTTTCTTAATCTTTGAATATAAACCACCAATTATGACTCATCGGTTCATCAATAAGAAGACCTAAAGTGATTATCTTTTTCTTTAGTATTTGATGGTCTTCCTCTCAAATTAATTTATTCAGAGATGATTACGACCGTTCCTTTTTCATTGGAATAGGAGTGTTATTGAAGAACCTATTATATATTACAGACAGGAAGTTTCAATGAGCAGTGAGCTCTGTGAATATTAATTTTGATAGCAAACGTTTGGCTTTTTAAATCCATTGGCACATATTGAATGTCAAATCCAACACACGGCCAATATGAAAGAACTTTTTTAATAACGAGAAACTGGCAACTTATTGTTCGATTTTTAAAACGAGTATTTATTATTTTCATTTTCGAATAGCGTCCGTAAAGTTGTCAAAAAATAAAAAGCCCGTTTTAACATTTGTCAAAACGAATACTTAAATACGCAAAAAGAATATTCGCAATAATCCGATCATATTATTTAACGCGCCAAAAAATGTTATGTATTTTTTTTAAACACTTTATTTAATTCATTATTATTTTATTATTTCATTCTAGGATCTTTCTCAAATGTCAAAACGGGCCTTTAATTTTTTAACGAGTTTAGCTTCACTATTTAATCTGCACATGATTTAAAGTGCTAATTATGCGTTAGGCTTGCATAGCATGCGTTCGCTGACTGAGTGTGCTTATTATTTCGTAATTATGCGTTGATGTGCTGTTAGCCGTGTTTCTCCCACATCCGCACACCTTGGATGGGTTTTGCCGCATCATTTCTTGCACGCTTTCTCCTGCTGTACCCTGTTGTTCCGATTTAACACGTTAAGTAGCCATCCGTGTACTGCTTTGTCATACTGTAATGGATCTTGTTTTATTGTTACAGTAGTTCTATCATAAGAAGGCAGTTTGGTCTTGATTATGTGCGTTTACGTTCACATTCTTTTTGTGCGCTTAAGCTATTTTCTATTGAGCGCTCAGAGCTTACACACACAAAAAAAGTGAATGTGAATCTACACACACAGTAAGAAAGAAGTACTGTACACTTACTACGTACAAATGTAGATACATCGTTATTGAAGTAGTCTAAGTCTGTCCCTTACATTCATTTTGGACGATTATTTAAACATTACTCCTTCATAAACAAAGCTTTTGGGCCAACAATGTATGTCGAGTAACTGTACCTGTCGTTGACAACCTGTTAGTGTCTCCAGTCATGGTTTTTTTTTTGTTTTGTTTTTTTCGTGTGTTTATGCAAATTACAACCTATATTAATGACGTTAAACGTTAGCAGTCATTATGTCTTTATTGTTGTGATTCAACTTTTAAAATAGATATCCGCATAAATTCGTCCTACTTTACAAAATTAAATGCCGCTCTCGAGAGAACGAAAACTAATTCCCGAAGTAGTTGCAGGAATTCTATTTCGATTCAACAAAATTCGAATTTCGAACACGCTCTATTCCATTTACAAACTTTTTAATTCTCCATTCTGATTTTTTCAACGTCGCGTGGCTTGTTCCAGTGATTTTTACTGCCTTGTACTTTTTAATTTCTTTGAAAAGTTAAGCATGGAAAACGTAAGTACTACTTATTTGGTGGCGTTGTTTTTTGTTTGCGTGTATGTAATGTAGATTTTATTTTGGTACTCATTACTAGGTCTAAAGCTTCGTAAGCTCATAATGGCATTCACGAGTAGCGCGGTGCATGCGAAATTAGCACTGCAGCTGCATTTTTGTGCAGCACAATGATGCAATCCCAGAGCTCAGCATTCGCTTTGTGAGGGAAATACTCTCATTCACGATTGTGAACTTTTTGAATAAAGCCATATTCGCTGGTAGACGTATGTACGTCCGTAGAAGTGGTTCATTACGTTCGCTTTAATGATATACATTCCACTAGACGTGTTTTGTTTTTTCACTATTGAACATGACATCGACACAATCGTCATGGCTTCGAGTTTAAACGTAAACAATAATATCTGCACGTGTCGATTTTCAAGGTAAAGCAACGTATTCTGAAGTCAGTCCGGGGTTGGATAACCATTCATTACATAGCGTGACTCCTTCACTAAAGCAGTTGATCCATTTGTAGATCTATTACGATTGTAACGCGTAGTGAGAAGTTAGAAGATCAGACGCCAGCCTAGCTATTGGTAATCTTGTTACTTAGTTTAGAAGCCAAATAGACAATCACTTCATTGGTTAGATTAGACTATGTTGAGAGCTGTGGGAATCAGACCTCAACATAGTCTAGTAGTATGCTATGCAAAAAGATTTTATTAGACGTGTTTCGTCTTTGCTGTTGAACAAAAGATAAACCTGGTAAAGTTATGTCGAAGTCAATTTGGAGAGGGAAGGCCAAGCAGCAAACTAAGAGCTGTATTGATTGATAACAATAGCAGTAATCTATTATTCATATGTCACTAACGCGATACAATACGCACGAGAAGTTACACAATGCAAAAATTACAAGCGCATTCGAGGTACGCACTTGCGTCACCGCAGACGGCTGTAGTAAAGAACATTGTGGAATTTGAATTAAGAATCATGTTAGCGACTATGGAAGCAAGAATTTAGACGTATGGAAGTAAGAAGTTAGACGTAACTGTAGAACTATCAGCACAGCAGAGTGAGAGGTCGAAGCTTACCGGGGCCATGGTTTTCCTTCAGGAATGGAAACTCGTGGTCATGGAATGCAAAGGGCAGAAAAAGAACATGAGTGTAGTTTTAGTTAGTAAATATCTAACACGCCATCCCGCTCTAGAGCAGGAGAAGTCATTAAAAAAGTTTAAAAGCTCGTATTTCAAGATAGTCTCTATTGTATTCTGTCGCCATGCCAACGGAAACAAACCCCGAATAATCCCAATAAACAACAAGCTATAGCCATGAATTTGATGATTCGAGGCGGAGTAGGAGATTTTTTTTTGCAAATTTTTATTGAAAGCAATTTTTTGTCTGAATGTTTGTTGCTATAAAACTTATAATATTTTACCTGTCGTAGCGTTATAAAATAAATGTGTCTTGAAAGTGGTCGTTTCCTTTTCCATGAAACCAATTTGCATTTTACAAATTCTCCCGCCACCCAATTCAACACAAAGCGATCAAAGGTTCCATTCACATAATGAAATATGTATTTAAGACGATACAAAGTTTCATCGATAGTATCAGAACCTCACCTACTTACCTTGAGACCGAATGGGGCGTATTTCTTACACGTTAGAATTTGAAACAATAGCCAATCTTCCAGTAACTCATTATTAGCCCGGTTTGTAAACAATGTTAATAATAGAGCAACGTGAAATATCTGTTACACACTAAGATAGCACACGCCATTCGTACTGTGAATTTCGAAACTAACATGGCATACTTATGAGGAAATTATTTCCCTCTAAAAGACTCCTTGCTTATATTCAGTAATATACAAGTATGAATCTTGATTCAAGTCTAATTTATTCTTAAGACTAGTTTAAATCCAGATTTATGCTTCAACATTGTCCCAGTTATTACTACAGAATGTCTTCATCATCTCAGATTTAAATAACAATGTGATTTAAATTCTCAATGCCTACGACAACTGTGTTGACAACAAAACTTTTTACATCAACAATTCTCAGAAAAAAACTAAAAAAAAGATAGCTGTCAAACAAACAGCCAGCCTCGTGCCTATAAATGAATTAAAAAAAAAAATGGTGACCGAACTGATTAAAGATTGCAACGCTCATTTAACGCTCCGATAAACGCAATTACTCGCTGGGGATCTAGGAAGAGCACTTTTCGCTCTCATTCACATTTTTAATGCTACCTTCTGCGTCTTGGAATTTTGAAATCTGATTTTCTGAATATTCTTGACTACCCTAGTTCGTTATCCTATTTTGTCTGTGGAACAAAATCTGAAACAGATTGAAAGTTTTTGGTGGGAATATTTGTAAATTGATTCGTAGTGGCTAGTATGTTGTTTAGTTTTCTGAAAATGGTGATAAGTAATCCACATGTTAAACTGCCTTAAAAGACTTAGTATCCAAACCAAAAATATGAAAACAAAACAGCCAGTTAAAATTATACAATTTCATTTTTAAATATAGAATACAGAACGTTTTTCTCTTCTACATTGTTTGCCATATTGAAAATTCTAACTGAAATATCAAAGTTACGCATGTTATGCATAAGGATTTATCAAGAAATCTCTTACACAATAATATTTAGCAAATTCTCAGTCAGTCGTTAAATAAGTTTTATGACATAAAGTAGCGAAGCCAAATAACCAATAACCATAAACTGACGCTATCGGAACGTGTATCCACATAAGAGTATGTAATCAAACGTTCGATATAAAATGATAGTCACGATTGCTGTTCACGAAAATAGTAGGTGAAGTTTACTGAATACAAAATGGAGGTCATATTGGTTTGACGGCCGCTTTTCCAAATTTCTGAGAAAATCAATCAATGTTGATAAGGTCTTATCTACTGATCGCTAAATTATTGGTATACCGCGGGAATTTTTGGCAGGATTTCTCCAAGTGAGAATTATTGGCAAATTGGTTCCTAGTGGATATTGTGATGTAAAGTTGGTGTAGTTTTGTATCTCAAGTGTCTCTGTAACTGGACAGTGTGAAATCGATGAAACAGGCGCGCTCTCAGTAAAATGGAAATGAGAATTTTATTGTAGACTTGACTACCTCTGCAAACTTTACGAAGTAGGTTGACTTGATGCTGGGAGGTATACGTTCTAAAGATTTAAAAAAAATATTCATATGAAGACATGGCTTAAAGGATTTAGTAACCAGGTCAAAAATATTTAAAAATAAAAAATTGGTATACCACTAAGTGGTTTTCTCCAACCACTGATCTAAAATACGTAGTCTGTAATGTATTTTATAAAAATAGCAGCAAGATACAAGTACATTATTAACGAAAAACAAACAATTACAAGTTGCCTGTCTGTGCTTACCAAACACCAAAGCTTAAAATCTCATGTAAACAAAACAATGCTGCCAACAACTTCTGCTTTATATTTTCATGAAATTCTGAATAGGATCTCTTTAAGGCTTTAGAGTTTCAGACACATTGCATTCTCAAACCACCGCAAACGTCATTCACTGTGAACGTAATGTTTAAATAATGTTTCCATTTGATATTGTTGGTACCGTGTGAGGCACCTTTATCTCGGAAGTAAATGGCACAGCAATATCGTTAGTATCAGGCGCTGAACAATGGTACCATAGACATCCCCCTCGCTATTTAATGAACACGAGATATCCCCGTTACGCTGTCTACGTTGATAACGTTTGTATTCAAACTCTTTGGTTGTTTGAATGATGTTTTCGTTGACAGTCTGTACGGAATGTTACCTTTGCCTTTCAAATGACATGTCAGCAATCCATTTTCAAATTTTGCTTGGTATGCATAGTTGTCAACGACCCAAAGTTCATAAAGGTTGTAATTCCAAAGGGCAGACGACTGGTGAAAGTTGTACCTGCGTGCTTTTGTTTTATGTTGATTTAATTAATTTTATAAATTACATACGTTTGCAGGCATCACACGCTTTTCGGTTTTGCCTCTTTAATTTATTTCAGTATTTCATATTATATTATAAAATTATTTAGATACAAATGGCGCAAGAAAAGCGTCGTGATTTATTTATAGACACAAGATACCGGAATCGGAAATAGACTATAGATAAAACAATTCACTTATCTTAATATGTCTGCACGAAATCGATAAAACAATGACTGATCAGTTATTATAAAGTTGTTAACCTTCGATAATCATCATTTTGTTACGTCACAAGGATGCAACCACAATGCTATTGTGAAGTACGTAATATCGCTTAGAATTGAAGTGAGTCTCGACAACAATGCTCGAGGATGCAGTTAAGCTTATCTGTTACTGCTTATCATTGTTTGAAATGAGATAATGCTGTTCAGCTTTAGTGCTGACACGTGTTAACAGTTGAAACGGTTACATGATTCTCTCATTAATACGTCAATTTTGTTTTGAAAGTATTGAAATGTTCAATGAACTGCGTGTCATCAGTTTTTCTTTCTTTGTTTGTTTATAATTCTCAAAAAGGTGCTTAAAGGTACAAAAATCTTGTATAAGCTTCAATTTATTTTATTTTTAGTAATTTAAAATACTTACTTCAATAACAAAACGATCACCAGTATTTTTTATTTAAAAAAATTATACAAAATAATTTTAAAATAATTCTTGACATCAAACCTCTTTATTAAAAAAAAAGAAAACATTTTTTTTTTAAAACAACGCGTTCTATATTCAAATACCTATCAAAATGGCGCGCCTTTTGTTAACAGGTCTTCATGGGGTTTGATATGGCCACAGATTTTCCATCATAGTTTAGTCAGGATATCAATAAAGCTAGACTAGTTTCGATAGAAATTTCACTGTGTTGCCATCATGTCGTGCTCGTGACAATGTAGTGTGAACGACGACCACATCGAAGCAATTTACTTTCGAACGCAAACCAATCATGGGCTTTGCGACACACTCAAATAGTGCTTCAAATACGGAGTTAGCTTTGAAAAGGTATACTTCCTTTTTTATTGTTTTTCTCATAGATTGTTTTTGTACTGTTTATTTTTATCCTTCTCAATAGGCGTGGTTTTCGTATTTTTCAAAACAAATGACGATAAACAACTTTATGATAACACTAGCACTTTTCTCTTTATCTTTTTTATTTATTTAGAATTAATATTGTGTCATGTTTCAAATTTAATGACCTATGGCGAAATTATGATTTTCCCATACAACCTTTATCATCCATACCTTAGGTTAATAGGTATTTGTGCTAACTTTCAAGTAGGTTTGTTGACCCAAAGAATACAATATGGCATGCAAACAAATTTCCCCCTTTAATTTCAGCCCTATAAAAATTGTATTTTCACAAACCCATTCTTAGTCCCGTATTAAAGAACGTCACTCAAAGCTCGATTACTCAAAACTAGTTTCAACCAATCAAATGGCTTGAATCTAGTTTTAAGTAATGCTTGAGTATTGAGCGATGTTCTGTTATACGGGTCTTAGTGTTCGCCTAAGCTATAAAAGGAAGTCTTTCACAAAATTACACGTTTCTATTTCCAATAGTTTCAGCTGTGTGCTAATATGTCAGTCAGTATATACCTAACTACAGATCGGAGAAATTTAACGTAGGCAACGAACATAAACAAAATTCTAATTGAAGTAGCTGTAGACAAATAAAAATATACGATTATTGTCATTATAATTATTACCTAAATCACTTAGGTATGTGAGTGCTTAATACCAAAAGTAAACATAAAACAGCCATTAGAGTAAACCAATTAAATTAACACTATGATGTCATGGATGACGTCACTAAGCATTTCCATTTCGCGAATAGATAGTAATAAACCTTTATATTTATGTGACGAGAACACAACTACATAAAGTTTTCCAATAACTAAATGGAGGCTGCATTTACCAAATGAAATACTGTAATCCAATGTTGCTTTTGTTTCTGTTTAATATTGAAGCTAAGATAAGAACTGTATTTATTTTTACTACATTACTAAAAGTACAGAACAAAATATTATTTCGTCTTTCATAGGCTGTCAATTCCATTTCGTCGCCCTTATTTCTTGTAGAAATACATACATTGTATACATAATCAGACTTAAAATGTTCCTATTGCGAGGACTCAGGCAAAGACTCTCTTCTCTAGGAGAAGGAATGGGCCGTAGTTCACGAGGTGGGCCCAGTGCGGGTTTGTGGATATCCCATCTCTTTGAATTATAGGTTCTAGAACATGCAGGTTTCCTTCCGATGTTTTCCTTCACCGTTTTGAGTGCAGTGGTGTTGAAACAAATTATACAAAGTAATGCGCCTGACTGCGTTTGACCCCACGACTGACCCGACGACGTTGGCAATCGCTTCTGGAAATAAACTTTATTAATTTACCTGTACTCTTATTCTAATTAATCTTATTAAAAACTTAAGTGAAGTCGCCGAAAGGCGTCCACTGCTGGACATAAGCCTCCCATAATATTAAAAAAAATCGTATCATCATGAAATCTGTTATTGACCTACTTAGTTTTTTTAAAGAGAAATAAATACTATATAAAAAAAAACTTTACTAACTATGCTATTACATTTAAAACAAAACTCCTAACTAAATAACCTAATTCGAAATCGTTTTCGAAACTAATTTACTACAAAATAGATCTCAAAGTTATAACAGTTATTTCACGAGAAAATAGCGTTTGAATTTTGTGATATTACTATTAGTTGATACGTTATGTAAGAAGGGTTTCAATTCCAAACCATAGTACACTCTGTAACCGTAATTCGATTTACTAGGTGAATGATATTTTAAAGTAATTCATGGTGATATGAGGAAGTAATAACAAGCTAAATAAAAGCACAAGTGATGAATGTTACTACATAATAGTAGCAGTGAATGCTATTATACCAACATAACTGTTACGTTTTACTCAACTGTATTATAATTTGGTACCTGACTACTGTGTGTAATGTTTCGTTTCGGTGATTTAGTTTAACATTCCGTATTAAAAGTCCATGGATTACATTGCTTGTGGGTTAAATTTGTTGCTGTAAGAACCCGAAAACGATCTTGGGATATATCTACTAGGGCTGTGGGATTGTTTGAAAGAGTTATAGTGGCTCTGGAACGCCAACAGCAACTGAAGTATACCTACTTCAGTTGCCGTTTGCGTCAAGACCCACTAGTATTGCCATACTAGTGGGTTTTATTTAATAAAATTCTAACAGTCCTTTTCATTTCACCCAGATCGAGTCGTTTCATTATTTCCCTCAAAAAAATATCTATTTGATTCTTACTTATAGTTATAAGTATAGACCATTTTTGGGGTCTTTTCACGTAAAATTTGAGTAAATCTTAGGTTTTACTGAAGATTAGATTTTTTTTTTAAATAAATCTTAGATTACTGTGTTAAACTCACGTAATTTAATAGTTAATCAGTTTTCTTGCACTAAAAATTGTCTATGGTATTTCTTTCAAAATAGTATGACCTTGTTACTCACACAAATTAATTCAATTCAATTAATTATAAATTAATAGAAACAGTTGTCTCTTCACGTGATTAAAACCTGTTATAAAAATAGCTGAAAGGGACTCAGTAGCCGATTCTGAACATACTATTTTCACGCTCTGCGTTATTTTTGAATCTAGTTGTTTCTAAGTAAATGTCAGTTATATTCAGTAGTTCATTACTTCATAAGCAACCAGGTCAGCGACCCAGGTCACTGTGGCATCAAAAGAGGGGCAGCTCTCGACTTTGCTCGTATGTAACTTAAATTATCAGATATTTCCCTTAGGGGTTAATTCTTAATGAGCATCCAAGCCCAGAGATACATGTGCCAAATTTCGAGTCTGCACAGCCTTTCGTAAATAGGTCAGGAGACTGACTGATGAGTGATTGCTTTTTCTATACATCGAACTATTGAAAGTATTAAACTTTTAGTAAGGTACCGCAGTACCTCATTATATTAAAACAGTAGGTACATGAACTTTAATATAATTTTCTCAGAATGAATGCACCGCACTTATTAACCAGCTACTTAGTTTAATTAGTTGTCTTTCAGAGAATTTTTATCAAGAGAAAAGTATTTTCTTTCAACCTAAAAGAAAATTCTTATGCTATCTACTAAAGTGACTTAGCTGGTATCCTAATTATATACTTATAAAGTAATGTCATAAAGGAAATATTATAAAAGAAAGTCTAAGATATTTCGCCCATAATGGAAAAAGAAAAATATTTGTTGCCAAGACTCGCTACTAAAACCAATAGGTAACAATTTTTCTTTATGGTCTCATACCTTTTATAAATGACATTCTTATATCGACATAGAAATAGCGTTTCTAAACACATTTCATGCCAGATAGTTTTTGTAACGAAGTGAAACTTATAGTTGTGCAGAAATAAAGATTATTTAATGCTTTGAAATAAATATTTAATTTGTAAGTCGTAATTATTACAAACTAGCTACTGCCAGTGGTACTGCCCGAGTGAATATAAAAGAATCCTTTAAGGGAACATATTCCAAAGATATAAATGTGCTATTATAGGACATGGTGTATCCATTTAACAAGTTTCATCAAAATCCGTACGATCATGAAAATGTAACAAACAAACATAGATACAATCACTTGCTCACAAACTTTCGCCTTTTTAATTAATAATAATAATAATAAATCATTAATTTTCAGCTACCTTGGCTCATAGATAGATCACAGACTGACATATATAGAGTAAATACAAGTTCTCGTTAGTACGAGTAAATAAGACTAGAGACATGTTAGTAACACTTCACATTGCAACCTATGATCAATAATTAATACAGTGGCTTCACTAATCATTACATAGTATAAAACAGAGTCACTTCTCGCTGTTTGTCCTTATGTATGCTTAGATCTTTAAAACTACGCAACGGATTTTGATGCGTTTTTTTTAATACATAGAGTGATTCAAGAGAAAGACTGATAATTTTAGAGGTTTCTAATGTGATATCGTAAAAAAGCTGTGAACGTTGTATTGAAATACATTCTGTAATATATTTCGTTTAAGCATTGCACCCGTGCGAAGCCGGGTCGCTAGTAACCAATATGTAGTACAACGCTTCTGATGCAAAGCCAAAAAAAGGAAAACGAAGACAGCTATTTTAAAAATAAACTGATATGTAGAACTGATTTCTAAATATACTTCACTGAAATGTTACGAGCTATCTAAACCTGTGGATGCAGTCCGCCCGGGTTAGACGGACGGATTTAGTGCAAAGAATTTCAGTATCAGAGATTATCTTTGTTGTTCCATGCCACACAAATAAGTATCTGAGAAATACAGTAAATACATTTTAAGTAGGTACTGATATTAGGGTGTTTCATTTTTTTTTTAATTTAAATTTTCATTTGACTTCGCTCGAATTCTTAACATCACTCATGCACAGAGTTCAAATACCAAAAATCATCATAATCAGTTAATATATAAAGGTTTTGCAACACCAATAAATTTCAATCACCAGTCTCATACACTAGTGTTACCAGTGTGTAGACACAAGTCTAGTAAAACTTAGTTCTCTCAACTGTAAAAAATACAATAAAATTAAAAATTTACCCTACACTGATTACATACTTATAAGCGTTGTGTAACCTCTAATCGATTATGGTGATTTTTGGTATATGGACTCAGTGCATGAGTCCGAGCGAAGAATTCGATCGAAGTCAAATGAAAATCTAACATTAAAAAAAATACCCAAACGGATAGCCAACACAAGTAAATAAGCCACGCATTTCAAAAGCCAGAAGCGCAATATTTAAATAAGCTTATCTTTTTATACGCCACTCTTCTTTCAACGTTCATGCTATTCACTCGCCAGTGAATTAGCACCTTGCCAACATAATTTTATTTCAAAATGTTATACACCCCTGTACTTACGCATTTCACGGAATACGTAAACCTAAATACATCGCACTAAATATGTATAGTTGGTAAGAGCAAGTTTCTTTTGCTAACGTAATTAGTTTTTTTGTCCCCACTTCGTGCAATGAATATTTTTTCAACCGGGCAGGCCGCACTTGTGTTGCCTCATTTCTTACGAGTTTTCTGTTACACCCGTGTTAATGATAACATAATTAAAAGTACATTTACCCCTGTTTTGCTGCACAAAATAATTACGAGAAAACGATGTTCAAATGTGTTTCAGGTGTAAAAACATTTCAGTTTTATAAAGCTCCTGAGGTAATGGATTCACATACCCGGCTGAATACTGTTCTTTACGGTTATTCCGCAGAATTTTGACTGTAATTAGAACGAATTAATGTTTCTTGGAACATCTACTTAATGAAAATATGGCGTAAGGATGTTTGTGTTGTTACAGTATGACATAACATTTTATATACGAAATTCATGAGGTAATGTAGTGTACAGGAATATGAATTAAATGCTAACAACATCATAGTCTTATTCCACAATAGAACTGCAGGTACAACAAAATGTGAAAAAGCATTCACAAACGCGTTTAATGTTTTAACATTTCTCTTTCTACTTTTCTTTACAGAATCACCCCAAATTTCTAACTTTAGGACGTTAATGTTGTACCAAATAATCTTCCGCCGTACTGAAATTTGTCTCCCAGTCTAAATGAGCCGCAAGAGAGAATTATTTGTGTCGTTTGTTTGGTATTAGATGCTGTAATTAAGTGTGGTGAAGCTAATGATCCCACAATGGTGGATGCACGATAGTTGTTTTATTACTTTTGCTGAGAGACATCAAATATGGTTTTAATAAAGCTTGATAGATTTCTGTTTTAATAATTAATTATTAAAATAGAAATCTTGATAAAATTGAAAGCTTTCATAAAATCTATGATCAGATTGCGATATTGCTTGTTCTATCAAAGATAGATGAAAAGATTTTCTTTTTTACTAAAGTTATTTATTTATTAAAACTTCATGCGGCACAAAGGTGGACTTAATGCCTTAGGCATTCTTTACCAGTCAGCTAATAGTGGTAAATAAAAAACATGGCAAATGCATAAAAGAAAACAAGGAATAAAAATTACATAACAGTTTTTTAAATATTTCGTAAATACCATAATGACATAAAAGCATAAAGGCGTATGCGCCCATTTTGTAGAAACGAAACCTAACAAATGCGGATATTTGATACACAAAATCCGCACTATTACAGTAGGTGTAGTACATGTCTTCATCAATAGGTAATTATTCCATTTTTTACTTGATTTCATTAGTTTTCTTTCCGTTCCACATTGTAATAATTAACATAAAAAACAGTTTTAATTGCATTTAACCGTCAATCGAAATTGGATACGGCTTACGCTAGCTTTGTAGTGATTGATAGTTTTGATAAATAGTACCTAACAAACTAGGTAAATTCACCAATTTCATACAAGTTCAGCTTTGTGAAATGATTCAGGCCATATTACTGTTGTATGTGTACAATGTCCATTGTATGTTTATTTGTACAAACAAATGATCATTCATGAGGCACAGTATGAAATCTAAAATAAGTAGGTTCAGTTTACAGAGTACACTTTATAGGTCGCCTAGAATATCGAAATAGACCAAAATACAACGTAGCTTGTATGTTTATTTGCACAAATAAATGTAAAAGTTCATTCATGAGGCACAGTATGTAAACAAGAATAATAAATACTGTACAGTTTACAGAGTACAGTTTATAGGTCGCCTAGAATATTGAAATAGACTAAAATATCATGTTTCCGTTTTGAATAAATATGACTGAGCTAGTTTAGCCAGCTGCTTCGTCCTCATGAAAGTAGAACATTATTATATCTCAACCGAACATTCTTCTAGGATAAGAAGTTGCTATTTGAGTCCATGGTCTACCAGTGTGCCAAGTTTCATCCTAATTCTTACAGAAGTTTGAGTTTGAAAGAGTAAGAAACATACATACACACTCACTTTTGGCGTTTATTATACTAGTATGATAGGAAAACATGCTAGTATCACGTGTTTCCAGAATAGTATTTGTAACTACCATTTCAAAAAGCTTTGAACGAAATAGAGTTTTCTAAGAACAAAAAAGTACGAAAATTCAGTCGAGTTCGATCGACACGTAGCAAAGTGAATTTTTCATCGATTTCCACTACATTCCTGAATTTCGAAACTTGTTTTTCACAAGAAAATTGTTTATAGTTTTAGATTTATGGTGTTGGAATAGTTGAGATATTTGATTCTCGCGGTCGCGTGCGCGGAAAACAGCGTCGGTGACGTCAGATTAATTTGATCAAAGTGGAAATGGCCCGAGCATTTTCTACGCTACTTGTTTCGAGTTGCTGTCAACGGCTCGGCTAATGCTTCCGTCGGCTTCCAATTTTAAACTTTTGATGGTGTTTACGGACGCGGCACAATTTATGCCCCCATCAATATTACCTACAGAATCAATTTTGGCATTTCGAGAACGAGTGCGGTTCGGTTCACTGAAGACACCTGTTTCTTTAACTTACAAACTGGACTGGAATCTGAAAACTGTTTTGGTCGCCACGTTTTGAGGTTATCAATTTGTGGTTTGATAGATTGTTGTTCTCACTGGGATCTCACTGCGTTCCCAAATAGTTTGGATGGGTCTACCGCGAAGCAAATTGTGCGGATCGGTACAGTTAGCGTGAAAAGCTACAATGACGGGATCCCACGGTGTGAGTTCATTGGACGATGCGTTCGTCACGGTTACTTGCGTTGCCTCAAGATTAGAATTATAGTCGGCTTTACTACTTTATCTAAACAGTAAACAGAAATCACGAAACTAAACCCATTTACCGTTTTAGATTACGTGTTCAATAAACTGGTCAATTAAAAGCCTTTGAGCTATACACGGGTATGTACTTCGTTTGATTACCTACCAGAGCTCGTTGAAAATCTAATGTAGTCGATAGAAAATCAAATGCTCGCAAATAGAAGTTCCGTGCGTAATTACTTGCCCTCGAATGAACTTAAAATGTGATTTTAGTCTGTTAATTAGATACCTAGTACTCATTAATGAACATGAATACTGATAGTCGGGTATTCGGAGAAATTAAGGTGACGAATGTGACAATACTGCAGTCATTGGTTTTTCCTCCTAATATTCTGTACACCATCAATAAATCTAGACTCTGTCTGCAACTAAAGTTGATAGTTAAACTGATATACTACCAATACTACAGGCACTAACTTTTTCTTCCTTTTTCTCCAGGTTGGGCGGCCAGAGAAATGCCGCTCGGTGTCCGCTGGTGGTACTGGAACGGCCACCCTCACCGATCGGCATTCCTACGCTGAGGGCCGAGTGCCGGCACCCCATGGTCCGCCACCCTCACCAGGTGCGGCGACTATACAGCGGAGAGTAACTGCTGCCTGCCTCGCGAGCCGGCGCCTTTTGGAAGATACTCTTGCTAAAAGTGGTAAGTTGTTTAGCATTTACCTACATAGTGTAATAGTATAAAACATCACCAGGGAACATACTTTTAAGGATAAAAAATCTGCATCCTAATTGATATTCCAGAACATTGTTAAATCGTGTACCAAGTTTCATCGAAACCCATTCAGGTGTTCAAGCGGGAAAACTAATAAACATACACACTCACAAACTTTTGCCTGTACAATACTAGATGCCAATCTTTTTCATTTCATTACATAGTGAAGGTTATAGAAATACTACGGACGCGAAAGACGGTCAGGATTGGTTAAATAGCGACTTTTGGGGGTAGCCTTTCTCCAGTAGTATCGACCATAATGATGGCTTTACTATTAAAATTAGTTTTTCTAAGATGATGTTTGTACGCAATGCATGTTACATGGCTAAGGGAAGCTATAACTTATGATCAACTTACATGGCATGTAGTGTGTTAAATTACCGTGTAAATAAATGCGCAGGTAAGTGGATAACCTGTGCATGTAGCCTGCAGCTTTATATGCTCAATTTCCTCTCACCGTGTACCTACAGGTCTTTTTAATAGCATTATTAAAACAATGATATACCTTCAAATTCAGAAATTAAATGTAAGGTTTTTGAAAATAGTACTTTTTGATATAAGGGGAAAAAGTTTGTCACTGAAGTAGAATTTTCCCAAGCCGCAGGTGAGGGTGTTATGGAGCGCCGAGTGTTGCAGAAACAAATTTCCACGTGTAATGTGTGACGTATTATTTCAAAATACAGTCTTTTTACTAATGCAAACAATTTTTCAGTGGCAAATGAATTACCTGCAGGCGTACACAACTGGCTTTTCTGTTAGCATATCAATGAATCTGTAGAGAAGTCACGTGACAAGTGGCATGACATTTAATGTCATCATATATCATATTCATATATCATTTTCTTGTACTTAGCATATGGTGGCAACGTTAAGAGAAAAGTCATTTGTCTAAGCGTGCTGAAATCTTTCATTGACTGTTCTAATCAGTAGACTGAATACCTATAAGGCTACCAAAAATGATTAAAATCTTAATTTATTAGTCCACTTTCGTCGACAGAGGTCGTCACGCCACCACCGCCTATCATAAACTTACTGGCACCTTGTTAATTATAAATCTTTCAAATTATGTCACACAGCGGACGATGTCTTGCACTAATGCCGACACTTATAGCCACTTCCTGGCTTCACAGTTATTTACAGAACTCTTGCTAAATATGGCTATACTGATTTTTTGGTCATTTTTCGGTGGAATTTTCGAACTTAGCTGGCGTGTCTTCTCACTAAAAACTATGATGTAGTTTCATGACTGATCTGATTTATGCTGGTGTTTTGGTTAGAGCTATTAGGAATTCATTTTTGATTTATTTGTTTTTGTTTATGATACCATTTAACTGGCCTGTCAGTAGCAGCCCTGACTGCTATGCCAGAGGTCATGGTCTCGAGTCCCACCCAAGACAAATGTTTGTGTGATCATTTGTTCGTTGTCTGGATGTAATTTATGTTACTCTGATATGTATTTACTTCGAAACATATTGTAGTAAGTTTATCAGTTGTCTATTTCACAAGCTCAGCTTAGTTTAGGACTAAATGGCATTGTAAAAGTTGCGGAATATTATTATTATATTAACATCAATTCAATGAATAGCCTTCGATTGAGTGAATGGTTCTTTCTGATCACATAAATACTACTAGAAGGTCTGACCTTTAAGCTTTTAAATGGCTGATCATCTGAATGCTGACCAGTGATGTGACTTAACTATAGTGATTTCCCCTCAAACTGTGCACGCCGCTCGCTGAACCGATAGTTACCAGTCGATTTAACTAAATGCCACAATGTACTTCAATGTTAATATATAAGATCTGATAGTGGGATTTTCCCACGCGCGTAGTATTCTAGGCTTTAGACGGTTTTCTTCAGAATAATTAAAGCTAAAATAAAAGTGTAGAAGTTAGAAGCAAAAAGAATAGTAAAAACGAAATACTCTCACAAGACTCGTTGTGACTTCGTAAATTATGAAACTAGTTTTGTTCATAAGCAAGGCACAAAGTACCTCTTGAAGTACTAAGGTTGCAAGTGCTAAGTTTAGTCTGTACTAGAAACTACTATAAAATAACATCACAATTAAGGGAATTAGCGTATCTCTTTCAATTATCCGAGTTCTTGACGATTATTAAAATTCTCTCGAGAACAAAATGCTTATAAAAGGTCTGTTGACCCGGTCATAACACAATTAGCTGTTCAACTTAAGGTCCTTTGTAGAAAATTGTTCTCAAACAATATTTTTATGTATATCCAGCAATATTATCTTGTAAATGGTACCTCGTTTTGTACCATGCCATAAAAATGAGTTTTAGTTATAAAAATTGAAAACCCGTGAGTTAAAAATGCTGTGATATGTCATCTATCTAGGTATTGTAATATTTATTAAATATATAGATATATTTTATTATTATATATAAAAATGAAATGCTGTTCGTTAGTCTCGCTAAAACTCAAAAACAGCTAAATTTTTTTTTGTTTGTTCGCTCAGGTGTCTTAAGGCCAGCTCAGTGAGGACAGAAACCTCGCGTGGAGCAAAAGGGCAAAAGCTGGCTTGATCCAGATGTTCAGTATGCACAGGGACTGTGAAACGGCCGGCCTATCGATCCTTTAGTATAAATAGTTTTTAGTAAGAGGTGCCACGTTAGTAAAATGTAATTTTTTGTTCTGTGCTGACGATATTATGACGTATAATAATATCACGTTCTTAATTATTTTATTATATTCATTGTGAGTCACAGTCTTTAAAATGTAATGAAGTTTGTCAAAAGTTTTAATTAGTTTGTACTCTTATCAGCCCGTGGTACAGACGTCAAAGAAAGTTGATTCAAAGCACTAGTTTGTGATACAACAAAGTTGTTGGAAGCGGTTACGTTCACGAATACAAATAAGTTCTGGAAAGTCAACACAGATGCATTTGTATGCAGTTACGATGTTTTACGCTGAGTTAAGTTATTGGTGAAAATGTTTGTATTGACGCAGAATTGAACGAACTGTCCGTGTATTAAGACTTATCACAAGTGCTTAGGTAATCACACTAATATTTACTATGACGTCGAAAGTATGTATGTATGCGTATGTGTGCATGTTTATTACTCCTTCACGCTTAAAAAGCTGAACGAACGGATTTGCAAGACGTTTAGTAGATACATGGATAGACCTTATCATGATGACGTATTAAAATATCAGCTTGCGAGCGAGAAAGAGGGTACACAGTTCAGTTTAAGTCGTAAAATGGATCGCGTTAAAAAATCGCGGTAGGGCTTCTGGTCCTGGAATAGCACACATCTTTTTTATACCGGGATTAAGTATGTTCTCTTGAGATAATTTTCCACTTTCACGCGGGCGACGTCGCTTGTAGAAGCGAGGCTGTGAGTATGTGTGTGTTTATGTTTTTTACTCCATCACGCGGACAAAACCGCTGTCAAAAGCTAGTGCAATCATAAAGAAAGCAAACAACTTTCCAAGTACAAATGACAAAAATATCGTTACAAATATTGATTGATGTTACCATTATAATCACCGTAGAGATTTCCAAAAGCCATAGAATACAAGAGTATTTACAATGTAACCTTTTGTAATACAGAAAACTTTCATCATTGTTACAAACCGTTTGGAGAAAGTGAAGGAAATGTTGAGAACAGAGGTGTGAAAGTAAAGAATTCTACTTAAGATTAACTGCTTGATTATTTAAAGGCAAGACGTGCTAATGCTCATGTCGACTCGTTACAGGATTAAGTATTACACGTTTTGTTACAAGTCGGGTTTACTCTGTCAAAACTCCCTTTGTTAAAATTAAACCTCGCAGTTTTAACAATGTTCCAGTGTCTGTTCTAATTTAGGAGGTTTTTACTTTACGGACATCGGAAACCATTTATCTCTTTTGCTTCTGTATAGAAAATATTTGTCAATTAATGAATTCCAATAATGGAGTGCCAACAAAAAGCTTTTGAGATATTTTTGTTCAACACGTTTTAGTGAAACTCTTTTGTTTTGTCGACAGTGACAAAGGTAAGCCTTAACTCCGTTGAATTTAAAAATAGTTTCCCAGCGCTAGTTAGCTGATTAAAACATTAATTAAATTAAATGGCGCAGTGTGCTGTACGAGCTATATCTTGGGAAATCAGGCCAATTGCGGTTTCGCTTCTCGACTCAAAATCGGCTCCGTCTGCAATGACGACTGTAATTTCCGCTGATAAATGTAATGTGACTTGGTATTCAATTTCAGAGATATATTTTGTGTTTGAAGAAAAAAATGTTTGGATATGCTCACCTAAATCATAATATATGTACATTTAAAAAGAGAAACTGACTGACTGACATATCAACGCACAGTCGAAATTACTTAAATACAATTTTACACAAGATTCCTTTTTATGATGTAGGCGAGCACTTTTTAAAGGGCGAGAGAGAAAGAGAGAGAGAACGGAGTGCTTTTTTCTAAATTCACATCTTAAGGAAATGAAATCCCCAAAAGTACGGAGAAACTTACTAAAGCTGCTGGCAGAAGCTAGTTTGAAATAAAAAATTTAAAGTAAAAATTTGTAAAATGATTTTATAAAATGTATGTTTGTTTTTATGTAGGTATTATAAGAACATTGATCCTAGTAATACATAAAAACTTAACGTAGAACATCGTATCCATACAAAAAATCCTTTTCGAAAAATTTTCCTTACGTCATTCCATGCTGTAAGAACTGAGGTTTTCGCATACAACTCACAGTAATAGGGACGTCCTTTGAAAGAGGACAGTGGGAACAATGAGGCCCCGTAGGACTATATTGAGAGCCATGTAAAAAAATCTGTGGGACAAAAGGCGGTCTAGACCAGAACGGCCTGTTTGAAATTAGATGCGGTCCTTAGGACTGTAGGGGAATCCTCCCTTTCTTGTTTGCGAGCCAGCTAATCATTGATATTGACAAGTTTCTGTAGCTTTGAGCTAACGTTCAATCTGTTGTTATACGCCTGTTATCGCTGTCTCAATTAGGCGAGATTTGTAGGTAGATACATTTTGCTTGCGGGATGCATATTCGTTTTTAACAATCAAAATAACTTTTTAAAACATTCTTAATTTGAAGGCTGTAAACATGATTGAAACACATTGAACGGACAACGGACGTGATGACTAACAAATACTGGTTTTGTAACGAAGCAAAAAATATGAAAACATCCTCACTTATATGTTCACGAACAATATAAGACTTTGTAAAAAAATACGAATCAGCCGTTGAGGTAATTATGACAATTTGTTACACAAAAATGCTTATTTTAGTGACAGTTGTAACCTTGAGCAAGCACTATTTGAATTGAAGGTCTCTTAAAGTATCATAGCGTCTGATTGTAATCTAAAAAATAATTGGCGTCATCGTGACTTCCTAGTACGAAGAAATATTCGGCTTAAAGGCCTATACGTAATTGCGTTGAAAGTTGCAAAAAAACTACGTCTTTTTACCGATTTAGCTGGACAAATCGAAAAAGAACTCTTATGTAATACTTTTCTTCGTGTTGAAATTCACCCTTTTTTTACCTTTACAGGAACACCACCTTCGATAGTATTACCACCAGTCGGATACTGGGTGGATGGGATGGAGGATGCAATCCCCGAAGGCGAAGATGCCGAACCTCGAGCCCAGCCAGGCACCCCTCGACAGGCCACGAGGCGGCATAACATCGACACCGACGACACCGCCAAGTATTACAGGCGATTCTTCCTTGGCAAGGTAATTGAATTCTTATCTCATGTATCTAAAGATCTTTTCACTTCACGCCAACACCAAGAAAAGGCGATCTCCTTAAGTGCTGCTGTAGAAAATAGCGTATTATTAAGTTAAGGAAGCTCTGGTCCACTTACATCTTCAATTTCTAGGTGAAGGCTTTTGCTGAAAGGGCTTTTAGAGCCGATGTCGTTTGGGAAGATTATTTAAAAACATCGCGATTCAATTGTTTAATTTTATAAGACGCAGAATAAACTTTAGATTTATATGACAATAAGTAGTAAAGAACATGGAATAACATTGAGTTTAAACGAATGCTTATATCGACCTCTAGATTCTTCGTGCACAAAGTCACGTTTCAAAGGTTACACCATGACGAGAAGCTGCAATCTGCAACGAAAAAAAATACAAATCAAATCACGATATAATTGCTTTCGTGACCAGAGCATACTTTCTTCGAGTGATTCAAATGGACGAAAATAAAAGTGGCATTACAAAACGTGTATTCAGACCATCTGACATTTGCGCGCCACGCTGTCTGCGGCCAGGAAAATAAAACCAACGCGCCTTGCCAACTGGTGTGTGCCAATCGCACATATGTTAAATATAATATTGGATGAACTATTTATTAAAATTGAAGCAATTTCATTGATATTCGACGCAATCCCTGCCTAAAACTAGAACAGATTAGGATCAAGGGATTGCAAGCTCAAAATGACTATTTTGATCTCGCACACACGACTTCTTGACGTTAAGATCCCCCAAAAAGATAGCAAGTTTTCGCAACTACTACAATTTCGACACCACCAACTTTGTTGTAATTCCCTGAACGTGTATAAGGACCCAGTGTAACACAATTCGGGTACACTTAAGTTAAAAATAGTATGATAAAACATCTCCACTTGATCACGTTTCCCTTGACATCGTATTGTAAATGAAATATTGCTGTTGTCACGTCAATGTCGATGTCCTTTTACGCCTTGACCTTTCCAGAAAGGTCTGTGTACGGCCAGGAAAAACATATTAATTATAATTTCTCCCTCAGTGATTACAAGTACTTGGGGAGTCCGAGACAATAATGCGGAATTATATAAATGATATTTTTTGCTACAATCAAGTATAATGAATATCGTACTTGCAAGTTTCCCTTTAGCTCTAATTATTTTTTAATTGTCTTGATTGGGCTTGGTAGCTAAAAACTATAGTGCTCTTCTTGCAAGATACCCTTTATGCGTTTAAAGAATAGGTACCTTCATTGTTTGAATAGTTTTATTTCACACGGCTGTAATCATTTTCACTCTACTAATGTTATCAAAGGCTTTAACATCGTGCCGAGCATCTATATTTCACAGCGCGACTGTACAATGTCAGCTAAGGCTGCGGGCTTATTGTGCTACTGGGCTTGTCCATTTTTGGTCGCGAGTAGTTTTTTTAATAAACTAACTGTCAAAGTTCCAATAAACACAACATTCAGGAAAGATTCAAAACTTTATCTGTATTTATTTCAATATCCATAAATATTACTAAATTTAAATCCTTTTTGTGATCAATTTTTATTTGCCGTTACAATTTTTATTTAATTTGAAAATAAATTAATATTTCTACACGTTTTAGTACATATTTCTTTTATTCGACTCGCTGATTTATTTCATCCGCTCGTCTTCATTCACTACGCGCAGTCTAAACCATAACGCGTACCACATCGGTACAGTTACTGCCACGTGTGAACTTTCCCATACCCACGCCCATAGACTCCCTTTTTATACTGTTTTTTTATAATGCTTCGAATCTTCATAATTGCCATCTCTCGAACATGCGACACTTTTCGTTTTATATACATACTTACTGGTGATCAATAAAATAATGGCTTTTGTATCTTTCGATTACCATTTGTGTCGTTTATAGTTCTCCCATGGATACTGGTTGCCTTCATTGTCAAGTTCTTTTCGCAAAAAATGTCTCCAGCTTTCATTTCTATTTCTAAATTTTTCCCACATTTCAAAACCATAATAGGCATCATTGCACATTTTTTAGTCTCTTCGCTGGCCTTGGTGAGATCAAAAGTATCTTAACCTAATGTCACGACACATAAAATTAACATTATAAAGAGGTTTTGATTGAGCAGAATATGCAAAAGACAAATTGCGACATCTTATTAAGACCACAGTCGGTACAAATTGCTCAATTGCACATGAATAAGACGATGTCATTAGTAAACAGCATAGGATATAAATACGTGCAACAGAAACAAGTTTGTTGGTGACGACATTTTGTCGATACTTTCTTGAAGTAAAATGCAAAAAGGAAACCGCAAGACTCAATGGACGTTGATGTCGAAGTAATATTGGCTACCTCGTTAAGTATGTACTTACATAAATGTAAGATGGAATAATGCAGTACATTAGAGTGCAAATCGTGTAAGTGCATAATGTTAGTCGGGAAAGTTGGTGACCACAGCCGATACAGACGACACTTCGTCTACTCATAGAGTTACACCACTATAACGCCTATAGTCACTGCCTCATAATTTTGCAAAGAATGTAAACAACAAAGTTGGTGGAGCTTCGCGCATTTTGACTTATTTTTTATTCAGTTTTGAAACTTTTAGCATAATATTCTCTTAAAATTGTTTGCTGACTATGCAGTTACTTCAGCATTTTGTAAAATTATCTAGTTCGGCGTGCACTAAGTTTTCTAATTTCTGAATCATTTTATCTGCTTCATATTTGTACATATAATAGTTTATCTCAAACTTAGTGCATTTAGAAATTGCGATATTTATAAGACGAAATACACTGTTTCAACGCGCAAAACCCACATAAAACTAAAAATAGTACGTCTAATAAAATGTAAGATGTGCTTTTTCTTTTACCAACTGGTCAAGCATGTAACTTTCTAGACTACAATGAAGTTTATGCGAGCCAAGTGGAACCACTTGTTCAACATAAAAAGTTTTCCATTCATCTGTAAGAACTGGTGTGGCTATGATAAATGTGTGGGAGAAAATATGCTGCAAATGTGAGTAAAAAACTGTGTTCACCAATTAAAAACAAATGCATCGCCAACCACCGATTAAGGGTCCAACCACACTCATTACATAAAAAAAAAAACGCGTGGACGATAGTGGGAAAAAGCGTCTGGGCTCACCAACGCGGAACGGTTTGGCTTCACGCCCAGTGAGCCAAGTTCTCAGCTACATGTAGATTGCGCCGATTACGGCATTGTAGAGCAATTTAAGTCTCAACCCGCGTGTGTATCCGACCTTATCGTGCGTACAAATCTTAACAGACTTCTCGTTATAGAATTTTGAAAATATTCGTTTGACTTATCTTTATACATGCCTAATTTAAATTTAATTATGTACGGACACCGACTCAGTTATGTTGTTTTATCATGGAGTAATTTGAATTCTTCCTTGAGTTATTACTTGGTAGCCTAAGGGGAGGGAGCGTTAATGTAATACGTTACATTCAGGTGAAGGATTTTTATAAGATTGCGTTCTGGTAACTGATGAATGATGATGAATTTGGACACAACGCAACTTTGAAATTACTTTGCTCCCACAATTTCAATCAGTTTTCATTGTCACTAGCGGCAGAAATAGATAAAGACTTTTAGGCCTTTATTTATGCCCATTGTAACGGTCATAACTCCTAACACAGGTACGCAACAGTATCGTTAAAGTTGTATTTTGCAATGAAATCGTCTCTACTCATGGTGACATTTAAGATGTTTAAAGTTACATTAGATGCTTAAACTTTATTATATTTACCACACGCATTTAACAAATATGCTTGAACATAATTTAGCTTAGAGCCAAAGTGCGTATCTTGAACAATTTGCATAAAATATTGCAATCGTTACGCGTCAACCCAGCAGAGCTGATGGGCCATTGTGACACGGCAAGGGTTAGGCTAGATGAATGCGATGCTCCGATCACTAAGCCGATACCAGTACCACGCTGACGTGTAAATACCATCATGTCCTGCCATAAAACCTATAAAGGGTTAACACCGGCAATATAAAATGTTATGCCCATCGTGGAAACGTAATTGACTAACATGCTTAAAAATCATTTTGAGGATTTTCGAATATTTATCAACCTTTTCATAAAAGCTAAAAAGTCTAGTACTTTTTAGCTTTTATGAAAAGGGCAACATTTTAAATAAATCAAGAAAATGATTTTCATTTGTCCATTCATCTCAATAGTTAACGATGTACTGCTCCATGATAAGCCAGATTTTGCATTCTAAAACTATTTTTGCATAGAAAAACATTTAATTAAAATCAACTGTCAATAAATGAAAAAGAAATCGTTAATAACATTTCGTTAAATGATAATTTGTTCGCCAATCCATTTGTTCAAATCAGTGACGATGACAGATGCTCGTGACAAAAGAAAAATGGAAGCAATAAGCAAATGTCTTCTTTCATAACGCAAAATTGGTTTGGGGACAATTCATTCTGGGGAAGAAACGATGGGGAACAAAAATTATGACCGTTTTAGGAAACCTGTGTGAATGGAAAACGGTAGAAATGAAAAATATTAGATCTGTTTTTAGTACGGTTGAGGTGAACAGCTGGATTTCAATAGAGCATTGACTCGTTTTACTGATTCGGATTTTTTCGGGGACAATTGGTTATAAGAAATTGATTCAGTGAGAATCGACGAGAGCGCAGCCGATAGGGTCACAGAAGAACCGATTTTATTGTGATATTTTAAAAACTTGTGAACATCTTTATAAGAACATGACATGTTTATTTGTGGATTATAATTCCTAGAGTTCAAGAACAGGGTACCTAGTTTGATAAAGTTTGAATCTCGATTACATGAAAATTGTATTACCGATCTGAGAACTTTTAATCTTATAACATGTTTCATTCGTCCTCACAACTTGATAAGCGGGCCTAAGCTCTAATTGAGGGCAAAATGTCGTGAGTTCAAATTAAGTAATTTACTTCAAACCTTTCACCACTTATTTCTCTTGAAATTTAAGAATATTTTTTCTGCAACATCGAACCGTGAATAGGCACACTTTCGAACAAATTGAAGTAAAAAAAAAACTGTTAGATTTCATCTCAGATGACGTGATCCATCAGCGAGTTCGAAAAGGGGCATTAACCCCTCGTCCCTTCAATTACCATCTTTAGCTTTCAATTTGCTTCTTTGTGGCAACGTGAAAAAGGCCATGCAATAAATTCGAGATATTTCTATAAAATGGGCAAACTCTTATTTGAAAGATGGCAGCTCAATGGTTATATTATTATAATCACGCAAAGGTGAGTAATCAAACAAAATTTGGTGCAAATGTACTAAAATTGTTTACAAAATCGCGTGGTAAAAACATGATTGAATACTTCTTTCTCTTTTCTTCTTTCCAGTCAATGATCTGTGTCCTTTAGATGCTGTTTACTTGTTTTTATTGAACTTTCGCAGTATGTGCGACGGCAGGCTATTAAAAGTATTTTTAATCCAAAATAAGTTTCAGAAGATTAATCGAGTTATTGTAAATCTTCCATTTGGTTTTGAGAAAATATTTACAGTGTGGCTCAAACTTAGAATGTTAATAGCGTAAATAAATTACTAACCAAAGTACAATGCACCTTGAGAAAATTTTAAGCCATATTTAAGTAAGCTTTGACGTCTTCGCACCTTAGCCGCCGGGACTCAAATCCTGATTTCCAATCACCGTAGGCGTTGGCTTGCGGACGACAAGCAATGGGAAGCTTGCCGTCCGGCCGTCCGATAATTGTCCGGACCGAGCCCAAGTCGCACATACTTGATTGCATATAGTATTCCACGTGAGCCTCAAAGAGATGCCAGCAAAACCGTAGGGGTCTAGCAGGGTCGAAACGTACTGGAGTCATGGGTTGTCCGAAGGGCAACCCTGGGATCCTGGGACGGATGGTAAAGAAGGAACATAGGAGTGGATTTCAGTCACTCTGATACGTCCTTCGCCCTAGAACGTAATTTGCATTGGATGATTTCTCACCTAAAAAAAATGTAGGCTTGTTTTTATTTCATTAACACAGTGTATGTCGTAACTTATATAAAGTACTGTGTATTTTTCACTGTTTTCATTGAGACAGAGCATTGTTTTATTGACAATGGTGTTTATCCTTCATTAAGGTTGTATGCTTGAGAATAAAAAATAGGGTCCGACAAGGTTAATAGTGACAATGTATTGTAGTTTAATTAACATCTCCCATGGTACATAGAGCTTTTGTAAAGACCTTGGATCGCTTAAAATATCTTATAGTATTGTATGTTTCGTTACCTTTTGTAATCCAATGTTTACACAGTTATATTTCTCAGCATCAATATAAGTTATAACTCATTTTTGCATGATATTTACATCACATATTTACATTATATTTAGTTCTCCTGTTATCTTAATTAAGAGTTCTGTAACCACATAAATGGCCTAATTAATCGATTTACTGTTATCTATCTATATATATAAAAATGACCCCCGTTTTCCGTTGTTACGACTTGGCATGAAAACGGCTTGACCGATTTGGCTGTTTTTTTTTTGTGATTGTTATTGTGAGGAGAAGGTTCTTATGGAAAAAAAAATTAGGTTAGTGTAGGGTAGAGTAGGGTAGAGTAGGGTAGATTAGGGTAGAGTAGGGTAGAGTAGGGTAGAGTAGGGTAGAGTAGGGTAGAGTAGGGTAGAGTAGGGTAGAGTAGGGTAGGGTAGGGTAAGTAGGGTAGAGTAGTAGGATAGAGTAGGGTAGAGTAGGGTAGAGTAGGGTAGAGTAGGGTAGAGTAGGGTAGAGTAGGGTAGAGTAGGGTAGAGTAGGGTAGAGTAGGGTAGAGTAGGGTAGAGTAGGGTAGAGTAGGGTAGAGTAGGGTAGAGTAGGGTAGAGTAGGGTAGAGTAGGGTAGAGTAGGGTAGAGTAGGGTAGAGTAGGGTAGAGTAGGGTAGAGTAGGGTAGAGTAGGGTAGAGTAGGGTAGAGTAGGGTAGAGTAGGGTAGAGTAGGGTAGAGTAGGGTAGAGTAGGGTAGAGTAGGGTAGAGTAGGGTAGAGTAGGGTAGAGTAGGGTAGAGTAGGGTAGAGTAGGGTAGAGTAGGGTAGAGTAGGGTAGAGTAGTAGGGTAGAGTAGGGTAGAGTAGTAGGATAGAGTAGGGTAGAGTAGGGTAGAGTAGGGTAGAGTAGGGTAGAGTAGGGTAGAGTAGGGTAGAGTAGGGTAGAGTAGGGTAGAGTAGGGTAGAGTAGGGTAGAGTAGGGTAGAGTAGGGTAGAGTAGGGTAGAGTAGGGTAGAGTAGGGTAGAGTAGGATAGAGTAGGGTAGAGTAGGGTAGAGTAGGGTAGAGTAGGGTAGAGTAGGGTAGAGTAGGGTAGAGTAGGGTAGAGTAGGGTAGAGTAGGGTAGAGTAGGGTAGAGTAGGGTAGAGTAGGGTAGAGTAGGGTAGAGTAGGGTAGAGTTGGGTATAGTAGGGTAGAGTAGGGAAGAGCGGGAGCGAAGCCGCGCGGGCAAAGCTAGTAGTTTCATAAATTCGAAAATATTAAAATACGTACGACATAAACATGAACTAATTAAGCTAACTAACATACGATAACCTGTTATCGTTCGTTCTGAATTGAAACCTATTTGTTTACCTATATTACATAGAATCTGGTTATAGAATTATTAATTTATGCTATTGCTTGTTTATTTTCCTCATTCTTCTTTCCTTGTGGGTGTAGAAAATCAGTTCAAAGTATGTTGATTATGACATCATCGCTAGATGCTCTGATTCAGCGAATAATTGCGGAGCGCACCATCAAGTCAGATGTCATTAGATCAACTTCGTCTTCGGCGTCATCACAATTAAGAATCCTTTAGTATATTAGGTCACTGTCTAGGGCCCTGCATCTATTTATAAACACTATTTATCACCTGCGCTGCTTTAATAATATGTTAGTTATTTAGTATTAAAACATTCAAGATGGTATTTGTGTAGTTACTGACTGTAAATATGGTGTAAATGGAAAGGAAAGACTCTGTCTTTGTCGTACTTTTATAAAAGTTTGACAATTTATATTGTAAATCTCGATACATGTCACATAATTTACTACAGTAACTCTATTATATTTGCATCTCTAGTTATCTCCACAGTCGTCAAGATAAGCATTCAAGATCAATCTCAAACAGCTAAGTTATTTATTGCTTTAGTTTCTCGACTAAGAGCTAAATCTAGCCGTCCATTAGTAGCTTAGATAAAGTTTACCTTGAAGGTAATTGAAGTAATAACGTTCTGAATTCACATATTGACAAAGGGACATAAAAAATCCATTAACAACTCGTATCATATCATTACCCTTAAAATAACTAATGTGGGTATAAACATCCCCTTCTATTGTATTCCATGGGGTGTGGTTGTGACTGATGGCTATTTTAGTAATGCTTTGAAGGCCAATATTGGTTTTGTTATTACTATTCGTTTTTGACTGCTTTATTGGTTTTATGATTGTTAGTGTTACTTTGGAAGGTGAAGTTCAGGTATGATTAATGAGGTTTTCTGTAAGAATATTCTCAGTTAAAGCTAGTTTCCTGTTTATAGTATCTACTAGATTTTCACGAACAACTACATTACATTTTACCAGTATCAGTAAAAACTGGAATCCAAAAATCCCTATTTATCTCTACTGTTCCTGATACATTATTCCAGTTGCATTTTCATGCTGTACGCAACTCACTCCACATGTTTGGTGAAACTTGTTTTAATCTCATTACTTACGTTGCCTTTGTTTGGATCCCACATTATTTGATATTTACCAGAAACATACAATAATTCGTATTCATGGTCTGAATTAATTTCGCTTCAAACGATGCCGGTGTGTTTACGTAAAGCCACAATGATAATCTGCGTTTCCACGAGTAAATATGTTAGAGGGCTTTGAAGCATAGGTATTCTACTCATTGCAGTTATTTTATTCGAATTTTATAATCTCATCACTGAAAACGTGACTTGAAATACGAAACTTCATTTTTCATTCGTTTGTTCACAGGAACACATCAATTTGGTTGGATCTGACGAGCATCTCGGCCCGGTAGTGATGTCCCTCAAGAACGAGCACATGGCTAGCCAGGATCATACTAGGATATTGTTGAGGCTTCGCACGGAGACCATGCATGGACTTATACCCACCACTAGTGAGTTAACACTTTACGATATAATATTACAATTGGGAACGATGGGATATCTGAAGCTGTCAGGATTGAAATACCCAGAATCTTTGAAAAGACAAGGTATATTACCTGTACAATTGGGCATTTTGTAGATCACGGAAAAAGCTTTGCTGAGTCGGAATATATATAATTGAACTTCTATTTTTGCAGGATCAGGACTTAATCCGCCTCTTAAAATGGCGAAAATGCTGAACGAACAAGTGAACGTCGACAACTTCACGGCCGTCATGTGTCTCAACGCGTCATCCCTGATAGCGGCGTACGACGAACATGTTTTAGTAAACTGCTTTAAGTTTGGAGTTCTATATCAGACTTATGGGCAGACGACAGAGGAACAGTTATTCGGAAACAACGAAATATCACCAGCCTTCGAGGAGTTCCTAGACATGCTTGGACAGAAGATCAAGTTGAAGGACCATAAAGGTTAGTTTCCTTTAGCAGTATAACTTTTGAGTTTATATATCCGCTGGCACTGTGCCTGAAGCCTAACCCTGGGATTTCGGCATTTCGGGCTTAATTCCACGCCAAGAATGGGTATACCAGTTGGACGAAAATAATATGAATTTCGTGGATGCATGTTTTAAACATAGGTACTGCATTGCGCGTTTAACCTAATTTTGCTTACTTTAAAATGTTTTAAATTTTAAAAAATTGAGGGTATCTTTAATACAACGAGTACAGTACTACTCTTATCTCTTCTATTCATCAACGTAGATTCCTTAATCAAAATGTTTCTACACCAGGCTACCGAGGTGGTCTGGACATAATTAACGGGCACACGGGCACGGAAGCCGTGTACGAGACGTACCACGGCCGTGAGATCATGTTCCACGTGGCCCCTTTACTGCCACACACCGCCGGCGACGCTCAGCAACTGCAGAGGAAGAGGCACGTCGGCAATGATATTGTGGCGATCGTTTTTCAGGTAAGAATTTGTGTCTTAGAACACTGCAAAATTTCGTTTGAAATCACCCTTCTGCATCCTAATTTGGGGTCAGCGCATCTAGTTTTCTACTTCCATGTAACATTTACCTTCATTTCAAACTGTCTCGTATTTAACTGAATCATTTTTCACACAATTCATCAATAAATACTTACTTTGCTCTAGCCTTGTATTGTCGATTTCAAAACAGCTATTATGTTTCATAGTAAATATTACCCATCACTAAAGGTCTGACGTCTTAAGCTTTTGTTTTGCATACATACTCGTACATAATTTTTGCGTTATCGTTATTCCTAGTAATAATATTATCATATACCTACCATGCAATCAAGTCATATTTTCTCTGGGACCTATTTTCTAAAGAAAATCTTTACTATCAAATCTATAAGTTGCAATGATACGAAATATTTTATGTTCTTCTATTGAAAAACCACGAGTCAACCACAAAACATAAATGCCGAAATGTTTTCCATTGTATATTGTTTATGACTGTATTATGCGAAGTAATGCAATAATTTAACGAGTTTATGGCACAGTTTTGCGTAAGTAGCTACCAGAAACTAACAAAAGGCCGATGCTAAATGTTTTATTGCACAATGCAATGAGATCTATTCTATTTCAACCAACTGTATAAATATGCAACTGACTACAAACGATGTTTGCCTATGTAACCGTGTGAAGCTTATTTGTGTCTATATTGCCAAACCGATTATGTTAATATTTAGTAGAACGGTTACTAGTAACTTTAAATTTTTCACAGTTTAGGCTACGATTATCTTACAGTTCTGAGAATCTGCTTAATAAGTAGTTTATGTCTATGAATGTAGAAACAAACTTATCTTAGTTAACAAGTTCCCATTGTTTCCATTTACAGGAGAAGGCAACACCTTTTACGCCTGACATGATAGCATCGCACTTCCTCCACGCGTTCATCGTGGTCACACATTTGGAATCCGTCGGTGGGGAGACCAGGTAATAATAAATTCTTTAACTAAAGATATATTTCTTAAAATATTTCTTTTTAAAATTCGTAGGAAATCATTATTTTAGTTAATAGCGATTCTAAACAATTAAGGCCATGATCATAATTTTTACGAGACGTCTATGCATTTTATCGACCACATCATGAAATGTATCACTCTCAAAGCTTCTATTCTCGTACAGTTCCTACGAGCTAATTCCTTTGAGAAATAATATCAAACATTTTATATAAACTCGCTGAACTGTCTATAGAATTTTATTTTTAATTTATTCATGCCGTCGAATGTCTTCTATTTTTAATCCAACTTCAGTTTCTGTTACTTTTTTCCCACTTGTCAAGTGAGTTATTTAACATAGAGTTTGAGTTGTTCTTCAACAACGCACAGTGCCATTATTTGCATAGCAAGTCGGGAAAATGGCTCGGAAAGTAGAATGGAAATTTTCTCAGTAATTTATATGCAAACGAATCTGGGACTCTGTAATTAGAAGCTTTTTATGTGAACAAACACTAGCTGGACGATTTAGTGAATATCTTACCTAATGTTTCGAAGATTTGTTAAAGGTTAAACGTAATGGAGACTTAGATAATGAATATAGCTTCATTAATATTATAAATAAAACCTTGTGGGTAGGTAAGGAGCTGTCGGGCACAGATGTCGATGGTTGTGATAAAGGTCACGTGAAATCTGTTGTGGGTGTTTAATTAAGTAATAGATTCTTATAGATTCGTTAAAAATAGCTTGATTAATTGGAGCATACGTAAGTTGTAGGCGTTGATAAGAAGCTATGTATCATCGGTCGTATAAATTTCATAAATATATATATATATAAGTATATATAAGTTTCATATTACATTTTATCGTTCACGATTCCAATTATAAGTTTGGGACAATTTTCTATTTTTCATCACTTTTAGAAAGTAAACTATATGCCAAATAATTGGTATCAACAAAGCATATCTTACCAACTTCTCTACCAAAAGTCATCTCAGTAGTCATAATAATCCATATTGTATTGTATATTAAATCCTATTTCTGATCCCTGTTCCAGGTACAAAGTGGCCGTCACCGCTCGTGATGACGTACCATTCTTCGGACCGACTCTCCCACAGCCGCCCGTATTCCGCAAGGGGCGAGAGTTTAAAGAATTCCTCCTTACGAAGCTCATCAACGCCGAAAACGCGTGTTACAAAGCAGAGAAGTTTGCTCAACTGGAATTGAGAACCAGAGCCTCATTGCTGCAGAACTTGGCGAATGACTTGAAGACGAAGACTACGGAGTTCTTGGGTGCTGGTGTGAGATTGGAGCCTGGTGCGGTGTCGCCACAACCCGATGGTACGCCGAAGCAAGATGGACCTGGGACTCGGTTTATTGATACTGTGAAGAAAGCCCTTATTTCTAAAGTCAGGTGTGTGTTTAACAATTGTATGATATCCTTCTATTTTTCTACATTACGTTCTGTACAACCTCAAGTAGTATATAATCACTTAGCAAATCGTTGTTCTCTTTTGGACTTGTCGCATTAAATTCGTTACGTGCCTATCGATATGGAGCAGAGATGTCTTGATTACACCGTTGACGTCACTATTTGCATCGTATTATGTGACAAGTTTCTAAGTCTGTTCAAGGTTATCGTACTGTGCCTACTAGAATTACACATCTACTTTTGCAGCCGAGCCAAGCTAACACAGCTATGCAAACACATGTTAAATTTAAGTCAAACAAAATGCAGCAATACGACCTGACATTATTTTAGATGTTTTACAAATTTTTAGTTTATTTCTGACATTTTATTTTCTTACAATTTCAGATCACCAAGCGTAGATACGAATCTCTCAGGCGATAGCAACAAGAATCCTCTAAATAAGAATAAGTTTGTCCCGAATGAAACTCATACTCCTAATGTAAGTATCAAATTCTTATATCCTTTAGATTTAACCGCTTGCGTTGGATTAGTGTGACGAGTGTTTCAGTGCCCTATACGCCAAGGTCGTATATTTGCGACTGGGTACTCCATTTTGTTTAGTTTTACAATCCCATACATGACAGAAGAGCTGACGAAATGGAGTATTTGGTATTTGGTATTTGGTTTGTGTTTGGTATGTGTGTGTGTAATAGTTGTGGAATATTATTATTATTATTATTATTTATTATTATTATTACTCAGGCGGAACTAACGCGAGAGTTTAAATTTTCAAATATATCCGAAAGGTTAAAAATATAGATGCTAAGTATTGACATCACAAAGAAAGTAAATATTTCTATCGAAATAATATTTTTTATTTAAATTATTGCGAGACAATGTGTGCATAAGTGCCACTTAAAATTCCATGCATCACACAGCGTACCTGTTCTAAAAGGACTTCCACCTGTGTTCGCCGGTTATGGCAACTGTACTCTATGAATACAACAATAAAGTCTTAGTAGTAATGAAATAAAAAGGTCTAAGGAAACATTATTATGATAGCCACCCATCATGTTTCTCTTATAGCAATGTAGCAGAAAATGATTTTTTTAGAAAAGGATAAAAAAACTCTGAATTAGTTTGAAAATTTTAATTTAATTTGCTAGGATTGTAGCGGCATCTATGCCGTTCCTACGATGAACTTCAAAGCATGACATCTTGCAAATCCTACATCGCGATACCAAAGCTCAATGTAGTCGAATCGCTGCAAAGGCAGTAAGAATATTCGTCTTTTGTTGTAAAGTGAAACTTTTTAATAGTTCTTCCATTATCATCACTATTCGATTACGACAACTGCTGGCTATAGGCTTCCATTTTTTACCAATCCTCACACTCCGGTGCCATCCACATCCATACAACAGTGTATTTTGATAGTGGAAAACAGTTCATTTTTGTAACAAAAAAAACATTGAGCTGCGATAGAAGATGTTATCGAGCCGAGTGCTGTAGTGACAAATTTTCACGTGTATTTCATGGAAATTTATCACTTATGGAGAAAAAAATAAACTTGGGTTGACCAGTGACTCGTGGAGGTCGCTTAGTGCTTAGCACTCAATCTAGGATTAGCTTGTACACATTTCCGCAATAGTGCGGAAAACAGTAAATTGTAAGTTCTAAAAGTAGTAGAGATAAGAATGGGTTTTCAAGTAATGATTTTTTATTTAGTAATTTATTCTCGCGTATTGACTCGGGTGTTGACTACATGGCAACTCAATGTGATGTAGTCAATACCCCAACATAACACATTACTAAGGTAACGCTAATACATAATATGTTACTCTTCCAGAGCGCCCGCTCCAAGTCGTCCGTGGCGTCGTCGTCGGCGTCGGCGGTGTCGGTGCGGTCGGCGGGCGGCTCGGGCGCGTCGCACGCGTCGGGCGAGTCCAGCCCCGACGTGACGTCACGCGCCGCGCCGCCGCGCCCGCCGCTCACCGACCACAGCGATGACTCCAGTTTGAACTCGGTGGATTTGGATCCACTCGGTTAGTACATTTATTTATTAGTTTTGTTTCTCCGTTAAAAAGATGGATGGATTGTGTAAGCAATGATATGAATGAAAAGGGAGCAATGATATGAATGAAAAGGGAGTTAGTGATAGTGATAGTGTGACAGGAAAGAATGAAAGATAAAAACGTGTTGTTCCAAACTTGTGACCCCAAGTAATATAGGATAAGAACAGGAAGAAGAAGAAGATAGATAAATTAATTAATGAAGAAGGTTCTCTGTTGATGCGTGTTGTGATGCCTTCTGGGGGTCCTGAGGATAAAATAGATAAGTCATTATTTCTTATCACTCAATCAAATGGCTGATTCTATGAGTTCTGATCCAAAGCAAAATTTTTTGAGCTAAATCAAAGAAAATTATGTCATTTAATAACGGTCTCTCAGCAGTGAGTAGTTCATCCTATAGGCATAAATATTTGTAAGGTTGTTTATTAGTTTCTACGAAACGTGAAGAATTATACTGCCCACCATACACTAAAGTGCAGTAACAGCAAAATCACGATTTCGAGTAAAACGCATTTAAAGTTAAGAATTGATTTTAAAAAATCAACAGAATGTATAAGCAAAAAAATTTGAATGCAGAAAGGTTGTAAAGGCATAGGTTCACACGTTAAAGCAATAAAAAAAAATATATCTTAATAACTGAATTTATTATGGCCATTTATTCTTTTTGGTGCCTATTACTGCATAGCCTTTTTTGTAAAAAATACCATTTTAAACTTAGTAAAATGCAGCAAAAAGCCCTATTACTGCGTTTGGATCAGTTATTTTGACAAGAAACCCAACTAACATGCAGTAAGGTCAAAAAAATACTGCATTTTAGTTAGTTTTTTAAGAAAAAAGTGTTCAATTTACTAGTGCAGTAAGAAAAATAGCTAGTTCACATTTTAAAGACCGTTTATTTCTTATTATTTAATCACAATAATTCAACTCACTTATGTAAAATTTACATATCAAAAATAAAAAAAAACATCTAATTAATAAAGGACCCTGCGCAGAATGCACAACCTCCTTTGACAGTTTTCTCTTAATATTAACATATATAACATATTATGTATCTTTATGTTTAACAATAAAATATAGATAGTAAATGTAGGTTAACTGCACTTTAGCTAGGAATAATCATATCTGTGTCATTATGCTATCCAAACTAATCTGCAGTAATGCTGTATTTTACTGCGTGTTAGTCAGTTTATAATGATAAAAGAATGTTAAGTATTCACAACTAAAATGCGACAAGCTTTGATTTTACTGCATTTTAGTTGGGAGTTCGTGACAATAAATTGTATTTTCTTAATTTGCAGTAAAAATAGCTTGTATGGCGGTAAATTTTACTGCGTATTAATTTTTTTTTAATTTTTTTTCCAGAAATATAAAACTATCTAAAGAACTGTAAAATTATATTGCTTACTGCATTTTAGTTATGAAACCTTAAAATTTAATCTGCAGTATAATTTATACTGTATTTTAGTTGGGAAATCACGCCAAATTGTTAATTTTTTTCGTTTGCAGTAAGTGAAAACTGTTAAATAAAAACCATTCTAATAGTCTTAGAAATAAGTAAGTTAATTCAATAGAAAGCTTAAGAAACCCGCTTTCAGAATCACTAATAAAACGAAAAATCACAAAAGGGCTGTTACTGCTCTTTAGTCTCTGGTGGGCAGTATATATAAGGTACGATAAGGTTGACATATCCATATTTGAACAAAATAAAATCCATAAAATAAATTAAATCTTGAAAGAAATATAAGAATCAGATGTCCAAATTGTGATGGGTATAAACTAAGTAATACTAGTATAAGAGTATACTAGTTTTGGAACTTAATAATAATAATTTTAAGAAAAAGCTAAGAGGTAGTTTAGTGGTAGTGATATGGCCATTTAATAAGAAGATTGTTGATTTTTATACGAAACTTACACCGCCAAATGAATGAAGTTACACATGTAGAATGAGACCCACTAGAAAGTCATTATAAGCGACCAATCAAATCATTCCCTCAGTTGACTCAAATAGCATGGTGGTAACGTCATCTGCATAATCGTAATAATATAGTTTTGGTGAAGTAATAGTGTGATTTCTTCCAATTAGACGACAAGGACTGGCTGAGTTGTGGTAAAAGTGCAACAGGTTAGTCCTGTAGAGTAGAACTGTACTTCAATGGTTTTATTTCACCCGTCGTCGTCTTTAGAGGCATGATGTTCTGTTCGTAGGTTTTTGTTCATGAATATTGTGCATATTATTTTAGTAAATGGATGTCTTCTGATATTAAATACGTGTTATTTGATTAGTTAGACGAGTATGTAGTCTTATGTTATTTCATTGCGAAAACGCTGTATAATTCGACACTGCTTGTTTTTTTTACTATAATTGCACATAATTTGGTTCCACATAAATCTATGGCATAAATAAATTTAAAATGATAAACTTAATAAAAACGGACTAAAATGTAAATTAAATAAAAAATTAAGTAAAGTTTATTTTACATTTTCTCTAAAAAAAAACTCTTTCTAGCTATACTAAATTTGAGATAATTTCAATCAACCGCCAAAAACTCAAGTATCAAGATTAATTAAAATGCTCTAAACAAGTTTGAGCTGCAATGAAATTTGAACATAGAGCAAATTATCTCGAATTCTGAATTCAAACAAACCAGCTTCATAATTTGTAGAATAAGTTTTGACAAGTTTAAGGACGAGCAGTGTAGTACAATAGTAACAAAAGCCTTCGTGTGTCCAGGCGGCGTGTACGTGGACAGCGACACGGGGCTGGAGTCCATGTCGTCGGCCGAGGCGGGCGCGGGCGGCGGCGCGCGCGACGCCGAGCTGCTGCGCCAGGAGGTGGGCCGCCTCAAGAACGACAAGCTCGACCTGCTCAAGCAGAACATTGTAAGGATCCATACACTAGATCTTAATCTTATACAATAATGTGGGTATCTGGTTGTTTTAGTTCTTTTTTTTTTTTTGTTTTGCGTGCTTTACAATGAGTTCCTATATTCATGGTCAATTTGAGCAAAGGGCAGATTTCAGTTTCTTTTGTCTACAGAATTAATAAGTTTATTTGACATATTTTCGATACAAATTCTGTCTTGCATTCCTTAGTTAAAAGTTATTCCATATATGGGAAAATCGGCCCTTAGTTGCATAGAATTATTTCAGCAACATGCTTTAGTATTGCGAGCAATATGATGCATGCAACACTTTGTCTGTAGCGACATCTATGTCGCCACACTGGAACTAACTAAACTACAAAATCCAATATAATTATAGTATATCTGTGCAATTCGAACATTATTATACAACAGTCTGAAATCAATTATCGGGCAGTTGCCAGGACTAGACACAATATGTGTCTGGTTGGAAAAATCTCCCTTTTCAACAAACGTTTGCGGGATTTTACACTCTGCTCTGCATACGTCTAAACATCTAAGTGTGAAACATGTTTCACAACACGATGTTGCTGCTACAACGCTGTGCGACTTATAAATTGTGACTATGAATATAGGGGTTTTGCACTTACCATTTGTTCCATCGTGACTCGGTGGGTCGCTTGATAACTTCTTTAATACTAACACACCTAAAGCCTAACCTGCAAGCTTCAGTTTTATTGATTTTCACTAAATTTATTTACACTACCTGCAATAACACCAGTACCCCTAGCCAAGTTGCTAATCTGCAATAGTTAACGCTAGTAGAAAGCTTCAAATAAATGTACAGGAATGATGGTAGCAAGGTCAACCTCGAAGCGTTCGACGCAAGCAAAATGGTTGTAACTTGGCTAAAGGGGCTCACGCTCATTTCACTAAGAATAAGACTACTTATACTGGGTGTAAGGGACAGGTCTCGCAAAATTTAAGGTTTTGCTTCAGTAGACGAAACTGAACAACCTTCACAAGAATTATTTTTTACGCAATGAAATAATTAATCAGCCTTTCCATATAAACAGTCTAATCCAGTTTATAATTTTGTATGGAGAGGCCGATTTCTTTACAGTTCCCCGAAAAAAAAAAAAAAAAATTGCGGAAGGTTGTTCAGATTCGTCTACTGAGAAAGCCCTTAAAGTTTGCCGAAACCTGACTATTACACCCTTACATAGTTACTCAACATTTGAATTAACATGTATTCATTTCTATATTGCACTTGTAGTATGACAGTTACATTTGTAGTTGTTTGCGACAGTGAATGTACAGTTTAACGGATACCATTTTCTGATTCAGTTAGGTTTTTTTTTTATGGTGGGATGATTTTCTCCAAAGACAACCCCCGCTCTTAGGCGGAGCGGGAGATAAAGTTCACTCTTACTGACTAAAAACCCACTCCGTTCCTTCGTGGCTTCGACCCAGCGTTCCTTTCGGCGCAAGTTCCTTGAAGCGCGCGGGTACAGTGCGCACCGTCGATGACTTGGGCTCGGTCCGGACAGTTACCGGATGGTCGGACAGTGAGCTACCCATTGCTGGCCGTCCGCGGTGGCCGGAAATCGGGATCAGTATCCCGGCTGTGACTGGGGCGCTGTGAGCGCCGCCGTTGCCTGATGCGGTCGGCCTCCTCCTTTGCTAGCATTACTGCTTCGCAGAAGAAGGCGAATGCCTGCCACTCTTCCTCGCCCCGGACTATGGCCTGTACCAAGCGTTGAAGTCCCCGCAAACGACCACGGGGAGGGAACCGAACCCAGCGACAACGGAATTTAGCTGCATCAGGGAGACGTGCAGTTCGTCGAGAGATCGGATCGGGGACAGGTAGACGCCTACTACGGCGATGTCCCCGAACCGTGCTGCCAAGCAACCCTGCCCCTTCGTGACGGACTCGGGGGGCGGGGTACTGGTGGCGGCCAACGTGATTAAGTTCACCGAGCCGTCCAGGTCCTGAACCCAGTCACCACTGGGCAGGACAAAATACGGTTCGGTGACCACGGCGACATTGATCAACCACTGCGCCATGCTCTGGAGCAACAGATCCTGAGCGGGGGCGCAGTGGTTGATGTTCGCCTGGAGAAGACGTAATGGGGCCGTTATTGACACTCCATTACGGTCTCCTCACGAGCCCCCCTAAGGGACACTGCCGCGGCGGCAGCCAAGGAGGCGGCTGCGGCGGCGAGAACCTCGGTGGGGATGGGCCTGCGGGCCTTGCCCTTGGCGGGGGGGTCGCAAGACCTGCCCCCAGCCCGTTGGTCGGCCGGCTTGCCGGCCGCCGCACATGCGTAGCAGTGCGGCGTAGCACGGCAGTCTGCGGCCTTGTGACCGGGCTGGCCACACTGGTGGCAGCAGTCGTTGCGACCCTCCGTGGCGCAGTGGGCTCCCACGTGGTGCTCCACGTGGCAGCAGAAGCACCGCAGAGGTCTGGGCTCCAGCATCTTTACCTGGGCCGAAACCCAGCCCACCAAAAGCCTTCGGCCTTCGGCCGTGATCGCTTTGGCCGCCTGCACGGGGCAGCTTATCGTAACGGCTCGCACTGAAAAAGGGCGGGCGCCATCCGTGCTGTCAGCACGGATGGCGCCCGCCCGACCCTGTTCGGTCATACACCCACCCGCCCTGACAATGACGGCCACCACCTCGTCCACCTTGACGGAATCGTCCAGGCCCATTATGCGCATGTCGATGCACTTTTTGGGCCTGGACACTCGAGCCTCTTGGACGCCCTGATCCTAGCGGCCAGGGCGTCCGCTGCAGGACCGCTGGCCGCACCGGGGACCTCTAGGATTCGGGCCCCGGTAATCGTGCGCCTCATGCGGAAGCCCGCAGTGGCTCCGAGCTCGCCAAGGTGGGGCAACACCGCCTGCTTCGCCTTCTCCATGACGTCGTCGTACGTCACGCCCCTCTTTTCCGCTTCAGGCTGTAGCGTAATTACTACAGCCTCGGAATTCGGGGCGCGAAGACGCGCCATCATAGCCCGCTTCTTTCGCTCCTGCCGCCTCGCGCGCTTTTTGGCCGCTCTGGCCACCTTGCCCGCCTGCTTTTTGGCGCCGACCACCCTCCACTCGGCGGCAGGCTCCTCGGGTGGAGGAGGTGGCAAGCGCGGCCTAGTCGCCACAGCGGCAGGAGGACCTGCCGGCATAGCGGCAGGCACCGCCGCACCCTTTTTCCACCGCTGCTGCTAAGTTGCCCGTTGGGGCCGGCCTCGCAGGCTCCGGCCTTGGCCTCGCGGGCTCCGGCGCCGCAGCCCCGCGCCCCGCTTGCCCCGACTGGCCCGCCTTAGGCGCAGAAGCCGTGACCGCAGCAGCAGCATAAGAAGCCGCCTTTTCTGCCCAGAGGCCGCCAGTATAGGGCGCAGAACAATGACCTCCAGGAGAGAAAGCTGCTGCCGGATGCTTTGCTGGAATTCTAGCTGCTGCTTTTGCAGCCCCTGCTGAAAGGCAGCGAGCTCCTGCTGCACGAGTGACAGCAGCTGACTCTCCGGCTCGGGCTGGGGCTGGGGCTGGGGCTGGGGCTGGGCTGGGACTGGGGCTGGGGCTGTGGCTGGGGCTGGGGCTGGGGCTGGGGCTGGGGCTGGGGCTGGGGCTGGGGTTGGGGCTGGGGCTGGGGTTGGGGCTGGGGCCGGCTTTGCCCCTGCTCCTGCTCGTGCCCCTCATCCATCGGCTCCTGGCGGCCCCTGTTCGGCGCCCTTGCGAGCTCCGCCCGGACCTCGGCCCGGAGGTCAGCCCGGAGCTCTGCCCGAAGCTCGCTCCGGAGACTCTCCACCCTCTTCCCGAGAGAGGAGTCTAGGGCCCCCTGGAGGGATGCGGCGTGGCGACGGATCGTCCTCTCCCGCGTAGCCTTGTCCCGCTGGCGGGCCATGTCACGCAGCAGGGTGACGGCCAACTCCTTGAAGGGCATGGCCGCCTCCCCGCCTGACTCCGCCTCGGTACGCCTCTCGCTGCCGGACGGCTCTGAGAGGTCTCTCCCAGAGTAGCCAGCGCCAAAGTGGCGCCCCTCCGCGGCAAACCTGTCGGCTCGCTCAGCAGATTTTTTAGCCGTGAGGCCGCTTCCCTTCCTGCAGGCTTGGCCCGCGCCACGGCTGCTGGTGTAGGCGAGGCCCGAGGACCTCCATGGCCAGGACCCAGACTTTCTCCGGCAAGCCATCGGGTCCTGTGGCAGCCCACACGGGTCTGCGTTCAGAGACTCCAGCCACACGATGCGGACCTCGAGTTTGGCCCGCTTTATCTCCGCTCGGAGGGTGCGTTTCGTCACTCTGTATTCCTCATACGCTTCGCCTCTCTTGTCTCCGCACCGCCCGGTGGATGCGGTGCCTGCAGTTTCTGGTATACCTGCGCTGATTGCATGCGTTACGCAATGCCGCTATCTCCGGTGACCACCAGTACACCTGGCGCTTTGTACGTCCTGGACGGACTCAGGGCATTGCCGTGTCGCAGATCTGCGACATGGCCTCCCAGAACCACACCGCCTTGACGTCGATATCGATAGGCTGTCCGGTGCTTGCCTCAGGCCTGTACAAACGTTCCCATACATTAAAAACAAAATGAAATGAAAATTTTGAGTTCAGCGCCTTCTAGTGAGAACATGGCAACGCTTGTGCCTGTAGCCTTCACGTTAACGTCGTTATACTTTGTCCGGTAAAGCTAAACAACGCCTAAACCACCGCCACAACAACAACTGAATAATTATTTTTAACTTTCTCTTTACAGACATGGCAAAATGAGATCAAATGTTTACGTGAAAAGGAGATGTCGCTTCAAGCAGAACTGAACTCCATGTCCAGAGAAATGCGGAGGCTTCGGGAGCAACAAGTCACCACCATCCCCAACCCTTCAACACATGACTCCACCGCTTAAAAATAAATCCTATCGGATTGTAATAAGGTCCTATTTAAAGTACACACGTAGTACACATGACTCCACCGCTTTAACGTATCTTGATCCTTGTATCTTTGTGATAAGGTCTGTACTTGTGTACGCAATTTTTTCGATGACTGCTGTGGAAGAGATCTGATTTAGAAATGACCAAGTAAGGTAATCTGGGATGTAGGAGGTTTTGCTAAACGAACGTTTCAGTCGTAGTTATTCGATGTCCCTACTCAAAATGTGTATCTGTTGCTCTCTTTACTGTACAATTGTAGAAAACAGTTTATGTGCAATATTGTGACCTATCTCGACGACTGTGCAATCTCAAACACGGTAAATAGCATTATTTAATTGTTAAATTTTTATTCTAGACAATTCTTCAAATTGAAAAATGCTTTTTACAGTCTTGACGTTGAACAATCCTACGCAATACATAAATATATTGATAATGTACAGTAGCAAAACTATTCCTTAAATTTTATTTACGTATAAAGATGTCCCAGTTTCATATATTATTATAGTAATATTACTATTACTTCTTAGGTCGTGGCTTGACTGACTATTAACGAGAATTGCTAAAACTTCGACATAATATAATGATTCTATAGTTAATTAGAGAGAATATGATTCGAATCTTTTTATATGTTGTTATACCAAAACTGAATTGTTAATGTGTAATGTTAGGCTACTCGCTTTTTGTAAATGTTGTGATAACCTAGCTTATTTGAGACATAAATAGTTCTAAAACCATTTTATATTATTGTGTTTCACACAAATGTATGTATTTATTTCGGGTAGATCGTACCGCTTGTGTTCTTTAGAGAATTATTTCTCGCGCAAAATCATAATTTACTTTTCCATTAGTAAATAATTGTAGAGATATCTCTTTTAGATTCCTTGGTCACAGTCTAGAGTGCTTCTTTTTGAAACCTTAAAAAAACCCTTTGATTATATTAAACAAAACTTAAAAAATATAGATTATTTTTAATAATAAGTACATATGTGATTAAATTACATCACATTTGATTTAAAAAATGAATGCATAGTCAAAGGGAATAATGTGTAAAAAATATATAAAACAACTTTGATTTAAAACTTGAGGAGCATTCATAGACTGATAATATTATTTCTTCAATGTTCGTAGCAACATTAAAACGGAATTTTACGTACTAGGGATTAGATGACAAAATAACGGTACCTACTAAATTAAGCCTTGAATTATCTTGTAGAAAGCATAAATATAATTATGGTGCATTAGAGAAAAAAATATATAACTAAAACAATTCTTATAATAAACGTTAGATATTTGAATTTGTTTGAAGATATCCCAGTACAGTTTGATTTTGTATGTAGCGTTTCTACTGCACTGTGCAATTTACGTATCTTTAGTTCCGTTTCGCTATATTGATAGCCTTACTTCACAGATTCATGTAAGAAATGTTTGCTAATCTGCCATCTTTGTCCATTTCATTCAATTCAGATCTTTAGAAAGAGACAAACATACTTCTGTAACTTTACTTATTGTATGAGAGTGATAAGGGTTAGTTTTTGTCTGTAGGTAGTCGATTCAACCAATACTCAAAAAAAGAACTATATAGTTGTTAAATTTCGGTAAAATTATTTAAGCTATCTATTGTTAGCTTGACTAATGTTGAAATAAATACTTTATAGTAAAAAAATATATAAATTTATTAAAAAAATTGACAATTTTTAGCTATTGGTTGAGATCACTACGAGTCTAAAAACTGCTCTAAAGTAAGGCTATTATTTTTCTAAATTAGTTTACAAATTTAGGTTCACCAGTTACTGTAAATATATCCTAAACTGGTCTTAGGCTATTTGATTAAACAGTATTTCTTTTAATTTATGCTTCGATATAAGTTTCGTTTCTCGAGTGCATTGAGGTTGAATAATGTTTTGTTGTTTATAATTAATATTTTATACCAAAGTTAACATTCCCCACTAAATAGTTTAGAGTTTTTTTTTTATATAATTATTACCTTAAAGTGAACCAGTATTTGTAACGTTTCAACTGACGGAACACGCTAACATACTTCTAAGTTTACATTTAAAACTTTCTATTAAATGTAATCATTTAGATTTTTGTTTGAATGTTGATTATTATAAGTTGATTGAAACCAACTGTTGATTCGTCTTCACTTAGACTTAAACCAAATATTGAGCGCGGAGCGTTAGAGGAAATAGTTTATAATTATAAAAGATACCTATTGAAATATATGAATAGTTAATACTAAATAAATATTGTTGTTTTATTCCAATATCCATCGGAAAACGCATTATGTTCCTTTACGTGTTCCACGTTTGAGTGTAAGTATACATTTTTGATAGAACTAGCAGGTACAGCATCTCCCAATACTGTGATCACGCTATGGTCTCTTGATTCGAATATGTCGTGCTGTATTAATTCATGAATCCCCAAGCGACCACCGGTGGCCGCGCATCTATTGTCTTACTATTGTGTTTCTAATTGACGGTATCTGAAGGGTTAAACACATCCTGCTAACCGGTGCGACAGATTTTAAGGTCAATCTTTACGTTTTTTAAACGAAGTGTGTTTCCAAAAAAACAGAACAAAAGCAATTATTTTATCTAAAACGACTTCAGTATGTCAAAATGCTTTTAATGTTAGTAACATGCCTAAAATAACTATTGAAGATGATAAAGGCATTAAGTCCGCCTTTGTACTTTTTGTTGACTGAAGATTAAATAAATAAATACTTAAATAAATATTTTATGATAGAGAGAGCAAGAGCATTCAGAATGGAATGCAAAGAAATATATATTAAATTGGCTGTCCTGCACTATAGCAGTAATTGGGATTGTGCCCAGTAATTAAGTAAAAGAATATTGTTGTACTTGTACATCTCAAGCAAGAGGCCAAAACTTCAGTTATCCTTACTAATATTATAAAAGCGAAAGTGAGTTTGTTTGTTACGTCTTCACGCCTAAATGGCTAAACCGATTTTGATGAAACTTTGTACACGGATAGACCATGTCCTGGAATAGGATATAAGATACTTTTTATTTCGGAAGTATGTTCCTTTGGGATAATTTTCTGCTATCACGCGGGCGAAGCCGCCGGGAGCAGCTAGTTCTCAATATAATACTCGTACTGTTTAGTAATCAACTAACTTAGTTTTGCTATAACAAAATAGACGCCAAATGAACGAAAAGAAATGTAGAACGCCATCAAATACGTCACAGTTGGCTGCTGCATTGCATATCGCGGGTTCGTTTCCCGCACGGAAATAGTACATTGTTACACTAGGGGTGAAAGTTACTTATTTCGTCCCGAGAGAGAGTTGGCGGCCGAGCGTAGCGAGGTCGCTAATTCGAGGGACTAAATAAGTAACTTTAACCCCGAGGTAAGCATTGTGCTTTTCATTACGAATACAAGAAGATAGACCTAGAATTTTTTTTAAATAATTTGACATCTGTTAGGTGAAAGTAAAACTCCCTAGGGATGAAAAGTGTGATACTTTTCAGCCCGCTCCTCAGGCAAATTCAGACCTACTTTCAGAGTATGAGTAATGAAAAAACATTTGTATATGCTACAGATAAACCGATAGATATTCCGCATTTAGTTGTGTCGTGTATGTGAGTTTGACATGTTTGTGAATGCACCCACAATACTGGTATTCCTATATCATACCTACCTGCCTTTTCGAGCATCATTCTCATGAACGTTATGTTACACAGATGGCGCCACTTCACAATAATTCACCTATAAGCGCCATCTCTGTATCGGTACTTATAGTTAGGAACCGCAAAACGAAGCAACGCTTGCAGCTTAGAAAGTTTTGATTGGATGGGTAGAGGGCATTTTCACAAATAAAGAAGAAAAAAGATACCTATATCTAACAAAGGATAGGCAAAAGACTTGGCTCTTAGAAAAGCAAAGAGAGAAACGACTAATGCACAATGACACTACAAGTTGTAAATATGACCAACTAGTTTCTGTCCGCGGTTTCACCCACGTGAAAATAGAAAATTATTCTACGGGAACATACTCACGGGATAGTAAGTGTCTTGTGTGCTATTTTAGCATAATTATGTTCTACCTGTGTGGCTACCTTTCATCCAAATCTGTTCAACCGTTTGATGGTAAAGGAGTGACAACTATTTATGTTATAAAACTATACTATGTAATCCTGGCAAGGTCACTATGTGGGGATGTAGTGTTTTTTTATTATTTTTTTTAAGGAGCTTTGTGTCAATTTAGACTATGTCGCTCCATCGTAGCCAAAGTTTGTGTTACAGTTTATTCTAAGTGGTTGTTAAATTTTGTACAAGACTCTTGCCTCGTCTATTAAAACAACTGTGATCAAGCGATTACCTTTAAAATGTGTTAATATATTAATAGAAGATACATTCATATGGATAGGGTCATAGATCTTATACTATAGGTAGTACAAATACACCTCGATATATTATACTCACTCACACATATTCCAAACTAGCTGGTGCCAGTGGCATCACCCACGAGAGTGTAGAAAATTGTTCAAAGGGAACCTACTTCCGTGATGAAAATCTTCTGTGCTATTCCAAATTATAGTCTACCTGTGTGTCGAATTTCATCCAAATCCGACAAGCCGAGAAGAAACACCAAAAGAAGAAGAAACCCAAAAAGTCACACAAATACAAACATTAGACACTCATAAACTTTTGTCAGAAGAAGAGAAGTAACTCTAAATATTTTACCTATGTTGAACCACTTTGCATAGAGCCGTAAGACAAAAAGTTGAAACGTTATTGAGCTAAGTTGTTAGCTCACCTAAGTGCTTATCTACGAGTAGTAGTACTTTCCTAAGTAACTTTTGGAACTGTTGCTTTTTACCCGACTGCCAGAGAAGGAGAGAAATTTATTCAACACATTGTACTTTAAAATTTGCAGCTGAATTTCCAGCTCTAGTTCGCCTCGTGACTTAAACATCTACGAATCGTTCTGTCAACGAAACATTTCATCAAAGAACCTTATGTTTGGAAACCGGTTTAGAATCATTATGTGTTTCATGTGCTTCTCATCCACGGGTTGTGCGAAAGTGATTCCCGAGCTACTGGTAAGAAGGCAAAGAAGGAATGGGGGTGGGTTTTTGGTTAGTAAAAGTCCGACACATCCTCCCAAAAAAAAAAAATGCTTTTCTCATCCCTTTTCGAGATTTTAACAATATTGTCAACCCAACGTGCTCTTGAAATGCTCTGGGCGCTTACCATGAAGTGTTAAAATATAAGTCATGAGAGCAATAAAGAGGGTTATCTCCATTCCTTTACTGTTAAGTTCATAAAATGTTTCCCGTTAAGAGAGCGCTACTAGTTTCTTTGCCTCAGCCTCATCTCCCAATTAGTCGCACATATGTTTGTATATATTTTTCATTCAACCTACATCAACGTGTAGTACTCGAAAATAAAACATTTACGAGTACTGGCCCCTAGCCAAGTTACAACCGTTTCGTTTGCGTCGAACGCCTCGAGGTGGCCACGCCCCCCATTTTTTTATTCTGACTACGTGACTGAGCGTTGAGATAAAGTCATTCCTGCATAATTTGAAGTTTTCTACTAGCGTTAACGATTGCAGATTATCAACTTGGCTAGGGGTATAACTGGTGGTTTTTAATTGTTTTATTGAACTAGTTATATGTGGTATGATGATCAGAATTAAAATACGTAATAAAAAAGGAAGCCGCTATGTTGTTAGTGCACTATTCGTAGGATACGACGATTTCTGAGTGACGAACGCTATATTTTATGTACTTACACGAGCAAAACTGCGGGCAAAAGCAAGTAAGGTCTGGCCTTCACTTTTCTTTTAATCTAAGAAGATTGTAAGAATAGTGCCCGCATAACTGAATAGTACCTCATCATGATTATTGAGTTACGGTCCCAGCCCTCAGGGGTTGGACGCGTTTGTTCCCAGTTTAGCATTCGTCCCTTTTTGTACCAATTTGTTCTTAATCACTTTAAAAGAGTTTACTTTAACTGAAATAAACTTTGCAGACGGTTGAGCTTTCTAGCGATTTTGTTACGTAAAACAAGTTAGCTAATTATTCTTTTTTTTTTTGGATTTTGGCTTTTCATACCTTGGACAGAGATGTATTGCCAGCGTGGCAATACCACTAGTTTTTTTGGGCAAGTCGACAGATATGTGGAGGAGTTTTTTGACACAATGTTTTAGTTTGTATTTTATTCATTTTAATTTATTTGGGGATTTCTTTTTTTATTGGATTTATAATTAGGTAATTTTTAATGTAAATTAAAACATTCTAGTACAGTTTTTAGATAACTTTCTAATTTGTTTAGTATTTTTTTTCATATCTAGTTTGAAAAGGTTGAAGATTTTTTTGATGGTTGTCTAAATTTCAGTTTAGCGCTTTCCCTTCTAGTTAGATATTAAATGTTTAGGTATGATAATGTTCGATTTTCAAAAAAAAAAAAACTTTTCACTAGGCTAGAATGAAATCTTAGTAATATTATAAATGAAAAAGTTTATATGTAAGTAAAAACTTTTGTTAGTTATTTCTTCACTTTAAAACGGCTTCGTACGAAATTTAGCATATGGGTAAACCATGTCCTAAAATCGCACTTGGAATGCTTTCTGCCGGGAGTATGTTATCTTAGGATCATTTACTACTTTCACGCAGGCAAGGCCACTGGTAGAACTAACCTCTATCAGCGGCTTCGCTGAGGTACTAACCTCATTATTGGCCCTCGGTTTTTCCTTGCGTTATCGCATCAGAAATAATGATATTCGCAGGAGAACCAAGATGGCCAATTTAGTCACTTTCACACTCAACTTTGGCGATTATATACTAATAGTATATAATCGCCAAAGTAAGTAGTAGTGGATAGGGCACATTACTATAGAACAGATGGTCAATGGGCTGAAAGGTTCTGGAGTGGCGAGCGCGCACCGAAAGACACATTGAAAGGCGTCTCACAAGGTAGACCTGGAGAACTTTGCGGGAATCCGATGGATGATTTTCGGAGGCCTTTGTTAAACAGTGGACGTCTTTCGGCTGGAATAGATCTCAGGATTACTTAGCTATAAATAATCCTTATTACGTAGCGCTACTTACTTTTATCTAAAGATTAAATTACACAGTTGATAGATAAATGTTCTAAATAAAAACTGTCAATCCGTCCTACATTTTAATTTGTCAGTAAAAAACGTAATTTTAGGATAAAATTGTAAAAATCCAAGAAAATATTATGGAAGGTAAAGAATTATGCTCTACTTAAGTATCTTTTCAAGAACACTTAATAAATGATAAGATTAATGAGACGTTCTAAAGCCTGGAAGCTGTTTTCAAGATCCTTATGAATGAAAAGATTCCGAGCTTAAATCTGTAGGTATACCTTCCTACCTGCATAGGTTAGTAGTATAGAAATAAATGATTGTGAAGAACCATTGAAAGGGAACCCTCTCAGTATTTATCACGTTGATTTAGTTCCACATACCATCTATACAGGGTTATTTGTAAAACACTGTCAACTTCTCAAGACCATCATGAACAACAACTTTTGTTCTACCACTTTTTACAAAACATTATCAATTTACCAAAAAGAAATCTTCAAGATTTTGTTGTTCTATCTAACGACCGATGGATGCGGGACGCACAGGATCGTTCATTCTGGTTACACTTGGGTGAGGCTTATGTCCAACAGTGGACGTCTATGGGATGAAATGATGATGATGACTGGTCCGATTGCAAAATTTTTTTCACCGATAGAGAGCTGCTTTATTCCTGAGTATTTTTACATTTGACAGGATAGAAGGGAAGAAAAAAACGTGTTGCAAAGACCCCGAATAACGGGGCAAGGGCAGAAAGATGATGATAGGCTATATTTTATGTACACGGGCGAAGCCGCGAGCAAAAGTCGGTCATGTGCATGTTGTATCCATCGGATTTCCGCGACCACTACATCATCTGTCCACATTGTGGGAAGCCTATCAACGCTACGTGTTTCGGTTAGTGGGTAAATATTTTTAAAGAGAACAAAAGCAAAAAAACATATTTGCAAATATTCATATCTGTTAAAATTCAACTGAAAACGCGAAGAATTTCATTTAGGTAAGTAGCTACACAACAGTGTATACTTTGTGTTTATTTTCATAAGACCCTCCCACGGAGTCGCTAGAGGGAATATCAAAATCCATCCTTATTAATTTTTGGAAGTGACATGAACTGAACTTAAATAATACTGGTAAAAAGGAAAACGCTTTTTGCAGCGTAGGTAGCGTACCAATAACATTATTGGTATGCTAATATTACCCCATTGTGATTGACAATGTATGTGCGTATTACACTAAGGCGGAATTTTGTATGTTTATTAGAGCCAAACCGCACGATGTGGTGCGGTGCCGTACCGCAAATATTATGACGAATCGACTGTACACTAGTGACGCCGTTCCACTCGTACGGCCCACCGATTTGTCGAAATATTTGCGTTGCGGCGCCGTGGTGGCCGAGTGGTAATGGCTTCGACTTACGAACAGTAGGTCGCAGGTTCAAACTCTGCCAGGCGCATTACTTTGTGTAATTTATTTCATTACCACTGCTCTCAAAATGTTGAAGGAAAACATCGTGAGGAAACTGGCATGTCCTAGAACCAAAAAATTCGAAGACATGTGACATTCACCAACCCGCACTGGCCCCGCGTGATGGATTACGGCCCATTCCCTCTCCTAGAGAGGAGGCCTGAGTCCCAGCAGTGGGAACATTAAAAAGGCCGATGATGATGTTCATTTTCTCTCGTTTAATCGCTTAAACGAATTTTGATGAAACTGGACACACGGGTAGATCATATCCTGGAATCAGGTATGTTTATTATTCCGGGAGTAAGTTAATAGGGAGACTTTTCTATTTACACGTGCGCGAAGCCGATAGTATCAAGCAGTAAATAAAAAATGAACATAATATATACTTTAGCAGATTAAGGTACTGTATATATCACATCAAATATGTTTTAGGAAAATCTCAACCACCCTTGATTGTGTTTGCTTTCATGAAAGCTTAGACGTTATATTGTATAAATTGAATCCATTTCGCTCAATCTTGTTTACTCACATTCCTTTACATAGAGTTGATGTAAACGTTGGATGAAACTTCCATTTTTTATAAAAGGCACTAACCCTTTCATCGTTTTGTACCTAATGCTAGGGTTTTTAGGGTCTACTTTTTGTTAGTTTTATATGAATATATTTTAAATCTTATTTCCTGCTAATTACTATACTATATTTTTAAATAGCTTAATTAATTTAAAACTCATTGATTTTAATATATGAATGTAGATTATTTTCTGGCCTTTGGAGAAATCTTTCACCCAATATGGAACTCTATACCCAATTTGTCTCTGCCTTGTGCGGTCTGTTTCCAGTTATTTTTGCTTTAATATTGCCTTAATCAATACATACTTAGTGACCCCCAAATAAGCTCACTACGTAGCTTAAATTAGAACTATATTAGTCCTAATCCTAAGCCACGTGGCTCGAACATATTTTTATTTGACATATGTTTCGTAAATATTTATAAAAATATGTTGCTTTATATATTAATTCATAAATTATCATGACGACTAAGTTTAACTTAATTTTGTAAACTGAGGTCTTAGTATTGCGATAGAAATATTGCGATAATAATAAACCAAATAAAATTAATATAAGGAGATTTGCGAAGCATTTGCGTACTTTATTAACGAAAAGAATTACGAAAAATGTATAGTTAGTTTTAATGTTTGCTTTTGAAATTTTTATTTATGTTTACTCGTAAAAATAAATGAATATTTTATTTAAATTTTTAAATTTAGTTGGTCTATCGTTTTTGTTGAATGATGAATCACATTTTTTTAATGGCTTAGTTATAGGGCGGCTCAAAATTTCTATTTTTCGTTTTTTTAATAGGCTCAGCTATGAAAAGGTGTCAAATGATGTGGTTAATTCATACGTAGTCTTATAATTTCTGTTTTTTAAGTTTTATTGCCTCGGATTGCGAAAGAAGTTTTGAAAAAAGTATATTTTTGATATCACTTTTGAAAAGGTTTCATTTGTAATAGTTCTTAAAAGAGATGAATAAGATAGTTAAGTGGTAAATTTATGGACAAAAGTCGAGAGGGGGTGAGGGGAGGGATTTACGATGAGACACGTAATTCATCGTGATGATGACTACAAATGTGAACTAAAGTTAAACTTGTAAATATATACATTAGCTTGTATGTGTATTGTATTCCATATATACTTCTCTAATCATCATAAGATAATTATTACAAAGAGGAAAAAAACATTTTTTTTCATCATCATTAAATTTTCAGCCAAAAGGTGGACATACCTTTGGACACAGGCCTCCCCATGTCTCGCCATAACAACTGGTTCTGTGCGTCTCGCATCCATTGGATTCTCAAGAACCTCACAGGTTCATCGGTCCACCTGAAGAGAGGCTTTCTAACGCTGCGTCTTCATGTACGTGGTCGCCTCTCCAGAACCTTACATCCCCATAGACTAGCTGTTCTGCTAATCATGTACCCTGCCCCTGCTATTTTTGTTTTCAATGAAGAAACTCAAAAACAGTGAATCGATTTTGAAGATTCTTTCACCAGTAAAATGTAACTTTATGTCTGAGCGGCTTCACCCCAGTGGAAGAAGATGTAACGCCACATAAGAACTACAAAGAAAATACGGAATCCTGCATCGCGCTAGTAAAGTTCTCCGCGCGATTAGAGTATATACGACAGCCCAAAATTCATCTATCGGGCAGTTGCTCACCAGACATAACACCCGTCTGGTCGGAGGATCCTCCCTTTTCAACAGAGTTAAGTGAGACTTTCCTCTCTGTTCCACATACCTCTACACAGATATAAAAATGTATGTCTATAACATTTTACATCTTTCACAGGAGTGAAGCCGGCAGCAGACGCTACTAGTCAAAACAAGATAATTATCTTAATTAAAATTTGATACTGGTTTTGAAAGTGTTCGTGCGTGTAATTATTGCTTTGAATTACACCTCCAGGTTTATTTAGCTCAAATTATGTTGTATTTATTAAGATACAGAAATTAAAACAAAACGAACTAAAAAAAAACATTATAAAAAAATTGGAATTAAGAAATAATTAAAAAAATAATTATCTTCCAAGCTTTTACTCACTTAGCTTGGAGTCGGCTTCCAGACTAAACAAATGCTTTGTTTTAAACTCGTAAGTCGGGCCATCACTACTAGAGAAATAAAAAAGTCAAAAATCGAAAACAATTTCATTAAGTACGCGACATTTTGCTTCGCAGTAAATTGGATCAGTCAACTGAAAGAAAAATATCAAACCATTTCTTTTTTGATTAAAAAGTCCAATTAGCTCCGTCGTCTTCGCCAAGCTTCACCTTACCGTTATTTTTCAAAGAACGAGGTGATGTTGTTATAACGTTTCAGTTTTTTTCTTATGGTTTTCTACCTAAGACAAGCCAGCTAGTTATTATTCCAAAGAGATTTATGTTCGTTTTTACAAGATTCGCGGGATAAAATTTTTATTTGCTCTATATTATTTGAACAACGTGACGCAGTGATGCAGAGTTTGAGTTTTTATGGTTTCTGTTATTTCTGTTATACCGTGACATAATAAATACGCATACGCTCTTATAGGTGGGCCAAAAGTATACCTTTCTAAAATCCTGCAATATTTTCTGAATGTTATTTTTAAATTCAAGAGTAGTGGTGGCCGAGTGGTAACAGCCCCGACTTACGAGTTGTAGGTCGCAGGTTCAAACCCTATCAGGCGCATTACTTTGTGTAATTTATTTCATTACCACTGCTCTCGATACGGTGGAGGAAAATATCGTGAGGAAACTGGCATGTCCTATAACCAAAAATTCGAAGACATGTGACATTCACCGAACCGCTCGGGGCCGGGTGGTGGATTACGGCCCGTTCCTTCTCCTAGAGAGAAGGCCTGAGTCTCTGCAGCAGTGGGAACGTTAAAAATGCTGATGATGATGATGATGATTTTGAAATCCAATGTAAATCAAAACTCCGAACTCCTGAAAAATTTTGGATAGAGAAACTCAATCACATTTTGCTTTGATTACCGCCGTGTTTTAGTGGGGGTAATCGATTGCAGGGCCTCTTGCGGCGGGCCCTGGTATAGGCCATGGTTTAGAGTGAAGAGGAATGGTAAACTGTCACCGGTCCTTCTTCGCTAATCTATAAATAAGGAAATCCACCGCAGTTTCCTTTCGGAACAGGAGCCCTCCTGGAACGCTGGAATGCAAGGCAAAGAAGTAACATTGGTAAGGTTTTACTCAGTAAAAGTCTAGCACACCCTCCCACTCTGCTTTAGAGTGGGAGATGCGACCACGTTTCGTTTTAGAGCCATAATTATGACGTCACCGGCACACTAGTCATAGACTTTCATTTGAGTCCCTGTGGTATTTCGGACGAAAAAATACCGTGAAACGTCCCGAACGCTATCCTGCCGAGTTGGATTCGACGATTGACCTCTTTCCCGAAGTCAATTAAAAATAAACTAACTGTACTGTTTGTCCCAGGTAAACGTAATCGTCTACAACTTAAAGTGAAATACAACAACCTTGCCTGAAAGTTCTCGCTAAGTGCGATAATGCCGCCAATTATATGTTTTTCATTATATTTGAATTTCGGAAAATCCGTTCTTAGGGGATGTTTACACCCTATAAGGAACCTACCTACCAACAACAGCTGCAAACAAACAAGACTTAATACGTACTAAAAATATATATAATATAACTCTATTACTAAGGAATACGCGCAGATGCTATCAATCCCTTTGACATATTAATATCAGTTGGATTATCTCTACATTGTTTTGGCAAATTTCATCGAATTAAATTGGATTATGGTACGGTACATCTACCGATTAGGAGGATCTACTATCACTGATCTGTCACAGTTTGTGATCATAGATAAAGGTCAGCTATCTATAATAAACTTATGAAGGTACGAGGTAAAATGGGCTGTTGTCCGCAACTCCACGACTAAGGCGCGTATTTTGCGTACGGTGGTATTATGAAGGTATTATATTTTTTTCAATACACTTGCTCATAAAGTGACTTTTATTGCACTGAACTTATCGCACCTCCGTTCAAATAGTGTCACAACCCAAAAAATGTTTTTTGCTTAATTTGCTGATAATAATGCTAAAATTTCAGAATTCATCATACTTTATGCTCAGGTAGTGTAGTGTGTGTATTTGAAGTTCAATTATTTACCCACAGGAGACCCATTTTATTTATTTATCCCTAAATTTATTACAATTTAAAGTCCATTTTTTTGAGTTGTGACACTATTTGAGCGGAGGTGCGTCATTTATATAATGGCACTTGTTTCCAAACTGTGACATTTTGATTACCATTACGCACTTATTTCAAAATGTACTACACTTCTGGACACATCTATTAGCCCACCTTGTATTTTCAGTTTCGTTTGGTCCTAGCTAAAATTTTATATTAGGTCGAGCAAAGAGTTTTTATGCAGTTTTGAACCTGGCACATTCACAATTTCATTCAATAGTCTTTCTTTGAATTTCGAACACAGAATTTAAAGAAACAAAAGACAATTTGGAGCCTGTTTGTTGATTGAGACTGGCGGCTTTGTTCGTCGCCAAGGAAGGCCACTGGGCACGCCACAATTATGGCAGTAAGTCCCCTTTTTGAGGCGTGGCTGGAAAGACCTCACGGCATCCTTACCTTCCCCATGACGCAGGTCCTCACTGGACATGGCAAGTTCGGGAAGTTCCTGCATCGGATTCGAGCGGAAGAGACGCCCGGGTGCCGCCACTGTGCGGAACGCCCGGAGGACACGGTGGAGCACACAGTTGAGGTGTGCCCTGCTTGGGCGGAGCAACGCCGTGCCCTCGTGGGGGCGATCGGCGGCGGAGACCTCTCGCGCCGGGCCTTGGTTCAGGCCATGGTCCGGAGCGAGGAGGAGTGGCAGGCGGCCGCCTCCTTCTGCGAAGCAGTAATGCTAGCAAAGGAGGAGGCAGACCGCATCAGGCAACGGTGCCCCCGCCGCCGCCGCCGGGATTCCGATCCCGATTTCCGGCCACCGTAGACGCGAGCTCGCGGACGGCGATCGTCCGGTAACTGTCCGGACCGAGCCAAGGCGTCGACGGCGCGCACTGTTCCCGCGCGCCTCAAGGAGTTGTCAGCAACAGGAGGGGCCCATCTGGGTCGAAGCCTACCGGGGTCGGGGTTATCCAAAAGGAAACTAGAGCCCCAGTATGAAGGCTAGAAGGAACGGCGCGGGGTTTTTAGTCAGTAAGACTCTGACACTGTCTCCCGCTCCACCCAAGAGCGGGTTTCGTCAATGATGATTTTCCCCGTCGAAAGAAAAAAAAAAAGGAAGGCCACGATCTCGGGTCACAACTGAAAGGCAGGATCGATTCATCGTGACGACCAGCTTGAGAAATCGTCACCTTACCTCCATTAAGATACAAAACCAACTTCGCGACTTCCACGGAGTATCTACGAGCGCTCGAACTGTTCGGAGAAGGTTAAAAGGACGCGATATGGTACCACATAAGCCAGCTAATGGGCCCAAACTAACGCGAGCCCACCGAACAGCGCGCCTTCATTTCGCACGCTGTCATTTAAATTGGAAACAGCAAGATTGGAGCCGTGTACTCTTTTCTGATGAGTCTAAAATTGTGTTACATGGCAATGATGGAAGGAAGAAGGTCTACCGACGTAAGGGAGAGCGTTTCGCACAATGCTGCTTTGAAGAGAGGGTTGCTTATGGCAGTGGCTCATGGAATGTCTGGGGCGGTATATCCGCGAGCGGCAAAACTCAACTTGAGGTTGTAACAGGACCACGGCTGCCAACATTAAATGCTGAAAGGTACAGTCGTGAGTGCTTAGAACCTCACGTGATACCATACGCGGACTATGTGGGCCCAAATTTCCTTTTTATGCATGATAATGCAAGAGCCCATGCGGCCGGCATCGTCAGGGAATATCTTCGGGATGTGAACATCACAGTTATGGACTGGCCAGCCAGAAGCCCAGACATGAACCCCATTGAGCACATGTGGGACGAGCTAAAAAGACGTGTTAGGGCTCGTCAGCCAGTTGCCCAGACGATGCAGGAGTTGAAAACTGCCATAGAAGAGGAATGGGAGATGATCCCTCAAAATTTCATAGAGCGGTTGATAAACTCTATGCCTAATCGTATAAGAGCTGTGGTAGATGCCCATGGAGGCAACACGCGTTATTAAATTAAACCTTTATTTGATAAAACATGTTTTTTATTCAAAAATCAATGCTCCATGTCGTATGGTATTCTGAATTCAAATTTAAAACAATACGATCGAAAAAGATGGTAAAATGTATCAGGTTTAAAACTGCATCAACAGTTTTTGTTCAATCTAGCAATCATATTTCGGTAGGGGCCATCGAAACCTAAACTCTAAGGTGGGCCAATAGATGTGTTCAGAAATGTATTATATAATATAATTAATAATATTTCTTTCTCACCACTAAATGTTGCAACATTTTTTTTAAACATTATTTTAATATTAAAAGACTTATCATCACAATATTATTTTGAAAGCTGCTTTATTTTTTGCAAAACAATCAAAATAACGACTTTATTATATTCACGGGCGTTATATTTTAGTAGAATGTTGTAGTTAGTACGCAAGTGAAAATTGCTAACACCCATATACCAAATATTATAGTCCCTTTGTTGCCTTAAGAGGGTCCTTCTCAACCCTTCTATCGTTAACCTGAACATAGATTTAAAGCTCGTTGCTTTATCCAACACAATCCAACAACGCTAAGTTAGATAAAGAGACAACGTAATACTGTCATTTACTCGAGTAATAAAGCGCGAGCCATAAATAAATATCTATTAAAAAAAAAGAAAACATTACAAAACTTGTTAAAGTCTAAAACGTGTTTGGATATAAACAAATTATCATTCAGAATTTCAATTAAATGTGTAAAGTTTCTCGTGTCATTCTTCATTAGATATTTTTTTAAATTTATGTGTAGGTACATTATGAAAGGCCAAAGGTCACGCTAAGTCGTAGATTTTCAGAGGTTGTGACTGGATTAGTTTAACATAAATGTATGATTAGATTTCAATAGAAACCTGGACAATATCCACAAAATATCTGTATTTCCAAAATATCTAGAGAGAAATGTGTAATAACGTCATTATCTGCTTACCATCAAGTGGGATCGCAGTGACGCAATGGTTTATAACAATTTAAAAAAAAACACATAAGATAACATAAAATGTATCTCGGGTTGGGTCGGACGCTCTTAAAGCTAAGTCGCCTCGCACCAGGCGTCCTAGTCAACAGTAAACAGAAACCCAGTAAAGCTGCGAGCCACATTCACGCAAGCGTCTCTCTAACAAACTGGGAACTAACTTGAGAACATTTAATTCTGCTGCGGATTTTAACTTTATTATTAATTTATTATCACAGTTTCTCACGTAGCCTTTCGTAAATATGTTTAAGACTGGCTTTTCTCATCTTTACTTGTTTTACCAAAGATTGAACATACTAGATTAAAACTTTGATTTTATAAAATGTCAGATGAGCTGTAGACTAAAAACATCTTACCGAAGGCACCACAGAGAACTTTTTATATACAAGGTGTAAGGGACAGCCCTCCGCAAACTTTAAGGGCTTGCTCAGTAGACAAAACTCAACAAACTTACACAAATTTTACCACAAAAAAAATCGGCCTCTCCATACAAACGTTCAATCAAGTTTATAATTTTGTATGGCGAGGCTGATTTTTTTTTCGTTTACTGAAAAACACATCTTGTGGAAGGTTGTTCAGTTTCGTCTACTGAGCAAGCCCTTAAAGTTTGCGGAATGTTGTCCCTTACACCTTGTATAGAAGACACTGGCCTACATTGACAGAAGAAAAGGAAAGGAAGGAGGAAGGTGTGTGAAAAAGGGAGAAGGAGAATTTCGCCTGGCAGTAAGACTTAATGGATCAATTTGATGTGTAAGACTTGATTATAGAGTTCACAAACTGATTTTAGAGTACAGTTTAATTAATTAAATACCCTAATCATGTAATGAAGAACAGTAACCACTTTAATACGCGTAAATATTTAATTAATTTTGAGAAGTTACTTGTATTCCCAGTGGAAATAAACAAAGCGCAATAGTTTTACGATGTATTGCAGCAGAATATAGTTTGAACATGTACATGAGAACATGTTGCAAATTCCCTATGCCTTCATGTTTCATGCGAGAAACGATCTACCAGTAAAACCCGTATGCCACGAAGTGTGCTTCTTAAGGTAACTACGCTAGAGGAGCCGAACATGAGCGGAGCACTAGCCGAGCTCAAATTCGTCTAGTGTGGGCTGATTATAGAGGAGCCGCACACGAGCAGACCACTAGCCGGGCTCAAATTCGTATACTACAGAATGAGTCGAGAGGAGCCACACACGAGCGCGTTACGAGCGGATTACGAGCTGTGCTCAAATTCCTGTAGCGTGGACTGACTCTAAACGAGCCGAGCACGTGCAGATCACGAGTCGGCTCAAATTCCTGTAGTGTGGACCGACTCTAAACGAGCAGTGCACGAACCGAGCTCAAATTCATGTAATGTGAACAGACTCAAAAAAGTCGAGCACGAGGAACACGAGACGAGCTCAAATTCGTGTATTGTGGACTGACTCTAGAAGAGCCGAGCACGAGTGGAGCACGGGCGGAGGACGAGCGGAGCACGAGCGGAGCACGAGCTGAGCTCAAATTTGTGTAGTGTGGACTGACTCTAGAGGAGCAGAGCATGAGCGACACTATACGAATTTGAGCATGGCTTGTTCTCCGCTTGTGCTCGGCTTCTCTAGTGTAGACCCACCTTATGTATTGCTCTTTTAGTCCTGTTTTTATGACGCTGGCTTTGTGTTGCGATAAATTTAAAATGTGCTACAGTGCGCTGTCAAAGAATTTTCCGCAAGAGTCTGTTTTCATACAAAAAATAACTGTAATTTTTGTTAATGAATCTATATTTTTTCGTAAAAATAGCAGTCTCTACCCTTTTCTTAACTGTGATTTATAGCTAAATTGTAGGCATTATTTTAGTACAACGACGATTTTAGTCCCAGTTGTGAATGAGTTTGAAAAATTTTTATATCCCAACAAAAACGTTCCTATGCAGCTACTGTATACGTTTCTTTTAAGCCTTTGTGGCACCCGTCCACTTTTTTATCACTCAACACAGCCATTTATAAAGACCATAGTCCCAAGACACACTAAAATGCCAACATATAGGTATACAGGGTTATTTGTAAAACACTAGCAACCTCTTAGGTGCTAGTTAAGAACATCATAAACAACAACTTCTGTTCTATGACTTTTTACAAAATATAATACATGTACCAAAAACAAACCTTCAAGATTTCGTTGTTTTATCTAACACATTTCAACTCTGTATTTTGCTGTACCTACCTACGCCTCCTGCACACTGTTCTTGTAGTAATAGTAAGCAGGCGTCCGAAACATTGCCATCACACCTACCTAGCAAGCATTCGCACCATTTTCGTATACTCATCACACTAGAAAATTGATACGCCAGCATTTACTTTGTAACAATATTTTTATTTTTGTATGAAAATCTGATGAACTAAAATATGATATTTTTTTTAAAGTCACAGAACAAAAGTTTTTGTTTATGATGTTCCTAACATAGTCCTAAGAGGCTGCTAGTGTTTTACAAATAACCCTGTATAATTAAAATACCTACAATATTATGCAATTATATTCTTGGCATAAATGTTATTTATGATATAGTAACTAAAGTCGAGGTGTGCAATTAAATAATCTTGTCGTGATGAGTTCGTCTCACCCAGAATAGTTCTGATACTACATTTATCTAATATTTTCATACACATAAGATGAGTTAAAACTGGACCAAAAGATCTGCTGGAGTTTGTTGAATGTGACAAGCACTGGACTAGATGACGTGGCGTTGTTTGACTACCCGTGTATACTAAGCTGACCCAGCAAACTTCGTACCGCCTAACAGTCAAAGTATATTGTATATATTTCAATGAATTCAAGCATTTGCGATGAAACAAAGCCTAAATAATAATATATTAAGTAACACACAATTTTAATGTTCTCTACGTCGATTTCGTACATTTTGCGTGATGCGCGCACAACTAAAAACTTCTACAGATTTATTATATGTATAGATTTATTTTAGCTGTATTGCAGGACAGGAAGAACTATTTTCATGAAGACTATTTTAATAATGTTTTCTGGCATTAAATCCTTCTTCATTTATCGTCAAAGAACATAACTTATAAGTACTTATCTCTTCCGGGATCGAGCTGACTTACCGATGTCAACCCATTGTCTTGCTCGCCACTTAGCGATGCAATTATTTGTAGCATTTCGACGCTAACTGAAACCATCAAATTGCTTGAGATTACTTGGAAAGTTAAAATCCTATTTAAATGTAGTTAAAATGTTTGTAAGAGTTAATGGACAATCCAAAATTTGTGACAACTTTGTTACTAAATCGAACTTAACTCAAGTTTACAAAATGTTGTTTAGTAAGTATTTGGCAAGTAAAACTTAATCAGGTCAGTTATAAATATTTTAGTCTTACCTACCTGTATAGTACTTAATTAAAAACTGTATCTATTAATTATCTCACTAAGGTATTTCTTGTATAAGCTCATAGAAGGGATTATATCAATACATATTAGAAAACAAAGTCCCCCGCCGCGTCTGTCTGTCTGTTCGCGATAAACTCAAAAACTACTGCACCAATTTTCAAGCGGTTTTTACCACTCGATAGCGTGATTCTCGAGGAAGGTTTTAGTATATAATTTGTTAAGTTTTGGTAAACTATTTACTTACGTTTGTCGGTATTTATTTCTAGAAAAGAACCCGTGTGAAGCCGGGGCGGGTAGCTAGTTTCTTACAAACCCTGGCAACCGAGAAAATTTAAGTCAAAGTTTTGTAGTTCTTCGTATCGTATCCGTCAAAGAAAGATCTTATACGAGAAGTGAATTTAAAATTGGATTCGCAGAAAGAGTGGAAATATAAAAGTGCAAGCAATGCAATTTGTTAGTATTTTTAGTATCAATATTATTTTCTGTCTGGCTGTCTGGTAACAAAAAAAAAAAACCGAGGGGAAGTTGAAACTAAAAGTAAAGAACCGAATTGTTAGTCCGAAAGGTAGCTGAGCCTTGGTATGAGAGCACGAAGGAACGGGGTGGGTTTTTAGTCAGTAAGAGTCAACACTATCTCCCGCTCCGCCTAAGAGCGGGAGTTGTCTAATTCAGTGATTAAAATAATGAAGGGCCTTTTTTCCAAGACGAATCGATATTAAAACTCAATATTATTATTTGTTATTATTTATTGTTATTAGATAGATTCTTAAGTACTTATTTCGTTCAGACAACAACGTGGTCAGATATAAAATTATACTGGGATTTCAAGATTACCTTGAACTTAATAAAAATCTTTTGCTATTTCTGGATTAATTATAATATAATCAGCCTTATAATGTTCCCACTTAAGACTGAGACTTTCTCTCTAGGAAAGAAAGATAATCTACCTCGCAGGGTCACAGGACATGTCACATGTCTTCGAAGTTCTAGGACATGCAGGTTTCCTAACGATGTCTTCCTTCACCGTTTTGAGAGCAGTGGTGATGAAACAGATTATACAAGCTTATGAATCTGGCTGGGTTTGAACCTGTTTCCTAATTTGTAAGTCAAGGCCGTTACTACCACTGTTCACATCATCATCATCATTTCAGTCGATAGACGTCCACTGTTGGACATAGGACCGCATCCTTATTAATCAGAATGAGGGCTAGCAGCCACAGCATTTTGAAAACCCTAGCTGAACAGCACGATGCACCTATACTCAGACACTGTGTCCGGTTGCTTGTGCGTCAATGATGTTTATATGTGTGTGCGATTATTTAAATTCAATTAATTAATACTAACCCTTAGTTGACAAGTTTATTTTTTGTACTAACCAGTGGACCGATGTTGTCGAATTAAATAAATAAATAATAATAATTATTATTATAGGCCTCCCATGAGGGTCGCCACAATGAACGATCCTCTGCGTTTCGCATCCATTGGATTCCCGCACCCTTCACCTGGTTATCGGTCCACCTTGTAGGAGGCTTTCTAACACTGAGTCTTCCGGTACGCGGTAAGTGGCTTAAGTGTCAATGGGCTGAGCACATTGCTCGTAGAACAGATGGTCGAAAGGTTCTGGAGTTTATTATTGCTGACATCCTGGATTAATTATTCTTGTTAATTTAATTTATTTAAAATTTAGCACGAGATAAGGCAGTCTTTTATCTAATCAATTACCAATATAATTTAGTGTGTCACAAGCTCTCAAACGATTTCCTAGCAAAACCCAGTCACAGTACTCCTCCGGCACCAATTTGTTACCTCTCACGTTACACTATCTCACCTAGTTAGGATCCGTAATGTCTAATTTGGGAATACTATTGTAATAAAACGTGAGCTTCTAACCTAGAATATCGACTAACAATGGAGGCAAACCGTTACATAATAAAAGAGAGAACAATAAACGTGCAAGTACAAAACCTTTTATTTGTTCGTTACATAAAACAGATGAGGCGAGGGAAGTATAATATTGTACAGGAATATTTGCGCAAATAATTTTTTGCTTATCAAACCACTAGAAACGGGTAGAGGGTTTTAAAAGCTTTCACACGTTTATTTTTCGTTTGTTTATTACCTAAGTTTAAAATAATAATGATTAATTTGAATAAAATAATAATTTGTCTAGTTATTTGATAAATTTTTAGTAAAACTATGCTTTCAACCCTTGGTTAAGGATCCTGAGGCCCTACCACGAGATCTTAAAAAGATTCATTTGATGACCTAAATTGAACTGTTATATATATTATCCTAATAGTAGATATCATCTTAAAAGAAATCTACACTAATTTAATAAAGAGGTAGATTTTTTTTTTTGGTTTGTATTAGGTAATCTCTGAAGTCTGAAGTATTGGTCCGATTACTAATTTTTTTTTCACCGATCGAAAGCTGCTTTATTCCTAAGTGACATAATTATAGGCTATATTTTATGTACGCGGGCGAAGCTGCGGGCAAAACCTAGTAAATTATAACGTAGCAATAATTAGAAAAAATGCGTGTAAAAACAACATTACCAAAAATATATCGAACTTTGTTGAATTCAAAGCGAATAATAATAGTTTATCTAAGACCTCAGAAAGTAGTGTTTCGTATTAAAGCTATGTTATTATATTAAGTATTTTGGCGACCGTAGAGGCCGCACAAATATTAACAACATATATTAAGAACACGAAACCTTTCATTAGCGTCTTCACGAATCACAGTATTAATATATATGTATTATTGTGTCTGTCAAACAAATAGAACAATTGTCTCTGGGCAATGACCGTAATGCAATAAGTTCGGCACGTACCATAGACGTGACCAACAAGACATTGAACGGGAAAGTTGTGTGATATACTGTGTAGAAGTTTGGTATAGTTTAGACGGCACGGTTGGCGCAGTAGTTGAGCGATTGGCTGGTTGTGCTTTAAGTTTAAATGTTTGGGAATGTTTTCAAGTACAGGGGAAATTACTAGCATTATTATGAGTGGGAGGTCTGTTCCTCCACATTTCGCATCCCTAAGAGATGTTGTAGGAGGTCACAGATCTTCTTGTTTTTACAAGCTTTTATTTAGTTGCACCTGTCTGTCATCAAATCTTATAAATTAAATTTGATCCACTTCCCGGTTACCGATTGAGCTGAACTTTTTCAGATGACAATTCAACATTATTATGATATGGCGATGGATGGATGATCTGATGATGGAACTGGAAGGTTATAGGAATATGGTAATTAAACGCCACAACTCCATCGAGTTTGGGCTCGTATGATTCGTCTTGACGAGTATTAATTATATAAGTATACCAAACTATAAAAGCTTGCTATAAAAAATGATTTTCAATAAAAGCTTGTTTTTTATTTATTATGAAGAAATTTGGATAGGTTTTAGTCTGTAAAAGTCTGACTTTACGTTTCACACCATTCAGAGCGAGAGAAATTATTTGGTAATTTTCCGCTCTGAATGGTGGAAACTGGATACAAAGGTTTTATATTCATTTCTGGTCCCTATAACTGGGCAATGTATAGCCAAAGTATATATATGATTGTTTCAAAATTTTGGCATTAACAAGGAACCTAATTGCGTTATCTTTGTCTTTACATATCAAACGAGCGCAATGGGACTATTACTTATTCATACGTAATGGTCTCCGAAGTTGAACGCGGTCTATTAAAATTCAATGCGACATTCAAATGTTGAGTACGACGTTTCGAAGTTAATGCGAATTACACCGAATATGTCAAGTTTCGTAAGCCGAAACAAAATAAAATGTAAATCTCTGTACGATCACTTTATTTTAAACTTGACTGTCAGATTATATTTTTTTATTTAGTAAAAACATTTTTTAAGAAGTACCGATTTGGGTTGCCGCTTTCAAAAGGGTAAAGAAAAACATCGTGAGGAAACCGACATGTCCTAGAACCAAAAATTCTAAGACATGTGACATTCGCCAACCCACACTGGGCCCGCGTGATGGATGACGGCCCCATTCCCTCTCCTAGAGAGGACACCTGCTTGATTTATGCTATTTTACTGTTGAACATAGGCCCCCCCAAACGTCGCCATAACGAAAGGTCCTGTATCTATTGGATTCCCGCGACCACAGCCAGATCTTCGATCAACCTTATGGGAGGTATTCCAATGCTGCGTCTTCCAATTTTGACACCAAAATTACAGAAATAAGTTTTACCCATTTTTTTCTGACTTAGTATAGTATCGTTACCCTACCCGTGACGTCAACTGTAATACCTTGTTCGAGGAAAATGAATGAAGTTACCTGCGCAGCTAATTAAGATAATCTTCAGAGCAAGGACATGCTTCCTCCTAAGAAATTACTTTGTTTAGCTCATTTTTGTGACGAAATAATTTATAAATTCATAAGGGTTTACTTGTTTCAAATTTTATGTGAAATACGGAATACGAAAGCAAAAAAACATAAAGTATATTCTATAATTGAAGTGTGTGCTGATTCGATTTTGAAAATTCGTTAACAGACGATTACAATATTACTCTATTGTCTAAGATTTCTCCTGATATTTTAGTGGGAGATACAAAAAAACCCTTTGATACCTTGATCTTATGTAATATATCCCAAAATAAATTTACGAATCTTGTAAAAAAAACTACGGGTATGACGCTGCGATTAAAATAAACTATTATAAATCGTCCTTGCGCCGAGCCCTGGTACAAGCCATGGTCCAAAGCGAAGAGGAATGGTAGGCGGCTGCCTCCTTCTATGAAGAGGTAATGCTAGCAAAGGAGGTGGCTGCGCCAGGTGCCCTCAACACCCCAGTTTTCAGTCACCTGCACCGTAGGCAGTTCCCGGTCACGGACATGACGCGTATATTAGCACCGCTCAGCTCAACCATTTTGAAGGGAACCAAAGGAACCAACACACGCGCCGCCATCGGTGAGCCATTTGAGTGAGCACGACAAACTCTCCACTGCCATACTCATTTATGTCAAAAAAGTCCATTTCTAATTTGCTTAAGCCAAATTAAAGGAAACTTAAACTATTATCATTACTCGGTTTTTACTTTTAAACAATGATGAATAGATAAGTGTCTATGAATTTTTCCTCGAAACTTTTAGAAAGAAGAACGCCATATATAACCTAGTATAGCGTATAAGCACACTAGAATATAGGTCTTTGTCCCACAACATTATTTCAAGTTTCTCATTTATTGTTATGACAACTTGTTGCTTCATGTGAAATAAATGTCTCGCAAATATTATGTGTCGTAGAAGTTTACGTGCAAAACTTTTGATTTACAACTGAACATGTTCTTACGCCTCCCTCATGACAGAGTTTTACATCAAGAAATATTGTTTACCTTTAGGCACAAAAAAGGTCTATTTTCAGCAATAACAGGTCCCGTTATGAATACAAATGTGTTCCCATAAAAATGTTACGACACAAGTAGGTTAAGAGACTACATCATAATATTTATTTAATGGAATGGTTTAACAGCTTTCATGGAAAATATTGTACTGTATTGAAACGCTTTTCAGTATCATTAGAAGTATTGAATTATGTAGTAGTGCAAAAAAGTGGTGGCCCCGTGCTAATGGCCCACCAACCCAGCGCATTATTTTGTGTAATTTATTTCATCACCACTGCTCTCAAAAAATAGTGAAAAAGCCGACATGTTTTTGACAATTCGAAGACATGTGATATTCACCAATCTGCACTAGGCCCGCGTCAGAAATTAAGGCTCATTTTCTCTTTTAGAGAGGAGGCCTGAGTCCCAGAAGTGGGAACATTACAAGGCTGGTGATATTGAATTATTTAGGTGGAATCAGAACCTACTTTTGCGGTATTGATCAAAAGAGTTATTGCCGATTACAGGAACACGGTATCCAAAATGCAAAAGACAACTAATAACTGAATGTTTTCATCATCATATCAGCCGAAAGTCGTCCACTGCTGGACATAGGCCTTCCCCAAGCGTCGCCACAACGACCGGTCCTGTGCGTTACGCATCCATCGGATTCCTGCGACCCCGACCAGGTACTGAACATAACCCAAGTTAAATTTTAGTCAGTAAAAGTCTTACACTCCTTCTCACTTATGTGAAGATTTTCCTTCTAAAATATAAATAAAATAGGCACCAACCTACTCTGAAGTCTCTTCGAATAATTGATTTCGTTTGGTTCTGGTATTGATTAATGATTTAAAAACATATAAAAGAATTTGGGAGAAGATGGCATTTATTATTATTATTCTTAACCAGTACCTGCCTCTTTGGTAGGCAATATTTTCTTCTTAAAATATAATAAAAGCCAAAAAGATAAGTCACTGTATCTACCAAATAGGTGCTCCAATTTTTATGACTAGACTACTTAAGGGGATTTCTTTTAAGTTTGCACCTTAACACAACAAGCAATATAAGTCACTTTCAGAAAAAAAAAGTGTTATTTCAAAATAAAATTACGTAACATCAGGCCTATATCTATTTTATAAATATGTAGGCACCTAAAGTACTACCTGTAAACTGCTACCACCTAAACTGTACCTAAAGTACCTACTTACTCATATTTTACTAAAATAGCTAAGCTTCTTGTAATACGACGAACCTATTGCCGTAACTGAGAATTTTTAGAGGAAAATTCTGGAAATCGATCCCAAACAGATCCCCTCATAAAAAAATCTGACAAACATTTTATCAGTAAAGGGTAACATAAAACATTTAGACTAAAGACCTATATTAAGTACCTTCTCGCAGGCGCTCAGTCCAATAACTTCTCAATTACGTATCTACTAAACTAAGTACAATATCGCGATAATATTTTCCGATCAACGTTATTGGAATTTTCTTTCTTGAATCGAAAAATATCATGATTTGTGACCTACATACTTAAGATATTGAAAGGAGTATACTTAAATCCTTTAAACGTTGTAATTTTGGTCATCAAACTACCTAGGTACTACAATAACGATATTCGTAATTTTAAACATGGAAATATTTTTAATTATATCACTCAAAATGTAAAAAACAGAGTATCCAATACGGGGATAAAGCTGTCTTTGTCTTAGATGGCTTAAATTTCTCACTTCACTCGGGTTTCTATATTTACACCCTCGCAGTGCTCGGGATTTAATTATGTTAATCCCTCACTGCATATGGGCAATATTCGTTTTCAGAATACAACATGCCATCCGTGACTTCAAGACAGTGCTTTATCTCGCGGGATATGTCATTGGATGGTTTCCAAACGTAAAAAAAAAACCCTTTTACGTGAAAATGCTCGTATAAAAAAAGAACAATGACCGCTAAGGCCACGTTTAAATGAAACAACTATAGATATTTCTTTGTTGTAAGTACAAATAAATTATTCCTGTTAGAATTTTACGATTGTGCCTACGCTGTATAGAGCCTTTGTAATGGCCTATAAAATAAGCTAGTGAGTAACAACGTAATGAATCTGTGTTTATCTGGAAATTGAAGATTCGTTTGTGCTAACGCAGGAAAGAGAATTTTCTTTTAGAAATGTGTAATGGCTGGGGCATGAGAGCCGTTCCCTCGCTCGTGCGGCCACCTCTTTAACTATCATTACCACTTTACAGAAAAAGGCAAGCATTCCATCTCGCTTCGGACCGTGGCCTATACCAGGGTCCGGTGCAAGAGTTTGTTGCCACCGCTCGCACCCGCGAGGATACGGCGCCGGCGGTGCTCCGCCTAAACGAGGCTCACCTCTACCGTATGTTTTACCGTATCCTCTGGATAATCCACTCAAAAGTGACACCCGTGCGTTTCTTCCGCGTGAATTACGTGCAGAAACCTCCCGAATTTACCATGTCCAGTGAAAATCAGCGTCATGCAGAAGGTGAGGACTCCGTGAACAAATGAATAAGATTTTACTCTAAATTAAAATTACGAATTAATAAAGATGTTTGAAAAAAAAAGACGTAGGTACAGCACCGACCCTATAATTATAATTCTATTATCTTAGACGACAGACAGGGGAGATTTCATACAAAATTAAAGGTAAGAATTTATTAGCGAACATTTTATATTAATGAAACAGCAATTACGAAATTCATTCTTATTTAAAAAAGCTGGAAACCATTTGAAGCATAAAAAATACATTACACAAAGCGTTATGCTGATAAGGAAATGTTTCATAAGTATTTCCTTTTACATTTTTTATTTGTGTTGAGTATGTAAAAAGGAGTACGCAATACCAACATCAAGCTACAGAGCATATTTTCATTCTATACAAGGCCAGAAAGCAACCATAGGAAACTTCTCGGGTAGACCTTGTTTTGCTATTTTTAAATATGCGATTCTAATATTGTGTAAACGAATGTTTTGTACCGTACTTGTATGGTTTGTATCGTGTACGCACGTGTCCTGGTTCCAAACTATACTACGCCACTTGCGTCTGAAAAGAGTTGAGATATCATCATCATCTTCATCATTTTAGCCAAAAGACGTCCACAGCTGGACATAGGGCTCCCTAAGTGTCACCACAACGAACGGCCCCTGCATCTCGCATCCTTCGGATTCCTACGATTCTCACCAGGTCATTAGTCTACCTGCGTCTTCCGGTGCGCGGTCGCCACTCCAGAAACTTGCCCTATCGACATCTGTTATACGAGCAATGTGCTCTGCCCACTGCGGCGATTCTTTGGGTTACATCAACGACCTTGATTCTCCTGCCAGAGATCTATAGTTTAATAGAATCATTTATATTGTGATGTTTAAACATTATTAGTGTAGCATAATATGATTATGTTAATAACAATGGCTAACCTAGCCTAACTCTAATAACTCATCAACAATAGAGAGGATTTGGCGGTCGGCTGCCGCTGATACAGCACGCTCACTCTATTCACGCGCTAGCACGCTTTAATGGTCACTGTTTTAATCTAACCTAACCCAGGCGCGCTTATTTCGATCTATATGTTGCAGGTTTTTACAAAATTAGGTTTTTGATGAAAAACCGGAAGATGACAAATTGTAAACTCAATTTCATCATAAACCTGTTACAGTCCAGATTTTTGATCAAAAACCTGAACTAGTTTAGGTTTATGATGAAGTTCTGGGCAAAATTGCTTTGTTTTATGACAAAATTAATTTAAATGAAATAAACAAAACAATCATTTGTAACTTAGTAGAAAGGAATTATTTATCAAAATTTTACATCCATGATCCAATCAATATTCTCGTTCTTCAATATAATTATGATAATGTTTCAATTTTACCTGATTTTCAGTTACTATTAAATACGACTAAACAGAGTCAAATTAAAAAAAAAAAAAACATGTAATAAAAATAAGTTTACCACGTGCTTGCTTTTTTATAAATCTCTTATTATAAATTATTTGTTATGACAGTTTGTAGACTTGTGACCTCTAGAGTTGCATAAAACATTTTTTTTTTTTTTGGCATGCACACCGATTAGTCTTGCAGCGTACTTTAGATTTTTCACACGAGCATTTCTTAAAACCTTGACCTCCAAATAAAGACATCTTTAAAGCAATTTCACGCAAACTCAGTTAATTGGTCGATACAGGTTCGTTAAAAGCAGTAGCAGATTGATCATAAACCTAAACTAGTTCAGGTTTTTGATAAAAAATCTGAACTTTTACAGGTTTATGACGAAATAGAGTCTAAGATTTGTCATCTACCGGTTTTTCATCAAAAACCTAATTTTGTGAAAAACCTGCGACATATACACGATTTAGTCCATACGCGTAGTATTAAGGAATAAGGTAATGAATTAGGTCACCACGAAGTGCACGCGAGTGTTTACGTACTACTCTAGTATAGATTGGAAGACCATAGTCAACAAGTGATTTTTAGTCTCTGACTGAAAATGGGTTTTTAGCCGAAAACGAAAACGTAAATGATTTAGGGTGGGTTGTTTCAAAAGGTCGGTTAACGTTACATACGAACAGTCAAAAGTTACTATTACGTGAGAGGTTTTACGTTCGTCAAATTCAGAGCGTTGTTTCAAACACACAGTCAAAGTTAATCGGGTTGCCAGTAGAAAGCAACACATTTTCCCAATAAAAATGGTCGGGAGATTTTTTGAGTATGGCAAAATTGCATCGTTTATGTCATAATTTGATCTATCGGTTCAAAACGACAACATCAAAGTGACATTATTGACTAGCATATTATATTCGGTAATTCATTAAAATTAAAGAAAATATAAAATGGATACGTTTACACCAAAGTAAGTACCAACAATATAATTACACGATAATATTTTTTAAACTATAAGATAGGCAACGGTATTTCTCATTTTTTTGGGTTCACGTGGTGTTTTATTTTTACAGAGAACGTGCTGTAAATTTCACACTACTGGAAAAACAGCGCTTCCAAGCACTACTTGAAAAGTATAAGGACACCGGTGGCCTTAGGGGGTCACACCGGCGGCCACAGAGCAATCGCCCGGGGCCTCGCTCTTGCAGGGGCCTCGTGTCAAGCAAATTTTTAAAAACACATCGCAAACATCAATTTTAAAATTTATCATCCCTGTATTTGTTAATTTTGTAAATCTTTCAATGTAAGTAAAAATATTTTAAACCTCAAATTTTATTTATTTGTATAACTTTAGCATTTACACCTACCAACAAACCAGACCTACTTTCGCATCACATAGGTACTTTTCCCGAGGACAAAGGGCCTCGAAAAGACCTGCCGCCCGGAGCCTGTGGGCAAAAATCATCCAATGACAACCCCCGCTCTAGGGTGGAGCGGGAAATAGTGTCAGACTCTTATTGGCTAAAAACCCACCCCGTTCTTTCTAGTCTCTTCATACCGGGGCTCGAGTTTCCTTTCGAATAACCCTGGCCTCAGTAGGCTTCGACCCAGCTGGGCCCCTCCTGTTGCTGACAACTCCTTGAGAAACGCGGGAACTGTGCGCGCGGTCGACGTCTTGGGCTCGGTCCGGACAGTTACCGGACGGTCGGACAGCGAGCTACCCATGACTCGCCGTCCGCGAGCCCGCGTCTACGGTGGTCGGAAATCGAGATCGGAATCCCGGCGGCGGTGACGAGGGCGCCGCTGCCTGATGCGGTCGGCCTCCTCCTTTGCTAGCATTACTGCTTCGCAGATGGAGGCGACCGCCTGCCATTCCTTCTCGCTTCGGACCATGGCCTCAACCAAGGCCCGTCGCGAGAGGTCTACGCCGCCTATCGCCCCCACGAGGGCACGGCGATGCTCCGCCCAAGCAGGGCATACCTCGACTGTATGCTCCACAGTGTCCTCCGGGCGTTCCGCATAGTGGCGACATTCGGGCGTCTCTTCCGCTTGAATCCGGTGCAGGAACCTCCCGAGCTTGCCATGTCCGGTGAGAACCTGCGTCATGCGGAAGGTAAGGACGCCCTGAGGTCTTTCCAGCCACGTTTCAAAGAGGGGACTTACCGCCATAATTGTGGCGTGCCCATTCATCCCATAGATATACGTTATATATACGCGTTTTAAATACTTTTTTCTTTTAGTTTGTATCATCATCAGATGAACTATCGTCGAATAAAAACGAATTTAATACAAAAGAGTCCATATTGTTGAACGGAACTACTTGAAAACGACAACAAACATGGCGTAAAATGACGTTAACTAGTGGCTAGGGCATCAGTAATGGTAATAGTAACTTTTTAACGTATTTTTGGGCCGCCATTTTTTGAAACAACCCATTTTTTGGTTTAAAGTACGTTAGCGCCGTTTTTAACTGTTACTCATGAGTTAAGTATGGATGAAACAACCCGCCCTTAGACATTACTATTCTACCAGATTTATTCTCCCGATTTTACAAGCTTTTATTTAGTTTCACCTGTCCCGATGTTTGTCTGTAATAAAATCTTACAAATTAAATTTGACCCACTTCCAGGTTACCGATTGAGCTGAAATTTTGTATGCACATGTAAATCAGACGACAATGTAAAATTATTATGACATGGAGCTGATCTAATGATGCAACCGGAAGGTGGTAATAAGAACATTGTAGTTAAACGACACAACCCCCTAGAGTTTGGGCTCGTATGATTCATCTTGACGAGTATGTTATACAAGCTTGTTTATTATTTCTTTATTTGTTTTTCGATGGCTAATGTGTATAATTATAATGTGTAACAAGTCCGATACATCATCGGAAAGGGCATTTCTTGTAGAAAATAGTTACATAAGATGTACTTTTTCTCCACGGATTTTTGATATTCGGCTTGGCCGAAGTTTCGGCTGGTTTATGGCCGAAAATGAAAACATTACCGAATAGACATTTGTTGGCTGAAAATGCCGAAAACGAAAACAAATAGGTACCTATTCGATCGGTCACTAGTGATTTTCAATTCATGCGCAATTAGTGCCACCGGAATTCTGATCCTGATTTCTGGCCACCGTTGGTACGAGCTTGCGGACGACGCGCAAAAAATGGATACTATGCCTCATATAAATAAAAATTTATAACTTCAAAAGGAATATATCCTGTGGCATTCATACGCAAAACGAATAAGAGCCACAGCGACATCGGTGCGGTGTGCATGCTGTTTTACATTTTCTGATGTTTGCAACTTTGCATTTAACATTTTTATTTGCATATCAACTCACTTCATGTGTAATGCTTTATATTTAAATCACTTTAGTCATATTTACGAGTGATGTAGCAAGTTTGGAAGTATTCCTGACTCTGCAAGTGACTGGCTTGTTTGCAAAAGGTTGCAGATGAGGCTGAGGGCTGATGACCAGGTAGGCATGCTGATGCTTACTGTCTTACTTGAGTCGTACTATATTTGTAGATTATTTTAGTTATTAGTTTGATTTCATCTATGTTAACTTAGTTTTAGTTATGCATTTGGTTCAATTATACTTATAATATAAAATTTCTTGTTGAGATAAGGTTTGCTGTAAGAAAACCCAATTTTGGGTTAAGCTCGCCTGTGTACATCGGCTACTACTGTGTACATTTTTGTAAAAGTTATGTTCAATAAAAAATATAATTTATTTTTTACTTTATCTTAAGAAGTCAATTGGCTGTCCCAGTAATTATTTCATAACATATACCAAATCGCTTCTTTGTCTAGAAAAACCTTAACTAGCCAAAAAGAAACCAGATATCTAGTCAATAGTACGAACATTTCCAATATCTATATTTTTTTGACAGCAACAAGACTGTGACTCATGATATGTTTTCCTATAACACAGGGAAAATTAATAAATCAGGATGGAGACATATTTATAGTCAGATAATGATCAACATAATGATAGATTATGAATTGTTTTATTCTCAAGAAGTTTTGCATGATGAATTGAACCAGAGGCTGCCTAGCGAGAATGAAAACGCAACACCATCAACTAGTAGCAATGAGTTTTTTCTATTATAAACATATGTACATCATGCACCAAAACATAGCTGGGCTTCTAAACAAGACTGACTTACTAGTTATCCATATCCAAGAGCTGCTGAATAAGAAAATAGACGTTGACGTAATATGCATCACAGAGCATTTTGTCATTTCTGGACAAGAGGGACTAATCAACATTCCAAATTACAAACTTGCTGCGGCATATACAAGGAAAAAACAAAAGCGAGGAGGCTCTTGCATTCTAGTCAAAACTGGTTACGAATTTAACGTATTGACAGAGACAGAAAAAATGTCTATTACAGGAGTTATAGAATGCTGTGCAATAGAGTTAACCAAACAAAATTTAGTTATTATATGTTTATATAGGCCACCAACGATGTCTAATTTCAATTTATTCTGTGATAGATTAGAAACTTTATTAAAAAAAATATGTACTAAAAGGAATAGAAAGATATTGCTATGCGGGGATTTCAACATAGATATTTTGAAACAAAATAGATATACTTTGGACTTTGAAATCTTACTTCTCAATCACAATCTCAAGTTAGAAATTAGACAACCAACTAGACCAAAGAGCTTATCTTGTATTGATAATTTTGCGCACAATTGTCGTAAAAAGTGTGATAGCGAGGTAATAGACTTCGCTCTTTCGGACCACTCAGCTCAATTGCTAAAAATACACGTGAATAAAACTTGTATACATAGTTCATGGCAAATAAAAAAAAGGGACTTATCTAAAAATAATTTGACCTTGTTTAAGAAACACCTACAAAGTTTTTCTTTTTTAGAGGTATACGATTCTGACAATCCTAATGAGGCTTATGACATTTTTTTTAATCGATTTCGTTTAATTTATGATTTATGTTTTCCAGTTAAACTAATTAAAATAAAATCCTCTAGAAAATTAAAGTGGGTATCAAAAGGTATAAGAACTTGTAGTAAAAAACAAAGACAGTTACTATGGAAATATAGACAAGCACCTTCAGAGCAAACTAAACAAGCATTCCAACAATATTCTAAAACCTTTAAAAAAATTGTTAAGCTCACCCAAAAAGCACAAAACAACCACATTATCAAAAATGCTCAGAACAAATCTAAAGCCTCTTGGCAAATAATTAAAGGTAGTAATAGAACGGCCGAACCTATACTTCAAATTAAGAAAGAAAACTCTATTATCGATAATCCTAAGGAAATGGCTGAATGCTTTAATAACTTTTTTATTGATCAAATACAAGACTTAACTAATAGCAATAACACAAGCGAAACTATTGGCATAGAAAACAACCCACACTCAATGTTTATGGCCCCAGTTCTACCTGAAGATATCGTGAGAGTTATCAAAATATTAAAAAATAAAAAAAGTGTCGGATACGATGGAGTAGCGACCAATGTGGTAAAATTTGTTGCAGAAGTAATAGCTGCTCCCATGAGTCATATCATGAATCTGTGCATAAGTCATGGCACATTTCCTGATAGCCTAAAAACTACAATTGTGATACCAGTTCATAAAAAAGACAAATTATAGACCAATAGCACTCACCTCTGTATTTTCTAAAATAATTGAAAAACTGATTTATGAATCTATAACTTCATTCTTAAATAAATATAATATCCTTTGTAATGAGCAAAAAGGTTTCAGAAAAAATAAAAATATAAACATGGCTATTTACGACTTGCTACATAACATAATGTTGAATATTGACAATAAAACACCAGTTTGTGCAATATATACTGACATGACTAAAGCCTTTGACTACGTTAAACATGACATTCTCCTACACAAACTTGACAGATACGGTATTAGAGGAAACGTCTTAAGACTTATTGAATCTTTTCTAAGCAAGCGTAAACAACAGACAGAAATCACTAGAATATGTCCCAAAAGTAAGGTTCAATATAAATATTTATCGGAAAGTAGGGAAGTCTTATTCGGGGTACCGCAAGGCACTGTTGTTGGACCCTTAATATTTTTGCTTTATATAAATGACTTGCCTAGACAAATTCAGCAGCCAATGGTGTTATTTGCTGATGACAGCACGGCTATAGTTAAATGTACAAACAATGCAGAGTATGAAACTGATATTAATGACACCTTAAAAAATATAATAAATTGGCTTTCTATCAATAATTTAATTATTAATTTGAAAAAAACAAAAGTAATGCACTTTTACCAGCGTTTACGTCCAGATACTTTGACAATAGCATACAATGGGCAAAGAGTAGACAATACAAATGTTGCAAAATTTTTGGGTATAATAATTGACAATCAACTGACATGGAAACCACAGGCCGAGGAGATCTGCAAAAAATTAAGCAAATCTGCATACATTTTATACAATTTGACAAAGAAAGTTAACACTGACACGATTATTATAGCTTATCATGGACTCGTCGTTTCTGTTTTAAGATACGGAGTAGTCTTTTGGGGTAATTGCAGTGAGAGAGAAAGGATTTTCAGAGCTCAAAAATATTGCATTAGATCGATAACCGGAATAAATTCAACAGACAGCTGCGTTCCTATGTTTAAATCCCTTAAATTACTAACCTTTCCATCACTCTATATTTTGGAAATGGCACTATTTGTGAAAGGTAATCAAAATTTATTTTGTTCAAATATCGGTCACTCAGCAAGGCCAACATTAATAAGATCTCAATATAAAAATTTATTATATACTGGCAAATTTAAAACAGCACTGCTGAAAAAGAATATTATGCATATGGGACCAGTAGTATACAATAAAATACCTGATGACATTAAAAATTGTACACTACAAATATTTAAAAAGAAATTAAATAAATTGCTAATTGAAAAATGTTATTATACAATAGATGAATTTTTGAATGATAATTCTATATGATTACGAGTATATTATAAACAATGATTTTCCTCATGATTTCTAATTGTATTTTGACTAATTATTTATGACATTGTATTATTGATTATAACTTAATTTTGACATTGTATTATTGACTATAACTTATTTTTGACATTGTATTATTGATTAATTATTAACTTATTTTTGACATTTTATTATTTGATAAATTTTTAACTTACTTTTGACATTGTATTATTTGATTAATTAGTAACTTATTTTTGACATTGTATTATTTGACTAATAATTAACTTATTTTTGACATTGAATTATTTGATTATTATAACCTTATTTTTGACATTATTATTTGATTAATTATTAACCTATTTTTGACATTGTAGTATTGATTAATTATTAACTTATTTGTATTGTCTAATAATTCGAAAATGGGTTATATTTTTGTTTTTTTTTACTATAAAAAAAATTTGCATGCCTCACGGTAGGATGTATTGGATCTTTCTACTACCTAACACCATATTTTTGTACATACATTCTCAGCAAATAAATTAATTTCATTTCATTTCATTTCATTTCATTTCATTTCATTTCATTTCATTTATCACAAGTCACAGAGCACTTCCCGCTCCAATATTCGCATACCTACTATAGTTCGACAATATTCGTTGTAGCTTCGTCAATTTCCGCGACATGAAACATTAACAGTTTTAGCTGTATCAGTAATTATTTCAAAACATATGTCTCCCAAATGGCTTTTTTGTCCAGAAAAACCTGAACTAGCCAAAAAGAAACCAGATATCTAGTCAATAGTACGAACATTTGCAATATCACAAGTCACAGAGCACTTCCTGTTACAATATTTGCATACTATAATATTCGTTGTTGTTTCATCAATTTCCGCGACATGAAACATTAACAGTATTAGCTGTATCAGTAATTATTTCATAACATATGTCTACCAAATCGCTTTTTTGTCTTGAAAAACCTCAACTAGCCAAAATAAAACCAGATATCTAGTCAATAGTACAAACATTTCCAAGTCACAGAGCACTTCCCGCTCCAATATTCGCATACATATAGTTCGACAATATTCGTTGTTGCGTCGTCAATTTCCGCGATATAAAACTTTAACAGTATTTCGGAAGTCCCGTACGTTCCGGACGGGCTTTCTCTAACAAGAAATAGTGACTCTACAACAGTTTGTAATTAGCTTTTCACCAGTTTTGTGAAGAAATATCAAATTGTTGAAGTATATTGGTTTTAGATACAGGATTTTGATGTGTTAGTTCTTTTTCTCAGTTTCACAGTTTATCAATTGAGAGCTTCAGATGACCTGGCTTATAAACAAACGTGAGTATCTAAATTGTTCAACGGTTAAGAGATATCAATTTATATTAGTCTTTAATGCCATAATTAGGTACTTACTGCCTAAACTTGCAAGTCCAAAAGTGTATTTATTCATAGTTTCTACTAATCTTGTACCAGAATACATCCTTTATTATTTTTAAGTTCTTACGATCCATCCAAATGTTAAAATTTTACCACACTATCCATATTAGTCTATAAATTTTTAGCTATATATTGTCATATTAATTTTACTACGACTTCCGTTTTTTTTTAATTGTTGATAAGCCCTTAACCACTATTTTATCTAATGAAAAGTGACAAAGATGATAAGGTCGAAGATGGAGCACGTTTGCTTCTAGACTATAGTTATCAGGAAAGACAGACTCCAGCAGGGAATTCCACGTCTTATCCCATAGAAATCTTTCGGTTTCCGAGATAAAAATGTAGTAGCGTTCAGTGTTAGAGAAGCTTTCTGATTCCTCTATCTCCAGAGGTCCTTTGCTCTAGCAAGTAAACAATTTAATTTATTTATGAGTAGGTATTACTTTGGTGTACATTACTCAACTTTCTGTAGGCTACTTGGAAAACGCTGTGAGTTGTGATTAATAAAGTTTCCTTTATTATACCCTACGTAATAATAGATATCTAGAAATTACTCGAGAATTGTTACGGTAAGCTCTAGAGATACTCCCTAATGTAATAATCCTTTGAATATAACTTTAGGGACTAACCCGTAGTGTTGATTAGCGTGTAAAGACTAACATGACGAAACTAAGACAAAGTTAAGTAATAAATACTATACTGACTCAAGGACGGTAGGCTCCCGGGCCCTGGTCGAGGCCATGGTCCGGAACGAGGAGGAATGGCTGGCGGTCGCCTCCTTCTGCGAAGCAGTAATGCTTGTAAAGGAGGAGGCCAACCGCATCAGGCTACGGTGCCCTCGCCGCCGTCGCCGGGATTCCGATCCCGATTTCCGGCGACCGCAGACGCGGGCTCGCGGACGGCGAGCCATGGGTAGCTCGCTGTCCGGTCGTCCGGCAATGGACCGAGTCCAAGACGTCGACGGCGTGCACTGTTCCCGCGCGCCTCAAGGAGTTGTCAGCAAAGTCGAAGCCTACTGGGGACAGGGTTGTCCGAAAGGGAGCTCGTGCCCCGGTATGAAAGCTAGAAGGAACGGGATGGGGTTTTTAGTCAGTAAGAGTCTAACACTATCTCCCGCTCCACCCAAGAGCGGGTTTTGTCATACGATGATTTTAGCCATCGAAAAAAAAAAGGACGGCCGGCTCCGAAACATTCTATTAAAACAGAAATTTAAAGCGGCCAGAAAATTATATCATTTGATATCGTTCTCTTAGCATTGATTCATCCTATTGTCAAAAAAAGGATAGAAGGCGCAAAGGCCTCCCATATTCTGCACTGGTAATCGAGAGGGCAGTAAGTCGAAGGTGGCCATTTTTTTTTATTATCGATTTGGAATGTACGTCAAACGAGCTTTCTTCCTATCGAGATAGGAAGAAAGCTTATTGCTCTCTCGATTACCAGGGCAGAATTATAGACCAACGGCCTGGTGAATATCGCGGGAACCCTATGGATGCGAAATGCACAGGACCAGTCATTGTGGCGACGCTTGGAGGAGACTTACGTCAAGCAGTGAACGTCTTTTGGATTAAATAATGATGATGACTGTACTGAAACCTAGACATATTATATTGGTCGATCATCAATAGCATTCACATAATGATGTATACGTAACAGTTTATGCAGCATGAATTATGTGAGTACTTCTTTAATAATACAATTTATAACAGTGCAAAATGCTTATAAACAAGATTTAACGAAAAAAAAAAATTATATCAAGCTTTTATAGCTCGGTATACCTATATAATTAATACTCGTCAATACGAATCGTACGAGCCCAAACTCGATGGGGTTGTGTCTTTTAACTACCTAGTTCCTATAGCCACCTTCCGGTTCTATCATCAGATCAGCTCCATGTCATAATAATTTTGGATTGTCATCTGATTTACACATGCATGCAAAATTTCACCTCAATCGGTAACCGGAAGGTGGGTCAAATTTAATTTAGAAGATTTGATTACAGACAAACTTCGGGACAGGTGAAACTAAATAAAAGCTTGTAAAATATTTGTGTGTTCCAGGAGAATTATCCCTCTTATATGTCTTATAGTCATTATTTTAATTATGAGAAGTTAATTAACACCAGAAAACACACAAATGCTCCTGGTAAATTACCACCTTAAGGTTTAATAACAACGTGGAAAACCTAATAAGCTTAAAGCCCGTGACGTCACTTTTAACGCACGAATAAACTTAGTTGCTCAAACACTATAATCGTAAAAATATACTTCTAAATAAGAATAAGGAAAAGACAAGTCGCTTTGACAAATATAAAGAAACCAAGAAGAAAAATAAAGTGGCTTGATTATTCTCTACCCACCACACAAGGATCTTTGTGGAACCTACTTTTGAATTCAGTATCAAAAAATAAATTTACTCCTACTCAAACTCTAAAGTACTCAGAAACTAAAGGGAAGTTTTGGAGGACTTGTGAAACCGCAATATTGAACTTGTGAGGTCACGGGGGTTTTTAGTACAACCATGCGTTGCATGCACAAAGTTGTATAAACGAAACATTGTATTTAGGGACTAGATATAAGGGCGGATCTAGCCCTTAAAAAGGTTGTAGGAGGCGACCCAAAAATCAGCCAAGTGTCAGCGGATTACGGACACGCTCGCGATCTAGGTATACATTGCAGTCCAATAAACAAGATTTATCCAAGAAAGAAAAGCTGTACAGCCAAATTTTAAGCGCTTAATTTAGATTACCTGGGGCCTTACTATGCCGTGTTAAAAAGTCAAACGTGCGTTAATGACTTAAAGACGTTGTTTCAATCGTGTTTCAAGGTTTAGTAGAATACTAGTAAATCTGTCAGTTTAGTTAGAATACTAGTACAAACGACAAACTCCACAAACCCTGTATTTATTCTAGCTAGAATTCTAAATATCAATACGCAAAAGCCACAGTACCAATTGAACTGTGCGAGAATTTACATTCTATGTTTGTATTTAATTGTTTCACGTTTGTTCTAAATATTGTCAGATTTTTCTATTATCTAATATAATAGAAACAATTATCAATATCTTTACCTACTTATTGTTTTATTGAAACAAGCTTTTAATTAAACTCATTTTTATTTAACAAGCTTTTATAGCTCGGTACTTATACCTATATAATTAATACTCATCAAGACGAATTGTACGAGCTCAAACTCGATGGGGTTGTGTCATTTAACTACCAAGTTCCTATAGGCACCTTGCGGTTCCATTATCAGATCAGCTCCTTGTCTTAATAATTTTGCATTGTCATCTGATTTACACATGCATGCAAAATTTCAGCTCAATCGGTAACCGGAAAGTGGGTCAAATTTTTTAATTTACAAGATTTGATTACAGACAAACATCGCGGCGTCGGGACATGTGAAACTTAATAAAAGCTTGTAAATAATAAGAAAACTTCTGAACTGAGTCAGTTTTCTAATTTTCATTGTTTGATTAACCTGATGAAAAAGAACGAATGAATAAAATGTAATTAACAAATTGATTATAACATCTTTTTATTTTTTAAATGTATGGCTGCATTTGGTATACATGTAGAATGTACATAAAAATAGGTTTTATAACGATTTCTATAAGTCAACTTCTTTTGAAATCGACTTCGTGACCTTTAAAATCGAATATCGTGGTAAAAATACCAGTACTTGAGGAATTTTATATAATCCTCCCGACCAAATTCCGACCACGGTGACCAATTTCAGCGAAAATTAGCCGAATACACAAGAGATAAAGCATGTGCACAAACACAGGTGCAATCTTTGTTCCTTGTATTTCGGTACGAGGGACCAATCAACGGGTTTACATCGTGTTTTAGGAGATACAGAAAACTTCCATACTTCGGATGGCCACACAGAGAGACAATTCTTATCGGAAAAACCGAATATCAACTTTTTGCTTGATTTGGAAATCAAGCCCGCGCTCAATCCTTCTGGGAAGCAGTAATTCCTTTTGCGGAGCAGTAATGCTAGCAAAAGAGGAAGCCGACTGCATCAGGTAACGGCGCTCTCGCCGCCGCCGCTGGCTTTTCGATCCCGATTTCCAGCCACCGTATACACGGGCTTGCAGACGGTGAGCCATATTTAGCTCGCTGTCCGACCGTCCGGTAACTGTCCGGACCGAGCCCAAGACGTTGAAAGCGCGCACTGTTTCCGCGCGTCCCAAGGAGTTGTCAGCAATAGCAGGGGCCCAGCTGGGTCAAAGCCTACTGGGGCCAGGGTTATCCGAAAGGGAGCTCGATCCCCGGTATGAAGACTAGAAGGAACGGGGTGGGTTTTTAGTCAGTAAGAGTCTGACACTATCTCCCGCTCTTCCCAAGAGCTGGGGTTCCAATTGGATGATTTTTGTTCACAATAAAAAAAAGCCCGCGCTCAACAGTCGCACTTTTGGCGAGACCGATGAAATACCTTTTTTAACTGACAGGCTTTTTTTTGTCGACTGTCGACGGGGAAAATCATCTTTGACAAAACCCGCTCTGGGGTGGAGCGGGAGATAGTGTCAGACTCTTACTGACTAAAAACCCCGCGCCGTTCCTTCTAGCCTTCATACCGGGACACGAGCTCCCTTTCGGACAACCCTGTCCCCAGTAGGCTTCGACCCAGCTGGGCCCCTCCTGCTACTGATAACTCCTTGAGGCGCGCGGGAACAGTGCGCGCCGTCGACGTCTTGGACTTGGTCTATTACCGGATGTTTTTTTTTTTTTTTTTTTGTCGACGGGGAAAGTCATCTTTGACGAAACCCGCTCTTGGGTGGAGCGGGAGACAGTGTCAGACTCTTACTGACTAAAAACCCCGCGCCGTTCCTTCTAGCCTTCATACCGGGGCACGAGTTCCCTTTCGGACAACCCTGTCCCCAGTAGGCTTCGACCCAGCTGGGCCCCTCCTGCTGCTGACAACTCCTTGAGGCGCGCGGGAACAGTGCGCGCCGTTGACGTCTTGGACTCGGTCCATTACCGGACGATCGGACAGCGAGCTACCCATGGCTCGCCGTCCGCGAGCCCGCGTCTACGGTGGCCGGAAATCGGGATCGGAATCCCGGCGACGGCGGCGAGGGCGCCGTTGCCTGATGCGGTCGGCCTCCTCCTTTGCAAGCATTACTGCTTCGCAAAAGGAGGCGACCGCCTGCCATTCCTCCTCTCTCCGGACCATGGCCTCGACCAGGGCCCGGCGCGAGAGGTCTCCGCCGCCAATCGCCCCCACGAAGGCACGGCGATGCTCCGCCCAGGCAGGGCACACCTCGACGGTGTGCTCCACCGTGTCCTCCGGGCGTTGCGCACAGTGGCGACACCCGGGCGTCTCTTTCGCTTAAATCCGATGCAGGAACCTCCCGGACTTGCCATGTCCAGTGAGGACCTGCGTCATGCGGAAGGTAAGGACGCCGTGAGGTCTTTCCAGCCACGCCTCAAAGAGGGGACTTACCGCCATAATCGTGGCGTGCCCAATTACCGGATGATCGGACAGCGAGCTACCCATAGCTCGCCGTCCGCGAGCCCGCGTCTACGGTGGCCGGAAATCGGGATCGGAATCCCGGCGAAGGCGGCGAGGGCGCCTGATGCGGTCGGCCTCCTCCTTTGCAAGCATTACTGCTTCGCAGAAGGAGGCGACCGCCTGCCATTCCTCTTCGCTCCGGACCATGGCCTCGACCAGAGCCCGGCGCGAGAGGTCTCCGCCGCCGATCGCCCCCACAAGGGCACGGCGATGCTCCGCCCATTAACTGACAGGCTCATGCTTGACCACTATCTCACCTGGTGGAAAGCGACGATGTGGTCGACGATGGAGCATGCTTGCCTAATTTTCAGAAAGTATTTCAAATTTCGTTTACAAATACCTACTTCTTTTTTTATTAGTACCTACATACTAGCAAGAGTTATTTTTTTTAATTTGAGATCGGTCATCTGTTCTGTGATGCTGCTAGGCGGAATGGCTTCTCATTGGAAGCATCTAATCATTTGCTGTCCAGAGCTACTGTCTGTCCTCTAGCTCTATGATCTGATGACGTTTTAGTCGCCTCACATACTGATTTATGGTGAGCTCCCGAGCGTTCGTTAGGGTGACTGATTAGCCGCTATTTGTATTTAGCTGCCTAGCTTCGAATTTCCTCTTTGATTGTTTTCATTTCAAAGTGCTCGTGAACTTCATTATTAGATAACTAAACTAACTGTACATAAGTAACATGTTACTTTTGCTATTGTTTTGGAATCTTGTTCTGCTGGCGCTGGAGCATATTTACATATGTTGGAATCGTTTGCGCTACCCCATAGTTGTGACTTTATATATCCTACTTTGTATAGCAAGCTTAGTAAACCTTTTAGTTACTTTGAATAAATTGTATCTCTTTATGCTTTTTTTTTTTTTTTGTCGACGGGGAAAATCATCTTTGACGAAACCCGCTCTTGGGTGGAGCGGGAGACAGTGTCAGACTCTTACTGACTAAAAACCCCGCGCCGTTCCTTCTAGCCTTCATACCGGGGCACGAGCTCCCTTTCGGACAACCCTGTCCCCAGTAGGCTTCGACCCAGCTGGGCCCCTCCTGTATCTCTTTATGCTTCAGTTGAAATAATTAACTAAGAAATAAATATTTCAACAACGTACAATCACTAGTTGACAAAATTTTTTTATGGTATGATTCCATATCCTTTTTGACATGTTGCAAGTGTATTTTCTTATTGCCTTACTAGACCAGGGTCGATAATTTTTTAAACGAAATAAAATCATAGTAGGATGAAACCCACTGGAAAAGAAAGAGAATATAACAAAAATGAAAGGAAAAATAATTTACTCAGATCACCCGTAAATTATTTTTTCTTTCACTTTTGTTATATTCTCTTCCTATTCCAATAGGTTTCATCCTACTATGTTTCTGTTTCACTTTTTACCATTTTCAACGGCTTCACCACTGGTCTATATTTGTTCCGACTATCGCACAGGGCACCATAATGATTCACTTCAGTGAAACAAAACGCATATAGAATAAATACCTTTAATACCTTTATCTGCTAGTAACTCAGTTAGATGCAATAAGTTCAGAACTCATTTCATTATCTCAGTGAGAAATATTTCTCTCGTTAGAACTAGCTTCGCAATACAAATTAGATTTAGGATCTCATTTGTTATGTGCACATATGTTATTCTTTCTGCGGTTGTTCTAGATGTTAATCTAAAATTCTGTGGAATGAGAAAACTGTTTTTGCTACGTTCATAATTTAGTTTTGAGATTAAGGATTTATTTAAACCTTTTTCTATTTACCTAATCTATACTATCGACACTAATAAAAAAAAATGTTTTTGTTTTTGTTTGTATGAGGTAATCTCTGAGAGTACTAGTCCGATAGCTAAAATTTTAGCGAAGCCGCGGGGCAAAAACAGTATTTTCCAAAATCACAACTTGAAAATCTGACACCTACCCGGATATGTGCATCGTGTTGCTCATCTCAACGCTCAGTCACGTGGTCAGAATAAAAGAATCGGGGCCGTGGCCAACTCGAAGCGTTCGACGCAAGAGAAACGGTTCTAACTAAGCGAGGGGGCTGATCCCTAAATAGTTTGCAAAAAGTTAGGTAGATTAATAAGATATCAAGAAGCACAATACATTTCATCCAATGACTTCTCTCGTTCTCGTTCGTGGAGCAAGAGAGTGGGTATTTCATTGATTAAAAGCTACCTGTATTCTTCAGTTGTACTTTGCATTCCAGAACCACACAATCTGTTTAAAAAAATCCTAACGCGGATTTATCTTCTTCATATTAAATTTCCATCAGTACCAAAAGGATAAATTTGACAAGTCGGCCTCCGAATAGAAATCTGTATCGAAACTTATGTTTTAATATCGATTTGATGAGTAAACACAATTTATGTAAAAAATAAAAACAAATTCGAGGTAATCAAAATTTTCACTGTCACATAATAGGAAAATCCAGATTTTTCCTTGTGTAAGTAAATCCACTTACGATATTTCATCGCAAAAACGTTTACTGAATATCGAAAATAGAAGTGCGAACTTTTATAATTGTATCCACAGAATGTGACGTTGATATTGGAAAACTCCTAGTACAAACGGAATTGGTAGACCGAAGTGATGCGTGGGAATTCGGTGGGAATGCGGCCTTATGACCATATTATTATAGTATGTGTGCACAGTACAATGAGCACTATTCGTAGTTGATAAAGGCGGTTATTGCTTATATAATATTCACTAATTGTTTTATTAGAGCACGAGATATTTCGTGTACGTGATGTTCATCGAGGATTCATCGATTAAGCTGTTTTGGTAAACGAAGCGAGAAATGATCAGTTAAGAGTGTTTGGACGAGGGTTGGTCATATTTTGGCTATATTATACTCATTTACTTATAGTGGTAGAACTGTTATTTGTCTACCGTTTATAGAATCCACACACTTCACCTTGAATTTGATGTTTATGTTATGATTTTTCTATTGAATTAATTCCAATATTACAGAGCGCGAGAAAACTAACCCATTACTACAGTAATGTTAGTTTTCAGGGCCCTTACGGCCGCTTTGTAAATAAAAATATCATTAATTTATCATGAAACCCTCCCACTGTCACCCCTTCCTCTCCCCTCCTCCTCTCTCTCTCCTCTCATTCCTCTCTTTCTATTCTCTCTTGTCTCTCCTCACTTTGCTGTGCCCGACAGGGTCCATATTGATTTTGAAAATATTTTATACCACTTATGTACCTACACAATATGGAATGTAATAAAGTATTGTAAGATTGAGTATTGAAACTTTGATTGGGTAGTTTTCAGGGTCAAAATAACTACATTTAATTTAGTCCGTATTTTAGATTATAGAAAAATATTGGACACGTTTTTTTTTTCTTTTTTTGATTTAACAAAAAATAACAAAGACATAGCAGTGACGAAGGTTCCATACAACTCGATTCCCACCGGCTTCCCTTCAGAAGTTTAGAACACAACCACTCTCTACCGTAATTGAGAAATGGCACAATCAGTAATTATAAAACTACAAAGAAACATTACAAAACGCCTACACTAAGTACACTATGGACATTAAATCAATAAAATTTACTTTTCAACAACATGTTGCTATAACATAAGCCGCCGGCGCGATCGGGTTACAAAGCTTTACAATTTATACATCATGACGTCACATAAAGGTCAAAAAACCTTCGCGCTTACAAGCGCTTCGGCAAGCCGGTTTTTTTTCGAGTTATTTGATAGAGTTGTATTGAATAGGCTTAAAAACTACTTGACTGTTTTTAAAAATTCTTTCACCATTCGAAAGCTACATTATCCAGGAGTAACATAGGCTATATAATATAGGGTTCCGTAAGATATTTGGGTTTTTCGGACACAAGGTCAAAAAAATCAACCAGAAAAGTTACTTATTTTGCGTACGCTGCCTAAAATATTAAAGATAGAACCATACAATGTTATAATTAATTGTAGATCTTATAAATATCTACAAAAAAGTCAGCAAAACAGAATACCTATCTAGGTCGAGTGAGGCACAACAACCATTTTTTTATCTAATCATCTTGAATTTTTTTTGGATTACATTTGAACGCATTTATTTTAGTCATGCTATTGACCCTTATCAAAATAAATTATTTCATCACTAAGTACAGTTTATGTAGATAATATATGGTCTTTGAATGATTAAAATTGGACGTTTGGTTTTGAAGTTATGGCGAAATTAAAATATTACGATTTATGCTGCACGGCCCAAGCGTCACCAAGGCGGGGCCCGGGGGTGCGCGTGCGGGAGGTCGTGCGCGAAGTCTAATAATTTTCGTGCGATTTTTTTTAGATTTCGTTCTTAAAACTACACCTACGCAAAAGTTCTTCTCAGAGCTGGTTTTTTTAAAAAATTTCATATATCCCTTTACAATAAATATCAACATGCGTAATGCTCAAAAACAAGAACGATTATCTGACCTAGCCATTCTTTCTATAGAAAAACGTTCTTTACTAAAAATTAAGAATCTTCCCGGCTTTTATGATAATGTCTTAGCGCACTTTGTAAGAAAGAATAGACGAATAGCTTTAGAGTATAAGTAGTATTATTAGTACTTAGTCGATTAAGTTTTGTTTAATTTACGTCATATCATCATTTCACCACAAACGGCTTTTATCAAAGCCACTTCTATTATGCTTGCAAGACACTGTTTCAATATCTCAGTGCTTACACGTATAGTAAAAGTGGACTGATGATACTTCTGCCTATACAAGGCTGAAGCCAGGATGCCAATCATAGATTTTCGGTAAGGACTCAAGACTGCGTGCTTGCGCTCGGAGTAGGCAAGCATTTTTTTTTTGCTCCGGCTTACCTCTCTCAATATATCACGCTTCGCCACTGAGACATAGCCCATTAAAGTTACGTGTGACGTCACCCCGTGCGAAAAAATGAAGTTTGGCGTGACGTTACACGTAACTTTAATGGGCTATATCTTTGTCATTTTTGGTTTAAATTACAAATAAAAAAATACTTGTCCCTTATTTTTAAATAATCTAAAAGACGGACTAATTACATTTATACGGCAACTAGCCTATTTTGTTTATTTTTTTCGATAGTTGAATTTATTCTCACTTAACTCAAAACCTCCCTCCAAAAAAAGATAATCAAACAAAACTTTTGATCAAATAACCCAAAGATATTAAGTGTCTGTCAGCTTCTACGAAGTGGTCAAAAGTTTTACCTCTATTCCTTCCTAGATCAACACGAAGAAAGAAAATAAGTAAAAGGAACAAGTTCCTTTTGTCGCTTCTTCGTGAGTTACAGTATCAATGAGAAAAGCAAATAATTACTTGATTTGTTCCCGGATATTATTATTACTGGCCGTATTGTGTTTGTGTAGATTGGGTTGGCAGGAAAGACATGTCCTTGTAACCGCTTTCGCAAAAGTTGTCGCTTATCCCATAGGTGGTGCCGTAGGGTGTTTGTAAAGTAACACAGGAGTAGTTCTAACTGTGTGGTAGAGGGACTTAAATGATCATTATATAGGGAACTTTGCAAATGTCAGTAAGAATACATATTTTGTCACCGGTCTAGTCTATTTCTGGATACAATCATACTATTAAAAGGGTAAAATATATGTACTCATATGTATGTATATGTAGGCATGTGTTTGTTATTACTTCACACACAAACGGCTCAACGAATTTGACTCATGATAAGACCATGTCCAGGACATGGCGGCGGAAACCTCTCGCGCCGGACCTTGGCTCAGGCCATGGTCCGGATCGAGGAGGAGTGGCAGGTGGTCGCCTCTTGCGAAGCAGTAATGCTAGCAAAAGAGGAGGCCGACCGCATCAGGCAACGGCGCCCTAGCCGTCGCCGGGATTCCGATCCCGATTTCCGGCCACTGTAGACGCAGGCTTGCGGACGGTGAGCTATGGGTAGCTCGCTGTCTGACCGTACAGTAACTGTCCGGACCGAGCCCAAGACGTCGACGGCGCGCACTGTTCCTGCGCGCCTCAAGGAGATGTCAGCAACAGCAGGGGCCCATCCGGGTCGAAGCCTACTGAGGCCAGGGTTATCCGAAAGGGAGCTCGAGCTCCGGTATGAAGGCTAGAATGAACGGGGTGGATTTTTAGTCAGTAAGAGTCTAACACTATCTCCGCTCCGCCTAAGAGCAGGGGTTGTCATTGGATCATTTTGGACCAGGAAATGGGATATTATTATCCCGGAGTATGTTCCCTTGGGATGATTAATTTGTTTCATTACAACTGCTCTCGAAATGGTAAAGGAAAACACCATGAGGAAATATGTCCTAGAGCCAAAAATACGAATACATGTGACTTCCACCAATCCGCACTTGGCCTACGTGGTGGATTACGGTTCATTATATATATATATAGGAGCAGTATAAGGTTGCTTACGCTTATGCTATGTATAACTACATTACGAGACAATATCTTTCAATCCATCAAGGAACTGTAGACCAAGTGGCAATGTATCAACAACAACCACTTTGAATAAATTATGAATTTCCTCAAGTCTTCTCAATTGCGCTAGTATGTTGGCAGTTTCTATTGAAAAAACTTGTGTTCTCTACCGATGTATTTTTGTGATATGCAAGTATTAATGTATAATTCACCCGCTTGAAAATAAAAAAATGTCCGGAGATAATCTACTCTCGGGATAAAAGTATTTTATTTGTTAATTCAAGATATGATCTATCCGTATGCTTTTATCGAAATTGGTTTAGCCGTTTTAATAAGAAGTAAAAAACGTACACACACAAAAATGCAAACTTCCCCTTTATTAATTCATGAATCCCCAAGCGACCACCGGTGGCCGCGCATCTATTGTCTTACTATTGTGTTTCTAATTGACGGTATCAGAAGGGTTAAAGAGATAGAGACTAAAACACTGATATTTTTCAAAAAAAAAATCCGCAAAGGTAGGTATAAACATCCCCTCAATTGGAGACTTAACGAAATTACAGCACGTTGCAGGCTTAACGCGATTTTATCGATGCTGGGAGTAATTGATACAAACTGCCTTCATCGGAACGATACGTGGGTAACAACGGGCAAAATATTCTACTAACTTTTTATAATCATAGATGTTGTGTGAAAATAACAAATTAGCATTGTTATTCAACGAAACAATGCTGCCGATGTGGAGGAGTATTTCGGCACCTGAGTGTAATTTGTGTTTTTTTTTTGTGTTATATTTATGTACAGAGTTATTTAAATCCGAACTATGTACAAATATGACAAGTTAGCCTTCGTCCTCTCTCCTAGCTTCGCTGTGCCCGACAGGGTCCATATTGATACTTTTTTTAACCGACTTCGAAATGGAGGAGGTTCTATGTTCAGCTGAATGTATGTTTTTTTTTTAAATTCATGTAATATAACCGTATTTGGGATTATAAGAATCGTTATGAGATGCACTCTGGCTATAAGGTAATTTATGTTTAGCTGAAGGGTAGGTACTTTTTAGTGGTGCTACCATAACTAAAATGTGAAAAATAAAAAACTTTTTACAAAAAAAATTAAACCGACTTCAAAAAGTACAAAATAACTTTAATTTCGGAAGTCGGTGTTAAATAACGAAGAGACAAGATTAGGTATCTATTGAAACACCGACTTCCGAAATTAAAGTTATTTTGTACTTTTTGAAGTCGGTTTAATTTTTTTTGTAAAAAGTTTTTTTTATATACCATCATAAACACATATGGAATGCAATAAAGTATTGAGTATTGAGTATTAAATAGTTTGGTTAATATTTAAGTTTTTTATGTGAAAGAGTATTTATAATTTGCAAAATAATTTTGCAATTCTTATCAACTATGATAAGAATTGCAAAATTTACAAATGATCACCTACCATAGACATACTGTCATAATTATATTATATTAAATTATAAATTATGATAGCATGTTTTGTTTAGTAGCTTGGTCATCATCATCATCATTTCAGCTGAAATACTCTAGCTGCTGGACATAAGTCTCCTCAAGCGACGACACGACGACAGGCTTTTACCAAGAACTCAATCAACTTTGTGTGACAGAAGTCAACCAAAACTGCTTTCTAGACAGCGAGTGCAGATTTATCAAAATAAATCTCAGGCTTTTACTGACTAAAACCCGATGTGCTCCTTCAGTTGCCCTTTGTGTTCCAGGGCCGCGATAACTCTTCCGAAGAATTTTGCGGCCCTGAAGCTCACACTGATCTTTGAAAACAGTTTGCAGATATAGTTTAGGAATGAAACGAGATTAAACTTTTTTATCATAATCTAAAATATATTTTTATTAAAGCGTTTCATCATCATCATATCAGCCGAAAGACGTCCACTGTTGAACATAGGCCTCCCCTAAGCGTCGCCACAACGACCGGCCCTGCGTTTTCTTTAGTTTTTTTTATAAAACTCAATAATCATTTTATACTTCAACCTCCTAATAATATCAATTTCAAGTAATTAATTATAAAAATGTCTTGTTAAAGCAAATTTCAGTTATTTCCAACTTTTTATATCTTCAAAGAAATCTTTATCGTGTTTATAATTACTTAGAAAATGTTCCAAATAACTCAATTATAATAAAAGGAATGTTTCTTTAACGAGCTAATGAAATAGAACTAAGAATTTATCTTTTTATTATTTGGGTAATTGGTGGGTACTCGTAAATATTTTAACAGCCCGTTAAGAAAATAAAGTTATTTATGTGAACCATATTATTATTAAGAGGCTCCTTTTCCACTCGCTTATTGTCAACATCGAGCATGATTTATAAGATTGTTGCTTCATCAACGCAATCCAACGTGAAGTTTGACAAAAAGGTAACGCAATAAAAGAGAGATAACGCCTGAAACTTGTTACTATTAGTAATATTCTACAAAACTTCTTCCAGAAAAGACCTGTTTTTTTTAAACCCCTAAGTTAAAAAAAAATTGTCGTCATTTAGAATTTTAATAAAATTTGCAAGGCTCTATAGTTTTACTTTTTTGACTTTAAAATTTTTGAGTAAATTATGAAGTGTCAAAGTTCATGCAAAATACCAGATTTTCAGAGATTTTTACTGGATTAGTGTCACACAAATTTAAAAATTGATTTCAATAGAACCATATCAACAAGATACTAGGTATGTTTCCAAAATATCTAATGAAAAATGTGTAATAACGTCAAATTCGGGTTAAAACGGTTGTATGAAAAACAGTAAAAATGTGTGTCGAGTTGCATCCCCGTAAGTAACTAAGTTCTATTCGCAACTTTGCCTGTTTGAAAAATGTTTTTATTCCCACGGGAACGTTTTAATGGATTAAAATGTGATTCTTGTCGTAAACCACCGTCTACTTGTGTTTTAAGTTTAATCAAAATCAATGCAATCAAAAAACATGCAGTAGAATGAGTATAAAGAAGAAGAGTATAAAAAGGCGTATAAGAATGAGTATGTGTATGTATAAAGTATAAGAATGAGTATAAAAAGGCGATGAACTGAAAAACACAAAGACACACTGGTGGTGCCTTACACCAGTTACTTTGGCGGGAATATAAATAAAAAATTTAAGTGCGGATACCCTGGCGCTGGGTAGGTAAACGAAAATTGGATGGCCACTTCCATCCAATTTTCGTCGTCAAGATGAGGTGTGAGAAGGCGTAGTCGTACGTGACCCTGCGAACGCAGCTCTTGAACGACGAAAGTAGGTTGGTCTTAATTCATGAATCCCCAAGCGACACCCGGTGGCCGCGCATCTATTGTCTTACTATTGTGTCTCTAATTGACGGTATCTGAAGGGTTAACTAGGAAAAATAGGTACTAGGAACGCGCACTAACCTTGACTTTGTCTGTCGAAACGAGGCTCGTTCAGTCTGGAACCACTGCACATATACGGCACGCACTCCCCTTCAATGTTCTATAGCACCAGCCAGGCTACAACACTTGTAACAACTTGTAACAGTTCACAAATCGAAAAGATAAGAAAAAAATTAGGCACTAATAAATTGATAACGTGACACTTCGCGCGGAGGAATTTTCAAGAGTGAGGTGTGTCTTCACCGACGTGTGACAGAGCAAAAGCATCAGTCAGCACGCGCGTGGGTGTAGGATGGAACATAGGTAGGGATGCGCTTCGTTCGCAAGTACGTATTTCTACCCTCCATTTAGAATTGTAAAAGTTACGAAACTCAACACATACTACATTTAACCCTTCAGATACCGTCAATTAGAGACACAATAGTAAGACAATAGATGCGCGGCCACCGGTGGTCGCTTGGGGATTCATGAATTAATGTGAACTTGTAAACTGATTGACTTATAGCCTGCTGTATGCAAAAAAATTGTATAAAAACAATACAAAACAAATAAAAAAACTGACAGCGGTATGCGGGAGCAAAACAGCCCCTTTAATGGGCTAGTTGCCTAAAAAATTTAATTAGTCCGTCTTTTAGATTATTCAAAAATAAGGGACCCGTATTTTTTTATTTGTAAATTAAACCAAAAATGACAATGATATAGCCCATTAAAGTTACGTGTAACGTCACGCCGTGCTACATTTTTTCGCACGGGGTGACGTCCCACGTAACTTTAAACTAAAAAAGAAAAAATACGTGTCCGATATTTTTTTATAATCTAAAACACGGACTAAATAAAATGTAGTTATTTTGACCCTGGAAACTACCCTAATAGGGTCGAAAGGCCCTTTGACCATGTATTTGTGCGGACAACCAGGTATCATAATAAAACTTTGTAGTAGTTCATGACACAGTTATTAAATTTTGTACATTCTTTACATAAAAATTCTAGACACGTGTTTCAGGTTTTACATATACTAAAACTAATGTTGTATAATACATAATTAGCGGTCCCGATAGACGGATATCCTGCCTGAAAGCTGACTTTTCGTTAAAAAAAAAATTAAGAACCCAATAGCAGCGCCATCTACCGGATCCAACTATATTTTCAAACCTTGTTAGAACACACTTAAATATAAATAAAAAGTTTCATCTAAATTGGTCAAGCTATTTCGGAGGAGTTCGATAACAAACACTGAGACAGGAGTTTTTTTTTTATTATATCATTGAATTTCTTCAGGCCTCAATTAAATACCACATGGGTGATACAGTAGTTGGTCCTTGTGTGTTGTGTAGTGTGGCACGAATTGAATACCGCCACGGAACGGATATTTGTATGGCCTACAGATAAGTGTTTCGGGTTTGGGTGTCTCATGTACGTGAGTTTACATGTTTGTGCATACACCCGAAATACTCTTACAGGATTATTATTATCAAGAAGAGAAATAAAAATATTTTTTGAATCTGTTTATGTCTTATACTAAAAAAAAGATAGCTTGATCTCTGCGACATATGTCAAACTAACATTGCTAGGGTTGTTATGATACAAAAAAATGTCGATAGTCATTTTCGACGCTTCTTACTAATCGATACTATAATAAATTATATAATTGGGTTTAATTACAAAGATTACTAAAATGAAACGAATATTTTAATACAAAATACATTTATTCCCCTAAAGGACTACACCTCAAATCAACATCTGAATCAGTTTTTTTCTTTTTTTTTTGTTCAGTTTTATTTTATATTAAGTACATACACATGTAAATAATGTTATTATATTTAAATATACAATAAAATTAAATGATTAATAATTAATGTATTAAGTTTTATATAAAATATCGATAGTTTAGAGTCTGTGGTCACGATTCATCATCCATCACTAATGCCCATAAAGTATGACATTGACAGTTACGTCTGTCTGTACTGCTAAATTCAGTACTTCATAAGCGTGATTTTACTGACAGCTGTCGCAGAGATCAAGCTCTCTTTTTTAAGTGTAAGATAAAAGCAACATTATATACATAGTACTTTTATAATTATTATCACCTCTACGGTCGTAGTCTACGTCAAGATTAATTTGTATTGCAAGTTGTCATTAGCAATCGGCTATGCTAAATCTCCGGGGAATATTTATTCCTCTAAGTTACCAAAGTTACACCTATCTACAGGATCACAGACCTCAACTTCTATAACTTCCAGCAACTTCAACCTCAACTGGTTATAAATACCTACATAGCATAATGATACTAATATTGTAAAAGTGAATGTTTGTTTGTATCTCTGAAATTGGAAACGTTAGTCAAGTGTAAGTTTGATCGTGAGTACTGCTCTCATCTTTGGGAAGAATCAGCTAAATACTAGCTTGACGCGCTAATCGTTATCATCGTCATCATCAGCCTCTTTAATGTTCCCACTGCTGGGACTCAGGCCTCCTCTCTAGACGAGGGAATGGGCTGTAATCCACCTCGCGGGCTCAGTACGGGTTGGTGAATGTCACGTGTCTTCGAATTTTTGGTTCTAGGACATGCCGGTTTCCTCACGATGTTTTCCTTCACCGTTTTGAGAGCAGTGGTGATGAAATAAATTACGTAAAGTAATGCACCTGGCTGGGTTCAAACCCGCGACCTACAACTCGTAAGGCGGGGCCATCACCACTCGGCCACTACTGCTCTAATGTCGATTGAGAAACATGCCAAGAAGATCATCAGCAATGATGCACTCGTTGAGTCAATACTCCAAAGTCTTGGGCATCGACGCCGAGTTGCTTGTCTGTCAGTTTTCTACCATTTACATTTTGGTTTAATTTAGGTTCTGGAATGGCGACCACGTACCGGAAGACGCAGCGTTGGAAGGCCTCCAACAAGGTGGACCGACGACCTGGTCAGGGTCGCGGGAATCCGATGGATGCGTGACGCACAGAATCGATCGTTGTGGCGACGCTTGGGGGAGGCCTATGTCCAGCAGTGAACGTCTTTCGGCTGATATGATGATGATGATGATGATGACATTTTGGGGTGTGTGACCATCATAATTTACATAATTTAATTGCGCCAAGTCTGTTCCATCGTAGAATCACTAGATGTAAACTGTGCTAATAACACCTACTTTCGTACTTTCGTAGGTGTTATTATCTGCTCTATCATATTTATGGACATACGTTATACTACTCCATAGTCTATGCGTGAAAATAACCCCAAAACTACGCTTGTACTTACATAAATGTGAGAGAAAAGATATGTATATTGGCGGCCATTTCGGCTACCCAAGGTTTTACTTCAAGAGCCCACTTTATCACATCAGTATCATCCTTCAGTTGTATATAAGTATATACCAGGGGCTGATAAGAGTTTGAGAAGGAATCACGCCACAAAAATTAGTACAGTTTACCGTACATTGGTGGTTATAGCGTAGAACTTCAGCTGGCTAGCATTGAACGAAGTTTCAATAGGATAAAAGGCAAGTTTAAGTTGTTTTTTTTTTTTTGAGGTGGAAAACAAATTAAATTATTCCTCTCGCCCTGAGCAAGGCGAGGGAACGTGTCAGGCTTTTATTACTCCACATATGTTTCGACAGTCGCCGTTTGCATTCCAAGGTCACGGTAACACTATTCAACGTTCCTGCTCACTTAAACTGGGCGTTTAAGTGACCTTACTGAGAAATGTAATCTGTGACTGTAGGTAGATATTTTGTAGAACACTCGTTGGTCCAGAAAATTGTTTCAAAAATAAGTACAAACAATCTGTCCCTAAAAATTCACATAATGAATAATAGCATAAAAATAAAATTAACCCTTCAGATACCGTCAATAAGAGACACAATAGTAAGACAATAGATGCGCGGCCACCGGTGGTCGCTTGGGGATTCATGAATTAATATAAATGCCTAACAAACTGCAATATGACAAGCTGTATAATGGGCACGCCACGATTATGGCGGTAAGTCCCCTCTTTGAGGCATGGCTAGAAAGACCTCACGGCGTCCTTACTTTCCGCATGACGCAGGTTTTCACCGGACATGGCACCTTCGGGAGGTACCTGCAATGGATTAAAGCGGAGGAGACGCCCGGGTGTCGCTACTGTGCGGAACGCCCGCAGGACACGGTGCAGCACACAGTCGAGGTATGCCCTGCCTGGGCGGAGCATCGCTGTGCCCTCGTGGGGGCGATCGGCGGCGAAGACCTCTCGCGCCGGGCTTTGGTCGAGGCCATGGTGGCCACGGAGCAAGGAGGAATGGCAGGCAGTCGCCTCCTTCTGCGAAGCATTAATGCTAGCAAAGGAGGAGGCTGACCGCATCAGGATACGGCGCCGCCGCCGGGATTCCGATCCCGATTTCCGGCCACCGTAGACATGGGCTCGCGGACGGCGAGCCATGGGTAGCTCTCTGCCCGATCGTCCGGTAACCGTCCGGACCGAGCCCAAGACGTCGACGGCGCGCACTGTTCCCGCGCGTTTCAAGGAGTTGTCAGCAGCAGGAGGGGCCCAGCTGGGTCGAAGCCTACTGGGGCCAGGATTATCCGAAAGGAATCTCGTGCCCCGGTATGAAGAAGCTTGAAGGAACGGGGTAGGTTTTTAGTCACTAAGAGTCTGACACTATCTCCCGCTCCACTCAAGAGCGGGGGTTGTCATAGGATCATTTTTGCCCACCGAAAAAAAAAACAAGCTGTATAGTTGATCCTACAGGTACTCACCCTACGTGGATACAGTGAAGTAGCAGACTTACGAGTTGTAGATCACGGGTTCAAACCGTTTTACTGTGTTTCATAACCACACAATAAACGATAAAGAAAAATATCGGGAGGAAACCGGCATGTCCTAGACTAAAAAAATCTGAGATATAGTATGCGAAATCCAATAACCCGCACTGTCACCGTGTGGTGAATTACGGACCTTTCTTTTTCGGTCAGGCCTGAGTCCCAATAGTGAGATTTAACATTATAGGGCTGATTATACTATGATTATGACTGCCTATGTGACCTCCACAAAACAGTATCTTAATAATATCTCATTGCCGTCTCTGCCCCTATCCCTCCCCTTTCTACTGGCCGCTTACGGTACCACTGCAACCGCTGAAGACACATCAAACAACTCCCAACAATGAAGCTTGATTTGTCCCTATAGGTGCCATAACTATAAACCTTACACACTACCGACTACAAGTAATGGACACACATCACTTCGTATTACGTCCCAACGATGAGTCCTCATGAATATTGATGAAAGGGTTTGGTTCCGGGTTATTAATACATTTCCGCTTTATCGCCTACAGACCACATACAAACACTGCGAAGAATAATGCAATCTGTAAACATAAATAATTCAGGTATTTATTGCCAAGTATAAAGAATATCGGTAAAGTCATTTTGTCAATGAGACCAAGCTCAAAAAAGGTAACACCTTTTCGGATTTAGCAATAAAACCGGCAATAAAAGAAGTGCTCGAGACCTCAAAGAGCTTTCTTAATCTTTGGACTTCGTATGAAGAACAGTGCCTCGAAACTGTCTCCCGGCACGTGGCTAATTGAAAACCTAAAGCCTATATCATATTAAATCTGTTTCGTGGTCTATCTTAGTTTATTTATTGCTTGTTACCTCCTTATCACATATGAAGTATGTTCTGTGTAAGAGAACTTTACTCTGATCGGCCTCCTGAATCAATAAATAAATAAAAAAATGAGTAGATTTTGTAACAACATTGTAATTTGGCATTAAACTAGTCTTATGTATAGCAATAATTGACGGCAAACTGGATAATAGCCGAGAATAGTACGCTCAGTATATTATTATATTTTTAATAAGATATCATCAAATAACTTTCACTCTAGGTTAAGCGAGAAGGAGTGTTGGACTTTTGCTGATTAAAGACCCCGTTCCTTCAGGTGCCCTACCTCTTAATACTGTGGTAGCTCTTTTGAACAATCCTGTTACTCGGTGTATCCTATGGTTCCATTTAAATAGATTTACCACAAGTAGGTGATATGAGAGCTTATGAGCCCTATCACAACAGTCCATACTGCCTACTGCAAGTAATGGACTCTCATCATTCTGTATTACGTCCCTCTGATGTGCCCTCATGAATATTGATGCTAGGGTTAGTTCCGGGTAATTGGTACGTCTCCGGTGAGTCAACAGTTCCGTACCTGAACTGAATAATTTTGTAGAACAAGACAGTTAGAGTTTAGAGCAGAGTAAACGAATACGAATTGTGCTTTGTTATTGGTTGGTGAAGTTCAAAATACAGCATTTATTGAATAAGGCTTTTTCTATGGCAGGGAAAATCATCCAATGACAAATCCCGCTCTTGAGCGGAGCGGGAGATAGTGTCAGACTCTTACTGACTAAAAACCCACCCCGTTCCTTCTAGCCTTTATACCGGGGCTCAAGCTACTCTTTCGAAACTAACCCTGGCCCCAGTAACCTTCGACCCAACAGGGGTTCCCGCGCGCCGTCGACGTCTCAGGCTCGGTCCGGACAGTTACCGAACGGTCGGACAGCGAGCTACCCATGTGTCACCATCCGCAAGCCCGTGTCTACGGTGGCTGGAATCGGGATCGGAATTTATTGAATAAGGCTGAAAATCAACAATACCAACAAAAAGCTTACTTTGAAAATATATGCATACTTTTCTAGCTTAGGCCGTTAGCCAATTTAAATTTACCCGTACCAGGTGCTTAAGTTACGTAATAAATAATTAGTATTTATAAGTCTGAGTGCTGATTTATATGTCTGTTTTAAAGATTATGGTTCAATGTTTAAATAATATGTTTAATTCCTAATTAATTTATTATAATCCACAACACACAACAACAATTGTCCAACCCGGACAAATGTTTATGTGATGAGCATGATCATTTTTTCTGTGTCTGGGTATAATTTATCTATAATATGTAGGTATTTAGAAATATATAAGTATGTTTATCAGTTGTCTAGTACCCATAACACAAGCTCTGCTTAGCTTGGGACTAGACAGCGTTGTGTGGTAGGTGTGGAATATTATTATTATTGTAATCTAAGAGTTAAGCGCTAGAGACGAGACGCTAGATCGAAATATTCTATTTATCAGGTATAAAAATAATGATAATTATAATCTCCCAAGATTTGCAAAAAAAAAATCTTTTTAAGTTTAAAAAAATAATGTAATCAACATACAATAAAAAAAAAATAAAAAAAAAATACCGTCAGCCTAAGCTAGTTTAAAAGTACGCATACCTGAACATTCAAAGTACATACCTATTATTATTATTCACAGCACTCAATCCAACATAATTTGTTAATAAGTAATGTCTGGCGGCTTTGAGACCTTAAACAAGCTTTTAATGAAAATCATTTTCTCATAGCAAGCTTTTATAGCTCGGTATACCTATTTAATTACCTAATACTCGTCTAAACGAATCATACGAGCCCAAACTCGATGGGATTGTGTCATTTAACTACGAAGTTCCTATAGCCACCTTCCGGTTCCATCATCAGATCAGCTCCATGTTATAATAATTTTGCATTGTCATCTGATTTACACATGCATGCAAAATTTCAGCTCAATCGGTAACCGGGAAGTGGGTCTTTAATTTACAAGATTTGATTACAGACAAACATTGGAACAGGTGAAACTAAATAAAAGCTTGTAATAGAATGTTGTGGTGATGATATAAATTACACAAAGTAATGCGCCTGGCTGGTTTTGAACCCGTAAGTTGGGGCTGTTACCACTCTGCCACCACTGCTCTCCGCCTGCTGAAAGTCTATAACTTATATCATGGTTGATAAGATTTCAATCTGGTCATTAGAAGCTACATGTACCTAATTTTCAAAGGACTAAATATAAAAGCTTGGTGAAACTTCGGAAGAAAGTTTATGAAGTTCTGTAGTTGATTGAAAAGTTGAGCAAGGTCATTGTTCCCGAAGTTAACGTGTGGGCAGTGTGGACATTAGCTCAAACTTCTATCACATCTTCTTTATATTTGTTTCGTGGTTTGTGTCATAAATAACCCAAGTTTCATGAGTAATGTCAGTTTATTTGATACTTCGAGGATTGATAAAGAGGGATAACATGTTAGTTTTCGTTTATGTGACAAAGTGCCAAACAAAAGTATGTCAAGCCTAAGGGGACGCTTCAATTGCGTTTGTTTGTGTGAATAGACGGGCACAATGAGACAATGCGACAACACTGTGACGATGACGACCATTATTTGGATAAGTACCTTATTGTAAAATAGTTTTTTGAGGAAAAGCTGACTTCCTGGGCAAAAAAAGGTAGTCAGGAAAAGTCTGACATCCCACTTTGCCCTAGAGCGGGTTTTTTTTTTGCAATGGTGGGGAAAATCATCCAATGACAACCCCCACTCCTGGGCGGAGCGGGAGATAGCGTCAGACTCTTATTGACTAAAAACCCAACCCGTTCCTTCTATCCTTCATACCGGGGTTCGAGCTCCCTTTCGGATAACCCTGGCCCAAGTAGGCGCCCTAGAAGTAATTAGATGTTTTCCTACGTAAAAAAAGTCTTAATATTTTAGTCACTAAAAATATTAAGACTTTTTGTCCGTTTTGCGCGTATGAGACGCATATCTTCCCAATAACTGATGTTGTGTTGTGTTTGTTATTTAGCTTTAAGTATGCGTCTTATTTCGCGTGAATAAAATGTTTTTCTTTCTTCTTTCTTCCTACTAATTAGCTGTGGCTGTATTGATAAGTCACGGTTGCTTACAATAGTCTTCATTAGTTTCCAGATATGTACGTGTAAACAAAAAGGTTATCCCTAAATGCCTGACTTAATAATAAAAGGGTTAAAGGAAATTCGCTTTTCAGGCATTTGCCTTACCTACGGGGACTTGAATATTTCTAAGCAAATAGTTCCAACCTTTCTACAGCCTCAGGGGACGTCAACCTCAGTGTAGTTTTGGGTCACATAGTAGAATAAGTCTCAAATACCTGCATTATTTTTCTTACTGATAAGGTTTGTAAATAATTAAAGATATAATTCGTATTTCAGAAGTTTTTGCCTGTGAAATGATACATTTACGTGGACTTGTCTTGAAACTTTACTGTAAAGTCGGTTACAATCTAATCACCTACAAACTAATATCCAAATGATGTAAATAGATGATGCCGTTAAGCTTTTGTTGTTGTTACTTGTAAGATTCAATTATAAATGAAAGTTTTGCTTTAACAACTGAAAGTTGAGTACACAACTTGTACTAAATAAAATAGCGTGGAAAGCGAGTGTGTTGAGTTTTCATACGCACTCGTGTACTGTGATGACTACCGTGCCAAGCAGAGCGCTGGTGGTCCTCGATACCAGGATGCAGCTACACCTCAATAAAGCTCTCATCAAAAAACTCATGAGACTGGATAGAGGCAGCCTGCGCCTAATGACAGAGCCGGGCTATCACTGGATAATGCACACTGAATAAGCACCTCCACACAATAGGCATCATAGACAGTCCCTTGTACGGAACAAGCTTGGTGGGGGAGGAGAAAATTGCGCATATGTCTAGGTAGACTGCATAGGTGTCACTAAAATACGCAAATGAATTTCCGAAATTCCCTTATTGATGATGCTCTGAAAAACCTGGGAGGCCTAATATGGTTATTTTTGGGAATCAAACCCAACCGTCCAATGACGCGGTCTGCACGCGCAGGCGGCGTGCATCATATACGTCATTGGCAGCGGGAAGCGGAGACGCGGGTGGTGAGACTGGCTGTCCGGCGCACCGCGGACACTCGCTTCCACGGACACCGCCGCAACGGACGACACCTCTCGAATATATTTAATTAATTATTGTTTGTCCGGGATCGTTTGTATTATGAGATATTGATTATCGGCAATATACCAGCGTTATAACAAATACAGTCCACTCTCATTCCCACCATCCTAAACAGTTATGGCCACCATGACCCACGTACAATGATCCGCATAGGACTAAATATAACAACACAACATAACATATTATTATTTCTAATGTTGTACACTGACAGCCCTAAATCTTTCTCCTTTCTTTCAGTCCATCCAAAGGTTGTCTGTAAGAGATCGCCCTGTGCGATAGACCGCCTATTGTACACTTATTTTGAATAATGTTTGTCCTGTATTTTTTTGTTTATGTGGTGTATAATAAAGAATATAAAAAATAAACGCCGAAACCATACTCAGACATAGACATAGACACAACTCCCACGCCTTGCCAAAGGTTGGTCACCATTGAGATAAACTTCATCTTCTAAATTTATTTTGGTGTTTCGTCTCAGATTGGTCAATTAGGAATCACCAAAAGGTCATCTAGTTTATAGTTTTAATTCATTTGCAAAATATACATTATTTATCATGATCGGAATCATTCGGACGGACCATTATAGGTAAATGGCTGGCATACACCTACTTAAACTTACAGACATATTACTTACACTTGACCTAATACCACACGTGTTTCGCTGGCCTGAACATAATGACATCTTATTCTAGTCAATTCGGATGAGCTTGTGTGTTAAAGTAGCCTAGAATTGTTTGTTACTAATGGCCGCCTCTATTTGAGGACACTCGAGGTCTGGTTTTTATTTTTGTGCTTTGATGCAGCTGCAGTTGTAAAAATAGTTTGTTTTTCATTATACAGCTGTGTGTGTTATCGCCGACCAACCTCCCCCCCCCCCTCCTCCTCCTCGAGAATTCTTTTTACTACAAATATAAAATGTGCATTCGCTCGAAGCCATATGCGACGAAGACATACAACCTTATTTTTAGTATATAATGCGAAACCTGAAACACCGGTCTAGTATTTTTAATCGACTTCGAAAAGGAGGAGGTTCTATGTTCGGCTGAATGAATGTTTTTTTTTTTTTTTTGTATGTATGTTCACCGATATTTCGGTCAATTGTGGACCGATTTTGAAATTTTTTTTCGATTGAAAGGTTATGCTTCCAAGTTGGTCTCATAGAAATATTGTTATGATCTGATCTTGAACTTCGAAGATATGGAACAGAACTCCTCATAGAATCATAGCAGAATTGTCGTAACAAGTAAAATTGCTTTGTTTATACGTGTAGTCGATGACGGACTGAAAGAAAAGGGGGAGGGGAAAGGGGGAGGTGGTAAATTCATGTAATATAACCGTATTTGGGATTATAAGAATCGTTATGAGATGCACTCTGGCTATAAGGTAATTTATGTTTAGCTGAAGGGTAGGTACTTTTTAGTGGTGCTACCATAACTAAAAAGTGAAAAATAAAAAACTTTTCACAAAAAAAATTAAACCGACTTCAAAAAGTACAAAATAACTTTAGTTTCGGAAGTCGGTCTTAAATAACGAAGAGACAAGATTAGGTATCTATTATAGAAACACCGACTTCCGAAATTAAAGTTATTTTGTACTTTTTGAAGTCGGTTTAATTTTTTTTGTGAAAAGTTTTTTATTATGTTAAGAATCTATGTCCACAATTTCAAAATTCTATCATGAAAAATCACAAAGTTAAAAGTCAGTTATGGCAGATGGTTGGCGACATTAATACATGATCACCGGGCCACTTAGGTGACTGATGGGTTGTTTTGCTTTCGCACCTAGCCGTGCGCTGGCGCCTCATGCCCACTAAGACCTGCTTGTAAAAAGGTCACAAGTTGGACAGCACCAAAATTAAGTACAACACGGGCCAGTGTTGTACCTAATTTAAATCCCAGCTGACCTATGTGCATATCAATCTACCTAGTATTTTCCTACCTATGATGCGTATACTGTTTTCCGATGCACATCTTTACAAGCGATCTATACAAGACACAGATGTTCCTTAACAATGTTTCAGTTTGGAAGTGGCTTTAAAACCAACGAGAAACTCGACTGTTTCCACTTTTGAAATAAAAACTGTTGGGAATCGAATTCCGAAATTTCGTTCAGCGGAATAATTCAATTTCATCAAAATAGTTTAGCAATTTAAACATGAAAATATTCCAAATATAGCGGACTCATTTTTGCATGTCGAATATAAGCTACACTCACTCTGAACATGCAAAGGTCACGAAACTCAAAAGTAAATGCTAAAAGTATAGCCTCTTCTGAATATTCCATCAAACTCTTTGAAAATTTGAAGTTAGAAATAGCTCAAGGGTTGTTCCGAAAAATACTCAAAAATTACACATTCCTAGAGTGGCGACAACGTTTTTTTAAAGACGAACATGCCGTCATCGGGCGGCATAATCATCTTTAGATTTCACAAATAATTTATAATTTTTAATGACAAATCAGGATTTGTAACAAATAACAAAAAAATATTGGCATCATCATCAGGCATATTAAAAGAAAATACTTGTGGAGAGTATTACAAAAAACATTCATCACGAAAACGTCGGAATAAAAATTAAGATTATCCAACTGCTATAAAAAAATACAGCTGCTACATTTGATAACTAGATTTCATACAATGAACTGTGTCGGACTGCTTTAATAGTGACTGGTTGGGAATCTTACTAGATAGATACAAAGGAGCATAATTATCTCAATATAATAAAATTACATTAAAAATATATTACTTGTAATATTTAGGTATGAGGGATGAGGGATCAGACGTGGAAAATAATGATCATTATGTGAAGGTGGTACTTCAGCAGCCTCCTCTTATGTTAAAATAAAAGAAACTGGTTATTCATCTATATTCAAAATTTTATTCAGTCAAAGTAGTCAGATGTTGTACGCCAAATAAATTGCTCGACTGTACCAACATCCGCCACATAAGAGCCTATTTCAGCGTAAACCAGAGTAATTCAGCGGCAAATGAGCGCTTGACAGCTTCCGACGTATTTGCACACGATTACCGCGTGCAAGTGACGTTAGCACGCTAAAATGTCCGCCCACATTTTGTCACTTTGCCCGCGGGAAAACATGTCATGTTGTTATGTTGTATTTACGTTGTTGTTTTTCTAATTGATGTTGATAATTGAAATAATATTTATTATGGCGTCATTTTTATTTAGGTACATAAGTTTTCAACCTTGAACATCAGGCATTCTAGCACGGTAATAATATCATACAGTATTCCAACTTCATACAAACGGACGAAAAGCGAGCTATACCTACGCGCCTCGGTTGTAGCATGGGCTCGGCATGGAGACAGTCGCGACCGTCGCAACTGTGCCGCAGTGACGAACGGACACGACTGTTTTTTTTAACAATAATCGCGTGATTATTCTTAGTTTGTATAATTCAAAGTAAAGACGTGGTATTTTATTATTAATAATAGTGGTTTATTGTACTATTTGTATGAATAATACTAGAAAAAGCATTTTATTTAAATCTGGTAGATTTAGATCAAAAAACTACACGCATTTTTATTGAACACTTCCTATTCAATCCACAAAGTATTTTGTTTATATAAAAAAGTAAGTATATTTACAATCACACAAATAAATGGAAACAAACTAGGTAAATGTAATTAGATTGCTGGAGGCGGGTAGCCCTAACGCATGTTTACGTACCGCGCGGCTGTAGGCATTTATTTCAAAGGTACGGTCGAGTTACATTACTGTATGATACTATTACCGTGATTCTAGTATTAGTTTTATTTAGCTTATTATGTCCCACTGCTAGGTGAAAACCTTCCTCTCCTTTTTCCACACACGTCTGTTCTGTCATTGCGGCCGACCTCCTGTAAGAGTCAAGCTCATCTCATTGCTAAAAGTTAATGGCATAGTTTATCTTAGAAGTCTATCACTTTTTTGCTTCTACAACCCAGTGATAAGTCTGACAATAATATTATGGAACATATCACGTTGTCGAAGTAAAAAGGCTTTATTATGTTTTTTTTTTAGTTTATAAGTAGATAATTATAATTTAGACGCTTACGCCTTGTTAAGCGATCGCAATGTGCCTAACTTTTTGATCAAAAAATGTTGACAAGTGATAAACATTATAATTATGTAATTAGTTATACCTAGCTCAAATATATATCTGTTTAGGAACACTTAGTTAATTGAATTGACTTTCCAATATAATTAACAATCTATTTGACTAAACCAAATCATGTCGAATAATGTGACAGAACATAATAGGAATTTGCATATATTAGAACAGCCTCTTTAGTACTTTTGATGTGGGACGTGCATCTCGTATTACGCAAAATAAAAGATCGTCTTACTTAGTTTCATATTTCAAATGGGACAACGCTACCTTTTCAAAAATTGAATATACTTTACAGAATCCACGAAGGATTTAAACGAGTGTTAGAATTTTTTGAAATTCTCGGCTTTCCTAAAGTATGCATGCGTCTTTGATCAATTTTAACATTCATAAATCACTCTGTGAAATCTACACAAAAATTCTTCTTCTGTAATAGTTTTTGAATTTATGGCGCTCATATGGACAGGCGATAAATGCCATAGGAGAAAAGTCCCCTATCGCAAAAAGATAAAGATCATGTCACCCTAGCCTTTTCCCTATTAGCTTAAAGTCGGTTTTCAGTCTATCAAGATGCGGTTCAGTACCCGTGTTTTACATGGAAGTGTACATAATATATTCCATTGTGTTAATTTTCTGCTTTCAAAACCTACTAGCATAATATATAATTCAGCAATTTAATTGTGAAAAAAACAGCAAAATTTATTAATGGCAAATTATTCTCTAACTGTATTTCAGCTGTCTTCTTGTACAAACTAATCTAATGAATCTTAAACCAGACTTTTAATCTTTGATTATAAACTAATTTACAGTAATACTGAATTTTCCAGCACATTAAACTTGATGTATTATTCGTTTCGAAAGCAACAATTAAACTGAAGTGAACTAAAGCAACAGGTTCACGACTCGACTCTCACTGTAATGGTAAAAATTTAAAAGAGCTCAACAGTTTTATTTCAGTAATTTTCAGGGATCACTAAGTGTTGGCAGAACATTTTGTTTTTAAAGATTTGTTTTCGATTGTATGAAATATGCTGGATGGATGGATGTAAGACGCATAAGACCAGTGGTTATGGTCTTTTTTTCTTTTTTTTGCGGTGGGAAAATCATCTTATGACATCCCCCGCTCTTGGGCGGAGCGGGAGATAGTGTCAGAATTTTACTGACTAAAAACCCACTCCTGTTCCTCCGTTGCCTTTGGTACCGGGGCTCAACTACCTTTCGGAGCTAACTCTGGCCCCAGTAGACTTTCACCCGGCTGGGCCCCTGCTGTTGCTGACAACTCCTTGAAGCGCGTGGGAACAGTACGCGCCGTCGACGACTTGGGCTCGGTCCGGACAGTTACCGGACGATCGGACAGCGAAGTACCCATTGATCACCGTACCGGTCGTTATTGTGACACTTGGGGGCCTATGTCCAATAGTGGACGTCTTTTGGCTGAAATTAAGATGATGTGTAAAATATTTTAGTTTTCTTTTCGGTTGATGAATGAGAACTTGTCAGTTCAAAACTTATCAAGACCGACTTAATACCAAAGCCTGACAGATATCAGCAGTGGTCACGAGCTTTTAATGCTGTCCATTTTACGACCTAAAATATACTGTTAAAAGGATGTTGTTTATTTATGGTGTCCAACTCCATCCCTATTTCTCACTCGAACGACTGACAGTTTTAATACGTCGTGGTAAGTCCCCAGCTCTGCACGGTATAAAACCAGATCACTTTCTGCGTCTGTCTATTTATCCACTAATTTCTTCTAAATTACGCAACATATTTTGAAGTGGTTTTCACTAAAAGAAAGAGCAATAAGAGATTTCAGAAGAAAAAGAAAGTTTATTTCTGTAGACAAAACTTCAGATAAATGATTTTGTTATAAATTTAAATGTACATATAAGGATATGTGAAAATTTCATCTTAATTTATCAGGTAAATACCAAAAACATATTTTAATAATTATTCCGACCTATGTCAATCAACATGTGCATGCAATATTAATCTGAAACTGATTTCGAGAAACGGGTGCAAATCGATCACAAGTTTCTGACAGATAATTAGTTTACTAACTATCGACTTATTTAGAGGAATATACATATATATGTAGCGTGTTGGGCAGGTGTGGTTTAGTAGCTATCGAACGTGGATTCACTCGCGTCTTTGGTTACTGCTCCGCTTCCATTGGTCTTAACGTGATGTGGTATGACCTATAATATTTGTCATTAATCTGGTTATCCTGATACTATATTTTTTTTATACAGTCTGACTAATGGTTAAACAGATTCCTTTGTTGTTTATATCGTGTACACACGTCGAAGGACTGGAACAAGTTGCCCGTTGCGGTCTTCTCGTCCAATTATAAACTGGATGTCTTCAAGGCTAGAGTGAATAGGTTCTTGATAAACTAGTGCGCTTCACCATTAACGATTGCATCATTGCTTACCATCAAGTGGGATCGCAGTCAAGCACTAGTTTATATAAATTATAGAAAAAAAAACAACAAAAAAAAAACGCGTCTAAACCAACAAAAAAATAATATTATACCTACCTAGTAAATAGCTATAAATTCAGTTCGTTTTACGCGCGGTGCAGTGGACACCGTCCGTTTGAAATCGTAAGTTAGGGTAAGATTCGCGACTTTTTTATCAAGCCAACCGATTTACTTATATCATGTTTTGATTTTTGCCTGGCGATTGGTCATTAGTCAATTTAAATAAAATGTTTTTTCTATATTTGTAAAATGTTTCTTTTATATTTGTGTATTTCCAAGGATTTAAAAAAGTTTAAAATAAGTAGAACCTGGTCTTAATATTCAATTTTAGATCCCCTCAAGCTTTATAATTATCATTTAAAGCTTGGGTCTCAACGGCCCACATAAAAATTATTTTATTCCATTTTCTGTAACACTGTAACCATTTATTAAACGCAAATGAAAGGCTTGATGAGTTTAAATTTAGTACCAAGTGAAATTAAAATGCTACCACTAAGAGCGGCCTTTAAAATTAAGCCACTTAGCATTCATTACCTGATTTATCCAGTACCGGGGACAGAGGTTGGAGTTAATTGCATATTGCGTGGCTAAGAAATAACAGTCGCACAAGCTAGGTCGTCAGTTGGTAGGTTCCGGGTTCGAACCCAGCTAGGCGCATTACTTTTTGTAATTTATTTCATCATCACTACTCTTAAAATGGTAAAAGAAAACAACGTGAGGAAACCTGCAGCATGTCCTAGTATCAAAAATTCAAAGACATTCAACAACCCGCACTGAACCCGTGTGGTGGATTACAGCCCATTTACTCTACTAGAGAGGAGGCCTGAGTCCCAGCGGTGGGAACATTATTACGGATTATGTTACGCTATGCTATGCTATGCAATGCTATTTTATTTATTACTTTTTCCGTATATAATACAATTTATTGAGAAAAATTAATTAAAAACATCAATCTAGCTAGCCTTTTCCCAGCTTATCTGCTTTTATAGAAAATATACCTATTCATATAATGTAAATATTAACATATATACTTATATTGACTCTAAAGATATAGATTATTATTATTTAAGTTAAATATTCAAGGACGAACGTGTCGTTTTAGTTTTATCTATTTAAATATAAATGGACTAGGGGGCCGACCATAAAGATTTACAAAACAATCTTATTGCAGGAACGTTTTGTTTCCATAATAAAGTAATATTACTTCATTTCGTACCATGAACTTAATCACTCAGTATGATTGTATTCCTGCTAGGGGCTAGGAAAGAACGAACGATTTTAAAGATTTTGTCTATTCCCTGCTAAACAGAAAAGATAAGCGCTATATAGATCTGTATAACGTTGTCTCTTTCAGATGTTTGTCCGAATCGCAAGTTCATTGTGAACCAATAGAATACATTTAACTCAAAAAATGTCTTGTTAAAATATATTTTTTAAAAGGATCTAAGTAACTTTCATAAAAAGGAAGTAATAATTTTCAAGAATTTACATTAATAAAGTAGGAAAACAATTTAAAATAGCTACGGGGGACTACGTTAACATTTAATTTAGTTGCACGCTAGTGTGAATTGGAACGTATGTTTACATAACAAGATTCTTGTCAGTGCTTGTCAGTGTTGATTTCTTGAGTACGAACCGATTTTAAATTATTAAAATAGTTTTCAAGTGCTTATATTTAGAGTAATCTGCCTTCAAGTGGTTGGTGTTCGAAGCGAATAAGCTAAAAAACTTATTGTAAATGGACATCATAGAATCAAGGTAAAGTTAAACAGTGTATTCCAGTGAAATAAACTGGTTGTTCGTGCACTAATGGACACCTTTAGGCCTCATTTACGGAGATGCGGGGCGTCTCGCGTCGCGTATGGCGTGGTGTCTCGCGGCGCGTTGGACGTTTTTTCTGTTTACGGTGGGGCGGCGCGTGAAGCGGCACGCATCATCGCACGCGTAAACACAAACTTATAGCAATATACGACCATGTTCATAGAGAAGCGAGACGGGAAGCGTGGCGGTGCCCGCCACGGCGCCCGCGGCGAATCCTCTAGCGTGTAGCGAAGCACGCGGCGGGCATCGCGGTGGCGCACGCTCGCCTTGATCAAATCGACTAGTTTTATGTTGGCGAGAGATGGGAGCGCACGTGTCGACTGTTGTCGCTTCATCGAAAATTGCCGCTGCGTGCGCCGCCGCGATAAACGCCGCGTGGGACGCGTCGGTGCCATCCGCGGGCTTGGCCGCAAAAAACGCCCTAATTCAAACAAACGCGTCTAAAATCGCTTTTCCGTAAACTTACTCATACAACGCCATATATTTGTATTCAGTGCGGGCCGCGCCGCTCAACGCAACGCGCGACGCCCCGCGTCTCCGTAAATGATGCCTTAGGCATCGAAATAAGTTTAATACTTTTTAAGTCACGAAAAACACTTTAAATAGTATTTATTTGGGAAACAATAATAAATCCGCTGCGTGCGACCAACTTTTTTACTCCTGCTAATTTGACGTAAAAATAATACTGCTAGCGGTCAAAAATCCCGTCAGAGTACGAAAAGAATGAACTTTTTAAGAGTGACGTCACAAAACTGCTAAGAAAACAATCTTGTTTTAAGATTGTAATAAGGTTGTTTTGAAGGCGTCATGGTACGAAAAGCCTAAGTAAGATTAAAACAATACTGCTTTAAGGTCTTATGGTTGGCCCCTAGGAAAGTTACAGCCTGTAAAGTATTTGAGTAAACCGTACCGTTTAAAAGCAGTCTTCCGGAAACAGAAACCTTCTTTGAGACCAAGAAATATTTCGGTGGTTACTTACCTACGAAGTCGCTGTCTTACATTTTCATTGAATTTTCCGATAACGAAAACAAATTAATAAGTAATTTCAAGGTAAAACTTCTCCAGTTATCCTTATAACTTATCTTGAACATTTGGAAAGTGGTACACTGCCTACAAATCAGATATCTAATGGTAAAAGATAAAAATCTCTTGGCTGTTAAAAAAGTGGGGCTTTTTGGAGCGGTACCGTAGTCCCAGATTACATCTATAAATAAACTAATTATTTTAAGAAGTAGTTTGGGCACACAAATAAAATAAACCAAGTTATATCTTGAGTTTTTCTTTGACTGTACTCAACAGTAAAAGAAAAAATTTAGATTTTTTCTAATTACTCATCTGCTGTGCAACTAAATAATCTTATAATCTTTTATAATAGATCATAATCCTTTATTTAGTGCCGTTACTGATTATTTATGTAATTGTTGATCAAAATATTATATTAGCATTTTTGTTAACTGTACTTCGACTGATTTTTTCTTGTGGTCCTAAATTACTACTCATATATTTTTTTTTTTTTGACTGAATCCGTAACCACGTACCAAATACCCCACGACTCAAAAAGTACTTCACTCTTTACGTATATAATATACCAAAACCGTTTTTGAAATGACGTAAATCCATTATCGGAAAATGCGTCTTTGCGCCTTTGCGGAACCGTGTTCATCCTTTTATAAAAGCCAGTATGAGACATAAAAGGATTTGAACTTTCGAAATGGCTCGGACATGTCATACGTGTCGTCTTATAGAACGCAGAGGGATAGAATAGAGATATAAATACACAATGCGGAAAAATGAGGATGTAGGTACAAGGACATGACACAATTTTATAACTAATAATATAATTGATTGGGGGCAGATGTTTTTGTCCGTCTTGTCCCTAATTTAGAAATCATGCAGTTAATCTGAGTGCAATATATAGATAATGTCCTCAGTGCGGAACCTACACTATCATGATGAACTTTGATGATTTCTATTGGAAATTGGTCAGGAAATGAATACACAGTTTTCTGTAAAGCCATGAGCAAAATCCTACCTGTTAGAAGAACGGGAACACTATAATCATGGCGGTAACAGAAAGAAAGAGGGTTCTCTTTGAGGAGAGACTGAAGATGTCATGATGTTCTCCCCTTCCTTAGTGCTTCATCATAAGTATGCTAAGTTTGGGATGTTTTTGTACCGGATTCAGAAGACCACAGGAGGACCCACTTGGAGGACATAGTGGAGCATACAGCAGGGGTGTGTCCCGTTTGAGGGGAGCATCGGCGTGTCCTAGTAGAGGCGATTGACGACGGCGACGTCTCTCGCCTGGCGTTGGTTTAGGCCATGATCCGGAGCGAGAAGGAATGGAATGCGGTCGCCACCTTCTTCGTAGCAGTAATGCTAGTGAAGGATAGCCCGCACGCATGAAGGGAACTTACATCCTCAAGCCATGCCACCGCAACAGGAGATGGCCCGGGTATCGGGAGTCACAGGATGAAAACCAGCCACCGTAGGCGCGGGCTTGCGGATGACGAGCAATAAGTAATTCGTCGTCCGGCCATCCGGTTACTACGATTGACAGCAATACAGAATTAAAATCAGTAAGTACTTCAATTGAATTCCTTTCAACAAACGCTTTGTTAAGAGGCAACCCTTTGACAATTTACGGAAACGATACATACTTACTTTGGTATCTATTTATCAAAATCAGTGTTCTGAAAATTTATCAGGTATTTTCAAGCCCACTTAGTAAGCGAAAGCGTTTGATGTGACAGTAATTTGGCTACCGGCATTTAGGGTGCGTCATTGATAAAACAGTTATTTAATTCATGAATCCCCAAGCGACCACCGGTGGCCGCGCATCTATTGTCTTACTATTGTGTTTCTAATTGACGGTATCTGAAGGGTTAATTTATATCAGAGATATTGTTAAATAACTGATCCCACTTTGAGTGGTGCTAAAAGGGACTGTTAGATTTTACTAATTAAAACCCACGCGTGTTCACTCAGTTGCCCTTTAAGTTATAGGGTCGCATTGACTCTTTCGTACAATGACTGGCAGACATGCAAAGTGCTTCCAATGCCTTTTTGCTCCGTACCATGACATGGACAGGGACCGGACGCGAGAAGTTTCCGCCGCTGATCATTTCCACGAAAACACAGCGGCGCCCCGCTTGGGACCCACTCCACCGTATGGTCAAACGTATCCTCCGGTTATTTCGCATAATATTAACATACAAGCGTTTCTTCCCATCGAACAGTAGAATGTAATGATACAATACGTTGTTGAAACCTCTACGGTCTGGACTAAGCGTTTTGCCTTGTCGCGAACGTCGAAGATCTGGAACAATCTGCATGCTGCGGTCTTCCCGTTCTATTATAATTTGAGTATCTTCAAGGCAAAAGTGAATAAGCTCATAAACTGGGGCGCCTCACCATCAGAGATTGCATCACTGCTTACCATTAGGTGGGATCGCAGTCAAGCACTAGCTTATGTCAATTAAAAAAAATTGTCACTACACTATTCTGACCGACTTTTTGCTGAAATCCCGTAAAACTCGATGAGCACTTAGACCCCACGACCCTAGTATTTTAAACCCAAACGGCTAAAACATGTAACTTCTGATGAAGTTGTTATATCAGTGCCGTTTACTGACCTCTTTCCAATGTCACGTGCGAAGCCAATAGGGTCTAAAAAAGCCGGTGCTCTGGCAGTGACAAGAACATCGTTATTTATGCTCGCGTGCCGTGCTATCCTCCGACTATTTCCACAGGAGAACATTTATTGAATTGAATAATTTATTTTTATTTTTATTTATTGCGCTAGGTTTGGGGCTAACTTTTACTTCGGACAAAGGATAAGCATTGCATTCAGCGTGGCAATTCCGACAGTCTTTATGGTACATTTCCAGTCGACAGCAATGCGGAGAAATTTTTCGACGCCTTTCTTTAAATTGCTTTTATTTTTAATTATATAGGGCTTTTATTTTTTAAGTTAGTTTTAATTAGGTTAAGTTAAATTAATTGATTACATAATTTGTTGATAATAATAAATAGAGTTCATTGCAACAAATAAAGTACATTGACCTTTTCTTAAAACTTCTAATAATTATATCGAAGGTACCCGAAAAACCATCAATGAACTGTTTTTCAGCGAAGGTAAAGGACCACGATAGATGTCGATTCAAGACAGCTTTGTATCTTTAATTCCATTTTTTAAATTAAGATTGTCAATAAATGTGGTTGGGTCAATGACCGTTATTCCACGTTTATTTGTGGCCTTAGCTGTCTCCCAGACCCTGGTTATTGTGATCCATGCCTAGACCGTCTAAAGTTATTTGTGAAGGAATCTCGCCTATTTTAATAAACCAATAATATTTTACTACCAATCTCTTGAAATGTTATTAAAGTTATATTTTCTAAATATTGGTGAAATATTTTAGTCCCATTAAGTAAATAACATAAATATCTAATTTTACTTCTAACCCTTCGCTAGACTTAATTAAATATTTACAAAAGCTTTGAAAGAGCAGTTTAAGTAAAATGGCCGCTGAATAATGAAGTAATAATTGTTTTGGAAGAATGAAATGGAACTCAGGACGGTCATTTTACTAATTGTACGAAATCTGTAGGTACCTATGTGTTTTGATTACAATGCTGATGAGTTGTGTGTAAAAATGAATGCTTAATGCTTGAAGTGAAAATGGTCATCGGTCAACAAGGTGAACCGATGACCTAGTCAGGGTCGCGAGAATCCGACGGATGCATGACGAACAGGACCGGTCGTTGTGGCGACGCTTGGGGGAGGCCTATGTTCATAAGTGGACGTCTTTCGGCTGATATGATGATGCTTGAAAAAGAATTTCAGACGTAAATACTCTTCTATTGCAGTATGTTAAAAGAGGAATGAATAAGGAAGGTTTGTGTATATTAGGGCACAATGCTCGTAGAACGGATGGCCGATGGGGCCGAAAAGGTTCTAGATTGGCGACCGCGAACCGAACAGAACAGAGACTCGAACCTTCTCACAATAATTGGAGCTACATCGAGGAATACTGGTTTTTCTACCGAGTTACCGCTACGCGTACGAGTACCGCTCTTTATTTATCCGCTTAAGGACACCTTCATCTGATGGTTTCAAAACCCCTGATCATCAGGCCGTTGACAAAATGACGAGATAGCATAGCATAAGCACAATGAGCCTTTTAATTTTCCCACAGCTGGGACTCAGGCCTCCTCTCTCGAGGGAATGGGCCTCAATCACCTCGCGGGCCCAGTGCGGGTTGGTGAATGTTACATGACTTCGAATTTTTGGTTTTAGGACATGCCGGTTTCCTCACAATGTTTTCCTTAACTTTTTTGAGAGTAATTGTGATGAAATAAATTACACAAAGTAATGTGCCTGGCTAGATTTGAACCCGCGAACTAAAACTCGCAAGTCGGCCTACGGCCTTGCGTTACCATTCGGCCACCACTGCTCTAACAGTGAGATTGCACTGGAGTACTGGCCATTTCAAATCAAAATAATTTTTGTTTGGCTAAGAATTCTAATTGCAAATTAATTTTATTAAAAAAAAAAAAAAAATTGTTTTCAAGAGTAGTCATTTGTTTATTGATTAGTATTACATTTTCATCGCATTTCAATCTTTTTCGTCATCATGGATACATTAAAAATTCGAGTAATTATGGAATATGAGTACCGTCGTGGCAGCAACGCGGCACAAGCGGCATGCAACATCAATGACGTTTACGGAGCTAACACTACAAACCAACGCACCACCTGTTATTGGTTTGCTCGCTTCCGTTCTGGAAATTTTGACCTGAAAAATTAACCTCGCGGTCGTCCGAAGACTTTGGTCGACAATGACGAATTAAAGGCGATTGTGGAAGCTGATGATACACAATCTACGGCTGAATTAGCAGCAGCTTTCGACGTTAGCGTCAAAACAATATTGGTCCATTTGCGTCAAATTGGCAAGGTAAAAAAGCTTGACAAATAGGTGCCCCACGAACTCAATGATCGCCAGCGCGAAGTACGCGTCAAGACGTGCCTTGCACAGCTCAACAGACACACAAATGAAGGAATTTTGAACCGCATTGTTACCTGCGATGAAAAATGGATTATGTTTGATAACCGCAAGCGCTCAGCAACTTGGTTGGATCCTGGTTCAGCATCTAAACAATGCCCTAAACGAAAACTTACCCCTAGAAAAGTGATGGTCACTGTTTGGTGGTCTAGCGCCGGTGTGATTCATCACAGCTTCTTACCAAACGGGGTGAGCATTACTGCAGATGTGTACTGGTGAAGAACTGAACACAATGATGGAGAAGCTGGCACATCTCCAACCAGCACTGGTCAATCGCTCGTCTCCGCTGCTCCTGCACGACAACGCGCGACCTCATACTGCACAGCAGACGGTCTCCAAGTTGCAAGAACTGGGATTGGAAGCTCTCCGTCATTCACCCTACTCACCAGACCTTGCGAATACAGACTACTACTTTTTCCAGAATTTGGATAACTTCTTGGCGGGAAAAAAATTCAATACCCGAGAGGCAGTACAAAATGCCTTTAAAGAATTTGTTGCCTCCCGTCCAGCTGATTTCTTTAAGAAGGGCATCAATAAACTGCCACTGCGTTGGCAAAGATGCATTGATTGCATAGGTAATTACTGCGATTAATACTCGTACAAATGAAAATTACATGAAAAAAATTCGTTTAAATTTTTTCATACAAAACGGCAATTTCATAGGTAAAGACCTAATATTTGGCATTAATGCTTATTGCTGAAAAACCCATACAAAGCGCGCGGAAGCAACGCACACATAGACACCGCTCACGGATACGATATCTCGGAGCGTCTCGGCCCATTCGTCGTTCCGAACAACAGTTCCGTCTCAAACGCTTATTTGTGTGCGTCCACCGAGCGTGGGCATAAACAGCGAAGTACATACATGAGATTGTCTTTTGTACCTGTCTATTTTGTGACTAAAGTTTCTAGACTGGGATTCATAGATTTTACGATTCAGTGTGCGCGTGAATTATATGGAATGATGTCTTTCTAATGGAATTTTATCTTTGTTTTATATCTCGAGCGGGTAATAATTGAAGACTATTTCGGATCGTTGGATTTGGAGTGGCGGAATATTATTCCTTTATTAAATAAACAGAACGTGTTCGAATATTATTATTAGTAGCATTAAATCTACTTTTGCTCTTATACTGATGCCCTTTCGACATTATAAACGCTCATCTCGTTTATGTATTAATGTACTAGTTTTAGGGTTTATTTGGAGTTTACTTAAATACCTATCCCTTTTTAGGTGGGAAATCATCCAATGATTTATCCTTCTGAGCTCCCGGTGTGTCAGACCTTTACTGACTAAATAAATCCTACTCCTATGTTCCTTTTTTGCCTTGCGTTTCAGGCCCCGGATTCCCTTTTTCGAAAGCCAACCCATGGCCCCAGTTTGTAGGCTTTGGCCCTAATGAGCCCCGTAGGTTTTGTGGACATCTCTAAAAAGCGTGTGTGAAACACTACGCGTTGAAGACGACTCAGGCTCGGTCCAAACCAGACCACCAGTTGGCGAGCTACCCTCGCCGACTGGTGGTCTGGTAACCGTTTTTTTTTTTTGTTTGCATTGCTCGTCATCCGCAAGCCCATGCCTTCGGACCTATATTCATTGTGCGTGGCACTAAAATTTGAGAGAGGCTATTTTGTATAGGTGACTGACGATCAAAGACAGTGTAAGATATCTACATTCTTAAAATCACATCGCAATACATTTATAGAGGGATCAAAGAAACAAGAGTTCATAAGACGCTTATCATCAAAGGCAAGTTTGGAATTAACGAGACAATCGGATTTCGCAGTTGCTGACTGAAGATAAGCTGTAGTCACATTACAATGTAATGTGCTACTATAAGGTGAATAAAATAGTGCTGAACTGTTTGTTTCTTGGTAGATGTCGATGTTAGCGATTAGACTGCCTTTGTGCCTACAGATTTCAGTTAGTGTTTTTACGTTAACAACTTTTGTTCAGTCACTATTTTATATACTATAAAATCATCTCCCTAGCCTTGCCCCAACTAGCTTAGCTAGCTTTGGCTTCCAGGCAAACCGGATACGGCTAAATTCCAATGTTTTAATTGGAACGCCTATGCCTTGACGTGGTACGGGGTGTCAGTAATGGCCTAGATAAATTTAAAAAAGTAAATACTAAATGTGTACTTTTTGATTAAACTAATCTTCTTCACTCTGCTTCACTGTACTTCACTCTGCTTTACTGTGCTCCACTCTGCTAATTCTAAATAATAATGATTATGAGAAGTTATATATATTGATAATTATCAATCACGTATCAACGCATGACCGACTTTGGAAAACAGATATACCGTTACTTGGATTAGGTTATAAGGTACGCTCGTCATCCTCCGTCCACGTGGGATAGTATCCATCATCCACAAAGACTAAGTAGCTGACAAAAATTAATTACGAAAGATTAAAAAAGTTTAGACTAAAGAAGACACATTATTTTATTTACTTGATGGTCTTATTTGCAAAATTAACATACACTGCACAGTAATTAATGTTACAAAAAACGTACTGAATGAACAAACTAAAGCTATATATTCTGTGAGGATAAGTGCCAAGTAACTTCTTTACCATTAAATTTATTTTTTAATTGACTTGCGTATAAATATTTTAGGGAAATAATAATGGTTCCGAAAAACAAATTAATCTCCAGCGATCTGTGGCCGACTATTATTCTAATTACCCAGCGTTATAATGAATTACTGACAAAAAACTCAAAACATAAACGAAAAAAAATATCCAATTTAACAACAAATAAGAGCATGTTCAAATAACATTTTCTCCTAAAAAAAATGGATCTTCAAATAACAAAACTAAACTTCCGAATAGAATACTGAACCTCCGACAAAATGACTAAGTTACCGACAACAGAGGTTTTGTCAAAATAATCATATTTTTACAACTTGCATGAACTGTTTTAATTCATGAATCCCCAAGCGACCACCGGTGGCCGCGCATCTATTGTCTTACTATTGTGTCTCTAATTGACGGTATCTGAAGGGTTTCTATTGTTGGTTATCAAATTTATTTTTTAACTCTCAATAATGATGAAAATACTTCAATATTAAGGGATTTTTTTGCATAATATTCTTTGTCCTAATATACTTTGGCATTACGATTTTGGCATAATATGTATTGCCATAATAATACTTTCCCATTTTTTTTTGTCATACAGTTTATGTTGGCATAATCATCTTTAAGGCTAATTTGTTTTGGCATAAATTTAACTCGCATAACGTTACTAGGCCTAATGACTATTAGCATAATAATGTTTAGGCGTACAATGAATATAACATAACACCACATAGCTATAGTTTCTGTAACAATTCAATAATATTGTTGGTTAAAAATTTAATATGTTGTGCTACAAAAGTTAGTGACAGAACCGAATCGCTGCAAAACGGACTTCACGTAGTCTTGTCTGTCCTATCCCTAGAGTGTAATATAAAATCGCGTAGGCGCGTAGGGGCAAAGCGGCCCGTGGGCTGAGGAGTAGGCGGCTGCACCGCTGCACCGCAGCTTCGGCTTGCTGGCCGGCTTCGCCGGCCAGCCTCAGCGATGGCGGTGAGCGAAAACCGTCAGCGACGATTAGCACACGTGGGGCTGCCGGAGGCCCGCAGCGCCGGAGCCGCGACAGAAACCATGCCTGCTGCATGTGGCATGCTCGCTTGAAAGCTGCATGCTTACTTGCATGCTGCATACATGCTGCATGCTCGCTTGAGTGCTGCATGCTTGCTTGTATGCCGCATACATGCTGCATGCTCGCTTAAGTGCTGCATGCTTGCTATGATACAAGTAAAAGTTATTATTACAAGTACATTTTTATATTTTTTATAAGTTTCTGTATCACCTCTCAGAATAATATTTTCAGTATAATGTTAGAGTTAAAATAGCACCACACTCTATGAAATATGAAAGGTAATTTATGAATTAATAGTAGGCAAGTAATGATAAATATTACAAAGCATAGTTTTCAGTAGAACGTAATTTATGCTGGTAGAAAAGTATTACAGCAAGAAAAGTATTTTATGCCCAGGCAATCACTTTCCATACCAGGTTGCCTGGAAGAGATCGCGGAAAGCGATTAGGCCGCCAATTGTATGTTTTAAATATAAGGCTTTTTTTTTTTTGTCGACGGGGAAAATCATCTTTGACGAAACCCGCTCTTGGGTGGAGCGGGAGACAGTGTCAGACTCTTACTGACTAAAAACCCCGCGCCGTTCCTTCTAGCCTTCATACCGGGGCACGAGCTCCCTTTCGGACAACCCTGTCCCCAGTAGGCTTCGACCCAGCTGGGCCCCTCCTGCTGCTGACAACTCCTTGAGGCGCGCGGGAACAGTGCGCGCCGTCGACGGCTTGGACTCGGTCCATTACCGGACGATCGGACAGCGAGCTACCCATGGCTCGCCGTCCGCGAGCCCGCGTCTACGGTGGCCGGAAATCGGGATCGGAATCCCGGCGACGGCGGCGAGGGCGCCGTTGCCTGATGCGGTCGGCCTCCTCCTTTGCAAGCATTACTGCTTCGCAGAAGGAGGCGACCGCCTGCCATTCCTCCTCGCTCCGGACCATGGCCTCGACCAGGGCCCGGCGCGAGAGGTCTCCGCCGCCGATCGCCCCCACGAGGGCACGGCGATGCTCCGCCCAGGCAGGGCACACCTCGACGGTGTGCTCCACCGTGTCCTCCGGGCGTTGCGCACAGTGGCGACACCCGGGCGTCTCTTCCGCTTGAATCCGATGCAGGAACCTCCCGAACTTGCCATGTCCGGTGAGGACCTGCGTCATGCGGAAGGTAAGGACGCCGTGAGGTCTTTCTAGCCACGCCTCAAAGAGGGGACTTACCGCCATAATCGTGGCGTGCCCAGCACTGGGTTGCGATAGCCGTTGACGCCATTTCACCATGAGATCCCGCCGGAGCTCTGTCCGCCATGTTTTAACATGTTGCGGCAGTGGACTTTCACCCCGGCGTTGCATCTCCACGCGCATGTCGTGCATGTGTGCAAGGACTGTTGCCTCCAGATCCCACGGTGGTAGGCCAGCCAGAAGGCTCGCCGCTTCGCGTGAGATCGTGCGGTAACCCCGCACCATCCGTATTGCCATGACCCTCTGGCAGGCGTTCAGTATGGACGCCGGTCGCTTTGCCAGCGACGGCGCCCACACCGGCGCCCCGTAGAGGGCCATGGATCGAACGATCCCCGCGTAGAGCCTCCGGCAGGAGGCGTCTGGACCCCCAAGGTTGGGCAGGAGCCGCTTGAGAGCAGCCCCAGCCCGGAGAAGCTTGGGAGCCAGACGTCGGAAATGTTCTACGAAATTCCACCGGCTGTCGAGGACGAGTCCCAGATACTTCATCGTCGACTCGACGCCGATGCGAACTCCTCCTACCGTAAGCTGGGAGTCCGATGGTGGCGCGTTCCGAGGGCCGTGGAAGCACATTGCCTCGGATTTGTGCAGCGCCACCTCGAGTCCCAACTCCTGGATCCTACCAACGGCTATCGCAACCCCGCGTGTCGCTAGAGCGACCGCCGCTTGGTGCGACTCTCCCTGCGCTAGGATCAGCGTGTCGTCTGCGTAGCAAACCACGCTGACCCCGTCAGGGAAGTCGCCGCGCAGCACGTAATCGTATCCGATGTTCCACAAGGGTGGGCCCAGAACCGACCCCTGCGGAACACCGCACGACATCTCTCGACGTTTCCAGTCTCCCTGGTGACCGGGGTAGACAATGTACCTGTCTGACAGGTACGCCTCGACCACTCGACAGAGGTATTCGGGCACCCGGTGGTACCGGAGTGCTCTCCGGATCGTACTCCAGGGCAGGGAGTTGAAAGCGTTGGCAATGTCCAAGGACACTGCCACGACACACCTACCCCGGGACACCGCTTCCCCTGTCGTGAGGGCTCGCACGCGCATGATGGCGTCTATGGTAGAGCGCGCCCTGCGAAAGCCGAACTGTCCGTCCGACAAGTCCGGCCCCACCCGTGTTAGCCGCACGACGAGGCGGTTTGCAATTACTCTTTCAAAGAGCTTGCCCACCTCGTCGAGCAGCACAATCGGCCGGTATGCGGACGGAGAGTCCGCAGAGCGCCCTGGCTTCGCTACGAGGACCAGTTTCCCAGTCTTCCAGCGAAGCGGGAACTGGCCCCTCTCCAGGCATGCGCTGAAGAGCCCTCTCAGTCGAGGCCCGAGAGCCTCCATGGCCAGGACCCAGGCTTTTCCTGGCAAGCCATCGGGTCCTGGGGCGGTGTTTTTGGCACTCAGCCTTCGCACCGCCACTCTCAACTCTACCTCGGTCACTTCTGGAGCATCGTCGTCGTCGTCACTGTTGCGATCCGCTTAAATATAAGGCTCAAATGTATGTAATTTATTATCTTGGTGTACAATAAAGTATATATATATAAATAAATAAATACAGCAGTAAACAGTCATGTTTATTTTTCGAAGATTTCAGTATCTCATTCGGTCGTTTCGTCATTTTTATTCGGACAAAAGTAGTCGGAAAGTTAGTATTTTAGGCAGTATATTTAATATTTTGAGTAAGGCCAATTCTTCTTTTTTTGTCGGAGCTTTTATTATTACCCAATATTTTATATTGCGTATAGCTGATATAACAGGTCCCTAGAAATGTAAGTTCTTTTTCACTTTTAAGCTGTTGGTAAATCTTTTTTGTGACCTGTTATTAATATGTACGTTATTGTAATTGAAAAAAAAAGAATATGCCACATAATTCAATAACTTACGTAATGTGAATTTATTCACAGAAACCAGCTGAAGAAGGTACAGTTTGTGGTAAACCTATACCTATGATATACTTACAAAAGTTTCACCAATTGATAAAAGGTTGTTGGGCTCATTTCAGTAAAGTTATCCTTTTCAAATGTTTTATTTATTATTAACCTAAGTCTTTCATCGGATCTACTCAGAAATATGTCTCTCTTCAGAGATATTTGAATATTCTTTTCACGTTCCTTATCCATTTACGTAGATACTTTCAGTAAATTTTGCTAACATTTCAAATACTCTATAATATTGCTACTTATGCAAATAATATCTGAGATTAGGTTTAAAAAGTTGGGTTTACTATAATATAAATATTTATATTATTGCATGTACACTCATTTAGAGATTAGATAGTGAAACAATTACTGTTTTGTTCAGGCAACGACCTATAAATTGTTTAGCTTATCTTGTATTTACGTGCAGTTTATTTTCAAAATAGACTGTAGTTTTGTGAACACTGACCCTCCTCAGGGATATAGGAGTGCACGCAAGAGTTACGGCTAAGTGAGATGATATTTTCAATAGTCATCTTGTCTTTTTTTTAGATGGGATATCATCAAATAAATCCTCCCACTCGGTGTCAGACTTATACTAAAGTCTACTCGTGTTCCTTCAGTTTCCTTTTGCGATCTAAGATGGTGGTGGCTGTTTCAAACAATCCTACAGCTATAGCAGGCATCGAGCATTTCGGTCTCGTGAACCATACTGACATCTCTTTGAGGCACGTACCTATGCGGAACACAACACGTGAAACACGCTCGACGGCGCCTGGATACGACAGTGCTTCACACAAGTGAAGTAGACCGCGATCATATACTTTACCGTATCTTCCGAAATCAGCGTAGTAGCCCAGAGCACCATGAGGTCTTAACGCGTTCCATTTGAGGCTTAAACTGAATTGTTAAAAGGATGGAGCTATAAATGGTGTATAGCTTCATCCTTCTTTCTGTCATGCGCGCCTGACAATTTAAAACGTCATAGTAAAGCAAGCTTGAGTTTTAATTTGTGCATAGATAAAAAAAGTTCACCCCCTCTTGCACAGAAGTGTGTGTACCTACTATAGGTACACGCAGATTGAAAAAAAAACTACTTGGCCCGGACCACGGCATTATGCTGAGCGTTCGGCTGTTAGGCGCATAATTTCCTTAATTAATGTTTACAATTTGTGAGTTACTCCCAAGACTGCGTCATTTCCCGCAAATTAAATAGTTTTATTCCTTTTTCCTTTTAATTTTTTTGAACTTTTATTGTTGCCGTCAGTAGTTTATGCTGAACTGTGGGCTGTGTTTGTCAGACCATCAATCATCGAAAAACTTTGGTTGAATATGCCTACATGTAACAAAGAATTATTATTAATTATTCTTTAAATTAGAAAGCTTTGCATCATTTGTTTGACCAAAAAAAAAACCTTGCAACATGTTCTCGAAAACACGGAAACTTTTTCGTAAAAAACCTTGAAAGTAACCTTTGGAGCCCATACACCGAGAATGGATCATAACAAAGTGAAAATTATTTTTCTAAGTAGAAAGGGCGGAAAAAGTACAGACTTATGTCACATTTTCACAAACAAAAAGGTATTTAGGGAACCATTATGATAAATAATAGCTCAAGTTTATGAATAAACTGTGGTCTAATGTAGTCGTATATTACTTTAACAGACATTTTGGATTGTATCGGAAAATAGATAAATGGCACAAATTAGGTTAATAGAGATAACAACGTAATAAATCGACTATATGATGTTTTGAATTCTGGACGAAAGTCTCATAAATTTTCATTTTAGGGTTCCATACCCGAAGGGCGCCAACGGGATTCTATTACTAAGCCTTCGCTGTCCGGCCGTGTGTCCGTCCGTTGTGGGCTGTCCTTCATAAGAGGTAGAGAATTAAAATTTTCTCAAAAAGTGTACTTTTATTGTTGCTACAACACAAAATAGAGTTAAAATAAAGTTAATAACAGTCATATAACAGACACCATACCAGAACTGTCATTTTGTCGAGAGTTTTGCTCGATTTTAATATTATAGTACGGAATCCTTTATGTCCGAATCCAACTCGTACTTGACCAGTTTTCATAATAAAGGGTTTACTGGACGCCTGAAGGTAAGAAAAATATAAATGAAAAACGAAACGATCCTTCCCTGTTATGTTGGTAAACAAGGCTAGAGAGCAATGAATGGTTTGTTATATTTTTTTTACTTTAATCTGTCTTCTCTTCTATATTCTCTTTAATCTTCGATAACCCGGTGTAATTTGAAACAAAAAGGTTTTTAGAATAATTATTTTTTATTTTATGTAGGTACACGTAAATTGTTATGAAGACTAAGAATAGGGAATATGCATAAAAATATACATTACAATGTTATTTAAATAGCTTGTCAATAAATTTACAAAAATAGGAAATTTAACTAAGAAAACAATAACAACTTTGGTAGAAAAGCAAACGAGATAAAAACAATTTTAAACCAAAATATTAATCTCTCGCCAAGACGCCGCCGGCCGTTTACTAAGGCGGTCGTACGTAATACTCGTATGGACTTTGACGTCAAAGTTCATATCGAATCTCTCTTTATAGAAGCTTTGAAGCTTTTTAAATTCGTTGGTGACCAAGATATTTTGAAAATTCTTTCATATTTGTCTGTTAGAGCTAAAAAAATGATTTAAGCTTCACAGTCATTATGCATACAACTAAGAAGTGGAATTTCTGTACCGAAGTCTGTGTTTCGTGATAGCTATAACCTAGGGGGCTTTAAGGCAAGAGTGAATAGATTACTTTTAGACTAACGTGCTCCATCGTCGACTACACCACCGCTTAGCATCAGCGGAGATAGTGTACCACCAGCTGATCAATAATAAAAACAACTAGCGAATGAAGTGCGAGTCGGACTCACGCACTGATGGTTCCGTACAAACTTACCTATGAAAACAGTTCAATTCCCGAATCGAGTCTCAAAGATTTTTACGAATCGCAAAAAAGTTTATTTTTTGTGACGTAACTACAAATTTACTGTTTTCAGAATTTTTCCTATACTTATGCTATGCCAAACTACTTCATACCTTTCAGGATTACCCGGGAAGTACCCTTTTATCTAGATACCTTTACTTGGTTCCGAGATAAATGGTCTAGTTAGACAGATGGACAACAAAGTGATCCTACTAATTTTGGTTTTGTTGTTTCCTTTTGAGGTACGGTATCCTAAATATATTACACAAAAAATTTAAATGCATCTCATCTGTCCAATCTTGACTCTTTATATAAGTTAAGTAAGTTAAAGGGTAAGGGGGGTAGGGTGTAAGTTTTGGTTTGTTTTACTCGTATATTATTTTATAGACGAAAAGCTAAATCTCACATCTTAAGTTGGGGCGTCTCGTGATTTTGTAAAACATCTTCAATCCTAGGTTACGACATACGAACCTTGCGTCGTGACATTTCTGCAAAGTTATCTAACTTTTGAAGTAGTCGTTATTTCGCGACGTGGTTTATAAAATAAAATAGCGTATACTAGCTAGTCAGCTCAGGTTCGCACGCGTGTTTTTTTTTATCTTTATTAAGGAGCTTTGTCTCAATTTAGACCATGTCGCTCTATCGTAGCCAAATTTTGTGTTATGGTTTATTTTAAGTGGTTGTAATAAATTTTGTATGAAACTCTTGCCTCGTCTGATGTAGGTTGTGCTAAGATGTTGTTACAAATATCTATATCTAACATATTTAAAGTGCTGGGTGTTTTTTATTGATATTATATCATTTTTTATTATTTTATTTTACAATTTGACTTTGTAAATTATTTTATTTTACAATTTGACATGTTACATTAAATAATGTTTATTATTATTAACTTTTGACATAAATATTTACTTTGTAAGTATTTTTACATTGTAAAAATTAACTTTCTTTTTATTATTGTGAATGTGACGACTATGTTGGTTACTTTTTTATTTCTCGTTATCGTTTGTCTGGCAATTTGAGTATTTTCTGCGGCCTACCCAAATGTCCTTTCATTGGTATTGTTCGTCAAGTCGTTGAGCTCCTTAGTAGTCCTGAGTTGAGCTTTGCGAATACTGACAAATGCTTACACTGATTGGACGGGTCCACTCAAATCTGTATGGTTCTTTCTTCAAAAGACCATCTCAGATTAATCGGCATGGTTCTCATGTGATTTGACCATTACATATTTATTGTATGGACTTTAAAAGAGACTTTGACCCCTGAGTTTGTTTCGGTGTTTCTTCTCAGGGTAGTCAGCTAGGAAACACCGGCCTCATCTAGCTTAAACAGACAAAAAAAAAAATTGACGTGTAAAAGTGTTTTTTTAAACCTATTTGCAAAAATAAATATCATTTATCATTATTATCATTTATGATATAAAATAGTGCTTGAACAGCGTTCTCACCAATGAAGGTAAGCAGTGATGCAATCTTTGTTAGTGAGGTGCACTAGTTTATTAAGGGTTTATTAATTTTTTGAAGATTCCTAATTATAATCAGACGGGAAGATCACAGTAGGCAAATGGTTTCAGACCCTCGATGTACGCGATCTTAACGCTTAACGCTGATGATGTTATAAATCATTGAAATTGACGGCTTTTACCTACTATATATTGGATAAAGATCTTGGAAAAACGCTTCTCGGATGGTTTTTTCGAAAAAGCTAAAACATGTGCCAAAATTTCGCAGTTATTCGAGCACCATGGGAGTAGCTCAGGGTTTTCAGGGTTGCAAACTTGGGTGTTAACTACTCTCAAAGGACCTAACAACATATAAAAATATAAAAATCGTAGTTACATGCGCGTTTGCGATGTTTGTGCATTTTTGTGTCGATATTGACTGGACTAATAATATGCATAATATACACATTAAAACATACACACTACGTTATTATACAATTAAACCTAGCCCATAAATCACTCTGTCTATTGGCGAAAACCGCATGAAAATCCATTCAGTAGGTTTTGATGTTATCGAGAACAGACGGGCAGATAGACGCGGTGGGGGATGTTGTTTTATATTATGTAAGGACAAGGATATTTCGAAAGAATTATAAGTGGTTTTTGGTGTACGCTTTTATCTTCTTTACCAACAAACTCGCGTAAAGCTTTCGAAGATTATAACAAAATTATATACGATCATCAATACAATTTCAGCCGAAAGACCTCCACTGTTGGACATAGGTCTCCCCCCAAGTGTCGCCATAACAACCGGTCCTGTGCGTCTCGCATCCATCAGATTCTCGCAACCCTCACCAGGTCATCAGTCCACCTTGTGGGAGACCTTCCAGCGCTGCGTCTGCCAGTACGTAGTCGCCAATTCAGAACCTTATACACGTTAATATATTAATTATTCTTTCTTATTACCATTTTTATAATTAGCAGAAAAAACATGAAAAAATCTTAGTACTAAAATCTCGAACAAGGCTCATTGTATTCTCGTTACATAGTTTTCTAAAACTTCGTGCGGTAAATAAAGTGATTTGCATACAAATTGGAATAAAAATCTGTTTTAAGAATTTACTTAATTGTTTGTCTTCTTTGAAGAAATATGTCCTCAATTACTAGCTGAATAAAAAACTCGATCGATAGTGGAACTTTGTAGGGTTGGTTGGCGGCGCAGCGGGTGGTTTCTTGTGCCTGGTACAGACCATGGTCAGGAGTGAGAGGGAATAGGCGTCGGCCGCTTCCTTTCCATCATCATCATATCAGCCGAAAGACGTCCACTGCTGGACATAGGCGTTCCCCAAGCGTCGCCACAATGACCGGTCCTGTGCGTCACACATCCATCGAATTCCCGCGACCCTGACCAGATCATCGGTCCACCTTGTTGGAGGCCTTCCAACGCTGCGTCTTCCGGTACGTGAACGCCACTCCAGAACCTTTTGTCTCCATCGACCATCTGTTCTGCGTGCAATGTGCCCTGCCCATTGCCACTTAAGTTTGGCGACTCTTCGAGCTATGTCGGTAACCTTGGATATCTCCATTTCTGATGTGATAATGATAGTGTGAAGCAGTAATGCTAGCGAAGGAGGCGGCTGCACGCGTGAAAAAACGGACATCCTCGCGCCCTAGATGCTGAGACCCCAACCTCGACTTCCAACCACGTTAGGCATAGGCTTGTCCAGAGCGAACCAGATTCGTCGACAGCGCGTAGTGTCAGACGTCAGCAAAATTGGAGTAACACCACAGGGCCAAAGCTTATTGGGGTCATGGCCCGACTTCTGAAAGGGAAACCCGTGGTTCTAGAACGCAAAAAGTTGTTTGTTTTAGATTGTGTAAATTTGTGCTCCCGCACCGCCTTAGAGCGGGAGAAGTAGAATAATTTTACCTAAAAAAAAGTTTAGTTAAGAAAAAATTTTAATATCGTGCGGTTTTGGTCACGCATGCGGAATTGCCCCGCACGCGTTATACCCACAAATGGCTATTTCAAACAACTATCTATTGTATTGCGTGGAATGCAGGTCAAATCTGCATGCGTGATGAAATCCGCTCGATATTAAAAACACCCAAAGGTTTTTAGTGTTTTACGATTTTCTGTGGGCTAAAATCCCAGATAGAACAAAAAATTACTTAAAGTATAGAATGGAAAAAATAATTCCTTCTAGACTTGCGTATTGACTAGAAATAAGTTTCTTGTAATTATTTTTAATGGCACATACATTATAACTTTTTTCATAAAAGTCACACACGCGTGTGTTAATACTTAGGTAACACGCACGTGTCTAAGCTATAAGTATTGCTTAGATCATTTTGATAGCATATATCATTACTAACTTTAAAAAGAAGTTTCTAATTATAAATTATAACTACTTTTTCTGCTTGATATTTTTTTTTAATAGGTAACTTATTAAATTTAACCTTTCGACGAACTAATGATTAAAGAGTTTAATAAATAATACAATATCATCATTTTCAAAGACATCGGCTTCCACTGATTGTTTTTGAGTTTCGAAATCATCTTATGTATTTTCCTGCTCTGGCGCGTGGGGCGAAAGGGTGTGTCAGACTTTTATTGACTACAACAATACTTGTGTTCCTTAAGTTGTCCTTTGCATTCCAGGATAATGGATTTCATTTTCAGATATTAACCCATGGCCCCAGTAGGCTTCGGCCTTGCTGGGCCCCTACGATTTTGCTGTCATCTTTTTGAGGTGTGTATCGGTCACTACGCACCGTCAACCACTCAGGCTCGACGGACTCGCGGACGGCGAGCCATGGGTAGCTTGCTGTCCGATCGTCCGTTAACCGTCCGGACTGAGCCCAAGACGTCGACGGCGCGCTCTGTTTCCGCACGCCTCAAGTAGTTGTCAGCAACAGCAGAGCTGGGTTGAAGCCTACTGGGGCCACGGCTATCCGAAAGGGAGCTCGTGCCCCGGTATGAAGGCTAGTAGGAACGGGGTGGGTTTTTAGTCAGTAAGAGTCTGATACTATCTCTCGCTCCACCCAAGAGCGGGGGTTGTCATTAGATGATTTTTGCTCACCAAAAAAAAAACAGAGATCGGAGTTTCAGTGGCTAGGGCGTGAGGATATACGTTCCGCTACGCGTGCTGCTGATTTCTTCGCTAGCAATCTGCTTCCACTTCTGGATATAGGCTGTCTTAATCATCGCTATATCGACCGGTCTTGTCCTATGGCATCTACTGGATTCACTCGTTCTTCATCGCTATTATTGTTACTCGTGTAAAAATATTTTCTCAAAAATTACCCTAATTTGAGTAATAAACTCCAAAACGTTTCCCGGGTCGTATCCGTCGACAACCCGTTGCTTAAAAATGGCGGTACTTAATCAAAATGTATGTTAATGACATTTGTATTTTCATGCCTTTATTTAAATAATATAATATTGTGAGAGTTATTGTTTACCAAGAGATTAAACTGACACCATGGATTAAACAATCGTTTAATTTAATCTGTTTATTTCAAAATATTCGAAAGTTAATGCAGGTTTAACATAAATAACTTTTTAATATGTGCTAAAAACAAGTACTACTACTAGAACCCTGAGTTTATTTCGGTGTTTCTTCTCAGGGTAAACCAGCTAGTAAACCGACTTAATCTAGTTTAAATTGACGAAAAAAATTGATGTCTAAAAGTGTTTTAAAAAACCTATTTGCAAAAGAAATATCATTTATTAGTAGTAGGGATATCTAAAATCCATTTCCTTGCACAATAGAAGAAGCTCATATTGTGTAAGTATCAAAATTAATGAAAAATATTGTACGAGAAGACCACGTAAAAAAAACTTTTTTAATCAATTACTTCTTATAAGTTATAAATATGAAGAAAAAAATACTGACAATACACTTACATAAAAAAATTAAAAATTAGGTAAGATTTTCTGATTCAATATAATTAGAAATTAAAATATGGCATCAAAAATACACCCAAAAACTCAAACGCAAAATGCTAAGTGTGATAAAAAAAAACATACATTCAGCCGAACATAGAACCTCCTCCTTTTTGAAGTCGGTTAAAAAGAAGTACCCATTCGATTTTATAACTAGGGTATAACAATTATTTATTAATATTAAATTATCCATTTTTTAACAAAAAATATTGTGTTGTTATAACATAATTTTATGTGCGATCGTCAAACACTCAAAATTACGACTTACCGTAAAACAAAGGGTTTTGTGTGAAAATGGAAAACATGGTATGGTTATAAAAACCTGTTAACGACTCTTGGCCTTTTTTATGACAGTTAAAGTCTTGATTTATTTTATTTTTAGTAACACTACCTATTCCTGTTGTCAAAAAATCGTATTATTGTATAGTAAGCCATATTATATGCTAATGCTTTTGCTAATGCTAATGTATTTTTAATAAGAAGAGCTCTTCATTTTAATAGATTTGCTAAGGACCTTGATATCGACTTGTTCTGCACTAGTGTAGCGACCTTGCGCTTTGTCTATGATTAACTTATCTCGTTAGTAATAACGACTTAGATGTACGTTCTTTTTTATTATGTGTAGAGGCTTGTAATTAACGATTTAATAATATTAACCTCTTTTTATATATATTTTTTTTTGTATTTGTATGTAAGCCTTCTGTAAAATTAAATAAATAAATAATACGTATAACTATGATGAATAATAAACTAAAATTGTGAGGACTTTAAGACTAGTCGTTTGAAATTTTATTAGAAATTTATTTCAACTGAAATTATTAACGTACGATGCTGGAGAAATATGGTTTTAGATTGTGTTAATAAGCTGTGGAAGAAGACTTACAAAACAATAAAAAAGTATAGATAAAAAAAATGCACCTGAGGCGTGAAAAGTATCAGGACTGCAGGGCTATTTGAAAGACTTTCCGCGGCCCTGGAATGCAAAAGGCAACTGAAGGAACGGTCGCCTCATCCAGAGCGAGAAAAGTTGTTTGATAATTTCCCACCTCAGCAAAAAAAAATTCGTTATAATTATTAAAATAGGATTTTGAGAATTGAACTATTTCACAAACATTGTCTATGTTTTGTACATATTTTTTGCTAGCCATATTAGGGAATTCAAGTTAGTAGAAAAAGAAAACTAGTTTGTTAATAATTCACCTGAAATCTTAACCACAAAATAGACAGGTATAGAAGACAATCTCATGTATGTACTTCACTTTTTATACCTACGCTCGGTGGATGCACACTAATGAGCGTTTGAGACGGAACTGTTACTGACGAGTGGGCCCAGACTCTAAGATATCGTGTCCGTGAGCGGTGTCTATGTGTGCGTTGCTCGAGCGTGCTTTGTATGTACCTAGATTGACTTGTGTACCTATCTATTTTGTGTATTAACCCTGCTGCAACAACATTAGTTCAGTGGTAGTGGGCAGCCGTGATTAAATAACAGATCGTAATTAGAAACACGAAACAGCCATTAGTAATACTAGACTGGCAATTTGACGTCACAAATTAATTCACTAGAATCAGTAGGTAGTCGTAGTAATTAGAGTAATTAAGAATATGACACTTTTCCCAAAGGAACTGACTAAGGCAATTTTGCCTTTGTTTGAAGTTGAGAATATTTTCATAGCACAACCCGACCCCTCCTAACTACTTTGATTGTTCTTAGAGCCATCGCCCACGGTGACTTTTTGTAGCGATGTTGTCGTGCGTTTTGTAAACGCGCTACAGCATCACTATTAATGCGCGTTAGTGGCATTTGCAACGCCTTATAGAAGCGTGACAATATCGCGTTTGCATCACTGAGAATCGTGATGTGGGCGAGGGCAAACAGCTAACGAATGCATCGCGACTGTATCGAAGCAAACGTGTGACAGCATTGCTACCTGCATCGCTACAAAAAGTGGGCGAGCGGCCTTACTGTTTGCAAATGTCATTATTATTCTGTTGTAATTTGATATATATGATTCCGCACCCGAAGCTGTAGCCACCTGAAATTGTTTTGTTGTGTTGTTATGTCAGTATTATTGAGTGTCCTTTGTCCGTCTGTTTAACAGCAGGTTGTAGCTTATGAACCGTAGGTAGGCAATAGAAATTTTGAAAAAAAAATCTTCATTCTGAAAAATCTTTAACAATATAAAAATTGAGACGGCCTTTGACGTCTGACAGATTGAAATCAGTGTATCGTCTCTGTTAAAAACACTCGTCGTATTAATCCGACGCAAGCGGTTATAGAACCCTATAACCGCTTGCGTCGGATAAGAGAATTTACTCCTAAATACTCATCATCATCATCATCATCATTTCAGTCGATATAAGTCCACTGCTGGACATAGGCCTCCCCCAAGTGTCGCATCCATCGGTTTCCCGCAACTCTAAATACTACCTGAAAAATATTTAAAATGTACCTGAGCATTATTATTTGAATTGAAAAACGAGATACTAACCTTTTCATTCAAAGCCATTTCTATTCAACTTTTAAAAAAAACTAAAATTGGATTCCTATTTCGTGTGAATGTCACCTAATACCTTTGATATTTTCCAGCCGATCCTGACTACTATTATTATTGGTATGTTTTTATAGTAGCCTCGAGTATACATATTCCTTTTTTTAGAACCATTTTCAGCAGAATATAACGTAACGCATCGTTGTTCCATTTTTTTTCAATTTATAAAGCTCAGCCTATCAAAACCATGTAGTTTTTCATTTTGAGTAAAATTAATTGAATATTGGACAATATTTTGTGGGTGGCTTTAAAAATATAAAATCAAACTAGCTTCTGCCAGCGACTTCGTACGCGGATCCTGTTGCTTATGCCAGCGAAATTCAGTGTTATAAACGTAAGAGTAGACAAAAATAAACAGAAAGCTCAGAACTGCTAAGCTATCGGGAGTTACACGTGTTATTGTGAGTTAACCATAAAAGATAGACGTATGCTGTCGTGGGAAATTTTTTATATAATTTTGAGGAGAACATTTCCGTCATACATGTTTTCTGTGTAGCTTTAACCATTAAGGCTGCAAACGCGACGGAAGCTTAAAAAATGGAGTAATTTCTCCCGTTTCTCCAACATTTCCCTTCACTGCTCTGCTCCTATTGATCGTAACGTGATGAAAAGTATACTATAACCTGCCCAGGAGTATGAAGAATGATTGTACCAAGTTTCGTTAAAATCCATCGCGTAGTTTTTGTTTCTATAAAGAACATACAGACAGACAGACAGACAGACAGACAGACAAAAATTTTACTGTTTGCATTTTTAGCATCAGTATCGATCACTAATCACCCCCTGATAGTTATTTTGGAAATATATTTCATGTACAGAATTGACCTCTCTACAGATTTATTATAAGTATAGATATAGATATATAAAAAAATCAAGTTATAATGTTTGTTATCAAACTCCTTCAAAAAGTTTGACCGGCTTTTATGTTTTTTTTTTTTGTGCATATATGGTACATCTGAGAGTAGGTCGTAGGCCATTGCTCTAACACTTACTGCCCTCACTCTTCATGGTTTTTTTTGAGAATTTATATGGTATAAAAACCTTTGCCGAGTCAGTTTCGTGAGAATAAAACAATCGTATGTCTTTATTTTGAACATGGTCTGCACGTGGTCATCCAAAATTGTTCAATCAGTGTTTCAAACACAAACATCCCCTAGACTTTCACAATGAAGATATAAGTAAGACTAGCTTTTGCCCACTGCTTCACTCGCGCACCTAAAATGTAGCCTATGTCACTCAGAAAAAGTGTGCTAAAGCAGCTTTCTATCGGTCTTTATAATATTAGTATAGATGTAGATTAGTATAGTTTATTATTATATACAAACGCCCATGAAGTTACTTATCTAATTACCTAGCATATCTCAAGTATCTAAAACTTTCAGCTTTGAAATATGAGAGTGTAGTGTCGGATTCTCAGTCGTATGATCGTATAAGTTCGTCCTTTTACGATTGTTTCATTACATCAGAAATTGTAACAGTTTATTGCAGTCAGAACACTTTAGCTCCGGCGGGACTTACTACTGAAGTTTGAATTGTAGAAGCACTTACCTTCCTGCTGTAAAATATGAAAATGTTAGAGTTTTGTTATGATGAGTGCTGTCGGCACTCCCACCCTTACGTAGCGTGCAGTAGGGACGAACGTGAACGGGTTAACAGTACTTACTTTTCACTCCGTACCTACTTTGAATAATTATAAATATAAAAATAATACATTACGATATAAGTGTGTAATGTTAGTGATTACCGTCGAGGTGTTATTTAGACCCGAACCATGGCAAGGGTCTTAAAAGAGCCGAGAACGATAATCATTAGTTGCTCACGTGTATCATACGACGTTTTTCAATGCACTCGTGAAGAAAATAACTGTTAAACTAGTAAACTTTTGTGGCGGTAAAAACTGTTTTCATATGCGCGCCCATTTATTTTTCTTTTTTTCGTGGCGGACGACACGCACACAAGCTGATACGATAAATGTTATAAAATTATGGCGCGGGAGAGATTGAACAAAAAGGTTTTAACTACATTATAGCTCTAGTGCTTAATGGTAATCAAAATCTCAGTTTAGTAACAAGTTTCATTATATATATATATACCTTAGTGCTGAGCAATAAGAGTCAATTTATGAGCAAGTGTATAGAAGAGAATACTCGTATTATTTTACTATAAAACGTTTTCAGTTATTTAATCACTATTTAGGTTGTGATTAAATAATAATAGTTTCTGTTAATACAAATTTCAAGAGTGAAATGGATTTTAAAATCAGGATTAAAAAAATAAAATACAACATTTTCGCCAATTTGGCTTACATCTTTTTATTTCATTGATTTTGCTGCACATTTTGTTGAAATTATATACTACTACAATACGTGTATATTGGCAATATTTTATATTATTAAACATTTATAAATAAGTATATTGATAGTATAGGGTGTACCTTATATTATTGAAATATTCATAATATGCAATTTACTTATTTTATAAAATTATTATCTATTCAGAGCAATAAATTGTTTTCAGTAACTAGCTATAGTGAAAGTATTTGAGACAATTATGAATATCGGTAAATTTGAAAAGACAACATTATCATTCTTGAAAACATGCAGTAGGTTAATTAACATCGTTGCAAATAAACTTTACTATGTAAGTAACTCGGCGTGACAAGAAAGAAGGATTTTCCAATTATTTATTATACTTGGAATATAGTGTAAATTGGAGTTACAAAAATATGATTAAATTCATTTTAGATATTTCGAAATTACTTTCATGATATTCAATTCAAATAGAATATTTTCACAATATTCTTATATTACAACTAGCCTAAATTTATGCACAAGTACGGTTTGTACGTTGCGGGAATAAAAACGAATTTACGAATAAATCAGTTGTCAGGAACAGTTTGATATACGTTCCTATGGGATATAATACGTCCGAATTGAGATACACTCACAGCTAGGTGTGGGGTCGGTGGTCGTCGGGTGTTCGCAGTTTGTCCGGATAGTCATTAATTGGTGAGCGGGTGCCACTGTTTGACTTGTTCCATGGGCGCGGCGAGGGCTGAGTTCCAGTGTTGTAAGGCGCGACCCCTTGCGAACATGTATGATCCTAACACGAACTTTCCCAGCAGTCGGTCTGAAACAAATTATACATTTTTATATATCTTATAGGTACTATTCTTTTTTTTTTATCTCGCAACTAGATACTCTAATGCTGAGGCATTTTGTAAGTGTTTTGGTGCGACAAGGGCAACCTGGTGGTTCATAATATGGCCGTCTTTTGTGTGTGGTTTGTTGTTTTGTAAATCTCTAATAGATGGTTAGCTTTTTACTAACAAATGGGTCTGTGTTGTCAAATTTATAAATAAATTAGTAAAAGAAAAAAAAATTTTTATGTAAACAGTGTTATCGCGTCATAGGAGGAGATCTATACTATATAATATTATAAAAGGGTCAAGTTAGTTTTTATGTTTGTAGGACCTAATCTCTGAAACTACAGGTCCGATTGCAAAATTTTTTCACCGACAGAAAGCTGCTTTATTCCTAATTGAAATAGGCTATATTTTATGTTCGCGGGCGAAGCCACAGGTATTAAGTAGTAATTTATATATGGGATATCGGAATTCATATTACAGAAAAATATTTGCTACGATTAAAAGTGTTCTCTTCATTTTGAAAAACATTATTATTGTAACCAATTCTCTGAGGACTCATAACTCATTTTAGCAACACAATAATGACGAAAATAGCCTTGTAATAAATATATATCTATGTATTACTAACTAAACTTTAATACAGAACTGGGTTAAACCCCGTTTAGTTTTACATCAGCACTTTGCTCAGAATAAAGCCGACGATGGTACTTCGTCGAAGTCTGGTCATGACATGGTTTGTTTAAGGCAAGTAAGTCGTTTTACATTCACTTATCTTTATTAATATTATATTGATTTTTCGTTAGCGAATAGAATGCGATACCAAGTTCTTAATTAATTTTTGTAACCGAAGTAAAACACGTAATATTGAGATATTATTAACAATAGGGGGTAAAGATTATTTAAAGACATGTAATTTTTTTTCTTTAAGGTGAATTATAGGTGAAAATAATAATCACATGAATATATGAATGCAGTATTAAAAACTACTCTATTGAATCTCATTAAAACATTTTTTAATGTAGTAAATATGGTGTTTAAATCTAACATCTCTCGATGCTATGATGGTATGCTACCGATTTAAAAAGGGTACGGTATCACAGATAATGTAAAATTGGAGCTAGTTCTATATATAGTACATGTGAAACATTAGCATAGCATAGCAAAATTAGCTTTTTTAATGTTCCCACAGCTGGGATTCTTATCAACCCTCCTCCTGTATTATTTGAAAATGTATACGCAATGATATGGTCGAGCTGTACTTTATTTAAAATTATAATAATTTTATCATTATTTTTTTAGGGAAGGTGTGTTATAAATTAATAATAATAATTTATTAGAGTGGTCTGTGTATACATTTTGACAATATGGTAAGGCAGAATACTTATTTCTGAGTTAAGTTCGTTTTTGTATGAATTGTCAAGTCTTTGTACCAAGTTTTGTGTGTAATAATGAAAAATGAAATTGTTACTTATAATTTCAAAATCAGAATCGATATGATAGTAACACCCACATCACACGTTCTACTAGCCCATTTGCTCGTAGAGAGCCCATCACGATCAGGTGTAAGTTAATGTTATTTGAATCCCAGTACCCCTTAAATTCTTTACTAGCAAAACAATGTCCCGTAATTCACAATTATTGGGGTCTGCCCCCCTAGCCAAGTTACAACCGTTTCGCTTACGTCGAACGTTTCGCCACGCACCCAATTTGTTTGTCCTAACCACGTGACTGAGCGTTGAGATCATTCCCATACATTTGAAACTTTCTACTAGAGGTAACTATTGCAGATTAGCAACTTGGCTAGGGGTAAAGGTCACCGAACCGTACAAAACTATCTTTAGCAGCCGTCAGTGACAAGGCTTTTACATTTGATATCAATCTTTTGGAATATTACAACGTATTTCATGAAAATATCTATAAGGACGAAAACGTATTCTCTCAGAATATAAGGGAAGGTAAAGAATATAAAGGCCCTCAATTTTTTATGTCGTTTGATTGCCGTTCTGTCAATAGAATAATAAAGTCTGGCTTCATTGTTTGACCTAAACGCAAAGGATTCAATAGACTTCTTTGAAATTCATATGTTAATAAAAAATATATTTAGCTCGAAAATAGACGGCCAACGCAAACTCTTTGAAGGCCATCGTACCACACCAACCAGGTTACGTCATGTGTACCCTTCTAGCTTAAGCGTCCCGTTGCGTAGTTTTATAGTACTCATTAATCACTTATTATTTAAAGAACTTTTAAAGTCGTTGCGAGTATTCAGAAGCTAGACAATCTCACACTAGCCTTACCTAAAGCAATTTCGTGTAAATCTAGCGACCATTCAAATGATCAACTTAGTATTAATATAGGAGTTCCGCAAGGTAGTTTATTGAGGCCACCATTAATTATACTTTACATTTATTGACATACTGAACCTTAAACAACTAAACGCGGAACTAATACGTCGAAACGATTTCACCTTTCATACCTAAACCTGGGCATATGTCTATAGCCATGCAGAAGAAGGATTAGCAACAGGAGCGCTTACACTCAACCATAAATACTCACGCACAATGTAGAAAAAAACAAAGTTGCAGTTAGGTCTACCACACGATTAATCCGATAATATTGTCGTATTATTTGACTCAAAATCCCATCAACATTAATACCTGCTCATCATTATACAGCTTATTTTTACTTTTGTTCAAAGTCAGATATATGAAATGGAAACACCGACATCCATATTGATGAAATCCTTTTCTGTACACTGGTCTGACTGTAGATATCTAGGTGCCGTAAAATAAAACAAGCTAATGACATAATAACATGCCACAACTTGATACAGTTCTGGGTCCAAAATGGCTATAGATATTATTTTATTATTACGTTTTTAGATTGGGGGGTAATGAAGGTCAGAGAGACAGAAGGTCCATGTAAAGCTGTTTTTCAATAACATAAGAAATCAATCCTGACAATAGTTAGGCATCTTTTCTTAGGTAGATTGTCTCACCTTTGGCATAAACGGAGTGCGGCTGCAAGGCCTGTACCGTGACACTGGTAGTGTGCAGCTCGTCCGCCCTCAGCCTAAAGTGGAAGCACTCGGAGACGAAGGCACTGCCATCTTCAGCGACTTCTACTGCGGCCGTGCGACGAGCGCGGACACCGCGACAGGCACGCTCCTGTGTCACACGAACCACCATCTCTTTTTTGCTTGATGTGGGATCCAACTGGAGGAAAAATACTAAAATTAACCCTACGCAAGACCTATTTGTACTAGTTAGACATAATGGTCTAATTAGACTAGTAATAAGATTAGTATTAAGACGATAAAAAATCTTTATTTACAAATAAAATAAAACTTAAACATTAATTCAGGTCAGTAATTCAGGTCCCACTGCAGATAGTGTCTCATTTTTTAACACTCGACTCAATTGTAACCTTGTAAGTACAGACCAATCTATTAGTCTCAAATTGCTAACATTTTTTTTTTTAGTTTGAAGCGGTTTAAATGAAAATTCCAAACATACAACATTTATTTTGTTATTTAGGTCTAAAAAAATATAAATTCAAACTTATATTTGAAAAAAAAAAAGCAATTTTGTTAGTCGTGTCGAGTAAAAACGACTTTAGTTTATAGTTTATAAATGAAAAATTATACGTAAGTTTAATTTTACACTCAGCTGACAATTTTTGTCCTCTTATTTTCGGGAAGTTATTTAAACATAAAAATATATCGCCAACTTGCTTGTCTGATTAGTTTCTAGGATTTTAAATGAATTACTTTAAAACTGAACCCTTTGCAAATTTTTGTTAGTTACAATTACTGAAAATGGATTCAATATTTTTTTTGAGGTTTTTTCAACTATCTAAGCTTTTATCACACAAAACACTCTTTCAATGTTTTAACCTGGATAAAAGAATCCTTTAAAGTAGAGTAGAACATTGTAAACACGTCACACATTTGAAAACCGGACTTCAGTTCAATTCAAATTCAAATTGGTATTTCCATTCGGAGAGCAGGGCTATCTTATTCAACTACGGTCGAATACCTATTGAAAATTGCATATTCTACGACTAGTTCTAACTATTTTGCATATACCTAGATGGGAGTGGGTTTAGCAGATACCTATGGCTTACCTTTAATCCTCGCGCTTCTATGACAGTAACTGTAAGCCTGTGTAGGTTTTCATTGTACAGTAAGGAAACGAGGACTTCACCTAGATCAGATGTTGGCTCTTGTAGATCCTGCAACAAAAAAAAAAGATAATGCTTATACGAGTACTTCAGCAGTTGGTACAGTTTTCAAACCGGTACAATATTCCCCCACAGACGAGTTTAAAAGAGTTAGCCTTGAAATGCGTGGGGCAACTAAAAGAATACAGGTGGGTTTTAATCTGCCAAAGTCTGATACTCCATCTCACTATATCCAGAGCTAACGAAGTTACTTGTTGATATCTCACCCAAAAACAGAATGACCAGGAGAAAATAATAGCCAAGCTATTTAAACTCAACATACTCGTATGAATCGGTGCCTATATAGTTAAATTATTTTTTGTTTTATTGTATAACATAATATTGCAGTTAGTTAAGTGTATTTTAAAGTGTAAATAGTGTGTAACAATATTATTAAAATATAGTTGAGAACCAACTTTTAACAATGAAATATTTTATGATAATATATTTTTAAAGCTCGAGTCCGGAAATGTTAACATGAAAATAGCCAGCCAGGAATATTAAACATAATTTTAAATAAACATTTTGCCGACGTCTACCTCAGTCGTTCTTATTCTGTTTACAATGTCCGTCCCTAGTGAGTTAATTTACCTACAGAACCGGTTTCGTCAGTGCAGAATTTTTTGGTGAGTAAACTTCCTTCGCCATGCTGAGCAAATTGGGTACTCTGAATATAAATAAAATATCAAACGGTCTATTGAGATTTGGCTACCTACATGAATAAATATACTCAGTTGTTAAACATTATGAATCAAAAAGTCATTTTTCATAATTAAAAGGTGAAGTTAACCTAATATTGTATATTCCTGTGCTCATGTCAGATTACAGAAAAATAGTACAAATAGAAACCAGGTTATTTTTTATTTCCTTTTAACGCAGCTGCGAAAAAAACAAGCGCGTTACAGCAATACGCTCTTGCATATTTATATCAATTTGCATAAAAATATATGCATACATTAATTTTCCGCAGTAATTCTATTTGAGAGATAAATTTACCACTTTATTGCATAAAACATAGTGATGCTGTTAATGAGGCATGATCCACACAAAGAGGATTAAATGCGAATAAAAGACACCTAATATTATGAGAAATATTGTGGAGGGAAGAAAAAACAAAAGACAAATGCACTCGTACGTGTCACGTCCGAAGTCCACGTTCCATTCTCTTTGTGAGAAAATGGGCTTTTGGAGACTAAGAGAAAATAATGCAAGTCTATTCGTTAGCTTACTTTTAACGCTTTACTTTATTTCCGCCCGAGTTATTACCTACATTAATTCATCTAAAAGAACCTAGCTGAGAGTTGTTGACTGTTTGAGTAAAAAACTGATGTGGAATATAATATAGAAGAAAATAGTCTGAGCTCAAAATCGATGCAATGCCTAGGCAAGCTGATATGCAAGTGGTAAATAGCCGGTTACCTAACAATGGCCTAGGTAGAGATAAATCAAAAGATGAGGGATAAACCTATACTGCATGCACTCAGTTGAATGCAAACTTTTTCAAAAGTGCATTGTGCTTAATTATGTTTTTTTTTATCGTGCTTATTAGTGACTGTAAGTTGTCTATTACTTTATCTGTTTCTACTTGTGAAAACCTATAATTGGCTGAATGTCTCTTATACCAGTATTTTTTTTTTGTAGAACTTTTGGCTCTGCTATGATTAAATAAATAGATAAACATCAAATCCTAACCTTTTCAATATCCAACTTGTACAATTGTGGTTCCTCATCTGGGGCTACTCCATCCAGTTCGGTCAGAGGCAGGATGATGTGGCCAATCAGCTGCTTCCCTTTGCCGACCCTGCCGACGTCTAGCAGTGACAGTTTCAGCGTGAGGCTCTCGAGCTTACCAGGTGGGATCTGTTGAAAATGAAATCAGTTCATACCATAATAAAAGTACAATCTTCTACATATACAGGGTTATTTGGAAAATACTGGCAACCTCTCAGAACTGTATCACATAACATCATAGACCACTTTTGTTTAATGACTTTTAAAATTGTATCATATTTTAGTTCATCAGATTTTCATACAAATATAAAAATATTTAAATTGAATAATATTACGAAATCTATGCGAAGCAAGCGATAGTACAATAGCAGAGGGGAGCGGGGATCGGATGATGGAAGTGCTTGATGCACTTGCGCCGTATCGAATTATTTACGAAATCTCATAAACTATAACACTTACAAACTTAAAATTTGTCAGGTATGTCCATATAAGGTTTAGATATCCACTAAGAACGGATTTTACGAAACTCTACCGTTAAAGGGGTAAAACGGCGGTCCAAAGTTTAGGTGGAGTAACCTATTTCTAGGCGGGCGATGCCGCTGGCAAAAGTTATATAAAATATATTATAATCATACATATTGTTTTCATTTATTTGCTTCAGCTTCAAAGAAATATAACTAGTTTTTGTATTTTTTGAGACACGATAATATTGTTTTTTAGTATGATATAATATTCAGCTGGGTCTATTGCTCTCCAATACATACGAGTAGATGATATTGTTGAAAAAAATAAGTAGAACTAGTTTTGCTAATGACCTGTATATCATAACTAGGTACAACTGTGTCGAAGCTTGACAGAGATAAAATGCGACTGCCGCATCACAATTTCACGCAGAAAATGGCAAGACAAACGTGAATTTATAAAATAATGGATCCATACGTCTTTCTTGCTAAAAACAAAATAATAGAATAAAAATATATGATAGAATGGAATAGAATAGAATAAACTTTATTGTACACCACAATAGTAACAAAACTATAATTATATATTATAATCGGGAGGTACATGAAATCGTCATTTGATGTAAATTATGTTTGGTTTAATTAAGAAATGATAAGAAACATATTGGTGCCAAATGACTTATGTAGTATACAAAAGCCAAATAGACTTAACAGTTAAAGTATATAGTGTATGCTAAAGTTTTCTATCCGTTAGTTATTGAGAAACCCTTAAAAAAGTTGAATGTTTCAAAACAGTATCTACATTACCTGTTTCTTTTGTTTTTGAATTGATTAAATTTAAACTTCATTAGGTAAACAAAAATCTAATTTCAAGCATCGCATGTTTTTTAATGTGTAACGAACCAAGAACATGAAAGCGCATCGTCTCCTTGAAAATTTTGACAATTAAACCTTAATGAGGAAACTTCAGAGTTTCCTACAAAGTTCCAAGTTCATATGAGAACCGGATGGGATTTGTTTCACGAAGGTTTCAGATGAAAACATCCAATCGTAAATTATATTGTAATAAGTTGGTGAACTTTCACAGTTTGGCCCACAAATGTTGACGGTGGCAAAGTTGTTCTAACTTAGATTTTCTTAGAAATTTAGATCTCATATATGAACGTTGGATATTGAAAATATATTAAGGGCAACGTACGACATAACACACAACATGATTTACTACTTGGTAATATAGAAGCAGCTTTCAAACATTGAAAATAATCATATTTCAATCTGAAATTCTTAAAATTAGGCCAACCAATATTTCTTTTTGATTATTTATAATAACATTTAAAAAAAAATCTTGCTTTATTATCGTCTCAAAAAGAGATAAAATCGCAGAATATTAGAGTAGATAATTAATATAGATATACACTAAGTTTCACCATGCAAACTTTGGACCCCATTTCCTAGGGAAAGAAGTTTTTGGAAATCCTCTCTTAGGTCTCCCCGTATCATAAAAATAAACTTTATGCAAAATTTCACGGTCTTATGCTCTGTAGTTTTGGCTATGCGTTGATATTATATATCAGTCAGTTTCTCCTTAAACCCTTCAGATACCGTCAATTAGAGACACAATAGTAAGACAATAGATGCGCGGCCACCGGTGGTCGCTTGGGGATTCATGAATTAATAATATAGATAAATGCAGGCACACATTTTCTTACAAGAGATCATAGCTGCTAAAACGCTAGCTATAATTGTGCTCCCATATCACAAGCCTGACCTACAAACCCATGTTAAAAGCTTCCTGTCCCTACACTGTCGATCCCAGCCAGCGATCGCTAAAATTTCCACTAACGTAATTAAATCCTCGTCAAAGAGAGTCGATATACGACATATTCTAAGCTCAAAGTACTATCTTGTATGGAACTCTAAGTGTGGGAATGCCTCTCACAAATAGCAAATTGTGTGTTTCAAACGCGATTCGAACTGGATTAATTTCGATCTTCAATCGTACGTTAGAAAAATTCAACTGTAGCCTATATAAATAACATTTAGTTGAATAAATTATTCGACTAACATAATAAAACCCTTTCCTAATGAAATATCACAAAACCCAGCAATATTTGCAAAGAAAAGTAAATAAAGTAACTGAATGAAAACGAGAGTGATTTGTTTTATAACAATGAGGGTATTGAAATTTTGCGGTCTTCTGTAAAAGGGTACAATGAATTGAGAATGTTGTTTAACTTCTTTACATGTTTATTTAGTTCGTCAGTATTTAAAATGGACTCAAACAATCGGCAAAGAATATTTGTTTCATAATGGGTTAAAACAAAGGATCACGTTTTGTACCAACTGTTGTTTCACTGAACAACAAAACAATGAACTGTAGTACAAAAAATCTCGGTAATAAAAAATCTTATAAAATTTTCTTTTATGTATCTGAATACCTAACTATAAAAAGTAGGTGTATAGTACTTACTTGGTAAACAAACGTTTCGTCGAAGAAAGGGTTACAAGTCTTCTTCTTTTGTTTCGTCTGAAGGACTCGCCTCTCGTCTGGCATCAATTGGATCCTGAGGAGTTAAACTTGTATCAAAATTAATGCCACAACAATACACACCGTCCAGACAAACAACCTAACAAGTTTTGGTTAGCTTGTTGACTTTCCAACGACTCCAAACTAAGTTGTCAACTCATACACAATCTTTTAGATGCTGACTTGAAATAACACGAATAGTAAATTATTCATGAATTTGTAAAATCGACTGAAAAACTTCCATGCTGAAATATCGGCCCTCTTATTCTTTCTGATAGGTACGTGATTTGAATTATTTTGTTGCGGAGTCAAGAGCTTAATCAATTCATTATTCAATCACAATTTACATCAATGCCATTCAATACGCGTAGGAGTTCCTATTTTGGGATACCTTCAAAATGTAGACTCTATTAGGGTTTGTTGTTTACTAATGCTTGACAAATCAGCTCCATACATTTGTGTCAGCGTCGTTTAAAAACGTGAGGGCGTAACATTAATTACATTAGTGACAATCACTTACTTGATGTACGGGTCGCACGCGTTGGCCAACGCGGGGGTGCGTGAAGGCAGGTGCTTCGCTTTTATAATATGCACCTGTAGCCTTTCAGTCCCCGCCTCGTATTTCAAAGTGAACCACACTCGACCCTAGGGAAATTAAAATAGAAGGTCAGTTATGGCAGTACGTCATATCTATGAGTCTCACGATTTACGTGACATTCAGCGTCGTGTCGATTTGTGCTTATACTTTATTATGTACACTTTCAATAAACTATAATTGAAAGCAATATTTTGCTGTTTATATCGGGATCGAACCTTATTTAATTTGTCATTCAAAATATTTGTAGAGCCCTAATTGAATTAACTTTTACAACGACATGAAAGAGCCCGTCCCCTTGATGGAATTAAATTGTTTTCGTTCGGCAGAACTCTGTACTTAAACAAAACTTTGTACAAGATAAGAAGTAAGTTCTGTCCGGGTTGAGTTCTATTTGGAACAGGATACAAGGAAAGTTTACCGTCGGCCGTACCCGTATGTAACACACATTTTCCTCGCGGCTATCAAATACGGGTCGTCGTAAAAACGAGTCACTTTTACGCCAAATTAAAACGCGTGGGCGTCTACTTATCGACCAACAACGATAAACGTTTGGAATTTATTTCTAGTAGATACTAGCTTTTAGGTCCTTCTTTTACGTCAATTTAAAGGACTTCAACTCGAATCCATCGCCATGAAAACGGAAAAGAAACTCGAATATTGTCAATCCACGATCTATCATGGATTGACAGTTATATGAGTGACAGTGAGATGGAGTCAAATTGGACAGATTTTGCTAGAACTGAAAGCAGGAAGCGTGGGCTCACGAAGGCTAAAAGGTGTAGAGGCCTTTGCCCAGGATTAAGGCAAAATAGCCAACAAAAAATAACTTGTTTTATTGATTGGATTTGATGACATCCCCCGCTCTTAACCGGAGCAGGAGATAGTATCCGAATTTTACTAACTAAAATCCCAGTCCAGCAGGACTGGGTGGGGCCTAGGTTGCCTGGAGTCAAATAAGAGGACTGGTATCATGGGATCCGGGTACGTTTTATTGAAAGAGTTACCGTGATCCTAGAACGCAAAGGGCAAATCAAGAAACATAGGTGGGTTTTAGTCAGTAAAAGTTTAACACTGTAGCTCGACCTCTAGAGCCTGAAAGATATTTGATGATTTCCTACCTCAAAAAAGGTCTTGTAACATATAGTCTGTCTAAAAAGTCAAACGACTGGGGAATTTTTTTAAGAAACAAAAAATATGTTGTTGGAAATATTTTAGTTGTCATTCATTTGTTTCTTGAAATGATTATTAGTTAGTGATGATGAATCAATAAACGAAGTAGAATATGTATTTTCGTAGTAGATTTCATGTAGATTTCAGATTTATGTTATTACTTTATATTTAGGTTCTTATGACACTATTATATCTTTGCAAATGTATTGTATTCTACTTTTGTAATAAGGATATCATTAAAGAGACTGAAATATGTATATTCTAAACGAAAATCTTTTGCATTGTTGATTTAAAAAAAGTCTCATAATAATATTAAAATCATTTTAAAAATACTTTTATTCGATACTTCTTATAAGGTTCTTCTATTAGTAAACAATGAGCAACCAGTTTTGACAACATCAGATTTCATTTTACCAATAAACAATGATCAAGATCTCTTAATCAACGTTGATTATTGAACCAGTGTTGACTACATCACACTTCATTTTACCAGTAAACAATGATCAAGATCTCTTAATCAACGCTGATTATTGAACCAGTGTTGACTACATCACACTTCATTTTACCAGTAAACAATGATCAAGATCTCTTAATCAACGTTGCTACCACTACATCAGATTTCATTTTACCCTAATAATTACTTAAATCGTTTGACTGTTTAGATAGACTGTAGTCGGTAAGCCTTTATCACACATTGAAGCTACCGTATTAATTTACTTTATCTGACTAGCCATCTGTCTGAACGTGTGAAAAGATCTCTTAGTTTTCTAAGAGATCTTTAAACATGTCCAGGCAGTGTGGGCGCTGTGGCTAGATTTTCTAGGCATTAATATTAGGTGACATAGCACTAAGGATTATTTAGTGCTCTGTAAATGGAACGAAATACAACTATATTGTGAGAACACGGCCTAATCTTAGAATTCTCGCAGTTAGTTTATTTACCTATTTGAGTAGATTTGATTAATGTAGCTTCGTATTGTTCTAAGCCTAGTAGTGCATTAGTGGGATTTGTATTTATCTGTTTGCTCGGTCTGTCTATTAGTTTAATTTATTATTATGTAAGAGATGATGATAGTGAGTATTCATGGTCCTAGGATATTATATTCGAGAAATAATGTTGTTATGATTCTATAAATCGTTTGTGGTTTGAAAAAGGAAGCTGTTTGGTTAAGAAAAATCACTTACATCCTATCAACCAATCAGAAAAAAGTTTTTTAAAAAGTATATGTTCTAATATTGGTTAACGTAATTTATTCTTAAATTTTATTGTTAATTTGTTCTCCTATAAAATAGTCAATATTGACTTACGGACGGTTAAAACATCACGACAAAATACGAGTGGTTTACCTTTTTTCTTTTTTTGAATTCTTGATAGGCTCGTGTTTGACCACCATATCACCAAATGGCAAGCAATGATATGGTCGACGATTACTTGTTTTGCTAGACAAAGCCAAGTTCTATATAGATAGAATTCAATCAATCAACCGATTAAGATTGTGGAAATTCCAATATTTTTGTGATTTATCAAATAATATTTCAGAAGTGCAAGTGAAATAACGACAGAAAGATGATAATGTAAAATCTAGACGATTTTTGACGTTTTGACTAGGCAAATTGATATTGATTTATCTAGGGGCCTTTGTTGTCAAAAATCACACCTTTAATACATAATGATCTTTCTTTTGTCTTGTTATAAGATAGATAGTAAATCTTTATAGCCCAAGGCTATAAATTTAAATGTTGTTCCTATAAGAATGGGACGAAAACAACAGTAAAAGTTGAGCGAAGTAGATAAATATTCATGCAAAGTCGTGAAATCGTGTACGGGTCGAGCTGTTGTCGGCAACATTTGCACCGCTTACATTGTGGATTGCTTATACTTTTTCTAAAAACAAAGTTAAGACGTTTACTAAAAAGGTCATTCGTAAATTAGTCTGTTTTCTTTAACATTTTTATGCGTTTTTACGGGCTGAAGTTTGGAAAAAGGCCGTTTCGTGATTTGCATAATTGGCGATGGATAAGTTTTAAATGGCATTTTTTCGATGAATACTATTATAAAGAAGGTTCGGTTTGCCGTTGAAATTATCAGTTTTCTTGTTAAACGAGTGGAGAAAAAAACGATAGGAGCAAACAAACAAACGATAGGAGCTTATAATATTATGTTTATATTTGTTCATATGTCGCTTAATAAAAGGAGGTTGGAATTAGACCAGAAACGCGACAACTTCAAAGCTAGAACACCAACAGCAATAGTGTATCATACCGTTAATGGTGTTCTGACATGTCCGTTCTGTGATCAGAGTTTTTTGCTCAAGATTGGATATGCTAGTTACATGAGACATGAGCAGCAGATCTAAACTCACAACCACCATGAGGAGCAAGAATGCGGTCGCTGTGGCCGAAATCGGCAAGATAGCATCATCATCATCACGTTACACTAGCTTTTATCATTGGTTTCGTACAAAACTGCGACAAGAAAATAAACTCCAGGGATAAAAAATAGCCTATGTCCTCTTCCACGGCACGGTCTATCGGTGTGCCAATTTTTTTCCATATCCAGTCAGACGTTTTAGCATGAAAGAATATCAAACATAAACACTTAGACATATACAAATCCCCTATTAGTGTGTATGTCATAAATTTAAATCAGAAGTGTGATTTGACTTGTGGATCTTTGCAGATTGCACTCTATAATAAGTCACGTATATATATAATACAACCAGCTTTTCTAGTCAAGCCACATAAATTCGCGTGTACACCTTAGCATGAAACAAGGTTCATAATATATGCCACTTCGTGCAAGTATTTGCAAATTAACCGTGAATAAAAAGTAGTAAATCACTGAAAGCAGCGAGATTGTTACCTCGTTTACGCTTCACATCGTTACGTTATACAGGGTGACAAATCGGATCTATTTAATTCATGAATCCCCAAGCGACCGCGCATCTATTGCTTACTATTGTGTCTCTAATTGACGGTATCTGAAGGGTTAAAAAATAAATCTTTAAAACATTTTTTTTTTCAAAGATAAATGCATTTTTTTTTCTTTATGTAGGTACATTATTTAGGCTGGTCAATTTCTCAGAGGATTTAAGTAAATTAAATTTTATTAACGATTGACAAAAAGCCTAAAATGAATGGGATTGACACGTCGTGCAAGCCAATCTCATTCATTTTAGGCTTACATTATTTAGATTTTGTCATGGCACTTTGCTTCAGCCTTTGTTTACTGCCTGAAATGGGAAAGGATTTTGTCGTTTTATTCATAAAATTTTCACATATTTGATTATAATATATTCCACTGACAAAGTAACCCTATTTTGGTTTTAATGTATGCTTGGACAGTTTTAATGTCCCTTTAGATTGAATGTTACGATTTTTTGTCGTCTTTCAAGTACTAGCGACCCACTTTAGTTTTGAACAGGTGTTTGAAATCTTCAATATTCTCACTACGACAAACGATATATATGTATGTATGTATTGTAAATCGAAATAAAACTTCTATAATCACTCTTTTAACGGGTTAAAACCGCATGAAAATCGGCTCAGTAGTTCTTGTGTAAATTGCAAAGAGTCAGAGAAATAGATGCGGCGTCGCTTTTGTTTCAAAGTCTGTAAGAAAGGACAGATAATTCGTTGTTTTAAGATCTATCCGATAAAAATAGGAACCTATTTAAAAAAAAAAAATCTAAAAACTTGGTCTCAAATCAAAATTACAGTAAGAAAAAAGTTATATACATCCAAGTTGGTCACCCTGTATAATTTAGCGTTGAGCTAATAAACAGTTCACAAAGTTAGTGAATGCGGCGTCCCGCGGAGTCGTACCAAGTTATGAAAGAGGCTATAGTCTTTTTTATGCCTTTTCTCCGCGGGTTAGGGTTTTATGTCATACTGATATTTGACAATATATTACGCGGCTAAGGATAATATTTTTGGGAAATATGGTAGTCTTATCCATAAAATTTTGCTGTCTATAAGACTAAACCTGCTAATGAAAATTTAAACTATTTGCTTTATACTCTTAAATCAACTTATATAGTAGTAGTGTATAAAAGAGACATTTGCTCCAACTGAAAGTTTCACTGCCATCTTCTGTATAAATAAAGAGGCATCACAGGTGCATTTCCATTCTCGAGACAAAATTAAAACCTTATTAAAAGCTTCGTTTTCCTTTTCAAACTGAACATAGCAAACAAGATAGAAGTAGACTAGACAGATAAAAATGTTCCACTTTGTTCACAAGATTGTGAACATGTGTATGACGATAGTCGTATTAACGAATGGCTTAGAGCCTCGACCAGCAGCGGTTTTCGCTAAGCAGCTAGATGAAGGGCTTTATTCAGAAAGCGAAACTTCTAGCCACAGTTCGTATATCCAATTGTTATCAAGTTCCAATTTCTGAAGCTCTGACCGGTGGCGGTGGCTTAGACCCTGGATCCTGATGGAACACTATATTTTTAATTACAAAAATACCTATACAAAAAGTGGGATTCTTTTGTATATCTAAATAAATAAACGAAGTAAATACATGTGTAGTGTAAATAGCTTGTACTCCGGCATAAAGAATCGAAAGATTAGAACAATTTGCCTGCAGTCTTCAAGCTCAGAGTAAATTAGCTCTTAATAAACTAGAGCAATTCACAAACAACGATTGCATCACTGCTAACCATCAAGTGGAATCGCAGTCAAGCACTGGTTTATTAGTCATTACTGTCCCACTGCTGGGCAAAGGTCACCCCCAGGTCCTTCCAGACATTCTTCTCCCGCGCCGTCTCGGACCAGTCCCCGTGATACGTGTCACACTAGTTTTTTTTTTTATCTTTTTTAAGGAACTTTGTCTTAATTTAGACTATGTCGCTCCATCGTAGCCAAATTTTGAGTTACAGCTTATTCTAAATGGTTGTGATAAATTTTGTACAAGACTCTTGCCTCGTCTGAAGTAGGCTTTGCTAATATGTTGAATACCACAAAAAAAAATCGTTCTATTCAAGCTATCGATGAACAAAAAATCTTAGTATTTTAACGTAGACTCAACCAATTAATCTTTTCACGGACTAAATGTAAACACAGACAGTAATCAAATTGTTTTTTAGTTCAGGTTACAAGAGGTTAATCGAGAACGAAGGGTGAGGCCAAACGAGCGTAATTTCAGCTGCATTCGGTTTTATACAAAAGTCTTGTTTCATTCTCACGGCGTGGCGACGCAAAATGGGTTATCTGCCGCAGTAGAAATGCATGCATTAGAAATTATACGACCGAAATTCTGCGACTCACGACGCACAAAATTACGCTCGTTTGGCCTCACCCGAAAGGTCAAATAATGGCCGTTACTGGCCGGCTTGAAACTATAGATACTTGATGAATGCATAATGCTGTGTAGTGAGCCTCAATTACGTTTTTATTACAGAGCATGGAGTAAAGGGGAATATAATGAAGCCCTTGTTGGAGTAGCGGAGTGAATGTTGAATTAGAAGCTTTGGATAATCCTGCTTCAATTTATGGAGGTCTGTAGCAAACCATATTACGCTGATCCTTCCTATTGTTTTATTATTTTACTGCATAGTATATGATAACCAGGCAGACAAGTACTTACAAAATTATGACACGTATTCAAAATTTGCTGCTTATTTGAGCCGGCCTGGTTAGTTTATAACTATGACGGCGATATAAACTATACAACGCAAGCTTGAGATGCGTGTCTTCGTCAAGTAGTAGTCTTTGGCAATTGGGACACGTTGCGACTAGGGTATGTATAGCTGGTTAACCTGTTTTGTTTTGTTTTTTTTTAGGTGGAACATCATCATGTGAAAAGTTATGTCGTTAAACCTCTAGTTTTTATACCGTCTAATTCCACATCCGTTTAACATCACAGCATTATACAAGAAAAGAAATCATCTATCACAAAATTCATGCTTTCGTATTAAAATCAAAAGGGAATGTAGCGTTCAATCCATACAATCAACTTTGATTATAGTGGAATTACATTTAAAATATGAAAACGCTTTTCCTCTTGAATCTGCACTACATTATGACTGATTTTTAAAGTAACGAAAAGTATGGACTGTGAATTTTGGTGCACAACAACGAATAGATTTTTTTAATAGGAATATTTTCCATACATCTATTTTTATTATTACAAAAATTTATTGTTTGTATAATTGAAAGACAAAGCTTCTAAAAATCGAAACACAAAACTTGTTTGATATTCATGTACCTTAAAAGCAAGAATACAACAGCAATATGACTGTCCTTTTCATAGACATTATTCTACAGTTACGAGCAGTAAGATATATATGCGTTCTCACGTATTTTCTATATTATCTTAACTTCTGTCATTCAAGAAATAAACATAACGGCAATTTGTTTTCAATTAATTACCTAACCATTAAACTAGTTATTTAGAACAAATTGTCTAATTAGTGACTAATTTTTTGAATGGCAAACAATACAATGTTTACATCTTATTGCTCGTGACTTAACTATAAATATTATTTTAATTAGAATTTTGATGAGAAATCCGTCACGAGGCTATGCAGTTAGTACGCCGTTTCCAAGTCGCCCCGTGATTACTCCTAAGTTTGAAACTATATTAATATCAAAACTTACCACATGTCCCTCTGGCCACATGAGATCTTCATCGAGACAGTCAGATTTATACAGGGACGGGTCCAGTACTCCCAGATCTGCAGTATTTGCTGTAACAAGCAAAATTACTTAATTAGTTACGGTTGCGATTTATTTCAGACTAGCTTCAGTTGTTTGAAAGTCATAAAATATCCCAAATGTACGAGTCATCATCACCATTTCAGCCGAAAGATGTCCACTGTTGGACTTAGGCTTCCCCCAAGCGTAATGTACAAATACTCAGGATAAAAAAAAACGTGTCTATATAAACCACACAGAAACTTGGCACACGGTCGTCGGTCCAAGTTTCATCCAATTACTTTTATCTGTTCAGATATGATTGATTGCTTAAAGACTTTTATATATTATATTAGGAAAACGTCTTTGTTAACGTGTTTGTATCTCTAACATCCACTATCCGTTTGGTGGGAAAACTAAATGTTTATAAATGTGAAGTTTGGTATTAAAGATACAGGTAGTAATAATCTTTCTAGCTGAATTTTTGGTCACAGTGTGCTAATCTGTTACTGTGACTGGCCTGCTGTTTTAGTGGTTAGTAACCCTGACTGCTATGCCGGAGGTCGTGGGTTCGATTCCCACCCAGGACAAATGTTTGTGTGATGAGAATGTTCAACCTTTCGGCCCCAACGGCCATCAAAAGATTATAAAATATCACATTACATTTCATTTATAATTTGAAGATGTTAAAATTTTTTTACAGTTTATTAACATACATATATACATCTTAATAAAAATTTATTACATAAGTACATAAAAAAAACTTAAATACTAAATAAACTATTTAAACTAAAACCTAACTATGTACATAAATATAATACAAAAAGACAAAGCACGCTCAGGCGTCAAAGTACTCCTCCACATCGCTGTCATCCGGAAATGTGCCCAGAAGACTGGCAGCATTGCCACGTTGAATGGCAATGCTAATTCTTTGGGCAAAGAACGAGCCAGCCCTCTGGTCATGTAAAGTGTCGATCAGTCGGCGTGAAATATCCTTGAAAAGGAGACGCGCATTCGGACCCCATGTACCAAGCGTTTCGACCCCAAACGGCTCAAAACTGTAATTACCAATAAGGTTACAGTATTTGCGCCGTTTAAGAGTCTCAGCAGCAGAAGCAGCAGCATCAGCACAGCCCGCCGTACTTGGAATATGGGATGGCGCAAGGGTATCGCCACAGGTTGCGTCCCACACCAGAGGCCTACCCACCTTCCACAGTACCAACGTCATACCATCTGGTCTCTTCCCATCGTCACGTACCAAGCCATTTGGTTCTAATACAGCAGGTACGCCGGCGGTGACAAGAGCTCGACGAATAATATCGTTCATGCTAGCGTGTTGTGGTATGCGGCCTGTGCTCCTGCAACAAGACAGGCCATGGTGTCCGAGACTGTCGACAGCTTCTCCACAGTGGCACCGATGTGGAGCAACACAAGGTGCGCCTAAGCGTAGAAAAAATTAAAATAAAATGTCGGATTCAGTTCAGTAAAGACGTTCCAGTGTTATTAGAATGCTCGAGACTTTTGCCGTAGAAAATGAGAAACGTGACTATAAGACTATCTTACACTTTGTTATTCTGATGAAGTCCAGAAACACGGATTACGTGTAAAAAATACTGGGCAAGTGCGAGTTGAGTAACTGAGGTTTATAACTTACCTATGTTAATAGTTCAATTTCCGAATGGAGTTTTGTCAATTTTCCGAATCGCAAAAATCGATTTTGTTTTTTGTGACGTGACAAAAAAATTATTGTTTTCAGATTTATTCTTATATACATATACAGTATACTGCTATAAACTCTTGCTTTATGCCAAATTTGAGGACTCTGGGTTTTTTTTTTTTTTGTCGACAGGGATATCATCTTTGACGAAACCCGCTCTTGGGTGGAGCGGGAGATAGTGTCAGACTCTTACTGACTAAAAACCCCGCGCCGTTCCTTCTAGCCTTCATACCGGGGCACGAGCTCCCTTTCGGACAACCCTGTCCCCAGTAGGCTTCGACCCAGCTGGGCCCCTCCTGCTGCTGACAACTCCTTGAGGCGCGCGGGAACAGTGCGCGCCGTTGACGTCTTGGACTCGGTCCATTACCGGACGATCGGACAGCGAGTTACCCATGGCTCGCTGTCCGCGAGCCCGCGTCTACGGTGGCCGGAAATCGGGATCGAAATTCCGGCGACGGCGGCGAGGGCGTCGTTGCCTGATGCGGTCGGCCTCCTCCTTTGCAAGCATTACTGCTTCGCAGAAGGAGGTGACCGCCTGCCATTCCTCCTCGCTCCGGACCATGGCCTCGACCAGGGCCCGGTGCGAGAGGTCTCCGCCGCCGATCGCCCCCACGAGGGCACGGCGATGCTCCGCCCAGGCAGGGCCAACCTCGACGGTGTGCTCCACCGTGTCCGGGCGTTGCGCACAGTGGCGACACCCAGGCGTCTCTTCCGCTTGAATCCGATGCAGGAACCTCCCGAACTTGCCATGTCCAGTGAGGATCTGCGTCATGCGGAAGGTAAGGAAGCCGTGAGGTCTTCCAGCCACGCCTCAAAGAGGGGACTTACCGCCATAATCGTGGCGTGCCCGAGGATTCTGGGTCAACGGGAAGTACCTTTTGATTCCCTTGAGTGTCAGTGTCAGTGAGAAGTGTCTCAAGGAGTGTCATTTTTGCGATATAAACGGCCGGCTCATTTTTGTCATTAACTTGGAAGTTTAATTTTTTCACAAATTCAAGGGAGCTTGGACGTGAATATATGGATTCAACTTGATACCTCCACGCGTTCCCGAGATAAAAGGTCTTGACAGACAGACAGACGGACAATAAAGTAATCCTACAAGGGTTCCTATTTTTTTCCTTTTGAAGTACAGGACCGTAAAAAGCTCAGCGTAAATACCTGAGATTCATTGCCTGTTATTAATAGATCGATAATTAACTTTTCCAACAGCTGACCACTCCAATTAACCTTAAGCTTTTAAGCCTGTATACATATTTGCTTATTTCGGATGCTGCGATAACGATATATCAATTGTTCAAAGCCATTCAATTACTCACGTGAATGAACGATTGAATGATTCAGTAGCCAGATTCATTTTATTTACTGAAATCTCCCAAATTACTGTCTTGTGTGGATTAAAGGTTGAGGATATGGATAAAAACGTAAATTGTATCATCTGTGTATGTGTGTTATATAATACCACTCGGCCGGTAATGGCTCCGACTTACGAGTTGTAGGTCGCGGGTTCCAACCCTAACAGGCGCATTAATTTATGTTATTTATTTAATTACCACTGCTCTCAAAACGGTGAAGGAAAACATCCTGAAACCAGCATGTCTTAGAACTAAACTGCATTAAGCCCGCGTGGCGAATTACGGCCCGTTCCTTTTCCTAGAGAAGAGGCCTGAATCTCAGCAGTGGGAACATTAAAAAGGCTGATGATGATGATGATGTGTATATGTGTGTGTGTGTACATAAATCTATTTTTTTAAGCTTGATGCGTGTCCCACTGCTGGGCACAGACCTCCCCTTTCTCCTTCCATACCTCTCTATCTAGGGTGATATCTGGCCAAGTTTAGTTTACATAAATCTATACATATAATAAATCTGCAAATAAGTTTTTAGTTGTGTCCACATCACGTAAAATGAAAGAAATCATTGTAGATAACTTTTATACATTAAAACTGTGTGTAACTTGATATATTAATAAAGATTTGTTTCATCGTAATCGGTTGACTGTATCGAAAGATATATGAATTTAAAGTGTTCAAGAAGTAAAATATCAAACCTTAACTGCTAGGCGGCACGAAGTATCATAGGTAGTATCGAAGTATAAGAAGGTCAGCTAGTTATAAAACAAGTTTGCATCTCATAACAATTGTAATAATCCCAAACACGGTTATGTTACATTGATTTATTACAGAGTTCCGGTGTCTACCTTCCAACTTCATCAGTTCGATTTATCCCCTCTTCCACCTTCTTTCAGCCAGTCATCGACTACACGCATGATAAAAGCCATTTTACTTGTTATGACAGTTCTGCTATGATCCTATGAGGAATTCCGTTCCATATCTTTCGTAGTTCCTCATCAGAATATTATGCTCGGAAGCATAACCTATCAATAAAAAATAAAAAAACGGTCCACAATTGACCGAGAAATCGGTGAAACATTAAAAAAAATTGATTAAGCTAAACACAGAACCTCCTCATTTTTGAAGACGGTTAATAAAACTAAATAAGTAAATAAAACTTTAGAAGACTTTAGAGATTTATTTTTATGTAAGAACGACAGTATAAATAACAGTGATGTATATTCATTGTAAATTCGAAGAAAAATACTTTCTATTTTATGTCGAGTGAGTAGTTTTTACTATAAATATTCAAGTTACAGTATGAATGTAAATATTCTAGCTGACATAATTCATTAGAAAAACATGCCGAGTGAGTTCAGTGCTCGAATAACAGAGCGTAAAATGAACTACCTACAAGGGTATTTATTTATAGAGGAAAATTGCATTATACTCCACTTTATTTTCCTTAGAAATTCTCATTAATACCACGAGCTTAAAATAACTCACGTCATTTAATTTATAATTAACTCTTTAATTTTGTACTGGTTTTGTGTTATTTTTTTCCTATCTATTTCTTTTTTATTTGTTTTACCAGTAATATATGTTTTGTAATCTACTACTGGTATTTATTGAAAACTAGCTTTTGCCCGCGCGGTTTCGCTCCCGCTCTTCCCTACTCCACCCTACTATACCCAACTCTACCCTACTCTACCCTACCCTACTCTACACTACTCTACCCTACTCTACCGTACTCTACCGTACTCTACCCTACTCTACCGTACTCTACCCTACTCTACCCTACTGTACTCTACTCTACCCTACACTACCCTAATTTTATTTTTTTTCCATAAGAACCTTATCCTCACAATAACAATCACAACAAAAAAAAAAAACAGCCAAATCGGTCAAGCCGTTTTCATGCTATGTCGTGACAACGGAAAACGGGTTTCATTTTTATATATGTAGAAGAAGATAGATTGTATAGTCTTATATCAATTCTTAGTGTATTTGTTTTCGAATATGTATAACTAGGATTTTTTTTTGGGTGGGAATGTCATCCAATGACATCCACCGCTCTTGGGCGGAGCGCGTGATATTGTCAGACTTTTACTGGCTAAAAATCGACTCCTGTTATTTCGTTGCCGTTTGTAATCTTCCTTTCAGAAACAAATCCTGGGCCCCAGGTTTACTGAAAACTCCTTGAGGTGCGCCTGGCACAATACACGCCGTCGATGTCTTGGGCTCGGTACGGACGGTTACCGGACGGTCGGACAGCGAGCTACCTATCGCTCACCACTAATCCCATCACTCAAACTTAACATGAGCTACAGCACTGAACAGCACAATCGGCCTTATAATGTTCCCACTTTTGAGACTCAGGCCTCCTTCCCATACAGTCGAAGTGTGCCCTGCCTGGGCGGAGCATCGCCGTACCCTCGTGGGGGCGATCGGCGGCGGAGACCTTTCGCGCTGGGCCCTGGTCGAAGCCATGGTCCGGAGCGAGGAGGAATGGCAGGTGGTCGCCTCCTTCTGCGAAGCAGTAATGCTAGCAAAGGAGGAGGCAGACCGCATCAGGCAACGGCGCCCTCGCCGCCGCCGCCGGGATTCCGATCCCGATTTCCGGCCACCGTAGACGCGGGCTCGCGGACGGCGAGCCATGGGTAGCTCGCTGTCCGTTCGTTCGGTAACTGTCCTGACCGAGCCCAAGACGTCGACGGCGCGCACTTTTCCCGCGCGCCTCAAGGAGTTGTCAGCAACAGGAGGGACCCAGGTGGGTCGAAGCCTACTGGGGCCAGGGTTATCCGAAAGGAAGCTCGTGCCCCAGTATGAAGGCTAGAAGGAACGGGGTAGGTTTTTAGTCAGTAAGAGTCTGACACTATCTACCGCTCCACCCAAGAGCGGGGGTTGTCATAAGATGATTTTTGCACACCGAAAAAAAAGTCCTCCGTCCCAGGAGAGGGAATAGGCCGTAATCCACCACGCGGGCTCAGTGCGGATTGATGGATGTCACATATCTTCGAATTTTCGGCTCTAGGTAGCATATGCTGGTTTCCTGACGATGTTTTCTTTCACCGTTTTGAGAGCAGTGGTGATGAAATAAATTACACAAAGTAATGCGCCTGGCTGGGTTCGAACCCCTGACCTACAACTCGTAAGTCAGCGCCAGCACTGCTCTCGAGCTACATGAACATTAAATAATAAAAATGCAAATAAGGTTTACAAACTGTACACACATTATGTTTACCGAATGACACGTAAAAACTTGTTGCTCCACCCAAATCAAACACACTTGTTTAGAAAACGTTGAATACTGTTGTCATGGCTCCAAACACGCGTGTAATGAGAATCCACCAAATTGGACGAGCGCGGGCGAAACACGAGCGGTTTACACATTTCATGGAGGGTATACATAATTTCAATTTCCCAAGGAATATTGGATCGATTATGAAATCAGATAAATCAAATACAAATATCAATGTAGAAAGTTATTACAGGACTGGTAAATGCTGAAAATTATTTTGCTTGAAATTTTTGTTTGGACACTATTGTCTGCCTGTGGTGACAGGACAAATAGAAGAAAAAAAGGTGTTGCACCGACCCCAAGTGATATGGGATAAGGGCAGGAAGAAGACGAAGAAGTTTCTGCAAGTGTATTTATCCGCGTGAGTATAGATAAAAAACAATCTTTATCTTATTCCGGATAATAACAAACATACACACTTATAAATCTTTCACATTTATCATATTAGTGAGATTATGTACGTCAGTTTAAGTCCCAAATCAGTGTTTTTATTATTTAAAGTTTATTTGCAATCAAAATGACAATGTAATAAATCTTAAACCTGATAAAATATCGTTTTTCCTAAGCAAAAGTCAGTTAACAATAATCAAAGTTAGAGAAATAACCAGAAATAATATTTAACTTAGAAAAGGGTATTAGGAAAATTTATTACAAGTTAATCAAAAGTTACAACTGTAAATGAATATAAAGTTAAACTGCGGTTTATTGAATAAGTTTCTGAAATCAAAAGGGAAAAGTAATTGACTAGCTTTTGACCACGGTTTTGCCCGCGCACCTAGATAAAATGTATCCTATGTCACTTAAGAATAAAGCAGCTTTCTACCGGTGAAAAAATTTTAGAAATCGGACCAGTACTTTCAGAGATAACCACCTAGAAAGAAAAAAAACTTTTCCTCTTTATAATATTAGTGTAGATAACTATAATTTTCAGACAAGTCCGAGGAGCTTCTAAGTAATAGCAACCAATCAGATCGACTTTCAATCTTGAGCAACGTTTACCAAGGTTGATCTATAGATCAACAAGCAAGCTGTTGGTTCTAAGCACTTCACAAACATCATCATTTCAGTGAAATGAGAAAGACGTCTACTGTTGGACATTAGCCTCACTCAAGTGTCGCCACAACAAACGGTCACGTGCATCTCGCGTCCATCGGATACATCGGGTTCTGGCTCTTGTAGATATTATTTGCCAGTAGAGTAGTTAAAAGCCACTAAATCTGCTGCAAGTCTCGCTAAACGGCATCTTCAAATCCGCAAGCTTAGAAAAACTGACTTAAACTACAGCTTTGTTCTTTTAATTGCTTTTTGCGTTCTAAGACATCGAGTATCCTCTTTATGCTTTCGCATCGGACCTACCAGGCTCGGTACGGTTTGCTGACCTCTCTTTGAGGCGCGCATGGAGTACCTACTAAGCGCCGTTGACGACACAGGCACGGTCATAACAATCATGGTAAGATTTGTATTGTTATATTAAACAGTTTCTGAATTGTTCTTTTCATTTATCCTCGCCACAGTGAAGCCACATAATGAAAAACCTTTGATGTACAATGGAAACAAGGTTTACAAGAGCCCCACTTATTCAGAGGAACAAACAATGTTTTTCTTTGAGTTTTGTATAATGGCAAATAAAAAATGTATTTCCTTCAAAGAATTGTATTAACGTTACTTGGTTTTTTAAGGTTGCTAACTGAGGTTTACTCAGATAAGTAGATGATGGTTTAAAACTAAACAGAATTTGTGAAAATTAGTTATAGTATGTAATTTGAGTTATATTTTAGTGAAATAGGCGCTTAACTCTTTAAATGCTTTAAGTTCCACAGTGGGACTTAAGAAAAAAGGCTCCAAATGTCTTAAGTCCCACAGTGGAACTTAAGGGCTTGGTCAGGATTGGTCGCTAAATATCTGTGGTTGTGTTGCAAGTAGCAATATGTTCTGTATTTATATGAAAGAAATGGTTCATTCACTCTTTATTTTAATATATTTCAACAGCAGCAACATTATTTTGAACGAATTAAAAAATAAATAACTTCATCTGACATTTCACGTCTGACGATTGGCGCGAGTGCGAATTTTGTGTGTGTGTGTGTCTCGAAACAAACGATGAATACTGGCAGAAAACGGTAAGTTTTCTTGTAAAAATCTATATAGAATTACTGAGAAATAAGTGTAGATTCCTTATTGAGTATTTGTTTTTCAAAAAGTAATGATTATACAGGCGAAAAAAGTAACGAAAGTTTAGACTTAACATTTTTTTCCATAATGGCCGTTGTGTTATGGCATGTTTTTGCTACAAATATTCTCGTAAATAGTTTGAAATACAATATAAGTAGTTAGCATATTTACCTATGAACAAAATAAAAGTAATATATACTAATATTATCACGTATTGAATCATAACTGTGTGTCAAAGAGAAAAAGTCGTTAAAATTGGCGCCAACTGCGACGCGCAATGGCAGTTGGCGGCACAAAGTACTGTCTGCAAAAAAGATTATTATTTTCAAATGTTGGTTGGATTTTTATTATTATGTAAACATCTATCGTTTATATTATTTTCATAATATCGATTTACTTATATCTGAATGTAATATGTATTACGTGGAGTTTATGTTCCCAATTTTTTTTTGTTATTATTATTTCCTTTATTCACTAAATATTTAAATAAAAAACATTTAAAAATATAAAAAATATTATTATTATTTTTGTTTACTTATGTGAAGTTTCATATTGTTTTTAGGATGGCGAAATACGCCGCTACGGAGCGGTCCAGGAGTGTGACCCCCGTAGCGGGTATAGAACGCGGGCCAAACCGGCAGAGCGCGGCTCGGCGGGCCCTATTACTGGAAAGTCTTAGGGCCACCCCGGTACGCGACCTGGATTCCCCAACGCCACGGTAAGTTTCTTTTTCATAGCGTTACCTACTATATTTATTTAGTTACAGTGGAGTAATTTGTATTTCTTACTTTAGCCTCCACGCGCTCACCGTTCAGGCGACACCTGGAGGGTCGCTCAATGTGCGCGACTCCGTGCTGCTCGAGCAGACCCCAGGTGGTCACCTGCGCATCGGAGAAGCTAGACAAGCCAGGCAACCCAGCCTGGACTTGTCTCTCTGGTAAGTTACCTCTCCTTCCTAGAATATCTCCATGGTACGTGGGTGGCAACGAATATGGTAATATGGTTATATTTTTACGATATTGTATTTATTCATAGTTCCGATGTGGTTGAGCGTGTGGAGGCATTAGACATGTCAGAGGATGAAGCATCGGAGCTGCTGCAGTCTCATCCCTGGCATGTCAAGAGGTGGATGCGGGACCTGCCGGGGGCCAGCGAGCCGGAGAGGGCTGGTGAGCGGCCGGGAGTCAGCGACACGCCGGGGGCTAGCGACACGCCGAACAGCAACACGGTTTTTCTTGCTCCTCTCGCGCCTAGCGCCAGATCTGAGGTGACTGTCGCTGCCGAAGTTGACGTTCGTCCATCGACTTCGACGGTGACAGCACTTTCACAGACGGTGCCTAGGCGTGATGGCAGTGAATTGGACAGCGACTTCGATGACGAATTCGATGTCCCGGTCATGCCAGTTGTCGGGAGGGATCTTCCTGACACCGAGGAGTTAGACGAACCGTTACAAGATTTTGTAAACGAGATCGATACGGGGATGGATGACGCTGCCGATTCTCTTTTGGGTACCTCGGCTATTTTCACGTGGTCACCGGACTTTGATTCGTTTAGGGGTGTTCGTGGGGAGTTCTCAGGTCCTACCCCTGGGCCAATCAAAGACTACGAGACGCCTTATGATGCCTTCACCGACATATGGGATGAGGATATCATAAGGTTGATCGCCACGGAAACTAACCGATATGCCCATCAGACAATCGAGTGCATGCGTAACGCAGGGACTTTGAAACCATCATCTCGCCTTCATTCGTGGACTGACACTAATGCAGACGAAATAATGGTTTTTTTCGCGATGTTGATGTATATGGCTATCGACCCGCGTACGTCGATAACTGAATATTGGACATCAGACGAAGTTCTCCAATTACCGGGGTTCAGAAATCTTATGTCCTTTAATCGGTATACTCTGTTAAATAAGTGTCTTCACTTTGTAGACAATGTCGCTGTCCAGAGTCAGCAGTTGTCTCAATCTGGAGTATCTTCTTCAGCAGGGGTGTCACGTAGGCTGGGTAAGTTGGCACCTATTATTGAACATCTCGGAAAAAAGTTCAAAGCCTTGTACAACCTAGGACCTGACATCAGCATCGACGAGTCTTTGACCTTATTCAAGGGCCGCTTGTCCTGGGCCCAAACAATAAGGTCAAAGGCTGCGCGATTTGGAATCAAGTCATATGAGCTATGTGAGTCCCGCACTGGCTATATGGCTAGGTTCCAAATCTACACGGGCAAGGATGACAGTTCCAACGGTGATCTATCACTTGGCGTCGATTTGGGGGGGAAGAGCACGAAAGTGGTTCTTGAACTATTGCAAGGTCTTGAACATCGGGGGCATTGTGTGGTGATGGATAATTATTATAATTGTCCATCATTAGCACGATACCTCAAGAGTTTGGGCTTTGATTGTTTAGGAACCCTTCGTGTGAACCGTCGAAACGTCCCTAGTGACTTAAAGGTATCGAAGAAAGTGAAGAAAGGGGATATGATATCTCGCCATTCTGGAGACGTATCCATCATTGCATGGATGGACTCCAAGATGGTGAATATAATATCCACCTATCACAGACCCGATACCTATAATGGAACTAGGGCTGGTAAACCGACTGTGAAACCGGTATGTATAAAAGATTACAACAAGTCCATGGGGGGTGTTGATCTCAAAGATCAAAAACTCTCCATGTACCTGTTGGAGCGAAAGAGAGGCGTGAAATGGTACATGAAAATGTTTAAAAGGCTACTGAATGTGAGTATACATAATGCGCTTGTGATGTACCAAAGTTCTCTGAAACGTACTGATAGATTGCCTGTGACGCATCGTGAGTTCCGCTATGCGCTTGCTCAATCTCTATTTAAACGGCATCGCCCCTGTTCAATAGAGATCAGTCTGGCACCAGTGGAAAACATGAGGCTGAGGCGAAATATCATGCACGAGCCAGAGCACTTGATGGGACGTGAGAATAAAAAGAGATGTGTGATTTGTCAACGGCAGAAGAAATCCAAAACCGTTCACTCAAGGTGCATCACGTGTGACGCATATCTTTGTTTTGGGGACTGTTGGAGAATTTGGCATTCTGCAACAGAGCTCCCAGGCGTAGATATACGTGGGCGAAAACGGATGCGCAACGAGTAAACGTTTTTGGGGTGTGGATGTGGATTACGACTGTGTTTGAATGTGATGGTGATCCGGAGCTCTCGCATGAGGGTCACGTTTTGACGGGACGCCTAACCGTTTATGTATCTCGTTTGCTACTTCTTTCGTTGCTGTTATCGGGGGCGTTACGGCTATCGGGGACGAAACGGTAGCGTGGTAGCGCCTTTTGGCGTCTGCATTGATATCTGATCGATATCAGTCTGGGTTTGTGCATTTGTGAATGATATGTTACGGGACACATATCAGACTGGGTTTGTGCATTGGGAATGATATCTTACGGGGCAGATATCAGTCTGGGTTTGTGCATTGTGGATAATATCTTACGGGACAAATCTGATTTTGTAAATAAAACCCACGATAGGTACGGCACAAACCTTTTTTTAAACATTTGTAAATTTTGCTAAAGTTTAGCTAAAATCAGGACAAACCCTTCAGTATACTAGCTGTTACAATAAAGTGTACCTATCTTATTTTTTCACAACATAATTATGTTCTTATATGTACGAAAACATTTGTAAATTTTGCTAAAGTCCGGCTAAAATCAGGACAAACCTTTCTGTATACTAACTGTTACAATAAAGTGTACCTTTCTTATTTTTTCACATTATAATGTTCATAAATATACGAAAAACATTTGTAAATTTTGTTGAGGTCTGGGTAAAATCAGGACGAACCTTTCAGTATACTAGCTGTTACAATAAAGTGTACCTATCTTTTTTTTCACAACGTAATTATGTTCTTATATGTACGAAAACATTTGTAAATTTTGCTAAAGTCTGGGTTAAATCTAGACAAACTTTTCATTATACTAGCTGTTACAATAAAGTGTACCTATCTTATGTTTTTTTTGTGTACAAAATGTTTTTATTGTTTTATTATTAAATAATTATATACATTCCTTGAAAATAAAATGCATTTTATTTCAAACCTCTCGAAGCCCTTTCTTAGATATCATTAAGAAAGGAAGATTGCTGTTAACTAAGTAAACAAGTGAACAAATAATAATTATTAATTTATTTTCAAACATAAATAGCAACAATCATTAGGTACTTTGAGATAATAAAGGGTGTTACACCCTGTATATACAACGATGTAGTTCCGTTTTAATAGCAGCTTTTATCATTGCTTCTTGCCAAATCGCATGATCCTAGGTCAAGGTTTGATTCCCTTTGCAAATGTATGAGAAATGTGACATAAACGTCTTTTTAACGTTTTTTTGCACCCTTTTGCTCCTTTTGTTGCTATTTAGGCTCTACGACTACGTAGGCTCTGGCGTAGCACGGTCTACCTACGAAACGTACGTAAATTAATATTTTTATTTTTTTTAGGTATGTTCTTTCTCAAAAATGCATTTCTTTGAGATTTGGTCTGCCATAACTGGAACAGTTACTCAGAAACATCAACACGTGTTGGGAACTGTTCTAGTTTAAATCCTAATAAGATTAAGTTCTAATAAGCATAAAAACAAAATTTCCTTGAAAATAATAGTAAAAATAACATTGAATTATTTTCTACTCAGAAACATCAACACGTGTTGGGAACTGTTCTAGCTTAAATTCTAATAAGATTAAGTTGTAATAATCATAATAACAAAATTTCCTTGAAAATAATAGTAAAAATAACATTGAATTATTTTCTACTCAGAAACATCAACACGTGTTGGGAACTATTCTAGCTTAAATTCTAATAAGATTAAGTTCTAATAAGCATAAAAACAAAATTTCCTTGAAAATAATAGTAAAAATAACATTGAATTATTTTCTACTCAGAAACATCAACACGTGTTGGGAACTGTTCTAGCTTAAATTCTAATAAGATTAAGTTGTAATAATCATAATAACAAAATTTCCTTGAAAATAATAGTAAAAATAACATTGAATTATTTTCTACTCAGAAACATCAACACGTGTTGGGAACTATTCTAGCTTAAATTCTAATAAGATTAAGTTCTAATAAGCATAAAAACAAAATTTCCTTGAAAATAATAGTAAAAATAACATTGAATTATTTTCTACTCAGAAACATCAACACGTGTTGGGAACTGTTCTAGCTTAAATTCTAATAAGATTAAGTTCTAATAATCATAATAACAAAATTTCCTTGAAAATAATAATAAAATAATAACATTGAATTATTTTCGTTAGAGTTTTTTTGCAAACACTACCGGTCAAGCAAAATGGCCGACGGCGAAGGTCGACGTTCGCAGATTTTTTGTCGGTTTGCAAAATAATTTGTTGTGTCATGCAAATAGTGTATGTAGTAGTGATATTTAGTATGTTATGAATGTGTAAACATATGTGCCATCGTATTCTAGTGTAGTTTTGGTGAATATATTTGTGGATTCGGCGTATTGTGATAAAGTGTGAAGGTTATGTGAATGAAAATTATCAAAATGAAAACATATCACGTCACTGCAATGTCAGGTCAGTTTTATTTCATTACGTAGCAGTTTTAGTAGATAGGAAAACTAATGAGGATTCTGGGAAGGTATCATTTATATTTTGTTATTATCGATTTAACGGTATAATCTTCGTTTTTCTGAAGGCCTACCTAACGTTATGACCTTGCTCGCAAAATCGGCGTCAGTGACGTAAAGTGCGTGTTCGGCAGTTTGGCGAGCGAAAGGTTAATTATGTAGATTTTGAATAACCTTTGTAACGTCATAATTAACCATTAATATTCAGTTCATACTAATCTTTAGGTACATATTTTATCTAAACTAATACCCCTGGTAATATTTTCCTTCACAAATATGCTTTAATTACGTGTAGTTAGTTTTAATGAGCTCAAGTCATTTAATTGCTTTTTTTTTAAATTGTTCAGAAATATCTCCGTCAAATGTTACTGTGTTAATGTTGATTTAGATGGTTCTTTTTTTGTTTACTTAAACTGTATTTTACACTGTGTCTGTCTGTTTTTTTACTTAAACTGTATTTTGAATTTTTGTAGAATTTAAGGAAAAATATTAACTAAGTTACCATACAATCATTAACACTTCCTTCCAACGATTTATCGTTTAATAGAGACATGTAGTTTTGAAAAACGAATAATAAAAACAGTTTTTTAATTATTTAAGTTGGCCATTCACAAATAAAATAAACTCAGTAATTCAAAGCAAATTAAATAATGTTATCCCAACGCTAATGAATACCAGCCAACTAAAATATTGTTGGCGGTAGGAAAAAGGTTTATCTTTAAACGCCTACGAGATTCATTTGCAGTCTCGTCGCGTAGACGCTGGCTACGACGTAGCAACGTCTACGACGTAACGCGTAGCACGTAGGCGTCATCTGCGATATTCCTAAGGCTACCCATACACAATATTGGCTTTTGAAAAACAATCTAATAAAATAGCTTTGGAAATAAGAATGTGTTATTTATATTGTGTGAACAATATCTTTTATATGTTTTTGTTGTAGCAAGTAACTTTTCAAAGAAAGCAAACAAATCATTTGTACTAATGACGCTTTTACATTTTACGTATGAATTATTGATGTGAGAAATATTATATGTGCCAGAATTTACAGTTTAACCCGAGGTGAGGTATATTATATGTTTTCATTGTTATAATATAGAAATTAACATTTCACCTGTACGGAAAATTACTCGTAATTAAAATACAATTTAATTCCTATTATAAAATTTGGAGTGATTAACAAGGTCTGAGTCTTGATCGAGAAAGGAATATTATTAAGAAATACGCATATATTTAAACAAACATTTTTGACTTATACATATAATAGTCACTATAATCATGGCAATAAAAATCATTTAATAGAATTCTAAATTAATATAGCAAATAGAACAGCAGAACAGATGATCGATGGGGCCCAAAGGTTTTAGAGTGGCGACTACGTACCGGAAGACGCAGCGTTGGAAGGCTTCCCACAAGGTACACCGATGACCCGGTGAGGGTCGTGGGAATCAGATGGATTCAAGATGCACAAGACCGTTCGTTGTGGTGACATTTGAGGGGCGCCTATGTCCAACAGTGGACGTTTTTCAACGGATATGATGATGAATGCAAATAGATAAAATATGTTTCTGTGTAAAAAGTTATCCCAGGGAATACTGATCCAATTCGACGTATTTTTACGCTGACCCCTAATTCTACTCCTAAAATAAAAGCTTATGTCTACAACATTAGCTATTTACGAGTGAAAGTCATATCAATCAGTCTAGCTGTTTCGGAGATTAGCCGGAACAGACTGACTACTTTCATAGGCATATAGTAGAAAAATACTTTGATATCACAAGTTTTATTTTATTTATATGCATGTAAGTAGGTATAGATAATTTAATAAAAATTTAACCTTTTTATCATCATTCTTATTTTTTTTTTTCACTTCGAGTGCATTTAAAACTGAAAATTACGAAGTCCTTTTTTAGAAAGTTAACAATTCACTTAATGAAAGCTTTGAAATATTAAATAACATGCGAAATGTAATAACATGTAAAGTTAGGTTTCCTTATTAATGTATGTGACATTCATTTGTTTGTGAACTTTCGCTTTGTTGTTTTATTGTATTTCAACGTTCCCCCAGCCAATTATGAATTCAGGACAATAAGAAGAAGCTATGAAATGTCTTCCAAAGAAGTCTTATTTAATTGAAAACTTGGATCGTAAATTAGGAAAAACTTTGTAAGTCGTTATAAAAGAGCGTAGGAGGTTGGTTTTAAAAACACAAGTAGCCTGTTATGTTTTCTCTTGTAAGACACGTGACTTCGTGTCTGTGTAGTAAATTCTAATCATTCGCTTACCTAAACAAAAACTCGCCACATTAAATTCCTTCCAAAATAAATAATACAGATTGTCATAAATTGTTTTCCAAAACTCAAGCAATGAAAAAAAAACAACATCAAGATACGGTTTAATGCGTTTTTAGGAAATATTTTCTCAAACGGAGTCGCTAGCAAATTGCTGACCTGGCAAGTACTTATAATTATAATATGTATGTGTGTCATAACGCAAAACATCATTTCAACCGAAAGACCTCCACTATTGGACATAGGCCTTTCCCAAGCGTCGCCACAACGACCGGTACTATGCGTTACGCATCCACTGGATTTCCATAGATACATTGTGTATCTATGGAAATCCAGTGCAATCCATAAGATCCATAGGCATTATATTTAAAAATTATAAAGTGCAGCCCTATTATCTTATTCAAACGTAAAAAATGAAACCCTTATTAGGACTTTGTTGTCTATCTATCTGTCTGTCTTCAAGGCCCTTTATCTCATTAACGCGTTGAGGTATCGAGTCAAAATTAAAACCATATGCTAAGGTTTGCGGTCTCTTAAAGCTGTAAAAAAATCACCCTTCTTTCTAAGTTATCAGAAAAAAAGACACGAGATGGAATCTTGAAGATTTTCTCTTAACTCAATTGGTGAATTGAACTATTTACATAGGTGAGTTTGTACGAAAACGTCACCCTTTTTTATTTATCCACATTGATTGTCGATGTTATGATCTTTTCAACCTAAGACAATCTCTGTATTCTGTATCAATCTTACATTAATTTATCAAATCAACCCTTTGCATGAAATATGATCTTCAATAAAAGTTTTATTCGCAAATTGTTGTTTCTTTATTTTATTATCTCTTTTTATTAGAAGAACAAATAACATTTTTATTTGCAGAGTAAATAACATTTATATTATTTTTATCATTCATGTACGAGCTTCATTCTGGCGGTTGGTTTGTCCGCTGAAAATCGGACTTTATCCCAAGAGAGAGTATAGGTTTTGTGTGATGAAATTCTCCTATTCCAGGAAATTGTTTACTCGTGTGTTTAGCAGCATAGCAAACATAACATAACCAGCCTTGTAATATTCCCACTGCTAGGACTCAGACCTCTCTGTGAGAGGAAATAGGTAATCCTCCATTGGGGCCCACTGCGGAATTGTGGATGTCACGTGTGTGGGTCATACATATGTTGGTGTGTGTCTTGCGAGTGTGTTTATTTTCATCTAAATCAGTTCAGCTGTTAAAAGGTGGAAAGCGGACAGAAATACAGTACTGACGCAATTATCTATACTAATATTATAAAGAGGCAAAGTTTCTTTTTTATTTGTAGTAGGTGATCTCTGAAAGTACAGGTCCAATTACTAAATTTTTTTTCAGTGATATAAAGTTGCTTTATTTCTGAGTAACATGGGCTATATTTTATATACGCAGGTGAAGCCACAGGCAAAAGCAAGTACCTAATATGTTAATAAGGATGCCTGAGGACGAAGAGTTTATATATGTGATAGGAAAAGGTTACTGGAAGAAGCTTTAAGGGAAATTCGTACTCTTTCTATCGATTGCCACGTGCAATATGTGATACCTTTATGACGTAATTCAATCTCGGTTATAGAAGTTTTAACGTCTATGAAATCGGTACGTCATTGAAATGCTACAGATATTAGCCTTTGGCTGTTGTTGAAATCTTTGCTTTGTTAACTTTGTATAAATTGATTTTATTTTAAATTCAATGAAAAATTTTTATAATCTTCTAAAATCTGGTGTATCCCAAAAGAAAACCTAAAATCACAAATCTGAATTCAATTCTGGGCGTTTAATTAGTTGAGGTGTGGTTTAAAAAAGAAGTTGTATTTTTTTATTTCTAAATATACGTTTATAAAAGAGGGGTATTTGTTTAAATAATAGGGTATTCTATAAACATTATCTGTAGAATGCAAGTCACGTTTAAGATAATTCCCCAAAGCCATTTAAAAGGCATTTATCACTGTAAATACATTAGCAACATCAATTCGTAATGCAGCTTAAGGGTATCGTGTATCTTCTGAAGTACTTTAGATAAAGCATCACTAATTAAACCTCGAACGCACTGAGGTAATTATTGGGTGTTTTATTTGAAATACGATTAGGAATCATTACTAAGCCATCAGGTCCATTATTATAATACCTTCTGAATGATTCAATGTACTGGTTTAGATTATTATGGTTATATTTAATTAATGGTTACATTCGATAGAGCGTCGCTTTCAAGAGGTGCGAACAATATGACACAACATTTTCTTATACAAAATTCATAAACGTTATTGGACGTTATGAGACGTTTTTTATACAATTTGTTAGCAATGAATTTTGCAAATATGTCATAGGAAGTTGCTGATCCAAATTGGTTAACGTTAACAAAAATTTCATACATAATTTTGATAAGTTATAATTATTTTATAAGTAATTTGTTACAAAAATAACGGGATATTTTACTTTCAGATTATTTAAAACTATTGACTTGATTCTGTCCGGCGAACTTCGTACTACCTAATAAAATCAATGAATATAGTATTCGTCCTTCAATTAGTCAACCAATTGCAATAAAACAAAGACTAACAAGCAATATATCAAGTTATACACAATTTTAATGAATTAAATTTTCTACATTGATTTCGTACATTTTACGTGATGCTTGCACAGCTAAAAACTTCTACATATTCATTTTATAGTAGACTAGATGAGATAGAATTTTTGGGGCAATAGATATTCAAAAACCCACACTAAAATACAGAAAGACGTGTTAATTTTCATAAGTAGATAATATTTTTTTTTTTTTTTCACAAAGTGTGTAGTATTATATAATATTTCTGACAATCAATTGGGTGTCGTACTGTTCTCCTTGCTAGGCTATAAGATAGCCTGTATTAAGAAGTAACAGTGCCTATCCCCTTGAGTTGTATTACTACAATTTTATTTTAACAACTTAAACTTAAGAAATTTATTTAACAATATTAGTACGTGAGCGCATTTGTGTGATTATATGTGTGTGGGTGTGCGTGAGTTGGGTGTGTCGTGTAAAGGTCTGTGAATGTGTGTGAGTGTGTGAGTGAGTGTATGTGCGTAAGTAATATATTCCTTTTAAAACTTCTAATTAATTTAAAGTCGCCCACTGGTTTGAATATAATAAATTATCTATCTTCACTGTATAATTACTTACCAAACTACTAATCATAGTTGATAACGTGCTAAGTTCCATTAGCGATGACATCGTTATTCCACCGAATAGGTACAAATTAATAATATAAACTTCTTATACACAAATATTAAATTTTCTATATAAAATCTTTTTTGTGGCAGCCTATTTTATCCCATTCCTGGGCAAAAACTTCCCTACTACCATTTCCTTCTAGTTCTGGCAATGTTGGTGTAGTATGTCCCGCCTTCTCCTTCGTGGTCTGCCGCGACCCATTCTCACTGTTTTTGGGTACCAATTTGGTCCCACTTAGGCGGCGTACGGGATTTACGGGGCATACGGGAGATATGTCCTTTTTTTAATTACTCTGTCTAGCATTTTTGTTACTCGGATGTTCATTTTTTTTTTTATTATTTATGTACAAACATTTAAAATCGAAAAAAAAACAAATGTAGATAGAAAAGTAAAAAAATGCTGCTTATTCTAATAAATATACCTACTACTTTACTTTTAGTTCGTTTATGGACAAGAACTATATTATCACTGTATGTCAATACTTATTTAATAATGAAGAATATATTAATTCCGGAATCAACCAAGGACAGACTCTTCTTTGAAAAGTTCTCGTTTTAGTTTCACGTAGAACGTAACTAAACCCATAGGTATATAAATAAATTCTTCCGCCCAGTGACTATTATGGCTGAGTGGACACCAATATTCGATAGTTTTGACAGTTAATTTAAACTCAATCCTCAGTCGAGCGGGCTTTGAACTCAATCAGACGGGCAGCATTGAAACTTCATATGATTCCTTTTTGAACCATTTATATGTACTCGTACATACGTACACTAATGTTATAAAAAGGTAGTTAGGTTTTTTATTTGTAGGTAATCTCTGAAAGTACTGGTCAGATAGCATTTTTTTTTTAATGATTGAATAAGTCCTACGTGCACAATAAGTTTTTCACGCTGTTTACAAATAAATCTAAGCTAAACCCTAAAAACTTATTAAGTTAAAATAATCTATTAGTAGATTCGCTATTGTTTCATCTCTGTTTGATATTGTCGTATAATATTTATGTTTAAATTATTCTCTACAAACATACTCGTATTCCATGAAATGACAGGTCTGAAAATAGAACTACATAATTTATAGTTTAAACTTAAACTAATCCTAGTACATTATTGTGCTTAATTACCTGTCATTATTTAAGCAACAAACGCCTCTCACTATAATATAATTATTATAAGTACAGTTCATGAATTAATGAGTATTAATAATATTAATAGAGTAATATTAATATTATAAAGGTGAACATGCACATGGAACGCGGGTAGACCATGTCTTAGTATAGTTTCCAAGACATGGTCTACACGTGTGCTAAATTTAACCCTTCAGATACCGTCAATTAGAGACACAATAGTAAGACAATAGATGCGCGGCCACCGGTGGTCGCTTGGGGATTCATGAATTAAAAATACTCTGGTGATAAAAAGTTTAGACATCCTGCCTAAGCTAGTGTATATTGTCTCATGAATAATTTGATCTAGATAAGTAGATAAACACACTACTACTAAAATATATTTTACTTAAATTGCACTGGTTAAATATTAGCAGGTAGTCTCGTTCAATCTTTCATACAGATTAAAAATTCATACCTCCGTTCACTGAAATCAAATGTGGGCGGAATGTGGATAAATCTTTAAATTGGAGCTTTTGGTAAACCTAATGCGGTTCCTACATGAAAATGGGTCGGCGTTGATTATTTTAATTAAACATTCAAGACCCCTGGCATCTATGTATGTATGTTTAATGTTTATTATCCAGAACCTTTATTAGAATTAATCCTTTAAGGGTTCAAAAAGGACTGTATAAAGAATTAGATTGATTAATCTATATTTAAATAAAGACCCTAATTTGTTGAACTGTAGGTATTTTTAGGACCAATTCAAGGTATGTTGCTCTTCATAATTTTTTGTAATAGGTTATTTTTCTCTATTTAAAAATGTTATTCTTTATAGATTTGAATGCTGGACTGTGAAAAACATGGTTGTGTTGATTGGGTGGAGATGGACATGTTGAGATGGATGTGATGTGTATAACGAGAATGAATGAAGTAATGAGCAGAGAAAGTTTGAAAGTGTCGCCAGTGACTGAAAAGTTGAAAGGCATCTTAGTCGTTTATCTTGGTATAGTCATGTGAAGAAGAGGGATGAAACGCATCTTACTAAAATAGAAATAAGTATACATTTCGATGGATGGAGACAGTGAGAGAGAGGCTAAAGATGGTTGGATAGTGTGAGCAGTGATAGGAAATAAAAGGAGTTAGTGATAGCGTGATGGGTGATAGGACAGAATGGAAGAAAAAAACGTATTGCACCGGTCTCAAAATAGCACAGGACAAAAGTAGGAAGACAATTATATATACTTTTTACTATTAATGTATGTTTACTCATACTGATAAATATGAAAATCGCAAACTAGAAAGGTTGTTTCTAAACTAAATTTTTTAAAGTTAAAACAGTTTCGTTTCAAAGAACGTTTTCAAAACCTTGAAAAGAAATAAAGCTTTCATATTTGCACGCCAGATTGCGCTTTGAGTGTACCTTTTCAAAAATGTTAAAACAACGGATTTAGCTAAGAGCAAAATAAACCGTGAATAAGCAGAGCGACCAGTTTCAAAAGAGCCCTCAACGGCTGGATATTTTTCTTTGATAAAGAAGAAAAAAGTAAAATCCGAGCTCAACCTACCATACTTTGTACGCGCTGATAACAAACAAGTGCGATAAAACTTTGTTTTCTAACAAATTGCCTAGAACAGTTATTTTCCCCATTAAGATGTGAAATCAATTATAAGTTGGTGGAACGTGTGGGCTGACTGTAATTAATGACATCTATTATAACCAAGTGCAGTTTTGCAAACTTCAGAGGCCCTACTACGAGCTCACGGGATATCCGTTATCATCATTTAGGCCGAAAGACGTCCACTGTTGGACATAGGTCTCTTCCAAGCGTTGCCACAACGACCGATCCTGTGCGTCTCGCATCCACCGCATTCCCGCGACTCTCGACCCGGTCGTCGGTCTACTTTGTGAGAGGCCTTCCAACGCTAAAAATGTTATTTTAACTAAACTGAATAAATCCAGAATAATTATTGTGTAATAACCTCTTATATTATAGTTATCCTCTTAATTATTTACACTTAAATGCCTTTTACTGAAAAAAATAAAAAAAATAAACGACAATAACAAAGACCAAACATGAAGCATTTATTTTTTTATTATAATGTTGCTTTCGATTACCGTAATTAGTGACACAATAGAAAAACAGTAAGAGAGCGAACGCCGGCGTTCACTTGGGGTTTTAATGCATTAATTCATGAATCCCCAAGCGACCACCGGTGGCCGCGCATCTATTGTCTTACTATTGTGTCTCTAATTGACGGTATCTGAAGGGTTAATGTATAATTATAATGTGGCAGTAGGTACTCTAAACAAGTAAATAATAAGAGGAATAAAAATGAGTAATCAAATAAATGAGATCATCTGCACGTTCATCCGTTGGTAATGAAATCTTGCAAGCACATTGTGACCTACTTTTACTTATAATTAACACAATCTTCACGTAGACTAGAACCTTAACTATTTGCAGTGATATTGGTAGCAATGGCTGACATTCTTGATTTAAAACGCCGAGAGTAAATATTGACATGACAATGACGTAACGGAAAAATGACGCGTTTCTTTCGTTCCTGTTTACCGTTCCTTTTATTATACTTTTTATAATATTTTTATAATAATGCCTTTTTTATACTAATATTATAGAGGAAAAAATATATTTTTGTTTGTAATTAATGAACTCAAAAACTACTGGACTAGTTTTAAAATTTTGCATCACTACTTTATATCACTGAGTGACACACGGACGTGGGTTAAGTCGCTGACAGAAGCTAGTATTCATATAAAACGGATACGAAGTTAAAAATATGGTTGTAAATACTGATTATGTTTTACTACAGATTTTAGCAGTTAACTGTCAAAATAATGGCGATTAAGGTAACCGTTATCTTATCAACATAAACGTTGAGACACAATATACAATGAGAGAGCGAACGCCGGCTTTCGCTTGGGGCTTAATGAATTAATATAGATTTATTGGTTTTCCACCACATTGTTCTAGCCTTGAGTAAACATTCACTGTCACCGCAAAGATTGCCTTTCCGCCACAATAATATAAAATACTTGGAAAAATTCTGAATGCGGAAAGTGTATCTTTGCGATAGCGAGCATTATTCATTCAAAGTGTCAACGACATACATTGACATGACAATGACGTATGGACGGACGAAAACAAAACAAAAGTGTCTTAACTTTTGTTTTGTTTTCGTTTTATGCTCACGTTTCTTGTCATGTTATTTTTTTTTGATATTATCAAGCAAACAAGACGTAGCCAATATGTTTTTCGATAGTGGTTTTTTTTTATACATACTCCATCTGCCTGCTCCGGTTTCGACCAGGAGTAATTTTTGTTTTTCTTAGTGAAATCAAATAATGCCAATCTTTATCTTTGTGTATGTGTACTTGTGTCTATCACCTAACTCATCCTAAACTGCTAGACCGATTTGGGTGAAATTTTATGTTCATATTTGTGTGAGTGGTTTGAAAATAAAATTGACACTGGGAGGTGACCCTGTAATCGGGTTCTTAAATTATTTTGTCAAGCCCTTTATAAGGAGTTAGCTGACAGACACATGGACAGAAGATTTATATATAATATTAAGATATGTATAGATACTGGATCGTACAACATGTCGTCATAAGATGGCACAATTATAATAATATAGTCGAATTCAGTTCTCCCCTTCATCAACATTTCTTACCTAAAAATATACTAATACTGTCATTTACCCCTCCTCTCTCATATATGAATAGATGACGATCCATTTTTCTCCTTTTAACATCCTTTTCACTTTCAGAAGCCATCAATCTTCACATGTATGCAGGGATTGTTCGTCATGTTACTTCGGGTCGGGTGGCCTGACTAATTTGTCAGAGTTAGTACACCGCGGTGTATTAGTACTATGTCATTGTAGGACAGGAGCTAGTGTCAAGATTGGTACGTAGATTGTGTAATTAATTACTATGGTATTATGTTAGCAGTTTATCGTAATACCCTCTGTAGTCTCAGAATTAATTCACTTTTGTAGAGATGAATTAAAAACAATAATAAATTCATTGATTTATAGGCATTAATTTAAAAATCAGAAACCGAAGACAGGAAAGTTCTCCTATGAGGATTTTCACTAAATATCTTCGAAGTCCATCATCAAATCATAACAATATTTCTATGGGACCGATTCGGGAGTAGGTACAATCTTTCAATCGAAATATATTTTTTTCAAAATCGATCCACAATTAACCGAGAGATTGGTGAATATACATAAAAAACCCTCTTTCTTTTTGAAGTTATCAAAAAATCATAAATTGAAGATATAGGAAAATTACTTTAAAAAAAATAACATTATTCTAACGATATACTTCGTGGCTTTGGCGCTGTTCAAAGCAATCTGTAACATTCATGACGTACCTCAGAAGTTGAATTGAGTATGAATGTATTCGATTTCTTGTCTAATATTTTTCTTCATTTCTCACAGAATTCTGACCTCACACGTTCAGACTTTTTACTCTAAGATTATCTGAAGGTATACAACAGAAATCCATCAACCATATCTTAATTCATGAATCCCCAAGCGACACCCGGTGTCAATTGACGGTATCTGAAGGGTTAACCCTTCAGATACCGTCAATTAGAGACACAATAGTAAGACAATAGATGCGCGGCCACCGGGTGTCGTTTGGGGATTCATGAATTAACCGAAAGAATTCTGTATAAAGTTGGAAAAGACAGGTTTCGTTAGAATATGTATTTTTTACTGGTTTACGTAGGTATAATCAAATCATCTAGTTCAATCAGGTACAGACAGATACAACGGACCTACGTCTAGTAATGTCGTGTTACTTCATGTTTTCTCCTAACTCCGAACACTGCTTTTCTCATACATACGAATTTTCAGTGAAAACGTAGTGTTCTGTATAAGTATAATATATTTAGTGAAAGACAATCAAAAATAAGGAACGCCCTTTTCTATTTATGTAACATTATTTACTTGGATTTGAAGTGATATGAAAGAAAAGAGAGTTAGTGGTACTTTGACAGGTGACAGGACAGAATGGAAAAAAACGTGTTTGGCCGACCCCATGTAATATGGGATATGGGCAGGAAGAAGAAGAAGGAGAAGATTTACTTAGATTTTCAAAGTTTAAAGGTAAGGCTTTTTTCTGCGGGTTTACTACTGTACTGTGCATATTCCGTAAGATTTGTTGTTTTTACCGTAATAAAAAAATATAATTCTTAATAATAGCGCACATATCTAAAATTGCAACAGTATTTTATGAAAAAGTGTGTTGCTTTATACAGGAAAACGCCTGGTGACCGGGACTATCACTGAACACTGCATACTGAATAAGCACCTCCACACAATAAGCATCGCAGACAGTCCTCTGTGCAGAGCATGCTTGGAGGGGGAGGAGACAATGCGCATGTGCTCCTAAACTACACAGGTGTCACTGAATTATGCACACGAACCGTAGGATCCCGAATTCCCTTATAGAGGCCCTAAAATCCTGAGAGGTCTAATCTGTTTTTGGAGACCGGTGGGATGGTTGGAATAAGCCCACCTCTAAGGTTATGGCCGCTACGGCCCACGTGCAATGGTCTGCATAGGACTAAGTGCGGAAACCGTACTCAGCCAGACAAACATATATATTTTACTTGTTTTAGCAATCAAAAAGTGTCAAGTAAACTAAGATGAACCCTGAAAATGGTGTCAGACCAATTCCTCTGTCTCATAAATTACTGTCTCAATATTTCTCATGTCAGGACCAGTTTTTCTCAGGAATAGCACACATCGTACGTGTAATAAAGAAGTACTGTACACATTACTTACAACTTACCACAGAGGATCTAGTAAGGTGGCAACATAAGTGAATTGTGTTTTGGTATATATTTTGTAGGTCAGGTAGGTATTTTTAAGTAGGTATTCTGGAGCCACCTGATTCATTCTCTCAGAAATACCGACTTTCAAGTTCAAAAGCTTTTCTGCAGTTTTCAGTTGGGGTATTTATTTATTTTTTATTATTAAGGATAGGCTTGCGTTTGACAACTATCTCACCTGATGGAAAGCAATGATGTGGCCGACGATTGAGCACGATTGCCTAATAGCAACTTATTCCCTTTATATGCCTTTATATGGATATAGATAGATCTATAGATCTTTTTAGAGATATGTAGATCTTTAATTGCACAGGTTGTATAGGTCTTTGTCAAGTTTCATGATTTATACTTACAACCTTAACTAAGGCTTGCAAATCACTGTTACATTCAAGGTATAGATATAATATATACAGAAGCTTGCTTTTTTTGGGCACACATTTAAATTTTTTTTTACTCAAAATTAGTGTTACGTAAATGTTTTGATTTTTTTTTTATAATTTTACTTGACCCTTTGTGTGCGGTTATTATTATTACGTAGTTGCACAATTTAAGTAAAATTCAAAAAAAAAATCCTTTTTCTTGTTTCAGGAAACAACCGAAAAATTTTTGGCCAAATAAATTTCGTATACTGTATATACAGTATAATATTATAAAAACAGTACGACAATTAAACATTTTTCAAAGCCTATGCTCAATCCATCTCGCTGAAAATTATTCTACATTGCGTTTTTATTGTGTTTGTATTATCTAAATTAAATTAATGTTGTACGTGTCACCGTGTTTTTTTTTTCTGTTTTCGATTTGTTCTATCGTGCCATCTTCCACAATTGAAGCGTTAATAAGCGACACATTGCACAAGCTAAGCACGTTCCCATCGTTACTCACGCTGATAATATCTGTTATCGTTTTCCTTATTTCTATTTCTTTACACAAAACAGGTTGCCACGTAGCAACAAATTTACTAAAAGCTGCTGGTACTGAAAAAAATAAATAAGGTGAAATACCTATGAATAAATGCAGAATGATTTTATCATGCCTCTAGGAAATTATATTACCATCATACTATTTGGACTAATACATTTGACCTTCAGGTCAAGGCTACATTCAATGATGATATACCATCCTTCTACTCCCATATCCCACTGGATCCTTAAGGCCTGATTAAGCATTGTTTTTGGAAGTCTTTTTCTTAGTAAAATGCTAAGTGTTTTTTTATTCAGTATCTACTTATATAGAATCAGCCCTATAAAACAATTTGATCAATGCCACAAGGAGGAAAATTCCCTACGTATATATCTTAATTATTGGGCAAACTATTTTCTTCTAAAGAATCCATGACCATTCCTACTGCGCTTACGGAACTCACGTAGGTAAACCTTCTCCATAATGAAATATCCATTTAATATATTATCCTCTTATATACCCAACAAATTAATTAGGTGTGTCGGACATTCACCTAAGCGTTGATAAAGGAGATCACCCATTTTGTTCGATAATTTGGGATAAAATAAAAAAGTCGGTGGCCAAGAAAGAATTATATTTTATTTAATTAAGTAGTGGCTGGCATAGAAACCTTTCTTTGTAAGGTGACAATGCTGTAATGAATTTGGGAAAAAAGATATAAAACGATCTTAATATTAAAGGCGCAGACAATTGATAGCATATTTTTATAATTCAATTAAACTGAAATGTTTCCGCAATTTATATTTTATACTGGGAACAAAATGCTTTTGTTATTCAGCCCAGCGCCTGAGGTTAAACCTTCGATTACAATTACTGTAGATGAAATAAAAAATTAAATAATAGTATGATATGTTTATATCATATTTGTAATTATATGATACGTAACATGATATGTATAAAAAAGGTTACGTATTAAAAAATTATGACCATGATTTTTTTAAAAATAATATGATTCCAGGTTCAACTGGTATCTCAAGAACTACTATTCAAATTGGAATTCTTTTAGTGGTGGATAGCCCATTTATCGACAATAATTACAAACTATATATCATCCGCGGGTAATATATATTAGGTTGAAGAATATTTTATGTATTAAAATTAAGCAAACGTATTTTATATAAAACCACAACTATTGGTTATTTAAATTTCTTCCAAATCCATTCAGTCACACACATACATAATATGTAGGTATATACAAAAATTCACCTTTGTAGTGTTAGAATAATATTTGACGTATTGTTTACATTAAATCAGTATCCATTAAACTGATTAATACGTTGTATCGAATGTTATTAAAACAGAAATATCAACATAAATGGTTTCATTTAAAATTCGATGAAATCACATTATGTGTTACGCAGTAATCATTTTGATTGACATTCGGCCTGTTCTAAAATTGTGTATTTTCGGAACATAGATGAAAACTCGTTATTCGATAATAATCTGGCCGGGGTCGATGGTGCGTTAAGGCCCTAGCTGTGCCATAAACAGAGACTTTCTGAAGCCTACTCGTCGGTAACGGATAAGTCAATAAGTTTGAAAAAATATGTTTATTAAAACTCATGTATAACATTATTAACGTCCGATTTTTTTCATATGACTAATGCTTTTACCAAAAGAAAAATTATTTTTCACTTTTTTTTCCTTCTCCTTTCAAAAGGCTTTGATCTTTGTTGTTTATACACAAAAATTGATGATTAAGTGTTCTTCAGAATGTACAAAGCTTATTTAAATCAATCAATATTTCGCAAATAAAATGGATTTAAAAGTCAGCGGGGTTCTATCCGGGCGCAGCTAGTCGGAATTAAATGCACACATACTCGTACTGCCGCCTAGGCGACATACTACAGACTATTAGGGGACTAGACGCCTTATATTCCATCTCTCTGAATGTTTTGTCAGAATGACTGACAGACAGAGCATGTCTATGGTTGATGCTTGCCAGGGTTGTGAAATTGCTCGAAAGAGTCACCAAAATTCTGGAACAAAAAGGGCAACACAAGACACACGGATAAGTTCTAGTCATACAAAGTGGAAGAAGTTATAAAACCGGTAGCTCTAGATGTCACTGTACTTGTAGCTCTTCGTATGGGTACTAGTATCTGCCAGTGGCTTTGTCCGCACTCAGTATTAAAGTAGTTTTCTAATAGTAAAAGAACTTTTACAAATACAAAATACAAAAACTTTTGTAATCGGTGTAGTAGTTTTTGAGTTTATTTATTACAAAAAAAAAATACAAATCTATTTCTCTTTTTAGTTTTTTGTAAGTAGACCAAAACTTTCAAACGTGGTAGTTTTCATATCTCTGAAAGGCAATTTTAGGAAGTTATGCATTTCATTGTCTCTGTTTTTAAAACACTTTACATTAAGGTAAGTGTTCCAACAAAAGTTTAATACAGCGAAACCTAGATACTGTTGAGGTTTTTTATGTTTGCGGACACAGGAAGAAAGACTGGTTTTATTTTATATTACTTTTATTTCACACAAGAAGAAATACTTCGTAGTACAGCAGCCATCTTATATTCTATCACAGACTATATGTCTATAAACCAAAATAAACTTTTTAATTCTCTATACTCTATGTTACTAAAATACCACAGACATTCTAATATGTTAACACCTTCTCCTATTTTTGCAATTTTTTAAACAAATTCAAAAATATTCACTAACTTATAATAATCCGCAGAGCAATATTCCAAACAATATAAATTTTGTTTTATTTTAAAATTTTCTCACAATGAAATTGAAATTTATCTTTATACAAAGGTTTTGTAAACATATCTGCAATTTGTAAATTAGTAGGACAATAATTTATATCAATATTACCTTTCTTATAATTTTCATGAATAAAATAGAATCTTACATCAATATGTTTTGATCTTTTACTGAATGAACCTGTTTTTATTAACTGAATTGTGCTTTGATTGTCAACATTCAAACATATTTTAACATTTTCACCAATCAACTCACTAATAAATGTTTTTAAATATATGCATTCCTTAACACAATCTGCAGCTGCTATGTATTCAGCTTCAGTTGATGACAAGCTTACAATAGGCTGTCTCTTTGAACACCATGATATGGGTCCTCCCGATAACATTATAATAAATCCTGTTGTACTCCTTCTCGTTTCAGTACAACCTGCATAATCTGAATCACAGTATGCAAGTAGCTTGGTAATATCTTCTCCTGTCTTGTACATTATTCCTTTTGATCTTGTCCCATTCAAATACTTCAATATCTTCTTTACAGCTAATACGTCCTGTTTAGATGGGTTTTCTAACCTTTTGCTGGCTTCATTTACAGCTTGACTTATGTCTGGTCTTGATCTAGTGGATAAGTATAACAATCCTCCAACCAATTCTCTATAAGGAAAATTTGCTGTTTCCATTACATATTCAATCTTCTTATCTGTATTACACGGTGTACCTGTTGGTTTAGAATCAAACATATTAAATTTTCTAAGTAATCTTTCTGTATAGGTTTTCTGATGCAATAAAATTCCTCCTTCGCTTCTTGTAACTTCAAATCCTATATAATTTGTGGGTTTTTCATAAACTTTTATTTTAAATTCTTTCTCTAGATGATGAAGTAGTTTTAACAATTTGTCTTTATCTTTACTTATAGCTAGTCCATCATCAACATAAATTGCAATTATTATTGTTTTGTCTTCTGTTGAAAATACACATTGGTCTGTTTTAGTAGACTTAAATCCAAGTTTTATCATAGTTTCAGTGAATTTCTTATTCCATGTTATTGGAGCTTGTTTTAGTCCATACAACGCCTTCTTCAAGTGACAAACTTTATTAGGCTGGTTTTCATATCCTTCAGGAATATTCATAAAAATGTCTTCATTCAGTTCTCCGTACAAAAAGGCTGTTTTCACATCAAATGTAATCATCTCATAATTCTTTGAAGCAGCAATTGCTAATAATGATTTTAATGTTGATTGACTTACTACTGGACTAAAAATTTCTTGGTAGTCAATGTCTTTTTGTTCAAAACCTCTTGCTACGAGTCTTGCCTTGTATGTACCATTTTCTTTTATACAAAATACCCATTTATTTGTCAGTATTTTATGTCCCTTTGCCTTTTCTAAATCAACAATTTCCCATGTATTGTTGCTTTCCAATGAATCCTTCTCCGACTCTATTGCCTTCTCCCAATTCTTCTTCTCAGCAGACTTCATGACTTCACTATAGGTAAGTAATACATAATCTTGCAGGTAAGTTGGTTTCTTTCTTTGTCTTCTTGGTCTTGTAGTTTCTATGTCTTCTTCTATCATATTATTTTCTGTATTTTCATTAATTTCAACTTCCTCTTCTATTGTAGCTGGAACATTTTCTTCTATTTCACTATTTTGTATTTGTAATTCTTGTATTTCATTATAGCTCTCATTATTTTCTTGTTCATTGATAGTTGTCTCTTCATCATTGTCTAATAATAATTCTGTAGTTACCTGTTTTCTTAGTATATTCCTGTCTTCTTTTTCTTTATTTTTAATATCATCAAATATGACAATATCCCTTGCTATTTCTATTTTTCGTTCTTTTTCATTCCATAGTCTATATCCATTATTACTGTATCCAACCATTATTAACTTCTTACTTCTTGGGTCTAGTTTCTTTATAGTTGTATTTAGTTGTTTAGCATATACTTTAGAACCAAATTTCTGTAAGTTAGCTATGTTAGGTCTCTTACCATACCACATTTCATATGGTGTTTTATTTTTCAATGATTCACTTGGTAGTCTATTTATTATGTATGTAGCACAGTACATGGCTTCACCCCACATTTCTTTTCCAAATTCAGAATCAAACAGCAATGCTCTGGTTTTATTTAGTAATGTTCGGTTTAATCTTTCTGCCTTGCCGTTTAATTGAGGAGTGTATGGTACTGTTAAATCTAGTTTTATTCCTTTTTCCATACACCATTGTCTAAAATCATTACTTGTGTACTCACCTCCATTGTCACATCTTATGGTTGATACCTTATAACTTTTTTCTCTTTCAGTTTCTTGTATGTAATTTCTTAGTTTATACTTAACTTCACTTTTGTACTTTAGTAGGTAGATTTTAGTAAAATGGGTGTAGTCATCCATGACAGTTAATACATAACAATAATCATCATATGTTTTATTTTCAAACGGTCCACAAACATCGGTATGTATGATTTGTAATGGTCTTGAGGCTCTAGTTCTTACTGTATCAAATGGTAATCTTGTTTGTTTTGCTTGTGTGCAGATTTCACATTTATCCAATTGTTTAACACCTTGTATTTTTATTCCATCTACCACTTTTGTTAATATTTCTAGCGTAGCTTTTCCTGGATGCCCTAATCTTGCATGCCATTCTTCGGCAGTTCCATATTCTTTCAGTAATAATGCCTTTTCTTCTGTATTATTTATATTTATTTTATACAAACCATTTTCCTTTTCTCCTGTTAATACTAACTGTGACTCTTTGTAGACTTCAACTTTATTTTGAGTAAACACGACAGATCCTTTGTTATTTGTGACTGCACTGACCGACAACAGATTTTGTGATAATTCAGGAACGTATAAAGTTTTATTCAAACAGCAAATATCACCTTTCACAGTACCTTGGCCTCGTACTTCAACATTTTGGTTATTAGCCGTTAACACTGTTGATTCTTTATTTTCAAAATTTGACAATATCTTTACATCATTTGTCATATGAGCTGTGCAGCCTGAATCCACAATAAATACCATGTTTTTATTTTCTTCTTCCTCTCTAGGTTTAATTAAAAATGTCATATCTTGCTTCTTAAACTTGTTTTTATTAAAGAAACAATTTTCTTCCAGGTGATTTGTTTTCTTACATATTGCACAATGTTTTGCCTTATATTTGCAGTCTTTTTCTTGATGGTTATACTTTTTACATATTGAACACATTTTACAGTCCTTTTTAAAATGTCCTGTTTTATTGCATTTGAAGCACTTCATGCTCAAATTACCTTTTTTCACAGCTTGGAACGCCAGCTGATTTTCTATTTTATTTTCTTTCTTGTTTTCAAATCTGTTTTCCTCACTTAACAAGCGATTAGTTAAATTAATTAATGTCTTTTTATCTTCTGATGTAGATTCCCATGCAGTGATGAAATAGTTTAAGTTACTTGGTAAACAGGTTAGAATTTTTGACATCACCATTTCTTCATTTATGTTTTCTCCCATTTGGTTTAAGCGAAACTGTAGATTCTCAATATCAGTAATCATTTGAGTAAGTGACTTATTATCTTGTTTGTAATTAAAGAACTCTTGTAACAATGATGACTTATTTCTTTCTTCTTGTCCTTCAAAGATTTTACAAAGTTTTTCATACATTTCCTGGGCATTTTGACATCCCAAAATATGACTTTTCAGCTTTCTATCTATAGTATTTATTATTAATTTTTGAACCTTGGCATCTCTAGTAATGAATTCTTCAGATTTTTTCCTGTCTTCCTGTGTAAGTTTTGATAATACATCACATAGTTTTGCCGCCTTGACATATATATTAAATTCAAATTTCCATAGAAGAAAACTTTCTCCATCTTTCAAGTGTTCAATTTTTATCTCCTCCCTTTCCATATTTGTTGTATATTTTGTTGAATACTGGTTTTTTTTCTTGTTCTTATTTTTCTTTCTCGTATTTAGTTTTAAGGATGACGTGACACCCACGCTTTTTCTTGTTTTTTATTTTATTTTAGCACTGTTTTTCCTGTGTCCACCGGGTTTTTATTGTATCTGGGCCCATAACCTGTTGAGGTTTTTTATGTTTGCGGACACAGGAAGAAAGACTGGTTTTATTTTATATTACTTTTATTTCACACAAGAAGAAATACTTCGTAGTACAGCAGCCATCTTATATTCTATCACAGACTATATGTCTATAAACCAAAATAAACTTTTTAATTCTCTATACTCTATGTTACTAAAATACCACAGACATTCTAATATGTTAACAGATACATAGGACAGGTAAAAAGCTCTTCAGTTTTATATCAACGCTTAACGCCGAGGAATAGCATTAGCTTGTATGATGGCGAAAGTATGAAATTGCATAGCAGAACTTTTTACTTCAAGATTCCTTTTATTTTTACAAGTATACCAGTGTTATAATCAAGGCAGTTTAGTTTTACGGAACTATTTATCTACAAGATAGAAAAGGATAGGTTTTATAATTTGCTCTATTTTATTACATACGTTGTTTCAACCATCTCAGATCATTTCTAAGATCTTAGAAATGATCTGAGATGGTTGAAACATGGTTGAAGATGGTTACAAAGGAAGTGACCAAGATCAATATATGAAAGAACTAGTTGCTACCCGCGGCTTAGCCCGCGTTTATTAATATACATTAATTCCTCTCCTCTTTTCTTCCCACTATCTCCCCCTTTTCTCACTTAAAAAAAAATTAGCCTATGTCTGTCTCCAGGGTCCCAGCTATCTCTGTATCAAAACTTGCCATTTAGGCATGAAGACGTAACAAACAAAAAACAAACAAACTCACTTTCGCTTTTATAATGTTAGTAAGGATGAAAGATATTGCGTTGATCGTCAATTTGCCTGGAACAATCATAATGAGGCGAGCTAATTGGATAAATAGACTTTTAAAGGGTTTTGCGAAATAGGATAAAAAATATTGGAAATTAATTAAGTTTTAACTTGACTGGATAGATGATGACTATGATTTCATTAACTTTTTATTAGGATAGAGGACAAGCTAAAAACACTACGTTAGTTAAAAAAATATATAACACCAGCTTTTCTCTGCAGCTTCGCCTACGTATATAAAATACTAGCTTATGCCCGCACGGCTTCGCTCCCGCTCTTCCCTACTCTACCCTACTCTACCCTACTTTCCCTACTCTACCCTACTCTACCCTACTCTACCCTACTCTACCCTACTCTACCCTACTCTACCCTACTCTACCCTACTCTACCCTACTCTACCCTACTCTACCCTACTCTACCCTACTCTACCCTACTCTACCCTACTCTACCGTAATCATCCCTATTCTACCCTACTCATGCCTACTCTACCCTACTCATCCTTACTCTACCCTACTCATCCCTACTCTACAATACTCTACACTACTATACTCTACACTACTCTACCCTACTATACCCTACTCTACCCTACCAGACTTCACACAAACCGTCTACTAAATAGTCCAAAAAAGCCTAAAAATTTGGTTTGGATAGGTGAGCCCGTTTTTGAATTATAAAATAACAACGAACAGTGGCATTGATTTATATATATATAGATAGCCTATGTCACTCAGGAATAAAGCAGCTTTCTATAGATAAAAAGTTTCAGCAATCGGACCATTTAGTTTCAAAGATTACCTCCTACAAACAAAAAACAAACTTTACCTACACTTACCTATTGTTTGAAATCAAAAGCATAGAAAACACAATATTTATGATAAAAACCTAAAATTTGTTTGCATCAACATTACCTACTTTTTATTTAATAGTTCAAAACTTTTAGACCTTTCGAAACAACATTTTAGCTCTTTGTAGTAGTTCGTAGATCATAAGTTAGGGACCTCTGATGTAACAGAAGTGCCGTAAATATAGAGTATTGAAATGTTGTGCGCCGAACTTATCTTCATAAAAACCAAATCCCAGGAGCCTACACCTCGAGTCAGATCTATAGCCTTCACAGTACTTACTTACTAAGCTAATATTATAAGAAGCATTTTTATTTTTCATTGATATTTTAAAGACTAGGTAATCTTTAGAGATGCCTTCAAATTCAATTTCATTTAATTTTTGGTAGAAACCTATCTTGTTCCAGTGAACCATTTTCTTTTTTTTTTTTTTGTAAAAATGCTCAATTTTTGTGAGGTTGGCCATAGTTATAAAGCCGTGAGTAAATCTAAATGAAACCAAATCAAATAATTTTATTTGCAAATTTTAATATGGCTACACTTGTAGGTGTACACAGCTATGTAAATTACGACAAAAAATTTTAAATATTAAAAACTAAAACATTAAAACTTTAGTAAAAATTGTTTCATTACAATATCATTGATAGCTATAGAAATCATTAAATCGTAGAAAATTAGGGAAATATTTATAGCTTATCTTATAAATATACAAATACGCTGTAATATGCTCTAAGAAGCTGGTAATTAATAAAGGGCAGGACGATGATTTATTACGATACTTTCCAAGATAATTTAAGATACAACTGACTGATTGCTGAATTCCTTGACACGCAATAATTCAGGAAGTGTGATCAACGCTTTGTTAATTGTTTGGACGGAGAGAAGCTTTGTTAAGAAATAAGGCACTTACAGGTTGGTTTCATTACCGCTGCTGAATTAGTAATGGGAAATGGTGTAAAACAACCTTCGAGCGAATGTTTTTAAGTGGTTCTCCTGAATAATTTATCTTTATAAATAAAAATCGAAAAAAAAAACTCGAAAATGGCTTGACCAGTTTAGAAGGCCTTTTTTTAAATTATTTGTTGAAGTCTCAAGTAGGTTTTTATGAAGAGATAATTGCACGAAGAAAATACATTTTTCGATTAACTACATTCAAACTTTTTAGCAGGCAATATATTTAAAAAGAAAGAAAACAAACTTATTTGGGACATAATGAACAAACAAGTATTGAAAAACAAAACTATAATTATAAGGAAAAAAAGGAAAACACCAAACAAACAATGTATAGGATAGTTAAGTATGGATCCTAACTCTTAACAGAACGACGCCTGTTGGTCGACTGTTGAGTAGTCATGTAATATTTCACTCAGAGGCAACAAAAGTAGAAAACGTGAACCTAAATATAAATTCATCTAATATAACCAATTTCTAAACTTTTAAACATAGTAGGTATATCGTATCGTACATCCACATTAAACTTTACGACAAGCAGCAATTTATAGTACCGTGAGTTCAACCCGCTGGCGCCAGTAGCTAACTTTAGCAAATAAAGTCTTTTCATAAAGAAAACATTGGCATTCCCTCCATTGGTTCAGTAAAATCAAATTTCCGAATCACTGGAGAGCATCTGACGATTAAAACTCTCGTCTTATTACAGACACTTGATGTCAATAAAATGGTTTCGAACTTCGGTTGAGGAAACACCAAAGAAATTTTCTTGGTGAAGTAAGTACCAAAAGAATTTTTAACAAAGTAAATTTTAGAATTTTTATTTAGAATTTTTATTGAATAGTTTTTATCTGCGATGACCTTTTTTAATGGAAGGTAGAAAATGTCCTGTGTGAAATAAAAACTTAAAGAAAGCCTTACCTTTTAAGTGGATCAATAAGGAGAAATAAGCTATTGTTTAAAATGTAAAACTCATCACCTCTTTAACCTTTTCCCAAAAAACTTGGGGTCAGCTTGCAGTCTAACCAGATGCAGCTCAATACCCAGGTTTTATATGGAACGAGTGTCTATCAGACGTCGACGACCCAATTACTAGGCATGTTCTTTCGATAGAAAGACTTCCTGATTTCTGGTCGACTGACGGTTAGACTTTCGACAGTCATTACCGTCAACCTGAACAATATATAAAATGTCTGTCGAAAGATCTACAAAAAACTTTTGCATTTAAAATATAAAATTGCTAATTAAAAAATATTCTTCTTTTTCAGCATGCGTTCTATGCTTACTGAAATAACTTTCTCATTAAATTTTTTATAAAACTTTTTCAAACCGTAACTCAACCCGCAGAACAGAAATTCTAGTTCATTCCGTACATGCATTAAAACTAACTAACTGCACATTATAACGCGAGTAAAGACTAATTAACCATGACTTAGCGGGCACGGCATACGCCATAGTACCAGGAGAGCATTACAATGTCGGTAATATTGCAGAGAATGCTTGCCGTGCTGAATACGCACATAATGCGACGGGAGAATACAATATGAGGATGACCATGGAGCGTAGCATAATATCATATTTATACGTCAACTGCAGTAGGTATCGCCGCATTTAACAGTTTGTTAAGCAGCTTTTAAAATATAAAATATAGAATATTTCAAAGCCTGTGCTTTGAATTATATTTTAAAAGCTGCTTAACAATTCAATATTTAATACTTCGTCGGCCATTATAATATACATGGATATTTCGTGGATCTCTATTACTATAATTAATAACTATAATTTTCTATAACTTTCACACAACGACATCTAGTCCCAAACTAAGCAGAGGTTGTGGTATGAGTACTAGAAAAAAGATTAACATACTTATTTATTTGTAAATACATACATAGTATAGATAAATTACACCCAGACAAAGCAAAAATTATCGTGCTCATCACACAAACATTTGTCCTGGGTAGGAATCGAGTTAACGACTTCCGGTATAGCAGTCTCAATTTGCTATGTTGAGATGTGATTTAATAGCAAATATTTTATAATCAGTAGCAAAAACGCTTATTATTCCGTTACTCTTCTATAATAAAACATTCAGTATAGCTAGAATGGTGGTTATATCTCAAATTAATTACCCTTTCCATCGCGAATCTAATCCAAAGTTCACTAAACTTCGAACCACAGGCGAAAATTAAATTCAACAAATTATTCTCTAACATGCAATAAACAGCAGACTGTAAGCAGCACAAACTAACACAATTTGTAACAGCCTGGCGAAGGGGTATTGTATTACCTAATTACTGAGCAGTGAAGTTCAGATACGCATTCAACTGCATCAGGTTAAACTAGAAGCCGAACCTAACGTATTATTTAGTTTATCTGTTTATGAATGTCGATATCTCCTATTATAAAGTCAGTACATTTTTTTGAGTGAAATTGTATTATATAAAATTAAATAAATATTCTTATTTTTTATTACATCTATTGTCTAGTGATCTATGATATTAAACGAATGCATAATGCAAAAACATCAAAAGTTCTATATATACAATTTATAGTATTTAATCACAAATTATTTTTATTATTAACTATAATAATTATTACAAAAATGATTGTCTTGAAAAATTGCACTATTTGCCTGACGACCTCATGCGTAGGTAGTATCGATATATTGTTTAATTATGTTATATCTACAGGTCATTTGTATATCTTTTCTATTTTCACTTTTTTTCTTCTTTTTTATTGCACCTCTACCATTGTTTTTCTCTGCTTCATTCTAAGCTAAACTGGTTGAATATACCTAAGCGATAAGTTCGCCACTATACCTTTATGTTCATAAATGTTTAATAAATAAGTAAAAAAACATTGTTGAGAATAGGCTTGGCAGATTGATAGGTGCTTACATCCTCCTCCACGAGTCGTATTCCTCATTACTGAGGGTCGTTAAATTCCCACCGGATTAGCTTCATATTGATGGTATCTCGCCATCTGTGACGGTTCTTAGCTTCCTGAAGTGCGATGTGCAATTGGGTGTCTAGTGTGGAGCGGACTTGATCTGCCCATCTTATTGGGCTGCGGCCTCTTGGTCGTTTGCCATCAACCATGCCAGTTACGATGAGCTGTTCAAGGTTGCGTCCATTTTTCCTGGCAATGTGGCATAAGAACTCCAGTACTCTGCGCATGCAGGTAGTCGATAGTCTGATCTTGATGTTCAGTTCACGTAACATAATAAGCTTGGTGCTTACATAGATCGATACTATAGATAGAGTGTGAGACAGAGAAAATAATAGATTTCCAGCACGAATTTGAATTAGGTCAGATGGAATGAAAATAGTATCGAATGAAACATGGCTGCCTAAATAAAACCTGAGATCAAGACAGTTTATTCTAGAACTTCTAAAATAGCACATTCAACCTAGACAAAACAAGATCGATTGATACTGTTTATGTTTGTAGTGCATTTATTTTCAATATTCAACGATTGGATTAGTGCTACCTAAATTGATTTACCTGTACAAAATTAGAGTTCTGAAAAGCGTAGGTTCAGTAGTGTTTATTAAATTGTTCAATTTGCTTCTAAATAAAGTGATAGGCACGTGTTACGGAGATTAGTAATTACGAACCGTTTTTATAAATATTTTTACGTTAATTTTTTTTTAACTCCCTGTATTGTGCAAATAATAATGTTGATGGCAGATGAGGTATTACTAATAAATTTTGATAGAAAGGCTGTAATAGATAAAATGTAGTTAAAAAAATACTTAAGAATTAGGAGTAGACAGTAGTAGACACAATGGTGTATTGTAATGATGTAAACTTTTCTAAGTTGTCTTTAACGAACGCTTTTATTTTTCAGCCAACATTATTATAATCCAATTAAAACTTTGACAATAGGTACAAGAGAATATCGTTATAATTATAATTTTCACACCGACTGATCGATTCGTTCTTCCCCCAAAGAATTAGCATTACCATTTAAAATGGCAATGCTGTCAGCCTTCTGGGCAAATTTCCAGACGACTGCGATATGGAGGAGTACTTCGACGCCTGTGTATACTTTGTGTTTCTATCAATTTTGATCGCTGATAGAATATCCTTTGGTCAAGGTTCTAAAGTCCAATATTTTAATGGTTTTGGTGTCGTCACTTAATTAATAACACTAATATTATAAAGGCCCAAAAGGAACGTTTAAAAGAGTTACCGTAGCCCTGGAGCGCAAAGGTCAACTGAAGGTCGACCAGTGGGTTTTAGTTAGTAAAAATTCTAACGTAAGGCGCGTTGTTTGTTCCACCCTAGAGAGATACAATAAATCAAGACATTTGATGATTTCTCACCTAAAAAAATAAATGTAAAAAAGGCTAAGGTTATATGTGTGTGTAGATGTTTGCAAAACCTTTGCGCTGAAAAGGTTGAATGCATTTGGCTGAAATTTGGTAAACAGTGAAACTATACCCTGGAGTTATAAATAAATGAATACTTTTATCTCAAAATTGTGATCCCTGAGGATATTTTTTTACTTTCACTCGGGCAAAGCCGCTAGCAGAAGCTAATTTAAAGTAAAAAGAGTCAGTACTAAACTTAATTGCGTGATATTCTCGTCTCAACAAAATAAAATAGTACGATCTATAAAAGCATGAAACGACGCAAAGTTACAAAAGTAATATTTTTGCAAAACATTAAAGAAAAGTTTACGTGTTTTAATATACGACTGTTTTAATTGTTCAGCAGTCGTAATCTAAAATTTTTAGTTCCATTCTTCGCTCTCAAAAAATACTTGCATCATTTTTCCGCTCCGATTTTCCTCGCCATAAATTGAAGAATATGCGAAACTGAACGACATTATTTATGTCTTTCGCAACAACAAAGTCTGTATATCACTTTGTAAATCGCTTTCTGACGTTAAACTGGTAAAGAGTAAAACCGCGGCACGCCGCTAGTACAAGAATACATTTAAATTTTTGATTACTTAGCAATAATGTACGCTGTAATTGTAAAACGTTCTGGCGTTTAATTTAATTACTACATTTATAAATTCATAGAAGTGGGTGGTTTTACCACGTTATTATGTAGGGAAAACTATAATAAATTAGGCGTGACATATCGCTATGGATTCTCTAAGGCTTTTTGTAATACAAAAACATGCGATTTCCTAGAAATAATGCCAATGGAGTTACCACTAGTGAATTTACCCAATTGATGCCAACGAATTTATACGTGTCTGAGTTACTTTTTCTCATAGATTGTGTTTTTGCAGACGGAGGCCTTTGGGTTGCGTAATTTTTCACTGCAAATGGACCCTTAGGTAGGGCAAGCGTCTGAATATTGTGAGATAACGTGTGCAGGGTCACGATTTATGTTGCTATTGGTCTTGTGAAGAGAGAGACTGACGTAGATACTCGGAGAATCTAAACATTTTATTCATTTTATTGTTCTTGTTACAAAGGAAAAAACAATTAATATGGGTAAAGCATTATAATCTCTACCTGCATCTCTTATAATAAACAATAAAGACTAACAATTCCTTTCATTTCTTACTAAAAAAATAGTTGCTTAAAATCTTGAAAATATTGAACTACTTATATAAAACGGAAATAGCACCTTGTTAATCGAAGGTAATGGCTTCCTCTGGAGATTTCCAAGGGTCTCTATTGGTTGCTTTATCGGCAACCAATGATTGCCAACTACTTGTGATATTATAAACTGTCCACCCGTGCAGCTGGTTTGCCACCAACTGTAATAGCCACTTCTTATTTTCCTAGCTTAAACACCCTAATACTGTACCCACTACTGGGACTGAAACCTTTCTAAGTGAGGGAATTAACCGTCAGCTACCCCACGGACCCAAGGCGGGTTAGCTCTTATTCCCCTACATCTAAAACAATATTATAATGAGCTAAAGTTTGGTTTTGGTTTGAAGGAGATAAGCTCTGAAAATACTGGTCCGATTGCTAAATTATTTTCACCGATAGATGGCTTTATTCCTGAGTAACATAGGCCATATTTTATGTACGTGGGCGAAGTCGCGAGCAAAAGTTACTATTTAAAAAGTTCTAGAATTGTTCGATAGAATCACCGCGGCTTTGGAATGCAAACTGCAACTGAAAAAACATCGCTGGGTTTTAGTTTGACACTGAATGAATGAATGAATGATATATTTATTTGCATAAATATAGTTATGTAACATGTTCTTAACATTTAGTAGGTCTCACTATATTCGGCATATTTCAGCCGTACAAATATTTAGATTTTACATCTTTAGCATGCAGTAGGTACACATTTAGTCATTCCCTCTCTCTTTATCCAGAGCAGGAGACGTAATATGAGGATATCCTCATTAAACAAAAAAAACTCCCTAATTATATTATGATAACAATGTCTGCTTATACATAGGGCAAAATAACAGTAGGATCATTAGTTTGACACATGTAACAATAGCTTGCTTAATAGCTACTTCGAGATAAGATAACAAGAGCTTAGTTCAACAAGAAACAATGGGGACTTTATCAATCAAGCTTAATGCCGTGTTAAGATAAATCGATTTGAACATAGCTCAAGGCATTCACTCCTTCCAGAACCGGTAGTATATCTTTTACATTTGAATTTAGAATTTGAGATCATTATCAAATGGAACAACAGACTATATTACAATTAAATGAAATGTCAATAAATAATCCACCCATGATCATTCTCGGTGCAAAGGTGCCCATAGGGCATTACCGCGCTGAATAGCGATGGCCATTCTTTGCACTAAGAACGACTTGGACCGGGAGAAATATTTTTAGCAGCAAAAATTAATAGCTTTATTCAATTGACGCATTATATTTAAAGACGATAAATAACACAAACAACACAATACGACAAATATGTCAAAATACTATAGTTTTGTCCGATTTTGAAACTTTACTTTATATAAATTATACATTTACACGTCATACGACGTCGACACGAAGTATCATAAATAACATTCCATCTCCGATTACTCTAGACTTTCATATTATAATACCTTATTTCACAGAAACTGCAAGTTAATTAAACGATTCAGATTTCTTCACAAAACATTTACCCAGTAGCTGTTGATTGTTAATACTTTCCTGGAACTATGTACCAAGTAAAACAAAAGCCAGTATTTAACAAAGAGAAACCGCATTTCCATTCAGTACCTACGGCAGCCCTTGAATGGTGATCCACGATCGGTACAAATCGTTCAGTCTTACGACAGCCATTCTTTTAATGGAATAAAAGAAACAGTCATTCTTTTGATGGAATAAAAGAAACGTTCATTCACAACAGAACGGAAATGTTAACATAAAAACAAATAATAAGAAATGTGTTCAACGTCCGTTTGTGTTGTGATATCTGAGGATCTGAGATAAATATAATTTTATTTATCCAAAACCATAATTTCCAGTAAAAAGAGATTATCTACATATACTATTGGAGGTGAAGTTTGTTTTTTTGTCGGTTCTTTTTTTTGTTTGTGTAGGCAGGTAATCACTAAGAGTACTGGTCCGATTGCGATTTTTTTTTTGCCGATAGAAAGCTGCAGATTCCTGAGTGACATAGGCTATATTTTATATACGCAGACGAAATTGCGGGCAAAAGCTAGTACACTATACTAGCGGTTCGGACTGATGTTGTCCTGTTATCCAATCTAATTGACTTACTGGCTTGACTGGCCTGGTGGTGTAGTGGTTAGTGGCCCTGACTGTTATGCGACGCAGGTCGTGGGTTCGATTCCCACACAGGACAAATGTTTGTGTGATGAGCATGATCATTTGTTCTGTGTCTGGGTGTAATTAACTATATGTGTGTATTTAGAAATATATAAGTATGTTTATCTCTAGGTCTAGGTCTAGTACACATAACACAAGCTCTGCTTAGCTTGGGATTAGACGGCGTTGTGTGGCATATTATATTATTATTATATTAAATTACTAAATTTCTTCGATATAAATAACATCACGGTAAACTAGTTTTAAAGTAAGTATTTAGAAAAAAAGACAGAAGCCTCAAAATTAGCTATAATCGCATAAACGCTAAGCAAGACTCATCTAAGTTGTATATACAGTACAGACCACGACCACGACAACGAGTTGTACTTGTCCTTTAAATCTCATTTTGCATCCATTAAAAACGTTAACAAGATTCTCGTGTAAGCCTGTGTTTTACTGCAGTTATATTACGTAGAAAACATTGTAGGAACGACTCTTCTGTAAGAGACTGGCGTTAACTTCAATCCCAACGAGCAGATTAAAGTTAGAAGCTATTTATGTTAAGGTTTAAAGTATATGGCAACGTTGCTTACGTAGACCAAATATGTTTTTTTTTTTCTTTAATTTCACGCGTTATCATGTGCATTTAGCAGTTTGGCAGTAAATGTATCGAGTTACGTTTTTCAGAAACTATCGCTAATGTGACTACGTGTTACACTGATTGAAAACACTACAGCATAAAATCTCAGCTCTATTTTATAGAGAGCGCGATAGTTTAAACGATTTTACACATAGGTACTCCTGTAAACGCATAAGGTAAAAAACCATACTAAGTTAACATCACAATATCTTTGAGAAATTAATTTGTAAATAATTAAAACAGTTACTGAACTTCGACAAAAATTCCTTAATAAAAAGAAATCCTATTCTTTCTTATATCTACAACAGGGTACAATTGCAGCAAGATAATTCTTTATGTTTTATCCTGGCAATATAAAAATAAACATTTTGTCATAACAGACTGATTTCCATCGCCAAAGGCGAGTCTATAAAATACTTAATTAAAAAAATAACGAATATTATCTGATAAAAACAGAAGAGAAAAAATCCATTAAAATAAAAAAAAATAACTCGAATAATTTCACAAATAATAAAATGAATGCAACGACGTTTGATCCGAAAGGGAAATGTTAACCAAATTATGACACACCACTCAGCGTTGATTGTGATATCAAAACCACAGAGAATTTCGGAGTAAATATGCATCAACACCGCTTCAGTGTAACCGAAAGGTCGTGCCTTTAAACATGCATAGAACCTATGACCTTTTCAATTCCGGCTTTATACAGCCAGGACTGTGTAATGATAAGCATAAGCAAGTTATAAAGACATTTTCTATAAAATACTTCTAAACAAGCTTGCTTCATCATCGGCTACAACATCACTTACTATTAGGTCAGATTGTGGTCAAACGCGAGTTTATCAATAAATCTTTATTAAATTATATAACTAGCTTTTGCCCGTGGCTTTTACCTCCTACAAACAAAAAACAAGCTTTACTGTCCCCGCACACGGGTCACAAAAAACGCCGCTTCAAGCTTCTTTTTGAGGTGGCCTTTTTTGTGGCTCGCTCAAAAAACGCCGCCACAAAAAAAAAACGCTTGAAGCCGCTTCAAGCTTCTCCACTGTCGCGCGCTTAAGCTGTTTTTGCGGCGACTTCTAGCTTTTTTTTTGTGGTCGCTTGCAGCATTTTTTTTTTGTGGCGGCGTTTTTTTTAATGACCGTGTGCGGAGACACTTACCTCTTTATAATATTAGTGTAGATTCTTCTGTACATGTGGTTGTCACATAACTCATGAGTTGATTAATTTGGATGAAAGTTTGTATGTATATTTGATTGAGATCCTAGATGGTTTGTACAATTGAACCCGGAAGGTAGCGCTATAATCGAGTTCACCTTTTTATTTTTCTGACAAAAAATATGCATCAACATTGCATTGCTGTAACTTTCGGTTACGTGGACGGACACGTTACGGACGTGCATTCAAACCTGCATAGTTAGGACCTATGACCTTTTCAATTCCAGCTTGGTACGGCCAGGACTGTATAATGAGAAGCCTAAAAGAGTCATAAAGACATTTTCCTTGTGGTTTTTTAAAAAGAAACGACATGCACAAAGGCTGCTATGTACCTGCACGACGTTTCTTTGGGACTGTTTTAAAGAATTATTGTGACCCTTTTTTGTAGGAGAGAAAATCATCCAATGATATCTCCGCGTCCTCGGGCGGAGCATGAGATAAAAATGAGACTAAAAACCCACTCCTTTTCTTTCGTTGCCTTTCGTACCAGGGCCAAATCTTCCTGCCAGAAGCAGACCCTTGGCACTGGTAGGCTTCGACCTTGCTGTGTCCCTACGGTTTCCTAAAAATTCCTTGAGGCGCGCGTGAAACAATACGCACCGTCGATGTCTTGGGCTTGGTCTGGACGGTTACCAGATAGTCAAACGGTGAGCTACAAGTTACCGTGACCCTGGAACGCGAAGGGCAATTGAAGTAATACTTGTGAGTTTTAATAAAAATGTCTAATTCTCCCTCTAGTTCCACTTAGAGCGGAGTAATTTTAATAGATTTAAAATGAAAAAAAAAAAAAATGCGTTACGGAACCACCACGCTCATACTCACTAAAAGATCTGACAGATTTGTAGATACTTATAATAGGTGACAAGCCTTTTCCCATCAAAAGGGCAGGCGTAAATATTTCTGGAGAATTTGAGCTGTTATTGATAAATTCCATACAAAAAAAAAAAAAAACAATTTTACCCGACCCGAGAATTAGGACCGCTTACTCTCAGGACTGTAGGAGTATTCGAACGTAGTAACGCGGCCCTGGAACGATTAGGTAAAAGTATAACACTCCCTTTCACTTCACCCAGAACGAGAGAAGTTATTTGATGCTTAAAGAAAAAAAAAACGACCTCTTGCTCAGTAATAGCATTTGCAACTACTAGACAAAAAGCGTTCTAGTACGAAAATCCCATTTGCTTATTGATAAGGATCTGTAGTACCTACTAGGGTTAAAATATGGTAATTCTGTTTCCAAGACCACAGTTGGAATAAAATCCCAGACAAAAACACAAAAAATGAGGTTACATTGCTAATATACCTTTTTGTAACAGCTTTCAAAAGATTGCCCAAAGCCTTCGCTAAGCAGTGTTATGCGATCGTTTAGGGTTAAAGCTGGAATTTAATACATATGTAAGCGAGTGTTGGCTTTTCGAAAGACTGTAATAATGCTAAGGAGATAGAAAGGAAATTTGGGAAATAACCTACCTTTCAAATATTCATGGAAGTTTACCAAGCGATTTTCAGTAAGAGCAGTATTTGCAAAATTCAAGTGATAATGCCGGAGTCTGTGTATCCTGATTGCTACAACCTAGGAGTCTTTTTATCAACCATAGGCGCGGGCCTGCAACGTGGAGTAATGGATAGCTCGCCGTCTGACCATCCGGACCGAGCCCAAGACGTTGACAGCGCGAATTGTTCCACGAGCGTCTCAAGCTGTTGTCAGCAAACCGTAGGGGCCCAACAGGGTCTAAGCCTACTGAGGCCAAGAGTCTGCTTCTGAATGGAAAATTCGGCCCCGGTACAAAAGGCAACGAAGGAACAGGAATGGGTTTTTAGTCAGTAAAAGTCTGACAATAACTGCCGCTCCGCCCAAAGGCGCGGAGATGTTATTTTATGATTTTCCCACCTACAAAAAAAAAAGCAAAAGTGAATAAATTACTTCTAGAAAGGCGAGCTTCTTCATCGGCTACATAATCATTTACCATTAGGTCAGATAGTGGTCCTACCTTAACCTTTATATACATAATTCTTCTGTACGTGGGTTTGTCATGTAACTTGTGATTTGATTGATTTTGTGGGTATATTTGATTGATTTTGTGGGTATATTTGATTGGGTTCTTAAATGGTTTGAAAGTACAATCGTACCTTATAGGTGGTGCTACAATCGAGGTCTCATTTTTATTTTTTGACAAAAAACCCGTTTTTTGGCAGGACGTCTGTCGGGCCAGTTAGTATTAATATAAAATGAATATCCTTTATTAACCATTTCAGAAAGAAAATAATGGAAATGGTATGTTTTTATAGTTTGAATTTTCTTTTATGTAATTTTTTATCTTTGTGTACAATAAAGAATGTATAAATAAATGTTCTCAGAAAGTTATATTAAATCTAAAATAATATTCATATTGATTAATAGATTTTGAAGAAAAAAAACATCTAAGCTAAAGTTTGTTTTGTGATTGTGTGTTATTTTATTTGAATTGTAAATTTAATTGATTTTATATTTTAATTTAATTGTATTTTTATTTTTTGTTTGTTTCATTTGTACCTAATAATAATTTCTAATCATTTTAATTGTAATGTTTTGTTTTTGAATTTAATTTTTTGTGTAATGTATATGGACTATGTCTGAAATAAATATATTGTATTGTATTGTATTGTAAAGTGGGCGTGAGCTGACCACGTTTTACAAATACTTCCAGAGATATGGGAGAAAATTGACACTCACTGGACGTCTGAGCAAAGTTGTCGTGCTTGCGGCGAAGGTAGTGCAGTATACTGGTCAAGCTTGACCAGAAATTGCGCAAAAAGGGTTAGTAGAAGAACGAGGAGGCTTTAGCTCAGTAGTGAGACACAAACTAGGCTAAGAAAAAAAACATATTACTCGTATAACAAACTAGCTTTTGCCCGCGACTTCGCACGCGTACATAAAATATAGCCTATATCCTCTATATAAAAAATCTTATCAATCGAACTAGTACTTCCAGAAATTATCTCCTACAAACAAAAAAACATAAAAACAAAAATTTATTATATTAGTGTAGACTAACATTTAACTATTTGATTTTTTAAACCTAAAATATTGAATGGTTAAAAACGTTGAAAATATTGATCACAGAAAGTACTACTTCACTGTAAGACAGCTATAACTATCGCTGAATGTCAAAAGCTACTTTCTATTCCGGAAACCACACAGTTCCCGTGGGATGTGACATGTGCCACAGAAACAAAACCATAGGAAAAATAAAGTTCGGAAATATACACGGAAACAATACCACCTCACACCGTTCATATTAATGTAACCAACGAGTTAAACGCTATTGGTGTACGAATATCGGTCCCGCTGGAAATGTTAAACACCGTAAATATCCAACTACCAGTGGTCACAGTATTGATCGAACTATTCATGTTTCAATTCACGCTAGATCTTTTTCTGTCCCCGTACATGGGCCTTAAAATAATGGCTCCACAAAAAAACGCCAGAAGCGGGCACATAAAAAAAACTAGAAGCCGACGCAAAAACAGCTGAAACGCGCGACAGCTTATTGCCGGAGAAGCTTGAAGCGGCTTCAAGCGTTTTTTTGTGGCGGCACCGCCGCACACGAGCCACAAATAAAGACCGCCTCAAAAAGAAGCTTGAAGCGGCGTTTTTATGAGGCCCGTGTGCGGGGAGGCTTATGTACAGGGTTATTTGTAAAACACTGGCATCCTCTTAGGACCATAGACCTGACAGATTGCCATTTATGATGTTAGTACCATAGGTACTAATCTCATAAACCACAACTTTTAATTTTATTTCACCTGATTTTCATACAAAAATATAAATATTGAAATAGAACGTTTTTACGAAGTCTTTGCAAAGGAAGCAATAGTAAAATAGTGGAAGAGAGTGGGTATAGCCTATCGCCCTATCGAGCGGCGGGGGTGCTTGATTTGTCATGTGACAGGTAGGTATAGCAAAATACAGAGTTGAAATGTGTTAGATAGAACAACGAAATCTTGAAGGGTTGTTTTTGGTAAATATGTGTTGTAAAAAGTTAAGAACAAAAGTTGTTGTATATGTTGTTAGCAATGTCCTGCAAGGTTGTTAGCGTACAGGCTTCCTTTTATGACGTAAGCGAGCACTAAGAATAGGTTTTTAGAAATCTGTATATATAAAAAGGAAATACTGACAGATATATCAATGCACAGCCGGAACTACTGGCACTAGGAAAATGAAATTTTGTATAAGGCATCCTTTTATGATGTAGGTGAGAACTAAGAGAGGATTTTCCAAAATTCACTCCTTAAGGGGATGAAACGGGGTTTCAAACTTTCTATGGAGAAAATTATTTACACGTGCTAGCGGTACACTAGCGGTATTGTTATAAGGGACTACCCTTATACACAATACCGGTAGTTGTATTCGAGGGTAGCTGATAATAATAATCAATTTCATCGCTTTCATTTTGATGTGGGTGAAATTAATAATTACAGTACCTGTATTAATAACTGTCATAATATTAAGACCCGTTGTGGAACACCGTCCCTTTAAACTCACTTACAGGTAATTCTTGTTTTGCTGTTACAAATTTAGAAGATTCTACGCGAACAAGAAGCGAATTGATGTGATTGCTTGGGTCTACTCGTATACCGTTTTATTTTGAGTCCTAATGAACTGTATAATCAATCACGTTTAAGCGGTGACCGCATGGTTAGAATCTAACTTCCCAACCAAGGTGACCTTGCTAGTTGCAATCCGTGTAGACAGCAGTTGCAATCCATGACTTCCAACGCTACATGGATGTAATCCACGTGCCAACACCTTCAACGCTCTTGGTTTGGAGGCGTGTCCTCCAACCAAGAGGTGATGGTTAATAAATACGCTCCCTTTTACATGGAATTTAATACTACGGTTAGTTAGAAAATACCAGACGTAATGTTATTATAACTATCCTTACGACAGTGTAAAAAATTATCAAAACAACATATTAAAATTGTGAGAAGTGAACCACTAGTGTTTAATTGACAGGTGAAAGGTTTAATAGGAAAGACTGATTTTAGAGATAAAATTCAATAACTATCTTTTGGCATGCCATAAGTTGAAGCAGTTGTCAAGAGTGTCCAACTCCTATTGAGTTGAACAGTCTCGACAATATTTAGACAATGCAAGGTGTTATTGCAGGCCCACAAATAGGAATCTTACGTTGTGTAAATGAAACTATTAGACTATTATTATAAAGACAAATATACTAAATATAATATCTTCTTCACGTTCATTTTTACTGAAGGAGTTAACGAACAGTTCATGTTGTGACATATCTGTATTTAATTTTAATTATTGTTTTATATTTTACTAGATTTTTCCCGCGGCTTCGCCCGCGTAACAAGCTATGTCACTCAAGAAAAAAGTAACTTTCTATCGGTAAAAAGGTTTTAGAAATCGGACCAGTACTTTCAGAGATTACCCCCTACAATCAAAAAAAAAAAAAACAAGCCTTACCTTTTTATAATAATAATGTAGATTATTTTGTCTTCTTTATACTTCAGTCTTTATTTTAATTGTGTAATTAGGTTCGGGAACTCTGTTTAAATTAAATAAACTTTTTCATCGTAATAACAAAAGAAAGATTTAATTTCAAAGTTCAGATTGAAAAGCATTTTCGGAACCATCAGTAAACCTACGATTTTCCGAAAATAGAAACCGCAAGCAACTTCTGCTCGCCTTTGCAAAATGCAAATCTGCAATTCATGTTCCTACAAATAACCAAGACTGAACTTCCGATTGTGTGCAAAATAAACTGAATTTGTTGTTTCCACAGTGAAAAGTTTCATTACCGCAATTATTGCTTTGTGAGCTTAACTCACTGTGGTTTTAATTTTACGTCGTTAAAAGCTATTTTATACCCACAAACGTTCCTGTTATAATTTGAGCTAAGCTTTTGAAGTTTGAAAGTTTGTGACGTCGAACTACTCATTAATCGTCGTTGTCGACAAGTCCTTACAAGACCTTACAGTATTGCCGCGCTTGAATTTATGATATTGCAAATAAATTATCGCACTTTGAATATATTGTACTTAAATACCGAAAGTTTATCGTCATGTTTTATCGGATTTTAGAGGTGGTGTTATCAACTCTATATTACTAACTTCAACGAATTTTAAGTAAATGTATTTCACCTTTTCTAATCACAGCTAATGTGGGATAAAGAACCTAAAAAAGGACTCAAAAGCATGCTTACACAAACGTGAAAAATCCATTACGAAAACAGCTGACCGTCACATATACGCAGCTGTGTTAACAAGATAAACAGCCTACAACAACAAAGTTAGGCACACGACTGGCACGTTAGAGTACCTAGTTGACGTCACACGCCCGAACGTGCAATTGACACGAGATTTCGTGAAATTCTAAACATTTCGTAACTGAATTACGTGAGGATCATTACCGTAGCTATACGTGGGCGAAGTGGGCTCCCGCCCACAGCCTTGCACAAGCGAGGGCTCTTTGCTATTCGAGCACCGATTGTACATTTGTCTGTACAACCTTGAAAAATGCATAATTGTCGTTTTATACACGCGTTTGTACGAAATTTATTTGGCGGAAATTTTTGGTTTCTTATCATATCTTTGTTTTTCCTAGAAAAATCTAGAAATAACAATAAAATAATCTAGTTTATTAACGTAAAAACGCGCAATTACGTAATAATAAAACCCTGGGGCATCGGGGAACGAGTTTTTTTTTTAAATAATCGATTGTTTCGCGTTTGACCACTATTTTACCTGATTATATGCGACGATATAGTCAAACACCGGGTTGCGACAGTTGCTGTAATCGTTTTCAAATTTATGAAAGAAAAAGGCCACGCTACGCCTCTGGTGAGGATTAGTCGTAGGAAGGTTCACACAACCTTCACAATATAAAGCTATGTACGCCTGTGGTAACCAACTGTAAAATGAAAATATAACGTCAAATGTCTGGGTAATATTTAAATTTTATGCTAAGCAAACTCTTAAAATATCTTCCCGAGAAACTCTTCACCTTTATATATAAGACTCAAGGAGGTACCTACTCCTTTTCTCACGTCCGTATTAGCTATGCCTGAATTGGTTTAGGCAGACCGAAAAGGGTCTATTTTAACCTCTAAATAAGGGCTTACAGGGGTCGAATCCCAAACTAGTCGGGTCATATCCAAAATGAGCACATGAGTGAAGACCAACTTTCTATATATAGTAATTATCACTTATGAAATCATGTTTTATAGAGTTCCGTGCCACAGTCGCCTAAAACGGAGTCCATATAGGATTACTTTGTTGTCCGCTGACGGAACCCGTCAACATCAAATACTCAGGAACAGTCAAAATATCTAACTATATAGTCAAACCAATTTAAAGATAAGACCGTATATAGTGCATATTTAGAAAAAGAAAAGAATCAAAACCTATATGGTACTTTCCGTTGATCTAGAATCCTGAAACTTAACAAGAAGTGGACTCATTGCACAAGTAAAAGTCTTAAACCGTTTTGTAGTTACATCATAAAATAATTACTGCAAATATTTTTGCTAGACGGAAAAATGTTTAAGACTTGATTTTAGAGTCGAACTACTATAATATTTACATAATGTACATTTATACAAAACTTTCAGTACACCTTGACCTTTTTTTTCTATTTGCCGTCATAACACAAGTTATCATACAAAAGTGACGTAACTAAACGTGATCGCCAAAAGGTTGGTTGGAACTGCCATAACAAATGACGTCATTACTCCAATCGGACAAAACGCGTGTAAAGACAGCGTCTTTACGACTCCCCAAACTAAAGTTACCCAAAATAAATAACATAGAGTACACTTACGCTTAATCAGAGCTAATAATGAACTCGTTACGGTGACTAACATTCTAGAAGAAGCATTAGGGTTACTTACTGAATGAGTTTGACCGAAGTTGCGTGGGCATAGGTGGGCTTAACACGTCACTGCCAAGGCTGCTCACACTAACGACATCCCGAAGTTCTCCGAGCGATGACGAACGGAGCGTCGGAAGTGAAAAGTTCACTTCTTTTGTCCTTTAACAAAATAAAAAAAATATTAATATACTCTATTCGCAATAAGATAACATATAAAAACAAAGCTTTTTATTGTCCGTTCAACCGATTTTGACTTTTATTGCGTTGGTAGCATGACAGTTGGCAGCCGCAGTAAATAGTTGGTACTGAAACAACTTTTTTTGCTTTTAATGCCATCCTCATAATTTACAAAATAGAAGTCAAAATTGGTAATCGGTACTTCAAAATTGAAATGAGATTGCAAGTAATATCAGCCGCACGAATCAATTTTCCAGGTTAAGCATTGTTTTCCAAGTTCAGCCCGTAAATGGGTTTATTGTAAACACTATGTATTCAAATAATTATTATACATCATTATATATATACGCTAGACATTACGAATATTAATTAAATTGTGTGGATAATTTGATAGATTAATAGATAGAGTATCTAGATAGTATTTATAATATTCATAATTAATAGACGGTTGGAGTTAATTAAACTGATAAACATGGTCGCGCTCGCTTTCCCGCCCTCACCCCGCTCAGTAAGACGGTCGCATGGCTTACGCAGTAATGTTTATATTTATTTTGTCTCGTTAGTTTGCATTGTTTGTCTAGCACGCGATTTTTTCAAGGTTTTGGATTTAGTATAAACTTAATTAATCACTTTATCTAATTTGTTACATAGTTATTCATAACTACCTTTTGCCCGTGGCTTCGCTCGCGTCAAACTTCGCGTTACTTTTCCGGGATAAAAAAGTACCCAGTGTGATGCCAAGGATATTAAAGAATAATTATACCAAGTTTCATCGTAATCGAACCGGTAGTTTTTGCGTGATGTCTGAACAGACAGACGGACAATATTTATTTAAATTACGACGGTAAGCGGTTAGACTATGTCCTGGAATAGCACATAGGATATATGCACTTTTTATCCCAGGAGTATTTCTTGAGATAAAGCCCTTTTAACACGCGGGAGAAGCCCGAAAAAGTTTTTTGACCCAACTGTCATTTGAACATACGTCCAGTATTTGACAGTTGTTACAATAATTAAAACGTAGAAAAACTGACAGCAGTCTTGTTAAAATTGTTTTTCAATTGTTGAGATGTGGACTTGTGAAGGCGTCGTTCTATATAAAATACTGTTAGTCAGGTACAACTGATTTGATTGGAAGTCGACTCTATGATACTTGTGGAAAAGCTAGGAGTATTCAAAAACATCACAAACCGAATGAATAAAACAACATTTAAATTCGCCAGAATTATGAGGAGCGGTTTGGAACTGTTCTGTTTAAAATAACCTTTTTATTCGAACAAAAACTCTATAAACGTGAACAGTGCTTCATTCGAGAATTGAGACATAAAAATTAAGTTGGAACGTTGGAAACACAAATGATTGTGTAATGGCGGTCGTCAGAGAGTTTTCCCGTATTTAGTAATGGCGGTACCTAATTCGGAATGTTTTAGACGATAATAATTTTTATTTGCTATCGTGAGGCGTTACGATAGAAGTGGTTATGTTGACAATTACAGTCTGAGGACTAACATGACTACTTGTTTTTATGTCGTCTATTGGTGAGAGTCAATCATCATCTTCCTACCTTTATTTGGGGTCAGCAACACGTTTTTTCCATCCATTCTATCCTGTCACCCGTCATGCTATCACTAACTTCCTTTTCTTTCATACTTTTCTTATATTCCACTCTTCACACAATCCATCCATCTTTTCTTTAACTCTTCTTTTATTGGTGACAGTCAATAAGAGTTGCCAAAAGATTGAGAACTTTAGTATTTAAAATATTGGTTAAAAGAGTTTTAGAAAACTTCATTAATATCATTATATATTGCTTGAGTGCTGAGATATATATTATATCTCCTATTTTTTTTTAGTACACACGTAACCTGAAGGAGGTGACATATCTTTCAGGATTTGCATCCTTATTCTGTGACTCCAGTAACAAAATAAGGAAGAAATACTTTCTTCTACTAACTAATTTTGAATTTGAAAAAATCTTTCTAACTTTTTGATATCATGAAGTAAAAAATGATTCTACTACTCAAATCAGGGATATTCCAAGTTTAGAGTTGAAGTTCAAAATGTCAAGAAAATAGCATCGACTGTACAACCACTGAAGAACTTTGCTCTTTTTCACAGTAAATAAAAAGAGAAGTGAATAAAAACTTTAAATGGAATGCAACTCATTCCTTGGTGTAGTATCAACAACTCTACAACTAAATTAGTTTACCTTTGACTTAAGACCTTCCAAGGAACCAGGGAAAGTTAAAATGGATTATCGTCAGACTAGGGCAGTTTTATTTTTTAATTAACTATCAATTTTCATACTAATTCACTAAGCTCACTTGCACTACTGCAGATATCTTTGACTACAGACACCGTAATTACTGGAAAGGGAAAGGCAGGCCAAAGAAAAAATTGATTCATTTTGAGTGATATTAAAGAAAAAGAAGTCAGTGATACTGTGACTGCTGATAGTATAGAATGGAAGAAAAAACATGTGGCACGGACTCCAAGTAACAAGGAACAAGTGTAAAGGATGATGAGATGAATATTACTTTAATGCCGATAGATTTTGTGGTGGTTAAGGAAAGATCAAAGTTAACCTTAGAATATAAATGAAATAGTACATGTTACACTAGGGGCGAAAGTTACTTATTTCGTCTCGAGAAGGAGTTGGACTAAATAAGTAACTTTAACCCCGAGGTAAGCACTGTGCATTACGAATACAAGAATCTTCTTGTATTCGTAATTTAAATTATTTAAAAAAAAACTATGTCTATCTAGACCTAGTTTTTTTTTAAAGGTATTTTTGTTTAACCAGCTATTGAGAAGCTGAGAAGTGAGTATACAACAATATAATACTTATTATAAAAATATGTTGATAGAAAAGCTCGAGATATAAGAATTTTAAACAAATGTATTTAATCTTTCTGGACAAGACGCCGTTGTCTATGACAAAACCGCTATTTGAAGCTAGTCTAATACTAAAGTTCAATGAAAGGTATAAAAACAAAAACACTTGTTTTACATTTAGAATGAAGATGTAGAATTTAGAAACAAAAAAGTTGAATTATTCCTCAACATTACCACGTTGAACATGCTAATTCTTTGGGCGAAAAACTAGCCAGCTCTCTGGTCACGCAAAATGTCGATCAGTCGGTGTGAAATTTCCTTGAAAAAGGAGATGCGCTCTTTAACCCCATGTCCCTAATGTTTCGACCCCAAACGGCTCTAAACAGTAGGTAATAAAACCAATAAGGTTACAGTATTAGCGCCGTTTGAGGGTCTCAACACCCGCAACGTCACAGCCCGCCGTACTTGGAACATGGGATGGCGCAAGGGTATCGATACAGGTTGCTTCCCACACCAGGGGTCTACACACCTTCGTCAAACTATTTAGTCTCACGTACCACGTACCACTATTTTCCTATTTATAATATCTGTAAGGTTAAATTACCCTACATTGGGGTATTATGACAAGTCTTGTTGCGTCATTATTACGTTCTGTCTGACCCTTTATGCTAGTACCTATTTATTGTTTGGTAGTAGCCTTGTTACACATTTCGTACGTGTTTAAACTTCCGGGCACAGACTGGTTTAAATTCAAACATAATTTTGTTTAATTAATCAAAGTCACTCACTCACGACATTTTGTAATAAAGTGCCGACACGATAGGGCCGAATTTCGAGGCTTGTAAAACATTTTAGCATAATAAAATGAAATAACATGAATTTAGGTACTTTAGTAAAATATATGTAGGTACATACTCGTATTTTAAGTATTAGAAAATGAGATTTTTTGATATTTTTTTGGTATAATTGATTTGCGGTTTGATTGAAATACATTTTTGAACTCGGTCAAAAGTATGAAAGAAGTCCAAAGACTATTTTTATAATCATCATCTCTCTAGGCTGTTCCCAACTGTATTGAGGTCAGTTTCCAGTCTAAACAGATGGCATGTCTAGCTATACTATTATTTTAATTCATGAATCCCCAAGCGACCACCGGTGGCCGCGCATCTATTGTCTTAGTATTGTGTCTCTAATTGACGGTATCTGAAGGGTTAAGTGGCGATACTGCCTTTTAGACCTCTACAATCCAGTTATTGGTCAACATAATACGCCTTGCATAGACTGATGGTCAGACTTTCTGGCGTCTGACTACCTGTAACGACTATCAAAAGTCTACGAATGACAACCAGGACCACCGACTCTACGTGCTTTCCGATGTATGAGGTGTAAGTAATGTCCTAGATAAACTTAGAAGAGTACATGCGTATGAATGGAAAAATTGACATTGGTACTTGCCCGGACTATTGGGCAATCATGATAAAAAAAAAAAACAGAAGACATATGTATAATAAATTGTGAAAATAGCAAGATAATGTTTTTATTTTTTATTTTTTTAATATAACACAAACATGAAAACTAAACATATTACATAACACCACATCTAAGTTGTGTTGTTACCACCCCATGTTCTCGTGAAGCTACAGCAAACTACGAGATAAATGAATTATGGTTCGGGTTTCCTCAGCTAGCTCATCAAATGGAGTCACGTCCTTTATCTAGTTTTCCCAACATAAACCTTCACAGTCAACAAAACATTAATCTCAGTCGGCTTTGCATTAATTAACATGAATTGTATCTTTTAAACACGGAAAAATAACTTTGCTACAGGAACATTTCATTTAAAAAGATTATTTTTGATTGACGTCGTCGTTTATCATTTCAATATACGGGCACGTGTTGTTAGCCGGTAGAGTAAAAAAGGGTCTTTTATTTATATGTTTTTTTAGGTAGAAAATCAAATAACTCCACCCGCTCTCGCGGGCTTGCGGACGGCGAGCCATGGGTAGCTCGCTGTCCGACCGTCCGGCAACTGTCCGGACCAAGCCCAAGACGTCGACGGCGCGCACTGTTCCCGCGCGCCTCAAGGAGTTGTCAGCAAAAGCAAGGGCTGCGCGGGCTCACGGACGGCGAGCCATGGGTAGCTCGCTGTCCGACCGTCCGGTAACTGTCCGGACCTATATTTTAGATTTATATTTATCGGAGATGAGATTGTAATGATGGATCAGTGGTGTGACGATAATGCATAAAGTGAGAAATATTATGTAAAGAAAGTTTGAAAGTGTCAACAATAACTGAAAAGTTGAAAGGGAATAGTTTGTCTTGGTATTGTCATGTGATAAAACGCATGGTACTAAAACAGTTATGAGTATAAATGTGGATGGAAAGAGAATACATGTATAGGTAGAGAGAGGACAGTAAAATATGCATGGATTGTATAAGAAGCGACATGAAAGAAAAGGGAGTTAGTGATAGTGTGACGGATGAAAGGACAGAATGGAAGAAATAAACGTATTGCGCCGACTCCAAATAACACGGAAATACGAATGACTATCGAGACTCAGATTTGCGTGCTTTCCGAGGCATGGTCTGTAATGTGCTAGATAAACATACAAAAATTGATATATGAATTGAAAAAATCAAATCTGTAATAAAAATTCTACAAACAAACAAAAATAAAATAAAACATTTTTGCACAGGACTTTTTATTTGATAGGGCTTGAGTTATTTTGATATAGGTATACCTACCTGATTAACGTGACAACAGCAATATTGTGTACTTTTTATTCGTGTTACTTAATAGCTGCGTGCAAAAATATTTTCTCATTTTATTGTTTAATTTCGCAGTTGTTGGAATAGGCAATTTTTTGCTTGCAAAATTATGGGTCAATGTTTTCGCTTGTTATGGATCTGATACTAAAAAAATTTAAGAGATTTTCGTTATGAACTGTTTATGTGGGTATCTATCCAAAATGTGGGGCTGTAACCATAGTAGCTTAGTAGCAAATTGTAATTTATAAAGTAATATGAAAACTCATCAACCTCATATAATATATGTAAAACATCTTAGTCGTGTGCTTCGGATTAATGTTTTAAGTATATTGCACGTAGGAAGTAAACAGGAAGCTTTGTTTTGTAACTAGAAGTACTAATTAAAACTTTATAATGAAAAGCGGCGCAAAACTACTTCATTTTTAAGGTTTCGTACTTCAAACAGAAAACAAGGAAACGTTATGGGATTACTTTTTTGTCCGTCTGTCAGCCCGTCTTCCTGTCAAGACCTTTTATCTCGAGAACGTCGTAGAGCTATCAATTTGAAATTAAAACCATACACTCAGATCTGCGGTCCCTTGAAACTGAGAAAAAAAATCAAGCATCTAAGTTAACGAAAAAAAAAATACACCCGTTTACGTCGCCAAAAAACGTGTATTTTGACACTTTCAGGGGAATCAAAATTCATAGAGTAGGTACTTTCCGTTGACTTGAAATTGTGAAATTTGGCATGAAGCAAAGTCTCATAGCACAAGTATAAGAAAAAGTCTGAATTCTTCTTTTTCTTCTTTGTAACTCAATTCGGTAATTAAACTGTTTTCATAGGAAAGTTTGTATGGAACCAGTGCGCGAGTTCAACTCGCACTTGCCCAGTATTTGATGAATTGTGGTTGTTTTTATCACCTTGTCTCTCTTTTTAGGCCGACTATAATTTAATTTAATTATCATGGAATATTCCTATGATTATTCACGTAAAGGTTTAATGTAATTCAGATTTGATTTATTCCTAACTAGCTACAGCCAGTATAACCATAAAGAAACTTCCCATCATCTTCCTGCCCTTGTCCCGTTTTTTTTTTTGTCGACGGGGAAAATCATCTTTGACGATGCTCGCTCTTGGGTGGAGCGGGAGACAGTGTCAGACTCTTACTGACTAAAAACCCCGCGCCGTTCCTTCTAGCCTGCCCTTGTCCCGTTTTATTCGGGGTCGGCGCAACACGTTTTGTTCTTCCATTCTGTCCTGTAAGATGTCCTCTTTCAAGACATGATCTACCCATTCGCCGAATTCTGTCCAAATTCATTACGCCATTTTGACGTGAACGAGTAAAAAACATACACACACATACAAAGTTTCCTCCCTGTAATATGCAACCCAACAATGGAGAGTTTCGACAACAATTTCAAATAATTTTATCTACAATCAGCCTGAACAGTCAATCTAACTATAGGCACATTATAAAAGCTCTGCGTACACAATCATTAGCAACCGAACATGAATGACATTCATTGTCTATACCTCAACAATTCTATTGTCTGTCGGTTTGTCCTGTTTGACTTCATATTTTGGAGAGTTTTTTTACTTCGATAACCACTTTGTAGCTGGTAGTATCATAACGTTACTATGTGGGAAATGAAATGTTTTATGACGATATTGGAATTAATTTACTGGGTGAACCATTGATATAGTGTTACCATTAATTTCTAGCAAGTTTATCCGATAGACGTTGTCTTGTCTTTGATATAAACGGACAAACGCGCAGGCTTGTTTGTCTAGTGGTTAGTGGTCCTGACTGCTATGCCGGAGGTCGTGGGTTCGATTCCCACCCAATTCAAATGTTGTGTGATGAGCTATCTGGGTGTAATTTATCTACAATATGTATGTATTTAGAAATATATAAGTATGTTTATCAGTTGTCTAGTACTCATAACACAAGCTCTGCTTAGCTTGAGAGTAGACGGCGTTGTGTGAATAGTAATTGTAGTTTTCAAAATGTTTTGCAATTTACTTAATTTTTCATTCCGTTAGAATTTTCTACTCGTTTTTAAAAGTATTAGAAAAAACATTATTTTTTCACATAGAACATATTAAAAACACGGTTCCAAGTTGGTCGTTTCCTATGGCCAAAAACCGGCAAGAAACTCCATAGTTACTCTTTTTAAAAAAGTCGTTGATGTTACAATGTTTCTATAATACAGTATTAATAAATATTATGTTATAACAGTGTAGACCAGTCAATATTGTACCTAAACGCTAAATAAAAAAGTGAGTCGTTATAGGAAGTAATCTAAGAATTCGTGGAGTCTGCAGTGGAACGAAATGGGTTATGTAGTTCTAAACATAAGATGTGATCAAAGGAAATAGAGATTCATTTATAGTATAATGCATATATACTATAAGTATATATATTTACAGTCATCGGTGTTTTGTTTACTATAACACAGTGTAATTTTTTTCAGGAAACGAAAAAGAAATCGGCCGCGCCATACAAATTGTTCAATCAAGTTTATCATTTTGTATGGCCCATATTTTTATTTATTTATTTATTTATTTATTTATGTACACACAAACACTTAAAAAAGAAAAGAACAAATAAGAATACAAGAGTACAAAGGATCTGCTTATCTCTAAAGAAATTTCTTCCAGCAGATCTGTGACAGGACAGTTGGATTTTTCGTTTCCTGAAAAAAATCTTGTGGAAGGTTGTTCAGTTTCATGTACTGAGCACGCCCTTAAAGGTTGCGGACGGCTGTCTCTTACACCTTGTATAGTTTTTTTTCCCGGTTTTTGGATAAAAATAACGTAAAAAGTGACAATAAATTGTTAACTGTGGCAGAAACGTTAAATCGCTGAAGCTGGCTATAGGACAATAAACACAATTGTTATACTGTTCATGCTATACCTGTAATTGAACTACATAATCACATAGCCGTTTTATTTAGAAACGTGTTGTTACCAGGTACGTACAAACATCATTAACATATAATAGTAGGTTTACTACGTATGAAATAATCACCTTTACGTGTGACGTAAGTGTTCCAAATGCCAAATAGTATTATGATGTCTTCATGCATGGCTTATGTGTAATACTACCAGAATGGCAGGCGGCCGCAGTCTCACGCCCCAGTCGTCGGGTTGCCGACCCCGATTTTCAGCTACCTACGTGGCGTGGCGAGGGCTTGCTGACGGCAAGCAATGGGTAGCTCGCCGTCCGGCCATCCGGTAGTGTTCCACACGCGTCTCAAAGGCATGCCAGCAAACCATACGGGCCCAGTAGGGTCAAAGCCTGCTAGGAGTTTCAGTAGGCTTGGAACTAGGTATGGCTTAAGTGAAAGAGAACCCCCCCAGACTAAAACAAATTAAAATATTTGTATTTTTAAACGTCTGACACGGCTTCCCGCTCCGCCCAAGAGCGGCAGAAGTCATTGGATGATTTTTCACTTAAAAATGTGTACTAGTAGATACAAATTTTCTATATCAACAAAAAACTAATTGTCGCGTGCTTTTTGCATTCTATTTTAGTCCCCATTTGACCGATACACTCTTGATAAAAATATAGTGTCCATTCAAATTTTTTGGTTTATCTATTTCTGGCAATTTTTATATATTCTCGTATTTTGGTGAAACGAGTACCACAAGTAATCAATCAACAATAGATGGGTATCGTTTGAAACCACGTATTGCGTATCGGGTGACAAAATCTCGATTGATAGCTCGTTGACAACAAACACCGCTATAATCAATTTTAATATTTAAATTTTATTACAAAGCTATTTTTAGGTAGGAAATCATCCAATGACTTCTCCCGATCTTGGGCGGAGCAGGAAGTCGTGTCAAACTTTTACTGACTAAAACCCACTGTTCTTTTTTAACGGCGCGGGGTTTTTAGTCAGTAAGAGTCTGACACTATCTCCCGCTCCACCCAAGAGCGAGTTTTGTCAATGATGATTTTCCCCGTCGACAGAAAAAAAAAAGTTAGAAGTATCGTCTGCATATCACTAACCAAACTAATTAAATACATATATTTATATCATTTTTTTTTTTATGATGATACCGCACAAAGGTTTTCAAACGCGTTTAATATAACATTGCCTCACTTGAACAATCTTTATGGCATTGATTTAAGTTTACGACTAAAAGCTAAAGGCATGCAGTTAATGTTTTAATGCAGTCGGGAGAATGGGGCTTTATCACATTCTCCCGACTGTGAATATAACCATTTAACATAATGACTGATTTTTATCAATAATTCGGTTTTCGAAAGCTGGCAGGTATATTAGCAATAGTAATATAAACTCGTATGAGCTAAATTACATAACATAATGCCCTCCATACACGTTAGGATATACCTGACTGGTTTGCCTGTACATTTTGAACAACTGTGCAGGTTTCCATACAAGCTTACCTGACAGGTATAACTGTGCATGCTTACCTGTAGCCTGTGTATATTGGGCCCGAACTATCTAAATTATTATAATGCTATGACATGAAACGTTTTTTCACGGGTAGGTTCAGTAAAATTTTGTTTTTTTTGTTCTTTTACAAAAACTTTTTTTTTTCTAAAATTTATATTTTAGTAAAACTTACACAAAAAGTTGTTAGTTTATTTACGAGCACTAAGTAATGATTTGCTTCAAGTAACTATTTCAACAAATAATATACTCGTAGATGTATGTATATTAGACAGTGTTGTACCTATGTAATAAATTACACATAACAATTTCTTTTAAGTTAGTTTTATCGTAATTATGGTTTGTTAGTTGTGTGTTGGTATAGTTGGCTTCTCATTCGATTGAAATGGTGTCATTAAATACATCTGTAATAAGTTGAATTGAAAATAATAAAATAACTATGTAAGTACTTACATATAGCACGGTGCGGAGATATCATGAGGGGGGTAGACGAGGATCGGGGGAGACGGCACGGGGGAGGGACTGTTCTTGCGGCGACGCGCTACGAACACACCCGCCATCACGATCAACAACACTATAGCTGCGCTCGCGCCGCCCAACGCTACCAACGCCGCCTCTGTAGACAAAACACGCTTATTTCAACATTTTATATTTTGTTATCAGTAAAAACTATAAAATAAACTAGGTTTTTCCTTCGTTTCTGTAATATTCTCAACTGCAAACTCGCTGCAATCAAAAATCGTCCGCCATTTTTTTTTTCGAATTCAAATTTAGTCATATACAGGCCATCTTGTTATATATATCAATATATAATTATTTTATACGTATTGTCACGATCGACAGGATAGAATGGAATAAAAAAAACGTGTTGGGCGGACCCCAAATAAAACGGGACAAGCCTTGTCCCGTTTTATTTGGGGTCCGCGCAACAGGAAGATGATGATGTCACTTAATAATAATAAATCATTTATTATTAGGCATCTTGGCCCATAGATATATACCCTTACAGACTAACATATATATATAGAGTATATAGCGACATCTATGACGCCACATAAGAACTACGAAGAAAAACGCGAAATCCTGCATCGCGCAATCAGAGTTCTCCGCGCGATTTGAACATATACAACAGCCCGACATCAACTATCGGGCAGTCGCCCACCAGACTATAACACCCTGTCTGGTTGGAGGATCCTCCCTTTTCAAAGGAGGTTTGCGGGACTTTACTCTCTGTTCCGCCTACCTCCAAACTGGTGACCCTCGACAAAGAATGTCAGCGCAGCCAACGTGCAGCTACTACTTCGTGACGTCATCATCACTTCCTCAAGCTTTCGAGCAACGAGCCATACAGCCAGCACCCTCGGCTAAGGGTATCCTGACCACCAGTATGCCTACCTGGTCATACCTGGTCATCACCTCAGCCGCATCACCGACCTTGGCTTAGCACACCGCACCTTCGGCCAATCATATGAAGAGCCATGAAGGACCTCTACTGGTCGACGCCAGCAATCAAGCCCTACGTCGCACAAGCACCGCTCCGAATCACTGGAGCCAGCAGCACTACTCCGACTCACTGGAGACTGCAGCATCGTCTCGACTCACTGGGACAGCACCACCCCGACTCACTGGGGCATCATCCCGACTCACTGGGACAGCACCACCCCGACTTACTGGGGCATCATCCCGACTCACTGGGACATCATCACCCCGACTCACTGGGGCATTATCCCGACTCACTGGGATAGCAACACCCCGACTCACTGGGGCATCACCGCAGACAGTTCCGACTCACCGTGAACTATGCGGCATCGGTTCCGACTCACTGGAACCAACCTACTGCTGGCCTGGCACACATCAAGAAGCATCAAGAACCATCGATCTCCGATCTCCGGAGGGGAGTGATGTAGCGACATCTATGACGCCACATAAGAACTACGAAGAAAAACACGAAATCCTGCATCGCGCAATCAGAGTTCTCCGCGCGATTTGAACATACCTATACGACAGCCCGACATCAACTATCGGGCAGTCGCCCACCAGACTATAACATCCGGTCTGGTCGGAGGATCCTCCCTTTTCAACGGAGGTTTGCGGGACTATACTCTCTGTTCCGCCTACCTCTAAAAGTAAATACAACTTGTTATCTTACTTAACCTCTTAAAAGTGGCTAGACCGATTTGGATACAAAGTGTGTATATTTGAGTTCGTCCTTGGATAATTTTAAATTTAAATTAAGTATGGTAAGTGGCGCTTCAGTCAGGTAAACATTTTTTTTTTCTGACCCGTCCGTTTTTGGATATATAAACCACCAGCGGTCCCAATACCGCTGGTGGTTTATATTATTTCATACAAACTGACAAGATCTTACCAAGTTTCATTCAAGACTGGCCATTTCGAATGAAATACCGTGAGGAGTAAATGGCCGGCTTATAGAAAGAACTTATTTTAACTGTCAAATACAAAACATTTTATACTTTCACTTACCATATTCAAAGTTTTGTATTAGTCAGTCAATGAATACAATTTTCAAACATAATGAAAAACAAATGTTCTTAAGACTTGTTGGTTTAAACCATATTTTATGCTATTAAAGAAACTGAATGTCTAAATAGCACCGAACAAAACCATAGAGTATCTATCTGTATAGTTCATTATTTTTGCGTACAGCTGCAAAAATGTTATCATTTTGACAGGTGTGTTCTTAAAATTGTTCTAAAGTAGAACGCCTCCAGATTTCGGAAAATAAAATTGTTTTGACAGTTTCACAATGTTAGCCAAAAAAAATTAGATACCGGAAGGTAATTACAAGAATGAAGTTATACAAAGCTTTTGAAATTCCGCTGATTTATAAAAAAAAAGCATTATACCATGAAATGGGCTTTGAAATATTTTTTAAGTAGTACAATTGAAAACAAATTGCGAACTGCTGTCGGTACCAATCTTGTAGCCTAAAGGCATTTGAATTTTCAACATAATTTTAGCCAAAATACGACCGACACACAGACATAGGCCGCCTTCAAGTGTTACCTCAATGATTAATTCTATGTATGTTACATCAATTGGATTCCTACAATCTTCACCTGCCCCCCCCAAACCAAATTACAACCGTTTCGCTTGCGTTGAACGCCTCGAGTTGGCCACGCCCCCGATTCTTTTGTGATTGAGCGTTGAGATGACGTCATTCCCGTACATTTGAAGTTTTCTATTAGCGTTAACGATTGTATATTATCAACTTAGCGAGGGGGGCTGAATTTTCAAATAAGCCGCTTCGAAGTGTTACCTCAATCATTGGCTCTGTGTACCTTGCATTCATTGCATTCCCACAATCCTCAACAGGTCTTCCGCACCTTGAAGGAGGCCTTCTATCTCTGCGTTATGCGGTTACCACTAAAGAACTTGGCCCTTTTTTTTTTGTTGTTTTCGAGGGGAAACCTTCAAAAGGTGCCCGGACTTTGGGGCTAAGTCCGGGGAGTGTGGGATTTTTACCTCACTAAAACCACCCTGGTGATCACCATCAGCACGTAGAAGGAGCCCCGTTACCTCTCAAAACACCATTCCGGATCCCCCTCTGTGGTGGACTAGCCCCTGCTAAAAGGCGGTGACGGTAGCAGGCGGAACCCTTGTGGCTACCGAGCCCTCGGGACAGTTCAAACCCGATATTTGGCGCACGTTGCTTGTTGCGCTGGTCACGTACGCCACCACGCACCCCTGAATGCGTAGATTTTGGAGCCTAGGGGCAACGGTGGAGTGTACCACAGATTGAGGGGGGGGGAAGGAGTAGAAATAAGAATACGTTTTTTCGATCGTTTTTCGACAAGTGGGGTCTTCGGGGTTCGGCTTGAAGTATTTCCCTTGAGATGTTGCCTCTTCGGTGGCTCGTGTTCGACTGACATCGGACTCTTTTTTTTTTTTTTTTTTTTTGTGTGGCCTCTCGCAGGTCAACCTCTGAGGTTGTCGTCTGCTCAACCGAACTTGCCTGTGGCGGCCCTGAATAAATTCAAAGCCTCCAGCCAGGGCTTACTTAAAAACTACTACTTATAATTTAAGTGACAACGCTAAGGGCACCCCCTGTGGGGTACGAGCCTCGGCTTAGGGCGTCACTGGGGGAGGGCAGCAAAGGGACGGGCTGGATCGAGCAAAAACAATAATATTTATTATTATTAAGGGAATTTAAAGCTACAGCTCAGCGGCGCGGGCTGGCTCGAGCAAAAGTCGGGGAGGACGATTACGTGAGTTTCGCGGCGGACCTCGGCGGCGAGGCCTGAAGGATGTCGGTTTGTAGTGTTTACGAACTGTACTGGTTTCCCTACGGCTCTCTTGGAGCAGGGTGATGGGGTCGTCTGGGGTCACGAGAGTGTGCCTTGGTCGGCGAATCTTTGAGATGCGGGAGGGTTCGTAACGGGCTGCCCGTACGATGAGGGGGTTTCGATGTTTCAGAGCAGAGTCAAAGAAGCGCTTGCACAGGCGCTTCATGAACTGCTGTATGGTGGGGACTCTGAGATCCAAGTGGATGTTCTCATTTCGGACGGAATAATGGGCTCCTAGGATCCTACGGAGGATACGATTTTGGAGGGTCTGCATCCGGTGGATGTGACGGGCCTTGGCATGTGCGAAGATCGCACCGGCGTACGTCAAGATCGGGCGGATGACTGCGGTGTAGAGGCGCAATTTGCACTTGGGTGACAATTTGCTGCGGGCAGTCATCATACAGTGAAGCCTACCGTGAGCGAAAGCAGCTCGCGAGCGAGCCTGCTTTATGTGCTCGGCGAAGGAAAGGTTCTGATCTAAGATCACTCCGAGGTACTTGGCTTGCTTTGCCCAGGGGATCGGCTTGCCGTACATGGTGATCGGAGGGGGGGGAGAACGGTTTTAAGCGGTCTCCGATAGAGAACCGCCTGACTCTTATCAGGGTTAACCTCGATCCTCCATTTCCGGAACCATTCACCCAAATGGTTTGCGGTGTTTTGAAGGTTTCGAGCGATAGCCCTGGGGTCACGACCGGAGCAATAAATGGCCGTGTCGTCAGCGAATAGAGCCAACTGGGCCTTTTTGTCTTGGGGAATGTCGCTGGTGAACAGCGTGAAGGCAAGAGGGGAAACTACGGAGCCCTGAGGGACTCCTGCCCTAATCGGATGAGGGGAGGACAACGCTCCTTCGATGCGATAGCGGAAGGTACGGTTCGACAGAAAGTCTCGCAAGATGAGCACGAGACGGTCAGGCACGCCGAGTTGGTAAAGCTTATATAATAAGCCATTGTGCCAGACCTTGTCGAAAGCCTTTGCTATGTCGAAATACAAGACGCCCGTCATCGCGTTACGTTGGAAACCAACGCTTATGTGCTCTACGATGCGGTGGACTTGGTGGATGCACGAGTGTTCGGTACGGAACCCGAATTGCTCGTTGGGGATGAGACCCTTTGTTTCGGCGTAGTCTTTGAGCCGCTTATAAATAAGCCTCTCGTAGATTTTGCCGAGAACGTTTAGGAGACTGATGGGGCGGTAGCTGGTGGGGTCAGACTTGGGCTTGCCTGGTTTGGGGATACCTATGACGGTGGCCTGCTTCCAAGCTTGGGGGAACATGTTGTTGCTCAATGCGCCATTGAAGATGGCGGTCATTAGCACAATGAGTTGGGGGGGGGTGACATCGGACTCAAAATCGCCCCGTCTTTTATACCGACAAACTGTACGTTCTTGGGGACCGCGTGTTTCGACTCTAAATTTACTTTAACTTTCACTTCAGCCGAGCCCTTTCTGACGCGGTATTTATTTATTTCTTTAAGAAAACATGACAATATGCACATCAAAATACTCGTAATAATATGTACTATCTTATAAAATAACAATATTGCACATATCATTGCATACAAAAAAGTTTCTAGAACATTAACTTATCAAAACACATTGTTTACAATATTGCGAAACACCAACAATTCGATATCTTTCTCAAAACTTCGTTAATTCGAAATCTAACTGTTACATAATCATTTTCTAATTAGATTCTATCTAGAAACACAATGTAGGTTGGTATCGGACCTAACACAAAAAAGATAAACAAACGATTCAATTTCATCATCTTCCTGCCCTTGTCCCGTTTTATTTGGGGTCGGCGCAACACGTTTTTTTCTTCCATTCTGTCCTGTCACTCGTCACGCTATCACTAACTCCCTTTTCTTTCATATCACTTCTCACACAATCCATCCATCTTTTCTTTGGCCTCCCTCTCCCCCGCCGTCCATCCACATGTAAACTCATAACTTTTTTAGCAACATGCGTTTCGTCCCTCCTTTTCACATGACCATACCAAGACAAACGATTTCCTTTCAACTTTTCAGTCACTGGCGCCACTTTCAAACTTCCCCTAATATACTCATTTCTCACTTTATCCATTCTTGTCACACCACACATCCATCTTAACATTCTCATCTCTGCTACATGTAATCTTTTTTCATCCATCTTTTTCACAGCCCAACATTCTGATCCATACAGTACGACAGGCCTTATCACGGACTTGTAGATTTTACCCTTTAACTTGAGGGGCATCCGTGGGTCACAAGTGGTTCCCGTGACCTGTCGCCATTTCATCCATCCTGCGTTGATCCGATGTGTTACGTCTCGGTCTACCTCACCATCCCCTTGGACGAGCGACCCTAGGTACCTAAAGTCGGAACAGATCGGTATGGGCGTTCCGGCGAGAGATAAAGGCACAGGATTGGAGAGACCGCCGAAATCGCAGAACAAGTACTCTGTTTTGGTTCTGCTCAATTTCAGGCCAACACTCTCCAGTCTGTGCCCCCACACCTCCAATCTGTTCTGGACCTCTAGGCCACTCTCGGCAACCAGAACAATGTCATCGGCAAACAACATACACCAGGGAGCCTCTTCCTGGATGTCCGACGTCAGAGCGTCCATTATCATCAGGAAGAGGTAAGGGCTGAGAGCCGACCCCTGATGTAAGCCGACAGCCACATTGAAGCAGTCCGTGGTGCCAACTGTAGACCGGACCCGGGTATTACATCGGCTGTACATCGCTCGGACCAACCGCACATACTTCCCAGGCACACCTTCAAACGACGACAACGATTCAATTTACGTAACTGAAATTACAAACTTCGATAATTTTCAAATTACTCTATCTCGATTCTAACGTTTCTAATATTACATAATTACACTTAAAAACACTAATTGAACACATAGAATCTTCATTAGGACCAGACTATTTAAGTAAACTCTATTTAAAAACAGTCAACAAACAAATTACCAAGTATTCACATTAAAACTTACATATTCTTATTAGAATCTTATTTACATGTTATTCCAATAGTAAACTTAGTCTATGAACACTATTCTATCAAGACCTAAGTTCCTAAACCTAAAAAGTAAACACTTATCAAATAAAAACATCCTATTCTAATCGTAAAGAACATAAAATCTACCTGCGCGTTAGTAGGCGTCGCCCACTACTTGCTCCCTGCTGCTTGCAAGGGACCTCCGTCGCCGACACCCTCTGTGCAACGCCTGTTAGGGCACTTCCCTGATGAGAACTCGGTCCTATCGACTATCAGCAGTGCTACCACGAGTGTTTGATGTGATCCATTTTACGACATAAACTTAACTGTCAAAGAAATGGAGTGGTCTACTAGTAGGATATATAAAATCTTTGGGAGCTATTATAGAGTGTATAGTTCTATCTCTCATTCTCGCTCGCACGCCTGACATTTTAATATGACATACACAATATGACATTTTAGTAAGTCCTCTGATTTCTTTGCGAGCAGTGTACCCTATACACTGCCACATAAGTTTTGTAAAAGATTAGGGTATTTGACGTTAATACAACGTTAGACTGCAAAAAACATTACCCAAATAAATAAAATCTAAAACTTTTATCTCTGACATATTTCGTAAACTTTTACGTCTTTAATATCTCAAGAGGCTAAAGCTATTTGAGAAGAAAGAGTGAAACGAAACGACAGGTCTCTTATATTTTTTGCACTTACTTATCCTAAATACATGACTGTCATTGCTGTTACTGTATAATATTTGGATTATAGAAAATATAAAAGATTATTCTGTAAATATATCAACATTCTTTATGTTGGTTAATAGATTAGGCCTTTAGAGGCATAATTTATTAACCACGTTAAAAAAAAAAATTGTTTAAGTTCAAACAGATTTGTTTATATACTCCACAACTATCACACAACGCCGTCTAGTCCCAATCTAAGCAGAGCTTGTATTATGGGTACTAGATAACTGATAGACATACTTATATATTTCTAAATACATACATATTATAGATAAATTACACCCAGACACAGAACAAATGGTTATGCTCATCACACAAACATTTGTCCTGGGTAGGAATCGAACCCACGACCTCCGGCATAGCAGTCAGGGTCACTAACCACTAGACCAACAGGCCAGTCAAACTGTTTAAACTTGGTATACCACAAACTGTGGTAAAAACGAAAAACGTGTCAAAGAAATATTAACAGGACCTTACAACCTAACTTTGGTATGTTATGTATGTAAATGATAATGCCACGCTCAAATTGTCAGATTATTGAAATATACACTTTTCTGCATGTACTTAACTAAATTAACTTTATCTTACTCGGACGCGCTCGAGTTTTTCCGAGAGACAATTTTTTTTACTGATCTGACGGGTTGCTCTCAAACCCCACCATATTAAGGTTTCATATGTGATAGAGGTACATTACAAGGTGTAAGGTTTGTCCCCATCTGATTATCTGACGCGCTGGAGTATCCCGCAAAATCCCCATCTCGTCGCCTCTACTATCAGGCTCTTACTGACTAAAACCCACCTTTGATCCTTTAGCTGCCTTTTGCGTTTCGGAACTATGGTAACTCTTTGACCTGGCCTTTACCCTGGCAGAAATTGCTTCAATTTTACTGAGAGCTCTTTCAAGTGTGCGTGGAACATGGACGGCGCAAATGCAGTACCATAAATAAGGACGAAGGTTAATCATAGGGTTCAACCTAACATCACAGCAATAAGAAACCCGCACCATGAGGAAACCGCAAATTACGGTCTCCCCTTCCCTAAGCCAAATGCCTAGTTATTAGAAGATATTTTATTTTGTTACTGCGTCCCTGTGGAAATTTGTTAACTTTCACGATGATGACGCCTTTGACAAAGTTTTGTACGAGTTTTGTACATACATATAGAACTATGTATGCATACGAGTACATGCAGAACCGAGTATGTTGATACGAGTACATGTAGAACTGAGTATATTGAACTCGAGCAGATTACAAGCGCGCGACAGAAAATATAATATATGAAACCATGAATAATTTTATGAGGTTCATTAAAGTTAGCATTATGTTGAATATTACGTTGGTACATAAACAGCGACAACAATGAAAAGGATATAATAATGTCGTTAATGTTAGGTATTATATAGCTGTCGTACATAAAAATATTAAAGGGCAATTCTGTGGAACATAAATTTTCTATTTTTGGGTTAACTAATTAAAAAGGTAACGATGTTGATCAAAACATTAACGGTGACAGTGTTTATCTTATTTATACTGATTATAATTTAAGGGTTGATTACTGTACTTGGGCTTGCTGTTAGGTAAATACATTTAGAGGGTGGTTTATTCGGCTCAATAAAAGTGATAGTTTATGGCATGTTATTCACCAACAGTAAATGAGGGTTTTTTTATGGGGTTCGTACCCAACAACAGAACAGTACTTTCAGAGATTAACTCCTAGAAACAAAAAAAAATAACCTCTTTATAACGATATTAGTATACATATATATATAAAAAGAGTCGGATAGATCATCATTTTATATTTGTTTGAGTTTTCGACAGACGATTTCTCACACTAATAAAACAAATTTAGTTCAAGTTCAAAAGCAAAGTCTATAGACCGCTTCACGTTTGGCTTTTAGGAAATGAAGTCGTGAATAATAAATTCTGTTGTGATGTTTCGATTGATTTTCTTGGTATAAAGTTTAGGGGACAGTGTTAAATATATCAGATTTTTACCGTGGCATGCCTTAGAACCAATTTAAAAAAAAAAAACGAATATCGAACCGTGGCGTACCGTAGTACCGAACCGTAGTGTACCGTAGTACCGAACCGTAGTGTACCGTAGTGTAGTATCACTACACTAAGTCAAAGTAATTCAAACCGCCAATTGACTCAGTGATGTTCGCACACAAACTTCACTCAAATAAATTCTAATCAACTGTGGAGCGTACTCGCTCCGGGTTCGTCGAAATGTCTGTCGTCTGTGGGGGACCGTCACGGTCCCCGAGTCTGACGTCAAAATATAAAAGAGAGAGGAGATCCTCCCTCATAGAGAGACATTAGTCGGCGGTTGGTGTCAACCCAGAGCACAGATAAAATGGTTTTATTAAATGAAATGCTCAGAGTTTTATTTCTCAATATTAATATCTATAAATACTGCTGTAAAACGAATTCAGTAGGCTAATAATAAACCAATCACTCAGAAAGGTAGAGCAAGAAACAATTTTAAAACACTCTTTTAATGAAAATCATGTTTCCATAGCAAGCTTTATAGCTCAGTATGCTTATTATAATTAATATCTACTCGTCAAGACGAACCATAGGAGCCCAAACTCGATGGGATTGTGTCGTTTAACTACCAAGTTCTTATAGCCATCTTACTGTTTCATCATCAGATCAGCTCCATGTCATAACAATTTTGTATTGTCATCTGATTTACACGTGCATGCAAAATTTCAGCTCAATTGGTAACCGGGAAGTGGGTCAAATTAAATTTACAATATTTGATGACAGACAAACATCGGGACAGGTGAAACTAAATAAAAGCTTGTAATAATAATAAAAATCCACTTCTAAAGTATTCGGTACGAAAAATCGGGTCAAACAACAGACGCTCAAGATTTCAAACCTGGACACTATGTTTAAAACAAAATAGATCACCGCCTGGTTTATAGGTGGCAATAAAGTGAACAGTGACAAGTTACCGATACCCTTCGGACAAGCTAAGTAGGTTGGATAGCAGGTGGGATGTTGCGGAGGCCATTTTATGAAAGAGGAAGTGGAGAGCTTGAGTTTTGTAGGTACGGGAGTTAATGGAGCAAAGGCGTAGGTTGAATCACAAGAATACTTGTCTACTAAAGAGGTTAAGTTTGTTTTTTGTTTTTGTTTTATTTTTGTTAAAAAATTTTCATCGATAGACAGCAGCTTTATTCTTAAATGGCATAGGCTATTTTATGTACGCAGGTGAAACCGCGGGCAAAAGCTAGTAATGAATAAACTCAAAAACTAATGGCCTGATATTAAATTCTTTAACTAGTAAAATGCTACTTTATCACTGAGTAACATAAAGTATGTTAAAATTTATTCTCTACTTCAACACGGGCGAAGCCGCTGGCAGAAGCTATAGTTCTTTATAAGATTGCGATTTACCACTGTCTATCCTTAATTCTTATAGTAAATGACGTTGCGGTTAACGATAGAGCAAGCTTGCTTAGGGTGTGCAGTATACACTCTTGATCTAAAGATCCCACTTACCAGAAAATCCACTAAAAGCTGTGCGCACAATAAAAGTATTCCCAAAACTTTTTTTTTTTCCGAAAATGGACTTGGGACTACTGATAACGAAAAGGCCAATCATACAGCACTTTTTGAGCTTTTCGAAATTCTAGGCAATTTATTGGTGGTGGGAGGAAAAAATTTAAACTTCGAGGTAACTCGAAGTCATAATTCCATTTGTGAGAGAAAAACGGATAGTGATAGATAATTCGATAGTGGATAGAAAATGTGATAGTGGCATTCGTCCTACGTAGCTACGTAGAACGAATGCCACTATCATATTTTTCACAATCGAGGACAGGACATCTTTGACACGTCATAGAGAGAACTCGGTTTGAAGTATCGCCTAAGAAAAGTCACTTGGCCTTTAGGTAGACCTCCGTTAAAACTATGCAGAGGTACGATTTCTTGCAGAGGATGAGGCAAAGATTTGTTACAACCCTAAGCTACAATCCGGCTTCCGTGAATCGATTCGCGTTGGAAGATTTATAGAGGGTGTTGGTTTGCATACGATCAATTTTGAATCAGTATGCAGTATTCACTAGATTCTGTCTGTATACACTTATTTGGCCTTGGCGTAGTAAACTTGCTACGCCGCGCCGTAGCTCATAGCTACGACGTAGTAGTATCGGGTTACCAATATGTTTTCGATAGACGTTGTGTTGTCTAGAAGCGCGATATTATGAAAGTAAGGGACCTATACATTTTGTCTCGTCAAATATTTGACATGGATCGGCTGAAATACTGAACTTTTTCACGTTAATGTAATTTGATGTTCAAACCGACTTTAAATTGTAATGTCTTATGCATTAAGCAACAGCAATATCCTATTTAAAAAATACTTAAGTAGGTACCAACAGGTTCTTAAGTGGATTAATATTTTTACAATCTGTCATTAACTTAAAGCAATTTCAGCAGCAAGGTTCTGGGGTGGCGAACGCATTCCGGAAAATACTGCGATGCCCACAAGGTGAACTAATGACCTAGTGAGGGTCACGGGAATCCAAAAAAGGTTTTGAAAACAGCGGTGAAGAACTAATTTACACAAAGCAATGCGTGTGGTTGATTACAGCTCATTCCGTCTTCTAGAGAGGAGGCCTGAGTCCCAGCAGTGGGAACATAAAAGGTTAATTATGTATATATATACTTAAACTTTATTTGCTAGACTGTATTGTGACATGTCGTGGTGAAGGATATTTAGGCATGGCGATATTAAAACTAATTTTGAACCCAAGCAACCAGCAGGTCGGATTCAAAATTGGTCAGTTGGTAATGGACAATAAGACAAAACACAATAATGAAAATCCGGCATCAACCCTTCGTAACATACCTCTCAAATTCACAGCATTAGCAATGGAGAACTCCGAGACAGAAGCCGAGGTTGGGGCTTGCGCGAAGCCGTTCGTCTTGGGGGGTGCTGTCTCCAACTGACTCAGACCCTCAGCGTGGCGAGACGTCACTGGATCCTCGTACTCTCTAGGCCGATCATAGTAATCTCCACTTTGTTTCTCCCTAGGCTCTTCAATTGCGTCGGGGTCGTATTCCGAGTCGTATTCGTCTGTTGGTGAGAGAAAAGTAGTTACATTTTTATTTTATTACTTGCTTTTGTCAGCGGTTTCGCCAACGAGATTATATGTTTACATATATAAAGTTTGGCCTCCGTTTCATCCTTTTTGGGGGTGATTTAACCAAAATCTTTTTGTAGAAATCATAAGAGAAGCTTTTGTGTAAAATTTCAGCATTCTAGGTACAAGAGTTTGGGGTGTGCGTTGACGAGTCAGTGAGTGAGTCAAGACTTTGACTTTAATATAGATAGAACAACAAAACCTTGACGGTTGGTTTTCGGTAAATGTATTGTTTTGTAAAAAGTCATAGAACAAAAGTTGTAGTTTATGATGTTAGTAATACAGTCCAGCAAGGTTGTTAGTTTTTTAAAAATAACCCTGTATACAGAAGATAATATATACTTTATTATGTATTTGTCTACAAATATATATAGAAAAGGTTCTTCTGAGTGACCTGATACACAACTCAGACCACGGAATGGATTACGCTGGAAATATTCACGCAGATAGTATGGTGTAATTATGGGTTAAGAAAGGTTTATCCAAAATTCACTCCCTAAGGGGATGGAATGAAGGCCCAAAGTTTGTATGAAGAAACCTACTTTTACGCAGGCAAAGCTGCCGGCACTACTATATGACGCTGGGATTAGGTTCTATACAACATTATTTTTAGTTTATGCGAAACCCGAATATAATTTGTTCAGAATCAGTAACTGAACGGATTCCAAATTTTTTACACCATGTTAAAAAAAATTCCCAAAATTAATTCAAAAAGGTCACAAGTTGGGCACCACTGACACTAAGTAGAACACAGGTCACGTGAGTCATAGCGGGCATTAGGGGACAGCAAACAGCTGTGTGCAAGTGCAAAACAACCGCTCAGTCGCCGTGATGACCCGGTGACTATGTATTTTTACTGACATAATAAGCTTATAAGCTTATAACTTTGTGATTTTTCATGATACAGTTATGAAATTTTGTACATAGATTCTTTACATTAAAATACCAGACATAATATGTTTCGGATTTCACTTATACTTAAACTAATGTTGCATAAATTTCGACGGGTAATTCTAAACCACACCGGGCTAATGTGGTGTATTAAAGCCTTTAGGCCCACACTCACACTCAGAGCCGTAGCAATAGGAACATTAAAGGCTGTTAATTTATGTTAATGGACCAGGATTAACATGTATAATGGATTAGCACATGTTAATCTGGGTTAGTATATGATAATGATTTTGACAAGTCGCTTTCGTGCCTATCTGTGTGATCGCGTTGCTTTTCTGAACAAGATAACTGATATTGATGCAATTTCCATCATGTTTAGAGACTTCTTCCAAAAGATTCATGTTTTCCTTTTAACCACATATGTCACATTGGTCCGACGAGTGTTTTCGTTTCCTCTTTGCCAAGGTCTGGTGTTTGCGACTAGGTACACCATCTTGTTTAGCTTTTCAAGTCCTATAGGTGACAGAAGAGCTGACGAGATGGAGTATTTGGTTGTGGATAGGTACCCTGGCGGAATAAACGCGAGAGTCTTCTTTTTTTCCTGTCCTTATCCCATATTACTTGGGGTCGGCGCAACACGTTTTTTTCTTCCATTCTGTCCTGTCACCCGTCAAACGCGAGTGTTCATCGGATATTTCCAATAAGGGCGGTTAAAAGGATAATTCAACAATTTAGTAAAAATCATTTGAAGCAAGAGATCGCTAGTACGTTAATATTAATTTATTCATCTTCAAATTTAGTGATTGATCACAGGCTTGAGAATTTAGATCATTAACAGGTTCTATCAAATTCCATTTCAAGAATTCTTGCCTACCTACTGCGGCTTAGCATTTGACTTAGTCACTACTCCAATACAGAAAAAGAACTAAGTCATTAATTAGATACCTTACCCTTCATTAACCCTTTAACCGCCCGCGTTGGATTAGTCCGATGAGTGTTTTCGCGTCCTATTTGCTAAGGCAGTGTGTTTGCGACTGGGTATTCTATCTCGGTTAGCTGATTAATCCCCATAGATGACAGAAAAGCTGACGAGATGGAGTATTTGGTCGTGAATATGCGACCCTAGTGGAATAAACACTAGAATGTTTGTCGGATATATCCGACGTAGGCGGTTAATAGGTTAAATCAATGTTCAAACAGTCGGCTGAGAGCTATCGGGTCATTTCATTGATTACTGGTAGTTACAAGTAGGTAGTACAGCAACCTATCTATGTGGCGGTATAGACCAATCAGGGTCGCACAATCATTGTTATTGCATTACCAATTAACCTTTCGTATGCCGTAATTAGAGACACAATGAAAAAGCCATTGTGTCCCGCGTAGATCTGCGCTCCGGCATACAACGGGTTAATTGTTATAGTGGATTAAGTAACAATTGTGTATGACGGATGTTATAAAGTTAGTTTAATGTTACTATAATATTATGTTATCAGGTGACAATCGAAATGTTACTAAAAGAGTTATGAATATGGAGTTGGTTATGAATATGGTGGTGGTGGTTGGTGGAGTTGGTGTTGTGCATATACATGAATGCAAAGGGGGAGAATCGCCAAACAAAAGATGGATGGATTGTGTGAGGAGTGATATGAAAGAAAAGGGAGTTAGTGATGCCACAACAGATGACAAAAAAAAATGGAAGAAAAAAACATGTTGTGCCGACCCCAAATAACACGTGACAAGGATAGGAAGATGATGATGATGATGAAGGATGACAAGAGACGGTTTCATCCGATTACAAATTAATTAATTAACGGATTTCGTACTCCATCACTCAAGTGTACATTATTTCCGTATTATATTTTCATACTGGCTGCTGCCAGTGCTTTTGCTCGCGTGTATCATAAATCGTGCCAAGAAAACATATTCCTAGGATAAAAAATATCCTATGAGCTACTCCAGGACAAACTAACCGCGTGTCAAATCCGTTCAGTCATTGGAGCATGAGCAAGTAACAAACATACACACATACTCACAAACTTTCGCCTTGTGAATATTATTTTGATATATATATTGCAGTCAATTAGTAATTTCCCACTCAGTTAACAGTGGGTCCGAGTGTTTGCAAATTGTATATAGATCTATCGAAACATCTTGATGACACTTCGTGTGACCCAAGGGTTGGTTTTTACCTTAGACCGAGGACAACGCAACTGAAAGGCTGGCGGCGTTGCCACGCTGATTGGCAACAACGTGGCAACGCCGCCAGTCTTTTGGGCATATTACCAGTCGACAGCAATGTGGAGAAAATTAGTTTAGGGTTTTTATTTATATATTTGTTTTGGTTTTACTGTAATTATAGTTAGGTATCAAAAAGGAAAATAAATAAGGTTCTGATGTTGGATGGGAGTGTATAACTGTCCAACACGATTCGTTAATAGTCAATACGAAAACGGTCAAATTAAAACATCAAACGAATTTGAAGGTTTGAATTATATATGAGTTTTATAAACTCTGAAATTGGCATTTGATGAAGTTATTTTGGTCTTGAATGGCGTAGATCGTTTCAATTCAGTGTATCTTTTTGAATCAAAGCTTAGCCCATATAAAATAAGGAAATAATATTATTAATATTCTTCTGTCGATTAACCGGTAATTTTAAAGAGGCAAAATAAACTCGTTGATTTGAAAAAAGTCTTTCCCAGATATAATTGAGTTACCGGCTTTCTTGACTCTATGATATATTTCATGTGTCAACCGTAATTATAGTCAGTTAAGGAACATGTCCGCGTGGTGGATTACGGCCTATTCCCTCTCCTAGAGAGGAGGCCTGAGTCCCAGCAGTGGGAACATTAAAAAGGCTGATGATAATAATGATGAAGGGACAGTGAACTACGAAAGTTCAAAACTAAAGTTTATCCTTCACGACATCTCTGCCCTTGGAAGAACATTTTTTTTATCAATATAATTCTTTTGTGGAAGGACAATTAATGTCAAAATGGTTGACTTAAATTGTGGGTATACTGTACTTTAAGGAAGTTTGAAAGTAGCACTAGTGGCCAAAAAAATTAAAAGGGAAGCGACGTGTGCGTTGGTCTTATTATAGTATTAGTTTTAAACTTTTAACAACAAATACTTGTGTTCGGTCAGTGAACTTTTGCGTTTCAAAGCCATCTTAAATCTTCTGAACTATCCCGCAGCTCAAACCTTAACTATCACCTCTAAACAAATAGCTAAACATATTAGTTTTCACAGTCAACACTAATAGCAGTATAATTACTTTAAATTGTCTTCCACGTCCTTTCAACATAAGTAGCAATTTAGTAGGAATTACACGATACATTATTTATAGTGAAATCGATCTACTTTTGTACTCAGTGTCTGGTGTAAGTTACTCATGTCGCTAGAAGATGAATCGTTCCTGGAAGGAGGTCAATGTTGTACTGAGAATCACAAGAAAAACGAGGTTAGCAAAAAAAGGTTTAAATAGGTTATAAAGTCTGAACAGTCTACCCACAGATTAAGTGTTAGAACTTTTGTAGATATAGATTTAGTATAGAAAAAGATAGATTAACTTACAAAGCTTTTAGACAGCTTTTTCTACGAACTTTTTGTTTAGGTTCTAACTCAATTGAGAACAGAAAATTAACGCTTGCCAAACAAAATAGGTGTTCAAAATAAATTGTGTATTTGTCTTTCAAAACACTTCGTAAGTCCATTAACTTAAATGTCTAGGGCATAATATGACTTACCTTTATTTTTTTTTAATATTTGATCTTTTTTTTCAAATCAGTTATTTTATCCGTCAGAGATCAAGCATACAACGTGGTAATATCGCTAGTCTGTTGGGCATACTTTCAGTTGAAAGTAATAAGGAGAAAATTTTTGTTTTTCTTGTTTTAATATTTATTTTGTTACAAAATAAATATTAATAAATTCTATTTTCGCATAACATTGCTGTGAAACCGAATGAACGAACGAATGTTCATGGAAACTATTTGTCAAAATACTGAAAGGTTAAAATAAAAGTTCGCTGAAGCGCTACATTGCATAATGTCGTCTAACAGAACTATTAAAATATACAGCGCTAAGATAGCTTTTAGAAGATACTTTTTTCGCGACCAAAATGTCTTAAGCGCCATGAATGTCGTATCACTTACGCGTTTCGTTCAACATGTGTAATGTTCAAAGTGTACGGACTACAATACACCTGAGTCGATTGAAGTGAGTTAATCTTGTGCGTAGTAATAGTTAATCTTGTGTAATATATATCACTCTATTTCTTGTATTTATGTACGAGTTTTAGACGTTCTAGAAAGTACAGATGAAATGAACTCGTCAATATTCTACTCTGATATATTTAAGTATACAAGCTAAACGGCAAATGATCTATCAATATTCAACCTACCGTCGCTAAGTTGAATATCAAATATTTACTCATATGTCTCATTCTATTTGTGTTCTATATTGAAGCTTTCAACGGAATGAAGCCCGCGTATCTATCTATATATATAAAAATGAAACCCGTTTTCCGTTGTCACGACATAGCATGAAAACGGCTTGACCGATTTGACTGTTTTTTTTTTGTTGTGATTGTTATTGTGAGGAAAAGATTTTTATAGAAAAAAAAAATTAGGGTAGTGTAGGGTAGAGTAGAGTAGAGTAGGGTAAAGTAGGGTAGAGTAGGGTAGAGTAAGGTAGAGTAGGGTAGAGTAGGGTAGAGTAGGGTAGAGTAGGGTAGAGTAGGGTAGAGTAGGGTAGAGTAGGGTAGAGTAGGGTAGAGTAGGGTAGAGTAGGGTAGAGTAGGGTAGAGTAGGGTAGAGTAGGGTAGAGTAGGGTAGAGTAGGGTAGAGTAGGGTAGAGTAGGGTAGAGTAGGGTAGAGTAGGGTAGAGTAGGGTAGAGTAGGGTAGAATAGGGTAGAGTAGTAGAGTAAGGTAGAGTAGAGTAGAGTAGGGTAGAGTAGGGTAGAGTAGGGTAGAGTAGGGTAGAGTAGGGTAGAGTAGGGTAGAGTAGGGTAGAGTAGGGTAGAGTAGTAGGGTAGAGTAGGGTAGAGTGGGGTAGAGTGGGGTAGAGTAGGGTAGAGTAGGGTAGAGTAGGGTAGAGTAGGGTAGGGTAGAGTAGGGTAGAGTTGGGTATAGTAGGGTGGAGTAGGGAAGAGCGGGAGCGAAGCCGCGCGGGCAAAAGCTAGTTATTTAATAAAAATATGATACACTTTGTATACTTTCAATACAAATTATACTAAGAGATAGAGAAGCTAATAAAATATTTGGAATACGGCTCGTAATTTGGAGAAAGAACAGGCATCTGAAATCACAATTAGACCATCAAAAATATAAACTCAATCACGACAACTCAAAGAATAAAAAAAATTATTACAATTATAATATTTAAAAGGCAAAAGTTTGTGAGTCGTTTTTTCCTTCATTACGCTGAAATGGCTGAACGGATTTCAATAAAACTTGGCGCATGGGTAGGCCATGTCTTGGAATAGTATATTTACCCCCACTTTATGCCCCACGTTGCCTGGAAGAGATCACAGAATGCGAATAGAAGAACGTTGGCACATAAAACTTCATCGACACTTATTTTACGTTGCGTCCTTTATTTTTCAATTTAGACACTTAATTTTTTTTTTAAACCTACTTACAAAAATAAAGATCATTTAATTTAATACATCAATTATAGAAAGAGCTAAATGATACTAAATTGCTAATTACAAGCCTCCATACATAGATAAAAAAACGTTAAAAGAAAGAACATATAAGTCAAGGCTAAGGAGAAAAGTTAACTATCTATCTTCGAAAAATGTCTGTGCCATTTGCCGTCATCAGGTCGCTACATATCGAAGAGGTGAAACTTCCCAGGGACCTTAATATCTTGTTATGCTAGTGCATAAAAAAATCAAGTGAATTCCTTACTAAAACAGCATTCCTCCAATCAATTTCCATTTTCAACGATAGAAATCGTGCAATTAGAAGGTAATAATATTCCACAACTTTTACATAACGCTATATAGGCCCAAACTAAGCAGAGCGTGTGATATGAGTACTAGAGTATATATATTTCTAAATGCATAACATACTATAGATAATTATTACACCCCAACACAGAACAAATGATCATGCTGTTCACACAAACATTTATCTTAGATGGAAATCCAACAAACGATCGCCGAAATAGCAGTCAGGGCCACTAACCACTAGACCGACAGACTTGTTCAAAGACTTCTGTAACAAATGGTGATAAATCTAAAAACAAAAATAGCATAACGATGAACCACACATTATAAACACCCCTGACAACATTCACATAATAAACACCTCTGCGTAGGTATTCACTGCCTCACTCAATTAACTAGTCTGACGCTGCGAACAATAGCTTCATTTGTCTAAAATTGCTTTCACATAAGCCCTTTCGAATACACGTGACTACATGACGTAGGTACGTAATAATTTCAGTAGGTGTACCAATATTGTGACGTCAGGTACAAGGGTTTAATTACCTGTAGGCTATGTGTTAATAGCCTTTTTTGGGTTTGGAAATAATTGAATAACTTCTGTAGGTTTTTTTTTTGTTAGGGTGTCAAATCATCCAATGACTCACGCTCTTGATGGAGCGAGAGGGCGGGGGGATTTTTACTGGCTAAAACCACATCTACTATGTCCTTTACTTGCTCTTTGCGTTTTAGGATCAAGGGTTTTCTTTTCAGAAAAAGCCCGCGGTCCATCAGCCTTAGCCCGACGGTTTGCTGACATCTCTATAAGGAGCCCGTGAAACTCTATACGCAGTCGACGACTTGGTATCGGTCCGGACAAATACTAAGCGGCCGGACGGCGAGCTACTCATTGCTCGTCGTCCGTAAGCCAGCGCCTAGTGTGGTAGTCGGGGTTGGAGTCGCGGTTGCTGGGGCTTAAATCCCCACACGCGTGTTGTCGTCTCCTTCGCTAGCGTTACTTCGCAGATGGAGACGACCGCCTAAATAACTTCTGTAGGTGAAACAAGAGGTATCGACTTTTACTCGTCAAAGCCTAGCTTTATTGCTTCAGTTGCCCTTTCCGTTCCAGGACCATCCTTTTCAGGGCTTTGAATAACGTTAACAATTTAGTTTTGTTACCTCCATCGCACCGGAGGGACTGACCTGCTATGGAAAAGGCCAGAAGTGTGTGGAAATGGAGAGGAAGGCCATCGTCCAGCAGTGGAATTTAATAGGCTAAATAATAATATATATATATGTCGGAGAATCAATAGTACGGAAGCTTGAGAACGAATGAACGAGCTAAGTGACAAGTGACACATGTCACTTGACAGAATCCGGTCTGACGTTTGCACGAACCGAGCAGTTATAAGTGCCGAGCGCAGAGGCTCGGGGCTCATTCCTCTGTCGGCAGTCGTGCGATGTACAACGTCCTATACTTGGGGACTGTCTCACGGCTCGTTATGTGAAGTGAAAACCTAAAGCTTGCATTATAATAAATCAGTCGTGTGATCTGGAAAAGTCTGTTTATTGCTCGATACCCAGCCAACGCCCACAAAACAGAGTCTTTGGAAAGACCTTCAATGATAATCGGCATCCTCTGCCGACATATATATATATATAATATAATAATCGAAGATATATAACGTGATTAGTAGAGGTAACGTTGGTAACGATATTTGGGCAAACTTGGACCGGTAAATTAACTTAACGTTAACGATGATTTTGTCGGCAAATAGTAATGTTACCATGGCCCAAGATTTCATAACTTTACCAAATGCATGCTGTAAGTACCGTATAAGCTCTGTCACTCATACTAACATCTCTTTGAGATGAATTTAGGCAGGACGCAAACGTGTCTTGTGTCAGATACAAGCTAACGATTAATATTTGATTTCTACTAGAACCAGTATGAAATCATCCACTCCCTGCGCATAGGTAAACATTTTTTGTGTCCAGTTGCTTCTACTTAACACATACTAGTGACGATCCAAAAGTGTTCGGTGTCGGTAACTGTAACAAAAAGTGTCTCCATTTGTGTAGCGCCTTATAGTCTATCAATTTTGTTTCTGTATTCGCAGAAGTACATACATTTACTGGTAATTCATAAAGGCACTAATTTATGCTTTAATTAGGTAGGAGTGCTGGTATCGTACTCATGTTCGATGTTACATTGCACAGACTTGATTTTGTTGGAGATAGGTAATTTATGTATACATTCTGTACTAAATAATTCACTGTGTAATTAGAATAATTATGTCAATCATTAATATATTATAAGATAATATATTCTACAACTATTACACAACTCCGCCTAGTCTCAAGCTAAGCAGAACTTGTATTTTGAATACTAGACATCTTGGCTCTTAGTATTTAAATGTAGATAAATTTTTTTTCTAAGTCTAAGAATAAATATTACTTCCAACCTACATAAGTACTTTCAATTAAGTTGGACGTAGTCAAAAAACATACGAAACTAAAATAAAACCTCGTAAAAAGAAATCAAAGTACCAGGAATAGTTTTAATTATTCCGAACTACTATTCCCTCGACAATTTAATTTTGAAAACCAATCACATTTTTATCCGACTGGGATTAGAACACGGGGCACCCCTCAGATGAGATTTTAAGCCAGGATTGTTACAACTATGGAAAAATGGAATAGTTATATTTTTTTAACATTCCAAATTAAAAATTTAATTTACTAACGAGCTACTGGCATACTAGGCAATGCAGGTGGTATTTTTTTGTCAGAAAGTAGACAGGCAGTCAGGGCAGCAATTTTGCGTTTTATTGGCCCACCGCTCAACCGGCATGCGGCAAACATGACAAGCCCAGCCCCACTTAAGCGTTTTGGAGCGCGGTGTACTGTTTCGAACGCGATCCGTTATTTTAACACCTGCGCTGCGCTCCATAGCACGTTGGCAAACCTTAAGTTTGGACCTTTGGAAGTTAGTCAAAGAGCAAGTCTGTGCAGTACAGGCCAGAATGGGAAGAATAGAGACTTTTACAAACTAAAAAACCTACCGATGTGCTTTCAGTTGCCCTTTGCGTTCCAGGGCTGCGGTATGTTTTTCAAACAAATGCACAGCCCTGGCATCAGCTCAAGCGGGTTTCGTCAATTTAGTTTACAGTGAATCTTACCTGGCGTATACCTCAATATCTCCGCCGGATCTATGGGTGGGGCGTACCACGGCCTCCGCGAGTACACCTTCTTGGTGTTAACCGTGCGTTCACTCGCATCAACGTTGCGGTAACTCGATGGTGACAGGTTTAACATCGCTAAACATCTGATGATACCTGTTAAAGAAAACCTTTATTAACAACCGGTTTGATTACATATATACATTTTGATAACAATTTAAAGAAATTATATAATGATTTATAGATATTATTTTATGAATCGCTGAAAGAAATGTTTATTTTAGCAGATCCAGATACGTACTTTATTGCCCTACCATTTTGTCATAACATAGAAAAGAAAAAATAAATTATGGATATTTGACACGTGTCAGTTTTGACAGCTGTCAGATTGTAGTAAATACTTAATTCCAGGGTAAGGTAAATTTTCCTGAAGTCCTTAATTATTGATAATTTAGTGTCGTTGGGGACTAGAATAATAATTATTTTAAGATTTATTTATAGCTATTACATGTAACAATATTGTTTAATAAAGATTATAGCCAAATGAGGTGAATAGAAACGTAGGGGTGAATAGAAACAAAACTTTGAAGTCCTTCCCCAAACTTCGCCACAACAACCGATCCCTTGAAGGGTATTTTCACGATATTTGAATATTTTTTGTATCAAGTAACTAAACAACAACAAATAAACAATCAACAATTATTGTTCCATTAGTACAATTTATGGAAAAATAAATTATTATTCGGTAAAACAAAAGCCAGACTTGTCTATATTCGTTGACATCTAAATGTTACCTTTAAGTTGGCTTTACCTATTTGTAGCCACCGGCTAAGGCTGCCGGCTACAATAAACTGCGGGTAAACCTTTCAAGATTTACTAAAATAAACCGTGGGTAAACCTTTTTAGGTTTACTAAACGTAGACACGATGTTGAAGAAAGTACTAAGTTTAGAAACAGTTCGTTTGAACCACGGCCTTTCGGGTAGACAAAACTAGCCATTTTACTAAGAAGTTTCAAGATATATATAATCACAGAATGCTATTACGTAATATTTTTCGTCCTATGTATGTAAATGTACGGTACAAGTATACCTAAAATCTTTAATATACACTAATTTACACATAAAATTAATATAGTACCTACACAATGAAATCCAGTGTACAGTATAAACTTACATAAAAGGCAGGTATATCAAAATATTTTAATCAAACTAATATTATGCTGATCATATTGGATGATCTAATTTTAGTCATCACTTTGAATTGAGTAACTACCCAATTCAAAGTGATGACTATTTTTTTTTTTATATCGAGTAAAACATAACCCTCATCTGACGCAACGAATAAAAACGAACTAAATTAAAAAACCCCAAATAGGTTGAAACATTTTTTCAAATCCTTTCAAAATCCTTAATGTTAGAAGCCTTTTAAATCTGTTGTAAGAGGAAACTGTCTAATAACACCAAAGATTTTATATATCCTACTAGTAGGATATATAAAATCTTTGAATAACACAAAAAGAATGCACAAACTGAAATGTGACGTCACTGGTATAACGACACGGTGGAGCTTCTGGTAACTGTCCGGACCGAGCCCAAGATGTCGTCGGCGCGCACTGTTCTCGCGCGCCTCAAGGAGTTGTCAGCAACAGGAGGGGCCCAGCTGGGTCGAAGCCTACCGGGGTCGGGGTTACCGGAAGGAAACTCGAGCCCCAGTATGAAGAGGCTAGAAGGAACGGGGTGGGTTTTTAGTCAGTAAGAGTCTGACATTATCTCCCACTTCACCCAAGAGCGGGGGTTGTCATTAGGTGATTTTTGCCCACCGTAAAAAAAGACTGTTATATAAAACGCGTTTAAGCGTAGGAAAAAGATAGTGAGAGCCACACGCCCACTCTTTGTCATACAAATAAAAAATGTTAGAAATAATAATTGCTGTTTTATGTTTCATACTGTTTTCAGAAAACGATTTGTTTTTACTGTTAGGTATTTGTAGTTTGATACTAAAATTTACACAGGCCCAATTAACCCAGACTGATGCATTAAAATGCTATAACTTACGAGTTACTAATTGCGACAATGTATAGACTCTTTTCTTCTCAAAGAGTTATGAGGAGGACGAAAAAGAGGAGTGCTTTTTGAATTTTTTATATTAGCTTCATACAAGCTTTGTTAGCTACTCGACTCCTAGGCATTTACTTTCAAAGCATGGGCATAGTTTTCAAGAAGAACTCAAGACTCATTTTGTTTTTCTGCTGTACTAATCATCATCTAAACCTAAGTTATTGAGTGCGTGTAGACCTGCACTTGGGGGGACTTAACAAATGCTGCTGATGCTGCAACTAACGTAGTCACTTGACCAAAAAGTTTTAAAGACTCATAGGTCAAAGAACATAGGTATATTGGTAGCAGTGTATTGTGACTGGAATGTTTGCTGAGAACAGAGTTACTGATTTTCATGGGCTCCTGAGAAGACTCAAGGCATCTTTCCTGACTCGACTGGTCCTATGTAAAAATCAGATAGTGTCTAAAGTATTTTGCTATGTGTACCTGGGTAGATGTTAGTTAAGTTTAGTTATTTTATTAATGTAATGATTCAATAATTTTCTTGTCTGTTTGATTTATTTATTATGCTATTATAATTCAATTTTATTTTGTTCAATAATGTTTCTGTAAGTTTTTTCCTGAAATAAACTATAAATAATAAATATTACGTAGTTTGATTTTTTATGTTTGTCAAGAACTTTGGAGGTACAGATGAGATTGTGAAAATTCTTCGCAACTGACAGAAAGTTTCACGTGAAATAATGGACGGTAGGTACTTGTGAAAGAAGCCACGGGAACAAACCATCCAATTACTACAGGGTCTGACCTTTTTGAAATAAACCACAAAATAAGAAACCAAATACAACGCACGAAGGTGAAACCTCTTTGAAATGTTTTACCTACAGAGTGAGGTGCGACCATACTCGGCCGCAAAGTGAGAAATGAAAATATAAACCTTTTGACGTACGTACGTACTCGTAATATTGTTACTGTGAAGAATAGTTTTCAAGGAGAAGAAACATTTTAAGGAATGTAAAACATTGTTACCAACGGCTGGCAGACGAATATTGGGATTGGCACAAGAAAACATACCGGCCCAGTGCCAGTCAGGCTCGCGCACCAAGAGTCACCGCACGCGGAACTCAAAAAAAACGCCGCCACTAAAAAAAACGCTAAAAGCGGTCTCAAAAAAAAGCTAGAAGCCGCCGCAAAAACAGCTAAAGCGCGCGAGAGCTTGTGGCCGGAGTAGCTTAAAAAAAGCTTGCAGCGGTTTTTTTTTTTGTGGCCCGTGTCACAGCAAGAGTTCCGTTCAGTTCCCGTATGTGATAGGTTCAATTTCTGTATCGAGTCTCGAAATTTTTTCCAAATCGCACAACGTGAATATTTTTTTGTAACTACTTTACAGGTTTAAGACTTTTTACGATACTTGTGCTCTAAGACTGCTTTATACAAAATTTCAGGATTCTCCGTCAACGGCAAGTATCTTTATCATCATCATCATCATCAGCCTTTTCAATGTCCCCACTACTGGGACTCAGACCTCCTCTCTAGGAGAGGGAATTGGCCGTAATTCACCACGCGGGCCCAATACGAGTTGGTGGATGTCACATGTCTTCGAATGCACCGTTTTGAGAGCAGTGGTAATGAAATAAATGCTGGGTTCGAACCCGCGACCGACAACTCGTAAGTCAGGGCCGTTACCTTTCAGCCACCACTGCTCTCAAGCCTTTACCTTTATAGGTTTTAATATCAAATGCGGCCAAACTGCGATTCGCTTTTCCATCCAGAATCTATACATAAATATCCAATGTTACCTAATTGTGACAGGTCCTAAATAAAAGATTTCACAAATTTATCTGTTTGTCTACCTTGTCAAATCCTAAATACTTTTAATGAGCTCAGAAGAGTTTATATAACGTGAAAATGCGTGTTCATTCACGTTTGTTGTTGAAGGTTTTTACACAAACCTGTTATATAACGCATTATTATAACAGCACCTACCCTTTCTCACTCAAAACAACACTGAGTAACAAAAGAAATACAAAGCCACTGGAACACATTTAAATTGCTCGCTTTGACAAAGCATTTATTCTTACAAGTCGTCATGAAATATAAAAATCCGAGCAAGTGCGAGTCTGAATTGCTGGTTTCATTCAAACTTAGGGATGTCATCCATCTATCCTCAGCCTTTTTAATGTTCCCACTGTTGGAACTCAGGCCTCCTCTCTTGGAAAGGGGATGGGCCGTAATGCACCATGCAGGCCCAGTGCGGGTTGATGAATGTTACATGTCTTTGAATTTTTGGTTCTAGGACATGCCACTTACTTAGGGATATAAATAGTTCAATTTTTGAATCGAGTTTTGAAAGTTTACTGAATCGTAAAAAAAAAAAAATTGTTTTGTGACGTAACTGCACATTTACAGTTTTCAGACTTTTCCTATACTTGTACAACAAGACTTTGCTTCATGGCATATTTCAAAATTCTAAGTCAAAGGGTATTTATTAATATTTGCTGGAAAATCAAAAGCTATAAGGTTTTCATTTTCCAGCGAGTGTCAAAATATGCGCAGAAGTGAAGCATTATTATTTAGCTTTATTATTTAAATTTCGTTGACAAAGAAGTTTGTTCTTTGCATTGAAACTTAAAGTAGCAGACTAAAGGCCTATTTGATAATAATTTCAGCGCTGGAATGGCCCGCGTTCCTGAGAAAAAGGTTCTTGACAGATTGACAGTCGGACAGCAAAATAAATCTATATAAGTGTTCCGTTTTTGTTAACTTTGGTACAGAACCCTAAAAACGAAGGTAAATCCCTCAAAAATAGCATTCCCGAAATAACATTTCCAACATTTTAACTTTGTCGAAAAAAAGTATATAAGGAAGTTGAGTAACAACAACAAAATGACGAGCGGATTTTTTTTCTACAAAAATCATAATTTTCTGAGTTCTGATGAAATCACTTTACAGAATAATATCATGTGTTAAGGTGCAATACTTTAAATCAGACTTTCCTTGGACCCACTCATATACAATCTTATTTTTAGTATATATGTAAAATCTGAAACTCCTGTCCAGCATTAATATGTAAAGAATCCTACTAATATTATAAATGCGAAAGTTTGTATGTATGGATGGATGTATGGATGTTTGTTACTCTTTCACGCAAAAACCACTGAACGGATCTCGATGAAACTTGGTACACGAGTAGACCATATCCCAGAATAACATAAGATACTTTTTATCCTAGGATTATGTATGCGGTTGAAACCGCGGGTAAAAGCTAGTTTGTGTATAAAATTTCAAAACTATACTAGGAAAAATCACAAAGCTATAAGCCAGTTATGGTGCCTGGTTAGCAACATAAATACATGGTCACCGGGCCACCTGGGCGACTGAGAGGTAGCAAAACACCGCACCCAACTGTGCGCTGTCGCCTAAAACCCGCTACGACCTGCCGTGATCTGTTTTGTACTTAGTATTAGTAGTGTCCAACTTGTGACCTCTTTTAAACATTTTTGGAAAAAAATATTACAGTGTAAAAAATATTGGAATCAATTCAGTTACTGATTCTGAACGAACTATATTCAGTTTCACATAATATACGCACAAAATTTCATTTAAATCGGTCAAATCACTTAGGAAATGTTAAGTTACGTACAGAAGAACTATCTATATATATAAAAATCAATGCCACTTTTCGTTGTTATTTTATAACTCAAGAACGGGCTCACCTATCCAAACCAAATTTTTAGGCTTTGTTCGGACTATTTAGTAGATGGTTTATGTGAAGTTTGGTAGGGTAGGGTAGAGTAGGGTAGAGTAGGGTAGAGTAGGGTAGGGTAGGGTAGGGTAGGGTAGAGTAGGGTAGAGTAGAGTAGAGTAGGGTAGGGTAGAATAGGGTAGAGTAGGGTAGGGTAGGGTAGAGTAGGGTAGGGTAGAGTAGGGTAGAGTAAGGTAGAGTAGGGAAGAGCGGGAGCGAAGCCGAGCGGGCAAAAGCTATACATATATAAAAGTTATACATATAGGTATTTGCATATAAAGATTTTTGTCAAAAATAAAAGGTTTGGTTATTACATCATCCTAGCGTCATTCCAAACTTTTGTTATTTCAATTCTCGAATAGTTCTAGAGCTCAATCTTAACTGACGGTAGATCTACGGTAGATCGAGCGAGTCGAGAAAATGCCTGTTTACCATTGCTTTGAAGGTTGACATTCAAACCGTAAAGAACACAGTTACCAACAAAAAGTTCCACTTTATGATGGATGCACTTACTAAGTACAACTCATTAATACGTTCATCAAGTGCCAATGGTAGCTTAATATACGTTTGGTAAGTGAGAAAACATCTAATGACTCCACCTGCTCCAAGGCTTAAGGAGAGGTTGTGTCAGACTTTACTGACTAAAATGACATCTCCTTCAGTTACCCTTTGTGTTCAAGGACCACGAGTTTCCGTTTCAGAGGTCAACCTATAACACCAGAAGGCTTCGGCCCTGCCGGGTTCTTAAGTTTTTGCTGACATCCCTTATAGGTGTGTGTGGGACACTACGCGCTGTCAACGGCTCGGATACTAAACGGCCGGACGGTGAACTATCCATTGCTTGTCGTCTCCAAGCCTACGTCTATGGACGTCTGGTAGACTATAAGTTATCGGAAGATACTGGAATGAAGAAGGCCGGCAGGTAAATAAAGCTTTCTCGGTTTTTAACCACTTAAACCCCAAGCAAACTCAAACCCCAAGCGAACACGAAAAAGCCTTCGCGAGTGATTTCGCGCCATTCGAATTCGGTAACACCAAGCAACGCCAAAAAGGAGTTAGAGAAGGACCAGTACCCCTAGCCAAGTTGCTAATCTGCAATAGTTAACGCTTGTAGAAAGCTTCAAATGTACGGGAACGACGTCGTCTCAACGCTCAGTCACGTGGTCAGAACAAAAGGTGACAAAAGAATTGGCGGCAAGGTCAACTCGAAACGTTCGACGCAAGCGAAACGATTGTAACTTGGCTAGGGGGGCAGGAGTGGGTTTTTAGTCAGTAAGGGTTGGACACTATCTCCTGCTCCACCCAAGAGCGGGGGATCTAATTAAATGATTTTCCCACCTAAAAAAATACTGTTCGAAATAAAATGTAGTTTAGAATGATGATAAATAATTTCAAATCTTCACTTAGCCGGAAACAAAGCATAATAACAGCTTTACCAGACCCACTAGATCCTATTACTACTACCTACGTTCCTTTTTTCTTTACCAGTACAAATACTACTTTCACAACATCATTCAGAATAAAGCATTTTCTTTTTCTTGCATTTTATGACACTATAAATAAGTGCTTGGAGTTGTCTGCAGTTTCCTTGAAGCAGATAAAACACAACGTTTATTTTTCCGAACGTGATTGCTGCTTTTAAACCGCACTACCCGTCCTACATATTTTTTAAACCAGAAATTATCAAATTCCGCTCTGGGCGGAGCAAGAGGGAGTATCAACATTTTACTAAAACCTGCCTGTAATATCTCTAGTTGCCTTTAGTATTCCAGGGCCGCGGTTACTCTATCAAACAAGAATTCTGCAGCCTTAGTAAGTACCTGGTCTACCTTCGGGAAAATAGATTTATTTTTACTAAACAATTTGGTAAAATGTTTTCTTTACGATACTATACACTATGTTCATGATGATGCTTGATATACATATATTTTTTATTCTTTTATAAATTTAGGGACTTTTGGTCACAGTAAGACCATGCCAGCCGCATCGTAATCTAATACAAGTAAAGCTACCTTGAACCTTATCTACTATTAGACCTCTAAAACCTTACTCACTAATTCACAAACAGTGACAGCTGCGTAAGAAAGGGGCTCGGACACTCGGACAGTATACTCTGAATAAAACCAATATCTATCAAATTAATTTTGAAATTATTCACCAGCACCTTAAAGACAACCGTTGATTTGACACAATTCAAGTATTTATTATTGCTAATTCATTCTCATAATTATTTAAGCTACTATATAGTCATTTATCCATAATATACATTCTGAATGTTGAAAAGTAATCGTTTGTTTAAGGATGGTCATGTGAAGAAGAGAGATAAAAGCATGTTACTAAAAGAGTCATGAAGACAGAGACGCCAAAGAAATATTTGGAATTTAAAATTATTCTCTCTTATTGCATCTACCATATTTTTCTTTCCATCAGTCGAAGGTAGACTGGTAGAAAATGCCTAAGGCATGAAATCAGCCATTGTACATTTCTGTGCATAAAATGTTTAATAAATGACCCGTATGAGTATTTATATGATAATAAAGAAGTTAGTGATAGCGTGACGGTGGATAGGACGGAATGGAAGAAAAAATGTTTTACGGTGACTCCAAATAAAGCAGGACTTGATAACTTAACCAAGTTAACGCTAAAACAAATGGGAATTACGTGGTCAGAACAAAGGAATCGGAGGTGTTACCGAATATAGAAAGATATTCAAAACGAAACAGTCGTAATTTGGCTAGGCCTGCAGGGCAGAAATATGATGTTTTTTTTAAGCTCACGTTTGACCACTAAGTATCTCACCTGATGGTATGCGATAATGTGGCCGACGATGGAGCACGCTTGCCTAGAAGTAACTTATTCACTATTGTCTTAAAGACCCCAAGATAGTAGTTATCAGACACACATTACCTAAACATTCTAGTTATGAAAACTAAAGCAAACTTTCAAAACGTTTTACCTACACGTGAGATAGTGTCGGTCCAGCCAAATAGACGTCGTAACTCTTTCAAAGCAACTCGAACAGAAATACAAAATGCCCTGTGACCCGCGGCTGTTCAGATATTGGCAGCTTTTGGCTACTATCTGAATAATATTTTGGCAAAGGTATTGGAGGCATTTTTGCACACTTTGCTTTCGCTAAAATATACATTTTTCCTTCAGTCACTCGAACCGAATATGGTAAAGAGCAGAACGGGACTCTATATTATTTTTACCAATTTACATCTTTCGATATTTTTTTTTATATTATTATTATTTTTAGGTTCGCGCTTGACCAATATCTTACCTGATGTAAAACAACGATGTCTTGTGACTATGGAGCATGGTTGCCTAGAAGTAATCTGACTAGGTTAGTAGATAGCTAGTCAAGAGTGAATATTTTTGATTCAAAGGTCTCAGGTTGTAGCTGTCACGAAACACAGACTACGGCAGGGAATTCTACTCCTTAAAAGTACGCATAATTAATGTGTTATGTTAAGTTTTTTTTTTATTGTTGATAGGTTTGCGCTTGACCGCCATCTCACCTGCTGGAAAGCGACGATGCGGTCGACGATGGAACGCGCTTACCTAGAAGAAACCTATTCACTCTGGACTTAAAGATTAGTATGTGAAGATAAGAATCGGATTAAGGAATGTGAATGTTTAGTACAAACGAAAACCAACTTTATTAAAAAAAATCGAATCATTAAAAATAACCTTAGCTATTTAACCATTTTGCCAGGGTCGGTAATTATATATTACTAGCTTTTGCCCGCGCGGCTTCGCTCCCGCTCTTCCCTACTCTACCCTACTCTACCCTACTCTACCCTACTCTACCCTACTCTACCCTACTCTACCCTACTCTACCCTACTCTACCCTACTCTACCCTACTCTACTCTACTCTACCCTGAGTAGGAGAGTAGGGTAGAGTACTCTACTGTCCGTCACCTGGCTTTAAGCTACCTACCAACCAAATTTCAGCCATTTCTGTACAGCCATTCTTGAGTTATAAGTGTTGTAACAAACACGACTTTCTTTTATATATATAGAATTATTTACGATCAAACCCTCTATCTCGTGAGCTCATATGTCACCTACAAAAGTAGCACTAGGAATCGAAGGGTAAAATGAGACGTATTTGGTGATAAATAGCCTAGCCTTGGTGAAATTGACACGAAAGTATTGGTCGGATTAATCTGAGGGTTAACCAATTTTAAATAACATACGTTACTAAGGAGCCTCGTTAATAACAGTGAACCCGGGGCCCTAGCTCGAAAGCAAAGAAAAAACATAGAAGTGGATTTTGGTTAGTAAAAGTTTGAAACGCTCTCGCGCTTCTCCTAAGAGCAGAAGAAGTCATTGGATGATTTCACACCTAAAAAAGTACAATTTAGATATTACAAAATATACATAAGTAAGTGTTCTGCGTTCTCGTTATCGTTATCTGTGTTCTGCCACAGTAAGTGGCTTACAAAATAATATTAATAAAATAGGTATCTATAATTATTATTAATATTGTAGCTCACAATATTGGGTAAATATACACATTACTTATAACTTAAACTTACTAATTAATTAAAGATCTTTTAAATTTTCTTGCCAAGAGGTATATCGTGTTCCCATCGTGATATCGTGATCCTAATTTTGGGTTGTGAAGGTCAGATAGCCAGTTAACTATGTAAAGGGCTTATAATTGTGCACGTGTGTGAGTGTGTGTGTGTGTATCTATATGTGCGTGGTACTTATTGTCAAACTAATTACAGCCCCATATCATGTTCTAACAATAACTGTCCATTCCAGGCTGCCTGGATGAGATCGCGGTATGCGAGGCCACCCATTGTATGTAGGAATTTCATTTTTTTTAATTTATCGTATTTTATGTACAATAAAGCATATAATAAATAAAAAAAATGTTAAGGCAATCGATTCGACAGAAAACTAAACCAAAAATAGATGACAAAAGACCTACGAAGGTGTTCAATTTTGCTGGTCAATCAAAATGGCTGCCGCTATGGGTCAGATAATCTGCTGCTAAACTTGATTGAAATTTCCCATCCAATCTACCAAGAAATGTAACAACAATATTGTGACACCTTTTCTTTAATAGAAGGTAAATAATAGCCTCTAGTATATTTTCCGCCCTTCCAGTCGGTAGGGCGGTAAATAAGCATTAGTGTCGTCACGGTTTACTAGGCTTTATTAAAATGGACTTAGACATAAGTTTTAATTAGGATCCTTTATTTTGCCCTTCATATTATACGATTCTTAATGAAGCAAAATATTGTTAGCACCTTAGCGAATTCATTATCCCCATTAATTCTGACCTTTATTGTTTTTGATTTGTTAAATTTATTTGAGGTCGGCGTAACGCGTATTTTTCTGTTGTATATTCACAAATGTCTTTAATTATTTTTTATTTTCATCTCAACTTCATGCTACAATTAGCTCTCATTCATCATTGATCTGGTTAAACAATCTAATAAAAAATATATTGTATTGTCCCGAAATACAGGCTTACAGCCTAGTTTAGGCATCAGTCCTCCGCAATAATAAAACGGTTGCCTCAATATTTTTTAACCGACTTCTAAAAAAGGAGGAGGTTCTCAACTCGGATGTTTGTATTTTTTTTATGTTCGTTCGTGCATAACTTCGTCGCTTGCCAACCGATTTGACCAAAAAAATCTGACTGAAATGGCGAAATCGAGGGAACTCCTCAAATTCTATTTAATTTTTAGTGTAGTCGATTATTATTTATCATCGATTATATACATTTTGTTTTACACTTTGTCCCTCCCTAAGAATCACTCTTGTAAATAAGCATACACATATAAGACGCCCGGACATAGAACACATATCTGTAAGCTATACAATCATTTATTCCGTGTGGAAATCGAAACCGCGATACAAAACGAGTATAAATTTTCTTAGCATGATGTTTAATAAAGTCAAAATTATTAATAGTTTTTAGATTTAATTTGGCGATCAAAAATACGAGCCACCGTCGATTACACAGCCGCCAACCCATCTACTTAAATAATTATTTTTAATCATTTAGCGCTGTTCCGTTTATAGAATCCATTTTCATCATTCATGAACTGAAATGAAAGCAACGACCTATTCAAAAATAATAAATTGATGAATTTGGCATTGCCTAAGTGCTTTCTTTTGAGATTTCAGGTTTGGTTTCCACTGGATAAGTGACTTTTGTGTAGTTTAAGTAGATACATTACGACAACAACGTAATTTTTTTTAGCTTTCTAAATTGCGAGTAACGTTTGAAGACAGCCTTTTTTCTTTCTTTCGTATTTCTTTTAGGCCTAACAGGTTCTTTTAGGATAAAATTGTGTCGTGTTAGTAACGTTGGGCATTAGATTGCATTCATGCCTAATGAATGATAAAAATATACTTATATAAAAAAAAAAAACATTTTTGTCACAGTTGTGTACATGCATAACAGTACCTGAAATGTTATACAACCAAACCTTTTATTTAATGCAAATGTACCTATATATAATTTTTATTACTATATTTTATTATACCTTGTAGGGTGCAAATGTGGTTTATTGTACAAATTTCAAGTTGTACGGTACGACATGTACAAAACTTCAAACACATTATTAAATTAGGCTGTCGTGTAATGCGTGGCGCAGTGATTTTTTATTAGGAAAAAGTGTGTGAACGACAAGGAAGCGCTCGCCGGACTGCGCGGCGGAGCGCGGGGGTGGGGCGCGACGCTCGCGTACGCCGTTTTGCGCGGGAAGGCACAGACGCGTGCATGGCTTTATTAAGTTTAGTCCTACAACCTATTTTTTTTACTATTTCAAATATTTATTATTTACTTTTTAATTAATCTGACGCACCTAGTTAGATGTCACCGACCTTATTGCAAATTCCCACCTTTATTAAATAATCACAAGCAATTAATGTATAAAATGCAAGGAGGAAAAAAACTTAATTCGCTGTATGTCTCTAGACTATCATTAAGAATTTTATAGAGCGTGGAAGTGGTTCCGTAGTGGAATAATTAAAAACAGGCGTCGGACCGACTGCAATTCTATAAAGTACTCCTATTACTCTGGGCATTAGCCTTATGGCTTCGAAGGCGTGCTTGGGAACTAATGTACCATAAGTATATGATTAGTACTGTGTGGCTACTAAGGGTCTGTATATATTTTTATCTTTGATTAGCTTCTACCAGAGACAATAGCCGCGTGGAACTCGAAAATTATGCCAGAGGAACATACTTATGTCTTTATCTAGGACATGACTCATAGGGTTCATGCAAATCTGTTCAACCGAAAAGATATAGTAACAAGTTTTCAATGAAAATATTTTTTTTCATAGGAAGCTTTTATAGCGCAGTATTCCTGTATAATACTCGTCAAGACGAATCATATGAGCCCAAACTCGATGGATTTGTGTTGTTTAACTACTGAGTTCCTACGACCACCTTCCGGTTCCATCATCAGATCAGCTCCATGTCATAATCATTTTGCGTTGTCATCTGATTTACACTTGCATGCAAAATTTCAGCTCGCAAATACAAATTTGGCTGACAGTGGGCATATATTCAGAAAAATACAATTCATAATTTATGAAATAATAAACCTGTTAAAACTATTACAGGTTTAACTAAAAGTTCGAGGAAATTACTTAACTCAGTTTTCATTGTTACACTATTTTATGGTTAGATTCAAAATGGCGGATGTAGCACAGCAAATTAAATTATATCAGATTATTTCATTTGTAAAAGAATTGTAAGACTAAATAAGTAACTTTCACCCCGAGGTAAGCACTGTGCTTTTCATTACGAATACAAGGAAAGTAAAAATAAAATAATAAAAAGTTTGTAAAACCTGAGTCGTCGTACCTATGATTTTAGGTAGGTATCTTTCTTCTGAATTGGGCGGCTAAGGTTTTCTATTACTACTTGAGCCTTTTCTTTTAAGAAATTAAGCGTTATGTAAATCACTATTTTAATCTGATGAAGTTATCATTTTCTGCTGTACAGAAATGTAAACAAAACTCTACAACTCGAAAAAAAACCAATGACGGATTGCCACGTTCCCGCCATTTTGTTTTTTTTTCTGTGGTCGGCCAGCTATCCAGCCTTTATTTTTCATTATTGAAAAATTATAGATTTATTTGTAATTTATTAAAAATAAAGTATTTTAAAAAAGCAATTGAAAGATTGTAGTTGGCCCAAAAAATAAAATATCTTACAACAATTTACGGATAATTAAAACAGTCACTAACTTCATATAACAAGTCCCGCCAAAAACACCCAAACATTTTTTTCAAGTTTATAAGCAGAATAATTGTTTTTGGTATGCATTTTTATCGATGAACCAAATACTTAATATTGGTGTACTAAATGATGTTTATTATTTCTATAATCTATCAATCTTTATTATTAGGCCTGAAGGACTTTGTATCCATGGTCAAAAAATATTTTTTTTTAATAATTCAAAATGGTTTCAAGAACCTCGTACACACTGCATAAATGAATATACCTACTTATTATTTAATTTTATTTTTCCGAACTTTTACTGACGTGATATTATTTTAATAATTATTTTATATTATAAATAATAATCTTGTCCGCGGTATTGTAAATTTTCGGCTATACTCGTATCTTGGCCAACCCATTTAATTCGCAAGATTTAATTACAGACAAACAAAATAAAAGATTGTAAAAAGTCGATCTGATACACTAGGAACTGTAAAAATGTTTTTACTATACTGTATCTATATTAAAATAATTATATCAATATTCAATCAATTTATTAATCAAAAAACAACTACTGCTTAATAGCTGAAACGCTGCTTGATTGCTTTCGTCATTGAAAAGTTCTGTATTATTATCGAGCAAAGTTTAAAAGCTGCTATTTACTTAATTATATACCGTGGTTGCCTAAAACAAACAGGTGTGTTGTGTGGTTTATCCTGAGTGGACACCACAGTGCAATTTATGTTGACCGCACCAAAAACCACACCAAATTGGACCAAGTGTAGATAAAAAGTGAAATAAAAATATACCACCAGTTTTGATTATGAAAAAAAAATTGTTTTTGATAAGGTTTCTTATTCAGGAAAATTATCTTGAAATCATTCTCTTTCTCCATTCTATTATACAAAAGATATTTTATTTCATTTACAATGTCATTTTATAGTTAGAAAGACACCATTCTGACGTATTTTTTTCGGCGGGAAAATCATCCAATGACATCCCGCTCTTGGGTGGAGCGGAAGGTAGTGTCAGACTTTTACTGACTAAAACCCACCCTGTTCCTTCGTACCTTCACACCGAGGCTGGGCTTTCGGAGCTAATCCTGGCCCCAGTAGGCTTCGACCCAGCTGGGTCCCTCTACTGTTGCTGACAACTCCTTGAGGCGCGCGAGAACAGTGTACACCGTCGACGATTTGGGCTCGGTCCGGACAGTTACCGGACGATCGGACAGCGAGCTACCCATTGCTCGCCGTCCACAAGGTCGCACCTACGGTGGCCGGAAATCGGGATCGGAATCCCAGCGGCGGCGAGAGCGCCGTTGCTTCAATTCCAATCAATCATATTATATCGGTTACCTTCCGAAACCAAATCAAATCAGAGGTCCGTTTATCGTCATGGTATATAACTATGTGTGATTTTGCGAATTGTAGTGCAAAGAAACCGACATTCCCTTTTCACCTGTAGATGGTTGTCGTGAAAGGCAGCAAATGGTCGTAAAGAGATCAAGACCTGTCATTCAAGGCATTACAATGCGTTTGGCTATACCTGGTCATTACGCCTCGTTCATTCTTAGGTTGAATCATTTGGCGTTCAAGGATCGTGAATTAAGTTTGCTTTAAATTGTTGTAATTGTATTTTTTATATTATATTATATTTTTAATTTATTTATATTTTGTATCAGGAACATGGTCCAAGCTATTAGTAGTCGGGGTTCTAAAGAGAGAAATCTCCTAACAATACGAGCCATGTCCAAAAGTACCGCTTTCTAAATCAAACCCTTGCAGCCGCCTAACGAAAGCCTTGTGAGGTGTTGGTCGAACTTCATGACGATTAACCCATTGAAATAATTGATCCATATCTTTTTTTTCATGGTGGGAAAAATCATCCAATGACAAACCCCGCTCTTGAACAGAGCGGGAGATAGTGTCAGACTCTTACTGTATAAAAGCCCACCCCGTTTCTTCGTGCCTTTCTTACCGGGAACGATCTTCCCTTTTGGATAACCCTAGCCCCAGTAAGCTTCGACCCGGCTGGGCCTCGGCTGTTGCTAACAGCTCCTTGAGGCCCGCGGGAACAATGCGCGCCGTCGAAGACTTGGGCTCGGTCAGTTACCGGACGGTCGGACAGCGAGCTACCCAATGCTCGCCGTCCGCAAGCCCGCGCCTACGGTGGCCGATCGGTACAGTGGATCGATCCATATCTTACACGTCAATAACCTTGCGAGCCAAGTCAATATTACAACGATTTGCTTATTTTATTCGGCTTTGAAAAGGTTCGTGTCATGCTAAGAATAGATTTGGTATGTCCCAGTTTATTACCACCTAATAAAACTTTTGTATTCCTATTTATAATCCGTTCTAATTTAACAACTAAGTATTTAAATTAGCTTCTTGAAAGTAAATCAGAACAGGCGAATTCAGCCTATGTTAAATATTTCCCTTAATTAGCTTACTTCGAAAAATGTTTTCAGCTTCATAAAGTTTAATTTAGGAGTTAGTTAGGTATTAGACTTTCAATCGAAATAATCTGTCTTTGTAAATAACCCTTTTAATTGGCCCTTTTCTTTATTGATAGGAGAAAATGGAGAAACATTCCAGTAATTATTAATTAGCAAAATTCCGCTGCGAAACACCAGCTCCATTGTTAAGGTGATTATATAAAATGAGCTATATAATAGGAAAAGATAATTATATATCTTGGAGCCTTAAGTTTATTAGATCATTTTAAGATTCTGTAGAAAACGTGATGTTTGAGTAAAATCTTGAAATAACAATCTTTTGTTACTACAGAGAGATAATAATTTATTAGGTTATTTTTTATCATGGATAAGCTCATCATCATCATCATTTCAGCCGATAGGCGTCCACTGTTGGACATAGACTTCCCCCAAGTGTTGCCACAATGAACGATCCTATGCGTCCCACATCCATCGGATTCCCGCAACCTTCACCAGGTCATCGGTCTACCTTGTAGGAGACCTTCCGACGCTGCGTCTTGCGGCACGAGGCGATAGGCTCGCGTTTGAAAATTATCTCAGCTGATGGTATACGAAAATGTGGGCGATGATGGAGCACGCTTACTTAGAAGTAAAACTTTCACTCATGACTCAAAGACCTGCAGAGAATTCCACTCCTTTGTGCAATTCTCTACAGCTAAGAAACTACGCATAATAAATATGTTTTTTTTTTTTTCATTAATTTTATTAGTTCGACACATTACACTGCATGTGACCCAACAAACAATCCAAGTTAGACCAGTAGGTATTTCACCTGAAAGTAAGCGATGATATAGTCGACGATATCTACATTGGCGGTCTAGCATGCTAAAGCCTGCTTATAAAGTGACCTCCTCCATAGTAAGCTGATGGAAGAGTATTAAAATAAATATTCCAGGTAACAGGAAAACTATTTCCAGCAAAAGGAAAACGCAATGCACAATATCCTTGAAACTTCCTTTATTCTTAAAGAAAAGAAGACTTAAATATATAAACTATTTTAAAGACAAACGCAATTCCTTGTTGGCCTGCGACAGCAGGAAACCTTTTAAAATTCTATCGAGTTCGAACAATGATAGTTGTTTATATATTGCCTTGTGCGTAATAAAATTGCGGATGGGAAAAAACGTTTTCCTAAAGAACGTGACTCTGTTGTCATTTGTTTTGTTTTACTTTGACTTTGACTTTGACTTTGATTTCATGATTAGCTACCTAGCATTTTGTCCCACGGCTGGGCAAAGGTCAATACAATTAAGTCCTTTATGTGGGCAATATGTAAGCAGATTAAGGTTTATTAGTAAAGGTGGGAATTGGATTTTTATTACAGTTTATTTACGCCATTGATATATTAGCTTGTAGGTGGAATAAAGTAGTGATTCTCGGTGGGTGAGTGTCATGACATTTTTGCTGTCAAGAGCTAGGTAGACCCACATGGAAATGTAGGTCGAAAGTCACTATGATAAATAGTATTCTTGGTAACTCCTCTGCTACTTATTAGCCTCAAGTTGACAAGAAGACAGTGGAAGGTTTTAACATAATTTAGTGTTAACCCTTCAGATACCGTCAATTAGAGACACAATAGTAAGACAATAGATGCGCGGCCACCGGTGGTCGCTTGGGGATTCATGAATTAATGGCTATTTTGCTGTACTAAATAAAGTAAATAAAGCTGCAATATTTGCAAGCTGTAATATTTGCTGTAGTAAATAAAGTAAGTAAGTCAAACTCAAACTCAAAATTATTAATTTCATATAGGCCTACATGAGCACTTATAAAACATCAGAAGCTAGTGTACAGTTCTAATTCTTCCTTTTTTATAAAGAAGAGCCGAGAAAAAACTCAACGGTTAAATAAATAAAACTCTTTAAAAAAAAATAGTTTTTACAATATTTCAATATTCATAAACATGAAAGGACGATGTAGACCTGTCAATTTTGTACCTAAAAGCAAAATAAAAATAGTAATCTATGAATCCGTAAAGTCTGGAACTATCACTTTTAGGGATGCGAAAACCACGGACTGGGACTTGTACAGACGAAAGCTCCAGGAGAGACTCCTAGACGTCCCTAAAACCATACGCTCCCCTGAAACATTGGACTATGCTGTCACTCAAGTTACTGAAGCCATTACAGCCTCTTACCAAGAGAGCTGTCCTCTAAGAACTGTGAGGGACAGAAAAGTGACATGGTGGAACAAAAGGCTCGATGTTTTAAGGGAGGAATCACGTAGGTTGTTCAATAAGGCTAAATCGACTGACGACTGGGATCGGTATCGGAAAGCTTTAACTACCTATAATAAAGAAATCCGAAAGGCGAAAAGACTTTCATGGAGGAAGTTCTGCGAGGAGATTACTAAAGTCCCTCAAGGAGCCAGAATCCACAAAGTCTTATCCAAATCGCCTACGAATCAACTGGGACTCTTAAAGAAACCAGACGGTGCCTTCACTGCATCAGCGGAGGAAACCCTGAAACTTTTGGCGTCAACACACTTCCCTGGCTCGGTGATGGCACAAGACATCATCGTACCATATTCACCTCATATCCGCCTCTCCAGGCCTACAAATGAAGACTGGAGAAGAGCGGCGAGGTACTTTAGACCAAACAAGGTAGAATGGGCTATAGACTCATTCAAGCCGATTAAGTCTGCAGGTGATGACGATATCTTCCCAGCTCTCCTGCAGCAAGGGAAGACTATACTCATCCCTATCTTAATCAAAATCTTCAGAGCAAGCTTTGCCTGGGGATATATACCTGAGAAATGGACTACAGTTAAAGTCTGTTTTATCCCAAAGGCTGGTAAGAAAGACTACTCTCAACCAAAGTCCTTCAGACCAATAAGCCTTACCTCCTTCCTACTCAAGAGTATGGAAAAGGTTATAGACGAATGCATCAGGGATGGACCATTAAGGGCTAACCCTCTGCATCCGAAGCAACATGCTTACCAAAAAGGAAAATCCACAGAAACTGCTCTGTTAGAACTAACAGACAGGATCGAAAGGGCTTTGGAAGATAAACAGATAGCCCTATGTGCTTTCCTTGATATTGAAGGAGCTTTCGACAACGTCACCATAGACGCCCTTTCCAAGGGAATGAAGGCGAAAGGGATTGACGAGACAACTACTCGTTGGATCGAATTCATGCTCCTCAACAGAACTATCAGTGTTACCTTACACGGAACTACAAAAAGCTTCAAAACAACTAAAGGGTGCCCACAAGGAGGCGTTCTATCGCCACTTCTATGGCTACTCGTTGTTGACCAATTGCTGGTTGAAGCCTTTAAAAGAGACTTAGATGTACACAGTTATGCTGACGATGTGGTGGCTTGTGTTATCGGCCCCTGTCACAGCACGGTATCATCTATACTGCAAAGATCTCTGAACGTTATAAACACATGGTGCACAGAGAACAATTTATCGGTTAACCCGAGTAAAACAACAATAGTCCCCTTTACTAGGAAGCGAAAGTTGGACAAACTTGTAACGCCCACTGTAAAGGGGACTCGCATACCATTCTCCAATGAGGTCAAGTACCTGGGCGTAACTATCGACCAGAGACTGACCTGGAACACTCACATTAATAATGTGATTCAAAAGGCTAAAATAGCTTTAGGAATATGCTGTCGCTTAGCAGGGACGAAATGGGGCCTAAACCCTAAAATCGCCCTATGGTTGTACACCGCTATAGTTAGGCCGATAATAACGTATGCCTGCGTAGTATGGTGGAGGAAAACATCCCAAGTGACAGTCATTAACAAACTTAATGGTTTGCAGAGACTTGCATGCATTATATCAACAGGCGCCATGTCTACAACACCAGGAGCTGCTCTAAATGCCCTGCTTAACCTTCCGCCACTTCATCTATTAATTGCGAAGGAGGCGAAAGCGGGCATGTATAGAATAAACAGCACTGGCAAAGTAAACTGGCGCTCTCAAGCACTGAGATCGCTACACGAATCAGTGCTTGAACACGATCAGCTAGCTATGACAACAGACGTCATGCTTCCACAGTGTAGCTTCACAAGAAATTACACAGTGGAACTGCCGAGCAGAGAGGATTGGGCAAGCAACCTCATTACTTGCAAGGCTGGAAGCCTGATCTGGTTTACAGACGGATCCAAAATGGGTGAGAATGTAGGATGTGGAATATTTGGCATTAGCCCGAAATTCAGCAAAAGCTTGAATCTGGGTAAATATGCCACCATATTCCAAGCGGAGGTATACGCCATTATAGAATGTGCGGAAGCCAACCGTCAACGAAACTACATAAATCAATTAATTCTGATTTACTCAGATAGCCAGGCAGCTCTTAACGCCTTGAACTCGAATACAATAAATTCGAAACTGGTAAAAGACTGCGTTAACAAACTAAATGACCTGGGGCAAAGGAATAAAGTTATTCTGAGATGGGTACCGGGTCATTCTGGAATTACTGGCAATGAAAAAGCCGACGAACTTGCAAGGACTGGGGCTCAGGGTCATCAGATAGGACCAGAACCTTTCTGTGGTATCTCAAAGAACCAGGCCATGCAGACCCTTAAGGGCAACCTATTTGGCGATTCAAAAAAGCACTGGTTGTTACAACCAGGACTGCTACACGCCAAATCTCTTATAGAAGGCTACTCACAAAAACGAACTGCCGAGCTTCTTGAGCTTAGCAGGACGAACATCTGTGCGATAGCCCGCGCCTTAACCGGCCACTGCAAATTAAACAGGCACCTTTTTCACATGAAACTGAGTGACACTGATGTTTGCAGGTACTGTAATCAGGAGAGGGAGACGCCTAAGCACCTGTTGTGTGAATGTGGGCCCCTTATCCACAAACGGAGTATCCATCTGGGTCGACACATTATTCGCCCGGAGGAGATTAAAACTCTCAAAGCTAGGAGTATTCTAGACTTCCTGGAAGCCTCCCGGCTAAAAGAGTTACTCTAACAAGGTGGCGAGTCACAATAGATCTTTTAGGTCGCAGTGACTACATCTCCTACACTATGGGAGATGCATAGCCCCTTTTCTTCAAAAAATAATAATAATAATCCGTAAAGTCTACAATATTCTCAGATTCACATCATAAAAAGAGGCTACACAGTATACAAAAATAAAAATAAACTACTACAATGAATTTATTATAACACAACTGAATCAATAAGTGATAGTTATAGAAAATAAGAAATTACTAATGAAATTAAGGTGGCTGTGGTTTAAATAATATTAAAAAAAAATTAGCAACATTTTTTTTCTTTTGTGACATTGTCACAAAAGAAAAAAAAAGTATCAATATACCTACGTACATAAATAATAATGGAGCAGTTAATAAACGACAAAATCGAAGTGACGTAGAAGTATTATTGGTATTATACTTCTCATTAAAAGTCTGTTTTCTATCAATTTTATAATCATGACAAAATTTCAATAGCGTATAATATTTTTATTTGAAAAAAACCAACAAACCTTTTCTGTCGGCGCTATAATTAAATAAAGACAAAAATCAAGGAAAATTAGTTATTTTACATAAACTTTAATAGAAGGAACTTTCTTCCAATATATAACAAGTTAAAACCTCTAAGGAATTTTCAATTAGATCCCACTAAAAATGCTAGGCTTTCGCCGAGATCTAAAAAATTAAATTACTTGAGTTTACTTTGGTTTCGGAGTAAATGTTGCTAATCGAAAAAAAATAGAAGTTATAAATCTCATTCCCTATTTTTTTGCCCATATATCTTTGGCAGAATATTTCTGTGAGTAAGCTTTGATTCAATATTTTATGTAAAGTAGAAATATAGAACAGTAAACGAATTCGAGAAAATATCTTCTATGAGACAAAGTATTTGAGTGACGAATGTTATGCCAAGTGAATTGAATCTTGGCAGATGTAAACGGATAGGAGAAATATTTTCTATGAGAAAGAATATTTGAACGACGATTTTTTTGACAAGTGTATTCAATCTTGGGCGGGTTCGTAAATAAACGTTCACTCAATGTATTTATTGTAAAGCCAAGTGAATCGAATTTTGGTAACAGGTTCGTATGTAAGAAAGAAAGAAAGAAAATTAATTTATTTGGCACAACACAAAGCACACATGGTATGGTACGTATACTGGTACGCCATATCTATATTATAAAAATGAGCCCCGTTTTCCGTTGTCACGACATGGCATGAAAACGGCTTGTAAAATTAGGGTAGTGTAGGGTAGAGTAGGGTAGAGTAGTAGGGTAGAGTAGGGTAGAGTAGTAGGGTAGAGTAGGGTAGAGTAGGGTAGAGTAGGGTAGAGTAGGGTAGAGTAGGGTAGAGTAGGGTAGAGTAGGGTAGAGTAGGGTAGAGTAGGGTAGAGTAGGGTAGAGTAGGGTAGAGTAGGGTAGAGTAGGGTAGAGTAGGGTAGAGTAGGGTAGAGTAGGGTAGAGTAGGGTAGAGTAGGGTAGAGTAGGGTAGAGTAGGGTAGAGTAGGGTAGAGTAGGGTAGAGTAGGGTAGAGTAGGGTAGAGTAGGGTAGAGTAGGGTAGAGTAGGGTAGAGTAGGGTAGAGTAGGGTGGAGTAGAGAAGAGCGGGAGCGAAGCCGCGCGGGCAAAAGCTAGTTTCATATAAAGATGCCACATTTATGAAATAATCTACACTTCTACACTAATATAATAAAGAGGTATAGTTTGTTTTTTTGTTTGTAGGAGATAATCTCTGGAAGTACTGGTCCGATTGCTAATATTCTTTCAGCGATAGAAAGCTGTTTTATTATTTATAGGCTATATTTTATGTACGCGGGCGAAGCTGTGGGCAAGAGCTAGTTCGAATATAAAATGAAAAGGTGACTATAAAAAAATACTTCATCTACAAACACGCTTCATCAGTCCGTAAGGAGGACCTTACGTAAAACAAAGTTTGGATGTTTGTCGATCTGTCACGCGTAATAACGAATTTCATTGTTTGAGTTTCGACGTTTCGCACGGGAGTGGACAACAACTTGAATAAGGAACTAAGATCTTCTTCATTTTCCAGTATTGAGCTACTATGGTATAATTCATGTAAGTTTATGGAGGGTTTTCCCTTACACCTACAGCCCTCCACACATTTGAAGGGCTTGCTCAGTAGACAAAACTGAACAACCGCCCGCAAAACGTTTTTTCAGAAAATTAAAAAAATATCAGCCTGTCCAATTAAGTTTCTAATTTTGTATGGTGAAACTGATTTTTATTTTTCGTTCTAATTTTAACGTTTTCCAGAAATTACATTACTGAATTCCACTATCACCTTTCTACCATTGGACAACCCGACGTGCCTAAGTAGAGCAATAGCGGCAAGTACCTTTAAGGTCCCAACTAAGCGTTGCGCCTCGTTCTTTATCCCGCATACATCGAAGGGTTGGAACATTTTTCCTGCAGCGGGTTTTCCGTCCGATTATAATTGTGTTGTTTTCAAGGATAGAGTAAATAGGTTCAAACCCTCGAGCGCCGATTGTACAAACGTATGTACGAAATTTTTTTGACCGTAAATTTTAGTTTATAATTGTTTTTCTTAAAAATATCTATAAAAACTTTTTTTAAGAGATTTATGTAACGTAAAAACGCGCAATTACATAATAATACTGCGGGGCGTCCGAAGGGTTCAATATCTACTGTAATTTACAGTAATTTATTTAATGCAACACTGCTTACGATCAGTTGGGATCGCAATCAAACACAAGTTTATACGTATAATTAAAAAAACGTGGATGAATTTTATTACTACCAAAAAATATATATATAAAGAACTTCATTCTCTAGGGTCTAGGTGGAGTCTTCTACGTGTACCGTAATACCTATTAATGTCCAAAGGATCATTGTGTGCTTTACAATTCGGAATAATCCTCGTTACTTTGGCAAAGGAAACGAGGTTCGTTGGATAAATGAGCTAAACAATCTTGATCGATCACACGGGTACCTTTGTAAAGGTAACCTTTGGATATGGGCACGTTTATTCTTGTTTTTAGAGAGAAACTTTCAGAAGGCGCCGGCGCTTTGGGGATGTTGTCTGGGGAGTGTGGGACTTTTGCCTCAGTATTACTCCGGAACTCCTTTTGTACAACGTGTTAGAGGACATCCCTGAGGAGATAGTACAGGCGCCTGCCCTACGTAATTGATTTAACATTCTCATCTAAATTTCTTTCTTTCTTTCTTCTTTAAAAGGACTTATCTGTATGAAGGTAGATTTGTATAAGTAAATCCTCAGAACAGAAGGTATGATTCCTGTTGAAGGTTCTGTGAGTAACAGGCGAACATTACATGGTAGGTTTTGTTGTCAGTTTTGCCACAGTCAACGTTTTGATTGACGAAAAATCTACCATCTAATGCAATGACTGACGTTTTTTAGTACTGAAATTAGTAATCATTCATAGAAGATTGATGGAATTGATTGACTCTTGCATGACCGTGTAATGGTCGCCTTACTTACCTTCATTAGTGAACAGTCCATGGATAAGTCTCACATCTGGCGAATGCGCCACTCGTGAGCCATTCGCCAGCCGCTTACAAACTGCGTGCGTCAATTTCATGTTTGTACCAAGCGCGCGCGCCGCAGGGGCTTCGTAGGAACGAGCCATGCGCAAAATGCACGGTGAGCGCAGTTCGCAAGCGGCTCGTGGGTCGAGTATTCAACAGATCTAGACGTTCCATTATAGTCGTTTGTATCCAAAGGTTTTTCCTACGTATGTATCATTTTGAATCTGTCAAATTATGAAATCATTTGACATTGTCAGTTCAACAAATTCCTGACCTGAGGCATTCTTGAACTAGACACCGAAATGATAAGTTTAAGGTTAGTTAAAATAGTGATAAAGGTGCACTGAACTTCATCTTTTATATTTTTGTTGCGTTGATTTATCTATGTTTTTAATTTCATGATATTTTGCATTATTCCCTTCTGACGCAGTTATTGGACAAAAGAAGAGTTGCGCAAGACGCGCATTTCTTTTTTTGTATGCAATCCGAGAATGAACAAGCTTTAGGTTCTGTAGTCCTCTTAATAAACCCAAAATTTCTGTAGAATAACCACAGTGTACCTGTAACTTATTCATATTTATTAAAAAAACATTGCTTTTAAAACCTTACAATTCAATATACATAAATTAAATCCTACTTATATTATAAATGCGAAAGTTTGTATGTATGGATGGATGTATGAATGTTTGTTACTCTTTCACGCAAAAACTATTGAACGGATCTCGATGAAACTTAGTACACGAGTGGACCATATCCCAGAATAATATATAGGATACTTTTTATCCTGGGATTATGTACGCGGGTGAAGCCGCAGGCAAAAGCTAGTAAGTAATAAACAAAAAATCAATAGTTTATGTACATATTTACATAACCTAATAACCAGCGTTATATAAAATCATAAGCAGCTCAAACATAATAATATTTACAGCGTTATAACACGTTGTAACAGCGTTTTACACCGGTGCAAAAAGGCGATCAAACTTGTTAATAAGAAAAAGACTTAAACTTTAATAAGTTTTATAAACGAGCTCAAAAAAACTAAACTATATCTATTTTTTTATTATTAAGTAATAACAGCCACAGAGATCGATCTGCAAGGTTAAGCAATGTTTGTCAAGGTCAGTCTTTGAATGGGTGAACACCTTAAAATACCGAGATTCCTCCGTGCGTCGTAAAGCAGGCTAAGTCGTTAATACTCAGTGACATTTATTGTACGTACAGCTAAGCAGTGAAATTCCCTGCCGGAGTCTGTTTCCTGATAGCTACAACTTAGGGGTCTTTAAGTCAAGAGTGAAAAGGTTACTACTCGGATGCTCCATCGTCATCGTCATCATAACAGTATAATCAGCCTTTTAATGTTCCCACTACTAGGATTCAGGCCTCCTCTCTAGGATAAGGAATGGACCGTAATACACCACGCGAGTCCATTGCGGATTGGTGGATGTCACATGTCTTCGAATTTTTGGTTCTAAGACATGCCGGTTACCTCACGAAATGAGATAGTGGTCAAACGAAATAACGATCAATAATAACAAAACAATAAATTTGAGAAATAGACAGTCAAAATCCAGAAAAATCTGGCACTAATCTTGCCAAGGGGTACAACCTGTTGCCCAGTTTCTGAACGAAGCTGAGAAGGCAAAAAATAATTAGGTAGACGAAGCTAAGCCGGGTCAGTAGTTATTGATAAAGTAACTCTTATAACAAATGCATATAGATAACAAAAGTTCAATGATTTAAGCTATTGTCATAACAATTATTGAAGATAACATTGCAATCTCATTGCGTTTTTAATCGACTTCATTAATAAACAAAACAACACTTAAAATTATCTTCATAGAATAATTTTATCTCAATAAATGTACATAAAAATAAATAGTGGTATTGAATCGTGTCTTCATAAAAGGAAATTTTACAATTTCAGCACTTTGAAAATGAGATTTTAATTCAATTGAAGTTGAAATTCAGGACGGACAATTTCGGAAATGTAACGAATTTTCAAGGGTTCTGACCTAAATTCCCTTATTATTAGGTTTGATCTTGATCGAGGGTATTTCAAATAAATGATACTTGTTAAAAACAAAGTGACTGAAGCTGTTACATGTCTGGTAGTGGAAAGGTAAAAGATACAATGCTACAGATTGTAAAAAAAAATATATTGCTTGAAAGAGTTTTTTTTTTAGTTTGGAAATAACACCTCTCTCTTTTTCTCTGATTATAGCAATAAGGAGTGTCAGATTTTTTTTGTCTTTGCATTTTTTGCTCTTTTTTGTATGTAGTCCCAGAGCAACAGCAATTTAGAACTTGTAATCCTCTTAAAAAAAAACGCAAGATTTCTGAGGAACAACTACAGCAACAGGAGCAACCAAGCTATTCATCATAATCATTTCAGCGGATTCACGTCCACTGTTGGACATAGGCCTCCCCAAAGAGTCGCCACAACGAACGTTCCTGTGAAGCTATTGCTGTAAGCTAAATGAGGAAAATATAATAGCACTGTCCTGTTCTCATACGTATACCAGAATATTGATGACTTTAAGATATCGTGGTAGGGTATAGAGTAACACAGATGGGTTTTAATAAATAAAAATATATGACTCTGAAGCGTGGTCGCTCACAATAGGCTTCATTAGACGGCTTAAAGTTACCGAAAAGGCAATGGCAAGGGCCTCGGAGTTTCCCTTCGTGATCGAATTAGAAATGAAGTTATCTGCAATATAACCAAAGTTATCGACATAGCCCGAAAAGCCGACTAACTTTTAAAGGGGCAATGGCCAATACACATGGCTCGCAGAACAGATATTCATTGGAGCAGAAGGTTCTGGAGTGGCAACTACGTACCGGAAGACGCAGCTTTGGGAGACCTCCAACAAGGTAAATCGGTAATCTGGTGCGGGCCGCGGGAATCTGATGAATGTTAGACGCAAAGGGCCAGTCGTTGTGGCGATACTTTGGGGAGGCCTATATCCAACAGTAGACGTCTTTCGATTGAAATGTTGATGACGATGACGAGTAGGGCACATTACTGGCAAAGCAGATGGGGTGTCGAGTGGTGACCGCCTGCTGGAAGACGCAACGTTGGTAGTCCTCCTAAAAGGTGAACTGATGACCTGGTGAGGGTTATTCTATTGCTGTGCTCTACTATTAATTTTAGAGAAAAAATTATTTTGTTCAAATATTTTGTTTACTAAATAATATAAAACACTGTTATTTTTTGCTCCATTGTGTGTTAAAAAGAAACTATTCTAGTTTTTAATGTGTACTTTGAATTTACGAAATCTTAAACATGCTACCAATTAGTAAATTGGTAGCATTAAGTTTATTCAAAAAGTATTCAAATTATTAATACAATACAATATAATTTTAAATTTTAACATTTTTCAAATTACAAACATATTTGTACGTGACCATCATCATCAAAACTCCTACTTAATTAAAACTTTGAACTTAAATAAAAAATTCTAGTCCTAAAACACAATTCCGATTTGTTGTTAAAACTTTCACCCCAAAAGAAGTACAGTCTCCTTTACGAAAGATTTTAGTTTTCGAGTTATTTGAAGGCCTTTTGAGTCAAGCGTCGTGAGCGTTCCGATTTAATAGTTTTTTTTTTTGAGAAACGAAAGCTATGTAGAATGAATGTTCGTATTTGTGATATGTCTTTTGAGAAATTGAATCCATTCAAGCCGATTAAAGATCCTATCACCTTTTTGAGAAAATTGCGAATAAAATACCGATTTATATTCAATACTTTTTAAGGAATTCTGTTGAGCCCTGAATCACAAGTGTACGTTACTCCATGGTCTTCCTAAAAACATAGTAACTACAAATAATGTAAAACAGAACCTTAAAATAAACGTTTACCAAATTTTAGTTTGTGATCCGGAATCCTTTGTGTGTGTGTCTTACAGGCACTTGGCTGTTTTTATTTTATTTTAACCAATGTCAATAACACGTTGTATAGTAAGCAATTTTAAGGATTTGATCCGGAAATAAGTTTCCTGGACACGGAGTAATGAGGTTCCTGTCTCAGAATTGCCGCTAGCTCCGCTCCACTGGCATCGAGAACAGGGTCAAAACCTGTTCCCGATGCCGGTGGACTACGATTTCATATATTTTTAAATAACTTTTTGTATGTTTTTTTAAAGAAATATTCGAAAATATAAATAATATATGCATAAAAAACGAACAAAGAAAATAATAAGTAATTCAAATACTACTAGATGCATGCAATAGTAAACAAAGCTATAGAATCTACACGTGAGCGAGTAAATTGTCTCGGTTGGACGGTTCACAATTTCGCCTCTACACTCCAATTCTAGTACAAGTGTACAACGTGAATTAAAAACAAAGCTACCAACATGAAACAAAATATCCCGAAGCTTTTCATAAAAACGACAATTTAGTTCAACTATTTTTTGATGGTCGTCGACATAGCCCAAAGAATCGCAAAACTAAAGTGGCAGTGGGCAGAGCACATTGTTCGTAGAACGCATGGTCGATGGAGCTGAAAGGTTGTAGAGTGGCGACCACGCATCAGAAAACGCAGCGTTAGAAAGCCTCCAACAAGGTAGATCGATGACCTGGTGCGAATCGCGGGAATGCGATGGATGCGAGACGCACAGGACCGTTCGTTATGGCGACACTTTTGGGAAGCCTACGTCCAGCAGTGGACGTCCTTCGGCTGAAATGATGATGATAATGATTTTTTGGATGCTGCATTTAGAATTTCACATTCGATACATTTATAAGGTTTTTCTATTAGTAAACAATGATCAAGATCTCTTAATCAATCTTGATTATTGAACCAACGTTGACTACATCAGATTTAATTTTACCCTAATAATTAACCAAGTCGCTTGACTTTTTAGACAGACTCTACTCACCTCAAATACATCACAAAAATAAAATGGTCATAAACAACAAGTTTGTAGACAAATAAAAAGTAAAGTAGTTCATACTAAATACTCTCCAGCATTTGTTGGTTTATTAACAGATCGCACGTGTTATTGGTAAAATTGTGGTATCTCTTCCACAAATGCCCTTAATGAAGAGTTGAAGTAAAATAGTTATCAATAAACAAAATAATTCGGTTTAAAACTAACAATATATACTAGGCTATAGACTTAGTACTAACAGTAAAATAATAGTAGATTATGTGACTAAGGGATAAGCAGTGTCTTTAAGTCGTGGGTGGCATGCTGAATTCCAAACGAAACGAAGGAACGTGGGGGACAGAATGATTTGCTTTAAGTGATGATTGGATGACATATAAAAGGGCATTATCGAACTGGGGTGTAAAAAATCATTTCCATATAAATATGAATCAATAAATTGTATTTTATTCCACAAGTTCCATGTCGCCTTCTCACTTGTATTCTTTAGGGTGTCATCTATCTTCATCTTCACCAAAAAGGTTTTGGATATTACGGTATCCAAAACCTTACGAGGTTCGTTATTTTATCTTTTTGTTCACAAAGGGATTTTGATTGGCCGTTGATTCAATTATGTGACCGCGGGTTGGGCGGTTACGAAGGGTGTTCAACCTAAAGTACAGTCAACATAAAAATTTCTACACTGATCCAACCGTACATTTTAGGTTATTTAGCAACTTTTTAGGTGGGAAATCTTTTAATGACACCTCCCGCCCTCGCACGGGGTGGGAGGGCGTGTCAGACTTTTACTGACTAAAACCTTCTCCAGTTCTTTCTTTCCAGAGCGCTGGGGTTCTCTTTCGCACAACTCATTGCCATAGTTGGCTTCGACCCTGCTGGGTTTCCTGCGTTTTTGCTGACGTCTTCTTTGGGCATGCGTGGCACTAGGCGCTTGCCGTCAACGAATTGGGCTCGGTCCGGACGGTTTCCGATTGGCCGGACGGTAAGCTACCCATTGCTCGCCGTCTGCAAGCCCGCGCCGGCGTCCTGTGACAGGTTGTTTAATATTTTTTTATTATGTATAGACTTTTGACCCTATCTCACCTTACGGCAATCTATGATGTGGCTGATTATATTGAGTAGATACGCTTACCTAGAAAGAATTTATTCATTCTTGACTTGACTTTTCGAATACTGTAAATAGAGACACAATAGAAAGACAGAGAACGCCGGGGTTTGCTTGAGGTTTAATGAATTAAAGACCCTAAGTTGTAGCTATACAACAATTCTAACTATAATTGACTAGTTTTGTTACAGATGTAATGGGATTTATTAAGGGCATAGGTTTATTTGAATAAGTACATGGCGTGATCTTACATGTATCGCCGCTGTTGACTGTACCGGCTTGACATAGTTTGCTTTGCCAATATAATCTATTTATCTTGCGATCCCGCTTAGAGTGGAATATATTAGCTTCACCTAAACCCGATGGCAGTAACCGTTCAAGAAGGTATTGAATATTATATAAGCTTATAAAAGCGAGGTTTGTGTGTAGATAGGTGATCTTAAAATTAAAGATAAACAGTGCATATCCACATAAGTGGCTCATCCTATTCATCAAAGAAACTCGCACGGTTTGCACATGCTAGGTAAAAAAGTTATTCTAAAAGTTTTCTTCCCAGCATGTGTATAAGGCACAGAAAGATTTTTTCTTCGAAGTGAGAAGTCTTCCAATGACTACTGCCAGTCTAGAGTGGAGCGGGAAAGCGTGTCAAATTTTTACTGATTAAAATCACAGCTGTATCCTTCAGTTGCACTTTAATAATAATAATATAATAATAATAATATTCCACAACTATCACACAACGCCATCTAGTCTCATGCTAAGCAGAGCTTGTGTTACGGGTACTAGACAACTGATAAACATACTTATTTATTCTATATTATTTCTAAAAACATACATTTTATAGATAAATTACACCCAGACACAGAACAAATGATCATGCTCATCACATAAACATTTGTCCTGGGTGGGAATCGAACCCACGACCTCCGGCATAGCAGTCAGGGCCACTAACCACTAGACCAACAGGCCAGTCAAAAACTTTGCCAGTTCGCCAAAGCTACGAGATTCCTTTTCTGAAATTCCGAAGATTCCCCGTGGCCCTAGCGAGCCTGTTGGCCAGTCCGGTTTTACCGACATCTCTTTGATACCTGATGCGTGCAAATTGTTATTCGACTTTTCTATCTAGAATTTCTCAATAGCAGATTAAAGTCTGGTTTCTACCCTATTTCAGCTGGCGATACACTAGCAAAGACGTATCTTGCTGGCAAAATATTGATATACTTACTATAATATGTAGTGTATAGATCTTCTTTCATTATGACTTCTTAAAATGGTCTAGAACACATAGTACTCGTAATTTCAATCGGAATAAAAGAAAATTCGACTTTATCTAGACCCAATCTGGCTTTAATCAAATATTATTAAAAGACGACGAAATAATATTTAATCCAATAGTATTGGACTAAATCATTAATATCTATAACCTCTTTTATCCGTGCATTCGAAGCCTTAGCAAAAGAAATCAATTACTAAGTCTAATATACTTTCTTTATAAGTCGATAGAAGACATAATATCCAGCGCTAATACTTCGAAGCTCACAGATTAGCTGGAACTAAACCTTATTCATAATTTATGAGGAGAGAATGACGCAAAACGCATGAAATTTTCAAGAAAACGTAGGTTGATAAGAAGATTAATTTATGGTGCAAAACATTTCCTTAATTGGAACTTGAAATAAATGTATCGAATCTTTTTGTTTTTAACCGACTTCGAAAAGAGAAAAGATTTTATGTTCGGCTGAAAGTATTTTTTTTATGTATTTTCATCGATATTTCGGTCAATTGTTGACCGATTTTGTAAGTACTTTTTAGTGGTGGTACCATGTCCATAACTAAATAGTGTAAAATAAACATAAAAAAATATAACCGACTTCTTAATTTCGGAAGTCGGTGTTAAATAACAAAGAGACAAAATACCGACCGACCGGGTGTTTATTATAGAAACACCGACTTCCGAAATTAAAGTTATTTTGTACTTTCCAGTGTTAACATTGAAGTCGGTTATATATATTTATTTAAGTTTTATTTATATAATTTTTTCATTATTTGGAGTAAGTTTTTACCTACCATTTTTTGATCAAGGTAAAATGATCTTGAATTTTTCAGCTGAGGAACTCTTTACAACGCCCCGAAGTTTGAAATGTGTATACGATAAAAGGTTTTTCATTCGCTCGGCGCCCCCTGAATTAACACTTTAGGGTGGAAAAGTACCCATAAATATAATCAACTTTCAGTATGAACTCTGGAAACCGTATTATACATTTTACTGGAAAAAGCTTTCGATTTCTATGGAGCTGCTGCTAGTTTACGGAAAGAAGTTAAGTTTAATTTTATATGTTTGGCTAGTGGATACCCGGCTAGTACACCTAACCAATAAAATTAAACTAACATAATATCTATGCCTATATATATATATATCTTAGATAGATAGATATATATGTATCTTTTAACAATTAATGTTAAATAAGAAATATATTTTATTTGTTAGAAAATAATAAAAAATAATTATAAAACTGGACAAAGAAATTGCCTATCAACATTTGCATGAATAGAAAGAAATACTTGAAACTATTGCATCATCGTTAAAAAAAATAGTTACTCGTACACCATTAGTTGGATACGCCATTTTCCTAGAAAATCGTGCATCATTTTCATCTTTCTGCTTTTGTCCCTCGTTAGTATTTGGGGTCGGCGCAACACGTTTTTTTCTTTCATTCTGTCTAATCACCAGGCCTATTTCCAGCAGTGGACGTCTTTCGGCTAATATAATGAAGATGATGTCCTATCACCTGGTACGCTAGCACTACCCTTCTAGAAGATCGTGCTATATAGTACATAATTTTACGTAAGTTATGAAAGTATTCACACGTGCGCGGCACCTTTAACCCTGTTTACCTAATACGAACCTTAACCCCAGGTGGGTATAAGCGCCGTATATCGAGTTGAGAGCGTGACGAAAGGGACTACACCACTGCATTTAACAAAATATACACGTGACGTTACACACTGAAACACTTCTTACGTTTTGATAAGATATCAGATTATTTACTCTGTTTTTGTAACCAAGAATATTATTTATTATATTTTGTATTCGATTATTCATTGCACGGTCCTAGAAACAAAAACACGACTTGTCCCTTGCATTATTACAGAATTAAGAAATATGTAACAAAAAAAGAGTGCCCATGGAGTTTCTTGCACATTTTTCTTCTTATGATCTTCAGACTGACTGACAATTCAAAGAATTGATTAATAAATATATTATTTTATATCGAAGCGAGAGGTTTTATTACACACTGAATGGTTTGAAATACAAAACTAAATAATATTAAAATATACATCTATCTTCTTAAAGGAAAAAACAACGAACGTCTGGTGCACTAAGTATAATTTTAGTATATTGAAATGTTGAAAATAAAATAAGGCAAGTACTCTATTCACGATTCAATTTGAGTGCCTAAGTAAGGGATAAGTACTTCAAAAAGCTGTCAAAAGGCATGAAGTAAGGCATCGACCGATTGTCTTGTCAATTATGTAGTGCCTATTCTATCGTTTCAAGTCATATAAAATAAATACCTAAAATTTAAGGTCCAATAGAATCAGAGGGAGCGAGCAGTGGTGGCCCAGAGTTATAGATCGCGGATTTGAATCCAATCAAGCACATTAGCTTGTATAATTTATTTTATAGCTATAACCTTAACCACTGCATTATTTTATAATAACTTATAAAAAAAATCGCTTGAAACCTGCGGTGCGGCGCCAAATCAAACCCCTTGAAGTTTTAATTTTAAGTGCAAGCAAAAATGAACTCAGTGGTGTTCAGGCGGAAGAGTCTTTGATGGTTCTAGACGGAAAGTTACTTTCATATAGACAGTATTAGTATGGATAGTATTAGAATGTATTAGATTGGATGTAGGTATAGATAAACTGCTTGCAAATTAATTGTGAAGTTTTGGAATTTACCTATAGTTTTGAGAAGACATATATTTTATGGGTTTTACACAAAATTCTAAGAAATCTGGATTATTGACTGCAGGTTGTTTCTTTACACGATACATGTGAATATACAAAAATCAACCTTTAGAAAATACCTATACTTGCAGTTTTTGTCGCTCGCTTTTCAAATTGATAGAGAATACGTACCTACTTCGTAATTCAATTGAATCATGATCTCCTGTTTATCAGGTTTGTGAATAATTTACCAAGGATCTCGACCTCAGAGTACCGAGGTTAGACCCTTGGTAAATTTTAATAACCGGTGGTAGACAATATATTTAGAATTTATTCATATTCTAAACTAACCGTAAAATTCTGTTTAGACTTATTGTAGCACTTTTGCTACAATGGTTTTAAGTAATCACGTTTATTGGACCAAGATTATAAATAAATAAAAAAACAACAACACGTCAGATTGAACGGTACTTACAATTTTCCAAAAAATTCATGGAAGAAGCGTGACTCACAAAATCATACGGCATTCTTGCTTTATTATTATAATCACAAACAAATTGTTATTGCAATATAACTTTATATTATTGTTAAAAGACGTGCATCGAAGTAAAATATTAATCAGATATGCATTAAAAATTATGTCACCATCATCATCATCTTCCTGCCCTTGTCCCGTTTCATTTGGGGTCGGCGCAACACGTTTTTTTCTTCCATTCTGTCCTGTCACTCGTTACGCTATCACTAACTCCCTTTTCTTTCATATCACTTCTCACACAATCCATCCATCTTTTCTTTTATTAAAAACTATGTCATAAGCACGAGTAAAAGACCAGCATACAGTTAAATACATTGTACAAATAAATACCTACCTATAAAGTCAATTAAAATCTGGTAAAGTCATAATGTAAAAAACACAAAAAATTTAAACTAATAAAAAAATACTGTTTACCACAAATACACTTATTATTTTTATTAGGTACACTAAAGTTTCAACTAGTATTCAGCCAGTACAACAGTGTTAGCGTTGGTCTTGTAAAGATAATACAGAGGTTATACTACTACTCGTAAGAGCTAGACAAAAGATGAGGTACCGTTTGTGGTTTTTTTTTAGGTAGATAAAAATCATCCAGATGACATTCCCTGCCCTTGGGCAGAGCGGGAGATAGTGTCAGACTTTTACTGACTAAAAAACCCAACCGATTCCTTCGTTGCCTTTCTTACCGGGGCCGAGTGTCCCTTTCAGAAATAGACCCTTGGCCTCAGTAGGCTTCGACCCTGCTGGGCCCCTACGGTTGCTGACAACTGCTTATGACGCGCGGGAACAGTACGCGCAGTCGACGACTTGGGCTCGGTCTGGAAAGTAATCAGACGATCGGACAGCGAGCTACCCATTGCTCGCCGTCTGCAAGCCCGCGCCTACGGAGGCCGAAAATCGGGATCGGAACCCTTATCCTTATTGGAGCGGTATCATTTGTGGTGGAAGTCTCCATGTAGAAGAGAAATGAGGTAGGATTTTCGGAAAACTTTGCCTGGAAAGCAAAGAGCGCAGGTTTCGATAGTTATTACGTTTAAATTCAACTAGTTTCAGCCAGCGGCTTCGCCCGCGTGAAAGTTTTTTTTTCTTACAAACTTTATACCCCCGTTTCATCTCTTTGGGGGTGAATTTCGGAAAATCCGATCTTAGTGATGTCTACACCCTATAATGAACCTAAAGTTTGTAGATGATATAGTTTCTGAGATGAATGGTATTTTGCTTTTATATATACAGGGCTATTTGTAAAACACTAGCAACCTCACAGGACTATGTTAATAACAACATAAACAAAAAATGTTATTCTATGACTTATAAAAATTTGTCATATTTTAGTTCATCAGATTTTCATACAAAAATAAAAATAATTAAATTGAACGTTCTAAATATTCCGAAGTCTATGCAAAAGAAGCAAGCGATAGTAAATTTAGTTTACAATAGAGGAGGGGAGCAGGATCGAGCGACGGGGGTGCGTGATGTGCTTGCGTCGCAGGTAGGTATAGCAAAGTACAGAGTTGAATTGTATTAGAGAGAACAACGAAATCTTGAAAGTTTGTTTTTAGTAAATGAATTATGTTTTGTTAAAAGTCATAGAACAAAACGTGTTGCTTATGATGTTAGTAATACTGTCCTACAAGGTTGTTAGTGTTTAAAAAATATGCCTGTAGATAGATTTGTTCTACCAATGTTAGATAATAATTGGACGTATATTTTGGCAAAAACTCATTAATCTCACTAAAATCGAAATAGGTAAAATGTGGGTATACAAAATCACACCCTAGCCTACCGAATCCAAGAACGTTTGCGTAGGTAGGAAAAAAATACAAAGATAAGGTAACCCGGTTTTGTTACGTCATTGTTAGCTCAGTTCTCGAGTTATTCCGGTCGATTGCTAGTAATTTATTAGGTTAATACTACTCCAGAGGCCTTACCACGAGCTCTTAACGCGATCCATTTGACGACCTAAACTGAACTGTTAAAGGTATAGAGCTATACAGAATGTAAGTATAACTCTAACCCCTCTTTCTCGTTCGCACTACTGACATTTCAACACGTCATGGTAAGCTGCGGGATTCTTTGAAACAGTCACCGCGACGCCAGGGACGCAAAAAATAACTGAAGAAACACGGATGGGTTTTAGACAGTACCTCTTGCTCCACCAAGAGTGGGAAAAGTTATTTATGATTTATAACCAAAAATAAGGATAATAATAGTTTTACATCAGTTACACAAGTAAGTTAACACAAGCTCTGCTTAGCTTGGGACTAGGTGACGTTTTGTGATAGTTATGGAATATTATTATTATTATTTAATACTAATAAATAAAGTAAGTGTAAGTGGAGGCGGCGTCGGGTCCAAGTGTATAAGTATACACTGAGTTAAGTATATCAGGGGTCTAAATGTGTAAAGGAAAACACCATACAGCAATATTTAACAGGAGTGTCCGTAAATATTACGGACACTCCTGTTAAATGGTCTACCGCATACCTGACCAACTTAAACATTTCAAGTTATTTTATTTTTTATTTTCATTGCCTACGATTTTTATGTTATCTCCTTAGATATCACAGCACTGTCAAAAAAGTAAAGCCGAGAGTAAGAAACACCAAAAAGACACAGTTATCAAAATTTCTAAAAAACACCGCACTGAATTATACAAAAAAATTAAGAACCTAAATAGACATACCAACAGTTTCACCGCGAAATATTTGCAAATTTATCCTTAATTTTGGGAAGAAAATTGTTCTCCAAATTGCTTAAGCATTATAGAAAACTATACAACCAATTTTTAATTAGAACAAAAAATGGGGTTCTATCCGTACCCGTTACTGATCATAATATATTTGTGTAGTAGGTTTAGTAACAAAAACGAAATCCCAAAATACTCCACAAAAAATTATCATAATACGTAAATTCATAATTGAACCAATTAGGTATATTATTCATAACAATGCCTACTAGAAAATACAACGCGCAGTGTTTTTCCACAGTTTTTCATTCACAATCAAATATTTCCATAAATTGAGTGACTTAAGATATAAACTCTAATAACTTTATAATTTATGATTAATTTTTATTTATTGAGACTTTACTTAAACAATAACAAGACTTTTTCTAATAAGGTCTTTAAGTATTTTTACTAATTAAAAATGAGTGGTGTATAGTGATGTGGTTCCCTATAATATTTAGAGAGTTTCCTCATGGATTCCATTATAAAAACCTATCTGGATGTAAATATATCCTTTATGAGGATTTTTTTTTGCAATCGGTTCATAACGGTTCATAAACGACGGAGACGGGGAACAAAAGTGTCTGTTTCTGGGGTAACAAATATATTATTAAACAAAAATTAACTGATATGGTGATCTCCTTCAATTCAGTGTCCTGCAAACATTATTAACCCTTCAGATACCGTCAATTAGAGACACAATAGTAAGACAATAGATGCGCGGCCACCGGTGGTCGCTTGGGGATTCATGAATTAATGTGATTAATCAGTGTTACAGTTATTATTTTACTATCAGCTGCATGCTGTATTTAGCTAAACCTGATAATTAAAATGTGAAATTCGGGCCTGATAAAAACTTATTTTAAAATACAAAATCATTATTTCTAGTATTAATTAATTTGCCACGAATATTATATTTGTAGTGTTACAATCATTTTAATGATGTTTTTGATTAAATTTATTTGTAATGAACATCTGGATTCTGGCTTTAAGATAATTCTTTCGTATAATGACATAATCCATATTTATTTAGGCGCCAATAGTGTACCTACATAATCTAAACGTAATACTACCATTAACCGGAGAAGTAAAATATTATACTCTAAACGACTGGCCTCTTGGTCTAGTGGTTAGTGGGAGCGAAGCCCAGCAGGGGGCTTTTATTTTTTGGATATTAATTTATGTATTACTAGCTAGTAATACATAAATTAATATCGATATTTAGGACTTATGATACTCTCTACTTCGATATTTTCATTTCACATACTTCAAAACCCTTCATTTAAGATAAAATGCCGCTCAGTACAAATAAATAATAGGCTAGTTGCCGTAAAAAATGTAATTAGTTCGTCTTTTAGATAATTCAAAAATAAGGGATTTGGAGGAACGGAGAGTAAAGTTTTAAAACCAATATTTTTTTATAATCTAAAATACGGACTAAATAAATTGTAGTTATTTTGACCCTGGAAAAGACCCAATTTGCCAAATATTGAAAAAAAATGTAGGTCGTAACGTTAACACACAAACAAAATAATGATCGTTCAAATATTATGAAGCTTCTCATTTTTTTGTATTTTGAGTAATTCAAATTGATGTTTGTAAGTCGCAGATCTGTTCATTTCTCGTCACTTGCGGTCAGTTGCTCAATTATTAATTCTATTACTTTTTTTATATTTATCTCTTTTTTTGTCACTTAAAATTTTTAATTTACAGTCACTCGTTTAAACACTACCCATATTCAATTATTGAGCTAAAGTGAAAAAAAGAGATAAATATTTATTAAAATTGAACTTGTAAACCGTACTATTGTCTTGTAGAAGAGCAAATTGTGAAGACAGTTCCGACGTTTCGGCTCATAAAATTATTTAGCCAATCTCAAAGAACGATTAAAAAGTTTGGAACAAGTAATTTTTTGACATTTTCCAATATTATTATTTTTTGCCGATTTGAAATATTATTTTTTATTTGAAAGTATGAAGGCATCTAATGAATCCCATGAGAAATTGAGAAAACTTCTCAATTATTACTGTAGTCGATGTCGCTCGTTCTGCTACGTAACCCTAAACCAGTACTCCAGGGGATTACACAGCACACACTGTTTCACTACGATCTTCTTATATTGGGGATTATCTAAGAACTAAAAAGTGCTATTCCTTTATAGACACTTCTAAATTTAAAACAAAAAACACCCACAAAATAGCAATATGAGAGAATCTTTCTACGGACGGGATAAAATTGAGGTAAAGACTTTTCAAAAATAAATTCGTGTTAGAATAATTTCGCAGATTCAACGATTAATAAAAAATAACTTCTTACTACTTAAAAAAAAAATAAGTTTATTTTTTTAAAGTCATTTTGCACTTTTCAGTGTTTTTTTTTTAACATTGAAGTCGGTTATATTTTTTTGTAAAAAGATTTTTACAAATTAGGAAAGTTAGATTGTTCGAAAGAATTACTGTAGCCTAGGAATGTAAAGGGCAGGTAGGAACATAGGTGGGTTTTTGTTTGCAAAAGTTTGAGACCCCCTGTCTTTGCACCCAGAGAGCTTCAGCTATATGATAATTTCTGACCAATAAACAAGAGCACTGCTGAATTGATGTTTCTTAGATATCAATATTTTATTTACTAATACTTAACACAGTTGACCAACCAAAAAAAAAAACAATCAAAGTATGAGCTTAACAAAATTATGTTAATAATTTATCGTTCATCAAAAAATTATGACTATAAAATAAGGATAGGATAAAAAAGATGCGTTTAAAAAAAAACAATATTTTATTTAAATTTGATGAACCGCTGGATGGCAATCATCAAGACTACGAATAATTCGTCCGTGCATAATGATATCCTGATGGCTAGACCTACGTCTTATTTTATTAACATAAAAATCATACCACGCATCTCGGTTGCTCCTTAAAGCTACAAATAAAACAGCTAAAACTAGTGGATTCACAAGACTTATCATGCCTACTATGAAGTCTTCCTTTGGATTTAGATCAAGTATCACATTAATAATATAATCAAAGAGTAAATAGACGTCGCTCAATATAAATATAAATGAAGCATAATACAAGCGTCTCAGGATGTTAGAAGATGTTTGTTCACGTATAATAAAACTACGATAAAGTGAAATAACAATTATAAAGTAAAAAAACAGTTAATTACTACCAGTACAATTCGATTACTCCACAGTATTAAATAAACCAGACCCTCTGGGTATGCCCTTAAAATATAGTCCATACTATAATAACAATCTATAAAAATAAAAATAGCGTTCGGTATTAACGAAATACCCCAGACAAAAACAGTGCTCCCCAAATACCTCCTTTGAAAATAATTCTTTTGAAAAACGTTTACAAAGTCAACGTATAACATATGATTTATAACTACCAGCCAGTGGCACTTGGCTGTGTCGAAGTATTCATTAAACCAGTACACAACATAATATGCAAAAGAAGTATTTTTCATCCAGTCATTTATCCAAAGATATGATGAATACAGTAAAAAGTTTAATAACAATCCGTTAAGAAACACAAAGTTTCTGTAACTACGAAACTTTTGGATGATGCACCATGACGTCAAACCAAATATCAACATCAATAGACTAAGAACAATTATGAATAGCCAAATATTGTTTCGACATGAAATCCATTGCTCATATTGCCAATAAAAAATGCCAGTAGCGTTGTACGGTTCCCCATCAGAACTGTCTGTAGAGTCATTCAGTGTACTGGTATCATTACCAAACATGGCTAATTACACTTTCACTAGCTCCACGATTTGATTGATTCACTTTGATTTCAAGTAGAAGATGGCCGGACGAGCTTGATATATCTTTGAAAGCAGAATACAAAGTAAGAGTGAGACGATACAGGCTGAGTCACCAGCAATAGCTTCTGGTTTAAAAACTGAAATGAATTTATTAGGTTGGAATAAAGCTCTAAGAGCAAAAGTTGCTTCCGAAAAAGTAGATCTAAAACAATTATAATTCCAAACGTTGCAACACTGATAAGAAAATTGTAATAATTATTTTTATTTTTCGATACTTCGCATTCAGGATTAATTTAATTAATATAGCCAAATACGAATCGAAGTCTCAAAGGATTCCGTTTGTTATTTATTATTATCTCTTTATTTATTTTTTACACATATAAAATTACATTTTTAAATATTTTTTAACAAAATCATATTAAAAAAAAAACATTTAAAAATATAAAACTATAGTTTCCGCCGGTGTCGGGAGCAGGGTCCAAGCTACCGGTGGTTAGGGTTCCAGAGACAGGAACCTCCTCACAATGCGTGCCGTATCGAGGAGTACTGCCTTCTGTATCAGGCCCTTGATCCAACCGCGCAACGATAGCTTCGACAGATGGTCGTCGAAGCTTTTGGCTATAAGGCCATTGGCGGTCACGACAATCGGCACAATGATAGCTGAGTCCACATTCCACATGTCGACAACCTCGTGTGCCAAGTCGAGATATTTTATTTGTTTCTCTTTCTCAGCTTTCACGAGATTCTCGTCATGCGGGATGGTGACATCGACTATCATTGCGCGGCGCGCTAATCGGTCTATCACCACTATGTCCGGCTTATTGGCTACAATAGTCCGGTCAGTAATGATAGACCGATCCCAGTACAACGTGACATGGTCATTTTCAAGAACTGGGTCGGGCACATACTTGTAGTACGGTACCTCAGAATCCACTAGGTTGTATTTTAAAGCAAGTTGCTGGTGAAGAATCCTGGCTACTTGGTTATGCCTGTGCAAGTACTCGCCGTTAGCCAGACGAGAACAACCAGAGATAATATGTCTGATAGACTCACCCGGACGATGACATGCCCGACACACGTCAACCGTCCCGTCCTTCATAATATGTCTCCGGTAGTTGTTCGTCAAAATAACTTCGTCCATAATCGCACAGACAAAACCTTCAGTTTCTCCGAAGAGTTTGCTGAATCGTAACCAGGCCACGGACGCCAAAAAATCTACATCAAGCTCATGAAGAGCCCGAAAGAAGCGCCCGTGGAGCTCCTTGCCTTTCCATACTTCCTTGCGGTCATCAGTAGTTAGTACCACAGGTTTGCGCCAGTTCTCTTTAGCCATGGACAACGGGGTGAGTCCCTTGTCCACTGCGACCACATCGCGGTGCATACCCACGTCGGTTTTGAGAAAATATTCTCTGAGGCTGCACACCTCGCGGTTGTGTAGAGTCTTTGCGTTCAAAAAGCCACGACCTCCACACTTCCGCGGGATGTACAGTCTCATCACCGAAGATCGTGGGTGATGCATCCGATTTGCTATCAGCAATGTACGGACCCGCCTATCCAGAGCGTCTAACTCGGTCTGAGTCCATTTGAGTATGCCGAAAGAGTACATTAACACCGGCATGACCCAACCGTTGAAGGCGCGCACTTTATTTCCGCCTGACAGAAGGCTGTTTAATACCTTCTTCAGGCGGCCAAAGAAACGCTCCTTCAACGATTGCTTCATGTCAGTAACGTTAATGCCTAACGCTTCCGACATACCCAAATACTTATAGGTTTCGGTCGAGGAGAGGGATCTAAGGTGTATGGAATCCGAAAGTTGAACCCCCTCAGATTCCATAATCTCCCCTCGCTTTACATGCATGACTGCACATTTATCCACACCAAATTCCATCCTGATGGCACTACTGAAAGTTTCAGTTACCTTCAGTAGTTCCATTAGTCGTAACTTGTTGGGGGCAATGAGTTTCAGATCATCCATGTAAAGAAGGTGAGATAAAACCTGCCCACCTCTTCTCAACCGATAGCCCAACCCTGATTCCTCCAGCAATGTGCTTAGAGGATTCAGGGCTAAGCAAAACCAAAGTGGACTCAGACTGTCGCCCTGAAATATTCCCCGTTTAATCCATATAGGCTCATCGTCCCCCTGGATCGATCGACACCCTGGATAGCGAAGGACTGTGTTCCATTCCCCCATACATGACTCAAGGAAGGTGCGTAGAGTTGCATCTATTTTATACAACTCCAACACCCTCATGAGCCATGTATGTGGAACAGAGTCATAGGCCTTCTTATAATCTATCCAGCATGTCGACAAATCCTTGCGGGATCGACGAACCTGTTGGCTTATGGCCATGTCTATGAGGAGTAGCTCCTTAGTACCGCGTGACCCGTTCCTACATCCATTCTGAGAAGCAGACATTATTATTATTATTATTGAAGTGTTTTTTTCTCTCAACACTGGTTTGTATTTAACTACATTTACGCGCCGAAATCAGTAGCGTTGTCCGGCTATCACACAATCGTGAGCATGATAATTTTTTCTGTGTCTAGGTATAATTTTGGTGTGATTTATTTGTAGTATTATGTATGTATTTAAAAATATATAAGTATGTTTATCAGTTGTCTAGTACTCATAATACCAGCTCTGCTTAGCCTGGGGCTAGATGGCATTGTGTGATAGTTGTGGAATACCCCAAGAGACAAAGAAAGCTGATAGTGACTCCGTTTGGTTCTAAGGTTATGGATCTTGGTCTGCATGTCGATTCTTGCTTTGATTGGTGGAACCAGATCAGAAATGTCATTAAAAAAGTCATTGGAACGTTACGGTCATTGATATATCTTTTCCCTGCTCACATAAAACCAACGCTTTCTAATTTTTCTCATAATTGACTATGCAGTAGGGTACGACTTTAACCTGAATACAAATCTCCTCAATAAACTTAACAAAGTTTATTACTTTCAGATTACAAGAAAACTATAATATGATGGTTTTTAAATGTTCAAACGTAAATAAATTATGATTCGATCGAAACCCTTTGCGCAACTCCGATTCGTGCTTGGCCAGATTTTAAATTAGTGAAATGAATTCTGATTACGGTGTACCAAAAAGATTAAAATAATTGTTACTGATAGCTGTTACACACATACACGCGACTTTGTTCGTGTTTCCCTTTGCCATGGGAATTCGGTCCCATTCCTGTGGGAAAATAAAAAGAAGCTTAAACTGCCTACTTATTATAACATTAGCTATATTCCAGAAAAAAACTCGTAAAAAATTTTCAACCATTTCAAAGACATATTCGTTTAAAATTCCGTTCCCGCAAAATAAAAATAGAAAAGCTTTGGTTACTCCTCGCAGCATCAACTATCTGCCATTAAAATCAGCCGTAAGAATCAGCCTAGCTACAACAAAAAGACAAACAAATCAAAAAAGAAAAATAACCCTTTTTGTTATGGTAATATAGATTCATATAATCATTGTGTAAAAAAAAAAATGATATCACAAACTAACACTTCATTTTTATTCATATGTATAGTAGTCAATTTTTATCAAGTTTGTAACGTTTGGCTATTACAATTATTTCTACTATTTCAGAAGCAACATTTATTTTAGGCTTTACGTAAAGTTAACAATTTAATTAAATATTTCCGTCTCACTACTTTGTATTTGGTTTCCAAAGATATTTCAAGCTCGTCCCGTTGTCTTTTAACTTCATGTAGAATGAAGTAAAAGTGAATCAATCATATCTTTGTGCTAGTGAAAGTATATTTCACCATGTCTCATAATAATAATAGCACACCGAATCACTCTACAAACAGTTCCAATGAGGATAAGTACAACGCCACTGACAGTTTTGATTTGGAATTGTACACTGATACAGAAGAATTATATAATGATACAATGGAAATGTACAGTTATACAGAAGAATTATATTATGATACAATGGAAACGTACAGTGATACAGATGAATTATTGTACTACGAGGAAGATGACAAATGGATTTTATATGAATCTAATATTTTTTTAGTTATAATTGTGATGAGCTTATCGACGTTGATATTCGGCGTGACGTCATGGTGCATTCTGAAAAAGTTTCGTAATTACAGAAACTTTATATTTCTTAACGGATTGTTAATAAACTTCTTACTGTATTTAACATTATGGATCGATAAAGATTGGTTAGAAAGTGTTGTGATCTGGCTTAACGATTACTTCGAAAACGCGAAGTGCCATTGGATGGTAATTATAAGCTACATGTTTTATGTCGACATTGTAAAAGTTTTTAAAAGACATTATTTACAAAGAAAATATTTATGGAGTACATTTTATGTCTGGGGGGTTTCTTTTATTTTAACCGTTATTTGGTCGTATGTAAAAGAATATTGTCATTATAAACTTGATGAAATATTCCCAGAGAAAATAGTAAATTTGATATTTTGGGGTGATCGAATTCTATTCCTAGTAATTAACTGTTTCTTGTACTTTATAATAGTTTTTTCACTTTGTCATAGTTTTTTTATGCGTAAAAATTCTTCTTTAAATATCCTGCGACGCTTGTATTTTGCCTCGTTGATATTTATATTGAGCGACGTCTTTTTATTGTGTGATTACATTATAAGTGCGACATTTTATCTAAGTTATAAGGAAAACTTAATGGTAGACTTGCTAAGTCATATAAATGCAATAATTTTGGCTGTATTTTTTTTTGTATTTAGGAGTAATCGAGTTGCGTGGTATGATTTTTATGTTAATAAAATAAGACGTAAGCATAGTGACAACGATATCGTCATGCATGGACGAATCATTTATTCTGCTGATCATCCAGCGCTGGTTCATCATATTTAGAAAAATTAAAATTTTAGATAGTATTTTTTTTTATAAATTATTTATTTAATTTTGTGTCAAATTAGCTTTAGCATGAATAAATAAATAAAATGTTTATGATATAGAAAATTGAAATCAAAGTTTTATGAACTTTACTAATAATTACGGTTACCACATTTACTACCACTAATACTTTAGAGACGAAAATTTTCAACTGTATTACGTATAACAGTCAGATACTTTTCTTTTTAATTGCGGGAAAGGTAAAATAACTTCAGGAGCAATATGCGTCTCGAGAAACCTTTTCTTCTTCGTGTATATAGAGGAATGCTGGCTTCCTGGGTACAACATTTTCTAGGACAAGAAATGGCTCTTATGGTACAGATATGTCATGAATTTTACATTTAACTCTTCAGTTCTAAAGCCAACATCTGTGATAATGATTATGTTAACGAGATAAACGCATGTCGTCTTAAACGCGTTTGTGGTCAATTCTGTGGTTTCAAATAAGGTTATCACAATATCGAAAAAGTTAAAAATTCTTTGGTAAGTTGAAAGCCACAGACGTGACGTGTAGTCCATTCATTTACTGTTTTTTGTAATTTTTTATTTCATACTTTTTTTAGAGTTCCGTATCTCAAAAAGAAAAAACGGAACCTCCTTAGGATCACTTTGTTGTCCGATTGTCTGTCTATCAAGACCCTTTATCATGGGAACGCGTGAATCGAGTGGAAATTTAAACCATTTTAGGTCTGCGGTCCCTTGAAGCTGTGAAGAATCGAACTTATAAGTTAATAACTTTTAAAATTGCAAATTTGTAGTTACATCACACAAAAAAGAAACTTTATTGCGACACGTAAAAATCTTTGCGACTCGATTCGGGAATTGAACTGTTTTCAAAGGTAAGTTTGTATGAAACCCTAACCACCCGTTCGCGAGTCCGACTCACACTGGCCCGGGTACTGTTCCCGCGCGCCTCAAGGAGTTTTCAGCAACTGTGTGCCCAGCTGCGTCAAAGTCTTCTGAGGCTAGGATCTGTTTCCGAAAGGGAGAGGCCCCGGTATGATGGAGAAGTCGTTTTTATGATTTTAATCATCTAAAAAAAACCCCTACCAAGTGTCAGGAGAAGGCTGGATGGATAACCATAACAATAATACGATGATTCCGCTTGGCTCTGAGTTTAAGGATCTTGGTTTGTATGCCGATGCTTGTATTGATTGGTGTAAGCAGATGTCAGTCACAAAGTCATTGGAACGTTATAGTCACTCTATTGTCTGAAGTATCTTTTCCCCGCTCACATAAAGGCAATTCTTGTACTAATTTTTCTTATAATTGAATATGCTGAAGTGTACGACTACAGAGAGAGCAGTGTTCGAGAGCGGTGGTGGCCGAGTGGTAATGTAATACGAGTTATAGGTCGCGGGTACAAACCCTGTCAGGCGCATTATTTCGTGTAATTTATTTCATTACCACTGCTCTCAAAACGGTAAAGGAAAACATCGTGAGGAATGTATCACATTGCCCAACCCCCACTGGGCCCGCTTCGTGGATTACGGCCTTTTCCATCTCCTACAGAGGAGGAGGCCTGAGACCCAGCAGTGGGAACATTAAAAAGGCTGGTGATGATGATGATGATGATGAAATGTACGACTATAATATGAAGACTTACAGATCTCCTCAATAAACTAATTTTATAATGAATACAAAACTAAAAATTTATTATATATTTATATAATAAATATATAATAATTTTTTAAATGTTAAAACGTAAATAAATTATGATTCAATCGAAACCTTTTGCGCGCAACTCCGATTCGTGCTTAGCCGGTTTTAAAATTAGTGAAATGTATTCTGATTACGGTGTAACGAAAAGATAAAAATATTAATAAGTAGCTTTTGCCCTCGGCTTCGTTCGCGTTAAATTCGGGGTAACACGGTTCCCCTTTCGGCTTATTTTTTCCCGACATCTTCAACAAATACCGTTAATGTACACAGAAATAAATACAAAAACTTAACAAATTATACTTAAAACCTTTCTCAAGAATCACGCTATCGAGGGGTGAAAAACGGCTTGAAATTACTTGTGTAGTGATTTTTGAGTTTATCGCGAACAGACAGACAGACAGGGCGGGGGAATTTGTTTTATAATATGTATTTCGATATGGTATCTTAAGATAAAATCGGTTGGAACAGTAATCGGGTCTAGGGATCAAACCGCAAAATTAAGTTTGTTTTTTATTGTATATACATACTTTTCCGAGATAAAAAGTACCCAGTGTGGTGCCTAAGATATTAAAGAAAAATTATATCAAGTTTCATCGTAATTGAACCGGTAGTTTTTGCGTGATGCCTGAACAAACAGACAGACAAAAAAAATTTTAGTCACATTTTTGTCGGTGTCTAGTAACACCCTCTGCCATGATTTTTTTTGATATTTTCAATGTATAGAATTTTCACTTCTACAGATTTATTATAAGTATAGATTACTGATAGCTGTTACACGCGACTTTTTTTTCCCTCTCCTGAGTATTTGGTCTCATCCCTGTGAGAAAATAAAAGGTAGTTTAAGTTACTTATAATATTATTAGCAGTAATATTATACATCCCAGTGAAATTCTCGTAAAATTTTTACGAGAATTTCATTAACATTTCAAAGACATATTCGTTTCAAATCCCGTTCCCGCAAAATTAAAAAAAACCTGAAAAGCTTTAGTTACTCCTTGCAACATCAGATATCCACCGTTGGAAATCATGTCAGAATCAGCCAAACCATTTCTGAGATTAGCTGAAACAAACAAACGAACAAACAGACCAAAATAAAAAAAAAAACCCTTATTATTATGGTCGAATATACATACATAAGCATTAAGTAAAAAAAAATAATATTACAAACAGACACTTCAATTTTATTTATATTATATAGAAGTTGAGTTTTTTATCAATTTTGTAACGTTTGCCCATTACAATTATTTCAACTACTTCGGAAGCAACATTTATTTTATTTTAGACTTTACGTGAAGCTAATAACTTAAGTAAATTTTATATAAAAGTAGGCTCTGGTTACTCTTCCTGCTCCGTCTCACTGCTTTGTATTTTGTTTTCAAAGATATTTCAAGCTTGTCCCACCATCTTCTACATGAAGTAATCAATCGTATCACAGTGCTAGTGAAAGTGTGTCTTGCCATGTCTGATAATGATGCTAGCACACCGAATGACTCTACCAACAGTTCCAATGAGAATATGTACAACGCTAATAACATCCTTGAAGAGAAGTCGTACAATGACACAGAGGAATCGTATTATAATGATTCAGAAGAATTTTATAATGATTCAAACTATGAAGAAGAGAAATGGATTTCATATGCGTCTAATATTTGGTTAGTTATAATTGTGGTGAGCCTATTGGCGCTGATATTCGGCGTGATGTCGTGGTGCATTCTGAAAAAGTTTCGGAATTACAGGAACTTTCTATTTCTTAACGGATTATTATTAAATGTCTTACTATATTCAACTATATGGATTTATATGCGGACCGATAATGACTGGTTAAATGATGTTGTGGACTCGTTTAATGACTACTTCAGTACTGCGAAGTGTCACTGGCTAATAGTTATTAATCACATGTTTTACGTTGACTTTGTAAACGTTTTTAAAAAGCATTATCTACAAAGAAGATATTTAAAGAGCACCCTTTTTATTTGGGGTGTTTCATTAATATCAACCGTTACTTCTTGGTTTGTAGAAAAATATTATTACAATAAACTTGATATGATATTTCCAAAGACAATAGTAAATTTAATAGTGCAGGGTGATCAAACTATGCCCTTAATAATTAACTGTTTCTTATATTTTATAGTTGTTTTTTCACTTTGTCGCAGTTTCCACATGCGTAAACATTCATCTTCTAATATCCTACGCCCCTTGTATTATGCTTCGTTGATATTTATATTGAGCGACGTCATTTTATTTTGTGATAATATATTAAATGCCATATTTTATGTAAATCTAAAATATGTACTCATGGTAGAACTGTTGAGTTATTTAAATGCACTATTTTTGGCTGTATTTTTTTTCGTTTTAAGGAGTAACCGAGATACATGGCATGAGTTTTATGTTAATAAAATAAGACGTAGACATAGTGACCATAATATTGTCATGCACAGACGAACCATTTGTAATCCTACCAATCATCCAACGGTTCATAACAATTAAAAAAAAAATATTCATAAAGAAAAACTAAAAATTTGATTTTATTATTTATTATTATTTTTTGAAGAAAAGGGGCTATGCATCTCCCATAGTGTAGGAGATGTAGTCACTGCGACCTAAAAGATCTATTGTGACTCGCCACCTTGTTAGAGTAACTCTTTTAGCCGGGAGGCTTCCAGGAAGTCTAGAATACTCCTAGCTTTGAGAGTTTTAATCTCCTCCGGGCGAATAATGTGTCGACCCAGATGGATACTCCGTTTGTGGATAAGGGGCCCACATTCACACAACAGGTGCTTAGGCGTCTCCCTCTCCTGATTACAGTACCTGCAAACATCAGTGTCACTCAGTTTCATGTGAAATTGGTGCCTGTTTAATTTGCAGTGGCCGGTTAAGGCGCGGGCTATCGCACAGATGTTCGTCCTGCTAAGCTCAAGAAGCTCGGCAGTTCGTTTTTGTGAGTAGCCTTCTATAAGAGATTTGGCGTGTAGCAGTCTTGGTTGTAACAACCAGTGCTTTTTTGAATCGCCAAATAGGTTGCCCTTAAGGGTCTGCATTGCCTGGTTCTGTGAGATACCACAGAAAGGTTCTGGTCCTATCTGATGACCCTGAGCCCCAGTCCTTGCAAGTTCGTCGGCTTTTTCATTGCCAGTAATTCCAGAATGACCCGGTACCCATCTCAGAATAACTTTATTCCTTTGCCCCAGGTCATTTAGTTTATTAACGCAGTCTTTTACCAGTTTCGAATTTATTGTATTCGAGTTCAAGGCGTTAAGAGCTGCCTGGCTATCTGAGTAAATCAGAATTAATTGATTTATGTAGTTTCGTTGACGGTTGGCTTCCGCACATTCTATAATGGCGTATACCTCCGCTTGGAATATGGTGGCATATTTACCCAGATTCAAGCTTTTGCTGAATTTCGGGCTAATGCCAAATATTCCACATCCTACATTCTCACCCATTTTGGATCCGTCTGTAAACCAGATCAGGCTTCCAGCCTTGCAAGTAATGAGGTTGCTTGCCCAATCCTCTCTGCTCGGCAGTTCCACTGTGTAATTTCTTGTGAAGCTACACTGTGGAAGCATGACGTCTGTTGTCATAGCTAGCTGATCGTGTTCAAGCACTGATTCGTGTAGCGATCTCAGTGCTTGAGAGCGCCAGTTTACTTTGCCAGTGCTGTTTATTCTATACATGCCCGCTTTCGCCTCCTTTGCAATTAATAGATGAAGTGGCGGAAGGTTAAGCAGGGCATTTAGAGCAGCTCCTGGGGTTGTAGACATGGCCCCTGTTGATATAATGCATGCAAGTCTGCAAACCATTAAGTTTGTTAATGACTGTCACTTGGGATGTTTTCCTCCACCATACTACGCAGGCATACGTTATTATCGGCCTGACTATAGCGGTGTACAACCACAGGGCGATTTTAGGGTTTAGGCCCCATTTCGTCCCTGCTAAGCGACAGCATATTAAATTTGATTTTGCTTTTTATTTAAATTTACTTCATTTTGTGTTAAATTAGCTTTAGCATGTACCTATAAATAAACAAAATATTGGTATATAAAGAATTTGAAATCAATTTTTGTGAACTTTTTTTTTTATAATCTAATCACAAATACTTTAGAGACTAAAATACTCAACTACATTACTTTTTTAACGTTTTCTGCAAAGGTTACACAGTTTTCTTTTTACTTGAGGGAAAGGTGAAATAGATTCAGGGGCAATAAGCATATATCGGAAAGTATTTACTTCTTCGTGGATGCAGTTAATTACTGGCTTATTAGGTGAAACATTTTCTATGGCAAGAGTTGGCTCTTGTGGTACAGATGTCTCGTGAACTCTTCAGTTTTATGCCAACATCTGTGACAATGCGGATAAACGTCTGTAGTCTTATCATCATCATCAGCACATCAGCCGAAAGACGTCCACAGCTGGACATAGGCCTCCCCTAAGCGTCGCCACAACGACCGGTCCTATTCGTCATGCATCCATCGGCCTGTAGTCTAAAACCAATTCCAATTCTGGGGTTTTAATTTTCAAATAAGCTTATGACATATATAACACCAATAGCCTGAGTATAGTCTGTCTAAGGATTCAAAAGACTTGGCAATTTTTGAAGAAAATAAGATATATGTTGTTGGCAACACTAATTTTAGTTGGCATTCACTGGTTTATTTATTTATTTGCATAGGCACACCAACGACTTATTTACAATATAATTTGAACAATTTATTACGAAAATATGAGATGATCCTGTGTAAAAAGTCACTTACAGGTGTGCACAACATTTACAATAGGTCAGCAAAGTGTCACTGGCTAATAGTTATTAATTCATGAATCCCCAAGCGACACCCGGTGGCCGCGCATCTATTGTCTTACTATTGTGTCTCTAATTGACGGTATCTGAAGGGTTAATCACATGTTTTACGCTGAGTTTGTAAACATTTTTAAAAAGCATTATCTACAAAGAAGATATTTAAAAACTACCGTTTTTGTCTGGGGTATTTCATTAATATCAAGAGTTATTTTGTGGTTTGTACAAAAATGTTGTCACCATAAACTTGATATGATATTCCCAAATGCAATAGTACATTTAATATTGTGGAGTGATCAAATGACGCCTTTAGTAAGTAACTGTTTCTTATATTTTATAATTGTTTTTTCACTTTTTCGTAGTTTTCTTATGCGTAAACAATCACCTGCTAATATCCTGCGACGCTTGTATTATGCTTCGTTGATATTTATATTGAGTGACGTTATTTTGTTGTGTGAATATATTGCATATACGTTATTTTATGTAACTGAAAAAAGAGCGCTTTATGATAAACTTGTTAAGGTATTCAAATTTACTAATATGGGCTGTAGTTTTTTTAGACGTAGACATAACGATGAAATTATCGCCATGAACTTACAAATCATTTGTAATCCTGCTGATTATCCAGCGGTTCATCAAACTTAAAGAAAATATCCATAAAGAAAAACTAATAATTTAAATTTGCTTTTTTTCATTTTGTGTTAAATTAGCTGTAGCATGTATAAATGAACAAAATGTTGGTATATAAATAATTAGAAATCGGAGTTTTTGTGAACTTTATTAATATACTACTTTTTTGATGTGTGGTGTGACCAGAATCGATAAAGTGAGAAATGAGTATATTAGGGGAAGTTTGAAAGTGGCGCCAGTGACTGAAAAGTTGAAAGGAAATCGTTTGTCTTGGTATGGTCATGTAAAGAGGAGAGATGAAACGCATGTTGCTAAAAAAGTTATGAATTTATATGTGGATGGATGGAGAGGAAGAGGGAGGCCAAAGAAAAGATGGATGGATGGTGTGAGAAGTGATATGAATGAAAAGGGAGTTAGTGATAGCGTGACGAGCAACAGGACAGAATGGAAGAAAAAAACGTGTTGCGCCGACCCTAAATAAAACGGGATAAGGGCAGGAAGATGATGATGATGATGAAGATGATTAATATACTTCTTTTTTATTTTAAGTAATAAAACATCACTAATAAAACTTTAGAGACTAAAATATATTGCATTATTCACAAATTTATTATTTTATTTACATTATTGTCTTTTGGCCGATATGATGATGATGATAATGATGATTACATTATTAATATTTTCTGCAACAGTAAATAGTTTAATTTTTTACTTGAGGGAAAAAGAAATATCTTCAGGGACTTTAAGCATGTCTCGGAAAATATTTACTTCTTCGTGGATACAGTTAATTACGGGCTTATTGAGTGAATCATTTTCTATGGCAAGAGTTGGCTCTTGTGGTACAGATGTTTCGTGAATTTTAGATTTAAACTCTTCAGTTCTAAAGCCAACATCTGTGACAATGTGGATAAATGACTGTAGTCTAAAACCCATTTATTGCCAATTCTGCGGTTTTAATTTTTAAATAAGCTTATCACAACAACATCGAGAAACTTAAGTGGTCTATGGTAAGTTAAAAACGTGACATGTAGAAAAGTTTTTTGTTGTTTCTCTTTTCATATTTTGATACCACTCCGCAAAAAGCAAAATAGTATGTGAGTACAACCATTAAAACCACTAGTAGCTCGAGTACCTACGTACATTTTAGAAGTTCGTACCTCTGAAGGGAAAAACAGAACTCTTATGGGATTAGGGCTGAGCGCACACTTGAGACAAGACAGTCTTTAGACAGAAATACTAAATTCAAGTATTGGACTCGAACCCCCGAATCGAGTTAATATCCGAGTACACAAACGGAATCGAGTCAACTCGATTAACCAAAACAGTGACTCGGCACATAACAGCACACAAGTAGGTACTTCTTCATATCGATATTGTCACCAGATTGATTTTGATCCGATACATCGATTTATCGATACAAAATATTCAATATCAAAAACGATATTTTTTTCAAAATTATTTTATTCGCAGAATATAAAACGGAATTCAATAAAGAAAATAACTGTATTGTCTACGACTAGTTTGTTTTTATTTTTCGCATTTGTCCGGTGGATACTTAAGTATCCATCGGACAAATGTTGGTTTGACTGAAATAATAAATTAGTCTTCAAAATATTAGAATATTTTAATTTAGTTTTAATTAAGATTCTCATAACTTAAAATAATGTACATACATTTTGCACAAAAATTACTATTATCTATTATTGAGCTACACTGAACTAAATAAATTATTATTCTCATACCAAAAATCTCGGAAAGTTTGACATCGATTTCTTTTCCCAGATATACTGAGACCGGTTTTAAATTTTTATAAATTTCATTAAATTGATAAATCGACATTTTCATCACTGCCGACATACTACTGGAGAGGAGGTTCGTCACTAGCCTGTTTTATCTTCGATGTGCGAGCCCGTAAACATACAAAAGGGAAGCCGACTGTCGTTAGATAGACTTGTCGCTATGCAGTTTTTCTTGTTTTTAGACAATTTTGTCTATGAGACGTCATGTCGTAAGTGAGCGCGTCTTCATAATATGTTTTGTTTAGCAATAGTCAGTCTTAAGATTGTCTTGTCTCAAGTGTGCGGTCAGCCCAACTTTTCTGTCCGTCTGTCTGTCTGTCAAGACCGGATCTCGGAAATGCATAGAGGTATCGAGTTGAACTTGAAACCATACTCTCAGGTCTGCGGTTCCTTCAAGCTGTGAAGAAATCAAACTACCGAGTTGACGAAAAAAAAAAGATACGGATGAAGATTTACATTTTGACACTCTTAAGGGATTAAAATTCATGGGTTAATTCCCGTTAAACTAGACTGCTGAAATTTACAAGTGTAACTTGTGCTATAAAACCCTGCTTCATGATTAGATTTTGTCTTATGACAAAATCTAAAAACTGTAAATCTGTAATCATCATCATCATCAATTCAGCCGAAAGACGCCCACTGTTAAACAAAGGCCTCGCCAAGTGTCCTGTGTTGGGCACGCCACAATTATGGCGGTAAGTCCCCTCATTGAGGCGTGGCTGGAAAGACCTCACGGCGTCTTTACCTTCCGCATGACGCAGGTCCTCACCGGACATGGCAAGTTCGGGAGGTTCCTGCATCGGATTCGAGCGGAAGAGACGCTTGTATGCCGCCACTGTGCGGAACGCCCGGAGGACACGGTGGAGCACACAGTAGAGGCTTGGGCGGAGCAACGCCGTGCCCTCGTGGGGGCAATCGGCGGCGGAGACCTCTCGCGCCGGGCCTTGGTTGAGGCCATGATCCGGAGCGAGGAGGAATGGCAGGCGGTCGCCTCCTTCTGCGAAGCAGTAATGCTTGCAAAGGAGGAGGCCGACCGCATCAGGCAAAGGCGCCCTCACCGCCGCCGTCGGGATTCCGATCCCATTTCCGGCCACCGTAGACGGGGCTCGCGGACGGCGAGCCATGGGTAGCTCGCTGTCCGATCGTCCGGTAATGGACCGAGTCCAAGACGTCGACGGCGCGCACTGTTCCCGCGCGCCTCAAGGAGTTGTCAGCAGCAGGAGGGCCCAGCTGGGCCGAAGCCTACTGGGGACAGGGTTGTCCGAAAGGGAGCTCGTGCCCCGGTATGAAGGCTAGAAGGAACGGGATGGGGTTTTTAGTCAGTAAGAGTCTGACACTATCTCCCGCTCCGCCCAAGAGCGGGTTTTGTCATAAGATGATTTTCCCCATCGGGAAAAAAAAAAGTGTCCTGTGTGGTCCTGTGCGTCTCGCATCCATCGGATTCCCGCAACCCTTACTAGGTCATCGGTCCACCTTATAGGAGGCCTTCCAACGCTACGTCTTCCGGTACCTGGTCGCCATTCCTGATCCTTTTGACCCCAACGGCCATCAGTTCTGCGGGCAGTGTGCCTGGCCACTTAAGTTTGGCGATTCTTCGTGCTATGTCGTTAACCTTGGTACTACTGTAGATATGCTCATTCCTGATTCTATCACACAAAGAAACACTGAGAATAGCCCTTTTCATTGCTATTTGGGTGACTTTAAGCCTTCTGATGAGGCCATTGTAAGCGATCACTTTTCGGAGCCATATGTCATCACTGGTAACACACACCGGTCATAGACTTCTTGTCGTCACTCATCAGGTCTTGAGACACTGTGGTATGTTGGACGATAAGATACCGCGCAGGTTCCAGACACTACCCAGCCAGAGTCAGATTCGACGTTTGAGCTTTTACTTGTATTATTAGTCCTACCTAACTGGACCGTCTTTCCCAGGTAAACGTAGTCGTCCACAATTTCGAGTGTAGAGTCTCCCATCTTGATAGGAGAATGTGGTATTTACGTCACAAAAAAAACTTTTATAATGATTCCCAAAAATCTTCGTATTAATTAAGGTTTGCATCGCCACGCCATCACACGGTTTTCATAGACAAGTTTGTACGGAACCCTTTGTGCATAACTCCGACTCGTGCTTGGCCAGTTGTTAAATTAGTTAAATTAATTCTGATTTCGTTGTACCAAAAAGATAAAAATTCTAATTAGTGATAGCTGTTACACGCGACTTCGTTCGTGTTTCCCTCTTCACTGGGAATTTGTTTCCATTTTTGTGGGAAAATAAAAAAGTATCTTAAAGTTACTATTTTGTAACATTAGCTACCAGTGAGTCTCGTAAAAACTTCTCAACCTTTTCAAAGACATGTTCATTTTAAAACCCTTTCCTGCAAAATGAAAAACTTTGCAACATCAGCTATCCGCCATTGGAAATCCCATCTAAATCAGCCAAGCTCATTAAGAGATTAGTCGGAACAAACAGACGGACAAACTGCACAAAATGAAGAAAACCTTTTTGTAAGGTCGAATATACATTGAGTTAAAAAATAAACATTTTGATATTACAAACAGACACTTCAATTTTATTTATCAGGTAGGTATAGAAGTTAGGATTTTTATCAATTTGGTAACGTTTGGCCATTACGATTATTGTTACTATTTCGGAGCAATATTTGTTTTAGACTTTACGTGAAGTTAATAATTCAATTATTTTTTTATAAAAAGAGCCACTGGTAATGCCTTCAACGTCTCACTACTTTGTATTTGGTTTACAAATATATTTCAATCTTGTCCCGCCGTCTACTACTTGAAGTCAAAGCGAATCAATCATAACACAGTGCTACTGAAAGTGTAATTCGCCATGTCTGAAAATTATATCAGCACACTGAATGACCCTACGAACAGTTCTGATGAAGAACCGTACAACGCTTCTGACAGTTTTGAAGAAGACACAGAGGAGTCGTACAATGATTCAGAGGAATCACACCATGATTATTCAGAAGAAAACACTTTATCAAACGATGAAATTCAGAAATGGCATTCATATACTTCTAATATTTCAATAGTTATAATTGTGGTGAGCCTATTGGCGCTGATATTTGGCGTGACGTCATGGTGCATTCTAAAAAAGTTTCGTAATTACAGGAACTTTGTGTTTCTTAACGGATTGTTATTAAACTTCTTACTCTATTCAACAACGTGGATTTATATCTGGACCGAAAATGGCTGGTTACACTATGCTGCGTTCTGGGTTTGTAAGTACGCCTTTACAGCGAAGTGTCACTGGCTAATAGTTATTAATTCATGAATCCCCAAGCGACCACCGGTGGCCGCGCATCTATTGTCTTACTATTGTGTCTCTAATTGACGGTATCTGAAGGGTTAATCACTTGTTTTATGTTGACTTTGTTAACGTTTTTAAAAAACATTATCTACAAAGAAGATATTTAAAGACTACACTTCTTGTCTGGGGTTGTACATTAATATCAAGAGTTATTTTGTGGTTTGTTGAAGAAGATTTTTATTTTAAACTTATTATAATATTTCCAAAGGCAATAGTACATTTAATCATGTGGATTGATCGAATTCTACCACTAGTAATTAACTGTTTGTTTTATTTTGTAGTTGTTTTTTCACTTTGTCGTAATTTTTTTATGAGTAAACATTCATCTTCTAATATCTTAAGACGCTTGTATTATGCTTCGTTGATATTTATATTGAGCGATGTCAATTTATTGGGTGATGATATTATAAGGGCCACATTTAATTTAAATCTAAAAGAAATGGTAATGGTAGGCTTGTTGAGTGATTTAAATGCACTAATTTTGAATGTATTTTTTTTCGTATTAAGGAGTAACCGAGATGCGTGGTATGGTTTTTATGTTAATAAAATAAGACGTAGACATAACGATGACGATATTGCCATGCGTGGACGAATTATTTGTAATCCTGCTGACCATCCAGCGGTTCAACAAACTTAAGGAAAATATCTAAAATAAAAAACTAAAATGCTACTATTTTGTTTTTTTTTTTTAATAAATTTTAAATAAAATGTTGATTTATAAAGAATTTAAAATAAGAAGTTTGTGAACTTTATAAATAAAATTTCATTATAACAATATAATATAGATAGATATTAGTGATAGAGGAATCATTTCTGTATCACTAATACTTAAAGACACATCATCTTCTTCCTGCCCTCTGTGCCTAAGGGTAATTTGTCTATAATACCTATATGTATGTATTTAGAAATATATAAGTATGTTTATCAGTTGTCTAGTACCCATAACACAAACTCTGCTTAGCTTGGGACTAGACGGCGTTGTGTGATAGTTGTGGAATATTATTAGTCTTGGACTCTCATTTTTTTTCAGTGCTTTCATTGTGTACTTCCTTTATTATAAACAAATAAACTAAGATATTTTTTACTCTTTGTGATAAAGGCGAATTTTGCATTATTTATTTAAAAGATTTATAATCCAAAAATACAATTTGAATACGACAATAACAAAGAATAATAAAAAAATATAACTTTTTTTTCATGCATATTAAAATATGTTTTTAAAATTAAGTTATGACAGTGTTTTATATTGTCATATCGTATTCCTCACATTGTACCTATAGAATTAATTTTGAGATACTAATTGGTACCAACATAAGGCTGAAAAACAAGAAACAACAAACAAAACAAATGACCAGATAAATAACTGAAAACGTAGTATTTAATCACAAAATAATAATACTGCGGAGCTTGCGCGCCTACTGGCTGGTGGGGGAATGGGAGTCAAATAAACACTAAAACTAACTCATTTTAAGCAGCCACTAACATCAACATCTTTGATTGTATAAGAGGAAACTATTCAATGCAAAGAAAGGCCCATCAATATCGAAAAGAAAGTAGTCGATGCAAACGCTGATACTGTACCCTTTTTCTTCTAACTAGCTGAAGAAAAATGGTGCAGCTGAATTTATAAATTTAATTAGTTAAATTCTAAATATAAATTAATAATATAATTAGTTGAATTTCAATTATTCATTAATATCGATGATTTATTTATTTATTATTTATGTAATTATTGTGTTTTATTAATTCATTCTAATTTTGAGGCAATTTCATTTATTCATTTTTATTTAATAATTATGAATGAATGGATGATATATAGGTATTTATTTGCATGAATATAGGTATCTAACACGTTCTTAACATTTAGTAGGTATTTATTCAGTAATTTAAATTAATGTAATTTTTTTATGATTGTTGAACTGGTATGAGTGTAACTTACCTGGATACAGATTATTATTATTTGAAATGGTCGTCAAAATAAATCTAACCTTTAAAAATAGCATAACATGGATACTCGTATTTTGTGAAAACTCCAAGAAAATGTCGTTTTAAAACTGTTTGTTATAGTACCTACGTATAAATTATTGATGAACTGTAGCCTAGACAATGTTATTTGGTCTTTATTAGATTCAAGGTAAGGTTATTCGAGTTTAAAATACGTCAATCGATGTCGTTTTTCTAACTAGATATTTTAGAAACTTCATTTTTACTAAAGAATAATTTAAAAATTGCCGCCTGCTCTATGAGTCGATGAATAATAAAAAAAGTTATAGGTATCTATGGTTTTCTATAATGTAAGAAGTTACATTGTAACCATGTGTCTAATCGAAGCTCTTGTAATAAATAAGTAGAAACTGTGACTTAATAAAAAAAATAGTATTTAAAATGTTTTGATTTTTGAACATAGATATCAAAAAGTTTGAAGGGATCAAAACCTCTTTTATTTATTGATAGGCCCACGTTTGACCAGAACCTTACCCATGATGAGCGACAATGCGGTCGACGATGGATCACGCTTACCTAGAAGTAACCTATTCACTCTTGACTTAAATACCCCTGGGCTGTAGTTACCAGGAAACTGAGAATCGAAATCAGTTTACATACTCTGCTTTGCTACCAAACAATCTGTACTATAGTGAAGTGATTCATACAACAAATTCATTCAATTCAAAATCAATTTAGGTGTGCGCTGCTGCATCGTGTAGGTTTCATGATAATTGCTACCTAATCTCCTATTTCAACTTGGGAACAGTTTTATTTGCAAGTCATGACGTAAATTAGCATCAACAGGCGTCTACTTATACTGAAACAAACGACATATCAAAAAACGAGTTTTTTTTCTTTATTGACGTAAGTGTGATTTTAGTATTTCTTGATTTATTTTTCAGATATCTGTTTAAGATGTCTTTTTAATAGTTATCCATATAATTATGTAGGTAGGTACTTAAATTTTTAACTTATTATTACTTACCTACTTTGCTGCTAAACTAAATATTTATCACAAACCTAACTATGTACATATAATACCAAAACACACTGAGGTGTTGAAGAACTCCTCCACACCGAAGTCATCCGGAAATATGCTCAGAATACTATCTAGTATCATTCCACGTACCTAGTATCGTTCCCAAAAAACTAGCAATGCCACGTTGTGTGGCAATGCTAATTTTTGGGCGAAGAATGAGCCAGCGAGATCACGCAAAGTGTCGATTAGTGGTTGTAAAATTTGTTTGAAAAGGAGACGAGCTCTCGAACCCACACTTTCGACCCCAAACGGTTCAAAAATTTACGCCATTGGAGGCTGTCAGCAGCCGCAGCGGCAGCGTCGGCACAGCCCATCGTACTTGAAACATAAGATGGCACAAGGGTGTCGACACAGGTTGCACCCCACGCTAGAAGCCTATCCACCTTCCACGGCAACAACGTCGTACCATCTGGTCACTACCCATCGTCATGTACCACTAGTCTCTAATTCGGTAGGTATGTCAAAGGTCACAAGATTTCGAAGAATAATATCGTTGATACTAACGTGCCTTGTAATTCGGTCTGCGCTCCTACGGCTGCAGACAGGTTATGGTGTCCGAGGCTATCGGCAGCTTCGCGATATCGGCACCGAGGTAGAGCAACACAAGGTACACGTAAGCATAAACAGATTACAAGCCGAAATGAAGCGTCATTCAGGTATATTTATATGAATTACGCGGTTACTCTAATTATACTTCTATTAACTCCCTCCAAATACAAAAACGTGATGTTTATAACAGTGTAAGTACCTTCTTTTTTATTTTGTCTTAGTATGGATTTATATTATGATATGGTGATACCAACTGCGAGTTAAACGCTAGGCAATTAGAATTAACCCTTCAGATACCGTCAATTAGAAACACAATAGTAAGACAATAGATGCGCGGCCACCGGTGGTCGCTTGGGGATTCATGAATTAAAACCAAATAGGTACTCGTATAATAATGTTTGACAGATAGCATTAAATCCTTTTCTAAACTATTAACGCCCACGGTAATATTTGTTTCGGATTTACGTCACGGAAACGCAACCCGCCCAAAACTATTGTAATCGTCGATCAATAGACTTACAGAAACACTTTATTAATTTATTTTTCTCTCACCAAGCAATCAAATGAAAAAAGGAAATATTTAACGTTGACACAAATAAATAAAAATGTAAAAATAAAATGTAGAGAGAATAATTACTTTAAATAAACAAATACATCTATAAAAGTAGATGCACGCATTCAATAACTGTAAAACATATTAAAAGTCATTCAAGTGAAGTCTGAATGCGTTCCGTAATTTTAAAAAGAATAAATTCTCGCATAAAAAAGTATTCGTTCCTATTAAGAACATTCAGACCAAATTGTTTAATAAATACTACAGTTGCTGATAGGAACTGCGTTCTTTAGATTATAAAAAAAATATTTTGTAACTTTTTAAACCATAAAACACACAAAACAATCATCAATAAATTAGTTTTCATATGATTTAATATTTGAAAACAAATCAATTCTAATTGTCACACGACAAAGTTATATAGTACAGAAGTTATATAGTAGTATTTGTCATGCAAAAACAAACTATTCATTCATTAAGCGTGATTAGTAAATCACAGGGAAACTACAGGAAACAATTACTTACCCTTTAACAAATAAATCACAGGTACACCTAATTTTCAAGGGGAATTTCGAACTTTCTAAACACACATATACATGCTTTTCTACTTTTTTTAATAATGCTTACATAAAACACCGGGTGCTTTTACTGGGGGGTAATAAGTGCGAGCGTGATTGCGCTCAGCTCAGTTAACGTACGTTGGTCAAAAGTACCGCCAAGCCACTGGACGAAATCCCACCGCCAAAGTTGCTCGAAGTTCGCACTGCGCATGTTCCTTTCATTAAGTTAAGTTGGGACTCGTACAGACACTGTCAACTAAAAACATAGTCTCGGAAAACTCGGTGCACTCATGGAAACGTACATACATCTGTACATACACTAAAAGCTGTTTTTTACGATTATATTAGGCCCGGCTTGACAAAATTGTGGGATTCCAATAGAACATCTGTGTATGGGATAATCTTTGAAGGAAGGGGATGAATGTAAATGGAACAAACAAAACAGTTGGGAAGGGTCAAATTAGGCCAATGTTTGAGTTACCGAGTTTAATACCATAGAAAGGCATTTGTTTTAGCAGGAAGTTGGAGTAACAAGCTTAATCGCGTTTAAGTGGTTTTCAAAGCATAGTTGTGGGTGAGATAAAGTTCTACTAATAGTGATGTTAAGAACTTTATCTATTTATTTAACACTTTATACAAAAATGTACAAAGGCAAATTAGACATTTTCTTCTAGTCGACCTTTGGGTGATGCAGAGAACAGGTAGTGGTAGGTGCAATAAAAGAGTGTGAAAATGGCGATAATAAGAAAAAATATTATACTAATAGACCATAGAATTATACAATATATACTTAAATTAATACACCACATACATACACTAAAATAGACGGACAATTACATACAGAATGTATGTGTGCGGTATGCGTACAATAATATATATTATGGATTTTAATAAATTTTATAAAGTAATATAAAATACTTTATAGATCGATATAAACCTAGCCATAATAAAATACGTGAAGTGCAACTGATCATGAAATAAATTAATTTAATATATAGGTAAGGTAAAAAGGAAAAGAAAAAGAAAGAAAAAGAAAAGAAAAAAAAGAAAGAAAGGAAAAGAAAAAAGAAGGAAGGAAGGTTGGTAGAAAGGAAAAGTAGATTTTAACAGAACTGGAAAGAGCAAGCGTGGGCCCGGGGTTGAGGGTGGCTTTTGCTCAGGAGTGGGACATATTATTAGGCCAGCAAAAGAACATGGTTACTATTGGAAAACTTTAATGACGTTTCCAGTATTTGCGAAGCTGTATTATTTCTATTGCCTGTCTAAATCCACATTATTTTTTAGGATATTAACTAGTGAAGCTTTCTTCTGCGGATATCCTCATCGAAGAATTCATGTGATCCGCAAATAGCACTTTCTAAAATAAAATAGGTCGTCTTTCTGTTTACAGAATATAAAATCGATATGTAGTTTATTTTGGGATCGAAAACCCACTTCGGCAAACCAGAGTTAACTTATTAAATCGAATTAGTGGGTAACGTGGGGTTAAATGGGAATTATTCCGTATATCATCATCAGCCTTTTTAATGTTCCCACTGCTGGGACTCAGGCCTCCTCTCTTCTAGGAGAATGAATGGGCCATAATCCACCACGCGGGCTCAGTGCGTTTTGGTGGATGTCACATGTCTTCGAATTTTTGATTCTAGGACATGTTGGATTCCTCACGAAAGGCAACTATCTCGAAGTTTAAGTCCTGGATTGTTAAAATATTATTGATAAGCTCGCGTCTGACCATTATCTCACCTTATCCCACTTGATGGTAAGCGGTGGTTTGCTCAAGCGGGTCTAAGCTCATATTCATTTTCAAACAATAGCTCTCACCTAACAGTACCCGAATGGCGTATACGACAGAACCTCAAATAAGAGTTTTTTTGAAGTTCTATCATTTACGTCATTTAGGACTCAGAAGGATTAGCTGATTATAATTCAATATTCCGTTTCTTGGTCCTATATTATAGCAACCTAAAATTTTGTGGTGGTCTAGTGGTTAGGCACCCGCCTCTCATGTATGAGGTTGAAGGTCATGATGCATGGCAGTGTGATAATCACCTAAAGCTGGTTGCGAAAAGGCTAAAGAGATGATGAAGTATAATTATATGGCATGTTTAATAGAAATAGAAGTCCTCATAGAAAAAATGCTAAAAAAAGTAACCCTCAAAAAAATCGACGTGCGAAATCAGTAATCAGTTTTTCTTTAGAATTGAACTTATGCCCGCAGTAGGCTCCTCGCTAGACCACTAAGGTTTTGCTGACATTCCTTTGATCAGTGCGTAGAATCCTACGTGCCTTCGACGACTCGAGCTCAGTCAGGATGGTTACCGGACGGGGAGATACCCATGACTCGTCGTCCGCAAACTTACGCATACTGTGGCTGGAAGTCTGTGTTGGGGCCCCGTGGCTGGGGCATGAGGACGACCGTTCCCTCGCACGTGCGGAGTTAATCAGTACTTAAATTACTTAAGTAAGTAAATAAGGAATTTGTAAAGCTAAGATAAAATGCCGCCGCTAATTAAAACTTTATCGCTACCCAATTTATTCGTAATTAAGGAACGTAACGCAACATAATACAAGTTTGTTAAATTTAGCCTTGTAGGTACACAGACTGTAGCGTTATAATTGAATCTCCGTCGAAGTTAACGCTTCCCGTTTACAATAGTATGGAAAATATAATTATCTAAATCCAATGTAATGTGCCCTGTCCACAGTCTCATAAGTTTGGCGATCTTTGAACTGTGTCGATGTTTCATATTTCTCAGTAAACTTTTATTCAATTACAAAAATATAAGAATGATTTCTCTTCATAATAGCCAAAAGTGGATGAAAATTATATTAAGAAAAGTTTTCTTAAAAATACTCTAACTAATAAAAAACGCTACATGTGGAGGTTTCTTCTGCATCCCTTTGATCAGATTTTCAGCGGTTAAATGCATTGTTGGTCACCATTGTGATTTAATAGAAGGCTGGTGGTAGCCCCGGCCTGTACACCATTGTCACGTTTTACAATATGTTTTTTTGTGTAACACTTATTACCAAGCACGCATCGCATAGCACGAAGTATCGCCAAACTTAAGTGGCAATGGGCAGGGCACATTGCTCTCAGAACGGATGGCTGTTGGAGCCGAAAGGTTCTAGAATGGTGACTGCGTACTGGACGTACAGACGCAGCATCGGAAAGCCTCCTCACCTTGTAGGAGACCGATAACCTGGTGAAGGTTGTGGAAAATTCGATGGATGCCTGACGCACAGGATCGATCATTGTGGCGACAATTGGGGGAGGTCTATGTCCAACAGTGGATGTCTGTCAGCTGAAATGATAACGATGATGATGACTTATTACCAGTGAAAGTGCGATTGAAATGAAGTAACTAGTGTGGAGTTATTGATGTTACGAGTATCCAGCATCTTACTGAAAGGTGTCAAGAATTAGATGGGTAGGCAGTTACGGCCTGTACAAGACTTTGGTGTTAGCAACGAGCAGCATGGCGAGCGGGGTGGCTTCGGTAAGCGGGCGCGCGGTGCGATGAGCAGCGTCTTTTGGCGTGCAACAATTATTTTCATATTTTTGTTCATACCTTTCGCCGCCCCGCGCTAAGCCGTTACGGACTAGATTGTGAAAGAACAATAACTCAGGGTCTGGGTGTCTTGAGTACGTGAGTATGCTTATGAACGCACTGAGAGACAGAGGCCTTAGTCCAACTGTCGAAGTCTTTCGTCAAAAACATTATAGGCACTTTAAACAAAAACTAGATTATTTTACCCGTTCTCCCTATTCTATAGAATGATTTCTGCTAATAAGAGCCCAGTAGTTTTAGTCAGTTCTCATCAACCGTGTATTAGATATGTCCGAATCAATCCCATTTTTACTTAGCGACTTTCTGGGTTACGTTCTGCGCTTTATGGGAATTTAATTGAATAAAAATAATAATTTCGTATCAATTATGGGGTCTAGTTTTAAAGGTTTATGTCTGTCATCCATGCCGTGAGAATGACGGGACGAAGTTTCATCAGAAGCCCAAAAATACGTTGCTAAATCGTACTCTTTAAATAATGTCCTATATCCACATTCATTTCAGTGCTGGTAACTGGAACACTGTTCCAACACAGCCGAAATATTGTTGCTACAAGCATAATGATAACACAATAATTCTCAATTATGAAAATGGCAATGTAACCCATAACTTCCTATTGCTGGATATAAGGTCATTGCCTGTCTGTAATTGACGTAATTGCTCAACCTGAAGCGTACTTTAGTCGAACTGGCAAAAAAGCCGTTTGTTCAGGTATGTTTTGATAGTTTCTTCGTTTTGAACTCTTCAATAAATATTTCAAAAACATGAAAAATCAGATATGTTTCTTTGAGAGAATAACCAATAGGTTATCTCTCTTCTACTTCTCTCAAATATCTTTTGTGTACAAAAGAAAAGAAACACTTTATTAACTTCTTTTTTCGTTTTTTTTTTTAATTTACAACTTGTAACGTTAAATGCGCAAAAACTGAAATTAATTTGATCAGAATAACGAGCAGAATGAATTAAACCACTTTTTAATATAGGTTTCCATTTTCATTAAAAACGTCGAGCTTTTTAAATAGGTCAAACTATCACGTGCGCAAACCCACTGAAATAGGTAATCAAATACAAATAGACAACTATTTGTATTTGTTTTATTTATTTGTGTAAACATGGGATATTAACAATTCTTATTTCAATGTAGACATGAATTCTACACAAACTGAAACTGCACATAAAACCTTTAATTATTTTTTAAACATTTCATTCACATAATTAGGTCAATTGAATTAAAAATCATTTGCGGTGAGAAGACGGTCGTACTAGGCTCCTGAGACCGCTTTTTTGAATTTAGACATCTATTAAAACGAAGCAAAACGAAGAAGAAGAAGAAGAAGAAAAGAAGTAGAAGAAGAAGTATTTAGACTGGCCTGTTGGTCTAGTGGTTAGTGGCCCTGACTGCTATGCCGGAGGTCGTGGGTTCGATTCCCACCCAGGACAAAATATGTTTGTGTGATGAACATAATCAATTGTTCGGTGTCTGGGTGTAATTAATCTATTATATGTATGTTTTTAGAAATATATAAGTATGTTTATCAGTTGTCCAGTACGCATAACACAAGTTCTGCTCAGCTTGGGACTAGACGGCGTTGTGTGATAATTGTGATATATTATTATTATTATTAAAGCATAACCTAGTACAGTTTTATTACTGCATGTTTAGGATCAGTAACACTCACTTTACACTTTTACCTGACTCGCTATCGCAAACCCCTTTGCAAGGCTTTGTGACCCACCTGGGGGCGACCCACAGATTGAAAAACACTGCTATAGCAGATATACGTAGGTACTTCGCCTAGTTATGTGCATAAGCATATTGTATATTAGGTTCTCAAGGATACTACTCCCCACATTTGCCTTAAGCCACCTTTGTTGCGATAAGCGCTGCTTTGATGCATAAGTACTTAAGTAGAGAAGGCTAAACTATCGCTTCAAGCACTATTATGGTAACTTAACTCGCTTGGATACGTCTAACCTACTTTTAGTGGAGAGACCGGGTACTTTTAATTATGATAATTGTAATTACGCGTAAATATTGTCCATTCTTTGGAATCATCATTACATTTTTTGAAGATAATCATTTGATCGTCTCGATTTTTCTTTTGTCTAGCCGAGATTTGAACGACAGAATGTTTTTGAAAGATCTAGTAGTTAAGTGAAAAAAACGTTATTAAAAACCGCTGGGAAAGGAAGTTGGGGGAAGCCTTTGCTCAGCAGTGGGACAATATAGGCTATAAAAAAAACACTGGGTTTATAATAACGTCGGATTATGATATAACTAGCGACTAGCCCCAGATTCATACGGGTGTTAGAATTCTTTAAAATTCATGACTTTTCTCTACTATAATATGCATGTGTAACATTTGACAAATGACTTATAATGTCAAAATATATTCGTTAAAAATAAAAAGCCCGTTTAGAAATTTGAGAAAGATTCTAGAATTTAACTTGGAACGAAACTGAAAGAAACAATAAATAATAATTAGGGGTCAAGTGTAGTGAAGCGACATCTATGACGCAACATAAGAACTACGAAGAAAATACAATATTATGCATCGCGCAATCAAAGTTCTCCGCGCGATTTGAACATATACGACAGCCCGACATCAACTATCGGGCAGTCGCCCACCAGACTATAACACCTGTCTGGTCGGAGGATCCTCCCTTTTCAACGGAGGTTTGCGGGACTTTACTCTCTGTTCCGCATACCTCCAAAGTATTAGCTATTTTAATAGTAGCTACACTACACTACACTGGATAAGCCGCTAAGTCAAAATACAAGTGTCAAAACAGGCCTTTTATTTTTTGACATCTTTAGGAACGATGTCATTTTAAACACTGTCAATACTGTTACGTTTGCAAAGCGTAGTATTTTATAGGTAGAAGCAGCTCCACCTTATCTTTCTTTGACTGTACTGTACAGGTACACACAACCTAATAAATTCCTTTTAGTAGCTCTGAATAAACATGAATAGGTAATTAAATGATGCTCTTACAACCAATTAATATCGCTCCTCTTTCCAAATGAAAATGGGACTGCGAGCTTTTAATGAGCTGTAAAATTCAAGGAGTAAGAGACAATACGATTATAGCGAATCAAACGAACCTCCTTTTAATGCTTCTGACGCAAAAGTCAGTAAAACGAATACCAGAAACAAATGCTGCCTGCAATATTATACTACCAGTAAATAGAATTACCTCTTGGAGACGTAATTAAATACATAGGTAGCGTCTTAATGTTATTTGGAGACTAGACTACAGATTTGGTCGAATTTTATTGATCAACTATAAGCTATCCCCTGCTGGTTTACCTGCGTTTTTTTTACTGTTTAGCTTTTTTTGGTCATCATTATTTCAGCCGGAAGTCGTCCACTATTGGACATAGGCCTCCTCCAAGTGTCGCCTTACTAACCAGTCCTGTGAGTCTCGCATCCATCAGATTTCCGCAACCATCACCAGGTTATCAGTCTTCTTTGTGAGAGGTTTTTGGTTTTAGGGTAATGTTTTTTTTTTATTTTTATTATTGATAGGCTCGCGTTTGACCACCATCTCACCGTAAGCGATGATGTGGTTGACGATGGAACACGCTTGCCTAGAAGTAATTATAACCTTCGATAAATGAGCCACCACAATACTAAAATATTTTTTTCAATACGTACTCGTAGTTCCTGAGATGGGCCCGTTCAAACGAATGCGCTCTTCAGCTATATAGCTTGTGGTGCCCAAATAAAGTCTTTAACAATTCAGTAGCAGTCGAAGTTCGTGGATCGACAACGAGTAGTGTAGCCAGAAAACCATTCAGCTTAAGTGGGAATTTTCTGACCATTTCTGCTGCACACCTTATGATAAAAAGGTTGAAAGTGCTAGAAAACTTGACGTTCTTGCAAAGGTCCGGTGGTACTTCACACGGGAATAGCTTCGAATGCTATACAAAGTACAGGTCCGATCATATGTGGAGTATTGCAGCTACATATCGCTTATCAAAGAGTTGTCAGCAAACCGTAGGGGTTCAGCAGGGCCAATGCCTGCTTAGACCGTGAAGAAAAGAAAACCTGTAGTCCTAGAACGCAAAGGGCAACTGAAGGGCAGGATTTTAGTCAGAAAAAGTTTGACACATGAAAAAAACCACATAGGCTGGTGCTGCAGAATGCCATCTAGAGGCTTTGAATTCGGTGGAGAAGCGTGCGAAGAGCTTAATTGGTGATCCAAACTTAGTTAAGACCAATCTACAAAGCCTGGAGCACAGGCGTAGGGTAGCCTGCCTTTCAGTATTCTATAGGATGCATTTTGTATAGTGTGCGTGGGAATTACATGACTTGATTCCGGCATCGCCTTTCTAACATCGGACAACCCAACGTACGGCGAATGACCACTTTTACATTATTGACTCCTCCAGGGTCAGGATTCAGCGTTTTGTCTCGTCGTTTATACCACATACATCAAAGGACTGGAACAATTTCCATACTGCAAGCTTCCCGTCCAATTATAATTTAGGGGTCTTCGAAGCTAAAGTGAATTGGCTCTTAACCCACTACTAATGCACTTCACAATCAACGATTACATCACTGCTTACGATCAAGTGCGATCGCAGTCAAGCACTAGTTTATATCAATTACAAAAAAAAGAACCCATTTCAGTTAAGCACAGTTGGCCAAGTCTGTGAAAGTGTGCAAACTTTAAAAAAAAAAAGAGAGACTAGACTAGACTAGACTTTAGAGAGACAAAATTAATTAATTAATAGTACGTACATATACTGCTTTAGCTCTGAAACAGGACTCTAATATTCCGATTTTTAAACTCCAACCCCTTGTAAAATGGAATTTAAATTCATGCAAAGAAAACGCTTGCTTAGTTCTGCATAATGCTCAGTTAAGAATATGCTTTCACAAGATTAGATAATAAGCTAGCCGGCTAAAGTGGAAGTAATAGGATCGTTGTAAGCCTCGACCTTCGTTGTCGAGGAGATAGCTATACGTGTAGGTATGTAGGTCGATATTGCACATCTTCTATTAGTCTAAGGAACAGTTTCATCCGGATTTTGGTGGAGGTACTAACAATAATTAAAACCGCTATTTTATATTTATATAGTGTGAATAGGTTGCAAAATAATGACGCACCCTTATTTAATTTACCAAATAAATAAAAAACAAAGCTTTAAAATCTGTTTTTTTGTAATATGACATTCTTTTTAGAGAATGTGCGATATTTTTTGATGATTTTTTGTATGGGCAAACTTGTATAAAGTTAAAATAACATTATGTAAATAATCGTATTCTTTGAAGATTGATGTACAGTCATGAGAAATAAGTTATTAAACTCTGTCACAATTTCTATCTTCTTCCATTCAAGACATATGTGTACGACAATTGGTTCTGAATTACTTAACCATGAATTAGGTAATTTAGAACCAGTGAAAATTGAAAATGTGACAATTTTATTGCTATACAGTGGTTGAGCTTTAACCCTTCAGATACCGTCAATTAGAGACACAATAGTAAGACAATAGATGCGCGGCCACCGGTGGTCGCTTGGGGATTCATGAATTAAAAAGGTTACACACAACCAACAACCAAAATCTTAGCTATCTAGGAATCAGAATTGTGTTAAAGGTACCTATTTATTGCAGTGTAATTAGTGGTGCCTTAAAACAAAGTTTAAGTACTTAAATGATAAAACATTTTTTTTATAAAACACCTTGGATTATTTTATTCAACTGAATGTATTTTTTTATCATCACTTTTATTACTTTTTGACTTTCTGTGCTGACATTAAGAAAGTTAGTAATTCTAAAAAAAGTATAAAAAGAATAATTAAACACTTAAGAGCAAAATTAAATCAAAACTACGAGAACTTCATAAAATATTAAAAGTGTTTTAAAATACACGAACGAGACGCGAAACGAAATTCGTGTAAAAAATATAGCTCTTCTACAAAATGGCGAACTCGCATGAACATGAATACAGCATTTGATAGAGATATTTACATTTTTATAGAATAAAAATTGGCATGCGTTTTTCAGAATTTTATTGTTCGAATTTAGCAATTTGGTATGGATAAAAACACTTAAGTACCCAACATTCATTTATAATATATTAATTAAATATTATTTAAAAGTTCGCTAGTTGGTTGTGTTTTCAAATATAACCAACAAATATCCGAAACAAAATTTATGTCAATATGTTTCTCTTATAATATCTGTCATTGTTATGTTCTTCTAAAAATTTTACAAACGAAGACAAAATCTTAAACAAATATACAACAATGAACTTAAGTAAAGGCTTGTTAGAGAAGACAAGCATACATTATTAATTAATTATTAAGCAAAATAGACATCATCGTTTCCTTGCCCTAAGGGACCATTCAAATATTATGTAACCATAAAATAGGGTGGAGAGGCTTTTGTGTTGTTTATTTTGATGATATGGGAGACTGTTGGGGGTGTATATGGTGTTGACGTAAGCCATTTTTGTTTGTTCTTTTTTCTGCTTTTCATTAAACTCTTTGTTTCTCGACTAACTGCTCAAAAATGTTTACGCATTTACATGAACATTTTAGTTTACGTAATAGGAAGAAATTTTCTTCCTCCGGTAAGAGCTTTGCTTACTTTTGTTAACAAGGAAGGGGGGGGGGGTAAAAATTAGTAAAATGCTACTTACTTACCTGATACATAATAACCTTGTATCTATACCAATTGATTTGAGATCAGTGCAACGTGACTTCACTCATGGAATCCCTATTATTTATCATCCCATAAATCACAAAAGAGTTTATAAAATAAATATATTTTTTTTAACAATTCATGTACATACTTATAAACTAAGAAAAACGAAAGCCGAAAAACAAGTACAAAAGTGAAGCTTTTTTCTAAAGAAACTTAGTCTTCCAGCAAACCTGCGAAATAAAAGTTCGAAAAAAATAGAGATGTACGATTAGAAACCGTGTGTAATAAGAAAATCAGAACACACAAAATAGTCATCTATAATATAATGTAGCATACCACTCAATATACTCTTAACAAACAATTCGTTTTAAAGTGTAGTCGTGAATGTACATAATTATACCAATTACGAGTATTCTATTCAACAAATTCTCTTTGTGACAAACGTGAGATTCATCTTTGATCAAAACGTAATCTTTTAAGGCAACGATTAGGCGCCTACGCAACATCTGTATCTGAAAGAATTACTGTTATCTCGCTGAGAACGACCTTTATCCAGTTCCTTCATTTATCAGCCGATCAATCTTGGCAAACGACCCTTAGTGGACGACGACTCGCGTTTTTATTTCACAGTCATTTGATACTTTCAATGCTTCCGATTTTTGCGATAGCACTCCGGGGTATCGAAGTTTTTGTTCACTGCTATTTTTAGTGGCAAGGACGCAGGGAAAAACAACACCTGCAGTGTTATTCCGTAAATATATCACCATGAAAATGTAGGTGAATTAGAAGTGGCCTGTCAATCAATGTCAGAAGAGTTCGTGGCTGAATAATAATTCCCACGCAGATCGATGTTTAGGGTTAAGCAATGTTTGCCGTGGTCGGGCTCTAGATGGGTGCCCATTTATTACACACCGAGACTCTTTCATGGCTCGTGTTACCCAATTAGTTGCATAGGGCAGACGCTCCATGTAAAATATAAGTACACAGAAAGTCAACCCCAATATGAATGTTTGAGGATAAAGGCATATTGAAATTATCAAACCCCAGCGTCAGGTGGAATTTGGTCCGCTTGTAGCTCACAATCTGGCCGCCGCCGCCGGTAACCGTTCGGAATGAGCTCGAGTGTCAGTGGCTCGTAGTGTTCCATACGCGCCTTAAAAATATATCAGCAAAACCATAGAAGCTCAGCACGGTCAAAGCCTACTGGGGTGATTCAATACCAATCAAAATAATAAATGAAAGTGCCACTAAATGTCTCTTATGTATTTTATCGTACATACTGTAATTGAGTGTAATTAACTATAAGTTTTTTTGTCTAAAAAAATACTAAAATATATCACCTAGATGTATAATATATAGATATATTATGTATATATTTTTTATCTAATATAATCTAGTGCTTGACTACAATCCCACCTGTTGGTAAGTACTAGTATTCACGGTATGTTCGAGTATATTTTTAAAATCTCGCTATGGCAACTTAGAAACCCAATCTGTTCGCAATAGCGACATAATGACGTGGTACGAGGTACTTCAAACTACAACAAACTCCAACTAATCTGCTTGTCGAGCGTGTCAATTAATTCCAATTCAGAGACACGAAAACGACTATGTTAATTGCATCGGAATCAAATGTCACACGTCAATATAGGCATCCCCACTCAACCGACAGTTGCGTAATGAAGATCACGTATACCTACTGCGAAGTACCAGACGCTTGAGTGAGTGAGAAAGTGAGTGACATCTACTTTGAGTACCAAAAAAAACTTGATAAATCAAGGCTTAGACTTAGTTTAGACTCCCCAGACTCTAGCCAACATGCTAATATGCAATAGTTAACGCTAGTAGAAAGCCTCAAATGTACGGGAATGACGCGCATATCAACGCTCAGTCACGTGGTCAGAACAATAGAATTGTCGGCAACGTCAACTCGAAGCGTTCGACGCAAGTGAAACAGTTGTAACTTGGCTAGGGGCAGATCTCACAAAATACAATTTCATCTGTTTGAACTATTTTTCTACCAAATAAAATATTGTATATTTGAAGTGTAATTTGTGGAGATAAATAATATTTTATTTCATTTGATTAAAAAGTACTTAGTGCATTATGAGAGCATTTATTTGTTTCTTGCCTAATTTTGAATTTGTTTTTCCGTCCGTTCTTTTTTTGTGTCTTATGACCAAGCTGTGGAAATAATACAAGATGATGCAAAGCATAATCAGTCTTTTAATGTTTCCACTGCTGGAACTCAGGCCTTCTCTCTAGGAGAGGAAAATTCGACCAATGCTTAATACATGCTTAAACAGCCGCACAATATAGGTATAGGAATACGGGTAGACTTTAGTCAACGTGTAGCGACATCTATGGCGCCACATAAGAACTAATCCTGCATCGAGCAATCAAAGTTCTACGCGCAATTTGAATATATGACAGCCCGAAATCATCTATTGGGCAGTTGCCCACCAGACCATAATACCTGTCTGGTCGGAGGAACCTCCCTTTATAATAAATATATTCCACAACTATCACACAACGCCGTCTAGTCCCAAGCTAAGCAGAGCTTGTGTTATGGGTACTAGACAACTGATAAACATACTTATATATTTCTAAATACATACATATTATAGATAAATTACACCCAGACACAGAACATGATTATGCTCATCACACAAACATTTGTCCTGGGTGGGAATCGAACCCACGACCTCCGGCATAGCAGTCAGGGTCACTAACCACTAGACCAACAGGCCAGTCGTCTTTACTCTCTGTTCCCCATACCTCAAAAACGCAGATCTGACACAATATATTTCCCAACTAGTTCACTCTCAACAAATAAAAGGTACCTAACTAATAGATCTAGAAATGTTTTGGTGCTACTGTTACAAGCAAATGGTTGTTTCCCGCAAGGAGCTCCAAATTACAATGGCAAAAGTTCGTAATGAGCCCCGAGGTGAAATAACACCATACCTATATGTTTGTACTGAAAGCGAAACTATTACAGGATAGCTCTATAAGGAGTAATTTAACTTGGTGTTCTAGTATTTAATGGTAGCTAATTCACAGTTTAAGTAACACTGCCTTGCTATTGTTGGAGTAAAATTAACTAGCCTAGTGTTTCGTGGTTTTCTGTAGAATAACTAATGATTTACTTAATGTATATCTCAAAGTTGGTGCCCTAAAACAGTACGACGGGGTCGCGGCAGACCACGAAAGAAATGGCGTGACTAACTAGATAGATTACGCCAGAACTAGCCAGAGGAAGCCCAGGCGCGCGAAATATGAATGGAGTAGAAGCCTTTGCCTTTATTTTGTTATCTGGGTCAGTGAGACCGACCCAGATAACAAAATAAAAAAGGTAATTTATCAAGCTTTATTAACTTATTTTTAAGAACTTATTTTAAACACACTAGCTTGTATCATCGTTTTGTAAGAAACTAACACATTTTTTATAAGAAATTCCAAAACAATACGAGTTTTCTTAGATATTTTACAACCAAGCTTATAAATAATGCGATATTACAAAAAAATATAAAACACAAAGAAACCAATAAATAACTAGTTAAAAAAAATAACGCACTGTACGTCGTTTATGTGAACTTATAGTCCTAGGTCAATCCGAAGAAATTACAGCCCCCCTAGCTAAGTTACAACCGTTTCGCTTGCGTCGAACGCTTCGAATTGACTGCGCGCTGCGTCATTCCCGTACATTTGAAGCTTTCTACTAGCGTTAACTATTGCAGATAAGCAACTTGGCTAGGGGTACAGATTATAGTCTAACTCATAATAAAAAAACTAATTTCATTGACATTGTTAAGACTACTTAATCTTACTCCAGTAATAAAATTGTTATTTCTTACTCAAATATTTCCCATACCCATATATCGGGGTTACAATTCATATAAGGACATTTATAGTATAATAACTAAACTATGTAATAAAACAAAATCAGTCAAAAAACCTAATACAAACATTTTCGACTGTTATGCGGTGGATGTCGCGGGCAAAAGCTAGTAATTCTAATATTTTAATTTTATTACCTCAATATTTTTTGTACCTTTGAAAAAGTTGCGTGGTTATCCCAAATTTTTAAAATGTCCGTTGGTTTAATAAATAGCCACTATTACGTCTACACGAGAATTTAGCCCTAGAAATAATATAAATCAAAATCTTTGGACTAAAATATTTCGTAAAACCCTTTTTTTTTAGCTTTTGGAAGCGAATTCGAGTGAACGTCGATAAATTATCTTAGACGAAAGAACTATCGTTGTAACATTATCCTTTTTCCTAATCTAGAAAGACAAAAATGCCGAAAAAATTTAGCATGTATAGATAACCATACTAAAATAGATACAAATACGACAAGACAAATGACAGTATACAGGGTTATTTGTTAAACACAAACAACCTTGCAGGACTGTATTACTAACATCATCAACAACAACACTTTTGTTATGACTTTTTACAAAACATAATACATTTACCAAAAACAAACCTTCAAGATGTCGTTGGTCTATCTGACAGTAAGCAGGCTTTCGAATCATTGTCATCGCACCTAGCACACATTCACACTCACACCATTTACGTGTACTCAACATTACAACATCATGTAAAGATAATTACGTCCGCACTGCCGAATTTCGCTACAAGAACATGATATGACGCGACGCGAGCGCATCAATGCGACCGACTGACTAGCGAGGGCTGCCCGTAAATAGGTCAATGTCATGTTCACCTTCCCTCCGCTATTGTACTATCACTTGTTTCGCATAAACTTCGTAATATTTAGAACGTTCAATTTCAGTATTTTTCTTTTTGTATGAAAATCTTATGAACTAAAATATGATATTTTTTTTAAAGTCATAGAACAAAAGTTGTCGTTTATGATGTTCTTAACATGGTCTTGAGAGGTTGCTAGTGTTTTACAAATAACCCTGCATGTTTTTTTTTTTTTATATAATATAAACTAGTGCTTGATTGCGATCTCACGTGATGGTAAGGAGTGATGCAATGGTTGATGGTGAAGTGCACTAGTTTCGCTATTCACTCTAACCTTGAAGACACCTAAATTATAAGTGGAAGGGAAGACCGCAGCAGATATTTTTTTCCATTTTTTTATGTACGTGGTATAAACAATGAGGCATTATTTACTTACAGATGTCAAGATTTCAATTTCATATGAATTTTACTTAGGCGATTAATAAGCGTCGAGGTTTCTCACGCTGCACACTACCAGTCCTTTTATCTCCTGTCTTGTTTTAGATTTTTCGAGCCAAGAGGAAAAATGTAGCATATTAGTTGCCGACACTATCTGAGAAGCCAAGTATATAATACTGGTGCAACGTGAATACCAAGGCGGCATAAGTTAAAGCCTGTTGTTTCTAAGTTAAGCATAAACGTACTTGAAGTCATGATGCGATATAACTTTGGGGATGAAACTTGGATGTTGTGTTGGTATTTACATCAACACTCTGGGAATTGATGCGACTTACTGAGCCCTAATACTATTGTACTTAATGTAAATTGCCTTTTGGCATACGAAGAAGATTAGGTACTATAAAAAATACTTAAAAAACATTATCTGTCCCTGTGTCCATAGTCATGTAGATTGTGTAACATGCAGGTTGTATCCATGATATTGTTTGATTTCGTGGGTGTTTCGGTTATTTTTTATGTTGTTAGCTTAGCATAAGTTTATTGTCGCGTCTTACAAGATTTGTTGAAATGTGAGACGAGAACTACTGCCGACAAACTGTTTCACAGTTTGGCAGAATTTTTGTAATGCATATTATAAGCAAATTTTACCTATGTACTCTTCTTTCTATATTTGTTAATTTCATTTTTTATGTGTTTGTGTGTACATAAATGAATAAATAAACAAATAAAATAAAACTAACTAATTTTTCGTGAGTTTATAAACAGCAGAATATCTAAAGGTGGACTGATGACCTGATGAGAGTCACGGGAATGCGATGGATACGAGACGCATAGGGCCGTTCGTTGTGGCGAAATTTGAGGGAGGTTTATAACTAACGTGTACGTCCTTTGGCTGAAATGATGATGATGATGAGAAAATCTAACACCAGTCTTTCAAAGCGAAATCGGTTTACCCAGTTTCAGAGTCCGTGGCCTCCCTCTTCCTCTACGCCCATTCACAGGTAAACTCATAACTATGAGTCAGACAGACAATCGCTCCATTTAAATTACTTGCATTAAGATGGATTGAAATTGTTGAAAAAAGGTTAGGTTAGTTATGCCGTGCAGTGCAGCAGAGAAGCATACTGCCAACATAGAATAACGCCACCCATGTTACTTTACGTTCCAGGGCCACGAAACTCTTTCAAACTTTCCCGCAGCCCATGGCACTCATTACCGATGTGGTCAAGGTTCTTATTTCCAAATTAGTTAATAATACTTTTTGAATCACATCTAATCTAACTACCTAATATTTTGATAAGATTAAGATTATAAAAGAAAAGAAAATACCTACTGTAAAAGTAAATCTAGCTAGATTAAAACAATCTAAAAAATAATAATTATAAAAACAATTTACAACAATTATACCATTATGTAAATCTGGTTTACTATTACACCATTTTATTGTTCAATTCGAATTAGCGGATACTACTTTGTTTTTTTTTTTCATTATGGATAATGTTTACCACTTCATCACAGGCGAAGCATCCACTGCCTGTAGAACCCAACCCGCACAATTTCACACAGCATTTAACGTTGTTTTATATCCTGAAACATAACGTGCCTACTGTCCAAATAACTTGATAAGGTGGGGTTTGATGAGGGCAGCCTGACAGATTAGTAAAATAAAATTCATCCTTGGAAAAACTTGAACGCTTCAGATTAAGACAAGGTGAGTTAAATACATGCAGAAACGCGTATGTTATATTTCATAATCTGACAATTTGGGCGTGGCATAAGCAAATGGGCGGGTCATAAAGTTATTTAGTAAAGTTCCTGTTAAGATTTCGTTGATACGTTTTTCGTTATTACCACGGTTTGCTATGTTAATTTTGTTAGGAACGTTGACAATTTTTCACTAATCCATGGTTTTAGTAACATTGGTAATTGTAAATCGCAGATTATAGGTTTTTTTCTTCAAAATAAAATAAAAATAATCAGTCTCACTCAAGGATTTCGAAGTGAAGTTTTTTTTTTCATTTTGAAAATTCTTACACGCTCTCCCTACTAAAATGATAACTTGTCATAGACTTTTTCGTTTTATAAACTAATCTTCACAGTCCAATAGTTCTTCATGAAGTTTTAGTATATGCAAATTTAGTATTCGTGCCTCCCTTACTATAAACGTAGGCGTTTACCTACCCTATACCCAAGTTTGTGTGAATTTACAAATACTTGTATTCGTTGCGAACTTGATGAATTATGCGCGCCATTTAATTTTGCACTCCCGAGTTATTTTTAAATGACGACCGTACCTACTTTTTAATGTTTTAATTAATTTAGTACGAATTGAAAATACCTTTCCTGTTTGGTTTATCAACACCACCAGAAGTCGTCTTGCGTTGGTATTATTGTAATTTATTGTAACCTTACTTTTTTATAGCTGCAGTGATATATTTAAGGATCATCGCAAAGGGTTATGTTTTTTTAGGGAGATATAATAAAAATAGAGCCATTCTAGCATCTTCGACGAAATAGTTGGCACAATGGAAGAGTGATTGGCTGCGGTGATGGTTGATAGATCAATTCCCACACCGAACAAATATTTGTAGGTATGTTTTACATCTATCGTCACAAACAACAACAAAGGTTGAGGTTCACAACAAAGATTCGGGTCCGAAACAACTATGTAGTTGTTTCGGGTCTGAGTAAGTGTGTGTATGCGATGTTTGTGAACGCCACGATACAGGAGTAATTCCTACGCTTTTTAAGAAAAAAAAATCTTCCCATACACCTATTTATAATTCCAAAATTTTAAAAAAATATTCAGGGAAAGTTGATCTTACAGCAGCTTACTAAATAATGATACGCTGTTATAAGATCAGTATGATAAAAATAATGATCCTATATTTTACGGTGCACCTTTACAATAACTAATTCATTATTATCGATCAATAAAAAAGCCCATGAAGCGAGCGCAGTATCCACTTCCACTTACCGTAACTTAGTTTATGTTCCATTTTCACTTACACCCTTATGTTATTAGACGTGCAACCTTTGTGTTCATAATTTCCTCTTAGAGTGCATTAATAGTCCCCTTTTCCTGTTAAACAACGTAACTGTAGACAGTCAGACCTCCTACGCATTTTAAGCTATTTTCGATTCCTATGTATGAAGAATGGGATCCAAAAAGCCATTCCCTATTACAACGACAGGTTAAGGCACTGAAAGTCGGTATTTTTTAATAATTATTGATAGGTCTGTGCTTAACCGTTATCTCACTTGATGGAAAGCGACGATGCGGTCGACGATGGAACGCGCTTACCTAGAAGAAACCTATTCACTCTCAACTTAAAGATTGCCGGGTTGTAGCTATCAGAAAACACAGACTCCGGCAAGGAATTCCACTTCTTAGCTGCACGAACAATGAATGTATTTCCAAAACGTTTTGTGCGTGTAGGTGGGATGTCCACCATGTATAAGGGTTGGAACATCTCCGTACGCCTGGTAGTCTGATGATGGAACAGGATAGGCGGAATCAGGTTATGCAATAGAGTTGATTTAAAGAGTAGAGAGAGATAGAGTTAGAGTTTGAGTTTAAAGAGTAGAGATAGAGTTGGTTTAGAATTGGTTAGTTTAAAAGAAAGACGTATCCATTCTGACTTACTTCTACTACACTATAAATAGTTCCATATATGCGGAGTTGATTAACTATTTTAAATTTAAGGCTAGCCAATGCAGCAAGCGACATCATCGTAAATCAATTGCCTGCATCCACCTTATATATCACTTTTAATAGTCCTCTTACACGTATGGCAAAGCTATATAATGAAAGGTCGAACTTGATGGATTACCTCTATCAATGTCTTCATCATGTTTCCTTCATACAAACGCTGCCTATACAACGTGTAACGTTAAATGGGCAAAACCTGAAATTAGTTTAATCAGAATAACGAGCAGAATCAATCCATTTCTTAATATAGGTTACATTTTTCAAAAAATCTTCATTAAAGACTTCGACCTATCTATTTATGAATAGATCAAGCCATCACGTGCGCAAACCCGCTGAAGTAGGTAAACAAACACAAATAGTTGTAATCCAATCAAATTATTTCATACACGGGATAATAAAAGTTCTTATTTCAATGCAGATATGAATTATAAACAAACTAAAACTGCTCATAAAACCTTTAACTTTTTTAAATTATTTTTTTCTCATAATTAGGTCAATCGATTTAAAAATCATTTGGGGTGTCTGAGGTTTTGCGCATTTAACGTTACACGTTGTATAAACAACGCAAATAATTTACGTTTTTATAGTTCGGTATGTTTTGTCTTTGTAGTGTTCTGGATTTAGTTGTACAGGACAGTTTTTATTTTCTATATTTAATATATTATATTATTATATTATATTGATTATGTCCGAGAAAGGAGGTCTGAGTCCCAGTAGTGGGAACATTATAAGGCTGACTAACTAACTGGCTATGTATCTCAAGTTGGCCGCTCTTAAGACCATAAGTTTCGAAACCCTGGCCTAAACGAATGAAAATAATTTACTTAAATAGGTATTTGGTATTTTAGAAATTTAATTCGTTTATTTCCTTATTTGTTTATTTCTTTGCCAAGTTCTCAAGTTTTTTTATTTTTTATTCAACAAATTAAAAAAGTTTTCCTTCTCTTCGAAATTAAGGCCGACTTGAAGTCTGAAGTCGTTGCCCGCCCGTTTTATGTCTGATAAGGGAAAAACTTTTTTAAGATTTCTAAAAAATACCTCTCGAATATGTTGCTATAGTCTCTTTTTATTTAATTGTAGGAGAATCAACAGCTATACCTACATAACAAAAGGACAACAATTGTATATAAAACATTGAGCCAGTTACAAGGTCTCACTGATAAAACAGAAAAAAATAGAAAACTTAAATCACTAACAAGCACGATAAAAAATAAACAATATAATTATATCACTTAAGTACCTACACTTAGCACTATGCACTTAAAAAAAGTCAGTATTCAGCCGAGTGCGTGCGTCTTTTTAAAGAATATTAAATTTCTTAGGCCTTCTGTCCACCGCCGCCGTCACCGGGACGTCACCCAGAACGAGATGACGGCGCCGATTTAGCGATGCATAAATTTTTATGGCCATGTGTCCACCGCACGCCCGTCACCCGAGCGCTTACTCTCGCAACTTAAACTCGGCCCGAAAAAATCTCGTTCTCGGTGACGTCCCGGAGACGGCGGCGGTGGACAGACGGCCTTACTCATTCGCACAATATTAGAGTTTTTTTTTTTAATATAAAACTGCATCATAAAATGGGCGATAAATAACAAATATCGTTGTAGTTGCGTCGTATTTCGAATATACAGTCAAGACTACGTTCTACCGCAGGATTTATATCGCTCATTTGGTGCAATAATGGCGTAATTACACTTTTAGAAATTTTACAGGAGATGCAGTCAAAGATTAATATTAGTGGTTATGGCATTTTAGTGAAACTTATAACGATTCTAATCGTTGGTCAGTGGGTCGCCTTACCTATTAATTATTGAATAAAATCAACGTAAATGATGTTTCTCCAGATGTAAATAGTCTTTCCGCACATTTTAACTTTATAAAACTTGTTTTGAAAAAAGTGTAATTACGCCGTTGTTGCACCAAATGAGCGATATGACAGTGGTCAATAATATAAGCTGGTCTCTTATTTTATTGATACTCCGTGCTACGGCTGGGCCAAATTACTGTCAGTCATTAGACCACGGATTAGACAGTCCTATATCTAAGTACGTCGCATAATAAAATTCATGAGTAATAGCTTCAATGAGTTGATTAATTGGATTTCATTATGACACAGCAAATCGATGGGATTTAATAAGAGCCAAAATTTTTCTCACGAAAATTCAGATCCGTCTTTATTGATAAGAATTTTCTGCGAATATTATCTGCGAGATCTGCTGAAATAAAAAAAAAAATGTTAAATGGGACGTCATTCTTTATATCGAAAACCGCTTTGTACCCTCGAAAAATTATGTAAATATCGTGTTTACGCTTCAAATTTTTAAGTTGCTGAATTTTGTTTTACAAAAGCAATAGCAATTTTAGTTTATTAATAAAATGCTTACAAACATACTATTTGACTAGGCCTTAAATTATAAAATATAGTTACCGCAATATTTTACTATTTTACGGTTCCTACCTTATACAGTTATATATATAAGATTATACCTCAGTCGTTAAAAATAATTCTTTTATATTCAATAGGCTTCTTCGAACAGTAGAAGAAGCAATTTTTTCATTAAATAATAAAACATAGGTATCATACTTTCTTTTTGTTTTTTGTTCAATTAAATATCTCCCGGAAAAGATGCCCGGAAATAAAACAATACCGAGTCGTTGAAGAGTCTCGTAGTTAAAATTGCGATTCCGTCCCTAAGTTCATCTATTCATCTATTTCTCATTCCTTGACCTGTCACAAGCACGACATTGTTACGATAGTGAAATGATAACAAACAAGCTCCAAGCTACGTTTCATGAAATGTTTTATTTCTGATATCTCTTCATTGTAATGCATTTGACAGAATCGACAGTTTGACATAGACGTACCTATGCGATTCCGTGTTGATTTTTTGTATTTATAGTATTTGGAGATTCTGTTATCAAATCGTTTGAATAACACAGGTACTCTGGAATAACACAAATATAAACATGACATATTTATGTTTTATCTTGCACTTCCTTTTCATTATTTGCAAAATTATAGTTATACACGCAAAATCCACGTATATTACCCATTTCAGCAAATGATAGGAATATCCATAGGGTATGATTCATAGGGTATGAAGCATTCTGTCGTGTTTTACGGGACTGATTGATAGAGGAAAGCTTTTATTCAGTAAAAGAGTTTTTAAAGAAAAGTTCATGTTGTTACAATTTTTTTAAGGATGCATAAAATTATTTCATATTTAAATTTTATCTATTTTTGACATTGTTACTTAATTAGTTTTTTTATATTTGAATTATATGTTAATTATTGTTCAGTTATATTTCAATTACATGTATAATTCTAGTTGTTAAATATTTGCATACTTGTAAATTAGGTGAAATATATCTCGGTCTATAACTGTCACTGTAACAACTCCTGTACCATATTTGTAGCAAATAAATGACTGATTGATTGATTGATTATGAAAAACAAATTATTATCTAACCAGTTTATTAATAAATATACAAAAATAGAATTTAACACGTGGCAACAATATCAAAATTCGTAGAAAAACAAAACGAGATACAACAAATATAAATGTCATGAGATTTTCTGTGGCGGACGTACGGGCGTGTGTACTTTGACGTGAAAGTTCATATCGGACTTCTCTTTCTTATTAGTAGCTTTGAAGCTTTATAACTACATTGTTAGTGAAGATATTTTTTTTCATATTCGTCTACTAAACTTTTCCCATTACAAACCTTAAATGATGTATGAGGTGTATGATAAATGGCCAAATAGATATTGTGTCACCTCAAAATAGCACCAGCAGTTTCTTTGAGGCGGGCAATTTAATCTCCAGCACACACAACACTTTTCAAAACGAGAAAAGGTATCGCAACACATTTATCATAATCTAAGTCATGAACCAAGCGTTCCTGGGTATGTCTATGATAGGAGTAACGCACAGACAAATGCTGAACTGTTTAAAGATTTTTAAGTGAAAATTTCTTTAGGATCGTCGCAGGCGCTGATCGCAGCTGAGTTCAAACGGTAAGAGTAAAAATTTGTAAGTTAGAAAAAAATGGTTACTGTAAAGAAATTTCATCCATCGTTAAGTTTATGTTATATGCCATCGACAAGCCTACTTTTTTATCTGATGGCGACCTATCTATTACTCGCTGAACTTCGCAAACTGACCGTGTCCGGTAAGAACCTGCGTCATGCGGAAGGTGAGGATGCCGCCCGTGAGGTATTTCCAGCCACGCCTCAAAGATGGGAATTACCGCTATTAGCAGGGGTATAACATAGCATTATTATTTTCCACCTGAATCACACGCCATTACTGAAAACATTCGAAATTACAATGTCTCAAACATAGAAACTTTGAATTGAATTATCCTTTACAAGTTTTTTAGATTAAGATTAAAAATGTGATAATATTTCAATTATTTCTTCGTGATATTTAGTCACAGCCGTTTGTTAGGTTAACCTTGAAATTAAAATACCAACAATTTATTTATATAGTCTTAAACCACCCCGTTTCAAATTAATCTCCATCCAGACTTGACCTTGGATAAAATAACAATGAGACTCATTTTTCCTTTACATTATTAAGTTCCCAGACGAGTCTGAAAATAACTAGGCTTTCTATTATTTTCAATTAAATTAAAAAAAGTTATTCTGTTACGCGAGCAGAAGTAAAATCCATTTTACGTCTTTAGCCCTCGTAATAAAATAACAGTGTCAGATTTAAATGGCAGCTGTGATTATGCCACATTATTATCCTTTACTCAAATAACTCTTGCTACAAGACTTCATGAATATAATAAATGCTTAATTATTCCTTTTTAAAGTATCTACATAATCTTTTAAAAGGGCTTAGCTACAATTTTTTTTAATTATATAGACTCGGTCAATAAAAGCATGTTATTTTCGCTAGAGTTCAACATAGCTTTATCAAACAGTTATAATTTAAGAATTATACGAACGACAGTTAACTCATTAAACCCCAAGGGAACACCGGCGTTCGCACACCCATTGTCTTTCTAATTATCACGATTGAAAGGTTAAGCTGGTTGCGCTTGTTCCTAAACATTATTTTGTTAAGGCGAGGTTCTACTCATTTTGAACTTTTTTAAACCTCTGGAAAGCCACAAATATGAAAGAGAACACCGTGAAAAATTATTTAATTAAAATTGACTATATTACGAAGTCTTTGGCAAAAATGAAAACACGATATAAATTAATTGTCTCGATAAAAAAAAATCGCGAATCTGACTCTATTTTACGATTTCAAACGTGTTTTTCTATGAGATTATTTGACAGAAATATTTTCAAAATTACATAAAACAATTAAGTTTAGTGTTTAAAAGTCTTTCCCAAGAAAAAATTTGAAAAAAATAGGATATTTTTTTTATAAAAAATAAAATTGCTTTTGCGGGCCGCAAAGTCGACATAACCCGGCCCCAGTACTCGCCGAGGCGTGTTAGAGAGCGGACGCATGTCGCTTTTTCCACAGAGCTACCTCTCATAATACTTACGCGTCGATTTCGTTACTTTTTAATTAACCGACTTCCAAAAAAAGGAGGAGGTTCTCAATTCGATTGTATTTTTTTTATGTTTGTTACCTCAGAACTCCGTCGTTTATGGACCGATTTGCAATTTTTTTTTCCTTTTACTTGATATCAGATTGGTCCCATTTTTTTTTCATAATCCAGATCTGATGATGGAATCCCTGAGGAATCGAGGGAACTCCTCAAATGTTATAAGCAACTATATAGTTATTTTGGTATTTTCATCAGGACTTACGCATTTACAGTCAAAAAGTGATATTTGATGAAGTGGAACTGTTGAAGAAGACCAGAAATGGCCAACGGAACTTCATACTCAAACAGATATCACAATGAACATAGTTAAACGACTATGACAATACAAATAAATGAATAGTTCTGAATAGTTATGTTGAAAAAGGTATCGTCGAAGTGATCTGATGATGATGGAGCCGGAAGATAGGCACCGGAACTCCGTAATTAATCAAGGTATCTTAGCCGTGTTTGGGCTTATTAGAATTGTCATGAGATGCACTTTGGCTGCAAGGTACTATTGAACTGATCTGATGATGATGATGAAGCCGGAAGATAGGCATCGGAACTCCGTAGTTAATCAATGTATCTTAGCCGTGTTTGGGCTTATTAGAATTGTCATGAGATGCACTTTGGCTGCAAGGTACTATTGAACTGATCTGATGATGATGATGAAGCCGGAAGATAGGCATCGGAACTCCGTAGTTAATCAATGTATCCTAGCCGTGTTTGGGTTAATTGGAATTGTCAAACACCGACTTTTGTAATTAAAGTTATTTTGATCGTTTTAGTGTATTGGTCGTGTTTATTGTATTTAGTGTATCGTTATAGTGATGATGATAATTAGGCTAACTTCCCCTGTGCTAGGCTAACGCACGAGACCATTGTGGCGACACTTGGGGGAGGCCTATGTCAAACAGTGGACGTCGTTTGGCTGAAATGATAATGATAATGAGGCTAACTTTCCCCGTGCTAGGTTAACGCACGAGATCATTGCGGCGACACTTGGGGGAGGCCTTTGTCAAACAGTGGACGTCTTTTGGCTGAAATGGTGATGATAATAAGGCTAACTTTCCCCGCACTAGGCTAACGCACGAGTCCATTCTGGCGACACTTAGGGGAGGCCTATGTCAAACAGTGGACGTCTTTTGGCTGAAATGATGATGATAATGAGGCTAACTTTCCCCGCGCTAGGCTAACGCACGAGATCATTGTGGCGACACTTGGGGGAGGCCTATGTCAAACTGGACGTCTTTCCGCGCGCTTTCTTTAAAAAAAAAAAAACATATAAGATAGTGCTTGACTGCGATCCCACCTGATGGTAAGCAGTGATGCAAGCTCTGATGGTGAGGTGAGGTGAAATAAACAACTTTATTAAAATTTCTTGTTTGAAATAAAGTTATATTTATTTAAAAATCCATTTCATTTTCCTATCTTAGTTAAAATTTTATATTGAAACCATTATTTATTAAAATTGTTTGAACTTATCTCGAAACATAAATGTTGAGTACACCTGCTTCTATATATACCTCTTTTATGTAATGGATAAGTGAATGGAGTATACTTTTTGAAATTGTAGGTAGGTACCATGTTTAATTAGTGTGTTTTATTATTTTTATTCCATTTATTTATTCTATATACATATCTGTTATATTTTTAAATATTTCTTAAAAAAACACATAAAAAAACATTTAAAAATATAAAAAATAGTAGCCCACCGGCATCGGGAACAGGGTCCAAGCTACCGGTGGTCAGGGCTCCTGAGAGAAGAATCTCCTAACGATGCGCGCCGTGTCCAAGAGTACTGCTTTCTGAATCAGACCCTTGATCCAGCTGCCTAACGAGAGCCTCCTTAGATGTTGTTCGAGGCTCTTAGCTATTAAGCCATTGGCCGTTACGATTATCGGCACAATGATTGCTCTATCCACTTCCCACATGTCGACAACCTCGCGAGCTAAGTCAAGATACTTAGTTTGCTTATCTCTCTCAGCTTTCACGAGGTTCTCGTCATGAGGGACCGCTATATCAACAATCATTGTGCGACGCTCTAGTCGATCTATCACCACTATGTCAGGCTTATTGGCAACAATAGTCCTGTCAGTGATGATAGATCGATCCCAATATAATGTGATACTGCCATTGTCGAGAACTGGGTCGGGCACATACCTATAGTACGGTACTTCTGATTTCACAAGATTGTATTTAAGAGCAAGTTGCTGGTGAATAATCCTGGCTACGAGGTTGTGTCTATGTAAATAGTCTCCATTAGCCAGACGAGGACACCCAGAAATAATGTGTCGGATTGATTCCCCGGGCCGGTGGCATGCCCGACAGATGTCAACCGTACCGTCCTTCACAATGTATTTCCGGTAGTTGTTCGTCATCATAACTTCGTCCATAATTGCAAAGACAAAACCTTCGGTTTCCCCGAAGAGATCACCGAAACGCAGCCAAGATACGGACGCTAATAGGTCTATATCGGGCCCATGTAAGGCCCGGTAAAAGCGTCCGTGAAGCTCCTTGCTCTGCCATACTTCCCTGCGGTCATTAATATCCAGTACTATAGGTTTGCGCCAGTTCTCATTGGCCAGGGAGAGCGGAGTGAGGCCCTTGTCCACCGCTACCACATCTCGGTGCATACCCATTATTATTATTTTTATTATTATTATTATATACTTTGTTGTACACCGTTACATATACAAATGGAAACTTAAAACTAAAACATACATACAATGGGCGGCCTTATCGCATTCCGCGATTTCTTCCAGGCAACCTGGAATGGACAGTAATTGCCTGGACAAGAAATGGGGCTGTCATAGGTGTGACAAACCAATTAAACATAATAAAACAATAAAATATATTATAATTGATACACAGATATATATATAGTATATGCTGCTTAATAGATAATTATTATAAAATTTTAATAAGTATACATTTTATACATGAAATCAACTATACTTTTCTTCCGTACCCAAGAATAATGAATACCAATGCCTAATACCTTACATATTATTTCATTACACTACACTCAGTGACGCTAGGGCAAGCGCACGCTAAGTAGGTACCTACGTATGTCGCGCACAGCCCGGGCGCTCGACTCGCCACTCGCTGCGTCGACGAATTGGCGGGGAACGCGGTAAGGAATTCTTACCTACATGCAGTACTACAACCCCGTCTTAATCTTTATAGTACACAAAACTTCAGAAACACATTGTTCAGTTAAGCTCTTAAACTAAAGTTTACTATATTTAGTTTTTTCAGTACAATAAAGAATTAAAACAAAAAGAAGAAGCTATTTAAAACTCAGCCTAGTAGGATGATTTGGACGCGTACCACAAAGCCTGGTTAGAGACGGCGCAGGAGAAGAAAGTTTGGAAGAACGTTGGGTAGGCCTTTGCCCAGTAGTAAGACAGTAATGGCTAATAAAAAATTTAAACAGGACAGCTGATGCATACATAATTTGGTTTTTATATATCAAAAGCCTAAGTAGAAGTATTAATCATCCGAATTTATGAAAAGTAATTTTAAAATTACAGTTATATTAGAGAAGCCTAACCGACACTAGTTACAAGTACGGTCTATTTTGCGACAGAAGACAGAAACTTATAGACCAACTATCAGCACTATTACAAAAGAAACACCTTTTAAAGAAACGGTTAAGTGTAATTTATCAAACCCAAAGAAAATGTGATAGAAACCGACGACAGGTTCTATTTGAGGAATAGAAATAGACAAGCGATTGTCGTTATCATCTCCTGAACTAAAAAACATCTCTTTGTTGGACATAAACCTCCCTGAAGTGTGGTCACATCGATCGGGACTTCGTTTCCAGCATCCATTTGACGCTCGTCGAACTCATCATGTCATTGATCTACCTCGATCGAAAAAAACCTTAACCTTTCATACTCATCCTTTATTATTTAAATACAGGCATTTTTTTGTGTTACTGTTCCTTTAATATCTTCTCCCTCTCGGATTAGAGCAACAGGGAGTGTCAAACTTTTACTGACTTAATCCGGCGTCCCTTCATTGACCCTTTACGTTAAGAGCTACGATATTTGTTTAGATGAATCCTGCGATCCACCATTTAACTTGGTTCCCCCACATACGGGCCTCAAAAATACGCCACTACAATAAAAGCTAGAAGCGGCCACAAAAGAAGTTAGAAGCGGCTACTAGCGTTTTTTTGGTGGCGCACCGCCGCACACGAGCCACAAAAAAGGCCGCCTCAAAAAGAAGCTTAAAGCGACTTTTTTTGTCGCCCTTGTGCGGGGACAGTAAAGGTTCTTAATCCTCTGCCTCTAGATATTTTCTGCGACTAATTACTTCTGGCAAGTAATTTTCTCATTAGTATGACTATAATATTGTCATCTCAAGAACAGTGCTCGGTCGGCGGGATATTTTCTCAAGACTTTTTAGTTGCTCAGAACCGTATTGGAATCGTTAATAAGTCACTTAGTAATTCTAATTTACTGATTGCTATCAAATTCTTTTTATTTCGTTGTTATTTTTCATTTGTTTTTTTTTTTGTGTCCGTATGAAGAAATCTATGCCAGTGATGACATATGGTGCCGAAATGTAGTCGCGTGCAATGGGCCTCATCAGAAGGCTTAAAGTCACCCAAAGGGCAATGGAAAAAGCTATGCCGAGATTCGCGCTCGCGCCGAGCATCGGTACGGTCGCGCACACAGTACGCGTAAGTGAATATGGCCTCGAATCGTGTAAAGTGTACAAAATGTAATATCGTGATTAATGAAATGCTAGCGTTTGTGAACAATAAACTAGATGTGATGGACGAAGAAAGTATCAGTCGAATCTGTGTCTCTGCTTTCTCTGAAGATGATATTGTGGCAGCAAAGAATCTGCTTTTTGAATCCATACCGAAAATAAAAAAGCAGAAGAAAACCAGGAAGAGAGACGGGAAAACGCTCAGAAATATAGACGATATAATAATTGCCTTCAAGGAAACAGATCCTGAGGAAATACCTATTTTCGTCGCTCGAGAGCTTCAAAAGTTACCCCCGATTCTTTTCGATCACGTTGATGTAACTAAGATATTGAAGGATCTTTTGGTGGTGCAGCAGGACATTAGCCGTATCAAGGAACAGTTTGCTACTGCTGAACAGTTAGATATCTTAAAATGTGAGATAGATTTGCTGAAGCATACTTCCCCAATAAACACGTATGAATGCAATGTAAACACTCGACGTGGAGCGGGTCGAATGGAGAGTTTTGAAGGCGCTGATGACCCTCTGAGATCGTACCTGGGTGATGTAAGAGTGGGCAATCAGAGTCATACATTATCATCCCCAGAAACAGTTTATTGCGAAATTGAGGATGAGAAACTTCCAGCTGAGGGTATTTGTGACTCAATATCACAAAATACGAAACGGTCGCCGGCTATTCAAACTGGTGTCGACAACCCAACAATAAGTAAATTTCAACCTTATGCTGAACATGATAGATGTCATAATCATGTTGTCTCGAAAAGCGGCGACTCCGGGCTTAAGCGAGCGACTAGCGCCGGTATGATGAATCACCCAACTCAGCTGACCGCGCGCCCGACAACCGGTATCTCGAGACACACAGATAGCGCGCGCGGTGAGCACGCTACGATGAACGTGCATAAAACGATGGCGGACGTAGTCAAGGACGGCGAATGGAAGCGTGAGGAACGGAGTGATGGCTGGATTACGGTGCAAAGGCGAAGGTATAGAAACCGTTTTGCGGGAAGCAGGGGAAAAGCTGCGGTGGAAATAAATACGAATTTCAAGGCTGCCGAAATAAAGGTACCGATTTATATTTATAACGTGGCGAAGGATGTGACCGTGTGTGACATTAATAAGTACGTAACAAGTAAGTCGAATTTAATTGTCACTGTTGAAAAGATGAAGATGAGACTGGAAAAAGAATACAATTCTTTCAAAGTTTTTGTGCCTAAAGATAAAATAGATTTATTTATGGATGCTGACTTTTGGCCTATCGGGGTTGCGTACCGACGTTTTGTTGAATTTAGAAACAAAACTGACTTACGGGATAATAGCGAGATAAATACCAACAATTCAACATGACGACGACCAAAATGATAACATTTAATTGTAAAAACGTTGTCAGGTCAGTAAATTGTATACGACAATTTTGTCAAGAAGCCGATTTGATAGCGCTGCAGGAAACTTGGTTACTGCCACATGACCTGTCTTTTCTGGGTACTATAGACGACAACTTTGCTTTCACGGGTACCTCGGCAGTGGACACCTCGGCTGGTGTGTTGCGGGGGCGACCATACGGAGGAGTTGCCCTTCTCTGGCGAAAAAGTGCGTTCCCTGCGGTGACCGTAATCAACTGCACTAGTGTGCGTCTTGCAGCTGTTAAGATAACGCTCAGTGACCGGTCATTCATGGTGCTTTCAGTGTACATGCCTACTGACTGTAGTGATAATTTCTTAGAATTCACAGAATGCTTAAGTGAGATTAACGCGGTGATTGAAAATAATAGTGTCGAGTCGGTTTTTATTCTTGGTGACTTTAACGCACATCCGGGTGAACTGTTTGCTAACGAGTTACTTTCGTTCTGTTCGGAGCGATTATGGTCGTGCGTTGATATGAACACTCTTCCGTCGGACACCTATACATATGTGAGTGACGCACACGGGTGCTTGCGCTGGCTCGATCACTGCGTAGTGACAGATGCTGCGCTGTCCGCTGTTCTCGGTGTGTCGGTATTGTATGACTCATACTGGTCGGACCACATACCTGTTATGTTAGAATGTAAGTTTAATAACATCAACAAGTACACTATGTTGATAAAGCCGGATGCACATGTAAACAAAGTGATCTGGGGTGAGCGTGATGTTAAACAAATAGCTTATTATCACGATTATTGTCACTCCGAATTAAAGCAAATTGATTTTCCTAGCGAATTTAGTCAGTGCGCAGACAGGATGTGTAATGATACCTGCCACTTACCTGTGTTGGATGATATGTATAACGACATTGAACGTATATTAATGAACGCTGCGCAAAACAGTTATTGTCAGAGAAATATAACGAAGCATAGGCATGTGACTGGCTGGAATAAGTATGTACGTGACGCTCACGAGAGGGCGCGACTTTACTATAAAATTTGGTTAATGTCTGGTAAACCTCGTTCTGGTCCGATGTTTGATAATATGAGCGAATCCAGGAAAAAATTTAAGTGTAAATTAAAATGGTGTCAAGCTAATCAAAACCAAATTAAAATGGATATAATTGCTAAACACCACTCGAACAAAGATTTTGGTAAATTCTGGAAGTCAACAAACAAGTTAAATCATAAGCCGAGCCTTCCCGTGAGCGTTGAAGGTGAACATGACCAAAGTAGTATTGCTGATCTGTTTCGGCAGCATTTCAGAGTGCAATCACCCTTAAATAATGAGCCGCAGTTGCTTGTGCCCGGTTCTGAGGCCGTTTGCTCCTCGCGAAGCGTCACGTTTACTACGAAGCAGATTGCTACCACCATTAAGAACATGGTTAGGGGAAAATCGCCTGGGCATGACGGTCTTAGCATCGAGCACTTGCAGCATGCTGGAATTCACTTGCCACGAGTCTTATGTATGTTTTTAAATTTATGTCTAGGTCATTCTTATTTGCCTGAAAAACTTATGCGTACAATTGTTGTGCCGATAATTAAAAATAAAACAAGTGATTCATCTGTGTTATCAAATTATAGACCTATTTCTCTAGCAACTATAATTGCTAAGGTGTTGGACAGTCTGCTTGTAGGCCAGCTTGATAAACACCTTAAAATAAACGATGCTCAATTCGGGTTTCGGCCCGGTTTATCTACAGAGAGCGCCATCCTGAGCCTTAAGCAGACTGTTCAGTACTATACTGCTAGAAAAACACCAGTATTTGCGTGCTATCTAGACTTGTCAAAAGCTTTTGACCTTGTCTCATATACTGTGTTATGGGATAAACTGCAGCATGGGACGGATTTGCCCAAGGAAATTATACATATATTTAAATTTTGGTATGCGAATCAACAGAACCGTGTTCGTTGGGCAAACTCCTTTTCAGCTGAGTACAGGCTTGAGTGTGGAGTGAGGCAGGGGGGGTTGTCCTCGCCTGTGTTGTTTAATCTATACATGAATAACCTGATCGATGAGCTGAGCAGAACGGGAATAGGCTGTCATATTGATGGTGTATGCATTAATAATATAAGTTATGCCGACGATATGGTTCTGTTGAGCCCATCGATTAGGGCCTTAAGAAAATTGATTGACGTGTGTGAATCTTACGCTGGGACTCATGGGCTCAAATATAATGCAACAAAGAGCGAACTTATGGTGTTCAAAGCAGGTAGCAAATCATATAACACAATCCCACCAGTTATGCTCTGCGGTAGACCTCTAAATAGAGTTGCTAAGTTCAAGTATCTGGGTCATTGGGTCTCAGACGACTTAAAGGACAACGCTGATATTGAGCGGGAGCGCAGGTCGCTGGCTGTCCGATGTGGGATGCTGGCCCACAGGTTTGCACACTGTACGGCTCAGGTAAAGGTGACGCTTTTCAAAGCCTACTGCCAATCCTTTTACACGTGCAGCCTGTGGGTGAGCTTTACGCAGAGGGCATATAGTGGCCTGCGCACCCAATATAACAACACGTTCCGGGTGTTGATGGGGCTGCCGCGTTTTTGTAGTGCGTCCGGCATGTTTGCCGACGCCGATGTTGATAGTTTCTCGACCATCATGCGTAAGAGATGCGCATCTATGCTTCGCCGGTTTCGCGACAGCCCCAATACCATTCTCGGAGCGTTGGCTGAAAGGTGGGACTCTCCGATCCTGGGGCGGTGGATACGACTGCATGCAGTCAAGTAGACATTCCCAGGGTCGGTGAGCCTCACGCTTATAATTAAATAATGTTACTAACACTAGTTTATAGGTTCACACTGTTACTAACAATAATGTAGTTACTAACACTAGTTTATAAGTTTGTACTGTTACTAACAATTATGGAATTTATTCCGAAATAAATGTTTATTATTATTATTATTATTATGCTCGGAGTTTGTTTGCGTGATCGAATCAGAAATAAATATATTCGCTGGAGAACCAAGGTTGCCGACATAGCACAAAGAATCGCCAAACTTAAGTGGCAATGGGCAAGGCACATTGCTCGCAGAACAGATGGCCGTTGGGGCTGAAAGGTTCTGGAGTGGCGACCTCGTACTGGAAGACGCATCGTCGAGAAGCCTACAAGGTGGACCGATGACCTGGAGAAGGTTGCGGGAATCCGATGGATGCGGGACGCACAGGATCGATCATTGTGGCGATACTTGGGGGAGGCCTGTGTCCAACAGTGGACGTCTGTCGGCTGAAATGATTATGATGATGATGAAGAAATGCACTCGTCGAGTAAGACGTGAATTGTTTACGAATACAACTGATTACACTATCAATATAGTGCTTACCTGAATGACAACTCTAACTGTAAACTTGTGAGGATATTCACTTATGACCTTTGATTTCTTAATTTTGTTACCTAGTGATAACTACAATGTTGCAGAACTATTCAGAGAGTCATATTGGGTTATCAGTTTGATCGTTTGCTTACGTAGGTTTACAGTCATGTCATTTAACCTGAGCCTAAACGATAATAGTTGTATGAATTAATATGCAAGGTTAAACAGCACTTCAGCATCATCGGCCGACATTCGTCGAGTCAGAACTTCAAAGTCTTGAGCAACGACGCCGATTTGCTACCCTGTCTTTTCTGTCGTTGATATTTCGTAGGTATACATTGGAATTGTTCAATTTAATTCCGTTATGCTTGTTTTATTATCGGACCACTAGATGTACGGCGTTGCGCCACCGGTAGGTGGACACTATCATTAAGTAGAATCAATATTATTATTTAAAAATGTTCGAAGACATTACAAAAATAAGTTTTTGCAAAATCTCAAGAAAAACTTTTGAATTATTCTGTAACAATTTTGTTTTAAGTAACTAAGTAATTTATTACTTTCCAAGTAAATGAAACCGAATCTGAGAAGATCTTATTTTTTAATACTTAGCTATTTCTAACGAACGATTTTCTATCACAACCGACTCAAGATTAGATTAGTCAAGTTTTCACACTTTTAGAAAATTTACAATTTAATATTTAGGTGAAGAACGAGCCAGTCCTCTGATCACGCAAAGTGTCGATCAGTCAGCGTGAAATTTTTTTGAAAAGGATACGCGCACATGGACCCCATTTTTTTATTAGGTGGGAAAATCATCCAATGGGATATCGCTCTTGGGTGGAGCGGGAGATAGTGTAAGATTTTTACTAACTAAAAACCAACCCCTGTTCCTTTGTTGCCTTTCGTACCGGGACCGAGTCTTCCTTTCAGAAGCAGACCCTTGGCTCCAATATGCTGCGACTCTTCCTTCCGTCAACGTCTTGGGCTCGGTCCTAAAGGTTACCGAACGGCCGAACGGCGAGCTACCCATTTGTACGCGCCTACGGCGGCCGAAAATCAGGATCGAAATCCCGGTGGCTGGGGCATGAGGGCCGTTACCTCACGTGTGCGGCCTCCTCTTTGCTAGGATTACTGCTTCACAGAAGGAGGCGACTACCTGCCACTCTTCTTCGCTTCGGGCCATAGCCTGTACCAAGGCCTGGCGCAAGACATCGCTGCTGCCGATCGCCCACACGAGGAGACAAAAATCGTGCATGCGTGCAAGGACTATTGCGTCCAGATCCCATAGTATCAGGCCATCAAGGAGGCTCACCGCATCGCGGAAAACCGTATGGGCATGGGCACCATCCACATGGCCATGATCCTCTGGGATGCGTTCAGCTGGGCAGCCGGTTGCAGCGTTATGACTTTAGCAAAATTTACTCAAAAGTTCTCATTCCTGGGCTCAATTTTCGTTGAATCTTTTCCAATATTCATTGAACAGAAAATGCAAAATTTTAATGAGGTCTCGAAAAAACTTCAAAATTTAACATGCATTCGGCTTTCACACTCATTCGATACTTTTCTTGGGTTTTGGTTTTTTTCCTTCAAACGTAAAATTCGGAACTACTACTTGAAATCTTCTAAACCTTAGTTTGGTCTTCGTCAGAATTGTTATTAAGTTCTCTTAATGATTTGATATTTTTCATAGTTTCTATTAGTTTATGTTAGTTTAGTTAGTTTATGATTTTAGCATTTATATGTATTGTATTTTATATTTTATTATAATTTACTTCTTTTTTCCGTTTTAAGTATATATTATTTGTTTATTGTGCTAACCTGCCACAGTGTTGTCTTTTTAACCCAAAGGTTGACTGGGAGAGAAAGTCTTGTTAAGTCCGCCTATGTACCACTATTGTAAATGAAGTTTAAATAAATAAATGTAACCTTCGCTCCTCCCATTTTTGGAAACACTCGCAACTTTTGGAAAAAGGCGATCAAATTGTTAGAAAAACACTTTCTTCAATCCTAAATGTAGCCTTGGACGACCGAGCATGGCAGCAAGCCACTCTTCCCATCCGGCTAGGTGACCTCTGCGTCCGCATATGTTTACCAGTTTTCCTCTCCTCGGTACACAGTACTTAAACTTTAACCAGGAATATTTTATCTTCGTCACTAGTTGATGTTGAGGTACTATGCTTCTTCGATGCGTTGAACGCTTAGACATGGCTTGTCCCAGAGACGGTGGGATGTGCCGCTCTGCAGTATTGCACAGAACAACCTATTGAGTACGACGTCAAGTACTGCTGAGCGTGCGTGTCTGCTGGCTGTAGGGGAATGGGAGTCGGGATTGTGGCTTCAGGCACTCCCGTAATCTACCATAGGCACTGTGATGGATGACGCCTCGTTTGGGCTCGTAATCTGTTAACACCTTGTATTGCTCCACATCGGTGCTACTGTGGTGAAGCTATCGATAGACTCGGACACCATAGCCTATCCTGCTGCATTAACGCATGTTGCATAGCACGGCACGCTAGTCTCAACGACATTATTCTTCGAATTCTTATCACCGCCCTGCCGTACCTGCCGTATTAAAACCTAGCGATTTGGTACGTGACGATAGGAAGAGACCAGATTGTAATTCGTTGGTGCCGTGGAAGGTGGGCAGGCTTGTGTGACGCAACCTGTGTCGACACCAGCCATCCCATGTTTTTAATTCGGCGGACTGTGCTGGCGTTGCCGCTGCGGCTGCTAAGAGCCTCAATTAGTATGTTTTGACCCATTTAATCGTAAAACAATTCCAAAAAATCTATCCTTTGACATTGGTAAACTACTACTACTAATATAAAACATGGAGACAATCATTGGTCAGTAAAAAACCATTAATTGTCTTAAGGTGGTGCATCATGACTTACATTTTCACTGTTTTTCATACAACCGCTCATAACTGATTATGACGTTATTACATATTTTTCATTAGATATTTTGGAAACACAGTATCTTGTGGATATTATCTAGGTTTCTACAGAAACCAATTTCTAAATTTGTGTAAAACTAATCCAGTAAAAACCTCTGAAAATGTCCTATTTTGTATGAACTTTGACACTTCATAATTTGCCTAAAAATTAAAAAAGTCAAAAAAGTAATCCTCTAGGGACCTTGCAAATTTTATTAAGATTCTAAATGACGACAACTTTTTCCAAAAACTTTAAGGTTTTAAAAAAAACAGCTATTTCCTGGAGCAAGTTTTGTGAAATTTTCGAGTAAATCTCGGTATTACTGAATACTAACAGAGTTTTCAGGCGTTATCTCTCTTTTTTGCGTTGCGTTTTCGTCAAACATCGTGTTGGATTGCATTAAATGCAGTAACAAACTTTTAAACCATTTTCGATGTTTACGATAGGCGAGTGGAAAAGGACCCTCTTAAGTCTAGATCATTTGCCATTTTGGTCAGTGTAGGGACTACATATTATTAGGATATATAAAGTGTGAATAGTGTACGTTTTTATGTTTCAGTGTATTTTTGTCTTTATAGTGTTCTGTATCTAGGTGTACTGGTCACTTTTTTTAATTTTCTGTCTCTAATTTCTCATTTTGTTAAATGCCATGCATACCTGTTATTTGCATGGTTACTGAAATGTGATTTTTTTAATGTAAGTTTTATTTGTATTGTAAGTGATTGTGCTGTTGGTATGCTTATTATAAATAAATAAATATCTATGTACCTTCTTGAAGTGTGATTATTGAGCTGATAGCAGGCAAATGTTCATTTTTATAAAAAAAAAAATAATGATAATTCTTTCATCAAAATTAAGTTCATGCCTCAAAACTATGTTCCTCAGTTATGAGTAACTGAGGAAACTCCTAAAATATTATACTAAAGGGTAATAATATATAATGAATTTGGTATTTTCATCAACAGTTTATAAATTGTTCTCATAAAGTATAATTTCAGAAGTAGAAGTCAGTGTGTCTGGTTTTAGTTTTTTCAATATTTGACAGAAAAGCATACTAATATATATATAGAGTTATTAGTCTTGTCAATGTATAATAAAGGAATGGTAAAAAAAAAATCATAAATATTTTTAAAATACTTCAGATTTATTTTATTTTTTGGTTTTTAAATTGCATTAATGTTACAGCAGAAGTCGCGTATTTAACTTATCATTTGTCATTTACAATTTACACATTATCAATCAGGTCCACGTTGCGGTCAACTTTCGAGTTGAGGTCGGTATCCACGAAGTACGTGTCCGCCTCAAGATGGGTCCACTCCACCCTGTCGTAGTTCTTTAGCACCCAGCGGTTCCACCTTGTCTTCATGTCACAAGTAATTTTCTTGTGGAAAATCTTGACATCCACAAACTTCATGTTAGGTGTGAAGAAGTCTCCAACGTCAATGCGACGATCGAAGGGGAAGCCGAGAGGCATTTTGTCCAGAAGAACAGTTGACCTGAAGTCGACCCTGAAGTCCTTGCGGTTGATGTCCAAGACGTTAATGTCTACGTTGTCTACCAGTTTCAATGGTGTGCAAATAACGTAGAGTATCATATCCTTACCTCCAACCCAACCCTTAGGGAGCAGCAGCCTGGTTGGGAAACCAGTGTGGAAGTTCCTCAAGTCCTTGACCAAGAAGTCGCGCATGTCAGTGATAGACTCAACCTTCTTCATCAAATCACGTGTCATCATGCGGTCGCGGACAAGGTTGTGCATATCAATTGAGTTCCTCACGATTGTGTTCTTGCCAGTTGTCAGCTTGTATAAGAAAGTATCTAATTCAACAAAGTTGAGGCGGTTGATGTTAATGTCAATGAGACGGCCCATATGGTCCTTCTTCGGTCCGAGGAATACTCTTACGACACAGTCGACAGTCTTATCAGACACCACATCGATGGTGACCTTGAAAGCCTCGTGATTAAGACGGCGCTTGCGAACCAAGAATTTCATGTCTGATTTAGTCTTCTTCAATTCGTCTTCAGTCAAGAATACAGCGTTGGTCATGTCCATTAGGTAGTCATCAAAGTAAGTGACGAGCTTATCAACCACCACATTGTCGATCTTCACACCGGAGAAGTAGAGGTCCTCCTTAGTGTATGAGGGCAGACGCAGTTTGAATAAGCATACCAAGTCAATAATGCGTTTCTGAAGCATGTAGAATACTGGGTCACGAAGAGCAGTCTGGTATGTGTCCAAGATAGACGGAACTACGAAGTATCTGTAAAAAATAATAAAAGTTTTACATGAGATATTTATGGAATGTCTTCCACGTAGTGAACCGATGACTTGAGGAGGGTTGCGGGATTCCGATGGATGCCAGATACATAAGAGTGGTTATTGTGGCGATACTTTGGGGAGGCCTATATGTCCAGCAGTGGACGTTTTTGCCTGGAATGAATATAATGACGAGATATTTAAAAGTATTCTAGGATTTTTATATCCCATAAGATACCACAATCATCCTTTTAATGTTCCTAGCTACTACTTACTATAATTCAGGCCTCCTCAAACTACTAGTAAAAATAATTTGGAACTTACTTGTCGGAATGCAAAGTGTTCAGACCAAGAGCAGCCTTCATAACAATCAGCAGATAGCGGTAAGAGTCAACGACGGTCTTGTCAATGTCAAGCTTGTCGATTTTACCGAAGATCAATTTTCCAAGAACTTCAATATCTTCCGTCTTAGTCAGTTCAAGCCTCAAACCGTTAATCTAAAAATAAAAGTTATTTGTAAGTCACAAATTATTTAGCTGTTAACATATTTAACACATAATTTGAAGAAATAGCTCACTTCAATGTGTCCCTTGATGATGGCTGCTCTGATAATCTTCTCATACTCGTCGCATAGACGGATGACGTCACGGTTGTAGTCATGAGCAATAACATAATTGTCAAATCTAGCAGGAAACTCTACGCCATTGTGCATTTTCAACCAAGGCCAGTATCCCTTCTTGATGGTTTTGTGCCACGAGAATTCCTTTATCTTACCCAATCCATTGGACAAACGCTCCAGGTAGTACCTGGCCAGGATCTGTTGGTACACGTAGACTGTCAGCTCGAAACGCCTCATCTTCAATTTGTCCATGACTCTGTCTTTCATCCAGAATGGATAGTCAACGTGGAAGTAGTAGTAGTACGTGTTAAGGTCAATATCTTCTGTGAAGTAGCGGAGTTTATCTTCATCGCAGAGGTATACACGTTTATCATAGACATTCTCGTCGATTATGTAGACGTCCTTGTCAGTCTTCTTAATTCCGTAGAAGTCGCACAGTTTCAGGTCCAGAAGACCCTTCTTCATCTTCAGTAAGTACGCCTTCTGGATAACATCAGCACGCACAAAGTAGTAAGGGTAGATTTCGTAGGGAGGAGGCAGGATGATTCCCTTGCAGTCGTCACGGTGTCTGACTGCCACGGTGAGAGCGTAGACGAACATGCCTTCGTTAAGGTGGAGGCGCATCCAGCAAGCGGTCTTGATGAAGGTGGTAAAGTCCTTGGCGTAGTACAGCACGTGGAACATGGTGACTACTTCCTTGAGTTGGCGGTCAATGTGTAGGGTGAAGATCTCACCACGTGGTAGAACTCCAACCTTTAGCATTTTGACGAAGGTCTTGACAACATCGGTTTTCTGAAAAGACATTAGCATTTTATTACAGCTCGAAATTAAAACACATTAAAATAATATTAAAAAAAAGATTTGTTAATTTTATGCTAGGTGTTTTTGTAGATTTAATTTTTACGTTAACTATAACAGTATTATTAATTTCACTTACGACGAATAAGTCAGTGTTCTCCTCAAATTTGAAGTTCTTGCCAACTTCCTCAAGGTCCTTGTACATTAAAGGTTCCATGACATGGTTCAGTAATTTCAAGATAACCAGTTGCCGTTGCTTGATGTCCATTGTCGCTAAAATGAAATATAAACATGAATTAACATTGAAAACGTTTCAATAACGTCCTGAAAGTTGGTCTTAGAGACTTTGTGAAGTAGCACAAAAAATTGAGCCAACGACGAAAACATAAAAAAAAATAAAGTGTCACAAAAGAAATTTAAGGTAGTTCTTTTTATTTGGAAGAGAAGTCGACAGAAATTCATTAAGGACTTTTACAATGAAAAAAAGATATAGTAAAGAATGAAAAAAAAAACTTACTAATACTAGTGTCGTCCACTTCTGGCCGCACCATGGCCATGGCACCAGCGGCCAGGCACGCAATCACCAATAAGACAGCCCTCATCGTGGAGTCGACTCGATCTGAGATCAACTGTGCTCATTCCAAGAAAGCACCCCCTTTTATACGGGCCGATTACATCTAGAAGAATGCTTTCATAGTTATTTTTTATTGCTTGATAGGTACTAGTCATTACATTGTAATGCAATTATGATAGGCAAAACAATCTTTGTGTGAACTCTCTAGGGCATTGCATTATTTTTATAATTTTATCTCGTGCATTTGAACTTGTTAATGAAGTAAACACTGGTATGAATGTAAACATTGCTGAAAAGATAACTTGGAGAAAAAAACAACACCCAAAGCTTAGGATATAATACAACAGGGTAAACAGTTAACTAGTTGTGTGTCATAGAACAGAACGGAAGAAAAAAAAGCGTTACTCCGACCTCAAATAACAAGGGACAAGGGCAGGAAGATGATGATAATGACGAAACAACAGGACAAACAGCTGATGTGCAAAAGAATTAGACATGCAATACACCTACCGCAAAAATATTTGTTGTCTCGATCAAAACATTACATTCAGACAACAATTTGTAGCTCACTCTAAGGAACTTTTAATAATAAATATCTGTAAGTCCATGATAAGAAAAGATTCTCTTATAGCATTATAATCTTGAAGTCTTAAAGAAATTACAAAACAGACTTAAACCTTTTATACAAATAAATACTTCCAAACAATACTAAGAAAAAAAAAATACTTTGGAAAGTAATAACAGTTAATGTTAGAAGTATTTGTAATGAATTCTGGTACCCGAGGAACGATTTAAACTCCTGCTATGAGTACTTGAATTCTTATTTTACCTCTTCCCTGCCATAGTCTGTGTTTTCTGATAGTTACAATTTCTAAGTCAAGAATAAATAGGTTACTTCTAAGCGCAAGTTTGCTCCAATGTCGTCCACATCATCGCTTACCATCAAGTGCGATAGTGGCCATCGACATCTTATCTCTATTATAATATCGATAAAGCAGAAGGGTTTCTTTGTATGATCGCGCCAATGTCAGGAACTACTAAATTGAATTCAAACATTCTTTAAATGTTGGATAGCTCATTTGTAGAGAAAAGCCTATGAGAGCGGTCCAGTAGTCAGAGACGCGCGAGTAACCGCGAGGGACATCTGTATGTATTGTTGTATGCCGTGGCCAGATCGTTTAAATGTTACCATTTAATGATACGTCAATCCTTGTTTTGTCATTATCATTGATGTAGGAATTCTATGATAGTAAAAGGTCTAAAGAAAGTAGGCCAAACGAGGATTGAAACATCATCAAACTTAAACAATTATAATTAAAAAGATCTGACCACGACAATACAAATTCAGTCCTGACTCAATCACTGAGTTATCAACGCCCAGAGCAAACCTTTACACCTAGAACTTTGAAATTTTACACGAAGTTTGCTTTTATGATGTAAACAAAAATTAAAATAGATTTTTCTAAATTTTTACCCACTAAGGAGATAAAACGAGTATCCAAAGTTTGTATGAAGAAACCTACTTACACGCGGACAAAACCGCTAGCAAAAGCTAATTTATAATAAAGAAAGAGCAGACAAAAATAAAACTGTTTTCTTTCATTATCACACAAGACTTTTAACTTAATAAAATATTTTTATCTCTCAAAGAGCTTTTCATGAAGAGGGATTTCGAACCAACTACAATATAATTTTAGTAAATGGACTGTTTCTTATAATAACTGTCTCATAAATACCAACTACTTTCAAGTATTTGCTGTTATTTTCGACTGCTAGGTTTAACCCACAAGATTTATTTTCAAAGGGTAGAAAAATATATTGTGTGATGCACATTTCTAATCTATACTAATATTATAAAGAGGTAAAATTTGTAAGTTTGTAAGTTTGTAAGTTTGTATGTAGGGGGTAATCTCTGAAACTAATAATCCAATTCTAAAATTTTTTTTACTGGCAGAAAGCTACATTATTCCTGAGAGCTATAGGCTATAAATTGTTTCTATAGCATGTATATTAACCGAGCTATCACAACTTTTGTCTAGCAAGTCGGAAAAAAATACCTCATAAAATAGAATTATTTGCGTGCGCTGCCTAAACAGTTGCTTAAAATTAAAAACAATGTATGGCTACCTGGTTCGTCTTAATTATTTCTACAAAAAAGTCCGCGGTACCATATCTCTATCTTTTATATTTCATCTTTTATACTTCTTTTATTGCATTAAAAATATTTTTTTTCGGCATACTTACGTTTGGTTGATTATTTGAGCAACAAAATATTAATTCTTATGACAATAAATTATTTCAGTATCACAAGAACATTATACAGATAAGATTTGCCATTTACAGCATAGCAATTGGTCATACAGTTTCGAAGATAATATAAAATTACTAAAATGCAAAATGCCCCTAGCGTAACTTTCATTGTGCAGATGTTTTACCTATTTTTTTTTATGGTGGGCAAAAATCATCTTATGACAACCCCCGCCCTTGGGTGGAGCGAGAGATAGTGTCAGACTCTTACTGACTAAAAACCCACCCCGTTCCTTCTAGCCTTCAAACCAGGGCACGAGTTCCCTTTCGGATAACCCTGGACCCGGTAGGCTTCGACCCAGCTGGGCCTCTGCTGTTGCCGACAACTTCTTGAGGCGCGCGGGAACAGTGCGCGCCGTCGACGTCTTGGGCTCGGTCCATTACCGGACGATCGGACAGCAAGCTACCCATGGCTCGCCGTCCGCGAGCCCGCGTCTACGGTGGCCGGAAATCGGGATCGGAATCCCGGCGGCGGCGGCGGGGGCGCCGTTGCCTGAAGCGGTCTGCCTCCGCCTTTGCTAGCATTACTGCTTCGCAGAAGGAGGCGACCGCCTGCCATTCCTTCTCGCTAAGGACCATGGCCTCAACCAGAGCCCGCCGCGAGAGGTGTCCGCCGCCGATCGCCCCCACGAGGGCACGGCGATGCTCTGCCCAGGCAGGGCACACCTCGACTGTGTGCTCCACCGTGTCCTCCGGGCGTTCCGCACAGTGGCGACACTCGGGCGTCTCTTGCGCTTTAATTCGGTGCAGGAACCTCCCGAACTTGCCATGTTCGGTGAGGACCTGTGTCATGCGGAAGGTAAGGACGCCGTGAGGCCTTTCCAGCCACGCCTCAAAGAGGGGACTTACCGCCATAATTGTGGCGTGCCCAACGTTTCACCTATTTGCCCATAGATGGCGTTCTGCAATTACGCAATTTTTCTGAATCGCGGTGTTAAGACTTTCTGTGGATTGATGACCCTCTCGAATTATTATGCCCACGTTGTCATTAGTTGGAGTTCTTCTGTCAGTTGCTTATTGGTTTCGGTTGTTTCGTTCGTATGTTTGTTGTTGTTGATAGATACCTCATAATCGAAAATATCGTAATTTCGTTGAACGTTTTTGTATGTTCGTAGTTTCGTACTTCGTTCTATCGTAATAATCGATACGAGTTATTCGATATTACGATTGTTTTGTTTTGTAAAGGCGGACGGTGTTCGAGTCGCTCTCCTTTTGTTCATAATTGTTTTCAAGTCTTTGCGTAGTTTGTTGAGAGCATGTCTAAAAGGAAATCTCAACTGTCCCGGCAGACATCACAGACAAGAGCCGCTCGAGTACGCCGTACGGAAGAATCTGTCCCTGAAAATGAGCAGCGCCTCTCGAGAAATAGAGAATATATTTCGCAAGCACGCGCTAGAGAATCTAGCTCCGAGCGCTCACAGCGCCTCGCTAGCCAAAATGTGAGGACATCGCGGGCCCGTGCTCGAGGAACTAGCGCTGAACGTGCGCACCGTCTATCTGAGTTAAGGCAGCGTGTCTCTGAGACAAGGGATAGGGAGACTAGCGCTAAACGCTCGCAGCGGCTTGGTAGGCAAAATGTCATAACATCGCAGGCCCGTGCTCGGGAATCTAGCGCTGAACGTGCGCAGCGTCTATCTCATTTAAGGCAGCATGTCTCTGAGACAAGGGATAGGGAGACTAGCGCTGAGCGCTCGCAGCGGCTCGCTAGGCAAAATGCCATAACATCACAGGCCCGTGCTCAGGAATCTAGCGCTGAACGTGCGCATCGTCTAATCGAGTGTAATCTTATTTTAAAACAAGAAATTTTCCGCGGACGAAGTCGCGGGCAGAAGCTAGTACTGAATATTTGTGAACTTATATTTAGTTTTGTAAAATGTGAATGCACAAAATATAAAGGTACAGAAGTCAATCTACATACAAAGCGCGCTCGAGTAATGCTTACATAGACACCACTCACAGACACGATATCTCGGAGCGCTTCGGCCTGCTCGTCGAACAGTTCCGGCTCAAACGCTAATTAGTGTGCTTCCACCGAGCGTAGGTATAAAAAGTGAAGTAGATACATAGTTTTTTTTTCTCGGTGGGCAAAAATCATCCTATGATAACCCCCCCCCCTCCCTCTTGGGTGGAGTGGGAGATAGTGTCAGACTCATACTGACTAAAATCCCCATCCCGTTTCTGCTAGCCTTCATACCGGCGCTTAGTTGGCCCCAGTAGGCTTCGACCCAGCTGGGCCCCTCCTGTTGCTGACAATTCCTTGAGGCGCGCGGGAACAGTTCGCGCCGTCGACGTCTTGGGCTCGGTCCGGACAGTTACTTTCCATGGCTAGCCGTCCGTGAGCCCGCGTCTACGGTGGCCGGAAATCGGGATCGGAATCCCGGCAGGGCGGCGAGGGCGCCGTTGCCTTATGCGGTCGGCATCCTCCTTTGCTAGTATTACTGCTTCCGCTCCTCGCTCCGGACCATGGCCTGAACCAAGGCCCAGCGCGAGAGGTCGCCGCCGCGAACGCCCCCACGAGGGATCGGCGATGCTCCGCCCATTTTTTGATGAATGGGCTGACGTAGGCTGGCTTGGCACTTACGAGGGCCCCCGCTTGTCAAACGTTACCGTGATCATGGTTTAAAAGCTTATAATATCGTCCAACGCAATCCAGTGCATTGTTTGATGAATTATTATTATTAGCTTTTATCCTAGCCAATACTGTCCCGGTAGTGGGCAAATACCTCCCCCAAGTCCTTCCGAAAATTCTTCTCTCACGCCGTCTCGAACCTCGTGATACGCGTCTAGATCATCTCGCCACCGCTTTCTAGGGCGGCCTTGACGGCGCTTTCTCTCTACAGGAACCCACTGCGTGGCGCCACTTACCCAGCGGTCACTGTTCATGTGGCTAACGCGATCCGCCCAATCCCATTTGAACCTGGCAGCTTTTTTGCCCATGTCTATATTGCGCTCGTTTTGGAGCGCAGCGTGTTATTCCGAATTCGGTCTTTTCTTTTCACATAGGTAAATTAACAACGCGAAAAAAAAGTAACGTCTGAAATCGCGCGCGTCAGTGGAATTGTACTGTCACCTAAGTTTTTATCATATTTGGAAAATCAATTAAAGCCACACAGCGTCGTATGTTATCATAAATTGTTTCAGAAAAAGTGCTTTAGGTTCCTTTTTTTGTCTTTTCTGACAATGAGAATATTTAAGACGGTATTGGGAGTTGAATAATTAGATATTTGAGTTTTTAATTTACAGTGAAAAAAAAATCTGTGGATGTTTTTGCTAACAATTCATTAAAATAACGAGCTGTTTTATAAGTCCTAACCCAAGGAACATAGATTTTAATATTCCATACTCACAAGGTGAATGACTCTTTTCTTAGTAAGGAATATTTTCTATTTGAAATTAAAATTATAATTATTAGTTTCAGATTTACTTCAAAAAGCATAAACTAACGCTTCAAGTGAATCCGTGGAATCTTATTAGCTTTGAAACATTTTATAAATTTATTTATCTATGCACCCTACCAACAACGTATCTCAAATAATACTTCATTTTGAATAAACCTACTATCCCTACGGAGACAAACTATTTTAACAAAGGCCAGTCATTTGCAAATCCTCCTTCCAATTACGAACAAAGCTAACAAACCTTATTAAAGTTTTAAATTACATTGTTATTAGTTAATGAAATTAGAATACTGTTAAACGAAATATTTTAGTTGGAAAACTGTGAGAGAATAACTAAAGGCTATCAAATGAAAAGCAAAAATTTACGTTTAATGGCTCGCCGAGCAATAGGTAGCTCCCCATTTGGTCGTCCAGTAACCGTCCAGACAAAGATCGAAACATCGTCGACGACGCATGCATAGTATTCCACGCACGCCTCAAAGAAATGGCAGCAAAAAACAGCACGCCCGCATTCTACAAGGGCCATGGGTCAATTTCTGAAAGTCCGTCCTGGGACGCAAAGAGCAACAAAAGGTATATGCATATAGTTTTAGTCAGTAAAAGTCTGACACGCACTCCCGCTCCGCCCTAAAGCACGTTGAAACGGGTAAAGGGATTTGGCTGTTTGGTACGCAGATAGACTTTGTCTTGAAATACTCATAATATAAACATTATCCCGGGAGTGTATTTCATTAAGTTAATCTGCTACTTTCGAGTGGGCGAAAACGGTGGCGGAAACTAATTTTTCATAAAACTAAGTTTAAATTAGAATTGTTTAGATATATTAATGAAATGCTAAGTCCTATGGGTATAGTGGGCGAGACTATTGTTAACACATAATCTGTATATATATAAAAGGAGAAACAGACTGATTTACATATCAACTCACAGCCGAAACTACTGTGGGCTAGGAGCATGAAATTTTATACAAGGTTTCCTTTTATGGCGTAGGCAAGCATAAGGAAATTCAAAATTCAACCCCTTAGGGGATGAAACGGGGTCCAAAGTTGGTACAGAAAAACCTATTGAAGCCGCTAGCAGAAGCTACTATACCCATAAAACCAGGAACGCAAACTTTTCATACATTAAAAACAATCGAAACGGCTTTTTTTCTTAACATCGCAAACAAACATAACATATACATAATCAGCCTTTTTAATGTTCACGCTGCTCTTACTCAGGCTTCTTAGGAGAAGGAATGGTGAATGTCGCATGTCTTAGAATTTTTGATTCTAGGACGTGCTGATTTCCGAACAATGATTTCCTTCACCGTTTCAAGAGCAGTGGTGATGAAATAAATTACACAAAGTAATGCGCCTGGCTGGGTTTGAACCAACAGCCCCAACTTGTAAGTCGGGGCTGTTACCACTCGGCCATCACTGCTCGCAAACAAAGCCTTTTGTGAAAGCTAATATTTAATTCCGTGCCTCTATGTTACATAAAGGAAGCGTAGCTTCAGTAGTCTTGGAAATAATTAGATCCCGATACACATGAATTCAATTAGTATTTCCTATTGCGGTCTGTTTCAACCTTGCAGTCAAAGGCAATTCTGTATATGCTATACGTACGTTATTGTATGTCTGAGTGCTAGTGCATAGGTCAAGGATTTAACTTCATTGAATAGGATATAGTTAGATGAAAATCACAATAAAAGAACATGATTAACAAAGTTGTGTCAACAGGAAATGACGTTTGGCATTTGACGGATGGCAGGGTTGGATTGCCCTATAAAAACTCAAATGTTATTATCACTTTAAGTATTATCTAAGTCTGTTGTCTTTACAGAGATAAGCTAAAGTGCATGCTTCATACATATAAATTTCACTAGCTAAATTAAAGTCCAATGTAACCATTTGGTTTTCCACGCGCGCCTAAAGGAGTTGTTGCAACAACCATAGGAACCCAACAGGTCTGAAGCCTACAGGGGCCAAGGGTTTGCTTTTGAAAGGAAGATTTAGCCCCGGTACGAAAGCCAATGAAGGAACTGGTCGAGTGGGTTTTAGTCAGTAAAAGCTCCCGCTCCGCCCACGGGCGCGGAGATGTCATTGGATTTTCCCAAAAAAAAAAAACGAAAATACAAAACGCACCGTTTGGGTACATGCAAGTCAAAACTCATCGACTTTTTACGAATCCAGACTATAATAATGTGTTCTTCCAGGGCGAAAATGCTTTAAAGTACGACCTAGACCACAAATAAAGGAACATAATAGGTAAGGTTTTAGTCAGTAAAAGTCTGACATGCTTTCTCTATCCACCCTAGGGCGGGGAAATCATTGGATGATTTCTCTAACGAGACTAACGAGGCATTCAAAAGAGATCAAGCCGTATAAATGCCTACATGAATATACGTTTATGTTTCAGGTCTGCTCAAGTATTCTGTACAAGCTAATGCTGCACTTGATTCTGTGTTTACTCATCAACTCAAGTGCGCTGCATCGTCAAGTACCTATTGTTGTTGTAAGCTGTCAACTGTGTGTGTAAGTATATTGCTCTCTTTAGGAACTTTTCTATACGCTATAGTAAAAGTGTTTAAGAATGGACGACAATGACAACCTGAGAGAAGGTGGCAAGACGAACTAGATGCCTACCGTAAAGGATGGTTCGGAGTGGCTCAAAAAAAGAATAATTCGCAGGATTTGAGGGAGGCCTTTGCCTAGCAACGAGAAAGAATAGGCTTTAAAAAAACTTGCATGTAATAAGCAAACGATGTGTTTCAATTGTCTAAAAAAGTAACATAAAATGAAAGCCACATAAAGGAGTGTGAAAATCGATAAAATATCTTCAATTTTCATTCAGGGTTCATGATTGTTTCTTTTGACATGTGGATGGCGAGTAATGGGTAGCTCGCTGTCCGACCGTCCGGTAACTGTCCGGACCGAGCCCAAGACGTCGATGGCGTGCACTGTTCCCGCGCGCCTCAAGGAGTTGTCAGCAACCCAGCTGGTTCTCGCTGGGAAACTCGAGCCCCGGTATGAAGAGGCTAGAAGGAACGGGGTGGGTTTTTAGTCAGTCAGAGTCTGACACTATCTCCCGCTCCACCCAAGAGCGGGGGTTGTCATAAGATGATTTTTGCCCACCGTAAAATAAAATAAAAAACCTAAGCCTACATTGTGGAATGCAATAAAGTATTGAGTATTAATAAATCTTATATTCACTTTGCAAAACATACACCTTATACCGCTGGGTCCTGAAGCTTGAAATTTAACACACGATTTCCTTAGGTAACGAAAGTAAACACGGAGAAAGCGAATTTAAAAGGAAAGGAATTTTCAATATTCATTCCTTGTGAGAGTAAAATGGGGTAGAAAGGCTTATGTGGTACACTACAAAATACTTGTTTGAATAAAAAAATGTTATGTAAATTTTGTAATTTACCACCCTAAATTTTAATGGAATAGAAATGGATATGAATATAGATATGGAATAAAATAAAAATTAGCAATTGGGTAGGGTAGAGTAGGGTAGAGTAGGGTAGAGTATGGTAGAGTAGGGTAGAGTATGGTAGAGTAGGGTAGAGTAGGGTAGAGTAGGGTATGGTAGGGTAGGGTAGAGTAGGGTGGAGTAGGGTAGAGTAGGGTAGAGTTGGGTATAGTAGGAAGGAGTAGGGAAGAGCGGGAGCGAAGCCGCGCGGGCAAAAGCTATTAATTCATGAATCCCCAAGCGACCACCGGTGGCCGCGCATCTATTGTCTTACTATTGTGTCTCTAATTGACGGTATCTGAAAAGTTAATAAGTAATTATAATAATAATATAATATAATAATACCTCTTTATTATATTAGTGTAGATTTACATGTAGAACATTACAGCATAAACTAATGCATTGTACAGAAACTAAGAAACAAAAGAAGAAGAAAAAACATATTACGCTAACACTAAAATAAAATATCCCAAAAAAAACAAATAAGGCAAGGTTTAACTAAAGGTTAAGTTTTTTTCAATCAGACTATGTCGACTACCTAACTGGTTCACAGAAGAATCTAGCTTCTACGATGCATAAAATAAACATTTTTCACTATCCCCTGTAGGGAATACGTACAAAATATAATACACGATATAAATATGTACGAGTATCTACGGGTTTTTAAAGTTTCTACCAGGCTGCGGAGATATTAAAAGATGCTGTGACGATAGAAAAGGTAACTGAACGAATACAGATGGGTTTTGATCAGTAAACGTCTAACATACCCTCTCGCGCCAACCAGAACAGGAGAAAGGAAAGGAAAGGAAAGAAAGAAAAGTATTTATTTTGGCGCACAGAACATTGTAGACAACAAAAACTTAATACAAACCCAAAACGGGATTGTTTTTATAAAAAAAGTAACATTTATGTCTCACGTTTGCGCCAAAAAAGGTCCAGTTCAGCGAAAATGCCAGACAACTACGAGGTAGTAGTCTGACGCTATATAAAAAAATTTGTTGTAGGTACCTCATTCTTGCCGATCAGAAAAACCCATCGTACAATGGCCTAGAGCATCGGTATTTGTATACAGATACTCTTAGTAACACCGCCTTAGATACAATTTGCTCCGCAGTTCATTACCTACTGTTTGTATTTGCTACAAGTTAGTTCTATACCTATACTGGGATTACATTAGAAGGTCCACTAACACCTGCTAACTATGCACAAACTAGCAATCTGCATACTAACCACAGCAATTAGTGCAGCTAATGAAGATTTCAGGAATCGCTTTTCGCTCACTATTTGATTGCAATTCCTCTTCTCAGAAGGAGACACTCTTCTTTAATCCTAGAAACTACTATAGACTACTAGGGACTATTGTGTTATTGTCCTAACTAGCTTATATTATTCCACGGCTAGTAACAGTGTTTATCTTTTCAAATACCGTAATAAGAGACACACTAAAAAGACAATGAGATGGCGATCGCTGGCGTTTGCTTAGTGTTTAATGATTACATTTTTAAAGGAGGACTATCAAATGAGTCTGGGCGGAGTAATAGGGTGTGTCAGACTTTTACTGACTAAAACCTACTCGTGTTCTTTTCGTTACCCAATGTAAATTCCAGGGACGCGATGACTTTCTCGAACATCTTCATTACTTTTATTTACTGACTGCGCTCTCTCTCTCCTTCGTGGTGTACCGCGAGCCAGTCTTTTAATTTCAGGGCACCAATTAATATTGATATTTGTCTGTACCATTATGTTGACTTGCGTTCATTTGGTGGATAAATAAAGCGCGTGGTCGCAATTCCATTCCATTTTTTTTTTATTGATAATTAAGTTAATACAATTAAGTGGCTTTTTTATGAAATTTGAACTTATACAAAAAATTTAAATAAAAACTAGCCTAAGTCGGATTTTGGAGCCAGCAACGCCATAGGCGTGTACAAAATACCTACGTATTTTAAGAAAACGGTTTTCTTAATGAAATTTTATAAAGCCAAATTAAATAAAAGTAGGCATACTATATTGACACACCCTAACTGAAATAATTTATTTTTTCAATACCAGACCATTCGAACTGATAACCGATTTACATAAAAACCTAGCTTCTATTCGTAAAATAAACATTTTTAACCCCTGTGAATACTGGTTTGTTATCCTAAAGTAGACTATTATCTAGATAAAAAATATCCTATTATATATCCAAATTCAGAATTTGTTCCAGTCCTATGCCAAGTTTCATCCCACTTCGTGTGAGCAAAGGCGTGATTGCTTAACAAATAAACTTTACGAAGAGGATACTTACACTAAGTTTGGAAGATTGAAAATAATCCCACTCTCAGACTTTTCCGCAATTACCACTTGGCACGCCTTAGTGTTGAAAGGCTCACATAGACCGTACGGGGATGTAAGTAATCCCTGTTTTAATATTCTGGAGCACTTTCATTTGACTCCCAAGGGTAACCGGTAAAAGCTGTGTACATTTTATAAAGAAAACTACTGTTTGCTAGCGGCACCACACACGTGAAAGTCGAATATTAAGCAAAGAGAACATATTTTTTGAATAAAAAGTATCTTATTTCCTATTCCAGGAATGGTCCACCCGTATGCCAAACTTCATCCATAATCAAATAGACGTTTGAGCGTGAAGCAAACATAGACACACACACATAAACTTTCAACTTTAGCTACAATATTACCGTGATAAAGGAAATGGGTCAGTTTATATGCAAGACGTACTTAGCTATTCTTATCGCTTTTCTAATTTATTGTAGAAATTAAATATTATTTTTTTTTCATTTTTTTTTATTTCGTTTATTGTGGCGACACTTGGGGGAGGCCTTTGCCCAACAGTGAACGTCTTTCGGCTGAAATGATGATGATAAAGATGAAATATTCTCTAAGTATCGCCCGTATTGAAATTATACCTAAATAAAATAAACATTCGAAGTTATTTTAATCCATTGCTACCATGTTAATTTCACTTTATCGTTGTGTAGTTTTTAGTTTATTTTCATGGACATAAAAAATGTCCTTAGAAAATATAAATGTAAAATTAATTTCCTAAAATATAATATCTAAACTCTCTCTCGCTCTAAACAAACCAAATCAAATTGGTTCCAAATTTCAGTCTCTAGCTTTGATTCATCATCATCATCATCATATCAGCTGAAAGGCGTCCACTACTGGACATAGGCCTCCCCCAAGCATCGCCACAACGACCGGTCCTATGCGTCACGCATCCATCAGATTACCTCGACCCTGACCAGGTCATCGGTCCACCTTATTGGGAGGCCTTCCAACGCTGCGTCTTCCGGTACATGGTCGCCGCTCCAGAAGTTTTCGTCCCCATCGAAAATCTTTTCTGCGTGCAATGTGCCCTGCCTATTGCCACTTAAGTTTGGCGATTCTTAGAGCTATGTCAGTAACCTTGGTTTTCCTTCAGCTTTGATTACCTTAAACTATTTGCAATGTTAATGGAAACTTTCACTTTCATGATAGACCCTAGAGATACATTGTTTTAGTCTGGTGGCGTCATGCACTATCTCAAACCGATACGAATACACATTATTATAAAAATAACAACTATTATAATTGTTGATAACCTAGACTTTCTTTACATTGTAATGCCCTTTAAATTGCCGATATTAGGTATCTGCGAAAGAAGAACACGTTGGAAGATAACTCTCAATTGATTTTCAGTATAAAAGGGGGTGCAACTGTAGTTGGAGTACAGTTGATCTCTCGCAGAGTCGACTCCACGATGAGGGCTGTCTTACTATTGCTCGTGAGCCTGGCCGCCATGGCCATGGCTAGTAAACTTGACGTTGATGACACCACCATATGTAAGTTTTTATTTTTCTTATTATGTTTCAAAATTATAATACAACTCATATTTTATTTAGAGTTCCGTACCTAAACAGTTATAACGGAACCCTATTGTTAAGACTCCGCTGTTCGTCCGTCTGCCTGTCTGTCGGTCCATCTTTCAGCGGGCTGTATCTCATGAATTGTGATAGTTACTGTGAAATTTCAGAGATGATGTATTTCTGTTGTTGCTATAACATCTTATTAACAACAAAAGTATATTTTTTGCTGTTTTTTGCTGCGGACGGTACGAAACCCTTTGTGCACGAGTCCGACTCGCTCTTACCGGTTTTTTATATTTTTCATTCAGTTTTCTATTGTATGTAACTTTTAAACTAGAATTACCTGTAGAACCAAATGGAAAATATGCAGACTAGAGATCAATATATTTTATAGTATTCCGTGTAATAAACTTTAGCTTTAAACTTTCAGTGACTCAGGATATCAAACAACGGCAACTGGTCATCTTGAAATTGTTGAACCATGTGACGGATCCTCTCATCTACAAGGATCTTGAAGACATTGGCAAGAACTTCAAAGTCGATGACAACTTGGAACTGTTCACCGTAAGCCACTCAGTCATGTTTTTTACGGATTTCATGCTCCTGATGATTAGTTGCTTATTCTTTTTGTTTTCTTCTTTCAGAAAATTGATGTTGTAAAGGACTTCATCAAAATGCTCAAGGTTGGATTTCTGCCACGCGGTGAGATCTTCACCCTGCACATTGACCGTCAGCTCAAGGAAGTAGTCACCATGTTCCACATGCTGTACTACGCCAAGGACTTTACCACCTTCATCAAGACCGCCTGCTGGATGCGCCTCCACCTTAACGAAGGCATGTTCGTCTACGCTCTCACCGTGGCAGTCAGACACCGTGACGACTGCAAGGGAATCATCCTGCCTCCTCCCTACGAGATCTACCCATACTACTTCGTGCGTGCTGATGTTATCCAGAAGGCGTACTTGCTGAAGATGAAGAAGGGTCTTGTAGATCTGAAACTGTGCGACTTCTACGGAATTAAGAAAACTGATAAGGACGTCTACATAATCGACGAGAATGTCTATGACAAACGTGTACTCATCAACGATGAAGATAAACTCCGCTACTTCACAGAAGATATCGACCTTAACACGTACTACTACTACTTCCACGTTGACTATCCATTCTGGATGAAAGACAGAGTCATGGACAAATTGAAGATGAGGCGTTTCGAGCTGACAGTCTACGTGTACCAACAGATCCTGGCCAGGTACTACCTGGAGCGTTTGTCCAATAGATTGGGTAGGATAAGGGAATTCTCTTGGCACAAAACCATCAAGAAGGGATACTGGCCTTGGTTAAAAACACACAATGGCATTGAGTTCCCTGTCAGATTCAACAATTACGTCATCGCTCGCGACGACAACCGTGACATCATCCGTTTGTGCGACGAATATGAGAAAATCATTAGAGAGGCTATCATTAAAGGATACGTCGAAGTAAGTGTTTGTTACTACTAAATAGAGTATATTTTCCAGAAATTTAAGTAAAATCCCTTGATTTAGCATAAACCTTGAAAAGCGAGTCAAGGAATCTCGCCAGTTGAACATGTAATTTGGTTCGTAGTTCCAACAAAAGAGTTATGCAAACCTCTATTGAAAAAAGTGGATCTTCCTACCAAACCGGTGTCGAGCTCAATAGTTGTTACTTGTTGTTCTTTAGTACGTGTGGCAGCATAACTATCTCTACAGACTAATAAGTCTTTTAGACTTTAGACTAATTATTATTTTTTTCAGATTAACAGCAGGAGGTTCGAACTAACCAAGACTGAAGACATAGAAGTTCTAGGAAAACTTATCTACGGTAAAATCGACAAAGTCGACATTGACAAGACCGTAGTTGACTCTTATCGCTACTTGCTCATCGTCATGAAGGCCGCTCTTGGTCTCAATACTTTCCGTTCTGACAAGTAAGTAGATATCACTGTGGATTAATTTATACAGTAATGTTATCATTTGTAGGATACCTTACTTTTATGCTTTGATCCTCTGATTTTTTAATTAAAGCTGATAGAATAATAACATTAAGTTATTTGGTCATAGGATCACAATGTAAAATCAACTATTTTACAGGTACTTCGTTGTTCCTTCTATCCTGGACACATACCAGACGGCTCTTCGTGACCCAGTATTCTACATGTTGCAAAAACGCATTATCGACTTGGTCTGCTTGTTCAAACTGCGCCTGCCCTCGTACACTAAGGAGGACCTCTACTTCCCTGGTGTGAAGATCGACAACGTGGTGGTTGACAAGCTTGTCACTTACTTCGATGACTACCTGATGGACATGACCAACGCTGTGACGTTGACTGAAGATGAAATGAGGAAGACCAAATCCGACATGATTTTCTTGGTTCGCAAGCGCCGCCTGAACCATCAGCCATTCAAGGTAACCTTGGATGTATTATCTGACAAGTCTGTTGACTGTGTCGTAAGGATATTCCTTGGACCCAAGAAGGATCATTTGGACCGTCTTATTGACATCAACATCAACCGTCTTAACTTTGTTGAGTTAGATACCTTCCTTTACAAGCTGACCACTGGCAAGAACACAATCGTGAGGAACTCATATGACATGCACAACCTTGTCCGTGACCGCATGAAGACACGTGACTTGATGAAGAAGGTTGAGTCTATTACTGACATGCGCGACTTCTTAGTCAAGGACTTGAGGAACTTCCACACCGGTTTCCCAACCAGACTGCTGCTCCCTAAGGGTTGGGTTGGAGGTTTGGACATGATGGTTTACGTTATTGTCACACCATTGAAACTGGTCGACAACGTAGACATTAACATCTTGGACGTGAACCGCAAGGACTTCTTGGTCGACTTCAGGTCAACTGTTCTTCTAGACAAAATGCCTCTCGGCTTCCCCTTCGATCGTCGCATTGACGTTGGAGACTTCTTCACACCTAACATGAAGTTCGTGGACGTCAAGATTTTCCACAAGAAGCTGACGTGTGACATGAAGACCAGGTGGAACCGCTGGGTGCTGAAGAACTACAACTTGGTGGACAGGACACCAATTGATTCGACGTATTTCGTGGACACCGACCTTAAAGTTGACCGCATCGAATACTAATGTGTAACCAAGGAATGAAGACTGAATTAAATAACGACAATGACTGTTTTGAAGCAATTGAAAAATATATAAAAAAAATAAACTGAAATATTTTTAATGATGTTTGACTCTTATTTAAAAAACTCTGTAAACAAAATAAAATATAGGTAAATGATACAAGACGGGACTGGTTTGAGACGGTCCGGGAGATGAATGTCTGGAAAGACTTGGGGGAGGCTTATTCCCAGCAGTGGGACAGCAACGGCTAGGAAAAAAAATGATACAAGGAAAGAACCCATCATTTTGGTTTTTGATATATTTCCGTTTTTGTTAGATATCATCTTCCTGCCCTTGTCCCGTTTTATTTGGGGTCAGCGCAACACGTTTTTTTTTCTTCCATTCTGTCCTGTCACTCGTCACGCTATCACTTACTCTCTTTTCTTTCATATCACTTCTCACACAATCCATCCATCTTTTCTTTGGCCTCCCTCTCCCCCTCCATCCATCCACATGTAAACTCATAACTTTTGCAGCAACATGCGTTTCGTCCCTCCTTTTCACATGACCATACCAAGACAAACGATTACCTTTCAACTTTTCAGTCACTGGCGCCACTTTCAAACTTCCCCTAATATACTCATTTCTCACTTTATCCATTCTTGTCACACCACACATCCATCTTAATATTCTCATCTCTGCTACATGCAATTTTTTTTCATCCATCTTTTTCACAGCCCAACATTCTGATCCATACAGTACGACAGGCCTTATCACGGACTTGTAGATTTTACCCTTCAACTTGAGGTTACTGTACCTACGGTACGGTACCTATCAGAAAGAAATATTTGGTACCAATATTGACTTTCATTGACTAGTTGAATGATACATTAGAACAGAACTCAAATTTATAATTTGACTTTAGCCTGTAGTATACTATAGCAACAATTAAATCATCATCATCTTCCTGCCCTTGTCCCATGTTATTTGGGATCGGTGCAACACATTTGCAATCGAATTTAAACCTTTGGTTTGTATGAACTTGAGAAGCAAGGTTTTAGACAAAGTATCATTCATAACCAACAACCAACCACCAACAACCACCAACACCCACCACCACCACAACCAGTAACAATGGTCAAAAACGATGTTGTCCTGCTGATGACTGCTCGCAAGCATGCCATACAATGTTACATCGATTTAAAACTAGCCTCACCAGTTCATTGTGGCGAGACTTGTGTGACCCATATGTCGAACAATGGTCGTCTTTCAGCTGAAATCACGATACATAACAATTTCAATATTTAAAAGTACAATGAAACGAAACAGAACACAACGATAGCACAAAATATACAGGTACAGAAGTCAATCTACATACAAAGCGCGCTCGAGCAACGCACACATAGGCACCGCTCACGGACAAGATATCTCGGAGAGCCTCGACCCGCTCGTCGAACAGTTCCGGCTCAAATGTTCATTAGTGTGCGTCCACCGAGCGTAGGAAGATATAAAAAGTGAAGTACATACATGTGATTGTCTTCTGTAGCTATCTATTTTGTGACGATAGTCAGTTTAAAATACCCAAACACAATTCAAGAAAGAAAAGAAACAAACCTAACTCATATCGGGGAATCGTCAACTACGCGATGCGCAACCGTATTCAGTGGAGTAGCAGTAGAGAGTTTGCTTTGTCCTTTTAGTAGCTGCTGGACCTAACACAAATCTGCATTAACGCACATTGCTTCATCATCATCAGCCTGATCAGTCGTTGAAATCACCATGAGAGGCATTAGTATGAAGCATTGCAGAATCGTAATAGCACTAACAGCACCCTTAACGGACATAAAGCAGTTAATAATCTGCAGTCATTGAGTATTTCTGCAATCAATATAATACCTACAGACGCAAACAAATAATATTACGAGTATCCTGCATTAGATATGATTTACGAGTAAATTTTCATAAAATGGAAAACTGCAACACTAATTGTTTTTCAAACAAAACTTTTGCAACTGATACTGTACTGTAAAGGATTTATGTACCTCCTACATACATATGCGTATGAATAATTACACGTCCTGGGCATCGGGAGCCGTAAAGCGATTTCTGGCCACCACAGTGCCTTGATCTAACATACCGAGTAAACGGGCGAAACAGTAGTTCAGCACCCGTTTAACTTACTAAGCCAAGTACCCACCCTCCCGCTTCCCCGCACTGTCTCGCTCGCTCACTTGGTACGTGTGATCAAGGCATAGTGCGGGCTCTGTCTGATTAAAACCAAGTTTTATTTGACTGACGCTATGTTCCACTAAAGCGCCTCAAAGCGATGTCAGCAATTTGACGGTGCCAGGTAGGGCTGAAGGGGGGCTGAAACCTGCCAGAGCTGCGGATTGTTCAAAGGAGTTACAATAGGCCTCCCAAAGGGCAAGGAGTACTGTGGGTTTAGGCAGTAAATGAGCGAAAGAAATCATTTGATGATTTCCTACGTGAAAAAAACTAGATTCCTTATTTTTATTATTGATAGGCTCGCGCTTGACGACTATGACTATGTATCTCACCTGATAGAAAATGACGGTGAAGCGCTCTTGCCTAGCAGTAACCTATTCACTCTAGGTTGTAGTTACCAGAAAATACAGACTCCGTCAGAGAAATTCACTTCCGGGTACACCATTGAATTAACTGGGTGTTTATCTTAGGGATGCAACGTAAAGCAATCTATAATATAAAAATTAACCGCTAAATGTGATGCTAAGCGTTAATCTCGAGAACAGCTGAACCGATTTCGCTAATCTATTTTTTGTTGTTATTGTGAGGAAAAGGTTGTTATGGAAAAAAAAAACGAAAATCAGGGTAGTATAGGTTAGAGTATGGTAGAGTGAGGTAGAGTAGGGTAGTGTAGCTTAGTGTAGGGTAGTGTAGGGTAGTGTAGGGTAAGGTAGAGTAGGGTAGAGTTGGGTAAAGTAGGGTAGAGTAGAGTAGGGTAGAGTAGGGTAGAGTAAGGTATAGTAAGGTAGAGCGGGAGCGAAGCCGCGGGGGTACAGCTTGTAATAAAATGAATATAATAAGATACGCGATTTTCACAAAAAAAAATATATAAAAAATTAGTATGTTAGCCTAAATATCTAAAGCCATCAATACGATATCAAGTTTCTACCATCTTGAAAATAAATTGGAGTCATCAATCCTTTTAAGTACCAAAAGTTTTAGCAGAAGTCTCAAATTACGAAATGTGAGAACACGATTTAGAACTAAGTGAGGGCTAAATTGGTAGTTCAAGATCTTCTGTAGATAAATCAGGTAACGAGAGAACCTGTCCGTGCTATACCAAAATTCGTCTATGGAAGACCAGCTAAAATTAATAGTTGGGTACATGGGTACCTATTTATTAAATTATCGCTTTAGGAAAGTGGGGAAAAACCACTTAGATGACATTTTTTTTTTTATTACAAGCTTTTATTTACTTTCACCACTTCCTGGTTACCGAAAACTAGATGACAATGTAAAATTATTATGACAAAGAGGTGATCTGATGGTGGAACCGGAAGGTAGCTATAGGAACTTGGTAGTTAAACGACACAATCCCATTGAGTTTGGGCTCGTATGATTCGTCTTGACGAGTATTAATTATATAGGTATACTGAGCTATAAAAGGTTGGTATGAAGAAATAATTTTCATTAAAAGCTTGTTTCTCACTCGAATGTTACAAACATACACCCAGTACCCACACACACACGCTCACAAATTATCGCCTTTATATTTTATATAGTGTGATAAATAACTCCTGAGTTACCTACTGACATCTACACTGCTACCTGAACATACGTTCAGTTTCCAGTCAAATGGTTTACGCAATCGCTACGAGGTGGCGCTAAACGTAATAATTAGTATAATTTTAATTGTTCGTTATAAAAGACTTTAACTAGATATTCTAGACGAATTTCTCAACGTAATGAACATTTGACTTATTTTTTACGAATCCTATAAATAAATAGTTATTCTCATTATTTGTCAAACCTTTCACTTAGTTAGTTTTAGTAATAACTACAAGATGGCGGTAATTGGAATGAAGTGTGACTTTTATGATACTAGTGTTTTTGTGTGTTCCAGTCCGCTCCACTTAGAATTTTTCCAGAGTGGAAATTTCGAGCACTGTAATTGGACAATTCATGGTCCGCTCCTCTTCACTCCATCCAGCTTCACATCAGTGAAAATGTACCCTAAGGCGATTATTCAACAGCTGTTTCTGTGCGGGCGTGCTGCCTTCTGACTGGAAGAAGCTGGATTGAATTTGTCAAACAAGGAAGGCAAAGAAGACATTTGCTTGCTCGACGAAGTTTTCACAGTACTTAACTATGACCTCCGATGGCCGCGTTCTATAGTCCTCATGAGGGCGATCGGCGGCTGCGATATCTCACACCAAAACTTGGTATAGGCCATGGTCTGGTGCAAGGAGGAAGGTCGCCTCCTTCTGCGAAGTAGTAATGCTAGCGAAAGAGGCGGCCTCACATGTGAGGGAACCGACTTCCTGGCGCTCGGCGCTCCGACTCAAAGAGATGTCAGCAAAACAGTAGGAGCCCAGCAGCCTCGAAGCGGGTCCGAAGGTAAACCCGTCCTGGAACGCAAGGCAAAAGGAAATATAGGATTGATTTTTAGTTAGTTAAAGTGTGACATGCTCTCCCACTCCGCCCTAGAGTGGAAGAAGTCGCAAGTCATTGGACAATTTGAACCGAAAAAAAAGCGTTCCGTAGCGGTTGCAGTCAGTCTCTATTGGAGCAGGTAGTGTTCTCGTGTGGTGCAGCGTTGGCCGTGATTAATCACCCACCGAGAGTTTACAAGGATAACATGCTGCACTAGACCCCTTTACAGACTGTTCAGAGATGTATCCTCCTCCTCCTTAGTCCTTCACTCTAGACAGTTCAGTCTAGGTCGTGGTTGACAATGTGGCATTTTCATTGGCGAGTGAGGCTCCCGCGATGCGTGAGACGTATCCTAACAGCTGTGAAATTGAAAATCATTGTCCTCTTGCCTTTCATGCAAGATTAATAAAATTACTATCACAAATTATTGCAGAAAAACCGAGAAAGATTTTCTAGTAAGTTCATATTGCATTATGTTTGGTAAAAAAAGTGGATAAACAGATAACACAATAAAAAAAAACGTTATCGTTGTTATTGTAACTCCGTCTGACCCACGGAGTAGTGGTCTGACCTCATATTTTTTGTCTTAGGTCATGTCTACTTTCCCGATACGCGGCATCACGACACCACACGGATTGCATAAGTGTTGCAGATTCGATTCCCGGATGCAATATGTAGGTATGTATGATATACTTATTCTGGTTTAAATCGTAGATAGTTTAGATGGTACTTTCATGTTTTAAATTTTTTCAGGTTTGACCGCTTTGTATGTTGTTTTAAGTTAGGAAATGTTCCAATGACGTCTTCCGCTCTGGGTAGAGCGTGAGGGTGTGTCAGACTTTTAATTTTCCTATTCAAAAATTCCCCGCGTTGCTAGCGGGCATCGGTCCTACGGTTTACTGACATCTCTTTGAAGCCATGGATCACTACTGTGGTGTTTACACGGGTGACTAAAGCCGCACGATGTTTACCGCGTGGCCAAAGTCAGTTGCAGCAACTGACTTTGGCCACACACGCGTAGTACCCACATACGCGTTGTTGACGACTGGGCTTGGTCCAGTCGACTACCGAACGGCCACACGGCGAGCCACCCATTGCTCGACGTCCGCAAGCCCGCGTCTACTGTGGCTGGTATTCGGGATCGGCATTTTGGTAGCTGGGGCGTGAGGAAGTTTGTTCCCTCACGTGTGCGGTCTCACCCTTCGCTACGATTATTGCATCGCGGAAGAAAGTGACCGCCTGCCATTATTTTTCGTTCCAGGCCATAGCCCGAACCAGGGGCCAGTGCGAGTCCGGTAACTGTCTGGACCCAGCCCAAGACGTCGACTGTTCCCGTGCGCTTCAAGGAGTTGTCAGCAGGGGCCAACTGGGTCGAAGCCTACTGGGGCCAGGGTTATCCGAAAGGGAGCTCGAGCCCCGGTATGAAGGCTAGAAGGAACCGGGTGGGTTTTTAGTCAGTAAGAGTCTGACACTATCTCCCGCTCCGCCGGTGCGAGAGGTCGCAGCCGCCAATTACCTCTATGAGGTCACGGTGGTGCTCCACCCAAGCGGGGCATAGCTCCACCATATGTTTCACCATGTCATTGCTATGTATGTAATATGTATCCGTCTGTCAATTGCACTATTACTCCTAAACGGGATTATAGATTTGGAGGCGGTTTTTTTTATTTAAAAAAATATTGTATTCTAAAATCGGTTCAGCCATTTAAAGTTATAGGGCGTGACATTTTTTTTGAAGTGGTTAATCATTTAGTAACTCCGTCTCAAGGGCAGAGCGCGACTGCTTGTCAGAAGTCAACTCATGACCCCAGTAGGTTACGGCCCTGCTGGGTTCTAAGGGCTTTGCTGACGTGTCTTTTAGGCGTGAGCAGAATAGTGTCGTCGACGGCCCGAAGCGACGACTCGAGCTCGTTACTGCCAATAATGTGTGCCTATAATTTATATGTGGGGTGTTTTTTTTTTTGAGAGCAGTGGTGGCCTAGGGGTAATAGCCCTGCCTTACGAGTTGTAGGTCAGCTGCCAGGCGGATTACTTTGTGTAATTTATTTCATTATCACTGCTCTCAAAACGGTGAAGGTAAACATCGTGAGGAAACCGGCATGTCCTAGAACCAAAAATTCGAAAGACATGTGACATTCACCAACCTGCACTGGGCCCGCGTGGTATATTACGGTCCATTACCTCTCCTACAGAGGAGACCTGAGCCCCAGCAGTAGAAACATTAAAAGGCTGATGATGATGATGATGATGGTGGTGTTTTTTTTTAGTGGGAAAATCATCCAATGACAATCCTCGCTCTTAGGCGGAGTGGAAGACTTTTACTGACTAAAAACCCACCCCGTTTCTTCGTGCCTTCATAACGGGGCTGAGCTACCTCTCGAAACTAGCCCTGGCCCCAGTATGTTTCGACCCAACTGGGTGACTTGGGCTGTTGCTGACCACTCTTTGAGGCGCGCGGGAACTCTGCGTGCCGCCGACGGTTTGGGCTCGGTCCGGACAGTTACCGGACGGTCGGACAGCGAGCTATATGACTGTGAGGTGTTAAACTGTAAGTGAAAATTAGCAATAAATAAAAAAAAAGTAGAAAACTTCAAATGTACGGGAATAACGTCATCTCAACGCTCAGTCAACGTAAGCGAAACGGTTGTAACTTGGCTTGGGGGGCAGTTCTGTGTATACTATCAACAACCTATACGATCAATTGATTTTCCATTTTGAAACTTGTCTAAGCTCTAGTCAAAACTAGTTTATCTAAATTTCTTACCTTTACGGATATAATGCTAAATAGCTCAAAACTTACTCACTCTACTACAGTAACTATGAGTGCCAAAGATATGCGAGGATGTGTTACAAAGCTGTGAAACGGTGTGTAACCTAATGGTGCGAGGATGCGATAACGTCTTTACAGAACGCGCACGAAGCCATGAATTCCTCGCATACAACCCTTGTAAACATTCTTAGCTCGTATCTCTTGCACATAACTTTGACACACATCTCTAGCTTTATATTTGAAACCCTTTGCTTCCAAGCCTGCATACGAAGAGGTGTGGCAGGGGGACGCCTCTTGCTGCAAAGCAGTAATGCTAGCAAAGGCGGAGACCGCACGTGTGAGGCAATGGCCCTCACTCCCCAGCAGCCGCCAGGATTCCAGGAAGATCGGCTCTGGTACGAAAGGCAACGAAGGAACAGGAGTAGGTTTTTAGTCAGTAAAAGTCTGACACTATCTCCCGCTCCACCCAAAAGCGCGGAGATATCATTGAACAGTTACCATTCCTACAAAAAAATGGCTGTTGAGGAAAACTCAATGATCACCTTAGTAGATAATGTTCACACTTGTGTTCAAACTTCCCAATTGTGTGTGTCCACCTGTCCACGCTTTCTACACCATATTTTATCCTGTCCTCACAGGACACGGTTGTATCAGGAAACCCAAGGTATCAGGAATGGGCTAGTTGCCTAAAAAAATGTAATTAGTCCGTCGTTTAGATTATTCAAAAATAAGGGACACGTATTTTTTTATTTGCAAATTAAACCAAAAATGACAAAGATATAGCACATTAAAGTTACGTGTAACGTCACGCCGTGCTGCATTTTTTCGCACGGGGTGACGTCACACGTAACTTTAATGAGCTGTATCTTTGTTATTTTTTGTTTAATCTAAAAAAGAAAAAATACGTGTCCGATATTTTTTTATAATCTAAAACACGGACTAAATAAAATGTAGTTATTTTGACCCTGGAAACTACCCTATTGCAGGGCGATTCCTGGCTACCGCGTAAGCTTGCGAACAGCGAGCAATAGGTAGTTTACATAAGATGCTCTCAATATTGAAATAAAAATATTATGTCTGCTAGATAAGCTCCGTACCTACCAAGCAACAATATTTTGTGGCCCAAAACGTGACTCTTGACTTTGACTTAGGTCAGTTTAAGCACACCAGTGCACTGATTAAGATGTTTTGCTTCAAGTAATAACATTTTTTATCACGTGTTATTATTGTTTTGTAACTGCTTATCTTCAGATTATGTATTAACTGAAATGTTTTAATAAACACATCATCACGCGTGTATATCTTGAAGCACTAGGTAGAAGAGCTCGCTAAACTTAAGTGGCAACGGGCAGGACACATTGCACGCAGAACAGATGGTCGAGGGGGACAAAAGGTTCTGGAGTGGCGACCACGTACCGTTGATACAGCGTTGGAAGGCCTCCAACAAGGTAGACCAGTGACCTGGTCATGGTTGCGGGAATCCGGTGGATGCGTGACGCACAGGACCGGTCGTTGTGGCGACGCTTAAGGGAGGCCTATGTCCAGCAGTGGACGTCTTTCGGCTGATATGATGATGAGGATGATGATGACTAGGTAGAAATGCAGATTTTACTACATTTTGTGTTAGTTTGTTTGCTGTAGTCCGTAAATGGCGTCTAGACATGACCATGGCTTTCAATGCCCAGTGAATTATTGATGATGTTGCTACTTTAAAAAGTTCAGTTCGTTGTATATCATGATTGTTTGTATGTATATTTTCGGCCACCCTAATAGGCGCGGTATTATGGGCGACGAGAAATGGGTAGCTCCGCGTCCTACGTTCTTATAAGGATTTAAAGACGATTCTATTGCTCATAGTGTTCCACGCACGCCTTAAATAGACATCTACAAAACTAGAGGAGCCTAGAAGGACCGGTAACTTCTGTCACCATGTCTTGAACCAGAACTCGGTGGTGCTTTGCCCAATAGGGATACACTTCCACCTCATGCTCCACTGTATCTTCCAGGCGATCCACACAATGGTGACATCCGGCCATTTCTTTTGCCTGAATCTAAAGCAAAAACCTTCCGAACCTACCATATCCCGAGATGATGATCAAATGAGAATGCCTTAGCGCTTCTCCAACCATTCCCATGATTGTGGCATGCCCAATATCTACTAGAGGGTGCAGGAACGTATGAAATTGTAAGCGTGATCCTAAAACGCAAAATGCAACTGAAAAACATGGCTCGGTTTTGTTCAGTAAAAGTCTGCCCTCTCCTTCTCTAAACCCTAAAAAAAAATATATTATTATAAAACTACAAGTATTCTTTTCTGAGAACGCAGAAACAAATTGACACGCGGTAGGCAAGTTCAACAAGCTCAACATCTTCTAGCCTTTAGACAAATAGCGTCATAAACTGGTTACCTACTTTTCTTAGGTATTTTAAGGTGAGAGATATACCTAATTGATGCAACTGTCGTTACCACGTGACTTGGGAAAGATGCATCACATTTTCTTCTTTTATTCTTCTCTGTCAACCGGCACACTATCTGCTCTTCCTTCCATTCCCTGTACTTACTTATCATAGTCCCTTTCCTTTTATATTCATATTAATTATTCCAGCACTACACACAATCTATCCATCTTTTTTTTAATTCATGAATCCCCAAGCGACACCCGGTGGCCGCGCATCTATTGTCTTACTATTGTGTCTCTAATTGACGGTATCTGAAGGGTTAATACTATCCTTTCATGGTATACCTATTACAAGAATTGCCAAACTTACTGGAGTGACGACCACGTACCAGAAAACGCAATGTTGGAACGCCTCCCACATGGTGGACAGATGACCTGGTGAGGTTCGCGGGAATCCGATGGATGCGGGCCGCACAGGACCCGTCATTATAGCGATACTTGAGGAGACCTTGTCCAACAATAGACGTCTTTCGGCTGAAATGATGATGATGACTACGAGCAACAACAAGCTGGGTAGCCAACCTTTCGGTGTTTTACAGGTTGCAGAGAGTTTTGGAGAGTGTGCGCAGGAATTGCATGACTTGATTCTGCCATCTCATTCCTGCCATCGGACAAGCCGACATACGGCGAGTATCCACCCTTACGTTGTTGAAACCTCTACGGTCCGGACTAAGCGAAGGGCTGGAACAATTTGCCTGCTGCGGTCGTCCCGTAAGATTAAGGCTTCAAGGCCAGAGTGAATAGGCTCTTAATAAACTAGTGCGCCTAACCATCAACGATTGCATCACTGCTTACCATCAGGTGGGATCGCAGTCAAGCACTAGTTTATATCAGATAATAAAAAAACTTCTTATTTTATAAAACCCATTCTACCTACTATCGACAGCTATAAAGAGTTAAACAATAAAATAATGAGTAGTATAACTACGAGTATAACCAAAACATTTCCTAAAGATCATTTTCTCGCATTAGACTATGACGTTGGTATGCAGAGCCAACAGTACAGCTGCCAAAATAGAGCTGATCTATTGAAACTGGCCAATTAACTGTCGAAGACTTATCTCCTCGGAATGTTCTCTGGTCAGGCGACTATGTTTGGTATGAGAAAATAGATCATGTCATGTGATTGGATTTGTGTAGGTACGATGAGGATGTGAGAAAATGAAAATGGCGTCTTCGCATAAATATTAGTGTAGGGTTAGGTTAACCTTGCAAATACCGTAATTAGAGGCACAATAGAAAGACAATGAGAGAGCGAACGCCGACGTTTGCTTCATCATCATCATCATTTCAGCTGACAGACGTCCACTGTTGGACATAAGTGTCGCCACAATGATCGATCCTGTGCGTCTCGCATCCATCGGTTTCTCGCAACCTTCACCAGGTCATCGGTCCACCTTGTAGGAGGCCTTCCGACGCTGCGACGCGTGCTTGGAGATTCATTAAACCCCAATCGAACCCCAATCGCATTCGCGCTGACATTGTCTTTCTATTGCGTCTCTAATTGACGGTAACTAAAGAGTTAATGAATTAATTCATAAGAACTTGCTATCTATATCTATCTAAATATCGCGTCCTTGAAATTGTGTTTACGTTTTTTTTTTTTCAAAACAAAATGGTTTTGGTTTACGTATAACTAAATGTAGAAGCTGTCAAAACTACCCTAAAATACCGATAATTATTTGTAGTTTCGCAAACTAGTTGCTTGTCATGGGTGTGTGCTATGGTGTATTAGTTCGGACTGGCAGTGTCATTTCGCCTTGTATTTTTAACCGACTTCGAAAAGGAGGAGGTTCTATGTTCGGCTGAATGTATGTTTTTTTTTTTTGATTTTTTGTACGTATGTTCACCGATATTTCAGTCAATTGTGGACCGATATTGAAATTTTTTTTTTTTACTGAAAGGTTATGCTTTCAAGTTGGTCCCATAGAAATATTGTTATGATCTGATCATGAACTTCGAAGATATGGAACAGAACTCCTCATAGAATCATGGCAGAATTGTCGTAACAAGTAAAATTGCTTTGTTTATACGTGTAGTCGATGACTGACTAAAAGAATAGGGGGAGAGGAAAGGGGGAGGGGGTAATTTCATGTAATATAACCGTATTTGGGATTATTAGAATCGTTATGAGATGGACTCTGGCTATAAGGTAATTTATGTTTAGCTGAAGGGAGGTACTTTTTAGTGGTGCTACCATAACTAAAAAGTGAAAAATAAAAAACTTTTTACAAAAAAAACTTAAACCGACTTCAAAAAGTACAAAATAACTTTAATTTCGGAAGTCGGTGTTAAATAACGAAGAGACAAGATTAGGTATCTATTATAGAAACACCGACTTCCTTTTTTAGTTAGAAAATCATCCAATAACGTAAAACAATACCTGTGTCTTTTAATCTGTCATACTTTATCTTTTCTTTTTTTGATCTAGGACCACAGGTTTCCTTTTGAGAAATTCTTCTTGGCCCTTGCGGGTGTTTTTTTTCCTTTAGTTGATATAAATTTCTAGTTGACTGCGATCCCACCTGATGGTAAGCAGTGATGCAATCGCTGATGGTAAGGCACACTAGTTTATGAGCCTATTCTCACTAGCCTATCGATTCTACTAGGCCCCTACGGTCCGTCTTGTGGGCGAGCGTGGGGTTCTGGGTACAATCCTGGTCACACATTTGATTTGAAATTCAATGAAAATTCATTTCATTTTTAAAGTCAAGTAGGAACGAATTGAGCTCGTTTTTCCAAATACTTTAAACAAACTGGATTCAGCTGTGAAATACTATTGTGATTACTATTTAAACGTTTTAATACGAACATAAAATGTTTCCGTTTTGTTTATTTTATTTATCACGTGATAAACTAAATAAGCAAAATGGGTGATAATATTTATGGAAACTTACATTATAATATTTTTTATCGTTTGAGTTAGTCGTGAAACTTTGGCAGTTTTATTTCGAAAAACAAAACAAAAAAATGTCTTTTTACACCAAACAGAAGAACTATGTATTCAATATGAAAACGAAGAGCCTAAGTGTCACAAAAGAAGCCGTTTCTAACTTCTTTTTGTGGCGGCCTTTTTTTGTGGCCTATGTGTGGCGGTGCCGTCACAAAAAAAAAGCTAAAAGCCGCTTCTAGCTTCTCCGGCCACGATTTCAGCTTTTTTTGTGGCCGCTTCAACCTTTTTTTGTGTGGCCCACGTGCGGGGACACATAATCTACATCTACACAAATATTATAAAGAGGTGAAGTTTTTTTTTAGTATTATAATTTTTTTGTTTGTAGGATCTCTGAAAGTATCTCTGAAAGTAATCTCTGAAAGTATGGTCCGATTGCTAAAATATTTTTCACCGATTGAAAGATGTTTTATTCCTGTTTTGCAAGGCTATATTTTACGTGTGCGGACGAAGCCGCGGGCAAAAACTAGTCCTGAATAACTGGTATCTAATCAGATATTAGATAGATGTCTTATAAAGCTTGGGAAACTAATATAGTGACCATTTTTGTTCGACGGGATTACGTCTCTTGACTAAGGAACCTTTTTTTGGTGGGTAATTATCCAATGAGTTCTCGCACTTTAAGATGGGGCGGGAGGGCGTGTCAGACTGTTACTGACTAAAATGAGGGACTAGCATAAAGGACCTGCACCTCTAGCCAAGTTACAACCGTTTCGCATGCGTCAAACGCGTCGAGTTGACCTTGCCGCCAATTCTTTTGTTCTGACCACGTGACTGAGCGTTAAGACGACGTCGTTCCCGTATACTTGAAGCTTTTAGCAACTTAGTTAGGTATACTGGAGGATAATATTCCGATTCTTACTACTAAAGTCTTTTGTTTGTTTTTTTTTTCGGTGGCAAAAATCATCCAATGACAACCCCCGCTCTTGGGTGAAGCGGGAGATAGTGTCAGACTCTTACTGACTAAAAACCCCGCGCCGTTCCTTCTAGTCTTCATACCGAGGCTCTGGTTTCCTTTCGGATAACCAACCCCGACCCCGGTAGGCTTCGACCCAGCTGGGCCCCTCCTGTTGCTGAAAACTCCTTGAGGCGCGCAGGAACATTGCGCGCCGTCGACGTCTTGGCTCGGTCCGGACAGTTACCAGACTATCGGACAGCGAGCTACCCATGGCTCGCTTTCCACGAGCCGCGTGGGAACAGTGCGCGCCGTCGATGTCTTGGGCTCGGTCCGGACAGTTACCGGACGGTCAGACAGCAAGCTACCCATGGCTCGCCGCGAGCCCGCGTCTACCGTTACTACTAAAGTCTATCATGTCGTCAGTTCGACACCCGGTCTTTGGTACTTTTTTGTACTATCAACAATATTGCACAAGTAGACAGTGAATCACTCACTTAGGGCATTAGACCGATGAACTGTGAACTTGTTATTTAGTATATTGCATTAACAGTCATAACACTTAGCGCATTCAACTATTGTTATCACTAACCAAGAACAAAATGTCTATGAACTTTGAAAATACTTTTACTATAAATTGCTGAGTTTTGTACACAAAATATCAGTCTAGTTAGTAAGATGAAGACTTTAACAGCAGTGTTGGTGATCACTGTGCTGGTGATACATATCTCTGGGTACTTGATACAAGTACCGACTGCGCCTTCAGTAGAAGGGCCTAAGGAGTATGGTAAGTTTTGCTCTAATTCTGTACGCAATGAGTTTCAGGGCTTTTAAGTGTGGCAGGAGTGGGAAATCCATCATGGCCCCCTGCCATCAGGATACGCAGGGTAGTTTTTCGGGGGCTACATGGTAATTGAATTCTAATAGTTATTTTAAAATTAGTTATTGTTTAGAGCATACGGTGGAGGTCCGTCTCGCTTAGGCGGAACACCACTGTGTCCTTGTGGAGTGTGTCTCTCGCATTCGAGCTCGGTTCAAACCATGGTAAAGATATTGTCAAGTAAACAGCCCATAGAAAGTCAGTATTTATACCTATAATATTTATATTTATATCATATTTAAAACACCTACATAACTCCGTATCACATCATCATCATCATTTCAGCCGAAGGACGTCCACTGTTGGACATAGCCATATTATAATATGTTAGTGTGTGTGTATGTTTTGTACTGCTTCATACTTGAATGGCTGAACAGATTTCGGTTAAACTTGGTGCACGGGTAGACCATATCGTGGACTGTTCCACATAGAATACTTTTTATATGGGAACTTTGTTTCCTTCTGCCAATTTTCTACAACCACGTGGGTGCAGTCTTGGGTACTATATTTAAAACACAAAGTTTTATAATTTTATAGGCAGTAATCATGTAAAAGATTTAATTTAATTTACGGTAGGTGTTTGCTATAAAATATTATGACTAATCTTGTGTTCGTCCGGAGCAATCAGTGACACTTAAAAGAGTCATCATGATAAATGTTTGGCACTCAATACATCCTCAACGTTAATGGCCGCCGTCAAATGTAATAGGTGGCTAACTGCTATCTGAACATCTTAAATGTTTTACAGCTCATTATGACTGTTGGTTTGACATACCATTACATCACGATGATTTTACCATAATGATTAGACAGAAGTTTAGTATGCTTATTGCCATTAATCTTACAAGGAGAATTATCATCATCATCATCATTTCAGTCCACTGTTGGACATAGGCTTTCCTAAGCGAAGCCATAACGACCGGTCCTGTGCATCTTGCATCCGTAGGATTCCTGCAACCCTCACCAGGTCATCTATCTATGTTGTGGGAGGCCTTCCAACGCTTCCGTGTTTCAGTACGTGGTCGCCACTCTAGAACCTTTCATCCCCATCGACCATCTGTCCTGCAGGCGATGTACTTTGACCACTGCTTCTTAATTCATTAAACTCCAAGCGAATTGTCTTTCTATTGTATCTTTAATTACGGAATTTAAAAGGTAAAGTTAAGAGATTCTTCATGCAATGTCGATAACCTTGATTAAGAAAATGGAGCCACAGATTTTTTGGAGTTGGAAATCTTTAAACAACTTCACCCACTCTGGTTGGAGGGAGAGCGAGTATAAGACCTTTACTGTCTAAAACCCGCTTATGTTCCTTCAGTTCCCCTTTACGTTCCAGAACCGCTGTGACTCTTTCGAACAGTTCTGCAACCAGCCTAAGTTTGCATAATCTTTTATATACGTTCTTACGTAATTCATCAAATTATATCTCCCGGTCTGAGTGGAGCGGGAGGAAATGTCAGACTTTTACTGACTGACTAACAGCGTTCTTTCTGTTGCCCTATTTGGTTTTGCTCTAGTAGGCGTCGGGGCAAGAGAGGCTTATCTCCGCCTCGCAGTGTCAGCAACTCCTTTGTTCACTTACTGCTTCGTAGGAGAAGGTGCCCGCCTCCCATTAGCAGTGGTAGCCAAGTGGTAATAACCCCAACTTACGAGTTGGTCGCGGGTTCAAACCCAGCCAGGCGCATAACTTTGTATAATCTATTTCATCACCTTTGTTCTCAAAACGGTGAATGAAAACATCGTGAGGAAACCGGCATGTCCTAAAACCAAAAATTTGAAGACATGTGACATTCACCAACCTGCACTGGGCCCACGTTCGATTACGGCCCATGCCGTCTCTTAGAGAGGAGTCCCAGCAGTAAGAACAATAAAAGGCTGATAATATATATTACATAAAGTTTTACTGGGTTTTTAATTTAGCAGTAGATAGGTACTATCATCATAAGCTTAATTATATTAGTAAGTTTATAGATTGATAAAAGAAAAATTGTTAATTGATTGGGGTTATTCAAGATATTTTGTATAGTACTCTGTTGTTGCAAATTGTACCGATATGAATGCCATAACAAGACCGTCTAGGTTGGCAAAGTACTATATTGGATCATATCAATCGCTTGCTCATACAGAGTTACGGACATTACATTTAGTTGCAATGCCATGCAACACATTAATCCTCTCCTTCATTTGCATGATACGGTATCGAATGCCAAATTATTCTTGCAAACTATTCTCACATCTATCTATAGTATTTAACATATCTATAGAAAACTAATAATACATAAATATTTATTTCATTTCAGTTTCAACACAATCATGGCTACAGATCCAAAAACGGTTGACACCGTTGTTCGAAAACGTTTGCGACGAAAACCAAAATTTAATTAATTCTCAAGGAAAAATCATAAAATCAGGAGATTTCTCGGTAAGTAAATGTACCATGGTTACCGTCAATTTAATTGTGACAAACTATTTCAATTTGTTTTTCTTTGAACTTCATTATGCTTTAATTACAGAAACCAGACGCAGTAACTAATTTGGAAAAGCTCATTGCAGCTGGCTTGCTGCCCAAGGGAGAAATTTTCAGTGAATATAATCCTGAACACATGAAGGAGTTGAAAATAATCTACGAACTATTGACCTCGGCTAAAAACTTTGAAGTATTTTATGAAGCAGCTATATGGGCGCGTCTAAACTTAAACTGCGGCCTATACGTGAATGCTATTTACATGGCTATTCAAAATAGAAAAGACACAGAAAGATTTTCCATTCCAGCACCGTATGAAGTGCTACCAAATTACTTTATACGCAAAGAGGTTTTAGTCAAAGCTTCGTCTATCCTCGCTGGGCAAGAAATAACTCTATTCGATGGCATCCGCGACGAAGGAAATACTTACTATTTAGATGCAAATTACACTGCTATGTTTTATGACAACGACGATGACTCTAAATTAGCCTACTTCCGTGAAGATATTGGCTTAAATTCTTATTATTTCTTAAGAAAACTTAGATTGTCACCATGGTTCAATGACAACATTAATGGCAGATACGGAGAAAATATGTATCAGATGATGAAACAATTCATGGCAAGATATAATTTAGAAAGATACGCTAATGGTTTACCGGAGTCAGACAGCTTGAACTGGGATTCTCTACCCGATATTTATTATGATCCTGAATTAGTTTATTCAGACGGAAATGAATTTAGTCACAGAACGGTGCCTTCAGATATTCCAATGAATGAAGAGCTATCATTACTACAAACTATAGAAAATAACATTTTAACTGTCGTCAGTCATATGGTATGTATTTTTATTTACTGTAAAAGTAATTTTTATTGTGTCAATTAATAATAAAATTATGATGGTCGTTTAAAAAAAGCTTTTGAAATAAATTATTGAAGAAACAATTCTTTCAGCGCGAGGGTGGATATAATAAAACACAAATATTGAATCACTTAATGGAAATCCTGGTCACGGGAGAGAGAAGTTATGAGACATTGGCTCGCCAGCTCCTTGGCAAAGATCGTACCAACAACAGGTAATTTACGCATTGATTAATTTATATTTGATGATGGCTTTATAAGTAACTGCATACTATTTATGACATATGATTATTTCAGGCACCTCTCAGTGTTAGAGCATTACATGACTTCTCTACGGGATCCAATGTTTTGGAAGATAAACAAAAAGATAGTTGACCTCATAGACAGCGCGTTAAAATTGTTACCTACATACTCAAGAAACGAACTATACTTTCCGGGAGTGGAGGTCGTAAATATTGACGTAAAAAAGATGATGACAGCGTACGATTACTTTGAGTTCGATGTTACAGACGCACTAAAATTAGACGACAGTAAGTCGACGTTCAACGTTAAAATAGGTCAACCTAGATTAAACCATAAGCCGTTTACAGTCAAACTTAATATATCTTCTCTAGTCGCAAAGAAAGGTTTAGTTAAAATTTATTTGGGACCTAAACTGATGCCTGGAGAACTTGCTGCTAAAAAGAATCTTTTCACTCTGCTTGATGTTTTTGAGATTAATCTTAAAATAGGAACCAACGTAATATCAAGGTCATCAGACGATATGAAACACTTTGCTTCTGACTTTATGTCGCTCAAAACTATTCGGAAGAAAATGGAAGATGCTGAATTTGGGTTGGATTCTTTGCCTTTAAAAATGATTGAATCTCAAATTGGATATCCATCAAGACTTATATTGCCAAAAGGTTTACCTCAAGGTTTGCCGATTCAGATGTTTGTGTTTGTGGCACCATTTACTAAAGCTGGTGCCAGTTTTTCAAGTAACATGGAATTCAATTCTGCAATTTTATCACCTGGGTATCCGCTTGATTTGATGATAGATGATCGACAATTGTTTGCGCTACCTAATGCGTTAATTAAATATGTCACAGTTACACAAAAGGGGGACAGTAAAGTAGAAAATTATGGCGGACCAGGAGTGACTAAACAATGGTATGGTACTACTACATATGATCCATCTTCTCGACCAAATTATTCTCAAAATAATAAGAAATCTTTTGATTACAACTCAAACAAAGGACCATCTGTCAATATTGAAAATAATACAGACATATTCAATCAATTTTCAACTGCATCAGATGAAGATCATTACGCAGTATTGCCTTTAAAAGAAAACTTTGTTCCTAATGCAGTATTTGACGTAAACACAAATGATGACTCAGTTCGTTTATCAAATTTTCTAAAACTTGATGAAGAACCGTATGATTACAAAACAAATAAAGCAAAACTTGAGAAAAAAGATTACTTAGCAAAGAAAAGTGACTATTCTAAATATCGTGCTACAACGACCAAGGAAGAAGATGACAACATGTCTTCTATTACCACTCTATCATATGAAGAAATTGTTTCTGATATTAATAATCAAGAAAACGTAACAGTAAACACGCCTCGTCTTCTTAAAGCATCAAATTATGATTATTCTTCCAAATCTAAAGGTAGAGAACCATTTGACTACAAATCAAAGAAAACACAGTTTGATAAAAAAGACTATACAGCAAAAAGGGGAGATTACAATAAGTATCGCACTACAACACCATTAGAAGAAGAAATCACCACGGCATCTATAACAACAACTCCAGTAACTGAAAATTCCGAGGATGATATAGATAATAAAGACAATTTGCTTGACTATATACCACGTCTACTACAGTCATCGAAATTTGACTATTCATCTAAAAGAAAAGAATTTGACTATAAAGCAAAGAAAGCACAGTTTGACAAAAAAAGAGGTGACTACACCAAATATCGTACTAAAATACCAAAAGAAGATGAAATCACTACTGAATTCTCAATACCAATGACAGAGTATACAGAGGATTTCGCGAGGATTCAATTAGACAAGGATGTCAATAACTTAAATTTATTAAGTGAAATAAGAAAGAACGATATCAACGAAATAGAAAACAAAGATAATGCTGTAAATGATGATATTTACAGAAATAATTTAATAGATTTAGAACCATTTTCCTATGATGTGTGGAAGCGAACTCCTACAGTGTATGACTTTTTGTTTCATACATTTGATTATGAAGACCCTGCACTAAAGGTGTATGAATAGCACAAAAATATTGCATATATAAATAATCTTAATATATTAAAATAATATACTGTGATTTTTATAGATGAGTTCCACAATTTTTGTTTAAGTTGAAATAAATCATGTAATTTTTTCACGCATTTTATTTGTAACCAACCAAAGATAGGCAACATACTTAAGCAAGAATAACTATACCAATACCTAGGAAAAGTGGCAAGCGGTCGCCTCCTTCTGCGAAGCAGTAATGCTAGCAAAGGAGGAGCCCGACTGCAGCAGGCAACGGCGCTCACGCCCTAGCCATCGCCGGGATTCCGATACCGATTTCCAGCCACCGTCGGCGCGGGCTTGCTGACGGCAAGCAATGGGTAGCTCACTGACCAACCGTCCAGTAACCGTCCAGACCAAGGCCAAGTCGTCGACGGCGCGTACTATTCCCGCGCGGCTCAAGGAGTTGTCAACAAACGTACGGATGGATTTTTTAGTCAGTAAAAGTCTAACACTATCTCCCGCTCCGCCCAAGGGCGAGGGTTGTTTTTTGATTTTAACCAACCGAAAAAATAAAAAACAATTAATTTAGACTCCACCACAATAGAAACGAGCTTAGAGGAGAGAATAATAATATGCTTAACCACTAGTGTATATATATATTTATCAAAGTCTCGTTAGACCGGAATAGCTTTTGACGCTGAGATGGATCACACATAGAGTATCAAAACAGCAACAGTTTTTAGACAAGAAGTCCATCAAAGCTGAAATGTGATGAAAGGAGAGTGTTTATTGCAAACAATTAATTTATAGTTTAACGAAGAATTTTGTTATCTACACGTCACTTCTCTACACAGCTTAACAATGGATATAGTTGAGCAGAGCGAAGACCAGATTTCCTATATTTACGGCGCAATTAAAACTTTCAGATCTAATTTCTACTTTGAACTCCACAAATCTCTAGTTTATAAAGACACTTCATTGCTAATGAAAACACTGTTACAGCTACTGAAGTGGTTAATTTACATCTTCATTAGTTATAAAAGCATAAACAATATGCCCAATACTGTTATTAAGGCAGGTAATAAACACAATCAACCTGTAAGAAAGAACATAACTTTAAAATATATAACATTTACGATTAAACCAATAAAACTCTTAGATCGTGGCACATCTTGTGGCTGATTTTCATTGATCGTTAAAACAGACTAAACGTATATATAACAAGGGGAACGAATGCACATTATTGCTATTTCGCGAGGTTTTCTATCATTATTTTTGGAGACGTTCCAAACATTTTACAACGACGTTACGCTTTCCCTATTTTCATCGCGGAAAATTTAAAAACCATCGGTCACTACTGTGACAACGGCTAGAATACAAATAGAAAATACTTTACAGCCGATTACAAAGTCTCCACAAAACATGATACAATAACCTTATTAATTCCAGGTGTGTATTGAGATTGAAATCTGGGCAGATATGGACACAAAAATAGAAGCACAGAACCTTGCACCATATTATATATTTTCATAGCTTCAGGTAAACAATATTGATTACATTTGGTGTAAACACAAATAAAACTTTATGATATATCGTTAAAGTCAAACGGTGTACATATATTTTCCCGACGTATAAATACATAAATTCATGCAAATCATATTTCCTCGTTACATGGGAAGAACTACTGTCATAAATTAAAATTATACATTGCTAAGTTTAATTCTGTTTTCTATTTTGTGTGCAAATACAGATCAGTAATAGAAACCGTAGGCAGAGTTCTAAAATTGAATATGTGCAATAACAGGGGACAATTTAATTAAAGCCAACAAGGCTCTAATTGAATTATCTACATGGCATAAAGAATTATACTGTATGTGATTGATAATAATAATCTTCAATAAAGTCTTAACATTGGTTGGCAAAGCATTAAACGTATCCGACAGCATGAGATACAAAAAGACAAGATTAATGAAACGCTAAAAATGCAAATCAAAGACACATTACCTGTAAACTATTTCAAGAATTATTTACATTTGGCTCTGGGATATCAGCCGATGGATTCTGCAAGGAAAATTCTGTGTTCTGTGCCAAAATTAAGTTATATTTCCACTTCATTGACGCTGATGATTCAGGGTACCTACAGTGCCGGCGACTCTGTCCGAACTTTTGGCTGTGATGACCAATTATTTTGATTATGGAATGTTAAGTCAGTGTAAATTAGTCAGATGTCGGTTACGCATCGGCTAATAAATTTAATAAGTCTCTGCCGCTGTATTTGGCTGCACCCGACTTTAGAATTATTAGTGTATTTATTTGCGATACCACATTTCCTGCTAATCACTGTTCTGAGTTTTCTCCCAGCAAACCTTTGAATGACAAAGAAAGATCACATTCGAGCATAGGATCCAATGTACAACATAAATTTACATAAATACGTTTAAAATCACTACATAGTATAAAACAAAGTCGCTTTTTCTGTCCCTATATCCCTATGTACGCTTAAATCTTTAAAACTATGCAACGGATTTTGATGTGGTTTTTTAATAGCTAAAGTGATTCAAGAAAAAGATTTATATGTATAATAACATCCATTAAATAGTGGAGAAACACCCGAGTGAAGCCGGGGCGGGTCGCTAGTATATACCTATATATATATATATATATATATATATATATAGGTAGGCATAGGTAAAACGGGCTGTTATCCGCAACTCCACAACTAAGGCGCGTATTTTGCGTACCTTAAATATATAATAAATGTACTAATATATATATAATAAATATACTAATATTATGTCAACTGAGAAAAAAGTGCTCTTTAATTCATGAATCCCCAAGCGACCACCGGTGGCCGCGCATCTATTGTCTTACTATTGTGTCTCTAATTGACGGTATCTGAAGGGTTAATTTTTTTCATAAAAACATCCAGAGAAAGGCTGTCGTGAAGGGTATGTGGGAGAGTGTTCCAGAGACGCACTGCAGTTACAGTAAAGGAGCCATCATAGTGGCTGGAAGTATGAGGTGGAGTACGAAGGAGAAACGAATTGATAGTGCGACAGGGCACAAGGTACAAGGTTACAAGGTATTCAAAGCGTTCACGAAGACATTGAGGAGAATTAGGATTGTGCAGGACAGTAAATAGAAGGGATATAATGTGGATATCTCGTCGACGCCGAATTGGCAGCCACCTTAACCTGGTCCGTAACTCCGACACAGTCGTATTTGCGGAAGCCAAAAATAAAGCAGATGCACAAATTCTTCTCAAATTCTGCAATTGCTCGAGTTTATTTAGAAGTACCTTCATGACATCTAGAAAACCGACATCCACATGGTCTATTAGCAGTAGAAGAAGAAATTAAGCAAGCGCAACCTTTGTATGAAATGGCAAGAATTTTTGGAGACTTTTAAGGTACTGAATAGAATAAAATACCATCCATACCATGTGCAATATGAACCTCCCATGACAGGTTAGTGTCAATATTGACGCCAAGGATTTTTTGGACTTTTGAAGTAAAATATAGGTTCAGAATAATTATACACCACTGGTGGGAGCGAGTGGTAATCTAATAGGTTGAGCATGTATCTAACACCAATAATGAGTGCTTAAGATTTTTTTTACACCACCTGCTCGATAATGTCGTTTTATACGTCATACAAACTTCACTTAAAGCAGGTCGTTATTCTCTAGGGTAAAATTGCAGTATAGCCGATCCCTAGAGAATAATGAGATTTCAATTTGGAACATCAAAAATCGTCAACATTGTGAATTAGAATGTACGTACATCGAACAAGTTGACTCGAAATTGAAACTGGCCACTAACAAAAGAAAAAAGAAAATAGAATAAAACCTGCTTACTGACTGCGAACTGGAAGCGTTTTAGAAAATTGAAAATATAGAATCTTGGAGTAGTGAATTTTGTTTGTTTGATGAACTTGTAAATATAATACTTATACATATATCTCTAATATATGATTTGATCTACCAAATTGTCTTTTAATTATCTCACAGATGGTGGAAAAAGTAGACTATGCAACACGGGGATAAAGCTGTCTTTGTCTCGGGCGGCTTGAATTCCTCACTTCACTCAGGTTTTTTTATTACCTCCCTCGCGGTGCTCGGGAGTTAATTATATTAATCCCGAACGTGAGTGAGAAATCTCCAACCTTCGTTTCGATCGGAATTCAACATGCCGCCCGCGACTTAAAGACACTGCTTTATCCCCTAGTCACATAAACTACTATTTGGGTTCAGTGGTACCTACTTTAAAATGCCGATATAGCTGCAAATCGTCTGCATAGAGACGATAATTAGAAGTTAAGACCTTAGTGATCGCGTTTATAAAAATGGAAAAAAATAGAGGAGAGAAGACGTCGCCCTGAGATACACCCGCAGCCAAATCACATCATTTAGAGAAGTTCTCATCGGACTGCACGGACTGCGAGCGACCTCGAAGATAAGATTTGAACCACTCAATAACCGAATCAGAGCGATTCCTAAGAGGATGTCAAAATCAACTGAGTTAAAAGCACTGCTGAAGTCTTGTAAAACCAATACCGTTAAATACTTACGATCCCTGGTCTTATATCATTAGTTATTTTAACAAGTATTGTCACAATGCTGTGGCCAGGCTGAAACCAGATTGGTAATTCTCTCAGCAGACTGTTAGAGGTCAAATAACTAGACAGTTGCTTTTGTACAACACTCTCGAGGACATTGGAGAGAATAGAAAGGATGGATATTAGACGAAAGTGGGATAGTGAGGAAGAATTTGATACCTTAGGAAGTCCCGGGTGTCGCCACTGTGCGCAACGCCCGGAGGACACGGTGGAGCACACCGTCGAGGTGTGCCCTGCCTGGGCGGAGCATCGCCGTGCCCTCGTGGGGGCGATCGGCGGCGGAGACCTCTCGCGCCGGGCCCTGGTCGAGGCCATAGTCCGGAACGAGGAGGAATTGCAGGCGGCCGCCTCCTTCTGCGAAGCAGTAATGCTTGCAAAGGAGGAGGCCGACCGCATCAGGCAACGGCGCCCTCGCCGCCGTCGCCGGGTTTCCGATCCTGATTTCCGGCCACCGTAGACGCGGGCTCGCGGACGGCGAGCCATGGGTAGCTCGCTGTCCGATCGTCCGGTAATGGACCGAGTCCAAGACGTCGACGGCGCGCACTGTTCTCGCGCGCCTCAAGGAGTTGTCAGCAGCAGGAGGGGCCCAGCTGGGTCGAAGCCTACTGGGGACAGGGTTGTCCGAAAGGGAGCTCGTGCCCCGGTATGAAGGCTAGAAGGAACGGCGCGGGGTTTTTAGTCAGTAAGAGTCTGACACTGTCTCCCGCTCCACCCAAGAGCGGGTTTCGTCAAGGATGATTTTCCCCGTCGACAAAAAAAAAAAACACCTTAGGAAGCGGTAGGACGTAAGCCTTTTTCCAAGCAGATAGAAAGGAGTTATTGAAACAGAGAAAAGATTATAACAGGAAGTATTTCACTCAAAATAAGTTAACATTTGGAGTTGAAGACCACCGTTATCCGCCGCCTTGATAAATATGGATAGGATACATTTCTTAATATCTAGTTCAGTAACTGGGTGAAAGGAGAAAGAAGTATTTTCTGGCAATGGAAGTTTACCAAGATCATTGAGAGAGAGATGGTATTGGCAAAGCCTCTTGTTAGTGGCTTTGCCAATACCAAGAGTTATTAAAAATTACCATACTTCTGTTAGGTTGAAATTATCATTTGAGTTGTGGATATGGTGCCTTTTCGCATCCCTACACAAACGACTGCAGCAATTTCTTAGCTTCTTATAAAGACCCCAGTTTTCCTCAGTAGGTCACTTCTTGTACAACTGCCTGGCCTTATCACGCTTAGCCATCTGGTTTTTTAAAGCTTGGGATAACCATGGCACAGGAAGTTGCTCGACTCTCACCTTTTTAAGAGGAGCATGTGCATCGTACCATCCCAATATAGCACTACTGAAAACTAACACCATAATGTCCACATCCTCGCAGGTGAACACAGGTGACCAATCAATCGCACCCGTATCAGCCCTCAAACGCTCCAAATGTATGTTTTTAAAACAACGAAGTACGAGAAATTTGGCCGTGCGTTTTGGAGGTCGAATTTTATAGGAAAGGTAAATGAAGTCGTGGTAGGAAAAAGGAGAAATTGCTCGCGTGTGGTACTTTTTTAGGGTCAAAAACTAGAATGATATCTAAGAAAGAAGGAGTACAGTGAGGAGCCCTGTGAGTAGCTGTCACCGTCGATATATCAATTGCGTCTCAATTGTTTTATTAAGTACGTTAATTTAAATGAGTTTAAGTAAAATATTTATCAGCAGCTGCTGCAGTTGCTTTAAAAACACTATGTTAACAAACCAAAGTTACAACTCAAATTTTATTAGTTTTTTTAACGAAGAAAATCCCTCTTATTAGATATAAGACGGTCATAATAAAATATTATGATCCTATTAACTTAAAATACTATATAGAAAGTGATACTATAGTCAAAGAAGATGATCGTTCCATTGATGGATGAAGTCTTAATATAAATCAATCCTCACAAATCAGAAATAGTTTTAGAATGCCTGAATTCAAGGTTCGTCTGATCGTTCGTATCCCCATTCAAAAACAATAGGAAGACAAAACATCTTTATATTTAAATTGAAAATGATGGTAATATTTTAGGGAAAATGTCGCTTACTGTGAAGTGGGAAATAATAAAATAACCGTGAAATGAACGCACGGACAGTGTACATTACTTTACAATGTATGAAATGAATCACGTTATATAACACAACGACTATCTTGTCCCATTTGTTTTCATTAATCCGAATAGTTTGTAGTATTACATCTTTGTAATACACCACACGTCTTGATTGAGGACGAAAATAACCTGAGTGTAGTGTTTCATAAAATAGGTATTGAAAAAGGGTTACTGTAATTACCATCATTAAGCCACATAATGTTTAAAAAAAAAATAGGGATAATGTACTTATTTGAAGTGAAAATATTTACACAAATTTACATATTTTTGTATATTGAAAACTAAAAGACGCCATTGTTACGACAAAAGTGCTCGCAAAATCAGACTTATTCATATTCTACCAAAATATAAACATACGTTAGCAAAAATTTCATCGATCGGTTTTACTGCTTTCCAAGGAATGCGTTGACCAAAAATAACGTCACAATAATACCAAGTGGATTAAAAATAAACTTGTAACCTGACCTAATTTCGGATTGTATTGTTGTTTTAAACTACACGTGGTCGACACGTAGAGCGCGACTGAGATTAGATGTTTCTCTCATTGTGGCATTCACATGAGAACACAAAAATTATAGCCGATCACCGACAGTCTATATCTGCCCCGGCGCCGCAGTATAACCCGTTTCACGCGCCAGTGGTTGCCAATCATCGGCCTTCCGTACATTAGCTGTTGTATTTTACTCACAATATTCAAATATTTACATCCGCAATGCATTTCATTATATTACTTATATCTATCGTAATTTGCTCGTAAATTAAAGCATCATAAATCGATCATCTTCATTAATATTCTCATCTTCACAATAATAATTGTTTGTTGTTTATTTATGCTAAATGTGTTTTTGCTTTGTGACATTCGAACAAACAATAAAATATGTAGAATACATTGATTGAATGTAAAACCTCTTTTGCAGCAATTTGAGGCATTGTGAATAGACAGATAACATTAATAAATAGCCGCAGCAATTTCGGAGTTCCCTTTTAAAAAATTGATACCTTTTAAAACTTTGTCTCTAAAAATTCTAAACTCTGCAGTTCAAAAACTAGATTATAATATCTTCTTTATTAATAAAATAAAAACAGTTGGTGACTCCTGACAGTGACGTCGTTAGACGTAATATTCTCGTCGGGATTGTTGTGAATCGGCGGCCGCATCAAAGGAATTTCCTGCTCTTAATCAAGGAACAGCTTTATATGCGCAAGAGTTTCTGCTACGTTTTAAAGTGGACGTGTTAAAGATGTTTCGTTTTAAATGTTGCAATCAAGAACTCTGGCGAATGTAAAACATCCCTCCTTATACTGGATATTCATTTTATACCTTCTTTAGAGCTGACAGTATTTACCAAACTTTATACGTCAGCTAAGATATATTATGTACACGTGCTCTAGAAACTGCACTTGTTAACGTATGCTTGCAAAATATCAGGAAGTTTATATGAATGCCAACTCAGTATCACGCACCAAAAAACTACAGAACTTTTAGAACTTTTACACTTACAATTTTGTTAATGAAACGATAAACGTAACAGTCAAAACATTAAAGTCGTATAATACTCTATCAATAAATTAAATGGAGCTTTATAAACAAATACTTCATTGTTCCTGAAACGCAAATCGGTAGTGGAATAATGCTATTCGGAGCTTCATCAACAGCTATCATATTTCTATAAATGGATCGGATCGTCTATGTTCCTACGTGTGAGTCGATGTCAATTCGTTTATATAAATCTGACAGCTCACTTCCTGCAGAATGCAGGATTTTCTGAACATTCCCACCATCTGACGTAGATATAATTCACGCTGACGAAGAACTCAATAACAACGTCACTATTCGGAACTGGCACGGTAGAGAGAGAGACAGCAGCTTTTTCACTTATTTTTGTATTCCAGTCTGTGGAGGAAGGAATGCTATAAATAAGGGTGCCATACCGACGTAAAATCTAGTGTAACAACACTCGCACTCGGATTCGGTTCTTGTTACAACTGCCAACCCTACACAGACACCATGGTGAGGATCCCAAGGATTTCAAATCTCCTGTTCGTTGAACGTGAATGTGACAGTTAATTGTGACAAATTTGAAAGTGTTCAAAATTAGCAAATAGTATGAATGTTCTACTGAAAATTCTTACGTTTTGAAGCAGTGATATTAGCAAATTCATGAAAAGGATTACATTTTCAAGGTTTTTTACAGTTTTTCTGCATACTTGAAGAAAACATTTGTTAGCCATGCATTACTTCATTCATGGCAAAATTCTGCTCTTGGTTAGATAACGCGCGTTTCCCTTCTTTGCCCACTTCTAAACAATTTTTTTTTTTACATTGGTCTTCTGTTATTAGGACACAGACGATGATCAGAAGATGGCCATGCTGCGCAAGGCTTTCCAGATGTTTGACACCACCAAGTCAGGATACATTGATGTCCTGAAGATCTCAACCATTCTCAACACTATGGGCCAGCTTTTCGATGACTCTGAACTGCAGGCTCTCATCGATGAGAACGACCCAGACAGTAAGTTTACTTAGTGTCTATACTTACTCTCATCTCATGGTGAATGCTACAGCAGTTACTGGATATTGTTTAAATTTAAAGTTATTCATTCGAATATTCAATTTTCAATTCTAGCTGTTTATCTCAAAAGAATCTCTTTTATCCAGACAATAGTGTTCAAATCCAATAAACAAGTTTATATTGATGAACATATCTCAATCGGATGTCAAGGCTCAATCTTATTACTCATAAATCTTCACGCATGTTATGTTCATCAATAAAAGTTTACACACTTACATTGTGTACATTTTCATTGATTCTAAATTTTTATGACATAAAATAAATATTTATATAAGCATCAAATTTGTTTACCTAATAAATAATTTTATCGATATTTTATGTAAAAATTTTAAGCAGAGCATTCACTTTGTTGATGTACTAAATTATTGGAAATTTTACTATGTTCTCTTTACAGCTTAGAGAAGAGTTAAGTTGATTTAGATGTTTTTTTTTAATCCTAGTTGCCAAGTACAAATGTAAGAGAAAAATAAAATGGGAGCAACGAGTGTCTTATAAACAGCTGCAAACATCTCTTGTTAAAAAGTAATCCATCATCAGAATACGCTAACAAGAATTCACACGTACCGAGGCTACGACACCTTTTCAAATATATTCTCGAATATTTTTACTCGTCGCGGGAACTAATGAGGCTATTTCCGTGCGGTAGTTCTCTCCGAGTTTCCAGTCCCTTTGAAAGATGCATGTCTCGGTTTCCAACGTTTATTTATCTAGTCTGTTTGCAATGAAAGAAATATAGTACTCAAGGTTTAGAACAGTTCTGCTTTTAGTCTCGAATTAATTGTTATTTTTAATTCATTTTAGAAGCCGGCAAAATCAACTTCGATGGCTTCTGCAACATCGCTTCCCACTTCTTGGAGGAGGAAGACGCCGAAGCTATGCAACAGGAACTGAAGGAAGCTTTCAGGTTTGTATCTGTTTACCTCGGACGCTAACTAACTAAAATTAAGATTGTCCGAAATATGTGGAGACATGCTGTCTGACACTGGTTAAACGATAAATTTCGCCTATCTCCAGGTTGTACGATCGTGAAGGCAACGGTTACATCACTACTTCCACTCTGAAGGAAATCCTGGGTGCCCTTGACGACAAGCTCAGCTCGAGCGACTTGGACGGTATCATTGCTGAGATTGACACTGACGGATCCGGAACCGTCGACTTCGATGGTAAATATTTCGACTCTAACATTTATAAATTATAGTGAACTAAATTTTTCCAACGTCACTATATCACTGTAATGTTCCAAATTATTATAACAACGTTATTGGAATATCGGCTGGAGGTCTGCCCACATTTTGTCTCGACGCCAAGACAGGCCTCCGCAGTTAATACGCAGTTACCTGATGTCATTTTGTCGACAGTAATGTCAGAAGCGTGAACATAACAATTTGGCTACATCTCAGCCCACGCTAACCACTTCAGCAATATATTATAAAAACTACTAAAATTGTCCATTGGACTAAAACAAAATCCGGTTTCAAGTCGATTGCTAACTGAACAGCGTAGCAGCTGCTTTTGAAGATAAACTGTAGCATAAATTTTCTTGAAACCAACATAGATACATAAACACATAACACTTGTACTAATGCCGAAACATTACAAGCGCACCGAAAAGGCGGGTGGTATGTGACGCTCAGGATTTATGTTGCCTGGTAAACGCACATATTGCAGTATTAATTCATCGGTATCTCCACGTTAGTTTTGGATTGAGATCAAAGAATGTAATGGATTTTTGACAAAAATCATTTAAGTGGTTTAACATTAAAGCTCCTTTATTTACTTATTCAATGAATCCGTTATAATACTCATAAATTGATTTGTTTGGCAGTTTTTTATTTATATTATTTTTCTTCTTCTTTATATTTGTACAATATATTTTGTTTTATAAAAAGTTTTCCTTAATTACAACTCAACGCTTTAGGTGTGATATTCTTCAGTTTTTAATCTTTAATTTGTATTGTTTCAGAATTCATGGAGATGATGACTGGAGACTAAGCAATTCGTCTATCATTATTATATTATAGTATTATTAAATTTAGATGCTATTTTTATTGTATTTAAAAAGTTAAGACTTTGACTCTAGTACAAAACCAAATGCGGTATTAGCATGGTTGTTTAATTAATTTGCACATTTTACTCTATCTTATAGATAGGCACTTGTTAATATAATTAATAGTCTACAAGGGTAGGCCAGGAATCATTGAGTTCGTTCCAAAGAATTATTTCCGGAATAATTCACACCTAACGAATTCTAGGACAATTATATGCTAATATTTATAACGCATTGCACTTTATTATGAACGTACTCTTTTTAAATTACTTCATTATTATAACATCAATACACAAAAAGGCAGTCTTTTACTCTAGTTTCAATTGCTGTATTGCCTTGTCCTTGACCTCATTATTCCTCCTAAACTTGAGTTAGTTCACAACCACTCGTTGTTGTGGGCACACTAGTTTTGTCGATCAAAGGAACAGAAATACATACAGGCAGAATCTAGTGATTTATTACGATTTATACATCTCAACCAGCTGTTATGTAAGCATAAAGTTCTAAATATTTCCACTAGCACATTCTATATTTCTGTATTATACGGTAATTGTGTTCGAGAGTGAAGAATTGCCTCTTGACCAAAATTAGCCGTGTTCCAAGACCCGCAATTGAAAAATTGTCCAATTGCATTTTGTTTCCTGTGGGTACTGTACAACTGAGGACAGAATAACAAGCCACCGCTCATTTTCCTGTACACTTTTGAACATGAAACTCCAACTGTTCGTCTGTGTTTTAAAAGGACCATTGATGGCATGTGTTAGATATCAACATTGTTTATCCTATATACCATTAGCGATTACAGCTGAAAACTGGCTGCTCTAAAATAAGAATTAGCGATTGAAGCATGAGATTGCTATCGCTTTACAACGTAGATGTTGCTAGTCATCTTTATTAGTAGCCCTTTTTTTAGAGAGTGGTAAATATCAAATGAGTTTTACCGCTGTAGGAAAACTCTTTGCGTTTTTTAAAATTATTCTTAATATGATTAAAACATACCCGAATTCCTTCTGTTGCCCTTTTAGACTCTTTGAAACGATCTCGCAGCCCTTCATTAATGGCTCTTATAAATAAACTAAAAAGAAACAGTAATATTGCGGTCCGGAAAATATATACAAATGGTAAATGACTATTCCAGACCTGAGAGTTATACTGCCAGATTAGGTAAAATTACATCTAATCAAAACTGACAAATGAGCTATTTTTATTTAAACTATGATGATTCCGAATATCCAGCAAGTTAGTCAAGCTTAACTGCCATCAAAACTGTCATGGTCAAACCACGAGTGCCAGTCATTGTAAGCTAACGTACGTTGTCAGTGCTAGCCCTAAGCCCTTGAGAGCCAGATGTCTTCGAAAATGAAACCAAAATACACAATGTCTGTGATTATAATTACAAATATAAGGTGTGAAGTCCTCAACACTGTGACCACAAGTGTACAATGAAAATTGTACCCATTAAAGCGACCCTCAGGATCTCAATTGGATCAGTAGAAATACCGTTATGATTCCTCGTGTGCATATAAGCCATGTTTAACTATTTACGGCACTAGTTGGCTGCAGTGTTGGCTATTGTGATGTTTCGATCCGCCATTTTTCTATGGCTACTTTATGTGGGGATATCCGTGTCGGTACCCACGGACGAATACCGTGGGCTTGTCAACGAAGGAGGTATGTGCCTGTGATTTATAGCAAATAAACTGATCCTATAAATATAGTTAGTGTTTCTAGTGCCAAGGTTGGCGCACTGGTTTTATGACCATTGTACACAGCTGGCAATTAATTTTGAATTACATTGGCCGATCGCGCTTTAACTTTTTTATTGTTGTGAACAGCTAGGCTATCAAAGAGAGCTAAATCCTAAGATTATTGTCAAAAAGTGTAGAAGCAAAAGAATGGTAAACAAATTAGTGGTAATATTGGCAATGTAATGGACAAAAGTGTCAGATTATAATACTCTCTCTCTCTGGAATTCAAGACAATATTTCTAACTTTTCTTAATTTAGTACCCAACTGAAGAATAAGAACTAGGTATTGCACGAAAAGCTCCTTTTTAGAAATAAAGTCGCTTAATAATGTACCTTCAAGTGTCGTTTTAACTCATACATTCAATTATAAAGTAGAATCTAAAATTTAGTTAACCAACTACAGTTGTACTTACCTACTTCACATTCTTTCTCCAGAGTTATCTATAACTGAGGATGGTTCTCTTATGGGCATCGTCCCTGGAGGGTACCAAGCTCAAGGATCTCAGAGAACTGGAAACATATTTTATGAACTACTAGAGGTAACTGAAAACATGTTTAAAACACAAGTTATTGGAATTTTATCAGGGTAAATTAATTTAATTATATGTACACATTTTCAGTATAATGATGATTTTAAAATATTTAAAAATTCTGTGAAGAAAGGTGCCACTGAGAAAGGTCGTACATTTAACATATATGACGATAACATGCAAGAAGCTGCCAGCAGTTTATTTGAACTCCTCCACGGTGCAGAAGATGCAGGCTATAATGCAGAGAAGCTATTTAATTTTGACGAATTAAATGAAGACTTAGTAACATATGCTACCCAACTACACATGCTATACAGGGACAAAATTGTTGACATATCTTCATTTCCACCACCCTTTATCACAAAACCCAATTTTTTTGTCAACGGTGAAACAATAATAAAAGCTTTAAAACTTAGTAACTACATTAACAATAACATAGACATTACTGAAGAAGCTCATGCAGATCAGTATTTCAAGACCTATGATACTATTACGATTAATACTAACTACTCTGGTTGGAATCTCCCGGAAAATGGGGGTGATGAGCAACTAAATTACTTTAGAGAAGATATAGCTTTAAACAGTTATTACTACGGTGTTCACTTGAGACATCCTTATTGGATGTTCCGCCATAGATTGTATGCGATGAATGCTAGACATGATGAACATTACTATTACATTCATCAGCAACTGGCAGCTCGTCTCCGCCTTGAAAAGGAGCATTTACTTCAGGGTAACACTACAAAAAAAAATAACTTCAGTGATTTTCATCCTTATCTTATTCATGATAATGGATTACCTTTTCCTAGCAGATCAGGTACACTTGGGCATTGGAGTGAGGATAGAGCCAAAATTAAAACAATCGATATTGCAATTAGAGAGTGTATGTCTAGAGGACTGATTGTCATGGTGAGTGATTTAATTTGAGTGACTGGCACATCATTGATGAATAACAAGCTAGCGTTACTTATTCACAGAAAAATTATATCTTTACAGGAAAATAACTCTCCAATAAGACTAACGGAAGATAATTACGTCAAATTGTTAACAAGGTTATTCCGAGGCAATTTTGAAACAGGAAAAACATCGAAAATAGTGAGGTCTTTGTTTGGATATGGTGGTAATGGATATCCCGTTCATGAGTAAGTACGACTTTTTACTAGTATACTATACCTACCAAAAAAAGTTATTCCGTTTCGCCTGCTGCTTTTTTGCTTAGCTTAGCTTGCTAGTAAAAGAACGTACCGTTAGTAGATATAAAATAAAGTGGCCAAAATTCCACACTCAATTACTTCAAAAATCTTTTCTGGTTTGTTATTTGACATAGGCTTACATGGGCACTTATAAACCGTCAGAAACTAGTACATGGGTTCAATTAATTGTTTCCTATGGAGAAGAACCGGCAAGAATCTCCATGGTTACTCTTTAAAAAATGTTACGGAACATATCAATTAAACAGTTTCCGCATTGTTACAGATACAATCCAGCGCCATCCGTAATGCACCACCCACAGACATCATTAAGAGATCCTTTATACTGGTACATGATTCAATATGTTCTCAACTACTTTACTGAATACAAAGAATCTATTGAACCAGTTAACTTTCGAAAATATGCGGAGAAACGCTGTGAAATCATTGAAGCCGACATTCCAAAAATCACAACGTATTTTAGTTATTATCAATTTGATATCAATAGAGCCATCATTAAAAATGGATCCCCTCTTGTGAAACCACCGCTAACTGTAACTGCACGCCAAAAGAGGTTGAAACATTCGAAGTTTGAGTTTAATTTTACAGTAGATTGTGCAGGTTTCAAAAATAACATTGTTAGATTGTTCCTCGGGCCACCGTGCTCTGACAATTGCTGGGACGAATACAATAACTTCTTTGAACTGGATAAATTTGCTTACACCTTTGATGATGGATTGAATATCCTAACATGGTCACCAGAGAATTCAAATAGATTTTCAAGTGATGAGTATTATAATATGGAAGGATTGGCGGCTCAAAAAGATAGAAGCAATAATTTCAATTTGTTCAAGTTTCCAGAAAACTTAATAATACCAAGAGGCACTGAAAAAGGATTAAATCTGACATTGTTTATAATGATAACACCAGGAGATGAGTTTCTGGATGATATCTATGCAGCGAACAAATTCTTTTCAGAAATAATGAACGATATTGATAACAAACCAATAGGTTTTCCTTTTCATAGACCAGCAATCGACTACTATGATGATGCTCCAAATTATAAGTTTTACAATGTTACGGTTTATCATAAGAAAAATAATGTACCAAAGAATGGTTACTTCTCACCTGACCTACAATGAATTATATCAAAAAATGTGTATAAGAATTTATCTAATAAGTTATTATGTAAATAGATAATCAAATAATTTAGGTTATACTCGTATTGTAAGTTATATGTTATTAGATTGTTATTATATTAAAATATAATTGTATTTTGATTTTATTAGCACGGTGGTGATGAATGAAAGAAAATATCATACAAATATATAAAAGTCATGTCTTTGATTGTACCTTACATTAGATGTACCCAAGTAATCCTATTTTAATATCTACCAGCATGGATTGATTTTGTGTTTCCTGACAGCTACAAACTGGAGTCTTAAAGTCAAGAGTCGACCACATCATTGCTTACGTAGGTAAGTAAATAGCCAAGCATGAGCTACAAAATTTTAGTGTCAGTCTACCGGTGTTCCTATCTTCGGTTCACAGTACTCAACAGTTAATTGAAAGAATCTTAACTCCATCACTGGTTAACTGGAAGGTGCCACCGTGCTTGACCGACCGATACCGTGAAAGCCTGGAAAGTGGCCTGCCTGGATCAGGCGTTGGCTGAAAATCTATCTTCCCAGAGACAAGATGAGCCGCTCTACAGGTAGCTACGAAGTCAGCCCCCCCTAGCCAAGTTGCTAATCTGCAATAGGTAACGCTAGTAGAAAGCTTCAAATGTACGGGAATGACGCTCAGTCACGTGGTCAGAACAAAATTATTGGCGGCAAGGTCAACTCGAAACGTTCGACGCAAACGAAACAGTTGAAACTTGGCTAAGGGGGCTGGTCTCTGGCTACAGGCTCTACCATCACCCAACATAAGTACTATGTTGAGTAACGGACGCTACCTGTCAGCATCTGGTTACTTTTGGTGGAGCTCACATCGATTTCAATGCGGTGAAGCAGTCGACCACCTCGGACACCACGGCCTATACAGCTGTAGAAGTGCTGGTCGGTTAGCACGGCATGCCAGCATCAAAGATATCTTTCGCCTAGTTCTTGTTAATGCTGCGCGGGGTGCCAGCTATTTTAGAACCCTAGGGTTTGGCACGTGACGGTGGAAAGAGGCCAGACGAGATGACCATAATGCCCTGGAAGTTGGGTAGGCCTTTGGTGTGGGATGCAATATATTATGTCGACACCCTTGCGCCATTATCATCTGAGTACGGAAGTCAGTAATGGGGCACTTGCTGGTTTTCTGCAAGTGCAGAAAATCTCAAACGGCGTAAATATAATAACCTAATCGGATTAAGTTATATGCTTGAGTTGTTTGGAGTTGAAACATTAGGGCCATGGGGCCCGAGCATTCATCGAGTTGCGCGTGATATCAGCAAACAGCTGGTCGACTCTTCGCATGACCTCTGGACATTTCTTCGGTCAACGAATCAAGATTTTTATCCAAGATAGCAATGACAGCGTTCTAGACACTTTCCCCATAGACATCGATGTGAATGAATTTTTTGATGCCTAATATCTTCTTTTTGTACTCGTTTGTAAATGTTATTATTTTCAGTTTGTATATATTTCTTTAAAGTTATAATATTTTCATTAGTTCATAAATAGTTATATAATTATGATTTTAATTATGAGCTAATTAATAATAAAATTAAATAAATATAATTAGTAATAATATATTAATATATAGTATATATAAATATTGATATATTATACACTAAGAATAGCACGAAGAATCGCCAAACTTAAGTGGCAAAGGGCGGGGCACATTGCTCACAGAACAGATGGGCCGAATGGTTCTGGAGTGGTGACCGCGTCCTGGAAGATGCAGCGTCGGAAGACCTCCTACAAGGTAGACCGATGACCTGGTGAAGGTTGCGGGAATCTGCTGGATGCGGGACGCACAGGATCGATCATTGTGGCGACGCTTGGGGGAGGCCTATGTCCAACAGTGGACGTCTGTCGGCTGAAATAATGATGATGATGATGATGATAGTATAATGACACCTTCATTATCATCATTGACATCATCATATAGAAGCCTACAGACTACTGTCTAACTGCTTACAGTAGTCTGTACTCGTAGCAGTGTGTAGTAGTGTCTAGGTAGTGTTAGACTACTATTTCTGGACATAGGTATCTGTAATCACACGCCTTTAATCTAGCTGCGGCCAACTACCCCTGACAAAGATTGAAGATACACGCATAGATTACAACGGCTTATCGCGATCTGTTTCTTCAAGACCAGTTATTTTTTTAGTAGTTATCGGTAGCCATGTTTTAAATGATCATAGAACCAACTTTTCATATAGAAGTCAGATTTCATTGTCAACCGAGTTCTGTCAAAGTTTCTTAAATCATAGCTCTTGTCCAGCACAACCTTCTTTAGTTGAATGATTTGTTGCCCTTTGCTACATAATAGTTCAACCTGGCAAGTTTTTCCCCTTTAACTTTATGTTTACGTACAATGTATTCAAGTGCCTTTCAAATATTGCCATGTCACACTATTAAGTAGTAAAGGCAGGACTGGCCTGTTGGCCTGATTCCCACCCAGGAGAAATGTTTATGTGATGAGCATGATCATTTGTTCTGTGTGTGGGTGTAATTTAGCTATAATATGTATGTATTTAGAAATATATAAATATGTTTATCAGTTGTCTAGTACCCATAACACAAGCTCTGTTTAGCTTGGGACTAGTCGGCGTAGTGTGATAGTTGTGTAATATTATATTATTGTGAACTATTATATTAATAGTTCAACCTGGCAAGTTTTTCCCCTCTTACGTTACGTACAATGTAGTTAAGTGCCTTTTGAATTGCCATTTCACACTATTCAGCAGCAAAAAACATAGAATTCAAATTTAGTCGATGTTATAAAAGAATTATGTAAATTCTCAATAGCCACTAGAATAGTTCTGTTTTCCCGTATTATTAATTTGATTCTCACTGGTTCAATTTAGGTATAGAACGAAATATTTATACGGCCTACAGATATAAATAAAAACCGTATAAATATTCTAATAATAATATCTAGGTGTCTTGTTTTTGTGAGTTTACATGTTTAAGAAAACACCCACGATACAGAACTAATTACTAGTTTGGGGTACAATTAAACAATAATGGTTGCAAGTACTTGTAGTATTTTGATGTATGTCAGTGGGATAAGAAATTTAGTCCAGTAGAAATGTAAAAAAAAAAATGGAATAATAATAATATTTTATTTCAAGTGCGAATTGTATATATTCTCCTAACCTAAACTACATAAATCATCTTACTGTTTCTTATATGATTTGAAGTAAGAAGGAATGTTAAGTTCATAAGGGAAGAAAGCGTCCTTGTGGTAGATTTTGACATCTTCGAAGAACATATTGGGTTGTCTGTAATAAGCCTCACGCACGGGACGGTCGAATGGATAACCAAAAGGCTTGTTGTCCAAGATGTAGCTCTCGAATACATCCTCTCCCTTCTTAGAGCTGTTGTATGGGTACACGAATACGAACATCTGGAATGGATATCCCCCGGGAGTACCCTTAGGCAGCATCAATCTCCTGGGCAGGTTGTCGGGCACAACAGACATATCATAAGGTACCTTTCCTTGGTCTAACCAGTGGTAGATGTCGTTGATCGGGATGGAGTCATCCTTGAAGAACACAAACTCGCTGGATTTGCGTTCAATCTTGTTCTCACCAAGGACGAGTTTCTGAACGAAATAGTCCAGTTCGTAGAATTTCGTCCAATCATCTTCGATGCTAACTGGGAATCCGTTAGAATCGTATTTAGGACCAATGAAAATTTTGAAGACAGCATCAGATGCAACATCGGACTCGACATCAACAGATACTGTGAAGGGTTGTTGGTTCAGACGAGGTTGACGGATCACGAATCCAGTAGGGTAAGAGTTGAGCTCGTCTTGGCTGAAGAACACGCTGCTTGTGGCATTGAAGTCGAAGTAATCGAAGTAGGTGACCAGTTCACTAACTCTGACGTCGTTGATCTTAACACCAACGAAATGAAGGTCGTTGTAAGAGTAAGGCTTCACGTACTCTTTGTAGGCAATAAGGTAATCGATGATTCTCTGGTAGAGCTGATAGAATGCAGGGTCACGCATCGAAGTCTGATAGAAGTCAAGAGCAGTCGGCATGAAAGCATAACTGAAATAATTAAAAACCAATTTAGTTTAAATTGCCATTTTTTTTTAGTTCTCTAGGGTTTTATTTTTTAAGTTAGTTTTAATTAATCTATATATATATATTAATCAATGCCACTTTTTGCTGTTGTTTTATAACTCAAAAACGGGCTCGCCTATCCAAACCAAATTGTTCGGACTATTTAGTAGATGGTTTATGTGAAGTTTGGTAGGGTATAGTAGGGTATAGTAGGGTATAGTAGGGTATAGTAGGGTAGAGTAGGGTAGAGTAGGGTATAGTAGGGTAGAGTAGGGTAGAGTAGGGTAGAGTAGGGTAGAGTAGTGTAGGGTAGAGTAGGGTAGAGTAGGGTAGAGTAGGGTAGAGTAGGGAAAAGCGGGAGCGAAGCCGTGCGGGCAAAAGCTAGTTTAAGTTTATATCTAAAACTATATTTAGTTTCAACTACCTACAGTCTTTTATGTATTTATATTTCTTGCTATTTCGCCAAGGTGAAGCTTATCTTGAGTGTGGAACACAATTCTAGATAAGTCTGTCTAGACAAAATTACTAAAAAATTTACATATCGCACCTTTGGTAGACAAGGACACAATTGCAGTTTTTGCAATTTTACAGGAGAGTCATTTTAAGATATTTTTTGTACTTAATGTGGTCTAGCTATGTTAATAATGTTCTAAGGTTGTTCTGCTTTGTATGACATAAACTATATACTATATTCTTTTAGGTGTATCGTTTACAAATATTAAAAACTATTAATACTAAACATATTTAAGTCATTTTGGCAATTTATGACAATTATGCCCTTTTTCTACCAAAGGTGCGATATGTACATAAAAAAACTTAAACTACTTACTTACTTATACTAAAACCTAAATAAATACATAACGTTCATAAATAATATACAAAAACACAAAATACACTCAGGCGTCGAAGTACTCCTCCACATCGCTGTCATCCGGGAATGTGCCTAGAAGACTGGCAGCATTATCACGTTGGGTGGCAATGCTAATTCTTTGAGCGAAGAACGAGCCAGCCCTCTGGTCACGCAAGGTGTCGATCAGTTGGCGAGAAATTTCCTTAAAAAGGAGACGCGCACTCGGACCCCATGACCCAAGCGTTTCAACCCCAAACGGCTCAAAACTGTAATTATCAATGAGGTTACAGTATTTGCGCCGTTTAAGGGTCTCAGCAGCCGCAGCGGCAGTGCCAGCACGGCCCGCCGTACATGGAATATGGGATGGTGCAAGGGTGTCGACACAGGTTGCGTCCCACATCAGCGGCCTACCCACCTTCCACGGTACCAACGTCATACCATCTGGTCTCTTTCCATCGTCACGTACCAAGCCAAGCTTATAAAATTCATTGTAACACTTACTTGTCAAAAGGCTTAGGGCTGGCGCCGAGCACGTGACGAGCGATAATCTCATAAGAATACTGGTGTAAATCCTTATTGCTCTTTTCAGAGTATAGATCTTGGTTCATGTGCCAGTAGTTGCCAACATAATTCATTTCCTTCTCGGGCTGGAAATATTTTATTTGTGCGTTAGTTTTATGTAAGCAAAAACCTAATAAATCATTTGTTGAAAAAGTACAAGTTTAATTTGTTGTTACTCACAGTCTTGAATTCGCCCTTCTGTAGGAATTGGAAGAATGTCTTCTCGTAGGTGTCCAAAAAGCGGATGTTTTCGTAGTTCTTTTCAGTGTGAACGTCGAAGTTGTTGCTCCTTTGCGCGAAAGGCAAGTAGTTTCCAGTCAGTTGGGGATAGTATCCTGTCTTGAATTTAGAGTACCAAGAGAATTCAGGAATTTCACCCAAACCATTAGACAGACGCTCCAAATAGTAACGAGCCAAAATTTGCTGATAGAAGTAGAAGAAATATTCACCTATACGATCTTTGAATATACCTAATTTGATAGACTTCCACCAGAATGGCATTTGTGAGTGGAAGTAGTAGTAATAGGAGTTCAAGCCAATATCTTCAGTGTAATATGACAACTTCTGTTCCTGGTTGGGATAAGCCAAGGAGTTGGAGTAGTTGGCATAGTATACATAGTAATCATTTTCTTTCACGATACCATATTGGGCAGCAGATTCAACGTCGAACAAACCACCTTGCATCTTGGTGCGGTACATCCTTAGCAGAGTCTCCTTGTTGAAGAAGAACTGAGGGTAGACTTCATAAGGTGCTGGCAGAACGATGCCATCAAGGTCGGGCCTTTGAACGACGGCAATGTAGTATGCGTACAAGAACTGTTCCTCGTTCAGGTAAATCTTGGCCCAAGCTGCGGTTTTGTAGAAGGTGTCGAAGTCCTTAGCGTAGTACAAAACGTGGAATAGAGCGATGGCTTCATCCCTCATCCTTTCATAGAATACAGAAAACTTGTGGTATTTTGGTAGAGTTCCGGTTCTATACAGCAACAAGAATTCATTGACAGCCTTTTTGTTCTGCAAAAATGCATTACATTAACTATAAAAAAATCAGCACAACTATATGGCAACGGCGTTTACGTCCCTAATAAAAATACTTACAGAGTAATTTTTAATGTTGGCTTCGATGTCATATTCTTTGCCAATTTTGTAATACTCAGAGTGTCCGTCCAGTTGTTCCGAGTGTTCAAAAAGTGCCAGAATTTTCTTCTGGTATTTAATGAATTTAGGTTCCACTATAAAATAATATTTCATTAGTAACTGCCATTCTTTGTGACACAATGCTGTTAAGTAATCTAGGATGTAACTCAGAAACGTCCTAAAATAGCAGTTCATCCTTGGTCATAGCATAAGCATAGCATAATCAGCCTTTTAATTTAGTGGAAACTATTAGGACTCAATCCCCTCTCAAAGAGAGGAAATGGCTCACGATGTTTTCCTTCACCGCTTTGGGAGCAGTGGTGATGAAATAAATTACACAAAGTAAAGTGCCTGGGTTTGGACCTTCGACCGACTTGTAAGTCAAGGCCGTTACCACTGGCCACCAGTCCTCTACGGGACTGGTGGCCAGTGGTCTTTAGAGGAGTGGTGGCCAGTGGTCAAAGGCATTTTTCAAACATTTTATTTTCTCAAAATCTGGGACTATTCTAATAAATGGAATCAAAAACCTTACAATAGACCTCATGAAAAGCCGCTTGTAGCAACTCAAAGGGCAATAGAGAGAACTATGCTAGGAGTTTCCTTGCGTAATCGAATCAGAAATGAATATCCGCTGGAAGAACCAAGGTTGATAAAAATCCCCAAACTTAAGTGGCAGTAGGTGCACTTTGCTTGCAGAACAGATGATTGATGAGACAAAAAGAGTTTCAAGTGACGAACGGAAACCGGAAGTCAATGCCGCTGGAATTCGCTGATTGCGGGACGCATAGTATCAATGTCCATGTGGTGACACTTCGAGGGGGCCTGTATCTAGCAGTGGATGTTTCAGCTAAAATTTATGGTGACGATGATTATGATCAGGATTAGAAAGACTAGTTAGTAGTAGTTATCAAATGAATTCTTACCAGCCTTCAGCTTGATGTTTTGCTGGGAAGGGAGGGTACCGCCCACCGCCAGGGCGACGAGCCCAGCTAGGATTAAGACAGTCTTCATTGTTGCCATAGCTGCTGTCAACTGTAACAATACTGCTAACTGATGCACTTTTTATACTATCCTATCAAAGTTTCACGGTGCTAAGTTTTATATCAAAAATTATACTTTCTTTATCTTTATCACTGACCTTTGGCTTAATTTGTTCTTTTTGGTAGGTAGGTACCTATAACCTTAGCTTTAGCAAAATCTGTTACGTAATCTTTTCTTAGGTAATATTTTATCAGTGTGTTGTATTCGTTGATATTTTCAAGATAAAGAGAGGACCACTGATGTGCTTTTTATACGAAAACAGTCGAAGTGCTATAAAATGGTATAGTATGGTTTATTGAATCTTCAATAAACTATGATTGTTTGTCAATATGTCGTTGTCTTCTGACACAGAATGGTAAACTGTTTCAATGAACAGTAACATGTTTATATTACTAACACTGTTTCATTGTTTATTTCTTTATCGTGTACATATCTCTATTAGTTTTATTTATTTTGCATTAACATTTAGTAACGTTTTGAGTTCACACGTCTTGTTAATGGAGCTTTATTTAACCATCGTACATTGGATGTTCTTGTTAAGTCTGATGTACGACTTACGAATACGTTACTAGCAGACCCCGCATTTTCACCCGCGTCTTAAGGTCTATCCCGCGGTTTCATCCGCTCTCGTGTGTCGTAGCTTGATATTACATAGCCTAAAGACTTTCTCACTAAATGGGATACAAGAAATATTTTTATCTTTTTTGCTTTTAAAATAATATTGCTTCACACTAGGAATTACTCCTGAATCGTAGGCGCAACACGCACACCTCGATCACTTATCTTTAGGTCACACAAATATTTATTCCGTGTGGGAATCAAATACGCAACCCGTAGCGCAGCAGCCAATCGCTCAACCACTGCACCAACCGTGCCCTCAAATAACGAAGGTTTGCATTGCACCGACGACGTTTTCAATCTGATATTTCAGTTTTACCCAGCGTTTTTATTTCGATTTCTAATTAAACGATATTTTAATTCGAATTCGAATTTTTGATGTTTTTAATTATCATTAAGTCAGACTTTTTGTTATTTGATCTATTGAATTTTCATCCGACTTCAAAAATCTTCCCTCGAATATAATGCTCTGATGGTATTTTTTTAAGGATGTTCACCGATTTAGCGGTCAATTATTGTGGACCGATTATGAAAAATATTTTTGTGATTGAAAAGTTATGCTGCCGAGATCTCATAGAAATATTGTTATGATTCATATGACAGAACTCTTCATAAGATCACATCAGAAAATTAATGTAGTAACAAGTAAAATTGTTTTGTTTATACGAGTCTAGTACTCGTATAAACAAAACATAGAATCGACTAGTCCTCCCTTCTTCCTTTAGTCAGTCCGATGACTCATGAGGAGATCATTATATCGAATTGATCTGATGATAAAGCCGGAAGTCAGACATTGGAACTCCGTAATAAACGAATTAAGTATAAAATAAGTCTGAGTGTAATGGGTAGCTCGCCGTCCGGCCGTCCGATAACCGTCCGGACCGAGCCCAAGTCGTTTACGGCGCATAGAGTTTCACGCGCGCGTTCAAGAGATGTCAGCAAAACCGTTGGCGCCCAGCAGGGTCGACCCCTAGTAGGACCATGGGGTAGCGTCTGAAAGGATAATCCGGGATCCTGTAACGTAAGATAATGAAGGAGTGGTGGCATAGGAGGGGATTTTGGTCCCCCTAGAAAAAAAAAAAACATGTTTAGGATTATTATAATGGTTTAAGGATACATTCTGGCTATAGGGTACTATCGAGCTAATCTGTTATTATATAAAGTAGGCACGAAAACTCACACACTCACTCTATAACAGTCTATCCTGTGTCTCTTAGCCATGGGTTAGCTTATTGGAAACGTGATGCAATATTTTAAAGATTAAATCCTAGAGGCACCTTACCTTGAACTTGCTCACTATTTAAGTTTGACTGAGCAGAACTTTTTAGTTGTAGTACAACCACTAAAAAGTGTAAAATAAAATAAAAATACAACTGGCTTCAACGTAAAAAAAGGCATAATAACTTTAATTTTGGAAGTCAGAAAATACCGAAGAAACAAAACTATTATAGAAACATTGACTTCCAAAATTAAAGTTATTTTGTCCTTTTAAAAGTTGGCCTATTCCGACCAGCGTTCCTGAGTGCAGGCGAGACCTCAAAGACCACGGTCGTGGTTTGCCCTCCACGCCTACCCTTCCTGAAGGCAAACCCTGCCTTCTTCTTTACGTTGAAGACGGTTGAATTATTCTTTTTTGGAAATAGTATTACGAACGTTAGGAATATTAAAATTTCGAAATTATTTAAATCAGTATTTTAACTGCTGTGCAAAGGCCTCCCCTTTCACCTTCCAAACTTCTCTGTTGTAGCGTTTGCGGTTATTTAACTATTTTCTAGAGAAATAAGACGCAGCACTTTCTACTTAATTAATATATTGTATTTTCAAGGTCGAGGGTATAAAGGCTGTTTTCATTTTAAATAAAAGTTAATGACGACTATGGAGGTAGGCGCTAGGTACTATCCTGGCCTGGCAGCAGGAGAGGTCACGAAGACGCTGGAGGCCGAGGACTACGCGCCAACAGGAAGACGTCCCGCAGGTGGATGATGGTGGTTGGAGCTCAGGACAAGCGCTTGAACCGCAACCTTGGACCCTGGAATTTTCCAGTCGTCGCATAAGTTTCTTTTCATTACTCATACTCTGAAAGTAGGTCTGAAGTTGCCTGTGGAGCGGGTTGAAATGATGATACTTTTCATCCCTAGGGAGTTTTACTTTCAACTGACAGCTGTCAAATTATTAAAAACAAAACTAGTTCTATCTTCACATTTCTATTGAACCATGTTCCAATTTTCCATACAGGCTGTCAATCACAACGCGATATAAAATTTAAATAACTTAAAGATAAGTATTAATTAAATAATATTATATTTTTAAGTGACTTATTTGTTCAAGTACTTATTTCTTTAAAATACTTTATTTGTAAAATATTACAATTAATTTCTAATTTTTCATTAATGAGGCTGAATAGCAGGTCGGCTACAGAAAAAAAAATGGCGGGAAAGTGGCAAATCAGACGTTGGTTTTTTTTAGTTTTGTTTATATTTCCGTAATGCAAAGATTTGTATTAACATGATAAGTTCATCAGATTAAAATAGTGATTGTATTAATGAAGAGGCTAAAGCAGTAGTGGAACCTTTTACCGCCTAAATCAGAAGAAAGATACCTACCTAAAATCATAGGTACGATAACTCAGATTTAACAAAGTTTTTATTATTTTATTTTTACTTTCCTTGTATTCGTAATGAAAAGCACAGTGCTTACCTCGGGATGAAAGTTACTTATTTAGTCCCACGAATTAGCGACCTCTCTACGCTCGGCCGCCAACTCCTTCTCGGGACGAAATAAGTAACTTTCACCCCTAGTGTAACAATGTACTATTGTCTCCCGGCTTATCCTTGTCCGATTGTGACCGCAACAGAGTAAGCGCAGGGCAGAGGATATACCAAGGCACTTAAGACGAATGTGTGCATGTCACAATCAGAATCGGAGCGGGAGAAAAAAATAACTACGCTTAAAGCTAAGCACTGTGAAACACAAAATATGGAACTAAAATATTGACAGAAGATACAAAATAATGGGTGATAAAATTCTAGTCATGTAATGGCCGTATCCAGCATGATTAAGCAAAAAAAGCAATTGTCAACACTTACCCAATACGGGGTTAACACTAAAATAGTATTTTACACTCGCAAGTCGTAACAGTAAAATGCAACGAACTGAGATATTTAAATATTCAAAATCACGGAAACTGATACACGCTAATTAAATTGGAATGCTAAGTATGTAAGGAGCGTGGAAACGTGTATTGCAGCTGAGACGTCCGATTGTGAATGATCTGCGTTCTGCCAGAAAACCGAGACGTCAGGATCTTAATTTTTTTTTATGTGCGACTACCGCCACACGGGAAACGAGTTAGCGAGTTGGAAACGTAATGCGATGACTAGTCGAGTTTTCAATATTTTTATGTAAATAAAGTGTTTAGAGTTGTAGATTATGTTTAGCTTATTTTATTAATATTTATCACCTACAAAGTGTTTTGTTATCTGTTTATTATTTAAGTATTAGGTTCTAAGGTTCCTGTTAGTATTTTGTTGATCAGTGCAAGATTATTTTATTAAGATCGTTGAAAGTTAATGTACAACGTTACACTGTCTAGGGCTTTCTCTGGCTAAGTTTTCCCTGGAAACACGATCAGGTCGTCTCACCACCTTCGCTGGTGCCTTTTTAATGTTCCCACTGCTGGGACTCAGACCTCCTCTCTAGGAGAGGGACCGGACCGTAATCCACCACGCGGGCCAATTGCGGGTTGGTGAATGTCACATACCTATCTTTTAAATTTTTGGTTCTAGGACATGCCGGTTTTCTCACAATGTTTTCCTTCACCGTGGATACAATCTAGCCTAAGTATGCATACATTGTATACTCATCGACATGTGCCGACATCTATAACGCCACATAAGAAATACGAAAAAAATACGAAATCCTGCATCGCACAATCAAAGTCCTCCGCGTGATTTGAGTTTATACGACAGCCCAAAATCGACTATCGGGGAGCTGCCCACCAGACTAAAACACCTGTCTGGTCGGAGCACGGAATAAAGAAAAGTAGAGGAAGTGCCTCTTAGATATCGCGCGTTTGTCAACATCAGGTGAGATTCGCCTATTGCATGTGCAGGTGAATATGGCATCTATTTCAAAGGCACTAGCGTTCTGAATAGAATAAATTGGTTACAGCGCCATCTAGCGTTGAGTAGCCGAACTCGTTGTAAATTGGTTAAAACTTCTTTATTGATTGTGTCATGTCAAATAATAACAACTTTCTTACGTTGTAATAAGACCTAATTTATGAAAAAACTAAGAATATGATTTGTAAAAGTTAAGTTTGTAATTCGTAGCTTCGTAGCCAATCATATTACTGTTTTTTATGTGTGTAATGTACAATATGATACGCAAATGTGGGAGTTTGGCGACACTGGTTCCCTTGCTTAGCCACGTTAGGGGCACTTCTACCTATATTTTCTGTTCTGTGGGTCGGAGGATCCTCCCTTTTCAATGGAGGTTTGCGGGACTTTACTCTCTGTTCCACATACCCCCAAAGACACATCTTTGCAATACTTGGCCGTCAACCTCGACCTTGCGTTTCAAGCTGTTGGTCATGACGTGGGTCTTAGATCTGTTTATTGTACGAACCTCAAGACTTAGCGTGCACGGATCTTTTACATTTTCTACAAGTTCTGAAGGTGACGTGGAGAATGTCGTCAACAAAGCGAACGTTCGTTAGCTGGTGGCCACCAACATTTATGCCTTGCGACTGCCTGCAAAACTTCCTAAAGTGCGCTGTGAGAGTGGATCGGTTTGTTTAACTCCTTTTCTACTTTGAAATTCGGACCAAAAATGTGTTACTTGATGTTTGCAAAACTACCTCGATAAGTAGTGTCAATGAGGTCAATGTATTTGTGCACAGCGATTTGAGATTCTAAAGCATTGATAACTAAGTGATGGTCTATACTGTTGAATGCCTTAGCATAGTCCACAAAGCCTAAATAAAGTGGTATATTGAATTTATTGTATTTTTTGGCTTCGCGGGAGGTCTTGTGGTATCCCCGCACCATCCGTATTGCCATGACCCTCTGGCAGGCGTTCAGTATGGTCGCCGGTCGCTTTTGCGGCGACGGTGCCCACACCGGCACCCCGTAAAGGGCCATGGACCGAACGATCCCTGCGTAGAGCCTCCGGCAGGAGGCGTCTGGACCCCCAAGGTTGGGCAAGAGCCGCTTGAGAGCAGCCCCAGTCCGGTTGAGTTTGGGTGCCAGACGTCGGAAATGTTCTCCGAAATTCCACCGGCTGTCGAGGACGAGTCCCGGGTACTTCATCGTCGACCCAACGCCGATGCGAACTCCTCCTACCGTCAGTTGGGAGTCTGATGGCGGCGCATTCCGAGGGCCGTGAAAACACATAGCCTTGGACTTGTGCACCGCCACCTCGAGTCCCAACTCCTGGATCCTATCAACGACTATCGCAACCCCGCGTGTCGCTAGAGGTTGATAAAAGTCAAGGGTCGGAGCGATAAGGTTCTGTATTATTTTGATAAGCAATTCGTATAAGTGAGAAATCAGACTTATGGGTCGATAATTTGAGCTATCAGCTTTATCTCCTTTTTTGTGAAGTAAAATTATATTTGAGTGACACATTTCGGGGGAATTCGACTGGCGTGTAGAAAGGTGTAGACAAAATGTAATGTAAGGCACAAGAACGTTTCGCCCTAACTTCAAACTTCTGTAGATATTCCGTCTGTTCCTGGGCTTTTATTGTATTTTATCTCGCGAAAAGCCCGTTGAACTTCGTTGGAACTGATGGGATGGAAAAAGTTAGGACTGTAATAAGCGAAATGCTAAGCCGTTTGTCCTAATCCTAGCAATAAAATTTGGTCGAAATTTGGATAATTTTGGTAGAACAACCTTGTTTCGACCCATTTTCTTCCTTCAGGTTAGAAATGGTATTTCCTTTCGTAATGCCCCATTTGGCACGTCTTAGAGAGTTGTTGCTCAGTAAAGTTAAGGTGAGTATAAACTACAACAATTACTTGATACAGAATAACGAGCCGCTCTATGATATGTTCTAGTGTATCATCTAGTGTATCATATATCTCTTTGTTACAAACCAACGAACATATTGCTGTAACATTTTGTCGAGCGTATTGGTGTAACATTTCGTCGAGCCGCGAGTGCTGGCGATGCGCGGTTGCGGGGTGACATTTCAAAAAAAAAAAAGAACGCAAGGTTTGTACCTTGCGTTCTTTTATACTTCGGTTTATTAATTTGTCTATTTGGTTATATTCTACTCTATTATGCTTTAACGTTTCTCTATTCTCTATCCCTACTAATATTATAAATGTACTCCCTACTAATATTTAGTATGTATGTATTTAAGTATGTATTTTAGTGTTAAGTATAGTACTTTGTTTTTTTCTTTTTTCTCTCTTTTCACCAATCTCTTGTGTGCACCTTGTGCAACCCCATTTTATGTCCAGGCAATCTCTTTCCATACCAGGTTGCCTGGAAGAGATCGCAGAAAGCGATAAGGCCGCCAATTGTATGTTTTAAATATAAAGCTCAAATGTGTGTAATTTATTATCTTGGTGTACAATAAAGTATATATAAATAAATAAATAAATAAATAAATGCGAAAGTAACTCTGTCTGTCTGTATGTTACGCTTTTACGCAAAAACTACTAAACGGATTTAGATCAAATTTGGTAAGTAGGTAGAAGAGACACTGGAATAACACATAGGCTACCTATAATTCCACTGCTGAGCACAGGTCTCTGCCCGCGCGATATAAATTGTAGTCCACGCGGGCGAAGCCACGGGCGGAAAGCTAGTTAATAATATATTTAATTGCTTAGTTTGTTATTGTTTTTTCTAGCACATTTAATTTTCTTGTTAGTTTTTGAAATATTTTCTAATATGTTACGGTACTGGCTCTGAGAATCTTGGTCTGTTTCTGGACTGCCAATTTTTTTAATTACCGCTTGATTGCGATCCCACCTGATGGTAAGCCGTGATGTAATCGTTGATGTTGAGGCGCACTAGCTTATTAGGAGCTTATTCACTCTTGCCTTAAAGACACCTAAATTATAATCGATGACACACAGCAGACGTGGGACAATGGGATGACCACAGCAGGCAAATTGTTCCAGTCCCTCGATGTACAATAAAAGTCTGACACGCCCTCCCGCCCATGGTCGGAAAACGTCATTGTATGATTTCCAGACGTAAAAAAAATATGTATGTCCTTCAGTTGCCTTTAATTATTTACTAGCTTTTGCCCGCGGCTTCACCCGCGTACATAAAATGTCACTCAGGAATAAAGCAGCTTTATGTCGATGAAAAAAGCTTAGCAATCGGACCAGTACTTTCAGAGCCCCCCTACAAACAAAAAAACAAACTTTACCTCTTTATTATATTAGTGTAGATTTATCTTCATGCCGCTACTGAATAACATTAGAGTAAAATTAGAGTTTATCGTTACAAAATATACAATAAACAGGTATATTGGTACTGTAAAAATTAGGACTTTTGGTTGCAAGCCGTCGTGTAGTTGTCGTATGCATAGCCGCTCCGTCATACTAACCATAAACTAACCAGCCCCCTTAGCCAAGTTACAACTCTTTCGCTTGCGTCGAACGCTTCGAGCCCAATTCCTCTGTTCTGACCACGTGACTGAGCGTTGAGATGACGTCATTCCCATAATTTTTGAAACTTTCTACTAGCGTTAACTATTGCAGATTAGCAACTTGGCTAGGGGTACAGATCGTCTCAAATAAGAGTTGTAGTTTTGCAAGTGAACACGTGACCGACTGGGTGTGTATGCCTGGTTTACTATATACGAGGGATGCCTTTTAAATTTTGTCTTTAGAAGAAACAAACACAACTAGAACCTTAAAGTATTATTTATTGTTTTTCAAAGTATTCATCTTGAAGTTTAATACATTTTTCCATTCGATCGAACCAGTTATTAAAACACTTATTCTACGCCAAAGTCGGTATGTCCAAAATGGCCGACTTGAAAGCGTTGGCTGCTTCTTCACTGTACTGGAACCTTTGCCCACGAAGAGTTTTCTTAATTTTAGGAAATGTAAAAAAATCGTTAGGGCTTAGGTCAAGACTGCATGGGGGATGGTCAAGAATTTCTGCGTTTTCCTGCTTCAAATAATCAATTGTTTTACCAGCGGTATGTGAGCTTGCGTTGTCATGGTGTAGGATGATGCGTCGCTTTGGGTTAGATTTCCGAACTTTAGCGATGACTTGTGGCAAACAAATTGTAGTATACCACTCTGCATTAACTGTTCTACGATCTTCAAGCGCAATTCTTGCAACGTGACCGGTTTTCGCCACGAATGTAGTCAACATCTTCTTCGAAGTGCTTTGAGAGCGAAAAACTTCAGTCGGCTTTTGCTCATCTCGGAAGACCCTGGTTGTGGATTGCTCTTTGGAATCAGGGTCGTAGGCATAAATCTAAGATTCGTCACCACTGATAATGTCGTAGACGTGATTTGACTCTCCTCGCTTGAACCTTTGGAAAGATTTCTTACACCATCTGACACGAGTCGCCTTATAATCATCGGAAACCAAATGCGGAATCCATCGGCAAACTAGCTTTCTCATACCAAGCTCTTTATGCAAGATCTTTTAAACGGTTGTCCCTAAAATGCCTATTAACGCCACTATCTCCTGATATGTCTCATGACGATCTTCGAGTATCAGTTGTCTCACAGCAACGATGTTTTCTTCAGTAAAGGCGGATTTTGGACGTCCTTCACGAGATTTGTCACTAAGACTAGTATTTCCACGCTGGAATTCTAAATACCAGCGTTCGACAGTCCGTAGACAACGTCTCAAACCCTAACGAAATACCAAAGTTTTGACAGGTTTTCAGGTTAAAGTAGAGATTGATGAATACTTAACTTCATCGGAAACCTGAGGTAAGCCTTTTGGTATCTAACTAGTAAGTTAGGTAACATAACTTTCCTTTAATGACTTCCATTTTAGTCTTGGATTAATAAACAACAAACTTACTTTCAAAAGGACTAAATCTGTAATGTATAATAATTTTTGTAAATAATATTTATAATATTTCAGTGTCTACCAGAGACATCTAAAAATCTATAATTATCAGTTTTCTCACAATTGTGAAGAAAAACAGGAAACTGGCATAACCTAGACCCAAAAATTCGAAGGCAATTGACATTCACCAACCCGCATTGGGCCCGCGTGGTGGATTACGGCCCATTCCCTCTCTTAGAAAAGAGGCCTAAGTCCCAACAGTGGGAACTTTGAAAGGCTGATTATAATATGCTACGCTATTAGTTTGTTATATTTAGCTAAAAATTGATGTACAAATAAACTAAGCCTATAGTTTGCTTTGTTGTAGGTATGTTCTCAATTTAGTACTTTGGACATCAACAGAAATACTTCATTAGCAGTTAAAAGCAAATAAGTGTCAGGTGGGCAGGCTACGTTTTTATCTATATTTACATGTGTTAAAGTGTCCATTACTGGCACCACTCATATTAAATGATCATTCGTGGTGATGGTGGTGGTGAAAGTGATGGTATTTTAACAGTATCGGGCCTCTTTGACCATCTTAAAACGAAGAACTTCAGAATAGGATGAGATGTAAAACTTCACCAATTAAATAAAATTCATTGATATATTAAAAAATATATATATTTATTTCACTCGTATTCTTTGTACATTCCATTCTAAAATAAGTTTCAATACATAAATAATAAAATTCTAAAAGGCAATTAAAATCGATTTGTCGTCTTACTGTTTCTTTTGGAAATAAGAAGGAACATTCAACTCATAAGGGAAGTATGCGTCCTTGTGGTAAATTTCGACGTCCTCAAAGTACATGTTGGGTTGCCTGAAGTAAGCGTCACGCACGGGGCGGTCGAATGGATAACCGAAAGGCTTGTTGTCCAAGATGTAGCTCTCGAATACATCCTCTCCCTTCTTAGAGCTGTTGTATGGGTACACGAATACGAACATCTGGAATGGATATCCTCCGGGAGTACCCTTAGGCAGCATCAATCTCCTGGGCAGATTGTCGGGCACAACAGACATATCATAAGGTACCTTTCCTTGGTCTAACCAGTGGTAGATGTCGTTGATCGGGATGGAGTCATCCTTGAAGAACACAAACTCACTGGATTTGCGTTCAATTTTGTTCTCACCAGGGACGAGTTTCTGCACGAACCAGTCCAGTTCGTAGAATTTCATCCAATCCTCTTCGATGTTAATTGGGTATCCGTTGGAATCGTATTTTGGTCCAATGAATACCTTGAAGACAGCATCAGATGCAACATCGGACTTGACGTCAATAGTTACTGTGAATGGTTTGTGGTTCAGACGAGGTTGACGGATCACGAAACCAGTAGGGTAAGACTTGAGCTCCTCCTGGCTGAAGAACACGCTGCTTGTGGCATTGAAGTCGAAGTAATCGAAGTAAGTGGCCAGTTCGCTGACTTTCACGTCGTTGACCTTAACACCGACGAAATGAAGATCATCATGAGAGTAAGGCTTGACGTACTCTTTGTAGGCAACAAGGTAATCGACGATTCTTTGGTAAAGCTGGTAGAATGCAGGGTCACGCATCGAAGTCTGGTAGAAGTCAAGAGCGGTTGGCATGAACGAGTATCTGAAAATAGTAAACAAGAATTTCATTACTTAACATTCAATTGATTGGCGAATATATTTTATAATTAATGATGGTCATATTTTATATGCATTAAAGGTATGGGCCTGCCGGGGGGAGTTGGTTATGGTTTAATTACTTCCAATACTTTGTTTGTTTTTAATATAAGTAACAAACCTTTCTTGCTAATGGGCACATTATTCGAGTATCAATAGGTAAATCCCAGGGTAAACTTAATGTAACAAATTGTCTTTTCTCTCAACTAATTAAGATAGATTTGCTTAGCTGAAACTCACTTGTCAAAAGGCTTGGGGCTGGCGCCGAGCACTTGACGAGCGATGATTTCATAAGAGTACTGGTGCAAGTCCTTCTTGCTGTGCTGGGAGTACAGGTCTTCGTTACTGTGCCAGTAGTTGCCAACGTAGTTCATTTCCTTCTCGGGCTGAAAAAAATTCATTCACACGTAAGTTTTATATAAGTTATGATTAACAAATTAAACAAGGAGTAAATTATTTTACGTGTACTTACAGTCTTGAATTCACCCTTCTGCAAGAACTGGAAGAATGTCTTCTCATAAGTGTCCAGGAAGCGAATGTATTCGTAGTTCTTCTCAGAGTGGATATTGTAGTTGTTGCTCCTTTGAGCAAATGGCAAGTAGTTTCCAGTCAGTTGAGGATAGTAACCAGTCTTGAAGTTGGAGTACCAAGAGAATTCCGGAATATCTCCCAACCCGTTGGAAAGACGCTCCATAGAGTAACGAGCCAGAATTTGCTGGTAGTAGTAGAAGAAAAGTTCACCCATACGATCTTTCAAAACACTAAGTTTCTCGGACTTCCACCAGAAAGGCATGTGCGAGTGGAAATAGAAGTAGAAGGCGTTCAAGCCAATATCTTCAGTGAAGTATGACAGTTTCTGCTCCTGGTTGGGGTAAGCCAGGGAGTTGGAGTAGTTGGCGTAGTATACATAGTAGTCGCTTTCTTTCACAATACCGTATTGGGCAGCAAGCTCAACGTCAAACAAACCACCTTGCATCTTGGTGCGGTACATCCTCATCAGAGTCTCCTTGTTGAAGAAGAACTGAGGGTAGACTTCATAAGGTGCCGGTAGAACAATGCCATCAAGGTCGGGCCTTTGAACGACGGCAATGTAGTACGCGTACAGGAACTGTTCCTCGTTCAGGTAAATCTTGGCCCAAGCTGCGGTTTTGTAGAAGGTGTCGAAGTCCTTAGCGTAGTACAAAACTTGGAATAGAGCGATGGCTTCATCCCTCATCCTTTCGTAGAAGATGGAAAACTTGTGGTATTTTGGCAGGAAGCCAGTTCTGTACAGCATCAAGAAATCTTCTACGACTTGTTTGTTCTGCAAAAATGGATTAAATTAGATGACGGTAAAATGGATACATGTTGGATAAATTTCAAAGATATTGTGCTACCATTTATTTAGCAGATAATATACTTACTGTGTAGTTGTCGATGTTAGTTTCGATGTTCCATTCCTTGCCAATTTTGTAGTACTCGGAGTGTGCGTCCAGTTGTTCGGAGTGCTCGAAGAGCGCCAGAATCTTCCTCTGGTACTCAACGAATTGAGGTTCAACTGAAAAAAAAACATTACATTACAGTATGTCTTGGAGGCCTATACCCAAGAAGGGGTTCCTATCCATTAGATAAATAAAAAAAAAAAAAAATTATAAATTTAAGAGAAATGTATGTTTTGTAGTTAGCAAGGATATGAAATAAAAAGGCTTTATTATTATTATTATGTCTTGAACAAGGCTGTAAACGCAAAGAATGTCCAATAAATTAAACCATTTTATGGGTACAGTGAATAATGGATCGAATGGTTTCGATAGGTTTTCATAGAAGACTATCGAAGAGCACATAATGTGGTGCCAATTCTAACGGGTTATACTCGTACACAAACAACATCACTAATACATAATAATTGAAAGTAAAAAGCAGTCCAACATCTATCAGGATATTGAATTGTCCAAGAGATGAACTATGAAATTCAGTATGGCAGACAGTTTAGTTACATAAACGATTTGCAAAAACACGACAAGTTGAGTTGGCGAAAAGTTGCCCAAAATTGTTACTATTACTTGGGGGTTATTTGGTTCTCTTCAGGAAAATAGCAATAACAGAAACTAGAATCGAAAGATGAACCCAGGATCAAATATTTCAGAGCTGTGGGATTCTTCTAAAGAGTGTGGCTTTAAAACAAAAGGGCAACTAAAAAAAAAAAGAAATTGAGAAATTAAGTTAAGTTAAATTAATTGAAGGTTGGTTTTTGGTAAATAACAGACATTTAAAAGAAGTAGATACAATATAATTTTTTTTTTGTAAAAAAAAAAGAAACTTGGTTGGGGTAAAACTCCTCGCTCTATTCTGAACATAAGAAGTTATTTGACCAACCACAAGAAAAACCAAATGTTTATCAGCATTTGATCATCCTAATGAAACAATAATAAATAAAAAAGTAAGTGAATCTCAAATAGTACTTACCAGCCTTTGTTTTGAGCTCTTTCTTTGGCACAACACTGCCCATCGCCAGAGCGATGAGCCCCGTAAGGAATAAAGCAGTCTTCATGGTTTTCACAGTCCGCTGCCAACTGTGCCTTTCTGTTGGCCGGCCCACCTTATATAGTTAGTCACATCCCGTCCTCTGTATCGATATCTATATAAAAATATTTTGTTTTCTTTATCGCAATGTGTCAGTTCTGTATTATTGTTACAGTCAAAACTCATAACCAGTCAAAAGTGATTTTAACTAAGGGCATCGGTCAAAAGCACTTTTAACTGCAAAAAACAGTCAAAATTGGTTTTGCCTAATTTAAAATTTAGATTGTCGGTCAAAACTCATAAAAAGTTGAGGTGGTTGGTGAAAATTACAGGAATATCATCAAAGTAGTGTTAGGAAACAATTTTAAAGTTTACGTGCTTTTTATGTTGGAGAAAATCATTCAATGACAACCCCCGCTCTTGGGCAGAGTGGAAGATAGTCCAGACTCAGAGTAGGAGTCTGACACTAGCTCCCGCTCCACCCAAGAGCGGGGATTATCATAAGATGTTTTTTGCACAAAGTAAAAAAAAGGCCCTTAGCGTTTTGTAGCCATCTCTTTGACTCTTTGAGGTGCACGTGGGACACTACGTGACGTCGACGTCTCGGGCATGGTCCTTAGTTCCTTACTGGTCGGCCGAACGGCGAACTGATTTTCAGCGTTTCAGATAAGGCTCGAAAATGGATAAACTCTAAATGATCTCTTTTAATTCTTTTTTTCGGCACTCCTGTAACCACTTCTAATAAAAGCTGACTTAAAAAGATTCAATGATATACCAATTTTCAGCCACAGCAGACTGAAAGTGTTAACTTTACAACACTTTGAAAGTATCTACCTATATTCGTCCAACCAGCCCTCATATAAACATCCCTTCGTGCCTTCATACCGGGGCTCGAGCTCCCTTTCGAATAACACTGGTAGGCTTCGACCCGGCTGGGCCCCTGCTGTTGCTGACAACTCCTTGAGGCGCGCGGGAACTTGGGCTCGGTCTGGACAGTTACCGGACGGTCGGACAGCGAGCTACCCAATGCTCGCTGTCCGCAAGCCCGCGCCTACGGTGGCCGGAAATCGGGATCGGAATTCCAGTGGCAGCTGGGGCGCTGTGAGTGCCACCGTTGCATGATGCGGTCGGCCTCCTCTTTTGTTAGCATTACTGCTTCGCAGAAGGAGGCGACTGGCGATACCAAGGCCCGGCGCTAGAGATCGCCGCCGCCAATCGCACTTAAGAGAGCATGGCGACGTGCAAATACAGTGGAGTACACAGTAGAGGTGTGCTACTGTGTCCCTGTGTGCTATGTGTACTGTGCTGTGTGTGTACCTTTTTTTTTACGGTTGGCAAAAATAATCTTATGACAACCCCCGCTCTTGGGTGGAGCGGGAGATAGTGTCAGACTCTTACCCACCCCATTCCTTCTAGCCTCTTCATGCCGGGTCTCAACTTTCTTTTCGTATAACCCTGGCCCCAGTAGGCCCCAGTAAACTTTAAACTTTGAAAGTGGTTGCAACTAAAAGCATCGGTCAAAAGCACTTTTGACTAATTTTTGCAGCCAAACAAATTTTAGCAACCTTTTTTTATACCATTGCAATATTTCGAATGATTTTAGTACGCAGATTTTTATTTGGTAAAATTTTTACTTGGCGAAATATTACCAAGTATAAAATCACTAGCTTTTGCCCGTGGCTTCGCTCGCGTCAAATTCGGGGTAACACGGTTCCTCTTTTCTGATTTAGAACACAGAACAGAACTCGGAACAGAATATTATTTCAATACGCTACTATAGACGATATTATGTGTCTTTCCATTTGGGGATAGAATGTAAAGATTCTGGGCATTGGACACACGCGGACATGTTACACACAATTGTCCATGAAAAAAGGACGGTTTTTCTAAGTTCACCCCAGCCATCTTTAATATTTGTCCTTGCGCTTTGTCAATGGTCATAGCGAAACTAAGCATAAGGGGAAAGTGTAGCCTTTTAAACTGGAACGGGAAATCTGTGGGAATAATTGGGATTCGTGGGATCATTACATTTTCACCCTTTCCCTTTCCTTGGGCTCGGTCTGGACTGTTACCGGACGGTCGGACAGCGAGCTACCCAATGCTCGCCGTCCGCAAGCCCGCGCCGACGGTGGCCGGAAATCGTGATCGGAATTCGGTAAAATAGTGGCGCTAATGATATTGCGGTCAAGTTATGTGACTCGAAGTACGTAATCTACACAATGTACTTAATCTCGGGGTATCCAAATTTTGCATAAGCATGACTGGGACGTCTTGTAAAACCGGATCCGAAACGTTTGTTTGTTTTCGGAGATCGGAAAACCAAATCTAAACACAAATAGCCAAAAATCGAAAGTAAATCAATAGTCAAACAACCGAGTATAGGTATGCACGTATGCACTATAGTGTGAAGCGTGAGCCAATGCCCGCACTTAGGTACAGATAGAGAGCACACAACGTTAGCGTTTTTTAGAAACCTATCAGCGCCATCTATTCGGAATCCATATGAATGACACGTATTTATCGTTTCGAATGTTGTTTTTTTCTCAAAAACTGATTGATTTATGGTTAGAATTAATGTTTTAATATTGTTTTAATTAAACTATTTTATTATTCGTTTGTATCATAGAACCTGTACTGATTTTGCGGAGAGTCTCACACAAATTTCCACCCCCTATTTTAGGTGCCTGGGGAAGATTAAAAAAAAATAAAGCAGGTATTTTTCGTTGATAACAAAAAGTCTGTGTACCGATTTTTAGTTTCCTACCGTGAAAACTGCGGTAAGTTACTTATAAAATTTCACACCCTCTTTTAAGGGGTTGGAGGCAGATTTAAATAAAAAATGATGCACGATTTTTTGTTAGTCACAAATAGTTTGCATACCAAGTTTGAGCTTTCTATCTTGAAAATTGCGGAATGCTCCATACAAACTTCAACCCTCCATTTTAGGGAAGTGGGGGGTTAGAAAGAGAGAAAAAGTAGCCTATGTCACTTTCCATCCCTTCAACTATCGCCACTTAAAAAATCTCGTCGATTCGTCGCTCCGTTGTGCCGTGAAAGACGGACAAACAGACACACAAACTTTCCCCTTTGGCATATGGTCTTTAATCTGTAACCTACTACGCACGACCCGCGGTAGCAGCTGGCGAGTGCGAAACACGACTTGCATTAATAGAAAACATTTCTTTTTCTATTACCCCTATACCTTACCTAAATATTGACTTACCCGATTAAAAAAATAAACTATTTATTTCAGGTACCATTATTAAGACCCCTCCATATAAAAAAAACTACATTAACATAAAATAAAAAAATAAATAAACATAAAACACAAAATTCCATAAATTAAAATCATTACAAAAACAATAGACATTACAAATATTCAAAACAGAAAAATTCCACAATTCAAATTAAATTATAAATATCTTAGTCTCTTACTATGCGACACTGTATGTAACTTGTCTGTTACAGCAGTGCCGCACATAAGGACAGTCCAACCTATTCGCTATCATTTGTATTTTGCGTAAAAACTGTCATTCCAACTGAAATATATTATTTGGCTAAATAAAAAATGATAAAAGTGCTAGTCGGTAAACAGGTTATACTTTAAACGTTCATTTCCCCATCATTACGTTTGCGTTATAATTTTTTGTGAATAGAGTTTTTGCTAAGTAATAATTTGGCTAATGAAATTATGCCAAAAAATTTTTGGGAAGTAAAAATTTGTCAAATTCCTTTCGGTTAAACAAGGGAGACCTCTTATCGAAACAAAAGAAATGTTATTGCACAGATTGCGCTAATAGCTAGTGGAGTCTGTAAAGAATAAGAATTTTATTACCTAATTTACTTTTTTTTTTAATCTGATATAAATAAAAACTAGTATCCACCTTATTTCCACCCGACAGAAGGCTATTTTTATTATTATTATTTTAGTCTTTAGTATTAGTATTATTAAACAATATACTTACTTTCAAAAGGACTAAATCTGTCATGATTAATGATTATTGATTATGTTATTATTAAAATAATCTTATTAAATATATACATCTTAACTATTAAATATTAAAAAATAATAGGTATATACAAAATTAAAATAATAATATGTCCAAACGAGTAAAAAAGGCTAAAAACGGGGAAAACTCAGGGCATCAAAAAATTCGTCCACATCGATGTCATGATTCGTTGACAGAAGAAAAGCCCAGCTCTCTGGTCACGCAAAGAGTCGACCAACCGTTTGCTGATATCCTTAATAACTCGATGAGCGCTCGGACCGCATGGCCCACGTGTTTCAACCTCAAACGGCTGAAACACATAACTTCCAATGAGGTTATATTTACGTTATTTGAGATTTTCTGCACCTGCAGCAGCCGCTCTAGCACAGCCCGCCGTACTCAGACAATGTGATAGCGCAAGGGTATCGACATATGTTGCATCCCACACTAAAGGCCTACCCAATTTTCAAGGCATTATAGTCATCCCATCTAGCCTCTTCCCATCCTCACGTGCCAAGCCATTGGGTTCTAAAACAGCTGGAAACCCGGCAGTGACAAGAGTTCGACGGTCATTATGTAAGATGTCATTAATAGTATAATACGCTATTAGTTTAAGCTATTTAGCTAATAGTAGTTTATGTGACTAGGGGATAAAGCAGTGTCTTTAAGTCGAGGGCGGCACGTTGAATTCCGCACGAAACGAAAGTTGTTGATTTTAATCCCGAACGCGAGTGAGGGAATAATATAATTAACTCCCGAGCATTGCGAAGGAGTTAATAAAAAAAACCTGAGTGAAGTGAGGAATTCAAGCCGCCCAAGACAAAGACAGCTTTATCCCCGTGTTGTATAGTCTACTTTTTACACCATCTGTGAGATAATTAAAAGACAATTTGGTCGATCAAATCATATATTAGAGATATATGTATAAGTATTATATTTACAAGTTCATCAAACAAACATAAAAAAATTTTTACAAAAAAAATTAAACCAACTTCAAAAAGTACAAAATAACTTTAATTTCGGAAGTCGGTGTTTCTATAATAGATACCTAATCTTGTCTCTTCGTTATTTAACACCGACTTCCGAAATTAAAGTTATTTTGTACTTTTTGAAGTCGGTTTAATTTTTTTTGTACAAAGTTTTTTATTTTTCACTTTTTAGTTATGGTAACACCACTAAAAATTACCTACCCTTCAGCTAAACATAAATTACCTTATAGCCAGAGTGCATCTCATAACGATTCTTATAATCCCAAATACGGTTATGTTACATGAATTTACCCCCTCCCCCTTTCCCCTCCCCCTTTTCTTTTTTTTTTTTGATTGAAAGATTATGCTTCCAAGTTGGTCCTATAGAAATATTGTTATGATCTGATCATGAACTTCAAAGATATGGAACAGAACTCATAGAATCATAGCAGAATTGTCGTAACAAGTAAAATTGCTTGGTTTATACGTGTAGTCAATGACCGACTGAAAGAAAGGAGACATAGTACTATGTATCGAACTGATCTGGTGATAAAGCCGGAAGGTAAATTATTGTAATATAACCGTACTTGGGATTACTGGAATCGTTTTGAGATGCATTCTGGCTACAAGGTATTTAAGTGTGACTGAGGGGTACTTTTTAGTGGTGGTACCATAACTAAAAAGTGAAAAATAAAAAACTTTTTTCAAAAAAAAAATAATCCGAGTTCAATGTAAAAAAACACTGAAAAGTACTCTAGTCTATAATGGAAACTTAGTTTCATCTCTTCACTATTTAACGCCGACTAAACACACACAAAATAACTTTAATTTCGGAAAATTAAAGTTATTTTGTACTTTTCAGTGTTTTTTTTACATTGAAGTCGTTTTAATCTTTCTTTATAAAAAGATTGTTTTAACTCTATTTACATTTGTTACGTTGTTCAATACTGGCACTACTCATATTAAATGATTGTTCGTGGTGATGGTGGTGATGAAAGTGATGGTATTTTAACAGTATTGGCCTTTTTGTCGACTAATTAAATAAAATTCATTAATATATTAAAAAATATATATATTTATTTCACTCGTATTCTTTGTACATTTCAATCTAACATAAGTTTCGATACATAAATAATAAAATTCTAAAAGGCAATTAAAATCGATCTATCGTCTTACTGTTTCTTTTGGAAATAAGAAGGAACATTCAACTCATAAGGGAAGTATGCGTCCTTGTGGTAAATTTCGACGTCCTCAAAGTACATGTTGGGTTGCCTGAAGTAAGCGTCACGCACGGGACGGTCGAATGGATAACCGAAAGGCTTGTTGTCCAAGATGTAGCTCTCGAATACATCCTCTCCCTTCTTAGAGCTGTTGTATGGGTACACGAATACGAACATCTGGAATGGATATCCTCCGGGAGTACCCTTAGGCAGCATCAATCTCCTGGGCAGGTTGTCGGGCACAACAGACATATCATAAGGTACCTTTCCTTGGTCTAACCAGTGGTAGATGTCGTTGATCGGGATGGAGTCATCCTTGAAGAACACAAATTCACTGGATTTGCGTTCAATCTTGTTCTCACCAGGGACGAGTTTCTGCACGAACCAGTCCAGTTCGTAGAATTTCATCCAATCCTCTTCGATGTTAATCGGGTATCCGTTGGAATCGTATTTAGGTCCAATGAAGACCTTGAAGACAGCATCAGATGCAACATCGGACTTGACGTCAATAGTTACTGTGAATGGTTTGTGGTTCAGACGTGGTTGACGGATCACGAAACCAGTAGGGTAAGACTTGAGCTCCTCCTGGCTGAAGAACACGCTGCTTGTGGCATTGAAGTCAAAGTAATCGAAGTAAGTGGCCAGTTCGCTGACTTTCACGTCGTTGACCTTGACACCGACGAAATGAAGATCATCATGAGAGTAAGGCTTGACGTACTCTTTGTAGGCAACAAGGTAATCGACGATTCTCTGGTAAAGCTGGTAGAATGCAGGGTCACGCATCGAAGTCTGGTAGAAGTCAAGAGCGGTTGGCATGAACGAGTATCTGAAAATAGTAAACAAGAATTTCATTACTTAACATTCAATTGATTGGCGAATATATTTTATAATTAATGATGGTCATATTTTATATGCATTAAAGGCACGGGCCTGCCGAGGGGAGTTAGCTATGGTTTTATAACTTGCGATACCTTGTTTATTTTCAATCTAAGTAACAAACTTTTGTTGCTAATGAGTACATTATTCGAGTATCAATAGGTAAAGCCCAGGGTAAACTTATTGTAACAAATTGTCTTTTCTCTCAACTAATTAAGATAGATTTGCTTAGCTGAAACTCACTTGTCAAAAGGCTTGGGGCTGGCGCCGAGTACTTGACGAGCGATGATTTCATAAGAGTACTGGTGCAAGTCCTTCTTGCTGTGCTGGGAGTACAGGTCTTCGTTACTGTGCCAGTAGTTGCCAACGTAGTTCATTTCCTTCTCGGGCTGAAAAAAAATCATTCACACGTAAGTTTTATGTAAGTTATGATTAACAAATGAAACAAGGAGTAGATTATTTTAGGTGTACTTACAGTCTTGAATTCACCCTTCTGCAAGAACTGGAAGAATGTCTTCTCATAAGTGTCCAGGAAGCGAATGTATTCGTAGTTCTTCTCAGAGTGGATATTGTAGTTGTTGCTCCTTTGAGCAAATGGCAAGTAGTTTCCAGTCAGTTGAGGATAGTAACCAGTCTTGAAGTTGGAGTACCAAGAGAATTCCGGAATATCTCCCAACCCGTTGGAAAGACGCTCCATAGAGTAACGAGCCAGAATTTGCTGGTAGTAGTAGAAGAAAAGTTCACCCATACGATCTTTCAAAACACTAAGTTTCTCGGACTTCCACCAGAAAGGCATGTGCGAGTGGAAATAGAAGTAGAAGGCGTTCAAGCCAATATCTTCAGTGAAGTATGACAGTTTCTGCTCCTGGTTGGGGTAAGCCAGGGAGTTGGAGTAGTTGGCGTAGTATACATAGTAGTCGCTTTCTTTCACAATACCGTATTGGGCAGCAAGCTCAACGTCAAACAAACCACCTTGCATCTTGGTGCGGTACATCCTCATCAGAGTCTCCTTGTTGAAGAAGAACTGAGGGTAGACTTCATAAGGTGCTGGCAGAACAATGCCATCAAGATCGGGCCTTTGAACGACGGCAATGTAGTACGCATACAGGAACTGTTCCTCGTTCAGGTAAATCTTGGCCCAAGCTGCGGTTTTGTAGAAGGTGTCGAAGTCCTTAGCGTAGTACAAAACTTGGAATAGAGCGATGGCTTCATCCCTCATCCTTTCGTAGAAGATGGAAAACTTGTGGTATTTTGGCAGGAAGCCAGTTCTGTACAGCATCAAGAAATCTTCTACGGCTTGTTTGTTCTGCAAAAATAGATTAAATTAGATGACGGTAAAATGAATACATGTTGGATAAATTTCAAAGATATTGTACTACCATTTATTTAGCAGATAATATGTAATACTCACTGAGTACTTGTCGATGTTAGTTTCGATGTTCCATTCCTTGCCAATTTTGTAGTATTCGGAGTGTGCGTCCAGTTGTTCGGAGTGTTCGAAGAGCGCCAGAATCTTCCTCTGGTACTCAACGAATTGAGGTTCAACTGAAAAAAAACATTACATTACACTATGTCTTGAACAAGGCTGTAAACACAAAGAGTGTCCAACACATTAAACCATTTTTTGGGGATCGTGAGTAGACTAATGGTTAAGCTACATGGTTTCGATAGGTTTTCTTAGGAGATAGTCTCCTAGTCGGAGAGTACGTAATGTGGTGCCAATAATTATTATTGTAACGGGTGATACTCGTACACAAACAACATCACAAGTACATAATAATTGGAAGTAAAAAGCAGTCCAACATCTATCAGGATATTGAATTGTGCAAGAGATGAACTATGAAATTCAGTATGGCAGACAGTTTAGTTACATAAATGATTTGCAAAAACACAAGTTGAGTTTGCGAAAAGTTGCCAAAATTTTTACTATTATTTGGCGGTTATTTGGTTCTCTTCAGGAAAATAGCAATAACAGAAACTACAATTGAAAGTTAAAACCAGGACCAAATATTTCAGAGGATTGTTCGAAAGAGTGTGGCTTTAAAACAAAAGGGCAACTAAAGAAGCATGGGTGGGGTGACACTCATCGCTCTACTCTGAATGGAAGTAGTTATTTGATCAACAACAAGAAAGAAAAGAAAGACCAAAATGTTTATCAGCATTTGATCATCCTAATAAAACAGAAATAAATGAAAAAGTAAATGAATCTCAAATAGTACTTACCAGCCTTTGTTTTGAGCTCTTTCTTTGGCACAACACTGCCCATCGCCAGAGCGATGAGCCCCGTAAGGAATAAAGCAGTCTTCATGGTTTTCACAGTCCGCTGCCAACTGTGCCTCTCTGTCGGCCAGCCCACCTTATATAGTTAGTCACATCCCGTTCCTGACTGTATCGATATCTATACAAAAATATTTTGTTTTCTTTATCGCAATGTGTCAGTTCTGTATTATTGTCTTTCTTGACCTTAAAGTTCAATTGGATATTTTTCTTAGTGTCTACTATCTTATCATCACTTACATCGTGTGTGAACATGGGCCACTTTCATCTTTCATTATTTTTACAGGTAAGTTTTCCCTCAAAATGATTTCAAAGGTGCAGATTATCGCTAGAACTTAAAATAAATAAAACGATCGGTTGATAATAAGAACCGTATAAAACTATCGTCTCTTTATCTTATTTATTCTAACTTACTTCTTTTCATGACGATTGACTAAGTACCCAAATGTTTTCCAACTAGTAGTAGTTACCTGGACAGCTTTGTTATTGGTCACCTTCAGCTCCTGAGAGGTGCCGGTAACACCATACACATCATCGCCATGCCACCGTGGGGGCGTTCGGCGGCGTAGACCTCTCGCGCCGGGCCTTGGTTCAGGCCATGGCCCGGAGCGAGGAGGAGTGGCAGGCGGTCGCCTCCTTCTGCGAAGCAATAATGCTAGCAAAGGAGGAGGCTGACAGCATCAGGCAACGGCGCTCTCGCCGCCGCCGCCGGGATTCCGATCCTGATTTTTGGCCACCGTAGACGCGGGCTCGTGGACAGCGAGCCATGGGTAGCTGAAAGTTTTATTGCACGGATTATGCTAATCGCTAGAGGAGTAGGAAGATATTTATTATTTAATTGACATTTTTTTTCTGATATAAACTAGTACTGGAATACGATCCCACCTGATGGTAAGCAGTGATGCAATCGTTGATGGTGGATGGACTCTAGCCTTGAAGACACCCAAATTATAATCAGATGGGAAGACCGCAGCAGGCAAATTGTTCCAGTCCTTCGATGCTCGCAGTATAAACGACGTGGCGAAATGCTTAGTCCGTACCGTAGAGGTTTCAACAACGTAAGGGTGGATACTTACCGTACGATGGATTGTCCGATGGCAGAAATTAGTTGACGGAATCAAGTCATGCAATTCCCGCGCACACTCTCTAAAATGCAACCTGTAATACACTGAAAGGTAGGTTACTCTACGCCTGTGCTCAAAAATTTGGACTATTGTCTATTGGACTTAACCAAATCTGGATCACCAATTAGCCTTTTCGCACGCCTTTCCACCGAGTCCAAAGCTGACCTGTACTTTGTATAACATTAAAGCTGTCCCGGTGTGAAGTACCGCCGGACTTTCGCAAGAACGCCGATTTTCGTAGAAGCTACCTTGTTTTTGGACTAAATGAACTGCCCAAAATGAAGGTCTGAGGAAACTTCAACTCCCAAGAGCTGAAGACGGTCATTGCACTCCAGGGATAAATTCTGAAATGCAGGAGCCAAGGTGAACGGTCTCTTTTTGCACCTCCTTATACATCTTTCCCCCATTTTGTTTTAAAGGTATGTTTTAAAATCGCAGTTACATTAATTCGCTCAGGAAATTGGCATAATTGAGAGCCACTTTCATAAATGAACCGTGGCTATGACCATTTTCCATTTTTATCCCTGTACGTTTGTTTATACAAACTAGAATATTTGATTGACACAACAACAGCGATACGTCAATTACGAACAAAGTAGAAAATTATGATTGCGATTTCCTCTGATCTTTGATATGCCATCAATCTTACAATATGAAGTACAAGCATACGTTGTACTGCTCTCAAATAGATGAAGTGTTTAGGCCATCACATTAACGGCGAATTGAATAACATTCAAACCGGATTTCAGACAGACTCATCCTTGCTTACTCTTTGGCAATAATCTCACAGTATCCACATTGTTGAGAATACGGTGCATTTTACGCATAAAGTCGTAACATATTTTTGGAGTTAAAAAACTGAATTTAAAAAACAAAATTGTTTTTAAGGTATCATATCTCTTAGAGGGAGCGGGAGATAGTGTCAGACTTTTACTGACTAAAAACCCACACCGTTCTTTCGTGTCTTCATAATGGGACTGAGCTGTCGGAAGCTGAATGTATGCGCCGTCGACGATCGGGATCGGAATTCCGACGGTGGCGAGAGCGCCGTTGCCTGATGCGGTCGGCCTCCTCCTTTGCTATCATTACTGCTTCGCAGAAGGAGGCTACCGCTTGCCTCTCCTCCTCGCTCCGGACCATGGCCTGAATCAGGCCCGGCGCGACAGGTCATCGCCGTCAATCGCCCCCACGAGGGCACGGCGATGCTCTGCCCAAGTAGGTCACACCTCAACTGTATGCTCCATCGTGTCCTCCGGGCGTTCCGTACAGATGTTCCCACTGCTGGAACTCAGGACTCCTCTCTAGGAGAGGGAATGGGTCGTAAACCACCACTCGGACCCAGCACGGGTTGGTGAATGTCAATTGTTATCAAAATTTTGGTTCTAGGACAGGCCAGTTTCCTCACGATGTTTGCCTTCACCGTTTTGAGAGCAGTGGCAATGAAATAAATTACACAAAGTACTGCAGGATTTGAACCTGCGACCTACAACACGTAAATCGGAGCCGTTACCACTGCTCTTCCTATCTCTCTATATTGTGTATCAAAAGAATACCCAAAACCTGAATAAGAAACCAAAATTAAATAGGTTAATTCTAGGGAAGTAAGTTGCTCCATCGTCGAAAACATGCGAGCATATATGGCCCACACGCCCCAGCCGCCGCCGTGATGCCGATCCATGGGTGGGTCGGCATCCGACCATCTGGTAACTGTCCGGACCAAGCCCAAGTCGTTGACGGCGCAAAGTGTTCCACGCGCGTCTCATGGAGATGTCAGCAAATCGTGGGGGCCCAACAGGGTCAAAACCTACTGGAGTTCGCTTCTGAAAGGTAAACCAGCCCTGGAATGCAAAGCGACGAAGGAACTAGACGTTTTAGTCAATAAAAGTCATATAAGCCCTCGCGCTCCGCCTAAAGGCGGGAGATATCATTGAATAATCTGCCTCCTAAAAAAAAAAAACATCGACAACATCATCGCTTACTATCAGTTGAATAAGTCCCAAACCAACCATTTTTTTAAACTATGTGGTCAATAAAAATAAGTATCTTATTTTTATTCACAAAAGACGAACGGATCAAGCCACCACTTTATAAAAGTAGCCAACGCCAGGGTATACCTGACAGGTTTGCCTGCACAGTTATACCTGTCGGGTAAACTTGTGTGGAAACCTGCACAGTTGTTCAACAAACAGGCTAAAGCATACTAATGTTTTAGACAAATGTAGGAACATACGAACAGCAGTATACGCTAAGTAGTTCCCCTCAACCAGGTCCATCATCAGAACAGCTGAAAAGGCTGCTAAGTCAAAGGTACTGACATGATAACAACAACACCATTGTACACTTAGTTCGCAATAAATGTTTTGACTTTGACTTTTGACTTTGAAAATAGGATATTGATGTACTCTTGCATAAATACCTATATCACCAACTGATAAACCAAGGTGGGATGTCCACCATGTAGTGGTAGCGCATCGTTGTACACGTCTGGTGGTCCGATGATGGAGCGAACTTGGCGGAATTAGGTAATGCAATTTCACTGAAACTTCTATTTTCGTGACGAAGCCGAGGTCCACCTAGAGCCGACCTACTTAGAGCAGTGGTTAAGCGATTAGCTGATGCACTGCACTCGTGAAACAGGCCTGTGTGAGTTTTATTTTTTCTCTCGACGGGGAAAATCATCATTGACAAAACCCGCTCTTGGGTGGAGCGGGAGATAGTGTCAGACTCTTACTGACTAAAAACCCCGCGCCGTTCCTTCTAGCCTTCATACCGGGGCTCTAGTTTCCTTTCCGATAACCCCGACCCCGATAGGCTTCGACCCAGATGGGCCCCTCCTGTTGCTGACAACTCCGTGAAGCGCGCGGGAACAGTGCGCGCGGTCGACGCCTTGGCTCGGTCCGCTCAGTTACCGGACGATCGGACAGCTAGCTACCCATGGCTCGCTGTCCACGAGCCCGCGTCTACGGTGGCTGGAAATCGGGGCTGGAACCCCGGCGGCGGCGGCGGGGAGGGCGCCTGGAGCGGTTGGCCTCCTCCTTTGCTAGCATTACTGCTTTGCAGAAGGAGGCGGCGGGCCTGTGTGGGTTGGCATTGGGCCTTTGTACGCCTGTTTGTTCCCGGGGTCCCAAGAGATGCAATCACAGAAAAAATATCATAATAATAACTTTACTTTCAAGTTATTTGGTAATAAAACACGATCCTCATTTAATCAGATGACAGTCTTATTTTTTTAATTACCTAGCTGGATTACCAAACTAAAGAATCGTGATAACCTGTAGTATCACGACAAACAAGTTGTTAATAATGATTTATCTCTAGCAATAACTGTCGAATAAGTCAAGTTAAGTAAGTTCAAGGCTGTAACTATCTGGTTTAAGATTATGTCAGCGTAAAAATTCCAGACTTTTTTTATCTCATTTTAAACCGAAAACGCACGAGTATCTGATTTGTTAGGTATTGCACTTTTTAAATTTGGTTTAACACCACACAGATTTTGGACACGACAGTCAGACATAGTTTTAAAGAAATTAGGTACATAATAGGGGATAAGCCTAATAAACATAATCAGGCTTATAATGTTGACTTAGACTTGCTCTCTAGGTGAGGGAATGGACAATAACCAAACCACCACGCGCAACAATAAAATCCACCACGCGGGCCAAGTGTGGATTAGTGGATGACACACATATCTTCGATTTTTTTAATTCTAGGATATACGAATTTCCTCACTACGTTTGAACAGTGGTGATGGTAAAATTAGACAAAGTAATGCACCTAAGCAGTGGTAGTCGAGTGGTAACGGCCCCAATTTAGGTACATCATCAAATTGTATGCACTTTTAAAGTATCAAGGTCAGTCTATAAAAAAAGAGGAAGCTATTTGTATGTTCCAAAGCTTATACACATGCCTTCCGATTGTAATAACGGACATTATTTGGATATCTAACAGCAACAACCCAGTAACTGGGTACCCGTTGGCAAGATTGGTGTTAGATTTTGCGACTTCCTGACTACTTATAACATGATCTATAAATTGACATCCAAATCTTTTTTCCTTATGATATATTTTTTTATTATTATTGATAAGCTCGCGTTTGACCACTATCTAACCTGGTGGCCGACAATGGAACACGCTTGCCTAGAAGCAATCTATTCATTCTTGACTTATAACCCCTATTTCACTCCTTAGCTGTACGCACAATATTTTTTTTTCTCAAAAAGCTTCGTACGTATGTGTGGGATGTCCACCATGTACCGGTGCTGCAATGCCGTACGTCTTGTGGTTTGATGATAGAACGGACTTGGCGGAATTAAATTATGCAACTCCAGTGCACACTCTCCGGAATGTAAAAAGATAGGCTAGCAACTCGGCGTCGATGCTCAAGACTTTGGAGTTTTAACTTGACAAGTGCATCATTGCCGATAATCTTGCTGGCCCGATTCTCAATCGACCCTAGTGCAGTAAGCTAGTGTATGGCAGACCCATCCCAATGATGAAAGCAGTACTCCATACACAATCGAATTGGCGTTTGATAGATTTGATAGATTGCGCTTGATATTAGAACTTTTAGATTAATATCTAAAAGATCAATGATTTTCAACTCTAAGAAGGAATAAGAATATATTCACTTTTACATTGTATCGACAGTTATCGTGTAGGTACGTGCATCCATCCTATCTTCCTAGTCTTAAATAAACCCCACATGAGGATGGAACTGAAAACCCTAGGCTAAACAGTCGGGTAGTCGACTTTATCCCTAGACTAACGATGCTGCTGGGCTGAAAGAGCACCCAAGGGATGAAATTAAGTGATAATTTGCCACCCAACCCAACAATGACCATTGAGAGTAGCTTGCTAGCTTAGGAAGGCCTTTCTCGACCCGTATATCGTCTACCTTAGCATGGTTTAAAATATTGTTGGTTCACCCAATGCAATCCAATGCAATGTTTGATAAAGAGGCTGCCCGAAAAAAGAGAGATAACACCTTAAAGCTCTGTTGGTAATTCCGTTATTTACTCGGATATTTTACAAAACTTGTTCGAGGAAATAGTTTTTTTTTTTTTTTTGTAAAATTGCAAGGTTTATTTAAGCTTAATAATGAGCCTTATAATATTCCCACAACTGGAACTCAGGCCTCTTCTCTAGGAGAGAGAATGGGCCGTAATCCACCATGCGAAACTATAAGAAGGACCAAAGTTCATGCAAAATTGCAGATTTTCAGAAGTACTTCAATAGAAACCTATATAAATTAATTCCAAAATAATATTAAAACCAAGTGACTATTGGTTTAGTAAATACCTACAATCGGTTTCTACGGCATGAATCTAAAGATAAGAGCTGGTTAAACTTTAATTAAAGATGACCAGTCAAATAAGATAATAAACAACTAGTTAATATTGTAACAAACAGACTTAAACTATAGGTTAGTGTACAATTCGAAGGACACCAGCACCATAAGTAAGGCATGTCATGTTTGATGCGTCTCAGAAAGTCACATCCAATAAATGACATGATGGCCACGAGTGGTTGTCCATAAAACTTAAAGTAGCATAGCATAGCATAGCATAGTCGGCCTTATAATGCTCCCAATGTTGGGACTCAGGCCTCCTCTCTAGAAGAGGGAATAGGCCGTAATCCACCACGCGGGCTCAGTGCGGGTTGGTGGATGTCACATGTCTTCGAATTCTTTGGTTCCAGGACATGCGGGTTTCCTCACGATATTTTCCCTCATCGTTTTGAAAGCAGTAGTGATGAAATAAATTACACAGAGTAATGCACCTGGCTGAGTTTGAACCCGCAACCTACAACTCGTAATTCGGGGCCGTTACTACTAGGCCACCACGTAAAACATAAAGTAGGTATGAACTATACTTCAAAGTCTTAAACCAGAAACTGGGTGTAAGTTAATTAAATAAATAATCCTATCGTACTTCCTAATAATAAATATCTGTAATGTACTGTATAGTAAATAATATGTTTGTTTGGATGATTTTTTAATCAAACACGCTTTAGCGGTTAATATTCGTAATTCGTAACGCAGGTTAGACTATGACTCCTCCCGCTTTAGGATCTTGTTCTAACAGGAGGGTTGGATTCTAGGGCGACGGTCACTCTTTCAAACGTTCCTGCAGCGTCCAAACGTCTCCTTCCGGAGGCTCTACGTGAAGACCTTGCGATCGATGGTCCTTTACGGTGCTCCAATCGCAATAAAAGCATGATCGTTACGGAAGAACGGGTTGAACGAGTCTCAAAGGATCCTAGCCATCCGGATAGGGCTACCGCACGGCCTTCTGCGAAGCGGTGAGCGTCCTTGTTCGGATATCACTGTGGGTTCTGATAACCACAGTTCTTGTGTGTGTGTGTGTGTTATACACGAATGGCTCGTGGAGGTCCAAAAACTCCACTACCGCAAAAAATAGCGGTACAGCAGAGTTTAGACCCGATCTCATGGTGTCTTGAAGACAGCGACTATCAATCGCAGTGATAATTCCCATCTTTGAGAAGTGATAAGACCATGAAAAAAAAATTAGGAAAATCTCGCATCATAAAATTATACAAATCACCACCGATATTCTTCGAAAGTGCTAGTAGGTAGACAAAGTTGGATCAATAATATTTATAAACATGATAATGTTTCTTATCTCTCATTATAATGGAAAAAATAACCACGTAAGTAACATAGTGATGAGCGGTTGATTCACGGATTGGTGACATTCCATTACATATTGAAACATATCTTCTTGCTGCATTTTAGTTTTATCTTTTTTGACAATTCTTACGACACTTTTTCAAAAACCAGATTTGGCACCATGTAACACACCAGGCAATTGAGCTACAAATGTCAGTCAGATAGTCGCTTCAAATAAAACACGACATCCAGTTCTACATCCAGTTAGACTGGAACCCAACCCCAACTTACACCACCTACCCCGTTCGTCAGGAAGAGTGGAAACGGTTAAAGATGTGCAGTGTTCTACAGGGATCGGTACTCGGTTTTCACGACCCTTGGAACGCCTCACCGCCGGGTTCCCAATTAACGGTAGGAGAAGTTCACCTTTTCGGCGTCGGGCCGACGATGAAGTACCTGGTGTTATCGACAGCCGGCGGAGCACTTTCGACGTTTGGCTCCCAAACTAAACCAGACTGGGGCTGCTGCCCAACCTGGGAATTCGAGACGCCTCCTGTCGGAGACTTTTCACAGGAATTGTTTGCTCTTTATGGGCGCCGTCGCTCGGCGGGTGATGTCATTACTTAGATGATTTTAACCCACCGAAAAAAAAAACTAACCCCAACTTCGTTGGAAAAGTTATCGGCAGATTTCATTTATATAGCTCACCTTGTTTAAAAATCGCCATACACATAGTGTCATCAACTGGTTATCCCCTTTTCTACAGTATTTTAATGTGAGAGGGGTACAACTGCAACTGGCTACTGTACTTACCTAACCAAAAAATTTTGGTGAAAATGATTATGATGATAAAGAAGTAAAAAACAAATAACAAAACGACGTGTGTATTATTGGGCTATCGTTAATGAGCACCGGGTTATCGTCGTCAGTCAGTCGCTATGCGAGTATGTAAAAGTAGGCGATTGTAACTTGTTACCTATTGCTTTATATCTACACTAGCCTCTGCTAATGGCTTCGCCTGCACGTAAACAATTTCTTTTTCTTGGGTGGGAAATCATTAAATAACTTCTCTTGCTCGGAATGGAACGAGAGGATATTTCAGACTTTTACTGACTAAAACCCACCTGTATCCAATTGAATGCCCTTTGACATTCAGGGTCTTGCTAAATCTTTCGAACAATGCTGCAACCCTGGCAGGCATCGACCTTAACGGACGCCATAACTCACGTTGATATCCCTTTGAGATGTACGAGTAACATGGCCGATGATACGTCTATTGTGTTCTCGGGTTCTTCCTGGAATGAGGTTAAACTGAGTGCAGAGGCAGGAATGGCGCGGGTAGCTGTTTGGTTAAAAGATAACTTACTCTCATTGAACACTAGCAAAACCAACTACGTCTGTTTCAGTGTCAGTAACAAAACACAGCCTACTGAAGATTTAAAGATAAAAGTGCACACTTGTGAAGACACGACTCTTTCAAGTTGTAACTGCTCTTTGATTGGAAGAGTCACTGAAACCAAATATCTGGGTGTTATAGTCGATCAAACGCTGTCCTGGTACCCCCAACTTGAACAAATGTCTGCCAGAATAAGGAAACTTAGCTGGATCTTCAAAACCCTAAGACATATTGTCCCAACCAAAATGGTGAACTCCAAGAACCGTCCCAGATATCTTCTTAACGAAATATATGTAGCTCTGGCCCAGGCTGTGCTGCTGTATTGTATCCCGATTTGGGGCGGGGCAGCTAAATCAAAATTTATAAATGTAGAACGAGCGCAACGAGCACTAATAAAAATTATGTATTTTAAAAACAAAAGATTCTCTACTGAAAGCTTATACCAAATAAGTGGTCTACTTTCGGTTAGAAAATTATACATAACCCAAACCACTCTAAAAAAACATAAAACTCTACCATACATTAAAAAAAATAAAACAAAAAGGAGAATAGATTTAGTTGCCCTCATTCCCCAAACGAAAACTATATTTGCGAGCAGGCAATTTAATAAACGTTCTGCTCAACTGTACAATAAAATAAATAGACATGTGTACATATATAATAAAAACTACCGAGACTGCAAAAAAAGTATAGTGGACACAACCACTACAACCACCACAACCACCAACCACTACACAACCACTTACGTATGACAAAACCGAAAAACTTCTGGAACACTTTGGGTAGCCGATTCTAGTCCAACCAACGAGCATATCACACTATACTACACCGCATCACACACACCACACTACACCACACCACACCACACTACACTACATCACACCACACCACGCCACACCACACCACACAACACAACAATATAATATACTTACCAATTAGATTTTTAAGATATTCTTGTAGTAATTTAACTAATTAAGAACCAGTTTACTTATGTTCCTACTTTATTTATTAATTTATTTTTTTCGTGTGTCACAGCACAAAAGTTTTTGTAACCTTTAGTTTATGTAGAGTACGGCAATGATATGGAAGCGCGGAGTCTCCTAATACAGGCACTGTTATGCTTAAAAGGAGGCTCCAAATACTTGTTAATATGTTATGGCTAATTGTGACAATAAACCATTTTGTATTTTTTTGTATTTTGTATTTGTATGGCGCTGTCGTGTTGGACTTGGAGCGTCCCATTACTCGCCGTCCGCCAGCCCACGGTGAGCGAGAATCGACCTGCAACTTCCAACGCCCGGAGCGTCGTAGTCACCAATCACCTCAACAACATGGTGCTGCTCCGCCCAAGCGGAGCAGTCCTCCATCGTGTTCTTTGGGTGATACGGATAATGGTGAGATCCAAAACAGGAACCTCCCGAAATAAATATGTCTGATGATAACCCTACATCAGGCCGAAAGTGAAGATGCCTCTCTACCCACTTCGTGATTGTTACACAATCATGGCGATAACTTGTACCTACATGATGCATTTTTAAATATTCGTAAAGTATGCTATAAAAACCATTGTGTTTAATCAAGTAAAATAAAGAAAACTTGCCACTTAACACCTAACCTAACATTTTTCCAACCTGGTTTGGCTGGCTTCTGACTACGTGCCGTTACGACTGACAAAGATCTACAAATGCCAACCAGAATATACCTACGTCTTGAACCTATGCTGATGAAAATCGAAAATTGGAGAAGAATGCGTTGCAGAGAGGTGTTTCGCAGTAGTCTTCTGATAATGATCGTTGACGGTGGTTTTAGTGAGGTAAAATTCCCACACTCCCCGACCGTTTCCCCAAATCTCCCTGAAAACATAAAAATAGACAAACATCTCGGTATATAATAGGAAATCACCAATCTTTGGACCAACCACGGTAAATCGACCCGTGCTGCTGTGTACAACTTTATAAGGTCACATTACGAGTTTCGTTATAATGGCAATATACTTAGTTTATTTATTTTAGTACTATTTCTTAAATGTTCAAAAATATTTTTGATCCAACTTCCCCTCCCATTCCCTTTCTTCTTCCCTTCGAATACTATTCCCGATATTTATAGTTTTGAGATGCGAGATTCGTCCCATTTTTTTCTCCCTTTATTTCTGACTTACGTTTCACTCAAACTTCTAACTTATCGTATGAGTTAAAAAAAGTGATTGATACAATAATGTTAAACTATAAAACGGACCTATAGTTAAAACAAAGTCATTAGCGTCATCTTACGGATCGCGTTAGACGTTGAGACCCTGGCTTGAACCATCAGTTTGTACTGTGAATCAAAGATGGCGCTTTACTAAAACGTATCGCGATCTGAACATTTTGAGTTCTACGTGTAGATGGAGCTACCTACACCATTGTGACGATATTATAAGATACCTACCTAAATAAATAGAAGTTAATAAATGAGAAAAAGGTATATTTATTGGCATTTTTTGACAAATAATTTTTAAACAGATGTGAAATTAAATGTCACAATAAATCAGCCGGTGTCTTAACGCTGTTTTTCAACGGTTTGTAAACTTTGTTGAATTATTGTGAAATGATTTTCAGTTTTTTGCAGGTTTCCATAAGCAATATAAGTTTTGGTTACGGTTTCGGCTGAAACTGAAAAAGGTGCCAAACATTCGAAATGCATTTGGTTTCGGCTAAAAATCGTGTTTCGACCATTCACCGTCAGTAGATACCTACCTATTTCATTTATGAAGGTAGGCGTTAGGTATAGATATCCCAAACGTACGAGTAAGTATACCTACGACTGGTCACGCTACGATCGCGGCAGTAAGTCACCTCTTTGAAGAGTGGTTAAAAAGGCGCCAAGTCATATTCACCTTTCCCCTGACGCAAGTCCTCACCGAACGTGACTAGTTCTGGGGGTTTCTGTTCCGGATTTCGGCGGCAACCTCTAGCGCCCGGCTCTGATTCAAGCGAAAGTCGCAGGGTGATCCTCGGTGACGACGAGTTATCATCACCATTCGGCAGAACCACCTCGATTTGTCGATAGCGCGTAATTTCACTTGCGCTTCAACGAAAACCTAAGAACGTAGGGGCCCAACAGTGCCGATGAAATGCCTAATTCTCAAAATGGCAAGCGAGTCGCAAAAGGACTACTTCTCAAAATGGCTAATTCTCAGAATGGCCAATTCACTAAATGCACTCGATGTCCGAAGCGAAGAGCTAGCAAAGATTGCGGCCACACGCGCATGCGCGATGGTACCCTCACACCCCAGCCGCCGGGATCCCGATCTCGATTTCCGGCTACCGTAAGCGCAGGATTGCGGACGGTGAGCAATGGGTAGCTCGCCGTCCGACCATCCGAAAACGTCCGTAAACGTCCAGACCGAGCCCAAGTCGTCGACGGCGCGTATTGTTCCACGCGCGCCTTAAGAAGATGTCAGCAAACCGTAAGGGCCGAGCAGGGTCGAAGCCTACTGGGGCTAAGGGTTGGTTTCTGAAAGGAAAACTCGACCCTGGTATGAAAAGCAATGAAGAAACAAGAGTGGGTTTTCAGTCAGTAAAAGTCTGATACGTCCTCGCGCTCTGCCCAAGAGCGGGGGATGTCATTAGATGATTTACCCGATAATGTGAAAGTAAAACTGTCTGTCTGTTTTTCTGTTATGCTTTCACGGTTTACAGAACCAATTTGATGAAATTTTGTATGAGGGAAGCTTGAACTCCAAGGATGCACGTACCTAGGCTATCTATCCGACTTCGAATCCGTTGGGTATGGCGAGTCCGCAATAACCAACGTTCACGCGGACGAAACCGCTGGCTAGTTCATCATAACTCTCTTGTAAATTTTTTTTTTTTGTTGACATCCCCCCATGTCATAATAATTATCAATCTGGTAGTCTGTTCTTTTCTGACCATATCAGTTTTGGTCTACGTCTCTCTCTCTTACCGTTTTTACAGCCAAGAAACACGCTATCTTATTTTTATTTATTTTTTTCAAAAATCTTGTCTTTCTGCAGCATGCCTTGTAGCTTTAGACTGCCGAATAGATTTCAACAAAGAAATCAATAAATTGGGTTTATATTTTTTCGGAGGCTATTCCAAACGAGCTTTTAATAGCATTTTTTTCATAGCAAGCTTTTATAGCTGGGTATATCTAAAATAATTACTACTCGTCAAGACGAATCATACGAGCCCAAACTCGATGAGGTTGTGTCGTTTAAGTACCAAGTGCCTATAGCCACCTTCCGGTTCAATCATCGGAACAGCTGCATGTCATAATAATTTTGCATTGTCATCTAATTTACACGTGCATACAAAATTTAAGCTCAGTCGGTAACCGGGAAGTGGGTCAAATTTAATTTGCAAGATTTAATTACAGACAAACATCGGGACATGTGAAACTAAATAAAAGCTTGTAAAATAATATATACACCACTAATTTGTAATTAGTACAAATACTTATAGGGCTTATTAGAATAGCGGGGTTACCATGACGTTCAAAGTAAGATTATTTTAATCTTGTTTCGGCGTGAGTAAGAGATGGCGCTAGACAACCTGTATAGCTCTGTCTCTTACCCACACTAAAACAAGATTAAAACAATCTTACTTTTAAACGTCATGGTCTAGGTCCAGGTCTCGTTATTATTTAGGTAAAGTTTTAATGAATAATATTCATAAACATTAAACTTATTAGAGTTTGTTTATGTCCTAAAATGTCACTCAATTTATGAAAATATTGTACAGGCTATTGATTATGAATGAAAAACAATAGACAATCACTGCGCGTAGTATTTCCTAGTAGTAATTGTTGTGAATAAATGATCCAGTTACGAATTTACCAATTATGAAAAATTTTGTGGCCAATTTTGGAATTTCGATTTTTTACTTTTGACTACACAAATATGACCAGTAACAGGTACGGATTAAGCCTCATTTTTTTGTGTAATAATTAAAAAATAGGGGTGTATAGTTGTATTTTATCTCACGAAATAAAAATACCGAACATAAAAATATCTGTTAGTAAAAGTTAATTTCTAGAAGTCGCATTTTTTAAAGTTTTTGATGTTCTTTACAAAAATAGAAGCAGAGGTTACACACAGCTTACATATGTAACATACGTACAAACCATTAAAAAGGATTAAGGGAAAGAATCCACTTTGCATTTGAGTCATCCAGCAAAATGGTGGACCCTCATATTATAGAAATATTTTGTAACTTTCCACACAAAATCGTGCCTAATTAGTTAAATTACGGGTACAATGATATATGTGTGCTTTTAGTAAGTGCAATTTAGTAAATGTTCACATATTTCAGTTAAAGTATTCTGAAGACCCCATCATAATCCTTAGGTACTAATGTTATAAAAGCGAAAGTGAGTTTGTTTATTTGGTACGTATTCACACCTAAATGGGAAACCATTGTTGATGAATTTTGGTACGGAGATAGTTGGGACCCTGGAGACCGACATAGGCTAATTTATAAACGCTAGCTTGTAGTTACAATAAAGGAAAAAGATTTATTAAAATTTTCATTTTGGTACCAATCGATCTTTAAGAAAATCTCTTGTAGGATAACTAATAAAAAATGTTAAAAAAGAATTAGCAATCAAAGTACCATGTTTTTAACACGTATTTCCTGGAAGTAGTAGTAGTAGTAAATCATTGGGTTACCGAATGCTGAGTTTTCAGGCGTTATCTCTCTTTTTTCGCGTTGCCTTTTCATCAAACATCGCGTTGGATTGCGTTAGATGAAGTACCAAGCTTTTAAACCTTACTCGATGTTGACGATAGGCCAGTGGAAAAGCAGCCTCCCAACAATAGGTGATCGACGACAACACTGATAGTTTAAACATTGATGCAGAAACAATATCTCAATAATAACAGTAAGTCTTGTGCTGTTTAATAAATTACAAGTAAATGCAGGTATAAACGACCCCTGTAAGGCATTTTTATCAAGTATATTTTTGTTGGATAACTGATGGAAGGAATTAGCAATTAAAATACCAAGTTTTTTAAACATATTTATTTATAAAAATACATAATACATATATAAGTTTATGTGAATCTGAGATCTATCTAGCTGACTGAAAGGATAATTGAGTCACATTTTCAAAACTATGGATTTCTAGATATTTAAGACTCTATGAACACGAAATTCACATCTTAGGTGGGCAGTACGTTAAGATTGTTCATCACACAACATTTACTACATAATATATAAATATTTGATAATATACATCAACAATAAATACATACACTATATAAATAAATATTATACCAACATAACATAAATGCACTTTACTTTCAATAACGCCAAGTCGTAAAATCATTTAGCTAGATTTCGACATTTAGTTGAAAATTCAAATTACTTGCAAAGGAATATTAGCACTAGTCTACAATTCTAATGATACCATGTTGGATACATTTTATTCATAGAAAATTAACATTTCTTTACGCTTGGCGTCAACACTCCAAAAACTGCTTATTCCATGTGGGGAACTTCGATTTCAGGAGTGTGCTTGTGGTGGATAAGAACATCTTGGAACCACAAGTTCTTGACGCCCTCTATTTGCCAGGGGTAGAGGGGCCTGTTGACTGGGAAGCCGAATGGCTCGTCGGTCAGGTGGTGAATATTGGAAAGACCAAGAGAGAAAGTGAGGTCAGAGGCAGCATTGTGGGCGACCTTGGGTGCGCGGTACTCGGAGATGTAGACCATAAGGACGTACGGCATACCACCAATGCGACCTGTGTAGATGAAAAGAGGTATAAAGTTTTAGCAGGGCTGACGGTAAAATTTGTAAATCTATAAAACTGTTTCATTTTTTACAATCCAAATTTTTTCCAGGTTTATTTTAATACTTTAAACTCTTATGACTTGTTTTATCAGTTTAATTATGTGGTTTACTTCTGGCAAAATGGAACAAAACTCCTATTTTTTTCGTGAAATATATCTAGCTGATAGCTGTTAGTCAACCAAAATACAGGCCTTTAGCGAAGCTAATTAATAATAATAATAGAAAAATCATACCTTTAGGCAGCAGAAGATGCTGACCCAGTTTATCCATGCTATCAGTCTGGTCGATGTTGAGCTGTCCCTTGCCTTGAACCGCCTTGTCAACAGTTTCGTAAACTTGGTAGGCAGAAGCCCAGTCCCTGCCAGTGTTATCAACAGAGTCGCGTGTGATGACGGATTCTCCCACAGGTACTGCAAATAGTTTCATTTAAGCTTTTTATAAACTCCTAGTTTTGTTACAACATCATCTGAAGTACGCTAAACTGTGCTTTCATTGAACCACTTCACATATTAGAAAAGCATTGTTCTAGATAGGCTTCATGTAACATCCTGTCATCATCAACATCATCAGACTTTTTAATGTTCCCACTGCTGGGACTCAGTCCTCTTCTCTAGGAGAGGGAATAGGCCGTAATCCACCGCGTAGGTCCAGTGTGGGTTGGTGAATGTCACATGTCTTCGAATTTTTGGTTCTAGGACATGCCGGTTTCCTCACGATGTTTTCCTTCACCGTTTTGAGAGCAGTGGTAATGAAAATAAATTACACAAAGTAATGCGCCTTGTTTTAACGCCGGTTTGAACCCGCGACCTACAACTCGTAAGCCGAAGCCATTACCACTTGGCCACCACTGCTCTCAACATCCTGTCACCTACTCTTATTTATTGATTACATTTTTATTGTATGCAAAAACACCACACTTTTAAGAAATATTAATAGTAAATTGTACAAACTTACAGTCGTAAACGAACTCATCCAACTGCATGAAGTTCTGGCTGTTAAGATGAAGAGGGATCTCATGGCCGTGGCTGTCGTGTTTGGGTGCCAGGAAGAACTTAACCAGAACGCTCTTAGCAATTTCGCTCTTGACATTGACGCGAACTTGGAACTTTTTGTGGTTCAGTCTTGGGTGCTGTACCAACACGCTGACTTGGTCGTACACTTCCTTGGCTATTAACAAAAGGTTAATTAAAATTTATCTTTATAAGGAAATAAATCAGGCAAAAAAAAATACAAATAAAATAATACCTTCTTCCTCATTCAAATGCAAATGAGCTGATACATTCAAATAGCTGTATTCGAAGTAAGTCACCATCTTGTCAACGTCAACCTTCTGGATCTGGACCTGGGGCAAGGCAAGCTCTTCACGCTTGTATGGAGGAAGTTTCTCCTGCCAAGACTGGAATAGTCCCAAGACACGCTTCCAGATCATATAGAACGCGGGGTCACGCAGAGCAGTCTGGTAGTGTTCGAGAACCGAGGGGACGACTAATGGAACGAAGCTAAAAAGGTAAAAACAAGGTCAACATATGTATCTTTGAATTCATTTGTACTCTACACAAAAGGCTAATAAACAACTCACTGGTGGAAATATTGATGTTCTTGAACAAGGGAGTTACCCAGAACCTTCTTCCAGATGCTTATGAAGTCCCTGTAGTACTGCACATTTGGTGAGTCAACGTTTGCCTCAATGACACGTCCCAAGACCTCAATAGCTTCAGGAGCACGCAAGTTAATATGCTCACCGAGGTTCTGCAAAATAAGGTATGCTACAAAGACTGTTGATAAAAATAATTTAACAAATAAGATACCAAAATAAAAATTAACTTACGTTAATTAAGTAACCCTGGTCGATGGCATCACGAATGCGACGCTCATAATCGTAAATTTCTTGGATTTCATTAACAAACCATGGCTGGTCCAGTTGGAAGTAGTTTGGCCTGACAGGAAAAGGAACTCCATTGTGGTACAAAAGACCAGAATTGTAGCCTTCTTTAACAATCTCGTGACCAAGTTCAGGAATTTCACCGAGACCGTTAGACAGTCTCTCCATGTAGTAACGAGCAACAATCTGTTTGTGCAAGAACCAGAACCATTCTCCACGTCGGTGTCTGTTGAAAGGAAGAACTTCACTGTTCAACCAGCTCGGTTGGGCAAGATGAAGGTTGTAGTAGAAGGTGTTGAGGGTATAGTCGTGTGTAAAGTAGGCAACGGGAGTGCTCTGGCTATTGTAGTAAGGCCAGATCGTATCATTCCACCTAATGACTACATTCTCGTCCCATTTGTAGGTAGAGGGGTAGTGCTCAATCATACGGAAACCGTGCGTGTTTATCCTTTGAGCGGTTGTCATAATTTCTCCGTTGTTGAAGTATGAAGGGAAAACCTCATACAAACGAGGGATGTAAATTCCTTTTGTGTCTGGTCGGGTGGCAATGGCTACACTGAGTACGTAAGCGAAGAGGTTTTCGTTGACGCGGTCTCTCAAGTACACAGCGGTCTTGTAGAACGTATCATAGTTCTTGGCTGAGTAAAGCACGTTGTAGAGGGTGGTTGCCTCAAATTTGTGCTCAGATTCGAGGATGGAGAACGGTACAGCACGAGGAAGTACCCACTGGTGCTCTAGCATCTCGATGAAGGTAGTCACAGCAGTAACATTCTAAAACCAAAACGTTTAGGTTATAGCAGAAGAACTTACCGAAGAAAATACAGTATTGTGAATCAAAACTCTTTAACACGGGTACATACGCTATAGTGTTCAATGTTTTTTTCGAGACTCCATGTTTTAGAGATGGTCTGGCAAGATTCAAAATGATTCGGCTCATGAATGTGGAAGAACAGGAACATCAAATCCAATTGACGTTGCAAGAAGACTGGGTCCGCTGGAAGAAGAAACAGAGTTCGTTATATCTGTTGTTTTGTATTCTAGTCAGGAAACTCCCATTTTATAGCTACACATTCCTGTTGAAAATTCTACGATTTTATCTCGATTGAATACTTTATGAAAACAACAAAGTTTTATTCTGACTTTCTGTCTCATAAGAATATTCGAATTTTATTATTCTATATAACCCTGAATCTCAACTTTTTGCACTTTCACAGTTTATTTTTGATTTTATTTTTATTAGCAGTGCCCTTCTAAAAGCAAAAATAAATAAGTTAATTTAAAACCGAGCTTAGATTCTAGCCAACTCAAATGTAACAAAAATACAGTGTCATTATCAAGTACAACATTACTGATAGAAAATTAAAATCAGTTTGCTTAGTTTAAAATTTTAAACGTCATGGACCATGTTTTAGCAACCGAAATTCAGTTACTATGGTTGATTTATTTGGTTACCTGTAAAATTTTCCTTTTGTAAGAAAATCTATGCTATGTAGTAGAGAGTGAATAAACATAACTTATACATAAACTTAACTTAGCGGTCTTATCGCTGACAGCGATATCTACCAGACAACCTTAGGATTATTAGCTAAGTACGTACATACATATCCTTTAAGGTTTATGACGTAGTTGTTGGCTCTCTTATGGGTAAATTATAAAAATATGTATTGTTTTGAACCCAAACTAGATTACTAAGAAATATGCCTTAATTTCGCCGAGTTAAAAATTTGAAATAACTGCTACTTATAACAAGTAAAAAAGTAAAAGCAAAATTAATATCACGGGCATCCTATAAAGATTACAAAGAAAAATAGCTAAAAGCTAAGTAAAATTGAAACCATTGCCACTTGTAGCAATTTGGTATAAAAATATTTGAAAATATGTTAAATGAACTTACCAGCTTTCTGCGACACATTGTTCCTCACGGGTTCCGTAAGGACCCCGGCCGTTAGGAGAGCCAATAAACACAACACCAAACGAGCCATGTCTGCCAGTGCCGATGCATCTGCTGCAACACCTATTTATACGTACCTTTATCGCAGGTCACAATAATTACTAAAGTTATCAATGAACATTTTGTAGTAAAAGTGCTGATAAATTAGACAGTAGGTGACGAACTAACGACTTTCATTCTGTACTTAAGATCCGATAACGCATCAATAACTTTTTCATTCTCTCTATTCAGTACTTACGTTTTGTTGAATTCTGTTCGTTGTGGTCGTTCCACACACAAACAATTGCCGCTTGATGCAGCCGGAGTCACGAACTTGAGCAATAAGCCCTAACAATAGGTGATTGACGACAACGGTGATGGTTTAAACATTGATGCAGAAACAATAACTGGTCAGGTGCTGTATATTAAATCGTAATGCAATTTGGTGTGTAAGATAGCAAAAGGTTTAGTAGTGTCAAATGAAATTGTATAACATTTTATGGGCTTTCAACAGGTGATTATTTCTTTGACCGATAAATTGAACAGCCTGTGTTTCAGTGTCTTCGGCTTTCACTTTGTTCTTTATTGTTTATTTATATAAACTTACATACAATCATACCTCACCAATGTCGGCCGCATTACTGCTATTGTACTATAAGGTCTAAAAGGTAGGCAGAAACGTAATTTTGTGCGTCACTAACCACTTATTGTGCGATCGTCCGAAAACCTTTACATAACTTATTGAATGCTGCTCAAGACGATAAGCTCCACAAAGCACCTTAGCCTATACAGACACCCAGATACTATCCGATCTTCCATAATTGATTGGATCGCTTGCAGTTTCGCAATATCAATAGGGATGCAGGTAGCGCGATAACGTCAATGCTAATCGGTTTGTTAAAGACAAAGGCTCACATAGGAGACCGATAATTGGCAGAGAAGTCTGATGCAGGTCTGGTCTGTTTGGGTTAAACTAAAAAACTACTGAACTGACTTTTATGCGGATGAGTGATTCATGAAGAAGGTTCTAGTGTATAATGCACGCATAGATAGCAGAGAAAAGCCGAGAAACTCAAATATTTCTAACACCCTTGCAAAAACGAAGTGGCTGAATTTATTGTTGAAAGGCTTCCGAATTTTGAAAGGACCAGTATCCGTACTTAAAACAATTGGGTTTTTCAACAAGTTTCGTAGTACTAAAAAGACAAGGCACTAAATAGTCCTGTTATTGTAAGGCAGGAAATCATACAATGACTTCTCCCACTCTAAGCTCTTGCTCCTCGCAAACGGGCGTGACAACTTTTACCGACTAAAAATACACCTATGTTCCTTTTTTGCCTTTGCTCTCCAGGACCACAGGTTTCCCTTTCAGAAGTCAATCCATGGCCCTAGTAATCTTTGGCCAACTAAACCAAAGTGTCCTTGGTTTTGCTAACTTCTCCATGAGGCACGCGTGGAACACTACGCTCCATTGACGACTCGGGCCTGGTCCCGATAGTTACCGGACGGCTGGACGGATTGCTCGTCGTCCGCAAGCCCACGACTATTTACTTACCCCTGAATGTAGAAAATATGTACAGACAGCTGCAAGAAGTAAGTACCCCTCTCACGTTAAAATACCTTAGAAAACGGGAATAACCAGTAGATGACGTTGTACGCACCTATCACAATGTAATCAGCCAGTTTTTGTTTCAAAGTTCATCGAAATTTTACACCATTCCTATATAACAAATTCTAATTTTTGAACGCAATCTCTGTTGGCTGTCGCACGTACTGAGCTAATTCTATTTTGATTCATATACGAGACTAATTTGACCTATTCAAAATACAGTCATGTGCAGTTGGCTTCCAAAGTAGATTGCATATTGTCGTGTAAAGTTTCCAAGGGTTAATTTATTATTGTTGACTATATCTAGCCTATACTGTCCTACTACTGGGTAAAGGCCGCCCTCCATTTCTACCATTGTTCCCGTCTCTGCGTCATTTCTTGTCAATTCCTAAGGAGGACATCTAAATTGTTCCACATTTGCCTTCTTGGTCTACCACGACCCCTTCATGCGATTTCAGGGCACCAACTTTGTGTTTTACTGGCTCACCGCTCGATCGATATGCGGCAAATATGTCCAGCCCAATTTCACTTAAGCTGGGCAGCCTTTTGAGCCAGTCAATGATCAGTGTTTTGGAGCGAACATAAAAAAGCTAAAAGCCGCTTCTAGCTTCTCCGGCCACAAGCTGTCGCGCGCTTTAGTTTTTTTTGCGGCCGCTTCAAGCTTTTTTTGTGACCGCTTCTGGGTTTTTATGTTCTGGCTTTATTTTTGTGGCCCGTACACGGAGACGCTAACTACGCTCCATAGCACGTCACCCTGATGACGTGTAAAACTGTCAAGACAAACCAAGAAACTAAACTTTCAACGTGTTTGTGAATGTAAGATTGCTAATCCTTACTTATATTATAAAAGCGAGTGAGTTTGTTTGTTTGTTTGTTACGTCTTCACGCCTAAATGGCAAAACAGATTTTGATGAAACTTGGTACACGAATAGAACATGTCCTGGAATAGGACATAGAATAGTTTTTATCCTGGAATATTTTTTTGCTATCACGCGGGCGAAGCCGCTGGGAGCAGCTAGTTTTATTATAGATAATGTTTTTGTTACCACCCATGTGGTTGTGGTTTGTGGCTGACGTTCTTTGTCGAGGGTCACCAGTTTGGTGGTAGGTGGAACAGAGAGTAGAGTCCCACATACCTCCGTTGAAAAGGGAGGATCCTCCAACCAGACCGGGTGTTATAGTCTGGTGGGCGACTGCCCCATAGTTGATGTCGGGCTGTCGTATATGTTCAAATCGCGCGGAGAACTCTGATTGCGCGATGCAGGATTTCGTGTTTTCTTCGTAGTTCTAATGTGGCGTCATAGATGTTGCTACAGATGGTCTAAGGAATGGATAAGAAAGACTAAAAAGTTCTTTCTAACAACAGCAGACGACATCGCGGCTTACCAAGAAAAAGACAAGGAGACTAGCTGCTAGACTTGCACCGGAACTCTGACCTGCACTAGCAGATAACAGAATTATGTGGTAAAGTGAGAGGTGCTTTTTTCCGTACAATAGAACAATAAAAAGAACAATCTAGGCTAGTTAGTTAGATTTTCTTTTTTATCTAGTGTAGGTCATCGTTCCGCTCGCTTATAATAACACTATTTTCCGTGCTTAACAACCTTATTAAAATTTGGTAAGGTGACTCATTAATTTTTATTTTTATTATAAAAGTAATTTATCCATATAAAAATCCGTTTAATACAAAATAAGTTAGAAACCTTTCAGACTTGATGAAAGAAAAAACTGTCAAGTAACAGAATAAGGATGCAGAAGTTGTTATGTGACGTCTGGGTCGAAGCCTACCGGGGTCGGGGTTATCCGAAAGGAAACTAGAGCCCCGGTATGAAGGCTAGGAGGAACGGCGCGGGGTTTTTAGTCAGTAAGAGTCTGACACTATCTCCCGCTCCACCCAGGGGCGGGTTTTGTCATAAGATGATTTTTCCCGTTGACAAAAAAAAATAAAGTGTCATTAGGTTACGAGTGTACAAAAGAGACCCGGAACACCTATCAGCAAGTCATACAAATATTGAATCCTTGCGGGAATCGAACCCGCGACATACAGCACAGCTAGCAGCAGCCAATGGCTCAACCACTGCACCAACCGGGCTGTCAAACAAATTACAGAAAGTAAAGCACCTGGCGTGGCTTATAAATTGGATGCGGCAACTGCGGGTTGCATTCTAACACTAGTGCTTCACTCAAAGCGGGAGAAGTTATTTGATAATTTCAAGTTGGACCACTAGGTCACCTGAGCTTTTAGCGTATGTTAGCTTGTATACCTATATGAACATTAGATTCAGTATATGCAAAACCCGAAACACGTGTTTTTGTATTTTTCTGTAAAGTATTTTTTATTTTTATGTAAAGTAATCTGTATTTTTATGTAAAGTATTTTGTATTTTTTTTTTTTGAATCATAAAATTCACAAAGTAATATAAGTTTTATCTTTGTAACATGATTCAGAAAAAATATATTTTTGCTTGTTATGTGACTTAGGAGTTGTTTTGCTTCCGCAACCAGCTGTGCGCTGGCGTCTAATGCCCACAATGACCTGCCATAACCTGTGTACTTGTGTCGGTAGTGTCCAACTTGTAACTTTTTTAAAAAGTTTTGGAAATAATATATAAAATGGCCGATTCAGATACTTATTCTGAACAAACTAAATTCATATTTCGCAAATATTAAAAATAATGTTGTATTATGTATTTCTATTCGTCTCTGTGTATATTTTAAACATTACCAACGCTTTCTATAAAATAAGATAAGGTTTTGCAATAATACAACGACCTCATTTCCATGAGTTCATCTATTAATAGATTTGTTATTTACTTACTACTGTAAGTCCATGTAATCGATGTTAGCGTCGATTTCATGCATTTTTCATTTCACTTTATATGTCATCAGACACGAAGATTTCACAACATAAATTAGTCATGTGTTGAGTTATCGAAAGTAATAATTATAATAAAAAAAGGGATTTTTGTTGGTTAGTTTGTAAGAGCTGTTGGTAGCATCCGTCTTGGAGTTACTTACAGCTCTTACGGGGTCTAATCGGGGTTGGGGTCTCGGTTGGGGCATTAGAACGTCCGTTCGTGCCATTTAGCTTTACTGCTTCGCAGAAGGAGGTGGCCGCCGCCCATTTCTCCTTGCTCCGGACCTTGCCCTGTACCAGGGACCGGCGCGAGAGTTCGCTGCCGTCGATCGCCCCCAAGAGGATACGAGGGTGCTTCACCCAAGCGGGGCACGTCCATCGTATGCTCCACCGTTTCCTGTGGTAAAATTATTATAATATGCAATAATATATATTTCTGAACAAATGGACGGGTTCTTCAAAAAAAATTCTATCAGACAAGGGCGAAGCCTAATGCAAAGCTTGTCATTATTGTTCTGTTTACAGATGAAGCAAATGTCACTGATATACATAATAACACACTCAATTAATTGCAAATATAAAACTATATTGCAATATTTCATTTATTTTCACAATAAGTCATCTTTTGATTGCGGTATCACTTTTTCTTTTCATAACATTATGATTTAATTAGCCACGCACTGAGAAGATGCACTTTCTCCTTGATTTACTTCAAAGTTCAATTGTAACGGAATAAGTAATCGCCTTTCTACCATCGGACAACCCGACGTAAGTACGGCAAGACAGTATCCACCATTAGGTACATTGTGGACAGGGCCCGATCTAAAAGGGGGGGCAAGCTGGGCATTTGCCCAGAGCGGCAAAACTGAAGGGTGGCCAAATTGACCTATTCCTATCTTCCAATCCAGCCATCCACACCCAAGTTGGCAAGTTGAGAATTTTATGTGCCATCTTCTAACCTACTTCAGGTTGGATAGTAGAAATATTTAAGACTTAAGACTCATGACTTATATGGTTTTGTGTATGTAAAGGGCGTCAAAAATTTTCTTTGCCAGATTTTAGATTTAAAAAAAAATCAATGAAGCAATGAAAATTTTTGAAAATTTTTGATTTAGCCAGATCCTAATTGTTGACACCTCTCCGGTCTTCACTAAGCATTTCAAGGCTGGTATGAATAGACTCTGAATAGAGTTTGCTACCCCATCAACGATCGCATCACAGCTTACGATCAGGTGGAACCGCAGTCAAGCAATAGTTTGTCAATCAAAAAAAGAAAATGTTAGAACTTTTTTAGTTGATTTAATATTGATTGAGTAAAAATGCATTTGATGACTTCTCCTGCTCTAGCCAGGGCGGGGCTAAAGCGTGTCAGACTCTTACTGACTAAAACCACAGCTATGTTTCTTTAGTTGCCTTTGCGTTCTAGGACCAAAGGTAACCTTTTCAAAAGTCAACCCATGGCCCTAATAGGCTTCGGCTGCTAGACCTCTACGGTTTGCTGAAATCTCTTTGAGGTACGCGTGGAACTCTACGTGACATTGGCGACTCGGGTTACCGGACGCGTCGTCCGCAAGCCCACGCCTACGGTAGCTGGTTGTCAGGGTTGGGGTCTCAGCGACTAGGGCGTGAGGATGTACGTTCCATCACGCTTGTGGCCATCTCCTTCGCTAGCATTACTGCTTCATAGAAGGAGGCTAGCGCCACCCATTCCCTCTTGCCTCGGACCATTGCCTGTACCAGGGCTTGGTACGAGAGGTCGCCGCTGTCACCAACACAAGAACAATGTCCTACTATGAAGTTTCAGTTATGGTAGTTTTGGCAGATAACAGGCAACAACGATGTGTAATATAACAAGCTGAATTTGTTTAATTAGATAGTTTAATTTTTTTGTAAGTTGTGGTGCTTATTTCGAAATAGCAACCCCCAGCCAGCCCCTAAATTTCAATAAAATATAATTGTAATGACGTTATAATATTTATTAAAACTGTTTTTTTTTTTAATGTTTCTTTAGTAATTGTAAGATGTTTTCCTAGTAACGTTTTCATGGTTCTCACACTCAACCAGACTACTTTAATTGTATGAGCGTATGGCAATACTCATTCGTAGGCGCAAGTAAGACAGCTATTTAGGAACTTGCACTGACAAACTCTCAGCCTTTAAAAAATATCCTAGAAACGCTACAATTTACTTACGTACACTCCTTGTTTTTTCTGTCACATACACGGAGATGAATGTTTATCGAAACCCAATCAAAACATGTTTACACGTCCAATTATATAAAAACTTCGGTGGTTCGACCAATCAAAAAACGTATAGTTGATAGTATACCAATCTTTTATCTACATACATAATAGTTTTTTTAATTGATAGTGTAAATTAAAACAATAGACAGACTTGAAGCCGCTTAATAATGACCCAAAGATTACCCTGTCCGGAAACAACGCCGAAATTCAACAATAACAGATTGTAATAATTAAAAAAAAACAACTATGTTTTGCTGTTTGGCTCGTACATTAATTATAATAAATGTTTTTCTAGGATTATCGTAATTTGTATTTAAATAGTGGGTAATATTATGGAATATCTAAACGAATGACGTAAACGGAAAACTAATTCGTGATTCTATTAGCACTTAAGACAGTAATATTAACATCATGGCTTTTTTTTTTGCTTCATCTTTGTCTAATTTTCCACACAAGAGTTGTTATTGAAACGTGCCAAGAAAAGGCATTAAACCTTTTTTTTTCATATTCCACAACTATCACACAACGCCGTCTAGTCCCGAACTAAGCAGAGCTTGTGTTATGGGTACTAGACAACTGATAAACATACTTATATATTTATAAATACATACATTATATAGACAAATTACACCCAGACACAGAATAAAATGATCATCCTCATCACATAAACATTTGTCCTGGGTGGGAATCGAACCCACGACCTCCGGCATAGCAGTCAGGGCCACTAACCGCTAGACCGACAGGCCAGTCGATCACGTGATACATAACGGCAGGAGGCCGCCTGTTCGCTTTGCCTTGGAGTCACACTGTTGTATGAGCCCAGTCCCCCGACCCTCGCACTCTCTCTGTACTGTCTCTGTGTGTATCCTGATTATGAAATTCGCTGAATGTAATATGATCATGTTAGCACGTCTAGAGTTCTGGGAATTGGGTGTGTGAACTCTGTGTATCTTATTTAACAATTTTCGGCCCTAGAACGCAAAGGTTAAATAATTAAGGAATACGGGTTGTTAGGCAGTAAATAAACTGAACTCCTACTCGCAAAGGGAAGGAGTTATTTCAAGATTTTTGACGTGCATACAATAAGATGTTATTACGTTATCTAGGTATGATGTCATCACTTGTATGCTTTAAAAATCATTATATCAATGTTTTTTTTTTTCAGTGTCCTAGGTCATTTCAAAAGAATGTAAAATACAAGCGCATTTCTTTTGTTTTATTTACTTTTACAACTCCTGTTGATGGTTGCAAGGATTTTAGAAATAATTCGTATCCGGCTTCCTATAGGTCATTGGGACTTCACCACATCGGCCACATTAAAAAACAAGGCAATTATTAGTAATGAAGACGCAGCATTGGCAGGTCTCCTACAAGGTGGACCTATGACCTGGTAAAGATTGCGGGAACCGATCGATACGCACAGGACTGTTCATTGTGGCGACACTTGGGGGTGGGTGGCTTATGTCCAACAGTGGACGTTTTTCGACAGAAATGATGATGATGATGATGATGATTTACTAGTGATTGATGCTTGGTTATAAACAACAAAAAACCCAATGCGTCAGAAAAACGGGCGTAATTTTATGTTTTTCTTTTCTAAGCAGACATAAGCGCTTTAACCTTGTTTCCTAGCATTTTTTGACGAGTTTCGCATAAAAGAAAAATGTTCAAAAGCGAGAGAATGCAATAAACTCTGGAAAAGTAGAAAAAGCTTTTGTGAAATATTGCAATGTGTCAGCAACTGATTGGAAAGAAGGTAGTGGCGTTTGTGGATAGCTTTATAAAGTGAACGAAGCCTTACAGAAAGAGCTAAGGGTCTGGAATGGTGCCAGGCAAAGGTCAATGGAAGACTGACCTTTGAGTTCTGAAAGATTTGCTACATGTTGTTGTTTTCGTCAAAGAAGAAGCAAACCTTTTTGTGAATATTATATTATTAAAATTCTAGTTGCTAACGTAGCTTCCAGACAGGGAAATTCCTGTATTTTACGTGGGTATTTTAAGGTCAAGAATCTCTCAATATGGTTACAAATCCGGGTATGATCTAGAACCAGAACTTCAAAGACATCTGACATCTACCAACCCATACCGGGCCCATGTGGTGATTTTGGCCCACTCCTAGAGTAGAGGTCTGAGTGGGAATATTAAAAGACTAATTATGCTAATATTATACTAATTAACTAAACACGTGTCTTCTGAATTCTGTAAAAAGTAAAATCAAAATTTTTGGGTTTGATTACGCGTGAATTTTCAATCCCCATGTCAATACCTAACATTTTGGTCTTTGTATAGCCTACAGCAATCGGATTAGGAATAGATACCGTTACTGGAGAGCAGTGGTGGCCGAGTAGTAACGGTCCCGACTTACGAGTTGTAGGTCGCGGGTTCAAACCCAGCCAGGCGCATTACTTTGTGTAATTTATTTGATCACCAATCCACCACTGCTCTCAAAACGGTGAAGAAAAAATATAGTGAGAAAACTGGCATGTCCTAGAACCAAAAATTCGAAAACATGTGACATCCACCAAGCCGCACTGGGCCCGCGTGGTGGATTACGTACGACCCATTCCCTCTCCTAGAGAGGAGGCCTGAGTCCCAACAGTGCGAACATTATAAGGCCGACTATGCTATGCTCCGTTACTGGCCAATTTTATATATGGAACAGTGTTTAACATTCCATTGTCAAAAGTAGATACCAAATATAACAAATGTGCCGGGTGTCTCAACCTCGAGTCTACGCCAACTCATTAGTAAAACGGTCCATCTCAAAAATGAGCAATTTATTAATCGAGCCTCATATTAAAATTGTTAGGAAAGGTAGAGTGCTGTGACAAGGGCCAATATATCACTCGGATGCGCCCGCGCGGCCGACCACGTCCGAAGTTTTGACGTATGAGTAATTTATTGGCTAAAAAAATAAATTACCGGATTGCCCACACATTTGTTGAGCCCAAGGTGGTTGATTCGGGTGCTCCCGCAAAAAATGATCAACGCCCGAGGCGCGATATTAACTTGCTACTTGCTCGCCTAAAACAGCTCATAAAATGAGTATGTTGTGATGTCTACACGAGCCATATGATGAGAGCTTTTGGAACAAATCGATATTGTTAATTTCTTGTTTTTGTTTATTTATTTGGATATCCATAAAAAGTTACACAATTGTACAGAAAATTACAATTACATAAAGGACTTCTAGTCGAGTGCTTCTTCAATAATAGGAGACCACGGTATGCTCATGAGAAATACAAAAAATAACAATACACAAAACAATTTTGCAGAAAAAATAAAATTATTCTAGACACACATCAACATTTAATGTTTGTTCATTATTTCGTAATAAACACGTAATTAACATACTGTACTTAATTAAAGAGACAGCAACAATACACTTCGTCGTTTCATTCATATCAACTGATAACCTTTACGCAATAAACTGTTTACTTGCAATAAAAAATAATTACCGACTCCGGGGGATATTTTTCATAGGCAGTTTCCATAATAATATAATCACAATCAAACAAGATCTCACGCGACTCAATCTAATTTGAGTGATGACAAACTTGTCTAAGAAAAAACAGATTAAAAAGCACTAAATCTAAAACTGTCAAAACTCGAATTATAAACTTTTAAAGGCCGGTTTTTTTATCTTTTACCAAGATCTTTTATCGCAAAGAGAACGCTACAATAAGCCACTTCAAACAACCTAACTATACCTAAAAGATATTTAGTTTAATTTACTGAAAACATACCAGCTTCAGCAAATTAATTCCTGAAATATTCATTAACGACGAAATGAATGTTACAAATTGCGACAGCGACTACCAAAATTCCATTTTCCTGTCGGCTACACGTTCTGCAAGTTCCATACTTGCAGCGCTAACTAAAATATGCAGTGATATTGTGTAAGCGGAATATTTGCGAGCGGAATATCTGTGAAGAATTAGCACTCTACCAAATGGAGCATAAAATCGTTTGGAAGTTTCTCGGAAAAAGCAAATGAGATAGGGGAAAAAACTAGGAGGATATTTTAATTTTCCATGAAAAAAAGCATTATCTTGTTAAAAGTGTTTTATTTGAGTGAATTATTTTATGTAGTAAGGTAATCTACTGACATCAAAGCTAGCACAGGAAACCTCAATATTTACTTCTAAAAAGACGTTTTGGAAACACATTCATTGTGCGTGCAGCTAAGGAATGGAATTCCTTGCCGGAGTCTGTGTTTCCTGATAACTACAACCTGGGAATCTTTAAATCGAGAGTGAATAGGTTTCTTCTAGGTAAGCGCGTTCCATCGTCGACCGCATCGTCGCTTTCCATCAGGTGAGATAGCGGTCAAGCGCAAACCTATCAATAATAAAAAAAAAAAAGAAAAAACAGCATTCTACCATGGTAGACCATTTTCAAGACCCCCATCACATAGGCAACCTTGATGATGCTTTGTGCTTGGGACGCCTATTATAACCTCAAAATATGACAAACTTAGCAATGGCCTATTGTTGTTGCCAAGTTACAAAAAAATCAACAGAAAAAGAATAAATAAAGTAAGACCCGTATTTTATTTAAAAAAAAAACAGTCCCACTCTAGAAATTACGTGGGAGTAATTATCCACGATACAGTGCCGTGAGTAAGTTTTAATTCACATGAACAAGATATCCAGATCCAGAATAAATTACGGATACCCGGATCTGTAGGCCATACACAACATATTCGTTACATGCAGAAATCAAACCCGCGACAAGCAGCGCAACAGCTTATTGCTCAACCACTGCGCCAACAATATGGAAAAAAAAGACACGTGCGTTTTAGACTTCGACAATTGTCATTGCTGATAAACTGTCAATCTGTTTAGAATCCAAGAACTCGGTAATTGTTCAGTATCTAGAGATAAATCTTTAATAATAAATTATTTACCTGCCTAACTATTACTGGTACAATTTTTTTTTTACAGGATCTTCATTTGTTCAGTCCTAACAAAAGATTCCATATTTAAATGGCACTGCCTACAGCCTAAATGATGTCAAAGTAAACATAGCAATCGATTGCTATATTAATATAAAAAAACTGATAAATTCTTCACATAACGACAACAATATCTCGACGTGGAGATATATCGTCTCATTTCATATTCATATATTTGTTTTCGACGCCGTTTCGCTCTGACACTTTACCGATGGCTATGTATTAATTATTCCATGCATGAGCATGCATTCATTGAACCCTGCACTCGTCACTGTCTTTGTAAATAACGAGAGCCTTGTTTTTCATGTTTTATTACATTTCACTTCAAAACGTTTTTGTTCCTGCAGAATATAGTAACTATTGGCAGTAGGCTTGCTTACCCTACATGAGATTTAAACATGACCTACCGCCGTATCAATATCACAATATGGTTGAAAGGTATTTGTTTACTATTAGTATTGTGTACCTTCGTCTTCATCGTCATCTGAGTGTGCCACTCTATTTTGTACCAATTAAACAATTACTTGTAAACTATATTAACAAACTCGAAAATCGCTTCACCAATTCTCAGTAACTTTTTGTCAAGCCTCAATGATCGATACATATGTAAATACCGACAAAAGGATCAAATGGACCTTTAAGGGCGCAATATTTCCCAGAACGCAAACTCTCACTAACATTTCTATAACACAATCCTTCATTTGAGTACTGCCAACCATAATCCCGTCTAATCCTTTACAGAGAACAAAAGGTAAAGTTGACAACAAACAAGAATATCCGCAAAATATTTTGTCAATTCTGTGTCACAACTGGTGGTCTTATCGTCCCCTTATCTTTGTTAAGAGCACCCAACCTGAGATGTTCGTTGTTACACATCTTTGGAAACACAGATATCTATCTTGTTTAGGTTTCAATTTAAATCAAAACATATAAAAATGAATCCAGAAAACCTTGGAAAATCTACTACTTAGCGTGAACTTTGGGTCATTATAATATACCTACTTATAAATTTAAAAAGTAAAAAAATATATGTAAAACCGGACATATTAAATCGAGATATTATTCAGAGTTTCTGATTATTATTGTTTTTTTTCCAAAATTCAAATAGCTACAGTTTATTTTCAAATACAGATTTTTTTTTTATAAAATACGTATTACCTAGAGCAAGTTTTGTAAAATATTCGAGTGAGTTGCAGAATAACCGAATGCCAACAGAACAATCAGGCTTTATCAAAATCTCAATCAATCTCTCTTTTTTCACGTTGCTTCTTTTTCAAAAAACCAGCTTTTAAACCATGCTCACATTGACCATAGACAGATCGGGAAGGGCCCTCTTAACACTTTCTTTTTTCTTTGGATATCTTACTTTACCACCCTTAAAGCGAAAATTAGAATGTCAATATGACACTTTTAAGTCGGATTATCCTATTAACGTCACAATACATGTTGTTTTCACGGGTTTTGCTTTCACTCGAGTGGTCCGGAATAGGTTTTGTCGGCTTGTTTTCTTTTCTTACATGTTCCGGTACAGTGCGCAAATCTTGAGAGATCTTATGTAAAAAAATAAATTAACTCAGTGTTGAGCCTGGTTAGTTTTTTTTCTATTTAGGATCGATGTTGGTTAACAGTGCAGTGTTGTAGATTTACTGGCATCGCACTTTCATGAACGTAACAAACGATGAAGAGATTGAAGTTAAGAGCTAGTTGCGTTATATGACTGTTTTTTAGGTGGGAAATCATCTAATGACATCTCCCACCCTTTGGTGGAGCAGGAGGGCGTGTCAGACTTTTACTGACTAAAACACACTTTTCATTTTTGCCTTCGTTCTAGGGCCCCGGAGTTCACTTTTGCACAACCTAAGGGGCGTTATATAACTGGGTTGCGGGGTTCTTTGAAAGAGTTACCTTGGCCCTGGAACGCAAAGAACAACTGATAAAACACAAGTGGGTTTTTTATCAGTAAAAGTCTGTCGCTGCCTTTCGCAAAAAGCGAAAAGTTATTTGTTGATTGCCCACGTCAAAAAAAAATGGTGGTAGAATGAAGACACCGTTCCGACTTTTATAAGAGTGTACTGATGTAAATCAACTTTAATAACTCAATTTGTACTAACTAATCCGTGACATAATTTCTGTAATATCCTCAAATATCTTAAGGAACATTCATTCAACATTTTAAGTGCTTTCTTCACACAATATCTTTAGAAGTTTGAATTCTTTAAGAATTCTATTAACACATAAACTGTTCCAAAACCCAGTCGTGTCGACCACACATTAAGGTATATCCCATTAAATTAACGGGAACCATTCCGAACGATTCGGAACGATGGAACCACAAAGTTCTTGTTCCGTGCTCTATGACCATAACAATCGAACCTCGTTTATTACTCGAATTAAATAATTAAGTGATGAATCGCATCTCACAATTATCTAGAAATAATAATAACAGTTCTTTTATCTCCTTTCGTTTTTCGGTCACCTCTAGGATCAGTTCTCGATTGTTTGAACAATAATACGTTCCAATCAAAAGTGCAATGATAAGAACTAGGTATTAAATGTAACAATTCGTTTAAGTATCAGCTTAACTACAGCGAAATAATGCTCAGTATTATAATTATCTGACCCTCGTGAACCTTACTTGGGTCAATTGCACCATGTTGCATTGGTTAACTTTAGTTTAAATACTTTTTTTTTAACTACTTGAAATATTATCTAATTTTAACGCTAGAAATCACAACAGTTTGACGCTTAGGTTAACTATGACAGATCACTAGAAAAAGGACAAAAAAGAAAAATATTTAGTTACTTAGTAAATATTTACCTACTTTATAAAATGTTACACAAGATAATCCAAAACAGCAAAGAAATTTTAAGACCGTCATGGTCCGTGACGCACCTCTAAGCATCTCTCAGATATCTACTTTAATATCAGCAAGTGAAACTATTTTTATACTGTCTTAAATAAAAAGAAGATTGACTTGGTCACCGCTCGTTATTTCAGCAGAGATCGATATTCACTGTAAAGTTCAATCCATCTTCAAGTTCGAGTCCCAATTAAAGTACACTTTCTAAACTTTGCCAAGACTTCAAATATCGCCTTAAGTTTGAACCTCCTAATTAAAACTAACGCCTAATTAACTAACTGCGGTCATCACTTTGGTGTGGTCAGCCGACGGTCAACGGGACCGCATCAGGCGCGGATCACACCTGTGCTGTCGGCATCAAACGCACCGCCCCCCTCCACCCGCGCACTCCCCACTCTGTATCATACGAGCCGCCTCGCATATTATACTCCCATGAGAACTAAAAAACCGATCCGAGTTTTGTATAAGCTTGCTAGATGTGGTAAGCGTGATTAGTGCACAGTTTGGAGCAGAGTTCAAAACAACTAAGTTAGTTGATTGAATTCTGTGCTTATTTTTTTTTTTGTTATTATTGATAGGCTCGCGTTTGACCACTATCTCACCTGATGGTAAGCGATGATGTGGCCGACGATGGAGCACACTTGCCTAGAAGTAACCTAAAAAGCTACAACCTAGGAGTCTTTCAGTCAAGAGTGAATAACTCTTGACTTAAAGACTCCTAGGTTGTAGCTATCAGGAAACACAGACCCCAGCAGATTTGATATTTGTGTGTAAACGTCTACTAACTGAATGAAAGCTTCTGATCATAAATAATATCTTTCTATAAATATAGGTATTACTTTATGAAGCATAGTAAAAAAACAATAAATGTCGATTCGACACTTTAAAATAGCTAGTTCTTAAATACCACATTAAAAAATACAGTGTCAAATAGGTATTTTAATCTATTAACCGCCTACGTCGGATATATCCGACAAACATTCTAGCGTTTATTCCACTAGGGTCGCATATTCACGACCAAATACTCCATCTCGTCAGCTTTTCTGTCATCTATGGGGATTAAACAGCTAACCGAGATAGAATACCCAGTCGCAAACACACTGCCTTAGCAAATAGGACGCGATAACACTCATCGGACTAATTCAACGCGGGCGGTTAAAGGGTTAAAAGTCTTCAACTCAAAAAAAGAATGTAAAACAAAATAGTTTTATAGCCACTTCCAGTAACTCTACATCAATATGAATGTCCAACCAATATTATGGCCTTTTCTGATTTTATTGATTTGAAATACCTAATCCGCTGATTGATTTCTTTATTGCCACCCGATGCTTCGCCGGTATTATGTTGATCCTATTGACGCTTGTCTAGGCATTAATTGACTTAATTGCCCATTATTAATTGACGCCGTTTACGCGTGTCCGGGTTTTGGCACCTCATTAAGTCCTGTGGGAATACAATAGTTTGTTACGTAACAACGCAAGTTCGTGAGAAAAAATGTTGATATTTTGTTAAATAGTGTGTAATAAGCATTACTTTTTTTTTCACTTTACGTTAGGGTAGCGTAGTTAGATAATATTCAGTATGAAAGATTTTTGTTTTAAAGTTGGTAAACTCCTCATGACTTCTTCCACTTTTGGGCCGAGCGAGACCGTTTCAGACTTTTACTGACTAAATTAAATCTATATTCCTTATTTGCTCTATAAGTTCCAGAACCACAGGTTTCCCTTTCAAAAGTCAACCCCTCAAATAGTGGACTTACTGTCGTAATCGTGGCATGCCCAGTGCCTACTCTACCCTACTCTACCCTACTATACCCTACTATACCCTACTCTACCCTACTCTACCCTACCAAACTTCACATAAACCATGTACTAAATAGTCCAAACAAAGCCTAAAAATTTGGTTTGGATAGGTGAGCCCGTTCTTGAGTTATAAAATAACAACGAAAAGTGGCATTGATTTATATATATATAGATTATATTTAGTTTATGTGAAACCTGAATATAGTTTGTCCAGAATCAGTAACTGAATGGATGCTATAGTTTTTACACCATGTTATATTTTTTCCCATTTTTTTTTATTTGATATAAACTAGTGCTTGACTGCGATCCCATATACACACTGCGATGCACTAGTTTATTAAAAACCTGTTCACTCTAGCCTCGAAAATACCCAATTAATAATCGGATGGGAAGACCGTACAGCAGGCAAATTTGAAAATTATTTAAAAAGGTCACAAGTTCGACATCACTGACACTAAATACAACACAGGTCATAGCATTAGACATCAGCAAACAACTGAGTGCAAGTGCAAAACAACCCCTCAATCGCCTGGATGGCCCGGTGAGTATGTATTTTTGCTAATATAACATTGTTCTGTCAGGAACACGCACACACACGCATCACGCATAGCTTGTTTTGTGATTTTTCATGATACAGTTATGAAATTTTGTACATAGATTGTTTACATAAAATACTAGACACGTGTTTCAGGTTTCGTATACCTAATGACATAAAAAAGCCTTCTAGATAAGTCGCGAACCACTTTTTAGAGAAAATCGTGCCAAAGCTATAAGGTCAGTTATTTGCAGGAACGCTCTATAAGTAATAAAATGATTTCAATATCCTATCGCCCTTTGAATCCAACGAGTCTTTGAAAAGAGGCTGTGAACCTTGAAGAATGGGACGTGCTTCAAGACTGATAAACTGTATTTACGTAACTGTACGAAGCATATTGCATCCAATATACTTCGTATCTGCCCACCCTCGACATTACAAGGTCGATCAACATAGAAAATCTTCCGTAAGGTCTAGACACACTGTAGCGTGTCAAGCCAAGTTCAAGTAACAGAGCTGGCAAGCAGCAACGTGTGTAATATTACACGAATCATTTGGAGCCAATTTTGACCCCCTCATAACTCAAAACTCAAAAACACTTAATCTAAAACATTTAAACAAAAAAAAAATAGAACTTACATAACGAAACAACAAAACTTTTTTTTCTTTTCAGTAGCGAATAATAAAATAATGTCACAGTGTACAGTGGTTGAGTGATTGGCTGCTGCGCTGCGGGTCGCAGGTTTGATCCCCGCACGGAACAAATATTTGTACAGACTACAAATGATTGTTCTGGATCTGAGTGTCTTATGTATGTGAGTTTGCATGTTTGTGAACTCGCCCACGACACAGGAATAATTCTTAATGGAGGACAAAGATTTTATTTTTAACTAGCTTCTGCCAGCGACTTCGTACGCGGATCCTGTTGCTTATGCCAGCGACATTCAGTGTTATAAACGTAAGAGTAGACAAAAATAAACAGAAAGCTCAGAACTGCTAAGCTATAGGGAGTTACACGTGTTATTGTGAGTTAACCATAAAAGATAGACGTATGCTGTCGTGGGACATTTTTTATATAATTTTGAGGAGAACATTTCCGTCATACATGTTTTCTGTGTAGCTTTAACCATTAAGGCTGCAAACGCGATGGAAGCTTAAAAAATGGAGTAATTTCTCCCGTTTTCTCAACATTTCCCTTCACTGCTCTGCTCCTGTTGATCGTAGCGTGATGAAAAGTATACTATAACCTGCCCAGGAGTATGAAGAATGATTGTGTAAGTTTCGTTAAAATCCATCGAGTAGTTTTTGTTTCTATAAAGAACATACAGACAGACAGACAGACAGACAAAAATTTTACTGTTTGCATTTTTAGCATCAGTATCAATCATTAATCACCCCCTGATAGTTATTTTGGAAATATATTTCATGTACAGAATTGACCTCTCTACAGATTTATTATAAGTATAGATAAATATAAATAAGTTTAATAAATGCGTGACGAACAGGACCGTTCATTGTGGCGACGCTTGGGGGAGGCCTATGTCCAACAGTGGACGTCTTTCAGCTGATATGATGATGATGATGATGAAGTTTAATAAATAAGTGGTTTGCTGGGGGAAAACTCATTGCTGAGTTAAGCTCGCCTTTGCACATAAACTGTATGTATCACCGTGTGCTATGTATGTTTTGATGTACAATAAAGAATTTAAGATTATGTTTTTAAAGTATTCGAATAAATTGAATTTTTTTTAGGGTTCCACTGCGTTCGTGTGCCAGTCTGTGTTTGAACGGCTTTTTCGTACTTATGTAATGAAGCGTTTTTTTTTTTTTTTGTCGACGGGGAAAATCATCTTTGACGAACCCCGCTCTTGGGTGCAGCGGGAGACAGTGTCAGACTCTTACTGACTAAAAACCCCGCGCCGTTCCTTCTAGCCTTCATACCGGGGCACGAGCTCCCTTTCGGACAACCCAGTCCCCAGTAGGCTTCGACCCAGCTGGGCCCCTCCTGCTGCTGACAACTCCTTGAGGCGCGCGGGAACAGTGCGCGCCGTCGACGTCTTGGACTCGGTCCATTACCGGACGATCGGACAGAAAGAAGCGTAATAATTAGCACATTTTTATGTGACAGTACGCACAATTACTACAATTAGTTTTAAATGAAGCCTGCGACCAGCTTACATTAAATAGGAAATTACACAATTCAAAGGAACTAATTACCTTTATATTACTCTGAATTTAGGGGCTAACTTGGTTATTTCACGATACTTAGCATAAATTGCTCAAGGCTTGATTGCGTTTATGCAACACCGTAGCATTATAAAAATGTGCTTGTCTTTATAATACTCGTAAGTGCATTATTACATTGTATTTTATGATTAATATGAAAATATCGTAGCAAATGCTATTATCATAAGCTAGTTATCACTACATAGTATAAAACAAAGTAGCTTTTTCTGTCCCTATGTACGCTTAAATCTTTAAAACTACGCAACGGATTTTGATGAGGTTTTTTTTAATAGATAGAGTGATTCAAGAGGAAGGTTTAGGTATATGTATAATATTGCACCCGAGCGAAGCCGGAGCGGGTCGCTGGTTATATATAACTCGCAAGGTAATAAAGATATCAGGGATTTCACCAAATCCCTAGAGATATCATGAAATCCCTAGGGATATCACAAAATCCCGGTAGATGTCGAATATTCTTGTTTGTTACTAAAAGTGTCTAGTGATTTGACAAAACACCAATTTATCGTCAGTGATAATTATGTCGTTTAACTATTAACTACAAGTCACTCATTTTTTTCTTATTGCAAATTTTGAGAACTTCTGAATTAGCCATAATCTCTCAACTAAGATAACATGAAAAATCTCTTGGTAAACATAATTTCGGTATATCAAAGTGAGAAAATATTTGGCCGAGGTTTTAAAGGACTTGTTGACTCAGGATTTAAGGTAGACGTTTCTGCGTAATTTTCTAAGCTTTGAGATATATATTGTTGGCAGTCAAAGACTCGTAGGAAACGCAGTCGACTGTAAGTATTAAAGTCGTGACCTTTGAAAGACGATGTTTTGACCTTCGGTTTTCAGGTGCTGTTCCAGTAGTCAAAGACGTGCCTTTTCAAAGTAACAGTGTAAAGATGCCTTTGAAAAATTTCTTCAAATAAATTAAAAATATTATATTTTACCCTAGTTTTTGCCCGCGGCTTTGCCTGCGTACATAAAATATAGCTTATGTCACTCAGAAATAGCTTTCTATCGGTGAAAAAATTTTAGCGATCGTACCAGTACTTTCAGAGATTAACTCCTAACAAACAAAAAAATTAAAAAACAGGACAACCTTTACCTCTTTATAATATTAATATAAATATGCATGAACATGGACAATTAAAAAACGTCAGAAGCTAGTGAACGATTCAAAATGGTCGTCATTATTAACAATGCGCTTTCAAGTATCATCATTAAAATAGTTATTACAGGTCTAAATATAATGTAGCCACATTTTACCGGTTGTTTTCCAGCCCTATATATGTAATAGGGCTACTGTTAAACTCCAGATGGATGGATTTAAACAACTCTATTGTTGAAAATTTTTGCCTCCTAGCAATATTGCGTTGTTCCGCTTTGATGAGCCTGAATAGAGGCCCTAGCTCTTTCAAATAAATTACAGCCCTATCAGAATTTGGCTATGCTATAGCGCCAGAAGTCACGCACACTAAAGACATGTGTTACAAAGTGTTGGTCAGTGAATAGTGTTAGAAATAAATCTTGATCATCAGCATCACTATCATATCAGCCGAAAGACGTCCACTGCTGGACATAGGCCTCCCCCAAGCATCGGCACAACGACCGGTCCTGTGCGTCACGCATCCATCGGATTCCCGTGACCCTGACTAGGTCATCGGTCCACCTTATTGGAGGTCTTCCAACGCTGTGTCTGCCGGTACGTAGTCGCCACTCCAGAACCTTTCATCCTCAGCGACCATCTGTTCTGCGTGCAATGTGCCCTGCCCATTGCCATTTAAGTTTAGCGACTCTTCGAACTATGTCGGTATTTTGGTTCTACTGCGGATATCTTCATTTCTAAAAAAAATAATCTTATTGAATTTAAATTGGTTTAGACTCAATTTTATGCCACTATAGACAAGGGCCCTAGTGCCCGCCTACATATGAATTTTGACATATTTAACGAGGTAATCCCAGTACCTAATTAAGTTATATAAATAATAATGAAGTTAAAATAATGATAATCTAATAATATTAATCAAAACTTTTTACATTGCTTATTTGTTTTACATGGATGTGGACTTTATTATATGCCTCTGCCTTACTCTTTAGGGAAAACAGATGTGATGCTACACCAAAAAAAAAATCTCACTAGTGAGCCAAATTCTGAAATCTACTCTCACTCAATAAATAGAGGGTGTATTTATTCTAACGCGTGGTATCCCCGAGGCGCCCATATATTGAGCCAATGAATATGCAATCTGATAGGGGAGCGATCGATGCTATGGCAATTTATTACATGGAGCTTCATTAGTTTTAGATCTGTTAGTTTGAAACTGAGATTATTTATTTTTTTAATCTTCTTGGAACTAAAGGCAAGTGTCAACTAAAGGCTAAACTCTTCGCCATTTGCAAGGCATATATAGAGGGATCGCAGCATTTCACGCTAAACCAAAATCTTCTCCATATTCAGCTACGGAGTTTTTTTTATGGTGGGAAAAATCTACCAATGACAACCCCACTCTTGGGCGGAGCAGGAGATAGTGTCAGACTCTTGCTGACTAAAAACCCACCCCGTTCCTTCTAGCCTTCATACCGTGGCTCGAGTTTCTTTCGGATAACCCTGGCCCTGTAGGCTTCGACCTAGCTGGGCCCCTGCTGTTGCTGACAACTCCTTGAGGCGCGCGAGAACAGTGCGCGCCGTCGACGTCTTGGGCTAGGGCCGGACAGTTACCGGACGGTTGGACACGCTAGTTACCCATGGCTCGATACTTGGACTATGAAAAAGGCGGACCGCGACCGTATTGAAGCCTTCGAGATGTAGTGCTGGAGGAAAATGCTACAAATTCCCTGGACTGTTTTCTGTACAAACGTCTCAATCTTACGAGAATTTAATGATTAGACTGTTGACTACTTGTAAGCGCAGAGTACCAACTAGATTTTTTTGGGCACATAGCCAGGAAAAATGGCCACAATCTTGAGCAGCCCATCATAACTGGTATGGTTGATGGCAAGTCACCAAGAGACCGCAGCCCAAAAAGATGGGCAGATCAGGTCCACTCTACACTGGACACCCAATTTCACGTCGTACAATGTCTAAAATATAAAAAAGCCATTTGAACCCACAAATTATCTGATTTAAATTCCCAGCTTTACTTGTCTTTATTTTTACAGAGCTCTACAGTAGCGCTTCCAACGACTGGACCAATGAGATATTTTTACATTATCTGATGATTAAATCAACGCCAAAGGTCTCTTAATAGTAAATTACATTAGTTGATTGATTGCTTATTACCTAATAAATAATCTTAGTGAAATGTATCCAACAAGAGAAAACAGTTTGTAACAAACGTAACTCATTTTATCGCATTTGGAAAAATAGAAGTAAAAAATGGCAAGGTTGGTGCAGCGGTTGGACAGTTAGCTGAAAAGCTGAGTGTCACGGGTTCGATTCCCGCACGAAACAAATATTTGTATGGCCTACAGATAGTTGTTCCGAGTCTGGTTATCTTGTGTATGTAAGTTTACATGACTGCGAACGTATCCACAACACTTACAAAACATTTTGGATGGATGGTATGATGAATAAAAAATCAGGTAAAAAGGTGTAGAAAAATCAAAAAAATGCGAACACATGAAAAAATTCAGATTCCATTGGAACCCATAACTTTATAAATTTGCAATACAATTACATTTTTTTTTTTAAATTCAACCTAAAACTAATAAGTATAACTTAAAGTCTGAAAGTACTTGAATTGGCGGATTGTATTTAACCCGAATTATTTTCACATGTATAAAATGTTCAGATTTCATTATAAAATGAAAATACTGAAAACGTTGTTTGTTTTCTACAATCTTACAAGCAATCAGAATTAGCCAAATCCCAGTAATTGGATTGTGTCGGTTAAAACAGTTATCACCGCCATTGTACCTACCCATAGATTTAAGTTTATGTATAAGCTATGTTACTTATTTGGTGTATAATAAAGTTTGCTTTATTCTATTCTAAATCACTTTTCCTTTACCATATTATTTTATTACTCATTAACACCTCTATGTAATTACCGTACCTATCATAATAACATCATGTCCGGTAACCGTCCGAACCGAGCCCAAGTCGTCGCGTTCTATGCGCGCCTCGAAGGGATGCCAGCATAACCGTAAAAGCCCAGCAGATCCGAAGCCTACTGAGGCCATGGATTGAGCAAAAGCGAACCCTCCTGGAACGAAAGCATAGAAGGTAGGGGTTTAGTCAGTAAAAGTCTGACACGCCCTCTCGCTCCCACCAAGAGCGAGAAAAAACCTTTAAATAAGACTTAATAATAACATCATAATGAAACAAGCATGGTAACGATCGCACGCACAGCATTTAATGATGTGTGTGATGTCTTTATTATAGTAATAGGATAAAAATATAAACACCGACTATAATCGATGTTCACTCGTTTATTGTGTGGCCGTATTATAAAACCCTTTGCCTTGATTATGAATACTGTTCATAGTGAAATATTGAGATAAAAAGTTTGACTGTCCTGTTGGTTCAGTGGTTGTAATAATATAATAATATTCCACAACTATCACACAACGTCGTCTAGTCCCAAGCTAAATGATAAACATATACTTCTAAATGCATAATTATAAATTATAGTAGATTACACCCAGACACAGAACAAATGATCATGCTCATCACATAAACATTGATCCTGGGTCTGAACCTTGGAACTGAACCCAGGACCTGGAGCATAGCAGTCAGGGCCACTTACCACTAGACCAATACGCCAGTCGAATCAATAATGACTGCTACGCGTTCCAAACACTCTGTAGACAGAGTTAGGACAGTGGTTGAGCGATTGCCTGTTGCGCACGAGTTCGATTCCCACACGTACTATCAAATATTTGTATGATCTAAAGATATTTGGTCCAGTTCTGGATGTCATGGATGGGATGGAGCGTGTATAGCTCCATATAGTTTCATCCCTTTATCAGTTCAGTTTAGGTCGTAAACTGGATCGCGTTAAGAGCTCGTGGTATTGGTAGGGCCTCTGACAAGAATATTATTGTCTGTTTTCAGCAACGGATGAAGTCTGGAGTTTTTGGGTGTTTTAATATCATACGGATTTCATCAGGCATAAGGATTTTGTCCGCATTCAGAAAATTCCAAATCCAAAAAAATACGCCCCGCGCTTATTATAATGCGTATTGCATGCATTATAATAAATACTTGTATGTACCTGTTCTTGTATTTGCGGAGGTTATGCATGCGGAGAAAATCCGCATGCGTGATGAAATCCGCACGATATTAAAAACACCCTTACAAGCCCTCTGTTACGTTACATTTATTTCACAAATTACGAAATTTTGACTTAGAACCTATATTTTGTCTGGCCCCGGGGTACTGTCCATCACTCAGGTTATTTGTTAGTACATATTAAAAGCATGTTAACTCAGCAACCGCATTTACCCATTACACCGCGTGTTTCAGAATTAATGAGCTGTAATAATCGTGAATTTTCGACTAAAAAAGTTACGATACAAAATATAATTAAACAGCGTCTACTGATGCTTTTGAAAATTTAGCGTCGAATATTTGAAAAAAGAACGAAAGAAAATCATTTTATTCGCGCGAAAAAGACACAATCTTATTTTATTATCATGGGTATCTTTAAAGCAAGAAATTTTATCGAGAAAGCAAGGAGCAGTAATCATTGGAAAGAATGGAGGGAGGCCTTTTCCCAGCAGTGGGACAATATAGGCTTTTTTTCGATGGGCAAAAATCATCCAATGACAATCCCCGCTCTTGGGTGGAGCGAGAGATAGTGTCAGACTATTACTGACTAAAAACCCACCCCGTTCCTTCTAGCCTTCATACCGGGGCTCGAGTTCCTTTCGGATAACCTTGGCCCCAGTAGGCTTCGACCCAGCTGGGCCCCTGCTTGCTGACAGCTCCATGAGGCGCGCGGGAACAAGCGTGCTGTCGACGACTTGGACTCATTTCAGACAGTTACCGGATGGTCCGACAGCGAGCTACCTATTGCTCGCCGTCCGCAAGCCTGTACCTACGGTGGCCAGGAATCGGGATCAGAATCCCAGTGGCGGCTGGGGCGCTGTGAGCGCCGTTGCCTAATGCGGTCGGCCTCCTCCTTTGCTAGCATTACTGCTTCTCAGATGGAGGCAGCCGCCTGCTACTCCTCCTATTGCCAAACCATGGGCTGTACTAAGGCCCAGCGCTTGATATCGCCGCCGCCGACACGTGAGCACGGCGATGCTCTGCCCAAGCGGGGTACACCTACACTGTAGACACGGTGGAGTACATCACCGTGTCCTCCGGGCGTTCCGCACAGTAGCGACACCCGGGCGTCACTTCCGGCACACACATGCACCTAATCTTTCTCCTGTCGTTTGGTATCGCCGTCGTCGAAAGTTATATATATATTTATATACCGTTATAAAGTTAAAAGGTCAGATAATGTCCATACTATTACGCACAGCTTCTCCCAAATAAACCTTGAAATCAGTCCTAAGAAATTGGTCCTAAGAAAACATACTCCCGCAATAAAAAAATATCCTAGTGCCATTTCAGGACATGAGTAGACTAAGTCCTAAAATAATACGTAGCACAAATTACACCCAATCTGCTCAGACGTGAAGGGATCAAAATATTAAAAAAAAAACGATAAATAAATCAGTAAAGAGAACTGCGAGTACCTATTTATTTAGCTAAAAATATAGCTTTTTATAAAAACCGCTATAAGCAATAAGAAGGTGGGTAGAATAATGAGTGAAGAAGCGAGCCGTGCGGCTGCACCCTCGTAGGTGCTTATGTTAAGCCTTTCATAATAACTTCGGAAAAAGCTCCAAGGAAATTGAATAGGTATTAAATATATTTTTACTTACAAAGCTTTCGAGCTCATTTATTTTTTCGATATTTACTGTAGAAAACGAGACTATTAAGTCATTTTTAACGAGGTATTATGTTTTGTATGGGATTCACTTAGAATAGAATAATATTTATTTGCATAAACACACGGTATAAAAGTTAGTCATAATTTTAGCCGATAAACGTCCACTGTAGGACATAGACCTCCCCTAAAGTAAAAATAAAAATCGCGCCGGGCGAGAGGAGTTTTTATTTTAGTGCTAGCTTGGTTCAAGCCATGGTCCGGAGCGAGGAGGAGTGGCAGGCGGTCGCCTCCTTCTGCGAAGCAGTAATGCTAGCAAAGAAGGCTAGGTGTCCGACCGCATCAGGCAACGGCGCTCTCGCTGGGATTCCGATCCCGATTTCCGACCACCATAGACGTGGGCTTGCGGACGGCGAGCCATGGGTAGCTCGTTGTCCAACCGTCCGGTAACTGTCCGGACCGAGACCAAGTTTTTCACAGTTCCAAGAGACTACAGACTCAGACGGTTTTAATTTCAACTCGATACCTCCACGCGTTCTCGAGATACAAATAAGGGTTTCGATTTTTTCCTTTTGAAGTACGGAACCCTAAAACGATGTAGTGTTTCAACCCTGTATTTGTGACAAAAAATATGATTATTCTTTAAAAGACTTTCTGTAGCGTGTCTAGCACGTTCTTCTCCATAAAGAATGAGTAGAAAAACATATACATTAAAATCTTATCTAAACTCTGAGAGCTATTTTTACGAAACAGATTCGCTTGATTCTAATGCCAAAAATAAAATAAACATTTTAAAAGGAAACATTATCCTCGTTGTCATGCCAATGAACCTCAGCAATTATATTTTCTTGGGAATTTTCCTCTGCTTTATAAAACCCAACCTAATATCATATTGTCGATTTTAATACACGATGAAGATCTTACGTTACCAACTGACAAAAGACGAAAAGCTTCTTATGGGACACGTGCTACTTACAGGGCATTAGGTGTAAGCAGTTCCGTAACTAGGACTGTGCCAGCGGAGGCCAGACATAGGGCGCAGTTCTGGAGGGGCCCAATTTTTTTGAATATCTTTTCGTTTGACCTAGATGACCGATGAAGGTTGCGAGAAACCGATATTTTTTTTTTCGATTGGGAAAATCATCTTATGACAATACCCGCTCTTGGGTGGAGCGGGAGATAGTGTCAGACTTTTACTGACTAAAAACCCCATCCCGTTCCTTCTAGCCTTCATACCGGGGCACGAGCTTCTTTTCGGACAACCCTGGCCCCAGTAGGCTTCGACCCAGCTGGACCCCTCCTGATACTGACACCTCCTTGAGGCGCGCGGGAACAGTGCGCGCTGTCGACATCTTGGGCTCGGTCCATTACCGGACGATCGGACAGCGAGCTACCCATGGCTCGTAGTCCGCGAGCCCGCGTCTACAGTGGCCGGAATCCTGGCGGCGGCGGCGAGGGCGCCGTAGCCTAATGTGGTCGGCCTCCTCCTTTACTAGCATTACTGCTTCGCAGAAGGAGGCGATCCGCGCCTACCATTCCTCCTCGCTCCGGACCATGGCCTCGACCAGGGCCGAGAGGCCTCCGCCGCCGATCGCCCCCACGAGGGCACGGCGATGCTCCGCCCAGGCAGGGCACACCTCGATTGTGTGCTCCATCGTGTCCTCCGGGCGGCGAGAAACCGTTGGATGCGACGCACAGGATCGTTAATTGTGGCGACACTTGGGGTAGGCCTATGTCCAACAGTGGAAGTATGTCGGCTGAAATTATGATGATGATGGTCTTTTCGGTTGGTGGTTACCGTTTACCGGGTGTATAAAAAGCTAGTTACGGCACTTGGTACAGGGACTTAAGTAGGTGGGGGATTTAAGTATTCTACGATATTATGAGTTACAAGCATAGCTAACCACCTGTTTTTATAACTTTTGTTGACAGGAAAACACAATAGTTTGTTTGTGTGTCTACAATCCGCCTCCCTAGTCGTGGTTATACGTAGCGGTTGTTGAATTGAGTTCATGCCAAGAACCCGAACCGCATGTCCTAATCTAATAATAAAAAAAAAATCAAACAAATCTAATAATAGGTTTATAATCGAGATGAGCCTTTGACGAATAATAAAATCTACTTACGTTATGATACGCAGATTAGGAGTATTAGGTATTAACATAACATAATCAGCCATATAATCTTCCCACTACTGGGACTCAGGCCTCCTCTCTAGGACAGGGATTAGACCGTTATCCACGCGAGCCCAGTGTGGGTTTGTGGATATCACATATCTTCTAAGTTTTTCGTTCTAGTACATGCCGGTTTCCTAACGAAGTTTTCTTTTACCGTTTTAAGAGCAGTAGTGATGAAATAAATTACACAAAGTAATGCGTCTATCTGGGTTTGAACCCGGTACCCGCTACTCGTAAGCCTGCGCCGTTACCACTAGATTGTTAACAAAACAATATTTGAACCAACAGATACATAATATCAACACAATTTGTCATCAATCATCAAACTTACAAAGAACGATTTGCTACGAGATTCCCCGACACTGATTTCCATTATTACGTGTAACCATGTAAGTAACTTCGACACGTCCAAGTCCACACTTTGTGCGCTCGTTTCAACCAGAACAATGTAACTCGCAAGTTTAGTCAGCAGCCCTTCGGCAGACCATAAAACGTTCCCGAACTTGAACAAAGACATCAGTTGGTTCACATTTCATCTCAAATTACACATGTTTACTCATAACGTTTGCTGAAGTTCCAGCAACAGGCGAACATTCACAACCGAGTAAGCAATATCAGGGTTTAGTATTCCCCGAATTTCGCTTTAGGCAATCAATAAAATGTATCTCAAAAAGCCAAAATACTCCTCTCATAAAACCCACCAGAATATTCCGTTGTGTCTGTAGATGACTTAATAACCTCACGATATTTTAAAAACCTTTAAAATGATTAAAAAGTGTCTAAACTTTCTTTTTGCACGAAAGTATGATAGTTGGCGGGGAAAACGTAATTTTTTCCTCACGACTTCCCCACGGACGTTAACACCTGATCCCTGGTGTCGGGCTGCGGCTGCAGCACCGTCCATCCGTAGACAACCAATTATTCAAGCATTTCGCTGAGGTCGACCAACAGGTTGGTGGTTTACCGTTTTCCTCCAGATACTCACTGCAGATTTCTCAAAAAACAGAGGTGTTACTAATGAGCCACTTGCCTAGGTACAGTTTAGTGGATAACTTTTTTACGCTTTTTAACCAAATTTCAGATTAAAAATTCACCTCGGTAGTTTTTTTTTTTTCATTAAATTCGCAACTTTAAAAAAACTTTTGCGTCTCGCGATGTTACATTATATCTTTACAGTTTGACGATGCTGAAACTGCTACAATTGATAACGTTTATTGTTATCAAATTCTGTACAAATTCAAAATCGATTTACCATTTTAATTTATTGGCTCTCTTTAAAACGTAATCGATAACCGATCTATAATAGGCTGATATTGAATTAGTTCAGTAATAGATGTATTTGGACTATTTGTAATGAAGTTAAATCGTTTAATGTACTTTCCCCTTCCGTCTATTGTACTTTTTGCTTCCGTTTTTATTTTCACCTCAATATTGATTTGTCAACGCTAAATTGCAATTTACAATTTGATTGTTCGTTAATGCAGTTTGTTACTTTAAACATGCCTTATCTTTCATAGTCTATAGAGCAATCTTTAACTCTCGCAAAAAGTACTTGTACAAATAATTTATAGATACCTATTAGCTCAAGATTGACAGATTAACATCTAATGTAGTTCATTTAATCTTTCGCAATTTATTTCCAATCAATTCTGCAATTTCCTTATTGATTTCATTTTGACAAATAGAGTCAAGAATTAGTGACCTAAACGTGTGACAAAATCATTTCTGTTGATTCGCGATACGCAAACTAATCCGTTCCTGGTTTACGTAAAGACTTGAAGCAGATGTAAAAACTGTTGACTTTTTTATCGAAGTTAAACAACACTAAGCACCGTATCTAAAACATTGAACACAAAACAACAAGCGCATTGAGTAGCAACACAAAAGAATAAACATGAAATGTATTATACACCTCCGGCTACACGCCAAAGTGCGTTCGAACCTGTTAACATGAAAGACGCAGCTATTAATCACTATGAATTAACAGAACTGTAACACAATAAGTAATTAATAGTCCATATTTATTGGGCTCAACATAAATACCGTGTTCTCTATCGTATCAAGACAACAACTCAAAATAAAATACCCTTGAGAGCGCAGACCTCCAAGTGTGAGTGCATATATATAATACACAGGCGACCCGCTGGCACGCTCATGCCTGCTGTCATATTAACTGTTACATTAAATTACGGCCACGAAACTGATCGACCTTTCGTACTTATTATCTCGACCGCCCACGAATCAAACTCACCTGTAACCACAAAACAATAAAGCTCATATTCAAAAGACAATTCCGCCAAATATATGACTTTTGGGGCTCGATAATTGAGATCCGGCAATGTAGCAGAGCTCGCACATTGATTTCGGCTCTTTCGAAAAGCTATCTTTTTTGTTCATTTGTTTGTTTTAATAATATTTTATCCGATGTGATGGAACGGACGCATTTGTCAGCTCTTTGAAATATATCTACGTCCTCGATGGAGCCAGGACTGGCCAATTAATTAGGTAGATTGTTGCCTACATGCATGCTAATGAAGAACGCTGATGAGGTTGGGCAACATAAGTGGGTCTTAATTGATTACATATAGTACACATGGATCTTGTATATAATATTTAGGTCTGTCTTAAAGTTGGAAAATAAATATAAATATCAAGAACTTGTAGTGGCTAAGTTGAAATTAAGTAAATTTCTTGTAAAATTTTGCAGAATAACCAGTTTTGTACCACTAACAGATACTCCTAAACTTGAGAAGGTAGCTACGTCATCAACTGTTAAGATTAAGAAGTTAGAAATCCATCAAAAAGGGACTATCAATATTTATTATTATCAAACATCTTATATTTTAAAAGCAATTTCGACATTCATAAAGGCTTCTCTACTTTAGATTTTTCTATTAATGACCGGGTCGCGTTTGACCACTGTTATCGGATAGTATGTTATGATGTGGTCGACGATGGTGCACGTTTGCGTAGAAGTAACCTATTTACTCTTGACATAAAGACTTGATTCCTTCGACTCCTTGTCAGCACAACTGTATATGTGTGTATGTATAAGTAACCATATTTAAGCAGATATGCTGACATTTCTTTGAAGCGCGTGTGGAACACTAGGCGCCGTCAACGACTTGGGTTCGATCCGGATGGTTACCGAACGACCAGACGACGAGCTACCCATTGCTCGTCTTCCGCAAGCCTACATCTACGGTGGCTAGAAATCGTGGTCTTGGTCTCGGCGGCTGGGGCGTGAGGACGTCTGTTCCCTCATGCGTACGGCCGCCTCCTTTGCTAGCGTTACTGCTTTGCAGAAGGAGGCAACAGCCTGTCATTCCTCTTCTCTTATGACCGTGGCCAGTACCAAGTGCCGGCTCGAGAGGTCTTGCTGCCGAAGGACTTGAGGATACGATAGCAAATGTATAACTCACCAAAATGTCTGAAGTAGTCGGTAGTCGCCGATCGCTTCCACGAAGACACGGCGGTGCTCCTCACAAGCGGGGTACACGTCCACCGTATTCTCCAGCGGGTGGTTATCACAATAGTGGCACCCGGCTGTATCTTCCGCACAAATCAAGTGCAGGAACCTCACCAGGTTCTGCATCATGCGGAAGGTGAGGATACCATGACATCTTTCCAGCCACTCCTCAAAGAAGAGACTTACCGCCATGATTATGGCGTACCCAGCCCAAGAATTCTTGAAACATCTGAAGTAAAAAACTGTTTGTTAATTCATAATGACTGCAAAAGATGGCGTTAGTGGTATTAACTTTATAAAGTTTGCAGTTTTGGACTGTATTTCACTCTCCACTTTGTTATTTGAAAACGGGTCCGGGTGAACACTGAAACTAAGTATTAAAAGTAAGTAAGTTATTATCACTCCTATCTGTAAAAAAAATCGTAAATGTGACAACTCAAATTTTCCTACTTCAGAAAATATAAACGTATTAAGCGATATCATTAGCATAAAGCTCCATTCAATTTCATCGCCAAAACGGCTAAGCGGCTCATCATTTTTAGCCAAACCTATATCGTTAAATTTAATTTTATGTCTGATATATCACCCACTTATCCCTAACCCACGTCTATTGAAACACGTTCGCAACCCGTTACATACGATTCATCGTTTGACATGTAACACTGCCTATGTCAAAATCTTGAGTTTATGGGTCTTCGATGCGTTAAATAGATGTCATTATGATTGGAGGAGTCTACTAGGATGGATGCCTGCGTGTACTGTGAGATTGTTCTCAAGAGTCACAGCTATCCTAGATCGTAAAGACTATCTAATGAAGCCCTCAGAACGGGAGAGATAATTTCATAATTTAATGTGACAAAAATAAAAAAATGTGTCTACGATACCCTTGGGTACGGTAGTTTACTAGTGGTGTTTGCTGCCTGTATGATACCCAGATAAATTATTATAAGTATTATAGTAAGCATTACTTGCTTAAATTGAAAACGATAAGGCGCTTTGAATCACTCGTTTCAGATACACCTTTTGTCAGAATCACTATTCAAAGCGCCTTATTAAAAAAACTGTGCCAAAACTCTATTCCTCCATTATCCAGTTTTATAAATTTTAGTAAAGTAGGTACTTGTTTGTAACATATAGTTAATACTGGTATAAGGTAAGCGATGCTAACCTATAAGAAATTGTAAGACTAGCTAAGATTATAGAATTTTCTATATATGCTACAGTGTAAAATAAATAAATTAAAGAACTATAGTGCTAATAAGCTGCTGTAGAAAAACTGACATTACATCAGTCTTTGCTTTCTTTTCGATTATTCAGTCATAATTTGATCTAAAAGAGTTGTCCATGAAGTTTCTTGCACGTCCATTTCCATAGAGATCTACGGTTTGGAACGTGCAAATTAGCTTCACTTTTTTTCGACTGACCGATACTTTACAATACAAAAGCGCCTGAAAACGGTCTATTTGAAATAAACGTTTCCGATTTCTTCCCCAAAAATGAAAAATCATGAGTTACGCCTCGTCTTAAGCTCACCTATTATCGCTAATGGCCCAAACGTTTGACGTCACAGCAGAGGTCCCGTAAACGCAGCGTGGCCAATACGTTTCGGTGTCGGTTCGTTATGTGTCGTTTGCCTAACAACTTGTAATGGCCGACTGTCATTAACTATATTAACCCTAGTTCGTAATTCTAATGGCAAATATCGCAAGTCATTCGGCGGGCTTTGTCACAATCGTCCCTTATGACACCACTTCCCGATTATGAGATAAGCGACGATATGATATCTTTTATATTACCTCTTTATTAAACCCTTTTCTTTGTGTGTCTGCGCATTAATGCAATGTTTGGGAGGATATCTAAAGGGAATCGGTACTGTTTAAATTAGGAATCAATCTTTCTGATTGACGTCACTGTGTGTTATCATAATCTTACTAATATTATAAATGCGAAAGTTTGTATGTATGGATGGATGTATGGATGTATGGATGGATGTATGGATGTATGGATGGATGTATGGATGTATGGATGTATGGATGTATGGATGTTTGTTACTCTTTCACGCAAAAACTACTGAACGGATCTCTATGAAACTTGGTACACGAGTAGACCATATCCCAGAATAACACATAGGATACTTTTTATCCTGGGATTATGTACGCGGGTGAAGCCGCAGGCAAAAGCTAGTAATATTATAAAGGCAAAAGTTTGTATGAATGTGTTTGTATTTGTTGATGTTGATGGTGGATTATGTGTGTACTTGTTACTCTTTCACACTCAAACGATTGATCGGATTTGGATGAAATTTGGCACACGGATAGCGCATGTCCCCTTTTTTATCCCAGAAGTATGTCCCTTGGAATAAATTTTTACTTCGCGGGTAAAGCCACTAGCAGAAACTTGAAATTAATCTTAAATAATAAACTAATGAACTGACTAATAGTAGGGTAGTGATGAATTTATCCATACAATACTTATGTAACAAACTAGCGTGGGTATCTAGTGCACAAGCATCTTTTATATCTCAACATAATAAAAATATAAAACGAGTAGGTAATACTCTGAAAATACCGACATACAAAACTCCACCCATATCACGTTGTAGAAAACCCACAACTTTCAAATAATGACTACTAAGCTTATATAACATTACACTGTAACATTTTCTTCAAGATACAATGCAATACCTGTCCGCAATGGTATTCCCTTTTCAACCGACTTCAAAATAGGAGTTTCATTAGTGTCCTAATCCTTTTACCTTTAGAAATGGACTGGGGTAATTAAATTTATCTGATTTTGTGAAATTAAATCCACCAACTGTTTCCAATTACCCACTTTGTGGAGTGCCTGTGTGAAATCCCTTTACCAAATTTTCATTAACGCCATTCCAAAAAAATAAATCTGTAAAATACAAAATTGCTCTTCCATTAAACTTAATGTGACCGTACTTTTTTAATAATCCAGTCAATACATTACGAGCTCATTTTATAATTAAATTCAGTCGAAGGGCGCCTATTATAACACGAAGGATGTACCTTGACCCACTTGTTGAGAGAGGTCTCAGGGGGCGAGTGACAAGCGACAGACATTGAGACGAGGATGTGCCGAGGATGCATAGGGAAATGTTGAGGTCAGAGAAAATTAGTTATTAACAGACGGTTTCTTGGTATTCTGAGTACTGAGAAGGTTTTAAATGAGTTAAATGAGTACGATATTTCTGTTTATTTTTTATTCGATCGTATTATCTTTTCCCCCGGACATTGAAGTTATACGCACAACTAATGTTTTCCCAACACATTATATGCGTAAAGGTGGAAATCCCACCCAAACATATGTATTTCTAATTACATTGTACATTACATAACTCATGTCATCGTACTTGTCTGGCAAGAGAAACCAGGTAATGATCAGAAACTCTTAATGCTCATTATAATAAACGAGACACCTACATGCCTTAGGGTTGGCACACTTGGACCACCGACCACAACAACAAAACGGCGCCACCGGCATATTTACTGTAGGTTTCATACATTTTATACGGATTCGCTGAGCACGATTGACGCCAGTGGCCGCCAAATGCTTCTAATCGCCGCTGCTCGCTTCTTGTGGCCAGAACCGGCCACTAAACGCCGATACAAAACGCCGCAACACGTCATTGGTTAAAAAAAGTAGTAGCCACCGGCCACAACTGACCTGTGGTCGCTTCTAGCTTTTTGTGGCGGCGTTTGTGGCCGTGGCATGTAGCCCATGTGCAGCGACGCTTAGACTTGTTGAAAGTGTGGGGTACCGTTAAGACGCGAGGGTCTGAGGGATACATCACGTAACCGGTAAAAGGCGGGCGTGGAGTAAATAACAGCTTATTACCGTCAATTACATTATTATATTCACTTTAGCTTTGTCACGAGGCCGCGATGACACGATCCGGCGCTTAAGTGATATTCATCACGGTGTCGGATACACCAATTTCAAGATTTATGTTTTTATTCGAGGGAAATGGCTAAAGATATACTGTGTAGAAATGTTGTCAAAACATAAGATGAACAGCTACAAAGAAATGTTTGCCAACTTACAAATATCGGTTAAGTGCAAGTTGGATTTATGCGCAAAGGGTTTCGAACAAAATTACCTTTGTAAATACTAGTTCAATTCCTCAATCGAGTATTGAAGATTTTTCCGAATGGCAAAAAGGTAATTAATTTGTGATGTAACTACAAATTACGGTTTGTAGACTTTTTTCTTTATTTGTTCTATAAGAGCTTGCTCATTGCAAAATTTCAGGATTCTAGGTCAACGGTCCTACCCATTGACTATATTAGTATTTTTTAGGTTTTGTTTTTCTTGCAAGCATCAAAATATGCACCACAAACTACTACACAAGGGATAGCAAACTTGTGTATCTTATATTAATCTCCACTCCAAGCATTCATGAAGAATAAGGACAACAGACGGACAACAAAGTGATCCTATAAAGGTTCGAATTTGTCGACTGAGGTACGGAACCCGAATACACACATCGGTCACAATGGCGCTTATATCCTTTCTCCTTTCAACGTCTTACACATCAACACCCAAAGGCGTTTTACATAAATTCCTGACGCAACATTCTTCCTCTCAAACAAGCGGGCAGAGAAGCGATAAGTTTTATAGATCTATTGTTACCTTTCCACACCAATATCCTGACTGACTTCAAGCGAACAGTGCCCAATAACACATTGAGGACTTGAGGTACTGCTTACAAATTTGCTTCACCTATTCGTGGATATTTGGGTGAGTTTCAAAGGGAACATCGATGTCAGACCACCCGAGCAAGGCATAAAATCGTAAATATATTAAAAGTAAATGTCGAAATGAAATGGACGCAAGTATTTTGCATATGATTAGTAAGACTGTTAGGACGGCAGTTCACGGAGTTTCGCAATATACGTCACGGAGAAGCTTGAATGCGTTACTTGGATGTCCAATAAATAAAATTTTATTGAATGTTTCCAATACCCGTGCATACAATCTATTCAAAAGAATCAGTGCTGTGATTGAAAAGAAAACCCACAGACATATTGCAGTATTTATTTATACTTGACATTTTCAGTGGTGATTTATAGGTTTTATTGTGATTTTATTGCAATAGATCGTAAATAAACTTTTATTTCAATAAAGTAATCAAATGTCTTCATGACAAGCACGATCGTTTGTTCTGTGTTTGGATGTAATTTATCTGTAATATGTATATACAAATAATTTAAGTATGTTTATAAGTTGTAATTTTTTTTATTTTGTTGTTGTTGTCTAGTACTCATTGCACAAGTTCTGCTTAGTTTGTGACTAAATGGCGCTGTGTGAAAGTTATGAACATATAATATTATTATTATCATCATCATTTCAACCGAAAGACGTGCACTGCTAGACAAAGGCCTCCCCCAAGCGTTGTCACAATGACTGGTCCTGTACGTCTCGCATCCATCGGATCCCCTCAACCCTCAATCAATCGTCAAAATAATTGTCTTATTTCAAATTAATTCGTCATCAACATCATATACTTTTATTTATTGCAATTAGTTTTTTATTAAATAAAACACGATGAACAGTCGACTACGAAACATAGATGATAGGTAATAATAAAATAAAAAAATAACAAATTTGGATCTGGTGTTTTTTCAACATCCACGCAGACGGCACCACAGGCGCATCTAGTTTAAAATATAACAAGTATCAAAACTTTTTCTAGCAACTTCTTTTTATTTGGAAACAAAAGACCAGCGAGCATCATTTGCTAAGGTTGTTATGAAAAACGAGTGCAATGACACTGCAACTTGCAATCGACGCCTGAAATAAATTAGCATATTTACTGGAGTGCGACATTTAATTATTTGTTTAGAACTTTTAACGAAACGAGTGCAAATAAAGGTCTATTTGAGTTTAGTGGTACATAAAAAGAGCTTCTAAAACCTTTCAATTAAATTTGGCGAAACTCTTTTAAAATTATATAAATTCCCAACGTAAAATTGTTAGTAACAAGAATGTATACCTGACCTTGTTCTCTGTAAATGTAAAATCTGTATGGCAAAAAAGTTGCTAATAGAATAATACATTCTCATATTTACTTTATTATTTCTAGCTTCTGTTTCTGTGAAATATGAAAAATCTGAATACGAACAAAATATTTTGCAATCAAACTTCGACACCCCGGGTATTATACCCCGGTCTTTTCTCTTAGAGTGAGACGACAGACATTCACTGACTAAACCCCACCGGTGTTCAGTTGCCCTTTCCTTTCTAGGGCCTTGACAAACTCTATAAAACATCGCATCGATCTTTCTGAACCCATTCAATTTTTCTGACATCTCTTTAAACTGGTGCTCATGGAATACTACGCGCCGTCGACTCGGGTTAAGTCCTTATCGGGTGGACGTATAGCGAGCTCGTCGTCCACAAGACCGTGTCTATATCACTATAACCGGGAATCGGAGAATCCTCCCGGCACATACCAGTTGCGATCGTCACCTTCACTCGCTTCACTGCTTCACAGAAGGATGTAGCCGCTTCCTATTCCCAGACCATGGCTTGCTGCGAGAGGTCGCCACCTCCATGAAGACACGGCGGTGATAAGCCCAAACGAGGCAGACTTCCACCTTATTCTCCACTGTGTCTTCTGGGCGATTCGCAAAAGGTTATACCCGGGGATTTCGCCCGCCTGAATCCGAAACATGAAACTTTCCGAAATTCCCATGCCTCCTGAGGACTTGCGTCAGGCGGAAAGTAAAGACATTGTGGCCCCTCTCCAGCCACTTCTCAAAGACGGAACTAACCATTTACATTAAGTTCAACTGGCCGAGATAGAGGTGCCATCATCATATCAGTCGAAAGACGTCCACTGCTGGACATAGGCCTCCCCCAAGCGTCGCCACAACGACCGGTCCTGTGTGTCACGCATCCATCGGATTCCCGCGATAGAGGTGTGCTCAACAGTAAAGTGATTTGATTGAATCACAAACATTCTTCTGTAAAATGAACCCAAAGAATCTGCCAATCATGATTTTATCGAATCTCCATTCTCGTGTAACATAAATGTAGATAAATAAGAGCGATTTTATAGCTGCTCGAGTACGAAACAATTCCGTGCATGATACGAATACCAAAGTTATAAAATCTGAAAATAAAAATAGCTTTCAGTTTTCCCGATTCACGTGGCAATATTTGTTTCAGATTTCATGAAGCTATGTTAACAATGTTATTGGGAAAAAATTTCAGCAGCAAGGTATCGCTTTCGAACCCAAACTTTGGTAATAAAATCCAGTTTGTTCGACAACAGTTAATATAACGTCGATTTTATTAGTAAAGGAATTTAGTTTATTAAGTTTTGTGCAATAGACCAATACGAATGTTAGTGACGTTCTTATTAGATTTATTTCTAATAAAAACTGTATTTTGAGCAGCCATAATATATATCTAATGCGTATTGTGATCCTACAAAGAGGTTTGATTTCAGTCTTTGAGTTCATTGACCTGTATTCAAATGAAAAGCAGAAACACAATGCAACTATTAGACCAAAAAAATTCAACTATATCAACAAAGAATAAATAAATAGCATCCGCCATTATTGCTTCAATATTTAATTCAAAAATTTCGTTTATCGCAAACAAGCGTTAAATAAATGTTGCCAAATGTTATGGGTCGCCTGTGAATGGGCAAGTTTCATCTTTGCATACAGATTTATTTGGCAAATGATATGCACTACTTACTCGAAATACGAAATCCAAAGCTAGTAATTATTTTTTTTTTCCTACCTATTTTATAATCTTCGACGATCGTGAATCGCAGAACCGATTGCTCTGTCAGCCGAAGCCGTAATTTGCAAAAGAGAAAAAACAGTCATTTGTCAGAAACATACAAAAATAAACAACGAACCTTTCCCACGGTTTCGAAAAACGATAGATCCACCGAATAGAATATTATTAACAATCATTTTCGGCCAATAAGAAATCTTATGTTCATCTTTAGGGGTCCACGCGCTGATTGCGAATGTAAAAACTATTTCCGCGTCATGATTTTGCTATTTAGATGCAATTCAAGATGTTTGTAGTTTTATTAAATGCGATAATTATATCTAGCTAACATCACATGCATTCCAATTAAACCTCGTCATGTATGAAATAATAATTCAGGATGTGGTTTGTACAGAACCTCATACACAAAGATATAAAACGTATATTTTTTTCTACCTTGCTAACAATGGCTAGATTTTGTTTTCCGCCTAGCGCTGTTATATTGAATTAGTTTAAATACTGCCAATTAAGTCATTAGAATTAACTTTATAGACAAACTATGCTAAACTTTGACATAGTTAGCGAAATAAAGATTGGAATAGCGACACAAGCATAGTTTTAATTAATTTATAAAAGCTAAAACCACTACAGTAATTAGGAGTCAGTATAAATGTGGCATAATGAATTTAACATCCAAAAAATAGGCACGTACTTACCTGTGATAATTACAAAGGTAATTATAGAACTTTGATGATATCCCGACGACTCTCGCCGAAGCCATAAAAGACAATTTCACAGTACCCTAGAAATAATGCTCTTTTAGTATCGTGATCCATCAAGCCCGAACATCTGCTGAAAATAATTTTAAAAATGTATAAAAAGCACCCAGTCTTCTCAAATAGAAGTTTTCATTCAACTTTATAACAATAGCCCTTCCTTCATTGGCACACTGACGTTTGATTACTGCTTAGGTACCTACGGACTGCAAGAAAATTACGTCACCATTTATTTTTCATCATCATTTCAGCCGATATTCGTCTACCGTTGGACATAGGCTTCCCCCAAGTGTCGCCACAACGAACGATGGCCGAACGATGACCGTTGGGGCCAAAAGATTTTGGAGTGGCGACCGCGTACCGGAAGACGCAGTGTTGGAAGGCCTCCAACAAAGTGGACTGATGGCCTGGTGAAGGTTGCGGGAAACTTATGGATGCGAGATGCACAGGATGATTTTTTCATTAAAAAAATAATTTTAAACGTAAACTTTCTGTTGAACTACGATTAAGTTATACTTACTAAACCCACAGAAGCTATAAAACTTCCTTATTTGTAGATATATAAATTAATACTAATTATTATCATCCCATTGGTTGTGTGGGCGTTAGAGACCACACCTACTTACAAAAACAAACACCATTTATCTCCGAAAATCGTATCTAATTTGATTTATACCTAACAGTCTTTTTGGTTATTTTATATCAATAAAAAATGTTTATATAAATAAATGTTTATTACATAGGTGGGTACTAAACGATTCTTTATTAGTTGTCACCTTCAATTTTACTTCACTCAAGCTATTTTAATGCAGACTAAGTATAACATCAACGTCATAGCGATAGAGAGGTTAACAAAATTATTAAAAACCGATAAAAATATATTTTTATCATTGTAATTTATCTATAATACGTATGTTTTTAGAAATATATAAGTATGTTTATCAGTTGTCTAGTACTCTTAGCAAAAGATTTGGTAAGCTTGAGACTAGACGGCGTTGTGTAACAGTTTATTTATTTATTTAACAACGAGTATTTATCTATGTATACACATGAAAATAAAAGAAAAGAAAAAGGAAATAGAAAAATAGTACATACAAATGTGATCTTTATTTCTATTGAAGTCTCTTCCAGCATACCTGCGACAGGAAAGTATAGTAAAAAAGAAAAGTGAAAAAAAAGTAGTAGTAGTAGTGAAAAGTGTAATAGTTGTGGAATATTATAATATAAAATATAATTTTAAAATTTCTATGCGAACGGTACGCAACGCACACAGCGGTACACACACACGGTACGTATAACTAGTTAATTTCCTTTGTGACAAAGGCGCGGCTCGTCGGATGGATGCGTGGAAATCGCGATGCGACACGGTGATCCTCGCACCGGCCGCTGCTGCCCGTACCTACCCAGTCGCACCCGCTTACGTGGGACGAACGAGCTCTAGGTAAATAAAAGGTAAATGTTTAAACTTTGTTTTGTGTTAGTTTTTAGAAGGGTTCGTTTATATATTTATGTTTAGTTTATAGTTTGTTCAGAATAATTAACTGAATGGATTGCAATAGTTTTTACACCATGTTATATTTTTTTCCAAAAATATTTAAAAAGGTCACAAGTTGGATACAAACGACTCTAAGTACAGCACAGGTGGCAGGTCATAACGGGCATTATAAGCCAGCAAACTGCTGGATACAAGCGCAAAACACCCCCCACAATCGCCTGGATGGCCCGGTGACTATGTATTTTTGCTGACATAACAAGCTTATAACTTTGTGATTATCAATAGTTATGTTTGTACATAAATTCTTTACATAAAAATACTAGACACGTGTTTCGGGTTTTGCATATACTAAAACTAGTGTTAAACATGAAAACTAAGCAAAAATATTTATCTACGGTTATGTCTGTGGCTACAATATCTAAAATTATCGCCCTATCCGTCTGTTAACCCTTCAGATACCGTCAATTAGAGACACAATAGTAAGACAATAGATGCGTGGCCACCGGTGATCGCTTGGGGATTCATGAATGAATAGCGGGTAAGTATGCTAACTTTTGGTTACTAGGTTCGAGGTAACTTAGGCTATGGGAATGTTTGAAAGAGGTACCGTAGCCGTAGCAAAGGACAAGTGATGAAACACTAGTGGATTTTAGTCAGTAAAAGTCTGACACCTATCGCTCCACCCAGAGCAAGAAAAGCTATTTGATGATTAACTACTTCTTTTCTTTTTCAAAGTTTTGCTCCAAGTGAACCTTTCTTCATTTATTGAGGTGCTAAAAAATGAAAACAGGTTCGTAGCAAGAGCAACCTTGATTTCTTCCACCGAATCAATGGCTAGCCATCGTTACTGAAGTATCTGACGTACGATCCTTGAATCGCTCTATTACACTCTTACCTCAATACACAGCACTTGTATCTCAAAACCCCAATGTTTTAACCCAAACATCTCTTGCAATTTTCGTCTTGTAGGCGTTTTCGCTTCTATAAGTGGCGTTTGATGTACGCAGCAGTTTTTAGATGAGGCTTAGAGAAGTGCTACGTTGCCTTTTGGTTTGTTTTCATTTACTTTAACAATAACACTAAAAATAAAACAGTTTATTTTCCTTTCATCCATAGCTTTAAATAGTTAATAGGTGTCTTCAAGGCAAGAGTGAATAGGCTCTTAATAAACTAGCGCGCCTCACCATCAACGATTGCATCACTGCTTACCAGGTGGGATCGCAGTCAAGTACTAGTTTATATCAATTTAAAAAAAAAAACTTTTTTGGTAAAACATATCTAAGAACATATCTTGTTGGAAGGCCTCCAACAAGGTGGACTGATGACCTGGGGAAGGTTGCGAGAAATCGATTGATGCGAGACGCACAGGATCGTTCGTTCTTTGTGGCGACGCTTGGGGGAGGTCTATGTCCAACAGTGGACGTATATCGGCTCAAATGATGATGATGATCTAAGAACCATTGCTAAAAAGTCTGCTTTCGAATAAAAATCGCCACTAAATAGTCGTTTATGAGCTACAGTGACATAGACAGATACAAACATTATTGTCAAACTTTTAAAACCCCTATTTTTGCAAGTAAGTCTGCGGTTATTATCTTGAGACTTTTTAAGCTCGAAATGCCTGTGACGTGCCGTGGTTGTCTGCATTCTCTATAAACTTCGCCTTAAGTACAGACATCTTGTTACAAACTTCATGTAGATTTGTAAGTTTGTATGAAGATAAAGCGAGATAAATAGTTTAAGCACCATCTGAAGTTTATCTAGAACAGTGGTTCTCAAAGTCGACTAGATTGCGACCCTCCTAGCAATAATCTTTTCAAATTGGGACTAACCTCTTAAGCATCATGAGAAAAACAAGGAGCTTTACTATGATTATAAATGATGGGATGAATTTTCTTTAAAGATAAAACAAAATACTTCAATCGATTCGCTTACAAGCTCAATTTCAATAAAGAATTTAGTTTTAGCTTAGGCATCGGTTTAACAGAATGTATCCCATGTTCGCTTATAACCTACCTGAGGGTCGGAACTCAAAGTTTGAGACACACTGATCTAGACCATTAACGAAGCTTTCTTGTTGTTTTTCTTTGATATACTTTATTTCTTTAAACAATAAAATAATTATTTCTAGATATAAACTTAAATTAATTAAAACTAACTTAAAAAAATAAAATAAAACCCTAGAGAACTAAAATAAAAAAAATAAAAATAAACTTTGGACACTTCGCGTGACCCAAAGGCTGGCTTTTACTTCGGTCAAAGGATAAGCATTGCCATTCAGCGTGGCAATGCCGCCAGCCTTTTGGGTACATTACCAGTCGACAGCGATGCGGAGGAATTTTTCGACGCCTTACTCTAAATTGCCATTTTTGTTTTTTTTTTTTTTTTTGATATACTTATAAGTTTTTAAGGGTATGGTTTTACATATTCTTTCTATTCTCGATACTGAAGTACTACAACACTTGCCTCAAGTTGAGTGTACTTTAAAAGTCAACATACAGAGCGTCTTGCCCGCCATCTCAATCCGCTTGCTTCTGGATTGCATATGTACTGCAGAAAAAAAACCGTAATTTCGAAGTTTAAAACTAATACTTTTTGACAAGACAATCAAGTAGATTATTGGGTAACATTAAAATTTGTATGTATAAAGCTCTGGCTGAAATCTTCATTATAATTTTGCATATATGTATATGTAACCGCCATTCGTTGAGGTTCCTAATTCAAACTTACTTAACATCAAAAATATTATGAAATCTCATTGTACTGTACTGGTATTTCCAAAAACAATAGAAACCACTAAGATCTCTGTTGATTTCAGCACGATAAGGTGCATTCGTTTTGGTTCCATGAGTAGTTACTGAAATGAATAAATCTGCACAGTTTACATAAGACAGTGTAATCAAATGCAATGGTGGCTGTTGCGAAACTGTACATCGGTCCGAATCATTTTGTTATGTAACGGTAGTCCTACATTGTTAGCGTTCTTTTTTCTGGTATCGAATAAGAGAAATCCACCACGGTATTTCTAACCACGGTAACTCTTGAAAGCTAAAGTCTAGTGGCAACCACCAGAAAAGTATACGGTAGTGAAACTCGACGTCCATCGAAGAGACAGTTCGATTTTCTTTGCCTAAGGCATTAAGTCCGCCTATGTACTTTTTGTTGCATGAAGACTAAATAAATAAATAGAATTTCTTAGATATAGTTTTTTTTTGAGGTGAGCACCCATTAAATTGTGGGCAATCAAAAAGGCTGCTGGATTCTGATAGATGCGTGACGTACAGGACCGTTCATTGTCGCGACACTTAGGGGAGGCCTATGTAGACTGTGGACGTCTTTCGGCTGAAATGATGATAATGATGAATCATCAAATGACTCAATGTGAACAGCGGTGGAACAAAAAATCTAACTTTTTCTTCTATTTATATCAAGGGGGATCATTGTTGGTTAATAGCTGGGTATTGTCGGCAAGCAGCCGGCGAGTCTGCGCGGGCGCAGGACCTCCTCACAGCGTCGCCGCGCATGCGCGACGTTCCCGGAATACAGCCGCGATTAATAGCGACACAAACTATTTCCGCTTAACCGAGACAAATCATAATTACTCCTTCGGGTTTGCTCTTACGCACCCCCTTTGATGTTTTTATTCCAAATCCCGGTTACGGCCAACTTAAAACAAATACAACGGCTCACCACCGATTATACGTTTGCGTTAAAACGATTTGTAACGGTGATAGCTTTCGTGAATTTCGCCCATGTTTCTGTCCCTGTGTGGTCCCGCGCTCGTTTTGGATAATTACTTGTTTGCTTTTTGTTATTAGCTCGCCCGTCAATAATGTGACGTTTGAGTGATCAAACGGAACGGCTTCCTAATTTCCCACGACCGAAAACACGACTGTAAACTCAACTATTTTAATTGATATTTTTAGATACAATAGACACCTTAAGATTTAAAAATTATTGCTATCTTTCCGAGTTAACTTTTTAAAGTCGCAGGTTCTTTGACCCGCCGCGACTAATCTAGACACGCAATACGACTTCACGATTTTACCTCTAACCAGAGTTAGCGAGCACCCTGCGTGTATCGATTAAAGCCAATTACTCGATTGTGTGTACGTAAATATCTGTATGCTTTTAATGTCGCTCTCACATGATTTCCCTTCACAGATCGCCGCGTATTTTGGGTGCAGACAAGCGGCGGCCGTACAGTCGCGCGCAGATGCGACATCCGTCGGTCTCACGTGAAAATCGATTTTCCACGGTACGCCAGCTGGCGCGAGCGACAGCTATAAACCACGTACTCTTTGCTTTCTACAGCAAAAATTGTGTACCTTACCGTTCATAATTTAGGGTCGATAGTCGGGTAAACTAGCGTTTCCCATTCATCTCATTAATTTGTCTCGGTGTATGTACTATGAAAGTCAAAAGTTCCTTTGTTGATATTTTTAATGTTTCGCACATTGTTCGTCAGCAAAACGGACCCACCGCGTTTGATCCGATTGCAGTAGTTATTTATGATTATTAGAATAGCGTGCCGATAGCGAATAATTAATTTTTACGTTCAATTCTTTATTGTTATGTCACGACGTTGATGATCCTGATATATTGGTTGCGTTGGTCTTTATTATACGATCAGGATTGCCAGTTCAACTGACGTCATTTATATCAAAATGACTTTTTTCTGATTTTTTACCATTGCATTTTTTATAAACATACCTACAGCTAAACCCTATCGATCTTGTAAATTTTGTCTCCCGTATACGTGAATATTACATAATCCTGGATCTATAAGATATCCAGAACAAAGCGAATCAAAGGCAACGTACATTTGTAGAGTCCTATACAAATGAGGCTTTATCTTCTTATGAACGTCGCAAACTATGGCGAAAGCCCTTGTATAGACAAGCGTATTAGGTACTGGCGGAGACAAGTCAGTGACCCAAAACTAAGGTTGTTGACATTTAATCTAAAACATATTACCCCTATCCATGTATGTACATACAAACTCCGTCAGAATTAAAATCAAACAAGACTTGAACAACAAATTCTTCTTTGTAAATGTTATCCTTCAATGTAACGAATATGCAGAATTTTAATTTATTTCCAGTATTGAAATAAAAAAGAGAAATAGCCAACATCAGGAGCCACTCCGCATGATTGACGAGCCACAATATATTGAGCGCTCTCAAATGAAGAAAGACTGATTGCTCCCACTTCGGCGATCTCAGAAACGTCAAAGTTTGATTGGTGATTCCCATGTGTAATACTAGTAGTCACGTAGTAACAAAGGCGTAAGGCCTCTTTAAATGTCAATTCTCAGTTATAATGAAGCACAGCGAGCACCGAGATCCATCATTGTCCAGACAAGGTCGCACCCGCTAAACAATGCACAAAGATATTCGACGAATAACTTGGATCTACTAAAAAAAAACTGTCATGTAGCACCTTATAAAGATGTTTGTTCCAATCCGGTTAGAGGCGAGACTATCGATTGAGCACACTTAAAATTAGTGTGATATAATTAGGCATATGACATGAATTCAACGGGTATCACAATGGAACAAACGAGCCATGGCATTGTGATATGACGGCGTGTCAGAAGCGTGTCGGCCGTGTTCTATGAGGAGATGTGACCACTCTATCGTGCACCACAGCCACTAAATACCTGGATCTAATCAGCATTTCTACACTCATTTTTAACACTTAATTTTACACGTATCTTAGCATTATACATTTGATTTTACGCGTGGTCCGTATGTAGTTCTAACGTGTTACGCGCAGCTGCGCTCCGCTCATACCGCACCGACTGAAACTATGCCTAATGAAATAACGCGTGCATGTTAATACTTACAAATTGTTTACTTAGTATTACAAAATGCACTTGTTGCGGTAATATAATTTCAGTAACATTTTTTTGATTTGGGTAACAAGTTATTAACATTTGATATTTTACCGTTAGTACTATACTTACATGTTGTAGAGTTTGTAAAATTTAATTTAACAAATGTAAGGAAACAGAATTAAATTCGTTTGAAATTAGCTTTCGTGGCCATGCTAGCTCCACGTTCGTCACGTGAGTTCGTACACGCGGGTATGCGTAACATTTGCGTGAAAATTCATCCCTTATGTTAATTTGACACGGCAGGAACATAAGTTTGTGAAACATATCAGCAGGTGGGACGTGCGCTTAAAATACTTACTTTGAACTACCGTCAAGTTTATTAATTTTAATTATGTTCTGCTTTTCCACGCTCTATCGAGTTTTCGTTCCTGATACAGTGTGTGCAAACTGTGTCAGATGTTTGTGAAATGTAATTTAATAAGGTATTTAATGTGGGTATTAAGTTGACTTGACTTGAAGGTAGTCGCCTTTCCACACCTCTCTTCATTATCGTTAAAGAATACGGTTATGGAGCAGGTAATACTTTAAAAGTAAAGTTGTAATATTGCTTGAAACGATTTGGCGCGGAACGCAAAGGCAAAATACTTTTGGGTTCTAAAGAGATAAGTACGATTCATGAATATATGTAGTCTAAGCTTCATGAAACATTAAGATGATAATCTAAATAATAATGAATGGCTAAATGTGCTGTTAAGCATAAAACTCGAGAATGACGACGAATTTGGTAGGTTTTTTTTTTAAGTTTTTGCTTATATTTGGGTAAATTGTAAAAAATAAACAGAAAGCCATAGAACACACATCTTTCTTTATTACATTTAAGCTGCTCCAAGATTAGCGGTCCGTCCTTACAGTAAACTACCACCATTTCTTAATCTAGTTCATACGATGGCTCCTTTTCAGTACATGCTTTATTTTTTTTTATTTTTTTGTTTGTATGAAGTAATCTCTGAAAGTAGGTCTGAATGCTAATTTTTTTTCACTTATGGAAAGTAGTAAGTAAAGTACTGGTCTGAAATTTTTTCACTTCTATTGGTGAAAAAATTTCAGTTGCTTTATTCCTGAGTGACATAGGCTATATTTTATGTAGCAGGCTATATTGTATGAAGCCGCGGGCAAAAGCTAATTGAATATATTTTTGCTGCTCATGAAATTAATTTTGCGTTGTTGTTGAATTTCTTGAGACAAATATCAGCTAAATTCTATTTTGAACACAATATTCTTATTATAGCGTGATTTATATTTAGTTATGTCATAAGTTAATATACTTAGTTAATATGTCAGTCAGCAACGGCAGCCGTCACAGTCGTATTTGCATAAGCTTAACATAAACTTATCTTGTAACTTAAAACATACGAACTGCCTTATTATACTTGATTTGTTTATCTTGTAGTTTTGGCAACGAATACGGTTAATCTCAAGTTAATCCTGAATACTGGAACTTATGTGACATTTCTAATCAACAAAATCTACAAAAATTGCATTCTATTAATATTTATTGAATGCTGATTACATTGAGTGGGCAAACTTGTGAGATACATTGTTTTCATGTGATAGCCAAGTCAATCTACTTATTCAAAACATAAGATTTTTAATATTGACTAGATGGCGTTGTGTGAAAGTTGTAGAATATAAGTTGTAGATAATAAGAGCATCGCCGTGCCCTCGTGAGGGCGATCGGCGGCGGCAATCTCCCGTGCCGGGCCTTGGTACAGGCGAAACTGGAGCGAGGAGGATTGGCAGGCGGTCGCCTCCTTCTGCGAAGCAGTAATGCTAGAAAAGGAACGGGGTGGGCTTTTAGTCAGTAAAAGACTGACACTATCTCCCGCTCCGTCCAAGAGCGGGTGTATAAGTAGGGACTGAATAAATTAACCGATTTTGTATTACATAGATCTCACAACTTATTACTATAAAAGAACTGAGCTGCGAGACTTGGTGTTCTTTACAAGTTATGTTTTTGATGGCTTTCATCCTTTAATCCTACTAATATTATGACTGGCCTGTTGGTCTAGTGGTTAGTGACCCTGACTGCTATGCCGGAGGTCGTGGGTTCGATTCCCATCCAGGACAAATGTTTGTGTGATGAGCATAATCATTTGTTCTGTGTCTGGGTATGTATTTAGAAATATATAAGTATGTTTATCAGTTATCTAGTACCCATAACACAAGCTCTGCTTAGCTTCGGACTAGACGGCGTTGTGTGACAGTTGTGGAATATTATTATTATATTATAAAAAAAAAAAAAAAAAAAAAATGCGAAAGTTTGTATGTATGGATGGATGTATGAATGGATGTATGGATGGATGTATGAATGGATGTATGGATGGATGTATATGGATGTATGGATGGATGTATATGGATGTATGGATGGATGTATGGATGGATGTATGGATGTTTGTTACTCTTTCACGCAAAAACTACTGAACGGATCTCTATGAAACTTGGTACACGAGTAGACCATATCCCAGAATAACACATAGGATACTTTTTATCCTGGGATTATGTACGTGGGTAAAGCCGCGGGCAAAAGCTAGTAATATTATGAAAGCGAAAGTGAGTTTGTTTGTTTGTTACGTCTTCACGCCTATACGGCAAAACCGATTTTGATGAATATTGGTACAGAGATAGCTGGGACTCTGGTGACGGACATAGGCAATTTTTTGTAGGTGAGAAAAGGGGGAGAAAGAGGGAAGTCAAGTACAAACATTATAATTCAATTAAAGTATATTAAAAAACGCGGGCGAAGCCACGAGTAAAAGCTAGTTTACAATAAGCTAAGTGCCAATATCAGAAATAAATTATCTGACACTTCACGAGATTAAATCCATGTTTAGAAGTAAATAGGATTCGCGATGAAAGGAACATATTTATCAATGCGCCGCAGTTAATTCAATTTTGTTGTTGACTGCAATCTATGCGGCTTACGTGGAAATCTGCACTACTGGTAAAATTAAATCATTTTGTGAGGTGCCAACTGAAAACTAGCACCGGGTGTCTGGGCTTGCAGATGGTGAGCTATGGGTAGCGCGCTGTCTGACCGTCCAGTAATTGTCCGAACCGAGCTCAAGACGTCGACGGCCCGCGCGCCTCAAGGAGTTGTCAGCAACAACAAATATGAAGGCTAGAAGGAACGGGGTGGGTTTCTAGTCAGTAAGAGTCTGACACTATGTCCCGCTCCGCCCAAGAGCGATGGTTGTCATTGGATGTTACCCCAACAAAAAAATAAATAAAGCACTGTGTATCTAGCATAGTCAGCCTTATAATGTTCTCACTGTCGGGACTCAGCCTCCTCTCTAGGAGAGGGTATGGGCCGTAATCCACCACGCGAGCCCAATGTGGGTTGGCGTATGTCACATATCTTCAAATTTTTGGTTCTAGGACATGCCGGTTTCCTCACAATGTTTTCCTCCACCAGTTTGAGAGCAGTGGTGATGAAATAAATCACACAAAGAAATGCGCTCGGCTGGGTTTGAACCCGCGACCTACAACTCGTAGGTTGTGGCTGTTACCACTCGGCCAACGCTGCTCTCGTGGGTATCTAACGCCCAGCTATTACAGAGGTGGCAACCCTTTCGGTGCGGGCACGCTCGGCGTATTCTGTACTTTTGTTCTTTTTTACTTTGTGTTTGTAACTATTGTGCTGTGTCTGTCCCGGATAAAAGTATTTCTATTCTACTCTATTATCTTGAATACTGATCGAACTAAGATGTCAACTACTAGCTTCAGCCAGCGGCTTCACCCGTATGAATCTAGAAAATATATAGTCTATGTCACTCAGTGATAAAGTAACATTCTACTAGTGAAAGAATTTTTAAAATCGATTCTATAGTTTTTGAACTTCCTCATCATCATTTCAGCCGTAAGATGTCAACTGTTGGACATAGGCCTCCACCAAGCGTTGCCACAACGACCATTTATATATGCGTCTCGCATTCACCCAACCTAAACTTATTTATTAAAAAAATAATTCAAAAACACAATTTTTCCTGTTTATAAATACAGATAAATGTATCAAAATCCATAATTAAAAAGTACCTACATTAAATTATTTAACCAAAGAATATTCTCATCGATTACGTTTTTATGAATAGATTTTATATTTCCGCGAATAAACATTACACACTTGACTGACTAACTGGTGTATACAACTAAAAAATAACATTCTTAATTTAAAAATCTATTTAACACATTGATGCATCATTCACAAAACCGTATTTCTTGAGTTCACAGTAAGCGTAAGTATTTATTCATTATATATTTCTCATAACGTGGACAGAATATATAATATTTGCAAAAATAAAGTGTGCAAGGTTCTGGACTGGCGACTGCGTACTGGAAGACGCAGCGTTGAAAGGCCTCCTATATGGTGAACCGATGACCTTGTGAAGGTTGCGAGAATCCAATGGATGCGGGACGCACAAGATCGATCATTGTGGCGACTCTTGGGGAGGCCTATGTCCAACAGTAGACGTCTGTCGGCTGAAATGAGATGAGATGATGAAGTGTACAATGGGTGGTCTTATTGCACAGGAAAAACTCTTACAGACAAACTTAGAATGGACTAAACGAAAGGAGATGGAAGCAGAATTATAGCATAAATATCATCAGCTTTTTAATGTTCCCACTGCTGGGATTCAGGCCTCCTCCCTAAGAGATGGAACAGGCCGTAATTCATCACGCGGGCCCAGGGCGGGTTGATGAATGTCACATATAATATATAAGTATGTTTTATCAGTTGTCTAGTACCCACAACACAAGCTCTGCTTAGCTTGGGACTAGACGGCGTTGTGTGATAGTTGTGGAATATATTATTATATTATATATATATTATATCTCGGAATTTTTGGTTTTAGGACATGCCAGTTTCCTCACAATGTTTTTCATCACGGTTTTGAGAACAGTGGTGAAGCAGAAGTATTTTCACAAGACTACGAACAAAATTATCTGAAATCACCTCAAACACAAACCCACACTAGTAATATCAATTTCGGAATTGTTGAACGCAAATTCTGAGGGTTACAGGAATGCCTATAAGAGTTAGAAACTTGAACAAACTTGAGACTGTTTACTTTCGTAACCTTCACGTGAAAAGGGTTTAACATTAACTTAAACTGTTTCGACATTATTTGATACAAAATAAAGCCAAGTAACTGTTAAGGAAAATTTTGAAATAAGTAGTAAAAACGTGAGTTCTTTTCGTTTCGTAACTTACAAAATTATTAAGAAATAAGTAAAACTTGACATTTATTTTTTATTTTAAGTTACAAGAAAACATTACAGGAAATCAAGCTTAAAGCCTCAGATTTATTTACAAGTATGTACTTAAAAAACTATTACGGAGGTGATCCAAAGTACAATGGAAACTTAAAAACTAAAAGAAATTAAATCAAAAATCATAAAATACCTGTACTCATTGAAGAAATCAAATACAATAACATAGATTTTACAAATAAAAAAAGAATACATATATATTGCCACTATTATAATACATGGCTTGCTTAGCTTAGATATATTAGTCTGAAATGTGAGGACTTTATTATCTACTAGCTACCCGCCCCGGCTTCGCACTAGTTTTTTTCTAGAAATAAATACAAAAACTTAACAAATTATATACTAAAACCTTCCTCGAAAATCATGAGTTTATCGCGAACAGACAGACAGACAGACACTGCGGGCTACATTGTTTTATAATATGTACTAGCTTTCCGCCCGCGGCTTCGCCCGCGTGGACTACAGTTTATATCGCGCGGGCAGAGACCCGTGCTCAGCAGTGGAATTATAGGTAGCCTATGTGTTATTCCAGTGTCTCTTCTACCGACCTACCAAATTTGATCTAAATCTGTTCAGTAGTTTTGCGTGAAAGCGTAACAGACAGACAGAGTTACTTTCGCATTTATAATATTAATATAGTAGGGAGTAGGGATTGATGTAATTGTATATAGTATCACTTTGGTTACTAAAAACAGTGGCGATCTGACATGAGTAGTATACTATTGGTATGGGTATATTTTTCAGGGATTGACAATCGTTCAGTCACTGCGCCAACTGGTGATACTCAATAGTATCTACAACGTGTAACGTTAAATGCGCAAAACCTGAAAATAGTTTGATCAGAATAAGGAGCAGAATCAATTAAACCACTTTTTAATATAGCTTAATTTTTTTTTAATTCATGAATCCCCAAGCGACCACCGGTGGCCGCGCATCTATTGTCTTACTATTGTGTCTCTAATTGACGGTATCTCAAGGGTTAAATCTTCATTATAAATGTCGCCCTGGGCCCTGTCTATTTATGAATAGGTCAAGCTATCACGTGCGCAAACCCGCTTAAATAGTGAAACAAACATAAATAGTTGTAATGCAATCAAATTTTCTCATATATGGTTCTTATTTCAATGCTGATATGAATTTTAAACAAACTAAAACTGCTCATAAAACCTTTAATTTTTTTTAAATGTTTTTTCTCACATAATTAGGTCAATCGAATTAAAAATCATTTGGGGTGTCTGAGGTTTTGCGCATTAACGTTACACGTTTTATACTGTAGATAATAAAATCTTCATATTTCAGACAAATATCTAAGCTTGCTAGTACTACAAAAGTTGTTATGCATGACATATTATGTTTGTCAGCACGTGTAAATTCTGTAATATAATATGTGGCACGCGCTCCACATAATTGTGTTACCTGGTACCGACAAATTAGGTTACACCTAACATTATTTCACGCTCCAGGATGGAGTGGAGTTTCTGTGCTGTGATCGAATCAGGAATGAGGATATCTGCAGAAGAACCAAGGTTGCCGACAGCACGAAGAATCAAAAATCCAGATGCGGGACGCACAGGATAGTTAATTGTGGCGACACTTGGAGGAGGCCTATGTCCAACAGTGGGCGTCTATCGGCTGAAATGATGATGGTGATGATCAGTAATCTCAAAAGTTTTAATTATTAAAGTGGTTTCACGGGCATCGCGTAATTTTTGTGACGATTATAATTAAAGAATGTAACACAAACTGCGGAGCTTTCGATAATTTCACGCATCGTTTAGTCATATAAAATACAAGCATGAAGACGTTGAATAATTCATATTTATGTATGCGTTCATCGTTAATGTCAATTTTTATTATCACTGTTGCTAAACCGTGCCTAATAGCGTAGTGTGATTGTGGGAATACACCGCTCGACCGTACCATTGTTTTATTGACAACGTTCATTTAACTACAGTCTCTATCGTTAGCTGTTATTGAATCAATAATGTACGTTTCATTCATAAAAGTAAACGAACGAATTCTTTCACATCGAGCTCGGCGTGACGAAAACGCTAAGTTTTAACTGTCAGTAAAACTTTCACAAATATTTTCACATACTTTGTATGTGAATCAATTAGTGCCAAGACCACATTTTGATCAAGTAACAATTCCGTAACGAAAATAATGGGACCTTCAGTAGATTGTGCTCTCACGGACATTTTGTTCATGATAATGTCAACGCTTTTCACTCGAAGCGCAAATTCAGACAGAGAAATGTTAAATTAAATAACGCCAAGTTACTGTGAACTGTGCGTCGGAAAATTAAAATATTTCAACGATCTTTTGTTTTGTGATGCAAATGGCCCAGAATTGTTTTCAATGATAACTGACTTTTCTCGTTACTAATTAATTGACTCGTGTGTACCTACTTTCTTTTTATCTATGTGTGGAGGCTTGTAATTAGCAATTTGATAATACTACATCTTTATTATTTTTTTATTTGTAAAATAAAATAAATAAGTAATTAGAATTAAATTATTAATTACATTAAAAATATCAATTATTTTGTTAGTCTGTAAGCCCTTCTTTAACTCTTCAATCGTGATAATTAGAGACCCAATAGAAAAACAATGGGTGCGCGAACGCCGGCGTTCGCTTGGGTTTTAATGAATTAAAATGGAATAAATAAATATAAACCAGTGTTTTCTTTTGAGGTCTAAAATTAATAGGCAAAAGTTAAAATATAGGTAAAATAATCCAACAGTTGTAAGTTTGTAACCCTGTCCTTTTAAGATAAATCACGAAGTTTCATCCTAAAAGACGAGAGATGTTCAGAACTAACATAAACTACGGTAGTTATCATAGTTTTGTGTATTAAACAGACTTGAGCAAAACTGTTAGGACTTTAAAACTTATGAAGTTCTGAAGTCCCTTTTGAAGTCTTGGCAACAATGTCCTAGAAAATTATGAAAACTATGGCAAGAGCGAATAGAGCTAACTGAGCCAGTATTATATTTCACAAAACTCTTCTCTCAAGATATGCTTATGTAACTAAGACCAAATTTTTCTAAAGACTTGAGATCGTAGTTTAATCAAATGACGGTATGGTTGGTGCAGTGCTTGGGCGATTGGCTACCGTGCTGTGGGTCGCGGGTTCGATTCCCACACGGAACATTATTGCCTACTGATAGGTGTTCTGGCTCTGGGTGTCTTGTGTATGTTAGTTTATTTATATGTTTGTGAATGCACTGACGATAAAGGAATAATTCCTAGTATATAGCAACGTTTTCAAATCAAAATAGTATCATTTATTTTCAACCTACATATTTTGTCTCATTGCAAGTCAAAGCGAAATTGTTGGACAGGCTGCAAACGAAACCCGCCCAGTGACATTTTACATTAGCAGCTTTTTAGCATAATAGTCTAGCATGGTAAGCATAATAGTAACAAATTGTCTATATAATATTTTCTGACAGTTTTTTAACTCTTGTTGCTCCAACGGCCGGCAGCTCCAAGTCAAGTGATAAATTGCTCTTATAATTTAAAACTTCTCAACAAACATCGGGGTGAAATTCCCCGCGTGAAAGCCAGTCAGGGATCCCTGAACAATAACATCCCCTACTCAACGAGGCATAACCGAACGACGTTACCATTACAAAACCCCATCGAATAAATTCCAAACTACCCCGACATCACCCCAGCTAAATATAAATCGCAAAAAGTAAATAAACGACTACCATTACTGCCCTGATTATTTTATACACCCTAATACTGCTGACGCCATTTTGATTTCATTATATTTTTTTTTTCGCAAACTACCGATAACAATAAGAACGTTATTCAAAAATAACGGGGGATTTAGTGCAACAAAGTCGAAACTCTTGCCAACATTTTGCGCAACAAACTGCAAAGCAAGATTTATTGAGTTTGTACATCGAGTAACTTGTAAATGTTTTAAAGCGAAACTCGATTACAGAAGTTAATCGAGGATGAAAATAATATTGTGTATTTTAAATACTCAAATAGAAATGTTTTCTTTTTATTTGCAGTGAAGATAGAAAATAGACATACAAAAACTTTATTTCTGAACCAAAAAATAGCTTCATTTTAAGCAAGTAATGCCAGTATTAAGAGACTCCGCTCTTCCACAGCAATATAAAATATAATTATTAAGAAAAAATAGCATGTTGTGTATATGTGTATATGCATAAAAAAAGAAAGAAAGAAATATATTTTATTTGACACACATAAATACACACACTGTAAAAACAACGTTAAGCAACTTAAGATAAAAAAGACACTGACACAACGTGTGTCTCACGGTTGTGCCAAATAGGTCCAGTTCAGTAAAAATGCAAGACAACTACATGGTAGTCAGTGGTAGTTGCCTAACGCTGGTTTTCAACTGTACCTTACTAAGAGTGTACGGTGTTATTTACTTAATAGTATTATGTGTAAAGTAAATAAATATATGTACGTGTTAATGCGTGATAAATAAATAATAAAACATGCATGTTTAGTTTTCACTTTAATTGCAACTAGCTTTTGCCCGCGGCTTCTTCGCCCGCATACATAAAATATAGTTTATAATACTTAAGAAAAAAACAGCTTTCTATCGGTAAAAAAAATTTACTAATCGGACCAGTACTTTCAGAGATTACCTCCTTAAACAAAAAAAAAAAACTTTAGCTCTTTAGTGTAAATATAGAGAAAATTAGCAATAACTTTGTCCAAAATCGTGAGTGTCTTTAACATCGAACATCACAGAACTAAATTACCTTAGCTTTTACCCTCACAAACAATGTGATGAGGGTAAACCTCCCCCAATTTGTTGTTTAAGTGATTTTCCTGGCGACACACTCTTGGCATTGACATTAGTAAAGTAGGGTACTGGGTGAGGAGAAGGTTGCTCCCGACGGTTGAAGGGATTTAGCTTGTATACCGCGTCAATGGTCGATGAAACAAAGTTAAGCGGAGCGTGAGTAACTGAACTAGTTCAATGGGAAAAACCGGCGTAACTGGGAAGTTTTCTTTTTTGTCGTTTTGTGAACAGTTTTCTGTTACCACTATTGAAATAATCTGTGTTTGGACCAGGGATGTTATGGATATGAAATTTCTGGAATACGGATTCGAATACAGGAATAATATTATATACGGCATAAATTATTCGTAGTGCCACGTTGCCGTATGGTTGCACGACGTATGTCACCTATTCCGCGAATTTTGATCGCACTCAACGCTCTCATTGAATCCAGTCCTAGACTAGATCTATTCGCTGATGAATGGAAGGAGATATTGACTGAATGTCTGGCGATTTGCGAGAAGACTGAATGAGAGGTTTAGTTATATTATCTGTTATATTTTCTTTAATTTGTTTTTACATAATTTGGACATATTGTAATCAGTGTAATTGGCATTCGGTCGTTCTGTAAATAAATATTAAACCGGTTTCGGACTTTCGGAAATGAAATTATTTCGGATTATCCGCTATTTTTGGATTGTTTTTATCACGGATATTAGAATTTCAAAACTATAAAAGTAAAATACAAATAAGTAGCAAGATGTGACTTTTGTTTCTAACTGTCTGTCATTTAGACTCCGCCTTTATCCGAAACTTTTATATGGGTTTCGGTTATTTTTTTATTTCGTATATGAGAAGGTTACGGTTTTTAACCCTTCAGATACCGTCAATTAGAGACACAATAGTAAGACAATAGATGCGCGGCCACCGGGTGTCGCTTGGGGATTCATGAATTAAGGTGGGAAATCAGCCAATAAGTTCTTCCGCTCTAAGACGGACCGGGAGGATGTGGCAGACTCACTAAAAAGTACTCACTAAAACCACACCTATTGTCCCTTCTTTGCATTGTGTACCAGGACAGCTTTCGGCTCTGATGTTGTCCCTACGGTTTTGCTAACATCTGAGGCGCGAGTGGAATATACTATGCGCCGTCGTTGACTCAGGCTCAGTCCGGACGGTTACCGGACGACTTGGTAACGTGACATGCTAATATTTTCATGTATTACAGCATAACATAATCACTTTCTCTTTTGATTAAGTCTTACCACTACTAAACCTAAAATAACAGTTGTGTTATTTGAAGCTTGATTTGAATATCTTCTGAAAATCTCCCATTCACTGTTATCCTCCTCCCGTAGTTTGTTAGACCATTTTCCTTAAACGACTATCTTGAATGTGTCATCATGACACCACGTAATTTTGGTCTTAACCGTAGTAAAATAAATCTATACCTACCTAAGTATCTAGTACACTCACTCGATAGTGATACAATTAAAATATTAAAGTACCTTCTGGCAAAAACCAGACATTACTTTATTGTAACCTAGGTACAAATATGAGCCACATTTTCTCAACAATTTTAAAAGACAACAGTCGACTAAATTGTCTTAACTTCTTCAAAGTTATCTACGCCACTTAACCGAAGAGAAATAGCTCTTTGCGGGTCACCACTTATTATAATGCATGGCTTAGTGTACCGTCGCTCTTAGTCCCACTTACAATGCCGGTCACATTTCTAGTAGTGTTAAAAAACATAAATACTTAAACCAGTAGGAAATGGAAAACATCAGTTTCAATTTAACATTTTCTAAGAAACATTCAATTGCTTGATTGTGCCACAAAACTGCAAATGGGATTGCTATTTACAATCTGCTTGAAAAAGTTGAGAAGTTGTAAGTTTCATCAGCCAACATGCGCGACAGAAACTCATTTCCTTTAAATGTAAGTCGAAGTGCAAAGCGGCTAACTGTTAATAGAGAAGCTGGGATTTCTATGCTCTATGTTAAGTTACAATTCTATTTTAAATTAAACTTTTCTTCGTACAAAAAAGTTATCTTGAACGGTAATATGCATACGTTTAGGTAACATTGAAGACTGGATTAAAAAATCTTCTTATTTTTAATCCAATCATGGTACAAAAGAAGTTATTTCTTTGGCTGTTTTGATGTTCTGGTCCTGCTAATATCAAATGCTTAATGGGGCCAAAAGTCCAGAAGATAACTTGACTATGAAAGAAATATTTAAAATTTCAACGCAATATTTAAATACCAGTGAAAACTTTTTATTATCATTGTTTCCAATTCCACCAATTGGCCAATTCTTGATAAAGCTAAGTGCCATAGAAAACACTCCTTTTCTCCCAGCTGCCAATCATGGCAGTTGCGTCGAGCCCAAGTAACGAGTACTACTCGCCGCCGAAGACACCACCACCACACGTCGACGGAGAGGATGCTGGCGGCCAAGCGGCTTAGAACCTCGAAGCTCACTGGCGCACCTTTCGCGAATTATAATTTGGCTCCAGACTATTTTTCTGGACCACAGTATAGGACATGAGAACAGACCGATATCGATAATTATTTTTATAAAGAACAACCAGACCTGAACCTGAAGGCGGGTGGAAAACCGGTCCTAAAGGCCCTTCAGAAGTTATTGAATTCCGTCATACTCGAGGGAAAAACGCCGCAGGCATGGAGCAGAGGTGTGGTGGTACTTTTTTTTAAGAAGGGTGACAACACCCTGCTTAAAAATTACAGTCCCATCTCACTTCTGAGCCATGTCTATAAGCTGTTTTCAAGGGTCATCACGAACCGTCTCGCGCGCAGGTTTGACGACTTCCAGCCTCCCGAACAAGCCGGATTCCGAAAAGGCTTCAGCACCGTAGACCACATTCATACGCTGCGGCAGGTTATACTGAAGACCGAGAAGTATAACCTGCCTCTTTGCCTAGCGTTTGTGGACTACGAGAAAGCCTTTGATTCGATTGAGACTTGGGTAGTGCTGCAGTCTCTCCAACGGTGCCAAATTGACTATCGGTACATCGAGGTACTGAATTGTTTGTACGAAAACGCCACTATGTCAGTCCGACTACAGGACCAGATCTCGAAACCTATCCTTTTGCAGCGGGGTGTGAGGCAGGGAGACGTCATTTCTCCAAAACTGTTCACCGCCGCAATGGAAGATGTCTTCAAGGTTCTGGACTGGAATGGACTAGGCATTTATGTCAATGGCGAGTACATCACTCACCTTCGGTTTGCTGACGACATAGTAGTCATGGCTGAGACTATGGAGGAGCTCAGCACAATGCTCAATGACCTCAGTAGAGCTTCCGAAAGAGTGGGTCTTAAAATGAACATGGATAAAACCAAAATCATGATTAACAACCATGTAGCGCCCACTCCTATCAAGATCGGAGACTCTACACTCAAAGTTGTGGAAGATTACGTCTACCTCGGACAGACAGTCCAGTTAGGTAGGTCGAACTTCGAGAAAGAGGTCAACCGTCGAATCCAGCTCGGCTGGGCAGCGTTCGGGAAGCTACGCGGTGTCTTCTCGTCCAACATACCACAGTGTCCCAAGACGAAAGTCTATGATCAGTGCGTGTTGCCAGTGATGACATATGGCTCCGAAACGTGGTCGCTCACAATGGGCCTCATCAGAAGGCTTAAAGTCACCCAAAGGGCAATGGAAAGGGCTATGCTCGGGGTTACCTTGCGTGATCGAATCAAAAATGAAGACATCCGCAGGAGAACTAAGGTTGCCGACATAGCGCAAAGAATTGCCAAACTTAAGTGGCAATGGGCAGGGCACATTGCTCGCAGAACAGATGGCCGTTGGGGCCGAAAGGTTCTGGAGTGGCGACCGCGTACCGGAAGACGCAACGTTGGAAGGCCTCCAACAAGGTGGTCTGATGACCTGGTGAAGGTTGCGGGAAGCTGATGGACGCGCAGGAGCGTTCGTTGTGGCGACGCTTGGGGGAGGCCTATGTCCAGCAGTAGACGTGTATCGGCTGAAATGATGATGATGATGATAAAGGACAACCAGGAAATTATAGATATTCCCTGCTAAGCAAGTATAACTTCAGCTAAAAGCGTCTCGTACGTTCAAAGAAAAAGCAAATGGTATAAAAACTAAGCAATGTCAAAAGGATACTCACAACAAATAAATACATTACAATAACAATCCCCGTTTCAACTCCCAGAGCCCTTTACATGGTCATCGAACATTTGCATAGCACTCAGTACTTTATTACCCATATAAACTTAGTCTATCCTAACATAGACTCAAGTATTAGAGGTAATTATTCCCAAAGAATTTACCACGAAAAGCAATTACTGTTTAACGGACTTCAACTACAATATTTACGTTATGTCCAAATTATGTGCCGCTCAATAATGTTTTACGTAATAAAACGAATAACAAAATAACTAACAACTTATTAGAAAATTCCTTTCGGAATAAGGAAGACTGGGAATAAGTATTCAACACTTGACAAAACGATTTTCAGTGACATTTCTACTCTATGCCTTTTCATCGACATATGTATGCAATAACAGGGCCTTAAAGAAACAAATTGGATATCTTGCTATGTAAAGAACGGCACTAGTGACACTGCGAAATGGCCCGAAAACATTCCAACCCATACAAACATGAACAAAATTCCATGCCATTTGTTTCAGCCGCCATTTAGTCGTTTACCAGCAAATAAAATACAGCTGAATTATTGTAGCTGCCAGTAAGCCAGTCCCAACAAAACTGTATTACCTTGAATTTTTTATTAAGAATCTAGGCAAAATTTAAAATAGTGCCTATTTTGATATTCCAAGGCTTGCTTTTTATGCAATTGTAACAACAGTTTAAGCTTAGAAAGTATCTTATTGAATTAAATAAAGTAACTACACTGAAAAAAAACATAATATATTTTTGCCTCACACAGATGCAAACAAGAGACATGATTACTTCACTACCACTTGCTTCGTTCACATCACAACCGACGTCACACATCGTACATTATTCGCGCATCTCGAATACCTGTCTTGAAAAACAGACAACAATAGTACAACACTTCACACCTATTACGACGCACCCCGCTCCATTCACGTCCCTAACGCCACACACAATGAGAACAGCATAAATGTCAATGTCAATATCTACAGCGGCTTTTTTTAAAAATCGAACAATCTTCTTTTTCTTCAGCCAGTATTTGATGTATTAGCCACGAATTAGGCGGCCAGTCCTTTTGCACAGATACATAATGCCTTTGATGGTATCTGAACTCATTCAGGAGGTGACAAAGTAGTTACGCCCACAGTTTGTGTGTGGCAGAACTTGGGTGGTTCACGGTAGGAAGTCGAAACTTATGTACTGTTAAAGATTTAAGGTATTCATTAATATTTTAGACTTGGAAAATTTTGTATTGTAGTCGTGATTAATGTGCTAAGTTCAAATAATGCAGGACTTCGAAAACTGTCGTTAGCTAAAGACTTATAAATCTATTTTGGTATCTTATTTTAATATCTAGCTTCACCAATCTGACATGCAAAATACCTTTTTTTCATTTTCTGTACCAACTTTACTAGTCTGCTTTTTAAAGATCAATTTTATAATTAAAGTAACGTAAGCAACTTTAAATAAAAATACAAAAAATCAAACTTGCAATTTTACACAAACACAGTTCTAGAAACCACTCCTATTGTCTTTGTACAGAATTTCGTCACGACGAAACAACTCAAGAATGAACAATCACATATTTGTCAAGGAAGCAATCAATAACGCCGTAGATCTGTCATCAGGTAAGTCCAACCACACAGTAGAATGGCCCACCTCCCACCGGTAGCATCATAGTTTGGTTTGCAACAATGAACTTCACTTAAATGTACTTTCGTCTGAAGACAAAGCTCCTCCGTTCGGAGGCATGTTTTTGGCCTGAATAGTCTTGTTTGTGGTTTTTGATTGAACAGCCAACATCATGGGGGTCGAGTCCTGCTACTGAACAGTAGTACCACACTCTTTGTTCTTATCTCAACATGTGGTCCATAATTGTGTGGTCGCATGAACAATTTTGTTACGGACCACAAATTAAGACTTACCAGATTGTTAAGAAGTTCGAGGAAGGGTAACCAAGTCTTGTGCTCATAACAATTAACTTTGAAGCACTTGTTGTAATTAATAACACGAATTTCGTGTTGACAATGTCTCCAGCCGCTACAAATGGAGACCTTAATGGTGACAATTGCGCGTCAAATTGAATGGACTTTGTTTTACTGGTAAGATTTTGATTTCGTTCAGAGCCAGTCTCATCAAATGTTTAACACCATCTTTAAGTATGATGTGGATTTTATATTTCTCATCGTATCACGATGGTATAAGGTTCAAATTATCGTACTTTCTCGTAATGGCCATAGTTTGGTTTTACGCATTTCTCGAACTAGGTTTATTAAGAGGTATTGTGGCCCGGTAAATGTTAATAAAACCCGAGAGCCTGCAAACTGATTGGAGACAAGGTTTATTGTTTCTTTAACGACATCGACACACGGTTTTATTGGAAACAGTGAGACGAACCTATAAAGCAATGCTATCTATTTACTGAAATATAGACATTGATTTAAATAGTAAATAAAGATACGGCTATCTACACGTTTTACAGCGCCACTTCTTAGAACTACGATGATTCGTTGCGACGTAGCCTTGCAAGAACGGCCAATACTGTCGTTTTAATGTTAATCTTCTTAAAACGCGCGCCGCTTCGAAGTTACTTCGCATAATTAGGAGACGTGGCTGACACGGTGTCCTACGTGGGCGTTCGAACACTAATGCGATTGCGAAGCTAACCAATGCGGTTCACTCGAAATCAACGCGACACGATAAAACAGTCCTACGTGCGCGCGAAGTCGCCGCTTCAGTCACCTTTTATATAAAACAACTAACAAACACAACCGCACCGAAAATCCAAAATGATCTAAAACCAAGTAAAAACGTCAGCTTCGCTTTGCTCATAACCGCACCGCACCCACGTGAGTTTGGTCACCTAGGCCATCGCAATAGAACATCAATTGTTTTGTCATTCGTGCCTGCCGCATCGCTTCGCGTTCGCGTTCAATTTGAATCGCTTACCTAATAAGGATAGGGTTAACCAGGCACCAGAAAAGTGCCCGGTTAACCCTATCCTTATTATCCATATTAATGACTATGGATAGACAAGTTTTCATATACTCTTTATTGCACACCGTAAAAAAAAAATCAAAAACATTAAAGAAGCTATAAGAAACTTGGTCTACCCCCTACTTCGTTTCCTCACAGAAACTGTGCGTTTTGCAGAAGGTAGTCTATTATTATGACCAGCGATAGTAAAATTGTATGCCATTGGAAGGAGGTGATCGAGATACCGACGCTTGGAATAAAACCAACTATAAACCTACCAATCGATTACGTAATTGGCTTCAACAAAAGGGTAAAACTCGTAAAGGAGGTAAACAACAATATTGGAAAAAAACTTTTTTTTTTTGTTTTTTGACACTGACAATTTCTTTTGTAAATTTCAGTTTTTTTAGGGCAGTCAATTGTTTTTTATACTACAAAATTGTTTTTATTTTTCATTATACCCCACAATTAAAACTAAAATATGGAGTAAGTTCTCTAGTAAGGTATGCATAGGGAAGACAAAATATTCCTTACTAGCTTTTGTCCGTGGCTTCGCCCGCGTACATAACGCAAACATAGCCTTCACTCAAGACCAGTAGGTACTTTCAGAGACCTCCTACAAACAAAAAAAAAACAAACTTTACCTCTTTGTAATAGTATAGATAACATAATCTTCTTATTTTTTTGGTGTTGAAAAATTAAATATAAGTTACAGAAAGACCACAGAGTTTACGATTCAATCCAAAACAAAATGAATCATCACGACCGGATCATAAACAACAAGTCTTCAAGGCTAGAGTGAATAGGCTCCTAATAAACTAGTGCGCCTCACCATCATCAATTGCATCACTGCTTACTATCAGTTGGGTTCGCAGTCAAGAACTAATTTATATTATTTAAAAAAAAATTGCAGGTATTTTTTCATAGAATTTGAACATAAATTTATGACTTCTATAACATAGAATTTGAACATAATTGGTATATCTGCGTACCGCTACAGAGCGTACCAGCAACATAACATACAATTGCAGCAATCACGAAAGATTTGCTATCATTTAATGAAAATTTCCATGTTCTATCAATATTTTGGAACGTGTGGGAAATTCTCTTCCAAACATAAAATAACAAAAAATAAAACATTCAGTCGAATTGAGAACCTCCATCTGAATCTACATATTTCTTATTGCTTCTAAGAGAAAAACGTGAATAAATAAAATGTAAGTAGCAATTCAAAAATAAAATAAATGGTTTGACTAGCCTGTTGGTACGCAAAATACGCGCTTTGGTCGTGGAGTTGCGGAAACCGTTGTATACCTATACGGACCTGGCCTGTTGGTCTAGTGGTTTGTGACCCTGACTGCTATGCGGAGGTCGTGAGTTCGATTTCCACCCAGGACAAATGTTTTATGTGATGAGCATAATCATTTATTCTGTCTAGTGTAATTTATCTATAATATGTATGTATTTAGAAATATATAAGTATCTTTATTAGTTGTCTACCAACCATAACACAAGCTCTCCTTAGCTTGAGACTAGACGGCTTTGTGTGATAGTTGTGGAATATATTATATATATATTTAACCAGTGTTTAGAAGTCTCATCAAACAACGCCCGTTCACGAACATGACGAGTGTATCTGCACTCGTCATGTTCACACATTTAATACAGCTCAAACATTCGTGCATTCGTAATTAAGATCTCAAACAACCCTCTTGTGATGTTGTTGTTGTCATCGAAATAATTATACTCGTAGCAATGTCATATGACTAACGCATATAACCTTTAATAATTAATAACTCATTGATAATGTCATGTATTATATAAATCATTTAATAGTCACCAGAATACAGCAGTGATCCTTTATAATAGACATAAATACAATACAATTGGATCTAAATATACTTATGAAGCTTTTTAACCAAAAATAAATACCAAAATTTTCCTTTTTATACACTATATCTATATTTATGACAAATAGGTCTAAATGGTTATAATATAACTCTCAATAAATTAAACAAACTATTTGACTACCCAAATCTCTGATCAAATAAGCTCAGAAAATATAAATAACGTAAACAATAAAAAAAAAACAAAAACAAAAGAAAAAAAGGCAAAAAAAAGGATTCCTTCGAAAACAAAATACCAATCAGTCATTAAAACATTATCTTAATGCAAAAAAGTTACGATTCATTATCACATTTTGTTCTTACATTAACTACGAATTTCATCTCTCACTTACTCAAAGAAACTATTTTTAGCACCCTTTCTTCCCTCGGGTATTCAACACGTAACATTGAAGGCTGTAGAACGTCATGTCTATTCTTCTTCTCCACCCTACTGTCACCGGGCTTATTGCCAAGGTCCTCTTTGCTAATGGACACTTACTTGTATAGCATATATGTGTTTAGGTATAGCAGAGAAATTCTATTTACGTAATTCTATGGCCTGAAACATAGGTTTGAATTATTAGGTCGGGCAGGCTATTACCTAACGTCATGTAAGTACTTATCCCTAATTGTAATCTTTGGCACTAATTTAGTAATGGATTATGTTTAGGGACCGAGCAATTTTATCACACTTATACTATTAAGACGAAAGATTGTGAGTGTGTGTGTGTATGTTTGTTACTTCTTCACTCTCGAACGGCTGAACGGATACCGATAAAACTTAGTACACGGGTAGACTGTGTCCTGGAAGTAGCACATACGATGCTATATATGTCGGTCATATTTTCTCTCGCTTGGAATAATTTTTAACTACCACACAGGCGCAGCCGCTGGCAGTAGCTACAATAAAATAAACATTATTTTAACTGTAGTATTTTTTTTAATAAGTAACAAGTTTTAATAAGTTAAAACCCTATCTAAAAGTTTCTTATTATAAATGTAAGTGGCTACAAAACAATAAATACCCTCACTATAACTTAAAAACAAAATGGACTAGTGCAAATAATAAGTATTAAGGTAATTTAAATTTTCCTATACGTCCGAGACACACATAGTTAGTTGTTTCTTTTCTTATTTTTATAAATTGGTCTCTACATGTTGTTACTACAGTGTGTGTATCTACGAGTGTGTATGCCAAATAAAATAGTTTTTTTTTTTCTATCTTTCTTCATACTTTACTCACATAAGGTGAACATTGCGAAACATTAGGAGAAACTATACAAAATCTCACTACACAAAACAGTGATTATGACGATTTCAACAAATAGGAAAACAATCGACGATGTCCGTACAATTCCTGGCACCATTCCGGGAACGTGTCCAGTTGTAAATCTACTTAATTGCTAGTATTTAAAACTTTAAACGTTTTTACACAATATTGTTGGGTTGCTACCTCCTGCGGGCGGCGGGAGCTGGTTGTAAAACAATAAAAGTGTCCTGTTGTACTGTTAGCCTCTTTGTGTTCCATCACAATCGGCGACATTGGCCTAACTGCCGGCCATTGTCTCTGAATGACAAATGAAGACGTTGGACAACACTGGATTTTGTTAATACTCTACTACTTGATTTCCCACTTATTTCTGAATAATTATATTATGTATTTAAAACTAGTTACTGCCAGCAGCTTCTCCCGAGTGAAAGTAAAAAAATAGTTCATTATGATATAAGTTAGTGTGTAATGTTAGTGATTACCGTCGGGGCGGTATTTAAACCCGAACCATGGCGAGGGTCTTAAGAGAGCCGGGAACGGTAATCATTAATTACTCACGTGTGTCATACGACGTTTTTCAATACACTTGTGAAGAAAATAACGGTAAAACTAGTAAACTTTTGTGGCGGTTAAAATCTGTTTTCATATGCGTGCCCATTTTTATTTTTTTCTTTTCCTCGTAGGGACGACGCGCGCCCATCCTGATACGATAAATGTAATAAAATTATGGTTGGGAAGAGGTTGAACAAAAAGGTTTTAACTACATATAGCACTAGTGCGTAATGGTAATCAAAATGTCACAGTTTGGTAACAAGTGCCATTATATACCTAAGTGTAGAGCAATAAGAGTCACTTTATAAGAAAGTATATTGAAAATATAATTATAGCCTCGTATCATTAAGTGATAAAGTAACATTATATTAGTAAAAAAAAATTAGCCATTCCAGTAATTTTAGGTTACAAACATACAAATATTTCTTCTTTATAATAGTAGTATTGAGAATCAGCTGGTAGGAAAGCATTGAGTTTTAAACCAACTTCAAAAAAGGAGAAGGCCTGGACCAGATTCGTTTTTTTTTTTTTAAATTATTTTGTGAACGGACTAAGTCGATTTAGTTTTTTCGTTAGTCGTTGATTTAGACGGATTACGTCGGACAACCCGACGTACGACGAGTATCCACCCATACGTTGTTGAAACATCTACGGTCCGGACAAAGCGTTTCGCCTTGTCGGTTATACCCTCGCTATACGCGGACTACGTACTATAATGGTTATATCCTATAGAAACATTACTATAGAACTTGTACACTTTTTTGGTAATTAACTGGCACCAAAACCAATAAGTGTAACAAATTTTTGACAAAAAATATGCGACTGACTTTAAAACACCATCTACTTCAGCACTTTTAAATTGAATCGATTATAAATCTATGAATTAAGGTCGTAATTATTTTTAAATCGTTAATATCTCTATCACATCATTTTAGCTGAAAGACGTCCACTGCGAGACATAGGCTTCCCCCAAGTCTCGCCATAATGACTGGTCCTGTGCGTCTCGCATCCATCGGATTCCCGTGAACCTCACTGGGTCATCGGTCCACCTTGTGAGAGGTCTTTCAACGCTGCGTCTTCCGGTACGTGGTCGCCATTCGAGAACCTTTTTTTCTCATCGACCATGTCAATGTTATGCCAACAATGTGCCCTGCCCACTGCCACTTTAGTTTGGCGATTCTTTCCACACACTTTATTTTATTTATTTATTTAAACTTCATGTACAGTAGTGGTACATAGGCGGTCTTAATGCAACAAGGCATTCACTTTATCTCTGTAACATTTCATCAAAATAAACAATTCAATACATACTTCATATCTCTATAGCAGGGTTTAATTAACGCATTTCATGAAATAATTTTCAGTCGAAATAATTAACAAATAACGAGTTAACTGAAATGCAAAATCGTGAATACCAGACTGTGTGTTCATACCTGAGATTACACGTTTCGTTAATTATTTTAGCAAAATATCCCTGAAATGCCGCATTGTTTAAACGAACGGGAATATTTCGCATTAATTAGTGCTTCAATCATAATGATAATTACATATTTCTGTGTACAATTCGTTTGGATTTATTCGGAATGATGTATTTCGAGTTTATTTGTGAAGCGCGTGGGATGAGAGATTCAATTCTGTGGTTATGAGTGAATATAGTCTGTTTGTTTTTGTTCGTGGACTGATTGACAAATGTCAAATGGTAAAGGTAGATAAATCAATCCCTAGAATACCCAGTTGTAAAATTACGGTTATGTATTCAAACGGTATTCTAGAGTCAATTTATTGGGATGCAAATGAACGATACAGGAAAAGTTAATGCAGACCAGTGATGTAACGTATATCTGCATTCGCAATCGCGCGAATATTCGCACATTTTTACATTCGCATTCGAATTTAAAAGAAACGTGCAAATATTTCGCAATTTTTCTTGATAAACAAAAAGGTATTTAAGTATTGTTTGAATGGATATAGAATGATAATACAACTGATGTGATGAATGTTAAATTTCAACGAATATACGCGAACAATATTTGCGAATATTATTCGCCAACGCGAATATTGATCGCGAATATTCGTCAAAATTTAACAATCAATACTTTCAATGATAATTAATTATTAATTTTATTTTCTTTTAATTTTCTTTCTTTCTTTCTTTTTTTAATGTCTCTTTGTTTGTCAAAAAATGCCAAATATTCGTATGTTTCTTGTGAATTCTGCGAATATTCGCGAATGCGAATGCGAATATTCCTTACATAACTAATACAGATTTCTTCCTTTTCTTCGTTATGATTTGATTCAAATTTTGTACGACTTATGTCGTGTACCTGAGTAGAGTCTCTGTTATTGGGCGTAGGTTATAATAAATAACTAAAGCGTTCTAATCCGAATTAAAGTATTATTTTGGCTTACTGTAATGATCACAACCACCACATGAAGCCTAATAAACATTTTGTATTATACCAACTTTATTCCAATCAATATATCAGTCAATCATTGTCAACAAAACAAAGCAATACACCTTCTAAAGAAGCCATTAAATACAACACCTCAATAAAATGTTTGTAAACACGCAAAGCACTCCAGCTGCGAGGACCAGCATGGCCCAGCTAAGACAATGTCCACGACTAATGGCTACCGATGACTCACTAACTATAAATATATCATTGTTACGTGGACTTCCACTGAGCTTACAGGAATCACGACCGATTGTTGTCCCTTCTATGCTGAAACCAGACTCATAATTTGTTCAAAACAAGACACGCTCTTTGACTCCTTAGTTCCATATTCCTGATAAAGGGTCACAGTAGGACGTCCAACTCGAACGAAACTCACTCCATTGTTGATTAGAAAACAAAACGGCGTGTCGACACCCTCGCATCTATTATTTAGTACTGTTTCAATTCCTGTACTGTCAAAATGTTAGACAAAAACATGGAACGAATGTCACCCTTTGTGATGCGAACCTTAAAACGATAATGAAGGCCGTTATTTATATATTATTACTTGTGAGTTTCTCCGTTACAGATATGCTTGGTATCGAGACAAGAGTACAATATTGTCTTTTTAACAAGGGTCTTTAGAAAGTGAAATAAAATTGAAAAGACTTTTGATCGTAATTTTAAATTTTAATATAATGCTTGCTTGCCGGAGTTCCAATATCTGAAAAATATTCAGTTCTACCTACAAACTAGTAAAGAAATAGATCGTCACCGAGCACACTCATTGCTCAATCGTCGGTTTGTAGAATTTAATAAAAATCCGCCTTGTTGCGCTGGCTAGCGAAAAAAAAAAATGTTTTATTTTAGTCAATATTCCACAAAAACTAGGAATCTGTGTTGACTTTTTTGGTCGAGTGATCAGTGGACATGCACGACTTTCGCATTTGATCGAGTCTCTGTGGACACCGGAATGCCGCCGGAACATTTCTCGTGAGAACCGATGAACGGCAACCAGCGTCAAGTGCCATCAACAAATATTTTTGGGTGATTGTAAATTTTTGCTAAGCAAATGCTTTCGTTACGCTACTAAATAGCTTTCTTGAGAAGCAATTTTAAATGTCTACCAAATGTTAAATGTCATTTCATTTAAGAATCCTGAGAATTGTGTCAGGCATTGATTGAATTTCTTTCATAATATCTAATCAAAAAAATGTCTAATTAATATTAAATGCGAATAATGCCTAAAAAGATTTCCTCAAGTTAAATGACAGCTGATTGAACCTGGCATTTATTTGACCCTTTTAAAGCATCCATTCAATTATTTTGCTGATTGAGACACCTTCAACGTTTAAAGAAATTCAACCAAAAACTTAAATCAAGAAAAATGCTTTGCTTAGTAAAAAAATAATTACTGTCAATTTTACAGGGTTTGGGCGACAGTTTTCAGCAAACAACCTGTCGCTTTGATAGTGGACACAGCTCAATCAGGTAGCGACAGTGTATCCAATTCCTGTCGGGTCGGATCGTGACACGTGCGTGAATTATCCGCTGTGAAAATCGATCGCGTACCGACAAGATTTTTCCGAAAAAGCCAAGCCGTCGTCCGATTAGTGACGTGACCCCCTCCACCCCCAAATCCGAGACCCACGAAGCACCTGCAATCACACCCGACCGCTATAACTGTCGCTGATATTTTTGAATGCTTAATTGCCCAACAGTTAGCCCGTAATTCAATTTTGTGATTTTTCGTTCTCACGCGCTGTAGTGTGAGAACAATCATCTAGAGAGTTTTACATGTTTTAGAAGTCGTTAGATACGATTACCGCTGTCCGATACGCAAATACAAGATTGGTATGTATTTATAACATACCGGAAACTAAACGCAGCTCACATATCTATTATTATGTACCACGGTGCTAATTCGATTATTGTTATCTACCATTTGTTTTAAAAGTTTTACTTTACAGATATTATGAATGAAATTGTTAGTGACTGACATTGTCAGAAAGTAGCGCAATACAATAACACTAAGACATTGTTTTTTAGTGATTCATGAATCAAGAAATTGGCATCAAAATGAGTTCAATTTTACGCCTCTTCAATGAGACTCTTTCATCTGCGTTTCAACACTTTGGGCTACTGTTGTATGGACGTTTTTAATCCTTATTCATATTCATGTCATCTTTGTCACACAGTAGTGGTTGTAAGATGTCTTGAACCACAAAAACCCATATCCGCCTCCACAAAGAGTCCCCGCCCAGTTTTTCCGACAAACTTGATTCGTCATGTCCAATTAAAACTGAGCCACGATTTTTCTCATCGACGTTCGTAGATTTTTGGATTAGCAAGAGTTTGGATAGGGAATTAGATATTTGTGACAATGAGTTAACAATTAAATTAATATTTCTTGATTAAAATACCGGGTGTATTGTATTAATTGTATACCTACTTATACAGTAAATTAAACAAAAAATTGTTGATCATGACTTATTTCCATAGCATAAAACAAAGTCATTTTCCACGTCTATTGTGTTCATTTGCTAAATTCTCCTAAACTACAGAACCGATTTTGATGTGGTTTTCTTTAATAGATAGAGTAATAAACCAGTAAGTTTTTTGTGTCCAATTTCTACCCGTGCCGTGCCAATATAAAAGTAAAATAAAATCAACTAATAAGTGACGTAATTTAACATCTTTTCTGGCAACGTATTATTAGTAGCACGTATATTAAGTACACAAGCAAAGTACAAATAACAATGGCCAGATAGCCAAGGATACGGAATTTATAGTACGGATGTACTGCAGTCTCCTCCGAAGCGGCGAGCTTCCTTGCCGGCCTGCCACTGTGGCATTCGAAGGCAACATTGCACACATGCACGAGAGGCGCGTGGAGGTTCAGTGCTGTGTTAAAATGGCCTGGCGGTATCTCATGGTGGTAGAGAGATGTTGTAACAGCGACTGTTGCAACCCAACACTAGGCACGCCACAATCGTGGCGATAAGTCCTATCTTTCAAGAGAGAGGCGAAGTTAAAAGAGGTAGGTGATCTCACTTTCTGCCTGACGCAAGTTCTCATTGGAAGAAACGCCTGGGTGTTACCATTGTGCGGATTGCCCAGAGGACTCGGCGAAGCATAGTGAAAGTCTGTCCCGCTTGGATAGAGCAACGGAGTGTCCTCGTGAAAACGTTTATCGGCGGCGATCCATCGCGTCTGGTCCTGGTCCAGGCCATGGTATGACATTAGGATGATGGATTGCAGTTACTTCTTTCTGCGAAGCAGTAATGCAAGCAAAAGAGGTATCCGAAAGTGTGAGGGGAGGCAATCTTCACACCCCAGCCACCGTACGAGATGGCGAGCAACGGGTAGCTGCCGTGTGATAAGGCTTGGGCCCGATTTGACAGCGCGTTGTGTTTTACACATGCCTAAAAAAGCTTTCAGCATTACAAACGTGCCCAGCTAGGGCCGAACATACCTGCAGGATTGTTCGACAATATCACCGTGCCTCTGTAATTATGATCTTCGCCCATCTGAGCGTCTGTATTCATTCGATATGGCCAATGCTGTTTTTACCATCGTTTTGCTACTTAAGTTATAAGACACACAGGGGACAAACTTGACCACACATCACCCAAAACCTCTATCTTGGGCGATTTTTGGCAGGGTTTATAAGGAGTAGGGGGCAGCTTTTCCCCAGCAGTAAGACACAACGTAGGCTAACAAAAAAGAAAATACTAGCAAAAATTTTCCAGAAACTTCAGCCACACAGTTTCTTATCCAACCGTGTTGAATCCACGACGCAGACGAATATCGTCGTCAAGTCAACCGCGGTTCCCACGCGTGTGCCTTACCGAATACTTTTTGCGTTGAACAATCCGTTTTTGTGGTAAAAACCTGACTGAAATCACGTTTTCTTTTCAAAAGCTTTACTTGTACGAGTAGTGCGCCTTCCGCGTTGATTGAACCAAGCTGACGTCGCGACGCCGATCATTTGACAATTTGATCACCTTTGATGGAACTACATATAATAAATCTGTACAAGTTTTTATCTGTGCGCGCATCACGTAAAATGTCTTACACATCATCGCTTACCATCATGAGAGATAGTGGTCAAACGCGAGCCTATCAAAATTGAAAAATAAAAACAATTTACTTAATAACTTTTATACATAAAAATTCTGTGTAAGTTGATACATAATTACTTAGGCTTTGTTTCATCGCAATCGCTTGACTATATCGAAAGATATATACTACATTCATATATACTAATATTATAAAGAGGTAAAATTTGTAAGTTTGTATGTAGGGGGTAATCTCTGGAAGTACTGGTCCGATTGCTAAAATTTTTTCACCGGTAGAAAGCTACTTTATTCCTGAGTGACATAGGCTATATTTTATGTACGCGGGCAAAGCCGCTGGCAAAAGCTAGTTGACTACATATTAGGCAGTAAAAAGTTCGCCGAGTCAGCTAGTATTAGATACTTAAAATTATTACACACCTTTATCATGAAGTTTCCATTTTGTAAACGTGATTTAAATAGTACCTTTTGAGGGTTCCGTACCCAAAGGATAGAAACGGGACCCTATCGCTATCACTCCACTATCCGTCTATCTATCACCAGGCTGTATACCATGATCCGTGATAGCTAGACAGTTGACCAAAGATGTTGTACATATTTCTATTGCCACTACATATTTTTCTGTTTCTGTCTTGTTTTCTTTTATATGTTCAGTGTGTACATGAATTGTTAAATAAATAAATAAATATAAACTGAATAAAATATTTACGAAGGACCAAACTACAAACGTGACTTTTTTGCTACGGACGGTACGGAACAATTCGTGCGCAAGTCCAACTCGCACTTGGCAGGTTTCCTTTTACTGATGGGTCGCGCTTGATCTTTTATCTTTCCTGATAAATAGCGACGATGGAGCACGCCTGCCTGGAACTTACACTCTTGACTTAAACATACTTTAGATTGCCAGGTTGTAGCTATCAGGAAAAACAGACTTCGGCAGGGAATTTTAGTCCTTAGATGTACGCAAATCTCTCGTCGTTTTTTCATCTTTGTCTCATTTGAGACGACACGATTTTAATATTAAGATTATTCTTACTAGCTTTACCCGCGACTTTGATTGCATGAATTTCAGACCTGAACTGAAAGTTAATAGTCAATCAATTTAAGACATAAATTATCTGTGTGCCAAACGTTATCCGAGTAGCTTCAGCCGTTTTTGTGTGATTGATTAACAAACATAAAAACTTTGACATTTATATTTTTTAATAGAAAAAGACACTTTTTCTTTGTAATTCACTTCACTGCTACATTATTTAAAGATATTTTCAAACATATTTCAACATCACCCCATTTCTCATATTTGTAAAGATTCGTACTTATAAAAAAACTATTGTTAGTATTTATTTTGTATCAGTGTGTACCAAACCCTGATAACATAGACAAATATTCGAACTCAGAGCTTTTATCTGTACAAGTGTCGGTAAATACAATATAAAATCTTTGTGCTGATCCAGGGTTGCAAAAAGAAGGTTAGTTTACTCCCTTTGTTTACACACCAACAAGTATGTCTCACATTTTCGATAATATGTCTCATCTAATGTCGAAGCTTGTTGATACAAACAATCAAAATATTATTACTAGCTTTTGCCAACAACTTGCAAGAAAGAAGAAATTTATCCAAGGCAACATTTTTTTTAGTTGGGAAAATCATCCAATTAGAACCCTTGAGCTCCGCCCAAGAGCGGAGCGCGAGGGTGTGTCAGACTTTTACTGGCTAAAAACACACTCTTATTCCTTCGTTGCTTTTCATAACGGGGCCGAATCTTGTTTTCAGAAGCCGCTCCTTGGCCCCAGTAGGCTTTGACCCTGCTACAGGTCCCTACGGTTATCCAAGAGAACATGCTCGCGGCTTCTCAGGATAAACATTAAACTATTTCCTATTCCAGGACATGGTCTGCCGTGTGCCAAGTTTCACCCAAATCCATTTACAAACTTACATTCGCACTTATATTATTAGTTCGGATTCAAGCTCGATCTGCCCCCTTCTCGGGGCCAGGGTTCCCTTCATTCTTTCCATTGACCTGTTCTGTGCTACTTATGCTTTCCCATCTTTAAAGAATGCGTCCAGGTCGTCCTGTGTCCTCCTTTGCGGTCTACCGTCAGATATGACATAAGTATTAATACTGATCTGGGGCCTTACCGTGTTAAAATGTAAGTCATGCGAGCGAGAAAGAGGAATGGAACTACATTAATAGTTAACTTTAGGTAGTAAGATGGATCGCGTTAAGAGCAAGTGTTCCCCGCCATCTTCTCTTACAAGTACCTCTGTAATATGTTCGTTAAATCGAGATGCTAAAACAATAAAAACGCGAATTGTCCAGCTTTTGAACAATAATTCCGTATTTCAGTGCTTTGGAAATCTGTTATGGTGTTAATTGTTTATTTAAAAAAAAAAAAACATTTTTTGCTTATTGTTGATGATATTTGACCCTTACGGTCAAATATCATCAACAATAAGCAAAAAATGTTTTTTTTTTTTTTTAAATAAACAATTTATTTTCTAATAATTGGTCATTCAAATTAAATTATATTATTATAACTATCTTATTTAGGGTTTGGGTCCCGGGACGTCTTGTGTAACGAACCGCCCGGAACTTTTCACAATTTTAGTTGTCCCGAGTCCCGGGATTTTTGAGTCGAGACGAGACAAGATTGTCGAAATTGTTATGCAATCATGTTTTATTTTTTTTTAATTCAAGGTGTCTAACGCTATCTGTTAGTTTAATGAATACTTGGACTACTATACCTCGGAAAAAAAATCAAGAGCAACATTGGAGTTTCAGTTGTATGAAGAAAACGTACGTATGAAGCCTTAAACAGAATTAAATCGACATCAGTTGACAGGACAGAACGGAAGAAAAGAACGCGTTGCGGCGACCCCAAATAAAAATGGGACAAGGGCATGAAGATGATGATGATGAAATCGACATCTGTTGAAAACGAGAGAGTGTTCTCCTTGTTCGGTGGCAATATTACAAAAATCAAAAACATATTGTAAGAGCTATGTCTTACAATATTTTTTTGTAAATATGTTTTTGCTGACGCTCTAATTTTATCAAAAGTCTATTTTATTAAATCATCAAATAACCGTAATTATTAAATTTGTTGATTATTTAACCCTTCAGATACCGTCAATTAGAGACACAATAGTAAGACAATAGATGCGCGGCCACCGGTGGTCGCTTGGGGATTCATGAATTAAAATACCGTTTTATTTATATTTAGATTATTTCATTATGAAATATATCTGTGATTATGAGAATTAACAATGTTGTGATTATGGCCAATGATTAAAAGCAATTTTAAGGCTGAAATTAACGTTAAAATGATTAAGATTTAATTTTTGTTTAACAAATGTTGATTTTTACAAAAAAAAGAAACGCTTTTCAAAATGTACCAGAAATTACCTCAGTTAAAATTCTTCAAAAAACACTTATTCTTTTTAAAAAAGAAAAAAATATCCAAAAATAATGCAATGTTTCTTAAAATTCTCGATGGGTCGAGAATTCCCGGGACCTTGTTTGTAGGCTGTCTCGTGTCCCTCTCGTGACTTTGAAATTATCGGGATTTCCCGAACCCTAATCTTATTCTTAATTTAACTATCTCTAATTAAGGCATTGCTACTACTTAGCGGTAATGTTAAACAGGTTTATTCAATTTTATTCACAGGCCATTTTCAATTTTATTCACTTTTGGACTTACTATTAACGTGTAATCCAATACCATGTCCTGGTAAATCACTTTGAATAAAAGGTGAGATCCATGTTAAATACCATCTTGAACCAAATGCTTCAATCAAATTAAGCCTCCAGCTTTTGTTGTGAATCAGATATTTGCTACCTAATTTACTTTCAGGATACAATCTACCTTTGAGAATGTTCTCCAAATGGTGAAGAAATAATATTCCTGTTTGACATGCAGCAATCATATTCGACTCTAAAAATAAAACACAGAAACTGTCTAGGCTGAAGTCAAAAATAATGCCCAAAGGTGGACACGCAGCCTTAAGTAATAATCCATAGTTCCAACTGATGAACGGATATAAAAATACAATATTATAGACAAGACTAGCCATCAGACCTATGAAGGAGTATAAAGTGTACATCATGAAATATCTACGATTAAAGTATCCAATACAACTCGCCAGATATCTACAGTGATGATCTCTATGCAAAATACATGCTTCACATTCAACGCAATGCCAGGAACGCGGTGGTCTCAAGCATTCACACGCGATGCAAAAAGTCAAATCTTCTATATTGTAACCTTCAAGATTTACACCTCGAATTGTAGTATTTGTAAATATCCCTTTATACATATTGCCCAAAAAATTGAATAGTAGAAAACCTGCGATAGCCAGATGACCGTAGAAGAGAAAGCTTCCCTTTTCTAGGACAGCAGGCAACATGACACATAACTCGAAGATCACTCCAGGTATAAATAGTAAAGTGAGTGCAATGTAGAGGCCATGTTCTGTAAACCTTCTCAACTGCTCATTTTTAATGCACTTTAGTTTCAAAAGCATTTTGTTTATGCTAAACACAGCTGATCGACACCGGTTTATTGGATGGAATCGTCTGAAATAGGACAATATGTATATTTAAAAATTGGCATGATTAGCACAATGGTTGAACGATTGTCTGCTATGCGTGATAGCGTATCGTGGGCTCGATTTCCGCACGGAACAATTATCTGTAAAGGCTATAAGATAGTTGTCCCGGGTCTAGTCTTGTGTATGTAAGCATTTTTGTATCCCAAGTTGAAATGGATCCCAAGTTTTTGGAGTGATTCGAGTTATCAGCAATAAGAACGCTACATTATTTTCATTGCGTATTTTACAGATTTACAGTAAGTTTAGCTTCTACAGACTAAAATATAAAATAAAAATTTACTTTTTGTGTATTTTTTCCGTAAATCTTTAAAGTATCATGAAAATCCTCTATTATTTTTATAAAACACAGTATTGTCACGTGTCAAGAATGATAACCCAACCTCGGGCGGCAAAAGCGTTCCGCTAAGTTCGAAATGCATGGAATTACTATATACTATAGATAGGTATAAGATTCCAGGTTCTCAACACTTTGGGCTCTGGTGGACATAGGCATGGATAAAATTATCTATGCGTATGTCTACCGTTCGCACAGATCACTGTGCAAACGGTAGACACAGGCATAGATAATTTTACACCACCTGTACCCAAGTTGCTAATCTGCAATAGTTAACGCTAGTAGAAAGTTTCAAATGTACGGGAACGACGTCATCTAAACGCTCAGTCAAGTGGTCAGAACAAAAAAATTGGCGGCAAGGTCAACTCGAAGCGTTCGACGCAAGCGAAACGGTCGTAGCTTGGCTAGGGCGGCAGATCAGGAGGCGACCAGACTCACACAGTACCTTAGAGAGGCGGTGGATGCGGCACAGCAAAGGTATCCCCATTATCAAAAGTGGCTCTTCCCATACCAGCGCATAGACCATGCTGGTCGAGAGACGCAAAAGTTTGCGCTAGCGTTAAATCTTACGCAACTAGTACAGGGAGAAAAGAGGGTGCCGGCTGTTGATGCGTACACGGCCAATTGCTTGGAGTTTCTGCTGACAATATATCAAGACCGCTATTCAGTGTCGATATTATCACCGGAAGGTAGTTCCGACTACTGTCTGGTGAAATCTGTGTCAGTCTACTCTCCGACCGATCCTGCCCTAAAGGCACCAGACGGGTTTGGCGATATAGGTTAGCAGATTGGGATGGCATTCGGTCTTTCTTCGCGTGTTATCCTTGGCAGCCTACTTGCTTTTTTCCAACTTCTGCCGGCCCTCACTACCGCAACTACTGAAATCCGACGGGTCGCTGGCCAATACCGTTGAGAAAGCAAATTTGTTCGCCTCACTCTTCGCGGAATTTTCGCATTTAAATCCAGGTAGCGCCCGGCCCGCTGCTTAACCTGATGGTTGCGAGGCGAGTATCAATATTCGCATTCATCAGAAGGACATTCGTATGGTGCTGCATAACCTTGACGTGAACAAGGCTAGCGGTCCAGACGAGATACCGGCAAATGTTCTAAGAACATGTGCGCCTGAATTGTCTCCAATCCTGACACGCCTGACTCAGCTAACGACAGACCAATCTCAGTGATGTCCATTCTCCGTAAGACTATGGAACATGTACTCAACACTAAGCTCCTGGCAAATCTAGAAGCTAATGAAATCCTAAGTGATCGTCAATACAGCTATCGCTGAAATCGGTCAACTGGAGATCTTCTAGCGTATGCCATCCACATCTGGAGTGAGGCTGTCGAGAAGCACGGCGAAGCGCTTGCCGTCTCCCTCGATATCTCGAAGGCTTTCGATAGAGTCTGGCACGAAAGCCTTATTAGTAAGCTTCCTTCTTTTGGTTTACCTGCTGGATTGTGTGCTTGGATCCATCTGAGTAATTATCGATGGCTGCTCTTCCGGTCAAATGAGAAAGTGCTTTCGGCAACATTATTCTTGTTGCACATAAAAGATCTGCTTAAGCCCGGTACTTTTTGGGTATGCAGACGACAGCACTGTTGCTGAGAGTTACATATCCAGCGCGCAAGCTGGTGGGTTAGCAACTACTGTATATCAATGCTTTTGCCACAAAATATATAGGTACAGAAATCAATATATATACAAGAAACAATATATACACCGCTCACAGACACGATATCTCGGGGGCGTCTCGGCCCACTTGTCGAACAATTCCGGCTCAAACGTATATTAGTGTGCGTCCACCGAGCGTAGGTATAAAAAGTGAAGTACATACATGAGATTGTCTTCTGTACCTATCTATTTTATGCTTCTGCTGAGGCCCATTGTTCGTGAAACTGAGATGCTAAAATAAAAAATACGATTTTATGGAATGTTCCAGCTTTTGAGTAATAATTCCGTATTCAGTGCTTTGAAAATGTGTTATGGGGAAAAGTGTCAAATATCATCAACAAGAAGCAAGAAAATAAACATTTTTAAAATAAACCATTTATTTTCTAATAATTGGTAGGTAATTCAAATTAAATTATATTATTATAACTATCTTATTCTTAACTTAACTATCTAATTAAGGCATTGCTATTATTTTGTGGTATGTATTTCATTATCGGACCTATTTTAGATAATGAAGATTATTTGAGTCTTTCTGTCACTCAAAAGACATAGTAGTGCATAATGCCGTAGTACAATATCAATAAAACAGGCGTTACTGCTTACAATTCCAACCTGTAAAATTATAGATTAATCCTACCTTTCACCAACTAGCAATGTCATTATAATTAACCTATTTAGCTCTTTATAGCCATTTCCTATTTTATTCACTTTTGGACTTACTTTCAACGGGCAATTCAATACCATTTCCTGGCAAATCACTTTGAATAAAAGGTGAGATCCATGTTAAATACCATCTTGAACCAAATGCTTCAATCAAATTAAGCCTCCAGCTTTTGTTGTGAATTAAATATTTGCTACCTAATTTTTTTTCAGGATACAATCTACCTTTGAGGATGTTCTCCAAATGGTACCAAAGTAATATTCCTGTTAGACTTGCAGCAACCATATTCACTTCTAAAAATAAAATACAGAAGCTGTCAAGGCTAAAGTCAAAAATAATGCCCAAAGGTGGACACCCAATCTTAATCAATAATAATCCATAATTCCAACTGATGAACGGATGTAAAAATACAATATTATAGACTAGACTAGCCATCAGACCTATGAAGGTGTATAAAGAGTACATCATGAAATATCTTCGATTAAAGTACCCGATACAACTCGCAAGATATCTACAGTGATGGTCCCTATGCAGAACGCATGCTTCACATACGTCACAATGCCAAGAACGCGGTGGTCTCAAGCATTCACACTCGCTGCAGAAAGTCCAGTCTTCTTTATTATAACCTTCAAGGCTTACACCCCGAATTGTAGTATTTGTAAACATCCCTTTATACATATTGCCCAAAAAATTGAATAGTAGAAAACCTGCGATAGCAAGATGACCGTAGAAGAGAAAGCTCCCCTTGTCTATGAGAGCAGGCAACGTGACACATAACTCAAAGATTATTCCAGGTATAACTAGTAATGTGAGTGCAAAATATAGGCCATGTTCTGTAAACCTTCTCAACTGCTCATTTTTAATCCACTTTAGTTTCCAAATCATTTTGTTTATGCTGAACACAGCTGATCCACACAAGCTTAGAGGATGGAATCGTCTGAAATTGAACAATATGTATATTTAAATATCGGCATGATTGACGCAATGATTTGAGCGATTGCCTGCTGTGCTGCGTGTCGTGAGCTGATTCCCGCACGGAACAAATATCTGTATGGGTTACAGATAGTTATTCCAGGTCTAGTCTTGTGTATGAAGTCTACATTTTTGTGAACGCACACACAATACAGGCGTAATTTATAGTGTAAGGTAACGATTAAAAAAAATATTAAAATAAAAAGCTGCGTGAGAGGATTCTCCGCATGATTCTCCATGTCTATCAATTCATCAATGCTGAATGATGACTAAGCAAAGACATTTACTTATACTTCCTAAGTTTTAGGATACATTATTCTTATTACGTATTTTACAGCTTTACTGTAAGTTTAGCTTCCAGAGACTGAGATATACAATATAATAATACTAATATATACCTTCCGTGTATTTTTTTCCAAAAATCTTTAAAGAAAACTGAAAATCCTCTGCTATTTTTGTAAAAAACTTCAACAGTATTGTCATTTGTCAATAATGCGTCAACTTTTGAATTGCCAAAAGTCCCTAAAGACTAGTACAGACTAACTGGATTGATTTAAAGTGTGTAAGTGTCCCACGGGCTACAAAAAAAGCCGCCACAAAAAAACGCCAACACAAAAAAAAGCTAGAAGTGCCACCAAAAAAGCTAAAGCGCGCAACAGCTTGTGGCCATGCGTGCAGTATCATAATGGACTCTGACGAAAAAGGATTAAATGCGCAAAAGGCATGGCATTTTGGCCGCCACAAAGAAATGCTTGAAGCGGCTTCAAGCTTTTATTTGTGGCGATACCGCCGCACACGAGCCACAAAACAGGCCGCCTAAAAAAGAAGCTTGAAGCGGCTTGTACTTTATTTAGACAAGTGTTCATATTTTTTATTGAAAAGCAAAAAGCGAAACATTTTCCGAGCAAGAAAACGAGAAAGAGGTAGTGTGTCCCTTTCTTACCTCTATATTTAACCAGGGTAACAATAAACATGTAAGTTCACTATTTTCCTAAAATCGGGCTTAGTTTATTTACATTCAAACAAACATCAAAGCTGTTCCCGAAACATATTTTCATTAAAATCTCTGAAGCTTTCCTCTTTGGATTAGATAAGTTTGCTGCTAAACTCTCTGTTTTACTGCAAGGTTTCAGTTGACAATAACAGAAACAAAAATAGATTATGAATAACTCTTTTAGGTGACAACATTATTAAAAAAGTTTTGTATACACAGAAGATCGGTTCGTATGAACTCACGTATTTTATACTACTATTTTAGTAGGTCAGCGTTGTTTGTGAGAACTTTCTTTGAATTTGAATATATGCTAAAATCTAGAATTCTATGTGACGTAGATTACTCGGAAAATTGTCACCTGTTTTCTAACGCTTTGGTTATTAAAACGGTTTTTAATTAAGCTTTTTAATCATGTGAAGAATTTTTGGTACTATGTAGAAAAATCAGAGTCATCGGGTCTATTATCCCAGGTATCACCATTGTGCGTATCGCTAGGAGGGCACGGTTGATCAAAAATTGGAAGTTTTCCCCGCTTATGTGGAGTACCGCTATGTCCTCGTGGAGACGGTCGAAGGCAGACACCTCTTGCGGTTGCAACCGTGCCTGGTTCAAGCCATGGTCTGGCACGAGAGGGGATTTGAAGTGGTCACCTTGGCTCAGGTAAAGGAGATGGTTGCAATCGTCAGGGAGAGGTTATCTCCACACCACAGTCGCCGCCCTAGGAGACGGCCCGAGCATCAAAAGTCGCAAGCTGATTCCCAGCTACCGTAGGCGCGGGCTGGCAGACGACGAGTTATAGGTAGCTCGCTGTCCGACCGTCCGATAATAACCAGGCCCCAGTCGCCGGCGCGTTGTATTCCACAGCGTCTCAAAGAAATGGCAGTAAAATCGAAGGGATAGGTAAGGTTATCATGAAGAGAGCTGTAGGAGTACTTACCGTGGCCCTGGAATACAAAAGACAACTGAAAGACACAGGTAGGTTTTAACCAGTGAACACTGACACTCTCTCTCGCTCCACCCTAGAGTGAAAGAAGTCATTTGATTGATAATTTCTCACCTCAAAAACAACAAAAAGGGTCTATGAAACCAGAATCAAAATTTGTTTTATTGTGCGAGTGATATATAAGGTAATATCATTGGCTATTTTTTACTCCATTCTAAATGAGATATAAAAATAATTATTATTTTTCATTCGGATAAAAGATGATTACATTTTATCTAATATCCGGATAAAACGGATAAATGCTACCTTGGTGATATGAAGTAATATGTAATACTTACTTTAAAAACATCGCCCATATTTGAGGATAAAATAATAAAAACACACATTTAACTTGAAGAAAATTTAAGTTTTATTTGGCGTACACTAAAGTTTTTTCTAATCTATTCTAATAACTTCGAGTAAATTAGAAAAACTTTATAGCTTGACTTAATTTTCTTTTTTTATTGAAATTTATTATGTTGAAATTCTTATTAAATAATAAACCACTTACGTTGATTGTTCAAAGCTACTTTCATTTATGTTTCATTTTCAAGAGCTCTAGAAAATATAAGTTGCTGTTCGTAGCTCTTCATCAAGTATTAACTTCTAAAGCCTTTCTTTAAGAGCAATTAGGTACTGGTTTATTGTAAACTAATAAAATAGTTTACAAGTTGGTAAAGTGAATGTCGATAAAATTGAGTAATTATACTTTTTGAAAATAAGTATAAATCCACGATTCCAGATGAAAAGTCGCTATATTATAATATGTTGAAATGCCAAAATTTACTCATCACACTTCACACCGATCCATAGGGGCCCAGCAGGACCGAACCCTACTGGGCACATGGGTTCACTTCTGAAAGGTAAACCCGGGGTCATGGAACGTAAGGCAAAGAAAGAACATAGGAGAAGGGTTTTAGTCGGGGTGCCACGACAGAAAACCTCCACGAGTGCCCGCGGACTGTAGTTCCCTTGCGGACACGTCCTGAGGGAAGACCAGTCTGCGGGACGGTGCACCCTGGGAGGCGGCTATAGACCCCCTTGGGCACTCATACCCAAGGGCCTCTATGGCCGTCTGCGAATGTTCTGTCTGACGGAACGCTTCAACGCGTGTCCCTCTGCTAAAGCAGAGGGCACAGTGGCGAAGTAAGAGCGGGCTCGGTGTGCACTCACACTGCCGCCGGGCAGGCAGGAGGAAGCCGTGTTCCTCCTTCTGCCACCGTTTGTCTCGTAGCCCCAGAGATTGTCCAAGGTCATGTTTCTGACTTTTGATGGGGGACGAGGGCCTTGGCTTAACCGCCCAGGCCGCGAGGAAGACAACCTCTATAAAAAATTACCCCAAACCTCCAAGCGGCGGCGCACCGTGAGGGAGGTTGTTAGCTTGACTAATGGGTAGCTAAATTAGTCTCTAGTGCGAACCACGTATTTGAGCCAGTACATAAAGTTTTTACTCGTGGGAACTAAATGGAATCGAAATTCTTTAAAAAACCACTTGAGAGTGATGCGCGGTCGGAGTCCGACGCGGCATCCAGAAGGAGCTCGGAGGGCTCGGAGAGTGAGGTAGAAGCGGGCGGTTCTGGGAGACACTCTAGTCTCTCTCAGAAGAAGCGCTCCGCTTCTTTTAGAAAGGAGGACGGATCGTCCTGCTCCGAGGGGCGGGCAAAGATCCCCACCAGCAGCCGTGGCGCGGGCCGAGCCCGCGGAAAGGGAAGGGGCCTCACGGCCAAGAAATCCGCCGAGCGAGCCAACAGGCTTGCCGCGGAGGGGCGCCACCCCGGCACGGGCGACTCTGGGAGGGACCTCTCAGAGCCGTCCGGCAGCGAGAGGCGCACCGAGGCGGAGTCAGGTGGGGATGCTGCAATGCCCTTCAAGGAGCTGGCCGTCACCTTGCTTAGGGACATGGCCCGCCAGAGGGACAAGGCCACGCGGGAGCGAACGATCCGTCGCCACGCCGCGTCCCTCCAGGGGGCCTTAGACGCCTCCGTCAAGAAGAGGGTGGCGGAGCTCCGAGCGGAGCTCCAGGCCGAACTCCGGGCGGAGATTCGGGCGGAGCTTGCCAGAGCGCCGAACAGAGGCCGCCAGGAACCCATGGAGGAGGAGCGCGAGCAGGAGCAGGGGCTAAGCCGGCCCCAGCCCCAGCCCCAGCCCCAGCCCCAGCCCCAGCCCCAGCCCCAGCCGGAGAATCAGCTGCTGTCACTCGTGCAGCAGGAGCTCGCTGCTTTTCAGCAGGGGCTGCAAAAGCAGCAGCTGGAATTCCAGCAGAGCATCCGGCAGCAGCTTTCTCTCCTGGAGGGTATAGTTCTCCGTCCTCCACTGGCGGCCTCTGGGCAGAAAAAGGCGGCTTCTTATGCCGCTGCTGCGGCCACGGCTTCTGCGCCTAAGGCGGGCCCGTCGGGGCAAGCGGGGCGCGGGGCTGCGGCGCCGGAGCCGGCGAGGCCAAGGCCGGAGCCTGCGAGGCCGGCCCCAACAGGCAAGCAGCAGCAGCGGCGAAAAAAGGGTGCGGCGGTGCCTGCCGCTAAACCGGCAGGACCTCCTGCCGCCGTGGCGACTAGGCCGCGCCTGCCACCTCCTCCACCCGAGGAGTCTGGCGCCGAGTGGACGGTGGTCGGCGCTAAAAAGCAGGCGGGCAAGGTGGCCAGAGCGGCCAAAAAGCGCGCGAGGCGGCAGGAGCGCAAGAAGCGGGCCATGGCGGCGCGTCTTCGCGCCCCGAATTCCGAGGCTGTAGTCATTACGCTACAGCCTGAAGCGGAAAAGAAGGGCGTGACGTACGACGACGTCATGGCGAAGGCGAAGCAGGCAGTGCTGCCCCACCTTGGGGAGCTCGGAGCCGCTGCGGGCTTCCGCATGAGGCACACAATCACCGGGGCCCGAATCCTCGAGGTCCCCGGTGCGGCCAGCGGCCCCGCAGCGGATGCCCTGGCTGCCAGGATCAGGGCGTCTCTGAGCGAGGAGGAGGCCCGAGTGTCCAGGCCCACAAAGTGCATTGATATGCGCATCATGGGCCTGGACGACTCCGTCAAGGTGAGCGAGGTGGTGGCCGCCATTGTCAGGGCGGGTGGGTGCACGGCCGAACAGGTTCGGGCGGGTGCCATCCGCGCTGACAGCACGGGCATGCGAGCCGTAACGGTAAGCTGTCCTGTGCAGGCGGCCAAAACCATCACCGGGGAGGGCCGTCGGCTTTTGGTGGGCTGGGTCTCCGCACAGGTGAAGTTGCTGGAGCCCAGACCTCTGCGGTGCTTCCGCTGCCACGTGGGGCACCACGTGGGAGCCCACTGCGCCGCGGAGGATCGCAGCGACCGCTGCCACCAGTGTGGCCAGCCCGGTCACAAGGCCGCAGAATGCCGTGCTATGCCGCACTGCTACGCATGTGCGGCTGCCGGCAAGCCGGCCGACCACCGGGCTGGGGGCAGGTCCTGCGACCCCCCCGCCAAGGCCAAGGGCAAGGCCCGCAGGTCCATCCCCGCCGATGTTCTCGCCACCGCAGCCGCCTCCTTGGCCGCCGCCGCCATCGCCGCCGCACCCACCGCTGCGACTGTGCCCCCTAGGGGGGCTCGGGAGGAGACTGTAATGGAGTGTCAATAACGGCCCCATTACGTCTCCTCCAGGCGAATATCAACCACTGCGCCTCCGCTCAGGATCTGTTGCTCCAGAGCATGGCGCAGTGGTTGATCAATGTCGCCGTAGTCACCGAGCCGTATTTTGTCCTGCCCAGTGGTGACTGGGTTCAGGACCTGGACGGCTCGGTGACCTTAATTAAGTCGGCCGCCGCCGGTACCCCGCCCCCCGAGTCCGTCACGAGGGGGCGGGGTTGCGTGGCAGCACGGTTCGGGGACATCGCCGTGGTAGGCGTCTACCTGTCCCCGAGCCGATCTCTCGACGAACTGCACGTCTCCCTGATGGAGCTAAATTCCGTCGTCGCTGGGTTCGGTTCCCTCCCCGTGGTCGTTTGCGGGGACTTCAACGCCTGGAACACGGCTTGGGGTTCCCGGTTCACGAACCAGAGGGGACGGATGGTGGAGGACTGGGCCTTGGAGCTGGGCCTGGTCGTACTGAACCGGGGTTCTGTCCCCACGTTGGTGCGGATGCGGGGTGAGTCGGTGGTGGACATTTCGTTCGCCAGCCCCGCTCTGTCGCCGCGTGTCGTCGACTGGCGCGTGATGGAGGAGGTGGAGACGTACTCCGACCACCGGTACATCCGGTTTGACGTCTCCGCCGAAACCTCGGCCGCGCCGGTCCGACAGAGCCCTTGCGGTCCGCGGTGGGCGCTTAAGCAGATGGACCGGGAGCTCCTCCTGGAAGCCGCGACGGTACAGGCCTGGGTGCAAGCACCGGACAGGCCTGTCGACATCGACGTCGAGGCGGAGTGGTTCCAGGAGGCCATGTCGCAAATTTGCGATGCGGCAATGCCCCGTGTCCGTCCAGGACGAGCTAAGCGCCAGGTGTACTGGTGGTCGCCGGAGATCGGCGCACTGCGCAATGCGTGCAATCACGCGCGACGCCGGTACGCCAGGCACTGCAGGCGCCGCATCCGCCCACCGGATGCGGAGGCCAGAGAGGTGGAGCTGTATGAGGAATACAGGGAGGCAAAACGCACCCTCCGAACGGAGATAAGGCGGGCCAAACTCGAGGCCCGCAACGTGTGGCTGGGGTCTCTGAACGCGGACCCGTGGGGGCGCCCGTACAAGTTGGTACGGGACAAGCTTCGCCCCTGGGCTCCGCCGCTGACTCAGAGTCTCCGGCCCCAACTCGTGGAGGGTGTGGTTAGCTCTCTGTTTCCTGCGCGGGGGGAACACTCCCCCCCGCCCATGGCTCCGCCTCCGCCAGCGGTGTCTGACGCGGATCGCAACAGCGACGACGACGACAATGTTCCAGAAGTGACCGAGGTAGAGTTGAGAGTGGCGGTGCGAAGGCTGAGTGCCAAAAACACCGCCCCAGGACCCGACGGCTTGCCAGGAAAAGCCTGGGTCCTGGCCATGGAGGCTCTCGGGCCTCGACTGAGAGGGCTCTTCAGCGCATGCCTGGAGAGGGGCCAGTTCCCACTTCGCTGGAAGACGGGGAAACTGGTCCTCGTAGCGAAGCCAGGGCGCCCTGCGGACTCTCCGTCCGCATACCGGCCCATTGTGCTGCTCGACGAGGTGGGCAAGCTCTTTGAAAGAGTAATTGCAAACCGCCTCGTCGTGCGGCTAACACGGGTGGGGCCGGACTTGTCGGACGGACAGTTCGGCTTTCGCAGGGCGCGCTCTACTATAGACGCCATCATGCGCGTGCGAGCCCTCACGACAGGGGAAGCGGTGTCCCAGGGTAGGTGTGTCGTGGCAGTGTCCTTGGACATTGCCAACGCCTTTAACTCCCTGCCCTGGAGTACGATCCGGAGGGCACTCCGGTACCACCGGGTGCCCGAATACCTCTGTCTAGTGGTCGAGGCGTACCTGTCAGACAGGTACATTGTCTACCCCGGTCACCAGGGAGACTGGAATCGTCGAGAGATGTCGTGCGGTGTTCCGCAGGGGTCGGTTCTAGGCCCACCCTTGTGGAACATCGGCTACGATTACGTGCTGCGCGGCGACTTCCCCGACGGGGTCAGCGTCGTTTGCTACGCAGACGACACGCTGATCCTAGCGCAGGGAGAGTCGCACCAGGCGGCGGTCGCTCTAGCGACACGCGGGGTTGCGATAGCCGTTGGTAGGATCCAGGAGTTGGGACTCGAGGTGGCGCTGCATAAATCCGAGGCAATGTGCTTCCACGGCCCTCGGAATGCGCCACCATCGGACTCCCAGCTTACGGTAGGAGGAGTTCGCATCGGCGTCGGGTCGACGATGAAGTATCTGGGACTTGTCCTCGACAGCCGGTGGAATTTCGTAGAACATTTCCGACGTCTGGCTCCCAAGCTTCTCCGGGCTGGGGCTGCTCTCAAGCGGCTCCTGCCCAACCTTGGGGGTCCAGACGCCTCCTGCCGGAGGCTCTACGCGGGGATCGTTCGGTCCATGGCCCTCTACGGGGCGCCGGTGTGGGCGCCGTCGCTGGCAAAGCGACCGGCGTCCATACTGAACGCCTGCCAGAGGGTCATGGCAATACGGATGGTGCGGGGTTACCGCACGATCTCCCGCGAAGCGGCGAGCCTTCTGGCTGGCCTACCACCGTGGGATCTGGAGGCAACAGTCCTTGCACACATGCATGACATGCGCGTGGAGATGCAACGCCGGGGTGAAAGTCCACTGCCGCAACATGTCAAGGCATGGCGGACAGAGCTCCGGCGGGATCTCATGGTGAAATGGCGTCAACGGCTATCGCAACCCAGTGCTGGGCACGCCACGATTATGGCGGTAAGTCCCCTCTTTGAGGCGTGGCTGGAAAGACCTCACGGCGTCCTTACCTTCCGCATGACGCAGGTCCTCACCGGACATGGCAAGTTCGGGAGGTTCCTGCATCGGATTCAAGCGGAAGAGACGCCCGGGTGTCGCCACTGTGCGCAACGCCCGGAGGACACGGTGGAGCACACCGTCGAGGTGTGCCCTGCCTGGGCGGAGCATCGCCGTGCCCTCGTGGGGGCGATCGGCGGCGGAGACCTCTCGCGCCGGGCCCTGGTCGAGGCCATGGTCCGGAGCGAGGAGGAATGGCAGGCGGTCGCCTCCTTCTGCGAAGCAGTAATGCTTGCAAAGGAGGAGGCCGACCGCATCAGGCAACGGCGCCCTCGCCGCCGTCGCCGGGATTCCGATCCCGATTTCCGGCCACCGTAGACGCGGGCTCGCGGACGGCGAGCCATGGGTAGCTCGCTGTCCGATCGTCCGGTAATGGACCGAGTCCAAGACGTCGACGGCGCGCACTGTTCCCGCGCGCCTCAAGGAGTTGTCAGCAGCAGGAGGGGCCCAGCTGGGTCGAAGCCTACTGGGGACAGGGTTGTCCGAAAGGGAGCTCGTGCCCCGGTATGAAGGCTAGAAGGAACGGCGCGGGGTTTTTAGTCAGTAAGAGTCTGACACTGTCTCCCGCTCCACCCAAGAGCGGGTTTCGTCAAAGATGATTTTCCCCGTCGACAAAAAAAAAAAAAAAAAAAAGGGTTTTAGTCAGCAAAAGTCTGTCACGCACCCCCGCTCCACCCTAGAACGAGAGAAGTTAATGGACGAATTCCCACCCGAAAAAAAGTATTATTTTATTTATTTAAACTTCATGTATACTGTACAGTAGTGGTGTGTAGGCGGGCTTAATGCAACATTGACACATTCTTACAACAGACATTTTCTACCATTCAACCTTTGGGTAAAAAGACAACACTGTGGTAGATGTGCAAGATAAATAAATAACAGACATTTCAGAAGTAGAATGTAGTATCACTAAAATAAGTTTCTTATAATAACCAAATATTATATTTATATATTTGATTATTATAAGAATCTAATATTATATAATAATAAATACTTTGATAAAGATGTAATAAAAATATAATGATTCGATCAGTTTAAATCAGGAAAACTTAAAGACCGAACTAAGGTTGAGAGGACTTAAAGTAGTAGTTCCGAATTTTACGCCAAAAGGATTTACTTTCGGCTTTTTTAATGTCAAGTATATTTCGCACTACTGTGGAAAAGTGCTCCGACTAGCAAGCTTAATCAATTTATGATACAAATTATATTAATGCTTGAAGGAAAATTTATTTTCAGCTTTTTTTATATCAAGCACATTCTAAAATTAGAGCTACTCATTTATTATTGTATACAAAGAACTTGAACGACCTACGCTTCAAACGCCATTTATAACAAGCCTCACCTTTGAGAAAATATTTCTATAAAATTAATCTTCTTAGGAAAACTAAGAGCAAAATACGAAAATACGCAGGCTCATTAAAATGCTGTACAGTACAGCTAACAAACCACACAAAATAAACATAATATGTACAATGTACATACTGGGTTTTAAAGTCAGTTATTCCTGCCTCTGCTCACCCGCCCACATACACAGCGCTATACCATGAATACTCGAGAGAATTAGTCCAATTACATGTAGAGCTTGCATTTGACTGCCTAATTACGACCATAGAGCGCTGAAAGACAGCCGCTGCCATTGTCTATGTGCGGCGGAATTCCCGTAACTGTAGCTAAGTTATATGCCGTTTGTGACTGAAACATTTGTTGTGTAACACGCTGCAGCGTAACTTGTAACATGTTGCGTAGTTAAATAATAATAGTGATAAAACCATTATTCGCACGGAGGAGATTAAAACTCTTAAAGCTAGGAGTATTCTAGACTTCCTGGAAGCCTCCGGGCTAAAAGAGTTACTCTAACAAGGTGGCGAGTCAGAATAGATCTTTTAGGTCGCAGCGACTACATCCCCTACACTACGGGAGATGCCTAGCTCCTTATCTTCAAAATAATAATAATAAAACCAATATATATCCCTACATATTACAAAACAAAGATGAGTTTGAGTCAGAGCCAGCCAGGTGACTACATATGTTTTTTTGTTGGATTTGAGTAAAATCTACACAAAGAAAGAATAGGAAGAAGAATAAAGAGAAAAATGGTGAACTGAGTAAGAAGAAGAAGAATAATAAACCAACCAAAGTTTCCCACCTCGTCTGTCTGTACGACCGCGATAAACTTAAAAAAAACTACTAAATGGATTTTGATGCAGTTTTCACCAATGAGGAGGATTTGCCTCTATAGTAGGTATGCATGTATTATTGTATAATGCATGCAAATTATAGTAGACACCCGTGCAAAGCTGAAGCAGGTCATTAGTTAGCAGATGAACAACCACTTATCTATGTTTCTGAACTAATATTATAAGAAGCATTTGTATTTTGTTTGTAATTAATAACCTCAAAAGCTACTAGACTGATTTTAAACATTCTTTCTCGATTACACAGAATTTCAAACTTAGTTAACTGGACACTTGTATACTATGTAAGAAATTAGCTCAGACTTTAGAGTAATTCTTAGATAAAGCCAAGCCAAACAGATTAAAAACTGACTATTCCTTTGATGAAGCCTTCTGAAAATCATCCTTTCACAGAAGCGTCGCAGTTTTCTGGAAGATATTTCACATTATTGAAGTGACGGCATGCGGATATTATGTATGTAAAAAGTAATCGCATCCATTCAAAGTAAAGAGGCAAAATATTTATCCTATGTTTTTTTTTACGTAGAAAATCATCAAATAACTTAGTGCAGCGACAGTGTCAGAGCTATCCAGTGTTCCTTTAGTTACTCTTTACGAGGGTCACGGTAACACAGTAACTCTTTTGCCCAATCAGCAGCTCTGGTAAAGTGCTATGCGCTAGTGATAAAGGACGCACATGGACTTATTTCGACTGCTATCGATCATGAGAATGATTGATAAACTATTTAATTTGATTTTTTCTACTAGAAGCTAGACAATTTTTTCCTGTTCTATCCAACTTCGGGCAAAAGCCTCGGGATCCACTCCTTCCATCATTCACAAGCTTGGGCTTTCACCTCTGCCGAAATTTGTCCAGTTCAAGTTTATCCTTCGTAGTCTGCCGAGCCCTTTCTCACTGTTTTAGAGCACGAACTCTGTACTACCTTAGCCCAGATTTTTGGGCAAGCAGCAGACATGTTCTGTCCAGTCATATTTAATTCATGAATCCCCAAGCGACCACCGGTGGCCGCGCATCTATTGTCTTACTATTGTGTTTCTAATTGACGGTATCTGAAGGGTTAAGTTGGGTAACTTTTTTAGCCACATGAGTTGTTCTGATTTTGGAGCGCAGTATAGTGTTTCGAATTCAATCCGTTAATTTAACACCTAGTACGCGTATATTGCTTCATTGCTCGTTAGCGAACCTTGAGTTGAATTTGGAGTTGTGATTGTTAGTCAAAAACCAAATCTAGGCGCCACAGGTCAAGACATAACTGCTTTTTAATTATTTTACTACAGTTTTAAATGCTGATTACAATTATGCCTCTCTATCAGGCAGAGAACAGTGGTGTCCGAGTGGTAACGGCCTCGACTGACGAGTTATGAGGTCACGGGTTCAAACCCAGCCAGTCGCATTACTTTGTTTAATTTATTTCATCACCAAAGCTCTCAATACGGTGAAGGAAAACATCGTGTGGAAACCGGCATGTCCTAGAATCAAAAATTCGAAAACCCGCACTGAGCCCGCATGGTAGATTAAGACTCATTCCCTCTTCTAGAGAGAAGGCCTGAATCCCAACAGTGGGAACATTACAACGCTATATGGTATGCTCTCTATCAGGCAAGTTATTAGTACATACAATATATGGTAACCCGTTTTTCAACCTGCCTAATTTGTGCTAACACGAAAGCATGTTCGTGAAGTCAAGTCATTCATAACGTTCATTGTAATTTTACATAACCATATAATGGTCACATGATTTCAAGTGTAAAATACAATTTATTTGAAGGAAATAACTGTAAATCTGAACAATCGACTGAAGGAAATTAACCTACTGATTTATGCGTTAATACCTGTTTACCTATACATGCATATCTACGCTTGTGTTATGCTGAATTAGTTTTCCAACTACATTACTCGTATTTAAGCCCAGAAACTTTCCTTCGCGTCTGAAAACTGAGGTAGATATCGGAAACATGCTTAACAAACTTTTGCAGTTATTAAGGCAACTTCTTTCAGAAATCTTGAAAATTTTACTTGTGTAATACTTTTAAGTTTTTATTAATTATTGGGACGAGCTTGACCACTATTTTACCTTACGATAAGAGATGAGGTGGTCAGCGGTTGAGTAAGATGTAGTTATCAGGAAACACAGACTCCGGCAGAGAATTCCACTCCTTAGCTATGAACTATGAATTGAAATTATATGAAACCAGAACTGTTTATGCATACGGTAGGGAGGTCCACCATGTATCTACCGGTTGCGCATCGCTACATGGCTAGTGGTTCAATGGATCGGGCTTGGTGGAATTAAGTTATGCAATTCCACAAAAGCTATTAATTAAGAGTTGAAGTTATGCAATTTGCAAAATGCAACTGGTAGAAAACCAACGCTAGCCAGTTCTCGGCGTCGCGTCATACTCAGGACTTTGAAGTTTCAACTCGACGACTGCATTATTATCAGTGATCCTCCGGACTCGTTTCTCAATTGACTCAATCGCATATACTTAGCTGGCTCTGGCAGATCCCTCCCAAAGATGAGAGCAGTATCTACTAGAACTATGCGTGTAGGTATGTAGCTGATATTCATCTCATCAGCCAGCTTTTTTCATGAATATGTAATGTAATGATGTAATTTCCTTCTGTCGTTTCCCAGAACTATACCTACTGCGACAACGTTTGAAACGTTTGAACGTTTGTATCGTGGCCTTAGAACGCAAAGGGAAAATGAAGGAACATAATGTCTGTGGGTTTTAGTAAGTCTGATAGAGTGTATCTGGCCCACCCAAGAGCAAGAGAAGTCACTGATGATTTCCAATTCAAAATAAGACGAATACCTAGAAACTTCGTACACTCGTTTATTTCTCTAGATCAGTCTACACTCAGGAAAGTGAAACGTGAAAAAGATCCAACAAGCGTTACGTCCAAAAATTATACCTAACCATAACCTCACAAAACACAGACCCCCTAACAACACCCAAATTCCTCATCAGTAAAACATTACCTAACCCCTCATATTGCAATTGCGCAGTCTTAACACAAAATAATCGTTTGTAACATTTGATGAAGTGAAAACTTGGTCCAAATGCTTCTAACATTAACGGGAATATCCACATATCGCAAAGAGAAATTCGGCAGTCTGTAGTCGACGTTCAGATAATAATCGGACTAACGAATGTCGGAGCTGGTGATCGGCATACGTATGCCCTAACTATTCTATTGATAGGACACCTGTTTGTGACATCCCTTAGATAAGCCTAGAACAATACACAAAGCCTAGACAGTGTGTAGGCAAACCTTTAGCGATCATTGTTTGAGAAGGATATGAACACGCCTTAACCTTGTTTTGTCACTGAAAAGGTAAGTAGGTTAATTAAAAAATCTAAAAGTATTTGCATTAGCATTCATTTATTCTGGGGTAAACCGTTATTATACAAAGTGCTTAGTTGCTATACTTAAATAAACTAAGTTACAATAAAATACCTATAAATAAATACATTATTTATATAAAATCACAACTTTATTCAAGGCAATTTTAAGATCAATCTTTAGGGTATAATCGCTAAAAGAAAAACATAATTTGTAAAAAAATTATAATTACTTTTTCCTTTTAGCAATTATTATATATTTTTATTAGGAAGGTTACTATGTTTATTGATTTTTAAATATTATTACAACATTGCTTACTAACATTGATTATATCTAAAATACAATATACATATAACAACTTATAAAATGTAGTAACGATCTATATCTAACAAGATAAAAACCTACGGGAAAATTTGTATTAAGTGCGCACATTTTCAGGAACCGTAAATATTATTACAATATAACACATACTATGAACTATACAATAAAGCTCTATATTACAGTGAAGGCTCTCAAAATATCTATCGGATCGATTACATCCTACGTTATTGCAAATTTGTAAATATACAAAATATTTTCGTCTGTAGAAATATTAAAACACTCTGTATCATGAAGGCACATTACGATATGTCCTGAAACTATTGTGAATCTTATTTATACAAAATGGTTATGAAATAGAATTCTATTACTTATTTAGACGGTATTTAGGTCTAATGTACTCTGCCCATATCCATGCCGCCGAGTTGCCCTAAGTAAGGATAGCCAGACTTCGCCTCTGTGGGCGAATGTGCGTGCGATGCGTAGTGAGACGGGTTTGTACCGAAGAAGGAACTGTAACAAAGGAAAAATATATGAAAAATGCCGTATTTTATGCGACATATCTAAGCCGCTTACATCGGAACTTGTTATTTCCAATAGGCTCCTTTATAGATGCTTCAGCGTCTAAAGTAGGCGTCACGTAACAAAAGATCAAAGGTTGCATTTTACTCGAGGTCTCTTTTATATGAAAGACACGTGCTATCTCTTATAAATATACTATCTATATTGACAGCAAACAGGTACTTTATGCCAAAGAGTATTACATTGAAGTTTACTATCAATAACTTAACTGAGCGTGGGATACTGCCCACTGCGTAACTTAATCGCTTCATAGGTTCCGTTCTGTCTTACATTACACCGAGAATCTACCGATTACACTAAAAATAATTAAATAATAACACAGTGTGCAAGCTCTAATGCCGCCTTGTAATTGTGACTTGTACCGACTTACCGAGCTACATAATTTAGTTGAGGTCTCTATATGCACACTCCTCAGAATTTTCAGAAGCATTTCGTGACTGAGCGTGCAATAAAATTTTAATTCATAGTTAATACAGTGGCTAATACATTATTAAGGTACATTAGTGTCGTACATCGCTCATAAACTACGAAGGCCGTACGTAATGCTGTGCAGCTCCAACTGTTACGATCACAATGAAAACCTACATTAAATTGCTCTGTATAATGCAAAATTACTTTGGAAGGCAGTTAAAAATATTCTCTTTTGTGAGTATTATTCTAGGCAGTTCCGAGAGCCAGCTAGACAGGTTATGCCGATTGGTTATTAGTTATTACTTAACTTCATCCCAAATACCACAGTTTACTTCTATGGTAAATATGTGCATAAACATTTTAACATGAGAATGAAACACGTGCGAAAACAATAACCAAGCGAACGTTTCTGCGGAGGAAAGTGTTCGAGGCAAGGTGGTTGCTCTGCGCACACGCGAGGCTTACTGCAGTTTAGGAAGTCGAATGCAAATAGCTGCAGATAAGTTTTAATACCGGGTTCGCGTTAGCATAATGCTTAGGTTCACTGCACTAATGTCACGTTCGGCCTCTCATTAATTGCCGAGCCGGCCACAAAGCAACGTGTGTTTATCTGTTATCCGCTACGTATTGTGCCGGCGTAGATTTCTAATATCAATAAATGATCGGCAGCCGTATTACTTGGAGCTGTTAACCTAAACAAACGCTGGTTTGATAGAATGAAATAATGTAAACAAATATTATATGTAACACATAATATGATTTAAAAGAGTGTCCATGGAGTTTCTTGCACGTTGTTCTCCATAGATCTACGCTTTGGAACGTGCAATTGAGCTTCACTTTTCTTGGACTGGCCGACATTTGACTATTCAAAAGTGCCTACATTTGGTCTATTTGAATTTTGTTGTTTCACTTGCCGAGCAAATAAAATACGACTGTTAATATAAATCCTTTGAATCATTGCCAAAAATAATTAACTGACTAACAAAAAAGCAATTGATTGGTGTTTACTTTTCCCAATTAAAAGCGTATGTATTAATAAATCAAACCCTGAAATATGTCGTTTAATTAAACATTCAGTCACAGAAAACCAAAGATTGACATCAGCAATTTCACGAACCTGTTTGTGATAATATTGGGTTGAGTAAATTGAATAATTTTGAATAATATGCCGCATACAGAAATAGTTTACAGTGCTGAGTCGAAATTACAGATATGATTGTAGTATCGATGCGTTATTATGAAGATTTATCGTCTTCTCAAAGTGTTTAAAATAGGGTCGCTTTTTAATTTCATAAACGATTTATTAAAAAACTGTTTTTCCTGGTGAATGCCAACAGACTGATACAATAATTTAACGTGAATAAGTGTTGTGGAACCACCGGTGCGGCAAATAAAATAAGGCATGAGGTGACAATCACAATCGCTATTTATGGCCAATGACTGTCCGCGTTAATTATAGCAAAACGTACATATCTCGCTACTAATAGATAGGCAGCTCACTGATTTATTATGACTCAGGGATATTGTACAAGATATAGGTTTTCCGGCTGTGCGCCATTGCGCAGAGCCGCTAGCCGACACAAGATATAATCAGAAGGGATTTTCTTCTATTATCCTCATCCTCATTATCCTCATCGTCAAACAGATAAAACGTCCATTAGCCACACTTTCGGCACACAATACAATATTTTTGGCAGACAAAAATAACAAATAGTGTTGAAACGAAGTGTTACGTCAATCAAGAGCGGGTAAAGGACTAGATAACACACACCGACACATAAACGTAGCTAACCCATATATTATTAGTTTGTCTTCCATTGTGCATGCCGAGATATTGTGTGTGGTCCAATGTGAGGTTTATAGTCGTGCTTTGTCTCGATAACACAGATAAATGTCGTCGCCGTATACAGCACAAAGCGACAATGTATTTGTCACATTGTCATTCGACAAATTCACTTTGGTAGTTACACATACTATCGACTACGCACGAATGAAATGTTTTCTACAATCTCCTTTCTACTACCATAAATTCCAGATCCCAAAGAAGATTTAACGAATACTGCAAGAGAATTTAAAATAACTAAGAGAAACTTTAATTAAAAATCGATCCAAAATCACTATAAAATTCGCAGCCCTATTGCATTCACGATCGGATCGGCGTATTACGAGGCGCGCGCTGTAATAACCACCCGCGCGGCGTATAATGGCCGACTTCTTACACTCTTAATTGATTAGCGGCCGCTTCGGCTAATGATAAAGGAAGGTGAAAAGAAATAAAACGTACGCACCCCGATTTGCGATCGAGCCCACGCCCGATCGATAGCCACCGGACGCGGCATTACACGCATCCTATGGCGGCCGACACGCTCGAGAACACGGCGTGACACGAGATGACGAGACGAGACGCGTCATACTCGATACCAACACCGATTGACTAACACAAAATGATGTCATTGCGAACGTGCGCCCTAAACCTACTATTAGTGTAACAGTCATATCTGGTATTCACATAATAGATAGTTATTTAAATGATCGGCAGCAAAGGTCACTTTATTGTAATTACATATTCATCCGCATAAGTCAAGCCAGATGAGTAGCTCGACATCAATAATTCATAGAGCTACTTAGTTGCCGTCGGGGATTATTGAGATGTTTTCATCCATGTTTGTTTTAAATGATGTAAAGGTTAGGAATAATAAACGAACGTTGAATGAACTTACCTATAGTTTTCAGGCCAGGCGCTGACTTCGGCGAGCTTGTTCTGCGCGTGTCCACTCAGCTGCCTGGTCGTCCAGTGGTTGTGCGCTGACATGGCATGTTCCTGCTTCGAGTAGTCACCGTATCCGTACGGATGGGAGAGAGGTTCACTAGGATTCGGGTACGTTGAATGTTGGTAGGTGAGTGCACTGGTCTGGTTCGCAGAAGGACTCGTCGTAGTGGGACTTGAACTTGGAGGGGTAGCCTCAGTAGGTGCTTGCAAGGGAGTAGCAAGTTCCGAAGAATGGGACAGAGGTGTTAGGTTACCGGAGGTAAAGGAACTAGATGTTGGGGGATGTAGAGAGGATGCTGCAAGCGCTGATTGGCATACAGAGGGAGCACTTAACGCGGATTGATGGAGGGAAGGCGCTAGAGCAGAGTTTAGGACTGAACTGCTTCCCAAAGCAGATGAGTACGATTGTTGCCAAGACGCACATTGTGCGTTGAAGGTAGACGGCGGCTCGTACTGTTGATGAACTGAAGGGAATGCCGACTGCAGCGACATAGTGTTGAAAGCGCTCAGTTGCTGCGAGTTCAGTTGCTTGCGAAGTCGAGCTCTTCGGTTGGAAAACCATACCTAAACAAAATAAACTTTAATTAAGTCCTTGTTAAGAATAATTAAACATTACTGATTGCTCAATGCAATCTGACCGGGGAATCCAATCAGTTAATTGCGTTTATAATTATTATTGTTACAAAGTCTTCACTTTATAAGGCTATGTTTCTTTAGTCTTATAAAAACTTTGATATGAATTAACGTGAGCCTACACGTTTGACAGACATTGGGATTGATCCTGCTATAAATATTACAGACTTATACCTAACTCATCAATACATAATTATAGAGTTAAGTCGATTACGCCGTCTTATAGCGGTCTACAATTACGAGGGGTTACTAATTGAACAAAAACTGATAAAACATCGGTAGCGATGAACAACATATGGTAGCTCTTACCATTGTTGTAATTAATTATAAAGGTAATTATGTTTTTTTAGTGCCACGCTTTTGTAGGGGCGGGAAGTGAGTGCGGCCAACAATAGGACTGTTTGATTGCGTTCATCTATCATTGATACACCCAACCTGTTTTGAGTTGGCTACCGATACTCTTTGGTCGTGTGGTGTCTAGTAAAGACCCTCTGCTTTATCCGTTGTTAAGTGTTAAATGTGTGACTAGCAAACTGTTTTTAAAGTAGGACTCTAACTTTGTGGATATATCCGAAGCTAACTAAATGCACCTAGCAATCAATTTTCATTAACATTTCCACAACTAGTTATTTACTTATCAGAAATAGTTATGTTCATTAGATAAGTTTTACGATGTCCTTACCTGAACTCTAGCTTCTGTTAGCTTGGTTTTCTGCGCAAGTTCTTCCCTCGTATAAACATCAGGGTATTGAGTCCTAGTGAAAGCTCGTTCCAAAGCTTCCAGCTGGTCTCCAGAGAACGTAGTCCTGGACCTTCTTTGTTTCCTCTTCAGGGTGATACCAGGCTCTGACTCGGTGTCAGAATCTTCACATGACGATGGACCTATTACAATGAAGAAAAGCTTGGTTGATGCAAGGTGCTTCCGCTAAGCAATTTACTTAAAACTATGATCATAAAACTAAAGCTATTTAAATTAAAGTCCAAATGGCCTCAGTCTGAAATAACTCTTCAAATAATATGAATTTTGTCGTCATAATAGGTAATTTTTATTGCGACTTTCTAAGATCATTTGTTTTTGTTTTACGTCGATTATATTGGACTACCGCGCGGACCACACGCGGCCTCCATTAAATTAAACGTAACCACATTACACTACGCCTCTAGTAGCCTCAAATGAATTCTTCGGGGCTTTAATAAATATTACTTTGTGCTAGCTGATAATAAAATGAAATTAGATTATAGAGCAGTTGATCGCGTTCTTATCTTATTGAGTCACCGTTGGTTTTTACTATTTGAGAACGAATCTGGTTTCTTACAAATAGGATACAACAAAGTTGCTGTCAATCTGTCTGTTTCGCTGCTTGTTTCTTCTAACCCACGCAATGGATTTTGTTACCGATTTCATTGAGGAAGGTAAGTGTAAATAATTTACACCCAAGCGAAGTCTGGACCCATCGCTAGTTGATTATACTCGTATTTCGTTAAAGCAGTACAAGTTACAAACAAAAAATAAACAAATGTTCGAATATGCAAATTTTCAATATGCAAACTGAGTGCGGACTCTGAAATAATAATCAACGGCCGATGTTACCGAAGTCCGCGCGTATGCAAATATTTCCACGAAAAACTCGCGACCAAATGTACCGTTACCCGTCGTCACAGGACAGGCACGAACAGCAAATTTTCAATACTCGACTCGAGCACTAAAGGGGGCCGCTTTTCCAGTGTAGATATTACTTTGGCCGCGCACAACTTAATATGCATAATCTTATCGGTGCGCAGAATCTCGCCGGCAAAACCGCGCTCCGTCACTGAACCGGGATATTAGGAGCGCCATTTTATATTGGATAGCTATACGGCACAAGACGTGCAGTACGGACAGATTGTCGTAATGCAAGCCCCGCGGCCAAACGCGATGGGATAATAACACCTTTGGATACTAATTTCATTTTTATAACCTACAATTTCGAAGCCGACACAAGGGGCGCTGCCGTGGCGTGCGCCCGCTTTACTTTTACGTGGATTATTAACTTTATACGCCATTTTGTGAAGTTTGCAAACGTTCCGACAGTCTCATTATAAGAATAAATTTATAATAATAGTATGCTTTGAACTAAATTAAGTGATTATGGTCTCGAATCAGCGTTAAGGACTACGATGACACGGCGAGTTATTTACGCGTCATTACTTCGAAGGTTTCGTCAGATACTTTTTAAATTATTGAATTGAATCCGTCAGGGTTTTTGAAATATTGCGAAATAATCTTAATGCCTACCTGCGGTGACCTCGCACGTGGAAAATAATAGACTCAGAATAAACCACAGCACAGTTAATTCTTTATCAAGAGAGCACAACAAACTAGAGCAATATAAAGTTTTATGCAAACACACAACGCGGTATTACTTTTCAAGCGGTAAAGTGCTCCTACAAACTATGCTATATAGCAAATGCCTGCAGTGTGAGTTGAGTACCTAAGGTCACTTCTACATTATTATTTTCATTGTGAATCGTTATTGAAAGCATAAATTTCAAATAGGGATCAATTGGATCCATGCAATGCAATCTTTAATAATCCGAGGTAAGTATATTACTTACCTAGAATACCGTCAATGCTGTGATTTCTTCTAGGATCTGATTCATCCCTTTTGCCTCCTCTTATTAGCCTCGAAATCGAACTCACAGACGGTGCTGTGTTTTTATCACAAATGCCTTCTTTAATTAGTTTATCTCTAATTTCCCAGGAAAATATACCTGGGTTTTGTCTCTTCAGCTCTTCGATCCTGTTCTCTACTTCTGGAGTCGCAACTCTTGGCTTGGATCCTCCAATCACACCGGGACGTATGGAGCCCGTTTCCTGATGACAACAAAAAAGAAAATTTAGTTTAACATTCTCATATTCGAATAAAAAAGTTGGTTTTAACAGTCTAATCAGGCTTTTTTAGGTCGTGGAGGTATGTGTGCATCCTCACCTGGTATCTGTTGAGTATCTTGGAGACGCAGCCGTGCGAGACGCGCAGCTGGCGCGAGATGACACAGGGCCTCACGCCCGCCGCCGCCATCTCCACGATCTTCAGTCGGATGTGGTTCGGCAGTGGACGACCGTTGATGAACACTCCGCCCAACTGGTTCATACGACCCTGACCTGCAGAAATAAACACTGTTAATGTCTTTTTCAACATTAAAAGCCTTTCCCACATCAACATTTCCAACTCACAAACGTGAACATAAGCAGTGTAGATACGTGTGTGAAAACCAGTTGCGGATCGACTTCGCTATAAAAGTTAAGCCCTCTGATTGTGTGTATTCTACTTGTGAAGAATATGTTCCAGCATTCTTTACGATCATGATTTTCTGAGGCACAATCGTATTTCTATAGATCTAAATAGACTCTCTATATCTTAGATTATTGAAAATGTTTTGTGATGCTGTCGCCCGAAAGGAGGCGCGTCTTTATATTGGATTTGTATTAGTAGGGCAACCAGTAGCTATATTAAACTCAAATAATGCGTTAAATATCAATAGCAACAATACATTATGGATCACAAAGCTTCGGCTCGGTTGCACGTCGCTCGCTTGTACACGCTCTACAATAATATGTACCTACGTCATCGGTAGGCCTCGATCACCTCGTAATTTTACGTTTCATTGGCAGTGTTCTCAAGCAAGAGTATCCAATTTCTTTTACACGAGTGCGGTCAAGCAGAAACGATAACACTTAAACTATTTCTGGCCTTTGTTGGGATCGACTTGTTACATTTTACGAGTATCGCCTTCTGTTCTGACAAAAAAATATGTTATTCCTAGATTAAATGAAATGCGTCCATCTTGTTGTTGTGTGGAGAATTCTGAGAGATTGATGAATCATTCTTGATTTCAACAGTGAAAAGAAAGTCATCAAATTTTTTAATTAATGTTTTATAGCGATGAGTATCGTGAGTGGTAATTAAGTTGGCCGATGGTATTTGCGAATAAAATCCCTTGGAATATAAATCGTATTATTCCTGGATAATATATTAATGTGGTTATATGTGCGTAAAGTGTCGCTATTATAATCACATCATTCGTGCGGCGGTGGTTGGGAGACCACCTAACGTCAAAGGAAGCCGCCAGTCGTCGATTTTTGCAACGCCTTTGTGCATGCATGTTAACTTCTATTGGGAAGGAGATGTTGTTAAAGAATACTTTCAGCAGCTATACTCGTATTACCAAACATATACCAAACAATAGCAAGGTTATAGCTATAAGATGTCTTATTTAACTGTTTATAGGTGAAGGTTAAATCTAAATAAAATTAGAAAATCGTTATGTAAGTACTAAAATATTACAACCATAAAAATTCATACCTAAAACACTAATTGAATTTTCCATTTAAAATGCGAATAAAAACAGTAATTAACTTACATTCTCACCCTATATCAAAATTTGACCGCATATTAATGGTATTTAAAAAAAAATATAACAGTGGCATATTCCACTTGTGACGGCATTTATAGTTTATCAATTTCAAATAATTCCTCAAAGGTTCCGCCTCAAGCCAGGCCTTAGACCCCTACTGAGAACCACCAATCAATTAGACAACATGTCAACAAGTATGTCCTTTGATAAGACAAGGAACCGAGACGGATATTAAGAATACAATCAAAAGTAGACCATAACACAAACAACTTAGAGTTAACAACTGTATCCATCAACACAACCTCCCAAACTAACAGGAAAGGTTTCTGGAATATTGGAAATTGGGCCTTCACTCGTTTATTTTAAAATTCAAAATGGTTTTTGTATCGAACTGCTGTTGTAGTGTCCGGAGTCACGCCGCGGTTCTGCAAGCGATCCCTATATTTTTTTGTTGGACGCCGTAGACGTTGCGGTGCCTCGAAAGCCCATGTTTTTGAGTGTTAATTTTATGTTCCCGAAATATTTATGACGCATAACGTGTCCATAACAACCCCGCTATACAAATGTGGGTGGCTTTGTGGTAATGTATCACTTCATTATAATATAGTTCTCATTTTAGCGAGATAGATTTACCATCGTATATATAACTATATTACAACGATTTTTTGTTATGAGTGATATATTAGGTAGGAATTCACGACGATTAAAATATCAAACTTCACATATGAAACTTAAAATAACAATCCAAATCAAAAACCAGTTATAGAAACGTGCAAATGATGTGAATACATCGATTTCGTTAATAATAAATTCGATCGCCATACCTACGAGTTGTAAACGTTATTCCAATTCGCGTTTCACTCTAAATCCAAACGAACTAACAGGATCAGTCAAACACGCAATTGATGAAATGTTCACAATGAAAATCACAAAGAGGATCTCAAGTGCACAATGCGTAATAGAATTCACAAACATTGTAACGCTATTAACGCAAAAGAAGGTGAAGTTAACAACAAATTCAAACATCAATTGGTAGCTAATCGTCCGGAAGTGCTTTCGGAGCATGCGCAAGTAGATCGCAACAATAACATCTACGAGGGTGGCACGGCAGTAAGCACAGAAAGTAAGGTTGAATTGGCAAAAAAATATCAGTCACTAGGTCGATATTGTGCACTCAGTAGCCGAATATAACAATACCTTAGCTGTCATTTTTTTTTACTCACGCGTTTTATTCATAGCAAGCTAGTCTCGTCTGCTCGAAACATAATCACACACTAAAGTTAGACATAGACACCGTTGCACCGTTGAAGTATAAAATTTTCTCACAATCACATAATCGTGTTCCGATTCGTTCAACCGTTGCGTTCGTGTTAGACGAAATTGAAACAGAGTCAATCATTTAATGCTAAACGTAAGAGGCAAACCGTGACCGAATAAATGAAGATTCTGAATTCACCATTCGCATTTCTGTGTCAACTTTAATTAACAATCACATTTTCATCAACCTTCGTAGTACTTTCGGGTTATCACTTCCATTGTCGGATAGAGATTGAATTTCTTAACCTTCCATCTTTGCTATGACGAAATTCATTTTCTGTTTGTACAACTTCAGTTTCTTAATTTAAAATGACCGCGTGAAAAGTACGTTGCACTTTGATTTGCTTTAATCGCTATTGAACTGAAACGGTGTATTTTGTTTCCACTGTGTTGCACTTTATATTGTTGATACGTTTGATGTCTAGGGGTATTGCTATTGCACTAGCCGTGGGTTCTATATGGGAATGGCGGTCAATAAAACTTATGAACGCAATAGGCGTAAAGATATCCCGACCTCATACCTGTGCAGCAACACACACTGTTACACCTGAGCTGCATACAATGCTTACAACAGCCTCGATTATTTACCAATTACAATAACTCTTGCAAGTTCATGGAGGACATAAAATACAACTTTTTCTCTTCGTGTTACTTATTAATTTATATCGTTGCTGATTGCAAATCAATGAAACGAAGCTGTTGACAAATAATGGTCTTTGAATTTATAATTTGCTGGTGAAGAAAATTATAAAGCAAGCTTGCCCCGAGTACCTACTTGATAACAACGGTACAATGATAGTTTATAATGTTTGGAGTCGATATCGTATTGTGTAAATAAATCGTAAACCCCGTTTTCACAATCATAATATGTTTCTGCTTGCAAATCAATTTCACGTAGCGACATTAATGTGCCTATAGTAAAATTTATATGGGGCTTTACGTCACACGCCATGCCGCTTTCCTTCCACATGAGTTGTACCTACGATAACTGTACGACGAGTGGTTCTGTGAAACCTGGTCATAGTTCAGGAAATCTAATTAATGTTCTTGGCGTTTTTGCTTTCGCATTACAAATTATGAAGCTACAACTTGTTTTGCGGAGCGGTGCATCAATGTTGTTAACTGCATTAGAAACTGTGCTTACAAGTGTAAGAACATATGTACCTACATACATTCTCATTTTTATTTATATATATTATGTATAGATTGACTTCAGAGATCTTGAAGTTAACCTTACACAAGAAAAGTTATTACTTCGGACAATAACTATTGTTTGAATTTACATGGAAAAATCTGAGAGTAATAAGTAAGCTAATATCAAACATGTACCCGACTTATTCTTTTTCTTTGTCTACTTTAAACGTTTATTTCAGAATAAATTATTATACTGTGTGGATGTTTAGTTTAGTTCGCAATTTACATCAACTTTGCAAATGGAATTTTGCATTATATCATTTCCGAAGTAAACCAGAACTATAACATTTTCAAAAAGCAAAATAAGATTAAAATTGGACCAGACTACCTATAACATAGTCTAGAAAAAGAGAACACTTGTTTTCGTTGTTGTACACAATAATGCGAGAGCGGTACAAACGTCTACATACCCTGCATTGTATGTACTTAAAGGAATAAGCTTTAAGCGCTGAAGGAATGTCGTGAATTAGCGGCGAAGAGGTGCCTTCTGGCACGCTCGGTGCTAGTCGCAAGCCAGATTGTTTTAATAAAGCTACAATATAAACGCCCGTAGAACCGAAATTACTATTTTAACTCCAAAATATATTACAAGAAACACCGCAGAGAAAAACTTGTGCAAATTAAATTGAATAATAATAATAATATGTAGAGCGATTTAAAAAGGTTATCACTCAAGCGTGTATAGAGCATACAAAATCTAATTCGATCAACAAGTTGACGTTTCCAACAATACATGCTCCACATTAAAACGTAGGTAATCCATTTCAATGCCTAACTAAAATAACAATGTGCCATCAATTTATATCGATACAAGATTTCTTTTCTCGTTAAAAAATCATCTATACGCTAATAAAATAACCTATTACTATCCGAAATCAAGCAACAAAGAGAGGTGAAATGCCATCTGAATAGGCATTAGAATTGGGCGGCGTTCACAAAGGCTGTGTCATTCCATTAAGCCTTCTTCAAGTCTTCAAAAGTATTCTGTGTGGCCCGGGCCGTTGGTCGCGTGGCCGCTCCGCCAGACACTAAATGTAGCAATCGAATATCAAATCAATTCTATTATACTTTCATACGAGTTACATAGCAACTTAGATGGCGGCTTATTCTCATTTGGGTAATAGCTTTTGGAAATTCCTAATATTATTTACTTTGAATACTGATAGCATGAAATTCACTTCAGACTACCGGCTCACGCCAACTTGACAGCAAAAAATGTCGTCACAATACATTTCAATGGAAATAGGTCGTCTAGTTTCGAATCTAGAATTTAAGAATACTGATTTTGAAAATTATTTGGTATTCCATATCCCTATGAACGGAAAGCAATGCAGCTATAGGGAATACAAAGTCTTTCTAATTTGTTAAAACACGAGTCTCCCATTGAACGTGTGACCAACTGTTCAAACTGGCAACGCCTTTTGGCATGTCAGAGCTGAATATAATGTATGTACCTACGTAGGTAATGAATGGAACTGTATATTTTATTTCGATATAATAGGCTATGTTTGAGAGTGCCCTGTTTGACCTCATTCCGTATTCACCACGCGTTATGTACTAATTTGACGGATTCTTTTCTTTTCTTGCACGAAATGGACTCTTTGACGTCGTCACTTGCCGCTTGGACAAAGGTTTCGCTCAAGAAACTAATAAATGTTGCCGCAGTTGTTTGTTGCCTTAAAATATTACCCTAAATTGATTGCGTTGTTTGGTTCAATCAATCCTGATTGTGGTAACAATAAGGTTGCTTTTTGATCGTATCAATATCAAATTGCTAGTTAACAGATGTAACTGGCAGTTGTTAATTTGCTTGTTTATGTACTCTATTCTCACTGCTGTAGGTAACATAGACACACAAAACAACTGCATCAAGTGTTGTTTCAGCCATGTGTCACATTTATTATTTTAATATTCATAATTTAATATTGGACATTTTTGTAGAATGAGAATTCATTTGTAAGCTACTTTAACAACAAAAGACGTTCATTTGTATTAAATATTGTAAGATATTAACTGCTAGCACATGATCAGGACATTCGGAATAGTATTTAAAATATTAGCGTCATCCATTTATTGTCACGTATCCTTCTAATGATGGAGGGAGAGGGAGAGGAAGGCCAAAGAAAAAATGGATGGATTGTATGAGGAGTAATATGAAAGAAAAGGAGTTAGTGATAGTATGACGGGTGACAGGACAGAATGGAAGAAAAAACGGGTTGTGCCGACCTCAACTAATATGGGATAAGGGCAGGAAGAAGAAAATTCGAATGATTATAAGGTCCTCATTATATCAATATATATTCTTGTACTGCAAAGTGATCGAAGCGTCATAGGAGACAGACTTGATTTTTTTTACCTGATATAAACTTGTACTTGACTGCGATCTCACCTGATGGTAAGCAGTGATGCAATCGTTGATCTAAAACCAAACCCGCTGTTTACTTTGTTTAATGTATTTCATCACCACTTTTGGAAACAACATGTGCTAGAACCAAAAAAACGAAGACATGTGACATCCCCCAAATCTACACTGCACCCTCGTGGTTGATTACGGCTACAGGATCGACACCCAAAAGAAGAGGCCTATTTCCCAGGACTGGGAAAATTATATTATTATGGCTCATGCTAAGGATAGTTAGGTTGCTGAGGCAACGTTTGTAAGAGTGACTGTAGCCCTAGAATGTAAAGGGTAACAGAAGGGATTTAAGGCAGTTAAAGTCTGACAAGCCCTCTCGTTCTATCATAGAGTGGCAGAAGTCATTGGATGATTTCCCAAATAAAAAATTAAAGGGTAGTACAATCATGAAAGGTCGTAGAATCCGAAAGTTATTGTGATGAATAGCAATCAATTTAATTAGCTGTACCTAGCTATACGTTTATTGATGCACTAGTGATTGTAAAAATAACGTTTAACTACCTCGTTATTGGCATCATGGTTGCAAGTGCAACTGTTGAGGTCCTGGTTTCAATTCCCGGGTCGAGTAAAAAGTGCTATTGGGTATTTCCTTTTAGAATTACTCTGTAGCAATCCGGAGTTTGGGAGTTGGTGGTGGTGCGCCTACGTGCCTCGGAAAGTAAGTAAATCCCTTTGTCCTACATCTCATCTCTCCCCAATTGTGTCGAGATGTTCACACTTTTGCACATCGAATCTCAATCTTGCATGCTCTTGTATATACACAATGTTGACACAAATAAAGAATAACTTATCTTATCTTATCGCTATAATATCTCTATATATTTAGTTTTGTGGGATATTTTATTTTATTTTAGTGTTTTTTTTTTCTTTTAATTCTTAGTTTCTGTACAACGCATTAGTTTAGGCTGTAATGTTGTACATGTAAATTGTAAATAAATAAATCTCTTGCGTACTTGGCTAAAACTCTGTTGAAATTAATCACCATGATCGAAATTCTAAGTTATTAAGTCCGCCTTTGTACAATGATTTTTGAGTAGTATCTAAAAGTTAGATACAAAACACAAGATAGATACAACTAAAAGCTTGAAAATGCATACATGCCAACTAAAAAAAAAACTACAAGTTTCTGATGATTTCGGATCATCCACCCGACAACCACATATATTGCACAATGATGACGTTGATAAAAACACTTGTTAAATTGAAATTGGAAAGTAGGTAATGATTAAAAGCAAAGAATGATTGTGCATGAGAAAAGTAGTGTTACCTTTGGCATTGTGACAAAGACGAGCAACGCCCTGGGCTCTTTAGATACTGATCTCTTGGCCGCGGCTAATCTGATAATCGCTTTAAACGTTTCAACACCTGAGTGTACGCCCGCGCAGTATCGATGACTGCGGTCTTGATCATCAGATTGGATTACACTACCCAGAAATAATTTTAGCCAAATCATACAAATTATTTTTTATTCATTGTTTATATTGATAATTGGCCCTAATGATCGTGCGTTAGCTATCAATGTTAGCACGTAATTGGCACCAGATATAATTAAAGACAGTAAGTATGTAGTCGGTATTTACTTCATGAGCAAATTATCTAATAAACTGATTTTGATTAATATAACATGACGTTAAATCAAAGGTCCCGCTTCAAATATCCGTTATATCAATTTGTTTATTAATAGATCGGCATAAGTAATGGCAAGTAAGCGCCCTGAAGGTTGATCGGGCGGCGAGGCATTTCGCCGGCCGCGGGCGGAGGCGGGGGGCGCGTCATATTATGCGGCTAAAAGAGCCTGTCGGTGCCTTTGATCTGCGCGGGCGCGCCGCCGAGATGTGTGCGTGTGCGCGAGATGTGCACCGCTTGTCGGCCGTGATATGAATGTGACTAAACCTTGATTATGGTACTGAACCCCACATAAAGGTCAGAAATCCAATGCACAGTGATGTAGGTAATATCATTCTTATAATTGGCTCCATCGAAAACTCTTTAACTCTAATTGAGAGGAGAATTTACGACTGATCCAAGTAATTAACAACAAACGTTATTACTGTCGCAAATCTCGTATGGAGACTAATAAAATCTTTATAGCATAAAGGATTATGAAAAATGCACTCTCGTTCGCAGAGAAAATTACAAGGTGCAATGCGTTGGCGATCGGTATCGCGCTTCATCGCCGCCGTCACCTAGCCGCGGGCGCATCAGATCGCCGCGCCACTCATCGCAGATATTATGCCAACTAATATCGACATTAACTTCCATACTTATACTCTACGCAAATGCATCATTATGCACTAACTCTCAGCATTAGAAAATTCCAATACATGTTATTTAAGATTAATCTATGCTATAATACTTCAACGCTTTGAATCCTGTTACAAGTTATAAGTAGGTGCATACCATTAATCATACGAATGCATTATTCAAAACAAAAACAAAATTAATTTCTACAAATTACAAATGGCTGCATATTTGTAAATAATCTTTCATCCTCTTAAAGCATTGAACAAACGTTTTGTGATGTTCTCGGGCACATCAGATGGACTTTTAAGACACTAATCCCGATTTATACTCGTACTTCAGAATCTCATATAATTTGAAGTCGAATTAAAAATCGAGACATTTTTAATAATTCAAAACAGCCTTCGCGCCGACCGCCGCCGCCTCGCTTACGTCCCGCGAACGTGACTCATGCAAGAAAAGCACGTAAGTGAACATTTTTAGAAAATTGTCGTGTCTTATTTGCATTGTACTATAATTATGGATTTTATCTTAGAGACAAATGTATATAAATATTAATAGTAATATAAAAAAAAATATAAAATAAAAGAAAACACCAAAACATGAATCTACTTTTTATAGAAATTAAGTACTACTAAATAGTTTCATACAGATACATACAATAATATTCAGTTATATTTATAAGCACATAAGAAGAAAAAATGTGACAGGGTCTCCATACCAATGTCGTCGGCATTCTTTTATGTTATTGCTCTCCTCTCTCAACCCTTTCAAATATGTGTATCTCTTTCTTTTTAATTTGCCTTAGACGAAGCAGGTCATAAGTCGAAGTGACATTTTTAACAATGCAGTCGAAATGTTTTCGTATGGTAATGATTTATGTGTAAAACCGTCAGTGCGAGAGCTTTTTGGAGCAGTATTCGTTGTTATTTATACACGGTAAGCCTTTGAAATGATCTTAAAGTCCAGCCGCGGGGGAAACAATGGAATATTTAATTTAAAACCTTATGAAATATAATAGTAGGTACTACATACAACTTTATAAAACTCATATTAATAGTAAAATTCACAGCAGCCGCCTAGGTAATATAGATAATTCTTTTTATCAATTTAAATTTAGAAAAGAACTCTAAAATAGTACAAGGAACTGTCGTTGTTAGAGCAAAAAATGGAAATGTATACAGAAGTACCTACTATTTACGAACGGTTGTCCATGAAACTTTAGATACTCATAAAAAATTGTCGCCAGTAATAAAACGCCGATACAGAGAAACGACTGCACGCTTAGAAAACAAAAGTTAGTCAGTAACTTTACGACGGGTAATAATTTCTCCTTAATTTTAAAGTTGTATTACCAATGTATCCTGGTGACTTTTATAGAATCTTACACAATTTATATCTTAATATCTAAATTTTAAGTGTTTGACATAATTTTGCTTCAACTAAAGAGATTTTTGATTGAAATATAACTCTAAATTTCTGTATTATTTGGTATATTTTTAGTATTATGCCGGTTTAAACCCCATCGTCAAACTAAGAGCAGCCAATAGAAGGTAAGATGAGGTAATATTAAAAGTATGACTAAATTATCTCCTTTATTCTTCTTCAATTAAGATCAAGATCATTCGGACAATGACACGGATATGACAATAGATCAGTCGTGACAGAAATGTTTTATTGAAACAGAGACAAATCACTTTCTGTAGCTTACGGTCCTTGACCATTCCAGAAAGTGTAGCCTAAACAAGGTTCAGTTATAAACAAGAAAAAACAGCCTATACTATATTCGTCTGTCTTGTGCCCGACGCGCGAAGATGAAATATGGTTATATTGGTAGCTGTAAAAGGCACTTTGTAATTTCTTCGTGATTTTATAGTTTTATGATCGTTTCGGGCCCTTTAGTTCGAAAAAGCGGTTGTCTATGTTTATGATATAATTTAAATCCAACTGGTATAACCGACACATAATCAGCTGCTAAATGTCAGCTAATCATGGGTGAAACATCGTGTTTTATTTATTGGCCAGGTTGTGGTTTTAAACTCATAATTTGAGGTCTAATTGATTTGGATGGAACTTTTTTTTAGGCAATCACTAAAGATAGTTTTTAAACAAGATGCATGGTAAGTAGGCATATCATCTTTGAACATAAAATTATATAATGAATAGAAGCATATGAGTAAGAAAAGCAATTATTTATAACACATAAAAAGCAATAAAATAACAATACTAAGTAAGTAATTAAATATAAATGATGATTTCAACAAATTTCATATTTTGTTAGTAGATAATTCTACCTAAAATATTATAGTTGATACAAATTTAAGAAAATATCAAATGAAAGAACTTCATAACAAAACAGTTTTTCATATGGAAAAACTAACCGTTAAACCATAAACATAAGTAAGACCAGAAATTGAACACAAATATAAAAATTACTAAAAGTCTTCAAATTATGAAGCAAAAAAGATATTTAAAAGCAATTATTAATTATATTATAGGAAGTAATAACATAGAAGCAGAAGGCATACCTTGAAAAGAGTATCCGGTGAAGTACGGTGTCATATTCAGTGTTGATACAGCCATGGACGCAAATAATTTGAGAGCTAAGTGAAGAAGACGAGTAGCTCTAAACACCAAATTAGTCCGAACACATGCAAAAGTCCCAGAAGATCACTATTTCAGTCTTTCACTATCACAGCATGAACGCAGACATAATTACGTAAAGGAAACTGCGTGTGTCTAATCCGTGTTACTTTGAAGACAGCTCAGTGCCCACTGACGTGTGATGTAAAGATGTATTTCGACTCTCAAGTGTAATCTTTCACAATCAACGGACCAACAAAAAATGGTCAAACTGGCCGCCTCCGCAGCCTTCGAAACCGCTCCACCTGATCGTTTGTCTCTTTCTGCCAGCCGACTGTTTTCATCGCCGAACGAGTCACCGGTCCCGAAACTTTTAAATAAAAGTATCGATATTGTTGTAAACACTTGTATATTGATAGTCTACCAAATTTTATACTAGACAAACTTCCTGAAATCAAAATTCCAGCTTTTATTACAGCTTTTGATAACATTTACCCATCGATGGTGTAACTGGCCAAAGACCGGTGTGGAAACGAGATAGCACGAAGCCTCGGATCCGGTATCTTCAAAGCGAAGAACGCTTACAATAACAATGTGTGAGTCGCGCCTGAGTCGCTGTTCCGTGACGAAAAATACGAGGCGTGTTGCCACAACGATCTATGCCTACAACGATCGGGGATTGGTCAAAATTTGTTTGGGGCGGAGTTTGTAAGCACACCAAGAAAATGTTAGTGCACGTTTGTGTGAGTTAATTGCAATGTCGATCTGTGTTCGTGTACAGGACACATTTTGTTTCAATGTGTATGATTTTTCAGTATTTTATAATAAGTCGTCTCGATAACTTTAAGTTAATGGGCTTAACATTAAAAATGTGGACCCCCAACATCTTACATTTTTTGGCATTTAGAGAATATATTTTTACCAAAATAATATTTCAATTTACACTTCAATATTGTTCTTTCTTTACGGTAGAGTACAAGTAACTCAGCCTTTTCATTTAATTTTTTTTTAGGTAAAGTTTTCCCGAAAATTACAGATACCGCGTTATGCTTTTGCGCTCATCCCTTAAATCTCTGTGGTCACAGAGATATTTAGGTAAACAGTGTCTCTTTTGATTGCGTTTTCATAGAAGTATATTCATAAAATGAATATTTAATCTTCTTTTTGTGCTACAAATAAATTTAAAAAAATATCAAATTGCTCACAAAATTGAAATAGCGTACTTACCTATTTTATTTAATTTTGCAAATAATTTCAGAATTTATCAAACAACGAAGACGTAGGTAACAAATAATATTATTTAATTTATATTTCCCTTAAAATAAAACTGTTCAAACATTACATAGTAGACACCGTAGGGATAGGAGATATTAAAAAGGCTTATACGCGTTTAACTGTAGAATTCACTTTTTTAAATTACTTACTTTTTTATAATAAAAATACCATGACAGTCCGCCCGCCATCGACCTGGTCAAACATCGAAAGAGACCTTAAGAAAGCCCAATTGCCAAAACCGACAATCCAGGACAGATCAACCTGGCGCCGTAGAGTGTCGAGACCCGACCCCAGATAACGGGTACAGGGACGGAAGAAGAAGAAAAAATAGCTTGACAGCCATCCTAAATCCATAATGGCAATGTTCTTTATTTTTTAAATTTCGAATTAGTGTTCTATTTTAATTTATAATGTGCCATAACTTCTAAGTTCTCTAAAGAGGTTCTGATGAAAGAGTCCTGAACACTACAGAAACTCTTTTGTATATTAACTGTAATATACTTACAAATAAAATGAAGATAAAACAAGACTTAACAGTAAATACCTACCTAATTAAAAATCAGTAATTACGAACAGGTTTACTAGTAATTAAGTGAACGTGTCATTGGTAGGTAAACACTATTGTCTCAAGTATTTAGCACGGCAACAAGGCCGCAGTTTCGTAAGCACCTCGACGTAAACGTTCCTCCACACTAAACGACTTAGCATAACAAAACTTAGCCAAAGGTGAACTCGCATAGATAATTTGTTAAGTCCACTCAGTTTTATTGGATGGTTAAATATAGATGTTTCTTCTTATAATTAGTGTGAATTATGGCTTTAGTGTTTTCGTAGGATATGTGTTTTTTTATGATCTAAATTATATTATTAAGGGCTTTGTCACACTAGCGTTTTGTGAGTGGCTGCGAGACGGGGCGGACACGCAGCGAATGCGTCACGAACACGCTGCGGCTGGACTCGCGAAGACGTCGCGACCGCGTGGCAAATTCGCAAAGTTTTCAACGCGTTTTTGCACGAATGGATTTCCCCTTCTACAAATAAAAAGTATTTATGAAAATATGTTAAAAGCAAATAGTGTATTAAATCATTAATTTACCTATGTATTAAGTAACATATTTTTTAAGGACAAAATAGAATAGATAAACTTTATTTTATACCAAAATAGTTACAATTACACAGAAACTTAAAATGATTTTATTATTCAAAATATATTTAAGAAACTATCTATACTACTACTAAAGCAGTAGTTATATCTATATAAATAAAAATAAATAGCTGTTCGTTAGCCTCGCTAAAACCCGAGAACGGCTAGACCGATTTGGATTGAATTTTGGTCTTAAAATATTCGTGATAGTCCAGAAAAGGTCTAAACGACAAGAAAATATGAAAAAAAATACGAAATTAAATAACCGAATATAACGCCATCTGTAACTAAAATGTAATTTTAAATTTGATTGTGCTGGTTCAGGTAATACCAATAGATGGCGCTATTCTTTGACAAATTAACTAAATGGTCACAACATTCATTGCCTGTCAGGCCTCTCGCTCATGGCGACATTTTGTTGCGATGCTGTAGCGCGTTCGCATCGAAACAGTCACGATGCTACAGCGCGTTAGTAGCGCGTTGGCATTTTTTCTATAGATGCTGCTGCACTACAAAAAGTCGTCGTGGGTGAGAGCCCCTAGGCGGTAGGTACGAAGTCAGCTAGTAAATATATAATAAATATAGATATTATTTTTTACAATGCTATTATCATACAATCCTAAAAAACGCTAATTGTAGCGATTTTCTTCCTGAAAAAGCATGTAATAGTAAAAAGTAGTGCTTACCTATGCAATTTTGTCTATAACACTGACAGCCAAAAATCTTTTTCTGTCCTTTGAGTTCGGCTAAAAGTTCTCTGTAAAAGATCAACTTGTGTGATAAGACCACCCATTGTATACTTGTCTGCCAAATGTTTATTTTGTACTTCTTGCGTATATAACAAAGTTGCACTAAATAAATCCGAAAAACCCGGCAGATTGACTTAATTAACTTCTTTTTAAGTTTTAGTGTTTATAAGGCTATTACATTCAATTCGTTATCGTTCCCTATCTACAGCGCACTTCTATAACTGACTAGTTTCTTCCAGCGGCTTCGCCCGCGTGTAGTTCAAAAATTTGATAAAAAGGTAGTCTTATGTATTCCAGAAGATGGTCTACCCACATCCAAATCTGTTCAGTTGTTTAAGCGTGAAGGAGTTACAGACATACTTTCGCCTTGATCAACTTTGGGGCAAAATTAATGAGGTATTTTTAGTTTTATTAATGTTCACAAAATTACCACACTTTTACATTGCTTGCAATAATTTCTCATGGTATCACATCTGGGCAAATAATGCTGGTCACAGAACCTAATTAAAAGAAAGTCGTGTAGCTCATAATGAACGTCAAATTTTAATTAAATCAGAACAGCTAAAATCTCTATTAAGACTTAATAACTTTATTAAACGAGTCATGAGAAAGCAACCAATTTAAACATATTATTAAACATAAGAAACGACCTAAATAATATAATATATATTCCAAGTGTATTAAATGCTACCATTTTTGAACAAGATTAACTTCTGTAGCCTTTCGTTACAATAACCGGACCGAATTTAAACCGGAACAATGTAAGAACTCAAAGCAAATGTACACAGACCCTTAATAAATGAGACAGGAAACAATGCAATATCGAAACGAACAGAAATCGCCGATTCATTAACACAACAGCCTTGAGTAGAGTTACCAACTTTAATTAAAAACCAACCAACGCTTCATCGCGCTTACGGTTTACAAAACCCTTAATTTGTGGCCTATTTATAAATTAACACGTTCTGTGAGATACGAGGTCTAATAGACCCCGTAAGTTTCTTCCTTGCTGTGTTTCTTCCTCGCTAAGAAAAACGTAGTCTTCTTTGCCTTGCGGAGGCTGTAACTTCAATTTGGTTTAGTTAGAAAAGAGATGAATATAGAATTATATGGTGTATTCGCAAGTTTAGCCAAAACAGGTTTTTGTTTCTTAAACGATACGGGGTCTAATAAGCCCTTACCGTCATAATGATAGTTTTTAAACGAGGTCTTAAATACCCCGTACCGCATCAAAGAAAATAATACAAAATTGAGTACCGCTATCAAAGTGTTAATAGATTTTAAGAGGTTACTCTGTTTAACAGATAAACGAGACTCAATTTGACGTTATTAAATCTCAGTGGGGAACGCCAATATTGCTAAATACTTGGGATATTCTGGGAGATTTAGGTTGTGCCAAATACTTTTCTAACGCTGAAAATGTCGAACAACCCTTGTTGAGTCGATGAAAGCTTTTTGTAATAAACGTTAGGCACTTATCATGATTGAGCTGAGCTTCTTATCTACTAAGGAGTTACTGTAGTCCTGAGTTGAGCTACACGAATACCGACATTAACTGAACAGGTCCACTTATATCTGTGTGGTTCTTCCTCAAAAGACCATCTCAGACACTAATTTTTAGACCATTAGGAAATTTTCTACTGTATGAACTTTAAAAGATACTTTGACCTCTGAGTTTATTTCGGTGTTTTTTTTTTTCAGGGAAGTCAGTTAAAAAACACCGGTCTCATCTAGTTTTTTTTTATTTATTTTTTTTTTATTATTATTGATAAGCTCACAATTCACCACTATCTCACCTGATGGTAAAACTTTTAAAGTGTTTTTTTTTTTTAAACCTACGTGCAAAATAAATTTCATTTATGATTTCGTCTTTAAACACTGGCTTTTCCTGCGGCTCCCCCCACAAGTATCGTGCATTTTTTTTTTCGACACAAAGTAAGTACTTAGTCTATCGGCACTCAGAAAAAGTGTGGGTTTCCATCAGTAAAATAGTTTTTGTGGTCAGTACCTACTGCCACAGATTACCTCGTAGAAATAAACAATCAACGTTACCTCTTTAAAAGATTAGTTCAGATTGATAAAAATAGTTTTCTGCCTTAGTATATTTATTTACGCTTAGCTTTAACTAGTAAAAAACATTGAACAAAAGCGGACTTAATGCCTGAGGCATTTTCTACCAGGCGATCTTAAAGTGGGGCAGAAACATAACATGGCATGTGCCACTAAATAGAAACAACTACATGGTAGTTGCCTGACGCTGGTTTTCAACTGAACTATAAACAATGTTATTGTGAAAAAATGAAGCCTACCAATCAATACAGTGATGATTCTACCAACTTCTTGCGAAACTGTTTACCAACCTTCAGCTTACAGGACAACCGACTGCTTGCCGTCCTGATGTTCAAGGAAAGCGCATTCTACACATTCATTCTAATCTTCATCATCATATCAGCCAAAAGATCTCCACTATTGGACATGCCACCCCCAAGTATCACCATAACAACCTGTCCTGTGCGTCTCGCATCTATCTTCACCAAGTTATCGGTCCACCTCGAGAGAGGTCTTCCAACGCTGCCGGTAAGTACATTGTCGTCATTCCAGAACCTTTAAGAAAGATCACCTGGACAAAAAGGAGGAGTGAATAATAATAATATTCCACAACTATCACACAACGCTATTTAGTCTCGAGCTAAGCAGAGCTTGTGTTATGAGTAGGCAACTGATAAACATACTTATATATTTCTAAATAAATACATATTATAGATAAATTATATCCAGATACAGAACAAATGATTGTGCTCATCACACAAACATTTGTCCTGGGTGGGAATCGAACCCTCGAACTCTGGCATAGCAGTCAGGGCCACTAACCACTAGACATACAGGCCAGTCTAAGAATAAGCCCAGAACAGTATGAAGGACATCGTAGACTTGAGATTAAAATTATTATTTCCTAGTTTTTACCCGGAGCTTCGCAAGTGTAAATAAAACTTAGCCTGTCACTCAGGAATAAAGCAGCTTTTCTATCGGTGAAAAAAATTTAACAATCGGACCTTAAGAGATTATCGCCTACAAACAAAAAAACAAACTACCTCTTTATAATAATGTAGATTAGTTTTATATCCTTATTCATTAAATATTATATTAAAAAAATCCTTCGCCGCATCTGTTTGTCTGTTCGCAATACACCCAAAAACTACAAAACGAATTTTCATGCAGTTTTCCGCAATAAACAGAGTGACTCATGAGACAGGTTTGGAAGTATAAAAATGCATATTAAAATTGATAAAAGAGTTGTGACACGCTAGAGCGAGTCACTAGTAGCAAATAACAGCAACTTGTATATAATAAGAATTGTTCATACACACGCCTAAAAATAACTCCGACATTTATAATATTCAGACATTCGTCAACTGTTAACACACAACACACAATCGTCAGCACCATCTCTCCAAACATAAGTTCACACTAATAACTTACAGTCGCAATTAAACCCACAGTTGTCACTTCACGCGTTATTAACAATCTTCATACGAGACTCGTCGCTTGCAGCGCGCACAAAAAAGGCGTGAAATGCGCTGAAATCGTTGCGCATACGCTTCAGGGCCCATTGCGCGCCAAAGACGCCGCTGAAACTATGCGCTGATGGGCCGCACACGAAGGCATCATGTTTATTTGTACTAAATATTTTTGTTACTTTTTATTGTGCATAAAAAATGTCTGATGAGTGTCTTGGAAGTTTTTGTTCGACTGATTTTCCTCTAAGATACAAGATGACATGTTGGAAACGTTAGAATTGACACTTCAATTTCCGGAAAGAAATGAGTCTGAATATTTTTAAGAATCATTTCTTATTTAGGAAAAATTTAACAAAGACCCAGACATTCTCATTACTTTTAAGACTATGTGTGTGTATATTTTTTTCAGATGATTGCCAGTTCCCGCATCGATGAATCTCAATTTTACGACTAACTAACACTTTCCCATGAGTTCTCAACAAGCTCGTTTTACTTCACAGCATTATCCACTTAGAGATATTTCCGAGCCGAACGAGAAACAAAAGTCATTAGATAAATGGCTTTTATACACATGAAATCAGAGATCATAAAGCACTAATTACAAATTGGTGTAACAAATCAGTCTTAGCTTATCAAAGCGGGAACACGTGCAGATAAATTATTTGGTTGGCTATTGTTTAGCGGCTGGAAGTTTTGATTCGCTGTGAGTCATCGCGGCGTGTTGGTACCTACTACATAAATAAAACTCGTCCAGTTTTTGTTCAGTTGGCTAATGAGGGGCGGTCGGTGGTCGGCGATATATACACACGGATGCGACGCTTGCCACGCGACGATCGCTAATTGCTCACAAAAAGTGCACGATGAACGCTAAAGGAAACAAGGTCTATTAACATTTCAGCAACACTTTCTGCAACGCCCATTACAAAGTAATATAGCCAATTAATATCTAGGTGTCAGCAATATTGCTGCCATTTTTATAAATTATATACTAATGTTCTATATTAGAGCAAATGAAGCGTGGAATCCTGATCGTTGGAAGGAATAAAAGCAGGTTGCCCAGCAGTGGGACTATACAATCTAGTTATAATAAATAATAGTACTTATAGTAGAACAGTGGAAACCCAGTGGTAACGGCCCCGTCATACGAGTTATAGATTGGGTGTTCAAACCCAGCCAAGTGCATTATTTTGTGTAGGTAATTCATTTCATCACCACTACCTACTCTCAAAACGGTGAAGAAAAACATCTTGAGAAAACCTGCATGTCCTAGAACCCAAAATTTGAAGACATGTGACATCGACTAATCCGCATTGGGCCTGAGTGGTGGGTTACGGCCCGTTCACTCTCCTAGAGAGTTAGCCTGAATCCCAACAGTGGGAACATTATGAATGATGCTATTATGCTATATCAATTATACAAAGCTAATATGAGTCACCCTTAAAAGTCAACTATTTCCTTCTAAAAAATAGTGGAACGCAATGAACGTAACATTAATAAGTCGAAATGATATGTCGTATGTCGTAATATAGGCCACATGTCACAGCAGGTCCGCGGCCCGCTGTAATTAGTTCCATTCGACATGCCCGCCGCGGTTCCGGGGATATAATTCACAGACTTACAAATATATTTCATATTAGGCTACACTAATGATATCAATGTTGCCTTTTACAAGTATCAAATAAATTGGAGATTTAAGTTTTTAACTATATTTATTGTTTTCTAATGGCTATGAAAATTATTTAACCTATTAGATTTTTGGCTTACACGTAGTGATTTTATAAATTTTCAAAGAGTTTTCAAGAAAAAATTCACGAAATAATCTGGACAGCAGAAAGCTTTTCTAAAGTGGCAAAATGAAAATTCTTTTACTCATAAATTTTCTTCAAAACTGGAATAAAGAAATAAACGTAAAGCTGTTACAACAAACGACCTGCGCAACAAACTAACTAGCGACATTAAAAGTGTAAAAGATCACAATCTACGTCACAGTAAATGTAGTGAAACGCGGAGCGGCATTATAACGCACCGTGTGAAATGGGCCCGCCCCACGTGAAAAACAAACACTCGTAAAAATATGTCCAAATGACATGTAAAATTTTTCTACGTCACGATGAAATATTGTAATGGACCGTTACGAAAAACAGTAATAGTGTCTCATGCAACAGCGGCATTAGACCGCCCTTGAAGACATGTGCCGACGGATTAGAGTCTATTATAGGAAGGAAAATCCAATTCACTCTGGGCGAATTGAATAAGCTAATGGGCTGCACACAGAAACAAAACCATAGAAGCGACATAAATGTTAATTTCAAGCTTACCTGTTCTCCATACACTCTGTCGACGCCTCTAGGTAATTGAATAATTGGCTAATGTCAATAAAAACTTACCAAAACCAATTAACGATTTCTTAAACTATTTATAATACAAAAAATATATGTTTTACGACGTAGTCACGTCGTTTTGTTATGCCAAACAGGTTATATCTTTAGGCAGATGTATTGCATATTTAAAGGCTTCCTCAATTTTAGAGCTTCGTGTAATGTTTCGGTGAGCTTTTTTAGGTGTTTTCAATGTTTCCTTATTTTGTTATTATTCAATGGACTCTAAAAACCTGCGCTTGGCTTCTAAAGTAAAAAAACTTGTGTTTGATCGCTAATATTGACACAGACTTGAATGTGTCGCATCCAGTGGCTCGGCGACAATAGTTCCGCGCAGCTGATGTTCCATATTTAACACATTTGACTTGTTTCCACAAACAGTCGGTCGCGGCGGGGCTGCGGAGGCGTGCGCCGGCGGCGCGATCACACATTTCTTAACATATTTTTTATTCGTCGGCATCCTCACAACTTGACTAAGGCTAATGACTAAAATTAACATTCACATATTTTATTAATTTTCTGTAAACCTGACATTTAACTGAGAAAGGTCGCACGAGATGAACAGTTAAATATGTTTTGACGGCTATACTACACGATTTATTTTAGTATTTTTATGTAATTAATGAATAGGATACAAAACATAGAGCATCGATAAAATGAACAGAAAATGTAGGAAGGAGATCAAAACATCAATGGTCAGATAGACACGCTAATATCAATTACGTCAAACAGAAAACACCAAAGTTTTTATGTATGTATAACAGAGCGTCAACTTGGAATGGCCGTCACATTCCACCTTCTTCAAAAAGAGCCGTGGGCCGTGTGCATAGTTGCGTCCGTCGAGAGCCGAGGCTTAATAGCTGTAATACAGGCGACGTCGACGTCCAGACGATTTGCATGTGAGCCGGTGAAAGTGCTCCTCAGCTTTCAAGCGCCTTGACAAACGTACCACGTAGAAGAACAATGGGAACTGGTTGTTTGTAGAGAGCCCACCATAGCGCGCACCTACATACTAATGCTCCTATGTACAGTTAGTCCATTGTAGCGGTTGATTTGATCTCTTTCTAAATAGCTGCGCCATTTTTAAAGACCAGACCATCTTTCTATACCCTCTAACGTTTACTAAAATTACAAATCACAGCTAATTTAACGGGCATTGTACGAAAATTTAAATTCTATCAGTTCAATCACATTGTCAAAGAATCAAAAAGAAACAGTTTCTTTACATATTCAAAAGCAGAAAAGGTCTCTCATTGACCGGATTGACAATCAAATTCCGATAAAAATACTCGAACTAAAATAGAAAACTTGCAAAAACTGTGTTAAGTAACAACTTCATGCTTTTGTGCGACACAGTCGGTGATTCCGCGTTCGAACTACAAGCTAATCCCTAGACGCCACTCGATTTTGTTTTGACACACTTGCTCGTGTCACAACTCACAAGGATCCTGCCACTGGAACTTCATAACGTCAGATACATCACTTCGTTAACAAAAACCAAATCGAAGTGCTCATTCAACTTGTTTTTTGGTTCTGAAGTGTGAATGAAAGGTTATAATAACTAAATATGAGTCAGCAGTTTTGGAGGTGTCGAGGAATTCAAAATATTATCCTTAGAATTTCGATTATAAGTTTAGCCTCTAGAACCTAGATCATAATAGCTTATTAATAAACTACTGATTAATTCTTCATAAAAAATAGATTTCGTTTTTGTAGTAATTGGTACCACATCCAAGTTTTGCCTACATAACTTTTTTGATATGCTGCAGGAGGCATAACGTAAACGATTTAAATTACACTCGTCTTGATCTAAGTGGTTTTGGATTAACATTTATTTCTTGTATTTAATTTCGTTGATATCTAATAATAATAATCGTCGCGTTCGAAACGTCACGTACTGCTCTTTCCATGACACAGATCATTGACGTTGCTTAGAGGGTTGCCCAGCTTCAATGAGACTGGGCTGAATGTCTCTGCCGAATGACGGGCCCGTAAATCACAAAATTTAAAATCCATCTCGACGGGATCACAGCAGACCAAAATGGAAATGATGAGGCAACTTAGATGTCTTCCTTAGGAATTGGTAAGAAATGGCACAAAGCTGGGAACTTTAGAAGGAATGGAGGCATACCTTTGCCCAGCAGTGGGTCATAGGCTAAATAAAATAATATTAATATAATAAAGAATGAACGATTTAACAAATAATATTTATCAGTACCTTTTGAAATTGTACATGTATGAAACTTTACACCATACAAGTCTACAGCTGCTTTTGGATATTTTGAGATTCCCCAAAAAACGAAACGCGAATCGAATCGCGCGCATCGTCCACAGGACAGTCGCATGCGTTGAGCGCTCGTGGTACAATACCACGATACAATAGTCGATAATTTGCATGACGGCTTTTTATCGATACTATTGTCGACAATCCGCTGGCAGCTGCACGTTCCACGATCGCTTGACGACGAGCATATTTTCGATAGAAGTTTGTCGATAAAACTGAAAGTTTCACGTGGACCTTATCTACCAGGATCGTAGTAAGAATAAGAGGTAACGTGCTATTCTCTGAACACGTTAACGTAATGCGAAGCTGTACCGTACTCTTACTTCAAAGGTGTGTTCATTTTACTACCATGAAATGTGCTTTTAACATCAACTTTCAGTCTTTAAGCATATTCTCCCTAACACATTTGAAACCACGCATTATCTGTACGTAGTTAATATTGAAATATCTTCCAATTGCGAAACATTTGAGTCAAACGATAAACATGGTAAATTCAAAGCTTAAAGCTTCAATAAATAAAAAATACAGCAAGAATAAAATAGACATTAATTCCAAACTAAAAAGGACATGAGAACTGATATGAGAGGACGGAGATGTAACTGTAACGATCACTATGCATACAATTGTCATTAACATACTGAACAGAAATAAAGAATTTATACATACATTCATTTACACCCTTTTATGTGCGCCCTTTGACGCCGCAACACATACGCGAATGTTCCTAGTGATTTACTATTATTACCAGTAAATAAAAAGTGGTAGGGGAGCAAAGAGGTGGAGCGAAATACTATTGTAATACACGCCATGAGAAGGGTCCGAAAGATAATGCACACAACGCCATCGACTTTGTAATTGATTCACTTATGTCACACGCATCGGGCTTTACTATGCTCGCACAAATATATACATCAACTCAGTTAAAATTCGTACCCCAGTGCAATATTCAAACATAGTCAGTGTTCAAAGTGTCCCATAAAAGTTTCAATATTAAAATAAATAAGATCGTAAAGTGTTGTGCATATGAAAGTCACGTACAAGGAAAAACTATATACGTATAGACATTGTGATCGTAACATTAAATAATTTCGTTGAGATAATATTCCGTTCTCATAAAAATATGATAGTGAAGTGAAAGAGCACAGAATCGTAATTAAAAACATCAAAATGGATTACACAACAGGAACTACGTCTTCGATGAACAATATGAGACCAATTTTCGGCGCGTACGCCTTTCAAGGTGAGCATCGAATTATTATTGTCCGTAGACACGAAAGGATCCAGAAAGATGAGAAAAAAGGCCCGATATGGTTAATTACGATGTTCCCAGGTACCAATAAAACAAGCAATAATACGTCGGAATCAAAGACCCGAAATCAATATCGACTATTGCCTAAACAATAAAAAATTGGGCACAGCACATTACATTTATTTTCCATGAACGGTTCCGTAAAGAATTGTTATAACATTCCTATCGCAGACTCATGTGATTCTGTAAATTAATGTCTCCCTCGTTGTTACCATGGCGCATGTTGATTTTTTAATTATGTTGCTGGACATAGCATTAACACACGCAATCTCGAAGCTATAAATATGACTCGAATTACAGCACTCAATCGATTAGAAAAATTAATAGTAATACTTTTCTAGGGATAATCATAACATTATAAACTCGCATAACCCTAATAAAATCTCAACGACGATGCAGACACAGTCATATTTCTATTACCTACCTATTAACGCGGAACTCTAAAAAACGAAGATACCTTTCAAAGTGCCGCTTATTAACCTCTCATCGACTCCGACCGTAAAATGTAAACTCGATAAAGCCACCAATTAAAACTAAATATGAGAATCTCAACAATCAAAGCTCGAGCCGCTACATCTGACACCGAAAAACATTTCTCCAAAAAATAAATCGCGTTTTTTGTAACGAACGCAAGGTCGCAAACGCAGCATGATTTTCGCCTTTCGACAACCGCGATTACAAGCGAGCCGAGCCGATCACAAGCCGATCGTCGTCGAAGGCAGCACAATTCTGAACCTTAGAGAGTATACTTAGCACGAGGAGTGCATTTTCGATCGACAATACGTTCTGGTCAGGACGGGGTAGGTGGTGATAATAACAATGCTTTATGAAAAGGTTTAGCCAACTAATTTGTTTTTTCTCGGCTACTGTCGATCTCGGTAGCGATGCAACCTTTTTTTGTTGGAGGAGATCAATCAGTCAAAATAACAGTGTGATACCGCCTTTGATGCGATCCGGCCGGCCTGTTTTAATCTCCTCTGATACATGATTAGATCACCGATGATGCAGCAAAGCCGAGTAACTGATCTGGAATTGGACGAATCTAACGCTTTACTCATAGATTAACTGATGAAATCTGCCTTATCTGTATGTATCGTAATGTCTTCAATTAGGAGCACTAAATGACTTTTTTCTTACGTTATACTAAGCTCCCAATGTCAACATTATCGCAAAAGTATTCCGATTTTTATTTGCATTATTTCCCGTGAACTCTTGTGAGAATATTTCTAAATAATCATATAAGTTGTATACTGTATAATTTTTGAGATTTAGTTAATGAAAAAAAACTAGATCAGTTACTGAAATGAATAAAAGGTTCAGAGTAAATAAATTCATTCGAATGAACTTCTGCCTGCGGCGTAACCCGCGTGATTCTAGAAAATTATCTCTAGGGAACACTCCCGGGATAAAAAGTATACTATATGCTATTTCAGCTACCCGTGTACAAAATTTTATCCAAATCCGTTCAAACATTTAAGCTTCAAAGAGTAACAAACATACATTCATACTTTCACCTTTATACTATTAGTGCGAAGCGATTATTTGGAAAGTCCAAATTATAATAACTTTATCAGCTAGATCGCACATAGATAAACAATAACCCTTGCGGTAGCCGACCACAACACCAATACGTTGCGGTTTCTTCAACTTGAAACACAAAGTAAAAGGACTATGAAAAACAAATGATGTCAATGACATCGTAATGACCGTCCATCATTTCACGACGCCGTCAAAACTGTCTCAGCGTACGCGCATGCACATTACATGCGTTGTCGGTAATACGTTTTTCACCCAAAGTACTTTTTGCGGCATCTGATAAAATTCGCGCTGATGTGTTGTGCTCACGACAATGAGAAATGAGATATGAAATCAGTCCTCTTTTTAAAATGCGATATAAAGCAGTCTAATTAAGGAAGCATTCAGAATGAACTAAATTACGTAATGATAGTTACTGTGTGCAAAAAGCGATTTGTAACTTGATTACTCAAGTTTATTATGCTGGTTACTATATCGGCTCGGTGTACTATTCAGTTCTCTCCATTAAACTAAAATATTCATTAAATCGGTCGTAATAAGATAATAAAAGTAGGAAGGCAATGATTGTGATTTGAAATTAAATCGGGAGCTGTCTCATCACCAGCCGTACTTCCATTGAGAGAAACACAATAGTAATCTGAGAGAAATGCAGAAGCTTGTATGATTAATTACATATGTGTTGGACTCGTTGTTTATTTGTAGCGTGTGTGGTGACTGGTTAGATTACTACAAAGAGGCTAGCGACATACCAACCTTGTATTAAATTCTCGTCCTTTGAACGTATTCTTTTCTCAACACGTATAGCATTGTAAGTAATAAATACCGTATTGTAAGCTCGTATCGGATTTTTGTCAAACGTTTCAGGAATTCGCGTAATGCAAATAAAACGATAGCGTTCCCTTTTGCGAGGAAAAGAGTTTTCGATTACAGTGACTTGTTTTTATTATTGTTATTGATAGGCTCGTGTTTGACCACCATCTCAACTGATGGTAAGTGATGATGTAGTCAACGCTGGAGCACGGTTGCCTAGAAGTAGGTAACCTATTCACTCTTGAACTCCGGCAGGGAATTCCACTCCTTGGCTGTACGCACAATAAATGTGTTCCCAAAGCGCTTTGTGCATATGGATGGGATGTCTACCATGTACCAGTGGCGCAGCGCCGAACGTCTAGTGGTCCGATGATGAAATGGACTTGGCGGAATTATATTATAGTCAAATGTTCATGAACACAAAGGTATAAAGACGGATTTAATGGCTTTAGGCATTCTCTGATGATTAGTAGAGAATGTCGAAAACATTAAGTCCACCCTTGGTTGAATAACCAATAGTGTTAAGAGACAATATGGCACGAGCATGAATATAGAAATATATTTAAAAAATAATTATTTATAAATATTGAATATGGATTGAATATTTTCAAATTATATCTTTAAAAAAAAAAACAATGATATAAAAGTATATATATATATAGCAAAATTAAAACTTGCATAAACTATTTTGTATAATAATATATATATAAATATATTTATATAATATAAAGTAAAGAAAAAGGCTTTTGAAACTACGATCTTTTCACGTCCATAGAGATCTACGCTTCGGAATGTGAAATTAGTTTCATTTTTCTGGCTGACCGACTTCTTCATTATTTAAAAGTGCCTTTAAAATGGTTTATTTGAAATGTTTTAATTTCATTTGACAACACAAAAGGGGTTCTGTAAATAAAATGTTTTCTCTCTGATAAAAAAAAAAAGATTACACAATATCCTTAGGCATTGTGTAAGCTGTTGCAGTCCATCAATACTAAGTAGTACACGAATTTATACCGTGGACTTACCGTTCTTATTTGAAAATTCTCTTGAGGACAAATGGTTTTGAAAATTGTTAAAATAATTATATTTCTCAACAAAAACTGATTCTTAGTGACTGTTGAATATAGGTGTTCTTCACACTTATTTTATATTCCATTGCACCTGCTAATACTACTACCAATACTATATTTAAACTCAAGACAATTGTCTTAAGTTTAAATATTAGAGAGTCTTGAGTTTAGTATTGTTCACCTTTATCTTTAAATCTTATTTGTCTTAATTCTGTGTCATTGCCATCCTACCTCGAAATTATGTCAACCAAAATATCGTATCAAAAATCAAAAAAAAAAATTGCCATTGTTTTTTTTCACCCAGTGGTGTTCCAACGGTAACGGCACTCACTTACGAGTTGTACATCACAGGTACAAACCTAGACAGGAACTTTATCTAATTTATTTATTCACAGCTGCTCTCGAAACGGGGAAGGAAAACCTCGTCAAGAAAGCGGCACAACCTTAAACTAAAAATTCTAAGTTATATGACAACTAACAACCCGCACCGGTCCGCGGGCCCATTCTCTCTACTAGAGACCCCGTGTAAAAATTACCTAAAAGATTGATTATACTATGCTTCGGCTAGTTACTAACTAGACAATCAATAGGCACAAGATCATTCGTCGTGGTGACGCTTGAGGGAGGCCTATGTCCAACCGTGGACGTTTTTCGGCTGAAATGATGAAAATGATGATGATAAACTAAGTATAGTCCTTTATTTCAATAACAGAGGCAATCTAAAAGATATTTGTTCAAAAGACTTAGCTTCAATTACTTTATTATTAATTTTCACAAACATAAAAGGCTCTCATAAACAAATACAATGTTAACGCCATTAGAAATCTCAAGTAAGAAATGCTCGGAATTTCCTTCATTGCGTTCAATTTTCTCTATTTTCTAAAGCGCTCACTTGTCAAAGTGTCTGTTTGCCGGGCGACATATCTGTCGCGACAAGAATGCAGACAATGGATGAAAAAGTATAAAATTCCTATCGAGCCATGCCGCCATGGTGTGTCTGGTACACCGCCGCCCCGCGGCAGGACGCAACTGATTGAGTTATAAGCTATAATGGCAATTCCATTCTGTTTTTGCAGTGTTTTTCACTTGAATGCCATGTAGTAAGGCGTCTACTCATATTTAATATACATTAGGCACTGAATGTCGATCTCAGATTTGTGCTTCTTGTCCGCGGTGAACCGGAATGCGTGTCTCGTTTATTTTGATTTGTCACCTTTGATATATGGATAGGTACTTTTTGTTATTATATGAACACGTTATTATAGTTAACTGGAAGACAGCCTTTGTTGTTTTTTTGACCTGGTAGAACATGCTGATTTTAAAATAAAGTAAGAAGTAATGTTTCTAAAATCTCAATAAGTAATAGACAGTAGCATACTCGTAGTAGTTATATCCTACTAATGGTCCCAACAGACGTAGTCCTGCAGAAAAGCTGGCTTTTTGTTAGAAAAAAATAATTGAAAACCCACTAGCAGAGCCACCTACCAGGTTTAACAATGTTTTCAAACCGTCCAGAGACCAACTCAAATACTTGTATAAACACAAACTTTCATCCAAAATTGACCAAAGGTAACTGAAAACAGGGTAGGTACATGTCAAGGAAAGCTTCACAAGTATTTCAGATAGCCAGGAAAGGTATTGAGCATTCTAGTGACAAACATGATGTTCCTCCTTTTTGAAATTCATTAGAACGAAATCTTAAAAAAACAGTAACGTGTCGGTACTTCTTGTTCTGAGATGTCACGTTCCTTCTTCTTCTTTTCAATTCGATGGTAAACTCGTTTAACTGTTTGGACCTAATAAGTGGCTAGATTAATAGCAGCATCTGTGGCACTCATTAAATCCGAGCTATTCGAGTTGAGTTTATTATTTAAAAAATATAACATTAAGTTATAAGCTCTCCTCTTTAACCCTTACTATACGATTGGAATTACGCATAAATCTTATTACTTCATAGTCTACTAGTTTGAAATTGACACTTCATCAACCAATTATATGATCATCATATCAATCATAAAACGAACAACGCTATTAACAACTGCAAATATCTTATTGGGCTAATTGTGCACATCCAACCATCTGCAGTGTTAAAAAGCAAGAGGATGTAGGCACTTACCAGACAAACTACATTTTAACGTTTTACACATCCAAATCTGACTTTAATGATCATGCTCATACAACGAACTCCTAATATCCACATACAAAAAACAATACCAAAGTCGAGACATCCAGTCGCCAGCGGAACACGAAATATGTTCGGTTGACCTTATTACCGAGTGATAGAGTCATTTTTCGTTTGTTTTTAAGAAATTGTATAATGCAGAGTTCAGTGGCAGGTAGGCACAGCGGGCACAAAGCCGGGTAGCCGCGTCTTATAATCGAGAGTGCCTCCGGTTTGATAGTTAATTAAAGAAGTGAATAACATGCGGCAATGCAAGTCAGCTGCAATCTCCGTCATTGTACGAGATGTCCTCAGAGCGGATGATACCCCTCAAACAACGTTATTTCAATCCACATCAACCTGAGCCAATTATTTTTGTATCATTTATTTGTGATGAATATTTATCGCAAATCATTAAGGTGTATAAGGAAATTGTGCGACGTGTATTAATTAATATGCTCAGAGGTAGATATTCCAATGAAGCCGTTAAAATTATTGTTTATGTTGTACCCGCTGAGATTGTGCGAAAGGTTTCGTTTGGTGTTCTGAGAAACAAATGTCAAGGTTTTAATGTTTTTGGTGCAATGACTCGGCTGTAGTGTTTGAGTGCAAGTATTGTTGGGGGTGTGAATCACTCTATGTTTTACATCGACGCTTTGCACTACGCTACCGGTGCAGCCCAGTGACTGCGAGATGGATCTATGTAGGCGACATTACAGTACGGCAGGAAATTAGCTCTACAAACTATTAATTCATTCTGACGCGTCGAAATTACTCACAAGAACTTGACCTCATCGCTCAAACCAGATAAATCACGTAACCAACTGTTATCAAATTATATTTTATGATTATTACCTATATTGAATAATCTAAATCTAAAAACATAGTAGGCATTAATCAACTCTACTCGTGCCCGCATGAATATAAATCAAAATAATAAATGTAGCAAAATTGTAATCGTAAATTTTCTTCATCTAGGCATTGTCACTATGATATTTTGAAAACAAAAAGCAACTTTAGATACGCAAATAGGTAATATTTTGAGGCAATAAAACCGTTATCGGTGAAGTTATCGCTGCGCAACGGAGCGCATTTTGCACGCTTCTAATGAACGCCTTATGAAACAGGCAATTTATCACATGTGGCCTTATCACAGAATGCACTGATAAATTTTATATGAGAAGAAACTTAAATAAACAATAGCTATTATTCCAGCTCTTGCCTACACGTGCACAATGTATTGGGCACTCCATCAACACGTAAGAACCAAATGGCGTCCTAGCCGAGCTATTTGTTTTCGAAATTCTTCTATCCCTTTGAACAATTGTTCAGTTACACTTGAGGTAGGCAGTACGTGACTTGTTATTTTGTAACGTTTCACACAAACTCTCATTACCAATTCGAAAAAGTTGTTATTTCAAAAGGACCGTCTTTGTCGGCGCCTTGTATCTACAGTCTGACCATGAATAAATCAATGAAAACAAATAGTATTCGGCTACTAGTGTTCCTAAAAGCTTTTTTCAATGATATGTGATCTGCTATTGTCTCAACTCCCGTTTTGTTACAGAGCCTCATGTATGTTAATTTATTCACCGTCAGATAATAGGTAGAGCATCTTTTCCTGCCAAGATCCAATGTGCTGTACATATAGATAGGTTCGAGGCGTAATTTGGTAGACACCGAAACTAATTTATTTAACAAAGGACGGCCGACCGATAGAGCACTTTTTATGCGTGTACAAACATATTATTACGTCCAAACATATACACACTATGTGCTGCTATCTGTAGGTTTAGTACGATCTTTTTTCGTAGCTCTTGTATCAAACGAGGTTTTTTGTAGTTAATATTAACTTTAATATTCTTTGATATAATATTAATAAAAAGTACAAGGCAAAAAATATTGTCGTGAAATATTACGTTTCATAGAACCTAACAATCTGTGGTTCTCGTTTATTAATAGGTAACTTCTATTTTAGTGGTGGGTATTTTATTTAAGGAATATAATTGTTGAAATATAAGAACTACGAAATTAAAGAAAGAAATTATACAACATTATTTTTAGTTTATGCAATACCTGATTATAGTTTGTTCAGAATCAGTATCTGAATGGATTCCAATAGCTTTTACGCCATGTTATATTTTTCCAAAAACTATTTAAAAATGTCACAAGTTAGACACCACCGCCGACACTAAGTACAACTCAGGTAACGTCAGGTCATAGCGAGTATTAGGCGCCAGCGATCAGCTGGGTGCAAGTTCAAAACAACCCCTCAGATGCCTGGATGGCCTGGTGACTATGTATTTTTGCTGACAAACAATTTTATAACTTGATGACGTTTCATGATACAGCTATGAAATTTTGTACATAGATTATTTACATAAAAATATTAGAAACGTAAAATAAAGGTTGTGTTACGCAATTACCATAACTATTTTGAATTTTCTTTCTATGACATTAATATCTCCGATTCTCAAACAAGAGTTTTCGCAACTTATAACATAGACTATACATTGTCACGTTTTCTATTTATCTTAACAACTGTATTAAAGAAATATGAGTGCAACAATTTGTTCTAAAGTACCTATTTGGTGCTTAGGTAATTAAAAACCATTTATTGTACACTTTTTTTTGAATAGCGGAAATTAAGTAAGATTAAAAATGTAACAATGTATGTATTATTTATTGCTCGTGACTGTACACTGTATTTACAAAATTATTGTAACACGTCTAATAACCCTTTATTAAAAGACGTGACCAAAATAATTCTTAGAAACGTAACAATTAAATCTGACCGGAAATTAGAAATTCCTGAGACGGATGACGTAAAAAACCTTATCTTTTTTATGACAAATAATGTCACGAGAAGTGAGGGACATTCCTCAGACGTACACTTTTATTGTTGACACAATTATATCTTTAACGGCGTACTTTTATAACGACACTGTCAAACTCACTGTTATGTCAGATTAGACGATAAAAGTTGGAAATGTCAGATACTATAAATTATAACAGTGTAATGCTAGAAATATACTGTACTGTAGACGCGTCGGTCTCCATACATTTTATGTGGGGACTAGACTTGTAGAACTACACGTGTTCATCGGTCTAATGTAGTTCTAGCTTTAGTATATTCTTATGCTGTCATGATGACCAAGTGATTAAGGCTCCCCCCACCCTCCCCCCTCTCATGCATAAGGTTGAAGATTTGAAACCGGCCAACTAGTTTGAAATAATCTGCAATTCACTACAATAACTACTTTTTTTTAAAGTAACCCAGCAAATGTGTGGGTTGATAGATGTCACATGTCTTCGAATTGTTGCTTCAAGGCATATCGGTTTCTTCACGATGTTGTCTCTCACCGTTTTGAGAGCAGTGGTAATGAAATCTTCTTCTTCTTCCTATCCTTACCCCAGAAGAAATAAATAACTAAAAGTAAACTTACTGCTTGAGTTTGAACCCGCGACACTTAAGAAAGTTACAACAAGTTACACTTAAGTTCTGAATATTAGAAAAAAAAAATGAATAAGTACCTATAAAACCTTGACTATACCTGTTTCCACGGACATTGTATCCAAACCAATTGTGCCAATTGTACCTTAAATTTACACATATACTTTCACACAATCATTCATACACATATCTTTTTAATTTCTCCATTTAAAAACATTTAAACGGCGTTTAACCAATTTTTAATGTTACATAATTCAATTAATTAGTAACTTAATTAAAATTAGTAATACGTAAGTTTATAAGCGTTCTACTTATATTATTTAAACACATAGTCAATCAATATAATATACTCTTATTTCAGACACAATTCTCCGTCCAAGGTGACGCATTAAATTTATCATGTTCAGACAAAAAAAAATCATTATTATTATTAATTTATTTCAGAAAAATAACATTTTGTCCGCAACGACTCGCAGTTACATTTATTTGTACCTACACTGAAATAAAATTATAAACGACTAACAATGCATGATTATAATTTTTATTGAGTTGTTTTTTCTAGTTCGTTGCCGATAGAAAATGCTATAAAATATAAACATTGACACAAATAAGTAAAGAAATAAAATGCTACTTGCTCTACAATAAAAATAAATAAATTCTTTAGAATGAACGCATTATTATTATAGAAATATTTTTACAGAAATATTGATCGGAAATATTATCCAATATCTATATTATATCTTTTACGTCTTTGAGGAAATATAACATCAGTTTAGTTAATTTTATTTTATTTTTTGTCCGGTATCAGTCATGAATAAAGTGTTTTTTCTTTCTTTTTATTTTGATATTTTTTTATGGGTCAGTTCTATGCAATGTCATGGCCACACCTGGTTTAGTTGGATACTTTAACGTTAAATCTTATCGTAATTCACAATAAAATGAATTGTGAATTACTAATTAGTAAAAAAGGTTTCTAATTACTTTCCATTCTTTCTCTTCTGTTAATGCTAGCCTGTGTTTCCTGATAACGACAACCTATTGTAGGGGTATTTATGTCAAGAGTAAATAGGTTGTACATGCTCCCATCATCGCTTACCACCAGTTGATATAGTGGTCAAACACAAGCCTATCAAAATAAAAATGATTACTTATTTACTTTTTTTGGTCGTTAGGATCTATAATGCATCTTTTGCTGACCTTGATTACTTTTCCACCTAAAATGTATCATGCGTGAGCAAATGACTATCAACGGACTCTGTATGTTTTCTAGTCAAATTTACCGCAGCTCTGATAAAAAAATGCTAGCAGAGGAAGAGTGGTTGAGGAATTTGTGAGAGACACACGAGTGAGGAGTGTAGCATGTGCCTGCGCACTGTTAAACAGACTCCGGTACGCAGCTTCGCACTACCTAGTTACACACAGTTTCACAAAGTCGCTACGCAACCACGCTCAGCACAAATTCCTTGCAGGTGGAAAAGCACCCTGATGCTGATTTCAAACACTGCTGAGGGAACTCATTGCATTTTCCCAACCGCACGATAGTACGATTAATCATGGGTTAATCGGTCACCCGCATGTCATGTCAGTAGCAACACTTGGACTGGCAGGTTATTATGGCCAGTAAAGCAATGTCTACGCAACATTTTTGAATTGCTGCCACTGATCTTGCTTATCTACTCTACTGCAACAATGCGTCCTTTATAGGTGACTTATAGGAGACTACTATGCAGTAGCTACAGATGAAGTGTACTTGATCTGTTACACTAACCCTTCACAACTTTCTATGTTCAGCCATGATGTGTTACTACAGTGTACGGTACTTGATCTGCTGCGCTTCAACTACACAGCGTCCTACTACGAAATTGCTACATCATACGACGTTGTACATCTGCTACGCTGCGTTAACGCGGCGCATACAACCTCTTAAACAGAAGGTCCTTCCCTACTTGCTTATTGTCAACGTCGAGCATAGTTTAAAAGCTAGTTGCTTCATCAAACGCAAACCAACACGTTATGAAGAGGCAATACAAAAAAGAGAGATAACGCTGGAAAACTCTGTTGGTATTCGGTAATTCCGTGATTTACTCGAATATTTCACAAACCTTGTTCCACAAAAAGCGTGTTTTTTTTAAACCCTTATAAGTTTTGAGAAAATTCGTCGTCATTCAGAGTATCAATTAAATGTGCACGGTTTCTATAGAAGTACTTTTATATTTTTAATATATGGGTACATTATGGAAGGATCAATAGTAATCACACAAAAGAGCAGATTTTCAGAGGTCTTTACTGACTTATGATATCTACAACATAACGATATATACAAAATATCTAGAGAAAGATGTGTAATAATATCTTAATCACGTAAGAGCGGTTGTTGATGTACCTCGGATTGGCCGCTCTTAATAACAGCTACGAACCTGCTACGCAGTTACTACGGTGGCATCCATGACTGCTACGCTGCGACTTCACGACGTTTATAGTCTGCTACACATATCAATAGCTATTAATTTCCATGCCGGATACGTCTTTTATTTGAGCTGATCGGTGTTAAATTGTCATATGACTGCACAGTACAGTTCTTTTTCTTTTCCGGCAAGTCATTCAGACCACAAAAAAATATGAACAGTTATATCAGCATTTTCCACTATTACATAAGTATCGATAAAAATATTGACGTTGAATCTAATAACCGTCTGGAACCATTCATGACAGTACAATAGCAAAAAGTTCGATAATCTCTTATTTTCCTTATAATATTTGCTCAGTGAACGCTTATTTTGTTGTCAGGCGCCCAAACCCATTTCGATATGAATGCTTTATTGGCTTTTTATTTGAATAGTTACTTTCGATGAAAGATTTTGTCTTGTTATTTTTTCTCTTATCTTAATCTGCTTTTTGACAAATGTTTTATTTTTGTTGCTATAATATACAGCCAAATATCTGGTACAATTATTGTTAGAGTTTCCAGTTTTCAGTATTAAGAACTAAATTTAATAAAAAGAAAGGTAGTGGTTGCCCACCTTTGACCTAGTGGTGGAGAATCGTAAGAGGCCTCAAGGTAGCCCATTTACCAAAGCAACAACCTAAGATAGTATATTCTGGCGCTGATTAGTAAGGAGACCCGGCCCCAAATAATGGGAACAAGAGAGGACGAAGAGGATGTGGGTACTAAATCTAATCTAATATAGATATAAAACCGATTTGGATGAAACTTGGTACACAGATAGACCATGTCCTGGAATAGGACATAGGATAGTTTTTATCCCGGAAGTATGTTCCCTTGGGATAATATTCTGCTATCACGCGAGCGAAGCCGCTGGGAGCAGCTAGTCCCTACTATGTACTCTGTCTGTCTGTCTGTCTATTACGCTTCAACGCAAAAACTACTGAACAGATCTAGATCAAATTTGATAGGTAGGTAGAAGAGACACTGGAATAACACATAGGCTACCTATAACTCCACTGCTGAGCATGGGTCTCTTCCCGCGCGATATAAACTGTAGTCCACGCGGGCGAAGACGCGGGCGGAAAGCTAGTATATTATAAAAGCGAAATACCACTCACTGATTAATCTCAGAAACTATAACACCTACAAACTTAAAATTTAGCAGGTTGATTCCTTATCGGATGTAAACATCCGCTAAGAACGGATTTTCCCAAATTCACTCTAGGATGAAACGAGGTCCAAAGTTTGTATGGAGAAAGTGACATTCGCACAGGGCTTGCGCAATGGATTTTGCACGATGGATTACGGCCCATTTCCTCTCCTGTAGAGGAGGCTTAAGTCCCAGCAACAAAAAGGTTGATGATGATGATGAACCATGAGAACTATCATCTAATTTATTCATTATACTTTTAGATCTTGCATACAATGAATAAGGGTCAGTGCAGACAGAGATTAGCGCAGCGGAGAGGATTTTATTAAGGCACTCAAAAATTTACTTTATAATTATTGAAATAAAGTGCGCGCCAGGCGCGCGCGGTGCTTCCCGCGTATCTTCAAGGAGGCGCGAGCATTTTTGTCAATTGCATTTTATTTCAATAATTGTAAAATTAATTTTCGAATGCCTTAATAAAATCCTCTCCACTGCGCTCCTTGCTCTCTGTGCTGATCCTAAGTGTCTAATTTTCAAGGGCCTTACCATGACATGTTAAACTGTCAGGCTTGTGATCGAGAAAGAGGAATGAAGCTAGACACTATTTAGCTACATCGCTTTAACAGTTCAGATTAGGTCGTCAAATGGATTGCGTTAAGAGTTCATGGTAGGCCCTCTGTACGAATTTCTAAGTACCTACTGATTGACACAAATAAACTTAGAGTACGAATTCCATTTAACCGTCTGTTATTAAATTCAATAATCCAACTCTCCATTGGCACAAAACTATGTCAGCTTCTGAATGAACTTGTGCAATTCGATCATAGAAACCAGCTCTTTGTATAAAGGAAGAATGAAATTCAATTAATGTGTTAGCAATTCGCCCTTCGTTAGATTAACTGAACATTTCGACATTTAGGTACTACTTTCACAATGCTTGCTACTTTAGATTATTAAAATAATAATTTTTCGTTCCCGTCCGATTATAACTTAGGTGTCATCAAGGCTAGAGTGAATAGGCTCTTAATAAACTAATAGTGCGTCTTACCATCCACGATAACATCACTACTTACCATCAAGTGGGATCGCAGTCAAGACTGTTGACTTGTAGTTTATATCAATTAAAAAAATCTCAAACCTCCTTATGTAATTTTTATTTTAGGTGTACAATAAAGAATATTTATCTATATTTTTATTATTAACTGAGACATACACAGTTTTTATATAATTACATAAAAATCTTTAGAAATTACACTAAGAATGACGTCAACAGGTTAGCATATCTATCTATCTAGCTACCTATTATATTATTGATTGTTCAAGCAGTGTTGACTACATCAGGTTTTCATTGTAGTCAATAATTACTCAAGTCGTTTGACTTTTTAGACAGACTCTAGTATTGTTACTGAGTTTGATTACTAGTTACGAACTTTTTCTTAGATATGAAACTAGTGCAAATGCAGGTTGATACAAAATAGTTACACGACTGGCCTGTTTGTGTAGTAGTTTGTGTTCCTGACTGCTATGCCTGTTGGTAGTCGTGGGTTCGATTCCCATCCAAGACAAATTTTTGTGTAATGAGCACGATCATTTGTTCTGTTTCTGTGTGTAATTTATTTATCTGTAAGATGTATGTGTTCAGAAATATTATAGGTATGTTCATCGGTTGTCTATTTCTCTTAGTTTAAAAGCTCTGCTTAGTTTTGGACTAGATGGCATTGTGTGATAATTCTGGAATATATTATATTGATAGTAATGTTGATAAACGTTGTTAATATTCCTGTTATATATTCATAGTTAAACTGATCCACGGTTTTCTTAATAAATTCACAATGAAAAATATAATAACCGAAGGTTAAAGAGGTTTAGTTTGGCAGAAGTACTTTTTTGTAAACATTGTCACCTTATTAATAAACGCTTTTTCATATATTTTTTTTACATCTGTGCAATTATGGAAAGTAATCATGACTAATAACTACCGGATTGTGAAGGACGCCATGATTAACTGCTGGCGGACATATCACCGTCTGGGAGATTCAAACTGTCAATAGTCTTTGGTTTCTGGACTAGCTAACAGACAGCTTAGGTACAACCCTTTAACTTGGATTGCTCACCAGCAATCATCATCATCTTCCTGCCCTTGTTCCGTTCCGTTATTTGGGGTCGGTGCAACACGTTTTTTTTCTTCCCTTCCAGAGTATATTGCCCACCCACAATATACTCTGAAACACTCTCTTGTGGAATCGGAAGTACCGTACAACAAGTAATGCCTATGTGCCTGACTCAGTTCTCGAAACTTTCAATATCACATTGCACTGTGATTGTTCCATTATCACTGAAAGGACTATTGTAGCCAGTAAGCCTGCTATATACGTCTCTCGAATCGAGAGACGTGTAATGACTTTTGACAAAACTACCCTGCAAGACAAGAACCTCGTGAAAGCCGCGAAACTATCTTGACTAGGCTCGCGAGGTAGTCGATATGTGGGATATTGACTCAGCGATCATTGTATCGGCTTGATTCAAATAGCTGGACACGACTCGTATTGTTAGGAGGTTCCTCTTTCTACAGACCTAACCGCGACGATAGTTTAGTTCTTGTTCTCGATAACGGCTGGTTCTTTTCTTTTTCATATTATAAAATATATATTTTTTTTATAGATATAGTGAATAAATGAAAATCGTCCTGACCAAATTTCGATCACTGTGGCCAATCTTATAGCAAAGTACGCAGAAGATATTATAGTGCACACGTGTGTGTGCAACCACAGGTATTCTCTCTGTTGCTTCACTCTCACAGTCCGGTGGAACTGTAATTCAAGACCATTGGGAAAAAATTTGACGTCCTGCGCAACGGGTTTACTTGTTTTCTGCAAATCTCTCTAAATTATTTTTTCACAATATCAAACCAAGTTACAATTGAGCTTAGGGGTCTTACGCTCGATTGTCACGTTTGCGACAAAACGATACATGGGGCTAGTAAACTTCAAATGGAACCTTCTGATTCTGACATAATGTGACGTGAGAACCATATTTTTTAAATCTATGGTGTTAATTAATAGGTACCAAAACACGCGGCATACAACGTACCCATAGAAACCAAACGTTTACATCTAGTCATCGTAAAAAATAATTTGCTTAATTGCAGCCTCCAAGTCTGTGAAGAACAATAATTGGTTCCCAAGAGCTGCCTATTATCACCGAATACTTAAATCTACGTTTCGTTATTAACTGTGAGAAATATCTACTCCAGTTGAGATTAAACATTTTGGGAAAAAACTTTGAGGAAATGAGTCAGGAGTGGAATGAGGGTCGGTAACGAGATCGACTCGCTTCAGTAATCATAGTGGGCTTCCGGTGAGGGAAGTGGACATCGCTGGGCTACACCTGCTGCGCTATACCTACTGCGTACCTCCCAGAGGTTAACCAATTCAACAGACAAATGATATCATTCACACAAGGAAGTGAGTACGAACAGTTCTCAGAAATCGGTTCGGGTGCCTTAATTGCTAATTAGTTTGATATGAAATAGCAAATTAGGATGAAATAGATTCATATTTTTTCTTGGTAGAACCCCAATAACCACTCAAACCGCATCTACAAAAATATTACCCACATTATGTAAGTTACAACAAAAATATAACATACAATCAACTCGCCAAACTTAATGATGACTAATGATTGCACGAACTAATCAAAACGAGGAAGCTAATAAAACGAAGCAGGACACCTACCCAGGAACGCGCACCAAAAAACATCGGATCGGACATTTTTTATTTTCGTTTCCACATCCCAAAAAGAACGATTAAAAAAAATTCGGCGCTAAAAAGAATAACACCGTGAGTCTATTACTCGTATAGCATGTCATCGACGGTTCATTAAAATGCGATGACTTAACACAAACACCATAGTGGACTTCATTGATAGCCTCTGACGTAGGTTGGACTGCACAAAAACTCCGTCTACCAGCCACACGAACATCACCCTTAACGTAATGAGCTAAGAGTGATAATTTTCCGTTGGACCAAGAATTCACTGGTTCGTTTTGGAATGAAAGATCGTTTACAATAGCATTTCATTCCGTGGAATCCATTGATAAGTCTGATGCTACCAGTGTTACAGGACGGTTATCTCACGAGCGACCGTAGAATAGAGCCCGTAGAACATTTCAAGAACCCAAACTTTGTATAAAAATGAAAGTCGGATTTCTTATTTTTAACACTGTTGGTGAAATAGGCATATCATTGAATGAGGACTTAATTATATGGCTATTTATCAAATTATCGGGAGATAATTTATAAAAGGTTAAATAAATTCATTCAAACTCAGGTCTAACCATAAAATACAAAAAGTAAACGCCAAGAAGAGCGTGGCTTCTATCTGAGAGTATCGTAGAAATGTAACGAGTTATAAGGAAAAGTAAGAACGTAATCTTGTTATAATGAAAGCGCAATAAAACGTAGCTCTAACCTTTTTATTTCTCCGTTGGCCGTTTTATTTACACTCGTCTGTAACATGAGTAAATCTAAATTAACACAAAATAATTATGCTTGAGTCGTTTGGAGTTGCATTTTTAGGGACATGAGGTCCGAGTGCTCATCTAGTTGTCCAGGATTGCAGCAAACAGCTAGTCTACACTTAATATGTCCAGAGAATAATTCTAATCAACATTGCTATTCAACGTAGTAATGCTACCAGCATTTTCCTATTGACAACGATATAGATAAAGTTGATGCCCAATAAATAATTTTTATAGTCGGTATAATACCCAATAAGTTTTATGTTAGTGTATTATAGTTATTAATAAATATATTACAATTGGTAAAAAACACAAAAAGAGATATTAAATAAATTGTACTAAGAAAATATCATGATTCAGGTGACTCATTCAGAGTAATTGAAGCGGAAAATATAAAAAGAGCGCTGTGTGCTTCCTAAAACTATAAAGATTTTTCTTAACTCTAAAAAAGAAAGCTAGATTAACTATTTACTTTCCAAAACCGTGAGAAAATGCTCTGCTCTGAACTTTCAGTAAGTACTTAGATTATTAGCAAAAAAAACAGTAAAACTAAATATTACAGTTACAAATTATTGTGCCGTGAAAATTACAAATTCAATGCAAAATTGAATGCTTTGAAGGCACTTTGTGAGGCCGATTCTGTTTGGAATAAATTAATTATGGCAATTTAAGTCGATTTTCCATCGTTACCAGCCGCCGACACCGTTAAAATTACGATTTTGTACTGCGCTCGCTGTATTGTTTGGATTACAGCGACGTTCGGCTGTGGATATCCGGAGGTTCATTCGGATTTATAATCCGGAAATGGAATATTCGATGCGCTGATTTTTCAATAACCAGAGATATTTGCTAACTCAGGAATAAAAATGGCGGTTTGACAGTTTTTTTATTGAAAATATGTTAAACCGCCATATTTATTCTTTAGCTAATATTTGACTAAAATCAAGCCATAGAAAATTTAAATTCGGAAGTCTACCAAATGGGCTTATAGCTAAGATTTTACCAGACAACCTTCACAAGGACAAGGCTTGTTTGTGAAATGGAACAAGGGACGGTTAAAGCAAACAGTCCCTTATTTACCTAGTTTACCTACAAACTATCGAGATCTATTATTACTTGAGTTCCTAAAGACGGCTGCAGACCAGACATATTATGATCCGTATTTGAATTTTAGTTCTAAGTCTTCTTTCTGGTTCTGTGTTACCCATTATACGGTTACACTAGAAGCTACCCCCATCATAGTCAACAACTTAATATGCAATTAACTTCTACATACAAGCATACACACAGCTATGCGTGCAAAGCCATTTTAGCTCACTTACTACTGGCTTAAAACATTAAACCATTATTCTGCAGCCTTGTTTATAACAAAGAGCGAACTATTTATAGTCGATATTCAATTGAACAAAAAGCTCTACAGAATTTTCTATTTGCGTACAAAATTGATCGCGAACTGAAAGTGACCCTGCATGGAATAATAGGCTTAGTGAGCTTTCCACCCTTTTCACTACTATGGAGTTATTCCATCTCGAATGGAGTGTGTTGTTTTATAAAATTGAATTGAAAGGGACAAATAAAACCTTTGTTTGTGATGCTTTTGAAGCTTCTTTCTTGCTTATGGCTGCTACAAGCGATAACTTTTATTTATTTATTGGCACTCGTAACAGCATAACATACAGAATTTTTTGTGAATATTTTAAAATTTAGACACTCAGGTATGCATGTCTTTACAGATGTTTTGACTGAACTGTTTTGAAATTAATTCATCAGTTAGGTACTGTTAGTGTATAATATGTTCACAGTTAGCTTTAACAGTTCAGTCAAAATTGTCAGTGACAAGTGATCATAATGTGATGTCATAAGGCAGTCAGTATTTTACGCGGATATTGAATTTTATTAGCAAGATTTCTGTTGCTATTAGTAACTTACTTTCTTTGATAAAATTAAAGTTATGTGTTACAGAAAAAATAAAAAAGATTTGTGTGTAATTTCTATATTAAAATTATAGTATGACACACACGTTATGGTGCTTTCTTCCGAAAGGTAGTAAAAAATTAAATTAACCAGCACGCAAAATACACGTAGTCGTTCTGCGGTCTTTTTATTTTAGGTGGGAAAATCTGAGAGACTTTTAGTGACTAAAAAGCCACTCCTCTTCCTTCCTTGCCTTCGTCCCAGGCCCCCCCTCGCCTCAAGAAGATGTCAGCAAACCGTAGGGGCCCAGCAGAGTTTTTTTTTTCGGTGGACAAAAAAGATCTTATGACAACCCCCGCTCTTGGGTGGAGCGGGAGATTCACACCGGGGCTCGACTTTCCTTTCGGATCCCGTAGGGTCGAAGCCTACTTTTTTTTCTGTCGACGGGGAAAATCATCATTGACGAAACCCGCTCTTGGGTGGAGCGGGAGACAGTGTCAGAGTCTTACTGACTAAAAACCCCGCGCCGTTCCTTCTAGCCTTCATACCGGGGCTCTAGTTTCCTTTCGGATAACCCCGACCCCGGTAGGCTTCGACCCAGATGGGCCCCTCCTGTTGCTGACAACTCCTTGAGGCGCGCGGGAACAGTGCGCGCCGTCGACGCCTTGGCTCGGTCCGGACAGTTACCGGACGATCGTACAGCGAGCTACCCATGGCTCGCCGTCCGCGAGCCCGCGTCTACGGTGGCCGGAAATCGGGATCGGAATCCCGGCGGCGTTGGCGGGGGCGCCGTTGCCTGATGAGGTCTGCCTCCTCCTTTGCTAGCATTACTGCTTCGCAGAAGGAGGCGACCGCCTGCCACTCCTCCTCGCTCCGGACCATGGCCTGAACCAAGGCCCGGCGCGAGAGGTCTTCGCCGCCGATCGCCCCCACGAGGGCACGGCGTTGCTCCGCCCAAGCAGGGCACACCTCGGGTCGAAGCCTACTGGGACCACAGGTAGTGTGAAAGTCGTTCTGCGGTAAGGATGCCATGAAGCGTTCCTGTGTCTCTCTGATCCTGGAAGTTTATAAGATTACCGTAGCTAATGGTGTATAGGTACCTATTCTCCACCACTACTACCTACTCCTACTACCTACTTATTGATAAGTAAACATCTGACATAAGCGACAATAAGAAAAAGTTTTAATAAAGTCTCTGTACCACCTTACATAATATGTAGACATATTATCTCTACATATCTTAATATATCTACACTCGGTAATCTCTGAAAGTACTGATCCGATTTCGAAAATTGTTTTCACCAATAGAAAGCTATTTTATTCCTATAAATGGAAGCCTAAGAAATATAGCCTATGTCGTTACATAGGCTATATTTCCTGTACTACTTACGCGGGCGAAGCCGCGGGTAAAATTTAGTACTACATATGAAGGACTTTTTGTAAAGTCACAGATATTGCGGGTTGCAACTTGGTACCAAATTAAGTTCAAACCACAATTAGTATCAATGAGTGTCAATATGACAAACATCCGCCAACGACATTTATATAATTATGCTACTTATAATTTATGCATGCGAGCAAAACCGCATGCAAAAGCTAAAATGCCTACGTTAATGAAAACAAAAATAGTAGATAGGAAAACTGTAACTAACTATCTAGGGATAGGGAAATGTCAGACATGTGACATGATATCCGTTTGAATCGGATGCTACAAGCTGTGTAGCGATAAATAGGTAGTAGTTTTCCGGCTTCCGTTCAAGCTTTTATTAAATAGCACTATTGCAATACAATACCTGTTTTATCTTAAAGTGGAAACGCCATCGTTGTCGGCGCTTATTGTTCCCACGCGCCTCAAGGAGGAAGTCAGCTACCGTAGGGCCCAGCAGGGTTGAAGCCTACTGCAGCCAAGAGTCTATTCCTGAACGGAAGGCTCGGCCTCGGTAAGAAAGACAACGAAGGAACGGGGTGGGTTTTTTAGTCAGTAAAAATCTGACACTATCTCCCGCTTCATCCAAGGGCGGGGGATGTAATCTGGATATTTTTTTTTATTCAAATTTTCTATCCCAATTTTTTTAACTATCACACAACGCCATCTAATCTAGTCTAGACTAGTCCCAAACCAAGCATTCACACAATTCCCAAAATAAGCATTACACAACGCCATCTAATCTAGTCTAGACTAGTCCCAAACTAAGCATAGTTTGGGACTAGATTAGATGCCGTTGTGTACCTAAAGGTAATGAGTACTAGACAACTGATAAATATACTTATAATGATGTTTCTAAATACTTTACCACCAATTATTTCTGATAATCATGTATTATTATTAAACCTAGCCTGTACTGTTCCACTGCTGGCCTCCCTCCATTCCTTCCATTGTTTTATGTATGTATTTAGAAATACATAATAAAGCACTGAGGTGCTTCGATGTATTCAGGGCACCTATCATTATACAGACCGCAGACACTGCAATTTAAAGTATGTTTATCAGTTGTTCAATACTCGTACCACAAGTTCTGCATAGTTTAGGTCTAGATGGCGTTGTGTGAATGTTGTGGAATATACAAAAAAAAAACAATTGACTTTGCCTTTGTTTATTCATGACTGGTGCGTAAACAGACTTTCTGCAGCCCACCCTCGGTGCAGTCCTAGAAAACTCAGATTTACAATAAACACTAAACAACTATTATAAATAAAAACCATTTTAAACATCGGAAATATCAAGTTTTATCTGCTCGTTCGCCGATCACAAACTGAAGTAAAACATCGACCTACATTTGTGACAGCTGACGTTTACGACTTGCAAAATGATAAACTAATTTAAAGTTTACTTATACAGCGATTTTATCGAGAAAAACCGCGATTCGCGAGAAATTATTAGCAGCAGTTACCATGGATTTTTAAGTAAAAAAAAAACAGACGACTTACGTAATCAACCATATAATGTCTCCACTATTTGGACTCTAGTCTCTTCTCTAGGTGACAGAACAGGTCGTAATCCACCACGTTTTTCCTGTGCGAGTGTTTTCCTTCTCCGTTTTAAGAGCAGTGGCGATGAAATAAATTACACTAGGTTGGGCTTGAACCTACGGTCTACAACTCGTTAGTCTGGCCGTTACCACTGGGACACCACTGCTCATCCACCACGTTTTCCCTGTGCGAGTGTTTTCCTTCTCCGTTTTAAGAGCAGTGGCGATGAAATAAATTACACTAGGTTTGGCTTGAACCCACGGTCTACAACTCGTTAGTCTGGCCGTTACCACTGGGACACCACTGCTCATGAATATAATCATCCTTCAGATAAAATAACACAGCGTTAGGTAAACAGCACAGATTTTCCTCAAGATCAAGAGAACCTTTAAAATGTTTTTAGGGCAGCCATTATATAGTATGTATTAGTTGCAACAACAACTTGTTTTTCAGTTTCAACTTTAAAATACATAAATGTATTTGGAAAATAGATGACTTGGAAAATTCATTTTAATACTAGCTTATTCACATGGTTTCGCTTGCATGGAAGCCCCTTTTGGGGTTGAATTACGAAAAATCCGTTCTTATAACTCGTCTCCGTCTTTAAAACAACATCTGTGAACAAAATCAGCTTTTTAGCCAAGGCTGGGCGTTGATAAGTCAGTGAGTCCTTCTCTTTTTATATATAGACTAGCTTCAACCAGCGGTTTCGCCTACAGGTTTTTCCTTACAAACTTTGGCCTCTTGTTCTTCCACAAAGGGGGCGAATTTTAGAAAACCCTCCCTTAGTGCTCGCCTACGTCACAAAAAGAAAATTTGTGCAAAATTTCACATTCCTAGCTGTGCACTATGTCAGTCAGTCAGTTATTTTCCTTTTATATATTGATTTTATATCATTATTATAAACGTTAGTCACGTTTCGTCGTTATTTTAGAACAATTTTTATCGCAGAAGTGCTTTACCTTGAGTAATTTTCTGTTTCCATGTCAACTATTTCATACGATTGAAGTCTGTGAAACTATCACTACATAGTATAAAACTAAGTCGCTTTTTCTGTCCCTATATCCCTATGTGCGCTTAAATCTTTAAAACTACGCAACGGATTTTGATGCGGTTCTTTTTAATAGATAGAGTGATTCAAGAGGAAGGTTTACCTATATGTATAATATTGCACCCGAGCGAAGCCGGGGCGGGTCGCTAGTAAACTATAAATCTACACATATATTCTTAAAAATTGGTATCACCTGAAATAACGTACAAATTCGCTTAAACAAAATATGTCTAACTCACTGGACACTGTGGTGCTGTAAACCTCGTATCGGCTTAATCAATCAGGCTTGCTCTCGATGTATCCGCTTTTGGATGCACTGCCTATGCTGATAATCCTAGCGTCACGCCGTATTAACTTAATTAACCCAGACTGTCACACGCCGATATACGATAAATTCGAACTTGCAAAGTTTATGACATTGGCAAAATAATGTGTATTCAGTTTTAACATTATAGAAACGAAGCAGGAAGAGGCAGCGTTGTAACGCCTCCCATAAGGACCTGGTGAGAGTCACGGGAATGTGATAGATACGAGACGCACAGGATCGGTCGTTGTGGCGACGCTTGGTGCAGGCCTTTGTCCAACAGTGGACGTCTTTTGGCTGAAATGATGATGATGATTATAGAAACAACACGCAAAGTGATTATTTTTATTTATTTTTATTTAATTCATGGGCCGGACATTTATCTGCTTGATATCACACTGTGGGCTAAAACAGTCCCTTATTAGGTCCCATTAAAATCAAGGCAACATCGAGGCAGACCTTGGCAAAGGTGGAGATGAGCTTGACAAATTACCGGGGAAACTTTCAATGGCTGAGGACAGACGTATGTAAAAGAGGGAGAGGGAGGCCTTCGCCCAGCAGTGGGACATAATAGAATAACTACAACTACGATTACTTATTAACGATTGCATCACTGCTTACCATCAGGTGGGATCGCAGTCAAGTACTAGTTTATATAAGATAAAAAAAAATACCGGCTCAAAAGATCTGGCAGGGTCTGTTCAAACATGAGAGCCGCGAATTTTAGCAGTTCAATTAACGAAAAACGAAGACAGTATGATAGCCGACAGAAATACGTCTACAATTAGAGGCAGAAAGCGCAGCAATCCCATAAAACATAATGATTGTAAACATATAATTGTTACAGGAAGATGATGATTTATTTATGTACAGGTACACACGTGGATACAGAAATAGATAAAACATTATTTATGATGTTACAATACGGGGATTTATTGTCAGAGGAGTACTTAGTCATCTCGTAGTATATTTGTGGATATACAGTTCAGTGTGTATCCTACTAATATAATAAATGCGAAAGTTTGTATGTATGGATGGATGTATGGATGTTTGTTACTCTTTCACGCAAAAACTACTGAACGGATCTCGATGAAACTTGGTGCACGAGTAGACCTTATCCCAGAATAACACATAGGATACTTTTTATCCTGGGATATGTACGCGGGTGAAGCCGCGGGCAAAAGCTTGTATAAACATACACACTGAACAATTTAGTTAGCTTTTAGCACATATTAGTAATTTTGTTTTTTTTTTCAAATGGATGTTGTTAATAGAATCAAGCCAAAACACTGACGTCCAATGTACTCCCCCAATCTACATAGTTCAGGAGTCAGAGGTTTCATAAAAACAGAGATTACCCCTCAATCTAGTTCGGGAGTCAGAGGTTTCATAAATTGAAGCAACCTTAATTATTAAGTTAGTAAATTACGAATTTTTTTATTGACATTGATCGTGTAAATGTACAGTACACACACACAACACAATTACACATTGTTTGTTACAGTATTATTATTGCATAGTCAGTAATAGTCTTTTCTCATATTTTCAGCCTAAATCAAAGTTTGCTTTAATCTAATAATCTTGAAGGATTGGAGGGAGGCCTTTGCCCAACAGTGGGACAGTATAAGCTAGATATAATATATATTTCAATGTAAAACGTAGAATCTAATTAGCGTTTCCAAATCTTTTGTATTGAGGTAAGCAGAGCGCATTTCCGGAAGAACGGATGGTTGATGCATTTTAAAGGTTTTGTTGGTATTATACCACATCATTTTTAGTATATACGAAACCTGAATATACTTGTAAATCAGTAACTGAATGAATACCAATAGTTTTTACACCATTTTATATTTATTCCCAAAAATATTTCAATAAAAGGTCACAAGTTGGACACCACCGACACTAAGTACGATACAGGTCACGTCTGGTCATAGCAGGCATTAGGCGCCAGCAAACAACTGGGTGCAAGTGTAAAACCTCCTCTCAGTCACCGGGATGGCCCGGGGACTATGTGTTTTTGCTGACTTAACAAGCCTATAACTTTGTGATATTTCATGGTACAGTTATGAAATTTTGTATATAGATTCTTTACATAAAAATACTAGACTCGGGTTTCGCATAGACTAAAACTAATGTTGTATAAGTTGCGACCACGTACCAAAAGACACAACGTGGGAAGGCCGCCCTCACGATAGACCGATAACCTGGTAAAGTCCAGAGGAGTCAAGCGCAAGGCTCCACCTAGTCATCACCATGACCACTCTGTTGAGATTTTATAAAAAAAATCCTGTAGAAGTAACAAACTCTTATGCTCTTCTTCATATCACACTCAAGGAACGATTTTTTTTTTTGTCGATTGGGAAAATCATCTTATGACAAAACCCGCTCTTGGGTGGAGCGGGAGATAGTGTTAGACTCTTACTGACTACGCCGTTCCTTCTAGCCTTCATACCGGGGCTCTAGTTTCCTTTTGGATAACCCCGGCCCCGGTAGGCTTCGACCAAGCTGGGCCCCTCCTGTTGCTGACAACTCCTTGAGGCGCGCGGGAACAGTGCGCGCCGTCGACGTCTTGGCTCGGTCCGGACAGTTACCGGACGATCGGACAGCGAGCTACCCATGGTTCGCTGTCCACGAGCCCGCGACTCAAGGAACGATAGGATAACCGTTGAAGAATATTACAACTGTAGCTTTTTTATTTAACCCTTCAGATACCGTCAATTAGAGACACAATAGTAAGACAATAGATGCGCGGCCACCGGTGGTCGCTTGGGGATTCATGAATTAATAAAAATACGCACATCATCTTAATTCATGAATCCCCAAGCGACCACCGGTGGCCGCGCATCTATTGTCTTACTATTGTGTTTCTAATTGACGGTATGTGAAGGGTTAATAAATCGATAGATGACAGACAGCGACATCTGTTGGCAAAACTTAAACTTAATCGAATATGCCTTCGGTAAGAAAATATTCTGGCATTTTCCATGTTTTTTTTTTGTAATATAATCCTTCAAATTAATATTTTCTTCCATTTTAGCTTATATTTTTTTTTATTTCGCACTTATTTGCTTATGAGCCTATTATAACTGAAGTATTATACGTGTGTCATTTAGATTTTACTTAGACAACCAAAGATTTCGAAGAATCCATTTGAAGAAATTAACCTAAATTTTACATTTGACAAGTACCCATCACTGATAATCCTACTGAAATAACATAACCATCACACTCAAACATTCAACACTGAAAGAAAAAACCGCTCAAATGCCGAGCATAGTTTATTAGAAGAGGACAAGTATATTTCTGTCACTCTGCAGTGAATGGGCAGAACACGGCCCCCTCCATCTGCGCAAGCGCCTGTTTTGGTACCGGACTCGGGTGACAAACATTTCCACCTGATTTGAAAACTGAATAAATATTGTGTTAGGACATTGTCAAAATAGTTACAACGGTTATTTAGTGTTGAGTTTACTTATGTTTAACGTGTTGATATTTCTAAGTATATTTTATACATAAATAGGGCTTTAATCTGTGCGATAGTGTAAAAAAAAATCGATTCAAAAATGCAAATTTCGAAGTGTATATTTTCGTGAAAATGATCGTCCCCCACCGCGTGGCTCCTCTACAGCCTCACACTGGTGTAGTGGGAGTGTACCATGCACTCACCAACACAGCGACAGGGCCCTACACAGCCTCCTGCACGCACACCACCGCCCCGCGTCGTACGGACACAGGCACTCTCAGTTCACTACACAACCTCTTCTACTGCACTCACGCGCACTAAAAAAAGATAACGCGATCTATCGATCTTTTTCCAAATTCAAAAAACAACGTCGCAAGTCAGCCTTTATGAATATAGTTGGGTACAACTGACGCCTAACACCGAACGCGTCGCTACTCCCCAGACATTTATTCCGATCACAATATTTATGACATCGTAATTAATTAAACATGTCGTTTTAATTATGTAAATACAAATGGGTGATAATCAATTTAAATTATGTGTTTTGATCTCGTTCGCTTAATTTAATGTAAACAGATATTTATCATTATTCGTGGCGTTTTTACGGTGTTAACGCTTAAATGATATAAAGCTCGGCGCGATGTTTTTTGTCGAAGCTATTATAGTGTGGCGGTAACATGTTTGAACTTACTCAGTGATATAAACTTTGTGTTCGCGTTTGTTCATGGAACATACTCAATCTCATACCATTATGGAAAGACACCAGAATGGTATGGATGTGTGGGTAGGTAAGGGTACATTAGTTTTTCATTTTTATTTTAACTAAAATTTTCATTAACCACAACAGAAACATTTTCAGTCAATCAACTGTCTTCCATATTATCAAAGTTTTAATTAAAAGTGAATAAACTAACTTTTGAACCTCCATCAAAACCTAACTCGAGAACTAAATATTTCATGTGTCAAGTTGACGAGCCGAATGTCGCAGCGGCGGACTTTGCTTTAGGTTCGTGAGTACAATCATAATTAAAACCATTTCGGCCCTTTTATATAATTACATTTAATTCTGATTTTTATAATTAACTGTGTCTAAATTAAAATTTGACGCAATTAAATACCGAAGATTGTTTTTATTTGTCTACTAACTTAAAGTTAAGTAAGACAACATTTCACTTACTGGGATCTTATAAGACAGGATTAAGCCATAACGTTATGTGACCGTTGATCATCTTCCAATTGGACTGTTGTCGATCCAATTCTGTATCAACAAAATACACCAAACTTTATAACGAATGTCTGCAAAAGTGGCCGTCGGAACATTCATAATAGAAAAAAAATATAGAAAAGAACAAATAGCAAAAATAAAATTTGATATGCATATTGCCACAACAATACTGTGTTCCTTACTCAAAATCCTCAATTTTGATAGGGCAAGGGCGCGTCAACCAATTGGGAGGCTTGTTCATCAACGGTCGTCCGCTGCCGAACCACATCCGGCTGAAGATCGTGGAGATGGCGGCGGCGGGCGTGAGGCCCTGCGTCATCTCGCGCCAGCTGCGCGTCTCGCACGGCTGCGTCTCCAAGATACTCAACAGATACCAGGTGAGTGACAACTTACAACAAACATACAAAAAACTAGCCATTGTACTCTATTTCATACATTTCAGGCTGAAACACGAAGTTTACAAAACAAATTGAGTAAGACCTCTCAATAATATTGTTCTAGATTGGCGCCTGAAATAAGCCCCTTTAAAATAAAGTCGGATGTAAAATTTTAGCTGTTAAGTTTGTTACTCAAGAAATTCTCTTTGAAGCAGTTTGTTAGGAGTTGACATTTCAGTTGAAGTCAATTAAGAATTCCAATTTATAATGTCAACATTAAACTAGCTGTTAAATTAAATTTTATGTTTTTATAACAGACTTTAGTTGAAAATCTAATTCAGACATTCTACAAATAATCAATACGCTCACAACATAACAATAAACCAAGATGTCGGCTGAGTATATAAAACACAACGAAACAATAACATACGATTGTGTCCGAAACACAACGTTCCCTATTTTATTGACATAAGAGTATTATATGAATGGTGGTCGGTCGCCGCCTACGCATATCGACTGGTCAGCCGGCAAACAATCGCCATTGATCTGCTGCGCAGCCGAGCCTGAAGGTTCGTTTTCACCACCACTCCTATAGGTGCTATAATGGAGCTATAGCACACCGGTGTAGCATAATAGCGATTGTTTCGCCCAGGAAGCGTTTCGCCACGCTCCGCGAGTATAGGGAACGGCCTCAGCAACCTACTACCTGCTTGTGTATATCTAAAACAAAGTATCCATACATATACAAAGATTCTTTGACATTTAATCCGTTATAGCAATAAATATGTCACCTAAAATATCTATTACTCTTTAGTAATAATCTATTGAGCAAATAAAAAACTGTGAAACATTCATCGAAAAATAAAAATAGCAAGTTTGAGATTCTTTTGTTGAGTAAATATTGCCAGCAATACTGTTTATGCTTTATATTGAAACTAGCCTTCCGCCCGCGGCTTCACCCGCGTGGACTACAGTTTATATCGCGCGAACAGAGACCCGTGCTCAGCAGTGGAATTATAGGTAGCCTATGTGTTATTCCAGTGTCTCTTCTACCTACCTACCAAATTTGATCTAAATCCGTTCAGTAGTTTTTGCGTGAAAGCGTGACAGACAGATAGACAGAGTTACTTTTGCATTTATAATATTTGTAGGGATTGTGCTTATCGAACCTTCACAGAAATCAATTGAATTTATCAAGATTTTTTATTTCGAAAGCTCTTGCTTGTTCCCTAAGTCGCACGAAACAGGCTTTTCAATAAACACCCCTATTTGAATATGAAAGAGAGCTCCATCTCTTCCACAAAAATGTTCCAACAAATAATTCATCTCCCATACAGAACGATAAAAGAATATCAACTCTAAAAAATCTTGCTATAAATTTAAACATGCCTATAATAAAACAACGATAACTTTTGCCTAGGAGACGGGTTCCATAAGACCAGGCGTGATTGGCGGGTCCAAGCCAAGGGTCGCAACTCCGGAGGTCGAAGCCAGGATTGAGGAGCTCAAGAGACAAAACCCTGGGATCTTTTCCTGGGAAATACGTGAAAAACTCATCAAGGTATCTACTTAATATTAAAATCATTTTTTTGCTCACACAAACACTTTTCCATGAATTCTTTTTATGTGTGGAAAATGTATTTTTATTCACTGTATTCATTTCAGCAATGTTCAGTATAAAAATTAAGCCCCAATTCTTAGAAATATTTTTCATTATAAATCCTGTGTAGGCGGCATCCATTGGAAAATTAAAATGTTATCAATAAACGTTCCTGGTGAATGGATTAACAAGCTATTTCCGTACTGCACGCGCAACATGCCTTTTCAATTTATTCCAGGTTTCGCAGTATCATTCTATTCCTGTAAAATTCTGCTTAGTAATTCCACTTTATTTATTGAAGGAGGAACTTCTTTTATACCTTTTTAAACTACTTTATCTACAGACGCGTTCGCTTACTTAGATTACTCTGAAGCAAAGTCGAAAGAATACAGACTTTAATTAATTGTGTTTATTTATCATTTGGCTAGATCGTCCTTTTTTTATTGAAGCAAAACCTTATTTTAAGCTTTCAGAGTAAGAGCAAGATATTACAAAGCTACAAAAAGTTAACTTTGAAAAACGAGTTTTTTTTTTATTTTACTGATGGACCGGGCGCTGTAAAGGGCGCTGTAATGTACAGTGCAAAATATGAGTACCGCATTCTGTGCATAGTTTTGAACTCAGTAAAGCATGCAGATTGTGATTCTGTATGTTGCCAGAAGGTTTAATGGTCCAATTTGTAGGGTTCCGTATTTCAAAAGGAAAAAAACGAAATCCTTATAGGATCACATTGTTGTCCGTCTGTCTGTTGGTCTGTCCCTTGAAACTGTGAAAAAGTCAAACTTAAATTTTTTTTTTAAATGTGATAAATGAACTATTTACATTGATAAGTTAGTACGGAACACTCCGAGCGCGAGTCCATCTCGCATTCGCACAATTCTTTTTATACCCCTTAGATTCTAGTAAATGAACTGAAAAAAATACTTTGGAATCATTTTAATTATTGTTTTAGTGACAACATTTAATTCATACTTATGATTAAGGATACATAAAGTCAGTCAATTGAAAAATTAAAATAAAAAATAAAATCATCATTGGTTCAGTCCATTCATTTGATATCTAAGGGGCATACAAGAATGGACCAATAAACGTCGTGGCAGAATCCAGAATTACAATCTGCATGCTTTTCTGTGTTTTAAAACTATACACAGAATGCCATCCCCATATTTGGCATTATTCAACTTTCTATGGCGCCTGCACTATAAATAATTCCAATTTTGAAATATGCTAATGAAAATACGCTCTTTTTTAAACAAATGAATGCAGCTTTTTTTAATTACAAATTGCCAACTGAAAATAATCAATTAAATAAAAGTCCATGACCCAAAAAGTCAGTCTTTGTCTTACGGCCAAATGTTCGCGATCGCAATACGTCATCCTGATAATAAGGCAGTGAGAGACTTTGGCGTTGGTTCCAGGAGGGCGTGTCGGACCCACCCAGCATCTCGTCCATCTCGCGACTGCTCCGTGGAGGAGCACGGGACCCGGATGGCAAGAAAGACTACAGCATCGATGGGATTCTTGGAGGTAAGTTATAAGAAACATGTGAAAAGAAAAAAATACCACCATACTTATTATTATTATTATGCAATTATTTCAAGTGATAGACACTCATTTCAGTTACAAATTATTAACATACAGACATATCATAAATTACATAAAATTAAAATTAATTCATGAATCCCCAAGAGACCACCGGTGGCCGCGCATCTATTGTCTTACTATTGTGTCTCTAATTGACGGTATCTGAAGGGTTAAATTAAATTACAATAGATGCGGTAATTACCATAGAGACTATCGCAATTATAAATAACTAGGGCCCCGCCCCGGCTTCGCTCGGATGCAATATTCTATTAAAAAAATCTGCATCAAAATCCGTTGCGTAGGTTTAAAGATTAAAGCGTACATAGGGATATAGGGACAGAAAAAGCGACTTTGTTTTATACTATAAAGTGAAGACACTATCATAAGGTTCTTTACAAAATGCTTAAATTTTATCGATAGAAATCATTAAATGTAAGGAATTATCTCGTAACATTTCGATAGTAAGTACTTGCTAATCCTATACACTTTTTACTTTTTAACACTCATTTTCGTCACGCTATCGTCGTTAAAATTTGAGTTATCTAAAGCCTCTGTACGTGGGGTACTTGCGAGGTCGAACTAACAAAGATTGCGAAACTTTGCGATGATCGCGTTTTATTATGACACCGAACCACACCGGGCAGTAAAAACTATTTTGTAAAATCATTTGCTCGGTATTCATATTGTTAAGTGCTATTGGGTTTGGAACGCCTGAATAATAGAAATGTATTATCTTTTTAAGCTACTGTAACGTACAAGTCCATACTCGAAAAGCTTTCAATAAAATCACCCACATTTCCCATCAAAGGTCAACTCCCAACAAAAGCAGTAACTTTTCCGTAACGCATCATTAGCCTAAAATCAATTTTACTTCCGATAATACAAAGTGTTGTCGGACCAACAAACATTGCACAACTTCCCATCACCACAAAAGGTTACTTTGCGACGTTAATGCCGCAACCTGTCAAAGCTTTCTCACGAGTCGAGTTCAAAAAATCAATTTCCGCACACAAATCTCGCGTCGTCATTGTTGCCATTTGAAATATTGAAGTTTGTTCTCGACGCGTCAAAGGGCTTTTGCAAATGATGAAAAAGATGACCGACAAAGTATGCCGCGCTCGCCTGCCGTGCGTCTCGATAGTGCTGAAATACGAACAATCTACGTAACATGTTTTCGTTGTAGTGTCATTGTTGCATTATTTTGTCGCCAAGTTTTAATTGTCCTTTGAATTTGCTGTACCTGTTGCGACTATAGCCTTTGGGGTTTTACCGGCCACAGAGGTGCCGCCCACCTCGAATTTTATACGTATTATGCAATTTTTTTTTACATCGGTTTCCGCAACAGTCTCTATTTTCATTAAAATTGTGCGCACATCTATTCTATTATAATACCTATTTCTATTGCAAGCTGAGAGACTCATTTCAATCACGTAGGTCCCAACTTAACGTGTATCTACTTTCAGTTTATTGAGCGATTTGAATCACTTAATTCTATTTACAATTTGAATAGATTGGATAGATAGGTGTTGAGGAAATAGACGAGAGATACAGTTAGTGGCGGATACTACGAATGTGACAATTATAGAATCAGTTCCTGAAAAAATGTCAAAGGAAAGATCTAGAACGGAGAAACGTGCGTACATTTCATTTCTGATAAATTTGAATTGTGCAATTCAGTGGAAATCATTACAGTGTATTACTTATTTCCAGTTATAAAGTAAATTCTGCGAAGAGCGTGGAACTTTGCGTAGGCGTGTAGGTAAGACTTGCCACGTGTATAAAATTATTATATTTTCCAAGAATTTTGTACAATAATATTTTTATTTTTAGTACTTTATTCCTGCTGAAAGTTATGATAATACATGATGGCTTATTTATTGACTTTCAACAGCAAACACTAATTAATGTACGTGCTTGTTGGTTTACTTTGATTAATATAGATACGTATCTTGTACTATCGATAAAGTCTAATAGACAAACTTACAGAAATATCTATATACGTTTTGAGGTGATTATTATTATTTATTTATCCAGCTATCTTTACAAGCCATAACCTAATGCGTAAATGCAACTATAAACTATTAGATATACTGAAACCTAAATAATATTTCTTTCTCTCTCGCTCATTGTGTTCACAATTAACTATCTACACATATGTTGTTTTTTTTTGTTTGTAGGAGGGAATGTAAAAAAAAATATATAATCTCTGAAAGTACCTACTAATCCGATTGCTAAAATTTTTGTAGTGGTAAAAAGCTGCTTTATTTCTAAGTGATATAGACTGTGTTTCATGTACATATTTTAAATAAAACTCTTCCGATTTCACTCATTATGTAACATAGATATGTTTGGTGGATTTAATTAATTAAACCCCAAGCGAACGCCGGCGTTCGCGCACTCATTGTCTTTCCATTGTGTCTCTAATTATCACGATTGAAGAGTTAAATGCTTAGTAACTCAGCTCACCCTGAAAAGCAAAGAAGCGTGAAAATATTATTTACCATTCGATAATGTGGTGTTAGTAGGTATTTGATAAAGAGTAACGGTCGAAGTATGCAATCAGAGCAATAATTACGCCTTTATAACAAATTTATGGCCCATTGAAATGTAATCAACTCTAGGCTGCGCAGGCGCAACTCAAAGCCATTACAGCTGCATCTTACATTTCTCACGCTTACAGTGTACGTACCTAAATACATTATCCAAACATGTACCTACTTTAGAGAAAAACATATTTGGAACAAAAATAACTGAATAGTTAAGATTTGTCAATTCCAGACAAATATTTTTAATAACAAAACGTTTTTATTGATTTCAAATAAAAACAAGCTTTTAATGAAAATATTTTTTTCATAGAAAACTTTTATAGTTCGGTACACCTATATAATTAATACTCGTCAAGACAACTCATACGAGCCCAAACTCGATGGGGCTGTGTCGTTTAACTACCAAGTTCTTATAGCCATCTTCTGGTTCCATCATCAGATCAGCTCCTTGTCATAATAATTTTGCATTGTCATCTGATTTACGCATGCATGCAAAATGTCAGCTCAATCGGTAACCGGGAAGTGGGTCAAATTTAATTTACAAGATTTGATTACAGACACACATCGGGACAGGTGAAACTAAATAAAAGCTTGTAAAAATCCTTCCAGGCCTTCGACAGTTTCTGCCAGCATGTTTGCCCAAATACATAGAAAGTAATGCCTATGTCACTCAGTGACAAAAGACCATTTCACTGGTGTAAGAGTAATTTTAAATCCGTGTTAAAATGGAACCAGCTGTTTTTGATTATAAAGAAAAATAACGCTAGGGTATAACTGACCGGTTTGCCTGCACAGTTATACCTGTCAGCTAAGCTTGTAAAATCTTTCCTTTTGTATTATATCCTTATCATATAGCAACCTATAAAAAATATTCTGTTCAGGCTGAGAATCAGCACGTTCCGATCGTCAAAGATTAAATAAAATAGTTTCCTACAAACCCATCTGTCGTCACTTCTCAGTGTTTGAAGAATTTAAAAGAATTGATTTAACATACACCATATCAACATATTTGTCTGTTACCTAAGTACCAACTGAGCAAGTAATGCGCCTGGCTGGGTTTGAACTCGCGACCTACAACTCGTAAGTCGGGGCAGTTACCACTCGGCCAGCACAACTCAGCAATAGGTACTAAAAAAATTATTAACCTTAACCCTTCAAATACCGTCAATTAGAGACACAATAGTAAGACAATAGATGCGCGGCCACCGGTGGTCGCTTGTGGATTCATGAATTAAAATTTGTTTACTTTGTTTTTTTTTATATATAACGTTTCCCCTAGAAACTACCCTTATATCGTGGGTGTGTTCACAAACACGTACACTCATATACACAAGACATCCACACAAGGAACCATCTGTAGGCCATACAAATATTTGTTTCATGCGGGAATCAAACCTACGATACGCAGCACAACAATTAATCGCTTAACCACTACGCCCATCGTGCCATCAAAATACAAGTTAGAAGTAACTTTAAGCCTGTACTTATCCTTTTCCCACGGCTAAAGAGACACAGTGATATTAAGAGGGTCCTTCTCCACTCGCTTATCGTAAACATCGAAAATGGTTTAAAAGCTTGTTACTTCATTTAATGCAATCCAACACGATGTTTGACGAAAAGGCAACGCAAAAAAAGAGAGATAACGCCTGGAAACTCTGTTAGTATTCGGTAATTCCGAGATTTACTCGAAAATTTCACAAAACTTGCTCCAGGAAATAGCTGTTTTTTTTTAAACCCTTAAAAGTTTTTGGAAAAAGTTGTCGTCATTTAGAATCTTAATAAAATTTGCAAGGTCTCTAGAGGATTACTTTTTTGACTTTTTAATTTTTAGGCAAATTATGAAGTGTCAAATTTCATACAAAATAGGACATTTTTAGAGGTTTTTACTGGATTAGTTTTACACAAATTTAGAAATTGGTTTCTTTAGAAACCTAGATAATATCCACAAGATACTGTGTTTCCAAAATATCTAATGAAAAATGTGTAATAACGTCATAATCAGTTATGAGCGGTTGTATGAAAAACAGTGAAAATGTGAGTCGTGATGCACCACCTTAAAGATGATCATTATGGTGCCACACACAATGATATTCGCGTAATTTGCATAAGTGCATAATATATTGCCGCATTGCAAATCTTACGAGCCTTTTGCAACTTTAAAATGAAATCGAAGGGTATATCACACTGATATTATAAGAGAAAGTTTGTCTGTATGTGTGTTATTCCTTCACTCTAAAACAGCTGAAAGGATTTGGATGAAATTTGACCATGCCCTGTACACACAGTTTTGATCCTGGGAATAGGCATTTTCTCTGTTGATAACTCCACGTGGACGAAACCAAGAAGCTAGTTTAATTTTATAAATATCATAACAAGTTAAAAAAAAAAATATTTAGGTTTTGTAGGCGAAATAAAATATATAAAGTCTCACCTGTATGGACTTAAGAACTATACAGAACGACGGACAGAAATTGAGCTAAATAATAATTCCTATTAGCTCTGATTTTACTGAACGACCTTTAAAAACCTACTCTGAACCCCAGTGATGAAAAAGAACCCCAATTATGAGTAAGAAAATAAAGACGAGAAAATAACATTTAAAACTGAAATAAAAACTTTGAAGACTTTCTTGTTCATATCCTACAAATTGCAATATTTGAATTGAAGATTCTTTTAATTGCAAAATTCTTTCGAACTGTGCGAGATATATACCTCTTTAGCATACGCGCATTCAACCAGTTATGTTTCAAGTTATACATAGTAAGAAGCGAACACTGAGCCATTCTTGATAGAAAACCCCAAAAAAACTAACTCATCCAACACATTTGTCACGAGACATTTCTTTTGAAGTACTCCTCACAACATTACCGCCAACTATTAGCAATCTGCTTTCACAGCCGCCTCAGAGCACCAAGGCGAAACAAAAGACTGCGGGGGGCGATAAAATCTCGCATTTGTTTAATACCATTGCTCGTTAGAATCAACTAATGTCGCCTCGCCGCGGTCGCAGCGGCGACTATTGAACCACCTCGGAGACTAACGCAATCACTCTATATATGAGCTGGTTTAACACTGGTTTCCATGGATCGGAGTTGATTCGAAAGATTTAAGGTTTAATTCATGAATCCCCAAGCGACCACCGGTGGCCGCGCATCTATTGTCTTACTATTATGTCTCTAATTGACGGTATCTGAAGGGTTAAGAATAACTTTATTTCTTATAAGAATTGCATACATATTTCACTTACTGAGAAACACTGCCTAAAACTAATAATTAGAGCGCACAGATGTACTTATACCACAAAACAAAATAGCGAAAAAAAATAAAAATGTGGGTAGGTAATCCTAAACAGCACTCAATCGCACGTTAACCAAACAACATGGATGTATGAATTAAAATTTTACTAGATGAAAGATAGAACTTAAATTGGTCAACAAAACTTCAATGAAAAGGCGAAAGTTTGTGAGTGTATATTTGTCACTAATTCACACTCGTACCTCACTAGTATCTCGTACCTCACGGATTTGGAACTGAAAATTTGACACACTAGAGGACCATGTCCCAAAATAGCACATAGGATACTTTTTTTTTAGGAACAATTTTCGAATTTCACGCGCGCGAAGTCACTGACACCAGCTAGTAACAAATAGACCAGATACATTACATAACAGCATCGCTTGCAGAAAAATAATTCATAATCGAATCAATAAGTCATAGGTATTATTGATCTTTGATTAAATCGACAGTCAAGTGATGACAATAAAAAATAAATTAGTACCTAACATCGATTTGTCCATCGAATGACATTCAAACGCCTGCCAAATAACAGTACATAGATTTTCAATCTTGTCACATATAATGCAATTGTGACAAGATTGAGAAATGATGACATTCAGCATTTCTATGCAGGCAATTCGAGGCATTAAATTGATTGTATTCTGAGGCAACTAGACATGCACTTTCACTGAAGATGTCCAAATGTCCATGTAAGCCGCGCACGGCCTAACGCGTCTCACAATTATTTAGTGGGCATTTATTACCTCGCGTTGTATTCAAGACAATTTTGTCTCATCACATTATTCAATGAGAGCCCTCCCAGAAAGACACGAGGCCGTCCGGAAGTGGCCGAAAGCGTCCGACAAAGAGGAGGCGGAGTGCTTTTGAATGAGCATTAACAAGCTTACATCATAGCTTTATGGCGTCGCTTTACGACCTTATAGAATTTATTTTAATAAAACTATTGTACTTATGTCAGTAATGATGGACATAATTCATACAATTTGCATCGTGTACTGTGGATGAATAAATTATTCAGTAGTCAGCGCGAATGATTTAAACTTTAAGTTTCCATTTCGTTTTCCTTCATAATAATATAAACCAATCAAAGTATCACAAACAAATAGTTGAATTAATACCTGTCCCTGATTGGAGTAATTTCTATTAAAACTAGAGGAGCCCTTTCACAAGTGTTTGTTATGTAATTAATGCTAAGTGGGCCCATATTACTGTGGACCGCAACTCCACAACAAAGCGGTGAAAGCACCCTTGTTAGAGTAGTTTGGACATCCCGCCGTAATGGAATCAACTGCAACCGAAAGGTCAATTATTTCATAAAGTTAATTAATCAACAAGAATCAATAGGAGCTAAAATTCGGAGTTCATTTATTTTTGAATAATCTAATTAATGTAGGTACTACCTGAAGCTGTTAAAGCTATTGAATCACTTGTCAAAAAAGGCAAACACAATGCTAGCGACAAAAAGATTTAGCAATACTATATAAAAGTTAAGAAGCCCGCGAGCGTGCGGTAAGGAACAAGCATCGCCGCCCACAACACGCAGACGTGCTAATCCGGCCATCTGTTAACATTGAAACAACCCGCTGAAACAAAGGCCGACCCGACCGTTTTAATGAACCCAGATTATGAAGGTGTTAAACCTTCGCCGCCGCTCTTTCAACTCCCAAATTATGAGTTCTGAGCGGAGCCGCTCGCGCCTCTTCACGGGCTCACATTTCGGCAATCGCCAAAGTTCCTCTCGCCCTTTCTCACATACCACTCATCCATAAACCTCTCGCCTTTCTTTGAACATAAAATCCCTCATAGTTTTGCTTTACTGCACCTCCACAATGAAAACAACTGGAATGGACTTTACGACCACGCCATAAAGCTTTAAATCGCTCTCGATTATTTAATATTTTCGATTTGTATTTAGCCTCATACGTTATGATCAGGACTCGTAACAAAAAAGACTAAATAAATCTGTCCCTGTCTCGGCCAGCCGGAGAATTTGAGCAATGTAAATCATTTTATTACAATGCGTTGTTTTTTATTTGTCGCAGCCTTTGTGCTTAGAAAGGTTGCCTCGTGCGTTTAATTATGCCGATGCATCATTATGAGGAAACAAATTAGTAAAATAAAAGAATATATCAAGCAGGTTATAGGAATATTTAAAGTTTGCTAATAAAACATTTGCAATAAAATTATTCTTACAGCTTTAAAGTTGTTTTAAAGTTTTGCAATTACTGCTAGATAAAGTACTGAAAACAGTCTGAAAAGCTGCTATAATGTTTATTTACAGGAAAAGTTTTTCACTGTGTTATTTTTATTTTACAGCAGAACGAGAACATAATGTTACAAATTTTCGTTAATTTAGAGAGAGAGCTTTAGGGCACTTTTCATCAATGATACTTAGCGTACTCAACACATATGAACCGCGTCCAAAACCTATCAGTGTCGATATTCCACAATCATTATGATGCTGACAGCATTTGATCGCTGATCACGTTCAGTTTTATTGGTAAAGTTTGCCGGTAGACGATGACACAATATCACAAAGATAATGTAATGGTAGACATTAATTCTTACTTCAAAACATTCGTTAAACCAGTAGGTATAAACGCCTACATAAATTGCTTGTTAGCTTGTATGTTTGTTGCTACCAATTTATTTCTGCGGGTGTCGTATTAAACCCGTGCTTTCGCCTTACATGTCATAAATCCAGCTCGCGACACCAAAATATTGAATGGTGCCAAAATGTCACCCGAACAGCAAAGATGCCGACAAAGGGGCCGCCGCGCTGGGTGTTCCTTGTTCCGCGCCACACTGAGCCCCTATTTTTTCATCTCATTCAATTTTGACTTCTTTCAAAAGGCTATTAATATAAGCCGCATTTTTTAAAATCAGTTTTAAGGCCAAAGCCGTGTATTGTTGCGGGTGCTTTTTAATCAGTTTCCGTAGGATACCGCTACCGATTTATAAATGAGATCGACCCGCGAGCCCCGCCGTTCTTGATTTAGGCGAATTAAAACATGATGTGGGTTTACACAAAAAACACTCCGTTAATAAATAAAGCGTGTTTCAAAAAAAGAGATGAAGACAAATTGCTGTAATATCTTGTCAAATAAATTATAGGATCGCCTCAGGAACGTGACAGTTTATCATGTTCTATTTAATCATTAGGAACATCAAAAAGAATCCTGATAGACAAAAGGCGGTTGATCTTAATTCCAGTAACAATTTTGATAATCAAACAATGTTTGTGTCATCTGTTTAGTCTACTTATATTATTATATTGATAATATAATAAAACCAAGTTTCATCAAAGCGAAAATTGTTCTCCTAACTCATCGTTTAAATTCTGTAACCTAATTAAGACTAAACCATGAGCAAATTAATGATTATCATTATCATCTTTTACTTTCCAGGTCGAGGTTCAGATTCCTCAGATATAGATTCGGAGCCAGGGTTGACACTTAAGAGGAAGCAGCGTCGATCCCGTACGACCTTCACAGGAGAACAGCTGGACGCCTTGGAGAGAGCCTTCCATCGGACGCAGTACCCTGACGTGTACACTCGGGAGGAATTAGCCCTGCAGACCGGACTCACTGAAGCTAGGATACAAGTAATTAGGATACATTTAATTTATTTCTAGAGTAGTATCTAGTCTGGCTGGACCTGCTCATTATGTAAAAGATATCTATCAGGTTGAAAAAAAAACGGTTGAAAGTCAATTAATACAGCAGATTAAGGAATGACCTTGTGGTGCCTAACAATAAAAGATCATCACACCCAATCTATCAAGGATTTATACGTCTTTTTTCATTTGAGATCCTTATAACAAACTGTTTATTAAGATAGGTAGAGGCTCATGTCAAGTATTTTTAAGACGTATGTGTCAGTAGATGTAGTAATGTGTGGAATGTACACTCTGACTATAAAGTGCCATCGAACTGATCTGATGATGGACTCGAAAAGTGGTAGACAGGCACGGGAGCGATGAACGATGACTATGATTAAACGATGTATCCTAGCCGTGTTTGGGCTTATTAGAATTGTCATGAGATACACTCTAGCTACAAAATATCTTAGGCACGGAAACTCCGTAATAAAATGTATCTTAGCCATGACTTGGCTTACTATGTCTATAAGTGGTTTTAATGATTAAATTCTGTAGATACCTTGTTATAGAACTTGTACTCTTTTTGATAAAGAGTTACGCAATGACACATTATAGTTAACTATAGTTTGTTATTTTATCTTAATATCATAAACATTCATAGACGTAACAAGCACCGTCACTTTCAACGTGTTTGTAGAACTCATATTATTCTCCCTTCCTTACTGATTGTAGTAAATATTATTCACACAAAACAAATCCGTCTTGATAACAGTTGTCACTCACATAGATACAAATAGATCAAGATTATTTTTTTGTTTTCAGGTTTGGTTCTCCAACCGACGCGCCCGTCTACGAAAACATACCGGATCAAATCCGAGTCCGGGTATTGGCGGATATTCTTCTTTACCCATGCCGCAAATACCATGTCCCTATCCTGCTGGAGAGATACCTTCTTTGGCTCAACACCATCCGCAGCACCCAGATGCAGCTTGGCACCACCAAAAATATGCTAATTATAACCATCTCATGGCCCAATCCCAACATTTAAACCAAGCTTTCCAAAATGCTGCTTTTCCTAGTACTTCCGGGTCCACATTTGGCCATTTAGTGCCTGGCACCAATGGCCCACCTCACAGCCAACTATTAGACAGCGGCATACCAAGAAATGATTACACTAGATATCCTAGTAGCGAAATATATAACAAACCTATCAATTATTTACCTAAAGAGGCTGAAGTTGACGATAAAGTAAACAGTGATGAAGTGATTGAGCCCAGGGAAGACACCTTCGAAAAACCTACTGGTGATGAGTATAGCAAAGCGTTACCAAATAATGAATATCCAAAAGTTCCTGCTGATTACTCTAAAGTTTCTGCAGATCCGTCTGCCGCCTCCAACTGGAGCCCCTCACATAATTCATTGAACATGAGCCTCGCAGGCCTATCCAGTGAATATAAATATATGAATGATCCGTATTCGTTCCCGAACGTTTCCGACCCTCTCTCACAACACAGTTATCCAAATCCACCCAATACTGCCAACAAGTACTGGATTTGACATAGTTAATACAAACTTTTTATTTAGTAAATATTAAGTTAACTTTATTTAAATTATATTATAGTGTAATTATTATTTAAAGGAACTTTTGTGAGAAATTACCTCTATTTTTGCATTCCACTTAATGATACCTATTTTAAAACCAAACATTTGTAAATTGTTACTAAGAGAGTCATTAGATAATAAAGGGTTAAATATTATTTACTCGTTTTATTCATTGTATAAAAGTAATCATTTATTATTTTATTTTTGGTATTTACACGTACAATATAAACGTAAGTTATAATTAAAACATAAAAAAATGCCAGACCTTATTTAATTAAATAAACAGCAAAAACGACTCGTAAATTAATATGGTACAAAGATAAAAATTCTTCATTACTGTGTTGTTACTTCTAATAATGATGCACCATCTTCAATAGGTACGGGAGTTATTTCATTTCCAATGAATGACTTAGGTTCAGTGGGAGTGTTTGCATTCTCTTGGGCAACTTGTGGTGCTTCTGTAGTTTCAATATTTAGCACATCAATCGCACTTGTTAGAACTGATTCAGTGACTGGTGCTTCATTTACAGGCGCGTTGGTAACGTCAATAAAGACTGAGTCAGTCGAAATAACAATAGGTCCATCGGCACTAACTGAAGTTGGTGTTTCAGCAGCTAGTGTGGGAACACCTTCAAGTGATGTTACCTCAGCTGGAGTAGTAACAACGGTGGCAGCGTCAGGGAAAGCGGAGTCTAAAGAAGTAACGACTGATGTGGTCGTGACGGATAGAACATCCCCTGAGACCTTGGCATCAGTAGAAACTGCAATAGGTGAAACATCTACCAATGCACTAGCATCAGCGGAAGCTGGGGCGGCGACAGATGAAGTATCTACTGAGACACCGGCATTAGTGGCAGCTGGGGCGGCGACAGATGAAGCATCTACTGAGACACCGGCATTAGCAGGAGCTGGGGTGGCGACAGATGAAGCATCTTCTGAGACACCGGCATCAGTGGGAGCTGGGGCGGTGACAGATGAAGTATCTACTGAGACACCGGCATTAGTGGGAGCTGGGGCGGCGACAGATGAAGCATCTACTGAGACACCGTTATCAGCGGGAGCTAGGGTGGCGACAGATGAAGTATCTACTGAGACACTAGCAACAGCGGGGGCCACGGTAGATGAAACATCTACTGACACACTAGCATCCGCGGGAGCCACGGTGGATGCAACATCTACTGAAACACTTACATCTGCGGGAGCCACGGTGGATGAAACATCTACTGACACACTAGCATCAGAGGGAGCTGAAGCGATGACAGATGAGGTATCTACTGAGACACCTCCTTCACCGAGAGCGGGAATAGGTGGGGCATCTACTGAGACACTGGCATCAACAAAAGCAGGAACTGCTGGGGCAGCTACTGAAACCTCTCCATCACCGGGAGCAGGAATCGATGGGGCAGCTACTGAAACACTACCATCACTAGGAGTGGTTACAGATAGAACAGCTACTGGGACACCACTATTACCGGGAGCAGCCACTGATGGGGCAGCTACTAAGGCACTTCCATCACTGGGAGCGGATACTGATGAGGCAGCCACTGAGACACCGGCATCAGTGGCAGCTGGGGCGGCGACAGATGAAGTATTTACTGAGACCCCGGCATCAGCGGAAACTGCAATAGGTGAAACATCTACCAATGCACTAGCATCAGCGGAAGCTGGGGCAGCGACAGATGAAGCATCTGCTGAGACACCGGCATTGGCGGGAGCTGGGGTGGCGACAGATGAAGTATCTACTGAGACACTAGCAACAGCGGGGGCCACGGTAGATGAAACATCTACTGACACACTAGCATCCGCGGGAGCCACGGTGGATGCAATATCTACTGATACACTTACATCTGCGGGAGCTGGGGTGGTGACAGATGAAGCATCTACTGAGACACCGTTATCAGCGGGAGCTAGGGTGGTGACAGATGAAGTATCTACTGAGACCCCGTCATCAGCGGAAACTGCAATAGGTGAAACATCTACCAATGCACTAGCATCAGCGGAAGCTGGGGCAGCGACAGATGAAGCATCTGCTGAGACACCGGCATTGGCGGGAGCTGGGGTGGCGACAGATGAAGTATCTACTGAGACACTAGCAACAGCGGGGGCCACGGTAGATGAAACATCTACTGACACACTAGCATCCGCGGGAGCCACGGTGGATGCAATATCTACTGATACACTTACATCTGCGGGAGCTGGGGTGGCGACAGATGAAGCATCTACTGAGACACCGTTATCAGCGGGAGCTAGGGTGGCGACAGATGAAGTATCTACTGAGACACTAGCAACAGCGGGGGCCACGGTAGATGAAACATCTACTGACACACTAGCATCCGCGGGAGCCACGGTGGATGCAATATCTACTGATACACTTACATCTGCGGGAGCTGGGGTGGCGACAGATGAAGCATCTACTGAGACACCGTTATCAGCGGGAGCTAGGGTGGCGACAGATGAAGTATCTACTGAGACCCCGTCATCAGCGGAAACTGCAATAGGTGAAACATCTACCAATGCACTAGCATCAGCGGAAGCTGGGGCAGCGACAGATGAAGCATCTGCTGAGACACCGGCATTGGCGGGAGCTGGGGTGGCGACAGATGAAGTATCTACTGAGACACTAGCAACAGCGGGGGCCACGGTAGATGAAACATCTACTGACACACTAGCATCCGCGGGAGCCACGGTGGATGCAATATCTACTGATACACTTACATCTGCGGGAGCTGGGGTGGTGACAGATGAAGCATCTACTGAGACACCGTTATCAGCGGGAGCTAGGGTGGCGACAGATGAAGTATCTACTGAGACACTAGCAACAGCGGGGGCCACGGTAGATGAAACATCTACTGACACACTAGCATCCGCGGGAGCCACGGTGGATGCAATATCTACTGATACACTTACATCTGCGGGAGCTGGGGTGGCGACAGATGAAGCATCTACTGAGACACCGTTATCAGCGGAAGCTGGGGCAGCGACAGATGAAGCATCTGCTGAGACACCGGCATTAGCGGGAGCTGGGGTGGCGACAGATGAAGTATCTACTGAGACACTAGCAACAGCGGGGGCCACGGTAGATGAAACATCTACTGACACACTAGCATCCGCGGGAGCCACGGTGGATGCAACATCTACTGATACACTTACATCTGCGGGAGCCACGGTGGATGAAACATCTACTGACACACTAGAATCAGAGGGAGCTGAAGCGATGACAGATGAGGTATCTACTGAGACACCTCCTTCACCGAGAGCGGGAATAGGTGGGGCATCTACTGAGACACTGGCATCAATGGGAGCTGGGGCGGTGACAAATGAAGCATCTACTGAGAAACTAGCATCAGCGGTTGGGGCAGTGACAGATGAAGCACCTACTGATACACTAACATCAGCGGGGGCCGCGACGGTAGATGAAGCATCTACTGAGACACTACCCTCAGCGGGAGCTGGAGCAGTGACAGAGGGAGCAGTTACTGAGACTCCGGCTTCAGTAGTATCTGATGCAACGACTGACAAAGTGTCTACTGAAACACCAGCATCAGTGGCAGCTAAGCCGGTCACAGATGAACCATCTACGGAGACACCGGCAGCATCGAGAGTTGAAGCGACAACAGATGAAGCATCTACTGACACACTGACATCAACAAAAGCAGGAACTGCTGGGGCAGCTACTGAAACCTCTCCATCACCGGGAGCAGGAATCGATGGGGCAGCTACTGAAACACTACCATCACTAGGAGTGGTTACAGATAGAACAGCTACTGGGACACCACTATTACCGGGAGCAGCCACTGATGGGGCAGCTACTAAGGCACTTCCATCACTGGGAGCGGATACTGATGAGGCAGCCACTGAGACACCGGCATCAGTGGCAGCTGGGGCGGCGACAGATGAAGTATTTACTGAGACCCCGGCATCAGCGGAAACTGCAATAGGTGAAACATCTACCAATGCACTAGCATCAGCGGAAGCTGGGGCAGCGACAGATGAAGCATCTGCTGAGACACCGGCATTGGCGGGAGCTGGGGTGGCGACAGATGAAGTATCTACTGAGACACTAGCAACAGCGGGGGCCACGGTAGATGAAACATCTACTGACACACTAGCATCCGCGGGAGCCACGGTGGATGCAATATCTACTGATACACTTACATCTGCGGGAGCTGGGGTGGCGACAGATGAAGCATCTACTGAGACACCGTTATCAGCGGGAGCTAGGGTGGCGACAGATGAAGTATCTACTGAGACACTAGCAACAGCGGGGGCCACGGTAGATGAAACATCTACTGACACACTAGCATCCGCGGGAGCCACGGTGGATGCAACATCTACTGATACACTTACATCTGCGGGAGCCACGGTGGATGAAACATCTACTGACACACTAGAATCAGAGGGAGCTGAAGCGATGACAGATGAGGTATCTACTGAGACACCTCCTTCACCGAGAGCGGGAATAGGTGGGGCATCTACTGAGACACTGGCATCAATGGGAGCTGGGGCGGCGACAAATGAAGCATCTACTGAGAAACTAGCATCAGCGGCTGGGGCAGTGACAGATGAAGCACCTACTGATACACTAGCATCAGCGGGGGCCGCGACGGTAGATGAAGCATCTACTGAGACACTACCCTCAGCGGGAGCTGGAGCAGTGACAGAGGGAGCAGTTACTGAGACTCCGGCTTCAGTAGTATCTGATGCAACGACTGACGAAGTGTCTACTGAAACACCAGCATCAGTGGCAGCTAAGCCGGTCACAGATGAACCATCTACGGAGACACCGGCAGCATCGGGAGTTGAAGCGACAACAGATGAAGCATCTACTGACATACTGGCATCAACAAAAGCAGGAACTGCTGGGGCAGCTACTGAAACCTCTCCATCACCGGGAGTAGGAATCGATGGGGCAGCTACTGAAACACTACCATCACTAGGAGTGGTTACAGATAGAACAGCTACTGGGACACTACTAGTACCGGGAGCAGCCACTGATGGGGCAGCTACTGAGGCACTTCCATCACTGGGAGTGGATACTGATGAGGCAGCCACTGAGACACTACTATCACTGGAAGCAGACACTGATGGGACAGGTCCTGAGACACCACCATCAGTGGTAGTGGCAACAGATGGGGCAGTTACTGAGATAATTCCATCACCAGAAGCAGGCACTGACGGGCCAGCAGCTGAAACACCGGCAGCAATGGAGGCCACGACAGATGAAGCGTCTACTGACGCACTAGTAGTTTCGGGAGCTGGAACGGCGACAGATGAAGCATCTACTGAGACACCTCCTTCACCGAGAGCGGGAACAGATGAGGCAGCTTCTGAAACACCTCCATTACTGGAAGCGGACACTGATGGGGTAGCTACTGAGACACCATCTGAGATAACTCCTTGACCAGGTGCGGCCACTGATGGAGCACCAGCAGGAGAAATGGAGACAGATGAAGCAACTCCCTGAACATTTACGGCACCAGTACTTGTAGTTGAAGCTAAACCAGAAACTTCAGATGCAGGTGGACCTGCGTTAGTTGCGTTAGCGTTGGGCGTCACGGCTTGTCCTCCAGTAATCCAAGTAGGAAGCACGTTTGATAAAAACTGAGAAACTGTTTGAAGAATAGATCTTTTTTGTTCTAAATACTGCTGCGCCTGAGTCAACCATGGTGCACTAGCATTTTGAAGTAAGGCCGTCTCGTTATCTAATTCAGCTATTTTGGTTTCTAGCTCTGCACTTAGCCGCTGAATATACACCGCGTTCACATGACTGACTAAGTAATTACTAAAACTGTCTTGCGACACTGAGTCATTTAACAATTTATTTTGTACTAATTGTAAAACCGCTTGGCGATATTCAGACTTAGTACTATTAACATTAAGACCAAGTTCTTCTCCTAAGTATCTGTTAACTGTAGCTTGTTTCACCAAGTCACTGCTATTAGCAGGCAAACCATACTTAGTATACACATAGTTTTTCCAAATGTCTTCTAAGTCCATTGAATCATTGTCTTCTGCAGACTCAAAAGAGTTGACTACAATTGGCTTGTTTTCTTCGATAGTTTTTTGTTCAATCTCTACTAGCTGTTCTTGGATTTTTTCTTGTCTTTTACGTTCTTCTTTGGCAAGTTTTTCTTGCCGTTTGATTTCTTGTTCTTGACGCTTGCGCTCTTCTTTGGCCAATTTCTCCTGTCGCTTACGTTCTTCTTTTTCAAGTTTCTCCTGCAGTTTCCGTTGTTCTTCTGCTAATTTTTCTTCAAATTTACGCTGTTCTTCTTGCAGTTTGTGCTCTTCTTTTTCTGCTTTTTCTCGTAGTTTACGTTCTTTTTCTAAAAGTTTTTGTTCTTCTTTAGCTCTTTTCTGTTGCAATTTAAACTGTTCTTCATTAAATTTGCGTTCCCATGAATCAGCGTCATTCTCTTTTGTGTTATCTTCATCATTGTCTTCTTCATCTTCTTCTTCAGGACTTTCTTTTGACACATTAGATTCATCTGATAAAGATCTTTGCTTCCGTAGCAATATACCTGAAGCACTTTCATCGGGTAGATATTTCGCGCTCACCACACAAAACAAGGACACCTAAAACAATTATTAATAAAATCAGCCTGTGTTACGTAAAATAATAAGCCTCTATAGGCCAATGCTAAGGTACTTGCCATCTAATGAACTATAGATACAAATCTGTTTTTTTTTTACAATTAATTTATGAGTTTACTGTCAAGAAGCAAAGACAAATATTACTAGTATCCAACAAAACCTAAGGTTAAAACATTAATTTCATATAATAACGTCTGATAATACTTACAAGGAGTAGTAAATAAATGATCCTCATTTTGAACAGGTATTGTTGTTTATTTTTGTATAAATAAAAATTTTCATTCAACGCGAAATTCGTTCGTTTCCACACTTTAATATATGTGTACTTGTCGTATGAGCTCGTTCGTTTAAATTTGTTTAGAATTTTGTAGACATGGCCTTTTATACTTCGTAGAGCAATTAACGTAGATAACGTTAGATAATGGCTCCTGTTAAGATAGCTAGTACGTAGTAAAGTCTTCGTCAAACAAAATGTTTTCGCGCAGTCTGACTCAAAGTAAACAGACGTTATAATTTTAATGGCGACAATCTCATCAATGCAGTGAAGAAAGTCTTAACTAAATGTTTAAAACAAACAAGCGGATGTTTGATATTATAAAACGTAATAATCAGAACGGAAATGGGCTCATATACAATATATGGAAGTAATTCTGAAATAAAATTTTATTATTATTATTATTATTATTGTGCGTGTCTAACATCCGTTGGTAAATCTTCTGCTAAAACCATATAATCTTCTGAATACGTTGGCAACATAAGTGTTGTATAATAGTAACCTCATCTATTCTTTTATTACCTGCTAGTTTCTGCTCATACTATTCTAACAAAGGTATCATCATCATATGTAGGTTTCTTAGGTATACCTAAGAAAATATTTTGTTGCACACTGTGCTCCGGTGAAATAATATTTATCATCATTAAAGAATCTTTGTTTGTACATTAGATCAGAAAGTGTTACTGGGTTTTTCTATGGGTTTCCCTCTTGTACGAGTAGTATAGAGTTACAATCGTTACTTTTTATAGGAATAACAAATAGCTTATCGCACATTATAGTCTGAGAGGAAAAAAGGTGCTTACCTTTTTTTTTTCGTTGGGAAAATCATCTAATGATATCCCCCGCTCTTGGGCGGAGTGGGAGATAGTTCGGCACAGTGCCGACACCCGGGCGTCACTTCTGCACGAATCCGGTGCAGGAACCTCGCGAACTTACCATGTCCGGTGAGAACCTGCGTCATGCATGCCAAAGGTGACGACGCCGTGAGGTTTTTCGAACCACGCCTCAAAGAGGAGACTTACCATCATAATTGTAGCGTGGAAGCTGCGCGATGTCTTCTCGTCTAATTCACCACAGTGTCTCAAGACGAAAGTTTATGACCAGTACGCGTTGCCAGAGACGACTTATGGCTTCGAAACGTGGTCACTTACGTGGGCCTTATAAGAAGATTCAAAGTCCCCCAAAGGGCTATGGAAAGGGCTATGCTCAGAGTTTCCTTGCGTGATCACATCAGTAATGAAGATAACCGCAGGAGAACCAAGGTTACCGACATAGCTCGAAGAGTCGCCAAACTTAAGTGGCAATGGGCAGGGCACATTGCACGCAGAACAGATGGTCGATGGGGACGAAAGGTTCTGGAGTGGCGACCACGTACCGGAAGACGCAGCGTTGGAAGGCCTCCAATAAGGTGGGCCGATGACCTTGTCAGGGTCGCGGGAATCCGATGGATGCGTGACGCACAGGACCGGTCGTTGTGGCGACGACTTTTTATTTTCTTTGTTTTTGACATTACGAGCATGGCAGTTAGGAGTTTGTCATGCTCACTTAAATGTCTCGCTGTTGGTGGCGCGTGTATTGGGTCATTCGGTTCCCTTGAAAATGGTTGAGCTGAGTGGGGCTGATGCACGCGTCATGCTCGTGAACGGGTGCCGTCAGTTGAGACTGGTCATCTCTTAGCTGCCAGTAGCTTAATTCAGTTTTTATCTTTTAATATAGTTTTAATTTTAATTTTATTATCTACATTGTGCTCACATAATAAAAGCAACATGAAATAATGTAAACAAACATTATATGTAACACATAATATGATTTAAAAGAGTTTCCATGGAGTTTCTTGCACGTTCTTCTCCATAGAGATCTACGCTTTGGAACGTTCAATTTAGCTTCACTTTTCTTGGACTGACCGACATTTGACTATTCAAAAGTGCCTACATTTGGTCTATTTGAAATAAATGATTTTGAATTTGAATTTGAATTTGACGCTTGGGGGAGGCCTATGTCCAGCAGTGGACGTCTTTCGGCTGATATGATGATGACGATGATGAACCAGCTCTGGGTGCACTCTGGATATTTTGAAAACTCTCAATAGTCCGGGGTTTCTAAAAAATGGGCGCAAGTAATTCTTTTACCTCTCATCATCCAATAGAATACGATATTATGAGGCTGAACTGACCTATCAATCAATATTAAGTACCCAACTGTCGTTTTTGCGGCAGACAAAACTTATTCTCGTGACTATGTAATGGTTTCATGAGAATATCATTCCTTAAGGTGGTGCATCACGACTCACATTTTCACTGTTTTTCATACAACCGCTCATTACTGATTATGACTTTATTACACACTTTTCATTAGATATTTTGGAAACACAGTATCTTGTGGATATTATCTAGGTTTCTAAAGAAAACAATTTCTAAATTTGTGTAAAACTAATCCAGTAAAAACCTCCAAAAAAATGTCCTATTTTGTATGAACTTTGACACTTCATAATTTGCCTAAAAATTTAAAAAGTCAAAAAAGTACTCCTCTAGAGACCTTGCAAATTTTATTAAGATTCTAAATGATGACAACTTTTTCCAAAAACTTTTAAGGGTTTAAAAAAACAGCTATTTCCTGGAGCAAGTTTTGTGAAATTTTCGAGTAAATCTCGGAATTACCGAATACTAACAGAGTTTCCAGGCGTTATCTCTCTTTTTTTGCGTTGCCTTTTTGTCAAACATTGCGTTGGATTGCATTAAATGAAGTAACAAGCTTTTAAACCATTTTCAATGTTTACGATAAGCTAGTGGAGAAGGACCCTCTTAATGTGTATTTTACAGTTGTCCTTGATGGCCTCACTGAGCTAACGCAAACGATTGATGGATTACGTGAAAGCTGATATGGTGGAGCTAAATATTAAGATGACGTGTGAAAAAAGACTGGCGATGTATGATGATACTCGATACATAGATTTATATGAAATTAAGCTGTCCCTCGCGGTTTCATCGGCATCTTTGGTTACTGCTCCGCTCCCGTGGGTCGTAGCGTGATGTTATATAGCCTTCCTCGATAAATGGGCTATTCAACACTAAAATAATCTATCAATTTTAACCAGTAGTTCCTAAAATTAGCGCGTGCAACTTATCAAACAAATCAACTCTTCAACTTTATAATAGTTGCAGTTTATAGCAGTTGTTTAACCGAAATAGTACAAAATTTTATGGATGCTCAGATATAATCAAATTATCTGAACTAGTTGAAGGATATTATATAAGTTAAAGAAATTCAAAAAACAGCAAATGAGAATAAACCTCTCGGCTCGGCTTGGAGCGAGTGGCAGTGTCAGACTTTTACTGATTAAAACCCACCTGTCCCTTACCGTATCAGGGCCATGGTAAACTCTGCCGAAAAATCTCGCTACCCTGACTGACATCGGACGTATTACGTGACTTCGCGATTTTGCAAAGTACGTACCTACATGAAGATAGCTTTTATCCACAGCTTTGCCCGCGTACATAAAAGCATTATTCCTGAGTGGCATAAGTTATAACTTATGCCACTCAGGAATAATGCAGCTTTCTATCGGTGACAAAATTTTAGCAGCCGGACCAATACTTCCAGAGATCACCTCAAAAAATAAACTTAACCTCTTTATAATATTGTGTAGATTATTGAACGCTGAATCCTCGTACAACTTAAATCTCTTGTTGCCAGGGTCAGTCAGGACAAATTTACGTAATGAGATCACGTGCATTTACTTGTGGCTCCGAACTTATCTAAGAGATTAAATTGTTTGTATGCTACGCCTATTGTACACCAAATGACTTTCGGAAATTGGGTATTAAAATTTTAAGAAACGTACGCAGAATTTTTAGAATACTGGGATATTTTTGTAAACTACTTATTGTTTTGTTCTTTGTTAAGTTGGAGTATACACAATGAGATAAAAGTGCTACGGTAGCCCGCGAAATTCAACTTAACATAATGCTTTTGCATTTTGCAGTTAGTATGCAGTTGTCAAAAATATGATTCACGTAATTATAAATAACTAGGTTTTCCATATAAACTTTAGACCCTCGTTTCATCTCTTTAGGGAGCGAATTTTGAAAAATCATCTCTTAGTGCTCGCCTACGTCATAAAAGGAAACCTTGTGCAAAATTTTACGCTCCTTGTCCTAGTAGTTTCGGATATGCGTTGATATGTCAGTCAGTCAGTTTCACCTTTTATTTATATAGATTATAATCATCAAATCAACCCTCTCTGTCCATCTAATCCAGTTTGAAAGAGAGTCTATGGGAGAGCTTACTATTGTCTCACTTAAGGCAGTCTTCGAATGGGACGAAGTCAATCTGGTCAAATTCAATGCTGCCAAAACACAAGCGTGTCTGTTCACCGGCCAAAGGAGCCTGTTTACCTAGGCTTTCAGAACGTGTCTTTGAAGTTCGCCGACCACCTTCATTTATCACTTTCTTGGGAGATGAAATTTCCTCAAACCTTAACTTTAGGCAGTTCATTGAGTCCAAAGCCAAGGCAGCTGCTAGAAAACTCGGTGTTCTTGCAAAGGTCCAGTGGTACTTCACATATGGACAGCTTCTAATATTATACAAAGCACAGGTCCGATCGTGTGTGGAGTACTGTAGCCACATATAGACTGGTGCTGCAAAATGCCGTCTGGCAGCTTTGGACTCAGAGGAAAGGCGTGAGAAGAGGCTAATTGTTAATCCAGATTTGGTTAACACCAATCTACAAAACCTGAAGCCCAGACGTAGGATAGCCCGCCTTTCGGTATTTTACAGGATGGATTTTGAAGAGTGTGCGCAGGAAGTACATGACTTCATTCCACCATCACCTTTCTACCATCGGACAAGCCGACGTACGACAAGTGTCCTCCCTTACGTTGTTAACACCTCTGCGGTCCAGACTAAGCGAATCGCCTCGTCGTTTATACTGCGTACATCAAAGAATTGGAACATTTTGCCTGCTGCGGTCTTCCCATACGATTATAATTTAGGTGTCTTCAAGGCTAGAGAGGATAATCTTAATAAACTAGTGCGATTCGCCTTCAAAGATTGCATCACTGCTTACTATCATGTGGAATCGCAGTCAAGCACTGGTTAATATCATTAAAAAAAAAGGAAAACCTAAATTAATGACCATTTAATGCTATTTAGCTTTAAATAGTCTAGCTCTCTCTCTCTTTAGCTACTATTTAGCTTTTAATCAACATCAGTCATAGAGTAGGGCACAGTAGGATAGAGAAGGGTAGAGTAGGGTAGAGTTAGGTAGGGTAAAGTAGAATCGAGTAGTCAGTTGACCAGAGCGAAGCTGCGGGCAAAATGTAGTATTATTATACATTAGAAAACTTTACAGTAACGTAGCATATAAACGTCAGAATAAAATATAGGCCATAATTATAATGAGAGTAAGTAACAATCCCACACAGGTGAAACCGCTAGTAGAAGACAGTATAATTATGTTTTAAGTCTCTACAATAACAACTGAAAAAAAGAAATGGTTTGACGTAAGCAGCGAACTACTTACAACTACCATACTTAAAAATACATTATCCAATATAAACATTTTATTTTAACGAGATATGTTTTACGTACGTATAAGAACCTGGTAAAATAATAGTAACTAGCTTTAGGCTACTTATAAAGAAACTAAACAAACAATAATCACGAAATCACAGAAACTATAACACCCACATACTTAAAATTTGGCAGGTTGCTTCCCTTATACTCCACTCCTAAGGAAGTAAAACGGGGTTTCAAGCTTTGTATAGAGAAACCTACTATCACGCGGGTGAAGCCGCTGGTAGAAGCTACTGGTATAATAAAGATAGCATAGTCGGCCTTATAATGTTCCCACTGTTGGGACTCAGGCTACCTCTCTAGAAGAGGGAATGGGCCCGTAATACACCACGCGGGCCCAGTGCGGTTTGGTGGATGTCACATGTCTTCGAATTTTTGGTTCGAGGACGATGTTTTTCTTCGCCGTTTTGAGAGCAGTGGTTATGAAATAAATTACACAAAGTAATGCGCCTGGCCGGGTTTGAACCCGCAACCTACATCTCGTAAGTTGGGGCCGTTACCACGCGACCACCACTGCTCTCCAGTATAATATAAAGTACACAATTATATCAGAACTATGAACAAATTTTAACTGTCTAAACTTGGTCGTATGACTCTCCCTGATAGGAAAAACTTAAGACACACGTTTTTAAGAGATAATGAAACACGTGTGTGTTATACATAATACATTTTAATAACAACGCAAATATAAACATATCACCATTTTAAGCCATTTTTATTTATTTTGCCTTCAAACTGAATAAAAATTTTGTGAAAGTTCCTACAGCCAATTTCACTCTGGAACTCGCATTGACCATTTTATGCTATTCTAAATTGTAAGGCGCTTAGTAAATCGTATTGTTATGTGGTACCTTATCCATAACTAACCCACGTATTTCAAGGGCGGATATACCATTGTTGGCACGGTGGCATAGGTACTCATAATCCTGATTGCAGTTGGATCAAGATTTGTACTTGCATAAAGATTATTAAGACATCTTTTTTTAGGTAGGAAAATCATCCAATGTCATTTCCCCGTTTGGGTGGACGAGTTGGGTGTATCAGACTTCTACTGACTAAAAACCCACTCTTGTTCCTTCTTTGCCTTTCATACCAGGGTCGGGTTTTCCTTTCAGAAACAAACCCATGGCCCCAATAGGCATCAACCCTGCTGGGTTATATTATCGTCATTATTAAGACATCAAAAGCTTTTCTAATACTGTAGTCCTAAATTCTTTTTCTACTTTGTGTCTGTAGAAATAAATCTTGTTGTCATGGTAAACATCAATGATGTTCAAAAAAGATTATCCGAGCTATCTCTCTTCAAAAAAAATATAACCAAACACGTGAGGGAACCATTATTGAATTTTCTTGCGACAAAAATTACTAAAGTCTGTAGCCCTTGTAGATTGAAATTTATAGCAAAATCAAAAGCGCAAAATCAAACAACAACAAACACACAAAAAAAAACACATCTGCCCGATGTTATATTAATTCATGAATCCCCAAGCGACACCCGGTGGCCGCGCATCTATTGTCTTACTAGCTTTGCCCGCGCGGCTTCGCTCCCGCTCTTCCCTACTCCACCCTACTATACCCAACTCTACCCTACTCTACCCTACCCTACCCTACTCTACCCTACTCTACCCTACTCTACCCTACTCTACCCTACTCTACCCTACTCTACCCTATTCTACCCTACTCTACCCTACTCTACCCTACTCTACCCTACTCTACCCTATTCTACCCTACTCTACCCTACTCTACCCTACTCTACCCTACTCTACCCTACTACTCTACCCTACTCAACCCTACTACTCTACCCTACTCTACCCTACCCTACTCTACCCTACTCTACCCTACTCTACCCTACTCTACCCTACTCTACCCTACTCTACCCTACTCTACCCTACTCTACCCTACTCTACCCTACTCTACCCTACTCTACCCTACTCTACCCTACTCTACCCTATTCTACCCTACACTACCCTAATTTTTTTTTCCATAAGAACCTTCTCCTCACAATAACAATCACAACAAAAAAAAAATCAGCCAAATCGGTCAAGCCGTTTTCATGCCAAGTCGTGACAACGGAAAACGGGGCTCATTTTTATATATATAGATAGACTATTGTGTCTCTAATTGACGGTATCTGAAGGGTTAAATTTGACAATTCTCATTTCTGATGACATCACCTGTTTTATTTTTGAGTTGTCGACGTAGCGACGTAACCTACCCTAAGTACCAAAAATTTTTCTCTTCAATCGACTGGGCCTTTTCTGTATTAGGTATGTTGGATCAATTCACAGTCCAGCCAACCAGACCACTGACCTGACCAGTCCTTTAAAAGGAGCGGCTGTCTATCTGAGCTCTACAGCCCAGCCCCAGTAGCTGGGCTCACTCCTTGGTAAGACTGATGCCAGATTGTCTGACTTCTAACTACCGTGACTGACACCAGTGTGACCTTATTTTTAGGAGATGTCTTGATTTTTCCATAATTCTCTTGATCTGCTGATTTTATTAGTAAATCACCTGATATTTGTGTTTTTACATAAATATATACCGACTGAACTTACTATGAACGTTATAAGGTCAAACTATATTAGGTCAAAGAAATACATAAGATGTAAAAACCTGTCGAAAATACAGGTAGGTAAGTACGCAGCAAAAAATCCCTTATGTACCTACGTCTAAATCGTTGAGTACATAGACACCTACGTTTTAAACACGTGTTATACCGTTTACATATTACTGAAGATTTTAGAGTTCCTCATACACAAAGTTTGGTGTTTCGAACGCCTAATAGCAATATAATTTTACGAATAACTGACAGGCCTGTTGGTCTAGTGGTTAGTAGCCCTGACTGCTATGCCGAAGGTCGTGGTTTCGATTCCCACCCAGGACAAATGTTTGTGTGATGAGAAAGATCATTTGTTCTGTGTCTGGTTGTAATTTATGTATAGTATGTATGTATTTAGAAAAATAAAAGTAGGTTTATCTGTTGTCTAGTACTCATAACACAAGCTCTGCTTAGCTTGAGACTACATGGCGTTGTGTGGTAGTTGTTGAATATTATTATTACTATTAACTTAAAGTTATCAGTCCACTGACCTCTCCTATTTACCACCCTGGACTAGCCGCCGTCAAAGTGCTTTTGTGCCCGCTTGTTATTCGAACATTTGGCGCTGTCGGCCGTAGCGAGTGTTGGCAAGTGTCTACGGTACTAAAACTAATAATGTCGCGCCACTTACAATATACATAAGACCTTATTTTTCACTGGTTTTATATAATTCACTAGCTTTTGCCCGCAGCTTTGCCGTCGTCATCTCTGTAGCCTTTTCCCAACTAGCTTGGGCTCTAGCAAGCACTAGTTTATATCAATCAAAAAAAAAAGAAAGTCTAACTGGTTGCAGCTGAATATCGCTGTTTTACAAAGACCTCTACAGCCTAGTCACAGGCAACCTGATATACTAATGTCAGACTTTCTGGCATCTGATAACTACAAGTAACGACACTCGTCTCCTTGTAACACCAGCACCCACGGCTTATGAGCTTTCCGTGGAGTGTCACTATCCTACCTGCCTATATCCTAGACAAACTTAGACTTTTTCGCATTGGTACTTGCCTGGTTTTGAACCCGCAACCTCAACCTTGCATGACAGGCACTAGGCCATCACGACATCAATGATTGATTTTAGTTGTAAAATAAAACATTTTGTTTTTTTTTTTAATATTGAATTAGAATTTTGTGTCACAAAGATTCGTCAGCAAGTCCATCTAGTATAATTATGAACTTTATAGGCTTTATTTTTCAGTCTTTTTTTTCAGAATCATCTGCTTTTTTTGGAGGAGAGAAATCATCAAATGGCTTCTCCCGCTTTGAGAGGGAGTGTCAGACTTTTACTGACTAAAACTAACGATGTCTTTCAATTGCCCTTTGTTATTGACATGGTAACTCTCAAGCAACTCCGCAGACCTAAAGGTCTGGTTGCAATATTGTAGAACCCTGAGTTTTAAAATTCCACTCGCACATGTTTTCCTTTCACAATTTTTCCAAGATTACATTATACGTTTGCAACCAAAGTAACTCGAATATTGTGGGGCTAAATATACATTATTATCTAACTAGTGTTTACATAACGAAACACAGGTGTAATGCGTAAGTAAACGATCGTGCTCTTAAAGTGCCTATCATGAAATACAGTATTCATGACGTTTGTTTTCTTTACATTAATTTATTTGCAACCTAATGTTTTATTTTCTTTATTTTTTCTTTGGATTTTGCATAGTTGTCAAAAAATAAAACACCTGTTTTGATATTCGATGTTTTTATTATTTAGGTACGTTATGCATTATGTAATTACATAAATACCGTTTATGTAATAAAATTATTATTTTATTGTTTCTATCAGTTTCGTTCCAAGTTACATTCTAGGGTCTTTCTCAAATGGACATTTTATTTTTTAATGAGTTTAACCAGTGTCGAGTTAAGAAAGTACTTTCGTTTTCCATTGCCTACAATGTGGATGTACTACATTCTATAATATTTGCAGTAGGTATTTAGCAGTAAGACACAGCAGTGCAGCAGTGTTCGGTGGCAGTTACTGACACCGAAAACTTTTTGATCATCATCACGAGCACATACTCATGATGACGATTAAGAAGTGTTCGGTTAAGTGGAAGCAACTGGACACAAGAAAGATTTACGTATGCGCAGGGATTGGGTGATTCCATACTGGTTCTATATGAATCAAATAATCATGGGTAGCTTGTATCTGAAACAAGACACAAAATTGTCCACGTTTGCGCCCTGAATAAATGTATCGAGTCAACCTTCTCGGCAAGTTTCGCTGAAGTAGTAAACACTGCAATAAAACTCTCAGCTCCGATAAATTCCGCATTTTCATAGCGGTTATACGTCTCATTTTAAGACATACGTTCGCACACACAAAGCCTCATTCCCTCCATAGGAAGAACACAGGCAACCCCCCCCCCCCCACAAGTGTGCGTCACATCCATCAGATTCCCGCGACCCTCCCCAAGCCATCGGTCCACCATGTGGTTACAACGCTACATCTTCTGATACTACTCCAGAACCTTTCGTCCTCATTGACTATCTGTCTTGCGAGCAATGTGGGCCCCTGCCATTGCCACTAAGGTTTTGCGATTCTTCGGGTTATGTCGGCAACCTTGGTTCTCCAGCGGATATCTTCATTTCTGATGTGATCACGCAAAACTCCGAGCATAGCCCCTTCAATTGCCCTTTGGTTGGATGACTTCAAGTCTTCTGATAAGGCCCATTGTAAGCGAACACGTGTCGGAGCCATATGTCATCACTAGCATCACGCACTGATCATAGATTTTCGTCTTGAGACAATGTGGTATATCGTTGGTAAGTACTAAAAGATATTGTTCTAAAATACAATTGTCACCTGTATTTCAATATTTCCACTATACAAAACACCAATAGCTAAACTAAGTTAGATTTAGCTCCTCACGCTGAGGTACGTACATATATAAAATGAAAGTCTCATCCTTACTAATATTATAAAAGCGAAAGTGAGTTTGTTTGTTACGTCTTCACGCCTAAATGGCAAAACCGATTTTGATGAAACTTGGTACACGGATAGACCATGTCCTGGAATAGGACATAGGATACTTTTTATCCCGGAAGTATGTTCTCTTGGGATAATTTTCTGCTATCACGCGAGCGAAGCCGCTGGAAGCAGCTAGTTACGAATGAATACGTCAACTACGGGAGCTAAGCTAAACGAACTAAACCTAGCTCTTGGTTTGCAAGCGGCTTAAAGGTCTTGACCTTTGCGGCTTGCAGAGCTAATATTGTAACAAGTTACAAAATTAGCTCCATAAAACTCTTGGTACACGTAATCCGTACCCACGCAGACAGTCTAACGAAGCAATTCAATTAGCTACCCGCATACCACTCCACCTGTACTGCAACTAAACGCAATCAAATTTCCATTTTATTTCAGGAAACAATTATGATATTGGCGCGTGTACGGCTTAGGTGGATTAAGAAATTATAATAATTTCATGTTTGCATCGATGAACGATAATTATTTTATGTTTAAGTTTATTAACAATTCTTGGATTGTTAATTTTATTAAACTTTTCCGATGAAAACCTAATTTTAATGTTGGTAGAAATATTTGATATTATTCTGTTGTAATAAAATACTATCTATACTAATACCTATAATAGAGGTATAAAGATTGTTTTTTTTTTTAATTTTTTTGTTTGATCTCTGAAAGTTTTGGTCCGATTGTTAGAATTTTTTCACCGAAAGAAAGCTGCTTTATTCCTGTGACATAGGCTATACCACGTACATAAAATATTTAATTCTGAATTTTAATACTGTGAGGTATCCATGATCACGGTTCAATCGTATAATGTTTGAAACCTATGATGGTTGCGGCAGTTTACTAAATTCTCTTATTCGTCGAGATGAATCAGCTTGTTGATCATGTGAACCCAAGTATTTGATAACGACATTACGACATATACAACTTCAACAAAACATGTCAGTACAGTATAAAGCGATTATATGTAATCTTTGTTATTTTCCACTAACAAGCACACAGAAACCGCTTGACTTTTGTTGTCAGTACCCAGTTATATTAAGAGCTATTCGATTACCCTGAAAATTATATTATTTGTTTCATGATACTAGTTTCGCCGCCGCCGCCGGGATTCCGGCCACCGTAGACGCGGGCTTGCGGACGGCCAGCCATGGGTAACTCGCTGTCCGACCGTCCGGTAACTGTCCGGACCGAGCCCAAGACGTCGATGACGCGCACTGTTCCCGCGCTCCTCAAGGAGTTGTCAGCAACAAAAGGGGCCCAGCTGGGTCGAAGCATACTGGGGCCAGGGTTATCCAAAAGGCTCGAGGCTCGGTATGAAGGCTAGAAGGAACAGGGTGGGTTTTTAGTCAGTAAGAGTCTGACACTATCTCCCGATCCGCCCAAGAGCGGGGGTTGACATTGGTGATTTTGCCCACCATAAAAAAAAAATCATACTAGTTTTTAATCTTATGAATATCATATATTTACTAATATTTGTAGACTGTATTGATCGTTGAATCAGTGCGAAGAATTTACTGTTACACAAAGCAAGTGTATAAGTACTTACTTATTTATCTTTTTTAAATTACTTTAATCACAACTAAAGTCATTATTTATTATATGTATATATTACACATTACAATATTTATTTTATTTTATTGTTATAAACTAGTGCTTGACTGCGATCTCATCTGATGGTAAGCAGTGATGCAATCGTTGATTGTTCACAACCATAAAACTGTGTATAATCTTCACGCAAGCGTCCACAAGCGCATAATTAGGAATACGCAACTATGAAGCTACGCGTCCAGGAGAGTAGGCCTAAACCACGGGCCTAAACGCTACAAATCAGCCGCCATGTCGAGGATGGACATTACTAGAAATCTCTCCGTCGCTAGAGGATAGGTTATATAAAATCCTTGCACTACGATCAAACCAGAGTCAAAACAAATTGTAGTCTATTATTGATGGCATTACTTTCAATTTGATACTAAACTATGACAACTAACATGAACGCGCATGATAACACGATGTTTATTAAAAACATAACAACCCTTTTATAATTTTATTTACCAGCAATAAATTTTAACCCTTCAGATACCGTCAATTAGAGACACAATAGTAAGACAATAGATGGGCGGCCACTGGTGGTCGCTTGGGGATTCATGAATTAAAATTTCATTACTTTCTACATATAACTTAGTGAAGACATCGTAATCTATAGAACCTGTACTTAGATTATATTGAGCTATTGAATTTAAACTACCCAAATAAAGCAAAGTAAAATAAATAAAAAAAAAGTAATTTAAACCTGAACGCATCACATATAAAAAGATCATGCATTCCGATAAAATGAAAAAATTGCTGTCGGTATCTGAATTTTCGGATAGCTTGAGACTTACAGTGAGGAGCTAAGGTCAGGGATAAATGAGTTACATGGAGGCAGTGAGCACCGTCACCGATTGCGTCCAACCTCCCAGAACTTTAACCAAACTTGTGAATGCAAATGCAAACAAACAGTAGGTAGCTATGCCATATCAAATAACAAGAACAGTTTGAATTATATTCGCATATCATAATACACTCTGGCCTCCTCTCTAGAAGCGCGAATGGGTCATCCACCACGCGGTTCCACAGTGTTTTGGCAAATTATTTTATCCAACGACGTCTCTCGCTCTAGAGTTGACGTGAGGGCTTGTCAGACTTTTACTAACTAAAACCACACCCATTCCATCTTTGTCTAACGTTCCAAGACCTCGTGTTTCCCTTTTCCTACTCTTTTTGCTGAAACCCTACGAGTTTTGATGTCAAATCTTTGAGAAGCGCATAAAACACGCAATGATTTACTTATATCTGAATACGTTATGAAAGTTGTTTCAATATTATTTGCAATTCAGCAAAGTATGTGTAAGCAAACTGCACTAAATGCCACAGTCTAGTAACTATAATAAGTATCTACCTATAATATAATAAACATTATAGGACAGAGATAACAGACACGCAGTAGAAACATCGATTAACCCTTCAGATACCGTCAATTAAAGACACAATAGTAAGACAATAGATGCGCGGCCACCGGGTGTCGCTTGGGGATTCATGAATTAATAAATGTAAAACAATAGTGTACATTGTTTTTTATATAATTGATTACAATCCAGCCTAAAAGACAAATATATGATATAGATAAGCAACTTATTTTTATGCGTTACTGATACCTAATCATAAAAGTAAGAATCGATTTCGATAGGGATCTCTTGAACTGTTAGACAAGCCCATGGCATTTTCTTAGAGTCAAGCATTGAAAAAACACTTGTATTTACGCTAGAATTTCTTTAAGTTTCTCTATCCTTTTTCATTCTAAGGTATAGCAAAAATATGTACTAACTTTCAATCATTCGAGAGCTTGAAAGGATCTTGGGTGGACAAAATGTGCACCCACATACTTTTTTATACTAATCGGTAGAAAAGAAGAACATCCCTCATACCAGATTCCGATCTTACCTAATATAATCGTTTTTACATTAATCATAACCATTTTACATGCTATTAAAACCAAACAGAACTAAAACAGAAAATCAAATTATTTTATCTCAGAAAATCAAGTTTAACCATTTGCAACTCTACCGTTCCCATCGCAACTAAATAAGACACCTACAAATAAGCAAATAAAACTTTTCTGTAAAAACATCATGTATCGTATGATAACCTGTTATTATAACACTCCTTCTGTTGTTCAGACAAACAAGTGCTGTTGTTGACTGTACACATCTTATCTCCTTTATGACTGCATACTCTTTCCATTTGGGAAAACCTCTGTGTATATAGTATACACTACAGGTGGTAGCATATAATCCAATAGACAAACAGTACACGTATAAAAGGAGATAGTTTCGCTCTTAAACAATAGAAACGAAGTGAACCTGCTAGTATTACGAACTCGAAATATAACGAACAATATAATACTTCAAATATGTCTGCGAAAATCGTTTTAGTACTTTGTGCATTGGTAAGTGACTCATATTAATCTGAATTATAATTTTACAGTAGCATCTCATCTCTAAAGAGTTGTGGGTCATCTCTAACAGCAGTTCTGTTATTGATAACGTTGGCCGAAAATATTTTGGACCAAAATAATTTGTCATTGTAAACTCTAGAGTCAAACATAATTTTACATTTTACAGTCACGTGTAGTGCAAGCGTCCGAAATATCCCCAAAGTTAAAAGGACTTAAAAAAAAAGTCAAGATTAATAACTATAATTTGAATATTTTCCAACAGATCGCCTGGGTGTCGTCAGTTCCTGCCCAACCCGGCGCAGGTATTGGCGCCTGGGGTGGTGGTGGTGGCGGCTGGGGAGGAGCTGGTGGCTGGGGCGGTGCTGGGGCAGGTGCCTGGGGTGGTATTGGTGCTGGTGCTGGCGCTGGCGCCAACCCATGGATCCCACCATGGGTGTCGTCCGCCCCCTGGTACCCGCAGTGGGTTCCTTGCACGGTTGTCGGCAGCTCTTGCGTGGATTGCAACACTAAAGTTGTGTGCACGAAAGTCGGTGGTCTCCAGCGCGCCTGCACTGACCCCACTCTCCCCTACTGCAACGCTGGCGCGTGCTCCGCTACTCCCTCTGTAGGTTGTGGACCCCCCGCTGTCAACGCCAACGACGCCGTCGCTCCCCGCACCGTTGCCACTGTCTAAATATACGATGTAATGGCATATGTTCCAACCTCTTATAGCTGGTACTTCTTTCTCAAAAAAAAGAATTACGACTCTCCATAGTTTTTATTTTATAAAATTGTTTTGGTTGCCACTCTTTCAAAATTGTAAATATATTAAGATACTATCTTTCATTTTCAGTTACTGTTAAAAACCATTTGTATTATACTTATAATTTATGAATTCTTAGTTCTTAAAAGGAGTCAATAAATAAATTAATTTAAGTTTTAGTATTTTTATTGTTTAAGATACCTCACTTAATGCCTAGATAAATTACCTTGAAGGGCATGAACTGGAAATTCTCTAAAACTTCAATATACGAGTAGCATAGAATGTTCTGTGTGATTTTCCTGCTAAACAACTAATGAATATTAAAATTCTCTTACACTTAAAGGCCCAGTATCTTTCCCAGCAACATCCACCTCTAAACGTACGAGTATATAAAGTATACATATACATATGTACAAAATTATTTTGAGTCATACCACTATTCGTAAACCAAGACAATTGCAAGTTATTCATCGAAATTTACAACTAAGAAATGGATCGAATAGCTTGTAAAGGCCAATGCTTAAGCTTCTACTTATATATAACTTAGGAGCATACTAAAGTTACTATTGATTCACCCACCCTGTGTTGTTAAAGTAGCAACATTGAAATTGCTTTTAAAACCTACTTCTTCCGCTTTACTTAGTGCCTAAAGTAATCTAATCAAAGACTAACATTGAAAAAAAGTTGGTTTTTAATGCTCTTAATTTTTAAGTATCGACTTTATGGCATTTTTATCAGCCTCTTAACTAAACAGTTGTAGAAGATACATACAGGTATTCCTCACATCGCGGTGAAGCATCAAAGTAACCTCTGACCTACAAGAACAAAAATATATAAATAGCACAATAGATCTATACAGGTCGAGCTACACCAACACATAGACCCGAACTTGAATTTGTGTCTACTGATTGAAAAAAATCTCTTGATTCATTATACAACTTGTACTTAAACCAGTTAAAGTAAATGTATCAATATACCGAAATTACGAGTAGCATGACTGATGTATGATTCACACAACTCATTCAAAATCAATATCAGAACAAGAATTCTAAAATAGGCATATTTTGTATATTACTCACAAATGTTCCCTCAAATCCTTATCTATTGTCCACTTGAGAACAATATTGAGTAATGGAACAGATTGAAGTATGAATAAGATTATGATAAGCCTAAGATAAATAGAATGTATAAAAAGGTAATGCAAGAAAAATTTTGCTCAAATTGAAGATAAACACGGATACACGATGGCACACATTCAACACGTCTTGGTCTTGGCAGTACTGGTATGTATAAATATTATTTAAGCCTGCAATACATATTGGCCAAGCTTAGGCCAATGCGAGCCTAGGCAAATTCAAGATAATTGACACAAGGCAAGCGCTACTGTCTACGAACGGCTGCGACTTGTGACAAGCTACGCCAAATGAAGTCTATACACGTTAGTGCTTGTCTTTACTCAACCAACTAGGCGAGCGACACCGAGCGATAGCAAGACAAGGCAAATTTACTGTCTAGATGTTGGTATTGGTCTTTACTCGGCAATCCTCGGCCAACGTATATTGCAGGCTGTACAAATATTAGCATAATTTACTTTCTATTAAAATGTAGCGCACACACTAAGATTTCTATAAGTATGTGAAAAATGTTTTAATAGATCTTGTACTATTTTTCGGTTGGACGTCATGCGTAGTCAGTAGATCGAAAATCCGAAGATCAGTCCAGTCATATCTTATTAATCACTACTTAATTAGGAACTAGGTCGTGGAGCTCAGATAAAATATTGGTACAGCTGCACACTCGGTTGGATTGGAATCCGACTCGGTGGTCGGATTTCAGGACTACCGAGTAGGTGAGCAAAGCCTAAGATTGACTGTCCGTTTCTGGTTACAGCGACAAAATGGTATTTGGCAAATGACTTTTGACTGTTATGTCTTCGTTCTTTCTATTTTAGAGATTACTACAATTATGACTTTTGGTGTTTCGGGTTAAAAATATTGTAAATGTAACATCAGTTTTCTCCTTCCAGTGCATCCTTGCTGTTTCTCTCACACAAGCATCTCAAGATGGTCAACATATCCACGGCAAATGGTCCATGGTTGGCAGACCTCACCAAGATTCAGAGCCCTCATGGGTTACCTGTGACTTCACTGTTGTCCCAAGGATGCGCTGCCATGATTGTCACACTAAACTGATCTGCAAGAGAGTTGGAGGTCTACTGCTCGACTGTCCGAGCTCCTACGCCCCTTACTGCAACAATGGATTTTGTTCACCTGTACCAAGTGTGGAATGTGCCTAAGTTATATAATGTTTGAAGAAAATCAATAAATGACTGAAAGCTGCAACAATATTAATTCCTTTTTTTGTCTTCAAACGTCCTGTTTCTTAATTAGAATTTTTGTTTACGTCATTAATAAAGGAACATATTTTTATACAAGGTGTCAGGGACAGCTCTCCGCAAATTTTAAGGTTTTGCTTAGTAGACAAAACTGAACAACCTTCCATATGTGTTTTTTGTTTTCAGGAAACGAAAAAAAAAACGGTATCTCCATACAAACTGTCCAATCAAGTTTATAATTTTGTATGGTGAGGTTGTTTTATTTTTTCGTTACCTGAATAAAATCTTGTGGAAGGTTGTTCAGTTTAGTTTGCCGGAATAACCCTTAAAGTTTACGGAGGGCTGTCCCTTAAGCCTTGTATAAAAAGGTAACAATATTTCTACAGAACCGACGCGCACTGGCCCGTCATGATGGATTACAGCCCATTCCCTCTCTTAAAGTGGAGGCTGAACTTCAGCCTCCTCTCGTAGTAGTAACATTATAAGGCGGATTATAGAACTATAGTATGATTACTCCTACTATTGAATAGTTTTCTCTCTCTCGGTAACTGAGAAGTGTTTCAACCCCCGATCATTTGCAACTTTGAGTGGTAGGGACCGACGATGCCCTGATGCACTCGTGAACGGTCTCAGGCTCTCAGCAGACTTAATTTTCTCTGTCGTTGTCAGAAATGAGACCACCTTTCTTGCCCTCTGGGTGATGTATGCCGATGAGTTGCTAAATTTTAATGATTTTAATTAGTTTATTTAAATACTAGCAGTTTTCATGTCTTTGCTCATATGAACCTAATAATTTATCAGGAACGTAAAGTCAAGTGTATTCAAAAGAGAACTATCCATTTATTTTAACAAAAAAAAAAAAAACATAAAGAACAAATTCGGTCAAAATTTAAAATTAACAATTTGAGCAAGTTAAGATTGCATGACTGCCGAAGATTGCCAAATTGGACAAGTTTTGGGTTTCTAATTAAGAATTTCTCAGCCCCAGGACAAGGTTCTAGTTGCATCATTGCATGTGCCTCTCTGGCAATAAGCTTACCAGGGTAATACTGTGCGGATAGCCAAGACGACACGATCAAGCATTCGGTGAAACATACGCTGGAGCTTACGGTGGAGTATATGGTGGAATTCTATCCCGCTATAGTGAAGCAGCGCTGTATCTATGTCTAATTGGTCTGCAGTGACGACACCATAGGCGTGCCGCGTAAGCTAGCAGAAGGCGAGTAATGGGTAGCTAGCCGTCTAGTTCGGACCAAGCTCGAGTCTCAGTACCTACATGCAAATCTCAAAACAACGTTAACACAATTTACGAAGCCCACTAGGGCTGGTGCCTGCCAGCGCTGTAGAATTATTCGACAGAGTTACCGTGGCCATGGAACGTAAAGGGCAACAGAAAGAACACAGTTGGGTTTTAGTCAGTTAAAGTCTGACAAGCCGTCTCTCCCCACTCCCACCTTTAAAAAAAGAATATTTTCGCCTATCACGCGAGAGATACCGCGTAGTAGAGAGATTATACTCGTATATCTATTTTAGTCTGTATGAGGCAATGCTATAACCAACCCAATCTTGTCGGATCAAAAATTTGGCAGTCACTACCACTACCCACGTACCTATAATTAGTATTTTGATAAGATTATGATTATTTGCTCTAAGCTGGGTTTTTCAATAAAAGAACAGTGTTGAAAATATCAGGTGGTTAACAGGGAAATTCCATTTCCTTGTTTACTTGCAAGAGCGTTGTAAAACTAGAACAAACTAATTTGCTTAGTTAAAACCAGTTGTTGTTACGGACAAGAAAATTGATTCCGTGAATCATTTGGGATCACGAATATTCAGGAGATACGGGTGACAGCTTTGTGAAAGGTTAAAAGGCTTCGCTTGTAAAACAGTTTTCACAGAATCGGTGAAAGGGGTTCCGTAGAATACATATTAATAGTTCGTAAATCCAGTCCATTGAAGGACAAAGGTTGTGTGCAAATTCCACGAAATGGAATATGGAAACCGAGCTCTCGTGAATGCATCGTTAATGGACCTATGTAATGTGATACGTGGAAAATGTAACTGACATGAAGTTGTTTGTTGTTGTGTCTATATGCATTGTATAAGAGTAACCAAAAAAAGGAGTAGGTAATACAGGTTTACTGGTATTACAATGATTGGAGCTGTATAGACAACGACATTAGTAGAAAAAATACCAGCAGTAAACATTTTCTTAATCTTGACATTTTCGGCCCAGCGCCGGTTTCAAATCTCTGATTGCGCCGCTCAGTGAGGTGCGCACATTATGACACATTATTTTCTGATACAAAATGGACATACGTTGATAAACATTCTGCTCTTCAACCAGCTCTAAATATTTGATATTTGCAAGAGTTGCAGCGAAAAAGTTTAACTAATAGAATTTACTATCGCTGCTTGGAGTTATGATTATGAGATGTAGTACAAATAATCATTCATCATAATTATTTCAGCCGAAGGACGTCCACTGTTAGACATAGGCCTCCCCCAAGTGCCGCCACAATGAACGGTCAAATAATGGTATATTTTTATTGGACGTGATTTGAATTTACGCTGTGTTAATTTGACGTTATAAGACGTTGTTGGTCCGAAAGTGTAATAACAATAAGTATTTGTAAATAATATAAAACAAACGAAGTTGATAATGTATAGAAGTTATGAGTATCAATGTAAATCCATAAAACTTCTCTATTGTTCATGTGCACTTAGAAATTTCCCGCTCAAAAACATCAACACAGTTGTTTATTGACTTAAAACAATAGGAAAACCCTACAGTGCATTAGAGATTTCCCTATTTGTTATTAGAAAGAGCTCGCAGTAAACATTAGATAAGTAGATCGTATATAAGGGGTTGTATGCAACTAATGAACCAAATAGGAGGCATAGCAACAATGGCTCACATCCAAAACGTACTCATCTTCTCGGCGCTGGTAAGTGTTCAGACAATCACATCTTTCTTTACTAAATTGTACAGTCAGGCCTCCCTTGCTTTTGCAAAGCTACGGGATTATTCAAAAGATTTACCGCGGTCGTGGAATGCAAAAGGAAACACAGATTTGTTCACCCAGAGCGTGAAAGGTTGTTCGATAATTTCCAACATAAATAGAGCTGTCTTACTGTTTTTGCTTGATTATACTGTCTACTATTTACAGGTGTCACAAACGCATTAATAAACAATGATTCCTAGTTTTTCTACATTTGCCACAGATGTGCCTTCCTTTAAATACGCTTCTCAGGAGACAAGCTAATGTAGTCAATAGTTTGTCTATGGAGTTCTACTAAGGGGTGCCTAAAACGCCGAGAGGCCAAGTTCAGCGGTTGCTTTACGCGGTCATCGTTTGGTCTATAGCCCTCTACGGGGTGACGGTGTGGGTGCTGTCGCTTCGAAAACCATAGGCTTCAAAGCTGAACGCGTCCCAGACGGTCATGACCATGAACGGTGCGAAGATACCGCACGGTCTCCAGTCTCCTGTGGTCTTAGAACGCCAAGGGCAACTGAAGGACACATATGGATACACTAAAACTATTATTCAGTAAAAGTCTGACCACACCCAGAATGGGAGAAGTCATTGGATGATCACCTACCTAAAAAATGGCCAAGTTCAGCGATGGCAGTTACCGTACAGGACCCACTTTTAAGCTCATATTATAACTCCTAACTAATGAATATTATAACCATTTCAGTGCGTCTTAGCTGTGGCACTCGCTCAAGCGTCCCAAGGGGGACCACACACCAATCAAGGAGGGCCACCGACTTCCCAAGGCGGGCCTCATGAGAACCAGGGCAGGGGTCGACGACAGGCCCCCGAGTTCAGCGTATTTGACATATCTGAGTCTAACGCTAACTGGACCACCTGTGACTTCACTGTCTTTCCGAGGATATCCTGCCACGATTGTAATACAAGGATGATCTGCAAGCAAGTCGGTGGGATATTGAAGGCTTGTGACAGTCCTTACAGGCCTCACTGCAATAATGGCATATGTTCCGCTGTCGCGAGCGCTGAATGCGCGACCAGCCAGTAATCATCAATAAAGGTGCTATTGTGTATTTTTTTTTTCAAAATTTTGCATGTCTAAATTATTTTTTGTATTTATGTTTTGGTAATCAAATTCAATAAATTGTTAAACTCTTTTTCGTTTTTCTGTACGTTTTACGTTTCCTATATCCGCAAGCCTCAAGGAGTTGTCAGCAACTGTAGGGGCTCCAGTAGGGTCGAAGCCTCCAGTAGGCTTATTTCTGAAAGGTAGGCTCGGCTTCGGTATGAAAGGCAACGAAGGAACGAAGTGGTTTTGGAAAAAAAAAGAAGCACCAACCTGGATGAAGTTTGAAATTAATTAATAGAAAGCCCTATAGACTAATCTTACATTATTCAAAAATATTGGGGACCTTTAGGTACCTACTCAATTGAATTATTTTGATTACAATCCAGAAATAGAAACTTATCTAGGCAGAAGATAATTAAAATGAGCTTTGAAGAGCTCTTACTAATCCCTTTTAAATGAGCTCAGTAATTAAATTCCCGTCTAATATGTAGCTCTGTAAAATTTTCCTCAATTAACATCAACAGCTTTACAGAATGTATGGAAAAAATCAATTGCTAATTTAATGAGCTACTGGTATCTACCCACGCGTCGGTAACCTATGTCAAGCGGCAACGAACGCTCAATGTAGACTATATTTTATGTGTGAAATTATCAATAACCTTCTCCCGGTCAGGGTGGAGCGTGGAGTGCCAGACTTTTACTGACTAAAACCCACCTGTGGAAAGAATCCGTTTCCTTACCTTTGCATTACAAAACCGCAGTTAGACTTTCGAACAATCACGCAGCTCCAGCAAGAACTAATTCGAACGGACCCCATCACTCATGCTGACAGCTCTTTGAGGCGTGCGTGGAACACATCATCAGCCTTTTTAATGTTCCCACTGCTGGGACTTAGGCCTCCTCTCTATGAGAGGGAATGGGCCGTTATCCAACACGCGGGCCCAGTGCGGGTTGGTGGATAGAACATGCCGATAACCCGGGTCTGATTCCTATTGGTCTTTGAGGTGCGCGTGGGACAGCCACTGACTTGGGTCTGGTTCTCATTGGACGGCGAGCTAGTCTAAGCTGATACTGCAAAAGAATTTCCATCGTTATGAACCTTTCGAATACCGTCAATAGAAAGACAATGACAGAGCGAACGCCGGCGTTCACTTGGGGTTTAGTAAAAGATCATTTTGAGATAGTCATGATAGACATGTCAGTGACCTTAAGTTATGTAATAGTAGTAATCCGATAAAAATGGGTACTATACAAAGACACGGTCGTGTGATTTTTAAGCAACATACTTTATGGGTACTAGCTTTTGCCCGCGGCTTCGCTCGCGTACATAAAATATAGCCTATGTCACTCAGGAATAAAGCAGCTTTCTATTAATGATAAATTTTAGCAATCGGACCAGTACTTTCAGAGATTACCTCCTACAAACAAAAAAGTAAACTTTATCTCTTTATGTGTTCTTTAGTGAAGATGTCAAACTATGCCGCGACCAGCCAGCGTTCGGCACGCCTGTATTCTATGGCATATTTAGTAATCTTCCAACTTTTGACTCACCTGATGGTAAGCAATGATGTGGTTGACTATCGACTTACCTAGAAGTAGCTTATTCACTTTTGACTTTAAGACCCCCTAGTTGTAGCTATCAAGAGACACAGATACTACAAGAGGTAGGGAATTTCACTCCTTAACTGTACGCTGGCACGCACAATGAAAATATTCCTATCCTCAATCGTTTTATCCATACGGGTGCGATGTCCGTTATGTACCGATGACGCATCTCGATACTTTGAGTGGCCCGATGATGGAACAGGCTTGGTAAAAAAGTTAAGTTATAAATTTCCGATGCACGCCCGTCGACGCTTTTCTCACACATCCATTTTTTTTTTTCAGTTGGGATACCATCCAATGCCTATTCTCCCGCTATAGATTATGCATATAATAGATTGAGCAAGAAAGCGTATCAGATTTTTACTGGCTTAAACCTTCTCCGTGTTCCTTATTTGTTCTTTGCGTTCCAGGGCTGCTGAACTCTTTGGAACATTCCCGCAGCCCTACATATATTCCGGACGGCGAGCCATGGGTAGCTCGCTATCCGACCGTCCGCTAACTGTCCGGACCGAGGCCAAGACGTCGACGGCGCGCACTGTTCCCGCACGCAGTTGGAGTTGTCAGCAACAGCAGGGGCCCAGCTGGGTCGAAGCCTACTGAGGCCAGGGTATCCGAAAGGGAGCTCGAGCCGAAAAAACACGAGTGCATAGTAGTGATAAAACTTTGTTCATTGTTAGTAGCGACGCACGTAGGAGTTACAATACAGTTACTACTGGAAAACAATAAACTCTCCGTAGTTGAGCAAAGCCGGGCACGTGGCTTGAAGAGCTAACAATACTTCATGCTTTATGCGATTTGTGGGGAAATGCTGCGGTTACCATAACTGCTAAATAGTTCCGACATCGCTAAGTAAACGTTTTACGTATTTAGTTGCAGAAACTTAAGCTAAAACCCGCATATTCTGAGCCAAAATCGAATTTAAAAGAGAAATCAGAACAGAAAGTTAAACTACAATATTGAGTAAATCTTTGATAAAATTAACCGCTCGTCTTGTTCTGAGATAGTGTTGATTTTTCATCATCATCATTTCAATTGAAAGACGTCTGTCCACTGCTGGACATACGCCTCCCCTAAGTAATAATAATATTCCACAACTAGCACACAACACTGTCTAGTCCCAACCTAAGCAGAGCTTATGTTATGAGTCCTAGACAACTGATAAACATACTTTTATATATCTAAATACATACATATTATAGATAAATTACACCTAGACACAGAACAAATGATCATGCTCATCACACAAACATTTGTCCTGGGTTGGAACCGAACCCACGACCTCCGGCATAGCAGTCAGGGCCACTAACCACTAGACCAACAGGCCAGTCAAAACGACTCAAAAATGAAAACGACGATTGTGACGCTACATAAAACAATCCTTTATTTTTCGCATTCATGGGATTCCCACGACCTTCACACTGTCATCGGTCTACGTAGTAAGAGGCCTTCCAACAATGCGTCTTTCAGTACACTAGCTAGAATCTTTCGGGCCCATCGAACTGCGAGTAATATCCTTGCTTCTCCTGGGGATACCTTCATTCCTAATTCGATCACGCATGGAAACCCGATTTGTCAGGGACTGTTGATTTGTAGAAATGAGTATATCTTCATTTATCATAATACCTTATTACGTATTAGAAACTACCCTTTTTTTTCGACGGGGAAAATCATTGACGAAACCCGCCCTTGGGTGGAGCGGGAGACAGTGTCAGACTCTTACTGACTAAAAACCCCGCGCCGTTCCTTCTAGCCCTACCCTCACCACTGCCTATTTACTACATACTCGTACTTTCATGACTTGATTTAATTTGATTTAATATAACTGTATTACAAGCTTTACATTACATGACTGACTGAAAAATAACAGTACAAACGTATTATCTCGTAAACATGTCAAACATCTGATATCTTATCGCAATTTGTGTACAAATCTTTCACGTTGATCACGCTTGTTTTCTATCAATTATATGTCACGACAACGCTAACAATAATGTATAAATGTTCACTTCTAACAAGTACTTATGTTCCCTCATTGTGCTAAGCGAGAAGTGCTGGCTGACGTTTGTCAGAAGAATAATAGCGCCTTTCATGTCCGCAGACTGTAGCGATGCCGTGATTGTTTACAGGGAGTCGGCTTTCTTACATTGTTTGCTTTTGGCTTATGTCCGCGAACGACAGGGCTGCTTCTCGACATTACTACAATCTGTTTTAATTCAAACTAACCAGTTATCTTGGAAATTAAAAATTCTTTACCTACCAAATTAAATTTTATTTTAGATTTTGAATACCAAAATTGAATATAAACATCATGCTATTTCTGCCAACTGTAATAGTTATTTATTATTCTCTAGAAATGGATCAGAAAACAACAAAACAGGCATATTGTCGGGTCAGAATATAAATCTACGGTATGAAAGCATTAGATTGCAATCAGTATTTGCCACCCCTATTAACAGAAATATATTGATTAGCATAATCTTTATGTATCAATCGTATATAAACTCCAGCACTCACAACATCAAACAACTTCTTCATCTGGAGAACACGAGGAACTAAGAAAATCAAAATGGTTTCCATAAAGAATATTATATTCTGTTTCGCCATCCTGGTAAGATTTTATTTATTATATTTAATTTACTTGCTTTTCACTTTTCTGGAAAATCTAACGTTTTTATTGTTTTAGGTCTCATCGACATTAACCTTGGCTCAAGGTCCACATTCGAATGAATCCAGTTCGAACGAATCCAGTTCGAACGAGGTTGGCCCCCCTCGAGATAATAGAAATCGTTCCTCTGAAGAGTCAACGGCGCCATCGCGTCGTCCTGGAAGGTTCCACGACTTTGTCTTCAAAGGTACTTTGCACGACTGGTCCCAATTACCTGGATCTGGATTCTTCGGAAGAAACGACACCCGCCAGAAGCGGGCGGCCGATCGTCGTGTAATCAATTGTAACTTTGCTTCCGAGGTAAACAATAAGCCATATCTAGCCTATATATAAGCCATATTTAAAAATTATTATTCACTTTTTAATTCATTTAATCCCAAGCAATCGCCATCGTTCGCTCTCTCATTATCTTTCTATTGTTTCTCTAATTACGATATTTAAAAGGTTAAAATTTGACTTTGAATATTCGAGTACTAAGTTAAAGAATAATTTGGCCAAATGGGGCTTCCTCGACCCATCTCTAACACAGTGCCAGTGTGGAGCCGCTGCACAGGACGTGCGCCACCTGTTATACTGTCCAGCCTGCATAACCGACTGCAGTTTTCAGGATCTATACGAGGCCAATAACAGAGGCCAATACAGGTCAAAAAAAAAATTGTAAGAGTACATCTACACGAAAAGAAGCAGAAGAAAGAAAAATTCGCTAACATTATCTACATCATTTCAATAATGGCCTATAATTTCAGGGACGCTCCCGATGCACCGGCTGTCACACAGTTCGCCGCTGCTATTCATTCAACAAGGGCACAGAGTCCACTTGCACTGGTTTCTTCCAATTCTGCAAGAACGGCCAGTGCTCTAGTACTAAGGGTTCTATGTGCTCGGGTACTACCTCTACTTCCTCTTCATCGACATCCACGACCGAATCCACTAGCACCACTGGTTCAACTAGCACCACTGGTTCAACTAGCACCACTAGCTCAACTAGCACCACTGGTTCAACTAGCACCACTGACTCAACTAGCACCACTGGCTCAACTAGCACCACTGGTTCAACTAGCACCACTGGTTCAACTAGCACCACTGGCTCAACTAGCACCACTGGTTCAACTAGCACCACTGGTTCCACTAGCACCACGGGATCCACATCGACCACCACGAACTAAGCTGGAGAAGTTCTTGGTAAGATATATTGATATGTCTAGTAATTTTATAAAGTATACTTACGTATATCTCTTATTTGGTATTTTTGTCATAATGCAGACACGAAAATATAAAAAAAAAAAATATTATTAGAAAACACACAATTGGCGGCCTTATCGCACCAGGCGAAGGCGGGCTTTTTTTTTCTATATTTTCTTTATTAATACTGTCTATCTTGACTGTCAATAGATTAGTCTTTAATATTTGTGTTTTTTTTTCAGATTACACCGATTTTTGACGTCACGAATCAACATGGCAATGAAATGATCAGTTATTTATCTATGATATTCTTCTTACTTTTAACCAATATATATTGCGTTTGAATCAATTATGCTGTTTTCTTTTCTTTTAATGAATGTTTAACTAATTATTACAACGGTGAAGAATGAACGAAATTCTACTCTAGTTAACTAAGGGTGATTTTAATATCGTGCGGATTTCATTTCACACGCGGGTTTGCTCTTCATGCAGAAAATTTTAGAAAGCAAAAAAAAGCGCCCCACGTGTGAATTCCACGCATTACATTAAAAATTAAATACTTGTATGAAATGGGGGGGTCGCGCGTGCGGGGCAAACCCGCATGCGTGATCAAAACGCACGATATTAAAAACACCCTAAGAATTTAAAGTAGTCTTTAAAAATTTGTCAAGCTTTGCCACATTCTTAACACCAATCAATTCATTCAGAAACCTTAGCAAGGGTTTTAGTGTCCCTACTTGGAAATCATTTAAAATAAAACAATTATATGGCACGGTTTTATTTATTTACATTAACACAATACTAAATTCAATGAGTATCATCAGTAATAATATTCGTTTTAAAAATATTTTGATTGATATCAGATATATCATAAAAAGTGAAGAATAAAATCTACTAGCTACAGATATATTTTTAAAATTATTATCATCGTTATTATGGTCGCATTATTCATCGTTTATTGTCGATTTTCCAAAACATTTCTTTCCACATCTTCTGAGATATTTCAGTAAAATTATTTTACGCTAAAATATTCAAAACATTGATCCTTTCATTTTAAAGCTTAAGCTTGATAATAAATAATCTTTAAGAAATTAAATTCAATTTATTTGTCAAACACAGCTAGTTAATTCTAGTCAATAGAGAGATACGATGATATTTAGTATTTTAAGATACGTTATCAAAGATATGACTGCCTTTCTTTAAAATTCATATTTCATTTATTCCTTCACAAATAATGACTATCCTCTCCAAAATATATTTTTAATATTTACCTACTTCCTCTTTCTTTTCACATTTATATTTTTTACTTACTTACAAGAGGATCATGTATATTTTTCAGTATATTGATATAACCATAGTTAACACAAATATGTAGAGTTACATTAGTATATTTTTATTTATATTTGCGATTGACATCCTAAATTAATCTACAATAAAGTTACGAGCACGATTTCTGTCTTAAGCTGGCCAAAGTCGTTTTTTGTAAAAATGAGATCCCTTAAAAATAACTTATCATTTAATTAAACTAATAATCACAACATTTAACATATACGAAATACGAACATATATTAACTATACCGTTTAAAGTTATTGTCTAATTTATATCATAGATCCGTGTTCCCTACGTCTTGACAACGACTTGAGAAAAGAAACGAAGTCATGGTCATGTTTCACCCTGTTCCAATAACCAATATACAGAATTATGTAATGTTTCAAAACTACAAACATTTATATTATATTTTAAACACATTTTTAGGCTCTAAGTTTCGGTAGTAGTGCTTGGAATTGAATGAAACATGATAAATGAAAAGCCCGCACACTCGAGGCACCTCAAAGTTCACGCGCTGGGATAGCCTGAGCTGTAGAGCGTGGCATCGCCTAGCGGGCACTGGCATAGCTACTGGTTCTTACGTCGACTTGGTAGACTGCTGTTGCGGTAACCTTTTCGGAGCAGGATGTTGTCGACTGCTGGCAGCAATAGATACCTTTTGCCTGACGTGTGGTAAGGGACCTTTAATGACCTGAAATAGTAGAACTTGGGGGATTCCTTGGTGTAAGATTGCCAGCGATTCTTGGCAAATGTGTCGCCGTAGTTGGTAGGTGCGATCGGTGGTAGCGGCAGGGGGCTGGAGTGCGGCAGGTCGTTGTTTAGCGGTCGGTGGAGGAGCCGACCGGTCGGGTGCGAGTGAGCAAGTACTGGCGGCGGCGGTACGTCGGCGTCGTCTGTATCGACTGCTGATTCAGCTTCGGGACGAGAGAAATATTCCCTGTAGACAGCCAAAAACATACATGTTCATCAGATGCAAATTAATTTCAAGTTATAATATCGTTGATTTGTTAATTCGAAAATAAAAGCATTTGTTCATTTCTAGGTTCTAGGTTCCATAAAGTTGCCACTAAACGGAAACTGTAACAAACAGAACGTATGGTTCATGTATTCTCATTCTGTTCCCCAGTATGATTCCGTGCACACGATTAACTTCCGGCAAACTAGCGGCGACGACAACGCAAGCTTACATTTCCCCGAGAATATTGTTTCACAGTAACATTGTTACCAGTAAAACGCTATTACGTATACCTTTCAGTGTTGTGTTATAACTAAAAATAACTTTATACAAGGTGTTACGTTAAATCCGCAAACTTGAAATTAGTTTGATCAGAATAACGAGCAGAATCAATTAAACCACTTTTTAATATAGGTTACATTTTTTTTTTAAATCTTTATTAAAAACTTCGACTATTTATGAAAAAATTTCTCATACACGGGAAAATAAAGTTCTTATTTCAATGCAGTTATGAATTTTAAACAAACTAAAACTGCTCATAAAACCTTCTCATACACGGGATAATAAAAGTTCTTATTTTAATGCAGATATGAATTTTAAACAAACTAAAACTGCTCATAAAACCTTTAATTTTTTTTAATGTTTTTTTTTTCTCACGTTATTAGGTCAATTGAATTAAAATATCATTGGGGGTGTCCTCAGACCACAGTTTTGCGCATTTAACGTTACACGTTGTATGATATGAATAAACAAAATACAGATTTTAAAAATTTTAATAACTCACCCAATTCTGAAATTCTCGTCAGAGGAATGCTTCCTGTAAAACATTGTTAACATTAACAACAAACCTTTAAATTCATAGATTTTTAGAACACCGACACATTTTTTTTCAAACATCAAGTATTTGTAACCTTTGTTTGTTAGACCAATCGGACTATAACATCCATGCCATTAGAAATCATGTGGATCTTAGCACTAAACATTTAATAGACATGCGACGTGAAAACATCATCGTTTTTGTTACTAACACAGAGCCTTTTCTACCTACTCTGAAGCGTTCTACTGCATTCTGGACTTCACCATCAATCAATCGAAACTCGTTCTAAACATCAAGTAGGTATGCACTAGTAACATTTATCATGCCTCTATTCCGAAGTACTCCTAATAAACTAAAGCACAAAACGTTTCTCAGTATTCTACACACAATGATATTCAAACAATTCGAGACCTGTATAACTCCTGGCTAGGTAACAATAACCTGGCTCTTCCTGATCTACTGTAACGGCCGCCTGAGTACCTAAACGAAGGCAACAAGCCTAATCTAGCCAGTGAACCAATATGTCGTTTTTCATAATTTTCGCGGATTTCAACATCACTATCTGTAACAGAAGTAAATAAGTCAAATCAACTCGTGAAAAAGTATATTCACAAGTCGAGTTGAGCGTCTTTGCGAATGTATTTCACAATGTGTTTGTAAGTCATCATACATGCGTAATGTTGTTAAAACTTTTAGATTTTGAGTCCTATTTTATACTCACCTACAGAACGCTTTTCCCCATCAATATCGTTTTGCTCGATCACTTCGTCACCTTCCAGAGGGTCAGGGTACGGCATCACGTATCTTTTGGTCCTTGTAGTTGGTTCAAAGTAGTTAGGTCTGTACAGCCCATGAACTGGACTACCTGCAAAACTTCTCTTGAAGTACGAGTTGTCACCGTCTTTTTGGCTGTAATAGTCGTAGTACGTCTCAAACGGATTGCGCTTGTACACTTGCGACATAGCCGGGAACATGTCTGGATTCATTGACTGCTGGAAATCGTACATTTCATTCACATCTAATGGATGGTCGATTTCAGAGAGCGGCGCGATGGGGTTTTGATAGAAGGGAAAATAGTATTCGTCTTCAGTAGCCTCGTCTTTTTTGTGAAGAAGTCCATTGCGAGCCAAAGCAGCAATGTTGCGTTTGTCATTAGAGGGGTTGTACTGTCCCCTGCCTACACGGTATCCGTCTCGGGCAAGCGCTTGAATATTCCTCTTCATGGCTGCGTAACTGCGAAGCCGCGCAATGGAGGCCATATTTCTTTTCTCCTGCGATTCATCTTGATTTTGATCCTGTTTATCAGCTTCGACATATGGTGATCTGTATGTAGGAAGCAAACCATTTTTGGCAAGTGTAGAGATACCCCGTTTATAAGCTTTCGAAGCGGAGTTTCTCAGGTAGCCATCTCTCGCTAACGCCGCAATATTTCTTCTGGGAAATGAGGGCCATTGACTTACGGGCTCTGCTGGCAAACTGTCCACCTAAGAATAATAATTCAATTTTTAACTTGACGATTAGACAGAATAACAGAAAAACAAGTTTCATATTTTCGTATAATCATATCTATCATCGTTTGCCCTTACCATAGTTGAAACAGTAGTCAAGCGCGATTCTATCACTAAATGATAAATACAAGGTTTTCAAGTGTTTTCTCTCGAATGTTTCTATTTTTAAGTGACTTACTTGTTCAATGTAAGAGGAGAATGCCACGGCCAAAGCAGCGAACAGTATAAGGTAGCCACGATGCCTTGCAATGCTCGTGCCTGCGTCGTTCATCTAAATCACAATCATTAAAATACGTAAGTATGGGATCTTTGAAAGAAAACTGTACTGAGAATATCATCACCTACTAATGAATCTATTTTTCAAAATTTACAAACATCACGAAAATCCGCATTCAATTATATGCAAATTAATAGCTGAAGTACCTAACTACCCCTCCTCGTAAAGCAGACATCACGAAACTTAAATCGAATTAGTCAAACAACGGTTCAATTAGTGTGAACTATGATAAATGGATTGTGGTCATCGTGCCAAACTTGTTAGAACTGTCTGAACTGGCTCTGTCACTTTACAGAGTCACGACACGAATAAAAGGTCGTTAGGGAGCGGAACTCGGAATGACTCGGATAATAGTCTGCCACCGGAATGGATATGAAGTTGGCAGATTCAATTACGCGGAAGTCTGTTATGAAGCACCTGAGCTCCTGCTTCGAGAAGACTTAGTACATTTTATATGGGTACCTACGGCTAGTAGGTACTTACTCCGTTTTCAATTTACGTTAAAAAACTGTGTGCACTGACTTGTAATTACTTTGTGATCCTAAACACACATTGTAAGTTAATGCCCTGAAATTTAAGTAGGTAAATAAAACTTTGAAAAATGGTCTTAAGTCCAACTTTTTTATTATTTAAAAGTTATTTAATCCTGTAAGATTTGTGTTGATTTTCTACGTTGAAATTATAATTTCAAACTTTTCAAGTTTTTTGTCTAACAAAGATCTTCTTTTCGAATTCCAAGAAATAACTACAACATTATTGTGCAAAGGCTCGAGGGAAATCTGTCCTGCTGTTATTATTTTTGATGTAAGATTAAGTAAATCCTCGATAATCCTGTCTGTTTCCATATAATGAGGCTTGAGGGTGGGTTTATAAGGATCCCCTTAAATGTCGTGTACGGCTTCGGCTTATCTCAGTGATAATTGGGGTAAATATTAAGTTATTTCATCCCGCTAAGGCTGCGTTTTCACCAGAGATGTGTGAGGGAAATGTGTCGTGCGAGGATATCTAGCTGTGCTGTGAAATTATGTGGGGGTTTTCACCAAAGCTGTGGGAGGAAAATGGGTCGTAGGAGGTTGTGTAGCGGAGCTGTAAAAATGCGCATTAATGTGCGGTGCGAGGATACCTTGCGAAGGATGGATGGATGTCTATGGACTAGCTGAAACAGTACCACAAACCTCGCAACACATTCCTCGCACACATCCCTCGCACACATCCCACGCACACATCCCTCACACACATCCCTCGCACATATCCCTCGCACACATCCCTCGCACACATCCCTCGCTTGTTTTATTTTCGCAAAAATCTAGCTCCACTGAGCAGTTTCCATCAGAGTTGTGCTGACCAAGGCGAGGTAAATGAAGCAATACTATGGTATTGGTTCTTTACAAACACATCCCTCGCTACGCATCCTCGCACATCTCTGGTGGAAACGCAGCCTTATCCCTAGCCCTGTGAACAATAACTCTGACGTCCAAATAAACAATGCTCTCTCGAAATACTCAATCGAATATTCAATTTGCTAATCTAATAGAGTAAACATTTTCTTTACTGATTACTATCCATTACGGCCATTATGGCTTAATAATATTAATTAATGGTTATGTATAATTTTTTATTGAAAAAGACAGCAATTAATTTACTTGAGTTGTTTTATTAAATTGTCTAATATTTTCATTATTTCGTTCGTTATTAGAAAAATTACTATAACCTTGTCTGAAGAAAGTGCGTGCGAACTATACATTATAAGTACCTAAGTAGTTAAGTAAGCATACTTTCTACTTAAAGAAAAGAGATAGTCTAGCGCTAGTTCTAGAGCTAGATGTCAAGCCTCTTTGAGATTGTTCTCCGAGTTGGACTGAGCAAAAGGTTTTCTCAAAACTTTCCTCTTTATCATCTCAAAGCTTTTTTAGGATTCTGTACCTCGGAACGGTATTTTATCAGGAAAATCAAGAGTACCTACTTAAATAAAACTACTTGTGTCCAGTTAAACAATATAATATCGAAAGACCATATGTTTTGATCAACCGGACATCAGTCATTTTATTTAAATACCCGTGATTTTCCCGAAACAGGTATCCTTAAGATAAGATAAGATAAAATATTTATTTGCTTATCTATAGGATCACTTAGTTGTCCGTCTGTCAAGACTCTTTTTCTTAGGAACGTGTAGAGGTATTAATCTTACTTAGATTAATATCAAATATTCAAGTCTGCTACTCCTTGGAGCAGTAAAGAATCAAACTTCTATTTTAATGCAATTACAAACATGGCCGTTAATGCTCCATTTATGGAGCATATTTTGACTCTCGCAAGAAAATTTAAATCTAATGGGGTACTTGCTTTTAACCCTTCAGATACCGTCAATTAGAGACACAATAGTAAGACAATAGATGCGCGGCCACCGGTGGTCGCTTGGGGATTCATGAATTAACCCTTCAGATACCGTCAATTAGAGACACAATAGTAAGACAATAGATGCGCGGCCACCGGTGGTCGCTTGGGGATTCATGAATTAATAACTTAATGGGGCAATTTCATTCACATTTGTAATGTAACCATTTGAGACCGAATAAACCATTTTTTTATTTATTTTTTTACTTGCAATTACACTACAATTCTGAAATTTGGCAAGAGACAAGGTCTCGTAACACAAGTAAAGGAGAACGTCTGAAAACCGTAAATTTGTAGTTTTGTCACAAAATTGTTATTTTTTTGAGCTATAGAAAAATCTTCAAGAACTATCTACGTAAATAGTTTGATTTCGGAATTTAAGTATCGAACTATTCACGTGTACGGAACCCTCGGCGCTTGAATCCGACTCACTCTTAAAAAAATTTTTTTCCTTAAAAATTTTAATTGGAAGAACCGAATATTAACCACGAGGAAATTAACGTGAAAAACAGGTTTTGTCGCGTTTATTTTTCAGACAGGCTTCGGTGTCAATAAAATGTAATTTCTCTTTAATTACATTTTTTTTTACAAGTATCAACTTCTATCAAAGTAGGTCTGTACTTGTTGAGGTAAATAAAATTCGCGAGTCTCGTAGCACATTTTAGTGGCTACGAAATTCGTAGCAGGCCTACGACGGCGACGCTTGTAACACGAGTATGCATAAAGTTTCGCGAAGTTGATTAACGGTATTGCAACTATTTTCACATAATGTACCTTCATACTCTATTCACAGACATCATATTACCCATCGTATTAAACGGATCAGCCGTTTAATACGATGGGTAATTAAAAATAGGCAAATTACACGAGATGACACGACTACGATCGACGATACGATATTACACGAGTGTTTCGTATCAAAAGATTATCATCGGTAGGTATCCGTATTTTTTTAATTATGTAATGTACAGAAATCACCTCCATCACCAACCAAACCAAAACCAAATTCAGATGTCGCAATATTTCTATTTCATCATCACCATTTCAGGCTACAGACGTCCACTGTTGGACATAGGCCTTCCCCAAGTGTCACTACAACGAATTCTCGCATCCATCGAATTTCTGCGACCATCACTAGGTCTTCTGTCCTCCTTGCGGGATGGCAGTCCTGACCGCTTCATAAAATAATATATCCTGACATATTTTAACAGCAAAATGGATTCTCATGTTAAGTAAAAATTAAAGAGTTTTGCTTTTGAAAATACTAACTGTTGGTAACTAAATTGACTATTTTATATTATTAAATTTTATTTTCCTGTAAAATTCGGACCTAAGAAATTTTTTTTTTGCGATGGAAAAATCATCTAATGGCATCCCCCCGCTCTTGGGCGAAGCGGGAGATAGTGTCAGACTTTTACCGAAATAATTTTTAAGAAATAACGTCTACATACAATATTGGCCACACAAATAACGACGACTTATATTTTTGGTTTCTGCATCCAAGCAATCGAATAAACCAAACGAGAGAAAAGATGAAACAAATAAAAAGTAAGGAAAAAAGTAAGTTCAAAAAGTTTTCAACTAAACTTTCTGGTCGAAAACTAATTTTTTCGCAATTTTAATCAGAATCTTGGTATATTCTAGATTGCACTTAAAAATTATATAATTTTCCCGAAAAAAAAAACATTATAAACTTTTTTTAGCTGAAAACTGTTGTATTTTTTTTTTCCAAATAAACAAAAACTATAAAACTGCTGATTATTTTACAGACTTACCTTTGCAGACTCCTGTCCCAGGGACAGCTCACTTTTTAAAACTTTAGAGCAACTTTAAACTTGTCACTTTGCTGTTAGTTTAAGTTAGTAAGTTGAAGTTCTTGGCGGGAATGGCTGTGGACTGGCATAACTGAGCTTTTATAGCAAACTTCATGAGCCACGCGCATGCGCGGTACAGGATGGGAGGAGTTTGCCTCGCGCTGTATTACATGCACTTTCGTTAATAAGCTGAAAGGTCATAAGGTTATGTCTTAATTAAATGTCTATTTATAGGAAATTGTGTTAGCGATGAACAATGCACTAATGTATAGATACCGCTTCCCACCGACGTAAGTTTGACAAAAGCTGTTAACAAGGACGCAACTCGTGAACTTTAATTACAATAGCTCCTACCTTACTACTTTACTAGATACATTCTGATATAGAAAGTACATTTTACAAAAGTGGAGTAAGTTTGTCATTGCGACCAAGGTGGAATTCGCCCGAGCCGCAGACGAGGGTTTTTTTTATGGTGGGATAATCATCTAATTACAACCCGTTCGTTGAGATATTTCTCAAGAACGGCTCGAGCTATCTTTCGAAACTAACCCTGGCCCCAGTAGGCTTAGAGCCACGTGCTGTAGTGACTATCCTATCATGTATCAAACGACGTTATTCAGTATACCTATGAAGAATATTTATTTCTAACGGGGGTTGCCCGGCAACTCGTGGGTGTCTCTTAGCGGCTAGTCTAATATGATAAATACAATAAATTGGGATGGGGGTGAGCTCACGCACTTTTCCGCACAAGTGCGAAAAACAGTAATTGCCTGGGCAAGCAAAAACTCGCTTTTATTATCAGAATGGATCAAAGCGGGTTTTGGAGTAAATATATTGAAATAGTACCTACTTTTTGATACACGTGCAGAAAGTTTGACATTGCGGACGAGGCGGAACCCGTTGTTATGGAGCCGAGGGCTGCAGTGACATATTTGCACGTGTGTCAAACGATTTCTTTCAATACACTCACTGAAATTAATAAAGCGGGTTGACCGGCGACTCGTGGAGGACGACGCGGGCCAAGCCTGTACGATAAATGTAATAAAATTATGGTGGGGGATAGCACACACACTTTTTTGCACTAGTGTGGGAAATAGCCTATTGCGTGCCTGTAATCGGTGCGATAAGAGCGGATTTTTGAGTGAGTGTATTGAAAAACACTTTCCTGAATGATGTAGCCGTTGCAATCGAATTTGCATTTAATGCTAATTGTAAATAGCATTCATTACAAGCAGGCATTTACGTTATTAATTCTCATTGAGGAGTAAAATAAGCATCACCCCTTTTTTTTTGTTTATGGTGAAAATCATCTTATGACAAAACCCGCTCTTGGGAGGAGCGGGAGATAGTGTCAGACTCTTACTGACTAAAAACCCCATAGCATCACCCCTCAAATGATATAGCTTTTATCCAAAAGATCAGATAAGCGCTTTCTATAGTTTTTATATTATCAGTTCTAGAAACAATCCTGGCACCAACAACATATCTAGCGCCTATTTGTACAGGAATTTTGCCGACATAAAATACAATATCATCACCTCCCTAGCCTTTTTCCGATTAATTTTGGGCAGGCTTCCAGTCTAACCGGCAGCTGAACACCCGTATTTTTCATTGAGTGACCGCCCATCAAACCTCCATAGCCAAAGTTACTGGGCAACACGTCGACACTATATTCCTTGGATAGATTGATGTTCAGGCTTTCTTGCGTCATCGAATGACAACCGCTTTACGTTCTTTCCTAGGCACTCGGTTTCAGTAATGTCCTAGATAAATGTTGACTTAAGCCAGTGGCGTAGCTACTAAGGGGCTAGGCGGGGCAGTGCCCTGGGGCCCTCAAGCTCGGGGCCCCCCTAAAACCTGATCAACAAACCACTTATTGAATGAACGAAAAATTTTACGAAAAACTATTTCTATTGATAGCGATAGTAAATCAGATAATGTGACCACTGCAGTATTGGTTGAAAAGCTTACTCATGAAGATTCGGTAACTTGTTAAGCTGTGAAAGATATCGGTGGCGATCATATTGACGACGACCACGTCTTCCTAGCATTGTGCATGTTAATGATATATCTTCTTATAACGTGGCATTTATACAACGTAAACCGTTAAATGCGCAAAAACTGAAAATAGTTTGATCAGAATAACGAGCAGAATCAATTAAACCACTTTTTATTATAGGTTACATTTTTCGAAAAGATCTTCATTAAAAATGTCGCCGTGGGCAAACCCGCCGAAATAGGTAAACAAACACAAATAGTTGTAGTCCAATCAAATTTTCTCATACGCGAGATAATAAAAGTTCTTATTTCAATGCAGATATTAATTTTAAACAAACTAAAACTGCTTATAAAACCTTTAATTTTTTTTAAATGTTTTTTTTTTTCTCACTTAATTAGGTCAATCGAATTAAAAATCATTTGGGGTGTCTGAGGTTTTGCGCATTTAACGTTACACGTTGTATATTGATAAAACCGAAACAGTTTAGGGGCCCTAGTTTGTTTTCGCCCCAGGGCCCTTGCTCATCTAGCTACGCCACTGACTTAAGTAACTACATTTGAAAATGAATTAAAAAATTCACATTGTTTCTTGCCCGGTTTTGAATTGACAACCTCATTTATGAGAGGCGGTTCCGTTAACAACCGGGCCATCACAACGCAAAGTGTGGCGTTTTTTTTTATGGTGGGCAAAAATCATCCAATGACAACCCCTGCTCTTGGACGGAGTGGGAGATAGTATCAGACTCTTATTGACTATAAACCCACCCCGTTCCTTCTAGCCTTCATACATACAAAAACGGCGTTGTATGATAGTTGTGGAAAAAAAAATATGAAAGAAGAAGGCGTCGCTGATGTATCTTCACCCACATCTGAATTAGTCCACGTTACGCCTCTGATCACAACACCTACATTTTATACAAATATGAATAAACAAATTGTAAATTATTAAATTAAATTGTGCCGTTACACACAGATCACAAGGGCTTCTTCAAGATTTAATTACCGAAATTACCTACAAATGAGTAGAATATTAATTATGAAATTTTCGGAGACCTCAAAGGCTCTAAGAACAAATGATAGGTAGCTTTGGTAACTTCAAAAGCCTTTTGTAGTATTTCATAAAGTAACTCGACTGGATTGAATTTAATCAACTTTATAAATCTTATAACTGACACCAACTCAACTAAAAGTCACCACTCGTTGACTGGGAGAGAATGCCTTGTTGCAATAAATAATAAATATAACTAGAAAAATATCGAGAGGTAATTCTCGATGTAAGTAGATAAGAAGGTACTCTATAGGTAACCATTAAGTTATTTAATCTGTATTCATATATTTTTCAAGTAAGACACATTTCAGGATCTGCGTTGAAATTGCACAATTTAATTCCGCTAAGCCCGTTTCATCATCGGACCTTTAGACATACGGCGCTGCGCCAGGTGGTACATAGTGGGCATCCCATCGAGAGAGGTGGGTGCTCTGTTCCTCTTCAGCGTTCAGTACGGCCGGCCAATAAAGGCAAGATCGGGTTCGGGGTCGCTACCACCCAACAGTTAGCCACAAAACTGCCCTGCGAATTGTTGTAGATCTCTCTTAGTCAGGCCATTCACCCTAGGAATGTTACGGCAAACCAAACTCTACCGACACAGGCCTAGGGTTAATTGGAGCGTGCAAGCCCCATCACGACGTCAACGTAGACCTACGACGATTGGTATATTATTATTATATAAGCAAGGAAAAAAAGAAAAGGGTAAAGTTGAGTTAATGTGCGACCCACATTTACAAAACTTCAACCAAACATTATATAAGCCATTCCTTGTGGTAAAAACACGATAAGAAATGTGACCGATTTCAAAATTGCGAAACAACTTTCAAAAGGTGGGTTGTTTGAGGGCGACTTGAGGAAAAGTTTAGATATTATCTAATAAGTCAATTATTCAGCACTTAAATGGTTTTATTGCGTACCTACACCCCAACCTCGCTATTGTGAAATTTTCGAAAGTCACGTGTAGGGTAGAACTTTCAGTCCAAGTAGTCAAAGTATTTCGGCTTAGGTACCTAAACTTTATTAAGCGGACTTAATGCTTTAGGCCTTTTCTAACTATCAACAAAGGACTGGTTAAGAGAACCAATCATTAATCGCCATTCACCTCTGCGAAGACATGGCGGTTCTCCGACCAAGCGGGGCAGACTTTTACTGTACCTATGCTACACCGTGTCCTCCGGGCGATCTGACATATACATTTGTTCCGGCCGAATCCTAAACAGGAACCTCCCGAACAGGCCATATCGGGTGAAGACCTGCATCTTGCGACCTGCATCTCAGACCTATCCATCTTAGTTTTTTAGTAAGTCAGAGTCTGACACTATCTCCTGCTCCGCCTAAGTGCGGTGGATGTCATTTGGATGATTTTTACCCACCCAAAAAAAAACCTATCCACTTTAAACAATGCCACGTTAAAAAGACATTCCATTTTTGCCACAGGCTTAATTTGGTATTTGCTTTTGCTTGCAGATGACAGGAATAACCTAAACTTCGGTACTTGGGAGTTTTGGAGACAAACAACAAGATCGTATCCAATTTTTAATAAAGCCAGACTAGTCTGCTTGTTTCTTCATATTTAAATAAAAATTTACATTCTGTAGTAGTATTCCCACCAATAAATCAAGTAATAAGACACTAGAAGTAACTCACATGCAAAGGGGAGCGTCATAAATGACCTTTCAGCATCGATGCTTCTCAGGACCCCGCCGCCGTCGCTTCGATCGGCTCCCAAAGCGACGCGTTCAAAGATACAAATCAAACACTGATTGGTTGCATCGGGACCGATGATATCCTATTACTGTCGCGATTTGATTTAAATGATCAAGGACACCACGCTGCAGTGGATATTTAGGTAGATAGGTAGCTACCCAACCTACCCATACTTATCCTTTTTAAATTATTAGCATAGTTAGAATCTTCAAAATATTTTACTTTTGCTCTACTGCCTGTAGACCCCAAAATAGTACCTATTGACTTGGAAAAAACGACCACAGTAAGTATAAGGTTCGTATGTCGAATACTTGATACTTAGTTAATATCTATTAATACTGTGGAAATATTGTAAGTTTCTTGCCGGTTCTTTTCCATAGGAACCGACCATTTTGGAACCGTGCACTAGCTTCTGAGATTTTATAAGTGTCCATGTCAGGCCTATGTGAAATAATATGTTTTGAATTTTACAACCTGTCTTATATGACTTACCAAAAAATACTGGACGGGTTATCTACTTTTTTTGCAACTATTATTTCTTCAAACCAATATGTATAAATAAATATTCCAAATATAATTAATAAATAGTTTATTTAAATTTATATCTTAATTACTCGAATAAGTAACCCAATATCGACTTTTCTTCATAACTTTGGTTCTTCGCTCAATTTCTTGTTAACGTAAGGATCATTGTTCGATTGCATTTCGTTAATTGTCTCCTCAATTCTTCCACTAATTTTGTTCGGTTTGTCACCTGGTTTCGAAGCACTTTCTTGTGGAACTGGATCATGTAATATAGGTTCCGTTATTTCATGGCTCGGCGGCGGATTAGGTGCTATTGTAGTCTTGTTTACCTTATTGAACGTTTGAACGTAAGGTGGCATCGTACTGTGGCTCTCAAGAGCAGGATCGGCATCCTCGATGCATCCTTCAGTTTTAAACCTTGAACAGTAACCATTACGGCAAAACGGGAAAATTCCGGCGCATTGAACTAGGAGCGCGAAGTTACCCGGATAGCAGTGGAGTGCGCTGGCGCAGCTGAGGCATTTGTACCCTGGCTGTTGACAATGGAAACGAGTAATTTATATGCGATACAAATACAACTCGAAAATAATCATACATTTCAGGCAATATAAAAGATATCCTGTTCCTTAGATTGATCAGGGGAGGACACCATTTTTAAAAGCTGCACTATCTCACAGGTTACGTTAACATAAATATTTAAGTATATCTAGATGCTTTTACTGTTTCAAAGAGAGACACGATATAATAAACAACATTTCTACGTAGATATTCTTCAATATATAGGTAATTCTACTTAAGCATTGGAGAAATGTGATCAATGAAATCAAATGCCTTTCAAACACCACAGAATTTGCCTACAGCATCCTGTAAACTTGTCCACAGTTTCTAGAACTTTTGTCTACAAGGATAATTAAGTACAAAGACTCTGTGTTCACCTCGCTTCTGTAATCGCAGACCCAGGGGTTGTAATGCGCTCTACTGAGCGCGCTAGCATAGACGTCGAAGTGGGTGTAATTGTCTGGTCGAAAACCAGGTCCTGGTTCTGAAATATAAAATGATAATTATGTTATAATAATAGATTTTTTAACTACTAGCTCAACAGTCATCATCATCATCATCATCATCATCATCATCATCATCATCATCATCATCATCATCATCTTCCTGCCCTTATCCCGTTTTATTTGGGGTCGGCGCAACACGTTTTTTTCTTCCATTCTGTCCTGTCGATCAACAGTAGGTACGAGATCATTATTAGCTTATGTAAAATCACATTTCAGTTCAACTTTAACTTACCCACTTCAGTCCTTCCTTGGATAAGAGCCAAGTTTATCTGAAAGAGTAACATAAAAATTAAGCAGGTAATCTTAGAAGATTTTTAAGTGTATAAAAAAACCAAACAAAAATTGAGTAATTACCAAAAATGAAAAAAATACTGTCAAAGCCATCTTCTGAATTTCTGCAGAAAGAGCCCATGAACGTTTGTCACGAACTCCCAAGTAGTTTGTGAGCCACGTAAAATAGACCGCGCTTATATACTGTGGAATAAATTATGTAAATGTGCCAATATGCACGCCGAAGATATTCGCGATTTACAATAGATAATTTAGAAAAAGTCTAGTTCAAGACACATCATTAACTTGGACTATTTACGACGATCGTAAAATTCTATATTAATGACCACTTTAATAGAATCTTAGCTTATCCTAGTTTAATTGGCTGGTAGGCGAACGGCAAATCTTTGGAAAATTCGTTTAGTCTTTAAGGGTCGCCGCTCATGGGCACCAGCAACAACCACAAAACGTCGCTACCAAGTCGCTACTATCATATTTCCTATAGTTTACATACACATTACATGTACTCGCGGCACACGGTTGATACTGGTGGCCGTCACACGCTACAAATTGTCGCCTCTTGTGACTCACACCGACGACTTAACGACGCGACATCAAACGACGCCACGCGCAACTCGCGACCTTCTTTGTCAGATTCCATGGCGGTGTTTGTGGCAGTCGCGTGTGGCCCCGTGTGCGACGACCCTAACAGTAACAAGCTGAAGGTTGCCCGTATACCAAACACTTCAATTATGATTAAGATTAATTGAATATATCAGATATATATACAGATCATCGCGTGCAAAAAGCAGGAGGGTGTCGACCGGCTAAACATCGTAGAAGCAAAAAAACACACGCACGAACTAACTCACCACTTTCCTACCGTTACACTCGACTAATTATGATGGAAAAAATCTGAATAGTAAGAAAACAATTAGTATGAAAAAGTGGATATGCAAATCGGTCACGCGATATCTTGGCAAGGAAAAGGCACTCGATTTTTCTAGGACACATCGTTATTTAATTTTTTTTAAGAAGCCTTATAACATATTAATTCATGAATCCCCAAGCGACCACCGGTGGCCGCGCATCTATTGTCTTACTATTGTGTCTCTAATTGACGGTATCTGAAGGGTTAAGTAAACGACCCCTTCGACGGCAACGATCTCTCACGCCGGCCGGGTCCTTGGTCCGAAGTGAGGAGGAGTGGCAGGCGGTCGCCTCCTTCTGCAAAGCAGTAATGCTAGCAAAGGAGGCGACTGCACATGCGAAGATACGGCACTCACGCCCCATCCGCCGGAATCCCGAAACCGATTTCCGGCCACCGTAAACGCGGGCTTGCGGACGGCGAGCAGAGGGTAGCGTCGAAGTGTGCGTGTTTTCTATACAAACGAAGATACTTACAAGCAACGTTAAAACACGCATTGTGATAATCGCCTTAGTAAAATCTCTGAAGTGAAAAAGAAACAGAACAAAAAAATAGGGGGCGTGGCCAACTCGAGGCGTTCGACGCAAGAAAAACGGTTGCAACTTGGCTAGGGTGAGTAACGGTCTATAGAGCTATATACATTTTGTTGGTGGCGGCGACCAGTTGCGCCACCATGGTGTCCCGGTGCAATATAGCCCTTACGGAGGTTAGTACGTTAGTACTTATATTCATCTACGGAGGTTAGATTCGCATTCCGAAAGAGTCGATTCTGATTTCGGTTCCGATAAATTTTAATCGGAATTTATATCAGAGATATAAACAACTTTATACTTATCCTACCCTCCTATCTTACCCTCCGGTGCCTTCCATTTGTTTTTTTTTTCGTACTTGTTTTTTTATATTATAATATAAGCTAGCGCCTGACTTCGATCCCACCTGATGGAGAGCAGTGATGCTATAGTTGATGGTGAGGCGCACTTGTTTATTAAGTACTATACAAGGAATGTTGTTAGTTTCCTCTTCGTTCATACTTATACGAGTTTTTAATTTGTTTTAATAGTGTTTCATTTTACGCTGCTGCCCCTCCAGCTTCGAATTCGGTTCTGTTATTCGTGTTCAGTCTCACTTGTGCTGCGTTCCGATGCAGACGTGTTATTTACGTTATAATTATACCGATTAGCGCAGCGCAAGCTGTCGCTAGTAAGTACTCGTCATGACTGAAAATCTTGTGGCGAACGAGCTGTTGGCGTTCCTGCAGCAGAAGCTGGATGTTATGGACGAGGTGTCCGCAATCCAGATCTGCGCAACGAACTTCAGCGAAGAAGACATAGCTGCTGCGAAGCTATTGCTGTTCAGCGTGCTGAATAAGCGCGACCAGATGCCATCCCGCCGGCGTGACGGGACTAAGAAAAGCCTGCAAGATATCATCACGCTGTTCAAGGAGACCGACCCTGACGACGTGCCCACGTTTGTGGCGAAGGATCTGCACAAGCTTCCTCCAGTCACCTTCGACCACGTCGACGTCACTAGCCTGTTGAAGGACATTGTTTTTCTGAAGGCCAGTCTTGCGGATGTACAAGCGAAGTTAGATGCATCCCAGAAAACCGTCGCCGATTTACGCCAAGAGTTTGGTGAATTTCGCAACACAGCGGCGGTAACTAGGTCATCAGCCGATGCGTCTAATGTAAACATGCGTCATGGAGCTAGCCTCGATTTATTGTCGCAAAACTCCGTGTCAGCAGTTTCGTCGCCAGTACGTCCGTCGTTTGCTGAGGTTGCAGAGTGCTCACCCCGGGCGCCCTGCAGCTCCGTGCCGATCACCGCGGCTCCTCCATGTGCCGCCGCCCGACCCCTTCGCCCCGCCCCGCTGCCTGTACACGTAGCCCTAGCGAATCCGCGTCATCTGGATTTCGCCAGCGTCACCGCGAGCGCCTCTGCCGCTCCTATATTGAAGCCTTTGCCTGATAAGGCACTGAACAAGGCTGGTAACGACGATGGCTTCGTTACGGTGCAAAGGAAGAAGCACCGAAAGCAAGCCAACCGGAACCTCTGCGGCAAAGCACCAGTTCCTCCTAGTGCGAGTGTGCGTGCCGCTCAGCCGAACACGCCGGTGTATATCTCCCGCCTGCATTACACCACAAAGGTGGAGGACATCGTCGAGTATGTGCGCCAAAAGTCGAAGTACACACTGAGGGTGCAGTTGCTGGAGTCGCACCATAATGTCAATTTCAAAGCGTTTGTGGTGCGAGTCCCGAACACTTTTCTGCCCCTCATGTTGAAGGAAGAGTTTTGGCCGCAGGGCGTGGTGTTCCGTCGCTTCCGCGGACAGGTGCCACAGAACAGCACTAAGTGAACTTAGTGCAATGTGAAGTGTTACTAACATAGATTTAAGTCTTATTTACTAACGACAAGATGTGTTTGCTCTATATATATGTTAGTCTGTAAGGTATATATCTCTGGGCCTAGATGCCTGATAATAAATGATTTATTATTATTATAACCACTTCACTAGTGTGCAGTGTCAAAATACCAAATAAAAAAGCTTTATACAATATATATCATTTATTTTATACTCTGAAAAAATATATTTTATACATTTCATATAATGTCCATATAATAAAAGAAAAACCTTACTAAAATTCACCACTTAATTATAACATATTGGACGGTTGTATTAAAATAATGTTACAACACATACATACATTTCTGCATTGTTATTTACAAACTAGTTTCTAACTGTGATTTCAAACTGTTAAGTTTACTTTCCACGTATTCCAGATCGTGGATTCTTTCCAAAGTATCCACATTGGATGGCTGAGTCACGTTTGAAGCACTGTCTTCTAACGGAACCTCCACAATGCTACCATTCACTGGTATATTCCAAATGTGCTTAGTTATTGCAGTGTTCTGATTGTTTACATTGATTCTTAGTACATTTTTTGTTTCTTTGTCATTTGTTCCAACACCTAGGTTTATTGATTTGGGTTGGCTTATCTTCGAATTCGACAAAATGTTTGTCATTTCGTTCATTTGATTTAAAATATCTGGAAAAAAAAAGTTTGTTTAGTTGGTTTTTATAAAACCGCAATAATAAATTTATTTATAGAATGTAAGTCTTGTACCTGTAATTTGTAGACTTGTGGTTTCATCCATTAATTCATCCTTATCATAAGTCATATTGTTATCATCTTTGACTTCAATATCTCTGTAGACAGGTATCCTGCACTGTCTGTTCAAAACTGCCTTCCTTAACGACGGTCGATTCCTTATCGGCGAAAAGTTGTAAAATACTGAGAATGACGAATCTCTTACTTTACCCAGTTGCTTATTTACGAATACTGTTTCGTCACAGGCAGCATTTTTCTCGTCACCTGGAGTACTGAACAATTGATCCAGTTGTACAGAAAAGCTGAGTTCACTACACATTTTGGTCTTCAAGCGCTTCGTCAATTTAGATAAAGGGAAGTTTCTCGTTGACGAACGCACATTAGTCCTGCCAAATACGCTTCGAGACATATTATTGACGGGCTTCTGAGGAAAGTGCACGTACGTATCAGAATTCCTCACCACCGTGTGTGTTGCATTCTTGTTAACCATTTGTTGTTCCTCTTCGCCTTCACAACCAAGCCACTGGTCGTCATTTTCCTTAGGATGGTGTAAACTATAAATTCTCGTAACCAATGTGTAAAGAAGTTTCAGTCGTTTCAAAAGTTGATCTAAGGTCACTTCTTTGTTATGTTTCGGCATTTTAACATCGTATACAACGTCGTTATTTGAGCTGAGAAGATTGCTAACAATTTTGCATTCCTTTTGTACTGTAACAAACATTATAATAACATAAAATTATTTGAAAACAAATATATACAAATATAAGGTCTTTACCTATGAAATTGCCATTTTGAATGAATTAATCGAAGTAATCACCCATGCAATCAATGCATCTTTGCCAACGCAGTGGCAGTTTATTGATGCCCTTGTTAAAGAAATCAGCTGGACGGGAGGCAACAAATTCTTCAAAGGCATTTTGTACTGCCTCTCGGGTATTGAATTTTTTCGAAATTTCCAGTACGGAAGCGAGCAAAACAATAACAGGTGATGCGTTGGTTTGTAGTGTTAGCTCCGTAAACGTCGTTGATGTTGCGTGCCGCTTGTGCCGCGTTGCTGCCACGACAGTACTCATATTCCATAATTACTCGAATTTTTAACGTATCCATGATGACGAAAAAGATTGAAATGCGATGAAAATGTAACACTAATCAATAAACAAATGACTACCTACTTTGGAAAAAAAAACCATGTTTTAAAATAAAATTTATTTGCAATTAGAATTCTTAGCCAAACAAAAATTATTTTGATTTGAAATGGCCAGTACTGCAGAACGGCAATTTCATAGGTAAAGACCTATTAATAACAAATATAATTTCCCACATACAAAAAAAAACCGGCAACTGATGGAAACAGTAGAACCTCCTTAGATGCCTCAAAAGAAAAAAAGTTGTGCATGTTTATTGACCGTGTGTTACCTTTATCTAAGTCTGCTAACAACAGCAGCAGTTTGTCATGATGGCCCAAAGCATCGGGCTCATACTTGTCATACACATGGAAGAAGTCATACACCATACAGCCAATATTGATTACTGCACACACATCCACATTTTTGTAACAATTATCTTTCAATATTACTAGCAGTTTCTGATGCATCATTTGTTTTGTTTTCTGAAACAGAAACATGATTACCTTATTGAAGTGATTTTCTTCAAAGAGGTCAGGAGCATAGAAGTAAAAAAGATACTATGTGTCTATGAAAGCAGTGTCTGTAACTGTTAAAACAGGGTGCAAAAAGAACTGCAAAAAAATATATTTTGTGATAACATTGTGTGTGGCAATTACTACTTATTTACCCACCTGTACACCTGTCCTTTGCCGAAAACACAGCAATATCATAAGGTACCTCATGACAGAATGAGTATGACCCAACAACTCATGCAAAAAATATCAAACACTTCCAAACTATAAGCAAGGACCTGCATCAGGAATCAGGAATGAGGATATCTGCAGAAGAACCATGGCTGCTGACATAACACGAAGAATCGCCAAACTTAAGTGGCATTGGGCAGGGCACAGATAACTGATGGCTATTGGGGCCGAAAGGTTCTGAAATGGCGACCACGCCAGGAATACGTAGCGTTGGAAGGCCTCCTACAAGGTGGACCAATGACCTGGTAAGGGTGGCGGGAATGCGATGGATGCGAGACGCACAACACTGTTCAGCGACGCTTGGGGGAGGCCTAAGTCCAACAGTAGACGTCTTTCGACTGAAATGATGATGATGAAGCGAGGACCAACTGATACATACAAATTTTCTTATAAGCAAGTTAAAAAACTTAATCGTTCGTCTTATAACCACATACCTCAGTAAAAGCACTTGGATCTACAATCAAGAAGACATTATCGCGAATCTCCCGAACTTCGTGCATCCAAGAGTCAATCAGTAATGTAGCATGGTGGCCATCTGGTGACATCATCAATGCGGGTACCAAATGAGGATCCAAGGCTTCTAAGCTGGCTAGGCCGCTGCGAAGAGAGAGGATCCCTGGAAAATTATACATCCAAATGATTATTATTTCGTTTTTATCCTAAGATTGATTACGAAACTTTGGTTAGGAAAGTTATATGAAAAGAAAGGAAAAGAAGATCAAACAAACAATGAAAAGCTGTTTAAAAGATAATATTATCATTATTATTCTATTCTATTCTATTATCTCCAAAAAAAGTGAACCAAAATATGAATGAGAAAACTGCTGCATCAACCCCAACCCCAAAATATAATGCTAGAGTGAATAGACTCTTAACAAACTAGTGTGTGTTATTCACCATCAACAATTGCATCACTGTTTACCAAACAGGTGGGATTGCAGGCAAGCTCTGGAGTATTATATTATTTTTTTAAAAAAGGCCAAGTAAATGACAGTGCATAGTACAGTTAAAGAAAATTCTCTTTTGAAAATGGAACACTGTTGTCTTCCTGCTGGAGGTGGGGGCTGTGACATAGTTGCTAGCTAAATGTAGCTATTTTCATACACATACAATTTGCAAATGTTTTCTGTTCCAATAAAAAAGATTATTATTATTCTTACTATTTTGATCAGAAGAGCAAGAAACAGCAAAGGTACCAATCTGCAGCAACCTCTCATTGTACAAATCAAAATCCTTCACAAATGAGCAATTTTCCGTGACTTCATCTTCACTCTTCACTAAACAAGAGCAAGTTCCTTTAGTACCATTATTGAAATGGTCCCTAAGAAGGGCTATAGGAGATTTGTTGTAGGTAAAACAGTGGCCTACTAGTGCTAGCAATGCCGTGTTAGTGTTGGTCTCAAGTGCATATAACACATCTTTCAACACATCAATGAGCACATTGGCATTAGACGGCATTATAGGCAGCTTTAATGTTTCTGGTGTAGCTTTCACTGTTGAACTGAGGTCTCCTTCTATCAATTCACTCAGCAATGATTTTGTTTCTCTCAAAACCTGTAATTGAAAAAAAAAATTGAGACTTAATTGATTACAATTTGTTCTCAAAGTTAAAAATAATGATTTCATCTTTAAATTTTATTAACTAGCTTTTGCCCAGTTTCGCTCGTGTTAAATTCTGGGTAACACGGTTCCCCTCGGAAGTGGGGGGATAGAAAGAGACAAAAAGTAGCCTATGTCACGTTCCATCTCTTCAACTATCCCAACTTAAAATATCACATCAATTCGTCACTCCGTTTTGCCGTGAAAGATGGACAAACGGGCACACACACTTTCCCTTTTTGTAATATTAGTATGGCTTGAAAAGAGCATTATGTGTTATATGACTAAGAAGAGTTATGCAGTGGCTTTAACCCACCATTTCTATCTACTACAAAACATCTGTTTATAGCCAACTAGACTGATTGCAGATTATATGCGAAAAAAAGAAAAAAAAGTAATTATTCTGGTTGCTGAGTTTTTACCACTTGACAGCGTGCCTTCACAATGTGTTGATCATCAGCCAGGCAGTATCGGCACAGAGTCATCGCTGACAGCAAGAGTTCATCAATGGACACATGCAGTTCACTCACACACTCAACCATCTGTAAATACAATAATAAATAATTAGATTCTGCACACTTTTCTTACCATTTTTTTTTTTGTCTTTTAGAGACAATAGAAAGAGCATGACAGAATGAATGCCATTGTTCGCTTGGGGTTCAATGTATTAAATGCTATATGAACACAAAAGTACAGAGACGGACTTAATGCTCCAGGCATTTTCTAACCACCTTTGGGTGACCATTATCAGCGATTATTTTGTAAAAACTTACATAATTCTTCCACTGAGTACAAAGTACTTCAGACTCCTTGTGATCAGTCTTATAGATGGCATCAGCAAGTTTACCCAGAACTTCAAATGTATGATCAATCCAGTTGACAAAATGCATAGTAGTAATATTGAAAGAATCATTTCCACTTTCATCCATACCATCTGAAGCTAATGATCTCTCCAAATAATTCTCAATTGATAGTAATCTATTGATACACCATGATAATCTTTCCAGATTATACTGACGGCTTTCCTAGAATGTGAAAAAAAGGTTTAAGGAAAAATTATAAGTCTAGTTGATAAAATAGCCAGTTCAGTGACAAAATATGTGTGTTAAACCTGTCTGGATATTTCATTGCATTTTTTTGACCTGAACTGTTGTTCCTAAGTTGAAATTAAACCTAACAAAAACTCCATGCATGTTGCATTTAGTATTCTTTAAACAGGTGATCTAAACAGGATAAAATAAATATTATAATACAGACTCGTTTGTTTACCTGCAAAAGAGTGTGGTTGCGAAATTCCACTTTGAAGACATCAAATAAATTTATCAAGCATTTATTTATTTGACTTGAACATAATGTATAAACATCTCGAACTTTTGAAATTGCCTCAACATTGCTTTCATTTGGCAATAGTTTACGACGTAACCGAAGAGTCAAAGGTTGAATTTTGTCCAGTAACAAGCTCTGAAAGTTTAAAAAAGTGTTTATGTTATTATAATGCATTACAAAAAAGTATACCACATTGACATAAATTATATTTACCAAGACGTGCTTAGTGGCGGCACGTGCATCTTGAGGTATTATAGAAAAATCCTCAAAACTTTCTTCCATTTTTATTGCAGAATCCAAAAATTAGAATCACATTCACACTACCATTTCAAAATTCAAAATAAACGTTACGTTACAGCAAGTTCCAAAGCAAACGCAACAACACACAAAACTGTCAAGTGTCAGCTGTTGACATTCCTGGCAGCGTTCGGAACACAGATTACAGAGCGTACCACAGATTACAAGTTTATTTTATCACGAATCCAACCAACGCGCAAGCGGCCAAGCGCAACGCGATATAATCACTTTTATCGCCATTTGGAACGCGGCACAGATACAATCGGAACGTTCCGAATTAGTCAAAATAATACACGTCAATAGGCGTTTCGATTACCATTGAACCAATTGAACACGAACATAATTCTTGACGCGCGCGCTAAAGGTATACGATCAGCGAAGCAAAATTTAAAATTAAGTCATGGCTACTTACGCTAGACTATAATGAAACAGAAAACCTATTAATATAAATGAATATATTTGCCCACATAATTCAATAACTATTATACCACTTACATACACTATACAGGAAAAGTTTTTAACCAGTGCGCAAATTTTGACATAATAAACTTGAATACATTTTAATAAACACGTATTTTTTATTTTGATATGTCTCAATAGTAAAAAATTAAGTTAACGCTTACGAGACTTGTTTACTCAGAAACTTATTTTATGGACGTCGCTTGCCAGTCCGTCGACTGGTCGCCCGATTCACCACGCGTGTCGACCGGTCGTCTGACGCGCCAGCTGCTATCAGAAGTAGGTACTCATGCGCGCTCGCTCTATGCGAGCGCCGTCGCGACGGCGCCGGCGGCTGTGGCGGTGTAGGTACCTACTTGTACTTACGCGGTGCGATTACTGACCGCAGTTTAGCGCTACAATTTTTTAAGTTTAGACTGTGTAAAGTTATTTGTAAACGTAATTCCAATTTATCCTTCATACTTTCATGGGCTTAGGACCATCAAAATGTAGAAAATAAATAAATCATAATAAGTAAGTAGTACGTTTTAGTTCATTCAAAATAAAACATTTAGGTATGATAGGTACTTTTGACATGATACAATTTAGATTGAAACAATTGCATTTTGGCGTATTTAAAAAATTGTAATCAACTATCTTACAACAATGTCTAATCATCAGGGAGAACCTAACACACTATGATTGTTTATAATTTCTTCTTACCTCTACATTTTGTTAATCACAGTATTTAAGGTATTGTTCGAAGCGACCTCCTCCTTTTTCCTAAATTTTTAAATACGTTCGCATTTAGTTTATTTAGGACACTAACATCACTTTTCACTTCATTGAAAGCGTTATTTATTTTTTCTTTTAAGTCATCTAGGCTCTGAGCCTCTTCTACGTACACCCGGCGTTTCACTTCTCCCCAGAGAAAAAAATCACAGGGTGTGAGGTCTGGAGACCTTGCCGGCCATGGTATGGGGCCACCCCGACCGATCCAATTTTGCCCGTATTTTTGGTTTAAAAAATTTCGCACCGCTATGGCGTAATGTGGTGGAGCGCCGTCGTGCTGGTAATAATAATTATCGCTGTAGCTCAATGGGACTTCATCGACTAAATCTTCGATGGTGGTAGCTAGCATTTCTAAATAACGTGTCCCGGTCAAGGCGCCATCGATAAAAATGGGACCTATTATTTGATTTTGAATAATCCCCGCCCATACGTTTGCGCTGAAACGTATTTGGTGATGCGTCTCTCGCACTAAATGGGGATTATTGAACGACCACCAATGCTCGTTGTGAACATTGTACAGTCCCACACGTGTAAATAACGCTTCATCCGTCCACAAAATGTTTATGTCACGGTGATTTAAAAGCCACTCACAAAAGGCTCGACGTGGTGCTGGGTCTGGGTCATGGAGTTGTTGTACCGGCTGAAAGTGGTATGGATGGAGTCCGGCTGTATTTAGCAGCTTCCATACTGCGCTTTGGCTAACACCAAAACGTCGTTCCGCGTCGTAGGTACTGGCTCTTGGATTGCGTTCAAAAAAATCAAATATGGCATCTTCGGCTTCGACTGCTGCTCGTAAATTTTCATTGCTTAACAAATACACTCGCACCATTTCATAATACTCGCGGTGAGGAAAATTAGACATTGTGACTACGCTAGTCTAGTACGCGGCACACGCGCACGGACGGCGAAGGGCGCGAACGTCTGACCTCCGCTTCCGCAAGTGACGTACTGCATGTGCATGCGTTTTGTTTATCAAACGCCGGCGCCGCCGCCGCATACCCCCGCACCCCCGTCTCGTGGGCGTGGTCCAGCGGCCGGCAGTCTTCGCGTTTTCATTCATGTTCATTCATAGTATTACTATTAAATTATATCCATGTTTTGCTTTTTTCAAATTGGGACAAAGTGGAAAAATAAGAAAAAAAAAAGTCATTAACTAAAAATGGAAATGTGTTCTATTGCTTACACTGAACCACCAAAAAAAATTTACGCAGTGGTTAAAAAATTTTCCTGTATACACATACACATTACTCATACCATCACACATACACACACACACACAAGTTAAACATGTATTAGACAATATTAATAAAGCTGTTATTATTGTATTAGTTTTAATAATTTTTTTTTTTCTTCAATTTTACTTGCAATAATTTATTACTTTTAATTAATTCTTACTTGCCCGAAATTCCATCTTCCCAGAGACAGTGGGATGAGCCGCTCTGCAGATTGGTACGGAATAATCTCATTAACACGTCCACCAATACTGCTGAGCGCGCTCGCCTACTGGCTGTGGGTGAATGGGAGTCGGGTCTTTGGCTACAGGCTTTACCGTCACCTAACATAGGTACTATGCTGAGTGACACCACCTTCCGGATCGCTACATGCCTGCGTCTGGGTGCTCCTAGTGGAGCTCCACATCGATGTCAGTGCGGCGAAGCAGTCGATCGCCTCGGACACCATGGCCTATCTTGCAGTAGAAGCGCTGGTCGGATAGCATGGCATGCCAGTATTAATGACATCATCCGTCGAGCTCTTGTCACCGCCGGGGTGCCAGCTGTCTTAGAACCCAATGGCTTGGCACGTGACGATGGGAAGAGACCAGATGGGATGACTATAATGCCTTGGAAATTGGGTAGGCCTTTGGTGTGGGATGCAACATGTGTCGACACCCTTGCGCCATCCCATCTTCTGAGTACCGCGGGCTGTGCTGGAGCGGCTGCTGTAGGTGCAGAAAACCTCAAACGGCGTAAATATAATAACCTCATTGGAAGTTATATATTTGAGCCGTTTGGGGTTGAAACACTAGGGCCATGGGGTCCGAGCGCTCATCGAGTTTTTAAGGATATCAGCAAACGTTTGGTCGACTCTTCGCGTGACCAGAGGGCTGGCCTTTTCTTCGGTCAACGAATCAGCATTGCCATCCAGCGTGGCAATGCTGCCAGCGTTCTGGGCACTTTTCCCATTGACATCGATGTGGACGAATTTTTTGATGCCCTTTGACTTTTCCCCGTTTTTGTGCCTTTTTTACTCGTTTGTACATATTATTATTTTAAGTTTGTATATACCTATTAACTTATAATATTTAATAGTTAAGATGTACATAATTATAAAATTCTTACTGATAATTTTAATTATACAACTATTTAATAAAATAATGTAATTCTAGTTGTCTAAATTTAATCGAATGAAATATTCCTATTTTTAATGTTTTTTTTTTGTAAGATAATGTACTTAATGTTATGGTTTTCCTTGCACTAAATAGAAGACACTGATTCCTGTAACACAGGTGTTTCACCTAGCACAGGAGTCAGGGCCTCACTGTAATTGTGCATATTTTTTGTGACAATAAATTTATCTTATCTTATTTTATCTTTATACCCGTCAGATAAGCTTGTATGGAAACCTGCACAGGAGTTGTGCAGCTGTACAGGCCAACCAACCTGTCAGATTACAGATATTATATTCTAGGGTGTTACGTGTATGGCGGGCATTTCAGTAAGGGGCCTATTAAACTATGCGTTATTCAGCATACGATAATCATACTTGTTTTTCATTCACAATAAGACAGTCTAACCCTTTGACACTTATTACACTATGCGACACAACACGACATCAACTAAGACTATCTGAATATCGAGTGGTCCAATATGCCCTTAATTCATGAATCCCCAAGCGACACCCGGTGGCCGCGCATCTATTGTCTTACTATTGTGTCTCTAATTGACGGTATCTGAAGGGTTAACCCTAGAGAGACACAATAGTAAGACAATAGATGCGCGGCCACCGGGTGTCGCTTGGGGATTCATGAATTAACTGTGATTGTGACTAGCCAGTCAAGACCAATTTCTTTTCTTTGTTTATTTAAGTGCGAATAACCTATAGACGTTTAAATAAAAACCGTACATCCATTCCATGGCCATCCCTATTTTTGACAGATGTCATGTTACAGAACGCCATATCCATTGTTATTTCGATTCCGGAATAAATCTCGGAAATATTGTTCATAAAAGGCTTTAGAAAGTACGCAATCATGAGTGAATTAGTTTGGGGAATCAAAAACGGCGACATCGACCAAGTAAAAGACATAGTAGAAAACAAAGTAAGTGAATCACGTAGTGTCTGTAAATCGTTTTTCCTTCTACGTGAACATTTTTAGTCGGTGGCAGGAGAAAGCAATGTTTCTCATAAATTTCAATCATATTTTGTTGGAAGTTTGGGAAAAACAACAAACGAATAGCCAATCGCGTGCTATTTACTGTCTTAAATAGTCATGACTTCAGTGTCTACATGAATTCAAATTGTGGTGAAACATTGTGTTACTTAGACCTGTTTAATTATTGTTAGAGGTATTGTGCGACGCCCCGACTGGAAGCGCTTAATGCTAGATATATTAGAGCTACAGTCATCTTAGTAACATAGTGTTTCTGTTGTATTTTCCAATTAGAATATCTAAATGAGTACAAGAAAATTTTGTATTTTAGAAAATTGATGTTAATGCTCTAATTGATGGAAGAGTACCTCTGCACTATGCGGCTGATTACGGACAAACAGCTGTTCTCAACTATCTGCTGGACAAGGGAGCAGACCCTAATGTAAGTGTATGCATTAAAGACAGTACATTTGTCCAAAAAATATATATTTGTCTAATTAATATGTATATTTTCAGATGTTGGACAAGCATGGCATCTCAGTACTGCTAGCAGCTATTTGGGAAGGTCATACAGACTGTGTTAAGACATTACTCAAAAATGTAAGTATCTACCTGGCAAAAGCAAATGATGCTTTTGTTGCAAAATTAATATGCATGACTTGCAATATTGCAGTTATGGTAAGAAATTAATTTTATGCAGTAAACTCATAAAACTTAAACAACATTAAAATACAGTATTTTGAGGCATTCATTTGATACTGTAAGACTTGGGAAATCTAGTATAAAGAATGAAGTGAAGTGAGTCATGGATCTTATATAGTTTGTACTCAGAATGACTGTTGAAATATTGACTATCATCCATACTTTTAATCTGTAATATAAAAATGAATCGCAAAATGTGTTGGTAAGCGCATAACTCAACAACGCCCGACCGACCGATTTCGCTAATTCTTTTTTTGTTGTGATTGTTACTGTGAGGAAAAGGTTCTTATGTAAAAAAAAATTAGGGTTGAGTAGGGTAAGTAGGGTAGAATAGGGTAGGGCTGGGTGTAGTAGGGTGGAGTAGGGAAGAGCGGGAGCGAAGCCGCATGGGCTAAACCTAGTAATATTATAAATATGAAAGTAACTCAGCCATCTGTTACATTTACATGGTACTACTGAATCAAATTTGGTATGGAAGAAGCAGTCAAAGGTGGACATAGACTACTTTTTATTCAGTTTTGACTTTACATCAGCAATAACCAAGATTCACTTGGACTTGGAAGCTAGTAACCAATAAAACTCTGTTATCTTATAGGGTGCATCTAAGAATGGAAAAACCCCAGATGGAACACCATACATCGAGGCTGCAGAAAAAGAAGAAATAAAAGAACTACTTACATAGAATAGCATCTGTTATGCTCGAACTGTAACAAGCAATCGCTCAGATTTATGTTTTGATGCTAAGGTAAAATCACGAAGATCAAATAAAAATTAATTAATCCATTATAAAATATTTTTACAAGCATTTATTTACATTGTAATGAATTATTTTTATACGCTCAACATATTGATCTATAAAATATGTATTTGATTATGCGTCCATTTAGTAGTTTGTGTATTTATAAAGGCCTGACCTCCCTTATGGGGGTAAATACAGCAATCACGTGAAATGTGATGGCTAGCTCATCCTTCCAGTGCTTGCATGAGATTTGTAAGAAGCCCCATAATCTAAATTTAGCAAATAAATTATTTAATATTAAGGTATAATTCCAACAAATAAGATGTAATTTTTATCGCTAAAATAATAAACTGATATAAATAAAACAACTTTTTATTTTCAAATAAAATGGGTATGAACCAAACAAATATTTTCACAGTATTTCAACATGCATGAAAAGTGGGTTCAAAACTTAGAATATCTCTTCAAATATTCCTTATAAACATCTATTCCTGAATCATATTTGATCTTCTCTTCTACAGTAAGTATTCAGATGCAATTAAAAAACCTTAATTTTTAAAACACTGCTACATCTTATGATCTTTATTGATATTTTTTTGAAAACAATGTTAATAACAGTTCAGTTATCAATGGTACAGTATCAATATCTTTTTTTATTGACCTTGTTTGTCTCGTTGTTGCAAGTTCGACTGTTGAGCATGAGGTCTTGGTTTGTTCTAGAGTTGGGCAAAAAGTACTATTGGGTTTTATCCTTAGAAGTTACTCCATAGCAGCCTGGAATTTGGAAGTTGGTGGTGCTGGGACTGTGCCTCGGAAAGCATGTTAAACCGTTGTTTCTGCGCCTGATCCCTCCGGTCGTGTCGGATTGCTGTCCCATCGGAATATGAGGTAAAGGAAGAGAAGGTGCACCTATATTTACGCACACACTTACAATAATTATGTTCTGCGTACCTGATCGTAATTTGATCGGGAGGGATTATCGATATCTAATAATAAGTGTGGACGGATCGCGCGCACGAATCGACCTATTCATTTAGTTGAAATGCTCTTTTCAGATACCTATAAATAAAATAGTAATTTGTTCGCGGTCGTAGTGTGCCACGGTACTTGTGCGCATGTCGTCCACACTATGGGAATTCTGTTACATTGCATGATACATTGCAACTATGTGGATGACAAATTCCTTTTTGCAATAAATTTATAAAATGTACTTATATTCGGTAGGTATGTGAAAAATGGCATTGGTTATACATTATGTAACCATTTATTTTCATAAATAAATAAAACTATCCTAAGCCCTCCTCTTCTTCCTGCCCTTGTCCCATCTTATTTGTGGTCGGTGCAACAAGTTTTTTCCTAAGCCCTACTCATATGTAAAAAATCCCATAAAAACTACACCAATCACTACCTACTTTTTATGAATAAATAAATCTTACACAAGTATCACAATCTGGTACCTATTTAAACATTCTTTTGGATTAGGTACAAGAAAATTAAAGCAAAAACTTAATGCCTATAAATCTCCGCTTCCTGGATATTTCTTATACTTGTTATTTTTGGCTGGTGGGCAGTAGCATGCATTTTTTTGTGCATCCAAATATGACTTACAGCCAAGAGTTAGTGTGCCAGTAAACAGCAATTTTGCTGCAGCTTTACAACCTGAAATCAAATTATAATAATTGTAAACTACTTTATAATAATTGTAAACTACTTTATAATTATTGTAAACTACTTTATAATAATTATAAACTATAGTAAACTGATATTTAATAATTATAATACACTACAACTTGGGGTTCTTTAAGTCATGAGTGAATAGGTTACTTCTGGGCAAGCATGTTCTACTAATAATAAAAATAAAACATAACCATAAACCATTTTTATTGTATAGTAAGAAGTTTTGGCTGGACATAAAAAACCATCCAGAATTAGTACCCAACAGTCAAGTACCTAACTAGTATTTGAGAAAGACCTAACTAACTTAGTAATTGGATTTTTTTTAAACCAAACTTGTATTTTTTTTTTTCAAATCTGTTCAAAACTAAATAAGCTAAAACTTTCAAGTTTGGTGGATGGGGAAACTGTCAAGTAACAGAAAAAATGCACTAACTTCAATGTGAGAACATTGATATTAGGTTACATTCACAGAAAAGCGACGCACATTCTCTACTTCAAAAAATATTTGAAATGGTAATTACTGCTTTATTTTATAACCAATTTTGATGTGGTTTTCAGTAAAGGTCTATTTTTAATGTTATTTGTTGTTTGGCGCAAAATATTGTATAGAGATGCATGCTGGAGATCAAAAAACTAGACACTTAGACAGAGAAAGAACTCAGCCATAAGAATTAGGACAGGATTGACAGACATCATCACTAAGATAGACCAATTGAATATTCTATAAAGTGCCCAGGACAAATGGAGCAAAGACTTGATAGAATGGTATCCTAGAAACGGTAAAAGAAATAAAGATTAACCACTCAAAAGATGGGATGACGAACTTAAGCTTACAGCAGGTCCAAATTGGGGAAGAGTTGCAAAGGACAGAGTACAGTGGAAGAAGTTAGAGGCCTTTGCCAAAAGGCACACTGAACTCCAGGAGATTTTGTAACCCAAAACAAAGAAAATTAATATAATATTGTACAGAAATAAACATGGGCAATATCCAATTCAAGTCCTACACCTGGTGTGCGTTTGTGTCTAGATTTGGCAGTTTTAGCCCTCATGAGAAAAGGCCTGACTTAAGTCTAAAGCAGAGTTGCTAATTAAATAATTTACATTCTAAGGCTGTCAGGCTCAAATGGGACTGGGCGGGTCATGTCAGCCACATGCACAGGGACCACTGGGCAAGTGTCGCCACACAGTGGGTTCCTACTTAAGGAAAGCGCCGTCGAGGCCAGCTAAGAAAGAGGTAGCGGGATGATCTGGTCACCTACCAAAAGGGCCGGTTAGAGATGGCGCAAGAGAAGACATTTTGGAAAGACTTGGGAGTGGCCTTTGCCCAGCAGTGGGACACTAATATATATAATATAAAAAAAATAATTCTAAGTGATATTGGAAAAGAATTCTAATAATATACCTTTTGTTATTGTATCTCCTGCTACATTTAGTGACTTATAACTGTCACAGTAGTTATAGAGGCACCTTTTGAAGTCCAAATCGCAAGTTTCTTTCCCACTGTTACATGTATCATAGCATATGTCATGAGTATCACAACATTTCGTCATTTGCTCCAGTGGTAAGTATTCTGACGCAACTTCAAACCCAAGAGAACCACAACCATCAGATGTTGGGACATGGTTTCTATTGCGGACTGGTTTAGATCCTGAAAATAAATAATATAGCATGTTATTAGACATTCAATAATATAACACTGTTTTCTAAGACGACTTACTGACTGTGGTTTGTTTATATAATTAGATTAAAGCAAAATACCTTCAGGGCATTTGAATATGCACTCTTCTTCAACAGCCGCATCAAATACTTCATGTAGAGATCGAAACCTCTCAGCCACTGTTATAACATTTTTAAACATATCACCAAAAACTGATTCAGCCGATAGAACTGCATCCTTTAGATTCCTTAGCATACTAGATCCCATGCCTGTGTATGCATAGGCCACAAAAGTTAATACGTAAATCGCAATCTTTCTGTATGGAATCTCCATCTTGAACAATATTAACTTGATTGAGTTTTGAAAAATATTAATATTCTTAACTAAATCCTAGCCATCTCTTTTAATATCCAGTGATTAAAGTACACGTAATTTTTATTATTCGTCTTGGATTATAGCCAAAACAATTGTCATAATAAATGAACAAATGTCAAAGTCAATTGTCATTGTGATTGTCAGTCATATGTCATTATTGTCACTTTTTCTTTTTTTTTATTATAGAGGAAGGATACGTGACACATAGGTCGGTCGTTGTGGTGACGCTTGCGGTAGGCCTATGTCCAACAGTGGCTGATTTGATGATGATGAAGATCTTTTGACCATATTGCCTGGTCCTTGTTTTCTTGCAAGATATTTTTTTTTATATTATGTCTTTTGGAAAGACATTAGAATATTAACGTAACACATTCTAATTTTTTGTCGCATTTGGTACCAAATGTATCAATCATGATCTCATTATAACAAATTACTCACTTAACCCTTCAGATACCGTCAATTAGAGACACAATAGTAAGACAATAGATGCGCGGCCACCGGTGGTCGCTTGGGGATTCATGAATTAAAACAGCTGATGATTCACTGAATACCTATCATATCGGTTGAATCGCCAAAAACTTTATGTTTCTCCCTTGCGATTCATATTACTTATGATCGGCTACTTTCTAATAAAACCAGCTACTAATCCATTTTATGCCTCTTTAATCACATACTTTTTTTCATTGCTCTTCACATTCTTAAACAAACGATTCCCTTTCCACTTTTCTATTATTTTCAAATTCTCTTTTGTATGCCCATAACGTTGATGTTGGTCACGTTGATGTTAACGCTGTTGCTGATTTTCTTCAGTTTTCTTCATTATCACAACTTCTCACACCATCCTCAAAATTACAACATTTTTCATTTTTTCCTTCATTTTCATTAGTCTCTATTTCATCGTAGCACACGCTTCATTTTTCGGCTAAAAGCTTAGCCTTATAATAATAATAATAACTAAACAGCGCCGTTTTGTACGACCGAATCGACTAAACAAACAAATATTTTTTAGTATGGCAATATTCGATGAAGCGATGAACGTCCGGTAGCCATATTGTTTTAAAAAGTTATCCTTTTCCGTTTTGTTGTCGTGAAAATGACGGGCTTTAGCAATAAGGTGAGAAGAAAAAATATGGAAATCAAATAAAATGCCTTAAAGTGGATATCATAATTAACTCAATACTTTAATAATCTCGTATTCTTTAATTTTATTCGTTTCTGCCATGTGATAAATTTTAACAACATGCACTGTCCATGCATCACACGTGCTTTCTTGTGTTTTGCATTTGTTACTGGACAATATTACGTGAAACTGTTCGTATATTCTCTGTTGCAATAAATTCCGACAACCCAGTTCCCAAAAGTTGTGTTTCTAAACAGTTTAAATTGAAAATAGTGCACATAATTTTGAGGTTATACGGTACGTCAGCGGCGGTTTCTAACCAGTGTAAATGCTTGTGTTCTAGGCCATTGTAATCGATGGCCGTGGCCATCTGCTCGGCCGCCTGGCCGCAGTCATTTCTAAGGTCCTGCTGGAAGGTAACAAAGTCGTGGTCGTGCGATGTGAGCAGATCAACATCTCTGGTAACTTCTTCAGGTAAGAACATCTCTTAGCTTTGTATTAGTGATCTCGTATTATATAAATAGTGCGAGTAAAACTTTTAAGTTGTCTAAAACTTTTTGCCAAAGTTTGGTGGTGTTTTGAAACAGGCACGGTAGTGTTTTTTGTAGCTAAGACACCATCCGCCAAGTTTCCCACAAATTTATCGAAAGACTACATGTGAATCAGTTATAGCTTTGGTTATAAAATGTAAAATGATGTTTTACTTGGGTAATTTGCGACTGAATATTGAAAAATAGATGTTGTTAGTTATAAGTTATCTGATAATCATACCACAATTCCATTCTAAGGTTGGTTTCTGAATCCTACAACTAAAGGTTTTTATGTTTTTCAGAAACAAGTTGAAGTTCATGTCATTCCTTCGTAAGAGGTGCAATGTGAACCCAGCTCGTGGACCTTTCCACTTCAGAGCCCCTTCAAAGATCCTGTGGAAGACTGTCAGAGGTATGTATGCTAAGTTACCGAATATGGTATAGGTAATTATAGCATTTGGATTATTGAAACTTTGGGGCCTTTGTTTACTAGCAAAATTTATAAGACTGCATGTTTACTTATTAACTTTTCGAATACAGTAATTAGAGATGCAATAGATAGACAATGAGAGAGTGAACAAGCATTCACTAAGGGTTTAACTCTTCAATCATGATGATTAGAGACACAATAGAAAGACAATGGGTGCATGAACACCGGCGTTCGCTTGGGGTTTAATGAATTAATGATTGTTGAAAACGAGTCTTTGGACTAGATTTTGTGACCAGAGAAGGATGTCATTGTTTAAAATCTTTTTTTTTTAAGTCTAATATTTAGAGGCTTCAGTGCACTCTGGGTGTTTAAATCATAATAAAAAAAAGTTACATAAAGTAATCTACAAAGGCCAATGATTTTCACTTTTGAATTTGGTTTAGTCTTATCTTTGTCTGACAAAATCACTGCTTATGATTATTTACTATTTTACCTACATTATTTGATGTTTATGATAAGAATTATTTTTATGAAGCCCTTCAATTAATAACTTCAACAACATTTATTACGCACTGATGTTCACAAGGGACATTTGGTTTGCAGGCATGATCCCACACAAGACTGAGCGCGGAAAGAGTGCGCTGAAGAGGCTCCGCGCGTATGACGGTTGCCCACCACCTTATGACAACCGCCGTCGTGTGGTTGTACCTGCTGCACTCCGCGTGTTCTGCTTGAAACCTGGCCGTAAAGTATGTTAATTGTCTTGTACTTAATTTGCTGAACTAACCTTACAAGGGAGTGAGCTGCAGAAACAATTCTACAATTAACTGCCCACAACTGCTCTGTCAAGAGTGAAATGTTAATGAGTCCTAACCAAACCTTAAACAAAATATTTCTTGAAGATAATGAACAATTGATCATTAGTAGGTTAACTACGTAATTGGTACATAACTTAACAACACCAGGAATGCATAGTAACAATTATAAATAGGTGAAAACAATGTAATACTTTGGATCCATCCTCGTAGTGGAACCAGTCCACACACAACATCGCTCTATGATATCTGGTCAGGGCTTTGATGAGATTTTGATGTCTTCAGCCACTTATTCAGTATCCTGTGGTTGATAATGACACACTAATTTATAACAGTAATAATGTAATTAATAGCATAGCAATTGTGTAATTTATAGCAGTCATCCATTTTAAGTTAATATTTTCTACAATGATGTTTCATTTGGGTAATTTGCGACTGAATAACCATGTTGCAACTTTATAAATGTCTGAGACTACTTCACAAGCCACCTTCTACACTGGACAAAAGAATATTTTTTTAAATAATTGTTAAATTTCCTTCAGTACTGTCATGTTGGCCGTTTGTCCCACGAAGTTGGCTGGAAGTACCGCGACGTTGTCCGCAAGCTAGAAAACAAGAGGAAGGTCAAGTCTGTCAAGCTGATGGCCTACGAGAAGAAGCTGAAGGTTTGTTACCAACTACGAATTTTAACATAACTTTTGGCATCAGCATGATGTCCTTATCATCAATTATGGGTTCTTCGGTGGGATTTTTTCCATTTTTTTTTTTTTTGACTGTTTTAATCATTCACTAATGGATTACTAGTGAATATTGTAGTATAGTTAATTTCTAAACTTGACACTAGCTAAAAGCCAGGTGCAAGTTTATGTCCCCATTGTGTAATGTTGATGTCAAATTGTCCAACATATGTTTCAAAATGTTGGGGGGCAACTTGCGGGGACACCACAATTTTGCAGCTAGGACACCACAATTTTGCAGCTAGAACTACACTGCTTACACTTATGCTACACACGCCGATCTGGGCGCGTCAGTCCCCATACATTTTATATGAAAACTAGACTTCTAGAGCTACATTTGATACAAGTCACGCGACGCCATTCTACGTAGCGTTGCGCGTCACGTTGGGGCACATTTTGTCGCCAAAAGGCGTTTGAGGCTTTATTATTTTACTTTTAGCATTGGACGCTTTAAGTGACCAAAGCTAAAAAATAAATTTGCTATTTTGATAGGTTTGTAGACCCGACTAAGTCGGTGCTGCCCAATATTTCACTGCAATCCTTATTGATGTAACTCGTATAAAAATAAGCACTTGCAAGCACCGACTTCGACTTTAATGATGATTACATTCTTACCTACATTATTTGAGTACAAATGAAAATAACACTTTACTGATTGAGATCTTTATTTTTATGCTATGTCAGATATATTTAGCAGTTATATAACTTCAACAATTTCTTTGCAGAGGATCACGAAGGAATCCGGCGTGAAGGTTGCGAAGACGACGGCGCCGTTCACCGCAGTCATCCAATCCTATGGATACAATTAGGATTAAGAGAATATAAATATAAAAACCTTTGGTTGCCCAAAACTGTATTTTTATTATAAATACCTTCCGTAACCACTACGGACTGAAAAAGTGGGCGCCAGCGTGGTCCCATACATAAAGGTTTCTCTGTCTACGGTTTGTTCACACCGAGACGCGACGATGCACGAAGAGCGACTCAAATACAAACTTTATTTCCTACACGCTTTTCGTGTACACAATACACATTTAATTCTGAGAATTCAGAATACTGTATGGCGGTTATCACACTGCCACGCACGTAGGTACTTGCGGGAGTGCAGGCCTGCATCATCGTGTAGTTATTTTACACACTCGCGCGCGTAGGTGCGTTTTGTAAATTCACGCAGGCACGCGCTCATTTCATACGAAATCACGGCACGGTACTACGAGACTCAGTGTGGCATACTATGAGTGTCCCCACTCGCGTGAGTGCATATTACTCCACATGTAGGTGCGTGATCTGCATAAACGCGCGTGGATACAGTTTCGGTGTGTTGGACTGTGCGTGTTTTCTATACAAACGGAAATACATTCACGCACTACGCTGAGAGTTGCGTGGCAGTGCACCTAAGGTGCTGATAGACCTGAGCATTCACTTTTAATTAAGCATTCGCTGTATTTAAATTTGTCGAACTGAACAACTCGCCAAGCATAGAGCCAAACATTGCTACGAACATTTTCATCAGCACTCTAGCGAACGAAAAATTCAAAGCTTTACTGTCCTTCGCTAGAACGCTTGATAGAATTGCTCGCTAAAACGCTCTTGTTATATAATCAAGAATACTCATTACAGGTGAATGCTCAAGTTAATCAGCACCTTTATAATAAACTAGCTGCTTCCAGCGGCTTCGCCCGCGTGATAGCAGAAAATTATCCCAAGGGAACATACTTCCGAGATAAAAGTATCCTATGTTCTATTCCAGGACATGGTCTATCCGTGTACCAAACTTCATCAAAATCGGTTTTGCCAGTTAGGCGTGAAGACGTACCTAACAAACAAACAAACTCACTTTCGCTGTAAGGATAATAGTTTTCGAGAAAATCGATTTCTTATTTGTCGCGTGGGGGGGCGTTGATAACCACACGTCTACAGAACACAAAGGCCCCTCGTCCACGACGACTTTTTGAAGCCATGCTGTGGCGCGTTCGCTTCGGTACAGTCGCTAGATGTTAGCCCTTGCCCACACGTGATTCAGTAACAGAAACTGGGCAAGTACGAGTCGGATTCGCGCACTGAGGGTTCCGTACAAACTTGTCTATGAAATTAGTTCAATTTCCGAATCGCAAAAACGGTATTAACCTAAGGGCTCTTAGATTAGGAGGATGATCCCTTAGGTTTCAATATCTTTCTTTTCTTACTAAAGAAGCGCAACATTAAGAAATAAATAGTAAGGTTGAAAAATTAATTCAAATCTATTATAATTAGAAGTTTTGCTCTAAAAGTGACAGGTACCTTTCCAAGCCAATCCAAAATGAAATGAAATAAATAATGAAAATTGGCAATCCCAAAGTTCATTTAGGTACACGAACTAGTGCTTTTTACTATTGATTTTTGTTTTACTTTCTGTATTTTCAATTCAACTACTCGCCCAAGACTACATCAGATTGGATACACACTAATCTAGTGGTAAGTCCCCTCTTTAAAGAGTGGCTGGACAGCAGTCATGGCGTCCTCACCTTCCGCATGACGCAGGTCCTCACAGGACCTGGTGACCCGGACGTTTTTTGACCACTTTGGACACGTTGGAGCATACGGTAGAGGTGTGCCTCCCCCCGCTTGGCAGAGCGCCGTCGTGACTTCGTGACTTCGTGAGAGCGATCGGTGGAAATGACTTTCGCGCCGGACCCTGTTACAGGCCATGATCGTTAGACCGATGCACTCGTGTAACACGCCTGATTTGTAATTTTGTACGATAGATAGTAGTAGAACGATGTCGCGTGGCGTGGATCAGGTGTAGGGTGTAGCTCTATAAGTTTTTTTTCTAAAATTTATATATTCCAGCGTTTGACTGCGATTCCACCTGTCCAGTTTCCATATAAAATGTATGGAGACCGACGTGAGGGAACGACCTTCCTCACGCCCCAGCCGCCAGGATCCCCACCCCCACTACCAGCCACAGACTGCGAAGCTCACCATCCGTAAGCCCGGGCTTACAGTGAGTCGCCCTGCAGAGGTCCAGAGACGTCCAGAGGTCGGCGGGCCAGGGCATGAGGATTGTCACCACCTCCTTCACTTTCATTAATGTTTCGCAGAAGGACCTAACGGCTTCCCATTCTCTCTCGCTTTGTATCTGGACCAGGCCCGGACGCGAGCGGACGCCACTGCTGATCGCCTCCAAAAGTACACGGTGGTAGTCTAAGGGAAGTCTTCTTCTATCCAAGGGAAGTAGACTTCCATCGTATACTCTACCGTATCTTTCGAGCTATCCGCACTATGAAGACACCTGGTCGTTTCTTCCCGCCGAATCCGAAACAATTGTGTTCGGTAGGACCTAATTCTGGCGGATAGTGTGGACGCTGTTGAATTGAATTGGTTTCTATTCTACACTAATGGACTGAACTTGTTGTTTTCTTTTCAGTTTTTATTTAAAGTTGTTCTTCACGCAGTCGGGATTTTTATGTTTTAAATTAATTTAACCTAGGTACGCTTATGGTAAGTAGGTAGGTTCATCTGTAACATAATATTCATTTAGATTAGCAGTAAAGCAGCAGAGCAGGATCCGGGGCCGTACCATTCCTAGGGTGAATAAAGCAAACGCTCAGGTGTAAATCAGAGAAAACTGAAGAAGACAAATATTGAGATTTTTCATCTCTCCTGAAGAGGGGAGAGGTGGGGATGAAGACGCGACGTCAGACGCCCGTTAAATTTAAATTGTACACCTAGCGACATGAACTAAACTACGAAATCCTGCATCGCGCGATTAAAGTTCCCGGTACGATTTGAACATGTACAACGGCCCGAAATCGCCTCTGGGGCAGTTGCCCAAACTAGACTAATATCCGTCTGTTCCGAGAACCCTCCAAAGTATGTAGGGCCCTCGACAATAAACGTCAGCGCAGCCTTCGTGCAGCTACCACACCTAGACGTCATCATCGCTTCCTCAAACTTTCGAGCAGCGAGCCATACAGCCACCCATGGCTTTAAAGGGTATCCCGATCACCAGATCATAACCCTCAGACTTATTAGCGACCTGGTCGACCCCAGCAGTCAAGCCACATAACTTCGACGTCGTACAGCACCACCCCGACCCACTGTAGCCAGCCGTACTACTCCGATCCACTGGACATAAGTGATGAAACCACTCCTAACGTTTTTATAGAATTTGTATGGGAAATAATTTTGTTTTCGATTTTACCTTGCAGCTAAATACATTTTGAATTTTTATTTCGTGTTTTATTTATTACATGTACTCTCTGCACTAACATTCAAGACCAAACATCATCCTGTCTCATCGCAAGTGGAACGACATGTAATCAATATCAGTTTAGGTACTCGTATGACCAGGGATTCCCCACGGCACGAGAATTGCTTGCAGCTGATATATTATTACATCATACAACATTATTTTTAGTATACCTACGCGAAAACTGAAATATAGTTTGTTCAGAATCAGTAACTGAATCAATCCCAATAATTTTTACACCATGTTAATAGGATTTTTTCCAAAAGGTCACAAGTTGCAAAAAAATACAAATGAATAAATGAATGAGAGGAGCCCAGAGTCCCAGCAGTGAGAACATTAAAAAGGCTGATAATGATGATGACAAGTTGAAAATACCGAATTAAAAGTACAAAACAGGTCATGGCGAGACATAGCGGGCATTAGGTGCCAGCGCACAGCAAGGAGCGGAAACAAAACAACCCCTCAGTCGCCTGTGTGGCCCGGTCACCATGTATTTATGTCGCCAACCAGGTACCTACCATAACTGGCTTATTTCTAACTTTGCGATTTTTCATAATACAGTTTTGAAATTTTGTACATAAGATTCTTTACATAAAAAATACTATACAATACATAGAAGCGAAGTCGTCGATGGCGCGTAGTGTTCCATGCGCGCTCATGATGTCAGCAAACCGTAGGGGCACAGCGGGGCGAAGCCTACTGGAGCCATGGGTAATGCGAAAGAGGCCCTAGAACGAAGACAAAGAAGGAACAGGAGCAGGTTTTAATCAGTAAAAGTCTGACACGCCCTCTCGCCCCACCTATGGGCAGGAGATGTAAATGATGGGAAAAAATACCTCTAAATAGAGCTCTTCCAATCGCTCGCTCTCTTCTCGTGTCCCTATGAGGTACCTAGTAAATGTCAATTTAAAAAATTCAAGCAAGGCAGCAGGCTACGTAACTTATTACTGCACGCGAAAATCTTAAATCCAATGCATAACGCCGACTTATAGTGAGCGATTTATTAAAAAAAAAACGCATTTATAGCTTTAAACCATAATGCGTGGTTCAAAAAGATACCGATTCCTACCTAAGTAGGTACCGTTCTGTATTGACGTCATAGGAAATCAATTTATGGATCCCATTTATTGCTCCAGCGGGTTCAATCAGATAATTATTTTACGCGCAGGGACAAATTTTCTTGTGCAGCTGTGTCCTGCGATAATACTCGCGAAGTCGCAACATAATAAACTTGAATCGTCTTGATACTTTTAGAATATTCCGGTTATTTTTACTAAAACGCGCGCACGGCACTTATGATTCGATTTTTATTAATGTCGAACACGGTGTGTCGATAAATAAATCAGTTATAGTCTATCTAAAAAGTCAAACGACTTGGGATTTTTTTCTAATATTTAATCATTTAAAAAATATGTACTATCTTAGACAATAGTCCATGGGTATCTTAAGGTCGATTTTTGGCTGTGAGGTTTTGCATTACTTTTCATGAGACGACTAGATGGCGCTGTTCAAAAATGAAATTAACACTGCAAAACTTAAAAACCTTATTATGCAGAGGCACATAATAGGCTTTATAATACCTAAAATAATTACTTAGAAATAATAATATAGGTATTTATATTCAAATAAACATAAATTATTTTATTTTCTTCTTTCCGAGTACTTAATACAGCGCCATCTAAACCAAACCAAATAAGTCAATTGGTATCTTAGTTAATTTGACTACAGATGGCGTAGATCATAAATAATAAAGAATCCTTACATTCACAAAGTAGCTCTCATTTTCGCAATCTGTAGTAGTTAGATCGGTAGCTCATGTGGATATGCATGGCAGAATAACACAGCTCGTTCCACTGGGCACCAGTTCGAATCCCAGTTTTCTGTCGACTTTTTTTAAGTGTAATATAATTTATATTCTATTTTTTATAATTTTAAACATTTTTTTATTTTATTTTTTATATAAATAGTATAAAAATATGAGGTATAATATGTATAAATGAATAAAGGCATATTATACAAGTAAACATTGTGTATTATACAGGGATATTTATAAAACACTGGCAACCTCTCAGGAATATGTTACTAACATCATAAACAACAACTTTTGTTCTATGACTTTTTATTTATTTATTTAATTATTTAGAAGCAAGCGATAATACAATAACGGAGGGGAGGAGGTTTGGTTGGCAGGGGTGTTTGATGCGCTAGCGTCGCGTCAAGCACGCCCGCCGAATAGAACAAGGAAATATTTAAGGGTTGTATTTGGTAAATGTATTATGTTTTGAAAAAGGTCATAGAACAAAAGTTGTTGTTTATGATGTTACTAATACAGTCCTGCAAGGTTGTTAGTGTTTTACAAATAACCCTGTATATAAATTTTATATATATAAAAATTACTTTCATAATGGGTGGTAAGTATTAGTAGGTATTATTAGTAAAAAAAAATATGTAAGAAAATCTAGACATATTTTTCTTACAGATTAAGATTTACGAAGTTTAATTCTCGCAAGGATAAGAAATAAAACTATTGTAGTGATATTATAGTTTCAGACCTTTAATTCTCAAAGATAAATACAATTTGTTTCTTTCTTTCTTTCTTATACTATGTATAACCTAACCTAACAGCTTTACACCCAATCGACAATTATTTAATTCACTCTTTATGAGAAATACAAGTAAAATTTATAACTGAATAACTACATTACAAAATGGAAGACATTAACAAAGCAAAACTGTTTAATAGAAATTATAAGTATTCTAAATCAAAACAATGTTGTGCTATTCTTCTACTATTTAGTTTTATTTACATAATGTTATAATACCTTTCACTATAATGCAACTTTAGTTCTGTTAATATTTTACTTACTCATAAATTATTAAAAAAATATTACGTTTTATATAATTATGGTTAGTGGTATTGACTATAATGATTGATTTGTGCATTATGTTATGACTAAGGTTCATAGCTTAAGTATTCGTTCCAAAACGAGGAAGAAATTGAAGCTTAACCTCAAATCAAAATAACAATTGTAAGACCGGGTTATAGCTGTAATTTTGGGACCGAGTTGTTTATATTAATAAATAAATAATTTATTATATTGGAAAGGAATCTATATTTATATTGTTTTTATTTTAATTTCTTATATTTTATAAGAAATTAAAATCATTAGTGTAATAACATTTTGTTGTTATAAAGTAGTAAAAAAATGTATCCCACTAACGCTAAGTTTGAATACTGTAATTTATCAAATAAATTATAGCTACCCCGGTCTTTGTTAATACTCAATCCAATAGTCAACACTTTATATTCTTTTTTTAATAACTCGTATGTCCGCCATTTTGATCGCTGACAACTTGCAAGCGCGAACCCATGGAGTTTATACATTTTTTACATAAATTTTGACCCCGTATAGAATCCCATACCTGCATGTGAGTACTCAGTGTCTCCTTAGTCCTTTCATTCCTATTGTCCCACCTTTGAACCATAACGCCCCATAAATTTTCAATAGGGTTTTTTTTTTTTTTTTGTTTAAATCTGGCGATCTCGCAGGCCAAGGAATAATCCGTATGTCCGATTGCTGGCTAAACCACTCTTGCACAATTATGGAACGGTGTATAGGACAACTGTCCTGCACGAACGTTATCACTGGCACGTCTTCTACAGGAAAAACATTCCGCACGGTGGGTAACATGACGTCATTCAGCACATCTATGTTGTTTACACTGTTTGCACGACTGGGTATTACAGTAAATTCTCCTGGTCCTGCAGCACTCATCCATCCCAACATGTTCACTGTTACACGACCGGATTCACAGTTAGGCACAACGTGATCACTATTATAACGCGTATTATTCCTACGCCACAACATAACTCGCCCGTGCTGGCTAGACTTGAAAGCTTTTCATCACTGAAGATGACGTTACTCCAGTCGACATTTCTGTATTTCATTGCGAACTCCAATCGTGCTCTTTTATTAGCTTCGGTAAGCAATGGTTTAATAGCATGTCGACGATAATGCAGACCTTCACTGTGAAGAGTACGATACACCGTCCGCAAAGATGTATCAAACAACTCTGCGTAATATCTTGTTGGTGTCCTCATAACCTTGCACCATAAGTTGACGCTGGTCTGAGTCAATATGGCGTCTTCTGCCAGATCTACTACGGTGTTCCAACGAACCCTCTTCTTGAAACCGCTTTATCCATAAAGTGACAGTCTTTACCTGTAAGGAAAATATAAATATATATATATAAATATTCGATATTTCGTGTATCGATAACCAGGGATAATAAAATAAATAACGGACAGTGATTTTAAAACATTACTTACGTTTAAGCCAGTTTCTCTCGAAATTTCAGAATAATTTAAGCCTTGATTATGCAATGTTATTATTTGGGCCCTCGTAGCCATATCAATATTTGAACGGGAACTCATGATAAAAATAAATATTAAAAACTTGTTAAACGCAATCGTAACCGAACTCACTCAAAGATAGTAAAGAACGTTATGATTGAACAAAAAGATTTAATTTTTATACAGCCAATATTAAACTACCCTCAATTCTTTTGAGATTTATGATACGGGTTAAAGTCTCTAAACAACTTCAATATAATAAAGAGTAGGATAATTTCAACTAATTGCGTAATGACGCAATGGTCCAGTGGCTTATGATATCGGTAAATTTTATGCTACCGAGTTCAAATCCTAGTTATTACGTGCTTTGCTTTATAAGGTTTGTAATGTCGTAGGATAATTTGTGTTAAAATTAAGTAATATTGTAACTAGCAAAAAGCAAGATAATATACTTTAACGAGTGATGTATGTTTTTCAATCCAACTACTATACTAGCGCCATCTATGTCATCCAAGACATATTATTAACGCGATGAAACCCGGTACAAACGATTTTGGTTTGGAATTCTCCATGGACTTCTGTCTTCGTTAGTACTTATATTCAATACTTTTTATGAGGTTCTTCTATTAGTAAACAATGATCAGTATCTCTTAATAAACCTTGATTATTGAACCAGCGTTGACTACATCAGATTTCATTTTACTCTAATAATTACTAAAGTCATTTGACTTTTCAGATAGACTCTGTTTTATTCCATCGATGCTTTATTGGTGTGACGTAACGTTTGTGCGAAAAATCCTGTTGCGAAAAACCTTACAGCGATCGCTCATTAGTTCGATGCTATGTCGATTGATAATGCAAAATAAGGTATACGTAAAAATCGCATCGATGCTGCATAAGTAAAACATCGTAGAATTTCAGTTATCGACAAACCGTGTTCGATATAATAAAAGGCGAATTATCAATAGTTTTGCAGTCAAATAGGAAATCCGGTATAACTACCCTTTTTTCCCAAGTTCCTACCGATGATTCAATCGATAATAATTAATAGTACCTATTCATTACACATTTCATTCACCAAGTTTCCGTAACAACCAGTTATTTTGTTCTGGTGGTGCAATTAACAGTAAGCTTTCAAACCAAGGATCTAGATCGGGCAATCCACGTTTTCTCGCTGAGTGTGTGGGAAGCTGAAAATTGAATGCGTTCTAGCGCCTAATAAGCATTGAATCGACACTGTTTCTGAAACAGTATAAAAGCCGGGACAAGCGCTTCAAAATTCAGTTCGGAAGCGACCGCCATCGGTACACTTCCAACATATTCATCGCGAAAGGAAGAAAGCCACACCATAATAGCACACAGTTACTATGAATAACTGGCGTTTACTACTACTTGCGGTAGTCGCGGTTTTTCAACCAATTGCATCCTTCACCGACAGCAACCTCATTGATGGCAGGCAGTGTTGCGATCGTATTTCTTCAGCACCGCTTCAAGATACGAGGTCTTCGCTTCATGGAACTTACCGGCTCGGTAAAACTACATCTGCACTGCGACGTCTAAACGAACGAGATGAAACCCGTGAAGATCTTCGATATGAACTAAGACAACGTGGTTCCATATTCAGTCGTTCTTCGACGGAGAGACCGTTGGTAGATTTCAGAGGAAGGGTTGCAAGACAGAGTCCTTCTGAGACAGCCAGGTCCTCTCGAGTTGAACACCGTCTACAACGTCTTACGAACTCCCCAAGTCACGAACTTGAACTGAATGGATACCAACGGGAAGAGTCCGCTCGGTTCGTTCGAGATCTAAAACAGCAAGATATCACTCGTAGAACGGATGATCGTACCTCCACGGATGCCCGAGACCTTCGTAATGACCGGGTCTACGCTAGTTCTCCACGAGAAAAATTATTCAGGGACGAATACAGAACTGAGCGCTTTGGTAACAACAAGCGTCTGTCTAGAAACCTGTTCGATTCTCAACGTGAAATGTATCGTGAGCAAACTAGGTCTGTGGACCGTAGGATCATACTGAACAGAGATGCACGACGTGACTTCAGCAGAACTCAAGATGACGTTAGTATTGAAGCTTCTAACAATATGAATAACCGCCAGCGTATTGCAAGGGAAAGGATGAGTGCAGCGCGACGCGAAACTTTAATTCGACCAGACGACACAAGGCGTGACAGTGAGCATACTAATGAACGCCGAGATCTGCATCGAGACAACGAACAAAGGCTGACACTTTCAGCAAATACTCGATTAGTAGATCGAATCCGTGATATTCCCAATCGTCTAGACGCTCGTAGGGACACCCGGGTAAACAGGCAACGCATCGACAGGTTTGATGACCGTCGGGAAGGCAGAGAAGAACGTAGAGATACCAGGCAGGAAAACAAAGAAAATATTGACCGTAGTACTTCTGGAGAGCGACGAACGCAGGTGGTTCGAACACGCCAATCTCGAATCATTAACGCTTTGAATAAACAAAGAAACTTTGATGGTCAACGAGAAATTAGACACGAGAGGATGCCAAGGGAGATTCAGGACAAAATACGAGAAAATCCAGAACATAGGCTTACTCGCGAAAGAATCCACATGGATCAGAGAAATATTCTTGAATCTAGACTTATGAATGCCCAAAATACGAGGAACGATTTTGATCGACGTGAAATCAGGCAATACGAAAAGATGACGAGGCAGAATCGGGACGAAAATAGGGGAAATCCGGAACAGAGACTTGCTCACGAGAGGATTCAGATGGATCGAAGAGATATCCGGAAATCAGGAATTATTAATCCTAAAAACACAAGGGACGTTACTGACCAACGTAAAATCCGACATAACGAGAAGTTGTCTTGGGAAACTCGGGAAGATAATAAGGATCAAAGACTTTATCGTGAGAGAAATAACCAGATGGATCGAAGAGATATTCGTGAATCTAGACTTATTAGCGCACGAAGTACTAGGGATATTTCTGATCAACGTGAAATCCGACAAAACGAGTGGCTGACTAGGGAGACTCGGGACGGAAAGACGGAAAATCGGGAGCAAAGACTTTCTCGCGAAAGGATCCAGACGGATCAAAGAATTATCCGTGAAAATAGAGTTATGAATGCTCGAAATAAGAGGGATGCTGCTGACCGTCGTGAAATCAGGCAAAACGAGAGAATGACTAGGGAGACTGGGGACGAAAATAGAGAAAATCAGGAGCATAAACTTTCTCGTGAGAGAATCCAGACGGATAGAAGAGATATCCATGAATCTAGAGTTATGAATGTACGAAATACAAGGGACACTACTGACCGTCGTGAAATCAGGCAAAACCAGAGAATGTCTAGGGAAACTGGGGACGAAAATAGGAAAAATCAGGAGCAAAAACTTTCTCGTGAGAGGATCCAGATGGATCGAAAAGATATCCGTGAACCTAGGCTTACGAATGCTCGAAATGCGAGAGATACTGCTGACCGTCGTGATATTAGACACGAAAGGATGACTAGGGAAACTCGCGAAGAGAATAGGGATAATGTGGAGCAAAGGCTTTCTCGGGAGAGAAACCAGGTGGATCGAAGAGATATCCGTGAATCTAGACTTATTAATGCTCGAAATACCAGGGACAGTGCAAACCAACGTGAAATCCGGCAATACGAGAGAATGACTAGGGAGACTCTGGACGAAAATAGGGAAAATCGGGAAGAAAGACTTTCTCGTGAGAGGAACCAGATGGATCGAAGAGATATCCGTGAATCTAGGCTTACGAATGCTCGAAATACGAGAGACACTGCTGACCGTCGTGATATTAGACACGAAAGGATGACTAAGGAAACTCGCGAAGAGAATAGGGATAATGTGGAACAAAGGCTTTCTCGGGAGAGAAACCAGGTGGATCGAAGAGATATCCGTGAATCTAGACTTATTAATGCTCGAAATACCAGGGACAGTGCAAACAAACGTGAAATCCGGCAATACGAGAGAATGACTAGGGAGACTCAGGACGAAAATAGGGAAAATCGGGAAGAAAGACTTTCTCGTGAGAGGATCCAGATGGATCGAAGAGATATCCGTGAATCTAGGCTTACGAATGCTCGAAATACGAGAGACACTGCTGACCGTCGTGATATTAGACACGAAAGGGTGACTAGGGAACCTCGCGAAGAGAATAGGGATATTGTGGAACATAGGCTTTCTCGGGAGAGAAACCAGGTGGATCGAAGAGATATCCGTGAATCTAGACTTATTAATGCTCGAAATACCAGGGACAGTGCGAACCAACGTGAAATCCGGCAATACGAGAGAATGACTAGGGAGACTCAGGACGAAAATAGGGAAAATCGGGAAGAAAGACTTTCTCGTGAGAGGATCCAGATGGATCGAAGAGATATCCGTGACTCTAGACTTATTAGTGCTCGAAATACAAGGAACATTGCCAACCGATTTGAAAACAGAAATAACGAGAGGCTGACTAGGGAAGCTCGGGACGAAAATAGGGGTAATCTGGAGCTAAGACTTTCTCGTGAAAGGACCCAGATGGACCGAAGTAATATCCGAGAATTTAGAAACATGAATATTGCTATCCGAACCGAGAGAAATGTTGAAAGTCAAAGGGAAAGCCGATCTGACACGAGGTTAAATACGGAGAATAGGGAAAACCTTGACCACACACTAGTTCGTGAACGTAGCCAAATGGATCGGCGAAATATTCGTGAATCTAAAATCATGAATACTCGAAACGTACGGGACCTTGGCGATCGAGCACAAGAGAGTAGACAAGTAGAAAGACGAAATACCCAGGAATCCAGGATAAATCGTATTACTCGTAATGAGCGGAGCGTCGATACTGACACAGAAAATCGACGAGAAAGGGGTAACGATGAGAGGCTGTCTGGACAGATTCGTAACTATCGGGCTACCCGAGAGCGACGAGAGGACTCAAAGTCAGCCGACAGAGTTAACGTTGAAAGGGACAGGTCAATGATGGACCGAAGAGCCCGTTCTGCTGACAGTCGTAACTTCCGCGAAATTCGCTCTAAAACTAGGCTAAGCCGATCTGTCGACTCAGAACGCCGAAGCGAAGTATCCCGCAGCCGAATCGAACATAGCTCCAAGATTGAAAACCGAGAACGCGAAATCATCGATGCTCGTTCACGAAACGTTGATCTAGTCCGAAACCGTGAGAGGAACTCTATAATGGTAGAAAAAATGGAACCTGAGAACAATTTCACTGTCGTTTATATTTTGTACACATTGCAGGCCGCCTATTTGTGTGCTCTTTTCATGCAGATGCTGACGCCAAGCCGTACTGGAAAGACACAGAGGATGTATGTATTTTGAATATTTTATTACCTACAAATCTTAGACTATTGGTACTTTTTTTTTATAAGTATTGCTTACACTATCTACCTTGTTTACAGGACTCTTCGCTGGTTGCCTGTATCTTCTCACTACAACCCTATCAAAGTGGATTAAACGACAACTGTACGACGTCTCTACTTACATAAATATTTAAACTAGTAGAAATTTTAAATTAAATGTTATACTTATTATGATCTCTAATCTAATGTATTCATAGAAAATAAATAATGTGTGTTATACATTTGTCTGTTTATTTATCGACCTTCAAGTTAGATAAACTACAGTTTAGTTTATCATTAAATACATCATAATATATCTAACTACAGGTCCCGCCAGACGCTGTCCTGCCTTGCTGACTTTTCGTCAGAAAAAAATTGACAACCTAATTGTAGCACCACCTACCGGGTCCAATTGTATTTTCGAACCGTCCAGAGACCCACTCGAATATACACAAAGTTTCAACCAAATCGGTCAAGTCGTCTAGGAGTTCGGTTAAAAACACATGTTTAGAACAAGAAGAGGAAAATTCACACCACCAGTTGGCGACACTAAAGCCTCGTCCCCACTAGGAACATTTGTCGAGCGACATGCGTCCCCGGTGACATCGGGCGATGTCTGACGAAATCCGACATCTTGTCGCACAAATGAGTCGTCTAGACTCTAGAACATTGAGATCATTAAATACACTTGTTTTGTTTCGCAAGTACTGTTAAATGCACTATCTTCTCTTCTTTTTTGTTCTTGATGCATTCATCTGAACTGATGTGGACGGAGACAAGACATCGGGCGACGTAGGGCGACATCGCCCGATGTCTCCGGGGACACTTATCACTCGACAAATGTTCCTAGTGGGGACGAGGCTTTAGCGTTGACGTTGGTACCTCTACCAAATGTCTATAACATAAGCGTTTTGACAGGTGCCTGGACCTGACGCTTCAGTGCTGCCACCTGGTGAACGTCATTTTAGAACACCCTCATTATAAAGGGATAGTAAAAAAGGCAAGAAAATAAAACCAAACCATCTATCAAATCGGATTCCATTTATTCTTAAGATGTATTTTCACATAAAAACTATGATTATAAGCTAAATGCATTCTACAGATCTAATGTATCCGACCTTTTCTTATGCTGCCCTTCATACCAAGCCTTCGAAATCATTCTCTTCATTTCATCATCCCCAGTCTCGTACCTGGAAATAATTAAATTATCATTAATTTTAACATTCGTTTCTAGCGATAAATCTTGTAGCAGTCTTAAGAGGGTCCTTCCCAGGCCGTCTATCGTCAACGTGAGCATGGTTGTTTTGTTGGAGCTTGTTGTTTCATCCAACGCTGTTTGATAAAGAGGCAACGCTAAAAAAGAAATATAATGCTTGAACGCTTTGTGGGCATTCAGTGATTCTCCCACTCAGTCGAATATTCCACATAAGTTTTGTGGTTCCGAGAAATGCGTGTTTAAAAAAAAAAAACTTTAATAAAATGTGTACTAATGTCATAATCACGTAAGAGCGGTTGTATAGAACTGTATCTAAAGTTGGGCGCTCTTAACACAAAAAAAAAGACAATTGTTAATGTTTATAACATTCACAATAATGATATAGACTATTAGGAAAACTATTTAAACAAAAAAATATAAAAACATTTTAATACAATTTTAGCAAACAAAATGGGTGCATAATATTTAAAACAATGGATTACTGGGGATTACCTTAAACTTACTCGAAAACCCACTTTTATTCCTACCGCTTTCAGGTCGGTTTACTGTTTTCCGCACTAGTGCGGAAAAATGCGTGAGCTCCCCACCATGATTTATTGTATTTATTGTATCAAAATGGGCGCTAAGCGAACTCCACGAATCTCATGGTAACCCCAGTTAATTTATTCTTCGTAAATGTGTTAAAAAACGTTGATTGATACAAGTGAAAATTTGTTACTGCAGAACTGTGTTCCATAACACTCTCGCCTTTCATACTTTCATACATACTTTCTCCACTTGTATCAAAATGCACTATTTTATAGCTTTGTGCAAATTTCTTCTGGTATTTGACATTATAAAATAACTTACATGTTCTTCATGAGGCTCATGATAGACTCCTGTGGGTCTGACTTGTCCATCTCCGGAGCTGCCGGTTTAAGCTTGCTGTTGCGCTGATCTTCAAACTTCTTCTCAAGCTCTGTCATGTGAGACCATTTGATGTTGGGACGAGACTTGGCTAAGAATATAACCACCATATCTGTAAGGCAAACTCAATATTAGGGAAGAAACATAAATATGAAACTATGTGTCACATTTATTAATGACTAATCAAACTTATCAAACAACAATAAATTACTGACATAATTACAATTTATTTCTTAATAAACTGTACATAATTTGCACACCCAGGCCAATAAAGGCGTAAGAGGAATTCACTAACTTTACAGGGTGTCAAAATAACTGTTTAACCAGGTATATCTTTTTAGTTTTTAACTTTTATGATCTTTTGTTATATATCAAAAAATAGTAAAAAAACTACCTTTTTTCTTCGAATACCTATTACATCCCATTACAAATAAAAATAATTAAGCAAAGAGGCCGTAAACTGTACTTAGTCTCTGTATCTTATCATAGTATAGAACTTTGAAACAGCCGTAAGCATGAGTATTTACAGTATAAAAAATATTTAGAAAGCGATGATTGGAGTAAAAACCATTACATTTGAGGATTGGTCTTAAATAAATAAGGAAAATGTCTGTAAAACATTAAACATTAAATATTGATTACCAAGATAATTTAAGGTGTTTCGAACTAATAAAACCAGAAACATAGATTTCAAAAATTAATTTTTTTTTTTTTTTGGACAAAAGTTTATAGAATAAATAATATAGTATTTTAGCAGTCACACAGTAAATGGTAGCAAAAACAGCCACAAAAAGAAATAATTTTAGCTGATTTGAATGTCTGGATAGACAGCAGTCTGTGACATCATATATCGTTTTTGTAGGTACCTATTTCGAAATCATGAATACATGAGAATACAACATACATAATCCATAAGTGGGGTAGGAAGCCATCTTGTGGAAGCAGTACTGATCCAAACATTTTAAATTATTTTACTGACTGAAAGGTACATGATGGCTGAGTGAGATTCCTGAAATATGCATAGCTGTGGGAAGTAGCGCCACAGGAAAAGCCTAACCTACCATAAACAATGACACCACTACATTACCTGTTTTCTGTTTCCAATGACTCTCTTCAATGTTGATGGAGTCCAATAGTTTGTTGATGACCAGCAGATAGTCTTTATTCTCCAGGTTTTCAACATGGAGTTCCATTGATTTTTCCGTAAGCTTACAGTAAACCTGCTCCTTTGGCACGGTTTGGACATTTTTCAGTGTTACAAAAATTTTTATGTATTTATCTGATTGATCCCAACCTGAAAACGTGCAATTGTTAATATCAGAAGTTGAGTGTGCAATTTTGATTTTCTTTGATAGTTTTCTGACATTGCTTTGCATGAATCTTAGGGTAATAATGAAAGAAATCGATGTCACTGCCCCACCCCAAAATAATGAGGTAACAAATCTGATAAATCCAATACTTCAAGAAAACGACTTATTATTACTTAAAACAAATGAGATGATTCGGCTAGATTAGTGACGAGTAAAAAGATTTATGGAAGAAAACATGATGCGCATAAGGATGACGATGGTGAGAAGAAGCCCACAAACCATATCCGTTGAGTTTTATTTGGTATCTCTTGTTTTGCGCAGCTGATGCGGTGGACGGAGCCGGCGACGATCCAGCCTGCGCGGCTTGTGCAGCGTCTCTCAAGTTTATCCATTCCGTTTCCAGTTTCCTGATTTCTAGCGACACTAAATCTTGTGCCCTCTTCCTTTTCGCCTGTTTTAATAACTCATTGAGCTCGTCGATATCGCTGCGTAGCTGCAAATAATAAAATAATATGAGTGATACAGGTTAAACCAAAATATCATTAATTTCTGGAGGTCATCGATAAAAATGTGTACCTCCTTCATTTTTGCTTCCGACATTTTTATGGATAAGCACAAGTTTTCTTCAATTTAATACAATAAGTTTGATCAAATGATTAGTTTCGAATTTATTTCACCCCAAAACAGCAATATTACGCGGAAGAAGATAACTTTATGAATGAATGAGTAATATTATAATGACAGACGCACAGACACGAAATGAAGAAGGAATGAGTCAGAATGAATGAAATATTAAATTTCTTTTTTTTCTCTCCCCCAACCCATTAGGAAGGAAACTGACAGTGGCTGGAATTATCTAGAATAGATAGAGTCCGCGCAAGATTTCTGCGTCGTCAGGGGCGTGTCTTATGTTGCCAGCCTAACTAATTTAGTTGGCTACATGTTTTGTAAGCCAAAATATACTTTTCTTTCTATTATTCTCTGGCCCCTGCATTGCTGAGAACAATGCAATGGTCAACATGGACCTAAAAAAAAGGATGGTCGATTGAATAATAGTGCATCTTTTAATAGTCCAGGATCTTTTCAATGGGTTTCAAACCGCAGTGATACGACGGTAAATGCCATGTTGATTAAAAGTTGTTCTAAAATTTCATACTGTGGTTCCTCTTTGTGGATTGAATTACTATAATTTCCCTTCCAGCACTTTTAATCACTTTCGGTATAATATTTACTGTGGAAACGATTAAAAACATAAACGTAACGAAATGCAACGATGGCGGCAGAGGATTAGTTCCAATTTTGACCGTTCGTCGATTTATCTTGCGCGGAGGTTATTTACATGGACATGGAATTAATATTTATTTGGCCCTAGATTTTTGTGAATACCAAAGATTTTATACATTCAGTCAAAAAAGTATCGGGAATGGATGATTTGTTTATGGTTCCAAATTCAAATTTTTGTTTTTTTGTAGTTGTTAGATTGGCACAACTGTTTTCCATTTTGGCGCGGAGTTTGAGTTGCATCTGTTATTTATATTAAACTAGCTTTTGCCGCACGGCTTCGCTCCCGCTCTTCTCTACTCTACCCTACTATACCCTACTCTACCCTATTCTACACTACTCTACCCTACTATACCCTACTCTACCCTACTCTACCCTACTCTACCCTACTCTACCCTACTCTACTCTACCCTACTATACCCTACTCTACTCTACACTACTCTACTCTACACTAATCTACCCTACTCTACCCTACTATACCCTACTCTAACCTACCAAACTTCACATAAACCATCTATTAAATAGTCTGAACAAAGCCTAAAAGTTTGGTTTGGATAGGTGAGCCCGTTCTTGAGTTATAAAATAACAACGAAAAGTGGCATTGATTTTTATATATATAGTTACAGTGCTGGTTTTAGTAATATCATATATAGTGTGTATTGCGAATTTCATAATGGACAAAAATATCGAACAAAGAGTTTGTCTTAAATTTTGCAGTCACTGAAAATGTTATAGAAGGCTTACGGTGAATCGACTTTTATCAAAAACTCGTGCTTATGAGTGGTTCAAAGCGTTCAAAAGCGGTCGAGATGTGATGGAAGATTTGCCTCGCTCTGGTAGGCCGTCAACGTCTGCAACTGAAGTTAACATCGCAAAAGTGAAGGAAATAGTGACTGAAAATCCCCATTCAACTCTGAGAGAGATAGCCGCCGAACTTTCTGTATCTCACGAGTTGATCCGTACCATTTTAACTAATCATTTGGGTTTGAAACATGTTGCTGCTCGGCTAGTCCCAAAAGATCTGAATTTTCTCCAAAAACTCAATCGCATGAAAGTCGCTGAGGACATGCTAGAACGAGTCAGTTCGGACCCAACATTCATGAAACGCATTGTTACTGGTGACGAGACGTGGGTTTACGAGTTTGACATGCAAACTAGTCAACAAGCTTCGGAGTGGCGCCTTCCAACTGATCCGAAACCGAAAAAACCACGCCAAAGTCGATCAAAAGTCAAAGTCATGTTGACTGTTTTCTTTGACTATCGCGGTGTTGTGCACTCTGAATTCTTACCGGAAGGTCTAACGGTAAATAAAGAATATTATTTGAGCGTTATGCGGCGTTTAAGAGAGCAAATTCGACGAAAAAGGCCAGATTTGTGGAAAGAAAATTCTTGGATTTTGCACCACGACAATGCGCCTTCGCACAAGGCTATCATTGTGAACGAATTTTTGACCAAACACTCAACAAATACCATCCAGCAACCACCATATTCACCAGATATGGCTCCTGCTGACTTTTTTCTTTTTCCTAAACTCAAATTACCACTTCGTGGCACCCGTTTTCAATCGATAGAAGACATAAAGGAGAATTCGCGGCGAGAACTGAACTCAATTCAGGAAGCAGCGTTTAAAAAATGTTTTGATGAATGGATTATTCGTTGGCGCAAGTGTATCGTTTCTAAAGGAGCATATTTTGAAGGTGATAAAATAAATTTGGATGAATAACAGATATTTTGTGTATTATTGATATTTTCCCGGTACTTTCGTGACAGAGTAGTATATCCAGGATTTAATAAATCTTTGGTCAATACCACACCACCATTATATGGTGAGGCTAAAGATTTTGTACATATCCTGGTAAGGCTAGGCACTATTAGAATGTAGTGATTACTTACTCCTTGGGCACTAGTCAAACGATATTGGTGACAGCTTTTTTCGACCAAATATTATTTTTCCTACCCACAAGTGCCCACGTTATTTGAGGTCAATGCAACAAGTTTTCCTCTAATCTGTCCTCTGTTAGTCGTCACGTTATCACTCATATAACCCATCTGACTTATCTTTGGCTTTCCTCCATCCACATGGATGCATTAAAGGAACCACGAACAGCTTAGTTGGCTGATAAAATTATTCAGAAATAAACATGGCGTTAGTTTTCCGTTCTCCCCGTCACGTCACCACGATTCGGTATCACTATGACCGTTTGACAAAAGTATGACAACAACCTTTTTGTTTTAGGTGGGAAAATAATCTCCCGCCCTTGGGCGGAGCGGGAGTGCGAGTCAGACTTTTGCTGACTAAAAACCCACTCCTGTTCCTTCTTTGCACTTGTTCCAGGGCCTCGGGGGTTTCTTTCGCATCATCCATGGCCCCAGTAGGCATCGCCCCTGTTGGGACCCTACGGTTGCTGACAACTCCTTGAAGCGCGCGTGGAACTACGCGCCGTCGACGATTTGGGCTCGGTCCGGAGTTCCGGACGGTCGGACGGCGAGCTACCCATTGCAGCAGCAAGACCGTGACGAGCGCCCCCACGAGGACACGACGGTACTCTGCCCAGGCGGGGCAGACCTCTATCGTATGCTACACAGTGTCCTCCGAGCGGTCCACACAATAGTGGCGACCGGAAAATCCTCTCTTTGTGCTCACCGACGTCATAAAAGGAAGCTTTGTTTAAAACTACACGCTCCTAGTCTTAGTAGTTTTGGAAGGCGCGGAGATATATCAGTCAGTTTCTCTTTTATTTATATACATAGATAAGTAGGAGTCCCGGACAGCAAGGGGCCCTGTATCATTGATACGGCGGTAGTTACGCCCCTGGACTACATACTTATAACAGGAGTTTGGGTCTTAAAAACTCAAAAATTAAAAATACACGTAAATGCACATGGAATTCTTTATTTAATAAGATACACAGGTAGATTAATGGCATAAAGACGATATGAGATTAAGCACAAAGCAGTAACATCGTCGTAGAGAGTTCAGTTCTTTCGGTGGGCGCGGTTGCGACGCATGTTGGTCTGGCACTGCGGGCAGTACCATTTTCCTTTCGGTGGAGCGGTGATCCCAACGCATGGGTAGTGGAACCATTCGTAAGGACACTGAAATGACAGAATAATAATTAAACTATGTACTTTATGAATTGGCATCGTCAATTAGACCATAATTTTGAGGTTTTGAGAGAAAAAAAGTATCCATCTAGAAAGAAAATCTAAACCAATTTAATAAAGAGGTAAAGTTACTTTTTATGTTTGTAGGAGGTAATCTCTGAAACTACTGGTCCGATTGTTAAAATTTTATCACCGATAGAAAGCTGCCTTACTCCTGAGACACATAGGCTATATTAGTACGCGGGCGAAGCTGCATGTAAAGGCTAGTCAGTAATAATTCTGACTACTTACATCCTGGTTGTCACAAGCAACCATGTCTCCGTAAGACACTTGGTTGCAGATGCAGTAACGTGGCTCGTTGGGGTCGTAGGTCCATTCTTCCTCCATGGGCTCCTCAATGGCGACGGAATTGTTTACAACAGTGTTCATGGCCCTAAAAAGATGAGATATTTTTACTACAAAACTTGGGCAATGGATTGTGAAAGTACTGCCGCAAAAGCATAATGCGGACTAATTTAGATGTCAGCGAAACCGCATTAGCGAGGCTGTTTTCTTTCATAAATTCGGAAACGAGACATCGACTGTCGCTAGTGTTCGACCACGTTATTGCTTACAATCAGGTGAAATAGTGATCATTCTTGAGCCTATCAATTATAAAAAAAACCCCGTTCTTGAATAGCCTTCGCTTGTGCGAGGCCCTTTTTGAGTGAGGCTGTGGGCCAGGGGCCGCTTCGCTAACACCTACACAATAATGGCGGTTATTCTAGAATTAAGTGCAAGCGTCATCAACACAAGATCATTACATTCTCGTCGTCTCACCGCGTGACAACGCAACCGGTCAATGCAAGCCGCGACTGTTTTCCACATAATTATCCATATCAAATCATAGGATATGTTTTCTTTTTCTTTTCATTTTAGTGCGCTGCAAAAGGCTGCGTCTCAAGGCGTGTGCTTCGCGAGTACTTATAGTCTCCAGCGCGTCATGTCGTTGATGTTTTGCTCGTCAATCTCACTCGTCTAATCGTCGAGGTAGTTTATATGAACAGTTATACCTAATGTGATAATAGCTCTGCGAGACATTCCGCTTTTGGTTTCTTACGAAATTCTTCCACAATGTTTGCCGTGCATGTTATTTTAGGTACAGTTACGGTTTAAAATATCTACATAATTACAAAATGAGGGAGATACATACACAACAGTAGGGGACGATGAGCGACTGGCAGCCGACGCCACGGCCTGCTGGGTGTGAGCAGCCACGCCAGTGGAACTGTAGCTGTTGCTTTTCCTGTAATAAAACGTTCGGAGTAAAATATTGTATTCATTTCATTATCCGCTTCTTGCGTGAAGAAGCGAAGAGCAAACGTGGCATACTTTGTAATCAGATAAATTGTTCTTAATTCTTTGTTATTCGACATTCCGCTCTAGTTTATCAGGTTTTTCATTATTGTATTTTAACGATTTGATATTGTTATAATTAGTTAAGTACTTAGGTAGGTAATTAATAAGTAATTAACACTATATACTATATATTGTAATAAGAGAGTGTAGTTTTCATGACGAAATAGTAAATATTATTCTATTTTAACTCTCCTCAGGGATAAACATTTATATCAATGCCATTTTGTCTACAATGCCATCTTCATATCAATTGAATGCTTACTTCTGTTTGGTCCTTTTATTGGTAGAAGATGAAGAATTGTTGTGTCCATGAGAAGTGGTATGATGGCCGTTAACAGTACTGCTCTGACTGTGGCTCGCCGACATGGCTCCGTGTCCTGTTAGATAGTATCATATTTAAAACAAAAAAGCACAAATACTCTTCACAGTGGCGTAACTAGATGACCAGCGGTCCTCGAGCAAAAAAAAGAAAGCAGGAGGGCCCATTTTTACGTGAGAAATCAAAACTTCTCAAGCTCTAGGTGGAGGTGGAGGGAGGCTAAGACTAGTCAGTAAGACTAAAATGAGTTGCCATAATATAGTGTTGCAACCAATTTTTCGCTAGTTCAATTTTGTCAAGGTGCATCGCCCCGCATAGCCCTTCGGTAGTTACGCCACTGTCTTCAACCATTAATCATGTAGATCAGTGGTTCCCAAACTTATTTTGTCTACTGCCCACTTTGAGAATAAATATTTTTTAGCGCCCCCATTTTTTCACCTATTTAAAAACCACTATAACTTCAAATTAACTTAATTAATTATTGTGACCTAGATATGTATATTATGTATATTAACGGGTCTTTCTGGGTCTTTTCCCGCCCCCCTTGAGACCTGCAGCGCCCACAAGGGGGCGTTATCGCCCACTTTGGGAAAGACTGATGTAGATAATGATAAAGAGGCATGCCCTAGGAGGTCTCACCCTAAAACGTAGCAAAATAACATAATGCCTAAATTCCTCAAATTACTAAACAGAGACGAAATAGGTATCATCAACTTTTTATATAATCATCATCATAGGCCTCCCCCAACTGATTGCTTACAACTTATTATATTATGTTCTTTAAATTAGAAATACATCACTGCTTACCATCAGGTGGGATCGCAGTCAAGCCCTAGTTAATATAAATAAATAAAATAAAAAATAATACGGATCTTACCATGATCATGATGTGTGTGATGATTCTGCAGCGCCGCATGGTGAGCGAGTTCCCCGCCCGCCACTGCCTCGTAGGAAGCTTTCAGCGAAGCTGTGCGGCGGCCGTGCTGCATCTATACCAGACATCGTTATTTAATAAATCGCACAAGCATAGTTACCCGCGTGAGTAGCATAGGTAAATACAACAGTGCAAAAACCACTTATGCGCAGTTGTCTATCAGACAACAATATTCTGGCAGTAGGATTCTCCCTTTCTAAAAGGATTTTGCGGTTTTGCGGGATTTACACCCTTTCCACTTAAAATTATACCTTTTGGAAGTATACACCTGCCTATCTTCATCCTACTGGATAGGGAGTTAGCCCTGGCCCACAATAAATTTCCACTACGTGCAAGTTAGAAGTACTAAGAATCTGTTCCATGTAATCAGACTAATAATATTATAAAGTTTGTTATTTCTTCACACTTGAACAACTGGACCAATTTCAATAAAACTTAATAAAACGTCGATCCTGGAATTTCCTTTGCATATAAAGCTTACCTGCTGTGTAGCTGCAATAGCCTGACTGGCAGCGGCAGCAATAGCACTACCAGCATGTCCCAGGGAGTAGGAGTCACGGCCCAATGCAGCCTGAGAACAATATACCAAGTTATATTATGTAGTAATTATACGTATGTTTAGTTCTATATGTATAATTGTAAAGATATTTTGAACGGTAGTTTCTAGTATTTTAGTTGTTACCTGAATAGCAGAATCAGTTCTGGAAAGGTTTCCAGATGTATGTCCCCGAGATTCACGGTTACCCCAGCTGTCGCGACGCTTTTCAGCCCGGATGCGGTATCTGTAATGCATATACTATAATAGTATGTTCTAAATTAGTAATTTAGTGAATACTAGTTTCTGGCAGCGGCTTCACCAGAGTAGAAGAAAAAAGTGAAAAGTCTATAGCCTATGTCCGACTATGATAAAGTGGCATTCTACTGGTGATTTTTTTTTAATCACTCTAGTTGTTTTTGAGTTTATTCAATACAAATCTTTCCTCTATGAAATGAATATAGTATAGAATAATTAATAGCAGTTAGGAGTATAGCATACAAAGTTATGTTTTTTATAAGTATATGGTTGCATTCAATGCTATAAAGCTGTAGGGTAATTCACCAAGAATTCCGCCGTTACATTTGTATACTCTTTCTAAAAAGTACACACACAGTATGCAGTCAAAATTATTATTTTCATTTAATATTAACGATCATCAAGTACCATCTTAATTCACTACACCCCAAGCAAATGCCGGTGTTCACTTTCTCATTGTCTTTCTATTATGTCTCTGATTACGGTATTTGAAAGGTTAAATTACCTGTTTTCCTTATAATGATTATTGTTAGATGTACTGGTGTGATTGGTGTTCACATCAAGTTCTAGAGATCGTTTCTCCAGTAGTTCAGTAATACCTTTGTTGTCTGCCTCCAGTTCACATTTAAACTTATGGAGCTCCGTATCTATGAAATCGAAGTCTCATATAAATATTGGTAGCAGATTATATCAGATAACTTCACTGCAGAATAATTTTTAGTAGAGCTAATTGCACTACTAAAAATATATTTCCAATAAAAATTTTCTTCTATCCTTACCAAGCCTACGCAAGTATCGATCAACCAAATCATACATCTGATTTGCCAGAGCCATTTTTTCATCAGCTTCTTCAAGAGTCTTATTGTATCCCCGCTTTATGTCAGAAAATTCAGTATTAGCCTGGTCAGTATTCATCTCACCCCGTCTACATCCACCAAAAAGAGTACGAACTCTTTTCTCTAATGTATCCATGTTATCTGTGAGAAAATGAAGCTAATTAGTAAATGGTTTATCTATTTTGTATTTTAAATGAAAAAGTAAGGAATTTATTTACTTTGAACCGATAAATCCATTTCACGCATTTCAGTGAACCTGTCCCTGAGCTCTTGTGGGAGGTGCTCAATCACTGAAATTAGACAAATTATAAATTAACTAAAAGTAAACAACAGGCAGTCAGCACTTCGACACCTTGCCATTTGCCAATAATTTTGAATTTTCGCGCTACTTTTGTAAATACACGCCACAATGCTGCCAACATTTAAGTACAGAAAATTACGTCATTGCAAGAGAACAAAGAACATCTTACTTTCCAAATAATCTTCAAGATACAGCATTTTGGTAAGTTTTATTAAAGTTGATATATATTTAAACGTAAAATCAAGTCGATCCTCACGCAATTGAAGCACAAAACGATAGATTCACGACTAAAGCTACGCAATATTGACGTGTACACTATGCAACGTCACGTCTTCTTTCTTACGAACAAAATTGTTATAACTAGTGATGTGAAATACTAAAGTAACATGTAGTATCGATAAAACAACCATGACTGCGCAGAAAAGAAGGATTATTAGAAGTCTAAAAGAAACCGTCTCCTTATCTTTACAATTAAGCCGTATAGTTTTTTACAACTAAATGAAGAAAGAATATAATATATGTACAGCGTTAACAGCTTTTTTGTTATTAGACAGTACAAACTTTTTTTTAATGTTAATCTCGACCTATAATAATTATTGACCATGTGAAATACATTTAACGCTCAAATTATATATATATCTTTAAAAAATTTCATTTAAATTACATGCTGCAAAGGGCCATTTTGATCTATATTAAATGCACAATGTGTTGAAGGTACTTGACTGGATAAGGACTAATGCTGTATTGCTTAAAATCGCTTCGTAAATATGCTATTATTTATCGTTAAAAGCAAAGGATAAAAAATGATTATTGTAGGTTATCCCTACATATATTATCCCAAACTTTTTTGTAGCCCCTTTTTAAAGCGTACAATACTGTAGTAGTGCAATGTAAGTGCAAAACAATGTGTTTATTTATTTACGATATCACATTGGAAACCTCTAAAATTATCAGTGTTTCTCTCCTAAAATATAAATGTATAAACAAACATATAAACAAACCTTGAATCACTTTACTTATTTACAATATAATTTTATATATTTTGTAAACGCAATGTTATTTGCATGCCCATGCAACGGAAGAATATGGAGGGGCTCAATATAATTAAAAGAAAACACCTATGTATCAATCACCCATATTTGCAAACCAATAAATGATTTATGATTAACCCTTCAGATACCGTCAATTAGAAACACAATAGTAAGAAAACAGATCACACAATAGTAAGAAGAAGCGATCACCGGTGGCCGCGCGGCCACCGGTGATCGCTTGGGGATTCATGAATTAACAAAAAACCGTAACAAAAGTCTTTGTGTAGTTTTAAAAATCTAAGCATAAATAGGGACAGACAGACAGCGGGAAAAGACTTTGTTTTATACTATGTAGTGATAAAGTTTCTTTGAATCTAAATTAGTATATGAGTATATCTATACCCAATTATGAAAATGACTATAAAGTAAATAAACATGACAATTAACTATTGCGCCTGATACTCTGATATAATTTGTCGATGTGATAGACAAAGGTGCAGGTTATGGTCGGCTATAAAAATAAAAGTTAGTAAATTATTGTTACATGTTTAAGAGCTCTTAAGAGCATATAATAGACACGTAAACGAACCTTAGGATTCCCAGACACCAAAACCTGAAAGGCCTAATCTGATATTGGCGAGAGGTGAGCTGGTTGGAATAAGCCCACCAAAGGTTTTGATCGCTATGGCCCACATACAATGGTCCGTATAGGACTAAGTGCGAAAACTATACTCGAACAGAACTGAGCTCTTGAAAGATCAATTTTTCAGTCAGAACTGAACAGCTTTTGCATAAATAAAAAAAAATAAACCGCTAAATTTCTTCTAATGATTAAAAAGCCAGTGAGCCAAAAAAGTATTAATTATTTTCATTTTTAATTTGGTCCCAATAATAGTTCGAAACGTCTTGGTTTAATTCATGAATCCCCAAGCGACCACCGGTGGCCGCGCATCTATTGTCTTACTATTGTGTCTCTAATTGACGGTATCTGAAGGGTTGATACCGATTATGACCATTGTACTAATAATGGTTAGATTTTCCTTAGTTGTTTTCGACTATACTATTATTTAGCATTACTATTCCTAGGGTGTTTTTGTAGGAGACTATTAGAAAAATGTGTTTTACTAACTTATCGATAAAAATATTGATTCTTTCGGAATCGCGCATCACTGGTACGATGCAGTTGTACCAACCACACGTTTAAAGTTGCGTTCATAAAATTGTGTGTGAACATAATATGGGAGCGTTCAAAAATTTAACTTTTGCTGTCTCTTAATATTATTAAACATATTTTTTTAAATTTTCTTTCAGTTAAAATGATCCGAAGACCCCTAACAGAAATTACATTAAAACTGGATGATTTAAAAGAATACGAAGCTTTTTTGATTGATCAGAGGAATAATTCATCTTCTGCTACTGAAATGCAAGAAGATACGCCAAAGCCCTCACAAACTACTAAAACGATTGAAGAAATTCATAACAGAATCGGTTATGCCCCCAAGAAAAAACCTAACGGACCAAGTACTGTGTAAAATGTATTAAAGGGTTTAAGATATAATGAAACAATGAAGTTTGTGAAACTGATTTTTATTTGCATTTCAAGCACATTATAAATAACTAGAATAAAGAGATTATTAATTTAATCTACCACATTCCTAAACTTTAAATCTGTGAATCAAACAGCAATGACTTATGTGTTTTAAAATTTTGAAAAATCAGTGCACCTTTAAAGTACTTCTTACAATTACCATAAAAAGACAATTAAATAAATGATGAACAGGTAACTTTATAGTTTTATTGAAGTCGTTAAACTCGTTAAAAAATAAAAGGCCCGTTTTGACATTTGAGAAAGACCTTAGAATGTAACTTGGAACGAAACTGAAAGAAATAATATAATTAAGGGTCCGCTGTAGTAGTAGCCAATTTAGAATAGTAGTAGCTACACTACACTATACCGGACAAGCCGCTAGTAGTCAAAACACAAACGTCAAAATGAGACTTTAAATTTTTGATAACTTTAATCGCTGTACGGATGAATCACTTTGCTGGGGCTCGGACCGGGCACGGAATTCCGTTTTGCAAAATCAATACGTCGCTGCTTGCTACGCCGACGCCATAGAAGACAGCATAATCTGTAAAAAAATATGACACACATATTTATGACAAGGTAACAATAATTCGAAACAAAAACGACAGACACTGGCGAAAAGTAGCCAAGTGAGCCGCCTCCCTCCAGATTTTATAGCAGCAGTTATCGAGTGGCGTGGGGTTCACATAGACATGAAGAAGCATGTTTTTTTTTGAGAGCACATCAACAAATCTGGCGGCAGATTTAAAAATATTTTAATAGTATTTGCTCTGAAACATTCTTTGTAACTATGTATATTTTTTTAACCAGTTTTATTTTTATTGTCTGACAAGGACTTCGGACTTTCTTAAGTCCTTCTTCGTCCAAACGTACCAATTCACAGACACACCATCATCATTTCATCCTATTTAATGTACAATGTGTTACAAATGAGAATATTATCGATTGTATGTTGTGACGTCACGATTTACTGTGAAATTGAGGAAAGAAATTTTTAAACTTTTACTATTTTACGAAAAATTTAATTTATTTACGAACTGTGAACAAAAAAAGTTTAATCAGAATACAGATCATCAATTTTACTCATCTCTGAGTTCTTCAATTTTGACAAAATTTCGTCGATTTTACAGTAAATCGTGACGTCACAACATGCAATCGATCCTATTCTCATTTGGAACGTATAATAATTGTAAGTATCTCAGCCTAACAGTATAAAGGACATAGGTAAAGGTCGCACAAATTGCGTCATTTCAAAGGTCCTTTAAAAAAACACAGGTAGGATTCTAATAACGTACCGTGTGGTTCGACCTTGATAGAACGGAAGAGGCGTGCTAAGTTGGTGGGACCGAGTGGGACGTCACGTAATGTTTACGCGTTCTTGTGATAAAGTCTCGCTCATCTAAATGACAATAGGACACGATAATGCATAGACTTAAGTAATAATCGCTTGTTAATTTTTACTTATAGGTATGTAATAAAATTGTTACACTTCCGTTGCGTCACAACCTCAGCTTTATTCGAAAATCAGTATTAGACACTAGTTGTCTGGCATTCATAGTAAACTGGACCTATTTTGGAGCAACTGTAAGCAAGGGCGGATCCAGGATTTTTTTCTTTCAAGGATCCAGGATTTTTTTCTTTAACAAGGGGTGTACCATAAAAATCAACAATAACTGTTAAAAATAAACTTGCATTATCATACTTAAAGTTTATTTCTACAAGTTTTTAGTATGTACTGTGATGGGATCTCCACAGTACACAAAAATACCGTCTGTCTGGGCCGGGGTCACATGCCCCCGTGCCCCTTAAATCCGCCGCCCTTGACTGTGAAAATCAATATTTATTGTTTTTTTTTTCTTTCGCGTATAACTATTATGTATTGCGTGTGTCTTGTGTTGTACCAAATAAATTCATTGTATTTTTTTCTTTTTCTGTAAAAAAAACGTTAAAGTAATTTAACGGTTTTTTTAAACGTTAAAGTAATTTAACGGTTTTTTTTAAACGTTAAAGTAATTTAACGGTTTTTTTTGCTCTCTTTACCTCAAAGTCAGGAAATAGACTATTTCGGCTACACTGAGAATGGAGAAGCCCATGAACAATCCCAGCAAACCTCCGCAGTTGGCCAGGAAGTCCGTCTGGCCGTACAGCTCCGAGCGACGAGATGTGATGAACTGGGCTTCTTTGAAGAACACCATGACACGGGAGTAACTCAAGCTGGAAATAAAAAGTATACATTTAGTTATCTGATTAAATAAATAAATTATTATTTAGAATTAGTGATGTAACGAATATTCGCACCTTTTTGACATTCGCATTCGCAAGAAACATGCGAATATTTTTGACAAACAAAAACGTATTATAGTATTGATTGAATGGATAAATAATGACAATACAACTGCTATGGTTTTATAATTTTACACATTTTTTTTTGTGCGTTTGCAGTCATAGTCATGTTTTTTAAAACTTTAATTGAACCAATACTGTCTTTTGCTATGATTTGGCCTACCTAACTTTGCCCAAAATGATTAGGTATTTAAAATTAATTAGCTATTTTTATTTCTAGTAAAATTTTTTATGCGTGGCAACAGTCGAAAGTTATGAAATGTAATTTAACGGCAGAATTTTACAAAATGTGGTCTAGAATTTTTAAAACAACACACTAGGAATTACTTCTGTGTCGTGGGTGAATTCACATACATGTAAAATCACAGACACGAGACATACAAATATTTTTGTTTCGTGCAGGAATCGAGCCCGCGACGCATCGCAGCAGCCAATCGCTCAACCACTGCGTTAAACTGTCAAAGTTATAACTACAACGTAGAAATTGATTGAAGATTTTTATTTTGTAGCTATTTTGACTGAATAAGATTGCGTTATAGTGAGTCGTTAAAGTTATAATGCCGGCGTTCGCTTGGGTTTGACATCTCTGAGGCGCGCGTGGATCATACAATGCTGTAATGTACGGTCGACTCGGAAACAAAACAACAAATTAACAAACTCCTAATTTAGGTATATGCTGGTTGTTGGTGATCCGCCCTCTACCTATTCTTGAGATTGAACAGACTCTGGTTTCCCCTTCGAGAAGTAGTGAAATGCAGGCGTGATTTTTATTACTAACTAGCGACCCGCCACGGCTTCGCTCGGGTAACAGTATTTCTTCACTATTTAATGGATGTTATTATACATATAAACCTTCCTCTTGAATCAATCTATCTATTAAAAAACACCGCATCAATATCCGTTGCTTAGTTTTAAAGATTTAAGCGTACATAGGGATTTAGGGACAGAAAAAGCGACTTTGTTTTATACTATGTAGTGATGTAGTGATTAGGTAACTAATACATCTACGTATTAAGAATGCCAGTGATTCACGAACTTCTTTAACGGGTGCAGCTGTTTTTGGTTTACAACACCTCACAAGAAGGTATTTGACCGAGAGGTTTATTTTGGAGAGGTCGTTAGCTTCAAATCAGTCGTGTGTGGAACACAGACTAGAAGGCGATATGAATATGGAATGAAAACGAAAAAAAGAGTTAAGTAGGTAAAACTACTTCTAAGTACTAATTTTATTGTGATTTTCATGGTTCTGTAACTTTGTATATTAAGAAGAATCTTTATTTTGTAACATAACAGAACGAGACCATGATTACTAATACCATCCAGAAGAACATAGGTAATTATAGAAAACGCTTCTGCCAGCGGCTTCGCCCGCGTAAAAATAGGTTTCTTCATACAAATTTTGAACACCCATTTTAATCCCGTTAGGGGTGGTTTCGTATAATCTGTTCTCATCAGCCCTCCTAGCTAAGTTACAACCGCTTCGCTTCCGTCGAGCGCTTCGAGTTGACCTTGCCGCCAATTCTTTTGTTCTGACCACGTGACTGAGCGCTGAGAGCGCGTCATTCCCGTACATTTGAAGCTTTCTACTAGCGTTAACTATTGCAGATTAGCAACTTGGCTAGGGGTACTGATATCTACACCCCGCCGCCCGTGGAGGCGATTGGCGGTGGCGGTCTGTTGCGCTGGGCCTTGGTTCAGGCCATGATCCGGAGCGAGGAGGAGAGGCAGTCGGACGCCTCCTTCTGCGAAGCAGTAATGCTAGCAAAGAAGGAGGCCGCACGCATCAGGCAACGGCGCTCACAGCGCCCCAGCCGCCGCCGGGATTCAGATACCGACTTCCGGCCACCGTAGGCGCGGGCTTGCGGACGGCGAGCAATGGGTAGCCTGCTATCCGCCCGTCCGGTAGCTGTCCGGACCAAGCCCAAGTCGTCGACGGCACGCACTGTTCCCGCACGCCTCAAGGAGTTGTCAGTGGTTTCCTCACTATCTTTTCTTTCATCATTTTAGGTGGTTATAAAAATAACTAACTACCTACCTACTCAAAGTATCTAAAGTGCCCGTGCTTTTGAGTCCACGACAGTGATCCACATAGATACTAAATGCTGTATCAAAAAATATGCATACAAGGTCGCTACCACTGAAGTAACTCATTTGAGGCCCATGGTTTCATTGGACGAACCACAGAAGAATTGTCACGTTGTCATTTAATTTTAAATTTTGTAAAATAGGTTGGGTTACTTCTTCTGAGGCCAGGCCTCACGGATCACCGGGGGCCACGTTGTAACGGAGGCCCATGGCATTTTGCCAGCCTTGCCATGCCACCATGTACTTCCGCCACTGTTCGCTACTAACGGGTGAACGAAGCGAAGGTTGGTAGCGGTATTTGATTTTCTATCAAATCTGTTATTTCCCTCCCGCATATTGACAGGATACTGATTGGCGGTTAAACAGATAAGTCGGATGATATCTGTTTTAAAATGGCTTTCGGCATTGAGGACAAGGGACAAACGTTTATACCTAACTAAAGCGGTAAAATTAAATATGCTGGCGAAACTCCAGACTTGAGAGTCCAGGCATATCTTAAAAATAATCTAATGAAACGAAGGTAAAACAATAGTACATTGTTACACTAGGGGTGAAAGTTACTTATTTCGTCCCGAGAAGCAGTTGGCGGCCGAGCGCAGCGAGGTCGCTAATTCGAGGGACTAAATAAGTAACTTTAAACCCGAGGTAAGCACTGTGCTTTTTATTACGAATACAAGAAGATAGACCTAGTTTCTTTTTAATAATTTGACAGCTGTCAGTTGAAAGTAAAACTCCCTAGGGATGAAAAGTGGGATACTTTTCAGCCCACTTCACAGGCAACTTCAGACATACTTTCAGAGTATGAGTAATGAATTTTCATTACTCATCACTCGAATTAGTTAATTACCAACTTCTTCTCAGAACGAAATAAGCAACTTTCACCCCTAGTGTAACAATGTACTATTAAGTAACCAGGTTAAACTGGATATGAACAAAAGATTAGATTGGAGGCATCCCCTTATGGACGGATGGACAGGACGGTCATTGTAGCGGCACACAATGACCGTCTTGTGCGTCTTGCATCCATTGGATTCCTACAATCCTCATCAGTCTTCAATCCACCTTGTGGGAGAACTTTTGCCTTCTTCGATTCGCCAATAATCAGACATTTCACACAGTATTGCTGCATAATCATAATCAGCCTTTCGTTTCCACTGCTGGAACTCAGGCCTCCCCGCTAGGAGAGAGAATGGGCCGTAAAGTGACCGTAATCCAACACGCAGGCCCAGTGCGGGTTGATGAATGTCACATGTCTTCAAATTTTTGGTTCTAGGACATGCCGGTTTCCTCACGATGTTTTCCTTCACCATTTTGAGAGCAGTGGTGATGAAATAAAGTATACACAAAGTAATATGCCTGGCTGGGTTTGAACCTGCGATCTACAACTTGTAAGTCGGGGCCGTTCCACTCGGCCACCACTGCTCGACTGCATCTCAGTCATGCCGAGATGAGCGGAATAAAACTGTTTGCTTCATTGACTTATTTGGGTGAACAAGTTACTTACTCCTTTAATTCTTCGGATATGTTATTTAATCTGTAGGCTCTAAAAAGGGCGGCCCAATCGTAGTCGGCTTGTGATGTCTCTGCCTCGTACTCTATGGACGTGCACGCCGGCAGACACCGGCACTTGGTCGATACTTCCAAAGCTTTTCTAAATGAATCGTTATCGTCGCTTATTGTTGAAGTGCCATTATTCGTCTCATTCTTCGCGTCATCGTGACTGTCGAGTCCTGTCTTGATTGCAATTGTCACCAGTTCCACTGAAAATGTGGAGAGAAATTATTATTTACCTACCTATATTAGTTCATCATCATGAGGATTCGTTCTACTGTGTTGGCCTCTTTCTAAATTGATGCTTGGCTAATTAGTAGGGTGTCCTACTGTTTCTATAATGCTTATTTTTGTTATAGATTTTTTATTTAAATTAATTATGTAAACACACAACATTTGAGAAAAAAGTCAATAAGGCATCCACGTGAAAGTCGATAAAGTCATGAATAAATAAGTTAAATGAAATCATGCTATATTGCTATGCTTTCTTACATAACGAACGATATGCATGCTGTCACGCTGACTTATAAATAAGTTGCCTACTTAGGGTGAGGCCAAACGAGCATAATTTTGTGAGTCGTGAGTCACAGAATTTCGGTCGCGTAGTTTCTGCTGCATCAGGTTTCATACAAAAGTCCTGTTCCATTCACACGGCGACGCATAATGAGTTGTCTGCTGCAGTAGAAATTACACGACCAAAATTCTGCGACTCACGACTTACAAAATTACGTTCGTTTGGCCACCCTTATAGACCACCAGTGCTGCGCCTCGGCTTAGCCCAAGTACAAATTATGGTACCTACCAAAATTTGGTAATTTGGTTAAAAAGAAAATCCTCGTTGGTGTCTCGTTGTTCTTCCTACTATAAAAAAAAACGGGATCGAAAGAAATAAGTGAAAAACATAAAAGCAGACTGCGGCTTTATATTATACCAGCTTCTTCCAGAAGCTTCGCCCATATTAAAGTAGATTCTTCCATACAAAATTTGGACACCCGTTTCATCCTCTTAGGGGGTGGGTATTTTAGGGTTCCTTAGTGCAAAATTGATGTGATGCTTTGTGCTGGGCGCTGACGTTTCAGTGAGTTAAGTCAGGACTTTGCCTTTCATACCTACTATAAGAAGTCTATTTATTAAGACACCAGAAATACGATGATCGACTTACTTTGAGCATCTTTTATACATTTCCTTTTACCAGCATTGCAGACTGTCATATTTGGTCCATCTGGAACGAAGAGTTAATTAAAAGTTGTGTTACAAAGCATCCTGAAACATCAAACAGCACTTGAACTTAGGTGGAATGACAATGACAGATCACTCCACGTTCACTTCACATTGTTTTGTGTATATGTGTGCATAGCACTCATTTTATCTGGTGATTCATTAAAGTTTTTTCGTATTTTCACGCTAGTTCCCAAAATAAGAATACGTACCCACCTAATGAGATATCAATCCCACCTAATGAGATATCAATTCCATCTAATGATATATCAATTTCGCTGAAGAGAGAGAGAGAGAGAAAGAGAGCCTAATTTATTTGTGAAATAAGTTGGAAAATTATCCAAAAGTACACCATATACACACACATATACACCCACATATCAACTCCATCTACCTAGATGTACCTAGCTGGGATTTTAATTTAGAAGATTTCAGTACTTACAAGGCATTCCGAAATGCACACAACCGCATCGAGTGTATGTAAAGTTGGACAGGCATTCCATCTCGCAATTTGCTTGAGTATACACTTTAAAGTATTGGAGATAGCGCTCGCTTGGAAAATAGCATTGTCGTCTGTGAACCAGTAAAAACACATTGTTTAACTCTGTATAAACTCCTTTTAATTAGGTATAGAGCTAAATGAGCTAAATTATTCAGATGAGAACATTATGTTTTGGTCAGCAGGATATATTAGGTAAGTACCTATCTAGTTGAATAGTTTGTGGTCGAGTTCTTTAGAGAAAATTTATTCGATATCTACTTATTAGTAGATATCGAATAAATTTTATGGTATTTTCCTGAACTGAACTAGGTAAATTAGTCGTATAAGAACAACGTTTAACGTTTATGCTCAAAACTTCAGTTCAAGATTCAATTTATCTAATTCTGAGAGAAAAAAGGCATTAAAAAATATTAAAGGCTTTATTGTGCTGTTTTAGTTTATTTAAAATTCGTATATATACGAATCTTAAAGAAACTAAAACAGCACAATAAATCCTTTAATTTTTATCTACTTTGACATAATTGAACTATAATACTTAGTTGGACAGAATGGAAGAAAAAAACGTGTTGCGCCGACCCCAAATAAAACGGGATAAGGGCAGGAAGATGATGATGATGATGATGATGACTTAGTTCTCATAAAATAAAAAACATCATCAACATCATTCATTCTTTTTCAGTTATTTATTTCAATTTTCGCGGGATAATAATAATGATTATCCCTCGTATGAGAAAACTTGGAATAGACGACTACCTACCATTTTTGTGTTTGTTTACCTATTTTGACGGGTTTGCGTACGTGATGGCCAAATTAATAATTAAAAGATCAAACTAATAAAGAGACAAGGCAACATTTTTAATGAAGGTTTTATGAAAAATGTGACCTACAATGCGTTCCTAATGAGAATAGGATCGGTTGCCATGCAGTGACGTCACGATTTACTGTCAAATTCGAGGAAAGAAATTTATACTTTTAAATATGATTTACGTAAAATTTAATTTATTTACGAACTGTGAACGAAAAAAGTTTAATCAGAATCCAGTTCTTCAATTTGACTCATCTCTCAGTTCTTGAAGTTTTGCCAAAATTTCTTCGATTTGACAGTACGACGTGACATCAGAACATGGCAATCGATCCTATTCTCATTTGGAACGCATAGTACTTACCTAAATATTAAAAAGTGATTCAATTGATTCTGCTCGTTATTGATCAAACTATTTTCAGGTTTTACGCATTAAATGTTACACGTTGTAAAATTATTTACGACTAATTAGTTAATAAAATATGTTGTTACCTGGTAGGTTCGTAAGGTTTAAGGCCTGAGGAAGTGGTCATCATTTTAGGTTTCACCGCCACGACTACCTCTTGCGATAGAGGCGATCGGAAGTACTGTTGTGAAAGCCTCGGCAGCTCCGCCGGATTGTGCAAGAGTATCTACGGATATTACAGGAAATGTGTTCAACTATACGATTACCGATCATTACCTATGTTACTGAATATGAAGTACTGTAATTTGTGTAACAATGAAAACTTACCTTAAAACCTTGCACTGGACCCCTGCAGAGATAGTCCAAATCGATGTTTTTGGCTTTTAGTAAGAAGGTCAGTCCAGCTTTGATACCGAAACCCTGGAATTTGATTATTTATTTATTATATTCTTTTTTGTACACTACATAAACAAAAAAATACAGGACAAATATTATTCAAAATGAGTGTACAATGGGCGGTCTTATCGCACAGCGCGATCTCCTACGGACAACCTTTGGATGGACTGAAAGAAAGGAGAAAGATTTAGGGCTGTCAGTGTACAACGTCAGAAATAATACTAATAAGATATAACAACATGAATACATACATACATTACAAAAAAAAAACTAATAAATATTAAATATGTAATTAAGCCAGAGAAAGAAGAGAAAATTAAAGTAAAAGGTAATGCTCCTTCACCATTTTTTTAAACGTTGGTAGCGTTTGGGCATTTCTCACTTCAATAGGTAATGCATTTCACAAACGAGCAGTTTGGACAGTAAACGATGTAAATGTTATGGCAAAAGAAAACATAATAACCCCGTTTCACCCCCTTAAAAATATTTTTTTTTTACCATCTCAGTCATTAAATTAAGCTTTGTGCAGAATTTCACGTCCCTAAGTACCAGTACTTGAGGCTGTGCGTTGATACGTCAATCAGTCAGTTTCTCCTTGTTATACATATACCTCACCCTTGGTTGACTGCTTAAGGAATAATAAGTAATAATAAATAAGGAATACCTAAGGCATCAAGTCCGCCTTTGTACCTTCATGTTACATCAAGTTATAAATAAATAAGATAGTGGGACCTAACAATACGGTAAATAGTTGTGACAAGGAAAAGTAGAAAAAATAATGTAGATACTCACTGCGCCCCTGTGGGGATAAGTGTCAATAGGTGATCCTGTTGCGTACCCTTCTTCCAAACTCCACGACTGAGCTCGCTTATCATGTTCCAAATATGGGTAATCGTGATGTAAACTAAGAAAGAAAATAAAATATATACACAAAACTTATTGTCTGATCGAACTTTCGGTTTCGGTCTAGTTTCGGAAAAAGGATGAGATTCGGGACAAAAACGAGTTTCACCAAAAAAACAGGGCTACCGTTTAGCCGAAACTACAGCCAAAACCGAAACTTAATTCGACAGGTTTCGTGCAGCGATCGGACATATTATGTTGCATGTAATTTATGGTAAGAAGTAATTTTGTTTGTATACTTGCCTACCTCAAATATTAGAGAGATTGACTATTACTTTTTCAAGAAAATATGACCTTTTTACTTATATGGGAGGTTCGTTTTTTTTTTCGATTTCGACCAAAATTGAGACCGAGAAGCAAAAAAAACCGGTTTCGGTTTCCGAGAAAACATAGAGCATAAGAGACAGACATTAAAGTAAGTATACTTTGTGTGCCTACAATATATTTTTACATGGGAAATCATCAAATCACTTCTGGAACTGAAGGACTGTCAGTCTTATACTTATCTACTTAAGAGGGTCCTTTTCCACTCGCCTATCGTAAACATCGAAAATGGTTTAAAAGCTGGTAACTTAATTTAATGCAATCCAACGCGATGTTTGACGAAAAGGCAACGCAAAAAAAGAGAGATAACGCCTGAAAACTCTGTTAGTATTCGGTAATTCCGAGATTTACTCGAAAATTTCACAAAACTTGTTCCAGGAAATAGCTGTTTTTTTTAAACTCATAAAAGTTTTTGGAAAAAGTTGTCGTCATTTAGAATCTTAATAAAATTTGCAAGGTCTCTAGAGGATTACTTTTTTGACTTTTTTAATTTTTAGACAAATTATGAAGTGTCAAAGTTCATACAAAATAGGACATTTTCAGAGGTTTTTACTGGATTCGTTTTACACAAATTTAGAAATTGGTTTCTTTAGAAACCTAGATAATATCCACAAGATACTGTGTTTCCAAAATATCTAATGAAAAATGTGTAATATCGTCATAATCAGTTATGAGCGGTTGTATGAAAAACAGTGAAAATGTGAGTCATGATGCACCACCTTAAATGAACAAACAGTCACAATGTTCCTGTATAGTTCCTCTTTTCTTTCGAATTATTCCGCAATACTTTCCATTGTCCTTTGGGTGACTTTAAATCTTCTGATGAGGCCCATTTTAAGCGACCACGTTTTTCAACTATCATTTTATGAATTAAGGAAAGACTTACTTGTTTAATCGGAACATTTCTTCTGGTCCCAAAGTATTAAATGTGTAACAAAGCCCTTCTTCCGTCATTATAGGAGAAAACAATTCTGAACAATTTTCACTTGGTATATCTTTCCATTTACATCCGAAAAAAACTTCGGTCAGATTTGGGGATACCTGAAAAATTTTAATTCACAAATATCGGAGACCAATAACCCGCCTGTCTCAGCAGTGGGAACATTATAAAGCTGATAATATTATGCTTTGCTTGGAGATCTGAAAAATATAGAGCTACTTTTTAGGGCCTGTGCACACCGGTTTTTTAAACGCACCGTTGACGCGCGTTTTAGAAAAGTGCGTCGAAGGCGCGCCTTTATCGCTCGCATCGTGTGAGTAGGTTTCGCTACAAACGGCGCGTTTAAAAAACATGGTGTGCACAGGCACTTAAATATTTTATATGAAACCAAAACAATATAAAAACCAAACCGATTTAATATTGTTCACTGTGTCAACTCCTGATGCAAATTCTCGACCATTTGTAGGAGCAAGATGGTCGTCACAGACCATCGTTAAATCCTCAAACATGTTTTGACTAAAACAAAAATATTATGATGTGATTTCTAGTTCCAAAGTCAAAGCGTTTTATTTACAATAAATAGAGTACAAGAGATGGCAAATTACTTTTAGCCGCAGCCACATTACGTCATGAGTTGGTTCTACGTTGAAAACAACTGCATTCAGTTTTTAAAACTATAAAAAAAATAAACTTTTAATCAAAAATATGACTCACTCAGATATTGAGAGATTGTCTCGATTATTCATATACAAGTGATAGTATTCCGTGAAATTGAATTTTCTCTGCATAGCCTTAGTTTCAAAGCAGACCGTTACTGCTGGATAAGGAATCTGAAATCAAAACAAAAGGGAAAAGAACTCGTTCTTGTGTAGGTTAGGAATACATAAATGAACAAATAGTGAGAGATTTATGAGGTCATGAGGATAGTAGGTTCATACATGACAACATCTTCAATATTGAAATAAAAAATATTGCGCCGATATCCTACTTTGAACTTTAGAGAAAAATTATGTACCAACCATCGCGGTCATATCTGCCTGATCACTTAATTACTAAAAAAAGACAAAAATACTATTTTCTGCAAAAAAGAAATATAACGGTTTAAAAAAAAAAAACGTCAAAATAAATTTAATTTCGGCAGTCGGTGTCAAAAAACAAAGAGTTAAAATTAGAACCACCGACTTCTGAAATTAAGAAGTCGGTCAAGCTTCAGTTAAACTTACCTGCCAAACCGGAGTAGGCATTTCAGCAAAACTGACAATGACCGGGCTTTCATTCCACTTTATCCAAACTTTTCTGATCAATCCGGCGCAAAGTATCACACAGCAAGTAAACATGAAGAGCCAGAACACTCTAGAATATAATAAGACGCAAACAAAATGATGTGTAAGATGTTAATTTTCAAAAAAATATTTGAAAGCTGCTTTGAAATGACTTACTTTTCTACACATGTTCTCTCTTTTTCTCCAATGTACTTCAATCCATGAAGATTAGAATTAGCCGTATAATCTATCAAGTAATCTTTGATAATGCTACGCCTTCCTCTCTTAGGCTTTTCAGGATACGTTTCATTTTCAACGACATCAGGGGCCTTTGCAAGGCTATCCGCTCTAAAAGATCAGGTGTATTAGTTTTTATGGACATTGATCATAACATAAATTTATGAATTTTATTGCTCAAGGTATACCTCGAGTGTCGCTTCATGATGCTCGGCAAAGACTACCTCAAATTGGCTCAAAACAAAACGCGTTTTGTTGTCATTTTGGGCTTGGTATGAACAAGGCGTCATAGCCGTTAATGTTAACCCAAGGGAAACATGTGGCACAATTACTAAATTAAAATTTGTAGAATGCTGACTAATTCGTTACATTTGTACATTATTATTTGCTTAATGAATATTCAAATCGTAACAAGGTTCGCACACATGTTGGTTAAGTACTTGACTCCTTTAAGTCCATAAGTGCTTTCATAATTGACATTGCAATGACATTTTCAACTTTGCAGAATTACCCTACTTAAAGTCTCTCGGGAGCGGTAGTTATAAAATAGTTCTAATGGTTAATGACAGTTTTGTTTGTTACGTTTTACCTACTTCATTGGCTGATAAACTCGATTGGTACCTAATAAATGTCTTTTCTTTGAATCTAGCTGTGGAATATTATTTAGTTTAGTTAGGATATACAATAATAATTTTTATACTATCATACACGATGTGTCGGGGTTACGAGGTTGGAGATAAAAAGCGTAGGTATTATTTACATTATTTACTGATCTGCAAAGCAACTACAGGCAAAACTTTCTACCTCTAGACATTCTAGAGGATATCGGACACCCTTATAACATTCGTCAAATCTTTAATAGTGGTAACAGTGTCCCAAGAATCGCAGAAACGACAGGAACGGTGACACGCGCCCCTTCAGCGCACGACCACAACCAGTGCGGTGGCAACCAACCACAAAGTAAATATATAATGCTAGCAACTCCAGCAAGTGCAAGTTTCGCGTAAGCGCGTCACCGAACTTCAAAGCCCAACTGAAAATAAAGAAGCGCATCTCCTACAGGCTCACTTAGGCACTTACTGGGCACGGCTGCCTTGTTTGAGACCTGAGTCGGATTGCACGAGAATTTACTGTTAGTTGTCATTACTGTGCCGGTGACATGGATCCTGCACAGCACCAGCTGGTAGTGCCCTGTGTGGACCTTGAAGCGGCGGAACTTGGTGGCCAAGAGCTGCTGGCAGAGACTGAAAACGGTTGGGAAGTGGCCATTTGTAAGACCGTGATAATCCAAAAGGAGGTCGCCATGCGGGATCGGGAATAGGCCGATCGAAGAAGGCGAGAAAGAGGAGGAAACTACCTCTTCGCCTAAAACGCAGAAACATCGCCTACATATAATTTGACGCTGGGAAGACTCCTTGAACTTCAAAATAGAAAAACGATATATTCTTGTATGATCTAGCGACCGCGAACTCTATTCTCGATGGGGTTAGTAGTGGTCGAAATACTTTACAGCGTTTGCTAATATAAGTAGGTAAATGCTCCGGTGCCCAGTGTTTTCTAGATGTTACGTACAAAAACATTGCATGACTTATTTTTTTACAATTTCCCACGAGAGTGATCGAGTTGGGATTACTTGGGACACAAATAGATATATAAGTAGGTACTTAAATTATAATTGGCCTACACTTGAAGTTAAGTATAATTAAAATAATAATGCAATAAGTAATGGTAGGTAATTGCCGTTAGGATATATAGGCGCAGTTTTGACACGCTGATTCCCTAAAGAATCTATATTAGCTTTATAAGTGTGACATTAACATGAAAGGCCAAATGTTAACTACGCCTACGCGATTAAAATGTTTTCGTTAGTAACATGACATAACATAACATCATACAATTATACCCAATACAATTCCTATTGATGTTTACATATTATAAACCACTTCAGTAAGGAAAAGTGACAAAAATAACATAATAATGACCCCATGCCCGCAGCAGGAATTTTCAAACCTGTTAAAATTAGCTGACTCGCGCGATGCGTTGATCTTCCTCAATTCACAATCACAGCAGCTAATTTGGGATTTCCTTGATTCAGTGTCGATGTTATTCATTTTGTATAACTAACACTCAATTTAGTAATAAATATTCAATTCATTTACTTAGATAAATAATAATAATAATAGACTATTGTTAAGAACACTAGAAATATTATGTGACGTAACACGACACGAGACGTGTTAAAAAAAGTGCATGTTTCCGTAACACGGCAAAGTTTGTAAATCAGTGCCAACGAATAGGACCCTGCTAAACGTTTGACTGAATAAATTTACAAGAGCGCGCACCGCTTATCACAATTTATATTGTGGCCACAAATTAATGGATAAAATTAATACATTTGATTGTATGAGACTGATTTGTAACCAAGTCGCTTTGTACAAAACACAAGCTTTATAAAAAATCATCGTGGTTGCTCAAGCCCATTTGAAGACTCAATTATAATAACTCTCATCAAGCAAAAAAAAACTGTTTAAAATTTAAAATGTACTTTTTTATTTCCAACCCTGGCCGGTTTAGAAATAAAACATATTCTTTAATTTTATAAAACAAACAGTTCAAATTGTTTTAAACAAGTGTTCTTTTTATTTTTTTTTGTTCATTTTAGTTTAGAGCAGTAATTCAAACTAGCTTCTGCCCGCGACTTCGTACGCGGATCCTGTTGCTTCTGCCAGTGATAACGGGGTCGTCAAAATCGAAGATCTGAAACGTCTGATGTCGAATTCTAAGAGCCCGGGGACGGGAAAACAACGTGATGCGCGAGACGAGACGCTCCAGATCTCATCCTTCCACTTACGAGCTCCTTTCTTTATAATTCCCAAAAAGTGTTTGAAATGTGCTTAACTCAAAATACTCAATTCAGAAACCCGCCCTTATTCTAAGCTTCTACCTCAGTACTTAGGTACCTACAGGCTACTTCTCTAATTTTAACCGGAATCATACTGATAGAACCATGACAGAACTGCATAACTGTAACAAGAGCCCTGAATGTGATGCGATGACACTATGGCTTCAAATATTTTTATAAGGATCCAAAGATCGAGTGTTTATAAAACCTGTTTCATTAATTTAATTGTGAAGGTTTTACCCATCAGTACCTATGTATGATATGCACTGTAATGCTAATTTATATAATTATTATTACGTCAGCGATAAATGCTGGCGACATTGCATTGTGTTGTAGAAATTAGATCTTAGATGAACGCGGATCTTAGTTCCATTATGACGGAGATAAAAACCTTTAATTGGAGTACTTACCCTAGGTAGGTTGTCTAGTAGTCGATCTAAGTTTTAATTTGGGTCCCTTAAATTTTTTTTTCTTCCGTCCTGCGATCTGTCTCCTCGACATTGAGCTGGATTTTAAAAATTTGTAATAATGGGCGTGTACCTATAGCACAGTATCCAACGATATGTTTACTCTAAATTGATGAGCTGGAATCTAGTGGTGGAGCGCGATCAGCGACTTGCACAGCGCCGGGTACGCTACAATATCGACGGTAAGACTCGTTATGAGGGAGTGGCTAGCGTTGTGCTCTTACTTTCCCGCTGACACAAGTACTTTCCAGACATGGGAGATTCAGAAACTATTTTTGCCGCATATGCCAGGAGTCCTGGCATATGCGCCTGGTCCTGGCCCAGGACGCAGCGATGCCCGCTTACCGCCATTTTGGTGCTGCTCTGATCTGAACTATCTCGTTGACACGGCGTAGCACACTGTCGAAGAATACCCCGCTTGGGCAGTGCAACGCCGTGCTTGTCATGGCCGCCGGTATTACGGATAAGATCTTGCTTCCTCACGTAGTCCAGTCCAGTACAGATCGAAAGCGAGAGCGCATCGGATACCGTCGCCTTCTTCTGCTAGGTATTAATGATGGTTGCAAAGGTCGCATAAAAAGAAAGTGGAAGAATACAACTTCTCTTCTTATCTGTAATAGGCGCATGGCTATCTGTTAGAACAGACTTGGCCAGTCTTTTACCTGAACAGTGAAAGACTCTAGACATTGCAACCGGCGCGCCATAATGCTCTATAGAGGAATAATTGTGGTCGTATGCATCGGCAAACAGTGACGGCACAGCATAATCAGCCTTATTACATATTCTGTGCTTATGTTGTCACTGCTAGGTCTCAGGCTTCCTATCTAGGAGAGCAAATAAGCCGTAATCCACCACGCGGACCCAGTGTGAATTGGTATTGGTGCCTATGTCACATTGTTTTCGAATTTTGTGTCTAACGCTACCATGAACCCTTTCGGCGGGCTCCTGTCGGCTCACAGTTTCATAGAAAGAAAATCTCAGTCGTTTAGACCAAATATAGTGCTTCATATAGGACCAACGGTCGCCAAACGCCTAATGGCGACCGTGACCCGCTTGTTGTGTTCCTGCTCCTCAGCTGTATAACGAGCGCCTCAGTGTTATAAGGTTTTAATCTAGTGCTTGACTTGCAAGCCCTTGGTCAACCTATAAGAGGTTACGAAATACCGGATAATAGCAAACCTCTCCTTGAGCGCCGATTAAATATACGTCTGCACCAAGGCTCGGAACCGGTTTAAAAAATACCGGTTAACACCGGTTTATTTCGGTTTTCCTCCGAACTTTTCTTAAGAACGTGAACGTTTTAAGAACTTTATTTTAACCTAAATTAACCGGTTTATTCGGCGAACGGCATGTCGGTAAACTTACTACTGAATAAAATCTGAACTGCGCGCGTCGTTTCTTTATTGTGCGTCCGTATTAACCGGTTTTTATTGCTCTAAACCGTTCAATCCGAAAAAACCTTTATATAAATACTCTTCCAAATATCGGTTTAAAAAAACCGGTATATGCGAACGAAACCTAATGTAAAAGGTTTTGCGTCAAGTACATAATAACGGTTTGAAAATTTAACCGGTATCCGAGCCTTGGTCTGCACAATCATTTTGTACATGCGTCTGTACGTATGTGACCGAACATTTTAGTTTCTATATCTTTATTTTTCTTAGAAAACTCCAGTTTTTTTTTATTAATTTCGTAAAAACGCGCAATTACTTTATAAATACCCCGGGGCGCGCGAGGGTTTAAATTCATGGGGCACTGATTACTTTTCATTAATAGTTCTTGTATTGTGTAATGTCATTGTGCTAGAGAATTAGATCTAGCCGTAACATCATAGACTGACGATAAACGAGAACAATAACGTAACTTAACTCAGACGTAGCGTACCGCCAACGACCCGTAATACAGGAACATAGGTAGGATCCTATATTACGCGTCTGACCGTGCAGAATCAAGCATTATCTACGCTTCTTACAAAATGTATCTGAGCTAACTTAGCTCTTCAGTACCTATAGGTACTCTGATCTCGTGTTCTGGGCGTCTACATTTTAAAGTATCATATAAAATAGACAGACTCTAATGTCTAAAAAAATGACTTGGATAATTATTAGGGTAAAATAAAATCTGATGTAGTCAACGCTGGTTCAATAATCAAGATCTCAATCAATTAAGAGATCTTGACCATTGTTTACTAATAGAAGAACCTTATAAAAAATATCGAATAAGTATATAAGTATTTTTTAAATGATTAAGTATTATAGGCAGGCTTTTATGGGCAGTTATACACATATATCACTAAACCCGCTGCAAATCTAGCAAATGATCCAAGAGCTAGATTGACTCGACACTACACCGAAGATATCCCGGACGTCAGCCTGTACGAGATTAGGATGGCTCTGAAGCAGCTGAAAAACAACAAGGCGTCGGGTGAGGACGGAATTACAGCCGAACTCCTGAAGGCGGGTGGAAAACCGGTCCTTAAGGCCCTTCAGAAGCTATTCAATTCCGTCATCCTCGAGGAAAAAACGCCACAGGCATGGAGCAGAGGTGTGGTGGTACTCTTCTTTAAGAAGGGCGACAATGCCCTGCTTAAGAATTACAGACCCATCTCACTTCTGAGCCATGTCTATAAGCTGTTTTCCAGAGTCATCACGAACCGTCTTTCACGCAGGTTCGACGACTTCCAACCTCCCGAACAAGCCGGATTCCGAAAAGGCTTTAGTACCGTAGACCACATACATACGCTGCGGCAGATTATACAGAAGACTGAGGAGTATAATCAGCCTCTCTGCTTAGCGTTTGTGGACTACGAGAAAGCCTTTGATTCGATCGAGACCTGGGCTGTACTGCAGTCTCTCCAACGGTGCCAGATTGACTATCGGTACATCGAAGTGCTGAAGTGTTTATACAAAAACGCCACCATGTCAGTCCGACTCCAAGACCAAACATCGAAACCTATCCTTTTGCAGTGAGGTGTGAGGCAGGGAGACGTTATTTCTCCTAAACTCTTCACGGCTGCAATGGAGGATGTCTTCAAGGTTCTGGAATGGAGAGGACTAGGCATTAATATCAATGGCGAGTACGGTCACTAGCAAAAGTCGATAAGAATTCTCACAACGTATTAGTTTGACGTTTAGTTTGACTTACGACCTTCTATTTTCAAGTTATCGCCAACAATTGATTGTAATCCTCAATTTCATCAACTTAGCATAAGTCAAGATGGCCCAGTGGTATAGAGCACACAGATTGAAGCGCAAATCAGTGTGCCGCAAGTTCAAATCCCACGCAATTGTTGACTTTTTGTAAGTTCTTACCCCATTGGAAGTTATGGATTAGCATTACATATTATTATATTAAATTATTCTTTAACTTGTTCACACATTTCTTAGAGTTAGAAAGGTAGATCACAAAAAAACTAAATAAAGAATTAGATTTCTGCGAGGTAGACATGAGTTTTAACTTGACCGAAATTAACTGTCGTTTGGTTGTAGTTGTTGGTTAGTGACGTGTGGTTAACAATATTGTAATATTCGCAAAATGCAGGCTAATATTAGTATTGAAGTGAGGGCGACTATCATTGGGCTGCATAAAAGTAGTCTTGATAAAACACAAATATCTGAAAAAACCAGACTGAATGTGAGTATAATAGCTATTAATTCATGAATCCCCAAGCGACCACCGGTGGCCGCGCATCTATTGTCTTACTATTGTGTCTCTAATTGACGGTATCTGAAGGGTTAATGAATTATAACTTTATTATAAATTAATCTTCTAATTAAAATGTATGCCATTTATGAATCCATCGTATCTTTATGAGGTTTAGAAGAGAAATACATAAATCCTTGGGTTTATTGGGTTGGTTATTGGATTTATAAATGCAGTTTTATTTTAAAATTATATTCAATAATTATGATTATTAACATTTTATATAATGAAAATGAAGTCAAGTAGGTATAGCTGCCTAATATATATATTTTTTTGTTTTAGAAAAATACTGTAAGTCTTTGGATAAAAAGATATGAGGAAGAAGGTAGCCTTGCTAGTCGAAAGAGAAGTGGGAGACCGAAGCTTATTAGCGAGGCGCAGCGACGACATATGGTGGACATATACGAAACGAATGGTTTCGCACCAACGAGACATTTTGCGGAATTATATGACACCTCGATGGATACTGTTCGCCGTGCACTTCACGCTAAAGGCGTGCATCACAGAAAACCAGCTAAAAAGCCGTACTTGACAGAGAGGCACAAACAAGAACGATTACGTTTCGCACGTAATTATTTAGATTTTGACTGAAATACTGCGGTATTTCCAGATGAAAAAACATTTAAATCCAGTCAAAAGGGCAGGCTTCACTTATGGCGCAAGAATAACACTCGCTGGTGTGATAACAACGTCATTCCTAACATCGAATCAGGTCGAATCACAATTAATATGTGGGGATGGATGAGTGCAGCAGGACCAGGAGAACTGGCTTTCATTCCTCCACGCGCAAACAGTTCAACTTATGTGGAAGTGTTAGACTTAACTATGCTACCTACTGTGCGCAACATTTACCCAGCTGATGAGTTAGCAGAATTTCCGTTTGTCCAGGACAATTGTCCTATTCACCGAGCGAGTACTGTGCGTGAGTGGCTTCACAATCACCCGGAAGTAATTGTTATTCCATGGCCAGCGCGATCACCCGACTTCAACCCCATAAAAAATCTATGGGGTTGAAGTTATACGAAATATTAAGTTTTAGTAAAATCAGTAGGCCATTTTATTTTAACATATCCGTGATTATTCGTTAACAAACACTGTATTATATTGTGTTTACTTTCGTTTAAAATAGCTATATCTTTTAACTTGTGCCATCGCCTTATCTTAAGAATGCAGTGAACTCGCTATCAATTTTGTTGACAATAATCATGATTCTATTTTGTTTTTTATTCTGCTACCCGCACTGTTCTAACATAATAGTTCAATTTATTTTTCTCATCTAATTGACGATTATCTTGTGAGAACTAAAGTTCTTTTAACAGAAATTGAGGTTTAGTTTCAATCTTCTTTTCGTCAAGAAAATGAACAATTAAGCTATGACCTCAAAACATTCATTGTGACATTACATAAAAATAAAATGTTTACAAAGTCTAAATCATATATCACTTTTCAATAAATAACTGGATATAAACAATTATATTTTATTTTATTAAAATTTTAATATCCTTTCATTGTTACGTTATTCATATTATGAATGGTCTAAGTGGGTATAATTCCAACAAACAATCTTACACGTAACATAGATAACGGTTACAAGATAACTTTTTTGTCTAGGTAACAATTCGACGTCACAATTCTCATAAATGTTTAATTTGTAAATAAAAAGAATAAACATTTTTATTAAACACGTCTTTTTATTTCCACCTTACAACATCGATAAGATGTAAACAACTAAATAATGTAAACAACGAATGTGATTCTTCTTGTAGTTACTTAATAGATCATATTCGTAATTTGCAACAATTTAGTGCAAAAAATGCAATAGTATTTTTCATAGAAATATAAAAAACAACAATATTAATATAGATTGGGAATTTTCAAAGTAATAACCGCAACGGACCGACCATGATTTGAACTCGGGCTACGTTATTTGCGAATCCAACACTTAGTTCATATGACTACCGGCACATGACATATTTGCGCGAATTTTATCAATACAATGGTAAGAACAAGTCGCCTCTGTGACTGTGTGATGCGTATTCAATGGCACACACAAATAATAATGATGTTTTTAAGCTCAGTGCGACGACAGTTCCTTAGTGTGTGTTATCTGTTGAATGTGGATACTCATACACGCGCACACATACGCACGGAAGTATCGCGCTCGCTCGGTTCGTAGCAAAATAATCTTTAGCGTTCCTATGGACTTTTGCGGCCTTACTGTACATCACTCACCTTCGGTTTGCCGACGACATAGTAGTCATGGCTGAGACAACGGAAGAACTCAGTACAATGCTCGGTGACCTCAGTAGAGCTTCCGAAAGAGTGGGTCTTAAAATGAACATGGACAAAACCAAAGTTATGGTTAACATCCATGTAGCACCCACTCCTATTAAGATCGGAGACTCTACACTCGAAGTTGTGGACGATTACGTTTACCTGGGACAGACGGTCCAGTTGGGTAGGTCTAACTTCGAGAAAGAGGTCAATCGTCGAATCCGACTCGGCTGGGCAGCGTTTGGGAAGTTGCGCGGTGTCTTCTCGTCTAATATACCACAGTGTCTCAAGACGAAAGTCTATGACCAGTGCGTGTTGCCAGTGATGACTTATGGCTCCGAAACGTGGTCGCTTACAATGGGCCTTATAAGAAGACTCAAAGTCACCCAAAGGGCGATGGAAAGGGCTATGCTCGGAGTTTCCCTGCGTGATCGCATCAGAAATGAAGATATCCGCAGGAGAACCAAGGTTGCCGACGTGGCTCGAAGAGTCGCCAAACTTAAGTGGCAATGGGCAGGGCACATTGCACGCAGAACAGATGGTCGACGGGGACGAAAGGTTCTGGAGTGGCGACCACGTACCGGAAGACGCAGCGTTGGAAGGCCTCCAACAAGGTGGACCAACGACCTGGTCAGGGTCGCGGGAATCCGATGGATGCGTGACGCACAGGACCGGTCGTTGTGGCGACGCTTGGGGGAGGCCTATGTCCAGCAGTGGACGTCTTTCGGCTGATATGATGATGATGAAGTATTATAGAAAAATCCCAAGTCGTTTGACTTTTTAGACAGACTAGGTATATACTGTTATATACGATAGTTTAAAAGACTTTACAAGAAAATCTTTAAAAACCTCATGTTCGTACATATGGTAGCCCGGTAGGTTCCTGATCTTAGACCTTCAGCCGTTTATTTATTTTGTCTAACTTGCATTTGATCAAAGAGCTTACAGACCCAAAAGAAACAAAAACGAATAAGTACTCGTTTCCAAATGAATCAGAAAAAAAGTCAGGATATGGATTTTTCCCCATAGAGCGACATACCTACTAACACCAAAATATTAACAACTAGCTTCTGCCCGCGACTTCGTCCGCGGAAAATTTCTTGTTTTAAAATAAGATTACACTCGATGAGACGATGCGCACGTTCAGCGCTAGATTCCTGAGCACGGGCCTGTGATGTTATGGCATTTAGCCTAGCGAGCCGCTGCGAGCGCTCAGCGCTAGTCTCCCTATCCCTTGTCTCAGAGACATGCTGCCTTAAATGAGATAGACGCTGCGCACGTTCAGCGCTAGATTCCCGAGCACGAGCCTGCGATGTTATGACATTTTGCCTACCAAGCCGCTGCGAGCGTTTAGCGCTAGTCTCCCTATCCCTTGTCTCAGAGACACGCTGCCTTAACTCAGATAGACGGTGCGCACGTTCAGCGCTAGTTCCTCGAGCACGGGCCCGCGATGTCCTCACATTTTGGCTAGCGAGGCGCTGTGAGCGCTCGGAGCTAGATTCTCTAGCGCGTGCTTGCGAAATATATTCTCTATTTCTCGAGAGGCGCTGCTCATTTTCAGGGGCAGATTCCGTACGGCGTACTCGAGCGGCTCTTGTCTGTGATGTCTGCCGGGACAGTTGAGATTTCCTTTTAGACATGCTCTCAACAAACTACGCACAGACTTGAAAACAATTATGAACAAAAGGAGAGCGACTCGAACACCGTCCGCCTTTACAAAACAAAACAATCGTAATATCGAATAACTCGTATCGATTATTACGATAGAACGAAGTACGAAACTACGAACATACAAAAACGTACAACGAAATTACGATATTTTCGATTATGAGGTATCTATCAACAACAACAAACATACGAACGAAACAACCGAAACCAATAAGCAACTGACAGAAGAACTCCAACTAACGACAACGTGGGCATAATAATTCGAGAGGGTCATCAATCCACAGAAAGTCTTAACACCGCGATTCAGAAAAATTACGTAATTGCAGAACGCCATCTATGGGCAAATAGGTGAAACGTTGGGCACGCCACAATTATGGCGGTAAGTCCCCTCTTTGAGGCGTGGCTGGAAAGGCCTCACGGCGTCCTTACCTTCCGCATGACACAGGTCCTCACCGAACATGGCAAGTTCGGGAGGTTCCTGCACCGAATTAAAGCGGAAGAGACGCCCGAGTGTCGCCACTGTGCGGAACGCCCGGAGGACACGGTGGAGCACACAGTCGAGGTGTGCCCTGCCTGGGCAGAGCATCGCCGTGCCCTCGTGGGGGCGATCGGCGGCGGACACCTCTCGCGGCGGGCTCTGGTTGAGGCCATGGTCCTTAGCGAGGAGGAATGGCAGGCGGTCGCCTCCTTCTGCGAAGCAGTAATGCTAGCAAAGGCGGAGGCAGACCGCATCAGGCAACGGCGCCCCCGCCGCCGCCGCCGGGATTCCGATCCCGATTTCCGGCCACCGTAGACGCGGGCTCGCGGACGGCGAGCCATGGGTAGCTTGCTGTCCGATCGTCCGGTAATGGACCGAGCCCAAGACGTCGACGGCGCGCACTGTCCCCGCGCGCCTCAAGAAGTTGTCAGCAACAGCAGAGGCCCAGCTGGGTCGAAGCCTACCGGGTCCAGGGTTATCCGAAAGGGAACTCGTGCCCTGGTTTGAAGGCTAGAAGGAACGGGGTGGGTTTTTAGTCAGTAAGAGTCTGACACTATCTCTCGCTCCACCCAAGGGCGGGGGTTGTCATAAGATGATTTTTGCCCACCATAAAAAAAAAATAGGTAAAACGTCTGCACAATGAAAGTTACGCAAGGGGCATTTTGCATTTTAGTAATTTTATATTATCTTCGAAACTGTATGACCAATTGCTATGCTGTAAATGGCAAATCTTATCTGTATAATGTTCTTGTGATACTGAAATAATTTATTGTCATAAGAATTAATATTTTGTTGCTCAAATAATCAACCAAACGTAAGTATGCCGAAAAAAAATATTTTTAATGCAATAAAAGAAGTATAAAAGATGAAATATAAAAGATAGAGATATGGTACCGCGGACTTTTTTGTAGAAATAATTAAGACGAACCAGGTAGCCATACATTGTTTTTAATTTTAAGCAACTGTTTAGGCAGCGCACGCAAATAATTCTATTTTATGAGGTATTTTTTTCCGACTTGCTAGACAAAAGTTGTGATAGCTCGGTTAATATACATGCTATAGAAACAATTTATAGCCTATAGCACTCAGGAATAATGTAGCTTTCTGCCAGTAAAAAAATTTTTAGAATTGGATTATTAGTTCCAGAGATTACCCCCTACATACAAACTTACAAACTTACAAACTTACAAATTTTACCTCTTTATAATATTAGTATAGACTAAATATAAAGATATAAAAGTCGCAAAACAACAGAGTAGTTTACAACAAAATACAGAATCTGTGTAACGACAAACTGAATCCTTAGAACTAACTACCAGTTCTAAGCATAACCCTATATCTATCTATCTAGTAAATTAATATCTCATTAGTCGCATGTTGGTTGATATTGATGGGACATTAGATAAACTTAGCATCTCCTCTGCGGGGTACAATGATTGCAGCAAGATTAGGCAGATCATGGAGCGGTGCGCGGCACATACGTGCGTCGATCCGGCGTCCGTCCCCCGCGACTTGATTACAGTACGAGGGAGCGAGTGCGAGGCAGTGACTGGCGGCGCGCCGGCCCGCACTACCAGTGTTTGTAAGGTCGTAGCCGCAGGCAGCCTCTCGCGGCGCCCGACGAACGTTTACCTGTTTCAAAAACAACATTTTTCAACCTTTTCTTTGGCGCGAAAAACCACGATGTCTGCCACAGACGAGCTCACCGGTATTCTCTCGAGGAGGCAGGAGATCAACGATAAACTTGAAGAGGGTTTAGAGGTTAAGCCGAAATATAAATTCGTTAACGTTTATACGGAATTTCATGAGTTCTCCAGGAAGGAAATAAAACAATACGAGGAGACCTTCAACAAGTAAGTGGTTTTATTTTATTTTATCAAACTCGATTTTGTTCGCATCTCCGCAGAAAGTCGTGTTACCACCCGGCGTCACCTGGCGTTTATTGCTTTAATAATTATGTGTAAATAGTGTCGCTATCACAGTCTCTGATGAAAGTCTTCCTTATAATGTACATATCTAAGATGTTTTATGTGATGTATATTAGAATGTCGTTGAGAATACTGATGAAGGCGAAGAAGGTAATCTGGGCCTCGCTTTGACTTAATAGTCGCACTGTTGGTTTTTTATGATAAAGGTTAACAAGTATGCCTGCATACTCTTATCTTGGTTAATTAAATATGAGTTTACACAGACAGTAGTTATGACTTACATTTTCTAATAATTGAAGGTAGAACTAACTACTTAGTTAATTTACCTAGCTTATTGTATTGCTTAGCTTCAAAGATCTGCGGGATTATTCGAAACAGTTATCTCGACCAAGGAACCCAGGAGATGGATTTTAGTCAGTAAAAGTCTGATACTCCTTGCTCCACCCAGATTGGGAAGACACATTTGATGTCCAAGGAAAAGCCACATCTAGACCAGTATCATGTTTAAAATCCAAAATCCACAGGGTCGGGAACCTTTTAAATTTAAATGGATTGAGGACGTGGAAAATATAGGTGTTTTACGGTAATTCTAGTTTAAAGTAATTTTTAGGAAATTAGTTGAAAACTAAAATTACTTAACTTAGGTTATCTACACTTTTATTGCTTTTTTAAGTATATAATTACTTTAAATTGGGTCTTTCGATACGAGGTATGTTAGATAGAGTTAATATATATATCTATTTTATGTACTGAATACCTGTTTTTTTTGTATCATTTTATTAAGTAAATATAAGAGAAATCAGCGAATATGAAAAAAAGATATATTCTGTTGATGAAGTACTAATGGGTTAGAGTCGGCTAATAGAATATAATTTGTTTTGATAATACAAAATACCTACCTAAGTAATAAACAATCAAAACAAAGTAATGACGCTTTAATTTGAATAATTAAACACAATAAAGATAGGATGTTAACCTCACAGTAACTACAATGTGGCGAGCGGATTCTGCGCTATCACCTCTGACCTTTAGATACAATTGCGTTATACAAATTATTCTAATATAAACTATTAACCCTTCAGATACCGTCAATTAGAGACACAATAGTAAGACAATAGATGCGCGGCCACCGGTGGTCGCTTGGGGATTCATGAATTAAACTAAACTAAGCGTTTATATAAAACCTAACTATGTATACATAATACAAAAACACAAAATACACTCAGGCGTCAAAATACTCTTCTACATCGCCACGTTGAATGGTAACAATGCTAATTCTTTGGGCAAAGTACATGCCAGCCCTCTGGTCACGCAAAATTATATTATATTTAAATTTCTTATAAAAGTATGTAAGTGAATTTACTACGAAAACAGTTCATAATAAAGTTCTATCTTTATTTATAATATTATATTAAATTAAGAAATTGCTTTGAAAATATCAAAGCTGGTCTCGTGAATTTCATTTCTAATAGGGTAGGTATTGACTTTTATCGATCTTGACATTTCAATAGGTCACAAGTCACGACTTTTGTAGAAGTCAGGTGATTGGCTCTTGCTTTACTTCTAGATATTTAAGATTTAGTAATACATAATAAAGTTTTACTTTTACCTTCCATCGTTCATCTTGCCTTGTGTTTAACCATGTCGTGTTATTTTCTGTTAAGTAACACAAATTCCAAAGCTTCTTAATGGTGAGAGGTTGATCCGAATTGAAAAGTTTCAAGGTTCATCGGTAAAGGTGGTTTCCCCATACCACATTGCCACCTACTCCACCCTCATTTGGGTGGTATCCTGAACTCATTTCAAAAGATCAAGAGCCTATCAAAGTACTGCTCAGCAAAAGGGCAAACCCTTTGTTATTTTTTTCGCGTAAATTACTTATATTATTTTATACTTGTTGGCATTCATTTTTCTTTCATAATTCGTTACCGGTATTTTCAAACTCCAATTAGCAGACTTACTCTCATCAGTATTGTGAGTAATTTTGTACGTAAATAATAGATACAGTGAAAAATTATAATAATTAAATACTTAATTATATAGCCTCTCCAAGTCTCCATTACACGAATTCTTTCAATAAAAATAATTGCATCTTAACCGCTATTAAATAATATAATTACGTATTTTAATAACAAAAATAAGTCGTCAAAGTGAAAGTAGCGGTAACTAACAAATTACATAAAATGGGTTCATAATAAAACTTTACATTAGTTAAAAGAGTAATTTATTAGGTGAAATGACATCGCATCGTCGTGGGAGACAAAAATGAATAGAGTCACGCCATGTTTACGACAATTATAATTTACATCATCGCGACTTTCATTCAACTAGGTAATGAGATAACACAACATACTGTACTGTATTCACACGATTCGCATTAAATCATTAACAAAAGTAAAACTTTAACTTTTCAAATAAAGTTTGCCGCGTAAGAATTCTGCATTTTACCTCAATGAATGAACGTCAAACCTGGGTTTTATAGCGGGGAATTATTTTCTTTCCTTTATAGGGAATAACAGACGGTGATAACATAATTCGTTTAGTAATTAATACTTGTGGTTACACACTACGCAGTCGGAGTATTTGTAAGTTTACCTGTTTCGTATAATATTTGAAGAGGCGTTGGTTATGAAAACTTTACTAAAGATGAAAAGGATAGGGGAAGCAAAGGGTAATGGCTTCTGTTTAGGCAAATGCTGTATTTTTCAATATTATTGGGTTGCTAATAATAAAAATATGAATACTTATCAAAGGTTTAACTTTAATCAATTACCATTTTATCTCAAAACGAATTTGTCTTGTATTTATCTTTTATTTATTACCCTTAGTTCTGAGTAATGCCACGCCTGTTTTTGTTAATTTAACAAGGGAGATCTATTTTTACTTATCAAATACAAAACAGATCAATCGTATAAGCTTGTATACTGAAGTAAACACAACAACCACACTAATTACTATCTATTGAATTTTTGTTAGTTTGCCTTTGTTTCGGTAAGAAATAATCTAATAGTACTTCCCGCTCTGAATGGTGCAACAGTGTGTCAGAAGATTTCATTGACTAAAACAATCACGTGTCCCTTCAGTCGCCTTTTGCGTTCCAGGACCACGGTAACTCTTTCGAACAATTCCGCACTGCCACCATGCCGCCCTGGCATTTATATGATTACTGACATCTGTTTGGGGCCCACGTGGAATACAACGCACCGTCGGTCTGGGCTTGGTCCTTCGGTCTGGGCTTGGTCCTTATTGAATAGCAAGCTAATCATTACTCACCATCCGCAAACCCGCGCCTACGTTAGCCAGGTGTCGTCCTCCGACTTCTCACTCCCGAAGCGCCTTTTGCGGGAGTTTATAAGTTTACCTATAGAAACATCCAACCTAAAATTAGATCACCGCTGCCACAAACAAACAAACACGCTATACAGTTTTATGTTGCGAGCTGAGCTTTCTTTTGACTTGTACTATGTAGCTTTTTTATGAGGTTATTGATGTGATCGCCATTACATATGAACACCTTTCACCCTGCTTCATTAACCCTTTGTAAGGGAAACCCTTTTGTAGATAAATCGTTTCAGAACTTTTAATAACCAAATTACAGAGTTGGCTACGGTTTATTTTGTCTTGAACAAAATTTGGTCCTTACATAAGAAAAGAACGGGTACCTATTTACAGAATATGTAATTTTATGAAAAGTTTAAATAATTTATGTCCTGTCCTGTCCCTTTTCTGTTAGTGAACGGAAGTCAGTAAAAGGCACACAATCAATAAAGTTCGAAGCGGGCAACAGGAACACCCGCATGTCCACTTATCTGTGCCTTGCTACTACAATATCACTAAACAAACATAGTAAATTATACAAACAAACTCCTGACTGACAGCTCTCTTTGTTGCTCAAACAATTACTATAGTCACCGTTATTTTTCAAAACAAAATAAATCAGCTAATGATTAATAACAACAATAAATAAGTGATTAATTAATGATGCCGTGAGATATAGATAACGTATCTACTAAGAATGTTGCGTTATTTCCTTTTTAAGAATCGGAAGATGAATAACGGCAATCGGAAGTAGATTCGTCAAGAAAATAAACTTTAAATTGAGTCATGTTTCGTAGCAAAACCGAAGGTGTTAACTGTGTCGTGTGCGACACAATAAATGAATCACTGTGTTGGTCATAACATGACCACGTGTTGATACCAGTAGTCCACTAAATATTATGTGTTAATGTGCATTGTGAATACGCATTCTGCATTCAACCTTCAGATTAGCTTAGTGTTACAACTTTCAACATATTTAGGTACCTACCGTACAGGTACATGTTTCCGTAGCTCTAATTCCGAATTAGTAATCGCAGTTCCGGAGTAGCTATCCCTAATTTTAGCGGCATACCGCATACCGAAAAGCTGGGCGTTTGAAACAGAAAAGTTTCTGTTTCAGGGGCGATATAGCTGGCTCTGCATTTTATTAAAATTGATTAGTCTCCCAGTGCATTCAGGGGGAAGTGAGACGGGAACTGATGTTGATAAAATGCGACGCGACAAATCAATGATCGCCATGATTCATACTCTACTCTTTGTTTTATGAAGTTAACTTAACTTTACCCTCTATTTCCGCAAGCATGTTAATCAACAACACGTAATAGGTCATTAACGCAGTGAATCAGACTGAGTAAACAGCTGATGTTGAGATACGATCACTTCACGTAATGGACACATCCGATGACTTAATAAATTTAATCGAACACTTAATAGCTTCCTTGATGACGCTGTTAGCATCTATGACTGAGCCGCACCTGTTATCTTAAATACTTAGAAATGTGAATGATGTGTGGATAAGAAAAGAGTGTAGGTATATTAGATACAGACTTAGACGTTAAGAGAAAAATGAAAATACTTGTCAATGCTAACATTGACAAGTATGTTAATTTCGCAATTATAAACGTTTGTAAACATACTAGCATACGAAACCTCGTGTCGTAGTAGTACGGTAGACAACCATAAAATTAATTCTATGTTTTCACGGTTTAACTCACAGTTTACGATATTTAAACTGTTCCATAGAAGTTAACACGCAAAGCTACTATTTTCAAAAGAAAGCACGTATCGGTTGTTGCCTAATCCCATTAACGAAATACAGCCCATTCGTGTTTTATATCAATAAATAAAATTTCATCAGTAGGTGTAGATTTGAATAATTGAACGATTGTTGATCACCGTGACGGAAGTCTATTAGATTGTATCTATTTCTTCCTACAAAACCTTGACTAGAATTCATAATTTGAGTAGGCGGGTAGGAAAAAAGGCTGCCTTAAATAGAGAGTTCCTTTTCTTTCTGTAAACAATAGATTCTTGATTATATAATTACTGGACTGCCCATAGATTAAATCAGTAGATAATCCTTTTATCGGAAACCACGAAGACGGATTTGATGCAACTGACAATGTTTTAAAATATTCAGCGAGTTATTTCAACCCAAATTCATCGAAAAATAGATATCATTTGAATATTTTGATAGGGAAAATACTGCGACAGGATATAATGTAATAGTAATGCGATATGGCTTTAAATAATACTGTAACAATACATGAATGATGTGAGCGCGACGGTTTGAACTCGTATTTAAATTTCAAAAACACATTAAATTCCGGAATTCAGAAATTAGCATGCTATAATCATATTTGAAAATATTTCTACATATCTATTACATAATTAAGAATGTAAGTATGCCACTAGATTCGTCTTTTTTTTCTCTGACCTCTCAAACCATCTTGGCTTTTAATAATAAAGTAGACAGGTTTTAGGCGTATATGTGTCTAAAAGTTACGCTTGGGTGATATTGCGTATTAAAATGTTCCTTAGGTATTATTATCCTCTTCTAGTTGAGAGTTGACTGCTCATAAATGTATATTTATAGCTCCTTCATGAGTCAAGGCTCATGTTTTCGTTCTGCACTGTAAACACCTCTAGTACCTACATCAGCTATTGCTGTGCCCATGTCGGTTACCAACTCCAGATGAATACTTCCAAAAAACTGGCAAGACACAATAACAAATCACACGAATACACGGTTGAGACAGAGTTTCGTTTCACAAACAATTTACATTCTATTTGTGTTGCAACAACATTGTATTTTGCGGTTGCAGTGCAATGCGACAGCGAAGTGCACCAGAAATGTTGGGTTCACTGCTTGATCGAACTGGCAGGAAGAAAAACAAAAAGTTTATAAAATACTCAATACTCAATACTTTATTACATTCCATATTGTGGACATAGATGGTATAAAAATATTTAACAAGATCAATATGGACACTGTCGGGCACAGTAAAGCTAGGAGAGAGGATGAAATTTCTTTAGCATGACTATAGTTATGCTGTACGTGACTTGCGTGTCCGAAGACCACGACACCCTAGACCGCAAAGAGGAACAGAAAGAACGCAGGTAGATTTTGATCAGTAAAATTCTGATACTTCTTTCCGCCCTTCCCAGAATGGGAGGAGTTATTTGAAGATTTACGACCTCAAAAAAAAAATCGTGACTATTGTTTTAAATGAATACACTGCTAAAAATGGCGATCACGATTTTACTATGTTACCTCGTACCTTCACAATTTACATCAAGGTGTTAAGTGTCAGCAAGGTATTTGTTACACCTTAGTTAAGCTTATCATTTATTTAACCCTCGATGACGTCTTCTTTCGTAATAATACGTCATGAATAATACAAACTGTTTCATTCCATATTTTCTTGAGCTATTTCTCTCCCTACATCCACTTGTACCTAATGGAAATAAACACACGGCCTAAATTACTTACAAGAGTAGGTATGTAACACGGACTAACATATTCCATCGCTGCTGTTTGTTGGAATTTCGCCAAAATTGAAATGAGTTTACGCAATCGAGACTTAATTGACGCTATGATCATGTAACAACTGCAATCATTCATCTTATGCAGTCCTGACACAGAAAATAAAGCTTAGACAAGTACCCACAGAGTGTTTCTAAGAAATTATCAGATTCAATTGCTTCAAACAGCAATAATTAATTGTAATAAATGTCGACATTAAATGGCAAAAAATATGGTCTGCGAACTACAATTTCATAACAGACACGAAAAAGTATGTCACATGACATTAATAGAGAGAACTGTTAGTGACGGTTGGCTGGTATAATAATTGTGATACCAACGACACTTATGGTCCTATTGTCGATAATTTTCGTACAAAACAAGAACGACCTCATTCTGAAAACTGAAGTCGGGTTCTGAAAGAAAATAACAAAAGCGCTCTAGGAAAATAGGGCAGAGAGAGGGCGAGCTTCAGAATTCACTGAGGTTTTATTTTTATAGGTGTTGGTAACAACACGTCTACCAACGTACCTACGAAAGTTCACGCAATTGCCTGTAAAATTTCAATTAGTAAGTTTTCAAACGACCTTGTAGCTCAACATCAAGAATATTATATTTCAAGATAGTAACTTATTTTATTAGTTTCGTTCCCTTAATTTGATCGAACCCATATATTATGTCGCAGATGAATTAGGTCCCACGCATCTACCTACTTAATTCATTTGAATACTAGCTTGGCTAATAGATTTGATAGATTCAGGCACAGAGGTTACAGAATTCATCAGAAGTGTCTGGTGTTTAGTGGGACACAGTAATGGCTTTTTATTATGACTGGCCTCATTTCCGTGGGTGTTTATAGGATAGTTCCAAGACATAATAGTTTATTGGGTCGTGGCATGCACGATGAACGATAATCGTGTTTTAAGTAGGTAAAGAAAATAACGCGTCTATCCGTTATCGATTCCCGATATTTTATGTAGGTTGGTTTAACACAAGATAGCACGGACAGGTAGCCATTGATACCTACTTTATCTAAATATTTGGTAATTTATTACCATACCACAGACATATCAGCTCACTCTTTTATTCACATTATCTATACCTACTATAAATGTATAATGTACGTAATAAAGCGGAAGTGTGTTTTTAATCAACTTCAAAAAGGAGGTTCTATTTTTAGCATTTTTTTTGTATGGATTGGAATCAAAAGATTTCCATTTGGGTTAGCCAGTTTCGTGAGTAATAATAAAAGCTATATAATATAACATCACGCTGTAACCTATGGAATCGGAGCAATAGATACCTAATCAAAGATGCAAGAGATACCTCGGAGAACAGCAGTTATTTTATAATTCCTAACAATTCCACTTACATTGTACATTAGCCTATGATCGTTTATAAACAGTTACCCTTACAATTCTATTCAATTATAAATTGAGTAGTAGGTAAACCCCTTTAAACGAAAACTGTAAAGGGCTGAAAAGGTAACCCTTATATTACCTCAAAGTGTTTCATAAGGATAATCCTTTACCATATTAGGTTTGTTTACATATACTTTAAAAAAACTTGATAATCAAGAACGTGTAGTGTATGTTTGTGATGTTTGTGTTGTAGGCATTAAAATATAACCTTATCCTTATTAATGTATAAAGCGCAGGCCACACCGCCAGCTAGCGGGCGGGCGGGCTAGGCGGGCGAACATCGTTTCACCTCTTTACATACTTCGGTTCACACCGCGAGCTACCGACTAACCTAACGAGCTAAGCTAACGAAATATCCGACGATTCCAGCGAAGCTACTCGTTCACCTCGTTGGCGCGCCCGGTTCGTTCGCCCGCTCGTCTTTCGAATAGCAGTGTAGTGTTTAGTTTGTGAACGATGAATATGTCATATCGACGAAAGTCGCTCGTCTGTCCGTAGTTTTCGGTGTGAACCCCATAGTTTAGCTCGCCAATATTTCGCGTAATTTGTATAATTTCCTTCGTTCACTTCGCCCACCCGCCTAGCCCGCCCGCCCGCTAGCTGGCGGTGTGGCCTGCGCTTAAAGTGCAGAGAGAGCCAAAGAGCTAAACTATGGGGTTCACACCGAAAACTACGGACAGACGAGCGACTTTCGTCGATATATGACATATTTATCGTTCACAAACTAAACACTACACTGCATAGAAATATAAATAACTTATATCTATGCTACACTGCTATTCGAAAGACGAGTGTCGACTAGTCTACTCGAAACGGGGAGGACGGGCGAACGGACCGGGCTCGCCAACGAGGTGAACGAGTAGCTTCGCTGGAATTGTCGGATATTTCGTTAGCTTAACTCGTTAGGTTAGTCGGTAGCTCGCGGTGTGAACCGAAGTATGTAAAGAGGTGAAACGATGTTCGCCCGCCTAGCCCGCCCGCCCGCTAGCTGGCGGTGTGCAGGCCACACCGCCAGCTAGCGGGCTTTAACGTGTTAGGTTGATATTTTATTTTATGAGTTGCCTACATTATTAGCAGAGTTTTAATAATAGAATTCGTTAATTTCCTTGTTTTACGCATTGGTTATTGTTATTATATAGGCTAGCAATTCTTCGTCACTAAAATCAAAATCGATTTACTTAAACATTTAAACAAATAATTAAAGAAAGAATTTATTGCTGTGCTGTTAATTGCGTCATTGGGAAATTGAATAATATTTACGACCACAATATTGGTTGTTTGCGTTCATACATCGTAAAAACAAATGAGTCAAATTGTCTCCCGCAGCGACTGACGGTTGAAGGAACTTACTGTAACAGATATAATATATAGGTAGGTTAACACAAAAGCTGTGACAGAATCGAAAGCTTATTTTAAAAATGTAATAAATACGGCTTGGTAAAAACCAAGATGTTTTATTTAATTAGGTATATTAGGTCGCTTGGAAGGGATTGAGAATGCAATATGGCCGCCAATAAAGATCAAATTGTATTATTAATTATCTTGGTGTAGACTAAAATATATGTAGATAAATAAATAAAATAAATACTGGCTGGTGCTCGAGACTTCGTCGGCGTTAGACTCGTGAAACGGGGAATTCCATTTTGTGCCCAATTATTTTTCTAAAATAAAAGTAGGCGTAAAGAGACAGACCAACCGACTGGTAAACCATTTTTTTTATATCTAATATATTTTTATATGCATTTAGTAAAAAAGAAATGAAATTACAAACGTACGCTTCAGTTTTATTTACATGTACCTATTTAAGTTTAGAAGACTAAACATTAGTAATTAAGACCTACTTACTTATAGAAAACAAGAGTTTTAGGAGTGTACTTAAGTAAAATTGAACTGAGTAAGAAAATATTGCATTTAAACGCGTATATATTTACTGGTGACAAACAAGTTTAACAAGATTATGAATGCAGGCATCGGCTTTCAACAGAATATGTGTAGTCGTGTACCTAGGTACCAACCTAACTTTGTAAAACACTAGAAAAGAAAAAGCTAGCTAGATGAGGTGGTCTTTATTTTTAGTTAGTTTGGTGTATTCCAACTGTCATCATCATCTACCTGCCGTCCCGTGTTAAATGCTTTGTCTTCGATTCTTTCCTGTCACCCGTCATGCTATCACTAACTTCTCTTTCTTTGGTAACACTTCTCACACAATAATCTATTCATCTTTTCTTTTTTCTGCCTCCCTCTCAAACTCATATCTCTTTTAGTAGCATGTGTTTCATGTTTCATCCTTCCTCTTCAAAAATTGCCCTTCTTTTCTGCCACTAGTGCCAATTTCAAACTCCTTTCAATAGATACTTTTCTCACATGGATTCTAGGTGTATTTTCGGAAAAATAAAAAAAAAGCTGCTAATTTAGAATCACAACAACGTCAGTTTTTTAATAGAAGTGAATGAAGTCTAGTCACACCAATGATTGTTATTAGTGTGACTAGACTTCATTCATTGGACTATGCCTTCACCTTGAAACCACTTTCACGACAATTCGATTCGTAACCCATAGCCATTAACCACGATGGCTTACATGTGGACACTAATGTTCTGCATACTTACATATAGAAATTGTCTGCACTGTATCTACTATTTGTCCGACTGATCGTTTATTTGATACACTTCCATGTGACAAACCTCAGATACATAAACTAAACTAACTTTAAAGTTAGACCAGCGTCAGACCACATCAGTCTGTCTGTCATATATGTAATGTATATCTCTGAAATGGACCTTTTTAGTTCATCTGTGATGCATTTACTTACTGATTTTATATATTTTTTATAAATGACAATTTTAAATATAAGTACTTACATAAAATTATCATTTGTGCGTGTTTCGTTCGATACTGTCACTGAATCAATTTTATTCCTTATTTTTTTCTTTCATTGGAATTATAACAAGATATTATTGGAAACAGAATGACATTAGTGTCAGGGTTTATTGTTCTTCATAAACCATCAGAAGTAGGTACCTATATACATAAATATATACGCTTATCTCAGAAGTCTGAAGGTATAAACCAAACTACGTATCTCGAAAGGATACAATAAATCATAGTTTTACGCTTCCCGTGAAGTGATATAACATACAAGTACCTATCTGTGAACTATCTGTATCGCAGTTGGTTGCTTGCTAATGAAATAAGGGGACACATGGCCTTGCTTGTGCCAGTCTATCGCGCAGTAGTCGTTCCACGAACATATGTATACACCGTATATAATATGACTTGTTATAGGTACATAGAGAATTAGCATTATTTTACACTTTACAAGTTTAGATGGACAGGTCAAGGTACATCTACAGACCCGCTTAGATACTTATGTAACTTCTAGCAGAGAAAAATATTGTTAATTTTAGATAGTGTGTAGGTTTAAATTTCATTTAAGTACTTATGTATTTTTTATATTCGTAGCCTCTTCTTTATATAATCGGAGTTTATATCTATGAGTTATGATAAAATAGCAGATATCACTAGAAGGAACTTATATTTATCAGAAAATATTATGTGTTTAGATAATAATAGATAAATAATATATGTATTTAAGTAATATAAGTACCTACCTATCAATCATTATTTTGAATAAGTACCTTAAACTTTTTGGGATGGATATAAGTTAATAAAATGCAATTCACTAATTGTATGGATCTTCTTAGATAGGTAGGTACCTACTTACACAACAACATAATTATTTTAGATTGCTTTTAAATAGCTTTAGTATTTTAATAAATACATAGTAGGTACCCATATGTAGCAATTTCTAAATAAATTCCCAAAATAGGATAACTAGGTAGGTAGGTACATATGTGCCTAGGAACAAAACAACTCTGATTTACAAAATTATGTAAGTAGGTAACTATATCGGCCAAGGTTTACCTTAGAGTTGTACTATAACTACTTACCTACAAAGATAGGGATCTAAAACTTTATACCTAGTTGGACTATTACGTGGGTAGAGGAAACTATGCCATCAGCCTGCTATGTCAATTGACTTACCTATAGGATCTAAGTAAATACGTTGGGGTAAGATCGGCATTGGGGTAAGAACGTAATAAATATAAATTATACCACTTTTTAGCTTTATTTTTAATGCTAGTCATATTGCGTGCCGCATCATTATGTTCCACCTTGCCCAGCAATGTGGTTGGCATTAAAAATAAAGCTAAATAAGTGGTAAGTATAATTTATTTATAGGTACGTTCTTACCACAATGCCGATCTTACCCCAACCCACCTTACCTATATTCCACAACAAAGTAAAACCACATAAGTACATATCTAGACTTTACTAAGTATGTGTAAGCAAAATTTTATTTACTTAACTTTTTTTCGTAAATAAGTTATTACTTACCTTCCTACTTTATCTACTAGTCTCGGTACAGTACGTCTACCTACTAACAACAATATTTCACGCAATGAATGTAAATAGGTGAAATACGTGAAACAGGAACGTGCTCCCCATATAAACAAGCTCTTAGTCATGTTTGACAAAACAACTCCACACGGTACCAGTAACCACAAAATTGACTCACGTAGAAAAATGACTAAACTCGTTAAAAAATAAAATGCCTGTTTTGACATTTGAGAAAAACCCTAGAATGTTACTTGAAACGAAACTGAAAGAAACAATAAAATAATATGTAGTTAGGGATCCAGGCTATGAGGCTAGTAGTAGCTATTTTAGTAGTACTTAGTTTAGCTAGTGTAGCTACACACCACAAGCCGACAAGCCGATAGGAACCTAGTCAAAATAGAAATGTCAAAATGGGCCTTTATTTTTTGACTACTTTGACTGGCCACTCCTAGATTGGAAAAACGATGACAGTCTTTATTCTAAAGGGCACATTTGGTTCCCACTTCTGAGCAGGTTTCCCCATGGGCATGGGTTTCCATTTTGTTTCTGATACCTATGGCTTTCATACACACTTCTCTATCCACATATCTGTTACCTGGCTTATCTCTCATATAACATTTCTTAGTCGTTGTAACACATAACGTCACATAATAGCTACCCATAAGGTTCACTAGGAAACAATATCAGTGATATAATCCATCTTCTAACTTAACTTTCATATAATTCGTTTGCTATGCTGATGAGGCACAGATCACTGATTGATTGTATAGATTTTCGGGCTTGCGCAAACATTAATATAAATTTTCTTCTTCTAACCAAGCAGAGCTGAGCGAAAGTGGCATATTCAAACGTATATAAATTAGCATTCCCCGTACATGACACTGAATAACGTAACGGTCATTCGTTCCATTATGTGACATAGAATGTATGCCTTCTTTCTAAATAGCTACTTACTATTAGATATACTACGAAGAACTTTCCTTATTGCAATAACAACAGTTAAATATTTGATTCATAAGGCTACTTAACTCATCTTTGAAAACCTAAAACCTTTTTGAGGAGAAAGAAGTTAGGTAGGCACCTAACTATATGAAACCTTTCGTTTTTCGAAAGAGACCTTTTGTTAATTTTGTGTATATTTTGGAGCCTCGGTATTTAGATAGGTAGCTCGGAACACAGGAACGTAGGTAGGTTTTATTTATATAGTCAGTAAAAGTCTGACACTCCCTGTGGCTTCTCCAAAAGAAGTTATTTAATGATTTTCCACAAAAAAGTGTTTACCTCTTATAAACGTAAGGGTTACCATAATGTTATACCTACTTAATGGTTTGGTTTGAAGAGGCTTTCAAGTGTAACACTCTATCGTAAGATTTTATGCAACTCTGAAGAACTGACCGATATTTCTCGAGGGATTTTAACGAGAATTTCGTAAAATAAAACGCCATGAAAACATTGGCCAGTCAGCCAGACAGATCGGCGGCGGTGGCGCTGACGTGTAATTATTTAGTGGGTTGTTAATGCTTATGTAACTAAGTACCCAGTCTAAAAGGTAGACACGCCTGTATTAATACAACGTAGGCGCAATAACTCACTGTAATGTCCGTCTACTCCTAAAATGGCACAAAAGTATCCAATTAATATTTTAAAGGCTGTCTAAGCCCCACTTAGGCAGGTTTAAGTTGACAATGACAACATGGGCAGGTACACCGTATTTTGCAATAATTTTGTAATCAATATTTTTCTTTGTTCTAGATTCGATGAAGGTCGCGATGGGTACCTCGATTTAACTGAAGTGAAAAGAATGATGGAGCGGCTAGGGGCACCACAAACTCATCTGGGACTGAAAGCTATGATCGCCGAGGTTGATGAAGATGGGGACAACAGAATCAGCTTTCGGGAATTTTTACTTATTTACAGGTAATTACTTACTTAAAAATTTTTTTTATAAAAATATTTTTTATTACACGTTACGATCTAAAGCGCAGTAGACCGGTTTTTATGGTCGCGGATTTGATTTCCGTGCCACAACAATTTTATTAAAAACAATGGCCTACTTACTTTTATATTTGCGATCAATATTAGCTAATGAATAAAATCCCGTAACGCTTTAAAAAATGATTTAATATGCTTGTTTGGTTTAGGTACCTACTATTAACGAACTTTTTCGTTGTTCGATAGTATTTAGTCGATATTACCGTTTTTTTTTCTGGTGAGTAAAATCATCCAAATGACATCCCCCGCCCTTGGGCGGAGTGGGAGATAGTGTCAGACTCTTACTGACTAAAAACCCCAACTCCGTTCCTTCTTGCCTTTCATACCGGGGCTGAGCTATCTTTCGGAGCTAACCCTGGCCCAGTAGGCTTCGACCCAGCTGAGCCCTTGCTGTTGCTGATAACTCAGTCGATACCACCGTTGGTTCTTAAACTTAACACCAGTAGAATGGATGGGGTTGCTAAACATACGCATGAAACCCGACGTTCTGAAAAGTGGTTTCTAAACTATGGTAGGCGCCAGATTTTACCATAAAGGACATTGACCGTTCTCTAATATTTCTTCTTATACATATATCCTGCCTGAACAATAATAGTGAATCGTTTTTCATTGCTAGAAAATGTAAAGGATTACGGTAGATGTCGAATAAGGATAGCTTTAGGCAAGGTTTTATTTTCTTTAGAAATTAAGTCTGTCAGTAAATGCAGATATGTTGGTAGGTACATAATAAATGGCATATTAATCTGGGATCTACCTTAACTTTAGAACCTGGGGCCCATAATTCGACTAGGTATAGCTCTGAAGCAATTAGGTACCTACCTACCCACAATATAGGTATTGGTATGTCACGTCATAACTTATGTCGGTATGCCTAGTCACAACATAAGCATTGTCTAAGGACACAGATAGGTACTCTGAGTTGACTCACAAAACCACAATATTGCTGACTGATGAAGTCGGTGCTTTGATTTAAACAGGAACCTAGTATTTAAAACCACATGTCTAAAGAACCTACATCAATGACGTCGTTGCGTCGATAAGTTGTTCTCCCTACATAATATTTACCTAAGTCTCATAAAAATAACTAATCACGACAAGTCTATTCCTCCTCTTTGCGTCCTTTATCCTCAATGCTGAGGCTTGTGACCTCGACGAATAACTTTCCAGTGGGTGGACTATATTTCGCCATGTTATCCTGTCTTAGTTGATGTGAATGACGTTACCTCCAGTTTAGCACCGATTTGGTCTAACCAATGTATACAAAAAAATCAATGTATATGTTCCTGGGACTTTTTCCATCTATTTTTTTAGTCAGCAGTATTTTTTCCAGGTTATCACTTTTTCTGGCAATGTGGCCAAAGAAATCAAAAGAATTTTTTGTTTGGCATATGGTGTTCAGGTCTCATTGGTGACTTGAGCCTGGCTATTATGGAGTCGTTGGTCCGATGGTCTGTCCAATGGATTCCGAACTGTTTGCTCCAACATTACATCTCAAAAAAAGCGTCAATCCGGCAAACGGTCAGATTTTAAAGGTCCAGTACTCTGCATTATACTCTTGGTTTTACGCGAAATGTTTTCGGCCCAGACATGGCGCTATTTGCCATCTCAATGTCTTCTTATGTCCTCATTAGACTGTGATAAGTCTAATTATGTCAAATATGAATGTCGAAACGGCTTATTACGCGTATAATGTTAAATGTAATATTAGACAGTTGAATGATACTATATTGTTCGCTCTTCTGTTGTTTTGCAGGAAAGCTCGTGCGGGAGAATTGGAGACGGACTCCGGCCTAGACGCGTTCGCGCGGCTCACAGAGATCAACGTAGACCAAGTCGGAGTGAACGGCGCGAAAACCTTCTTCGAAGCTAAGATTGAAGAACTCTCCAAAAGCAACAGATTCCACAATGAAATCATTCAAGAACAAGAAGAGAAACGTAGGGAAGCCGAGGAAAAGGCTTTACGGAGGCAATTGTTCAAAGAAAAAGCAGCTTTATTTCAATAAGTAATTTATTAATGAATTCATAACGTTAGGAATTTTTGTAGTTTATTATCTAGTCTTAAGCTGTTACCATGGCTTTATTGAGGAGGGAATATTATGGATTTTATAAATTACGTTTATATTTTCCTCTCACTTGTTTCAGAGTAGGTAGTATATTTTTCTCTATTTGGGGGAGCTAAATTGTGTAAATAAGAGTATACCTACTATGGAAGAGAATTTTAAATAGAAGTTGGAGAATGGAATTGCAATGAATGAGGAATGCAAACATGAGTGTGTCTATCTTGTTTTTCATTAGGCACTAATATTTTACTCAGATCTAAAATAAATGTTACTAGTTAATTAATCAAAAGATAAGTATAATAATGTAACTATATAATGGCCGAAACTAGTTGCTTCTAACGTTAAAATATTTATCTACACAATCTGCCATCTAGAAAAATATTGTAAAACAATAACTTTTATCTGTAAGCAAATGGCCTAAAGTTAATGAAGCTCAAAAATAAAAATGCATGTTGCCTTGTATGTTATTCTGTTAATAAAGATTTTATATTAAGTTAATATTGTGATTAACTTTTAAATTAGTCACAAACAAAAGAAATAAAGAATTTATGTACTAAAGGTGTTTTTATTCTTAATCACGAGAAACAGATTGACTCATGCAATCAAAAGGATGCCATATTCAAGACTTATTTATGATGATTAAGAGAGCTGATTTTTTAATAGTTCAGAGTATTTTTCTTAGGAATAAAAATGTTTACTTCTCTAATTCTTCATACAACATAACTTATCTATCGATATATATAAAAATCAATGCCACTATTCGTTGTTATTTTATAACTCAAGAACGGGCTCACCTATCCAATCCAAATTTTTAGGCTTTGTTCGGACTATTTAGTAGATGGTTTATGTGAAGTTTGGTAGGGTAGAGTAGGGTATAGTAGGATAGAGTAGTGTAGAGTAGGGTAGACTAGGGCAGAGTAGCGTATAGTAGGGAAGAGCGGGAGCGAAGCAGTGCGGGCAAAAGCTAGTAAATAGATAAAATTCATGTACACAGGTGAGCTTAACTCGAAAGTTGAGTTTTCTTCCAGCAAAACTAACAAAAAACTTACTAGCAAAACTTATTTATTATTATTATTTTAATTAGATGAACCACTCTATATTTTATTTTTTAGATAACAGTTATCTGACTATTGAAAAATCAGGCCCTAAGATGATAGAAACATCTTAGGGTCAACAAAAAATTCTAAATGATTAAAAATTAAAGAATAAATATGGGCATTTGGTTAACTCTGATTTAGAGGCTTCTAAATGAACAGCTAACTGGGATATTAACGAGCCCATTGGGATATTAACTAGCCAACTGGGATATTAACTAGCTGACTGGGATATTAACTAACCAACCTGGATATTAACCAATTGCTATTTATAAGCATAGTAATCACTGGCTCTCTTCTAATGAATCAATTCTATAAGCAGTATCATCTTTGTTAGACACATGTTGGTTTGTATGCATATCTATATTGATTTGTCTTCTGGTGAAAGGGGGCAAGTTGTCCAAGTCGACCTGTTGAATCTTGCCTAGTTCCTTGATTAATGATGTGTTCTGAAACAAAATATATGACAAAGTTTTATTTTTATTTTAGTGGCTTCTTGCAGTATACAGCACCACCACCACACACAAAGGCAATGTCTTATAAACAGACTTGGCTGTGGAAACCTCAATAAAATGAGACCTTCAAGCAATATATCTAATTTTTATTTATTCAAAAAAATACCAAGCTAAACACAGGTGTACATTACAAACCTCATATTGGAACATTACTGAGGGGAAAGACAGCAATGGATAACTTACTAGTGCCTACTTCTGTACCTTTAGTTCTACAGTAAATAAACAAAGTAGGTATTACATCAATTAAAATTAGTTTGATAATTACCTTAATAATGTTGGCTTCAAATTCTCCATTAGGCCTAGTTAAGTGTTTAATTTCTTGTAGTTCTACTGATCTGGAAATTATATACCTATTTAGTGAATAAAATAAAAGCCTCTTCTAACGAATCCTTTCGGATTCCTTTTATTATAAATAATTATGAATAAATATTAAACAAGTGGATTTATTCAAAATGATAAACAGGCATGCTTACCTACTTGAAGAGCCGAAACAGTAGTAGCTTTTTTTTATTATTAAACTTATTTAACTTCTACGAAGAGAGTAATAAAGTAATTTACATAAGTTTACATAATGAATACGGTAAATAGACAACACTATAGGTACTTACATTAGTCGTAAAAGTTGATTAGTAGTGTTCAACTCATTTTGTAAGTCTTGTTGCAACTGTTTAGTTACTTGATTCTCATTTCCTAATGCTGACATTTTCGTTTTGAGTTATAAATAATGTTTCAGAAAAACATGCAGGTTTAACAAAATTGAATTTGAATTTAAATAATTGAAGTTTTAAAGTAGTAAAAAAAACACCAAAACACCGTTTTTGTTTTGAAATTTTGACACTTACTTACTGATTGTATTTTTTTTGTTTATGTTTCTGGCTTGGACACTAAGGTCTTTAAGCCTTATCCACACACTACAGAGAGTACTACGTAGCCTTGTCTTCGTAATGAATAGTTTATTATTTTCGTTAGATTATGGATATACCAGTACAACTTTCTCGAAAAAACTTCGCTTAGGTAGTTTATACTATAATATAATTCTAAGCTTCATTTTTACCGAGATAGTGCCTAGAAACAGGCACTTTTCAATGATTTGAGATTTCACGTATGGTCCAGTTTTGTAGACACTTGAGATCCAAGCTACACTAACTTTACATCACAATATATACTAGGCAGAAATTTGTAATTATAACTTATACAGGTCACAGACTAGGCAGTGATATAAAATATACAAACTAAACAGATAATTTGAACTTCACTCGAAAAAATTCCAGTTCCCGCCATCCCGCCAAAAACTCACCGACTCGATTGACAGATACTTTTGAAAAGTGTTTTTTTTTTCAATGTGTTGGTTTTGCAAATACCTCCCCAAAATCCTATCCAACCAGTTCTCTGAGCCACCTCATATAGAAGTCTTTTAATAGTATTTTCGTAAATTAAATCATTTAGTCATATATTTATTGTCATCATACATACCGCTTACCAAGCGTTTAGCGCCTGCCAAATTACCACTTAAGTGAAGTAAAATCAATAAATCGTGATAGTGGAACGTATCCCTAATCTTCAAGGCAGTTGAGAATCACAACCATTCTTCATTTCTGCCAATCAAACAAAACGAACTGTCATATAGTAAAAGTTCTTTTCGGTCACTCCATCCGTTCTAGATATTTATTCATTCATTGATTCATTCATATTGTTGTCAAATACAGTATAATAGGTATAATAGTTGTATTTCATCTTTGTGTTGTTGATTCATTGAAATACAAAACAATTCTAGAAATGGAAGAATCTGTTTCTGTCAAGCACGAGGGTAAAAACCTTGATATAAAGCAAGAAAAACAAGAAAATTTGGAGAGCTACAAGTTTGAATATGATTCGGGAAGTCAGGATAGTAGTAAAAGTGGTAGTGGAGGATATCAACGATGGGCGCCCAATTTAAACGGTGTAAGAAAAAGTGCATTTACGCCGTATAAATCTGTCCAGTGCACGGCGTTAACCAATTTACAAAGAGGTAAAGTTATTTTTAGTGTTTCTCTAGCTCGACGTCTACATGTATTGATTTCTAGGAGTTTCTTTGTGGGTTTAAAAGTAGGTAAGTAAAACGTTCAAGGTCGCTCTTGCAGGTAATACGCAGGCGCGAGTCCCGGAGTTGCCCCAGCCAGATTGTAGCTTACACGCGAAGGCAGGTCGCGGTGAAATAACCCGTGACGACGTGAAACTGGAGCAGTATGTTGACATCACTGATGAGCATGGACTCACTGCCCTGCACTGGGCAGCCAGCTATGGTCAATTAAACAGCTGCCAAGACTTGGTGTGGTAAGTACTCTGTTGAGATCCTTTGTTCTTTGTCTGCACTTAGATTGATTTTGGTGTTCAATGACAAAGGGACAAGGGAGTAGGCTGTTCTTAGAAAGCCTAAGCCTAAGTTTAAATTTATTTGTCAATATAAATGTAATCTGATTTCTATGAAGAATAAAAACTGTCTTTTGTATAACTAGGTGTGGTGCCAATGTTAACATGCGGGGCCCGGAGGGTGAGACGGCACTACACTTGGCAGCTGCGGGTGGACACCACGAGGTTGTGAAGTTTCTTCTCAATGAAGGAGCTGATGCTGACATACAAGATGATGTAAGTACCATTTGCCTTTGACCTCTTTTTATCTGAACAGTGATTTATTGTGATGTGATTATTGCAGTCTGGTAGCACAGCATTGATGTATGCAGCAGCAGCTGACTTCCCTTATACTTGCAATGAACTTCTCGTCAGAGGAGCTGATCTTACTCTTACCAATGATTATGATCAAGATGCTTACACACTGACCACTACCAATAACTGCAAACTGGGTAAATATTGTCAATTCAGTTTTAATGGTAATATGTTTTTGTTAAAAATATATATTTCAAATGTTATTTTTTGTTTCCAGCACAAACTGTGATAGAGAATTTTTTGATCGGTTGCCTCAGCAAAATGTAAAGTTTATTAATTATACAACTACTGCTCATCTTATGTTGCTCTGGACAACCAAGACAGCAGAATCATTTGCCTCCAGGAGTTAAATGAAAATACAGGGATTTAGTTTATAATATAAAGTTTATATATATTTTTAAGTTCATTATATACAAATTACAACAATGTGACCATAAAAAAGTATGACTCAATTACAGACAATATCAAAGTCAAAGTTTGTATTATTTTTAAGTACCCTATGGCAGAAACACATGAGTGTATCTAGAATTATATACAGTTATAAATGCCTCTTATATACATTAACAATACATATCACAAGAAATGCAATAAAAATGTAGTTCCTTGAAGTCAGTGATACCACTCAAGCTCCACCACCCTGTTGATGTTATTTAAAAAAATAGTTACAAAGTGTAACAGTAACCATATCATAGTTTAGATTCAGTGAGCCAATTGAATGCCTGTGGTTTCCTGTTGGACTGTGGGTCAATAAGAATGTTGATGATGCTGGGTTTGTCTGTAACTGCTACGGCTTTCTTGATGGCGGCTTCAATCTCCTCTACAGTGCGACAGAGATGTCCAGTCTCACCAAACATTTCCATCATCTTCTCATACCTAATCTCGCAGCCAAGGGCTGTTGGTGGAGTGCTGTAAAGTAATGTTGAGTATTAACCCTTCAGATACCGTCAATTAGAGACACAATAGTAAGACAATAGATGCGCGGCCACCGGGTGTCGCTTGGGGATTCATGAATTAAAAAATAAATTTAATGAAAAGGAGACTAGGTTTTATATTATCCTACAGCATAAGAGCAGTAAGAAAGAGGCTACAGCCTCAGTACATTACTCATAACAATGAGTAGTCTTATGTTTCCACTATCCTAGGTTGAGTCGTAGAGAATGCCTAAGGCATAAAGTCCACCTTTGTACTTTTAGTTGCATAAAGATTAATAAATAATATTGCCACCACTGCTGGGACTCAGACCTTTTTTAGTAGATCTTATGTTGGGTATACTTCATCATTATCATTTTAGCTGTAAGATATTCATGGATGGACATAGGCAAGTATCTCCATTATGACGTCCTGGGCGTTTCGACCATTACTTACCACTGAGCAATATCGCCACCAGACTGTATATCTTCCATCACGTCTTTAGGGAAGCCACTGTAGATACCACTGTTGTTCACTATGATAATGATGACAGGCAGTTTGTACCGGAACATAGTTTCGATCTCCATACCTATGAAACATGAAGTACATCAGTAATACAGACATTTTTATATGACTCAGAATATAAGAGCTTGAATCATAATAATTGATATTAACATGACATTATTGACATTCCCTGACAATTGTTAGTGTTAAAATATGAAACGAGTTTATAATCATGATTGTATTGCATTATTTTATACTGAGTGAATGATAACATACCAGAGAACCCGAAGGCCGAGTCTCCTTCGACGCAGATGACGCGTTTGCCTGGGGCGTAGTCGCGACACCACATCGCTGCAGCTACGGCGAAACCGGGGCCCACCTATGAATAAGGAATTGGTTTTAAATACACTAATACATAAGGGCTGGGAGAACAGTAAAAGATAGAATTATATTCTGAAGTTGTTGAAAGCAGGATCATCAAAATATTTATTACATATTTTTATACATAACTAGCTTCTGCTAGCGGCTGCGCCCCCGCGAATGTAGGAGTCTCTGTACAAACTTTGGACTCTTGTTTTAGATTTTCAAAATCAGTCGGTCAGAGTAATTTCTCCTTTTACTATTATTATTATTTTTTTATCCTTCTCTTATTTCTTGCGATCTGTCTATTCCTGCTGCTTGGAGGTTACGAATTTAATAATGTGGCTTGCGTGGTATGTATCCAGTGATACATCTAACTTTATACTATCTATGGGAGATCTTGGGGTACTTTTCTATTTAATCTTTAAACATGGGGCCGGCTTCCATAAGTCCTTGTGTCAAGATGTTGGGATGTTGAGATAGTCTCTTTTTGTATTATTTAAGTGATTCCTTTATCTCTTGTTTTACAGTCAATATTTTTGTCTTTATGTATGGCTTCATTAGTGATGTACCAGGGTGCATTTACAATCATCCGTAGCGTACGTAGACTGAAATCTTTGCAATATTTCTAGATTTGAATTTGCGGCAGTACCCCATAGTTGCAATCCATATGACCAAATTGGTTTAAGTATACTCTTGTACAGAAGTATTTTATTTTCCATTGTGAGTTGGGAGTTCCCGGCCCAGAAGCCTGTACATTTTCCTTAATTGTAAGCCGCAGAGCCTTTCTCTTTGTAAATATGTTTCTTCCATGTTAGCCTTCTATTTAAGTAAATGCCAAGGCAGCGGGCGTGGTCTGACTGAGGTATTTGTACACCATTGAGTTTTACTGGGGGACATTCACCATGTTTGAGGCTGAATGTAACATTTTTTGACTTGGCTTCATTAGCTTTTATACGCCAGTCTCTCAGCCAGTCTGATATGTCATCGAGACCTTTATTTTAATGATTTTAGAGTTTTTTAGACCCACTTATATATTGTATTAGGGAAAGTTCAATTTAAGTTTTCAAACGACATACTAATTGCAATCAATCGAATCACTTTAGTACGCAAGAAATACCTACTTTAAGTAGAATGAACTAACCCCCATAGTGCCAAAGGTGCCAGCATCCAGCCGATGTCGTGGCTTGTTGTTGAGCAGCAGTCCGCGCCCGATGTCCATGGTGTTGGCGCCCTCGCTCACGATGATGGAGTCCTTCGGGATGTTCGCCTGGACTGTCTTGAATACGGCGAAGTAGTTCAGCGGCAACGCAACGTTGCTCGATTGTGCCTGGGTAATGGAACAAAGTTGGATAATCAGGGTCGAATTTGGTTACTCCTATAAGAAGGATATTTTTTTTAACTGGCTTCAAAAAAAGAGAGGGAGGATGTATGGCTGTTTATTTTTTTTAGCGGGAACTATTATGTAATAGTTGTTATTCTTTTTGTGTTGGAGTATTTACTCGAACAGGTTTAGTTTGACACAAAGTATATAAAATTTTCCAGCGGAAATTTATAATGATGATAATTATAATTATTTTTATTATACTTTATCATACCTTAACAAACTCAGTGTTGGCTAGCTGCTTCTGCTTCAGTGCTTGCCACCAGCTGTTGCTAGCGGGCTGCAGCTTGAACTTCTTCTCCGCCAGCTTGAGTGCGAGGGCCTCAGTGAATGGCTTGATGTCTGAGTGGACAGCCACCTCAGACTTTATGCTGTTGTGGAACTCCTCAGGGGTTATGTCAACCTGGTAATAAAAACGAATGATTTATAAACAGTTTGTGAATTAAAAACGAGAGGCCTCCCCCAAGTGTCGCCACTTTCACTTCAATGGGGACCTTTCGTCTCCATTGACCGTCTATTAGCTAGATTTGGTAATCTTCTATACTTATAATAAATCTGTAGAGAGGTCAATTCTGTACATGAAATATATTTCCAAAATAACTATCAGGGGGTGATTAGTGATCGATACTGATGCCGAAAATGTCTGTCTGTCTGTATGTTCTTTATAGAAACAAAAACTACTCGATAGATTTTAACGAAACTTGGTACAATCATTCTTCATACTCCTGGGCAGGTTATAGTATACTTTTCATCACGCTACGATCAATAGGAGCAGAGCAGTGAAGGGAAATGTTGGGGAAACGGGAGAAATTACTCCATTTTTTAAGCTTCCGTCGCGTTTGCAGCCTTAATTCATGAATCCCCAAGCGACACCCGGTGGCCGCGCATCTATTGTCTTACTATTGTGTCTCTAATTGACGGTATCTGAAGGGTTAATGGTTATAGCTACACAGAAATCATGTATGACGGAAATGTTCTGCTTAAAATTATATAAAAAATATCCCACAACAGCATATGTCTATCTTTAATGGTTGACTCACAATAACACGTGTAACTCATCGGGAGTTACTAGCTTAGCAGTTCGGAGCTTTCTGTTTATTTTTGTCTACTCTTACGTTTATAACACTCTCACTTATCCCTAATTAAAAAAAGTTAACATTATTATCTATTCAATAAAAAAAGAATCATAGAAATCGGTATAGAAACACCAAAATTATAGGTACATGAAATACGCTAATAAGCCATCGCGCGTGAATACTGAATCATGCTATAAGGATTATTTTTGTGTAACGGTCGCCGCGCTCGACGCGGCTCGCGGCGGCAATATTTGGCTGTTGATGCGAATAGACGTTCAGAGTGTTCGACCTTATTGACAGACAATAATTGATTTTGACAAACCGTGCTTATCAGCGCGACTTTTAGTCTACTCTTACGTTTAATAATTTATTTTTAGAATTATAAGTATAGATTTCCTTGGTTGTTATTTTATGAAATAGGTATTAGTTATTTTGGTAGTGTTTAGCTTAATTATAAATTAAACTTTTTTTTTAAATTTATTTAGCTGTAGTTTTAAATAGGTAAGTACCTACTTAGGTATCAAATAAGTTATTTCATTCTATTAGACGTAGCTTAGGTACCTACTTATACTTATAATAAATCTGTAGAAGTGAAAATTCTGAACATTGAAAATATAAAAAAAATTAAGCGCAGGGGTGTTACTAGACCGACACCGAACCCAAAAATTAGATTAATTTTTTTTTTGTCTGTCTGTCTGTTTGTTCAGGCATCACGCAAAGACTACTGGTCCGATTACGATAAAACTTGGTACAATTATTCTTTAATATCCTGGGCACCACACTGGGTACTTTTTATCTTGGAAAAGTATATACAATAAAAACAAACTTAATTTTGCGGTTCGGTCCCTAGACCCGATTACTGTACCAACTGCAAATAATAAGTAGGTCGTAGGTTACGTCACCCGCTGTGGAGTTCACTAAGGGGCGCATGGCTAAGATACTATAATATTTGGGTAAATAATATGTAGTTTCCGTTTTCTAAACGTTTCGTAAATGGCGTTGGCGTCGAGTTAGATCACGCTATGGAAACACTTTTTGGGAATAAAGAAAGGAGCGCGTTTTCCTATAACCCATTTATTAATTACATCGAACACGGAGACATTGGCACCATGTCTAAGGTGTGTGCACACTGTCACGCGCGTAAGTGGAAGGAAGAGATCTGGAACGTCTCGAATCGTCTCGCGCATCACGTTGTTTTCCAGTCCCCGGGCTCTTAGAATTCGACATCAGACGTTTCAGATCTTTGATTTTGACGACCCCGTTGTCGCTGGAATAAGCAACAGGATCCGCGTACGAAGTCGCTGGCAGAAGCTAGTAAATAATAATCCTATTCACAACGGCTGCTCTACAACGTTTTGAGTTTTCTAATCTGTAATGTTGTCTAAGCGTATTTGTTGAGATTTGACAAATCTTAATTATTTGTTGTTGATGAAGCAGATTTTAGGTTTTGCTAATCTGGTTTTCAGAAACAAAAGGCTGATGAACTGGAATCTACTTCTACACTAATATAATACAGAGCAGATTTGTTTTTTTGTTTGTAGGAGGTAATCTCTGAAAGTACTGGTCCGATTGCTAAGATTTTAGCGCTAATAGAAAGCTGCTTTATTTATGAGTGACATAGGCTATATTTTATGTACGCGGGCAAAAGCTAGTTATGAATAATTGAATATTTACAGTTATTACTATTATAATAAAAATGACGATTTCTTTGTTGTTCGAATTACCTGAATAACTTTGACATCGGGCGCGAACCGCGGCTGTTGTCCGAAGTGCAGCATCCAGTTGAGGCGCGCGCCCAGCAGCACGATGACGTCAGCCTTCAGCAGCGCCTGCGTGCGCGCCGTCGACACGCAGTACTCTGACTCGTCCGGCACCACTCCCTTGCCTAGAGACCGACATATTTTTTAGACTTATTAAAATCCTTTTACACCACCTGCTCGATCCTTTTATATGTCATACAATACAACCATCACCTGCAATATAGCAAGTAATTCTGTTGGCATCTATTGTAGTTTGGGCGTTTCCTAGAGAGAAATGAGATTTGAATTTGAAACATCAAACCATTATTATGAAAAAAAAAAACACATTAAGTGAATTAAAATCTAGATGCATCAAATAAATTTATTCAAAAACTCAAACTCAAACTGGAGATTAACAAAAACTTTTCAGTATATTGTCTTTTAATTATCTTACAGAAGGTGTAGAAAGTAAAGTATCTAACACAGGGATAAAGCTACCTTTGTCTCAGGCGTCTTGAATCCTTCACTTCACTCTGATTTCTATTTTAATTCCCTCGCAGTACTCGGGAGTTAATTATATAAACCCGTCACTGGTGTTCGGGATTGAAATTTAGCAACCCAAGGGTTGCCTGAAATTTAGCAACCCACGCGTGGGCGGCGCCCTTGCCCACGATGAGGAGCGGGCGCTCGGCCGCCGCCAGCAGCTCGGCGGCGCGCTGTACAAGTTGCACACATACCCATAGGCGTAGGCAGGAACGGTAGCTTGGTGGTCTCCACAAGCTTGCTGATGGCTTCCTCAGCCCGCGCGTGGGCGGCGCCCTTGCCCACGATGAGGAGCGGGCGCTCGGCCGTCGCTAGCAGCTCGGCGGCGCGCGCCACGAGTGCGGGGTTAGGGTGTGCCAGGGACACGGGCGGGGCGCTGTAGAAGTCCATTGGGACTTTGTCTTCTTCTGCTTCAGCCTGAATTTAACGAAAAGAGTAGATAACATGTGCAATGTTGATTTGTAGCGAAAAGTCAAGTCATTATTAACATTTTTAAAGCAGTAGAAAAGAAAAATATCAAGTTAATTCATGAATCCCCAAGCGACCACCGGTGGCCGTGCATCTATTGTCTTACTATTGTGTCTCTAATTGACGGTATCTGAAGGGTTAAAGATATCCCAGCCTTAACAGACGTCTTACGCAGAGTCCAGCGTAGGCGATTCAACGAGTTGACGATCGCAAAGCTATGCGGTACGATTGGTTGTTCCATTCGCCCCACTCGTCGCCGCACCGTACCCACGTGCGGCTGGTCACATAGGCCACCGCAAGAGACTGTCAATTGTTTATTGCAACCACGCCGCATCGCTTCGTAACCGCAATTGCGTTTAATCACCACGTAGGTAAGACGCTGCGTAAATGTGTTGCTTGCTACGTTAAATTTAACATAATTAAAAGATACTGTGCACCCTTATGACTAGTCTTGTTTTGAGACAAACTGGATTATCTAGACAGCAGGTTCTAACCGATTTAAAGCCCATGAATCGCACTTTTCATATAAAACTCCTTAAAGCACAATCTTTCAGAGGAGAGGCGGCTAAGTTTGTTCCCAGCAAGAAACCTGAGATTGAGACAGTGTCTCTATTTGAACTATCACAAGTCGAAGCTCTAAACACAGTTTAATAAACAGAATGTTACCATAAGCAGTGTCCCAGGCATGTCGAGGTAGGAGACTCCAGGGCGGCCGCTGGCGGCCAGGCGCACCGCCTTCTCCACGTGCAGCGGGATGAGCCGCGGCGATGGAGGCCGCGCTGCGTACTTGCAGTATAGGCGGCTCGATTCCACCTACGCACAATGTTACAACCCTTAAGATAGTCCCTTGAACATCAAGCCGGAGTTAAATGCACACATACTCGTGCTGCCGCCTGCGCCCGCATAGAGCCCCGCTGATCTTTAAAACTTTATTTGCGAAATATTCATTGATTTATATACAAGGTGTAAGGGACAGCCCTCCGCAAACTTTAAGGGCTTGCACAGTAGACGAAACTGAACAACCTTCCACAAGACGTAATTTAAGGAAACGAAAAAAAAAATCAGCCTCACCATACAAAATTATAAACTTGATTGGAAAATTTGTATGGTGACCAGTATTTTTTTTGTGTAAGTAAACATAAGCCTAACTCTAGAGTCAACTTCTGCTAGGTAGGTAGGAATACGATGGGACCACGAATTTGGTTCGCTTCTAAACCAAATCAGTCCATTTATAGAGTAGACCATAATTATTTTTCTTTGAGTTAGTGTAGGTCCGGCTAGCGGACGGCATGCACTTGATACACCGTGCGCCAAAGAGAATAAAATGTATAGTCATTGCCGTGCGCAAAACAGCTGTTCGATCCGGTCTTCTGTTGTGAGAACGGATTTAGTCGGCGAATTTGGTCCGTTCTACCATGTTTAACTGTGTGTTAATACTATCATCATCATTCATTTCAGCCGACAGACGTCCACTGTTGGACATAGGCCTCCCCCAAGTGTCGCCACAATGATCGATCCTGCGCGTCTCGCATCCATCGGTTTCCCGCAACCTTCACCAGGTCATCGGTCCACCTTGCAGAAGGCCTTCCGACGCTGCGTCTTCCAGTACGAGGTCGCCACTCCAGAACCTTTCGGCCCCAACGGCCATCTGTTCTGCGAGCAATGTGCCCTGCCCATTGCCACTTAAGTTTGGCGTTTCTTCTTGTTAATACTATTACTCCTATAATTTGCGAGTGCGTTCATAAATAAACATTGTAACTCGCATAGTTAGGGTTAGGACACAACTATCTGCCTTATTGCTAGCTATTGGAAAAATACGTCCGAAATAGTATTTATTTATTTATTATATACTTCTTTTGGTATTGTTTTAGGGATATCGTGATAGAATGATTTGGCCAACAAATAGCAATGTGACTGGTGTGGTTTAGAACTGTAGTATGAAAACTCATTGATAGCCATGTTTACGGAAGTGAGAAAATTTGCTTTCGTTTTGCCTCATACTAATTTTCCTATTCTGAAGACGCTATCTTAATAATATGATAGTAGGCTTATCTTTTTAACAGATAATTTTAAATATTCATTTCATAATCTACGAGTATTATGAAGGTCGCTACTCGCTACTTATTATCCTTACTAATATTCTATAATAATATTAATATTCTTATAATGTCCTAGTTCAGGTTAAAAGCGAAAGTGAGTTTGTTGGTTTGTTTGTTACGTCTTTACGCCTAAATGACAGAACCGATTTTGATGAAACTTGGTATTCGGATAGACCATGTCCTGGAATAGGACTTAAGATACTTTTTATCCCGGAAGTATGTTCCCTTGGGATAATTTTCTGATATCACGCGGGCGAAGCCGCTGGGAGCAGCTAGTTAATAATAATAATCCACAACTATCACACAACGCCGTCTAGTCTCAAGCTAAGCAGAGCTAGTGTTATGGGTACTAGGCAACTGATAAACATATTTATATATTTCTAAATACATACATATTATAAATAAATTACACTCAGACACAGAACAAATGATCATGCTCATCACATGAACATTTGTCCTGGGTGGGAATCGAACCTACGACCTCCGGCGGGCCACTAACCACTAGACCAACTGGCCAGTCAAATTTTATTATGATCGTTGCCACAGGTAGGGAAGGCCTGTTTTTCTCTAGGAAAGGGAATGGGCCGTAAACCACTACGCGGACCCAGTGCGGATTGGTAGATGTTACATGTATTCGAATGTATAGTTCTAGGGCCTGCCGGATTCCTCACGATGTTTTCCTTTACCGTTTTGAGATCCGTGGTGATGAAACATATTACACAAAGTATTGCGCCAAACTGGGTTCGAATCTGCGACCTACAACTTGTAAGTCGGAGCCGATACCACTGGGCTACTTGGGTTACTTAGTTGGTAGGTATTTGCTATAAATAATTTATTAAGAATTAAAGTTTTTTATTGTTAGGTCTTAGGTCTCAATGTTCAAATTTTGAGATCAATGTTCAATGTGCGAAGTCCATTAATAAAGTCGAGATTATAACAATAATTTGCTATAAATAACTTACCAAAGATTATATCAACTTAAAAGTTTATTTTGTTAGGTCTCAATGTTCAAATCATGAGATCAATGTTCAGTGTTTTTGATTACTGATAGGTACTGAGTGGTCCGATAACCTATCTTTATAATATTCTAGGTTCATTAAATTCTCACTGTTAGAAATCAGAAATTCGCAATAGGTATCTATCGATCCTAGGGGTTAGGTAGGCAAGCCCAGTCAAGTGCGAGTCAATAGGCTAGGAAGGCTTCCGTACCATTGTTGGACCTTGCTTGCTGCGAAATTTCATGATTCTATCGCATGCTTAGTGGAAAACAGACTTAATTCAAAAATGTGGAGTATTTGAAAATTAAACTTTATTATTGAAACATGTTGTTTAATATTCAAATGCTTTCTTTTTTGAGTTAGGTCTCTTTATGATTAAGCATGGGCTATGTGAATGTTAAAAAAATGTGGCATAGTGAGGTGGGCAACTCGCACTGGACCAGTTTTTACTCCTAGTCATTATAGTCAGTCAGTTATAGGTATTGTAGTCTTAGCACTATTACAATATAAGTTGTATCCTTTAATGCATATCCGTTTTTTTATGATGGATCGAACACCAAAATAACGGAAAAAATACCGACAACGTTCTCTCCATGAAGGTTTCAAATATTATTTGTTGTTGTAGAGGTAATAGAAATACACTCTGTCTAATACACCTATTACGGTTCATGAGATACAACTCATACAACCGCGGACATACAGACGAACGAAGAACGCAGGTTTAGTAATAGGTTTCCGTTGGTTGCCTACATCGACTACGAAACTCTAAAAAATATTAAACTATTGTCATTAACAAATTGAGATTCTATGACTCGGGGGTCTTTTATACCTTCAGATATGTTGGTATCAAAATATCTAGCCTTAGTGACCAAAGACCATGCACTAGTTATGAAAGGTAGGGAGAGTAGATACCGAATTTAAGCATCCCCGCACACGGGCATCAAGAAAACGCCGCCACAAAAAACGCTAGAAGCTGCCACAAAAGGAAGCTAGAAGCGGCCGCAAAAAACAGCTGAAGCGCGCGACACCTTGTGTCCAGAGAAGCTTGAAACCGCTTCAAGCGTTTTTTTTGTGGCGGCACCGACGCAAAAAAAGGTCGCCTCAAAAAGAAGCTCGAAGCGGCGTTTTTTTCTGGTCCGTGTGCAGTGCGTATGTATCAGACATACGATTTATTACTGTGTGAATTTGTTTGTACCTAAAACAACAGTTTTTATAATGAATGATGAGTTGAAATAAATATTCAGTTAGAATAAAGTCTGTAGGTAAGTAATGCTAATTGTGAATACACTACGAACTACCAAAAGTATTTTTTTTTTATTGTTGATAGGTTTGCGCTTGACGGCTATCTCAACTGATGGAAAGCGACGATGCGGTCGACGATGGAACGCGCTTACCTAGAAGAAACCTATTCACTCTCGACTTAAAGATTCCCGGGTTGTAGCTATCTGGAAACACAGACTCCGGCAAGGAATTCCACTCCTTAGCTGCACGCACAATGAATGTGTTTCCGAAACGTTTTGTGCGTGTAGGTGGGATGTCCACCACCATGTAACGGTGGCGCATCGCCGTACGTCTGGTTGTCCGATGATGGAACGGGCTAGGCGGAATCAGGTTATGCAATTCCGACGCACACTCCCCGTAATGCAACCGGTAGAAAACCGACAGGCTAGCAACTCGGCGTCGATGCTCTAGACTTTGAAGCCTCGAATCGACGAGTGTATCATCGCCAATTATCCTTTTGGCTCGCCTCTCAATTGCCTCAAGTGCATCAAGCTGGTATCGGTATATATTTAAATAGATACTTGTCACCTATTCTGGAAATCATATTTTGTTGTACAATCTTTGCAAGCAGAAATATTTGTATCTAATCTAATCATTTAAGAATTGCTTGGATACAAGTTTTGATTAAAATTTGTTTTTAAACATGTATGATGAATAGATGACGTCTATGAAGCGGCAAAAAAGTTAATTTATTAATTATTTTAATTTGCATTACAATTGTTTCGGAAGCTATTATGTTTTTGTTGTTACAAAGTTTGGGGTTTTGGACAATGCTAGAAAATAAAATACCTACTAAAAACTGTTAACAACTAAAGTTTTTTTTTGTTTTAAATGTTTTCGACCCCCTCCTTTTTGTTTTGTAGCATTTGTATATCTTCTATTATTTTTTAATTGAATAGAATCAAACGTACACAAAAACGAAAATATTTTTTATTTCAATTTCGAAAGTATACATGGGGGCCGTCGTTTTGAAGATGATGTAGGATACTTTTTTACATATAAAACCTTGCCCAGACCAGAAGTTATTCCGTTATTGTGGACAAACACGTAGACACAAGACACCGAGATCTAGAACCGCTATCTGGCCATACGAATATTTGTTCCTTGCTGGAGCCGTGTCAACCGTGCCGTCAAAACTATATTGTATGTTGACATTTTCAAATGAGATCTACTTATATTTTCTATTTATTTTCTTTACCTGTGGCCATTCCTGGAAGCCTCCAATGCCTTCATGGTCTTGTGGGCAAGAGCCAGCAATGACGATGAGTGGCCAGCAGTTGACCTGAGCATTGGCCATGCCTCCAATGCAGTGCAGTAGACCAGGACCTGATACTGCAAGGCATACTCCTGGCTTTCCTGGAATTTTATCCATTACAGTTATATAGGCACACAATACACATATACAAACAATCATGTAAAAAAAAATATTCAAGTGGCTGCAGAAACTAGTCCCTCGCAGCTCTAAAACTGCAAAGGGCACCTCCTCCTCCTCTCCTCTCCTCTCCTAAAGAGGAGGCCGGAGTCCCTGCAGTGGGAATATTAAAAGGCTGATTATGCTGGACTAAAGGAACATAGGCGAGTTTGAGTCAGTAATAGTCTGCCTCTCACTCTCATCCAGAGCAGTAGACATTTACACAATTCAATAGGTTACTTGGTTATTTATTACAACCAAGTAACCTATTTTAAATGCTAATCTTTGTGACTTGAATAAATAAATAATTAAAATGGAATTTAGTTTTAATAACTCTTTTTTATTGTTGATAGGCTTGCGTTTGACCACCATCTCACCATTCTCACCTGATGGTAAGTGATGATGTGGTCGACGATGGATCACGCTTGCCTAGCAGTAACCTGTTCACTCTTGACTTAACTTTTTTTTTATTATTTAAATAGCCTTGTAATGTACTTACGTAACACACTACATGGCAATTAGGTCAACTGTAATTTTTACCTTAATCTCATGATAATTTATTTCTATAATTTTCTCTAGTATGGTCAGGTAAAAACTCAGATTAAAAATTGAATATGTTCCAATAATTTTTTACTAGGACAGAATTGACAGGATTAAATATACATAAATAATCTGATATGATCAAGTAAACCATATTATATCATTATCATAATAAGTGTAATTATCCATAATTTGTTACCAGATAATGATAAAGTACTTACTATTTCTTAGGACATGAAATGTGTGTTTTACAATGTAAAAAAAATCATATTTTTTAAATTATAAAACAAATAACTTGGTAAAAGGTTTTACAAACTTAGTTAATAAATGGGAGCTGAAAAGATTGGCTGTAATGTAATAAGATGTTTTGATGAGTAGGACATGATGCCATTAAATAATAGAACCTGACTGAGATTCTACAACTTCTCATATTCCAAGGAATAAAAATAAAAAAAATGATTGAAAAGTTATATTTAGCGAGGCACTTTGTTGGGTAAGATATTATTTTTTCATTTTTATAAACAGGAATGAAAAGCAGCAACATTATAAAACATAAGTATTAAAGGTATACAAAACATATAAATAATAATATCCGCAACTGGCTATCATAGTTTAAAAAAAAAGTAGAGAAAAAAATAGTTTCTTACTGGTTCTTCTCCGTAAAATAAAATTATTTCGAGTTAGAGATACAAAATGAAGCGCTTTAGAAATAAATTCTTAAACTGTGTTCTGTAGTTGGCAAATGATTCATAATAAGAAATATTTCTACACACTTCTACCTGACCCACGCGTTTTGCTTCTCTTTGGAAATTGTTATAACAGCTCGAGAGAACTAAATGGGATAGCTAATTGACCTAGGGAGTGTAATAGGGATCTTTTGTTTAATGATAATACAATAATATGTTTCAGTGAACTTATGTTCAGATACAATTTTTATAGTTATGTATAATTGTAACACAGGAGTGAATTGTAGTTAATTTTACTATTATATTACAATGTCTGTACTAAAGGTCTATAAGTAACAAGACAATTATCTTGAATATTATATTGTTTTTCTATGACTGTTTGATGCTTATTAAAAAAAAAAATTAATCTTGTACATTGCGTCTTCACATAATCAAACAAACATCCCTTTGTAAGAACTACAAGGGTTATCAAGTAGTTTTTATTGATAACCTGCCATAAAAGTCCATTTGCTGAAGTCATTGAAACTAATATAATAGGTAAAATTATTAGTTATATGTCTGTAGAAGACAATCCACAAGAAGTAGCGTTGGGGGGCCTTCTACAAGGTGGGCCGATGACCCGGTAAGGGTTGCAAGAATCCGATGGATGCGAGACGCACAGGATCGTTCATTGTGGCGCCACTTGGGGGAGGCCTATGTCCAACAGTGGACATCTTTCAGATGAAATGATGATGATGAGAAGATAATCCCTGATAGTTCTGATGATAAAAAATCTATTCCTGTTGGTAGACATACACACTATCACTTAGGGTGATTGGCTTTTTCGCATAGTAAGATCCTGCGGGCACAGGAGTGAAACCATCGAAGAAGCTTGTAAACTGATAAAAAGAATGGTTAATTTACCTGTGAGGTACCCAACAGCTTGTGCAGCATAGCAAGCGGCCTGCTCATTGCGCATGCCCACATATTTGAGACCCGCCATTTGGAATGCCAGGGCGGTCTCAATCACCGGGATGCCCACAATGCCAAACACATATTCAACACCCTGGAAAAGGTCATGTCTGTTATTAAATCAGGTTTATTAAAACAACATAAAAGGCTGCATATTATAAAACCAGGTCATTGCCTTTCATTTCAATTAGCATAATTACCTAGTTATAGGCAAACTTTTTGCAAATAACCGTAATAAAAAAATTACATTTTAGGAAATTAATTGAAAATGATTTTTTTTTTTCAGAGACTAAACACAGAGACAAACTTTAATTGAATTAGATCTCTGAAAAAAAAGATAGGTATATAAACTTTAGTTGAAGTTTGAAAAAATCACAGTAGTAAACTCACCTGTTTCTTTAAACTCTCCGCTAATATAGTATTGCCGTCGACACCCATTGCTTGACTTAGCCTCGGTGATACGTGAATGGAACGCCTCAATATCAGTTGGCTAACTCTGCCTAATAACATTTTTATGAATTAAAATCAAATATTATCTCTAAATACTAAGAGTTATCTTGGGAGTTCCGATCCGAAACTAGAATACAACTAAACTTTGAACACTCCTATCCATAGTAGTTATCACAGTTGTTAGTTTTTAAAACATAACTCATAGGATAATATTATTACCTTAATCTGCCGAACACCAGTTTATATCTTAGACTTTTATTTATCGTCCAATAACAACACCCAGTGCTTAATTTACAACTCTAAAAGATTACTAGCGCTCCTAAATAATCTGATATCTGAACACACGAACACGCTGAAGTTTGACCCAAAAATAGATAATTTGATGATAAACAAAAATAAACTTTGGACTTCGGATTTAGCGCGTCAAATTGACAGTGACAGCTAAATAGTGGAGTGTTGCCAGTAGACACTTTTTATATATTTACAGGGGTAAATATTTTATTTATTTATAGGAGAAGTTTAATTCAGTGTTCACTGTAAGTTGCCAAGAAAACTGACTCGATACATTTCCGGCCAAATACGACAAAAACAATAGAATGTGTTACATTATATCTGTATTGTAATGGAAAACAAATGAAAGAAGATAGCCCGCGAAATTCAAGGTTTCATAAGTTTCAGCATTTTGAAGGAGAGCGCCAAGTTGTATGTTGATTAAAATATGATTGGCTTGGCGGCCGTCGTACGAAAAGTCTTTTTCTTAAAATAGACATTTAACCCTTCAGATACCGTCAATTAGAGACACAATAGTAAGACAATAGATGCGCGGCCACCGGTGGTCGCTTGGGGATTCATGAATTAATAGGGTTAAACGAACTCTTGTAAGTCTTTGAAACATAACTACGAGTGTATGTTATTAAGTGTGTTACCCTTTACTTAAATTATGCTGAAATCATTTTTCTGTACTACACACTGGCACACAAAGAGCATACAGTAAACTTTACTGGCACATAGAAATATACATAATATTTTCATTTTTTGGTTTGCGTCGTAGATTTCGACGTGTAAACTTTTGCACTACCGAGGGATATTGTATATATTATTTTTGTCATCATTAGTTGTATTTAAAAAGCACGTGGAGTGGTGCGGAGTAGTTCTTCCATAACCAAATAAATGTTTGACTCTTTCAAAATCATACAAACTTTTTTAGGTGTCTAGGGTGGAGCGTGTCAGACTTTTACTGACTAAAACCCTACACCAGATCATTTTACAAAATTTGTGTATAACATACAAATAAATAATTAACAAAAGTGCAGTTGTATCTTTAGCTATCCGATTTATATATAAAATTGTTCGTAGCTATAAAGTTTAAAATATCGCAATAATATTATATGTAGAATATTCTTATGACCAGAGGCTACTTACGGTTTTACACACGGCATTGTTTTTGGTAGTAAAATTAACCATCATTTTGAACACTGTACTTGGCAAGTTCGGGAGGTTCCTGTACCTACCGGATCCATGCGGAAGTGACGCTCGGGTGCCGCCACTGTGTGGAATGCCCGGAGGACACGGTGGAGCACACAGTTGAATATCGCCGTGCCCTCGTGGGGGCGATCGGCGGCGGAGACCTTTCGCGCCGGGCCTTGGTTCAGGCCATGGTCCGGAGCGAGGAGGAGTGGCAGGCAGTTGCCTCCTTCTGCAAAGCAGTAATGATAGCAACGGAGGAGGCCGACCGCATCAGGCAACGGCGCTTTCGACGCCGCCGCCGGGATTCCGATCTCGATTTCCGGCCACCGTAGACGCGGGCTCGCGGACGGTGAGCCATGGGTAGCTCGCTGGCCAACCGTCCGGTAACTGTGTGGACCGAGCCTAAGACATCGACGGCGCCCACTGTTCCCGCGCGCCTCAAGGGGTTGCCAGCAACAGCAGGGCCCATCTGGGTCGAAGGTGGGGCTAGGGTTATCTGAAGGTAGGGCTAGGGTAGTCAGTAAGAGTCTGACACTATCTCCCACCTAGCCCAAGAGCGGTAGTTTTTTTTTTTTTTTTTGTCGACGGGGAAAATCATCTTTGACGAAACCCGCTCTTGGGTGGAGCAGGAGACAGTGTCAGACTCTTACTGACTAAAAACCCCGCGCCGTTCCTTCTAGCCTTCATACCAGGGCACGAGCTCCCTTTCGGGGGTTGTCATTGGATGATTTTTGCCCATCATAAAAAAAAGGTGTGCTGGATGAGCGCCATGTAGTTAGGTACTTCTCGTTACTCGTTGCTTATTGAAATTATAGATAAGCCAAAAACCAGGCAAGTGCGAGTCGGACTCGCGCAGTTTAATTCTCGAATTGAGTTCGAAGATTTGTCCGAATCACAAAATAAGTAAATTTTTTTGTGAAAAACATTTTCAGATTTTTCCTCCTATCTTTTTTTTCGTTATATCAAAAGTTTGATTTTTTTACAGCTTCAAGGGACCGCTGACCTAAGTCATCATCATATCAGCCGAAAGACGTCCACTGTTGGACATAGGCCTCCCCCATGCGTCGCCACAACGACCGGTCCTGTGCGTCACGCATCCATCGTTTGACCTGAGTACTTGGTTTTAATTTAAACTCGATACATAGACATAGATATTCTACGCAACAGACAGACAATAAAAAAATCGTGTCATTGACCCGGATATATCATGAAAAACTTTAGGTATATATACCACAGGGAACTCTAATTGGTCCATCACCGTTTTTCGATGTGATTATAGAACCTAAAGTTTTTGCTGAGGCATAACAGAATAGTGAAGAAAAACTATTACATCTATCAATGCTTACAATTTTTTAGTAGTAGGTATTGTAGCGTTAAAAAAAAGAAAAATCACCACTTGTACACGTATAATTTTGCATTTAAAAAAAAAACAACATAGAAAAAATTATAAAAGGAAATAAAAAAATTCGGCGACTCTATATATATAAAAATAGGGCTTAAGTAAGGTGGCGAGATGGATATATAAAAAAAATAAAAATTTATAATTTGGAAGTTGTGTCTATAGGTACGGGATTGCAATCACGGGACCTCAGACGCGGACTCGTAAGCTATCAAAGAAATCGGTTCATTCCGCAACCTTTTTACACGAATTGCTGTGATTATACATATAAAACAGATGGCGTAAAAAAAACTACTCAAATATTACTTGCTACTACTGCTATAGAATAAGGAAAAATAGGGATCATGAAAACTTCACGTGGAGTGACGTCACGATGTCCACCGGGGTTTTCTCTAGTATCGTCATGCGCTAGTTGGCGCACGCATTTATGAATTGCAGTGGGCTGTACTGTCCACTTCTGTGAATTTCTATCTCTATATCCAGAATGCTCCAAGAATACTCCGAGAATACTCGAAGAACCGATTGACAAATAATCGGTTCTTTATATTGACTATCACTTATCGGTTTTTTATTTACTACCGAGTTTCACCAAACATTTCGCAGTTAGATCATTACTTATAATCACATTTCCTTTTTAATTCGTGTTCATCAAGCACTTTTTCTCAGAAAATTTCGTCGCCGAATCACAAATAAAATTTTTCCTTGTCAAACCTCCAAATTTTCCTATTCTAAGTTCAAATCAAAAAAAAATAATATTAGAAAAAGGTAAACTAACGCGAACGAAAAAGTTTTTATTTAGCTAAACGAATTAAGCAACATGATAATGCTGCAATACCCCCTTTCTAAGAAAAAAAGGACGAAAGTACGAGTGAGAAAAAAAGATAAACTGGAACAGACAAAGACAACAGCAGGAATCATTTCTGAATCATACGATATCGAAGTGCAATAGATACTGAATAAACACGGAGGCCTCCACATCTAAACGTTATCCACGCTAACTCACGACATCTCAATTACGAAAATGGAGAATATGAAAGAAAATAACGAACTCATAAATCAAAATGTATATTGTCCAATTTGAGTCAAATACTAACCTACCACATCCTAACAACTATGAAGAACAATTAGGGAACTATATATCTAAGTAAAGCTAGCCTAACTTAACATAAGACTAAACTATTACCTAGCAACAACAAGAAAAAAATCCGGGGATTATACATCTAATTAAAGCTAGCCTAACTTAACATAAGACTAAACTATTACCTAACAACATTAAGAAATTTACGTCAACACGTAAAGTCCAACCTTAGTTAAAGAAACGAAAAAAATTGGACAAAAAAAAACAAACAACTAAGTTTGAAAAAGTTAACTTAAGTCAATTAAGTCAAAGAAAAAATTCAAATTGATTGTTAAATGACAAATCATTTGTGTTAAACAAAAGAAATAAAACAACCTAATTACGCTGGCAACCTAAGAACGCAGGTTGACATAACATAAAAATAAATAAATGTCATTATTAACGGATAATTTAAAAAGTTTTTAACTTAATTAAAAAACTTATGCAAAGAAATATGCCATAAACCAAAGAGGAAAAGGTGTTACAAAGCAAATGTTAATGATAAAATGGAATAAAGAGAATTTAATCCAATTTATTTTAAGATATCTTTGATATGATATTGTCCGGAGTGGACTGAATCACAATCCTGTAGCAAATAGGTGGTCCTAGAAATTACTCTTATCACACGGCACTTAATAAAACGTGGAGCAAGCTTCCCAGAGAAAAAATCATTTCCAGAAGACTTGGAAAAGTTCCTTCTCCATACAGTATCGCCAACATTCAGAGTGATAGCTGATCGATTAGAATTATATGCGCGAGAGTTACGGAGGAAAGCTAAAGAAAGATTATCAGCAACCTTTGCATAAACTTCGTTGAGAGAAGATAGGTTTGAAGCATGTCGAGCCCGACTGTCTGCCAAATTAGAGCTTCGAGTCTGACTATATACACGACCGCTATCCATAAGGACCTCTCTACCAAACATAAGAAAGTTAGGCGTAAAGCCAGTAGCTAGATTAACACAAGAATTGAGGTAAAGCTTAACTTTAGGTAACATTTTAGCCCAACTTCTTTGGTTCTCACCAACCAAAATACCTAAACACGTAATAACACTTTGGTTGTATCGCTCAACCGTATTTGCTTGGGGTGTATAATATGGCGTAAAAGTAGGTGATTGAATATGGAAAGATCTGAGAAAATTAAGGAATTGATTACTACGAAAAACTGTAGCGTTGTCGCAAAGAATAGTACGCGGAACCCCAAAATTAAAGAAAATCTCAGACTCTAACGCTTTTATAACAGAAAGAGCGTCAATCTTTTTCAGAGAAACTAGCCATACATACTTAGAAAATACATCAACCATAGAAAGGATATATTTATAACCATAATAAGCACAGGGCAATGGACCAATTATATCGATAGAAATCATCTGTAAGGGCAAGGAAACCTCTTTAGGGTAGCACATCTGACCGCGAGGTTGCGTGTTCGAAATTTTATAGGCTTTACAAACCTCGCATTGACTTAACGTCGAAGTGACGTCACGGAACATGTTTGGCCAGTAGAACAACTCCCTAAGTTTTAGATACGTTTTAGTAACACCGGGATGTATCGAAGGAAAACTATTGTGAATTTCCCAAATAGCGTCTGGAACCTTTTCAGCTGGTAACAACACACGCCATGGTTCAGAAGATAAAGGATTAGAAACAGGCATGCGTCTCATAAGGATACCATTGTTTATAGCGTATGCTGGGAACATTTGTGGCGAGTCTCGAGCACCTATATAAATCTTCTTATACCAACGGTCATTAGTATGTTCAGGACCCTGGTCAAACGACACAGGATTAGCATGGATCCTGGATAGAACATCGGGGACTATATGTTGCGAACCTTTACGATGCACAATATCAAAAGTATATTGGGAGATAATAGTAGCCCAACGAGCTAAACGACCAGATGGGTTGTTAAGAGTGAGGAGCCACTTAAGAGTCATATGGTCTGTTATGACTGAAAACTTCATCCCATCTAAATAACATCGAAAATGTTTAATAGAATCCAAAACTGACAAGAGTTCACGTTCAGTAGTACTATAATTGCGTTCGGTTTGAGAGAATAAACGCGAATAATAGGCGATCGGATGTTCAACGTCGTCTATCTTTTGTGTCAGTACCGAACCAAGACCAACAGCTGACGCATCGCACTGCAGGATGAACGGCTTCGAGAAATCAGGACATGCCATGACAGGCGTATCGATAAGCGCTTGTTTTAACTTAGTGAAAGCCTGATCGGCCGCTTCATTCCAACTTATTGGATCATTACCTTTTCTCTTGCCAATAAGGGCAGTAAGCGGAGCAATTATAGAAGAAAACCCTTTAACGAGACGTCTATAGTAAGAACACATACCAATGAAACCGCGTAATGACTTAGCTGAAGTGGGAGTAGGATAATCTTTAATAGCATCAAGTTTGCCGGGATCGGTTTGAAGACCCTTTTCATTAACTATATAACCCAAATATTTTAGTTCGCTTTTGCAAAACTCGCATTTTTTCAAGTTTAGGAGTGGCTCTGCTGGCGGCCTCGATGGCCTCAGTCCTCAGCACCTTAAGGACCTTATCAGTTCAGGCGCCGGGGAGGCTGGTGAGTTGCTCTTGAGGGAGCTTACGGCTCTGACTAACCTTATGCTTTCTGGCAATGTGAACGAAACCGTCATCGACGTCTTATACGGGGCTAACCTATGTGCCCTACGCAAGAGGGATGGCGGCGTTCGTTCCATTGCCGTGGGTACCACCTACCGTCGTATGGCAGCCAAGATTTGTTGCAAATTCTATGGTGAGGTGGTTTCGGGAAAATTTCAGCCCCTGCAGCTTGGCTACGGCTCCAAAGGGGGCTGTGAGGCTGCCGTACACGCGTTGTCGACCTATCTAAATTCAGGCAAAGGAGAGGCTATTCTTAAGGTTGACATAAAAAATGCATTTAATTCTGTTAATAGGGACACCTTGCTGTCAGAAGCTAAAAAAGAAATACCTCAAATTTTTAGTTTCCTCTGGCAATGTTATAGACAACCATCGAAATTACTGTTTCGGGACAACGTTTTGGAATCCGCTGTTGGCTGTCAACAAGGTGACCCCCTCGGGCCAGTGATCTTCAGCTTAGCTATACACCCAATCATTCGAAAACTAAATTCCAAATTTAATGTGTGGTACCTCGATGATGGAACCTTGGGAGGCGAAGTAGACACCGTTTTCAATGATCTACAATTTTTAAAAAATCAACTTTCTGCTATTGGTTTAGAACTCAACTTTTCTAAATGTGAAATATTCCTATCTGAAAGTACTGACAAAAATCTGACTTATTCGAAATTCAATGCAATAGCCCCTGCAATCAAAATTATCGACAAAAGTTCACTTCGTCTCCTTGGGTCCCCAATCTTTGAGGATTCCTTTCCCGGTTTTGTGGAGGAAAAAATTCAAAATTTCAATGATGTTTCAGAAAGATTGCTCGAAATTAATATGCATTCGGCTATTACCCTAATTCGTTATTGTTGTTTCGGTCCTAAATTAATTTATTTCCTTCGTGCTTCCCACTTATGGAAGCACCCTCACCTTTTGGAAAAAATGGACCAAATTATCCGGCATACTCTTACTTTAATTTTAAACATGACTTTGGACGATCGAGCTTGGGCTCAAGTTACCCTTCCCATCCGTATGGGAGGCCTCGGCGTCCGCAAAATTACCAGTATTAGTTTACCGGCATTCATATCTTCGGTCCACGGCACTGATAAATTAATCAGGAACATTCTAACTTCCACACTGATTCCTTTAGAAGTGCCGTGTTTCACCGAGGCTATGGATGCATGGAGACTCGCTTGCCCGAATACAAATCCACCTAACAACCCAACTTCCCAGAGACGGTGGGATGAGCCGCTCTGCAAAGTAGTTCAGGAAAACCTAATCCTAACATCTGCTACTACTGCGGAGCGTGCGCGCCTGCTGGCTGTGGGAAATTGGGAGTCAGGTCTTTGGCTTCACGCACTGCCGTCGTCGAATATTGGCACCTTGTTCGATGATACCACTTTCCGCTTAGCTGTTGCCCTACGTCTAGGTGCGCCTTGCTGTTCTCCTCATCGCTGCCACTGTGGCGAAGTTGTCAACAGCCTCGGTCACCACGGCCTGTCATGCAGTCGAAGTGCGGGACGCATAGCGCGGCACGCGAACCTTAACGACATCATCCGACGAGCCCTTGTCACCGTCGGCGTTCCGGCTGTTTTGGAACCTCATGGCCTGGCACGCGACGATGGTAAGAGACCAGACGGTATGTCTTTATTTCCTTGGAAGATGGGTAGGCCTTTAGTGTGGGACGCTACCTGTGTCGATACTCTTGCGCCATCCCATCTTCCTAGCTCATCGTGCTGTGCTGGTGCTGCCGCGGCGGCTGCGGAGAACCTCAAGCGGCGGAAATATAACAGCCTCGTTGGCAGTTATATTTTTGAGCCGTTTGGGGTTGAAACTCTTGGGCCGTGGGGTCCGAGTGCTCATATGCTGTTTAAAGATTTATCTAAACGCTTAGTTGACTCTTCGCGTGACCCAAGGGCTGGCTTCTACCTCGGTCAGAGATTAAGCATTGCCATACAACGTGGCAATGCCGCCAGCCTTTTGGGCACACTTCCAGTCGACAGCGATGCGGAGGAGTTTTTTGACGTCATATTTAGTTAGGCCTTTAGTGTATATATTATTTTTAATTATTTAAGTTTATTTTATAATTTAATTTTCTCTAGTACCTGTAAATAAAAAAAATATTCAAGTTTATAGATAAACCTGCTTCTTTAAGTCGAGCGAGCACCTTCCTGAGCAGCGCCATATGACTAAGGAAATCTTTACTAACGATTATCAAATCGTCGACGTAACCAAAAACACAGTCGTCGCTGGTAGAAGTAAATTCGAAATTAACGATCATATCAGTAAGGCGTTGCATCTCCGAGGCAGCGTTCGTTAGACCGAAAGGCATCCTAACAAACTCAAAAAGACCACGTTGTGGGACAATAAATGCTGTTTTCTCACAACTTTCTCTATCAGCTAAAGGTATCTGCCAGAACGCACTTCTAAAATCTAATGAGCTAATATATCTAGCACCACGAAGGTTGTCGAGGATATCGTGAATACGGGGAAGAGGATAAGAATCTCTGATTGTCACACTATTCAGTTTTCTACTGTCAACACAAAACCGAACGGAACCATCCTTTTTTGTCACCATTACCACAGGACTAGCCCATGGAGAACGAGAAGGACGAATAACACCCATGTCTAACATTTTGTCAATCTCTTCATTGAGAATCTTCAACTTGACTGGGGATAAGGGATAATATCTTTGACGTATAGGGTCTCCTGTAGTATTAATTTTATGGGACAACCAAGAGGTTTTTCCAAGACCAACTTTTTCCGAAGAGATAACTTCATACTCTTTAATAACTTGTTGAAGACAAGACTCTTGGTCCGGCGATAGGATATTACGAGGATGAATATAACGAACCTCAGAAATAGAGGAAACTTGAGGGGGAGAGTGCTGAACAGTAGGAATAAACATATTACCATCAATATTTTTATCAAAAGCCTGACTAAAAATAGACGTCAAACCGAATTTATTCCAAAATTCGATACCTAAAATAACAGAAGATGACATCGAACTTGCCACTAAAAACTGATGAATAAAAGTTTTACCATTAAATTTAACTGGAAGATATACAGAACCAAGAATATCAATCGGTGAATTATTAGCCGATATAACACGGGGACAAGCTTTTTTTGATGTCAAAGAAATACCAAGTTGCTGAATAAAATTATCGCTAATAAGTGACATCTGAGCACCAGAGTCAAGTAATGCTTTAACGACTCTACCGCATAATAATACTTCTATAAACGGACGGTTATCAAATGAATCTGAAGTAAACACTGGTGATACTGTACGGAAGGAAGCGTATCGCCAGTGGTCTAAGCATTTTTTGGATTACATTTCGGACATTCTCTAGTAATAAATCCAGGAGTACGACACTTAAAACAAATCATGCCTGTAATCTCTGGGCAAGAGCGGTAAGAATGACCAACTTTATTACATTTTAAACAAAGCTGAGACTGACTTCAACTAGGACAAATCCGAGGCTTACTAGTTGTTGGTTGATTGGAAGTTTTCTTCGGCCTGGGTTTTGGTGAGTTAACAACCTGAGAAGTTGACTGGTCGGCAACACAATTGAGACTGGCTACCGCCTTTGAAGGTTTTAAAAAGGACTCGAAATGAGTAACAGCTTCGATTAAATTATTAATGTCATGAAATCTCTGGATGGATAAGCAAGGAGTGTATTTTGGCAACATATTGTGAGTAATGATTTGCAACAATTCCGGTTCTTCAATGGGCTTATACAGTTTTGCATTTAAATAAGACACTTCGATAATAAATTCTCTAATCAATTGTTCCGGTCTCTGCTTAAGGTTACGGATCTCCTGGCTGGTCTTAAATTCATAATCTGTCGTACCAAACGTATTAAAAAAGGCTTCTTTGATCTCAAAGAAGGAAAGACCCGGGCGACGGATCGATCTAAAATATTGAAGTGCGACACCTGACAAGACTTCATGGAATCGCTTGACTAAATATCCCTCAGACAAATTGTCGGCCTCCCTGCATTCTTCTATACTCGTGAAAAATTCCCGAACGCAGGTCTTTCCATCGAAACTAATCTTCCACTTAGTAAGAGAGAACTGCCTGGTAAATTGTAGGCATTCATCAGATCTTACTGGTGAAGGAACGACACTTTGTGATGAAGCGCGAGAAGCTCTTGGCGGAATAGGAGGAGGTTGTGGTCGCGAAATGATGGGACTATCACGACATGGTGTCTCACCAATAGGGAACCCCTCTTCTGACATGATGTAACTAATATAGACCTAATAACGAATGAAAGAACAGACTAAAGTCAATTAAATCCTAGCGAAAAAATAGGCACGGCATGAACAACTGGACAAAAATAATCCAGCAACCAGCAGTCAGCAAACGCCAAGCTAGAAAGCAAAAATATCGGCTAAATAACCGTTCATACTAAGCTTACCTTGAAAACCGAAGCCTATACATTCACACGTCACCATATATACCCTACGGGTTCTAACTACCGCTAGCTAAGGATATGGAATAAAAATCAGGAAACCTATCGTTATATTTGCTGCGATAAGTGGATAAAATAAAAGGCAGTTATGTGTTTTATAGTTCACAAAATTATTTTTCATTAAAAATCATTACATTTCATGAAAAAATAATATGTCATGGAAAAAAACAGCTTCAAACATCTGTACTGGTGGTATAAATCCTATAATACCCTTCTTGAATGGAAGAATCCACGTCCTGAAACCAATAAGCTTAAGAATCATTAGCTCCCAGAGGGAGTGACCATTCTCAATAAGGCAAAAAAAAAATCTTTATGTAGAATCGTTTAAATTTTAAATGTTATTAAGTAAAAACACTTACTTCTGTTAGCCGGAGAGCCATTTTGTAGCGTTAAAAAAAAGAAAAATCACCACTTGTACACGTATAATTTTGCATTTAAAAAAAAAACAACATAGAAAAAATTATAAAAGGAAATAAAAAAATTCGGCGACTCTATATATATAAAAATAGGGTTTAAGTAAGGTGGCGAGATGGATATATAAAAAAAATAAAAATTTATAATTTGGAAGTTGTGCCTATAGGTACGGGATTGCAATCACGGGACCTCAGACGCGGACTCGTAAGCTATCAAAGAAATCGGTTCATTCCGCAACCTTTTACACGAATTGCTGTGATTATACATATAAAACAGATGGCGTAAAAAAAACTACTCAAATATTACTTGCTACTACTGCTATAGAATAAGGAAAAATAGGGATCATGAAAACTTCACGTGGAGTGACGTCACGATGTCCACCGGGGTTTTCTCTAGTATCGTCATGCGCTAGTTGGCGCACGCATTTATGAATTGCAGTGGGCTGTACTGTCCACTTCTGTGAATTTCTATCTCTATATCCAGAATGCTCCAAGAATACTCCGAGAATACTCGAAGAACCGATTGACAAATAATCGGTTCTTTATATTGACTATCACTTATCGGTTTTTTATTTACTACCGAGTTTCACCAAACATTTCGCAGTTAGATCATTACTTATAATCACATTTCCTTTTTAATTCGTGTTCATCAAGCACTTTTTCTCAGAAAATTTCGTCGCCGAATCACAAATAAAATTTTTCCTTGTCAAACCTCCAAATTTTCCTATTCTAAGTTCAAATCAAAAAAAAATAATATTAGAAAAAGGTAAACTAACGCGAACGAAAAAGTTTTTATTTAGCTAAACGAATTAAGCAACATGATAATGCTGCAATCTGTCCACTTCTGTGAATTTCTATCTCTATATCCAGAATGCTCCAAGAATACTCCGAGAATACTCGAAGAACCGATTGACAAATAATCGGTTCTTTATATTGACTATCACTTATCGGTTTTTTATTTACTACCGAGTTTCACCAAACATTTCGCAGTTAGATCATTACTTATAATCACATTTCCTTTTTAATTCGTGTTCATCAAGCACTTTTTCTCAGAAAATTTCGTCGCCGAATCACAAATAAAATTTTTCCTTGTCAAACCTCCAAATTTTCCTATTCTAAGTTCAAATCAAAAAAAAATAATATTAGAAAAAGGTAAACTAACGCGAACGAAAAAGTTTTTATTTAGCTAAACGAATTAAGCAACATGATAATGCTGCAGTATGTACATAAAAGGTATTAATAATACAGGCCGTCAGGCACACGTGGTGGTGGTGTCTTCTTAATTAATCTTCATTGTATAAAAAGGCCAAAAAAAATTGAACAGGTAAGAGAGAGTTCGTTTGAGAAAAGTACAAATACAAATATGTACTTTTCTCAAACGGTAGAAAACGATAAAGAGAAGTACTCTGATATAAATGATTAGAAATAGAACATGCTTGAGCTGATAATAATTTAATTAAGAAATTAGATAGAGTGTGACAGCATTTACTTTATATACATAACTTTCATCTTGGCAAACTTGCTCTAACGTTGACCACATCATAGCGATAGTGTTCAATCGCGAGCCAACAATATACAAGGTGTAAAGAGACAGCCCTCCGCAAACTTTAAGGGCTTGCACATCAGACGAAACTGAACAACCTCCAACATTTTTTTTTTCAGTTTATCATTTTGTATGGTGAGGCTGACTTTTTTTTTCGTTCTTCTACTGAGCAAGCCCTTAAAGTTTGCGGAGGGCTGTCCCTTACACCTTGTATAAAAAACGAACTCAGTGTTGATTTTTTTGATTCTGACTTTCTGTATTTTACATTTTTAACAGACTTCAAAAGGAGTTGGATTTTTTTTTTAACCGACTTCTAAAAATGTAGAAGGTTTTCAATTTGGATGTTTGTATTTTTTTAAATGTTTGTTCGCGCTAACTTCGTCGCTTGCCAACCAATTTGAAAAAGGTTGGAAAGGGTTATTCTTCCCAAATGGTCCCATATTCTCCAAGTTAGGATCTGATGATGGAATCTTGGCGAAATCAAGGGAATTCATTAATTCAATTCATTTTTTTAGTGAAGTCGGTTATTTTTTTTTATAAAAAGGTTTTTGTCTACTTAAGAGTTTTATTATATTACTAAACATTGAGCAATTTCTACGCTAAGGTAGGCACCATAGATATAAGAAAGGGGGCTGTTTTTTATATTTCTATGATAGGCACTTTAATTTTTGCTCGATGTTTAGCTTGCTTCTCGTGGATTGCTTCTTGTAGGTACAGGAACGGCATAATATACCCCTAGTGACGCTGTTCATGAAATTAGGGTGTGAACTGAACAGTGGTCGCCGAGTAGGAACGGCCGCGACTTACGATTTACGAGTCAAATCCAGACAGGCGCATTACTTTGTGCAATTTATTTCATAACCATTGTTCTCAAAACGGTGTAAGATACCACCATGAGGAAACCAACCTAAAATTCGAAGACATGAGATTCACCAACACGCACTGGCCCCCTCTCTTAGATAGGAGGCCTGAGTTCTAGTAGTGGGAACATTATATAAAACTGATTATGCTAAGCCAGTGGTTCCCAAACTTGTTTTGTCTACTGCCCACTTTGAGAATAAATATTTTATTAGCGCCCCCATTTTTTCACCTATTTAAAAACCACTATAACTTCAAATTAAATTAATTAATTATTGTGACCTAGATATGTATATTATGTATATTAACGGAGAATTCTAAACGAAACTTTTACTATAACCCGCAACTTGAAACCTGAGCGCAGTAGGTAACATACAACGGCGCTTAGGTCTCAAGTTAACTCTTACGGGCTCCACCTGCCAATAAGAAAGATTATTGAAACGCAACTTTATAGTATTAAAACAGAGTATCTTTTATTAAAAATATAACTAAAATAATCAATCCTTATATAAAAACTAATGTGAAGGATGAATCTGATGCTGTTTAATAAGTTTGTTGATATCAGGTTCCAATTTACTCAAGAACAGTCGCAAGTCGCCACGTTCGGTAACAAGCAAACGATTTCTCTTTTTAGTAAGCAGTGTTGTCACAGCACTAAATCCACGTTCACACAAATATGACGATGGGAATGCTATCAAGAATCGTTGAACGATTGACCACAATCCAGGGTACAATTGCGGGATCGGTTTTTGTAGCCAAAATTCTTGGTAACCATTTTTGAACTTGATTATTATTTCCTCGTTTGTTGTCAATTCTATAAGTTCTTCTTCCAGTTGAGGTGACATTGCTGTGTTGACATTTGAAAACGGATCTAACACCCAGTCTGGTATTTCCAAGTTCAAAATGTCCTGGTATCGTTCGGTGAAGTCAATGTGGAGGTTTTCCAAATGTTGGCAGTAGGCAAACAATTCGTCGTTACTGCATGATACTGATAAATTTGGAAAATTGTGAAACTCACGTCTGCCCAGATTCTTTTTGTGTAGAAGCAGTTTGGCTGCGAAAGCAGCAACGACGTTTTTTGTTTTAATTAAATTTAGTTTATCGCCTTGCAGTTTGAGATTCATGTCGTTGAACAATTTATACAGGTCTGTCATGTAAGCTATATCATTCTTTGATGTTATGAGCTTATCTTGCAATTCTGTATCTTTAGTTTCCAAGAACTCTATAACAGAGTCAAACAGGTTGTAAAATCGAGTCAGACAATTGCTTCTTGATAGCCAACGAACTTCAGTATGAAACAACAAACGGTTGAAATCCTCGTCATTAGTAACACAAAGCTGATGAAATAATCTATCATTCAAAGAGCTGTTGCGGATTTTATTGACTGCTTTGATGACATATTGCAGTGATTGAAATAGTTTTTCACTTAAGTTTCTAGCAACTAAATGCTGTCTATGAATAACGCAATGTACACCAAGGACATCTGGAATTTTATTTATTAAGTACACTATGAAGCCTTTATGGCACCCTGTCATAGCCGGAGCGCCATCCGTAGCAACTGAAATAATATTTTTCAAAGGAATCTCTTTCTCATCGCAAAACTTTTCCAATGTATTGAATATGGTTTCACCTTTTGTATCGGTCTCTAAATTTCTAGCAAATAATAGTTCTTCACACATATTTTCTCATCTTTAATAAACCTCACGTAAGACAACAACAATGCTTCATTAGTTGGTAAAGTGGACTCATCGAGCTGAATTGAGAATTGACTTGTCCTCAGGTGATTGCACAATGATTCTTCAGTGTTTTCAGCCATTTCATCAATTCGTCTTTGCACAGAATTATTACTCAAAGGAATTTTTCGGATAATATCTGCGGCCGGTTTATGACACATCACAGTAGTTATTACTTCATTTATTGCTGGCAATATTAACTCTTCTCCGATGTTATCTGGTTTGCCTTTTTGAGCAATTAACAAAGAGATATTGTACGAAGCTCGAAGTCCGTCGTCATCTTGCATAGTAGCCACCGACAATAGTTTTGCTACACTTGGCTGAGTATTATGCTTCTTCTCTAAGTCTTGAAAATATGCTACATTCTTGTCTTTCAAATCTGGATGCATTTTATTCAAATGATATTGCAGCCTTGAAGGCTTCATTGCTTCATTCGAAAATGTTTTTAGACATAGAAGACACAAAGGCGACGATGGGTTTGTGGGATTTTCAATAAATCCGAATTTAATATATTCCGCACAGTATTGCCGTCTCTTCTTTTTTACTTCCGACATTGTTTTGCTTTGAGAAATACGTTCAATTTCGCGAGTAGTGTAGAGGAGGCGTAAGTACTGCTCATCTATTGCGCGCGAAACCACAAATGAAAATAAAATAAATATTACATTGTTTATAAAGGAATGCTTAAGCAGCACGCACCGACAGGAATAAAACAAACATGCATAAACTCGTTTATCTCATTCGACGCTCAATCGTACTCAACAAGTCCGAACAAGTATTCAATGAACCAGCCGACTGATACAGGAATGCACAATTCGGGTTATTTAACAAAAACTTGTTAAAACATGATAGATATCTACGAGTACTAATAACTATTAAAATGCGAAAGTGTGTCTGTTGCCTTTTTATATGTTTGTTTGTGTCTACTTTCATTACGAAACGGAGCGACCGATTGACATGATTTTCATTTTTTCTATATTCAATAAAATAGGACAGATATATGAACTACGCGGAGAGAAATATAGAACCGAGTTTGAGCAATCTTTTAATTCATATTAGTTGATGTTCACAAGTTGTTGTTGAGAGTCGAGAGCTCTTGCAGTCGTTGTTTAAGAGGCCTCCTAGCTAAATAAAATTACAAATCACCCCCCCCCCCTCTACACAACGCCTCCATTTTCTTTCGGGGTCTCTTCCCGCCCCCCTTGAGACCTGCAGCGCCCACAAGGGGGCGTTATCGCCCACTTTGGGAAAGACTGTGCTAAGCTATGCTAAGGTGAACTAAACATATACCTGTATACCTTTTCCGATCTGATATGCTCGGAAATATATGTATTTACAAACGTGTTGACCAATCAAACAAGTAGGTAGGTATATTAATAATAGGACGTCAATATCCTTAATTGACTTTTCATTGGTCTACTTAGTCTAAAATAGACAAATTATTATTTATTTAAGTAGGTAAGTATAGGTAATAGAAATAAAACAAAAGTTGCTTCTTTCAAGGATATATTATTAATAATATAATCACGTAACGATACTCATATTATTATTTCTTTACCTACTTTTTTATTATATCGGGTATCTTCCGATGATTTAGTTTTGTAGAGATATTTCTGTAAAGCGCCGCTGCCGCGCCGCGCCGTACGCTGCGTGTACCTACGATACGCAACTACGCACCATCCATCTTGCTGTAGTTTCTGTCAATTGATATATTGTTGCTGCTAATTGAATTGTTATTACAGATTTTTGGTTGATAAAGAGAAAAAACACAGTTATTTTTGATAAACTAGTAAGTACCCATTAGGTTGTAGAAATAGATATACAGACTCATAAAACTAGTGTCTAGTGGAAAAATATTTGGAATCATTTTGACTGATTTCTACTTCTTTGTAGAATAGAATATTGATTTATTTGCTCAGAGAAATTGCATCCCTGTTATTTTGGCATGAAAACATTGATACAGGTTCATCATCAAACATATTAACATTGATACGCAATTAAAATTTATCAATTAGAAAATCCAATACAAATAATAATAATATTTTATTTCGAGCATCATAAACACATAAAGAAAAATAATAATTTGGATGTGGAAGTGCAGTTAGATTCTTTTTGAAAATATTGTTAATGGTTCCTCAAGGATTCAAAGCATTTTATTTTAAATAAACCATTTACAGGTACTTTTGAACTGTCAAAAAGTCAGACAGTCAGAAAAATCATGCTAATTGTTCATTCCAAAGCGAAGATCTTATACGGAGAAGAATGTGCAAGAAACTCCATGGACAGTGGACACTCTTTTCAATCTTGTTATGTATTACAAATATCTCTGTTACATGTTTCTTGTCGCCACTAAGTATTATGTGAGAACAATGTAAATAAAGTAAAAAATAAACTTAATATAGATTTTAAAATAGCCATTTTCAGAGAGATGACCCGTCTCAACTGACAGCACCCAAGTTCAATGACATGACGCCAATATTAGCACCACTCGCTCGTCCATTTTTAACCCTTCAGATACCGTCAATTAGAGACACAATAGTAAGACAATAGATGCGCGGCCACCGGGTGTCGCTTGGGGATTCATGAATTAAGGGAACCAAATGATACAATGATCCTTTTTTATAGAATTAGGTACACATGTGGTTAAAAATAGCCGGTGCCATACCAAAAATACTTTTCCTCAACAGAGTAATCCTATACCTACCTGTGCGTAACAAGTTTTGGTATTGAGATCGCAAAGTTATGTCACGATGTCTGCTTTCCGATAAAGTTAAAAATAGTTGTACCTTTAATAAAAAGAGCAAATCCTAAAATACAACGGCACGAGAATGTCAATAAATTATGACTTTTGAAAATTGGAAAACAGCTGTCAGTAACCTTCAAACCAAATATTGCTCGTAGACCTTAGAAATATAGGTACTTTCTTTCGGTAGAATTTCCCCAATAAATGATAGCAAATCTCAAAATGGAAACGGCTCGACTATGATATGCTAGTAATACTGTTTTGGATATTAACCTTTTTTTAAGGTTCCGTATCTCAAATGGAAAAAAAACGGAACCCTTAGCGTCCCTGCATACGGGCCTTAAAAAAACGCCGCCACAAAAAAACGCTAGAAGCGGCCACAAAAAGAAACTAGAAGTGGCCGCAAAAAGCAGCTGAAGCGCGCGACATCTTGTGCCCGGAGAAGCTTGAAGCCGCTTCAAGCGTTTTTTGTGGTGGCACCGCCACACACGAGCCATAAAAAAGGTTGCCTCAAAAAGAAGCTTGAAGCGGCATTTTTTTGTGGCCCGTGTGCCCACCCTTTTAGGATCACTTTTTTGTCCGTCCATCTGTCCATCTGCATGTCTGTCAAGACCCTTTACCTCAAGAACGCGTGGAGGTATCGAGTTGAAATTAAAACAATATACTCAGGTCTGTGAACCCTTCAAGCTATGAAAAAAATTAAACATCTAAGTTAACGAATAAAAAAAATTAAACCGACTTCAAAAAGTACAAAATAACTTTAATTTCGGAAGTCGGTGTTTCTATAATAGATACCTAATCTTGTCTCTTCGTTATTTAACACCGACTTCCGAAATTAAAGTTATTTTGTACTTTTTGAAGTTTGTTTAATTTTTTTGTAAAAAGTTTTTTATTTTTCACTTTTTAGTTATGGTAGCACCACAGTAAAAAAAAAGTACCTACCCTTCAGATAAACATAAATTACCTTATAGCCAGAGTGCATCTCATAACGATTCTTATAATCCCAAACACGGTTATATTACATGAATTTACCCCCGCCCTTTTCTTTCAGTCAGTCATCGACTACACGTATAAACAAAGCAATTTTACTTGTTACGACAATTCTGCTATGATTCTATGAGGAGTTCTGTTCCATATCTTCGAAGTTCATGATCAAATCATAACAATATTTCTATTGGACCAACTTGGAAGCATAACCTTTGAATGAAAAATTTTTTTTCAAAATCGGTCCACAATTGACCGAAATATCGGTGAACATACATACAAAAAAAAAAAATATAAAAAATAAACATACATTCAGCCGAACATAGAACCTCCTCCTTTTCGAAGTCGGTTAAAAAAGATACGGTCGTTTATGTCGCAAAAAACGTATATTTTGATACTCTCAATCAATCTTCGAGACTCCATTCGGGAATAGTAGTTTGCACGGAACCCCACAGGTGTTATAGTGTTGAGATTCAACGCCATAATATTATTAAAATATGACAATGAACCTCAACCTAGCTGGTTGTGCTGACCTGGCTAGTTTTTTACTAGCAAATCATTAACTTGGAAGAATAGAACCTTACAATATAAAAACATTAACTTGTGTATAACATAAAGCTAGAACTACATTAGGCCGACGACGCACACGAGGATCACGCCTGATTTGTACGTAAAACGACGCCTGTCGAATGTGTAGCTCTATAAGTCTAGTTTCCCTGTAATATGTATGGAGACCGATGCGCCATCGGCATGTGTGGCAAGCGCACGTGTCAGCAGTGTAATTCTACCAAGCCTTTAAAGGAATATATATATTTCCTATACGTACTGTCAATGGGTGGTCAGTTGCATCTACAGATCCTCGTTCTATTTGGAAAAGTAACGTGGGACACCCAATCCTAATATTTGATTTCAGTTTGAATCCCGTAGGAAATAAATTGTATACTTTGAATTAGAGGATTAGAGGCTTCCGTCCGTCCCCCGCCTTCTTTAAAGCAAACTTGGCTGGCTGGGCTTGACTGAGCCTATAATATCTGTCAAATAAAGTCCTGAAGAAAATCTTCGTGTTTAATTCAATTGTGTGACGTCTTTAACTTTCACTTCCTACTTTAAAATAAAACAGAATTATATCTTGGAACTTATTCTCCTGCGAAGAAGAAAATTGTGCTTAAGGTGGTGCATCACGACTCACATTTTCACAGTTTTTCATACAACCGCTCATAACTGATTATGACGTTATTACACACTTTTCTTTAGATATTTTGGAAACACAGTATCTTGTGGATATTATCTAGGTTTCTAAAGAAACCAATTTCTAAATTTGTGTGAAACTAATCCAGTAAAAATCTCTGAAAATGTCACATTTTGTATGAACTTTGACACTTCATAATTTGCCTAAAAATTAAAAAAGTCAAAAAAGTAATCCTCTAGAGACCTTGCAAATTTTATTAAGATTCTAAATGATGACAACTTTTTCCAAAAACTTTTAAGGGTTTAAAAAAAAACAGCTATTTCCTGGAGCAAGTTTTGTGAAATTTTCGAGTAACTCTCGGAATTACCGAAGACTAACAGAGTTTCCAGGCGTTATCTCTCTTTTTTTGCGTTGCCTTTTCGTCAAACATCGCGTTGGATTGCATTAAATGAAGTAACAAGCTTTTAAACCATTTTCGATGTTTACGATAAGCGAGTGGAGAAGGACCCTCTTAATTGTTTATATTGTTGATATGCTGCTTTATTTTTCATACATAATACAAGCAACTACAGTCAAAAAGTATCATCTGATGAAGAAGACCAGAAAAGGTCACCGAAACTTCTCACTCACATAGATATATCACAATGAAGATAGTTAAGCAACTATAACAATACAAATAATAAATGGTCCTAAATAGTTATGTTGGAAATACTACCATTGAACTGATCTGATGTTGATGATGAGGCCGAAAATCTACCTCTACGGAACTCCTTAATTAATCAATGTATCCTAGTCGTTTTTGAGCAGTGGTGGCCGAGTGGTAATGGCCCCGACTTACGAGTTGTAGGTCGCGGGTTCGAACCCAGCCAGGCGCATTACTTTGTGTAATTTATTTCATCACCACTGCTCTCAAAACGGTGAAGGAAAACATCGTGAGGAAACCGGCATGTCTTAGAACCAAAAATTCGACGACATGTGACATTCACCAACCCGCACTGGGCCTGCGTGGTGGATTATGGCCCATTCCCTCTCCTAGAAAGGAGGCCTGAGTCCCAGCAGTGGGAACATTAAAAAAAGGCTGATGATGATGATGATCCTAGTCGTGTTTGGGCTTATTAGAATTGTTCTGAAATGTACATTAGCTAGAAGGTACCATCAAACTGATCTGATGATGGAATCGGAAGGTGGAAGGTAGGCGCGGAAACTTCGTAATAAAACAATGTATCGTAGCAGTCTTGGGACTAATTAGAATTGTCATGGGTTGTTAGTACTCTGGCTATAAGTGTATAACAATTAAAAAGTGCAAAACATATTTACAAAAGACTTGCTTAAGAGGGTCCTTTTCCACTCGCCTTTCGTAAACATCGAAAATGGTTTAAAACCTTGCCAACGCGATGTTTGACGAAAAGGCAACGCAAAAAAAGAGAGATAACGCCTGGAAACTCTGTTAGTATTCGGTAATTCCGAGATTTACTTGAAAATTTCACAAAACTTGCTCCAGGAAATAGCTGTTTTTTTTGAACCATTAAAAGTTTTTGGAAAAAGGTGCCTTCATTTAGAATCTTAATAAAATTTGCAAGGTCTCTAGAGGATTACTTTTTTGCCTTTTTTAATTTTTAGGCAAATTATGAAGTTTCAAAGTTCGTACAAAATAGGACCTTTTCAGAGGTTTTTACTGGATTAGTTTTACACAAATTTGGAAATTGGTTTCTTTAGAAACCTAGATAATATCCACAAGATACTGTGGTTCCAAAATATCTAATGGAAAATGTGTAATAACGTCATAATCAGTTATGAGCGGTTGTATGAAAAACAGTGAAAATGTGAGTCATGATGCACCACCTTAAGCACAAAAATTAAAGTCGATAAAAAATAAAAGTCTTTCAGTCAGTCGTTTTAGGTAATTTTGCGAAACTTTTTTCTCCATTATGGCAGAGAGGGAGCGCTTTCATCCCACCATCTCATACGAGCAGGAGTCCCTCAAGGTCTCCCTTTAGTTTTCACTAACGGTACCAAAAAAAGTAAAAAGACCCAGTTGGCACTTTTTAGTGGCGACACGACCTTTTACTACACCAGTCGAAACTGGCGCTATCGCTCGCAATATCTAATCTTCGGCAAACATTTTTAGTAAATAGTTCTAGAAATAGAGAATCGGAGTTAACTGCATTAAAAGTCAAGCAGTTTTCTACTCGAACCTTCAGAAAAGTAAGGAACCTTCAAAAACTACAAATAGTACATTCTCATGGTGGTCATCCCTGCCATCGTGACATGCGCTTACCCTGTCTTTGCACATGTAGGTAAAGCCGTCACATCCATGGGATGTACCTAATACTCGTAGGTCCAAAACCATTTGACCCAAAAATTTCGCGGAGTTCCGTATTATATCTAAAATAAGAACTTCAGTTTCAAAATCCCCACTATAGGAGTTCATAAAACGCGAAATATGAAACGATTTTTTTTTAAATTCTATTGATGCAGAAATAATCCATGAAATCATATTTTTGAATAAAGTATTGAAAAAAATTAGATAAGTAATCATATTTTTATATCGACGCCTGAAAAATAAAACTAGCAATTTGTGTGGAGTGGTGCTGTGATATGATTTAAAAATTTGAAGCAGGCTCGTCGGCGCGTTTACGACAATGTGACAACAAAGCGTCAGTTTGGCTGTTTTAAAACGAACACCTCGATCACCTCACTTTCATAGGCAACGCCTACGAAAGTGAGATGATCGAGAAGCGCAGGAAAAATTTTGATCGCTAGTTTCTTCACTTTGACGGGGTATCTGATTTCAATTCCATTACGAGGCCAAAGCAGTAGCAACGCCGAATAGTATACTACAAAATGTCTACCAGAAGTTTTGTCTGCAATGAGCAACAAGCGACCGAATATTGGTCTCAGACGGGGTACTACTTCACCATGACAACGCGCTCGCGCACTCAACGCTCAAAACGAGGGACTTCTTGGACACCACACCGGTCAGTTTTAGGGCAGTTCCTTACAGTCCTGATCTGACACGACTTCTTTTTACAGTTTACATCGCCGGAAGATGCGATAGCAGCGTTTGGGAAGACCGTGGAAGAGGTTTCTGCGGCTGACTGGAAAAATATGTTTTGAAAATTGGTTCAGACGCATGAAACTTTGTATAGAGGCTGGTGAAGAGTTCTTTGAAAAGATTTAATAAAAATATTTGATCTTTACAAGTTAGTTTTTTAGTGTCCCAAAACTTTCTGAGTGTCCCACGTATGTACAAATTGTTAAACAAAGATAAATAAGTAATGATTGGAAAAAAAAGACCGATTAATTCGTTTTTTTTATTACCGACTTCACAAAAAGGAGGAGGTATTATGTTCGGATGTTTGTATGTAGTGAGAGAGTGTCAAAGTTTGTACGGAAGGATATTTACACTTGCTTACTTGCATGCTAATCATTATAATTTTAGGTTTAAAATTTTTGTTTTAGGTTTAATTTTCTTGTTGATTCTTGTTAGTTAATGTTTAAGTCGTTTATTTTGTTATTTCTTAATGAACAGTGCCTATACCTTTCCAAATAAAAATGTGTTTTATAAAACTATTTTACACGAGTTTGTATTCATTCAAAAGCCTTTAAAAGATCTTGATGATAAAATGCGTAATAAAATTAAAGGTTTTACCACGGAGTAGTCTATTAAAGACATTGGTGATAAAAATGTAGGTTTTTATGGTGTTTAATTCATGAATCCCCAAGCGACACCCGGTGGCCGCGCATCTATTGTCTTACTATTGTGTCTCTAATTGACGGTATCTGAAGGGTTAAGAGTTTGTTGAGTAGTAAACATACTGTATCTGTCACTATATTATCTATAGTCTTGACATAATTTAAATTATCTCTTCATTATATCATCTATTTTATTGAAATTGTTTCACTAAAACGCCTCTAAAGTAGGAATATGTCTTGTTATCCAATATATTCCAATTATACAAGTAGGTACTTGTTGGCACTGAAAATTGCATGAAATGATGATTTGATTTGCTTTAAGTAAATTGAAGGATTATGTCCGATTTCTAACTGAATCATAACTTAGCTCATAGGTACATTTTTCATTTTAACTAGGAATTCGTCTCGCTCTGCAATTTTTGCACACATGATACACCTTTTATTATTATTTTATTATATCTAGCTCATATTGTCTCACTGTTGGGCAAAGGCCTCCCTCCACTCCTTCCAATGTTCCCGATTTTGAGACACTTCTTTCCAATTCCCAAGATACACCTACTGATTTCAAATACCTGACACAATGTGACAGTCTACTCCATCATTGACTACTTACCTACACTAATTTATGCAAGACATTTCAATTTATCACCGCCAAATAAAGTATAAAATAATGGGTAGTAAAATTTAAACTTTGTCATAGATAGAGAGTTTCTTTTTCCAATATTTTACAATTTTATCAAATTCTTTTTTCAAATATAATATACATATCAGTCAAAGACACGATTTATGCCAAAAACCAACTTTAAAAAAGAAAAAAAAAAAACAGGCAGTATTTGAAACAACAAACAATCGTTGTATAAAATGATAGCCAGTGTTTTTGATTGAGCCTGTTAGCTAGTATTGTTCTTTCAACCGTAGCGCGCGATAAGTAGTAGGCAGTTTACCCAAAACTATGCCGATATATTAGTACTTATTTGCATTTCATTTGTCAGAGCGGAAGTATGGCGGTACTGCGATAGTGGTCGTCGAAGCCTCCTGGTTGTTGATGTAACACGTTCGTCGTCGGGTACTCCTCTGCCGTCCGCCGTAGGCTGCCACTTGGCCCCAGGCTTCCGAGGCTTATTCCGCAGTCCGCAGTCGCCGCGACCTGTCCGCTACCACAAAGTGTCATGTACCGTTTCATTGACAACATGGTCGTATTCTAGAGTGACGGTTCAGTTGTGAATATTGGCAGTTATAATTTAGAGAAAAGTAAACATAAAAATGGCAGTGATTTTTGTAAAGTTTTTTGGTAAGTACCCTCTGCATTGAATACGATGCTTTATTTAATAACAAACAATAATGTTTTTTTTTTTATATTTATCGCTAATTTAGAATTAAAGTTTTGGTATTTAAAAAAAAGGATTGATGATGATGATTTTTTTATTCAAGTTGAAAGTAAAACGCATAATACCTGTGGTGAAGTTAAATATTACACAAGGCATCGCATTTCAGCATTTCAATTAATTTTATGGGCCATAGAAAAGTGAAATTGTTTAATTAATTAATTAATTAAAAGTTCATTTATTACCTGTTTGTAGTTCACTATTTATTTACTAGTGCCTATAAAAAGTCGATCGTTTTATGGGTACTTAACGTTGTTGAAATTTCTTGAAACGAAGTTTCCAATAATTTGTTTGAAGCAATAAACAAAAATCTAAGTGGTTTTTGTAAAATACCCATGTATGTACCTAATAAAAATTATGTAATTAAAATGTTTCAATAATGTCTGGTTACTAATTTAATAAAATTCTTTATGCACACAAAAGTGCAGAGGCTTAATGTCATAGTGACTATTAAAACTAGGTTGCTGAAAATAAAGATGTAGCTAGTTAAGTTTAAATAATTAGACAAAACAAGAAAAAAATACAACCTGTAGGTACTAACCCCGCATTTTTTATTTAAATAATGGGTCTGCTCTTAACCCGTAGTTAATGGATAAACCCAATGTCAATTTTCCATAATGATGGTCACATAATGTTCATGACGGCTTCCTGAACATTTGCCGTGACATCTCCGCATCACGAACATTATTCTAATACCTTCTGTAGTACTTCTACTTTAATAACTTATTGTTATTTTTTGTAATCATTCGACAGTTTAACAGTCTTTGACAATTTAAAATTATGATATTTATAATATATATAATCTACAGCCTACATAATAATTAACTTTTTAATGTTTTGAGCTACACGTTTACACCTGATCACACACCTTTATTTACGGCCATTGACGCGGCCGTGTGTTCTCGACATTGACAGTGATTCTTAGTTTCTTGAGGACTGTATCTCCATACAATTTTGACTTGGGCTTGGGCACTAATTCGGATCTATCATTACTATGTGCATTTTTATCACACATTTAAAATACATAAAATGATATAATTACTTTATATGTTGCATGCATGTAATGTGCAAAGTTAAATAAATATCTCTGTTATTAAAATTGGTACGTACCATTGCCTATTGTCTTCACAAGTACAGGTTAACTTAATGTTATAATATTTTACTTTAGGTACAGAGGTAGTCCGATTATTTACAGCTTGTCATAATAATTACAGAGCTATATCTAAGTAGACATATCTACTGGATTATATTGGCAAATTGTTTTTGACGTCTGCGTATGAACCATTTATAAACATAGTTCGGAGTACATAATTGTGATCTAGACAAAGACGACAATTTTGCATGATAGATGAGAAATGGTAATGATGATTTTTGTGATAAATGAAGTATAATTACTTAACAACTTGTATTATGGCGAAGATGAACATGAAGTCATTGAGATCTGCACTATAAAATATGGTGTTTATGGAGTTAACCCTTCAGATACCGTCAATTAGAGACACAATAGTAAGACAATAGATGCGCGGCCACCGGGTGTCGCTTGGGGATTCATGAATTAAGCTTCATTAAATATTTGATGAGGATGGTCACGTTTTACGCTATGTCAATACTGGTTGGTTTCCGGGGAAAACGTGATTATTTTGCATTAATTAAATATGCAAAATCGGTTGAAATTATTCAATTCAACGAGTTTAGGCTATCGAATAAACAGAGAAGAGATTCGCTCAATTATAAGTTGGCTACCGAGATACTTAGAGCAAAAATGTAGCAAGATAATAAATTGTCATTAATTTATTGATAGTAGGTACTTATTAATAGATTGTCAATAATTAAAAGAAAAAATAGTTCTAGTAGGAAAAATACTGAACATCCGTTAATCTATTAGGATGCCAGCATAAATAAATATGTATTCGGAGTTCCACGTAGTGATGAGACACACTAATCTGCAAGTAGTCACGTTAATCAAGATACCTAAAATACCGTTGTAAAATAACAGTAAGCGTGTCGATTTAAATCAAATCTCAAATCAGTGAAAACATATTTGATTTAATTTAAAAGTCAGATTACGATTGACGGCGAGTTGCAAAAGTAGTAAAGTTCTCCCTTTTATCGTGCACCTGAGATGATAATTGGAATTAGGTACAGTAGTGTGAACTATCTTCTATTTATAGATCGTAGGAGTTGGGATAAACATAGCTTTGAACGAGTTGGTTATACTCGACTAGTCCGCAGAGGCACCATCAGTAAATACGTCGATCCTGTTTCCTGAGGCTTGTTTTCTATTCTCAAGTAATGACGCAAATAAAAAGCTATTTTTATCTATAGGTACTTTATAAAGTACTCGTATTGGAAGGCAGTACTTGCAGCTTTGTATGTATTATGTATGAAGGTTTACCTACGTATTTTGTTTTGGGTGTTCTTTCGATTCTTGTAAAAAAATCTAGTTTGTAATTTTTTTTTTTTAAACAAGTTGATAAATAGATACCGAATATAACATTTAAATAATTTATTTTCAACACTTGAAAACTCACTTCTACCCCTACGGGAGGGGTAGGAGTTGGTATGGTCATAAATATTCCGTTACAAATAAAAATATCTATCGCTTTACGCAGTGTCCATTAGAAAGTTGTCCGCTGCTGATTGTAATCTTTCGAGCAGACCATGTCCTCTAACACAGACATTTGTAGTCCAGAAGGTTGAGGTCTGGGCTAGCCGAGGGCCATCATTAATGAAGTCCGGAACATTGACTGCAAGTCAACCCTAGGTAGTGCGTGCCTTATAGCAGGGTGCTGAGTCTTGCTGAATAATCCATGGTATGTTTTCAGAAGTCCCTTTACACCTTTGTTCATTCCGCGTTAGGATACCCCCACCAAAATATTACTGATACCGTGATGGCCACTCAGGACTTTGCCGACCAGTTGAGTGGCGTCTTTAGCTCCAAAGTTGTTGGGTGTCCAGGAAGAATATATTTTCCAATGAAACAAGTAGCTCTAACACTTCGTGATAGAGATTAAGAGGAAAATTTTCTAGAAATCGAATTAGTAACTACTCTCAGATTACCTCATACCTGCAAAAAAACTAATTCACCTATCAATAAATTGAACAAAACAGTTCCTAAGCTGTAGTCTAACCGGATTACCTGATGCTGCAGTTAGGTACCAATATATTCCACGGTTGCTATTTAGCTACTGCTACCTCATAGCGGAGGTCAGCCTTCAAACCCAGTAATTGAAAGAGAAGGAAAATGTATTTTTAAGATTATTCGGCTTCTGACTATTGTTAAAGATTTACAAATGACAGCTTAACGTCCTTTCTGAAGCATGGAGGAATCTTGGTATGTTAATATAGTCACCCATCTAAAGATCAGAACATCAAACCTTGCGGCTGATATTATTGTAACCACGAGGTCTTTCACAGTAGTTCTTACTCTATTCTGAGTTATTGATGGTTCCGCCATCAGTATAAGAACAGATGCATCTTCCTTCTTGTTCTTGTCGTGTTGTTGGCAACATACACTGTTCTGTTGATTGATAGTTTCGTTGACAGTGTGAGGAAAATGCATTTCCCATATATCTCGTTTGTCTGCAGCAGCACCTATAATGAATAAATATTGAGTGTGTTTATTGATTTATAGTCACAGTGTACATTTTATATAATAATAAGTACAGTCCTCTTCTCCAGTAGACACATTGCTGCGCTTGCCCTAAGTTTTTTTATAAATATAAAGCTACGCAGACGTGGTTCGTGGTTCCTTGTCTTTGAAGTTCAAACACAAGGATAAAACCTAGGTCATGGTAAGTAAACAACCATGTAGCATCCATTTGTATCCAAATCGGAGACTACAATTGAAGTAGTATGCGATTAAGTTTACCTGGGACAGACGGTCCAGTTCCGTAGATCTAACCTTGAGAAAGAAGTCAATCGTCGAATTCGACCAGGCGAGCGTTGAGGAAGTCGCGCAGTGTTTTCTCGTCCAAAATAACATAGTGTCCTTAAGACGTGCGTCTATATAAAGGCCTGTGATGACATATTATGACTCTGAAACGTGGGCCTCATGAAATTCACCCAACCAATGGCCCCATCATGGGATCGTGATCGAGTCAGGAATATAGATATCCGCAGGAGAACCAAGGTTTTCGACATAGCCCGAAGAATCGCTAAACTTAAGTGGCTGTGGCAGCCTTAGTTGGCCACCCACAAGGTAGACCTGGTGAATGTCGCGGGAATCCGATGGGTGCAAGACGCACATGACCGGTTGTTGTGGTTGTGGCGATCCTTGAGGGAAACCTATATCCAGCAGTGGATGTGTTTTGGCTGGAATGATGATATTGATAACATATGTCATTATCTGTAAGCAATTCTAATTATGTACTTTGGAGTTAAACTGTTTTTAATGAGGTTTTGTAAGTTAGCTTGTTTAGTTTGTTACCTAATTGTAACTCACAGCTTTGGCATTTCGTAAACGATTTGGAGTCATACTGTCTTTTTCGGATGTTGGGTTCTAAATTATTTTAATCATCACAACACTTTTATTGGTGCACTTACTTCTTGATATAAGTTACTTGTGACTGTAACTTTTGTGAGTAGTGATTTTGGTAACTTTTGATTGTCCATTACTTCCTTATAGAGCATTGTTTTAATCCAAGACAGTAGAATTGGTTCTACGTAACTCATCGAAGCTTCATTACCTCGGCGCTTTTCTAGTGGTCGTCAAATTGCCATTGTGATCATAGAATCAGGGACTCTATGAGATTAAAAAGCCACGCTAACCTCTGACTATAGGAATTAAAAAAAGAATGAAAAATAGAAATGTGAGTTACATTTCTACTTTTCAATGGGTAAAATAACACTTGGAGAGATAAAAGATAAAACCACTTGTGTGAAATATAGATTTTGAACCTGACAGTGGATGTGTTGGAAATAAATTATTCTTTGTAATTAATAAAGATTAGTTTAGTATATCTATTAGTATAAAACAGAAGTAGCTTATAACTTGAGAAAATGGATGTGCTTTTTAAGCCTACCTTGAGTTCTTTGCTTTGCATCTTTGGTTCAACACGCAATCCTCAATAGGTAACTGGGTTAGGAATTATGCTGATCTAAAATAGTCTATTTGCAGTAAGCTATCAGTTGAAAGGTAACTCATCATTTTCCTGCCCTTGTCAAATTTTTATTTGGGGTCAGAGCAACACGTTTTTTTCTTCCATTCTGTCCTGTTACTCGTCACGCTATCACTAACTCACTTTTCTATCATATAACTTCTCACACAATCAATCCATCTTTTCGTTGGCCTCCCTCTACCTATCCATTCATTCACATGTAAACTCATAACTCATCAGTTGCAAGGTTACTAAGAAAAATAATAATAATTTTGAGTACCAGGTGTTGTGATACATCCTGGGAATCATTTAAGTCCATTCTATAGGCTGTGTTGACACGTGTGCGTGGAGCAAGAAGAGCCATTTGTTTTTAAATAAACTACAGTTCTCATTACATTCAATGTGTTCTCAGCTGTGTATTGTAAGACAGTAGAGAGTTCCGTATGGTACTGGGCACGACAGTATCGTACCGGACATGTTTTTATAATACTTGGCTTAAATAACAGAATCAACCCATCACTAACCGTGGGTGTTGTAAGGGACAGCCAAGGGACTTACTAAAGAATAGGTAGCAATTTTCTCTATATTTTTTTGCACCTTTTGAGATTGCTGGCCCGCCTGCCAAACGTGGCGATTACGAAATACCTCCCATAAAGGTAAATTACGAAAACCAAATAGTCCTTAGACCCCGGTGGACTAGGCGTCTGCCTACGCTTGGCCACGGTAGCAATCTGGGTAATGTCGAGGCTAAAGGAGTGAAGAATCCTTGATGCAAGCACAGTACCGGCAATGTGGCGACATTTTGGAAAGGGCTATGTCCAGTTGCAGCCTTTTGGCTGTATATAGTATGTATCTGTGATGACGAATCTTTATTTTTTCAAAAAATACACAAACGTAATATTTTTAGGATCATGGTTAAGTGGGTCAAAGTAAAAATACCTTGACTTCTAAATTAGGAATAACCTGTGTCTTAGAAGTCAGTGTGCCTTCGAAATCATGTGCATGTGCACCAATAAAATTTAAGTGTATGGGTAGGCAGCACAGGCTTTTTTTTGAGATCTGGAACCATCACATAACTCCTTCCGTTTTAAGTGGAGCGAGAAATCAGACTTTTACTGATTAAAACCCACTTGTGTTCAGTTGCCATTGGCGTACTAGGGCCATTTTAACTCTTTCGAACAATTCCGGTATTTGAGATAATTATGCATATTAGCAAAAACATAGACAATTAGACATGTTAATATTAAACCTGGCGCTTTTAATTAAATATGTATAACATCATATTTATGCTGTTAATTAGTCTTAATCAATTTTATAGTTAACTAACCGGCAATTATTAACTAGTCGGTTGAATGAATGGCTAATCACTATTACTTGTAATATGTTCGAATACAGCCTACAGCAAAACTACGTTTTTTTTAATGATATTTTTTTTTAAATTTCAGAATTCATAAGTAAGCACCCAAACTATAAAATTATAACGAAACTGAGATATTCTTATACTGACACATTAGAGCGTTTAACTGTGGTATCATAAAACGTAGGTTTCACAACTGAAATAGATTATATTGCACCTCCGCTCAAATAGTATCACAACTCAAAAATCTATATTAAGAAAAAGAGCCTTTAAATTCTAATAATTCAGGGATGTGACGCTACGTACAATACGTATAAAAAAATACATTCAGAGGATTCATAGAGCCTCCTTTTTGAAGTCGGTTAAAAATGGGTCATCTGGGGACAAATAATGGAATTACAAAAATGACAATATCTGAGCTTAGAGAGAGAGTATGTATGATTAATTCTGAAATTAATAGCATAATTTGATAATTTGCTGATGCAAACATTGAGTTGTGACACTATTTGAGCGAAGATGTGATATGTACTCGTAGGAATGTATCGATACAGTACCTATCTAGTTGCTCGTCAAATAGTGCACGCGCACAGTCCTATTCCTCAATTTGGTGAGCACCTCTCATTGAAATAACAAGTTCATAGAAACACTACGCATGAGCACTGTCTGTGACATGTTGGAATTGCACAGTGTTAAAGTGTGCAACAAGAGTAGTTACAAGTATATTCTAGAACAAACCTAACGCTACCTACGTCGTGGGACGGCTTTCACTTATTTGTTGATAAACAGCGTCATTCTAGTACTTACTGCAGTCAAAGAAACTACAGTCATTTCTAGACTCAACACGTGGTTCTGTAATTTCAAAAGGTTTCTTTTCTACGTGATCTGGGTAGTTAGAAGGTTCTACAAGCATGACATTAAATTGTTGCCTTGTAGGACTCATCATATCATTAACTCGCACGTCATATGTGTTGCACATGCTACACACAGGAAAAGTAAAGAGTGTCAGATGACAATGTATATTTTAATTCTTATAACATAACTAGCTTTTGCCCGCACGGCTTCGCTCCCACTCTTCCCTACAAACCCTACTTTACCCTATTCTATCCTATTCTACCCTACTCTACCCTACTCTACCCTACTCTACCCTACTCTACCCTACTCTATCCTACTCTACCCTACTCTACCCTACTCTACCCTACTCTACCCTACTCTACCCTACTCTACTCTACTATACCCTACTCTACACTACTCTACTCTACAGTACTCTACACTACTCTACTCTACACTACTCTACACTACTCTACTCTACACTACTCTACCCTACTACACCCTATTATACCCTACTCTACCCTACCAAACTTCACGTAAACCATCTACTAAATAGTCCGAACAAAGCCTAAAAATTTGGTTTGGATAGGTGAGCCCTTTCTTGAGTTATAAAATAACAACGAAAAGTGGCATTGATTTTTATTTAAATAGATAATTTGATAATTTGTGGAAATTAAAAAGACATATAAGAATGGTGTTTGTGAAATCGGAGCGATTCATTCGTATCGGCCGACATGCTAGTTATGTCAACAGTCGGATTGGTTGGACGATGTCGACTTGTGTTATCAAATACTCGTCGATGTTGACGGTATTGAAAGGACGCTGACGATAAAGAATTTTCGCTCGGCGCGAGCGCAGCCATCAGTTGGCGTTCGTGCTGCCTGAACGTGATTTTATAGGATTCTTATCTCGCTGTGTGTAAAAACGATTGATTTGTTGTTATTTTATTATGGCCAGAACATATTCGAGTTTGCATTCCTTTGCGTATGCTTGCACGGTCGTTGCACAACATACAGGAAACAAATAATATGAAGTTAATCAAATGATGAAAATACATACATCTACTTACTTTTAAATTTCCCCTTAATCTGAAACTGATTTCAGCTTGCTCAGTTTTGTTTTAAATTGTAAGCATAATTCATATCGATCTCTAGTAGAGATTACTGAAGTAATCTTTTCAGCATTGCTCATGATTTCAAGTTTATCACAATATGGACTTTTGTTTCCTTATTTAGTAGGTAGAGCATTAATTTGTGAAGCAACTGTAAGAATTTTAAATTTTGTTATGCTTATTAATTATGTTCGTTACTTGGTACAGTACATAATTAGAGAAGCAACAATAAGTATTTGGTTTTGTTGTTATGCCCATTTATTTGTTCAGCTCGGTACCTTATTCGTTGTTATGCCTATTAATTTGAACGGAGCGGTACCTAAGCCATTTAAAATGCAACAATAAGCATTTTATTCAAAATTTCTGTCTCTCCACAATGGAAAATTTTTAACGACCATCATGTTTGCTTTCAGCCTGAAGCATGCCTAAAGGATCTTGATTGATTTTAATATGACATTCACGTGATACTGTAGGTGACTAATATACTTTTGTAGTTTACTATACAATCAGCCATGTGCGTAATCGAGGTCATATTATAAAACGCCATTGACATTGAGTTACCGTGGTTCGGTATTATAATGTCCTTGGTGCGTTTTTCGGAATATCTTTCAAAAGCATTTATATTTATTCTATTTTTTTAGATTTTCAAACAAGCGATCAAGATGCGTAATTTTCTTGTGTTTTTTCTTCGTGGTCTGGACTGTTAAATAGGGTTCGCAATGATTTTGATCTTCTCTTCTGCACTTATGTAGGTAGAAGTACTCTTCTACTTTATTTAATAAATCTCATACACTTGTTACAATCCATCCATCTTTTCTTTTGTCTTCCCTTATTTTGACAACATTAAATAAGTTGTTTCATTTCATTGTTGTCACTTGGATACGGTGTATCTTCTTGTATGAAGTGTAGCTTATTGAAGGACGTGCCATTGTCTCCATGGGCTAGTGATGTCAGCTGAATCCAACTTAGCTTTGACATCAGACTTTGCTTTAACAAACGGAATAGTTTTTTCCCCACCTTATCATTATATAATTCTTACCTAGTATTGTTTAGTCGTATAATCATGTTCTATTCTTGTCCCTTTTTACTTAGGATCGGCACAACACGTTTTTTTCTACCTTTCTGTCCTGTTAAGGAGGAGTTGGTATCAAAGTGGTGGGCGGCTGACTGTAAAATAGTATCTAAATGTTTAGCTACATGTTAGGTCTAGAATATAAAGTACTAATGTTATGCTTTTTAAACTGTTAAAATGGCAACACAAATACATTGTATTAAATTACTATGATTTCATGGTGATATACTTTTGGGCATTTGTGTCTCTTATTTGGCTTTTCTTCGAATGTAAATACAGTAAGTAAAGCTTTGGTTTCCTAGAATAGCGGTGCCGTCATATAGCGGACGTAATACAGCGGTGAATGACGTCACTGGAACGTTGTCTATGTAAACATGTTAGCGCGGTTTTCTAGAGAGCAGTAACTGCCACCGTAACGTCAAAAAGCGGTGCCGCCATTTGCATGACGGCCGTCTTGTCGGTGTCAGATGGTTTCGTGAACGTTACGTTCATAGCGGTGAAGCTATTTTTAATACGTATTAAATATGTTTTTCTTTCCCGGAACAACGACTATTTTCCTCTTCTCATGATAGTTTATCCTCCCAAGTAAATTACTAAAGCTAAATCAAGGTCTTAAATTTTCTATCTTGGATACTTTTCGTTTGACGTTTGTTTTAAAAAAAATACTGACGGTGTGTTAAAAAAACGACCGTGGAACTTTCCACATGTCGTCACCGTAAAGACGGCCGCCTTTTTGCGTCCGTAATATTACGGTTGCTATATGACGGCACCGCTTCCTTAGGAAACCAAAGCTTTAGTGATTGTCTGCGAAATCGGAGGTTGTCAACATACACTGGAGCATTGAAATCGGTCATTCACTGTCAATGTTGCGGAGTTTTTTCCATTACAGTGATTGCGTATTAATTGGATTGAATTGTTCTGAGGTATTGTTAATTTTATTCTATAGCTACTTATTTATATATTTATTAAATATTTACTTTATTATGCATCACTTATGATATATAATACTGACAAACAATCTTAGTGAGGTTTAATAATTACACCTTGGGGAACACCAATCTAGAGATGATTTATATATTTTTTGTTATTAAACAAAACTTCTATGCGAAAGAAAACGCCGTCTGTATTATTCCTGTAGGTAAGCTATTTGTGCTAATACCCAGAACAAATTATAATAAGTTATATTATAATTTGTTCTTGGCCGTAGGTAAAAAGCAAGTTCCGTCTGTTTTAGTCTTAATTTTTTTCAAAAACATGTTACAAACAGTAACAGTCAGCAGTTAGTTAAAGTAAAACTAACTGCTGACTATTTAATTACTCTTAGATTACACCAGTGTTGCACTTTTCTTAAAATTAAAGTAACTCTAAAGAAACCGCAGTCATCATTCAAGTTTAATTACTTTTGTGGCTACTAAATAATGTTAAACTTGCCGTGCTCTTTCGCTTTTCATCGCTCTCGCTACGTCTATGGGGTTTAAAGAAATATTGTCAAAATTAATATCAGCTTTAGTAAGAGTGAGCTTCTAAAGATGGATTGCGAAAGTAGATCGTTCATCTTATATTATAGTTGTGTTGATGGATTCTATAAGGATCCCAAAAACTAGCCGTATACTTTTCTTTCTGACGATTCGATTTGTTCATGTTATTTCTTACGAATAGTTTTATATCATATATTAGAACTCATAGCACAGGCTCTGCTTAGTTTGAGATTAGATGGCGTTGTGTGATAGTTGTGGAATATTGTTTTATTGATATTATCTATATTATTACAATGATTTTCAATTGGATTAATCAAATCTGTTAAATCAGAAAAACTGCAACTCTTCAAGCCGCGGATACTTCTAGTAACCTACTATGACCATCAAGATTAGAATTGTTTGTCATCTCTAGCAGGAACACTTTATCTATCATTAGGTACCATGTGCTAAGTAGCCAGACACCTATTAACCACAGTATCATTAGGTATGGTCGGATGATCGACATAATGTGACTTACGTTTCATGGGACACTGAACTGTTTACGTGTTCATCCGTCATAATTACAATAGTGTCAAATTGATTTCCTGGATCGAGCTTAATTTTACCTACTTATATATATGAGTTGATATGCGGTTAGTATTATTAAAAAAAGTTCGGTTTTTTCTAGCCCTTTTCATTGGTAATCTGGCGAACCTTAAAAAATTTATGAACATAACATTACTGATCAAAGCTATGTTCTCCGAGAAATTTTTTATTTTACTTATGAGGAACAACATTTTTTTTTGTGTTATTTATATTATGTGATACATACATGTTACAAACAAATTAATGCGAGGTATATACTTAGTCAAATTGGAAAATATTTAGTCATATAGTTCTAAAATTTATTAAATTATTATTTGCTAAAACGTAATAGCGTTCCTCCGCTTGGGGTGTTAAATGCAACTGATAACTCAGTATATCAATAAACCTTCGCTTCGTCGCAATTACTACTACTAATAATAATTATTATTACTAGCTTTTTGCCCGCGGTTTCGCCCAATAAAGAAGCTTTCTATCGGTGAAAAAAATTTAGCGATCGGGCCAGTACTTTCAGAGATTACCTCCTACAAACAAATAAACAAACTTTACCTCCTTATAACAGTGTAGATGTAGATTTATAATATGAACACGTTTTAAACTTTTCAAAGCTATTTCTTCTATTTCTTCTGTAACCGTATCACTAAGTACTGGATATTAAACATTTTCCATATTAGGCCGCACACTTTCAGTAAGGGTCGACTCGGATTCTAGCCTCCAGATTGTGTAATTCTTAGTCAGAAATGGCCCATATGGTAAAGTGCGGCCGGCCTTATGAGAATGACAAAAATTAACAAACGCTAAATGTTACCTAGTTCAAGGCAGTTATGTGCATAAAATTCAAGTATTTTTCCCATGTTGTTATTAAAATCGGTTCGGATCATGGAACTTGGGTATACAGGGTTATTTGTAAAACCGCTAACAACCTTGCAGGACTGTATTTAAATAACTAACATCGTAAACAACAAGTTTTGTTCTATGACTTTTTACAAAACATTATACATTTACCAAAACAATCCTTTCATATTTCCTTGTTCTATTCGGCGGGGGTGCTTGATGCGACGCTAGTGCAAGTCATCCCAATCGCCGCCGACCAACCCCCACCCCTCCACTGTTGTACTATCGCATGCTTCGCAAAATTTATGTTCTAAATATTACAAAGTGTATTGTAATAATTGGAACATTAATTAAATTATTTTTATTTTTGTATGTAAATCTGATGAACTAAACTTTTAAAAATGTATCATATTAAAAAATATCATAGAATAAAAATTGTTGTTTATGATGTTAGCACAGTCCTGAGAGGTCGCCAGTGTTTTATAAATAGCCCTGTATATAAGTTCCTTGTTATGCGACTGTCTACATCTCCTGCACATCATCGTCATCGTATTTCTGTTGTAACCTCGTTTTTCGCCAAAGACAACCTTTTCACAAAAAAATCCATCGCTTCAGATCGTAATTTCCCAAACTCTTTACTCCTTTCAATTAGACACTGAAATGTTTCATTTTGACAGGTTTACTTCGGTGTACTTATTTATGTTTTATTAATATTTTACTGCTTCGGCAGTACATATACTATGTTTTATTACTTACCACAATTTTCAAAATTTTACGTGGTAAAATAGAATTAAAATGTTTGAAATCAAGGTTAAGGTGAAATATGGGCGGCCTGGAGACATTCGTAAGAATTTCGTCATACATAGAATAAGTATGTTTGTGAAGTTCTAATAGGATCAATAAAACAAAGAATTCTATGCCTGTTCTACTAATACATCACTATGTATAACATAAATGTATACAAGTTAGAAGTACAGAGTAGCTCATCTAATTCTATCCTGTTAATACACTTCACCTACTTCTATATTGGAAGGTGTTATGATATGCTAGTAGGCATCGCCTCTAAGGCATAATATTTATTTTTTTGCCTTCTTGAGATAAGTTTGTTGATCCTTGTGAGTAAACAGATTAACCCTTCAGATACCGTCAATTAGAGACACAATAGTAAGACAATAGATGCGCGGCCACCGGTGGTCGCTTGGGGATTCATGAATTAAAAAGCTACCGTAAACTCTTTATTATTTTAATAATTAAGATTAGAATCTTTACACTTTTGATTTGAGATTTGTATCAAGTACTGAAATCACTATATTACTTATATGTGTATGATCTATGGGAATGCGGTATTACACGATTTTAATTTATACGCTTGTTTGCCATTATACAAAAGGTTTAACGTCACAAACATTTTCTTTTTCTGATTATGTTTATCTTGACTTACGCATAGGTTACTTCATATCGCTTTGAAATGCTCTCGTAATAACAATTTAAATACAATCGAACAAACAATTTTTTTTGGTTGTGCTCCTATTTTACAAGCTTTTATTTAGTTTCACCTGTCCCGATGTTTGTCTGTTATCAAATCTTGAAAATTAAATTTGACCCACTTCCGGGTTACCGTTTGAGCTGAAATTTTGCAAGGATGTGACAATTCAAAATTACTATGACATGGAGCTGATCTGATGATGGAACCGGAAGGTGGCCGTAGGAACTCGGTAGTTTAAACGACACAATCCCATCGAGTTTGGGCTCCTATGATTCGTCTTGACGAGTATTTATTATACAGGTATACTGCGCTATAAAAGCTTGCTATGAAAAAATTATTTTCATTAAAAACTTGTTTAGTTAGTATATTGCTAAAGAAATAAAAATTTTGTTTTCCACAGATGTCGTCCCTGTTCGTTTCAACTTGTGGATGATGTTGTTCACAAGTTGCTGGGTGGTGTACATGCTCCGGGTGAACATGAGTCTCAATCTCATAGCCATGGTCCCACAGACAGCCCACAACTCCTCGTAAGTCATCTTCAACTATTTTTTGACCAACATTCGTTGTTCAGCTGCTGTTTTCCTTTTCCTGTTTTAGCTCTCCGCTCTGCCCTGTAAGTTATTTTCGGCTACCCTTTATTTAAGTTCGGCCCAGCAACCATCATGTTATTATTTCCTTGACTAATGGTAATTTCAGTGGTCTTCCAACGCTGAAATTACGGTATACCTGTCATTTGTAACTTTCTTGCAAATAGATCTACAGTCACTGTGCTCTTCAAATTACTCTAAGTTGGAATTATTAATGGTTTTAATTTAATCTATTTGCGAAGATTTATGGCGCGTTAAAGAGTGGTGGAAGAATATTGATAGGCAATAATAATATTGCACATTATTATATCCTTATAACATTAATTTAAAAACTTCTTAAAGTCGACTATCGGAATAATTTTCCTTCAACCGAAGCGGAAAAGTTATGTAGGTATAACTACAAAAATTAAAATTTACCTAACTTATTATTTAGGTACTTGATATGATTGGGTTTTCTTTTCTATAATTTTCCTTATTTTATAATCTTAAACCAAGAAATTGGCACGGACCATCTTTAAAAAAAGGGTATTTTTTATCCATCTCATACTCGTTATTCCATGGCAGGCCTACGATCTGAAGAGGGTTGCAGGGATCTGATAGATGTCGTTGTAGCGACAGAGACGATACCGTGATGATGATGAACGTCATGAAGTAGAATTCAATACATTCATACGGAAAATGGGAATCCTTATAAGATTAATCATGTGTCCGCCTGCCTGTCCGTTTTATCTGTCTGTCATAATGATTTTCTCCTGTATATAAGAAACGACGTAAAAAGACAATTTTGAAACAGTTGTTTTTCTGAATATGTCTGGTATTATGAATGCTTTTTATACTTTAGATCACGGTCTCAGTGTGAAAAAGACGATGCGGTGACAAATGCAACCCTGTCTCGTGTCGACGGTGTGGATGTACACGCAGCGCACGTTAAGGTAACTAGAAAAATGTATATAATTATTTTATGCCAACAATAATGCTACCTCTCACTCCATAGAATAGAATAAAGTTTATTGAACACCAAAAAATTTAAAAAGCAACACAACTTAATGTTTATTATCTCATTCTTTTTTTTGTCTTGTGTCATGCTTACCTTATGGATGTTGGATACCTAAGCAGTTGGGTAATTATTCAAATACTTAATGGCTTTTTTATAAAGAGATATACCTATGTTTTCTATTCACCTCAGTGAAGTTTTACACATTACACAACCGTTTTGCTACAATAAAATACTGTATGAGCAAAATGTACCTACCTATGTGCACTATGAGGATGTTCTTCGCGATCATCCTCATAAGGCGGCCGAAAATAATTGACGTGCAAAAGTGTTTTTTAAACCTATTTGCAAAATAAATATCATTCATAATTTAGTGTGACATTTTATAATCATTTTTTTATTCCCCCTTCGTAGCAAATCCCAGGTGGAGCGTCATTCAACTGGTCCGGAGAGCAGCAGGCTCTGATCCTGGGCTCGTACTTCTGGTGCTACCCTTTGACGTCACTGGTGGGGGGCATGGCTGCCGAGCGCTGGGGCCCACGCTACGTGGTGCTCGTCACCTCGCTCACAAGCGCCGTCCTGACTGCGTTGAGCCCGGTCGCTGCGAACCTGGATTACATCGCTCTAGTTATTATTAGATTTTTCTTAGGATGTGCTGGGGTAAGTTGGCCATTGAGGATGAGGAGCTAAGTTACTTTCTTCTGATCGTACGGATGAGCTATTACAGTTTTGTACTCTGGCGTTGCCATTTCTTAGTTTTTTGTCAGCCTCAGCTCTCAGTCTTCAAATAAAACTAGTTTCCTTAACGGTTAATGTTTTAGATTAGCCATAGAGTTTTGAGGTACTGCAGGGTGTCTTAATTCGTTAGTCACCTTGAAGGGTGAAAGTACTTATGAATATGAACAGCTTTCTCCAGCCTCAAAGTTTTGAGGAAATAACATTTAGTTTGAAACTGTGTTCTCTTCTGTGGTAAGCACTCAGTTATGAGTCAGAGAAGTATATTATGGGAAATATAGGACTAGCTCTAAAAATGCTATATAGCATCAATCAACTTAGCTTGCTGTCGAGTTCAAGTCGCTTCGCCCGAAATAAGAATCGTTCAGCATCCCTACATGCATGCCAAAGCATAGTTTTCGGCAGTATGCGCTTACATGTAGGGATGCTACAGGATCTTTTTAGGAATGCCGAAGGATCCTTTTCCTAGCTAATGCCAATAATGGGCGCCGGGCCTTAGACTCCTAGAGCGTCAAAGTTACACACTAGGTTAGCAGGTTGGTGACCGCTTATAGACTTCTAATAAACACGAGTGAAAACGTATAGCGTAGAAACCCAACCGCAATATTTAATGTTTGAACTTGTTTTGAAAAATTACTTTAAAAAACTTGTCCATTGCGTGCGAGTTGTGATGAGGTAGCGTTTGTGGTTCCGCCCTTATTAAGATCATGCAATTGAGATCATTTCGAAGGAACAGGTCACGCATTTAGTTTCCTCATCATTTATTTATGGTACCTAGAAATTATTTGCACCTTTCGTGTCTATATTTGAACGGGTCCCAAGAGGTTTGAAAAAATATATTTGAAACCGGCAGGTGGCGCTGCAATCTGGTTCTCAATTTTTTTAGTACACTTAGAGATAAATAAATAAAGTATTTCCTTATGAGTAAGGCCCCAAAATAATATTTTTTTCCTTATATTTCGCAATGGACGTACGTTATACGGGTAATTATGCATATTAGCAAATCAAATAGAATGATAATTTTCTAATTTACCGCTCCTTATAAGATATGCCTCATAACGTTTTTTTAACCTTGCATCAAATTAGATGACACAGTTGATATGGTTGATATGTTTGCCATCATCGAAACAGGATTGTTACATTAAACTCGTTTGTATACGGTAAAAAATTGTCCTACTTTCCAGGGTTTCATATATCCGGCGCTACACGTGCTGGTGGCACGATGGGCCCCTCCGGCGGAAAAAGGCAAGTTTGTAAGTGCTATGATGGGAGGAACCTTGGGCACGGTCCTGACGTGGTCACTCACCGGGCCTCTCATGGAAAAGTTTGGATGGGCATCAGCTTTCTACGTACCAGCTGCGATGACCTTGGTCTGGTGTTTCTTCTGGTGGTACCTTGTGGCAGACTCGCCAGCAGAACATCCCAGGATAACAGAAGCAGAGAAGAATTACATATTAGAAGCATTAGGCGACAAGGTCAAGAAATCAAAGGTGAGACAATATTTGCACTGCTGCTGCCTTTGTCACACTAAGGTTAAGTAGTTCGCGCTAAAGTGATACGTTAGGTATTATAGTGATTCGTACGCGCTTGTTCGTAACAATGCTAATTGTTAAACATATATTCGGCTGGGTAAACGTTGTGTCAATATCTTTGTCCAGTTATAGATTGACAAATATTAAAGCGAACTGATGGAACATAGAACGAAAACCCCATTACATCATCCATAATAATGTTTATATGTGCAAAGTTACATGTTTGTCATGTAGGTTTACTCTGAATACGCTAATTGCAACTGATATAAAACATGCTATAACATTGTGTATTTACTCTGTTATAATTTTCAGGGATTGCCACCATTCAAAAGCATCGTGTCATCACTCCCGTTCTTGGCCATGATTGTTCTCCACTACGGAAATCTTTGGGGCTTGTACTTTATAATGACAGTTGGGCCTAAGTTTGTGTCAAGCGTCTTAGGCTTTGAACTGTCGGCAGCTGGAGTGATATCTGCTCTTCCGTACCTTGCGAGACTATTTTTTGCGACGGTTTTTGGAGTGATTGGGGACTTTATACTGGCAAGAAAACTACTGTCGACGACCGCTATAAGGAAATTCTTCTGCGTGTTTTCGCACATCCTGCCTGGTGTACTGCTAGTATTGTTGGTGTACGCCGGATGCTCTACAGCATTGTCAGTGTCGCTGATTACTATGTCAATGGGATTCAACGGTGCGGCGACATTGACTAACCTACAGAATCATCAAGATCTAGCACCAAACTATGCTGGGACCTTATATGGAATTGCCAATTGTATCGGCAGCACAGCTGGTTTCTTCACACCCATGATTACAGCCTATTTTACGAGCTCAGGAGTAAGTATCTTTTTCCCAACAGAACATTTTTATAAAACGCATAAGTGTATACAGCTGGTATAAATAATAGAGTTTCTATTTAAGTCATGTTTAAAATAAAAAAATGTTTAATTTTTCTCATATTACTTATCGTATATTTTTTAAGAGAGCCCTTCCCCACTCGCCTCTTTGACGTCGAGCATAGTTTAAAAGTTTGTACATTTAACGTAATCCAACACGATGTTTGATGAAGAGGCAAAGCGAAACAAAAAATCAACTTAGTGATTGATAATATCCACAAGATATCTGTGTACCTAAAATATCTGGAGAAAGATATGTAATTATATCATAATTATGTAAGAGCGATTGTATGAAAATGTACCTCGGGTTAGCTGCTCTTAAATAACTTATCTTAATTTAAAGAAAAAACACAATGCCAAATCGAATCAGGAATATAAATATCTGACAAAGCGTTGTAGATTTTAATGATAAATTTTCCACTTACAGAATAATTTCGAGAATTGGCGTCCAGTTTTCTTCCTGGGAGCATCAGTTTACATCATCTCGGCCCTATTTTTCATATTCTTTGGAACCGGTAACATCCAACCATGGAACTTTGGTCCTGAAAGCAAGGATGCGAAGGAAGATAAAACAAATGGAGACCTCAAGGAAATGAATGGGTCATCGATCAAAATCGGTGACTCGAAAGAAGTGAAAGAAACTCCCCTTAACGTTGCCAAGTAGGTAAATGAGGTTGTTTACATTATTGAGTGAGACTCACAATATATAAGCTGTATCGTAGTTCCGAACATTGGCATGATATCGATGCTAAAGGTGTACTGCAAGTATGTGATAAAAGAATTAGATACTAGGCTGTGGACGGAATTGAAAATATATCTCATTATTTTATCTCATTACCTACACAAATGTCGGAGAGTATGAATAAAATATGTAAATGTGCTTTAAGTGACGACTTAAGTTTCAAGGGTCCTATTGCAGGCGTAGGTAGAACCGTAGACTTTTGAAGCAAAAGCCATTAATTTCAGTAGGATTCTGAAAGACTGCATATTTTTTGATGTAATTGTATAATCACATTATATTCGTTAGAAAATTAATTAAAACTATGTCAGCGTTACCATGCTTAGTGGATTTAGCAGGGTACAAGATAGAACCTTGCGGAACGCTTCTGTAATATAATGTGTAGGACCTCTTGTGTCGAGAATTTGACATGGAAGTGCATTTTATCATAGTTTAATTGTGAAATAATGTTGACAATTATTATTACTATACTATTATGAGCAGTTTATTTAATGGATTATTTATTTTCTATACTTGTGTAAATGTGAACTTACCAATTTATTGTTAAAATTGTAGGCTGACGTAAAATTTTTGTAATGTAAATGCATTGTAATCGCTGTGATCTTTATTGAAATTGTAATGATAATATTATTCGTATGGTAGATATAGGTGGCACCCCAGTGGTATTGTTAAATTTATTTATAGTTCATTAGTATTATAAAATCCTCGCACTGGTTTTGCCGTGTACTAGAATTGCAAAGCGGTCATTTTGTGCTGCGCAGCAACTTACCTACTAGTTTTTGATCTTGCCTTTTCTGGGACGATGACCTTATCTACAAAATTGTATACATTAAAATCAATATTTATTTTTATCAGACTTTTAGGATAATGTTTGTTAACCAGATAAATATATGAGAATAATTATTTTTTTAGAAATTATTCGTATTATAATACAATCTATGACCTTTTTAAAGTTAGTCTTATGTTACGTTAGTAGTTTTAATGAAGAGGGGAAAAAAAAAATTTAATGCAGGTTTTTTAATTATTTCATAGAGTTCTTATACCCATACTAATAATGCCTGCATGAGTAACTTGACATGACAGCATTGGACTTGGGGGCGTCAAAATGGGCGATGTATTATACCTATGTTATAAATTTTAGACATAATTTAACATAAGACCCACTTCTATTCGTATTCGTAACTAATATTGTATCTATTGACATACATTAAAAAATAACTTGTTTTATTGAAGACATCGCCAATCATAAAATAAACGTCGACAATGATTTGATTGTTTTATTTATATTTAATTTCTTCTTCTGTTATCATAGGCCTATAATAAATAGGGTAGTTACATTCCTGAAAAATAATAGAATATTTTTTTAATAGTAACATAAAAAAATTAAGATGATATTATAAGGTGCGTTGAAATTACTCATAACGTTTCCCTGAAGTGAAGAAGTGACCTATCAAGTCCAACTTTGATACATTTTATCTTTGTCAATATTTATTGATTTGATGAAATAAAAAATATCTTACTAATAATTTTTGAAAAAATCCAACCAAATAAAAACGTCCCTATTTTTTATATTATCGCACAGGTGGTATTTCTACGCAAGTGCCCTCTTATCTAAGTAATTATTGGGAAATTAGCTACCTATATTTTATTGAGAAGATATCTGATCTGTATAGCCATTTCAATATGGCCATGGACATTCAGTGTACTAAACATTGTCATTTTGCAAACACTTTTGGATTTTGGTTATGTTTAAAATTAGGATACGAGCAATAGTAAGTGAATAAATTACTGATATAAATAAGTAATTAAATAAATGCTTCCTTTTTTTATAATTCTGTTGTGTTCTAGGTGGGTGTAATGATATTTCTCGGGTATTTTTTAATGTACATCGTCCGTAATAACTTGAGTGTTCACATAGTGGATATGGCTCAAGTAATAAAGAGAGATGAAGTTACTTTTGGAAACGACACAGACGTAAATTATGTCAAGAGAACTGGGGTACGGCGTGTTTTACTATTAACTAAGTATTAAGTACCTACATAGATATATGAATAAGTATTATTAGATAAATGATAGATGATTGTACCAAAGAGTAGCAGAAATTAAAAAAAAATGACGTATATATATACAACGTGTAACCTTAAATGCGCAAAACCTGAAAATAGTTTGATCAGAATAACGAGCAGAATCAATTAAACCAGTGGTTCCCAAACTTATTTTGTCTACTGCCCACTTTGAGAATAAATATTTTTTAGCGCCCCCATTTTTTCACCTATTTAAAAACCACTATAACTTCAAATTAAATTAATTAATTATTGTGACCTAGATATGTATATTATGTATATTAACGGGTCTTTCTGGGTCTCTTCCCGCCCCCCTTGAGACCTGCAGCGCCCACAAGGGGGCGTTATCGCCCACTTTGGGAAAGAATGAATTAAACCATTTTTTTAAATAGGTTACATTTTTCAAAAAAGTCTTAATTGAAAATCTTGCCTATTTATTAATAGGTCAAGCCATCACGTGCGCAAACCCGCCCAAATAGGTAATCAAACACACATGGTGGTGGTCCAATTAAATTGTTTAATACGCGGGATAAAAAAAGTTCTATTTTCAATGCAGATGCGAATTTTAAACAAACTAAAAGTGCTAATAAAACGTTAAAAAAAAATTGTGCTTTTTTTTCTCACAGAATTAGGTCAATTGAATTAAAAATCATTTGGGGTGTCTGAGATTTTGCGCATTTAATGTTAGGCGTTGTATATGATAGAGATAAAATCTTAGCATTGGCATACTTGAAGTCACTAAAATAGGTACAAGTAGAAGTATATACAGTTTCTTTTTAATGAATACGCGATGGTACGTACCGTGGAGAATTAGACGCATGCCTCCTGTCACCAAGTCTAAGTATGAGTGAACTCGAAATTAGCGGTATATTCTCTCGCAGGTGGCGTTTTGTCTTGCATGCGTTCTTCTCATCTATTTTTTGAGACATTAAATAAATTTGGATACAGATAAAAGCCCTCGCATCCGCTAAACTTTTTTCTACCAGAGCGATACACATAGTGCGAAGCTAGGGAAACAAATAATCAATACTAGGCAGAAGTACCACCCGAACCACACTAGATATACGTACGGCTATGCGCTATCGGTACGTGATGGACATCCCACCTATAAGTACGTTGAGTTTTTTGTTCTCGTAAAATGAAAGTTCAAAGATAAGATATTAAATATTTTCTTTCCCTATGAGTTCATCAGAATGTTTGGTACAGTCAGCAGTAAAAGTTTTGATAAGGAATAAATGTTTTTTATTATTTCTATTTCAATAAAATAAAAAAAAAACAAGGAATATTTTTATTTACGGTAAACATTACTCTAACTAAATGCATGTCTCCAAAGTTTTTACCGACTCTACTTTGGACAAATCTAATGGCATAGCATAGCATTGAGAAATTTACGTAGGCAGGGACATTGTAAAAACGTTTTTTTTTCATGGACTCGATGAAAAATTAAGAATAATAGAATCATTGACCTCTGGGAACCCTTTAAGTTGAGGGTAAATATGTTACTTCCTTGCAAGCCTTATCGCTTACCATTAGGTGAGATGTGGTCGAGCGCAAGCCTATCAATGATATAAAAAGAATATACCTACTTACTTTATAAGTCTTTCATATGGATTTTCAGATGGTGGACATAATAAACTGGGATGACACAAAAGTAGGGAAACTGTTCTGCGCCTACCATGTAGGATATTGCATTTGCTTTCCAATTTTTCATAGTTTTGGAGATAGGTAAGCAGAAGTTCCTTATAGAGAAATAAATTGTAGATAGATAAAAAGATAATTACATATATGCATAAGACTTATTTATCAAATCCCTAGCTTTTTCCAACTAGCTAAATACCTACCCTTGTTTTACATGGAGTAGGTACCTATCAGACCTCCACAACCCAGGTACATCAGGGCATCACGATATACTCATTGGATAAAGTGATGGTTAGACTTTCTGTTGTCTGTCTGGCTACCTGTAACGACGACGGTCAAAGATCTACTAATGACAACCAGAAACAACGACTTTAAAAGACTCAATGAGCGTTTCATTTGACGGGACAAGGGTCTGAAAAATCAGCAGATCTATAACATTTGTATACAAAAGTAATGATCCGATAGTAAATGGAAACACGAAATAATTTTAACGACGGACGATAAATACCAATGCCGTTAACTTTTCAGGTTAGGTCCCACATGGGTGGTTGCCATTGCCGGAAGTATATCAGGAGTGATGACCTTGCTTACACCTGCATCCGCTTATTATCACTTTTGGGCGCTGTTCTTAGTGAGAATCGTTAAAGGATTTTGTGCTGTTAGTATTTTGAGTTTTGTTTAGAAAACTCTGTGAAGATACCTACTACCTAGGTACTTATCTCAGGACAGTCACGACGATGGTGCCAGCTTACGTAGGAGCATGGTTATCATATATATATCATATCATAAGTATTGTATGGTTCCGTTATGCATGAGTTGGGACTTGGGTCAGTTATTTATATAACTGATAATCTCATTACAATGGCAGTTTTATGCTCACAAGGAGCTTGTTTCGTTGCCCAATTCTGAGTGTGTTAATATTTGCCCTTTCTCACACAGGGAGCCATGCAACCAAGCATGGTTCAGGTCTTAAGGTACTGGGTGCCACCAATAGAGAGAAACCATTTCATGTGGGCGTACTGTGGTAAGCTTGTCACTTTGATGTGTTCTTAAATGGCCGTGGCCTAGTGCTCCACAGGTGTTACGAGGTGTTTACGATTCCATCTGACCTAGCAAATGATTTATTAGAGTGTCTTGAATATAATAAGGATTAATTTCTCCTCAAGCTGTCTATTGAAAGGAAAGTTACTAAGTATTCCGTTATTCACTCGACAGGACTGGATAGGTGTATTAATAGTATCGAAATGTAACCTGAAACGGTACCTATCGGATTTGTCCAATTTAATATTTACGCATATAAAAACTTGACACTATATTTTACCGGTGTCACAGTATAAAAACTTTACCGGTGCGCATCGGATCGGTTTTGTTTCGAGCCGGGGTCGCATTGGAAAACAGCATGACTAATAACGATGTATACCTACAAATGTATGTATATTTATCACCAGGTGTAACCACGGGGACTTTCTCCACGTTCCTCATGTGTGCCGCAGTGCAGTACTACTCGCGGTGGCCGGTAGGGTTCTACGCCTTCGGTGGGCTGCAGATCACGTGGGCCGTCGTGTGGATCCTTGTTGTTACTGATTACCCAAGGAGACACCCTTGTATATCTGATGAGGAACTGGCGTATTTGTTTAATACTATAAGTAACATTTTCCCTATAAAAGTGAGTATCTTTATAGAAATGAAGTTTTAACCCGGATTTTAAACTTTATTGATATCCGCTCTAATTTCAATTTCATAAGATAGTAGTTAGTCCAATAAGCACTGTGGTGATGTTATAGGTATTACAAACAGTAATAAGGGCTTCGAAAGCGTCTTAAGGTGGTGCATCATGACTCACATTTTCACTGTTTTTCATACAACCGCTCATAACTGATTATGACGTTATTACACATTGTTCATTAGATATTTTGGAAACACAGTATCTTGTGGATATTATCTAGGTTTCTAAAGAAACCAATTTCTAAATTTGTGTAAAACTAATCCAGTAAAAACCTCTGAAAATGTCCTATTTTGTATGAACTTTGACACTTAATAATTTGCTTAAAACAAAAAATGTCAAAAAAGTAATCCTCTAGAGACCTTGCAAATTTTATTAAGATTCTAAATGATGACAACTTTTTCCAAAAACTTTTAAGGGTTTAAAAAAAAACAGCTATTTCCTGGAGCAAGTTTTGTGAAATTTTCGAGTAAATCTCGGAATTACCGAATACTAACAGAGTTTCCAGGCGTTATCTCTCTTTTTTTGCGTTGCCTTTTCGTCAAACATCGCGTTGGATTGCATTAAATAAAGTAACAAGCTTTTAAACAATTTTCGATGTTTACGATAAGCGAGTGGAGAAGGACCCTCTTAAGATACCTTTACGCATCCGCAAAAAAGTCGTAAACAAGCTTGAGAAAGTGGTGATGTCATCAAGATGCCAAGTTCCAGTTTGCCCTAACCTACAAAAACCTTCATTAGCCTGGAAAATTAACTAAGTATTTTAATTTTAGATGACAAATGCACATACTCCTTGGCGACTGATACTAAGATCTATCCCGTTTTGGGCTCTTTGCATCCTCAACTTTGGATATTCATGGATGATTATTTCTCTTTGCCTCTACGGTCCACTTTATTATTCCAAGGTCGCCAAATACAGCATATATAGTGTGAGTTTAATAAATAAATGCTAATCTATCTATATACATATAAAAGGAGAAACTGATTGACTGACATATCAACGCACATCCCAAACTACTGGGACTAGGAGTGTAAAATTTTGCGTAGGGTTTCCTATTATGACGTAGGCAAGCCCTAAAAGATAATTTCTCAAAATTCCCTGAGGTTATAAAACGGGGGTCCAAAGTTGGCGGGCGAAGCCACTGGCAGAAGCTATAGTCAATTTATAATCTGCCAACGGCATGATTTGGTAGATATAATATCCATGTTGTTTTTAACTTTTGAAATATGAGAGAGAGGACATCCCGCTGCGAAGATAAATCCTTCTGGTGGGTCCAGTAGACTGATCATTAACTGACTTTAATTATTACTTTTTCAGGCGTCAGCATTAACAGCGCTGCCATTTTTTCTGCGTTTAGTTTTCGGAACAATCTCCATACAAATTTATCACAAGTATAAAGACAGGCCCGAAGTTACACGTATTAAACATATACGGAAGTATTTTATTATAGTATGTAAGTAAAGGCCTCGTTTTTAGGAACATTTATATAATATGATACTAGCTGCTCCCAGCGGCTTCGCCCGCGTGATAGCAGAAAATTATCCCAAGGGAACATACTTCCGGGATAAAAGGTATCCTATGTCCTATTCCAGGACATGGTCTATCTGTGTACCAAATTTCATCAAAATCGGTTTTGCCATTTAGGCGTGAAGACATAACAAACAAACAAACTCACTTTCGCTTTTATAATATTAGTAAGGATTATCAAACTGAACTCAAACTGGCTGCGGGCCCCAATTAGAGGAGAGTCGCTCGTGATAGAGTACGGTGGAAACAGCTGGAGGAGGCCTTTGCCAGGAGGCACGCTGAACTAAGATACACAATTTAAAAGAAGAAAAAAGATTAGAAAGAGTTCAGAATAATAAGGCTATTATTATTATTATATGATATTATGAATGTGACAGATTAATATATGTATTAATGGCACAGTGGTAGAGCAATTGCCTGCTGCCACAGAATAAGTAGCAGTACAACTGCTACGGTGCATATTGCGGGTTTGGTTCCCGCACAGATCAAATATTTGTATGACCTACAGATAGTTATTTCGTGTCTGAGTGTCTTGGGTATGTGAGTGTCATGTTTGTGAACGTATCTTCAACACAGAAGCGATTTCGAGTGTAAGTCAATGTTTTTTGCTTTTAAAATGAAGACAGTCTTTAAGCCACCAAAATTGTCTTTATGTCTATACTGTCCCTGATAAAGAAAAGCAAATTGTGGTTTGTCTCTGAATCAAGACCATATATCATAGAAAAGGATTCAGCCTTCTTTTACTGATTGCCACCTTCTGTTTAACTTAGCTCACGTAATCCCAGGACTTCTGATCTGTATTTCATGGATGCTGCCGATTGTTCCTGGACCCGTCCTCTTGACTTTAGCAGTTGCTTTAACCGCGGCTGGAATGGATCTCACATTAGACCTCTGTTATGTAAGTTTTGCTCAACTTGAGAAAACCTAGTAAGCTTCTTTTTTATGTGGGAAATTATCTAATTAATTCTCCCGCTCTAGGGCGGAGAAGGAGGGTGTGTCAGACTTTAACTGACTGAAACCACACCTTTGTTCCAGGTAACCCTTTGCGTTCCAGGATCACAGGTTTCCAAAGTCAGCCGAATTGATAAACTTGAGGACGACATGGTTGACGCAGTGGCTCAGTACTGCACTGCGTGTCGCAGGTTCGATTCCTGCGCGGGAAAAATAGTTAATAGTTCCGGTTCTGGCTATTTATGTATGTATGTTTGTAAAGGCGCCCATGATACCTATTGGAGAAATTCTTAAAAGAGCGACAAAAAAATTTGTAACTCTCTAGGTTCTAAGGTAATTCAAATAAATGTATTTTCAGGATCTTACGCCCACATTTGTGAATTCTATAAATACAGTTATTAAGATTATTGGAAACACATCTGGTATAATACTATCACTTTGTGTTGGACATGTCACTTACACGTATAAGGTATGCCTTAGACAAACTGTTTAAGCCTAAGCATAATCATCCTTAAGAACTGTTCAAGACTTCGGTGTTAGAGGCGAGCGAATTTTGTTCTTACAGCTCGCCGCCCCGCGCTTGCTACCGCTCACAGTGCCAAGGTCGTGTACGGGCCGTTATAATATACCTACTGCTTCCCAGCCCACAAGCTCACAAGCACAAAATATATAGGTACAGAAGTCAATCTACATACAAAGTGCGCTCGAGCTACGCACACATAGACACCGCTCACGGACACGATATCTCGGCCCGCTTGTCGAACAGTTCCGGCTCAAACGCCCAGTATCCACCGAGTGTAGGTATAAATAAAAAATGAAGTACAAACATGAGATTGTCTTCTGTACCTATCTATTTTGTGTGACAAGCCTCCTCTTTAAGAGCGGGAATGGGCCGTAATCCACGACGCGGGTCGCTGGATAAACTGTTTATTATTTTCTTTCGGGTTTGACATGCCCGCCCTGCCCTACTTGTTATAGGACGTGCGACATATGCACGCGTGTCGCGATTGCCGACCTAGTATGAATTCGCGGCATACATTTCCAACCATTATTTAAATACAATGCCCTGTATGTGCAATTCTTATATAATGAGGGTTTGGTACGGTAGACTATGATGGCTACGTGATGTGCGATGTATAATAAGGATATGTGATAGTCCTTGAAACGGGGACTTGATCATTTCTGGTAGTAACCATGTCTCACATTTACATATCTACCTACGGACGAAAATATCTTGGTCTTCTTCGGTCAGCTTCGACCCAGCTGGGCCCCTGCTGTTGCTGACAACTCCTTGAGGCGCGCGGGAACAGTGCGCGCCGTTGACGACTCGGGCTCGGTCCGTGCCTACGGTGGCCAGAAATCGGAATCTGTAAGCACCGTTGCCTGATGCGGTCGGCCTCCTCCTTTGCGAGCATTACTGCTTCGCCAAAGGATGCGGCCACCTGCCATTCCTCCTCGCTCCGAATTCGGACTGACCTATAGGCCATGAGCCTTGGTGGTCAGGCCCTTGGTGTACCAAGGGCCGGTAACACTTTGTCCGATTCAGTAAAGGACCTCTTAGTTTTTGCTACCGCTTGCAGCCACTACCTCAACAAGGCAGTCACATAATAAAGGCTTCATTTAAATGTTTAATTAAAGTGAATAAATATTATCTTTTCTAGAATTTGCCGATGGTTTGGAAACATATCTGGTGCTTTCATGCTTTAATTTTATTAATTAGCGGAATTGTATTTCTGATTTGGGGAGAGACTGAAGTACAACCATGGAACCAGACACGGAAAGAAAGAATGTAAGTTTATTTTCTGCTCTTTATGAGTTAGCCGATAGGTTGGGTACCTAATTAAAGACAAACCGAACAAATGTCGGTAGTGTGGGACGACTGGGCTAAAAAAGGTTTTTTTAGGTTTCCGTACCTCAAAAGGAAAAAAACGGAACCCTTATGGGATCACTTTGTTGTCCGTCCGTCCGTCTGTCTGTTTGTCTGTCAAGACCCTTTACCTCAAGAACGCGTGGAGGTATCGAGTTGAAATTAAAACTCAGGTATGTAGTCCCTTCTTATGGCGGTAAGTCTCCTCTTTGAGGCGTGGCTGGAAAGACCTCACTGCGTCACGGCACTGCGTGCGGATATGGCACGTTCGGTAGGTATCTGTATCGGATTAAAGCGGAAGAGACGCCCGGGTGTCGCCACTGTGCGGAACGCCATGAGGACTCGGTGGAGCACACAGTCGAGGTGTGCCCTGCCTGGGCGGAGCATCGCCGTGCCCTTGTGGGGGCGATCGGCGGCGGAGACCTCTCGCGCCGGGCTTTGGTTGAGGTCATGGTCGTGAGCGAGGAGGAATGGCAGGCGGTCGCCTCCTTTTGCGAAGCAGTAATGCTAGCAAAGGAGGAGGCCGACTGCATCAGGCAACGGCGCCCTCGCCGTCGCCGCCGGGATTCCGATCCTGATTTTCGGCCATCGTAGATGCGGTCGGTGGGTAGCTCGCTGTCCGACTGTCCGGTAACTGTCCGGACCGAGCCCAAGACGTCGACGACGCGCATTGTTCCCGCGAGCCTCAAGGAGCTGTCAGCAATAGGAGGGGCCCAGCTGGGTCGAAGCCTACTGGGGCCAGGGTTATCCGAAAGGAAACTCGAGCCCCGGTTTGAAGAGGCTAGAAGGAACGGGGTGGGTTTTTATTCAGTAAGAGTCTGAAACTATCTCCCGCTCCACCCAAGAGCGGGGGTTGTCGTTAGATGATTTTTGCCCACCGTAAAAAAAAAGAAAAGGTTTATAGTCCCTCAAGCTGTGAATATCAAACTTCTAAGTTATCAAATAAAAAAAGATACGGCCGTTTATGTCGCAAAAAAACGTATATTTTGAAACTCTCAAAAATCGAAATTCATAGGGTACTTCCCGTTGACCCAGAATCCTTTTTGGCATAGAGCAGGGTCTTATAGCACAGGTATAGGAATAATTCTGCAAACATTAAACTTGTTGTTACCCATGAGACAAAATTTTTTTTTTTTTTTGCAATTCGGAAAAATCTTCGAGACTTCAATCGGGAATTGTAGTTTGCACGGAACCCCCAGTGCGTGAGTCCGACTCGCACTTGCTCAGTTTTTATATTATTGTTAGGCTTGCGTTTGATCACCGTCTCACCTGATGGTAAGCGATGATGTGGTCGACGATGGAGCACGCTTGCCTAGAAGTAAATTAGTTTTCATTATTTCAGACATCGACGTATGATTCATCAATTGCCATCTATAATGTCGAATATTGCCGAAGTTGAAGAAGAGAGTGTCAGGTCATCGTTGACATCGTCTATGGCAAAAATGCCCCCAAGTTAAAAAAAATAACTGCTAAGATGAAATTCCGTATAAATAATATTTTAAATTTATTTTTTAATAATGTTTAAATGAAGGATAATCATGATAAAAATTGCTACAAAAATCAATAAAAGGTTTTACAGATTTATTTTAAAAGAATTTACAATACCGTATGTAACATTGCATTATTTGCGAGTCGACTACAGTGCGTTTCACTTAAGACGTTCCTTTGGCGTAATGTTGGCTCCCCCCTGTCTGTCTACATAAAAAAGAAGGGAAAAAGGAAAGAATTGCCTACTCTACCAAAACTGTTCCCCGAAATGCGAAACGAAATCGATTATAACCCTTCAGATACCGTCAATTAGAGACACAATAGTAAGACAATAGATGCGCGGCCACCGGTGGTCGCTTGGGGATTCATGAATTAACGGTAGTTGCAGCACTTTTTTGAGAATTATAAGGGGAATGGGACTTCATTTAAAAAGATACGATATTGTGGCATGGCGTTTTCGGTATTTGAAAGAATTGCAAGACAAGCAAAACGCAATTGTTAAAAGTAACGAAATAGAAGATAATCTCCCTAATATTAAGTAATTTAATTACTAACAATATTGCAACACTGTTTTTCCGTATTGCCAACATTACGGCAAAGGAACGTCTTAAGTGAAATGCACTGTAATGGGGTATTGATGTGGGTATTTATTTTATGTAGATTTCGATAGTTTACAGTGTGTGATATAACGGGTATAATGGACAGCCCTCCACAAAATTTTAAAGGCTTGCTAAGACAAAACTGTACAACCTTCCACAAGATTTGTTTTTCAGGAAAAGAAAAAAAAAATCAGCCTCTCCATACTAATTTTTTTTTCGTTTCTTCACAAATATTTTTCGTTTCCTGGAAAAATGTTTGTGGAGGGCTGTCCCTTACACCTTGTATTTATAGCATTAAATAATTTTGTAATTTTACTAGCGTAACGCGAAGTAGAAGTTAAAAAAAGGCTATCATTATTATATCTATCCTTGATACGCAAAATACACGCCTTAGCCGAAGTTTAGCGCTTACTCCGTAACCGGGAAACCTTAACAGATTCTAGAGTTACTATCACAATAATTTGTAATATTAAGTATGGATAGTAGAATGGAATAAAATGTAAAACTAATTAAATACTACAGTAGTAAAAAGACTTGTGGTTCTACGTCTAACAAAATACTAAAACGTTTGATTTCAGTCCTTGCAATGGAAAGTATTAGCTGGATTTTTTTTTTATTGATTAGATTTCAATTTTAATTATTAAAACAGGCGCGATCTCGGTAAATTGGTACTAAGTATTTTATTGGAGTAAGTAGTAGCTGGGGTAGTCAAGCTCGGTGAGGCTTACCAAGAACGCTGCCTTAAGATATTTTCTGCCAATTGCAAATCTTAGAGTAAAAATTAAAATGAATAATACTATACGAAGATATGGCTTAAAAGACTTATTACCCTAACCAAAAGATTAAGTAACAAAAAAATACTTTAGTCATTGTCTAGCTCTACTAGCTCAAGCTGTCAAACTACCTGTCAAAAATCAGTGTCATCTTTTCTTTTCTTGAATTTGTTTGGTCCAGGTTTGGTCAAAATAAAATTTTAATAATCACGCACGATATCTCAGGTGTGTAAAAATTGATAACGGCGTCTCAAAATGCTACGTAGCATTGTAGAGTATTATGCTGAACATGAACATTACAGATGTGGGTATTGTAAGCGCCCTGATACTAATTATAGCCATGGTAAGTTTATAAACATAATATACATTTGAGATTGATCTGTTATTGCCATAACATTAAGTCATTATATTGATACAGGTATGTGGGCTCATGCCATGACTGTGAGTGACTATCAAGATTTAATTGATAGAGGATGGAGGCGGTCAGGAAAATATTGCTATAAGCCAACCATGGACGTAACTTGTTGCCCTATGTACACTATACGGTTTGTATTCAATGTAGAATTACTGTATTCATGCTTTTATAAACAATGAAAATTGATACTGAAATGTGTTTTGATTTTCAAATAGATTGACCATAACTTTGAGTGTTAGACATGGTGTTGGCTGCTTGCTGCTCAAATAAATTAATTGTGTTCTGTGTTGGCAAGAAAAGTATGAAGCTAATATTATTTTTGGTACCTAGATGCAGGGCCTTAGAGTTCAAACCAACAAAGTCTCAAAAAAAAGTTTTGAAGCGTGTCAACAAGATGCTAATTGGTCAAGAAATATCGCAGCCATCAGGAGATGGGAGGAGGAAAATGTCCACATGTAGTAGTGGCAGTGAGGTCCTAGCCGAAGGGTTCGAAGAGGGAGGAGAGCAGTTTGTTGAAACTATGAGGGAACATCAGGATATCAACTTGGATATTGTTAACACTAGCCAACTTTCGGACCACAGTGTAGGAGAGGGTGTTGGAGGTATGATTATTTAAATTAAAACTGTTGGAACAGGAATAAAACTACCTAATACCTCCCATGCATAAAGTTATAAGGCAAAAAGTAAATTTATTAGAGTAATGCTTTTCAGGAAAAGCATTTTTGGCATCATAAAAATGGTAATCAATAATCAGTTAAAGATATACCAGAGGCTGGATGTTATAAGAAACAATAATATAATAATTATTATTTTATATTTTTGTAATACCAGTTTACTCAAAAAATATGTTACAACTTTATGCATTGAAGATATAGAAAACCTTCATAAAAGTTGTTTTGCCAGATTTGTTATGTAACTTCACGAATTCATTTAATCAAATCATATACTTACATTCTGCAAGTTACATGAACATGGTGAAGAAATATTCTGATAACAACTGTAAGCAATGACTCATGTTTTAAAACATTTCTTTATTTGAAGTTGAAGGTATTATTGAATATTGTCATGCAATTTAGAAGTTACTAGAATGAATTGGAATTTTTATATGATTTCACTTCTATTTTCAGATGTCACGGTTCAAAAAGATGTTACGAAACCAGATCAAACCAAATCTACAGCCCCTAAGGAGAAAGTTGTAAAAAAAGGTTTGTGTTATTTTATTAAGAAGCCTACAAAACGGAATGTACAAAACAAAAAGGACTTTAAAAGGTAGTTGACAGTTAAACAAAAAGTTTTAAAAGAAATCTGCCCCTGATAGTTAAAAAGACGTATCTAACAATAAGTAAAAACGGATAAAAAAGGTTTTAATGAATGAAATGGGAAATCGGGCCTTTTTTCCTTGTGTTAAAACCGCACTGGAGAGTGTTAGCAAAATATTAAAAATACAGGCAGATGTGCTTTTTTTTTTCCTGATTCCAGCAATGTTTAAAACAAAAATCTGGAAAAAATGTTAGATGCGTCTTTTTTTACTAACGGGGGCAGAGATGTTATAAATACCTATAGCTGTGCTAATTTACTGTCACAAGTCTGTTTACTACCTCAGATAATGAGAACAATAGTTGGACCTTAATTCATGAATCCCCAAGCGACCACCGGTGGCCGCGCATCTATTGTCTTACTATTGTGTCTCTAATTGACGGTATCTGAAGGGTTAATATTAACTCAAATGAGGAGCCGTACCCACTCTGGGTCCAATGACCAACGTCTGTCTGTGGGAGAACCTTCTCTCTCTCTCTCTCTTGTATTTTGATTTGACGTAAGACTCAAGGGACTGCAGTGGTCCTCCCACAAATGGACGTTTTCGATTGTGATTGTGTCTCTAATTGACGGTATCTGAAAACTTATGTTATCAGCTGCCCCCGTTAGTAAAAAAGACGCATCTAAAATTTTTTCCAAATTTTAGTTTTAAACATTGCTGGAATCAGGAAAAAAAAGCGCATCTGCCTGTATTTTTAATATTTTGCTAACACGGAGAGTGTTAGCAAAGTTTTAACACAAGGAAAAAAGGCCCGATTTCCCGTTTCATTCATTAAAACCTTTTTTATCCGTTTTTACTTATTGTTAGATACAGTGCCGTAAATAGGGCGGTGCCAGCAGTGCCCAGGCACAGGGCGCAGTTCCCGAAGGGGCGCAAAAATTATATACCTAGTCCTTTTTGTTTGCATTGTACTTTTTCTAGGGGCGCAGTTATAGAAGCTCGCACTGGGCGCATAAAAGGGTGGTTACGGTACTGGTTAGATACGTCGTTATAACTATCAGGGGCAGAGCTACTTGCATCTTATGATTAACTTTTAATTTTAAAAAAAAACTTTCAGAATCGGGTCCTGATCCAAATAAGGCGCCATGTAAAAAAGCCAAACAATTGAGGAGGGAGCGGAAGTTAGAAAAACTAAAAGAGAAGGGTATTGATGTAACCGCTATAAATATCCAGCAAAACAAGGAAAAACAAATAGAGGATTTCATTAATGAGTTGCCCGATGATGTCAAACACAAACTAGAGGTACTCAATCAATGCTACAATCGTATTTATGTTTCCCATTGTCAGTTTTTTGTGCTGACATTTGAGTACTTTATATTGTACTCAGTAATGCTAAGGTAGATCATTAAACGTTTGATGTTTTCCCAATCTCAGTACTTAAATATGAATTGTATTTTTTATTAACTGGCCTTTTTTTTACTACTTATAACTCCTAATGGATCACTCAAATGTTCTCATGTCTATGTCGTGGCCAGATCTTAGAAATTGATCACTTCATGATATGGCCAAGTAATATTGGCCAGATCATTTTAAACAGATCATTTTAAGTTTAATGATATTTCAATCTTCGTTTGGCCTACTTTCTTTAGACTTTTTATTATCCTTGAAATCCTACATCAACAATATGGAATAACGAGGATTGACATATCATCAAATGTTAACGTTTAAACAATCCGGCCTGTTTTTGTTGGCCGTATTATAAAGTGATCAATTCTAAGATCTGACCACAACATCTACATTATTAGTTTTCTCGTATTTTTTAGATAAAACTCGTCAGGACAACACCGCCGAGCCCAGAATGGCTAGCAACAGCTAAGGAGACCCATGAAGTGTATGTCAAATATCAAATGACAATTCACGATGACAAGCCAGACAAATGTACGGAACCCAAGTTTAAGGACTTTTTGGTACAGAGTCCATTGTTGGTGAGTCATAGGTGGTACTTCTAAAGACTAGGATTGATCGGAGTAGCGTGTTTTGGTCGAAAGAGTTATCACGACCTTGGTACGCAAAAAGCAATAAATGAAAACAGCTGGGTTTTAGTCAGTGAGTCTTTTTTTATGGTGGGGAAAATCATTCGACGAATCTAATGACAACCCCCGCTCTTGGGCGGAGCCGAAAATAGTGTCAGACTCTTACTGACTTTTTAGTCAGTAGAACTAGGCTAGAAGGAATGGGGTGGGTTTTTACCCACCCCGTTCCTTCTAGCCTTCATACTGGGGCTCGAGCTACTCTTTCGAAACTAACCCTGGCCCCAGTAGGCTTCGACCCGGCCGGGCCCCTGCTGTTGCTATCAACTCCTTGAGGCGCGCGGGAACAGTGCGCGCCGTCGTCGACTTTGGCTCGGTCCAGACAGTTACACGACGGGTCAGTGAAAGTCTGACACTTGCTCTCACTTCACCTAGAGCAGGAGGATTTATTTAATGACTAGCTTTCCGCCCGCGGCTTCGCCCGCGTGGACTACAGTTTATATCGCGCGGGCAGAGACCCGTGCTCAGCAGTGGAATTATAGGTAGCCTATGTGTTATTCCAGTGTCTCTTCCACCTACCTACCAAATTTGATCTAAATCCGTTCAGTAGTTTTTGCGTGAAAGCGTAACAGACAGACAGACGTTACTTTCGCATTTATAATATTAGTAGGGATTTCCAACAATCTCCAAACTAAAAAGTCAAAAGTTAGATTGACCATTGTTGTTATAACTGCGGCGATTATAAATATCGCTTTGTCACATCACAAGGCTTTGTAGTTCCAATTCAATGCGGTAGGTGTCGCTCATACTTTAGCCAACTACATACTGATTTTTCTTTCCATGAAGGATAAATTAATTTAATAATTTAACATTGTAAATAATTGTGCGGGATTAAAGGGATATTCCGGAAGAAATTAAACTATTGATATTCATTGCAAGTTAGACGAACTTTAATTTGGTATTAATAGTTTGAGGATTTTACAACAAGTGAAATGTCATTGAACCCGGTCACATTACGAACTAATAAGGTAGTTTCTAGCGTCAAAATAACTACATTTTATTTAGTCCGTATTTTAGATTATAAAAAAATATTGGACTCGTATTTTTTCTTTTTTCGATTAAACAAAAAATAACAAAGCTGTAGCCCATTAAAGTTACGTGTGACGTCACCTCGTACGAAAAATGCAGCACGGCGTGACGTTACACGTAACTTTACCAAAATCTTTGTTATTTTTTGGACTAATTAAATTTTTTACGGCAACTAGCCTATTAAAGCTTAATAGACGCCTTGCTGCTATGCGATGTTGAAAAGGCGTTACGAAGATGAGAAGTGCCTGTAAAGCAGCGGATTGATGTAGGCTGATGATGATAACGCTCCAACAACAATAATACGGGAATGAACATCTGGGGCCTAACAGCTAGAGCCCCATAACAATTCGGAGCATTATTTTTTTTATGGTGGCCAAAATCATCCAATGACAACCCTCGCTCTTGGGCGGAGCGAGAGATAGTGTCAGACTCTTACTGACTAAAGACCCACCCCGCTCCTTCGTGCTTTTATACCGGGGCTCAAGCTACCTTTCAGATTAACCCTGGCCTCAGTAGGCTTCGACCCAGCTGGGTCCCTGCTGCATTCGGAGCGTAATTTGATATACTTTAACTATTAATTCACGAGGCTTTTGTTGTTACGTAGGAAGAACACAGAGAGAATGGTCCCCGCTGCGGCTACGGCTCGTTCCACCAACAGTACTGGCTGGACGGGAAGATTATTGCTGTGGGCGTCATAGATATCCTGCCCAAGTGCGTCTCCTCTGTTTACTTCTTCTACGACCCTCAGTATATGAACCTGACGCTAGGAACCTATGGTGCTTTGAGGTGAGAAACTGAATAAAAACATAATAATATACACAGACACTTAATACACATTTTTTTTTCCAAAATTTTATGAAAGTATTTTACCTACATACATTTTTCGTTTTATTCTAGAGAGATCGAGTTTACAAGACATTTGCATTCTGTGTGTCCAGAAATCCAGTATTATTACATGGGCTACTACATCCATTCTTGCTGTAAAATGAGGTATAAAGGAAACTTTTTCCCATCGGATTTGGTGTGTCCAGAGACTTACAAATGGTTTCCATTAGTCGATTGTATTCCCAAGTTAGAGGCTTCGCCGTACTCAAGGCTAGACCCCGATCTCGACAGTGTGGATGAGAACTTTCCTAAGGAGAGTGATTTGAACTATATACCGATATGGGTGAATGGTGCGGTGATGCTGTACAAGGCGTACAAGAGGCATGCAGCCGGCAAGAAGAGCGGCAACCAAACTAGCGAGCTCATAGAGTATGCGCGTCTTGTCGGCACTAAATCTGCCAAGAGTCTAATTTTAGTGCGGTAAATAAGGTATTTTTTTAACGTAATAGTCAATAAAATGTTGTATTAATTTGTTTTACTAGGTATTAAAGTCACGAAATCCTTGCTGTTAAGTGGAATTTTAATGTTAATTGACCCAAAGTACATGAGTAGATAAACCGTACAGAGGCAAAGCTTCAAACAGTGAGTGACCACCGTCCGCTTGTTGCGTACAATACTCAACAAGTGGACGGTGGTCACTCACACAATCCCCCGCGCACTTGTAGTAGTGCAACCGATTCGAGCGGTTGTGAAGCTTTGCCTCTGTACTGTTTATCTACGCATGTGCCCAAAGCATGGAAATGTACTGTACTTTTACAAACCACACTTACACAAAACATTACGGCGTGATACTTTTGCTTTTAAATATCCGGTTTTGGAAGTTGAGGACCACAAATGGTAATGTAAATGTCTACATAATATACGTAGTTTAATGTATCAATTAACGAAGCGTAAATCTTGGCGTCTTAATAAACATGTCGCTCTTTTGTTATGAACATGAGAACGTCGAATAGTTGGTAATAGACCTTGTAAAGGGAATGGCTGTCACACTACTGTGCCGCGTCAAAGATCATGTGAAGTCCGTGTAAAACTATCTATGAACGTAAATAGATGTATTTATTTATATTTTATTAAAGAGACAAAGCTCTGCATTGTGCGCCGACCACCGCTTTAGTGGATAAAGTAAATTGTGTTCGTTATGTGTTTGTCTAATTATATTTTTAATTATTCCACTTGTCTATGTCACCGGATTATTGCTAACACGATTTAGAGGATAACACAATCTAATAAATCTTAATTACTTACATTAGGTATATCTCCGAGTTTTTATACAATACATGCATTCATAATATTTTTTCTAATTCTTTAATTCTACGCTTATCTTGCTTTTAATCCTTTCCTTTAGGGTTTCCTTTGTGAAATAGGTTTTCTGGGTTCAATTCTATCTAAATTCCATACTTTATAATTTATCGAATTATTATAAACTTTCAGTGTTTAAAATAATCCGGTCTTATCCATAAGATAAATAATGTAAAAAGTCTGTTGAAATATCTTAGGATAAAATAAGGCAATCGTTTTTGTAAGTACCGGTTTTTTTTTTCATTTGAATCGGTCACTAGATAATCTATTATTCAATGAATGTTTCTTATCACATGATTTCAAAAAAAAAATAATTAATTAAAATAATACTAGCGAAATAATGACTATTTTATTATAAGTAGGCCTCAAAATTTAAAAAAAATATACAATGATGTTAAATACATGAACATTTACAATAATATGAATGACCTAAATATAATGTTATGTTAACATAGCATACACATAACATAGCTGGACACCATTTTTTATTAAATCGCCTCTGCCATTTAAAGTAAGTTTTTATGTAAAATAAAAATAGTGTTATGTTTATATCCCACCTGATATAAAACAACAGATGTAATGTAACATTACGTTGTGTGTACTTAATGGCTTTATGTTTAACCCTTCAGATACCGTCAATTAGAGACACAATAGTAAGACAATAGATGCGCGGCCACCGGTGGTCGCTTGGGGATTCATGAATTAATTAAATAATTAACTAGTCATGTTAACATCCTCTAGTTTGCGTTTGTTTGAGGTTCCTTGCAATATATTATAATTTTAATTACTTACGTTGTTTTTTTTAATTGAAACTTCCTGCTACTAATACTTACTAACGTTATTATTGTTTCAGCAACCAAATATTTTGGTCTAACTTTCTTTATTTGATTTGAAAATTAATTTAGAAAAATGTACAGGTAGGTACCTAACTATTTTGCTAAATAAATATCATTCATCCGATGTCTGATTAGATAAAAATATAGGTATCTATCATTTGCGGAAAATCATCTTGACAAAACCCGCTCTTGGGTGGAGCGGGAGATAGTGTCAGACTCTTACTGACTAAAAACCCTATCCCGTTCCTTCTAGCCTCCATACCGGGGCACGAGCTCCCTTTCGGATAACCCTGGCCCCAGTAGGCTTCGACCCAGCTGGGCCCCTCCTGCTGATAGGTATCTATCTTGTGTTCCAAAGACCACTTTGAAGCTCCTTCAAAATCCTCTTTCAAATCTTGCGGGATTGTTCGAAAGATTTACCGCTACCCTGGACAAACAACAAATGAAAGGAATACGGCCGAGTTTTAGTAGGTAAGTCTACAATCTCTCTCGCTTCACCCAGAGCGGGAGCAATTTTTTGCCTAGCCTTTCTCCTTCCAAACCTTTGGTCTTCGTCAAACTTGATCGGACAGGAAGGGAAATCAACCAAGTCATAAAATCTGACAAAAACTTTTATTAATGACTAGCTTCTGCCAGCGGCTTCACTCGTGTGAAAGTAGGTTCCTCCATGCAATTTTGGACACTCGCTTTACCCCCAAATAGGGAGTGAATTTTGGAAAATACTTTCTTAGTGCTAGCCTACGTCATAAAAGAAAACTTTGTGCACCACACTCTTAGTCCCAGTAGGTAGTTTCGGCTGTGCGTTGATATATCAGGGCAGCCCCCCCTAGCCAAGTTACAACCGTTTCGCTTGCGTCTAACGCCTCGAGTTGGCCACGCCCCCGATTCTTTTGTTCTGACCACGTGACTGAGCATTGAGATGACGTCATTCCCGTGCATTTGAAGTTTTCTACTTGCGTTTACGATTCCAAATTATCAACTTGGCTAGGGGTATCTACAGTTTCTCCTTTTATATAGGTATATGGTTACACGTTTGATAATTATGTATGAAATGAAAGGCAATGAAATGTAGGTACAATACAATTTTATTTACATTATTTGAAATGTCCTCCCCTATTTTGAATAGGTCTACATGATTTTAATCGACGCGACCAGTCATCGATCGTGCAGGACTCACCACAGTCATAACTTGGTATCTGTTTCTGCCACTGCTTTAACCAGAGACTCGAGACACTCCAAATTCTGACGAGGCCCGCGGACTTTCTCCTCCAAATATTTCCATATCTTGTAGTCCGTGGAAAGTTAATTTTCCACAGGCGGTCAACCAGCTTTGCATGCTTTGTGCCTTAAGAGCTGGTGCAGAGTCCTGTTGGATTATCCAACGTTTGTCTATTATTGGATATTGTTTTACATACTTATTTTACACGGGTTTTAAAAACACTTTTGCCATGTTTGACGCAAATAAACTCTTCCTTTCTTTCTTTCTTTTTCTCATCAATTTTATTTAAACTCCGGCCACCGGCCTCATCAGGAAACACCGGCCCTCAGTGTTTCCCAGCCGACTACACTACGAAGAAATTCTGAAACAAATTCAGAGGTCAGTCCCGTTAAAAGTGCTTCCATCAAACTTGTAATGGTCAAATCATATGAGTACCATGCATTTTCTGGTTGGTTGTTTGAGATGATCTTTTGAGGAAATAACTACCCTGTCCAGTCAGTGCAAGCATTTGTCAGTATTCGAAAAGCGCAACTCAGGATTATTTAGGAGCTCAACGACTTGACGAATAATACCAAAGAAAGCACATTTTGGTAGGCCGCATAAAGTACCTACTCAAACTGTCAGTTAAGGGATGTTAAAATTACTAAATAAAAAAACAATCCACATAGGTATTTACCACATTTACAGATACCTACCTAGTAAAAGAAAATATACAAAAAAACAATACTTTACAAAGTAAATTGACGTCAAAATTAATTATTTAAAATATAAACGTAAATTGTAAAATAAAAATGGAAAAAGAAAACGTCAAATTGTAAAAAAAACATTGCCAAATTGCAGATAAAATAAAAATTTCATATTATAAAAAAAGTAAATTGTTAAATTAAAAAGAGTTCCTATTAGGTTCGTTGGGACCATCGGTTAGGACTAGGACCGTGTTTAGGTAGACGATTCTACTGGTTCACTTTTTTGCTCACCTCAGTAAAACCTGATGAAAATGAAACTCCAAGCCAAACAATGAATGACGAAGGATAATGCCCTCGCTGGACTCTCGGAACATCTATGCGCGTTCGCTACATCATTGCTTTGAGCATATCTCTTAAAAAAAAATTGCTTATTATAAAAAAACGTGTATTTTTTTCTTCCTTATTCTTCATTTCCTATTTGATCTTTCCGGCCTAAACTTTTGTAAACACTCGTTCAAAAACCGATGTTTTACAGTAAGCTTTTAATCCCAGATCTTCATTTAACACTTTTTTGACCTTGGTTCTGTTTAACTCCATCTGAAGAGAACACGCACTCTTCAGATAGAGTTAAACAAAACCACCAATTTTTTTTTCGCTCAGGATCTCACTGGATTCGCGCCTGCCGCCTGCACTACTTTGATGACCACTTGTCCTACATAGGGATTTCAATCCCGCATCAAAATTGCGATCCCGCATACCTGTGGGCTTGAAGTCATAAATCCTCCGGATCCCGAGGGATTTGCTGATTAGGATTATCTATACTTATAATAAATCTGTAGAAGTGAAAATTCTGTACATTGAAAAATCGGCCTTGCCATACAAATTGTCCAATCAAGTTTATAATTTAGCATGGTGAGGATGTTTTTTTTTTCGTTTCCTAAAACAAATCTTATTTATTTATGTACACACAAACACTTAAAGACAAATAAGGATAAAAGAGTACAAAGTATCTTGTGGAAGGTTGTTCAGTTTCGTCTACTGAGCAAGCCATTAAAGTTTGCGGAGGGATGTCCCTAACACCTTGTATAAGTCTAAGTGCAGTGCAATAAGAGTCGCTTTATGAGCAAGTCTATTGAAAAAATAATTTGTTTTTTCTTTGCAGTTTTCTGTCTACTGAACACGTTGCCGATAGAGATCATATCGAGCTCCTGCATTGTTGATAAGGTTTTGATATATCTAAATACACGTGATACACGTGTGATGAAACACTGATAGTACGGGATAGATAGAAAGAAAGAAAAAAGAAAAAGAAGATCATCGTTATCAACACTTATCTCCTATCAAAAACATTGAAGATGTCCGGATATGCAAATAATTTATCTATGGTGTTACGTAATCATGAGTGCGGTGTGGTGCTTAGGTACCTAAATCGTCTCAATTTTTTGAGGAATCATAAACCTAGAGGTCTACTTAGTATATCAGATATCACCATTATCATCATCATTTCAGCCGAAAGACGTTCCCTGTTGGAAAAAGGCCTCTCCCAAGCGTCGCCACAACGACCGATTCTGTGCGTCTCGCATCCACCGCATTCCCGCGACTCTTGGTTTTTGTCGAGGTCGAATCGTCGGTCCACCTTGTGGGAGGCCTTCCAACGCTGCGTTTTCTAGTGCGATGTGCCACTCTTGATCGTTTTGGCCTCACAGACCATCACATATATCTTTAATTCACATGGGTAAGTTCGGAAGACTAGAGGTGACCCTGATGTATCAATTAATTGTTTTTTTTTGACAAACGTACAAACACCAACGTCAAAAAAGGTGTTATGGTAAAAAATTAAACAAATTGGAGATAAGTTCACACGGACGCGTAATAATTCTGTGGGTTCTTTATTTTTGTAATCCTGACATGGAATAAATTGATACCGAGATCTTGTCCCGTATCCAGAACTGGTCTTGCAACGTAAGTCTTCACCGTTCACGAGAAAACGAAAACAAAAACTACAACATTGCAAACCACTTGGGAGCAATGGCTCCGATTCTTCGGTAATCGTATTTGCTTGATTAATCATCGTGTGAGTTCTAGGTACAGTAGGGTTATAGGTTATAGGTACCATTATGCTGCTAATAGGTGAAGTACCTACCTATAACTGTAATAACCTAACTTCCTAACGACATTCTATGTGATTAGGTATTAGGAAAATTATGTAGGTACTTATGCAAGAAGGCAAAATATAGCCACAGTCACTATATTTAGCAATATTATATCTTGAATATTAAACTACACAAGACATTGTTAATAAATAATTTAAACCACTTTGAATTAAAAAGATAATTATTAGAACGGCCCTCAAATTTAAATTATGCCGCCGATACTGAGGATACTAGCATTTATTTAAAAAATATTTTCACCGAGATCGGGTTCGGTTTGGGGCAGAATATTGAATTTTGATACCTAGGCTGAATTTAATTATGATAGTGATGGTAATAAATGTATTATTGTAGTTAAATTTTAATATTACGTTTTAAAGTATATTGTGTTGAATGATGTAATGAAATTATTATTATTATTAAATAACTTTATTGTATTTTTTATTTAATTAATTTATACTTAGATAATTAAATTAACACTTCAGATACCGTCAATTAGAAACACAATAGTAAGACAATAGATGCGCGGCCACCGGGTGTCGCTTGGGGATTCATGAATTAAATTAAAATAATGTTTTTTCATTTGAGTTTTCAACTAATAGATTTTCGACTTTTCAATATAGGTATGTACCCATTTTTTTTTTATAATAACCAGAAAAATACTTCCAAAAACACTTCCCAATTGTATAATCATATACTTAGTTGTTCTGTTAACAGCAGACTGATTACACACCTGTTTATACTGAGACACTGATGAGTGACATGTGACATACACCAGACATGACAAACCACCAGAACTTTTTATTCTTTTGCCGTCAATATTCTATGAACCTTAAAATTTAACAATCTGAACCGCGTTTTCTCAAAATCGCAGCTCTATGGGATGACATAAAATAAAAATAATATTCCACAACTATCACACAACGCGCCGTCTAGTCCCAAGCTTAGCAGAGCTTGTGTTAGGTATGGGTACTAGAAAACTGATAAACATAGGTACTTATCTAAATAATCTATACTATAGATAAATTACACCCAGACACAGAACAAATGATTAGGTATTGTATGAAACTGTATCAATGTATTTAAATATATAGGTACTGACTATTCTTAAAGATGCTTCATATTTTTAAGATCTTGTTTATGTGAAACAGCCACTTTCATTTGTGTCTCAACACTGATGTAACTCTTAGGCTTATAATTTTTTGCGCAATAAATGATTAATTTAGTATTCATCATCAAAATCATTGTTTATAGATCAATGTCATATTGTTTCTGGCTTGACATGGGAAAGGGCTTTGGCTTGACCTATGCTACCAGAGGCAAAACAGGTAAATACGACCACCTAACGAAACATATCAGTCAGCTAGTAAAACCTGCAATAACTGCAGCAAAAATAATCCCATGAATTCCATATTATAAAACCTATGTCAAAAAAAGTATGAAACAAAGTTTCAATGGTTAATTTTTTTATTGTAATTTTTTAAATTTGTTGCTTATTTAATGTTCCTGTTTATTGTTTTATTTATTCTAATAAATTAATTGTTTTTTTTTTAACAATTAAGTCTAACCTATAACAAAGAACAATTACATTGATTTATGCGATTATTACTGCTACAGAGGACATTACGACTGTCATTTGTACATAAGTAATAGGAGGGTTGCATAGGTATGAGACGCCATTGTAGAAATTCAATAGAAGGCACCTGATCAATGAATATCCCTAGACCGAAAAGCATGCCTACAACCTGTCATTTATTTAACTGAGATTTAAGTCGCGATCTTAAATTATGTAGTTAAAAACTGTCAGTTTCATTGCTGAAGGATAGTAGTGTCTCAATACGTTTTGGACTTTCACTTCACTAATTTCTAGAATCTTTGGTCTAGGATCTTCTACTCAAGGTAAGGCAATGCACTATAAAAACCGCGATGGTCGCTAACACAATAAAGCGGCAAGTTTTTATTTATTTTACTTGCTACTGTGTAGCGTAGCCGCGTAGCGAACAGGTTTGCGTGCATCCACTCCACTGCCTAATTAATCGTGGCTACGTTTATCCTTTTTCTAGCAGAGTGCCTAGTGCGAGTTTGTTTTACATGTTTATGACGTTCGGTGCTCCGATTGGCCAGATCCAAGCTCTTAACCAATCAGAGAGCCAAACGCCTTCAAAGTTGCGGTGGTCGCGTTTTAACGTGAAAAAACTAGCCCTACGAACCCTGATCTAAGGTTTTTATTTCTGTGCAATGTTGCACGATGAAGTTGCTGTATTAATTGCGTGGTTCAAGGTTAGCAATCTAGATGAAATCTAGGCAACAACGAATATAGCTACATAATCATCTGAAAAACGAGAACTAATTGCTGGGAAATAATAATTTCCTATACCAGAGATACGCAAGCACTAACTGAGCCTAATTGGACGTAACGTGAACGTGACGCAGAACTGTGCATTCATAATGGCTGTTAAGTATGGCAACAAAAAATGTAAATTAAAAGATACAGTCGTATTTTATAAAACATTTGAATATCTATAGTAAAATACTTATTTAGCTAATAATTAATATTGAAGAAGATGGCCTTGTTGATCTAGTGGGGTCAAGGGCTTCTGCTAAAGTTGTCAAATAAAAAATAAAATCCCGTTTTGACATTTGTATTTTGGCTACCTAGCGGCTTGTCCGGTGTAGTGTAGCTACTAACTACTACATACATAGGACCCCTAATTATTATTTTGTTTCGTTCCAAGTTACATTTTAGGGACTTTCTCAAATGTCAAAATGAGCCTTTTGTTTTTTAACGAGTTTAATGTAGTTGTTTTTATTATTACAAGCTTTTATTTAGTTTCACCTGTCCCGATGTTTGTCTGAAATCAGATCTTGCAAATTAAATTTGACCCACTTCCCGGTAACCGATTGAGCTGAAATTTTGCATGCACGTATAAATTAGATGACAGTGCAAAATTATTATAACATAAAGCTGATCTGATGAAGGTATCTATAGGAATTTGGTAGTTAAACGACACAACCCCATCGAGTTCGGGCTCGTATGATACGTCTTGACGAGTATTAATTATATAGGTTTACCGCGCTATAAAAGCTTGCTATGAAAATCTTATTTTGGGTGAGCACTAAATCAGTAAGTTAGTTAGTTAGTGTTACCGACTAAAACCTACCCTTCTGTTACCCTTTGCGACACAAGCCGCGGGAACTGTTTCGAACAAAACCAAAGCGAGTATGGTTTTTCATAAGTTATTTCTTTCTTTCATTTAATATCTATGCCTGGTAGCTGGCACCGAACTCGTTCCATAATCAAAGACTCGCTCATATTATTTAGACCTAGATAAACATACTCGCCCAATGTTTTTAGCCCTAAGCCCACTCGCCCTTATTATTTAGACCACTGATTATTATTTAAATCACTGGCGAAACACAGTAGCAAAACATAATGCATAAGCAGGTTTTTTTCAGGTAGGAATGCGGGATATCATCCAATGACTTCTCCCACTCCAAAGCGGAGTGAAAATTCTTGTTACACTTTTACTGGCTTTTTTTTTAGGTGGGTAATCATCTAACGACCTCCCGCGGCCCCAGTAGGTTTCGACTCTGCTTGACCCCTACGGTTTGTTGACACCTCCTGGCGTGGAACAGTACGCGCGCCGACTTGGGTTGGTTCGGGCGGTTACCGGACGGTAGGCTGGGGCCGCGTGAGGGCTGTTACCTCGCCAGTGCGACCGCCTCCTTTGCTAGCATTACTGCATCACAGAAGGAGGCGACCGCCTGCCACTCCTTCTCGCTCTGGACCATAGCCTGTACCAGGGCCTGGCGTGAGAGATCGCTGCCACCGGTCGCCCCCACGAGGACACGGCGGTGCTGCGCCCAGGCGTCGCACATCTCTACCGTATGACACCAGGGCGTTTCTTAGGCACAAATCCGGTGCAGGAACCTCCCGTACTAACTATGTCCGGTGAGGACCTGCGTCATACGGCAGGTAAGGACGCCGTGTTGTCTTTCCAGCTACTCCACAGAAGAGACTTACCGCCATATTCATAGATATAAGAAAGGGATTTCTATGGCCATAATTGTGGCGTGCCCAGATTTTTCTGACTAAAAGCATAGATGCTCCTTCTTTGCCCTTGGCGTTCCAGGATTATGGTCATGTGTTTTCCTTTCTTACTTCGGCCTGTAAGCTGTAACCCTGTCATTATGGAATAGGTACAGGCGTAATGTTGTTATTTACAGGCAGAGCGAAGGTAGAACAGGATGTTACAAAAAGCAGTTTGTGATTCTAGTAGTTTTATTTTCCTTATTTACTTAACAGAGCCTAGGTAGTCCACCTGTTAATACATAAATCATTAATCAAATCCAGGGCATAATACTTGACTGCTTATAAGTATTTTTATACTGAACTATGGTTTGCATAAGTTTATTGATATGACAAAAAACAACCTGTTATCCTGTCCCAATGTTTGTTCTTTCATCAAATCTTGTAAATTAAATTTGACCCACTTCCCGGTTGAGCTAAAATTTTACATGCATATGTAAATCAGATGACAATGCAAAATTATTATGACAAGGAGCTAATCTGATGATGGAACCGGAAGGTGGCTATAGGAACTTGGTAGTTAAACGACACAACCCCATCGAGTTTGGGCTCATATGGTTTGTCTTGACAAGACGTATTTTAATTATATTGGTATACCGAGCTATAAAAGATGGCTATAAAAAAATGATTTTCATTAAAAGCTTGTTTCAAATAACGTCAAGATCAACTTTCGATTAAGTACATGTTAGTCCGCGGTACTAAAATAACAAGCATTTAGCATGTCACAGTAATCATCTTAAAATCAGTGGCTCGTGGCTAAATAATGAAAGTAGTTGTCGATCTACAAGTTCAAGCGACGCTTTCCGAGTTTGGGCCGTGGATGGGTCCATTCATTACATAATATCATCATCAGCCTTTTTAATGTTCCCACTGCTAGGACTCAGGCTTCCTCTCTAGGAGAGGGAATGGGCCGTAATCCACCACGCGTGCCCAGTCCCAGAGAGGAGGCTTGAGTCCCAGCAGTGGGAACATTGAAAGGCTGATGATGAATATGCGATATGCCAGGGATGCGGGATTGTTCGTAAGAGTTACCGTGGCCCTGGAACGCAAAGTGAAGAACACAGGTGGGTTGTAGTCAGCAAAAGTCTGACACGATAAGGTCTATCGCGTGTGAATTTCAATATCTTCGTATTTCTAGGGCCGGTAACTCTACATAGTTATGAATCCTATGATATCAGGGTTAATCTATGAGGAATGCGTTCAACTAGGTACTATAATGTCTAGACTACGCTAGCTAGAACCTTATCTAAGTGGTGCAGCCGGCTCTTCGTGGAAGCTCTGTATACGACCCGCATACTACCCCAGATAGGACCTAACCTAACCAACCTATCTACCTAATCTATTTTTTAAATCGCTTTTAGGAACTAAGCTTTATTAAGAGTTCTTATAGGTTTTAATGAGCTTGAGAATAGATAGAAACTTTTGAGAATTTAAAATGCAAGAGTGAGCGAAGTGAACTCGAGTATTTTGGCATCGTGGCTGGAAAGGACTAGTTCATTTCTTTTGTTCAGTTATAAAAAATACAGATGGGCAATTCTCGTATTTAGAAGGATCGTTTGCATACTCATCTCAGATTACAAACTGTCAGAAACTCCTCGAATTTTTAATACATTTTTACATCTTCTGTTAATTTTTCTTCAGTAAATATGAAAGTTGTATTCATTGTAGGTTGCAAGAACGAACAAATATAGTGATTTCGAAAATTTTAACATTCTAAGTTTATATTTTACAGACGTAAGGGGTTTTCAGCTACAAAATATTGCTTACGAAATAAAATTTTAGACTTCTTGCGTTAGATTAAAAAGTACTTTCAGCAATCTTCCAGGGTGAACTGATTCTTAAGCCACTAATGCGTGGGCATTGGTCTGGTCCAGTATGTGCTTTCTATGTATATGTGGAGCTGGAAACGTCAAGGAGAACATCATAATATTTCAAGTTCTTTGCTAAAATGCCAGCAGAATACCCAGACTGGACTTAAACACTAATATTATCTTATAGTTTTGTAAATTATTTGTAAAATTCCTGCAGTAACGATACTAGTAAACAATGATTGATTTGATATGCAAAGGTTGTAATTACAATTATTTGTCTAACTTGCCCTCCTTGTAATTTTCTATTGTTATTATGGTACTGTGGCTGCATGGATTAGGAGTACCTACCTATCTAGAACTTAGATCTACTGCAGAAACACTTGCTTGAAGTCATCTTTAAGTACTCTACTCAACTAGACATATTTACTTGGTAGTTAAAATTAAAGGAATTTAAATTAGGAATCATATCTTAAATCTTAACTTGGAGTTACATAATCGAAATGAGTTTAAAGGCTAAGATCAGGTTTTGTTTGACGAGTGTCAAGCACTCGACACTTATAAGAAACTCGATGCTCGTCTAGTCTTTTCGCATGAATACACACATCTTTATACACTCTATTTACTTAGCGGGTCATTTCTCCAAAAGTAGATAGCCTAAGTCGCTAGATACTATCTACATAGATACGGCTGCAATAGCAGTAAAGTATGCGACAAAGGTTTTAAGTTACGACGTTGATGCTAATGCCCATTGACGATCGGATGTTTTGAAGTGGCACGCGAGGTGAGGCCTTCGCTGATTGCAGTGTGCGGATCTAAAAGCAAGCGACGATCTACCATCGTCGGAGGAAGGCAGTCGCAGAAAGACAAGCGTGCGCGCAGCTCGCTAGTACAATTCGCAACCTCCGGCGACACGCGTGCGTGCTTACAGTGCGGCTGTTCTGTGCTCTCCATGTTACGTGCATAATACAACAAAATGAAATTCCATATTAAAATATTCGGTAAGTTGTTATTCAAGAATACAAAGGTTTTAATAGAAAATTAATTGACGCTGTAGCGAAGGTCACTAGAGAAACAATAAGAAATAATAATTGCAGACACATTATAATTAAATCCATCATCAACACAAATGACAAGATAATCCATGAGCACATGCCATCAGATTTGGCCGGTAATTCCTTTAAAGTGTGTTTTTGTCTAGAAAAGTTTAGTAATTGCTATAAATTGTTGTTTTGATCATAAAGTAAGCGCAAGCGAGAGGTGTTGTTTAAAGGTAAATTATCGTTAGTGACCGTCAGATACCCAACAGTGACTTTTTGCTTGTTAACTTGCTTTGTATATTTACAGTTCTATAAGGTCGAAGTTTTTCTTGGATACTTACTCATAGGATTTAAAAAACAAAAAACCATATTTTAAAATAAAATATCGATCTTTTTTGCCAAACAAATAATATATATGTATAAGTTTACCACCCTAAATAAGAAGTTAGATACGATGGATCAAATGTATGAGCGTGTTTCATCCCGAATCTTCTTGCTTATGAAAATCGGCTACACGAGCGCTTTTCATATCCGTGCGAGCTGAAAAAAATGTTGTCTTGATTCCGTGGTGTTGTTGTATTCAACATTTGTGACATTTGTTTTGTCACACAAGCTAGGTATATTATACATATTCTGATTTAAAAATATAAACATTGCCCCCTCCGGCAGGCACAATAGCCTCCAACTCGTGTACAGCTGAAATAACATGTCAAATAAAAGCGCTCAGTACATAGTTATTCAAATATGTCTTTTTTTATGTATTCAACACTATCAAGAATCGTGCCAAGATAGCTATTTTTATATAATACATTTATTATTTTACCTGTATTTGTAAGAATACACTGATTTTTAATTACGTTTTTAGTAATACAGGTTTTTTTTTAGTTATTTCTCGCTTTGTGTATATTGAAACATAAATGTAGCGTGGATGATTGAATAATGCCGTAGCTAATTTGTTTTGTTATTGTGGTGGTCACATTTGAGTGATGGTAACACATTGGAACAACATTGTTGATTTCGATATGGTAAATGAAAATTAATTTCAGAGAAATTGGTTTGGTGCGGAAAAATCACAAAATAAAAAACGAATACTCAATGAATGTACGAATTCGCAATTAATGTCAAATACCTACTAATGAATTTTGAAACGACACTATTCTGGGTTGTTGACGATAACAAATTTTTAAAAGAGTGATATCACAACAATAACAATTCATCAAAAGAAGCAACTGTACTTGTTACCTACTTCCAGTGGCTTCACTCGCTTGAAAGTCGGTTTCTCCATACAAACTTTAGATTCTCGTTTCATTCCCTTAGCGAGCGAATTTTAGAAAATCCGCTCTTATTGCTCGCCTTTAACATAAAATCATAAAAAAATAAAGCAAAGACGTGTATTCATGCCTCACACAATCGTATAAAACAATGAAAAGCCGAAAAGGAAACCTTGTACACAATTTCACGCTCCTAGTCCCAATACTTTCGGCTGTGTGTTTATATGTCAGTCAGTTAGTTTCTTCTTTTATATCTACAGATAAAAGAATATCACTACATAGTATAAAACAAAGTGCTTTTTCTGTCCCTATATCCCAATGTACGCTTAAATCTTTAAAACTACGCAACAGATTTTGATGCTGTTTTTTTTTAATAGATACTTAGTGTGATTCAAGAAGAAGGTTTATATGTATAACTAGCTTCTGCCAGCGACTTCGTACGCGGATCCTGTTGCTTATGCCAGCGACAACGGAGTCGTCAAAATCAAAGATCTGAAACGTCTGATGTCAAATTCTAAGAGCCTGGGGACTGGAAAACAACGTGATGCGCGAGACGATTCGAGACGTTCCAGATCTCTCCCTTCCACTTACGCGCGTGACAGTGTGCACACACCTTGGTGCCATAGACAAAAATAAACAGAAAGCTCCGAACTGCTAAGCTATCGGGAGTTACATGTGTTATTGTGAGTCAACCATAAAAGATAGACATATGATGACTTGGGATATTTTTTATATAATTTTACGGAGAACATTTCTGTGTAGCTTTAACCATTAAGGCTGCAAACGCGACGGAAGCTTAAAAAATGGAGTAATTTTTCTCGTTTCCCCAACATTTCCCTTCACTGCTCTGCTCCCATTGATCGTAGCGTGATGAAAAGTATACTATAACCTGCCCAGGAGTATGAAGAATGATTGTACCAAGTTTCGTTAAAATCCATCGCGTAGTTTTTGTTTCTATAAAGAACATACAGACAGACAGACAGACAGACAGACAGACAAAAATTTTACTGTTTGCATTTTTGGCATCAGTATCGATCACTAATCACCCCCCTGATAGTTATTTTGGAAATATATTTCATGTACAGAATTGACCTCTCTACAGATTTATTATAAGTATAGATAACATTCATTAAATAGTGGAGAAACACCCGAGCGAAGTCGGGGCGGGTTCACTCTTGACAGAGTGGTCGTGGTTGACGATGTTGCATTTTCGTTGGCGAGTGAGGCTTCCGCGATGCGTCTCCACTTGTCCCGATTCACGGCGCGGCGTCTCGAGAACTCTGGACTATGGAAGTTTGTGTTGCAGCTCCTGATAAGGTCTGTCCAACGCGTAGGCGAGTGACCACGTGACCGCTTCCCCTCCACTTGTCCCTGGACAACGAGTCGCTCCATGGAGTGTTCGTTACGAACAACGTGACCAAAATATTTGAATATTTGAGGGGCGGGTCGTTAGTTATGTAATAACTTATTATATTATTCTTATAAACTTTTGCTAACATGCAAGATTTTACAAATCCGCTGAAATTACGGAGCAGTGAAATCTTTAACCTTTCAAATATCACAATTAGAGACACAATAGAAAGACAATGACAGAGCGAACGCCGGCGTTTGCTTGGAGTTTAATGAATAGTCTCTTTCCATGTTTGTCTGTATACTCCTCCTAAACCACGAAACGGATTTACGTACGGTTTTGCTAATAGACAGAGTGATAACCGACGAAGGTTTGTGCATCTAATTTGCACCCGTGCGAAGCCGGAGCGGGGCGATAATTAAATACAAATAGAGATAAGACCGGAAAAATATTTTACAAACATTTTACTTATTGTTGCAGAGAACTCCACTCGTTTGATCGTAGTAATATTTTTGTCCATGTCTGTTTCTGTTCCACTGCTGGGCAAAGGCTTCCAGAAGTCCTCCTTCTTCTTTCTAAAAAAAAAAACAAAAGTCCTTCTAGACATTCTTCTCCCGTGGCGTCTCCTTGCGGTACGCTTCTTATTCATCTCACCACCTCTTTCGGAATCAACCCCAATGGCGCTTTCCCTCTGTAGCAGAGGCGTAGCGCGAACTAATTTAGGAGTGGGCGAAGGCACATCAGCAAGGCCTTTTTCTTTCATAAATTCGAAAACAAGACAGCGAGTGTCGCATTACAGTGTTCGACCACATCGTTGCTTACCATCAGGTGACATAGTGATGGATGTTTGGTGGTCAAACGCGAGCCTATCAATTATAAAAAACCCCTTGTTCTTAAAGAGTCCTCGCTTGTGCGAGGCCCCTTTGCGAGGTAGCGGGCGACTGCCCACTTCCCCCAGGCCTAGCTATGCTATTGCTCTGAAGGACCCATTGCGTGGCGACTCTTGTCTATCGGTCACTGTACGATGTGACCTGCCCAATCCTATTTGAACGTAGTATCCTTTTTGTCGATTTCTATTATGCCCGGTTTGGAGTTAAGTGTCATTTGTTAACTTTATTATTGAAACTAGCCTAGGCACCGCCTGCTTTCAAGTAATTTGCATTGCAGCAAATTGTAAATTATAAATACTTCCCTATGACGACTTTATTATACCAGTCATGTTCAATCAACGCTAACCACTTAACAGGCAATTAGGTGATGATGTGTGAACTTGTAAACTATTCTATCATACATTAGCTATTTGTTTAAAAGAAACTGGTTTTCCATCTTTATACGTAGTACTGACATGTTATGCGAAATTAAATTGGAAACAGAGCCTTTTGTCAGAAAGAGAGAGCCAAATCCCCAATCAAAACGAGTTATAAGTTTTCAATGAAATCAAAAACTCTAAAGCGAACGGAATTCATAAATTGTTAATGTTTGTGTCTTCGAATACATAAGACACAAACATTAAATTATTATATAAACATTAATTATTCGATGACACGTGACATTCACTAACCCGCAGTGGGCCTGCGTAGTGGATTACGGCGCATACCCTTTCCTAGAGAGGAGGCCCAAGTCCCAGCATTAAAAGGCTGATTATGCTATTATGTCTGTGATGTCTCACAAACAGCGATATAACCAGTTGATTGAATGTGTTAATAAATAAAATAAAAAATAAATAAAATACCAGGTTCGCAGAAAACATGCGTTTTTGTAAAACCACATTATGTACGGGCTGTGTTCATTGACGGCGATGCCCTTGGAGAGGTCGGTGTAACATGCCTGGTTCCGTCCCGCCACAGTTCAGTGAGTTTGCCACTAGTTCCGGACGATCGCAACATCGTTATCTATGTAAAAAATGGCAGCATCACCAGTTACTGAACAGGTTTCTCCCGGCAAACCGGTTATTTAGTTGAATTATGAATATCTACGAATAATGCCTAATATTGTAACCATGACGTACTGTTTAAGGACTTTTTGACAGTCAGCCAATTAAAAGACTTTATGTAAGTCTTGTAATTGGCTGTATATTAAAAACTGAGGAAAGTTCATACTCATTACGAGTCTATACAAATGTACAGTCATCAATTTAAAATCATCAATTTAAAATTTTGAATTTAATTATCACATGAATGAGGGATTATTGTTTATTGTTTGAGCATTACCTACTAAGGCATAACATTGATTTTAACTATCTTTACTAAATGAAATTACTCGCACATGTACGCCATAAAAGTAGGATAAGTATTATAGTGTAATAAACTAACTGTCCGATACTATTCAAAAAACTATGTTCATGTTATCATAATTTATATAGTTTAGATACTTATCTTATCTTGTTGAGGGGCCGATAAACAACTCGGATACTTCGACCCATATGGATCTTTTGTGGTCCCCTAGTGAGATACTTACTTAGGTATCATCATCATCATCATCATCATCATCATTTCAGCTGACAGACGTCCACTGTTGGACATAGGCCTCCCCTAAGTGTCGCCACAATGATCGATCCTGTGCGTCTCGCATCCATCGGTTTCCCGCAATTTTACTTAGGTATATAAAACTAAAATGAAAAGTTATTCGTAAAACAATTTGGAACGGAACAATGAGCACTTAGTTTTTATGTGGACGGTACTGGCAGGAAACAGAGAGTTTCCATTCGCATTTTCCTTCTCAGCTATCATCACCCGATAATCGTGAATTCATGAATGTTTAATTTTATGTTGTTGACAGTATGTTGTAACTTGTATGTAAATATTAAGTTGTTGTCATTTTTTTTTCGTTCTCATTAACATAAGTCTAAAAAGCAATTTCTGAATCAAAAGGAAAATGGAACACAAATGCTGAAAAATGATTAAATAACCTTTCTAACTTAATTAACTTTGTGCTATAAGGTTGCAGTTATATCGCACTTTGTCTAGCAATACGGTAGTAGTGACAGTATATTAATGTGGAGGCCTTACCTAGAGGTTATCAGAATAAATAGGAAATCAATTAACTTTGTGTGAGTTACACTAGCTACGACGACGGTATGGACATTGCGCGCCCGAGATTGGGGTATTGGGATAGGACATATGTTATTTAGAGGATATATGTTGTTCTATTTCACGAAGGTGGCTTAGACTTGCTAGTGTGTGTTTATATTCTCGAGCAATTTACTTCTGTGTGCGTAATCTATTCTTTCTTTCTTCTCTTCTACCTAAAAAGGTAAATTTGATTAAATTTATTTACGTAATTGACGCCAATTGATACTAAAATCGATTGTTTTCGTTAAACTATTGAAGTAATTTTTGACAATAAATTATTGTAATCCACGTAAATGTTGTCGCAATCGACGGGTTCAGCTTACGAAAATCACATTAATATTATAAAGGCGAAATTTAGTAAGTGTATAATTTTAGCACATATAGGATAATTCGGGAAATTCTACTTTAATGCGGGCGAAGCCACTGACAGCAGCTAACAAAAAATAAACCAAAAATATTGGATGTATGCCAAGAACTATATTATGTTCTAAGGTTCTATTATATTTAGGTACTGTCTGCTGATGTCCTTTCACTGTATCTATTGCAGATCTCATTACTCAAATGTGTTTGTGACATCGCAAATCTTTTGTGCAATCTTAATTGCCTTCTTTTTATTTGTTACTCGTGAAAGACCGAAACACAATACCACTTGTGAGTTATTTTTTTTTAATACAAACATGACGAATGACAACAGTAAACATAAATGCATGCATTTGTTGCTTGCTCCACGCTTGGCGTGTAGGCTGATATAGGGAATAAGGATGTAAACACACTGACCGGTTCTTCGACGACGAAATTTTGCATCTCGATGTCGATCGTCCCCGTTGTGCGAAATATGAATCATAAACCTTTTTAAATACAAGTAAGTAGGCTGTCCCGTTAGAGTATGTATACCTGTAACGAGTCGGAGACTCGGAGCGAGTGTTTAATCAATTTGAAAGTTCAGTGTTCGACATCTGTCACTTTTGTTATTTTAATACGTGTTTTACTCCCCGCTGCCGTTAGGTTCTATGTTGACGAGATTTATACAAATGATAGGCATGTGGAAAAAAGCTTTTGACTTACTTTCAAAGACCTTGACCGCTTCTGGCTCATAAATAGTGATAGGAGAAAGTTAGGGCCTGCTCAAAGCGTTTTCAAAAATATGTAGTTAGACAGTAAGGTATACCTACTCTTCTATATGGGTAGGTTAGTGCCTAATGCTCATCTGGTAAATAATGGAAATTATTAGTATTTAGCCATTTCTTTGCTGTCAGCAAACAAATCATACAGTTCAGTGAACGATGCGTAAATAAAACTCGCTGCAGAAAAATGTTAAAACAGTTAAGGAAGAATTTACACTTGGCTTTTCACTTAAGTAATTTAATGTGCACGTAATAATAAAAGTATTCCGTGTGAGACTAATAAAGTGTTATGGGGCAGGAACGGGATGGTCAGTTCAGTCATTAGCGCGGGCTGGCGCCGGCTGCGCGGCGGCGCCGGTGGCGGCGGCGCGGCGCCTGCCTAGCACAGCCTGCATTCTTGCACTTTCACCGCTACACAGACATTCGGATTCTTCCAGAATGCAAGCCTAGCACGAGCTAAGACCTCACCGTTACGCAAATGATTGACGCCGTCTACCGACTCATTATAATAAGCATGTATCTGCGAGGTTAACCCTTCAGATACCGTCAATTAGAGACACAATAGTAAGACAATAGATGCGCGGCCACCGGTGGTCGCTTGGGGATTCATGAATTAAGTAGCTCATTCAATCAAACATTTGCTTAGTCAAAAGCTCATTTATTGGTGCCTCGCCGGTGCACGGTGCACGTATCTTTGAAAATACATGGTGTGAATAATCATTGAATGCATTATCGCTAATCTTTGCAAAACTTTTCTTTCCAATTCTGACCCGTAATATTATTTTCATACAACAGCTTTTTCGTGATTACGACGTCATTACGCATCTTTCCCTACATATTTTGGAAATGTTTTGATTGAATTTTCGAGGTATTTTAGAAAAATCTTGTGGATAATTATTTATCTAGCTTTCTATTGAAAACAAAAAATAATTTTGTGTAAAACTAATCCAGTAAAGTTCTCTGAAAATCTGCTATTCTGCATACATTTTACGTGAACTTTGGTGCTTCTTAACCCTTCAGATACCGTCAATTAGAGACACAATAGTAAGACAATAGATGCGCGGCCACCGGTGGTCGCTTGGGGATTCATGAATTAATATATTCACAAATCATAAAAAATAATAAAACTATGCTATATTTATGGAAACCTTGCATATGAATATAATCGAGATTCTGAATGACGAAAATTTATTACAAGCGCATGTGGCGTTGATGATAGACGGATCGGGAAGAGCCCTTTGTTACGATCTCGGCTTGAAGTTTGTCAATAAAAACGTCTACTATTACATTATAATTTAGTAAATAATAGAGCTATGATGTTTGTACATGTAATAAATGATAGCGAATCTCATCACTGCGACTGTTACGGACTTAAGTACAGGCAGTAATGACTGTTTGCGATCACGTCAATTAGGTAAACGACAGACTATTCACGACAACACAATAGATCCACCGAATAACAATAGGTTGGTCAGGACAATGTGGTCGACCCGCCCTCTGACAGGTTTCTGCGAACGCATGTAATGTCACCATAACATGCCCATCGTTAAACCATATCTAGATGTAGTGATGAATTTCTTGAATCTGATTGAGTCAATACTTGGTTTCTGTATTTTCTAGAGTGTCTATTGTGTCGCAAACAATTTTGGCAAGAGGAAAAAGAATAGAAGAAGGAAGGACCTTTTATTTTAATCTTATAGGTACTAATCGAATGTGACGCATTATTTGTGAGTCTCACAGAATAATAGATAAAGGTTATATGAAGCAATCCACCACATTCCACGTAAATATAAAGCTACAAAATTTAAATACATAGGTATTAGTAAAGACTCTGCCATTCGTATGTCTAGCTATACTTAAATCATCAAACAAACCAATTCGAACATAAATCTCAACTCAATTTAATCTCTTTGACAGATTATGTATTGAAATGACTTCTAAAATTTTGAATCAATCCAATCAAAAGAATAAAAGATTTAAAAAAAAACAAAACGTCGTTTTAATTCCATATTTAAATATGGCCAGTATTTAGTATTATGTAAAAAATTGCCAAAAATAAATGAAATAAAAGTTGTTGTGTTGTTGTGTGTAAAGTTGTGTCGTACCTATAGAGTTATGAGAAGGAAACTTAGATTACATCATCATAATTTATTCAGATAGTTAAGGAAGGCGTGGACTAAGCGTCCGATCTCGGAGGTCGCCGAGGAGCGTCTCCAAAAAACACAAATCGATGGCCTACAATATTATGCTTAGCGGCTGAGTGAGGTTGTTTTGTTGTGATCACGCGGAGCTATTCAACGAGGCCATGGCCATAGAAAAACACGATATTTTGCAACAAATACTGATTAATTCTACTAGGTATTTGCCATAGTCCTATACAGTGCCATAATTAGCCTTTTATACGCCGAGTGCGAGCTGTTATAACTACGCCCCTAGAAAAAAAGTAGAATACAAACAAAAAGGACTAGATATAAAATATACGCCTCTAGGGACTGAGCCCTGTAATTGGGCCGTGCTAGTTACGGCATTGATCCTATACAAAGTTATAATTTAGATGAAGAACTCGAAATGGAATCTCTGGAACTCGAAAGATTCTAAGGATAGAATCTTTCGTGGATATTTTTTTATATCATTTTCTGCTGAAACTATTATAATAGTTGAATAAAAAGCTTACTTGAACCGAGCTTTATGTGATTTTAATTACTTTTATACCAGAAAAAGCAGCCAAAAAATTGGCAGTCGAGACTAAGCACGTTTTTTAAGAACGTGCTTGCGAGAACGTGATGGCCAATACTCGTTTGGAACCTTGTGTTTAGCTACTTCGTTGTAGCCTCATTTTTAATGCGTCACTAATATTTCTGAGATGATTAATTAATTTCACTTGCATCATGTCAAGAATTTCGGCACAAGTAACTGGTCCAAGAGCTCAATGTGTCAAAAATATAACTTTCGCCTCGACTTGTTTTTTGTTTGTTTATAATCTCGGTTTTTCTATTAAGCGGGTATCTCGTTATGCACGGTGCAATGAACCGCACACGTTCGTCACCGCGAGTCCGTCTGATATTGACAATGTATTCGAAAGTTAATGTTCCGCACACTTACAGGTTCTGCGAGGTCGTGCATTCTTGTCGACAACTATTTGCCAAACTCAAAACTAGTGTCTACGAGTATTTCCGCATTCGTCTAAGGTCGATGATGAAATCGTCTCATCTCGCGTCAAAGATTGAACGTAGCTGGGCGATTAGTACCTAATTAAATTAAGAATGATAAGGGTATTGATATTTACGTTTAAACTTATTGCATCACAGTTTGTTATGACATTTTGGAATCGATAAGGAAAATGCTGTTGGTTTTGCAATTGTAAAAGTACGTAGCTCGAATACCTTCGAGTTGATGAATCATTTTTATAACGATATGCTAATCAAGAATGGTTCTTTCTTTTCAGATGTGGTGCCGGCGCGGTTCAACGTGGCCATCATGATGTTTTTCGCGTGTTGGGTCAATTACATGATGCGGGTCAACATGAGCGTCAACATCATAGCCATGGTTCCTGACGACAGTACGACCACTTCGTAAGTCATAACTTAGAAACATCTCGAGGCACCATTCTGAAAATTTGAATTCGATTAAATGAAGTGTAACGATTTCAATATAAATAATAATCATAAATGAAATATTGAAAATATAAAATCTGAGTTCAGTTTCTATTAGTTAGCATGTGTGGCAATGAGTTAGGAGCATAATTACTGTTCGTGTATGACTGCAGGCCTTAAACCCAATATGTTATCTGTGTAGACGTGACTTTCCGCGGTATCAACGTGTAGGTATCGTTACTGTCGTGAGTTGTGCTTGTAACTACTGGTAAACTCAACTATTTCAAAGAATCCAAAATATTATCTCCGTCCAGAGCCGCATTAAGTCAGCTCGGGGCCTGTAGCAAATTCGACCAAGGGGCCTGCCCTGTCAGACCTATTAAATAATTCTCATTCTTATCTCAATCATCAATAACCCCGTGGATTTTAATATAAGGTAAGATACGTGGAAAGTACAGTAATGAGGGAAATATATTCAATGCAATAATCAGTGGTATTCGGATTTCGATATATTTATACATAATTAGTTTTTTGCGTTCAAGTACAGGATCCTCGAATACAGGGGTCTGCGGATGCGCAGGGCTTGTTAGCATTTGCTACTCTTGCTATAATACGCCTCTGTCTTCGTCGTCTGACATGCTCTCAATGCATTTATGATACGAGTTTCGACAGTATGATCTGTTGCCGTCTGACTCTATTTACCTAAACTACAAAAATATGTATATGTTATTGAGTCTTAATTCTCAAGTGTGGTCGGGTACTTAAGTACTGATAAAGATAAGAAAACGCAATTTTTTGATAGGCCAGTATATCTGCATAATTCTGGAGAAAAAGTATCATCTTATGTTATAAAAACTAGAATATATGTACGCAATACATAGATTGGAAACAGAAGATCAGTATCAATGTCAAAACGTAGATATGTAAAATGTGACGGTTACGTTATGTCTTTATTTTGTGAGATAAAACTATGTACATATATTGTATTATATTTTTCTTATCTGAAACAAACTCTTAATTTTATAATTGACCAGTTTTTTTCACATGTTAATTGACTGAGACCGGGAAATACATCAATAGTAGAATACAGAAGACAAATAAAATAAAAAATAGTACCTACTTAATACATTACATCGAGGAATCTAACTACTTGGCTAGTAAACTCCGTAAATCTTGTTTTTATTCAGGATTCTAGTTTGCAAATATTAATAAACTGTACACTTAATCCGTAAAATTATGCTAATCGCTGATTCTCGAGTTTTCGACTCAAAAATGTTGGTAGTTGTAATGTAGTTAAAAAAAAGATTGTAAGATGAAAAAATATTGCATATCAGAGAAATATAAAACATAGATGCTGTTCAGAGAAATATGAAACATTACTACAATTTGTTGTTGATGTCTTTTTTTTTAAACTAAGTATATGCTTAAGAAAAATAGAACTACTAACTAAAATCATCAAAATATGGCGTCAAAAACCTCTAGGTACCTATGCAACGCAGTCGATTTGAAACGTGTCCAAAAGACTAGCGGCATTGTCACGATTCATGGCGAAGAAGAGCAAGAGAATTCTCTTCCTCTTTCCCAGTTTAAAGCAAACCCTTGAGTAACGCAAAGTGCCAATTAGGCGTTTAGCTAGGTCTTATTTATTATTTTATAATTTATGTATTATACATTGATGCCTGAAAATCAAGAAAAAATGGGTACAAAGGTGATGCTTATTTCTATTACAATTCGAGGCGAATGTTTGTGATTCGTCGGATTTCACTTTTACTGAATAAAACTACCCAGATTGATTCAGTTGCCCTTTGTATCGGTCGCGGCATCTCTTTCAGACAATACCGTAGTCTTATATCCAACCTTTGGATGTTGGGCCTAAGCGTAAGGTCATCGATTTATCGATTGTTTACATCGACTTCAACCTCTCCACTCTAGAGACTCTTCATGGGGATCTGATGATCCGCTTATCAATACATTGATAAGCTGATCCTTTTTGAGAGCTGGCAGATGCTGGAGAGGTACTACAAAAGTTTGACAATATTACTGTACTCCCTAAGCAACTAACTATCATCATATCTCTTGAGCGGTATCTATGTGAAATTGTGTCTGAATTTTTAGGGATCCGTAGTCGGAGAATGCTAATGGGACCCTATTACTAAGCTTCCACTGTCCGTCCACCTGTCTGTATTTGGTTCGTCTGTCAGTAGACTGTAACTCATAAACAGTAAGAGATAGAAAATGATAATTATCAAAGAATGAGCACTTCTATTGCTGCTACAACAACAAACAATATAAAATTGTTTTGTCGACGTCTTTTAATCGATTGTAGTACGGAACCCTTCGTATGCGAGTCTGACTCGACTTGGCCAGTTTATTGTATGATTGATGCAAGACAGATGGTAATCGAAATAGATAAGGATTTCAAGATGAGAACAGATAAGTTGGGAAATAAATATTACCTAACCACCTACGATATGGGTTCATCTGATAAACCATAAATATGACATAATAATCTTGAATCCGATAGATAATTTTATCGTAAATAACATAGCAGTCGGCCTTATTATGTTCCCACTGTTGGGTCTCAGGCCTCCTCTCTAGGAGAGGGAATGGGCCGTAATCAACCACGCGGGCCCAATGTGGGATGGTGAAAGTCACATGTCTTCGAATTTTTGGTTTTAGGACATGTCAGTTTCCTCACGATGTTTTCCTACACCGTTTAGAGAGCAGTGGTGATGTAATAAATAACATAAAGTAATGAACCGTAAATGCATGTGTTTAAAAATATGGTTCTTTTTAGCCAAGCCATGAGTAAATGAGCAGCGAGGCGTGACGGCACAATGAATGGTGACCGCATTGTCGTACTGAGTGTATCAAGTGCATCCGACTGCAGCCATGTGCAGACTCTGATTATACGTGGGAATGTTAATAAATCACAATATGTTTTGGCGGTAGGGATCAAAACGGTGAAGGAAAACATCGTGAGGAAACCGGCATGTCCTAGAACCAAAAATTCGAAGACATGTGACATTCACCAACCCGCACTGGGCCCGCGTGGTGGATTACGGCCCATTCCCTCTTCTAGAGAGGAGGCCTGAGTCCCAGCAGTGGGAACATTAAAAAGGCTGATGATGATGTAGGGATAAAGACAGCATAGATAGATAAATCTGTCAGTTTATCCACTAATTATTTCTAAGACACGCAACAGATTTTGATAAAGTTCTAAAATATTTTACCAAATCATAAAATTCGTTTTTGAGCCAGAGTACGAACAACGTAAGAGTTACAGTGACTCTGGACCGCTAAGAGCAGTTAAAAAAACACAGTGAGTTAGTAAAAGTTAAAAAAAAACAAAGTAGACCCTCCCTCTCGCTCCACCCAAAGCGGGACAATTTAAAAACCGTGCAAGCTATTATTTACCTCAGTGCGACATTTTTATAACATTTACCAACAATGTTGAAGTAAACAAAGTAGTGGTATTGCTAGATAAAGACTTGTTCAAGATCCGAATACATTGTTGTTGTAACTAAAATTAGACTTTGTTATTTGACTCATAAACTAAACAATAAAAACAAGCTACAATTTTTATTACCTCTCACGAATCGGCGTGAGAATGTAGCACCGTAGACCATCTACTTTATGCCTAATAAGTAGTATAATATGCTACCTTAAAGTACTTATTACTCAGTACTCAGGGAAGGTATACGTTCCCTAACTCCTAAGAATGAGTTCATAGAAATTACCTAGCCCGATTACCCAATTACCTTACCTTAACCATAATACAGCAATAAGTATCATGTTACACTGTTATAACACTTAGAGCTGTATAAAGGTAGTAGTGACCTACAGTGTACAACCTTTATACAGCTTTAATTTAAAAATGCAGCTTAAAGTGTCGCAAAACCCTTTAAACGGTTTAGTACACAGTTATAATACTATGATATACTAATATGTGTTTAAATTATACTTTTCAATAACTTCACTTTTAGTGTTGATGATTGGTTAAAAATCTTATCTCAGAAACTTAAAAATTCAGCGTCAAAAAAATCTTCCACCTCGTTGTCGTTGTCGTTGTTCCCCTTCCCCAAGAATGGCGGTATAACCACGTTGTAAAGCAATATTGAATGCCTTTTAATGTTTAATTATTTATTAGACAAGCACACTAATTTGGAGCCCTTCACCTTTTCTTGTTATAATATTTCTGTTGTAAATGTTATCTTAGATTACATCATTTTCTACAAAGGAAAAACAGTCAATTATAAAATAACTTATTTTAATTGTATAGCTGAACGAATCTAAATAAATATCGCAAGTAGAAAACTACTCTTTAGTGTAATACTAATATTATTGTGATGTATGGACTAGCCCAAAAGAGGGTTCTTTTTGGTTGGGAAATCAACTAATAACTTCTCTCACTCTGGTTGGATTGTCAGACTTTTACTCAGTAGCGTACCTAGGCGTGGGCGATGTGGGGATTATTTCCCTATTTCCCTAGGCTCTCTTCTGGCCACTTTTTCGCCTGATAGTAAGCGACAGTGTTGCCGAACGCTGGGTTGTGCCAGTAGCTGCCTCGTTTTCGAATTTATGAATGAAAAAGACACCGATGCGCCTTCGCCCACGTTTAAACTAATTCACGCTACGCCTCTGCTTTTACTGACTAATACTCACCGGTGATCCTTTAGTTGCCCTTTGCGTTTAGTAACTGATTCGAACAATCCCGCAACATAGGCACCCACACTCACATTCTTAAGGATACTTTAGCTCGTAATAGCATTTTTATTTATTACCACTTTATTTGTGATATTAAAAGCATTACTCATATAAATACAATCTAAATGTTCAAGGTACAATCAGAAATCATGATTGCCAAACAATTTTAACAATAGTCTTAAAATAAATAAGAAATATCGGTCATTTGCAGTCTCCTAAAAAGCTATCGATACTTTTTTAAAAGGTTGTCTTTAAAATATCTTTTGTTTTCTTTCTTCAAGCAACGTTGAATCCTATTCTAATATGCAGGGTTATTTATAAAATACTAGCAACCTTTTATAACATCATAAACAACAACTTTTGTTCTATGACTTGTAACCTCTTAAGGTTGCTAATGTAGAAATTCAAATTCAAAATCATTTATTTCAAATAGACCAAATGTAGGCACTTTTGAATAGTCAAATGTCGGTCAGTCCAAGAAAAGTGAAGCTAAATTGCACGTTCCAAAGCGTAGATCTCTATGGAGAAGAACGTGCAAGAAACTCCATGGACACTCTTTTAAATCATATTATGTGTTACATATAATGTTTGTTTACATTATTTCATGTTGCTTTTATTTTGTTTTACAAATAACCCTGTATACATATATAATACAAAAATTGTTTCAGCCAATGTCGATTATAAACTTTGAAACCATCCAACCGATGTGACCCAAATCGGTTTCATTAGAACGGCAGTATTTAATACGAAGGTGGTTTTAGTTAGTTAAAACAAAGCAATAAAATGCTCCATAAATTAAATTAAATATATTTTCAACACACTTATTCGATAACTGGATCACTGTGTTTAGGCACACGGTGAAACATATTTCACACTAGTGCGGAAAAATGCTCACACACGCCTATTTAATTTATTACAGGTACATAATATACATTTTATTTTACCCACTTTGGTTGGTCGCAAAATCGACGTCGTTGCTCTGATAAAAACTCCGCGAATTATTTCTTACAATAATTTATAACTGAATAAGTTCTATGTTTACATTGATGTATTAATAAATCAATGTATGTTTTGGCTTTATTTTCGAGTAGGAAGTGTGTTAGAAAACGTCGTTTGATACACGGAGCATTTGGTCATTACAGTCTTTTGGCTCCATAACGTTGGTGCGGGCGTATATTCCACCTCAGCTGTACAACGTTTGCCCACGTGTATAAAAAAAATTACAAAATGATAACTCATTTTTTAGACAAGTGCTCGTTTTAAAACCGAAAATGTATAAAAGATAATATTACAGAATTCTCTAATTTTCAACTGCATAGTTTTTTTATACCTATTTAAATATATACACATATTACTAACGATGTATCTTAATTAAAATTAAATACCTATGTAGTTTTCCAAAAAAATTTTTAAATTGAATGTTTTAAAACTAGATTTTATATCGATTGGGAAATTACTAAGAACTTGATTCTACAATGATTCATACTTTGGTAAAAAATTAAACATACTTAATAAAAATGCTTTAAACACGTGAGTGGCCGATACCCAATGCTTGGAATAGCATCAGTTAGCCACGCGTGGACGGACACGTGCGACCAGCTAGTTAGAACTAGTTGCTGAAATAAAAATCAGTATAAATATCGACAATTTTACAAAGTATCAATATTTTATGCCTTAAGTCCAGTCATCATCGCCTGAAACACAGGTTTTTCATTAAACTAGATCAGGCAGGTTTATATTACAGTTAGAATTACTTTTTATCTCGTTTGTACGAGTACTTAATGTAAATCATAATTTTACTTACTTTATACTCGAATAAAATTTTATCATTATTCCATTTATTCATTGTATATACATATTAATCACATTTTTAAATATATTTTTTTTAAAAAGACAACTAAAAAAAACATTTAAAAATAAAAAAAATAGTATTTTATCATTATTATTATTATATTATTATTATACAATACAATACAATACAAAATGGTTTATTGTCACAATTAGCCATAACATATTTACAAGTATCATTATTATTATCATCAGCCTTTTTATTATTCCCTCTGCTGGGACTCAGGTCTCTTTGTAATCCACCACGCGGGCCCAGTGCGGGTTGGTGAATGTCACATGTCTTCGAATTTTTGGTCCCAGGACATGTCGGTTTCCTCACGATATTTTCTTTCACCGTTTTGAGAGCAGTGGTAATGAAATAAATTACACAAAGTAATGCGCCTGGCACGGTTTAAATCCGTAACCTACAACTCGTAGGTCGGAATCATTACCACTCGGCCACCACTGCTCTGCAGTGTATCCGCAATATTGAACTAACTTACAGACATGTACTATTGTTTTTTTATCGCTTCCAGAAATTCGAATCCGTGCGTGTGTCCATCCAATAAATATGCAACTTTCTTTCGGAATTTTTGCCCCGCTCTAGGAATTACTCCTGTATCGTGGGTGCGTTCACAAACATGTAAACTCGCATACACAAAACACTCAGACCTATTTGTAGGCCATACGAAATATTTGTTCTTTGATAAACAAAATATTTGTTGTGTGGTTAAAGCCCCCTTCACCTTTCTCTTAAATGGATAGGTACTGGAAAATGATTATCGATTTTTGAAATATCGATATTAAAAATATACATCGATATACATATATAGCCAGGACAAGCCCGCAGACATTCTCACAACCGTCAGCACAGTGACGGTAATTGTGACTTTAACTTTCTTTATAAAAGTAACTGCGATATTTGTAACGTTCTTAACCCGTCAATTAACCGTAACTAAAACTTTAATTACAAGGTTAAGATGCACGTGACTCCGTTAAGTAACACATGCGTAATGATTTTATAACTTCAATAAAATGGAATTGCAGTCTGTTTTAATTGTATGTGTGCAATAACAAGAATACACCGTAATACCACAAAAATAGATACAGAAGTCAATCTACATATAAAGCGCGCTCGAGCAACGCACACATAGACACCGCTCACGGACACGATATCTCGGAGCGCCTCGGCCCACTCGTCGAACAGATCCGGTTCACACGCTCATTAGTGTGCGTACACCGAGTGTAGCTATAAAAAGTGAAGTACATATACGAGATTGTCTTCTGTACCTATCTATTTATTGGTAATACTTTTTTTTTATATGGAATGAATTGTTCGCTACCCAGACAACGAAACCGGAATATGGTTAACTTGCTTCTGCCTGCGGCTTTGCCTTCATGAAAGTAAGATTCTCCATACAAACTTTGGTCACTCGTTTCACCTTAGGGGATAAATTTTGGAAAATCCTCTCTTAGTACTCGCTCAAGTTATAAAAGGAAACCTTGTACAAATTTTCACGCTCCTAGACTCAGTAGTTTAGGCTGTGCATTGATATGTCAGTCAGTTTCTTCTTTAATATATAGATATTATATGCTTTTTAAATTTTCATAGAACTTTTAAATTTTTAAAAGGGACAGGGAGGCCTAAGAAAAGATAGATGGATTGTGTGAGAAGTGATATGAAAGAAAAAGGAGTTAGTGATAGCATGATCGGTGACAGAACAGAATAGAAGAAAAACACGTGTTGCGTGCGCCGACCTCAAATAAAATGGGAGAAGGGCAAGAAGCTTTTTTTATGGTGGGGAAAATCATCCTATGACCACCCTTGCTTTTGCGCGGAGCGGGAGATAGTGTCAGACTCTTACTGACTAAAAACATAGCCCGTTCCTTCTAGCCTTCATACCGGGGCTCGAGCGAGACCTTTCGTGATGGTGATGACAACTTTTAAATTTTTGATATTACAATTTACACTTTAAACTGAAAAATATGGTTATACCATGAATCACTCAGTTAGTTTTCTTAGTTGACGCAAACACGATCGCATTACCATAACCATGACGTAAAAAAATTAACAGCGTTCACGCTTAACTTCACTCATTCGCTTTTCATTCACGTTCGGTTAATAATTAACCGTTTACGGCTCTCCACGTACATTATGACTGTGTTTATAATGATGATATATGATTACTAAATTAGAAAAACTGCTTCATTTCTTTATGTAGCCTTGAGACTTAGGCTGGCCTCATACATCCAGAATGATTCTCTGGATTCACAATCTAACAATATCCCCTTTTTTTAGATGAGAAATCATCCAACGACATCTCTCACTCTTAGGCGGAGCGGGAGGGCGTGTCAGACTTTTACTGACTAAACCCCACGCCTGTTCCTACTTGGTCTTCGCTCCAAAGCCCCAGGGTTCTTTTTCGCACAACCCATGGCCCCAGTAGGCTTCGAGTCGGCTGGGCCCCTACGGTTTTGCTGACACCTCCTTAAAGCGCGCGTGGAACACTACGCGCCGTCGACGACTTGGGCTCGATCTAGACGATTACCAGACGGTCGGACGGTGAGCTACCCATTGCACCCAGGCACCTAGCTGCCTCAAACATATCCAGAAGCCATTCCGGATGTATGAGGCCAGCCTTAAAGGATATGGCTCTCCATGTATGTACATGTAATTGTGTAGTTCACGTGGTGAGCCGTACATGCAAGAGATGTCAGCAAACCATAAGGGACCAGTAAAGCCGATGCCTGCTAGGGTTTTTTTTTTTTGTCGACGGGGAAAATCATCTTTGACGAAACCAGCTCTTGGGTGGAGCGGGAGACAGTGTCAGACTCTTACTGACTAAAAACCCCGCGCCGATCCTTCTAGCCTTCATACCGGGGCACGAGCTCCCTTTCGGACAACCCTGTCCCCAGTAGGCTTCGACCCAGCTAGGCCCCTCCTGCTGCTGACAACTCCTTGAGGCGCGCGGGAACAGTGCGCGCCGTCGACGTCTTGGACTCGGTCCATTACCGGACGATCGGACAGCGAGCTACCCATGGCTCGCCGTCCGAGCCCGCGTCTACGGTGGCCGGAAATCGGGATCGGAATCCCGGCGACGGCGGCGAGGGCGCCGTTGCCTGATGCGGTCGGCCTCCTCCTTTGCAAGCATTACTGCTTCGCAGAAGGAGGCGACCGCCTGCCATTCCTCCTCGCCTCCTCGCCCCGGACCATGGCCTCGACCAGGGCCCGGCGCGAGAGGTCTCCGCCGCCGATCGCCCCCACGAGGGCACGGCGATGCTCCGCCCAGGCAGGGCACACCTCGACGGTGTGCTCCACGTTGTCCTCCGGGCGTTGCGCACAGTGGCGACACCCGGGCGTCTCTTCCGCTTGAATCCGGTGCAGGAACCTCCCGAACTTGCCATGTCCGGTGAGGACCTGCGTCATGCGAAAGGTAAAGACGCCGTGAGGTCTTTCCAGCCACGCCTCAAAGAGGGGACTTACCGCCAATGCCTGCTAGGGTCATGGGGAAAAGTATGAAAGGGATACTCGTGGTCGCGCAAAAGACTATAGTCATCTTTTTTTAAGATATAAAACAGCGATTCCGCCGGTCCGATTATGGTGAGGCGTACTATTATAGTTTATGAGTCTATTCATTCAACCAATCAAACGTAATCTCTTTTTTTAACCTTTTAAATATGTGTAATGTATTGTTACTGTAGTAAGTATTAGGTCGGTCTGTACCCTTTGTTCATAATATTACGCTACTCCTCTACATGATTGTGGCAAAATGACGTCAGAGAGATGTGCGTGAGAAATAACAATTAGTCGCGCAATGGTTACCAGCACAGAAATCATCTTGGGCGGAGCAACGCCGTGCCCTCGTGGGGGCGATCGGCGGCGGAGACCTCTCGCGCCGGGCCTTGGTTCAGGCCATGGTCCGGAGCGAGGAGGAATGGCAGGCGGTCGCCTCCTTCTGCGAAGCAGTAATGCTAGCAAAGGAGGAGGCAGACCGCATCAGGCAACGGCGCCCCCGCCGCCGCCGCCGGGATTCCGATCCCGATTTCCGGCCACCGTAGACGCGGGCTCGGACGGCGAGCCATGGGTAGCTCGCTGTCCGATCGTCCGGTAACTGTCCGGACCGAGCCAAGGCGTCGACGGCGCGCACTGTTCCCGCGCGCCTCAAGGAGTTGTCAGCAACAGGAGGGGCCCATCTGGGTCGAAGCCTACCGGGGTCGGGGTTATCCGAAAGGAAACTAGAGCCCCGGTATGAAGGCTAGAAGGAACGGCGCGGGGTTTTTAGTCAGTAAGACTCTGACACTGTCTCCCGCTCCACCCAAGAGCGGGTTTCGTCAATGATGATTTTCCCCGTCGAGAGAAAAAAAAAAAAAAAAAGCACAGAAATCATTTTTATGAATGTGGGCAAAGTTTGTCATAGCAGGCGAGGAGTCGGTAGTATAACAGAAGCCCGTAACAAAAGCAGTGTTCGAGACGAAAGCCTGTAATGAAAAAGTCCCACGTGTTGATACGACGTTTTTCAACACAATCGAAAATAGAAACAAAATATAAATTCTTGTGATAAAATACGCGAATAATCTTTTGCACTAGTACGAAATACACTTTGTTGGGAGCATAAAAACGTTAGAGAGGTATAGGAGCGTATCGTAACATAAATAATTGAAGACGTATATTTGTTTCCGATGTTTTATAAAGGTCTGTGTGAAAAAAGTAGGTTTCCGAAATTCCGAGTGTGCTAGCAGTGTGCTGAAATAGTACATTTTGATACAAGTGGAAAAAGGTGTTAGGAGCAGAAAGTTGCAGTGACAATTTTCCACGTATCTTACACTTACGAAGAAATAAAACGGGTGTTGACCGGTGACTCGTGGGGTTTGCTTAGCGATCAGTCTGATACGATAAATAGAATAAGTTGTAGAGGGCAAGCTCCCGCACTGTTCCGCACTAGTGTGGACAACAGTTAATGGTCTGTCTAAAAGCGGCAGGGATAAGAGCGGGTTTTTGAGTACATGTAAAAAAAAATATATTTACAAGCATTTAAGTTAGTTAAGCTTATTCCGAAAAAAATGTCTTTAATAATCAAATTCATTGAAATATTTGAGATAAAAATCTGACTAAATTACAAGCAAGTTCAACATTTGCAGTGCAATCACGCTCATATAACCAGATAGTCAGTACTTTGATATTTATGTACACAATAGTTATTTCATTATCATTCACAGGGTGAAAAGCGAGTGCGAGGCCATAGTGACAAACGACACTTCGTTGTATAACAGTACCGTGGTCACCAAGCGAGAACTGCGACAGGTAATGTCTACTTTAAAGCTTACTTATCTATTTATATACTTACATTTACATCCTTACAAATATTCAACTAATGACCAATGATAGACAACAACAACAAAACTAATAAACAACTTAATAGACAATAGATATACACAGGTTTTCTGAAAAGTTTCCGACCTAACAAATATGCAAGATGACATTTTTTCATAAAAAAATTCATTCACGTCGATGTCAATAGGAACAGAACCTAGAGCGTTGGCATATTGCCAAGTTGCATGGCAATGCTGATTCGTTGGCTGAAAAAAGCCCAGACCTCTGGTCACGTGAAGATTCGACTAGCTGTTTACTATACTATAAAGCTATACATACTGTCAAGGAACTAGTAATATTTAGCATATCTGCTTTACTAGTATCTCATTGCACCGGGCGAGTACCAATGTGTATTTTTCAATTTATATGTACTTTTAAGTTTATCTTAGGACGTCGTATGACCTAGGAACTTTGTGGAGGTCTGATAGACAGTCTTTGTATATCATTGTCATCTTCAAACCCTTGTCCTGTGTTATTTGCGATCGGTGCAACATGTTTTTTTTCTTCCATTCTGTCCTGTCACCCGTCATGCTATCCTTAACTTTTTTTTTTTTTTTTTTTTTTTCATATCACTCCTCATACACATTCTATCCGTCTTTTCTTTGGTCTCCCTCTCCACCCATTCACATGTATACTCATAACTATTTTAGTAACATGTGTTTGATCGGTCCTCTTCATTTGACCTTACCAAGAAACCCCGAGCCGACCTGTCCCCGAGCCGATCTCTCGACGAACTCCATGTCTCCCTGATGGAGCTAAATTCCGTCGTCGCTGGGTTCGGTTCCCTCTCCATGGTTGTTTGCGGGGACTTCAACGCCTGGAACACGGCTTGGGGTTCCCGGTTCACGAACCAGAGGGGTCGGATGGTGGAGGACTGGGCCTTGGAGCTGGGCCTGGTCGTACTGAACCGGGGTTCTGTCCCCACGTTGGTGCGGATGCGGGGTGAGTCGGTAGTGGACATTTCGTTCGCCAGCCCCGCTCTGTCGCCGCGTGTCGTCGACTGGCGCGTGATGGAGGAGGTGGAGACGTACTCCGACCACCGGTACATCCGGTTTGACGTCTCCGCCGAAACCTCGGCCGCGCCGGTCCGACGGAGCCCTTGCGGTCCGCGGTGGGCGCTTAAGCAGATGGACCGGGAGCTCCTCCTGGAAGCCGCGACGGTACAGGCCTGGGTGCAAGCACCGGACAGGCCTGTCGACATCGACGTCGAGGCGGAGTGGTTCCAGGAGGCCATGTCGCAAATTTGCGATGCGGCAATGCCCCGTGTCCGTCCAGGACGAGCTAAGCGCCAGGTGTACTGGTGGTCGCCGGAGATCGGCGCACTGCGCAACGCGTGCAATCACGCGCGACGCCGGTACGCCAGGCACTGCAGGCGCCGCATCCGCCCGCCGGATGCGGAGGCCAGAGAGGCGGAGCTGTATGAGGGATACAGAGAGGCAAAACGCACCCTCCGAACGGAGATCAAGCGGGCCAAACTCGAGGCCCGCAACGTGTGGCTGGGGTCTCTGAACGCGGACCCGTGGGGGCGCCCGTACAAGTTGGTACGGGACAAGCTTCGCCCCTGGGCTCCGCCGCTGACTCAGAGTCTCCGGCCCCAACTCGTGGAGGGTGTGGTTAGCACTCTGTTCCCTGCGCAGGGGGAACACTCCCCCCCGCCCATGGCTCCGCCTCCACCAGCGGTGTCTGACGCGGATCGCAACAGCGACGACGACGACAATGTTCCAGAAGTGACCGAGGTAGAGTTGAGAGTGGCGGTGCGAAGGCTGAGTGCCAAAAACACCGCCCCAGGACCCGACGGCTTGCCAGGGAAAGCCTGGGTCCTGGCCATGGAGGCTCTCGGGCCTCGACTGAGAGGGCTCTTCAGCGCATGCCTGGAGAGGGGCCAGTTCCCACTTCGCTGGAAGACGGGGAAACTGGTCCTCGTAGCGAAGCCAGGGCGCCCTGCGGACTCTCCGTCCGCATACCGGCCCATTGTGCTGCTCGACGAGGTGGGCAAGCTCTTTGAAAGAGTAATTGCAAACCGCCTCGTCGTGCGGCTAACACGGGTGGGGCCGGACTTGTCGGACGGACAGTTCGGCTTTCGCAGGGCGCGCTCTACAATAGACGCCATCATGCGCGTGCGAGCCCTCACGACAGGGGAGGCGGTGTCCCAGGGTAGGTGTGTCGTGGCAGTGTCCTTGGACATTGCCAACGCCTTCAACTCCCTGCCCTGGAGTACGATCCGGAGGGCACTCCGGTACCACCGGGTGCCCGAATACCTCTGTCATGTGGTCGAGGCGTACCTGTCAGACAGGTACATTGTCTACCCCGGTCACCAGGGAGACTGGAAACGTCGAGAGATGTCGTGCGGTGTTCCGCAGGGGTCGGTTCTAGGCCCACCCTTGTGGAACATCGGATACGACTACGTGCTGCGCGGCGACTTCCCTGACGGTGTCAGCGTGGTTTGCTACGCAGACGACACGCTGATTCTTGCGCAGGGAAGTTCGCACCAGGCGGCGGTCGCTCTAGCGACACGCGGGGTTGCGATAGCCGTTGGTAGGATCCAGGAGTTGGGACTCGAGGTGGCGCTGCATAAATCCGAGGCAATGTGCTTCCACGGCCCTCGGAACGCGCCACCATCGGACTCCCAACTTACGGTGGGAGGAGTTCGCATCGGCGTCGGGTCGACGATGAAGTATCTGGGACTCGTCCTCGACAGCCGGTGGAATTTCGTGGAACATTTTCGACGTCTGGCTCCCAAGCTTCTACGGGCTGGGGCTGCTCTCAAGCGGCTCCTGCCCAACCTTGGGGGTCCAGACGCCTCCTGCCGGAGGCTCTACGCGGGGATCGTTCGGTCCATGGCCCTCTACGGGGCGCCGGTGTGGGCGCCGTCGCTGGCAAAGCGACCGGCGTCCATACTGAACGCCTGCCAGAGGGTCATGGCAATACGGATGGTGCGGGGTTACCGCACGATCTCCCGCGAAGCGGCGAGCCTTCTGGCTGGCCTACCACCGTGGGATCTGGAGGCAACAGTCCTTGCACACATGCACGATAAGCGCGTGGAGATGCAACGCCGGGGTGAAAGTCCACTGCCGCAACATGTCAAGGCATGGCGGACAGAGCTCCGGCGGGATCTCATGGTGAAATGGCGTCAACGGCTATCGCAACCCAGTGCTGGGCACGCCACGATTATGGCGGTAAGTCCCCTCTTTGAGGCGTGGCTGGAAAGACCTCAGGGCGTCCTTACCTTCCGCATGACGCAGGTCCTCACCGGACATGGCAAGTTCGGGAGGTTCCTGCATCGGATTCAGGCGGAAGAGACGCCCGGGTGTCGCCACTGTGCGCAACGCCCGGAGGACACGGTGGAGCACACCGTCGAGGTGTGCCCTGCCTGGGCGGAGCATCGCCGTGCCCTCGTGGGGGCGATCGGCGGCGGAGACCTCTCGCGCCGGGCCCTGGTCGAGGCCATGGTCCGGAGCGAGGAGGAGTGGCAGGCGGTCGCCTCCTTCTGCGAAGCAGTAATGCTTGCAAAGGAGGAGGCCGACCGCATCAGGCAACGGCGCCCTCGCCGCCGTCGCCGGGATTCCGATCCCGATTTCCGGCCACCGTAGACGCGGGCTCGCGGACGGCGAGCCATGGGTAGCTCGCTGTCCGATCGTCCGGTAATGGACCGAGTCCAAGACGCCGACGGCGCGCACTGTTCCCGCGCGCCTCAAGGAGTTGTCAGCAGCAGGAGGGGCCCAGCTGGGTCGAAGCCTACTGGGGACAGGGTTGTCCGAAAGGGAGCTCGTGCCCCGGTATGAAGGCTAGAAGGAACGGCGCGGGGTTTTTAGTCAGTAAGAGTCTGACACTGTCTCCCGCTCCACCCAAGAGCGGGTTTCGTCAAAGATGATTTTCCCCGTCGACAAAAAAAAAAAAAAAAACCTTACCAAGAAAAACAATTCCCATATATCAAGTCAAAATGCAGCAAGTCGTTTAGACTCTAGGGCGTAATATACATAACGTACCTACATACCCTCCTTTTGGTGTAGTCGGGTAAAAACTAGAGGTCATTGAATTTTTAGTTACTTACTCATTTCAATTAAATAGTTTATTGGAATTTAATCTATTGTTTGTATTTCAATACCTTCATTAAGAATTTGTCATATTTAACAATAACTGCATTTGGACATCTTTGTTCAACTGTTCCGCACACGTGACGAAGGTACCTACTTGGGTATTCATTGTAAAATATTCACAAATGGGTATTTGGTCTATTCAAGTTTTGTTAGTTACGTGAATTTTCCATAACACAGGTGTGTCCTGAAAACGAAAACCTTTGTGTTACCTCTTGTTTGTGATAAGTATTTCATAAACAATTCTGTCAGCAGCAAACAAACATAAGACCTCTGTTTTATCGCCTTAGGGGCTGAATTTCGTAAAATCCTTTCTAAGGGCTCGCCTACGTCATAAAAAGAAACCTTGTACAAACTTTCACGCTCCTAGTCCTGGCATTTTGGCTATGCGTTGATCTCGCATGTCAGTTAGGCAGTTTTTCTTATATATATTTAGGCATATATTACTAGCAGCCCGTCCCGGCTTCGCACGGGCAATAAATATAGCCTATGTTACTCTGGGTGAATGTAGCTTTCCAATGGTGAAAGAATTTTTGAAATCGGCAGACTAGTTTTTGAGTTTATTAATTACAAACATACACACAAAAATACAAATTTTCCTTCTTTATAATATTAGTGTGTGATGTGGAAGATGTTGATGTTTGCAAAATAAATTAGATAATGCGATATTTTATGATGTCTTTTTTTTTTTTTTTTTTTTTGTCGACGGGGAAAATCATCTTTGACGAAACCCGCTCTTGGGTGGAGCGGGAGACAGTGTCAGACTCTTACTGACTAAAAACCCCGCGCCGTTCCTTCTAGCCTTCATACCGGGGCACGAGCTCCCTTTCGGACAACCCTGTCCCCAGTAGGCTTCGACCCAGCTGGGCCCCTCCTGCTGCTGACAACTCCTTGAGGCGCGCGGGAACAGTGCGCGCCGTCGACGTCTTGGACTCGGTCCATTACCGGACGATCGGACAGCGAGCTACCCATGGCTCGCCGTCCGCGAGCCCGCGTCTACGGTGGCCGGAAATCGGGATCGGAATCCCGGCGACGGCGGCGAGGGCGCCGTTGCCTGATGCGGTCGGCCTCCTCCTTTGCAAGCATTACTGCTTCGCAGAAGGAGGCGACCGCCTGCCATTCCTCCTCACTCCGGACCATGGCCTTGACCAGGGCCCGGCGCGAGAGGTCTCCGCCGCCGATCGCCCCCACGAGGGCACGGCGATGCTCCGCCCAGGCAGGGCACACCTCGACGGTGTGCTCCACCGTGTCCTCCGGGCGTTGCGCACAGTGGCGACACCCGGGCGTCTCTTCCGCTTGAATCCGATGCAGGAACCTCCCGAACTTGCCATGTCCGGTGAGGACCTGCGTCATGCGGAAGGTAAGGACGCCGTGAGGTCTTTCCAGCCACGCCTCAAAGAGGGGACTTACCGCCATAATCGTGGCGTGCCCAGCACTGGGTTGCGATAGCCGTTGACGCCATTTCACCATGAGATCCCGCCGGAGCTCTGTCCGCCATGCCTTGACATGTTGCGGCAGTGGACTTTCACCCCGGCGTTGCATCTCCACGCGCATGTCGTGCATGTGTGCAAGGACTGTTGCCTCCAGATCCCACGGTGGTAGGCCAGCCAGAAGGCTCGCCGCTTCGCGGGAGATCGTGCGGTAACCCCGCACCATCCGTATTGCCATAACCCTCTGGCAAGCGTTCAGTATGGACGCCGGTCGCTTTGCCAGCGACGGCGCCCACACCGGCGCCCCGTAGAGGGCCATGGACCGAACGATCCCCGCGTAGAGCCTCCGGCAGGAGGCGTCTGGACCCCCAAGGTTGGGCAGGAGCCGCTTGAGAGCAGCCCCAGCCCGGAGAAGCTTGGGAGCCAGACGTCGGAAATGTTCTACGAAATTCCACCGGCTGTCGAGGACGAGTCCCAGATACTTCATCGTCGACCCGACGCCGATGCGAACTCCTCCTACCGTAAGCTGGGAGTCCGATGGTGGCGCGTTCCGAGGGCCGTGGAAGCACATTGCCTCGGATTTATGCAGCGCCACCTCGAGTCCCAACTCCTGGATCCTACCAACGGCTATCGCAACCCCGCGTGTCGCTAGAGCGACCGCCGCCTGGTGCGACTCTCCCTGCGCTAGGATCAGCGTGTCGTCTGCGTAGCAAACCACGCTGACCCCGTCAGGGAAGTCGCCGCGCAGCACGTAATCGTAGCCGATGTTCCACAAGGGTGGGCCTAGAACCGACCCCTGCGGAACACCGCACGACATCTCTCGACGATTCCAGTCTCCCTGGTGACCGGGGTAGACAATGTACCTGTCTGACAGGTACGCCTCGACCACTAGACAAAGGTATTCGGGCACCCGGTGGTACCGGAGTGCCCTCCGGATCGTACTCCAGGGCAGGGAATTGAAGGCGTTGGCAATGTCCAAGGACACTGCCACGACACACCTACCCTGGGACACCGCTTCCCCTGTCGTGAGGGCTCGCACGCGCATGATGGCGTCTATTGTAGAGCGCGCCCTGCGAAAGCCGAACTGTCCGTCCGACAAGTCCGGCCCCACCCGTGTTAGCCGCACGACGAGGCGGTTTGCAATAACTCTTTCAAAGAGCTTGCCCACCTCGTCGAGCAGCACAATGGGCCGGTACGCGGACGGAGAGTCCGCAGGGCGCCCTGGCTTCGCTACGAGGACCAGTTTCCCCGTCTTCCAGCGAAGTGGGAACTGGCCCCTCTCCAGGCATGCGCTAAAGAGCCCTCTCAGTCGAGGCCCGAGAGCCTCCATGGCCAGGACCCAGGCTTTCCCTGGCAAGCCGTCGGGTCCTAGGGCGGTGTTTTTGGCATATTTTATGATGTCCATTTTTATTATTGAATTATTGTGTTAGCAAATGGTGACATAAATTAATTCCGATGTTATTGAGTGCGTTGTTTTGATATTAAATTGTCATGAGACACTGAATTATGGTTTTACAGGTAAAGACCAAGAGACATATACAATAATATATTTATACTAATTGTAAGTATAATGATACAGTCAGTGTCAACGAAGTGATAAAAGATTTTATTGCTAGAGATAAATACTTCAAACATACAGGCGCTTACAGTAGTAATGCAAACAATAATAAAAAGACTTACCTTTGAGACTTACTGAAAACATATTCAATTGCGGTGTTTTTTTTAGTTCTGAAAATAACGATGATGTTATGCTAAACAGTCTTTGATAAGTAATGACATATTGCATACACGGAAGTACTGAACGTATAAAATTTCCGAATTACCCTATCTAGGTAACAGCAATTTGTGAGCGAGAGAGAGATTTGTTTTGGTTCCTAATCTTTTTTTGATCTTTTTGTTTGTTTGTCCATTGTGGTCTGCTTTGGATTTTTTTATTTTATTAGGGAACAGAATCCCAGAGTAAAATTAATATAAATAACACTATCATAAATTCAAAAAATTGTAGCGCATTTATGTACACTTTAAAATCAAAAGTTTAAAAGAAAAAACCATAAGTCTGACGGAAACTTACAATCTTGATATAGCTTATTGCGGACCATATTGTAGCTATTGCGGAAGATTAGTGGGTGGCTCACGGACCATATGCTAGGGACCCCTGGTTTACAGCATATTTCAAGTACCACCATATCGTCCTCTTCCTGTCCTTATACCAAATCACTAAGGGACATGATCATCATGACCTGTTCTTCCACAAATCTCTATTCGTTATCATCTCAATAATCAGCTCCTGTCTAGCCTTATCAGCTTTTGCACAATTGATTCATCGTTTCTTTAGTCTTCCTGTACACATCATCCATATTCAAATAAAGTATTTATTTATTAAATTACATTATAACAGTTTTACAGAAGTGTCCAAGGTGATTTTTTAATTAACACTTAAAATACATAGTTATGATGATAAATTATAAGTCCAGACCTTCACCAATAAAATTATAATGTAATATACTTTACAAAAAAATATAATTTATTAATAATAATATAACTTAATCTTTGTTACACAGCCAGATGGGGTGGTCACGTTCACATGGACAGCTCAACAGCAGGCATATGTGTTATCGGGCTACTTCTGGGGATACTCGATCTCCTGCCTGGTGGGAGGCACAGCGGCCGAGTTCTGGGGCCCCAGGAGACTGGTCTTCGTAACCATGTTGCTGAGTGCCATCTTGACGATGCTGAGTCCGCAGGCGGCGAGGTGGCATTATATGGTGTTGGTGGCAGTGCGATTCGTCAGTGGACTTGCAGCGGTAAGTTGTATGATCAAGAATTATTTTCTTACTGTCTAAGTTGTAATAATATTGCCTGAAATAGGTAGAATTAAAATAATTATTTTGTCAAAATCTTAAGTTTATGTTTAGTAAATAATTGGCTACCTGTCTTGATAGCTACACGCTACAAGTATAAAATTACTGTCTCTTTTTAAAGTACTCTAAGTTAGTGAGGTATATGCTAGAATCGTTGTTGTCCATACCTCCTACATTTGCATAATAACTAAGCTTTGGAAGTCCAATGATCATAATAATTTCATTTCAGTCATGCCAAATAAATATTTCTTTGTCCATAATATCCTACTACAAACGTATAATCATTATACATTTTGCAATAATTGGTTACAGAGTTGGAATTACAGACTCTAAAACTTAACTATACAAATTCCCACTGTCCGTTGGTATTACGAAACTACTGATAATAATTAGATACCCATTTTTGAATAATGCCAGATATAGCAGTCCTATTAATAAATATTCCATTGTAAAATAATTTATCTTGAATTGTACACGATTTCCTAAGATAATGTTTGGCCTTAATTATGGATAAATTAGGCATCAATTAGCATAATTGCATTGCAGCCAGCTATATACTATAAGTAGGTGCAAGTTGTCAATTTTGAAAGGTTTACAACTGTGGCTTACGATCTACAGGACGTTAACTTGCCTATTTATTACCAAAAATAAATTTCTTAGTTACGAAATTATCCATTTTATGCATGTCCATTTATATAAAAGTACTAGATAAGTTTTCGATGGTGCTAAAAATATTTTATACATTTTTTTCATTCCACCATCTTTTACGGTAAATCGTTCATTACTTGAAAAATTATAATGCTAAATCGTTCTAGGAAGAACAAACGCTTATGAAACCTTTTCTCTGTTAAGACCAATAAAACCACAAACAATTTGTCATAGTCGTAAAACTATAAACCGTCTAGTTAAGATGTAAATAGAAAAAGTACTTATTTACCTTAGTCACCGCAGTGCATCAGTGTTTTTTCAATTTGTTAAAGTAGATAGGACACATAACTGCGTTTGTAAACATGTTTTAGTGCCTCGTTATTTTTAACACTTGGAAATCGTACGAATTCCTCGAATTAATACAATAATTTTATTCTTATCAAGTAACGTAGGAAAGATTAGAAACGTGTTTTTGTTTTAAAATATACAATTAGTTCTTTTTTGCAATGATGTAACAATCAAATTGACCTCTTTAAAACTTATTATACCATTTTTTTTTTGTGCAGAGTAGGAATTTTATTTTACAAACTACGACTAATCTAAGCAATGACCTCAAAGAACGCTAGCTCAGGAAAACGCTAATCAAGATGACTCCTAATTTCCCACGGCCATTATATTTATGGAGGTGTCAATTGTATTTATATCAATGTAAATGAGCCTGTTCATGAATGATACAAAAAGATGCCGGCGACCACAACTGAACACTCTAGAATAAAATTATTCAGTTATTTTAAGCGACGGAGGTTTTTCGCATACTTTATGTTCATACTTGTTTAGAACCGTTTATGACAACACAAGAACATTTTTTTGCGATAATATCATATCTGTTTTACAATAATTTAATATTTATGTCTTCACGTTCGTCGAAGTATGCAGAATATTCTTTGCGTTCATGGATAACAGACAACTTGCATGGACTTATTTTGTTGCGTTTGCGCAACTATGTTCTTTATTTCTAATGAATTGAGTAGGCTCTAGGAAGGCTCTCTAGTGTGCAATAGTAATTAAATCATAACGATGTCACATTATGTGATAAACAGCATTTGCGTCATAATAATTCTCAAAGTCGTGTTCATATGTGTAATTATTGTCTTTCTGAGTAGTGTTCTAAATAAGAAGCAGTTAGATAATATCTTTATTTCTTATGCACACGGAATACGATTAAGAATAATCTCTCGTAAACTAGTAGTATACTTTTAACGCTCTATCAATTTTGCAACGAGTCTAAAGTCCATTACATTACAAATATCTGCCGTTCATCTTGATGTGATGTTACGAGTGCACTGTAAGTTGCGTAGAAGCTCTGTAGCAGCGCGCTGAACCTGCGTATTATCGCGTAGAAGTTGCGTAGCAGTGCGTAGAAGTTGCGTAGCAGTGCGCAGGAGGTTCATAGTAGTGAGTAAAAACTACGTAGCAGCGCGCTGAACCTGCGTAGCATCGCGTAGAAGGTGCGTAGTAGTGCGTACAAGCTGCGTAGTAGTTCGCAGAATAGCATAGTAGTGAGTAGAAAGTATGTACCAGTGCGTTGAACCTGTGTAGCAGGGTCTTGAAGCTATGTAGCAGTGCGCTGCGTACAAGCTGCGTAGCGGTGCGCAGAAAGTTTATACTAGTGAGTAGAAGGTATGTAGCAGTGCGTTGAACCTATATAGCAGGGTCTTGAAGTTATGTAGCAGTGCGTACAAGCTGTGTAGTAGTTCGCAGATTAGCATAGTAGTGAGTAGAAAGTATGTACCAGTGCGTTGAACCTGTGTAGCAGGGTCTTGAAGTTATGTAGCAGTGCGCTGCGTACAAGCTGCGTAGCGGTGCGCAGAAAGTTTATACTAGTGAGTAGAAGGTATGTAGCAGTGCGTTGAACCTATATAGCAGGGTCTTGAAGTTATGTAGCAGTGCGCACAACCTGCGTAACAGTCAGTAGTACCCACTACTACGAATCATTCGTAATAATATCTTGCGTACAATTTGCTTAACAACCGCGTAAGTGCTCTATAGACTAAACACATAGCGACGTAAACTGAGCAAGTATATCCATGTGCACTATGTGTCGACTACTAAATATTTTGTCATCACCTAGAAGTGATGGTGTCTTACGTGTTATTACAGTAATCTGTTTCATCACTCCTGTTGGTAATAAATACAACGTACATATTTTTACGTGAGAAGAACTTAAAACAGTAGCTATAAAGTAGATACCGATTGAACTATAGATTATAATGATGAAATTGTCTTATCGACTGAGTCACGTAAAACTAATGTGGTCCAAGGTAACAGTTGAAAGAAGTTGATGTTGAACGAATTGGTAAATATTCATATATGTATTACATTAAAGAAACTGTTATTATTTGCAGGGATTCCTGTTTCCAGCGTTACACGCGTTAGTAGCACACTGGGCTCCCCCAGCGGAGAAGGGCAAGTTCGTGAGCGCGCTGCTAGGTGGCGCCATCGGCACGGTGGTCACATGGTCACTAACAGGACCTTTAATTGAAAACTTCGGATGGGATTACGCGTTTTATGTACCCGGTAAGTATCTTTTTACGATCAAAGTGCAGCTTGAAAGTACAGTTAATGCTTTTAACAGCTAATTACTAGGAACTTGATTGAAAGGATTAATTTTATATGGGCATTTAGATTGCAACCCATCTATCTTACAATACGCTTAAATTTCTAAGAACAGAAGTAGATAAAATTTAAATGACTAAAAGACCGGTCAAGCGCAAGTTGGAATCACACACGAAGTAACATCATACACGTACCATCCGTAGCAAAAAACTGAAAAAAATCGTGTTTGTTGAATGTGATCCCCATTAAATATTTATTTTATTTTATTTTTAGTATTCATTGTTCATAACAATAAATTCTAAAAACCAAAATAACAGCAAAAGATGAAAAATTTAACTGTCTAACTATCACGGTTCATGAGATACAGCCTGGTGACAGACGGACAACGGAGTCTTAGTAATAGTGTCCCATTTTTCCCTTTGAACACGGAACCCTAAAAAAAATGCTGTTAATACTCTAAATTTTTTTTGTTTAATTAACCTCTAAAAGTTGCAAAATACAGCCAATTTTCAATCAATCAAACATTTAATTGGAAGTTTAACCACGTTTGGAATGTCATTATAATTCTTACGTGGCATTCTTTTCCTTAGCAACAGATCCACAATCAGTATACCGTCCTGAAACCGGTACATTCGCTTAGTAAGCTGGTTTTATAATAATGAATTAGCAATGCCTGATGCGTGGGTTAAAAATACATGCTTGAATGTATTATCACGCTCTTTTCTTTTGTGGGGTCAGCGAACCTCTGAGCGTAACTGTAAGAAGTGCGTCAGTAATAAGAAATATCATGTTGTATAACTGGGGAAGTTCGCAGACATGAGGATATACTGACATAAATTTCTTGGTATCAAAACTTAAGTATTAATTTTGATATCATGACATAATCAGCTTTTTAACGTTCTCTCTGTTGGGACTCAGGCCTATCTAGGAGTAGGGAAAAAAATATGTTAGAAGCGATAATATACCATCGATAAACCCGACGTACGGCGAGTGTCCATTCTTACGTTGTTGAAGAACTGTCCGGACTAAGCGTTTCGCCTCGTCGTTTATACCGAGTACATTGAAGGACAGGAACAATTTTCCTGCCCATCTTCAGGGCTAAAGTGAATAGGCTTTTAATAAACTAGTGCGCCTCACCATCAACGATTGCATTACTGCTTACCATAAGGTGGGATCGCGGTCAAGCACTAATTTATATCAATTATAAAAAAAAGTTCATGGACAAAGAAGTCGTCGCTCTCCATTAGGTGAGATAGTGGTCAAGTGCGAGTCTATCAACAATAAAAATGAAGACGAGATTAACCCAAAGTTGTGTTTGTGAAACTGTTTACTATTGGGTTGTAAATCAAGGCTATTATAAAAATCGTAGATAGCTCGGTAGTTACGCAAATATCTCTGCGAATATTCCAGAGTATTTCACAAATAGGGGCACAGAGCTGCTCGGATATTTCCAGTGTTACAAAATTGGCTTTCTTGTGTCGCTATTTAAATTCCGCGGCGGTTGGTGCTGATTTCTACATAGCTAATTGAGCCGTGACGTGCTTGTAGATGTCTTTGAAATAGTTATTGCTCTGAGAATTAGCTCGGTAATATAATATTACTTAGGTAAGAAAATGAAACAGGCCGCTTGACAAGCGAATAACTAGCAAATGGAGTCGTAAAAGTAAAATCTTAACAGGCTGTTCTAAATGATTTGGTTATTTAGCATCCTATTATAAATGCTACATGTAAATGAGGAAAGTTATGGGTTTAAAGTTTTGGATCTGGAAATAGGAAAAATACGGATAAAAGAAAAATTTTATTCCTACTGGTTTCGGAGACATTTACTTATATGAAATTATTTCGGATTATCCGCTAATTTCGGATAGTTTTGGGTTTTATAATTATGAAAGTAAAACCACAAATAGCAAGACTTTATTCGAAACTTTTATGTTGAAATGTTTTATATCGGTTTCGGTTATGGATATTTTTGTTTTTATTTTTAGACTAGCTTTTGCCATAAAATATAACCCATATCACTAGGGAATAAAGCAGCTTTCAATTTTTTTTCACAATCGGACCACTACTTTCAGAGATTACCTTTTTATAATATTAGTGTAGATAATTTCGGTTATGGTTACGGAGCTCCATAACATCCAAAGAGTATAGTAATATATAGGGGAAATAACATGCCCCCGCGATGTAAACCTACCTTATCATCATGTAATTTTTTTTAAATTGTTTTTCATTTTATCTATCTTTGTCTTTTTTCTGTTTCTGTAAAATTGTTGTTATTTTGGTGTACTTACGTTTATTCAATTCTATCCCAAGTTTCTAGTTTAACTCACGAGGACTGACGTCTACTTGTTTCGTCCATTAACGAATTATGTTACTATTCCAGGAGCAATCGCGTTTGTATGGTGCTTGTTATGGTGGTTCTTGGTGTACGATTCTCCTGTGCAGCACCCCCGCATTTCTGACAGCGAGAAAAAGTACATCCTTGACGCTATTGGCGACAAAGTACAGCAGAGCAGTAAAGATACCAAGGTAAGTTCACTACGAACCATTCATCTTCTTTTCGGGTCGATGCTTTCAAACTATACTTTTTCTGCCCAATATTTGGCAACCTGTACGGCTCTATTGTTGCCCTCATATAGATCCTCATAGAGTTTGAGACATCGTGGTGAAAGGATTAGTCAGCTAGACTCTGCGTTACCGAGTGCTAGCTGTCCAGGGTGCGCCGGGCGTTTAGAATCGCTGTACGATATTTTTAACGCCACTCGGGGAGGCTCCTTTCATGCACCCCACTACGAACCATTAAGCTAAGGAGGCTACTGGTGGCCATGAGCCCTTCCTTTTTTATGTGGAAAATCATTGTATAACTTCCCCCACTTTAGGATGGAGCAAGAGGGCGTGTCAGAGTTATTGGCTAGTACCCACCTGTGTCCTTCAGTAAGATAATTCTTTTAAACGTTCCCGCAGTCCTAGCAGGCATGACTGCATGAGGCTTCACCTAAGGGTGTTTTTAATATCATGCGGTTTTGATCACGCATGCGGGATTGTTCCAAACGTAAGGGGGTTATGCGTGTGGAACAATCCCGCATGCGTGACACAAAAATGTCCATTTCATACAAGTATTTATTGAATTGCGTGGAATATGTACGCAAGACACGTTTTTTTTTACATTTTGAAATTTTCTGCATGCGGAGCAAACCCGTATGCGTGAAATTCGCACGATATTAAAAACACCCTAAGGCTAAGCGCGCACCGCGATAAAAAATCGTTGCGATTTTTTAATGCGAAATAAAATCGCAAACTTCAATACTTCATACACGCACGATTTATTTTCGCAATGCGCGGATTGTAGTGTATTTCTGTGGTTCACAGATTTGCGATATTTTTTCGCAACGATTTTTTATCGTAGTGCGCGCTTGTCCTTAGAATTATCTTAACAACCGGATCTGTGCTTCTCATATACAGCTTATCACCGCGGCCTTCACCAAGTCATCAGTCCACTTTGTAAGGAAATAAATGGCACAAAAAGTATAGGTACGCGAAAAGGGAAAAGTAATCACATTCGTGTGTACATCGTCAAGGCTAAGTGCCTTCGGTAAATACGTATTCTAAGCTTAAGCTTAAACGTGACCCGTGGTTGGATTTCCCTGATACTCATTTCCTGGCTTAGGTATGACCTTAAGGAGTATCGAACATCATTAACCGTGTAGTCTATAAGAAATGCAATAAGCGTGCTTACATGTCGGTACAGACAACTAATAAAGCCACAATAGTACATTTTGATATAAGTAGAGAAAGTTTGTCATTGCAAACGTAGCGGAATTGTGCAAGGGTGTTATGAAGTCGGGGGCTGTGTTTTTCAATACAATTACGAAGACACATAAACGGGGGTTGACGCGCGCCTTGTGGAGGCCTGATAAAATTGTAGCAGGGGTAAGCACGCGCTCTTTTTCGCACCAGTGCGAAAAACTGTAAAATGCGTGTCTAAAAGCGGTAAGAGCGGGTCTTGGAGTAAGTGCATTGAAAAATATTTTCGCGAAACATAGATGACCTTAACTAAAGTTAACTTTAGAAGGTGCAGCTAAGACTAGACTTAGACTATACTTTTCTGTTACCTTCCTCGCCAAACGATAAGTACAAAATGACATCACTGGCCACGTCACTTCTTCGCAGGGAACACACCTGCTAAACCGAAAAAGAAATATGCACGTTATGTTAAAAATATTTAAAAAAAAATGATTTGCATGTCAGCTACCTACTTATTTATAGCAGGAGATAATATAAACATTAGGTTTATATTATCTCCTGATCCACGTATATAGATTTGACCTCAATCTAAGTACGTGGCTTTGCAAGTTACGACCTAAAATCGTGAGGTTTTTTTCCTATTTTTTGGCCAAGGTTTTTTATCCTACAAGGAGACATCGTGATTTAGAAATAGGTATTTGAGGTTGAAACATACCATATTTTTAGTTCCATCTAAAAATACGCTTATGCAATTAAATCTACAGGTCATCAGACGGTTGAAGGTGATACTTAATTACCTCCTTATTAGCTTTTTGTACTACTTAGAATAATAATATTATTAGAAGCAATAAATTTATAATAGTAGTTGCTAGGTACAACTTATTTGGTTATGGTTTTCATCCTGTTTTAAGTTAAAAACTGTAGTAAATATTATCTACCTCAGTATATATATTTATATAGTTATCCCATAATGTTAAGTTGTGGATGTCAGATACAAGATACTATTTGTGTCAATAAAATATCTTTATGTACTAATTATATTTTTATTAATTGATTAAAATATCTTAAAAATCTATGTACAAACTTCTGTCAGTGGTTTTGCCCGTGTAAAATTAGAAAATTGCGCCAATTAAATGTATTACTCTCGGGATAAATAGTATTCTAAATGCTATTGAACGGCATGGTATACCCGTGTGCCAAATTTCATCTAAATCCGTTCAGCTGTTTCTGCGTGAAAGAGTAGCAAACATACACATGTACACATACGAATATTCGCATTTATATGTCACCTAGCTGCAAAATACAAGCTTTTATTGGCGACTTCCCTCGCATAATAGTAGAAAATCCCAAGGTAATATACTCCCGGGTTACGTGCCATTCGGGGATAGGTCCACCCGAGTAAAAGTGTCATCGAAATCCGTTCACCAGTATGCGTGAAGAATTAACAAACATAATTCACCCACACTCACAAATTGCATTTATAATATTAGTGTAATATATTAGTGTGACTAGTACTCGGTTGCTGCTAGTTTTTTTAAGATACTACTTAGTACCAATTGAGTGCTAATTATTCACTATGGAAGCGATTGGTGAAGATGGGATTAATGACATCAATTCTCTGTTTACAGATTGTGCCACCATTCAGAAAGATTTTGACTTCGTTCCCATTCCTGGCGATGGTGATCTTGCACTACGGCAGCAACTGGGGCCTCTACTTCGTGATGACGGCGGCACCCAAATTCGTGTCCAGCGCGCTCGGGTTCAACCTGACGTCGACCGGGACGTTGTCCTCACTGCCGTACCTCGCTAGGATGATATTCTCGCTTATATTCGGCGCTATTGGTGACAGGTACCTACGGAACTGGATCTCATTTAAATAAATACTCCATAAATTACTAAGGCCAACGATATTGAATAATAATATATAATAACATTCCACAACTATCACACAACGCCGTCTAGTCTCAAACTAAGCAGAGCTCATGTTATGAGTACTAGACAACTGATATACATACTTATATTTTTAAATAAATTACACCCAGACAGAACAAATGATCATGCTCATCATCTAAACATTTGTCCGGGGTAGGAATCGAACCCACGGCTTCCAGCATAGCAGTCAGGGCCACTAACCACTAGACCAACCAGGCCAGTCAAAATGTGTTGTGGAATGTTGATTTACTTATACTGGTATGATAGTAAAGGACGATATAGAAGTACTAGCTTCTGCCAGCTGCTTCGCCCGCGTGAAAAAAGGTTTCTCCACACAATCTTTTGGACCCCCATTTCACCCTTTTAGGGAAGGGAATATTTTGGAAAATCCTTTCTTACTGCTTCCCCTATGTCATAAAAGGAAACCTTGTGCAAAATTTCAAGTTCCTACTGGGGTTTTGACTGTGCATTGATATGTCTGTCAGTTTCTCTTTTTGTAATATACAGATAGACACTTCATTACAAGGATACCAGGCTTTGTTTGCAAATGTATTACGACATCTTTTGAACGGTTCCGTTTGGAGTTACAAGCCAGAGATTTAAGCTCAAGAGTTGTCAAATCATTTAAATGATTATTTCATGATCAGTAGGTAGGATGGTTAATTAGATTTATCCTTTCTGTCCGTGACATTTAGTTGCCATTTAAATGTATGTAGATACTACTTCGGAACAGCAATTTAGACCAGTTTTTTTGACTCGCCATCATATAATTTAAATATTATTTTATTGTGTTTCAGAATCGTGAAACAGAACATAGTATCAACAACGTTCATGAGGAAGTTCTTCTGCTTGTTTTCCCACGTGGTCCCTGGCCTGCTCCTCATTGCGCTAGGCTTCACCGGCTGCGCTCCCATCCTCTCCGTGGCCTTGATCACGTTCTCCATGGGTTCTAATGGCGCGGCCACGCTAACCAACCTGGTCAACCATCAGGACTTGGCTCCTAACTTCGCTGGAACGCTGTATGGTATTGCTAACGGAATTGGCAACACTGCTGGCTTTGTGACGCCACTGGTTACTGCGCACTTTACCAAGAACGGAGTAAGTAGCTTTTTAAGACGTTTTCTGCTTTATAGAAGCAAATTTTTAACTTGGTCATCTATTTGAATAAAAGCGAGGTTTTTAACAATTCAAAAGTATAAATAGTTTTTATTGATAATTACTTACTGTTGTTGTTTTAATCTTTCGTACTTATCATCGAATAATTTGAAGATTTTTTATTTCCTTATGTCTAACCTTACAATCTTAATTGCAGAATGGATTCGCCGAGTGGCGGCCAGTATTCATCACAGGAGCTTCAGTATACATTGCGTCCGCCTGTTACTTTATCATATTCGGTACTGGAGACACGCAAGAATGGAACTATGTAGTGCCAGTTGAAGAAGAAGAAGAAAACAAGAGGCCTGCCAACTCCACGGATACAACTCTCACGATCTCACCCAAAACATAAGCCGACTCATAAAGCTAGCAAGGAGTAGACATAAGTCTGCTGTATAGGTATTTTTAATTTATAGGTACTTAGTTTTAAGTTCGTATTAAGTCGCCATAATTATTTAATTTCCTGGTTAAGATATCCAGGCAAGTACATTTTTTTTTAAACAATTCATTATTCGTAGATTAATTTCGTTTATCATTAGCCGAATATCTAAGTTATTAGCTTTAGATACTGAAGTTGATTTTTGTACGTGAGTGTAAAATAATAATTGGAAGATGAGACACATAAGGGGTAAATTATTTTTGGCTTCAGTGTGATCGCGCTAGAACGTCAATTTGTTGGTACTAAAACTGCATAAGCGCCGTCTGGTGGCAAAAACATAAACTGGTTTTTAAACGTTTTGATATAAGCCAACGTTAACTTAAACCCGATCGAGTTGAAAAAACTCTGTACACAGTAAATACCTACCACGCAATAAAAAGATTAAAAAATATACAGTAAACAAATCACGTTTTTAAGTGTTCTAAATTATATATTTTTCGTTTGAGTGTAAACAAACGTAGACTCATGTAGACAGATAAAATTAAATAACTAAAATTGTGTAAAATGACCGCTTATTTAATATTAGGTTATTGCTGGAACATGACATTTGATTTTGAACTCTCCAGTACAGTGAATAAAACTTATTTTTTTAATTAAACAACTCGTCTCGATATCCAAACTTACTGATACGACAAGCTATTGTTTGGAAAATATATTATCAATATTCTAAATTCCGCAGCGTGATGATAACATGATAATAAAAGGCGAATGTGTTATGTATATTATACTATATTTATAACAATCATATACTATTTTCTCCAGTGATAAATTATTCATGGATTTATTATTTACTAAAAAAACAGCTCGCTGATCATGACTTTGTCCTTAGGATGCTTTCGAATTATAATATTATTTGTAAATAGCCGAATTTTAATTAATAATATAATTTTAATTGATAAGTACCCAAGTTTTATAACTTTATTTGCATTATTTAGGTTTTGTTTTATTCGTGACTGTGATGATGATTATAAGAGTGAATTATGTGAATTTCATGAAAGAAATTAAATTATTCTACCTAATATGGATTGTCTTATTTTATTTTCACACCACCTGCTCGAAAATGTCAAATTATATATCAAGCAACCTTAACCTAAAGTGAGTCATTAATGGCCGGGGGCACAGCCGGTCAATAATGGATTTCATTATGAACTGCTGGTCAATAATGTGACTATTATTTTCTCACAGTAGGTTTAAAAAGTAGAGTATCCTCCTCTGGGCTAAAGGTGTCTTTGCCTTGGGCTAGCTTGAATCCCTCGCTGCATTCAGGATTCTTGCATTAACTCCCTCGCTTTGCTCGTGAGTTAAATCCCCAATCCTTCATTGCGCTCGAGATTCAATATGACGCCCGTGTCATAAGACACAACTTTAGCCCCTCGGTGCATAATCTACTATTATTTCCTTACACTTTCGACAAAGAGGGGCCAAACCCAGGACTAAATAGGCAGGTGGAGATGGTAAAATCTAGAAGTCAACAGATAGTCTTGTTTCTCATGAAAAACGGGCTTAAAATACCTACAAATGAAATATCAGTGAAACCATTTAATATATTTTATTATAAATGTACGTACAATATATCTACATTATATACACGGCAGGCATTCATTAATTACATAATCAAATATATTTTAATATTTCCAGTTTTAAGACTACACAAAGTCATCGTTTATTTGATACAACGCTAGTCACATACTTATATAGACCACAATGGTTGTTCACATTGACATACATTATGCGTTTGACCGTGAATTCACGCTTCAGCGCAGATTTTGCTTTTGATAATGAAATTAGATTGCACGGACGGTCGTGCTTAGATCAATGAATAGCCAATGTGAACCAACCCTATGACAAATATCTAACGTTAAATAAAATTTAATAGCGAGTGATTGGCATAAACACGTCCTACATTAATGGATTAATAAAGGACATATAATTAAAGTAATATCCCATTGATACATCCATGTACATTTACCATTAAGTTTGAAACTATTCTTACGTCTTTGGAATTACATCACCAAAACAACTCTGGTTATGGTCACATATTATAATTTTCAAGGCGGGATTCACAAGATACTTCTTATATTATCACTATGAAATCATAGCGTCCTAAAAACGTAGTAAGTAGTAAGCATACTGGTTCAAAACGTAGTCCTAACATCGAGAATAATTCAACGTTTATAACAAAATTTATTCAACACAGATCTTGGTTACTTCGACACGTAGGGTACGCAATAATAATAATAATTTAAATACTCCATTATTTTTGTGCTGACGCAGTGTTTAAACATAAGATTCGGACTCTGTGTCTGACTCGGAGCCCTCTAAAGCTATAATGTTGTTTTGTCCCTTCGCGTCCGCACCGTTGGATGGTTCTCTGTACAGTCGCGGCACTGACTTGGATCGAGAGTTCTTGTCTTCCTTGTTCACGTGCACCGGCTGGAACTTCTTCAGTACTCTCTGATACACCATCTTCCGTGGTGGCACTGGTGGAGGCATGTGTGGAGCCTTCTTATTGTTATTATTGTTGTTGTTGTTATGCTCGTATTCTGAGTTGTTGTACTCTGGCTTCACAGCCGTCGGCGTCGCTTTGTAAATATCAGAAGGGAACATGTTTGGCGACTTCATGTCGTGGTAAATATCTCTTCGCCGGTTGTAGACGGACGTGTATAAGGGATCAATGTATTGAGATGTATAACAATTATTCTCAAAGGAATTCTCACTGGCCGGTGACTCCGTAGATCGGCTGTTAAACGAGTTCTGCGGCTGGTATAACGTGTCGCTGCTACTCGAGTCGCTGTGTAGAATAATATTCGCCAGAGATTTTGATTGGTTTAATTTATTAGTGTTATAATTCCGTAGTCTTGTTTTTTTATTCTCTTCTGAATTATTATTGTGGATGTTTTCGACGTAGGAGTATGAATTTTGTAAAGGATTGGCGTTATGTTTGTCCTGCTCTCTGTTGGCCGACGGAGCCGTACAGCTCTTAGTGCACATGTGCGCAGGATCAAACCGTCGCTTCCGGCAAGAATTAGTTATTTCGTAGCTACCATTGCGCATTTTCTCCGAGTTTGCAAGTTCTTCGCTGACTTCTAAGCTCTTTGTTCTAGCTGCTTGACGAGTCCAGTCATTTCGTGTAAAAATGGTGGCTGCCGGTGTTGAATTCCCATCAGTTTTGGACTGTGAGGTCTCTCCCTGTTTTTTCGACCTAATTCCGTATATTTCCGAATTGTTCGTTTTGCTGCTATAGTTGGCGCTCTTTTTTTCCCACCCCGTGTACACTCGGGCATAATTCGCATTTGAAACCGTTTCTGCTTGCGTTTGATATTGATTTTGTCGTTGAATATTCTCTGTAAACATGGCTAAATCGTGTATGTTGCTATACACAATATTTTCTTGACTAGAAACCAGATCGCGTTTATTATCGATATTTTCCTGTTTTGATTCTAACAGATTGTCTGAGCTCTTGGCTCTGTTAAAGTTTTTGTTTGAGATATTTTTGCTTGCTTCTTGCGTCTCGGCGAACATGCTGTAGACTTTTGAAGTGCGAGCTGCTTTTGAAACGTTACTTCTCGGTGGTTTTTGTGGTTCTAAACCGGTTATGTATTTTGCTGGGCTCTGGTCGTAGATATCAGCCGTCGATCGTTGTAATGCTTGTTTAGATACATAATTCCTCTCATCTATACCGTTTGATATACCAATATTTATAGAATTATGTACATATCTTTCTCCTATATATGGCGTAGTATACAATTCATCGTTAACCGTACTGTACAGTTCTGATTTATTAGAGTAAATGTTCTGCCTTTGACCCATTTGCGGCAAACCGCTTACGTTATGATTATCAATATTGTATCGCACTACTAATTTAGATTCTTGCTGCATGTTGCACGTGGGCGCCGATAGACTGTGCAGGATGTTGCGAGGTGCAGGGCTGTTGCCACCATTGCTGTTAGAATCGTCTTCTGAGAGAGTCAGTCCAGAGTCTCGGCTTAGTGATAGTTTTTCCTTGCGAGGTGTGGACAGTTCCATAGAATCTAAGGATATTCCTACTGAATGAAGACTGTCGCTTTCCTCAGCTCCGGAATCTAGTAGTGCGTTCGAGGTTTCTGGACTGCCATTGCCCAGTAGACCAGCAATTTGGGGTCCAAATAGAGCTTCAGCTTTTACTATGAGGAGTTCTACGACCATTGGCACTGCTTTGGGAGCTTTGTCACAGGGTGTGTTGGGCCACAGCAGACTGGGGCCGACGCAAACGCCGAGGTTCATGGGGCACATGAGGTTTATGTTGGACTTCTTGGCGATGGCTTGCAGCAGACATATGAAGTAGGTCAGCATTGTGTAGTGGGCCTTGGGCAACTTTAGCAGCAACGAACGTACGGCTGTCACCTTCTCGTTTTGTGATAAAGCTGTAACGAAAAGAAAGGGACGTTGTAGTAAAGTATTACAAATGGTATGAGTCGTTAATTTACAAACTTACAATTATGTCGATTTGAACATGTTACATGTTATGGAGATCTTCAAATTAAATATTGAAGTGTAAACTATTTCAAAGTGTGAAGGGTTACTTACTAAGAACTTGCAGCCAAGCGGGGTAGAGGTCCGCAGAGAGTAAGGGTTGCGGCAGTGCTCTGAAGAATTCTTTGACCAGCGCCGCCAGCAGCAGCACCGGCGCTCGCTCCAGTTCGGGGCAGCCCTCCGCCCACGGTCCCAGTGTGTCCAACTGTACAAGCACAAGGAATCATTGTAAATAATTATAAGACTCAATTTTGTTAGTCATGGTGAAAAGTCCCACTTTAGTTAAAAACACTTCAACTTAGAAAAAAAATACGATGAATTAGAATTCATTCTCATCCTTAAACTGATGTCAGCAATAAACTGTGTAGATACATAGTGTCTAACTATAGCTATCTGATTTTAAAAAAGAGAACCACTATTTACCTTATCTCTAAGTAGTCTGAGCGCTTTCGCATTAGCGCTTCTTCGGAACACGCCGTGAGTGAGCGGAGCGAGCGCGCGCAGGCGACGGAGCGCGAGGAGCAGAGCGGGCGGCGGCGCGCCGCCACACAGCCGCGTCAGCGCCACGCCGAACAGGCGCCCGCCGCGGCGCAGCAGGCGCAGGCCTCGCCCGCCAGTCGAGTTGCCGCTGTGAGTCATACAAAGCCATCATGTTACGAGGTTGAAATTTCAAACAGTTAAATTGGAGGTAGAATTGTTATTTTGCTGATAAAGTGCAGCGGGTGCAAAATGATTTAACTTTAATTTTTCCAATGGTTTCTAAGGGCCTATAATACCGATATACGAGTTCTCAAAAAGATGTAGACACACAAGTACTTCTTTACCCCTTGGGTTCAAGTAACGCTAATTACTCACTTTTTTAATCCTTGATTTTTCTTCCGTAATTCGAAGACCAGTCCACAGGGATTATTCTTAGCGTTAACGTGTTCTAAATCAAACCCGTCTTCATTTGACAACGTTTGCCTTATTCTTGACATCTGAAATAAGGAAATGCACTGAGTAAGTAGGGAAACATATAGGATAACTTGAATAACGTCAGTATGTGGTAAAACACCACCACCAAATGGAATAAAATTGCATTGTTTCATCATCACCGTCCCGCTCAGCTACTACGTCTCATAGCCCATTTTTTGACCACAGACAGGTTGAAAGCAATTACAATCATATAAAAGAAAATTTGAAAGTTTACCTGTACAGCATGAGGTCGCTCAATCCCCCTGAGCGGGGTGGGCGGAGCATCCCTGGCCGTGCGCACACAGAGCGTGAACTCGCTGGCGGCGCCCCAGCGGCCGTCCCCCTCGTGCTCGTCGTGCTCGCCGTCGTGCTCGGGCTCGGCGCTGCCGTTCTGCAGCACGTGCAGCGCCTGACGCACTACACAGAGCGCACTCATTTCAGGGTTTACGGAGACTGTCTTACACTGGAAATAAATGAGGATGGTTAAGAATCTTGCTTGTCAGTTTTACATTCTGCGTATAAGTGCTGGCTAGTTCCTTAAGTACTTTAACCCTTCAGATACCGTCAATTAGAGACACAATAGTAAGACAATAGATGCGCGGCCACCGGTGGTCGCTTGGGGATTCATGAAATAACTTGGGTGATTAGCATTCCTTTAAATGAACGCGACCTCAAGTTCAGCCAGTTGTTAAAAGAAATACTTACAAATTCTATCGAGCTCGTCGCATCTTTGTAGAAGATCTGGATGTTCGTGGATTTAGGTTCAGTCGCTAGTTGAGCGGTTAAAGCATTTTGAATTTTCCTGCAAAGATACAACAATCATTGATCGGTGATGCAAAGAATCAATCATTGAAAGAACATCTAAAAAAAAACTACTACGACCTACGACTTTTTTAATTCTAGAGTGCATAGGTTATTCTAGACAAGCGTGCTCCATCGTGAACCACATCATTGTTTACCATCAGCCAATATAATAGTTAAACGCGAGCCATTAAAAATTAAAGAAAAAAAACTCTCTTTCAAATTAATTTAAAAAAAAAAAATTCTTACCTATACCAAGTGTCTCTAGCAGCTTGCGTGGGGTAGATGGCGAGGTAGTTAGCAACACCAGTAACCGTTGGCCATCCGAGCATGAATCCGGTATCGTCTCCATCAGTCATGGCGATCCAGACTTCAGCTAGTCTCACGCTTTCCTTTAGCTTGAAGCAGTTGGTGCCCCTGGCCTTGCCAACGAGCAGCAAGTCGCTGAAGAGGAACAGGTGGCGGTCGAGCGGCGGGGAGGTGGTGCCGAGGGGGCTGAGCTGGACGGGCGCCTCCATGATGAAGGTGCGCGGGGACAGGGAGCTGCTGCTTGCGCTGATAGTCCCGCTGATGTCCAGGCTCGGTCGCTTGCGCAGACTTTTCTGTTTCTGAAAAGGGAATTTACATTTGGAGTAAGGCTTTGTAAGATGTTAAGTATGGTCAGTGCCTATTCTGGTACTCTGCTCTTTTGATAGGTTGCTAACAGGTTAAGTGGATCAGATTATCGGTATACTATATAATTATATTAGTGGCCAGTGGCTGTTAGATGAGAGTAGCTGATTATTAAGTTAAAATGCTATTTGAGAACCCGATGTCAGCAGTGGACTGTTTAAGCAGAAGACCTTTACGGTAGTTTCTAAATGGCAGGCATTAGGCCGACTTTCAATACTTACCATAAAATATCACCAATTAACGAGTATATGACGGTCCTCTTGCACTCATGATGCCTCTGCTTCACTGAGTGAATTTTACAAGTCTCTATTCCCATTAACTCCAAGATGATGCCTTACCTGCGCATGATGCGAGGCGAGCGCGGCGGGTGCGTCGGCATCGTGCAGCGCGAGGTAGTCGTGCGGGAACAGGTCCTGCACGCGCTCCAGGTCCGACAGGCGCGCTGCTCGGCGACGCGCGCATCCTCCTCCTACCAGGCGCTCGTATTGCGCTAATCGCTCGATCTGGAATATAAGAAAGGATCATCATAAGTTTTTGATAATATTAGACTGGTTAGGGATTCTAGATTGTTATGGTTCTTTTGAGAATTAAAAGAAAATATGGTGCTCGATCTTTGTCATCATCTCCCTAACATTTTCTCAACTAGCTTAGGCTCAGTTTCTGATCTAATCGGATGCATCTGAAAGCCCGTGTTTTACATAGAGCGACTGCCTATCAGACCTCCATAACAGTTACTGGAATACAAATGCTGCTTGATCTTTATAATATTTTTAAATCACAACTAAAAACCGTTGTATAATAATACGAGCTTGTGTTGATTGTACGTCTCTTGTTGGAGGTCCTCAAACCATAAACAGAACATTATGAAACATGAGTCTCATATCGCCATTACCACCTACTACTGCTGCATCGCTGGCTGCCCGTTAAAGTCAAAGACACGCACTAAAGGCAGTTTTAATTAACGAAACTGATACCCAGTCCCGTTCTCCAGTAACGTTAGTTTGTGACAACAAGCCGTGCATAATACTCTATCCCCTGAGGCGTATGCTCATATCCGTTGAAGCATACAAGTACATGAGAGTTTATTAAAGTCATCAGTTGTAACAAAGCGTAATCTAAATTCTCATCGCGACGAAAGGAGTCCTTAGGGTGCTCCCTCACGACGACTCTCTGAACCGTGAACGCTACAATGATATCTTATAATAAGAGGGAGAAGTGACCGTGAGAATGTACCAGTCATTGTCAGCAACTCGCATAAGGACTTAAGCAAAATTGTAGGTAATGCAGTAATGCGTGTAGATTTACACATATTGTGTGTGTACCAAGTAAAGGTCACGAGTGGATTGGTAATTGTTGCTGAAGTAAATTACTCGATAAACGATGTTTACTAGCAATCGTTGCTTGAAGCAATAATTTGGTAATGATTCTCTTGATTAATTGACTAATTCGCGAATAGCGCGCGCTTTAAAAATGGAATAATTTAAACTATAATTGTTTGTGTTTTGTTTACCTGTTTGAGAGTTTAACCCTTCAGATACCGTCAATTAGAGACACAATAGTAAGACAATAGATGCGCGGCCACCGGTGGTCGCTTGGGGATTCATGAATTAAGAAATTTTTGGTTAGCAGACGATCTTTGCTAAACTAAATGATACAGAACACTATGGAATAATATAGTTTGGTTCGTCAGGCGGACATGAATTTCCCTTTAACAATCGCATCAAATGATTCGGTTTGTGTGTAGACGTGCTCACTGGCTCGTAAAATTATGCGTTTGACTCGCAATGACCAACATTAGACTCAGTTACGTGCTGCGCTTCCATTACCTTCTGAGAAATGGTGGCTTGTGACGGTAAGCCGTGCGGACTAGCGGCATAATATCCTGTGGTTTTATGTTTTACTAGCTTCTGTCAGCGACGTCGCCTGCTTAAAAATAAGTTTTTTCATACAAAAGGGATCCCTGTTCATCCTCTTAGGAAGTGAAATCCTCTCTTAGTACTCGTTCACATTATAAAAGGAAACCTTGTGCAAAATTTCATTCTCCTAGACCACCTATTATGGCATTCTATTAATTTTAACTGGAATAGTGTTTGTAGCGGTGGCCGAGTGGTAACAGCCCCGACTTACGAGTTGAAGGTCGCGAGTTCAAACCCAGCCAGGCGCATTTTTTTTGTGTTATTTATTTTACCATCACTGCTCTCAAAACGGTGAAGGAAAACATCGTGAGGAAATCGGCATGTCCTAGAAACAAAAATTCGAAGACATGTGACATCCACCAAACCGCACTGGGCCCGCGAGGTGGGTTACGGTCCATTCCCTCTCTTGAGAGGAGACCTTAGTCCCAACAGTGGGAACATTATAAGGCTGGCTATGCTATACTGTAATTGTAGTTATGGTTTACAAAAAAGAGCATACATGTCTATAAAGGCTCTGTAGTTTCGGCTGTGCTTTGATATGTCAGTCAGTCAGTTTTTCTTCTTATATACATGATTTTAGTTAAAAAAAGTTGAAGGTTAATAGTGTATCAATAATCACAGTTACGTATTAACGTTAATCGTCTTCGAGGATTTCACATATAATACCTACTCCCCATTTTTTGCACTTAAGCTTTGATTACGGAATGACAAAAAAATGAGTTGATCGTTATTGACGGCTCCATTAGGATACCTACACAATATGGCGATGACGCAAAGTTATTGTACTGTAAATAATTACACATCAATGTGCTCACAACCGCGAACTGACGCGAACATGGTGATTTTCATTTGAATAGACAATTTGACACTGGAATCGTTACTCGATCTTTATTGAGATTGAACCAACACCTACGTGTGTATACACACTAACCGAACCTTAAAATTATTCTCTTCTAAAAAGTTAAAAAAAAAAACAACACAAGTGTTTTTTACACACTGTAATTTGAAGGCCTAAAGACATGTTGTATATTATTACTTTGATTCGAAGTAATTAACATTCAGAGAACACATTACGAGTGTAAGAGAATGTCTAATTAAATAATCAAATCGCCATTAGCTGTAGACTCGTCATTAACAATTTAAACGTTTAGCCTTATTTCGGATTTGCGGTAGATAATTAATTTCCTCATTACTATAATAGATAGGTCCCGTTGAATCGGCCTTAAATGCTTCTGGGAAATTCTTGGAACTGGTTGAACAACGTTCAAATCTCGCATAACAAAAGACCTTTATTCAGATGTCTACTCCAACAATGGAACCACACTCAGCCTCCAGTTTTTTACTGGGCAATTACATACTCAAAAGAAGCTTAGCGTCTTTTGGGCAAATGTTTTTGTTTTCAAGAAAAAACAGGATTTTTTGAAGATTATAAATCCTTTCCAGGGTTCGGAGATAGCGTGTTTGCGTCTCAATGAACACAATTTCCTCGGCTTATTATTTTAAGGCACGCATCCAGAGCATTACAAACACTCGAGTGTTATCTATACGCGTTACACGGAACTGCACTTTCTAAGTCAAATGTTTACTTTACCGTAAGTGGGCTCGGGCAACTTGTAGATAACGACTGAACTGTCCTAAACTGAGATAACCTGCGCGTGCGCCGAGCCCTTTCCCCCCCTCACGTACCTACTAGCTTTTTACTTCTTAATCTTTACGTTTCCTGCTTTAGTGGACACGCCTTGTAGTTTCTTTTCGAAATATTTTAAAATGTCCCAGTTTTTATTTCGTCATAAAGTCCTAATGTAGGTCGTATTATGTTTATTTGTCGGTATCTGTATCAATAGAGAAGTGGGTTATGATAGGAGGTCTTAGTCTTTCGTCTGCTCGGAGCACGTTTGTCCTTACGTAACGTAACGTATCGTATAGTATGAGAGTATTGCGCAAAGGAAGTTGAAAGTTGTCATCGTGTTCTATTGTGATTTATATAACATATCGATACGAAGTTAACGAGGCGAATTAGATGGTTCAGCAGACAACGAGGCAACTGAGACAAGGTTATGAATACAAGATTATGCTGTATGTTTTTTATTTCCTTTTTGCTAGCTTCGCTAACAGACTTTCTCGCGTGGCAATCGAAGTATTATCCCAAGCGAACATACTCCCAGAATTCAAAGTATATCCTTTGCCAAAAGTCAAGATTTAACCTATTCATCATCATCATCATCATCATTTCAGCCGAAAGACGTCCACTGTTGGACATAGGCCTCCCCCAAGTGCCGCCACAATGAACGGTCCTGTGCGTCTCGCATCCGACGGATTCCCTTAACCCTTACCAGGTCATCGGCCCACCTTGTAGGAGGCCTTCCAACGCTATGTCTTCCGGTACGTGGTCGCCATTCCAGAACCTTTCGGCCCAAACGGCCATCTGTTCTGCGAGCAATGTGCCTTATTACTATGTTACAATTCATCAGAATTGGTTGAGCTGTCTTAGCATAAAAACATATATGTAGATAGAGTTCCTTTTTCAGTTATGATACTTAAAGAGTATGGATACTGATTAAAACTTTCACAAACCATAACATTAAAAAATATAAAACCGATTTTTTTTGTGACTCTCATAATCCAGTTTAAAGACTTATTAATAGAATCGATCGCTTTAAATAAACCATTATGGAACTTTCTTCATTATCGCTAACAAGACATTTTCGCCAAAAACTCAGACATTATTTCCAATCGAGCGATTTTCGTCCGAAATGAGTTCTCGAGGCGCCATAATTACGACAGAATTATCGCTTGACATTGGTTTTAAAGGCATATTTAATGCCATAAAGGTTATTAACGGTAATGCGGCATGCCGACCGATTCACGGAATGCAAGTCTCGTGAATGCTCGTGAATGTTCGTGATTCATCGCAACCCGGGACCCGATCGGAACAAGGATGTGCAATACCGCCGAATAGGGTCGTGAATAATTTGCTCAAACATTTATTGCAGCAAAGGTTAACTCTATGATGAATCTATTTGAATTTATAATTTCATCTTCCTCTGTTATTTTGTTTAGCAATGCCTTTTTAACGAATTCAATTACATGGGAACAATTTGCGATACCTTGAATCAAATTGTGTGAGTGATCAAATTTGATGTTCCTTCACAAATAAAGGCTGTGACGCATACCCATGTAAATTAACTCGGAATTTTGTTTTCGTGAATACAATGCTTGTGTGAACGGACTTCATAAACTGAAAGGGAAATCGTTTGTGATATTACGGTACACGACAAGGAACACAATGCTGCAGACGTTGTACTGAATACTTGCATTATACAGTTCATTTGGAATAAGGAGTAGGCATACAATGTGGAGATCACGATTCGGGTTAAGCATAATCAGCCTCATAAAGTTCCCACTTCTGGGACTCAGCCCTCTAAGAGCGAAGCATGGGTCGGAAAACACCACGTGGGCTCAGTACGGGTAGGTGGATGTCACATGTCTTCAAATTGTTGGTTCTAGTGCCTGGCTAGATTTGGACCCGCGACCTACAACTAGTAAGTCGTCCTGAATTACTAGTTATCGCTGGGCCACCACTGCTCTTCGATTTGGTCAGTCACTTTTCAAGTAATCGGTTTGTAGCAAATCTACGACAGAACCAAAATTAAAGTCAATATCTGCTTCAGAGGTGCATGGAGTGAAGCCTCGTACCGGAAGCCGCAGCGTTAGAAGGCCTCCCACAAGGTGGACCGATGACCTGGTGAGAGTCACGGAATCTAGTGGACACGAGACGCATTGGACGGTTTGTTGTGGCGTCTTTTGGCTGAAATGGTGATGATGATGAATAGCATCAGGCTACGTGAGAAGTGACTTGTTTTTCATTGTTAGGATATATTTGATAGTTTTAAAAACTATTCCTATGAACTATTTGTTGTTGTTTTCATTTATCGTCGTAGCGCTCATTGTATAGGTAATCGCGACATCGGATGACATCGGGCGGGGTCGGCGCGGGTCGTCGCGACACATCGTTCTATTGTTGTTGTGCCACAAGCGCCTACTCATCCTCCATGAAAACAATCCTAAGATCTCCGATAACGTTTCACTTTTAGACAAAATACCGTTCAGTAAAAGTGATTTCTTTATCAAAGGTCAGCGATAGAAACTGAACTACGAGTACGTTCTATTTACTCACCTACTTAGAGATGTCAGTGTTATTTCTCATTCAGTTAGGTAATCAATTGCTGTCAAACACTAGTATGTGTATATTATTCATGTCACTAGTAACACAATAGCCATATTATTATTGTTTAAAAATCGCATCGCGGTATCGATTTCAAGATAACGTTAAAAATAATGAGTGGCGTATTGTTCATTCGATTCCATCCGAATGACCTAAATAAATACGTACTCGTTGGTTCTTGTTAATAGAATAAATGGTAACTAGAACAGAGAACTTGTGTTTGCACCAGAAGATTGATAATTGTGTTAATTAGATTGCTAAGTTATTACTGGGCCAAGAGTTACGGAATATCGGGCAGACTATACGTAAGAGATGCGTCGAACGCGTTGATGTCTTTTGTAAGAAGATAAGTTTGAACAACAAATGTACAAGATTGATTTGTTTGTTATTTCATCATTACTTATATTGAACTAAAATAGAACAGAACCACTTATCATAACGACAAACGAGGTATGTATGAAATAATGTCAAGTAATTACCAGTTGAAGGCAAGTGGTCATAAATCATATCGAAAGCAGCGTTGTTACCAAAGAAGACATCAAGCGTGGAATTTTCGATTGAGAATGATATAGGACTGCCGCGGTGATTCGGAATAATGCATTCTGGGCCGAATCTCGGCGCGCGGGAGATTGCGGTCAACGGCCTGCTTACACCCTGAGCCTCCTCCACAACATTCATTTTGAAACAAGCACGGGGAAAAAACCTCATGAAACTTAACAATCTTTCAAATGAGATGCCAACTTGGATCGCGTTCGGGAACTCGACAATTAATGGCGACGATAAAACATTATTCTCGCGCGAGCTCTGACCAATTTAAATGGAATGCCTTTTAACATACAAAAGTTCCTGAACATAAAATCAAGTACGAACACACTCATGTCGTCCAAGATGAGAAAATCTTAAGATAATAGCAGACTATAAAACTATATGACTTGCAGGAGGTGGATGCCTTCGAACAAAAGCGGCGTTTTGTTCTCCTTTATTTAGTCATTATCATTAAGAATCACTTAATTGTACATGTGAACGCAATAATTGCATTAAGCAGTATCTTTTGAAATATTTATTGCGAAGTACTAAAGTAAATATCAAACTTAGCAATCGTATTGTGATGTAGAGAGAATGACAGCTTCAATAAATCCCAGGCATGGCCGAGGCGTGAAAACCATCTTGCATTTAGCAATAAACTCGTACATAGCATGTGTTAAGGGGACGAAACTATTGCCTAACAATTAAATGGCAATCACAAAGAATACGCATCATTACATATTAACAAAACCTCTTGTAAATTGAGTGACGGCACATAAGATATGTTACGTCACGATGTAGTCGATTGTGCGGCTTCGGCGTCAATCACGCCTTGGAGACGATTTTAAATAAGTCCATGGGAGAAAGTGCATCGCCCGGGGCGGAGTCGTAACGATGTGCTTTGGACTGGCTCGAACCGCCTCGAACCTGGAGGTTACGGACATAGGCCGGCTAATTGTGCCCCTTCCCCCGCAGGTCACCGCCTGACCGCATCACTTAACGCATTTCATGCTCCCTTCCCACCTAATGCGGTAACATCACTGATTGGGTCCACCCATAGCAGTGACGCAATAGCTTCTACAGTGACAGGAATGATTGGTGGAAAAAACAGATTCCCAAACATGCTCAATGTCAAATTCATCATTGTAGCTTCTCCGTCTATTGCGTCACTATATCTGATAACCCTCAAAGGGCCAAAGCGCAGCGATAAAGCAGTTAAAGTGAAGATTTATTAATATACTCGTATGTGACGTTTACTGCATCTATTACCTAACAACTAAGTTTACGAGCGTGAAAGTGGAAAAAATATTATTTTTACGTAATAATCGTGTTAGACAGGCAAGAATTTATTACCAAAAAATCCGATTGGGCTAAGAATGAAATCCGAATCCCGTTAAATATTTGATCGGATTTACGTCAACTTATGATACATGGGGTAAACCCGTAAGACGGAGGTGACAGCTACCTGCCTCTACGATTTTTTAAGTATCGATAATATTATTTTTGTAACCTTAAACTTTTATTATCGAAGCTATAAAAAAGTGGAGGTTAAATAAGATAGAGAGATTAGTTATTTGCCTAAACCAATACAGCTTAGGGACAGTTCACACCGAGACGCGATGCTACGCGAAGAACCACTCAAAAGATAACTTTATTTACTGCACGAAAAGATTTCAGATCGAGATGTCTCGCGGCAATGTATTCTGAATTCTCACAATGAAATAAGTAGTACTTTTGTGTAGTAAATAAAGGTATATTTTGAGTCTATCTTCGCGCAGCGTTAAGTCTCGATGTGGACCGATCCCTTAGTCAATCTGTTACACAATCAGTCAGGTACGTACTTCTAATTAATCTGTGGGTTCCAGAGAGCTGATGACTAGTGATGTAGTGGTTCCGCGAACCCGGCCCAACTACCGATAGCTTAGTTTCCCGCTTTCTCTTTGCGTAACTCGCTGCATTGTTTTTCAATTTGCATCACCAATTTACGCGTAGAAGTACTGAATTATCGATATTTGCACTTCGGTTCAAGTCCGAACGTTACTTTGTTCGACGTACAGATATATATAGAGTTCATACTAATATTGCCCTCACTTTGAAAACCTTTCACAATGATCTAATTTACAAATCGTTAAATAGATTCTTGCCATTTCAAATTTAGCAATTTAAAATTTAAACTGAATTCAATGGACCTATTTAGAGATACAAAGCAAAATCAAACAGTTCTCCTTTTAGAGTTCCTATTTTGAAGTTTGTATTGGGGACACAATTTCTACTAATATTGAAATGTTGAAATCAGTTTGAGTTAGCACTAACGTATTGTATGATATGAATTTAGCACTATTTCATTTACATACAGATAATATAATTGTTGTAGCGTATGATAATGAAATTACATAAAACATGAGAAAGTATTGAACTCGCTGAGGAAGTAGAATCACGGTGTGTCAATATTAAAATGGATGTGCCACTTTTCATATTACGTAAGCTACGTTAAGTTGTATTTAGATTAGTCGGCAAACATGATGAATTGAGGAGTTTACTATTTCAATATTAACGAACACTCGGTCTTTTATTACAATTAACTTTGTTGAATTCTACTCTTGATATTTACAAAGTTTACCTACTTTTGAAAATGGTGAATCGAAACAGCTGCGCTTGCATCGATTACGTAATTACAAATTATACATGGTGTCGATACACGAAGCGAATAGATACTGAATAAGGACACAACATCGCCTTGAATGAATAAAAATACCAATAATTATATTCAATTACAAGATGTAACAATCACGAACAAACCAATAGATTTCGCATCTGTGTATAATCATGTTCGGTACACACGTAGTAGACGTATATAATTTATAAGCGTATAAAAAGTTTGGTTATACTTCGAGTTAAAGATTCGTGCGTTTTAAATGTCAAAATACAAGTAGCTGTTACAAAAAATGGTATGCGTGTAATATTGTTATTGTATTAAAAAGCTTTAAACAAAGGATTTCCCAAGGAGTTAAAGGTGACCTGAAATCTTGGCATCCGACGAAATCTATTTTGATTACCAAAAAATGTCGATTAGACAACTTTTTTTAAATGTATTTAAGATAAGAAACAAAAAGAGTACTGTTAGGCAACATTCCTGATTTAATTTATTCAATTATGTATTTCATGTCATGGAATTTACAGGTAAATTCCTAACATTAAAAAAATCTCATTCGTATTAAAACACTTAGTTGTTTTTCTTCCGCTCCTGGATATCCCCAAGGACCCAGTGGAGCGCGTCATGGTCACCGCTCCGTGATTCCCGGAATATGATCGAAACACTGCGCGCACGCAACAACGCGAAACTACCAATTAACTCCCCGAGGAGACGACATAATGGTGTGTCAGCATTTTTTATAATTTTTACTAGCTGCTGGCAGCAGCCAGCATCACAGGACCGGTCGTTGTGGTGACGCTGGTGGCTTATGCCCAGCAGTGGGCGACTTTGTGACTGAAGTGAATGAGCATTGACTACTAGGGACGTCCTCAAACTCACATTAATTTTTTTTATACAAGGTATTTGAAGTTATACAAATACAAATTTAACAATATTCTTTGCAATGTTGTCTAGCAACTGCTAGGTATGTAGGTATAATTAAAACTGTTACTTTCAACGAAAATGCGTTTTTAAATAACGGGCTGTCTAGTCTAGTCTTTATTAGTCATCCAAATACCGAACCGTTACTTTTTTTTACCTAATTTGACCCCGAAGGAATTCAGTGTCGCTTTTTGCTACGTTCAAGGAAGTGGTTTCCTTACTTTTGTGGTAAAAACGTTCTGTCGTGGAGGTTTTGTCCATGGTCACGTTTTACTGTGGAACGGGCGCGAGTGGCGGACGTGTCCCGTCGATGTAGATCACTGACCATCCTCGGCTCCCGCCTGGCGACGCAGCGCGCCCAGTCACGTCCACACCTGATTCACGACCACCTCACCACTATTCATACGTCGCATCTCGCTGCATCACATATTATGTACACCATGATTTCAGTGCGATAGCGTCATTAACTTCCTTCCTTCTCGCTTGTTTAACAAGCAATTTGCTTTATTACAAATATTCAAAAACAAGATAATTCTCGTAATTGCTTCCCCATGGTAACCAAGAATTATTGTTCCTTTGGTTTGTATTCATGAATATTTTTCAAATGACTCCTGGCTTTGTAAATGTCCTCGTTACAAAACAATTACCCGAGCATTTGTTGAATGTTACGGTGGAGGGTACGAAGAACAGTCAGATCACCGCAGGACGTCGCCTAATGACGCGGACGGGTCCTGACGTCACGCCGGGGGGTCACTCAACTTGCTGTTCAACACGTGTTGGCGCAATGTTATCTTTAGATGGGAGATGCTGCACAGATTGTAGTGGAAACATTATTTTAAGAGCAAGTCCTTTGGGAGCGTTACGTACGTGACTATTTTTTAAAGACCAACACCGACGAATTACGTTACGACGTGCAGTTCCTATACAAAACTGTTTCATAGAAACAGTAGCAGTTCGCATAGTGTTGCTTCCACGGTGTTGTTTGGTTTTGTGTTGTGTGTTGTGGGAACCAACGGAGATGCACAATGATGCGAGCCCTATTAGCCGCCGATCGGCGGGCGCTCCAACAAACACTGTTCCGCGAACCCAGAACAATGGTGGGTAATTTTGTAATGTCTTCTTATTACCATGCATGACGCAATGCAAGCCCATGTATTCCTATGATTAATAATTATTATTCATACAATGCAATAGGTTATTTTATATACAATCCTTTCGATTCACGATGCCTGCATTTCAAATGCAAACAAGTAGATGCTTCAGTTTTTTAATATTTTACAGTTCTTCAAGTTAAATAATCCTTGATAAACAAGGAAGTTCAGTAATCATTGGTGTAAACATTTCCTACAAAAACTGAATTATATTATTTCGTTTTCTACCGATCTCATAAAATGCAATTCACGTAGGAAGGAAACTGTGTCACAATTGAAATTGTCTTGGGCCTACTAAGCGTACAAAGTGAACTTTCATTTGTTAAGGTTGTATGGAAAACAAAAGAGCGTCGTAATTGCTGTTTCTGTAGTGGCGTACACGCCTACAGGTGTGTTCTGTGCTATATTTATCGTCATCGCATCGTTTGGGAGATCCCGTCCTGCACATGTTGTATCAAAATATTTAATTAGTATTTCCCTTACAAGCGCTTGAGCACGCGCGCCCCGCAGCCTGCACAGATGAGTTTTTGCTCCATTTGCTAATAACTCGAAGACATCTTGAACGTCGTCTGCGTCGCCATTTATAAGAAGCGACTACTTAAATAAATTCGTTCGTGTTTTGTCAAGTTAATTTTGTTTCGTACGCCATTATGTCTGTCAACGGGATGGAGTTTTTTCAAGTTTACTGCTCATCAGGTGTGTTTGTAATTGACAGGTGCACTAACTAGTTGTGCTATTAATATTTATGAAGGCGTATTACTAGACAATAGGTAGCTATGAACACGCCAGTCTAATAAAACTCCTTATTTGTAACAAACTGTATAAAATTAACTATGAAAAATGTATAACATTATCGTAGTTAATTAATAACTAGGTTCTCGTTCAAACAGTTGATATTAATCATGGTAATTATAGCATTCGGTAATATCTGTTACTTTATATAGGCTACAATTAGATGCGCTCTCGAAGGGGAGTTATGAACGGCTTAATGAGATGCATCTAAACAATGCATTATTCATATGAACCTTGTTTACATCTATTTCACCTTTGTTCAGAACACCTCTTGTGGCGGAGTAGGGACTGACTAGAAAAGCTGCGTCATTCTCACAGATATTTCACGGAGAAAATGTTTTATTTATTTAGCAAAAGTAGAGAAAACAACGATTTGTTAAGAACATAAACTTTACGTGATCCGGAACTTGAAACGAATAAAACGCAGTTTAGTGCGTGTCTGCAATACGCATTAAATAAATAAACGTTTATTTATTAGTGTAAAGCAAAAAGCGAATCGATGCACAGAGATAATTAAATTAACTGAATCGATCAATCACGAGTTACGTACAACTAAATAGAGTTTTGGGTTACGGGCCCATAAATCTGGTTCAAACTGGATAATTACGGAACAATAATTATGAAATAAGTTTCAATCTATCGTGTCTTCGCTGGCTCATGCGTTGAGACCTTTCCAACCACTTACATAACGCGGGGCTCTCAAATTATGGTATAACACGAAGAAACGGGACCGATTTGCCTCGAGCCCGATATTGGCTCTATTCATTAGGTAATTTTAGAAATTTTCGGGGCTCAGGTAAGAGTGGAGGGCTCCATTCAACATTGTTATGTTTATTAGCAATGTTTTAAACAAGGAAGACATCAATAGCCTTTGTTACGTTGTTATCTTTAAGTAGTAAGGCATTTGTAATAATAATACAGTTTAGGATCATGTTGTTTTCTACGAAATTGGATACAACTCTTGCTTTAAGCACAAATTGTTGGATAAGGAATCGTCTCGAAAAAGATTTTTTTTGTGGAAGGTTGTCTAGACTAGATACGATTATTTTATTCTATACTGGCGTCGCGCTGAGACACCAGTATACAATAAAATAATCGCCGAGTTTCAGAAATACATATTTGAATTGGCTTTTTTCTACTATGTATATTGCATTTGTTATACACCTAAACCTTTCTCAAGAGCCACTCTGATTATTGATGAAAACTGCATGAAAATCAAATCTGTAGTTTTTGGGTTTATTGCGTATAGACAGACAGTGGTTTTAAAATATGTAAGGATATTGTTTACGTTTACTTCGACGATAGATAGTATTTGGGTTTGGTAAGTATTAAATTTTTTTACTCTCAGTCTAGTCTAGACTGTCGTCAGTGTTTATAAACCGTTTTATATGTTTATTCTAAACATATATTTACTGTAAAGTCTTAATGATTTAATGCAAAAGTTGAAAGATAAGTTTAGCTGATTTGCAAATAAAATTATATCTAGTGGTTAGTGACCCTGACTGCTATGCCGGAGGTCGTAGGTTCGATTCCCGCCCAGGACAAATGTTTGTATGACGAGCATGATCATTTGTCCTGCCAGGGTATAATTTATCTATATATGTATGTATTTAGAAATATACATATAAGTATGTTTATCAGTTGTTTAGAATTCATAACACAAACTCTGCTTAGCTTGGGACTGGACGGCGTTGTGTGATAGTTCTGGAATATTATATTATTATATTTTGCATACAGGCATTACACATAAGTAATGCGTACATGCAAAATTAAGTACAAACATTGGACAGCTCAATAAATCTGCCATTGGCATACTGCTCAGCAGTACAGTTACGGACACAAATGAATCTGATTCATATCAGATCAGGCTCATAATTCGACGTGAATTATGCATGCATTGTTGGGTATTGTATTACATGATATTAATCGACTGTCCGGCTGCCAACTTCGCGAGTACACTCAACTTTTTTCATTCACGCCGACACATTATGTACTAAGAGTTATGTACTGTAAACAATCAGTGTGTATATTTACAAATACCAAGACAATGGGTTTTTGATTTTATGTATCTGTTAGTATACCTATGGTTTTTTTGAATGAGGATTTATTAAGCATCTTCGCTCGCTCAGGATGAAGGGAGAAGAAGTATCAGATCCGTGTTCCAGCACTGTGGTAACTCTTTAAAACAATTCTATAGCCCTGGCAGGCACACCTATTGATATTCTAGATATTAAGATGAAAACATGAATGATTGGAATCGAAAAAAAATTCAACCTTCGACATTTAATACTAGATCAAGATACAAACGATACGCAGCATTGATCTGTCAACATTACTGACCATTTGAATATCAAACATCAATAACCTCTCTGATCCAAGGAGATAACAATTACAGGAAAATAATAATACATATCGTTGATACGTAGTACGTCAAGGAAAATACCATGACAGGCAGACAGGTGGCTTAATAGCTGGTATCAAGTCGGACCCTGCCGCAATTAAGGTCGCCCGATGCATTACAAAAACAGGATGCTTAGAAACTTGACGCATTGTCGCCACTATTGAATCATATTGTAGCTAAAAGAAATCGATTGTGAACGGCCTTGTCGTAAATAATAGAGTTTGATTCAAACCACTATTGTTTAGTTGACAATACACCATAGGTACTACAATAAAATTTGTATTAAAATATATTAGCATACGACATGCAACTCGACAAGTTGTCAAGAAATCAACACTGTATAGCTAAAGTTATAATAAGGATGTTCTAAGTATAATCGTCGGTAGCAAACGGTTGCACTCACATGCATCATAAGTCCTTTGTGCTGGCGAGTGGTAGTCAAGTAGTCACTGACACAGGAACATCACTCGCGGGGTCACGTAGGACCCTTGTTATTGTTATGAACGTTTGTCACTGTGTTGCGGTGGGAGGGCTACGGGCGTGCGTCCCGTGGCGCGGCGCGCGTGATACTGCGCGCCGGCCGTGCCTGCGCCGGCGTCGCGATGCCGCCCGCATGCGCGCGCGCATCGTCCGCCCAACAGTATGTACTACGTGGTTCACCGCCCGCCCGCCTTGTTTTAATTAATTAGAGTAATTTTTAACACAGGGTGGGCTGTTTTAGAGAATCTGGATGTTTTTTTATTTTAGTTTTATTTGGTTAATATTTTCAAATTCTTTTATCTATGAATAGATAAAAGAAAATATTTATTATCAGTTATCGTTAAACATAATAAAATAACATCTAGTTTCCCTGCTAAGTAAAGCTATGGTGCTGTCACATTTACCTATGCAAGTTAACCTTAAATAATAATTATTAAGATATATAATACGTTAAAATAATATACATAATACTTAAGCAAATTTACCGAAACATTCCGAGGCATTATTTTTACTTCATCTGGCTCCGCACTGTCCATCTACTAGGTTTAGATATAACTGACATAAACGAAATAGAAAAATAACCAAATTTCCTTCGTAGCCAACCGTTTTACTGCACAGTTTACTATTTTGGAAGCTAATGTTGAAAAACACGGCGTCCGTCTATCGCGATGAAATCATCTTCAGTGCTGGACAATAGTGATTATACATGTTTCAAATTCTGATATACGGATAAATTCACCCACACTTTACCGTGTTTACTATACAATACTATGCTATATGACAAAATTACGACAGGCTTAATTCATCGTTTTTATTATCATCTTTTTTATAGCCTAAACAACTTATTTTATTTACTCGACAGAGAAGTAGGCACGCTTTGTTAGACTTTACGAGAACGCTATAATTTATCTCATCATAAAGCCGATATAGGTTATAGAAACTGTGTCAATAAAAAAGTAAAAGTAAACACTCGATCTTTACAACAATGCCGTAATTTATAACAGGGATATTAATATCTGTGTTGGCTTTTGATACCTTTGGGTTCATCCAACGTTGAAAAAGTTGGCTGTCCTAGAAACCAGCTATTGCAGAAACTAGCAGACTACTTAAAACGATACTATACAATAGATGGTGTAGTCTGTAGCCTGTAGGTCAGAATTATTTACAAATGACAGACAGTGCATAAATCATAGGTGTAACGTATCAATGTAATAGTTAATGTAAGAGCACATGAAAGAGTTTCGTGATGGCGGTGGCCGGGCGGCACGCGCGGGCTCCGGTACGCCCGCGGCGATCAGAAGTGGAGTATGTCACACGACTTATCAATCATAACCCAGTACACACGTCTTGCTGATCTAGCACCAGATGAATACGCGAACTTGAACAGCTCCTTTTACTAAGTACTGTATGTGGTCATTAGAATCTCGTTCACATTTGATAGAGATTAACTACTGAAATTGTCGAATTCATCTTTCTACGTCAACGAAAGTGGACTTAAACTGCTACTGTAACTAGGCTACAGATGTCATCCTGATTAGCAACTCTGTCTTACTTGGTAAGTAAGTAATTATTTTATGAAAACTGTTTCAATGGCAGAATCAAGGAGAATTTTAAGACCATTGGTGGCTGGCCCTAACGATCGAACGAAAAGATCGATAATTCAAACGAAGCATTACTTTGTGTAATTTATTTCATCACCGCTTCTCTTAAAACCGTGAAGAAAAACATCGTCATGAAATTGGCATGTCAAATTTTTACTTCTAGAAGAACTAAAGTTTTGAAGATATTTGACATCTCTCACTGTGCTCGGGTGATGGATTATGGCCCATTTCCTCTCTGAGAGAGGTCTGAGTCCTAGCAGTGGGAACTTTAAAAGGCTGATTATGTTTTGCTAAGCAATCAAGGAGACATAAGATGTCTCTCTTAGTATATCCGTCAGCGATTTTCAATTCAACGTCCACTTGACGTCAAGGGGCGGATACGTAGATTTATTGGAAAACAGGAAACACACAACCTGGCGTGCTAATTACTTATACCCCTACTACCCAATAACCCATAATTAATTGCCATAGCTTCGATGTTTATCATAATTCTACCACTAGTAATCGCCGTGTTGAAACTTCCGTCGTGTTGCGCCATAAGATCGTAGGTATCGGTTGCTATTCGCTTGTCACCTTAGCCAGTTGGATAACGATTATTGAGTAATGGATTTATATTATACTAATTCGAATAGTGTCATGTGTGAGATGACAGCTCTAATCATTGGATATATTACACGCGTGTTGCGATAACACGAAATATTTGTTTCTATCGAGGACATGGCATGTTGCGTTTGATATAATGGTGAACACTTACAACCATTTTTATTTTATTTTGGTACCTAATCGTTAATCATGCAATAGTTTTAAAAAAGCGAGGCCTGTCAAGTATTTCTCATACTTAAAAGGTTACCTATGTAAGAAATTATTATAGCAGTCGTCGAATTTTTCTTACACAAAACAAATAAAAAAGACATTTAAAAACATAAAAAAATTTAGCCCACCGGTATCGAGAACAGGGTCCAAGCTATCGGCGCGCAGTGGTCAGGGCTCCAGAGAAAGGAACTATTATTATTAAACTAGCTTCTGCCAGCGACTTCGTACGCGGATCCTGTTGCTTATGCCAGCGACAACGAAGTCGTCAAAATCAAAGATCTGAAACGTCTGGTGTCGAATTCTAAGAGCCTGGAAAACAACGTGATGCGCGAGACGATTCGAGACGTTCCAGATCTCTCCCTTCCACTTACGCGTGTGACAGTGTGCACACACCTTGGTGCCATAGACAAAAATAAACAGAAAGCTCCGAACTGCTAAGCTATCGGGAGTTACATGTGTTATTGTGAGTCAACCATAAAAGATAGACATATGATGTTGTGGGATATTTTTTATATAATTTTAAGGAGAACATTTCCGTTATACATAATTTCTGTGTAGCTTTAACCATTAAGGCTGCAAACGCGACGGAAGCTTAAAAAATGGAGTAATTTTTCTCGTTTCCCCAACATTTCCCTTCACTGCTCTGCTCCCATTGATCGTAGCGTGATGAAAAGTATACTATAACCTGCCCAGGAGTATGAAGAATGATTGTACCAAGTTTCGTTAAAATCCATCGCGTAGTTTTTGTTTCTATAAAGAACATACAGACAGACAGACAGACATACAAAAATTTTACTGTTTGCATTTTTGGCATCAGTATCGATCAGTAATCACCCCCTGATAGTTATTTTGGAAATATATTTCATGTACAGAATTGACCTCTCTACAGATTTATTATAAGTATAGATAACTTGTTCCGCTCTGCGTAAAGCGCGAGGGAGTGTCAGGCTGAGTAAAACTTAGCTGTGTTCTGTCGGCAACTCTATCAAACAATCCTGCAGTCACTTTACGACGGTAATTATTCAATTAGCTCTATGGCGTTCGACCTAAATAAACAACAACAATGAGAAGGAATCGTGTTTCTGACAGAGTAACCCGAATTCATCGACCCCGACTGTGTCCGATTAAATTAAACCAGTTAAATTATATCATTGCCGTCGGTCTGTCGTCAGTAATTCGATTAACTGCCACTAACCACGCTCCGATGGGGAACATGGCGATCATTTGCCTTTTATAGTTTTGTATTTTCCTTCTTCCCATTTAAAAACTGTTCATCGTAATTTTAAAACCGACGATTTTAATTTTTCCAAGCAATCAGAAAGGCAATTCGAATCGGATACGATTCAATAGCAATTGTAAGAAAGTTTTTATTTGTAAATTGATGATATGGAACAATAACAAAGAAGTTGGCTATTCTGTAAAATTGTAGCTTCTAACGGTTCCCTACGTTTTATTGAGATTCAATGGCATTTCAATTATTTTTTAATTCCCTTCTAGAGTCTGGTAGGTCTTGTGATTATATCACGCAGCATGTATTTCCCACGGGTAAACTACACACCAAAGGGAAAATCTGTAGACGTCAGAAGATATTATATCCTGAACGAGGTATAAAATCGTGTTATTCCGTCGGTTTCAATATTATGGGTCCGCATATCTTCGCATCGGCTCTATTAAGATTCTAATCGCGTGCATATTCACTCACATACAAGTACTCGAACATGTGTCATATCCAAACCCGTCAGGTGATGTGCCTACGCGCGCACTGAACGCGCTGAATTGACAATTGGCTATTAATGCAAATCGTCAGCATTTAAATTTTGTCACCCCCGCGCTTCTTAGAGATGTACATACAATAGTTTGTAATCAAAACGCTTGCAAAACTGTTGTAGACGATTTTACCGTGGTTTTAGGTCACAATAACGCAATGTTATTCAGCACGTGTATTCTCTATATTTAGTGTTATAAGTATGTGTGAGGACTAAATTATGTGCTTTTACAAAGTGGTACCGTTGGTGATTTCCAGCAAAGTTCGCTACGTTAGTGACGGGCGTAATGTAAAGCCGGATGCTATAAATTAGAATAACACTTTCCTATAATATTTAGTTCTGCGCATCTGAAAGGGAATAACAATCATTAAATTTTAAGACTTCCACTTGTTGACCTCACTGTTATGCAAACCGAACTGCTGAGATGGAACGGGAAGCTGTAACATTCTGTAGCAAGTCTTCATTCATGAAATTGATGTCTTGGTTTGTTGGTTTAATAAACGAGTATGAAATCTGCTCAAATTCATGATTTGCAAAGTAAACTTTCGACATGACAGAATAGTTGTAAAGCACATCACAATTTACAATGCAATGCAGCTGCGAAACATCGCAGTGTCACGATGCGTTAAGAAATATCACTATCACGAAAATTGTCGCGACGAAACCGCCGACTCTTAGCCAACATTTAGACTATAGTATAACACACAAAAAACAAATACTTCGGTACGGTTTTTACGATATAATGTTTTACGTTACCAACCTCCTTGATGTTAAACTAATATTCCATTGTTTTGCATTCTGTTCGAGTGCGTGTTGCTGGTAGGATTCCAGAAAATAGGTCGGTCGGTCTAATGAGTCCGGTGCAGTTATTTGTGAGGCATTATCCAATTTTCCGTTCCACGTCCATTATGTGAATGAACCGCTTCTATTCCAACGACGGTGCGTGATTGGCCTCAGACGAACTCACGCTATTCTGGGCTCACAGACTCGACTACTATCGTCTCGTCTCGTTTCCATTCTATTGTTCAAAAGTCGACTAAAAATTAGTGCTGTTTTCGGTTCCTTTTTTGTAAAGCTAAGCGATGAGTCACTATCTTTAATCTGAATCATTAATATCTTACTATTTAAGTACTTTTTCCAGTAACCTCTCTGTATATTTGCAATGCTCCTTTTGTTGAACAAAGGCAACGTCTGCTAGTATGTAGTTTAATAAGTCATGATACCGCCTTTGATGAGATTCACAATTACAATGTGCGGGGCGTGCCCTCCCGATGTTAATACCTTCTGATGATAGTAGTCTTTCTTTTGTCTTTTTGTTTATTGTACCATTTTGCTGTCCCACTGCAACACAGCAATATTTTTCTCCCCGATTGCTTTAATGTACGGTCTACTTTTAATCTTTTCATTGTCATCATCTTCGTGCCTGTGTTCCATATTATTTGGGACAGGCCCCATTAGGCAACAGGTTTTTTTCTTCTATTCTGTCCTGTCGACGGTCATGCTATCACTCACTCCATTTTCTTTCATATCACCTCTCACAATCCATCCACCTTTTCTTTGGCCTCCCTCTCCCTCTCCATCTATCCACATGTACACTCATAACTCTTTTAATAACATGCGTATCATCCATTGACTAGTACCTACTTATCCTCTGATTTTAGGAATAAATAAAACTGAGTTTGTATAGGTGCATGATGTAATGTAATGCAGGTGCAGCGAATCAACATAAACCTCTTTTTATTTTATAAACAAGCTCCGATCGTTCTCACGTAAAAGTCTGTGATTTACCTATTGAAGCTTGTGTTACACCTATTGCACACACTTGACTTTCTCCTATAAATACGAATTACCTGATGCGAGTGCATGATGTTATATGATTTAATGTCTGGGAATGAAATATAATTATTATTAAGATGCGCTGCTTAATACAGCTTAGTTTCGACACCACGCGAGTCGTTTCAAAAGATTTGGTGTTTTAATAAAGGAAGTATTGAATACAAATGAGGCAATAAAATAATGTACTGCGGCGAATAATATTAGATAGTCGAGGAGCTTAGCCGACAGTGCGAGCAGCTCACCCTCATCGCTATGCGGCGAGGTAGCGCGCGCGCATTAGCCATGCGCGATGGGTTGCATCGCCAACGCCGCCCGCGACTGTACTATCGATTGTTTACACATACACGCATGTATCAGTCGTCAAGGTCAGTTGTCACCCGAAATTATGCTCTAGTACCATCGCGATAGGGAAGTGCTGTGGCGTCCAGAGCGATGGAGTACCGCCGGCGGCCACACCGACAGACAGCGATATGACCATTTGAGGAGTTCGGTCACGATCCTACGCACTCTAGCACGACACTTTAGAAGGGGATATCGACGTTGACCGATGGTTATGACGTTGGAATAACTTTGAATAGAGTAATTAGCTCATGAATACACAAAGCGAATAAGACTCCGCTGAAGAAATTATTAATAGTTAATTCTATTGTTTGTTGAGGAATGTGCCGCCTACTGTTTACTGTATTAGATATGCATACGAACAAAAAAGTAAATTAAGTTTCGGTTTGGTTATTTAATCAGTTTCTTGATTGGAGAAGTTAGATATTTAGATAAAGTCAAGTAGCGCTTTTATGCTCTTTATCGATCTGTCAGCTTCATTGTAATAAACGTTGTGTGATTACGATTAGAATTGCGAGTTAAATAATTCGGTTACATAAGTGTGGACTGACGATCAAGATGCTGACAATAACGTGAATGCGCGCGCGCTGATTGCAATGGATAAACCGTAGATAATTCTGAACATTTAAACCTAATGTTACATTGTTTGTTAATTAAATAAATCTTTACATTTTGATAAGATGATGATGAACACAGACAAATGGCCGATGGGGCCGAAAGGTTCTTGAATGGCGACCCAGTACCGGAAGACTTAACGTTGGAAGGCCTCCTATAAGGAGGGCCGATGACCTGGTAAGGGTTGCGGGAATCCGTCGGATGCGAGACGCACAGGATTGTTCATCGTGGCGACACTTGGGGGAGGCCTATCTCCAACAGTGGACGTCTTTCGGTTGAAATGATGATGTTGATAAGCACGTAAACTCAACAAATTATACTCGTAAATGTCAGATTTAATTTAAATTATGAGTAGTTATTACGTAAGTTAGTAATACATAGCGTAGACATGACGTTTTCAGAACACCGTTTGATAGGAAGGTTAATGCACTGATGTTCACAAAAACTAATGTATTGAATATTTGCTTTTGTAAATAACTGTTGTTCAGCGTAGTTTAATCATGCACGTTGCGAAGTTGTTGTGAAAAAAGCACGTCATGGTTAGCCGAAGAAGATATTTGGTCGATCATGTTTGAATTTGCGAGAGAACATAGAGTTTTTTATTGTTACAGGCCAAGACCTACTTTAGGGTTTCGGGGCTTTAGCTGGCTATACAGCCGTTTGCGTTGGTAAGGACCAAGCCTGAGTAGAAAGCGTGTTGTTTTGCACGCATCTCGCACTCAAAGAGGTGTCATCAAATGGACGGGGCCTTGTAGGGCCGATGTCTGATGGCTTTGGGAATGCTCAAAAAAATTACTGTGACCCTCAAGCGTAAAGGGAATGAACACAGGTGAGTTTTAGTTAGTATCTAGCCGTTATTTGAAATTTACTCACCTCAAAAAGGGGGTAACTTAGAAAATAAATACAATGTAATTAAATTTGAAAAATTCTAAAGATATATATTTTACTTCCAAATAAATCTTATCTGCTTCGTCGTTTATATTTCCATATTTGTCAGTGCTTAAGGCACTGTCACACAGTATTTAATAATAACAACCTCTTAGCTGAGCTGCACGCGTGTCTTGATAGCCGTTAGAAGCATTAGACGATGACTTTCTAGATACAGCCCGTTATCCTGTCCATCTCGCTAAGTTGCCATCTTAATTGGCAACTGTTCCAGCTAATGTGCCAATCTGACTGGCAACTACTGTAACGATAAGCACGTGTTCCTAATTCGCATGTATGCTTTTTGTTTCGTTAAAAGTTTGCTTAAGTGATTTATTATGTACATGCAAATTGATTGTTATCAGTAGTAATACTAGTAGTAGCTTTAGAATGTTCTTTTTTCATTCAATAATGGGCTCGCTTCTGACCTTGATTGACTTCTAATGTGTTAATATAGTTGATATTTTTTATAACAAATCTTTGGGATAATCATATTCGATTCAAGTTTATTTTCCTAGTAGTTGAAGAGATTAGCCACATTGTTATAGTTTTCGATGCTTAAACATTAAATAAAAATATAATTTTAATGAAAATCTTGGTATTGTAAGAGTATTTTTCATACTGGAAGTTTTGCGTAGGCGCCTACGCCACGTAGACCTTTCGTAGGCGCCTACGCAAGGTCTACGCAGTGCAACAGTTGCATAAACGCTGCCTGAACGCTACAGATATAGAAGAATCTTAGAAGAAGCCTCACTCTCACTAATACCAGGTGTAAAACTCAGTTCATGATTTGAGAAGACATCAAAGTTTAGGTAGATATTTTTTCATTAAACTAAGAAGCATTTAGGAAGTACATTACGGCAGTATTAATGATACTTTATTACCTACTGTTTAGAAGAAGTTTAACTTTTAATTCACCTTACGTAATTTTTCATCAGTATTCATGAGTCTTCTGTAAATCTACTGCCTTTCTCTCATTCGGTTAAAATTAACTTCGAAAATCTATTATAATCAATTTTGTCATTAAGATTGTAATCATATTTAACATTCAAGTTTTTTTTTAATTTGACTATTTATTAGATAATTTAATGGATTTTTATAATTATGCATATGTAGGTAGATATATCTACAATAATTTGTAAGGAAAGTTGCAACTAATTAAGTAATTGTACCTTCTACTACTTGCTTACTTAATACTGATTGTATAGGCTACCGAATTTTTTATACTTTTATTGGTAAGGTTCGTCTATGCGAATATGCGAATGACTTAATTTGATCTTTGTTCTCAGCGATGCGGTTATTTATTTATCATTTATTTCAGACATTAACCCGTAAAATTTTTCTTAAATTTAATTATTACACCATAATAAATAGATTAGATAAATGATTGAATTACAATATTAAAATGACTATAATTATGAATACGAAATTGTAACTTTTTAGCAAATACACACAGCGAAATATTAAAGAGAATATTTGAGTTTTACGCACACATTTAATTGAGTCAACAAAAATGCCTTGAGTTTCTGAAAGAGCCCGTATAAATTAGTAACTCTGTTCTCAACGAAAGTGCTAAGCAGATGATACTTGTAACTATTAAAAAACTGACAATATACAAAAATATTTACATAATGTTTGGTAAATATCATCATCTTCCTATCTTTGTACCATATTGCTTGGAATCGGCGCAACATTATATTCCATTCGGTCCTGTGAACCGTTAAGATATCGCCAACTCCATTTCCTTTCACATCACTCCTTACACAATTCATCCATATTTTCTTTGACCCTTTCCTTCTCTGACCATCCACATGTATATACAAATAGCATAGTTAGTTAGTTAGTTAGTTAGCCCATTTATGTCCCACTGCTGGGCGAAGGCCTCCCTCTCCCTTTTCCACACACGTCTGTCTTCGGCCATTGCGGGCCAGTCCCTCCGGTACTTATCAAGCTAACAAATAGCATAAGCATAGCATAATCAGCCTTTTAATATTCCCACAGCTGGGACTCAGGCCACCTCTCTAGGAGAGGGAGTGGGCTGTAATCCACCACGCGGGCCCATTGCGGGTTAGTGAATGTACCATATGAATTTAAAATATAGTAATAAAAAAAATGAAGTAAAAATGCTAGCGAGCACGAGTACGTCGTACAGTTATATTAGCAAAGAACACAACAACGAGATAGAAATGCCTCATCGCTTACATAAGAATGATGATTTAGCTTCTGATAAAGGTAGTTGAATAATTTCCGACCTCTCGTTCATTAAGGATTCCATGAATCCGATCATTTCGTCTGATACCAACCTCCATCATGTCGCAATACATTATATAATAAAAAGATAAGTATTTAATTTCAATAAAGTCTTCATCGCACGAACGATTCATTAAAACATTTCGGTGCAAATAAAGGTCAATATTAAACGCTTTTAAGGTTTACTATAATGTCATTTTCACACGATTCATTTAAAGGAGAGTATGTTGAAAACATGTTTGACAAGCCACTAAAAATTTAGTAAAGCATTATGCTACACTCAATTTTTGCAGCTTTAAAATGTTACCATTGCTGAGATTCAACCCTCCTTTCTAGGTAAGGGAATGTACTGTAATCCACCACGCGGGCCCAGTGTGTTGGTGGATGTCACATCTCTTCGGATTTTTGGTTCTAGGCCATATAGGCTTCCTCACGATGTCTTCCTTCACCGTTATGAGAGCAGTGGTGATAAAATAAATTACACAAAGTAATGCCGCTAGCTGGGTGAACCCGGGACCTACAACTCGTAAGTTGGAGCTGCTAACACTCCGCTATCGTAGCTCAAAAAATGGACGCTTACTAGTTAATTCATTATCGTTATCTTATGTAATATCTAAAGCCTTTCCTTAAGTCATCATTGAGACTGTAACCTACATTATTACGACTATGTTGATCATATTGGTTTTCGCAGAAACCATTTATCACGCTGTTAAAGAAATGGCAGGCTTTCATCAGTTCTTTTTGGTGAGATTACTCATACATATTCAAGACTATAAATCGGGTTAAAGGCCAGTTAAAATAACCCATCGATATTTAATTTAAAATTGCGATCGTTTTAACAGAACATGGCACAAACGAGTGTATAAATCTGATATGTTTGCTCACCAGCAACGTTTCACTTAATTATAAAAGTTGTTGAACTTTTGTTTCATATATCGAGTATAAGTGAAAGTGATTCCCTTTGACTGCACCGAGATTAATGGGGCTCGTTAGCTGCCATCGGGCTATCGTGAGAGATGCGGCTGACGTCACAAGTACAACCACCGAAATAGGTTCGGGACTAATCTCCGCATGACGCAATTGCACTGCATTAGAATATTTGAAAAATAAATTATGAACAAGCAATCTCTCCGATATGAAAGAAATATTGTGGTTTCGTAGCTAATGTCCAAGTAAATTATTTTATCTATGATGCTTCGAACCGAGATGAGATTCAAATTCTTATTTATGAATCATTGGGCAAATAAATCTCTTTTGACATATTATCCATATTAACTTTCTAATTCAGTAATAAGTACTTAATCGATTTAGCTTTCGTCATTTACTGTAAAAAAAATTGACGTAATTAAAAAATATTGCGTTCTTTCTTAGAAGTTTTATGAATAATGCAAATACATACGATCATTAATGTGTAGTAGTAGTAATGATTTATAATGAACGGACTACTTGTTTATATTTTTTAATTAAAATAAAACCATTCATTTAGTTTCGCGTATTTCGCACTGACAGGTCTCATTAGTTAAACCTGTTTCCATTTAAAAAATCTAAATACAGACTAATGAAACAACGTTAGTAAACTACTAATTTGCTAAGTACTCCAGTAATTGTGAGAAGTATATTAATTACACATAATTACATAACAATAGCTCACGGTACACTAAAATCACGAGTCACATACTATTATGTTAAATAGAGGCACAGTACATCACAACAACAGTTTAAAGACTAGTACACATTACCTATATGGAGATCTAGGCACTATCCGTTTATCAATAGGGCATAAAATTGTCTGTGGAAACTAATTTCCAAGGAATAATACGTTTGACGTGTGTGTATAGTGAACTATAAGTGAGTGCTAGAGGGCATAATGAGTCTCACGATTGTTACCTAACGCCGGTAATAGATAATGCATAATAGTAATGACAAGTGATATTTAAAATATATTAGTACTCAGTGTCTCGCGTCGTTTTGTCTCGAGTGCCCCGTGATTGAGTGGGGCGAATTAGATAAGCGCATTAGAGGTCGTAACTCACGGCTTTCACTTTTAGGGCCCAATTATTTATTTTTCGATTCTACGCATCTTTCGTAATAAGCTGCTGGGCGTTGGGCAGCCACAGAACCGCATCCAGAAGAGCCATAGATAATCTTCGAGATAATAATTCGTGAATGGAGCTTTAGGAGAAATATTCATCATACTCAACTTGTCCTCTTCCCAATGTTTATGTGCGCCTACGCGTCAGTTGTAAGCGCTTGACTAATCGATTACTAAAACATTATTTACAGATAAGTTATGCTACTAATATAACATAAACTAGAGCAATCATTATGTCAGTCTTCACGCTATTAAACTAAAAATAAATTAAAGAAAAACAAAGCGTAAAGAGTTTAAAATGGCGCGTTACGCAATGTATTTTTTATTCACATTTCATCACTGTTGGGGACAGTTGGTTGATAATTCACGTAATTAACAGCATGTTTGTGTTACTAAACCTCGGCGCATGCGCATGCCACCCGGCGACATGTTTGCGCTCAGCGCAAAAACTACGCGGACATTTCCAGTAATTTCGTAAGTCGTAACTTGTAATTACTGCGCTTTTAATTTTTTAAATTGTTATTTTTAATGCGTTTGTCCTATTTCATCGCAGAAGACGTTGTCTTCTGATTAAAGGAAACCATTTTCTCCACGTCGGTGAGCCTAATCTCTTGATTCCCTGACCTATGGAGTATTTCGTGACCGAAAGAGCATTCTCCAATATTTTACGACAGTTCCATCTGTTTAAAGATACGAAGAATTAGAGAAAGCTGTTGTTTTATCCTTATCAATACAAATAAACAAAATTCCTTAGCGATGTCGAATTAGAAAATAAACACGTACCCTGAATTCTAAACATCACTTATCGAGCATTCCTTTAAGAAGAACTTTCTCTGATAATGCATGGAGGCTGAGTTGGAAATTACTATTATATCTTTTGAAGTGGGAGCAAGCCGCATCGGTATCGAAATAATAACCTTTCTCTATATTAATTACGTCCCTAACTCCTAGAGTTTGTACGGTGAAGGGCGGGGAGGGTCGACAGAAGTACAGGCGAACAAGTTTTTTAGTACTCAGGCAGTAAACTTGCAACAATGTTTTAAGTGTGCCAAGCAATCAGTTTTTAAACGATACTCTTTATGCTCTTTAGATCCAAAAAGTTCCTGCTAGAGTTGCAAATTGTTCTAAATACTTACCGAGGTCTTAGCCAAATTCATTTTATGATTACCCAAGTAAAAAAAGTTTCAAAAATTTATATGCAAAAAATATTGAGTTATCAATATCTTTAGTCGGTACTAAATAGCTCGTTCGAGTGTACAGTAGCTACGTATTCTGTAATAGGATCGGTAATGAGAGTCCGATACTCATTCTCAGTCTCACAGATGGATGGACGCAGCCGCTGTTGTGTGGAGCTAGATAACTTAATATGACACGTGGCTACTAATTACAGCAAGTTGATTAACTTATTATCGTGTATTGAGACATGTAACAGCATGTCAAATAAATAATCAGTAATATTTGAAGCTTGCTTTAAATATATATTCATGCATAGATGTTTTTAGGGTTCCGTACCCAAACGGTTAAAACGGGACCCTAAAACTAAGACTCCGCCGTCCATCCGTCTGTCATTAGACTGTATCTAATGAATCGTGATAGTTAGACAGTTGAAATTTTCACAGATTTTCATGAAATTTATTTCTGTTGCCGCTCTAACAACAAATCCCAAAAAAAAGCCAGAATATTTTTTGTTACGGACGGGCCAGTTTTCTTTAATGACTTAAACAGTGCTTGACTGCGATCCTACCTGATGGTAAGCAGTATTGTTGTTCCTTATCTAGTTGCCTATCTGTTTTAAATAAGCAAACAGTAATTAATGCCGTTTGCTTGAAAGTCAACCTCCTCCAAAAAAATCTAAGTCTATTGTCCAAAAATATATGAAGGGGATGGTTAAATTAAACGCTTAACTTAAATCTTACCATAACTCCTTTACAAAACCAAATCTTTAAGTCGCAAATCCTTACCTGAAAAGAACAAAACAAACATGATTAGCGAATGAATAATTAATTTCCAACTTATAATGAGCAAGATCTCGATAAGGCAATACACGTGTTACCAGGTACATCATTATTTGATCTCGCCATCTCGCCTATCAGCGCGATCTCGCCAATCTAAGCAGTGATCGGTTTCGCAAGTCGGTGGCGACATTGCGACAACATCCGCCCCTGATTGCAAGCCGCGTGACATTAATTGACCCACCGACATGTGCAATGACTCGAAATTATATTAATATTGTTATATAAATACCACCTTCTAGTCTTCGAACCAGATTTTGAACTAGTTTTCAATGAAGTAAGGGAGTTTATGGTGTTATGTGTTGACTAAATAACCAGTGAGTTTATGAGTGAGGAGCATATCGTCTTTCTTGTCAATCACAAGATTTTTTATGGAATATGCACATTGACTATTTCTGTGGGTAACTAGTACAATAGTGTACCAACATTATACTACATGAAATTTACATGTACTAGTATAATACCTTTTTTTTACGATGGGCAAAAATCATCTTATGACAACCCCCGCTCTTGGGTGGAGCGGGAGAAAGTATCAGACTCTTACTGACTAAAAACCCATCCGCTCGGCTCGAGGTTCCTTTCGGATAACCCTGGCCCCAGTAGGCCATGTATGATGCCTAATATGCCTAATTAAAATCGCATTGTTAAATCAAGCTCAGCTTGGCGTCATGAGTTCAGTAACATTTTTTTTGTTTTGTGACCCTCAAATACTTTTCGAGTCTACTCTGGGTAGAGCGAGAGAATATGTCAGTCATTTATTTTCCGAAAGGGCTCGGCCTCGGTATCCAACGCAAAAAGGGACGGGGTGGGTTTTTTAGTCAGCAAGAGTCTGACACTATCTCCCGCTCCGCCCAGAGAAATCATATTTTGGCATTATTATTTGTCCCCTATATCGTGTAAAATCAAGCCTATTGTATCTATCTCAATATATGCATTTTTTCTACTCGCATTATTATCTAGCTAGCCTTTTATCAACTAGGTTAGGGTCGGCTGCTAGTCTAACCAGATGCGGCTAATATCTATACTATCAATATTTTATGTGAACCGGTCAAATAGCAAATATTTGACCTCCAGAACTTAATTACTGGGCAGTGATTGAAACGACCCAGCTGCCATTTGATGTGTGTGTGTATGTGGATATTGAGATATTTACTTACATTATTGCTACTTGAATTATTTGTGAGAAATCCCACTTTTAAGACTCGTCAGTCCACATACAAACTCAACACTATACCAAACATATTTAACATACACATATCAGTTGCACCACACACACACCATAAAATTACGACAAGCTTTCCGTTTTCACTCGTACTGGTTGCCAATCTGCTCAAACAAGAAGTTTTCCTATTGGCCAAGTGTTATTGTTGAACATAACGTAACTCCTGATAATATAACATACAACTTTTTCTCAGTTTTACTAAACCTGCTGGCTGTCTGAAACTTGTTGTACCTATTAGCTGAGGACGATTTATGTCTGGCTTACGAAACATATGATATAATAGCACATAATATGCCTAGTTCCTTCGTGAATCTTTGAAACACTTGTGCTATACGCGTGCTATTATGATATACGTCTGACTAGATAAAATGAGAGAGAGCGTGAAACGTTGTGATGTAATAACTTTTTTACGTGTTTGGACTAAATCCGACAACCACCTGCGCATGCGTCAACTCACGGTCACTCAACACTTGTTAATACTTAGCTTAGACTTTCTCTGGCAATAACATAAATAATTGTTTTAATTTTCGTGCCAACTTGACGATATTCAAATAATTTCTGATATTGTGTGTGGTAGATTTTTACTGACTAAAACCTGTGTTCTTTCATTTGCCCTTTGGGTTCTAGGGTCATCTTTCGAACAATTCCGTAATAGTTCTGAATTATTTGTAATAATAATATGTGATAGTATTTTACTTTTTGTTTTATTCGGTTGTATCAATAACAATGTATTTTTTAAATAATTTGATTAATATATATTTTTTAATACTATTGATGATATTTTATGCCATAATTGATTAATTTTAGATGTAATACAATGTCATTATGTGTCTCAATTGTATTGAAATGTTAAGTAAATGTAAGTAGCAACTTAAGCAACGTATCAAATTAATTAATTTTGCATGCCGTAAAGCAACATGTATCGGGACTCTCCATAAATCAACACCATATCTGTTACTTAAATTATTGGCAAATAAATGATTTCTATTTCGCAGTTCAAACATCACGATAGCTAAATCTGACTTTTCACTAGACAACATTTAGAAATGAGCGATTATTGCCTTCGATTTTGACACCCGTAATAACAAGGCCGGGATCTTACGACATTATTCAAATAATACTACCGAACAAACGCCAGACAATTACACAAAGCCTAGGGATTTATAATTTACAATCGACTATTCAACCGGCTTAATGGTTTAAATACTAAAAAGGTGAAAAAGAAACCTGAAAGCACTTTTACGTTGAACACTCTTGATTGAAATCAGTTTTCTATCAGGCCATAAATAGAAAATCGATTTGAGCCGAGCTAATGAATGTAAGTGTCGGCACTTTGGACGTTAAAGAGGTAAATATTAAGGTCTATAATTATCTGTGGTGTTACGAGGTGTGTTTACTGGAAACTCTCGCCGAAGCGAAAGTTCTGCATGTGTGGTACTGGGGGCATGCAGCAGCGTTTGACAATTCTCATGTACTTACTCGTGTAACAGACGTGTCCGTAACAGATGTCAATCGTATGGACGGTAATTTTGTTTTCATAACGAGCTATGACGGCTCAAATTATAATAAGAATGAGCAATTACTTTAATATCAACGTCGTAATGTTCTTGAATGGAAGTAGAAATGCATTAGTCAGACACCCATTTCAGTTTCAAGCCGGCATTTCACGAATTTTCTCTAATATTTTAGAGGTTGCTAGTCACTAGTGATGCGGATGTCATCTAGTAGGAAATTAACCGAGTAAACGTTCTATACGTCACCAGTACCAGGAACCGTTACGCTGCAGCGAAATTGCAACAACATCTAGTTTTAAAGGAAATACTCTCCGCCTATTACTAACAGTTACCGAGATAATCACAAGTATGTTATTACCAGATCTACTTTCGATCTCAGCTAACTCAATACGGGAACTTTATCTATCTTAAGTAACATCAAATACCTTTAAGTACCTTTCATTTCAGAGTTCCTGCTTAAGTAGGGGAAGTATTGGCTATTTGACGTGTGCACATAAACCGGACGCATCTAATGCAGTTTCTCTTTAGTCGGTAGCAGGGCTGGCGGTCAGTTACACCGTGCTAAAGATAGAGAAATTAGCTGTGCAGGAGTGCGCGAGTGAATGCACTCGAACGCTGCGGCCGCGTCGCCGCCCCGCCCATACCATATACGAACAGGCGTAAACTGAGAGATCGATTACCACTAATTACTGGCCTCTGTGCAAAAGCCTCCTGAAATATTGCAACAGACTGTATCTTGGCCCTACGACAGTTAATAAAACAACGTAGCTCTATACAAGACATATTGGCACATGACTATATAAAGCCCTGATCAACATTATTAAAGCTTTGGATTTCAGTACACTGCAATTAATATGGAAGAGTATTTATCACAGGAACTGATAATCAAATTATAACTATTACGGGAGTCGCTCGTCCAGGACATGCCCATCTTATAATCTGATTAAAGGAACCTACAATCTGCATATTCTTAACGAGAAAAATGAAAGAGCAAAATTTATTTTCTTCCGAACGAGTTTTTCCCAGGATCATAATCTTGCGTCTTCATAATATAAATACTGAGGAAAAGATTGAAATATCTGTTCGGATCTTGAAAGTAGATTGTCAGTAATCCCTTGGCGCGGCCGTCTATCGGGCAGTTTAGATCCAATTACAGTCCGCGCGGGATACTAACAATCATGGACTTTCCTTGGGCATTAGTCAAGCGCTGTTGTGGAGCGTGAAAGCGGATTGATCGCTTGATCGCACGACACGTGTCGCCTCACGCTTGCGACTTCACGCCTTACGCGATATTCAATTGTAAGTTGATCGCTTTCTATCGCACACGACGGTAATGCTTGCGTCCATGTGAGATATCACGACATATGAATCGACTAATGGGCGTCATATTCAGTATTTTGATACGAGTTCTTTGATTGTTAGTTCGCGCAAATACTCGATAAGTGTTTTCTAAGTGACAGTGGTTATTTAAGACAGCGATGTTGACAAATAAATTGATTTCTAAGATGCTTATGTAATGTAACATAAGCAATTGGGTACTGTTTCATGTTTACTTTGTACAATACTTTACACTGAAGATTTCTTTTTAGTGTTATTTCATATTTGTTATAATAAAAAGAAATGTTTTTCTGAAAACAGTGACAAAATTGCTCTCACAATCACTTTTATACACACGTAATCTAATGGTGGTGACGTCATATTTCAGTGTCTGCATCCTTATTCTGTCACTTGACAGTTTCCACTTCCACTAGATTTGAAAGGTTTCTAATTTAATATAGAGCGAGTTCGAAAAATCTTCCTATTTAAGTAGATACTATTTTGGATAAAGTTACTTTATGATAGAAACATTAAACAAAAATGAGCCATAATATACTCAATTTTACATGCATAATTAATGTCAGACGTAAATCAAGTAACAATCTTTCCGAACCACAAAACAAACAAAAGTGTTAACGTACAAAGCAGTCAATACGAAGACAAGTAGTACATATCATTATCTATTCATCGCTTGCTTGCTAATTGCCTGTTAGCATTCTTCTGCTACCAACATATACGGTTATCACCTTATATACGAGGATATCAGATTAACTCATATAAGACTAACTGATTAGACACGCGAACTATGAAGCAGACACTTCCTTTGTTACACCGCTTAGATGCTGATAGGTACTTGAGACTTAAGGCCCTTGCTCCCGTTTAGTGTCATAAAACTGTGACTTTTTGAAGAATACTTTTCGGTAATGGCTGATTAGAAAAAAAAATTGCCCACGGCTTCGCCCACATATATAAAATAATGGTGTAGATTTATCAACATATGATTTTTTCGTATGACTAATACTTTTGCAAAGAAAACATGTTTTTTTTCTGTACCTATTCTTTTTAAACAGCTTTGATCTTCAGAAATATATTTAAAAAAGTAAATGCAGGTTAAGTGATCTTCAGGATGTACATACATTTATAAATCAATCAATATTTTACAAAAAAAAATGGCTTTAAAGGTCGATGGAGCTCTATGCTAGCAGCATACAGCATTACGAGTATGTGTGCATTTAGCTCCGGACAGATATTCAAGGGACTATACGCCTTAAACATGGCGGCCGCGACTAGAAGAGTCGTAAAAGGCGACAACGCTTCTTAGGTGTGGTTTCTTGCTAATCGCAAACATCTAAAATACCATGCAAATAACTTTTTCTAGAAATGTTGCTAATAAAAGCACTTTATCAAAACTCCGTTGTGCTTCCAACAAAGAAAACTGTACCACTTAAAGAAATCCAACTAAGTGTCTACCACGAGCTCTTAACGCGATGCATTTGCCTCTGAAGCCATTTTTAATTCGTTATCGCATCTTTCATTTCAATATTCATAGATCTTAGGTTTAATACTTTTTATTTATAAACATAAATACTACGTTCAGAAAAAGATGAAAAATAAAGTCATAAATGCGACGGCCACGTATTGAAATAGCCAGGTTATTTAAATCATGCGACCGCCTCCGCGATACCGCACGAGTATCATACACAGATACCATAGATCTACAGACAGACAGAAAAATATATATGAAAGTATTTTATGTCGACTGTTATTGCAACCACACCGCGAGAAAACTAATCAATAAGATATGTAGAGTTTATGTTATGGCTCCAAGTTAATAAAATTCATGCTGCGGAAAAAATATTTTTATTATAGAAGTTGGATATTAAATCGCAAATTAACGCTAGCAATAGTATCTTTAGTAGTAGCTTTTATTAAATCAAAATTAACATAGCATAATCAGCCATATAATGTTCCCACTGCTGGAACTCTAGCCTCCTCGCTAGAAGAGAGAATGGGCCGTAATCCATCACGCGGGTCCAATGCGGATTGGTAGCTGTCACATGTCTTCGAAGTTTTAGTTCTAGGACATGCCGGTTTCCTCATGATGTTTTTCACCGTTTTGAGAGCAATGGTGATGAAATAAATAAGACAAAGGAATGCAACTAGCTGGGTATGAACCCACGACCTATTTCTTGTAAATCGGAGCCGTTACTACTACTGCTCACAATATACCATATATGCACCAATTAATCTACCTACATAGGAAAAATAAAGTGCTAAAGAAGAAGAGTTTTAGACAGTTTTTATGCTTTAGCGCTTAAAGCATGTAATACAAAACAACAGTTGTGTCTAGTGTATATAATTAGTAAGTTGAACTTGCAGTAGCGGCTCCTTGTACAGACAGACGAGCATTGTTCAGTGTTCATGCTACGTGCATGCGACACCCGTCCGCAACAAGTTCACACCATCACCATTCGCGATAACACGCAACTGAGGAAACCACACATTACATCTCTCACAGATCTTATCCAACCACTCTCAATGACTAATTATTTGCTTAATGGAATTAATAGCGCGGTTAACTATTAACACTTTTATATAAAAGTTAAGTGTCGCTCTAATAGCACCATTAATCTTATAAAAATAAAAACAAGGTTCTATGCAGATGCAGCCCCAAGCTCATACGACATTGCCACAATATTGTAAATTGACAGTAGAAAAAGTAGGCTGCAATAAAATATAACGAGCAAGAAAAAATTGCGCGCTTATTACATTACTTTATCGTGCGATTTCTATCGCTAAACTAACAATGTCGGTATTTATTTACAAAAGTGTGTAATAGTGAGAAGTAAAAGTTATTGTGCAATAGTTTATAAAAAAAAAGCCGGTAACAGATAATACAGTTACATGGTTATAGATCATGATTCATGACGATCACGAATCGCATCTCGTTGGCGATATCAATTTCATGATCGCACGTGAACGATCAGGCGCTTGAAAAGTAAAGGCAGACCATCATCAAGCTAACAGCAAAAATGCATTCCGCAAAGAGAAAACGACTCTAATACGATGCAGTCGTGCAAACTGCAAATGAATAGCAGTACAGCTGCAAAAAGCAAACCTTTTATAGAGGCCTTGAGTATGAAAGTGGAAACATCAATGCGGACGTTATAATTTGCGCGGTGCATTTCCCGTTACGTACGCCGCATTCGGCCGTGACAATTTTCCATGTTGCACCTCGGAGACGCCTCGTAATGACAGAACGGCACTAATGAAACAACAGACAGCCAATAATCAACTTCCTGTGTAATGAGAGACAACGGGCACGAACAGCGAACACGGTTTCTGAGCGGAGGCTGCAAGCCCGACCACAGCGCGGCCCAACGTACAATAGACCATTATAATATACTTTTTAGCTAGGTATTATAAATTATGCTCCATTCAGATAAGTAAGCACAAAGAAGGTATAAATCAAGAGGCGGAATAATTGGATTATACATATCCTGATATGCATGCGTGGTTTCGTGCAAACTATGGCTTGAAAATGCTTGAAAATAATTCAAATTACGTCTAAGGAATGTGCCTGACTGTTGGCCCGTCCTACGAATAAACGACTTCAGATTACAAAATAAATACTATTCCGTAAGAGGTACGTCCATATATCGAGTTCGAGGTGTAATCATTACATTGCCTCTGAAAGTAGACTAATGACCGCCATTAAAATAATGTACGCGACATCGGACGCAGTCTAAACTCATGGCAGAGCAGAGCCTCGCTCTGGCTCTGCTATGTGTTTACACTCTGTTCTGGATATTTTTACTGCGTATTCTTTCATTAGAGTATATGACAGTGTTCATTTTATTTCCTTTTAATATTAGTCATAGTCATTCATTCTTAGAATTGTAGTTTATTGCTACTTCAATTTCAGTAAACACGTTACTCAATATCTCGAACGAAAGCTTCCGTTCTATGAGTTGAGTGGGTAGAAAAACCCAAAGAACAAACAAAAGTTGTTGCTCTTTCACGTCCGTATAACGGTGGGCTACAGGCTATTGAGTAGATGCACCTGCGCCTCGAGCCTCGAGGATGAGCCTTTCACTGGCGCAATGCGCATCGAAAGTGCAGCATTGATGCAACGCGACCCCCGACCTCTGCCGCAACGCTGCCTTTTGTATCTGATTAGATTGATACTTAAGATAATTGTTGTTTCCAATCAAATCTACAGAAGTTTGTGGATATCATGATTGCATATCACGTTTCTTGTGAGCTTCTTTATGTGTCGGGGTTTTGTTGTTGATTGACGGCTCTGGCGTTGTTGTGTTATGTGGAGGCAAAGTGTTAAGAATCTCTTTTCAATAAATACCATGTTATTGGTCAATCTTTTACAAAGACGTTAAATGATATTTATTTATCGCGGGAATTCGATGGATGCGAGATGGACAAGAACGATCGTTATGATGACATTAAGAAAGAAGGCCTCATATATGGACATAAAACACTGTACAAAAGCTTACTAGTGTCTTAAGAATTTTCTACCAGTAGACCTTAGGGTGATGCAGATATCACCAGAAGATATCATAATCTTCAGAACTAAGCTAACACATCGTTGTTAATCTTCTAAAAATTACGAATAGGTATTTTCCTAGAACTCCTACAAATATATAGGCACAAACCTAACTCACCATTTGACACTAAACATTGATACTGAAAAAGCAGTTCATTAATATCATGGCACCAATAAAACACGCCACACTATTATGTTGCAAAGGATTCTGAGGGAGGCCAGATAACTCAGTGCCCACTGGGCAGGATAAATCGATGATAAAATACGCTCTGTAAGAATTGGCATCGGTATTAATGGTGAACCGGCCTTCTTTGGTTAATGGTGGTCGGTTAACCAGCTGTCATGTGGTTACCATTTTGCAGGACAAATCGCAGCGGCCCACCAGCTGAGAACACTCGTAAACATGTAAATTCATAAGTTGCGCAGATACTTCGTGCATGATAAAGTACGGAGCTCACTGCAACAAAGACTCTGATGGACTCGAAAGAGATCTAGAAATTAAAGTTATGATAGTCGTGTCCTATTGTTTACTTAAACAGACCAATGTAGAGGTATACCAATGTGCTGTGGAATTACTCGAAAGAGCTACCGCGGCCCTATCACGTAAATGGCAGCTGAAGTAACGCGGGTTTTAGTCAGTAATATTATAGTCTTACAATCCTTACCACTCTGCCCAGAGCGGAAAAAAAATTGATAACTTCTCAACCCAAAAAAATAAGGTTAAGGAGTGTAGATACATTAGTTCTCCATGGATAGTCCGGAAGGGAACCCCGAGGACCTGCAACCGAAATGCAATAAAGAACACAGGTGTGCTCGTGGCCTTAGAGCGGTCATTGAATGATTTCCCACCTTAAAAAAATGTTTAACATTTATTTCTAGACATAGACACGGGTGTGTTCTCCACCGATTTGGTAACATCGATGATGTCACACAACTCCATAACATACTAAAATTAGGCATGTAGTAAACATTCGTCTTTAATAACAATAATCCGTTTTTTAAGTGTTAATGTTATAGCCCTAAAATGTGACAATGACAACTCATATATGGTAATATATTCGAGTACCCACCTTGGATTGTTAAGGTGCGCTTGTGTTGGGCAACGACCCAGAATACATATAATATTATGAAACCAATCACGTTCTGATGTAGCTGCGGACGTTATTATATGTATATTATGAATATTGAAATAGACCCGCATCTATACACCACCATAACATAGGTATATAAAAACCGCAATAGACTTTGGATTATTAAGAAAATATTCCATAGTAATTACAGTCGGATGTTATCATAAAATTAATGCGTACGTTAATATGCAAACCTCAGTTAACACCGCACATAAGTCGTAAATACTTTACGTCGTAGAATGTTGATTGAAGTGAAGTTAAACTAGTTCCGAATGACACCGCCATCTTCCGTTCAGTACATAAAGATCGAAGATAACACAGCCTACTAACTACAAATAGAAACGAAAGTAAACAAATTTAAACTAACAAACAAGTTTTAGCTTCGCGTGCAGCCAACAGATTAAACAGCAATTAAAAACAAACGCAAAAAATGCATTTCTCCAATAACGCAACTTTCGTTTTTAATAAAACATGTGTAGATTGGACCCCGCCATATGCTAGTATCGATTATAATAGTTAGACATCGGAGCGACTCTTCAAAGGGGTCGCTCAGTCAGCGTACTGCGGAATGCGAGTCCCGTTTAGTGATGAGCGGAGCCCGCAGCGTTATAATATCTTCCCTATATTTTCCAGTCCAATCACTAGGATCGCCTGTCGGCCTGAACACTGATGGTCCCGCCTCGCTATCGGATAACTAATTCGAATTAACCCCACGGTACTGTTACAATTACGACGCACTTAAATGCAAGATACAGGGAAGCGCCGTTTTAATGCTTAATAGCAAATTGAATGAGCAACGATCATGGTTGAGATATAACAAAATGCCTGCAATCAGTTTGCGGTGCCCTCGGGCTAATAGGTAATCCTATATCTATCTAACTCTTGTAACGTTTTACACGACGGTTACAGTAATACGAGTAATCTGAACATCAATGCGCACCATAAACGGTAATTACATATCAGCAGTGACGGTAAAGCATTATAAAGACAAGATCGACGTGAGATAAGAAATTAAAAACACTTTCACTGCGTAATTGCTGTCAGTAAACACTAATGAGGCGACAAAGTTGTACCAAAACGTAATTACCTACAGAAGCGTGAGGGCTTAGCGGCTCAATCATTAGAAAGTAAGGCACAGGTTGAAAGAAAAACTCGCGCTGTTACGGAAAGTACGGGAAAAGTGTGGACGGTGGGAAGATGCGTTTTTCACAATGGAACGTTCATAGGCGTTATTTTAGTTCTTGTCAACACATCAGCTATTGTTTACGGAATGCCTGAGTATGACAATGTTGTTCAACAATCTTGATTGTTAGTTACTGTCACGTCGAGATAATAGCGCCTGCGACTTACTGTCGCATGCCATGAAATTTACTTACTCTCTGAAATTACTGACGAAAATCTGTTGCTAAGTGCTTCGGGAAAATACGAAAATAGGAAAAGATTTTTATTTTTGTATATTTGTTTGTAATGAATAAACTCAAAAACTATCTGACTGATTTTAAAAATTCTCTCACTAGTAGAATACAACTGGACAATATCACTGAGTGACATGAGTTACCTATATTTTTTACTAACACACAGGCAAAACCGCTTCCAGAAGCTAGTTTGGTATAAAGAAAGCGCCTAACAGTCAACGGAAGATATCCGATAGCCGTCGCTATGAAAAAGGGCATTTTAGAAAAGAAAGCTTCACAGCCTTATGTCATATGAAAACCACGTGCTTTTAGCAGCTTCTGTGTGACGTAAGGATGGGTGGGTGGTACCATAATTGGCAAGGTACTGTTGTGGGTGTACGACTAGCTAGCGTCGTGTTGATACAGTCTACTTCCGAGCGTGGCGCAACGACGCGCACGTGATGTGCCCACGCGTAGGGCTGTCAGGTTCTTGTTAATGAATAAACCGACATGTGACTCGACTGTGTACATTACTGTTATCGCTTATAAAGCCTGAACAATAGAAAAAATCATTAACTGTACATTATTGTACGTAACTGTAATTATACTATAATATTTACTGTTATAAATTATTGTTTCACATTGATCATCATTGATTGATTTGAATATCGAGAGGCCGATTGTACTATTAAACGACAAGAAGGAAAATGCACGAATGCCCTCGGACTGGCGGATAAAGATCGATTCACTGGATGGCTAAGGGTGGACGACGACGTCGAGGCCAAGCGCGGTGGTGTGATGACCTGATCATGGTCGCAAGGTGCACTTAGCCAAAGCGCCCAAGACGGTGAGAGAGGAGGAAGAGAGGCGAGGAGGAAGCGGGAGACCATTGTCCTTGTTGGGACAAAATATAAGCTTAAGACTCAAGTAACAACGTTTTGTATTTAATTAGTATACATCCCCGTCAGCCCCAGTTATGGTGGACATCCCACTTATACGCAAAAAACTTTATTGGAACACTTTCGTTGTGCGTATCTACTGCTACAAAGTGCAATTACCTGCCAGAGTCTATGTTTTCGGAAACAACCTGGGGATCTTTAAATCAAGAGCTTTATGCTTCTAGGCAAGCGTGATCCAACGTCGACCACATCGACCATCAGGTGAGAAAGAGGTCAAGCGAAAGAGAATGTAAAAAGAATAATAATATAAGAGAGGGTAAACCAATTCCTGTTAAAGTTTCTGCACCACCCAAAGTTCGACTGGTAGAAATTGCTTAAGGCATTAAGTCTGCCTTTTTACAGTGTTTATGTGCATAAAGTTTTAATAAATAAATAAAATATTACTTGAATTCATCAAGCTTGCCAACAGCCCTACCGATATTGAATACACCACAATAGCTGCAGCAACCATAGGCGACTCCCATACAAGCTGTCAGTAACGACATGCGACGTCACGTGTCGACCACATTACGTAACAAATGAAAATCGCCGCTTTTCCATCGCCCGCGCTCAGTTGCATAACGGGAAAGTTGTGCAAGTATAAACATAAACTTTGCACAAGAGGAAAGTTCCACACAGAGATGTCTGTTTAATAAAACCATGGTCATTATAATAACATATACCAACAGGTAGATAATTTTATGGGGAAAAACGACGTGTGTATGAGTCAGACGCCAAGAGAAACTAAACGATGCATCCAAGTATATACAGTGGAAAATTATTATCGTTTAATATCTTGGCGCTTTGAACTAAGCCAGTAATAAAACGCTAAAATTACTCTGCTATTTTAAAAACCGCGTGCGTAATCTAGGCTAGGCTAGCTAATCCGCTTACCAATTTCAGAACCCTGCTCACTTATATGGTCTTAACATTAAATGAAATGACAACTGATACAATCAAATCGTTGTATCATTTTTTCTGCGTACATTAGCAATTACAAGATCAGTGATAAGATGTATATGTAACTGTTATTGATACTTGTAACCTGGACATTGAACTGTTTGGAATTTATATCCATATAAGTTGTTAGATAACGATGGCCATAATTTATGGGATGAGGGGATATCAACACATGGGCTGCTGAGGATCGATGGTGCCTTTGCCCTTGCTCAAGGAAGCATCCCATATATAGCTCTCTTAAGGGTATCTGCCCAGTTCATTGCACTTTTCTAAACTATGATCGCCGCTCGATACAATGCAGTAATTTATTTTCTTTCATTTCCAATTAAAACAAATCAGTTCGATTTATAGTGACAGTTACGTGGAGTGTATGCATTGTGGTCCATTCGAGATTTCCATTGGCAAAAACTACAAAACCACGTTAGTAGCGATAGTCAATGTATTTGTCTTAAAGAAATATACTTGAGTAAATATTTTGTCACGTACTGCAGTTGCAAAAGTAAAATAAAAAGCTTGGGTCGGTACGTGCGCTTGCCCACACCTGTCTGCTACACCGACGCCGACGTAAGAATGGGCGTGCCCGAGCTGCGTCCGCGCAATGCACCCAGATTGACACTCATTGTTACATCACCCATTCACCAGCCATCTCGATCGACCATTATTTTAACACCTATCATTATTTAATTACAATCACGAGGACGATTGCCTCTCGGTGCAGTAAATTATTACGTAGGAATTATACGAAACAATAGAAAGTTTTGTGATCGGTGCCATGACAACGCTTTTTAGTTGATTTCAGAATTATTTATTGTTTCTCAGAGAATGAAATATGTACAAGCGAATTATATGTTATGTAACTTTATAGGAAACGACTGTCACTTTACGTTTACTTTATCAATAGCATTGATTATATTTATTGTGTAATTGAGTTTATTTAATAACTATTATTTTAATGACGATGATAATGATTATGACGATGATGATATTAAAATACAAAATTATACATGTTAATTAGATATTTAATCACACGCACGGAATTAAAAAGAGCGAATTGTCCAAATAACGCAGTGCATGTGTAATATTTACTTTTTCAGATTACAAAATGTACTTTTTTCCACTGTAACTGATACTACATTACTTGACGTGTAGAGAAAATGTCAATGCTTAAGCACTAACCAAACAATGGAACGTAACGCACTCGTAACTTAGTAAGTTACGTTCAAGTTACGGCGAGTTCGTCACCGAGATGGATCGCGGCTGCCGAGAGTAATAACCTCGCTAGTCACAGTGTATGTGTGTCGCAGCTGTGAAGCGAAATAGGTACTTGCGTCTAACTAACAAAAAAGTTAAAAATCTTAGAAATATATTCCATTCAGTACAGTTATAAAAGTACCAAGAATTGCCGAGGCGAGTTGATTTCAGTTAGAGTACCGGTTCTTAAGTAGTGCCGCTGATGATTATAATAGATATTTGCATAATCCTTTGCTCTTCAAAACTACAGGGTCGAACGTGGTTGGTACAAGGATGTTTTTTCTATTCTGAGGTCGGGAATCATGTAATGAAATTTCCCACCTCAAGGTGGTGTGGGAGACTTAAGGTGTCAGATTTTGATTGACTAAAGCCACACCTTTATCTCAAAGTTGCCCTTTGTGTTCTAAGATCAAGATTCCTTTACGGAAAATCCTCGTGGCCCTAGTGGGACTTCCGTGACCCTAGCTGAGATATGGGGACTACTTAAATCTCTCTTTAGAATAAATGAGTTCTCTCTATTCTTTCAATTGATTAAATGTGTGTTCTATTTTCAAAGACTACTAAAAATGTAATTAAAATTTAGAGACAAGATTACCAAAATAACAAACAGCTTGTTTTTAACTGGGTGGTCTTAAAGCTCCATCCTACTATGAGTCGTCGCAAAACTATTTTGAAATCCAACATTTAAAATTATTAACTCAATTAATGATTTACATAATCTTTTGCAAGTGATTTATTAACAAACATGTAATATTGAAATTAACAAATTCCAGCTAAACAGTAAGTTGAAATGACAGATCGATGAGCAAACTGCATTCAAAATTATCATTAACCTGTCAAAACGTCGAAGAATTTTATTAAAAAACTAGCTTCTGCCAGCGACTTCGTACGCGGATCCTGTTGCTTATGCCAGCGACAACGGAGTCGTCAAAATCAAAGATCTGAAACGTCTGGTGTCGAATTCTAAGAGCCTGGAAAACAACGTGATGACACACCCACACACCTTAGATATGGTGCCATAGACAAAAATAAACAGAAAGCTCCGAACTGCTAAGCTATCGGGAGTTACATGTGTTATTGTGAGTCAACCATAAAAGATAGGCATATGATGTCTTGGGATATTTTTTATATAATTTTAAGGAGAACATTTCCGTTATACATGACTTTTGTGTAGCTTTAACCATTAAGGCTTCAAACGCGACGGAAGCTTAAAAAATGGAGTAATTTCTCTCGTTTCCCCAACATTTCCCTTCACTGCTCTGCTCCCATTGATCGTAGCGTGATGAAAAGTATACTATAACCTGCCCAGGAGTATGAGGAATGATTGTACCAAGTTTCGTTAAAATCCATCGCGTAGTTTTTGTTTCTATAAAGAACATACAGACAGACAGACAGACAGACAGACAGACAGACAAAAATTTTACTGTTTGCATTTTTGGCATCAGTATCGATCACTAATCACCCCCTGATAGTTATTTTCGATATATATTTCATGTACAGAATTGACCTCTCTACAGATTTATTATAAGTATAGATTTAAATAATTTATTTTAACAGGCACAGCAAGATATATTCCACTTATAAATAATAACGTTCCACGGGAAATTAATCAAGACAAAAGGAATTTCTCCTTGAATATACCGAAGAGTATAGGTGGCCCAGTGATATCGACCCAAAGTTATGAGTTTTAAGTCGTGGATTCCAAACCTAATCAGACGCATTACTGGAAATAATTTATTTGCTACCGCTGCTCTCAAAACGATGAAGGGAAATAAAGTGAAGAAAACGGCTTTTTTTGAACCAACATGTGACATCCACCAACGCGCTCTAAGACTGCAATCCCTCTCCTAGTAGAGAGGAAGTCGGAGTTCCAGCTCTGGGAACACTATAAAGCTGATTTATACATTATACCGAAAAGTTGAAGGCGTTGAAACCCTCCCTACAGTCCAAAAGTTTCGATAACAAATAAATACATATTGCAAGACGATAACAAAATTCAACGATCAACAATCAATTGTTGCAATCCGAACACAATCCATTGTAGTCATTGGAAGGGCATTCAGATTGATCAGCAAGCGATTGTTTATATTGACGATAGAATTCAACAGGCATTCAGCAGGTATCTTAGTCATAGTAAGATTTGATACATCTGAAATTGCAAGAATCATGAAATTGACCAACAAATAGGACGAGTATATGACTATAGACTGATAGGTATACTTACCTACCAATGTGACTGTATTCAAAATGTCAACAAGAACTCTAAAAAGGAAAACAAGAGACCTTTAGCGATGCCCTCTTCCTTCGAACCCCACACGGCTAGACAGATCTGTTATTTGTTCGACTCTTTTTAATTGTATGGTCCTTAACTTTTTGTCAACACCGGCGTCGCATTTCTAAAGAACACCGAACTTTAAATGTGTTCTTTGGATAGTAATGACTTTTATTGTAGGAAATATAAATAAAACAATTAATTTAAGACAAAAATTTACAATTTTTACAACACGTTGCTATAAGTTTAAAAAACTAGGTACAAATTCTAATAAAGCTATGCATATGCATTGTTGCATTATAGTTAGTTCTCATAAATCAATTATTGAATTGGCTTTCAATTTGTATATGCACCAGTAAAACTCGGTAACCATAATCATGATTCTAAAACCACCTCCCACGTAAATGTTTTAAATGAACGCATAACGATTTGGCAAGTGTAGGTAATGGCCGCTGTAAATCAAACGTCCACTCTCAAGGCGCTTATCTACACTCTAAATAATATCTCAAGTTTGGCTGTTTCCCAACAACAATGCCAAGAACACGCCATGTGCTCTTATGGTTTGTTCTTCGTTCGTCCCGAAGTTTTGTCCCACATTCCAAAAAAATATTTATTCGTCCCACATCATTATTGAAGTGGTGTTTCGTCCCGAATTCCAAATACTTTAAAGGTACAGTCAACGAAAAGCGTAACTAGATAGATACTTATTTGAAATTTTCGAATAACTTTTGAAAATGTTTAAATACGGACTTATAAAAAAAGAACTAAACCGCCATTATTTTTAGTCTATGATATATCATGATAACCAATATGGCATATAATTTAATTTATTTACCTGGCAATTTTTTACACCATCATGTTATAATTTTATTTATTTTTTAGTAGTTTTTTTTTTAATGTTGTGTTACGTAATTTAATTATTGTCAATATTTAAATTGTTTGACACAAATGTAATGTAATGTTAAAAAATTTGTTGATGATAAATATATAATAACAAACATAGACCGCTCATAGGCTTCAGGTTTCATATTGGCCACACATAGACCTCCCCCAAGTGTCGCCATAATGGCGCCATAATGGGGGAGGCGTATGTCTAACAGTGAACGTCTTTCGGCTGAAATGATGATGAAGTAATAATTTCACCATTAGAATCCTACTTCAGTACATAGAGTGACATAGGCAAATATTTTTGCTATCACACGGGTGAAGCCGCTGGCAGCAGAAGCTAGTATGTAATTAGTACTCATAAACTAGTATACCATTTTTTTAGCTGAGTGTAAAAAAATGTCAAAATCGCCCATACAAAAAAAGTATGGGCCGAACAAGGAATATAAAATAGGACGAATAGAGAACAAAATAATTAAAATATCATTTTGGAACGAAGGAAGCATACAGCTAAGGACGAACCAGGAATTTTTTATGTGGGACAAAACTCAGTGGGTCGAACGAAGAACAAACCGCTCTTATGTAGGGAAGTTCAATAACTCAATAGCAATAACCCGACACAAACTTAACTCGACAAGAATGTTTTAGATGTAATCTAATCCTTATGGTTTCTAATTGTTGTTCAATTAAATCAACTTTATCACTATAAAGTTGATTTAATTGAAACCCGCCCCGGCTTCAATCCCTGGGTACAAATGATACCTAAATGCATCCCAAATGTAATCGAAGACATATGATTTAAATAAATCTTTATTAGATTATGATTTTTCGATATATTATGACAAAATCGTTTTGTATACCATTTCTCGAGATGTTTACAATCTTGCGGCATTTGCAATTTTCCGGTGACATGTACATTATAAACTTTTTACTGAAAACCGTGTCAAAATCGTTGTGTGGTTTAGGAGGAGCTGGTGGAAAAACAGATAGATACCCGCATAAGCGGATATGTTTTATCCCTAAAAATATAAAACAAAGTCTCCTATTCCGGTCAGGCAGCTAACGAAGAAGGTTCAGGTGTATAATTCTCTCACAGGCAGTGTGAAAGAGACCCGGGGCCCTCGGACGAAGGCAAAGAAGGAACAGGGAGTGGGTTTTTAGTCAGTAAAAGACTGACACGCCCTTTCACTCCACCCAAGAGTGGGGAATGTCATTGGATGATTTTCCTACCTAAAAAAGGTGTATAATACTTGTAATTAATTATGGAAGAGAAAAAAAAGCCCAAAATTTCTAAGATTTCTAACACGCGTACGATCGATACGAGCTGCGGCAGGTCGCTAGTAATCTATACTAATATTATAAAGAGGTAAAATTTGTAAGTTTGTAAGTTTGTATGTAGGGGGTAATCTCTGGAAGTACTGGTCCGATTGCAAAACTTTTTTCACCGATAGAAAGCTGCTTTATTCCTGAGTGACATAGGCTATATTTTATGTACGCGGGCGAAGCCGCTGGCAAAAGCTAGTACTATATAAAGAAAATATGATCAGTCCTCAAATTTTGGTAAAAGACTTGCATAAAACTGAGAGGCTTAATAACTCTGATCCGGTTTGCTGGTTTGCCGATGAGTAACAAAGGTGTGTTGGAAATAAATCTAATCGACAAGATATATCGAAGCCATAATATAATATTGGCGCATAACGTTAAGAAACAAAGCAACAAGCTAACGATGTAACAGATAAAAATAAACAACATGTAAATAAAACAAAACACGTATCGCAGATGAGGCAATTCTTCGAAGGCGATGTTTTGTCCGGAGTTAACAAATGACGGTGCTGTCCGCTCCGCTCGCTCTAGCAACCGCTAAATTATATTTTATTTATACTGATACTTGATATGACTACACACTAATCTATATAACTAGGAAGGATTCATTATATAAGTTCGCAAAAAATATATCTGATTCTACCTGAGCCTGAAAACCATCGAAGTTCACAGTTACAGGAAAGCGTTCAAACTACTGATTGATAATAAGTATTATTACTCCTTAACAATCCAGCTTGTAGTTACCAATATTCCTAATTGAATATGCTTCGAATTAGAAATAAATTGATTCATTAATAGCTTCCAGAAGATATCTAATGAACGTCAAATACTCAACAAACTACGTTTTTAACGAAAAGATGAATCATACACCACCGGTGTTTATCCGACACCATATTTGGGATGTATATGATTGATTTCGGAGGATTCTTTTTTTATTTTTTTTTTTATTTCAAATCAATATGTTAATCTTAGACGTTATTATGAACATACTATGGCAGGTTCATAAATTGTTTTGATAATTCTTGAAACACTACCTAATCTTTGTATGAGTTATCGTGATCTTACAATACTACCACAGATACTATGATTGTGATTATAATGAAAAGTAGCACGTCGATACGCGTTAATTATACCTATCAGCAATTTAGCACACGTGCGGAATTATTCTATGTCAATAGAGGACAAACCTGCCTAGCTCCGATTTAAAACAAGTTATGAACGTGTGTTTACTCACTATAATAAAGACAGAAAAAATCTTTCGCCGTATCTTTATGATTAAAATGGACGTGGCAAAAAATCATTGTATCGTCTGCTATAATAAAAATTCTCGAATTTACATTTTACAGCTTGAATATTTCATTTGTTTCCAATTTACATGTTGGACTACAAAAAGCTAAATATCGCTTGGCGTTGAAACTTTTTGTAGACACTGTTCTTGGACCTCCCTGGATATGAAGAAATGTAAATAATTATTTATAAGTAATGAAGATAAACGAGTTACAGATGATCATGCTGGCACTATTCTATCGCCGTCTACGGCGTGCGGGCTGAGTGAATGTCCCTCACTCATGGGTTCATACAATCACTGTCTAATCGTTCACAATCGCTTAATTGATCTCATCGGCTTGCGGTGACGAGTAGTAACTGTTCCGTTACCAGAAAATACCAATCAGCGCCGAGAACCTGGTATTATACTTGCAAAAAACAGTAAGCGTGACAGGAATTTGCGCGACATTTTGTCCTCAGATACGTAGTCTATGCATACATAAGTATTTCTTACATAATATGACTATCTAATTATAGGAGGTATTGTCTTAACGCAGATAAGATTGGCGATTATAGGTAACCTCAAATAAGCAGCAGACACATTGGTTTAAAATGAAGGTTGAAACGAAGGTTAACAATAAAGTTAATTAACAATTATAATTAAGTTGCTTTAGATTAGACATTTTATATTTACTTGTGGAGTACGTACTCTATTTAATTATATTTTTTGTCAATTTACCTTGATATTATTAGAAAATATGATAAATGATTGGTCACCTACTAAAATGAAATAAAATTAATGGTGTACGATTATTTTAATGGTAATACGCTCTTAATAGCCGCTGTACGAGTCGCGATATACATCGAAACGCAAACAAAGCAATCAAAAGCATCGAGCGTAGCTGCGCGGACGCTGTAATTATCACTCGATACAGGTACGTGGGCATACATCATCATTTAATAAGAACTTTTTAAACGCAGATGTTCCCTATTCGAAGCAGCAGACAAAAGGCGTTAGCGCAATAGAGATGGACAAAGAGACGGATGAACAGATGCGCGAGTGGAGTCGTGGCATTTGTCTGTAAATCACACGAGCAAACAGCGCGCACACGGCGGCGAGCGCGTGGTGACAGCCGCGTGGGTGTGTGAGTGTACCTGCCATCAAGGCTGCGCTGCGAGTATACCTGCCCCTACCTGCCTATCTCGCATTCTTGTACTATCTGCGAAGTATCGGAAGGTTCGCGCGTGTGTCGTAACGGTGCCCGCGTGCCTGACTGCTGCTTAAACTGAACTTTACACGCCTGTCCTCGCCACCAAATCACTCTAATCTTGCCAGTTCCCACCGCTGATTGACAATGCAATTATGAATATGGTAATACTATTTGTCAGACCTTCAGCATTCGACATATTTTGAATATATTAAGTTAAATAAATTCGAAGCTAAGACGGTTAAATCCGTAATATAATTCATCATTCTGTTAACGACTACGCACATCTAAGGTATTATTTTTGTGTGCCATAACAAACAAGGAAATAGTAAATCTTATCTTATGTGTCTTTAAAGTCAACAGAAGATATTTTAGGAATTTTGGTAAATATATTATGAGAATAACGCAGGTCGCTACGACGCTGCTACGCGGCTGCAAGTGCTACGCAACTGAAACTGAATAATTTATGAATTGAATTGTGTATTTATTTTATATTTACTACAATAATTCATCTTCCATAGTTTTAGGAAGATGTCAAACGTGTCAAAGCTTACATTGATTTATTATTATTTAGCGATGTCCTCGATACACGTTTGTAGGTCATGGACCATCAACCTCAAAACCTTTATAAGGAAATGCAGATCAGGTTAGCACAAATTAACATTGCAAAACAAATCGTTTCCGAATTTGTTTTACAAATAAAATCTATTCGCAAATTACGAGAATCATCTACATAATTATTTATTTAAAACGAGTTGAATTACTATTGCAGAACGTGTTTCTGGCTGCTTAATATATGATAAAATGATTATATTAAATTCTTGAGTACAATAACGGCCGAATAAAAACAAGCTCCAGCTAATCTCCAGTGTAGAATCTGTGAGCTGGCTTATTACACTTGAAACCATGCTCCTTGAATCTCATATTGCATTATGATTCATGTCAGAGATTCAGCGAGTCATGCCGTCAAATGTCGAGTCCCTTGTATTGTTTGTATTGTCTTATCCGAGGCGCTGTGATGTCATAGTTCATAGGAACGCCCTCCGCTGTCAGTTTCGCAACCCGCTGGATGTTACCATGGACGTGCTTCAAAGCTGGGTGCGTCGCACTCAGCGGCCTGCGTCTATTGTGCTATTTACAAAATGGTCAAGACGTAATGTTAGATGTTATTGGTTGTGCAAGCCGTGCATGAGGATTGGAGGTGAGGGGGCAGCAGGAGGAGGGGGGGGGGTCGTAACAGGTGTACGAGGCCGGCGCACGCGCATGGGAGCGACGCGAAGGTCACCACAACTTGTGGCGTTCTCTCTAGTGTCGCAAGTTGATTACCGTAACTCCATCGTTCTAGCGTAAAGTGGTCTTTGAAAGAAAAAGTTAAGTTTGTTGTAGCAATGAGAACATTCCCCAAAATGGAGCAAATAAAAGACGAAATACGTCTTGTGTCACAAATACATATTTGACAACCTGAATACCTATTAAATTTTTACAATCAGCTGCAACTTAACATAAGTAGATAAAACTTAGAGCCTAAAATAGAACACTCACCTCTTTGAGACCATCAAGACGTCCGAGCGACTTAGACTGTCGCAGAGGAAGGAAGGCCTTCAGCGCGTCCATGCGGGAGCGCTCGGGCTCCGCATTGACGGTGGCAGTGAGGTCTGCGCATGACAGGCGCGCCTTGCGCCGCTTGTCCAGCAGCTGCTTGGCCGTGCGCGAGCGCCGCTGGGTCGGCGGCGCGGCGTCTTCCTCGGGCTCGCTGCACACTTCCCGCGCCGCGTGGACCGTGTGCCGGCGACGCGACACCGGCGGCGACGTCAGACGAGACACCAATGACTCGAACATGACTCCAAATATCACCCACTGTGCTCCTCAGACAACCAGTCTCTCAAGCCTTGTAAACCCATATTGAGCTGCTCGATTTATCCCGCACGATGCAACGCCTACAACCAAACATTACTTCTGTGACGGCTGTTCTGCAGCCGCAGCGGGTGGACTCTCCATGGCCTCTCGTCACATGCAACCACGGGCGCGCGCAGGTGTGGGCAATTTGGATCGTTGACCGATCTGCCTCGGTATTGTCACTCGACTGAACGATAGTGACTCTCGAAATAGCTTTTTTTGTGATTCATTCACACAGTGTGCGTACCGTGACGGACGGAAATGGCAAAACGCGTCCACATTTGCATTCAACTATTACCTTCCTAAAGCTGATGCGTGGATCACAATAATATGTATAATATGTATATTCATAGTACTACTGATGTGGAAACAATAGGTGTCGAAAGAAGTTCGGCTGAGTGTTTTTATTCACACGTTTATGAATACTTCATTTAAGTTCGTTAACCTAGTTACCGAGTTAATATTGTAATTAAATAAAGCTGAGACTTAATCACACGATGCGGCGTGTTGGAACCACTTGAAAGTGTGTCACTGTCCAAAACATTGTGGTGGCAGGTTGCCATCGACGTCGCGCTCAAATAGAAACACACAAGGCCAAAATTGAAAGCGAAAATAGAAACAAAACTTGAGGAAGACTTCTTTCTTGTTTACAAGTTCATTCTCACTACAGTTTTCCGGTGTACTTTTATATAACAACTGACCCCATCGACTGTATCACAATGATTCGGTGAGATTTGTTAAAAATGAAATTGCAAGTTGTTCTAATACGTAACGTAGAGAAGTAATTTGCTGCGAAGTGTTATACGCTGCAAATTAGTTCTCTAGACTAAACAGTAACCTGAAACTGTCCGATAGTCACGTTACACACAATTACCTGCTTATAAATTCAATATTGGAATGAAAAGAATTAGAAACATCTGTAAGTAATATGTATTTGCATATTTCTGTACAAGAGCCATTGAAGTGGGTCAGTTGGAGCCCACTAATGGCACTGTTGGCAGCTAGCACTAATGAGATTACCAGCGTGACAGTATTCCACGAAGGGCTTAAAATGTGACTTATGAACAGGCAATTGCGAAAACACGCGCGACTTCACTCAGCCAAGTCGTAAACGAAATATTCTTGTAATTTCACTTTCACACCTGTGTCAAGAGATGATTGTTTACTTATTTTATGACGATTGTGAATGCGCCGCCTATACAAGGTAACGAAGTAGGCCACCTGGCATTATGAGTTCGGCCGAAAGCTAAACATGTTCAAGCGTTAGGTAAGTCTAAATTCAAGTTCGTAATACATGCGACGGACGTCGATAATGGCTGTTTGAATTGTAACTGCTAGAACAAGGTGCTTGTCGCGCGCCGAGGGCTGCTCGGTACTCGGTAGCTATCGTTTGTGGAGCATGGCTCAGCTAATAAAACGGTTAGTCCTAAGTCGGCGACGTCGACGCAAACCGGTACGCGGACCGGTCCTGCACACCACCCCCCACCCCCCCGCGCACATCACAGCCCCGCGCACTTCTAAAATACACGCATACACGTCACCTTATCAAGAGAGCCACTGCGGCTAAGCTTCTTGTCAATCCGCTCTCCTATTTCACGGAGCGTTGGGACCGAGGACACCGAGGATCGAATTCGTCGTTGGAAACTAACTTCCTATAAGCTGGCAATACAATCTGGAGCCCGTTCTGGTTAACCGCAGTTTAGATTAAACGAAAACTCTCAAGAGACTAACAAAATAGCGTTGTATACTTGCTTGATGGGTAAACTAGTAGTCGATACATGTCAAAACGTATGGAAGATGATTTGAAATTATGATGCAATATTCCAAAATAATATATTAAATTTCGTAGCCAAGAAAACCGTGAAGAAATCTAATGTAGCGTGAAAACAATTGGCGAAAGTCTGGCATAAAGACAAGTTAGCCAATAGTCGAGCGCAGTGACAAAGGCGTAGATTAGAAAGTGTGTTGTGTTGTGTATCAGAAAGCCCGTGATACCGTGATACCGTGGCAGCGGGCACACGCTCTGATTGGCGCCCTATCTACAGATCTGTCGCGCAGCCGCCGCACGACCGTGTTTATACACCCACCCACTAAATAGTAACTACACACAACGGAAAGACTCTTTTTTTTACTTATTTCCTAGTTTAAAAATGAATGCTAAAATTGTGTCGAACACGAGCTCACAAACAACCCAGCAAAACAATAAAAACACAGGCACCCCAAAACGAACCCACATGAATCTGTGCATGATCGATGACGCATTCAGAATAATAAATTTCTTTTCATTCCTTAGGTTTTTTATTTCTTTGCATCATGTCAAGCCATGCCAGTATTTTGACGGTCGAAGAATGGCCCCGACCAATTGCCTTATAGGGGTGAGTGGGTGAGGTCGTTGCCCGCGGGCGTAATGTTTCAGTGGAGGTTATATAACTGTGCTCCAATTTCAGGTGTAGGTTGAGGAAATGTTACAAAGTTTAGGGGGTCAGGCGGTGACCTTGAGACGGAAGTGGGTCGTTCGTGAGATGGGCTATCGGGTGGCAGACGTCACGCTCGCTGCTCAGTGCTCAGGCCGCCTCGCTGCCCGCCTCGTTGACCCGCTCACCCGCACGACACCACTATCACTCGCTATCCACATCATCGGGAAATTACTCTAAATGAGCACCGTGCCTCAGATTATATACTGCGTGCAGGAATTTTATAATTTCGAAATCCACTCAAAACCTGTTGGCGTTACTTACCATGGAAAATTTTCTTTGTTTAAAACACGGCTTTTGATATTGCTACTAGTTTATATTTATTTTATTTTTTAGCAAATTTGTGCCACTTAAATGAAAACGAGTAACCACGGAACACGGACTCGTTTACTCTAATGACGAGACGTGAGTGAAAGCCAAAACCCTCAAGTTTATTTAAACTTGCTTTACATTAAAATATTCTAAATAAACATTATATATAACGCAGCAGATATATTAACGCCTACATAAGGCATTCTCATTCGGTAATCTTACTGACTTAAGATTATCACCACTTTATTTGATGGTTATCTGCACGACGTAAAGTTTAAGCCACCGAAACGAAGTAGCTTTGATTTACTACATACCGTCTTCATAGTAAGAAAATTTCTGTATTTGTTCTTAGCATTAGCATTTGTCACAGAGTTGTGTGTCGTTTCGTGTTTTTTAAAAGGAATATTTATTTTTGAGGCACTTCAGTTATGTAAACAGTTTGTCTGTTCGTTTACGGAGTGTCAAACAGTGATGGTGTGGTCGAGTTACTTCACCACAGCCTCAAGATGTTATGAAGGGCGCGGGCCCGTTACTTGGTACTCGTATACATTAGCTGCAGCGTGACAGAGTTATTTAAATGTTTCTAACTGTAGCCTCCGTCGATGGGAGCGCTTTAACCCGGTCGCTGGCTGATATGCTCATCCAATGTCTATAGTTAATTTCTTTACTTTTCCATTGAGGCAATATAAACATTATGCATGTCCTACACGCAAGTATTTCTACCTTTAACTCAATCACTCATATTTCTTGCATATATTGCATGTATGGCCACAAATACAGTCAGAGTTACAATGTTATTGGGTAAAAGGTTGCAATCAATCAAGTAATTTGTAAGACCCATTGTGCCATCTTCTATAGGAAACGATTTGTTCCGTTCATATTCCTCTCCGCGTAGGGCCTTGAATAATACTCGTTTGAATTTGAATATGTGTGTTACAAACCTGAGAATAATTTTCTATGTTCAATGTATGTCCAATTACAAATCAATTACCAGCCCTGACGACCCCAGTTTTAGCCTTATCAAGTACTAGGTCAAGGAAATATTATGCATCAATAGTTAAATTATGCTCCTCGTCGTAAGCTTGCTTGCTTTCTCTAGGTCGCTTGTTTATCAAGCATGTCTATTCGTAACGGGAGGACAACATCTTCTGTAGGTCAAACAAACTTTGTTATGTACTCATTAGATTAGATTGTTAAAGAGAACTCCGGTAAAGGGAAATTCCAGTACACCAGCTCTTTAAACATATCTCTTGCGTTAATCTCGGATTTATTTGTCCTTTGTTACTATTTATGTCCAATTCGTTATATTGATCTGTTACCAAATGTTGTAAAACATATTACCAACAAATGTCTCCCGTATTCATATCCAGATAGTCGTTAATTATCTCGTCTTTCTCCTAAATATAATAAAATTTTATGTCCCCTTTCGGAGAGCAATAAAAATTCTTTCTGTCCGCTTTTAACTACGTTCTAATGCAGTCCAAGTTTGTCACGAGATGTTAATCCGTTCAGAGTCACAAAAACACCATAAACAATGTGCTTGTGACCTTTTTTCCAAATGTCGATATCTGTACACACAGTCACACAGTGACATACCATGTATAGTTGTGCCTATTCACACTCTCTGGTTTCCACGTACATAAGTGTAGTAGTTATGAAACAAGCGTATGTCGTAAACGATAAAATCAGGCTAACAATATTTATTCTCCGATAAATAGCGAGAGACGCGTGAAATTTGATAATTACTGAGGCCAATTTATATCTTATCTTGCATCATTAACTCCGCCCACTTACGCTCGCTTACAGAGTTTAGATTATATTTTTCAAAGTTTAAAGTAATGACTTTTTCCCAAAAATTCATTCAGAATACGTGTCTCAGTTCTAATATCCAGCGAAGTGAAAGTTTTTCAAACATTACAAATACCTATAATTTACCGTAATGCATCGACGCTGGAAACGAAATTGATAAAAACGCCTTTACTCTGTCACCAAGCAAAAACGTGGAACCTTCCCTCTAAAAACGATCGATTACTTCTGAGTGCTCTTCTATAAAAAGTGGCATCAAAAGAGGCGTCAAAACGATGACTTGCCAAGTGAAGCTCTTCGCTCATTACTTACGAGTTAAAGCGTGAATTAGACAAAATGAAAATAACGTAATTTGAACAACTGCCTTAACTGTATGTCAGAGCTGTTAACGCCAAGCGGCGGCTGCATGGTTAACATAATGATACTACTAATTGATGCTACCGACTGTTAATAGAAAATTAACAAAGAATCTCTCAAGCTTTTCAAATAAATCTATTCAAGGTAATAAGCAATATTATGAAAACTAAACTCAGTTGACTCATGAACACCAACAAATTAGGCAACATCTTCAGATGAAGTTATAATTCAACGTCAAGACAAAGTTCATAAATTGCGTTTGGCAGCGCAATTAATTTAAATGACCTCTGAGCTAATTAGAGAAATCTCTGTGTCAATGACGAACTAAGTGCAAAAAGGCCAATCATGTTCAATAACAGCAGGCATCAGTCATCGTGTGGCAAAAACTACGCTGATCTCATTAATTTCAAAAGGAACATTGTATACAAACTGTAGGTACGTTTTGGGTTGGTTAACTTTGCCCTTTAGCTTTGTTACTTACTTTATTGACAGAAGGATTGGGCAGAGAAAGTTTCGAAACGTCAACCAACTCGCAAATTCATTATGATGTGATTTTAATTGGCTGATTGTATTCAAATGACTGCTTTAATGTAACGTGCTTTATTCGTTACATGCGGCCTATTTTACAGTTTATATCGCTGTATTAATAAGTAATTTGCTGTAAGTTGTTTTGTCAATAAAGCATTTATTGCTCTAAGCATCGTAGTCTTCCGTGACAAGGCTTCCTTCATTTGAATCAGTGATGTTACTAGTCAATAAGCACGTGTCGGAAATCTAATTTAAGGTCACAACAATCATAATCTTATTTAATATACGTTGCTATAAAATAGATTAAGAAGAAATCCTATATAATCTGGTAATGGGTAACAACGTTCACGCGTGAGTAAACATGGCCAGTCTCGAGGCACCCACACACGTGCACTTGTGAAGCCCTACTTCACTAACCCTATTTACTAGACCAGGTACTACGACCTATTTCCATTCATACTGCTTTTGACGTTACCCTTTGAGATGTTTGCGAAGCCTATAAAGATCTTTTGAAAAGAGACTGCAGTCTTCCGAGAACAGCTTTGTTTACTCGTACATTGATCATAAACTAAGTACATTATTTTAAAGAAAATCTTAGAACTAAAGATTGCAATAAAACAAACTCCAAGTAAGTAGAAATCGAGACACGACACTGCTTACAGAAGCAAAATTATGAATATGAAAAGAATAGCAAGAAATGTGCATGCTATAAATTCTGAATACCTATTACGTATGCATCGATAGAAACACTAAGTAGATTATAATGATGGTACCTATTTGTAGCGACAAAATTTGAATAGTGATAGGTGAATTGAAACGGAGAGTTATATGGTGTGATAGTAACGAGGTTATAATCAGAATTCTTCCGGATCCGGCGGTTTGGTCCGGGAATAGAAAGCGTTAGTCGCCAAACAAGCCCTGCAGCCGGTCGCGGATGTTTACGCTAGGGATAGAAATCAGAGGCAACAACTGGTTATGAACAAGACGTGATTAACACTAACGACGTTGCAGATGATGATGTTCATGTGAGTGCTGCACGAGAGGAAGTCCAAATTATAGACAAGACACGTTCTAAGTCTCCCAGCGATGGAAATTATAACGCAGTAACATGTTATGAAGTTTAGTGTCAACATTCAGGTTTATATAATAATATATTGTTTGGATTTGGACTGTGAGAGCTGACTATATGTACAGACAATGCAATTGCTTATGAATCTCGTTATATCGACGATTTAAGCAGTACACGCATATCAAGAACGTTTCTATTAGCGTCTTTTGGCAAAATTGTGTTGGAAGAGAATTAAAAGTAAATCCATCGCTTTGTTGGTTATACATACTTGTACATTGGCAGCATTTTGACCAAAAATCTAATCATCTATAGCGTACAAAATGTATGTTAATTATGTATTCAGATTACACCGGTACCGATACTAGACTATATTACCCAGATATATTGGTAGACCGATTAGATCAATTATTGCAATGAATGACTGCAGCATTACAACAGTGCCAACAGCTACTATTAAATTCAAATCAAAAAGATGTGTAAGATTATCATGAAGAGGAAAAAGAAATGAGTTCATACAAAGTATGCTAAGATCGGTTTGTGGAATTCTCAGATAAACAAGATTTGAGCGAATCTTCCGAACAAGGTAAAAAATTAAACGTCCCAATCGTTCAGGTGTTTCTAGAACGTGACGATGTCTAGCATTGAGGTGTATTGGAGATTTATTGTTAATGCTGAGTAACCTTTTACCTTTATGGTATTACCGGTTTTTAGCATGACTGAGCCTGCGCCTTGTCGAATATTTCCGTTGGAGAACGTTTTTACATTCTGACGATTAGCGCGCTAAAACCTGTCTGAATGAGATTACTAAGAAAATTATGGACCTGTCGATGGCGATATTTTTCTAGGTTTTATTTCTATTTTTATTAATCATGAATGCAATTTATATAGTCTAGAGAAAGTTGTTTATGTTATTGATAAAACAAAGATTAGAATTTGTCAATCTAGTTTATATTTACTACTAGCACTACCTACTACGTTTAAGACGGTTTCTTGGCTTTAACCCTGGAGTGGTCGCGTGGACTACATATGTAATCCACCTATACAAAATCGATGATTTCTAACGATCGATTTGCGCTAACTTGTTGCGCCTCCAGGTACTTTCAAATGAATAATTGAGCGACGCGTTCGTAGTCCTCGCAAGCGTAGGACTCGAGGGGTTGTGTTACAGGAGCTCAGTAAAGAGTGTGGACTACAAGTGTAATCCGTGCGACCAATTACGTAAGTATTTTTTTTTAACTTGATTTATTATGTTTTTGTTTATTTTAGATAAATAATACCTTATTTTGTTTTGTTTTGTTAGATTATTGAAATATGATGTTAGTTTTTAGAAAAAAAAAATGGACAATGCACGTGATGCACTAATTGAGTCGTGGCTGGCTGAAGCTGACGTCGGAAATGATGTTTATAAAGCTGAATCAAGCTCCGACGAAGAAGTTGACAATTTAGAAGAGGAAGACCATCAATCGTAATCCGAGCAAGAGCAAGACATACCAGCTGACTCTAGAAATAGTCGAAAACTAGAAGTTATAACTTCATAAAAAGTTTAGTAGGAGAGCATCGAAACGAAAAGAAGAAGAAGTTATAACTTACTACAATAGGACTAAGAATAGAGTCGACCTGGTGGATAAAATGTGCTCCATGTATGATGTAGCGAGAAACTCAAGAAGATGGCCTCTTACATTGTTCTTCCGCTTGCTGAATCTGAGTGCACTCAATGCATCGTGCATTTACATCGTAAACATAAATTATGAACCTGTGAGCCGACGTAAGTTTCTAATTGACTTGTCTCTGGCATTGATGAAACCACTGGCGCAGAAGAGACTTGAAAATTAATCGTTGCCAAGAACTCTAACAATCAGAATAAATGATTTTCTTGGTATTGCGTATGCAGAAACTCAATCCACTACCTCGAAAGGAATATCGAGCAATGTTGTGCGCCTTTGCCATGACTGAGGAAAAGTACGCAATAAAAGCACTAGAAAGATGTGCACCAAGTGCAGTAAGTTTGTATGTGGGGATAATTTGAAGATTATGTGTCTGTCTTGTGCAGAAAATAACATTTAGATATTAGTTTTTGCCATTTTTATAAGTTGTGATCTCAATAAGAACAATCCATGTGATTTTTGTGCCATGTTAGAGGAGATTTTTGATATTGTTGATTATTTGTAACACAGAGCTTGTGATTAAATTGTGATAATTATATTTAATTAAGAAAACTGTACTGTTTATATTTTCATTTCAAAAATAAATAGTTTATGAATAAATCTTTTGTTTTTTGAATTCGTGTATGGATTACGTATGTAGTCCACGCGACCACTCATGAAACTTTTAGGGGCGCGACCACTGCAGGGTTAAGCTGAGTCGATTATAAATACTTGTAATCTTATTTATAGAACCTGATAAATAAGGCTTCAAACTCGAGTTTGGTAAGCAAAGATTTGAATTTTTTACATACTTATTTCCGTGTTTATGTAGTACGTTTGAATAAATCTATATTACAATATTTTTCTTAAAAGCTATTTCATCCCATAATTCAGTCTGTGCCCACAAACCTGTCGCTACTGTGGTCGCATGCTTGGGTTCTGATCAATCTTCACTTTATAATGACTAAACTTAACAACCGTTTGACACATTTATAAAAATTTAATCGCAGAAGATGAATCAAAAAACAAACGTAAGTTAACGGAATACTCCAATGCTGAAGTATCGAGGCCACAGAATCGTCACCCGCCAGATGAACACAAAATAACACTCTCATATAAGAGATTTATTTACCGTAAATCATAAGACATCACAAAATCCGGTGGATAGGATCGGAGCACTAGCTTCATCAAGGGCTACTTTCCATGTAGGTAGATGGAACAGTCACTCACACACGTCCGCGGCTCCAGCTCACGGCGAGCGTCGCACGCGATCCAAAAGAAAAAATAACACGGTTCCTCCACAGAGTCAATGCCGAACTTACAATACGAGTTATCTGATGAGATCTCACACAACACAATAAACCAGTCAATATTGGAAAGGATCACTCGAAAGTTGAGCTGCCAGCTATTTTCGACGGAGAAGTTTGTTGACAGATAGCTTGTGCAGACAGACGAGACGTTCTCGCCGCGCTCGCGCATACTCCGGTGTGAAGTCGGCCGCGGGCACGGCGCTCTCGGGCCGCTTCGGCCGGCCTCGGCGGCGCTCGGCTGGAATGCGCGGCACGCGGGCCCAGAGGCTACGGCTTCGGCTGGTCCGTTGGGATCTACGCAACGCCCGCTTCGCTTCGCATACACAAAATATAATTAAATTGCAACAGCCGATCGCCATCTCAGCGCTATAATGTACACTTGCCTAAGATCAGGTTCTGTCCAAAGTCGGCATTAAGTCAACGGGAAAGTACAGTTAGGTGCAGGCGCGGGAATGCGTGAGCGAGGTCACGGAACTAGTTGTAAATGACAAGCCTTCCGACGAGCAATACAAGAATTGCTCGGATTATAACCCAGTTAGTAAAAATTTAATTAGGGCTTCATTCCTCCGAGACAAGCACCACCACATTGTTTAATGAACAGCATTCCGAAAGTGACTTACCAAACAAGGCAAACAGCTAAGTAGTTAGCAAAAGCCCGGAGTAAGCCTATTGTCGCCGATGACTCAAGGCAGTGGCTGTAACTGATAGAATTTTGCCAAACAATAAGTGAATCGCTTTTCTGAATCAAAACTAAGCCGTTGTGCTACCTGCTGAATGCGGATTCGCAAGTTTTGCGGGTCATTGACGCATCAACCGCCTACGCTACGAGTGCTGGTCAAAAAATGGCCTCCAACTAAGTATCACTACATAAATTTGGTTCGTAACGATACGACCAAGTAAATTCGGTACAACGTATAAGGGCAGGCCATAGATCAACAAACAACAAAGATCATTAAGACCTCAGTTTTGTACAAACAGAGCCCGAAAATGTTTGCGGACACGTGTGCCGGTCGTCCTTCACTCGGTGTGTATTCAAATTGTTTGATTTACTTTGAAGATCCCGCTGCATTCACAAAAACATGTGGTTGTTTGAAGGCAAGTTTTTCTACGATATCTTTTTCTCCAACACTTCATAAATCTTCCTCAGCAAGCACGTGTGTTCGGTTCCTAAATTAGTTAGTTTTTGCTCAGTTAATAATGAGATTAATGATCTATTCTATGTTGTTTCAGATTCTAGTATTCGAATTAAACGGACCGCATTTAGTTGAGGCTTGCGTGCGTTTACCTCGGCAATAGAATTGAATGGGCACAATAGAACGGATGTTGGACATAACACGACCGGAATATGTGAGTTTCCGCTGCGTAGTTTACTTGAATAACGTATTTCGTAGTAACTAAATATCAGCATCCAGCGCAAATGTTGAGCACAAGGTTTGGCCGTAACATATTGCTGTCTTTGTCTCGTCGTCATGTTTACTTGTTTATTCGATAGAAGCTCAACAGCTCAGTTTGTAACGCCAAAGCACCATTTTATAAGATATGACTCATTGGCGCTCAACCTGTTTTAAAACCTCTGAGCTTAGAGAAACATTTATCGAGAAACAAGAATTGTTTTTTTTTTTATTACGGATTATGTCTATAGGATGTGCGTTATTATCTTTAAAGGAACTAAGAACATTGATTATGACTTAATGAATTCTTTATTTATGATGCTTTTGTCCACACTTTTTCTAATTAACCACTATTTCTACTGACTGCAACTCTTATTGTTTTTGAATTTTTACATTCAATGATTGCATCACTGCTTACCATCAGGTGGGATTGCGGTCAAACACTCATTTATAATATAAATCAATACAAAAAAAAACAATAGATCTGTAGTGAATGTTTGTACTAAATGAAACTACTGCAGATAATATCCTGATTAATCTGGAAGCGTTAACAAAACAAACAATAAGAAACAATAAGTAATGGTTTGCGTTAGTCAGATCATCTGAGGTCTGACTCAGATATGAGTCACGGCGTCTCAAAGAAAGCCTCGGCGAGCTTGATAGTGCAGGCCAAGCGCACGCGCAGCCAATGTACGAAGAATCCTATTGTAAGGGCCGCAGAATTTATTGCCTTATCTAAGACATTGATACTACTGGGCACAGCCGGGGGAGAATTGAGATAAAATGTTGTTCATTGTTTCGGAATTTCTGCTAAAGAATATGTGACTGAGGGCTATTTACAATGCGAAATGGAAGTTTCATACACCACGGTAAACAGCAAAATTCATAGCACATTTCCGATACTTGGTATCGTACAGGTGTGAAAACTGTAAGTATGTATTTGTGAAAAATCGCGTGTGTTACTACAAAAAGCAGCAGGGAGCGTCGAAGGCGGCGGCGCGGGCGCCGTCAGTGAAATCGCGCGTGTAGAAAGCAGAACTGGGAGGGGCGGCTGTCGGTAGTCGCACACGCACCACTGCTAATATACAGTCAATTGATACTTTTATGAATTTCTTACCACCACGGCACAGATGTGTCAGAAAACGGTTTTACAATTGCTGTCTCCCGCATTACTGACTGTTTCTAGTTTTCTAATTCAATATTTATTCAGATCAAAGAACTGATAAATTATGCAATTATGCTCACTCACATTGTTGGTCCAGCCGATCTATCATGATCTTTGCATATTGATTTAAATAACACGTACTTCTATAGCTGTCTTATCCAGAAATAGAGTGTTTTCGTTGAAGAGGCTTTTAAGACGTGACATGACATACGATCAGTTGCCACCGAGACGTAAGGCATCCGTCGTAAATATACCGCGTCACCAACTAAGAGTTCATCAATCAACAAATGTGTTGGTACTCTGGTACCGTTAGACGTTTCGCCATTACCAGGGCCGAGGATAGAGGGACTGGCTCCATTAACGAATTAAGCATTCGGCCGCTGACAACATCAATTATGTAATAAACCATCGGTTGTGTTTTACGTTAATTATCCCTTTTACCGTTAATATTTTCTTCTTTTAGGTACCTTTTAACATCGTTTGTGTACCCCTTTTTACAAGCTTTTATTAGTCCATCCCGATCCATATACCGAGTGCTTGTGAAACGCACCCTGGCCTTGAATACAACGGTACATCAGTATGTAAGTACTTACAAAAGAGCTGTTCGTTTGTATTCGATCAGTTACCAGACCTTTGCTAAAATCTACTGAACAGTCAAAACACGTTTTATTACCGTAACCAATTGGCTTGTATGTCGTCCCTAAAAGTATATTTATGCTTCCTATCTTGGAAATTATATACTGGTATATCCAAACCAAGATCGTTAGAGCCACTCTCCCCTTAAAAGGCAAATGTTGGTTTATTTTTATGTATTTTCATCGAACTTATATAATTTTGTAATAAATTCAATAAAATGAAGTCAGACTTTGGTATACGTATGCTTATGAATTTTAATTAACATCTTTTGACACCTCCACTAAATGCATGTTTATGATACGGAGTATTTTATAAACGTTGAATGGCATTCCTATTTTAATCTTAATTTATTCGATGACTTTATAGCATTTAAACCTTCGTCAAGTACATGGATGATGTAGCAATCGCATCCAAAGCAGAATCTTAATGATCTGAACATAGTTAACTCATAACCAGACTTAATTTATCTCTATATGTCTAACATAAAAACAAAAATAAATCTATTTAAAAAAAACTTAAACTACTACAACAGATGACGAAGCAAAATTTAAGTTTTAGTTTCAAAAGGAATTTAAAAATTTGCTTTTCTTTCAATCATATACCATACATATAAAGCTTGTTATTCATATTCCCGATACATTTACACTTCAGCAAGAATTCCTTACAGATAAACTAAAGCAAGATGATAAAAAAAAAAAATACAAATAGGATGTAGACTAGCCCGCCAGTATTGGCGCCAATGACAGTATGAATGTTATTGCAATGAGATGGGTCCAAGCTTTTTATGAGTCCACTCCGGGCTGATGAATGCCCAGGATAATAGATAAAAATAAGTTTCTAAACAGGAAAGATTTGTCATTCCTCGTTAACGTCCCAGATAACTAAAAGGGTAAGATAGTAAAAACGATAGAAATAGATTTCTTGGGTAAAGACAAGTGTTTGCTTCAGCATTCCGCACTGGAAAATTCCCGTAGGGATATTATTACTCGTTTCAAAACAAAATTCTTGATAAATATATTTGTTGATGGAGAGGGAGTTCAAAGGAAAGATATATGAATTGTGTGAGGAGTTCTATGAAATAAAAGGGAAAAAATATATAATAACGAAAAAAATAATGTATGGTTCATTGACCCCAAATAACAACAAGGGCAAGAAGATGATGATATGTATTTAACAGTAAATGTATTTATGGCAGTAGAACAAACAAAACCAACAACAGCTAATCGCAACACTTGTAAATGCATTACTCTTATTGTAAGTCATTGCCTAATGAACAAAGCAATCAACACAATTGAAATATCAGCAACCAGTTTAACTATCATACAGTAGTTATTACGTAAGACATAAGTCACAGACCAAGATGAGACTTCAATGTGAACAACTATCGAAGTTACGCATTTAACATTTAAATAATAAGCTTATGCAGATCTTCTTTAAGAAACTTGTGTACTCTTACGAAAAGTAAATGTTGAAATGAGTAAGATACGTAGTTTACCGATCGTATTAAGTAATACGATACATCTGTCTCAAGTTTAAAAGATTAACATGTTTTTAGGCTTGGCACGTCACATCGCAAATGTGGTCAGAAAAGGCAACGAGTCTTTGGCAAGACACTGGCGATTGACCGTATAAATTAATATGGTCTACTGAAGAGGCATCTCTTTACTGAAAGGCACACTCAAAGCAACAACATCTAACAATACACCTGCTTATAGCAAAAGCTGATTGCAGATATAAGAAAAGAAAAAAAAAAGTTTAAATATTAACATGTTTTTAGGCTTGGCACTTCACATCGCAAATGTGGTCAGAAAAGGCGACGAGTCTTTGGCAAGACACTGGCGGTTGTTCCCAAATTTAAACTAAAACTGATTTGTGGGGACGTAATACCTATTTTGGTATCTTGGATACTTATAATAATATAAAGTTTTAAAGTCATATTAACTAAAATACATTTTTCTTCTACTAAAAATATTGTATGACTAACGAAGCAGCCATGTGGATGTGAACCGATTTCTTGTTGCTGTTTATCGGACATCGCTATTAAATCTTCCAGTCAAACGGAACCCATAAAAACCACGAACAGTAAGAGAAAATATTCAGATGAACTTTCTTTATTGGAAGATGGGTTTCACTGTTGTGTTGGCTTTTCCCAAAATACACTTATTTGTCTCAAAATCCAATCTTTAGTGATCATTGCTATTCTCTGCTCATCGTTTGAACTTATTTTCATTTACTTTCCTCGTTCAATATTGAACTTTGTGTCTTTGGGTTAAGAGTTGAAACGCTTGCAATTGGGTTTATTTCGTTTCTTCAGTATGTATGGAACGTCCGCTCCGGACATACGAAAGAATTTCAAAAGCAAATCTCTAGATTCTACATAAGTATTTAACGTCGCTGTTTTCCTTGAGCTTTAAGTGTCCATTTAAATATCTACATGTTGATTGCTGTTAACTAATATAATAAAATATCTATTTGAGTGTGCGTGTGTGATGAAAAAACTAGAAACCTATCAGACACATAGATGTCTAAAACAGGCGTAGTTTATAATGTAGATTCTTATATCTACCATTTTTCGCACCTGAATCTCAGATCTCTGACTGAGATTACGAAAATAGGTTCGGTTTGATACAGTCGAAGAAAAATAATAAAATGACTAATATAGTTAGCCTTGCCAACGGGTGTCGTCATAGAAAAATGGGCTCGCCAAAACAAACTTATTGTAGTTAAGAACTCTGAATAGAATGACGCCACTTTCTGAGATCAAAAATATGACAGACGGGCAGTTTATGTTTTATTGATTCAGTGAAAAATAACTTTTGGTTGTACCAACTATATGTTTTATAAGATAATCACATAGGCGACAACCATATAGCAATGAAGCGCAGCATTCTGGGTGTCATAGAAGCCGACAGAATGAGCGACGAGGATAATAGATGAAGGAAATAAGAACAAGCTATCAATGAAAATCATTTGTTCATAGCCATGCAAACTACAGGCAAACTTTTATAGCTGTGTATACATATATAATTAATACACGTCAAGAGGAATCATACAAGCCCAAACTCGATTGGGTTGTGTCGTTTAACTACCAAGTTCCTATAGCCACCTTCCGGTTCCATCATCAGATCAGCTCCATGTCATAATAATTTGGCATTGTCATCTGATTTACACGTGCGTGCAAAATTTCAGCTCAAAATTTAATTTGCAAGATTTGATCAGATAAACATCGGGACAGATGAAACTAAAAATAAGTTATAAAAAGGCTGTCATGTTAAAATGGGATTGGGCGGGTCACATCAGCCGCATGCAAACTGACCGCTTGAGTCTCCACAAAGTAGAGAAGTGTAGGCCCGTGTCCAGCAGTAGGAAGTAGGAAGAATAGGCTAAAAAAAAAGTATAAGCACGTAGGCACATTTAAACTTCATTCTATTTGTAAATCTATTATTTATTGCATACACCTACTAAAGTAGTGTATTTTTGACCCAAAATTGACTTGTACCACTACTGTACTTGAAATTGAAACGTATATAAATAATAAATAGACGACGAATTTACTTAGCCTTGTAACTTTTCTACATTCGAAATGGATTGAAATGACTGTCAAAATTTATTAGACACAATTCTATGTCATAACATTTATGTCAGACATAATAATATATTATCTGCTATCTATTAACTGTGTACATTGTTGATAGCAGCAATAATGGCAAGATAGCATCTCGTAATAGTGGGCACAGCGTTAAAATGTCATTGACGCGTATTTAAAACCAATGTAGAATCGAGATCGTATCCTAATGTCCTCAATACGACCAGCTTGCGAGTTCTAAGGTAATCAGCGTAATCTTAGATGGTATGTAGATGGCGGAGTGAGGCCTAGGAATGTTAGGCCATGGCCTCGCGGCGGAGGAGGCGTGTCGGGAAGTGCTAGGGGCAGTAGCCAAACGATTTGTCTTTTTGACAGAACAGTAATAGATTGATAGTGCACTAGTGCAGAATAACATATTTATTTACTGGCTAGGTACCTGTTAGGCGGTAAGTAATGCAGACGGAGGAGGATTGTATTATTTATCGTGAACACGAGTTTCTAGTTTGTTGGCTGGCTCAAATGCGTGCAGTTTTATGAGTGATCAAGACAAATTTATCCTCTACCGTTCCATCGGCCTCCATGTTTATTGTGTATTGAATAATGAAATGGTTTTTGATGTTTGCTTCGTTTTATGAGATCATTAGGATGTAATAAAAGCCGAGATTAGAACAAAAATATCTTTCACGTTCACTGAATGTTAGTTTTACAGAGAACTACGTCTTTCTGGACGTAGAGTATATTTCATTGTATAAAACACACATTATTTACGAAAAGATCTGTAAACAGAACATTAACATGACTGACTAGCTGCTGCCAGTAACTTCGCCTGCGCGGAAGAAGCAAAAAAATAGCGCATCAGAACATACTCCCGGGATAATTACTAGTCACACACCAATAGTGTAAATTATCTACAAGTGTTATCGACTACCTAACATAAAGGAAGAATTTCATCCGTTAATAACAAAGATACATCTAGGATATCATTGCAAATAATGCTACCGGTAAGCAGCATGTAGTTTATGAACAAACATTACGATAAGACAAAGCTATGCACAATTTAATAATACCAGAATATGTGCAGGAAGATGAAGATCCCACACTTCGCTCCCGCCACACAATAAGCTGCGGCCCTATAACAGTATCTAATGTCTATCTAGATTTCAGTGCTCACACGCAGCGTCGCTTAGCATTCCCTGCACGAAGAGACCCGCGTCGCTTCGCGATGTGTTCCCACTTCTGATACCAATCCTGTGATTGTAGTGGCCATGGCTGCTATTATACGTACGTTTGTGCGTTTAGAATTGGATGAAACGGATTTTTGTGAAGCGTTTTATGTTTTGTGAAAAAACTATACCTACATCTACCTGTTGATCAAGTGGAATATACGTACCTGCGTAACTAATATGCCTCAAATTCACTGTAAGAAGTCGGTAAAGGATATCATCTAACTTTTACTTACAGGTCATTGCGGACATGAATATACTAAACATATATACTCGTACTCTACGACACCCACGCTAATAAGGCAAAAGATATAGAACTTGAAAATCATGGTCATGCTTTTAAACTAATTGCAAGTACCTTAGCAGTAAGATGGATCATAATCCTTGTTGATACGCATTACATATAATCTGATCGCATAACAAATACTATTTAAATAACAACGCTATCATTCTCGATGCTCATCCAAACCATGAAACTCATAGCCAAGAGGATTGCTAGATTTTTAATTTTTAATTGTTTGCTATATATTTCATACTCAATGGTTTTAGATAAATTCTAGTCATTACATATCTAATCTGCCTTTAAAATGAGAGAGGAAGGTGTGTATATTTGCTCATTATCGTAAAAGGCACATCCTGCCGCATTCTCAACATCATTGGCACGATATTTATCGTTAGACAATCCTGCCTGTATAAAATTAACAATCTTTACATAACTATGTCTATGACGCGAATAAGGAAACATACATAATTTTAGCAACAACATATTTATGATGGAAATATTTCTAGCTTCTTCTGCAGCTGGGTATCAAATTCAATGGGATTAAGTTTGTTCCTATGGACGGTCAAGTGCAGTAATTTGTAAACGCGCGCGTGGGCGAGTAGGTTAGCCTGTATTCATGCTACAATCTATTATAACGAAGACTAACATTTTGTATGATACACTTAACGATATATTGACTAGCTAGACCACTATTAATAAATAATTTGAAAAACATTTCTATGTAATGTTTGTGCTTCACGACTTAAAATGATGTGTGGTTCTTCTAACACTGCTGATCACTATTCCTAGTATTTACATTAAATTATGTGTACCTATTTAAATAAAAAAATCTGGTTCCCATTAACACCCTTCGCTTCGCCATACGAGTAATTCCAGGCCCTTACATGATCACATCGTCTACAGAATCCCACATTACCGACAAAACGACCTATAAGTTAAGCTTAAAGTCAATCTGCGTACGCAATGCGTTTCGATATAGAGCCTTGTTAAACCACTTCTGAGCTCGTACTATTTTAAATCTGCATACAACACCGCGGCGACTGTTATTAGAATTCATGCAGATGAGATGAAATGTGCAATAAATAAGATTTTTCTCATAATTCCGTCGGTGTGCTCTCAGCACGAGGCGCGCACGCCGCTTGTAAACCCTCTACCTTACGCAGCGATATGACGTTTCTTACAATGTACATAAAGCCTTCGTTTGCTATTGATTAGATGCCTGTAGATTATACACGGATACATAAGCATATACATTCCCCCAGGTGCATAAATAACAATTTAACCTTATAAGTAAGTCTTCTGTGTAGTTTGATCTTCGTTCTTTCTATTTATTTGCTTATTGGTTAAGTTCTACTAAATTCTTGTAACGTACTTTAATTAGATGGCTGGCACCGAAGTCATTAGTCGCCTGCATTCTTAGGAACAGTATTTGCCATGCATGACTTAGTGTTGTTGATTTTCTAATTGCAAATTTACAGTCGTAACCACTCCACGTAACTTAGTGAGAAGGTGTGAACGGTACTTCTGCAACAGGCTTTGATTTTTATTGTTCGACACTTCTGTGAGTACATTAAAGCAATATTTTCAATATGTTTATTGAAGCCAAATCTCAAGTTGATTGGCCATTCAACAACAGATAAGACTCTATCACAGCAGATTTTCTTATCAGTTTTGATCAAACCTTTAAAGCAAGGTAAAGTAACTTCTCAAAATGTCATATCTTCTTGAAAGCCTTCATTTGGTAAATCAACCGGTTACAGCTTAGGGAAGTTCTGAATCATAATTTTCATCATTATGCTATGATGATAACGCTATGCGAGTGCAAAGGCGGTGGGTATTAGTATTAGTACCCAGTCATATCTCCACAATCGTGGCGAGAGGCAAATCGCAGCATCACGATGTATAGGGCTGCTCACTTATGCAGGTACCAAACTATATAAAAATCTATCAATCGAAAACATCTTACCGTGAAATCAGAAAGACATCGGCACAGAATCTAAAGAGTTCCATAAAGCAATAAAAGTTATGCAACACTAATAAATTTAGACACTGGCAACCCTAGTTTGGTTAACGTTTTGTAACTATCATTGAATGTGCGAGTCGCGTCGATAGAATCAGAATCACGAATACATTTTACACATACGTATGTCTACAAAAGGATAAGCTTAACAACTTACGAAGTATTTCGCTTTCTGTTCTACCTTTTAGAGTTTATAGGAAAATGATTTGTTATATTTAATCGATGGTTAGTGCCGGTTTGTTTTTTCTAATGGGCAACTTGGTGGTTTGTAACTGAAGCCGTTGCGGCACCGAGTGTTCAGGGAAACAATGTCTGTAATGATCACGAGAGAGAGCTACACGTGCGCGCTCTTCCGCTACATTAGCATTGAATGGTCGGCTCGTGCGCATGTCACGCGCATCATTGTCGCCCGGCTTGAACCTACTCTCCATCTAAATCAATCTCCCTCAAGCCTCGCTCTTCGCTACATTGTTCTCGTTTTATTCGCCGATTAAACGTAATGAGTACATTTGACACGTTCATTACACTCCTCACTCCGATACGAACTCTCTGTAAGGTCAAGTGCAATGAAGCGACATTATCCTACCAACTTTCGTAACACATGTCACCGTACAATACGTGAGGGCATTAATTCAAATATATGTAATGTACCGTTGATAGCTGTATGTACTTACCGGTAATTCGAGGTAGTCGCTAATGGTATACTTGGCAGCGCCTCGTCGGATGTCTGCCAGGGCTGCGAAGTGCTCGTCGCGCCGCACCTTCCGGCGCAGCAGCGCACGAGCGTACGGGTATGCCGATAAGAACTCGCCGTACGCATCCATCAGCTCGCCCATGAACAGCTGCTTGAGCAGAATAGTGCTTTCACCAGAAACTCCTTCTGCTGGCGGAGGAGGTAACTCGCGACACTTGAGAGACTCCGGGATGCTTTTCGTAGCAAAAGTACTTATCCCGCTAGTCGACTCACACGATGTAAACGCGTCCGTATCACTCGAACCGCATTTCGAAAACGGAAACGCGGATGAGGCTCCGCTTTTTTCGCTACTCGCGGAACTTTGTCGGGTAGTGCTTGCTTTCTCGTAGTAGTCTGGATATTGAGGCTCCGACTGGCTCTCAGTTGATGGTGAGGACTCCTCAGCGGCTGCACTGCTATACTGAGCATTCTTAATACAGTCGTACAAATCTTCTATTGATTCATAAGGTGTTATACTTCCACATGATTCAGCTTCGACATCATGTTCGTGAAGTCTCTCATAAAGGTCTTCGTTTTTCCTTTGAGAGACAGGAGTTATGGCTGATTCAGAACGACTTCTCTTGACACTCGGAATTTGATCGTAACCAAAATCAGTTGGATTGAGAAAATCCCAGCGAACGTTTGCCCATACGTTCTCGTTTACATCAGCTGATATCCTGTGATCAGCGCAACATTGTCCACCACTCCTGATGGTGACAGTCGTGACATTATCGCTAGTTTCTACAATAGAACTGTCGGCCACTGATTCATCGCAATCTATTGGTATGTCGACGATTACTTTACGAAGACTGACAGAAGAAATGCTAGATCGATTGTCGTCATCTACTTTTCGATTGTCTGTCGTATTAGAGTCGTTGAATTCCGAGTTCGTAATCACTGAAGATGTGTCAACATCATGCTGAGTAATCACGCCTTCTTGAATAAGTTCAGTTAGTATGCTTTTGGGTTCTTCTTCGATAATAGATTTCTCTAACAGGTCAGCAGTGCCGTCATCTTCTTCTTTGTAGTCGTTTTTCAGTAAACCAGAATCTATATATTTTCTCATTCGTTCTGTAAGGGCTTCGCTGGCTTCTGATACTGATTCTAAAAAGTAGAATAGAAGATGGTACTCCTCTTTCGTGATAACAGCGGCGCGTAGTAGCGGCTTCCCGTATAACTCCACAGCCGAAAACAGTGTTGAAGCTGTAATAAAAGAGAAAGTACTTGTAATGTAAATTGTATTACGTTTGTGTGCACCAGTTTGATATAATTGACGGTTATTGACCGTGTTACTTTATGAAACATCTGCATAACACAGTATAGAGCCGCTACAAAAATGTACGTGGGAGTCAGTGAGGTCACGTTGCACATTGGTAAAATGAATCACCTTGCATTTAAAGTTCATCTTAATGACCAAGAACTTTGCATTCCTTTAATTTCATTACATATTTATGTTTATTAAAGCTCATTTCATATTCTTAAAATTAAATTTCAATTTCTACAATTGTATTGGCAAAGATTATATCTATAAAAATATAATTGAACATGTCACGTCTCTAATCACTTCATAGCGACTCCATTCATCTGATATAGTATGGTAGTCACGGCGGCTGCATACCTAATGCATAAAAGCGCCTTCTAGGAAAGATTACCGGACAATAGTATGCGTATGCGTCTTATTGCCAAACCGCTTTCTACAAACATCGCTGCGTCTGCGGAATACTGAATGAACACGCTTCGTTTGCAGCTTATTGATGTACTAGCTTACAGCAGGCAAGCAAGGAGGTTCCTTGAAGAAAGTTAACAGAACGTACGTTTTTAAGAAGTACTTGCTTAAGGCTCAAATAGTTTATTAATGTTTATAGGTTGTATGACATCCGCTATATTTAAGTTAGAAATAAAATACTTATACTTAATATATACCAAAATTTCCAAAGTAGGTACTGACCATAAATCTTTTCCCAAGCGATAAATGTCTCCAGATCTCTGCCGTCCCATTGCGGCGGTTGGTATTCCACTACCAGCACTTCCCCTTCTAACACTGTCGCTGATGCTCTCGGTTCTACTGGAGCTTTGGAGCCTCCGAGGAAGAGCAGTGCCACAGGTGGAGCTGGAGGCGGCGAGTCGTCAGGAAGAGGAACAGCCCCGCCGAGAGGAAGGGCCAGAGGAGCCGACAGTGGTCCACTTGGTAGACCAGCTAGCACTGCCCCGAGCTCGTTCAGCGGTTCACAAACTATTTCTGCCACCGAACTGTTGCCCCACACCGTCACCTGGAAAGACAAATATTACTTTGAGCATCACAACGCATTTCGTGTATAACTGACGGAGTGTATAACGGTTTTTAAACGTTGGCACAGGGAAATTAAAATTCAACATGAATGCTGGGCTCTCATAAATGGCGGAATTATCGTGATTGAATTTTTTTAAAACCCCTCTTTACTTTGTTGTTTTTGTGTGTCATCGAATGGCTACCATAACAGTAGAGGAATCTTTGCCCCTTGCGTGTTGTATAAAAAGTGGGTTAGGTGGGCCTTCCGTGATGAGACCGAATCGAATCTAACAGACAATTATCCGTGAAGCCAACTCCTACACTTGAACAGGAAAACATTTGAAAAAAATTACAAGTAACGTGGGATTTTCAATCAAACGGTGTAGCCGTTTATCTAACGGCTGATACTAAAAAACGTGCATTATTTCTATATTACTATCATATCAATATCTAAATTGACTGATAGTGATCTATATAGGGCTTGTAACTGTCTCAGATCGTGATATAAGGAAATTGATCTCGTGCAGCTAACGGACACGTCGCTCATAATTTTCCTCAGATCATATTGGATTTTTATTAATGCGAGACCCAGTCATCAATAATTTCTACAGCATCCTAGATTTTTATGAATTCAAAACTTAACTAAGTATCTATACTAACATAATCTCTAAGAATGAATTCCAACTTGAATCTACAAAATACAATTTATAGTTTAATATTCCGAATAGCGATGTTATTGTAAAACTTTTTTGCTTTTAAGCATTCCCGCAGTTCTTTATGAACTTCAAAAATGCAAATGAGTCTTCTAGGCATGCAACTATGCCCTTGTAGCATACCGAAACGTGAGCAAATCGCATTAGTATGTAGGTATAATAACATGTAAATGCTGGAGTCTTGGAGGCCTTGACGGGCCGGGTTCATGGCGTTTTTTACCGGGCCCTGGTGTGACGTCACGCTCGAGTTATGCGCACGCGTCGGGCGCAGCGTACAAGCTCCCCCCTCCCCCCACACCCGATACCAAACCTCCAGGATAATGCGTCTGATACATCTTCAACGAGGAAAAAAAACTGAAACAAGCTCCAGCGAACAAGGGGCAGTCGATTTTACACGGCCAACGCGTTTTTGGACTTACAAAACCAGAAAGATGGATGGTTCTTGATTATAATTTATTTCTGGATGTGTCTGTACCTGCATGTAGGTAGGCAGACATCACTTCGACTAAATTGAATTTATTACACAAATCATGTTCATTGAATTATAGCAACTAGGTTGCCATAAAGATGTTGGCATGTTTTCTTGATTTATAGGAGATGTAGGTAGATAAGTGAAAGCTTATTAAAGTTTAATCTACAGCTGTAGCAAAAGAAGAACTGAGAATCTTGAGTTAAAATGAGCCAGTGAAGATAATATTTAGTTTTTCTGATGTTAAGATTCTCAGTCTTTTAATAGGTAAATGCGAATAATGCAGTATCAGTTTGGAAATAACGTAGGTTAGAGTATAAAACTTTGTGACACATGTAGCTAGTAATTACATTTACATACTGTAGCTAAGTGCTAACTCGAAACGGTTTTGAGTCACCCAAGAGGAAGGCAGTTCAGCGCAATCATTGCGCTAGATGAGAGCAGATAAACCCACTAATAAAAATTTAAATGTTATCAATGCAGGTGACTCAGAAATGTTGAGAAGTGTATTTGAATGATCTATTTAGTCCGGTAACGCAGGTCGCGTTACCGGACGTGAACAGGGTCTAGACATTTACTTGGATAAATCTTTACATCTTAGGTAACAGATGGCATTTGACCAAGTACAGGGCTATTGTGTAGTTCTGCAATACCGACTCCAAAGAACTTCGATCCAGATGTCCAGTAACCACACGAACCCAGCCGGAGTTGCTGACAGCACGTTGGCTCGCGCGCCTCAAAGAGATGTCAGAAAACCCACCAAACCTCGTGGGTTGGGCCAAAGCCTACTGGGGCCACGGGTTGACTTCCGAAAGAGAAACCCGGGGTCCTGAATCAGGAGGTAAAGAAGGAACATAGATGTGGTTTTAGTCAGTCAAAATCTGACATGGCCTCCTCGAACCTCCCTAAAGAGGAAGAAGTCATTGCATGATTTAAAAAAAGGAATTACGATAATACTGCTCAGATGTAAGCAGGATCTAACTTTGTTATTTTTATTTCGTATCCATTATTGAATAATTGACTCGATTGACTCCAATTTATTCTCCCGTCTTGAATATAATTTATGTTTCTATTGTAGAAGCAGAATCTGTGACACTTTGTAGCCTAGATACCTACACATATTATAAACAAGTAGTGCAGTATACCTAGCTATTTGTAATACCATTTTGGGTTTCGGAAAAATGAAACGGGATAGCTTATCAAAACTTTATTTAAATTTATTGAATAAAAAATGGATTTACTTTCGATAGTTCGATACCCAGTGCGAGTTCGGTGGTTCTGACCAGACGATGCCCCATTCATTAAAGTGCTCAAAGTATTCCAACAACTGTGACGCCACTATAAATGTAGCAACATACTGGGCCCAGAAACTTTGAGGGAAGAGAAAACCCGAACCCGTTAGAGATGAAGAAGAATTGAAAAAATTAACTTAATAAAACAAAATCGCTACTTCATTTGAAAAGTAAACCCTCTTACAATATCAATTATTCGAAAAAAGTCGGCAATAGAGATCCGACTTAGGGTGCGCGCTTGATCCTGCGTTGCGGCTCAGAATTAGTAATAAGCAGTACAAATATGCGGGATTGTTTGAAAGAGTCACTGAGTATCTACGAAGCTACCTACTTACAGTAGTTATTATCTATTCTTTCTTGTTCTTATAAACCGAAAAATCTCTTAAAAATTTGTCGCTAAATATTTGCACATTAAATAATTATGTGACTATATACATAGGTAATTCCATCCTGCATCAAAATCGTTGCCTGGGGGATTAAAGTCAGCAATTAGCAGGATTGGGATTTTTAATTTCTTTTTTTTTAGTAGTAATAAACATAAAAATCGTTCAAGGCCGAGTTGGACTTGGACACCGAGTATTTTTTATAATTTTTTCCGTCGTTCGATTCCAGAATTGAGTTTCCAAGATTTTCCGAAACATAAAAAAAAATATTATTTTGTAACTTATGATTTTAATATATAATAATATAATCAACTGGTTATATAGAACAATATAATATTAACCCTTCAGATACCGTCAATTAGAGACACAATAGTAAGACAATAGATACGCGGCCACCGGTGGTCGCTTGGGGATTCATGAATTAACGGATTTTCATCTAGGAAAATAAATTCAGGTGTTTTGGAGAATCCCGGGTCCATAAAAAACCTAATCAGACATTGATTACGTTCCGTTCCAGTTGTGATACAGACGACTCGCACAACATTAGGAAATACTAATTCAATTATTGTTTAACTGAAAAGTAAAATCGAAAACAAAATAAAATAATTATTTTCCAGACCAATTCAATAAAAAAGTCACGAGTTACATATAGGAAAAGAAAGTAAAGTTGTTTTATCATCATCATATCAGCCGAAAGACGACCACTGATGGATGGAGGCCTCCCCCAAGCGTCGCCACAACGACCGGTCCTGTGTGTCACGCATCCATCGGATTTCCGTGACCCTGACCTGACCAGGACATCGGTCCACCTTTTTGGAGGCCTTCCAACGTTGCGTATATTATATTTATAAATACTTTTAAACTGACCCAGTAATATTATGATTGTAAAATATACCAATAGATAATGTTATTAAATTCACCGAAGCTTATTCAATATCAAGCACGGTAACGCCATCTAGTCGGTACCAGTAACATTATTCACGCGTTCGCCTTGTAGCGGCATCTTGTGGCGTTTATTAACATTTGCTAACACACAATTCTTGTGAAAGTTCTTAAGCTGAAGATAGATGGCGCTGTTGTATGATTTAGTTTTGAAATTAAAAATAAATTATAGTCTATTTCTTCTGACCTGTTGTTCAACAATCATTATTAAAGAATTATTAATAAGATACTTATTTATTTGTTTAACTCAGGACCCTAAGGTCCTGGACCTTTGAAAGGCGTACGAGGAGCCAAAACCAACTCGCAGAGGCCCTTTTAGATGCTTTAAATGAAGGATTGTGGTACCAACCGGCGATTATCCCTGTATGCACTATGCTAGTGCATCCAAGGACAACCCCCGGTTGAAGGGGAACTATTGCAACATGTGGAAAAACTAATATAGGCTATGGTTTTTGGGGTCTTAAGTGGACTGGTTACCAGGAATTATGTTAATACTGTGGCCCCTGCCTGAGCAATGTTTTTAATTTCCATCGATAAAAAGGCAGGGGGTGACTTGCATACTCAGCAAATGGGCCCCCAAAATGGTCGCTAGCACGGAGTGACGTAGCAACAAGAGGGCAACATATCCTGATGTGCTTGAGGAGTGGAGAGGAATACCACGGCTATCAGGACAATCCCGGAAGTACGGTCAAGATCCCTACCAGCACATAAGATACTTAATTATTACTAGTAAATAATTAAGTATCTTTGATAAAGTGATTCACTTTACAATTCATAAATAAAAACATCGAAGTTAGTTAGGTACATAGTTTTATATCGAGATCCTGTTGAAAGTAGATTACCTCTAAAGAATTTAATTTCAATCAAGACCTTAAACTTAGGATTCTCTTGGAAGATCCTTGTTTTTCTCTCTTTATAAAGCAATGTGCGAATCATGACTCAGTAGGTACATAGGTACTGTTTAACTTATTCTAAGCTTAAATAAAAAAATACAACTTGATTTATACATATGTATAGGTACCAATATAAATAGGTAGCCTATCGATGGAATCTATGGGTATGTCTGTCACGATCCGATACTCTTCAATGACCACCATGTATATGTTACAAGTACCTACCTACCCAGTAGGACAAGGATCCTGTCATTATAATATTACAATGGATATAATAAACTTGCATGAGCATGCGGGCGGTCTGTCGTTATTACACTTGATTTTTTTGAGACGAGCTCTACTTAATTCGCTGTTTTTTCTTAAAAAAAATGCGAACTTCAAGGTTCATATACAGTGATTTAGCTAGATTCTACTCTTTATTGTTCTATATTAGAAGCATCATCATTCATCAGCCAATTGTGCTTTTCCCAATCAATTTGAGATTGAAGCAACATGCTTCCTTTAATTCATGAATCCCCAAGCGACCACCGGTGGCCGCGCATCTATTGTCTTACTATTGTGTCTCTAATTGACGGTATCTGAAGGGTTAAGTACCTATGTTTAGATTGATCATATCTAAAGTTCAAACCATTATCTGAAAAAAAAAATTTCTATTATTAGAAGGTCTCAATGTATGTTTTTCTTTTTTTTAACATGCCTACTTTTTCGTATGTTTACGCCTTATAATATTCTGATTTTTATAAGATATAAACATATAATGCGATACATATATGCATACATAGTACGTGCAAAAGCATATTATCTATTATACGATTTCTGTAAGTTTCGAAATGATTAAAAACACATTTCAAGATAGTTTCGCTAGTGTCGAACAGCAGACCCACAGAGCAGACTTATCTAATAAATTTGTCCAGCTTGTATCAGACATTCTAAGGCTCTCCAAGGCTTAGGTTTATTGTTCGTATAAAATTCGCTTCATTCAGCAGTTTCGAGTGACCTGCGGGTCACTTTTACTTCCTCCATTCTATTAAACTGTACTTACGATTAGCTATGTTATTTGTCATGTCTGTTTTTGAGAATTGGTTCTTCATTTGTTTTCTTTTATTTTGTTCATCGATTCACTTGTTAATCCTTTCCTTGTGAAAGGATCTTCTATAATAGATAAATTTTACTTCTTGTCGATATTAAACAGAAGAAACATTTATCAAGAATCCATTCTCAGTTTTGTTATTTAAAACATTTACTTTTTAGATATTCCTTTCACCACTCAACAAAATACATATATGTATGAAAACAAAATAGGTAGGTATGCTTGCCTAGAATTGAAGTCAAGAAAGCGAATATAGTTATGTTTAGTTTAATATTTAGAAATAGCGGATTCAGTTTGAGGTGAAACGCATAAGAGAGGCTCAGTTAAAATGTTAAGTTTGACACATAAAAGTTGCATTATGCGTTCACTACTAGCTCCTAGACATTGAATCCATTATTCCTTATCTTCAACATATGCATTACTTGTAACTTATCTGATGAGTATAACAAGGAATGACTAATCAATTATTGAAATATCTGATATCGTTTATGAAAGGAAGAGTCCGTATTTGGAGTTTATCATTATTGTGACCTTAAAAATTCTTGCAACATCTACACGTGTATAATATTAATTATACAGATAGACCTTGTCTTATTTAGGCCGAATTTGGTGGACATATTACGATATTTACATCTAAGAATTATAATGCATTCATACACATACTCCCTCCCCTTTTTGTAACATGAGATGTTGTATTATATATAAGTATCTATAGATATGATACATATATCTGTTCTCAACATCTTTCAGGCTAAAAATTAATTATTTATAAAATTCTCATATTAATAAGATGACAATAATTTCTTGACTTTAAATGTTGTCTAGGTAATATTACTTACATAATTTTAGACGAAATAGAAACTAACGGATTTCGAGGACAGGTTTCCTGAATGAATGAATAATTTTCATAATAAACTTGAGACGTCGAGCTAACGAAGGTGAATGTCCGATTTTAATGTCCGTCAAGATTCTTTGCCTCTCAAACCCGGACTTCGAATGCAACCGTCCGAATGAATCCGTACCTACACAGTCACACAGATAACATTATTTCAGAAACCGCAATCGACATTCAAGCGTGTTCACGTAACACAACGGAACATATGGCCGCCGACCGTTAACATCAAAGTCGGGAAAAGTGCGAATTTGGTTTCTTTAAACAAACCGCAAGAATTGCGAAAATTGTGAGAGAACATAAAGCAGAAGTAATCTATTTTTAAAACATCGGTGAATTATTGGATTCCAGTACAACTAGAAATGACTCTACACTTCTAATTCGTTATTTGAAATTTATTTTAACAGTAGATATTCATCGATTATATCCTAATAGTAGTCATATTGATATGAGTAAGGAAGTAGTAGCAGATAGTTGCATAACTCTCAAATAACCGAAACAAAACTTAATGAATGCAGTTATTATTAACACGGAGAGAGGCCTCAATGTATTTTTGGTTGCTACCGCTAATTGCTTTACACGTGGGAGCCGTGATACTTATAGAAATATGTATTTAAAAACAGTCTATTAATAGAAGAAACACTACCGGTTTATATTTACGAAAACCTATAAAATTTTGTATGCATTTCTCTCGGATATCGCGTGGAGTTGGACACACATTCGAACAAACATGTCGCCGGGTCGCGGACTGACACACTTTTCAGTCGCCGATGTTATAATTACATATTATCAATACTAAAACACATGGTGAACGCGACACGCTCCAACCGTTTAGAAATTTTCGTTAAATCATTTCATATATTATTAGGTATATATTTTCACTTTTATTCACATTGACACAGATTAGCGAAACTTTCGACGTGCGATACGGATATACAAATCAATTATTTGTACGGTGTTAGTTATATTGTTCTGTTGATCTTTTCTTTTGCCTCAATCAATATTTCTTTTGTTAAAAGAGAATAATCAACAAATGTATTGATTGAATATTACAAAACACTTATCATACCTAGCAATCAAAACAGAAAATTCAAATGACCCAGATGGTTGACAATAAATACAAATTAAGTGCTTACGGTTTGACAGTCATAACAAGAGTCAACAGAGACAAGCTGACTACACTGAAAGCAACTGAAAGAAACATGCAACTAAAACAAATAGTTATCTGACGAATATCAACACTCCGTAGCTATATGTATGATATTTAAATTATTAGCACTATAGGAACCTATTTTCCCACAAACAAAATAGACGATGATATAGGTAGACATAAACAACATATTTTTCTTACATATACGCAAAGATCCGAATTCTTACATAAGATATTAACAAATGCGACTCAGATTAGAGAAACCGCTGCTGAATGCGAATTGTCTCGACCTCCCGAGTTTCGGTGAGCGACTCGTCAAGGGTCGTTACTATTGGAAATCACTTCCGACCTTTGTCACGACGGGTCACTTTCTACCGAATGCTCAATGTTTGGCAACGGACGTGTCTCGCTCTCTTTACCCGTCTGTCACACTACTGCTCCACTAATATGTATTTCAGTAACAAATTTTGTTCTATTTACCAGACCTGGTTAATGGCTATGTTGTATGTTTTCAACATCTGCTGCAAAACGTTCATCATCGATGTAAGTAAAATTAACATGACCTATAATGAGAGTGTTGAATGATGCTGCAGTTTTATAATCTTGTTAAGTACAAGATCGATGTCTTGACCTACATTGACCAAAATATCACCTTTCTTCAAATAGTTATTTTCTTAATCTTTCTCAGCTACAATATTTCTAACATTGATAACAACTACAGATCAGTCAGATATCATGACGACATTGAACACATCGCACTTTCATCTTCGGATTATAATATGTAGTATTTAGATATTGTATCGGTATATGTATGGCCAAGAGGTAAGAAGTATTGTGCATTAACAATATGTATGTTTTTTTTACTAAAAACATGAATGCCATTCCAATATAATTGTTGTTTAAGGAAGTTGCTTATGGTTAAGCCAATTCTCACAGTTTTGGATAAATGGCTGTGACGAGTGTGACAAATAGGCGAATATATAAAGGTCAGTAGTCAAAGGTACATGCAATAATAGTGACGAATGAGATGAGTGTTCAATACGGTGTATTATGTATTTGTTGTACTAGGAAACGGGACCGAGGCTGAGTCATCCATACGGAACGACTTTATGCTTGATTGCTACATCGTTATTATTTTAATTAAGTTGTTACATTGGTACTACTAATGTAGGAAACAAGCCTCGTGTATGTATGAGCTTAAGATTACGGATTCATTAACGCTACTCTTACGTGTAATTATCGGATTTTCATGCCTATTGGATTTACCGCAAAAACGTAGTATAAAAATGTAGTTCAAGTTGACTGGTGAAGTCTACAGTTTAACTAGTGTTACTTAAACTACTTCTTGAAGTTTGGGCTTATAAGTAATATGTTTGGGTTTAATTTTGGTAAGTAGGTACTTTGGAGTAACTTATCCAAAGTATAAAATACGATTCACTCTATTTTCATATTTCATTCATGATATCCCACTTATCTTTTACTATACACTTATTACTATTATTACCTGTGGGAATCGCAATTCGCTTCATATTTAGATAACACTCAAATTCATTGTTTATTTCTATGTTGTAATAAGCAGATACATAAGCAGATCCAAATACAGCTGTTGCGTTGATTACACATACAAATTATACATCTTGTTAGAACAATAGAAAGACGACAATATCATACATAAATCAATCACAATATGTTTATAATGTTCATGCAACTTTTAAGCGTTGACAAAATATTTTGAATTTTATGTCCTTTGTATAAAAGCTAAAATTGTATATAACCGTTTCTCTCGAAGACTCGGCGATATAAGCTAAATTGTCGAGACGTAAAGTTATTGTTATTGTTAAAAAGTATCATCAGTCAGTATTGAACGAAGTAGACTATTATTAAGGAAACAAAAAAGATAAAAGACAAAGTAACAGTGCACAATAGCTAAGCTAACTGGAAATATAAAGATAAGTACCTACAACAAACACTGACGGAGAGGAAATTAACCTTTTTCATAAAGTTCCGACAGGCATTAAGATAGATTGCAATAATATTGCAGCTTAGAGAGTTTATTTCGTAAAAGATTCTTTAGTTCATGGAAAAGCATTGTACCGAGTTCTATTGCTCAATATCGAAGTTACATTTATCAGTTTATAACAATTGAGTAATATTTGTTTCGTAAACGAGTGCCCTATGTTCGATGTGTTCCGTGATCGGTCATCGGGTATTTGGTTACGTATGAAACCTACTAATGTCAAATTAGCTATGGTTGTTGATGTTAGCCACAACATGTTAGCCAACAATATATTTTGCGGATTAGGAACCATGTGAACTCTTGTAATTGACATGCTTTAGCAACTTTAGATTGAAATCCTGTTCTTTCTTGGCTAATGACGCCGACTTACTATTGTACAAAATCAATATTATTGTACTTAGATAGGATATTTGGGGATATTTTGTTTCTAGATCATTTAATGAATATAGTGGTGACACAACTTTTACAAATATGGTCGAAGATGTTGGACTGCCAACTTTTCGATATAGAAATGGATATTGTTATGTACGAGTATTATGTTAAGTTATTTAAAGTAGGTAATAGTGGAGTACCCTGAAGAACACCTTGCTAATTGTGAGATCTTTGAGTTGGAAGTTTCAATCACTGCAGCTAGATGAGCAAAATGATGTAAAAATTTACAGTTGTGTTGTAAATGTTGGTTATAACACTTTACTCAGCATTATAACATTCATTCACAGGCATAAAGATTACAACATACTGTAAACGCTTTACTACTTCCTAAATTTCAAACAATTACTTAATAACGTGGGCATGCAACATCCAACAATGCAGATAATAGTGGACCCACGAACAGAAGAATTATTAATTAAAAATGCTTTGTAAGCGACTATAAAACAATACGCAATAAATTCTTCTCATCTTTGTTAAGAATGAATATTTAGACCATGTTGTACGAAACCATTCAATTTAAAGAATGTTTTCAGTGTTTCGATGAGAAACATTGGACTGCAATGGTAAAGAATATCGGTAATGACCATTCATAAGATATTCTGAATTTAATGTATCTTTCCTTGCAAATAAATTATATCGGGTTATTTGTAAAATACTAGCAACCTCTTAGGTGCTAGTTAAGAACATCATAAACAACAACTTTTCTTCTATGACTTTTTACAAAATATAATACATTTACCAAAAACCAACCTTCAAGATTTCGTTGTTTTATCTAACACATTTCAACTCTGTATTTTGCTGTACCTACCTACGCCTCCTGCACACTGTTCTTGTAGTATTAGTAAGCAGGCTTCCAAAACATTGTCATCACACCTACCTAGCAAGCATTCGCACCATTTTCGTGTTCTCATCTCATCACACTAAAAAATTTATAATCCAGCATGGACTTCGTAACATTTAGAACGTTCAATTTAAATATTTTTATTTTTGTATGAAAATCTGATGAACTAAAATATGATATTTTAAAATTCATATAAAGAACAAAAGTTGATGTTTATGATGTTCCTAACATAGTCCTAAAAGGTTGCTATAATAGTGGTTTACAAATAACCCTGTATACTCATATCTACAATATTTCGGTAATATTTAAATTCTAAAGAAATATTTTAAAGTAATGGAAGAATGTAAGAAAGTAAGAATGTTGGGCTGTGAAAAAGATGGATGAAAAAAGATTACATATAGCAGAGATGAGAATGTTAAGATGGATGTGTGGTGTGACAAGAATGGATAAAGTGAGAAATGAGTATGTTAGGGGAAGTTTGAAAGTGGCGCCAGTGACTGAAAAGTTGAAAGGAAATCGTTTGTCTTGGTATGGTCATGTGAAAAGGAGGGACGAAACGCATGTTGCTAAAAAAGTTATGAGTTTACATGTGGATGGACGGCGGGGGAGAGGGAGGCCAAAGAAAAGATGGATGGATTGTGTGAGAAGTGATATGAAAGAAAAGGGAGTTAGTGATAGCGTGACGAGTGACAGGACAGAATGGAAGAAAAAAACGTGTTGCGCCGACCCCAAATAAAACGGGACAAGGGCAGGAAGATGATGATGATTTTAAAGTAACTGTTCAGACGATCCTGCAAAATAAACGTGCGTATAGAGTTTCTTAACTGAATCCTGAGTCTTTTCCAATATTATTAAAAAAAAAAAACATTAACTATAAGATCTGAGACGCCACGAAACGATTATGTAATCGGAAAGAATGCACAAACATTAATCTTTAATTAATTTGACGAGCGGAACAATTAAAATGATAAGGAAACGTACCAACTCCGTCATTTACTACCACTCGATACTATATTACTTAATCCAACCTTAAACCTTCGCTGACCTCTGGTTTCCTAAGCTGGTGTTACCTTAGCCGTTAATCCGATTAGATCTTGGATATCTGAATCTGCAGAACCCTATATTTACTTAATATACTTGCAACCTTTCCATTTTAGTGACAAGGTAATGTTACCAGTACATAACTTAAAGTTTAACAGGTATCCTTATTCTGCTATTATAAACAAAAATCCTATAATTTTTTATAGCCAATGACGTTACTTATACGTATTTGTAATATAAAAAGTACCTCCAAATCATAAATCAAACAGTGAAATTTGTCTAATAAGTTAACCTACGACTTGGGTAATTATTAGAGTAAAATGAAATCTGATGTAGTCAACAGGTTCAATAATCAAGGTTGATTAAGAGATCTTGATCATTGTTTACTAATAGAACAACCTTATAAAAAGTATCAAAAATAAGTATTTTTTAAATGATTAAATATCATACAAAATTCCCAAATCGTTTGACTTTTTAGACAGACTATAGAAACTAAACGTATTTAAAACTGAATTTAAAACTCGTCAACAAGAAGTTTTAAACCAACCGCTTAGCTCAACAAAAAACAGGCAAACATGAGTTTAAAGAATCGATAAAATATTATCTAAAAAGAAAACGGTAAATTAACGTCACTAATAAGATAGAAAACTAGTATGTGATACGTTTAGAAATGGCGTAAGCTCTGGGAACAGGTACCAGTTTTTGCGCTGTCGCACTTATTGGCCACAGCCTCTGTTTTATAATGTTCATTAGAGGTGCGATCCTCGGTAATGAAGTGTAGTGTAAGTTAGCTTGGACTGGCTTCGACGTACTTAGAGTACACGTAATGATTCGCGTTGCATCTAAGAGAAAATATATTTAACCTTGATGAGATTATAGAAATAAGTACTAGCTTTTTCAGTGACTACGCGAACGCGAAAGTCGATAAAAAAGATCTTATGTTCGAATCCAGAACATGATCTATCCATAATGGCAAGTTTAAACTAAATCCATTCTTGTTGAAGCGTGATAGATTATCAAACATCCGTACAGGCAGATTTCCTCATTTATAACAGTATTCAATCATGATGGGCATCCCACCCTTTCACTCACTGTGACATAAACAGCTAAGGACTAGAATTCCCTGCCACGGTCTGTATTTCCTGATAGCTACAACCTGGGGCTCTCTAACTCAAAAATGATTAGGTTACTTTTAGGCAAGCCTGCTCCATCATCGAACACCATCAGGTGAGATAGTAGTCAAGCTTGAGCTTATCGTGACATTGGTGCTTGATGTATCTGTCAATTTATTTGATTCCTTTTGAATGCTGACGTGATATCAATCCTAGCTATACTATATATATACATATATATACGATTCATCAAAACAAGGCTTATGATTTTTTTGAAGAAACATTGCTATATCTCATCAGCTCATTACGTATTTTTATCTTTTAACCGGCAGTGTCGGTTATATCCGACAAACACTGTTGCGTTTATTCCACCAGGATCGCACATCCACGACCAAATACTCCATCTCGGCAGCTCTTCTGTTACCTATGGGGTTTGAAGAGCTAAACGAGATGGAGTACCCAGTCGCAAACACACGAGCCTGGCGAAAGGCACACGAAAGCACTCGTCGGATCAATCCAACGCAAGCAATTAGAGGGTTAATCTAGTAAACAGTACTTCGGACCACGTCTACACGTATTTTCCTTTAATGGAATAATTGACCTATGGTTCTCACCTCATATATATTTCCAAGTTACATCACGCGTATTTATCAAGATTAAATTAGCAAACTTTATGCAAAGTACCTCGTAAATATGTTGATGGAACGGGTTTCAGATCAAAATAACATTTTGAAACAGAAATGATTGCTCTCAAAGAAATGTTTATTAACTTTTTATAAATAAATTTACCATTTTGAAGACTGGTTTATAAGAGTGCCTGTAACCATAAACAATGCTTAGATGTTTCCTAACATGTTAATTACAAGTAGGAGGTAAGGCCTTCATGACATGCTACGGTGAATAGTTAATCTGCTGCTTGACAGATACAAATTGATCATAGCAGCCTACCAAGCCGCCATTTTTCCTTTAATAATATGCCTATATACTTCGGAGGGACAGACTCGCCCTGCTGTGTTTTGTAGATGAAGCTGACGCTAAATATAGCATGTCCGATGTGTTCGATGAAAAACATTGGTTCCCGAGAAATCCAGGATGACACTTTGCAGTTATTAAATCCGAGTCTAATTACCAGATACTATCTGGGTATTAGGTGTTATAATATCACATACCTACGGGTACATGGTTGACACCCCACCCATACGCACAAAGCGTTTTGAGAACACATTTATTGTGCGTACAGCCAAGGAGTAGAATTTCCTGCCGGAGTCTGTGTTTCCTGATAGCTACAACTTGGGGTTCTTGAAGTCAAGAGTAAACAGGTTACTTCTAGGCAAGCGTGCTTCATCGTCGACCACATCATCGCTTACCATCAGGTGAGATGGTGGTCAAACGCGAGCCTATCAATAATAAAAAAAACTACCTTAGAAATAATAAATAAATCCAAATTGATAGGAAAGTTTTTTCTTAAGACTATTTTGCAAGCAAAAGTGCAAGACCTTTGCATTATATGAAGTTTTTATCACACAATCACACTAATGATACGAATTTTAAAAGTGAAAGTTTATAATTTTGTATGTGTGTGTGTGTTTGTTGCTTCTTCACAGATATGCATGAAATTTGGCATATGAGTAAACTATGACTTGGAACAGCATATAGGATACTCTTTATCAACTCCAACACAGGTTCAGTTGAAAACCAGCGTCAGACACTAGTTGTCTGGCATTCATGCTGAACTGGACCTACTTTGATGCAGCCGTGAGGCATACAACAATAAAAGTAATTTTTTTGCTTCTTTTATTTTTGATTCGTATTATCTAATTATTTTCTTTCTCTCATTTTTTATCCCGGCAGCATGCTCTCTTGGGATATTATTTACGTTCACGCAAGCAAAGTCGCTGGCAGAAGCTAGTACTTAGAAAGAAAAAAAAAAGTAAGATTATATAATTCCTGGTAACGTATAATGTCCTTAGGAGCATGACTAAGGACATCACGAGGTATGAAGTTAAGGTTAAGTTAAATATAACTTTAGGTCAGTTGAGTACCTAGATTAAAACCAATAAGTAATGATGTAATGTTCTCAGAGTTGTTATTCTCATTTGCATAAGTGTCCTCTAAAGCCATCTAAGTAACTAAGTAAACATTTATCACGCCAAATAAAATTAGCCTACAAGTAACATCAGTAATGAAAATCTAAAAATGGTAGAAGTTAATTCACATAAATAAGATCACTGTCTTCTAAGTAGGAAATAATCCTGTATTTTGAAGAACATCTTAAGTTAAAAATTGTACGTCCCACTTGGTACCACTCTAAAATTGTTTAAAGACACTTTAAGTTTCAAGTTGAACAAGTTTTTTAATAGGTAACTTATTTTTTTTTTAAACTTAATACCGTAAAAACATGTTCAACTCTAGTGCCCGCCTCGGCTTTGTACGGGTGCAAATTATACACATTGGTATTTCTCATTTATTGCTGAAAACCGCATTAAAATCCGTTACTTGGTATAGGAGGAATTAGCGGATAAACAGACCGATCGATGTGGAAAATAACTTTGTTTTACATTATAATAGCTTCTGCTTGCATCTTCGTCCGTGTGAATGTTTGTTATTGCGGACGCGAAGTCGAAACCAGATGAAAAGTAACCTAGCCTATGTTTCCTTGGGTACAAGCTTACTCGTAAAAGCGTAACAGAAAGACAGAATTACATTTATAGTGATATTAGTATGGATAAAGATAAAGGAGAAGCTTATATAATTAATGTCTACTGATCATGAAATAAAATCTTCCATACCACTCCCTGTCTAAATTGATAAACTCACCAATTTTATTAAATTCTCAGACAGTATAATTACGTATCTTTAGAACTTAGATCTTAAGGGATTAGTGAAACATTAAAATTCAGCATAGATATACTAGCAAATAGCTTGTATAAATGCATCAGTATGTAAATCTGTGAGATTGCCGATGTTGCCAGCCGAAGGCGATGCCTCAGTTTAGATAGATGTTGTTCCACAGGGCCCACTTCGGAAACCAGTTTACCGGTTTCTGCGAATGTCGTTTCTAGATAATAATAGCTTATAGTGTATCGAACCGGCGAATTCCGAAAACGGACCAATGGCACGCGTACTTAACGTATATTTTTGTTTTAAAAAAAATTGTTGTCAATTTGTACGATTACTAAGATTTGACAACCGGATCACAGGTTGTTTTTATACGGTTTTTCCTCATCTTCTTCCAAAGTACTGCGTAGATATCTAATTTTTATTTTATTCAGGATTGTATTCTTTCTTTTTTTTTTGGGCTCTTCTGCTAGCAAGGACTGTAAACATCTTACATTGTTTTGTAAAATAAAACTTAGTTATATTTCTCTCTGTATAATATTAGTTGAACAACTAGTCAGTTCCAACAGTAGGTAGACAGACACCTTTCACGGCAACAATAATACCAACACCGGTATCTAATAGAATGCTGAAGGACATAATACCTAGTTCTAGTGTTACATGAGCGTGTCTGCCTACATCTACTGAACAATACATACGAATGACGTCAGGGCACATAATGCACAGAGCGTGCAAGATAAAACCCACACTGACTTTACCAGATACTATTAATTTGATTATTTTTTATTTGTTTGATACACTTCCTGAGTATCAATTTCGATTGTAAACGCCCACAACAAAAGCAACACAATAGGAACTAAGTATAATAAACCTGTATTTATGTCAATCTTCATAAACGTTTCTAAATTCAATTTGAGTGTCAGTTAATTCGCAATAATTCGCACATTAACGATTCAATTAATTACTTCCCGACAAATTCAGCGATAATAAATGTGTTCAGTAATTTAGCTTCAATGTGCTCTAATTTCCTCAGGTTACATAAATAAAGTGACGCGTTTAACGCATTTGTTCAAATTCCCCACTTATCCTCAAGCCGTCCCTTTCGCTTTTGAGGTTTCTCTGAATCCGAACGCGAAACCAATTACTGGACCTTTATTAACTGGTAAATTGTGACGTAATGTGTATTAGGTCTATATTTATGGCGATGTACCTATATTATTACAGCTGATTATTATACAACACGAAGCAACAATAGCACAATTATCTCATAGAGTCGCTCCATAGTGAGCGTGCAAATGTTGTATCTGATGGCAGTGGGAACATCGCTACGTTTCTAGAAACAGTAGCGTACATTCGGAAGCTAATAACCTGTGTAACTTGTATTCAAACGCGATGCAAATAATATGATTGTAGCATTTGTACGTGAACATATTATTACGACACGGTCATGCATGTGGTCGTTCTTGAGACTCGTAAACGATTGCGTCGCAGGCGCAGGATGTTAATTTACAACAAGTATGCAAGTTTCTTGGTATGTTCTAGATACACTTATCTTGCTTTACTTAAAACACTGCTTAGCTCGTAGTTACACAAGTTAACAGAATGAATTTATCGGAATTTTAAACTTTACTGGCTGTCAAGAAATGATAGATCAATACCAAATTTGGTAGCTAATATTGTTTTCACTAAAAACGCTGAACGTTTCTAAGTTATTTCTTTTGCTCGATTTAGTCATGCAGAAATCTAAACTTGGCTCACAATACAAATCTTATACCTAGATCTTTAGACACCTATAATAAAAGGTAGCAATACCAGATCGAGGTCAGCTCTTACGAAAGGCAAGTTAAAACTGACTTGAAGTTCTTTTTATTTGTGCATATTGCGGCTGATGATATGAAAAAGGAAACCAGCATCGGTGGCATCCTATTATTATGGGATATGAAAGATAGCGGGGAAATCCACATGGGTGGGTGGAAGTTAGCGATCAAACATGGAATAATAGACAATCATAATCTTTTCTAGCGTCGGCCATTATGTATAGAAAGAAACGGTAGAAAGTCATAGAATCGCATCGGAGTACGTCACAAAGCGTTTCAGGGCAAGGCAGCACTAATAAAAAATGCAAAGCATATTCTCACCTTGGATTCGTCTGAATGGTAGGTTGAGTAACTCGACGCTTGTTAAACAACCAGTGCCAAATGCGACGTGAATTCTACTTTTTTTTTTAGTTTTAAAATTTAATTCAGTGTTTTGTTTTCGGAGAAGTTCTTCGTTTTCCAAGATGTTTTGTGTTGATCAAGACAGGTCTAGAAAATATTAAAATTTATTTGCTAATCCATTTTTTAACCATATTTACTTTGTTTAAATCTGTACATATGATAAATCTGTAAAAGTTTTTAGTTGTGAGCGCATCACGTAAATTGGACGAAATCGATGTAGATAACTTTTCTGCATTAAAATGTTGTGTAACTTGACATATTACTTAGGCTTTGTTTCATCTTAATCGTTTTTTTTTATATGTGTTTGACCACTATCTTACCTGGTTGACCATATCGAAAGATTTCATTCCATTCAATGACAGTTAGGCGGTACGAAGTTCGTCGGGTCAGCTAGTTATGAATATGAATGGTAATTTCTATTAAAACCAAATTAAATATAAACAAGAAATTTATTAGAAATTTATTTACCTATTATAAGTTTCTAGCGTGGGATGCGTTTAAAACAAACAATTACAACTATCCTTTTGAAGGCGAACTCATCTCTCAAAGTCAGCTTACACAAGGAGGATAAAATCTAGTGAGATATGAATTACTCTCTCTACTATGCAATTATATTTATGAGCGAGCAGGAACGCGATCATTATCAGTTCCCACATTTATTCGTAACAACAATAGATTAATTCAAGCAAATTAGCAAACTTGACAAAAGAGTAGGTAGAACTTCAATCAAGGTGAAAAACGAAATAAAAAGTTCGTAACTATGAATGGACTATGTTGCTTAGTTACGTAAGGAAAATAAAAGTAAAAATACAACTTACTTATTTATTTAATGTAACATATTAAATAATGCTTTAAATTAATTTGAATTGATTGGTAATTTTGATTTAATTCGTTTAATCTATTGTAGTATTGTTAGTCCTAATCACAGAAAACATGAAAGAGAGAAAGGAAATACTTTCCGATTTGTACTAAACAAGTGTCGCCGCTTGTCTCACACATTTTAACTCCACTACAGGCAATAAACCAAAAAGAACGCGCATTACGCAACTAACAGACCACGTACACTTAAATCTCAAGTTTGCTATTGGTGGTTGAAATATGAGCATTGCCCTGCTTTGAGGCCATTCTAACCTCTTTCATCTGTTCTATGGTCCTAATGTATCTAATTAATACATGTTTTGTGTTAATTTGATTGTACTTTTGAATTAGTAAGTTTTTGTTGAATGTTAGAGTAAGAATTTTAAGTGAGGGCTATGTATTTATTAATTGCCATGTGCATTTGTCATCTAGTAATTAAAATTCTTCCTGATATATATAATGCATTGGAAGTGGCTGTACTAAAAGAGTATAAAAACAAAATATATAATATAGATTGCTCCGATATGCAGGGTTTGAACCTATACCACGCCTGATAAATGGGTAGACTTACAGCACACTAGGTGGTACTAGGCTACAATAGGGCCTGATTGGGGCAAGCCTTATATCATTATCAGTCACTAAGTTCCTATAGTAGTAACTACACAAAGAGATCCAACCTACAATGTTGACCACCTCGTAAAATATTTAAAACGTATGCAACACAGCGAAACTCAATACATTATTGTGCGTGCCTCCAGCAGATATCAATGTACCTTGTGTTGATATCATTGGCATTCCATTCATGTCGTTAGCGACGAGAACTTGATGAATTGATTATGTAAACACCAAAACAAAAATAATAATTTTACTTCATACACACTGGTATAATTAGGTAAATGAGATAAGAGCTAATCACTAGTGTTATTTTAATATATGTTGAGTAAAACAGAGTTTTATCAAATTATCGCAGATTATGGCTGAAGCCAGACATACATAATTCGGCAAAGGAGATAACTGCAACTACTGGAAGCGTGCGGCCATCCGGTAACCGTCCAGACCGAGCCCAAGTCGTCGACGGTGAGGTGAGGAGTTAGTAGATGGATAGACGCGGTAAACGATAGTTTTATAATATATAAAGATAAAGAAAAAAATAAAGGTACAATGCATTTGAGTAGTGGTGTTAGTTGTTAGTAAGATTTAAGTCCGTAAGAGTCCGACATACTTCTTAAAGAAGCTGCTCATGAGAATTGAGGATGTCTAATTACCACGCGGAAAAGAAATGCGTGGAAAATATATAGTTTGACAGGCGAGCATGCATCCACTAGAGCAGCAAATGGGGCCACGAAACGCAAAACATAATTAACAGGTAGTTTTTTAGTCAGAAATATCGTGAAGCCATCCTATCATTTGCAACAGTTAGGTTACTGTTCACAGCGTTCGCGTGTTCCGAACCTCGTCGATATCTTCGACACGTGCCACCAACATTTCCTCGTTGCACAATCACTTTCTGTGTTTAAATGATTCGAACACCATCGATTCCGTGCCGGATGTGTTTCGAATAATCATTTTTGGGACGGTTATTCGAATTCGCACAAAAATTTTGTAGGATGATAGTTTGCTGTCACGAATGTGGGATGATGTTTCGTGTCAGGATTTTTTATACAGCATAGTTGGTAAGACTTTAAGTAATAGTAATGGAAAAGTTTTGTATTCATCTTGATAGCGGACAGGTGAGAGCAACAACATGCTTGATGACTTTAAATCGGAGCCATATTGCATACAAGTTACGATATGATGTGACCCACATCATAATAACTTGTTTTCTTCGATGCGTTTCACCTTGGATGTGCTTTTGATTTATCACTGCCTCAAACATTTAACTGAATTTTTGGTGTGCAAAGAATTACACTTTTGTAAATATTATACCTAATGTAAGCTTTTTCACGTCGTTCAAGAGAGGTTAAACACCATTTTAGAAACTATAGTTATCAAGTAAGCAGTGAGTGCTAGCTATCGCGTTTGACAAAAATACATACATTAGCTCTGTTTAGCACTATTACTACGAATGTCCCGCGGCTTTATTTGCGTGATATGCAACACGATTCGTTGCCATGGGCTAACAGGCATGATCGCCTTGCAAATAGACCCACTTTTACTGACAGACCTATTAATTCATGGAAATAACCACTGATTTCCTTCAAAATTACCCGCTTATTAAATTACAAAATATTGAAATCGTTTAAAAAATATTTATGTCATAGTTATTAATGATATTTGTTAATTTTGGAGGTCCATTGCGAAGCACAGATTTACTGCCCGCTGATGTAGATTAAAAAGTTGAGCAATTGCCGTATTGAGTTACTCTACTTAGTCATTTATTAACTACTGGGTCGATTACAGAGCAAGTTTTAATCATTTTACAGACCACTTTATGCTTACGAGTCCGGCTGTCATACAGATATCTATGCCTGTCATCTTGAGTTGACAGAAACTTAGCGGCTTGGAAAAGCTTGGCTGCGAGTCTTGTCTAAGGATACTGGTATGCCCCACAGCAAGGGTCACAGAAGTTAAAAGCTCTGCTTTAAATAAAATTATATTTTTGCCACGTTTGATGATCATACCAAGAAATTATTCAATAAAAAGGCGAATAAGATTGATAATGATAAATCAAAAAACAAAATCGTTTTACTAACTTAGAGCTTGGCTAACCACACGTGAAATTGAATGGTATCCACAGCTTAGATTTCAAATGCTTGTCTTGAATCAAAACGCATAACCTACTTGGCTAGACACGTAACATTCACGAAACATTATTCAGATTAAGATTCAAAAAACTATTAACATCAATCTATTCGAAAAACTTTCCAACAGTTCTCAAAACACCACAAAAAACTTTATAGGTAACTAAGAAAACTTTTGAGAAGTAGTAAACATTAAGACAACAGGTCACTAAGGAAAGTTCCGAAACATTTACTGACATAAATCAGTCGAGATACATCAATCAGATACATTTATAGAGGAGAACGCGCATCTCGGTGACCGAAGCGTCGTAAAGGCTATTAATACAGAACAAGTGCATGTCGGTAATAAAGCAACGGTATCTGAATGTGTACATTAGGTATGTACATGTGTACACTTGTACAGTAGGCATCGTATCGTACGTGTGTAGACAAGCAACGCTGAACGGATTCGCGTAATTGATTTGCATTTGTCCGATATAGTGTGTGGCCATTGATCTCGGTTGTTACATCAAGCTGTTGCATTGTTGTTGGTCTCTCATCCAAGGACGTTGTTTCCACTTTTACCAGTAATTGCTAAATTAAAATCAATTTTCCCTTAATAAGGATTGATTTTGTCATATTTCTGATCTTGTAATTATTAATTTTATGTTGTTAACCAATACTCAACATTGTGTTGTGTGTGGACCTTGTGACCACTTTTACCAATATTTCCTTAATAAGGAAATATTACTTTCCGTTCATTCTTATAATTTTGTAATTAACTCTTCAGGAGACCAGAGGGCTGCGCGTTTATTTCGCCAGCTTTTATTTTGCTTATCAATGTGGTAATCCTATCAGCGTCCTAAGCACTCATTGACAGTGATGTGGATGTATTTTTTTAATGCCCAATGATGAACTATTGTTGTATGTGTTTGTACATGCTGATTTATAGTTTTAATGTGCACCTATTTAATGATTTATTAGTTTATGTGTTTATAAGTATATTATAATTAGTACATTTTTTATAAGTTTGTAAACAGATATTTATGAATCTTTTAAAAATTCAACTGGAGAAAACTATATATTGATGAGATTTTGTTATAATATCAGTGTTTTTTTAAGAACGCAAATATCCGAAATCATTTCTATAATATCTATCAACTTGCTTAATTTGTGCTTGAGTATTGCACATTTTGACAAGGCACGCTTCAAGTGGTTGTCCTATGAATATATTTGCTTGCCGGTGAGATAAGCAAATACATGTTTACATTTATTTATCGGTATTGGAACTAGTTTGAAATAAACTTAGTTAATATTTGTATTGAATAAACATAACAATGTTTTCTTTAGTTAAACGACTTTTGTTACATTGGGACATAATTATATTACTTACTTTTACAGAGTGATATACACGTAATTAAATCTAAACTATCTATCCAGAAATACAAATAAATCAAATATTTGTAATTTAATTTAGTATAACTGAAGCACTTAATTATAACAATATAACAATGCCCATACTGATGGTAAAAATTATGTACATTTACTTAAACTGGTAATTTTACTACATAACTTTAATAAAGTGTATTTTGAGTGTGTATTAACTTCTTACTTTCAAATGGCTCAATGGATTTGTTCTGAAACAGCACATAGGATACTTTTTATCCCGGGAATATGTTCCCTTGAGACAATCTTCTATTTTTATGCGGGCGAAGCCGCTGTCAGAAGCTAGTATCTCAAAAAGATTAATAGCAAAATTAAGTCACCAAATAAATCTGTGTATCTAGATGACAAAACACTACCTTGAAACATTCTCAATTAACCGAATTTCGTATCGCACGGCTATTATATCGATATCTTACAAAGCAAATATCTGTTACAGAATATAGGACACAAACACAGCAAATAACGTACATTATCAGTTGCCAAGATATCGCAACAAACTAAATATTATGTATCCTCAACACGTGGAAAAGAAAGTTAGTCGCATAACTCGAATAGCATAACGTCGTTCCGTTTTCAATTCTATTCGAATTATTCGAGTGCCCGCATCATTTTTGCTTTACATAACGTAACAAGTAATTAGATGTTTGTTTGCTGAATTGCTAGTGTAAAGAGAAAACTGGTGGATAATGTGTTACTAATGTATCACAATCGATCTGTAACTAGCCTTTTCCTAACTATGTAGCAGAATGCAGCTAAATATTAGTAACTTTACAAGGAGCGACTGCCTATCTGACCTTTTTTTTTTTTTTTTCTTTCGACGGGGAAAATCATCATTGACGAAACCCGCTCTTGGGTGGAGCGGGAGACAGTGTCAGAGTCTTACTGACTAAAAACCCCGCGCCGTTCCTTCTTGCCTTCATACCGGGGCTCTAGTTTCCTTTCGAATAACCCCGACCCCGGTAGGCTTCGACCCAGATGGGCCCCTCCTGTTGCTGACAACTCCTTGAGGCGCGCGGGAACAGTGCGCGCCGTCGACGCCTTGGCTCGGTCCGGACAGTTACCGGACGATCGGACAGCGAGCTACCCATGGCTCGCCGTCCGCGAGCCCGCGTCTACGATGGCCGGAAATCGGGATCGGAATCCCGGCGGCGGCGGCGGGGGCGCAGTTGCCTGATGCGGTCTGCCTCCTCCTTTGCTAGCATTACTGCTTCGCAGAAGGAGGCGACCGCCTGCCACTCCTCCTCGCTCCGGACCATGGCCTGAACCAAGGCCCGGCGCGAGAGGTCTCCGCCGCCGATCGCCCCCACGAGATATACGCCTATCTGACCTCATCATCATCAATTCAGCCGAAAGACGTTCACTATTTGGTCGCAGGACCCCGTCCCGCGACCCTTACCTAAGGAGCTGTCCAACGCTGCGTCTTCTGGTACGCATTCGACCTCCACAACCCAGTAATTGAGTAATACGATGTGTACACCTTGGTAAGACCAGAGATAGAATTCCTGTTTTGTCTATCATCATCATATCAGCCGAAAGACGTCCACTGTTGGACGTAGGCTTCCCCCAAGCGTCGGCACAACGACCGGTCCTGTGCGTCACGCATCCATCGGATTCCCGCTATAAACGGCTATCATAAATCTATAATGACAGCTAAGGGCATCCATCCTCGGACGAACCTTGGCCAACGTCGTTTATTAGGGGATGTTAGTGAGAATATGTGCTTTACAATGTTACCACTACTGGAACTTAGGTCCTTTGTAGGAGAGGTAATAATCCACCAAGGGGCGGTGTATATCCCTGGATTAACTGGATATACGCACGTGTTGATGAATTTCACACGTCTTCGATTTTTTTTTTATGTTCCTTAAACCAACAGTTTCAGCTGTGCGTTGATATGTCAGTCAGTCAGTTTCTCCTTTGATTTTTTTATCAGTGTATCGTCGTGACTCGTGGTTTAAAGAAAGCCTGTTCTTTGTTATTGTCTTTAATGTTTCTACAACCACAAAACTCATGTTGTTTATACTAGTGTTCTTTTCAGACTAACATCAGAGATTACTGATTTACTTAAAAGATAAGTTAGAACTAACCCTAACCGCTTCCTTACCAACTTACATGGAAAATTTTTAATTACTTTCTGCTCTCATATTTCCTCTTTACCAACATCCTTCCTCTAATTAGTGAAAAAACATTTTCATACGAGGCCGTCGGTTGAAGTGAAGTAGGCAGCTCAAATTGAAGGTTTCAGCACACCTCATTATAACAACACTTACTCAAATAATTTAGTTGAAAACTTGATGAAGATATTACCTGCAACAAAGATTATATCAATTAAAAATACAGTAATTTTGTGTATAAATTGCTTGTAATTAATACACCCTGCTGTAACTAATAACATTATTACTTATATAAATTATAAGTACTGACTGTTATATGTTTAATGGGAAACGGAAACGATTAGTGACGAGTGGGATTATAGTAGCTAAATGTTCTGTTTTTAAGCTTATCTGTCTATACAGGATTTCCGCAGAAGGACGATAATCAAAGTCCTCTTTTACATGAATATTATGTTTATTTATAATCGAAATAACAATAAATCAAAAATACTATAGTGTAGATACTAAAATAATGTTACGACAGCATACAAAGAAAATCAAATTATAAAATCAATCGGTACCCAAACAAAATTGATTGATTTTGTCGCAAACTTCGACAATTAATTTCTTTGAATAGAAACGAAACTTCTAGATTCTTAATCCGTAGCAAATAAGTGTGTTGTAAAGGACATTACCCACTCCTACACAAATGACAAGTAAAGGAGTTGTTCCACTTTCCGTACGCCAACTTGCTCAGTGCGCATAAAAGGTAGAGGACATTTCCACATTTGCATTTAGGTGACCAACATGAAAGCAGTGTAGGTGTCAAACAAAATGCGGCTAGCTTTAGAATTTTAAGTAAGTGAGACTTGTTAAGTATTTATCTCTGTTAGTCACGAAGTAAACCACATTTTTATCGCGCTATTCAAACATAGCTGGTAGATTATTGAGTTAGCTAAACCGTTGTGGAGATGTTTAGAGACGATTCAACGGAAATCTAAATCTTTCTCAATCAATAACAAGTCTAGTATTTCTGGAATTCTTTTCAAAATAGAAGATTCTATCGATTAGGTTTTTGTTTGTAGGTTTCCTAATTTCAAACACTATACTGTAACAGTAGATAAAAGCAGTAAGGACCTTAATAAAACGTACGTAATCGCAGAAAGCAGTTTAATACCAATTATGACTAATTATAGATACAGAATATCCAATAACCACATAAATTATCAGTTTTTGACGTGACCGTAATACCTCCAGAATAATGAGAAGCCCACACTACTTTTAATTACTTAAACAATTGTTTAATTTTGAAAATTAATATTAAATGTGCTGAGGTATAACTGTCCACACCGAGCCCGAGTTGTCGACGATGCGTAGTGTACCTCTCGCGTCTCAAAGAGATGACAACAAAACCGTAGGGGCCTAGCAGGGCCAAAGCCTACTGGAGCCACGGGTTTACTTCAGAAAGGAAAATGCGGCGTCCTGGATCGCAAAGGAAACTAGAGCCCCGGTATGAAGGCTAGAAGGAACGGCGCGGGGTTTTTAGTCAGTAAGACTCTGACACTGTCTCCCGCTCCACCCAAGAGTGGGTTTCGTCAATGATGATTTTCCCCGTCGAGAGAAAAAAAAAAGGGCGCCCTAGAGCAGTCGAAGTCATTGGATGATTTTCCACCTTAAAAAAAATGCGCCGTGATACAACGTAACATAGAAACAAGAATCCTTAGTTCCACAATGACATCATTGCGCTTTTCTAGAGAACAGCTTATAGCTGCACTGACATTCGCGAGTAGAATGTACAACAACACGGCTATCCTTCACAGCTGTTTGTAATAACAACTGATATTTATTCAAACATTTGAAATCTATGATTCACTCAATCTGCTTTGTCTCTTTTATATTAAAAAGAGTTCATTCCGTGGTTGAATATAATAAACCAGTCAATAAGGAATGTGTTTGTTACAAATCACACCCGACGGGTTTAACAGAGTTAGTACTTTCAACAGTTATGTTTATATCCACCTGCGAGCTATACACGTGGGGAATTACGGCCTTTTTCTCTCTAGTCTCTGTAATGCTCTAATGCTTTTGCTATGCTACATTTAAGAAAGTCCAGACGGAAAACCCAATAACACCGCTCGACCCAGGATCCAAATCTAGCGGTTACAGCCACTAGACTACCAACACTGTGTTGAATAATGATGATAATAGTTACTTAATAATTTAATTAAGAAACTATTATCTTCAAAATTTCACACAACGCCATTTAGTCCCACTCTAAGCAGAGCTTGTACCATGACACAACTGATAAACATACCTATATATTTCTAAATATGTACATACGTCAAATTGTAGATAAATTTCTAAATACATACATATTGTAGATAAATTACACCCAGCCACAGAACAAATGATCATGCTCATCACACAAACATTTGTCTTGAAAGAGAAGCGAACCCACAACCCCCGGCAATCAGGGTCACTCACTAACCACTAGACGAACAAGCCAATCACCTAACATAAAAGTAACTTATAAATATTCGTCATGCTAAGTTAAAAGAAAGTGTTGCTAGATATGTCACTGTGCCAAGCCAAAGCGGCGCAGCCATGATTAATAAACAAGTAATTAATTATAAATATAACCTCCAGCGCATACTAAATTCGTGTTAGCACGGTTACGTACGTAGGCAGTAACGTCGTAACATCCTCGATACAGCAATATAATCGCCAAACCGGTATTGACCTCAATCGGGAAATTTAGAGCATGACGAAAATACGCACATCTGATCACTTCATTAAAGCAGTTATTGGAATAATTTATATGAATTTTAATGCATTTCCCTCTTCGTGTCGGTATATGTTTAGTATATTAGTTGCTCAATATTGAGTTGCTCAATGGTGGGAACATAAATCGTTTCCATAAGTCACTTGAAAAAGCACTTCGCCAGTACATATCTACCTATTGGAAAGCCAAGGACACGTAGCTTCATAGACGCGTTTTCGACGCCTGCTTACTGTTTATATACAAAACTATGAAACTCTGTCAATGAAGCGGTAAGATCGTGTCGTCTTTTGGTTGCCGCTTTGTCTACAGTTTTACAGTACGCCTAAAACGTTCGTAGACGCCGCGTAGACGTTTCGTAGACGCAGCGTAGCACAACGCCTACGGCGTAGACTTCATCCCTTGTGGGAACACTACAATATTTTCCTCGATTCACAAATACGTTTCTATCTTGCTTGCTGTTTAAATTGTGACGATCTATTTCAAATTCAGGAAATTTATAATTTCCGTCAAACTTGTTTCAAAAAACTACAACCGTATCGTATGGATTAGTCATACTTATACCTATGTAACAAAAGTGGTGACACACTGTCAACTGACAGTAGGTACATCAGTTACCGCCTTCCTGAACTTTAAATACAAATGATATCACGATCACATTGGTTGCGAGATTGATCGAAAGAGTTACAGTGACCCTGGAACGCAAAGGAAAGAAACATAGGTGGCGTTTAGTCAGTAAAAGTCTGCAACTTTATTTCGTGAGTTATTTGATGATTTCTCAACTTATAAACATCTAAATAACTATAATTACAGTAAAATCAAACTAAAATATGGCGTCAAAAAACTCTTCCACATCGCTGTCGACTGGTAATGTGCTAAAATAGTGATTTCTCAACCCAAAAAAATAAACTACTGTTTACTACTTTTTCTCCACTATTTATTTACTACTACATACATTATAAGTACCTACGAAAATATTATAATTATGATGTAATACATTGCATAAAGTATATTCGTCATTGAAAAGACACCTAGACAAACATAGCGGTAGGTTATTTATCAAAATTCAGCATAACTATGTCACATACATCACAGGGGTCGTAGCCCTCGTTACAAACAAATATTTATTGTAACCTCAAGTACCTACTTACATACTCATATACTCATATATTTTCTAGGTCATTGCTCTCTATGTTCTGATGAATACATATTTCGATCGATTTTGGGTCACAACTTGAGGTCTACCTAAGTCCAGCCGATAATTGCCTTAGTCTTAAGTTATAATTATCTAACAACTATTGTTTCCGTAATGTCAATACAATACAAACAATATTATTATATTATTATTATTATTAATTTTTACTATGTAACCACACGTGGGTACATTATAAACTTTTTTTGAGCTAAATCACGGTTTCTTTCAGACTGCTTACTAAAGAAAGAGATGTGCAAAGACACAATTCTTACAAATATAAAGCATTTTAGTAATTTATTAAAAAACTACAGACTTGACGATAAAATTAAAACACTATAACGGAAAAACGATGCTTGTAGAATAATCTGGCAAATATTCAGAGCAATATACGTCCGGATTTTAATCGATAATATTAATGTTTTTTTCTATCGTACTAAATTGGCTGTATTATATTTTGAACACACTATATAACTGGCATTTATCCTGAAGAATATCATTCTTTTCCTAATTATATTAGCTGATCATATATACTTTTGCACATTATAAAACTCTTAATTAGTTCCTATAGACCTCTTAAAAAACTGTCTAAAATAGGTAATACCGACTATAAAGTAGAACTTCACTAAATAATATAAACTATAAAAACATAATGCCTAAGACATTGGTTCCAGTTATTAATTCCAAGTGAAGTTTCATTTCTAAGTTGTATGAAATTATCAACATTACTTTATTGTTACATTTAAAGGCATTTTGTAACATTACGTGAAAGCAAATATACTTATTACAAGTAAATTGTATTTAAATAAGTACTTTGTATGTATTTATTGACAACAAACGACCGTGAACCGCCGACCGAAATAATTATATCGAAATATTTACCAGTTTGATTGGGAAAGTCTTAAAATATAATACAGGCCGGTTAAGTCAACAAGTTGTAACTTATTAAGTATCATAAGTTATTTTCAACTATATTGCAATCGAGAACATTCGGTGCCTACATCTTTTCAGTAAGTGGCTTAAAGCCATTTCTAGTACGTCGACGGCGCGCACTGTTCCCGCGCGCCTCAAGGAGTTGTCAGCAACAGGAGAGCCCCAGCTGGGTCGAAGCCTACTGGGGACAGGGTTATCCGAAAGGAAACTCGAGCCCCGGTATGAAGAGGCTAGAAGGAACGGGGTGGGTTTTTAGACATTAAGAATCTGACACTATCTCACGCTCCACCCAAGAGCAGGGTTGTCATAAGATGATTTTTGCTCACCGTAAAAAAAAACCTTTTTTAGTAACTAAAAGTGGCTTTATTCAAAGTTTTGTATTTTTTAGTTACTGAGATCTTGCAGTAAGCTGACGATATATTAGGTATCCTTCTCCTAGAGAGGAGGCTTGAGTCCCAGCAGTGGGAACATTAAAAAAAAGGCTGATGATGATGATATTAGGTATCTTTTTCCACTTTAAATTCATAAAATTCTATTACTTTCGATAAAACATCAATTTATGTTCAGCGTCATCGACTTTATATGGGGACAATGACACTCGACAAACTAGAAAATAAATAGCCATAGAAAGCGTCAAATAATGATAACAACAAATACCCACACATTTCGCAAAAACAATTCATTGGAAAGTCGTGTAATTTTAATCAACACATATTTACGAACTGGAATACAGGTAATCTACCACCAAAGTGCCTGGTGGTAGTTTCGTTTAAGTTAACGCGATCGGAACGTTTATGTTCGGCACTCCGATTGGTCTGTTTGAAAATCTTAACCAATCAGAGACGCGAAAAACATTTCGTTTGCGTTAACGTAGAATCCACTCGCATTCATCGCACGAATGCGAATTTCTCTTAAGTTAACGCGATCGACACGTCTATGACGTTCACAGCTCCAATTGGCTCACTCCAGGCTCTTAACCAATCACAGAGCCAAATGCTCTATATGTTTCAAACGCGTTAACGTTAAAAACAACTCGCACTGGAGTCCTGCATATCGTAACTACTTTTAATTCATTAAACCCCAAGCGAACGCCGGCGTTCGCGCTGTCATTGTCTATTGTGTATCTAATTGACGATATCTGAAGAGTCATCAACACGCATTACCTATTGAAAGTAAATAAACATGACATACCTTTGAGAGGTCATCAACACACAAAGAACAAAACATTCGCAGTCTGAGTAATAATTTGATACATAACAATATTGGAATTTGCAAGTGTCTGCTGTAAGTAGGCCAGCTTCACATAATGCTGGTAACATTAATTGTGTACGCTTTTAAGGTCAATAGTGTGATAATGTTGCTAGAATGAAAAAAGGAAATCGCGGTGAAGGCATAGGCGAACGTTTACTTTTTAAATTAGTTTATCGATAATGCTGGGTTAGTGACTCACAAAGTTCTGTAAAAACAATGATGACCAATAGATAAAATATTTAAACCCCGAAACGGTTACAAATAACAGATTTCTACAGTTATAAATGCTGGACTTCTTGAAAAGTTAATGAATAATATCGATTTAAATTCCGAAGACGTGTTACTGTTTCGATGAAATGTCTCAACATTTTCCTCAACTTTTCTCGAAAGTTGAGGAAAATGATGATGTTGATGTTATTGTTGAGTTGTTTTTACTTGTTGTTGGTGTGTTGTTGTTGTGTTGTTTGTTGTGTTGATCACGATAACTGTAAATAACGAAATGGCTTCGAATTTTCTAGAATATTTTACTAAATAACTCTGTATCTATCTGGAAATATTTATTTACATGTAAAAACCATCACCATTATAGACTCGGCCACACAATTGTTCGTTATCGTCATCGGTGCAAAATTACGGACACAGCAGTTTGAACACAAACCATTATCTTTCATTTTGTACTCATCGAATGACTGACCACGACCTTGCCATTAGCATTGTGATGTTCTACGTGTTCCATCGAAATATTAATCCGGTTTAAATGCGCTTGAATGTTACTTTCTGACGGAAACGGACGATTAAAGTTTAGAAGGTTTTCGAACGGGTTTAAATTATTAAATTACTAGCTTCTGCTCGCGGCTTCGCCCACTTATATACAATATAGCCTAAGTCACTCAGGAATAAAGCAGCTTTCTATAGGCGGAAAAAAATTAACAATCGGACCACTACTTCTTACAAACAAAAAAAAACATAAAAACTAAAAAACAAACTTTACCTCTTTATTTATTAGTGTAGATTAATATTATAGCTAGCCTATAGGTACCGTCCTACTGTTAGGCAAAGGCCTTCCTCCATTTTTTCTAACGATCACAGTTCCTCGCTTTCTCTTTCCATTTCTTAAGGAAGACATCCAGGTCGTCCCGCCATCTTCTTCGTGGTCTGCCGCAACCCCACGTCTTTGTGGCAAGACCTTCTTCTTATATCACGGGGCTGGACTCTAATTCTGTGTTTTACAGGCCGACAGCTCGTTAGACATGCGGCAGACTTTCAATTAGTAATGCGGCAGGTTTTAAATTAGTAATCAATATATATTATAAAACAAACTCCCCCGCCGCGTCCGTCGGTCTGTTCGCGATATACTCAAAAACTACTGCGCTGATTTACAAGCGGTTGTCACCACTCGATAGCGTTATTCTCGAGAACGGTTTGAGTATATAAATTTTAAGTTTTTGTATTTATTTCTAGAAAGGACCCGTGCGGAGCCGGGGCGGGTAGCTAGCTGATATTAATTCCAAGCGGAAAACTGTTCAAAAGCACCCTCTAAAGAATTTCCCTACGAAAGTCTGAAGACGTGCCGTTCTTTAAAAGAGGTTTTAGTTGTACCTTAAAAATAATTCTGTAACAAATGGTGACGGAAATACTTCACCCTTGGCTATCCAATTTCTATAAACGTTTAATTGAAAATGCTCAAACTACGTTTGATAAGAACGATTACAAAGTTTGTTGAACTCATTCTCTGAAATATTTACGGAAAAGCAGCATTGTTAAACTTGATTGTTTATTAAAAAGGAATTAAACAATTCAAGTAATATAAAGTATCTAGTGTATCAGTAATATTCACTCTATTAGAGATAGAACAGAACTATTTGGTTCATTGAAAAATAAACACCTTTCATCAATATTACTGCGCATTGAGTTAACATCTGTTACATACATATATAATAATATATTATATTCAGCAATAAAGATTTGAATAGAATTGAATTGAAGTTTGGAAGAGCAGAATGAATAAATTAATATTCATTCCCATTACGTAATGAAGAATTAGAAGAACAGAGATGACAATCTGAATAATTATGTCAGCAAAAGACACATAAGTAAAGATGTGATCAAGATAAAAGTCACACACATCAAAATACTATTATGTTGAAGGACATTTTGAAAATAAGAGTTTTATTTAAAAAAATAACCGACTTCACTAAAAACAAATTTAATTTAATTTTCCAAAATTCCATGATCAGATCTCAACTTGGTGACTATGGGACCATTTAGGAATCCTTTCCAACCAAAAAATAACTTTTCAAATCGGTTGGCAAGCGACGAAGTTATGCGCGAAGAAATATTTAAAAAAATACAAACATCCGAATTGAGAAGTTCCTCCTTTTTTGAAGTCGGTTAAAAAGTCAAACCATTTGGCCACTTCTGGATAGAGTGAGAGAGAGTGTTAAAGTTTTACTGACACATCCGTGTTCCTTCAGTTGCCCTTTCCGTTCCAGAGCAGCCCTACTGCTCCATGCATTTAAGAACCATTAACCTTACCATCATCAATATACCTAGTACTCGTAGCAATATATGTTCACCTGAAATACACTGTCACGTCATGCTTGTAATCGGGCGTCGTCAGTTGAGACTCGATACCTAATTGCCAGTGGCTTATTTCAATTAATATTTTTTAATTACTCTTTTTTTTCATTATTTATTTAAATTGTGATCATATAATAAAAGCGACAAGTTTATAACCAAGATTTTTGTAACTCATAATATTATGAATTAAAAGTGTCCATCTGACCAGGGAGTTTCTAGCACGTTCTTCTTCATAGATTTCTACGCTTTGGAACGTGCAATTTAGCTTCACTTTTTTGACTGACCGACATTTCAACAACTCAAAAGCGCCTGTAAATAGATATTTGAAATAAAAGTTTCTGATTTCTGACTCGTTATTTCAGATAACAGTAAAAAATAAATCAATGAAACTCTTCCATTGATTAATTTGTGAAAATGGCATTGAAATTTGTACTTTATACAATACGTTATCGCCGTGTTCACGTAACTCCATGCCAGCAAAGTGCTCGTTACGAGAACAATCAATGATACTTCTAGCATTTTTTTTTCAACGATTTTAATTTTCAATATTAAAGAAGTTAGACCAACTTGTTTAATTCATTTAACCCCAAGCGAACGCCGGATTTTACTCTCTCATTGTCTTTCTATTGTGTCTCTTATTACAGTTGGTATTCGAAGCGTTAATTGAAAATTGGAATTGTACTTGAATAAATTAATCAACTGTTTATAATAGATATTCAGAAACGTTTATTTCAAACTAGCAACCAGCCCCGGCTTCGCTCGGGTAACGGTATTTCTCCACTATTTAATGGATGTTATTATACCTTACTCTTAAATCACTCTATCTATTAAAAAAAAACCGCGTCAAAATCCCTTGCGTAGTTTTAAAGATTTAAGCGTACATAGGGATATAGGGACAGAAAAAACGACTTTGTATAAAACAAATTCTACTATGTAGTGATAGAGCAATCACAAGCACTTTTGATTTGTCAAAATTTCGTGCAGTCAAAAAAAAAGTGAAGCTAAATGTTTTTAGTTTTCTAGCGGTGAAAAAATTTTCGCAATCAGACCAGTTGCTGAGATTACCTCCAACAAACAAACTTTACCTCTTTATAATATTAATATACTGTAGTACTTACATATAGACTGTAAAATATGGTATTATGGATAGATATCTAATTAATTCATGCTACTATAATAAATAAGCAATCAATTATTATGAGCCACCTTTAAAAGATGTGAAAGCAACAAACATACAAATACGAAACTAAACCGATTATTACTTTCACATAAAGCTAGATTCGGCTAGGTCAAAATATACGGTCATGATGTCTACTTTCAACATGGTTTGAGTTACTCGAATGTTCTAAACTACTGAAACTGCCGCGAGCTGATACAAACCAATTTTGAATTATATGTGAATAATAATTAGCTATCATAATAATTATGTAGGTATGTCAAAGTGTTTAACGTACCATTACTTGGGGAATTAAAAACACATATTAAAAAAACCAAGACGTAGATCGGAGATGAAGAATTTTTTTAAAGCGTTTGCTTTGCTTCAAAAAAGGGTGTAGTGGGAAGGCGTGTAAAACTATTACTGACTAAAACCACACCTGAATCCTTCAATTGTCTTTTGCGATCTAGAACCACGGGTTTCCTTTTCATAAATTCCCCGCGGCTCTAGCAGGCATCGGCTCTACTAGCAGGGCAGGGTTTTACTGATCTCTTTGTAGGTCTTAACACTTAGGTTTGTATGGTTTACAGAAAAATCGGTATGTTAATACTACAATCAGATTTCACAGAGCCTAAACCATTAAAAAATGGCAAAAGCACTTATCGATGTACTAAGAAGCCCGTAACAAAATACCACTGTTTTCCTTTTCAGCAAAACCAACATCAAACCTAAATCTAATGTAAAACAATATTGTGACAGCGAAAACACCCATAAGGAATACTCGCGAGTAAGTAAACAAACCCGACACCTGACATGATTCTGTAATCTGGCGTAACAGCCAACTGCCTACCTAATCGCTTAAGGTGTTAAGAAATGGAAAGTTCTATCGCAACGGTGGCAAGCGGCGGCATGGCGGCAACACAGCGAGGCGGCACTTGGCACAAGCGGCACCATTGTTCACATACGGGCGAGCATGTAACGCGGCGTGTCATTGTGACTGATACCCACCTCTGAAACAGTGTAAAAACCTCAACAATGCCGCTATTAGCCAATCCAAGATGACGTTTATACGCGTTTGTGAGAACTAATGGCAAAAATGTACTCTTACTTAATGTATGCACTGCGCATACTTGGATGTGGAAACTGGAAACAAGTCACATATGTATACGGAAAGCTAAGGAAATGAAAGAAAAAACCCAACATAGTTTACTTTCACAAGTCGTTAATGTCGCGAGGAAAATCGATTACTTTAAATTGGTGATAGAATCTTACTGACCTATGAACCTGTTCTATTAGAATTTATTACTACTTTCGATTAGTCAAGAAGTGATTGAGAATTCGCATGTCTATACGGAAATGCTGAACATGTATTTCGAGTCTGAGATGTTCAAAGTGACAGGTCACAAACATATTCACACCACATCACACATAAACTACCACCGGAAAGTAAACACACAGTGTCAATCTATCACCACTTAGTAACACATTTCCTGTAAAACAAATCAACAATAATATCTTATCTATCTTCAATGAAAGTGTAAGTTAATAAGAACAGAAACAGAAAACTGTTTTGTTGTGATATGTTAATTAGGTTACGACACTCAAACAAAACGATACGTTTTAGCGAGAGCATTGTGAATGTACTACTATGCTTACACTACTCGTATAACAAAGAGCTAAGTACTGGACTGATATCCGAGAACAGTAAGAAATTCAGTAAACGTTGGTATTGAAAAAACACCTCGAAAGCAATTTCAAACAATAGTAAAAAGAGTAGAACTTAATACTCTTTTTACTATAGTTCTCACTAATGATTGAGGAATTAATTCCTATCCACCAGTAGCTTTAATTGAACCTTGACCACAAATCAAGCACTAAACGATTCAATCAAAATATTTCAAATGCTCTGAAACAAAATCCAATTCTCCTAATTGGTCTCGTGTGTGACTGACTAATACTAATTCGTTATGTGTCAATTGTTTTGAGGTCACACGACGTTCACAGCTTGAAACCCAAACATTTACCTTATTAAGCAACTGGAGAAGATTCTTCTAAAATTAATTCGATATACATAATTGCAGAAGAGATAGGCGTTACTAAATGACATAAATAGTGTGTAATAGATAATGTAACGATAGATGAAGAAATAGAGACATGGCTGATATCGACGAAGATTGCTACCGAAATAAATTACAAATTAACACTTGTTAACGTTACCTAACATATTATATCGCTTGCTAAATTCATTTGACAAAACAAAAAGAATGCCGAAGTTGATAATGTGAAAAAGAGTAACGTACTTATGGAGGTCATATCGCTGACAGAGGTAACTGTAGTTGATAGTCTTTTTACAATACTGCATCTAGAATTCGTCAGTCAATTTTATACGCAATAGCTGTCACGGAAATCAGTCCAAATTTAGAATAATCTAGTTCATCGATTGGAGTCTTTCGCTCACAGCCCGACTTCCGATCTCCGAAATTTTACAAAGCTTTGTTTAATCACTTACTTGATTTCGTAACTTTTCTTTTCGTTCAAAGACTTTCTTTAGTTTCATGACTGTGTCTGGTTTTGTTCCAATTAGCAGGATCATTTATTATTGATTATGTTATTCTGAACTTTGTATCCTGTACATCAGTTTTTGCATTACTACAGCTTTTTATTTTTACCGCCTACAACTTCTTAATTTCCAATCATCTCTTGTAACAAGTACATAGCTATCCAACGTGGTAATTATGTAACATTTTTTACATTGACATCGATGTGGATGAATTTTTAGAAGCCTTTTAGAGTTCTTTTTTGTGCATATTATTATTTTCAGTTTGTATATTATCTTTTAAATTATATATTTAATAGTTTAGATGGTTATAACTAGTTATATAATTAATAGTATATTATTAAATACCTTCAACAAGATCAAATTAGCCTTCAAAATCATCTTTCACACGCGAAACATTTGCAGCTTGTCTCTTCTGCGTCTGCGCCGTCGGAAGTTCTTAATTCGAAATTATGTGAATAGTTTCTGCTGAACAATCGTTAATTAAATATTTGATAGATGTGAACGTTTTTGTCTGGAACATTCAAAAGTTCAACGTGCGAACAGCGGCCGGACATTCACTGTTTTTGTTGCCTGTCATTGTAGTTTTTGCTTAGACTGTGATGTTATATCTACCTGTTATTTTGATGTTATTACATAGGCGATCAAGCGATCGTAATGGCAGGATACTATGATGTAGGTACTCAACTGTTAAAAGCATATCTTTAAATAACCTGGGTTTTATCTTGCCTTACAAGATTTTCAATTGTTTTTATGACAAAACTATGCTGTGCATAAGAGAAATTACATCATAAAATTAATCAGTTTCTAGAAAACATTTAATCCTTCTCAATGTATTACGTATTTTAGCCATTACCTACACTTACTAATTACAATTCATATCTCTGTAGCTTTAATCCTCGTTTCATTTGATAACAAAATAAAAATATTGACTCTATCAGCATTCAGCTGGTTATCTGTTCTACAATATTGAATAATAAAAGATTAATTTTGTCACTCGCAGTCCGTGAATATTTGTCGCTATTTATGCACCCTTCACTTTTGCAACGCACAACTGCTATAAAATGGTCATTGCCATATTTAATTCAACCTTTATTGTTTCATTTACTTCCAAAACGATACTGTAAGTATTAATTTGGATTTAATTTATTCAACTGCAAACCTTTTTATTTCTTAAGTTTGTTAACAGTATAATTATTAAATTCAGTGCATGCATTCAAAACATTATGAAATCAGAACATTATTAATTACTAAAACTATTAATTCGAAAGAGGTCATTTACTATCGGAATCGAGGGCGATCATAAATTAGAAATACAATAAACTTTTATGATGACTGATTGACGACAGACAACAGATGAGTCACTGTTGACTCTGTCTCATTGATTTATTGACTGAGGATGTGACAACATTCATAAGTAAGCGAAATAGCGGAATAAAAATGTGCTTACTGTAGAGCACGGAATCACCGCGATGCCACTAACTGAGAAAAGCTATTAGAAATATATATAATAATAATATTTCCACGTAATGTGCACTGAACTTCAATTTTAACAATCATAGTCTGGGTAACTTATGACACACTTCCTTACATATTATATAACAAATTCTACCACCGCGTCCGACTGTTCGTGATAAACCTGATGAACGATTTTTCATGCAATAGACTTCTAACTAATAGACAGAGAAAGGTTTATATTATATAGTAGAGTGAAGCCGATAATTTTAAGATTTGTTACATCTATACTAAGCTGGGGCAGGTACATAATATATAGTAAGTGTTTCTGCTCAATGTGCGCTAAGCCCAAATTTGGACTATCACAGACATAGCCAGCACTGTCATGTGACATAAATTTCTTTGAGCAAATGACAGACTTAATTTATATAACTAGCTTTTTCCCGCAGCCTCGTCCGCGTACATAAAATATAGCCTGCTAGCTTTGCCCGCGGCTTCGCCAGCATACATAAAATATAGCCTATGTCACTCAGAAATAAAGCAGCTTTCTATCGGTGAAAATTTGTTAGCAATCGGACCAGCACTTCCAGAGATTACCTGCTACAAACAAAAACAGAAAAAAACTTTACTTCATTATAATATTAGTGTACTTAAAATGTTTTTTTTCCAAGACGGTGTCTCGTAGCTCTGTGGTTTACAACAGAGACTACTTGAAGACGATGACCGATGATCGTATCGATGACGATTACAATGTAGTGGTTTGTAAGCAATGTGCCACGGCCATGTGTAATTACGTTGATTCCATTCATCTGTTCGTAATGCGTAGTGCGCACCCGTAGTGCCTGACCACGGATGCCTTGACTTAGCACTCTACACTGACAAAAGAATTGCTGAATATACAGAATGTGAGCATGGTGGCGCAGTATATTATATACAAATAACATATTACTGGCAATTTCTGAAAACTTTGTTTACATATTGTGTAGAAGGGCCACAAAAAGATATAAGAAATATCATATTTATCTTGTTCTACTTATTTTACTCTAGATGCTTTTAACGTGCAAGTCTTTCTACATCGTTCTTATAAATATATATTATGTGTAATGGCGTAAAATGATGGCATCATTAATGTTGAAATTACACATTACTATTTATTGATTTGAAATTGTGTCCGCGGCGTCTCTTGCGCATTCCTCTCCAATTCTCCATAGAGAGCTTCGCTATGTAATATATTATAACAGCTTCATCTTTTTCTTGTTTAATAACTGACCGTCCCTGACATTTCAAAAGTGCCTATAAATGGCTTAATTGAAATAATTGTTTCGATTTTTTTTTTTCATTTGTTAATTCCTGCGTCTTATCAACCAAGTTATACCAGTCTTCGGTCAGTTAGCTTAATTCAATAGTCTTATCTTTATAATCTAGCCATCCACGCCCACTTCTAAATCTCAACATAGACCTATGATTTTTCATTCATTTATTAATATTTTTTCCATTCAAAATGATCACGTAGATAGCGTAGGCTTCAGTAGGAGTTGCATGACAATCAACAGATAAAGGTCTATCTAACAATTAAGTATGACGGACTGGCCTCGAATATACGACCACTTCCAACGGCTAGACAATGCTAGTACTAGGACAACAGTCGACGATTGTTTTAATGTTTGGCTAACATTATTTACGGACTATAAACGTCTAGTACAATTTGTCATAGTTCCTAAAATGTAAACGTAGAGAATTATGTACGTATGTACCAATACGAGACGGTTGGTTGGTGGTTTTAAAAATAAATTCAAAGAACCTCTTCACACGTGATGCCAGCCTGGTACTAAAATATTTCACAAGTTCGTTACGGATATTATTGATGTCTCTTGCGCAAAAACTATAATTGTATCAGTAACTTCTTTAGTGAAACTCACGTAAGTAAAGACAAGATACGTGCTGGATAGCTTAGAAACATGTTATCGCACTATCTAGAAGTACTTTGGTGAATAGGCACTTCGAGATTTAAAACTTGATATGTAGATGGCCTATACTAATTTTGTAAGGACTAAAATAGTTTGTAAATATGCACGCTTTTTTGTAGGAAGTGTTTGTCTGTATGTAGGAAAGAGGAAACGACATTATTACTGTTTCTCATTGGGATAGGGCACAAGAGCGATACCAGGGGAAAAGCTTGCTACTTAAGTACAATGATTGAATAATAGTTGCTTACTGGACCTTTTTATTTAAACATTACAGCATATGCTGAGATAGGAGCCTTCTTAACCTCAAACAGGTCTTCTCTTATTTCATTATTATGTCGTTATTTTATATTATATAACCGAGTAATTAAAAATTTATTTTTATTTTATTATTTGTCATGTCTGAGTTTCAATTTTATTTTCCTGTCATCATTTCCATTGGCCACGCAGTGACTATGCGATTTAATGCCCTCTCTAACAAAGGCTCATGTCCAGGCGTGGACGTCGCAGTCCAAATAGTAATCTATTCGACTCGCCCATTTCCTTCATGTAAAGATAAACACGCGAATTGTGCGCCCGCCTATATCCACATTGTTACATTATGTTCGAGGAATGCCGACAATCGCGGAATGAGACATGAAAATGTATGAAAAAAATCGGCCAAGCGCGAGTTGGACTAGCGCACGAAAAGTTCCGTACCATTATCTAGACAACATCGGACACTACCTTTATTATAACTATCATTAATATCAAGCCAAAGTCGTCCAAAAAGGACGTTTTCATTACTCATACTCTGAAAGTAGGTCTGAAATTGCCTGAGGAGCGGGCTGAAAAGTATCACACTTTTCATCCCTAGGGAGTTTTACTTTCAACTAACAGCTGTAAAATTATTTAAAAAAAAACTAGGTCTATCTTCTTGTATTCGTAATGAAAAGCACAGTGCTTACCTCGGGGTTAAAGTTACTTATTTAGTCCCTCGAATTAGAGACCTCGCTGCGCTCGGCCGCCAACTCCTTCTCGGGACGAAATAAGTAACTTTCACCCCTAGTGTAACAATGTACACATGCCTACCTAATAATTATGTTTTCACAGAAGTCTATCATTTCATAAAACGATTGAAGTACCTACTTGTTTCTTTGATATTTCATATCGCATGTTACAAACCTGTTGTATGAAGCAAGAGTTATTTAACGACACACTATGATTAGTTTCCGCATTCGTTTGCCATCAATCCATAAACAATTAGTAAATAAAAATTCATAGACAATTCTAGAACTATGTGATGTAAGTAGTTACAGAACCTATGTACTGTATGATGATATTGTCTGCCTTCTCATAGGACAATAGACCTGCACATAGGTACCTATTGTTTGAGACAGCAGCTTATCTGCTTGTAAGCTGCCCAGTGGCCCCTGGATACAGGGCAAAGTACTTCGGAAACCCAGGTACCCTCCGTGAAATGATGAGCAACTTCCACAACACCTTCCTGGAAGAGCTGGGGTGGACTGAACATCAACACATCACATTTGTCTCACTCGTACGCAAAATAAGCGCATTAAGCGGGAGCTACATAGACCGCGACCGGCGTGACCCACGAGTACCCGTGGGCCACGCCTGATCTGTACGTCGCGTGAAGTTGCGTGGCATGGATCAAATGTAGCTCTACAAGTCTAGTTGTCATATAAAATATACGCGCCCAGACCGGTAGCGTGACCCACGTGTGTCCAATGTAGTTCTACAGTTTATAGTCGGGGAGTTGCAAACACCAGCCCATAATACAATATAATACTTATTGTTTAATATAGGCTCCTGCCTATATTAAACAATAAGGCAGAGACATAATCACAGATATATGTCATGCTAACTTAGGTCTACATTCTACAAGATATCGCATATCGATATTATTAGCGCAAAGCCTGTGTCGTGTTTTCAAGGAAAACAGGTACTTACAAAGAGTATCGAAATCTGAGCCTTTGGAATAAAATAGCACTTTATTGAACAGAATTATATATATGAATATATTTATTTAACACTAGCTTTATTTCGCTCTTTAGCTCTTGCTGCTTGTTCTAGAAAACCCGTACATTCTCCTTGGAAAGATTTAACGTAAAGATGTCACTCAGAGATGTGGTTTCTTTATATCAGGGAAAGAATATAGTTCTACTTCTTTTAAATAAGTAACAAAAGATCAGACTAGTCCATTATGGTGGAAAGGTTCTGAAGTGATGAGTACATAGGAATCGGAATACGTAGCTCTGGAAGGCCTTCCACAAGGTGAACTGATAGCCTCAAGAGGGTCGCGGGAATCCGATGGGTGCGAGACATAAAGGAGCGGGCGTTATGGCGACGCTTGGGGGAGGCCTACGTACAGCCGTGGACGTCTCTCGGTTGACATAATGATGATGAAATCTCATAATTATGATGACGATGACGACTGAGCAAAGTCATATGTGTTGTGAGTGAAATTATGTAAGATAATTAATTTCACGTGTTAAAATAAGTGGTCTCTGCTAGACGTCATAACTCTGTCTGTAGATACATGCACTATTACTTACCTAACAAAACTAAAATAGTAATAAATTAAATTTCAGAACATACATATAACATCGTTTGTGAATGAGATGTAGTTCAACGAAAATATGATTTATATCACGCTGCGAGTTCATTCATAAAATTGAGGTTGTGCAAACAATAATGAAAACAGATGTAGTTGAAGAAACATTGATATGAGTACTCGTGCTTTAAAATAGATGGACTATTTATTTATAGGAAAGTAGCTGTGCCCTGTGGTGTTAACGTGCGTCTATGGTTATTACTGTGCTTCTAGTGGTTGTAGTGTAAAGTTGCTAATAGCCATCATTGATAAATGAGCTATCTAACATTCAAATATTTTTTCATTACTGATTACGCTCGGCCGCCAACTCCTTCTCTGGACGACATAAGTAACTTTCACCCCTACTGTAACAATGTACTATTTCATTACTCATACTCTGTAAGTAACTAAGTAATTCTGAAAGTAGGTCTGAAGTTGCCTGAGGAGCGGGCTGAAAAGTATCACACTTTTCATCGCTAGGGTGTTTTACTTTCAACTAACAGCTGTCAAATTATTTAAAAAAAAAAAACTAGGTCTACCTTCTTGTATTCGTAATGAAAAGCACAGTGCTTACCTCAGGGTTAAAGTTACTTATTTAGTCCCTCAAATTAGCGATCTCGCTACGCTCGGCCGCCATCTCCTTCTCGAGACGAAATAAGTAACTTTCACCCCTACTGTAACAATGTACTATTTTATTACTCATACTCTGTAAGTAACTAATTTAGTCCCTCGAATTAGCGACGTCGCTACACTCGCCCCCAACTCCTTCTCGGGACGAAATAAGTTACTTTCACCTAGGGTAACAATGTAAACTATTTCAATTCGAGTGTACTGCAGTATTCCTGAAATTAACGCGTTCAGAAAAGCAAATTCTTCAGCTTTATAATACTTTAGTAAGAAGTATTGATATATCTTCTATAATAATGCTATTTCTATAATATGCCGTCATGTTCGATCTGTTTGGGGTTGAGTTTTAGGCTCAAGTGCTCATACACTATTTAAAGTTATATCCAAGCACTTGACACTTCAAGTAACCCGAGCGCTGGCTTTTACCTCGAGTGGCCAGTCTTTTGGACACACTGACAGCCGACAGTGATACGCCTGAATTTTTAGAAGCCATAAGTTAAAATAGATTAAATAAAATTAATGGAACTGAAACTAGATTATTAGAAAATGATTGCTAAAATAAGAATTAGAACTCAAGAAAACGACGAAAGAATTCTAATTCCGTCAATTTGTTTGCTTTTTTGCTGTTTTTAAATCAGTTATATTAATTCCATAGAAAATGGCACGTTTCTTGTACCCTAGATCTTTTTTTACATCTATTTTACACTTTTGATTATAGAATTCACGACTTACCCATAATGATTTGGAACAGTGGAAGAATATTTTAAAATGGTACTTCCTATCGCACCGTACCACGGCTTGTCACGCAGTCTGATACCAAAAACCCTACCACGAGCTCACGTTTGACGACCTAAACTGAACTATTAAAGGGATGGAGCTATATAGGGTGTATAGCTCCATCCCTTTTTCCCGCTCGCACACCTGACATGACACGTCAAGGTAAAACAGCAGATCCTGCTGAAAATAGGTTGAATTTATTGAATGAACACTCCAATCAAGTGTTTTGTTTTTGCCTCTTCTGGAGCTTGAACTTACAGTCAGCTTTATTCAAGGCTAAAAAAACGTTTTACAATCAATTTATCATATATAACTTCACCGCCCAAGCCGCCCACTGCTAAACATTTTTGACAACAATTAATTGTTAAAATCGAAGTTTCAACATAACTATGACTAACACTGAAGAATGTATTTTATCTTCTACAAATACACAGGAAGATATCTCCAGGCAGTACTGCGAAATGATCGTAACAGTAACCGTGATCCCCGCAAAGGACAAACTGTAGGAACATTGTGGGTTTTAGTCAGTCTGATAATCCCTCTCGATCCACCCAGAGCGAGCGACGTCATTTGCTGATTTTTCACGTAAATAAAGACAGCCAGATCTATCCAAACACCTAACCAAACCGAAGGCTTTACCAAGTCAATAATCTACAATAGTTAACGCTAGTAGAAAATTTCAAATGTATGGTAATGACATCAACATTAAAAAATAACCAGAGGAGTGGAGTTGCAACCCAGGGTCGATCTTTTATAACTCGAGTACCTGCCCAAGAGATAACCCACAGAACAAAGGAATCATGCTTCTGTTCTGTGAGATAACCCAACTAACTCTAAGTCTGAGCAGGGTAGGTTGGAGTAAGTGGCTTGACATTGACAGTTGAACTCTATGTTCGCGTTCAAATATACCACCGTAGAGTATTTACCCTATGACGACATTAGAGTTATTATTATTATTTTGAAGATAAGGGGCTATGCATCTCCCGTAGTATAGGAGATGTAGTCACTGCGACCTAAAAGATCTATTGTGACTCGCCACCTTGTTAGAGTAACTCTTTTAGCCGGGAGGCTTCCAGGAAGTCTAGAATACTCCTAGCTTTAAGAGTTTTAATTTCCTCCGGGCGAATAATGTGTCGGCCCAGATGGATACTCCGTTTGTGGATAAGGGGCCCGCATTCACACAATAGGTGCTTAGGCGTCTCCCTCTCCTGATTACAGTACCGGCAAACATCAGTCTCACTCAGTTTCATGTGAAATTGCCTGTTTAATTTGCAGTGGCCGGTTAAGGCGCGGGCTATCGCACACATGTTCGTCCTGCTAAGCTCAAGAAGCTCGACAGTTCGTTTTTGTGAGTAGCCTTCTATAAGAGATTTGGCGTGTAGCAGTCCTGGTTGTGACAACCAGTGCTTTTTTGAATCGCCAAATAGGTTGCCCTTAAGGGTCTGCATAGCCTGGTTCTTTGAGATACCACAGAAAGGTTCTGGTCCTATCTGATGACCTTGAGCCCCAGTCCTTGCAAGTTCGTCGGCTTTTTCATTGACATTAGAGTTAACTCTAAATTCAAATTTAAACGCAGGGCAGATATCTTTTAGTCTAAACATAGCAAAGTGATTTTACAGCTCCTTAGGCCTTGTTCATCAAAAAAAAAAAAAACATTGAAAACTTTCCGATCAACAAACTCGCCAAAACAAACAGTGATTTACCGATACATCAACAAACTGAAGCGTGTGTACGCGTATTACGATTACGGCCGAGCAGCGGAGAGCTATGGCTGCTATGGGAAATGTTCTCACATTCGCAGCGGCCTCGCATTTCACTTTCTTGCAATTAGGCCGGCCTGCCTAATTACTTCGTCGCCGACTAACGATTACACGTCTCCACTTACTAGCAGCGTGTCAACAAGCGAGTTACTTAGTTGAATTATGTGTTATTGTTTGTTAAGACAATCTTGGCACATCTGTATGAGCATGCTGATAATTGAAGATTTTATATTCCGACCACCCTGAAGGCATGGAAGGTGAAGAGAGGATTCACAGCTGAAAGACGTCACTGCACTGCTGGACATAGGCCTCCCCCAAGTACCACAACGTACAGCCCTGTGAATCTCGCATCCATCGCATTCCCGCGGCTCTCATCTGATCATCAGTCTATCTTGTGGGAAGCCTTGCAACGCTGCATCTTTCGGTGCGCGGTCGCCACACTAGGACCGTTCGACCCTATCGATCGTCTGTTTCACGAACAATATGCACTGCCCAATGCTACTTAAGTTCGGCGATTCTTCGAACTATGTCCGCGAAATTGGTTCTGCTGCGGATATCTTCATTCCTAATGCGATCACGATGCGAAGATTGATTTACAGAATTAAATTATAAAACATGTTTCGTTCATTACGAGACGTATCCTATCAACGTAGTTTATCGGCACGGTTTTCGAAATGGTATAGCGATTGGCTGCTGCGTATCGCGGATTCGATTCTTGCACAAAACTAATATTTATATGACCTACATATGACAGTAAGGTATTTTGGTGTCGTATGTTTGTAAACACACCTACGATACAGAATCAATTCCTCGTGGCGGACAACGGATAAAATTAAAATTAATTTACTAACGACAAAATTAATAAAATACTAATTTTTTAAACGTAATGCTTTAAAGCGAATTTATTTTACTCACGTTCATGTCACATCAAAGAATTTCCATGAGTAACTAGGAGTCGAAATCAATGTCACTACAAGTAGCCACAACAGTTGCTCGTTAAATCCCTGATTTGTTGATGGCATATGCAGTAAAACACGATGATCCTACTCACGTACCCCTGGCCGAATTGTTCACAGAACAACCTTGCTTCACAACATTCGTAGTTTATGTTAATAACAGTAAGTAACACAACCCGTTGACCGAGAAGGACATTACTGTGTACGCCATTCTCTTGGCTAATTACATAACTGTACCATCCTCACGCTGTGCTGGTATGACACGAACATCTGTGTGATACTTTACAACGACGCCATGAGCAGAATAATAGAACAACTTAGCAGACAACATGATAATGAATAGGTTTATCAAACTGACACACTCAATTTAGATTCTGGACTTAAGTAGGTCATTAAGAATAATAAGTAGATGAAAAGAATTAAAGCAACATTCCGTGCGAAATTAACGCGTCTTTCAACTTACATTTTTCAGGCTGAAGAGTTGATTCGTAACAGATTTATGACAACTCCAAGGAAACATTTCGCGTAAATACTTGTGGTGTTGGATTTTTATTTGTTGTTTGGTATTCGGGACTATTACGTGCGTGACCCAAAACTGCCTGTGTGAGTTTTCATCATGTCAAAACGAGAGGAACAGACGGCCGTGTCAACTTTCTCCGCGCGATCTATTTCAGGCCGGTGGCATCATTTTTTAATCATCCCGTTTACGGGGCACGAACATCTGGGAGAACACCATTGTCTAGATTTTATGTATGCACTGACGTCACAGAATGTTTACATGTGTTAAATGTGATGCGAACGGTAATGTACGCAGTTTATTGACTGTAGCTATGATGAGAGAATAATGTGTGAGTTTCGACTTTCACACAATCTCCGACCATCATCCACTTGGTATTGGAAAGGATAAACAAACATGATGCACCTGCGCGACAGTGTGAATGTGTTCGGAAACCGTGGTTTCTTTGAACGTCGTTTAAAATTTTATTTAGGTTTTATAAAAAAATACAATAAATAAACTGAGTCAGATGTAAAATACAAATTAAATGGATATATTTTTGCTCACTCAAACTAAAGCGGTCTAAGTATCACTGGCACGAAATGTAATAACATGCCACAACCGCTAAGTATCTGAAATAAGATCAAATAGAATGATGGTTTTATGATTAAATAGAACATCGCCCATGAGAAAAAAAAAACACTTTTTGATCTAACATTTAGGTACTTAAAATACAGAACCGTCAAGCACTAAGATTAGGATCTAGTTCAATGTCAAACAGTCACCTATCACTTCCTATTATTTCAAAATAATATGCTAAGACACATTTAAAATCGTGTCGCATGTGCCCCTGAAAACCGTTCAGTCGCTAACAAGTCTAACAACAGATTTCACGCTTTATTAAACATCAAAGAGTTTCCTCTCGATTAGTTCTGTAATCGATTGTGAGCCTATTCTGAAGCCTATCCTTATTTATATGAGCATTGCATCATAAAATCATTAAGCAGGTTAATATGGCCTACACAAGCAATAAATTACCCTAGAAAAGTCTATGGAAAAATCTAACTATTCACATAGTTTCAGGGTTTTTCCATTCATTTTCAACTTAAGGTTTTATGTCAAACATTTCATTACAAAGATAAAAACGCAATCAATTCACCTAGCTCCAAATATAGTCAGTATCTACCAACATAAACAGAAAAATTATCCGGAAATAAGCGTAAACATTTTCCGGTAAATAAAAATCATCCGGTATTACAGCTTTTACTGGTTTAACAATTATTGCACTTTTTGTACAGAGCTTATGCGACAAGGTAAAGAAACCCACCCTGGGGTAAAAGAGATCCCCGGGGCCCTGGAACAATGACAAATAAGGATCAGGAGTGGATTTTTAGTCAGTAAAAGTCTGATCTGACTATCTCCCGCTCCGTGTAAGAGCAGGAGATGTCATTGGATGATTTTCCCACCTAAGAAAAATGCGACGAGAAAAAATAAGCTGAACACGCTATATGAGTTTATAGAAAAAAAGTAATCGAATTTTTTTCATTATTGTCGGCAAAAAGTGGTATTTTTTGTAAAAAATCGATCTAAACCGTGGAAATTCTACTCTAGATTGTGTTCGTGTGCAAAATATTGTAAGCAAGAAAATTACAGCTGATACATTAAAAAACATATAAAAAAAAACAGAAAAAGCATATCAAACTAAACTAGTGAAAACAAATTTTCCACTTCGTAAACAACACTTGTGAACATGTGGCTCCATCACGTACACTAGTTGACGAAGCCCACGGTTCAACGGTCACACGAAGGCCTCTCTACAGATGTTAATTAAGGCCATGTTACCACAAAGTTGTTTCCTATAAAACAATCACTACAACCATTATGGTTCCAAACCGTTGTCCGTATTTCGTGCAAGCGAAAATAAACAGTGACGTTCGCACTGCAGATGTAACTGAAAACCTATTTAAAAATCGTATTTCAGATTTTTTTTTTCTCCAACTGCTACACAATGATCTCAATATTTTGTGTGGAAATTTCCTTCAAAACTATTCGAAAATTGGCTGCAAACAGTCGTCAGTTTTCAGTTCCTTTTACACGAATTTTAACGACACTCGACGCGGACGTGATTTGACGATACCTCGTAATGGCTTATTAGTTCTAAACAATCGCAAATCAGCTTGAAGTGCCAAGTCAACCGCACTTAATAGCCATTTGAGAGCAGTTATAATCACGAGTATGTTGCCAAAATTTCTAATCTGGCACTCACGTTGCCAAAACAACAATGCCATATGACTTACACATTGTGTTTTCAATGAGTTGATATACGTATTGTACTGTATTGTAATATCAAGCTACTTTCTAGTATTTAAACTAGGCCTTAATTATTAATAAGAATAGAAATGCATCCTACTTTATCTTTTGTTTGTCTTTTTACCGATAAATTGTAATGAGAAACTGGTTCTTAGTTCATCTTACGACATGTCCTAAGATGTTTGGGAGCTCGCCAAGTAATAATAGTAACATATGATAATATGTTGTGTCTGTGAAGTTGTGCTTCCACTTTAGAGCTTTATTTAGCAACTCTATGAAAGCTATGTTTAGAATAAGATGCACCAACAGTGAAGTAACCTCAGCATAGACTTATTTTGGATACCCTGCGTCCTCTCTCCCGAATGCAAATACAATATCTTTTGGACAAACAATATGTGCAATCTATCAACATTTAATTCTGAATAAAGTGTGCAATAACATAGAATCATTAATAATTATTATCACAATTACAAGCAATTTAAATATTTTAATCATAATATTTAAATTGAGCTTCACTGTGCGGCTAACCGATCTCACATCAGAAGCACTCTACATAATAATGTCTATAATTTAAATACATACTTGTAGTCCAGTGATATCTTCGTCAAATGTTTTCCGATGTTGATGATACTTTTTTAATTTAGAAAAACTAGACCTTTAGGTATCGATCCCATTTGAATTTGATAACGTACTGATAAACAATTTTGAAAATAGGTCATGCAACAATTCAATAAATGTTAGCAAATCTTCCGGGATTATTGCAACCGCACGTCTCTTTATTTTTAACACCATTTCATAACATACTCGTAACATCACCGCAGTACGCACTGTAAATTTAGTCCGTACTCATCCGCAGTCCTAACTCGCCCGCTTTTTTAGCTTAGTCCGTACTCATCCCCAATCCTAACTCGCCAGTTGTTTTTATGTGCCTTTTAGCTACAAGGGTACAGCCGGAAAAGTGCTACGATGTAGAAAATAAATACTAATCATGTATAAATTTTGATCTTGATCTTTTTCCTATGTATTTTTTAACAAAATAACCTACCTACTTAGTTTTCGTGCAAATAAGTAAGCAGTTATTAATTTATTAAATAATTCCTAGAAATTTTACAATAATCCTAAAAATTGGTTTAAAAATACCTAAGATAAGAAAGAAGCATTTCTTCCTTTTGGCATTACGATACGGCCCCAGTGCAACTGATAACAAGTCTTTTTATGTATGAGTATGTTACTGCAGCTTACCAGGGGAAGGATTTTCATGGGAAGTTTAACGTAATTTTGAAATTGTAAAAACCAACGGGGATTATCTTTTTTGTATAACGTACACATAGAACTTTAATTATTGAGATTTGCGATGATGACTTAACACAAATAAATACAAACCATACAAGCACTTTTTTCACCATCAGTACTTTTGTGCCTTTTAGCTATACATTATGTATAAGTAGAAAGGGTAAATATACGGACTGGGCAAGTTCAGGAAAATCAAGAAACATTATTACAAATAAAATAAAAAAATATTTTAAAATATACAATATAACTTTCAAGTTTAAAGTCAATGTTTCAAGTTTATTTATTTTTTAGTAAAAAATAACTTTTTTTAAGCACATGTATATTTGCAGAAAGTATCTAGTAGACCCAGACCTAGATATTCGTAGTAATTAAATTAATAATAATATGAAGACAACTTTAATCAAATTAACTCAAGGAAAGTTTACAACGTGCAAGTGATTAAAACATATTTTAAAAATAGAAACAAAAATTAAATTATAAATCAGTAGAACATCAATAATTTTATAGGTTCACTTTCACACTCGTCTGATGGCATGGAAATCGCAAGTCCGTATCCTTTCACTACATTTGCATAACGAAACTAATGCGTTGCATCTAGCACTCAAGTCGCGACTGGTTCGAATGATTTTTTGTCACATAGTGTGACCATCAATATATGCAAATCATCCTCGGTGATATATTGAAAGTTTAAAAGTTACAGTACCCGTTAAGGCCAACTAAATTATTGCCCAGACATTGGCAAATGAAAACAAATCAATCGTACGACTAAAAAGCAATGGAGCGGAAATATTCTAGCAAAGTTTTCTTTTTTTATTTTATTTTATAATTACTTTACTTATTCCGTAATTGTTGTCAAGAAAGTTTTGAATTGGCAAAACATTGATTCGATTCTAGACTCTGTAAAACGATTTTGAGTGAAATCTGTGTGCAAAGTAAAGCGTCAATTTATTTAAATGTTTTGAAGTTTCTGCTTCTACTTTGTATGCAACTATGCATGACTAAACAGAGCGAGTCACAAATAATTGATTTTCTTTCTTTCTATTTTTATGTCTATGTTTTAAAAACATATATAATACAATATTTAACAACCTCGGTATGGTTAAACTCTCTATCAACCATCTTCAAAAACGACAAAAACATTGAAATAAGTTAAGACCTGACAATGCATTATTAGTGTTCAGCAAAGATTGCTTACAAAAGATACCTTCAAAGATTGCACTGAGCGATGTGCGCGGACCACGTATTGCATGGAGTGCGCGTGCGCATGTCCAGTTGGCATTCGTAGGCCTTCGGACCGGTTCAACCGCTGCTTTAGATACAAAAAGTGATAGTCATCGTAGGTCCGAGACCTTAACTCGATCGGTACACAGGGGCGTAGCTACCGCCTTATATGTCGTTTCAATGCTATGCAATCAAGCGAATTTCGGGGCCCCTGTAGCCCAGGGGCTAAAAATTCTTAACATGTTATCCATAATCCTAATTTCTCATAGACAGAAATGAATGAATATTGACTACTCATAATATGATACTCTGTAAATAGTTTTTAGTACGCTCCTCTCGTTTTAGAATTTTCTACATACAAGACGACAATAAAAACTCAGCCTATTTTAGTAAGGTATCTTCTAAATGATCCATTAAATGAGCTCATTTTTATTTTTGAGGTCACTCAAGGCACATTTTTTATGCTAGTAGAAGCTATTTCGTACAAAAAAAAAATTTCAAAAACTTTTGATACAGGGCCCCTGAGGGCCTAACTACGCCACTGTCCGCACAGCTTTCTTCAATAACGTTCCCATGACAGTTGCTCTTGTATTTCTCTTCACTAGGTGCAGGTCAATGGCTAGTTTATATTGAAAGTACTCTGGAGAGAAGATTCAAGATGAAAAGACAAGGAGAGTCAACTAACGACTGCACACGATCGAACTAATTACGGCAGAAAAACAATACTAGATATTTTTACCGAAAGAAGTGTGAATTTTTTTTTTTTTATTGTTAGGTTAGGTTTGCGCTTGACCGCTATCTCACCTGATGGAAAGCGAAGATGTGATCGACGATGGAGAACCTAGAAGTAACCTATTCACTCTTGACTTAAAGATTCCCGGGTTGTAGCCATCAGGAAACACAGAAGGAATTCCACTCCTTAGCTGTACGGACAATGAATGACTGAGTTCCCAAAACGTTTTGTGCGTCTAGGTGGGATGTCCACGATGTACCGGTGATATATTTAAAAGTAAATTAAAAAAGCCCTACCTATGATATTGCAACACACCAGAATTTTACAATAGTTAGTTAGTTAGTTAGTTAGTTAGCCCATTTATGTCCCACTGCTGGGCGAAGGCCTCCCTCTCCCTTTTCCACACACGTCTGTCTTCGGCCATTGCGGGCCAGGTATAGGTACTTAAAATATCTTTGTATTTCAATTGTTCTTGAAAGTAAAATTCTTTAAACCTAAGAGACAAAATAATCAGCCAAATACAAGTAAAAGGCAACATTATAGGTAAAAGCGTATTTTCGACTATGATCATTGAATTTTTCTACAGCCTTGTCTTGACTATCCAAACAGACATCAATTCATAAACATAGCCTCGACAGTCATTGTCTAGTTAACACTACATTATACGGACACAGAAAAGAATTAGATTGAAAGTAAAATTCAAAGTTAATTTATTTACAGTAGAGACTGTTTCTTTCATTTCGACGTAACATTAGAACGCTTTATATTATAATACCTATACTTACATTTTTATCAAACTCAATAGGTAGCGAAATCTCTTAAAAAAATCTGTTTTTTTGAGTAGGTAACTAGCAGAAAACAAGTTCTTAAATTCTTGAATGTATGAAATTCTAATAGTAACATTTTAAAAAAAGGATAAAATTTCATTTCTTACATAATATAGCGAAAGCGCGGAAGTTACACAGTTTTGATTTTGAATTTAAATAACAAATATTTATTTTAACTTTAGTTTTATGCTGATTTTACAGCATTAGACTGTCTGAGCTTATACGTAACTTACTTTGTGGTTGTGATATCTGCACAAAAGAATGGAAACGATTATATTACCCCAGGTCTCACATAACACATACATTGTCTGGTTTAATTCTACATAATTATAATCAAAACATACCGTCCTATAAACTGTTAGTTTTATTCATCACCATCATCATTTTAGCTGAAAGACTTCCACTGCTAGGCATAGGCCTCCCCCGAAAGCAGCCACGATGACCGATCCTTTACATCTCGCCTCCATCGGTTTCATATCTTCTATCTCTCATGATTTCATAGATGATGCAACTCAAAACGACTTGCAGTCAATGCAACTCAAAAAGCTAGAAAAATTGCAGTTCAAAAATACAAAGATAATCGCCCTTTAATGGAAATAGAAACAACAGTTACATAATAACGTAACATACGACTCAGTCATCCTATAATTTATTACAAACTACATACTACACAATCATGATCTACCATTTTCCACTACCACCTACTTATTTATGATCTAACGTCCTCTATAGTTAAAAACATTATACGCACACAATGGCGTCGTCTATTTAACTATCGATCAATGAAATGGCACCAATCCAAACCACTAATCCGTTATTTACAAACATTGAAATAGAGTATGAACTATGAACATAGGCGCATACGCAGAAGCGACTCTTCAAATAGCTGAACAACAAAATGAAAGCAAGAATAAAAATGTAAAATTATACTCAATTGAAAATATATATGTATATTTCAAATTGAAACTGAAGCTTAAATCTTAGAAGTAGAAGTAATAAATCACTTAATTAAAACTCTTTTAATGAACGCATTGCTAAAAATACACAGCTCTTACAAGTGCCTATCATCAATTTTTAGGTGATTACCACATCATAACGCATGCCATAAAAATGAATGATGATACTACACACAGACTGTCTGTTGCAGATCTGGCAGTCTGTAAACAGACAGACTTCAGACAGAGAGCTCCACAGTTTTGGCACACACTTTGGAGATCAAGAGAAAAAATCGGAGCAATGTCAAAACATGAATGTCTATTAACTAACAGTTTTAAAATATATATCAAGTGCTTTACATATATATTTTAAAGTGCGATTCTGATTTAATAGCCTATATAAATCTGGTCCTCTTTATTGCTATTAGCAAGTCCAGCCAATTTGTCTTCGGTCTAATCACGCTAGTCGGCCGTCAATCACTATTTGAGCCACAAAATGTATGTCTAACTAATTTCAGTCAATGATTGTTTTGTGCCAAATCGTTTGTCAACAAATGATCGTTACCCAACCGTCACTGATGATATGAATACACGTGTTTTCGTCTTATTTTACGTATCATGTCACGAATGTGTGTCCAATTATATGGAGTACCGCAAGACACCCGCATGGAACGCCACTTAATCGTCCTCCTACCAACGTATATCGTTGCGACATCACTTTCTCTCGCAATTTGTCATTCTATCTATCATGAACGTTAGTGGCTGATGTTTGTTTTTATGTAATAAATAAATATGATGTTGGTAAGTAAGTCTTATAATTCACCAGTTTGTCACTAACGACGTAAAAGTAGTGTATACGGGTATGCTACGGATTAACTTTCTGATGCAATTATTTTAATTAGAAGTTATCCGATGCTGGCCAGGTGATTTATGTCTTAGCGTGCTTGTTTGGAAATGGATTTGATGATATGTGTTGATGACAACATTCAGTATACCAGTATCCAATCAAAACCAACATTTAGTGTAGGTACGGCCTTGTAATCACGATTTTGTTGATTTAAAAAACCAACCAATGTGACCACACCTTGGCAAAAGATGGTGTTGATCACGCCAGGTAAGAAAATAGAAAAAAATGGCTGATGGTTGCCAACATGTTTGGAATGCTCATTACAGAGCTTCCTAGAACGTTACTTAAAGAGATCCCATGTTTTATATCAATCAACGCAACACTGTATATTATAATTATAAAAATAAAAATGAATGATGATGAAATTAAACAGTAGTTGGGCGGCGGATTTTTTTTGAAGAGATACCTCGGCGTTCCACGCAAAAATCAACTCAGAGAACACAGATGGGTTTTAGTCAGTAAAAGTCTAACACTCCCTCTCGCTTGATCCAGAGCAGGTGGAGTTATTTGATAATTTACCAGCAGAAAAAAAAACCATTGCGAAAGAAAAATCCTATACTATCCTAATGAATTGAGCCCATCCTCATACATTAACTGTTTGATCCTCGCTTCCGTTACTTGCATTAGTGCAGTGCAGTGCGTGGGCGCTCATCCTCATTGCAGCTAAATATTGTCTGTCTCTACATCATTAGCGTATTAGAGGGACCAATGAATGTTATCTCAGCTTTAATAGCGACGACGATGGAATCCCGACTTAAGCCAACTGCATTCTTATGAGTGTTGGGTAAGAAAATACAAGGATATCTACAAGAAATGAAGAAACTGTAGCTGAAATTGGCCTCTTTACATTTATGTCAATTTACATCATCATCGTCTTAAGTTTTCCTTGTATTTTGCAATACAGCTATAGAGATCTATTGCCTATTTCATAAAAAGACTACAAATGGCCACACTCATTACAAGTTTTTCAAGATATTGTCCTGATGTGACTGCAATTAAAATTCCAAGAAAATATTCACAGTGAGATACGTTTTATGTGTATCCATGCTGAATTGTTTACTATTACGATTGTACAGAAGACAGAAGAAGCTGTTCATATAACTGTTGAACTAATGAGTACTTTTGTTTTGAAGATTCAGCAGAGACTATAAATAATCTCGTTGATAAATCCTAGATAATCACCAGTCAATTTATTGTTTTCAGAATCTTCCTTTTTATCTTCTAATTCTATAAAAGTGTGAGAGTAACTTTAAATGAGACTTTTAACACATTTATATTTTTTAAACATAAATTATTAATTATATGCTATTATTATGCTTGCACTGTCCGAGTACAATACTCTATATACTATAAATGCTTATTATTTGAATATAAGAGTACACAGATGTACTCATATATTCAAATAATAAGTATGTGTACCTAAATGACAAATCCGTTATGATCCGCATTGTCCTGACAAGAATATAATGGCAGGAACAATGACTGTGAGTCCTCTACAATCTTTGTTGGTTAACTGCAATTCACTACACCTACTCATCACTTTTATAAACAAACAGAATCCCAGAGAGATTCCTCAAGAGGTTAAGGATCTATATCAACGGATAGTAAACACCGTTAGTTTATGAGAAGTCACGTAAAATTGTGAACTCTGTATTCAATATGATTCAGATACATTGTAGGTAATTCAATTTTGATTAGATTTATTGTATACAAAACTTATCTAATCATAGCATGTAGAGAGTTTACATTTTAGTAAGATTTAATGCAATTTAAGATGCTTGTAATTGTTTGGTTATATCATAAAGTCTGCTACTGGAAAGTCAAATGATTAAATAAATTTTAATGAAAATTTAAAAATAAGATGGATGAAAATAAGAACACAATTATAAAACTCAAACTCAACATTTCCAAATAAAATGTACTAGGTATATTTTGATACAAAATATTCGCTATAATTCAACAGATTGATTGTATGAAATGTTTTGAATTAAGAACCGAGCATAAGGGTTTCAGAGTGGTATAGCACACTTATCTTCACAAGGGATGACGATCATGCGTCATCCAAGATAGTTCGTGAAGCGTTGTAGAGATAGATGAGGTCAAAATAACTTGCCGCAGACACGAAGTTTGTTATGTATACATGTGTTAACATTCTTTGCATGTCCTCAGACTGCTATATAAATATGGAATTGGTTTTGCAACAAATGTCTACGTCGATATTTTCACCGTTCTGAAATATGTGTCTGAAAACAATAACAAATAACCGACCGCCACGCTCTGTAACGAAACGACAAAAACATGAGAACGACTTTGAAATACCTTTGTGTGAACTATTTGGATAATATACCTAAGTGAATTCGCAATACACCACGCAGTATAAAATGTCGAACGGCAGTTTTCAATGTTAGCGGTAATTAGTTGTCGAATTAATTAGGCAACCTACCACCGGAACCGATTTTATCCTTCACAGTTAAGGAAGTTCAGAATAAAGAGGTAACATTACAAAAAGTAATTATCTAGCCATGATCTTTAACAGCGACAGATGACCAGAAACACGACAATTCTCAGTTACTGAAATACGCTGTTACACCACATGCTTCTACTTACAACCAGGTCAAATTGTAGCGTAAGTGACAGTATAGTTTCAGATAACAATTTCAGGCAGGAAAATATTCGTGCAGGATACAAAAACACTAAACATTATCGGCGGAATGTCATCGACAAATCAAAGGAAGGAACTTCATCCGGTAGTTCAACAATCCGGCTTCAAAGAGTTATTCTCTGGCTCAATAACAAAAGCAAACAATGCCTGCCGATTTGAGCGCAGAGGCAATTGCACCTCATTACTATATCAATGGAGAAATCAGCGGTGTGGGCGACACGAGCAGTGGCGAAACACCAACGACGACAAAACTGCAATGACTCAGTAAACAGCACATTCAAATGCATGGCGTTAAACGTGTACCTTCCAAACAAGGATCCTAAATCGTAAATCTATACTTCCAAGCATTTGATTTTTTTAAACAACCATACAAACGAAGGTAGCGATCAATAAACATTTTAACTCAAATGGTCTTCGAAGCGACTACTTGAAATTGAAAACCTGTTCTATGTAAACATCAATATTTGCGCATCCTGGAATTTACGGACGACTCTAGTTTTTTGATCCTTCATCTTTGTTGAGAAATACATTATTGTGATTGTGTATCATAAAACCTATCGAAGACTTGATTGTAATCTTGGACTTTTGTATTTACAAAAAAGTTTTCGGTAATTATTTAATAGGTATTTATAATCACAATCTACAGCGGTGTGATTAAAGAAATGTTCATTATTGTTCTGAGTCAATAGAGTTCCTGCAGTACAGGCGCCTATAAATGCATGATATTGACAAAACAACGTTACTAGAAAATGTTGTGTTGTAAATAATAGTTACAATTGTTAGGAGTATAAGCACGTCCTTTATCTTGTTCTTGATTTCGTTAATATCAATCAATGCTCAATTCCTATATCGTTATCAAACAATTATCACCTTCCACGAACTACTAGTTACACTAACAACACAACGGCATTTTACCTGTTTCTGAGTTTTATCTGGCAATATAATGGAGAGCTCGAATGATCTGTTCTTTTTGTCGCGGTTACCAGATCTCATGAGCTTCGACGAAGAGCGCGTGATGCTCTGCGCCTTCTCCGGCAGCTTGAGCGCCACAATAGACATGCTACGCGAAAGACGACGGCCCAGTTTGCGTGTGCGCAGTGACATGGACCCGCTTAGGCCTCGCTTAGTGCGCCCCTCGACCGCGCCTGGCGAGGTCTCCTCCACACCACCGCCTTCCTCACTAGCACCAGCCATTGCACTTATTCAATAACAACACTAATACATAAAATCAACGTCAATATTCACATCTCCAGCACATTCGGTCACTAAACAATCACAGACACTTGTTCCAAAGTCTTCTGTCACTTAGTCTCCATCTGCGTCCACTAACACTATAATCCAAGAGTGCACTTCAGCTTAAGATCCACATCGTGACTAGCCACCGATATCGGAAATCAGGCAACAGTTCCAGTGTAATGCGGATCATATGGTCACGGAGCCGGTTTGGGAACTACCGCTCCAACGAATCTTTAAATTTGGGACGACGTAAAACGTAATTCGATAATGGTCCGTAGTAAGTGTGAATGGGTTCAATAGTGCAGTTAGAGTGATTGTTACGTTCAAATAGAGCGCGTTATCGGCGAGCGTGTTGCATCGACAGTAGTGCGCGGCGGCGCAACGTGTGCGCGGCTGTTCGCGGTTGGAGCGACTAACCGAAGGCGAGCCGAGCCACCGAGCGACGCGACGAAACGCGGGCCAGGAGACAGGCGCCCCGCCGCCGCTTGACAGCGTCACAACAACTTCAATCAAATTACTTTTCGAATTGCATTGTAGCATTTAATTCTGCCACAAAACAACCGTTTGCATTCAGCTGGGACTGGCTGGGAAGCGCTCCCACGACATGAAACTATTAACCGGGACGTTACCCGCAGATACAGCTGGCAGGCTCCGGTCACACATTTGTTTAACGGGACTTGCTCTCGATACAGACTTTCTTATTGAACTCCTTAAAAACTCCTTTGTTATCTGCTGCCACGCTTTATTTATGCGAGATAATAATAAACTAATGAGTGGTGCCTCATGACTAGCTCGCTCGTTACAGGTCAATAGATCTCAAGGTAATCATGTTTCTGAATAAGACCCATTGTGGATGACTGATGTAGATATTAGACTCTTTTGAGGTTATAAGCACTGAGAGAGAAAATGATTTTGATTTCGGTTTCCTTTCTTAAATTTCACGACAACTCTCGAGCGCTTTACCAGGTCATCAAAACATCACAGGGTAGGGCTCCTAGAGAAACGATCTTTTTATGAGTCAAAAATATCTCAGTTTGCATAGAATTTACATAATCACATAGGATGTAGTAGCTTTCGAAGGTCAATGTAAGCGTCAATGAAAGTGAAAATATTCAATCTTTGCCAACTGAAGGTAAAGACAAAAAATCAATTATTTAAAACGTATTTAGATCATAAATAGAAACAATGAAGTCATAGATTACTTTTTAAAGAAGGACCTTTGAGAACCAAACTCAACCAAAACCAATCTAGGCGACAACGAATTTTACGTCAATGTCAAAATGGAAACAAATAATTTCAACCGTTTCATCATAACAAGCATATATTTTAGTATAGTTAGATCATTAAATTATTAAATTTAAATCTAATTACCACGAAAATAAATGAAGAATGCTGTAAGTAGAGTAATATCTACGATATGATAGAAATAGATGCTCTAATAAATATAATCATTAGAATAGGCGATGGTTTTAAGTGTGCTAAAGCCCCCAGGGAGATTATAATACATCCATGCATAGTCCGTTTCTTCATCTTTACGGGTTACTTGACTAGGGACACCGTTTCGTCCATATTTGGCTACCTGAGCAGCCCTATCATTGGCATCGTTAAAATCTTCGAGGGAACCGGATTTATTTTTATTAAAACTACTAGCTGACCCGGCGAACTTCGTACCGCCATAGTTATGTTCTGATACCTTTTAGCTAAGCTGTCAACTCTACCCTACCCTACCCTACTTTACCCTACTCTATTTTTAAAACTATACCCTACCCTACTCTACCCTACCCTACTCTACCCTACCCTACCCTACTTTACCCTACTCTACCCTACTCTACCCTACTCTACCCTACTCTATTTTTAAAACTATAATAAACACAAGAAAAAGGGCATACTATATTATTTTATGACTCGTCACCTGGATTGTTATTGTAGCCAGTTGGCATCACCACAGAGACATGGCCTTCAACTCATTACGTGTTTATTTGCATTGTATCGATTGGCTATACATAGTCACAAAAAAGTACAATAAAAAAACTATTCAAAGAGACTAACTAACCACACAGAATATTAAAGTTATCGTCCATTCCCTTGAATTTATAGTTACAGGAAAAAATCTCAAACAATATTTTCAAGGACTCGGTAAAATAAACATAAAATTAAACTTAACAGTTATAGCTTCTTGGAGAGTCATCAATTTTTACAATCATGCCTTCTGAAAATCATTAAATATATTTTCAGGACAGCTTCCAATAAAAATGGCGACTGGAAAGATCGCTATTCGAAATTATACTCATCAACACATCACATGTACCGGTAAGTGCCAGACTTGTTATACTATATCTAGTCTCTTTTCAATACACTTCTTTCCTTTTCAATCCTCATTTACACTAATTCAAGGTGCTGTTTTAACACTTTCTTAGTTTTACAAAAAATATGAAAATGAGCTACTTACTCATACCACATGGTCGCGTTGTCTCTTGCAATACTAACTCAAAGTGGACTTGTTTTTTTCATGTGAATACATGATGAGCTCTTTCTATATATTTTTTTCATAAATCACAGTATTATATTGTTTTCTAATTTACACAGTTGTAAATTACAAAACAACATTCAAGCGAACGATCTTATTTTTTATTTTCTGTGTCAAGACATAAATGGTGCGCAGACTTTAGATTCAAAATTATGTAGCTGCACCGGAGCTCGTTACATCGACATAGCTCTCAAGGCCTGCTAGGAGTCAAGTTAGTAGTATTCAACCGCTACCGACCACGGCTTGGCTTTTAAAACATAGCCTTCTTTCTACTTATAGCTAGTCTGACTCACTGCCACTACATGACTCACGTAACCGGTGAAAAAGTCAAGCCAGCCTCCGATTCGTTCTTCTGTCGTGTTTCGCCGTAAACCATTGCCGACCAATTATTGTTTTCTGTACTTATTCTCCAATTTCAATGCTTTACCTTTTTATTGTTGTGTTAATTTTAAATGGCATACTTACCTAATGATAAAAATATAAGTGTCTTTGAGTAGATATGTATATCTACATGTTTCACAAGTTAGCTCCTGTTTTTATAAAATGTACACAAACGATATCTCTTCATTAAAGTTCCCAAGCAGAGGAGCCGCGTCGCATTTCCTTCATGAGCAGAGATGCAACTCCATACTCGTCGCTGCTAATGAGGATGCGCGCCACGCACCGAGACTCCTTGAGCTACGGCAGCAACGTCAACATTCCTCCCGATGTTAAAACACTGATGTCCCAGCGTAGTGAGATCTACAGCAGCTTATTAAATTCTCAGCGGTTCGTATAATACGAAATTGGCTTCTTTCATTCATACGCCTAAACGTTTAGGCGTCTTCAAGGCTAGAGTGAATAGGCTCTTAATAAACTAGTGCGCCTCACCGTCAACGATTGCATCACTGCTTACCATCAGGTGGGATCGCAGTTAATAACTGGTTTATATCGATTTAATAATAATAAAAAAATTATGTAATATTATTTTTTTAAGGAACAGACAAAGATGTACGATAGCACAAGAGGCAATGAAGTTGGCCACGAGTGGTGATGACTGCTTTAGAGCAGTTAAACTTGTATTTTCCTGCTTATATTCACGTTAAATATCTACTACTTCATAGGAATGACTCCAATATATTTTTAAATCTCTCAATAATTCATGAATTTTCTCATATTTTTTAGATCTAAATCGGACGACTTAGGTGGCAACGATACGTTACTTCTGGACATGGTTCGAGCCCGAAGCCGGGAACTAGAAGAGGAAGCTCAGGACAAAACGATAGAGTTGCCACGAGAGGACGTTTCCGATGAGTTGGTTAATCATACAAACAATAACTTTCTATACTTACTTATTATAGACAATAGACATAATAGATGCTAAATGAAATATACTTTTATTTTTAGTGGAGCGGCTATTAGCTACTATTATACAATCACTCAAAGTTCTTTTTAGCAGCCGATTGATAGTATCATTAAGTCATCAACAAGCTGTGCTATACACCTGGCGTCTACAATAGCCTAACAAAAACCAATGATGATAACAAAGGCATTTAAAAAAAAATGGGTTTCCCACTACACTTTCACTCTCGATTGAATTATGTCTATTTACAACTTTCTCACAGTTTTCTTTGTGGAATAAGTCACTGATGTTTAATTCTAAACGATACTCTTTGTCTCCGACTTAATTTTATAAATGTAGGTACTTCAAGCCACAACGACGCTGTGGCGACGCTTGGGGGAGGCCTATGTCCAGCAGTCTTTCGGCTGATATGATGATGATGAGGTACTTCAAGGCAAGTTACATTCTATGAACTCAGTATTTTCATATTGTTATAGCCCTAATCAATAAATTAATCTTTTCGTCTGCCTTTGTTAGTTGAATCGCATAGTTTCAGGCTGTTTTGTTTTTCATCAGCAGTCAATTAAGCGAGGCGTGCGTGCACGGTCTGAGCGTGCGTATGACTGAGCGCAGCGTCTCCAGATCGCGAGTCTCCCGGATCTCTACGCGCCGCGACATGGACATTCCCTCCATCTTGGCATTCGAAATACCAGTAACTCCTGGACCGGTTAGTTTTACATGTAAACATTGACGGGCAAATTCCAGGGAGGAAGACTAACCGCAGGAATTTTGTGAAATAGTTACCGTGGCCCTGGAACGCAAATGGACTATAACCCACTATAGACAGTAAAAGTTTGAAACGCCCGCTCACTCTTTTAGAGCGGATGAAGTCAGTTGATGACCAAAGAAAAACTGGATGGATGTGGTGCATAATGCCATGAAAGAAATGGGAGGGAGAAAAATTACCGAGACAGGGAAAACATGAAAAAAAATGTTTTGCTCTGACAAACAAGTCAAGTCAAGTAGGTACAGCTTGTCCCTGTTACTTGGGGTTAAACGATAACGACTGAAAAACAAAATCCGTTTCCTTGTACTTTCTTACTATCTTTAAGTACATATAATAAATCACACTTTTAAAAAAATCCTAGGCTAACTAAGACTTTTCTACGAAATGTACAAAATTGATGTAGTCTTTTATACATTATATTTGTGTCTGACTTGATAGGTATATTACTTAGAATTTGTTTCCTCGATATCGGTTGACTTGAATTTAAAGTGTTCAAGTAATCAAGTCAAAATATTACACCACACGCAATGACTGACGGTACCAACAAAGTTTGCCGGGTCAACTAGCAATGCTTAAAATTCACAGGCAACCTTAGTAAAATACTAAGTATTTTCTTCCCGACAGGCACCACTCGAAATTCCTGGTCTGCGAAAAGTTGATCCTTCTCCTGATGAAGATATTCCTCGGTGGTCAATTCGTCGTTCAATTTGTCCAGTTTGCTCTCAAAAGTGGAGAGACAAGTCGTCTATAAAAAATGTTAAATATTCTGGTTAGTGCGTATTATTCGTAAAAAAAAATCTATTACTGTTATATTGATATATTCAGTTTAGATATTATAAATTTAGTTAAATATAAACATTTGATCATGATTCTGAAACGAAAATTAATGTGACATAATATATTGTTAAATTAAACTAGCTTCTACCAGCGACTTTGCCAGCGTGATAATAGGTTTCTCTATACAAACTTTGGATCCTCGTTTCACCCCTCTAGGGGAAGAATTTGGGAAAATCCTCTTAGTGCTCGCCTACGTCATAAAAGGAAACCAATTGCGAAATGTCACGCTCCTAGTCCCAGTAGTTTCGGCTGTGCGTTGATATGTCAGTCAGTCAGTCTCCCTCATTTTATGTTTATGGAAGGGCGTTGATTGCTATCGATTTTTCATTTTCAACCACCAATTGATTGTTTTTAACACACTGACTGCTCAGCCCGCCACAGTGTGGAATATGTCCGCATCCGGAGGGATGCTGACATGTTCTACTTGAATATCCATTTGTTCAGTGAATATTTAAGCTAGAATGAATTTATTAATGTTACTGAATTAATACATACCTAATTATTTTTAACTAGCTTTGCCCGCGCGGCTTCGCTCCCGTTCTTCCCTACTCCACCCTACTCTACCCTACTCTACCCTACTCTACCCTACTCTACCCTACTCTACCCAACTCTATCCTACTCTACCCTACTCTACCCTACTCTACCCTACTCTACCCTACTCTACCCTACTCTACCCTACTCTACCCTACACTACCCTACACTACCCTAATTTTTTTTCCATAAGAACCTTCTCCTCACAATAACAATCACAACAAAAAAAAAATCAGCCAAATCGGTCAAGCCGTTTTCATGCCAAGTCGTGACAACGGAAAACGGGGGTCATTTTTATATATATAGATTATATTTCACTTATTTGTAATCAGTATTGTCCCTTTCCTAGAGAGGATGCCCGAGTCCTAACAGTGACTAAAAGGCCGACTATGCTATGCTATTGTCTTTTTTGCTTTCGTATTTGTTTAATTCTTAATTATTAAGGATATGGAAAGAACAGCCGTTACATTTTTTAAATAATAATGACGATCATTGCCTTGGTTCTCAGGATTAAAAAGGAATGCTTCAGCAGAATTCCCATCGGTGATCGCTCCAGCACGATTACGCGCAGCTATCACCATGGCTTAGTAAGTCCACACATTACTCCCTCTTTCACACATTACTATCAAGTTTGAAGCCCATAAGTGTAATAGAATTGCAATTTTATTTGCAGTCATTACTTGAACTACCCAATTAGTACCTTAGATATGGTAGGCAGCAATATAAAAACTTTTTACATATAACTTTATTTTATGAAGTCGGTGGTTCTGGTTTTACTTCTTCGTTTTTTTAACACCGACTTCCGAAATAAAAGTTTTGTTTTATTTATTTTTTCAATTTTTTTATTTTTTTATATATTGAAAATATGATCAGATCAAATCGGTTCACACATGATGCGAGTTCTAACTTTCTAAGGTAACGAAAATAAAAATAAAACATGCAGTCGAATTGAGAAACTCCTTTCTCCCGTTTTCTCTTGTCCCGTTTTATTTGGGTCGGCGCAACACGATTTTTTCTTCCATTCTGTCCTGTCACTCGTAACGCTTTCACTACCTTTTCTTTCATATCACTTCTCACACAATCTATCCATCTCCATCTACATGTACGAGTAAACTCTTGTAGCAACATGCATTTCATCCCTCCTCTTTAGATTACCTCTGTCAATAAACCAAGAAAATAATGCATTATAAACACAACACATAACTTTTGATTTCAGTGAGCCTCGTCCATTCCCGCCAACCGTGGATGAAAGTAAAGGGATTGGTCGAGCAATGCGGAACACAAGCGCAGCCTGGCAGCTGACCCGAGCTCGTCGCTTCCGCACCCCAAAACTCCAAATGCCATCTCCAGAAGCTATCGCCCCCCTCAGTTCCACCGCACCAATGGCTCGGAAAGATTTGGATATACGCGTTAACAGATTTCTTAAAGACGACGCAATGACGAAAAACTTAACTGTCCAACAAAATTGGGAACAGATGGTCAAAACTTAAATAAAAAAAGGTCATTTTACCGAATTTTTTATCGAATATTAAATTTTAAGTTTAATTAATTTTCTTCTTCTTTCTTGTCGGTACCACTCTTGCCAGAGTGGTCGTGGTGATCACTTCGGTGTTGGTAGCAAGCTCCTCAATACGCCGCCACTCCTCTCTTTTAACAAACGAGGCGTGGCGATGCTCGTGCGAAAGAAGCTTTTGGGATAAGAGCAGACTACCTAGTCCATATTATATAATCTAATAATAATTTAATTAAGTAATATCTACCCGTATAATTATGATTCTATGTAGTTTCAACGAAGCAATGCAACTTGTTTTGTAAAATAAGCTCTGTAAAGTCTCTCTCTCTCTCTCTCTCTCTCTCTCTCTTTAGGCAAAGTACTAGAAACATACTGGTATATTTCTAAATACACATTTTTTTAATAATATGAACTTACTACTTGCAAAATAAATATCATGTATCATTAAGTGCCTTACTACAATCCCACTCTTACTTAATATGTCCAGATATCCAAAATATTCCAAGATATTACCAAGATTGTAATTCCATGAACCCAGTAAATTATTTTATTAGGTATTAGAGTGATGGGTGCGCGGCTTTCAGCTATATTTTTGAGTCGGTTGCGTCATACCAATTGGACAATAAGTAGGATGGTGTATGGCCGGCATTATAAGATGTTCAGACGACGAGCAACGGGCAGCTCGGCCACACCGACCACCGTAGACAGCAACTTGGGCGTGAGGATATATATTCCTCGGTTTTGCGGTTACCTCTTTCACTAGCATTACTGCTTCCCAGAAGGCCGTGACCGCATCCCGTTCCCTCCCGCTCCAGACCATCGCCCGAACCAGGGCTTAGCACGAGAGGGCGCTGATGCCGTTCGCCTCCTCGTGGACAGGCGGTGCTCCGCCCAAGCCAGGCACACCACTACCACATGCTCCACCGTGTCCACCGGGCTGTCCGCGCAACGGTGATGGTGACACCCAGTGGTTTCTTCCGCCGGTATATCCGGTTTTCGACTTCATTAAACATCTTTAATTACTCTATGATGGTGCTACATAGTGCATATTCGAATAATAATAAAAACTTTTTACCATACCATAACGCACTCAGTATTTGACGTATTTGACCACTATTTGACAGAAAAATAGTGTCATGCGAAGTTGCAAACGATTTTGAACCGTTTGCGATGCAAACGCGATCAGGTTGACGTGACATGCACTTTTATACTGTCTTGCAATGATTATAGTACAAGGTCCAGACCCTGATCAAAATTTACTTCTACAGATCTCAAGAAAACAAAATGTTATGCAAAAAACAAGCAAAAACTGTTTTAAACTTGACAGGGTCGACGGTGCGTCACCTGATGTCAAAAGAACTGATTTTCTCCGAATTTGGAAATCCTCTACAAGTTGTAAAGATGAGAGAAAGCCCGATTCCGCCACTAGGCTCTCAGGATGTCCTAGTTCGCATGCTAGCTGCACCGGTCAACCCTTCTGATATAAACACAATCCAAGGTGGGTACGTAACCAATTGAAATCAAAAATCGTCGTACCTATAGCAAATGTCTCTCTCGGGTGTAATTTCAGGGATTGCTGACGTCTATAAATTTGACATAAAAAAAGGTTTCTTTTATACAAGGAAGGTGTGTAAAATATGTTTAAATTTCAGGAAAATACCCAGTCAAGTTGTCGCTACCTCACATTCCTGGTAATGAAGGCGTGGGATTGGTCGAACAGGTTGGTGGCTACGTGAGTAGTGTTTGTCCAGGGAACCAAGTGGTAGTTACAACACCTGCTCAAGGAACTTGGAGGGACATCGCCATATTCAATGAAGCTGTGTTGAAAGTTGTCCCAAACTATTTGGGATTAGCGGAAGCTGCAACACTTACTGTTAATCCTTGCACTGCTTATAGAATGCTAAGTGATTTCAAACCAGTGCGTAAATGTAACATATCGATCATACAGAATGCTGCAAACAGTGCATGTGGACAATATGTTATACAAATCTGCAAAGCATGGGGCATTCAAAATATCAACATAGTGAGACACAGGTCTAAATTAGATGCATTAAAACGTCAGTTAGAATCCTTGGGGGCTTCTTTTGTTCTAACCGAAGAAGAAGTGCGATCAACTACTCTTTTTAAAAATAAAATAATTCATAAACCCTCGCTAGCCCTAAACTGTGTTGGAGGGAAAAGCGCTACGCAAATGTTAAAACATTTAAGAGCTAATGGCTGCATGGTCACATATGGAGGAATGTCTAGACAACCGGTCACTATACCTACACCAGCATTTATTTTTAAAAATCTAACCTTTAATGGGTTCTGGATGACTGCTTGGAATAGAACAGCTAGTGACTATGACAAAGATGAAATGCTGACAGAATTAATTTCATTAATGGTAGACGGGAGAATTAGAGCTCCTGTGCACAAGAAGGTGAAATTCGACACATTTCAAGACGCCTTATGCAGAACTTTGAAGGGATATCAAGGATGTAAATATATTTTAGATTTTCGTTAGTATCTGTTATACAATAAATCGATACCTATACACTATCTACTTTTTATTTATAAGACTTAATTTTTATGATGGTGCAGTATTTATATCAGCAGTCCCAACAGGCGACTGTCATTGCATTGCAGTCTCTCGATTATGTATACCATGGGAAATCACCAAATGACTTATCCCGCTCTAGGTAGAGCGAGGAAGAGTGTCAGATTTTTAACGACTAAAACCTGTATTGTTCCTTTGATTGCTCTCTTTTTGAGGAGCCACCGTATCTCAAACAATCCCGCAGCCCTGGCAGGCATAGGCCCTAGCGGACATTCAAGTTCACTACCCGTTGGTCGCCATACGCAAATCTATGCCTACGGCCCTCTTCCAACACCCGGGGTGTCTCCGGCAAGAGCAGGTACGTGACTACGTGAGCCTACTCTCCGCCTCACGTTTTCGGCCACCTGCTCTGCCCGGCCCGCATTATTGCTTTGCAGGTGACTCTGACTGCCTCCTTTTCCTTCTCGCTCCGTACTATGGTCTAAACTAGGGTGAAATGCAGGTCCCGGCGCCGATCACCTCAACGAGGTCAATATGGTGCTCCGCCCAAGCGCGGCAAACCTCCATCTTATGCTGTGACATTCCGTCATTGTCACTCTTAACCAAAGAGATTAAATAGATACAATAGATTGGTAGTATATGTATAATGTCTTTGTTCTTAACTGTATAAAATGGAATTATATTTACAGGTCATATTATGATTGTAAGTTCATGTTATATTCTATCTTATGTATTACATATCTTCTACCAGCGGTTACTCCATACTTTCGGAGCCCATTTTCAGACCCGTAGTAGGAATGGAACTTTAGAATATACTCTCTTAGTGCTCGCCTTCGTCATAATGTTGTGCAAAATTTTCCGACTCTTCGTCCCAGTAGTGTCGAGGCTGCATGTTAATATGTCAGTCAGTCAGTTTCTCCCTACTCTAGTAGGATATTATCTTTGGTTTCTCCTTTTATATACGAACACATGTATGAATGCGAAAGCAAGTCTATCAGATCTGTCAGTTTATTGGTGTATTATCTCTTCACGTCTGACCCGCGAATTAGGATCAATCTTAACATCCGGGTGGATCAAGTACCTACTGAAAAATGTTTCTAAGCCCCCATGGGAAAATTTTAGACTTTCATGCCAGCAAAATTACTGGTAGATGCTAATAAAATAAAAATTCTTTAAGGGAAGGAAGAAGAAAATTCCGAGAGCAAGCGAAGCGACCTCAAATATGTTTATGTCGTACAAAAAAAGCGATTACTTTGTGGAGTCGTGCAGTAAAAGGCTGATTCTTTGAAACTAAGAGAGTGTCTCATTGATCTGGCCAAGGTTTCGTACTATCTTTTTTGTGTCGGAAACCACTGGGTCTGGGCACTCATTTCCTTTGATACGTTTAGTAATTGGGGAAAACTAATAAATGCCAATAAAAATTATCCTCAAGATAGTGACCCCTGGTGGCCCCTAAGGACTTGGGTTTCAGCACGTACTGCAGGCGTTGAAAAAAATGTATGAATATAATTTCAGTTTAGCATTTCTGTAGAATAAATAATATTGAACAGTATTTCGTCCATGATTCCATAATTTTTATTGCTAGATACCAAGATATTTCTCAAGTAAACATTATGAAAAAAACGAAGTGATGTTATTGTACAATCTTCATAATATCTTGTCTGTGGTGTGTACCTACTGTCAAGGATCTTGGACTGACTGGATTGATTACGATGCAATAATATTACTTCAATGCATATTATAAAGTGAAACAAGCAAAAGAGAAAAATTGCTCCGAGCAAGACGAGAAAGGTGGAGTTTGTCCCTTTCTTAACTCCATCTATAACTAGGATAACCATAAAACCATTTAAGGTGGTGCATCACGACTCACATTTTCACTGTTTTTCATACAACCGCTCATAACTGATTATGACGTTATTACACATTTTTCATTAGATATTTTGGAAACACAGTATCATGTGGATATTATCTAGGTTTCCAAAGAAACCAATTTCTAAATTTGTGTAAAACTAATCCAGTAAGAACCTCTGAAAATGTCCTATTTTGTATGAACTTTGACACTTCATAATTTGCCTAAAAATTTAAAAAGTCAAAAAAGTAATTCTCTAGAGACCTTGCAAATTTTATTAAGATTCTAAATGACGACAACTTTTTCCAAAAACTTTTAAGGGTAAAAAAAAAACAGCTATATCCTGGAGCAAGTTTTGCGAAATTTTCGAGTAAATCTCGGAATTACCGAATACTGACAGGGTTTTCAGGCGTTATCATATCTCTCTTTTTTTGCGTTGCCTTTTCGTCAAACATCGCGTTGGATTGCATTAAATGAAGTAACAAGCTTTTAAACAATTTTCAATGTTTACGATAAGCGAGTGGAGAAGGACCCTCTTAAGCAAATTAATTGTAATTATTTTTTGGCAATTTAATTTATGAGGTAGGTATAAATTAAATAACCGCCACTGTGTGCCGAAAAATTTAGACACAGACTATATTTTATGTATGCGGGTGAAGCCGCGGGCAAAAGTAAAATATATAGTAAAAATGTGTAGTGTGAAATAAAATTACCGACAGTGATAACCGACAGAAATTAAATTACAGAGCGATACATCATTTCAGCCGAAAGATGTCCACTGTTGGACATATACCTCCCCCAAGTGTGGCCACAATGACTCCTGACTCCTGTGCACTCGCATCTATCGGAGTCCCGCAACCCTTACCAGGTCATCGGTCCACCTCGCAGGAGGTCTTCTATCATTGTGACTTCCGGTACGCGGTCGCCACTCCAGAAACTTTTGGCATCAACTGTCATCTGTTCTGCAAGAATGTGCCCTGAACATTGCCACTTAAGTTCGGCGATTTTTCCGTGGTTCTTCTGCAAATATTCATTCCTGATTCGATCACGCAAGGAAACTCCGAACATAGCCCTTTGGGTAACTTTAAGCCTTCTGATGAAGCCTATTGTGAGTGAACACGTTTCGGAGCCACATGTCATCACTGGCAACTCGTACTGGTCATAGATTTTCATCTGGAGACACTGTGGTATGTTACACGAGAGGATACCGCGCAGCTTCCCGAACACCGCCCAGCCGAGTCGAATAATAGGCAAAAAGGCAGATTATACTCTTCGGTTTTCTGTATAACTTGTCGTAGCGTATATATGTGGTCTACGGTACTGAAGTTTTTTCGTAATCCGGCTTGTTCGGGAGGCCGGAAGTCGTTGAACCTGCGCGCGAGACTGTTCTGGAACACACAACAGCTTGTTGACATGGCTTAGAAGTGAGATGGGCCTATAATTCTTGAGTTGGGCTTTGTCATCCTTCTTAAAGAAGAGTACCACCACACCTGTGGCTGTGTGTGCTCCATGCTTGTGATATTTTTCCCTTGAGCTATACTCAAGGGGAAAATATCACAGGCAGTAACGGAATTAAACAGCTTCCGAAGGATCGGTTTCCCACCCACCTTCAGAAGTTCGGCCGAAATTCCGTCATCACCCGGCGCCTTGTTGTAATTAAGCTGCTTCAGAGTCATCCTAATTTAGTACAAGCTAACGTCCAAGTTATCTTCGGTGTAGTGTATCTTGGGTCATTTTCTAGGTTCGTAGTGGATTTGGTAATTGACGTGAACAACTGTAAGGAGCTTTCAGCAGCAGAAGAAGCTGTCAGCAGCAGCAGGGTCGAAGCCTACTGGGGCCAGGGTTAGTCCAAAAGGTGGCTCAAGCCCCGGTACGAAAAGCAACGAAGGAACAAGAGTGGGATTTTAGTCAGTAAAAGTCTGACACTATCTCCCGCTCCATGCAAAAGCGGGAATGTCATTGGATGATTTTCCCACCACAAAAAAAAACGTGTACAACTGTCCATAAAAAGCCTCGATCTCTCCCAGAAGCTCCGATAATGTATTCTAATATCTATAACTCATAAATAAAATAGTTATCTAAAAAAATAATAACAATTAATTTGCTTAAATGGTATTATAGATAGAGGTAACAAAGATAAAAACTCCAACTTTCTCGTTGTCTTGCTTGAAACAATTTTTCCCTTTTGCGTTTAAATAGCAAATATGAACTTAATTGCTATGAAAATAAAGTACACTTTACTATTTGTAATATTGCTTTGTAATTATTCCAGTTAGTCCGTAAGGTAAACAAATTCCTTGTGCATATCTACCTTATTAGGCGCTGCGCAAACGTAAACACTTTTAGTTCTCAGTTACCGACACCGAATAATTTTTGATCGTCATAAGTGTTAAGTGGAAGCAACTGGAAACTGGACACAAAATTATTTTACGTATGCGCAGGGAGTGGATGATTTAATCCTACAGAAGTCAAATATCAATTTAAACTCAAATAAAAAGATAAATATTCAAAAACTTTTGACTATATAGATACGTTTTTTTTACTATGTCCCGTTTTCAACGAAAGAATCCCGCTTTTTTCACCCAAAAAGTTCCTAAATCTCGACTTGACAAAAAAATAATCTGGCAACGCTGCACAAGACACAAACTAGGTGTTCATGTTTGCACCCAGCCTTAAAGTGTTCCTCTATATTTACTATGTACCGTTTGTTATAGGGTGTAGCACTCTAACCTCTATATATTTAGTGCGAGTGCAACCACGGTGTATCCGAGAAGTTAGTGCAGCTGACCTGGCCCGGTGAGTCAAAATCACTATGAAATGTGACAGGGGCTTGTTATGTCATTCTTCATTCGCCGTTACCGGTCGCGGACTAGTCACCGGGCCAGTTCGTTTTGGGTTTTCATAAAGATTTTAGTCTTATTTATTATTATTTATTTAATTTTAATGCAATATTCAAGACGCAGACGGAGGTTAGCTTTACTTAGAAGAATCTCCCTTTCCCCGGCCTTGCGCCGTTCCCGTGCTACCCTTCGTTCCCTCCCTTCATCCTCGTACCGCTCCCTCCGTTCCCATACTTCCCAACGCACAGAACCTGATACAAATATTGCAAGAGTGTTAAGAGTGGATACCATAATAACGAATACTGTGGGAGTGGATGCCACCGTACTGGCTACTACCGCAGCGGATGCTATCGTAATGGGTACCGCTGATGCGAATACCACCGTAGTGGCTGCAAAGCAATCATGCTTTTCTAGATGTGAGCGTGAATCTGAGGATTTGCCTGACAAAATGTCAGACAAGACTACTCCATAGACTATGAAAGGTTACAAACATTTGGCGACCGGCTGCTAGTCTACGAGCATGGAATTAATAAGTACCTACTAATAATATTTGAACGAAGGTAGTTTGCTAAACTATCATCTCAAGTCGCATTTACACATTTGCGCGAGTGGCGAGGCGAATGGCGAGCACGCTTGTAAGTAATAAGCAAAACACTCGTTATTCGCTCTTATTTATATACAATATATTAGAGTGAGGCCAAACGAGCTTAATTTTGTGACTCGTGACTCGTGAGTCGCAGAATTTCGGTCGCGTAATTTCTGCTGCATTCGTTTTCATACAAGTCTTGTTTCAGTCACACTGCGACGCAAAATGAGTCGTCTGCCGCAGTAGAAATGCATGCAGTAGAAATTACGCGACCGAAATTCTGCGACTCATGACTCACAAAATTACCTACGCTCGTTGGCCTCACCCTTACACTCTTTCACATCACAGATTCAAATTGCCTACTAGGAAATTTGGTATTTGACAATATTTTTTTTTTCACATTTAATTTTAATTTTATTGTTTTTATCAAAATACCTTTAACTACATCGTGAGGAAACCGGCATGTCCTAGGACCAAAAATTCGAAGACATGTGACATCCACCAACCCGCACTGGGCCCGCGTGGTGGATTATGGCCCATTCCCTCTCCTAGAGAGGAGGCCTGAGTCACAGCAGTGGGAACATTAAAAAAAAAGGCTGATGATGATGATGACCTTTAACTAGCAGTAAGTATCCAGAATCTCAAGTAGAAATATTTTTTCGAATTCTTCCCACATTCTATCTATACTCCATCTCTCTCGGTACCTAACTACCTACTTATTTAAACTTTACAATCTTGATAAATGTCTTTAAATTAAATCATATAAAAGATTATTTAAATCTAGTTAATTACCTAACATCGGTTTTGGTAAATACCTACCTGATTGTAAACATTTTTAGATTAAATTTTTAGAAAAATAAACGTAAATAAAGTTAAGATTTTTTACATTTCGTTAACAACCCAAACAAATGGAGTATAGTTATTGAATACTCTTTAAACAGCCTCATTCTTTTCTTCTCTGCCTCTTAAAATTTTACTAATAATTCACGCAGAGTTGCCGATATGGGTATGCAAGTACTGCCGGATTCACCCAGAAAGATTTAGCCCTACAACTCCTAAAAATCCCTTAAGAAATAGATCAAGTAACTACGTAGATGGATTGAAAAGGGCAAGGCCTCACAGCACACTTCATGTTATTAATGCTATTAACATTCATTTGAAAGGTAGGTGTACTTAGTTGTGACTTGTAAGTAAAACAAGAAAAAATACAAAAACTTAAAAAAAAAATTCGCGGGTTACCCCTTGTTTTTACCTTGATGATTTTATACGTTACGCAATTTACGCCCAAGTAAAATGTCTGTACCTGTGTCTATATATGTAGTCAATTCGAGCTTAACTCGGCAATATTAATAAAAAATCAAAGTATATCCAGGGAATACAATCCCGCATCAAAATCGCGATCCCACATGCCTGCGGGATTGAAGTCAGCAATCCCGTGGATCCCGCGGGATTTGCGGGATCGGGATTTTTATTTTAATTAAATGTTTCGTGTAATTCAAGTTGCCACAAATCACCGTCTTGTTTACAACAACAACAATAACAGGATTTTCCATTTTCCGTCAGGAGTTAGTCGTCGTCTTAATTGTAGAGCCAATTTTTTTTGCACAACCGAACGTATTCACGTATTACAAAAAGGATTATGTTTAGTTGATTAATAGTACATTGTTACACTAGGGGTGAAAGTTACTTATTTCGTCCCGAGAAGGAGTTGGCGGCCGAGCGCAGCGAGGTCGCTAATTCGAGGGACTAAATAAGTAACTTTCACCCCGAGGTAAGCACTGTGCTTTTCATTACGAATACAAGGAAAGTAAAAAAATAATAATAAAAACTTTGTTAAACCTGAGTTATCGTACCTATGATTTTAGGTTGGTATCTTTCTTCTGATTTAGGCGGTAAAAGGTTCCACTACTGCTTTAGCCTCTTCTCTTATAAAATTATTACACTATTTTAATCTGATGAACTTATCATGTTAATAAATCTTTGCATTACGGAAATATAAAATTCATCATCAAAACCAACGTCTGATTTGCCACTTTCCCGCCATTTTGTTTTTTTTTTTCTGTAGCCGACCAGCTATTCAGCCTCATTAATGAAAAATTAGAAATTAATAAAATATTTTAAAGAAATACTTGAACAAATAAGTCACTTAAAAATATAATATTATTTAATTAATACTTATCTTTAAGTTATTTGAATTTTATATCGCGTTTTGATTGACAGGCTATATGGAAAATTGGAACATGGTTCAATAGAAATGTGAAGATAGAACTAGTTTTTTTTTAATAATTTGACAGCTGTCAGTTGAAAGTAAAACTCCCTAGGGATGAAAAGTATCATCATTTCAACCCGCTCTACAGGCAACTTCAGACCTACTTTCAGAGTATGAGTAATGAAAAACTTTATTTTCTAATAAAAACGCACACCAGTTAATTTGTGATTTTGTTTCATCACTTTTTTCATCAAAAGTATTCTTTATTTTACTACATTTGGTTTAGTGAAATGACATAGGTATCTCTGACTTTATGAGCAAGTGTATTGATTAATCGCCTGGTGCGATAAGGCCGCCAATTGTGTTTTCTATTGTATGGTTTCTTTTTTGTAAATTTTTATTTTTGATGTGCAATAAAGTATATATAAATAAATAAATAAATTACCATTACGCACTAGTGCTATAATGTAGTTCAAACCTTTTTGTTCAACCTCTCCCCGCCATAATTTCATAATATTTTATCGTATCAGGATGGGCGTGCGTCAACCCCCACGAGAAAAAGAAAAAAAAAATGAGCGCGCATATTAAAACAGATTTTTACCGCCACAAAAGTTTAATAGTTTTACAGTTATTTTTTTCACAAGTGTATTGAAAAACGTCATTTGATACGCGTGAGTAATTAATGGTTCCCATTCTAGACTCTCGTAAGACCCTCGCCATGGCTCGGGTCTAAATACCGCCTCGACGGCATTGATATACAAAAAACCTCGACGGTAATCATTAACATTACTTACACACTTATATCATAATGTACCCACTTTACTAGATTTTTATTAAAAAGACGTAATAGGTAATCAAGAATATTTGACATCTACCAGGATTTTGTGAAATACCTGATATCCACATTTCCCTGCGACATATACACCGTTTGGACTTTGGTACCTTATATACCTAGGTATCTATAAATAAGGATCCTTTATCTATGATACTATGATATATACCTACCGATTGCGATCGGATCTTATCATCTTGCACTTGCGATGGGCTGACTAAACTGACTAGCATTTTCTACAACTCGATCTATTCGAGTTGGTATGGTCACATGAGTAGATAACATGTGGTATAGTGGCTGACTCGAGTTGCATGCAACTCGGCTCAGTGGAATTAAACTCAGCACGACTGGTCGAGTCAGCTCGGTAACGAGTTTCGAGCAAATATTCGAGTCAGCTCAACTTGACTCGAACGGACGATGATAGATAAATACGATTAAGATTTATCCCCTCTCGCGTTGAACGAAAGAAACGCTCTGAACCATCGAGCATCGACTGACTTCTTTCTATAGAGTTCTTTGAGGGCGGCGCGGTGGGGCGTCGCGAGTTTTGCGACCCGCTCGCGGCGTTTCGTCTTGCTGTCTTGCTTTCAACCGTTTGCTGAACTACTACTACTACTAATTTCCGATTGAATCAACTCGAGTTGGTTGAGTAGACAAGTTCGAGTAACTCGGATAAAATGGCTCGCCCATCTGCGTCACTAATAAATTACTTTACCATCTATACTCTTTCTTTGTCGCTATCTGTATCTGACACTGACAGACTGACAGCTGACAGCCGCTAATCCCATGAAAAAATATTATATTAAATATTGGCATATTATTGGTTTCATAATCAAACTTGTAAAAATTCATAATTTCTATAAATCTTCCTAAAAACACACTATGGTTGTTTTATTCCAACGTAATCAGTTATTTGCGGCAGTAAAATGGTATACAAAAAACGGTGTTAAATTGACTGGGTCGGTGCGAAATTTAATGTCAAAACAACTAGTTTACAGTGAATTCGGAGATCCTCTTCAAGTTCTAAAGGTCAGGGAAACCGAAGTACCTAAACTAGGCAGCCAGGATGTTCTGGTTCGAATGCTGGCTGCACCCATAAATCCGGCTGATATAAACACTATTCAAGGTAGGTACATTAATTTTATTTGTCAAAAATAAAAAAAAAATTAACATTTCACTTCTGTTTTTTTATTACTATTACGGTACAATACTTTAAAAGTCAAGTGTTTTTAAACGTTAAGTTTTAAAATACCACTAACCTGAGTCTATAACTTGAAGGTATTTTGTTTTTTATAATTTTATCAATATTTATTTTATTTAAAACATAAGTATTTTACTGATAAAAATCTTATTCTAATAAATATCTCATTGTTGCAAAATTATGTATTGTTTTAGGAAAATATCCAGTAAAATTAATGCTGCCATGTATAGCTGGTAATGAAGGTGTAGGAGTTGTTGAAGAAATTGGGAAAGAAGTGAGAGATGTTAAGACAGGAAACAAAGTTATAGTTACAAGGCCAGTGCAAGGTACTTGGAGGGATATTGCCACATTCAATAAAAATATGTTGAAAGTTATTCCAGACAATTTGGGATTAATAGAAGCTGCAACTCTCACTGTTAATCCTTGCACTGCTTATAGAATGCTAACTGATTTCAAACCAGTGCGGAATGGTGGCATGGTCGTCATACAGAATGGAGCTAATAGTGCATGTGGACAAAATGTCATACAAATATGCAAAGCATGGGGCGTTCCAAATATAAGCGTAGTGCGAAATAGGCCAGAAATAAATGAATTAAAGAATTACTTACAGTCCCTAGGCGCTACCTATGTTCTTACAGAAGAAGAACTGCGTTCAACAACTATTTTTAGAGAAAAAAAGATTGATAAACCTTCGCTAGCCCTAAACTGTGTTGGAGGAAAAAGTTCACTAGAAATGTTGAGACACTTGGCGCATTATGGTTGTATGGTCACTTATGGAGGAATGTCAAGAGAACCAGTGACAATACCAACTTCTTCATTTATTTTTAAAAATTTAGCATTTTATGGGTTCTGGATGACTGCATGGAATGATAAAGCTAGTAGCTCTACCAAGGACGAAATGATGTCAGAAGTAATTTCATTGATGTGTGAAAAGAAAGTTGAAGCTCCTGTACATAAAATGGTGAAATTCGACAAATATAAAGATGCCGTTGGCAATACTCTTTCCTCTAAGGGATTTCAAGGATGTAAATATATTTTAGATTTTAGTTAACTAAAATGATATGGTTCATATAAAAAAACTATGTTTATAGTTGAAAATATAATAATAATATAGAGAGTAATTTTGTTTTATTTCAACTCCAAATGCATGCCAGTCGCATTTAAGCATACTTACCCGCGTTCCGAAAAATGATTTTCGATCACGTAGTCATTCCGAATTATCGTAAAATGTACTTTAGGCAATTTGTTGATGCGCTAACAGTGATGATGTAATTCGAGATGCTGGGTTAATTTATCAAAATTGATGTGCATACTTTTCAAATCTTTTCTCTGTTTAATTCCAGGAAAGACTGTGTTGCTCCCTAGATTGCCAGCCATCCCTGGAGATGAAGGAGTTGGAGAAATAATAGAAATGGGAAGACATGTCAGTACTGTGGCCCTTGGTGACAGAGTTGTCCTAGCATCCAGGCTACTAGGTTCTTGGAGATACTATGCTGTTTTTAACCAAAGAGACGTACATGTTATTGCAAAAAATGTTGCTATTCCAGAAGCCGCCATGCTAACTTTAGCGCCGTGCTCAGCGTACAGATTACTACACGACTTTAAAAAATTGAAACCTGGTGATACAGTTGCACAAAATGCTGCCAATAGCGCAATAGGTCAATCAGTAATACAGTTATGCAAAGCAAGAGGCATAAAAACTTTTAATATTGTTGCCAGTCATTGTGATTTTGAAACTGTTAAGGAGCATTTGCTTAAAATTGGAGCCAGTACAGTATATACATTAGAGGAAGCTGAGGCACTTACAGCCTTCGATACATCTCTAGCCAGACCTACACTAGCCTTGAACTGTTTAGGTGGAAGATATGAAGATGTTATGCTTAAATTACTTGCACGTAAAGGAGTCATAGTCTATTATGGATTTGCATATTTTTTGCCATCGATGAAGCAGTTTCAACGGTGCGACGTCGATTTTTATAAATTTAATATGCAAAGCTGGGAAGCCTGTGCCACCCCAGTTGAAAAAGACATAATGTACAAAAAAATAATTCAAGATATGATAGTGGGTGTCCTAAGAGCACCAACACATGTACCAATAGAAATTAATGATTACGTTCTTGCTTTGAGAAATACTGTGCATTCTGAAGCATTCTCAACGTTCAATTACGTTTTTGATTTTACATCACCATGCCCCTGAGCTGGTGTATTTTAACGTTAGCATTTATTAATTGACTCAAAACCGGACATTGGTTTATTTACGTCAATCAACAGGTAGTCAATGAAAAAACACATTTTTTAAATTATTATTTCATAGTAAGCTGGCTTGAAAGTTCGAATTAAAAAATATTCCCAAAATGTTTAGTTATATTAATCAGAGAAACAAAGCTTTAATATAACTGGTGAAGATTTTAAGTAAGAATGAAATTCTTGGCCCCTTTTTGTATTCACGGCGTAGGGCGCGCCGTCCGGCTGACTTGGTACTCAAATTTTCGCGCCGTTCCCAAAAATTGGACAATTTGGTGTACCAGATTTCATATCGCAAATACTAGCAAAATTATATTAATAGGAGAGGAACAGAGCAGTTACTAAACCGCCATGGGGGACATATTACATTGTGAATATTACATTCTACAACGAAAAAAAGTGACAAGTTTCCATTTTATGTGGTAGTAGGGGTACATTACAAGGTGCAAAGTTACTCCCCATATGATTTTTTGACGCGCTCGAGTACCTATCCCGCAAAATCCCCATCTCGCCGCCCCTACTATAAAACAAGGGACAATCCTGTTCAAAACAGGAGGTCTGGTAGCCACCACGTTATAAGGTATTCTAATATTTGCGAATGCGTTCATAAAAAAAATGCTGATAAGAGCTGTCATTGCTGTCAATATGACATTAAAGAAGAGTAAACAAAAAATGTGTCACTCTGACTTGATTGAATATGTTTTTCTAATAAAATTAGGAAAACAATAATGAATTAGGTTTCATTTTATTGAAATAAAATAGAAGAGCTGTCTCTTTAAAGAATACAGGTAATAAACTTAAGTGTGTACCGCGCACAACAATGGTATTTTCATTTATTGTAAAGTAACTTGGTAGACTTAATTTGGCTCTGTTTTAGCAATATGGATAAAAACGCTTATGAAACATACGAATTTCTACCAGCGAATGGAAGCGAGTCAGAACATGATCAATTCTTTGTGGTTCAAGATGATGGCACTTTTCTTTGTAAGTGGGCAAGACATTTTTTTTAATCCTACCAATAGGTTTATCAGTGGAAAACATTTATGAAAACACATTTTCTAACATTATAAGTATTTGTTAAGAGTATCAGTTTCATGTAAAACACTGGCACACTATTCTGCTGCATCAAATTAAACGGAAACCAACCACACCCTAGTTCGGGAAAGGCTAAGGGAGGTGATAATAAGTTATGGTTTTGTAAAGCTTGGCAAACAAGATAATCAATCACATTTTCTAAATTTAATGTCTATAATGAAGACAATATCTAACAATCTTATTAGGTAGCATAATGATTCCATTATGTTTGTAAAAATGATTTTTCATTGAAAACTTTTAAAATGTTGGTATTGCTTTTTAATCAAAACTAGCTTTTGCCTGCGGTTTCGCTCCCACTCTACCCTACCCTCCACCCTACTATACCTTACATTACTCTATTCTACCCTACTCTACCCTATTCTACATTACTCTACACTACCCTACTCTCCCCTACTCTACCCTACTCTACCCTACCTACCTTATGCTACCCTAATTTTATTTTTTTATTTCCATAAAAAACTTCTCCTCACAATAACAAACACAAAAAATAATTAGTGAAATTGGTTCAGCTGTTCTCGAGATTTGCACTTAGTAAAACACATTTAGCGACTCATTTTTATATTATAGATAATTTTTGTTTTAACTAGTTCTAAAACGTTTCAGTAAACAGACAGGTCCAGTATGTAGCCCAGGTGCAGGATGTGAAGGAGGCACTGGAAGATGTCCAGCCGTGCACTGTATATGGGGTCTCTTCACAACAATTCTTTGTTGATGTTGATGATTCAGCTGAACTCATATCTGTAGCAGGTAAGACTTATCTGTGTTTGTTTTAGCTGTAGGTAATATTAATAGGCAACATGGCTAAAATTATGCAGTACTTTTTGAAGTGAAAATGTTTATTTTTTGCATGTAGATAAGATAAATTTTATAGCACAAAAACATGTATAAATAGAGTAAGGCCTTGACTCCTGTGCTAGGTGGAAACACCTGTGTTACAGGAATCAGTGTCTTCTCCCAAATATTTAGTACATTACTAAATTTCCATTAAAAATTGATAAACATTTAAATAGGAATATTTGATTAGATCAGATTTAGAGTACTGTAGCTTGTTGGATAGTTAGTTCAATATTTCTGACAGTCAAAAAAGTCTATGATTAATATTTTCATCTCGCGTATTGTGAACTAGGACATAACCATGGCGCCACACTTCATATTTGGATTCAAACTGATGGGAAGGCTTACTGGCTTAGCCAAGTTGAGAATCTATGTGTGCCTTGTGACGAAAGGTTCTGAAGTGGCTACTACGTACCGGAAGACGCAGTGTTGGAAGGCCTCCAACAAAGTAGACCGATGACCTGGTCAAGGTAGCGGGAATCCGATGAATGCGTGACGGACTAGACCGGACATTCTGGCGATGCTTGGGAGGCCTATGTCCAACAGTGGACGTCTTTCAGCTGTTATGATAATGATGATGTGTGCCTTTACATTATAATATTTGGATAACTATTATAATTTCAGATCAGTTTATAATTCCTGATGGAGACAATGGTCTGTACACTAACAGTTACCTCTTACAACCCAGTTCAAGCAACACTACAACCGATCAGGTAATATTGTTACCATTGTGGTGTATTTACTGTAATATTCCACCTTATCACTTGGTATAGTTACTCACACTAAGGTATAGTTGTACTCTTAAGACTCTTACGTAAGGCACTAAAGAGTGTAAAGTATTGTGTGCCTTACTTGCCTGAGTTTCAGAGTGAAATTACAAAATCAATGTGGATGGGCCAATTCTGAAACTAATAAAGAACAGTGAAAAATGCTTACAGGAGTCTTGGACTCTCGGACTCTATGATCTCGGAATGGTGTAATAATACAACGTGTCCTTTTATAAAATAAACAGATTTGGTTCCTAGCTAGAAATTATGTTGTATAAAAAATTTCAAAAATGCAGTTATCATCAAAATAGGGCCAGAGAGTCGCTTTAAAATCTTTCGCTGTTCCTCATAGTTTCGAATTTACCAATCCACGCCCAGTTAAAAAATTCATCCTGTATTTATTAAATCGTGTGCTTTTTGTGTGCGTCAGAATGGCTGGTGGTCTGTGGCGTTGGTGTATGCGAGTTGATTCAAAAATTGCTACATAATTGCTTATATTTGCTACATATAGTAAATAATTGCTACATAGGATATATATTTAGAAATACAAATTTTTTTTTGACCAGCCATCCTGACGTTTGGTTGGCTGGTCAACCCCTAGTTTAATGTTAAGCATGCAGACTTTCCCAAAATGTATTGCGTCAATAATTGCTACATATTTACTTCATTTATCTAATTTAGTTGTAACTTCAAACATTTGTTAAATAAAGGATTTAGCAATTATTTAAATTATCCCAAGGAAAAGTGCCTGATAAAATATTAAAGGCAAATACTTAGTTATGTAGGTGTCGGTTTAATCGTTTAGGCTCTGGTGTTATGGAGCCGAGTGCTGCAGTGACAAATCTCCACGTGTATCAAACACGTACGAAGAAATACTTACTTTCTCTGGAAATTACGACTCATTTTTTTTCATTTTATACTGAAGAAAATGTTACAAAGTTGATTTTAGTTTTGATTTAGATGGCAGCAGGCTATCACAAGTACTTATTAACTTAATCACAATATTTGGTGACGGCGGTACCATCTAAAGAAATCTCTTAAAATTTTAAATCAAAAATTTTTTCACAAAATAATAGGTCTTTACCTATGAAATTGCCGTTTTGTATGAAAAAATTTAAACGAATTTTTTTCAGGTATTTTTTATTTGTATTAATCGAAGTAATCACCCATGCAATCAATGCATCTTTGCCAATGCAGTGGCAGTTTATTGATGCCCTTCTTAAAGAAATCAGCTGGACGGGAGGCAACAAATTCTTCAAAGGCATTTTGTACTGCCACTCGGGTATTGAATTTTTTTCCCGCCAAGAAGTTATCCAAATTCTGGAAAAAGTAGTAGTCTGTAGGCGCAAGGTCTGGTGAGTAGGGCGGATGACGGAGAGCTTCCAACCCCAGTTCTTGCAACTTGGAGACCGTCTGCTGTGCAGTATGAGCAGTATGTCTGATGTGCGTTGTCGTGCAGGAGCAGCGGAGACGAGCGATTGACCAATGCTGGTTGGACATGTGCCAGCTTCTCCATCATTGTGTTCAGTTCTTCACAGTACAAATCTGCAGTAATGCTCACCCCGTTTGGTAAGAAGCTGTGATTAATGACATCGGCGCTAGACCACCAAACAGTGACCATCACTTTTCTAGGGGTAAGTTTTCGTTTAGGGCATTGTTTAGGTGCTGAACCAGGATCCAACCAACTTGCTGAGCGCTTGCGGTTATCAAACTGAATCCATTTTTCATCGCAGGTAACAATGCGGTTCAAAATTCCTTCATTTGTGGTGTCTGTTGAGCAGTGCAAGGCACGTCTCGACGCGTACTTCGCGCTGGCGATCATTGAATTCGTAGGGCACCCATTTGTCAAGCTTTTTTACTTTGCTAATTTGACGCAAATGGACCAATATTGTTTTGACGCTAACGTCGAAAGCTGCTGCTAATTCAGCCGTAGATTGGGTATCATCAGCTTCCACAATCGCCTTTAATTCGTCATTGTCGGCCAAAGTCTTCGGACGACCGCGAGGTTCATTTTTCAGGTCAAAATTTCCAGAATGGAAGCGAGCAAACCAATAACAGGTGGTGCGTTGGTTTGTAGTGTTAGCTCCGTAAACGTCGTTGATGTTGCGTGCCACTTGTGCCGCGTTGCTGCCACGACGGTACTCATATTCCATAATTACTCGAATTTTTAACGTATCCATGATCCATGATGACGAAAAAGATTGAAATGCAATGAAAATGTAACACTAATCAATAAACAAATGACTACTTTTGGAAAAAAAAATGTTTTAAAATAAAATTAATTTGCAATTAGAATTCTTAGCCAAACAAAAAATATTTTGATTTGAAATGGCCAGTACTGCAGAACGGAAATCTCATAGGTAAAGACCTAATATAACACAAATAAAAAATAATATTTAATAGACTTTATTCCCGCGTTTTTTACCTTTGCAGATGGAAGAAGAAGCATAGATATCAAACCTTATATATCCTAGAAATTTAAATATTTTTGAATTTAGAACACAGATTATTGTTAATTTGCTGATAATAAAAAATTATAATTAAAAACTGTGTAAATAGTATTATTTATTCATGATATTCTGTTTCTAAACACAATTTTAATTTGCATTAAATATAATAAAAACCTAACCTACCTACCCCCTACCTAACCTTAAAAATATCCGCCTCTTTGCTTTAAAAAAATAATAAACACGGTTCATAAATTTAAAAAAAAAACGCAAACGTGATAAAAATGTCATGTTGAACCTATTCGTAGTGCAATTAGAGCCTATTTTCGACGTTCCATCGTCGACCGCATCGTCGCTTTCCATCAGGTGAGATAGCGGTCAAGCGCAAACCTATCAATAATAATAAAAAAAAGTGTATCGAAAATATGTGCCTACCCTCAATAATCCAATGAGTATCACCTTAGCAGATATTGTGACCGCCGTCACCAGATATTGTGATTAAGTTAATAAGTACTTGTGATAGCCTGCTGCCATCTAAATCAAAACTAAAATCAACTTTGTAACATTTTCTTCAGTATAAAATGAAAAAAAATGAGTCGTAATTTCCAGAGAAAGTATTTCTTCGTACGTGTATTGAAAAACGTCGTTTGATACACGTGGAGATTTGTCACTGCAGCACTCGGCTCCATAACACCAGAGCCTAAACGATTAAACCGACACCTACATAACTAAGTATTTGCCTTTAATATTTTATCAGGCACTTTTCCTTGGGATAATTTAAATAATTGCTAAATCCTTTATTTAACAAATGTTTGAAGTTACAACTAAATTAGATAAATGAAGTAAATATGTAGCAATTATTGACGCAATACATTTTGGGAAAGTCTGCATGCTTAACTTTAAACTAGGGGTTGACCAGCCAACCAAACGTCAGGATGGCTGGTCAAAAAAAATATTGTATTTCTAAATATTTATCCTATGTAGCAATTATTTACTATATGTAGCAAATATAAGCAATTATGTAGCAATTTTTGAATCAACTCGCATACACCAACGCCACAGACCACCAGCCATTCTGACGCACACTGCTTTTTGCATTCTGTTTTAGTAATTTAACACTTCAACACACACAGTTTAATAATTTAGGTACAAATAAAAACTTCTGGAAAAACACCTAAAATATTGTAAAAAAAAGCTGCGAAAAATTAAAGAAATCAGAAGTGCTTAATTCATGGTCACTTGTTCTGTGTTGATGTCTCTTTCACCCTGTATAAAAGTTTGTAATTTTTTTTTTTTTTCCAGATGGAAGAAGATGTTATTGTTGATCAATACAAACAACCAAATACGCAAGAAGTTGATATTGACGTCGTGACACTTAGCAAGCAAGGAAATAATTTTACAGAGGTGTAGTTTTATGTATTACTAGCTTCAGCCAGTGGCTTTGTCGGCAAATCTTATGATATATGCTAATATTTTATAGCCTATCTATAGCACTCAGGGATAGTGCAGCTACATATTAGTGAACGAGTTATAACCGAGTGTAATTGATTAACAAACATACAAGTTAACATTTGTAATAATTTTACAGATAACATTAAGTGATCAGCAGTATCAGACACTAGAACAGAAAGGCTGGATATTACTGGAGTCTAACGACAAAATATTTGTGCTCAACACTTTAGGACTTCACGATATAACTAGCAATGACAGTATGTATTAGAGTTTTATTTTAATATTTTTTTATCAAGGCAAAGTTATACAGAATGATTTTTTTAGATATAATAAAATTATGGTGGGAGAGAGCTTGAACAAAAAGGTTTAACCACACTATAGCTCTAGTGCGTAATGGTAATCAAAATGTCACAGTTTGGTAACAAGTGCCTTTATATACCATTTAGGTATATACAGTTCAATAAGAGTCACTTTATCAGCAAGTATATTGAAAAAAAAAACTATCTCGTTTTTAACAAAACCATCCCTAATTTCTTTGACCGGTCTGTATGGACAAGCCGTTATAATTGTAAAAAATACCAAAAAATAAACTACCCTGCATTTAACATAGGGATCAAAAGAATATGAGTCCATTTAAGGTAATGAGTATTAGAAATGACAGACATCGCCAAAAACTTTTCTCAAACAATTTGGGTAAGAGGTAATAAATAAATAAATAAGAGAGTCAAAATATTTACCATACTTTATGTTTACTCAAAACAAATAGTTTGGCAAATGTAGAAAAGTTGGCTAAAAAATAGTTTTACTAGGTCTTGCCTTCACTGACCCATCTAAAAAATTCACCCTGTCCTTACCTATACTTTTTGCTAATGAAATTATCAAATTATGTTTTAGAACTAATACAGAAATTGAAAAACGAGATTCAAAATGATAACAATATTACGGAAAATGATAGCAGGTAAGCATAACATACTTTTTTTTTTGTGACAAGAAGTACGAGAGGTATTGTCTTAATAGAAATCGATTATCGCACAAAAAGTGCCTTCTAGTTTTGGCGAACACACAAATGCAACGATCACTTACCCACGTTGTGAGCGGTTTTTTTCTCAGGAAGACACAAGAATGAAATAGTATAGAAATATTTTTATTCGGGACAGACAGCACAACGGTTACAAACACAAAGTAAACAAAAGTACAGAATGCCTACACATAAAGGGTGACCACTTCAGTATTTGCTGGGCGTCAGACACCCAGCGCTGATTTTCAGTATTCCCCCGTAGTGACGCACGGACGAGGGACGCTATAGTACATTATGATAAAAGTGTGTAATGTTAGTGATTACCGTCGAGGCGGTATTTAGACCCGAGCTATGGCGAGGGTCTTAAGAGAGCCGAGAACGGTAAACATTAACTACTCACGTATATCATACGACGATTTTCAAAACACCTGTGAAGAAAATAACTGTAAAACTAGTAAACTTTTGTGGCGGTAAAAATCTGTTTTCATATGCGCGCTCATATTTTTTATTCTTTTCTTCATGGGGGACGACGCGCGCCCGTCCTGATACGATAAATATAATAAAATTATGGCAGGGGAGAGCTTGAACAAAAAGGTTTTAACCACATTATAGCACTAGTGCGTAATGGTAATCAAATATCACAGTTTGGTAAGAAGTGCCATTATATACCTAAGTGCAGTGCAATAAGAGTCACTTTATGAGCAAGTGTATTGAAAAAAAAAACTATCTCGTTTTTAACAAAACAACATTTCTTACCAGCAGAACGCCTAAAATAGAAAATATTTCAAGTCCATACCCGAACATTGTCACGGAGCCGCTGGTCAATCAACAAGAGCCAGAGTTGGAGTTTGTGATAAACGCTGAAAATCAACAGAATGACGATATGAAATGTGTACAGCTATATGTCAATGATAACAAAGGTAATTTTTTAGTATTTTTATTACAGTTAAGAAGACATTTACAATGTAATCAGAATAAAATGATCACTCATTTTTTTACGAATAGGTGAGTTCATTTTTTAAATTGACACGGACGTGTCCGTACTGTCTGAAGGGCTTACTTCAACAGGCCAATGTGAACAGTGCTTTCTATTTATCTGATTGGTCAAGAGACGTGGCTAAGCTGAATGACCACGATGAATCACTATTTTCTTATCGCGAATACAGTGCAGTTCATCTATTACTATTTACATGCCTGGAATAAATTTTTAAAGGAATCTAGACCTTAACTAAGAATTTATTAGGTTCACTTTTGGTGGAGAGGAGAATGAAAAAATATTAAATGTTTTCTAGCTTGCAACATTTGCATCGTCACCCCGTTATAATGCTTTGGAAAGGAGAGAATAGCGGTGATCCGTTTTTATATTTTGGACCTTACGTAATCGAGATACAGTTCAAAATAAATGTAACATTTTCCTACTAAGGATTTTTCGCGCAGTGATCCAATTTAAAATGAAAATAATCAAATATTTCTGTTTACAGAAACTATACAGCAGCTAGCTTCAATCGCGAACGAAAATAAGATAAATCGTGAGAAACTCGAACCACCACCTGAGATAGTTGAACCTGAAAGTCTGGAGCAATCGAAACAGGACATGTATTATGATAAAGATACGCGTTCCATTAAAATAAAGACCAAATTCAATTTCAAAGGTAAGTTAAAGTAAACCAAACACATTACTTCTTTATCAAATTTCGGTATTGGCAGCCAATCTCAAAGGAAGTCAGACATCACAGAGTATAAATGTGTCGATTAATAAAAGAATCAATTTAATAGGTCAACATTATCGATAACTTGAAATCGATATTCGATTTCTTTTCAGCGACCTTATTTAAAAGCGATTTTTATTTTCCCAAAGTTAATTTTCATGTGAACGTTGTACACCCGATGATTCACCAGTCATGAAACTCTGCATTGTAGGATTATTACAGTGCCTGCATGGTGATTGATCTTTAAGAATTCGATCTTTTAGAACACGATTTATGGAGCGAGGAGTAGTGGCAGGCGGTCACCTCCTTCTGCGAAGCAGTAATGCTAGCAAAGGAGGAGGCCGACCGCATCAGGCAACGGCGCTCTCGCCGCCGTCTTCTGGATAGCGATCCCGATTTCCGGCCACCGTAGACGCGGGCTTGCGGACGGCGAGCCATGGGTACCTAGCTGTCCGACCATCCGGTAACTGTCCGGACTGAGTCTAAGACGTCGACGGCGTGCACTGTTCCCGCGCGCCTCAAGGAGTTGTCAGCAACAACAAGGGGCCAGCCGGGTCGAAGCCTACTGAGGCCAGGGTTACCTGAAAGGGAGCTCGAGCCCCGGTATGAAGACGGGAGATAGTGTCAGTAAGAGTCTGACACTATCTCCCACTCCGCCCAAGAGCCAGGGTGTCATTGGATGATTATCATTGGATGATTTTCCCCACCATAAAAAAAGAACTCGATTTATTACTGAATCTACCATTTACACTTCTTGAACGAACCTAGAGTGTTCCTAAACTCTCAAAGTATTGTATTTTCTTTCCAGATTTTCCTGAAAAAATATTACTGGGTAAATGTGCAAACGGAAAGCGATTGATAGCTAAAGTAGTAAAAAGACAACAAAATAAAAAAAAAGTTGCTAAAAATAAAATAAAGGAGGATGTTGTTTTGAAAGAAATAGCGGGGAGCGAACATAACAGTAAGTATGTACGCTGCTTAAAGTATAAGTGACGTGGTGTAACACAGCAATCCCATATAAATTGAAGACTGATAAAGATTCTTTTAGTCACATAACCTACATTCGCATTACGCAAGAGAAATGTTCATCAGTAGACGTCTTTCGGCTGAAACGATGATGATGAAGAGAAACAACTTTTTTTAATAAAATTCGAAACCCTGCAAAGCATAATTAGAGTTCTCCGCGCGATTTGAACATATACAACAGTGAAAATCATCTGTTGGCAGTTGCCTGGACTAGATTATAACACCCGTCTGGTCAGAGGATCCCCTCTTTTCAAAGGAGGTTTGTGGGATTTTACATCCTGTTGCCACCTAGTCCTCTTTGTCTTTGAGTCATGCCCTCAAGATCAGTGCCAACCCCATCCATGTTCTGGCCGCCCGTCATCTACTCATCTTGTCATCTGCCAACCTTCATTCAATCCTATTATTATCGTCGCGTCTTGCCAAGTATTCTGCCCAGACGCCATTTGAAATCCTTAATTCCTTTTCCGATATTAGTCCATTATCCAGATACCTTTCAACATTTATTAATAAAAAGTTTTATTGTATATTAATGACGAAATGACATTTCCAGATACGACAACGACAGGTCTGCATGAAGTCGACTTCGTGAACCTTATACAAGCGATGTTGCGGTCCGGACGTCGGTACAATGACGGGGACATCGCATCAGCCAACACGGTCATCAATCAGCTGATCAACGTGCCCAACTTAAAACAATCCTTCCTTGGACAGAACTTGATTGTCACTAAGGTATAACATAACATAATAATCAGTCTTATATTGTTCCCACTGCTGGGCCTCCTCTTTAGAAGAGGGAATGGGCAGTATAATTTACCACACGGTTCCAGTCACGTCTTCGAATTTTTGGTTCTGGAACGAATGTGGTCCTTCACCAGTTTGAAAGCAGTGGTGATGAAAAATTACACAAAATAAGGCGTTTAGGTTTCAATCCGCGACCTACTCGTAAGTTGGGACCGTTACCAGTACCACTGGGCCACCACGGAATGTGATTATGTAGTAATTTCAGTATGTAGCCTCTTCGACGTTAGGACCAGTGCCGTAAATAAGGCGGTGCCAGCGGTGCCTAGGCACAGGGCGCAGTCCCCGAAGGGGCGCAAAAATTATATACCTAGTCCATTTTGTTTGTATTGTACTTTTTCTAGGGGCGCAGTTATAGTAGCACGCACCGGGCGCATAGGCTGGTTACGGTACTGGTTAGGACCCAGCTTTATTCCTGCTATTACTGCCCAACTACCTGTACCTGCCAAGATCTGAACTTGGTAAATGACAAAGCTGTTCAAATACCCACATGGTCTAAATTGAAAATTTGTGTTTGTACATGACAAGACAAAACAAAATAAGATATTGTTTTGTTCCGTCCTACAATATAGCGCTACGGTTAACAGAGGAAAGTCGTAGAAAGCTAGCCTATCGATAAAAAATGATGTGAAGCGACCGCGGGGACACGTTACATCAGTACCTAAGTAAAGACGATAAGAAAAACGCACCTGCTCCATAAAAAGAACAGTTTCGTGAAAATGCATCTTATTTCTAACGGCATAAATTGAATTTTATCTTGATATTTCTAATGGTTTTATTTACCTTTAACAGGCTACAAACGACAAGGACGAATTTGGTACAATTTACAATAGAAGCAAAGTTACACTTATAACCGGCCGCGTGAAGGAAAAAGATGGGGAATTCTGCTTCGACCATATACCCAACTTGTTACATTCCATTAAATTGAATGCAGGTGCGCGTCTTATAATTCTAAACTAATATTTATGAAGGCCGAGAGTTTGTATGTACGAGTGTATGTTTGTTTCACTCCATACTCAAACAGCTGAACGGATTTGGATGAGATTTGACACACGGGTAGACTATGCCCAAGATGGCATATTTTTTAGACAAGCTACTGCAACTTCAGTGGCAGTAGCTTGTCTTTCTTACGTGTCGAACTTCTGTAGATACTAATAGTATAAATAAAGAGGAAAGGTATGTATTTTGTATGTTTTTATTTGTGTTTTGGTTTCAAAACCTACTAGAAAGAATTTAAGAATTCCTTCACCAGTCCAGTAGAATGTTAATTCATCACTGACTGACAGGTATTCACAAATGACTGGGCCGTAATTCACCACGCGGGCCCAGTGCGTGTTGGTGAATGTCACATGTCTTCGAATTTTTGGTTCTAGATCGTTTACTCGCGATCTTTTCCTTTGCCGTTTTAAGATCAGCCTAACCTAAACCTATGTATAACCAGAAAATTCTCCCATATATTTGCGAGCCAGGACAGCTAGTCTGATATACTATTGTGTAATTACAGAAGAGCAAAACGTATCACAAAGCGACGAAGTATTCAGCTGTATTGAGGAAAAAGAGGCCAAAGAGAATTTCACTATTTATCACGTCCATATCTCTGAATCTAAATGTGCTGATGATGTTGTTCGAGTATCTGTTACATTGAATAAACGGCGTAAGTATGAACAGTACTATATTGTGTTTTAATTAAGTCATTTTGTTCATTCAGCTTTTATCCAAGAGCGGCGAGATTGTTCGAAAGAGTTAAGTCTACCGTCCCCGGCCGTGTAGCTTCATAGACGCGTGTTCGTCACTAAACACTTGGTGCACACCTGCTTACAGCTTACATACGAAACTATAGAACTCTGTCAACGAATCAGCAACGTCGTGCTGGCTGCATGCTGGCTTCATAATGCCTACCGCGAAGGAAAGTTTTGATTTCAAGCAAATGCAAGTCTTGTCATATTTATTTATTTAATATGTAGTTTAAGTTCAAACAAAAGGGTCTGCAGAAATGCTAAGGAGCACATTATTCTAGGCGTTGAAATAACGGATCTCGTTCAAAACACTATATTGTGCTATCAAGTGTGGTTCAGAAGGCTGTCCAGCCCTAGGACGGCTGGGACTAGGCTGAACATGTATGTCGCATGCAGAGCGAGCGGTGAACCGGTTAAACAAAGTTGGTGCCCTGAAATCGCACTACGAGGTCGCGGCAGACCAAGGAGATTGCGGGACAACTAAGATGTCTTCCTTAGGAAGTGGCTCAGAGCCAGGAACAATGGGGGAAATGGAGGGAGGACTTTGCGTAGCAGTGGTTCAGTATAGGCTCTAGTCTATCTATAAAATAATAATAATTCAGTACTTTATGCACATTGAATTACTAGAGAGACGGACTTAATGCCAAAGGCTGTAATTAATCAGGCTTAATCCTCACTCGGGCCCAGTGCCCGATGGTCGATAAGAATATTCTGTCATTGCAATAAGGTATTGGTTTAAAAGTCAGTTTTTAATAATAATAATAAATTATTTATTTGCGCAAAAACATTGTATAAAATGGTGTTACATAAAATTGAAATGGTACAAACATGTTTAGCTATTTTATGATATAGCATGCAAAAATTTGAAAGTTTTATGAAGGTAAATACATAGTTACAAGCAGTGTTGAGAGGCAATGAATCAACATTTTTTGTCCATAAACTCTTTTAAATTGTAAAAACTACATTCATTTAACCACTTATGCAATTTAATTTTCAAAGATCTTGTACTCAATGTTCTACTGTGGCTTGGAATATGGTTATAAATACGTACACAAATTGCTAGGCAGTTTTTGTTATATTTGGTAAGTCTTGGGACATCATTCAGAACCAGGGTTGGGTAACATGTAACTTGTTGACTTCCAGAACTCCCAGTGAACTTGGTGTTCGACCTCAAGAAACGTTACCCTTTGACGGTGTTTGGTTGTAGCGGATGTGCAGTCCTGTTCAGATCTGAAGAGGCTTTGAAAGAGCACCAAATGGTACGTAATGTGAAAGCTGAGGGCCCGACAGTGGCGCACATGTTCTCGCTAGATGACGCTGAACATTTGCGCTATACTTTTTTTTCTTTTTTATTTGGATTCACAATGTCAAGTTTGGAAAGCATATTAAGTTTTCAAGAGTTCCATTAGAATGCGGATGTAACACATTCTAGTGTTTTTTGCAGTATTTGACAGCTAGTCAGCTTTGTCGACAAGCTTCGCTGTGGTAGTCAAGGTAGTGTAGTGCAATCATTGAAGGTGACCACAGTAAAATTGAGCCAAAGGTCAGAATATTCTTATAATATTGACCGCTGTAAAACAATTTGGCCGAATGGGGCTTCCTCGACCCATCTCTAACACTGACAAGATCAGGACATACGTCACCTGCTATGCTGCCCGTCCTGCATAACCACCAGCACTTTTCAGGATCTATACAGCTGTAGTGGGAAGCCAACAATAGAGCTGTACAGGTTACCAAATACATATTAGTCAGAAAATACTAAAAAACTAGTTTGAGAACATCGACACAAAAAGAAAAAGCGAAGCTTGCCGCGAAGAATATCTCAATACATTTGCTACTTAATAATGCAACAACATTAGTATGTGTGACATCCATATTCTAATGGGAAATAGTGTTAACTAAATATTTTCTAAACTTTACACTAGTTCATATCAAACCATGCAAGGACCGGTGGAGCACACAGTCGAGGTGTGCCCTGCTTGGGCGGAGCACCGCCGCGCCGTGCCCTCGAGGGGGCGATCGGCGGCGGAGACCTCTCGCGCCGGGCCTTGGTTCAGGCCATGGTCCGGAGCGATGAGGAGTGGCAGGCGGTCGCCTCCTTCTGCGAAGCAGTAGTGCTAGCAAAGGAGGAGGCCGACCGCATCAGGCAACGGCGCCCTCGCCGCCGCCGCCTGGATTCCAATTCCGATTTCCAGCCACCGTAGACGCGGGCTTGCGGACGGCGAGCCATGGGTAGCTCGCTGTCCGATCGTCCGGTAACTGTCTGGACCGAGCCCAAGATGTCGACGGCGCGCACTGTTCGAGCGCGCCTCAACGAGTTGTCAGCAACAGGAGGAGCCCAGCTGGGTCGAAGCCTACTGGGGCCAGAGTTATCTGAAAGGAAACTCGAGAACTCTATAACAGAGTTATATGAAGGCTAGAAGGAACGGGGTGGGGTTTTTAGTCAGTAAGAGTCTAACACTATCTCCCGCTCCACCCAAGAGCGGGTTTTGTCATAAGATGATTTTCCCCATCGAAAAAAAAACCATGCAAAGACAAATAAAAAAAAGCACTTTTTCCCCAATAAATTTCCTTTAGCAACTCGATACACACAATTTTATGTTTTTTGGCTTCCATGATAAATTCAAGTGCTGTACTGTGGCAACGCGACTGCAGCGCTTCCGCCGCTCTGCAACCGAGTTTCGAACGTGATAATGTTGAGCTGATGCGCGGCTGCAACACGGCTGTAGCGCTGCAGCCGCTCGTCTTTTGTTTATATGGAATAACAAAGCAGCGCGACGGTAGCGCTGCAATCGCACTGTCACGGAAACCATTATTTATATTTACTACTAGTTTTTATATTGGCTATGCTATTTCAGAGTAAATGCATGGATGCTGACGAAAATATGATAAAAATGGAAGTAGCAACCAACCAATCAAATAATGATGATGACGTCATCGTTATGAAAACTGGGAAAGAAACTATATTTTCTTGCGCGCAATGCAATGTAAGTTTTTGTTTTGTACTTTATAAATATTGTTTTGTTTTTAACTTCTTTTATCCTCCTAACTACCTGCTAGTATTTTGTTATATTAGGTCTTTACCTATGAAATTACCGTTTTGTATGAAAAAATTCAAACAATTTTTTTTTCATGTATTTTTTATTTGTATTAATCGAAGTAATCACCCATGCAATCAATGCATCTTTGCCAACGCTGTGGCAGTTTATTGATGCCCTTCTTAAAGAAATCAGCTGGACGGGAGGCAACAAATTCTTCAAAGGCATTTTGTACTGCCTCTCGGATATTGAATTTTTTCCCACCAAGAAGTTATCCAAATTCTGGAAAAAGTAGTAGTCTGTAGGCGCAAGGTCTGGTGAGTAGGGCGGATGACGGAGAGCTTCCAACCCCAGTTCTTGCAACTTGGAGACCGTCTGCTGTGCAATATAAGGTCGCGCGTTGTCGTGCAGGAGCAGCTGAGACGAGCGATTGACCAATGCTGGTTGGAGATATGCTTCTCCATCATTGTGTTCAGTTCTTCACAGTACACATCTGCAGTAATGCTCTCCCCGTTTGGTAAGAAGCTGTGATGAATCACACCGGCGCTAGACCACCAAACAGTGACCATCAGTTTTCTAGGGGGTAAGTTTTCGTTTAGGGCATTGTTTAGGTGCTGAACCAAGATCCAACCAACTTGCTGAGTGCTTGCGGTTATCAAACAGAATCCATTTTTCATCGCAGGTAACAAGGCGGTTCAAAATTTCTTCATTTGTGTCTGTTGAGCAGTGCAAGGCACGTCTCGATGCGTACTTCGCGCTGGCGATCATTGAGTTCGTGGGGCACCCATTTGTCAAGCTTTTTTACCTTGCCAATTTGACGCAAATTGACCAATATTGTTTTGACGCTAACGTCGAAAGCTGCTGCTAATTCAGACGTAGATTGTGTATCATCAGCTTCAATCGCCTTTAATTCGTCATTGTCAACCAAAGTCTTCGGACGACCGCGAGTTTCATTTTTCAGGTTGAAATTTCCAGAACGGAAGCGAGCAAACCAATAACAGGTGGTGCGTTGGTTTGTAGTGTTAGCTCCGTAAACGTCGTTGATGTTGCATGCTGCCACGACGGTACCGAATTTTTAACGTATCCATGATGACGAAAAATATTGAAATGCGATGAAAATGTAACACTAATCAATAAACAAATGACTACTTTTGGAAAAAAAAATCCATGTTTTAAAATAAAATTAGTTTGCAATTAGAATTCTTAGCCAAACAAAAATTATTTTGATTTAAAATGGCCAGTACTGCAGAACGGCAATTTCATAGGTAAAGACCTATTATCAACATGCCTGAGATACTGGCATCACGATTTAGGTTCGTTTCTAACGTATGGCCGGGAAAGACAAAGCGCAAAAAAAACATATGGAAGATACCTTTGCCCAGCAGCATTAGGACAATGAAGAAAGTATAATCGGCTTCTTATATCCCACTGCTGGGATTCAGGCCTCCTCTTCTATCACGCGGGCCCAGTCGATGTCACATATCTTGAATTTATTCTAGCTTTCTTCACAATGTTTTCCTTCACAACTTCACTTTTGAACCCCAAATGAAAGTTAATATTTTTATTTTCAGGTAACATTCACGAAGCTGAGCAACATACAAAGGCATATGAAAACACACCAGGGTACAACGCAAGAAATACTGCAGACAAACAGGGTGACAAAGCAAGAAAGCCAGCCCAAGAAACCACCTTCCAAAATATTTAAGTGTAAAATGTGTCCTAGCACTTATTTCCACTCCGCAACCCTTTCGAAGCACATAGTGACCAGGCATATCAAAGTAAAATCAAATTAAAGTCATGTTTTAAAAAATATTTATTTTTATTTTTGTATTTTACAATCATATCACAGCTTTGTGATCCGCAATTAAATATGTATGAATTGAAAGTATCTTCTATAGAATTGCTATAGCACCACTTGAAATACTGCCAGACAATTATTTTTATAAGCTGCTCATATAAGGGTGTCTAATTCAGACAAAGTTTGCACAGTGGGCGCGCACAGATTAGCTTGCATGCTGTACATATGTGGGCGGAAAAATGTGCTGCGCATTCGCTGGATGTGGACAAATGCTAATGTGCTGCTTATAAACATCTACCGCCTTACATATAAGACACGCTAACCATATTATGGCTATTGGCTAGCTTAATAAATAATTGATCAGATTTTAAATTCAAATTCTCCACATAAAATTTTGAATTACAAATCTGCTGTTCAATATTTATACTAATCACAGTAATGTTTTTTTTTTTATAAATAAGGCACTTGTTCATCATCAGGTAATAAGGTATTTATTTATACAATAGACAAACAACTTAGTTCTAATAACAGTAAGGTAGGTATTGTTCTCATGTAGAAGTAATAATTTACAATAGAAAGATCATTAAAATATATCCTCAGAAAATATGGAATCAAGTTCGTCAAACAAATCGCTGGCATTATTATCAGTTCTGTTGGTAATCATATCATCTGTTCCTGAAACAAAAACAAATATTAGAAATTTCTACACAGGGGAGGTTTTAATCAGACTACATATTGATCTTAAGCTAATCAAGATTGATTGGAATGAATAATCTTGAAATAAACACTGCTGATAAAAGCTAGCTAAATATATAATGACATTGCTCACCTATGTTTTTTAAATTCTTTTCTGTTTTAATCACAGTATAATCCTCTTCATAAACTTTGGCATATCCATCAGGCAATGGCTTAGTATCTGCATCATCAGTTAGCACTGCAGAGCTATATACAGCTAGTATATTACTTAAAGTTATATTTAAGTAGTGCTTCTTGAAGGCACTGCCCGTTGTGAGTATAGTTGGTTTCCAAAGGATGAAGGCGCAGTATTCAGAAGCAATGTATTTGGAGAATGTTGACCATGCATCCCTGTGAAGGGTGCCTTTAATGCTTCCTGGAATACATAAGATTCAAATGAAAGAAAAGGAAGTGGCTCACATATTTTACTTTTACATACAGTGAATTCTAGATACGTAACCTAGGCTTTTTTATCGCTTTTCGTTTACCCAGCTTTCAAATATCCTCTATTGTAAATAATAATATTTCTTTTATACTGTGTTGTGTATATTTAACTCTTCAGATACTGTCAATTAACCCTTCAGATACCGTCAATTAGAGACACAATAGTAAGACAATAGATGCGCGGCCACCGGTGGTCGCTTGGGGATTCATGAATTAGAGACTAATAGATGCAATAGACGCCGGTGTTCGCTTGGGGATTCAGGGATTAAATACCATATACAATGGTCCATCAAGGACTGAGTGTAGAAACCAAACCACAAAGATAAATAGGCCCTTGCTTTTGTATATGCTCCCATATTTTTATAGACACAATTTTTGTATGAGCAATGCTAACTGGCACAGGGGCACTAGTTTAGATTCCATATTCCCAGTCATAGGTATTTCATAATCAAAGTGTCTAGTAGAAACCCACCATTGATATTACCAGTAGTTTATTAGGTTTGAAATATATCCAGGGCAAAGTTACCAGGTTACATAGTATTAGCCGGGGCCCAGCTGGGTCGAAGCCTACTGGGGCCAGGGTAATCCGAAAGGGAGCTTGAGCTCTGGTATGTAGGCTTGAAGGAACGGGGTGGGTTTTTAGTCAGTAAGATTCTGACACTATCTCCCACTCTGCCCAAGAGCGGGGGTTGTCATTGGATGATTATTGCTCACCATAAAAAAAGGCTTCACAGTATTATTAAGACTTACCAGTTAAATCCCTCATAATAATCAAAGGGTCTGTAGCAGATCTGTCAATAGCCTCCACAAAAGCTGTTATTGTATGAGCTTTCCTCTTCCTCAAATTCCCAGATATAGCTTGCTGTTTTACTGTTTTTATAGAATCAATCTCATTTAAATTCCAACTTTTCAAATCGTCTAACAACCTTGCCCATAATGGAGACTCAAATAAGTCTCCTCTTAAATTATTCTGAGTAAAATCTACATCCTGAAAGTAAAAACTTATGTACACCACAGACTTATATAAACAAGATAGGTACCATAAAAGACACTGCCGCCTGACCACCACTAAGTTTAGTAGTGCTTGCACTTGAAACGAAAACTTCAAAGGGTTTGGTTAGGCGCCGCGCCGCAAGATTCAAGCGAAATATTTTTTAAGTGATCATGCAGAAATGACAGCAATGGTACACAGGTTTTTAATAAAATAATCAGTTATGTACACAAAATACACTGATACCTGTGAAAGTAATTCTATCTGACAAATAGTTTCATCTTTGTTTTCTTCAAACCCTCCAGTGAGTAGACCAGCTGGGCCAGGGAACTTTCTTTTACTTTTGTGATCAAAATACGAATTGATAATTTTTCTTTTTGTGTGCTTTGGTGATATAATATTGTTAACATTTACAACCACATTCTCATTAGTGTGAATTCCAACATTCTTATTTTCACAATTAGTTACAGCAGATGGGTCTTTTGTGGCAATATTCTCATTTGTTATAATACGTTGTACACCGGTTGTCTGTATTGTTTTTGGAACAAATACTTTGTTTATCAAATTCGATTCTTTAACTCCATGTTTATCTTCAATACTTTTCTTTTCTGTAACAGTATCTTCTGGAAATTCGAACTGAGACAGCACCTATGCGGAAACATAAATAATGTTTATTTTCAAAAGTTTTCTACATCAGTAACAAACACCAGCCGCTGAGTAAACTCATGAAATACCTGGTCGAAGTCGTCCGATTCAAACATAATTAAGTAAGCAGTAAAGTATACTAAAGAAAACTTGTCTCCAATTCCGATATTTATATTTTAAGTATTAAAAAGTAAAATAAAGGAAATATCTTGCTAAACTTGAACGAGCGAAACTGAAATGTCAGATCAAAAAGTACAATGGTATGGTATGTAAATGTCAGATGGACGTTTTTTTGACACAACACTGACACTTCTATTTATTTGTTTTTGTTTGTTTATATGTTTGGCCTGGATACTAAGTCTTTTAAGCCATGTCTTCGTATGAATAGTCATTATTTTAGCCTTAGAATATGGATGTATTTCTAATATTTGGCAACAAAGCCAAAAAATGTAACAAATCAACCTTCTTGGCAATCTTCGCTGAGGTAGCCAAAACTACAATAAAATTGTTAGCTCCATGTTAACGAGATCGCGCCTGCTACAATAATTCTACATATTTTCAGTTGTGCAGATACTTCAGATAAAATTACACCAATTTCACTATGAACCAATTTGCGAATAATTAAAACAGCCACCTAAAACCCCCCCTGCCACTTAGTTCTGATCATTCACTAGTGTTGCCAACAACGCAAAGTCTGATGTTGCCATTTTTCACACTGGTAGGCATAAATAGCCTGGACTTGTGGACGGCGAGCAACAGGCAGTTCACCTTCCGACCGTCCGGTAATCGACCGGACCAAGCCCAAGAAGTTGACGGCGCCTATTGTTCCCCACGCGGCTCAAGGATTTGTCAGCAAACCGTACCCACTAAACAAAAAAAAAGCATCAGTAGCCCTATGTAGCCCAAAAACCAAAATATCGCTATAAATAAAATAAAGTGCAATGCTAATAAGAAAACGTCAGCTGAGTGAGTCCAATGACCTGTGAGTACGCAACGCCGACTATTACCTACAGGTAGGTTGGATTCGCTTCCCGAGTAAGACAGACCTCTGACACATATTACACTATGCGATACGTCGAACCATACACCATACACTAAAACGGTCTGTATAATATCACGTAGTGTAATAGGCCATTCAGTAATGATCAAGATCTCGTAATCAAAGATTTTTTATAGGATATATCTAACCAGTGTTGACTACATCAGATTTCATTTTACCCAAGACTTTTTAGACAGACTTAGTGGACAAGACGAGATACTGGCATTTTTTTTTCTCTGGGAATGATCGAAATTATAAAAAAGCTATTGTTGTCAACATGCCAATTTTAATCATATAGATTTTACTAAATCATATAGAATTTTAGAGCAATTATTTTATATATTTTCAAATACTATTGCATTTTAATGAATTAATATTATCTTAGAACATTTTCCTCAATTTTTTTGCAAAATGTCTGTATTCGATTTTTTAAACCCTCTTGAAAACCTAACGCCACGATTTACTGAAGAACAGTTAGAAGAAATTATCAAATGGTTTGATGACCACGCAAAGCCTTTATTAACAATTAATGATGCTCCTGAACCGACAAATGTTGTAACTATCGAACAATTAATGTCATTTTTGGAGTTAAAGAAGTATAGTACCAAATATCACTATAAAATGGCTAAAATCAAAGTGACTTCACTTGATTTTAAATGATAATAATTTTATTATGATCTATATTATGAGGTAGATTTGAGGTCGTATTAGCATTCCACAGCAGTTTTGAATTTTATAATTATTTACCCTTGCAGATTCCATAGGAGACATTTCGACTATCCTACCTATTTCGAGATTATGAAGCAAGCGGAAAAATTGAATGCAGGAACCACGAGAATGTTAACTAAGGACCAATTTATTTATATGTTAAATTGTTGGATAATTGAAGCTGAATTAAAACATGAATTAGAACTTGCATTTGCAGTACGTATTTGCTTATATAATTTTATTGTTACGTAAGTGATCCTTATTATCTGCCATCCTTTTGTCTGTTAAATTATACCGCTATAAAAAGAGCTTAGGGGCTACAATAATTATTATTTTCCTTGAAGGGTTTACATCGGTAGGTCCCCTCTTTGAGGCGTGGCTGGAAAAACCTCACGGCGTCCTTACCTTCAGCATGACGCAGGTACCACCGGACATGGCACGTTCGGGAGGTACTTGTTTTAAATTAAGTCGGAAGAGACGCCCGGGTATCGCCACTGTGCGGAACGCCCGGAGGACACGGTGGAGCACACAGTCGAGGTATACCCTGCCTGGGCGGAGCATCGCCGTGCCCTCGTGGGTCGATCGGCGGTGGAGACCTCTCGCGCCGGGCCTTAGTTAAGGCCATGGTCCAGAGCGAGAAGAAATGGCAGGCGGTCGCCTCCTTCTGCGAAGCAGTAATGCTAGCAAAGGAGGAGGCCGACCGCATCAGGCAAGCGCGTTCTCACCGCCGCCGATTCCGATCCCGATCCCGATTTCCGGCCACCGTAGACGCGGGCTCGCGGACGGTGAGCCATGGGTAGCTCTCTGTCCGACCGTCCGGTAACTGTCCGGACCGAGCCCAAGACGTCGACGGCGCGCACTGTTCCCGCGCGCCTCAAGGAGTTGTCAGCAACAGGAGGGGCCCAGCTGGGTCGAAGCTTACTGGGGCCAGGGTTATCCGAAAGGAAGCTCGAGCCCCGGTATGAAAAGGCTAAAAGGAACGGGGTGGGTTTTTAGTCAGTAAAAGTCTGACACTATCTCCCGTTTCACCCAAGAGTGGGGGTTGTCATTGGATGATTTTTTCTACCGAAAAAAAAGGGTTTGCATGATTTTCCAAAAAACTCTGCTTTCTTTACTTTTGGTTATATTTGGTACATGTTGTTTGCCGATGACATTGTGCTGACTGCTGAAAGTGACAGAGGTCAAGAGCAGATTGAAAGGGTGTTTGATACTTATTCTGCAGTTTCGGTGGTCTTTCCAGTCCTGCGCCCTGTTCTCACCAAAATGCCCATACCGATCTGCTTCATCTTCCGGTACAGCAGGTCTCTGGAACAACTTGCTACCCAGACCCACAGATCCCAAAAAGTATGAACATCGCAAACACTTACATGGGCGTTTCTACAATTTTTTTTAATATGTTGTTAGGTCTCTTGAGACTAGTTTACACCCAAGTTTGCAACCCTGAAAACCCAGTGAGCTACACATGTCGGTATATAGTGTTGGGTCTTCCACATTCTTGACCTTCTCACTCAGGACGATAGGACGATATACGATGGCGTTGTTGCAATTTTGACTTTGGTAAAATCAACATAGGATAGAGCACTTGAGTCCAGCTTCTGGCAGGCCAAAAAAAAGTTTGCTTAGGGTTAGGGTTGCGCAGGTCATCGAGCACCATGGGAGTAGCACAGGGTTTTCAGGGTTGCAAACTTGGGTGTAAACTACTCTCAAGGAACCTAACATCATATAAAAAAATTGTAGATACATGCGCGTTTGCGATGTTCGAAGTCAATTTTGACTGGCCTATACAAGTCCGTGATAAGACTTGTGATGCTGTATGGATCACAATATTGTGCTGTGCAACAGACTAATAAAAAAAGAAGACCGCATGTAGTGGAGATGAGAATTGGTGACCACATTAGAGAAAGTTTCAAAGTGCCGTTTCGAATCGTTTATTTTGCATATCACATTGTTACTGAAATAATTATGAGTGATACCTATGGATGGGTGGAAAGGGAGAGAAAAGACAAAGAAAAAATTGATGGATTATGTTAGAAGTGATAAGACCGAAAAGGTTAGTTAATGATAGCATGAGGAGATGGGTTTCTACCCGGTAAATACCGGGTAAATACCCAATATACCCAAATGCAGGGTTTTTACCCGGGTAAATACCCAAATGGTGGGTATTTACTTTTTGGACGTTTTTTGTTTTTTATACATTTTTAGCAATAAAAAAATGTTTATCAAATATGTTTTATGCATGAAACGTACATGGTGTCTGCTAAAAATAGTTTTCTACTCTACAAATCATGGAAAAAGTGCACGTCCGTATTTTTTTAATATATTACGTCTTTATTTTATTTGAAAAACTAACACAGACATACAAAATTAAGAAACAATATGTAGAATACTTAAAAAAAAAAAAATTAAAAACAAAAAAAAAATAAAAAAAAAAAAACATTGTGTAAGTTATTTATATATACTTGAAAATCAGTTGAAATTTTACATTTATGCAAAAGTTACAGTTAAACTTCATTTAACAAAAATAATAATCAGGCGTTAAAACTTAAAAATATACGAAAGGAGCCGAATTTATAACATGGAGGTGTTCAAAACATGTAAACGATCTAAAATTCAACGAAACTTTCTGTAATAAATCATCCAAAAAAGTTTTAAAGGTTTATACCCATGGTTTTGGGTATTTATCGGGTAAAAACCCTGTTTATACCCAGATTGGGTATTTACCCGGTAAATACCCGATGGGGTTTTTACCCACCGCCCATCTCTAATGACAGGATAGAAAAGAAAAAAAAAGTTTGTACCGACGCCAAGTGTTATGGAACAAGGGCAGGAAGATGATAATGACGGTTCATCATCATCATCAGCCTTTTTAAATGTTTCCACTCTTGGGACTTACGCCTCCTCTCTAGGAGAAGGATAATGTATAATGATGGCTACATTCAATATTTACACCTATACCTACATGTTTTGAGCAGGCGTTCGAATGTTTGTGTTTCATCACTTTCTCACCTGGTTTGACGATTTTTTAAACAGGTATTCGATACAGAAAACAGAAAATCCTTGGAACTTGAAGAACTCAATACTATAGTGACTACGTACGGTGATGACCCCTTCAGTGAAGCAGAAGCGATCGAATTTTTGCGTGATGCCAACGTTCGTGGGGATGGACATGTAATTTATGCAGATTTTGTCGAAAGTTTATTTAGCATTGCCCCTGAACTATATAACATCAAGGTGAGCACTTAACTAGCACGATATTTATTAACGTCTGGTCTGCTTTTTATGGTCTGGTTTAAGCCCTGTAATTGTCTTTTAATTTTTCATCATTTTTATAGGCAGAATTTCTATATGAAAATCCCGACGAGGATCCATCGGTACCCCCTGAACCCATAATTGAAGAAGAACCACCACCGCCGCCTCCGCCACCACCACCTCCTCCAAAAAAAGAAAAAGGAAAGGGTGGTAAAAAAAAGAAGTGACCAGCATTTGTTCTAATACATATTGGTTTTATATTTTACAAGAAACAATATAACATCTATTTCTAATTGATAATAATGTGCGTTTCAATGCATCAGTAAAACAAGTTGTAATTCCATATAGCGAAGTTCAGTAGCTTTTTCAATTATTCGTAACCTGATTCCTCTTATTGTGATGTAAAATAGGTGTAGGCTTATATTTTATCTAAAGCTTCTACACGTCTGACTGAAATCATTAAAACCGATAATTATGATCTCAGTAACGTGGAGCTAAGAGTTTTATTGTAGTATTGACTAGGTCCACCTAGTAACCTACCTCAGCGAAGTTTACCGCGAAAGCAAACACTGTAAATTAGCTGCCAAATACTGCAATGTAATAACAAATTCTAATGTTTCTTTAAACCTCACATACTGAAATAAGAGGCCTTCGTGGGGGTCTGCGTCGACCCTACCCAAGCCGTCTGAAAGGGGTTTACATATTTTTATGGCATAGTATAAAAAGGAAAAAAAATATAGCTTCATTTTTTTTTACTATACTTACTTTAAAAACAACACAATTTGGTGAGCTAGATCTGTTCTGGAAGGTAGGTATTTCGGATTTAGGTAGTAAAACAGGTGCATTTCTGGAAGGCGTTTAAACACGAGCTTGGGTATTTAATTTTTTGTATTAAAAAACCATCTCATCATAGCTTAAATGTTCATTTTAATTCGTAAAGTTGGGACCCGAAATGACCTGTCAAGGCGGTTGATTTCTAGTAACTGAGGAGTTGCACCCGATGTACTTCGCACAACCAGCATGATTCTCTCTGCCGGAGAATTTGCATGTCCAGCCGGGGCGTAGCTACCACCGTATCAGCCGTAACAATGATACGGGGCCCCCGAGCTACAGGGACCCCGACCTATGCCTTAATTCGTAACATGTTACCCAGACCCACAATCTTAAATTCTCTTATTGATGAAAAGCTAGGAGTGAATAAATAATGATTATATGATACTCTGTAAAGAGTTTTTAGCCTTTTAGAATAATATATATAAGACGACAATAAAAACTCATCCTATGATCATTTTTATTAGGTAGGTTATCTTCTGAATGATCCTTTCAAAAGTATTTGATATGGGGCCCTATTAGGACTAGCTACGCCCCTGATGTCCAGTGTGGCACCGATGCGCCCATGTAAAGCAAGTCCAATCAATACCTAAGCTGTACTCGTTGGCTGGAATCGCAACACCTCTCGTCCGTAGGAATATCGCAAATCTATTTGCTGGCCATCTCCTTTTGCTGGCCATCTCCTTTAGAAACTTACAAAAACTCTGGGTAGACTCAAGTTGGAAGAACTTTCTTCGTCGGACATAGGCCATTCACGTTGAGACTTAAGTTGTGGGAGGAACACTAATTTACCACCATCCGACTTTGTTCAACCCCAGGAACATTTGCTACTCGGAGACGCGATTTACAGTGGCCATTATGGAAAACGATTCTAGACTGCCCAACTAAGTAGGCCGCATTATACTTTTTTTTTCTGTCGACGGGGAAAATCATCATTGACGAAACCCGCTCTTGGGTGGAGCGGGAGACAGTGTCAGAGTCTTACTGACTAAAAACCCCGCGCCGTTCCTTCTAGCCTTCATACCGGGGCTCTAGTTTCCTTTCGGATAACCTCGACCCCAGTAGGCTTCGACCCAGATGGGCCCCTCCTGTTGCTGGCAATTCCTTGAGGCGCGCGGGAACAGTGCGCGCCGTCGACGCCTTGGCTCGGTCCGGACAGTTACCGGACGATCGGACAGCGAGCCACCCATAGCTCGCTGTCCACGAGCCCGCGTCTACGGTGGCCGGAAATCGAGATCGGGAAATCGGGATCGGAATCCCGGCGACGGCGGCGAGGGCGCCGTTGCCTGATGCGGTCGGCCTCCTCCTTTGCTAGCATTACTGCTTCGCAGAAGGAGGCGACCGCCTGCCACTCCTCCTCGCCCCGGACCATGGCCTGAACCAAGGCCCGGCGCGAGAGGTCTCCGCCGCCGATCGCCCCCACGAGGGCACGGCGTTGCTCCACCCAAGCAGGGCACACCTCTACTGTGTGCTCCACCGTGTCCTCCGGGCGTTCCGCACAGTGGCGGCACCCGGGCGTCTCTTCCGCTCGAATCCGATGCAGGAACCTCCCGAACTTGCCATGTCCGATGAGGACCTGCGTCATGCGGAAGGTAAGGACGCCGTGAGGTCTTTCCAGCCACGCCTCAAAGAGGGGACTTACCGCCATAATTGTGGCGTGCCCAGCACTGGGTTGCGATAGTCGCTGACGCCATTTCACCGTGAGATCCCGCCGGAGCTCTGTCCGCCATACCTCGACCTGTCGCGGTAGTGGACTTTCACCCCGGCGTTGCATCTCCACGCGCTTATCGTGCATGTGTGCAAGGACTGTTGCCTCCAGATCCCACGGTGGTAGGCCAGCCAGAAGGCTCGCCGCTTCGCGGGAGATCGTGCGGTAACCCCGCACCATCCGTATTGCCATGACCCTCTGGCAGGCTTTCAGTGTGGCCGCCGGTTGCCTCTTCAGCGACGGCGCCCACACCGGCGCCCCGTAGAGGGCCATGGACCGAACGATCCCCGCGTAGAGCCTCCGGCAGGAGGCGTCTGGACCTCCAAGGTTGGGCAGGAGCCGCTTGAGAGCAGCCCCGGCCCGGATGAGTTTGGGAGCCAAACGTCGGAAGTGTTCTCCGAAATTCCATTGGCTGTCGAGAACGAGTCCCAGGTACTTCATCGTCGACCCGACGCCGATGCGAACTCCTCCTACCGTAAGTTGGGAGTCTGAAGGTGGCGCCGTCCGAGGGCCGTGGAAAAACATGGCCTCGGATTTGTGCAGCGCCACCTCAACGCCAACTCCTGGATCCTACCAACGACTATCGCAACCCCGCGTGTCGCTAGAGCGACCGCCGCCTGGTGCGACTCTCCCTGCGCGAGAACCAGCGTGTCGTCTGCGTAGCAGACCACGCTGACCCCGTCAGGGAGGTCGCCGCGCAGCACGTAGTCGTAGCCGATGTTCCACAAGGGTGGGCCTAGAACCGACCCCTGCGGAACACCGCACGATATCTCTCGACGTTTCCAATCTTCCTGGTGACCGGGGTAGATAATGGACCTGTCCGACAGGTAAGCCTCGACCACTCGACAGAGGTATTCGGGCACCCGGTGGTAGCGGAGTGCCCTCCGAATCGTACTCCAGGGCAGCGAGTTGAACGCGTTGGCAATGTCCAAGGACACTGCCACGACGCTCCTGCCCCGGGAAACCGCAACCCCTGTCGTGAGGGCTCGCACGCGCATGATGGCGTCTACCGTAGAGCGCGCCCTGCGAAAACTGAACTGTCCGTCCGACAAGTCCGGGCCCACCCGTGTTGATTGAATGAAATTTTTGTGTTTTTTTTTCTATCAACACAAAGTTTACAAAAATACACCCCATGTTTTAGTAAATTCTTATCATTCGTTCACGCATCAAAATCTATGTTGTTTTTTATCTGTATGGTATCTTCTAGTATTCTGTGAGTTCTGGTTTGTCTGTGGTTCATGGATGACATGACATCAGAAATGTCGTTCTTGTAGGCAATGAGTAGCAATTTGATGCAAAACATTTTGATTTTAACATTTTTTGGTTCAATTTCGTGTTAATATGTATCAATAAGATTGTATGAGCTTATACACGTGTTAGTTGGCGTGACTGATTTTCTTATATATAAATAATTAGGTTTCAAAACTAGGGCAATGGATCTGGAGGACAATGGTATGGGTCTAACCCACGATCAGACGGATAAAATACTTCAATTTCAAGATTTAACCGGAATAGAAGATATGTCAATATGTAGAGACGTACTTCAGAGGCATCAATGGGATTTGGAGGTAATATCTTCCTCAATATATGGATATGGTGACCAAATGTCAGACTCAAGATAAGCAACATCCAAAAGTAGAAAATAATGATAAAAACTGAACTGTTTTGATTTATTCTCTAAAAACGTGAGTTTAGTTTCACATTTCTCTGAATATTTTGTAGGTGGCGATCCAGGAGCAGCTGAATATAAGAGAAGGTCGTCCATCGGTATTTGCGACCGAGGCCCGCGCTCCACCCGTTGTACATGACCACATAGCACAGCAAGTGTTCACAGACGAGACCCCAGAAGGGCCAGGCGGGATGCGTGGCCTTTTTCGATATGTAGTCAACCTTGTAGTATCCATGTGCTACAGTACAATTACATCTGTGCTAAACTTACTGCTAAGTTTTGTGCGCAATGATGACAGAAGATGTAAGTTTGATATTCATTATTTCTGTCTTATATTGAAAAAGGTTACTGTTAATATTTCTTTGTGTTGAAACTACATCAATGATTAACCTAAATAGCTAGCTAATTTGTGAAAGTGAAAGTATTAGATATCACCTAGACAGTAGACATATTATATTTACTGAGTAAACATTGATAATTCAGGTCCATTGCACTAAAAACTTCTCCTATTTCATGTGTTGTAGTTTCTAAAATAATAAATAGTAGCAGTAATTCACATGTTTCTTGGTAATTTTAGTTTGTAGTAAGAGATAATATGAAAATCTTTCCTTTATTAATTTATTAAACCCCAAGTGAATGCTGGCGTTTGCTCTCTCATTGTCTTTCTATTGTCTCTAATAATGGTATTCGAAAGGTTAAGTATAGTTGTATGATTTTGACACATGATTTTATTCACCTTCTCATTGTGTTATAATGTTATTATTTCTAGTGGTGACTGACCCACTCGGGGATGTGGTGGGCTTCATCAATAACTATACATCCCGGTTCAACCCCCACCCGGTGTTCTACCAGGGCACCTATGCACAGGCCCTTAATGACGCTAAGAATGAGCTGCGCTTCCTCGTTGTGTACTTACACTCTGAATCAGCTACAGAGACACAAAACTTCTGCAGGTAAATAAAAATCCCTCAAGACTGTTGCTGTGATAAGTTGAAAGAGTTTATTGTAAAAGTTACAAGTTACTTCACATTTACAAGAGCTGTTAATTATTTTTTGACAAATGGCTCCTCAGTTTATGTTACATATTGATATAGTTTGTGTATCTTAATATCAATGATTAATTACAGATGCACACTTGATGGTTTTGCACATATTTGCGTGCGGAATTACTAAATCTGACATTGGATAAAATGAGAATATAACTAATTTACTATTGACAATTTCCAGGACAACCCTAGCAGATCCAGACGTGATCCAGTATATAAACACGCATGCGCTATTCTGGGGCTGTTCAGTGGACACAGCAGAGGGGTGGCGAGTGGCACAGTCGGTGGGAGGGCGACGCTACCCGCTGCTGTGCGTGGTGTGCGTACGTGAGCACCGCATGACTGTGGTGGCCAGGTCTGAAGGGTCATGCTCTCCGCATCAGCTGCTCACACGCTTGCGACGAGTCGTGTCAGATAACGAGCCACATCTAGCTGCTGCCAGAGCAGACAGGTATGTTACTGTTAAAATGACCGTGCTGGCCAGGTCATCGGGGTTACGCTCCCCGCACTTGTACTGTAGCACATGGACGCGTCGTGTCGCATAACAAGCCGCATTTGGTCTGGCCTGTTTCTTTAAAAAATTAACTTATAGCTTGTCTAATAATAATAGTACTCACTTTTTTAATGGTTCTGCAATATTGAAATATCAAAAGCAGAAAAGTCTCATAATGTATGTAAGTACAAACTCCTCTCTACCTCTAGAACAAACTAAACTAAATTGCTTTAAGAAGTAAGTGAAAGTGTTTAATTGAAGTATCAAAGAATATTTTAGCAAGTTTCTTAAAAGAATATTTTAGGAACTTTTACATTGATCTTGTAATCAGTAATAAATTCTGAGCATATTGATGGTCTGGGCACGTCATAATTTTGGCCCCTCTTTGGGAAGTGGCTAGAAAGATGTCATGGCGTCCTCACCTTCCGCGCGACGTAGGTCGTCACCAGACAGTAAGTTCAGGAGGGAGCTGCGCCGTATTTGTGCGGAAGAAATGCCTGGGTGTCGCACCACCGTGTGCATTTTCGTTCATTAGATGATTTCCAACCGAAGTTAAAATTTGCGTTAGTTTTAAAATTCAGTAATGCAAATACTGTTTCAAATATCTTGCTCAGTTTTTAAAGAATTTCTTGGGTTTCTTCAAAAATCTAATAGATGAAGATAATCATAATATCAAGCAGTACCCAGCAAGTTGTTAAAAAGTAAGATATTTTCAGAGTGGAGCGCGAAGTAACAGCTCGTCTCCGCGCGTCTCAAGACGAGGCCTACGCGGAGTCGCTGGCGGCCGACCAGGAGAAGGAGCGGCGCCGCGCCGCCGAGCGCGCCGCGCGCGAGCTGCGCGAGCACGAGGACCTGCAGCGGCGGCAGCAGGAGGAGCGCCACAAGATGGATGTAAGTCTCACACGATACCTACAGTGCGTTTCACTTATGAAGTTCCTTCAAAGTCAAAGTCAAGTCACTTATGAAGTTCCTTCGCCGTAATGTCGGCTCCCCTGTCTGTCTACACAAAAAAGAAAAGAATTGTCTACTCTACCAAAATTGTTGCACAAAATGCGAAACGAAATCGATTTTAACGGTAGTTGCACCACTTTATGGAGAATTATGAGGGGAATGAGATTTTTATTAAAAAAAGCAGATTTAAAACGAAGTTGTTAATGGAGAGGTTCAGTATTGTGTGCGTGGCGTTTTCAGTATTTGAAAGAATTGCAGGACAATCGAAATGGAGCCCAGCGTCATATATTTTATTCAAAAATAGTTTTTACAGTTTCCAAAAAACAAAATTATAAGGCAATTGTTAAAAGTAACGAAATACCAGTTAGTCTCCCTGATATTGAGTAATTTCATTGCTTAAAATATAGCAACACTGTCCGTATTGCCAACATTCCGGCGAAAGAACTTTTTATGTGAAACGCACTAATACCACATTACGCTAATACGCAACAATGGGTTATGTGAAGTTGCTTGCCATCTCTCGTCTTTTGTTGTATTCTATAAATTGTTTTGTTTTAATATGTGGACTATGGTGTGGGTAAAGTGTTTGTTATTTTACTGTAAGGACCTTTCCTTACAGTAATAAATATATGGGGAAAAAACTTTTTTCCCCTATAAATTATATAGTATAATTTAATTTAAACCCACACAATACCCAAATAACCCAAACAATTTTACCTACCCTATATAGGTAATGGGTATTGATTATGGAATTCCATGACACCATGACATGAAGAATGCAGCATGCATTAAATAATTGCCCATATATGACCCAAAAATCAGACTGAATTAGTTTGCCCTACTTTACAATAACAACAGGGTCAAACCCAAACACGGAAGTGTTAAATGTCATCGTAATAGCTTCAAGTTCAGGTCTCCTATTGTACTAAAGTCTATCCGTCAGCTGGTGGAGGCCCGCGAGGCGATGGCGGCGCGCTTGCCGCCCGAGCCGTCGGCCGGCGCCGGCACCGTGGTGCTGCTCATACGGCTGCCGGGCGGCGAGAGGCTCACGCGCCGCTTCACGCTCTCACACACCGTCCAGGTTAGTTAATCGCCATTTGACCATTGCATTACATTACTGGACACTGGATACAAGCAACTCTCCTTGGAAAAATCCTTACTAATATTATAAAAGCGAAAGTGAGTCTGTTTGTTTGTTACGTCTTCACGCCTAAATGGCAAAGCCGATTTTTATGAAACTTGGTACACGGATAGACCATGTCCTGGAATAGGACATAGGATACTTTTTATCCCGGAAGTATGTTCCCTTGGGCTATCATGCGGGCGTAGCCGCTGGTAGCAGCTAGTTAGACATAATTTTGCAGTTAAAAACAACAAGCGTCGACTCAATACTGTTCGATTCAATGTATTAGAGGTTTTTATGAATTTGAAAACCAGTATAGGAGATAGTTTCCAGTTTTGATACTTGTATTCACTAATCTAGGTAGTTCTGAAGTTACTTCAAACTTTGCCAACATTTCAAGAAAGGCATTTCCACTAACAAGCTTTTTTACCTCAATACATATGAATCTGTCTAAAGTACCATAATTTTCCCAGGATCTGTATGACTTCGTGTTCAGCCACCCGCAGTCCCCTGAAGAGTTTGAGATCACCACTAACTTCCCCAAGCGAGTGCTGGCGCGTGGTGCCAACAGCTTAGTGGACGTCGGTCTGAAGGACCGAGATGTGTTGTTCGTGAACGACATTAACGCATGAGATGCATTAATGGTATTTCAAACGTAGTTTTAACATCTTTGGGGTTACCATGGAGTGGTGTGCAAATGGAGTGGTATGTGAAATCATCTGGTGTATGTGGTGTGTCATCTGAATGGAGTGTGTTTGTAAGTGCGCCAATTAATTGAATGCCGTCGCAAATTGAGTCACTAAGGTAGGTGCAAGATAAACGTGAAATAACGGTCATTGACCCTCCTACATTTGTTGACATTCTTAATTTCAAAAACGTAAATAAAGACATACATAAAGCTGTCTTGAATCGACATGTATCGTGATCCTTTACTGATCAAGTATTGTAAAGCAGTACATTGTTTGTTTTTTGGGTACCTACACAGAGATATTAGGAAAAAGTCAATGTGAGTTATTCCACGGTTATCTGGCGCCTTCTTTAATATACGTGGTCTGAATTTTCAAATTTTGAATTCGAAACTTAAATTTTTATTCCCCTTGCTTCGTGGCTTCGCTGTTCTCTCTAAGAAGCATTGACGATCACAAGACTCGATTCGATTTCCAGGTGAAGTCGCAAGTGGCACAGTTTGCGGTGAATTTTTTTAATGTGACATGACGCAGGCGACCTATGTGAACACTTAATTTACTCGCCACTCCGTGGTTATGAACGTTTTAACGTTAATAATGTAACCGCGTCGAATATCGACCGGACAGTAGTGGAACATGTACATAATACACTGAACAAGATACACATAAGAAACGCAAACAGACAACTTGTGTCATTCATTTAACTTTATGACCAATGTTAGTATCTTATTCAGAACCGGCACATCTGCTCCTACGCAGGCGAATATGTATTAGGGTGTTACCACACCAATCGATCGGTCGTCAATCGACTAATCCATTCTACCATCGATCGATGGCATCGATTGACGATCGATCGACTGGTGTGGTAACACCCTTACGATTCGAGACGCGTACCGGGTTTGGAGCACTTAACTACAATAAGTAGATACATTAATTTATTGTAATACCTGAATTGGCAATTTGGCATTCAAAAACTCTTATCTTGATTCTTCACAGTTGGTATTCACAAATCGTTTATTAAAAAAATTATATATAAAATGATCGCGACTAACATAATGAATAATTCTATTCATTTTATTATTACACCATGTTAAGCCCTGTGGATTTATTTGAATGTTGAAAATGTCTGTCTATAAAAGAGATTACCTACTGTGTAGAGTTATGTTTGAAAGTTTATGCTAAACAGGTATTGTTACCCCAGCATCGCCCACTGACCTCAACAAAAAGAACCAACATTGTCTTAATTGACACAAACATTATTCCTTTCATTTGTACAATAATATCAAATGTTATGTTTGGTCCAATGTTTTGGGGGTTGGTGTGTGGTCTGGCGGCTGATATCGAGATTAGGACTCCCTGCAAAACAGGGTAATACTAATTTTGTACTTAATTGTAATAGTCGTGCAATAAGGTCATTTTTCAGTTGTGTTGTAATATCGGCGTTTGTCATCGCTGGACGATTGCAAAATCTATTTTTTTTTTGTATATTCCGCAATGTAGAATTATAATAATGATCTGTAGATTGGATAGACTTAACGAAATAATAATAATACTTTTAGAAGATCAGGAAATTGCACTTGTGTCAATATTTTACTGAAATTTTAATAATGCATGTCAATTGAATGTCTTCTAAATCCAACCCAGGCGAGTAGGGTCATTACTGAGAACTAGCCTCGTTGTATTAATGGCCTTCTTCCTTGGGCACGCTTCTTTACACTCCAATTAATATGACTTGTAAATTTGATGTTTCTAAACGCAATATTTAGCAGCCTGGTATGTGATGTGTACTGATGTAATAAATGTTGAGTCGAGTAAGGCCTACTGTCGACAGACGTGGAGCTTCATAGACGCTTCAAAATATGCCAGACAGTGTGAGCAGCACAGCATACTGAACTCTATCTACGAGGTGTATATTCAATAATTTGTGACAAGACTGCCCCCCAAATAAAAACATGTTTCCGCCTATAACATCGTGGTCATTTCTGCCTGATCACTTAACGAAATTTTTGTTTGAATCCTGCGGTCCGGTGACAAACCAAACCCATTGAAGTTTTCGTTGCGAGTGCAAGCAAAAATGAACTTAATAGTGATCAAGCGAAAGTTTCTTTGATGCTACGCCCCGACGTATGACATGCGGTACCGGAGGCGTCGTGAAGTCTACATGCAGCGATGCGAATGGTGCCGCTTCGTTAAGAGTTGCATAGTTTTGTATATAAGCTGTTAGCAGGTGTACAGCAAGCGTATAGTGACAAATACGCGTCTATGAAGCTACGCGTCCGTGGGAAGTAGGTCCAAGTTGATCGCACATTGATATGTATCATATTGTGATGCTCAAAGAATGTATGTGTACAATGTTGGGCGATGTAAATTTGACATAATGACACTCTTAACTTTTAACTTTCCAAGTTGTAAAGGTGAATGTCCCCCTCTTATTGTGATATTCCAGTGTTGTATGTTTGTGCTAAAATATTGTGTAGTTATCCTGAACCAAACTGGAATTAAGACATAATAATATTATTGGAAGATGTGTTTATTTATTGATTATCACATTTTTATTTTTACATTTAATGAAGTTGCTCTGTTATACTCTTGAGTATTGCTTTTATTTTTTTTTGTAGGTAAGTAAGAACTATTCTTGCGCTAGTAAACAAAGGTTTTGTGTCCAATATGTTACCTACTTAAACACGACGAAGATTTGTTTAAGTTGATCGTTCCTAACAATTTATTTACCGATGGTATCATTTTGGGAATGTTAAAGGTACCATTATAGATGTCACTGTCGTTCCATACCTGTGATAACATTATTTTGGTAATGGTGGACGTGAATATTTTTCAGTGCTAAGCTATCTACGACAAGTCTCCAATAGGCTGTCCTTCAAAGTTTGAACAAATTTTCCGTCGTGTATTTTTGACCATTTAAAATTAGTTTTGTTCTTCTTGTATCATTTATGATTGCTTTAGTTTTTTGCTACGGTATCCGCACATTGCAGTTGGTAGCCAGGTATACATATTATAGCTTGGCATTGAGAAACTCGTAAGAATATAACATACACTTTAACAGGAGAAAAAAATATGTCTGCTGAAATCATCAAATGACTTCTCTCGCTCTAGAGTAGAATGAGAGGGCGTGTCAGTCTTTTACTGGCTCAAAACCTACCTGTGTTCCAGGATCTTCCCTTTGCGTTCTAGAACCACAATAACTCTTACGAAGAGATTGCTGGTGTCCATGGTCCTCTCAAAAACCCTTTTTATAAAATAAAATAACCGACTTCACTAAAAAATTGAATTGAATTTGAGGAGTTCCCTCGATTTCAGTTCCCTCGATTTCGCCAAGATTCTATCAGATCCCAACTTGGTGATTATGGGACCATTTGGAAGTATACCCTTTCCAACAAAAAAAAAAATTTTTCAAATCGGTTGGCTAGCGACGAAGTTATGCGCGAACAAACATAAAAAAAAAAATACAAACATCCGGATTGAGAACCTACTCCTTTTTAGAAGTCGGTTAAAAATGCAAGTTTTCAATCCAAAACATTTATTTAATTAGCCTATACTGTCCCACTGCTAGGCAAAGGCCTCCCTCAACATCTACCATGTAATCTTTTCGTGAGTTACCTCAAACCAGTCCTTGCGGTAGGCATCTAGGACGTCTCGCCAGCTCTTCCCAGGCCGACGTTGGCGGCGTCGTTCATCTTCAGATACCCACTTACACTTTACCACGTAGACACTCTTGCCCAAAGGTCAGAGTGCTTGCGGCCAAAACGTATCGAAAATTTATTTGAAAGAAATGTTCATTACTAGGTTTCCACTGCCTACTGACATTATAGTCCATTTCCAGTTTCAAACAAGCTTTTGCTAATGCCACTAACAATGCAAACGATAAAGAACAAAGCTAACTTTAAAAAGGTAATGTAAATCTATAATTAGTAAGTTATGATTGATATTTTTTAAGTTAGCAATAAATAGATCAAGGTACATAATGTTATTTAGTCTCAGAATTTTGGTGTAACGTCACTAGCAACTTGTTTAATTTGTTTATATTGTATAAATGTTATCCTATTTGAAAATGTTCCATTACAAATTAAATTCGAGTTTTTATTAATTATTTAGTTCTAAAAGGTATTTACGAATGGAACTTTTTCTTGTGCAGAGATGCGGCGCATTCGGTCAAAGGTTACATGCATTTATTTTAAAAAAAGAACTGTGTATTATATTGTTTTGTTGTATTATAGTCATGTTTCTTCCTAAATAAATGTTTTTATTTAAATTTTCTATGTTTGTCACTTACCCTGATATTAACAAACATACTGACACAGTCGTCATGCTTTGATCACACGTAACGAGTAAAATGGCGAGATAGTAAAATGTTCCTCGGCCGAGACAGTGATGTAAGTTGTAAATTTAAGCGCTCGGCCGAGCACTCGCCGCTTTGTTTATACGTACCGAGTATTTGGCCGAGAGCACTGTCTCGCCGGTTTACTCGGTAGGTGTGATCAAGGCATTACTTTGACCCTGGGAGAGCGTAGACGAATTAGGCCCTCGCCCACGCCCCGCACCCAAAGCGACCTCGCTAGCGAAGGCTCTTTAAGAACGAGGGTTTTTTTATAACTAGTAGGCTCGTATTTGACCACTATTTCACCTGATGGTCATCATCGCTTAGATGTGGTCGAACACTGGGTTGCGATAGTCGCTGTCTAGTTTTCAAAATGAAAGAAAAAGGCCTCGCTGATGTGCCTTCACCCACGTCTAAACTAATCCACGTTACGCCTCTGTTGTGGTAGAACATTGGCCTAAGCTTATTAACACGAGACACTGTGTTTACCATTATTAACCAGTTTGGGCCAAAGTTGTACATGTACTTAGTACCTACATCAAGGCCTCAATTTTAAAGTAGTTAATAGGTGTTTACAAATAAAAGCTGGTCTCCTCTTTACATTATTTAATAGAAACCCATGAATCAACAACACACAAAAAACAAAACACCATAATTATGGAATGTAGGCACTTTTTAAACATTCACCAATTTCACTTAAATATGTAAAAGCATAAATGATATATAAAAAGATACATAGATTGCATAACGAAATAATATAATTATTAGAATTGGTTAAATATTTAACTCACACCTATTACTTATACATAGTTTTATGTTTACACTATTATTTCAATGCAATTTCAATGGTAGTACCCGTTAAGTAGTTATTAATGAAAAAATACTATTCTGTTACAAATAAATAAAAATCTTGGTGTATCTTTTATATAATTTTAGTACTTGATATGTCGTAATTATAATATTACCATGATGTCCGAAATATTGTTATGTACATTACTTGAAATATAGTATGAAATATGTTTAAAATTAAAACAGCTGATTCGCAGAACTACGTGGGGGATGTTCTAATAATAAAAACAGGCCAATAGATGTTGAAATGGCAGTAGGAGCCTAGTTGTAACGGCTTGACATAGGAGTTGTAGATCGCAGGTTCAAACCCAGCTAGGTACATTACTTTGGGTAATTTATTTCATCACCGCTCTTAAAACGGCGAAGGAAAACATTGACTTTCCTGTCGCAGGTCTGCTGGAAGAAATTTCATTTGAAATAAGCAGTACCTTTGTACTCTTCTTTCTCTATTTATTCATTTAATTTTTTTAGTGTTTGTGTGTACATAAATGAATAAATAAATTGTAAGGAGTCCTAGAATCAAAAATTCGAAGACTGGATTACGGCCCGTTCCCTCTCGTAGAGATGAGGCTTGAGCTCTGAGAACATTATAAAGATAGCCATACACGCTAGGGTATAACTGACAGGTTTGCCTGCACAGTTATACCTATCAGGTAAGCTTGTATCGAAACCTGCACAGTTGTGCAACATACACGCTCCGGTTTACCTGTAAAACTCAACTGTACAGGCAAACCTGTCAGGTATAACCTAGCGTGTGTGACAGGTATTAGGATGATTATGCTATTATAGATGTTGAAACAAACAAGTTCCTTAGCAGAAAGATTGAAGAACAAATAGTCCAATAACTTTGTTTAATGGGCTAGTTGCCTAGAAAAATGTAATTAGTCCGTCTTTTAGATTTTTTGATTTTTGTCTTATTTTTATAAGGGACACGTATTTTTTTATTTGTAAATTAAACCAAAAATGACAAAGATATAGCCCATTAAAGTTACGTGTAACGTCACGCCGTGCTACATTTTTTCGCACGGGGTGACGTCACACGTAACTTTAATGAGCTGTATCTTTGATATTTTTTGTTTAATCTAAAAAAGAAAAAATACGTGACCAATATTTTTTTATAATCTCAAACACGGATTAAATAAAATGTAGTTATTGTGTCCTTCGGCCTCATTCGGGGTCATATAAACAATATTTGAGTCTAGCATCTTCCGTTTCCGTGTCACATCTATATGGGTATATGCTACAATCTCCCACCATCATGACGTATTTCCGCTTTCGTTCACCAGGTGGCTGCAGCGCGCCAACTCGTTCATTGGCGTCCTGTTTTTCGGACGGATCACATCTTTTAAAGTTTAACGTTGTTAACGTTCGATACTTTATAAAATAACATTCGGTATATGCAAAAAAAAAAAAAAAAAAAAAAAAAAAAAAAAAAAAAAAAAAAAAAAAATAATTTAAAAGTGTTCGTTTTTTAAACAAAGTTTAGGAATTTGATTTTCTTACAATGGCGGATAGTGTACGTAACCGCAACGAATCCGATTCTTCATTGGATTCGTCAAGTTCAAGTTCCTCGGAGTCATCACAGTCCGAGTTGGAGACTGAACAGGTGGAAAGATCCCGTAAGAGGAAGAAGGCGAGTAAGAAGAAGAAAAGTAAGCGTAGCCGAGGACAAAGCAAGGTAATCAAAAAACTTGCAAAACAGGTCAGTGATTTGAAAAATTTATATTTATACTACCCTCAACATCCGTATTATGAAAATTATCAATGCGATAACCCTACGGATGGTGATACATTTGAATCGGTGCAGGAACAACCAGTTCCGGAAGGGCACTTGGAACCAGGGCCAGATCCTGCACAGTTTCAATCATTTGATTTTGATTTGGCAACGCAATTAAAGGAGCCAGCTGTTACGACTACTCCTTTAAATCAGTTGGAGTTGTTAAATTCTATTCAATATTTCAACAATGATAATTGGAATAATGTTAGATATATGGAATCGCAAAAAGTTTATAATGCTCGTCCTGGATATGTTGACCTTGAAGTAAACGATGAAATCAAGTCTTTAGAAAAAGTTTGTCATCTACCTTCAGCTGATAGATTTCTAGGCGCTGTTACTCGCGCACTTGTAATGCAAAGTGATGCTATGCAGCAGGGTTTTAGGCAGTTAGTTGATTGGGCCAGGGTTTCTGGCAGCGTGGAGCCAGACCAGTTGGCATTAAAATTAAAAGAAATTTTCTCTGGTGATTATCATAAGATTTCACGTGATTGTTTGCAATTGGTGTGCGGCCGTAGAGCCGATATAATAGAACAAAGGCGCGAAGTGTTCATTAAACAATTAAAAGAAAAATCATTTAAGCCATGTTTGAAAAAGATACCGCCGTCAAGTGAATTTTTGTTTGATAAAGTACCTTTTAGTGAATTTGTTAAGAATAACGGCGGTATCAACAAAATTTTTTATACAAGTAAAGTCAATTTTGCTGCGCAAGAAAAGAAAACCCCTAGACCCCAGGCGGCGTACCCTGGACCTAGTGGATATAGATCGTCCAGTCGCCCGTCGGCACTGACGATGAATAATAGATTTCCTCTTCCACAGAGTGTAGAATCTTTTTATAATTATCACGCGATGAATCCAAAATTTTTTCGTCCCCAACCAAGAGGACAGCTGGCTGGTCAACGCCCGTACCAGACCTCTAGTTTTCGGAGAAATGAACCGCAAAACAACGTACGAGGTAGAGGCTCGAGTAAATTTAATAAAAAGTTCTGACTCGGATCAGGTATTTTGGGGGGGTTGCATACAAAATTATGTTACGGAATGGACAAGTTTGAGAGCGCCAAAACCATTAATAAAAATAGTAAAGGGGTATCGAATTCCATTTCGAAAGAAACCGCCTCTGGTCCCACCAAGGCAGGTGAAACGTTGCAATCTCACTGTACCATCTCCAGAGATGGACATAGTAATACAAGATCTGTTGAAACAGAAAATTTTAGAACATGCCCCCTTAACCCCGAGTTTTGTCTCAAATTTCTTTCTAATTCGCAAAAACGACGGAACCTACCGTCCTATTTTCAATTTAAAAAGTTTAAACAATTATCTAATAATAAGCAAATTTCGTTTGATTTCGGTAAATCGGATTCCAGATTTCATACAGGAAAGGGATTGGATGGTCAAAATAGACCTTCGGCAAGCTTACAACCATGTAAGTGTAGCACCTGCTCACCGTTGTTTTCTACGTCTAATATATCGAAACCGGTTACTGCAAATGACTTGTTTGCCATTTGGCCTGGCGACAGCGCCAAAGGTATTTGCATCGCTGACAAATTGGACAGCCGAGATTTTCAGGAATCTAGGCATACGTGTAGTGGTTTTTCTCGACGATTATCTTCTAGTAGCACAGGACAGAGCGACGCTTATAAAACACGTCGAAATCGTTCTCCAAATTCTGAGCCAGTTGGGTTGGCAGGTAAACAGGGAGAAGTCGATTCTAGTCCCTCAAAAAAATAATAGAGTATTTGGGTTTGATATGGAGTCCCTGGACAAATCAAAAAGGTTTGCCAGAAAACAAGATTCGAAATATAAAAATAGTGTTGGCGAAGTTGCTTCGACGACAGAAGGCGTCTCTTCGAGAAATGCAGAGTATTATAGGCGTTCTGAATTTTGCTCGACTGGTAGTTCCAATGGGTCGCTTAAATTTTCGTCATCTCCTAGCTTATTGCAACCTAGTCCTGAAAATGCCATATCAGTCGACTTATCCCTTGCCTGCGGAGGTGCTAACAGAACTGAGATGGTGGAAGGTTCACTGTGTGGAAAAGTCCAGGCTTCATCTTCTACAAGCAAAAACCTTTTTAACCACAGATGCAGCAGATACAGGTTGGGGGGCGGAGTTGAACGGTCTTCACATTTCGGGCACCTGGACAGAACAAGAAGAGCGGCTTCACTCGAATCACAAAGAGATGTTAACTATTCTGAAATGTTTGTTAGAATTCGCTCCGTCTCTGAGTCACACCACACTTCTTTTACAGTGCGACAACAAGGCGGTAGTAGCGTACTTAAGAAAGGAGGGGGGAAACAAGTCGCAGACCTTGATGAAGTTAATATATCAGATTTTTCAAATTCTTCAAGAGTACGATATTCATGTTGTTCCCCATCACATTCCAGGCAGGTACAACAACGTGGCGGACGGTCTGTCACGTCATTCGAGGTTACAGGAATGGCATCTGATCCCCGAGTTCACCAGCATTGTCTTTGCGAAGTGGGGTGTTCCCCAGGTAGATCTGTTTGCGTCCAGCACGGCTCACGTAGTACCTTGTTACGTAACTCTAGATCAAAGGGATCAGCGAGCATGGAGGCACAACGCTTTCGCATTCAAATGGAACTTTCGTCTAGCTTGGGTCTTTCCTCCTCCGAGTTTAATACCTCGTGTACTAATGCATCTAAATCAGGCTCGAGGTGTATTTCTGATAGTCGCACCGAGGTGGTCTCGAGCATTCTGGAGAGCAGATTTGAAGACAAGAGCGATAGCGCCTCCATTCACAATTCACAGGTTATCGAAAGTACTAGTAGACACGAGGACCGGGCAGCCACCATCACGAGTGAAGGAACTGTATCTAGAAGTATGGAAATGTGGGGGTGGTCTGAATCCTTAGGAGACTGGTCTGAAGAACAAAAGTCTTTACTCAAAGAAGGTTGGAGGGCGTCTACTTTGAATACATATAGACCAGCATGGCAAAGATGGTTGAATTGGTGTTCCAGGTTTGGTGTAAATTTTTCCGACCCTACAGGTAGTGAATTGGCTCGATATTTGGCGGATTTACATTTAAAAGAAAAGTTGTCTTATCGTACCATTCTTCTTCATAAATCTGTTGTATCTACTTTGTGCAATACAAAAAGTGAGGCCCGTTTAAGTTCAAATATTTTGGTAAAACAAATGATTAAAGCTATAGCATTGCATCAACCTAAAAAGTGTCCACCCTCTGTCTGGGACCCTCAATCTTTGATAGGTTGGTTGGGCAGTAGGTCTCTTGAAAGTCATAGTCTATATGAAATTTCAAGGGTTTGTGCAGTGCTACTGTTGTTGTGTTCAGGGCGAAGAGTACATGACTTAACATTACTTAGCGTGTCCCCAGAGAGATGTATAATAGGTGAGAATAGCATTATGTTTTGGCCGCATTTTGGTTCGAAGACTGATTCCGAAACACATGTACAGTCAGGTTGGAAGTTGTTAAGCAATCTTGAAAGGGTGGCTCTTGATCCAGTGTTCTGGCTTAAAAAACTTATAGACACTGGGAAACAGCGTCGGTTACTTTGTTCTAGTGATAGATTATTTATTACTGCTTGTGGAAAAGCTAAACCAGCTACTAGAACTATTTTGGCAGGTTGGGTTAAATCTATTTTGAAGGAAGCAGGAATTGAAGCTACTCCAGGTAGTTTCCGTTCAGCAGTAGCTTCACGAAGCTGGTTGGATAATGAACCTCTTGATGAGATAATGACACGGGCTAATTGGAAATCTGGTAATACTTTTAAAAGACATTATAGGAGAGAGGTGATCCCACCACAAGGAAGCTCTTTGATTCATCTTTTTCAGCCAATTAATTAATTTTTAAGATAAATTAAAATAAATATAAAATATGATGATTGTGGTAAGTTAATTCAAATACAATTAAGATTATTAAGGATATTTCATAATTGGTACGTATAAATGTTTTTGTTTATTTTGTAATCAAAGGTTAAGATTGTAATTATCTTGTAATTATTATTTTGCTTTAAAATTAACTTGTATCATTTACAACACATTGGCGTCCCGTTCACCAGGCGATAACAAACAAAGCCTCAAATATTGTTTATATGACCCCGAATGAGGCCGAAGGACACAATAGCAGCGTTTTACCTTCAAATAAAACGCATGTTGTGTCCGGAGACTCATTCGGGGTCATACTTTTAAAGACTGCCTGGTTTGATTTCTTCTTAAGTTGTAGGATTTTGAGGCCACAATGAACGAGTTGGCGCGCTGCAGCCACCTGGTGAACGAAAGCGGAAATACGTCATGATGGTGGGAGATTGTAGCATATACCCATATAGATGTGACACGGAAACGGAAGATGCTAGACTCAAATATTGTTTATATGACCCCGAATGAGTCTCCGGACACAACATGCGTTTTATTTGAAGGTAAAACGCTGCTATTTTGACCCTGGAAACTACCCTATTGCCTGAAAATCTGACTGGTCAATAGGTTACTATATTATCGACGGCTTTAGTTGAAAACTATTTTTTAGTTAAAAGGTCCTGACAATAATTTGTTACACTGTAAGTGAAAGTTCTATTTTTTTTTGTTATTTAGTTAGTTATCTTTTGAAGAATTGGTTTATCTTACACTAAGTTTTTTATAATACTGGATTTCAAATTTCAATAGTAGCGATGTTGTGATAATTAAATTATTGACTTTAAGAACGAAAATGTTATGTTACTATAACAAAAGTAGGATGGGCAACAATGATAACAATAGAAACATAATAGACATAATTTATATCAATAAATGGATGGAATAGGTACATAAATACCGCCAGGATTAACTTCATACAATTATGATTATATTTTTTTTGTCTTTCTGTACATTGAGCTAATCTACTCAATCACAAATATTCTAATCACAAATTACTAAAATAATGTTTGACGTATCTAAAAAAGCTAAGTTATCACACTTTGGTTTTAAAACTAATACACATTTAATATTGTTCCTGAAAGTTATCGTAAGTGCGAGAATTTGGCCGAAACTTGTTTTACAGTTTCTACGAAGTAGTTTATTTATGATCTAAGTTCCAATAGAAGAAATCTCTTCCCTGGGTGAATTTCAACAAACGCCATTTTTTTATCATATGGGTGAACTTTTTCATTTATTTATTTTTTGTATATTTTTCAGGTTTTATGTAATCTTTAGGTACGTTGATGATATTACATTGTGGGATATTTAATATCCTAAAGATTACATAAAATCTGAAAAATATAAAAAAAAGAAATATCTTTTAAAAAAATGGCGTTTGTTGAAATTCACTCCCCTCATCTGTCATTTGATTATGATAAATATTGTATGCTAGGTAATGCGTACATTAAGACATTGCGCATAGGTTGCCTAGCTAAATTTGGTGCCAATGATGTTAAACGATATTTTTTTTTATATCAATTACCCCTCATTTATTATTTGGGAAAGTCGAGCATCAGCTGAAAGAGTGTGCCCTAAGGAACTGAAAAACTATGTATTAGTAACGATAGAACTCAATTTGTAAGTATTTGGTTAAAGTCGAAAATATCAAAATGTTCGCGATCTCAGACAAATTTTATTGTTGAAATCATTGGCCTGGTGCCAATGCTTTTTAAATTAGCTAGGCAACCTATTCGGAATGTCTTAATGAACGCATTATCTAGCACATAATATTTAAAATAATCGAATAACAGATGAGGGAAGAGATTTTCTTTGTATCTCATACTATTAGTCATTACAGCTACAATTATATTAATAGATTTCTCACTCTTTGACTAACTTTAATTTAAAAAAAAAAACTTGACGTATCTTTGTATGCTACAATATACAGTCCATAAACTTTATACAATTGCTCTTATATTGGGCAGTTAAGTTCTTTACTTTGCGAATAAAATATTTATTTCTTTAATAAAAAATCTATAAAGTGTGTCGACATCGATTGTAGATTCGTCTAGATACTATTTTACGTGCTGTGTAAAATTCCATTGATGGAATTTCTAATCGTAATCTGTAGAATAATCCGTGAATTAGTGTTAGACGTTGTTAGTTATACAAGGCGCCAGATAAACGTGGAATAAAGTACATTGGATCTTTTCCTAATATCTCTGCATAGCTAGATAGATACCTGAAAAACAACTGTTTTTCTTTTTTTTTTCTTCGTTACTTACTAATTTAAAGAATCGCGATAGATATCAATTCAAGACAGCTTTGTCTTTATTTTCGTTTTTTTTTGAAATAAGAATGTCAAGAAATCTAGGAGGGTCAATGACCGTTATTTCAAGTTTATCTGGCGCTTACTAAAGCTCAAAATTGTCTGGCAATTCTTGCGCGGTGTGGAAAATTTTATTGAGCGCCCGCGTAGTGACATTGTACAATATCCTTCTATAACAATGTAGGTAACGTACTGAACGTAGACCCTGCCTAGGTACCTCTACATCGTCAAAATTGCTTGGCTTCTATAGTTATGCATGTTGGGCATAGACTATTTTTATCTGCCAATCTTCCTGCACCAAAGGCAGAGACGTTATTATTTCGGCTCCTATCCCATAAAGGCGTGAATGCAGTCCTCTTTGAAGCCGTGTTTCTTCAGCAGATCGAGGCCAGCGTACGTGAACTCCGTGGGGCCACAGAGACAGACGTAGTGGGAACATTTGCTGTCACACTTGACGTCGCCCAGCGTCTCAGTCAGGATAGCTTCTCTGATACGACCTCTGTGGCCCGACCAAGATGAGCTGCCGTCGGATAGAACTTGCGTGATCTTGAGCCTGGAAAATATGGTTTTTCTTTAGTCTGTGCTTTATGGTAGGAGTCTTAATGAAACAATGAATTTTCAATTAAAGCTACACTGCGCACACGTGTGCTACACACACACACGCCGATCTCAGCAGGTCTCCATACATTTTATATGGAAACTAGACTTTTAGAGCTACACTTGATCCACGCCACACGACATCTTTCGTACGTACGTACGTACAAATCAGGCGTGTTACACGTGTGCGTTGAACTAATGTAGTTCTTATGATCGTTTGTCCAACTGGGAGTTGTGAAAGGTCATGCAATGGAATTTACGTGTTCATATTTTTCATGAAATAGAATTTGTTAAGTAGGTACCTGTCATCTTCTTTCGTCATTTCTTCGAAGTTTTCCCGAAACAGAATGTCATCTTCGGTTTTGTTGAAGAATAATAAGTGTGTCCGTTCACTGAAACAAATATTTGTAAATTAAATTAGGCTAAGTTAGTCAAACTAGGCTGAGAAAACTTTATGAAAAGACAGCCTGCAAAATGTCTGCACAGCACTTCTTCCTAATGTTTTAACTGGGAAAAAGTGGTGCAATCAACTCTTCAGCTACACATTTTTCTGTTAAGTTCGAAGAACATTAAATTATACAACATTATTTTTAGTACCTATATGCGAAACCTGAATATAGTTTGTTCAGGATCAGTAACTGAAACGATTCCAATCATTTTTACACTATGTTATATTTTAATCCAAAAATATTTAAAAAAGGTCACAAGTTGTACACCACACACTAAGTACAACACAGGTCACAGCGGGCATTAGGCGCTAGCGCACAGCTGGGTGCGGGAGCAAAACAACCCCTCAGTCGCCCGGATGGCCCGGTGATCATGTAATTGTGCGGACAATTAGGTAATATAACAAGCTTATAATTTTGTAATTTTTCATGAAACTGTTTTGTTTGTACATAAGTAGATCCTTTACATAAAAATACTAAACAGGTGTTTCAGGTTCCGGTTATAGGTACTAAAACTGAGGTTTTTTAATAGTATGCAAAGTAATTATTATTGTTCATCACAGAAAAATAATACATTATAGGTCAAAGATGTAGGTATACAGTACAATTTAATTATTTGCCATTGGTTAGCTAGCACCCTCCACTATGCCAACAAAAACAAACTAACTCAAGCATAAGTAATAAACCAAACCAAATAAGCCTCCAGGCTTTGCGGAATTGGTACAGAATGAAGGGAAACAGGTGAATTTACTCAATAAAAGTCCGATACTCTTCCTCGCTCTTCCCAAAGCGGGAGAAGTTATAAAAAGGGATAAATAGTGTGGGTTTAATTCATGAATCCCCAAGCGACCACCGGTGGCCGCGCATCTATTGTCTTACTATTGTGTCTCTAATTGACGGTATCTGAAGGGTTAATAGTTATAATACCAACAAAACCTAGATGACCAGTCAGCGCCCGTTAAATACAGTATGCAAGGGACAGGTCTCCGAAAACTTTAATTCTTTTTTTTTTATTATTGATAGGCTTGCGTTTGACCACCATCTCACCTGATGGTAAGCGACGATGTGGTCGACGATGGAACACGCTTGCCTAGAAGTAACCTATTCACTCTTGACTTAAAGACCCCTAAGTTGTAGCTATCAGGAAACACAGACTCCGGCAGGGAATTCCACTCCTTGGCTGTACGCACAATAAATGTGTTTCCAATAACTCATTAAACCCCAAGCGAATGCCGACGTTCGCTCTCTCATTGTCTTTCTGTTGTGTCTGTAATTACGATATTCAAAAAGATAAGGGCTTGTTCAGTAGACGAAACTGAACAACCTTCAACAAGATTTTTTTCTGAAAAAAAAAATGGGCCTCTCAATAGAAACTGTACGTCCAATCCTTACTAATATTATTAAAGCGAAAGTGAGTTAGTTTGTTTGTTACGTCTTCACGCCTAAATGGCAAAACCGATTTTGATGAAACTTGGTAGGTACACGTATAGACCATGTCCTGGAATATGACATAGGATAGTTTTTATCCCGGAAGAATGTTCCCTTGGGATAATTTTCTGCTATCACGCGGGCGAAGCCGCTGGGAGCAGCTAGTAGTTTATAATTTTGTATGGGTATATAAAGAATGAATGTTTGTAGCTTCCCCACAATAAAACATTATATTATAGCAATCACAAGACAAATACTTAGCCCTTCAGATACCGTCAATTAGAGACACAATAGTAAGACAATAGATGCGCGGCCACCGGTGGTCGCTTGGGGATTCATGAATTAATTAAATTCAAAACTATTTCCAACTCCTATTGTAATTAGGACAAGTATCTAGTAGATAGATCAAAGGAAGTGCTCTTAGAAATTCAGAGAATAATATGAATGTTGAAGAAGTTTCCTCGCTCGAATGTCGAGAGTTCGCGACTACTTTAATATCGATTAATGATGACGAAGCCACGAATATGATTGATGTTGCGACCTTGCCTCAAACTGACAGCTAGCTTTCGATACATTTCGTGCTGCTATGAGGTTCAGATTTATTTTAGCAACTAATATTTTTCTCATATTAATATTTTAATTCATGAATCCCCAAGCGACCACCGGTGGCCGCGCATCTATTGTCTTACTATTGTGTCTCTAATTGACGGTATCTGAAGGGTTAAAATGTTCGCACTTCTTCTGTTTTTCATATTTCTATGATTTCATACTAAAAGCGTAAAAAAGGTAGAGAAATAAAAAATAAATATTAATAGATACAATATTTTAATTCATGAATCTTCAAGCGACCACCGGTGGCCGCGCATCTATTGTCTTACCATTGTGTCTCTAATTGACGGTATCTGAAGGGTTAATTTTAAGAATTCGAACAACAGAAGTGATGACTGGAATGTTTCCGTCAAGAAAAATACAGCATGATAGGTAGTAAAAGAACTCAGGGATGTGCCCTAACAGGCGTTGCACAGAGGGGGTTCCAGAATAGTCTTTTAACGACGGTATATAGGTATACAACGTGTATGCGCAAAACTTCAGACACCCCAAATTATTTTTAACCCTTCAGATACCGTCAATTAGAGACACAATAGTAAGACAATAGATGCGCGGCCACCGGTGGTCGCTTGGGGATTCATGAATTAATTCGATTGACCTAGTTTTATGTGAGAGAAAAAAAAAACATTTAAAATAATTAAAGGTTTTATGAGCAGTTTTAGTTTCATATCTGCATTGAAATAAGACTTTTATTATCCCGTGTATGAAAAAATTTGATTGGATTACAACTATTTGTGTTTGTTTACCTATATCAGTGGCCTTGCGCACGTGATGGCTTGACCTATTCATAAATAGACAGATCGAAGTTTTTAATCAAGATTTTTTTGAAAAATGTAACCTATATTAAAAAGTGGTTTAATTGATTCTGCTCGTTATTCTGATCAAACTAATTTCAGGTTTTGCGCATTTAACGTTACACCTTGTATATAGGTAACGGCGCCCCTTCTATGTGCTGATGGTGATCATCGGGGTGGTTTTAGTGAGGTAAAAAACCCACACTCCCCGGTATTATCCCTAAAGTCCGGGCGCCTTTCGAAGGTTCCCCCCGAAAACAAAAAAATAAATAAAGGTAGGTAGTAAAAGAAAACTTACCATCTAGGATTAGATCTTGATATCATGAACTTAATCAGGCCGAGCATAGGCGTGACCCCAGTACCGGCAGCTATCAGGTACAACGTCTTCACTGTCTTCAACTGAAAAAAAAAAAATTGTTGATGTTTTTGGCTTGGATACCTTTTAGTCATACCTCATTAACGCCTTTAGGCCATTGTCTTTCTATGAACACTTAGTTCATATGTTTAGATAGAATATGGATGTACACATTGTATTGTTTTTATAGTATTTGGCAGCAAATCAAGCTTATCGAAAAACTGCTGAGGTACCGTCATTTATTATTATGATTACTGTGGGTACCGTAAAACGAGGTCAATATGAACTGGATCGGTTTTTCACTTTGATACCATACATCGGCCTCTAATAAAGCATCGACTTTTTAGAATAACAGTATCTGAAGGGTTAACTATATCAATTTATTAAATGCGGTAAAAAATATTCAAATATCGAGAAAATAGCCTTTGAAGTTTTGTTTCTCTCTGTTTGATTACATTTTTTGTCACATCAAATCGTGATTGCGCCTGTTTCAATGATTCCACTTAATATTATCCAGACACTTCAGATACAAAACTACACTAATTTTACATCACAATAGGTATCCACTAGGAATAAATTTGCGAAAGATTTATTGATTAAAACAGCCATTGAACTTCACTCGACGAAACCCCGCCAACGCCAAGGGCCATAAAGTCCTTAAAAATAAAAATAGACAATAAACCATAGACACTACCGTCTTTCCGATGCTCCGCCCTTCAATCTCAATAAATCTAATTTACGATGAAAAACAAAGAAATGATGGTCACGGATGTAGGTGTATTTTTATGAGTTTAGGTCGCCATTTATTTTATTTATGAGTGCTTTGTTCTGAAAGCTAAGGGCAATAATAAGAAGTTTGGTTTGAAAGGTCGAGAGGACGACCTTACCCTTTCGAGCTATGTATTGTTAGCTTCAAGTGCCTGACGCTAGCACACATGCGAGATACTTAGGAGAAATCTCTTCCCTCATCTGTTATTCGATTATGATAAATATTGTGCTAGATAATGCGTTTATTATAAGACATTCTGAATAGGTTGCCTAGGTAAATTTGGTGCCAATGATGTCAAACAATAAAATATGTCTTTTTTTTTTTTGTCGACGGGGAAAATCATCTTTGACGAAACCCGCTCTTGGGTGGAGCGGGAGATAGTGTCAGACTCTTAATGACTAAAAACTCCGCGCCGTTCCTTCTAGCCTTCATACCGGGGCACGAGTTCCCTTTCGGACAACCCTGTCCCCAGTAGGCTTCGACCCAGCTGGGCGCCTTCTGGTGCTGACAACTCCTTGAGGCGCGCGGGAACAGTTCGCGCCGTCGACGTCGAAATATCAAAATGGTCGCGATCTAAGACATATTTTATAACCAAATTCTTTCAAATTTAGTTCTATCGTTACTAATAGCTTCTATTAGACTAAAGAACACTGATGACGGTAAATGATGGCCATTTATTCACATCTTTAAGCGAAGTAACCCCCTCCTATTTGCATCAAAAAACAAGAGGCAACCAATAGTTTTTCAGTTTCTTGGGGCACACTCTTTTAGCTGATGCTCGACTTTCCCAAATAATAAATGATGTCAAAAATGTAATAATAAATTTTACTGTTTAACATCATTGGCACCAAAAGCTAGGCAACCTATGGGCAATGTTCTAATGAACGCATTATCTAGCATATGATATTTATCATAATCAAATAACAGATGAGAGAAGAGATTTCTTCTATTGGATTTTAGATCATTGTTTATGTATGTATGTACCTACCTACTAACAACGGTAGGTATAGATAGCATTAATTCATGAATCCCCAAGCGACCACCGGTGGCCGCGCATCTATTGTCTTACTATTGTGTCTCTAATTGACGGTATCTGAAGGGTTAAGGTAGAACTACACTGCAAGCGTGCCACGTACGCTGATCTTGGCGCGCCGCGTCGGTCTTCATACGTTTTATTTGGAAAATAGACTGGTAGAGTAACACTAGATTCACGCCACGCGACGTTGTTCTACGTACAAATCAGGCATAATCCACTGTGCATCGGTCTAATGTAGTTCTAGCTTTATGATATTGAGCAATTTAACCCTTCAGATACCGTCAATTAGAGACACAATAGTAAGACAATAGATGCGCGGCCACCGGGTGTCGCTTGGGGATTCATGAATTAAGATAGAAACCAGAAGCTACCACGTGTTTATTCGCAATTATAGGTAGATATACAAAACTGAAACTTTGCAGCATTTCGAAATAAATTTTTAAACGAAGCTAACTAAACAAAACTTCTAAGAACTTTGCAAACAACAAACAAAAAATGCTATGAAGTAATGAAAAGATACGAGCAACTTTTAAAAAGGAAATTAAATAACTGTCCCAGAAGTTATCAAGAAACATAATTAAAAATTTAAAAGTACCTTCTGTAATTGAAAGTTGCCGTAAGGACCGGAGAGAGTGATGAGGTCCCCGACTTTGAGTGCTGTGAGGTGCGGTGAGAGGGCGCCACTGTCGTAGCGCTTCACTGCCAAGCGGAGAGCCGAGAAGATCTCAGTGCCGTCTGCGGGCCCCCAGCCTTCGCCCACAGGGGTGTAGGAACGAACGCACTCTGAACCTAGATGGAATAAACATTAAAAGATTAACAAAAAATATAACAGTTTATAGTTTATGTTATTTTTTCAGCTTAAGGAAGTGGCGGCTCACTTCATGGTAAACGAGTACGAAAATTATTCTCTGAATTCATAGGTTTGCTGTTGCCGCTCCAGAGAATGCTCAAAAGTCTCATATATCTTCATTACACATACAATCTAGAGCTCTGCAGTACTGCTTAGCCATGGCAATAGTACTTTGTAGGTATTTATTTATTAAATGAGATCTATATCTAGAGATGTCAAATGCCTTCTTGACATTTGACATCATATTAATTAATTCATGAATCCCAAGCTACCACCGGTGGCCGCGCATCTATTGTCTTACTATTGTGTCTCTAATTGACGGTATCTGAAGGGTTAAGGTTAGTAAAATCAGCTTTGAAGTCTAGGTAATGTATGTATTTAATTTTCTCATCAAGACATTTAATATGCCTTCTTGACATTTGACATCATATTAATTAATTCATGAATCCCCAAGCTACCACCGGTGGCCGCGCATCTATTGTCTTACTATTGTGTCTCTAATTGACGGTATCTGAAGGGTTAAGGTTAGTAAAATCAGCTTTGAAGTCTAGGTAATGTATGTATTTAATTTTCTCATCAAGACATTTAATATGCCTTCTTGACATTTGACATCATATTAATTAATTCATGAATTCCCAAGCTACCACCGGTGGCCGCGCATCTATTGTCTTACTATTGTGTCTCTAATTGACGGTATCTGAAGGGTTAAGGTTAGTAAAATCAGCTTTGAAGTCTAGGTAATGTATGTATTTAATTTTCTCATCAAGACATTTAATATGCCTTCTTGACATTTGACATCATATTAATTAATTCATGAATCCCCAAGCTACCACCGGTGGCCGCGCATCTATTGTCTTACTATTGTGTCTCTAATTGACGGTATCTGAAGGGTTAAGGTTAGTAAAATCAGCTTTGAAGTCTAGGTAATGTATGTATTTAATTTTCTCATCAAGACATTTAATATGCCTTCTTGACATTTGACATCATATTAATTAATTCATGAATCCCCAAGCTACCACCGGTGGCCGCGCATCTATTGTCTTACTATTGTGTCTCTAATTGACGGTATCTGAAGGGTTAAGGTTAGTAAAATCAGCTTTGAAGTCTAGGTAATGTATGTATTTAATTTTCTCATCAAGACATTTAATATGCCTTCTTGACATTTGACATCATATTAATTAATTCATGAATCCCCAAGCGACCACCGGTGGCCGCGCATCTATTGTCTTACTATTGTGTCTCTAATTGACGGTATCTGAAGGGTTAAAGTTAAATAAAATAATTATAAATTAAGTAATAACCGCCTGCCGCTCCGCCCCCGTAAAAGTACTTCCCACTCTTCCATTTATTTTTATTTTTTTCTTTCTTATCATTTTCATATTTCTGTAGGTATTAAAGGTTCAAAATAAAATAAAAATTATTTAAATCGGTTAAGCTTTTTTGGAGTTTTAGCGAGAATAACGATCAACATCGATCGATTTTAAGCTACAACAATAATATTATTTATAGTGTACAATTGTGTATTATATACAATTAATCAACAATTGATTTTTATATTGTCACAAAGAAGGGATGAAATTAATTCATAAAACCCCAAACGAACGCCGGCGTTCGCGCACCCATTGTCAAAACCCCAGAGTTTTTTTCGCCTCATCTAGTTTGACGAAAAAATTGAAGTGTAAGTGTTTATAAAAACAGTTGGAAAATAAACATCATTTATCAATATTTACGGTTTGTAGATGGGTAGGTAGGGAGATAAATATAATCAAAAAACTTTTTACAAAAAAAATATAACCGACTTCAATGATAAAAAACACTGAAAAGTATCAAATAACTTTAATTTTGGAAGTCGGTGTTTCTTTAATAGTTTAGTCTCTTCGTTATTTAACACCGACTTCCAAAATTAAAGTTATTTGATACTTTTCAGTGTTTTTTATCATTGAAGTCGGTTATATTTTTTTTGTAAAAAGTTTTTTTTATTTTACACTTTTTAGTTACGGTACCACCACTAAAAAGTACCCCTCAGTCAAACTTAAATACCTTATAGTCAGAGCGCATCTCATAACGGTTCTAATAATCCCAAACACGGTTAGATTACATTAATTTACCTTAAGGCTTCATCATCAGATCAGTTCGATATATCCTCTCCCCTCTTCTTTCAAACAGTCATTAAACTAGATGCTGGAGAGGGAAAGGATATATCGAACTGATCTGATGATGAAGCCGAAAGGTGAATCTTTCAATCAGTCACTAGACTAGATGCTGATAATCCCGGCTGTAGCATCAGGCCAGATTTATGTCAACATTGCAATGAACTTAAAATTTAGTCCTGTTTAAAATGAGCCCAAACACGACTACGGTGCTGTAATTTCAAGGTTTGTACTTTTCCTGATGCTCCTGGCTTCAGCATCAGGTCTTTATGTACTTCGGTGTTCTTTATTAGCAGTACGTTTATCCACACATCGAGCCGTTTTCAATGAGCCTAAACTCGATACATCTGCTGTTTGTTGTCGAGGACTTAGGTACTCTGCAGACTATCCTGACTGCAGCATCAGGTCATGACTTGATGATCATGAGACCAAATGTGGCAAATGCCCTATCAAACATCAAAACAATTTACTAAAACAGTCCTTGCCTGTTCGAGTAACTTCTTACTGTTAAGGAGTTGTACCTTCCATCATCAGCCCAGCTACCTGAGATGGTGACGACCATACGCAAATACACAAGATACTTCATAAAATATGCGAAAATCAATAAGTGAGCCTATAAAATTTGAAGGTTGCCCTCGATTTCTCCAAGATCCCATCATCAGATCCTAATTTGGTGATAATGGGACCACCTCAGAGCTATCTACTTTCGAACAAAAAAAGAATTTTGAAAATCCGTCCACATTTGGGGGAGTATTCGACGAACAAACATACAAAAAAAAAAAAAAAAAAACATACAAACAGCCGAACGTAGTACCTCCTCCTTTTTGGGAAGTCGGTAAAGAGGCTTTCCCTCATCGCCCACTAATAAGGTTCCGTCAAAGATCGCACTAATGAAGGTACAGGCATTTACTCCGCTTCATTAATTACGGTTTTAAATAGGGACAGGTACTTCTACGTCTTCATTCAATCAGGCTTATTTATTTTGAGGGTTCGGTACTTATTAATTTTTAATTAGGATTCCTTGAAAATTCGCTACGTTTTCCCACCATTTCATTTTATTAGGAAAGGAATTAGGGTCATGTCTTTATTGGGTAACTTTTTCTTTTTTATACGATGTTAAGACAAACGAGAAATTAATATCCAATAGAAAATATATCGATACAGTGAGACACTCGTAGTAACAAGAGAAGGAAAATGCGTGGACTAAATAAAGATATTGTTTACGTTATTATAAGCTCATGTTTCCACGCTGCCATCTCAACACGAGTGTCCCCCAGTAATGTCAGAAACACAAAGATACTTGATATCTTGTACCTAAACAGTCACCCACTTACTGTACTCGTTAAAAATATGAAGACGACATGTGTACTCCCGCTGAGCGAGATAAAAAGGAACTTATTTGAATAACATGAATACTACGAATACATAAAAGATCTTGGTTTGACATGCGAGACAGGTGTCTGCCTATCATATAAGATACAATAGGGGACATATTCCAACAGGGATTTAAGCATTTTTCCATTTCCCGCGAAATTAAGTCATCAACGTACCTACCAACTTATTACGGAATTTTTCACGTGATGGAATTTCAAATTCCGTAATATTTCGTTCATATTTCGCATCGCAACGTCGATACGCTCTAGTTGAGAGATGATATTAAGTATAATTACGAAAACTCATTTCGTTAATCATCCATCGAGCTCAACTCTTTATTTTTTCACTAGAGACCAGTTCCTTGGGTCACGGATAAATAAATATTGAATAAAAACAACTTAGTTAGCGAGTAAAAGCTCTATTAGTTTGAGAGTTTATCTTGTAAATAACCCACAGCTTTTTATTTAAAGTAGACGAGTTTTTATCAAAACATCCGCTGGGTTAATGGAAAATTCTTGCACTTCCTTTAAAATTATCGGAAAAACATTTTTACTCCGAACGGAAAAGTTGATAGATGTTCTGTAAGAGACGGATGGCCGTAACTACTTGTAGGCAGTTTCCAAGGAAATATATTTTTAATGAGTCTGTTCAATAAGCTGTTTATGACTTGTTGATAGCAGAAAACATTGTAGGACTCACCATCGATTCTTCTATGTACTCGTACGTGGTGTCCCAATGGCACGACGACTGGTCCAGTTCTGGGACAGACGGAGAGCAGCGAGGTGTCATGCGAGACTCTGCCGACCTCCATGACGCGGCACTCGACGGAGCGCGGCGACGACACCCGGGTGGCTGCCTCCACGCTCACGTCTCCACAACCCTTCCAAACACTCGGCTCCACTTTGAGTGCGGTAATCTACAAAAATAGAAACAATTAACCGCACTCCCCACGTCATGTTATTTTTAGGAACGCCTACGATTGCAGAACCTTTTATGAAAATAGTTCCGCAATTTAGTGGGCGTCCTATAGAGTGAAGAATAGATAAATACTATTTCGAGCTTACTAAAAAAATAAAGTTACATTTCAATTTGATTCCCAGCTCACCTCTATTTTTCCACTTTCAGCGAACACACGCAGTTGTAAAGGTTCTTTTAATTTAGCTTCGGGCTTTATTTTGAGCGTCCTCAGCCAGCCATTGGTCGCTACTTCAATCAACAGAAATCCTTCAGTAATCCTCGCACATCCCCCGGGGTTGGCCAGGTGTCCCGTGTACACGGATATCGTTAGTTTTGTTGAAGTCTGAATCCAGTCGTACCTCAGAGGTAACGGCGACTCTGGACTTTTGTCAGTTTTTTTCACCGGACTCGAAGCTGCTCTTCGACTTATTGACATAGGTAAATCAGCTGACTGCACTAAACTCTGCATAATCTTGCTGGGCGGACTCCCTTTTGCATTATCGTCGCCTTTAGTAATTTTCTTTCTAACTGGTGTGATACAATTTGCTAAGTTCTCCATAGACTTTCTAACTAATTCTTGTGCTTTAGACGGTTCTCTGAGACGGTCTGATTTTGGTGATGGGTTTGAGGAGTCGAAGAGTTCGTCTGCATCGGGCAGCTCGAATCGGAGCGGTCCCACGAGACACTTGGCGAGGAGGGAGTCGTAGTTGACCCACGGATGCACTTTGTCGAAGAGTTGTGTGGCGTCTATACCGGCGCCGCGCATGAGCTCCTCGGGTCCTGAGATCGAGCAAGACTTATTTAGGTACATAACTATAAGATATTTCAAACAATTAACCCTTTTTGATGGGAAATCATCAAAAATCTCCTGCTCAGCTGGCTTAGCCAAGTCACGACCATTTCGTTTCAAATCTCTTTCGTTGATTGCCTTGAGTCGTCAACGCCTCCGATACCTTTGTTTTGACCACGTGACTAAGCGTTGAGATGACGTCATTCTCATATATTTGAAGTTTTCTTCTACCGTTAACGATTGTAGATTATCAACTTGGCCAAGCCCTCTGGGTGGACCGAGATCCTGTCAGACTTTTACTTGCTAAAACCCACCTGTGTTGCGATCCAGGGCTACGGTAACGCTATCGAACAGCCCCGCAATACTGGCAGACAAACCGTTCAACCCTAAGGTTGTATATTATTACGAGCGGTATATGCTTACCTCCGGGGTGGTAGGGTAGATAATGCGTTATATTGTAGACGCGGCCGCGTATCGCCAGCCAGGCGTCGTCTGAAACATTCAGTTGAAGTAGAGTGCCTTATGAAACATTTTATTGAGACGCGACTTTTATTTGTATGTATTGTATTCTAAGGGTAATCTTTGTTGAGAATGTTATGAAAACCCAGCGCGCTCCATTGGGACTTTCGGATCTCTTTATCCTTTTTAGATGCTAATCTTTGAGAATACTTAAATTCTGAATAAGTAATACAACCTTTCATCATATTAACATTCGTTTTGTGTGGGCGTAAATGTGTTGTGGTTTATTTCTCAAAAGTATTTTTAAAAGAATGATAGGTAAATTATTTAGCCAATTAGGTTAGGTAGAGTGTCGGGGCGTTAATACCACTCATGAGAAGACGAAAAAAGACTGGCACACACAGGGTTGAGTGGTGTAAAGACGACATTTTATAAAGTTGAAGTGTTCTGAAGTTCGATGTGACACAGTCGGGTACTGTACTTTTTATAAGGACCAAACGAAGGTTCGGTTTCTGTTGCAGCTAGTTTCGGCCACAAAAAACGAATTCGGTTGGAATTGCGGCAAAAGCTGGAGCGAATATTCGGTTTAACCGAAACTAGCGTCTCTGAGCTGAAGGTTGTAATAGACACCTAAAACTGACTAACTTGTTCGTCTATTTATGTAAGTGATAATTTTTATATTATCTTAGATTATAATTTTAGTATTTCATGAAAGTATAACTAAATAATTAAGCATAATTATACAGAATTGTATCGAATTATATATATTTTTTTATAATATCGGTTTCAGTTTTGGTAAAAATTGGACGACCACCCGAAAATTCGATTACGGTTTCGGCAGCAAACGTATTTCGGTCCGTCACTAGCTCTATAGTGCAAGTGTAGGTATAAGGACTGGAACTAACTAATGGTATTGTGCGTAGACAGTTCAGCAGGTGAGACAGGCCGTATCCTCCCGCCGACTCCAGTGAGGTCCTTGCCAGAGTTGCCGAGACGGATCCAGTCCATCAAACTGTGACCTGGCTGCAGAGCGCATTTATTGCGGGGGTTGCCTGTAACAAAAAAGAAAACGTAAGTACTACAAATATAAAATGTATTTTTATATTACAGTGTAGTGAGGTACTGGAAGTATTTAAGTACTCGTGAATAATTTATGTTTGTAATTTGTGTTTGTTTGTGTTTGTAAAGTGGTGCAATTGATATTATGCATTAACCCTTCAGATACTGTCAATTAGAGACACAATAGTAAGACAATAGATGCGCGGCCACCGGTGGTCGCTTGGGGATTCATGAATTAATGGCATTAAAACACGAAGTTGACATTAATATTTATTTGTATAAATGAATAACTCGCGTAAAACAGTCAATAAGACGAAAAAGTCAATGTTTTAAGAACAAATATTTTGTACGGAAAAACAGAGTTCAAGAGAGAGTTTTGTATTTTGTGAGGTATAATATTTGTTCAGGGTATGTACTTTAAAACGGCCTATAATGAAATTTTCAACAGATCAGTAACAGTAACTGAAGACCTTATTAATGAAAATAATAAGTAACCATTTAACTGGTTAAGACACTGATTAGGTAGTAGGTTCTTAATTCATGAATCCCCAAGCGACCACCGGTGGCCGCGCATCTATTGTCTTACTATTGTGTCTCTAATTGACGGTATCTGAAGGGTTAATTAAAAAAAAAAAAATTGAAGTCGCTAATAATTATGGTTAGTGAGTTTTATCAAGCCTCAGATATAACTACTAGGGCATAAACTGTCCTCCAACATGACGCGCAACGCTTTCCAAAATTTTCCAACAATATGTCCCGCGTCTCGTGAATGCGTCGTAAAATATTGGGAGGCAAGTTGTGGGACACTGAGTAACGTTACAGCATCAGTGTTGCGCGCCATGTCGGGGGACATTTTGCCCCCTACTGCGTCCCCCCTGTGTGTCTAAGTCTATAATAAGAGGAACCTGTTCGTAGGAACGTTTGAAAGAGTTACCACGGATCGCAAATGAAGGAACATATTATGTAGGTGGGTTGTAGTCTGTAAAAGTTTGACACACTCTCTCACTCCACCCAAAAGCGGCCTTAAAAAATGGGTGTATCTACCTATTAAATTACGCAAAAATTACTTCTTCTTTTTTCTTTACCAATGTTATTTGACCATTAGTCAAGCTAACAACTGCTTGAATAACAATAAGTTATTATTTTAACTGTTGGTTAACTTAACTACGGTTCAAAAAACTCGCCCTAATAAATTATTATTTATAGTAAAGTACCTTTAAATTAATTCGGGTTGAGGTTCACAATTAATAATAAATCGCGGTCGCGATAAGAGCGGCAAAATTTGTGGCACAACCTCTGATTTTACTGATAAAAAAAAAACTTTGTTTTAAACTGCTTCGGAAACCATAACGATATATTGTATGCTATTAATCTCGGAGTTTTAAATTGCACTGAGAACAGAAGTTTAAGTAGATAGACAATTTTTTTTATTTGATTTATCAAAATTTTGCTTTCATTATTACATTCATCAAGCTTTCAGACAGCTTATCGGCAGTTGTTTTCGTTTCACATTTTACGTGCCAATAAAGCTAACAACATAAAAAAACTAATACCTATAGAAATAAAAAATCTCGCATTTTACATCCATGGACAATTATAACTGTTCATGGATGCAAAGTCCCCCGCGTTTTGCATCCATGAACAGTGAAAAATGGTACACAATAACACAATACACTTGCTACGGACACACTGAGAGATACTGTTTTTTATTTTACTATTATTATTGATAGGCTCGCGTTTGACCACTATCAATAATCTGGATCTCCAGTAGCCAGAATTTGTAATTTTTTAAATTTAGCACATGATACCAAGTTTGGGGGTAACTCATTTATAAATATCATTTAAAACATGAATACATGAAGTCTCTAACAACGATGAATTAATTAAAGTTAATTTTCCTAAATTCTTTACTATCTTCTGAAAATACAGTCTCCTTACCCTAAAATCAGTATTCAATACTGTATTTTTTTTTAGGGAAATTGAAATCAAAAAGAGAGGTTCAAAGTCCCACAGAGACAGTTCGATTGGGCCCTATATATATTCTTAGATAACATTTCACATTTCCACCACATTCGTAGCGCCGCATAAATTCCATTCTTGCAATAGTAAGATACGTTTCAAGGGGCTTATATCGGCTTTTGTATCGCACACAGAAAATAAAAGCTTACTAGATTCTGCCTGCGGTTTTGTCTGAATGATAGTCAGAAATTATCTCAAGGGAACGCACTACCGGGATAAAATGTACGGATGTCCTCCTTCAAGGTTCAATCTATTTTTGTACCAGAATTAACCAAAATATGTTCAGCGATTTAGATATGATAATGAAATAAACAAACGATGAGACAGATATACACAGTATTGAAGGCGCTTAGTATTCCACTCACGCCTCAAGATTTCAGCAAATCGTTGGGGCCCAGCAGTGTTGAAGCCTACTGGGGCCATTGTTTAAGTGAAAATGGACCCCCGGGGCTCTGGAATGCAAGGCAAGGAAGGAACAAACGAGTGTTTTAAGCCATTAAAAGTCTGCCTACTGGGGCCAGGTTAATCTGAAAGGGGGCTCGGGCCACGGTATGAAGTCTAGAAGGAACGGGGTGGGTTTTTAGTCAGTAAGAGTCTGACACTAACTCCCGCTCCGCCCAAGAGCGGTGGTTGTCATTAGATGATTTTCCCCACCATAAAAAAGCCAGTAAAAGTCTGACATGACCTCATGATCCGCCCAAAAGCGGGAGAGATCATTGGATGATTTCCCATCTTAAAAAAGACAAACACAGTACTTTAGTATTTTTAATATTAGTACGGATATGCGGAGATATGGCATGAGTGTGTAAGCAGATAATATTATGTATCTTGAAAAAATAAAAACATAAATCCCTTTTTCAGGTGAATAAATTGTACGACAAATCCGTATAACAGCGCTGCTTATAACTTATTTATGGTAGAGATGTTCTGTGAGTGCCCACCGCTACTCTATACGAGACGAGATAGGTACGAATAAATCATGTTCTCAAAATAAGTCATGGATTCCACTGAAAGTCTAAAGTTTCCTAGTTTTTTTTTTATATATGTGCTTGACTACGATCTCACCTCATGGTAAGCAGTGATGCAATTGTTGATGGTGAAGCCCAATGGTATATTAAGAGCCTATTTGCTTTAGTCTTGAAAATACCTAAATTATAATCGGCAGCTGACAGTCAGTTTGGTTTAAACACAGCCTAAAGGTAAGGTAGCCATACACATACACGCTTGGGTATGACCTGACAAGTTTGCCTAAACCGGAGCATGTATGTTGTCCAACTGTGCAGGTTTCCGCACAAGCTTTCCTTACAGACATATTTTTGCAGGTAAACCTGTCAGGTATACCCTAGCGTGTATGGCTGCCTTAAACATTTGGGTCAACAAAATATGAGCTCGTAGCTAATTACGAAATGCATTTATCATTCAACGCTTTTTCGGCTATGTGAACTCTTCATCCAATTGAATTTTATATGCGAACTGGACTGAGCCGGAAAGGCAACCTCTGGGACGAATGGAGTGAGTTTATTACGGTGTTTGTAAACCTATGTGATTTTCGACAGCGAGTAGTCCACTTTTCACATTTCTGTTGGGTTTATATCAACGGCGAATACGGTATAACAATGTCAAGAGGTCCTGTGGGGAAATTTAACAAGACTAACGACCTGCCCCAGCTTTGTATAGGTGTTAGATATGTTTGTTTCTTTTGTCCCACTTTCGTAGACAATACTCGCAGCTCACACTAAACTTGGTTGCGATTTGATAGATTTATTGTCATGTTCACTGAGCGAGTTTGTAAAAGTTACACATTTTATGTTATGTATAATAATTTTGATATTAAATTAATTGATTCTCTTTCTTCTTTTTTTTTTTAATTGTTCAACATAAGTAATTACTCTTGTATCTTAAGTGAGTTCCATAGATATAATAATGGTGATTTCACAAACATATACAGCCCTAGAATTATTTTCTCTACTATAACAAGCATGCACAACTTGGTGAGATGGGGTTTTATAGACCCGTCTGATACTCAATGTGAGTGCGGTGCCTGATCAAAACATAAGCCACACGTTAGAGTGCCCTAAGCGCCTATACACCTGCACTATGGAGGATTTAACGAGTGCCACCAATGCTACAGTTAACGTAGTCACCTACGGATAACTGGACCCCAACGGTTTAACAATTTTAGCATCGATTCGAAAAGAAGAAGAAACATGTATTATAACCCAAAACTTTCTCATGAATCAATCTGTCTATTTATTTTATTTATTTATTTATTTATTAAAACTTTATGCACTATTACAGTACAAAGGCGGACTTAATGCCTTAGGCATTTTCTACCAGTCGACCTTACACTTATATAACCGCATTAACATCTGTTCAATAAGTTTTTAACTTTATCGCGAAAAGACAGTCAGACTTTGTTTTATATTATGTAAGAATAAGGATACGTTTTCATTTTGACAATATCGCCATACGTTGTAGTACTGCAGGGGTCCGTGAGACACTATGTAGATGACACAATGATCCACCCACATCACAAACGTCTACAAACATGTTGACAAAAGCTCAGAAGCTGATCCGTCTAACACAAACAGATAGTGCCAACTAACGTTTAAAGGAAAACAGCGCAAATTCCGCCGAGGGTCAGATCAATAAATCAAAGCTAGCTAAAGTTACGAGCCCTCGGAGTTCGGAGCTTTCGGTTTTTCTTCACGACGCCAATCAAATAACCTCACTTCGCCTCGAGCTACTAATTTTCTTTTTCTAATAATGCATTAAACCGATATTATTTTAACCCTTCAGATACCGTCAATTAGAGACACAATAGTAAGACAATAGATGCGCGGCCACCGGTGGTCGCTTGGGGATTCATGAATTAAGGAACATTTTATTTAAGAGCCGGTTGTAGTCACTGAGTACTTTGTATGAACGCCCGGGTCAACATCGATTTCACGGCCACATAATAGCGGTTTTATTTTATAAAAAAAAACAAGCATTATTATGTTTTGTAACTTTCAAATATTTCCGTGACGTAATCTCGTAGATATACACATTTGAAATCGTAAGTTAGTGTCAGATTCGCGTTTTGTTTTATCGAGCCAGGTAATTTATATCATGTTTTGATATTTACTCGACGCTTGTGTAGTCAATTTTAATGAAATATATTTTCATGGTGTTTTTTGTTATATTTGTGGATTTCCAGAAGTTTAAAAAAGTTCAAAATGAGTACAACCTGGCCTTAAGTTGTCAACTTTTGTATAGGAATTTCGGAGTAGGTATGCCTGTAATTTGGATCCGACACGTGTTGGTAAAGTAAAGTTAGGTTACACAATGCTGCGTGCTTCTAAAACAATGTCAGCAGTGACAGCTAGACAGGTTGTTAATTAATATTTCAATTATAATTTAATCACTAGTTTCTGCAACGTCTTCACCCGCGTGAATGTTGAAATTTATGACAAGGAACATACCCGGGATAAAAAGTATTCTATGTCGCATTACAGGATATGGTCTAAATGTTTGGTAAAAATACAAATACTTTCAACCGTTTGAGCGTGAAGGATTAACAAAAATAAAAATAAGTTTTCACTTGTTGGTACATATAATATTACTAACTGCTGCTATAATACTCAATACTCAATTCTTCAATAAAATTATCCCAAGGGACATAGTCCCATAATATTAGTAGTGTTAAGGAGCACAGCGACCTACAGCTACACTAGCCATAGTTAGCGGGTTTACCCACATAGGTTAATTATAATGTGTGATTCTTGTAAGACAAATGTACCTAATTCCTATAAGAAAAGTCGAAAATATGCATACTATACTGTCTGTTCAAACTATTGTGTAACTAAACTATACTGTATTTAGAATCTGGAATAATCGTGGTATTCAAGCCACATGTGTGTATTTGATAAAGGTCCTGTTGACCGAAAATATGTAAGCAAGGGTCGAGTTAGGAAGGTCACGGCCCACACTACCTCCACCCTTGTGCACCATACAACGTTAAATTAGACGTAGATCAGCTACGTCAGCTCCGCCCCTACTTCCACCCACCTATGAAGATACATAAACAGCCGCCTCACGGTTATTCGGGTCGGTTGAACTTCGCGGCACGCTACATTTTGGACTTCACCAGGTGGAACTACGGACGGAGAAAAATCCCACTGTGAATAACTGGAAAAATTTGCTTCTCGTGTAAATAAATCAACTGAAAGGATCAGCAATCTGGAGTTTTCAATCTTCCCCAAGAATCCAATCAACCCCCGCGCCTGAATCTCTATCATTTTGGTCCTTCGAGCCGGATCGTCTTGGAGAAGAACGAAGATTGTACTAGACAAGCTGAAGATTTTAGGTGAACGTGCTACAAGTTGTCATCAAGATCGCCCTGTGAAAATCACCCAGGATGAGCGAACGTAGCATCATCACCACAAGAAGCAGATTGCGCAAACTGGAAGACGAAATGAACAGACGGCGTGCTTTGGAGAGCGACTCAGGGGTGCCGACTGAAATGGCACCCGGTTCACCGTCGATAGCGCCGACCTCATCATCGGTCCCTGCACCTGCCACCGTGATTCCCCTGGCGGGGCCCGGCCGCGTAATCGATTATAGTGACGCCGCCACCCCCAGGGAATCGGAAATGCGACGGAGCGCACGGAAGCCGGGATCAAGCCACGTCTCCACGAAAAGCGGACAACGGAGCGCCGACTATCTTCGTAGGAGGGTCGAGTACGAGGCTGAGAGGGAGCTTGTGCGCCTGAAAGAAAACTTAGTCAGAAAGAGACTTGAAGCGGAACTAGCTGAAATAGACGCCGCCGTTGAAGAAGACGTCTCATCAGACGACGAAGATACGACTCGCCGTGTAGAAGAATGGGTGACGCACACCACACCGAATGAACAAGCGCCGCCACATCAATTAGTGTCATCGTACGTACCTACGCCCGCGACCACAACTCAGCGCGAAGTGACCGTGTCCGCGCCCGCGACCGCAACCCAGCACGACGTGCCCGTGCTCGCGCCTACGTCACAGCGCGACGTACCCATGTCCGCGCCCGCGACTCAGCGCGAAGTGCCCGTGTACGCGCCCGCGAACGCTCATTGTGTACCAGTAGCCGCGACGCCCCAAGTATCAGCGCTCTCACAGTGTGCGCCCGCGACCGTACGTTTCAAGGACACCACATCGAACGCGCCCATACCGAGCGGTAGTGCAACACGTGTACGACAGGAAGACTGGGACCGGGCTTTCGCCGAAGACGCCGACAGAGGCCGACCGCGCGACAAGAAGATTGACCAATTAGCCGAGGCCATTTCGAACCTGGCACGTCCGCGGCCGGTACCGAGACAGGCGTACGAGTTGCCATACTTCGGCGGGGACCCGGCGGACTGGCTGTCGTACAAGAACATGTACTGGGACACGACGGCAATGTACGATTTCAAGCCCCATGAGAACTTAGCGCGCCTGAAGTCGTCGTTACAGGGAGAGGCTAAGATCGCGGTGGAAGATCTACTTCGAACGTCTACGAACCCAACGGAGATTATGAAGACGTTGGACGACGAGTTTGGTCACCCAAACCTAATCTTGGAGTGCGCGCTGAAGAAAGTACGGGCGCTACCTAAAGTCACCGAGAGCGGACGCGAGTTAAGAAAGTTCTCGTCGACGGTACGAAATTGTGTGTCGCTGCTGAGGAATATACACGCGACGGGATATCTGAACAACCCGCAACTAGTGAGCGAGCTGTTGAATAAGCTGACGCCAGTGCAAAAGGCTCAGTACGGAGATTACGCGATGGGAATGGCCACGGCGCAAGGAATAGACATGAGGGTGGCGCCGAGCTTGGAGGTGTTATCTGACTTCCTCGGCCACCTCGCGCGTGCCACGTCCTATTATGTACAGATGGAGGTGAGCGCTACCGGGCCACCAGCTTCGAAGTCGCAGAGGAACGCGCCGAAGCAAGCCGCGGAGAGGCAGCCCCCGTACAGAAACGTACAGCGCCTTCACGTACAGAGCGACCACTCGCCGCCTCCGGAGCCCCAGTGTTCGATGTGTGGGAAGAATCACGGGCTCCCTAAGTGTGATAAGTTCATCGAACTCAGCGTGGACGAGAGATGGAGTCATGTGAAGAACAAACGACTTTGTTTCAAATGTATAACAAAACAACACAACAAGAGGTTTTGTCGGGCCGACAAGTGTCCGTCGTGCGATTACGCGCACCACCCGTTGCTGCACGCGGAGAGGAAAACCACAGAGAGCGTCGCCAACGTGAGCGACTACTGCGGAAAGTCACTCTTGAAGATTGTGCCTGTGCATGTGACGGTGGAAGGCAGCGTTCACGACTGTTACGCCCTGCTGGACGACGGAGCTACGGTGTCGCTAATCGACGACACGCTAGCAGAAAACGCCGGGGGCAAGGAAGAGCCTCTGGTACTGAAGACGGCGCGCGGCCAGGAAATAAAAGACAGTGCTTCGCGTCAAATTAAAGTGACAGTGCGTGGGCCGAACGGAGAGCCACATAAAGTGATGTGTCGTACGTTCCGGAGATTGGAGCTGCCCGCGCAAACTGTGCCGGCTGCGTTGCTGGCGGAGCACGCCCACCTGCGCGACTTGGGCTGCGAGGGGATGGTCGGGGCCAAGCCGCTGCTGCTGCTGGGTCAAGACAACTGGGAGCTGCTCGTCGGCCGGGAACTACGCCGAGGAAAGTCCGGTAAGCCAGTCGCTTCTTTGACCAGCTTAGGTTGGGTCGTGCATGGGCCCGTAGGTAGGGGACATGGTCCCGCTGAGGAGTCTGTGAATTGTGTCATAGAACCTGTAACAGAGTTGCATGATTTAGTGAAAAGTCAATTTGAGTTAGAGTCGATAGGTATAGTTAGTGTGTCTAGGTCTAACGTAGACAACGATAGGGCCTTACAAATATTAGAAAACACCAGCCGTCAAACGGAGGACGGCCACTGGGAGGTGGGATTGCTGTGGAGGCACGATAGCCCGCAGCTCCCAGACAACTATGCCCAAGCCCGCCATCGCTTGGCTGGGATACAGCGGAGGCTAGGCAAAGACCCGACGTACGCAGAGGCGTACAATAATCAAATGAATAGGTTACTTGAGCAAGGGTACGCCAACAGATTGGAGGGTGGCGTCCAAGATCCGGTGTGGTACTTGCCCCATTTTGGAGTAAGGAATCCCAACAAACCGGGAAAGCTAAGGTTAGTCTTCGACGCCGCCGCGACGTACCAAGGTACTTCGTTGAACGCCAACCTGTTGGCGGGCCCCGACTTATTGAATTCGCTGCTCGGTGTATTGTTTAAGTTTAGATTAGGTCCTATAGGATTCACGGGGGACATTGCGGACATGTTCCTACGAGTGAAAGTTAGGGAACAAGACCGCGGAGCGCAGCTGTTCCTATGGCAGTCGGGGGCCGATAGGGAACCACAGGTCCATGTCATGACTTCCATGATCTTCGGTGCGGTATCGTCTCCCACCTCGGCGATTTACGTGTTAAATAAAAACGCGACACGTCACGAGGTGGAGTACCCCGAAGCGGCAGCCGCCATTCGTGGGAGTCATTACATGGATGACTATTTGGACAGCGCGTGGTCCGTGGCCCAAGCGGCCAAACTAATCAACGATGTGACCCACGTCCACGCTCAGGGCGGGTTCCATATACGGGGGTGGGTGACGAACTCACAGGAGCTGAGAGAGCAGCTAAGGATAGATATGCCGCATAGTGTGCCGCTAAAAAATAGTGAGAACGCCTCCGAGAGAACGTTAGGGATGATATGGACGCCGGGCACTGACCTCTTGGCCTTTGACCTCTCCTTCAAAAAGCTGCCTAAGGCGCTTGTTGAAGGAAAGGTAGTGCCCACGAAGAGGGAGTTCCTGAGACTAGTCATGTCAGTGTTCGACCCACTGGGTTTCCTGTACCCCTGCATCATCCAGAGTAGAGTATTGATGCAGAGAATATGGCGGTCAGGGATTCAGTGGGACGAACAGCTGGGAGAGGAAGAGGCCAAGACATGGTTCCAGTGGCTACGTAATTTAACGCTGCTGGAGAGGGTGACCATCCCTAGGTGGTACGGCCTGACACTGGAGGACGTTGAACTCCATGTGTTTGGGGACGCGAGCGAATCAGCCTACGCCGCAGTCGCTTATATAGCGGGAAAGGATGAACTCGGATGTAGGCGAGTGAGCTTCGTCATAGGAAAGGCCAGGGTGGCCCCTCAAAAGGTGGTCTCGATCCCACGCCTAGAGCTGCAGGCAGCCGTGCTGGCGTGTAGACTAGCTGCTACTGTAGAGTGCGAGTTAGGTGTAGAAATAAAACAAAGGTATTTATGGACTGACAGTCAAACTGTTTTAAAATGGATAGGTTCGGACGCCGCTGATTTCCAGCGATTCGTGTCCCACAGACTTGCCGAGATAGATACACGGTCAAAGAAGTCCGACTGGCGCTGGGTTCCCTCGGCGTCGAACCCAGCGGACAAAAGCACTCGGTTGGATTGGCCTGACAGCTGCAATGAGTGGCTGTCGGGCCCGTCCTTCCTCTTCTGTCCACAGGAGCAATGGCCGACGTGTTCCGCGAGCGGCGCAGTGACGGAGGAAGAGCTGGAACGAGTGCAGCGGGTGAACGTTACGACACCACCGGCCGAACCGTTGCTGGCACCCGAGCGGCTACCGACCTGGACACGCGCCGTACGAGTCGTGGCGCGCCTGCTGATATTTGCGGACCTGTGTCGCAAGCGCCGTGCGTCGAGCGCCGTCACAGTGGGCGACCTGCGAGAGGCGGAGCTACGTCTACTGAGACTCATGCAGGGTGAGAGTTTTAGTGAAGAGATCAGAGCTCTACGAGACGCACGACCGCTACCCAAAAACAGTAAGATCAGAACCTTAGATCCTATGATATATGAAGATGGGCTGGTGAGAGTACGTGGTAGACTGGGCGCCTGCAACGAGCTCGTCTTTGGAGCGCGTCACCCGATAATTCTAGACGGGAAGGATGCCTTGACGCGCCGGCTGATCATGAAATACCACGTGACCTCCCTACACGCCAACCAAGAGGCAGTGGTCAACAACGTACGGGAGAGATATTGGGTAACCAACTTGAGATCCACGGTGAAGGCAGTGACAGCGAGCTGCCAGCAGTGCCGCGTCGCTAGGAGCGCGCCTACCGCGCCCAAGATGGGCGACTTGCCGCTAGCAAGACTGGAGTCGACGCGCCGAGCCTTCGTGCACTGCGGGGTCGACTACTTTGGCCCCATGGAGGTCGCCGTGGGGCGGCGCCGGGAGAAGAGGTGGGGCGTGTTGTTCACGTGCCTCACCACCCGCGCTGTCCACCTGGAGCTCGCCGCGTCGCTGAGCGCTGACTCCGCCATCCTGGCGCTGAGGCGCCTGATAGCGCGCCGCGGCTGTCCCGCGGATATGTACTCTGACCGCGGGACCAACTTCGTCGGGGCGCACTCCGAACTACGAGCGGCGCTACGAGAACTGGATCAAGACCGCCTCGAGAGTGAGGCGACAGGCCGGGGCATAGCCTGGCACTTCAACCCCCCGGCGGCTCCACACATGGGCGGCTGCTGGGAGCGCCTGGTGCGTTCTGTAAAGATTGCGCTGCGGGCGACGCTGAAGGAGCGGGCCCCTCGCGAGGAGGTCCTCTACACCCTTCTCGCTGAGGCTGAGCTGGTCATCAACAGCCGGCCGCTCGCCTACGTGAGCGCCGACTCCGAGCAACCCGTGGTGCTGACTCCGAACCATCTCCTGCTGGGCTCTACCGCAGGAGATGCGCCATGCACGCGTCGGCACGTAGTCGACCTCGACTCGCGCCGCATGTGGCGCCGGGTGAACGCGCTGGCTGACCTCTTCTGGAGGCGATGGCTGCGCGAGTACCTGCCGACGCTGCAGCAGCGACGAAAGTGGAGCAACGACGTACAGAACATTAAAGTCGATGATGTGGTAGTGATTGTGGACGAAAACAAACCGCGCAGTCAATGGACAAGAGGCGTAATAGTGAAAGTGTTTCCCGGGCCCGACGGTGTTGTACGCGTCGTAGATGTAAGAACTAATAGCGGAACATTACGTCGACCCGTTGTAAAGGTCGTTGTGCTCCCCACTGACGGGTCTGTAATCGGCTGAACCCTCTTACGGGGGGTGGGATTGTTAAGGAGCACAGCGACCTACAGCTACACTAGCCATAGTTAGCGGGTTTACCCACATAGGTTAATTATAATGTGTGATTCTTGTAAGACAAATGTACCTAATTCCTATAAGAAAAGTCGAAAATATGCATACTATACTGTCTGTTCAAACTATTGTGTAACTAAACTATACTGTATTTAGAATCTGGAATAATCGTGGTATTCAAGCCACATGTGTGTATTTGATAAAGGTCCTGTTGACCGAAAATATGTAAGCAAGGGTCGAGTTAGGAAGGTCACGGCCCACACTACCTCCACCCTTGTGCACCATACAACGTTAAATTAGACGTAGATCAGCTACGTCAGCTCCGCCCCTACTTCCACCCACCTATGAAGATACATAAACAGCCGCCTCACGGTTATTCGGGTCGGTTGAACTTCGCGGCACGCTACATTTTGGACTTCACCAGGTGGAACTACGGACGGAGAAAAATCCCACTGTGAATAACTGGAAAAATTTGCTTCTCGTGTAAATAAATCAACTGAAAGGATCAGCAATCTGGAGTTTTCAATCTTCCCCAAGAATCCAATCAACCCCCGCGCCTGAATCTCTATCAAGTAGATTATGTGACTAGGGGATAAATTCCGAACGAAACAAAGGTTGCTAATCTTAATCCCAAACGTTAGAGAGGGATTTATAGTGACTTGCTTTAAGTGATGTTTGCAAGAAGTATAAAAGGCCATTATCGAGCAGTTGGTGTAAAAAAAACTTTCTATATGCTATGGTTATGTTATGGTTCTCATAACAGGCTCGCAAAATGTGTTGCTCGGCGAGTTCTTGAAGAGATGACCACCATTAATGAGATACTGCGATCATTAATTCGTCTGTCAAGCGTGGTTGTAGCAATATCCCCCGCGATCGTAGATATTACCCATCAATAATATGGGAAATCCATTTTGACAATGGACTCAGTGGTCATTTCCGCACGGAAATTACGATAATGACTGGATTGTATTGTTACGTATTTTTCAATTTATTGCTTAAAGCTTTTTTTTTATATAAACTAGTGCTTGACTGCGATCCCACCTGATGGTAAGCAGTGATGCAATCGTTGATGGTGAGGGGCACTAATTTATTATGAGCCTATTCACTCATGCCTTAAGGATTTTTTGGGTTCAAATACCTATAATCCAATAACTTTTACCACCCATGTTGGAGTGAAAGGGATCTTAAGAGTGTCCTTCCTGAGTTACATTTCCATACAACTGCTCTTACGTGATTATGACGTTATTATACATCTTTCTCTTGATATTTTCGAAACGTAGATATCTTGTGGATGCATCTAGGTTTCTATTGAAATCAAATAATTTTGCGCTGGTAAGAACCTCTGAAAATCTACTATATGCGTGAACTTGGGCCCTTCATAATGCATTCGTAAATAAAAAAGTATAACTACAGAAACCTCGCACGTTTAATCAGGATTCTGACAGATGATTTTTTTAAATAAAAAATACGTATTTCCTGGAGCAAAGTTTTGTAAAATATTCGAGTGAATGACGGAAAGCCAACAAAGCGCGTTCCGGTGTTATCCCTCTTTTTTCCGAATTACCTCTTTATCGAACATTGCGTTGGATGAACCAATAATTAATAGCTTATACAAAGTTTGATGATAGACTCGTCGGAAAGAGCAACCTTAACACAAGCACTAAAATGAGATTAGTAGAGAAACAGTGGATAATTAGAGAAATACATTAAATTAGTTGTTCTACTTTCATATTAAACTTTGAAATTACGACAAAATTTGCTCTGACTAGCTGTAATTCGTAAAGTACCTCCACTAAGTAGGTCTGCTCGGTAGTTCGTATTCCAACCAACTGTTACGACGGAAATTAAGTTTAAGATAACAATTATCATCCGTAATTCCATTTTAGGGGTTCTCTCTATACGTGACTTTACAAGGCTTGACGAGGCAAGGACGAGTTACAAGGCTTGAATTATTACCCCAGTTTGAAACAAATCATTGCCGAAACAAAGGATTTGACACAAATCATTGCCGAAACAAAGGATTTCATACAAATCATTGCCGAAACAAAGGATTTGACACAAATCATTGCCGAAACAAAGGATTTCATACAAATCATTGCCGAAACAAAGGATTTCATACAAATCATTGCCGAAACAAAGGATTTGACACAAATCATTGCTGAAACAAAGGATTTCATACAAATCATTGCCGAAACAAAGGTTTTGATACAAATCATTGCCGAAACAAAGGATTTGATACAAATTATTGCCGAAACAAAGGATTTGATACAAATCATTGCCGAAACAAAGGATTTGATACAAATTATTGCCGAAACAAAGGATTTGACACAAATCATTGCCGAAACAAAGGATTTGATACAAATCATTGCCGAAACAAAGGCTTTGACATAAATTATTGTCAAAACAAAAGATTTGATACAAAAAGATTATAAAAAGTTTCAAACTCCTATTTGATACCTTAATTGCGAACATGAACAAGGTTGTGGTAAATTCACAAATTACTATAATTATCCTATGAAGGGATCCTTTAATCACAGCTCTAATGAGAGGGTTTTAATTGTAATCCTAGCAACGTATTCTAGTACCTGTTTAAATGGGTCAAAATACAATTTTGACTTTTGACCCATTTAAGCTAGTACATTTAAGATGTAGGATTTCGTCATCTCCTCGTGCATAAATGACGTCGCCTACCACACTCATTAACGCTAAATACAAGGTTTTATGGAGTTAAATACAACTCAGCGCAGTATTATAGTTTGTGGTGAGAAAAGCTTAACAGTTTGTAGTTGATATGCCAATATGTGTACCGCGGTCCATTAGGGCCGGGAAATCCAGTTGAAAACTAAAGTTTGCGTGTAAGGCTGTAAGCCCAGGGAAAACTTTCACTTCCTCTAACTGGCCCATCCATAATTCCCCAGGTAAAGTATTCTAATCTACTTTCAATTTGCTTTAAATGAAATTGTCTACTCAACATGATGCTGGCACAAAAGACTAAATTGGTTCAGTGTTGTCATAGCAGAAAAAAAGGATCGAACAGATTCCACAAATAAAAGTCCGGGACTTTATAGGTTGAGCCAATTGAGGCTTCAGAGATTTCGTTCCATTGCCGTCTGAATAAAAAAATAAAACGTAAATGAATTTTAAATATCGAGACTGATTGGACGGAGGAACTTGGCCGGCGGAATGTTGGAGCCGTCGCAGTTTGAATTTCGAACAGAAAAGTTTTACTGAAATTAGTCGGTTTTCTTTTCGTGTTGCTTTTGTTAACAACGTTATCGTAACGAGATTGGATTTATAGGTTAAGGTTAAGCAAATCAAGAAAAAAAGGTTTAAGTATTTCTTGGTGAGAACATACAATTTTTTTTTTATTATCAGTAATTATTAAAATGATAGATAGCGTATAATAAGCCACCGTATAATGATCCCACTGCTGGGACTAAGGCTTCCGCTCTAAGGGAGGCTTGACCATAATCCACCACGCCTGCCCACTGCGTGTTGGTGGATGTAACATGTCTTCTAAATTTGAGTTCTAGGGCGTGCCGGTTTCCTCACGATGTTTCCCTTTACCGTTTTAAGAGCAGTGGTGTTGAAATAAATTACACAAAGTAATGCAACTGGCTAGAACTTACGACTCGTAAGGCAGGACTGTTACCATTAGACCATCACTGCACAAAATTATAGACAATATGGTAGAAAACATAAAGTTGCAAACGAGACGTGAGTACAGGCAGAGAGACGAATTACATTTTACGACTCAATATTTACTACAAAAAGTATTACATTAATAATCATATCTAAACGAAGAATGAATTTCACCACCAGTATTTTATAAAAGAAACTGGAAAAAAATCCCTTGCATGTGTTTTTACTCCGCAAATTAATTTTCCGTCCAGCATTCTGACATGCGGGTTACTCGTCTGATATGTACAGAGCACACGTCAACATCATCTGTACATGACTGTCCTATTTAGTAGGCTGTACCACCGCTTCTGTTAAATCAATATTGACGTAATTAATTCATCACATTGCTAGTACACGTTTATACAACAACCTTCCACTCACACCACAGATTCACGAATAGAGAGAGCGCTTTCCACGCTTTACGTCCGCACAGTGATATTTCACCACGAGGTCTTTTTTCGTCATTCTGTCTGAAAAGTCAATCGACTTGGGAATTTTGTATAATATATAAAAACATAAAAAAAAATTGATACTTTTTATAAGGTTTTTCTATTAGTAAACAATTATCAAGATCTCCTAATCAACCTTGATTACTGAACTAGTGGTGCTCCTGGCAATATTAATTGTTATTTATCCCCTACACACTGTACACTGTGTTTTACTCTGACACACAAGTTCACACACCCAATTACATGAAATATGTTGTCAAAGAAATTATTTTCACGAGCCCAAAGCGTAAGTAACTTTAATTAAGGTTAGAAATTCGTGTTAAGTTTGTGACGAAGTCGATATAACTCGTTATTATTTACATCTGTCAACACTAATGTCGGATTCATTAATTTTAATAGGGAAGGGAAGCAATTATTTTGTATCATTTTCCTTGTTTCTGGCGCAAAGTAGAGCTCGGGGACCTGGGGCTTCGCTCATAGCCGCCAGAGGAATCGTAACAAGAAAAATATTTCATAAAAAGGTTTTCTACCTATACTTAATTTATTTATGATGTCCAAAGTTCTGGAAAAGGGAAATCTTTTTTGTTTTTTGTATACCAACAAAATATTAGTTTTTATATAAAAGTTGAAGGTTTTATGATAGAAATATTCGGGAGAAGTAATCGGTAAATATTTGGGTAGTAATCCCCGAAGCTGTCAGGTGAAGTTAGTGGCTGCGTGAGCTACATAGTAATATTCTAGTCAACTTGGAGTGGCGAGTGCCTTAATGAAATTCCCCAAACGGACCAGTCAGGGCAAGCAATTTAGTAGGTACGGTCGGTGACAGAAGTCAATTACGACACGTAGTACCTCCGAGGTATCAATTCACATGCAAAATAGCCCCGAAGTTTAGTCACCCACCTATGTCCCTATAAAATCTAACAGAATCGTTTTTGTCCCATACTGTGCCTAACCCGATACTTTAAAAAAGAATAAAGCTTTATTAATTCCACATTATTTAACATAACAAATGAGAACATAAAACTTAGATTGCTACAACAATTAGAATAACTTAAATCATACAGATCACATTCATTACAAATTAAATAATTTAATTAATATTATAATTGATTAAAATAAAATTAGTTTATGGTAAACCAGGCATACATGCCCCAGTTGGTAATATGCCCCACTTGCAAATCAAAATTAGGTGCTCATTTCAGCCAATCTGATAAGTTTATTTCTATGCGATGTAAACTTACGTTGCCTAAAATGCAGATTTAACTTACGTTGTATAGTTTATCCCTACTTATAATATTATAAATGCGAAAGTAGCTCTGTCTGTCTGTCTGTCTGTTACGCTTTCACGCAAAAACTACTGAACGGATTTAGATCAAATTTGGTAGGTAGGTAGAAGTAGGCTACCTATAATTCCACCGCTGAGCACGGGTCTCTGCCCACGCGATATAAACTGTAGTCCACGCGGGCGAAGCCGCGGGCGGAAAGCTAGTGTAATATAAATTGCGTGTCTTAGTTTGGCAAGTGGGGCACGTTACCGACTGGGGCACATATGGCTGGTTTACCCTACATATAATGGATTAAAATATACCTGAATAACCTGACACTGTAACTTAAATAAAATTTATATATTACAACGACATCAGAATAGGCAAAGAGCAGAAAAACACTCACAAAAAGGAAAGAAAAATGATTCGTTACAAATGGCGCCGGTGATATTGTTTTGTATTTTTTAATGAATATTTATGTGATTCCATTTTTCATGGAGATTATTATTTATTTATGCAAATGAAATCCTTGAACAGTAACTGCGGGGTGTTGTGATAACTGGGGCCTTACTATGACGTTTTGAAACTTCAAACGTGCGAGCGAATAAGGCTCAATTTACACCGCTGCGAAATGGTTAAAAAACGGTCACAAGTTGGACACCGCCGTCAATAAGTACAACGGTCACGGTAGATCATAGCGGGCATTAGGTGCCAGCGCACAGCTGGGTGCGGGAGCAAAATTATACCTCAGTCATTCGGATGGCCCGGTGAACGTGTATTTGTGCGGACAACCAGGTAACATAACAAGCTTATATCTTTGTAGTTTTTCATGATACAGTTATGAAATTTTGTACATAAGTAGATTCGTTACATAAAAATACAAGACACGTGTTTCGGGTTTCGTATATACTAAAACTGAAACTCCATCTGTTTAACAGTTCAGTTTAGGTCGTCAAAGAGATCGCAATAAGAGATCGTGGTAGGGCTTCTATATAAAATAATTCTGTAAAAGAGGTATTTTATAATGTGACAGTTATGGTGAGAGAAAATTTCCTTTGATTACTTAATCTTCAAGCAAGGAAAATTAACATGGCCGCCGCCATGTTAATTTTCCGACGACGACGACAAGACTTCATTTAAATTATTTACTTAGATATTTACCTCGACCGCAGCACTTATTTACTCCGATGCTTCGTTTTATAGCCGTTCTTATTATCATAAGGTAGATAGGCTCCTGAATTACTTGTAATTTGAAACAGGAGAAACAAAGTACTCAGTGAATTAATTACTTTGGTTATTTATGACAGTGTTCGTGAGCTTTAAGTGCAACTTTGCTTTATCAGCAATTAGATACTCGCAATCCTCTTATCCATACTAATATTATAAATGGGAAAGTGTGTGTGTCTGTTTCTGTCTTTCACGGCAGAATGGAGTGACGAATTGACGTGATTTTTTAAGTGGAAATAGTTGAAGAGATGGAGAGTGACATAGGCTACTTTATGTCTCTTTCTAACCCTCCATTTCCCAGGGGAACCTTATAACCCCAAATTTAACGCGAGCGAAGCCGCGGGCAAAAGCTAGTAGATAATATATCACCTATGACTTCATTTAAGATAGACAGCATATGTGCTCATGAATTCCAGCCGTCCAATAACCATCGAGTCCGAGTCGTCCTCTCTTTAAAGATTGACCGAAGAGGCTACAAGTCCTTATTGGACTCGGTAAGTTTGGGAGGTTTCTGCACTGCTGGCAAGTGCTAGTCGGACTCGCGTCCTGAAGGTTCCGTACAAACTTACCTATGTAAAAAGTTCACTACCGGAATGGAAGATTTTTCCGATTCGCAAAAAAAGGAAATTGTGACATAACAACAATTTTACGGGTTTCAGATTTATTCCTGTATTGTGCTATAAGACCTAGCTTTATGTCAAATTTCAGGATTCTGAGTAAACCGGAAGTACCCTATGAATTTTGATTTCCTCGAAATGTACGTTTTTTGCCATTTAAGTTTCTTTTTTTCGTTAACTGACAAGTGTGATTTTTTTACAGCTTCAAGAGCCCGCAGATTTTAGTACATATATGGTTTTAATTTCAACTCGATACCTCCATTCGTTCTTGAGAAGGTTCTTGACAGAGGGACGGACGGACAACTAAGTGATGTTTTTTTTTCCTTTTCAAGTACGGAACAATAAAAAATAATGCGGGAAATTATACTTAGGATAACAATTTACTTTCCAAGGGGTATTTACATCTACCTACGATTACAGTAAAATGTAATGTCAAAAACGAGACTAAGTTAAGGCCATGTTGTTAAATACAAACCAACGAGCTGCGATAAGATAAAAGCCGGTATATGAACAAGGAATTTCGTTTCTACTTCAAGTAAGATGTTGTGACTAAACTCGTGTTTACACTAGTGGAATAACTGTGCTAATCTGTTGGTTAGAGATGCGCCGTTGCTGGCAATCTGGGAATATTGCTGGCAATATTGCCACCAATATTCATACATACAAATACAAATACAAAACATACAAATACAAATATTTTTATTTGTTTAACATAGGTGGTTTAGGTACAGATGTTCATTATTTTTATAAAGGAACGCTCGCATCGCGCATCGGGGGGCAATATTCCTACTTCACGGTAATATTGCCGGCAACGGCACATCTCTACTGTTGGTACTTACCGACTTTCTTAAGTTGTTACTGCGTAGCCTTTAATGTTCAACTACGCCACTAACTTAACGCCCTAGAGATGCCCTTTATGACATGAATCTTTCTAATTTATTCTAATAAATTAGTTTTAGTATATGCAAAACCCCAAAAGAAGTGTCTAGTATTTTTATGTAAAGAATTTATATACAAAATTTCATAACTGTATCATGAAAAATCATGCAAGCTTTTTTTGTCAGAGAAAATACATAGTCACCGGGCCATCCAGGCGACTGGGGGTTTGTTATGCACTTGCTGTTATTTGCGCTGTCGCAAATATCCGCTATGATCTGCCGTGACCTGTGTTGTACTTGTGTCGGTGGTGTCTAAGTTGTGACATTTTTTTGGGAAAAAATATAACGTGTAAAAACTATTGGAATCCATTCAGTTACTGATTCTGAACAAACTATATTCAGTATAAATGCCTGTTATGTTTCTGCACCAATCTAAGGTCTGGGTCTGGTAAAAAATATCAAAGGCATTCAGTCCGCCTTTGTACATTAATGCATAAATAAATAGCTATGTAATATATGCATTGTCTAGTATATTATAGTTTAAATTAATTTGCTAGCAGAACACCGTAGACTACCCTTTTTATTTTAAGTTCTTCTAATTCATGCTTAGGTTGTCTGGTAGATATCGCTGTCCGCGATAAGACCGTCATTGTACCCATAGATTTAAGTTTGAGTAAAAGTTTTATTACTATTTTGGTGTACAATAAAGTTTATTCTATTTTATTCTACCTGACTCTTTCTACTAGGTCAATATTTCACTGATAGAGAAAGCCTTGTATCCCAAGAAATAAAAGTTATTAATAGTTTATGGTACGAATAGTAGGCACAGCCGGTAGTTAGAGTATCGAAGTACAATATTACTGGCTGAATGTAAAAGCTCTGGGTCTGTGCCAGTTAAATAGTGCTTAGACTATTACACTACCAAATGCGGTTCCTAAAATGGGCCATAAATGGTTCAGTAGGTAAGTTTTAGTAGTGTACATTTCTCTCAATAGAAACAAGCCCTAATCGTTCCCAGTAACTACAAAGCTAGTGAAGTATCTGCTCTCTCAATATTTACTAACGTACATATTTCTTAAGATCTTTTAAGAGCTCCGAGTGCCGCCTATGGCAAAAGAAACGAGATATTTCTTAAAGTTCGCGTTCCATTACAAATTTTAAAATAGCTTGAGAGCAGTGAGGATGAAGAAATAGCGCAATGGACGGTAAAGTTACTCTGAAAATACTGAAACGCGTTGCACTGAAGAGTTTCGGAATAAAACATGTAGAGCAGATTTTTAACGTGGGCATATATCCTACAGCACAAAATGTACCTCGACTTTTAGCTCTCCGTCGCAGGTAACGAACGTGCGAACGTAGATTTTCAATTTACTTTTTGTTCAGAAAAACGAAAATGAAAAATCATCCGGCGCAGACGTTCAATTTATTGGAAAAATTGCAAATCTGCGGCTAAAAATGGGTTGGAGTGTTAAGAGGTCCTTGTCCACAATATTTCACAAAACTTGTTCCAGGAAATATGTGTTTTGTTTTTAAGCCTTAATAAGTTTTTGAAAAAAAATGGTCGTCATTTAGAATAAATGATAAAATGAACAATGATCTTTATTTTGTAACTAGGTTTTTAAAAAACACTTTTACACATCAATATTGTTTTCAGTCAGTTTTAACGAGATGAGGCCGGTATTCTCTATAAAAATCAGGATCTGGGTGAATCTTGATAAAAATTGACTTTTTTAATTTTTAAGTACCTAAATTATGAAGTAGGTAGTTCATGCAAAATAGCAGATTTTCAGAGGTCTTTACTGGATTAGTTGTATATAAATTTATGAATTGATTTCAATAGAAGCCTAGATAATATCCACAAGTATTTCCAAAATATCTAATGAAAAATGTGTATTAACGTCATAATCGCGTAAGAGCGGTTGTATGAACAACAGTAAAAGTGTATGTCGAATTGTAAGCCCTTAAATCATTGTACCGCAGATTACTAATACAAAGCACATATTCTGTTAAAATGCCGTCATTTACACAATGAGTACGTTAAGCCTGGTTTTAGCGTAAATCCAGGTTATGCGGTGTTCTACTGTTGGTTTAAAACCTGGAATAATACATACGTTACCTTCATAAAGCTTTAATACGAGTGAGATTCGTAATCAGTTCGAATTGTATATATTACGTAATTCTCTTTGCCTCGCCTTTAGCTTTCCGCCCGCGGCTTCGCCCGCGTGGACTACAGTCTATATCACGCGGGCAGAGACCCGTGCTCAGCGGTGGAATTATAGGTAGCCTATGTGTTATTCCAGTGTCTCTTCTACCTACCTACCAAATTTGATCTAAATCCGTTCAGTAGTTTTTGCGTGAAAACGTAACAGACAGACAGACAGAGTTACTTTTGCATTTATAATATTATATATATATATATATATATATATATAATATAGTAGGGATAGGGATATCGATATTTTGTTAATTTGTTTCTATTTCTGCTGACCAACGATTAGCTACCGTATGTAGATAACTCATCGTTAACTTCTCTTATCTAACTAATTTTTGACCATAAAATAATTTTATTTCTCGTTTATAGGACAATAAACAGTTACAACATCGGTACATATGCACTAAAATTCATTAAGCAATATTGCAGCCCACTGAATTATCCACATATTAACGTTCAAGATTACCGGCAATAAATGCCGCTAGACAAACCAATATCTAAACTATAGATCAAATCATTATTATTATAACGATTGTTAAAAATTACATTAGCAAAATTGTTAAAACAAGCAAAAACATTGGGAGCCTAACGTTAACTTAAACATAAACTCTCGGACATTGTTAGCTAAACGCAAATATTCTTTTCAATATACCAACATAATAATTCTGAAATCAACTTAAAAGTTCTATTATGGCAGCAAAATCTCTGTTGTATACCAAGTTACCAACACTACGAACCGAGGTAATTATATTTCCGTTTCTGACCATAAAGCAGAGAATGAATAATAGAAGTAAACGAGCATTAAATTCGCAGAAAAGCAACTAACATGGCTGTTTACAAAGCTAATGTGCACGCTTTGACTCTCTAATAAAAGGAAAGTTTATTACTAAAAGAAAAAGACGGGCCACATAAAGGCAAAGAAAGACATTGGTTTAGTTTCCATTGTTTCTAGGTATCAGGCACCGTGAAAATGCCTTTTTATGTCTAAACTATAAATCTTAGACATGACTAACGTTAAATGAAAATATCGTGACACTGGACTTATTTTTAAGGTTCCGTATTTAAGTCCGCAAAAACGGCGGTATGAAGGCACGAAGGAACGGGGTGAGTTTTTAGTCAGTAAGAGTCTAGTTTTTTAGTCATCGGATGATTTTCCCCAACATAAAAAAAGTCGGCAAAAACGGAACCCTTATAGCATCATTGTGTTGTCCGTCTGTCAAGACCCTTTTTTCAGGAACGCGTGGAGGTATGCAACTGAAATAAATATCAAATAGGTACTCAGCGGTTCTGGGCTCTCTTCCCATTGACATCGGTATGGATGATTTTTTTGATGTCCAATAAGTTCTTTTTCACTCGTTTGTAAATATTATAATTCGATTCGAGTTTAAACATTTATAAGTAGTTAAGATTTCTAACTGAAAAAAAAAAGTTTTAAACCAAATCTGATAAAAGTAGTGCATATATTAAATATTTGGTAGTCAAGTTTGCTACTCCAAGCAGCAGTGAAAAAATTAAACTTCTGAGTCAGTACAATCTAAAGATAAGACCGTTTACGCTCCGTTTAGGCCTTAGGCGCATATTTTGACACTCGCTAGGAAATCAAAACTTATAGAGTAAGTACTTCTCGTTGACCTAGAATCCTAAAATTGGGCATGAAGCAAGGTCTCAGCAAAATTCTGAAAACCGTAAAGCAGTTACGTTACAAAAAAAAACTTATTGCGATTCGGAAAAATCTTCGAAACTCGATTCCGGAATTTAAGTCCGTATGAAACCCTCGCTGGGCCAGCCCGTCTCGCACTTGGCCAGCTTTTAGTCTATTTCTTTGCAATTTGTAGCCCAAGGACAGCTTTGGTTTTTCTAGTATCTACCTAAGTATGGTTCAAAATTATTAAAAGCAAAGAAGGAGGAAGGAGGGGCAGGCCTCCCGTAAAATGACCCGATGATCTGGTGAGGGACGCGGGAATCCGACGGATGAGAGCGCACACGACCGCTCGTAGCTACACTTGGGGGAGGCCAACAGTGAACGTTTTTTGGCTGAAATGGTGACGATAATGAAGGGAAGGAGTGCTTTGATTGTGGTTATCTATTCAATATTAGGCCTGTAATCAGCATTAAAATATATATGATAACCCAGTTCTATAAATTTTAATTAAATATATTTTTGTGTCATTATCTTTTGGTTCTACTTTTGACAAACGATGAAATTAATGGATTGCCTAATTGCGAAAACCCATTAAAAATGATAAAACATTTATCAAGCTTTTAGCGGAGGTAGATTTGTGAACATTTCGAGCGAGTTTTTCGCTCGGACTACAAAATGATAACGAGAGGAAAAAATAAACTAAGCAAAAACTTTTGTGTTCAACGATATATTCCGTACGACGACGTTCTCAAACTTCATTAGAAGTTTTAAACTGTAAGTTTACGGTCTTGATCAACTTCGGCGAATTCAAATATAACTTTACAGGAGCGATTTAAGTATATCTGTACTCTTTACAGAATGTTGACTTCGATTTAATTTTATTTTAATTAGACGTAAATATGTATCTATACTAGTCTATACTAATATTATAAATGAGAAAGTGTGTGTGTCTGCTTGTCCGTCTTTCACGGCAAAACGGAGTGACGAATTGACGTGATTTTTTAAGTGGAGATTTAACGCGACCCCGAATTTAACGCGAGCGAAGCCGCAAGCAAAAGCTAGTTCATGATAAATGATATTTATTTTGCAAATAGGTATTTTAAAAACACACGTCAATTTTTTCGTCAGTACTAGATGAGGTCGGTGTTTCCTAGCTGACTACGCTGAGAAGAAACACCGAAACTCAGGGGTTAAAGTCTTGCTTGCGGACGGCGAGCCATGGGTAGCTCTCTGTCCGACCGTCCGGTATCTGTCCGGACCGACCCAAGACGTCGACGTTGCGCACTGTTCCCGCGCGCCTCAAGGAGTTGCCAGCAACAGCAGGGGCCCAGCTGGCTCGAAGCCTACTGGGGCCAAGGTTATCCGAAAGGAAACTCGAGCCCCGGTGTGAAGAGGCTAGAAGGAAAGGGGTGGGTTTTTAGTCAGTAAGAGTCTGACACTATTTCCCACTCCGCCCAAGAGCGGGGGTTGTCATTGGATGATTTTTGCAACCATAAAAAAGGGGTTAAAGTCTCTTTGCAAGTTTAAACAGCAAACATATAATTTCTAATGCTATGGCTATATTCGCGGCTTATCGGGATTCGGCCAATATTCGCGCTATTGCGACCAATGTGGCCGGTATTTCGGATCGCGAAGTAATCGGGTAAACACAAATGATTGTCGACTCCTACACAGTTTCATAGACATGCGATTGAATGATATTGTAGACACAACATCGCGTATACTCGAATATGATTCGTTTATCGCAACAACGCGACGAGAATATGGGTGCGATAGTGTAATATCACGAAAAAAAATGCGCAAGTGCGAGTCGGAATCGCGCATGCAGGGTTCCGTCCCGTCCGTAGAAAAAAAAACAGCATAAAAATCGCGTTTGTTATATGGGAGCCCCTTAAATGTTTATTTTATTTTGTTTTTAGTATTTGTTGTTATAGCGGCAACAGAAATACATATTTTGTGAAATTTTCAACTGTCCAGGGGGTCGCTTTCTCCGAAAACGAAGTTTCGATTGAATATTCACATGTTTCCTACCACGTTTCCATCTAATTACGCACGAACGAAAATTGTTAGACGTACCAAATCTCTAAACCTACTCTTATTAGTTATGTTTCGAAAAAAAAAAATATAATTATGACAGAGGATTGTTTGCAATTTTAACGTCAAAGGAATATCGTTCGTTTACGAAAGTTTCGTTTCGGAGAAAGCGAGTAGACCTCCAGCTCTCACGGTTCTTGAGATACAGCCTGATGACAGACAGACGGACAGTTAGCCAAATCTTTGTAATAGGGTCCCGTTTTGCCCTGTAGTTATGGTACTACAGGACATTATTACAAAGACTTTGCTGATTGTCCGTCTGTCCTAAAAATGATACAATTAAAAACAAACACAATCTTTTTTTCATTTCATAAAATAATGGTAAACGTAAGTAGAAAACGCCAGTATTGTTAGCAAACAACTATTAGCCTGTTATGTTAAGTGGTAATTGCTAACAAGGTGCAAAAAGCGGAGATAACCGTGTTACAGACCGGGTCTAGTTATCGTTATCCCGCGGAGGTAGTTTTTGCCGTCACAGCTTTGTGTAGCGAAGCAAAAACCAGCAGCGCTATATTGGGAAAGCGGGCTTTTGAGCGCCGCCGGACTCTAATGAGGATATCGCGACCGGCAGCCCGATAGAAGTGCTTATACCACCCGTTTTGTTCGTGAGAACCCCGGAACGCGTCAGAATATTGAAATAATGAAGGAGTTACTCATAGTTGGGTTGGAAATAAGTTTTTTGGGATTTTGAAGCGTTGATTTTATTTGTCAGCAGCTTTCTTGAGAAAAAGTTTTAATCTGTACAGTTCTTTTTTTGAGGTGGTAAATCATTTAATGACTTCTACTAAACAACACTAAAATCACACCTATGTCCCATCAGTTGCCTTTTGTTGTCCAGGACCACAGGTTTCCCCTTTAGAAGTCAACCCATGGCCCCGGGCTGGCGGACGGCGAGAAGTGGGTAGCTCGCTTGGCGGGGGTTGTCTTTAGATGTTTTTTTCCACTATAAAAAAAACCCATGGCCCCAGTAGGCTTCGGCCCTGCTGTGCTTCTGTGTCGTTTTAGATCTGCATAGGTGTATTAAGCGTTTCCATTTGCGAAAATTTCAATCAATTAAAAAATCTATATTCCGACTTGACATCTAAAGATTATTAACCTTTGCCGTGATTGAACAAAAAATTGTGATCGCAATTCAAATCAAATTCAAATTTACGGAATTAGGTAAAAAGGCAAACTTTTCGATCACACAATTAAGTTTTCCATTTACGTTGCTAGGCTAGGGTCGCGACACAAATTAACGTGCCACGGGCCCGTGACTAATAAATTATACCTATTTTTAGTCTCTCAGACCGATCGACCTCTCTGGCAGTGAATAAAAGATGAGCTTGCAAATGTGGAAGTCTACCCGCGCGGTTTTAATTTTCTTCCTACTCATAAAAGAGTTACGAAACAACCAAACGTGGTACTTTTAGTAGGTGTGTGGGAGCCCCTTAAATATTTATTTAGTTCTGTGTTTTATCAACTTAAATAGAGTCTATCTAAAAAGTCAAACGACTTGGGTAATTAATAGGGCAAAATTAAATCTGATGTAGTCAAAACTGGTTCAATAATCTAAGTTGATTAAGAGATCTTGCAGAACACAGGAATCATACAGTAGTATAAACAATCTTTGTTTATGCTACTGTATGATTCCTGTGTCCTGTGTTTGTTTAGAAATAGAAGATCCTTATAAAAAGTATCGAATATAAGTATTTTTTAAATGATTAAATATTATACAAAATTCCCAAGTCATTTGACTTTTAGATAGGCTATATTTGTTCTTATAGCGGCAACACGCCTCACCATCATCGATTGCATCACTGCTTACCATCAGGTGGGATCGCAGTCAAGCCCTAGTTTATATTAATAAAAAAAAAAACATAAATAAGTACGTCATATGAGAATCTCGACTAACTGTCACCGTTCATGAGATACAGCCTGGTGACAGAGGGACGGTCAGCGGAGACTTAGTAATACGGCCCCGTTTTACCATTTAAGAGGGTCCTTTTCCACTCGCTTTTCGTAAACATCGAAAATGGTTTAAAAGCTTATTACTTCATTTAATGCAATCCAACGCATTGTTTGACGAAAAGGCAATGCAAAACTAGAGAGATAACGCCTGTAAACTCTGTTAGTATTCGGTAATTCCGAGATTTACTCGAAAATTTCACAAAATTTGCTCCAGGAAATAGCTGTTTTTTTTAAACTCTTAAAAGTTTTTGGAAAAAATTGTCATCATTTAGAATCTTAATAAAATTTGTAAGGTCTCTAGAGGATTACTTTTTTGACTTTTAAGGCAAATTATGAAGTGTCAAAGTTAATACAAAATAGGAGATTTTCAGAGGTTTTTACTGGATTAGTGTTTTACACAAATTTAGAAATTGGTTTTTTTAGAAACCTAGATAATATCCACAAGATACTGTGTTTCCAAAATATCTAATGAAAAATGTATAATAACGTTAAAATCAGTTATGAGCGGTTGTATGAAAAGCAGTGAAAATGTGAGTCATGATGCACCACCTTAAGTACGGAATCCTAAAAAGAAAGAAAATACTTTTTTGACACAAACTTTTTACTTAAAGAAATAAACGAGATAAAAAACAAAAATAAAACAATGTTCTCACGACTCATCATTCTATTATATCTGTGGTCTGCAATCAGGCCAACCAGTTGTGGTCAAGCGATAGCGGCTGTCCACTAATAAATTGAAATGGACCGCGTCATAGTACGGTACAGCGAACAGTTAGAGGTGGGCGGACAGTGGTGGGTCGCACCCCCCTGTGGGGGTATCAGTGCACTGCAACAAAGCAGTTTCGGCGAACACCTAACGAAAATCACGTATATTCGATGCTCACCGCTGAAAATCTGTGACTGTATGGAACGAATTTCGTCAGCATTTGAAACAAATGATCGTTAGCAACTAGGACCAATCATTTCCTTTATTAACCGACTTCAAAAAGGAGGAGGTTCTATGTTCGGCTGAATGTATTTTTTTGACGTTTAATATTGAGGCACAATCGCTCATCCTATAAGGACCGGGCTCGAGTCGCCTTTAAATTAAACTAAAAATGATTTATTTTACATGGGTCTACTAGACTGGTGGGACTTATAAAACGTCAAATGTTCCACGTGGGTCTCACCTCAAAGAGATGTCATCAAACCGTAGGAACTTAGCGGGACCGATGACCGCTAGGATCATGGGGAATGTCTGAAAAGGAAACCCGTAGACCTGGCAGGCGGTCGCCTCCTTCTGCGAAGCAGTAATGCTTGCAAAGGAGGAGGCCGACCGCATCAGGCAACGGCGCCCTCGCCGCCGTCGCCGGGATTCCGATCCCGATTTCCGGCCACCGTAGACGCGGGCTGGCGGACGGCGAGCCATGGGTAGTTCGCTGTCCGATCGTCCGGTAATGGACCGAGTCCAAGACGTCGACGGCGCGCACTGTTCCCGCGCGCCTCAAGGAGTTGTCAGCAGCAGGAGGGGCCCAGCTGGGTCGAAGCCTACTGGGGACAGGGTTGTCCGAAAGGGAGCTCGTGCCCCGGTATGAAGGCTAGAAGGAACGGCGCGGGGTTTTTAGTCAGTAAGAGTCTGACACTGTCTCCCGCTCCACCCAAGAGCGGGTTTCGTCAAAGATGATTTCCCCCTCGACAAAAAAAAAACCCGTAGACCTAGATAGCAACGGACAGCTGAAGGAATATAGATGGGTTGTAGTCAGTAAAAGTACGACGCGCCCTCTCGCTCCATCCTAGAACGAGAGAAGTCATTAGGTAGATTTATTGTCATAATGATTTGCTACCTCGCAAAAAATAAAATCTTGGCTGCACAATCAGGGTCAAAGAAGCTTAAAAGTTAAAACTAAAAGTTTATTCCCAAGACATTAGTATCGTAGCCCGTAGCGTGTACCTCGTCTTGAGTAAGAAGTTTCTCATCTAATTTGACTCGTCAACGTGACGCCATCTGTAAGCTCGCAGATGCTGACGACTTTACGAAAGAGGTCAAGCTACGATAGCTTATGGACAGAAAACTTTATATTTGATGATGCAATTAAGCTTGGCAATGCTGCCAGCCTTCAGGGCACATTTCCGGATGACAGCGACGTGGAGGAGTACTTCGACGACTGAGTGTACTTTGTGGTTTTTGTATTATATTTATGTTCATAGTAAGGTTTTAGTTTAAATAGTTTAGTTAATTATTTTTTTAAATATTGTTCGTATTTGTATGAAATAGGAATCCCACTAGCTTGGCTTTGTTCAAATTAAAAACTAAATAAATAATAATACCTGCATATAGATATAAAAGGTAAAGTCCGGTGGCCCTGCCAGGAGCTAAGCTCCTAACGACTATTTTACGACTTAAACAAATTTTAGCTATATAGGGAGTATATTATGTATATATGTATAGCTGACGTTCTGACTTACGTTTTAACATGTCATGGTAAGGCCTCTGACTCTCTCACTGACTCATCACGCTCAGCTTTTACCCTTAGACACCCTTTGCATCACTGCTTACCATCAGGTAGGATCTCAGTCAAGCGTAAGTGTCAGTAGGCGGAAACATTGCCTAATGCAAGGCCGAATGTTTTGGTGCGGCAATGTAGCGACAGACGCAGTGCAAGAAGGCTTTCAAAAAGGTGGGTCGATGAACTGGTGCAAGTCGCAGAAATCCGATAGATGACTGATCAACCGATGGAGGGGAGACCTGTTTTCACCGTCGATTTCATTTGGCTAAAATTTTGTGAGGTGTCTGGTCTGAGCAACTGCCAGAGTTGGTTTCGGGCTGCTGTATAATTGTATACGTTCTAATCACGCTGAAAACCCTAATACCACGGTGCAGGATTTTGCATTTTAGTTTCTATATTGCGTCATAATAATATTTGTCGCTACAATAATGATTAAGGACGAATCCTTCGGACTGTATGATTGACTTGAAATTTAGACTCTTCAGTTGTGTTTTGTGATACTCAATGTTGAAAAACGCCCTTGTCATGCTTCGCGGCGAAATAAACTAGTAATATATAGCAATCATTTCTTTTTCCAACCATTTGCCGAACAATATCAGTGATTAGTGTTTTACGTGTATAATACGATCTGATCACGCATCGCCACATTCGAGGGCGATTGTAGTGAATACAATTCAGGACAAGGCAATCCCATTTTATCAATGAAATGATTGTAGCTTCACTTCTTTTCTATTGATTATGTCCAAGCTTTACTAAAATACACAAGTATTTTAGTTACATAACAACGTTCAATCCACTTTGAAAGCTCTTAATTCTATTAGCGAGGACATCCCTGTTTTATGTCGGTAATTGATCGCTCGGGAAGACAAAGAAAATGTTGTTGTTATGTTTATGTGTAGCGTTTAAGTGGTGTAGTGTATGTTAATAGTGTCTTATGTAAATATTAGTAGTGTGTAGGTGGTGTACTATCTAGTTCTAGTAAGCCTATTATGTGTACGCTGAGGCGAAACTCCGCTATCGTGACAGGTCGCGGCATGGCGGACAGAGTTCCGGCGGGATCTCATGGTGAATTTTATTAAATGGTGAAATGGCGACAGGGACTGTCGCAACCCAGTGCTGGGCACGCCATCATTATGGCGATAAGTCGCCATTTTGAGGCGGGTCTGGAAAGACCTTACGGCGTCCTCACCTGCCGCATGACGCAGATCCTCGCCAGAAATGGTCAGTTCGGGAGGTTCCTGCATCGGATTCGTGCGGAAGTGACGCCTGGGTGTCACTATTGTGTGGGCCGCCCGGAGGACATGGTGGAGCATACGGTTGAGGTGTGCCCCGCTTAGGCAGAGCACTGCCGTGTCCTCGTGGGGGCGATCGGCGGCGGCGATCGCTCGCGCAGGGCCTTGGTACAGGCCATAGTCCGGAGCAAGGAGGAGTAGTGGCAGGCGGACGCCTCCTTCTGCAGCAGTAATGTTAGCAAAGGAGGAGGCCGCATGAGGCAACGGCGTTCACGCCCCAGCCACCGCCAGAATTCTAATCTCAGTTTCCGGCCACATAAGGCGCGGGCCTTCGGACGGCGAGCAATGTGTAACTCGCAGTCCGACCGTCCAGACCGAGCCCATGACGTCGACGTCGCGTATTGTTCCACGCGCGCCTCAAGGAGTTGTCAGGAAACCGTAGGAGGCTGTTTTTTGAAAGGAAGATTTGGCTCCGGTACGAAAGCTTCCGGTGCAATGAAGAAACCTGTTTCTTCATTGCCTTTCGTGGATTTTTATTTAGTAAAAGTCTGTCACTATCTTCCGCTCGGCCCAAGAGCGGCAGATGTCATTGGATGATTTTACCATACAAAAAAAGGCCACCAGGACTTTATCGAACAATCTCAAAGTTTTGGTTTGTATAAAACTTAGAGTTTTCTTTTCAGTACATTCAGAATCCGTTGCCAAAGAAACACATAAGTGAGTATAAACCTGAAACAATATACATACTCATAGCATCCTAATACCACTCATCTCCCGAATATCACAAATGATAATATCTCACTGAGCCCAAATAAACGGGCACGCCAGCGAGCGCGAAAATATTATTTTGTTTTCCTTTTTCCGACGAGAGTCACCTTCCAACATTTGATATTTCATCCTAAAATAACAACTTATTTTTTCTTTTCAGTATTTGTCATTGAAAAAACATAAAAGAACACGGGATCTTTTATAAACGTTAATGTAAAAAGGAATCATTATGAATATATAAAAAGTATAAGATGCAAATCGGGAAAGTTTTTACAAGCTTTTATTTAGTTTCATTTGTCCCGATGTTTGCCTGTAATCATCATCATCATCTTCCTGCCCTTGTCCCGTTTTATTCGGGGTCGGCGCAACACGTTTTTTTCTTCCATTCTGTCCTGTCACTCGTCACGCTATCACTAACTCCCTTTTCTTTCATATCACTTCTTACACAATGTTTGCCTGTAATCAAATCTTGCAAATTAAAAATCCACTTCGCGGCTACCGATTGAGCTGAAATTTTGCGTGTATGTGTAAATCAGATGGCATTGCAAAATTATTATGACACGGAGCTGATCTGATGATGTAAGCGGAAAATGGCCGTAGGAACTCGGTAGTTAAACGACACAACCTCATCGAGTTTGGGCTCGTATGATTCGTCTTGACAAGTATTAATTATACAGGTATAGGCCGCTGCAAAAGCTTGCTATGAAAAAATCATTTTCATTAAAAAGTTGTTTTTGTTTACTCAGTGATTACCAACTCAGACTATAACTCATAATGTGTAAGCAGAACCTTATTGACTTTTAAACAAATAAAAAGTTTGGAAGCAAATATATTTATGGAAATAACAGCTTTATAAAACTTTTGTAATAAGAGGTTGCAGCGCCGGATTTAGACTTCGGCGGCCCATAGGCAGAGCATGTGGTGGAGGCCTTCAATCGTTTGTGTTGAAATGTTTACTTTTCCTGCTCAATGAAAAAAATAAGTTTTTCGTCTAACTTCTTCTTCTTCCTGCCCTTATTCCATATTACTTGGGGTCGGCGCAACACGTTTTCTTCTTCCATTCTGTCCTGTCACCCGTCAAACTATCATTAACTCCCTTTTCTTTCATATCACTCCTCACACAATCCATCCAACTTTTCTTCCGCCTTCCTCTCCCTCTCCATTTTTCGTCTAACTATTTGTAACAAAAACTCAGTATTTTTTGTTACTTTCTTTGTTTTTTTTTAGTGTGGTGTTGGCCCATAGGTAACTGCCTATTCTGCCCATGCTTAAATCCCGCACCGAGAGGTTGGTGGAGTCGCGGTGTGCGAGTATTGCACTGACTAAATCCGCTCTGACATGTTAGGTAGCACTCTGCTACGATCTCTAAAGGTCCATAACTTACAGACACACCTCCAAACTAAAAATAAATCTTTCAACCCTTTTTCGGTTAGGATCGTTGTAGATTTATTATTTGTTTTATCTTTTATCACATATTATTAACTAACACTTATGTTTTACGACTTGGATGTCTTCTTTGGGAATTGGAAAGAAGTGGCTCAAAACCGGGAACATTGGAAGTGGCGGGAGGCCTTTCCCCAGCAGTAGGACAGTATGGGCTAGATATAATAATATGTTTTATGTAAACTCTTTTTTAATCCGTAAGTACACTTCTAATAAGGTTCAGTTGAAAATCAGCGTCAAACAACTACGTTGTAGTCGTCTGACATTTTTGCTGAAATGGACCTTTTTTGGTACAAACATGAGACATATCTACAATGTTAGTTATTTCAACATGTTTTTGTTGTCTACAACGTCTTGTGCGCCAAAATTTTTTTTTCTTTCTATTTTTAAATAAAAGAAAAAAGAACATACGTGGCTTATCGCAACCAAAAGAAAGGACCTATAAGTAAGTACTTGTTGCTTATCTCCGACTTTACGGAATATCGGACTCATGAGACAGTTCTAAATCTTATTTGGATCGGTTCCAAATCAGCTTCACTTCTTACAAGCCAGGCTATAGCAATATTTTGTCTTATAGAAGACTTAGGAGTCTCTAGGGACATCTCAACTATTCTCTGAAAGACTTCCGTTTCAAGAGCTTTATTATTTTACGATACATACTGTTGGTTGTACAAAAAAACCGGGCAAGAGCGAGTCGGACTCGTGCAGGGTTCCGTACCTTTGAAAATAGTTCGATTCCCGAATTGAGTTACAAGGATTTTTCCGAATCGCAAAAAAGTCTTTTTTGTGATGTAACTACAAAGTACAGTTTTCAGATTCAACCGGAAGTACCCTATGAATTTAGACTCCCTTGAGAATGTCGAAATATACGTTTTTTTTTGCGACATAAACAGTCGTATTTTTTTATTTTTCCGTAACACAGAAGTTGTGATTTTGTTCATAGCTTCAAGGGACCGCAGACTTGAGTATATGGTTTTAATTTCAACACGATAACTCTATGCGTTCCCGAGATAAAGAGTCTTGATAGACAGACATACGACAAAGTGATCCTATAAGGGTTCAATTTTTTCCTTGTGAGGTACAGAACCCTAAAAACAAAAGTTGACTACAGAAAAGAACATTCTTGAGATACGAAGATTTGAAAACGTAATTTACTTTTCCCTTTATTCCCCTGAAGGCACGAGAAGTAGCCATATTGTCTGTGGGGATTAAGTTTTATCTCAAAAACCCCCTTTCACTTACGTTTGACTTTTCCTTCGTGTTTTTCCCTAAAGGTTTTTATAACGTCGTTTCTATCATCTTACTATCTTTTACCTGCCGTTTCGTTTATGTAGCTTTTTTTAATGATATAAACTAGTGATTTGCTGCGATCCCATCCTATTTACTCTATTTTGTCTAGGCCCGGGGTGGTTTTTTTTTGTCGACGGGGAAAATCATCTTATGACAAAACCCGCTCTTGGGTGGAGCGGGAGATAGTGTCAGACTCTTACTGACTAAAAACCCCGCGCCGTTCCTTCTAGCCTTCATACCGGGCTCTAGTTTCCTTTCGGATAACCCCGAACCCGGTAGGCTTCGACCCAGCTGGGCCCCTCCTGTTGCTGACAACTCCTTGAGGCGCGCGGGAACAGTGCGCGCCGTCGACGTCTTGGCTCGGTCCGGAACGTTACCGGACGATCGGACAGCGAGCTACCCATGGCTCGCTGTCCACGAGTCCGCGTCTATGGTGGCTGGAAATCGGGATTGGAACCCCGGCGGCGGCGGCGGCGAGGGTGCCGGTGGTGTGTTACGGTGGGGGTGGTGGATTACGGCCTATTTCCTCTCCTAGAGAGGAGGCCTGAGTCCCAGCCGTGGGAACATTAAAAGGCTGATTATGCTATGATATGCTACTATAGATGATTGTTGATAATTTCCAAAGAATTTTAGAGGTGGGTTGTTAGAATCATCAGCTCAACCGTAAAGGTCATACCTACTCAACAACGCATGGTTGCACGTTCACGTCAATCGGCGTCGGTCGACCGTTTATTTTCGAAATTGAACGGGTCCGATCTCCCTATTAAATTAGGACTAGGATACTGGGATACTGGCCACAGCAAGGTTAACGAGAGCAATGCAATTAAGATAAATCGGATTAAGATTGTGAGAGCGCCGGGAAGTGAGTTAACTATTTATACATTGAACGTCCGGCGCGTATAATGAACTACAGAATTCAAAACCCTTTTCAGCCAGTTTCTGCATTTTTTTAATGGTATAAAGTTAAACTAGTGAATGACTGTGATCCTACCTGATGATAAGCAGTTGTAAAAATCAGAGTAGGTGTAATGTGTGAAGGTAGAAATAAAGTCCGAATTGCACAAGAGAAAAAAAGAAAGTTTATTGTACAGAGAGGACACAAGAATTCCACTAGAGTGGAAGGAATGGTAGAAATAAGGAGATGACAGAATAGAACACACAGAAAGAACGTAGACGTACAAGAAATTTTAGCGCGGCGAATCATCTTGCAGGAAACGTTTTTAATTATCAGAACAATAATTAATTATTGACATAATATGATAATAATTGAGAATGACATAACGTCATGTCGTAAACACTAATATTATAAAGACGTAGTTTGTTTTTTTATTTGTAGGAGGTAATCCCTGAAAGTACTGGTCCAATTGAGATTTTTTTTTTCACCGATAGAAAGCTGTTTTATTCCTGAGTGACATAAGCTATATTTTATGTACGCGGGAGAACCTGCAGACAAAAGCTAGTAATAAATAAATTGGAATAAGTCACTACACAATGATGCAATCGTTGACGGTGAAGCATTTTCAAACTTTTAACATAAACAAGATCTAAATTGTGAAATACAATACGAGCTCACTCATGATTGAAACACATAAAGCGCTGGCAAAGTTCCTTCGAAGTACATTCTAAAGACATTATAGAAACATGCTGAGACCAGTGGAGTGGAAACATGAAAAGCGCTGCGCTTCACAACTATGTGAAGGTAGCATAAATGTATACTAGAACTATCGGGCTGCATATAGTTATGTTAACACTATTACTGAAGCAGAATATGTTCATATTTACATTCATGAGATAGTTAGAACCTACTCATCCTTAGCCAGGAAGTTAGCAAGTCTTAGGCGAACGTTACACGATAGGTTTTTGCTGTCAATTTTGCTACAGTCAGTTTTGACTGACGAAAAACCTACCGTCTAATGCGATGATCGACGTTTTTTAATACTGATTGACGAAAACCATCATTCATGATTGATGGAATTGATTGCCGCTTGCATGACCGTGTAGGTAAGGGTCGCCTTAGGGCTATGTTTCACCGGGACACCATGGCGGTGCTACCAGTTGCGCTGTGGTGTCCCGGTGAAATATAGCCCTAAGCTATCAAACTAGACATCATATAGACACCAGAGTCGCCACACGTCCGAGCTGGTCGCGCCATCAAATTGGTTGCGCAACCAAACGGGCACCAAGTGAATAACTATAGATTTCTATACATTTTGTTGGTAACGGCGACTGGTTGCACCCTCATGATGTCTCGGTGAAATAAAGCCCTTAGGGTGTGATATAATTTCCGAAAATTTTTTTGGATCTAAAAAGATTCTTCATAAAGACTAGACAGACGTAATTTAGCGTCATTCCTTCCTTCGCTCTTGTGTCTTGAATGTTCGAATCACCGGAGCATGTTCTTTTTCATTGCTACTCTCTTTCAAATGGCCCAAAGCTCTTGGCATTATCTCGAGCGGAGAGCTCGTACGAGAATCATTCGACATTTTACTGAGTGCTCGTATTTGAACCGTGTTCAGTAATTTTTATGTTCGTTGATACATTTGCGGATGAACCGAGTCTGAAGTATGGTGAAGTTAGATTATCCTCAGTTAAGATCCTGCTCAGATACATAACGGCGAAGCTAATGTTTAATAAAACTATTTTTCATTCGTTTCAATTATGTCATTCACCTTTGAATTTGTATCAAGAAAATACAAAAGCTCGCTTATACAACTTGGTATTGCCGTTGAATAATTTAGTCTCTAATACAACTCGGCGCCGCGAAGGATATTATTATTTGATTAGCAACTAGGTAAATTATTTAGTAGCTTTTACCATTTATACAAATTGAAACTGGCATAATTGTATTTAGATCACGACCAGGTATCAAAACTAATACTATTTTAAGCTCATTTATAGACCGTGAATACTGTCCTTCACAAATTGTATATTCAATAGATCTATTTCGGTAGGCACACAAAATAAATTGATGTGACCATGGACGCCTACGCAATTACAATAAAATAAAGGAAAACCAATTTTAGTTTCACTGTTACTTCGAAACAATAAAGTCAATCACAAATCCAATTCGGGATGAATTGTCAAACAATGTAGTTAATCTTTTTCAAAAACACAAGCTGAATTAAGCAATTAGCGAAAAATCCACTTTTTATCGGGAAAACGGTAAGCTGTAATTAAATACGTGGGATCGTCACGTGACTGAAAAAGAGTGATCGATGTTACAAATTGCTTCCATTGTCAGGAGTGAAAAAAAAAGTGGATTGACGATATCCAATTTATCGGCAAAGAGAAAAATTGAACACCAAAAAGGTGCAGATTGAAAACAAAATGTGGTAGTGAAACATTGAAATATCTGTGTTAGGACGGGGCCTTTATATACGGAGAAAATTAAACATTAACAAGATGGAAAGCCCTCATCTCTATGTAGATTGCGGGTCTGGTCATTTAGGCTTGACTGCGTAACACTGACAAATCATAAATTGGTATACAATAGTTATACACGGAATCAGATCTATTAAGCATAATAATTTATTGTCTGGTACGTATCCGAGAATAACTTTAATAGACGTCGTCGTTAATCATTACATTAATTTTAGATTACGCTGTAAAATATATATAGATCAGATTGATTACGCAAATACACACACATACATTTATATGATCGTTGATTTATAGAAGTCATGGATTCCAATAATACACAACGTGGAAGCCTGTGATGAAATGTAGCTACAAATTCATAATGCGTATTTATATGTAAAGAAAAACTATGATAAATCGTTCATAAAGCTTTGGCCAGTGAACCGTAAAATTAAAAAGAAATTCCGTTTAATTTTTTAACGGAACAAATGAAATGCATTCAACCAGTGCACTGAAGTTACGAGGCCATAACTCACAGTAGAGGAACATACCGATTGCTTTAACCTCAATACAGAAGGAAAAAAATTAAGCCAATAAAATCAACCAACAAAAATTAAATGCGTTCACTACCCCTTAAGCGCTATTTGGCTCAAAAACTGGTTTTGAAACCCGTTTATATCCATTAAGGTGGTGCATCACGACACACATTTTCACTGTTTTTCATACAACCGCTCATAACTGACTATGACGTTATTACACATTTTTCATTAGATATTTTGGAAAGACAGTATCTTGTGGATATTATCTAGGCTTCTATAGAAATTAATTTCTAAAATTTTAAAACTAATCCATTAAAGACCTTTGTATGAACTTTGACACTCCATAATTTGCCTAAAAATTAAAAAAGTCATAAATGAAAACTATAGAAGCCTTGCAAATTTTATTAAGATTCTAAATGACGAGAACTTTTTTTGAAAACATTTAAGGGTTTCAAAAAAACAGCTATTTCCTGGAGCAAGTTTTATTTATATATATATTTTAGAGGAAAATTCGAGTAAATTTCGGAATTACCGAATACTAACAGAGTTTTCAGGCGTCATCTCTTTTTGTTTGCGTTGCCTTTTCGTCAAACATCGCGTTGGATTGCGTTAGATGAAGTAACAAGCTTTTAAACCATTTTCGATGTTTACGATAGGCGAGTGGGAAAGGACCCTCTTAATGACTAATATTGTCCAAATAATATACAATAATAATATTGTAAATATTATTGATTTTAAATACTTCGAGTATAAATCTAGATGCACGACGTCGCAAGTCGCCCAAAACTATTCATTATCACACTCGCGCGAAGATACGTGTTGAATTAATGTTCTCCTATTAAAATAAGAGCTAGTTACGTACCTACTCAGGGGTTCGAATATAATTGTATCTCTTGTCATCGTTGGATCTACGAAATAATTTGCCCAAAATCTTGCTAATTCGATTAAAGCTCGTAATTTCAATATAAAGGAGCTAATAAGGCATGTGAAAAGACGCGTGAAGACAGAAAACCGGTCCATGTTTCTCGTCACATTTACACAGTTTTACCAAAACTTTCCCTCCTCAATTAGGAATGGCGATCTTATAATATCGAAGAATCGATTTTAGAAGCAAGATTTTTTTAAAATGTGAATCGAACTTAGAAACTAGAAATCGAATTAAAAATGTTCAAAGCACGTATTTTCCTAAGCTCATTTTTATGTAAATGTTGTTCATCCATTATAGGATCATCTATGTCATTCATTTTGGAACTTAGTACATGCAGGGTAACTGGGTAACCAACCAATCAATCGTTTAAAACTCGATTTATTACTGAATGGATTCCTTAAGCCATCGATTCGAATCGATCCTTTTTAGGAAGAATCGCCATCCCTATCCTCAAAGCTTTCACATCGGAATACCTACAGAACTGCAAGCATGAATCTCTTGTCGGTAACGTTCTACGTCTTCGAAGCGTTTGAGATCTAACTAGGAGTAAGCCGGATTGGGATCCACCGCTGCTTACGGAAACACTTTGGCTGAATAATATAGTTTCCTTGCAACCACGAGCAAGTTTGTAGATCCGTCAGAATCTGTTTGTAACAAAGTTACAGGGTGTAGTCTGGTCCATAGCAGTATTGTGATTATAGCAGTTGCTAAACTATGCAAATGTAGTGTAGCTTGAGAATCTAAGGCTGCTCGCTCACGACTTTTTGGAGCGATACTGTCACGCGTTTCTCAAGCGTGCGACAGTATCGTTACTAACGCGCGTAAGTCGCATTTAAAAGCGCTATAGAAAAAATGCCGAAGCGCTACTAACGCAACAGCATCGCTACAAAAAGTTGCTGATGATTTAAATAAAGATAATATTTTTTTATTAACATAAAGGCGGTTACATCTTATCAACCCTAATGAAAATACAATGTATTTAACATGTCATGTTTCCTTTGAAAAGATGTAATTGAACCTGTCTTTGTTAGTATTATCTGTGTGTAGATATTTAAAAAAATATTTCATTATATTTGTTTAATAAAGCCAAAAAATTATGTAATACTAGCTGCTCCCAGCGACTTCACCCGCGCGATAGCAGAAAATTATCCCAAGGGAACATACTTCCGGGATAAAAATTATCCTATGTCCTATTCCAGGACATGGTCTATCCGTGTACCAAGTTTCATCAAAATCGGTTTTGCCATTTAGGCGTGAAGACGTAACAAACAAACAAACAAATCACTTTCGCTTTTATAATATTAGTAGATAAGGATACTCAGTAGGAAAATTGAATATAAACTGTCGCGAAATACATATGTTATTTCATTGGTTCGTCTTAATACAGTTCTCTACAAAGTGTCGTAACATAAATCCGTCTTCAAGTTAAACCCATTTAACATTGTACGTAAAGTTTTAACGATAAAACACAATCCAATTAATAGTTGTGCAGTTTGTTGTATCGCAGCCATCCATAACTGTCGTACGACCGTACATGTAAGTTTATCGAGTTGCCAAATCCCAAGGATACCTACCAAGATAGCGTTGCCAAAGTTAAATAATCGTTAGGCGATGTGTAATAAGATATTTTTACATAGAACACGTGTGAGTGTGGATTATCTTTGGAAGAAAATTTACTGTAGTAGGAGTGTATGAGCAGTGCCGTAAATAGGGCAGTGCCAGCGATGCTCAGGCGCAGGATGCTGGCCCTGAAGAAATAATCAAGTGACAGTCAAGTTTTGGTAGTTAATATCTTCATAAGATACCTCAGGGTACAGGTCCTGGAGGAGGGAGGGGGGCAAATTATCAAATGAGGGCCAAGTTTTGGTAGAACACTCTGTCTAAAAAGTCAACCGACTTGGGTAATTTATTAGAGTAAAATGAAATCTGATGTAGGTAGTCAACACTGGTTCAATAATCAAGGTTGATTAGGAGATCTTGATCATTGTTTGCAAAGAAAAGCACTTTATAAAAAGTATCGAATATAAGTAGGTATTATACAAAATTCCCAAGTCGTTTGACTTTTTAACGTGTACATGTACATATAAGCTACAGAAATAGACGTGCCCTGCCAGGATTGCAGATTCTGTAGCAGCTAAGGCTCCAGCACCCACAAGAGGTAAATAGTGGGTGGTGTTTGAAGCATCACGTCACAAGGTATTTTTTACATTTAGTCATGTTTGCATGTTTTTTATTTGTGGGCGGGGTACATTGTTCGTAGAACAGATGGTCGATGCGGCCAAAAAGGTTCTAGAGTGGCGACCGCGCACTGGAAAACGCAGCATTTAAAGACCACAAGGTTGACCGACGACCCTGGTAAGAGTCGCGGGAATGTGGTGGATACGAGACGCACAGGGTCGATCGTTGTGGCGACGCTTGGGGGCGGCCTATGTCCAACAGTGGACGTCTTTCGGCTGAAATGATGATGATGAGTCATGTTTCTTGCTATTGTTCGAACCGGGTAAGTAAATATATATTAAAATAAGGGTGGGGTAATAGAAGCTAGCACCGGGTAGTTAGAAGCTGGTTACGCCACTATGTATGAGTGTAATGCTCGGAATATCCGACTATGCGGCAATAAATCTGCAGACAGACTGAGTCGATTTGGTGTGAATACAGCAGTATAATCGTTAGCGGGAGTTAAAATAAATACTTTACTGCTTTATCTACATATCTGTGGACTCACCCACAGATATGTAGAAGCAAACTTGGGATTTAAGTGTGCGTGGTCTGTTAGTTGAGTAATGCGCGTTCGTACAATAACCAATATTATTGTTATTGCCTGTAGTGGAGTAGCACGGTGGGAGACAAGCGGCGACACTCGTTGTAGTATAATTTGGAAAGTATTTCCTTACTAACCTCTTTCATCTTTTCTGTGCTTACGATCGTTGTCAGCACATTACCAGTTGATCATAAATCAAAATTAATTTTACGATTTGCTACAGCCTCTCTCAATTGTCTGGGCTAGACATATAACTAACCGTTATCGATCAAGTCATTTTCTTAGATGATGATTGAATGGCTAAATATGATTCGGGAGGCAAATTAAATGGCCCCGTTTAGGAAAAAATCTAGTCTGAATTGCGCATTATCTGGTTGCGCATTTCAGTCACATCCCGGAGACTGTGTTTCCTAATAGCTACATCATATTGGCCCTAGACAGGGCACATTACTCTCAGAACAGATGGCCGTTGTGGCTGAAAGGTTCTGGAGTGGCGACCGCATACTGGAGGACGCGGCGTTGGAAGGCCTCCTCCAAGGTGGACCGATGACCTGGTGAAGGTTGCGGGAAACCGATGGATGCGAGACGCACAGGATCGTTCATTGTGGCGACACTTGGGGAGGCCTATGTCCAACAGTGGACGTATATCGGCTGAAATGATGATGATGACATTCTAGTAAGGCTTTAAGTCAAGACTGAATAGATTACTTTAAGGAAAGCCTGCTCCACCATCGACATCATCGCTTACCATCAGGCCAGAGCATTGAGCCTTGAACTGGTTGGCAGCGACATCCCTATTTAAAATTATATCCCTGTATACCAAGCTCATTAAAACTTTTTGTACATTCTAATTTGGCCTGAAGAAACTCCGAAAAGAAGTCTTATTTTCTATAAAACAACGATAAAAAGCTTTCTTAAGCCTAAACAGTTCTAAAATAATACAGCAGGAGGCGTCCGGCCGCCCAGGCTTAGCACAAATTCGATTCAATCCCGCGCTGGGGCGATTGAAAGGATTCTAGTGGAATTGATTGGATGGAGTGTGCCACATTACTGACGATACATGTACACAGTACTGTGTTCCATAGTTTTTATACATCTACACTTATATTATAGAGAGGAGAAGTTTGTTTTTTTTTTTGTTTGCAGGAGGTAATCTCTGAAAGTACTGATCCAATTGCTAAGACTTTATAACAGATAGTAAACTGCTTAATTCCTGGGCTGCGTTCGAATTTGAGTTTAGAGTTAACTCTAATGACGTCATTAGGAAATTTCTCTACCCTGGCATTTTGAACGCGAACGTTAGTTCAACTGTCAATGTCAAGCATTGGCTGCTTACTCCAACCTACCCTGCTCAGAGTTAGTTGGGTTAACTCTAGGGTGCTAGAGTTATAAAAGAACGACTCTTGGTTGCAACTCTACTCGACTCTGGTTATTTTTGAACGCAGGGCTGAGTTACATAGGATATATTTTATGTGCGCGGGCGAAGCTAGTATATTAGCTAGTGTATTATATTTAGAACTAGCTGATGCCAGCGGTTTTGTCTGCATGATAGTAGAAAATTGTCCCAAGGTAACATCCTCCTAGAATAAATACGTAACCTTTGTTTTATTCCAATAATATACTCTAACCGTGCGCCCCTGGACCCCTAACCACTGGTGGCTTGGCTCTGATCTCGATTATTTTAAATACTTTTTAAATGTTTAAAAAAAAAAATATGTACAGAAAATGAATAAACAATCATAAACACACCTTATTTTTTAGATTAATCGAAAATTCAAATTAATATTCGATTTTAAACCATTTTGGTATTCATACAGGCTTTAAGACCATTGCAAACTAAATGCAAACAACAGTTACGCAATTGTAGGTGGTAAATAAACGTCAATAGATCTTCGATAAGTTCTCTGGCGTCTGCGAGTTGTTTACGTCGAGTTTACAAGCCACACACCCGTTGAAATAGTCTATGAAACGTTATTTCCTTCTGAACTTTTATCTGTAATGTGCTAGACGTAAAACAAAAATAACTGCGGCGCCGCTCTAACGAGTTAAAAAGAAATAAATCATTTATGTCTTCGGGCAAACAACTTCGGGTCCGCGGGTTGTGGATATACGGCAGCCATGGGTCGATATCCGTTATTTGTGAAGGAAGGCGGTTGCAAGGGTGTCAGTGACCATTCTTTTTTACTTATCTGTTTGTATTTTGGTAAAGAAAAACCATTTTCCAATTTGTCCAGTCATTTTCACATTATATTTCTAAGTTCTTACCTTCCTACGCCTTTATTATTATGTTCTTTTTAGGGTTCCGTAACTCAAAAGGAAAAATCGGCACCCCTATAGGATCACTTAGTTATCCGTCTGTCTGTCAAGATCCTATATCTCGAGAACGCGTGGAGGTATCGAGTTGAAATTAAAACCATAATTATACTCAAGTCTGCGGTCCCTTCAAGCTGTGAAAAATTCTGAAATTTGGCACAAAGCAAGGTCTTATAGCACAGGCATAGGAATAAGTCTAAAAATAGTAATTTTGTTGTTACGTATGTCAAAAAAAAAAATTCAATTCGGAAAAATCATCGAGACTCCATTCGGGAATTGTAGTTTGCACGGAACCCTTAGTGCGCGAGTCCGACTCGCACTTGCCCAGTTTTTCAATTGCAATGTGTGATTTTAGGATCTGCGGGTTGTGGCTATACGGCAGCCATGGGTCGATACCAGTGATTTGTGAAGGAAAGGTTGCAACGGTGTCAGTGACCGTTCTTTCTCGCTTCTCTATTTGTAACCTTGTCTGTAATACTGTAGCTGTTTGTTTACTGATGATACTGCTACCATTCATCATAACATTTGTAAGAGCCTCAAAGTTTAAAGCTCTCAATGCCTGAATTTCAGTCACATACCGACCGGCCGTCTGTGTTTCCTGATAGCTATATCCTAGGGCTCTTTACGTCAAATGTAAATAGGTTACTTCTAGACTCTAGAGCAAGCACGCTCCTCCGTCCACATCATTGCTTATCTTCATGCAATAAAGTGGTCAAGCACGAACCTATCATCTATAAATAAAATCATCAATTCAGATTTACCAACTCTAACATAGAACGAAAAGCTACAAAATAGGAACAAGGCTTAAAAAAGAAATTGTAAACTGAAGGTATTCATTTCATATTTCTTAGATATTACAGTTATAGTATATGGCAATATGTCGCTACAATAGAATGAGCGACACTCACCGACAGCGCGCCTTATTATATTAGAGAGGTACCGAGACTGCGAAGCGTTATCTATGCAAAACTTCATGATGAAGAATTAAATTATTCTAGAGCTGCGCTCGTACGTGTATGCCAATTTATGAATTTTAGTTCTCCACGAGTTTCAGTTATTTTAAGTAAAAAGCATGAGATTGAAGTTAAGTTTTTTATTTTATGTGCAACAAAGCTGACGTATCTAACCTTTTTTTACATATTTTCAAACTGAGCAATACATTAGTAACCACTGGCCAGTAATTATTTAAAAAATTGCGGGAGACCATAAAGTTTTTGTTTTTATGCGATTTCATCGTCACGGATAATTGGCTTTTAATTCAAATTTTTAACCATGTCAGGCAGTTGCTTCAAAACTGTTTTTTATGTAACTTTTTACGCCTCAAATTAAGTATGCTACTTTTGCAAGTTTATAGGCATAAGTTTCGAGTGAATTTCAGTGGGTATTTTAATTGGTCGATAATTGATTCCTAGAGGATTTCGTGATTTAAAATGAATGTAGTTGTATATCTCAAATGTGTGCACAACTGAAAAATAGGTATGTGGAATCATTGAAACAAGTAAATTCGGTACAATGGAAGAGAGAATTGTATTGTAGTGTTGACTACTTCAGCGAAGCTTGCCGAGAAGACTGCCTCGATATATTTGCTGCAAAATACTAAAAGAACATTAGTATGTATTGCATCCGCATTCTAGTGGAAAACAAAGTTTCTTGTATTCTTTACCTATTTGGCGCCACCGTGATACACACATTGTTAGTTCTCTTTCTTTTTATAAATATAATAATTAGTGTCTGCATGTTGTTACTAAATTTATATCTTGCATGCTACTGTATGTATACAATGTTTAAACAAATAAAGAATATCTTATCTATCTACATTGTGTGTATCTACGAGTGTGTATGCCAAATAAAATACTTTTCTTTCTTCTTCTTACAAAAAACGAAATAGAAAACTGTTATTACTTTTTAAACTTGCAGCGTTTGAAGGCCTCTCCCAAGGTGAACCGATGACCTGGCAAAGATCGCGAGAATCCGATTATCCGGATCCGAATCGAATTCTCGAGACGCAAAGGACTGGTCGTTATGGTGACATATGGAGGAGGCCTATGTCCAGCTGTGGGCCACTTTCGGCTGAAATAATGTCGATGATGATGATTTCCTTAACTTGACACTGGCTAATTGCACAATCGAACGGTTTCTGCATTTGGCCCGTATAGCCAGTCATAATAAAAACAAAAAAAAATGCTTCAGCTGTCTTCCTTTGTCTTTGCTGTATGAAGTACAAATTCTTTTATGTTTTACTAATTGGGCAACTATAGAAAGAACTAAACGAGGGACGACCTATTACGTGAAATGTCAACTAGCAACAGATCGATATAGCAAGATGATTCATACAACGAATCGCTTGATGGTACTATTTTTATAGCTACATAAATATATCAGCAGGTTTATAATTTTCATGGCTGTTCTCACCATAAAAAGCTCCCAGCGTGATTTATATCAAGATCTTTATGCATGAGACTACCCTCATTTTAGGCTTTAATGAAAGTTACCCTCGTATAAATTGCCTTTTATATTTTTTGTTGTGTTCACTTTCACATCACTTTGAGCAGAAAATCTACTGAGAAAATCGTATTTTTAAGACGTTAGATTAAATAATATTGAAACTAATATTTTGGTAAGTCAATTTGGGAATAAAGAAAAACCATTTTCCAATTTCACATGATATTTCTAAGGTCTTACCTACCTACGCTTTTATTATTTTGTTACTTTGTTCATTTTTCAATTGCAATGCATGATTTTGTTTATATTTTAACATTGATTATTTGATTAGTTGTTCCATTCCTATTTTACCTACTATAATATAAAAATGAATCACTAAATGAGTTGCTAAGCGCAAATCTCCAAAACAGCTGAGCTGATTTCGCTAATTCTAGCTAATCAAGCCAGTGTTATATAATAACTACTTTTGTGTAATACATTACTCTTTTTTTTTGTAATTGACAACTGCGTAAGACTTAGGTCAATTGTTGTAAACTTCTTAAATTCTGTACAGATAAGCTGTTTGTTTTCCACCACCACCCGTAGGCGTGTGTTTGCGGACGGCGAGAAATGAAAAGCTCGTCATCCGATCGTCTGGTAACCGTCCGAACCGAGCCCAAGTCGTCGGCGGCGCGTAGTTTATGGAGATGTCAGCAACCGTAGGAACCCAACAGGGTCGAAGCCTACTGGGTCCTTGGGTGATGCAAAAGATAACCCCGGAGGCCTGAGATGAAGGCAAAGAAGGAAAAGGAATGCGTTTTGGTCAGTACAAGTCTGACACTACAAGGGCCCAAGTCCTGGTCGAGGCCATGGTCCGGAGCGAGGAGGAATGGCAGGCAGTCGCCTCCTTCTGCGAAGCAGTAATGCTTGCAAATGAGGAGGCCGACCGCATCAGGCAACGGCGCCCTCGCCGCCGTCGCCGGGATTCCGATCCCGATTTCCGGCCACCGCAGCCATGGGTAGCTCGCTGTCCGATCGTCCGGTAATGGACCGAGTCCAAGACGTCGACGGCGCGCACTGTTCCCGCGCGCCTCAAGGAGTTGTCAGCAGCAGGAGGGGCCCAGCTGAGTCGAAGCCTACTGGGGACAGGGTTATCCGAAAGGGAGCTCGTGCCCCGGTATGAAGGCTAGGAGGAACGGCGCGGGGTTTTTAGTCAGTAAGAGTCTGACACTGTCTCCCGCTCCACCCAAGAGCGGGTTTCGTCAAAGATGATTTTCCCCGTCGAAAAAAAAAAATACACTACAAGGGCGGGAGATGTCATTGGATGACTATCTTAAAAAAAGCTGTTATTTTTACTTACTTTGATCACGTGTATCTCAATCATCGAATGTACTTCACTCGATCAACTAAATCATAAAAACAAAAAGTAATTGCACATAGAGGTCATTGTTGACTGACATTAAATTAAACACAATTTAGCATTTGAATATTCTGATAAATAGAAAAAAAACATGGTGGATGTCTGGGTTTTTAATAATAGGTCATTCAACCCAGACACTCTTCAATGCGAAGGCGTTAGTATCAATCAACTGAAATAGTCGTAGGTATATTTCGCGTGCTGCTTCGATTCAAGAATCAGTAGATATCTGCCTACTCATTTTCATGACGTACCTACTCGATTTAGGTTTTTTTTTGACTACAATACGTTGTTATAATAAACAAATAGATTATACTGCGCATACACTCCTGTAGCCTATTATTCTCTGTCTATGTTCACACTGCTGGGACTGAGAACTCCTTTCCAGGAAAAGGAATGCGCCGTTATCCACTACGAGGGCACAATGTGGATTGGTAGGTTCAGTTGAAAACCAGCGTCAGACCACTACCTCGTAGTTGTCTGGCATTTCAATGAACTGGACCTTATTTTGACGCAAACGTGAGACATACTATGTTACATTTTTATTTTATTTTTTTTTGTTTGTTTTGTGTTTGCCTTAAGTTTTTAGTTGTCTACATGTTTTATGCGCTAAAATAAATACTTTTCTTTCTTTCTTTGATTTACGAGTTGAAAAATATGAGATAAAATTGATAATTTTATTTTATTCTACCTCAGCGAAGTCGCGGTCAACAAAAAGTAATATTAAAACCTCTGTTTTACCTTTTTGCAGATAAATTAGTTAAGATACTTTTACAAAAACAAGAGTGCACTGTCCTCGACAAAAAACTTCGTTAAAAACCAAAGAGAAATAAAACGAACAGAAAAAACCCAGCTTATTACCGTAAAAAGAAACCATTTTCAGTTTTGATTATTTTAGCCACTTTCGTCGTAATAAAGTAATTTTATGTAATGCGTCCCACCGGAATGTTATTTATAAAAGGCAAATTGTCAAAGCGATGGCGAGCTTTGAAAGCGCCAGTCAGCAAATTGCTCCCGACCGCCATCAGCCGTTCATTAATTCATTTTCCTTGGATAGTGTTGGTAAAAACTATTTTGTATTAAAGAAAATAGAAACAAAGAGAAAATGGTGTTTGTACGGCAAGAAAAAGAGGTAAAAACTATAATAGCATAGCCTAATCAGCCTTTTATTGTTCCCACTGCTGGGACTCAGGCCTCCTCTCTAGGAAAGATAATGGGCCCGTAATGCACCATGCGGGCCCAGTGCGTGTTGGCTAATGCGTTTGATCTATTGTGACTGGTTTAAGCAAGCAAAAAAAAAACTAATTGAAAATTTTTCAGTGAAAATATTTTCCCTAATAATTCAGAGAGATTTTCTTTTAAAAGACCAGCAATTAAGTTCACATAAAGACTAAACCGACTGAAAAAGGTCAAAAATTTCAACGCAAATGTTGAAAAGAAACTAAAAAGTTTTAAAAGACTTCATTGTTTCCAAGACGGAGCACAATTGCACTTCCATCTCGAGCGCCAATCTCGAGTTAATTAAGTGGAAATGTCACCGAAAGCTGGCTACGTAAGTGCAAAGGTCTCACGGTAAATCACATTGGGACAGTTACTAAATTCTAATGCTATACAAAGCACAGGTCCGATCGTGTGTACATTACTGTAGCTACATATGGGTTGGCGCTGTAAAATGCCATCTAGCGGCTTTTGATTTGTTTGTGAGGCGTGCGCAGGGACAGCTTCTAATGTTATATAAAGCACAGGGCCGATCGTGTGTACAGTACTGTAGCCACATTTGGGTTGGTGCTGCATAATGCCATCTAGCAGCTATGGATTTGTTTGAGAGGCGTGTAAAGAGAATAATTGATGACCCCAATTGCACTTACATTTTGAGAGCCAATCTAATTAATTAAGCGGAAACGTCACCGAAGGTAAAAAGCTGGCAGGGAGCTGGCTAGGGACATTAAAGCCTACTTTTCAAGTTATTTTAAAGAACATTCAGTCGACAGTTCGTCTCAGTCGCTATGACAACGGAAAAAAGTCTCTATTCATCAACTCCCTAACCTTTTTCCCTACCAGCTTGGAGTCGGTTTCCTGCCTAACCGGTTTTGTAAGTGGAAATCACCCAATTACTTCTCCGGCCCTAATGCGGAGCGAGAGAGCTTGTCAGACTTTTACTGACTCAAATCACATGTATGTTCTTTCTGTGCCCTGCGTTGCAGTGCCACGGATTTCCTTTCGGAAGTCAAACCCAAGCGGCTGAATACCTGTGTTTTACGTGGACTGACTGCCTATCAGACCTCCATTATTATTATCTATTATTATTATATTATTATTACTCAGTTACTAGGCAACACGACACTCCTAGACATGATTTGGAATGCAATAAAGGTTTATTGAAATAAATCTGACATTGTATTATTATTAATTTTGAAATTGCGAATGAAATGTAATGTAGGTAATTTAATTTAATCTTATTTACCTAACTATGGGTATTCCAAACCTGAAATAAATGAATTTATTATTAAAGGGGTAGCATTGATCGAGGACCGAGCTATATAAAATTTAGGCAGTGTATAGGGTTTGGTTAGGTTAGGTAATATTAGGGTTGGGGGGGGGGTCTGCGAAAGAGTTATTGTGAAAGGACAACAGAAAAAAAAATAGTAAAAGTCCACTCAGAGCAGGAGTGATTTGCTTGACTGCAATCCCATCTAATGATAATAGCAGTGATGCAATCGTTGATGGTGAGCTGCACTAGTTTATTAAGAGCCTATTCACTCTAGATTTGAAGACCCCTAAATATAATCGGATGGGAAGACCGCAGCAGGCCTATTCGAAGATTTTCCACTCCCCGAAAAATAACTTCTAAGGAAAGTTTTATGAAAACCAAGATCCTAGTGCGTGTACCTACCTACGCCATATTTGTTCTTTATAACAAAATTAAAGAAATTCTCTGTTGTACAGTGTTTTTTTTTCAGTTAAGTTTAGTTGAATGTAAGTTACAGTAAGTTAAACGTAGAGCTTTTTGTAACAATGAAATTAGGAATATTTTGAAGTCAATGATATATGAGAGTTTTGTTTTCTACTATAATAAAGTTTTACAATTAAAATACCCTCGTGTACAAAAATGTACACTCGTTTATTGTATTAAAGAATAATTTAGCCCAATATGTACTTAATAAACACTACTTACCCATTTAATTGGCCTGGGTAAATAGTTACTGTGGCCCTGGAACGGCTGGAACGCAAAAGGTAACTGAAGGAGTTTTTTTTTTTCGTCGGGAAAAATCATCTTATGACAAAACCCGCTCTTAGGTTGAGCGGGAGATAGTGTCAGACTCTTACTGACTAAAAACCCCATCCCGTTCCTCCTAGCCTTCATACCGGGGCACGAGCTCCCTTTCGGATAACCCTGGCTCCAGTAGGCTTCAACCCAGCTGGGCCCCTGCTGTAACTGAACGAGTGAGTGGGGTGTTGCACGCATCATGCTAAAACTACACTGCCCACACGTGTGCCACCATAGATATAAGAAAGGAGTCTGGGCGCGTCGCGTCGGTCTCCATACATTTTATATGGACACTAGACTTGTAGAGCTACACTTGATCCACGCCACGCCACGTCGTTCTACGTACAAATCAGATGTGATACATGTGTGCTTCGGCCAACTATGCTATATATACTTTGACTAGGGTTTTTTTGCGTTCGAGCGCGGTGCCTGAGGTACAAATACCACAGGAGCAAACTAGTAAAAGTAGCAAACTAGTAAGAGTAGCAAACTACTCTTGCTACATGGCTAATCCGCCACTGATGGTCTGATTCTGGACCAGGCAAGGAATTTAACTGGTTTTGCCGTCGATATGCTATGAAGAAGATGTTCTACCTGTACCAAGTTTCATAGAAATCCCTTTAGATGTTTGAGCTTGAAAAAATAACAATCATTCACATAGTCACAAACTGTCGCCTTTATAATATCAATTTGAAGTGCGATTATATTATAATACTAGCCTACTTTTGCCCGTAGAGTAAGGAAGAGCGGGAGCGAAGCCGTGCGGCTACTACCCTGTTCTACCCTACTCTACCCTACACTACTCTACGCTACTCTACCTTACTCTACCCTACTCTAGCCTACCAAACTTCACGTAAACCATCTACTGAATAGTAATAAAGATAAATTAAACATTGTTCCAAAGCAAGTGATATTGTGTGTATTTTGAGAATTAAATATCTATAAAGCTAATAATAAATTGTAGATATAACAAGGCCTTGACTAAATTTAGAGCGCGCCTTATCTTCAGAATTAATAATTACATCTATTAGGAGCTTGATTTTATTAAATTAACTTCCAACGGTCTTAAATTTTATTAATGATTATATTGTGTTTCTCCTGCACCCATCTCTGTTTTATTCAATTATACTTCATGCAACACAAAGGTACACAGGCGGACTAAATGCCTTAGTCATTCTCTACCAGTCTACCTAGGGTGATTTAGAGATAATATAGCAGGTGCATAAAAATATTATTTAGGAAATTAGGTACAAATAAATATATATATTATCTATCTATATATATAAAAATGACCCCCGTTTTCCGTTCTCACGAGTTGGCATGAAAACGGCTTGACCGATTTGGCTGATTTTTTTTTTTGTTGTGATTGTTATTGTGAGGAGAAGGTTCTTATGGAAAAAAAAATAGGGTAGTGTAGGGTAGAGTAGGGTAGAGTAGGGTAGAGTAGGGTAGAGTAGGGTAGAGTAGGGTAGAGTAGGGTATAGTAGGGTGGAGTTGGGAAGAGCGGGAGCGAAGCCGCGCGGGCAAAGCTAGTATATTATAGTTATAACAAATCTATCCCTACTAATATTATAAATGCGAAAGTAACTCTGTCTGTCTGTCTGTCTGTTACGCTTTCACGCAAAAACTACTGAACGGATTTAGATCAAATTTGGTAGGTAGGTAGAAGAGACCCTGGAATAACACATAGGCTACCTATAATTCCACTGCTGAGCACGGGTCTCTGCCCGCGCGATATAAACTGTAGTCCACGCGGGCGAAGCCGCGGGCGGAAAGCTAGTTCATTATAAACCACAAGCGAACACGCACCCATTGTCTTTCTATTGTGTCTCTAATTATAACAATTGAAGAGTTAAACTAAGATAGGATTTCCATTGATCTAAAATCTGCCCCCCAAAGGGATGAACGCGGTGTCTAGTTAGAGGCTTGTGTGAAGAAATGTACTATTTATCGCGCGAAGCCGCTGGCAGAAGCTAGTACCTATACACAATTATACATGTTTGGTATTCACTAAGGTAATAAGACCATAATAATATAAAGTAAGGTGGTCCAATGACCTGGTCAGGGTCGCGGGAATCCGATGGATGCGTGACGCACAGGACCGGTCGTTGTGGCGACGCTTGGGGGAGGCCTATGTTCAACAGTGGACGTCTTTCGGCTGATATGATGATGATGATGATGAATATAAAGTAAGCCTTTTTCTTCAATTAGTCATCATTTACCTACTTATTCATTTCCTTCCATCAATTTGCCATTTTGATAAAAAAAAGCTTCACTAGCTAATTTAATTCAAAAAAGAAAAATAAACAAATTTTCCCGAACCACATTATAACATTGTTATCATCTACGTTACACATAACTTACGTGGTTATCATCAATCACTGAGTTACATCCACGTGTAGAATCCCGTGGGTGTGAAATTATAACCTTTCGTTCGCGTCCTCATTGTTATACTGTCATATTGTGGAGATCATATCGTTAGTACTCGCATAATGTACTGTATTAAAGTAACGTAAGTAAAATAAAAGGTTTACTGTTTCTACGTATATCTAATGACAAATGCTTTCACGGACTGGACAGGTTGGCTTAAATCTGTGTGGTTCTTTCCACAAAAGATCATCTCAGATACTAATATGCACGGTTCTCATATGATTGGACTTCAAAAGAGACTTATGACAACCCCCGCTATTGGGTGGAGCGGAAGATATTGTCAGACTCTTACTGACTAAAAACCCACCCTGCTTCTTCTAGCGTTTATACCGGGGCTCGAGCTCCGTTTCAGATAACCCTGGCCCCAATGGGCATCGACCCAGCTGGGCCCCTGCTGTTGCTGACAATTCCTTGAGGCGCGCGGGAACAGTGCGCGCCGTCGACGTTTGGGGCTAGGTCCGGACAGTGACCGGACGGTCAGACCGCGAGCTGCCCATAGCTCGCCGCCTGCAAGCCCGCGTCCAGAAATCGAGATAGGAATCCTGGCGGCGGCGAGGACGCCATTGCCTGACGCGGTCGGCCTCTTCCTTTGCTAGCATTACTGCTTCGCAGAAGGAGGCGACCGCCTGCCACTCCTCTACGCTCCGGACCATGGCCTGAACCAAGACCGGGCACGAGGGCACGGCGATGCTCCGCCCAAGCAGGGCACACCTCGACTGTGTGCTCCACTGTGTTCTCCGGGCGCTCCACACAGTGGAGACACCTAGACGTCTCTTCCGCAAGAATCTGGTGCAGGAACCTCCCGAACGTGCCATGTCCGGTGAGGACCTGCGTCATACGGAAGGTAAAGATGCTGTAAGTCCCCTCTGACTTACCGCTATAATTGTGGCGTACCCAAGACTTTGACCCCTGAGTTTGGATCAGTGTTTCTTCTCTAGGTAGTGAGCTAGGAAACACTAACAGCGGTCTTTTATTGTTCAGTACGACGACGGCATGGGCTCGGTCCAGTCGATTACCGGACGGACAGACGGCGTTCTACCTATTGCTCGCCGTCTGCAAACTCGCGTCTACCGTGACTGGTAGTCAGGTTCAGGGTCTCGGTGGCTGGGGCGTGAAGCGATTTTCTTCACTAGCATTACTGCTTCGCAGAAGGAGGCTCCGGACCATTGCCTGACGTCGCGCCGGGCCCTGGCCGGCGCGACGTCGCTGCCGCCGATCGCCTCCACAAGAACACGGCGGTGTTCTATCCAAGCGAGCCACACCTCCCTCCACAATGCGGTCGATGGGTTATTTCTAAACAAGCTAACTCCATAGTTAGCTTGTTTAGAAATAACCTATTTAGTATTTCTTTACTGCGTGCATAGTTTCTAAATATTTACGCAAAATGCCTGTATTATGATTGTAGTAAACAGACACGTCTACTCTGAAAACAAACAGCTCACCAAAATATTTATCCCGAATCGGGGATCGAACACGCGCCCTTGACCTAGGGCGGGCACTTGTGTCGATGCACCGTAGGTCGTCGTCTCTCTTGTTATCTTTGAAATTGGAATATTTGTGTAGTAAAATCATAATTGTCTGATTATATTCAACTGTAGTTAATAATTCGTACCTACTCAAGAATAGAATAGAATAAACTTTATTGTAATTAACTAAATTGGTGCAATGGCGGTCTTATCGCTGACAATAATATCTACCAGACAATCATATTCATTTAAAACAATCACACTAATATTATACAGGTGTAAGTTTATTTGTTACTCCTTAACGATCGAACGGTTTAACCTTTCGGAAGCACAAGGTTTGTTCATGTCCTGGAATAGAACATTTTTATCTCGGGGTAAGTACCTATGTATGTCGCTTAGGATAATTTTCTACTTTCACCATGGCAGAAGCTAGTGCTAGCGTAATAATTACCAATTGCAAGAAAGACTAAGCATTACTACTAGCACTAGCATAAGATTATTGTTTAAAAATATTAGAACGAGTTTTTAATATCATGCGGATTTCATCACGCATGCCGGTAGCAAACACGTCTGTGTGATGAAATCCGCATGCAGACAATTTTATCTCAAATGTAAGAAAACGCGTCCCGCGTGCGTATTACACGCATTACAATAAATATTTGTATGAAATAGACATTCGCGTAGGTTACGCGTGCGGAGCAATCCCGCATGCGTGATCATAACCGCACGATATTAAAAACACCATATTTAACGCTTCTTTATTGAGTGGTTCTCAATAATAATATCTGGTCTATCAAGTAAAAGCGGTCGTCAAGACCGCGACATTCATAAATAAGACATACTTGCTAAGAAAATTTATTTCTGTACTCAGCTTTTATTTCTATCACTTATTTTATGACGAAGATCAATATTTATTCGACTGGTTTAACAACACAAATAACGTTGGCACTCAGGCTCATATGACTAATGGCGAAAATCCTAATGGAATTGGAATTTCACGAGATAAGCCCGAATCGATTGACAGATGGACAGATAATATATCGAGTACTTAATTGTTCTGATCTCCGAATCAGTTTTGGCGTTGATCCCTCGTTTAAACCGATTAAGTGAAGATTTGCTGAAGAGCTAACAATGCCTGTCCCTGGCGTGTGCAGACAAAGAGATGAGTCGGGATGTGTGTGTGTGTGTGTTCTCTAGTGTTGCCAGGTGTCCCGGTTTGGGAGAAACGTCCCGGTTTTCGGGGACACGTCCTGATTAGCTCTTGATCGGGACGCCAAAGGTCCCAATTTTTTACTAACCTCCTAATCGAGTAGTGTTACTTTTTCATCTACACTAATATAATTAAGGGGTAAAGTTTGTTTTTTTTGTTTGTAGGAGGTACGGGTAATCTCTGGAAGTAGGTACGGGTCCGATAAAAATTTTCACCGATAGAAAGCTGCTTGATTCATGAGTGACATAAAGCTATATTTTATGTACTCGGGCGAAGCCGCGGGCAAAATCTAGTTGTACAATAAAGCCGTCGTCATATAAGTACGCTGTTAATATCTACATTTTAGCTTCTACGTCTTACCGCTTTCGAGTATCAATCTTTTATGTTTATCAGTCTCGAACTTCCGTATGAGAGGTGAACAGAAATCTTTGCCTTTCTGAGGTGGACCAACAAAACGGTGGAGAAGAAAACAACAACAAAACCCGATTTTATTTGAAAAAATCCCGAATATTTTCAACTTTTATCCCGAAATTTAACTTACTGGACCTGGCAACACTGGCGTTGAGTGCCTGAGATCTAAGCAAGTCCGTCACAATGCAGGCAAGCATACATAAACTAAGATTCGCTTTCTATTAGGGCAGCACATTCCCTTTGACAAAGTCTTATGCAATATAATAAAGCATTTACAAGAGAGATGTAAAGTTATTATATAAGCTTATTGTTTAGAGAGAATATTACAGATTTTAGAGCCTAATTGTGAAATAGGACCGTCCTTGGAGACGCGAGTGAGAGACAAGATTTATTAAGCAACAAATGTTAGATTCAAGTAGCGTAATGAAATAATTATGATATAAGTAAATATAATTTTATGTACAGAGAAGAGGTTTTTGTTAGTTATAATAAAGATAGACTTGATAATGATGATGAATAAGTAACCGCTGGGCAAGTTTGAATCGGACATGCGTCCTAAGGGTTCCGTACAAACTTAACTGCCATGACAACAGTCCAATTCCCGAATCAAGTTACGAAGATTTTTCGTAATGGAAAAAAAAATTTCTTTGTGACGTAGTAACAAATTTACAGTTTTCTGATTTTTTCCTATATTTGAGCTATGAGACTATAACTTCATGCCAAATTTCAGAATTCTAGGTCATCGGGAAGTACCCTAAAAATTTTGATTCCCTTGAGAGTTTCGAAATACACGTTTTTTTGTGACATAAACGGCCGTATCTTTTTTTTCGTTAACTTAGAAGTTTGATTTTTTTCACAGTTTCATGAAACCGTAGATTTGAGTATATGGTTTTAATTTTAAATACCTACACGCTTTCCCGAAATAAAGGGTCTTGACAGACAGAAAAACGGACGGACAGACCACAAAGTGATCCTATTAGGGTGTTTTTTTTTTCATTTGAGACACGGAACCCTAAAAAAAGGTAATTAGAAAGACTGGTAGATGGAAATAGATGGCAGTGGGAAGGGGTGGGTGTAAAGTGAAGCAATAAGGGCGCTTCAACCCCGAGGGGGGACGACAAATGGAGGTAAACAAGAACACGAGTTATTTGCTCTAAGTGTGACGACTCATATAATTGTAGACCTCATCACCATTATGTTTAGTTACGAAACATAAAGGTTGTTTGGAGAATAAAATTAAACTTAGTTTTTCTTGGAATTGTTCTTGGCTTGCACTTGTTCTTAGTTTTACAGCTTTTAGATAATTATGTAATAATGTTCCTAAGATTACCTATTTAACATTTTATAGCTTTTAAAATGCGTACAGACTATGTAACATTTTATATAACTTGTGTTAAAACACGTCCAGATTATGTAACATTGTTAGTCAACATTGCAACATAAAACAATACTATACACATTAGAATAAATGCAATATAACAATGTTATATAAACAATGTCGTTGGTCGTTTTTCAGTGCTATCCATAATAACATAGTTGTACATATCAAGAACATGTTATTATAACATGTCCACATTATCTGAAACATGTTATATAGCAATGTTGTGTAACATGCTATGTTATACAATGCGTAACGTTAAATGCGCAAAACCTCAGACAACTCAAATGATTTTTATTCGATTAATCTAATTAATAATAGTAATTTAATTTCTTCCACCAACCCTACTTTACTCTTTTATTCTTCCCTATTTTAATGAAATTGTGTAACATATTATATTATAATGCATATATATATATATATATATTTATAGTTGTGTATTGTTTTTATATGTAGTTAATTTGTTAGCAGTACACCACAGACTACCCCCTGTATTATTTTAAGTTCTTGTCCATCCTAAGGTTGTCTGGAAGATATCGCTTTCAGCGATAAGACCGCCATTGTACCCATAAATTTATTTTATGTATAAGCTGTGTTACTTTTTGGTGTACAATAAAGTTTATTCTATTCTATTCTATTCTAATTATATGTAAAAAAAAACATTTAAAAAAATTTAAGGTTTTATGAGCAGGTTTAGTTTGTTTAAAATTCATATCTGCATTGAAATAAGAACTTTTATTATCCCGTGTATGAGAAAATTTGATTGGATTACAACTATTTGTGTTTGTTTACCTATTTCAGCGGGTTTGCGCACGTGATGGCTTGACCTATTCATAAATAGGCAGGTCGAAGATTTTTTGAAAAATGTAACCTACATTAAAAAGTGGTTTAATTGATTCTGCTCGTTATTCTGATCAAACTAATTTCAGGTTTTGCGCATTTAACGTTACACCTTGTATATAGTCTGTACGTATCTTCAGGTAACAATGTTACTGTTCCCAAATCAAACAACGTTTATAGGTAGTCTTATTTTATTAGAAAATCTATTGATTCTTCAACATCTATAGTTAGACAATACACACAATACTCGCTCAAATAAATTGATTCCATTGAGTACGGAAACCCTTCTTTGACAAATCGTTGTATTAGATTCAGGGTAGATGAACACAAGGTATGTAATAATTCGACTTCCATTCAATTGTAATATCCGATATATACGGGGTCCCACGGAGTCGAGTGCTCTTGTTTGCCAAAAGAAAATTCGCAATAATCGTCCAATCGTTCATGTGGAAATCGATAACAATTTTGACGTAGACAATGTGTGCCATCAGCGAATTCAGCACGTGTAAAGAAAACTGTTTTGGACCAATCCTTAGGGAGATATAGATAAATGGACAAGGGGAACAATGAAAGAAATGGTTTGGTTCTTGGTTCGATTTTCGAATGCATGATGTTTTTCTGCTGTTAATGCTGAAAACCAGCGCTGTCAGCTCATCGCATTATGCGTGACGCTGAGCTTTATTTTATGCTGAGCGTTCGGCCGTTTTGTGCGGATGTGACGCATTCTTCCCTATATTTCATTATGTTTGTTAGCTAGTTTTAAAATCGCGTCATTTCGCGTAAATAAACTGTTTTTCTTTAAACTCAACGTTGGTGTATGTTTTTTGGTAAATCATCTGGAGAAATCATCTAATGAGTTCTCCCGTTGTTGCGTGGAGCGAGAGGGCTTTTCAGACTTTAACTGACTTAAACCCACCGTTGCCTTTTGCAATCCAGGACTACGGGTTTCAGAAAAACAAGCAATACAAATCATAAAGTTCCTGTCCATGTTTCCGATTATTATAAGTAATAAATATTTATTTTTATCGACAATGTTTTTGCCAATCTGTTTTTCTAAGTAATAAAAACATTACCGTGTAAACAAGATAGATGGTTCTACTGCTATTTATAGTGCTTTGTTCTTCAGGTAATATATTTCAAAGAAAGCTTTTGTTACGTCTACGAGCAAGACTTTCGTCTAACGGTGGAAGGCGGAAATTTTCTAAAAGCAATTTTGAGAAATACCGGTGCAACATATTAGAATGAAAAATGTCTGGAAGATATTTTCCGTTATTGTGCCTTTATTCTTATGACGTTCTGGAGGGGTAACAAGGAGGAGCAGTCTTCGCTGAAATAACTGCGGGTAGTAAGATAAATAAAATGTGATGATAAATTATTGTGAAGTCGTCTCAAAACCCCTTTCTTGTAAGTACTTTATACTAATATGTATACATAGATATATTTTATATATTTTATACATTTATTTTGTATGTGTATGGTTATTTTGTATTTGTACATAATTTTGAATTTTTAAATCTTTTATTTTTTATTTTTTTATGCACCTGCCATGTTTTCTGTTTACCACCTTAGGTAGACTGGTAGAAAATGCCTAAGGCATTAAGTCCATCTTTGTACTTTTATGTTGCATGAAGTTTTAATAAATAAATAACTCACAACTTTGTTATTAGAAGTCATAACCGATACGTATTTACCTTTAGCAACTTAATGGAAATTTCACATAACACCAGCAAATGATGGTCCGTTACATTTTACTGCCGTGCCCGTCCCAAACGTGTTAATAACTAGTACCTACATAAACAGTTTCACTACCTATAATCCCGACAGGCTGTAGTAGTGGGGGGTTGCGCATGGCAAAGATGGAGCGTGTTTATCTTGGCTCCAGGAAACTTGGCGCCTTGAGACGTCCATCATAGAAATTTGTTTACGAGATAACAATGACCCAGTTTTTATACCTGTCATAATAACTCTCATTTGATAAGACAACATAATTTGCAAACCAAATGGTATCATTTTCACAACTTTTGGGGCTTTTGTATTACATTTACATTTGTGGCATGATTTGCATAACTCCAGTTTGTATTGTTATTATGCAGATAGGTACAAATACATTTTATTCAGCACAAGTCTAGGCGCTGTTATCATGATTAAGTTTTGGCACAATTCCAATATCATCTCCGCCACGCTCTATATCTACTACAAAGATGCAGAATTCTTGCATTGTAAGACATTTCAAAATAGTTTCTGGAAAATGTAGTGTCGCCAAAGCGAGCATTGCAGTCTTGACATTTGGGTATTATCGGAAAAAGAATAAATGACACAGATCTCATTTTTAACTTGGCCAGTGATCTTGAAATTATGTAGGTACATAATGAGAATGAATGAAGTATCATTGACCCGGATCATTATTACGAGATCTTTTATGCTTTACACGTTCATTTTACTAATTGCTCAGCCTCAACATTTTGTCGCGGCCTTTCATCTTGAGGGGAACAAATAAATGAGAGCAATATGAGAACATAAAAAGACATTAATAGAATCGTATCATATTGTGTTCGCAAAGATACCTATTTGTAAGAAGCTTTCAAACTGTATTTGATGTTCGACGTTCAAACGGACGAAACAAAAAAACAAAAGCAACCGTTGCGAGGTTGCGAAGGAAAGCCCTCAAGTGTAGCCGGAAACGGAACTAACGAGCAATTTCGCCGCTCAAGTTGAACCGCACAAGAGTTACAGTAGCGTATGTAGCTATGAGAAATACGCTATACTAACCCATATAGGTTACAGTTTGTTTGCATGACCCATATGTTCATATAGCGAGTTGACATATTTGATTGTCGCAAACGCATTGTGTCTAGCTTGATTCACATTTGCATAGGTTACGTCAGAATTTGTATGTGTCAGATTATTTTCTAGCAGCTAGATGCTAAACAAAGAATCTCAAGGAGAGGTGGATCGAGGATTGATTTAAGTGCACTTTTGCTGATTGCAGTTTTGGCAATTTTCTTTCTACTAAAATTGTGGAATATTTGTAGGTAACAAACGTCTTTTTTTATTGATATGCACGCGATTGACCACCTGATGGTAAGCGGTGATGTGATAGACGATGGAGCATTTCATGCCTCCCTAAAGAAGTGGCTTCATTAACTTATGGTATATCAAGATCATATCCAAAGTTGGCTATATTGAACCCCAAGGGTCGACGAAAACCTAAAAGGGGCCCAAGTAAGCAAAAAGAAAATTAGAGTTATGGATGTAAATGGGAATCCACATTATTTCATCTTTTACAAGTTGCCTTTTAATTCATGAATCCCCAAGCGACCACCGGTGGCCGCGCATCTATTGTCTTACTATTGTGTCTCTAATTGACGGTATCTGAAGGGTTAAATTATGAATTTTCATTAATCATATATTTGGATGGGTAATTATGTTTACTCATTCAATTTAAGTTGAAAAATATTTTTATAAACCAAAATTAAAGTCTAAACATTTCTATAAAACTGCGAATATTAAATATGTATAATTAATCAAAGAGTAAGGCTCTCCCACTAAAAATAGTTTATTTTTTACTTATTCATTTTATTTTGGCTTGTTTTAATATCGGTTTTGTCAATAAATATACAAAAAATAATGCGTGTTTCTTTTATATATCGCTACAGTTAGACATCAGTTAAAACACATTTAAGAGATTCTTTTTAAATGCACTATTAGCTAAGCAGGGTTTGCCTAACTGCAAAATGTTCGAAAGAGTTACCGTGGCCTTTGAACGTAAAGGGTAACTGAAGGAACAAAGGTGGGACTTAGTAAAAGTCTGACACTATCTCTCACTGTTATTTGATGAATTCCCACCAAGAAAAAGAGGTCTACTCAATGGTAAGTGGTCTACGCGACCAAAAAGTTTGGGGACCTCTGTAAACTAGAGGTCGCCAAACTTATTTCAATAAATCATGATCACAGAACTAACACACAGTTGAGGATAAACATCTTTTTTTCTATACTTCTATACTAATGTTATAAAGAGGTAAAGTTTGTTTTTTTGAGGAGGTAATCTCTGAAAATCCGACTGCGAACATTTTTTCAACGGTAAAAAGCTGCTTTATTTCTGAGTGACATACTCGCAGGCTATATTTTATGTAAGCGGGCGAAGCCGCGGGCTAAAACTAGTGTGATATAAACTAGTGCTTATCTGTGATCCCACCTGATGGTAATCAGATCAGATACTTCATTAGTAGATCCTTGAAAACCCCGAAAATCTTCGACCAAACGGCCGTATCAAAGCTGAATACAGAGTACCAACTTGAGGAGAGCAAGCAAAACGCTGTTCCGATCTCGACATGCCTAAGGCCAATCAAGTTGCTGCATATTTCAATAGGTTGCCTCTACAAATAGGAGTTGCATCGTTCCGATCCACCCCGGGCCTGACCCAATTCCGACTGCTACAATCGGCGCGGTAAGTTGACCGCTAAAGCTAATGAATATAAAACAAGTAATATAAACACATATCCTGAAAGTTTTATGTTCGGAATCGGCTACTGAATCGATTTGGTTTATTTTTAAATTAGGTAATTACAACTTTATATTTAGTTTCACCTGTCTCGATGTTTGTAATCAAATCTTGCTAATTAAATTTGGTCCACTTCCCGGTTACCGATTGAGCTGTTTTGCGTGCATGTGTTAATCAGATGACAATACAAAATTATTATGAAATGGAGCTGATCTGATGATGGGACCGGAAGGTGGCTATAGGAACTTAGATTACCCTATCGTGTTTGACCTAGCTTTAGAAATTGTGTTGATGATTATTAATTATATATACCGCGCTATAAAAACTTGCAATGAAAGAATGATTTTAATTAAAAACTTATTTATTTTTTTCTTAAAATAGTAGATTTTTTTTAAGTTACAAATGACTTATTATGATAAATCATGATAGCAACCCAAGCGTATTTGTGTGGGTGTGTCAATGCAACTGTAGTGCATCGATACCGATACTCATATTATTTGCTTTCAATTAGGATAACTACTATTTTGTTCTAACACATAAGGTACAATTTCAGGACTTGAATTATGAGTGTAATTTAATTTTCTAATACATCATGTAACTGGAATAATACGCACCCAGCGTATTATTCCAGTTACATGATGTATTATTTTAAAATGAGAATTTACAGGGTTATTTTTAAGTCACTTGACAATTTTCCAGTTGGTACAGTAGTTATGAACGTGGAAAAAAAAAACAGCTGTTCAGTACCAGTGCCGTAAATAGCGGTGCCAGCGGTGCCCAGGTACAGGGCGCAGTCCCCGAAGGGGCGCAAAAATTATAAACCTAGTCCTTTTTGTTTGTATTGTACTTTTTCTAGGGGCGCAGTTATTGCAGCTCGCACCGGGCGCATAAAAGGCTGGTTACGGTACTGTTCAGTACATTTATGTCCATATAACTCCACAAAATGTAAGAAAAACTCATTTTGTGAGCAATTTCGAAAATTGGCTGATATTTATGACTACTGCTCCCTCCTGAAAGATTGACGCAATGAATTAAAAGTTACTCTGAATATGACGGTATTAGGTAAGAAGTAAAGTTATTGGATCATTTATGTGCTTTTAGATGGCGAAATGGCCAAGAATATGAAGAAAAATAAATACATTGATGTCGGTGTAAATAATAAAATATGCACTTGTCTCGCATTGCTTGGGGTCGATGCAACACGACTTTTCTTCCATTCTAGCCAGTCAGCACTAATTCCTATCTATCTATCACTAACTCCCTTTTCTTTCATATCCCGTCTCACATAATCCGTCCATCTTTTCTTTGGCTTCCCTCTTTCACTCCATCCATCATCACATATACAACTGTTTTTTAACATGCGTTTTATCCCTTCTTTTCATACGACTATACTACGATAAACGACAACCTTTCTACTTTTCAGTCATAAGGGCAATAAAATATACAATAAATCAAACAATATAGTGAAAATTCTACTTTCTGGTTCTACTATTTGGTTTTTATTTTATCTACAAATAGGTCTTTATATTCTAGCTTTCAAAATATAAATATAAAATACGTAAAATTTATAACTATTGACACGATTCAGTTAATCTGTATTAAATTATGATATCGATTAACTATCAACACAGTACCGAAGGCACGTTTGAACTCTATTAACTTACTCACATTATTCGACGCCGTTCCAATCGGTACAATAATTTCGATATTCGATAGACAAACTATGCATACAACACTTTATTAAATTTTTCAGAGATAATATAGTCTATACTTTTTAGTACTCGTAGTAACGTGTAATTTAAACAGAATAAAATGGAGTGGAATATATCTTTACATATTTGCACAAAAAGTAGGCACAGGTTACAAGGTCTTCGTCAAGTTTGATGATCTATATGATATGATATGAGATCTAAGAAGACGGTCTTGCACACACGAACTGATCTCTTATGAGGGGTTCATCCGAGATGGTCAATCTCCACCAATAATATAAGTAGAACATGTAACTGGAATTATTCTAGTTCGATGATGGACCACTTTTCTTAAAAGGGTAACCATAGAGTTTCTTGCTGGTTCTTCTCCACAGGAAACGACCGATTTGGGACAGTGCACTAGTTTCTGACGTTTTGTAAGTGCCCATGTAAGCCTATGTGAAATAAAATATTTTGAATTTTGCCAAAAGCCTTAAAAGTAAACCTGTAGGTTCTAGACTCGATAGTGGTCTCGATGAAACGATTGGTTATGTAAGGAAAAGTCGAGGGGAAAAGAGCACGTGAGCACTCTTTAACACGGTAGACAGACCTCATTAAATCTGTAACACACTACAGCATCAACACCCAAGCACAGAGTTGCATGGGAAAATGAAAGAGGCAGTGGCCAAGAGTCAACCTAGACAATATCACGACTCTCTGTCAAGAGTGCAAGACTGAGAAGACAAATTCTCCTCTCCTAGAACGAATACTAAATACAGGATACAATTGGAATAATTCACACCCTTATACATCCCGATCTTGCATCTAACCTATTATGTCTTAGGTAATATTGATAATTTGAACAATATTTGCCAAAAAAATGTTTGCTTAACAAGCATTTGATTTAATAAAACTTGATAAAGGAAAACGTTGCCAAATGATAATTGGACGATGATGATCATGATCTTTCGTAACAATAACTAACAATTTTACAGTTCATCTACTTATAACTTAACACACAGTTCAGTTAGAATTAACCTCTAGTACAAGATAAAACACCATTCCTAAAAAAGACAATGCTATGAAACCTATAAAAACAAAAATGTACTTACCCCTGAAAGCTAAATTACCTTTACATGGAGAAGTAAGTGTTAATATCCTAACATAACATTATGAGAGGCCATAATGTTAATATTATCTACTGACACAGAACTCGACGGCTGCTCCGAACATAAAAGAAACCATATCAGATCAGTCGGTCATCCAGCTTCATTTACCGCAAGGCATTGTCTACAAAATCAACGGACCGACTGACGATTTTTGCTGGAGTAAAAGACACTACTCAACACTTAAAAAATATCTGACCCAATTCATATTATTTCATAATAAGCTTGACCAATATAAAAATACTGTATGCATTTTATTTCGATATCACATCTGGTTATAGGGATAAATATTTTTTTATTTTTTTACCTACCTACAAAAGTTAAAATGCGGGTAGTCTGGAAACTTATTACTTTTGCAAATGGAACATAGTGCATTTGTTAGTATATTAACTGACTTCTAAAATGTCGCGAGTGTGTGTTAACAGTCCTGATTTATTTTGCTATATTTGTGGCGAGTTTACGCCGAAATCGAAAAAAAAACCACTTTCTGACTTAATTAAACAGTGCTATCAAGCTTATTTTAACCGTGTTGTAAGGAATCAAGACAAGTCATGGGTTCCTAAAGTGTGCTGCTTAAGATGTTATACATATCTCAATGGTTGGTGTAAGGGAACAACTAAAAAAATGCCATTTGGTACGCCAATGGTGTGGATGGAGCCAACGAATCATGCCGTCGATTGTTATTTTTGTTTAACGCAATTAACCCTTCAGATACCGTCAATTAGAGACACAATAGTAAGACAATAGATGCGCGGCCACCGGTGGTCGCTTGGGGATTCATGAATTAAAGGGGTTTTCTGAAAAATCAAAACAAAGTATTAAGTATGCCAACGTGCCATCGGTAATAAAACCTCAGCCACATTCTGACGAGTTACCTGTTCCTGAGTGCCCAGTGAATTTAATTCAGACAGTTGAAGTCGACTCGAGTTCGACGGATAGTGAAAATAGCGAGGACCCCCAATATGTCCCAAAATGTGCATCTGAGCCACTTTTATTGAATCAAACTAGGCTTAATGACTTAATAAGAGAATTAAATTTACCCATTGATAAGGCAGAATTATTGACATCCAGATTACAGCAATGGAATCTATGTGAATCAGATGTGAAGGTATCTTTTTATCGTAAACGACATAGCTCACTGGTTCCGTACTATTCTAAAGAAAATGGCTTAGTTTTTTGCAATGATGTAAATGGATTAATGGCACAGCTTGGGCAAAATCATGTAGCTGCTGAATGGCGTTTATTTATTGATTCCTCAAAAAGTAGCTTGAAAGCAGTATTGTTGCATAATGGAAATGAGTTACCGTCCTTGCCTCTCGCTTATAGTGCTAATTTGAAAGAAACTTATGACGTTATGAAACTTTTATTAGAAAAAATTAAATACAGAGATCATAAATGGCCAGTTTGTGCAGATCTTAAAGTGGTTGCTTTGTTAACAGGCTTGCAGTCAGGCTATACAAAATATTGTTGTTTTCTTTGCGAGTGGGATAGCCGAGCTCAAGCTCAACATTTTATTAAAAAAGATTGGCCATTACGTCACTCTCTAGTAGTGGGCCAGAAAAACGTAAAATTTGAACCATTGGTTGAGCAAGATAAAATTATTTTGCCGGCATTGCACATCAAACTGGGGCTCATAAAAAATTTTGTGAAAAAAATAAGCAAAGAAGGTGCGGCTTTCCAGTTTCTCAAGCAAAAGTTTCCCAAGCTTAGTGACGCGAAAATTAAAGAGGGTGTTTTCGTAGGTCCAGACATAAAAAAGCTGATTCAAGATCCATCTTTTATATCTGCTCTCAATAATATTGAAAAACAAGCATGGAACGCTTTTGTCGATGTCACTAACAATTTCCTTGGTAACAAGAAATCTGAAGATTTTCGCGAAAAAATAAAAGTTTTATTGGACTGCTACTATAAAATGGGATGCAATATGTCACTTAAGTTGCATTTTCTTCACTCGCATTTGGACTTTTTCCCTGAAAATATGGGATCAGTCAGTGACGAACATGGCGAACGCTTTCACCAAGATGTTGTTGCATTTGAAAAGCGATTTCAAGGCAGATGGGAGCCTGCTATGCTCGCGGATTACTGTTGGAGCCTTATTAGAGAGACCCCTGCTACTGAGTACAAGAGAAAAGCCAGCCACTCCAAAAAAACTACGCCATTTCAATTAAAATTACAATAAAATTATGGAAAATTCGTGATTTCGGACATGGATGTTTATCTGGACATTGAGATGTGATGGTGTGTGTATATTTGCATATTTTTATTACTTTAGTGGCAAGAAATAGTAATCACATAATGCGACCTCAGATAAAATCAAAAGTTGAAAATTTGTTGAGTAGTGAGATATAAGGCAGGGGTGGCCAACCATTCGATCGCGATCGACCGGGCGATCTCGGCAGGTAATACAGGGTGTTAGGAGCACCACTTGATTTTTATTTTGACAACCTTAAATTGTTCGATAAATAAAGGCGACTTCTTGTAGCGATGCCGTAGCGCGTTCACATCGATACAGTCGCGACGCTGTAGCGCGTTAGAAGCGCGTTGGCTTCTTTTCTATAGCGTTTGCAAATACAACTGACGCGCGTTAGTAGCAATGTTGGCGATGTTGTCGCGCGCTTACGAAACTCGCGACAACATCGCTGCAAAAAGTCGCCGTGGGCGAGGCCTAACCCTCTGGCCACAGCTAACCGCGGCGCGAATTGCGGCGCGGTGTGAGGCGCGGCAAGCGGTGAGCGGCGAATACAAATGGTCGAAAACCTATGAAGTGTGCCACAGCTACCGGCGCGCGGCGTAGCGAATTGCGGTGCGACTTGCGGCGCGGTGAGAGACGCGCGGGGCGCGGCGGCTCGGGCGGCGCGTTGTGCGAGTGAAACAAATGCACTAGCGAGTATCGAGGTGGCCACAGCTCAGAGCGGCGCGCGCGGCGGCATCGGTGGACGGATTCGGTCATCGCGCGACCGAAACAAATAATTTTGTTTTTAACGCGCGTTCTTATAATTGAAAATGGATACAGAAGAATTCATTGCTGAAATACTGTGTAGACCAGCAATATGGATGTCTAAACATCCACATCATAAGTATAGGCACATAATTAAAAAAATGTGGGAAGAAATAAATCCTATTACCTATTTTTTACAAGTAGGCAATTTAATTAGATAAGTATGGCATTTTAACACAATGAATTTAATTTCGTAGATATTTACGGTTTCATTGATTGATACCTACGAGTTATTTGTGTATTCATGTATGAGAATTAGGTATTAGGTATGTAGGTACTTTAGCTATAGTCTACAGATTATTGAAATAATGTTTGAATTGATAGGGCCATTTTAATAGTTCGGCCGTTCTCTAAATACGTCCACCGCTGATGCCGCCGCGGTCGCAACTAGTCGAGCTGTGACATACCACCGCAAGTCGCGCCGCCCGCCGCGCCGCCCGCCGCGCCGTGCGCCGCACCGCCTGAAGCTGTGGCCAGGCCGTAAGGCCTGACGTTTTAACAATTAATGTTAAAGTAACATTCACACCTCCATAATAACTGACTATATCCGCAAACTTTAAGGACTTGCTCAGTAGACGAAACTGAACAACCTTCAACAAGATTTTTTTCAGGAAACGAAAAAAAATCGGCCTCGCCGTATCAACTGTCCTGTGTGTGTTTTTTTTTTCATTCCTTACACTCTGTATAGTCGACCTTGGTAAGCAAAAGCGTGTTTACTTTTCGGCCAAGAGCACTATGTAGCATACGGCAAATAGCTGTTATCAGCTACTGAATTCTTACCTTGTCGCTCCGTAACTTCTTGTTTCTCGAAAGAAAATCGCACTTATTCGACATAGGTTGCTCAAATTTTTGAGCTCGCTCGTTTTTTTATTCTAATTGTTAAATAAATTTTGTAATTGAATAAAGATATAATATTCCACAACTATCACACAAAATTGATGTTACCTCTTCTAGAGAGAAGGCCCAACCCCAGCAGTGGGAACATTAAAAAGGCTGCATATGCCTTAAATGATAAATTGATGAAATCAAAAAATAGAGGACTGAAAAAAAAGAATGAATGATTGAATGAGTTGATGAATGATTAATTGTTAGATTGATTTATTGATTCATTGTTGGATTGATTTATTGAGATTTTGTTTTGTGATACAGAGTCTTAGCCAGTAAACAGTAGATTGTAGGTCGACTCAAATTGGCCACCCCTGATATAAGGTAACGGAAAAACGCCAAGATATTTTCGCGGAAAAGTTCCCGAAAACTATATCAGTACGATAGCATAACTAACTTCGTTTGGCTGCGAATACGATATTAGAACGTCCATATCAATACGAATATACGATATGAAATACGTGCTTATATTTTTGTACGTTATCTATAAACACATCAGTTAGAAGATTAAATATATATAAATACAGTTATATTACAATCAATAGCGGATCTATTAGTAAAACAAAGAGTGCTTATATAAATGTTTACAGAAGATTTTACCTAAAATTCAGGATCCATTTATAAAATAAACAAAAACCCATCGGAGCGTATAATTTGAGCGAATGGTCAATTTTGTTAATGATTTGAGACTGATAAGTATTATCGTTTCTCGTCTTTTCTATACCTACTATCTATACTTAACAATATAGAGCTGAAGAGTTTTTGTTTGAACGCGGTAATCTCAGGTAGGTACTACTGAAACGAATTGAAAAATTATTTTAGTAGTGGAGAGATTATATCCTTCCTCAATAAAGTATAATATAAATATATCTATAATTTTTTGCTATAGGTATAATATCACGCGGCAACCCACGGGAGTGGGACAGTAACCAAAGACGTGGGTGAAACTGCGGGGGAGAGCTAGTATAGAATAAAGAATATTGCTAGGTCTGGGACTGTATTACTTAGTGTCAATATGATCCCGTCGTGAAAAAAGGATACTGCTATTCGTTCTGTATAGCTCTGTCTCCTTCTCGAATCGGTATCATGATAGTTTTAAGATGTCGTAGTCATAGTAACACAAAAGCGTTCACCAACAACACAACAGGCTGCCAAAACCGTCAACAAAAACAAGAAGTAACTAACAACAAAGCATTGTTTGAGAACCCAACAACCCAAGGGAATTATTAAGAAAATAAATTAACTTCGCCATATACTCGTAAAAGTACCTAAATCACAATTTGTAAATAAAGGAATGCCCCAAGATGGTATAAGAAAACTTTTCCTGAAAGTAATAAGTAAGGTGCTGTACCACAGATGTTGTGGTGTTTCATTTAATTCAATTTTAATTAAAAACGGGAATTTCCTAAAGAGAATATTTTGACTTGCGCACCTGCTACGTGACTTCATTTCACGTTTCTACCCAAACAAATATCAAAAGGCTAACGAGGAAAATAAATTCGTAATGTGTCATCTTTTAGTTCTATTTCGAGATATTTTTACTTACTGTAATCTCTTTCATCTGAGTCGGTATAGGAGCACTCACTCGCGTCTTTTTTCGTCGAAATGCAACAAAACATTTTAAATTTCGAACGATGCGGAGTGACCGCTTGACCGAGTAACGCTGACTGATTTGTAACTAAATTAACAAACAATCAATAGTCCATTCAAATGCAGAAGTCCGTTAGCCGAAAATGGCTATGGTATGTGACGTCACCGGAATACGTCACAATGCAAGTCACGAACTGTTAATAGAATCTGTTTAAGGATATAGTAACAACCAAATTGAATTCTCTGATATATTGTATAGAATTTAAAAAAAGTTGTACATTTTCATTTTATTAAATGCGCTAGCGATTTGCAGTTATTATATTTGTTTTTTTTTTAATGGAAGCGTTCTAGTTTTAGCCTTTAGAATTTGATTTCCAAAGCCGACATTATTAACCCCTAGCTGGCTGCGAACGTAGCATTATGAAGTTTGAAATAACCCTTCCGCGGGTTTTCCACGCGATATTGAATGCCGCGGAAATGTCTCATAAGTAGGTATATGCGATACTGAGGTATAATGACGTGGAAACTATTCAAAAGCACAAAGAGGAAAGGGGAGGGTTGATGGCACAGGCACTATTGGCGCAGTGGTTGAACGATTGGCTGCTGCGTTACATGTCGCGGGTTTGTTTTCTGCACGGAACCAATATTGGTATGGCTTATAGAATGATAGTTGTTCTGGGTCTCGGTGTCTTGTGTATGTGAGCTAACATGATACATGAGTAATTCCTAAAGTGAGACAGCGTTTTTCTTTCTTTTTTAAAATTGTTTTTAGGGTTCTGTAGTCTACTAGGAACCTTTATCACGTGTGCAAAATAATACAAAATAATATTCCAGATATTTACATGTGTTGTGTAGAACCATCTACTATCTACAGATTATATTCATCAAGTATAATGTGTGTACTGTGTGTTGAGTTACACCCGTGGGACTCTCTTGTAGCCCACTTCAATTAATTGAAGTAATCTCTTAGTCTTGCTCCGACCTAGTCTATTTTTAAACGGAACACACAGGTAACGGAAATCCTAGAGATTTGTGCAAAGGAACTACTTAATGTATGCCATTACGTGTGGTAGCTTATACAACCTCCAGAGAAAGAAAAAAGAGAACAATACACCACCCACATTACAATTATCGCTAATCGTTACCTACCCACTGTTTCGTGTAATTAAGGCCTCCAAACAAAGGGGATTATTTGAAGTAGTTACTTGATTGTTATTCGACCGCTTTCTTTCTTGAACAGTCCTCGAAATCACCTCTAAAAGTCCTCCAGAGCTTGAAAACAGTGATATTTTCTCACTACAAAAATGTTCTTAAGTGGACTTAAGCCTACTCCTATTTACCCCTTCTCAATATTTGTGTGAAACGCTAGTCATTATAGGGATGTCATGTGAGAGTCCGGTAGGTATTGTGATATCGAAAAGAGGTTTTTTTTTATATAGGTGGCGGACTGGCTTGTAAAATATTTAAGGATTGCATTTCTAGAATAGGTTTAATTTGTAGAAAGAAAAGAAGTGTGTTGTTTTTTCAGTGTTGAAGTGACTTTTATAATAAAATGTTGTATTGCGAGCAACGAAAAATATAGAAGTGTGCCGTCCCGTGTCATTTCCTTATAGATAGATCCCAGAAAGAAAGAAAACACGTTTATTTGGCACACAGGTACACAGTGTACACACAATGAGATAACAATTAGAATAATTATAGTATACAAACTTACGATGGATGCGTGACGCACAGGACCGGTCGTTGTGGCGACGCTTGGGGGAGGCCTATGTCCAGCAGTGGACGTCTTTCGGCTGATATGATGATGATGATGATGATGATACAAACTTAAACTTAGAATACATCTACATTGTATGTCTCACGGCTGCCCAATCCCAGTACGAAGTCTACCGTAAGCTGAGCTACGCGACAGTATCTATACTGAAAGTATATTTAACAGTAAAAAGAACTTAAAGCTTAGGAAATACGAAAGTCTTTTTACTAGAGGAAATACCGTAAGTCACACCCTCGCAATAAAACTGTACGCGGATATTGCTTGGAGGACAGTTCAGGTAGTGGGTAGTGCCACCTGTCACGTAGCACAGACTTCGGTACTACCAGGAGGGTAATAAATCGAGCCCCCATCATTTGTCACAATTACTTCCACCTTAGCTAGTCGCTTTTCTTTTATTCTTTTTAGGGTTCCGTAGCCAAAGGGTAAAACGGGAGTCTCAACTTAGACTCCGCTGTCTGATCGTTTTTCTGTCTGTCTGTCCGTCACCAAGCTGTATCTCATTAACCGTGAACGTCCTACACTGTCTAGCAGTTGAAATGTTCACAGATCATGTATTTCTGTTGTCGATATAACAACAAATACTAAAAACAGAATAAAATAAATATTTAAGTTGGGCTCCCATACAAAAAATAATAAAAAATTAAGCGGGCCTCCTATATAGCAAACGTGATTTTCCTGCCGTTTTTTGCTACGGATGGTACGGAACCCTTCGCGCGCGAGTTCGATTTGCACTTGGCCGGTTTTTTACCTACATATGTTCAAATTTCCTTGTAAATAAAATAAAAACACGTTATTTTCCCGCTGTGGACTGTTACGATTTTGTTTTCGCATTTACAATGAAAGTGGTATTTAGTTTCACCATTAGCGAGGTAGTGTAAAAGTAGTAGTGTGTAAATAGTAGTAGTATAGTAGTGTAGCTGTAGATAATGACGTATTTTTAAGCGGATCGTGGTCTTTTAATGCTTCGGAATCATTTAAACAAACCCGAGTTGAGTTTGGGAAATAGATCGGTCCCCGGAAAAAAGATTTTCTTTGCGCCTTCAGGCTGACAATGCGAACAAAATTTAGGATCACATTAGAACCCTTGACCCTGACTCCCTTCCTACTGGTTTAACACTTTCTGTGCGAGAATTCGTAGATTACAAGGACAACTTTTTATCTTGTTTTAAGGCTTTTTTATTACAAGGATAAGAAAAAACTATGTAGAAAACCCTTTGCGACAGGAAAATCATCTATTATGGTCGGTCCCGGCGCTGTCCATAGGAAGCGTCCCTTCATTTTATAATCCGTAAATAAATCACTTCTGTTTGTTCAGGACCACTTTTACAGATATGTTTTTACTTTTAAACCGGGTTTGGGAACAATGGCCGTCTCTATACTTTCCGTTTTCAGGGACACGTCAAAGTTTAGGGTCAAAACGGGTCCATTGTTCACATTCGGAAGTCCCTTAAAGTCAAGTCAGAAGTTTACGAGAATTACGTAAATGGCACGAGTGTATAAACTTGTGAACCTAGTTTCTTGTCAAATTGTCAAATGTAAGTGTCACCGCACACGGGCCACAAAAAAAAGCTTGAAGCCACTTCTAGTTTTTTTTTTTGTGGCGGCCAAAATGCCATGCCATTCGTTCATTAAATCCTTCTTCGGCAGAGTCCATTATGATACTGCACGCATGGCCACACGCTGATTCAGATTTTGTGGCCGCTTCTAGCTTTTTTTGTGGCCGCTTCTAGCTCTTTTTTGTGGCGAAGTTTTTTTTGTGGCGGTTTTTTTGTGGCCCGTGTGCAGGGTCACTAAGTAATTTTGAAACCATTTCCCGTACAACGGAGAAAGGGTTCTTGATAACATCGAAGTAGTATTGTGCTCGGCACTGTATGGTCATGTTAACTGATTAATTATATCTGGCTCAAAGAGACCCTTAGTTTGAAGTTTCTCGTTTGATGTAGCTAATGGAACAGGGTTCGTTATAATCAAATTCAGCCAATATGTAGTATCTAGATTACCTATACAACACTCCTTAAAGGTTAAAGCCATTTACAAGTTCAACAGTCTACGCGAGGTTAAATTAATCGTTTGGATCAATTTCAAGTAAATAATGGTCTACTTTTACTCAGAAGTCATGATATAACAACTAAAGAATTGTGTGGAAAAATGCACAGCTTTTATCTCGAACACAAAGTAACAAACAGATAAGTGGTCACAGTAGAACACCTATTTGTTTGCAAACTTGGCTCATTATGAAAATATTACCGCACAACTTTTAGTAATTATCATAAAAGATAATGACAACATCTACGTTTTATAGGGAATATTTATTTAATGATATAATTAAACAAATAAGATAACACTATACAAATGCGACGCTCGACTCAGAAACGATAACGAAGAGTTGCTATCTAACTTTTTGCAAGTAATAAGAAAATTCCATAATGTAGCAACACTTCCAACCCACACAGATCGAAGTAATAATGTTGAGCGGTAAAAGCTCAGTGGACAAAGAACCGCTTATCCATCATCCCGCGATTCATTGGTTTTATATCCATTTGGGTTTTAGAGCAAGCAATTTTGTGAGGAAAATGAGGTGGAAAATAACCTGAAGTGTCGGGGTCGGGGGGTCGATGCCTCTGTCTGCCGTTCCACCAGCAGCCACAACAAGGCATCCCGGGCTCCTCACTCCACCAACTGTTTAACTTTGTCTTCGCATTATTTCATACGACGAAGTTTCCCAACAAAACCCTATTCAAGCATTGTTCGTTGCAATAACTATTCTATTCAATACAACTCTACATTGTAACTGCTAGGAATCTGGTTTCTATGTTTATCTTGAACATTCATAAATTCTCCAACTATTTATTTTCATTGGAAATAAAACTTTTCCTTCAGAAAGTTTTTAATTTATCAGCTATATTATCCGCAAAGTTTTTAATATTCCTGCGAGTTTATTATTCCACATGTGTGGGACTGTTAATAGCTATATGCACTACGCTAGCTGACAGGCATACGACATACTAATTGCCACTTCACTTCACACGGATAAGGAAACTAAAGCGAATTAGTATCGGCATTGTCGAGGATAGCGGCACGGGACGCGCCCGCCCTCCGCCGCGTTCTGCGCTCAACTGCGGAATATGAATGAAGTCGATGAGGGTTTCTCATTTTCAGCGTCCAGAAAAAATTGCTAAATCCTCATGTTTATTGGGGTCCCGTGAAGGCCAGAAGGTTCAATGAGGGTACTTGTACCCTTCAGGATTGCGTATCAACTCAATTGCCAAAATATACTTCAATACCACGGATTATGGACAATAATGACGAAATAGTGTGCGATAGTAGCCAATTCACACCAGACCTAATCTCGCCGGGCCTTCAACGTTTGTCTTAATAATGGGGAGATATAGCGGTGTGGCAAGTTTGTTTATTAGTGAACCCTCCAATCGATTGCACGACTTTCCGAGCGTTATTTAAACATAAATTCTTTAGAAGACGAACGATATTTTACCAGTTACGAAGCTTTAATTGCTAAAGTTGTTCGATGTTAGATGGAAACAGTCACAATATTGTTAACTTTAGAAGGTCACAATCACAATACGAATGAATCGCAAAGTTGGCAGCGTTTGTTTGTTTCCTTTCGAAAAGGGTGGTTCCAAAAACAATATATTTTATCCCCTCTGGCAGTTTTATATCTAAATCAATCCTAATAAAACATGATTTCATGAGTTGTGGAAATGAGTAAAACAGAGCTTATTTATAAAGTAACAATACAAAGGCACATTTTCTAAAAAGCTGATGGAGTAGTGAATGCTGCAAGAGAGAGTGTTTTAAATTGAGTATATTTAAGCGGATTGCGTTGCAAATGAAGTAAAATGGCACCTCGGGAAGTTTAAAACTTTTCTCAAACAGATTTAAATTCCGGAAACTTTCTAAGAAACTGAGGGGAAATGTCAAACGTCTTAAAACGATGTTAGTGCTATCACAGGACATTCTTACTTGAGTTTAATTTTCTGGCAAGGAGACGACTTTATAAAGACTGATTACCGTTTATTATGAGGTCAATATTTTGATCCGGTGGCGGTGGATTAGGTGGACGACCAAGGGGGATTAGCAGCTACTCAGTTTTTGTTACTAGTACTGGACCAGGTTTTAGGGGTTTTAATGAGATACAAAATTTATGTAAATCACCCTTAAGCCAGTCAATTTACCTGTGTTTGTGGTAGTGGTGCTGTTGTAGGTAGATATTATGTGCATAAAACCTAAAAAGTGTTTGAGTTCCGAAAAAACCTAAAAAGTGTTTGAAAAAAAAAGCGGTACGGTTTCTTGGTCATGGGAGCGGAGCATCAGTAAACAACAAGTAATGTATAAACCAGGAATGTTATGCATATGCGTATTTGGATATAGAAATAATATTGTACCGATTTCGGATACGTATATGGATATGTAATTATATCGGATTATCCGCTAATTTAAGTTTTCTTTAATATTTGAATTTTAAAATTATAGAATTCAAACATAAACAGCAGTATTTAACTTTATTTGTCGGAATCTGTCGTTTAAAGTACCTACGCCTTTTTCCGGAACTATCCTAAACTTTTAAGTCGAAACCGATTTTTTATATATATGGATATCCCGTTTTGATTATGGTCATGGAGTTCCGTAACATCCTTCTATAATATGTAGTTTAAAGCTAGAACTACATTAAGCCGATGCACACGCGTAATATGGCTAAATTTTTAAGTAGAACGACGACGTCGTGTGGTGTTGATCAAGGGTAGCTCTACAAGTCTAGTTTTCATATAAAATGTATGGAGACCGATGCGCTCAGACCGGCATGTGTGGCACACGTGTGCGCAATGTAGTTCTGGCTTTATCAGTCTTGTAATGTTGCTACTGCTGGGACTCAGGCCTCCTGTCTAAGAGAAGAAATGGGACTGACCAAGGGCGGGTTATTGGATGTCACATATCTTTGAATTTTTGGTTCTAATGTTTGGCCTCATGCCGGTTTCCACACGATGTTTTCTTTCACCGTTTTGAGAGCAGTGGTGCTGAAATAAATAGCGCAAAGTAATGCGCCTGCCTGGGTTTGAACCCGCGACTTGCAACTCATAAGTCTGGGCTTTACCCACGGAGTAACTTACTCCGTGGCTTTACCACTGAGCACTACTGCTCTATACTAGGTGTAAACAAGAGATACTGCAGGAATACCGACGGTGTGTAAATTATAAATGACGTATGCCAGTGTAATGTAGCTAATAATCCCTTTGCGCCGATATCGTTCGGATTGCATTCGGCTGATTGCTGAATCATTAATTCTGTACGGTTCATGTTATGTGCTACAATATTGAGGACAGTAACTCAATTACAAAACCGATTCATAGTTTCGGTAGAGATGATTATAACGTTAAATGCCGTAACTAGTTAACTTCATTCATTCATCCTGAAATTTTCTGATTAAAAAAATTTAAAAATAAGTAGTAGGTACGAATATTTTGAAGTAAGTATGTAAAGTTTGGAATTGTAGAAGAGCTGGCGCGTAATGGAATGAAGAATGCAATAAAAAATGCACACTTGTGACTTGAAAATAGCGTTTCTTAATAAATTGTAGGGTAACATTTTAACTATGTTACATTCATTTAGCGAAAATGTTTCAAATATTTACTGTGACCTTGAAATGCAAAGAGCAACTGAAAGAAAACAGGTGAGTCAGGGGAAGTTTGACGCTCCTCGCTCCATGAGTTGAGGAAAAAGAAGCCCGCAGTCCTAGAATGCAAAGGGCAAATGAAGGACACGGGTGTGGTTTGAGTCAGTAAAAGTCTGACTCGTCCATGCACTCCACAGTAGGAGAATTCAGAAGTCAGAAGAAAAATTGGGGGTAGAGAAATAATTAAATACGCTGCTAGAGCGGAAGAACTTATTTGATGAATTCCACACTTCAAGAAAAGTAATCTCTAAAGAATATACCACATGAAGTAATCATACTAATCATTACCACCTCAACAATTATCTGATTAAATAATTATTGAGCTGAAATGTCTAAGTATGATTAAAATAATCTGAGACCGTGATATCTTCTCAGACATTTATATTATTATATTCTAAGATTAATATTATTCATTAGACATCGGAGGTCTAACAATTTTCATAAAATTTTCAGGATTCCCTAAAAGTTCTATTTTTATTTTATCTAAGTAGAATATTTATCATCTTGCTTAAATAAATATTATTTTGTGAAAAATTCTGTAAGAGCCAGATCTCGAGTTTCTGTTAACAACCTATAATTTATAATAATTATATTAAAATTGATATTAATATAGTCTTACCCAGGGAGGGTCGGTTTCAAATTTCCGATGGCTTTTTTAATTATACAATTTGGAGGGAAGGAAACAATTGCTTTAGCCTAATTATATTAATAAACGAACAATGATTAAAGTACCTAACTTTAATATTTTAATATACCAGCTCTATTGGCTTTATGTAATAACTGTAGTAAGTAAATATCGCCTGAATACATGTAACAGAATGCGAGCCGAGAATACAAAATGTGAGCTTTTATTAAGTTTCAAAATGTTATTTAGAAAGTAACATGTGCCTAGAATATTATATTTGTGGCCAGAATTGTTCAGAATAACCGAGACAAAAATGTTTAGGTAGGTACATAATGTTACATTTATTACAAATGCTTTATTTCCGCGTGGGTATGGGGTAGTTTCCAGGGTCAAAATAACTACATTTTATTTAGTTCGTATTTTAGATTATAAAAAAATATTGGACACGTATTTTTTCTTTTTTTGATTAAACAAAAAATAATGAAGATATAGCTCATTAAAGTTACGTGCCAATCTCAGTATTGCTACATTGAATAGCAATACTGATTGGGTTATCAAAGAGAAGCCCAGCCCTCTGGTCACGTGAAGAGTCGAATAGCTGTTCGATGATATCCCAAACAACTTAATGAGCACTCGGACCCCAAGGCTCTAGTGTTTCAACTCCAAACGGCTCAACAAATCCGGATAAGTTATGTAAATACTAGCTTCTACAATGGCTTCGTCCACATACAAGTAAAGTTTCTCCATACAAACTATAGACCCCCCCGTTTCATTCTCTTGGGTAGTGAATTAACCTAACCTTTTAAATTAGGAAGACGTAGCGTTGGAAGGCCTCCTACAAGATAGGCCGATGACCTGGTAAGGGTTGCGGGAATCCGATGGATATGAGACGCACAGGATCTTTCATTATGGGGACACTTGGGGGAGGCCCATGACCAAAAGTGGACGTCTTTCGACTAAAACGATGATGATGATGATGATGGGAGGTGAATATGGAGAAATCCTCTCTTAGTGCTCGCCTACGTGAAAAAGGAAGCTTGTGCAAAATTTCATGTTCCTAGTTCCAGTAGTTTCGGCTATGCGTTGAAATGTCAGTCAGTCGGTTTTTTTTTATACATATAGATAACAACCTTGCACGTGTTCTACAATATATTGATAATGAAGTCACCTATAGATAGGCTGGATAATTATTTATATCTAGGTAGGTTCTTATCTGGATTCGCAAATCAGTTCAATATTCGACAAGGTACCTTTATATATTGAACATTGATTTCTAATAACATTATGAACTTGGTATAATATCAAACAGTTATAGGAAGCGCTTTATTGCGTCTGTGAAGATCGTGGCGCGCGGTGCATCAATATTGACAAGCTTCCTCGCGATCTCGATGCCTTCAGGCACTTATACCGCTCCGAGTGGAACTTCAGTAATAAGACTACAAACACTACCGATATTATTATAGATAAATAGAGATATTCCATATTAAACGCTATAAAAAAAGTACAGTAGGAGCTTCACACTTATTCCTTTCCACTTTTAGTTTTAGTTACAAAAATATGTTATGGTATATCAATCACCGGAAGGGAATTGGTTGGCTATATTTAAATTGCTGCTTCTGTAAAAAAAAACTGGACTTGTCGTACAAAAAAGTTATAATCAGTATTTAATTATAATCTACGAGTGTAAAAGAAATAGTGTGTTCATAATTGAAACACTGCTTCCGCATTAAAAGTTCAGCTGATTAAAATTAGTGGATTTGGGGGACTTCGACTTCTTAGAAGAAAGTTGTTAATTTTCATGAGTTAAACCAAACATTGGTCATATTTTAGTCCAGTCCCATTTCCGTTATAGAGTATAACGGATATAGTTATAAGTAACTAAGAAAAAACCGTCGTCAAGAGTTAAACCAAACATTGGTAATATTTTAGTCCAGTCCCATTTCCGTTCTATAGAGTAAAGGATATTATAGTTATAGGCAACTGAGAAAAAAATCGTCGTTCGTCACGGTCGCGCGTTTGCATCGCTACAGTCGCGATGCTGTAGCGCTTTGGTATCGCTTCTGTAGCACGATGCAATTGCGACTAAAGCGCGTTAGTGTTGATACTTTTTGTAGCAAACGTGCGACAGCTTTGCTACAAAAAGTCACCGTAGGCGAGTGGCCTTAATCTTGATTAATAGGTGCAAATCACAGGTTTTATGAATGACACTGTTGCTAGACAGCGCTAAAACAATCCACTTCGATCAAGACCGTTAGATAACACACCTTTTCATGAGTATTTCTCATTCATCGTAATTTTTCACGCTATTGCATAAGGCATAAGTATATTAGCACTTCACTGCTAACCGGCAACAAATGGGGATGTTAATTGCTACGGCACTTGTTAAATATATCACTTACCGGTAGCTGAGCCACTGTTCACCACGTTGTTCGAAGCAGCGTTTGACGTCACTGGCTTAGGATTCGGGTTCGGTAACGAATTCGCTGACGACGTCGGCGAAGTCTTCACGCATGGCGACGTCGGTAATGATATAGGAGAGGATAATCTTAGCGGTGACGTAGGGGTGCCCAAATTGGACGGAAGTGACATCTTGGAATCCGACGATAGAAAGGAATTTACTTTTATGGATAGATCGGATTTGTCATCCGAAGGTTCGGGAGTACAGAGCACTGTGGGCAACGATATTTTTCTTGTTGATTTCTGCTCCCTTTCCGGTAAGTTGTCCATGGTACTCTGAAATCAAAGGCACGAATAAGTCTTAGGTTCACGTTTGAAAAGCCATAATTATGTAACTGACGTACACTGGTTTTTTAAATATGTATTACTAGAGTAAAATCAAATATGGTCAGGTCTATTTTTAGATTGTTCACATTGCGTGACGTAGAAGCATATGTTATTGTGATTATAAAAGCAGTAAGTGAAATACAACAGTCAGTCAGTACAAACCACAAACATAAAAAATATCAATGGTTTCTTTGTTCTTTTAACATTTAGGATAAATATCTTAAATCTAGTGTTCACAACAGTTTACATACTTTGCAGTTTTGTTTACCCCGCTAGAACAAAGCTGTGTAAATGTTTATTAACGTTTTTCAGTATTTTGTGCAGAAATGTTGGCCCAATTTCAAATACTGTATTGATTCGAAAACTTACAGACTTGTTCAAGGGTGAAATTGATGACAAAAAAGCTGATAGCACATTTAAAATGTATAAATACACTTAATCGTAAAAAATAAGTGATCCCAAAAAAAATTGAAAGTACTTTAAAATTAAAATTATTGAAGCTTATAGAAAAAATAAAACGACCCACAAAGATTCTCTAAAACACAACGAACGCCTTGTTTTAGAAAATCTTTCTTTTGTATTGTGAATATCGCAAAACAACGTGGTGTCTTGTAGGTACAAGGGTTTAAAAAAGACACAAAGTCACCTAAGGCCTGTTTTTCGATGTCCGAATAGCTTACTACTAGGTACTTTCTGAATAAATTCAAAAAGGGACAGAATTTCTATGGAACTATTTGCTTCTTCTTCTTTTCGTGTCGATGCTCTCAAACTATTCTTTTTCTGACCAATATTTGGCAACCTGTACGGCTCTATTGTTGGCCTCGTATAGATCCTGAAACAAGGTAATGCAGGATGGGCAGCACAGCAGGTGGCGCATGTCCTGTGGAGAGGCTTCACACTGGCACTGTGCTAGAAATAGGTCGAGGAAGCCCCATTTGGCCAGATTGCTTTTACAGCGGCCAATCTGGGTTCTATCTTCTAACTATTTGCTATGTACTCAAGTTGACAGGCCCGTATCGGGCAATTTCTGAATTAAATATTTGAATTTGAGTATTTTTTAAACTGTTCGCCTGAAAATCTGTCATTTGGCATTTAAGTAGGGTTTGAGTAGTTCTAACTCGAAATACCTACTCAATTCAGTAATCAGTCCTTAATTATTTATTGTTTAGGATTCTATTTGAATTCGAATCCGGTCTTTCTAATAATGGCCGACCATAAAGCCCTAAACAAGCTTTTAAAATAATTTGAGGCCTGTAACTGATTGACCACAAAACTAATACAGTCGTAAAAGTGTATTTTACTTCTTTATTTTAACTACACGAAAGTACACAGCAATAACAGAAAGTCGATTTCGATTAACCCTTCAGATACCGTCAATTAGAGACACAATAGTAAGACAATAGATGCGCGGCCACCGGTGGTCGCTTGGGAATTCATGAATTAAAAGCGTTCAAATTGTTCTATTATAGGTAGGTATCTACCTAATGCATTAGTGATTATTATAGTCAACAACTCAACATATTGAAAGGCACCTTCCCTTTTGCTTAACGAGACATTAATTAGGATATATTAAAAGCTTTTAAGGCCTCATATGAAACCTCTTTCGTGAAAGAATAATTTTAGAGCGCTCGTGAATTGAAGGTAAAATTAGCATTACATTTTACAATTTCTAAAAAACTTGAAGTCTTTTCGAAACTTGTAATAAAGAGTTTATTATTATTTACACGTCGTATATGATGCGAAAAACAAGTTTTAGGAGAACAAATAGTTCTCCTAAAGCTAATAGTAAAAACTAATAGTTTGGTACCATCTGTGGACCTAACCCCGAGTCAGAGCTCGAATTAGAAGTAGGTAAATTGGAACGAATTTATATGAAAATACTTAGCCCACACATGCTATTTATTTCATTTTAAGACTACTCATATCTTATGTGACAGACTGATGCTACTTGTGTTTGCCGAATTAATTTAGTTATACAAAAAATGATCGAATTTATGGTGCACTTATTTCACACGTTCTTGTTCGAGTATCTGAGTTGTTCTACATATTTCCAACAAGAAACTTTATTATTCATATCCCCTTTCTTTATCTAACCTTATAAGACTTGTGATTTCAATGTAATTTCAGGACTCCTCTGCAGATTTCACACTAATGACTGGATAATTGAACAGAAATGTTTCTATGTATGATGATTCACAAAAAATAAACGTGCCGATTAGGTATTTATAGTAAGACCAATGTCCAGCACAGTTCATCATTTATCATATTATTCGTCACACAATTGCGCCGTTTAGAAATAAAAAAAAGATATTAAAACGTCTATCGAGTAGTAGTAGTAGCCGGCAATGGCGGCAATGGATGGCGGCAACTCGGCACGCCAGTGAGGAGCCGTAGAGGAGGACGCCCGCCGCCGAGCCGCCAGTCGGCCCGCACTCGCACTACTGCGCCAGAGCGAGACGGCAGCACTGACGTACAGACAAGCTGATGTGTCCTCGGTTTATATCGCTCATTCATTGAGTTGAACAGTTCGTTGTATATGAGCGACACAGGCGTTGTCGCAGCTTGCTTGCCGTCAAAACTTCTAACATTGTTTTCAAATAAAGTGTGCAATAGCGGTAACAGTGATAGTTTCTAAGCGCAAAGTTTATAAATAGAAGTGATATAAAGTTAACGCAAACATGTCTACCGAGATAGACAAACCAGTGGGACTAAAACTTAGAGTGCTTCATACAGTGAGATTAATAATTTCGAGTATTGGGAGATTTTTCTTTAGTTTATATTATGGAACTGAGGGAGAGAAGATACCACCCATACACGATGATATCCTGAAACAACCAGCTGTTGTAGTAGCAAGAAAAATTCGGAACAAAGAGGTAAGTTTCAGTGATAATGTATAAATAACTTTAAGGGGTAAAGCAGAGAGTAAATATATTTGGTTGTCCCGTTAGGAAATAACTTGTTGTAAACAAACTAAACTTGTATTTGAAGAATACGAAGATATACAGTAAAAAACATCAATGTCTAAACAAACAAGAGCATGACAGCGGTTGACTCGGAAGTACATGTTTTAATGGCTAATGATGTAATATTTAGAGGAAGCATATGATGCAAGTAACCAGAGCGTGTTTCTACGTAACAAGGAAATCGTGCACCTACAAGTTTTCCAGTCGTTCTTAATTCGTAACACGTTTGTCAATTTTCCGAAGCAATATGTAGTTCAATGTCATGTTTACACAAACTGATAACAGTATCCATATGTGAATCGATTGCTGAACATTTAAAAATACAATTTTATAAACAAACCTTAATATCTCGAGCGAAAGGCACAGTCACAAAGTCCAAACTATAAAAAATATGACTCATTCATTATATCTACAGTTTTCTTATCTGGTATAGCAAAACGATTAGATTATTGAAAATTATCCTGTATATTTCCGTTGCTATGTCTGTGATGATTTCTAGCTTTTTCAGTTTTTTTAAAAAAAGGGTGACATTTGCTGTCCTGCTTAGTCATACGATTTACTAGCTTCTGCCAGTGGCTTTAACCGCGTTTTAAGAAATTCCCAAGTGAACGCAGATCCAAGATAAAAAGTAGATATCCCACAAGCAACAACAAACATAATATTAGTAATGTTTATCGGTTTTTCCACAACAGTCCAAGTTTTTTTCCGTCTATTTCGTTTTTATGGCCGTTTTACATACATATAGGTACATCCACGTGATATTGTTTATTCGATCGCCCTATTACTTAATGCCAGAACGTGTAGGCACCCAAACATCAAGTTCAAGTTATAACCTTGGCATTAAGTGACGCATACATAGTTGAAACTAGCCAAGCTTAGGGCATAAGCTTACATAATTCTAGAATGACTTTCGGAATAAATTATCTATCATAGAAAAATTGTTTTCATGTCAATTAGTTCGATATCTGGATTAATTCATGAATCCCCAAGCGACCACCGGTGGCCGCGCATCTATTGTCTTACTATTGTGTCTCTAATTGACGGTATCTGAAGGGTTAAGAATCTATAATTCCTTAGATAGCTAACTTTATTATTTATAATAATAAAGTATACTAGCTAACTTTATCCCTACTATCCCTACTATCCTACTAATATTATAAATGCGAAAGTTTGTATGTATGGATGGATGTATGGATGTTTGTTACTCTTTCACGCAAAAACTACTGAACGGATTTCAATGAAACTTGGTACACGAGTAGACCATATCCTAGAATAACACATAGGATACTTTTTATCCTGGTATTATGTACGCGGGTGAAGCCGCGGGCAAAAGCTAGTAATATTATAAATGCGAAAGTAACTTTGTCTGTTTGTCTGTTACGCTTTCACGCAAAAACTACTGAACGGATTTAGATCAAATTTGGTAGGTAGGTAGAAGAGACACTGGAATAACACATAGGCTACCTATAATTCCACTGCTGAGCACGGGTCTCTGCCCGCGCGATATAAACTGTAGTCCACCCGGGCGAAGCCGCGGGCGGAAAGCTAGTAATTAATTCATGAATCCCCAAGCGACCACCGGTGGCCGCGCATCTATTGTCTTACTATTGTGTCTCTAATTGACGGTATCTGAAGGGTTAATAATAATAAAGCTAGCTATAATTATTAATAATAATAAAGTGGGTAAATATCTAATAGCCTTTACATCATAAGGTGGTTATGACTCAAGTATTAGAGTCAACGGTACAAAAGGCTTTTGTCATGTTGTGAATAAAACCACTTTGCTTTGTCTCCATTATAATTCTGTCTAATCATAATAACATCGAAATTGATTAATGTTAATGAGGAAAAACAGGTTGTGGTTCTTGAGTTACAGGATAAGAATTATTTTTAGTGTATATGCTTTGTAATTTTGAACTGATATGAAAGAAAAGGGAGTTAGTGATAGCGTAACGAGTGACAGGACAGAATGGAAGAAAAAAACGTGTTGCGCCGACCCCAAATAAAACGGGACAAGAGCAGGAAAATGATGATGCTTTGTAATTTTGTTTAAAAAAATTAGATTAGTTTTGTCCAGGACTTCGTGCAATTTTATCATTAAGAAAATGTTTAGAACTTAAAACCATTTTACATTGTAGTTACCTTTCGTCTGAAGGTCAGAAGCTAAATGTTTAATTAGTGATTCCACGGAACAATGAAATTCTTGATAATCTTTCCCTGAATAGTAGCCAAGGCGTTAGCACTAAAGTTAAGAAAGCATCAAATACTAATTTGAACCAAAAGTGTAAAACGCACACCCTGGTAATACAATTTATAAATATTGATGAGGATTAGCTAAATAGCGATAGCATAGTCGACCACCGGTATTAGAAGTTGTCTGGGTTCAAGCTACCGGCGGTCAGAGCTTCAGGTAGGAACCTTTTGACAATACGAACCGTGTCTATACTGTTTTCTGAATCAAGCTCTTGATCCAGCCGTCTAATGAGAGCCTCCTAAGGTATTGGTCGAGGCTCGACTGGCTAATACGACTATCGGAACAATGATTGCCAAATCCACATCTACAACCTAACTTCGTATCAAGTTGATAGATAATAAAACTGCATTTTACTTCTAATTTCACATTTTAGTCTTTCAAACTTACATATTTATAACCGGTACCTATAGTACAAGTACAAATAAAATAAAAAACAGAACAAAGGAATCAACAGTGCAACAAAAAGAAAAGAAAACCGAATTCAAGTTAAAGCAAACAGCGGCAAAATACCCTAAGGATATAGGTAAACAACAATAACAAACTTCAGTGCAATCATCAGGAAACATAACACCCGATGTTGATTGATCAACTACGTAACATAAATAGTAATTCCGAGTTTAAATGGACTCACAATGCGGCACGAATTGGCTGTAAGCATCACGAACCGAATGAAACCGTGCGTTGGTACACTTGGTACTCGCTTTGTAAGTATGAATAAATATCATGAAAGAGTTTTTCGCTTTGCACCCAATCTTCTGGGGATAGACAAAAGACCTTTGAAGATATGAATGAGTTTTATAGCGTTCTTGAAAGTAGGGCAAGGGAAATATACGTGCTTTTGCTTAGAGTCATTTTTAAAGCAACTTCTGTCTTCGCACAGGTTTGTTGATTTAGTTTGATGTGGCATGGCAACTGAGTTTAGTTCAAAAACTATTCATACTCGTATCCATTACGAATATATCATGACTACAGTACTTAACTATTCAAAACAATAAACTGTTCAAATATCTTAAAGAAAGTTTACTTGTTATTTTATTATCTTTAAAATTTGTTTTCATTCAGTTCCAGTACAAAGCTGTGGGTAAAGTTTCAGCAAATTGAGAACGAAGCTTCGAACGTAAGCTGAAGATAATTGCGGTTAAGTACTGAACATTAAACTTGGTAATTATTTTGTAACGATTGCCAGGCCTTGGATCGAAGTGGCGACAGCTCGTCTTAATTCCTTACTTACAATTGTCGTTAGCGAAAACATTAAAAGTTTGGCTGAATAAGTTTTCTAATGATCTTTATTAAGGCGACAACGAAGACTTGATCAGTGTGTTAGTATGTCAAAGAATGCAGAACAATGATGAATGTAGCTATTTACTCTATTTATCTTGAAGAGTGATATGAAAGAAAAGGGATTTAGTGATAGCGTGACGAGTAACAGGACAGAATGGAAGAAAAAAACTTGTTGCGCCGACCCGAAATAAAACGGGACAAGGGCAGGAAGATGATGATGAGTGATATGAAATAAAAGGAAGTTAGTGATAGCATGACGGGTGATAGGATAGAATGGAAGAAAAAAACGTGTTGCGCCGACCCCAAATAACACGGGACAAGGGCAGGAAGATGATGATGATGATATATCTTATTACTTGAGGCATTACTCCATTTGAAAGGGTCTAAAGCCTACTGTCCATAAACGCGTAGATTTAGAGACGGGTATTCATCGTTATACATTTGGTGTATGCCTGCGTGACGCTTACATACAAAACTATGAAACTTTGTCGGCGAAACGGCAGCGTCGTGTTGGCATGACGTGTCTATGAAGTTATGCGGCGGTGGACAGTAGGCCATAGTTTTGTAAGCTTCACGCAGGCGTACACCAAGCGTATAGTGACAAATACGCGCCTATGAAGCTACGCGTCCGTGGACAGATGGCCTTAATAAAATTAAATAAAAGTAGGTTATCGAGCGTTGAAATTTGAAATCATAAATGTTGTCAATAATTTCTTGCTCTTTGACTGTATGTACCCAACAACATCGGTAGGTACTATTTCCATGATAAGCAACCAACACGGTCAATAGCACGTGTAACAAAACCCGTTTTTATAAAAAAAATAGCTCTTTTTAAGATTGTGAGTAGGTATAATACCTATTATTTTTATAAAAAGTAACTAAGTCGACTGTAGGAAATCCAAGGTCGGTTTGTTTGGATTATTACATTTATTTTATTATCACACTAGTTATGGCTAATGGTTTTACCCACCACCGCTATTGCTTAGCTTAGCGTTCCGAAGTTTTGTTTTGCTTGGCTTGTATCGGCTTGAAAAGAATCCCCAAGAGGTTGGCTATCGAAAGCTAAAAAAAAAATCTCAAATTCAATTTATATTTTCAGCGATTAGAGCTTTTAAACAAAAATAAAAAAATGCTCTTCAGCTTTTAATAGACTAGCTGACCAGTGCCTAGCTTACTTCGCTGACCTTTTTTATTGTTGATAGGTTTGCGCTTGACCGCTATCTCACCTGATGGAAAGCGACGATCCATTCGACGATAGAACGCGCTTACCAAGAAGAAACCTATTCACTCTTGACTTAAAGATTCCCGGGTTGTAGCTATCAGGAAACACAGACTCCGGGAAGGAATTCCGCTCCTTAGCTGTGGTTCAATGTGCTACAGCTAAGGCATGGAATTCCCTCCCGGAGTCGTTTCCTAGGTTATACCTAGAAGTCGTAAGTCAAGAGTGAATAAGCTACTTCTAGGCAAGCTTGTTCTATTGTCGACCACATCATCAAACGCGAGGCAAAGACCTGACTCACTTAGTGACTCATCAACACCCAGCCCAAACCCTTGAACCTAGAACGCTGAAATTTTGCACAGAACTTCCTTTTATGACGTATGCAAAGAATAAGAAAGGATTTTCTAAAACTTTATTCACTTCGTGAGGAGATGAAACGGGGGTACAAAGTTTGTATGGAGAAACCTAATATCGCGGGCGAAGCCGCTGGAAAAAGCCATCTTTAATACAAATTAAACAAATTTACAATCTTTACTTTTTTTGGGTTCCGCACCCAAAGGGTAAAAACGAGACCCTATTACTAAGATTTCGCTGGCTGTCCGTCCGTCTGTTACCAGGCTGTATCTTAAGAACTAGCGGCTAGACTGTTGAAATTTTCACAAATTACCTATGTATTTCTGTTGCCGCTATCAGTACAAATACTAAAAACAAAATAAAATAAATATTTAAGGGGGGCTCGCATACAACAAACGCGATTTTTTGCCGAATTTTCCTAAGAACGGTTCGTGCGTGAGTCCAACTCGCACTTGCCAGTTTTTTTTAATAATATTAAGTACTGTAGATTATTTAACTACGAGGCCTAACCATTAACGTATTTTTTTTTTTACAGATAACCAGCGTTGAAGTTATAGAAGCATGCATCAGGCGGATAAAAGATGTCAATTCCGCGCTCAATTGCTTCGTAGAAGATCGATTCGAAGCCGCATTACAGGAAGCCAGGGAGGCCGATGCCCTCGTACGGAATGGCTCGAAAACGGCGGCCGAACTGGAACAAGAGAAGCCCTTCTTGGGCGTCCCATTTACGACCAAAGACTGTATAGCTGTCAAAGGTAAGATAAGACTTAGAGCCTATATACATCCCATTTTATAAACGCGCTGTTGACGCGCGTCGCCGGACAGGGCGCTTTTATCTTATCGCACCTTTAGTGCAACAAAGTCACAAATAGCCAAACTGCAAAATCGAGCTAAGTATGCCAAATTATCTCTGAACCATGCCTGTACTTGGGGCACCAAAAACATCCGCGAAAGTATCTCAAAATTCTATTAGATGGCGCAGGTGTCTTTATGGTTATAGGCGGTTTTTCCATGTTGCGATTTCAGTTTTGGGGCGACAACGTTCCATTGGACAGTAGTGATTACAAAGTTTGTTTGATATTACAAAAAATTTGGAGCTACAAAGGCATTTGTTATAAATAATATAGCTTAAGTTAGAAAACTAAATAATTCCTGGTGCAACAAAGTCACAGTTCAGGACTCCTTTTTTTGTTCCTGGTGCAACAAAGTCACAATTCAGAACACTGTTTTTTGTTTTTGGTAATTCAATACAAGATTTTTACGTAAAACAATACTTAGCAAACAAAAAAAACAATAAATCTTTAAAGATTTCAAACCTACTATAAATAGTAATCCAGAAATGAGGAAATAAATGCGAAAAAAATAATTAAATGTCCTGTAAAATTTAAAAATGAGCTGTGACTTTGTGGCACTATGATCTACAGACTGCGTCTGACTCACATGCGCATCGCGACGTTGGTATCGCTACAATTGCGCGTCAAACGGCGCGTTTTAAAAGCGTGGTGTGCACAGGCACTTAAAAAAAGTATATAATAAGGTTTTACTCGAAGAAAACATTGGCTGTCATGCCATTGTTACAACTGATCTGTATCATCAATTTTCTGTCCCATTGCAACTTTTAATGATTACCTACTTGGTAACTTTATTACTGTTGTTTCAAAGATGTCTTGTATTGTCCGCCACCAGTTTAATTAAGATTTATATCTAATGAATAAGTGCCAAAGGGCCAATCTAATGAATAAGTATCTAAGAGACAATGTTGTAGATACAAATAACTGTTTTAAACAAAAAAAATTATAATTTAGGTGTCTTCGAGGCAAGAGTGATTAGGCTCTTAATAAACTAGTGCGCCTCACCATCAACGATTGCATCACTGCTTACCATCAGGTGGGATCGCAGTCAAGCACTAGTTTATATCAATTAAAAAAAAATTTAGATACAAACATCACCGTTTTTTTTAAAACAAAAAGTTCAGTAAAACGTTAGGTGTTACGTGAATTCTAATTTCAAGTTAATTGCTAACAGTTAATTGGCAATACATTATGGTAGCCAATTACCTAAGTGTACCTATGAAGTTAACTACTGTTTTTTATGTTCTACGATCACACAGTTACCTAATTGAAACGTATGGAATAGGTGTTTTTGAATAAGTTTTTTTTTTCAATTTATTTATATATAAAAGGACTAGCTTTTGCCCGTTTTGCGACTTTGCCCGCGTACATAACATATGTCACTCAGGAATAACACAGTTTTCTATCGTTGAAAAAATTTTAGCAATCGGACCAGTACCTACTTCCAGAGATTACGCCCTACGAACCAAAAACACAAAAAATCTAACTTTACCTCTTTATTATATTAGTGTAGATAAACTAATTCAAAGTCAAATATTTTTATTCCACATAGGCCTACATGGGCACTTAAAAACGTCAGAAGCTGATGCACGGTTTCAAATTGGTCGTTTCCTATGGAGAAGAACCTAACCAAAAAAGATAGGCTAACATATCAACGCACAACCAAAACTGATTAGGAGCGTGAAATTATGCACAAGGTTTCCTTATACGACGTAAGCGAGCACTAAAAGAGGATTATTAAAAATTACCCCCTAAAGGGATGAAATGGGGGTTCAATTTGTATCGAGAAACCTACTTTTACGCGGCCGAAGTCGCTGGCAGAAGCGAGGTAAATAATTCAACATCACAATAGATATCATTTTTCCTTAATTTGGTAATGTAATTACTCGTTTCAAATTGTTATTATATTCATGAATAATATTATAAACACATAGGTACATATAATTTAAAACTAACTATAAATTAATAATCATTACGACTAGAAAGGCTCAAGGACATCACAAGACCAATGTTCAGTATTTTTTTCCTACAGTGTGGTTGTAGTGTAGCTGATTCATTATTTACTGAGCCACTGACCACAACGACCGATCCAATCATTCTTGTCCTCGAAACTTAAGTAAAGTATACACGCACGAGGGAAGTGTAATCGTTTTAAAGGTAGAACTATATTGGGCATACATGGGCCATATACGCAATACAACAATAATTTTAGTATATGCGAAACCCGAAACACGTGTCTAGTATTTTTGTGCTGTTATGTTAGCAAAAAGACATAGTCACCGTCATTCAGGCGACGTCAACTGAGAGATTGTTTCGCACTTGCACCCAGCTGTTTGCTGTCGCCTAATGCCCGCTATGATCTGCCGTACCTAGTGTCGATTGTGTCCAACTTGTGACCTTTTTAAAGTTGTGAGAGTTGTGGAATGTTATTGTGGAATATTATTACTTAATGTTGTATATGGCGACTAGGCTTATAGAGCTACATTAGACACGTCACGCTACGCGACGCGACTCTATGCACAATAACGTATAGTACACCGACATTTCGCCAGTTACGTTTTAAATCCCATGTAGAAGGGAGCGAGCCTATCAAATCACAGGTCCTGATACCGGATTGTTCCTGAGAAATTATTATAAATATTAATGTTTTATCCTATATCTTCACTTTCAAGGTTTACACCACACGGCCGGTGTGGTTCTCCGCAAAGATGTGATCGCTGAAGAAGACAGCGACGTCGTCATGCTGCTAAGACAGAAGGGCGCCATCGTCATTGGACTCACGAATGTACCTGAATTCTGCATGTGGTAAGTCTAGGCTAGTCTTATAAATGTATAAACATGTTTCGTGACTGACGGACACAGCAGTCATAAATACTGTAGATGCAATTATGAAAGGTCAACGGAGAGAAATTGCGCAAAGGCCCGTTTTATTAACGTTTCCTGAATGCAGATTAGTAGAAAGGGCTGTATAAGTTTATATGCTTTAAAAGCATACAAATGATTAGATCTAACTATAAGAAACCAACATTCCGGAAGTAATCTCTAGAAACAGTGCTCAGTAGAATTATTTACTTATCCAAACATGTATTTAATATATTAAGGTGGTGCATCACGACACACATTTTCACTGCTTTTCATACAACCGCTCATAACTGATTATGACGTTATTACACATTTTTCATTAGATATTTTGGAAACACAGTATCTTGTGGATATTATCTAGGTTTCTAAAGAAACTAATTTCTAAATTTGTGTAAACCTAATCCTAACATCTGAAAATGTCCTATTTTGTATGAACACTTCATAATTTGCCTAAAAATTTAAAACAGTCAAAAAAGTAATTCTCTTGCAAATTTTATTAAAATTCTAAATGACGATAACTTTTTCCAAAAACTTTTAAGGGTTTAAAAAAAACAGCTATTTCCTGGAGCAAGTTTTGTGAAATTTTCGAGTAAATCTCGGAATTACCGAATACTAACAGAGTTTCCAGGCGTTATCTCTCTTTTTTTTCGTTGCCTTTTCGTCAAACATCACGTTGGATTGCATTAATTCATGAATCCCCAAGCGACCACCGGTGGCCGCGCATCTATTGTCTTACTATTGTGTCTCTAATTGACGGTATCTGAAGGGTTAAATGAAGTAACAAGCTTTTAAACCATTTTCGATGTTTACGATAAGCGAGTGGACAAGGACCCTCTTAATAATGCATTCTAGGCAAAATTATAAAGATGCATGAAATGTTCATTTTCCAGGTGGGAAACCCACAACCACATCCACGGCAGAACGAAAAATGCTTACAACACCACCAGAATTGTAGGAGGTTCGTCTGGCGGAGAAGGATGCTGCCAATCAGCTGCAGGCAGCGTGTTTGGCATAGGTAGGGACAGCTTACAGACCCGTGGTACAGACGTTTGTTTTCAAGATGTTTGTAAGCACTTTGCAAGCATATATTTGAATTTAGAATTCGAAATGATGATCAAATTTTTAAAAAACCAACTCTATAGAACACGGGACAAGGTTCTAATTTTATTACACATATACCATTACTATGTTTACCCACACTTTTTGTTTTCTTTTAATAATACAAGTAATCAATACCTAAGTAAAAATAACTTGAGCAGGTGCCATGGTGGCTATAGATTATTCTGAAACTATTTAATCTAAGATGCCATAAAAGCTATGTCTCGCCAATAGCTGTTGCTGATCCGTTCTTGTAGACTGTAACAATTTGATTTTTGCAAAGCTTAACACCAGTCTTATATTCCTCAAAGCTGTACCGTATAGTACATCCACATTTATTTATAAACATTTTTAAGACTCTATTGTTAGCACTGGGCTGAACCCAGATCTAGACTTCAATAGCTAAAAATTTTAAAAGGTAAAGCGTACAGACGTAGATACTGTTTATATGTATAGTAACGTCTCTTTGCAAAAGTAACTTTGCTTCAAGTCATAACCTAGTAACCTTAAACAGCAATGTAAAATCGATATATTTGTACAAGATGGCTTAATTCAGTCTTTTTTTTCTTTATGAGTGTAATACAATTTCTAATTTATGTTTAAAGGATCTGACATCGGTGGTTCGATAAGAATGCCGGCTTATTTCAACGGGATATTCGGTCACAAGCCGTCACGCAACATCGTGTCAAACAAAGGACAATACCCCATACCTGAGTCAGATTTACTAAATTCATTTTTGGGTAAGCAAAACCTTTATGGTTTCCTTTCGCACTAAAAGTCGCCCAGAAAAATATAGCAATACAGTATAACTATTCCAAGGTCAAATACACAGTAATGCGAGCGAAGGAGACGGCTACACGAGTGAGGGTTGACCCCGACTACCAGCCATCGTTGGCGCGAACTTATTACTTTGACGACGAGCAATCCGGTAACCGTCCGGACTGACCTCGATCGACGCACGCCTCATAAAGATGTCTCCCACTGTGTGCAAGAAGTCATTAGGTGACATCCCACTTCAAAAAAAAGTCCAATACATTAATTAACAATTAAATAATATATTTGTTCTGTAACTTGCAGGTATCGGTCCAATGACAAGACACGCGGTGGACTTGAAGCCTCTCACAAAAATTATAGCAGGTTATAACGCCAAAAAACTCAACTTAGATGAACCCGTCGATGTCAAAAAACTTAAGTACTACTATCAATTTAGCACGGAAGGTCCGCTAGTAGACCCTGTTGATCCAGAAATTATTACAGCGATGAAAATGGTAACGGAATTCTTGAAAAAACAATATCAAATTGACTCTGTAGAGAAGAAAATGCCGCTAATGCGCAAAGCGATGGCTATTTGGTTCTCAAACATGAAAGGTGCCAAGAGATTTGGCCATTGGATTATGGAGAAAGAGAGTGTTGGAAAGATCTTACTCGAAATGGTGAAGTGTATGTTTGGGCTCTCTGGAAATACGTTCATTGGTTTGATTACCTCTCTATTTGATTACGGAGGTGTGGAAATTGGGAGTGAGAAATACAAACACTATCTAAAACTACGTGAAGATCTAGAGAGGTCCTTTGCGAACTTGCTTGGGGATGACGGTGTTTTCTTATTCCCTACACACCCCACGACGGCGCCGTATCACAATGAACCGTTGATTCGAGCTTTCAACTTTTCATACACAGCTATTGTAAACTGTTTAGGTTTACCCTCAACAACGGTTCCATTAGGGTTAAGTAGTGAAGGTTTACCGATTGGAATCCAAGTGATCGCAAACCATAATCAGGATAGATTATGTTTTGCAGTAGCAGAAGAACTAGATCGAGCATTTGGAGGATGGGTAGAACCTCAAAATTCATGAATTTTGCATTTCTAGCATTTACTACTTATTATGATGTCACAATATATTTTATAATTTGTAATATATTTGTACAATGCCTTACATGTTTTTTATATATAAGAAACTCTACCCTTTGTCAGATAAAATAATGTTTACTTACATATAAATAATATATATTTTCTGATTATTTAAATAATTGTTAATGGTATTTTTATAGTACATATTAGATATGTTTAATCCTGGTGTGATATAGGTACCAGCTATTTATCAACCTAACACCTGGGAGCTGGGCACAGTTTTCGTACAATTAGCGTCATCTTTCCATAAATATAAGAAGGTAGAGAAGTAAAGGTTTTTTTTGTACTAATTTAGTACTCATTTTTATCTAATACGGGTAAATAATAATAATAATAAATAATAATAATAAATCATTTATTATCAGGCATCTTGACCCATAGATATATACCTTACAGACTAACATACATATAGAGTAAATACAAGTTGTCGTTAGTAAATAAGACTTAAATCTATGTTAGTAACACTTCACATCGCACTACGTTTACTTCGTGCTGTTCTGTTCTGTGTGTAAAAACAGCTATCAAGAATTGAGTCCATGGCGACTTTTTGTTGCGATGCTGTCGCGCGTTTCTAAGAGCGCGACAGCATCGCTACTAATGCGCGTTAGTCGCTTTTGTAAGCGCTAAAGATAAAATGCCTACGCGCTACAGCATTGCAACTGTAGCGATGCGAACGCGCTACAGCATCGCAACTGTAGCGATGCGAACGCGCTACAGCATCGCTGCAAAAAGTCGCCGTGGGCAATGGGCCTTACTGGCACAATATATTTTTTAGAGACAAAAAAGAAACAACATTAGATTACTGCTGAGATTTCAATAATATAAAGGACATAGACCAAGAAGGAGATGGCGGGACGACTTGGATGTCTTCCTTGGGAATTGGAAAGAAGTAGCTCAAAACCGGGAACATTGGAAGGAGTGGAGGGAGGCCTTTGCCCAGCAGTGGAACAATATGGGCTAGATATAATAATAATAATAATAAAAGGACATAGGAAACTATCTGCCCCACTTTTCGGACAGACGCAAGATACAAGTTATTTACATACTATACTTGTTTTAATGACTTATTTGTTTGGATTGAATGGCTATAAGACAGAATCCTCTTATGTTTATAACATAGTTTCTGGTTACTTCTCGATATCTCTTTTCGTCTAATAAGTACCTATTAATAAGGAAAAAATAAATAAAAATATTTACTAAAATATTCATTTGTATCATTTTATTAACTTGTACCTATCACTTGTGCATGTAATGTTTAGGATCATGAACACAGCTACACTTTCTTGAAGCGACTACCTTGAGACAATACTTTCAAGTAGGATTGTGCAATCATATCATCGCTTACCATCAGGTGAGATGGTGGTCAAACGCAAGTAAATATATAATAATTAAATCACACGCAATAATAAAAATAATAATTAAAAAAATACAATCCATAAAACCACGAAATTATAGTTACCATAAACTTTGTCAATCCACGAAATTATAGTTACCATAAACTTTGTCAATCCACGAAATTATAGTTACCATAAACATTGGCAATCCACGAAATTTTAATTACCATAAACATTGTCAATCGCAATTGACCATTTGGTACTCTGGTATGGTTATACCAAACAGAAAAGTTAGAAAAAAAATGCATGATTAATGTTAGAGCAACTATGATATATATAGATAGGTATGATATTTACAATATTGTTAATTATAGCACTGATCTATTTAAACTACAAAACAAGAGCACAAAAGTGACTCACGCTGTTTACTTGGCAATCTTCAAAGATCAGACCCACATATACATAAGTGACGAAAGACAATCTGGCACGCAAAACAAATAAAGCTACAGAAAATTTTGTTAAAAAAAAAACCAATTGATCAATGTAATTGATTCAAATTTTAATATTAATAAATTACTTTAACAAAGCACATCAGTAACTAACAACATTAACACAACAAATTATTCTGTGCCGGCGAGGCCGTAAATGATTTTTAATATTTCTTTCCTCTTGACAGAGGGGTTTATCTTGTCAAGCATCTCACAGCTGGCAATCTCTCCCGTCTCATGGGCGTGCCCAGCTAGCCTTTCAGCATTACATATGACGTGCACCCCACAGTCATAGCCGTTGCCTTGTTGTAAACAATCTTTGTTCACAAAGTTGATATTACCTGAAAATAGTTCAAAGCATAAGCATGATGAACAAGAAAATCATTAGATTTTTTTATTTAATACTTTTGATGACAAGAACATAAAATAATTCATGTGTGTATCCGCAACCCGCCCCCAGAGTCATTAATCATCTTTTTTTTTATAATGTATAGGCTCACGTTTGACCATTATCTCACCTAATGGTAAGCGATGACGATTATGATAGCTATGTAGCTAACATTGACTTGTGTTCATGCCCAATAAGTTTAACAATTTTTCTTAATAAACTAGTGCGATTCCTCATCAAAGATTGCATCACTGCTTACTATCAGGTGGAATTGCAGTCAAGCACTGGTTTCTATTATAAAAAAAAAGGTACGACTCTTATGCTGGGCAGTAACACCAAGATACTGCTGGCCTTCTTTGAGAAGCTGAGTGGTCTCACCTACATGCAAAATACGCACTCTAGATGAGTACCGGACACCAGTTATGAATTACGATTATTATGCAAAATCCTTGACATCAAAAGTAATAAACTGCAGCCTTGTAATAAATATTTATTTGTCCATGGTGATGTATGTAGTCTCATTTAATAATTACTACTGTAAATCATGATCAAAGAATTCATTTACAAGTGAATTCAAATAGAATTTAGAAAAATATCATACTGAATTTGATTACAAAAATTGATTACTCACCCTTAGATAGGTATGGTATAAGATGGCTTGCAAGTTCCCAAGCAGCTTTATGATTGCTCACATACGAGGAGTCCAGGTGGTAAAAACAGCTTTCAGGTTTTGAATAAACAAGAAGACTCCAGTGCGAGCCGCCGGCCATGTCTGGTGTATCATTATCATTTAGTGCAAAGAACACAAACTGTCTCTTACTTACACCGAGAGGTTCTAAAAATGTTGCAATTTCATCTTCTTGAACCATCTTTATACACTGAGTCACTTCTGGTGATACAAACAGTAATTCTTTTGCGTTTCTGAATATCTTTTTCTCTAAGTATTCAAAATAAAATGATATGATAGTATCATTCAGCCAGTACGGTCCAGACAATAGATTAATATCTGACTGATGAATTAATATACTATGGAAGCTTAATACAATTGAAGCTTTGGCCATTTTCAAGTTATTTTAACTTAATGATCTCCAGTAACATTCAAGCCTTTAACATTAATGCTGATATTATCTGGTAAGCAAGAAAAATAGAACTAAAATAAAATATATGCACTATAATATATTAACAAATTCAAGTGTCCGTCAACTTTTATAATACGTTTGAAAATAAAATTGTTTAAAAAAAATGTTTTTAATGTTGATTTGGTCTTCATTTTAGAAACTGCTGTCTTGTTTTCTATAAATAATATCAATAAAAATTAACATAAAATGTTAATTTAATTTAATTTTTAAATAAGGGGTTGACGTACACTAGTATTTAATGTATTTTTAATAGATTTTTGGTCACAAAATATGTAAACGAACTCACCATAGGCTGATATAGTGCGAAAGCATTTATTCGAGTCACAATTCGAGTAATTTAGATTATCACTAATATTTTGAAACTATTGTATTTCCATGCTGAGTTTTGTTAATTTAATAACGTTAAAATATTACAATCATACGCAATCGTTCATTTCATTGAGAAATTGGACGTCCGTCAAGTCAAACAAAAAAGAAAATCGAACTGTCATTCTGACAGATTGTGCGTTCAGTTCATAGTTGTGCATGAGTTGAGTGATACGTTTTGTTATTATACAGTATTTTCATAAAATGTACACTATGACACGGAGCACTGGTACAGGCGTACGTAGCTACCATCATATCAGCCGTATCGATGATACGGTTCACAGCTACTCTAACGAAAACCATGTCACAGTCAAATACTCCCATTTTCGAGGTCTACCATCTATACTAATAATAATATTATAAAGAGGTAAAATTTGTAAGTTTGTAAGTTTGTATGTAGGGTGTCTATCTCTGGAACTAATAATCCAATTCTAAAATTTTTTTAACTGGCAGAAAGCTACATTATTCCTGAGTGCTATAGGCTATAAATTGTTTCTATAGCATGTATATTAACCGAGCTATCACAACTTTTGTCTAGCAAGTCGGAAAAAAATACCTCATAAAACAGAATTATTTGCGTTCGCTGCCTAAACAGTTGCTTAAAATTAAAAACAATGTATGGCTACCTGGTTCGTCTTAATTATTTCTACAAAAAAGTCCGCGATACCATATCTCTATCTTTTATATTTTACCTTTTATACTTCTTTTATTGCATTAAAAATATTTTTTTTCGGCATACTTACGTTTGGTTGATTATTTGAGCAACAAAATATTAATTCTTATGACAATAAATTATTTCAGTATCACAAGAACATTACACAGATAAGATTTGCCATTTACAGCATATCAATTGGTCATACAGTTTCGGAGATAATATAAAATTACTAAAACGCCTATATAACTTTCATTGTGCAGACGTTTTACCTAATTTTTTTATTGTTTTTTTATGGTGGGCAAAAATCATCTTATGACAACCCCCGCCCTTGGGTGGAGCGGGAGATAGTGTCAGACTCTTACTGACTAAAAACTCACCCCGTTCCTTCTAGCCTTCAAACCAGGGCACGAGTTCCCTTTCGGATAACCCTGGACCCGGTAGGTTTCGACCCAGCTGGGCCTCTGCTGTTGCTGACAACTTCTTGAGGCGCGCGGGAACAGTGCGCGCCGTCGACGTCTTGGGCTCGGTCCATTACCGGACGATCGAACAGCAAGCTACCGATGGTTCGCCGTCCGCGAGCCCGCGTCTACGGTGGCCGGAAATCGGGATCGGAATCCCGGCGGCGGCGGCGGGGGCGCCGTTGCCTGATGCGGTCTGCCTCCTCCTTTTCTAGCATTACTGCTTCGCAGAACGAGGCGACCGCCTGCCATTCCTCCTCGCTAAGGACCATGGCTTCAACCAGAGCCCGGCGCGAGAGGTCTCCGCCGCCGATCGCCCCCACGAGGGCACGGCGATGGTCTGCCCAGGCAGGGCACACCTCGACTGTATGCTCCACCGTGTCCTCCGGGCGTTCCGCACAGTGGTGACACTCGGGCGTCTCTTCCGCTTTAATTCGGTGCAGGAACCTCCCGAACTTGCCATGTCCGGTGAAGACCTATGTCATGCGGAAGGTAAGGACGCCGTAAGGCCTTTCCAGCCACGCCTCAAAGAGGGGACTTACCGCCATAATTGTGGCGTTCCCAACGTTTTACCTATTTGCCCATAGATGGCGTTCTGCAATTACGTAATTTTTCTGAATCGCGGTGTTAAGACTTTCTGTGGATTAGTGTTAGTTGGAGTTCTTCTGTCAGTTGCTTATTGGTTTCGGTTGTTTCGTTTGTATGGTTGTTGTTGTTGATAGATACCTCATAATCGAAAATATCGTAATTTCTTTGTACGTTTGTTTTGTATGTTCGTAGTTTCGTACTTCGTTCTATCGTACGAGTAATAATCGATACGAGTTTTTCGATATTACGATTGTTTTGTTTTGTAAAGGCGGACGGTGTTCGAGTCGCTCTCCCCTTTGTTCATAATTATTTTCAAGTCTGTGCGTAGTTTGTTGAGAGCATGTCTAAAAGGAAATCTCAACTGTCCCGGCAGACATCATAGACAAGAGCCGCTCGAGTACGCCGTACGGAAGAATCTGCCGCTGAAAACGAGCAGCGCCTCTCGAGAAATAGAGAATATATTTCGCAAGCACGCGCTAGAGAATCTAGCTCCGAGCGCTCACAGCGCCTCGCTAGCCAAAATGTGAGGACGTCGCGGGCCCGTGCTCGAGAAACTAGCGCTGAACGTACGCACCGTCTATCTGAGTTAAGGCAGCATGTCTCTGAGACAAGGGATAGGGAGACTAGCGCTAAGCGCTCGCAGCGGCTTGGTAGGCAAAATGTCATAACATCGCAGGCCCGTGCTCGGGAATCTAGCGCTGAACGTGCGCAGCGTCTGAGATAGACGCTAGCCAAAATGTGAGGACGTCGCGGGCCCGTGCTCGAGAAACTAGCGCTGAACGTGCGCACCGTCTATCTGAGTTAAGCCAGCATGTCTCTGAAACAAGGGATAGGGAGACTAGCGCTGAGCGCTCGGAGCGACTCGCTAGGCAAAATGCCATAACATCGCAGGCCCGTGCTCAGGAATCTAGCGCTGAACGTGCGCAGCGTCTAATCGAGTGTAATCTTATTTTAAAACAAGAAATTTTCCGCGGACGAAGTCGCGGGCAGAAGCTAGTCCATTATAAACTAACTTAATCAAATATGATTGGGGCACCGCAAAGGTATACCGCCAATTAAATCCCATCATTTCCTTCTCGTATATCAAAAACAACTCAAGGCTTTGCTGAAGTTAGTTAAAAATCGATTCCATGTTTTTTTGATAGAGCCCATCTGGAGCTAGTTATGCCGACTTATGCCACAGCTAGTAGCCAAAGTGCTCATGGAAGTATTTTGCGACTTCAATGGCATCACCTGTCAGCCTGTCACCTGCCCACAATTTGGGAAAACTAATCTAAATCACTGTCGACTGCCAGGCCAGTGATACCTACGAAGAATAAGAAAGCTGCTCTTTACTTTTTTGAAGACACCCGCGCTTACGTCCCTCATCGGCTGATTGTTGTTCCAGTTATGACGTGGTAAATGGAATAAGAGTCAGCTAAGTAGCAACCTTATCATAGCTTACCTATACATATTTTTGATAACATGTTATTATCACATTTTTCACTCACAGAGAGAAGGCCTGACTCAGCTAATGAAGTACCGTAGTACCTATGTATGAAGTATACTATACCGTTATTTGTAAATAGTTCATTTGCGAAACCAGAAGGAACTCGCATCCTGCTGGACCCGGGATGACAACCTTAATGTTCTACATGTGCTTCTCTTATATGTACCTATAGGGGAATTATCACCTTATTTTTCTCTACGTGGGACGAGGCCTAACTACAGCATCCGGTAGATACTGGTTCACGGTGGAAGTTATCACGTACGCGATACGTACAGCTTCTGACACAAGTGAACCCTTCATCCAAACTCCAACCCTAGGGTCAGGGCCATCCATGCATGGTTACTGGGTAAAATGGGGGAATAGAAACAAAACTTCAAAGGGTACTTATTTTCTTGATATTTAAATGTTTTTTGCTGCATATAACTATATCAACTTATTAATTAATTGTTATTCTACAAAGTCGATACTTCATTGTTAGAGGCCGATAATATGATATCAAAGTGCAAAACCAAACCAAAGTTTTGTTTCTTTTCACCCCGTTTTACGGTATTTAAAGCCGAAAAAAATTACTTTTTTTACGATAGCCCGAACACGAAAAAGCTTAGCGCCTGCGTTGTATGTGCGTGAGGATGTCCGTTATCTTACGGTTACGGCCAAATCTCTCACGGTTACGGCCATATCTCTTAAGGTTACGGCCATATCTCTTACGCTCGTATTGCTGCTTCGCTGAAGGATGCGGCCGCTTCTCATTCCTCTAGTAGACTTCCACTGTACCTATGCTGTGTCCAGCGCGTTGCACCCTTGGGATCATTTTCGAAGGACAATTACTGGACGGTCGGACGGCGAGCTACATATTGCTCGCCGTCCACAAGCCCGCGCCTACGGTGGCCGGAAATCTGGATCAGAAACCCGACGGCGGCTGGGGCGCTGTTAGCGCCGTTGCCTGATGCGATCGGCCTCCTCCTTTGCTAGCTTTATTGCATCGCAGAAGGAGGCGACCACTTACCACTTCTCCTCGCTCCGGACCAACCGCCGCCGAGGCGCGAGAAAAAACTGCCGCCGATCGCCCCCACGAGGGTACGGCGATGTTCTGCTCAAGCGGGGCACACCTCCACTGTGTGTTCACCGGGCGTTCCGCACAGTAGAACGTATGGGTGTTACAATAACTGAATTTTGGACCTTGCCATAGAAACTGGTTTAAAAAAAATCTTAACTTAAAAAAAAGAAAAAAGTAATATTTAGGTATAACAAATTTTGGAAAAAAGGTGCCAAAAAATCAAAACTAATACCTAATTAAAATTATTTATTAAATAACTTCATTAACCACTAATTAATAATTGGTAACAATTATCCGAAATTAATAGTCATTGGAATTAAGGTGATACAGCAGAAAATAAATAGTGATTTGTGTATAACATTCACAAATGAAAAGCTTTAGGAGACGTCTAGTTAATAATTTAATAACAGTAAATCCACTCACAACATATCAAGAGTATACTCAAGGTATAGACTCCACACTGTATCTTGTACTCACATAATGTATTAACAGCTAAGAACATGATTGTGAACTACACTAAATGTATCTCGCAACTTAATATTGCAAAATACAATTGATGATACTGATTGGGCTAAAAAATAAGAAAGACATTCCATAAATAAAATGGAAAATTCCTCTTATTCCAGACAAAATTTTCCTATGTCTTCGTAAATTTACTTGGTAGCTTCTTTTAGGTAAGCGATGAGGTCAGCGCGCTCATTGGGCTTCTTCAGACCGGCGAACACCATTTTTGTGCCAGGGATGTATTTCTTGGGGTTCTCCAGGTACTCAAAGAGGGTGTCCTCACCCCATGAGATACCTATAAAAAAAAATTAGGATAAATAAAAAAAAAACAATTACATATATTTATTAACCCTTCAGATACCGTCAATTAGAGACACAATAGTAAGACAATAGATGCGCGGCCAACGGGTGTTGCTTGGGGATTCATGAATTAAATTAGATGAGGCTCATATTTTTAATATTTATTGTAGAATTATTACATAATTTTTGATAAAATGTCTGTTTATCATACAAGTAGAAGACTGATTGATAAGTGATAGCTAATCAAACATTGGTACTTCTTGGAAGTTGTGTCAGTGTGATATAGTGATTGTTTCCACGTGGCATTATATTCATCATACAATAAAGTGGACACTGACAATGGGACTTTGGCCATCATGTTATCAACTGTAGTAGGTACTAATAAATAATGTTAATTATTGTTGTAACTACTGTTCATCATCTTTCAAACTGCAATGACTCATTGCAAAATGCATCTTACTTTGATAAACATAAAGCACACCCTACTTTGCTAAAAAAAGTGGGTTTTTCAGACAAAAAGTTTGACAGGAAAATCTAAATTTGTGGTATTACCATACATAAATTCATATTCAGTATCACCAGAACCATTAACCAATTCAACCTGTGCCCAACTTTATGGATTTCTTATGTTATAATGATTTCATATCTCATGACAACTTGCATCAATCATCAGAATGAATGCTAAGAATGTAGAACTAAAAATAAGAAACTAACCCTTGGACTTGTTGGCATCTGAGTATGAGAAGCCAGCCGCCTGACCAGTCTTGCGGCCCCAGAACCCGTGTAGGTTGGGTCCTACTTTGTGCTTGCCACCGGCCTCAACCTGTAATAAAATATAGAAAAACTCAACATTAATACTGTAATATTTCTTTTTTGTCTTTAAATTACACATTGTGTACATGGTTAATTAGCAATAATACTGATAAAACATTTAAAAATCAGGATGTAATAGGAAAGAGTTTCCAATCTTCTTTAAAGACAAAAAAAAGTAAAACTGTTACATAGAGCTATTCCCAAGCAATTTTAAAAATGGAACCATGTGACTGTCATGTGTTCAGTTGTAAGTTGCTAAATGACACATGCATAGCTTCTATCACACGGACATAAAGGTCAAATTGCAATGACTCATTGGGAAATGCATTCTACTTTGATAGACATACAAAAATGTGGGGTTTTCCTGGCAAACAGTTTAACAGGAAAACTTAAATTACTCTGTAGAATTATTGAACATCTTTCCTTGGCAATTATTTTAAAATGCCATACCGTGCCAGAAATAAAGTTTCAATGTCATGAGCGACAATAGACAATGTCAATTGCATGGACAATTATATAGTACAGATAGAGGTAATAGTACTTACAGTGTGGCACTGTGCACATCTCTGGACAAAGATTTTCTTGCCATTCTCAGCATTACCAGCAGGGATTCCCATTTTACTAGAAATAAAGAACAGGAAAAGTTAGAATAAAATTCGGTTTTGAAAGAAATATGAGAAAAAGTAGCGTTTAACCCTTCAGATACCGTCAATTAGAGACACAATAGTAAGACAATAGATGCGCGGCCACCGGTGGTCGCTTGGGGATTCATGAATTAAATCAATCACAGTGAGGTTATGTTGAGATCATGATAAACTTATTACTCATGAACTTCAAGGTTATGATTCTAATGCTTCCTAGTTAGACTGAAATAATATTGTCTTTGGATTTTATGAAATAATTCTAGATTGTAATTAGTTAATTATTAGTAATTAAAATAAGTTATAAAACCGACCGGTAGGTTACAAGGAAAATGTGGATAAAATTAACTACCGTGCTCTAAGAGCTGAGTCTTGCAAATATTCACTTATAATATGTGAACTAAGCATTTAGGTGAAAAATAAGTAAGTAAATCATTAAATAGTTATTAATAAGTCTTATTCTGGAATTCGCGATGAGGAACTAGGTCAGGATCAATGTCAGTATCCCAGTTCCAAGGCACAAGGTGTCGTAATGTCAGATTACGTAAGTGCATGAAATAATAAATGTGGAGCAAATCACGAAAATGTTATGCATTGTGCTTATTGTAACAATCGTAGATTGTTCTGCAGTTAGTAAATGCACATTATAAACTTAAATTCACGAAACAGTAATCCGAAGTTAAAATTAACCGTCGGGTGTTTCACTCGATCAATACGAGCAATAAATAGGTAACGTTAATATTAAATAGTACATGACACAATATCAATGCCTCTAATACAGTAGATTCTTACTTACGGTTTTGTGTTTTTGAAAAATTTACAATTTAGCGCGACGTTCGCTCACCACAATTTGGACTACTTCAATGACGATTCGTTCGTAAAATCGTGACAGAACCGTGCGTGTACACTCACACGACAACGAATGAATGAACTGCGCGAATACTGCGAATAGTGTTGCCAGTTGGCTCACTGTGCCAGTTCGCCCCGGTCGATATTATCGCAAGCCTACGTAATCTGTGACGTTGGGCGAGCCCGCCATGAAAGTTCATTCACTTACCTATTATAAAAAAAAGTGACTAGATTTTAATTGCATTATATGCTTTCATAAAATTTTGGTCAAGTGCATATAAAAATTAAATGTTCTATTATATGTAATAAATGCGGAAATTGCTACATAATATGTACTTATTTGTTTAATAATTGATAAGATGTTTATAGTACCCACTTGTAGGTATTGCGTACGTTTGTCATACTCTGATGAAGTGATGATGACACTGATATAGTTATGTGACGTGCTTGGGTCGTGCTCTTGGGATGCTACCTACATTTCCTTGCGTCATCTTCGCCACCAAAGCTTCAGTAGTAACTAATAAATTTTTAAAGTCACTTAAATGGTTAAGGAGAGATAACGATGGGTCAGTGGTTCGTCTTAGGGATTGACTGTCATAACCTGAAGAGTCCATTTCTTTATGTTCAGCTATGCAAGTTTTACGGTTGTAGGTAGTGATGATGATAATTTAATTGTAAAGTTTGGTAAAGGGTTTTGCCTGTTCCGGTGGGCATAGGCGTAGCTACCAAGGGGCTAAGCGGGGCAGCGCCCCGGGGCCCCCAAGCTAGGGAGCCCCAAGTTTAGGGGCCCCAGGGCACTGCCTTGCCGAAACCTGATACGAACTAGCCAAAACTTCTTCCATCTTTTGAAGCAAAATAAAATAGGTTGCAAGACGACTTAAATCAAGTCATCTCGGCAAAAAATACAAATAAGTTGCCGACAAGTTTCAACATCTATTTGCTTGAAGGGATCCTCTATATTTGTTGTTTGTGGAGTGTTGTTGCCACCTCAAATTCTTTCAGACTTTTTAAACACCTTTTTGTTGATCGAACACTAAGTTGCGACAGTCACTGTCTCATTTTTGAATTTATGAGATAAAAACGTATGGGCTTCACCCACGTCTAGGATAATCCACGCTATGCCTCTGATTTTGGATATACTTACGCGTTTCCCTCAAACATTACCACAACGACAGCTGAGTGACTCGCGCCCAGCCGTTTCCTGTAGCACTCAATTAAGTCATCGGTCTACCTTACGAGAGGCCATCCAACAGTTAAATTAGGTTCTTAAATTGGAGAAACGAAGAACGTTTTTGAATGTACCTATATCTTTATGGGGAAGGCCAATGGCTACCAGCGGGACAGCATAGATAGGAGGAAGACCGAAGAGGAATTCGCCCAAGCCGCAAGCGAGGGTTTTATGGAGTCGAGTGCTGCAGTGACTTTCCGCGTCTATCAAATGATGTTTTTCAATACACTTACGATAAAATAAATATAGCGACTCGTGAGGGTCGCTTAAGCGACCCTCACGAGTCGCTGGTCAACCCAGTGTGTGTAGGTGTTAATACCCAGCCTGATACGATAAAAATAATCAATTGTGGCGGGGTGAAGTCGCGCACTTTTCCGGAGTAGTGTGGAAATTTGCGTTTTGAATATGTGTATTGAAAAGAACTCTGTTATTGGCAGGTAAACCTTCACCTGCCTGAAATTGGTCACAAACTGGAGCATGAGAGAAGAAACATTTTTACGACTGTATCATTACGATATGTTCAATATTATGGAGATAAGCCGTTTTCATATTAGGCGATAATGTAACGTCATGATATCGTGTGGCTAGTAGTTTTTAATTGACAATGTCGAGTTGAACTTAACTATCTAAGCGATAAACCACCGTGCAGTCTCTAGTACGAAATCGTACTTACAACTTATAGCAAGTAACATCGTACGTTAGAAAATGTATTTAATAAAACGACCAGTCCGCCGATATCGTGTTTTTATCGTTATCGCCTAATGCGAAAATGCCAATACTTGCATTCCAATTTTATCTTAAACGTCATTGGCATTGATGAAGGAAAACATCGTGACGAAAATCAATCTGGTATTAGTGTGAAATTGCCAACGGAGGTGGTGATTACCCAATGCTCGTAACTTTTCTGTTAGAGAAGAGGTATTTACCCTCCAGTGGTCTGGCGTCTGTTTGGTCGTACCTATATATACTTATTATTTTAAAATGTCTTGATTTATCTCGGGACAAGGTTCCCCATTGGATATCTTAATTAAAATTAAGTAAACATCGATCAGTGTTTTTTTATATAGGTAGGGCCAGGTCTCCGCAATCTTTAAGGGCTTGCTCAGTAGATGAAACTGAACAACCTTCTACAAGTTTTACGGCATCTCTATACAAACTGTCCAATCAAGTTTATAATCTTGTATGGAGAGTCCGATTATTTTTCTTTTTCTGAGCGCGCCTATAGAGTTTGCGGAAACCTGTCCCTTACACCCTGTACCTATACCTATCTTTATCTAATATAAGTGCACACACAAACAACTCCTGGTTGAAGTGATTGGACATTCAGTCCAATGCAGTTTTGACAAATAGACTAAAAACTGCATTAAAATCGTTTATCGCGTTCATACCGACAGCTTATTGATGCGGTGGGAAACTTTGTTTTATAATATAACCTGATAGCTGACTCTGCAAATGTTGTTCAGCTAGGTATATAAAATTATCAAAGAAAAATTTGGGGGTAGGGGGAGGGAGGCAAAAATTGTCTACGACCTATTCTCAGACCTATCAAATATAATCAAAAATAGAGATGACCTTAGTAAAGAGGAGTGGTCGAATAAGTAGGTACTTACTTAACATAATATTCCTGATTAGGTTATCTCTGGTGTGTGTGATTACTCATAATAATTGCAAAACCGTTAAGTGCTAATCTGATAATATGTTACAGTAAGTATTCGATAGCTTATCCATTGCTGTAGGTACTTTACCTAAATGACTGATTTAACAAAAAAGTAGAGACCACTTACAGGAAGACGCAATTTTGGAAGGCCTCCAACTAAGTGGACCAAGGACCTGGTCAGGGTCGCAGGAATCCGATGGATGCGTGGCGCACAGGAGCGGTCGCGTTGTGGCAACGCTTGGGGGAGGTCTATGTCCAACAGTGAACGTCTTTCGGCTGATATAATGATGATGATGATGAGAACAGTGGTGGTGTTTACAAGTTGTAGATCGCGGGATTCAAACCCAACCAGGCGCATTACTTTGTGTAATTTATTTTATCACCACTGCTCTCAAAACGGTGAAGGAAAACATCGTGAGGAAACCGGCATGTCCTAGAACCAAAAATTCGAAGACGTGACATTCACCAACCCGCACTGGGCCCGCGTGGTGGATTACGGCCCATTCCCTCTCCTAGAGAGAGGAGGCCTAAGTCCCAGCAGTGGGAACATTAAAAAGGCTGATGATGATGATGATGATGAGAGACCACTTACTGAGGAGCTAGCTTATGTTATTTTATAGAGAACTACGAGTATTTTCGACTAATGCTTTTCTATTTCTATTATTCCCTACAATCTATTTACCCCTGAGTTTGTTTCGGTGTTTCTTCTCAGGGTAGTCAGCTAGGAAACACCGGCCTCATCTAGCTTAAACAGATGAAAAAAAAAAAATTGACGTGTAAGTGTTTTTTTAAATCTATTTGCAAAAATAAATATCATTTATCACTATTAAAAAAAATCCATTAAATAATTGTAAGACAAAGCCACATGCCAATTACAGCTTTTACCTTTTAGTTGTTTATTAATTAAAATAATAACAGCTAGAGCTTTAGGTGCGTCAACTACGGGTATATAGTAGGTAGATAGTAGATAGTTAATTCATTAGTAGAGGTCGGAATCAGGTAGAGTTATTTATGTACTTGCAACGAAATGTTGATATTAAAGGGATGCACCTTGACATACATTTTCACTGTTTTTCATACAAACGCTCTTACGCGATTATGACGTTTTAACACATTTTTCATTAGATATTTTGGAAACACGGTATCTTGAGAGATATGCTTCTATTGAAATCAATTTATAAATTTGTTTAAAACTAATCCAGTAAAGACCTTTGAAAATCTGCCATTTTGCATGAACTTCAACACTTTATAATTCACTCTAACATATAATAATAATAGAAAAAATATAACAATAGAAGCAAATTATGTCAAGATATCATTTAAAATCTTGAAAAATAAGTTAAGAGTTTAAAAAAACACGTATTTTCTGGAACAAGTTTTGTAAAATATTCGAGTAAATCACAGAATTACCGAATGCTAACAGAGTTTTGAGCCGTTTGCTCTCTTGTTTCGCGTTGCCTTTTTGTCAAACATCGCGTTAGATTGGGTTAGATGAAGTAACAAGCTTTTAAACCATGCTCGATGTTGACGATAGGCGAGTAGAAAAGCAGCCTCTTAATATGGATTTTCTTCGATTTCTAATGGACAATTCCGTGTGTCCAACCATATTACAAATAAATACCTCAGAGATAAGATCAGAGAAGAGAAACGAAAAAAAAAATCGGCCTCTCTATACCAACTGTTCAATCTAGTTTTTAATTTTGTATGGTGAGGCTGATTTGGTTTCGTTTTCTGAAAAAAAGTCTTGTGGAAGGTTGTTTATTTAAACTTCATGTACAGTAGTGGTACATAGGCGGACTTAATGCAACAAGGCATTCTCTACCAGTCAACCTTTTGTGTTAAAAAAGACAACACTATGGTAGGTTTGCACAATAAACAAAGTCAGTTGTTGTTTAGTTTCGTCTACTGAGCAAGCCCTAAAAGTTTGTGGAGGTCTGTCCCTTACACCCTGTATATACATACCTACAGGGTGTAAGGGAGGGTTTAATTAAAGTTAACTATTTTTGTATTATTTTTAAAATTTTAATAGTACCTATTGTATCTTACATAAAATGGGTATGTCAATCATTAACCTTTTTTTTTCTTTCTTTTAATACAGCAGAGATGGATGAAAGATTTAAAAGTTCACTTGATAATTTATGTCAAATTATGCGTGGATAGGGTCAAAAGTTTCAACAGGTTAAGCTGAAAAAGTTAGGCGCAATAATTAACTTTTGTTGCATGAAAGCCAACATTAATGCACTAAAATTCGCTTAAGTCAAATCTTATAGAAACAACGAGAATAAAACCACAAATTGGTTGTACCTAATGTCACATTAGTCATTGTATAGAAAAATAAGTTTTCCTCGTTTGTGACCACACGGGCGGTAATTCAGTTTTATTACACATTGACATACCTACATTTTAACGTGATTAGCAGTTATACTCGTAACGACCGTGTACTTTCAATATACCGTAGATAATAGACCGCAGAATAACCAGAAACACAAAAGTTCGACTGATGAAGTGCTTGGTTTTTCCAATTTTTCTATATGGAGCTTTGACGTGGACGCTAAGGATGCGAGACCGTCGCAAGATTGACGCACTGGAAATGTGGTGCTGACAACGCATGCTTAGAATTTAGAATCCCATGGACCCCGCACCGAACCATATCGATCCTGAAAGAACTCGATATCAAAGAGAGATTATCGTCGTCTGTGCAAATACGAATTTGGTTCGTTTGGTGATGCAAGGGAAAGTCGAGGGCAAAAGATCTCGTGGACGCTCTCCAACCCGGTGGACAGACCTCATCGAAACCGTGACACACTGCGTAAATGAAGGCTCCCAAGCCACCAAACACAGAGCTGCATGGCGTCGTATCGCGAGAGAGGCGTTGGTGCGGGACTCGACCGAGACATGACCACGACCACTCTGTCAAGAGTGTACGACTGAGAAGAGAAGACCTTCAATATACATTATATTGAAGTTAATGATGGCTGCAGTAAAGAAGTAATTTTTTTTTAGATGGGAAAGTCATCTAATGACATCCCCCGCTCTTGGGCGGAGCGGGAGAAAATGTCAGACTTTTACTGACCAAAAACCCACTCCTGTTTCTGCTTTGCCATTGTGCTAGGGCCCTGGGGATCTCTTTTGCATCAGCCATAGTCCCAGTAGGCTTCGACCCCCTATGGTTGCTGAAAACTTCTAGAGGCGCGCGTGGAAAACTACGCGCCGTCGACGACCTGAGTTCGGTCCGGACAGTTGCCGGACGGTTGGACGGCGAGCTACCCTATGGTGGTGTTACTCATGAGTGTCGAAACGGAGGTAGAGGTAGGCTAAAAAGTTTGAAACAAGTCAATCAGTTTTTGTGTCATATCTATGAATGAACTGAAAAGAATTCCAACAAAAGTCTTATACTTCTTAAAGTGACTATGTCGAACGTTGTAGAGGTTTTTACGGTCGGGTTTTTGGCACTTTCGTCTTTTTTTCAAACAGATATTCTGGTGCATATGGTACAAGTTTCAATGATGTTGGGAAGTAATAGTATTTTTTAGGAACAACCCCTACACGAATAAAAAAGCATAACCTTGTATATTTCACGGTTTCGTTCGGCACTCGGCGATTCCTAAGAGTCCGTCCCCATCACTACGGCGCAGAGGGGTTCACTTTGTATGGGAGCGCAGAAAATATTATTTTATCTACTGAAATCAGGATTTATGCTACCCACTTATGCACTTCACGATCACTAATAAATACAATATTAGCCATTTCAGAATAGGAAATATTAATAGCGGCCGTCACTACTAAGTGGTATTATTTTCTTAAATAGATACTCGTTACTAAATAAAAATTGATATGTGGGTACCATATTTTTTTTTTTTTAGGGTTGGCAAAAATCATCCAATGGCAACCCCCGCTCTTGAGCGGAGCGGGAGATAGTGGCAGACTCTTACTAACCAAAAACCCAAGCCGTTCCTTCTAGCCTTCAATACAGGGCTCGAGCCCCCTTTCGGATTGCCCTGGCCCCAGTAGTCTTCAACCCGGCTGGACACCTGCTGTTGCTGACAACTCCTTGAGGCGCGTGGTGCAATACTTCAATCAATCAATTTGACTTTTTACTTATATAATAAAGACTCGGCAAGACGAATCATACGAGCCCAAACTCAATAGGGTTGTGTCGTTTAACTACCAAGTTCCTATAGCCACCTTCCGGTTCTATCATTAGATCAGCTCCCTGTCATAATAATTTTGCATTGTCATCTGATTTACACATGCATGCAAAATTTCAGCTCAATCGGTAACCGGGAAGTGGATCAAATTTAATTTACAAAATTTGATGACAGACAAACATCGTTACAGGTGAAACTAAATAAAAGCTTGTAATAAGAACAATCCGTGTCAGATAGCTAGGTATACAGTGGACAAAAAATTAGTTTCTTCCTGTTCCTGCATTTGCTACTTGACGATGTTGATTTAAATACGTGTTTTCCGGATTTTGGCTGGAATTTACGTTAAAACGCAACGTGACCATATTGAGAGCTCACATTTAATTGGGGCCGTCACTAGTCAAAAATAGTAATGAATAGGTAATAGTAGTAGTACTAAGTAGTAGCTTGAATCCTGGATGACTGTGCACTAACAATAGGGAAAACTAATCCACCGTCACAGTATTCGGTCTTAAATATAGGGGATGTCTGTACAGCAATCACTTAGTATCGAAGTTTCATAGAACGAGGGCGTTGTCAATAATTTGTGAATCGTTCCAAAATACAAAATGTCTCTCTCAGTTCCCTTGTTTTCGACTGATCGCACAAGAGTTGTAATGACAGGATTTGCTCCTTTCCTTAACCATAAAACGAACCCAAGTTGGGAAGCGGTGCAGTTAATGAAAGGTGACAAGATCGAAAAAAGATACAACATAACTCTCTTCCGAAAAGAAATTGCTGTGAGTTATGAAGCAGTGGATGACAAGGTCCCCCAGATGTGGGAGTGGTATCAACCTGACGTGAGTAGAACGTAGTAATTTACCATCGTTTAAGCTTCATCGTACTAGTTATTGCAAGGTATACATCACTTTGCATTAACTTGTACGAACAAACTAGTTTTGCACCAGCCGAAGATTAAAAGGATCTGCCCCCCTAGCCAAGTTACAACCGTTTCGCTTGAGTCGAACGCTTCGAGTTGACCTTGCCGCCAATTCTTTTGTTCTGACCATGTGACTGAGTGTTGAGATGACCTTTGAAGCTTTTTACTAGCGTTAACTATTGCAGATTAGCAACTTGGCTACGCCTGTTCTGCCGTCGTAATAGAAAACACAGTATCTTAACTTTCTGTGTTCTCACTTTTTTTCTATTAACTCGGGAACCAGAAGCGTTTATTTTTAAATCTAGTTCGCGAACCGAAATTTTTGCCACGCAGATCTCAGTCTCGTACGATTATAAAATTAAGTGAGAACACAGAAAGTTAAGATACTGTTTTTCTATTACGACGGCAGTGTTCTTTTACAGTCACATAACTGATGAAAGTGTGTCTTTTACAGTCACATAACTGATGAAACCTTTAATCATTTCCAGTTGACTATCCACGTTGGGTTACATGAAACAGCACAAAGCTTTGTGTTAGAGAAAAGGGCTCGCAAACGGGATTACATTTCGCTAACGGGATTTTCTAGCGTCATTGAGAACCCAGCTGGTGAGACTGACGTCGTCTATACTAACCTGGACGTTGACGCAATCTGCACAGAGTTCAATGGATGTAAACATAAGCTTCCTGACTCCAAGCTATACGCTAAATCATCGGAAGATGCAGGACTGTAAGTGTGTTGTGGGATATTATCTAACTCTTACCAGAACCCCTATAGCCAGCTTCATCGCATTAATCATATCATAAGCGGAACGATACGTTTCAAAATCGTAACCATTATAGTTGGAAGCAGTACAGAATAATATATTATCATATAAGTGTGTAATGTTAGTGATTACCGTTGAGGCGGTATTTAGACCCGAGCCATGGCGAGGGTCTTAAGAGAGCCGAAAACGGTAATCACTAATTACTCACGTGTATGATACACGTGAGTAATTAGTGATTACCGTTCTTTAACGTTTCGTTACGACGTTTTTCAATACACTTATGAAGAAAATAACTGTAGTAACTGTAGTAAGCTTTTATGGCGGTAAAAATTTGCTTTCACTTGCGCGCCCATTTTTTTTTTCTTTTCCTTGTGGGGGACGACCTGCGCCCATCCTGATACATTGAATCTAATAAGATTATGGCGGTGGAGAGGTTGAACAATAAGGTTTTAACCACATTATAGCACTAGTGCGTAATTGTAATCAAAATGTCACAGTTTGGTAACAAGCGCCATTATATACCTAAGTGCAGTGCAATAAGAGTCATTTTATGAGCAAGTGTATTGAAAAGGCCTTTGCCTAACTGTGAGACAGTACGGGATATTAAAACTAACGATAAAAAACCCTGGTCTATTTTTCATGAGGTGGTTACCTACATAATAGGCTGGCAGGCGAGTCGGCAGAAATCTGCGATCATAGAGTCCGAATATAGTTACTAAAACTCTTTTTGCTTACTTCGCTTATTATCCTGGCTTAAAAAAGTGAAACATTTAATTTAAAACCTCCTGATTCAGCCATAATTATCTATTGTTTTTTTTCTTACAGTTTTGTCTGCGAATATATTTATTACACGTCCCTGTGCCAAGAACAAACCCCTACACTATTCGTCCATGTTCCAATCGCGACATATTCATTTAAACAGCTTGCACAAGGACTGGAGCGCATCTTAGAATTATGTCTCAAACAGTTGCCTAAGTATAACGTTTGCAAGCATCCAACATTTTGGCAAAACTGTGTTTCAAAGAATCATCTTTGAAACATAGTTTTGACAAGATTTTCACTGAAGAATAGATGAAAATAAAGTCCGATTAAAATATCCTACGTTGGTGTTTTTTTTTTTATATCTATAATCGTTTTGCTAATTATTTTGAACTAGCTTTTACCTGCGGCTTCACCCGCGTTTATTAATATACTTTAGTATTTATCCCCTTTTCAACATAAAAAAAAATTAGCCTACGTCCGTCTCCAGGGTCCCAACTATCTCTGTACCAAAATTCATTAAAATCGGTTTTTCCATTTAGGCGTAGGTAAAGACGTAACAAACAAACAAATTCAATTTCGCTTTTATAATATTAGTAAAGATTAATTATAACAATGATAACAGTCAAATCTGTTTATTTAATCTGGTGTCTCCCAACGTCGCCTTTTGTTGATTAATTTTAATTTTATGATACCAAATGCCGAAATACATTGTTACACTAGGGGTGAAAGTTACTTATTTCGCCCCGAGAAGGAGTTGGCGGCCGAGCGTAGCGAGGTCGCTAATTCGAGGGACTAAATAAGTAAGTTTAACCCCGAGGTAAGCACTGTGCTTTTCATTACGAATACAAGAAGATAAACCTATTTTTTTTTTTAAATAATTTATCAGCTGTTAGTTGAAAGTAAAACTCCCTAGGGATGAAAAGTGTGATACTTTTTAGCCTGCTCCTCAGGCAAGTTTAGACCTACTTTCAGAGTACGAGTAATGAAAAATAACTTATTTATTTATTATATACTTTATTGTACACCATTACATATACAAAAAGAAATTAAAATTAAAACACATAGGTACATACAATAGGCGGCCTCTTCCAGGCAACCTGGAATGGACAGTAATTGCCTGGACAAGAAATGTTGCTGTCATTGGTTATAATATTGTTAGTTGGATCGATATTTGAATGTATTTTTTTTTTAATTTTCATAATTAAATACAAAACAGCGGCTGAAATATATAGTCTGGCGATTATAAGGTAAATTGCATATCTAATTTGTCTTCATTTATAGATTGTACATATGTCCGTTACGATTTATAGTAAAACTAAAGTTTGTTATCAAACTTTAGTTGTGTACCATTTATCACTCTATTAATTTTGTATGTTTATAAATAAAACAGCAGTGTTTAATTATCTTCCAATTCCTCGTTTGTGTGGCACGTATTAGTCTGTTTTTATCTGGCTTTTGAGGCCAGATGAATTGAGATAGATCATATGAATTAGATTTAATTTTATCACTGGGTACATCTTACATGAACGAGGTCTTTAAAAACCAATAATAAAGTATTATATATATTCGTAAGTAGTACGGAACCCTCGGTGTGTGTCTGACTATTCTAGTCACTACAATCCAGTCTCAATAGATTGGATTGTACCATTGCATTTCATTTTCTCAATAAAACCCTAATGGCAAAACCAAAGAAACTAATAAGAAAAGTAAAACTTTGAAAAAAGAGACTCGCAGAGAAATGGAGATTCGAGAATTTAAAAAATAATTCGGAGTTACAAACAAAAATACAAGAAAAACATATGCAACTGGTGGCCCGATAGTGAAACAGGCTTTGCGGATACCTCCACGCGTTTCCGAGATAAAGGATCTTGACAGACAAACGGACAACAAAATGTTCCTTAAGGGTATACGATATTCCAATCATATGTTGTATATCTAGTTATCTACTTAAATTGTGCGGTAACGTGTACGAGTAGGACACTGTTATCATTTAGATTGAGTTAATGGATTTGTGTTTACAGTATATTATATAATAATACTTAATGATAACGGAAATACATTTCAATACTAGGGACGTGTCCAATAATACCTGCTTATATAAAGTAGGTATATTCAAAAGTCAAGGCACACCCGAACACGTCAGTGGGCAGATATTTATTTATTCTACAACATTTTTTTTAGAACTACGTTAGACCGACGCACCATGTGTAGCACTCCTCATTTGTTCGTTGAACGACATCAAGTGAGGTCGCGTGGCGTGGATCTAGTGTAGCTCTACAAGTCTAGTTTGGAGATGGTTATGGAGACAGACGCGCCCAGATTGGCCTGTGTGGCACACGTGTGCGCAGTGTAGTTCTATCTTTATAAACCTGTCTGTGTTTTTTGATTGCTGCAATCTAAGTCAAGAGTGAATAGGTTACTTATAGGCGTGTTCCATCGGCTACCATAGATGACAAGCAATAGGTAGCTCATGGGCCAGCCATCTGGTAATCGTCCGAACGTACACTTCAGAGACGCCTGTAAAACAGTACCAATAGGGCCTAAGCTTACTGGGGCCACAGTTTTTTTTTTTGTCGACTGGTAAAATAATTTTTGACAAAATCCGCTCTTGGGTGGAGCGGGAGATAGTGTTAGACTCTTACTGACTAAACGACTTTTGAAAAGGAAACCCGTGATACTAGAACGCAAAGGAAAACCGTGATAGTGGTGATGATGAGGTCTTAAAACCAGACCTCATCATCACCACTATACTACACTACGCCAGCTTAACTCTGACACGCCTTCCCGCTACACCCTAAAGCGGGAGAGACCATTACATAATTTCCCACCTTAAAAAAAATTAGTTGCGGCCACCATCGGGTGCTAGGTGCCCTAGGTGGTCAAGGGTGAGCCTCTCAACAATAAAAAAACCTATAAAGTTAATTTCCATTTATTTTTAAGCAGTTGCTTGATTCAATGTTTCATAACGCTTGTCGCTGTCCAATTCATAAGAGAGATTTAAAATAATAATCCGGTAAGCGTAGCCTTGTCTTTAGTGGCTTTATAATGCTACCATCTCGCGGCTACAGTTTAATTTAGTTGTTGTTGGAGTGAATAGGCTCTTAATAAACTAGTGCGCTTCACCACCAACGATTGCATCACTGCTTACCATCAGGTGGGATCGCAGTCAAGTACTAGTTTATATCATATAAAAAAATAAATAATAATAATTTAATTAAAAGAACTGGTTCAAAGTAAAGAGCTAACTAAATTCCAGCATTATTCCCGGACGACTGTAGCGCTCTCTATTGATGTTTTATATCATTGATTCTATGTCGTGGTCTTGCCGTCTTGCCATTTTGCTGGGTTGTTGCCCTCAGTACATATTTTCAAACATCACTTTTCTGATTGTTTATTTTTTATTTACCGAAAATATTATTACAAACCACCCTTTAATATAATATATGCCTTTTTTAAAGTAGGAAATCATCCAAAGTGGAACAATCGTCTTGATTAAAAAAAGAAAAATTAATGAACTGAATTGTTTTTGATGTTTACGTCATCTCTTAGAAGTTTGGTTAACTTCTTGGGTATTTGAAGTACTGCAAAGCGAACAATGACAATAATTACGTCAGTACCAACTAGATGGCAGCTGTAGTATTCAAAGTTACGGCCTCAGATTGGACGGACGAATTTATAGTCTGTATTACTTATGGCTATGGCTACATACAGAATATAAATACCTAATATTTCTTACAGTGCGTTTCACTTAAGAAGTTCGTTTGCCATAATGTTGGCAATGCGGAAAAACAGTGTTGCAATATTTTTAGCAAATAAATTACTTAATATTAGGGAGATTAACTTATATTTCGTTCCTTTTAACAATTGCGTTTTTTTTTACTATATTTGAATAAAGTATAGGGCGCTGGGCTCCATTCCGATTGTCCTGCAATTCTTTCAAATACCGAAAACGTCATGTCACAATATCGTATCTCTCTATAACAACTTCCTTTGAGACCTGCTTTTTTTAAATAAAGTCCCATTCCTCTCATAATTCTCCAAAAAGTGCTGCAACTACCGTTAAAATCGATTTCGTTGCGCATTTCGGGGAATAATTTTGGTAGAGTAGGCAACTCTTTCCTTTTTCCCTTCTTTTTTGTAAAGACAGACAGGGGAGCCAACATTACGCCAAAGGAACGTTTTAATTCATGAATCCCCAAGCGACCACCGGTGGCCGCGCATCTATTGTCTTACTATTGTGTCTCTAATTGACGGTATCTGAAGGGTTAAGTGAAACGCACTGTAGATAAACATATTTGAATGTGGAATAAATTGGTGAAACAAATTAGTGTACTAAACGACCATAAAATATTGCACTTAACACCTTGTCCAGTCACTAGTGGAGCTAGTCACCAGTACTTGCTGGTCTAGAATAAATCTATTCTTTCTTAAAGAATAGAATAGAATAGAATAGAATAGAATAGAATAGAATAGAATAGAATAGAATAGAATAGAATAGAATAGAAATACTTTTATTCGGCTTTTTTTTTGTTATTTTTCTTCTTTTACTTTCGAAGAAAAAAAAGTAATCTATCATAAAAAGCTCTCAGCCCAAGAAGAGGTGGCAAGACGACCTAGGTGCTTATCACGAAGGTCAAAAGAATACTGTTAGGTTTTGAGACAGACATTTTGAATTTGAAAGTAATAAAAATAAATGATAACAGAAAAACACATTAAATCTTTATTTCAATATAATTCTTCAAGTAAGCGGCATTGAAAAAATAAATATTTTTTTATTTTAAGGGTATTCGAATAAAAAAAACAATGTAGCGTAGTCACGCTGCATAGTCATTACTACGAATTTCATGGACCTCGTAGACTCTCAAACGCATTGCTACGTGACTACGAAATTCGTAGCCGCGTGGCAATATCTTCGTAGCGCATAACGTAGCAATTTATTTTCCGATTTTAATTTACCTATCTTATGACATTGATCTTAAATTCTAATTGTTTTGGTTTTTAATAATGAAATTTTGTTTTTTTTTTTGTTGACGTATTATTTTATTGTGATTACTAGAATAGATTTTAAAATTAAGATACTTCATCCAAGTGTAACACCCGTATTAATAAAGAAGTACCTGATTACTTGAGGTTAGAATTCTTAATTATATAATCTCATACTATAGTGGAGTAACACACGTTACTTACTTGAGAAAATGCTCAAAAGACTCGATGCTAGGTGGTAGTTGTGGTTGTTTGTTGGCAGTTCTAACTTCAAGCAATTTCTTAACTATAGAATAGAAATCGTTTTTTAAGTAGTTACTTTTACTTATTTATAAAAACGGGTGTAAGTCCAGTTAGTTATACAACATATCGTTGATGATGGATAAGTTCTTAAGTTAAGTTAACTTAAAATATACCTATCTATAGAAGGTATATATTTGAAAATCTCAAAGAAAATAACGACTAAGAAAGAACAATAGATTTCGTAACCCATTCAAGATAATCGTTAGATATGCACTGTAGTATTTCTCATCTTTGTGATCGTTGCCGGTAAATTGCAGATCGTTCAGATTCAGAGGATTTTGACGAGGGTTCATCTCTACTGCGTGAAATTGATTTAATGTCGCGGTGTTTCCACAGCCTTTGTTAAAATATAGGTACACTTGTAGTTTTGAAATCACTGCTATCGTGATTTTAAATACACTAAATTATTTCATATTCAAGTGATTAGAAGTGACAGATTTTTATTTTAATAATGATTTATGGCCAACATTGAATGCGATCATAAATCATTTTTCAGGTTTAGAATTTCAGTAAGGGCTTTGCAAATGTATATGAATATGTATAAATTGTAATCTAACCACTAAATATACAAAAATAGGATACTACAGTGATGTGACATGAGAGAGCAGTGGTGGCCGAGTGGTAATGGCCCCGACTTACGAGTTGTAGGTCGCTGGTTCGAACCCAGCCAGGCGCATTACTTTGTGTAATTTATTTCATCACCACTGCTCTCAAAACGGTGAAGGAAAACATCGTGAGGAAACCGGCATGTCTTAGAACCAAAAATTCGACGACATGTGACATTCACCAACCCGCACTGGGCCTGCGTGGTGGATTATGGCCCATTCCCTCTCCTAGAAAGGAGGCCTGAGTCCCAGCAGTGGGAACTTTAAATGCTGATGATGAGGATACTAATTATGAAAAAATATCAAAATTTGTAGAAAAGCAAAAAAAAACTTAAACAAATATCTGTTACTGTCGCCAAGACCCTGCTTTTTGATGGCGACGCGTAGGGTTCCACGTGCGCCATAAGGAGATGTCAGCAAAACCGTAGGGGACCAGCAGGGTCGAAATCGTACCCTACTGGGGCCATGGGTTGTGCGAAAGAGAAACCCTAAGAAGGAATAGGAGTGGGTTTTAGTCAGTAAAAGTCTGACACGCCCACCCGCTCCAACCGAGGGCGGGAGATGTCATTGGATGATTTTCTACATTAAAAAAATCGGGTATCATGGCCTTTGACGTCAAAGACCATGTCGGACTTATCTTTCCTATTAGCAACATAATAACGAGGTTATTAAGTTATATCCTTTCATTTTTGTTTATCGGAGATGAAAAGTATTTAATTTAGCAAAAACAAAAAATGTATGCATATTCTCTATTCTTCTAACCTTCAGAGTATAAAAATGTAGACCTTACAGGTCTGATCGGTCTGATAGTGAAAGATTTCCAGTTGTCCGGAACATTCAACTGGATATACATATTTTTTTCCAATTGTTTCGCGATATTGTCAACAGGAATCGCAGGCAAGCTCAGCAACGCCGAATCTTCTAAATCGTTTTGATTTCCCCGGGGAAGTTAACCCCGTTATTGTTATAACGCATGTATTTCTGTGATGTGGACAATTTTGTTTGTTTGCAACCACAATATTGTTTCAACGCACGCACTCATGGCAGGTAAACCTTCATTCTCTTTGATATTTAGTAAATATAAACATCTACTTAATATTTAGTCCTAATTCACTACAAGTTTAAATTAACAAATGTCGGCCGCAAATGTTAATAGTCCTGAGAACAAATCTCAAAAACCTTAACATTAAAACAAAGGGACAGCTTTGTTTGGATTTTCGATTTAAATCGGCTTATGAAAAGTTTTTATTATACTTAAGTAAAGGACAGACTTTGTTAGGAAGCGTTTGGAATATTTTTCGGATTTTTGCGAGAGAAATTGTATAAAAGACTGGCAGTAAAATGCTGTCGTTCGGGCTTTGATTTTAGTCGTTCTGCGCCTGGCTGGTTCAATTTGGCGACGGGAACATTGGCAACCACAGTAGCTAGTTTCAGCGTGAACGAATCTTGTTCAAAGTACCTGAGCGGTCCGGGTATGCGGTTTGCGTTCAACCTCGTGAATGTTCGTGAAAATTCCGAGGAATTGCGTGCTGACAAGCGCCCGCGACTTTGATGCACCGAGCGCTGATTCCATTTTGTGTACTTGGGATTTTGTTTTCCGATTTTCCTTTACGCCTCTCTTTCGATTTGTTCTTTTATTGAGTATTGACAGGCGGGCTGTTGTTTTCGATTTGCGATTGTGTGTTGTTTGTGTTAGATATTTTGTGAGAGGTAGATGTAGCTTCAAATGTGATAAACTTGAGGTTACTTGGATTACCTTGTGGTTCAGCGTGCCTGACAAAGAAATTGTGATTATTAATTCATAATAAGTAATAATAATAATCATTGTTGACATACCCATTTCGCATGATGAGTACCTCGTGAAAACCGAAAAAGATAAATAAATCAAATACCTATATTGCCGATAACTTGGGCCCTGTTCCCAGTAACATACCATATTTAAATGCTTTTTTTTTTAAATTTTCTGTTGAAATACTTAAAAATATAATTTGAATAAACGGAACAATAATAAGATATTAATTTCAGTAGTAGATAGTCCATAATAATATATTTATTGTAAGTAACACAAAACCTTATAAAGGTATTGCCAGTATATACAAAGATATATATAATATATCTTTGTATATACTGGCAATACCTTATATGTATAAACAAACTGAAAAAAAAAAACAAATCCCAAAGTGATACCGCACCGAAGCACCAGTTTACATGCTACACCCTGGACGCGACCAGGCCGCTTTGTGTCGCATCCACGCGTCACATCGGCAAGTCCCAGAGGCCCACAAACACGCTAAAAAGGACAAGTTAATAACTTGGTAATTTTAGCGAGTTGCCAAACGTGTTGAATTTGGCCATTTTTGTTTATAACTATGACCTTTAGAGGTATGCAAAACAGAGTGTAAAATCCCCTTCGTTGAAAAGGGACGATCCTCCGACTAGACGGGTGTTATGTCTGGTTTAGGCCACTGCCCAAGAGATGATTTTAGCTTGCTGTATATGTTTAAATCGTACAGAGAGCTCGAATTGCGCGATGCAGAATTTCATAGTTTAGTTCACATGTGGCACCATAGATGTCGTTAGCGACCATTTATTGTTTCAGCCATTTTACGCACTGTTATCACGGCGTTAAGCTAGATAAATTAGGAGCAACAATTACAATAACTCCTGATGCTCAGTCACTGGCCATTAAATTAAAAATACATAGCCTAAGCTGGTTTAAGTGCAATTTATTGCTTGGCCTCGTAAGCTCTAATAACATAAACGGTCGTAAACAAATCTACTTTCAATGAGATATATGGGGAAATGTTTATTAATTCACATTATGGGTCCTCAATGGGGAGTCTTTCAGCGATAGAATTATCACGAGCTGTGAGAACGACCCTTGGTATAAGGTATATGTACCTCGTTATTAAGGATCGACAGTCCCCAAAGTTTTGGGTAAAGGTTGATGAATGAAAACGTTCATTATATATTTAGTGAAGGTTTTTCCTAACAAATATTGGAAATGATCTTGTGTTTTCATGAATTATTAATTTAGAAATTTTCTTTTAGATTAGTAAATGCTACTTATGATTGGTGATGAAATAATTAGATACATAGATAAAATCTTTGGTATATACGGTGGAAAATTTTGGAAAGGCGCCTGCATTTTTGGAAAAAAGACGAGGGAGTATGGATTTTTGACTGAAACCAAGCATATGGAAGGGATTTTCGTGACCTCTTAAAATGCCATATCACTCTCTATACAACGCCTGGCTCAGGCTCCTGTGTTTTGCTGTGCACAGCATCATCTTTACTGGTGTCACTTGGTGGGCGGATAGAGTACCTATCCAGAGAGCCCATGACCTTAGAGTCCTACTTACAATACATTTATTCCGAAACCCCATATATACCATTGTATATGGGGTTTCGGCGTTTAAGACGACAAGGAGGTTTCTTCCTCGACGCCTTCTACTGTGAGTGGGATCGGTGCACTCATGATCCCGCGCGGCGGCGTCCTTCTGGACTATCACGGTCTAAAATAAGAAACCCTTCTCTCAATTCTAGGTGTTCTCAAGGCTAGATTGAATAGGCTCGTAACAAACTAGTGCGCTCTTCATCATCAACGATTGCTTACCATTGGGTAGGATCGAAGTCAAACACTAGTTTATAGCGACACCAGCAACAAATAACGTTAATAACACAATTTTCATTGCACCTTTTAAGAAACAAGAATGTGATTGTATTTCAGCATTGCATCAAAACCGAGTTACAATGATATTTTTTGCTGTTGTCGATGTCATAAAAAAATCGAGTGTTTAAAGTCTACTTAATTTGACTGATCTGTTGATCTGGTGGTCAGTGGTTAGTGGCCCTGACAGCTATACCGGAGGTCGTGGATTCGATTCCCACCCAGGACAAATATTTGCGTGATGAGCACATGATTTGTTCTGTGTCTGGGTGAAATGTATTTTTTTTATAATGTTCGTATCTATTTAGAAATATATTTGAGTATGTTTATCAATTGTCTAGTACTCATAGCACAAGCTCTACTTAGTTTGAGTTGAGACAAAACGACTTGTTTTAGTAGTTGTAGGGATAAAAAAAAATACTGTACTGCAATTTGAACTAAATAATAAAAATGTTTATAACTTACACAAGTACACATCAAATATTTTTCCCAGTGAATAAGTACTTTATAAGCAGAGTAAGAATTTGTATAAATTGTTGCCGACGACGCAGCTATTAAGAGGTTTTAACTCAGGCTTTACGACGGGATCGTTTGATAATTGTCGGCAGTAAATTCACTTTCGCTATCTCTTTATCTAAGGTGTTCCTGTCCTGCTCTTCTAATTGTTTTTAAATCTTCCGAGTGTTTAATGGATACACGTATTGGGCGAGGATGTTTTGTTAGCAATTAGATGTACGTTCGTAGGTAGAGCCTAAACCATAAAAAATATTTATTATTTACTAGCTTCTGCCAGCGACTTCATACGCGGATCCTGTTGCTTATGCCAGCGACTACGGGGTCGTCAAAATCAAAGATCTGAAACGTCTGATGTCGAATTCTAAGAGCTCGGGGACTGGAAAACGACGTGATGCGCGAGACGATTCGAGACGTTCCAGATCTCTCCCTTCCACTTACGCGCGTGACAGTGTGCACACACCTTAGACATGGTGCCAATGTCTCCGTGTTCGATGTAATTAATAAATGGGTTATAGGAAAACGCGCTCCTTTCTTTATTCCCAAAAAGTGTTCCCATAGCGTGATCTAACTCGACGCCAACGCCATTTACGAAACGTTTAGAAAACGGAAACTGCATATTATTTACCCAAATATTATAGTATCTTAGCTATGTGCAGCGCCCCTTAGTGAACTCCACAGCTGGTGACGTACCTTATTATTTGCGGTTGCTACAGTAATCGGGTCTAGGGATTGAACCGCAAAATTAAGTTTGTTTTTATTGTATATACTTTTCCGGGATAAAAAGTACCCAGTGTGTTGCCCAGGATATTAAAGAATAATTATACCAAGTTTCATCGTAATCGGACCAGTAGTTTTTGTTTGTTTTTTCCGTTATACATGATTTCTGTGTAGCTTTAACCATTAAAGCTGCAAACGCGAAGGAAGCTTAAAAAATGGAGTAATTTCTCCCGTTTCCCCAACATGGGAAATGTTGGGGAAACGGGAGAAATTACTCCACTGCTCTGCTCCTATTGATCGTAGCGTGATGAAAAGTATACTATAACCTGCCCAGGAGTATGAAGAATGATTTTACCAAGTTTCGTTAAAATCCATCGAGTAGTTTTTGTTTCTATAAAGAACATACAGACAGACAGACAGACAAAAATTTTACTGTTTGCATTTTTGGCATCAGTATCGATCACTAATCACCCCCTGATAGTTATTTTGGAAATATATTTCATGTACAGAATTGACCTCTCTACAGATTTATTATAAGAATAGATATAGACTAGCTTTTGCCAACGGTTTCGGCCGCGTGAAAGTAGGTTTCTCCATAAAAACTTTTGACCTTAGTATCCCCGCACACGGGCCTCAGAAAAACGACGTTTCAAGCTTCTTTTTGAGGCCGCCTTCTTTGTGGCTCGTGTGTGACGGTGCCGCCAAAAAAACGCTTGAAGCCGCTTCAAGCTTCTCCGGCCACAAGCTGTCGCCCACTTCAGCTGTTTTTGCGGCAGTTTCTAGCTTTTTTGTGGTCCCTATAGTGTTTTTTTGAGGCCTGTGTGCATCGACAGTTAGAGGGTAAAAGGAAAATCTTTTCTTAGTGCTCACCTAAGACATAAAAGAAAAGCTTGTGCAAAATGTCACCCTCCTACTCCCAATAGCTTCGGCTGTGCGTTGATATGTCAGTCAGTCAGTCAGTTTCTCCTTTTATATACAAGTATATAGATAGCTTAGACATACTTACAGCTATCATTACAGACCAACCCAAAGAAAGATGATTCTTTGAGTGTTTCAAAAGTTGTCTTTGTAGTGTTTGCTTCGACATTCTTTTGTTTTTTGACATTCAATAAAAATTACACTGTTTCATTAGAAAGGCGGAAGTTTGTTAGTGTTTGAGTTTATGTATATCGGACGACTGAACCAATTCGGATGGAATTTGGGATGAAAAAAGTTGGGATCCTACGACTTTGTAGTATCAATGTCCTATAGTAGTCGCCCAGCTGGGTCGAAGCCTACTGGAGCTAGGGTCTGTTTCCGTAAGGGAAGCTTGGCCCCGGTATGAAAGGCAAGAAACAATGGGGTGGGTGTTTTAGTCAGTAAGTGACTGACACTAGCTCTCGCTTCGCCCAAGGGCGGGGATGTCATTTAGATGATTTTTACTCACCGAAAAAAGTATCTATGTTCTATTCCCAATAAGTATCTCTATACTTATTAGGAATAGGGCATTTACCTCTATTAACATGCTTAAACGAAACTTCTACTACTATTATTGGATTATGATCATATGATTGCCAAGATTTTGAATACAAGAACCGGCAAATTCTTCATACAATTTATTCTTAGGTAGTTCCTCATGTAGGTAATACCTAATAGTCCAATTTACCAAAAGACAAGCATGTCACCACGCACATTGTCTGTCTAACAATAGATGAACGGCTTGGCTGCCGTTGTGTCGTCGATATCGGCCAAGAAAGCCTCTGTATCCCACAAGATCCTATCTATTGATCGATATTGAGTTCGGTTTAAGATGAGGAAGACTCTGGTTAAAGGATTATTTATCAAGGCTGGTCTAAAAACTATTACGAAAGATGAAGACGGTTTTTTAAGGTCGGAAATCATCCAATGACTTCTCCCGCTCTAAGGCGAAACGGGAGCCGTGTCAGACTTTTGCTGACTAAAACTATACTTGTGTTCCTTCTTTGCGAGCTTTCTATAAACACGGGTTTCCCTTTCAAATGTCAACCCATGAACCCAACAGGAGGGGCCCATCTGGGTCGAAGCCTACCGGGGTCGGGGTTATCCGAAAGGAAACTAGAGCCCCGGTATGAAGGCTAGAAGGAACGGCGCGGGGTTTTTAGTCAGTAAGACTCTGACACTGTCTCCCGCTCCACCCAAGAGCGTGTTTCGTCAATGATGATTTTCCCCGACGACAGAAAAAAAAAAACCCATGAACCCAGTAGGCATCGATTCTGGTGTCTGCCCCTGCGGTTTGCTGACATCTGTTTGAGGTGCGCATAGAACACTAAGCGTGATCGACGACTTGGGCTATGTCCAGACGGTTAAAGGACGGTCGGACGGCGAGCTACCCATTGCTCGCCATCCACAAGCCCACGGTGACTGAAAATCGGGGTCGAGGTCCCGGCGGCTGGGTCGATGTTCGTTCACTAACGCGTGTGGCCGCTTCCTTCGCTTAAGATAGTGAAGGATGCGGTAAAAGATCGGGAGCTTTGATGCTATGGCGTGAATTGAATTAATATCTATTAGTAGTTAAGTCGTTGATTGATTAAGTTAGTTATATTAATCACTAACTGCCGCCCGTACTTCCACACGTGCAGTGCCGTAAGTAGGGCAGTGTCAGCGGTGCTCAGGCACACGGCGTAGGCCCTGGAAGGCCTACTTGTTATTGAGTACATAACATAGGTTGTAGACGTGCCCTACCAGGTGTATCAATTACATAGGTAACGAAAGGTACATTTCACGGATTTTTTTTATTTCAAATCATTTTACTTTTTACAAGCTTTTATTTAGTTTCACCTTTCCCGATGTTTGTTTGTCATCAAATCTTGCAAATTAAATTTGATCTACTTCCCGGCTACCGATTGAGCTGAAAAATCGCATGCATCTGTAAATCAGATGACAATGCAAAATTTTGATGACATGGAGCTTATCTGATGATGGAAACGGAGGGTGGCTATAGGAACTCGGTAGTTACACGACACAACCCCATCGAGTTTGGGCTCGTATGATCCGTCTTGACGAGTATTAATTATATTTAAAGTATTATACCGTGCTATAAAAGCTTGCTATGAAAAAAATATATTCATTAAAAACTTGTTATTGTTCGAGACGAGTAAAATTACAACTTTTTTAAGAGGAACAGTTACAGAAGATCGCTCGGGGCGTTTAAAAGGCTGGTTACGGCACTGTGCTCACTTGTTCGTATGTATGTACTTTGTACATTTATAAATCTTAGCCTATTAACTGATTCAGTTCAGTTGTGAAGAAGAAACATACTGTTACGTACGTAGGTAATTAAATGCCGATTTACCAATAAAGAACTTTATTTACCACAAACAATAAATAATTAGTCCAGTCAACAATAATCCAAATCACAGTTAGCACTAGAGTTCCGTTATACTATCGCCTCGGTCGTTAGATAAAATCACCTCGCACACTTAGGTAGATCGCTCTTGATCGCAGTCGAAATCAGAACTGACTCACTTCCGTTCGGGGGCTCGTATTTATACGCGGAGCAAAGCAAATTCTAGATACCGACGTCTCAGGATAGTTCCAGAACAATAGAGTCGCGTCGCGGGGCCATAAATCAATTTTATTGCTTTGTCCTTCGCGAGTCACTCACGCGAATTTCGACTCTATTGTGAATGGCGGAAAGTACCATTTCCCTTATCCACCTACAGATACCTACAGATTACATACCTACTAAATACTAGGTACAACAAGTACTTAAGACGGAATGTTCCAGATCTTGCCAGGCTAGGTAGGTACTTTGGTTCTAGAGCTTTCGAACAGTAATGCGTTTTAATTATTCGTTGCTACTCTTTAATTTGTTGGAGATATGACGTGTTGAAATTTTATCGACGTAACAGTGCCCCCCTCTTAGTCATGCTCGTCCCGAGCATTATTAGATCCGTGATACGGCGCCAATCTGTCCACATGGACAACCTTAGGCTTCCCTCTTAACCCTTTCTTAATGCGGTAGGTTACATCGTTAATCCTTTTTAGTACGGTGTAAGGTCCCTCCCATCGAGCTTGAAGTTTCGGCGACTTCCCTTTTCGTCGAAGCGGGTTGTGGAGCCAAACCAGTGCACCTTCCTCAAATCCCTGGGCGTTGGCATTACGGTCGTATCTCGTTTTCATTTTAACGCTGGTGTTCATGCTATTCTCACGTACTCGTTTATGCACTTCGTCCAATTGATCTTGAAGGTCACTTACGTAGTCCGTAACTGGCTTAGTCTTGTCAGGTGGCACGCCAGTTATGGCATCGACTGGAAGTCTCATTTCCCTGCCGAAATTCACTCTTGCTGGGGTATGTCCCGTGCTATCGTGCACTGCCGATCGGTACGACATCAGAAATAGTGGAATATACCGGTCCCAGTCTTTCTGATGGTCATCGACAACCTTAGCCAGATGATTCTCCAGGGTTTGGTTAAACCTTTCCACCATTCCGTCCGACTGAGGATGCGCCGGTGTTGTGCGTGTCTTATAAATTCCCAGAAGAGTACACATTTCCTGGAACAGCGCAGATTCGAAGTTACGGCCTTGATCGGAATGGATTTCCAAAGGTGCGCCATACCGACATACTACTTCCTCGACCACCTTCTTCGCCACTGTCGTCGCTTCCTGATTGGGTATGGCGAAGACTTCGGGCCACTTTGTGAAGTAGTCCTGGATCACCACTATGTACTTGTTTCCGTCATCCGTAACTGGGAAAGGTCCAGCGACGTCGATGGCAATGCGTTCCCAGGGGGCTCCCACATTGTACAGCTGAAGCCTGCCCCTGCTCCTAGTCTGTGGTCCTTTCACAGATGCGCACGCTGTACATTTCCGACACCATTGCTCTATGTCATCTCTACAATTGAGCCAGTAATACCGCTGTCTCACTTTCAGTAGAGTCTTCTTAATTCCCAGGTGTCCTCCAGAAGCACCATCGTGTATTTCTTGTAGCAGGGGGACCACTTCACATCGTGGTACTATCACTTGTGTGGTCACCTCCTTGCCATCGTTCGATTCCCATTTCCTACAAAGCACATCATTTTCTAGAACTAAACTGTCCCACTGTGCCCAGTAGCTCTTTGTGACGGGACTATGTGACGATACTTCACTCCACTGAGGCCTAGTTCCGTTACGCTTCCAGTCCAGTATAGGTCGGATATCGTCATCTTCTTCCTGGGACTTCTTGAAGTTGCCTTCAGTCCTAATTAAATTCACGTGTTCTCGGGCTTCATTCTGTTGGCAGTGTCTACAGTCCTCATTGTACGGACGTCGCGACAAGGCGTCAGCATTATTATGCCCTTTTCCACTGCGATGTTCCGTCACAAAGTTGAACTCCTGCAGCTGCTCGAGCCATCTTGCGACTTGGCCTTCAGGGTTTTTAAATTGTAGAAGCCATTTCAATGCAGCGTGATCCGTCCTTAACGTAAACTGCCTTCCTATGAGGTACTTGTGGAAATGCTGCAAGGTCTTTACCACAGCCAGCAGTTCTCGTCGAGTCACGCAGTAGTTCCTTTCTGGCTTTGAAAGTGCCTTACTGAAGTAAGCAATCACGACCTGTCTGTCACCTTGCACTTGTGACAACACTCCTCCAATTCCCGTGTTGCTGGCATCGGTATCAACGACAAATCTTCCGTCTCTGCTCGGATACCCCAGTATAGGCGCTTCACATAGCCGTTGCTTTAGCTCGTTGAATGCTGACTCACAGTTCTTGTCCCAGATAAAATCTCGTTTATCCTCAGTCAGCTGATGTAACGGTTTTGCAATGTCCGAAAAACTCATAACAAACCGTCTGTAGTATGTGCACAACCCTAGAAATGCACGTACTTCCGTTTTGTTCTTAGGAACCGGCCACTGTTGGACTGCTTTTATCTTCTCAGGGTCGGTTCTCACTCCATCGGCGGAAATTACATGTCCCAGGTAGCTGACCTCCTTCTTGAACAGGGCACACTTCTTTGGGCTTAGTTTTAGATTAGCCCCTCGAATCCTTGTGAACACTTTCTCCATGTTCCTTAGGTTTTCCTTGAAAGTGCGGCCCATTATAATGACGTCATCCAAATATACCAGACAGACGTCACCAAGAAGGCCAACCATGACTCTCTCCATGAGGCGTTCAAATGTCGCTGGAGCATTGCACAACCCAAAAGGCATGACGTTAAATTGCCACAGGCCGTTGCCAATACCCGTACTGAACGCTGTCTTTTCTTTATCTTTTTCGCTGATTTCCACTTGCCAATAGCCACTTTTCAAATCAATGGTTGAAAACCACTTCATACCACTGAGCATATCCAGCGTATCGTCTATCCTCGGCAAGGGATAACTGTCCTTCTTTGTTACATTATTCAGCATTCTATAGTCCACACAGAATCTTGTACTGCCGTCCTTCTTCTTCACCAGAACGACTGGAGAAGACCATGGGCTCGTAGAAGGCTCAATTATTCTGCTATCAGCCATGTCCTTTACCATTTCTGCTACCTCAGTTTCCTTAGCCCAGGGTATGCGGCGCGGTCTCTGTTTAATTGGTCTAGCATCACCTGTATCTATCTCATGCTTGACGAGACCTGTTCTTCCGCAGTCTTTTCCCGTTGCAAAAATATCTCGAAACCGTAGCAGAAATTCCCTGGCTTGCTGTAGTTCCGAAGCCGATAAATTGCTCTTAGAATTTTCCAGAAGTTGCTGGATGTGATCCGGTTCACCTTTTATTGCGTCTTGTTTCACTGAAGATGTATTGATTTGCCGGAGATAATTCACTCCTTCACATCTCCCAATAACACTGTTTTTCTTCAGTTGAACCTCTTCCTTTCCAAGGTTCACAATCCTTACCTTGGATCTCCCTTTCGTCATTACTAATGTTCTCGCGGTGATGAGCTCCGGGTACCGGCCAGTATCTTCAACCAAAACACATCTTGTTTGCCTGATTTTCTTAGGAAATTTTACTTCGACTAAGGTTTCTGTTCTTGGAGCCAGTGTAACATTCTTTAAACAATACAGGTTGCATGAGTTATTTCCTCGCAGGAAGACTTCTTGATCTGGGAACTTCAATACTCCCTTATCGATATCTAAAATACATCGGTTATTCCGCAGGAAGTCGAGACCCAGTATGCAATCGTCCGTAATATTCGCAATTAAAACAGGGTGGGTATACACTTGATCACCAATTTTTAACTCGATTTCTGTATCACCGAGGACGGAGACTGGCTGGCCGGTTGCTGTCTGAAGTTGGCAGGATGGAGACTTTCTTTGCCACAAAATGGTTCGTTTCAGCAACTCAGGTCTCACAATAGTTCGCGACGCCCCGGTGTCAACGGTAAAATTGCAAGCACTATGATTCAGCGTCCCTTCGACTATCAAACTGTTTCCGTCGTGAACTTGATTGATGGTGATGGTTGGGGCCTTCAGTTGACCAGCCAGCACCCGCCCCGCGGCCCTGGCGACTTTTGACTCCTCGTTAACTTGAGTTCCGGAGTCCACACTTCCCCTCTTCCTCTTGGGGCAATCGGTACGAATGTGCCCTTTTTCCCCACATCCGTAGCACGTCGGAATATAGCGGGACTTTGTCGAAGCAGAAGCCACCACTTCTCGGTGACGTGGCTGCGTTGTAGGCGAGACCACCACTTCCCGAACTCTGTGCGTACGAGAATCTTGTCGTACGGCTTCCACTTCCAAAGCGTGTGCCATCGCACTCTTAAAAGTCTGGTGGTGTCCGAGTCGCACCGTAGCCCTGACTTCAGGATCCCGTAGACCGTCGATGAATGCTTGCACCAGATTTACTTCCACCATCTCTGGTGTCATCGACATGTATGCACGCCGGACCAGTCGTTCGACCTCGACTCCCCATTGCTGGAGGCTCTCGTTCGACCTCTGCGTTCTCTCGCGAAGCTGTGCGCGGAAAACATGCTCAAGGTGCTTGTCACCATAGCGAGTGTCCAGTCCCTCCATGAGACGCTCCAGTGTCCTGCCGTCCGGAGGGAGGTTCTCTAGGACCAGCAGAGCGTCCCCTCGTAGAGCCAAAGTTAAAGCCGCAAAAGACTGCTTATCATCCCAGCGATTTGTTTCAACCAATGTCTCAAATTGGTACTTAAATGCCGTCCAGGAAGACGTGCCATCAAAACGCGGCACATCAAATTTTGCGGCCGATGCACAGGGGATGTGCGATGGTGAGCCAACAGCAACGGGTTCGCGTGCTTCGAGCTTGACAATTTTTTTATTGATGTCCAGCAGTCGATCTTCATGTCCATCAATTCTTGTTTCGAGGCTATCAGCTCGGGTGGAAACCTCCTTGACCTCTAAGGTGAGATTCTTTACCTTCTCGCCCAACGTGACGAGGCCTTGATCGATTTTGTCGAGAATCAGGTTCTGCTTGGCCTCTTGATCGCGGCGAGCGGCTTCTTGATTAGCCGCGATTAGGTCCTGAAGCTTGCGCTGGTTGGCCTCCATACTAGCTTGCATGGCGGCCAACACCGCAGCGAGGTTCAATTCCGAGGATGGTCCTGTTGGCACCTCAACAGCTGCCGTTGCTCCCATACCAGCCTGATCTTCCTCCTCCATACGATGACGCGCAGCATCCATCTCTGCTTGCCTCCTTGTTCGTGGTCGCTGTTCGTCGTCCTTCTGTGGTAACGGCATCCCACTTCTGACACCAATTGTTACGTACGTAGGTAATTAAATGCCGATTTACCAATAAAGAACTTTATTTACCACAAACAATAAATAATTAGTCCAGTCAACAATAATCCAAATCACAGTTAGCACTAGAGTTCCGTTATACTATCGCCTCGGTCGTTAGATAAAATCACCTCGCACACTTAGGTAGATCGCTCTTGATCGCAGTCGAAATCAGAACTGACTCACTTCCGTTCGGGGGCTCGTATTTATACGCGGAGCAAAGCAAATTCTAGATACCGACGTCTCAGGATAGTTCCAGAACAATAGAGTCGCGTCGCGGGGCCATAAATCAATTTTATTGCTTTGTCCTTCGCGAGTCACTCACGCGAATTTCGACTCTATTGTGAATGGCGGAAAGTACCATTTCCCTTATCCACCTACAGATACCTACAGATTACATACCTACTAAATACTAGGTACAACAAGTACTTAAGACGGAATGTTCCAGATCTTGCCAGGCTAGGTAGGTACTTTGGTTCTAGAGCTTTCGAACAGTAATGCGTTTTAATTATTCGTTGCTACTCTTTAATTTGTTGGAGATATGACGTGTTGAAATTTTATCGACGTAACAATACATATGATTGTATAACATACAACCAAGTTAATATCAGTAAGTCCCCTCTTTGAGGCGTGGCTGGAAAGACCTCACGGCGTCCTTATCTTTCGCATGACGCAGGTCCTAACCGGACATGGCACGTTCGGGAGGTCCCTGCACCGGATTCAAGCGGAAGAGACGCCCGGGTGTCGTCACTGTGTGGAACGCCCGGAGGACACGGTGGAGCTCACAGTCAAGGTGTGCCTTGCTTGGGCGGAACATTGCCATGCCCTCGTGGGGGCGATCGGCGGCGGAGACCTCACGCGCTGGGCCTTAGTTCAGGCCATGGTCCAGAGCGAAGAGTAATGCTAGTAATGCTCCTTCTGCGAAGCAGTAATGCTAGCAAAGGAAGAGGCCGACCGCCGTAGTGAACAGAACAGTGAGCCATGGATAGCTCGCCGTCCGACCGCCCGGTAACTGTCCGGACCGAGCCCAAGACGTCGAAATCGCGCACTGTTTTCCCGCGCCTCAAGGAGTTGTCAGCAGCAGGAGGGGCCCAGCTGGGTCGAAGCCTACTGGGGACAGGGTTGTCCGAAAGGGAGCTCGTGCCCCGGTATGAAGGCTAGAAGGAGCGGCGCGGGGTTTTTAGTCAGTAAGAGTCTGACACTATTTCCCGCTCCACGCAAGAGCGGGTTTTGTCAATTATGATTTTCCCCGTCGACAAAAAAAAAACCTAGTTAATATAAACTTCTGCCAGAGGTCTTACCCGCAAGGAAGTAGAAAGTTATGCCAAAGAATATTCCTTTAAATTGTGGAATAAATCCTTTGTCCTATTTCAGGACATGATCTACCCATGTTCCAAATTTCATTCAAATCCGTTCAGCTGTGACAAAGTAATAAAAATATGTAACACAAATATGCATTTATAATGTTAGTGTGATAGCGTCATGTAAAAAGCAATTTTACCAATTTTGTAGTTATGTCAATGAATTTCCTTCGCACCATTGTAGAGCAAAGATTTCTTCAAAACAATACCTGCATATAAACTGTTTTTTTTAAGGTGAAAAGTCATCCTATGACTTTTTCCACTCTGGGTAGAGTGGGAGGGCGTAACAGACTATTACTGACTAAATCCACACCTGTGTCCTTCAGTTACCCTTTACGTTCTAAGATCACGAGTTTCTTTTTCAAGAAATCTCTACGATATAAAAAAATATACATAAAGGTGAATGAAAAGCTTTCAAAGAATTCTCATGATAAAAACTCACCTGTAAATAAACCGAGGTTTTTTGGAAAGTTTCTTGCCGGGGCACCAAAACATGAGATCGTCGATAGTCGAGAGAAATAATATATTATTTCTAAAAATATTTATGACACGATCACTCGACGCAAACAGGGCGAATGCTATCCTGACTGGTGTGATACCGAGTCAACATTGTCCGCACTACAGAGACGGACTTTAAAACGTTCCTAAATAATATAGTTTCTTTTTATGTCCTGCAGTGCTATCACAAGTTCTTAACGTGATTCATTTTAAGACCTAAACTGAACTGTTAAAGCGATGGAGCTATGTAGGGTGTATAAAATAATAACCCTTTTTCATCAGGCAACTAAGGCCCATACACAAATTATTTTACAAAACAATAAACTAATATATATAAAAGAAACTATAACAAATTATTATTAAGCTACTATTAAAAAAAAAAAACTAGTAGTATTTTCCCGCGGCTTCAACCGCGTACATTAAATATAGCCTATGTCACTCAGGAATAAAGCAGCTTTCTATCAGTTAAAAAATGTTTGCAACAAACAAAATTACATAAAAACAAACTACTTTTTTCTTATATTAGTGTAGATAATGTAGATATGTATAAAATTACTAGACACGTGTATCGGGTTTCGCATATAACAAAACTAATGTTATATAGTTAAAGGTTGGTTAGGTCGTTATATGGTCAAAGGTTGACTGGTAGAGAATGCCTTGTTACATTAAGTCGGCCATGTACCAATACACTACACTACTGAGAGCAGTGGTGGCCGAGTGGTAATGGCCCCGACTTACGAGTTGTAGGTCGCGGGTTCGAACCCAGCCAGGCGCATTACTTTGTGTAATTTATTTCATCACCACTGCTCTCAAAACGGTGAAGGAAAACATCGTAAGGAAACCGGCATGTCCTAGAACCAAAAATTCGAAGACATGTGACATTCACCAACCCGCACTGGGCCCGCATGGTGAATTATGGCCCATTCCCTCTCCTAGAGAGGAGGCCTAAGTCCTTGCAGTGGGAACATTAAAAGGCTGATGATGATGATGATGATGATGATGATGATGATGATGTACCACTACTGTACATGAAGTTTAAATAAATAAATAAATAAATAGTTAGAGTGCGTCCCTGCGACGCGGCCAGGGGGAGTATTACCACACTCCAAACTGTACGATCCGTCAAACGAATTTACACACCTCTTCTAATGACGTATCGACGACCCTAGAGATAAGATTTCGCAACCATTCACCGATTGGAGTGCTCGCCAATGTTTTTCGTATTCATGAATAAACAATATTCCTCCCCAGGGCTGCCTCGAACGCAACCTTGCTTTGTTTTCGGTATATATTGAATTCCAGTATAAGCATTTTATCACCTAAACAAATCAGTCAAGAAATTCCTTGTGGTGTACTAAAAAAGGTGTTATTTGTTGATGCAAAAATATTTTTGTTAAAATAATTAATTGCCAAACTTAAGTGGGCAGGGCACATTGCTTGCAGAATAGATGGCCGTTGGGGCCGAAAGGTTCTAGAGTGGCGACGTCGTACCGGAAGAAGCAACGTTGGAAGGCCTCCTACAAAGTGGACCGATGACCTGGTGAAGGTTGCGGGAAACTGATGGATGCGAGACGCACAGGAACGTTCGTTGTGGCGACGCTTGGGGGAGGCCTAAGTCCAACTGTGGACGCATATCGGCTGAAATGATGATGTTGATGAATTAATTGTGCCCTCTTTGTTAGGGCACTTTCAGTTTATGCGTTTTTTAACTGCCTGCTGCAGTTGCGGTGCGGATGTGGTGCCTTAGTCGTACCGCGTACGGATGATCGTATTTTTCGTACAAAGCGCGCGGTTGCAAAGCAGCGCATAAATTGAAAGCGCGCTTAATTTACCTTTTTTTTCGAGGCTGGAAAATCCCTAAATACAAGGTGCAGTGTTGAGGCTTCGCTCACTCGCTCTACGAAATGCTTTTAGCGATTGCCGCAAATAGGAATGAAAAAAAAAATACGCAGTGTATTGTTAATTCAGATTAAAAAATCACAAACATAATTGCCTCCTGAAATTTTTTACAGATTCAAAACTGCATCTTGTATACAAGGTGTAATGTTAAATGCGCAAAACTTGAAATTAGTTTGATCAGAATAACGAGTGGAATCAATTAAACCACTTTTTAACATAGGTTACATTTTTCAAAAAAATCTTCATTAAAAACTTGGACCTGTCTATTTATGAATAGGTCGAGCCATTACGTGCGCAAACCCGTTGAAATAGGTAAACAAACACAAATAGTTGTAATTCAATAATATTTTCTCATACACGGGATAATAAACATTCTTATTTCAATGCAGATATGAATTTTAAACATACTAAAACTGCTCATAAAACCTTTAATTTTTTTTTATGGTTTTTTTTTCTCACGTAAAAATCGAATTAAAAATAATTTGGGGTGTTTGAGGTTTTGCGCATTTAACGTTACACGTTGTATATTAATAACTATAAATTCGGGTGGAGCGCGACCAGTGTCAGACTTTTACTGACTGAAACCAATCCGTGTGCCCTCACATACCCACCCTTACTTGCGTTTCAAGGCTACGGTGACACCTTCAAACCAATCCGCAGTCTGTGTTGAATTATCTTGTCAAGTTTTTTTTTTAAATCTTTAAGCTTTGTCACAATGTTGACTTTATCTCTCCGTCATAGCCAAATTTTTAATTTAAAAGAAGTTTTTAATAATGAAAATATTTTTTTCATAACAAGCTTTTATAGCACAGTAGTATAGCTATAAATTTAATAATACTCGCCAAGACGAATTATACGAGCCCAAACTCGATGGGGTTGTGTCGTTTAACTACCAAGCTCCTATAGCCTTCCGGTTCCATCATCAGATCAGCTCCATGTCATAATAATTTGGTATTGTCATCTGAATTACACATGCATGCAAAATTTCAGTTCAATCGGTAACCCAGAAGTGGTTCAAATTTAATTTGCAAGATTTGATGACAGACAAACATCGGGACAGGTGAAACTAAATAAAAGCTTGTAATTATTATTTTAATTGATTATAATAGCCTCGTCTGCCGAAGACTTAGCTAAGGCATGTTACAAGGTACACAATAATAACAGATTCGACATGACAGGTTACATTTTGCCTGTCGGTAAAACAGCCATTCATTCGCAGCCAACTGCTCAATAAAACCCCTAAATTGAAAATCCCTTTTTTAATCTGAAATCAATCTTTGTACCTATCAAAAGCCGAACAATTCACTTGTAAGGAGCTGACGTGTCGGGAACGGGATTGGGCAGTAATTTGTAGACCTTTGTGAGAATTAAGTTGAAAATATCAACGGTTTTGTAACTTCATGAAAGAAACTAGGTACTAGATTGAAAATATAAATGCTAAGAAAGATATATGGCTCCGAAACGTGGTCGCTTACAATGGGCCTTATAAGAAGACTCAAAGTCACCCAAAGGGCGATGGAAAGGGCTATGCTCGGAGTTTCCCTGCGTGATCGCATCAGAAATGAAGATATCCGCAGGTGAACCAAGGTTGCCGACGTAGCTCGAAGAGTCGCCAAACTTAAGTGGCAATGGGCAGGGCACATTGCACGCAGAACAGATGGTCGATGGGGACGAAAGGTTCTGGAGTGTCGACCACGTACCGGAAGACGCAGCGTTGGAAGGCCTCCAACAAGATGGACCGACGACCTGGTCAGGGTCGCGGGAATCCGATGGCTGCGTGACGCACAGGACCGGTCGTTGTGGCGACGCTTGGGGGAGGCCTATGTCCAGCAGTGGACGTCTTTCGGCTGATATGATGATGATGATGAAATACAATGCGTTGTTGGCCTAAGTGGTGTGACGCTCTGCCCTACCACGAGCTCTTAACGTACGTATAGTATTACATTAAAATTAAATCAAATAAATTAAAAGGGACTATATGTCAAATAATAATAAGGCTTATTATGCTTATGCAAAGTAATATATATTACTACTGTAACAGAATATGTTAGTTGCAAGTCACAGTCTTAATTTGGGTACAAATCCGGGTTGACGGCAATAGACTCGACCCTATTCCACGGGACTTAAACATGTCGTAATGTGTATAAAGATAATATACACAGATACCCTTCTGCCTATCCATTCGGTAAAAACAGCCGTGATTTTATTATCAGGAACAGAAAATGTTTAGTCATACTCTGAGACTTTTCAGTTTACAGATCATCATGATTTTTTGTACCTAATAATTTTACCAATTTGTAATGTATTATTATTTACTAGCTTCTGCCAGCGACTTCGTACGCGGATCCTGTTGCTTATGCCAGCGACAACGGTCAATGTCTCCGTGTTCGATGTAATTAATAAACGGGTTATAGGAAAACGCGCTCCTTTCTTTATTCCCAAAAAGTGTTCCCATAGCGTGATCTAACTCGACGCCAACGTCATTTACGAAACGTTTAGAAAACGGAAACTACATAATTATTATTTACCCAAAAATTATAGTATCTTAGCGCCCCTTAGTGAACTCCACAGCGGGTGACGTAACCTACGACCAACTTATTATTTGCGGTTGGTACAGTAACCGGGTCTAGGGATCGAACCGCAAAACTAAGTTTGTTTTTATTGTATATACTTTTCCGGGATAAAAAGTACCCAGTGTAGTGCCCAGGATATTAAAGAATAATTATACCGAGTTTCATCGTAATCGGACCAGAAGTTTTTGCGTGATGCCTGAACAAACAGACAGACACAAAAAAAATTAATCACATTTTTGGGTTCGGTTTCGGTCTAGTAACACCCCCGGCCGTTTATTTTTTTATATTTTCAATGTACAGAATTTTCACTTCTACAGATTTATTATAAGTATAAGTAGGTACCTAAACTACGTCTAATAGAATGAAATAACATATTTGATACCTAGGTACTTACCTATTTAAAACTACAGCTAAATAAATAAATAAAAAGTTTAATTTATAATTAAGCTAATACTAAGAAATATTTAAACACTACCAAAATAACTAATACCTATTTTATAAAATAACAACCAAAGAAATCTAAAATAAATTATTAAACGTAAGAGTAGACTAAAAGTCGCGCTGATAAGCACGGTTTGTTAAAATCAATTATTGTCTGTCAATAAGGTCGAACACTCTGAACGTCTATTCGCACCAACAGCCAAATATTGCCGCCGCGAGCCGCGTCGAGCGCGGCGACCGTTACACAAAAATAATCCTTATAGCATGATTCAGTATTCACGCGCGATGGCTTATTAGCGTATTTCATGTATAACTTTGGTGTTTCTATATTTATTATATTTTTATTGGATAGATAATAATGTTAACTTTTTTTAATTAGGGATGAGTGAGAGTGTTATAAACGTAAGAGTAGACAAAAATAAACAGAAAGCTCCGAACTGCTAAGCTATCGGGAGTTACACGTGTTATTGTGAATCAACCATAAAAGATAGACATATGCTGTCGTGGGATATTTTTTATATAATTTTAAGGAAAACATTTCCGTTATACATGATTTCTGTGTAGCTTTAACTATTAAGGCTGCAAAAGCGACGGAAGCTTAAAAAATGGAGTAATTTCTCCCGTTTCCCCAACATTTTCCTTCACTGCTCTGCTCCTATTGATCCTAGCGTGACGAAAAGTATACTATAACCTGCCCAGGAGTATGAAGAATGATTGTACCAAGTTTCGTTAAAATCCATCGAGCAGTTTTTGTTTCCATAAAGAACATACAGACAGACAGACAGACAGACAGACAGACAGACAGACAAAAATTTTACTGTTTGCATTTTTGGCATCAGTATCGATCACTAGTCACCCCCTGATAGTTATTTTGGAAATATATTTCATGTACAGAATTGACCTCTCTACAGATTTATTATAAGTATAGATTAAATACCTTAAACATCGCAAATTTTTTTCGCGTCTTGCGTTGATATTATACCTTTTTGTAGTAAAATTTTAAGATGTATCGAATTTCTTCATTAGATTCACTCATTTTGACGGTACGAAAAACAAATGAAAATCACACATTTTCCTAATTTGAATTTGGAATTATGTTCTTTCAAATTTAAACTTTAAATGATACCAAAACCAGCCAGATACAAATAGTATAGCCAAAGAGATTTTATTACAAGTTTATCTATACTTATAATAAATCTGTAGAGAGGTCAATTCTGTACATGAAATATATTTCCAAAATAACTATCAGGGGGTGATTAGTGATTGATACTGATGCCAAAAATGCAAACAGTAAAATTTTTGTCTGTCTGTCTGTCTGTCTGTCTGTCTGTCTGTATGTTCTTTATAGAAACAAAAACTACGCGATGGATTTTAACGAAACTTGGTACAATCATTCTTCATACTCCTGGGCAGGTTATAGTATACTTTTCATCACGCTACGATCAATGGGAGCAGAGCAGTGAAGGGAAATGTTGGGGAAACGAGAAAAATTACTCCATTTTTTAAGCTTCCGTCGCGTTTGCAGCCTTAATGGTTAAAGCTACACAGAAATCATGTATGACGGAAATGTTCTCCTTAAAATATAAAAAATATCCCAAGACATCATATGTCTATCTTTTATGGTTGACTCACAATAACACATGTAACTCCCGATAGCTTAGCAGTTCGGAGCTTTCTGTTTATTTTTGTCTATGGCACCAAGGTGTGTGCACACTGTCACGCGCGTAAGTGGAAGGGAGAGATCTGGAACGTCTCGAATCGTCTCGCGCATTACGTTGTTTTCCAGGCTCTTAGAATTCGACACCAGACGTTTCAGATCTTTCATTTTGACGACTCCGTTGTCGCTGGCATAAGCAACAGGATCCGCGTACGAAGTCGCTGGCAGAAGCTAGTACATACTATAATGGGAAAAGACTTTTTCCCCAACCTGTTATAATAATGTAAATAGTAAACTAGACACAAAGCCAGCTAATTCATTAAAGCATTTTAACCAAAAAGTATTTACCTTATTACAGTCCAGGAGAGTTGCACAGGATTATGCAAAAATGCAAAACGGAATATTTTAGTAACGGGTCAAGTTTCGCAGCAGTGCTTAATTTATACTGAGTAATTAATTAACTGTCCTTGTGGACGTTGTTATGTTTAACCTGGCGTTTTGTTTAATGTTATTGCAATGATTTGAATAATAATGAACGGCAAACCCAAACCCTTCGGTATTGTCAGCACTCGTTCAACATTCCCATGTAGAGTGACGGTCACATACGTGGGTAATTCCGGACAAAAGAAACGAAATCTTTTGAAAGGCTTAATGTCCCGACCCACACGTTTTTCTCCACTCATAATAATTCAAAAGGACAAAAAAACCTTACCTATACACTGTTTGATCACATTTTATTTCAATTACTCACAAAACAAGTAAGCACCTTTTCTAAAAGCCGAATTCAGTGTTTTACACAGTATGTTTTTGTAAAATACTTCTTGTTTCAAACAATTTAATTAAGAAAACAAATATTGGTTCTATCAGCTTTATTGAATACGAAACGAATCGAACTACAAAGTGGTGGAATGTCTTCGCTTCCGTATCAGACCCATTGTGCTGAGGAAATGGGAACTTGAAATGTGAATAAAGCTGTTTCTCCGATATAGTTTGCATTTAGTACATCTATACAACATTAGTTTTATTATCGAAACCCGAAACACGTGTCTACTACTTTTATGTAAAGAATGTATGTACAAAATTTCATATCTGTATCACAAAAAATAACAAAGTTATAAGCTTGTTATGTCACTTTGTTGGCCGCACAAATACATGATCACCGGGCCACACGGGCGAGTTAGGGGTTGTTTTGCTCCCGCATCCAGGTGTGCGCTAGTGTCTAATGCCCGCTATAATCTGCCGTGACCTGTGTTGTACTTAGTGTCGGTGGTGTCCAACTTGTTACCTTTTTAAATATTTTTGTGAAAAAATGTAAAATGGTGGAACCGATTCAGGTTTTGCATATAGGTACTAAAATAACGTTGTCGGCAATTAAATAAATCACTGCAGTTAACAAGCTGTTTGAAACTATAAAACATAACAGATAAAACGTCTAATGTAAATATTTGACTGCAGCAATTAAGATTAATGCAAATATTATGCTGTGTCCATTGATGGAGTAAGCGCCATTACAGAGCTCTGAGTGGCACATAGAACATGATTTGTATGTTGGCATAACTCCTGTCGAGTCAGAGTCATCGCAGGACCTTCCGCAGTCACGAATCAGAGTGAAGGTTTCTGGAACAAATGAAATACGAGTATGTGAAAGAAAAAATAAAACTATTACGTATGGAAGATGGGTAGGCCTCCAGTATGATACTGTTGCGCTATCCCATATTCCTAGCACGTCGTTTTGTGCTGGCGCTGCAGTTGCGGAAAACCATCTGCAGTGGATATATTATTAATATACCATATTTTTATATTTTCAAACCATTTGGGGTTGAAACTCTCGGATCGTATGGTCCGAGTGCTTACAAATTGTTACAGATCTGTCGAAACGTCTCGATGACACTTCGCGTGACCCAAGAGCTGGCTTTCACTTTGGACAGAGGATAAACATTGCCATACAGCGTAGCTATGCCACCAGTCTTTTGTTTTTAGTTAGTTTTGATTAGATTAGGGTTTTTATTACAATGTTTTGGTTTTCCTGTAATTATAGTTAGTTATTTTTTTTTCCTCTCCTAAAAAGGAGGCCTGAGTCCCAGCAGTGGGAACATTATAAGGCCGACTATGCTATACTATGCTATAATTATTTGTTAAATGTAAATTGATTATTATGCATATAAGGCAATAAAATGGTGCGACTTACTTCCCTGTCCGAAAGTTTTAGTAATGCATGCGTTGTTTCCTTTTCGACAGTACTTCACAGTAGTCTTCCTGTCCGGAGACCAGCACGATGGGTTGTTGGCCGTGCTACAAGCGTAACAGATTCTCTCACTTTGCATCAACATGAGTGCAGACTGCCCCATAACTCCAGCTCCACTGGTGGGTTCCATCATTTCACGCCTAGCTTCTCTTAACGATGGCTTCACACGTGACAGCGACTTTTCATGAGTTGGCAACTTATCTTTATCTAAAATTCTGAGGCTGGGAACGTTATTTGACGTGGGAGCATTTTTTTCTACATTCAAAACTGATGCTAAAGCGTTTTCATTTTCAATGTGGGATTCAAAGTTCAGATTATTATTATTTCTTAGGTATTCCTTATCGTTGCTTAAAATGTCTTTTGCATTGTCCTCATCTTTGTAACTGGACATAGATCGCCTCGAGTGTCCAGCTAAGTTATCAGGTTCTTGCTCATGAGAACATTTATTTGGTATAGCTTCGTTACGATGTGCGAGAAGTTGAGCTACAATCGTAGGTGGTAATGTTTGTGATTCTATGACATCGAAATTAGGGGAGAATCCTGGGTAATCAGTTTTATCTGTAGAAAGTATTTTAATTTCTGGTGTTGAACGGAATCCATTAGGTTCAGAAGCAATAGCATTACTTGGGTCAGAATTATAATGATTTTCTGGCTCAGCACTGTATTCAGTTTCTGGTACAAAACTATTTGATTGTGATTGATCTCTTCTGTTAACTGTAGACTTCTCTCTTCCTTTCGATGACACAGAAATAGAGTTACTGGTTGGTGCAGAATGCATTTGGTTTGATGGTTTCAAATTATCTTCCTGTATTTCATTATTGGATATTGGTAATATTTCACGGTGACTTTCTTCACCTGAGTCAATGACAGGGTTGCTTATTGTTAAGGAATTCCTGGTTTTATATAAATTATTGACATCAACTGCTGGCTGTGTGTTGGAAAAAGTAACTTGTTTCACAGTTTTAGGCTCGTGTTCTGCATGTCTTAATGCCTGCGGCTTAAGTGGAGTTGCAGCACTAGTTATAGTTTGTACCTTGGAAGCAAGCGGAGGACTCAGTTGTTGATTAATTGGTTCACTCCCTGAGGGACTACGCCTCGAACATGGTTTCGGGACACCATTTCTTTGGGTTTGGTCATAAAAATTACCTTGGGTGCCATGGAAGGTTTGTGTTGGCCCATCATGCTTGCCATTTGGTTGTGCCAAGTTATGATCATTGACATCATTTGTCTCCTGTAGGTGGCCTGGAAATAAAGTTGTATTAAATTTATATAAAAGAAGAACTACAGGTTTCTAGTTTTTTTTACCAACCTAATGAAAGTAGATTACAAAAAATAGTTAATATTAAAAATTTCATGAGTCCGCCTTTAAGTTTCTCACGGAGAAACACCACTTTATGGAATACGAAACTAGACTAAAGTGGTTTCACGTAGAAACCTTCCAAATATATTGTACGATACCAAAGATATTTTATCGTAAAAGCTGTAAACCAATATCAGTCTATTGTGAATATGCGCTCGATGGAAAGATATTCCATGGAAACAATAGATGTTCCGCAAAAATGGTTTCCATTGTTCCAAACTACATTCTCGTAGACTTCTTGTTCACCGTTGTGTATATTTGAAAGTTTTAATTATATTATTATGTCATATCGGATTTTGGTCCTTTAGCTTAAAGTATTTTTGTTAATGTTTTTAGCTGGGATTCTAAGTCCTTTAAGTCATGTCTTCGTATAATTAATTATTTGGTTTGCCATTAAAATATGTACATTTGGTTTTTGTAGTAGGTATTTGACAGCAAATATTAATACATTTCAGTCAACCCCATAGGCTTTTAATAAACTAGTGCGCCTCACCATCAGAGATTGCATCACTGCTTACCATCAGGTGGGATCACAGTCAAGCACTAGTTTATACGAATAAAAAACAAACCTTCTTGTTGAGGAAGTCAACACTACAATACAATTTACTTAGAGAAACTTACTTTAACGTGGGTGAAGCCGCTGCTAAAAACTAGTGTTGTGATAAACCCTGTATTGGTCAAAACAAATAAAAAAAATATTATAAACGTAGAAAATTACAAACGTCTGATTGTTATTTTGTCCCAATCGTCATCATAACCCCTCCTACAATATGCGGGCTCGCGGATGGCGAGACATGGGTAGCTCGCTGTCTGACCATACGGTAACTGTCCGGACCGAGCCCAAGACGTCAACGGCGCGTACTGTTACCGCGCGCCTCAAGGAGTTGTCAGCAACAGAAGGGTTGGGAGTTGGCAGCTGGGTCGAAGCCAACTGGGGCCAGGGTTATCCGAAAGGAAACTCGAGCCCCGGTATGAAGAGGCTAGAAGGAACGGGGTGGGTTTTTAGTCAGTAAGAGTCTGACACTATGTCCCGCTCCACTCAAGAACGGGGGTTGTCATTGGATGATTTTTGCCCACCATAAAAAAACCCTCCTACACTACTAAGCGGATATGAATGAAACAGAACACGTAAAAACACTCTTAGTTGTTTTTCAAATAAATGTTACCCTTTCAATTTCGGTCTCAATCACTGTCAAGAGGGCCTGAGGGTTTGTGACAAAAAACATTGAAGAGAGGAGAACTTGGAGCGCTTGTCTCCGACAGTTGGGAACCAGCAGTGGCCTGCGGGCTTCTATCTGCATAAAATATCGAGTCCGCTCAATAAAACTCGCAACGCTGCTAGAAAACATTGAATATGTTATTGTTTATTTTTCTTGGCGACCGCACTTGGGTTTTTAATCTTTCTTGTTTCACTCTACCCTACTCTACCCTACTCTACCCTACTCTACCCTACTCTACCCTACTCTACCCTACTCTACCCTACTCTACCCTACTCTACCCTACTCTACCCTACTCTACCCTACTCTACCCTACTCTACCCTACTCTACCCTACTCTACCCTACTCTACCCTACTCTACCCTACTCTACCCTACACTACCCTAATTTTTTTTCCATAAGAACCTTCTCCTCACAATAACAATCACAACAAAAAAAAAAATCAGCCAAATCGGTCAAGCCGTTTTCATGCCAAGTCGTGACAACGGAAAACGGGGGTCATTTTTATATATATAGATATATAGACTAGTTAACAATTCTAACGTTTCGATTCTGGACGAGCTAAACATCAAACAGAGGTTATCGTCAATTGTGCAAGTACGAATCCTCAAATATTTTGGTCACGTTGTTCGCAACGAACACTCCATGGAGCGACTCGTTGTTGGGACAAGTGGAGGGGAAGCGGTCACGTGGTCACTCGCCTACGCGTTGGACAGACCTTATCAGAGCTGCAACACAAACTTCCATAGTCCAAAGTTCTCGAGACGCCGTGAATCGGGACAAATGGAGACGCATCGCGGAAGCCTCACTCGCCAACGAAAATGCAACATCGTCAACCACGACCACTCTGTCAAGAGTGAACGACTAACGAGGGGAGTTGACAATGAAAACTTTGTTTTTTCGAAGAAATTATTACGGGCCACTTTTTTCAACTAGGGGTATAAAAATCTAATTAAAATCGGTCAGGCCATCTTGGAGGAGTCCGATAACAAACACTGTGACACAAGATTTTTGCATATTAGATTTATCTTCGAATTAACTGCCCCTCCCGGTTCGTATTTACATTCTGCACATGACCAGAACGCAAGGCACGCAATACAAAGTATACGCGAGTAGTTTCTGCAGCATGTATAGAATGTAAATACGCCCCGCGGTTGTGTTAACCTCCGTCTTTGGTTACTGCTCCGCATTTGCAGCATGTACTTTTCAGTATCTTTTCTAAATGGAAATAAGCCAAAGTTTACACGCAATAAATATTTTGATATAAATTTTAATATGAGTCAAACAGCCTATCTATACTACTATAAGAATATAACGATTGGTAGGATAAACGTCGATTGGGACCACGTCCCACGAAAAGTTTCTAAGAGGCCTGTGTGTTGGCTTTGGCCCTTCGAATGCTATCTAAAGGTCCTAGACCTCAGAGTTCTAAGAAATCCTTATATGAAATCACACTAATATTATAAAGGCGAAAGTTTAGGAGTGAGTGTGTGTAGGTATGTCTGTTACTTCTTGAATAAAATTTGGTGCTTGGGTAGACCATATCCTGGAATAGCACACAGGATAAAAGAAAGAAAGAAAACTATTTTATTTGACATACACACTCGTAGATACACACAATGTAGTAACAACATGTAGACACTAATTATTATATAAAAAGAAAGAGACAACTAACAATGTGTCTCACGGTGGCGCCAAATAAAAATCCCGGGAGTATGTTCCCTTGGAATAATCTTTTAATATCACGCGGGCCAAACCGCTGGCAGCAGCTAGTAAAACACATTAGCTAAAAATTTCTATCGCAAAATCAAAAGTGTAACTTTTTAAGCCCAATATAATATTAATGAGCTGTTAACCGTTATTGGGGCACAAAACTTCGCCAAGTGACGCTTACTGCTCGAGACGGTCTATCTATTCTCGTAAATTGCTCTTGTCCCCTCACTTCGTTTTTATTTGCTCTTTTATTACTTTTATATCATAATAAGTTTATTAAGTAGTTGGTAATACCTATCGTTCGTTTTATAAGGGAGATTTGATGCGTGTGCGAAAACTCCTGTATCGTTTTAGTCATTTCAATCCATCCTAAGGTTGTCTGGTAGATATATACGAGACGTACGGCGATGCGCCACCGGCGGTACATGGTGGACGTCCCTCCTACACGCACAAAGCGATTTGGGAACAGATTCATCGTGCGTGCAGCTAAGGAGAGGAATTCCTTGCCGGAGTCTGTGTTTCCTGATAGCTACAACCCGTTTCTTCTAGATAAGCGCATCCCATCGTCGACCACATCGTCGCTTTCCATCAGATGAGATAGCGGTCAAGCGCGAACCTATCAACAATAAAAAAAAATTGTATCCATAGATTTAAGTTTATGTATAAGTTATGTTACTTTCTGGTGTACAATATAGTTTATTATTCTTTTCTATTTCCACACGATGAGTATCACGGACAGTCCTTTGTGCAGAGTATGCATGAAGTCAGAGAAAACTATCGCACACGCTTCAAGAGTGCACAGCCGTCGGTAAAATATGGACGTGATCTGAAAGGACTCATCTACCTCTCGAGAGAGGTAGGCTGATTGGAAAGAAGGCCACCAAGGTCTACGTACAATGGTCCTACAAGGACTAAGTACGAAAACCAGACCAAAAAAGATAGAAGATAAGACCACCACGCAACCTAATTGGATGGGTATGGCAAGTTATTAAAAATTTCGGAGTCATACATACCTTAGAATTACGTCGGTGAAGACTGACGTTTCACGCCCGAGATATCAAAAACAAATCCATCCCAACAGTATTATATAAAACCGCTTCTGTTGATGAAAGTACAGAAGGCAGTTTTCTGAAGATTTCGAGTACTCGTACCACTTATTTTTTTCCTTTCCTTGAATACATAAATAAAAATGTAATAAAATACCTTGTTATTTAATTTTTAGGGTTATTGTTTTACCCAAATATTTTTGTGGCAGTAATTTGTGAGCTGACGCTAACTATTGTGGGTTGAGGACTCAGTCGTGTAAACAACAATTTACTTCTAAATTACTAATTTTAGCATTATTAAAATTCAAGTCTATTAGTTTTACTAAAAAAAAAAAGTAATATGCGCATACTTAGATGCACACACTGTTAAGGCTGCAGTCTTGTAAAAATTCACCCGCGGCAAATTATTAGCGCATCTTTGTATGCTTTTTTTGAACAAAATAATGAACACACACAACTTGAAATATTATTATAGCACATATTTAACCATAGTATGAGTAGTAGACAGTTATTTTTTTAAGTCAAATTGGGTGTATTATGTTTGGTAAATCAAGCATTAAACAGCTCTTTCGTGCCAACATCATTTCGACTTATGTTTGTGAGCTTCGATAATGGCAATAATATAATGAATTTACAAATCAACATTATCATCTTTGAACTGCATTCATGGCTAGTTATAATTATGATTCATTTTCTTATTTTTTAAGTCACAATTTCATCAAAATTCTCAACATTTGGCTGTTATTAAATTTTTTTTTTCACAATAACTAAGCATCGTAGTTACATCATAATTAGATTATTTTGATGTCAAAGCGTCAATAAAGTAAATAATAAAAAAGTTAAAATCTAAATCACCATAATTTATCCAAAATAATGATTTTAAAAGATGTCCAAAAAATGTCCATTTTTGGACATCTTTTAATCGGTGAATCGGGTGAATTTTTACAAGACTGCAGCCTTAAAACCAGTTTTAGAAACATTAAAAAACACTATACAAGTATAACTCTCTTTGAATATAAGAATTTATTTATGGTGGGTAAATCATCCAATGATGACCCCCGCTCTTGGGCGGAGTGAGAGATAGTGTCAGACTCTTACTGAACAAAAACCCTCCCTGTTACTTCCTGCCTTCATACCGGGGCTTGAGCTCCCTTTCGGGTAACCCTGGCCCCAGTAGGCTTTGAATATAGGCTATTGAAAATATATGTTTATGCTAGCATATCGGATTGCGGAAACACGATACAATTCCGTGAATTGTCCATTATTAATTAGTGACATACGATGAGCGTGACATCAAGGTATTAAACACTAATTAGTTTTATGAATGTTTGGCAAGCCTTCGTCATCATGAAGTCTGATGAATTGAGTAGATTGTTTGAAATTACATGATGTACAACCTAAAGTTTTATTTGGTACTAGTTGCAATAAATTGTGTGTTGAACCGAAAGAAGGTTATTCTACTAACAATGAAGAGTATCAGCATCACGCTGAATTTTAGTCAGTAAGAGCCTGACACTATCTCTCGCTCCGCAACCATTGGTTAATTTTTACCCACCACCAAAAAAAGCATCACGCTGTACGATGGCCGTTTTATGTGGACACACATCAACGCAAAACGGCAATAGCACGGAAAAGGCATATTTTCCTAAGGTTCTTTTTTCGGTGTGCTTGGCGCTAAAAGTCAAAGATGGACAAAAAATTAATACATATCCACCATTATTCATTAGGTCCAAGTTTTCTGAGGGGAACCACATAAAAAACCAGATTAAATAAAATACGACATTATATTTTAAAGGATACAGCTAAATTAAAAGTCGTGAAGGCTTAATGGCCGTTTATAAGAGAAACGTAAGAATAATAATGTGCTTTTATTGCTGAGATGAGGTAAACGCGTCTGACGGTGAAGGGGGGCCCTCGACAGTGTTTTCAACTAATGAGGACGGTAAACAGTATTTTAATACCTTTTCCGAGAATCCTTAGAATTACAGGAACCTACTTTATGAGTGTTTTTCTAACATGTACGGCGTAGCTATATCGCGTTATGAAAATGTGTGATTATTCCCTTTAAGCTGTGGCTGTGAAGCTGTTTGAGAATGAATGGTGCGAGCACGCGTAATGGTGCGTTTTATTTTTGCGTTGGGGAAGTTTTGCACACATTCCTCGCTGGCGAGTCCTGATTTCACTGGAGTTGTGCTAAGCTAAGTTTATGTTTTTTTTTCTCTTTTTGATATCTTAGTGAGCTTTATAATGTGCCCACTACTGGGACTACCGGAGTTGGACCGTAATCCACGATGTGGGCCCAGTTCAGTTTGGTAAGTAGGTACCACACCTCTTCGTACTTTTGGTACTAGGATTATGTTAATTTTCAGATGATATTTTCCTTCTTCATTTTGAAAGCTTGTGTTTTGAAACTACCAAGTGCAAGTCGTAAATTCAAGCTATTAATTAGAGCTTCACACTAGTTTTGTGACTTCTGTTGGCATCTGAATGAACCATTACGACTATCAAAGTTTTTATTATTATTGATAGGCTCGCGCAGCGCTCGCTTGTCTAGAAGTAACCTTTACTCTTGACTCAAAGTCAAGGGCTAACACAGGTTCTGGCAGAGATTTCTACTGCTTAACTGCACGCAGAACGAATGTGTTCCCAAAACGTTTTGTGTGTATAGGTGAGATGATCACCATGTTGTAATGGTTTCGGGGAATAAAGTAATGCAATCCGACATCTTCCTGCCCTTGTCCCGTTTTATTTAGGGTCAGCGCAACACGTTTTTTTCTTCCATCCTGTCCTGTCACTCATCACACTATCACTAACCCCTTTTCTTTCATATCACTTCTCACAGAATACATCCATCTTTTCTTTGGCCTCCCTCTCCCCCTCCATCCATCTACATGTAAACTCATAACTTTTTTAGCAACATGCGTTTCGTCCCTCCTATTCACATGACCATACCAAGGCAAACGATTCCCTTTCAACTTTCTGATACATACACAGGCCTCATCACGCAATCCGATACACACTCCCCTAAATGCAACCGGTAGAAAACTGTCAGGCTGGCAATTCAGCGTCGTTGCTCAAGATTTTGAAGCTTTAAGAGAAGACTCGTAAATCTCAATTCTGTCTAGTTTTGAAAGTCAAATGTTTTATTATTTTCGTTCAACATTCTAGTCATCTACATTGCAGCCTGTTGGCTAGTCGCCAAGATCTGGTATTTGTGTTCCTTGATACTTCTACTTACGATTTGCATTGTTCTGTTTTCAGCCCGGATTTCATTTGAATTATTTTGTCAACCAAATCTGGGTGCGGAAAGTTTTCAATGGCTGTTTGCCTCTGGGGTTTGACATAAAACGTTTTTATATTTAGAATTGTTAAGAGCTTCTTCAATTTGTCTCGATCATCTCACGCCTACGTCATCTTACAAAAACGTAGGCTGTGTAACTTAATAAGAATAATAAGGGTTTATCTGCTCCAGAGACAGTTTGCTTCATTTATTACGAATAACAACGAGATTATTTTGATTCAGCGAGAGTTTATGTGGCATAAACGAACGAAAATTTCATCACCACTGCTCTCAAAACGGTGAAGGAAAACATCGTGAGGAAACCGGCATGTCCGAGACCCAAAAATTCGAAGACATGTGACATTCACCAACCCGCACTGGGCCTGCGTGGTGGATTATGGCCCATTCCCTCTCCTAGAGAGGAGGCCTGAGTCCCAGCAGTGGGAACATTAAAAGGCTGATGATGATGATGATGATGAAAATGAATGAATAACAAGTTTTTAATGAAAATGTTTTTTTCATAGCAAGCTTTTATAACATGGTATAATACCTACATTTATAATTAATACTCGTCAAGACAAATCATACGAGCCCAAACTCGATGAAGTTGTGTCGTTTAACTACCAAGCTCCTATAGCCACCTTCTGGTTCCATCATCAGATCAGCTCCATGACATAATAAGTTTTGTATTTTCATCTGATTTACACATGCACGAAAAATATCAGCTCAATCGGTAACCGGAAAGTAGATTAAATTTAGTTTGCAAGATTTGATTACAGACCAACATCGGGACAGGTGAAACTAAATAAAAGCCTGTAACAAGCTTTTAATGAAAATCATTTTCTCAAAGCATATCTATATAATTAATACTCGTCAAGACGAATCATACGAGCCCAAACTCGATGGGGTTGTGTCGTTTAACTACCAAGCTCCTATAGCCACCACATCATCAGATCAGCTCCATATCATAATAATTTTGCATTGTCATCTGATTTACACATGCATGCAAAATTTCTGTTAAATCCGTAGCCGTGAAGTAGATCAAATTAAATTTGCAAGATTTGATTACTAACAAAACATCGGGACAGGTGAACCTAATAAAAAGCTTGTAATACCGAGCCGGCCGAGTTCAAATTGAATACCTACATCAAATATATCAACTGTAATATCTCGAGCGCGTTATTATTGTAACCTACATTAGAAATTTACCACACAAAACAACCCACAATATAATATGACATACGCCTGATTGATTTTTGCATCCGACCGCACTCCCAAGATTCGGCAGACCAAGATAAATTAAGGAAGGGATAACCATCAATTAGGCAAGTTGTATGTACGTCAAGCGGGAACCCGTATTTTACGCTACAAGAGGAACTATTTCAAGCAAACGTATTGGGATTACTCGCTCTGCTACGTGTGTTGTCGGCCGCTGGCTTTACCGAGTTATACCCTGCGTTTACGATACCCAAATGTTGTTAGCCACTGTACCGTTCATGTACCGAAATGTAAATTGATTAGGAAACTAAATCCCCGGATCTGAATTGGGGTCGAATATTGTTTGTTAAATCTGAGAAAAACCAATACCTGCCTTCATTCTGGTTGGCCTGTTGGTCTTGTGGTAAGTGGCCCTTGCTGTGCCAGAGGTCGTGGGTTCGATTTTCATCCAGGACAAATATTTGTGTGAGGAGCATGATCATTTGTTTTGTGTCTGGGTGTAATTTATATATAACTAGCGTCCCGTCCCAGCTTTCCATGGGCAATAAATATAGCCTATGTTACTCAGGGTGAATGTAGCTTTCAAATGGTGAAAGAATTTTTGAAATCGGCCCAAGTAGTTTTTGAGTTTATTCATTACAAACATACATAATATTAGTGTAGATATGTATGTATTTAGAAATATATAAGTATATTTATCAGTTGTATAATATTCATAACACAAGCTCTGTTTAGCTTGGAACTAGACGGCGCGGCGTTGTGTGATAGTTGTGAAATACATTATATTATTACTCTCAGATGTTCTTTCTCAATGATAATGTCAATGAGAAACTTGTGACCCTAATAACGAAGAAGGTTAATTACGTAAGCTAATTTAGAAACAAATTGAGTCTTGCTTGTCTTGGTACCGAAGATAGTGCAAATGTTTACGTAACAAACTAAGTTTTACATCTCACCCCGATAAACTTGATATTTGATTAGAGCCCTGGCAAAATCAAGAAACTGGCGATCTCGAAACTCGAGACGTAGACTTAATATTACATTAGAAATCCGAAACTAACGATAACGATCGTGACACAATCTAATTTTACAGTTATATCCAAACAAGTTCACACTCGGCGAGTCTTGTTATCCCTTACAGAGTTAATATCTATAACTTGGCGGTACTCGGGCAGAATATTACGATGTTAACTTGTTAAGGTCGTCGTTTGTTTTCTCACACCCCAGCAAGTTATATTTGTCGTTCTAACTTAACCGGTAATCACATTCAGTTCAGACAAATTAAGCCCCAGAGCGCTTTAATTTTAAGGCCGGAGTTCAAGTTAAATAATCCCGCAGGTGTTGAATTGTGTTTGCAGTTATTCCAAACGTTGGAAAAGTTTATAAAAGAAGGAAGTGCTGAAGTTGTGTTGTCCGTTCTGTTGGTTCTCCCTTGTTGAGCCAATGAGCGGCGGTTAGTTGGAGGGGATTATAAAAGTTTTATTGAAAGGAAGCATCTAAAAATTTATGCATTCTGCTGTGTAGAGAGCGCTTTTAAGGAAAATTTTAAAGTTTTTTTGAAGTTTCTGTACAAGTAAACATGGAGCTAAGTGGCAGAGTAAATATAGTTATTAATATGCAACAGAAATGTTTAACAAGCTTTGAATGAAAATAATTTTTTTTCATAGCAAGCTTTTATAGTTCGCTGTATCTATATAATTAATACTCGTCAAGACGAATCATACGAGCCCAAACTCGCTGGGGTTATGTCGTTTTAACTACCAAACTCGTATAGCCACCTTCCAGTTCTATCGTCAGATCAGCTCCATGTTTTAATAATTTTGCATTGTCATCTGATTTACACGTGTATGCAAAATTTCAGCTCAAACGATAACCGGGAAATGAGTCAAATTTAATTTTGTCTTTTATGTAGATTTGGTTACAGATAAACATCGGGACAGATGAAACTAAATATAAAAGTTTGTAAAAAGGACCGTGTTGTTACTACTTGTTACACGGTTACCTCTCTTGAAGTCCCGACACGCTTTCATTAACTCTCTGTACTCGTAGTTTACATTCTAAGGTGATAAGTTAACAAACTGGTCCTGTGTTTAATTGGCAGCGACTAGCTGGGCACTCGGCGCTGCTCACCCAATAGCTTAACTTAAATGAAGTTGGACGAGTGCGGTTATCGAGCGTGCTTCCAGTGTACGTCTACCTCCTGCACTCACCTTTAACTCGCAAGTTTAATTGAAATATGCAAACATTGCACACGGTGTGTTCTAAGCTTTGTTTTTAGTTACTATGTCATTTATGTGAAGTGTTTATTTCAGTTGTGCATGTATTTCCTTATTGTTTAGTGGATACGTTTGTGTTTTATTGTTTGAGTGCTATAGTTGTACAAGTCTGTTAATTACATTAATTTAATCCATCATTCCATTAGTACTGTAGTAAAGAGGCTCAAATAAAATTATTCAGTGAAGCTTCACACAATCCAAATATGATAAATATGTTTTTTTTTTTACTGATTTTCAAAGATCATCAAGTAACTCCGGAGCCAATAAAAAGTCTTATTAGATATTTGAATTGATAGAATCTTATTTATTACATACTACACCATAACATAACCATAAGAACAAGTGCCACAACAAAAAAAAAAAAACCGACGATCGGCGAGTATGGATATGTCAGCGTTCACTTATGTTGTTGAAACCTCTACGGTCCGGAGCAAGGGTTTTGGCTCGTCGTTTATACCACGTATCTATATGGAGGGACTGGCAGCATGCCTGCTGCAGTTTTCCCGCCGTTCGTGTCTTCAAGTCTAGATTGAATAGGCTCTTAGTAAATTAGGGCGCCTCACCATCAACGATTGCATCACTGCTTACAATCGGGTGGGACCGCAGTCAAGCACTAGTTTTTATTAATAAAAAAAATCATGAACACACAACAGTTAGCATGAAATGTGTGCGTACACTGCCGTGCAGTATGTTGCACCCATCTATCACTATTCGGGATGGTGCCATTTTTCTCATGTCACATGCCCCAGTCTATCCCGCTTGTGTGCTTTAGTTACGATGACAAAATGACCCAATCGTTTTGAATTTATCACCTGAATTTGCCTATGAAACTACGAGAATTTAATTATAGAGGATGTAGATAAAAAATACCGCGAATACTTTTGACATTCTGTGTAAAATGCTCTTATCAAATCTACGTTCCAATATAAAAAAATAAAGACGAATTGGATCAAATTAAATTACCCATTAATACTAGTCACAGCTGCAATTATATTTCAGAAAATCTCTATAAAAACAGCAGTAAAACCGTAAAACAATTCACCCAATAAATCTACAAAACTTTTCAAATCCCAATTTTATATTGACAATGATCAGGAAGCGAACAACGAAGCTATAACTGACGCAATATCCCAAAGTTACATATTTATGAAAGAACCCTCTTTTATAGATCTTGTGGCGGTTACATTTTATGCCTAAGCATACAATAACACGTTTTACATTTTAATGGGTCATAGAAAATCGGGGCCTTGAGTGTCCATTCTGCTCGTGCATTGGCGGAAATATGTATTACAATTTATATGGCCCAAAGTGTAATCTATCAATTCGGGTTACCCGTGGGGATCACTTATTCTGACGGTGAATATTTCTCCTTTGCTATGAATATATCATCAGGTACACTATAACTTTGTGGAATTTAGTGATTCCAACACGCTAGTGTACTAAAGCAATATTTTCTACGTTTTTAATTATGATTCTAGGCATTGGGAATTTGGGGCCTATTATTCTTCTTCTTCATCATATTTATGAAAGGATTAGACTTGTAACCCATCCCGCTTGCCTCACGCGGGTTTATGGGTGAACAGTGAACCTGCTCACTCAGTTCGTGGGCGCTGTAAAATGTAATTCTCCCAGTCTTGTTCTTACGTCAATAATTGTCAGAATCAGAATAATTTATTACTAAACATCGGTCAGGTTACAACAGAGTATGGGGTGTCTAACTTAAGCTGTTTGCATACTGTAGCAGTTCGCATGCCCTAAGATAGATTTAGAGTAAACGTTTTCCATTGTCGGCACTGAAGACCTGCGCAGGATGATCAGCAGCTGATACATTCTATGATTTTCTTTTGCTCCTGATCGGAAGGGATGAACCGTGACCGTAACCGTGATCGTTGGAGAGAATGGAAGGCGGCCTATGCCCACAAGTGGGATAATACGGGCTAATAATATGTTATATTATTATGTTATTCCTTCCCGGAATCTGTGTTTCCTGATAGCTACAACCCGGGAATCTTTAAGTCGAGAGTGAATAGGTTTCTTCTAGGTAAGCACGTTCCATCGTCGACCGCATCGTCGCTTTCCATCGCATCGATTAGAGAAGCCAGCTGATATCCTCAAACAGTCTACTGTCCAAAGTGCTGTCAATTGGAAGTTTTTTGACAGTTTAATAACCTATAAAGTTAGAACTACACTGCTCACACAGTGTGTCACACACGCCGATCTGGGCGCGTCGGTCTCCATACATATTTTATGGAAACTAGACAGATCCACGCGACATCGTTCTACGTACAAATCAGGCATGTTACACGTGTGCGTGTCGGTCTTATAGGTATTTAGGTCTAGCTTCACGTTCGTGAAAATTAAAAAGCTGCCCACAATATTATTATCCCTGAATTATTGAAACAGGTGTGACAATTGGTCGCTTTAACAGGACCTGTTCTTTCAAAATGCCAGAGTTCTACAATTAGGGACAAAATTATCGAATGTCCCGCGGTCGAAAATGAATTATTAATGACTGAATCGAGACTCGGCCTTTAATGGGTCCTTTATTTGCTCTGTATTCATGAAAGTACTTTTCAGGCCGTGGTTAACGATCATTACAAGTCAATAAAGACTTTCGTACTTTTGCACGAGTTCCGTTATTAACAATCTTCAGGAGAAAATTTGAGTCCGGGCTCTTAATTGAGAGTTAACTTTGAACCAATTCTCTTACTTTACAATTAAAGAGCTTTGTGATGTCAGTAAAGTGTTTAAGTGCTTTTGACGATGGAAATCATCAAATAACTTCTCCTGCTCAGGGTGGAGCGAGAGGGCGGGTCTGACTTTTACTGACTATTCCTTTAGGTTCCCTTTGTCTTCCAGGGTCATGGTAACCGTTTCGAACAATCCCGCTGCCCTAAGGCCGCTATCTCATTAGCGTTTTTCTAGCGTTCACGTTTGTCGAACGTTTGACCAGTCACCAGCGGCCGGCCGCATTCCCATTGTCGTTTTACGAGCATTGGGGTCCCGGCAACGTTAAGACGTCATCTTAACGAACGCGTTACGTCACTGGTCAAACGTTCGAACGTTTGGAAAACGCTTGGAAAACGCTAGAATAGCGGCCTAAGTCTTTTTAACCGACTTCCAAAAAAAGAAGGAGGGTCTCAATTCGGTTGTGCCTTTTTATGTTTTTAGAACCAATATTGTTATGCAAAGATTTAATTACAAGTAAATCTTTAAGCAATTTAGTTTCGATTTATCTTGTGCTTGTGTGGCTATTCTCGACGGCCGTTCTCAGTATAAATACGAGTATCTAATGTGTGACGTGTATGATGTTACGTAACTGATAAGGTAAGTAGTGTGCATTGTGATATCAGGAGATAACAGGCCTTTATCTGCCATGCGGCACTCTATCACGTGTTCAGCTACGGTTCGCAACGAGAGGTTTAAATTGATAGTCTTAAGATTCAGAAAACGAATGGTTCATCATCGTCTTTTTAATTTCATCCTATCTTAATTGGGCTGTAGAAGTGAATTCAAAGGGTAACTGAAGGATCCTAGGATAGATCGGTTCAGGAGCAGTCTGACCCGCCCTTCCACTCCACGCTGAGTGACAGAAGTGGTTTGATGATATTTGATGAAAAAAAAGTCATGTTACTTAGTATCGGTTTAACACTTTTTTTTTCTAAACTGCTTAATCAACCGTCACGCTATTACTGATTTCTTATTTAGGGTTCCGTACTCCAAAAGGAAAAAACGGAACCCTTGTAGCGACATCTATGACGCCACATAAGAACTACGAAGAAAATACGAAATCCTGCATCGCGCAATCAAAGTTCTCCGCGCGATTTGAACATATACGACAGCCCGACATCAACTATCGGGCAGTCGCCCACTAGACCATAACACCCGGTCTGGTCGGAGGATCCTCCCTTTTCAACGGAGGTTTGTGGGACTTTACTCTCTGTTCCGCATACCCTCCAAAACTGGTGACCCTCGACAAAGAACGTCAGCGCAGCCTTCATGCAGCTACTACTTCGTGACGTCATCATCATTTCCTCAAGCTTTCGAGCAACGAGCCATACAGCCAGCACCCACGGCTAAGGGTACCCTGACCATCAGTATGCCTACCCGGTCATACCTGGTCACCACCTCAGCCGCATCAGCGACCTTGGCACACCGCACCTTCGGCCAGTCATATGAAGAGCCATGAAGAACCTCTCCTGGTCGACGCCAGCAATCAAGCCCTACGTCGCACAAGCACCGCTCCGACTCACTGGAGCCAGCAGCAATACTCCGACTCACTGGAGACTGCAGCATTGTCCCGACTCACTGGGACAGCACCACCCCGACTCACTGGGGCATCATCCCGACTCACTGGGACTTCACCACCCCGACTCACTGGGACTTCACCACCCCGACTCACTGGGGCATCATCCCGACTCACTGGGACATCATCACCCCGACTCACTGGGGCATTATCCCGACTCACTGGGATATCATCACCCCGACTCACTGGGGCATCACCGCAGACAGTTCCGACTCACCGAGAACTATGCGGCATCGGTTCCGACTCACTGGAACCAACCTACCGCTGGCCTGGCACACATCAAGAAGCATCAAGAACCATCGATCTCCGATCTCCGGAGGGGAGTGATGTAGCGACATCTATGACGCCACCTAAGAACTACGAAGAAAATACGAAATCCTGCATCGCGCAATCAAAGTTCTCCGCGCGATTTGAACATATACGACAGCCCGACATCAACTATCGGGCAGTCGCCCACTAGACCATAACACCCGGTCTGGTCGGAGGATCCTCCCTTTTCAACGGAGGTTTGTGGGACTTTACTCTCTGTTCCGCATACCCTCCAAACCCTTAAAAATTTCAACTGTCTAGCTATCATGGTTCATGAGATACAGCCTGGTGACTGACAGACGGATAACGGACTGATAGCAATAGGATCCTGTTTTTGTTCTTTGGATACGGAATCCTAAATAGGCGAAAATTTAAATTTTATTTTATTATTATTATAATTATTATTATTATTTAAATGCACAAAATTTTTGTTCATTTTATGTAAACCAAAGTTGTAGTTTATTATGTTGATTTTTAACATAATAAAAATATCATCGAATCTTGTTGTGTCGCTGACTTATAATATGCAATCTTTATTCACGATTACAATCATCCAATACTAGTAAAAACAAAGATTTAATTTTTAATCCAGATATGCATTGATACTGTTTTATTTTGCCTAAAAATCCATCAATGACATTCGACACCAGTTACATATACATTTTTAGTTGATACAATCAGAGTTTTATTTTGATTTTTGCGATTGTCAATGTGAAACCAGTTGGTTTTCACTGATCGATGCAATTCATACCGTGAATACCTCGAGCAAAATGGTGGACTAACGAACTCTGCATACGTAGGTACCTATCTGCATAATGGTGAAAACGGTTTTTCGGTTTTCTCTTTATGTTTAAGGCGCTAGATAAAACGAAAGAGATAATCATGTCTCGAGTACAATTACAGGGCTTTTTTTTTGGAAGGTGGGAAGTTATCTAATAATTTTTCAGCGCTTTAGCGTAAAGCGAGAGGGCGTGTCGGGTTTTTGACTGACTAAAACCCAACCTTGTTTCTTCAGTTGCCTTTTGCGTTTGAGGACCATGGATTTCCTTTTCAGTGGTCCTTGTAATTCATAAAAAATTAAATTAATTCGACTAACACATTCCTTAATAGTTTGTCTTCTCAACTGCAACGTATGGAGTAAAACAGATCGGAAATCGCAATCTAGGTCACCCATCGTCTTAGCTTTAGCTTCTTGAGCTTAGCAAGACGAACATCGGTGCAATAGCCCGCCCTTTACCGACCACTGCAAATTAAACAGGTACCGATTTCACATGAAACTGAGTGACACTGATGTTTGCCGGTACTATAATCAGGAGAGGGAGACGCCTAAGCACCTTTTTTGTGAATACGGGCCCCTTATCCACAAATGGAGTATCCATCTGGGCCGACACTTTATTCGCCCGGAGGAGATTAAAACTCTTAAAGCTAGGAGTATTCTAGACTTCCTGGAAGCCTCCGGGCTAAAAGAGGTACTCTAACAAGGTGGCGAGTCACAATAGATCTTTTAGGTCACAGTGACTACATTCCCTACACTACGGGAGATTCATAGCCCCTTATCTTCAAAATAATAATAATAATACCCATCGCCTTGGGCCAAACGTTTGTATGAATGTTGGTGCAAATTCTCCCATAGTATGTCATAACCTTGTTAGGGTGTTGCTTTGGCAAACTAACAGAATTGTGTTACGTTTTTCCTGCTATCCGCGGATACAATGTTTCATTTCCAACATTTGACGCTCGTGTGTGATACAAACATTTCCATCGAAATCAATATTGGATTCTGTATGCATGTGGGTTTCAGGCAAAAATTTTTACAAAACATTTCATGAAGAGTTTTTGCGAATTTAGGTATAAATCCGAATAGCACAACATAGATTGAATGGTGGACTATGTTTGCTTGTTTAATTTTATTTACTTGTTGTAGCAGGTGATACTGTTATGTGATGTTAGTATTCACTAACCTTGTTTATATTGTAAATACCTATTCAAAAGTAACTCCCAAATAACTAGCTCCAAGCAACCGGGTAACATTTTGATATCCAAAATATCGTGTCAGAAAACAGGGTCGCCCAATGAGAATACGGGAAGACAATATCCGCCTAACTTTTGTCCATGTCCAGTCCAGAGGCTTATGCTAAAAGGTACAGTGAACTGAGGGACGTACTTTAGCCAGTACTACAGTTAGAATCTAAGGTTTGGAAATATGAAGGAGGCAGCCGAACGCGTGAGACAAGAAATATCCTCACGCCCCAGCTGTCGGGATCCCAACCCTGATTTCCCGCCACCGTAGGGGTGGGCTTGCGGATGATGAGTAACGTAGTGTTCCACATGCGCCTCAAAGAGATGTCAGGAAAACCGTAGGGGCCCAGCTGGGCCGAAGCTTACTTAGGCCATGGATCGACTTCTGAACGGAAAACCCGGGCTGTAACTCAAGGCAAAGAATGGTTTTGTCAGTAAAAGTCTGACACGGTGAAGTCATTGGATGATTTCCTACATTAAACATTTTTGGAAATATGTAAATGGCTGTTTTATTTTATACCTAACTCCTTAGAATAATCTCTCATGCATGACCGAATTTTGGCGACAGTGGCCAAGCTTAATAGAGATTAGCCAAGTATGCAAGAGATATAGTGCACAGCCGTGTGTGCAAACACCACTGCACTGTGTTCATTTACTCTCGTAATCCGATGGTGCGGCTTTCCTACACGATCGGAGAGAGATCAGGTGCAAGATGTACCGGCTTAAAGTGTTTTTTGAGGCAAGGAGGTATAATTTCAAAACTCCGGGCTGCTACTGAGAAATCCCTACTAATATTATAAATGCGAAAGTAACTCTGTCTGTCTGTCTGTCTGTTACGCTTTTACGCAAAAACTACTGAACGGATTTAGATAAAATTTGGTAGGTAGGTAGAAGAGACACTGGAATAACACATAGACTACCTATAATTCCACTGCTGAGCACGGGTCTCTGCCCGCGCGATATAAACTGTAGTCCACGTGGGCGAAGCCGTGGGCGGAAAGCTAGTTCTAAATAAAAAAGCCAATATCACTTTGTTCGACTTATCAGTCGAACTTGATAAACGAAACAGTCCTAGCAGCATATTGTTTTTACTTTAGTTAGCCCATTGTGTCCTACTGCTGGGTGAAGGCCTCATCCTCCCTTTTCCACACACGTCTGTTCTCAGCCATTCGGGCCAGTCCCTCCGGTAGTTGTCCAGCTCATCTCTCTATCTTCGCCTAGGTCTGCTGCGATGTCGCCTAGCATTTAATGGGATCCAATAAGTGGCTCTTTTAAGCCACAGCTCGGCTAACATCATCTTATTTTGGTAAATAAAAATAGTTTCACTTTGCAAGTACTTGAGCAAGTTTTACAGATGTTAATCAAAGTATATCTGACATTTATAATAATTCATGAGCCCGCAGGTGTCTCCAGTAACAGTTTAAGAAGTTCACAGGATCGTACAAGTTGGAGCAGCTAACATAACCGTAACTAAAAGGCGTTAGGTCACAAAACTTAACAGGTAAAGTTAAATTGTTAAACGCGCCGACATTGAGCCTTAAATATTACTTGCACAATTACTTTCCCCCCCTAAGTTTGTTTTGTTACAGTGAAGTAGTAAAAATTCACTTTGGTATTTTTTTTTTCGTTATTGGTTTGGTATATTTACCGTATTATTATTCCCTCTCCTACAGAGGAGGCCTGAGTCCCAGCTGTGGGAACATTAAAAAGGCTGACGATGATGATCTTATTGATATTGCAGGATTTTATTTCAATACCCGTGGCTCTCAACAGGTTGTCGGTCCACGTTGTGGACCGACAACCTGGCCTTACGCTGTATCTTCCGGTGCGCGGTCGCCACTCTAGAATCTTCCGGACCCATCGATCATCCGTTTTTCGAGCTATGTGTCACCCACTGCCACTTTAGTTTGGCGAATGCGGTGGATGCGAGACGCACAGGATCGGTCGTTGTGGTGACGCTTGGGGAGGCCTATATCCAACAGGACGTCTTTCGGCTGAAATGTTGATTTCAATACCCGCTATTTTAATAGGGATTTGTTTTACTTATAAAATATTTTTCAGAAAAAAAAAATGAAAATCATTCGAGTTTTCAATTATTTGTCACCAGCAGTGTCATCTAACAAGTTCAATTGTGATTTCAAATCATTTAGTGACATTCAAATATACACAATGAAATACATCGAAGTCGATCAAGCCGTTTTGAAAAAGTTAGGTGGCAAACACCCGTACGGAAACATTATATGTATGGTGTCATATCATGTGTATGGTGTCGGACATAAAGAATAGCATCATCCCATTACTTCCCGTGGGTGTTGTAAGAGGCGACTAAGGGACATTTTGAGACCATGCCTACTATGAAGTACCTTAGGTCATCACGTGGTGGATTTTGTAAATCACCAGTAACAGCTTTTCTAAGGAGGGTTAGCGTCAGGCTAGTATAGATAATCATAAACCAGTGCTTGACTGCAATTCCACCTGAACACAAAAAAAAAACTATAAGTAGCGTATTGTGATGATCGGTGCATTCTGGAGGCAACCTTTACTTTTCTATGAATTTACACATTAGATTGCACTTATAACAAAATAGTTATATACAAATATAAGCGTATATATAAAATAATATTACAATATAAGCCTTGTAAAAAATATAGAAAAGAAATGAGTTTTTATTTCTTTTCTACATTTTCTACAAGGCTTAGTATGATTAAGTAGCGGTTCACCTTGAATGAAGTATCGCAGTAGAATAAAAAATTGTGCTATTAACAGTGCTAGGTACTTTTTGCTCTTACTTAGTTGCCTTTGCTTACCTCCATCACCAATTTGGAGTTGCACTGCGTTGATAACACCCGAAGTAGCTATTTGCTTCATTTCACGCACAGCGAACAACCGAGGGGAGGCACAAAATCCAAATAGGTACATTGATTTAGGAACAATCCAATGTAGCTATTTGGATTTCGTATCTGCGGCCAGCACTGCGCTCTAGGCTGTTTTCTTAGGGAATAGCACTGCTGGGAGGATTCAACACACAGAGTAGTGTCCGACCGAATGTTCGGTTTCGGTCGAGTTTCGGCAAAAAAATGAGTTTCGGTTTAATAATAATAATAATAAATATCTTTATTTCTCAAAAGTTTACAGATGATTATATCTATGTTTACATAAAAGCATTTAGAAGTTGCCGTAATCTGTACACAATTAATTAAACTCTGTCCCTTAAACTAGGTTATCCTGTGTCTTAAGGGGCAGTGTTTCGCAATAACGTTCTAAAAGATATGGTTATGAGTGGACGGTGTCGACTTATCTTTTTTTTTTTATGCTAGGATGAGGGTGAATATGAGAGAGTGTAAATGTAGGTGTGTGGGTGTTTGTGTGTAGGTGAGTGAGTGGGGGAGATGTTCGTGCGAGTGTGTGCGGATACAGTAATTTAAGAATTTGTTTGAGCATGGAGATGAATGAATATGTGCTTATTAGGTGATGTAGGTAAGTAAAGTCTCCGTTTCGGTGTAGTCCTGTTTAAGTAGCCATTCTGTAACTTTTAGTTTTAAGTTGTGTTTGTTGAGGTCTAAAATATTAATTTTTTTATGGATCTTTTTGTAAACGTAGGCGCTGATTACGTAATACTGATGCTTAGCGAAGGCGGTTTTGTGTTGGGTGCCTGTTGGAAGGTTTGTGCGCTTTTTAGGGTTAGACGGGGGGAGGGTACGATGGAACCTTAGGACAGATTGAAGCACAAAGAGTTGACGTACTGTAAGAACTTTACAGTCTGCGTACAATTGCGTTGTTGGGTATCTATGGGGCTTCCTTGTCATTACTTTTAGTACCGCTCTTTGTGCTCTCTCTGCCCTCAGAATGTTACCTTTCGTGGTGGCTCCCCAGACAGGAATGCAATATCCTATGGCTGATTGGCATAGTGCGTAATATACCATTTTTAAAATATCAGCATTTGCGGAGTTTCGAAGGGATTTAAATATATATATGAGCCGCAGAGTTCTAGTCGTGACAGCGTCTACTTGATGTTTCCATGTAAGTCCGTCATCTATATGAATACCTAGGTATTTTACATTGTCACTTCTAGTGAGTGCAGGACAACGGCAAGAGACTGATTGGTAAGAGCATGAGTGGGCAGTAATTGAAAAACTGTGTGATGGTGCGGTTTTTCTCCTAATTGCAAAAGGGATGTAGCAAGTTTTGTTTAAGTTTAAAGTAAGGAGATTCAAATTGAGCCATTTTATAATTTCCGCCAGTGCCGACTCAGCAATAGATTTGATATTATCCCAAGTAGGTCCCCGAACTAAGATCGCAGTGTCATCAGCATATGTATATATCTTGGTGTGTGGAAGGTTCAAATTGCAAAGGTCGTTGACATAAATCAGAAAGAGGGTGGGGCCTAATATGCTGCCTTGAGGGACGCCGAAAGTAACAGACTCCTCTTTACTGAGGTGGGTGTCAATTTTAACACTCTGTGTACGATTTCTGAGATAATCTTTGAAGATTTCAAGTGACACGCCGCGTACACCTAAGTGTTCTAGTTTTGAGATAAGGATGGGGACAGAAACTGTGTCAAATGCCTTAGAAAGGTCTAAGAATATACCTAAGCACTTGGTTTTCTTGTCTAAATTTTTGGCTACCTCGTGTGTCAATTCTAGCACAGCGTCTTCGGTTGAAACACCAGCTCGAAAGCCATACTGGTTATCAGCTATGATTTTATATTTACTTAAAAAAGTCCTGAGTCGATTGTTTAAGATCCTTTCAAGGATCTTGGAAAGTGTCGGTAAAACTGATATAGGCCTATAGTTGTTGACACACTTTCTGCTCCCGCCCTTGTGTATAGGATGAACTAGCGCCTTTTTAAGAGCATCCGGGAACACTCCCAATTGCAGACAGCGGTTGTATATGAAGGTAAGTGGTGGTATTAATGCGTGGTGACAGTTTTTTAATAAGGCAGGCGATATACCGTCCCAACCAATAGCACAGTCATTCCTCAATTGCAAGATGAGTGACTTTAATTCAGCTTCATCTACCTCTAAGAGCGCTAGAGAGTTTACAACGGAGGGATTTGTACATTTTGGATCAGACTGGTCGTTTGGCTGAGGTGAAGGTGTGTGCGGTTGTGATATGATATTGTCAGCCAGCTTTTTTCCTACATTGCTGAAAAAACTGCAGACCTCATCTACAGACGACTTGGGATTATTGCGTATTTTTAATAGCTCAATGGGACTTGCGCATATTTTCGTGGTATTAGTGATTTCCTTAATTGTTTTCCATAATAACTTAGGTTTATTACTTGCCTTCTCAAGCTCACTCCTTTCATATGTGATCTTTAGCTTTCGGAGTAGGTCATTACAAAAGTTTCGGTAGCGTTTATAGGTAAGTTGTAGTATGAGGTTATCTGGTGCTCTTTTGGAATGTGTGTGTAGCTTATCTCTGTGTCTAGTACATTTTAAGAGACCAGGGGTTATCCAGGGCTTTAAAGTTCTTTTTTTTCGAGTAATTTTAGTTTGAGTTGTGTGTTTAGATATGACCATTTTTACGATGTTTATGAAGTTATTCATTGAAATATTTGTATCTTTTTCCGAGTATATACTCGAAAAATCGGTATTTTCCAGTTCTAGTTTAATTGCTTCGTGGTTAAGGCGAGTGGAAAAGTGACTTGCACTGCGTGCTGGGTTTGCGTCTATGATATTAAGAAGAATGGGCTTATGATCAGTAATGTGGGACTCTAAAACCAGGGTTGTCGACAATAATTTAGTCTTGATTAGAATATGATCAAGACTTTTTTCAAGGCGAGTGGGAAATTCGTGGGTGGGCAGTAACCCTTGGGAAGCATTTAAGATAAGGTAGTCGAGACATTTGTTATCCTCATGTCGTTTTATTAAGTCTATGTTTAAGTCGCCCACTAATACTATATTTGGGCAGGCAGATATAGTATCGTAAACATTTGTTAAACTAGTCATGAAATTTTCAAAATCTTCGTTGGACTTAGTTTCGGTTTCGATGGTAAACCTGCAGAAACTACGACCAAAACCGAAACAGCACTCGGGAGTTCTTGCGCTGTGATCGGTCATGTTTAGTGCGTTAAATTCCTTCCAAGCGAGTAAGCAACGAAGACATTTTGCCGTGTCCACGTGCCTAATCATGTCGTGACTAACTTGCGTTTGCAGTTCGTTTTACCTACTCCCAAACTAAAATCGAGTGCAGTATAATTCATGATAGTCAATGAATATAAATACCTAAATTTAAAAAGCAAATATGGCTTAACAGATTATAATAACGTTTTTTTTCCCTTAAAACATGATCTTTGTAAGGAAGTTTCGGTTTCGGCTGAAACTGAAACTGAGACTGTTGCCGAAATTCGGTTTCGGTCGGACACTAATATAGAAGCTTGGAATCTCAGTCCTCGCTGAGTGTAGTCGGATCAATCAAATCTTCAATAAAAGGTTATAATATTATTAACACAGAAGTAAAATTACGTTTAAAAAAGAAATAAACATTTATTAACCTAAATACTAATCAAATGAGTTTAATAAGAATCACTACATAGTATAAAACAAAGTCGCTTTTTTTGTGCCTATATCCCTATCTATGTACGGTTAAATCTTTAAAACTATGCAACGGATTTTGATGCGGTTTTTTTTAATAGATAGAGTGATTCACGAGGAAGGTTTTTTATATGTATAATAACATCCATCGAAGCCGGGGCGGGTCGCTAAGTAATTAATAAATTTAGCAATATAATGATCAGAGGAACAGAGTCATCAATAAATTAACAAGAAAGTAATGAAAAATACAGAGAATACCAGATCACACCGAACAACTGGCGGGTAGCGTTTTTCCGCGCTTTCACACGCATCCGAGTCCAAACCAAAAGGAAGGACGGTAGTTTTTTTTTTTGTGTTGCCTCTTCCGTGTTTATGGGAAAAGGGAGGAGTGTCCAACAATATAATAAATTCGCTAGTTTAATACATTAAGGTCTCTTCATAAGCTTATGAAGGGGGTGTCTTCAGCAATCATGAATTAAGTGGAGGGACTTTATCCGCAGAAATTATTCAAACTAATTTGAGTCTGGAACCCCTTTTTGTCTTAGTGAGTAATTGTGGCACTAAGCTGATATATCGGTCAGAAATCTGTATATAAATGCCGTGGTCAGATCTTAGTACTGTTCACTTTATATGGCCAATTACAACTGGCCAGATCGTTAAAACGTTAACGTTTGATGATATGTCAATCCTCTTTTGGCCATATCACTGATATAGGATTTCTATGATAATATAAGGTATCTAACAAGTATTGACATATCATCAGACTTTAACGTTTAAAACGATCTGGCCAGTTTTATTTGGCCATATCACGAAGTGATCAATTTCTAAGATCTGGTCATCTATCTTCACATCTAATTAACCTGATTGGTTAACGTCATTGTGGATCTGTTAAACCGACCAAAATCAACATGCGTCAAATAAAGTGTAGATTAAGTTATACCATTTTTGTCGAGGCATTAAACCATCAAATGACTTTTCCCTCTCTGGGTTTGACCGAAGGGTTTTTGACTTTCACTCACTAAAACTCGTATCTATTGCGGTCCAGAGCCATGGTAAGTCAATTAAAAATTCCTGCAGCTGCAAATAAATGTGAAATGTGTGAAAAAGAGTGTGAAGTGAAAGTGAAGTGAATGCAAAAGAGTACTGAAGGGACAATATCGAATGCAACCCTTCGTGACGTGCCTCGGGTTGTCTCGGCAAGCTTCGGCCCGCGGAAAGTGCGGTTGGACGCCTTTTAATTCCGCACGCACGTGCCATTGCCAAGAGGCGCAAAACCTTTGTCAGTCGAGCCAACAATGAAGCCTTTTAGCCGTGATTTATTATGCCCCACTCTCCCCACACCGCGGGGAAAATCAGGCCAGCTAGACCTATAAACAATTACGCTAGATTAACATAAAGGGATATTCAGAGATAAGCAACTCATTTTGTTAATCTTACGGTCTCCGGATTGCGATGGAGCGATACAGAGCTATTTATTTGGTGTAGGCAATCTTAATCTTAGATAACTTGATAAAACTTAGTTAGGGTCTTAACAAATTAGTTTATATTTATGCTGACTAATTTGAGTCTTTGGGTCTACTTTGTACATTAGTGGAGGTTTAGGGCAAACTTAAATAGTTTTGTTGGGTGATTACACTACTGTGTTAGTCTGTGTACAAATCAGAATACATAAGGGTGTAGTTAGAACTGTATTTTAAAAGATTTTGACCCCTTAGTTGGTATCGGTGTTGCTTCTCAGGGTAGTCAGCTAGAAAAGACTGGCCTCATCTATTTTAAATTGTCATGTAAAAGAGTTTTTAAAAACCTATTTGCCAAATAAATATCATTTAACCTTTCGAATACCGAAGCAATAAAGGAGTGAGTGTAAAAGCACAAAATAGTTATGTACGTTAGACTTTTTATACCTACGCTCGTTGGACGACTGGACGCACACTAATGAGCTTTTGAGCCGGAACTGTTCAGTCGACGAATGGTCAGAGACGCTACCGAGACATCGTGTCCGTGAGCGATGTCTATGTGTGCGTTGCTCGAGTGCGCTTTTTTTGTAGATTGACTTCTGTACCTATATATTTTGTGGTAGAAGGTTTCTTGTTTATCGATACGGGAAACTATCAATTAACGGGAAATCTTTAACTTTTATGCAGAATACTTACATTGATGGCACAGCTGAAGCGATGGGTGAGCGTTTGGCTGTTTCCCTGCGAGTCTCGGGTTAGTTTCCCGTACGTAACGAACTATTGTATGACTTATAGAATAAATTGTTCTGGGCCTTACTTGTTTGTTTGTTTGTTACGTCTTCACGCCTAAATGGCAAAACAGATTTTGATGAAACTTGGTACACGGATAGATCATGTCCTGGAATAGGACATAGGATAGTTTTAATCCCGGAAGTATGTTCCCTTGGGATAATTTTCTGCTATCATGCGGGCGAAGCCGCTGGGGGCAGCTAGTATAGGCCATAAACTAAAGTATTTATTACTGATGTCAAAGTTTTAATCAGTAAAAAAAAACAGGCTTTTAGGTAATTTTGTAACACCACCTTCTAGCTAAAGCCACATGTTACTCAAATTTCAAAATTAGGTCATATCCTAAGTATATTTTTTAAAGTTCACCACACCATTCTTATCTAGGTAGATAGATATGAATTATGTATAAGTTCTCGCCTGAAAAACAAATTGTGACTTACCCGCACTCACTCCTGTGACCTCTTTTCGTAAGTCTTAACGACTATGTAACTAGGGTTGTAACGATACGAGTATACCTACTCGTATCGAAACATTTAATGTTGATAATATATCGATATTGACGAAATGCAGAAAAAAACGATCAATTGATCGAATCGAAATCGAATAAAATCAATAATATTGTAACGAAATATGATATTGCTATTGCCCACCTTAATTATTAAAACTATAATAAATAAAATCTAATTAAATGTTGAGTATTGTTGATTGATGGTAGATTTTTTTATTATTATTAACTTAAACCTCATAATATTCCTAATAAAAATGTAAGTAAAATGCTGATCGGCGTATTAGACTTATAGTAAAAGAAAGAAAGAAAGAAAGAAAAACAGTTTAATTACGTGAAATAAGACGCAATCTTAAGAGGGTCCTTCTCCACTCGCTTATCGTAAACATCGAAAATGGTTTAAAAGCTTGTTACTTCATTTAATGCAATCCAACGCGATGTTTGACGAAAAGGCAACGCAAAAAAATAGAGATAACGCCTGGAAACTCTGTTAGTATTCGGTAATTCCGAGATTTACTCGAAAATTTCACAAAACTTGCTCCAGAAAATAGCTGTTTTTTTTAAACCCTTAAAAGTTTTTGGAAAAAGTTATCGTCATTTAGAATCTTAATAAAATTTGCAAGGTCTCTAGAGGATTACTTTTTTGACTTTTTTAATTTTTAGGCAAATTATGAAGTGTCAAAGTTCATACAAAATAGGACATTTTCAGAGGTTTTTACTGGATTAGTACCAAGTAAGTAATGATTGTACCAAGTTTCGTTAAAATCCATCGCGTAGTTTTTGTTTCTATAAAGAACATACAGACAGACAGACAGACAGACAGACAAAAATTTTACTGTTTGCATTTTTGGCATCAGTATCGTTCACTAATCACCCCCTGATAGTTATTTTGGAAATATATTTCATGTACAGAATTGACCTCTCTACAGATTTATTATAAGTATAGATAGATAATAATATTCCACAATTATCACACAACACCGTCTAGTCCCAAGCCAGACAACTGATAAAAATACTCATATATTTCTAAATACATACATATTATAGATAAATTACACCCAGGCACAGAACAAATGATCATGCTCATCACATAAACGTTGGTCCTGGGTGGGAATCGAACCCACGACCTCCGGCATAGCAGTCAGGGCCACTAACCACTAGACCAACAGGCCAGTCGTAATTTATTTATATTGTATAATATTTATATTGTACACCAAAACAGTAACAAAACTTTTAAAATAACTTACATCTATGGGTACAATGGCGGCATTATTGCTAACAGCGATATTTACCATACAATCGGGTCGGGTTGTCCGATTTTGGAAAGGTGATGGCGGAATCAAGTTATGTCATTCCCGTGCACACTATCCAAAATATATCCTGTAAAATACCGAAAGGCTGACTAAAAAAATAAAAAAAGTAACGGCTGTCTGTGCTTCAGGCTTTCTTGATTGGACTGATAAAATGATACATAAAAGTTTTTATAAACCTTGCATGTAATTCCCACGTACAATATTTGTAAATGCATTCTGTAAAATACCGAAAGACTGGCTATCTTACGCCTATGCTTCAGGTTTTATTGATTGGACTGATTAAACGATTTATGACTCAATTCGATAGCTATATATCGACATCGATACATCGAAGTTTTTATAAGTCTTCCATCACTATACGTAACACAGTTTAGGAAATAGGTGTGTTCCTATTTCCGTGGCGTTATCCTGGTGAGCCTCGCGAGTTCTATCTTCTACATATTATAATGAAAAAGTTTCTTACCAACATCCTGAGTAGGGAGAAAATCCGATCAGTTTAGAAAACATCCAATCTAACTTATGAGGGGAGATTACATGAAACAATTGCGTGTATTAACTTTACCTCTTTGTTTAAGAAAGGATCCTTGAAGATAATAAAATTGACCTCGATTGGCTTTTGTTTTTTTTGTGGAGGGATAACTCACTAATATTATGAAGGTGAAAGGTTTTTAGTGAATATGCGTATATGTGTCGTTACTTCTTCACTAGTTTCTGACGTTTTATAAGTCCCCAAGTAGCCTTTAGTTCCTGCACCGGATTCGTGCAGAAGTAAAGCCCGTTTCTCACCACTATGTGGACCACCCGAAAGACACGGTGGAGCATACGATAGAGGGGTACTCCGCTTGGGCAGAGCACCACCGCGTCCTCGTGGGAACGAACTTTCACGCAAAGGCCTTGGTACAGGCCATGGACTGAAGCGAGGAGGAATGGCAGGCGTACGCTTCCTTCTGCGAAACAGTAATGCTAGCAAAGGAAGAGGCCACACGTGCACGAGCGATTTCTGGCTTGAGTTTTTGAATTACACTCTCAAACGCCTAAACAAGATTGGTAGGTACACACGTAAACCATGTTCTGAGATACTTTTTATCCCGGTAGTTTGACATCTTTGGGCAGCTTTCTACTTGCTCGCGGGAGCAGCAGTTGGCAGTACCTAGTCATTGATACTCCAAGAATAGGAGGAATAACTCCTCCTACTCCAGGAGGCGCAAGAGGGAGAGTTAGACTTTTACTAACTAAAACCTACCTAAGTTCGTTAATTTGACTTCTACGTTCCAGGGACACGGTACCTCTTTCGAACGATTTCGCAGTCTCTATTCTTTAATCTGTGACCGGGATGCAGTTCTCATCTCGATTGCCTCGTCTTTTGATGACTGCTCTAGTGTTTAGATGTTTAATGTACCACAGAACATAGCAACTCATATCGTGTTTCCCAATCTACCCAACGCGCCTGTAATAGGATTTCATGAATGCTCATTCACTGTAATTTCATCCCACATTTGCATTTTGATGGTTATCTAGTTTTAATGCATTTTTATAAGTGTCCTTTTCGGTGTTCCTCTCCCTCACATATGTTGTTATAAATTCTGTAAGCAATCTCTACACGAGACCAATTTTAATGCCTATGTTTTAGAGTGAGTTATGTGATTGCTCACTGGGAAGTCATTATATGGCTTTGTCTCAATGAAATATGGTTTCCTAACGTTAATAATAATCACAGAATTTATGTTATTACTGTGACAAGTTTGGCGTCAAAACTAGAGTAATTAAAGCAGTTGTATAGTCGAAACGCTATATCCACTCAGGCGCGAAATCAATTGTGTTCGTAACTAAAGTGAATCACTCTGATTTTCGTATTACAATTTATGATGAAATACCTGTATGTTATGTTTCGTTAAAAGGATAGAGACAAAATGATTTTAGCGTGACATTGAAGTAGAAGTCTAGTCTCTCAGTGTTATTTCTTAGAAAATGTAACGCTAGCTAAAAACAAATATTGCTGTAGTTGGGAGACAAGATTGCCAATTTGTATGAATGTTTATATATTACAGCTATCCATTATATTCGAGACTAAGCCATATAATAACGCGTTGATATTGTTAATCTAAACCCCATATCGAGTTTAGCAGATATTTGAGGGTGTCATTACATCTGTTTAACCTACGAAATGTTTCCATTGTGTTCGTCTTTAGCAGGGAAATGGTGGCAATGAGTGCGTTCCCCTATTTAATGGTCTTCGAAATGAGCCCTCACCAGGATATATCGCGGTACGCAATCGAGAGGGTACATAATGAGCTACATAAACAAAAGTAACAAACAAATTAAACATTACTTTTTCTCGCAGGTTTTTCTGAGAATGTGGCTAACTTCAAGTTAGGGATAAGTTTTATTTAATAATAATAATAAAAAACTTTTTATAAAAAAAACTGACTTCAATAAAAAATTGAATTGAAATTGAGAAGTTCCCTCGATTTTGCCAAGATTCCATCATTAGATGCCAACTTGGTGACTATGGGACCATTTCCAATAGAAAAAGATTTTTTCAAATCGGTTGGCAAGCGACAAAGTTGTGCGTGAACAAAATAATATTTAAAAAAAAAATACAAACATCCGAATTGACAACCTCCTCCTTTTTTAGAAGTCGGTTAATAATAATATTCCACTACTAGAGCTTGTGTTATGACTACTAGACAACTGATAAACATATTTATATATTTCTAAATATATACATATTATAGATAAATTTAACCTAGACACAGAGCAAATGATCGTGCTCATATCAAAAACATTTTTCCTGGGTGGGAATCGAACCCACTACTTCCGGCATAGCAGTCAGGGTCACTGACCACTAGACCAACAGGCCTGTCTGTGTAGTCTCACATAAACCAAATAAAATATAGTTTATTAACATATATTTTCAGCACACAACTTATATAATTTATTTCTACAACCCTTTATGTTCTTTGAATTTGAAAACATTATCGAACTGAAATAATTTTGTTGGGATTTTACAGAATGTCGTAATGAAAATATCTACAATACTTCATGTTCAATTTGTGGAAGTGCGATAAACGTGAATTCCGATTCCTGTGATAGTATACATTTTTAATATTACAATATCATATTTTATTATCAGTACTTGAAATAGCTATTTAACTACATATGTATATTACTAGTACATGAGGCGAGGCGAGATGTATACCTACAACATTATTTTTAAAATATGCAAAATGCGAAACACGTGTCTCGAAAGCTGGAAACTTAAAAGCGCTTACCGGCGCTTGACAGCGCTGGGCCGTTCTACACAAAGGAAGCAGGTTGAAGCAGACCCAGCAAAATGTCGGACTAATTTTAAATGGCAGCGCCCAGCGCTGACCAGCGCGTATTGAAGCTTGTCGGAACTTGTCGGCACCGCTCAGTGCTTATCGGCGCGCGTTCATATATTTTCCTGCGCGGGTTACCAGCGCTGTCAAGCACCGATAAGCGCTTATAAGTTTCCAGCTTTCTTTCTGTATACAGCCTATCTTTATGTAAAGAATCTATGTACAACATTTAATTGAATCATAAAAAATCACAAAGTTATAACCATGTTGACTGGTTGTCTGCACAAATATTTGGTTACTGGGCCATCCGAGCGATTGAGGGGTTGGTTTGCCCCTGTACCTGCTGTTACCTGTATTTTACTTACTGTCGGTGGTTCCAACTTAAGCTCTTTTTTAAATACTTTTGGAAAAAATCTACCATAGTGCAAAAATTATTTGAATCGATTCAGTCACCGATTCTGAACAAACTATATTCAGGTTTCACAATATAAAGCCGCCTTTGTACTCTTTTGTGCATGAAGAATAAAATAAATAAATAATAAATAAATACATACCTCCATAACAGATTCTTTTGTATAAGGCTGCTCGCCCACGTCTGATAATCGGTGACCGAGGTTTTGTAGGAGAAAATTAGAACACACTGATAGCAATAGTGCAACGCACACGTCCTACAAAAAGTCGGTCGGAAATACAGAACAATGTTACAAATATATAAAATCGGCCCGATTATCTGTCCTACAAAAAGTCTGACGTGCGCGAGCAGCGTTAGATCCGTCAAAATCATTGACGGATTGAATAAAAAACATTACTTCGGAAAAAAGTCTGAAACACACGAAGTGGGCCATTATCTTCGGCGGAAGGAAGGCCGAGTGCCTATAATTTATTTCAACATATTTTCAACTCAGCTTAGGAATCTTTCCTAAGCTCTGTTATTTTACTGCGCATTTAGGGCAAAACTTAATCCCATAATCAGCTTAAATACGAAACAAAGAACACGCTGTTTTAGTTTTTCTTTGTGGATTATTTCAGTTGTTAGCAACATTGTTAGAAGCTTTTTCATCTAAATTGTATTATTTATTAACATTTAAAAATGTTTATTTTTCTTAAAATTATTAGTACAAAAATACTAGCCGCTTTCAGTGGCTTCGCCCCCGTGATAGTGTACTTTTTTAACAATATTACCTAGTGCTTGACTGCAGTCCCACCTGATGATCCTCCCTCAATGCTGAGGGTCGTGACCCTGCTTCATCACTCTAACCCTTATTATATTCCTCCATCTGTTCCTATCTCTGGCGGTGTGAAGGGCATTGTAAATAGTAGAGTCAAGAGCGGTGCGGATCTGATCGGACCAACGTATTGGGCTGCGCCCGCGAGGCCTTTTTCCATACACTTTACCGGTCACAATTAACCTTTCGAGCATGCTAGCAAAGGAGGAGGCCGACCGCATCAGGCTACGGCGCCCTCGCCGCCACCGCCGGGATTCCGATCCCGATTTCCGGCCACCTTAGACGCGGGCTCGCGGACGGCAAGCAATGGGTAGCTCGCTGTCCAACCGTCCGGTAACTGTCCGGACCGAGCCCAAGACGTCGACGGCGCGTACTGTTCCCGCGCGCCTCAAGGAGTTGTCAGCAACAGGAGGGGCCCAGCTGGGTCGAAGTCTACTGGGGCCAGGGGTATCTGAAAAGAAGCTCGAGCCCCAGTATGAAGAGGCTAGAAGGAACGGTGTGGGTTTTTAGTCAGTAAGAGTCTGACACTATCTCCCGCTCCACCCAAGAGCGGGGGTTGTCATACGATGATTTTTGCCCACCGTAAAAAAAAGGTTGCCACCATAATTGCCCTGGGATACCTTTCTACTAAGTATATCGCGGGTGAAGCCGCTGAAAACAGCTAGTATAAAATATACCCCGCTTAATAAATATCCTTATTAAAAAGATTTCGCTGACAACTATTATCCCTAAATGCCACCCCTAAGAGCAGGAGATACATGATAAGAGGGATTAGTACTGTCTTGTGGACCATTCCACTAAACTATCTTCAAGACATTCTCATTAACAATGTCATGGCGTAATGGGAATTAGCTGTAATAAATGTATCTTCTCTTATGTTTGTAATTATGTATAAGATACAGCATACATAAGTGTACCGTTTTTACTAAATTAAAAGCTGCTTAGATGGAGGAATACATAGGTGGGAACTTGGGAAGTCATCAAGTGACATCTTGGGTGGAGCGCGAGGGCGTCTCAGAGTTTTACTGACTAGCTAAAGCTACTCCTGTTCCTTCTTTGCCTTCGTTTCAGGGCCCCAGGGTTCACTTTCGCACAACCCATTGACCCAGCAGCCTTCGAATTTGCTGCTGCGCCTCTACGGTTTGCTGACATCTTCTTGAGGCGCGAGTGGAACAATACCTGCCGTCGATGACTTGAGAACAATGCCGAGTATTTTTTTTTGTTTTGTAAAAATCATCCAAATGACATCCCTCGCCCTTGGGTGGAACGGGAGATAGAGTCAGACTCTTACTCGACTAAAAAACCCGCCAAAAGGGGTGGGCTTTTAGTCAATAAGTCTTCTTGCCTTTCATATCCTTTCGTATCGGGGCCGAGCCTCCCATTCGGAAATAGACCTTGGCCCCAGTAGGCTTCGACCCAGCTGGGCCCCTGCTATTGCTGTCTCATACCGGGGCCGAGCCTCCCGTTCGGAACTAGACCTTGGCCCCAGTAGGCTTCGACCCAGCTGGACCCCAGCTAATGCTGACAACTCCTTGAGGCGCGCGGGAACACAGCGCGCCGTCGACGACTGGGCTCGGTCCGGACAGTTACCGGACGGTTGGAGCCCGCGCCTACGGGTGGACGGAAATCGGGATGAACAATCCCGGGTAGGCCTTCTGCTTGTTTCCCAACTAACAAATTAACACGCTATAACGAAACAAATGTCACACCAATTAGGTATGTATTGCCACAAAACAAACGTTTATCTAGCTTCAATTTTATTGCGTTAGTGATTAATAGACTTTAGGACAAATTAATCCGCTATTACATATTCAAATTAACAGTAGCATTTGAAATTGTATGCAGTAACAATGCAGGAATTAGGTTATCATTTGATGTTAAATCTATGTTCAGTTAAACGCAGTCATTTAATAATTTAATTAAGTCTAAAATTATAGTAGTTTGTCCAAATTATTAGCTTAACATTATGTCAAAATTATGAGCTGTTTTTTAGGTGGGAAAATCATTTAAATGATATCTCCCGCCCTTGGGCGGAGCAGGAGATAATGTCAGGCGTTTGCTGACTAAAACCCCACTCCTATTCCTCCTTTGCCATTGTTCCAGGGCACTGGGGATCTCTTTTGCATAGCCCCATGGCTTCGACCCTGCTGGGCCTCTATGGTTGCTGACAATTCCTTGAGTCACGCGTGGAACGCGCCGTCGACGACTTGGGCTTGGTCCGACGGTTACCGGGCGGTCGGACGGTGAGCTACCCATTCCTCGCTATCCACAAGTGCGCACCGACGGTGGCCGGAAATCGGGATTAGAATCCCGGTGGCTGGGGCCTGAGAGCAATTGCATCGCGTATGCGGCCGCCTCCTTTGCTAGCATTACTGCTTAGCAGAAGGAGACGACCGCCTGCCACTGCTCCTCGCTGCAGCTGTTAACAGCTGAACTTTGATATTGTGATAAAACTAATGAGTATAATAAGTTTCTTTGGGAAAGTTGTTTGTAATCATGAGTACAATCACGAGTATAAGTATCGGCGACTAATTACCAGTCACTCTATATAAATAAGTAAAACCAATTCTCTTCAAAAGATCTCGTTAAGAGGGTCCTTTTCCACTCGCCTATCATAAACATCGAAAATGGTTTAAAAGCTTGTTACTTCATTTAATGCAATCCAACGCGATGTTTGATGAAAAGGCAACGCAAAAAAAGAGAGATAACGCCTGAAAAATCTGTTAGTATTCGGTAATTCCGAGATTTACTCGAAAATTTCACAAAACTTGCTCCAGGAAATAGCTGTTTTTTTTTAAACCCTTAAAAGTTTTTGGAAAAAGTGGTCGTCATTTATAATCTTAATAAAATTTGCAAGGTCTTTAGAGGATTACTTTTTTGACTTTTTTAATTTTTAGGCAAATTATGAAGTGTCAAAGTTCATACAAAATAGGACATTTTCAGAGGTTTTTACTGGATTAGTTTTACACAAATTTAGAAATTGGTTTCTTTAGAAACCTAGATAATATCAACAAGATACTGTGTTTCCAAAATATCTAATGAAAAATGTGTAATAACGTCATAATCAGTTATGAGCGGTTGTATGAAAAACAGTGAAAATGTGAGTCATGATGCACCACCTCAAGCATGATCACAATAAATATTTCTTCTACCATATTATACAACTTTATTTTTAGTATATGCGAAACCTGAATTCAATTTTTCTGAATTGGTAACTGAATCGATTCCAATCAATATAACACCGTGTTATATTTTTTTCCAAAAATATTTTAAAAAGTCGCAAGTTGGACACCTCCGACACTAAGTACATCACAGGTCACGGCAGGTCGTAGCGGGCATTAGGCGCCAGCGTACAGCTGGGTACGGGTGCAAAACAACCCCTCAGTTTCCCGGATGGCCCTGAGACCATGTATTTGTGCGGACAACCAAGTAACATAATCATCAATAATAAATAAATAAATAAATAAATAATGATCATATAACTTTGCGAGTTTTCACATTTAATACAGTTATGAATTTTTATACATAGATTCTTTACACAAAATACTAGAACGTTTTTCGGGTTTCGCATATACTAAAACTGATGTAATATAGTGATGTCTTTAGGTGCGACCCGAGACAATACAAATATTGGAGAACAGTTTCCTTTCAAAAAGCCTTACGAGGGGTTCCTTCAACCATACATTATGTATGTACGATTCACGACCGTATATAACATTTGGGTAACGTTATCTTTAAATAAACATCGCATTACACCTTTCTCTTATAAGGGGGTAAACAGAGGCATCCTTTGTTAAACCGGTTTTTGTTTGTGATGGTTTTAGTCCCTTACAGTGTTTCTTCTAGCTGCTATCAGGATTTTCGCGTAGCTGCCGGAGTCTGTTTCCTGATAGCTACAACTTAGGGGTCTCAAAGTTAAGAGTGAATAGGTTACTTCTAGGCAAACATATGCCATCGTCGACCACATCATCGCTTACCATCAGGTGAGATGGTGGTCAAACAAGTCTATCAATAATAATAATAAAAAAGTAATGCATCTTGCTGGGTTTGAACTCGTGACCTACAACTCGTAAGTCGTGCCCGTTATCACTGGGCCACCACTGCTTTATTTAGGCAATCATCATAATCATTTCAGCCAAGAAAGACTTCCACTGTTGGACATAGGCCTCTCCCAATTTAAGCAATATTACTAAAAAAATATGTTACGACTTTAAACATAGGAGGCATCGATCTGCTTATTTGTCCATTAACTTCAGTATGTTAGAACAGATTTTGATGCAGTTTCTACTACTATGAATATCAATATAGTTTTCATTGCAAGATCACATTTCTAAAAAAGCACAGAACAGATATCCAAACCAATTACTGGTACCTTGACAGAGACTACATTCAGCAGGAATTTAAAGTTCAGTTCTATACCTACTAATAAAATTAAAGCAAACTCTTTCTCTTTTCGTAACATCAAAACTATATTGTTTTACTAAAAGCATTTAAGGAAGTAGCTAAATTCGATGTCTATAATAAAAACTTATTTTTTTAAATTTTGTTTGTCTGTCACAAATAGACAGATAAAATAAACAGATAAAATTTAAAAAATAGCATTCCACTTAATCTCCAAAACGGCTTGACCGTGTTTTATGGGGTTTCACTACCAGAGTTGATGTCACGACGAATAACTTAAGCTACTCTTCATTTTTCTCACACTCACATTATTATTAGTCCTGTTTTTTACACACGCCTCTACATTTCTTTTATTTTTTCCTTTTAAAGTTCTGCTGGCAGAAATTTATAGAAAAATAAAGAGTTCTTTTGTACTCATAATATATGTTTCCTTGTGTGTACTAAATAATAAAATAAATAAGTACTTGCAAATATTTACGGAGGGAATTCTAAACACATTCTCTTATTTCTAAGTAGACTCGTCTCTACTGCTCTATTATCCTTATCATTCTTGTAATATTGATAAAACCTTGATACTAAAAGTTGATATAGTTGTTTCCGTAAACAATTTCTAACCTAAGTCAAGATACCGTGAATAACCTTCATTCAAAAAATATAGCGGCCTATTTTTGCCTCATAATCTTTAAAGCAAAGTGTTTACCTTTTATATCGGTTATCTTGTCAAAGATGGTGATTCAAGGAGATGAATGAGTCTCAACGACACAAAAATCCCTTTTTTGTTCATCTCCTAATATAAATTGTTTGCCAGCAGTTTTTAACAAAGTTGGAATCTCGCTGAGTAGACGATATTAACTTGTTAAGTCCTCAAAAACTTCGTAACTCCTTCAATATCTGAGAGATATGAATTTACGTTTGTTGTTATCGTAAATTGTTTTAGATTTACTTTGTATAGTCAATCATGATGGGAGAATGATGGCTTTGATAATTTTGCATAATTTATTTTGTACATTTAACTTTTCCTGCAGGTTTGCACTGTTTCAGGAATAAAAAGCTATGACACTTGGCAATAACGTTTCTATAGTCTGGCTAGAAAATCAAATGACTTGGGAATTTTGTATAATATTTAATCATTATAAATACGTACGCCGATCTGGGCGTGTCGTTTTCCATACATTTTATATGGAAACTAGACTTGTAGAGCCACACTAGATCCATGCCACACGACGCCACGTGACGCCAAGCGATGTGGTCTACGTGTCCGCCGGTCTAATGTAGTTCTAGCTTTACAGTGTCATCAGTGTATGTAGCAATAAAGGTGTTTGTCATTGATGTCTCCGCAGTGAAGATGAGATTATAAAACGGATATTAAATAAATTAGCATACTATATTCGTTTGGATTAAGAACACCCCAGATTTTTTTATTAATTGAAATGACTGATTCACAACTAGGTCAACTGGTAAAAACAGTCATTATTAATTTGCTTTCATCTCACAAATATGACGATAACTATGGCGCAACGCGGCAATTGACTCCTTTCAGAAAAAAAATGCAAATATCTGTAATTTCATCAGCATTCCAACCGAGACAAAAAAATGCAGATTGTCACCAAAAAAAAATGTTGATTGGATTTTCCACGTTGGATCTTTTCAAAGGCCTTGGTACAGGCCATGGTTCGGAGCGAGGAGGAGTAGCAGGCGGTCGCCTCCTTCTCCGAAGCAGTAATGCTAGCAAAAGATGGGGCCGCCGGGATTCCTTCCTGATTTCCAGCCACCGTAAGCATGGCTATGGGACGGCGAGCAATAGGCAGCTCGCCGTCCGGCCGTCCACCATCCAAGTTGGAGCCAAAATCGTCGACGGCGCGTAGTGTTCCACGCGCGCCTCAAGGAGTTGTCAGCAACCGTAGGGGCCCCAGCGGGGTCGAAGCCTATTGGAGCCAAGGGTTTGCTTCTGAAAGGAAGATTCAGCACCGGTACGAAAGGCAACGAAGGAACAGGAGTGGATTTTTAGTCAGTAAAAGTCTGACACTATCTCGAGATATCATTGGATGATTAAACCAACGACTAAAAAAATGCTAGGTATACTAATTCGAACAAGTTTCTAAGACCAGTAAAGAAATTACAATTCAAAACAATGAATGCTAACTTAGATTCAGAACGGCATATCTTAATTATTAATCTAGCAAACTAACGGTAGTAGAACCAATTCAATAGAGAGTTGGTGCCTGGTCATCCACAGTGCATTAGTTAATTCTAACTAAGATTGCGATCGCTACGACAATGCTGCGAAAACGTGATGACTACGCCGGTGCTACGAGACTGCTACGCCACTGCTACGTCTTTGAAGCGCTACATGCACTCTCTTTAGATTACGATGTGCAATCGACTGATGTATGCTTTCATCTCAATGGTTTTGATGCTAAATAGTGTTATAGGTTGATTGTGTCTTCCTGGGTCTAGACTTTATGTATATAGTCTGAGTATATGGAGTTGTGAATATCTTAATTTTAGTGAGAGACAGCCAACAATACTTAATAATATAATTTTATTTGTAACTAGTACTTTGCCAGCGATTTCGTTCGTGAGAATGTTTTCATAAAAACTTTATTTGAGGGTAGTTTTGTGAATGCAATAACGACAGTATTTGTTATTTTTCATTTTGATTAAAATTTTTTGTGCCTTGTTTCAAGTTTATTAATCCAAAAAATTAGAAACTGCCATACAGTCATTAAAACTTCATAAATAGTTTTATTGGGGTTGTCCTGAAATCAAATACTAATAGTTTTTTATTGAAATAATCTTTATTATTGAAATTGAAAATATTTATTTCAGACACAGTAATGAAACAAGTCCATATTATGTCAGTACAAACTTATAATAATGTATGTTAGTAAAATTTGAAATTATTATTATTTTGGATGAGCGACCACTGCCCCAAGATTTGAGTGTCAAATCTGTCCGATACCACGTCCAGAAGCATGTTGGCGCTAGTGTTAGTTTACGTAGGTTTTTTATTTTATTTTTTTCGGTGGGTAAAAATCATCCAGATGACATCCCCCGCCCTTGGGCGCAGCGGGTGATAGTGTCAGACTCTGACTGACGACTAAAAAAAAAAACACCTCGTTCCTTCGTTGCCTTATCATACCAGGGCCAAGCCGCCCTTTCGGAATTTGACCCTAAGCCCCAGTCGGTTTCGATTCTGTTGGGCCCCTACGGCTGCCGACAACTCCTTGAGGAGCGTGGGAACAGTAAACGCCGACGACTTGGGCTCGGTATCTCTCGGACAGCGAGCTAGCTATCTCTCGCTGTTCGCAAGCCCGCGCCTTTAATTACTTAGGTTACTTATGTTAACTTTCGAGTGTATATATAATGAGATTTTGCAAAAATACGAAATTAACCGTTTTAAAAAAACCTTCTTAGTGTAAACCCCTACATTTTAAAAGGAAGCTTTGCACAAAATTACACATTCCTATCCCCAGTAGTTCCGTACAATATCGATTATAGAAACATAACTGCCAACATTCTGTTCGGTTCGGTTTACTAACCCACATGCGACGAAAAAGATTGGAAAAAATTTCAGAAATAAATAACAAAAATTCTTCCTAAAGATGGAACATCCATTTAATACTCAATAATGTTACGAGATCCGTATTATCGATAAACTCGATATCGCAATAAACGACGTGCGGTAACATGATGTCCCTGTGATGTGAGTTACGACAGCATGTTTTACTACAATTTATTACGTACCCGAATACAATTCGGGTACGTAATAAATTAATCCTTACTAATATTATAAAAGCAAAAGTGAGTTTGTTTATTTTTTTGTTTGTTTGTTACGTCTTCACGCCTCAATGGCAAAACCGATTTTGATGAAACTTGGTACACGGATAGACCATGTCCTAGAATAGGACATAGGATACTTTTTATCCCGGAAGTATGTTCCCTTGGGATAATTTTCTGCTATCCCGCGGGCGAAGCCGCTGGGAGCAGCTAGTAAGTTATAAGTAAAGGTTGGTCACCATTTTTAAATAGCTTAGTTCTTTTTTGTTCATACGATATCACTTCTCCGTACTAATATTATAAATGGGGAAGTGTTTTTCTGTTTGTCCGTTTTTTACGGCAAAACGGAGTGACGAATTGAAGTTATTTTTTAAGTGGAGATAGTTGAAGAGATGGAGAGAGACATTAACTACTTTTTGTCTCTTTCTAACCTCCCACGTCCCAGGGGAACCGTGTTACTCCGAATTTAAAGCGAGCGAAGCCGCAGGTAAAAGCTAGTTAAATAAATAAAGTCAAGACAGTAATTTGTCGTACTAAACCTTGACATTTAAGAAGACTTCCCGATCCGTCTATCATTAACGTGAGCATCGTTTAATTTTTCGAATACCGTAATTAGAGGTACAATAGAAAGACAATGAAAGAGCGAACGTCGCGTTCGAGAGGTCCGGGCCCTGGTCGAGGCCATGGTCCGGAGCGAGGAGGAATGGCAGGCGGTCGCCTCCTTCTGCGAAGCAGTAATGCTAGTAAAGGAGGAGGCCGACCGCATCAGGCTACGGCGTCCTTACCGCCGTCCCCGGGATTCCTATCCCGATTTCCGGCCATCGTAAGACGCGGGCTCGCGGACGGCGAGCCATGGGTAGCTCGCTGTCCGATCGTCCGGTAATGGATCGAGTCCAAGACGTCGACGGCGCGCACGGAGTTGTCAGCAGCAGGAGGGTCGAAGGCCCAGCTGGGTCGAAGCCTGCTGGGGACAGGGTTATCCGAAAGGGAGCTCGTGCCCCGGTATGAAGGCTAGAAGGAACGGGATGGGGTTTTTAGTCAGTAAGAGTATGACACTATCTCCCGCTCCACCCAAGAGCGGGTTTTGTCATAAGATGATTTTCCCCAAAAAAAAAAGGATCGAGAGGTTACAAGTTTGTTGTTTCTTCCAACGCAAAGTATATCTACACTTATATTATAAAGAGGATAAATTTGTATCTTTTGTGTATGTTTGTAATGAATAAACTCATAAACTACTGTGCTCCTTTCAAAAATTCTTTCATCGTTGGAAAGCTACATTCGCCCTGAGTAACACGGGTTATATTTATTGCCCATGCGAAGTCGGAACGGGCCGCTAGTTTTACGCCTGAACGGTGTGTTGGCAGTCGGTAATTCCGTCATTCATCATACGTAGTTTTTTAAAACCTTAAAAGTTTTTGGAAGTATTTATCATTTAGAATCTCGATTAATGTGTAAGGTCTCTATAAATATATTTCCTTTACATTTATGAGTACATTATTATGGGCTAAAGAAACTTAGATAATATCCACAACATATCTGTGTCCAAAATATCTAGAGAAAGATGTGTAATAACGTCATAATCACGTTGCATTGAAATGAATATTGGCTTGGGCGCTTTTAAATGTCAACTGTCGATCTATTAAGTTGAGTATAAACTACAACATTTACTTGTAACAGAACAACGAGCCGCTCTATGATATGTTCTAGTGTATCATCCTTTTACGAACGAAACGTCGAGCACGCTCGCCTCTTTGTTACAAACCAACGAACATATTGTTGTAACATTTCGTCGAGCGTATTGGTGTAACATTTCGTCGGGCCACGAGTTGCGGGGTGACGATTTAAAAAAAATGAACGCAAGGTACAACGAAATGTTGGTAAATGCACACTCGCTGTGAGCATTTACCCGTAACATAACGCTGAGCATTTGCAGGAACGTTACATTACATGGAAATGCTTAGGAAACTGAGCTTTTGCCTGTATTGTACCATTCGTAAGAATGTTACATTACACAGAAATGCTCCAGAAAATGTTGTAGTTTATACTCACCTTTAAATGTCAACTGTCGATCTATTAGGGTCCATATTGATTCTTTTTTTATATATATATACCATCATATACACATATGGAATGCAATAAAGTATTGAGTATAGATGATATCGAACCAATATAACTAACTTTTTTTAAAGTCGCTTATGACGACATTTTCAATTAATTTAGTCACGCGTTTCGAGAACGCGTCGCTATATTGCTTTTGCTCTTACGAATTAGCAACACACGACTGCTTCGATGTACACGCTCAACAGTCAATACTTTTGAGCGCTTGCATCGCTTGCAATATACAGCACTGCGTGTGGATAACATGCTATATCGAGATAGTAATGACGCTAACGTGGAGCATCGCGATTGTATCGCTACTCAATAAAGAGCCGGTTGTAGTTACTGAGTATTTTGTATGAACTCCGGGTCTATGTCGATTTTGGCGGCTCCGTAACAGCGGATTTATTTTAATAAAAAAACAAAACAATAACTTTCAAGATTTTTGTTTTTGCGAGGCCCTTTTAAAATACAAGCTTTATTATTTTTTGTAATTTTTAAGTATTTCTGACACGTAATTTCTTAGACATACACGTTTGAAATCGTAATTAAGCGTCGCTTTTTTTTAATCAAACCAATTAATTTATATTATATTTTGATTTTTGCCCGGTGCTGGCCATATAGTCAATTTTTATTAAAATAATGTTTCATTGTGTTCTCTCTTAAATTTGTGGATTTCCAGATGTTTAAAAAAAGTTCAAAATGAGTAGAACCTTGCCTTAATATGTCGCCGCTGTAATAATTCGCCATAAACGATAACTCAATTAGCATTAAAGCAAAAAAAAACGAGACCCTCCCTTATAAACCATCTTCAATAAAGCCATATAATAATAAAACACTTTCACTTCAGCTTTCTAATTAATTACCTCTTTTATGTACCTACAGCAATATAAAGAACAGACTAAAAAGGCAATTAAATCTGCTTTTCTGCCTTTTATCTTTTTTCAGTTTGGTTTAAATTTCTGAATCAAAAGGGGAATTTGTCGACTTAATAATCTTTTACAAGTACTTCGGTGATTCGTGATTCATAATATGTAGATAATATTCCACAGCTATCACGCAACGCCGTCTAGTCTAAAGCTAAGCAGAGCTTGTGTTTTGAGCACTAGACACCTGATAAACATAGGTACTTATATATTTCCAAATACATATATATCTACACTAATATTATAAAACAGGGAAAATTTATATTTTTGTGTGTATGTTTGTAATGAATAAACTCAAAAACTACTGTGCCGATTTCAAAATTTCTTTCACCATTAGAAAGCATGCACCCTGAGTAACATAAATTATATTTATTGCCCGTGCGAAGCCGGGACGGGCCGCTAGTTATAGGTAAATTACACCCAGACACAGAACAAATGATCGTGCTCATCACACAAATATTTGTCCTGGGTGGGGATTGAACCCACGACCTCCAGCTTAGCAGTCAGGGCCTACTAATCACTAGATTGACAGGCTAGTCATTTCAATCGCATGTGTTTAGAAGTTTGCATTAATTACGTGTGCTATCTTAGGAGGCAGGGCGTGTATATTAGTGTTGTTCGAGGAGATAATATTAATGGCGTGTAAGCGCTCAGTAATGTGTGACGTAACTTATGTATTCTGGTCTAGTTGATTATATTTATGAGCTGTATTTTACAGCTGAGGTTATATTATAAGATTAAACTAGTCTTAGTAGGCAGTCACCTTTGTGATAGTAGAAAATGATCCCAAGGTAATATACTCCCTATATTACTGGACATGGTCTACCGCATGTACTAAGCAATTATCGAAATACGCACAGCCGTTCGAGCGCTAAGAAGTAACAAACATACACACACTCATAAACTTTCACCATTATAAAATTGATGTGATTGACGATCTGTTAATTCGATGTTCATAGGTAAATAGGTTCATAGTTAACTCAGGATATTGGTCACCTCCTTTCACCATGCATCACTTGCACCTTCCACGATTTAATCGAAGCAGACGATAGAGATATTCAGGTAGTCGGAGATTTGGATTGATCCGACTCGAAAATAGTTTACTTCATAAGAAAAAGTATAACCAGAGACCAAAATATAATTTGACTGGATTGAAAGGACTGGAATAATTTGCCAGCAGCGATCTTTCCATCCAATTATAGTTTGGGTGTCTTGAATGCTAGAATGAATAGGCTCACCTTCAATATGATTGCATCACTGCTGCCATCAGGTGAGATCACAGTTAAGTACTAGTTTATACCAAATAAAAAAAAGATAAAATAACCTGCCAATGTGAAGGTGGGGAGGTGTGTGGTGGTGTATGAAGGTGATCTCCAATAAAATTCCTGTTGTAATTGAAATAAACTTTTTATTTATTTTTTCGTATTAATGTTATACCATTCTCATACAAAGGTGATGCACAACTACTTGTCATATCATATAGAGTAGCAACACCAAGAAACTAAAATTTGGTTTCACGTTCTTGCTACATTTAATGTTGACTCCTACGTCCTTCCAAGTTTCAGCCTTTTGAAGACCAAATAAAAACATTCTAAACTTACATGTACCTTATAAAGAGAACTAAAATTGTGTACAGCTACCGACAGTCTAATCCGAAGATGATACGTAGCGGCAAAGTACGTCATTTGAGGACGGACCCGCCAGTGAATGGCGCAGTGAAAGATGGCACAGGTCTTACGCTGGGAAAAGTTTATATTAAAACCTTCTACTTATCTACTGTCCCGTTCTTCAGTGGGCAACGGCGGAAAGGTTTTATTTAGTGGAATACATGGTTATTTTCATAGAAATTTAAGTTGAGAGTAAATAGATTAGTTCTAGGCAAGCGTGCCCCATCTTTAGTTCTATCATCGCTTACCATCAGATGAGATAGTGAGCAAACACGACCTATATATCTGTACATACATACATAGAAATAAAATTGAGTGTCTGTTTGTAATATCAAAAAATAACATTTTTTTATTACATGCATATGAAAGTATATTCGATACGTATAACAAAATTTTAACTTTTTAAATTGTTGTTTGGCTGTCGTTTGTCTGTTTATTTCGGCAAAATTACTGGAACCGATTTTGACGGAACTTTCTCTGATAGATAGTTGATGTTGCTTTGCACCAAAAGCCTTATTGAAATTGTGACCAAGTGCCATTGTCAGCTATTTTCAGAGATTGAAGTGGATGAAGTGGCTGGCACCAGCTAGTCACAGTATCACTGAATAAAATAGCAAGCAAGCAAATAAATTACGTTATAAAAGTATCCCTTTCATATAGAAATATCATATTTTATTGACACTCGTAGTGAGTTTGTTTATCTGTTTGTTTGTCCAGTGTTCACGCCTCAACGCCTCTGTCGACTATTGTGGTCGTATGTGGCTGAACAATAGTTTATTATACAAAGACAAACATAACTACTTGTTGCCGCCTCATTGGGTTTGTAGCGAGATTAGATAAGACGGTATAATACTGGGTTCAATTTTCGGGTCGGGTGGCTTTTTCCATTGGAAATTCCAGAGTAGTAGACCGCAGTTGGATTTGTCATTGTTAATGGCGATAAGATCACCGTTTCATGGGATTTAACACCACTTGGAGGTAAGTATGTTATAGGTACACCTCTACTATGATAGGAGTCATCATTATCATCATTTCAGCCAAAAGACGTCCACTGTAGGACATAGACCTTCCTCAAGTGCGTCTCACATCCAACGGATTCCCGCGACCCTCACCAGTTTATCGGTCCACCTTGTGAGATGCCTTCCAACATAGGCGTCTTCTAATTAAGTTAACTACTTCTAAAATCTATCCATGCCCAATGCCAGGTGAGCATTAGATACGTGTTTGTTCTTTTTGCTACAAAAGATCACACTTTGGGGAAAACAAGGAGAGGAATTCCCTGCCGGAGTTTGTTTCCTGATAGCTACAACCTGGGAGCCTCGGGATAATTCCACCAATTCTCTATCGTCATCGTCATCGGAGGACCAGACACACGGCTTTCCGCCACCGTTGTTTGGTGGACATCCCAATCATGTACCAAACGTTTTGGGAAACATTTATTGTGAGTACAGCTAAGGAGTGCAATTCCCTGTCTTAGTTTGTATTTTCTGATAGCTATAACCTGGGAGTGACTTAATCACGAGTAAAGAAGTTATTTCTGCCCAAGCGTAGGTACTCTACCGTAGACTTACATTATTGCTAAAAGTATATTTTTTTGTGACGTAAGTACAAATTTATTGTTTTCAGATTTATTCCTATACCTTTGCTATAAGACCTTAGTTTACGCCAAATTTTTAGATTTCTGGGTCAACGGGAAGTACCTACCTTATGAATTTTGATTCCTTTGAGAGTTTAGAAATATACGTTTCTTACGAAAAAAACGGCCGTACCTTTTTTATTCGTTAACTTAAACGTTTGATTTTTCACAACTTCAAGAGACCGCAGGACTGAGTTTTAATTTTGGGTTTTAATTCATGAATCCCCAAGCGACCACCGGTGGCCGCGCATCTATTGTCTTACTATTGTGTCTCTAATTGACGGTATCTGAAGGGTTAATTTCAACTCGATACCAACGCGTTCTCGAGATATAAGGTCTAGACAGACGGACAACAATGTGATTCGATAAGGGTTCCGTTTTTCTTTTTGAGGTACAGAACCCAAAACTTGACAGTCAGTTATGACTTCCTGAATGGTGTCGTCACTTTGCCCCAAATTCACTTAATTATGATTTCGAAGTTTTCCAGTTATTCTCTCAAAGTAGGCGCTAAGAGGAAACGTAAACCGAAGCCTTCAAGTTTGAATGTATGTACATACGTAAGAACCCAACTCTGTTCATTGCAAACTTGACTACGGGAATGAGTTTGACTACCATTCAGTTTTACATGCGTTAATGAGGTAATTACATTGTTTTTCAAGCAAAGAAAGGAAAAGGAAGATAGAAACCATGTTTATTTGGCACACAACTCACGCTTGGTTTATAATCATCATCATCATTTCAGCATCGCAAGCTAGTTGCTAATACAATTAGAAGAATGTAACTAAATGTGGAATACTATTTTAGTATTGTGATATAATTTTTTAATAACACAAAAGTCATTTAAACAAAATCATCATCATCATCATCATCATCATTTCAGCCGATAGACATCCACGGTTGGACATAGGCCTCCCCCAAGTGTCGCCATAAAGAACGATCCTGTGCGTCCCGCATCCATCTCGGATTCCCGCAACCTTCACCAGGTCATCGGTCCACCTTGTAGGCCTGCAATGCTGCGTTTACCGGTACGCTTTCGCCACTCCAGAAAATTTCGGCACCAACGGCAGTTTATAATATCTTTTGAAAACACCAGCTATCTGCATTTTTACCCAAATTAAGTTAATTATAGCTATCGATTCGCCTCATCAAGACGAATCTGCAAGTAAAACTGGTTATTAACTATGGCACTTATTTACCACTTTTATCGTGATAGCGTGACGTGTGACAGAACAGAATGGAAGTAAAAAACGTGTTGCGCCGACCCTAAACAAAACGGGACAAGGGCTGGAAGATGATGACTTATTTACCAAAATGGCTTCGGCAAAAGGTAAATAATCTAAAGATTTGATCGAATATAATAATATAATACAAAAATGCAGATGGTTGGGTTTTTGCAATAAGGGTACGATATATAATAGTTAAAATGTATATTTATTTATTTATTTATTTATTTAATGCTTTATGCACACAAAGTACAGAGGCGGACTTAATGCCTCAGGCATTTTCTGCCAGATGAAAGTTTTCCTCTGAGTTAAACTACCAAAACATAAAAATTTAAATAATAACAATAATGTGTCTCACGGCCAAATAGCTCCAGTTAGCATAATGCCAGACAACTACCTAGCAGTTGCTTGGCGCTGGTTTTCAACTGAACCTTTGAGTGTATGAATGAAAATCAGTTTAGTTATGTGTGAATTAATTAAATAAATATAAATCATTAATGGTGTTTAGTGTTAGATCAGTGTTACTAGCTCAGTTACAGTTAGCTACAGTTAGATTCTGTAGTAGGGAGTTCTAGTTCGCCGTTCGGCGTTACAGTAAGGTCCAGTACCGAGTCGACGGTGTGTAGGTATACCTGTAGTATTCCACACGCGCCTCAAAGAGATGTCAGCAAAACTGAAGGGCCTCAGTAGGGCCTGCTAGGCCCTAGGGCTACGGGAGCGTAAATGGTAACTATACAACACAGGTGGGCTTTTGTCAGTTAAAGTCTGACACACATACTTGTTCTTGTCCACAAGGTGGAAAAATTACCTGGTCAAGGTCGCGGGAATCCGATGGATGCGAGACGCATAAGACTGGCCGTATTGGTGATACTTCGGGGAGGCCTATGTCCAACAGTAGACGTCTTTCGGCTGAAATGATGTTGTATGATGTGAGTACTATATTTTACTTGCATTAAAAATACTAAGAACAGAGCTGAAACTGCAGAATATGTTAGTATTTCGATATTATTGTGTTAAAGTAAGCAAAAATGTCCGTTGGATCCTTCATGACGAACATCATGTATAAAATATTAGATTATAGCTTAGCATTGTTGGTACTCAACTAAATTGAGCCATCTCCGAGCTCAGATAAATTTATTCACAATATTCAACAAGCTGTATTCCTAAAGTGCAGTCGGAGTATCTACGATAAGTGTTCCTTTCCATTTCAAATTGAAAACTTTCAGACTAAAGGGTACAAAAAGGAGCTTTATTATTCCTGTATTACATTACACTACAATTTCCTCGTTTTGTTAAATCGATGAAAATATTATTGGTATATTATAACATTGGTAATTACTAAAGGTAGACTGCATGTTTTAACCACGATGGAAAACTAAAATATTTCTACAGCTGGAACGCTGAATATAGTGCAGAGCTTGTAAGCTACCTTTATTCAGAGCAAATAAATATGTCATTCATTCATTCATTTATTCATTCACTCATTTATTCATTTGTTAATTCATTTATAATATACTAGCTTCTGCCAGCGACTTCGTACGCGGATCCTGTTGCTTATGCCAGCGACATTCAGTGTTATAAACGTAAGAGTAGACAAAAATAAACAGAAAGCTCAGAACTGCTAAGCTATCGGGAGTTACACGTGTTATTGTGAGTTAACCATAAAAGATAGACGTATGCTGTCGTGAGACATTTTTTATATAATTTTGAGGAGAACATTTCCGTTATACGTGTTTTCTGTGTAGCTTTAACCATTAAGGCTGCAAACGCGACGGAAGCTTAAAAAATGGAGTAATTTCTCCCGTTTTCCCAACATTTCCCTTCACTGCTCTGCTCCTATTGATCGTAGCGTGATGAAAAGTATACTATAACCTGCCCAGGAGTATGAAGAATGATTGTACCAAGTTTCGTTAAAATCCATCGAGTAGTTTTTGTTTCTATAAAGAACATACAGACAGACAGACAGACAGAAAAATTTTTTACTGTTTGCATTTTTAGCATCAGTATCGATCACTAATCACCCCCTGATAGTTATTTTGGAAATATATTATACAGATTTATTATAAGTTTGGAGGGTATGCGGAACAGAGAGTAAAGCCCCACATACCTCCATTGAAAAGGGAGGATCCTCCGACCAGACCGGGTGTTATAGTCTGGTGGGCGACTGCCCGATAGTTGATGTCGGGCTGTCGTATATGTTCAAATCGCGTGGAGAACTTTGATTGCGCGATGCAGGATTTCGTATTTTCTTCGTAGTTCTTATGTAGCGTCATAGATGTCGCTACATCACTCCCCTCCGGAGATCGGAGATCGATTGTTCTTGATGCTTCTTGATGTGTGCCAGGCCAGCGGTAGGTTGGTTCCAGTGAGTCGGAACCGATGCCGCATAGTTCTCGGTGAGTCGGAACTGTCTGCGGTGATGCCCCAATGAGTCGGGGTGTTGCTATCCCAGTGAGTCGGGATAATGCCCCAGTGAGTCGGGGTAATGATGTCCCAGTGAGTCGGGATGATGCCCCAGTGAGTCGGGGTGGTGCTGTCCCAGTGAGTCGGGATGATGCCCCAGTGAGTCGGGGTGGTGCTGTCCCAGTGAGTCGGGACGATGCTGCAGTCTCCAGTGAGTCGGAGTAGTGCTGCTGGCTCCAGTGAGTCGGAGCGGTGCTTGTGCGACGTAGGGCTTGATTGCTGGCGTCGACCAGGAGAGGTTCTTCATGGCTCTTCATATGACTGGCCGAAGGTGCGGTGTGCCAAGGTCGCTGATGCGGCTGAGGTGGTGACCAGGTATGACCGGGTAGGCATACTAGTGGTCAGGATACCCTTAGCCGTGGGTGCTGGCTGTATGGCTCGTTGCTCGAAAGCTTGAGGAAATGATGATGACGTCACGAAGTAGTAGCTGCATGAAGGCTGCGCTGACGTTCTTTGCCGAGGGTCACCAGTTTGGAGGGATGTGGAACAGAGAGTAAAGTCCCACATACCTCCGTTGAAAAGGGAGGATCCTCCGTCCAGACCGGGTGTTATAGTCTGGTGGGCGACTGCCCGATAGTTGATGTCGGGCTGTCGTATATGTTCAAATCGCGTGGAGAACTTTGATTGCGCGATGCAGGATTTCGTATTTTCTTCGTAGTTCTTATGTAGCGTCATAGATGTCGCTACATAAGTATAGATTTAATACATTATTTATTCATGCACTCATTCATTCATTTACTAATTCATTCATTCATTTGAATGATGAGTAAATAATTTCTTGTTAAGTCTTTAAAAATCGAAGACTGCCACACCACAAAATTCACAAAAGTCACAAAAATAATGTTGCCATTAAATTAATTAATTCATATGACATTTTATCTGACGTTATTTATTGCCTTAAAAACGATGGCTTATAAATATTTATCTTATCTCGTCAATAACAGGATGATTTTATAAATTCACTGAAGGCAGTTTTGGGCACGTTCATGTAAATGATGAATGAAAGGATTTCCGTCAGTCCGGTCTCCGGTGCTTATCTTGGAGATAATCCATGATATTGCCGAGCTCAGGTGTTTGGGGGATACAACAGTTGATGTATTAGCATTATTGGGAGCTTATATACGCGTACATAAGTTTATTGGCACAAACGCGATTATGTTTTAGGAGTGAAGCCTGGAGATCTGCTATACAGGTCCCTAATCTAGTTCAGACTCCAGCACTCGCAAAAAATGTACTATAAGGAAAAAAATCGAATAAATTTCTGTTTGAGAAATAAATCTAATCAAATAAATAAAAATGTCGTGGTGGCTAGACCGATTTGTATGTTTTTTTTTGTGTATTTTTTTGGTGGGTAGGTGAATAAGTTGTTGGCCTATAGCCTACGACTTATAAAAAATAGCTATTTTTCACCCTCCTACTCTCACCGCCCATTTTTTATTTGATAATAATTTATGTGGCTGAAAAAATCAGCTACTGATATATGTATTCTATTCTGAAACGATATTTACGTTGCCTTTTGGTTCTCCAATTTTTTTTTTTTGCGTTCACGAGTGAGTCCAATTGACCTAATTTCTATTGATTCCTTCAGACAAAAGGCGGTTCTTTATTAATTTTAAGTCAACTTTGAAAAGGAAGATTAATTAACGCTTTTGTCAAAACTAAGCTTCGCCTAATTAAGACCATTCATTCATAAATTGATAATCACAGTAAATAATGGTTTATTTTAGTTCAATGCTATTGAAATTTTACATATTAATAAAACACTTAAAACTATTATTTTATTTATAATATATATATATATATATATATAAAAAAACCTTTAAGAACTAATTAAAATTAATATAAAATAAGACGTCGAAAAACTTTTCCGCACCGCTGCCGATTGGTAATGTACGCAAAATACTGGCAGCATTGCCACGCTGAATGGCAATACTTATCTTCTGTCCAAGGTAAAAGCCAGCCCTCCGGGTCACGCAATGACAACAAGACATTTGGAAAGGTTGTAATCCATACTAATATTATAAATGTATAAAAGTAATTCTATGTACTGTTTCACGGATAAACGGGTGTACCGAGTTTTGTTGAAATTTGGTATGAAGTAAAAAAAAATGTATTGTGTCATTCAGTTTACAAACGTAGATGAAGCCCTGAACCCACTAGGATTCCCTGTGTTGTGGGGTCCAGTCTCTTTCAAAGTAAGCTTGTACCGACACAGGCAGGAAGGACATAGGCTACTTTCTATCTGGCTTCTACTTCGACTTCGCGTCCGTAATAACCGACATTTGCGTGGACAAAGCCGCTGGCAGAAGCTAACGATACAATAGGAAATCAATATACTAAAAGAAGGTCGTATTTTATTGTACAAGCTTTTATTTAGTTTCACCAGTCCCGATGTTTGTCTATAATCAAATATTCCAAATTAAATTTGATCCACTTCCCGGTTACCGATTGACCTGAAATTTTGCAAAATGATTATGACAAGGAACTGATCCAACGATGGAACTGGAATGTGGCTATAGGAACTTGGTAGTTAAACGACACAACACCATCGAGTTTGGCCTCGTATGATTCGTCTTGACGAGTATTAATTATATAGGTATACCGAGCTATAAAAGCTGGCTATGAAAAAATGATATTTATCAAAAGCTTGTTCAGAATCTTTATGAAAACCTTAACTACCAATAATGGACGTACTTTGCAGAGCATGTTTCGTTTCACTTAATTTCCTTCAACAGCTGCCGGGAAAGAAGCAGATGATGCATCATAGTAATATATTTTCCTTTCATTTCATCGAAGATTGCATAGAAAATATTAACGTTGAAATTTTCTCCTTTGGCAGACTTAATAATATCAGAGTTTGAAGCTTTACTTGGTAATATCTTTGACGTTATTCATCTGAACGGGCGCACTGTGGGCAGGTTGCAGCTGGATTTTATTTTTATGAAATGGAAAAGTTGCCTACAAATATCATGGATTTTGAAATAATTTAGTTCTGACAGAATCGTATCATGTAAGAAATTGTTTGATGGAACGTGAGTACTATATGCATAACTACTTTCTTCCAGTGGCTTTGCCCCCATGAAAGTTGAAAATATATGTGTATACTAGCTTTTGCCCGCGGCTTCGCTCGCGTTAAATTCGGAATAACACGGTTCCCATGGAAAATGGGGGGTTAGAAAGAAGCAAGAAGTAGCCTATGCCACTCTCCATCTCTTCAACTATCTCCACTTAAAAAATCACGTCAATTCGTCACTCCGTTTTGCCGTGAAAGACGGACAAACAGACACACAATTTTCCTTTTATAATATTAGTATGCCAGCCAGTGATAAAGTTTTTGAGATTATTTAAAACATACAAAAAACAAATACTAATATTCTAAGGGAGGAATCCCTTATAATATTAGTAAAGATAATTAAATTAGAATCTTTATTAGCCAGACATATTTTCTCCCTGTGTCTTAGAGATTAGTCTCCTTCTTGTTACAAAAGTATCAGGGTAAGAGAGGTGACCATAGTACAAGATCGGTTAGATTTTAGAGGCTACAATAATATCTTTAGCAAGTATATAAAATTAAAAGCTTGAAATTAAAAACAAGAAATTGTGTAACATGTTGTATAATAAATAAAGCTTTAATATAATTGCAGAAACGTTTGAAAGAGTGACCGTACGCAAAAGGAACTAAGGATCACCGGTGAGTTATAGTCAGGAAAAGCCTAACAGACTCCTCCCTGGTGTGATATTCTCTAAAGAAAACAGCCTTAACCCTTCAGATACCGTCAATTAGAGACACAATAGTAAGACAATAGATGCGCGGCCACCGGTGGTCGCTTGGGGATTCATGAATTAAGTGCAGCGATGGCTGCAGTAACGAAATCCGAATAGGTACATTGGATTAACAACCCTATGTACCTATCTATACATTGGGTTGTTAAAATCTTATTTAAAACGTAAACCGTATTACGTTTTAAATAAGATTTTTTTTTGAGTTTGGAAATTGTCCAAGTACTTCTTTCACTCCAGCGGTGCTATTCTCTAAGAAAACCGCCTTGAGCTCAGCTCTGGCCGCAGCAAGTCGAGAGCGCAGTACGTAGAATTAACTAGAAACACTTATAGTCGCGAGGTTTTCTGAAAGTTACTTACATTAAAATTAAGAAAGATCCATGGGTTGTCCGAAACACACACCAAATTTCTAGAAACACTTATAGTCGCGAGGTTTTCTGAAAGTTACATACATTAAATATAAGAAAGATCCATGGGTTGTCCGAAAGGGAACTCCGGGGACCTGAGAAGCTAGGTAAAGAAGGAACATAGGAATGGGTTTTAATCATTAAAAATCTGACACGCCCTCACCCACGCCTGGAAGCCATTGGATGATATACCACCTAAACAAAAAAAAAGTACTAAAAAGCAACTGAACGACCTGTGCGGAAAAGTAAAAGTAAGTACACGCTCCGCCCTGGTCCAGGAGAAGACATTGGACAATAACAAAAAATAAAAAAAAATATGTTTCATACATATTACCTTTCTGGAAACATTTACAGTTTTGTGTTGGTTTCAACAATAATTATACCAAAAGAAAATTATATTAATCAAGTGTAACTGAAAAACAAATCCCCACAAAACTACCAACGGGACATACTACGCGATGAATTTAAACAGAACAAAATCCATAAATTTTGTCAGAGTATAAATTAATAGTGTAAGGTGTAAAGTTTATTCCAACGGTGGCCTCTCGCCGGGACTGCGGGACCGAGCGAGCGACGGACGTAAAATAATAAATCGATGAGTTCAATACTTATCCACATTCAAATCTTTCTGCTTTATCAAGCAAATCTGCCTGAGTTCCCTTCCTTTTATTATTGGACCCTTCCTTTATGCTCCGATTCTTGTCTTTGATGCACAGACAGGGACAATCCGGATACCCGGATAGTTGGATACTTGGCTACACTCTGTATAATTAATACGCAGATATTTATCAAATCCCATTACTTGATCTGTTGTTTAGTCTATTTGTCTTTGGTGTGGTTTTCTTATAAAGCTAAGAAGAAAGAAGGAAATAAAGAAAAATATCTTATTAGGCACACATAGATACAGTGTAGAAACAACATGATTGTGTGTCTTACGGGTGAGCCAAATAGTAGTTCAGCAAAAATGACAGGCAAATAATGGTAGTTGCCTGACGCTGGTTTTCAACTGAACATTATCGAGAGTGTACGAATGAAAATTAGTTTATTTATTTAGTTATTAGTGTTAGGTGTAGAATAAATAAATATTAGTCGAATAATAGGTATTTTCTATATATATAAAAGGTGAAACTGACTGACTGACTGACATATTAACGCACAGTTGATAATTACGGGGCCCAGGAGCGTGAAATTGTTTTTTTGACGTAGACGAGTACTGCGGGGTGCCAGCTAAAAATCAGCGCTGAGTGTTTGACGCCCAGCAATTGCTGAGTTTTTGGCCCTTTCGGTTCGGGCACATTCAATGCAACTGTATTTTATTTCTGTACCTACTTTTTTTGTTGTTTTTATTATTATTTTATGTTGTGGTTTATTGTGTTGCTTGCTCCGAATAAATGCTATTCTATTCTTCTATATAAGAGAAGCTTTTTCCAATATTCACTAAGGGAAAGAAAGGTGGTTCAAAGTTTGTATGGACAAACCTACTTTCACCTGAGCGAAGCCTGTAGCAGATGCTAGTATCATAAAGAAGATTACCATTTTAGTCGATATATCTGGCCTTGTGTATGACATCGTCTTGTTTTTTGTCTATAATTAGTTTGCAGTGATTAGTTTACTGATGTAATTTGGTTAATGTTATCTTATCGCCTCGTAGCTACGTAATGACGATAATGGGAAAAATGTGTTTGCTTTTAGTGAGGATAGCGCTTGGAGATTAAACTTATAGATAATTCTGCAGATGGATATAAAAGTCGTTGAATCTAATGCTCAGTAGCCTGATTCACGTAAAATCAAACAAGCCAAATATCCTTGAAATTTTATAGTAAGTAGTTTGATCGAAATTTTATCCAAAACCGTTTTTATGGTGTTCTTTAATCGGGATTGGATAGAACGACAACTGAACAGGATCAAAACTAAACGATCTATCAACGACTTGTTGCCAATAGATGAACGACTAAATGTCAAATATTGCAGTTCAAATTACAGAGTACTTTGTAACATAAGTACTACAGAGTCAAACTCAAACCTATACCAAAAAAATGTAAATTATCGCTTACGAAGTTCTTCCTAAAAGGGGTCGTTTGATATAATGAAAACTATTGAAAATGAAAATATTTGATAAATTTATTTGTTTCATTTAATTGTTAAAACATATTTATCACAAGCCTAGTTCGTAATTACAATATAAATTCCCAATGTAACCACTAAAATGTTTCACAATTCAATTAATACGTGCCAACCATTAGTTTACATATAAATCGTGACAGAGCCGCAGTGCGTGCGATTTGATTTGATTAAATTAACATATTAAACAGTTTGACGTAATCGAAGCCGGCCCAGTTGCAGCTACTATCCCTGGAGGGCTTGTTTTTATTTCATTTAGGTAGGTATGTTACGGGTTTCGGATAAAACATAACACTAGGCCTGTATGCCTGTATACCCCAGGGCACTGGAACGAAAGCAAAGAAGGAAGGGGAATAGGATTTAGTCAGTAAAAGTCTGAAACGCCTTCCCGCTCTGCCCTTGGGCGGGAGATGTCATTAGATGATTTCCCACCTAAAAAGGCATATATTAAGTATTATATTTCTAGTGCTAATATGATACTTTTGAAGAACTTTATTTATTACAATTTAAAGAAAATATTTATTTTAGTACGATAATAATTAAACATATTAAGTTATAAAATAAACTTAAATAATTAAAAATAATGTATACACTAAAGGCCTAGCTAAATATGACGTTCTACAACTCTTCATATATAATAATGATACTCTAATACTTTTCCTAAAACTAGGATAGACTCACAAGTACTTATCACTTATGACAAGATTGTGGTAAGTGATACTGGCCTACCCACAGAACACAGAAATCATACAGTAGGGCCTACCTAATGACCAAATAGGTATGTTTTTTTAAGTAATCCTGCAGGTAATGCAGGATTATTCAAAAGAGTTACAACGGTCCTAAAACCGTAAGGGCAACTAAAGGCACACAGTTCGCTTACTAAAGTCTGACAGTATCGCTTGCTCCACCCAGAATGGACGGTGATAGATATTTGATAAATTCTCAGATCGAAAAAAAAATATACCAAAAAAGGCAAACATTTCTCATAGGGCTATTGGGCTTGCGGACGCCAAGTAATGAATACCTCGCCGTCCAGCTATCCGATAAGGATCAGGCCCTAGTCGACGGCACGTAGCGTTTTCTGCGCTTCTCAAAGAGATGTCCACAAAACTAAACTAGCCCAGAGTAGGGTCGATGCCTTGCTAGGGCTGTGGGAACGTTTGAAAGGGAGACAGTGGCCCCAAAAAACAAAGGGCACCTGAAGAACACAGGTTTGTTTTAGTCAGTAAAATTTTAACACTTCCTCTTGTTCTATCCTAGGCCGAAAGAAGTCATATGATGATTACACAAAAAAAGAATGGAGTAACTGTGATATATTACACTGCTTTTATTTTTTGGTGCCTAATGTAGGTAATTTGCGGTTAAGAACCTTACGGCATTAAGTCATGATGAGCACATTAGCTTAAAAGCCCTGTTTGGTCTGTTAAGGAAGTCGTGTTCCTGATTTATGCCTAGACACAGAAAAAGATTCCTTACAAACATATTTTTAACAAAGCGTGCATGTGCTGTCTATTCGCGATAAACTCAAAAAACTACTGAACGGATTTTCATGCGGTTTTGATCAACAGACAGAACGATTTATGAGAAAAGTTTATATGTATAATACATGCATATTATAGTAGAGAAAAGGCGTGAATTTCAGTTGTTTGTAACCCCAAAGCTGGAGTGGATCGCTAATATGATAAGAATAATGTAACTAAATGTGGAATACTGTTTTAATTAATTTAAATTAATATAATACTTAAATAACATAAAATTTATTTAAATAAAATCATTTATTTGTAATTACAATCTGCTATTGATTTTCGCTTAACGTGGTAACATCTTGGAGTTTGGATATATTTATAATAATTTAAAGTGTAAAATTTTCCTCAAAAACAAAATACAGGGTTCTAATTATGATATAACTACCCAATTATGGAACACTGCTAAAATAGTTTTGCAATGTTCCATATTTGGCCACTTTCAGATAACAATGTTTGTCCATCCTAAAAAGGACCTTTAATCTACTTACAAAAATCACAAATCCCTGTATCGAACTCGGCATCAGCGCAAACACCAAGTGTCTTGATTTTTCTTTACAAACATACTCGTAACATACAACATAAATAACTTTCATTCACCAAAAAAAAAACTACTCATTCTCACCGTAGGCTCACTACTGGCACAACTACGAGCTGAAGACAGTATACGAGTATTATGATGTATAAAAATAAAAAAAGCACTGTTGTGTACGACTAGAAGTACTAATTTATGAAAAATGACAGTATTTCATATTGGGACACTACTCCATATTTATGGAAAATGACGGTATTCCATATTGAGATACTATTCCAGATTCGGTTATATTCTTAAATAAACTGTCAAAATAAAGTGTTATTATCATAATATTATATTCCCACTCCGATAGAAGCCATTATGACAATGGGAATTTTCATGGTAAAAAGATTTGCATAATGGTATAGGGGTTAACTGCCTTCGATGCGCTTATATTAAAAAAAAATCCTGTACCTAATATGGTCCGTCATGGAGGCACAAGTGTACCCTGATTTATCGACAAAATATTTATACTATCATCATAGATAGATTTACCGCGTATATTTCAATTTCCCTTTAAAGTATTTCAGAGTCCCTGCAGTGTCGAACCATAAATCAGGCTACTAACCGCCGATGGACCGGTAAATCAGTGGGCAACCTCCGACCACTACAGGTTTGTTATTTTTTATTGGTATTATTTACTGTTGAAAATAGGAGCTGGATAAAGAAGAACAGGGTTATTTGCAGTAAAATCGGTATCTATTTACACAGCGTATATCATTATCATCAGCCTTTTTTTAATGTTAACACTGCTGGGACTCAGGCCTCCTCTCTAGGAGATGGAATGGGCCGTAATCCACCACGCGGGCCCAGTGCTGGTTGGTGAATGTAACATGTCGTCGAATTTTTGGTTCTAGGCTAAGCCGGTTTCCTCACGATGTTTTCCTTTACTGTTTTGAGAGCAGTGGTGAACATTATCAAATAACTTCTTTTGTGAGATGAAGGCATGTTAATAATGAATGTTTTTATCAGCTGACTCGGTTGTGAATCAGTAGCATATTTTCTATTCCTGGCATGGACAGCGTCCTCACTCATATACACCATTTTAATTAGTACAAAGACTTTATTATTAAAAAAGGCTTATTAGAAAAGATTTTTATTATTATTTAACCCTTCAGATACCGTCAATTAGAGACACAATAGTAAGACAATAGATGCGCGGCCACAGGTGGTCGCTTGGGGATTCATGAATTAAGTAAAGTCTCTATAAATAATATTCATAAACAGCAAAGTTATTAGCGTTTGTTTATATCGGTTAGGAATTCTTTATCTACAATACAACGTTCATATTAAATCCTCCGGCAAGGTAAAGTGTTGGTTTTGAAGTTTCCAGTTTTTTGATAATTTTTGAACTTTCCCTTTTAAAACTCCACTACAACGCGTTGCATTATTAATATTTAAATACCAGCTTCTACCAGCGGCTTTGAAGTTATTTCTGCGGCGAGAATTTACTTTTGGAATAAAAAGTATTTAGATACCCTATGTCAGAACTGACACGCGGGTAGATCATATTGCCGACGTGTGTCATTCAAATCCGTTCATCCGTTTGAATATAAAGAAGTAATTAAGTATTAACTAGCTATATTATTAAGGTTGGGAGGGGCCCAGCTGGGTCGAAGCCTACTGGGGCCAGGGTTATCCGAAAGGGAGCTCGTGCCCCGGTATGGAGGCTAGAAGGAACGGGATGGGGTTTTTAGTCAGTGAGAGTCTGACACTATCTCCCGCTCCACCCAAGAGCGGGTTTTGTCATAAGATGATTTTCCCCATCGAAAAAAAAAGAAAGCTATATTAAGGTTAGATTAAATAAGGACTACATATGATTTTGTAAAGCTAACCAGGGTCGTAACCGTAGCATGAGCGTCTGCCTCTTCCATGTTGATTTATTAAAACAAAGTAATTTAACAAACAAATTAATCTCGGAAAGAGACTGGATCCCCCGACACAGGGAACCCTGTATGGGATCTGTTTTAAATTGTGAAAAAAAAAAAACTAGCATTTAAGTTTTTTGTGTGGTGCATTATTGTTTATTATTATTATTTTCTAATACATATACATACATACATACTGTATACTTACATTCATACAACTTTCGTCTTTATATAAGTACCGTATGGTTCTTGTGAACTAAACCCGAGGTAGGTAATATTATAATATTGTCGACAGTAGCAATTTATTAGCCTTAGCAAATAGCAATGAGATTATTCCACGTCTATTTTCTTTATGTTATTATAATTATTGAGAACAGAACGAGGACGTGAAGCTATGGAGAAAGACTTATTCAATTAATTGGATCATATCTGTCGGTGGTAAACATTGTAGCTAGTGGCTGACCGAAACACGATTTGTAGCCGAAACCGAATGTTCGGCTCCTCTTCCAGTTTCGGCTGTAACCGAAACCGAATCTGACGTGTAATAAACGTGGTAATAAAGAAACTGATATAAAATAAAAAACATTTTGTTACAGTTTTTATGTACTTTTCGACATAATTATGCTTAATTATATTGGACATAATTATGCTTAATTACATAGTTACTAATTTTTGCCAGCGGCTTCGCCCGCGTGAAAAATATAGTCTAAGTCACTCAGTGATAAGCAGCATTCTACTGGTACAAGATCGATTTTTTTTTGTAATGCGGTTAGTAATGCTTGAGTTTATTCTTTACAAACATAAATCCAAAAATACTAATTCTTTATGATATTATTAGTATTATATTATTATAAGTATAGATAAATTTTATAAAATACTAAATAACCGAATAAATCAATGATTTCATAAAGATTATAACATAGATAGACGAACGAGTCAGTCGGTTTTTGAGTATTTATCACAACTGCTCAAAGACGTCAGTTTCGGTCGAGCCGAATATTCGGCCACTTCTTGTTGGCCGAAACCACTTTCTTTGACTGAAACTAGCCGAGGCCGAACCTTTGGTCGCTCTCTAATTGTAACATAGGTATATATATACACTTATTTCGACATATAGCTGTTCTAATCGACTAATTGAATGACGCTCGATTGGCTTAGTGGCTAGCCAATAAGCTTCTGCACTATGGTCCGCTTGTTGATGTCGCTTATTGTAGCATAAAGATTAATTGCTCTGATTCTTCGTGATTTAGCATCATGTGATGTTTATTTAATCTCTTTGTTTCTCTCATATAGATCTAAATATCAGCATCATCATCATTTCAATTTTCAACCGAACAAGGTCCACTGATGGACACAGGCTTCTCCAAGTGTCGCCACAATGAACAGTCCTGTTGCCTCGCATACATCGGATTCCCTCGACCATCTGTTCTGCGAACAATGTGCCCTGCCCATTGTCACTTAAGTTTGGCGATTCTTCGTGCTATGATCTAAATATAGTGCACACTGAAGTATATTGTACAGGCAAAAGTTAATTACTTCTTCAAGCTCGTACGGCTGAAGGGTTTTGGACGAAATTTGGCGTACGGTTAAATTTAAGTGGCAGTGGACAGAGCACATTGGTTTAAGAACAGATTGTTGATGGGGCCAAAAGCTTCTAGAGTTGCGACTACGTACCGGAAAACGCAGCCGAAGAAGTGAGTTAGAAGGCCTCATACAAGGTGGAACGACGATCTGGTGAAAGTCGTGTGAAGTGGACGTCTTTTGGAAATGATGATGTTGATGCCCATGACCATGTCTTGGATAAGCGTAAGCATGGCGTGGTAAGCGTTCATTTGGGACAATTTTATAGTTTCTAATAGGCGAAACCGCTGGCAGCAGATAGTTGTATAATCAAAATATTATTTATTTCGATCTGCTGCTAGTGGTACATGAGGCTGCTAGTGGACTTAAAACAAGAACACCACGGTTAGTAAGCGTGCAAAATAAATAAATAATAGATATTTCAAATAGAATGAAATATCATTAAATTAAGTTTAAGTAATTCCTTATTTAATTAATAATACAAAATTAAAAACTAATAAACACACATATATCAAATTATTTTAATTAAACGGTCTTAAAATAAAATCACCAGATTATTTCGCTAATAAATCTCAAATCGCACGCCATTAACCGCGATTTCCCGCAACTCTCCTCCAAACACATTGAACTTAACTAATTAACCACCGATGTTCAAACAGACACAGAACATAACTCTCCCATATCTTCCGGAACCAGATAAAACCGTTACAAAGCCATCACAAACTGGAGTGACTCATCCATTATAAGTAAAAGATAATAAATCATAATTAGCTAGCTCGAGAGTCGTATCCCGAAACTTGAGGACATAAATTAACCCTACCCACCATTACGTACTTAAATATTAAAATGGCTAAGGATTAAGCAACGTTGTATTCATAATTCTAGCTTAGAGAATACTTAATGATTACTTAGAATATGAAATACCTAATATGCAACATTTAGTTTTGACCTTGGGAAATTACCTTTGTCATTGTCAAATACGAACTGGTCTATCTCGTCTTTGGACTAAAGACTTTTAAGCTCAGATTAAATTAAACATACAAAATAATGTAATAACATAATGTCTCATACAAAATTTTCTTTTATTACTTTTTTCCGTAAAACCGTGTACTAAGTAATCGATCAACCACCCCTGTATAGCATGTAAAGAATATCTAAGGCAATAATGACTGCCACCATCTAACAACAATACATCAACTATCAACAACACACCAATATAATTAAACACTAAACAGACTTGCATTTTCAAATAGACGACTTTGAAAATGCAAAGGTTGAAGAAAAAAACACCACCATCTTCGCGTCTGTTTAAGTGCACAAAATGGACATACGTAATATGTAATAACATCTTAAAAAAATATTGCCACAATCATTACACTACGCTTAACTGTTTGAGTTGAAAAGTCTCTACAGGAAGATATTTTTAAGAAACTAACAGCCAAAAGAGAGAAAGAAGTGCCCTTTATGGTCCCAAAAACCGAGTAAGTCATGATGGAATAGTATGTCAGCCATTTTAAATAACTGAATAGAAGCTAAGACTACAAAGAAGCATTCACAAAAAAATATTTAGCTTACAAAAATGTAGGCGAACAGATTGCCGATTGGCAAATCCCAGAGAAACCTTTCAATTTACCCTTTGAGGAAAATTCGCTTTGGAAATGATCAACTTTCATACGAGGTTACCTTTGTTAAATGTAAGGGATTGAATACCTTTAGCCCGTATAGCGTTTCCCGCAAATATGTGAATAAGCAAATAATTACTGGCCTGCTGGCGGCTGCGGCCTCAGAATGTGACCACATGTGGGAACCTAAATGTGGTTTAGGCACAAAATAGATAGGTACAGAAGTCATTCTACATACAAAGCGCTGCGCAGCGTTGGAAGGCCTACAAGGTGGGCCGATGACCTGGTGAAGGTTGCGGAAAACCGATGGATGCGAGGCGTACAGGATCGTTCATATCAAAATACTATGAGAGACACTTGGGGCAGGCCTATGTCCAACAGTGGACGTATATCGGCTGAAATGATGATGATACAAAGCGCACTCGAGCAACGCACACACAGACACTGCTCACAGACATGATATCTCAGCCCGGATGAAATCAGTACGAGCGCGAGTATCATCCGTTTGAGACACGCTTCTGTAAATATTTTTGTACAATAATGTAATAAAAAAGAATGATTGTTAAAACTGTTCATAGGATAGTTGTTTACAGCACTACCAGTTGTTTCAGAGAGGTAAGTAGGTAGTTGCATGTATTTTGATGATTTATTTTAACGTAACGCAGAACAGTTAGGTTATGTTAGAAAGCGAACATGACTTTGAGGTCATGACCACCAGACCCGGGCGCGCTCGGTCCGAGCGCCGTCGACCCTAGCACGATTGTTGAGCGTAGGCATGAAAAGTAAAGTACATACATGAGATTGACTTCTGTACCTATCTATTTTGTGGTTTAGGCGTATCCAAACGTATGAATTGGATATAGCGCAGTAGTTTTCTCGCACGCCATTTGTACATACTCATATATTACTTGTAACTTAGTACGCTTTCTTTGTTCCTGTTTGTATGTTTAATTTGTTGTAGTATCCACTCAAGTGCTTTGGATTTCCTTGAACATTATTGTTTTCATTGTAATGTTTTTGTTTTTAGGTAAGTATGTAGTACACACGAACACATAAAAATGAAAATAGCAAGTATAGATAGAAGAGAGCAAAGGTACCTACTGCTTATTTCAAATGATTTTTTTTTCCAGCAGACCAGCGATAAGAGAGGTGGATGAGAGATGTAAATACAGTGTATAAAAATAAGTTTTAAGTTTTATTATGTAGATTTTATAAAAAAAAAATTTTTAGGTTTAAGCATAAAAGTGGTAGGCAGCAATGCAAGGTTGCATTAACTTAAATCCTGTAAAGATAGTGGATAAGTTAAGATATATCTATCAATAACAGTAAATACAAGACATAAATGGACACAATACCAAAATTAAATTATAAAAATATATATGTAATGTTAAACTAAAGTCGATGATTATGCGCATCCCTAATGGCGTCGCGCAGGATCGCACTAGCATTTTTGACATTCACAATATGAAATTTGCGCGCCCTTTTTCACGATGTTATATTTTTTTTATAGTTTGGAGTTGTAATTAAATGAATTACATGTTAAAATTACGTTTATCTCTATTACTAATAATTTTATGAGATGGCTAGCTAATATTCTTTGACTGGCTTAATGAAAAAAGCTAATCATTTAATATTTGTTGGAAACCTATAAAATCCGCCATGTTAGCCAGCGCAGTGGTTAGAAGAATACTCGTTCGATTATTGGAAAATTAAGTGCAAAACACTTAATTGAGCTTCATAATTGAATTGTTGCAGCCCCGGTTGCGGCAGCCAGCACTAAAAGGTTTTAATCATCGTTATCTATATCCTTATAATACAGTTACACGCGTTTTTATTATTATTTTGTTAATATTTTATTAATATTTTATTTTTATTTTGTAAATAGTGTCTAAAACAATTAGTGATTTTTTTATTGGTACCTGACACAGCGAACTTATAATTTGGGTGTCTTCAAGGCTACAGAGGATAGGCTCTTAATAAATTAGTGCGCCTCACCCACAACGATTACATTACCTACTGCTTACTACCAGGTGAGATCGCAGTCAAACACTGGTTTATATCAGTTTTTTTCGCATGTATAATATTAATGCGGATCGGTGTTATGAAAATAACCTATCAAAACTGTTGGTTCAATTCAAAAAGCATGTTTTTTTTATTCAATTGGTTTTTGCAGTATAACGGCGATATTAGCACAGAAGTAAATACGGGCTCGCGGACGACGAGCCATGGGTAGCTCGCTGCGACCGATTGTCCGGTAACTGTCCGGACCAAGCCCAAGACGTCGACGGCGCACACTGTTCTCGCGCGCCTCAATGAGTTGTCAGCAACAGGAGGGGCCCAGCTGGGTCGAATCCTACTGGCGCCAGGGTTATCTGAAAAGAAGGTCAAGCCCCAGTATGAAGAGGCTAGAAGGAACGGGGTGGGTTTTTAGTCAGTAAAAGTCTGACACTATTTCCCGCTCCACCCAAGAGCGGGGGTTGTCATAAGATGATTTATGCCTACCGAAAAAAAGCACAATAACAAGATCCATTTTTTTTTTATATTTTACTGGTATTATCAAACAGATTTAATGAGTAAAGTTGTAGTTACATGCCTTTTTATTTTCTATGTGGGAAAATGTTCACACGATATTAACAGTTTTAATAAATAACGTGCTATGATATTATGAGCCTTCTCGTACAGCGCCTAGAGAAAAACAATTGCAATATGCCGCTAATAGTAAATAATTGCTCTGCTATCGTTGGCAACACTCGGCGGTTCGTTTTTCTACGTTTTTATTTAATACTAGCTGACCGCAGCTTCGCCCGCGTAAATAAAATATAGCCTATGTACCTCAGGAATAAAGCTGTTTTCTATCAGTGAAAAAATGTTCGCAGTCGGACCAGTACTTTCAGAGATTACCTTCTACAAACAAAAAAAACAATAAAACTAACTTTACCTCTCTAGTATATTAGTGTAGATTTGCAACTTTCATTATATTTTTTCACTAATCTATACCAGCATTGTATCTTATCTACACTAATATTATAAAGAGATGAACTTTTTTTTTTGTTTGTCTGTTGTAGTCTCTGAAAGTTCTGGTCCGATTGCTAATATTCTTTTACCGATAGAAAGCGGTTTTATTCCTGAGTGACATAGGCTATATTTTATGCACGTGGGCGAAGCTGTGGGTAAAACCTTGTTTTTTTATAGTTTCAATCTTATTATGTTATTTTTATGGTGTTGTAAATTATCTAATGAATCCACCCGCTCTAGGGTCAAGCGAGAGAGTGTTAGACTTTTACTAATTAAACCCACTTGTATCCTTCAGTTGCTCTTTCCAGTGCCACAGTAACTCGTTCAAACGTTCCCACGAAATCACATTAGGCTTACAGTTAAAAGTGGTATTTTAGCTTGATCATCATTTTAATGTTTCCACTGTTGGGACTCAGGCCTTCTCTCTAGGAGAGGGAACGGGCCGTAATCCACCAAGTGGTCCCAAACTGGTTTTTTATCTGCAATGATTATAGGTACACTTATAAAGGAATAAACCATGATTTCTGTAACTCACAGCAAAATAAAAACATGTTGCTTATTTGAAATTCAGAGCAGGCAAGGCCTGAAAAATGTATAAGTAGGTAATCTAGATCGCCTCCGCCGCCATATGTAAATAAGAATATCCACTCCCGAAGAATAATATAATGAATAGACATTGTTATTTCAGATTGTTTATTTAATTTGATGCATATTGGTAGGCCTATTTCTGGATAAACTGGTTCAAGGTTTTTTTTGGTTGGGTTGGAAAGTCTCTGGTTCTGGAATAAGACCATTCAATAGCCGCCAGCTATTTTGTCATCCTGTAGGTAATATGAAAAACAAAAAAAAAACCTGATCTAGGTACAGCAATCTCTTCTAATAGGTACCAAAACACAGAATAAATCTGTAGTTGCATTGGAGGGCTTCCCACATGGTGTACCGACAACCTGGTCACGGTCGTAGACTTTCGATCAATGTGAGTCGCATAGGACTAGTCGATGGATCTAAACATAAAATAAAACAGTAGCGAAAAAAATTGCATCAGAGTGCTTGAATCTTTTAGAGATTTTTTGAAAGTACAATCGTTTTTTTAGCACATGAAAAACCGCCTACGAAGGACTTGGATACATCGTTTGTCTTCAAAAGGCTTCATTCGGGATTAGAATTCTCGATGTGTAAGTATATTTATCGACACGTTTTTGCTCGTTCATTTTAGGGGTATATTGAAACCCCATTCACGAAAACCATTGTGGACAGCTGGATCAGCAATCAATAAATACATGGTTGGAAAAACTAGGAAGCTTTTTCCTATGTTACAAATGGGGATTACAGATGCAACATCAGTCTTGTAACGCAACCCGACAGTGGGAAGTTACAAATAGATTCAATGCACGTGTTACATTACACGTTTGCTGTACACACCAAATTAGCGTCCAAATTAGTTACTCAGGTGCTACACAACACTGATTGATTACACTGCATGTTGTATCAGCCTGTACTCAAACTACTAGTATGTTCTGTATGCAGTACCGTAGCTGGCGTGGGTGAAGAGGGCCCTCGCCAACGCTCTTGCACCCAATTGGGCCTCGCACACACGAGGCGTTTAGTGAGCGAGGGTTTAGTTTTATATTTTGCTAGTTTTTGACCGCGGCTTCGCCCGCGTACATGAAATATAGCCTATGCCCCTTAGTACAGAAGCAACTTTCTATCAGTAAAAAAAAATTTTGCAATTGGACAAGTACTTCTAGAGATTACTTCCTACAAACAAAAAAACAAACTTTACCTCTTTATAATATACTACTCTGTCAAGAAAGTACCGGGAAAAGATCAATAATACACAAAATGTCTGTTATTCATCCAAATTTATTTTATCACCTTCAAAGTATGCTCCTTTAGAAACGATACACTTGCGCCAACGAATAATCCATTCATCAAAACATTTTTTAATCGCTGCTTCCTGAATTGAGTTCAGTTCTCGCCGCGAATTCTCCTTTATGTCTTCTATCGATTGAAAACGGGTGCCACGAAGTGGTAATTTGAGTTTAGGAAAAAGAAAAAAGTCAGCAGGAGCCATATCTGGTGAATATGGTGGTTGCTGGATGGTATTTGTTGAGTGTTTGGTCAAAAATTCGTTCACAATGATAGCCTTGTGCGAAGGCGCATTGTCGTGGTGCAAAATCCAAGAATTTTCTTTCCACAAATCTGGCCTTTTTCGTCGAATTTGCTCTCTTAAACGTCGCATAACGCTCAAATAATATTCTTTATTTACCGATAGACCTTCCGGTAAGAATTCAGAGTGCACAACACCGCGATAGTCAAAGAAAACAGTCAACATGACTTTGACTTTTGATCGACTTTGGCGTGGTTTTTTCGGTTTCGGATCAGTTGGAAGGCGCCACTCCGAAGCTTGTTGACTAGTTTGCATGTCAAACTCGTAAACCCACGTCTCGTCACCAGTAACAATGCGTTTCATGAATGTTGGGTCCGAACTGACTCGTTCTAGCATGTCCTCAGCGACGTTCATCCGATTGAGTTTTTGGAGAAAATTCAGATCTTTTGGGACTAGCCGAGCAGCAACATATTTCATACCCAAATCATTAGTTAAAATGGTCCGGATCGACTCGTGAGATACAGAAAGTTCGGCGGCTATCTCTCTCAGAGTTGAATGGGGATTTTCAGTCACTATTTCCTTCACTTTTGCGATGTTAACTTCAGTTGCAGACGTTGACGGCCTATCAGAGCGAGGCAAATCTTCCATCACATCTCGACCGCTTTTGACCGCTTTGAATCATAAGCACGAGTTTTTGATAAAGTCAATTCACCGTAAGCCTTCTGTAACATTTTCAGTGACTCCGAACACGAAATTCCATTGGCGATGCAAAATTTAAGACAAACTCTTTGTTCGATATTTTTGTCCATTATGAAATTCGCAATACACACTATATATGATATTACTAAAACCAGCACTGTATTTAATATAAATAACTGATGCAACTCAAACTCCGCGCCAAAATGGAAAACAGTTGTGCCAATCTAACAACTACAAAAAAACAAAAATTTGAATTTGGAACCATAAACAAATCATCCATTCCCGATACTTTTTTGACTGAATGTATAATAAATAATAATAATAAAGTGTAGATAGGCTCACGTTAGACCACTATTTTACCTGATGGTAAGCGACGATGTGTTCGAAGATTGCGACAGTCGCTGTCTCGTTTTAGAGTTTATGAAAGAAAAAGGCCTCGCTGATACCACCCACGCCCACGTCTAAACTAGTCCACACTACGCCTCTGTCTGTATGTACTAAGCCTACTAAAGATTTAGGTCAAAAGTGGCAGCAGGGAATTTTTGAACAGGAAACCCAAAGTCCTAGAACGCAAAAGGCTACTGAAGAATATAGGTGACTTTTTAACCAGTAAAAATCTGACACCACTCCACCATAAACCGGGTGTAATTAGGTAATATACAACCTCAAAAAAACACACAAGTTGCTAGTCTTTCCAACAGCACACTTTCTCACGGAGATGTAAACAACAACGGTTCCCGAAATTGCTTTTAATAAATCTATTCAAATTAAGACAATCTTAAGTTACTTGGAGGTAGAGTAAACAACAGCCGAATGGTTCAATTATGTGATATTAATTATAGACATTATTCACGTATTCAGTTTGTTGGTAACATCGGCCACTCTAATTGATGAAGTTCCATTTCAGTGCTATTTATTTAATGCGATCTGCATCAGCGATGCTTTCAGGCCGCTACTGAAACTTGCCTGAAAGGAAACAGGAGCTCGGAGATACGGGAGATACGTCCAATCAAAGCGAAGTTGGTTTCGCCAATGAAACTTGATTAACGATATTTAAGGATTTCCAGGAAGTGAGCTCGTTTGGATCGAATGCAGCTTTGAAAGACTGAGCCGTTTGTAGACAACGTTCTTTCACTCTTATTTAAAGAGATTTCGAATTTAATAAGTCTTCAATTTAATCAAAAAATGTGACAGGAGTTTCGAAGAATATTACTGATTGCGTTTCGATATTATCTTTGTGTTTCACTTTTTTTTTATTGTGATTTCAAGAGCTAGTTAGTGCTTTTCTATTGTATTCTTTGTGTTCCTTTAATACATTTAACATATTTCTGCATGGTGCTTTCAATAAATAAATAAATAAATTTAAAAAATGGTTAAACCAAACTTTACGAGGATTTTAATTGATTCACCTACGTAGGTATGTGCTATATAGGAGTAACTACAAATATAATTGAAATTTGTATTATCATCATCATTTCTGCCGATATACGTCCACTTTTGGACATAGGCCTCCCCTAAGTGTCGCCATGATCGATCTTGTGCGTCTCGCATCCATCGGATTATTTATTTATTTATTTATTTGATCTTCATGCAACACAAAGCACATAGGCGGACTTAATGCCTCAGGCATTCCCGCAACCTTCACCAGGTCATCGGTCCACCTTGTAGGAGGCCTTTCGACGCTGCGTATTCCGATAAACCGGAAGTTGAGTATATTCATTAGTATTTTACGCTAATATTGATGGTTACTGCTTCACTCCTAAACGGCTGAACGGATTTGAGGGATATTTGCCACCATATCCTGGAATAGAGCATATTCTTTTGGGATAATTTTCTGATTTCACACGGGCTAAACCTATGACAGAACCTAGAGAAAAAGGTCGATCTTCTTCATTCGTTAAATGCGCAGAGAAAGAACGTAGATAGATACTGATATGCGAAGTCCGGAAATTGTGAAAATATATATCGCATTGCAGTCTTCCTAGTGTGTCCTAGTAACACACGATTCCTCTCAGCCTAATCCAATATCCATCACGTGAAGGCAGCCCGTAGATGTATGAATTCGTAGATGTTTTAGATTTTTTTTTCTACAATGTTTACTGAATGAAAATATAGATACTATTAGAAAATTAAGTTCGTGTTTGAGTAGATATTTTAACAGTTCAAGCTATTGACACATTGAAGTTAAATTCACAATCCGCGCGTCCCGTCCCCGTGTGGCGAACTCTCTATAGAATCTGTGTAATTTATGTCCCCGAATGCCATCTGCCGCCGTGTATTCGTGGCAGATATTATTTATATAGCGGGGTTACCATCATCGACACATTTATACACACATCGCCCTTTTTATTTGAATGGAATACTGTTATGATAGAGTATAAATGGCGACTATTTTTTAGTTTTTGCACTTATATATTTGTTGAACATATTCATTAGATGTGTAAAATCCATCCACTGGCCTCTCCCACTCAAGGGTGGGTGCAAGAGGGCGTATAAGATATTTTCTTTCTAAAACCTAAATGTGTCCTTCAGTGGCTCTTTGCGTGCTAGGACCACAGTATCCCTACCAGGAAATTTACTTGGCCCTAGCGGGCCTAAAAAGAGATGAGAGAAGTCAATACATCTCTCATCTCTTTGAGGTGCATGTGGAACACTTGCGCTCGTGCTCGCACTGCCGACGACTTGGGCTTGGTTCTCACTAGACGGCTAGTTACGGCTAATACTTGTAGAACTTAAGGTGTTCATTTTTTATTTCAAGCTTTTTTTTAGTTTCACCTGTCCCGATGTTTGTCTGTAATCAAGACTTGCCAATTAAATTTGGTCCACTTCCTGATTACCGATTGAGCTGAAATTTTGCATGCATATGTAAATCAGATGACAATGAAAAATTATTATGACAAGGAGCTGATCTGATGATGGAAACGGAAGGTGATAGCCACCTTCCGGTTCCATCACCAGATCAGCAGAAACTTGGTAGTTAAACGACACAATCGATCGTATGATTCGTATTGACGAGTATTAATTATATAGGTATACCGAGCTATAAAAACTTGCTATGAAAAAATGATTTTCATTAAAAGCTTGTTTTCTGTTACATTGACTAAGTACTTTTCACGTCAAAACTGTGGAGCAAGTCAATTGATGGTCTGACAAACCGTCTAGCACCGCACTGCTCTGGAGAAGTTATTTGAAGATTTCCTATCCTAAAAACAAACACTATTTTAAAGCCGATAGTTTGTGAGCGTATGCGTGTGTTTATATTTGTTACTTATTTATACTCAAATGCCTGAATGAATCAGGTCGAAATTTGGCACATGGGTAGACCATGTTTTAAAATAGCACATAGGATATGTTTACCTTTTATCCTAAGAGTATGTTTCTTTGGGATAATTTTCTACATTCTCGCAGGCAAAGCCATTGCCAGAAGGTATTATCTAACTTAATTTTAACCGACTTTTCAGAAGGTACCTAAGTGAGCAAACTATTTTCAAAAAGGAAACATTGAATGTGTATTTCTTTGTTAAGATTATCAGTGGAAATCGTAAATAAAAAAGGCTTTATAAATCTAAAACAATGGCATATATTTGAAGTAGAGTGATGGTGAAATTCATTTTATTCATGAAATTTTAGCGTGGTCTATTGTGCTTGTAATACCGCGGTTAATCCTTCACTATTTTTATTAAAATTGGTTTCATTGTTTTAGAAACATGTACGTGTAGGTTCGGACAAACAAAGGTTTTATTAAAAGTTTTAAGTCGATGATTGGATAATTTATTATCTAAGATATAACATTATCATTATAAGGCGATAGTTTTCGAGTGTGTGTGTGTGTGTTTGTGAATTCTTCACGCTCGAAAGGCTGAATGGATTTGGATGAAATTTGGTATACTGGTAGACCTTGTCCTGGAACAGCACATTGGATTTTTTACTTTTTACCCCGAGAGTATAATGCCTTGGGAATTTTTTCTACCTTTACCCGGGCCATGCAAGGCCATCTCCCCTAGCCAAGTTACAACCGTTTCTCTTGCGTCGAAAGCCTCGCGAGTGGGCCACGCCCCCATTCTTTGGTTCTGAACACGTGACTGAGCGTAGAGTTGACGTCATACCCGTATATTTGAAGCTTTCTACTAGCGTTAACTATTGTAGATTAGCAACTTGGCTAGGGGAACTGAGGTTGGAGGCGTTGACAGTAACCGCCCATCGCAATTGCTCTTAAGCTTTACGCTTCACAAGCACGAGTACGAGGAAGACTACGATTGCTTTTCGGAATCTCTCCTCACGCATATTAGGAACAATACAATTTTGTTTACAATTTTATTGACAGTTGAGAAAATTTTGTAATGAAATACGATAGAATCGATCCAGTATAGTGAGTTTTTAGAACTGGACTAGCTCTGAAAATACCTAAAGAAATATTGAACGAAATCCACATTTAGTTCATCGGGCGACCGGTTCTAGGTATAATTTTATCGGCCTTATAATTATCCCCTATTCACTTCGGACAAGGCTAATAGTAATTAACGTCTCTAGAGAGAAATAATCTATCCTGAACTTTCCTCCTCTGCAATTATCTTTAGACTAAAATAAGATTCCGGGAAAATGGGGACCAATCATGGACTAATCCAGATTTTAGAAACTTAAATAATTAATGAGTTCTATGATGGTCTATTAAGCTAGTTATGAATTCAAACTGTAGAAGGTCTATTATTATAATTATGAGGATTTATTTTTTTACTATGCGTCACATAAAAACTAATCCTATATCGCGTAATTAAAGTTCTCCGCGATATGAACATATAGAGCAGACTGAAATAATTTGCTGGGCAGTTGCCCACCAGACATAACACCCGTCTGGTCAAAGGATCCTCCCTTTTCAACGTTGGTATGTGGGACTTTATTCTCTGTTTCGCATACCGTAAGGTTTGAGTTTGACTACTATTTCACCTAATGGTAAGCGATGATGTGGACGACGACGGAGCACGCTTACTTAGAAGTAATTTATTCATGCTTGACTTAAAGACACCTAGTTACAGCTATTAGGAAACACAGACCGGTAGGAAATAGCTACTAAGGATTAGCTAGTAAGGTTTACTAGCTACAATGCTCCCTAATAATGTTAAATCCAGGACTCGCTAAGTATGACTTTTATAATGCGCTAAAGTAATTTCCACTGCAAACAGAATCAGAAAAATATATGTTATTCTTCAGGATAAATGCTAGATTAGATAGTTGGTGTGTTTAAAACATAACCCATCTAATTTCTTAAGCAGGAACATGGCTTTAAAATTAGTTATGTCGATTGAAAATCGGAATAATACATGAAAACATTCTAATTGTTTGTCATATTATCCTTCAAGTATCGTTTTAGCGATATAGTGTTTAAATTTGGTAATTAAATCTATAGGTATATTTTTAGTACTAAGTCACTAAAATGCTTCATATTTTGCAAGTATTGTCTCTTTCTTCTGTATGCAGTCCGTGAGAGACAGCCCTATTGGTCCTGTAATCATGTGTACAATAGGCGGTCTTTTTGCACAGGGCAATTTCTTCCAGATAACCTTTGAATGGACTGAACGAAAGGAAAAGATTTGGGGCTTTCAGTTTACAACACCAATATCATGGTTTACAAACTCTAAAGAATTTATCAGTGCTAAAACAGACATCAAACAGACAAAACTTAATTTTCTCAACTTAGTTGTCTCGACAACTGTAAACTTGAAGACCACAACATGTTCCTATCCACAAAAGTTTCATCTACGTTAACAGCCGATCGTAAACTAAATGCAACAGAACGGAGGAACTCTAAAAGTGTGTAGTTTTATTGGATGAAAGAACTACAGAAGAAAAGATTGGTACTCTTCGTCTGCAATAGGATGAAAGTAAAAAAATCCAATTGCCATTGGACGTGATCGGGCGCCGACATTTGGATTAATGGTCTGTAGGGTAGACAGATAAAATGGTGTTCAATCGCTCAGTATAAAAATTAACAGTAGGTAGGTACAAGTGTAATCCACGTCTAGCTTTGAACTTCGCCTTTTCTTCGCGCGACAGTCTAATGCCCGCCATACACGCTAGGGTATAATATATGTAATATAGTCTGTCTAAAAAGTCAAACGACTTTGCAATTTTATATATCTAATATTGAGAGCAGTGGTGGCCCCGACTTACGAGTTGTAGGTCGCGGGTTCGAACCTAGCCAGGCGCATTAATTTTTATTTCATCACCACTGCTCTCAAAACGGGGAAGGAAAACATCGTGAGGAAACCAGCATGTCCTAGAACCAAAAATTCGAAAATATGTGACATTCACCAACCCGCACTGGGCCCGCGTGGTGAATTACGGCCCATTCCCTCTCCTAGAAAGGAGGCCTAAGTTCTAGTAGTGGGAACATTAAAAAGGCTGATGATGATGATACCTAATATTTAATCATTTAAAAAATATTCATAATCGATACTTTTTAAAAGGTTCTTCTATTAGTAAACAATGATGAAGATCTCTTAATTAACCTTGATTATTGAACCAATATTGACTATATCATTTTTGCCCTGATAATTATCCAAGTCGTTTGTCTCTTTGTACAGTTGAGTTGTGCAGGAAAACCGAAGCGTGTATGTTGCACAACTGTCCAAACAAGCTCACCTGACAGGTATACCAGTGCCCTCGTGGGGGCGATCGGCGGCGGAGACCTCTCGCGCCGGGCCCTGGTCGAGGCCATGGTCCGGAGCGAGGAGGATTGGCAGGCGGTCGCCTCCTTCTGCGAAGCAGTAATGCTTGCAAAGGAGGAGGCCGACCGCATCAGGCAACGGCGCCCTCGCCGCCGTCGCCGGGATTCCGATCCCGATTTCCGGCCACCGCGGACGGCGAGCCATGGGTAGCTCGCTGTCCGATCGTCCGGTAATGGACCGAGTCCAAGACGTCGACGGCGCGCATTGTTCCCGCGCGCCTCAAGGAGTTGTCAGCAGCAGGAGGGGCCCAGCTGGGTCGAAGCCTACTGGGGACAGGGTTGTCCGAAAGGGAGCTCGTGCCCCGGTATGAAGGCTAGAAGGAACGGCGCGGGGTTTTTAGTCAGTATGAGTCTGACACTGTCTCCCGCTCCACCCAAGAGCGGGTTTCGTCAAAGATGATTTTCCCCGTCGACAAAAAAAAAAAGTATACCAGTGCAGGTAAGCCTGTCAAGTATACCCTAGCGTGTATACCTTAACGTAGAACAGTGTATACATTCCACAAATTAATTTCGTGTATTAAGCTTAAGACTTCGTCGGGTGCAGAAACTGTTCCAACTGCTGCAGCTTAGTAAACTTACATTATTATATTAAGAAACTTGGAGTTCTACAAACTGTGAAATGACCACGCTATTTTCTCTAACAAGAAAATTCATATTTTCTGTTAATCTTCTTAAATTTCAATTTGGGGAAAGAGATAAAAAAAGTATCGTAAAAGATTTCTCGAAATTCTGAAAAAGCATATCATTTTTCATTTTTGGCACGGAACGGAAACGGTATAACTTAAGATATCTATTTTAGATTCATATTTGTTTGCTGTTTTCCTCAGATTTTCATTTAAAAGCAAAACTCTTGTAGTTCGCTAAACTATTATTAGAAGCTTGGCATGAGGAATTTTGCTTACGGCGAAGAAATTAATTCATTGCGTTGACATAACGTCATAAAATAGACTAAAGTTGAAAGCTCTAAGCTGCATATAAACGATGTGTAATAAAGCCTCAATAAGGTGCTGTACATAATAGTCGCATGAAAGTAGCTGAGTTTACCAAGCGTCTTAATATACGAAACATACCGCTCGTATGAGCACCGCTTTTAACACACAATAGGGGTTTAATACCGGAACGTTACCGCAACATTAATACCACTTCAATTAAATCTTGTGCAGACGACAATATCGTTTACTTCTAGGAAGCCGAGTAAAATTGAGGGGAGCAAGAACCTGAAACATCGATAGAAGTTTACTGCGGTATCGTAAGTGAGAACATATCGAAGAACCGAGTAGTGCAAACTACCTACTTGTTGTCGTTTAGATTTTCTAATGATTCATAAAGTTCTAAAGGTGCCCTAACTTTGTGGATAAGTCCGGGGAGTGAGGGGTTTTTACCTCACTAAAACCACCCCGGTGCCACCACTAAACCACCACCATCAAAAACATAGAAGCTCGGTAACTTCTTAAAAGTCTTAGCATTGCACAGAAGAGATCCTCTCTGTGCAACGTCTGTTACGGCACATCCCTGAGGAAACTGTACCTACAACGGTCTCCCCCAAGCCTTACTTTGCTCTGATATTTTTATAACAAGTAATTCTATACTGAGCCTTATGATGTTTATTTTGAACTTCCACAAGTCAATTTATCATTAATTTAAACAAGATGAGGCTGTTGTTTCCTAACTGACAACTCTGAAAACAAACAGCAAAACAAAATACGTCAACGTCTCTTTTAAAGCCCATACAGTAAACATGTAATGGTCAAATCATATGAGAACCATGCATTAGTATCTGAGTTGGTCTTTTGAGGAAAGAACCACACAGATGTAAGTGAACCTGTCCAGTCAGTGCAAGTGCTTATCAGTAGGTATTCGTTTAACTTAAGACTAGTAACGAGCTCACGATTCGAGAAACAATATCAAAGAAAGAACATTTGAGTAGGCCACATATTATAAGCACACATACTGCCAGTTAGACTGGCCTGTTGGTCTAGTGGTTAGTGGCCCTGACTGCTATGCCGGAGGTCGTGGGTTCGATTCCCACCCAGGACAAATGTTTGTGTGATGAGCATGATCATTTGTTCTGTGTCTGGGTGTAATTTATCTATATTATGTATGTATTTAGAAATATATAAGTATGTTTATCAGTTGTCTAGTACCCATAACACAAGCTCTGCTTAGCTTGGGACTAGACGGCGTTGTGTGATAGTTGTGGAATATTATTATTATTATTGTCCACGCATTCACAATAAAAAAGTATAAAAAATAAAATACGTAATACTTTAAAAGTCATGTCTTAGATTTCTGTTTTATTTTATTTGACTAGTTTTATACAGTTAGAGATAGTACCTATCTATTCAAATTGATACGACCAATCAATCGTTTGATGGCAGCTACCAATGTAGAAGTGATAGTAATATATCGAAAAACTTTGTCTAAGTTCACATCCTGAAAAGCGATAAACTTTTATGTCATTTGAGAGTAGAAACTTGTTTGCGACTTCGGTTTTATATACTAAGTTATATGATACTTACCCAATATGAGGAAAAACATATTGTTCCCGCGTATCGGTACGAACTATGTGGGAATAAGTTATGTGTGGGAAAAATGAAACTCGGCAAAGTGGTAGAAGAAACAGTCTGAAGTAACAACAAGTTTTTAATAAAAATATTTTCTTCATAGCAAGCTTTTACAGCACGGTATAATACCTCGTCAAGACGAATCATACGAGCCTAAACTCGATGAGGTTGTGTCGTTTAACTACCAAGTCTTAAGCCAGTTCCATCATCAGATCAGCTCCATGTCATTATAATTTTGCAATTTCATGTAATTTACACATACATGCAAAATTTCAGCTTTTTTTTTTTTTTTTTTTTTTCTCGACGGGGAAAATCATCTTTGACGAAACCCGCTCTTGGGTGGAGCGGGAGACAGTGTCAGACTCTTACTGACTAAAAACCCCGCGCCGTTCCTTCTAGCCTTCATACCGGGGCACGAGCTCCCTTTCGGACAACCCTGTCCCCAGTAGGCTTCGACCCAGCTGGGCCCCTCCTGCTGCTGACAACTCCTTGAGGCGCGCGGGAACAGTGCGCGCCGTCGACGTCTTAGACTCGGTCCATTACCGGACGATCGGACAGCGAGCTACCCATAGCTCGCCGTCCGCGAGCCTGCGTCTACGGTGGCCGGAAATCGGGATCGGAATCCCGGCGACGGCGGCGAGGGCGCCGTTGCCTGATGCGGTCGGCCTCCTCCTTTGCAAGCATTACTGCTTCGCAGAAGGAGGCGACCGCCTGCCATTCCTCCTCGCTCCGGACCATGGCCTCGACCAGGGCCCGGCGCGAGAGGTCTACGCCGCCGATCGCCCCCACGAGGGCACGGCGATGCTCCGCCCAGGCAGGGCACACCTCGACGGTGTGCTCCACCGTGTCCTCCGGGCGTTGCGCACAGTGGCGACACCCGGGCGTCTCTTCCGCTTGAATCCGATGCAGGAACCTCCCGAACTTGCCATGTCCGGTGAGGACCTGCGTCATGCGGAACGTAAGGACGCCGTGAGGTCTTTCCAACCACGCCTCAAAGAGGGGACTTACCGCCATAATCATGGCGTGCCCAATGCAAAATTTCAGCTCAATCGGTAACCGAGAAGTGGGCCAAATTTGATTACAGACATAATAGCAAACATCGGGACAGGTGAAACTAAATAAAACTTGTAAAAAAAACCAAATTGAATCCGAACTTGGGGTATACAACAATTTTTCAGGATTATAATATAATTAGCCCCGCGTGAAAGAAGAAAATTGACCCAAGGAAACCTACTTTCAAAATAAAATAATCCTATGTGCTATTCCAGGACATGGTCGAGTGCCAAATTTCATTCAAATCCGTTCAGCCGTTCGAGCGTGAAGGTAAGTTACAATCTCTTGCGTCAAACGTCTCGAGTTGTTCACGCCCCCGATGGTTTTTAATTAATTATTTATTACATTCTCTCTATAATATATCTATAACACATGACACTTATTAACATAAATTCACGCTTTTTACCAATGTTATGTATTAATTATTATTATTTTTCCTATGTTTTTTCGTATTTTTTATTTTGTTCCGATACCTACATATAGTTTACTACTATACCTAATATATATTTTATTTAGTCTCCGTAAGTATGACCGTGGCATCACCGCGGGCCCTAACAGAATACCAGCGCTGCGTTATTTATTTTTATAGATATCGCAGCATATGCTGAGTTAGGTGCCTTTTTGACCTTGCACAAATTCTTCTGTGTTTATTGTACCTATTTTTTAATTTATATTTTTAATATGTGTGAGGTTCGAATAAATGGTTTTTCTTTCTTTCTTTCTTTTATTCTGACCACGTGACTGAGCGTTGAGATGACATCATTCGCGTACATTTAAAATTTTCTATTATCGTTAACGCTAACGATTGCAGATTATCATCATCAACTTGGCTAGAGGTACTGACTACTCCGGTCCCTCGTTTTACTAGCGCCACTTGTGGAGGCTGTTATTTAATATCCGCATTATATTGTGAACATAACCGATACTATGTAGTGTAACAGTTTAGTTTGCTCCTACTCAAAGTTTGTTGTATAGAGCTCTTTGTAAGGGAGGTTGGTCGAGGAACTAAGGGTTTCATTCGGTCTTTAATCTAGCTAGTCGGGTCTTCGAAAACTGCGTCTTTAAGTACGCGAGCGTCGCTCCAGAAAACCCATCGCTTGGTAAAAGTTCTCTGCAAATTATGCATTAGGCTAAGTTAATTTGTTAATGGGCCAAGGTTGAGTACAAAGGGCCCCCCGTATATTAGTGTACTGTCCAGGTCACATGTGCTGTTAGCCATTCAATTCAATTTCTTTTTTAATGTACTGACCTGACTCTTCTTGGTGTGTTTTGCACAGATTATGGAACTCAAAGGAATTCTTAACAGATATAGCCTAATGGTAACTCGAGGCAGTTACGAGTTTAATAATAATAATAATAATAATTCTTTATTATCAGGCAACTAAGGCCCATAGATAAAATACACAAATAATCTTACAAAATAATAAACTAATACATAAAAAAGATACTATAACTAAGGTAAGAGGAGGAGGAGGAGGAGGAGGAGGAGATAGGTTAAGGTCTTTGGTTCAAACCCAGCCAGGTGCATTATTTTTTATAATTTATTTCATCACCATTGCTCTCAAAACGGTGAAGGGAAACATCGTGATGAAACCGGCAAGTTCTAAAACCAAAAATCCGTACTACATGTGACATCTACCAATCCGCAATAAGCCTACGTGGTGGATTATGGCCCATTCCCTCTCTTAAAAAGGCCTGGCAGTAGGTAAATTATAAGGCTGATAACGTTAAGCTTATGAAACTCAATAGAAGCTTACAACTTAAGATTGTAAAATAATCACATAGAATATATCACGACGGGTTCATCAGTTAACCTGACCCAGTTGTGGCGACGCTTGGGAGAGGCCTATGTCAACAGTGGTCGTCTTTCGGCTGAAATGATGATAATGATGTGGCGAAGCTGAAAAGGAATGTTTCAATTTTATATGTATGTTTATAGGTAGATAAATCAAAAAACCAAAAAGAGGCACATATTTATTACGTCATAATAAATCCGGGGTATAAATCCATATATTGTTGTCAGTCCTTTGTTCATGCAATTCATAAATACTTATTACGTTTTGAACAATGTCGGATCGCAATGTCGCCCAACAATATGATTGGCAATTTACATTTTATTATCTTTTCAGGCAAACCATAATTGGCTTTCTGCCCTTATACCGTAATTAAAGCTATATGAACGCCTGCCGGAGTTTGCATAAACCCAAACAACATATAACACATCAAATAAAGAATTAGAATGGTGGTGTGATGCTGCTTGTTAAAGACTTTATTTCCAGTTATGTATCTTTTTATTAAAATATTAAATACCAACGTTTTTAGGGTTCCATATATCGAAAGGAATGCACGGGTTCCTCATAGGATCACTTTGTTGTCCGTCTGTCTGTCTGTCAAGACCCTTTATCTAGGAAACACGTGAAGGTATCGAGTTGAAATAAAAACTATACACCGCAAAATTTTGATCGTTTTAATCACGTGTAGGGTCGATCCATGACATAAAACTCTATCGATTTAAAACCATAAAATTAAAAAATAAAGTACCTTTTTTAAAAACTCGTATAAATTTACGCAAACGTCAGCTGATGAGCTGAGCGAGTCCAATGACCTGTGTGTAAGCAACGCCGACTACTACCTCCAGATCATCCCGATTTCCGGCCACCGTAGACGCGGGCTCGCGGACGGCGAGCCATGGGTAGCTCGCTGTCCGATCGTCCGGTAACTGTCCGGACCGAGCCAAGGCGTCGACGGCGCGCACTGTTCCCGCGCGCCTCAAGGAGTTGTCAGCAACAGGAGGGGCCCATCTGGGTCGAAGCCTACCGGGGTCGGGGTTATTCGAAAGGAAACTAGAGCCCCGGTATGAAGGCAAGAAGGAACGGCGCGGGGTTTTTAGTCAGTAAGACTCTGACACTGTCTCCCGCTCCACCCAAGAGCGGGTTTCGTCAATGATGATTTTCCCCGTCGAAAGAAAAAAAAAAAAAAAAAAAAAAAAAACCTCCAGATCATTGGACTCCCTCAGCTGACGTTTTCTTAAAGAAATTACTGTCGTACATGCGCAAATGAATACGAGTTTAAAAAAAGGTACTTTATTTTTTAATTATATGGTTACAAATCGATAGTGGCCCATGTACCGGATCCACCCTCCACGGGATTAAAACGACCAAAATTTTCGGTTTATACTCAGGACTGCGGTTCCTTGAAGCTGCGAAAAAATCAACCATCTAAGTAAGCAAAAAAAAAAGATACGGTTGTTTTTAAATGTCTTAACGTCGCGACGCGTAAGTAACGTACATTTTGACAAACTTAAAGGAATAAAAATTCAAAGAGTACTTTCAGCGTACCCAGGATCTTGAAATTTGGTATAAAACAAGGTCTTACAGTATAGATATAGAAATAAATCTGAAAAATTCTGTTTTTCTTTATGTCATAAAGTCGTTACGTCATAAAAAAAAATGTGATTCGGAAAAATCTTCGGGAATTGAACTATTTACATACGGAACTCTTCTGTGCACGAGTCCGACACACACTAGCCCAGTTTTATATATTTTACACAACCATGTCATTATTATGGTTAATTTTCAGTGTACGGTCTTAGTGTTTCAACGTTTCAGATTAACTAATAAATTATATATTTATCTAGCTACTCTCCGCAACTTCATCCGCATAGATCCGCATACAAATTTCCCGATTGACCCGCTTGGGGCTTGAGTTTAGTATTTTAGTGCACCTCTATAATATTATACTATCACGATACTAATATCTCTCTCAGTAAACTGAATAGATGAATATTTAAAATTAATTATAGAAATGCACGGACCGCTTCTATGTATTCTTTAATGTATTATTGTAATACTGCATTCAATTTGTCTTCAACCTCCGTAAGTATGATCATGTATCTGAACATCGGTCGCTTCTGAAATGGCTGCCTATTCGTCAGCGAAGAGCACTAAGGGCCGTGACTACCCTGTTTTCTTTTCTAGACAAACCTTCTTCTCTTTCTTATCTAACTTCTCAAATTAAATTCCTTTGCTCAGCACATAGTAAAAATTTGCGATCACCGAATAATCGTCTACTAAGATATCCTTCACTTCTCTGGGTTTATGCGGTCCTCTTTCTTTGTCCAGGCGATGTTTCTCTGGAATGCGCTCCCATTGAACATCAGCATGGCAACCAGCCGGTTCTCTTTTAAGGTATAATGGCACGTGAACACATTCGGAAGAATTGAAGGTTGTTCAGTTTCGTCTACTGAGCAAGCCCTTAAAGTTTGCGGAGGGCTGTCCCTTACACCTTCTATTATATCTTTCTAAAAAAAAAGGTTTTCACGTCTTACAATTATATTTCGGCACAAATTCGATGGCGGGCGCTAACCAACTCGTTTGAATGACACTTCAATGCTCCTGCTTATGATGAAAGTTGCTCAAAGCTTGAGCTGTTTTCTTTTAATTACTGGCAATGACGTGGCGCTTCTAGTGGCCACGTCAACTGGCTTTGATAATTCATAAGTACAGCTAATTTTATTAGCAGGTACGTTATGTATGGGTTTAATTGGACCTTAATCGTTACACAGTAGTTTTTAATAAGTTTAACTGTGATTTCAGTTTGTTAAGACATCTTGTAGACACTCCAACTTTTGATGGCAATATAAGAGGTGTGAGAAATCATCAAATAAGTCTTCTCACTCTAGGTTGAGGGTCACGGAGTTTGAGACTTTTATTTATTTAAATTTCATGAACAGTTGTGGTACATAGATGGAGTAGATGCCACAAGGCATTCTCTGACAGTCAACTTTTGGGTTAAAAAACACAACACTGTGTTAGGTGTGCACAATAAATAAATAAATAACAGATATTTGAAATAGAATACTACTTAATATTATAAAAGCGAAAGTGAGTTTGTTTGTTACGTCTTCACGCCTAAATGTCTAAACCGATTTTGATGAAACTAGGTACACGGATAGACCATGTTCTGGAATAGGACATAGGATACTTTTTATCCTGGAAGTATGTTCCCTTGGGATAATTTTCTTCTATCACGCGGGCGAAGCCGCTGGGAGCAGCTAGTATAATAATAAAATACGTATATATGCTAATAAACATGTTTTCTTTTTTTTTCTAAGTAATATTATAAAGGACAATTGATAGGTGTAGGTGTAATAAAATCCACCTATTCAATTAATAGGTGGATTTTATTGGCTAAAACCCACCCGCGTTCCTTCAGTTGCCATTTTAATTTCAAGGCCGCGGTAACTCTTTCAATTAATCCCCCGAGGCAGGAGAAGTCATTGGATGAGAAAGCGAAGAGATGACCAGTTTCACTCAACCGACAGCGCCTTTCACGGACATGACTGCTAAGACTGTCTTAACATCTTAGTATGTTATCACATATATTAAAATAAGGTGGAAAAATATCAGAAAAATAGCCTTACACTCTCTTTCGCTCTATCACAAAGAAAGCTCTCTTCAGACATCGCCCTTAGTGGGCCACGTCCATTTTGCTGACATTTCTTTTTGACTGTTAAGTGTCACCGCACATGCGCCACAGGCCACTACCACAAAAGCCGCCATGATAAGCTAGAAGCGGCCACAAAGGAAGCTGATGCGCGCGACAGCTACTTGTAGCCGGTGGCTGCTACATTTTTTAACCCATACGCGCGCATAAATGCACGAGAGGCGTATGACGGCGTTTTGTATAGGCGTTTAGTGGCTACTGGCGCCAAAGTATGCGGCGAATCCATGTTAATGTATGAAACCTACAGGAAATATGCCGGTGGCGGCGTTTTGTGGGTGTGGCCGGTGATTTGTAGAGTGTGGCGGCCACCGGCGTCAACCGTGTGCGGCGAAGCCATTAAAATGTGTGAAACCCACAGGAAATATGCCGGTGGCGGCGTTTTGCAGTTGTGGCCGGTGGCCCGTGTGCGGCGACCTTAAGACATTTTAGAATTGCTCTCGTGTTCAACTGCAATGTAACACAAACGTACACAGTATGGTTCTGTCTAGTCTAGCGTAAGTATTTGTGGAAGCGTTCCAAATTAAAGTAAGTGTAATTTGAAAAAACTAGGCGAGTGCGAGTCGAACCCCCGCACTGAGGATTCCGTACATGCTTACTCAGTTCAATTCCCGAATTGAGTTACGAAGATATTTCCGAATTGCAAAAAATGTTTTTTTTTTTTTTTTTTTGTGGCATAACTACACATTTACGGTTTTCAGATTTTTATCTGTACTTGTAGGTCTTGGAGATCTTGCTACATGCCAATTTTCACGATACTATGGTCAACTGGAAGTATCAACTAAGTAAGTATCAACCCTATGGATTTTGATTCCCTTCAGAGTGTTAAACGAGAGAGTGTTACGTTTTTTGCGACCTAAACGGCCGTATCTTTTTTTAATAATTAACAGAGAAGTTTGTTTTTTTCACAGCTTCAAGGGACTGCAGACTTGAGTGGTTTTAATTTCAACTCCCATTTCAACTTCAACCTCCATGCGTTCTCGAGATAAAGAGTCTTGGCAGACCGACAGGTGGACAATAAAGTTAAGGCTTCCGTTTTTCCGTATGAGGTACGGAACTCTTAAAAGATAAGCTTCGGTTCAAACGAATTTCTTGAGATTCCAGACCCGCTGAATCGGCTAAGCGGTGAATCGATATTGAACCAAGACAACATAATTAAAAAAGTTTGAGTTTGCGCAAAAGTTTGACTTCCAAGTTATCATTTGGTGGTAAGCCCACTAAAAAAAAACTTGAAATTGCATTCTTGGCTACCTCTAAACGTATGAAAACAGCCATATTCTAATTTCTACTTAAGATGTAGATACGCTAGGCGAAGCGTATTGAAAAATTCAAACTTAACTTTCTAACGTCGAGGGAATTTTAATAAAATATTTCAAGTTTTACCACTCCGAGTTAACATAGAACGAACACAGCTGATATACTTATATTGGTGCTAACTTTGATAGGCCTAATTAATTTAAATATTTAAGTATCTAGCTATATAATCGAAGTAGTCTATATATTTTTATTAATTTTATTATTTATGCACACTTATGAAAACTGTAAATGATTATAACACATTATAATAAATATATAGGTACTACTCGTATAATATAAAGTGAAGAGATTTGTAGTTTTATTTGTAACTAGCTTTTGCCCGCGCGGCTTCGCTCCCGCTCTTCCCAACTCCACCCTACTCTACCCTACTCACACCCTACTCTACCCTACTCTACCCTACTCTACCCTACTCTACCCTACTCTACCCTACTCTACCCTAATTTACCCTACTCTACCCTACTACTCTACCCTACTCTACCCTGCCCTACCCTACCCTACCCTACCCTACTCTACCCTACTCTACCCTACTCTACCCTACTCTACCCTACTCTACCCTACTCTACCCTACTCTACCCTACTCTACCCTACTCTACCCTACTCTACCCTACACTACACTAATTTTTTTTTCCATAAGAACCTTCTCCTCACAATAACAATCACAACAAAAGAAAAATCAGCCAAATCGGTCAAGCCGTTTTCATGCCAAGTCGTGACAACGGAAAACGGGGGTCATTTTTATATATATAGAAGATGAATAAACTCAATAACTACTGGACTGATTTTTACAATTATTTTACCAGTAGTAGTGGTGTAGATGTATATATTTTATGATGGAAGCTAGTTATAAATACGAATAAATATTACTTACTGTTTTTTTTTCAGCAGAGCTGCAAAAGAGGAGATAAAAAAAAAATGTAGACAGTGTGAAAATAACAAGAGAAGATAAGTAGGTAAGTGAATAAAAACAAGCAAAAATAATTAATTTATCAAATAAAAGTTTCCATATAATATATAAATATTTAACTAGCGACCCGCCCCGGCTTCGCTCGGGTGCAATATTATACATATAAACCTTTCTCTTGAATCACTCTATCTATTAAAAAAACCGCATCAAAATCCGTTGCGTAGTTTTAAAGATTTAAGCGTACATAGGAATATAGAGACAGAAAAAGCGACTTTGTTTTATAATATGTAGTAATTTACCTATTCATCATATAATAATATCGATGCCCCTTACGCATAAGGGCGTAATATATTTTTGAAATAATATTGTATCATAAAACTATAATATACTAGCTTTTGCCCGCAACTTCGCCCGCGTAAATAAAATATAGCCGGTAGTACTCAAGAATAAAGCAGCTTCCTATCGGTGAAAAAATTTTAGCAATCGGACCAGTACTTTCAGAGACTACCTCCTACAAACAAAAAACTAACATTATCTCTTTATAATATAAGTGTAGATAGGCTCGCATTTGACCGATAGTGCACGCTTCCCTGGAAGTAATCTATTCACTCTTAACATAAAGAGCCCTAGGATTTCTCTGAATTCTACAGAAGTCTAGATTATTATTTCCTATTACATCTAGCGTCTGGTACTGTGATTTTAAACTGATTACTGGATTACATAATGCTAAAACATTGTTAAAAGTGTTTCATAAATTACTTATACCATGCATAGTGTCAACTATACTTACTTTACTAACATATTCTTTATTTATCGTGCTTGTTGATCTAAAATCTTCTACTACTTTTTCGTTTTTCAACTATGAGAACCTGTAATTGACTTAATGTCTCATATATAGTTGTTTTCGAGTTATTACAGCTATGACTAAATCAATAATTGAGATTTCACAATTATTTATTAAAACGAGCCTCCTAGAAAAATGGATTTTTGCCTTACGAACGTATGCATAGGAGGCAACGGATATTATATAAACAGTAATCCCCTCTACATGTATCTGTATCTCAGCTTCGTTTACAGAAGCATGGACCACGACATGTGTCCGTTACTTTGACATGGGGACAACCTACGAAAGTAGACTGACCTCTGAGGGTAGTTCTGATTTTTGTTTCGTACGTAGTGCAAGACTGATTCTCAAGAGAGCGAAAGATCTTGATACTTTAATAATAATGCTAGTTTTTCTTAATAGCCTAAGTTCTAGGTTTTGTTAGGCTGCTGGATCGAGGGTCTGGTTCAGAAAGTGTTACTTGGATTATTTATTTTATGATTGGAGCCAATTTTTAAAGGATAATGATGCCATGCGTGATGATGCCAAGTGTTTGGCTGTTTGATCAACTTAGAAAATGTTTTAACAATTTTGAGATTTTTTAAATTTATAAAAAAGTAATTTAAAACAGAACAATAACACAAACCTGTAACTATTTCTCGGTAAGGTAAGGTCACTTCTCATAAAGAAAAAATGAGACCATTAAAAACTACGCTAGCTCAAGACACGTCGATTTCAAACTAATATTAGTCAATCTATTATGGAGACGAATATTTGTATGCATAGATGTTTGTATGTGAGTGTGTGTGTGATTTTTTTGTAATTCCTTCACACTTAAATGATTGAATGGAATTGAATATGCGTGCTCTATCTTTAATCATATCATCGGCGTCGCTTGCCATCAGGTGAGATGGTTGTCAAGTGCGAGCCTATCAATAATAATAAAAAAATATTAAAAAGTCCACGAGTAGCCCATTTCTTAGAATAACACAGAATAGTTGCACAGGCGAATCCGCTAGCACAAGCCTAACCTGGACTTTAAGTCCAGGTTTCCTGGAGGTGTTTTTCCTCTGCGAAGTGTTTCTCATTGATACTAGGATATCATCGCCATTTCAGCCGAAAGACTGAAATGTTGATGTGTCCACTGTTGGACACAGACTTCTCCCAAGTGACACCATAACGAACGGGCCTATGCGTCTTGCATCCATCGTATATCATACCTACACGAAATTAGTTTTAGTATATACGTATAATCTGTGTACAAAATTTCATAACCGTATCATGAAAAGTCACAAATGCTATGTTACCTGGTTGTTCGTACAAATACATGGTCACAGGGCCATCCGGGTGACTGAGGGGTTGTTTTGCTCCCGTACCCAACTGTGCATTGGTCTAATGCCCACTATGACCTGTCGTGACCTGTGTTGTACTTAGTATCGGTGATGTAATAATAATAAGAATGTCCAACTTGTGACCTTTTTTAAAATATTTTTAGAAAAAATATAACATAGTGTAAGAATGATTACAATCGACATCGATAACTATATTCAGGTTTGGAGGTATGCGGGACAGAGAGTAAAGTCCCGCAAACCTCCGTTGAAAAGGGAGGATCCTCCGACCAGACCGGGTGTTATGGTCTGGTGGGCGACTGCCCGATAGTTGATGTCGGGCTGTCGTATATGTTCAAATCGCGCGGAGAACTCTGATTGCGCGATGCAGGATTTCGTGTTTTCTTCGTAGTTCTTTAAGGCGTCATAGATGTCGCTACACAGGTTTCGCATATACTAAAAATAAGGTTGTATAATGTATAGTTTCTTTTAAGTATATAAACCCTATGATGATATCAACTTTGTTCGTATAAATAAACGCAATGAATATAAACTCAGCAATATTTTATAGAGAACAGACCAGCTTGTTAACAGAGCACGGTATATCCGACACACGCGTTCCTGGAAAAAAGCTATTGTTTAGTTCAACGCTTTTAGTTTGAGTAAAACTAGTAGTATTATAAAATACAGTAAAAAAAACGGTCCACTGGTTTTCTATCAAAGCTTGAATTTTCCACGAAGTTAACGGATTTTTTGATAAAACATTTACAATCGAGTTATTATTGATAATAATAAAAGAATTTTATTTTACCTACCTTTTTTTTTTGTAAAATCATATTTTATTTAACTCAAACTACCGAATACGACCGAGGAACTATCATCGGCATCCTTATAGGATCACTTTGTTGTCCGTTAGTCTGTCTGTCAAAACCCTTTATCTTGAGAACGCGTGGAGGTATCGAGTTGAAATTAAAACCGTAAACTCAGGTCTGTTGATAGCTCCTTGAGGCGCGAGGGAACAATGCGTGCCATGAACAACTTGGGCTCGGTCCAGACAGGTCCGTCGGAGTTACCGGACGGTCGTATAGCGAGCTACCCATTGCTCGCCATCCAGCAGGGTTAGTTTCGAAAGATAGCTCAGCCCTGGTACGAAAGGCAACGAAGGAACAGGAGTGGGTTTTAGTTAGTAAAAATCTGACACTATTTCTCGCTCCGCCCAAGAGCGGGGGATGTCATTAGATGATTTTCCATTCAGGTCTGCGGTCCCTTAAAGCTGTGAAAATATCAAACTATTATGTTAACGAAAAAAAAGATAAGCCCGGTTATGTCACAAAAAATATATACTTCGACATTCTCAAAGGAATTAAAATACATAGGGATTTTCCGTTGACCCGAAATTGTGAAATAAAGCATAAAGCAAGGTCTTATGGCAGAGGTATAGACATAGATTTATTTTGTTTTAAAAAAAACCTTTTCCTTCGAATTCGGAAAAATCTGCGAGACTTTTCGGGAATTGAACTATTTAGTTTACTTTGTAATGCGCAAGTCCGATTCACACTTGTCCATTTTTTTTTTAAATGATGTAATACTATCTTAATTTTATTGCCTTTCTATTAAAACCATTTGGGGCACATCGGTTAGATGGTTTCAAAGTTTATAAAGATTATAAAAGTAATAAGGTAGTCACATTTTTGGTTGTTTTATTTATAACTTGCTTTTGCCCGCAGCTTCACCCGTGTACATAAAATATAGCCTATGTCACTCAGAAATAAAGCAGCATTCTATCGGTGTAAAAATTTTTGCAATTGGACTTCTAGGTACTTCCAGAGATTAACTCGTAAAAACAAACTTTACCTCTTTATTATATTAGTGTAGAAATACATACTTTTATATATATCTACTCTATGTTTTATTTTAAAATAAAACACCATTGTATCGTTTTTGTGCTCTCACACAAAAGTCGGTCGCTGTGTAGAATTCATTTCCTGAACTAAGTCCACTGGCGATTTCCATGTAACTTGATTTCGTTATAAATTGAATTTCACTATTCTGGAAATCTCTTAATACCCATTTGAAATGAAATTTCTGAATAAAGATGTACGATTTGGTTTTTGAATTCAAATGAGAATAATTTAACATTTTTTTTAATTTATTATTTCGTTTATACATGTGGATGAAATGATAAATGATCTTTATTTTGTAAATAGGTTTTCAAAAAACACTTTTAACGTAATTTTTTTTTCAGTCCCTTTTAATGAGATGAGGCCTTTGCTTCCTAGCTGACTACCCTGAGAAGAAACAATGAAACAAACTCAGGGGTCAAAGTCTTAAAGATCATTGATTATTACACAATGTAGGTCTTTAATATTAACTATAAATACTTTTATACTAATACCTAACTATGTATCCTTACTAATATTATAAAAGCGAAAGTGAGTTTGTTTGTTTGCAATGTCTTCACGCCTAAATGGCAACACCGATTTTGATGAAACTTAGCACACGGATGGACCGTGTCCTGGAATAGGACACAGGATACTTTTTTTATATTTTTATTGTTATTGATAGGTTTGCGCTTGACCGCTATCTCACCTGATGGAAAGTGACGATGCGGTCGACGATCGAACGCGCTTACCTAGAAGAAACCTATTCACTCTCGACTTAAAGATTCCCAGGTTGTAGCTATCAGGAAACACAGACTCCGGCAAGGAATTCCATTCCTTAGCTGCACGCACAATGAATGTGTTTCCAAAACGTTTTGTGCGTGTAGGCGGGATGTCCACCATGTACCGGCGGCGCATCGCCGTACGTCTGGTAGTCCGATGATGGAACGGGCTAGGCGGAATCAGGTAATGCAATTCCGACGCACACTACCCGAAATGCAACCGGTAGAAAACCGACAGGCTAGCAACTCGGCGTCGATGCTCAAGACTTTGAAGCTTCGAATCGACGAGTGTATCATCGCCAATTATCCTTCTGGCTCGCCTATCAATTGCCTCAAGTGCATCAAGCTGGTATCGGGCAGATCCATCCCAAAGGTGAGAGCAATACTCCATACACGATCGAACTTGCGCTTGATAAAGTTTGAGCAGCTGTTCCGGCGTGAAGTACTGTCTGACCTTTGCGAGGATTCCCAGCTTTTTTGCAGCCAGTTGAGCCTTTGCTTCGATGTATGGCCCAAAGTTGAGTGTTGATGTCAGCGTAACACCAAGAAGGTCAAGGTGGTCGGTTATCGGCACGGATACACCCCGGAAAGTTGGAGCGGGGCTGAATTGGCTCCCAGAACTATGTTCCCTTGGGATAAATTTCTGCTATCACGCGGGCGAAGCCGCTGGGAGCAGCTAGTTTACATATAATACAAAAACACAATATTAACATTTTTGTAGGTTCAGACCACATTTTCTCAAAACAGTAAGTAGACGTGTAATTGGCACGTCCCACAAATGTAATTAACTTGCGAAGTCAAAACCGAATTACTTACGTAATTGTTTCTATTCAATATTGTACAAGTAAAATTAATCCTTTAAGTAAGATTTCATAAAGTAACATAGCAAAGTTTACCAATCTAATTTGTTAGTTAGTGAGTGGTTTTAGAACTTATGTATCAACCTCAAACAGTGTATCGTCCTTAACCCTTCAGATACCGTCAATTAGAGACACAATAGTAAGACAATAGATGCGCGGCCACCGGTGGTCGCTTGGGGATTCATGAATTAATTCATTGAATTAATTCATTGACCACCAGTGGCCGCGCATCTATTGTCTTACTATTGTGTCTCTAATTGACGGTATCTGAAGGGTTAAGTCCGCCTCTGTACTCATGTGGATGAAGTGTTAAAAATCATCATCATCATCATCATATCAGCCGAAAGACGTCCACTGCTGGACATAGGCCTCCCCCAAGCGTCGCCACAACGAGAAAAGTGTTAAATCCTTACTTATATTATAATAGCGAAAGTGAGTTTGTTTGTTACGTCTTCACGCCTAAATGACAAAACCGATTTTGATGAAACTTGGTACACGGATAGACCATGTCCTGGAATAGGACATAGGATACTTTTTATCCCGGAAGTATGTTCCCTGGCGAAGCCGCTGGGAGCAGCTAGTAAATAAATAAACCTCTTTTTGGGTACAAAGTGTTAAATTTTAGCATGTAAGAGTTCCCGTAGAGGATAACGCGTGTAGTTTCATGGGAACCTCTCTGGGTACTGGCTTAAGCTCATTGGCAGTGGAAACCCAATCCGAGATAGCGAAAGGGCATAAAAGTTATAAAGCCTTTTACGCTTAGATCGTACTTATGATACTATGAAATTAAATTCTCTTGGAAATCGTATTATGTTAGAATATTTGCGTTATCCCGTTAAACATGTTTTCATGTGAGAAATATTAAAGACTAGCTTTTACCCACGGCTTCACCCGCGTTTATTAACGTACTTTAATTCCTCTCCCTTTTTATTCCCTCTGTCTCCACCTTTTCTCACTTTAAAAAAATAAATAAATAGCCTATGTCCGTCTCCAGGGTCCCAACTATCTCTGTACCAAAATTCACCAAAAGCGGTTTAGCCATTTAGGCGTGACGACGTAACAAAAAAAAAACTCACTTTCGCTTTTATAATATTAGTATGGATTTTTATTTTATCATTAGTAGCCTGTAAGATGTTTAATGGATATTTTATGCAATATTAAAGTGGTATTTTCTTCTATTTTTCCAATAATTGCTTGTCCCACGAAATATAACAATTTTACACAAAATTAAATCGATGGGTACAGTGGCGGTCTTATCGCAGACAGAGATCTCTACCAGACAACCTTAGGATAGTCTGTAAGAACTTAAACTAAAAATAGGTAATCTGCGTTGCACTGCTAGGAAATATTAATGAAACACAAATTTTGTTGTGTAACTTAATGTTACACAACAACGTGTAACTTAATGTTACACAACAACGTGAAACTTAATGTTACACAACAACGTGTAACTTAATGTTACACAACAACGTGTAACATTAAATACGCAAAACCTCAGACACCCCAAATTATTTTTAATTCAATTGACCTAATTTTGTGAGAAACAAACGCATTAAATTTTTTTTAAGGTTTTATGTGCACGTTGGGTTTGTTTAAAATTCGTATCTGCATTGAAATATGAACTTTTATTATCCTGCGGATAAGAAAATTTGATTGGACTACAACCATTTGTGTTTGTTTACATATTTGGGTGGTTTTGCGCACGTGATGGCTTGACCTATTAATAAATAGACAGCGCAACATTTTTAATCAATTTTTTTTTTTAAATGTGACCTATATCAAAACGTGGTTCAATTGATTCTGCTCGTTATTCTGATCAAACTAATTTCAGGTTTTGCGCGTTTAACGTTACACGTTGTATACGACACACGATTTTTTTTTTAAATATTCCACAACTATCACACAATGGCGTCTAGTCCCAAACTTTTTTTTTTCTGTCGACGGGGAAAATCATCATTGACGAAACCCGCTCTTGGGTGGAGCGGGAGACAGTGTCAGAGTCTCACTGACTAAAAACCCCGCGCCGATCCTTCTAGCCTTCATACCGGGGCTCTAGTTTCATTTCGGATAACCCCGACCCCGGTAGGCTTCGACCCGGATGGGCCCCTCCTGTTGCTGACAACTCCTTGAGGCGCGCGGGAACAGTGCGCGCCGTCGACGCCTTGGCTCGGTCCGGACAGTTACCGGACGATTGGACAGCGAGCAACCCATGGCTCGCCGTCCGCGAGTCCGCGTCTACGGTGGCCGGAAATCGGGATCGGAATCCCGGCGGCGGCGGCGGGGGCGCCGTTACCTGATACGGTCTGCCTCCTCCTTTGCTAGCATTACTGCTTTGCAGAAGGAGGCAAACGCCTGCCACTCCTCCTCGCTCCGGACCATGGCCTGAACCAAGGCCCGGCGCAAGGCCGATCGCCCCCACGAGGGCACGGCGTTGCTCCGCCCAAGCAGGGCACACCTCAACTCCACCGTGTCCTCCGGGCGTTCCGCACAATGGCGGCACCCGGGCGTCTCTTCCGCTTGGATCCGATGCAGGAACCTCCCGAACTTGCCATGTCCGGTGAGGACCTGCGTCATGCGGAAGGTAAGGACGCCGTGAGGTCTTTCCAGCCACGCCTCAAAGAGGGGACTTACCGCAAATGATCATGCTCATCACATAAACATTTTTCCTGAGTGGGAATCGAACCCACGACCTCCGCGATAGCAGTCAGGGCCTCTAACCACTAGACCAACAGGCGAGTCATATAATATTTTATAGTTAAGTAAATAAAAGATAACATGTAAGCAAAATATATAAAGATAAGTTTACATATAATTAAGTGTTACACAGTTAAATGAAAGCGAAAAAAGGAAAGAAAGGATTATTCCGTTGTTCCATTCTTTTATTTTTTTGCTTTCGGGTTAGTGATGGAACAAATGTAATTAGGTAGAACCTGAATAAATGTTTTTAATTACAATTTAAATTTAAAGTTGAAATTAAAATGAACTTTCTCTATTTGTTTTACTTTAAGTTTATTTGTAAATGCATACTATTATTCAAGGACTTTAAATTGGGTAATAATAGATATTAAACTTTATTTTTGTTTGTGTGATAGAGTGGAAAAATATTCCTTGTCATACTTTTGTGTACTGATTGATCGTTGGTAAAAAAAAAGTAATATCCCAAGGACTAAATGATAAACGATGTTTATTTTTCAAATATGTTTTAAAAACGCTATAACATCACATATTTTTTTTAGATGACGCAGGTTGTGGACATCGTCATCATATCAGCCGAAAGACGTCCACTGCTGGATATTGGCCTCCCCCAAGCGTCGCCACAACGACTGATCCTGTGCGTCACGCATCCATCAGATTCGAACACGCGACCCGGACCAGGTCGTCGGTCCACCTTGTTGGTGGACATGAAAATTACAAAAAAAAAAAAAACAATTGTGGAACCAATACTCGTCTTCTTTAAGGGTTTCGTACCCGAAAGGGTAAAAACGGAACCCTATTACTAACACTTCGCTGTCTGTTTGTTACCAGACTGTATCTCGAGAACCGCAATAGCTAGACAAATTAAATTTTCACAAATTATGTATTTATGTTGCCGCAATAAAATAAAATAAATATTTAAGGGGAGCTCTTATACAATCAACGCGATTTTTTTGGCGAATTTTCCTAAGGACGGTACGGAACCCTTCGTGCGCGAGTCCAACTCGCACTTGACCAGTTTTTTTCTTTTGGTCCGTTAGCGATTTCGACGACCCGGAAGTGTGGGTTTTTTACCTCACTGAAACCACTCCATTGATCACCATTAGCCCAGAACCCGCCCTTCTTCCCACACCTAGCGGCCACTTGTATGTCTAGGGCTGGCAAAAAAGCGTTCACCATTTTCTCATAGCAATCTCCATAATTCAGCTTAGTATCAGATGCTAACAAGAAACCAACATTACAGCAACACAAATGACTTCGTGACACACGGCTCGATATATTGAGCCCGCATTTATTGCCACTGTGAAATTCTACATTTAATAAAAAAAAAAATTACAATATGTAACTGGAACAAAGCACGGTAGTACATTCTTACACATCTCATCTCATCACACATCACATCACACATCTCTTTCACATCATTACATCTCTTTTTTTATCTAATAAAAAAATGACTTAATTTTTTAATTGATTTGATTGATTGATTTAATTTTTGTATCATCATCACTATCATATTTTCACTGTTAGACATAGGGTCGTCATAACCTTTCCTGTGCGTCTCGCGTCCATCGGATTGCCGCTACCCTCACCAGCTCCCCTAGCCAAGTTACAACCGTTTCGCTTGCGTTGAACGCCTCGAGTTGACCTCGCCGCCAATTCTTTGGTTCTGACCACGTGACTGAGCGTTGAGACGACAACATTCCCGTACATTTGAAGCATTCTACTAGTGTTAATTATTGCAGATTAGCAACTTGGCTAGGGGTGCAGGTCATCGATCCACCTTGTGGGACTACTTCCAACACTGCGTCTTCCGGTACGTAATCGATCCCAGAACCATTCAACCCCATCGAATAACTGCTCTGCGAGTAAAATAATTTTTGATTATTTTAGAATAGAGAATGACCTACTTTAAAAATAGTTGAAATCTGAAAATATTACTTACAGGAATGAGCGTTTACTATATTACGAGTACCTACATGTTGTATTAGTGTAATCACGTACTAATTTATTTTACTTTTTCTTTTTCTTTCAATATAGAAAAAAAAAACTAAAAATAAGCATCTTGATTTGATTTTGTTGCGAACTTGCGAATATAAACTTTTTGTGCTTTTTGCCACAATTTGTGGTTAAAATTGTGATCGTTCCATTAACATTCAACTGCACTCAAATAATAAGAAATAAAATTGTGCAAATGTTGTTTCAGCGTCTGTTTGGCTTTAATTTTTCTAATGCACTGTTGAAATACGAAAATTGCGATTATATTATCACTTGAGAATTCTTCTGAGCAAAGTAAGAATACTTAGCTAGTTTTTATGACTTCGCGAATAGAATAGCTCGGTTGCAATGCAGCTTCTCTGTCGAGTCCTTTGCAAATCCTTGACCTACAAAGCTAAAAATTCAACGTAAAATAACCTAACACAATTCGCTATTGAGTTTTTTTTTTCAATTTTTCCAATTGCGAATATTATTCTTGAATTTAATCTAGTTTTTTTAGTAATGCGCTATCAATATTTTACAGTAGATATTTTATTATCTAGTTTTGTGAACGTAAAATTGGAAACAATTTGATTAGATTTAACTGAGCTGACTATACTAAATTCAGGTTACTGGTATCTGTTCGTATATTAAATTAAATTATTTAAGGAGTGGTATTCGTTTAGAATAGAAAATAAAAATGCGAGTAAATACCAGTGGTATTAGTTTGTTGGTAAAACCAAAAATGTGAAATAGAAAGCAATTTTTATATTTCGTAATTTTTCAGCTCAAAATCCCAAGTCCTGTAAACTAGATCGGTTCGGCGAGGCAGTACGGGTCGGAGTGCGCGTAGGCGGCCGGGCATCCCGCGCTGGGGGCGGGAGCGACCCGGGCCGGCTCTAGTCCCGCGCCGGCAGCCGCTGCGAACGCGCCTCTAGTCGCGAACGCCGCTCCACACAAGTTTCCCGTACTTTTCCACGTTCGCTAGTGAGGTGAAAATATCGGATCGCGGATCCGTGTAATGCACCACCGCGTATTGTTTGTGACACCGCCGTGTTGTGAATGAGTGACAACCTTTATGTGTCGCCTTTATTACTGTTCGTGAATTTTATTGGCGAATAAATACGCTAAGTGAGTAATAAATTACTTTTTAACGTTGTTTTGTTTTTGAATATTGGAATCGGGATTGCTTGTATTTTTTTGTTTAGTTTTTTACTTGGTTGAGGTGATGATAAATGGTATGACTGAAATAAATGTATTTCGGAATTTGTGCACATTTACGGTTTTCATACTATCCTGCGCAAAAGGATTTATTTTTTCGGTGAATTTATAATTTGTCTTTCAAATAAAGAACTTAAAATAAATACATTCAAAGATTTAGTTATTTTAAATTACTTTAGAATGCTGAGGATAGTATTAAATTAACGTTGCCATCCAGATAATATCTACTACGCATAAAAACCAATAAGCTCCCATCCCTTCACAAATCGTAAGAAAATAATGTAGATAAATAAGAAAACTTTCAACTCTTAATTATAAAACACATTTGGTTAAATTGAGTAAATAAATTAACCGCATAACGTTGTAACACAAAAGGATCTTAAAATCAACATTTACCATTTAATCTGTTTACCCTGCTGCTCACAAGTACAGTACATCATCCTGAAATGACTCATAAGAGCAGAAAGGGAGTGAGAATAATTTAACAAAAGATAATGAACCACTCAGTCAACACTCACCACGTCTCGCACACACTCAAGCAAGCATTACTTAGGAACTGAATGAAATTGAAGACACCTCATTACCACTACTCTTTGCTATCACTTTTAGCAACACTCTTTAAAACATCCCACATCTCCGTCACTTGGGTGAACAAAGCCGTGTCGAGATCCCGTGGTACCGCGAACGCAGTGCGAACGCCGTCGCTCTCCGTAAGCGGCAATATCCCGCCCTCGCGCTGAAATTTTCAGCATGTTTTCACATATATTTTTATCGCGTAACTCGCCTAATATTAACGTACAATTAGGGGAAAATGTTTAATTTACTCGTACTTAAAAGGTGTCTCTGTGTATTAAGAAAAGTGAGTGCTTTACACTCTCGTAAGGTTATATTTATTATTTAGAACTCAAGGTGTAAAAGGGGTTAAAAGCCTGCTTTTACTAGATTTAGTACATTTTCTAGGTAGAACTGAATGCTGGTTCTCTATATAAATGAAATAAACAATTACACCAAATTATCCTTATTGCTACAAGCTGTCTATTTTATTGCCTGGCGGATCTGGCAGCCCGATATTGGTACCTAGATACCTAAATGAATACAAATGTATATGTATTAGGCACGTAGGCACATACAGTTCACTCGTCCAACTACAAAAGTAGGTGAATAAACACATTGAATGTGTAAAACTAAATCTGTCTGAGATAAACATTTCAACAAATTGATTGTCTAGAGCACTGGGCGTTCTCAGTTAGAAGGTCGTATTTATATTTATGAGTTAGTTTATTTATATATTTAAAGGAGGTGTTTTGATAATAAATTAATTTTATTTTGATAACCTACGTCAGCATAGATTAAAATAGTAATGTTCGAAAATAGCAATCTCTATCTTAAAAAAAATATCAAGGTGTGTAATATTATTTATAAAATGTTAAATTTGTAAATTTAAGTCCAGACCGAATTAAAAATAATGTAATTCTGTTGATTTAAGAGCTTACCTAACGTAATATCGCTGCTCCATAAACGTCAGAAATTTTGTAATTAAATTAATTTGTATAATTGAATAAACCTCTCTAATTTCTTTGAATTGTGAAATCTTACAAAGGCACATCGTAATAGTATTACTTTTAGCTACAGAGAAGATTCGTTTATTTGGTTATTTTATTATGCTTGTATTAAATAATGTCATTATTTCTCTCATTATCGCTGTCTTTTACATCATATTGTGTTATAACTAAGTACAGAGGTGTATTTAGTGCTTAAGGTGGTGCATCACGACTCACATTTTCACAGTTTTTCATACAACCGCTCATAACTGATTATGACGTTATTACACACTTTTCATTACATATTTTGGAAACACAGTATCCTGTGGATATTATCTAGGTTTCTAAAGAGACCAATTCCTAAATTTGTGTAAAACTAATCCAGTAAAAACCTCTGAAAATGTCATATTTTGTATGAACTTTGACACTTCATAATTTGCCTAAAAATTAAAAAAGTCAAAAAAGTAATCCTCTAGAGACCTTGCAACTTTTATTAAGATTCTAAATAATGACAACTGTTTTCCAAAAACTTTTAAGGGTTTAAAAAAAACAGCTATTTCCTGGAGCAAGTTTTGTGAAATTTTCGAGTAAATCTCGGAATTACTGAATACTAACAGAGTTTCTAGGCGTTATCTCTCTTTTTTTGCGTTGCCTTTTCGTCAAGCATCGCGTTGGATTGCATTAAATGAAGTAACAAGCTTTTAAACCATTTTCGATGTTTACGATAAGCGAGTGAAGAAGGACTCTCTTAAGGCTTAAGGTGTGCATAAAGAATTAGCTAGCTCTATTATATTTTGTACACTCTATACATATTTTTTTTGGTATTTCAAAATTTAGAAAAATCTTTTTAATTGGTAACATTTACTAAAACAGGACTGTGGTCAACGACCAATAACAGGATAAATAAGACATTAAAAACAGAAAACCCATAAACATTTAACCAAAACGAAAGTTTGGCTTGCAATAACAATTAGTTTTAATTGTAGCCAATAAATTCAAATAAAACCTACCTACAATAGCTACATTTAACGGGCATCTCTAGCCAACAACAAACTGCCGGCGATAACCCCATCGCTACTGCCGTAATTACTTCTAAACTTATTCTCAAGTTATCTGTAGGCCGGACTATGAATTGTTCAACTTTATTTATTAAAACCACGAGCCCAATATTGCGATGCTTTTAAACCAAATTTCGCTATGAATCATTCCATTAAATACGACGGTGAAAAGCCAACGCTATGGCGGAAGGCTCTTGTGTACGAACTGACAGTTTTTGGCGGGTAATAAATTTGCGGCGGGTTTTAATTTTTTTTTTTAATAATAAACTAAAAAAAGAAAAGAAATTTTGGAAGGACTTGGGGGAGGCCTTTGCCCAGCAGTGGGACAGTAATGGCTAGTAAAAAAAAAACTAAATCCATAAATGTTTTCCTTTAACTATTTTGTTGAGGATTCTAGCTACTGGTTTATATTTTTTGAGTGTTCATTCTATTAGTACTTTAGACGTTCTCAAGCTTCGAAATTGACTAAAAAAAGCTTCGCAATATTGGGCATATTGCGATGCTTTTAAACAAAAAATCGCTATGAATCATTCCATTAAATACGACGGTGAAAAGCCAACGCTACAGCGGAAGGTTCTTGTGTACGAACTGACAGTTTTTGGCGGGTAATAAATTTGCACGAATAATTATTTTTGTTGTTTTTCTGTCTCTGGTCAGTATAATTTTTAATGCCAAGATTTTTGTCGCTGATTGTCGGAGCCTTACATTTGTCTTTTGTTAAAAATTAATAAATTTTAAAATTGGAACAGCGCTGCTAGCTGTGGGTTGCTTTAGAATATTAATTGATATCACTTTCCATATTTGATTTTGTGCCAAATTGAATATTTTATATTCATTTGCAGTTAACCGGGTTACCAAGGAATTGCCATAATCACTCAATATTTCTACTAGATCTCTTGTTTCTAAATTTACCTGGCACATAATATAACACGCTAAGTAGTTTGGTCAAGATTTTCACCGTGGCAATAAACCTATGGCATAGAACATTTTTAATGACTGATAAAACGCAGAATGCAACTGACATTAATATTTTTATGTTCAAAGACTCTCCATGATATCTATGGCTACCCCTTTTTCTGGTTTCCAAAATTTATAATACACATTTGACTTTAATGTGAGTGAAATCCAGTTTTGGACTGTGTTTTAATTATTGGCAAACTGTTTTCTTACGGATATTATTATGTAACTTTTTAATACCGACCGAAGATTCAGTTTTGGATTTAGCCAAAAAACTAGTTTCGGTTAAAGCTTCGGTTTCAGCAAAAACATATCGAATGGTACGACCGAAACCAACGTCTTTGAGCCAACGGTTTTAACTGACAGTCTCATTCGTCTATGTATGTTATCATTTTTGGGTCATCGTCCATTTATTTATTTAGCATTTTATGAAAGTTATAACTATATACTACGATATACGATATAACAATAACAACATCGCAACATCGTTTTTAGTATGATAGCCAGTAGGGTCTACCTGTACAGGAATCGTTGTATTAATGCTCACATGAGTATCACCTCGATTCATGGGTCATATAGGGGACGAGTAGATTAAGCAATTGTATTACTAACAGTAGTTTTAAGTTTTTATACTACTAACAAGTTGGATCTTGTTATCTGAATTAAACATTTATTATTATTATTTTAACTAAGCATAACTGTAGCAAATATATTTAGGAATATATCATTAGATGATTTTCCCTCCGTGAAAAAGATATCGATTTTTTATGTCAGTTTTGATTTTGGTTACGGCCGAAACTGGAAGAGGAACCGACCATTCGGTTACGCTTTCGGACTTGGCTGTAGAACGTGTTTTGGTCGGTCACTAGTAACTTTGATGTAGTTTTGTATCGCAACAGTCTACACAAGTGAACAATAAGTAGAATCACTGATACAGAGGCAATCTTGGTAAAATGGAGCTGAGAATATTATTATATTATTACTTCAGCTTTGTTAGCATTTTTTATTTCATTACTATTGACTACTTCAGCGAAGCTTGCCGAAAAGGCTGACTCAATACGGTTGCTGCCAATACTGCAAAAGTGTCAGAATATTTTACATCCATATCGTAATAAAAAAAAACAAAGTGAATGTAACGACCTGGTGATGGTTGCGGGAGTCCGATGGATGCGGCACGCACAGGATCGATCATTGTGGCGACACTTGAGGGAGGCCTATATCCAACAGTGGACGTCTGTCGGCTAAATTGATGAATGTATTCTGTATGTATAAAAAACTAATAGGTCCTGTACTTTAGTAAAAATGATACTGATTAGATGCATAAAACGTGCCAAGGTGCCAAGCAAAAATGTGCAAATGAAAAAAAAAGTTTCAATATTTTCTTTGTACTCAAATGCCTGTTCCAGCTTCCATTTGTTGGAAAACTAAAGATAACATTATACCTTTATTTCCCACAGGGTAAGGCAGGGTTCGATAATTGCCAAAGACTATGACAATTTTTCCATTTCCGAGTGCCATACAGTTAGCGAAAAGGACAATTTCAAAGGCTGCAGCTGAAATTGTCGCCCTAAAAAAACCAATAACACTTTGCTTGACCCGGAATCAAACCCTCGGGATGTCTTGGGAACGACAGCTTCAATTCTGACCACAACAACAACGAAATACTCAATTAATATTTTTCCTTATATACTGATATTATGAAAACGTAAATTGGTTTTCTATCTTTGTCTTACAGTGCAATTTTCTCGCTCCATTACCCGAGCTTTGGGTTAAGCTCGCGCTCATTAGGGAGATGACTATAGTTTCTTTGTCTTACGTGCAGGACGGTCATCTTATCCCTCAGAGCTTGGGAGAGATCATGGAGGTAAAGGGTACCTATGTATGTTATGTTTATCAGTTGTCTAGTACTCATAACACAAGCTCTGCTTAGCATGGGACTAGATGGCGTTGTGTGATAGTTGTGGAATATTATTATTATTATTTCTTATTATTATTATTATATGCATCCACCTCAAATAATCCCTTAAATGCTGCTTACAACTCCCAACGGAAGAGATAAAGGTCACATGTGCTAAACAACGGCTTATAAAAGTTATTAAACTACCATTTACGGTTATTTGGTTTAATTTCTACGGTAGTATTTTTTTGTAATAAATGGGCAATTATTTCAAAACTTTTATAAACGTACAAAAAGTTTTGGTACCTAAAGGATAAATAATTAGTTCATTTGGCGGAGGGGATGGCGAAGAAGTCTGAGGCACGTGCGAATCCTATTACAGGGTGACCAGCCTCTGATTTAAATATACTATAAAAGATATTTACTGCCCACATTTAGAAAACAGCCTGTTCGCTCCCGGAATTTTGGCAACAGATGGGGATGCTAGGAATTTCTAATACCTTCATAAATTCAGCGTCAATAGCTTAGTTGAGTGATGCTCAAAAGGTCGTAAGTTCAAACTTTGCCGTATTAATCAATTGTGTTGAGGACGTTGAGGTCTTAAAGGAATATCAATCACACTTACCTTCGGAGCATATTTTAATACCTAGTAGTTTTTATTTTAGGAAAGATATGAGCAAAATATTCAAAGTCAGCCAGGGCTGATGTCTGTCTGAGCTGCGGCCTGAAACACAAAGGGCAACTGAAAAAAACACGTGTGCGTTTTAGACAGTAAAAGTCTGACACGCTCTTCTCTTCTTCTCGCTTCACCCAGATCGGGAGAAGGAATTCATTAATTCATGAATCCCCAAGCGACCACCGGTGGCCGCGCATCTATTGTCTTACTATTGTGTCTCTAATTGACGGTATCTGAAGGGTTAATTATGTGTACCCGTACAACTAAGAAGCTAAATTTCCTGCCGAGGTCTGTGTTTCCTGACAGCTATCGCTTAGGAGTCTTTAAGTCTACTATGCAATAGGTTACTTAGAAGTAACCTATTCATCCTTTTCCATCAGGTGAGATAGTGGTCAAGCTAGAGCCTATCAATAATAATAATAGAATAGAATAATTTCTCTCTGTTAATTTCTTTTATGCAAAATTTGTACTGTCGCATAAAACTCTACTGTAAAATCACGTGGGCCACCAAGATACAGCCTACGCCTAGTTTGGGGCCCACGGCCACTTCTACTGTGTATTGTCTGTCTTTTTTTTTCTCTCGACGGGGAAAATCATCATTGACGAAACCCGCTCTTGGGTGGAGCGGGAGACAGTGTCAGAGTCTTACTGACTAAAAACCCCGCGACGTTCCTTCTAGCCTTCATACCGGGGCTCTAGTTTCCTTTCGGATAACCCCGACCCCGGTAGGCTTCGACCCAGATGGGCCCCTCCTATTGCTGACAACTCCTTGAGGCGCGCGGGAACAGTGCGCGCCGTCGACGCCTTGGCTCGGTCCGGACAGTTACCGGACGATCGGACAGCGAGCTACCCATGGCTCGCCGTCCGCGATCTAAGGTAGGTGTCGGATAAACGTGGAGTAACCGCTCATTGACCCTCCTACATTTGTTGACGTTCTTAATTTCAAAAATGGAAATAAAGACATAAAGCCGTCTTGAATCGGTATGTAAAGTGATCTAGTAATGAAAAGCAATTCATTGTTTGTTTTTCGGGTACCTACGCAGAAATATTTGGAAAAGGTCAATATACTTTATTCCACGGTTATCTGGCGCCTTCTATAGTTACTAAGGTACAAAATCTATAGGTAAAAAACAAACAATCGAGAACATTACCAATTCCGCATCAAACAATGTGAACTTTCAATCCTGGCTCGAGAATGTTGTAACAAAGAATCTCGATTAAACTTTTCTGTGACCCAAAGAACTCACTCGAAAGGGTCGAACTAGTTTCAACCGGTTGACCAAAGTCCGATAGAATCAATTGATTCAAAGTCCGATAGAATCAATTGATTTTAAACACACGACTAAAGCTATTTACTCTTCACACAATAGCCACTTCGTTTCGGAAAATCGGAAGTCATTCCGGATTCCGATACATAAATCTAATATTGAAATAAGCTGATTAGGAAACTGCAGTTTGCAAACAAAGTGCCGCTGCACTGTTTCCAGTTCAATGTAAGTTCTATGAACTCGTGAAGTTCTGATATGGAGTTTGAATGTTTGGAATACATTATTGGTGTTTGATTGTAAGTTTTGCGTAGAATTTTGTTGGCTATTTTGCTATACGAACAAAACACACCATTTCGGCTTGTTTTTCGTAAAATTTATTCTTTAAAACATCATGAATCGAAAGGTAACATGATTATATCTTAAGGATACTATCTGTCTGCAGCATCCACGTCTTGTGTCTTCCGTTCTTGGGACGCAAATAGCAACTGATGGAACACTACAGACTTATTTTGTGTGGAACGCGAATAGGTTTTAGTCTGGCCTGTCGCTACACCAAGAGTGGGATAAGTAGTCACCCTCAAAAAAAATGGTAAACAGACCAGTAGACACGTTTAGGAGAGATTCCGATCATATATCTAAACAGGCATTGAACTTGAAACCTCAAGGGAAAAGGCGGTAGTCCTCGGCGAACCTGGCGACGCACCGTGTTCGCAGTAGTGATGGCCATCGGACTGATATGAAGCGACGTGAAGCGTAAAGCTCAAGACCAGATGTGATGGGTGATTACTGTCGACCCCCTTTGCCCCTAGAGGACATAGGTTCTTAAGTCAAGTCAGTGGACTAGATAGTGTATTTGTTTGTAGACTTTCTTTTTCTTAGGGTATGAATATTATCATTTGACATCTCCCTAGAGTGGAGTGAGACAGACTCTTACTGACTTTAACCCACTTACCTTCCTTTATTTGCCACGGCAACTCTTTCAAACCTCCCCGCACGTTTCTATTAATACGGTACAGTTTAAGTAAGTTTGTGCTCACAAAAGAACGAACGAAATTGGTCACCGATTGAGAACTGTAATTATTAACATTGATTAGTCACGTCATCATTTCTTTAGCTCTATTCGTTCACAATACAACAACTTTTATACTAACGACCCATGACCTAGAATCCTACAATTTTATATGTAGATCGTGTAGGATTGTGCCATCGAGACAACACGCTTGTTGAGCCTTTGTCAAAAGTGACACAGGTAAAAAATTACATTCTTTTGAATTTGCTTAATTGCCTTGAATTAAATCCTGTCTAATTTAAACCCTTTGTCAAGTTTAAACCAACGTTCCATAATCTGATTCATCTCGTGCATTTGTCCAGCTTTATGGGCTGTTTTTGTACGTGGATTTCGTAATGAGGCTTGACATGTTCCCCAAAGCATCGCAAACAGTACAATTAGATGGAGCTTTATGAATCGTGACACGTGCCAGTAGTCCTTATTGTACGATCAAACTTTACGCGGTTTACTAATACCGAACGGTAGAATTCTGTTTTTTTTTTGGCAGTAAACTTTATTTATTTACACAAATAATTGACATTTAAAAAATACTTAACTACAATTACAGTAATTAAATAACTATATACAGTAAATTAAAAAATAAAATAAAACCCTACGCTAATTGAAACTAACTAAAATATGGCGTCAAAAAACTGTTCCACGTCGCTGTCGACTGGTAACGTGCTCAAAAGACTGGCGGCATTGCCACGCTGTATGGCAATGCTTATCCTCTGTCCAAGGTAAAAGCCAGTCTTTGGGTCACGTGAAGTGTCAAATAGACGTTTCTACAGATCTTTAAACAACTTGTGAACCGCCCCGGCTTCGCTCGGGTGCAATATTACACATTTAAACCTTCCTCTTGAATCACTCTGTTTATTAAAAAAACCGCATCAAAATCCGTTGCGTAGTTTTAAAGATTTAAGCGTACATAGGGATATAGGGACAGAAAAAGCGACTTTGTTTTATACATGTAGTGATTATCAGGTGAAATTCACGAGGTTTAATTATAGCTCCGGGATTGTTTCTGCATACCATTTGATAGAGTTTTGTGATTAAAATAGTTTTCAACAGTCAGCGCTGTCAAAACTGCCCTCACAGGCGGCACAATATTTACGATTCCATATTTCAAAGCCTAACTTCCTTAACACAATATTCCCCGTGGAAGAAGCAAATGATTTATTTTGTGATACATCTCGTATATATTTCATGGCTGAATCATCGTAAGAACAAATAATCCTACAAAAATCTCAGGTGACGGGATCCTGGGGAAGGTTTATAACGACAGAATGACGGTAATAAATATCTGTTATTGCTGCGTCACCGACACGCACAAAGATCGGGAAAGTGTGAATGATATAATGACGCTGGGTTCTGTACGCACTTATATTTGTTAGGCTCTCGGCCCCGGGTTATTGACAGAGCGTGTTCACGTCTTTGCGTGCTTACCGATATTTATTTGTTGGGTACTTAAATATAAATATATATTTTTTCTTTTAGGTTGGTTGGTCTCGGTTGTCATCCCTTTATCTTAGACAGTCGTTACAGATACTCAGAAACGAAAAAGTCTGAACAATTAGGCAGTTTTTTAAGGACTATTGTGTTGTCTAATAAATGAGTTGTAGACGTCTGATAGGTAATCACTCAATGTAATACATGAGTACTAAACCGAATCCGGTTAGACTGTAAGCCGACCCAAAGCTAGTTGGGAAAAGATTAGAGAGGTTATTTCTTGCAGAATCTTTTAAGAAAAAATTAAATTACTGATGTTTTTAATATTATTTTTTTGAATACTCGTAGAATAACTAATAACTTTGAATGCCGAGCTACAAGTAGTCACGGTAGCGACTTGAATATCTTTGCAACTAACGAGAGTTAGCTATTAGCTGTTCTTAACTTTTAAATGTAAATCCACAAACTTTAGCGTGAAATACTCCAACTTTGCCTAAGTAGGTACGTCCTAGGGACTTACTCGTGGCAATCCTGATTCATTACATTACATTTTATACAACTTTCATCAATTTCAAGGCAAAATTTCCGAGCTTATATTTTTGTTTTCCTTATTGTATCCTTAAAATAACAAGTTGGGCCAACATGAAAGCAAATTGATTTTATTAATAGCAGAGCCTGAGGGCGCAATGGCCGCCCACGTTGCCCGGGGAGTAGATAGGTACGTGTGACAATCTGAATTCAGAAATAAGTGATTAAATCCCTGCCTCCTTGTGACATGGTGTGCCGTAAATGGAATAACAAGAGACAAATTGCTCGTGTTAATGTAAACAAACGGGTTGAGGTGTACGAAGAATTTGTGCAATTTTTGTCTTTTAATGTTAGGGACAGTCGAATACCGCAGCTCTTTTCCTTGTTATGGATTTAAACCTTTGACTCGACAACAGTATTTTGAGAAGATTTAACGTGAATTGTTGGAGATAAACGAAAACTTTACACAGCTTAGAAACTACGCACTTGACTGTTCTTATCTTTAAGAAAAAGGCTTGGGGTTTCCTTGTGCCAAGAAAATCGAATCCAGCTTCTTAAATATGCAACAGGAGAAACGGTTGTGCAAAACTGAACTCTGTCGTTTTTACCAAAAATGACCGTAATAAAAAAAAGGTCAATTTCAGCGGAATTTTTGGTGATTCTAGAAAATGTGATAAACAAAGATATTTATGTTATACCATAGGTATAGCGGATACCACACAAGGGGCCCATGGGTCCGAGAGCAATGCGGTAGAAAGGCCAGCATATAAATACCCTCATATTAAATTTACAGCAAGATGAAAAAGCTAGAAATCTTCCATAGTGATGCGCTATTCAGATTTCCCCCGGGTTCTGTAATCCTCTTACCCGGTTTCAATTTAAAATTTATTCTCAATTCCAACACGTTTCAAATCATGGATATCATGACACTGGCACGTTTGAACTTAACATTTTTCTGCTCGGAAATGAAATATAGTATTAGCATAAGCGCTCATCTTGTGGAGATTTACTTTATTCCGACGTTTGCTATATGAGAGTTTGACCCTCTGGGGAAATGTATTTGAGACTTGGCTATAGGTACATTAAGTAGAAGTATTTTATGATCCCATAGGATATTTATCTTTAGCAGCTATAAACCCGTTTCAGTGGATTCGTTTTTACAACTCCTGCTCAATGAAAACCCGGAAAAACTGTATTGAATTGTTGTAGTTATTTTTTATTATTGGTCAGCTTTTACCCGCGGCATCACCTGCGTAAATAAAATATAGCCTTAAGTCACTCAGGAATAAAGCAACTTTCTATCGGTGAAAATAATTTAGCAATCGGACCTGTAAGTACTTTCAGAGACTACCTCCTACAAACAAAAAACTAACATTACCTCTTTATAATATAAGTGTAGATAGGCTCGCATTTGACCGATAGTGCACGCTTCCCTGGAAGTAATCTATTCACTCTTAACATAAAGAGCCCTAGGATTTCTCTGAATTTTACACTAATTAGTATTCAACGTAAACAGAAAACCAGAAAGCTACTTATCTAGGGAACGAGTATACACAACTTCCTGCAACGTTTCTATTAAAATTGGAATTCGAGGTAAATTAATTCTAGGAGAAGTCGTGTTTATTTTGGAATATTTCTAAACAAGGAAGGAGTCCGAAACAGTACGTAATATTAAAACTATGATATATACTTAGAAATGTTATGTATTGAAATGTAATGAGTATTGTTGTAATGAGTTGCATACTTTTGTATCAGTCACCGTCTTCACTGGTCGGGTACGGGATAAAATTTCCTTAACGAAAGCTATTAAATCAATAATACACAGTGTCGTTCGTTAGAAGGTTGTGATACGAAGTACGTAGGTAAAGGTAAGGTATTGATAAAGTGTAGCATAGCATATAATAAGCAGCCTTATAATGTACCCACTGCTAAGAATCAGGTCTCCTCTCTGAGAAGAGGGAATTCTAAACGCCGTTATACACTGAATGGATTGATATTTCGTGCGATTTGGAACGCATTATTTCTACGCTAGAACAAAATATTTTGAAAATTAACCATCACATTCCTTGGCATTTAATATCCCACTTAGACAAATTTGCAAATATATGGTGTTTTCATTCCCACTTTCATTCCTTCCCCCGTCTTGGAAAAGGCTGAATCGATTTAAATTAAGATCTAAGGACTATCACTAAAAACCTGTTTTCAAGTAAAAAGAAAAACCGCATCAAAATTGGTTCACCCGTTGCTATGGTACCACAGCCAACAAACACGCACACCGGTGAAAGATGTAACATCCCTCTTTTTAACCGACTTTGAAAAGGAGGAGGTTCTATGTTCGGCTGAATGTATGTTTTTTTTTTTGCATCGAGGGTCAACAAATTAGTATGACACACAGCTAGCTTCAAAAGACTGATTAGTATCCATAGTAGCACATAACACTACAACAAGTACCATCTATCTTTAGATCCTACTTTTTCTTTACTAAGCATATACCCAATTTCCGCAAACGCCTAAGCCGGGGTAAAAGAAACATAGTAAATAGGGAATGACACGTTAGTTCCCAAAAAAGGGCAAGATATTCAATGAAAGTGGGAATAACAGAAAGGGCACAGTCATACGTATATTAGTGAGGGTTCCGTATGCCGCGGGTTCGAGATAACGTCGGCGTTCTTAAGAGCCTATAAAAATGCTAATGGTATGAAGGTGATGTGTACCAAAGAAAAGGAACTTTGGAATTGTGCGCATATGTTTGATTCGCTACTCGTAAGTTTGGACGTTGATCTAGACAATCTTGATTAAAACTATTATTATTATTTTTGAAGATAAGGGGCTATGCATCTCCCGTAACGTAGGGGATGTAGTCACTGCGACTTAAAATATCTATTGTGACTCGCCATCTTGTTAGAGTAACTCTTTTAGCCCGGAGGCTTCCAGGAAGTCTAGAATACTCCTAGCTTTAAGAGTCTTAATCTCCTCCGGGCGAATAATGTGTCGGCCCAGATGGATACTCCGTTTGTAGATAAGGGGCACGCATTCACACAAGATGTGCTTAGGCATCTCTCTCTCCTGATTACAGTATCGGCAAACATCAGTGTCACTCAGTTTCATGTGAATTTGGTGCCTGTTTAAAACTAACACACATTTAAAAATAAAACCTAATAACAAAACAAAAAACACTACGACAGTAAGTATACATAAACACAATAAAATCCTCTCTATTTTGTATATTGTATATATTTTTTCTTGTTTTATTGTAAAAACAAAATAAAATAAACATATAGGCACTAAAAAAAATATTTGTTTTTTTATTATTTGAACTTAAAATTTAATACTCTTTCATTTGACATCTCTATCGATACGATACGGCTCCAATATTTTGAATATAACATCCGCCATATTGATTTTATATTCTTATTTATCATTATAGGCTTTACCGTAGGCGCGGGCTTGCGGACGGCGAGCCATGAGTAGCTCGCTGTCCGACCGTCCGGTAACTGTCCGGACCGAGCCCAAGTCGTCGATGGCGCGCACTGTTCCCGCGCCTCCAGGAGTTGTCAGCAACAGCAGGGGCCCAGCTGGGTCGAAGCCTACTGGGGCCAGGGTTAGTTTCGAAAATTAGCTCGAGCCTCGGTATGAAGGCTTGAAGGAACAGGGTGGGTTTTTAGTCAATAAGAGTCTGCCTCTACCTAAGAGCGGGGGTTGTCATTGGATGATTTTCCTCACCATTAAAAAAAAACCATTATGCCTAAATATTGAAAGAGTAGGCAAAAGTGTAAGTGTATTTTGTTTGCCGCAATAGTCGGCTTTGGTATATCTGATGATTGCATTACATTATCTTGCGATAGTGTAAACTATTTTTCTATATACATGCATGCATGTTGGCCTGCAATTTCATATAGTACTGAAACGTGCGATCGTAACGATCGCTCACTCATCAGAAGGCTTTAAGCACGGTAATAGTATCATACAGTATTGTAACTCGGCCGTCTTTTTGAAATAAATGCCTACAGCCGCGCGGTACGTAAACATGCGATAGGGCTGACCGCCTCCAGCATTCTAATTACGTTTGTCTAGTTTGTTTCCGTTTTTTTGTGATTGTAAATATACTTACTTTTATATATAAACAAAATCTTTATGGTTAAATAGGAAGTGTTCAATTAAAATGCGTGTTGTTTTTTGATTGGTAGCTTTAAATAAAATGTTTTTTTTTTGTATTATTCATACATATAGTACAATAAATCACTATTATTAATAATAAAATACCACGTCTTTACTTTAAATTATACAAACTAACAATAATCGCGTGATAATTGTAAAAAAAAACCGTCGTGTCCGTTCGTCACTGCGGCACAGTTGCGACGGCCGCGACTGTCTACATGCCGAGACCATGCTACAACCGAGGCACGTAGGTATAGCTCGCGTTTCGTCCGCTTGTATGAAGTTGTAATACTGTATGATATTATTACCGTGCTTTAAGTCACCCAAACGTAATGGAGGGTTAGCTTAGAATTTCCTTGCATGATCGAATTAGGAATGAAGATATCTGCAGTAGAGCCCAAGTTACCGACAGAGCTCGTAGAATTGTCAAATTTAAGTGACAGTAGTCAAGGCGCATTCCTCGCAGATAAGATGATCTATGAAGTTGAAATGTCCTTGAACTGCGTGCCGAAAGGCCTCCTGTAGGGAGACTAACCACATGGTGGACCGACGAACATCGGTGGGGGTCGCAGGAATTTTATACACGCTCAGGACCAGTCTTTGTAGCGACACGTTCCTTTCCAATACAATAAAACCTAGTCTAAATCTAACAATGTATTAAAAGTTTAGAGTTCAAAATTGTCATGATTGTATCATAAACTAATAGGGTTTACACGTTGATGAATTTTGGTGCAGAGATAGTTGGTAACCTTGAGACGGACATAGGCATTTTTTTTTTTAAGTGAGAAAAGTGGGAGAAAGAGAAAAGTATATTAATAAACGCGAGCGAAGCCGCAGGTAAAAGCTAGTTTTAACAATATTTCGTTCTCGGTGTATTTCTTGAAAAGTCAGTAATAGCGTGACGGTTGACAGGATAGAATAGAAGAAAAAAATATGTCGCAACTCAAAGTAACTTGGGACAAGGCCAAGGAGATGATAATAAGTCCGTTTTCTTGAAAAACGATTCGTTTAGATCTTTCTTAACTTGTATCCAATTTGCGTTATACACGAAAATATAATTGGTATCTAAGTAAATTGAACTGTTTCGTATTAAAATTAGATAGGTCGGTAAAAGTTGTCTGGTACAGAAGTTTATTGGATAGCACCGACCTTTGTATACTATATATATAACTTAAATATATGTTCTTAATTTGTATTTAATGAGTGTAGGTACATACAAAGTTTTGTATATTGTCTGGATAGTTCTATCTATTTTTTGTACATTAACTTACGGAGTAGAAAGTTAATAAGGGCTTTGAAAGAAAAGTAGGTTCTATTCTAAATTCTAATAATAAGTATTCAAAGGACTCGACTGTTTTTTTTTTTTAAATAAATATTTATTTGCTAATAAGGCGCACCAACAACATCATATACCTATATATAGATTGGAACTACTAGGTGTAATTTTTGTAGATACATTAATATTAAAGAACAATTATTATTGACTTGTAAAAAACAGAGTTTAATTAACTTTTAATAAATTATAAGTATATATAAATAAACAACAACAATTTTATTCAAAACTAGCTGACCCTGCAAACTTCGTACCGCCTAACAGTCAATGAATGTAGTATATCTTTCGATACAGTCAACCGATTGCGATGAAACAAAGCCTAAGTAATACATCAAGTTACACACAATTTTAATATATAAAAGTTATCTATTTACATCAATTTCGTACGTTTTACGTGATGCGCGCACAACTAAACACTTCTACAGATTTCTTGTATGTACCTATAGATGTAGGACTAGAAGGAATGTAGGATAGGTAACTTTTTCCTAGTAAAACTAGTGGTAAAGTCGGCGATCAAACATAATCCCACCTTGCATATTTGATATTTGATTCTAATTTAAAGAAAAGCAACAGAAAATCGTTTGTAAACATTGAAATATCAATGTTTGTAAAGGAAATAATAATAATAATTGAAAATTATTTTCAGAAAATGTGATAAATTGCTGACGGACGAGTGAGAGAACCATAGTGAATGTTCCTGAAGAATAATTCTCCTATTATTTTTTAATTAACGAAATTACCTTTCGGCAGGTTTTCTGTTACCGACATCTACTCAAATTAATTTTCCCTTTTTCATGAAAAATTATCCCTTTGTTTGATAGCTTGAAACTTTTTCCGGGAGGGAGCAATTGTTTTGTCTGAGGGAGCTGGGTAATTAATACGTGGTATTATTTTTTCTACCCCTTTGGAAGGGCGACGCACCGGGCGCAATTCTATTTGGGGTGTTTGTGCATCTGTGTGAATTCTGATTTCAGTCTGATAAGAGCAACTCTGTTTTTATTAGCTTTTCACACGCGTACATAGAATATAGCCTATGTCACCCAGGAATAAAGCAGCTTTCTATAAACAAAAAAAAATTCGCAATTGGACTAGCACTTTCAGAGATTACCACCTACAAACAGAAAAACAAACTGCAAATTGACCAATCGTTTCAAACTTAATCTGTAATTGGACGTATGAGGAAAATTGTTTGATGGCAAATTATTGCTAGAAAACATTAAAAAAGGAAGCTCTTGAAGAAAACAGTGCCATTTTTACATTTTATTAAATGGATCACTTCAAGCTTTGATAACTTTATTTGAAATTATAAGTTAAAAAAACCGATCAAGTCCGAGTTGGACTTGCGCACGATAGGTTCCGTACCGTTAATAGCAAAAAGCGGTAAAAAGTCTCATTTGTTGTTTGTGTTCTAGTGGTTAGTGACCATGACTGCTATGCCGGAGGTCGTGGGTTCGATTCCCACCCAGGACAAATGTTTATGTGTTGAGCATGATCATTTGTTCTGTGTTTGGGTGTAATTTATCTGTAATATGTATGTATGTTTATCAGTTGTCTAGTACCCATAACAGAAGCTCTGCTTAACTTGGGACTAGACTAGAATAGACTAGACTAGAATATTTATTTTATTCTGTTTTTTTAGTATTTGTTGTAATTGCAGCAACAGACTTCATCTGTGAAAATTTCAACTGTCTAACTATCACGGTTCATAAGATACAGCCTGGTGACAAACAGACAGAAAGATAGATGGACAGTGGAGACTTAGTAATAGGGTCCCGTTTTACCCTTTGTGTACTGAATCCTAAAAATAAAAACCATAAAATATATTTATTTATTTATTTATATATTCTTTATTGCAGATCAAGAATAAAAATTTACAATTAGAAACCATATAAAAGAAAACACACAATTACCGGCCTTATCGCACCAGGCGATTTCTTCCAGGCAACATAGAATGGACAGAGATTGCCTGGACACAAAATGGGGTTGCATTTGGTGCAAAAAATAAAAGTAAACAAAAAATAAAACTTAATACTAAAATAGATACACATATACACATACAAAATATATATGTATAAGCAAGAGAGTAAGTGAAGAAACGAAGCCATGATCACAGTGCCAAGTAAAGATCCTTGACGCCCGGGTGCCGCCACTGTGCGGAACGCCCGGAGGACACGGTGGAGCACACAGTTGAGGTGTGCCCTGCTTGGGCGGAGCAACGCCGTGCCCTCGTGGGGGCGATCGGCGGCGGAGACCTCTCGCGCCGGGCCTTGGTTCAGGCCATGGTCCGGAGCGAGGAGGAGTGGCAGGCGGTCGCCTCCTTCTGCGAAGCAGTAATGCTAGCAAAGGAGGAGGCAGACCGCATCAGGCAACGGCGCCCCCGCCGCCACCGCCGGAATTCCGATCCCGATTTCTGGCCACCGTAGACGCGGGCTCGCGGACGGCGAGCCATGGGTAGCTCGCTGTCCGATCGTCCGGTAACTGTCCGGACCGAGCCAAGGCGTCGACGGCGCGCACTGTTCTCGCGCGCCTCAAGGAGTTGTCAGCAACAGGACGGGCCCATCTGGGTCGAAGCCTACCGGGGTCGGGGTTGTCCGAAAGGAAATCTAGAGCCCCGGTATGAAGGCTAGAAGGAACGGCGCGGGGTTTTTAGTCAGTAAGACTCTGACACTGTCTCCCGCTCCACCCAAGAGCGGGTTTCGTCAATGATGATTTTCCCCGTCGAAAGAAAAAAAAAAAAAAGTAAAGATCCTTCACAAGCCGTTTAAATACAGGCAGTATTATAATGTAAGTACTATAATGAGTAACTAAGTAATATGTATGTGAACTTAAAATTCCACGTTACTCGTACCACAGTCGATAGTCAGTTACTTCCTAAGTAAAGACTAAATATAAGTTGGTATCCTTGTCTTAGATGGATGGACTCCAGGGATTTGTCTCCTACGCAGGAGGTACCTATTCTAAGTGAACCGTGCCGGTAATTATGGTGAAGGCACGTAATTGGGAAGTAGTTCGACTGCGTGACTATGAAAGAAAGAAAAGAAAGAAAACTATTTTAACTGTTTTTTTTACGGTGGGCAAAAATCATCTTATGACAACCCTCGCTGTTGGGTGGAGCGGGAGATAGTGTCAGACTCTTACTGACTAAAAACCCACCCCATTCCTTCTAGCCTCTTCATACCGGGGCTCGAGTTTCCTTTCGGATAACCCTGGCCCCAGTAGGCTTCGACCCAGGTGGGCCCGTCCTGTTGCTAACAACACCTTGAGGCGCGCGGGAACAGAGCGCGCCGTCGAAGTCTTCCTGACGGTCGGATTTTAACTATGTGGACTTATTCAAGTTAGTCAAAGCTATTTATTTAATTTATAAGTATCTACACTAATATTATAAAGAGGTATTTGTTTCTTTTTTTTTCTTTTTTTGATCTCTGAAAATAGATTGCTAAAATTTTTTCACCAATAGAAAGCTGTTTTAATCCTGAGTACTTATATCACTCATAATAAAGCGTATTTTTATGTCAAGAATCTATGTACGAAATTTCATAACTCTTTCATAAAGTTAGTAGCTTGTTATGTTACTTGATTGCCCGCACAAATACATCGTTACCGGGCCATCCGGGCGACTGAGGTGATGTTTTATTCCCGCACCCAGTTGTCCACTGGCTCCTAATGCCCGCTATGACCTGCCGTAACATGTGTTGTACTTAATGTCAGTAGTGTTCAACTTGTGGCCTTTCAAAAATATTTTTGGAAAAAATCTAACATGCTATAAAAAATATTGGAATCGATTCAGTTACTGATTCTGAAAATAGGTACTATATTTAGGTTTCGCATATTATGCTAAAAATAATATTGTATAATAATTCCACATGAATTGATATTGTTGCCTACACAAATTGTATGTTATCTCAGTGATGAAGCCTAATGTCAACTGAAGCCCACATGTTGCTGAATAATGTCATCTATTATTAAATATATTCTCTGTGAAGGTTAAAATTAGAACTACTACTAGGTCGTTTCACAAACTAGAAAATGCCCGAAAGTAAAAAATTGTCCCGAGGGAATAAACTCCCGGATTAAAAAGTAGGTACTCTATGTGTTATTCGTCATCATCATTTCAACCGATAGACGTCCACTGTTGGACTATGTCCTCATGCCTCCAAATGTCATCATAACGGACGGTTCTTTGCTTCTCCCATCCATCGGATTCCTGCAACCCTCACTAGGTCATCAGTCCTCGATTAGAGCAAGTAGGTAACTATTCAAAAATATTTGTTTTTTTTCCTTTGAATAAAGTGTTCATATATAAATATTTATATTACCTTGACACCCTTTGGGAGTCATATTCAAATTTCCACCTTATATCCTGTACGCTCCGTCCTAAAACTGAGTAAAAGATTACCAAAGTAATTTCATAGTATCACCCAACTTTTCGTGTCCTGAAAATTAACTTTTTACTTGATTAAAAAACATCGGAGTAGCTCAATAAAATAAATGGGAATGTCGTTAAACAAATTCATTTCGTGAGCTATTTCAGATCGGTAGTGAACCGGAAATGTGAGATAAGGTAATGCTTACACACATTTGTCAGAAAGATATATTATTTTGTGTTTTCTTTTTGTTTGTTTCGTTCAGATACAAAAAGATAAACTGGTGATATAGTTGAAAAAGTTTTGTCGATATTTTTGGAACTCTTCAAGCTCATCACATTCTCGCTACTAGCTGCTGTCAAAGGCTATTTGCCCGCGTGATATTGGAAAACTTGTCTCCAGGGAACATAGGTCCCGCGCGGGCTTGCGGACGGCGACCAATGGGCAGCTCGCCGTCCGACTGTCTAGTAGCCGTCCGGACCAAGCCCAAATCCTAGACAGCTCGTAGTGTTCCACGCTAACCTCAAGGATATGTCAGTAAACCGTAGGGCCCCAGCAGGGTCGAAGTCTACTAGGGCCATGGGTTCGCTTCTGAAAGGAAAACCCGACTCTGGAATGAAAAGTAACGAAGAAACTAAGAATGGGTTTTAGTCAATAAAAGTCTGAGCCTTTCCGCTCGCCCAAGGACGTGAGATCTCATTGGAAAATTGGAAATTATAGTTCCTATATGGTTATAAAGAGGTCGCTACACACTTATAGTGCACAAGTGTGCAAACACAGGTGCACAAAGTGTGTAAACACAGGTGCACTCTGTATTCTTTTACTCTCATAGTCTCATGGGACGGCAATCCGACACGACCAGGGAGAGATCAAGCGCGAGACCAACGGCTTTACGTGCTTTGCGACGGGTGCGGACCTTTTATAGATCAGTCAGAAGAAAACTTTACGTTTAACAAAATAAAGTCGCTTTTTGCTTCTCGTTTTTCCGCTTATTTCTCCTAAACCACGCAACGGATCTTGTTGCGGTTTTCACTAATATAAAGGGCAATAAACGAGGAAGGGTACCCGGGTAAAGCCCGGACGGGTCACTAGTAATTTATAATATAATAAGGACAATATTTACAGCTTAGTTAGGGTTTTCATAATTTCCTGTCATAGGAAAAGTTTATACATGTCACCGGAAAATTGCTGTCTCCGTTTGATAAGCAAAAATCGTTTTCTATACAATAAATCACATCCAAATTCAATAGTTTCCATTAAAACCGTGTGTTATATAGAAAAAATAGTTTACAATATCTCGCGATATTTTACAATCTTACTGCGTTTGCAATTTTCCGGTGACATAGGCATCTATGAAATTGCCGTTTTTAAAACAAGTTACTTTGAAGCGTTATATCTTTAGATTGACTTGGAATTATAAGTTCAAATAAACTTTATTATAAAGGTACGTAATTTTTTTTATTTTTTTTATTATTATTATAGATAGGCTCGCGTTTGACCACCTCCTCGTTTGGTTTCGAAATTAGTTTTTTTTTTGTGTTTTGACCATGAAAGCTAATAAAAAAATGGTTATAAGTACTGCAATATTACAGAAAATTAGGTAATAGATTTGGTTAGGTTATAGATTGGTTTATAAAAGTTAAGTAGATATAGTCAGATTACTGCTCATAAAATAAGAATCGAATATCGTTTAGCAGTACCTAAATTCGTATGATTACCAATTTTATTTCGTGGCATTTCAAGAAACCATTTTATACGAGTTCCTTAATCATCCATTTTTAGGGTTCCGTACCGCAAAAGAAAAAACACGAAAACCTTATAGGATCACTTAGTTGTCCGTCTGTCTGTCAAGACGCTTTATCTCGGGGACACGTGGAGGTATCGAGTTGAAATTAGAACTATATACTCAGGTCAGGTCTGTGGTTCCTTGAAGTTGTGAAAAATTAAACTTCCCAAAAACGTGTATTCAACACTGAAGGTAATCAAACGTTACAAGATACTTCCCATAGACCAATAATCCTGTAATTTGGCATGACGCAAGGTCTCATAAGCACAAGTACGAGTATAGGAAAAATCTTTTTCACTCTCACCCAGAGCCACCTGACGACCGAAGCGTCTTCTTCTAGGGCCGGAGTGTGAGGAAGTTACTTTCTCCTCACTCTTTCTTCCGTCTCCTCTTTCGCTCGCTTCACTATTTCGTAGAAGGTATGCTGCTTCTCATCCCTCCCCTCATTCAATATGCTTAATCGCCCTGTGATGAAAATAGGTTTGACGATCTTACTCTAATATAGAGCATTGTACTCTATATCGCGTAGGCGTGCTTTCTAATATACGAAAGCAATAAAGCACCTACGCTAAGTAATCTATTTATTTGACTCAGACTATGAATTAAATTGAATGAATTCCTTTACATTATTGAAGTTCTTCTAGGTTATAAAATCGAAAAAATAACGATATAAAATTACTCTTTTTTGTATTGTGATGACCTCACCTTGTTCGTTCGGCTTTGACCAGAGATCGTGCTCATGATAAAGAGGTTTGGATGGAAAAGAGGGAGACCTTTAATAAAGAATATTTCCCTTTCTACAATGATAAATACCCTTTGTATTACAATAAACAAATAATAGATACACTACAAAACACAATATAATCAAATATATCCTATTCTATTCTAAAAGAATAAATATAATTAAATTATTTTTGAAAACTAACTTTTGCCCGCTGCTTCGCTCCCGCCCTACCGTACTCCACCCTACTTTACCCTATTCTACCCTACTATACCCTATTCTACCCTACTCTACTCTACTCTACCTTACTATACCCTATTTTCTCCTGCTCCACCCTACTCTACCCTACCCTACCTTACTCTACCGTACTCTACCTTAATCTAAATTTACTCTACCCTACATTACCCTACACTACCTTACACTACCCTACTCTACCCTACACTACCCTAATTTTCATTTTTTCCATAAGAACCTTTTCTATATAAAATAACAAACACAACAAAAAGAAAAAAAAATAACGAAATCGGTTCAGCTGTTCTCGAAAGCGCTTAGCAACACATTTAGCGATTCATTTTTTATATTATAGATAGAATATTTAGAGGTTTGCGAGGCAGGGTGTAGTCCCACAAACCTCAATTGATGACATGATGATTGACAAGCTTTTAATGAAAATATTTTTTTTAATAGCAAGCTTTTATAGCTCGGTATACCTATATAATTAATACTCGTCAAGACGAATCATACGAGCCCAAACTCAATGGGGTGGTGTCGTTTAATTACCAAAGTTTTTCTAGCCACCTTCCGGTTCCATCATCAGATCAGCTCCTTGTCCTAATAATTTTGCATTGTCATCTGATTTATAGTACACATGCATGTAAAATTTCAGCTCAATCGGCAGCTAAGAAGTGAATCAAATTTAATTTACAAGATTTGATTACAGACAAACATCGCGACAGGTGAAACTAAATAAAAGCTTGTAAAAAAAGTGTAACATTTTTTCGAGGTTACGTTTATTGGTAGCAATAAAGGTTTCGGCCGGGAAGCCTTACGCTACAATGCGTCAACGACTTTTCGTAGAAATCGTTCTAATTTGTAGAACAATTTTATCGCGTATCTATTCCCTTCAGTTGGTTACCATGGTATTAATCGGTTGTTATTAATGGTTACCATGGTATTCATGATATTAATCGACCATGCCTGCCTGTGGTACCCTCATCATGTGGTCATGGGAATGATAATCATCATCATCATTTCAGCCATAAGACTTAGGCTTCCCCATGCGTCGCCACAACGACAGATCCAATGCGTTTTGCATCCACCGCATTTCCGCGACTCACCATGTCATCGGTCCACAAGCAAGCCTTCCTAAGCTGCGTTTCCCGGTACGCGGTAGCTACTCTAGAATATTTCGGCCCCATCGACTATCCGTTCTACGAGCAATATGCCCCGCCCACTGCCATTTTAGTTTGGCGATCTTTGGGCTATGAATGATCCTTATATCAGTAAATAAATTTCAGCAGTTAAACGAACTTTCAATTCATAATAAATCTCCAAATCATGTTTTTTTAAGTCGGCTAGCTTGCGGCCCCGCTGTGTGACCGTTACAACCACGTATTTTAATTTGAATATTTATGAGAAAAAATAACTTTTACCTGACCTTCTCATCCGATATTAAACATTGTGAACACCTGTTGAACTCAAGTTTATGAATCTAATTGATAACAATTCTGTACCGGTGAGGTCAATACTCCTTACTTTAATTTTAAAATATTTTTCTTAAAGATTTTATAGGACCCAAGCTCAATACTTTAAAAGTTTTTATCTTAACGCATCAAAATAACTGTCAAGCAGAAACTGTCCACGCAAGAAAATATAAACAAAAACACAAACAAGAACATTTAAATGTTTTTGATGAGAAATAAAAAAAGGGAGTGGTGATAATATGTGAAGGCACGTACCCATTTAAATGGCAGCTCAGCTCCGAAACGGACACGTAAAAGTAAATCTGCCGTAAGTTCACACACACGTCCTTCGTTTATTATCCTTCACTCCTAAGCTAACGAACGAATGACTATTCCGAGAGTGTCTATGACACCCTTTGTCTCAGCAATCATTCCGATGGACGCCTGTAGACAATGACTCCGTTAGACCTCACTTCAAGGTTAGTCCGAACATCAATCCTACCAAAGCCAGCGTTCGACACTTTGAATTCAAATAAATGGATCACAACTTTTATTAGAGCCCATAAACTTTTTTTGGTCCAGAAATCGCTGATATCATCTTATGAAGTGAAATGGTTAAACACCGGATTTTATATATTTTCGGGCATAAATGTGTATCCGAATGTGAAGATTAAATTCGAGTTTATAACGTAATGCTTCAATAAGAACATGAAACGCGCTCGGAACGTGAAGAAATAATTGATGTGGAACATACAGAACCGTACGTTTACGCCATCGCGAGATATACTTCGCACGTAGGTACTTATCTCTAAGCAATTACTTACCTTTTTTATTACGCCGTAGAGGCGTTTAACACAAATGATGTTCGCAACACGGATTGTGTTTTAAGCCCACAACTAAGTTTGCGACGAGTGTAGCACAATTTTCTCCAAGAGTTTGGAACAAAGATGGAAAGGAAACGAAATTCCGCACAAACACAATAAAGACCTTTCAGGAACTTTCACTTGCAAGTCGATGGAACTTGAGATCAGTTTCTTATCTATATGCATTGAAATATCCGATACAAGGCTAATCAAGTTTCATTTGAGCTACACAACCGGACAGCGCTAGGTATTGGAGGGACGTCGGAAAACTTTTGCTGCTTTCAAGAAATAAGACCAAATAAAATCCTCTATTTGATCTAGTGACCCGCCCTGGAACGGGTGCAAATGTTACACGAAAACCTTTCTTGTTTATTGCACTTGCTTTTACTGAAGACCGCATCAAAATTGGTTGTGTAGTTTAGAAGGTGCTAGCAGATAAACGTACATACGCAAAAAACGACTTTATTTTGTAGTTTTTAGCGGAGTTCCATGTTTTGTAGTTTTTAGATTACGGGACGAAATAGACAGATTTCTCCAGAATTAGAAGAAGAAAGCGCGGGCCCACAAAACATGGAAAGAGTGAATGAAGGCCTTTTGCCCTGGAGTGGGACAGAACTGGCTAACATAATACAAAAGACATGTTTCTTGTTACATCAACAAAATAATGCAGACTTAATGATGAAAACAAAATATAACAAGCCAAATAAGATGACGTACATCAAACAGAAAACAGAAAGGATTTTTTCATCTCGCTCAGGTATTGACATGAGCGTGCACAAAGTAACTTGTTACATTATTTCCTATTCACAGGCAGTATAGAAGCCATTTAGAGCACAATGTTCTCAGTGGATGCGGAAATCCACTCACGATATGACTGCCGGCAAAACGAAATGTAGGCAGCAACTAGGCGTCTATTGTGTGACTTGTACCGACCAGCGCTAGGTAGAGATGGACCGCGGCGGCATTTGTAGTTGCCGACTAGTTATAGATTAGTCGGAACTGAGTGACTATAGAATTCGGGAAAACACACTAATATTGTAAAGGTTTAAGATAAGATAAGATAATCATTTATTTGCTCAAACATGAGTACAATACATACACCACAAAGTAAATTGTCAGCATGCAAGAGTTGTTAAAATACAATATAAATCGTCATGTTTGCCTTGAACAATGGCATGCAAATATTTCTACAAATAATCAAATCATTCTAGCGTGTCATTAAATCAAACAAGAGAGAGTATATTGTGAGTGTGTATTGTGTTACTTCTTCGCATTCGTTTTTCTCAACCCAACAGATTTGGATGTTTTGCAGACAAGCATACCATATCCTGATATTGCACATTTTTTTATCCTTTGTTACAATTTTCATAAGTTAAATAATAAGAATTAAATCAGTATTTCAAGAATACCTATTGGATCGTACTATACTACTACCCATACTACAAATGTAAAATGTAAAATGCCAATGTCATACTATAAATCTTGTTTGACTTTTCCTAACAGTCTTACTGGATGCAGCTCAATTTTCTAAATTATAATTACTCTTGACCTGAACTGAGTGTCAAAGATGTACAAATATCAGCCGGGACCAAAAGCTCAACGTGCTTTCCTAGTCATGGAGCAATCTGGGTGGGACAAGGAAGAGCACCCATTAAGGGAAAACTGATTATTCGGCAACATTTATGGTCAGCGACTAGTCGACCATTTGAGTTACGACTAGTCGTCTAAATGGCCCATCACTACTAGGAAGCGATGTATGGAGCTACGGTTTTACGGGACGCTTTTATTATGTAGTGCACTGTCCCATTTTATTCAACGTCATTAGCATAATCATTTGCTACGGCGTAGGTGCCTTCCTCTACGTCTAGTCTACGTCGTCGTAGCATTAGATGGGAACTACTTTCTGTAGTATAATAAATTATTTGTGTCAAAAATTATATGATTTTTTTACCCAAAATAGAAAAAAACCGGGCGAATGCGAGTTGGACTCGCGCACTGAGGGATCCGTACAAACTTACCATTGAAAACCGTTCAATTTACGAATCGAGTTTCAAAGATTTTTACGAATCGCCAAAATTTTTTTTTGTGATTTAAGTAACTACAAAATAGTTTTCAGATTTTCTCCTATAGTTATGGTAATTCACCTTGCTTTATGCCAAATTTCAGTATTCCGGGTCAACGGGAAAGTACCCTTTGAATTTAGATTCCCTTGAGATTGTCGAAATATGTCTTCTTTGCAACATAAACGGCCGTATTTTTTTTCCATCAACTTAGAAGTTTGGTTTTTACACAGCTTCAAGAGGCTGGAAACCTGAGTATATTAAGTCCGCCTCTGTACTATTGTGTGCATAAAGAATTAATAAATAAATAAATTTAATTTCAACTCGATATCTTTACACATTCCCGAGATAAAGAGTCTTGACATACAGACATATGGACAGCTTAGTGATCCTATAAGGGTTCCGATTTTTTTCCTTCTGAGGTATGGAACCCTAAAACGTATGTATTATGGATACTAAAGGGAAAGAACTTACATTGTGTGGATGAAAGAGACTTGACGAGGCGCTTGAAGCAGACTCTAATATTTTTGTCTGCTAGGTCTAACCTTCTAAAGTTTGCTCCTTTGTCATAATGCCATACGTATTCTTAATCAGATATCTGAGGATGTATTTAGCCAAATCCTACCGAAATTTGTAAAAGCGGCCCAATTACTTATTGAGAAAGGTCTGGACTGATAATTTATATTCATAATTAATGAATAATGTTTTATAACTATGTACTGTGTTTGTTATAACATCGCCTTGGACGCTTGTGTAAAGATGTTTTAATATAATTTTGTAAATAAACAAATAATAGTAGATTATGCACCGAGGGGCTAAAGTTGTGTCTTATGTCACGGGCGTCATATTGAATCTCGAGCGCAATGAAGGATTCGAGATTTAACTCACGAGCAAAGCGAGGGAGTTAATACAAGAATCCTGAATGCAGCAAGGGATTCAAGCTAGCCCAAGGCAAAGACACCTTTAGCCCAGAGGAGGATACTCTACTTTTTACACCTACTGTGAGAAAATAATATTCACATTATTGACCAGCGGGTCTTAATGAAAACATTATTGACCGGCTGTGCCCCCGGCCACTAATGACTCACTTTAGGTTAAGGTTGCTTGACATATAATTTGACATTTTCGAGCAGGTGGTGTGAAAAATATTTTTTTCAACTAAACATAATATATTACTAACTCAAATATAATAATAACATCGTTCATAACCATTTATGTACCGTTTACTTCCAATAATTGTTACACAGTAATTAATCGTCGGGAAGCCAATGGAAATTGTATTTGTGTTGTAAATTATGACTGGTATTAGTAATAACATATCGCAGTTTAGTCCATGAGTGGATGCGATCGATATGATTAGTACTGTTTTACGAGGTAATGGTATTAAAGGGTTTATTGGTCGTAAAAACTATATTTAGTGCCGTATATTTTTTTTTGTATACGGAATTGGCGTAAGAGGGAGGCCAAAGAAAAGATGGATGGGTTATATGAGAAGTGATATGATTGAAAAGGGAGTTAGTGATAGGGAAGAAAAAACGTGTTGCGCCGACCCCAAAAAAAATGGGATAAGGGCAGGAAGATGATGATGACGGAATTAGGGTAAGTAGTACCTTTTCGTCTTTTTGTTTGTTTGGGAAATCATCTAACAATTTCTTCCGTTTTTGTGTGAAGAGTGAAGAAATAAAGTCATTAACCTTGAATGACCTTTTGAAAAAAAATCATAAAAAATTGGTCTTCATCATTTCAGTCAAAAGTCGTCCACTGTTGGATATATAGATATACATTTGGACATTGGACATATATAAAACGTCAGCTGAACGAGTCCAATGACCTGTAGGTAGTAGTCGGCGTTGCGTACTAACTACCTCAAGGTCATTGGACTCGCTCTCACTGACGTTTTTTTAAAGAAATTAATTTCGTACATGCGTAAATTAATACGACTTTTAAAAAGAGGTACTTTAAAAACCTACCTTTGTTCCTTCTGGTGCTCTTTGCGTTCCATGGTCACAAGTCAAAGGTGCATCGCAGTTAAAGCGCATAATACCTAACAACATCATCACCGTCTTTACTCAATCCATTAACTTTCGCTGATAACGCTCAAAGATGGCCCCTAATGACTTCAATATTAAAGATCGATCACACGGGATTTACAATCCTCGCATTTGTGCGATAGATTGCCGATCGCAATTTATTTTTATTGGCAGCTAGAAGCTTTTGTACGATTCAAGTTTTCCATATCTACTCAGATATCTTTGATTTTATTGTCGAATAGCTGTTGAGTTGGGCTGTGGGTATGTTCAATTGAGATACCGCGTTCATGGTACGCAAAGAGCAACTAAAGGAACATAGGCGGGTTTTAGTCAGTAAAAGTCTGATACTTATTTTCGTTCCACTCCAAGCAGGAGTCATTTGATCGATTCCTACTGAAAAAAAGATTATAATAGGTAATTTTGCCAAAACTACTAGGCTCCTTTTCCAATTCCTTATCGTCAACATTAAAAATCGCCTGAAAACTCTGTTAGTATTCGGTAATTCCGAGATTTATTCGAATATTTCACAAAACTTGCTCCAGGAAATAGCTGTTTTTTTTAAACCCTTAAAAGTTAAAAAAGTTGTCGTAATTTAGAATCTTAATAAAATTTGCAAGGCTAATATAGTTTTACTTTTTTGACTTTTTTAATTTTTAGGCAAATTATGAAAGTCAAAGTTCATACAAAATAAAAGATTTTCAGAGGTCTTTACTGGATTAGTTTTACAAAAATTTAGAAATTGTTGTATTTCCAAAATATCTTATGAAACATGTGTAATAACGTCATAATCGGGTAAGAGCGGTTGTAAGAAAAACAGTGAAAATATGAGTCATGATGCATCCTCTTAACTGCAGGAATAGGTCAGAAGTATTTTTGGCATGTACTTTAAAATTACCAACTCAAAACCTGTTAGGTTAGGTGAGGTTTTTTTGTATCGTTGAAAATAACAAAACAAACGTGTTTATATAAAAGTGTCGACTAAAGCTAGTTAAAACTAGTTGTAACTAATTAACAGTACTAACTGTACATACATTTGAAAAGTAATTTATTTATTGAAAAGTACAAGTTGGCTATAGAACACTTTGTTGAGTCCGCTTCTAGCGTTAATTTATTCATTGACACACGACCCGCGTAACATACTAGTCCCTCACTAATAATTCAAAACAAATCGAATCGAAAATCGATACCCCTAGTTCCACACCCAAAACTTCTTGTGACCAAACTGTTTAGACGAAGGCAGCTACCTTCATAAGCTATTTATTTGCATCTGTCGTCGTTCAACCCTATCGTAACTACCTCCAGGGACTTGTGTCACAATGATCAATCATACCCGAAGGCTCTCACGCATTGTGCTCAAGTGGATACCCTCATGAATAATCAGAGGAATGGAGTAAAGGTAGGTGCAGAAGGTCGGTGACGATATCTATGAAAAATGGGCAGGCATGTGTGTTATGGACATAGCCGCATCCAACCATCAATCTGCCTAGCCTTTTACCAACGGTCCACAATCTTTCGACAATTTATAATCTCGCGAGACAGATTATAATGTAACAGTATTTATAATTTAACGGTGACATGTACACTGTGTGTTCGACTTCTACGCACTAACATATGTATACCACGGATTCAAAACAAATGATTCTGGACCCCCAGTGAAGGAATTGTTCGTCAGCCTTTACTTAAAAAAAACTGTACCTTTTTCTTTTTATTTATTTCTAATCAACCCCAATGACATTTTTAATTAAAGTAAAAGTAATTAATTCGCTTTTTTTCACCTCTGCTTCTGAGCTCAGCTGAGCAGTCGCCGGGATTCCGATCCCGATTTCCGGCCACCGTAGACGCGGGCTCGCGGACGGCGAGCCATGGGTAGCTCGCTGTCCGATCGTCCGGTAATGGACCGAGTCCAAGACGTCGACAGCGCGCACTGTTCCCGCGCGCCTCAAGGAGTTGTCAGCAGCAGGAGGGGCCCAGCTGGGTCGAAGCCTACTGGGGACAGGGTTGTCCGAAAGGGAGCTCGTGCCCCGGTATGAAGGCTAGAAGGAACGGCGCGGGGTTTTTAGTCAGTAAGAGTCTGACACTGTCTCCCGCTCCACCCAAGAGCGGGTTTCGTCAAAAATAACTCCCTCTAGTTTTATTTACATTGTTTTTAATGTAGAAACTTAATTAAAAATTAAATTCGCGTTAATTAGGATAGCATTTTTTATACAGATTATGAAAAGTAAAAATAAAAAAAAATGAAAAACGCTGACAAAAATTTTACCATTTATTTATTTATTTATTTAATGATTTATGCACACAAAGTACAGAGGCGGACTTAATGCCTTAGGCATTGTGGGTTCCCTCGTAATGTACCTACTAGATCACCAAGTAGGTACAAGTTTGTGTGTCAATATCTGTGACATGTTGTATATGTTTTTTTTAGGTGGGTAAACATACAATGACTTCTCTCGCCCTTGGGGAGAGCGATAGGGTGCATCAGACTTTTACTGACTAAAACCCTACACTTGTCTAATCCTAGTTCATTCGTTGCCTTGTTTTCCAGGGCCGGGTTTTCCTTTCAGTAGGCTTCGACCCAGCCTCCTGGTCCCTACGGTTCGCTGACATCTTGAGAATGTTCTACTTATATGTTGCGGTAGGCTTCCGGTATAATTTGATCCAACTGAGTATCAGTACTCCACATAGAGTGACTGTTTATCTGACCTCCACAACCCAGAAACCGGGCAACACAATGCTACCAGTGATGTTTTTTATTTTGAGATGATAATTTACAATTTCCCCAGCGGGAGATATTATTTCGAGAGAGAGAGAGTGTTATACAGACTTAGGTAAATTCACCTAAGTTTTTTCAGTTACTTTTTTTTGTTCCAGAATCACGGTAAATTGACTCGAATGATGTGGTGTTAGATTTTCTGGTACCCAGCTACCCGTATCATACAGTCATGATGTCAGTCACGAATGTATAGGTACTTGCGGAACACGTGAAGCGTGTCTATGTTCTCATTTTTTTGAGGTGCAAAATCATCAGTTCATTTCTCCCACTCTAGGGTGGTGCGAGAGGGTATGTCAGACATTTACTGGCTAAAACTGACTTATGTTCCTTCCGCCCTATTGAGGCATCCTACTGGGCCCCTTCAGTTATTGATATCTCTTGTAAGCACGTCGAGCACTTCCCTTCGTTGACTCGGGCCTGGAACGGACAAGTGTGTCTGTGTGCGTACATTTTGCAATGAGTCAACCTTCTGTTCGAGTCTATTCAGTGTGAGTAGTTAGTTTCTTTAGGACAATATTACGGCAACACTTTAGGCACATCATTATCATTGTATTAAAGTATAATGTTTGTGTGGAAACCAACCAACCTGATAATGTTTTCACTAAGCCTGTTTTTGTTTTCAAATATTAGTATTACAAAATAATATTAGCTGTTTATTAGTCTCTTGTGTTTTAGACCCTTTCTACAGTTTTATTGAGTGGAAAAGGGACCGTTTATGTTTGTAAAACGAGGTTCGTTATTAATCTTACATAGGTAATTTACCTCTAAAACTGCTAATTTATAATTATGCCTTTAAGAGTACTTAACTAGCTTTTACCAGCGGCCTTGGCCGCGTAAAAGTCGAAAATTATTCTAAGGGAACATCTACCATAGTATTTATATTTTATTTCAAATAAACTATTTGCAGGCATTTCTGAATTGCCAAGAAGTCATTGTGTCAAATATGAAGCCAGCAAATTCCAAAACTCCAGGACATATGCGTTAAATCTCACCAAAATCCGTACAACCGTGTAGGCTTCAAAGAGTAAAGGTAGCACACACACATGTACACGTTGGGGTGTACCTGACAGGTGGCCTGCACAGTTATACCTGCTAGGTAAGCTTGTGTGGAAACCTGCACAGTTTTGCAAAATACGAGCTCCGGTTTACTTGTATAACTCAACAGTACCAGCAAACCCATCACCTACCCTAGAGTATATGACCACGTTAATAAACATATATAGTAAAGCTGTATGTATATACATATACAAACTTTCACCTGTATAATATTATAGTGTGATATCATATACGAATACAATAGCCCTGTTTTCAATAGAGAATTCTGGCTAAGATAATTTCATCCAAACGTTTGATCTAAGCCTAGGTCTGCTCCTAGATAGATAGTATTAACTATGTGTGTGTATCAATCATCATGATACGCTTGTCTAAACACTAGATACAGCAACAGTTATTAATCTTGTGTCTGCACATCTGCTCTACTCAATATGAAGCTTGTCAAAAATAGATTGCTGTTCTGTGAAATATTGGCATGTAGTTTGTTTGGTTATTTTAAGACAACAATTAGCATAGATTCTTAACTTTATTTCTGCAGTGGAAAATATTATAAAAACTAAACAATCCAGGAACGTGAATAAATATAAATAAACTACTAGCTTTTACCTGCGGCTTCGCCCACGTTTATTAATATACTTTACTCTTTCTCCCCCTTTAAAAAAAAAATAGCCTTTGTCCGTCTCCAGAATCCCAACTATATCTGTACCAAAATTCATCAAAATCGGTTTTGCCATTTAGGCGTGAAGACGTAACAAACAAACAAACTCACTTTCGCTTTTATAATTTTAGTAAGGATAAATAAAACATATTTAATTCAGACTAAAATAATGTCCATATTTTGGTAGTAATAAAGGTCTTAAAATCTATGTTAGTATTATTATTAGTAACAAGGGTCTTAAAAACTATAAATCCTTGTTCTTACAGGTTATAAAACGATACACACCACATCTGTCTGTACGTCTATTCGCCTTAAAATCAAAAACGTCTGAAAGGAAATTAATGCGCTTTTTATCAAAAGATAGACTGATTCATGGGGGAGAGGTTTAGATATTTAAGAGGGTCCTTCTGCACTCGCTTATCGTAAACATCGAAAATGGTTTAAAAGCTTGTTACTTCATTTAATGCAATCCAACGCGATGTTTGACGAAAAGGCAACGCAAAAAAGAGAGATAACGCCTGGAAACTATGTTGGTTTTCGGTAATTCCGAGATTTACTCGAAAATTTCACAAAATTTGCTCCAGGAAACAGCTGTTTTTTTTAAACCCTTAAAAGTTTTTGGAAAAAGTTGTCATCATTTATAATCTTAATAAAATTTGCAAGGTCTCTAGAGGATTACTTTTTTGACTTTTTTAATTTTTAGGGAAATTATGAAGTGTCAAAGTTCATACAAAATAGGAAATTTTTAGAGGTTTTTACTGGATTAGTTTTACACAAATTTAGAAATTGGTTTCTTTAGAAACCTAGATAATATCCACAAGATACTGTGTTTCCAAAATATCTAATGAAAAGTGTGTAATAACGTCATAATCAGTTATGAGCGGTTGTATGAAAAACCACCTTAAGTATACGTCCCCGCAAAATTAAAAAAGATTGTAATCTATCGCGAGAAATTGTAAACATTTTTTTTTCTAAGTGTTGAAACTAATGAATTTGAGTGTGATGTATTGTATAAAAAAACTATTTTTTATAATATATTGAGAAATTATAATCTGATAAATCAATCAATCGAAAATTGTAAAGATTTATAACATCTGTGCAAAGTTGGAATAGATCGCTAGTATAAAATGATTTAAAAAGCAACTAAGACATTTTATCAGAGTGCCAATAGCGTGTCGACTAAGTACCACTTTGGCGACCTCCATCTTAAGAATAAGCACTTAAACGAATGCCTAAAGAAGCTTTTGTATGATGAGGCCTTGAAACTGGCGGCTCTGAGAACTTGGCACCAAACTGCACTCCTAGCTGATACAGAGGCTAACCTAATTTTCCATCAAGAATAATCAGAAATATCATATTTTATGACCATAGTTTTGCTTTTTTACTGCAAGAGTTTTAATGAAAGCCTTGAGAAGGAACAGTGCGCGATATTATATTTTTTCCATGTTCAAACGCTTCTTATACTATATAATCTTAGATGGTACGGCCATATCATGAGACGGGACGAAGACCATGTAGTGAAAATCGCAGATAAACAGATAAACAAAAGTGGTAAAAATTGCATTTACAAGTCACAATACATTTAAAATAAAATGAAATATGTACTTAGTTGTGTAAAATTTTGCTACAATTAAGTAATAAAATAAATAAAATAATCAATCGATAACATTACATTACAATTGTTTTGTATTAAGCTTGCCAGAACAAAAGAGAGGTAGAGACCGCCCGTCATCGACCTGGTGGTCAAACATCGTAAGAGATCTTAAGAAAGCCCAATCGCCAAAACCGACAACCCAAGACAGATCAACCTGGCGCTGTAGAGTGAGGAGACCCGACCCCAGATAACGGGAACACGGATGGAAGAAGAAGTTCAAACGCTTTTTATAATATAACGTTCATAGATATCAAACGACAAATAAGCTTCGCAAGGAAAATAACATTGGAGAGGAGGGGAACGTAGGAAACAAACCGTGTAACCAAGAATTAAATCTGATAAGTCGTCGAGTATAAATCTTATAAGCGCGCACGATGCAAAATGTAGAGATCTTTTAACTGGGGCTATAATAAATCTTTTTGATAATGCATCAAAGACTGACAAAATAACACAAGGAGATAGTAATGCTCTTATAACGGTAAAGGAAAACATCGTGATGAAACTGAACATGTTTTAGCGAAAACGAAAACTTCAAAGACATGTGCCATCCATGTGTTACTTGATTATTTAATTTTGATTTTAATGTTTATTTTTACCAATTTTAATTTTATTATTAATTAGACATTGATTATTATTTTGTACATAATTATAAATTTTATTTTTTTACTATGTTGCTTTACAGGGTCCATAAATGTACCTTAGCTTAAAGCCTATCTATTGTAACATCTTTGATCACATTATGGTATGCAAATAAATGAATATAAATATGAACCCACTAACCCGCAATGGGCTCGCGTGGTGGATTCAAATCAAATCATATCAAATAATTAATTTGTATAAAACAGGTCGACAGATGTTACAAATAAGTATAGAGAAACACTGTATTATTATCTAATAAGGTGTGCAAACGTTATAGTCATTACATACATAATTATTACATTGCAAAATAAAATAAAATAAAACAATAGAAAGAAATACATGTCGAATTAAATAGCTTCAGAATACTACAAAAGGCAAAGGTTTAGAACTAAAAATAATATCAGATGAGTCACAAAATTTGTCTTAAACTTAACAGTCAAATGAATTAAGATATTGGTCCAGATAGTGACGTCAAATTAAATTACTTGTCATTGCATATCACACTTTTTTTTAAATCTTTTATTCAATATCACTAAATTATCTCTTCTCTAAGTCAATATCTATATTTTTATCCTGTTAGCACTCTTTGACATTATGGATTACGGCCCACCCTAGAGAAAGGAGGCTTGAGTCCCAGCAGTGGGAACATTAAAAGGCTGATTATGTATTTATATATAGGACTCTTTACAGGCTTCCCGAACAGGGGTCGCTAGGATATAATAATAATAAAAATAATCCACAACTATCACACAACGCCGTCTAGTCCCAAGCTAAGCAGAGCTTGTGTTATGGGTACTAGACCACTGATAAACATACTTATATATTTCTAAATATATACATAATATAGATAAATTACACCCAGACACAGAACAAATGATCATGCTCATCACATAAACATTTGGCCGCGGTGGGAATCGAACCCACGACCTCCGGCATAGCAGTCAGGGCCACTAACCACTAGACCAACAGGCCAGTCCAGGATATGTCTGCAATTCTCCCTATGGACGGAAAATGTTGCATTAAGTACCTGTTCTCTGCGAACGAAATGTAGTGGAACGAGTGAATACGTCGCCGTTCATAAATAAATAATTTCACACCCATGCACCCGTGCAGTTTTATAGACTGTTACAGCGTTGGTACTACTGAGAGGGAACGCCGCAACGCGAGCATTTGTGGAATTTAAAAGGGAAGACACGTTATTATGTAACTGACATCGTTCCTATATTTTAATATGTATATTTTTTGGAATACGTCGTTTTTTTTTTGTCGACGGGGAAAATCATCTTTGACGAAACCCGCTCTTGGGTGGAGCGGGAGACAGTATCAGACTCTTACTGACTAAAAACCCCGCGCCGTTCCTTCTAGCCTTCATACCTGGGCACGAGCTCCCTTTCGGACAACCCTGTCCCCAGTAGGCTTCGACCCAGCTGGGCCCCTCCTGCTGCTGACAACTCCTTGAGGCGCGCGGGAACAGTGCGCGCCGTCGACGTCTTGGACTCGGTCCATTACCGGACGATCGGACAGCGAGCTACCCATGGTTCGCCGTCCGCGAGCCCGCGTCTACGGTGGCCGGAAATCGGGATCGGAATCCCGGCGACGGCGGCGAGGGCGCCGTTGCCTGATGCGGTCGGCCTCCTCCTTTGCAAGCATTACTGCTTCGCAGAAGGAGGCGACCGCCTGCCATTCCTCCTCACTCCGGACCATGGCCTCGACCAGGGCCCGGTGCGAGAGGTCTCCGCCGCCGATCGCCCCCACGAGGGCACGGCGATGCTCCGCCCAGGCAGGGCACACCTCGACGGTGTGCTCCACCGTGTCCTCCGGGCGTTGCGCACAGTGGCGACACCCGGGCGTCTCTTCCGCTTGAATCCGATGCAGGAACCTCCCGAACTTGCCATGTGCGGTGAGGACCTGCGTCATGCAGAAGGTAAGGACGCCGTGAGGTCTTTCCAGCCACGCCTCAAAGAGGGGACTTACCGCCATATTGGAATACGTCGTGTATTTCTATTTAAAAAAAAGGTTAATCTATTTGGCCATGTGAAAACGGTGAAGGAAAACATCGTGAGGAAACCGGCATGTTCTAGAACCAAAAATTCGAAGGCATGTGACATTCACCAACACGCACTGAGCCCGCGTGGTGGATTACGGCTCATTCCCTCTCCTCGAGAGGAGACCTGAGTCCCAGCAGTGGGAACATTAAAAAGGCTGATAACGATGATGATGATGATTTCTGATATAGTTGAGGTTAGTACTTTGCATGCCAAATCTCAGGCAGAATGTATCTGGCTCACTATGTTTTCATAACATCTTTATTGTAACGTGTTTATTGTTCATTTTATTGTTATTTGATTTGAGGATTTCTCAAACTCTACTACTTAAACATCTATAAAAATTGGTATTTCAATAGGACTTCAGGTCATATTTACTCAATTAAAAAACCGGCCCTAATTCTCATCTTAACAATGCAAATGAATAGGTACTGTAACAAAAAAATATTACAACAATTTCAAACGGATAAAAGCTTTGTTCAATACCATTTTATTCGGCAGTCGAGGTAATCCCTAATGTGTGCTGGAACATAAACAAGTTATTTCGATTTCCGATACAGATTTCCGTACTGCAAAGAACTTAACTCACTCGTAATATATAATATACATTTCGCTTGCTTCATTTGTGCTTTATTAAGTGGAAACGGTGTTCGACGGCGCGGCATCGAGAATCAGAATCAGAGATTCTATCTCGCCATTTATGTGGCGAAAGATTACGCTGGTCGGTTCGAGGCGCCGACAACCCGACATTGCCGAACGCCCAATATTGACCGGCTATTTCACTCTTCACCTGCTCCGCCGAGAACATCCTCCTGTCAACGCCTGTCCTTTACCTTTCGGCATGAATAATAACGCCCTTTCCCACCGAAGGACACTTCGAAAAGAAAAAAAAACATTTACGGAAACCGTTATCATTTCCACGAAATTCTAATTTCCTTATGTCCCCAATGCTATAAAAGTCTATCCTACGGAAAATAGGATTGCCGGCCAAAGACTGGGGCGTTCCAAGATGGAGACGAACGCGACAAAATGAGATGTATTGCGAACAGAATAAATAGTAAATACTCTTTGGACAGACTACTTTATAGTCAGTAGTAGACGCGATAAAATTGTGATTATATAGTCTAGAGATTGAAACAGTGCCCGAGTGTGAAATAACTACAGTTGTAGCATTGTGTGTGACCTCAAGCGATTTGTGAAACTCACACAATAAGCACTAGTCACTGTCAATACGTGAGTTTAGAAGTAATTAGTCAGTCAATACCCCATGACCATAAATTCCGGGGTGCCATTAATTATATCGGGTACGATCGCACCGTAAAGTTGATGTTACTGACATAACGCTGTGTTGATTGAGTTTACACGTCTAGGCTGGCAAATGGGTTGTTTTGTTTACTTCTTGGTCTAAACACGTTAATATTGTAATATTCTAGGTTACTTTTTTATTGAAAGTGAAATTTTTTGATGGTGAAGCTTTCCCGACACTTTTATAGTCAACCTGAGCATGGTTTAAGAGCTTGTTGATTCATCCAACGTAATTTGATAAAGAGGCAACCCAAAAAAAGAAAGATAATGTCTGAGCAATCTGGTGGCATTCGGCAATTCCGTCATGCACTCGAATATTTGTCCTTACTAGATTAATTTTACACAAAATAATTTTATTTCAATAGAATCTTTAAGTCAAGAGTGAAAAGGTTGCTTCTAGGTAAGCGCGTTCCATCGTCGACCGCATCGTCGCCACCCTAGAGCGGGAGAAGGCATTGGATGATTTCGCACTTAAAAAAAATTAGTATACTAAACATGAAACAGCTTAGTACAGCACCAAGCCACCACTGCTCCTAGAAAGAAAAGTTTAGAATTTTAAAACTTTGATTACATTCTGGCTCCACAAAAATGATGAATAATTTAATTTGTACATTATACGTATTCAGTTTCTCATTGTATTAAACCGCTATAATTGCTGAAAATGTGAAACTATTTTGGATGTATTAAAATTTTAGTACAACCACAGGTCCTGCTGCGGATAAAATAATTACCGTCCATCATTATTTAAAACAGCTTTTCAGCAAACCGAATGATGTTTACAACCTCCCAAAAACATAATAATTTTTAGGATTATTCAAATATATGAAATGTAATTGGTTGCCATATTTACCCTGATGTTATTATAGGTATTAATTTATAAATCAATATATTTTGTAGATTAATAGCGTACTACACACACGTAGCGTAAAACACAGATTATTTATAGTGGTCAAAACAAACTAGTCAACTCCGTTGTCTATGGTTGTAAAGCGTAATACACACCTATGCTCGATACACACATGGCCTGACAGGGAAATTTGTTTTTGTATTTTTGTAATGTTTTGTGCGTCTGTTTAAGTAGAATAAACGTGTTTTCTTTCTTTCTTTTTTTCTTTTTACTAGCTTCTGCCAACGGCTTCGTTCGCGTGGATGTTGGTTATTGCAGACGCGAAGTCAAAGTCAAAGACGAATACTCTATTCAAAACAACATTAGAAAATGAAAACCTTTAATTACTATCCGTTCAACCAATTTTGACTTTTATTACGTTGGTGGCATTTTTGTTTCTTTTACGGTGGGCGGTTTTTATGGTTATATTAGAGGAAGTTTGAAAGTGGCGCCAGTGACTGAAAAGTTGAAAGGTAATCGGTTGTCTTGTTATGGTCATGTAAAGAGGAGGGATGAAGCGCATATTACTAAAACAGTTCTGAGTATACGTGTAGATGGATGGAGAGGGAGAGGAAGGCCGAAGAAAAGATGGATGGATTGTGTGAGGAGTGATATGAAAGAAAAGGGAGTTAATGATAGTTTGACGGGTGACAGGACAGAATGGAAGAAAAAAACGTGTTGCGCCGACCCCAAGTGACATGGGATAAGGGCAGGAAGAAGAGGTGGGCAAAAATCATCTTATAACAACCCCCGCTCTTGGGTGGAGCGGGAGATAGTGTCAGACTCTTACTGACTAAAAACCCACCCCGTTCCTTCTAGCCTTCAAACCAAGACTCGAGCTTCCTTTCGGATAACCCTGGCTGGTTCTGGCTGGTTGGTGGCATGACAAATGGCGGCTGCAGTAAATAGATCGTATTGTAACCACTTTTTTGCCATCCTTATGTCAACGAAATAGAAGTTAAAATCGGTTGAACAGACAGTAAAAAAGTCTTTTTAAATTTCTATTCTTAAGGCGAATAGGTTATAGTTGGGGTCATTATCAGAAGGCCATCATCACTGCTACACAGAATGCTCTATACTTATTTATTTATTTATTTTATAATTTATGTACACACAAAATACCAGAGGAGAAAACATATTATAATAAAACTATGTACAAAGCTGCTTATTTCACAAAGAAATTTCTTCCAGCAGACCTGCAAAAAGGAAAGATTAAAAGAGATGTAGACAGTAGTGTGCAGAAATACGTAAAGAAGAGACTATATATATATGTACCTATCTCCATAATTATTATTTGTTTGTTTTAGTAAACAGATGCAGTAAAGTTTTGCGTCTCTGTCGTTAATTACAACCATGCCCTCAGGAAATTCAACCTCAAACCAGTCGCTTGATTAGATATACCACGAGGAAAACAACTAAAAACTTCCCACACTTGTTTACATTTAAACTTTGTATCTATAATCCATTGGTTTAGGTAATTAACTAAACGTAAACAATCTTGTTATGTCTTTTTATTAAAAAACTAGCTTCTGCCTATAATTTTAAACAAGTACTTAATTTTCTTGCAGTTAATTTTTTAACACCTTATATAATACTAGCTGCTACCAGCGGCTTCGCCCGCGTGTTAGCAAAAAAATATTCCAAGGGAACATACTTCCGGGATAAAAAGTATCCTATGTCCTATTCCAGGACATGGTCTATCCGTGTACCAAGTTTCATCAAAATCGGTTTTGCCATTTAGGCGTGAAGACGTAACAAACAAACAAACTCACTTTCGCTTTTATAATATTAGTAAGGATTAGGGTTAATTCTCTTAACCCTTCAGATACCGTCAATTAGAGACACAATAGTAAGACAATAGATGCGCGGCCACCGGTGGTCATTGGGAATTCATGAATTAAAAATATACAACGAAATATATAATATATGTCTTTTATAGGTAAAAGACATACAATTTAAATTTAGTTAATTACCTAACATTGATTTAGGTACACCTAAAACTGTATACATAAAATTGTTAACATTTTTAGATAAATATTTTAGATAACTTTTAAATAAAAGACATGTCAAGATTGTTTACATTTAGTTATGTAGGTATCTAAAGTCTAAACCGATGGAGTTATAATACTGTTGGTTTTCACTTACTTCGAGTTTCAAACTTTTGCCAAACCCAATTTTTTCACGAAGTTTCCTACATTTTTTATGATATGTTTTGGTAATTTTCTGGATGGTCGCTTGAGCGCCTATTTCCTCTTGTTGGGTATCAAGAAGGATGTTCCAAACAGCACTTTAAGGGGAAAATGGGGCTGTTTATTACAGATACTTTTAAAAAGGGATTAGACGGCCATCCAGTGCATTAATTTGGGCCATAAACAGTTATTAATATTCTCTTTAATAATTTTAGCTATATATTTACGCAAAAGCCCAGGAAAAACTGTACCACACACTGGACAGTCCTGCAGGCCAAAAAGACCTTTATCGGCTTGCAAAAATAAGAGTTTACATGTGGATGGATGGAGGGGGAGAGGGAGGCCAATGAAAAGATGGATGGATTGTGTGAGAAGTGATATGAAAGAAAAGGGAGTTAGTGATAGTTTGACGAGTGACAGGGCAGAATAGAAAAAAAAAACGTGTGCAAGTTAAGCCCGGTTCACACGTGATCTCATAGGGCAACTAATTTTTGTTTAAATTTGTTATTATTTTTTGTTTCTTGAAAATTATTTGTGTGTCTACACGGGCAGAATAAACATGTTTTCTTTCTTTTCTTTCTTTCTTTGTTGTGCCGACCACAAATAAAACTGGACAATTGCAGGAAAATGATGATGAGCTTGGAGGCTAATAAAAATCCGGCTAAATGCGAGCTAGATTGGTGCACTCTGTTTTTAGTATTTGTTGTTATAGATTTATAGTTGCAACAAAAATACTCGCGCTAATAATCGCGGTTCATTCCTGGTGACTGTCCGACGGACCGCGGAGTGATAACAATAGGACCCCGTTTTTACCTTTTGGGTAAGGAATCCTAAAATAGAACTAAAAAAGAAATAATCATAGACAACAGAAAGCTAATTACAAGTCTTTAGGTACATATAGTATCAACCTGAATTTGAAATCTACACTTAATATTATAAAGAGGTAAAGTAATCTCTGAAATTACTGCTAAAATGTTTTCACCGACAAAAAGCTGCTTTATGCCTGAGTGACATAGGATATATTTTATATACACGGGCGGAGCCGCGGGCAAAGGCTAGTAAGAGCATAAACAGTCCTGGACACAAATATAAAACGCCTATTAACTTAATGACATCATTTCAATGGTCTCCTACCAGCTATTTACTAATGACCAACACAGCATTAACGACAAACGAACCAAAATTGACATTAAAAACACATTCCAAAATTAAAACAACATTTATCATTCGATCGTTTAGGCAACGATAGCATAAAATATCAAAAGGATATACCGAATGGGCACGGACACGCACAAAACATATATATATTCTAGCAGATGTATATATTCATGTACGTTTCGTCCATGACACATACATCCGTGCGTCCGACCCCAGCATCCGATGTTGATACAGATTGTGGCTATAACTGATGTCATGTTACATATCGAAGAGCAAACAAGGATTTGTAAGGCTTCTGCGAGCCTGGAAGATGTTACCTTAAGATAAGGATGAGATATTTTTGTAAAGGATGTTGAGAGAAATATGAAATATTATTAGAACTTCCTTTAACCTTAGACATTATGATGTGGATGTTATTATCAGGAATTCCGCACATTGACATCTATCTTCTATTTATGACTGGCTTGTTGGTCTACTGGTTAGTGAACTTGACTGCTATGCGTGAGGTCGTGGGTTCGTTTCCCCCCCAGGATAAACGTTTGTGCGATGAGCATAATCATATCATATATAAGTATGATTATCAGTTGTCTAGTAGCCTAACACAAGCTCTACTTAGCTTGGGACTAGACGGCGTTGAGTAATATTTGTGGAATATCATTATATTATTATTCCATTTATTTATTATATATACCTACATATTACATTTTTAAATATTTCTTTTAAAAAATAACATAAAATACATTTAAAAATATAAAAAATAGTAGCCTCGGCATCGGGAACAGGGTCCAAGCTACCGGTGGTCAGGCTCTTTAGAAAGGAATCGTCAAACAATACGAGCCTTGTCTAGGAGTACTGCCTGCTGGATCAAGCCCTTGATCCAACTGCCCAACGAGAGCCTCTATTTTATTATTATTTTTATACGTTTATTTATCTCAGGACCCTGAGGTCCTGGACCTTTGGGAGTCGTACGAGGGGCCGAAACCAACTCGAAGAGGCCTTTTTTGTGCGTTTAATGGAACGTGGTATCAACCGGTGACTATCCCTGTACGCGCTGTGCTAGTGCATCCAAGGACAACCCCTTATTATTATTATTTTTGTCATCAATAAAGTAAGATCACAAGTTAATCTTTGGCATTGACAGTCATCATAGGTACCTAATCGGAAACCAAAATTTTCACACCTGCCTCGCCACGTGATTCTGCCACGAATATTGCTTAAGTCAACCAATGACATATCTCGCTCTAGGGTGGAGCGAAAAGGAGTGTCTGACTTTTACTGACTAAAACCCATCTGTGTCCTTCATGTGCTCTTCCCTTTCAGAAATTTCTCGTGGCCATAGCAGTTATCAAGTCTGTTGGACTCCTACGGCTTAGCTAACATCTTTTTAAGGCCCACGTGGAACACTTACGCATCGTCGACGACTCGAATAATGTTGTGTGCGGAAAAACCTCACACTTTACTAGCGTTGAAAATTCCGAAAAAAAAACATTTGTTGTTTTTTCACATGTTGCATTGAAATTTTACGGCAAAAAATTTTTCGGAAAAATACGGGTATCTTTCGAATGTTTCGGTTAATTTCATGAAAAATGGACAAGTTTGATTGAAATTGAAAAAATATTATAGTGGGCGAAATACAAAAAAATATTACAAATTATTATTAAAAGAATACCAATTTTGTCTTGGAAAAACCAACACTGAAACTAGAGAAACTAAAACTAATAATGTTGTGTGCGGGAAAACCTCACACTAGACATTTTTGTCTGTACTCTCTAAACTGTAATTTGGTTATTACTAACAATAATCACACTATATTGTATCAAAAGTTTGTGTGTTTGTTTGATTGTTAGGAACTTCTTCTCGCTTGAACGGCTGAATGGATCCCGATGAAACTTGGTACACGGGTAGAACATCTCCTGGAATAGCACATTTGATATCATTTTTATCTCGGACTTATGTTCCCTAACGACTATTTTCTACCATCACGCAGGCGAAGCCACTGGCAGCAGCTAGTATATTATTATATAAATAACAAAAAGCATGTCTACCTATGTCCACCTACTTATGTTTTTTTTTTTTATTGATATAAACTATTGCTTGACTACGATCCTTTCTGATTATTAACCCTTCAGATACCGTCAATTAGAGACACAATAGTAAGACAATAGATGCGCGGCCACCGGTGGTCGCTTGGGGATTCATGAATTAACAGGCGCACTAGGTTATTAAAAGCCTATTCACTCTAGCCTTGAAGATACATAAATGATAATGTCCATTATATACTTTGGAGCCATTCCACTGATGTGGTTCAAACCCGTTTCCTTAGAAAGGCAAAAATAAACACGATGTATTTCTTTTTTAAACGCACATCGGATATCCGCTCACGCGCGCCTCAAGGAAAGGTTAGCAAAGATGTCGGAGCACAGCAGGGTCAAAGCCTTCTGGGGCCATGGGTTCCCTTCTGAAATGAAAACCCCGGGGCCTTGGAACGCTGGCAAAGAAGGAACCTATGAGTGGGTTTTAGTCATTAAAAGTCAGCCACAAAGATTTCTCGTCTAAAAAGAAAAGTCGGATATTGCTAGTGCCCTTTAAAAGTTTTTTTTTTTTTGACACAAATTCGAATGTGTTGTACACACACAGTAATACATTTCTAACTAATATTCGTACTTTTTGCTCGTGAACTAGTGTTCGGGAACGCGACACAATTTTTTTTTACAGGGCAACATTTCGTTCCGGATTAGTATTCTACAGCCAATGAAACTCGATCCTAAAATTTTGTGCCTCAAATATAAAGCTCGATAACTGAGTTTTATTTTTGAAAATAGAATTTTTGGCCTGAATTGTTGAACTGTAATTTGGCTTGTTATGAAAGAAACATGGATTACGGGTTCGTGATTTGAATAAAATAATTTTGGTTAAATGGTTTAGGTTTTTAGGGTTAGAGTACAACGTTATGTTTTAATTAATGAAGCGGACATTTTATTCCGGTTTTTTACTTTTTTTTCTTTTTGTATTAGCTCATTAGGTTATATAAAGTGATTTTTTCAAGAGGGCGTTGATAGCTGAATATACTACTCGTATGTAATAAAATTATGAGGAATATTAAAAAATACTTAAATGATTCTGGAGCTTTTTTTTTCTGGTAGGCAAAAATCATCCTATGACAACCCCCGCTCTTGGGTGGCGCGGGTGATAGTGTCAGACTCTTACTGACTAAAAACCCCACCCCGCTTTTTCAAGCCTTCATACCAGGGCTCGAGTTCCTTTCGGACAACCCTGGCCCCAGTAGGCTTCGACCCAGCTGAGCCCCTCCTGTTGCTGACAACTCCTTGAGGCGCGCGGGAACAGTGCGCGCCATCGACGTCTTGGGCTCGGTCCGGACAGTTACCGGACGGTTGGACAGCGAGCTACCCATGGCTCGCCGTCCGCGAGTCCGCATGATTCTGGGGCTCAATTTTGTTGAAAACCAAAACTGCATTATCTTTTTATATTATAATTCTACTATGCTTGTGTTTGTCACACATCTCCTAATCGGCTTGGCTGATTTGAATTTTTTTGTGTAGGTATATTTGAGTGGATCCTTAGATTGTTTGAAAATTCAAATGAAACCGGTAGATAACAATGCTCAGAATCTGAATCCGATATCCTGCATCGAAAAATCCAAGTTCTCCGCGCGATTTGAACATATACGACAGCCCGAAATCAACTATCGGGCAGTCGCCCACCTGTCTGGCCGGAGGATTTTACTTTTTCAACGGAGGTATATGGAACTTTACTCTATGTTCCACATACTTCTAAACTGGTGACCCTCGACAAAGAACGTCAGCACAGCCGACGTCATCATTATTTCCGCAAGCTTTCGAGCAACGAGCCGTACAGCCAGCACCCACGGCTAAGGGTATCCTGACCTCCAGTATGCTTACCTGGTCATACCTGGTCATCACCTCAGCCGCATCAGCGACTTTGGCTTAGCACACCGCACCTTCGGCCAGTCATATGAAGAGCCATGAAGAACCTCTCCTGGTTGACGCCAGCAATCAAGCCCTACGTCGCACAAGCACCGGTCCGATTCACTGGAGCCAGCAGCACTACTCCAATTCACTGGAGCCTGCAGTATCGTCCCGACTCACTGGGACAGTACCACCCCGACTCACTGGGGCATCATCCTGACTCACTGGGACATCATCACCCCGACTCACTGGGGCATTATCCCGACTCACTGGGATAGCAACACCCCGACTCACTAGGGTATCACCACAGACAGTTCCGACTCACCGAGAACTATGCGGCATCGGTTCCGATTCACTGGAACCAACCTAACACTGGCCTGGCACGCATCAAGAACCACCGATCTCCGATCCCTGGAGGAGAGTGATATAGCGATATCTATGACGCCACATAAGAACTACGAAGAAAATACAAAATCCAGCATCGCGCAATCAAAGTTCTCAGCGCGATTTGAACATATACAACAGTCCGAAATCAACTATCGGGCAGTGGCCCACCAGACTATAACTACTGGCCGGAGGATCCTCCCTTTTCAACGGAAGTATGTGGAACTTTACTCTCTGTTCCGCTTACCTCCAAAAGACCATGGGGATCGTCACCCACCACGAGGAAGCAAAACGACGCGACGCGACGGGTACCTATGGCGGGTGTTAGTGCACTTCTACGCCAGAAAAAATGCTGCACACTTTTCTGGCGTAGAATTGCACTAAGGACCTGGCATTACGCTGAACTGGACCTATTTGGCGCAGCCGTGAGTTACACAATGTGGTTTTATATCTCTCTGTCACTCAAAGGTTTGCTGGGAGAAAACTCATTGCTGAGTTAAGCTCACCTTTGTACGTGATCTGTCTGTATCTCCGTTTGTTATGTTATGTCGTTGTGTACAATAAAGAATAAAGAATTGTATTTAAGTTTTTATATTTATAATTATATTACTTCATTCTTCTCTGTGTACCATATAAATGCGTGTCTGTTTTTTTCTTTCTATACCGCGAGAGTGTGAAGCTAAGCTACGAAATTATTTGACCGTTTCAACTGATGCTAAGCTATAGCGGGGCGAGCAAGATATGCATTCGGTGTCAACTCGCGCCTACTGTAGGTATCCTGCTCGGCACATAGCTTATACCACGACCATACATAGCACACAGCCATAGCGAGATTCTAGAGCACGCATCCATAACACGCATCCATAGCACACATCCATAGCATCGCGCACACCACAGAATGGCACAAAGTGAATAAGTGCAGCGTGAAGTGTTACTAACATAGTCATTAGTTAGTTTTGTTTACTAACAATAAATTGTATTAATTTACTTTATATACATGCTAATTTGTTTGTATCTATGGGCCAGATGCCTGAAAATAAACGATTTTATTATTATTATAGCACGCATCCATAATATGCATCCATAGAGCGCAACCATAGCACGCAACCTTAGCACGCATCCATAGCACGCATCTATAGCACGCATCCATAGCACGCGTCCATAGCACGTGTTAGATTCGCCATTATGGATGACGTAGTTAAATTATGTATTTTAATATTTCACGAATATTGTTTGTTGTATTTTATACATTGGTAACATTTATGAAGTACAAATCAAATGTTGAAGTACCTACCAGAGCAAATGTTACCGTGTGTAAAACGCTAAAGTTATAAAAACTACGTATTGGTGATAATCCTGTAAATTATTACGTAATTATTGATGATCATTAAAATGTGTCTTGCATTTTGTATTACTACCTTAATGTAGTCGATTGTTTAAGTCGATTAGTACAGTACTGTCAGGCAATATTTATGTTGTAATAGTTTGTTACACTAGGGGTGAAAGTTACTTATTACGTCCCGAGAAGGAGTTGGCGGCCGAGCGCAGCGAGGTCGCTAATTCGAGGGACTAAATAAGTAACTTTAATCCCGAGGTAAGCACTGTGCTTTTGATTACGAATACAAGAAGATAGACCTAGTTTTTTTTTTAAATAATTCGACAGCTGTTAGTTGAAAGTAAAACTCCCTAGGGATGAAAAGTGTGATACTTTTCAGCCCGCTCCTCAGGCAACTTCAGACCTACTTTCAGAGTATGAGTAATGAAAAATTATTTAATTAATGTTATTCAGTTTTAAAGTTGCTTGACTATATAACAATTGTTATTAAAAGGCCATAAATGAAGTTGAAATTATGATTTATGATTTGTGGAAAATGACGGTATATTCAAGTAGTGTCAAACCCCTACCGGTCAACATTTATTATAAAAGGGGTGTATTCCTAGTGGAAAAAACCCACTTGTGATCCAGCTATAGACCGTTACTGACAGCCAAAGTTCATGTAAGTTATTTAACCCTTCAGATACCGTCAATTAGAGACACAATAGTAAGACAATAGATGCGCGGCCACCGGGTGTCGCTTGGGGATTCATGAATTAATACTAGCTTTCCGCCCGCGGCTTCGCCCGCGTGGACTACAGTTTATATCGCGCGGGCAGAGACCCGTGCTCAGCAGTGGAATTATAGATAGCCTATGTGTTATTCCAGTGTCTCTTCTACCTACCTACCAAATTTGATCTAAATCCGTTCAGTAGTTTTTGCGTGAAAGCGTAACAGACAGACAGAGTTACTTTCGCATTTATAATATTATTGTAGGGATAGTAGGGATGATATCTTAACTATTGTTAATAGTTGTGCTGATTTTGTGTATGTGTCTTAGTGTGGCTTTGTTTCTAATTATGCTTTATGGTATTAGAGAATACTTATCCACGTTATTTATCTTATTATTATGAAATGGCCCAAGACAGATAACATAAAATTACTTGTAGATGTTATTGTGATAACCATAATTAATGATGTTGTAAGATGTGTCTATAAAATACTATGTCCGAGCTTCCGAGGTGTTTCTTGGCCGTTCTTCACCTCGAAGACCTAGTTTCTGAACGAGGCAGTAGTTTATTCGAATAACTGACAAGCCTATTTGAAATAACTACTTAGTCTTGTCTTTTTGTGCTTTTCTTCATAAAACCCTTTCCCTACACACACAAATCATAGAAAATTTTGATACACAGTTAATAACCGTTATCCATCCTGACACCTTAGTAAGATATGGAGGTACATATAAATATATAAATCAATATATAGTTTTTCCTCTAGTCGATTCTAACACACTTATCTATAGCACACATCCATTGCACACATCTATAGCACGCATCCATAGCACGCATCTATATCACACCTTCATAGCACACATCCAGAGTACGCACTCGTTTCCATCAGTGATAAGCTACGAGTATAAGGACCAATGAATATGATCGATGGAAATAAAACGCATCCATAGCAACGTCTTATAGCACATCTCTTGTGGAAAAGCACCCTAGGAGGCGGGCCATGCGCCATAATGACTGGCAGACAATTTAGCAACTCACCTGACCTCAATGAAATTGTTTTATTTGAAACTATGGAGATATTTTATCCGCACTAATATTATAAAGTTTCATAGTTTGTTTTTTTTGTTTGTAGGAAATCTCTGAAAGTATTAGTCCGATATCTAAAACTTTTTCACCGATAGAAAGCTGCTTTATTTATTAGGCTTTTCAAATATAGTGCGTTATTACATTAAAACTTATACATTACTAACTTAACTCTAAGCGCCTCATCACTTATAGAAAGCACAGCATGCACTACATTATGCGTAGATAACGACATAACTAATTAATGAAATATATTAAAAACAATACATTAATTCATTAAACCTCAAGCGAACGCCAGCGTTCGTGCACCCATTGTCTTTCTATTGTGACTCTAATTATCACGGTTGTAGAGTTCAGAGTTGGAAAAAAATAATGAAAAGATTTAAATAAAATTAACAATAAAATGATTTTTGTTAAAATTAAATTGCACAGATTGAATTAAATTTTATTAAATTGAATTAATTTTGATTACAAGAAATTAAATTTGATTACAAAAAATTAAAGTTGATTACAAAAAAATAAATTTGATTACAATAAATAAAATTCCTGAGTGATAAGAGCGAAGCTACGGGCAAAAGTTACTTTAAAACAATTTCCTAATCGACGCACGATTTAGAAACTCGCTTTTTTAAATGAATCTATGGAAATTTAATGGAAGGTTAAAGGGCATTGTCATCCATCGTGTGGGTGTAAAACGATGTGACATGGAAATATCGGCGGGTTTGGGGTGGGCCATCCACCACATTGACTGGGAGACAGACGATTTAGCAAGTAACCTGACCTCGAGTAAATTGTTTTATTTAACGCCATGAAATTTACTTCAAATCAAAATTAGTTTACCTCAGAAAAAATGGATAAATAAATGAATTTCTGATCGACACTCCATTTAGGAACTCACCTGAGTTTATTTTAAACCTTTTAAACTTTGGAGAAATATTGGACGTAAATGAATTTCGTCCAATTTTTCTAAAGCAAACTTATTTCGTTAAACTTGACTAATTTAAACTTGAATATATCGAGCGTCGAATGAAAAATAAAATAAACAGCCGAATCGAAAATTTTCAATAGAAACACGTGTTTATTTTTTTTACAAGTTTTTATTTTGTCCCGATGTTTGTCTGTAATCAAATTTGGCAAATTAAATTTGATCCACTTCCCGGTTACCGATTGAGCTGCTATTTTGCATGCATGTGTAAATCAGATGACAATGCAAAATTATTATGACATGGAGATGATCTGATGATGGCAATGGAAGGTGTCCATAGGAACTCGATAGTTAAACGACACAACCCCGTTGAGTTTGGGCTCGTATGATTTGCTCGGCGCTATAAAAGCTTACCACGAAATGATTTTCATTGAAAACTTGTTATGTCTACTTCATATCATGTCAACGCATAATAAAAGAGATGATGGCTTAGTGATCATGTATTTATCTATAGGCAACAGAATACAGTATCAATGAACAAAAAAGACCCTTTTCTTAATTTATTACCTTATCCACGATCATTTGTTCCCTTCCTTACATTTTCGTTTCAATGAAAATCTTTAAATCCTGCTATTTCAAACCGGAAGACGAGCATAAAGATAAGTAAGAGCAATCTCTCTAAACTGTCTCCAAGCCCGAAGTATTGAGCATTGTAAAAGGGTTTTATTTTGAAGCATCAGTGAATCTGTACAATACTAAACGAGGAAGGAAAAGAGCTGGATTTGCTCCAACAGTAAACGAAACGATCGAATAATAAATTAGCTAGTATTGGAGTATTGTGTAAAAAAGAAGATAGCAGAATTGTTCGCGATTCCCCTAAACCTTTTACATCAATACAACAAGTGTGCCAAGCAAGACTACAAAGTACAAACGCGAACCGAAACCTTTCTACAACGTGTAACGTTAAATGCGCAAAACATCAGATACCCCTGATGATTTTTAATTTAATTGACCTAATTCTGTGAGAAAAAAAAAACTTTTACAAAAATTTAAAGGTCTTATGTACAATTTCAGTTTGTTTAAAAATAATATCTGCATTGAACTTTTATCATCCCGAGTATGAAAAAAATTAATTGGACTACAACTATTTGTGTTTGTTACCTATTTGGGCAGGTTTGTGTTGTGTATTAATATAAAGTGGGTAGAAGAATATGTGCGCGTGCCGCGCTTTGTAACTTTATTACGACGTCAGTCCAATATAGGCTGGAGTTGAATGCACGTCTTTTATTTATCAGTGGCGACGAGGATTATGGACTATATATCCAAAAGTACAAATAATTAGAGAACTTATTAAGCAGTGTGTAGTGTGGTTGAAACAGAATGTCAGTGGGAAAAGTGCGCGAATTTGACATTAAAAACGGCAATTGGTCAGCGTATGTCGACCGCATTGAAATGTATTTCGTTGCGAACAAAATAACGGACGATTTGAAATTGCCAACACTCATAGCATTGATCGGTGAACAAGCTTACGAACTGTTAGCAACGTTGGCGAGTCCAAAAAAAACCGTCAAACCTCTCGTAAACGATAGCGGAATACTTGGCGGATCTTAAAAAGATGTCTCGCTATTGTGAGTTCAAGACCACCCTAGAGGAGAACTTAAGGGATCAGTTCGTGTGTGGATTGCGGAGTGAGTTCATTCGCCAAAGATTATTCGCAGAAGATAGTCTGGACTACAGGAAGGCACTGACTTTAGCCAATACTCTGGAGGCAGCCGAGCGGGATGCCGGGGCCGTAGAGGGATCGCGGGAACAAGTGTCGGAACGAGAACTTGGCGAGAACATACACAAATTGGGTATGGGAAAATGTTCAGCGTGCGGCGATGATAGTCATCAGAAATATAACTGCAAGTATAAGGATTTCGAGTGCAGTTATTGTCGAAAATTGGGACATTTGCGAAGGGCATGCCTAAAAAAAGAATACGATCTACGGATTTCAAATTCAAACGTCAACGGTCCGCGGGAAAGGACAAACAGAGGTCGAGCGGTCGGTCCAAGTCGCGGCAGAGGCGCGAGGCGGGGCGGAGCTGCGGAGCGGGGTGCGCGGGGGCGCAACCGTGCCAACGAGCGGGCTTCGAACGCTGCCGGTGCGGCGTACTGGCTGAGCGAGCCAGCTAGGCCAGCGGGAGCCTCAGTGGAAGATGGCGACGTGTATGAAGACGACGACAATCAAGCTATGTACCAAATGTCATTAACGAATTATAAACCGGTGTGTATGACACTTACTGTAAATAACAAATTGTTAGATATGGAAGTAGATACAGGATCAGCGTTATCCTGCATAAGCAAATCGACATATATAAACCAATTTAAAGATTTAAAGTTAAAACCATGCACATTAAAATTAAAGTTTTATGATGGTTCAGTTATTCAACCTATAGGGTTCTTAGAGACCTATGTCAAATGTAAGAATAATATAAAAAAGTTAGATTTATATGTTATCAATAAAGGTACCACAAGTTTGTTAGGTAGACAGTGGTTGTCAGAATTAAATATCGAATTACCTAAATTTACTAAGTGTAATACTATTAATAACATTGTCGTTTGCAAAAATAAAATGCTTAACAATATTATATCCAGACATGAGCGGCTTTTCGACGGCACATTGGGCAAATACACGGGTGAAGAGGTGAAGCTGTACGTGCGGGATGGAGCCGAGCCAATCTACTGTCGCGCGCGCCCGATACCGTACGCACTGCTCGCGCGGGTGGACGCCGAGCTGGATGCCATGCTGCGCGCCGGCGTCATCGAGCCCGTTGACCGGGCCGACTGGGCCACGCCGCTAGTCATAGCGAGGAAGGCGGACGGTGGGATACGTATATGTGCGGATTACAAGGTAACCCTTAACAAGGCATTATTGGTCGATAGGTACCCAGTTCCAAAAGTTGAAGATTTATTCAGTAACTTGTCCGGTAACCATTACTTTACGAAGTTGGACTTGTCACAGGCATATAATCAATTGGTTTTAAATGAAACTTCAAGGAATTATACAATAATAAATACGCATAGGGGACTATTTAAATATAACCGTCTCGTGTACGGTCTTTCTTCCAGTCCGGGAATTTTTCAGAAGTTTATGATGAATCTCTTTAAAAATGTCAAGGACGTAGTCATTTTCTATGATGATATTTTAATAAAAAGTAAGTCGGTAGAATCACATTTAAAAAGTGTAGAAAACGTTTTTAACATTTTAGAAAAAAACGGGTTAAAGATTAGAAAAGAAAAGTGTGAGTTTATGGCTGGGCAAGTAAACTATTTAGGATTCATCATAGACAAAGATGGGGTACGTGTTAATCCGGAAAAAGTTAAACCAATATTATCTATGCCTCATCCAACCAATGTCTCTGAGCTAAAATCGTTCCTGGGCATGGTAAATTTTTATGGAAAATTTATTAAAAACTTGAGTACACATACCGCACCATTTTATGAATTGCTCAAAAAAGGAAAACATTGGATATGGACTAACACACACAGATTGGGTTTTAATAAAATTAAAAATCTTTTATGTAGCACCTCGGTACTGACGCACTTTGACATGTCTCTGGAGAGCATAGTGACATGCGACGCCAGCTCGCGCGGCCTGGGCGCGGTGCTGGCGCAGCGCGCGCGGGACGGCAGCGAGCGCGTGGTGGCGTACGCGTCGCGAGCGTTAACGGGTGCGGAGTTGCACTATAGCCAAATTCATAAAGAAGCACTCGCTATCATTTTTGCAGTAGACAAGTTTCACCAATATGTGTATGGTAGGAAGTTTACTTTGCGGACCGATCATAAGCCGCTCGTCACCATATTTGGGCCAAATGCGGGGATTCCTAACACTGCGGCTAGTCGTTTACAGCGGTGGGCTATCAAGCTATCAGCTTACGATTTTAATATCGAGTATATTCGTACGGATAAAAACACGGCCGACGTTTTGTCGAGGCTTATTAGTAAACATAAGGAAGCGTCCACAAACGAAGAATTAAGTACACCGGAACAAACGTACTTACATTTTGCGGCGGAAGCGTTGTTGCTAGATTATCAAATACTAAAAAAAGAAACGGCAAGTGATAATATACTAAGCAGAATAACTAGATACATCAACGACGGTTGGCCGGCCGATGTAGAAATAAAAGAATTAAAACCGTATTTTAATAGAAGAAAAGATCTTTATATTGAATTAGGATGTATAATGTGGGGACATCGGGTAGTCATCCCTAGTTCATGTAGAAGTAAAGTAATAGAAGAACTTCATGAAAGTCACATGGGTATAGTAAAAACAAAGTCGCTGGCGCGTAGCTATGTGTGGTGGCCCGGCGTGGACGAGGCCGTAGAGGCAGCGTGCCGCGCGTGCGCTGTGTGTGCCGCGGTGGCGGACGCGCCGCCCGCGCACGCGCCCTGCGCATGGCCATGGCCTGACCGCCCGTGGACCAGGATTCATTTAGATTTCTTAGGGCCGATTGCTGGCAACACTTACCTGATAGTAGTGGACGCACATTCCAAGTGGATAGAGGCCATTAAAATGAATAGCACCACAGCACAAGCAGTAATAAAAGAATTACGTGATATGTGGGCGAGATTAGGCTTACCAAAACAGGTAGTTAGTGACAATGGACCTCCATTTTTTAGCGCGGAATTCAAACGTTTCTTAAATAACAATGGTATCGAACATGTTTTCTCAGCCCCATATCATCCAGCTTCAAATGGAGCAGCTGAAAATGCCGTCAAATTATGCAAACGGAATATTAAAAAGGCTATAAAATCTAAAACTGATATTCATGCCGCGATGTGTCGATTTCTATTAGCGTATAGAAACACACAGCACTACGCAACCGGGGAAAGCCCCGCAAAAATGTTGTTAGGACGTAACTTACGCATGCGTCTGGATTGCTTGAAACCAGACCAAAAGAAATTAGTAACAACGCGACAGAAGCAGGCAGAAGCAGTAGCTGGGGGTGCGGTTAGGCATTTCAAATCAGGGGACAGGGTATGGTGCAGAGATTACCGTAGCGAGGATAAGTGGTTAGCAGGAACAGTTATAGGCAGAAGGGGGAGTACAGATTATAATGTTGAATCGACCAATGGAACTGTGGTACATAGGCACATTGACCAATTAAAGTTAAGATTATTGTCTGAGGTAACTGAAAAGGCTGAAAGAACACGAAATATAATCGAATGTGCTGACCGTCGACCAGTTCTGCCTGTTAAGCGGTCTCGCCCTTCGCTGGTTTTCCCAACAAGTCCCAAGGAGCGGGACGACAGTGCGGGGTCGGCTGAGGTGAGCGCATCGAGCCCGGGGACATCGGACCCATCCCGTACGCAAACAGAACCAGATAAAAATGTATCAGTAGCGCCCGATATAACTAGTGACGTGCCCGATGTGCCGGAGACAGTTAGTCATGGCCCTAGTGTACCAAATATCAATGCATCTCCTGGTAAAATAAGGCGGATACGCAAGCCGGTAAAAAGATACTGCATCGATGACTATTAGACTTAGATATTAATTGTAAAATGTATTCTTACTGTTTCTGTAATATCCAAGTAACTTTGTGAATAAGTATGTCATTTTATTATGTTATAATTTAAGGGTGAAGGTGTTGTGTATTAATATAAAGTGGGTAGAAGAATATGTGCGCGTGCCGCGCTTTGTAACTTTATTACGACGTCAGTCCAATATAGGCTTGAGTTGAATGCACGTCTTTTATTTATCAGTTTGCACATATGATGGCTTGATATATTCATAAATAAACAGGGCGACATTTTTAATGAAGATTTTTGAAAAATGTAACCTAGGTATATTAAAAAGTGGTTTAATTGGTTCTGCTCGTTATTCTGATCAAACTATTTTCAGGTTTTGCGCATTTAACTTCGAGAAATGTTTCAGTGTTACAACTTACTCCCCAGATAATACCCGGAGGAAATAGTTTTAAATAAGCTGCTACTAAATGTAGCTACTCCATTAAAAACTCAGAGCTGAATTAATATTCCAGGAATTTACGATTTCGCTGCCGGCTCTTTCGAGAGTTAGAATATACAGTGTATTTCTATTTATATAAGAACGTAGTCGGTAATCCCTTGCGGTAGGGATGGCGTTTGCGAGGCCGCATTTGGTTCAATTGCGCCATGTTTCCCCGATCCGTCACGCTGACACCTCGGCGTCACGTTGGGACCACATCCATCGCGGAACGTGTTCCAATCAGACTAACACAGCTGACTACATTATATTTGTTCCTCAGCTCATAGTGACGATATGCATCCGCATGTTTCGCAAACATTTAATTTGTCGATTGAAATACGCGCAGCATTGCCAAAGTTTGCTCTTGACAAATAAGCATTTGGGTACAAATGAACCGAGTATGATTGTTACTCTTGCTACACGAATTCCGCTTTTCCGATCACAGTTTCCACTCATAATAGATTTTCTCGGAATACTCTTTCATAAATATGAGCTTATTTATTTACTCTCTAGTTAGGTGAATTCAAAAATAATGAGCCTCGGTTTGTTACACAAGCTCTCGAGGGACAGCTAGTGACAATATTTTACATTAAATATGAATTCCGTTCTCAACATAAATGAAACTAATTAAATCGCAGTGTGACAGACGTAAATTAAATAGACATTCTGTGCGCACCGTGAAGGGGCGGGAAGTAAGCAGGAAAGGGATTTGTAGCCGCGTGGGCTGTCGGGAGGCATAGGGCGATTCGCCACCGTCATGCAGGTTTGCTGACGATGAGCAATGGGTAGTTCGCCGTCCGGCCGTCCCAGTAATGACCGAACCCGAGTCGACAGAGCGTACCTACTGTTCCGTACTGTTACAGTCACGCGTCTTAAAAAGATGACAGCAAAACCGAATGGGGCCCAGTAAGGCCTATGAATGCTAGGGCAATTTTTTTTTTACATAGGCCTTAAATCGCAAATGGTAACTGAAGGACACAGGTGGTTTAGTCAGTAAAAGTCTGACACGGCTCTTTCCACACTAGAGCGGCAGAAATCAACTGAAAACCCATCACAAAGTTAACTAAGTACCTACTTTACGTGTGTGTCGTGGTCGGAATTAGCAGTTGTATCAACAGGGATAAGCTCAGGTATCAGACTATGGAATATAAGCGAAATTGTGTTCATAAATGAAAATGAGGTGGGATATGAAGGTATTTGTCTCGCACGTGACAATGTCGCCGCGCAGTCGTTACATGTCCGTGTCTCTTGTTTATGTTAGTGCACTCAAATATGCGGACGACTCATCCCACTGAACATGTGTTACATGGCTGTGCACGAAGTTATTTAAATTTGTACATATTTATCGGCTCATTTTCAGTTTTTAGTGTCCAGTTTGTCATTTGTAAATTCTTGCTTTCTCTTTTGGACTGAATTCTTTTGGGATTATCTCTGAATGAAATGTGTTATGTTTATTAATTTCACTAGTATATCACAGTAATGCTTAAAAGGCGAAAGCTTGTGAGTGTGTGTGAGTATGTATTTGTTATTTGTTCACGCTCGAATGTTTTTTTTTTTTAATATAATCTGTGTCATGGGTGTGCTCACAAACATATAAACTGTCATACACAACACTCAGACCCAGAACACCTATCTGCGGGCCATACAAATATTTGTTCAGTGCTTGAATCGAACTAGCGATCTGTAGCGCAGCAGCCAATCGCTCAACAGCTGTGCCACACGTGCCGTGGTTGAACGGGTTTCGATGAAATTTGTAATAGTATATCCTGGAATAGTACATAGAATACTTTTTATTTCAACAGTATGCTCTCTTCGGTCAAGTTTCTTCAGTACCGCGGGTGAATCTACTGGTAGCAAATAGTTTCTCAGATTCATAAAGGTTGTCTTTCAAAATTAAAACAATTATCAAGTTTTAACAGATGACAGGCTAAAAGCAACCCAGTGGAATGAATTCATTATGATAAATAATACGATTAGGTATAATTATTATCATCAATATTCAAAACGGGGCTCGAACCAATCAATGATTCCCTGAGCCCTCATTCGGAATGTAGATTGTGTGTTGGAGTCGCTGTAAGGCGATTATCACACTGCCACGCACTACACAGCGTAGCGCATGAATGCGTGTTTTAACGTTGCTTGTAAGTATCTCCGTTTGTATAGAAAACACGCACAGTCCAACACATCGAAACTGCATCCACGCGCGTTCATGCAGATCACGCGCCTACAACCGGAGAAACATGCGCTCACGCGCGTGGGTGTGGGGTGACACGCAAGGTATGGCACACACTGACCCAGCTGGGTCGAAGGGCCCAGCTGGGTCGAAGCCTACTGGGGACAGGGTTGTCCGAAAGGGAGCTGGAACGGCGCGGGGTTTTTAGTCAGTAAGAGTCTGACACTATCTCCCGTTCCACCCAAGAGCGGGTTTTGTCAAAGATGATTTTCCCCGTCGACAAAAAAAAAAGGTATGGCACACGGAATTTTGTAGTGCCGTGCGTGATTTTGAATGAAATGAGTCAGAGCCTACGTGAATTTACAAAACGCACCTACGCGCGTGAGTGCGTAAAAAACCCGCACGTTGATGCGTATCTGCACTCCCGCAAGTACGCGCGTGGGTGCATTGACACGCAACATGCAGCGCGATGCGTGGCAGTGTGATAATCGCTTAATCTACCAAACCCAGAGCCGGTAGTTATGGTCCTTATCTGCACTAATGTAGGTCATTAATTGCACAATGGTATAATCATGTTGACATGCCCTTTAACATGTCTCTTGGTATCTGATCAATATTGAACCCAGACGGTATGTGTTAAAATGTTGTGTGGGAAAACATCCAATGACATCTCTCACTATAGGCCGGTGTGCGTGTCAGACTTTTACTGACTAAAACCACTCTTATGCACACATTCTTTGCCTTGCGTTCTAGGACCCCAGGTTTAAATCAAATCATTTGCTTAATACAGGTAGACAGATGTTACAGTTTAATATTATAGAGAACGCTGCGTTATTTACCTTAGAAGGTGTGCACATATTGTGCTTATTATTTTTAATATTGCTATATACATAATTATTAACTTTACATTGCAAAATACAAAAATAAATATATGTAAAGTTAGGTACCTTTAGGAAGCCAACTCATGGCCCCAGTTGGCTTCGGCAACCGTGTGGTAAAGTTAAAATAATCACATTGAATTTTGTTTTCACATAATTATTATATTTACAGCTAACTATGTCTTTGACATTAAAGTGTTAATCGTCCTCTTCTGTGTAAGGCAACTGATAATTATCAATTCCAATCATTCCAAATGTCAGCCATAAACGGGCTCCTCGATACAATACGTGTAATTCCCATCGCGTCTTTCTTCACGTCTCCGTAATTATCTCATGTCATCGCGATAATTACTGGCCATCTCGCAGATAAGTGTGCAATCAAGAATCACGCAATGATAAGGAAAAAAAGTGGCCAAGTGCGAGTCGGACTCGCACACGAAGGGTTTTGTACGTATCTGCAGCCTTACTTATAGTATATGCGAATCCTGAAACACCAGTCTAGTATTTTTATGTGAAAAAAACTGTGTATAAAATTTCATAACTGTATCATGAAAAATCACAAAGTTATAAGCTTGTTATAATAGCAAAAACTATGTATTTTTGATTATACTGGTGATTGAGGGGTGATTTTGCACTTGCACCCAGCTGTTTACTAGCGTCTCATGCCCGCTATGACCTACCGTGACCTGTGTTGTACTTATTGTCGGTGGTGTCCAACTTTTTAAATATTTTTGTAAAAAAATATAACAAGGTGTAAAAGAACCAACTATATTCAGTTTTTACATATACTAAAAATGATATTATATAGGCAAACCATCACATTTACTAGATGGGATGTCGCCTAAAATATTTATTTTATTTAAAATTTATTATTTACTAGTTGCTCCCAGCGGCTTCGCCCGCGTGATAGCAGAAAATCATCCCAAGAAAACATGGGATAAAAAGTATCCTATATCCTATTCCATGACATGGTCTATCAGTGTACCAAGTTTTATCAAAATCGGTTTTGCCATTTAGGCATGAAGACGTCACAAATAAACAAACAAGCTCACTTTCGCTTTTATAATATTAGTAAGGATTTTTAAAGTAAATATACAACTAAATATTCTGTGAATATTTCATGCGTCTACCCTGTTGCCGTTTTAATATTTAGTAAAAAACGGCAAAAAAATAAAATAAACACGTTTGTTGTATTTCCGCTCCTCTTAAATATTTATTTTATTTGGTTTTTATTATTTGTAACTCAAATACGTACCTATATGTGAAAATTTGAAACTTGCTTTCACGGATCATGAGATACAGCCATAGTGACAGATAGATGGACAGTGCAGTCGTAGTAATAGGGTTCCGTTTTTACCCTTTGGGTAAGGAACCTTAATGAGAAATTCTTTCATAACAAATCTCTTTGCTAACACTCGTTTAATTTAATTAAATACAAAGTTATAAAGTGCAACAATAACAGTGACTAAAGTAGATGCCAGATAACCGTGGAATAACGGTCATTGACCCTCCTACATTTGTTGACATTCTTAATTTAAAAAACGGAAATAAAGACATAAAGCTGTCTTGAATCGACATGTACCGTGATCCTTTACATGTTCTAGTCAACATTTCAGCTGGCAGACGTCCACTGTCGGACATAGGCCTCCCCCAAGTGCCGCCACAATGATCGATCCTGTGTCCTTCACCAGGTCATCGGTCCACCGTGTAGGAGGCCTTCCGACTCTGCGTCTTTCAGTACGCGGTCGCCACTCCAGAACCTTTCGACCCCAACGGCCATCTGTTCTGCGAGCAATGTGCCCTGCCCATTGTCACTTAAGTTTGGCGATTCTTCGTGCTATGTCGGCAACCTTGGTTCTCCTGCGGATATCTTTATGTTCTAGTAATGAAAAGCAATTCATTGTTTGTTTTTCGGGTACCTACGCTTAGATATTAGGAAAAGGTCAATGTACTTTATTCCACGGTTATCTGGCGCCAACTATAGATAGTTATACTGAGGAGCTTTTTGTTAATTAACAGGTTCAAAAACCTCTGCTAAGTCAGATGATACTTAACTGCAATTAGGGTTACCAGCTCGATTTGAGTTTACTTAGCATCCAGGGCTGGTACGATACTCATTTGAATGTAAATTAGAACAGAATACTGTAAGTTCCATCTTTATACAAGTCCATTACCGCCAGGGTAACTTTTGGTGGACGTTCAGAGTTTCTTACAAATTATTAATGGTGGGTTCCGCGTTGACTTGCGGTTAACAAACAACGATTAGCTCTAAATAGCTACTTTTGTTCTCAAGCGTGGCTAAAAGATCCATTAAAAATTTCCCTTCAAAATATTCTCTGAAGTTGTGAACTTAAGTTGGTGAGAGTTTTGTTCCTATAGGGATGTATCAAGTTAAAACGAATTTGTGTTCAGTGAAAATTATATTTCCGGTATTAAGTATCAAATTCGTAAAGTTCAAAACGCGACTGTGGCGTCCCTAATAACACAAAGGGACATAATCCTGGCAGTGTCTTTTGATCATAATTCCCGTCTTTAATGAAACCCGTCGAAATAACGAGTTAATGAAGTTTTAGTGCATTAGCGACCAGTGGCGTAGCCAGATGAAAAACAGCCCTGGGCATAAAAAAGCTGGGACACTCTTTTTTCGGCGAGAAATAATCAAATAACTTCTTTGGCTTTAGAAAGAGCAGGAGGAAATGTCAGAGTTTTACTGATTACAACCTATCTATATATTATAACCCTATCTTATTTAGATTTTGAAGGTAGGAGAATTTTTAGCTAGTTCAATAAGTTTGTTAATCTGGTTTGGGGCCCCCCGAACTTAGGGGCCCTGGGGCACTGCCCTTCCTAAACCTTTAGTAGCTACGCCAGTGTTAGCGAGCAAGTTTAATAACACGAACACCTCACTTCGAGGTGTCGTGCTCGCCGAATCTACCGTTTATAGAATTTAAACTTTAGATTATCAATTTAACCTCTGCACTGTTTTCATTTAAACCGTTACAAACTTAAATAAGCAGTTTATTTATAGATTGAATGTAATTGCTTTCTAAGAAAGTGTTCAATTGATTTTCCTTTCCAGTAAATTGATTTTGGAAGTTCCGTTTGAAGTGAATTGTAATAATTGAAGCGAATCATTTCTCTTTTTATCAGTTTTTGAAGTGAAGTGGAAATTTGTTTTGTGGTTGACTGGTTTTTTATGTTCTTGGCATGATTATCCTCGTCTATTTTTTATTTTACATACTTTTAAATATTTCTTAACCCTGACCCAGCGTATCTAAGCTTCTGGTGGTTAGGGTACCAGAAAAAGGAACCAACCTCTTCATGATACGTTTGTATCAAGCCCTTGATTCAAACGTGCAACGACTGCTTCGAAAGACGACAATCGGAAGATCGATACGAGACCACATCCCACATGCCAACAACCTCGTGTGCTAAGTTGAGATATTTCATTTGTTTCGCTTTCTCAGCTTTCACGAACTTTATTATTATTACTAGCTCATATAGTCCCACTGCTGGCCTCTCTCCATTCCTTCCAACGATCACGTTTTACCCTTCTTTTTCCCAATTCTTAAGAAAGAAATTCAAGACACTCATCTACTTCGTGGTCTACTGCGGCCTAGGATTATTGTATCTGGACACCAATCCGGGCCCACGGCTGGTCAGGTAAGCGGCTAACATGTCCTGCCCGGTCCCGTTTTAGGCATGTTGCCCAAGAGCGGGGGTTGTCATTAGATGATTTTCCTCTCCACAAAAAACTTGATATGTTAATATTCCACTATCTCAATATCATAAATTAACACTAACGTTTTGACAGCAAATAATTGGTTAAAGAAAGATCTTTAACCAATACATTTTCACAATATTTATGAAGGACCATGTGTGTAAACAAAGTCGACAGCAGCACCCGTGTATGCTCGTTATCATGCATTTGCAAACACCATTATTGAGATCATGTTAACGATGCGTACGAGATCATACAAACACCGCTTCTATAACGTGCCCCCAAATATTCTAGCAAAATTGAAACCACCACCCAAAATAATCTACAGTATTACTGTAGATTATTTTTTAAGTACAGTTCTCGGTTTGGATGCTAAATCCTTTAAGCTTTGTCTCCGCATGAATAGTTCATTTGTTTACCAATAGAACATTGGAGTACACATTCCATATTTTGGTAGTATTTGGTAGTAAAATCAAGTCAACTTTCTCGGCAAAATTTGCTAGGGCAGTCAACACTACAATGCAGCTCCATTTTACCGAGACCGCGCCTGTTTCAATGATTCTACATGTTGTCCAGTTGCGCAGACACGTGAGATACAAAACTACACCAAATGTACATCACAATTTCCACTAGGAATCAATTCGCGAGTAATTAAAACCGTCACTAAACTTCGCTCGCAGAAATCCCGCCAAAAAACACTCTAATACTATAAATATTAAAAATACACACCGACTAAACATAGCCGGGAATAATACGCTTTTGTTCTACTTTCTCCACTCAGGGCGGGAAAAAATAAAAAAAATAAACGACTTCCTTCGCAGCTCTAACCTCACTTTAAGGACTCGGGTGTTATTTATACAGAAAAATACGAGGACGGGGCCTTTTATTATCTGGGGCTGTCGCATGATGTGATGTTATCTCTGGATTCCACACTCCTTCATGGCACCTTAAATCCTTACTAAGTTTTCTTATTGTTAGTTACTGCTATCAGAGTTACCAACCTAGTGACTTAAACCAAACCTATCCATAGATAACCAAACTCCTTTTTCTTTTATTTCTGCTAGCTTTTGAGTCACCTTCCTTTTTTAGAGTTTCGTACCCAATGGGTAAAACGGAACCCTATTACTAAGACTCCGCTGTTCGTTCGTCTGTTTGTCTGCCTGTCCGTCAGTCTACAGGCTGTATCTCATGAATCGTCATAGTTGAAATTTTTACAGATGATGTATTTCTGTTGACGCGATAACAAAAAATACTGAAAAACAGAATAACATAAATATTTAAGGGGCCCCCCGTACAACCAACTTGATTGTATGGCTGTTTTTTGCTACGGACGGTGCGGAACCCTTCAAGCGCGAGTCCGACTCGCACTTGCCCAGTTTTTATTCGAATTTGAAATTGGAAGCCAAAGTTGGTTTTGGAAACAATCAAATTAAAACTTTCTTTGTGAAACTGAAAGTGGCAATCAGTGAAGTAAGTTTTGAACATTCCATTCTGAACATAATTGAAACCACTGAGAGACGTTTTAAAATATTATGGCTACTATATTTAAAATAAACTTCAGAAAACTAGGAAAATTTGTTGTATTATAGTCACTATCCAATATAATAAAACACTAGCTAAAGCTAGCGACTTTGCTCGAGACTGTCGGAAATTATTCTTTCATTAAATAAAAAGATCGTTAATGCGCCAAGGTAAGCTTAACTCAGAATTTGGGTTTTCTTACAGCAGACCTCTAAGCGATATACATAAGATAGTGTACAACCAAAAATTTTATATTAAGTAGGTACTTAATACTATAAGAAATACCTCACTTACATAACCAAATTTTAAATTTGTGTACAGCACACAATACTTATATAATATATTTATATTTTATATACAACACTAAGTATATTTTTTAAATTTAATTTATTTATTTATTTAATTTATTTATTTATTAAAAACACACACTATCTTTACAGGCTTGCTGGCCCAATACAATAGGTGGAACAAAATAAATCATCTTATGGTTAACTCTTATCTAAAAAAACTTAAACAACTATAAAAAAATCCAAAAAATAAAAAGAAAATATATCATAATACTTAACCTACATATAAGTAAATAAAATCAGACTTAATACCTAACATTAATTAATATTTAATTATAACAAAGAAACTTTAATAAAACCCTTGCGAATTCTATCTCATGACTCGAAAATAAGTCAATCCTCTCATGCACTTCGTTTAGCACGCGTATTGTGCGGGTGAGGGGTGCTTTTGACAGCAGGTTGGTTCTGGCAGCAGGTACTTCTAGCAATGGCGGTTGCCGCCGCCTCCACACGTACCGGTCTGGCACGCACAGCTTCAGGTGCCGCAGCACGCCCGGGTTGTGCGCTACTCCCCGCAGGAGCTTTACTGCATGCGCCGCGAGTGTAAACTCCCGGCGTACTCTGAGCTCGTTGTACCCCACCATACCCAGTACAAACAGTGTCGGATACATCAGTGGGTAAAATGGGTAGACCCCATAGAGTTTGAAATACAAGTGTCGTGTGAATTTATTTTGTACTCGTTCCAGCATGACACTGTATTTCGCTTCATGAGGAGCCCAAATCACCGCACTGTGTTCCAAATGACTCCTTACTAAGGCGTCATACAGTACCCTGAGTGTGGTAATATTAGTGAATCCCTGCGACTGTCTCAGCACGAAACCGAGGTTTCTGTACGCTTTCTTGCAAATCTTAATGATGTGATCGCGGAACGTTAGATCTGGTGTAAATAGCACTCCTAGATCTCGTACTTGAGACACTCGCGGGATTGGCACTTCCTCTAGTTGGTGTTCGTAGGCTATGGCACTCTTTGCGCGCGTAAATGTCGTGATTGAGCATTTTGCAGTGTTGAAATAGAGTTTGTTGTTGTTACTCCACTCAACCACTCTGTCTATGTCTTCCTGCAAACGCTCACAGTCCGACTCCCCTTTGACCTCAAGCAGCAATTTGAGGTCATCTGCAAACAATAAACATAAACAATGTTTGACTACATCTGGTAAGTCATTTACCATTATAATAAATTCAAGAGGACCCAAATTGCTGCCCTGGCTCACTCCTGATCTGGTGTAGTATGGCTCGGATTCGACCCCGGTAATTTGAATCAAGCAGTAGTTCCTGAGACTAGCGTTTTCAACTAAACAAACAAACACTTCAGAATTAAAATATTAGTATCGAGTTTTATGTAAATCTGGCATTTAAAGTTAGTTATAAAAAAGCTGGTCTAGGCAACACAAATATAAAACTTTATCTAAAGGTTAAATGGATAGATTCTTGGTACCAGGTAGACATGAATGCGTAGGAGTCGCCGCCGAGACATTGTCTTCCGGAGGCGTGGCTAACCACGCCCGTCATTCAAATAACACCCATTGTACACATTTATAGGAGCAATCTTCGACTTGTTATTTTGAGAGCTTCCTACGTATGGCACTGTATAAAATATATCGCTCTGAACATTATGAGAGGGACACAGAAAGGGCGGTTGAGGTTTGAAGACCGGTTCATATTTTTAGATTTTGCTTAGGAGTGTTGCGTTATTTCCCAGATAAAACACTAGGAGTGTTGACGGTTGGGCGTTTTGGAGAACTGTATGTTCATGTAAATAATATTTTAATAATATCATTTTAACGGAATATATATTTTTTACATTTTAAGTATGTGTTTTTCTGGTTTCGTGTGCAAGTTACATTAAAACCCGTTGCCATACGGATGGTGTGGGGATACCGCACGGTTTCAGCCTCCTCGCTGGCCTGCCACCATGGGACCTGGAGGCAACAGTCCTTGCACTCATGCACGATTTGCGCGTGGAGATGCAACGCCGGGGCGGATCGAGTTCCGGCGGGGCGAAATAAAGACAGCGACTATCGTACCTAGTGCTGGGCACGCCATAATTATGGCGGTAAGTTCCCTCTTTGACGCGTGGCTGGAAAGATCTCAGGGTGTCCTCACCTTCCGCATGACCCAGAGTCTCACCGGACATGGTCAGTTCTTTGGCGATCGGCGGCAACGATCTCTCGCGCTGGGCCTAGGTACAGGCTATGGTCCGAAGCGTGGAAGAGTGGCAGGTGGCCGGCTGGCCGCCTCCTTCTGCGAAGCAGAAGACCATCCGACCGTCCGGTAACCGGAGTCTAAGACGTCTAAGAACAGGAGTGGGTTTTTAGATACTATATAGGTGAGTATAAACTACAACATTTACTTGTAACAGAACAACGAGCCGCTCTATGATATGTTCTAGTGTATCATCCTTTTACGAACGAAACGTCGAGCACGCTCGCCTCTTTGTTACAAACCAACGAACATATTGGTGTAACATTTCGTCGAGCGTATTGGTGTAACATTTCGTCGAGCCACGAGTGCGGACGGTGCGCGGTTGCGGGGTGGCATTTAAAAAAAAAATGAACGCAAGTTACAACGAAATGTTGGCACACTCGCTGTGAGCATTTACCCGTAACATAACGCCGAGCATTCGCAGGAACGTTACATTACATGGAAATGCTTAGGAAACTGAGCTTTTGCCTGTATTGTACCATTTGTAAGAATGTTACATTACACAGAAATGCTCCAGAAAATGTTGTAGTCTATACTCACCTTAAGTCTGAAACTATCTCCCGCTCCGCCCAAGCGCGCGGAGATGTCATTGGATGATTTTCCCACCTAAAAAAAACATTGAAATCAGTACAGCAGTGAGACAACTAACAAATAAACGGACAGACATGCTGACAGAAGGAATTACTTTTGCATTATATAAGACTATATCCTTTTTATAGGCTTAAATGACTGAACTATACGCCCATGTTTTGTGTCTCGTACGTCTCGCATCCATCGGATTCTCATGACCCTCACAAGGTCATCAATCCACACACAACTACCTAACCACATCTATCGGACAGTTGACTGAACCTTGTGACTGGTCCGGTTCACCCTTACTTACCCCCGATCATATGTGTTCTTGGTACTTTACAACCAGCGAAAAAAAAAAATTTATAAATTGATTTATTTGACCTATAAACTTTAATATTTTAAGACACGTCATTTATTGCATCTTTTATTAAAATTAGAATATAAAAATAAAGATTTATAAATACAAATTATCCTCCAAAGGTCAACCCTTTTATTAGGCTTAATTGACTGAACTATACGCCCACGTTTTGAACTACAAATTACCGTCAGATTAGCATAAAATACATTTAAAAAAAACTAGCGCTATAATATTAAGCTAGCGTAAAACCCGGTGCCATAATGCAGCCGAGCATAAATTATGGCGGACATGCTAACCCAACAGGAACACCATATGGAAGGATAAAATACGCATATTTATTTTTAACATGAATTTGCAGATGAAGTTGTAAATTTGCTAAATATTTCGGAAGCAACATCGTAATTTGCATTGGACTGTAAAATTTAGGTAAAGTTTGAGTCATAAAGAACATACGGCGCAATTTGCTCCCGTAGCAGATGCAGTCCACATACGTTGCAGATGTCACTAGAATTTATGGACACATAGTTTAAAGAAAACAATCTAACAAATGGCTAAATATATCTCACGGATACACAACATTATTTTCAGTATATGCGAAACTTAAATATAGTTTGTTCAGGATCAGTAACTGAATCGATTCCAATAATTTTTACACCATGTTATATTTTTCCCAAAACTATTTAAAAATGATCACAAGTTGAAGTAATGGCAGGTCATAGCAGGCATTAGGCGCCAGAGTACAGCCGGATGCGAGAGCAAAACAACCTCTCAGCCGCTTGGCGACACTGTATTTGTGCAGTCAACCAGATACCATAACAAGCTTATGAAGCTTATAACTTTGAGATTTTTCATGAACATTTGTAATTTTTTTTACATAGATTCTATAAATAAAAATACTAGACACGTGTTTCGTTTAAATTATGTTTTAATCTACACTATCTACACTAATATAATAAAGAGGTACTTAAGTTTGTTTTGTTTTTTTTTTTTTAATTTTTTTTTAGTTTGTAACATCTCTGAAAGTACCGATTCTATTATTAAAAAAAAAACCACTGATAGAAAGCTGCTTCATTCCTGAGTGACATTTTATGTGCGCGGGTGAAGCCGCTGGCAGCTAGTTATAATATAAATGTACATTAAAACGAAAACGCACCCCGCATGCGAGCACCGCATCGCAATCTTTCTCCAACCCAATTCCAAAACGTAAACACTCGTGGAAATCTCATAACATTGCATAGTTCATATCGTTTAAGGTAGAATGGTTCAATAAACTATAGAATATATTAGCAACTAATTCTGATGCGAGAATTGTTGGAACTATTTGGAAACTGACGTTTATTCTGCAAAGGGCTTAAAACCGTGAGTAATACAAAAGATACGGGTTACACCGCAGACGGCGGATTCGGCCAACTGAAAGTGTTCCACTAAACTTCGGTTTTAACTACTGTGCCAACTAACTTTAGTTACGTGAGTGCTCATAATTGTGTTTGGTGTTTGCTAAGTTCACGGAAACTCATAAACTTTAAACTGTTTCGGACAGTTTTCAGATATTCGTGCGTGCCTGAGCTGATGCTAAACCTAAGTTTAGGCTTTTGGGGATAACGTGTTTTAGAATGATATAAACAGGTCTGCTGGAAGAAATTTCATTTGAAATGAGCAGTACCTTTGTAAAAGGTGAAGGAAAACATCGTGAGGAGTCAAAGTCAAAGTCAAAATATTTTATTTCACATAGGCCTACATGAGCACTTATAAAACGTCAGAAGCTAGTGCGCGGTTCCAATTTGGTCGTTTCCTATGGAGAAGAACCGGCAAGAAACTCCATGGTTACCGACATGGTCTCCAAGGAAACCGGCATGTCCTAGAACCAAAAATTCGAAGACATGTGACATCCACCAACCCGTATTGGGCCTGCTTGGTGGATTATGGTCCATTCCCTTTCCCAGAGAGGAGGCCTGAGTCCCAACAGTGGAAAAATTATAAGGCCGACTATACTAAGCAGTACCTCTGTGCTCTTCTATCTGTTTTTGTTCTTTTCATTTTAAAGCATTTGTGTGTACCATCAAAGACACTTCCGCCTGACCATCTCTAAGTTCATTTTTGCTTGTATTCGAAACAGTTTGGTTTGGCGCCGTGCCACAAGATTAAAGCGAATTTTTTAAAGTGATCCGGCCAAAATGACCGCGATGGTACATAAATAAATAAACAGAGAAATGTTTTCTGTAAAGTTCAAGGACGAATTTTATGACAGCTTATTGATGTTTTTATCTTCCGATCTTTTAAACAAAAATGTTACCGGTTAATAAATTTTACCTAAGGAGCTATGATTGGTGATGCAAGTCATCCTCATAAAAGAACTCACCTCAGCCCCTCTAGCCAAGTTACAACCGTTTCTCTTACGTCGAACGTTTCCACGCAAGCTTTCGTCGAATTCTTTTGTTTTAACTACGTGACTGAGCGTTGAGATGACATCATCCCCCTACATTTGAAGCTTTCTACTAGCGTTAGCTATTGCAAATTAGCAAATTGGCGGGCTTTCTTCGAGTGAACTTCAGTGGTTATTTTAATTGTTCCCAAATTGATTCCTTGTGAATATTGTGATGTGAAATTGGCGCAGTTTTGTATCACACAATTTAAATTTTGCCAATAAGGTCGATAAGAAAAATATTTTATTCAATAACAAAGTTGGTTCAACAATATTGAGGTTGATCTTTTTTAAGTGTGAAAACACTCGTCCCTGTACCTACGCCATATTCTAATGGTAACTAAATTAAGTATTCAAACGAAGACATGGCTTAAAGGACTTAGTATTCAAGAGCATTAACAACTAAAAAGAACTGACTCCGGTATCTTCGTATTCCTAACATTTATGGGACAAACATCCGTTAGGAATACTGTCTGCATATTTTTGTCTATCCAGCTAAAACAAGCCCGTAACCTCACAATCAAAAGGACATAAATTCATGTGAAGTTCAGGGATATTGAGTTTTATTGAAGTGAAGAATGTACCAAGTAGGGACAATAGTGGTGTGTCATAGTCGTAGGTATGTGACGTAAACGGTTGATAGTGGAACGCATAAACTGGCTTTATGACATTAATTCCGTTTTTAGCTGTTATTCATAGTGCGTAATTCAGCAAAAGAGGGTCATGACAGCATTGATGAGTATATTATGAAAGTTTGATGATGGTTAGCTTTTTATGCGTTAGGCACATTCGTCTTCTACAGCTCTCTCAAACGGAGATGATTAGTTTTTTTAACTGTGCAAGTTTTCACTGGATTTTTCGAAAGATATACCGTGATCTAGGAACGCATAAGGTAACTGTAGGAACACAAATGGCTTTTAGACAGCAAAAGTCCCTAACTGAGGCCGAAGAAGATATTCTGTCGTCTATCTTTTGAAGGAATAAACTATCCAAATAATTTAATTATAACTAACTTCTACCAACGATTTCGCTCATGCAAAAAATATAATTAAAACTGTCCTATTCCAGGTCATGGTTTTTGAATCCATGCGCTAAAGATTTAAATTCGTTCAGCCGTTTGAGGCTGAAGGAATAACAAACATACATATTTTCGCCTTTCATTAGTATGATTATAATCTTTCACTATTAGCTTCTCACCATGTTGGTACTACAGTTAGGGGTCAAATGTGCAATTGCACTATACCAACGCCAACGTGTCTAAAAGTGCTTTGTAGAGTTTATTTTTCAATACACTTACTCAAAAACCCGCTCTTATCCCACCGCTTTTAGGCACGCAATAGACTGTTTTCCGCACTACTGCAAAAAAGGGCGCGTGCTCTCCCCGCCACCATTTTATTACATTTATCGTATCATACTGAGCGTGTGTTGACCCCCACGAGTCACTGGTCGAACCCTGTTTATTATTTTTTTCCAAAGTGTATTGAAAAAAGTCGTTTGATAAACGTGCAAAGCCACTGCAGCCCTCGGTTCCATAACAATCCGCTTCGGTCGCAATGATATACTTTCTTCACTTGTATCAAAATGTACTATTGTAGTAGTAGTCTAGAATCTAAAGTATTTAATTAGTTCTGTTCCATTGAACTTCTACTACTAACAAATTTTAGACACTTTTACATTGACGGAGTGCGACTGCACTTTTGACCTATGACTGTACTATTAGTTTAAGTTGATATGCAACAGACCGAGTACTGAATTTATCAAATTTCATTCACTTTAAACAAGTGTAGGTTGCTCACCTACGCGTACCATTGTAAAGTAAGGAAAATGACCTTTTTGATCACGATAAAAGTCCACCATATAGGATTTAATCAGCACTAACGACGGTTCAAAAGCCACGTAGTATCCCGGCTTCACCGCAAAACCATGGCTTATGGTGTTATGGCCACTCAATTTCATTTCAACAATGTGAACCCATTTGGAGGCACGGTGAATATCAATAAAATAAATGCTAAACTAGCCTAAATCAAAGCTAGTTAGATAGAGAGATTCAATAATGAGGTCTGATATTCTGAGGAATACTTGTTAAGAGGTTCCTTTTCCACTCGCCTATCGTCAACATCGATCATGGCTTAAAAGCTTGTTGCTTCATCTAACGCAATCCAACGGGATGTCTGATGAAAAAGCAACGCGAAAAAAGAGAGATAACGTCTGAACGCTCTTTTGGCATTCGGTAATTCCGTAATTAACTCGAATATTTCACAAAACTTGTCCCAGGAATTAGGGGGGAATCGGATATTTTGTACTGCTTGATAAATAGTACCACCTCAAAATTTTCTACTATTTATATTTTTAATATTTTTCTTTTCTAATAACACAAAACTACGAGTAGTACTTAGTTTTGTGTTATTAGAAAAGAAAAATGAGAGAACACCCTTCACTACTTTTCATCTTGTAATGGCGTCCGGCAAAAAGGAGATGGCGGGACGACTTGGATGTCTTCCTTGGGAATTGGAAAGAAGTAGCTCAAAACCGGGAGCATTGGAAGGAGTGGAGGGAGGCCTTTGCCCTGCAGTGGGACAATATGGGCTAGATATAATAATAATAATAATAATAATGGCGTCCGACAATTACATTAATTTTGAGAGAATCAAAATGTTTTTGTTAGTGTTTGATGAAAGTTTTGAAGCTACAAGCTTCAAAACTGACCTAAGTACATTACTCAGTGAAAGGGTAATTTAGAGTTTTGCTGTATTTTTTTATTGAACGGGACTTTAATCACCTCTCAAACTATAAAGTAATTAACGTATTAGATTTTGATGTTATTTTGTAGCAAACGTATATTTTTCAAATCATCCTACCAGCAGTTGTCTTAATTGTACAATTTACCCAAGCATAACTTTTGGTATATTATGTCAAAATTAGAGCTCTCACTGGCTCGTCACAAAAATAAAACAAAAGCATAACGATCGCTTTAATTTTGGCCGCTATACATACATCAGCTTCGTCTAAAAGCTCCCCCAAATGATCCAGCAAAAGCCAACCCTTTATCATGAGAATAAAATTCTTAGATACACTTACATACGAAATAAAAACCTAACCCTCTTTTGGCTTCATCGTAATCCAACAACAAAGATAAACGGGACATGAATGACGTCATAATGCTGGCCGCGTTATGCAAATGTCTTGGATTACATTGTCATTTTCCTCGAGATGGCTTTCTGGTACGGAACTGCAATTTAACTTATACGTAAAACTAGAGCGTTTGTACTAGTTACCAATATTGATTAATGTGAGCATAATAAGAGTTGTTTTTCAATTAAACAGCTGGGAGCTGTTTTGTTTTTTTTTTAGTTTATTCTGTTCTATTCTATTCTATTCTATTCTATTCTATTCTATTCTGTTCTGTTCTATTCTGTTCTGTTCTGTTCTGTTCTGTTCTGTTCTGTTCTGTTCTGTTCTGTTCTGTTCTGTTCTGTTCTGTTCTGTTCTGTTCTGTTCTGTTCTGTTCTGTTCTGTTCTGTTCTGTTCTGTTCTGTTCTGTTCTGTTCTGTTCTGTTCTATTCTATTCTATTCTATTCTATTCTATTGTAAATAAGATGACCAGTGTTTTTTTTGACAGATAAAAACCTCTTCTTTTTGGCTTGCCTACATCATGAAAAGAAACCCTGTGCAAAATTTCATATACCTAGCCCCTGTAGTTTCGACTGTACGTTGATATATCAGTCAGTAAGTTACTCCTTTTATATATTACCAGCGGCCAGTCCCGGCTTCGCACGGGCAATAAATATAGGCTATGTTACTCAGGAAACTGTAGCTTTCCAATGGTAAAAGAGTTTTTGAGATCGGCACATTACTTTTTGAGTTTATTCATTACAAACATACACACAAACATTGTGGCGACACTTGGGGGAGGCCTATGTCCAGCAGTGGACATATTTCGGCTGAAATTAATGAATAAATACAGACAAAAATACAAATTTTCCCTCTTTATTATATTAGTGTAGATTATCCTTTTATTATCTAGAAAACTACGTAAGTCAAACAGCAACCAAGTATCACTTCTCTGTGTGTAACACTTAATTATTTATTTATGAAGGCAGTTATAAAGTTATCGGCCAGTAATTCGACACTAAACCGACCATCCCTATCGCTTACCGCGTATGTAGGGTTTAATAATCATAAATCTGGTCATAACGCGCAATATTAGTTATCCTAGCGATTTCATACGCTCATTAAGGAACTGCGTAACGCACCAGGAACGTTATTACTGAACTTTATATGTTTCATGTGAGGACATGGCTTTAATTATATCACGTTATGACGTCATTTTTAGTCTACAGTGCTAAAGTTATTTGCAGTTCTAAGAAATCTTTCTTTAAGTACCCAGCCCTTTTTTTTTGTCGACCGGGAAAATCATCTTATTACAAAACCCGCTCTTGGGTGGAGCGAGAGATAGTGTCAGACTCTTACTGACTAAAAACCCCGCGCCGTTCCTTCTAGCCTTCATACCGGGGCACGAGCTCCTTTTCGGACAACCCTGTCCCCAGTAGGCTTCGACCCAGCTGGGCCCCTCCTGCGGCTGACAACTCCTGAGGCGCGCGGAAACAATGCGCGCCGTCGACGTCTTGGACTCGGTCCATTACCGGACGATCGGACTGCGAGCTACCCATGGCTCGCCGTCCGCGAGCCCGCATCTACGGTGGGCGGAAATCGGGATCGGAATCCCGGCGACGGCGGCTAGGGCGCCGTAGCCTGATGCGGTCAGCTTCGTCCTTACCCAGCCCTTATGTGTCACTTTGTATATCTCTTATTTTAATGTTTCTATTTTATTTTTGTGTGTATTATTATGCTGGTAAATATAAAAATAATAATAGTCACCACTATGTAATTTTTTTTAAATTATTATTATTATTGTATTGTTTGTTTCGGTGTAAGTCTTTAATTTTCTACAATTTAATAGTGCTTATGTGTGCATTTTTGTTGCAACGAATTATTTTTTCAGAATGGTTTGTCTACTAAAACATATTTTAAAGTCTACAATCACCATTTTTGCGCCTGTGAAATTTATTCCTAACATACCTAATATAATTTCGTCTTTTATCACTAATTTTACCTCCTTTTTTACTATCCGTCCTATGTTTGCATCATCAAGATGACTAAGGAATTAAATCCGTCTCTGTACTTTGTGTGCAAAAAGCAAAATTGCCATATCTGCGTCGACTTTGTCGTAATGTATACAATTCACACTCGATAAATATTTTAGATACTAAACAAACTTCAACCAAAAACTCCAACTAAACTACTAAAGTTTGATACTTTTCTGAAATTGAAAGAATATTGGATTCTTTGAACAAAGCATTTTATAAAAACTAGCTAACTCGCTCATCCGTGAACTGTGCTATCGTACTAACAAACATACTTTTCCAATACAAACTACTCTTTGTTAACCTAACAGGATAAAAATGAAAACATCACGGTTCCAACATCTAATAAGTTTGTTAAGAACTCGCTAACCCAATGTTGTACGCGCGTCTGAAACTTTTTATTTACGAAACTCTTTTCGTGGTGCAGAAAAACTTTCCGCAAGACGAGCGTTCGGGGAAAAATTGTCAAGCAAAAACTGTCCACGTACAGCGACAGAATGCTCCCAGTTTTATCATAAAAGCAATACTTCATCAAGAGAGTTGACAACTCGAATACCTCTTGTTCTTTATAATCTGTGGTCCCATTACGGAACGTCTTACTTGTGGACCGAATGGCCGCCACAAATCATACAAACTATTAAGGTTAACGAGGCAAGCATTTGAATGAAGTATGGTGGCCAATTATTAAAGAAAGCTACGGAAAAAGCTGCGCGTACATTGGCATGCGTGACGTCACCACGGCGCCGTCCCCGCCGTGAATAATGGCTTCAATAAATTAACCTTGCGTCCAGATGTCTTGGAGCGACCTCTAGGCTACAGATTAATAGTCACTGCAGTATACAAACTCATAGAAGATTAATAAATACATGAGCTTTTATGTTTGAACTCTATCACCACATCACGCACAACAAAATGCTTGAGTGGCTCAATCAACAACTAGCAATAACAGCATAATATTAGCCTTATAATATTCCCACTGTTGGGACTCAGACCTCCTCTCTAAGAGAGGGGATGAGCTGTAATCCGCCACACGCGTTGATGGATTTCACGTCTTCGATTTTGTTATTGTGAAACATATCCCCGGTTTTCTCACGATATTTTCCTTCGTCGTTTTGAGAGTAGCGGTGATGAAATAAATTACACAAAATAACACGTGTGGCTGGGTTAGAACTCGCGATCTACAACTCGTAAATCACACGCTCATCGTACTTTGAGGAACGCCCGGAGAACACGGTGGAGCACACAGTCGAGGTGTGCCCTGCTTGGGCGGAGCACCACCGTGCCCTCGTGGGGGCGATCGGCGGCGGACACCGTGTCCGTGGGTCCGGAGCGAGGAGGAGTGGCAGGCGGTCGCCTCCTTCTGCGAAGCAGTAATGCTAGCAAAGGAGGAGGCCGACCGCATCAGGCAACGACGCCCTCGCCGCTGCCGCCGGGATTCCAATCCCGATTTCCAGGCACCGTAGACGCGGGCTCGTGGACAGAGAGCCATGGGTATCTTGCTGTCCGATCGTCGGACCGATCCAAGACGTCGACGGCGCGCACTGTTCCTGCGCGCCTCAAAGAGTTGTCAGCAACAGGAGGGGCCCAGCTTAGTCGAAGCCTACCGGGGCCGGGGTTATCCGAAAGGAAACTTGAGCCCCGGTATGAAGGCTAGAAGGAACGGCGCGGGGTTTTTAGTCAGTAAGAGTCTGAAACTATCTCCCGCTCCATCCAAGAGCAGGTTTTGTCATAAGATGATTTTCCCCGCCGACAAAAAAAAAAACACGCTCATTGTCGACATCAGCGTTACTTTCCATCAGGTGAGGTAGTGGTCTAACGCGAGCCTATCAATAATAAAGAAAGTCGTAATAATTATAAATTATTTTTAGATACTTGCTGCACTTGTTACGTCTATTAACGCCGGCAATAAATGTCCGTTAGGTAACTAAAATATTTAAACAATGAATTAACATGTTATGTACCGTTGAACAACAAGAAAATGCAAACGACATTGATAATAATTATTCCTTTTAGAACAAATTCCGCAGCCGAGGAATATTTAAATAAGCTCTTAAAGAATGCTTCCGTGAGATGAGTATTCATGGAATACGGTACGAATGAAATTGCTTTTACATTTGTGCTTTACGAGAGCATCTGTTGCGTACCTATTTAGTTATTTTCTAGTAAGAAACGAACCCATTTCTTGCTTCTCACAGTATCTTAATTCATGAATCCCCAAGCGACACCCGGTGGCCGCGCATCTATTGTCTTACTATTGTGTCTCTAATTGACGGTATCTGAAGGGTTAAGGTGGTCATCATGACTCACATTTTCACTGTTTTTCATACAATCGCTCATAACTGATTATGACGTTATTACACATTTTTCATTAGATATTTTGGAAACACAGTATCTTGTGGATAGTATCTAGGTTTCTAAAGAAACCAATTTCTAAATTTGTGTAAAACTAATCCAGTAAAAACCTCTGAAAATGTCCTATTTTGTATGAACTTTGACACTTGCTAATTTGCCTAAAAATTAAAAAAGTCAAAAAAGTCTAGACACCTTGCAAATTTTATTAAAATTCTAAATGATGACAACTTTTTCCAAAAACTTTTAAGGGTTTAAAAAAACAGCTACGAAAATACTCATAAGTCTGGAGCAAGTTTTGTGAAATTTTCGAGTAAATCTCGGAATTACCGAATACTAACAAAGTTTCCAGGCGTTATCTCTCTTTTTTTGCGTTTCCTTTTCGTCAAACATCGCGTTGGATTGCATTAAATGAAGTAACAAGCTTTTAATCCATTTTCGATGTTTACGATAAGCGAGTGGAGAAGGACCCTCTTAATATAAATCCTTCTTCGATGCACTAGTGACTTTTCATTTTTCTGAGAAAACAGCTTTGACTTTTATCATTTTTCTCTAACATGTCGTGTGCTTACAGTATTGAAAATAACTGTACCTACCATCCTTATATTACTTCTTACTATCGAACTGTATAAGGGGATTGGATGGAAGGACTTAGTGTCATCGAAGATACTTCGATATAAAATAACAAATTATTATTTATTTATTACAAATTGGACTGGCCACATCGTACGAATGCGGACACCAGCAGACGGGAGAGGATTTTTACTAACTAGACGCCTGAAGGAGGTCAACGCCGTCGAAGTATTTCTGGCGTCCTTGTAGTCCTGAGCCTGTTAGACCTGAGGGAGGTCGACCACTGAGAAGGTAGGGGACGATCTGACAATTTTCGAACTTAGCCAGGCATTGTCCTCGACAAATGGGTTTGGACACAAAAAATAGGGTAATAATAAAAAAAAACTTTTAATCAATCACAAACATTTGTGTATTGATAAAAAGACAAAATAATGCAAGGTGCATTTGACTTCTTCTGAAAACATTTTTAAGTGGCGAAGGTTAATGTTAGATATATTTTAGCAAAATTAAATAAAATCAATATAAAAACAACAATAAAATTGTTTTTTTTTTATTATTGATATAAACTAGTACTTGACTGCGATCCCACCTGATGGTAAGTAGTGATGCAATCTCTAGTTTAGTGGCGAATCATTAAATGACTCTAGCGAGACAGAATGTCAGACTTTTACTGACTAGAACCCTTCTATGTTCCTTCAGTAACCCAATGTATTCCAAGGCTACAGTAACTCTATCGAACAACACAGCAGTTGTAGGTATCAGCCCTAGTAGGCTGCTTCCACTTTGCTGTCGTTCCGGACCTGGTCCGTATCAGACGGCGAGCTACACATTACTCGCCGTACACACACCACAGAGAAATCCCTAATACTGTCAAAACATCTAATATAAGTCAGAAATCCAAACATACAGTTTGCATACAATTTTATGAACTGTTAGGTAAGTGAGAGCGGTAGAAGCTGCATCCGAAAATATATTCATGAATCAGTCCGTAGAGTTTAGCATTGCAATGAGCTGCGGCCCGCACTGATGTGTACTCACCTTAAAAATACCTTCTCATACCGACAGCGGGTCGGAAGTGTGCAATATTGAAATACCTAATGCATTATGCTCATATTTTATGCAATATTGACGGAACCTTTCATAGCATGGAACCATGTAAGTGGTAAAATAGATGTGTCTAAAGATAGCTGGCGCACTGATTTGAAAAAAAAATTGAACATTAAGTTACTTTGAGTATAATGACTGTGAATTGTAACTGATGTTTTATTACTGTTTCGAACAATTAAGGCACATTTATTAACAAACAATGGTAGACGAAGAAACGTTTAAAAGTATATTAGGCATTATTGCATTGGTATATGTATACAGCAGTGGGTAGGACACACTGCTCGCAGAACAGATGGTCGATCAGGATCCCACAAGGTGTACTGATGACCTGCTGGGACGCTAGAATCTGAGAAATGCGAGACGCACAAGACAGTTCATTGTTGAATTACTACTTAAAAAAAAAAAACACAGTTTAGAAAAGAGTATTTTTTGCATCATAACCACTTAAACCCGCTTTGGATGGAGGGAATGTCAGACTTTTAATGACTAAATCCTTTCAGTTACTAACTCCTTATTCATTTAGTTGCCTCCTAACAATCCTTTGAGTAAAATCTACGCAGGCAGATAATGTTTACATTCGAAAATAATAATGCAGCAGTTGAAATTGGACACCAATTTTCGTGTCGCTAACCCAGCTAATGCACCCGATGCGGTAACGAACACACTCTATCGCCTCTCGCCCCACGACACATTCAACCAACAACTGAAGCCCACCCCGCCCCGGCACGTACAACCACCATACATTACATTTAAATTTTAGACACACACGTGATCGAATAAACGCTTCATCTCATACATCACGTCATATAAGAACTCGAAGATCGTAAAATTCGTATCTCCAAAACTCCGATGCCAAAGCAACCGTGAATAAGTCATACGTTAAAGAACATTCTGAATAATAAAACACCCCTTTTTTCTGCTTCATAAAGTGTTAGACGTCAAACATCTCCTTACGTTTTTCATTTTAATCTAAAAGGCCAAACCCACTGACTCATTCATCACGGTATCTCACGAACCGGCTGGAATTTTGCACAGGAACGCTCTCTTTTGGGACGCAAGGGATAATATGGGATTTTACCAAATTCAACGGCGATCAAAGATCCTAAGGGAAAGGCTACGTTAAAGGCCGAGGTTATTTTGAACACATTATGTTTATCTTTCTAACCAAATGCACAACTCCCTCATATCTCCAAAGAGGATAGCATAACCTACCTACCAGCATATGACCCAACAAAATGGACGAAAATGATACAGTATAATAATCTGAATGCTTTTTCTTTCACAGATATGTCGGAAGCAGTCGTGTCGCCCGATAATCATCTCTAAACAAAAGCGCAGAGGATGCCGAAAAGCGAGCGGACGCTTTAAAATGTGTGTGTGAGTGTGTTTGGTGAAACACTGAACATTAAGTTCGTGAAAAAGTATGTTAAAGACAAAAACTTGTAGTGTGGGACGGTAGAGTGCACAGTGAGTCGTATTTGTGGACAGAGCATGCAACAGTGGCGTAAAGCGGTGAGGGCGTAAGGGATGCGGAGGCGTGGCGTGTGACGCGCGGGCAGCTAGCGGCACCGCGGCGGATGCGGCGCGCCAGCGTGTACAGTGTGAGCGAGGGCCTGGAGCGGTGCGCCTGTGCTAGGTATCAACACAACAAAGCTGTCATGATAGAATATATTTGCATACAAACATAATAACATTTTGAAGCTATAAATTTAAGAAATCGCTTTTGAGGGTTGACGCTTGAAAGGCAAAAATAACTAAGCGATATTGAGATTTAGATACTATTAACATCATGGTAGGTAATAGTATCTAAATTCGGTTTTTTTAACTAACAATTTTATTCCAATTTTTTTTACTTTAAATCACTTTGTTAATTTTACTTGTCGCTTAGTCATTTTGGCCTTTCAAGCGTCTGGGTGTTTTTGTGTCATGCGGATTTGTCCGCACGTGAATTGATCCGCATGCTGGGTTTCGCAACATGTATTTTACAAAAAAATAACCGACTTCACTAAAAAATTGAATTGAATTTGAGGAGTTCCCTCGATTTCGCTAAGATTCCATCATCAGATCCCAACTTGGTCACTGTGGGACCATTTTTGAAGTATACCCTTTCCAACAAAAAAATATTTTTTCAAATCGATTGGCAGGCGACGAAGTTATGCGCGAACAAACATTAAAAAAAAACATACAAACATCCGAATTGAGAACCTCCTCCTTTTTTAGAAGTCGGTTAAAAAAAGGTGTACAATAAAAAATAGCGCTCGCAAAGCCACATGACACTGAAAACTGCTTTAGGTAGGTTCTAAGTACCTTTCTCTGTGGTTTAGGCTCTAAGTTGTCCGTCACTCAGTCACTAGTCTGCTTTATTTGTTTTGAACCCACAGACTCGTACCACCCACACAAAACCACATACAAGCTCATTTCACAGCGCCTGAAGGCATTAAATATATAAATTACACTAAACCATATTCTGGTCCATGCTAAAGAGCATAAGTATCTAAATACAGACCATATTCCGAACTAAGCTTATAAATGAATTTAGAACAGTGCATTTACAGAGGATTACCAAGATCTAAACTGATTGAAATTCATTAAACTGAGATTGCGAATTTCGACTCAACAAATCAATTTTAATCCATTGGTTTTGGGGAATCAAATTCTGGCTTATTGTTTCACCGAAATTATGTACAAACGTCGACTTCGATTCTAGTGATAGTTGTCTATTACTAGAAACTAAGTCGATGTTTTAGTGCAAGTTCATGGAAACAATTTGTCAAAATACTGAAAAGTTAAAACTAAAGTTCGCTACAGCGCTTCATTGGCATTATGTCGTCTAACTATTAAAACATAAAGCCGCCGAGTTGCTAACCTGTCGGTTTTCTACCGATTGCATTTCGGGGAGTGTGCGTCGGAATTGCATAACCTGATTCCGCCTAGCCCGTTCTATCATCGGACTACCAGACATATGGCGATGCATCACCGGTACATGGTGGACATCCCACCTTCACGCACAAAACGTTTTGGAAACACATTCATTGTGCGTGCAGCTAAGGGGTGGAATTCCTTGCCGGAGCCTGTGTTTCCTGATAGCTACAACCTGGGAATCTTTAAGTCGAGAGTGAATAGGTTTCTTCTAGGTAAGCGCGTTCCATCGTCGACCGCATCGTTGCTTTGCATCAGGTGAGATAGCGGTCAAGCGCAAACCTATCAATAAAAATAAAAAAGCACTACGATAGCTTTTACTGGATACTTTTTTGGCGACTAAAATGTCAATCTGGACTGGATATTAGTTAGGTATGTAGTTTATTAATTTGAGTATATATTGTATAATTGTATTATATATATTATATGGTTTATTAGTACTTATGTTAATTCTTGTATTCGTTTTCTCTTTTTCATTTATTGCACCTACCACTATTTTTCTCTGCATCACCCAAAAGTTGACTGGCAAAAAATGCCTAAGGCATTAAGTCCGCCTCTGTACTTTGTGTGTATAAAGCATTATATAAATAAATAAATAAATGCCTCAAGCGCCATGACGTTTCGTTTCGTTCGACATAGTGTAATGTTCAAGGTGTACGGACTACATTACACCTGAGTCGACTGAAGTAAGTGTTCGGCACGTAGGTACCTAGTACATAATCAATGTGTACAAAAGAAAATATTCCATGATACACATTTTCACTTTCCGACGTTGTCACAATACGAATAATTTCGGTACATCAGACAACAATCCCAACATTTGCATGTGAAGCGAGCGGTCTTTATTTTAATGTACTTACGTAATACACCGCGGCATACGCAGTTAAACACATTACAATTAAACGTACTGCTATTAAATGCTTTTCAAAGTAAGATAACGAATTGACTTCTCGTTTTATCGTATCGGGTCACATCGTACAAAGTTCAACGAACTTTATGTAAAGGCGCGTTTACTTTAGGTCGAGTAGTCACCTAGTACCTACCTACTTGTACTGAAAATGTACAAGCGTAATAATTTTCATTGGAGTTCTAAGTAAAAGGCCTATATGCTTGAGAGCTGGGCTAGCCTACTTCCATTAACCCAGAATTACTGAGCTAGTAACTCTTCCAATGTAATCACGCCCTAAAGGTGCTCGAGTATTGTGGTTAGTCTTCATTAAGCCATATAGCGCTACATATAAGGTCTTATCTTGCTTGCTTCATTCAACTGAATGCTGATCTCCGTATCTTAATTGTCAGGTTATCCGGGATTCCTGGCGAATGCTCTAATTATCCGGTTCGGACGTGTTTTAAAATTATTTAACGTTTAATCTCACTTCAGTTGGTAACGATTCATTAAAATAAGAGCACGTTTTATCAATGGCGTCTGCGATGTTGAAACTACCGTCGATACAGGCTAAATGGAAATGGTGGCCATTTAAATGGTTTTTGTAAATGGTTCGGGTTAAAGCGCCTAAAGGATATAAATATTATGCTTTTATTGGTTGCCATCGTTTGTTTTCATTCATGTTATAATAACAGTCATTTGTATCGATATTAAGAAAGATTAATTGATGAGATACGAGTCAGCATTTTACTGTATTACTTGGGTATTCGTTCTTAATTTATGAAAGTAAAGATATTTGGTATTTTTGCTACTCATTGTTATGTTCTCTTACCCTTTCCAAATAAGTGCGGTATACCTTCCTATCTACAATTAATAAAGAAGAACTAATGAATTACTAATAGCTACATTATCGCTTATTCTCTGTTTTGTACCCCTTGCGTCATTCTGAAAGCACACTTTGAACAGCGAATTCATTTAAGAATTTAATAAATTGGTTCTTTTCTTTGATTTAACTACAATATACTAGAAATTACTTTGCTTGGTATTTGGAACTTTACAGGATTAGCCCTTGTTTAAGGAAATCATCATATAACTTCTCCGGCTCTGGCTGGAGCGAGAAGGCGTGTTAGAATTTTACTGACTAAAACCACTTTTATTCCTTCGGTTGTCATTTGTGTTCTATGATCACGATAATTCATTCGGACATTCACACAACCCTAGCATTCATACCCATACGCTAGTTCGTAACCTCCATAGTACGATTTTGTATTCAAAAATAAACACGACGATAATAACTATTCACTGTAAATCACAACTGACAACTGAAAACAAACAATCAGCCAGCCTTCCTGACAGTCCATAATTTAATTCCGTCATTTCGCATCCATTTCGAGGCATCATCATCATACCCATCTATGTAGATATAGGTAGATATGGACGACGCCATTTCCCTTTTTATTTCCATGAGTGATGAAAGCGTAAATTTCTGAAAATATTATTATGGATCAAGTCGACGTGTGCCGTTTTCTGTGGCAGCCAGTGTGTGAGGAAAATTCTCGAGTTCCCCCGGTTCTGTACGTGCGTGGCAAACTTTATACTTTGTATAGGTGTACAAGCGTCGCCCCCGGGTGACCTCTTATTTTTCTAAGCTCTAAGTTATATTATATTATTACTAGCTTTTAACCGCGGCTTCACCCGCGTTTATTAATATATTTTAATTCATACCCCATTTTCTTCCCTCTTTCTACCCCAAACCTCACTAAAAAAAAATAGCCTATGTCCGTCTCCAGGGTCCCAACTATCTATTGGGCACGCCACGTTTAGTTCGGGAGGTTCCTGCATCGGATTCAAGCAGAAGAGACGCCCGGGTGTCGCCACTGTGCGCAACGCCCGGAGGACACGGTGGAGCACACCGTCGAGGTGTGCCCTGCCTGGGCGGAGCATCGCCGTGCCCTCGTGGGGGCGATCGGCGGCGGAGACCTCTCGCGCCGGGCCCTGGTCGAGGCCATGGTCCGGACCGAGGAGGAATGGCAGGCGGTTGCCTCCTTCTGCCAAGCAGTAATGCTTGCAAAGGAGGAGGCCGACCGCATCAGGCAACGGCGCCCTCGCCGCCGTCGCCGAGATTCCGATCCCGATTTCCAGCCACCGTAGACGCGGGCTCGCGGACGGCGAGCTATGGGTAGCTCGCTGTTCGATCGTCCGGTAATGGACCGAGTCCAAGACGTCGACGGCGCGCACTGTTCCCGCGCGCCTCAAGGAGTTGTCAGCACCAGGAGGGGCCCAGCTGGATCGAAGCCTACTGGGGACAGAGTTGTCCGAAAGGGAGCTCGTGCCCCGGTATGAAGGCAAGAAGGAACGGTGCGGGGTTTTTAGTCAGTAAGAGTTTGACACTGTCTCCCGCTCCACCCAAGAGCGGCTTTCGTCAAAGATGATTTTCCCCGTCGACAAAAAAAAAAAGGTTCAAACACAGAGTCCGGCAGAGAATTCCACTCCTTAGCTGTACGAACAAAGAATGTGTTCACAAAACGTTTTGTTCGTATAGGTGGATGTCCACCATGTAGCTGTGGTGCATCGTCGTACGACTGGTGGTCTGATGATGGAAAGGGCTTGGCAGAATTTGGCTACGCACACTCCCCAAAAAGCAACTAGTAGGAAACTTATATACACCTATGTCAGACTCCTGAATAGGATCTTTCAGTCCCACAGTCAATTTAAGCTTCTGTGTTGCATTAGACAAGCCTCTCTTATTCTCACTTTCTAGCTTATGTAGGTTACGAATTTCAATAATAGTTTCATCGGATTTTTGAATTTCTTGATTTTGTGTCATTATCTTGCATTTAATAATTCAAACTTTCCCACAAACCCCAAACTTTGCCTGGTAGGCATCAACCCTAGTGGGATCTGTCCAGAGTGGCATAGTCTACTTTTCTATTCTGAGCAAATGGTTGACCTAAGGTCCCTGTGGGATATGCCACAAGAACGAAGCCTCGAAATTATAGAGATAGCACTGAAGCTTTCACTTGAATAAACAAAAAAATATTTGAATTCGATTAAAACCATTTTAGAAGAATCCTATAATCGAATAAGAAGGTAGACCGATCACTCGGTGAAGGTTGCGGGAATCTGTGGATGCGGGACGCACAGGATCGATCATTGTGGCGACACTTGGGGGAGGCCTATGTCCAACAGTGGACGTATGTCGACTGAAATGATGATGATGATAGCTATAATTCAATAAGCAGTCAAACGATAATCCGAACAAATTGTGGCCAACTCTAGCAAGTCAAATTCCTACCGATTGTTGTCTATGTTAAATTGATTAAAGATTATAACGATGTTATAAAGATTACAAAGGTAATTTAATGTAAATTGGGAATTCAAATTTATTTCATTAACATTCCGAGTATGGCGGCCAACGAGCTAAATTAAACCCAGAAAACAGAATTTCCTGCTTCATTTGGGGAGATTTTCCTATGAAGCTCGAATTTTATTTTGTATCAGTCTATTGTATTCACAAATCAGCGCTTACTAACGATGCAGCGATCATTAAAATAACGAAGTGTCGCTCGTCAATGTTTCGATTGGTCAAGTATATCTTCAATACATTTTTAGGGTTCGTTACGTCAGTTAGCAAAAACAGAACCCTTATAGGATCTGTTTGTTGTCAATCTATTTAGACCTTTTATCTCAGAAAGGCATCAACGGTGAAACTGGAATTAATGGCAAATGCTCATGCCTTCTACCCCTTAGAAACTTTTAAATTAACGCAATCTTAAGATAAAGCCGTTTATGGTGTATTTTGATACTCGCAAGGAATCAAAACCTATACGGTACTTCCCGTTGACCTAGAATCCTGAAATTTTACTAGTAGCAAGGTCTCATAGCAGAAGTAAAGAAAAAAACTAAATATTAACTAAATGTGTTATAGGAGTTACATTACGAAGTCATTACTTTTTTTAGATTCAGTTTGGGTATCGTACTTTTTAATACGCAAGTTTGTACATTTGTAAGGAATCTCGGTGCGAGTCTGTCTCGCAATTAACTAGTTTTTTTGTTTGTGTGTTACTATGATGGAATCGCTACAAGGTTGTCAATCGGTCCCCAATTACACAACTTAATGAAGAGCGCTTTATTTTAATAATTGGTTTTTTAAATCAACTTTTTTTCGCAAACGGTATGGCAGCAGTCTCCTTGAACCCCTATCTATTTCACAGCATTGTTCTTGTAATGAATAGATGTTATTTATTTGGTACAGTATGATGAACGAAGCAAATTAACCTCATAGTGAGCTCCGTTTATCTATTGGAGGGGTAGGAGTCGACCTATGACACCAATCATCCCTTCGCGGGACTCTAATACTGTTGTATAGTACCGCTAAAATCCATGGAATTGAGATATTTGTAATACATAATATGATTGAAAAGGGTATCCAAGGAGTTTCTTGCATATTCTTCTCCCTAAAGATTTACGCTATGGAATGTGCAGTTAAACTCGTTAAAAAATAAAAGGCCCGTTTTGCCATTTGTATTTTGACTAGAGGTGTAGTCAAGTGTAGCTACTACTAAAATAGCTACTACTACACCGGACCCCTAGATTATTAGGCCTTTTTTGTGGCGCGTGTGCGAAGGTGCCGCCAAAAAGCTAGAAGCCGCTTCTAGCTTCTCCGGCTACAAGCTCTCGCGCGCTTCAGCTTTTTTTGTGGCCGCTTCTAGCTATTTTGCGACTTGTTTTGTGGCCCGTGTGCAAGGACACTAATTATTATTTTATTATTTCTTTCAGTTTCGTTCCAAGTTACATTCTAGAGTTTTTCTCAAATGTCAAAACGGGCCTCTTATTTTTTAAAACTTCAGCATCAATTTTCTGATTGACTTCCTGACGTTTCAAAATTGATATAAATGGTTCGAAATAAAATGCTTTGTATGTGGAATCTTGGAAGCAAGCAACACAATTGTACATAACAATATTATATTTCCTGGCGGGTACAGTAGTGTTGCCAACCGCATAAGAATAAAGTTTCATCCTCTTGAAGTTCCATCCATGTCTCGACATCCTCGACATTTTACTTTGCACTATTCTACTGTTACGGTTCTGTGGGTCCTTCAGGGCCTGTTCTGATGTGTGGGTGGCCATTTTCTTGTTTCTTGGTTATTTTAGTTTCTGATCTTGTTTACTTATCAACGGTGCCATTAACCGACCGACTGGTAATATTAATATTCTCTAATCTACTATTTTATTTCATGAATTTTTACTTCGCCAGCGACCTTGATTGCGAGAATATTTTCATAAAAACTGTAACATTCCTTATTTTTGACGGTAGTTCTCAAAAACTAATAATTCTAAACTAGTCATTCTAAAGGTCTTTAGTTTAGATTTGAAAAACTAATAATTATTTTTTATTAGAATTCGTGTTGAGTTTCAAGTTTAGAATAAAACCCCGTAATTATTCTATTAGAGGTAGTCTTGAAAACAAATAATGTTAACCCTTATTATTTACTTAAGCTACAAAAAATCCCTCTTTCCACCCCTATATAGGTGAAATTTCCAAAATCCATTTTAACGTTCGCCTACGTTATAAATGGAAGCCTTGTGCTAAATTTCATGTTCCTAGTTCCAGTAGTTTCGGCAGTGCGTTGATATGTCAGTTAATTTCTCCTTTTATAAATATAGATTAAATTGTTATTGTCCCGCTGCTAGGCAAAGACCTCCCCCAGGTTCTTCTCCAGCGCTGTCTCGAAGTAGTTCTTGTGGTACGCGCCCAAATCATCTGGCTAGCTCTTTTTGAGCTGCCTCGACCGCGCTTTATATAATTTTGCAGAAACCCATAGCGTTGAGAGTCTTGCCCAGCAGTTGCTGAGGCTACGGCTGACGTGACCCATCATCATCATCATTTCAGCTAAAAGACTTCTACTGGTGGACATAGGCCTCCACTCTGCCCAAGTGTTGCCCGCTCCTGTATGTCTCGCATCCATCGAATTCCCGTGACCCCCACTAGGCCATCGGTCCACCTTGTGGGAGACCTTCAACGCTGCCTCTTTCGATACGTAGTCGCCACTCCAGAACCATTCGTTCCCAACGACCATCTGTCCTCCGAGCAATGTGCCCTGCCCACTGCCACTTAAGTTTTGCAATTCTTCGGGCTATGTCAGTAACTTAGACTTGACATGATGCTTAAGGTAAAACTACATCGGGCACATGTACGCCGATCAGGGCGCGTCGCTCACCATACATGTTATATAGCAACTAGACTCGTAGAGCTACATTAGGTCAACGCCACGCGACGCGGCTCTACGTACAAATCAGACATGGCTCACGTGTATGTTGGTCTAATGTAAATCCCGCTTTAATTCATGAATCCCCAAGCGACCACCGGTGGCCGCGCATCTATTGTCTTACTGTTGTGTCTCGTCTCTAATTGACGGTATCTGAAGGGTTAATCACGTTTTAGATAGACACCTTTTTTGCCCACGTCTTCCAGACATTTATATTTATACTTGAAAATGGTATTCATGTGACATTCACCAACCCACACTGGGCCCGCGTGGTGAATTACGGCAAATTTCCTCTCCTAGAGAGGAGGCTTGAGTCCCAACAGTGGGAACATTTTAAGGCCGACAATGCTATGCTATGGTATTAATATATTTTGTTTAATATGTGGTCAGGTAGCGAGGGCGCGGGTGCGGGTGCGGGTGCGGGTGCCATGGCCGGCTGATGGAGCCGGGCTGGTGGTCGCCCTCGCCGTCGGCCTCGCCGCCGCCGCCGCCCCGCGCCCCGCCGCCGCGCTGCCGCTGCCGTCACCCCTTCTCCACCAGCTACAACTGCTTGCCGCACTATGGTATGTATAAACAATTAAGGCCTTAGCTCCCGACAAATGCTAAAAAACTGTCTTATTATATATTTTTATAGATTCATGTACAACATTATCTCGACTGGCCTATTGGTCTAGTGGTTAGCGGCCCTGACTGCTAAGCCGGAGGTCGTGGGTTCGATTCCCACCCAGGACAAATGTTTATGTGATGAGCATGATCATTTGTTCTGTGTCTGGGTGTAATTTATCTGCAATATGTATGTATTTAGAAATATATAAGTATGTTTATCAGTTGTCTAGTACCCATAACACAAGCTCTGCTTAGCTTAGGACTAGACGGCGCTGTATGATAGTTGTGAAATATTATTATTATTATCAACATAATATATGGTTTTTTTTACCAAAAAATATTTTTAACAACAATATATTTTCGCTTATTTTCCTTTTGAAAGAAAGGAATACCTGTCAAACGACTTGTACTAAGTCAAAAAGACTGCTATCTTAGCATATCGAGCCTTTTTAGGAAGAACATCGTAAGCGACAGTGAGCGTTTTTGCAGTACGGCCGAGTAATTTTCTTTAATATCTAATAATATAAAAGAGTAATTTCGGAATAAATCCGATCCCCACAGTATCTACTGCCGCCTCTAGACGAAGTGGCGATTCCGTATTCTATGGTCTAAGCTGTTGCTAGCCGGCTGTAGGACAAAAGTGAGACGTGAGTTCACGTGAGACATTTCATCCAGTTGCTTCATTGTTTTAGACAATGAATTAAGCATTCAAACCCTCTCAAATAGGTACGTATGACCCATTGTCACGCTGTCAGGACACGTGAGGCTCTCATTGCTGTGCCCCTCGGGACCAAGAGCCTCTTGAGCTATCACTGGCAGGTGAAATTAAACCTTTAACTTCTGAAGAAGCAATATCGCTTGTGTGCATGATCAAGGTATTATCTCAAAGGGTTGAAAAATAATTCGAAAAAAAAAAGAAACGGCCCTGGAACGCGAAAAGCAACTCCTCCTTTGCTAGCATTACTGCTTCGCAGAAAGAGGCGACCGCCTGCCACTCCTCCTAGCTCCGGACCAAGGCCCGGCGCGAGAGATTTCTCTCACGAGGGCACGGCGATGCTCTGCCCAAGCGGGGCATACCTCTACTCTGTGCTCCACCGTGTCCTTCGGTCATCCAGGAAGCTTAACATAAAATAGTCACTACCTAACTTAGGTACATTGTACATATATGCCACACTCAAATACACACTACACACACGCATGTCCCATACATAAATTCAAGTCCTTTCACACCCAAAGCTGTTTATTCTATTAAGATTATATTTGGATTATAACTTAATTTATTGTGTAATTTGAAAATTTTAATTAAATTAAATTTCCGTTATTTGTCTTTTTTACATAGTATTTATAGTCCCAGTACATAAAAAAAAAACGTTTTAAAAAAAAGTAGTAGCCCATAGCATTAGTAGTTTTATATTATTAAAAAAAAATGCCTTGTGTGTATGTATTAATATATTATTATTATTAATTAAAAAGTTCTCAATATTGTAATCAAATACATACAGTATGAAAAATAACGAAATAGCTCCTACTCCTACGCTTTATGCGTTGAATACCTTTAAAAGAACATTTATTAAACTTACTGGCGTAAAAACGCTTCCACCGTAATTCTTACGCGCAAATAAATCTTGAATCTCTTTGTAAAGATTCACAATCTCCGCGGTCTGAGCCAGGCAAGAAAAACACATGGTGACGGCTACACGGCGTGAAAAAACTCTGCGCGAATTTATTTCTCGACAACAACGGTCAACACAATTTTATTCTAACGAATGTATGGTTCCTCTGCCGGATGCGAAGCACTTAGCCGCTCCACTGCTTCCATGCGATCCCCACATTTAAGAGATCCTTTTCGAGTTGTTTTCTCTCCCAAAAAGATTTATGTTAAATAAAAATATAGCTGAATCGAAACAGTTAAACTTATGTAATATTTACAGCACTCTTTTGAACGTACGCTTGACGTACAATAAGTTTTAACGATTCGGAGCACACAATCTAATTCCTTTGGGCCACGATAATTGAATAACTTTTGTCTGCCAATCATTGAAGCTCTTCTTTTGTGAGATTCTGAGCTAATTCAAAGGGAAATAATAAAACAAAAGAACAATCTATAGATGTTGTTTTAAGTTTATTCCATTAGAAAGCTTCTTTTATCGAATTATTTTCTTTGTACGTTCTTAAGATCTGAGAAAAAGTACCTTTTCTGATAAGGGGGTGTCAAATGGCTCGTTCTGAGCCGTAAAATAAGTATAAAGGACTTTGTTCAACAATATCATTATTATCGAATTTCGCTTTTATATTTTGTATTAGGTTAACAATTGGTTACACTCGCCTTTACTAACCTCCGGCAATTTGTATCGAGTTCACGTAAACCGAAATTGTTAAGAGGTATGACGCCATATAAAAATACGGAAACGACTGCCATATAGAGTTACGTATTCTTTTATTTCCTTTTTATGTGGAGCATTCTGTGCAAATAAACGTATTGAAATAAAGTGCTATGAACTTTTTGCTTCTTCCTTAGTAAATAAACGGAAATGCTCCGTCATGCTTATAACGGGACTTTTTGACTCCATACTTAAAGCGCAAATCACTGCGAAGTGAATAACTCTGCCAAAAAACTCGGGTTCAAAAGAACCCAAACCCAAATCACTCCCAACCCTATTTCCTGTGTATGTCATGTGACCGCAAGTGGTTACTGATGATGCCTTCAAAGTTAGACATATAGTATTTTGCATTATTCGACCTATTCTTCCCACTGCTGGTGGTGGTGTTGGCCCAGAGGTTAAGACACCCGATTCTCATTCCTGAGGGTGCGGGTCTGAAGCCGAGCAGGTACTAATGATAATGAGATTACCTTGGAAAGCGCGTAAAGCCATTTGGCCCCGATTGTCATTTGTAGATCTTTGGCAGTCGTTGCAGGTGGTCAGACCCTCAGTCTATCCAAGGAGTATTGTGTTGCCCAGTAACTGGGCTGTGTCTGATTGGCAGTCGCTCAATCAAAAATACTGATACTCAGCCGCATCCAGTTAACCTTGAAGCTGGCCCTAACACGGTTGGGTAAAGATCAGGGAAATGATGAGTCTTCCTACTACTGAAGCTCACATTTCCACTCCATGAGAAAATTATGCTGTATTACAAAGCAATAACAATGTAGTACAAAAACCAGGTGCAAGGTGTAAATCAAGATAATTACGGGTTGGTATTGTCACATGTCATGTCTTCGAAGCTGTTGTTCTAGAATATGGCATTTAGTGTTTCCTTCACCGTTTTCAGAGAAGTGTGATGAAATAAATATCACAAATCAAACTACCCAGATGGATTACCAGAATAGGTATTTAGAAAACTGGGGAACAGGGTGTAAAGTACCACAAAACTCCGTTGAAAAGGGAGAATCCTCCGACTGGGTCATGTCTGGTGCGCACAACAGCCACATCATTTATGTCTTTGTTTCCAACAAATCTGGGAATATTAAATAACAGATTAATCAAGAATTTTAACTTATTTTTTTTTTTAACTAAATTCTAACTCTTGTACGCAGATGGATGGCCAGACGGCGAGGAGGAGTCCACGGGAGGTGCACTACGCGAGCGCGAGCTGCGATCCCTGCACCGCACCGTGCCCGCGTTGCGTCGCCGGGAGCTCGACACACGCGCCATCAAGCACCACTTCTACCCAGAGGGGGGATGGGGGTAAGAAGATACCTTTACCATCATTATTTTAGCCAAAAGAATTCCACTGCTCCTCATAGGCCTCCCCCAACCGCCGCCACATCGACCAGGCTTGTGGTTCTCGCATCGTACCAGCCGTAGCCAAGTCACAACCGTTTCGCTTGCGGCGAAGCGTGCGACGCAAGCTTTCGTCGAACGCTTCTAATCACGTGACTGAGCGTTGAGATGACGTCATTCCCGTATATTTGAAGCTTTCTACTAGCGTTAACTATTGCAGATTAGCAAGTTGGCTAAGGGGTACAGGGCTTTCACAGGTTATCTATTGGTCTACTATATGGGAGATCTTCCAACTTTGTCTTTCTTGGTTTTCTTTTGGAAATCTTCCATTCTGATTCGATCATGCGATCCGTCTCTAAACATAACTGAACCTCTCCATTATATTTTGTGCGACTCTATAGTTTCGCCAACTTACATTAATTTGTCAACAGTAACACAAAAGTTTTCTTCAGATCTGAGTCAAATACAGACAAGTTGTTCTCTTTTATAAATATGTTAGAGCACAATATCAGTAACAACTCCTCAACAATTAGCCACGGCTAGTTAATCAGCTTATTAGCATCATATAAACTGGAACAGCCGAAAGTTAGCGTTGATAATGCTCCCGAGCACTCTCCATTGGTTGTAGTTAGGTTAGGGGAAAGTTGGGCTGTTCAGCTAGTGGTCAACTTTATTAACTTCAGTTTGAGTAACTCGGCACCCACTAGGATGGCATATCAGACTAAGTATATGGCATATAGTAAACAGTGAGTATCGCCGATAAAATTGCCACCGATCGCATAACGTCGTAAGGCAAAAAATGCATTTTTTCAGGAGATGCGTTTTTGTCACAGAACAGAAGAAAGGATTCCTGTGTTCTGTGGTTTTTGTAATTGTGTTAGTAATTTGTGGAAAGCCTTAAGAGGCGTCTTTTCCAGTTATCTATCTTCAACATCGAGCATGGTTTAAAACCTTATTGCAACGCGATGTTTGAAGATGCAACGCGAAAAAAGAGAGATAACGTCTGAAAATTCTGTTGGCATTCGGTAATTCCGTGGTTTACTCGAAAATTTCAAAAAAACTTGTTCCAGGAAATACGTATTTTTTTAAAACTTAAAAGGCTTCTATTGTTATACTTTTTTGTATTCTTGAGTACATTATGAAGGGTTGACCCTTCATAATATATATTGATAATAGTTTATGCAAAATAGCAGATTTTTAGTGGATTAGTCTTACACAAAATAAATTGATTTCAATAGAAGCTTAGATAATATCCACAAGATATCCAAAATATCAAATGAAAAATGTGTAATAACATCATAATCGCGTAAGAGCGGTTGTATGAAAAACAGTTGAAATAACCGACGTATTTGCATTATATAATCAATAACCAGTTAAAGTATCAGACGCTGGATGTAATAAGAAATTAACAATATTTGTTTTACATTTTTATAATACAAGTTTATGCAAATATGTTACGACTTTAAACGTTGTCGGTATAAAACAATAGTGTTATCTACCAAACCCTTTAACGTCCAACGTTTTACGGCGCCTTGAAAATAATCTGCTATCGTGAATTTTAGAGCATCTAACAGGAGCATGAAAACGGAGCATACATGACGACGAGCAGCAAATTTTAAAATTTGTTCGACAAAGAATACGATACAAAACGAAAGCCGAAGCTCACTGCTATAAAATCCTACGACTGGCGGTAACGGTAACCATGTACATCAAGCAAACTTTTGAAATATCCAGAATGAGTGCCTACGTTCTGTTTTATTACTTTTTTCAGCTCTCCTATAAAGCGCTTCGATCAATATTTCTTATCACATTCGAAATAAAATAAATTGTGGAGTCAGACGAGTAACTGAATAAGAAAAACGGAAATAATCGTGACTCAGGATTGGTTTATTTATACGTTTATTGTTATATTTTGTACCTGTTTGTTTACTTCTTAGAGGTAACATGACAAGGTATTATGTACACGAAGTAGTATATTTACAATGTTATATTTTCTTGGAGTGTTTTTATTTTTTCTTTTGATTGGGCACTGTTGCAAGGCTATGTGACTCGCCGTGCCCTCGTGAGGGCGATCGGCGGCGGAGACCTCTCACGCCGGGCCTTGGTTCAGGCCATGGTCCGGAGCGAGGATGAGTGGCAGGCGGTAGCCACCTTCTGCGAAGCAGTGATGCTAATTACTCCTTCTGCGAACCAGTAATGCTAGCAATGGAGGAGGTCGACCGCATCAGGCAACGGTGATCTCGCCGCCGCCGGGATTCCGATCCCGATTTCTGACCACCGTAGGCGCGGGCTTCTGGACGTCGCGCTATGGCTAGCTCACCGTCTGGTAACTGTCCGGACCGAGCTCAAGTAGTTGACGGCGCACACTGATCCCGTGGGCCTCAAGGAGTTGCCAGCAAGAGGAGGGGCCCAGCTGAGTCGATGCCTACTGGGGCCAGGTTTAGTTTCGAAAGATAGCTCGAGATTACGAACACACGAAACCAAGAAGCCTTCATAAGTGCTGAAGACGAATTGTGTTCCACATGCTGCTGTCAGCAAAATTGATGGAGCCAGTTAGGGCCGACGCCTGCCACGGCTGCAGATTATATGAAGTAGTTACCGCAACCCTCGCAATAAAGACACCTAAGGACACTGTGGGTTTTAGTCAGTTAAATAAGGACACTCTCTCCCGCTCCATAGATAGCGGGAGAAGCTGATTTCCAATGTAAAACAAAATGCGCTAATAGTATCTAGTGCTTATGACTATATCAGTTTAGAAACGCTCCTATCCCCCGTCACTTGTGCACAAATACTTGGCCCTATTATCTAGCTATAGCATTATCCTACACAGCACAAACCGGATATGTAGCAGTAAGATATCCAGAGCAGATAAGCTAAATCCGTCGGGATTACGCAAGCACATCCGATATCACACATTAATTAAGGATTCCGAACTACTTCGGAATATCTTCTCTATTTGTAACTATTTCTTTTCATAACACAAATACAAACAAGCCAATAGGCATATTCTTTTTTTTTGACGAATCACGAAATTGTTGAATGAATTATTCATGTAATCTAATCATTCTTATTCATGTAGCTTCCTATTGTTTTACCTCATCCCTCTAATAACTCCGGATCTTGTTCCCATACAATACGTATTACGTACAAGATTTGATGTAGCACTAGATACAACACGACACGACACATCATAAGCCGTCTTCGGTTGCAGATAAATGTTCCGACAAGCTATGTGGGACAATGAACACGAATCTCGAATTTCCCCCGAGTTCGTGACGAGACACAAGATGAAGACATATAATATAATCATCAGTCGTGAAGCAACTTTATTCCAAGTACAAGATAAATTCGATGCGAACACGAGGTACAGTCAGGAGGGAACACCGAATCTGATGCGGACATAATGCGACGCGACGGTCTCATCGGACGATAAACGAATTTATGTTTCGGATATTGACTGCGTGCCGCGGCTATTAATGGCATGGGTTCTGGTGATGACAGTACCTTCTACCTCATACATGTTCATAAAGATTTAATTTTAAAATTGGCTTTTGAAAGTATGTTTTCACAATTGGAGCGGTCAGCTGAATTAATGAAAATGGAATACCAATTTGTTATAATAATTGTGTGTAATCCGTACGGATTACATACAAAATTATTACCGTTAAATGGACGTAAAGGGTTCTTCGGTTATATTCGTAAATAAAATCACATCCTTTTACTACGTCCACCGCTCTTTTGACGGAATATCGCAGGATGACGCTTTCAGGACATGCAAAGGCATGACAAAAAAACGGTCTTCGGACGAGGAAATTGAATGCTGAAATTTTTTGAACGAAAGTTACATTGAAAAATCTTTTGGGACCCTACCTTCTCATCTATCTGGGCGTCATTGAATGGCTCTTTGAAATTGTCCACTTTGAACGAAATAAGAATTACGTCAAATTATGTTTAAGTTATTTTACTAAGAAACTTATTCATGATTTAAAAGCCTTGTTTTGTGTCCTTACATAATGTATGTGAAGTAAATAGGTAGGCCACTTTGCGTCCCCAGAGCGTCCCACATTTAGGAAAGGTTATTAATAATTTACACTACTAATTGCTGTAATAGAGGTAAGCCTTAGAATACGGATTAGTACGTAAACTTCCTGCCGACTTACCGGAGCTTCGCCGCGAGAATTATACTGCGGTGAAATAATCGCACCGATTTAATTACGGCGTGGGCTTCGCACGCTCGCGTCACGCCGCCGTGATACGCTAGAATTAAGACGATATTTACATGCGCGACAGTACAATCTGGTAGCTAACCTACATCAGCAATGTGTTAAGTTCGTAAGATAATAGAAAATTACTGTTGTCTAAGTTCGGGATTGCTTGCAGATGGATCGTGTGCGGAGCCGCATTCCTGGCCCATCTCCTCTCCACTGGGCTACAGCTAGCCTATGGGGCGCTTCATGTGTACGCCTTGAGACACCTCGGACCCTCCGCTGATCATGCTGGTAAGTACTTATAAGTTTAGTTCGGCTGGTGCGTAATATTTCACGCGCGCCTCAATTAATTGTCAATACCGTAGGGGCCCAGTAGGGCCGATGCCTGCTAGGGGAACGGTTTAAAGAGTAAGCGTGCTCCTGTAACGCACTGCGTTCGCAGTGGACGATACAGGTGGGTTTTAATCAGTTAAACTCTGACACGGGCGTATAAGAGTTTAACTTCCTAAAACCCACTCCTCCTCTCATTCACTCTCCATTCACCATAGCGCGGGAGAAATCCTTTGATGGTTCCCATCTCAAAAACAAAGTACCTACTTATAAAATCTTATAAGTTCCACATATTCTAGATAACTTATTTTATTTTAATGACTAATGAGTTATAAGACAATGACAACTTAAATACAGTGGAGACTCGGTTATTGTGACTTCTGTAATACGGATTCGGGATTATACAGCAAAAGTTAATCTATGTCTATAGTTAAGTTAATCTATATTCAATTATAATTTAGGTGTCTTAAAGGCTAGACTAGGCTAGGCTTTTAATAAATTAGTGCGCCTCGTCACCATCAACGATTGCAAATCGCAGTCAAGCACTATTTTATACTTATCAATTGTAAATAAAATGAATAACTAAATATGTTGCTAAGCCATTACAAAGTGAGCCAAAAAAAACGCTGTTAATCCTAGTTTTTGATAGACATTCAATCGTCTAGATGTTTGTTTATACGGTATAGGATAACTTCTTCTTCTTCATGCCCTTATCCCATATTACTTGGGGTCGGCGCAACACGTTTTTTTCTTCCATTCTGTCCTGTCACCCATCAAACTATCACTAACTCCCTTTTCTCTCCATCCATCTACATGTGTACTCAGAACTCCTTTATTAGTATGCGCTTCATCCCTTCTCGGAAAATAAAGACGGATTAATCGAGTTTCCAATGTAACAAAACTTTTCACCAATATCCTACTTATTAGTGGAAAGTTTGTTTGTACTTCCATCGCCTGAAAAAACTTTGTTATTTCTTTGTTATTTACGCTGGCGTCTATAAAATCCAATTGTGCATAAAATAAGAAAATATTTTGCTTGCATTAGGACTGTAACATATTATTATTAGCCATGCCAAATAATAAATAAAGTAAGGACGAGGAAACGACAATAGCTCCTACATGTCATAACTAAATATAAGATTGAGGAAGAAAATAATTTTGAATGCGTAGCGAAGGCCGGCGAGGGACTCCGAGTAGAAAGTAATCTATCAACAGGAACCCTCCGGATATAATACTTAAATAAACAGACAACGACGAAAAAAATATTTACGACGCAAAATGAAAGTGTAACAGCGTTACAGTCAAAATAAACGAGTTCAACTTTACAACTTTTAATTACTATCGTTTTGTAAAGTTCTTTTTTAATAAAGAGGCTCATCTGCTTACGAGTTGGCCTGTCGACATTTATTACGTTTTTCATGACACCTCTATTTAGTCCCAATTTATGTGGACAAAGCCAAGAGATTGTGTTTTGACAACTACAATTTAATATTGGTTATTAAGTAAATGAAGTTTCCAAGTCACCGGTATTTGTGGACCAGGTTGATTTATTGAATTAATTTTCCAAGATTCACAACTGGGGTTGAATATTAAGAGGTAGAAGTAATTTCGGTTATGAGCGCGGTCTTTGTTGTCAGTGGTGGGGGCGGGGCGGGGGGACATAACTCTGTCAGGTCCGCCATTTGCACCGCTTTCAAATTGGAATTTGGCGACGTTAACGAGTTGAGGTACACTACGGACAAGACGATATTGAACACTGCATTTATTAAAACCTCCAATCTTAGATCAGTATTATTATTTTGATTCAGTATTTTTCATCATCATCATTTCAGCCTGTAGTAGGTACTTACTGGTACTAACACTGGGTGTCACCAGCAACTAGGGTCAACAGTATTGACTGAGGCGCACGTGTTGACCCTAGTTGCTGCCTAGTTGACCGGTATGCAATGCAACTGTCAACTATTACTGCCCATAAACTCGAGACAAGTCTACAAACACTACACAGCCGAAAGACGTCCACTGTTGGACAAAGGCCCCCCCAAGTATCCCAATATCGACCGGTCCTCTGCGTCTCGCATACATCGGATTCTCGCGACCCTCACCAAGTCATTAGTCTACATTGTGGGAGGTTTTCCAATGCTGTTTACCTTACACAATATAAAGCTGACTTGCATCCGTACCGTCAATTTATGGTGATGGGGATGGTGGTGGGGGAAAGGAACTCCCGACCACGTAAGCGCGGCCTTACGTTCTGCGAGCTATGGGTAGCTCGTCGTCCAACCGTCCGTTAAGGTCCGAACCCGAGTCGTCCACGAGATTTTGTAAGAGTTACTGTGCCCCTAAAACGCAAAGCGCAACTGAAGGATACAAGATGGGCTTTATTCAGTTCATGCTTTTCATGTTCAAGTTCATGTTCTCTCTCTAGGGTTGAGCAAGAGAGTATGTCAAAAAACTGACCAGGAGAAGAAGTCATTTGATGATTTCACACCTCAAAAAAAGACATTTACAAACAACTACTTTGTAGTTGTCATGTCACTTTGCTGAACTGAACCTATTTGGCGCAGTCGTGAGGTTACACAATGTTACGACTTAAATTTAAGTTTGTTTGTTTGTTCTTACATTGTGTGTATTGTGCGCCACATAAACATGTTTTCTTACTTTCTTATTATACTCAAGCCAAGCCATCATACCCAGCCTGATCACCGCCCTCGAGGTTTATGATCCCAACAAAATTAAAAACGTTAATTCACTTTAATCCAGTCTTACGGCGCCAATCATTAAAATCCAATAAAATGCAAAATCAGGCCAAGTAATTATAACTCTTAAGCTTCAAGATAATATCGTCACAATTTTATTATCCCTTATGGACTAAAGACTAATTTAATTATGTCGGCATTAGCTTTGTCCGACAATTCTTGGAACACTCTGAAGGGAACGTGTACGACAATATTTATAATGGGGACGGTCATTTGGTGTGGGCAGAAGCGTAGTTAGGTGTGGGTGAAATGAACCGTTACCCACGGCCTCGCATAAGCGAGCGCTCTTTAAGAACGAAGGTTATTTTTGTTAAAATTGATACGCTCGTGTTTTACCACTATTTCACCGGATGGTAAGTGATGATGTGGTCAAACAATGAGTTGCGACCACAGAAAAGATGAAAGACGTGAGAAAGGAAATATTTTCCGATTAGTACTACAGTGAGTGTCGACTGTCGCCGTTTGTCTCATACCCTTTAACTCCACTACAGGTAATAAACCAATACGAACGCACATTGACGCAACTAACAAACCACGCATACTTAGATCGCAAGTTTGCTATTGGTAGTTGAACTATGAGCATTGCCCTACTTTATGGCACGCCTGCCCCGCACACAAAGCCATTCTAACTTCTTTCATCTTTTCTGTGGTTGCGACAGTCACTGTCTGTTTTTCAAATTTATGAAAGAAAAACCATTTTATAAAAAAAAACCGACTTCACTAAAAAATTGAATTGAATTAGAGCAGTTACTTCGATTTCGCCAAGATTCCATCATCAGATCCCAACTTGGTAGCTATGGGACCATTAAGGAAGTATACCCTTTCCAACAAAAAAATAATTTTTCACATCGGTTGGCAAGTGACGAAGTTATCCGCGAACAAACATAAAAAAATACAATAATCTGAATTGAAAACCTCCTCCTTTTTTAGAAGTCGTCTAAAAAAGGCCTCGATGTCCTTTCACCCACGCCTAAATTAGTTGGCGCCACGCCTCTGGTGCGGGGTAATTGTGTTAAGTGAAATCTTGGAGCGATAGGAGCGATGTACGGTGTTTCCCAAATTACCAGTATTCGACTAATCTGTTTTACGCCGGCCGCACTATGTGAGCGGTACCAATTAGGGCTCAAATAAGAATTTATCTGCGATTCCGTCCACATTGAACATGACATTGTGTGAATACAATATACAATGGCACTATTGTCTGTTATCATAATGCGTATCTGATGACGTAATGACGTGCGTGATGCTATCTCATGATCCATTGCAGTTGGCAATGTTTACGTTTTGTCATAGTGTTATCTGAATTGCCTATTGACTGAGGCCTGGCTTTTAGTCTTTGGGCTACATTGAATTATAAAAACTATTTTTTGTATATGTATAAACTGTTTTTTGTTTGGGCTAGCTAACTAGTCTGACACGCCCTCTCGAACCACCCAGAGCCGGAAGAAATATTTTACGATTTTACACCTCAAAAGGGCTACTGAAAGAATATGTATAGTGGCTAAAATGACACAATATGTCGTTGTTACTACAATAAATACAATATCGAGAATCACATCACCAGAAAAAGCATGGCATTGAACACTTGATAATAAAAGTACTTAACTTTTACTATCCCGTGTTCAATGCAGATATGAATTTTTAACAAACTAAATCTGCTCATAAAACCTAAATTTTTTTTTAATCATTTTTTTCTCACATAACTAATTCAATCGAATTAAAAATCATTTGGGGTGTCTGAGGTTTGGCGCATTTAACGTTACACCTTGTATATAGATTACATTTTCTTTATTTGTCTCCTATCAACAATAATCTAAATCTGTTTTTGTTGACATGATACTCAGAGGTAAAGAGTTTCCTCGTGACACTGCGAGGGTTTTATCGCTCAGATTTTATTATACGTGCGTCTATGTTGGGATAGGACGGTCGTGTCCCTAAGGAGGATCACAGGATGTAGAACAATTCCACTCTAATAATATAAAGAGAAATGCAAAAATATATCTTTAGAAGGGCCCATAATTCGTCTTGGCAATTTTTTTATACAGGTGACAGTCATGATTACCTATGCTGAAAATCTATCTACACTAATGTAATAAAGAGGTAAAGTTTGTTCTTTGTTTTTATGTTTTTTTTTTTTTTTTGTACGAGGTAATCTCCGAAAGTATTGGTCCGATTGCGAATTTTTTTTCACCGACAGAAAGCTGCTTTATTCCTGAGTGACATAGGCTATATTTCATGTAAGCGAACGAAGCTGCGGGGTAAAGCTAGTGTTACATAAAACAAGAAGGCTTGACTGACTGTTTTATCAACACCTTTTTTCACAGATGTTGTTTTTAAGACGTAGACGACAATAAAAACGGATTTTTCGAAGTTCAACCCAATATAAAATAGGCGCGAGTGAAGGCGCGGGCATTACTAGTACACTTATAAACTGAAGTATACAAAACTCTACCTATATAGTTTTTTTTTTTATTGATAAGTTCCAATAACTTTTCAAACATAACTATGGATATTACGACCAACAATCTGACTGAAAAACAGATTTCAATTATCAAAAATTCAGGCAGAAAGTTCGTTATATTCTCAATTTCGCGCAAAAAATGTTGTCAACACAATTTGTCCCGATTAGTTCTCTCGTGGGAACACCGGGACGATCCACTGAGCCGCCAATTCTCCTGTTGAAAAGTGATTTAACACCTTATTTGATCAAATTAATCGTATCGTTTTTGCTTTGTTCGTACAAACAAAGGCATTTAAAGCTTACAGTCCCTTGAATATGTGGCCGGAATTAAATGGACACATACTTGTACCCGCTTAGGCGGCAGTACGAGTATCTGTGCATTTAATTCCGGCCAGCTGCACCCGGATAGAGCCCCGATGACCTTTAAATCCATTTTCTTTGCGAAATATTGATTGATTTACATATGCTTTGAAGAATATTTAACCACCATTTTTTCTATGTAAAAATGTTTCTAAAGCCCCAAGCCGTTTTGAAAGAGTAACAGGCAAAATTGATAAATATGTTTTAGACAAAAGTATTAATCACACGAAAAAATCAATAGTTGATAATGTTGTTCATGAATCTATAATAAACATATATTTTTTTCAAACCTATTTACCTGGCTGTTACCGAGAAGTAAGCTTTAGAAAGTCACTGTTTCAATGCAACTCCTCGGGCACTTGGGCTTTAAAGCCGGTACAAAGTCTAAAGCTCAGCCAAATTACAGTGCTCAAACTTCAACGAGTCAACACGGAGTGTATGCTTATCTGTTAATATCAAATGAAATACGTGAGATTAATCTATTCATGAAAGTTATCTAATTCCCTCACACAGCTAGCTTTGCCCGCAGAACTTTAATCCAGCGAATTTGAATTGAAACGTGGGTCCCTCGTCAACAAGCGCTCTGGAAAGCTCGCTAAACTACGAAAACTACAAAAAGGTCAACAGGAAATGTAAAGAGTTAAATAAAATAAGCCATATTGCGGCTGCTCGTCCACGTCCGATAATCGGTGACCGATTTTTTGTAGGAGAAAAATAGCAATAGTGCAATGTCCTACAAAAAGTCGGTCAGAAATACAGAACAATGTCACCAATATACAAAATCGGTCCTACAAAAAGTCTGACGTGGGCGAGCAGCGTGAACCGCATACCTCCATGTTTGTTTAAATATATATGAAATATGAGCACGTCAGTTTTTATTGCACATTGTGTCTCTCTATAAAATACACGTAAATAACGGAACTGTCAATTTCATTGTGAAAATACAAAGGCTTTTAATTAAACTGTTAAAAAAGCCAGTTTTAAAAATCTGTCTTTTTATTGCATTCTTTCTCTAGCTATTTACGAATAGGTCATTGTTTTTTTGAGGTGGGACATCATCTAATTACTTTTCTCGCTCTACAGTGGACTGAGAAAGCGTGTCAGACTTTTACTTACTAAAACACACCTGCATCTTCCAGTTGCTTTTACGTTCTTTGGCCACAGTCGCTTCTAGAAATATTCAGACAGCCCTGGCGGAAGGCGACCCCTTGAGTTTTGATGACATCTCCTTGAGACTCGCATGGAACACAGAGCCTAGTCCTTACTGGACAACCTTTTGGCCAGAATCACCCTGCGACTGCCAACGCCCGAGGCATCTCCTACGGCGGTGGCTAGAACGTCGGCTATCTCCTTCGCTCGCATTACTGCTTCGCAGAAGGAGCCAGTGATGGCAATGGACGTCTTTCGGCTGATATGATGATGATGATGAGAAGGAGCCAACCGCTTTTAGGACACGTGCTCTCTGACACTAAAGAGTACCAAAGTAAACGCCTACATCTTGTTACTTTTTATATCTGTTCAATACTATACCAACGTTATGTTTCCCAGTGTGGGCCGGCGCCATATGTGTGGGAGTGTCTCGTGCCGCGGGTGCCTTCGCAGCGACACGGAGGAAGTCTCCACGTCTTGTGGCACTCCTCGGAGGACTGCTTCTGCCACTTGCTTGCCTATTTACTTCATTTGCCACGCAGCTTCATCAGACATTACTAAGTTATGGTAAGTACTGTCTTCTTCCTGGCTATATTACACTATATAATTTTATAAAGGAAGAAAGTTTGTGAAAGTATGTGTGTGTGTTTGTTACTCCTTCGCGCTGTAACTGCTAAAGGAATTTGGATGCAATTTGGTAGACGAGTAGACCATGTACTGGAATAGTTCATAGGATACTTTTTCTACTTTCACGCGTGCGAAGCCGCTGGCAACAGATAGTTAAAAAAAAAACCCTTAAAAATTGTTAAATATATTTTTTTCCTTTATTCTTCCCAACATTTTTATGTTCGGTCCTAAAGATATACGAAAGACTTTTTACTTAAACTTGACAAAAGCTTTAGAATACTGTGATTAGAAGTTAGACTGACGAACGACTTTAATGTGCTCTTCAATCACTGTACTCCTTTGTATCTTAAGAGCTGGTTGTAGTCACTGAGTATTTTGTATAAACTCCGCTCGGGTTTATGTCGATTTCACGGCCCTGTAACACCGGTTTAATATTTATTAAAAAAAAAAACTATCCAAAATTTTGGTTTTTACGAGGCCCTGTTAAAAACAAGCTTTATTATTTTTTGTAACTTATATATGAAAGTTACAAAAAAATCCGTGACGTAATCGTAAGTTAGGGTCAGATTTGCAATTTTTTTACTGAGCCAACTAAATTATATGTCAACAACATCATCATCTTCCTGCTCTTATCCCGTTTTATTTGGGGTCGGCGCAACACGTTTTTTTCTTCCATTCCGTCCTGTCACTCGTCACGCTATCACTAACTCCCTTATCCTAAATTATATGTATTATATTTTTATTTTTGCCCTGCGGTTGGTCATATAGTCTAGTATTTTAATAAAATACTTTTCATGGTGTTCTCTTTTATTTTTGTGGATTTCCAAAGGTTTAAAAAAATTCAAAATGAGTAGAACCTGGTTTTAAAGAACGCTTTGTTTCTTTGTGACACACATTCTAGGTCCTTGCGATCGTCGTATATTTAAAATAAAGCGTATTTTAAAAATACGCTTTATTTTATTTTATATAAAAATCCTTCACAATCCAAGCTGTTTGGTTGGAAAAATGCATTACTTATAGAAGTGAGACGTGCTCAAACGATATCAACGCTTAAACTATTATTAAGGAACTTTAAGCTCATTTCTGACTACGCTGTAATATAATAGCTTAAAGCTCAAAATTCATAGCACAACAACATCGCTCACTATACATTTATTTAATTTAGGCAATAATATATATACTGCACTAGCTTCTGACGTTTTATAATTGCCCATGTAGGCCAGATGTGAAATAAAATATTTTGACTTTGACTTTGACTTTGTATAGCAAAATTGTTAACGTGTCCTAAATAAATGAATGGTGAGCGATATTGTTGTGCTATGAACTATAAGCTATATGCTATTATATTTCACTCAAATTCTTCTTCCTTCTCAATGATCTATTGTGGGCTGATTTCTGCACTTAGTCCTTAGTGGACCATTTATTTTATTTAATCTTCATGGAACACAAAGTACATAGGCGGACTTAATGCCTTAGGCATTCTCTGCCAGTCAACCTAGGGTGGTGCAGAGACATTATGGTAGGCGCATATACAGAAACATTGTGTGACTATTCTTAATGATATATTTGATTTTTATTAATAAATTATTTTGTATTGCATAATGTTATGTCCTATTAGTATTATCTATACTAATATAATAAATAGTTAAAATTTGTTTTTTTTTTGTTTTTATGATTTTTTCTTCTTTCGTTCAGTCCGTTCAAAAGTTGTCTATATGAGATTGCCTTTTGCGATAACACCCGCCTGTTATACATTTGTTGTTATTAAAGTTTAACCTGTATTTTATGAGTGGTACCATAAAGAATATAATAAATGACTAGAATTCACATCCAAATACTTTAGCAAATCTGAACACGATATTGGATACTACTAGAAACCCTTCGCAACAATGGAATATGATCTGCGTTAAGCTTTTGAGACTAAAGTTACAACGGCAATATTTTAAGGTATATAGTCCCTTATTTAAACATCTAGCCGAAGTTAATGCACATATACTCGTACTGCCGCCTATCGTAGAGTCCCGCCGACCTTTGAAACCAATTTCTTTACGGAATATTGATTGATTTACATATTTTGCTATGTGCATTTTAAAAAACACTTAACTAGCATTTTTTTTGTATAAACATTTATATTTCTAAAGATCAAAGCCTAATTTCATAAGAGTAGGGAAAACAAGCGAAAAAATATCATGTTGTTATTTTTTGGCAAAATTATTAGTCATATGAAAAAATCATGGGTCGATAATGTTGTACATGAATCCTTACTAATATTATAAAAGCGAAAGTGAGTTTGTTTGTTTGTTTGTTAAGTCTTCACGCCTAAATGGTAAAACCAATTTTGATGAAACTTGGTACACGGATAGACCATGTCCTGGAATAGGACATAGGATACTTTTTATCCCGGAAATATCTTCACTTGGGATAGTTTTCTGCTATCACGCGGGCGAAGCCGCTGGGAGCAGCTAGTCTATATAATAAACATACTTTTTTTTTCAAACTTTTAGCCGTTACCGTAAAGCAGTCTTAAAAAAGTCAGTTTTATTTTATTTATTTATTAAAACTTCATGAAACACAAAGGTACAAGGCGGACTTAATGCCTTAGGCATTCTCTAACAGTCAACCTAGGGTAGTGAAGAGAAAACATGGCAGGTGAATAAAAAAACAAAAAAAAAGGTTCTGCTAGGGAGTTAGGGCCTTAAGCTTTTGAGAGTAAAGTTACGAAGGCAATACTTTAACCGATAAACATTTGCTAAGCCATAAATGAACCGGCCACGATGGAAAACTTTTGTGTTCAGCTTCAGTTGCAGTAAATTCCTCGCGTTATCTCTCTAAAACAAAGGTGTAAAACAGTAGCGTAGCTAGCCCTAATCGGGCCCCATATCAAATATTTCTTTTCTTTCACGCAAACACTACCGAACGGATTTCAATGAAACTTGGTACACGGATATATTACATATGTCCTAGAATAACACCTAGGACACTTTTTATTCTGGGATTATATTTCCTTTGTATAACTTTCATGACTCAGACAGTTGCGGTCATTCATCACGGAGATTCATCACGGAGATGAATGACCGCTGACAATGACAACTGTCAAATAAGGTTCAAATCATTCCTTCAAAAATGGAAATGAGCTCGTTTATTGGATGATTAAGATACTTGAATAGTCTGAGTTTTTATTGACGCCTTACGTAAAGAAAGCTAGAACAAGCAGAGCTAGCTAAAAACTATTAGAACAGCCTATCATATAGATATTATTCATTCACTACTGGCCTCCTATTAATAAGGGAATTTAAGATTGAGGATGAATGGCCCCTGTAGCTCGGGGGCCCCGTATCATCGATACGGTTAATACAGCGGCAGCTACGCCCCTGGTGTAAAGCTGAAGTATAAAACGCGTGTTCAGTCCAATAAGTTATCCTTTCCACACAGTAGTGCAGGTTCCCGGGATATTGGATCAAGACCGCTTGTTAGTTTTGCTCACTATTCGAGGATGCTTGGTAAGCGTGATATAGTAAACCATTTGTAATAGTAGCGAGGGTTAAATATATATTTTTTACTGTTATCATTTTATTTGCAAAGTCTTATATTCAGAAAGATGAGATAAAAATAGTCGAGACGAAAAGCAAGACAACGCTTTTTTGTTGTGTTTTTTTTTTCGTTTTTTTTTATTCTCGCTGTGGTGTAGAATTCTAAGTTCCAAAGAATGCTTTGGTTTTCTGAGTTTTCAAAAAACGTTGTACTGGTACAGCGTTACTTTAAGGAGCAGACAGACATGCTAATTATAGTTGTTACCGGTTCTTACAACGTCAGATAAGCAAAGAAAAGGTAAAAATGCACAACGGTTTTCTTTGAAAATTGTGAAATAGCTGTAGTAAGAGAACATTTTCTCTTCATATACATTTTTTTTTTACCTTTTCATATTAACATTGTTACCCTAGTTATTACATTTTTCAGTTTCTACAGTATTAATGGCTTCGAACAGTAAATAAAGGTTGCAATCGCACCCTATTAAGTAGGCTTTCAAACCGTCTCACTGTGGTTTTCAAAGTGTAATTACTAGAGACACTAATTAAAGTTTTTCAGGAAATTCAGGCGTGGTGCCGATATAGGCAAAACTGTGTCGTATTTACTAAAAATAAATGGAAAGAGAGAGATAGAATGATGATGGTGATGTGATAGGGATGGATGATGATGGTGATGTAATGATGATGGGATGGGTTGGTTATTAGTGAGCCGATTTAATTCTTTTTACGCCTTTTAAATTTAAATTTATATCAGATTTCGTACTAAAGTTATGTTCGTTTCGTACTACATTTCATGCTAAAGTGCGGTTGACGAAAAATAAGCAGGAGGATCTACAGCGTGGCGGGCGAAAGGTCAGATGAAAGAACTAAACGTATAATGCCAAATAACACGGGTCAAAGGCATGGAGGTGATGATGATGATGATGATGGTGATTTTTTAATCCCACGTAAGTTCCTCATTCAGTCGCAAATTTTATTGTATTTAAACTGCGGTCTTCTCCAACCCAGGAGTGGTATTGGGTGTGGGATGTGGGTTCGTCCGTGAATCCGCCGGGTTGGTGCTGGGTGCATACTTCAAAAGACGGAGACAATTCGTCGAGCTTGTGGCCCATGCTGGCGGTGGTGTGGGCATCGCACTCTTCAGCGTCGCTTATAAGGAAGCTGTAGGGTATGTATAAGCGTTATAACAGACTATTGTTTTATAAAATCATGCATACTGAATTGAGAAGTTGATCCTATATTGAAGAGACGAGGCTAAAACTAAAATTACTAGGCTAGGGTAAACTAGTCGTACGTGCCCTAGTCGGTAACGTGCCCCGATCACCAAACTAAGACACGCATTTAAAATTACATAAACTATACAACTTAAACTTGCGTTGTGTTTACATCGCCGTCATACTTTTAACCTAAATCGACTCAAATAAGCCCCAAATTTTAAATACGTATCTTAGTTTTGCAAATGGGGCACCTTACCGACTCGGGCATGATGCCTGGTTTACCATAAACATAGAAAAGAAAAATAAACTTTGGAAGAAATTATAATTTGGAACGGATATATAATTTTACGCATAGCCAAAGAAATGTTTCAGATGTTGTATATTTTCTTCAGAAAACTAGGTTGGCGTTTGGGCTTGCAGGCAGTAACTGGCGTGCTAGTTCTCGCTTTCTTCCTAAGCGCCGTATACCGCAGTGCATCCCTCTATCACCCCCAACGCCGCGCCATTCTTCACCTCAAGAACCAACGTCGAAAGGTAAGGCCGGTAAGAAGAAAACTTTTCACATCATTCAACCAACTCACTGATTTCGATCTAAGACGAATTGTTTCCCCGCAGTTCGTACTCAACGGAAACTGACACTAATTTATGTAACGAACGTTTCATTTAAATTTAGACCCTTTTCTCAACTTGGTTAAGTAAACTTTCATTTAAATTAATATTTCCCAGCTCGAAAATGTTACGACCGAGTTTAATTGATTGATTATAATTAAATTAACTCGTTTCTGTTTGCGTTAGGTAAAAGAAAAGAAAGGTCTAAAGAGAGGAGGACCAATCGTCGATTTAAGCCCTCTCCAATCTCGGCCGGCCAAAGTTTTGTTTCTGGCCGCCGGATTAGCTGCTTTTGGACTTTATACTCCCGTCTTTTTTTTGGTAAGTCTAATTGGTAAAGTTTTGGAAAATCAAAAAAAACTTTTCGTGATTAATATTAATATTTGTTGTTTAATAGGCTTTGCAAGGTTTTCAAGAAGGTTTGGAGGAGAGTGCTCTGGTGTTGTTACAAACGTTCCTGGGGTTCGCCGCGGTGCTCGGTTGTGCCGGCTTTGGGCTCGTGCTGGTACGACCATCGGCGCAGTGCCTCGTCTCCAAGCAATATCTCTGTCAATTAGCTATGGTGGGAATAGGTACTAATAACAGTTTATTGTCTGTATTGTAGCTTTACTTCATCATAAATATTGTTAATATTTTCCAGAAGTAACATAGAAAAATGTTTGCAGGTATTTCAATGCTCGCACTAAGCAGTGTGGAAGGCTATCATGGATACGTGCTGTTCACCTGGATGTACGGACTTTGTTTGGGAGGATTTTTATATTCTATAAAGATGCTCACTATGGAACGTGTTCGAGGACGACATTTTACTAGAGTTTGGGGTAAGATATTCATGGCAGTAAATTTTTTATAGGATGCTTGAAAAGAGGATGGTTTAGAGATTTTATTTGAACAGGTTTAGTGCAAGGCGCTGAAGCTATTCCGGTTATGGTTGGTGTACCAGTGACTGGGTATATCAACCAGCAAGTGCCACGAGCGGGCTTCTACTTCTCATCGGCAGCAACCCTAGCGGGCGCTATGCTGTTGTTCTTCGTTGGGTTCTCTAAGCGGGAGCCGGAGCCTCCACCACCTGCGCCTGCTCCCACGCTGGTGGAGGCGTGTCCGTGTGTGACGCCTCCACCGCGCTGCGAACCTGCATGGTGTGCCTGCAGTGCTGGTGGGGCTACGGCCTACTGTGCCTGGCCTGGCCCCACGTGCGGCTCACGCCTGCCGAAGTCGCTCTCGTACGCTGCGCCGCTGGACCGCGCCTGCTGCTCGGCCGCGCACTGCCCCGACTGCTACCGGCGCGCGCCGCCGCTGCGCTCGTCGCGCTCCGTGCCCGAGGGGCTGGCGACGCGCGGCGCCACGTGGTCCCGCGGGGGCTCGTGCCGCCCCGCCTGCCGCCGCCGCGAGCACCACCTCATAGAACAGATCACTACTTCTGTATGATACGCTAGAGCTATAGTGCGCGCGATGAACAATACTCAAAAAAAAATATTTTGTTTCATTAGTGACTATGAAGGAATTGTGTAAATAATTGTTTCCGTAGAAAATTATGTATCTACTAATTGAAGTGAAAGTTGAAGTGATAGATTTATTGTGGAGCAATAAACTGAAACAAAATAACATTTGATCTTTGTGTTACGTTAACAAGCCAGTGGACGGAATGTTTTCCTTTGTCTTTGTATTCATATCGCGTATATTAAAGCACTGTTATTATTTACAAAGCGGTATATAGCCGATAGGCGAGCCCGACATCGGGCCGGAACCATATTTGCTTGTTACCCAACAATCCAAACATACCTTCATCATCAGCTGGAGAGTAGAATGTTAACTGTAAAATAAAATAGCTAATTTTTCCTACTTCTTAAAGTACTCGTGGGACCTTTGTCGTAGTTTATTCATATTTTATAATGTAGAGCCAACACTTTTGAATCGTACATTCTTCAATCTTTGTGTCATATATACCTATCTTCTCTGAGACTTTATAAAATAATGAATTTGTCTTTGTGTTATTCTCAATAAATAATGAATTGTAAACAGAAACATTATAGTACTGTGCAGAATAATGAAACATGTATGAATGTATAAATCAATAGTCTGTTTGATAAAAACAAAGTCAATTTTAGTGATCATATAACTGTTTTAAGGAGATGAGTTAGATGTTTTTGTTCTATTTATTGTTATGACTATTGTTTAGAGTTATAATTAAGTATACTTTGTCGTTACAAGTTTGTTGTTTTTGTACCAAAGTGTGATTACAGTTTTGGTGATAAATAAAAAATTAAGAGTTTAGCATACATGCCTTTCTTTATTACGTATTCCGTGCTGGAGTGGACCTTTTCTCATAATTATGTTTAGGTTAAATGGAGAGGTCAAAAGGTTCGCGTTTCAAACATTAAGGTAGGTACATATTTACCTACGAAAAAGTTGTATTGAATTCAAAAATGAAATTCAACTGCTCCAGGGGAAACGCACTGGCAACATTGTTGTAGCCTTTCCACAACGTGTAATTGAATGAAAAGGGTTGTTTTATTGAATTATGGAATACGCACAAAGCTATAATTTAGATGAGAATGTGCTTTGAATTCAGATCAACGTTTTGTAGCTGTCTTGGCAGTTAAAACGGGCTTACACAGCTCAATATCAATCTGACCTGTATTTGATGGGATTATGCATAATTGAATAGAAGCCAGTTTGCGCCCACACAAGCTTCTTGGCCCGGAGTGCCCCGGAGCTCTGCTTGAAGATGCTTTCAGGCCTGTCGATTTTCGATAGCCAGGAAATTCCAGCTGTGAGCTTCAAGAGGTTAGAAAATTGCCGTCGGCGATGTGTCGATGCTTGATCACTCTAGTGTCTGGTTCAGATAATGCTTACTAGGTATATCTTAGAACTTTCTTCTTGCTATAAGTATCTTTTTTTTTCTTCTTGCTTTTTTTTTCTTTTTAAGCTTACTATATTTTCTTTATGTACAGTATTTTATTTATTTATATATAATAAGCTATAACTTTTTACATTGAAAAATACTCTTAACGATCATTCTATTCACTAAATATAAATAAAAATCTTATATTAGATTACTTTTTAGTTCTTTAGACCTTTTATTTTTATTTACTATATTAGTTTAGTTTTTCTTTGCCTTTGTAAAAGGCAAAGGTTAAGGTCGTCATACTGCTATTAGTAAATTCTAGATCACAATATCTACAAGGTTTCATAATATTTCTCAACTGATTTGCGCACCGCACTTTAAACAATATCATCAAAGAAATCCTATTTGAACCCCCCGATACCACCCTACTTCAAATCAAGATGAACCCCCGAAAATGAGCTTTCAATTTTATTCAGTAATTCAACTGAATTTCCAAATAACGTTGCCGTATCGTAATCTCATTCCATGTATCATAGAGAGGTGACTTTATGTTTGGACGACACAGCAACTGAAATTTTAAAATCCATTTATGTAGCCAGTAGAATGTTTGAAATTTTTAAATCCCAAATGCACTTTGTAGATACTCGTGTAGCCTGTACATTTTATATTTATTTCCAATACATCTACAGATTAAAAAGTCTTTAAAGGATATAGCAGCAATTTTTCTTCAAAGTTAACGGCTGTAGTAAATGGTTTTAAACAATGGACTCGACTTAAAATATAGCTCACGTTTTCCGTGACTCTTACGATATTGTGTGTATTGTCGGGTGAATCACGTATCGTGAACAAAGAACTCACACTAGTCACGGAGACATAAATACTTGCGGAAATAAAACCAAAAAAATATAAAATGCTGGTGAATAGCGATGGATAAACTAGGACCTGCTTCGCTTTTGAATTGAACAGAGAGATTTTACTCAAAGTGTAGAAAAATATGGCGCACGCTTAACCATATTTTTTTAATTAGAAAGCCGATAGAGAAGTCTTAGGCAGATTTTTTAAATGTCTTGGCTTAGATAATAAGCCCTTTAAGCAATGTCTTCGTATGAATACAGTTACCATTAGAATATTAATGTAACACATTATTACACATTCTAATGTTTTTGTAGTACCTATTTGCGGCAAATGTATCGAGTCAGCCTTTTTGGTCAGTTGAGCTGAGGTAGTAAATCCTTACTAATATTATAAAGTTTGTTTGTTTGTTTGTTTGTTTGTTACGTCTTCACGCCTCAATGGCAAAACCGATTTTGATGAAACTTGGTACACGGATAGACCATGTCCTGGAATAGGACATAAGATACTTTTTATCTCGGAAGTGTGTTCCCTTGGGATAATTTTCTGCTATCACGTACTAGCTGCTCCCAGCGGCTTCGCCCAGCCGCTGGGAGCAGCTAGTACTACAATAAAATTCTCATCTCAATTTAACCGAGACCCCATTTGTTTCGGTGATTCCACCTACTGTTCAGTTTTGCATCGACAGAAATTGATTCCTAGTGGATATAATGATGTAAAATTCGTGTATCTCAAGTGTTTACACAAGTGGATAATATATTATGCAAGTGTTTACACAAGTGGATAATATATTATGTGTAATAATTGAAACAGACGCAATCTCGGTAGATCTTTACTAAGAATTTGATCGTTGTATTGACTACCTCTGCGAAGCTTGCCGAGATGGCTGACTGAATATAAAAGCTACCAAATACTGCAAAACATTAGAAAACCAAAATCTACTTCTTTTCTATATTAAAAAAACTGAAACTTCTAGGTAAAAGTGCTCCATCGTCGACCATAATTATCGCAAACGCCAGCCTAAGTAATTAATAAAAGATAAATAAAAAATAATACTCTCTAAATTCGATTCTGGCTAAATTGCACGTGACGTATAAAAAAAAAAGTAAATTCTCTGCAAAATAGTGTTTAGACACGGACCATTTGCGACTCTCGCAACAGGTACATACATACAAACTTTTTATTACACTATTAAGAAAATAGGTTACACAAAAATATTAGGCAGACATTCGTACTTTACTTACGTTATGGCTGGAGTTAAAAACTTCTTTAAAAAACCTGTTAAAAAATAAAAGGCCCGTTTTGACATTTGATATTTTTATTATTTAAATTAAGTAACCGTTTATATTACATAATGTAACTATTATGTAATTATATTAAAATAGTTATTAATTACTATTTTATTGTTTCTTTCAGTTTCGTTCCAAGTTACATTCTGGGGTCTTTTTCAAATGTCAAATGGGCCTTCAATTTTTTATCAGGGGGCTGCATCTCGACACACATTTTTTTCATACAATCGCTCTTACCCGATTATGACGTTATTACACATTTTTCATTAGATATTTTGGAAACACAGTATCTTATAGATATTATCTAGGCTTCTATTGAAATCAATTTCTAAATTTACGTAACACTAATCCAGTAAAAAATCTGCTATTTTGCATGAACTTTGACACTTCATATTTTACTTAAACATTAAAAAAGTCAAAAAGTAAAACTATAGAAGCCTTGTAAATTTTATTAAGATATTAAATAACGACACTTTTTTTCAAAAACTTTTAAGGATTGAAAAGAACAGGTATTTCCTGGAACAAGTTTTGTAAAATATTTGAATCACGGAATTACCGACTAATACCAGAGTTTTGAGTGTTATCTCTAATTTTTTGCGTTGCCTTTTCGTCAAGCATCGCGTTGGCTAGCGTTAGATGAAGCAACAAGCTTTTAAACCATGCTCGATGTTGACGATAAGCGAGTGGAAAAGCAGACTTAACACCCAAAATATCACAGTAAACATTCCATTCAGCCTCTTCCATCTAAACACAAATGAAGCCAGCAACAGATAATCCTGGCAGGTGATCGGCTTTTGAATAATTCGATTCTGTATTCTGGGGCCGTCCGCCCGTCACTGGAGCGCTCATAATTAAGACGAACAACGGACAACGCAGCGTGCAGCGAATATATTTGTACGGGATTATGTTAATGGACTGGACTAGTACTTTCCTTGTGCTGTACATAGGTTACATGGAGAGGTGATAAACATTTATACCTTGTTTAATTTGGAAAATATTATTAACCTTTTATCGCTTAGGTTTTTCTAGACTTCTTTGTAGACCTTATTTTCGATGTTTACAGATAAATATAATATACAAGGTGTAAGGGACAGCCCTCTGCAAACTTTAAGGGCTTGCTTAGTGAACGAAACTGAACAACCTTCCACAAGATTTTTTTCAGGAAACGAAAAAAAAATCGGCCTCACAGGGCTGTCCCTTACACCTTGATAGGTACTAAACATAATTGTATACTTTTTTTAAGTAAAAAAATTATTAAATGGCCTGGCCCGCACTTGACGGAGCGAGAGACAGAGTCAGACTTTTACAGACTAAAACTCACCTGCTCCTTTTAGTTGCCTTTTACGTTCCAGAACCAAAATATCTCTTTGAAAAGTCCCTGTGACCCTAACTGTCTTCAGTCCTGCTGGGTCCTTAAGGTTTTGTAAATGTCTGTTCTTTCTTTCTTTTCGTGTCGATGCTATCAAACTATACTTTTTCTGACCAGTATTTGGCAACCTGTACAGCTCTATTGTTGGCCTCGTATATATCCTGAAAACTGCAGGTCGTTACGCAGAATGGGCAGCATAGCAGGTGGCGCATGTTCTGAGGAGAGGCTCCATACTGGCACTGTGTGTCAAAAATGAACGCAGATACAATGTCTATTTTAAGATCACCTGTTGAACACTATGCATTGTCGACGACTCGGGCTTTACCGGATGGCAGAATAGCGAGCTACCTATTGCTAGTCGTCCGCAAGCCCTTGCTACGGGTAGGCAACTTGGCTAGGGGTACTGGTCTCAATATGTGCTTTGAGACTAGTACCCCTAGCCAAGTTGCTTAGCTTTAAATGTACGGAAATGACGTCGTCTCAACGCACAGTCACGTGTTCAGAACAAAAGAATTGGTGGTAATATCAACTCGAAGCGTTCAACGCAAGCAAAATGGTTGTAACTTGGCTAGGGGAGCAGAGATCGTTCCGTGCTTCCCGACGCCCGGAGCCTCTCCTGCCCAAACATAGGTACCATATAAATAGCGTTTGGCGTTAATTCCTAAATTTTCTTCTTTTCATTTTTTCCTGTGTGAAATAAACTGTTCTACATTCGTTAGACCTTTTTAGCTAAATATGCTTGTAATAAGATGAGCTTCACGTTAATAGTAATAACGGGTTGGGTCCTACTTCAAACTCACAAACTCCCTCAACTTTGACGGTTAATTGAAAATAAACATGCTTCGTCGACGTCTGATGTAATTCTACGGAATTGTAGTAATGCTATGCTAGTGGAACATTCAGTTATTCCGAAATTAAAGTGGCTGACGTCTTTAAAATATGTACATTAATATCATCATTAGATCCGAAAAACGTCCACTGCTGGACTTAGGTCTCCACAACCACCACAACGACCGGTTCTGTGCGTTTCGTATTCATTCATTTCCTGCAACCCTCGCCAGGTCATCGTGCGTACATTGTGCATTTATTGTGCGTACAGCTAAGGAGTTGAATTCTCTGCCAGAGTCTGTGTTTCCTGATGCCTACAATCTGGGAATCTAAGCCAAAAGTGAATAGGTTACTTCTACGTAAGGTAGGGCGCTTCTCATTAGGTGAGATAGCGGTCAAGCTCAAACATATCAACAATAAAAAAACGGTCTACCAGATTACGTATGCTGAGTGTACAGAATAGAACAGAACTGCTGCTTGCTCGCAGAACAGCTCCCACCTCAATAAAAAAAACTTCTAAAGCAGACAGCGGATTTTCATAGTAATATTCAAGGAATAAAGAAAAATAGACAAACGCATCGTAACTTACCATCACATGAGATAACGGTCAAACGCGAACTTATCCTTACTAATATTAAAAAAGCGAAAGTGAGTTTGTTTGTTTGTTACGTCTTCACGCCTAAATGACAAAACCAATTTTGATGAATTTTGGCACAGAGATAGTTGGGACCCTGGAGACGGACATAGGCTAATTAAAAAAAAACGTGAGAAAAGTGGGAGAAAGAGGGAAGAAAATTGGAGAGGAATTAAAGTATATTAATAAACGCGGGCAAAGTAAAAGCTAGTATTCAATAAAAAAAAACGTGACAAGGCAATATTGCAACACTTTTTAAAGACTAATAGAAATTAGTCACACACACACCACACACACACCACACACACACGCCACAGACCCAACCCGCAACCCGTTATGATTTCTATCATAACGGGTTGTATTGTAGCGCTGTGGCGTCAATGGCCTTTGATTACGTATTTATTCGCAAAGCAAATCAAATCACGCTAATTCTCAATCACATACACATATTTGTTCAAATCAACTCGGAGAGCTTCTAATTACAGAGCAATACATAGTGCAGGGTGGGGAGACTGCGGGATTGTTCGAAAGAATTAATAATAATATTCCACAACTATCACACAACGTGGGTCGAGGTTACATAGGCAGTCATCATAATCATTATCATCATCATTTCAGCCGAAAGACGTCCACTGTTGGCCATAGGCCTACCCTAAGTGTCGCCACAATGAACGGTCCGAGACTCGCATCCATCGGATTCTTGCAACTCTAACGACTTGTACCCCTAGCCAAGTTGCTAATCTGCAATAGTTAACGCTTGTGGAAAGCTTCAAATGTACGGGAATAACGTCGTCTCAACGCTCAATCACGTGATCAGAACAAAATAATTGGCGGCAAGGTCAACTCGAAGCGTTCGACGCAAGCGAAACGGTTGTAACTTGGCTAGGGGGGCTGGTCACAACTTTGGTCTAAGCGGCGAGGGGCGCGGTAAACGGTTGCGCGGCATCGGTATGCAGGCGCGGGGCATCTCGTGGCGTACTTCAAACATTTTCATACTTTTGATCTTACAGCAGAGCAGTGGTGGCCGAGTAGTAATGGCCCCGACTTACGAGTTGTAGGTCGTGGGTTCGAACCCAGCCTGGCACATTACTTTGTGTAATTTATTTTATCACCACTGCTCTCAAAACGGTGAAGGAAACCGGCATGTCCTAGAACCAAAAATTCGAAGACATGTGACATCAACCAACCTGCACTGGGCCCGCGTGGTGGATTACGTCCCATTCCCTCTCCTAGAGAGGAGGCCTGAATCCTAGCAGTGGAAACATTAAAAAAGGCTGATGATGATCTTACAGCTCACCACCCCGTGCTTAGCTTTCACTCACAGCGCAAAGTCATGTCAAGTCAAGTCATCAGTCCACCTTGTAGGAGGCCTTCCAAAGATAGGCAGTCGCTCCACGTAAAATACTGATATACAGCTACATATGTACGTCCGGTTAGACTGAAAGCTGACTTCTACATAATTGGGAAGGGCTTGAGGACGACGAGCGAAGGAGCCACTCGCATGAGGGTCCGCACTTCGTCATGCTCCAGCCACCGGGATCGGCGATGCCAATTTCCAGCCACCCTTGGCGTGGGCTTGCCGACGGCGAGCAATGGGTAGCTAGTCGTACGGCCGTCCAGTATCCGTACAGTTCCACACGCACCTCAAGGAGTTGTCAGCAAAACCATAAGGGTCTAACAGCGCCGAAGCCTATTCGGGGCATGGATTGTCAGAAAAGGAACTCCAGGGTTATAGAATGCAAGGCAAAGTTCTTTACATTGGAGTGGGTTCTAGTCGGTAAAAGTCTGACATCCACTCGATCCCGCTTCGCCCTACAGTGGGAGAAATCATTGGATGATTTCCAAAAAAGCAGATTTGGGAAAAAAATAAAGCATATAGATAGTTTATAGTTAATACTAGGAGCCCAAAATTGATATGCAAACATGCAACATTCATAGCAGGAAAGTTTCGAAGATTCTGAATACATTCAGGTCAGGCAAAGTCTAACAAAGTTCTCTATTGAATATTTAGCCTAGCGTTCAAAGTGTTTTCAAAATGTTCTTCCTTCTTTTACATTGGCGAACTGTTTGTAGAAGAAAGTACATCTTGCTTCGCTACAGCTAAGATATATAAGACTACTAGCTTTGCCCGCGCGGCTTCGCTCCCGCTCTTCCCTACTCCACCCTACTATACCCAAGTCTACCCTACCCTACCCTACCCTACCCTACTCTACCCTACTCTACCCTACTCTACCCTACTCTACCCTACTCTACCCTACTCTACCCTACTCTACCCTACTCTACCCTACTCTACCCTACTCTACCCTACTCTACCCTACTCTAACCTACTCTACCCTACTCTACTCTACTACTCTACCCTACTCTACCCTACTCGACCCTACTACTCTACCCAACTCTACCCTACACTACCCTAATTTTTTTTTCCATAAGAACCTTCTCCTCACAATAACAATCAAAACAAAAAAAAAACAGCCAAATCGGTCAAGCCGTTTTCATGCCAAGTCGTGACAACGGAAAACGGGGGTCATTTTTATATATATAGATACCTAATAATATGCACCAGGAATAAAGTTCATCGACCTTTTCCGTATTTCATTACTTACAAATGTAAAGGATTTAGCTTTTGGTCATTATTTCCGGGTTTTGAAATTAGGAATGTCAATAAATAAAGAGTGACCCTCTTTGATCTTGAACTGAACTTCAATGGTCTTTTCCAAAATCTTTTTTTACTTTTTTTATTGTTGATAGGTTCGCGCTTTACCGCTATCTCACCTGATGAAAAGCGACGTTGATCTAACGCCTTCCTTTGTACTAATTGTTGCATTAGATAAGATAAGATAAGATAAGATATTCTTTATACAGCAATAGTTTGTAGAGGGAATGAGAGAACTTTTTCAGTACCTAATCTAGCTCATAAATCCGACTAACCCGTACGCTATAAATACGAAAGTAGGTATATATTTATGTCTGTTTGATTTGTTAAATTTATCGGCTTATTTAACCTATCGTAATAATATTTAACATAGACATGACATAGTCTAGGACCGAGAAAAGGCTAAAGCACAGCCCGTGGGCCATTTTAATAATTTATTACACCTTTCCATCAATCGCTCGTGTTCGTGATTTGCAACCTCGATCCCATTTCATCTCATTGATTTGCGGCCCCAACAAAAAACTGCGACGCGTCGTCGCACAGTAAAAATCTGCAAGCTCACACGACACATCACAAAAACTTACAAATGCATTCGCATTACACCTGTACCCCTAGCCAAGTTGCAAATCTGCAATAGTTAACGCTTGTAGAAAGCTTCAAATGTACGGGAACGACGTCGTCTCAACGCTCAGTCACGTGGTCAGAACAAAAGAATTGGCGGCAAGGTCCACTCAAAACGTTCGACGCAAGCGAAACGGTTGTAACTTGGCTAGGGGGGCTGGTTCGATCTGATTGTTGCTTTGCTGTATGAAATTGCATCGCAGCAATTCGCATCGCAGGTTCCTGCGATGCACGGCGTTGCATCGTATCACAGTTCTCTGATATTGCCTTATATCTGGTGGTCTACTCGCTCTCTCCGAAAAACGAAGTTTCGATTGAAATTTCGAATGTTTCCTACCACGGCTCCTTTCGTTCCCGAAATTTCGCACGAACGAAAATTGTTTGACGTACCGAATCTATAAACCTATTCTAATTAGTTATGTTTCGAAAAAAAATATAATTATGACAGAGGATTGCTTGCAATTTTAACGTCAAATGAATATCGTTCGTTTACGAAAGTTTCGTTTCGGAGAAAGCGAGTAGACCCTCTGTTGCGTTACTTCATTCCGAGCAGTGCTAGCCTATATAAAGGCCCCGATTTACAGTAGAGTAGAGTTGTAAATCACGGGTTAAAACCTAGCCTGATACATATTTCTATAACCTATTACTTCACCACTGCTGTTAAAATGGTGAAGAAAACCGGTATGTCCCAGAGCAAAAAAATTGACGACATTTGACATCCACCAACCTGCACTGGGTCCACGTGATGGTTTACGGCCCATTCCCTTTTCTAGAGAGGAGGCTTAAGCCCCCGCAGTAGAAACTATACAACGTGTAACGTTAAATGCGCAAAACCTAAAAATAGTTTGATCAGAATAACGAGCAGAATCAATTAAACCAGTTTTAATATAGGTTACATTTTTCAAAAAAATCTATTTAAATAAATCGCCCTGTCTATTTATGAATAGGTCAAGCCATCACGTGCGCAAACCCGTTGAATTTAAATAGTTAAACAAACACAAATGGTTGTAGTCCAATAAAATTTTCTCATACACGAGATAATAAAAGTTCTTATTTCAATGCAAATAGGAATTTTAAACAAAGTAAAACTGTACATAAAACCTTTAAAAAAAATTTAACGCGTTTTTTCACAGAATTAGGTCTTTTAAATTAAAAATCATTTGGGGTGTCTGAGGTTTTGCGCAGTTAACGTTACACGTTGTAAAGCTGATTACGCTATTTTATTACTATATCTGTTCCGTTAATATGTTAAAGGAGTCTCTACCGGTGCCTATGTTGGGACTAAAGTAAAGAGGAATCACTTACTGCCACTCAAAATCACTTCCTGTCCTCGTTTTTCCTAAAAAAAAAGTATCTATTTGTGTTGTCTACCTAGGACGCCATATTTTTATTATTGATTTCCTAAAGGAAAAACTCAATGTAAGTGTCCCCGCACACGGGCCACATTAAAAAGCCGCTTCAAGCTTTTTTTTGAGGTGGCCTTTTTTCGTGGCTCGTGTGCGGCAGTGCCACGACAAAAAAAAACGCTTGAAGCCACTTCTAGCTTTTTTCATGGCAGCGTTGTTTATAATAATGACGCCGCCGCAAACCATTAATCCTTCTTCGTCAGAATCCATTATGATATTGCACGCATGGCCACAAGCTGACGCGCGCTTCAGCTTTTTTTTGTGGCCGCTTTTACCATTTTTTTTTGTGGCGGTGTTTTTTTGTGGCACCTTTTTTCTGTGGCCCGTGTGCACACTTTGAGAGAGGAAAGAACTGTAAATAAAGCTGTTGTAGCGTTGGCGGAAGCTGTGGAAATCACTAGGGGAGCAGAGTTAGTGCTGCTAATGGAGCATGACCAGCATTTTGTGCACCGAAGTGTGTTGGGGATCACCGGTGCCGATTCTTTTGGGAAAACTACATAAAGAAATGTATTGTCTTTTTGATGATAAACACAATTGTAGTGTGGGAAATCAAATGTTAATTACATTTACCTATGTATTGCACTTCTTATCGCACTTCTTAATAAAGACAAAAGTTGGTGTGTACGTTTGTTGCTTCTTCACGCTTACACGACAATACGGATTATGAAATTTTGTGCACGGGTAGATCATATCTTGGAATAGTACTAGCATACTTTTAATCTCGGTGACAGTAGCTAGAAAGTTATAAAACCCGTGTATCGTGAGCCCTTATCATCTTTAAAGGTACGGATTTAAAATTTACTATAACGTTTATTTTTTTAAGTGATTTTATAATGATATACATCTTAACTATTAAATATTACAAATTAATAGGTATATACAAACTTAAAATAATAATATGTACAAACGAGTAAAAAAGGCAGAAAAACGGGGAAAACTCAAAGGGCATCAAAAAATTCGTCCACATCGATGTCAATGGGAAAAGTGCCCAGAACGCTGGCAGCATTGCCACGCTGAATGGCAATGCTGATTGGTTGACCGAAGAAAAGGCCAGCCCTCTGGTCATGCGAAGATTCGACCAAACGTTTGCTGATATCCTTAAAAACTCGATGAGCGCTCGGACCCCATGGCCCTTTTTTTTCACCCAAAACGGCTCAAACATATAACTTCCGATGAGGTTATTATATTTACGCCGTTTGAGGTTTTTCTGCACCTGCAGCAGCCGCTCCAGCACAGCCCGCGGTACTCAGAAGATGGGATGGCGCAAGGGTGTCGACACATGTTGCATCCCACACCAAAGGCCTACCCAATTTCCAAGGCATTATAGTCATCCCATCTGGTCTCTTCCCATCGTCACGTGCCAAGCTATTGGGTTCTAAGACAGATGGCACCCCGGCGGTGACAAGAGCTCGACGAATGATGTCATTAATACTGGGATGCCGTGCTATCCGACCAGCGCTTCTACTGCAAGATAGGCCATGGTGTCCGAGGCGATCGACTGCTTCGCCACACTGACATCGATGTGGAACTCCACTAGGAGCACCCAGACGCAGGCATGTAGCGATCCGAATTATCAAAATTATGTTCTCACTGTGGGTGAAACGAGTAAAAATGTCAGACTATTACTGACAAATATCACCTGTGTTCCTACAGTTACAATTTACGTTTCAGGCTTGCGGTAACTCATTCGAACCGTCAGTTTTGCTTACGACCATGTATAAAGACACAGTTAGTATGAGCCATAGTTAGTAATCGTGTTATAATTATTATTATTCTTTACTGATACAATGCTTGTGTACCTACTGTGGCATTGTTTTTGTTTTGCAATATTTTTTATATTGTTTAAAGTCATAGATATAAGAAAGGAGGAGATATGCTAAGTATGTAGTTAAAAATGTATCGGAACACGGTGTCTCCAGTTCTCCATTCCACTACCGACACTACTACACGTACAAAAATGAACGAAAAAAGAACACGCGCATCCCTGACTAGCGGAACGGATCAGCGGCCGGTATTATGAAATACGCTTCACTGATAAAGTATCGTTATGTTATTTTTACATTGCTTGTCCAATTACTGAGCGTTAAAATTTGGTAGTTGTTAAAGACCAATGTATTTACTTTATGAGTTATACAGTCGCTTTGATATTTGAAAACGAAAATCGTAGTAGCAGCAATCCATATTATAAGATTTGTTGTTTTTACTGATTTTAAAGATAAATATAGCATTAAACTTGTATTTACATATGGTAAGAGATTCCGTGATGACCCAGGCTTGTCTTATCACTTCAGTTCTTGCATGAAACGACTGAACAACACGGCATTTCAAATTTGTTTACGATCACGTATCGCGAGTCTCACAAGTTCATAACTGCCAGCCGTTTGCCCCAATATGCAATTCGAGCGGACATGCACACGCCCCCTTGCCACTTCTCCTGTTATTTATATTTCTATGTTTAAAGTATAGCTACCTTAATTTCACTAGTATTTTTTTATTGTATACATCTATCATTTAGTGATAGATTTATTTTTATTTTTGTATAGCATCTTTTTACAACGTAAATGTGAGAACTCTGTAGGTTCCGCGGATTCATGGATTACAATTTTCATTGTGTATTTGGATACAAAGCGGACCGATCTACATTGTCTTTAATAATTTAATATGAAAATATTGTTTTTTTTTTAACCCTTCAGATACCGTCAATTAGAGACACAATAGTAAGACAATAGATGCGCGGCCACCGGTGGTCGCTTGGGGATTCATGAATTAAAGAGTAATCATGGAGTTTCTTTTCGGTTCTTCTCCATAGGAACCGGCCAACTGAAACCGTGCGCTACTTTCTGATGTTTTATAAGTACCCATGTTGGCCTATGTGAAATAAATAATTTTGAGTTTATGTGAAACCCTGCCTCCTGAGCTAGTAGCCGCCTGTATTTCAGGAGCATATGTGTTGCTACGTCCAAGTTTTGATTAGTGCACGGCCAAACTTTTATTTTTCATGCGCACCGTGACAAGTAAGCCCGTCTACCATTCCTCTGGAATGAAAACCGAATTATTCCGCCATCACAAATACATTTACACTTCACTCCGTTATGCTAACAAAATAAGAAGGTAACTGTATGAAGGTAACAATACAATTTTCCTTCATGTAACTAAAAGCTTATTTCCGCGTAAGTGAAAGTTAATTTTCTGCTCTTTTATCTCTGAGTGATTATTTTGAAAATATTTTAGTAGGACATAATCCTACTAAAATATTTTCTTTATCTACAGCGGGGCTTTCATCAGAAATGAAATTATCCGCAGGAGAACCAAGGTTGCCGACATAGCTGGAAGAATCGCCAAACCTAAGTGGAAATGGACAGGGCACATTGCTCGCAGAACAGATGGCCGTTGGGGCGGAAAGGTTCTAGAGTGGCGACCTCGTACTGGAAGACACAGCGTCGAAAGGCCTCCTACAAGGTGGACCGATGACCTGGTGAAGGTTGCGGGAATCCGATGGATGCGAGACGCGCAGAATCGATCATTGTGGCGATGCTTGGGGGAGGCCTATGTCCAACAGTGGACGTCTGTCGGCTGAAATGATGATGATGATAATGACAGCGGGGCTTAGCGTGACTTTTTAAACACACTCCATCACGTCAACGTTTACTTGACATGCTAAAAATTAAATTATACAAATGATTAATAATAATATTCCACAACTATCACACGACGCCGTTAAGCCCCACGCTAAGCAGAGCTTGTGTTATGAGTATTAGACAACTAATGAACATTATATATTTCTAATACATACACATTATTGATAAATTACACCTAGACTCAGAACAAATGATCGTGCTCATCACACAAACATTTGTCCTGGGTTGAAATCTTACTGTGTACTGGGTTGCAATATTAATGTCAGAGGTGGGACCACTAACTAATATCATTTTTTTTTAATTTTCACACTGCTGAGACCCAGGCTTCCTCTTTTGGAGAGGGAATGGGCCGTAATCCATCACGCGAGCCCAGTGCGGGTTGGTGAATGTCACATGTCTTCGAATTTTTTGTTATAGGAAATGTCGGCTTCCCCACCATGTTTTCCTTCACCGTTTTGAGAGCAGTGGTGATGGAATAAATTACACAAAGTAATGCGCCTGGCTGGGTTCGAACCCGCGACTTACAACTCGTAAGTTGGGGCTATTACCACTTGGCCACCGCTGCCCTTTATGGACGTCAGCCACTTTAATTTCGGAATAACTGAATGTTCCACTAGTATAGCATTACTACAATTCCGTAGAATTACATCAGACGTCGACGAAGCATGTTTATTTTCAATTAACCGTCAAAGTTGAGGGAGTTTGTGAGTTTGAAGTAGGACCCAACCCGTTATTACTATTAACTTGAAGCTCATCTTATTACAAGCATATTTAGCTAAGTTTTTTTATAATGAGGATAGAACAGATTATTTGGGTCAATATATATTTTTTTTAATTTAGCTGGTAAAACCGTACTTCAGCTTTCGTGAAAATAAGGCCCAATTTTCACGAAAACTGAGGAAATCCTCCGGCATAGCAGTCAGGGCCACTAAGCACTAGACCAACAGCCCAGACAAATTGATTGATTGATGTCTGCTAATAGTGTCAAGGAGTTCCTAGAACATAAAATCGAATGTTGCAAGTGGTTATATTTTTACACATGTAAAATTATATATTTACACTGTGAGGGGTTCACACAGTGGTAGAATTTTTGTCAGCGAATTTCTATTTTTTTTCCTTAATTATTTTAATTTTATTTTAAACTGTATGTAATCATTGTCCTAATTAACTCTTCAATCGTGATAATTAGAGACACGATAGAAAAACAATGGGTGCGCGAACGCCAGCGTCATTGGATATATTAGGAAAACCATTTTATACCCTTTAAAATAAAAAGAACAGCTTAAAAAAATCATTATAGCCACCAGATGGTGTTTTTAAAATTTTTGCTATAAATTTACGTACCCCTTGAAAATGCTTGATATTTAAGTTTTGTGTGGAATAAAATTTAACACATGGGAAAACATGTGTTTACTTTAAACGACAAGAAAAATCAATAAATATATTTAATAAGTAAAATTTTTCTAAACTTGATACAAAAAAGGAGATTTTCTATCTTTGAAATCCTTACTAATATAATAAAAGCGAAAATGAGTTTATTTGTTTGTTTGTTACGTCTTCACGCCTAAATGGCAGAATCGATTTTGATGAAACTTGTTACACGGATAGACCATGTCCTGGAATAGGACATAGGATACTTTTTATCCCGGAAGTATGTTCCCTTGGGATAATTTTCTGCCATCACGCGGGCGAAGCCGCTGGGAGCAGCTAGTATAACAGTAAAATTAACTCAGAAACTCTCACAGAGGCCACAGATCGACCTATCAACATCTGTACGTTTTTGTTATAGACGTTGCTTTAGACGATTTTCTTTTAAATTCGGAAGAGTAATGAGGCGAGGGCCTATTCAAATGAAGTAAGATATATTGTAAGGAATTAGGGCGACTCAGTGAATACGGAGATTCTTCTCCGTCGGCGGGCGCGAGGCGTTTAGCTCAACTTTGCCGGGATTCGCACTGCTAAAGCCTTTATATATTCTTTTATCTTGTGACGCAGTACCTTTAGTTCTTTACTCAGTCTATTTAGAGACTGTAAAAGATCTTTCTGTTCAGCAACATATTTTATTTATTTCAAAAATTTACAATATCCTTACAATGTCAGTTCTTCTCGATAGGAAACGACCAATTAGGACCCGTGCACAGCTAATGCTGTGACGTTTTATAAGTGCCCATGTAGGCCTATGTGAAATAAAATATTTTGACTTGACTTGAATTTTATATTGTAGTTTCCTTATTTTATATAGTGCCACTGTTTATGCCGTAGCTAATTCTATATCCTAGTGAATGTACACAAATCACATGAGAATAGGTCGACGTCATCGACGATGAGGTTGAGAGTGCGGAGCTCGCTCGCCAGCGGCGTCTCGCGCAGCAGGTTAGTTTGCCCGCCCATGTAATTTTTTTATTGATAGCTAATGCTTGACTGCGATTCCATCTGATGGTAAGCAGTGATGCAATCGGTGATGGTGAATCGCACTAGTTTATTAAGAGCCTATTCACTCTAGCTTTAAAAAGACATAAATTATAATCGGACGGTAAGACCTTCGATGGCATAGAAGATTTCTATGCCATCGGAAGTCACTTATATGCTCTTAGCAGAATACCTTTCCTTTCAGCTATACGCTGAGCTTTGGCAAAGTTCTGGTAGTGCACCTTCCGAATGCAGAAGCGTGCCGTTCGGGCCATCGTCGGGATACCACAGGATATGTGCATTATAAACAATAAACAAGCCATCCTCATGTTGCTTGCTATTTATAAAACTTTGTTAGAAAATGTTAATATATACATTAGTTCTCACTTATTAAATAGTTCTTCTACTTTTTGATTTGGTTATACATGATATAAGTTAATTTAAGTCATGTAAAACCAGCGGCAGAACCCTGATACAAACGACGCAAGTTAAGTATTTCCGTGGATACCAGAATTCATAACAAATTCACAAATACTTGTTATGCCAACGGTTGTTATTCTCTAATATGTTTTTGTTCTTTGTGTTACGTCTTGTAAGTGGTTCTTTGCAAATATAAATTATTATTATTTTGTGCTTTACAGATCCGCCTGTAGAATATACCTAATCAAATTAAAAAGTACATTGTGAGTATTATTATACATATGAAAGTAATAATTATGAAAAAGTCAATAAGTAAACAAGAAATATACCTATACTAGCTGCGCCCAGCGGCTTCGCCCGCTTGATAGCCGAAAATTATCCCAAGGGAACATACTTCCGGGATAAAAAGTATCCTATGTCCAATTCCAGGACATGGTCTATCCGTGTACCAAGTTTCATCAAAATCGGTTTAGCCATTTAGGCGCGAAGACGTAACAAACAAACAAACTCACTTTCGCTTTTATAATAATAGTAAGGATATATGTAAGTATAAAATTTGACTTTTTTCTAATCACTACATAGTATAAAACAAAGTCGCTATCCACCGTCTGTCTGTCCCTATGTATGCTTAGATCTTTAAAACTACGCAACGGATTTTGATGCGGTTTTTTTTAATAGATAAAGTGATTCTTAAGAAAGGTTTATATGTATAATACATGCATAATATAGTAGAGAAACACTGATAAATTTAGAGGTTTCTAATGTGATGTCGTAAATAAGCACGTTTTTTTGCGCTTATATTGCAAACGCTGGCTGTACCCTACGATATACCAAAATAATGTATTACAGTATTGTCCACCTTAAAAAGTTCAACAAAAAAGTCTGCGATGGTATATGTCTATCTCTTAGGGATAACCCACCATAACCATTTTTTATCCTTTACTAAAAAATGGTTATTTACGAAGTGATTTTAAACAATACAGCGTTAATCCTTATCCAATTAAGTACTTTAAATAAATTGTGCATTTATTATAGATCAATATACTTTTTACAGCATATAATTTAAGTGAATATTTCCGAAGATATTACAAATTTAAAATACAGGGACGTAGTTGTTGCGGCGCCGCGATAGCGCGTTGATGGCAGCGCTTCGTCCTATAGGACTTCATGCATGATTTGCAGCGATCGCACGCGTTTATCGGAGCTCCCTCTAAGCAAAACATGTTTGTATTGTCTAATGACAAAAAAGCTGTGAACGTGGTGTATAAGGACATTTTGTAGTAGGTATATTTACATAAGTATTGCACCCGTGCGAAGCCGGGGCGGGTCGCTAGTTTAAAATAATTTACTAAATAGAATACAAAATTAATAACATAAGCAAGTTAAAATTGGAATTCAGATTATAATCTACTACTTCTCAAAATGTTGTAAATGTTACCTATGGACAGAAAGGTCCGAAATAAACGTTTATAGTTGTTATTAAAATTCCTAGCTTTTCGGAATCTTGATAATTGAAATATCGAACATATAATATCGAAAATATTGTCGATGAAGTTCTACTTCATGATATTGCTAAATAAAACTGGCCAGATCGTTTTCAACGTTAAAGTTTAATGATATTTCAATCTTCGTTTGACATATACATGAGAACATTTCAGGGAACGGTACAACAGTAGTGGATTAACTTCGTCTAACCCCACGTTTATTTTTCAAACCCAAATCAACGTCTTACATGGGATAACATTCCACATACGAAAACCAATATTAATATGTGTATTCTAAGAACATTCGTACGAGTCAGGCATTCTTCCCATGGCTTACGCAGAAAAAAACTTAGATCCTTATTTATAAAAATACTTTTTACTTATTATTATTTTCTTTATTTTTCTACTATACATATTTTTGATATTTCTTAAAACAAATATTTAAAAAAATACATTTAAAAATACAAAAAATAGTGGTCCACCGATGTCGGGAGCAGGCTCCAAGCTACCGGTGGCTAGGGCTCCAGAGACAGGAACCTCCTCACAATGCGTGCCGTATCGAGGAGTACTATCCGTATCGAGGCTACTGTATCAGTCCCTTTCAGGCCGGATCCAACCGCGCAACGACAGCTTCGACAGATGATCGTCGAAGCTTTTGGCTATAAGGCCATTGGCGGTCACGACAATCGGTAAAATGATAGCTGAGTCCACATTCCACATGCCGACCAGCTCGTGTGCTATTTGAGATATTTTATTTGTTTCTCTTTCTCAGCTTTCACGAGATTGTCGTCATGCGGGATGGTGCCATCGACTATCATTGCGCGGCGCGCTAATCGGTCTATCATCACTATGTCCGGCTTATTGGCTGCAATAGTCCGGTCAGTAATGATAGACCGATCCGAGTACAACGTGACATGATCATTTTCAAGAACTGGGTCGGGCAGATACTTGTACAGTACAGTAGGTACCTCAGAATCCACTAAGTTTTATTTTGGTTATGCCTGTGCAAGTACTCGCCGTTAGCCAGACGAAAACAACCAGAGATAATATGTCTGATAGACTCACCAGGACGATGACATGCCCGACACACGTCAACCGTCCCGTCCTTCATAATATGTCTCCGGTAGTTGTTCGTCAAGATAACTTCGTCCATAATCGCACAGACAAAACCTATGCTACCAAATGGCATCGTTGTAAAACCGGCAATAGCACCAATCTCAATTCCTCCAAAAAAAACGTATGTATGTACGTAATATTGGAACGTCACTAACGATATAGGGCTTACGGACAAAGAGCAATAGGTAGCTCGCCATCCGCTAGTCCTATAAGCACCAAATTAGAGTCGCCGATGGCGTGTAGTATTCCACGCGCGCCTCAAAGACGTATTATCAAACCGTAGGGGCTCAATAGGGCCGATGCCTGCTAGGGTCATGTAGAAAATAAAGATACTCATAGTCTTAAAACGCACAAGTTACATATAACTGAAGGAACATATGTGTAGTTTTAGTCAGTAAAAGTCAGACAAGCCTTTTCGGTCCACCCTAGAGCAGTAGAAGTCACTATGATTTACCATCTTAAAAAAACCTGACAAAATAGCAAATGTGACATTAACAATCATTTTCATTCATGTAGATTATTCTCCTAAGTGTAACACAAAGCACAAACGCAATAATGTTTTCGGTAATTCCGCCCGAAGCCACAAAGGACAAAAATGGATTCGATACAAAGCTTATAAGCTTTATTATGGGTTTTTCCGTTTAACCAACAATCTCGCAACAAGTAAGAAAGTAAGTTTGCATAGACTAAAGAACATGTACATATTTGTTCGTTGATTTTTTTTCATCATTATCATCATCATCATTTCAGCTGAAAGACGTCCATGTTGGACATAGGCCTCCCCTAAGTGTCACCATAATGAACGCTCCAATACATCGGTTTCCCGCAACCCTTACGGAGGTCATTGTTCCACCTTATGAGACCTTACAACGCTACATCTTGCGGTACGAGGTCGCCATTCTAAAACGTATTTTTTTCTCTGAGTAAAAATCATCCAGATGATATCCCCGCCCTTGGGCGGAGTGGGAGATAATATCAGACTTCTACTGACTAAAAAACCCGCCCCGTTTCTTCGTTGCCTTGTGGTATGAACCAGGGCCGAGCCGTCCTATCAGAAATAGACCCTTGGTTCCAGTAGGCTTCGACCCTGCTGGACCCTTACGGTTGCCGACAATTCCTTGAGGCGCGCGGGAGCTGTACGCACCGTCGACGACTTGGGCTCCGTCCGGACGGTTAACGGACGGTCCGTTGATATCGACATTTTACAGGTTGAAGTACTAAGAGACAGTTTGCATTTTTGCAGGGGCTCAAGTCTGCTATTTTTAAAAATTCGTCAATCCAACACGATCCCATCGTCATTTTGCTAAAAGTTTGTAATCTGCTTATTCATAATGATCGGTCACTGATCGCTCTATGGGTGGTAATAGAATTGTGATGGAATGACAATATCGAGCTTAATGACACCATAATGGTAGGTCACTGATCAAAGGAATCGTCAAATTTTTTGCAGATTACCGCATACGTCAGATATTCATTAGTCATTATGTACGAGATTACCATTTTATGCCATTTCTTTCAATGGATTGTCAGTGGTTGACCATTGGAAAACCATAATGGCGCCATTATATTAGCAGTTTACCAAAACTTGTCAAAATCAACCATTATGAAAACAATGATAGATCATTCTGACACTATTGTAATAGCAGACTTGAGGCCCACGAAGGGCTTTTTCTTTCTTAGTTAAAAATCCTTTCAACGCTGCATAAATCCTAAGTAATTTTTCGGTCTTTCTAATAATTTCCGTCTCGTTGGTAACAAAACATATAAATGTTCTGTAAACCTTGTATAGAATTAAATAATTTATTTCAGGAATATACCCACCATCACAAAATAACAAAAACAATACAACAGTTAAGCAAAACATTTGTATAAAGCTTATCCCATCTAATAATATGAGGGATCCATCGAATATCGCGTAACAAATTCGAGGAATATACCTACATGAAATATTAGACGTAGATCACACTAATATATTTGTATGTTTGTTACTCGTATGTATGTCATGACCAGCCCCCTACCCCCTAGTCAAGTTACAACCGTTTTGGTCTCTTGCGTTGAACGCCTTGAGTCGGCCACGCTCCCGATTTTTGAGATGACGTCATTCACGGGAATCACGTCATCATTCTCAAATGTAAGGACATTTGAAGTTTTCTACTAGCGTTAACGATTGCAGATTAGCAACTTGGCTAGGGGTACAAGTTACAACCGTTTTGCTTGCGTCAAACGCTTCGAATTGGCCACGTGCCCAATTCTTTTGTTCTGACCACGTGACTGAGCGTTGAGATGACGTCATCCTCGTACATTTGAAGCTTTCTACTAGCGGTAACTATTGCAGATTAGCAACTTGGCTAGGGTTACAGCTCTTAGAATTTTTCACTTCATGATATAGCCAACTAAAACGGGCCAAATTTTTTAATGATATAAACCAGTGCTTGACTACGATCCCACCTGATAGTAAGCAGTGATGCAATCGTTGATGGTGAGACACACTATTTTTTTAGGAGCCTATTCACTTTAGCCTTGAAGACATCTAAATTATAATTGGACGGAAAGACTGCAACAAAGCTACCAATTCTTTTGTTCTGACCACGTGACTGGGCGTTGAGATGACGTCATCCCCGTACATTTGAAGATTTCTACTAGTGTTAACGATTGCAGATTATCAACTCCACTCGGGGTACAGATTAGACTGGAAGTCGACCCAACGCTAGTTGGAAAAAAACTAGGAAATGATGATGTGCCCTTGCAAATATTCTTTCTTTTTTATCTCGCGGACGAAGTCGCTGGCAGCAGCTAGTACCAATATATTTTTAAGTAAGCAATGTTTTCACAGAATCTTCCTTATTTTAGTAGGTATATTATCAATTTTCTTGGATCTAAGCCTGCTTTAGTGAATCAGCGCACGATTCCATGCTTCAAAATCTGACGTGACACCCTTCGACTTCTCAAAATTTCGTTGAATCTGTATCTTTGTCATTTAAAACTAGCTGTCCCCTGCGGTTTTACCTGCATTTTTGGTTACTGCTTTGCTCTTTTGGGTCGTAATGTGATGTAATCTAGCTTATAAATTATCTTCCTTGATAAATGAGTTATCCAACACTAGATTATTTTCCTCAATTCGAAACAGTAATTCATAAAATTAGCGCGTTCAAACATACAAAAAGCCAACTCTTTAGTCTTAATAGTATAAGATCAATCAATTTGCCCAATCTTTTCCCAATTCTCATGTTGATATCGCTTTCAAGTCTTACTAGATGCATTATACCAGCACCCCTAGCCAAGTTGATAATATCTGCAATCGTTAATGCTAGTCGAAAACTAATCAAATGTATGAGAATAACATCATCTCAACGTTAAGTCACGTGGTTAGAACAAACGAATAGAAAATTCGTAGCCAAATTCACATCGTTCAAAATGTTATACAAATTGCTTTGTTATACAAACGCTACATTGTAGAATGAGCGGTCGACTCAGGCGCGTCAACATGGCTACATGACAACTCATTGTTTTCTACAATTGCTGACGCAGAGGCGTTACCGATTGGAGAACGAAATTCGACACAAAACGGTTGTAACTTGGTTAGGGGGCAGCATATTTAACTAGGTCCTACTGCATATTTGACCTTCACAAACTATACGATATTCCTTGCCTAGTTTGGTCTCAGGTTTTGATTACCACAAACGCCAACTTTATATTTTCACATTTTCACAAACTACGTAGACATGCACGACCGCCTCGTACTTTGGAAAATCCTAACATATTTCCGTAAAAGAATGTCCATTGCCGCATTGCTGGTGTTTGGTCTCGTCGCACCTGACTGCATTAATTTACCTACACAGCGCGCTGGAGGAGGTTTTTTGGGGGAGGCCTCTGTCCAACAGTGGACGTGTATTGGCTGAAATGATGATGATGATAATGATGATACACCGTGCTACGTGTACGGGCCAATATTTCAATAGTGTCACTTTGTATATCTTGTTTTCTTTTAATGTTTTCATTTTTTGCTGGACACTAGGCAATTATTTTTTATTGTTTGTTTCGGTGTAAGTGCTTGGTTTTGTATAAGTTGTACCTTTGAGTGCATTTTGTATCTATACTCTATTTTACGTACTTTTCCCGTAGAGTACCACAAATCAATGTATTTTTCATGTAGATCACAACAAATCAACAGTCTAACGAATTTATATATAATCGCTGACAAATTGAAGGGTCGGCTATTTTGTGACTGGCGTCGGTGGATGCGATAGAATTATGAGAGTTGGAGCAGCAACTTGCCACCATCAAAATTGGGCTTTGGGCGTTATCTTAAGAACTGTTATCAGAACGTAAACAATATTAATTAAATCAAAATCTTAAGGAGGTGCTTGTGAATGTATAACAACTGCCTCAGAAGAGTCGGGAAACACGTTGTGCCGTTAATCCAGGCTGTCAGTTTAGATTTTCTCGCATACCTCCATTGAAGAGGGAGGATCCTCCGACCAGACAGGTGTTATAGTCTGGTGGGCGACTGCCCGATAGTTGGTGTCGGGCTGTCGTATATATTCAAATTGCGCGGAGAACTTTGATTGCGCGATACAGGATTTCGTATTTTCTTCGTAGTTCTTATTTGCCCCGGTTCTGCAGCGCGTCTAGCATGTTTGCGGTGGCGCGTACTGATGACTTTTATGGCATTATGAGGAAAAAGACCGCATCCTTATTAATGAGAATGAGGGCTAGCAGCAACAGCATTTTGAAAACCCTAGCTGAACAGCACGATGCACCTATACTCAGACACTGTGTCCGGTTGCTTGTGCGTCAGTGATGTTTATGTGTGTGTGATTATTTAATTAATTAATACTAACCCTTAGTTGATAAGTTTATTTTTTGTACTAACCAGTGGACCGATGTTGTCAAACTAAATTATTATTATTATTATTATTATTATGTGGCGTCATAGATGTCGCTACAAGATGAATGTCAAATTCGACTCATCATTAATGGCATTTGTAGTTGAGACACCAAAATTTTGCTCACGTGAGAACTATTTATAGACCATTAATCACTGGAGAATATTTAACGAGTGTTAACAATAATTAAAATTAAATCTTGTCTGGTTGAGGGTTCGAGATCAGACTAGTACCAATTTGAATTTTTCACTTCATACATATAGTATATACGAAGTATCTACATACTATGTAGATACTTTTCTAAGTTTACCAAGGACGTAACTGGCACCACGTGCTTCGCAAAGCACTTGTAAAGCCGTTGGTTCTGGCTGTCATTCGTAGATTTTTGATAGTTGTTACACTTGTAACGACTGTCAAAAATCTAGATTTTCTGGATCTAAAAATTCTGACCATCATTCTGTCCAAAGAGTGGGTTGTGGAGGTCTGATGGCAGTCAGGGTTTTAGGAATAGAAATTATAACAAAACAATTTTGATAAATGCAATGACAGGACTGATTATCCAATGAACCCATTTGATCCATGTTAAAATTTTCATAATCATCATTCCAGCCGAAGGACCTCCACCTCCTTTACCCAGAATTAAACGACTCTCCCAAGTAATGACACAACCATCGGTATTGTGCGTCGCGCGTCCATTTTATATTTTGATTTATATTAATTACTCTGGAACCACATTTTCCGAACAGTAAATACAGAACCGCTCTGTACTTACATAGCGTTCATAAGTGGATTTTAAAGCAGTCACAATTACCAGTCAGTGGTACAAACTGCATATTTTATGAACAACATCATTTAATCGGGTTGTAATTAAAACGCTTTTCAATTACGTCGCCGGTTAAATACTGATGGTTCGTACTTATGAGCCACACATATTACACAGGGTATTTTCATTAAGAGCACTCGAACTTTGAAATTAAATAAAAAAATCTTCCGTTTTTTTTAATAATGGTTCAGCAAGCGACTTTGCCTTCGTAAAATTCGAAAATTGGTCCCAAAAGAACACACTAACGGAGAAAAAAGAATTGCACCCTTCCACAGTACACAGCTTTTTATGTACATATGTAAATTTTTATTTGTTATTAATTAAATAAAGTTATATAAGTAATCTTAGAGATTGGATGATAACGCTCAAGAATAATGACTGAATTAACTTAACTCGTAGATTATAGCAAATCAAAGTACATTTCTCGTACATCACAACAAATTACTAATAGTCTAGCGAAATTATATAATTGCTGACAAATTGAAGGGTCGGCCATCTTGTGACCGGCGTTGGCGGATGCGATAGAATTATGAGAGTTGTAGCAGCAACTTGCCACCGTCGAAATTGGGCTTTGGGCGTTATCTTAAGAACTGTTATCAGAAAGTAAACAATATTAATTAAATTAAAATCTCAAGGAGGAGCTTATGGATGTATAATGATAGCCTCGGAAGAGTCGGGAAATACATTTTCTTCCGTTAGTCCCAGCCAAAGACATTAAACATATACTACCAATAGACAGGACATACTTAGCGGACAAAATTTCTAATTCGAGACTTGTTACTAAAGTAGTAACAAGTCGCTGTCACCTGTACCTGTCAAGTCGCGTTTGTGTCCGCTATACGCACCATTGTAAATCGTATTATGGCAAAACGACTAGACCTAACTCGTAGTCTTAGCCTAGACTAGACCTAACTTGTACTGAGATCTAAATGACACTAGACAAATCGACTTCTCACTGATTTTATGAGCGCTTATTAAGGGTGGTTATAATAACGTGCGGAATTCATCACTCATGCAGAATTTCCCCGCATGCAGAAAATTTCAAAATGCAAAAAACGATTTGGGGAGATGTGGGCTGGTTAGTGGCCTACCAAAATTTCGCCGCCATGGCCCACGCAGAATGAACCAGGACTAAATGGGGAAACTGGCCCAAATGGAAAAGTCCGTATAGGACTAAATGCAGAAACCAGACTCCGATACACAGATGTTAATTTTTTTTTGTTTTTGAAGCTTGTAAAATTTAAGGCAGTGTTTACATAATGTACTTTTGCTCTTGACTGTACAAACTTAAACTGTCTCGCTAGAGTTTATGTCAACAGCTGACAACCACGCGCTCGGCGACACACGACAACACGACGGCAAACATTGTTTTTCTTAATGAATACTATACTGAATTTAGCGCAGACATGTCTGCGAAGTTTTGGAATTTTTGCCCGATGTACTGGGCCAGTGAATATACTCTCGTATCATGTTTATTCTGTCACTTCAGGCAAGTGAATGGCGGTGACAGTGACACGTTGTCAAACGGCCATTAGTCTCGCTACTTTTTTAGAAAAATCACCTTTGCGGGCTTTTGGCCAGTGGCCAAGGTTGTTTGGCTTAATCGTCTTGACGACTTGTTCACCAAGTAAACCTACATACTGTGTAAATAAGACAAGGAGTCCAAAAAAACATCCGAATTGTGATTCCTCATTTAAAAAATTATATTGTAGCTTTCAGTGTTAGCTAGATCAATAGCTTATCCTTTAAAAACACACCGGCTAAAGAAATACCTAAAAAATTAAATCCGAAACAAAAATCTGGTAAAACTTATTTGCTTCACTCTGGCAACTTGTTCAGTTTCTTATTTGTATTATGTACATCAAACTATTATTATAAAGGCAAAATATTATAATATAGGTATGTACACACTAATGTGTATGTTTGTAACTCATTCACGCTCAAATAGCTGAAATGATGAAATTTGGTATATGGGCGGATGTGTCCTACCCACTTTTTATCCCAGAAGTAGATTCCCATAGGAAAATCGCAGACAGAAGCTAGTCTCAACATAATTGCAAAAATGGCACGATGCATGCCAAAACAAATAAAACCACAAGTTTCTGATTTATAACCGAACCATTTTCTAAACGAATTCTTTCGTAAAGATAAATAGCTATCCCGATATTTGTAGGTATTTTTCCTTTACGCTTAACGTACGCTGAGAAACATAAATATAACTCTACGTATATTTCAGGATACCGATCTAATTCCACCATGAATGTAGGCGTTCAGACGTTAATAGAATCAGATATGGCGATCCCTAATAATATCTGTCGATCGTATAATTAGAAGCCAATAATATCATCGAAATGCTGTCGTAACTGTGCTAATATGGACACTTAATAAATAATTCGCACCCCTAAGTATGGAAGTTTGACCTCATCTCCGAAATGTTAGGTACTTTTATATGACAATTTTCTACGATTAACCTAGTACTTGGCGTGCGGCCAATAGTCACAACCTACAAGACACAATAATAGGTAAGTAAAAGATATCATTGTCTGCTAAAACTATTATATCTGTATCTAAACTACTTAACCCTTCAGATACCGTCAATTAGAGACACATTAGTAAGACAATAGATGCGCGGCCACCGGTGGTCGCTTGGGGATTCATGAATTAAAGAAAACATTAAATACAGGCGTCCTTTTATAGATAATGGGTTTCCCCCACTTCTAGGTACTCTATTGCCACTTATTTACTACACAAGTCACGACGCCATGGCGTATTAGCAATACCCAAAAATCTAGTACGTTACCAAAATCATTAAGTACCATTTAAAATCTGCGAGCGAAGTATCCCGCTAGGAATTCAGATATATATTTATTGGCATACCATTTGTAATAAAATCACGTAGTATATATGTACGAAGGACACGCCATAAAGACTTACACAGCCATGATCAGATTGCTCGCGAGCGCAGAAAAATCGTTCCTAACATTCACAGTTCAGTTAGCACCGATTAGGCAGCGCTATATATTTAGATAATAATAAACGCGCCTAAGAATAGTCGACAACGCAACGTCATAACTACCCGAATAGATCTGAATAATTTAGTGAACAACGTCTAGACATTAATGAGCCTGGAATTGGATTAAATGAGTAATAACTCGATTACAGAAAGATAGCTACGTTTAGTGACACCATTTGTTCAACATCTGCCGCAAACGTGAACTAAATACTGAATAACAAATAGGACAGAGACTCGGAAATATCAACGATCAAGTTAATCGATGTACCGATTTAAGCCGTGTTTTATCGCTCCGAACAAACTTCGAGTACCGATTAAGAGAGAATAGCGCTAGCGAGTTTAAACAAAGTTAAAAGCAAGTTTATGACCGTTTTCTTGCTGAAGCTTGGTAAGTATTCCATTGGACTTTATTACATTATTTACCAGTTCATAAAAATGGCGATAGAAATTAAACGAAATAATATTTCAATAAAAGCTTTTATAGAGAAAGAAAAAGCAAATAGTATATTGGACAATCTATTTGCTTTAAGAGTTAGTTTACATACTTACCGGCCACCGCAGACGCAATCCAAGGCACGGGGAGTAATGGGTTGCTCGCCGTCCAGTAAGAAACAAGCTTGTAACCCGTTATGTTCCACGCACGCCTCAAAGAAAATTCAGCAAAATAGACGGGGCCCACTAGTGCCGATGCCTGCTAGGGCTGCGGGCTTAATCAAATGAGTTACCATGGCCCTAAAACACAAAGTACAACTGATGGCGCACAAATGAGTATAACTCAGAAAAAGTCTAACACTCTCCTATGTGATAATTTCCCGCCTGAAAGGTTCCCAAAAAAAGGTTACACGTGTAGAATGAGAACCGTTTAAAGCTGCTGTAGTTATTACTACTAAAATAAAGTTGCCAAACGTTTATATTCTAGTGTTCTAATAAACATAGATGTTTACTACACTACACCGCCTCGTCGAATTGTGTAACTATGTAAGCGAAAACAAAAATACTTCACAAACGTACGCTACGCTACGTAACGGAGAAAACTGTTACAAAGGTTACAGATATCGCAACGTGAATCACTTTCAGTGGTGACTTTCCTGTTGGTCTTGTTCCGGACGGGAACGGATGCACGAGGTCGTAAACTCGGACCTCTGTCAGCTGATACCGCCTCAAATGCTTTACTACCCTCCTGCTTGCATTAGCGTTAACTTTATGATAACCGTCCTCGTAACTCACCGTCATCAATACTCTACGACTCAATCATAAAACTGCACCGTACCCATCAAGGAAATGAGTAAAGGAATTCTTGAACCGGCTCAGCTACATTTTAATTTATGTGAATGTTGCACGTAATGTTCATCGCGTTAAACTTTATATATGCTCTTTGTATAACTGCTTTCTTCAATTCGCAAGAAAATGTAATTATTTGGCCGTTTGTTTTGGGCATTACGGAGCCACTTGTGTTATCTAACAGCGACGGTTTGACCTTAATAACTTTTCATTTCTTATTTCTCAAACTGTATTGTACTTGGATATAAATCTTCGAGGGCTAACCCACTTCAACTAAGAACTACGACCATATCTTTAGAAAAATACGTCTGATTTATTTCATACCAGCTTTTACCCGCGGCTTCGCCCGCGTTTATTGATATACTTTACTCTTTTCCCCCTTTTCTCACTTTAAAAAAAAAGCCTATGTCCGTCTCCAGGGTCCCAATGTGGCAAAATTCATCAAAATCGGTTTTTCCAAAAGCCATTTAGGAGTGATGACGTAACGCACTTTCGCTTTTATAATATTAGTAAGGATTCTCGCGTTCCGTATTTATTTACTTGCATAAACTCATAAATTCTTCATAAGTTATCAATTCGTGCTATTAAGTAAATTTACTTTTATTACTCCACACAGGAGAAACTTAATCATTTATACAAATATTAGTATTTATGTTGACGTATCAGAGAATCGAGATAGCCTCAATAATATAGGTAAACGATTCACGAACATCAAAGAGGAGATAGGTGTTAGGGGAGAAAAAAATAAAATAGATGGTTGTATGAACGAGTCCAACGGGCCAGGTGAAGGGGCTGTAATCCCGCGGGCGCCGCTCTAATCGAGGCCTTTCAGTATAACTTACTCTTATATCGGCTATATAAACAGAGGTATTCGATAAAAATAAATGTTATTGACTCTGTTCCTCGCGATTCTCTAACTTGTTAAAACGCTGTATTAGGAAGGAACACAGCTGTTGATGTTAGAATTGGATATTTAAGCACTTAGATCAATGAAGCTATAAACAGACTCGACTATACCAATAAATTAATTAAATTAAAAACAATGAACATCGTTCCAAATTACGATGTATCAATTTCCAATAGAAAAAAAAAATATTTGTAACCGTGATTACATTCCAGTTACCTTTAGATACGAAAATATTCGTACTAGAATGCGAGTTTGTTGAATCTCTTTAATGAACGTCTACCGTCTTTTGTTCTAGTAATGAGCAGGAACTAAGTAAATACGAAAAACTGGAGAAGACTGGCGTCTGGATGTAAAAAGTAAAGAACGTCAACCAGCTTTGATAGTGCTGTGGCTGGAAACTTAATTTAGTCGTGGCTTTCAGATTAGGAAGAGCCAACATTGATGCAATTAGTTAGAATACTAATCGCAATTACGATATCTTCCGTATGACTGAACGTTTTTACTTCAATAGCTCCAGTCCCATTTATTTAAACGTAAAGGAAATGCGGTTTTCAGATTCCATATTCATGAGCAATAATTTAAGCATGTGTCATAGACTTTAAAATCATTTCACACTTCACGTCGCTCGCGTTCAAATTCATTAGTTAATTCAAACTATTATTATAATCTGTTTCCCAATTATGGTTCACCCAGAATGTGTAGTATGGTGATGATAGACACACACTGAATATTTATGTAAACCAATGTTTCCGGAAGCACAGCTTAATTACAAAGGCCTAAACATTCTGTTCAATTACGTATGTTGAACAGTTGTAACCGACATACCAAGTAGGCACATAATATTCGCGGAGCGGTATCGATTCTCGGCCGTGATTGGCCGAGCTATAAAAACGGCCATTTCTTTGGATATTCCGTTTTATGCGACCGTGCCCCGTTTGCTTGTCTTATCTTAAACTGATTTTTTATTTTGTGAATTTAAGAATTCATTTCCAAAGTTACACTGCATGTGAACGATTTATGTCTGTTGAAAAATCATTTCGTTCGAGAAGTTTTTATATCATAAGTAAATATGTATTTCTAAAAACGTATGACATTGACAGTGATAAAAAATCTATATTCGGATCACGTATTTGTCGAGTCTGTGTAGGTTCGGCTTCAGATCGGGTATGTCAGGGATAAGCCAATTGTCGGCGTATCTTCCCTAAATTGACAGATCCGGATAGAGCGATATTTTGCGAGCTTTATTCAACTAATTACACTTAGGTCTACCCCTATATTACCCACGTCGTCCTACTTGAACGAACTAATGAAACTACCCTTATATCGAAGAAGTTAGACGAAATATTAGGGTACCTAATAAACTCTCTATTCGTAAAATGTTAGCTTTAGTAGCAGAAAACTACATACACGGGGGTCGGCTTAAATATTTGAAAATCTTGGATTTGTAAATCACGTACTTACTGCATCCACTTCAGGTAGAATATTTTTATATTTGTACGTACTTTAGACCAAGAACTGCAATTTTAAAGTTTCAATTTTTACCGTTTCAGTCGTATATAACCCAGAAAATTGAACAGAAAATGGCACACTCGAACCAAGTGGGTATAGGTACTGGATACCAGGTTTTCTATTTCGCGAAGGTGAACCTATTAGTTATGTGTATGTAAATTGACTTGCCCTTTGATTCTGTGTGTCTAAACTATTTCACACGTGCATCACCCGCCCACCGTGTTCACATAGAACAACTATCATCATATCAGCCGAAAGACGTCCACAGCTGGACATAGGCCTCCACCAAGCGTCGCCACAACGACCGGTCCCGTGCGTCACGCATCCATCGGATTCCCGCGACCCTGACCAGGTCGTCGGTCCACCTTGTTGGAGGCCTTCCAACGCTGCAAACTATAGCAGAACAACAATAGCAGTGTGTATCTAAATTTACATTTGTGAGCATTAGAATATTGAGAGTATTTCAAAACTCGTTCCATACAAATCATTCAGCAATGTTGCCATACCTATGAGTGATATTGGATTTTACAGTATGGCCCTCATATTGCACGAAATTATTCTCAAAGGTTTCTGTATAGTGAAAAGTTTCCGAACGACATGCAATTTCCTAACCTGACGATGTTATCTTGAATTTTAAATGGCTTTCTTTTGAAGGCAACGGGATAATGGGAACAGCAGAACATTCGAACGCTTTTAATAATCGTTGGTCGAGTGCTCGTCGCATCAGATTCCGCATTTCCATTTTGTTTTCAGTAACGCGTGTAATGGAAAGAATGACTAGACATAATGACCTGTAAGAAAAAGTGCGTCTTTTTCTCTTTTCTTTGCTTTTAAAATGTTTTGTTTGTGTTTTTTTAGAGGCAACATCAAGAGACGGGATACTTTCTTAGTACTACGGAGAATGTTGATATAACTGTAGTAAACAGGAGAATAAATAATTTTATTTGTCTGCTTTACTGGGTTAATAAACGAAGGGTGAATAATTTCGAACCTTCTTGGTTCTTTTTTTTAAATTTGATATAAACTAGGCTTGAGTGCGATCCCACCTGGTTTTTTTTTCGGTGGCTAAATCATCCAATGACAGCCCCCGCTCTTGGGTGGAGCGGGAGATAGTGTCAGACTCTTACTGACTAAAACCCCATTCCTTCTAGTCTCTTCATACCAGGGCTTGAGTTTCTTTCGGACAACCCTGGCCCCAGTAGGCTTCGACCCAGCTGGGGCCCAGCGGTAAGTAGTGATGCCATCGTTAATGATGAGGAGCATTGATTTATTAAGAGCATTTCATTCTAGCCTTGAAGATATAAATAAATTATAATCGGACGAGAAGACCACAGCACATAAATTGCTCTTTCTCAGTTCTTACAATAGCTGCAATTGAAATTACAATCACAGCTGGCTCACAGTCCGGACCGGTTCAAGTTGCATACACTATTCACGTTTCACACTTCTTTGTCCGCATTCTTATTCCGCAGGAGGCAGAACATACCGCCAGCATGTTAATGAGATGCTATTCGAAAAGTTTGTCAAACTAAAAGCGTCCTACCCAAGATTTAATTTAGCAGACTTCGATATCAATTCACTAAGAAATGCTTCATTAGAAGGTGACCGACGGGGGACTGCGTGCAGATCAGAAAATTATGCATTTGAAACAAAACACGTAGTCTTATTGGTATCCTTGTTCAACGTACGTGGTGCGAATTCAGAAAAGTAAGCAAACAAAGGACAAACCTGTGTTTCGAGGGTTTACGTTATGATATCCTCTAATATTTGGTTTCAGAGCAAACCAAACCGTAACCCAGCAGTAATTTAACAACGGTACAGACTTACAGCCACGTACACACGTACGAGCCAGATATCTAGAACTTAATGATACGTTTCAAGTGACTCTACGTCAGGGCTGTCCAAAGCTTAATACGCGAAGGTACCTCAGGGGCAATATACATAGCGGACGAAATTGGCTGGGTGGAGCCGGGTACGTTTTTAATTTTCCGAGATGGAAATTACCTACGTACTTTACGTCCCTTTCCGAATACCAAAGCTATATCCGAAACTCATAAAATTGATCCGCTATTTTAACTGCAAAAATGTACCACAATGTCACTTGTAAGACGTTTTCAATGCTAGTTTTGAAACTTTTATTGTAATAGTATAATTTTATACTTACATAATTATGTACATAAAAAACTTAAATATTAACTAAAATATTTATACTAAAACCTAACTATGTAAATAATAATACCAACACACAAAGTACACTCAGGCGTCGAAGTCAACCCGGGAATCTTTAAGTCATCCCGCGAACCTTTAAGTCAAGAGTGTTTAGGTTTCTTCTAGGTAAGCGCATTCTATCGTCGACCGTATCGTCGCTTTCCATCAGGTGAGATAGCGGGCAAGCGCAAACCTATCATCAATAAAAAAGTACCCCTCCACATAGCTGTCATCCTTAAATGTGCCCAGAAGACTGGCAGCATTGCCACGTTGAATGGCAATGCTAATTCTTTGGGCGAAGAACAAGCCAGCCCTCTGGTCACTCGGCGTAAAATTTCCTCAAAAAGGCGACGTGCACTCAGACCCCAGGCACCCAAGCGTTTCGATCCCAAACGGCTCAAAACTTTAATTACCAATAAGGTTACAACTACTAATTACATTCCTGTGTGATTATGTAACTGTACGAGTTTATCAGTCTGTGACCTCGCTCGCTTTGTAACATCGTAATGAGGTTTGTTTTAAGCCGGCTACAGACTGTTGTAACGTAACATGCAATGTAACACGCAATGAAAGAATTGACCGTCCACGTTGTCGCAATGTAACAGAATTCCCATAGTGTGGATGCCTTGCACGCGCTATCCATACACAGGTACACACACAAAACAGAAGAACACAGTGTTGCTCACTACCCGCGCTAACAGAGCATTACAACTATAGTATGAGCAGGTACACACACTTATGAAATTTTTTCTTTCATGTTAAATGATTTGGGCAAAACGGTTTAAAAAAAATATTTTTACACGTCAATTTTTTTTCAGCTTAAACTAGGTGAGGTCGGTGTTTCCTAGCTTCAGTCTCTTTTAAAGTCCATACAGTAAATATGTAATGAGTCACATTAGACCACATCACCATGCAGATTTGTCTGAGAAAGTCTTTTGAAGAAAGAACCATACAGATTTGAGTGGACCTGTCCAGTCAGTGCAAGCATTTGTCAGTATTCGCAAAGCTCAACTCAGGACTACTAAGGAGCTCAACGACTTGACGAACCAAGGAAAGGGCATTTGGTTAGGCCGCAGAAAATACTCAAATTGCCAGACATACAAAATTAATAAAATAGAAAAGAGAGAAAAAAAAGCAATCAACATAGTCCTCACATAATTATAATAAAAGGAAATTCCGTGTTACCTTGCATGTTACGTTACAACTGTCTGTAGCGGGCTTTATGCGTGTAGGACAGCCCTACCCGGATATCTCAACCATACGAGTAACATGACACTTCTGCCTACACACGATAGTTATCACCTTGTTACGTTGATAACACTAATTTTCCTTATGGTAAACTGAATATCCTATGATTAATCCTACTTCTAAGAGTTCTACGTAATGTGAAAATAATACTATGTTTTAATGTGTTTTCTTACATACTTTTTTTAGCTGGGAAATCATCCAGTGAATTCTCTAGTTCTAGGGTGGAGCGTGATGGTTTTTCAGACTTTTGCTAAGTACAATCACACCTATGCTCCTTCTTTGCCTAATATTCCAGGACCCAAGGTTTCCCTTTCGGAAGTCAGGCTTCGGTCCTGCTGGGCATCTACGGTTTGCTGATATCTGTTTGAAGCGCGTGTGGAACACTACGGGCAGTCGACGACTCGATTCTTACATAGCTACATACTAGATGAAAAAAATATTGTGTTTTTCCTGTCGTTTGACCATAAACCTAAGTAATGTTATTAACAAATAGCACAAAACCGCTCTCAATACTCGTATCATCGCTCAACAGACAATTTCATTATAAACTTAGAAGCTGGATGAAATACCTTTCCCAAGCCACCTGCGTGGCAGGCTTGGCATATATTGATTACCCTTCGTATTCCTGCACTCCTAGTACTCAATTCCACTCCTAATAAAGGCCCGTTCTTAATTTACGTTTAAATTTTTAAAGGCAATCCCAAACATTCGCCAACGTCGATATTTTTTCCAATTACGCAAAGTGAAAAACTAAATTCTTAAAAAGATTGACATTGGGCCAGTCCTCGGCGTTCCTTTTAAGATAATTTGTATGATTTCTTTTCACTTCGGCCTTCGGGCGCAAGTCGCTTAACGATTTCGTATATAATGTAGGTAGATAGATTTGTTCTGCTGAAAATGGAACGCTTTTTTTTGAGTGACAAGGGATCATTTGTTATGTGATGTGGATGCAACGAAGTAGGAATTACTTTTTATGATGATGTTGATATGACGCGTTTGTTTTTTTTTATAATCCATTAAAATGGTATCTAATTCATGAATCCCCAAGCGACCACCGGTGGCCGCGCATCTATTGTCTTACTATTGTGTCTCTAATTGACGGTATCTGAAGGGTTAAACGGTAATCCAGTAAAAAACACACCAGCACGTAAAATAAATGAAGATGTTGCTGATAAACAAAGTGCTCAACGAGAACATACTGGGCAGTTTTGGGGTTACGCCTATCACAGACAAAATGACAGAGCTCTAACTAAGATAGTATTGTCCCGTAATGAGATATAGTGAAGACTTTGTAGTAAAAAACAGCCTTTTTACCTGAACAAAAGAGAGGTAGAGGCCGCCCGCCATTGATCTGATGGTTTAACATTGAGAAACACCTCAAGAAAGCCCAATTGCCAAAATCGATAATCCAGCATACAATGTTCTGGATTTGGCGCAAAATTGTGAGGTGACCCGACCCCAGATCAAATCAAATCAATTAAATCAAAAGCATTTATTTCAAATAGACTTTTGAATAGTCAAATGTCGGTCAGTCCAAAAAAGTAAAGCTAAATTGCACGTTCCAAAGCGTAGATTGATCCAGAATTATCCAGGTTCAGGTCTCCATCATTAAAATGGTCTTTAATTGCTATTTTTTTTTGCGATTCAATGCTTTTGTATGTACGTGGATAAAATTTTAATCATTTGATTAAAATAATAATATTATCTCATGGTCATGTAATTTTGTAAATCAATCATGAAATTGAAATTTCACATCTACTAACACAGTTTTAGTAAATAATATTACTAACCCTTTTATGACTGTATTTATGACTTTTAATAAATGATGTACCCACTAGTATATTATTAAATGAACAAAGATTAAACTATATTGATAAAAATCTCATGTTTCTTAAACACCTAAAATAAATAAAAACAAACAATATTTTATAGTAGTCGGGTAAAAAGAAAATATGGCCTCCGAAACGCTTTCCATTCAATTGAACTTCTAAAGTTTGTTCACGGGTTTGTATTTGCTTGGCGAATTTATTCACCAAACAAATACGAATTTATTTGTTGTAATACTAAATAAATCATAGCTTTATTATCGTCATTAATTTATGCCAATATATTTGGGATCAACGAAACTGTGATCATCTCCCATTAATTTAAGCTGAGAGTAAATTTTCCTTTAAGCGTAAAATTCCGAACTAATAGGTTCTGATTGAAGTAGATACTCCCAAACTTAGTTCGATATTTGGCCTATGAATCAGCATTGCCATTCTACGTGGCAATGCTGCTAGCGTTCTGCCCAAACTTAGTTCGATATTTGGCCAATGAATCAGCATTGCCATTCTACGTGGCAATGCTGCTAGCGTTCTGCCCAAACTTGGTTCGATCTTTGGCCAATGAATCAGCATTGCCATTCTACGTGGCAATGCTGCTAGCGTTCTGCCCAAACTTGGTTCGATCTTTGGCCAATGAATCAGCATTGCCATTCTACGTGGCAATGCTGCTAGCGTTCTGCCCAAACTTGGTTCGATCTTTGGCCAATGAATCAGCATTGCCATTCTACGTGTCAATGCTGCTAGCGTTCTGTCCAAACTTGGTTCGATCTTTGGCCAATGAATCAGCATTGGCATTCTACGTGGCGTGGCAATGCTGCCAGCGTTCTGGGCATTTGCCATTGTCAGCAAAGTGGATGAATTTTTTTATGCCTATTGAAATCTTTTAATACTCGTTTATACATACTGTTATTTTCAATTTATATACACAGGTATATCTATTAAATGGCTTTTATTAGTTTAGTTGTAAGTACAAATTCAAATACTTCTATAATTTTTAGATACTAACTATGAAACATTAAAATTATAATTATTATATTCGGAGTTTTCAGATCAGAACCAAGAACAGGAGGATCAGGTGTTTGGGTTATCTTGTATACATATAATGTTTTGATATGTATCGTAGTATTTATTCGTTTTTTTATTATATATAACATAATATTTGTATTTTTGTGGTAAAATTTACATATGTACATAAAAAAAACTTAAACTACTTACTTATACAAAACCTAAATACATATTTGTATTTAAAGTTCACATCTTTGGTTTGACTGGTGCAAAATACTTTGTTGCATTAAGTCTGAATAATTTACTTTTTACTGTATATGGCTGTTTATTGCATTTTCGTCACTCAACTGATTTCCACACAACTTTTTAGTCACCGGCCACCTACCTTCACTTTTTTGATTGACCAACATTTTGTCAATACAAAAGTGCCAGTAAATTTTTTACTTGAAATAAATGTTTTTGTTGGTTTTTGATGTTTGACCGATGGTGATTCATATTAGAGCTATATAAGGCTATCTATAATGTAGCTAGAACGGTGTCGTTAAGAGATTACATGTGAGAGGGCTGGAGGGTAGTCAGCGTCGTTGGATTCTGCTGACAGGGCTCGTCCACTGCGACCCGGCGACATTGTCAAGTATCACTAGCGCTAGGGCTGCTCGGAGACAGTTTAAGTTTATTAATGAAGACGCTTTTTTTTGAGGTAGGAAATCATCAAGTAACTTCACCACTCAATTGTGGAACGAGAGCGTCTGCCACTTACTGACTTTTAGGATCTTGACTTAGACTTGAATAAAATGCAGTGGACTGTAAAACTGACAAACGTATATCCAGAGGAATTGTACAGTAATCACAAGGTGCGTGTGTCGTCGGTAGTTCTCGTTGGTGAAGTGTGGTAGGCCGATGGCCCCGCTTGTCCCGCATGCCATCGCCCACGCATTAGCCCAACGAATGACGAAGATAGCCGACGGTGCCCGAACACTAACTAAAACTCACCTGTATGTACTGTGGCTCAGGCTGCGATGCTAAGCCACAAAATAGATAGGTACAGAAGACAATCTCATGTTGTACTTCACTTTTTATACCTACGCTCGGTGGGCGCACACTAATGAGCGTTTGAGCCGGAACTGTTCGACTAGCGGGCCGAGGCGCTCCAAGATTATCGTGTCCGACAGCGGTGCCTATGTGTGCGTTGCTTGAGCGCGCTTTGTATGTAGATTGACTTCTATACCTATATATTTTGCGCCTTTGCGTTCCAGAGCCACAGTCATTCTTTCAAAGGATCCCGCAATTAATTAAGCCTTTAACGAAATTAATTCTTGATAGAACTAAAATTTATGGCATAAGTCTAACTTTCTACATTCATATGCTTTAAGCTTTAAATAAATATAACTTTCCCTAAAGTTTGGACCTAAATAAGCTTAAGTTAATCCTTCTATCTTTTGCGTGGTCGACCTTTACTTCTTTTACCGTTTCTAAGGTACCATTTTGTATAAGCCACATGGCCAACATACCAACTGGGAAAATGATTACGCAATTATAACTATTGAACCCCCTCTTGTTCCTTCTTTGCCGTTGTTCCAGGCACCGAAGATTTCTTTTGCATCACCCTTGTCCCCAGTATGCTTCGACCCTGCCCCTTCGCTCGCTGATAACTTTGACTAACTAACTTTGAGGCTCGTGTGGAACACTACGCGCCGACTTCGACTTGAACTCGGTCCGGACGGTTGGACGAGTTACCCATTGCTCGCCGTTCGCAAGCCCGCGTCTACTGTGGTCGGAAATCGGGATCGGGATCACATAAGGCCGCCTCTTTTGCTAGCATTATTGGTTCGCAGAAGGAGGCGATCGCCTGCCACTCCTCCTCGCTTCGAACCATGGCCTAAACCAAGGCCCAGCGCGAGAGGTCTTCGCCACCACGAGGACACGGCGATGCTCCGCCCAAGCAGGGCACACCTCGACTGTGTGCTTCACCGTGTCCTCCGGGCGTTCCGCACAGTGGCGACACCCGGGCGTCAATTCCGCACGAATCCGGTGCAGGAACCTCCCGAAGTTGCCATGTCCGGTGAGGACCTGCGTCATACGCAAGATAAGAACGCCCTCGCTGCGGACCATGGCCTGTATCAAGGCCAGGCGTGAGATTCTTTATCACTACTACAAACGTGATTCCGTGCATAAGGGAAACTTTTAGTAGGTATTTTACGTGGCGAGCATAGCTGGCCCAGAGTATAGAGGGACTAACTGAGGCAGGAAGTCGAAGCATTCAATAAATAAAGCTACCTGCTAGTTAATTCGATAAACTAGTTTGTTTAGGATTGTTTGGTTTTCACATCGATCGTATTTGGTATTTGTTTCGGAAAATACAGGCTACTGTTTGATACTACTTGTTTTTATTAAAATAAGTAATTGCTACCATTGGCTTTGCTCGCTTGGTAGAAAAAAATATACTAAGAGAACATGGTCGTGGGATAAAAAAATATCTTATGTGCTATTCCAGTATCTAACCTTGTGTTAAATTTAATCCAAGTTCCTTCAGCAATTTCAGCGTAAAGGAATAACAGACCTCCCCTAAGTGCCACCATAACGACGGGTCCTGTGCGTTTCGCATACATCGGATTCCCGTGGCCCTCACCAGATCACCGGTCCATATTGTGGGAGGCCTTCCAACGCTGCATCGTACAGACAGAAAGAGGATGGAATTAGCATTTTCATGTAATCCTAACTTTTTCTTGCAGCTTTTCACAGTTATAAAATTTATTTTTTAAACCGACGCAGACCCTCAAATATGGCCATATTTTTGGACGGAGCTTTATTTTTTATCACACTGATGTTACGTTGCACGGCTAACGTCATACACCGAGCGAATCCGTTATCTGATAGCTACGGGCAAATAACGCAGCTTTTATGAAAATAATTCGTCCGACACGAATTATATAATCTACATGAAAATGAAATAGTAACAGTATTACGTAGGTATTTTATTTCAATAGTTTTTTTTTTGTGGGTAAATATCATTCAAATGAGATCCTCCGGAGCGGGAGATAATGTCAGACTCTTACTGACTAAAAAACCACCCCGTTCCTTCTTGCCTTTCATACCGGGGCCGAGCTAACCCTGGCCTCAGTAGGCTTCGACTCTTCTGGGCCCCTACGGTTGCTGACAATTCCTTGAGTCGCGCGTGGATCAATACGCGCCGTCAACGACTTGGGCTCGGTCTGTACGGTTACCGGACGGTCGGACAGCGAGCTACCCATTTCTCGCCGCCCACGCCTACGGTGTTTGGAAATCGGGATCGGAATACGGCTGGGGCATTGCCTCGCGTGTGTGGCCGCCTACTTTGCTAGCATTATTGCTTCGCAGAAGGAGGCGACCGCCTGTCACTACTCCTCGCTGTACCGAGGCCCGGCGTGAGATTCTTCGTCAGTACTACAAATGTGATGTGTATGCATAGCGAAACTTTTTAGTAGGTATTTTACGTGCTGTGCATAGCGGCCCAGAGAGCGCGTGGTACACTACGCGCTGTCGACGGCTTGGGGAAAACAAATTACATGGAATCACATTTCACACGTGCATGTAGATTTTCTGATTGCAATCGTGTTAGTCAGTAAAGAGGACAATTTCCGTATTTTTGAGGTACGAGCATCTCAATCGCAATCTGTTCAAAATTGTCGCATTTTGTGACATTGATTGTCGCTGAGAAGATATTGCGATATACCATCAAACAGGGTGTATAAGTATGCAGGGCTAATATAAACAAAACTTCAAAGGGTATTCTCACGATATTTAAATATTGTTTGCAGCATTTAACTACCTACCTACTCCAATTTAAATTATTCATAGACTGCTACCTGACCCCTGGACATCGCATAAACTGTCAAACGTGGGAGTGTGTGTGTGAAGGTTAAATAATCGCTTTTTTTTAATTTTTTGCACAATATTCAATTTTTTTCTTTTCTTAAGAACCTTCTACAAAGTACTGGAAAACTTAAAAAAAAATGAATAATACCGGTACAGTTGTTCTTAAGACATGAGAAACAGTTTTTTTTAATATATTATTTAAATAATGTATCTATTGTAATATCTATGCTTTGTTATTAATAAAAATATAGCGAAAGTTACGTTTCTTTTCAATCCAATTATAGATAATTTGAGCGTATTTCTAAGTTCCTTCGAGAATTAGCTGTTTCATTTAGTTACATTATTTCGTTTACCGTCATGGAATCATTAAATGTCGTTAGTCGTTTATAACTACACTAAACCACGTAATAACGTATAAGACAAGCCCTTGTCAAAACTGTCACACTTGACAGATGTAATGAGGGGGTTACTGTGACCCAGAATGGTGTACTATGTCAGGAAAAGCGACCCGCACGCTGCATCAAATAAATTTCCTTGTTTTAATCCCAAACAGATAAATCAAATTAAGACTATAAACAATATCTAATAAATATATAATTACTCGTAAAATTAAGCATTTCACAGGTTGAGGTGGTAGTAGCCCTGTGATCAAATTCGATTGTCATTCATATTCGTTTGATTAATTATGTACGCGTAATAGTAAGGATTTCGTCACGCCCCAGCTGCGGTGATCCTGATCACAATTTCCAGCCACCGTAAAAAAGGGCTTGAAGTCTGGTAACTATCCGAATCGAGCCCGAATCGTCGACGGCGAGTAGTGCACCGCGCGCGCCTCAAAGAGATGGCTATAAAACCGTAGGGGTCCAGCAGGGTCGTAGCCCTGTTGGTGCAAAAGCGTGGTACAATGGGTTACCACCCAAAAAAAAGACATTTATTTGCGTACTTACACAGCCAACAACACTCAACACAACAATTCGAAATCACAAACAGCTTCACTAGCTAAGTCATATTGTTAGCTCACACAGAACTGATCAAAGAAAAAAAAGAAAGCAATCTTTAAAAAAAAAATGTTTTAGCCTTCTGCTCCGTCTTCATATCAACGTTAAGTACTTACATCAAATATCACACTCTTCCGCGCCCACGTTATGCTTAAAAGGGTACAAAACTGTTCATGTATTAAAATATAAATTTGACAACCTTAACCACTCTCTCCATTAGCTACCCACTAGTCCTTAAGTGTTATATAATATCGAATATGAATATTCCAGCAAACTCTAGGGCTGCCCGTAACAGTACCTATATCAGAATACGTAATATATTTAATCACTTTGATGGAGGTAGCACGTATGTGGGTGTTAGCAAACAATTATGGACATTTATATTAAAAATTAATTGACGGGTAGGTAGTTGTAGGCGTAAGGATAATTAGTTGTGCATGTAGGGAACTAATTAATAAATTAATTTTTATTCAGTCTGACTCAAAGATTCTGAACGTATCTGAGCTATATGATAGTGAATGAAACTTGTTGATACTTTAAAGTAGCTTTGGATTACTATTTAATTACTTTTTTACTACACACTTTAATATAGGTACCTACATACAATAGGTACGACCAGCGATCTCTTCCAGGCAATTTGGAATGGAAAGAAATTGTCAGAACATGATATGGGTTTGTCATTTGGTTTGACAACAAGCATTAAGCATCAATCCACACTAATATTATAAAGAAATAAAGTTTATAATTTGGTTTGTAGGAAATAATATCTAAAAGTACTGAACCGATTTTAAAAATTCTTTCGCCAAACATCTATATTTGATTGTTAATAATAATATTTATTTACAGCAAAATTTTATCGTGGCCAGGTCTTAGAAATTGATCACTTCTTGATTTGGCCAAATAAAACTGGCCAGATCTTTTTAAACGTTAAAGTATGATATTTCAAACTTCATTTGGCCCTGTAGCTTCAGACCTTTAATTTTCATAGAAATCCTACAATAATAATAAAGTTTAAACGAGCTGGCCAGTTTTAGTTGGCCAAGGCCATATCATGAATTCTAAGATCTGGCTACGACATACATAACAAACATATAGGCAACAAAAATAAATGGCGACTACTGAGATGCGACTCATACTTTTTAATTCATTCATAACATACGAAACATCGTGAAGAAATAAACATTTATGTACAGAAAAGAAGCATTTGACCTCTTTTTATTAAACAAGTTTATTGTTTGCTCCAAAACTAATAAGCTGTGTAGAAATTAAAGCTCTTTAGATTAGATAAGATTATACAAATGCTTTAATTTTTTTTTTTTTAACTTGTTATACAGTCACAGATAATAAGATATATATAATATATATTGCAACATTTTCTATCTACTTTAAAATCTAGGTGCAATTACTGAGAGTTTCTTATATTTTAATTAAAAAAAAAAAACAACTTTGCCCCATACTCGTACTAGGAATAAAATTACTTCTATATCATGAGTAGGAGAGATTAAGACTCCCAATCCCCATAACTCATTAGTCTGACTGAGAACTTTTTCCATTTCATACGTTTTTAAGGGTAAGTCTAAGGTAAAACAAGTTTTAATGAAAATATTTTTTTTATAGCACGATATAAATACTCGTCAAGACGAATCATACGAGCCCAATCTCGATGTATTTGTGTCGTTTTACTACAGAGTTCCTATAGCCACCTTCCGGTTCCATCATCAGCTCCATGTCATAATAATTTTGCATTGTCATCTGATTTACAAATGCATGCAAAATGTCAGCTCAATCGGTAACCGGAAAGTGGATCAATTTGCAAGATTTATTTACAGACAAACATCGGGACAGGTGAAACATAAAAGCTTGTTAAAAACACCGGTTTGCAAACGCTTGAGGTGAATAAACATTGTAAAAGAGAACTTCTCATAACTTGTTAGCGCCTACTAACCTATTTCTCTCACTTAGCTACTCGCCTTAATAACTGACGCTGGAAAATAAATGAAAGACACACTTTACCTTCTTCATTTTTCAAAGCAGCGTGAAAATAGTCCTACCGTGAAAGATATTAGAATATTTTTCACATCTGTCTTCGTGTGTTCATTGTTAGAGAAGACTTATGCGTATTAAATTGTAAAATTTATTCCTAACAAACTTCGAAGTCTTGAGCATCGAACTTGAGTAGCTAGCCTGTTGGTTTTCTATGATTTACATTACAAGGAGTGTGCACTGGAATTGCATATTTAATTCCGCCAAGCCCATTCTATCATCGGTCCAATACGTACGGCGATGTACCACCGGCAGATGGTAGACATCCCACCCATATGAACTAAGCGTTTTGGAAACACATTTATTGTGCATACAGCTTAGGAGTGATCTCTGATCCGATAGTTACAACCTAGGTTAAGTCAAGAGTGAATAGGTTACTTCTAGGCAAGTGTGCTCTATCGTCGACCACATCATCGCTCATGTGAGATAAATTAGTCAGACGCGAGCTTATACATAATAAAAAGAAATACTATTTTACACTAATTTATAAAACAAACGACTTTTCAACTAATGAGCTTTATTTTGGACGGAGACCACTAAATACTTGTTCTCTTTTTATATTACCAACAATTTTTGTTACTCCTGAATTGTTTTAATAAAGATTATATAAGTACATATTTTATTATTGTGCTCAGTGTTGTCTTTTTTAACACAAAGATTGACTGTCAGAGGATGCTATGTGGAATTAAGTTCCCCTATGTATCACCTGTTTGTGTGTATGTACATAATAAATAAATAAATATATTCCTTTGATAACGTATTTGTGTCTCACCTGATGTTATCTTTCTCTGTTTTCTTTAAAACAAATAACGTTATCTCACACCTTATACAAATTTTCTATTTCTGAACCAAACAAATTTAATCAGTAAGTAATTTTTGGTTCAGAAATAACGATCTCTATGACTGATTCATGTATAATGGATGGGTTTACAAATATGTAAACTCAAAATTCACAAGACACCTAGATTCGGATTAACTCTCTGAAAGTTAAACCAAAATTTTTTCCGTGTTCTAGAAATCTTTATAATTCTCAACCTTTCTTATGAATCACTTTGTATTATCGTTGAAACCTGCATGAAAATTCGTTTAATAGTTTTTGAGTTGATCTTACACAGGACACACATGGGATACTTTGTTTTAGAAGAGGCATAATGTGAGTAAATACCTAAGGATTACTCGTGCGTGCCACTCAGCTTGACAGTCGTCTTAGGGTGAAAAAGAAGATTGTCAGACGATATAAGTCTTATCAGACAATCTCTTTCTTTCAATCTTTTTCTAAAACTTGAATAAAATTAATGTTTTTTTTGTTACTAGTTTTTGCCAGTTGCTTCGGCCGCGTGAATATAGAAAATATCTACCAAACCTGTGTCACTCAGTGATAAAGTAGTTTTTGAGTGTATTAATTAAACAAACGAAAATATAAATATTTTCTAATACATAAAAATCGAAATCTCGCATTGTTTGTTATCGAACTCCTTTGAAACGGCTTGACTATTTTTTATGATTTTGTTTTTTGTATGTTTGATAGGTCTCAAAATAGTTTGTAGGTAATTTTCTTTGAGACAGGACAACGTTTGGCGAGTAAACTAGTCTCTTTACAATATTAACCTTTCCAATATCATAAATAGAGACACAATTGAAAGACAATGAGAGAGCGAACGTTTGCTTGGGGTTTAAGTTGCCAGTTGCTTCGGCCGCGTGAATATAGAAAATATCTACCAAACCTGTGTCACTCAGTGATAAAGTAGTTTTTGAGTGTTTTCTAATACATAAAAATCGTTCGATCTCGCATTGTTTGTTGTCGAACTCCTTTGAAACGGCTTGACTATTTTTTATGATTTTGTTTTTTGTATGTTTGATAGGTCTCAAAATAGTTTGTAGGTAATTTTCTTTGAGACAGAACAACGTTTGGCGAGTAAACTAGTCTCTTTACAATATTAACCTTTCCAATATCATAAATAGAGACACAATTGAAAGACAATGAGAGAGCGAACGTTTGCTTGGGGTTTAATCCATACTAATATTATAAATAGGAAAGTTTGTGTGTCTGTTTGTCCGTCTTTCACGGCAAAACGGAGTGACGAATTGACGTGATTTTTTAAGTGGAGATACTTGAAGAGATGGAGAGTGACTTAGGCTACTTTTTGTCTCTTTCTAGCCCCCCACTTCCCGGGCGAACCGTGTTACCCCGAAAAAAGATAGTGAATTTATAAATGTACTTAAAAAAACCAGTTCTACAACTTTGAAAGAGGTCCTGATGAAAGAGACTCTACAACAACATTCTGTATTGCGGTATAAATATGTCACTCCGCTGCTCTTAATACAGTGGTTAACCCAAACCTGAAGGATGTGTACCTAATTTAACTTCGTTAACCTTCGTAATTTATTCGTCTCCACTCGGATGTCGGTATAGGCCCTAACGACTCCTTTAATAAAGTAAATAAATCTGTCGTCATGACTGCGGAAGAGAAGGCAAGGGCAACAACGGTAAATATTTCTGATCAAATGATGTAACGTGGTAATGTCTCATCAGGCCCTTTGATTATATTACGCTGTCAGGAGCGCCGACTCCGTGGGTGCTTGGAGGCCTGAACACCCATAAGAAGTAAATAGATGGGTCTATTTATTTCTCATAGGTGCCGTGGTAATAATTATATGGTACTAAGTGGTATAATATGTCTAATAATTACGTGGTGATAATAAATAGTGGGCTATTTGCCGAGCACCCCTGAAAATAGATATCAAGAAACAGTAATCGTCTTTTACGGATGGGCGTTTTTTCTTTACCCGACGACCCGTTGAGCGTAGTGGTTTAGAGCGCCGGCTGAGATGCAATTGCGGATGCGATTCCCGCACCACAAATGTTTCTTGATTAAACAGATATTTGTGTTGGGCTTAGGTGTTTGTGGTACCTTCGTTGTTCCTGGTTTCCTACTAGAAAACCTTAGTTTGTGACCAGAACAATGTATATAATGTTGTCTCAATTTATTATTATTTAGCGATGCGGGCAACTGATTCCAGTTACTGATATCGATATTTCGAATCATCGAATGAGCACGAGCACCCACTACGTTTTCTAAAAGCCGACGCCCCTGCATACTGGGTATTCAAAACAGCGGTAATGCGGCAGAGAAACACGTTGTCAGTGTCACAAGAGATTTTTAATTAAGTTTTTATTAGAAATAATTGGTATTGAATATAGAAAGAGCGAAGCGGATTCCTTTACAAGATTGAGTCTGTGTTGTTCGTTAGCGTCACATTCCCATGCGGCGGACACTTGTTCACGGCTCTCGACAGCCGGCGTTGAATTTATTCGCTTTAAAGTCTCCTTCATATTGTTTTAAATTGCAGAACGAATTGGTTTATATAAAATATATTTTCTTTTCACGTGTAACAATCCATATTTTTTAATTCCGTTCGACGTACGGATGAAATTTTTGACGTAAAAACTTTTCGGAATTTTATTTTCAAAATTGGGGCAGCGTTTATTTAAAACAAATGGTGCATTTTAGTGTGTAGCGTATGTATTGACTATTGAATCGGAATGTTATGAAAATAATAAAAGAATAAAATATTGACTGGTGTCTAAAAAGAGAACCGGTCGTTGTGGCGACGCTTGGGGGAGGCCTATGTCCAACAGTGGACGTCTTTCGGCTGATATGATGATGATGATGATGAAATACATACGTACCTACTGGAACATATCCACATGCAATTTACTTCATCATCTTCCTGCTCCTGTCCCATGTTATTTAGGGTCGGCGCTACATGTTTTTTTTACTTCCGTTCTCTCCTGTCACTCGTCATGCTATCCCTAACTCCCTTTTCTGCAATATAACTTCTCACACAATCCATCCTCATGCAATTTACTTAAAGACAAAATATACAGCATCTAAATGATTTAATACTAGCTTTTGCCCACGGCTTAGCCCGCTTACATAAAATATAGCCTATGTCACTCAGGAATAAAGCAGCTTTCTATCGGTGACATTTAACTGAACATTTTTGCAATCGGACCAGTACTTTCAGAGATTACCTCCTACAAACAAAAAAACAAATTGAACCTCTATATAATATTAGATAATATAATATAATATTATCTAATATTTCTTTTTTATCTTTTATTTCATTGTTGACTGTGTATTTTGTGTGTGCTAGTTTTCCTTTTATTTTTGCAGTGTCTACATCTCTATTTTCTCCAACTTATGCTGTAAATAGTTTCTTTAGAAATAAGCATCAACTTTGTACTATTCTTCTGTTTCCTACTCCTTTCTTTTATTATTATGTGTATATAAATTGTTAAATAAATAAATGAAACCTAAGCCTGTGATAACTATCACGACAATCACAAAGGCACCCAACACAATACCTATAACATCGTAATGAATTCTGCACAATGCATGCACTATAATCACTCTAACGAAGACTCAAGACACAGCACACACGAACATCGTCGACATATCTCGTCTTACTCAACATCATACGGTCCTAATTAAGTGTTCGCTATCAAACAATCCCTAGTGTGCACTGGCTGTTATGTACTCCTAATACAAACATCACGATACGCAGAGCTCCAAGGAGTCTAAGACTATCTGATGTTTGCAGTGTGTGACACCGCGATGTGTAAGCATTGACATGCTTCGGAGAAACCGTTTGACTAAATACACTGTTGCAGATATTCAAGCTATTTTCCACGATTCGAAGCTGTTCCGCGAATAAACTGCAAATTGCTTTAAGATGGAAAAGAGTTTCAGTAAATCTATTTTTAGTTCACTTCTTCAAATATGCAAGTACCAAGATATTTTAGTCCTGAGTGTACCTAATCATATTGTATCTATAAAAAATAGCACATTTCAATACAAGTGGTTTACCCACTTGTATTAGAATGTACTATTTTACGTTATCATTGCAGCCGAATCAGAATGTGCCCCCGAGCTGGAGGTGAGGCGGGTTTTTTCTGACGTCATCTCAACGCTCAGTCAAGTGGTCAGAACGAAGAAATCCGTAGCATATTCAAATTTAGGCGTTCGACGCAAGACAATCGAAACGAAATTGTCGTAACGTGGCTTAGGAGGCTGGTAGGAAAGCCTTCAATTACACGCTCCTTCATAAAGAAAAAAACTGGGCAAGTGCGAGTCGGGCTCGCGCACTGTGGGTTCCGTTTAAACTACAATTCCCAAATTGCGAAATTTTATGTTTTGCTGACGTAGGTAATTACAAATTTACTGTTTTTAGATTTTTCCTATACCTGTGCTATATGACCTTGTTTTGTGCCAAATTTCAGGATTCTGGGTCAACGGGAAGGACCCTATGAATTTCGATCTTTGGAAGTATCAAAATATAAGTTTTTTTGCGACATAAATGGCCGTATCTTTTTTGTTCGTTAACTTAGAAGTTTGATTTTTTAGCAGCTTGAAGGTACCGCGACCTGAGTATATGGTTTTAATTTCAACTCGATACTTTCACGCGTTCTCGAAATAAAGGGTCTTGACAGACAGACAGACAGACGACAAATGATCCTATAAGGATCAACGTTTTTTCCTTTTGAGGTACGTAACCCTAAAAACATAAAGTATAAGCATGATGAATACTAAAAGAGCCGAAATCATTCCTTAATTCTTCAACCAATATCCAGTGACACGGGTCGTAACGCACGTTTTATATAAAATCAATTATTGTAGGAAGCCTTCCACCGCTTCCGATATGCGTTTGATTAATGAACTTTTTATAGCGACGGTCTGGCTTGTCGCCAAATCTATATTGACATTAACGATTTAAAGGGACCAATAAGCCTTTACTTGGCGTAATAAAATTTTGTATACGATTATACGATATTTTATGTGACCGTATATGCATGAAATATTGCTGTAATTACCGGAAACTATTTGCTAAAAGTATTTTATTGAAATATGCTAAATAGTAGTTATAGGGCTTAGAGTGAAAACCTCGGGTTTGCAATTTTAGGTATTTTAAATTACATTTCTGGAAAAAAAGCTCGTAACGCACAATCTTTTATTAAGCAAAATTTTAATACGATAGCTCTAGCGCCATCAACGATGTTGAACGCATACCTTGCTTGAGTCAGTTTCGTGTGATACCCTCGCAACGACGAGTCGAAACATGTCGAAAAATTGAAAAACAAGAAAAATAAGTGTATGAGATCTTAAAATGTTTGAATAAAACGCGTAGCACATTTAAATAACAATTATAATAAAGATCTTATTTGTTTTTTTGTGCCTCCTGAAAAGTTACGTATTTTGTATTTACGAGATATTCACTCTAATTCATGAATCCCCAAGCGACCACCGGTGGCCGCGCATCTATTGTCTTACTATTGTGTCTATAATTGACGGTATCTGAAGGGTTAAACCATCGTTATGTAGGTATACCTGTCAGAACTGTGTCTATTTAAATTATTATTTAACACTAATATTATAAAGGGGTAAAGTTTTTTTTAATCATTATTTTAACCTTTTCGTCATTCATATGTATATACTATAAAATATTTCAAACTACCTACATTGCAGTTAAAAATATGTATTCGCTTATTGAAGTAAAATGTAACTCGCAATTAATTAGGTATAAGTCTATGAGATATTAATTTAGGGCTTATGTTTAACTGACCACCAGATATATAACATATAACAGACAAAAATAGTAAATGATCACCAAAATTAAAACAGCATTTTAAAGTAAAATTATAACCAAAGTTTTAACATCTCGCTTTCCTATTTAACCCTTCAGATACCGTCAATTAGAAACACAATAGTAAGACAATAGATGCGCGGCCACCGGTGGTCGCTTGGGGATTCATGAATTAAGCAAAATGACTCCAAATAAATCATTTGCAACCCAAAAATAGTAAATGATAACCAAAATTAAAACAGCATTTTAAAGTAAAATTATAACCAAAGTCTTAACATCTCGCTTTCCTATTTAAGTAAAATGACTCTAAATAAATCATTTGCAACCCAAAAATAGTAAATGATCACCAAAAATAGTAAATGATCACCAAAATTAAAACAGCATTTTAATGTAAAATTGTAACCAAAGTTTTTACATCTTGCTATCCTATTTAAGCGAATCGACTCCACGACCAAAAAAAAACTTAAAAAATCTTAAGAAAAATCAGTCTTCTGTATTAATTTAGCATAAAAAAGCAATAATTTACAGCACAATTAATGCTTTCTTAGCTTTGGCTGGTCGTCCTCTTTTGCGCTTCATGCTAATCGGAATAGCTCTGGCTTCTGTAGGTGGCTGGACGTTTTAAGCCGAATCGCCAATGCAACAAGATGCTTGCAAATGAGGGGATTGCAAGCCGGAGACATAACTTAATATGGCATCATAATACTTTATTTGGTAATAAGCCTACATTTTATGGCAATCACAGTGGTTTATTTAGGCAGAAAAAAATGCATTAATTTGCTCGGCAAGATTTGGTGATCATTTACTATATTTGGTGGTCGTTTACTATATTTGGTGTTTGAATACAATTTGAGGTGCAGTTGTGACTAAGATAGGTTATACTAATGTAATTTTAGACTTCATTTTTCTGGTGTTAAGTTTTTTTTTTGTTAAAGAACTAAGGGTATCAAAGCATTTTTTGGTGGTCATTATATTTAATCCCTTAATTTAGTTGTAAATGTTGTCAGTGTTGTGTTGTGAGAGTTGAGGAAGACTATCCTACCGTGATACAGTGTGCCCTAGTACGGACAGTGTGAATCTATTCAAGTAACCAAACACCTTTGTCCAGGTAATGTACATCAACAATTATTACTGTGTAAGTTTGGTCGTTTTGTTAATTTTTATTGGATTGAAATAAATAAATTGATTGATTGATTGATTCGCTTGTGTTGCGGTCGTGATTTGTAACTACTATACCAGAGGCCTAGCCTACCACGTCCAACCGCGATCCATTTGGCGAACTAACTGTCAAAGATCTTCAATTGACAGCCGGGATCAACGGCTTAACGTGCTTTCCGAGGCAGGAAGGAATCTTGGTATATTAAGATGGTCACCCATCTACAGACTGACCTCGAGAAACGTTGCTTAACCTTGGAGATTAACTTGTGTGACTGTTGTTACTTTATGTTAAAAGCTCGTTAGTAATGCTAGCGAAGTACTGTCCATTTGTGAGTTATATTATTTTCAATAATTGCTGTCATTTATCATCATATTTTTTTCTTCTGGTAATACACTGTTTTTTTTTCTAAACACAATGTTTATCTTTAGTTGTAGAGAGAAGAATTTTAGATTTCTTGCCTGGTTAGTCTTCTTACCTCACCCACACTTTATTTATTTATTTAATTTTACAGAAGGCTTATAAGAGTGAAATAAAGCCATGAACTACTTTTTTTTAGGTGGGAAATCGTCCAATGACATCTCCCGCCCTTGGTTGGAGCGAAAGGGCGTGTCAGACTTTCACTGACTAAAATTTACTTCTAGGTTCCTTCGTTGCCTTACATTCCAGGGCCGGGTTTTCCTTGCAGAAGCGAACCCATGGCCCCAGTAGGCTTTGACCGTGCTTGACCCCTACGGCGTTGCAGACATTTCCTTGACGCGCACGTGGAACTCTACGCGGCTTCGACGACTTGGGCTCGGTCCGAACGGTTACTGAACGGTCGGACGGCGAGCAACCCTTTGCTCGTCGTCCGCAAGCCCCACGCCTACGGTTGCTGGAAATCGGGATCAGAATCCGGCTGGGGCGTGAGGGCCGATCCCTCGCGCGTATGGCCACTTTTTCGCTAGCATAAGCCATGAAATCCTCTGATCATAACATAATGCGACCTCCAGACGAGCTTGAGCATATCTATATATCTACAAGTTACTACGAGTAGTATCTGTAAAATTTTACAAGTCTAATTATGAATTTCGTATAAACGTAAACCTTAGTTCAAAATGGCCGTTGTGGTACCAATTAGCCTGAAGCTGAAAGCTTTGCTTGTGAGCCCACAACACTCCTCGACAGTGTGGCACACAAAGGGACTATCTATATAGACCGTCCATATCGTTATTACAAATATTATCTTATGACCAGTTTCTTACATATCAATACATATATGCCTAGTTTTTGACTGACTTCAAAAAGGAGGTTCTATGTCCGGCTGAAAGTTTTTTTTTATATATGTTCATCGATATATCGGTCAATAGTGGACAGATTTTGAAAATTACTTTTATGCTTTCAAGTTGGTCCCATAGAAATATTGTTTTGATCTGTTCCAGAACTTCGAAGATATGAAACAGAACTCTTTATGGGATCACAGCAGAACTGTCGTAACTAGTAAAATTGCTTTGTTTATACATGTAGGTAGTCGATGACTGACTGAAAGAAAAGGGGGAAGTAATACTATACATGCAACTGGTCTGATGATGAAGCCGGAAGATAAATTAATGTAATGTAACCAATGTAACCGTGTTTGGGATTATTAGAATTGTTTATGTAATGCAGTCTGGTTAAGAGATTATAAGGTTTGACTGAGGAGTACCAATTTTTTAGTGGTGGTATCAAAATAAAACCTTTTTACAAAAAAATACAACCGACTTTTATGTAAAAAAAACATTATAAAGTGCTAAATAACTTTAATTTCGGACTGTTATAGAAATACCGATTTCCGAAATTAAAGTTATTTTGCACTTTTTAGTGTTTTTGTTAACATTTTTTTTATTTTCCACAAAGTTGCATAATCGCATACCGTTTTTATTCCATTTTGTTTTTTTTTTATTTAAGTAATAATAATAATAATAACGTTTATTGTGTCCAAAAGTATTACACAAACAATTTTGGGTTTGGAGTCTTTATTTAAGCAAGTAATGCCTGTGTTTAAAGACTCCGCTCCTTCAAAACAGTAGTTATTTAGATAAAACACAATAAAAAATAAAAAAATAAAACAGTACATGGGTGCAGTGTAACAAAAAATAATTACGTGTGTGTGTGTGTGTGTGCATGAGAGTGAGTGTGTTGTAGAGTGTACCTAAGTGTTATGGATGTGTGGGTGTACGTGTATGTGTATGTGTGTATATAGCGGTTGAAAGGTGAAGGTTAAGTAGTGGTAAGCTAATGTTTTGACAAAGTGGCTACCTACCAGAGAATAGAAGACGCCGATTTTCGTTTTTTAATGGGTGTGTTCCTACCTATTTTAATGTACATTTTTGGTTTGTAATTTTGCTTTGGATTTTTACATTTTATACAGCATAGTCGGCCTTGTAATGATCCCACTGTTAGGATTCAGACTCCTCTTTAGGAATGGGCCGTAATCCACCACGTGGCACGTACCCGCATGGAAAGAAAGAAAGAGAATAAAATAGTGGATACTTTAAGTTCGCACTGGAAATCGAACCTAGGACACCAGTTTAGCAGTCAAGCTTGCTAGCATGAGGTTAACAAGGTTAATATAGCACTAACATATGAGTAAACACAATTATTTTTCAGCATCACATCTCACAAGGAGTTGTCAGCAACAGGAGGGGCTCAGCTGGGTCGAAGCCTACTGCGGCCAGGGTTATCCGAAAGGAACTTGAGCCCCGGTATAAAGGCTAGAAGGAACGGGGTGAGTTTTTAGTCCGTAAGAGTCTGACACTATCTCCCACTCCACCCAAGAGCAGCGATTGTCATTGGATGATTTTTGCACACCGAAAAAAAAAAACATCTCACACGCAAAATCCAAGTAATCCTTACTACGTTCATGTACATATAACAAAAATCGGAATCGGTATTCGGTTAAACATCTGGAAAAGGTTACGAAAATAAAGGAAATACCCAAGCTTCGTTCCCAATCCAAGCAAACAAAAGGAAGCTCCTTCACGAAAAAGATCTAAATCATATCTGTTATGTAACATCGTTAAGTTAATGACATTACATTGATCGAACCTGTAGGATAATGTCGTTTTTGGCAAATGTACGATTGTAAGGCAATAAATTTACCAAACTGTAGATAAATCAACCAATAGAAATCACAATAATACTATTAAGCTGAAAGTTTTTGTGTTTGTATGTTTGTTACTTCTCAGCTCTCAAACGGATAGACGGATTTCATCATCATCATCATTTCAACTGACGGACGTCCAATGTTGGACATAGGCCTCCCCCAAGTGTCGCCACAATGATCGATCCTGTGCGTCTCGCATCCATCGGTTTCCCGCAACCTTCACCAGGTCATCGGTCCACTTTGTAGGAGGCCTTCCGACGCTGCATCTTCCAGTACGAGGTCGCCACTCCAGAACCTTTCGGCCCCAACGGTCATCTGTTCTGCGAGCAATGTGACCTGCCCATTGCCACTTAAGTTTAGCAATTCTTCGTGCTATGTCAGCAACCTTGATAAGCTTAGACGGATTTGGATGTTTGCAAATTATGTCCTGAAAGCACACAAGAAACTCTTTATCCTGGGAATATGTTAAAAGAGTGTCCATGGAGTTTCTTGCACGTTCTTCTCCATAGAGATCTACGCTTTGGAACGTGCAATTTAGCTTCACTTTTTTTGAACTGACTTAACATTTCACTATTCAAAAGTGCCTGCGAATGATCTATTTGAAATAAATGTTTTTGATTTGATTTGATTTGATGCCTTAGGACAATTTTTTACTTTCGCGTATATGAAGCCGCTGGTACCAGCTAGTAATTAATAAGCCTAACAAGAAACCAACGTTAATTACATTAAATGATAAATGATGATGATAAATGATATTTATTTTTGCAAATAGGTTTAAAAATCACATTTACACGTAATTTTTTTTTATTTTCGTCTGTATAAGCTAGATGAGGCCGGTGTTTCCTACCTGACTACCCTGAGAAGAAACAAAATAAAGTCCATACAGTAAATATGTAATGGTCAAATCACATTAGATTCCCTACCAGAACCTGTTTCCTGCCAGCTACAACCTAGGATTCTTTAATTGAAGAGTACGTAGGTTACTTCTAGGCAATTGTGCTCCATGATCAACCACATTATCGCTTACTATCCTATGATAAAACAAAAATGATACACACAAAACAAAATTGAAACGAAACGTGCTTAAGCCCTTTGCAATTTGTGAGAAATCTTAACCGAAAAGAAGAGAAACAATTCCTGCGATCCAGATTCCTACAGTTTTAATTAGCAATGAAAAAATCTCTGGTTGGCACGCGCAGCAAACAAACCTAAGCTCTATTTTACTTTCACTTCAGTGCCGAGATAATGTAGCGAATTTGTATTCGGAAGACGTTCGGCCGAATAAAGGGAAGTTATCCACACCCTTCTTTAAGTTCAGCGTCCACAGGCTATCGATGATACTGAATTCTTCCCGTGGGAGACACGAGGAAAGCTGTAGGTATACAAGTCTACTCAAAGGGCAAAGGAACTGTCAAAAGGTCGCTTATAACTTTGTATGTTTAGGGCTAATTAAATCCAACAAGTAGAACTCGTGTGACATTATCATTGTAGCACAGGGCGGTGACAGACCATAAAACCCAACAAGTTAGCGACTATGTGACGAGCCCACAGATGCGGGCTTCCCAACCAAATTAAAGACATTACTCCCCGAAGGCTCCCGCATCTCTTAAATACTACGTTATTCAAATTAAAATAGGTATATTATGAAGTCAATTTTAGCAGAATTCTGAACGACCTTCCGACGTTTCCGCACGATTCTTCAACGTTACTCATTTAAATTTATGCATAGCCATAAAACTCAGCCACGGAGTGATTAGATGTACAAAGTGAAATAAGTTAAACATTTACCTTCGGAGAGTCTCTGCTAATATTGTTCTAACGCTTTTGGCGGTAAAAACTAACTCAACTGTGGATTTTGCGATTAAGCAGTTTAGTAATTAATTGGATTCTCAATTAGCCCAACTGCACTACGTAGGTAATTTTGTACGTGCAATGAATAGGCACCTGAGTTTCCGAATTAATTGGCTTGGCATACTACTTGTGGCTTCAGTCTGTAATTACCTCTGCAAACAAATAAAACCACAGATACACTAAGGGACAAATTGTCACCCAACATGACGCGCAACGCCCTATCTACGCGAAGCTGCAGCGTTGCCGAGCGTCCCGCAACTTACCCGCCTATATTTTACGATGCACTCGCGTGACACGGGATTGTTACGTTGCTGACAAATTGACAGCGATGCGCATCATATTATGGGGCATTTTGTCCCCTAATATACCTGACGCTTAACGGTCCATTACCAAAGATAAAGAACTGCGAAGAACTTCTGGTAGTTCATTGTCAACAGTTTTACCGAGTTTAATTTAGTTCAGTCAATCTTTACCTTTGTGAACAAGCTTTTATCCCGAGCGACGCTCTTTTGCTCGACGAATTAGCATAAATTCGTAATTAAAATTTTCATAATTATCAACTTGTCCAAGTTCTACTCAAGGTTTATCTCAGTGACGGTCATTATTCAACGCATTATTGTGAAGATCGAAAAATAATGAAGCATCTAACGACTTCTCCAGAAATACCGTTGTCAGCAGTAAAATGATCTCAGAAATAATCTACACCGACAAATCTGGCAGTTAATAACAATTTACAATGACCCAGATTGTTGACATTTTTGCTCTGGAAGGAAAATTTAATTACTATGAAAAATTGCTTTAACGTAATAATAAACTAACAGGGAGAGTAGAGGGGAAACACTAATATTATAAAAGTAAAAGTTTATGTGTACGTTTGTTAATTCTTTATGCTCGAACGGCTGAATGGATTTCGATAAAACTTGATACACTGGTAGATTATGTCCTGAAATACCATATGGAATACTTTTTATCGCAAGAAGTTCTTTTGGGATAATTTTCTACACGGGGGAAACCAGCTAAGGAGTGGAAATCTCTGCCCGAGTCTATGTTTCCTGATAGCTACAACTTAGTGGCCTTTAAGTCAAAAGTGAATAGGTTACTTCTAGGCAAGCGTGTTCCATCGTCGACCACATCATTACTTACTATCAGGTGAGATGGTGGTCGAACGCGAACCTATTAATAATTTAAAAAAAATCAAAAACCAACTAGTGTAATAATGTCAAATGTAGGTACTACAACAAACAGAAACCACTAGCAACAAAACACTAGAGAGACCTCAAAACGTTAAACCTGTGCGGAAAACCACACAAGCTAAATGTACCAACAATTTAAACTGTTGAATGAGGCTGAAATTTTTAAGGGTCGACCTGGCCGTGTAGTAATGAAGCTGTTATACGCACAATCAGCCCAGTGCGGTGGCGTCCAAACTTCACCTACAAAGTCCCCTAAACAATTACACGGCAAGATATCGCTTTGATCTCGTCAATTAAATTATTTACTTTCTGATTGACGACCTTTTGTTAGGAAAATTCAAAAGAGGATAATCAAGCTCTAGGTTGAATTAGATTTACAGGAATTTGTGTTTCATTTACTCGGAATTTTCTGTTATCCTGGTATTTTTGTTCTGTTTTACAATATTTTTGTGTAAAAATTGAGTTGGAAATTCTAATCTACATATTAAATTAAAAGACTGTGACTGGGTGTTATTACCCTTTAAAACAGTAGTTCCTAACCTGTGATTTGCGGGCCACAGGTAAAATATGGTCCGCAAAGGGCCTAAAACAATTCACTTTCTAGCTGAAAAATACCATTGATACTAACTGATTCTATGTTTCTATCAGAAATATTTTTCTATAACAATGCACGTTGTTTTTTTTTTAAGTTATAGCTACCTATTCTCCGACAAGTTTCAAATTTATGATAAACTTTATTAATCATACTTTATTTTTTTTAGGCCCCAAAGATATTAAACTGGTCTCCGGTGAAAAAAAGTTGAGAACCACAGCTTTAAAAGGACTAAACCTTCCAAGTTACACCGACAGGACGTTGGCGGCGGTCGTTAGCACAGGTCAAAGCCGCAAGGAGAAACATGCTGCATTTAAAACCTCCATGCAGGCAATTTGCTGGCGTCTACGACCAACTATATAAAAAACCCAGACAAGTGTGAGTCGGATTCGAGGGTTCTGTATAAACTTACCTATGAAATCAGTTCAATTCCCGAATTGAGTTACTAAGATTTTATCAAATCGCAAAAAAAAAAATGTTTTTTGTGACGTAACTACTTTACAGTGTTTTTTATTTTTATTGTTGATAGGTTTGCGCTTGACCGCTATCTCACCTGATGGAAAGCGACGATGCGGTCGACGATGGAACGCGCCAGTAGAAACCTATTCACTCTCGACTTAAAGATTCCCGGGTTGTAGCTATCAGGAACACAGAATTTTTAGATATTTCCTATATTTGTGCTATAAGACGTTGCTTCTTGCCAAATTTCATGATTCTAGATCAACAGAAACTATCCTATGAATTTTGATTCCCTTGAGAGTGTGCATATCGCATATCGCAAAAAACCCGGCCGTATCTTTTTTTTTCCTTAACTCAGAAGTTTTATTTTTTCACAGTTTCAAGGGACCGTAAAACTGAGCATACGGTTTTAATTACAAATCGATATTTCCACGCGTTTCCGAAGTCTTCACAGACAGACAGACGGACAACAAAGTGATCCTGTAAGGGTTCCGTTATTCCTTTTTCAGGTACGAAACCCTAAAAAAGTAATTCTCTTGTACAAGTTTCAATGTAAAACAGTCGGCGATGCATATTTTTCTTTTGCGATTCAATCGGGCTTCATTAGAATAAAAGTTAGTTTTGCTTGTGTTTAACATTCAAGGAAAATATAGCCTGTGCTCTTACCTACACTTTTTATCTTTGCAAACTTGGATCATCTGCATTTTGAAAGAAATCGCGTTGCGCTATATGTAGAATGAAAGTTGATATTGTAATATTTAATCAGTGTTGGTCAGTGGCGTAGGTACCTAACTGAACCATCGTGTCATGTCATGTCTAAATCTAAAGTCTAAATTTTAAAAGTTATTCCCGGAACTACGAAAGCAGTGTTTTCTTAAAGAATATTCTCGAGAAAAGAGGGCTTTTGTAGTTCCGAGAAAAGGACTTTCTGAATTTAACATCTCGTGATACGTTTAGATAAATAGGTAAAAAAAAAAAACAAAGGTGGCTTCTAAATATTATTATTTATTAGTCTCGCGGTGTCTATGTCTTGTAAGTTTAAGTATGAATGGAATTATGATAAAAATATTATTATCAATAATCGTTTGATGCGACTAGTGTATGTTTGTATTTTTTTTTTATTATGTATAGGCTCGCGTTTGACCATTTTCTCACCTAATGATAAGCGATGATGTAACCGAAGATGGAGTGCGCTTGCCTAAAAGTCACCTATTCGCTCTTGGCTTAAAAATCCCTATACCTACCTCTGCCTCTGTCCTGTATATATCGTAATGTTACATGTTGTCAGTCATGCTCAATGCTTACTCAGATGTTACCACAATACTCACGACTGTGGCTCCCAGGGACTAGGCTACAAATCAATGCATCTACCCTGTTTCTAGCCTATGCTACACAATAACGTCTGAGCCTTATAGCCCGTATACATAAGTTAGACTTTAGTCTAACAAATCTCTATCCATATTTATGGCCAGTTAGATTTCTGACTGGCCATGCATACCTATATGTAGGTCCACGCAAGAAATAAACTAAATATACCTCTCCAGCAATTGAGTTTACTCTAAATCAATCATTAACAAAAATTATAACAAGAAACCCGCTTCGGCCAATAACTTCACTCGCACGAAAGCAGAAAATCATCAACAACGTAGTACACAAGGGATAAAAAGTAACTATTATTTTCTATTCTAGGGCATGGTCTACACATGTGTCAAATTTCATCCAAATTGGTTCAGCCGTTTGTGCGTGAAGGAGTAATAAACTTACATACATAGAATTAGAAATATTTCTAATAATCTTTAAGTCGAGAGGTTTCTTCTAGGTAAGCGCGTCCCATCGTCGACCACATCGTCGCTTTCTATCAGGTGAGATAGCGGTCAAGCGCGAACCTAACAACAAAAAAATATCGATATCAGTTTAAAAACTTTTTAGCGCTCATAATACAATCAACGATAAATGATAAACAATGATGATAAATGATATTTATTTTTGCAAATAGGTGCAATGAATTTCCAAATCTAAATAATTCACAATACTTAAGTATTGTGTAATAAATAAATAATCTGACTATATATAGATCATGTGATATATCAAATGTATACTTTTTATTTTTGTTGTGAGTTGTAGCGTCAATTTATGTAATTTTTGCTTGTCTACTGGTAAAATATGGCTGAACTTTGTTGTATCAACTTGTACTGTTCCCGTATATGCAAAATAATTATTATAAAAATTATTATTATTATTATTATTATTATTAATTGGCTATCTTTCATGAGGGTAAAATAACACAACTGTTTCTTTGGGGTCATCTTTAAGAAAAAAAACATTACAATGTAGGGAAACAGATGGAGATAAGATAAGATAAGACAAGATGGGAGGGACGGATAAGTATTAACTTATTTAAAAGAAGTTGTTTATATTCATGACAACTTATTATATTGAAGCTAACATTTACTCGTTAACATTCCTTGGAGGAAGAATAAAAGTCCCCTAAGATAATATGTGTTTTTTATACTTCGCATGTTTTGTGCCTTTAGGTAATGTCAAGTTTAGAAAAATAATTTAATTTGGATTTTTTTCACAGAATACATGCATACATCCATATATACTCACACATTTAAATGTATTTGGCAGCAAATGTATCAAGTCAGCATTCACAATAAGCTTCGCTGCAGTTGGCAATCATCATCATCATTTCAACTGATACACGTCCACTGCTGGACATAGGCCTCCCCCAAGCGTTGCCACAACAAACGCTCCTGTGCGTCCCGCATTCATCGGTTTCCCGCAACCCTTACCAAGTCATCAGTCCACCTGTATAAAAAAATGGTATGTTGTATTCCAGTTGGCAATATAACAGTTAAATTCTCAGCTCCATTTTACCGAGATTGCCCCAATTTTAATGAGTTAGACAAGTTGTGTTAACACATAATAAATTGTGTCAATACTTTCGATACAAAACTACATCAATTTTACATCACAAATAAATAGGAATCAATAAGCAAATAATTAAAAAGCCACCGAAACACTCGAAAAACTTCCGCCGAAAACACATGTGATGCCTAGACGATCAATTAAAACTCAGCCTGTATGTGATCCGAGCCAACTAGTGACAGCAATTAGCTCTCTAGTTACGACGTCTAACGAGACCAGTAACCAAACCGTAAACACGCTAAAATGTATGCTCTAAGTAACTATGAGAGCAGTGATGGCCGAGTGAGAGCAGTGGTGGCCGAGTGGTAACGGCCCCGACTTGCGAGTTGTAGGTCGCAGGTTCAACCCCAGCCAAGCGCATTACTTTGTGTAATTTATTTCATCACCACTGCTCTCAAAACGGTGAAGGAAAACATCGTGAGGAAACCGGCATGTCATAGAACCATTAAATTCGAAGACATGTGACATCCACCAACCCGCATTGGGCCCGCGTGGTGGATTAAGGCCCATTCCCTCTCCTAGAGAGAAGGCCTGAGTCCCAGCAGTGGGAACATTATAAAGTCGAGCAAGTACGAGTAAAAATAAGCAAGTAACTATGACTCAGTCTAAAATCTAAAACATGTCCACATTAAATAAACAAGCAAAAACACTCCAAGAGAAAGCTTTTCAAAATTCCTGTCACAACTACTTTTGGGACTTATCCTGTTCCAGGTATTCTTAAAAACTAAAAGGATAGTGCAAATCTCTGTAGAATCGAATAGACCCGGGAAATAAATTCTCCAGTTAAATGTAATCGATTCAGTGTCATGAAATATGGCCCGTTTATTTCAATAATGGTGTCAGAGTGTATTGAAACTGAGGTCCAAGGTTTATGTAAGCTTTCTGTGTATTGAATTTAGGATTAACCTTACACGAAAGGTTACTTTACTTTACTTTAGAATTTTTTAAGACTAAGAATTTGATTCGATTTTTTCTATCTTATTTAACACGTACGATAAGAACTGTGTGGTCAGAACTGTGTAATTAATACTGTTCTTCATCAATAATACGATACACGATTAGTGTTTTAGTGATTAATAACGAATCAAAATAAAAATCCACGACGGACGTCCCTTAAATTGATTACTAAAGCCTTTACGTTCTTATTATATTATCAATTCAGGTGGTGCCATACCATTTATTTCAGTGAGAACCCCGATCGTCTCCAAATTGTAGCTATTAACTAAATTAGCAATTTAGCTTCAAGGTACCGTCTAATTGATCACTGAAAAATATCGGTAGGTACGTGCCTATCGGAAAACTCTCTTGTCTAGTACCTGCGAGTACTTACCTGCGCCAGCGATAATTATTTCATGAAGGAGATTTATCTTCGGCAGGTGCTACTTCGTAAATTATTTTTCGGAGGCTATTAGGTTTTAGTGTATTACACGGTGCCTCGCTATTAAGGTTACGTGTTACCTTAACATACCCCCTAAAATAGTTTATGTACGATTTATGGCGAGTCCATAGATTTTATTTTGTTCCCACCATTACTTTTACGATATGCGAACAAACAACTGAGATAAAATTTAAAAATAAAAGGCAAAACCTTTTTCACGCTCAAATTGAGAATTAAGTGCGATACTAAATCAAAAGCGCTCCGAACAGCTGAATGCTGGATCCGTAGAGATAAAAAATATATAAATTACGCATCTAGTACGTGATAAGGTTCGCAGTGAGTACATTCCAAGATTTACTGTCTGTTCGCAAAGATAATAGAGGGAAACGAAGCTTGAGAATGGCATTACCTCGTTGAGCTCGTAAAATGTGCGAATCTGCCAGACAAAGATCTCAGGTCGCGCACATTTGGACTCGCCGGGTGATACAGCCGCTCGTAAAGCTACACAGTTACCGCTCACTCCTAGCTCCTCTAAACTCCTTAAAGTTAAGGCAATTACACACGTTTTTCGATTTCATCGTCAGCCTTGAATAAAAGTAAGCGTATCGGAAATACTTTGGTAATAAATCCGAATATTATATACCTAAGTAGACAAATTTTTAAGGCATTTTATTTACTACTAGCTTTTGCCCGCGGCTTCACCCGCGTACATAATCCCAGGATAAAAAGTATCCTATGTGTTATTCTGGGATATGGTCTACTCGTGTACCAAGTTTCATCGAGATCCGGTCTGTAGTTTTTGCATGAAAGAGTAACAAACATCCATACATCCATCCATACAAACTTTCACATTTATAATATTAGTAGGATACAAACTTCCTGTACAGTCATTACTGTTTTTAACCATTGTTAATGGGTGGACTTAAAAGTATTCTCTTAAAAGTCAACCTTTGGGTTAAAAAAGACAACACTGTGGTTGATGTGCACATTATTAAATCACAGATATTACAAATAAATTAAGTATCATTAAACTAAGTGGTTTATAATAATAAAATACATATATGTATATGTTAAAACAAACTAACATATATCGAATCGCAACGCCACAGCAGTTTCAGCGTAAAGGAATAACAAACATACACATTAACACGCGATAGGGCTGATAGGTTCTTGAGTGGCGACTGCGTTCCGGAAGACGCAGCGTTGGAAGGCCTCTTACAAGGTGGGCCAATGGCCTTTTAAAGGTTGCGGGAATCCGATGGTTGCGGGACGCACAGGTTCGTTCATTATGGTGACGCTTGGGAGAGGCATGTCCAACAGTGGACGTCTTTCGGCTGATACTCGTATGATGATGTTGTATCGAATCATTATTTATAATGATGAGAAAATTGTTGTTTGATTATAATCAAACAACAATTTTATCAATCAATCATTTTACTTCAAACATCTTGTAATTTTTTTTTTATTGTGATGACTTCAATAACTTTAACTACACTTCAATCAGTGTTATACAGTAGAAACTTATGTATAGTGAACATTGTTGAACTATTAATTTAACTCTCCAAGCCACAACAAAATACATATCAACCGATCAAACCAAAACTTATAATTGAATAAAATTTTCTTCAATTAATTATTTATCGGAACACTAACGGAAATATGGAAACTGTCAGCCCCAATTAAATTCAATAAGCGTTCCGTTAAAACTACGTTCTCATGCAATAAGTAAATTAGTGAAATAATTTGTTCGCGAACATACAAATGATTAATTAACAAGGGTATCAGAGACAAAGTGGTCGGCACTAACGAACCGTCGAAGCAGCTGGGAATCCTACCGGATACAATTTAATGAATAGGTACTATCATTATTTTCTGAAATAACAGTAAACAAAGAACAATAGGTAAGGAAATTACTGAGACGTATTCTGACAAATTTTATTAAGTAGTTACTGGATACAGAACCTTTGTAGTCTCGACACAAAAGAGCTTTGCGGAGATTTTACTTTATGACAGTATCGTATTTCATGGTGATGCCCTTGATCTTCATTGAAATAAAACGATCCTACCTTTGTGATTGGCCTTTGTCTGTTCAATTATATTTTAAACTTAAAAGGCTTAATTTAATCTTTTATTTTGAATTTCATAAATTTAAACAAACAGATTCTTAAATCTTTTAACAATATTCACATTTTACAAGCTTTTATTTAGTTTCACCTGTCCCGATGTTTGACTGTCATCAAATCTTGTAAATTAAATTTGACCCACTTCGCGGTTACCGATTGAGCTGAAATTTTGCACGCATGTGTAAAACAAACGACGATGCAAAATTATTATGACATAGACTTGATCTGATGATGGAACCGGAAGGTGACTATAGGAACTTGGTAGTTAAACGGCACAACCCCATCGAGTTTGAGAACTGTATAGGTATACCAAGTTATAAAAGCTTGCTATGAAAAAAAAAATTTTCATTAAAAACTTGTTAAACAAACAGATTTCTTAAATCCTTTTTTTCTCTTCTACACTTTTCAAAGCTGTGAAATCAATTTGACGCGCTCTTGTCACCGTCGGCATTCCAGCCGTATTGGAACCCCATGGCCTGGTACGCGACGATGGCAAGAGACCGGACGGCATGTCGTTATTCCCTTGGAAGATAGATAGGTCTTTAGTATGGGACGCTACTTGTGTCGATATTCTTGCGCCTTCACATCTTCCTAGCTCACCGTGTCGTGCTGGTGCTGCCGCTGCGACTTCAGAGAACCTTCGTGAAAGTTATATTTTCAAACCTTTTTTTTACTACACAAGACAAAACCACGGTACATTGACGTCAAGAGCTCTCTTGCGAGTGTTACATGTCACCAAAAGATCATCGTTTGTACAATACAGCTTCTCTCCTCAAAGCAGCTACTTATCTCACGGTTGTTAACGCACCCCCTCTATAATTAACACTTAATACGTTGTTCATTAACCACATGAGATGTAAAATTACCGCTGAATTTCAGTTAATACAGCCCTGTGTACGTAATACAGCCACCCTCTCCCGTAATTATGAAACTCTCTTTGTCGGTAGAGATCAATATGGAAGACCCAGCCACAATAAATGACAACTAGTTTACATTTGTCAACGTAAACTTCACTTTACACCACTATTATAAAAGCGAGTGAAAATGAGTGTGTGTATGTTTGTTACTCTTTCTCGCTACGCAACTACTAAAGGGATTGTGATGAAATTTAGCACACCAGTATTTACACTATTTACTGGAATAGCACAAACTCCCTCGCAATGCTCAGGAGTTAATTATATGAAACCCTCACTGGCGTTCGGAACTACAACTTAGCCACTTTCGTTTCGTTCGGAAGTCAGCATGCCGCCCGTATCTTAAAGACACTGCTTACACATAATCTACTATTACCGAGAGAGCATGATCCTTTGGGATAATTTTCTTCCATTACGCAGGTGAAACCACTGGCAGCAGCTAGTAGTTATAGTGTTAAGAAATTTTACATTAACTAATTTATTTAATAAAACTTCATGCACAAAAATGGTCTTAATGCAGTATAATCTAGCTTTTCAACATAATATTTATCTACATATCACGCTAATATATAAAGGCGAAAGTTTGTCAGAGTGTGTGTAATGGTGTATGTGTGTGTATGTTTGTTACTTTTTCATGTTCTAACGGCTGAACGGATTTCGATGAAACTTTGCTCACGGGTTGAACATATCTTGGAATAACACACGTAAAAACTATTGTCCCTGCAGTATGTTACGTTGGGATAATTTTCTTACACGCGGGCGAAGCCGCTGGCAGCCGCTAGTAAGTACTTAATGGAATAACTAGTATAAAGTAGTAATACATTAATTAATCAATTACATTACATCCTACTAATATTATAAATGCGAAAGTTTGTATGTATGGATGGATGTATGGATGTATGGATGTTTGTTACTCTTTCACGCAAAAACTACTTCACGGAAACTTGATACACGAGTAGACCATATGCCAGAATAACACATAGGATACTTTTTATCCTGGGATTATGTACGCGGGTGAAGCCGCGGGTAAAAGCTAGTATGTGTTATATTTAAGAAAATAGCAGGTACATCACGAAATATCTGAGTATCTTTTCTGTTTCTCTGTCAAATCCATTCAAAGGTTGTCTGTAAAACAATCGCTTTCAGCGATAAAACTGCGCATTGTTACACCTTTTTTTTTTAAACAGTGCTTGTCTGCGAGTCCACCTGATGACAAGCAAAATTGTAATAGTTGATTCAATAATCACACTAATTTAGTCTATTAATTTTAAGCTCCTGCTGTAGTACAATCCTTACTAATATTATACAAGCGAAAGTGGGTTTGTTTGTTTGTTTATTACGTCTTCACGCCTAAATGGCAAAACCGATTTAGATGAAAATTGGTACACGGATAGGCCATGTCCTGGAATAGGACATAGGATACTTTTTATCCCAGATGTACGTTCCCTTGGGATAATTTTCTGCTATCACGCGGGCGAAGCCGCTGAGAGCAACTAGTAAAGAATATATCCATCTTGCTTAATTTGTGAGTGACCGAAATCGATCGCACGTCGTACCCTCACAGCGTAGCCACTAAGGTCACAGTACCTCCACACATCTATCGATCACCGCATCGAAATAATTAACCACCTTCCAATTACACTATTTCCTGCACTATGAATAACAGATATATCGCAGGACAAAGACGGGCGGCCACACTATGCACGTGAGTGAGTACGCACCCGACGCCAACTGCTGTAGGTAATTGAATGTCGTGTACAGCTTGCGCAATTGAACCTGTCTGTATTTCAGGCAAACCTAACAAAACTAGGTTTTCAAAACTTTTTATTTCAAATTTTGAAATATTAGTTCTATAGTAATTAGTGGTGGCGAGACCAGTGACAGCAGGAGAACTAAGGTTGCCGACATAGCGCAAAGAATTGCTAAACTTAAGTGGCAATGGGCAGGGTACATTGCTCGCAGAACAGATGGGGCCGAAAGGTTCTGGAGTGGCGACCGCGTACCGGACCAACAAGGTGGTCTGATGACCTGGTAAAGATTGCGCTAAGCCGATGGATGCGAGACGCGCAGGAGCGTTCGTTGTGGCGACGCTTGGGGGAGGCCTATGTCCAGCAGTGGACGTGTATCGGCTGAAATGATGATGATGATGAGACCAGTGTGGCGGCGCGTCCAAGCTGGTCGCACCACCAAATTGGTTGCGCAACTAAACGGACACCAGGTGAATAACACTATAGAGCTGTATACATTTTGTTGGTAGCCACGACTGACCACGCCGCTATGGTGTCCCGGTGAAATAAAGCCATCAGGCATAGATATTTCTTTAAAAAAAAATCAACATGATTGATTCTCTCAACAAGTGCTGTAAGATTGTTCGAAATAGTTGCGAAGGACAACTAAAAAAACACATGTAGGTTTTAGTCTGTAAAAGCCAGATGCGCCCCTCGCTGCACCATCAATTGATATTATACAGGAAGAGTATATGAGAACCCACCTTAAAAATCAAATAATAAAACTATGTCAACACGATATTGGCTTCACCGGCTCACCGCGCAATGCATCGCGTCTGCAAGTGTACGCATCACTCGCTATCTAGGTAATTGAGTGTCGCATACAGACAACGATCTGACAGGCAAGCACTTCATTTTTTGGTTCACCTAGTTTCCGTGGAAACGTCTGCTGTTGATGTCACCAGCTCAATGAATCAATGATCATAACTACAGTACAGACTGTACAGATGGCCGCTGGGGCCGAACAGGATCGATAATTGTGGCGACGCTTGGGGGAGGCCTATGGCCAACAGTGGACGTCTGTCAGCTGAAATGATGATGATGATGAACTACATAGTTATGATCATTGATTCTTATATCTTTAGGTCAACTGACCACGGACGCGTAGGTTCATAGACGCGCATACGTCATACGCTTATCACAGCTTACACACAACACTATGAAATCCTGTCGAAAAAGCGGCATCGACACGACGCGACAGCACGACGCTACGTGCATCCCGCGTATAATGACGAATACGCGTCTACGAAGCTACGCGTCACATTGCGTGGACAGTAGGCCTACCTCAGGCAGATAGGCGGACGACAATGTGATCCTATAAGTATTCCGTTTTTTTCCTTTGTAACGGAACCCTAAAAAACCTTTTTATAAAAAAAATAACCGACTTCACAAAAAAATTGAATTGAATTTGAGGATTTCCCTCGATTTTGCCAAGATTCCATCATCAGATCCCAATTAGGCGACTATGGGACCATTTGGTAAGTATTCCCTTTCCAACAAAAAAATAATTTTACAAATTGCTTGGCAAGAGATGAAGTTATGCGCGAACAAACATAAAAAAAATACAAACATCTGAATTGAGAACCTTCTCCATTTTTAGAAGTCCGTTAAAAACCACAGTGAATTAAAAGAGAAATATAAAAATCAATAATAACTAAACGCGATAAATGAGAGCCCATTGACTTATATTTATTTATGTATTTAAACTTCATGTACAGTAGTGGTACATAGGCGGTCTTAACCCTTCAGATACCGTCAATTAGAGACACAATAGTAAGACAATAGATGCGCGGCCACCGGTGGTCGCTTGGGGATTCATGAATTAATGCAACAAGGCATTCTCTACCAGTCACCTTTGGGTTAAAAAGACAACACTGTGGTAGGTTTGCACAATAAACAAATAACAGATACTACAAATGGAAAAATATAAAATAAGTTATTACATATATATCGATGGCTGTACTATTAATTGTGTATAATTAAACACAAACAAATTAGAGTCGGAACCTCTCGTTAATATTCAAATAACCGCACTACCCACCACGGGTATCATAACGGAAATATTATCTAAGCCCCGCAATTAGGCGGAGTACATACAGGCTCAATATATGTCAGTTTTTATTCCGATACAGATTTATGAGCATATCCAACATGTGAGGGTCTTATACAGAGTGAACGTGCAGTGACCAGTGACCATGGAGCGGTCGCGATTTGGTTGTCATAGTGTATCGCGAGTTCTAGCCGGCAGTTGACTCTATCTGTCGCCGCAAACGGGCTTAAAAAAAAAGCCACTTCAAGCTTCATTTTGAGGCGGCCTTTTTTTATGGCTCATGTGCGGTGGTGCCGCCACAAAAAAACGCTTGAAGCGGCTTCAAGCTTCACCGGACACAAGAGGTTGACTGGCAGAAAATGCCTGAGGCATTAAGTCCGCCTCTGTACTTTGTGTGCATAACGCATTAAATAAATAAATAAGAGGTGTCGCGTGCTTCAGCTGTTTTTTGCGGCCACTTCTAGCTTTTTTGTGGCCGCTTCAGACTTTTTTTGTGGCAGCGTTTCTTTGAGGCCAATGTGCGGGGACAGATTATGCGTTTCCTCGGCGTAAAACAATAGACTATCGCTCGCAATCTCGGCTGCTCCGTCATGTCATGCTAGAAGGATGCCACAATCACTTCAGTATAGAAGCAAAGGACTGGAACAATTTGTTTGTTGCGGTCTTCCCACCCGATTGTAATTTTGATGCCTGCAAGACTGGAGTGAATACACTCTTGATAAACTGGTGTATCTCACCATCAACGACTGCATCATTGCTTACCATCAGGTGGGATCGCAGTCAAGCACTATAATTTATATAATTAAGAAAAAAAAACAGCGGTGTGTGATATGTCGCGATCATCTCAGCACCCGCGCAAGCTCCTCACCATAGCCACGACCTTAGACGCGGCAGCTTTTACGCGAAGCTGACGGGTTACATGCAAATACTGTTTTTCCTCGCATTCTTCTCCGTCGTAGCCCCTACGCCGTAGCAACTCGCCTACGCCGTAGAACGCTACGCAGCTACGAGCGCTAAGAAGTGGCACGTGCCTGCTTTATCAATGTTATGGCTTTTGATGTTTTATTTTTAGTGCGGGTAAAAATATAAGGAAAAAGCTTTTGTACTAGGTTTATAAGTAACCTAGTTTCGTGCAACAAGTGAAAACAGCCAAAAATAAACAAGTAATTGTCAGAGGGCTTTGCTAAATGAAATACGGGGAAACTAATTTGTTATGAGCTCATTTTGTTATTTTTTCGTTACCTGCGCATCGGTCACCGGCGACACAATCCGTCTTCGTTAACTGCTCGACCATTCTTCGTGAACAGCCGACATCCATCAAGAAGAACTGTTTCTATAGCTTTACACAATTCACACCTGCACGGACTCCATGAAAAATGGGATAAATTGATGACTGTAATATTGCGATGAGGAAGTTTGAAAAATACTCTTGAAATATTATATTACATTCACAAATAAATAATTTTTCATCATTTTAGAATTTGAATAGCATAAGCGCGGCATTATCAGTACCTACTCGTCAATGACTGTTGATGGCACAACCTAAATCTTAAATATTATTTTTTTTCAATTTCAGTGTTTTTATTTGGAAGTCAATTTAATTGTTAGTGTTCGTTTTTAGATGGCAATTGATTTTTAGGTGTTCGGTTTTGAAGTTTAGAATTTTTAGTGTAAATCAATTGAATTTCTGATATAATTGAAGTTGCTGCGTAACATTTTTGCGTTGAATCTATATAACATTTCAATTCACACAACCCTTAATATCAAATATTAAGAAAGACAATAATCCGAGAATCTCTTCACACCTCTCCATCTCGTCCAAATGTTGTCATGGTCACTTAATGAAGACATGGTCTTCAACATTTTACACCATAGATCAAAGAAAATTCATTAGCGAGAGGTCACGAATGTCCAAAACTTGACATCATTGTGACCCCGGACGTCAGTCGGAAGGATTTATGACGAAACTTTGGACATATACAAGACCTCTATAAACAAACATACATTTTATTTAGTTTACTATTTATGTAATAAAGAAAAAAATAGTCATAGCAATTTATGAACAGTAAATTTTGTCTGAAATCAAAAAACACGTTAAATATTACAACAATACACAAACATAAGATGAATACATTATAATTTCCTTAATCAATAGTCTAGTAGATACCTATAATAATGATAATAATAATCAATACAATATATTGAGTTATTTTTAAAAGAGAAAGTATTAAATAATATAACCGATTGATATCTGGGACAGTGCTTCACAAATATTTAAATCAGGCTGTATTTTGTAATATTAAAAGATAATACAAAATATGTAGTTATACAAGTGCTTCTTATTTTACAAGACATTTCTTAAAGCATAATCGCAAAAAAAGAGAGATTTAAAGAAATGTAGACAAATAGTATATAGAAAACAAGAGAAGAAGAGTATGCGTGTGTGTGTTTTCTTTGTGAAATCTTAACTTGAAATATGAAATAACATATTAAATACTTACATATTATATAAATATACTATCTGGCCAGCGGCTTCGCACGCATGATTGTAAAAAAAATATTCCAAGGAAAGATATTTCCGGGATAAAAAGTATTCTATGTGATATCAGGACATAGTCTACGCCTGTGCCAAATTTTATCCAAATGCGTTCAGTCGTTAAGGTGTAAAGAAGTAACAAACGACACACACGACAGTCTACACACGACTATGTAATATCTATGAAATAATTTATGTTGTCTAATCAATTAGATGTCACAGACACAGACATCCCGGCAATTTCTCAGGAGGATGTCCAAAATCTCGAGGGTCATAATTGGATCAGTCATAATTGACACTAGTCCGGGCCCGGGCAATCCTCGCCCACATAACTCTATGTAGCTGCCGCCAAATCTACATATCACTCCCAAACTTGTACATAGGAATAATTAATACGATCAACATTTTTATTAAAAACCTGCCCAAAAATGAATGGCTGTTCTAGAAAAACTTTCGACATTATGTACTTATAACCTTACACAAATATCATAAAACAAAATGCCTCACCGCGTCTGTTTGTATGAACACAGACTCAAAAACAATTCAATAGACTGAGTAATCACTCAGTATTATTTGGTGGTTGATGAAAAAGGTTTAATATCTACATTCAGTCAAAAAAGTATCGGGAATGGATGATTTGTTTATGGTTCCAAATTCAAATTTTTGTTTTTTTTTTTGTAGTTGTTAGATTGGCACAACTGTTTTCCATTTTGGCGCGGAGTTTGAGTTGCATCTGTTATTTATATTAAATACAGTGCTGGTTTTAGTAATATCATATATAGTGTGTATTGCGAATTTCATAATGGACAAAAATATCGAACAAAGAGTTTGTCTTAAATTTTGCATCGCCAATGGAATTTCGTGTTCGGAGTCACTGAAAATGTTACAGAAGGCTTACGGTGAATCGACTTTATCAAAAACTCGTGCTTATGAGTGGTTCAAAGCGTTCAAAAGCGGTCGAGATGTGATGGAAGATTTGCCTCGCTCTGGTAGGCCGTCAACGTCTGCAACTGAAGTTAACATCGCAAAAGTGAAGGAAATAGTGACTGAAAATCCCCATTCAACTCTGAGAGAGATAGCCGCCGAACTTTCTGTATCTCACGAGTCGATCCGTACCATTTTAACTAATCATTTGGGTATAAAACATGTTGCTGCTCGGCTAGTCCCAAAAGATCTGAATTATCTCCAAAAACTCAATCGCATGAAAGTCGCTGAGGACATGCTAGAACGAGTCAGTTCGGACCCAACATTCATGAAACGCATTGTTACTGGTGACGAGACGTGGGTTTACGAGTTTGACATGCAAACTAGTCAACAAGCTTCGGAGCGGCGCCTTCCAACTGATCCGAAACCGAAAAAACCACGCCAAAGTCGATCAAAAGTCAAAGTCATGTTGACTGTTTTCTTTGACTATCGTGGTGTTGTGCACTCTGAATTCTTAACGGAAGGTCTAACGGTAAATAAAGAATATTATTTGAGCGTTATATCAAAAATGAAGACATCCGCAGGAGAACTAAGGTTGCCGACATAGCGCAAAGAGTTGCCAAACTTAGGTGGCAATGGGCAGGGCACATTGCTCGCAGAACAGATGGCCGTTGGGGCCGAAAGGTTCTGGAGTGGCGACCGCGTACAGGAAGACGCAACGTTGGAAGGCCTCCAACAAGGTGGTCTGATGACCTAGTGAGGATTGCGGGAAGCCGATGGATGCGAGACGCGCAGGAGCGTTCGTTGTGGCGACGCTTGGGGGAGGCCTATGTCCAGCAGTGGACGTGTATCGGCTGAAATGATGATGATGATGATGATGCGGCGTTTAAGAGAGCAAATTCGACGAAAAAGGCCAGATTTGTGGAAAGAAAATTCTTGGATTTTGCACCACGACAATGCGCCTTCGCACAAGGCTATCATTGTGAACGAATTTTTGACCAAACACTCAACAAATACCATCCAGCAACCACCATATTCACCAGATATGGGTCCTGCTGACTTTTTTCTTTTTCCTAAACTCAAATTACCACTTCGTGGCACCCGTTTTCAATCGATAGAAAACATAAAGGAAAATTCGCGGCGAGAACTGAACTCAATTCAGAAAGCAGCGTTTAAAAAATGTTTTGATGAATGGATTATTCGTTGGCGCAAGTGTATCGTTTCTAAAGGAGCATACTTTGAAGGTGATAAAATAAATTTGGATGAATAACAGACATTTTGTGTATTATTGATCTTTTCCCGGTACTTTCTTGACAGAGTAAAACATACCTATTAAAGTAGAAAAAATCTGAGAATTTCAAATATTTGTAAAACCAGGGCGAAGCTGGGGCGTCTCACTAGTATTATATAAGTAATCAACTTCCAGCGGCTTCGCGCGCGTGAAAGCAAAAAATATCACTCAGTGATAAATTAGTATTCTACTGTTGAAAGAGTTTTTTAAATCATTCCAGTATTTTTTTATTTTATTTATTACCTACAAACTTACAAAAATGCAAATCTTTTCTCTTTATAATATTAGTTTAAGAGTATGTTGAAGATGGTGTCATGGTCCGCCCGTCTAATCCTTACTTCCTTATTAATATTATAAAAGCGAAAATGAGTTTGTTTGTTTGTTTGTTTGTTTGTTACGTCTTCACGCCTAAATGGAAAAACCGATTTTGATGAATTTTGGTACAGAAATAGTTGGAACCCTGAAGACGGACATAGGCTACTTTCTTTTTTAAAGTGAGAAAAAGGGGAGAAAGAGGGAAGTCAAGTACAATTATTATTATTAAATTAAAGTATATTAACAAAAGCGGGCGAAGCCGCGAGTAAAAGCTAGTTATGAATAAATATGAAACTATGTAACGTGATGTATGTTGTCTAAATGTTTAAATTAATACTTAAAGACCGCCAAGATCACGTTCAAGTTCCGCCAAGATCATGATCACGCTCGCGGTCCGTGCGAGCGTGATCAGAGAAACAGAGCTGATTGGCTAATGCGAGACTTACCGCTCATTTTTCTGCAAAGAACCAAAAATACAGTATCGAAACTAACCTCCCGCAAGACCACATTTTGTCGTAAAGATCGATTTACCAAATTTCATATTTTCTTATTTTACTACCAACGAACACTCAGTAGCTACAGTATATAATATGTAGATTATAAAATTGCATGAATTAAATGTGTAATGAAGGTTCTCTCTCTGGAGCCCTGACCGCGTAGCTTGGTTTCCGATACCGTTGGGCTACTTATTTTTATATATTTTTTTTTATATTTAAATAATTTAAAATGTAATTTATATGGATATTTACAAATAAACGAAATGTGCAATTATTATTAAGCTACCTAATTTTTTTTGTTCCGGAAAAACATTAACAGTGGGCCAGGTACATACCTACTGTATGAATGTAATTTCGTTTTTAATGCTACATTGTATTTTTGAAAGTAAATAATTTATTTGGTGGCACAAGGCACAATATAAACCATGTAATAATATGTTCAAGTGTAAACGTGGCCATTAACGAACAGATAGTATAAGCATAATATTTGATGTTCCCATTGCTGGGACTCAAACCTCCTTTCTAAGAGCAAACACTTCTCTAGTCCGAGAAAAAAAAACCAAGACAGTTTCATCAATTCTCCTTATTATCCTAGATATCGAAAGAGAGAAATGAAGGAAATAAGTTTCTGTACTAACAAGCTTTGCACCGGTACCTTGTTACTGGCGATATTGGCACAGCTTACCGAGATCCGACTGCTTCCAATCTGTTGAGGAAAACCCCAGAAGATAAAATAAAACCGGTTTCTCATGCAACAATAGGAAAATAATACCGAAAGACTTTCTTTCTCACGATGTCACGTTTTGTTTGAAAATACCTCAAGATCAGTTGAAAAGTTATTACAATATTTGTTTAGAAATAGTAACGGGACTAGTGTTTATGTCACAACCGTATAGTATAACACGCCGTATTACACATCGTCGTGCCGCATTGACAAACGTTGCTGTAATGTAAAGCGGCTACCTCACATTCAGCCGAATTGTGGTGGTGATACGTTCTACAAAGCGGGCGGCGTCAAACTTTCAGCGTTCCTATGTGGTTTCACAGATGTCGCTGCAATTAATATGCTGTTGCTGAAGTAAATAAACTGACGTATACAAAATTATTTTTAGTATAAGCGAAACCTAAATATAGTTTGTTCAGAATCAGTAAAAAGAGTTTGTTTTTTGGTTTGTAGGTAAGTATTTTTCAGATTGCTAAAATTTTTTCACCGTTAGAAAACTGGTCTATTCCTGAGTGACATAGGCTATATTTTATTTACCATCATATCTATTATTATTATTTATATATTGAAATCCATGTTTTAAACTACACAATTTTTTTGGCATTACATTTTTTGTGCAATGATTCATTATAAAGTTTAGAAAGTTTTTGATACAAAATTGTATTGGAAAACAAAGGTTAGTCAGTTTGTTTAAATGCGGATGTAACACATTGTAATTTTTTTGCAGTATTGGCAACAAATGTATCGAGTCAGCCTTCTTGACAAACTTCGCTGAGGTAGTCAACACTACAATAAAATTCTCTGCCCTATTTTACCGAGATTGCGCCTGTTTCAAAGTAACCGGTTATCCAGCGCAGTTGACACTTGAGTTTTGTATCTCTAGTACTCGTATCATGGAGTTCTCAGCAAGCCGTAGGTGCCCAGCAAGGTCGAAGCCTACTGGAGCCAAGGATCTGCTTCTGAAAGGAAGATTTGGGCCTGGTACGAAGGAAGAGAAGTGGTTTTTTTATTTTCCAACCTAAAAAAAAAACGGAGCTCCATAATATCTCGAATGTGAACCAAGCAAAGCTAGCAACGCTTCTGGAAATCTATGCAGCACTAAATTTCCAACACGAGGCAGCTAAGTCACTGTGACGGACAGTTTTTAGTGAAAATTAAACATTTCCCAGGTGTGCTAACTTCCAGTCCAATCTGTTTCTCCAATTTGTTCCGATGTTTCTTGAAACTGAGCTTTAATCTTAGTGATTTAAGTTTTCCAATTTTCGTTTTAACTCTATTTAAGTACCTGTTGTAGTTGTGTTTCTTTAGAAATGTTAACTTATATTCAAACTAATATTTTAAATGTGAAAGTAACTGTCTGTTTGTAACGCTTTCACGTTTAGACTACTGAACCGGTTTTGATGAAATTTAGTACGGAATAAGTTTAAAACCCAAAGAAGGACATGATGGGTTGTGTGAAGGTAAACCCCGCGACCCTGGAACGAAGGCAAAGAAGGAACGGAAGTAGGTTTTTAGTCAGTGAAAGTCGGACACACCCTTCCTCTTCGCCCAAGAGTGGGAGATATCATTGGATAGATTGGATTTTCTCACCTAAAAAAAGAAGGATATAGGCTTTTTAAATCTGGTTTCTACGTTGTGTTCATAATATCATATATTATGAAAAAAGCTAGTTAACTGGTTATATTTATTAACTGGAGAATTTATGCTAAGCAATTATTTTTTTCTCATTATTATTTTAAGTTTGTAATAAAATTATATGCAAACATTCAGTTTGCATATTTTTTTTTTATCAAAGCAAAAAATGGGGGGTGGTAGTAGGAGGGTAAAATATTGCTATCAAATATACACAAAAAAAAATCATAATAATCAGTCGAACAATTTCGGAGGAATTCCATAACAAATACTTGAGATCGATGCTGTGATACAAGCTTTTTATATAAATAAAAGTTATTAATTAGTTTAGTTGTTTATAATAATATTGAGTAAAGCTTAATATAGAACAGTCTATGACATTCAATCAATACCGTCTGGATAATATCATGAAAAAAATAAGCTAAATAAACCATATCGGAGCCGCCGCTTACTTGAAATACGAGTATGAGAGAGATTTGTATACCAACACACGTTTGTAAGTATTTAATCTTTGCTATTTGAGTATATTTCGTGGGAATGGCAAAGCTGTTTCATAGCATCCTTACTTCCCTACTAATATTATAAATGCGAAAGTAACTCTGTCTGTCTGTTACGCTTTCTCGCAAAAACTACTGAACGGATTTAGATCAAATTTGGTGGGTAGGTAGAAGAGAGACTGGAATAATACATAGGCTACCTATAATTACGACCTGCTGAGCACGGGTCGCGCGATATAAACTGTAGTCCACGCGGGCGAAGCCGCGGGCGGAAAGCTAGTTATTTTATATTTATTTAAACTTCATGTACAGTAGTGATACAGGGCTACAGGACGGGTGGACTTATTGCAATAAGGCTATAAGGCATTCTCTACCAGTCAAACTTCGGGTTAAAAAAGTCAATGCTCTAGAATAACAACCTTCGTATCACGCTACTTGTGCTCAACTGCGATCCCACCTGATGGTAAGCAGTGATGCAATCGTTGATGGTGAGGTGCACTATTTTTTTAAAAGCCTATTCACTCTTGCCTTGAAGACACCTAAATTATAATCGGACGGGAAAACCGCAGCAGACAAATTGTTGCAGTCCCATGATGTACGTGGTATAAACGACGAGGTGAAACGCTTGGTCCGGACCGTAGAGGCTTCAACAACATAAGGGTGGATACTCGCCGTTCGTCGGCTGTTTCAATGGTAGAAGTGAGATGGTGGAATCAAGTCATGTAAATCTAAAACTTGTGCTAGAACTATTGCTTCGCATCTTGCTTATGCAGAAATACTGTTCTAAAAATTATAATATAACTTTGCTTACACCCATACTTCCTTAAGGGTTAGTGGCTATAAATGTCTTCGCTGTACCCAACTTGCTCAAGTTATGTCAACTTAGCCCCATAGGTACCATGGATAAGTACGTATGGAAACTAGTTATAAGTGATGTGAAAGCTTCAATGCTACCCAGAGTGCCACACGTTTTCTCAATTATAACTTCTTGAATATATAGTCCCCATTCGCACTTAGAAATCTATTATCAACTAGCTTCTGCCAGCGACTTCGTACGCGGATCCTGTTGCTTATGCCAGCGACAACGGGGTCGTCAAAATCAAAGATCTGAAATGTCTGATGTCGAATTTTAAGAGCCCGGGAACGGGAAAACAACGTGATGCGCGAGACGATTCGAGACGTTCCAGATCTCTCCCTTCCACTTACGCGCGTGACAGTGTGCACACACCTTAGACATGGTGCCAATGTCTTCGTGTTCGATGTAATTAATAAATGGGTTATAGAAAAACGCGCTCCTTTCTTTATTCCCAAAAAGTGTTCCCATAGCGTGATCTAACTCGACGCCAACGCCATTTACGAAACGTTTAGAAAACGGAAACTACATATTATTTAGCCAAATATTATAATATCTTAGCCATGTGCAGCGCCCCTTAGTGAACTCCACAGCGGGTGACGTAACCTACGACCAACTTATTATTTGCGGTTGGTACAGTAATCGGGTCTAGGGATCGAACCACAAAATTAAGTTTGTTTTTATTGTATATACTTTTCCGGGATAAAAATTACCCAGTGCGGTGCCCAGGATATTAAAGAATAATTAAACCAAGTTTCATCGTAATCGGACCAGTAGTTTTTGCGTGATGCCTGAACAAACAGACAGACAGACAGACAAAAAAAATTTAATCACTTTTTTGGGTTCGGTGTCGGTCTAGTAACACCCCCTACCGTTTATTTTTTTATATTTTCAATGTACAGAATTTTCACTTCTACAGATTTATTATAAGTATAAGTAGGTACCTAAACTACGTCTAATAGAATGAAATAACCTATTTGATACCTAGGTACTTACCTATTTAAACTACAGCTAAATAAATTTAAAAAAAAGTTTAATTTATAATTAAGCTAATACTAAGAAATATTTAAACAAAATAACTAATACCTATTTTTAACCGACTTCATATAAAATAACAACCAAAGAAATCTAAAAATAAATTATTAAACATAAGAGTAGACTAAAAGTCGCGCTGATAAGCACGGTTTGTTAAAATCAATTATTGTCTGTCAATAAGGTCGAACACTGTGAACGTCTATTCGTCAACAGCCAAATATTGCCGCCGCGAGCCGCGTCGAGCGCGGCGACCGTTACACAAAAATAATCCTTATAGCATGATTCAGTATTCACGCGCGATGGCTTATTAGCTTATTTCAGGTATAACTTTGGTGTTTCTATACCGATTTTTATGATTCTTTTTTTATTGAATTGATAATAATTTTTTCTTTTTTTTTTAATTAGGGATGAGTGAGAGTGTTATAAACGTAAGAGTAGACAAAAATAAACAGAAAGCTTCGAACTGCTAAGCTAACGGGAGTTACACGTGTTATTGTGAGTCAACCATAAAAGATAGACACATGCTGTCGTGGGATATTTTTTATATAATTTTAAGGAGAATATTTCCGTGATACATGATTTCTGTGTAGCTTTAACCATTAAGGCTGCAAATGCGACGGAAGCTTAAAAAATGGAGTAATTTCTCCCGTTTCCCCAACGTTTCCCTTCACTGCTCTGCTCCTATTGATCGTAGCGTGATGAAAAGTATACTATAACCTGCCCAGGAGTATGAAGAATGATTGTACCAAGTTTCGTTAAAATCCATCGAGTAGTTTTTGTTTCTATAAAGAACATACAGACAGACAGACAGACAGACAGACGGACAGACAGACAGACAAAAATTTTACTGTTTGCATTTTTGGCATCAGTATCGATCATTAATCACCCCCTGATAGTTATTTTGGAAATATATTTCATGTACAGAATTGACCTCTCTACAGATTTATTATAAGTATAGATATTTGTAAGGATAAAAGCGTAATGCTATTATAATTGTAATATACTGGTCTTTACAGCTTAGTACCACACTTTTAAAATTGTAATTGATCCTAAACTATCGAAGTTGAAGTTTTTTTTTTTATTGCCAACAACTTTCTCTATGGGTTAGTTCACACCGAGACGCAATGCAACTCTGTTGAATAAAATATGATTGGCGATGGTATTTTTTTTTTTTTTTTTGTCGACGGGGAAAATCATCTTTGACGAAACCCGCTCTTGGGTGGAGCGGGAGACAGTGTCAGACTCTTACTGACTAAAAACCCCGCGCCGTTCCTTCTAGCCTTCATACCGGGGCACGAGCTCCCTTTCGGACAACCCTGTCCCCAGTAGGCTTCGACCCAGCTGGGCCCCTCCTGCTGCTGACAACTCCTTGAGGCGCGCGGGAACAGTGCGCGCCGTCGACGTCTTAGACTCGGTCCATTACCGGACGATCGGACAGCGAGGCGACCGCCTGCCATTCCTCCTCGCTCCGGACCATGGCCTCGACCAGGGCCCGGCGCGAGAGGTCTCCGCCGCCGATCGCCCCCACGAGGGCACGGCGATGCTCCGCCCAGGCAGGGCACACCTCGACGGTGTGCTCCACCGTGTCCTCCGGGCGTTGCGCACAGTGGCGACACCCGGGCGTCTCTTCCGCTTGAATCCGATGCAGGAACCTCCCGAACTTGCCATGTCCGGTGAGGACCTGCGTCATGCGAAAGGTAAGGACGCCGTGAGGTCTTTCCAGCCACGCCTCAAAGAGGGGACTTACCGATTGGCGATGGTATTACGTATTTATTTATGGAATTATAATCATTAAAAACATCAATGTAACGTCTATACTTGCGGTGGCTGGAGATCGCTCTGATTGATCGAATCTCGACGCTTAAGCATTAAGGGCCTTAACATACAAACAGCTCTTATCAACACCTTAAGCTTAGTACAAAACCATAGCAGTTGTGTTCATGTTACGTTTATATTATCAGTTCACTCAGAAAATGTGCAATATTTGAATTACCATCAAAAGTACGTCTCTTGTAATACAGAACATCGGTCATGACTTAGAAAAAAATAATTTCTAGCATGTTATTGTTTAAGGGTTGATAACTTTCTGGAACTGCAGCAGTATGATGAGGTATGTGACGAGCAGGCCCACGAACTTGAAGGGCAGCGAGATGTCGATGTCCAGTACGCGCAGCAGAGAGAACGACAGGTCCCGCTTCTCCGTCCAAACCAGCAGCACATGCGCCATGCCGCGACTACACCTATCTGCAATGTAAGGTTTAAGAAACTTTATTCTCTATAAGCAAATAAAATGGTGCTTCAGCATCATCATTATAATTTCAGTCTACCGTCTACTGTTGAACATAGACCTCCCCCAAACGTCGCCACAACAACCGATCTTGTGCGTCTCGCATCCACCACATTTTCGTGACTCTCACCAGGTTGTCGGTTCACCTTGTGGGAGGCCTTCCAGCACTGCGAGGCCTTCTAATGTTGCTTACTTGAGAACAATAATTATTAAGGTTTGACTACATCCGTCATAAACTAATTAAATCTGCCCAAAACTTGACCCACCCAACGCATTAATTTTATATTAAATTTTTCGAGTAAGGTCTTGTTTGCGTTGAAATACCTTGGTTAAGCGGTGTTTCAAATGCTTAGAATAAGTATAGGTTTCTAATGCAAGAGGGTGTTTCATTGCTTCATTGAATGGAAGTATTATGTATATTATATGAAAAAATTATTGCAATCCTTACGGAATGCGTCGAAGTATGTTGTGAAAAGCTCTGACTAAGGAAGTTTACTTTTTCAGTTATCGATGTGTGCATTTCACGAACTATCAATTCTCGCCCGAAATATTTTACACTAGTTTTAAACAGTAGCGGCGCATCATTAATTGTAAAATGGTAAAAAAGGGATTTTTCCTTGTATAAATTACTACTTAGCATGATTTGGAGGTATTTATAGTTAGATATTTGAACTAAAACCAGGTGAATAGGGAATTTGAGTTTTTTTTTTTTTGTAAAAATAATATCATGAATCGAAGTAAAATAGTAGCTGTATAACTTTAATTTAATTATCAATATATAATAAAAAGAAGCAAGGGACCTAAAATTGAACCCTGTGAAACGCCTTTATGTTATAGATCTTGTGCCACTGTGATGATTAGCAACGTTAATCACTTGCAAACGGTTGGTTAGGTATGATTTGAACATTTTTGGAGTATTGCCAGTAATATTAATGAATTTCAGTTTCTTTAAAAGTAGGTCGTGGGAAACCGTGTCAAATGCTTTTGTCAGGTCTGTCTAGCCACATGTTTTTACGGACTGTATTGTGTTTAATTTTGTTTACGAAATCAACCGTAGATAGTATTACTGTTTGGTCTGAAAAAATATTGTAAAGAAATAAAGATTTATAGAGTTCAAGTGTGTTTCTATTCAATTGTGGAGTTTTTTTTTTCTAAAATTAAGGACATTACAAGGAGGACTAAAATAGGATGATAATTACCAGGTTCAGTGGCATTTCCTGATTTATAGATAAGAGTTACTTTTACTATTTCAGTGTTTTAGGAAATTTTCAATCAGCTAGTTGTTTTTTAAAGCAAATACTTAGTCTTTTTACAATTACGTTTTTGGTGCAGTTATTACTTTGGTCCGGTTATTACTTTGGTACGGATATTATTATATAATTCTCTAGTAACCATGTTACTAGAGAATTATAGAATACGCGAGAATGCTTGGACGATCGCTACATATGCTCCGATAATTTAAACATATACATAAAATTTTAAAAATAACTAACAGGTATCTTAAAGCATACCCATTTGATTCTCATAAATCCTTGCAGACAACAGTTCTCGTAGTCTTGTAACTTCGTAGTGAACTTGATCTCCAAGCATGCAAGGCGAAAACAAACATAATATTAATCCTCCCGAAAGTAGCAAAAAGCTAAACATAGATAACAGTGTGATCTGAGAACAAAAAATAATGTAGGATTAAAAGTGCCTCTGTTGACCAGAAAAAAGTTTAACCCAACCGAATCACAGTATTATTTAATATTTTAATATTAACTAACTCACCAAAGTTGGTTGTATTAACTACAATAATAAAACAAAAATTACATTTGGTGAGACAATAACTTACATTGCCTTTTATAACATAAAGTGAAAGTTGATATGCGCCCATCAAAATGACAAAAAATTTAGATATTACAGTAACCAGCAACTGAAAATCCAATTAATAGTAAATTTTATTTAGTGCATTTGTCAAAATAAGAAATATTCTTGTCAATTAAAACGGACTTTTATTACCTGCCATTTAACTGCTTCCACCAAATAATTGTGTGATTTGATCATCATGTGGTACAAACCCATCATCTTTTCCATTTCACAAAGTGCCTTGTTGTTGTCAGCTTTCAAATATCCAAGCTTCTCTATATCCAAAATTGATTTTATCTCTTTGCTCGTCAACGACAATTCCATATAGTAGTTTATCAAACGCATCCGTGGTGTGAGAAGACTCAGTAGATGTCCATAATAATGCACTTCGTGAATAATACATAATATTAATGGTATTGTACCCATATACAGATTTAGAAAAGCTGATGAGATCAGAGGAATCACAAAAGTAATGATTATGAAGACCAACGAAATAACAGTTACTATTAAATTGTTTTTTGTTGCTCTTCCTGTCTTAGGTCTACAGCCTACTTCTTTGTCAAACATATTCAGCTCATTGTAATACCGCTGTAATCTTTTAATTGAAACTAAATTAAAGATTACAACGAAAGCCCACTGGCTAATATGTGTGGCAACAACTAATATCATAGAGATAATATTTAAAATGCTATAGAAGAAAAAGAAATAATAGCACGTGAAAAGTAAGGTGGACAAAAATGAAAGTATCAAGAAAACTATATTAATATCGGGGATCACAGGCAGTCTATTGAGTCCGATAAACAATCCACTGATAATGAAAATTTTCGACACGGAATCGATAAATTGAGGCTTTCCATTTGTTTTCACATAAGTGTTGACGAGAACTGGTGGAGGCGTCATAACGACCGAAATGCGCATTTCTGAATGGGCTTTTATTTTGTATTGACAATTTATAATGTAGTAAGTAATTAGAATGGCTCTATTCATAGACTGTAAACATAGCGTTAGGTTACACGTTAAAAGCATTAGGTATTAAACAAATAACACACAACCATTGGTGGAATATGAAAACTATTATAACAACTAAGTTTATAGCCTTGATATTTTCGAATTAATCATTTTCTCAGAAAATATTCAACGGTAGACATATACCTATAGCATACCTCTACATTTAACCTTTCAACAGACAGCAGATCTTTTAATTGATATCTAGATATTATCTGACAACTTCTGTCTTCAAAGACTAACAGGCAAATAATTTTATGATGTTAAAAATTAATTAATGACTAACTCCATAAATGTAAACCATTCTGTATCTGTATTTCACAAGTTAGTACTCATACTAACTTGTGAAATACAGATACAGAATGCAGCATAAAGAAATACATCGCATACCAGATAATGATCGCAGGCACTCTTCAAATTATGTAGCAATAAATTTCTTTGTGGAATGCTTCTCATCTGTCATTGTAAAAAACAAAAAAAGGGAAATTGTTGTTATACTGTAAAGAAAACATTACAGTATAAAAGGCAAAACTTAGCGTTCTTCCCAATAACAATAGATACCTCTACAGAAAATATCCTTTGTCACAAAATCTGCACAAAAATAGCTAAGTCACTGTTACGAACAGTTTTTAGTGAAAATTCAAATCATCGCTTTAGTTTCTGTATTAAGTTTAGTTTCTGTGTTTTTTTTTTTTTTAATTGATAAACACTAGAGCTTGACTGCGATCCTATCTGATGGTAAACAGTGATGGAGGCGCACTAGTTTTTTAAGAGCCTAGAGCCTGTTTGTTTATTTATTTCTGTTTTTGTTTCTGTATTATGCGTAGTGCGGTTAATGAGTTTTTTTTAGATTTATTTGACAACAAGTACCATTAAACAATTTACTTTTGTGTATTATGAACGAATAAAGGATAATGCCATTTGATGCAAAATCAATCAGAAAACAAATTAATAACTCAGCTGAAATATAAATAATAAACAGAAACATCAAACGTCGATTTTCGTTTTGTTTGATTCGTTCATCCAAACAAATCATTTGGTTACATTCACATATATTTTCATGTAATTAAATTAAAAATTTTGCAAGAAAAGTGGGACAACTTGCAGTTGATACAAAATAGATGAAGGAAATAGTGGAGATTTTCTAAGATATTGCAATGACAAAATCCACGCATATCAAATGATGTTTTTCGACCCTTACTAACTTGAAAAGGCTGAATAAAATTTCGTAAGTGTAATGTTCAATAACAAACTATTGTGAGAAATGACACGCGGACTTATCGACCTAAAAAGAATCGCCAAACGTAAGAGGCAATGGGTAGGGCACATTACATTCTATTATAGACTAAGTACAAAACCACAGTCGTCGTGTTCATGTTGCAAAAATATTATCACTACACTCACAATACGAACTAAATTTACATTAGCACGTCTCTTATAATACTGTAAATCGGTACTGATTCAGAAGAAATAAATTTCTAACATGATATTGCTTAAGGGTTAATAACTTTCTGGAACTGCAGCAATATGATGAGGTAGGTAACGAGCAGGCCGACGAACTTGAAGGGCAGTGAGATGTCGATATCCAGTACGCGCAGCAGAGAGAATGACAGGTCTCGCTTCTTCGTCCACGCCAGCAGGATACGCGCCATGCCTCGCCTACACCTGTCTACAAGGTAACTAATGTAATTCCAGAAACAATTATAACTTGACACCACTTCAACAAACTGTTCAACAAATCAACAAAATCATATTATTTTAGATCTTGCTTGAATATTTTTTTTAGTATCTAAGGTCATTTGCTATTAAAGATGAAGTCATGGTTTAATATATGCTCGTTGACAACCATAGAACACGAGAATGCTTTGAGGACCGCTAACAGATCAAAAACATCTAATAGATATGTTAAAACATACCCATTTTATTCTCATAAATCCTTGCGGCCAACAGTTCGCGTAATCTTGTTACTTCGTAGTGTACTATACCTCCAAGGATACAAGGCGAAAACAAAGATGATATTAATCCTCCCGAAACTAGCAAAAAGCTAAGCATAGAAAATAATGATATCTGGGGACAAAAATAATTTAGGGTAAAAATCGCAAAAAATACATAAAAATATCGTAGTATTCATTTACGAGTATTTTCTAATATTTACTAATTCTGGAACAAAGGTAAAGATTACATTAGGAAGGACAAACTTACATCGCCTTTTAAAACACTAAGTAACAATTCGTATGTTCCCGTCAAAATTATAAAAAACGTAGATGTTATAATGATCAGCAACTGAAAAACAAATAACGAATATGTTTTAGTTGGAGATAATTTGTCAATTAAAAAAAAAACGGTGTTTCATCACCTGCCATTTAATTGCTTCCACCAAATAATTGTGTGCTTTGATCACGTTGTGGTACAGACTCTTCATCTTGTCCATTTCACAAAGTGCTTTGTTACTGTCCACTTTCAAATATCCCAAAAGTTCTATATTCAAGGTTGTCATTATCTCTGTGCTCGTCAACGACAACTCCAGGTAATAGTTTATCAAACGCATCCGAGGTATGAGAAGACTCAGTAGATGTCCGTAGTAATGTACTTCGTGAATAATACCTAAGATTAAAGAAAACCCACCTAAAAACAGGTTTAAAAAGACTCCCGTCATCTTAGGAATCATAAAAGTAGTAATCATGAAGAGCAATGAAACAACAGTTACTATCAAGTTCTTTTTTGTTGCTCTTCCAACCTTAGGTGTGCAATTGACCTTTTTATCAAAGACATTCAATTCATTGTAATACCGCTTTAATCTTTTACTTGAGATTAAATTAAAGATCACGAGGAAAGCCCACTGGATGAAATGTGTGACAACAGCTAATTTCATATAGGAAACATTTAAAATACTATAGAAGAAAAACAAATAATAGCACATAAAAAGTAAGGTAAAAAATAAAGACAATATCAAGAATATGATATGAATATTGGGGAACACAGGAAGTCTGTTGACTCCGGTAAGCAATCCACTGATAATGAAGATTTTTGACACGAAATCAATACTGGGCTTTTCATTTTCTTTTAGTACATAAGTGTTGACGAGAACTGATGGACGCGTCATAGCGACCAAAATACCCATTACGAACTGGACTTTCAATATCTGAAGATAATTTATTATCGTGTAAGTAATTTGAATGACTTTACTCATAGGAGACAAACGTTGCCATAGCGTTAAGTATATTTAGTTACATGTCATAAATAACCGCTATCAAGCAAATTACAAATAAAAAATAAAATATAAAAGAACTTCTTACAAGTTAATTGCCCAAACCACTTTTAATCGTTTTCTCAGCAATATTTTCAATTTTTTTTCAGGATTAGAACAATTTGCCTGCTGCGGTTTTTCCGTCTGATTATAATTTAGGTGCCTTCAAGGCTAGAGTGAATAGGCTCTTCATCAACAATTTCATCACTGCTTACCATCAGGTAGGATCGAAGTCAAGCACCTACTGATTTGCATTTAATCTTAATACAGAAGGCGGGTCTAAACATTGGTAACTACAGTGCGTTTGAAAAAAAAGGAAAGAGTACAACCAACAGACTACTCTACCAAAACCGTTCCCCGAAAATCGAAATGAAATCGATTTTTACGGTAGTTGCAACACTTTTTGGAGAATTATGAGGGAAATGGGATTTTTATAAAAAAAAAGCAGGTCGAAAACAAAGTTGTTATAGAGAGGTACGGATTTGTGACGTGCCGTTTTCGGTATTTGAAAAAAATTCAGGACAATCGGAATGGAAAACCAGCGTCCAATACTTTATTCAAACATAGTTAAAAAAAAAAACATAACAAGGCAATTGTTAAAAGTAACAAAATATTAGTTAATCTCCCTAATATTAAGTAATTTAATTGCTAAAAATATTGCAACACTGTTTTTCCGTATTGCCAACATTACGGCAAAGGAACTTCTTAAGTGAAAAGCACTTTAAGTACTCTTTGACGCATAAGTATTTAAGGGCGCCTTTTTTTAAAAAAAAAATACCGCACGGCAGCGCTGCTTTGTTCCATAGAAATAAAATCGCGCGACTGCTGCGCTACACCAGCGCTGCAGCCGCGCTGCACGCTACTTTGTTATTTACATGGAATTAAATAATAAAGCAGCAGTTTGCGGCTAATTTAAATACTACATACTAAACCAAAAAGTTTCTATGAAGCCAAAAATCGCTTACTAACTCCATAAATGTAAACAATCCTGTATTCGGTTTTCACAAGCAAGTATGGGAGCGTAAAGAAATACATCGCATGCCAGACAATGGTCGCAGGCACTCTCCAAATGGTGTAGCAATAAATTTCTTTGTGGAATGCTTCTCATCTGTCATTGTAAAAAACGAAAAAAAGGAAATTGTTGAAATGTTTTCTTTACAGTATAAAGGACAAAACTTAGCGTTCATCCCAATGACAATAGATGCTTCTTACCTCTACAGAAAATATCCTTTGTCACTAAATCTGCACAATAAACAGCTACGGAATCCCTACAGCTTCCCGTCCAATTATAATTTAGGTGTCTTCAAGGTTAGAGTGAATAAACTCTTAATACAGATACCGGCACGGATTTTGAGCTCTGGCTTCAAGTTGTGCAGAAGTAAAATATCTGGTCTCTTTAGTGATATAAAGTGAGACGCGGGGGCGGAGAGTGTCAGTGATTGGCTCGCCGCGCTATCGCGTCATAGATGTCACTCGTAGTTCGTTCCCTGCGCTTGTTGCATGTATCTAACAATGACGACGATTGGCTTGCCAATGTATGGAATACGCAAAGCGATCCCCACTCTGACGCCGAGCGCTCAAGGTTCGTGCCGGTATCTGTAAACTAGTGCGCCTCACCATCACAGGTTAGTTTTTATTATGATTTCAACTATTCGGGAAAATTTAAATTGACAACAACAAAATGAAGAGTATTTCCTCTAGTAAAATTTAACATCCACATAGAGCAGATTTTCCAAGAATTGTATCCTGAACAGAAATACAAAATTCTATTTTCCAAGAATTTTATCCTGAACAAAAATACAAAATTCTATTTTCCAGTTAGGTACTAGATGCAGTTCCACGGAGCTCTAATACTCTTGTACAGAATTAGCATTCTAATGATCTCGCATACGACGGGAATTATAGTGTTACAGATGATAATTAAAGATTACGTCTGTCTGAAGAGCCACACTTTGTACAAGGTCGCTCTTTTGCATAATAATTTATATTTACAAATAAAAAATATCACAATGAAAATATGAAAAACTAGCTTTCCCTGCGGTTTTGCCCGTATACATACTATATAGCCTATGTCAGTCAGGAATAAAGGAGCTTTCGATCGGTGCTAAAATTTTTGCAATCGCACCAATACTGTCAGAGATTACCTCCTACAAACGAAAAAAAAACAAACTTTACCTATTTATTATTATTAATTATTATCATGATGTGTGATGTGGATGGATGGAGGGGGAGAGGGAGGCCAAAGAAAAGATGGATGGATTGTGTGAGAAGTGATATGAAAGAAAAGGGCGTTAGTGATAGCGTGACGAGTGACAGGACAGAATGGAAGAAAAAAACGTGTTGCGCCGACCCCGAATAAAACGGGTCAAGGGCAGGAAGATGATGATGATGATGATGATATCATGACTGTTAGAGTTACTAAGTGAACGCCGAAAAAAAACACCTTTTTAAGGATTTTAATAATAACTGATTATTATCCCTTTCTTTGTGTATTGGAAGGTGTGTTTCAGTAATATTACGTGAGACGTGCTCCTAAGCAAGGCTAGTGGAATACAGTAACTGTGACTATACTAGGGATTTCAGTCAAGTGGTGATAAGGGGCTTGGACCATTAAATACAATATTCATTGGTTAGAAAAAGAAAGACTATAGTGTTCAGGTGGGATAGATTTATTTTTGTTACACTCCGAAAATTCTTACCTAGTAAATATAGGTATATGTATAGCTATAAGTATAGTATCCCTTAAATATTTAAACCGTGTTTCTCTAACTGTCCCCGCACACGGGCCTCAAAAAAACGCCGCCACAAAAAAACGCTAGAAGCGGCTACTAAGGAAACTAGAAGCCGCCGCAAAAAACATCTCAAGCGCGCGACAGCTTGTGGCCGGAGAAGCTTGAAGCGGCTTCAAGCGTTTTTTTGTGGCGGCACCGCCGCACACGAGCCACAAAAAAAGAAGCTTGAAGCGGCGTTTTTTTGAGAATACTAATATTCCGTTCCTACCATAAAGTTTTTCTGAAATTAAAACGGGTTAAAACTTTCATAAAAATTGTTGCAATTTTTATATTCAATTAGTCTAGCAGTACCGCTGTCCGCCATTACTTCGTAATAAAAGGAGACTTTAAAACTAACTCGTAAACTGAGATTTATCGCCAATAATGTTTAAGCAATCTTACTTGCTTTATTAATTTATGAAATAACACTTGAAAAACAATTAAAAAACATTTTTCAATTGAAAAAATGCTCACTTCATGACCAAAAGTCTGGATCATTTTTCGACCATAGACTAAAGATAGAACTACAGTAGACTGACCCACACGTATAACACGCCTGATTTGTACGTAGAACGACATCGCGTGGTGTCGCGTGGCGTGTATCAAGCGTAGCTCTATAAGTCTAGTTTCCATATAAAATGTATGGAGACCGACGCGCCCAGATCGGCGTGTGTGGCACAGTAATTCTTTTTTTAGTGTTGCCTTTACGCAGCATACCGTTAATCTCCAAAGTACTTCGACGCTTACGTCTCATCATCTTCCTGCCCTTGTCTCGTCTCAAATAAATGTTTTTCTTTCTTTTCTCATATTATTTATGGTTGGCGCAACACGTTTGTCTTTCCATTCAGTCCTGTCAACCGTCACGCTATCTCTAGCTCCCTTTTCTTTCATATGCCTTGTAATATTTTTTTATTTTGTACTTATTTAAAAATAATCAAAAGTCTGAAAATGAAAACATATAAGTACATTTTTATTTTTATTTTGAAAAAAATATATTAATTATATTATATGGAAGGAGTGGAGGGAGGCCTTTGCCCAGGAACAGAACAAGCTAAAAAAAATAAAAATATCGACTCCGCAACAGCAGCGCACTTGCCATGCCTCTATAGCGCGCAATGAGTTGCTCGCCATCCGTCTGAACGGACTGAGCTGGAGTCGTCGGCAGTGTGTAGTGTTCCACGCTTCCGCTTCTAGATGTCAGCTAAATCAAAGGGGCCCAGCAGGGTCGAAGCCTGGGCCATGAATTCACTTCTGAAAAGAAAACAGCCCGGGTTTTCCTGACCGAGTGTGTAAAGTTGATTCTATTCTGATTTTGACCTTGATCATGTTGTGGTTTTTTTTTTCGTGTATAAAAATCATCCAATGGCATCCCCCGACTTTGGGCGGAGCGGGAGATAGTATCAGACTCATAAGTACTGACAAAAAAAAACACCCCGTTCCTTCGTTGCCTTTCATACCGGGGCCTTCCGGGGAAGGCTTCGACCCTGCTGGGCCTCTACAATCGCTAACAACTCCTTAAGGCGCGCAAGAACAGTGCGCGCCGTGGACTACTTGACGGTTACCGGACGGTCGGACAGCAAGCTACTCATTGCACGCCTTCTGCAAGCCCGTGCCTTGGCTGAAATTGGGATCAGAATCCCGGCGACGGCTGGGGCGTGAGCGCCGTTGCCTGATACAGTCAGCCTCCTCCTTTGCTAGCAATCATGTTGTGGTACAGATTCATCCACATTCTCATGTTATAAAGTGTCTTGTTGCTGTTAGGCCTGAATATAAAGAAGTCTAAGTACTAGATGTACCCCAATTGCTCTATACTCAGCTTCTTCATCATTTTTCTACTTGATAACGACAGAACCATCTAGAAGTTTACTAACCGTAAAAGTCTAGCACTAGCCTTTCTAATAGTCTGTTCTGTCTTTGTCTTTAATTAGTAAAAGTCTCTCACAATGGTCCACCAAGGTTTAAGTTCGGAAATCAAACTCAATAGATAGATAGAAGTATACTCAGCAATTGACGAATCACAAATGCTTCTAGAACATGACTGTTTGCGAAAGGTATCATCCCTTCATACAGGTCCCCAAAGCTAACAAAGATATGAGGCGGCGCAAATACTTTTGTGTTTGTCATCATCAAATTATTATTTATCAATCCCTGGTTTGCAGATAACTTCTATATCCCAAAACTCATTGTTAGATTTGTTCTCCTGAATGAAACTAGGTGAAGAAAATGCACTAAAAAATTTATATGTAGATGATTATACTCAAGATTATTTTTTAACTAAAGAGGTTACACAGAACAAGCACGTAGAAAACACCAGCATCGATAAATACATAATATAGCGGACTATGAAGCGAATGTGATCATAGCCGAGGACTATTCCTTATGAGGCTGCTTTTCTACTCGCCTATCGTCAACATCAAGCAGAGTTTAAAAGCTTATTATTTCATCTAACGCAATTTAACGCGATGTTTGACGAAAAGGCAACGCGACAGAGAGATAACGCCTGAAAACTCAGTTAGCATACGGTAATTCCGTGATTTACTCGAATATTTAGCAAAACTTATTCCAGGAAATACGTATTTTTTTAAACTCGTAAAAGTTTAAAAAAAAAATATTTGATTCTTGATAAAATTTGCAAGGCTTCAGTCTATTGTTATACTTTCCTGACTTTTTTCATTTTAGTGTAAATTATAAAGTGTCAATGTTCATGCAAAATTGCAGATTTTCAGAAATCTTTACTGGATAGATGTTACACCAATTTATAAATTGATTTCAATAGAAGCTAAAATAATATCCACCAGATACTTTATTTCCTAAATATCTAATGAAAAATGTGTAAAAATGTCATAATCGTGTAAGAGCGGTTGTATGAAAAACAGTGAAAATGTATGTCGAGTTGTTGTCTTAAGGTGGGAAATCAGCTAATTACATCTCCCGCCCTTGGGCGGAGTGGACCCACTCCTGTTCCTTCTTTGCCTTCGTTCCAGGGCCCCGCGGTTCACTTTCGCACAACCCATGCTCCTAGTAGGCTTCGACTCTGCTGGGCCCCTACGGTTTGATGACATATCCTTTAAAAAGTATACCGACGACTTGTGCTCGGTCCAGACAATTACCAAGCGGACCGACGGCAAGCTACTCATTGCTCGCCATCCGCAAGCCCACACTTATGATGGCTGGAAATCGGGGTCAGGACATCTCCGAGGACTAAAATTCAAATAATAACAAAAAAACAGTTTACTTACCATGAAGATCTTTGATATTAGATCGAAACGATTCATCACTAGCGCTTAAATGAGAATCCACGAGAACCGATGAAAGCCGACAACTACACGAGTTCGAATGAACATTGAGTATCAAAGTAATCATCAAATTAGTACGAATACGACAATATTATCTGTAGCTGATATCGAACGGAATGTTCCATTAAATTAATTAGATGGTCCGTTGCCCAACATAACTTGACACACGTCGATTTAATAAATAAATATGCATTACGAAATAATAGGTAAATACTGTCAGACTGTCCTTTTTACAGCCTAAAAAATAAGCTAAATAAATAATTTCAATTGACACCGACAACCATGTCACAAAATATATAGGTACAGAAGTCAATCTAAATACAAAGCGCGCTCGAGCAACGCACACATAGACACCACTCACAGACACGATGTCTCGGAGCAACTCGGCCCGCTCGTCGAACAGTTCCGGCTCAAACGCTCATTAGTGTGCTACTGAACGTAGATATAAACAGTGAAATACATACATGAGATTGTCTTCTGTACCTATCTATTTTGTGACCACGTCGTCTTTCCTATTTGAGTACTGTAACTGCCCATTCATGACCATGCCGCTATGAGCAGAAACTAAGCGTGGGGCGGCGAGCGTGAGAACAAAATTATTGTAACGTTTAAAGCGTGCCCGCCTACTGAAGCCGCCCCGCTCGCCGCGCCGCTTGCCTCTAAGATAGAAGTCATGAACAGACCGTGAAGGTTTGCTAGAGGACACGAGCACGAGCGGAGCACAAGCCGAGCTCAAATTCTCTCGCAGTCAGTAAATTCTTAAGAATCGTAAGTTGAGATGAATATGTGGTGTGATGAGAATGGATGAAGTTTGAAAGTGGCACCAGTGGCTGAAAAGTTGAAAAATTTGCAATATTTGTATAACACTAAAATGTTTCTTTTAGAATTAGGAATTCATCAAATCATTTTTCCTGCTCTAGGTAAAGCGATGAGGAGTTTCAGACTTTTACTGACTTAAATCCATTTGAGTTCCTTCAGTTGCCCTAAGATGCATTTCAGGTGGTAGTTACCACCTCATTTTTAACTTTGGCTGCGGGATTGTTAGTAAATTAAAAATGATGCTCCAATTATTTCTTCCTGTCGTAGCAGACTCTGTTCGAAAATTATTCAGTCGTAACAATACTCAAAGCGTAAGTCTGGTTACGCTCGTATCTCCTGAAGGGTTGGGTTCAATAAATATCTTTGTTGTACCTAACTTTCTCAAGCTATGTCAACTTACGTCCCATAGGTACTACAGGCGAGCAATGTATATTTGAAAATAAGTTGTAATTTCTAGTTATATCCAGTTAGGGAAACAATTGTTTTATTTTTCAAATCTTAATTCTTATAAAAAATCCCATTTGGCACTCAAAATCAAAGTAAAAATAAATTTAAACAAATAAGAAAAAAATTGCTGTTTTAATTATAACAGTGTTTAATGCATTATACATAAATACAAACAACTTGTATCAAACCATAGGCTAAGTACAAAACCGCAGTAGTTGCGTTTACGTTACGTTTATATTATTATCACTTCACTCGGAAAACGTGCAATATTTGCATTTCAATCAAAACACCTCTCTTGTAACACCAGCAATCGTCAATGACTTAGAAAACATGATTTTCTAGCATGTTACTGTTTAAGGGTTGATAACTTTCTGGAACTGCAGCAGTATGATGAGGTAGGTGACGAGCAGGCCCACGAACTTGAAGGGCAGTGAGATGTCGATGTCCAGCATGCGCAGCAGAGAGAACGACAGGTCCCGTGTCTCCGTCCACGCCAGCAGTGCACGCGCCATGCCGCGACTTGATTTATCTGGGCAGATAATTTAAAAAAGAACATTTAATTCAAAAACCTTAACCCATAATTGCTCCAATTTATCCAAACAAAATATTGTTAAAAACAATTCATTACAATCAAAATAATATTAAGAACATAACAACAACAGAAGCTTTTTAAAGAATTGAGACAGTGACAGAAAAAACAGCAGGGACGGCCGAAAGCGACAATCTATACTAATATTATAAAGAGGTAAAATTTGTAAGTTTGTAAGTTTGTAAGTTTGTAAGTTTGTAAGTTTGTAAGTTTGTAAGTTTGTAAGTTTGTAAGTTTGTAAGTTTGTAAGTTTGTAAGTTTGTAAGTTTGTAAGTTTGTATGTAGGGGGTAATCTCTGGAACTAATAATCCAATTCTAAAATTTTTTTTACTGGCAGAAAGCTACATTATTCCTGAGTGCTATAGGCTATAAATTGTTTCTATAGCATGTATATTAACCGAGCTATCACAACTTTTGTCTAGCAAGTCGGAAAAAAATACCTCATAAAATAGAATTATTTGCGTGCGCTGCCTAAACAGTTGCTTAAAATTAAAAACAATGTATGGCTACCTGGTTCGTCTTAATTATTTCTACAAAAAAGTCCGCGGTACCATATCTCTATCTTTTATATTTCATCTTTTATACTTCTTTTATTGCATTAAAAATATTTTTTTTCGGCATACTTACGTTTGGTTGATTATTTGAGCAACAAAATATTAATTCTTATGACAATAAATTATTTCAGTATCACAAGAACATTATACAGATAAGATTTGCCATTTATAGCATAGCAATTGGTCATACAGTTTCGAAGATAATATAAAATTACTAAAACGCAAAATGCCCCTAGCGTAACTTTCATTGTGCAGACGTTTTACCTATTTTTTTTTTATGGTGGGCAAAAATCATCTTATGACAACCCCCGCCCTTGGGTGGAGCGAGAGATAGTGTCAGACTCTTACTGACTAAAAACCCACCCCGTTCCTTCTAGCCTTCAAACCAGGGCACGAGTTCCCTTTCGGATAACCCTGGACCCGGTAGGCTTCGACCCAGCTGGGCCTCTGCTGTTGCTGACAACTTCTTGAGGCGCGCGGGAACAGTGCGCGCCGTCGACGTCTTGGGCTCGGTCCATTACCGGACGATCGGACAGCAAGCTACCCATGGCTCGCCGTCCGCGAGCCCGTGTCTACGGTGGCCGGAAATCGGGATCGGAATCCCGGCGGCGGCGGCGGGGGCGCCGTTGCCTGATGCGGTCTGCCTCCGCCTTTGCTAGCATTACTGCTTCGCAGAAGGAGGCGACCGCCTGCCATTCCTCCTCGCTAAGGACCATGGCCTCAACCAGAGCCCGCCGCGAGAGGTGTCCGCCGCCGATCGCCCCCACGAGGGCACGGCGATGCTCTGCCCAGGCAGGGCACACCTCGATTGTGTGCTCCACCGTGTCCTCCGGGCGTTCCGCACAGTGGCGACACTCGGGCGTCTCTTCCGCTTTAATTCGGTGCAGGAACCTCCCGAACTTGCCATGTTTTCTGAATCGCGGTGTTAAGACTTTCTGTGGATTGATGACCCTCTCGAATTATTATGCCCACGTTGTCGTTAGTTGGAGTTCTTCTGTCAGTTGCTTATTGGTTTCGGTTGTTTCGTTCGTATGGTTGTTGTTGTTGATAGATACCTCATAATCGAAAATATCGTAATTTCGTTGTACGTTTTTGTATGTTCGTAGTTTCGTACTTCGTTCTATCGTAATAATCGATACGAGTTATTCGATATTACGATTGTTTTGTTTTGTAAAGGCGGACGGTGTTCGAGTCGCTCTCCTTTTGTTCATAATTGTTTTCAAGTCTGTGCGTAGTTTGTTGAGAGCATGTCTAAAAGGAAATCTCAACTGTACCGGCAGACATCACAGACAAGAGCCGCTCGAGTACGCCGTACGGAAGAATCTGCCCCTGAAAATGAGCAGCGCCTCTCAAGAAATAGAGAATATATTTCGCAAGCACGCGCTAGAGAATCTAGCTCCGAGCGCTCACAGCGCCTCGCTAGCCAAAATGTGAGGACATCGCGGGCCCGTGCTCGAGGAACTAGCGCTGAACGTGCGCACCGTCTATCTGAGTTAAGGCAGCATGTCTCTGAGACAAGGGATAGGGAGACTAGCGCTAAACGCTCGCGGCGGCTTGGTAGGCAAAATGTCATAACATCGCAGGCCCGTGCTCGGGAATCTAGCGCTGCGTCTATCTCATTTAAGGCAGCATGTCTCTGAGACAAGGGATAGGGAGACTAGCGCTGAGCGCTCGCAGCGGCTCGCTAGGCAAAATGCCATAACATCACAGGCCCGTGCTCAGGAATCTAGCGCTGAACGTGCGCATCGTCTAATCGAGTGTAATCTTATTTTAAAACAAGAAATTTTCCGCGGACGAAGTCGCGGGCAGAAGCTAGTCTATTCATAAAAATTCCAATATGTCGGATCTCACTATCACCTTTCACATGTATGTTTGTTTCTGTCGCCTCTCAAATAAAACCTTTATATTTTCAGTATCGTAGAACTACCTATAACATCATTCATAGAATTTTCATCATATAACAACTAAAAGAGACTTTTTCTAGTCTTGGTGTGTTAAATATCCCCCGTCATAAATTGCCTAAACTGATAAATCTGACTAAATAAGTTCCACAAAAGACTAAGAAGGCTGCGATTCTTCACTCGTTGCTTTGCTTTTGTTTTGTCGGCCTTATAATTTTCCCACTGTTGGGACTCAGGTCTTCTCTCTAGGAGAGGGAAGAGGCCGTAATCCACCATGCGGGCCCAGTGCGGATTGGTGGATGGTCACATGTCTTCGATTTTTTTGGTACTAGGACATAGTTTCCTCACGATGTTTTCCTTCACCGTTTTGTGAGCAGTGGTTATTCGCTCGTATAGAAGCATATTATTAGGAGAGATTACATAGCTGTAGGTCCTACACATATTTTGATTAATCCGCTCCAACGAATACTCAAAGAGCTTGAGACTAACTTACACCGATAAGTTAACCCGGTAATAACAAGTTTGAGTTGAGTTCAATCCACGAGAGGGTAGACACGTAAGACGCAACTAATTGCACTGGGACTCCGTGTGTAATTATGTGGTATGCATGCAAAGACGTGTCATGTGATCACTACAATTGGGATTTGTAAGTTCCACTATATTAAACTGCGGAATTTCGTTGATTCTTAAGAAGAATGTTGATTAGAACAACAGTACACACAACAACTGTAACTGTACTGAACAATATTGATTTGCATCGACTTTAAGCGAGGTGCTCTGGCAAGAGTTTTTGGTAATCGACACTAATTTATAAAGAGATAAAAATTGTTTTTTTTTAGTTTGTACGAGGTATTCCCTGACCGTACGGGTCCGATTACTAAAATATTTTCACCGATAGAAAGCTGCTTTAATCTTGAGTAACATAGGATATATTTTATGTACGCGAATGAAGCCGCGGACAATTGCTAGTTTGGTTATAAGGCACAGTCAAATACATTTATACTGCACAGTTAAAAAATATAATTTACAGGTACATCGACAAAACCAAGACTCGTAAGTCTACGAAAGACCAATCCTGATTCTGCAACCGTTCTCCGACAGTCGTTTCTCCTTTGGACTGTTCACCGACAGGACGTTTCGTTTTTGAGAGATTCGTCGATAGAACGTTTCACCTATGGATGTTTCGCCGACAGAATGGTTCGCATTTGTTAGTTTCGACGACAGGACTTTTCAAATATGGAATATTTGCCGTCAGATCGTTTTGTCTACGATTGTTTCGACATGGCTTTTTCACTATTGAACTACAAAGGCACCAAATAGCTACTTACAAATAGGAGAAACGACTGTCGGAGAACGGTTGCAGAATCACCAATCCTAACGAACATATCGTTCTTGAAAGATGTTACCCACAAACCGAGCATACAGGAAACTCCACCAAGTAATGGTATTAAAAATATTAATCAATGTGTTCCATATTTATAATAATCTTTGCCGACATCAATAAAAGGTATTTTTAGAAGATGAGAAAAAACGAGACCAGACTTAGAGGGAGAGATGATACTGTAATAGTTCATGCCATGGTAAAAATAAACAAACTATAAAATTTAAAGAGCTCACTTGGGCTACGTACGCCGATCTGGGCGCCTCGGTTTCCATACATTTCATATGGAGACTAGACTTGCAGAGCTACATTAGATCCACGCCACGCAAAGCGCCGCTACGTACAAATTATCAGGCTTGGCCCACGTGTGCGTCGGTCTAGTGTAGTTTCAGTATAACAATGCAATCAGAATGCTGTTAAACAATCTAGTATGATCCCGAATGCGCTGAATGACAGCTTTGCTGTGGTCAGGGGCAAGCGTGCCCGTATCAATGGCAACCTGAATGCGATTACCAAAAACTGAATTATGCTTTTATCTGGTAATTTAGTGGCTACATGCTTCTGTACATTCTGTCTACTAATATTGTCGTAATTTTGTTACTAACATCTGTATATTTGCTTACTATACGCTGTTCAAAATAACATTAGACATTTATGAAAACCTTTCATTACTGGCCGTTCAACCGATTTTCACTTTTATTACGTTGTTGGCATGACAAATGGCGGCTGAAGTAAACAGTTTGTATTGTAACCACTTTTTTTGTTAAAACAGAAGTAAAAATCAGTTGAACAAACAGTAAAAAAGGTTTCTTTAAATGTCTAATCTTAACGTGAATAGGGTATAGTATAGTTTTATAAGTTGCCATGATACCAACAGGAATACAATTCTGAATTAAAGAGATTATCATTATTATAAAGTCGTAACCTGTATCGTTAAGTAATAAAGAAAAATATTGGCCAAGACAGTAGAGAGATACTAAAGTGGACATACCCAGTTGATTCTCATAAAGCCTTGAAGCAAGCAGCTCTCTGAGTCTTCGGACTTCGTTGTGAACTTGGTCACCCAGCATGCATGGTGAGAACAGCGGCAACATGATGCCCGCCAGTAGCCCGACGTACGTGATCATGAATGTTAACGGTACCTGAAAGAAAAAACATGACTAGAACAGAGAAGAACCAGAAGGAAAGAAGGGATCCCTTTTGAAGACAAGAGTTAAAGAAGTGAATTATGCGATTCCAATTCTTCAATGCTGACTTTTTGTACAAAAACGGAAAAAGAAGATATACTCATTAGATTTTATTTTCATATGCTTTCTTTTTGAGGTAGAAAATTAATCAAATTCCTTCTCCCGCTCACGCTGTCCGAAAATAGGAGAAGTCTGAAACTCCATGTGTCAGACGTCTCCTAACTAAAAGTTGCCTTTTGAGTTCCAGGACCACGGTAACTCTCTCAATAAACAACACCCCATAACCCTAATTACATGCTTAGTTTCGTTTTCGTGTATACTGCAACGAATTCTGCGTTCTTTTCAAACGATAAACTAGGATTTGGATTAACCTGTTGATGACTTTAAATAAACCATAGAAAATTAAAAATCTAATACTTACATCTTCCTTAATAATAGTCAAAGACACTCTGTAGCAACATGATAAAATATTAAGAAACGCCGAGACGATAGTGACCAACAACTGGAAGTAAAAATGTCATGTTTTACGAAAAATATATTATGTTAGTCGATCTTAATCAGATCGGAACCTAATATTCTTCTTACCTGCCACTTCACTGATTCAATCAAATAATTGTACGATTTGATCATGTTGTGGTACAAATTCATCACCTTTTCCATTTTACAAAGCGTCTTGTTGCTGTCAGCCTTCGAGTACCCAAACTGCTCTATATTCAAGTTCTTCGATATCTTACTGTTAGACAACGACAGCTCCATGTAATAGTTTATTAATCGCAACCTCGGTAGAAGAAGACTCAGTAGATGACCACAGAAATGTACTTCCAGAATATGCATTATTGGATAAGGAACCATTCCTAAATACAGGTTCTCAAGGCTAACGAAGATATGAGGCAGCGCAAAGATAATAACAATATACAGCATCATAACAATTGTGGACATCAAGTTTCTGATCGACGCTGTTCCAATCCTCGGTCTGCAGCCGACTTCTTTGTCAAACACATTTAACTCATTGAAATAACGCTGCATGCGTCTGATTGACAGAACATTGAACGTCATGAAGAACATAACCTGGATACAGAATATGCAAATAACGATATTCAACGGATATGCATCTATATTTTCGTATACAACGTATCCATAGGCACATGACAGCAGCAGTGAGTATAATGCTGCCACTATTATAAGACCAATGTGTACGTCTCCGAGAAGTGGAAGGCGTATAGAACCGAAAGCGAGTTGGCTTAAAATGAAGATTTTCGATATAGGATCGATGTAAGGTTTGTCACTACCGCTAAAATAAGTGTTCACGAGAACTGACGGAGGCGTCATGTCGATAACCGCACGGGGCTTGAACTGAGCTTTGAATGTCATGACAATGTTTCATAAAACTGCGGTGACAGGTAATACTCTAATTCAAATGAAAATATTATCTGAACCTTATATCGGACGCAATAACAATTGGAACCATTAAATTAACTGCTTGGTATGTTGTTCTACACAAGTTGACACACGTCGATGAAGTAATTAATTATGTATCACGAAGAGAGTAGTACTGGCCCAGTGGTAACTATTGAGTTTGATTCCAGGTTGGTGCATCTCTGTGTAGTTTATTTTATCACCACTTGAAAGGAAAGAACCAAAAATCCGACGAAGAAAATGTGACGTTGACCAACCTATACTGGGTTGACGTGATAAGCTCGAGAGAGAATTAGCATGGTTCGGCCCGTTCCTTATCACAGATGGGAGAACTGTGATCCTGCATTTCAAATGGCTGATAATACGACCAGTAAAGTATCTGCCAGAAATTATCCTTAGGGAACTTACGTCCGGTATAAAGTCATCCAAATCTGTTTAGTCATTAAGACGAGAATAGGTAAGAAACAGACAGACGAACAAACAGACAGAGGTATTTTGATATCCTCACTAGACTTAACTTTTATTATAAATGTGAAAGTTAGTTGGTTACTTTCCAGGCCTGAATTACCAAATCAAAAACAGAAAAGGCTATAGATAGAAATCCTTTCACCCACAAAAAAAGTTTTGTTCTCAAGGGAAAGAACAATAACTTTCTACGGTTACAATTGCTTTAGGACGCTATTTAGTGCCACGTGTCTTCCAAATCATAATCAATAATAATATTCCACAACTATAACATAACGCCGTCTAGACTCAAGCTAAGCTGACTCTAGATTACTGATTCTAAATACATACATATTATAGACTAGCTTTTGCCAGCGGCTTCGCCCGCGTACATAAAATATAGCCTATGTCACTCAGGAATAAAGCAGCTTTCTATCGGTGAAAAAATTTTAGCAATCGGACCAGTACTTCCAGAGATTACCCCCTACATACAAACTTACAAACTTACAAATTTTAAATCTTTATAATATTAGTATTGATAAATTACAAAGAACAAATGATCGTGCTCATCACACAAACATTTGTCCTTGGCGGGAATCAAAGCCACGATCTCCGGCATAACAGTCAAGGTCACTAACCACTAGGCCAACAGGCCAGTTAAATTAGCTGCTTGTGGCTCCATCCATTCATGAGAAAGAAGAAAATTATTACAAGGGAACATGAACATTCTAAGATAAAAGTATTCTTTGTACTATTCCAGAACATGATCTACCCAATGTTTCATGGTCTATGGGTACAGCTATGGTGCCCCACATTTCATACAATTTTTTTTTGTCGACGGGGAAAATCATCTTTGACGAAACCCGCTCTTGGGTGGAGCGGGAGACAGTGTCAGACTCTTAATGACTAAAAACCCCGCGCCGTTCCTTCTAGCGCACATCCATAAAAACTTTCGCCTTTATAATATTAGTAGCAAACAGTGACTTCACCAGCGTGATAGTAGCAATAACACTTGCTTTATTGCTACTATTATTTAATTCAGACCATTGTTATATTCTAGTGATATTAACGTTAATACCTCTTATATCGACCAACAATATAAACTGATTGTCAACTAAATTGACGCGTGCGAAGCCTGTTATAAATATTAGTACGACTTAACCCACAGCAAAATTACATTGCATGAAATATTAACTTGGCTTAGTTTTTTAGTCTCTGTCTCGAGTAAAGAAATTACTAATTTGGCAGCATTCGTTTACGCGTCTCGTGGCTCAATTTCACATTTGAAATCATGCTGTTATTTTTTTCTCTTGTTTTCGCAGATATTCAGAAAAATTACTGAGTCAATTGTACCAATCTACTAGACAATGTAATTTTTGAATATTTGTTTTGTGATGGAGATTTTTTCTCGTATTTAATTAGGATCCTGAGTTGAACAAAAGATTAAGAGTTAAACTATGCCTTATCTTTTCTCAATTTTGTATAATCGAACTTTCGTCAATCGTTTAAATTTTTGATCATTTATATTTAATTTTACTTCATTAAACTGGGTTGGCTCGTTTATTAAAATTAAATTGAAGTTAGTTTAAATTCTTGAATATTTAAATTTAATTTTTCTTCATTAAAATGGGTCATGCTTGGCCAGAGATCACGATAGGCAGTTTTTGAAGTAGACGAAGCATGTGTCCCTCGGGAACACAAAACAGGCCAGTAAAAAAAATGCATTAGTAGAAAACGCTGTACAAAAGCGGACTTAATTTAATACCTAAGATAATTTCTTCCACCCAACATTAAGGTTTTTAATGACTATTAATTAAATAAATAATCTCTATTAACAATTTACTTAAGCTTAAGTAAACAGTTTTTTAAATACAAATTCAGCATATTTTTCTGGGCATATGACCGAACACGGACTTTATTTCCGACTCTAAAAATATTATAACTTTAATCCTTTCTTCCTGTTTTCCTGTTTATTTCCCAGGTCGTATATTTGTCACAGTTGTATCTCATAATGTACATTTTACAAATATGATTATACTTCCTCTTGCGTCAGAAAATATGATGTCGTGTCGTCCGCGCTCTCATAATAATTAGGGATAATAAAAAGAGTGTTCCCTCCACTCTGCTCTTTGTTCCCACTTCAAATTAACTACAAAAAAGTTATAAAAGCCTTTGTTTGTCCTTGGAGCGAATCCGTCCGTTGTCACTGTAAACTTATTATGTCACTTTCTGCCATAATGGAAGGGAAAATTGTTTATCTACTCGAAATAAGTACTATTTTGATTCACTGATGAGATAAAGGAACATTTTTAGGCAAAATAAAAAATTAGCGCTTCCTTTTTCCTTGACTCTTGTCTATTGAGTTTATATTATGTGCAGTCTGGTAGCTTATGTCTCATACTACTTGAGCAATCCTTCTCAATTTATTTTTCAATACACTTAATAATTCGAAACGCCGGTCCTACCCCGATCCATTTTAGGTTCGCAATGTAACAGTTTCAAGTAACTTCATATAGTCCTGTTACTTGAAATTGTTACTATTTGTGCTATAAGTAAATTAGAGCGATCCGAGTGGTGATACAGCACTGGTTTTAAATTACCTATATATGAGCGAACAGCCGGCCCTGCTAGAGCACTCTACGGGTGGAAATCTACATACTGATCAGTGATGTTACGGAAGTTCGATCCTGATTCTGAAAGGTCGGAATTTCAGATTGAATTTGCACCTCCGATACCGATTTCAGCTCCGATAAGTTTCGGAAGTTATATCGAAGGTACAAACAAGTTTATACCTACTTTTCGCATGGGGAACATCCCTCCTCCTGTGACTTCTGTCGATTACTCGCATGCCAAATTACGAAACAAAACAATTGATATTTTGTTTCGTATTTAGCAAGTTCACGTTTTATTTATGCCTAGCTACTTTAGGTTTATAATTAGTTCTAGTAGTGTTTAATTTATCGTTTCTGCTTCCGCTCCGATTCCAAGTCCGTTTCCGGTTCCGAAAAAAAAAAATCCATTTTCGGTTCCGATACAACCACTTCCGTCACATCCCTAATACAGATCATCTCAATTCACAACCTTTACATGCAAATCTAAAACTATACGATCGAATATTAGATGCAGAGTAAGGTCAGGACAACGCTATTGTACAGCCAACCGCACGTGTGTGATGGTATTTTGTTTTAACCGTTGCCCTACACTAGGAATTACTCCTGCTCCTCTTTGACCCCATCCAGTACTGCAGCCAATCGCTAACCATGCCGTTTATAGACTATATAATAACTGCCACTTAGTTCAATCGTGGATGTTTTCTGCATTTACGAGTAGTCAGAAGATAGAAATTCTCACTGTCAGTCAGAAACCGACAAAATGTTCGGTTTTGGCTAGTTTCGGCTAAAAATTCTGGTTTCGGCTGAGATTTCGGTTTCGGTCAAAAAAGACCGAAAATGTGGCTCGACCAAAACTAGCATCTTTGAGCTGACCAACTCGTTCGTCAATTATTATATTTTTATAAACGTTATAACTATAATAATTAATCATAACTATATCGAAATATCGTTAGGAATAACTGTACAGAGATATTATTTTTATTGTTCGACAACTTTTCAGTTTCAACTTCGGTTTCGGTTTTGTTCGGTAGTATTTTGAACCCTTGTTTTTTCGTAATAATCTTTTATTTTATTTTTTTATGCACCTGCCATGTTTCCTCTAAACCGCCCTAGGTGGGCTGGTAGAGTATGCCCAAGGCATTAAGTCCGCCTATGTACTTTTATGTTGCATGAAGTAACAATAAATAAATAGCCATACTAGTAATATAATAGAATAAACAAATAGTAATATTATAGAAGTTTATCTCTGAATCTACTGAAATTATTTTATCAGTAGACAGCTACATTATTCTGAGTCCTGAGTGCTGTAAGTGTAAGTCAAAAACCAAACAAGTAAGCAAGCAAAGCAAGCAAGCAAAAAAAAAAGCAAGTGTGAAGAAATTGCTAGTGTGGTCGCAAAGCAAGTGTTACTTATAACATGTGGTTGACCGTACACTATGCGGGCTCCGACTGAGCTGGCGGGATTTCGATATCACTAGCGTTTACGAGCAAGCTAACGTTGCGCTTTTATTTAATGGGAGGTTAATATATTTTCACTAAACTGTTGTTAGGTACTGGGAAGCAGTTGTACTTCATCTTTATGGATTCTCTTTAAACGATAGATTATTTTGCGCTACAATAAAATATTCCTATTGCTTTACTTAGTGCTAAATTTAAAATGAGTGTTTTTTTTTATAATTTGGCATAACTTATCACATCACACTAATATTTTATAGACGAAAATTGTTGTGTATGTTTGTTACTTTTTTATGCTTGAATGGCAGAACGGATTTCGATGAAACTTGTTATACAAATAGCCCATATCCTAGAATATTCGTAGCACAAAAGAAACCTGTTATGCCGGGTGTATATTCCCTTGGAATAATTGTCTACAATAATGCGAAGAAGATGAAAATGATGCCTACTGGGGCTACAGGTTGTTCAAAAAGAACATCGGGGTCCTGGAACGAAGGCAAAGAAGAAACAGGAGTGGGTTTTAAGTAAGTAAAAGTCTGCCACGCTCTCCCGCAAAAAAAAGTGCTTACCAAGTGAAAATTGTAGCAGAACCTTATATTTACATAAATCTAAAACAGACGTCGAGAATAATGTTATGAATCATGTGAATTGAGTTACGTGGATATCATATACAATATGTATGAGTTTGCCATACAACAGACGTGGCGATACATTGCAATGACTTTGTGGGCTGACGAAACATCAAAGGAAAGCAAAAGTGAATATACATATATTACATAAATAATGAATATAAAAAATATAAAAAGCCTTATATTTCTTGCAAACTTACTTACAAATAATAAATCTTATTACTTTTATATATTTGTATGTTAGTGTGTCTTAATATACTCACTTCGAATATATACGTATCTACATTTATTATGTGATAATATCGTAAATACTACCCCGAGAACAGTGATGGCCCAGTTATTACGGCCCTGACTTACAGGTTGAAGGTCCGCGGGTTCAAAACTACAAACCAAATCAGGCACGTTAGTTTATATCATTTATTTCATCACCACTGATCCCAAAACGGTAAAGAAAAATATCGTGAGGCATGGCATGTCCTAAACCAAAAATTCGAAGATATGACATTCACCATTCGCCCGACGTTGAGCCCGCGGGGTAGATTACGGCCTAAGTCCAAGCCGTGGGTACAGTATAAACCTATACTATCCTTTTATTTTATTTTTCGCGGTGGGTAAAAATCATCCAGATGACATCCCCCGCCCTTGGGCGAAGCGGAAGATAGTGTCAGACATTTACTGACTAAAAAAACCCACACTGTTCCTTCTTTGCCTTTCATACCCGGGCCATATGGTTGCTGACAACTCCTTCCTGCGTTCGACCCGTATGCTGTCAACGACTTGCGCTCGATCCAGACGGTTACCGGACGGTCGGAAAGCGAGCTACTCATTGCTCGACGGCGGCATGCCCGCGCCTACGGTGGCCAAGCTATAAATTTTGAAGTTAAACATTAAAATACCTGCATATTAAATCAATAGCTGTTTAATTTCATTGCTCTGTTTATAAAATAGATAATTCTAATTCCAATAACTTACTTAACATCGTAATAATTAATTCATAGACACAATTATAAGTAACATGCAAAGAAACATAGGTAAGTGACCTCCTTATGTATGACATGTCAAGGGCGAGGACAAACGATGCGTCCTACAGCTGAAGTAGGTACTAATCTATTACTAAAATAGATTAGTGAGGATCATGAGGAGATCCCAGACTTGTTTTTTTTTTAATTTGAAATCATCAAATAACTTCTTCCATACAATTTTTTTTCTCCTTCGCTAGCATTACTGCTTGAAAGAAGGAGGCGACCACCTGCCATTTATTCCTCCTCTCTCCGGAGCATAGCCTGAACCGGAGACCGGCGCGAGAGTTCGCTGCCGCCAATTGCCTCCACACACACATCCACACACACGGCAGCGGTGCTGTGCTCAAGCGGGGCACACATTCACTACAAAATAGATAGGTAAAGAAGACACTCATGTATGTACTTCACTTTTTATACCCACGCTCGGTGGACCTCACAATGTTTGCCACTACCATTTTGAGAGCAGTAGAGACGAAATAAATTACCTACACACAGTAAAGCGCCTGTTTAGGTTTGAACTGACGCAATAGACACATAAGTTGGATTACCACTGGGTCAACGCAGCTATTTTTGAGAAATGTGTCAAAACAAAATGCACAGAATAAAACATGTTTTATGCCGTCGCGCGGCACTTTGTGGCTAATTTGTAAGCGCCCTAATATTCTAATTAAAATCTAAAAAAAATGTCTAAATAATTAATGTTACCGTCGTTGCTAAATTATAACTAATTAAACATCGAAATTAAAAGCTAGTATATGTGTGTTGTATGAGCTACAAGACAAAACTCGCCCAGCAGAAACACAATCAGACAAAACAACAATCAAATCTCCATCAAAAACAGATTACTTGGCTCCCAATCACACCGGGAAGAGATAGCTACGGAACATAGTAACTAAATCAAGTGAAATATGATGATATACGATACCGCTTCAACTAAACGTGGTAACAAATAGGGGGCTTCCTCTCCCCGTGGCTAATACGGGAAACTGGGAAACAAGGGTCTCTGTCCACAGCCCTAATCAATCATAAGACGCCATGGAACACCCCTATGGATGAATTCTGAAATATATATACAGGATGTAAGTAATAGCCCTCCACAAACATTAAGGGCTTGCTCAGTAGACAAAATAGAACAAGATTCCACAAAATATTTTCCTTTTTCAAACTGTCCAATCAAGTTTTTAATTTTGTATGGTGAGGTTGAATTTTTTTTCGTTTCCTGAAAATTAGTCTTGTGAAAGGTTGTTCAGCAAGCCCTTAAAGTTTGAAAAGGGCTGTCCCTTACACCCTGTATAGCTTTTTTTGTATAACAGCCAATATTAATACGCCAGTAGGGCTGCCTCATAATGTAAATTTGATTAATCAAAATCCTGAGGATTGTTTTTAATTATGTAGACAAACACATCACCACACTACCATGATTTTTTTTTCAATCTATCTCAGAACTAGCTTCTGCCAGCGGCTTTGCCCGCGTGATGTAGACGTTCGCAAGGGATCATACTCTCGAGATAACAAGTCTTGTAATTATGAGCTGACACGTGACATAACGTCCACTCGCGGGCCAAATTTCATTCAATACCCGTTTGAGTGTGCATATACAACTTTTTCCTATACTTGTGATATACCTACCTAAAAGTTTTTTAGATTCCAGGGCCATGGTACCTCTTTTAAACAATCCAGCAGCCCTGACAGAATCCCACCTTTACAGTAGTTTAACTTTAAAGTATAGGTTCGTTGTAAGAATATCAAACGCCACCGGTTACGATGCTACTTTCTCAACGTGACAACTGTGGCCATTTCCACCCTTTTTACTAGTGACAGATCGCCATTGAAAAGGGTGGAAATGTGCAGCATTGAACCGAGACAAGGAGTAATAGAATTGTCGTGCTGTTATCATTTTATTTTCTGTTTTTACTAAGAAAGTAGTCAGAGTGATGTGTTGCAATGAAGGCTGCCAATTAAATATTGGCATTAATAAGAATTTTTAAACTTACTCTTACCGATAATGTGAACATGAAGAAACATGTTCACATTATCGGTAAGAGTTCAGAGTATTGTGTCTATCTGAGAACATTGTAGACTCTGCAAGTTCGAAGATTGCTATTTTTATTCGTGCTTTTGCGAACAATGCTGACAGATCTACAATACACAGTTGTAGTAATAATATGGAAATATTGTAATTTTTTTTTGGCATATTTTTGTGTAAACATCAGTAAATATCAGAGCCGTTTGAAAGTCGTAGGGAAAATTAGCGAAAAAAATCTTGCAGTTCATTTTGTTTTTTTTTTTTTTTGGCAATTGTATTGTTCATACGAAAATATGATATGTTAATAATTACATATGAATCTACATATAATAAACATACTTTTTTTTTCTAATCTATTAACCCAGTCGTTATCGAAGTGTAGGCTTCAGAAAATCTATGTTTTATGGCACAAAATGGTGCTAAAGACAATGAGTTTCTTACCGGTTTTTCTCCATAAAAAACGACCAATTGGAACCGTTTACCAACTTTTAATGTTTTTTAAGTGCCCATGCAGGCTTAGGTACGTAAAGTAAAAAGATATTGAATTTGAACATCGATTTGTACCAAACCTGAATAAACACTATCTCGTGAAAAAAAAATCAGGTTTGCATACGCTTTGACGTACGCTATCGTTTGCGTAAACTTAGTCAATTAGGTACACAGTAGGTCCTCCGAACACGATCATAATAAATATACAAATACATAGTGTAGAGGAGGCTCTACAAAGGTACAGATGAAGGAGGCTTCATCAGTACCTTTTTAAAGAGTTTAGTACTGATACATTAAAATTAAGAGCGCCTTCACATTTCAAACTTCGCGTAGAACGCGGATACATTTATCGAACGCCTACGCTGGACAAACACTAGTGTGAACGCGCTCTTAAAGAGATAAACTCTTATTCGAGTTTTAATGGAAAAAAATATTGTTAGATGAGATTATGGCGGTCGTTAGGACGATAAGCGCGAGTATTTTTAACCGACTTCAAAAAGGAGGAGGTTTTATGTTCGGCTGAATGATTTTTTTTTGTATGTACGTTCACCGATATTTCGGTCAATTGTGGACCGATTTTGAAAAATTTTTTTTGATTGAAAGGTTATACTTCCAAGTTGGTCCAATAGAAATATTGTTATGATCTGATCATGAAGATATGGAACAGAACTCTTCATAGAATCATAGCAGAATTGTCGTAACAAGTAAAATTGCTTTGTTTATACGTATAGTCGATGACTGACTGAAAGAAAAGGGGGAGGGGATGTATCGAACTGATCTGGTGATAAAGCCGGAACGTAAATTCCTGTAATATAACCGTATTTGGTATTATTAGAATCGTTATGAGATGCACTCTGGCTATAAAGTAATTTATGTTTAGCTGAAGGGTAGGTACTTTTTAGTGGTGCTACCATAACTAAAAAGTGAAAAATAAAAAACATTTTACAAAAAAAAAATATACCGACTTCAAAAAGTACAAAATAACTTTAATTTCGGAAGTCGGTGTTAAAAAACGAAGAGACAAGATTAGGTATCTATTTTAGAAACACCGACTTCCGAAATTAAAGTTATTTTGTACTTTTTGAAGTCGGTATAATTTTTTTTTGTAAAAAGTTTTTTATTATATATCAAGTAGTGATTCCGACAGGCATATTCCTATCCAAAAACTGGCTTTTTTTAAGAAAAAAAAAACTAGACACCGACTGCACTGCCACCTGCTGTGTGAAATTTTATAATCAATCATCCACGGATCTACTCAAATATACATACAAAAGTTCATCCCAACCGTTTAGGAAAAGATAAGTAACAAACACACTTTACTGTAGAAATATCTAGATGTAAACTAGTAATTTGATAAGGATATATCTGACAGCTTAACACGCATAAGCCTTTTCACTATCCTTGAGCGGAAAAATCATTAGATAATTTCCTACCTCTAAAAAGAAGTTTTTTCATTGTATATTTCCGGTCCTTACAATATCAACTCAAATTCCATTGATATAACAGCTAGCTACTTAGTTATATACGAGCATAACAACATATAACATAATCACTTCAGCTCCGTGATTGATGCACATTTAGAGCGGGTTCCCACTTCCGGACAGATAACAGAAATATATAAAACATTTCGGCTTGGCTGAATTTAATACTGAATCATGAATCGGAAACCAGAGGGAAATAGATACGGATTTAATTACGTTGCCATTGTGACAAATGGCTATGTTATGTTTTGTTTTAAATCAAGATTAAAGTGACAATTTTGTTTAAAAGGATTTCACTGGCTATAGGCTCTTCTACCAAAAACTTTAATATGTACCCCACAGAAAAGGGAGCTTAGTATAGTATCCGGCGGGTTTATACCCAAGTAAACCGGGACATAAAAACTCCCAGCTATATTACAAACACGCATTCCACGTCAAAACGTTTGCCACTGTATTTCATCGTACCCTTTGTGTCGGTTTTCTGCTATGAAAAGAAGTCGGATAAAATTCTATTCAAAACCTCCATTATGTGAACAGAAATTTGCCGAAATGCGTCCTTGACTTAAAAACACTTCTAATCCAGGTGAATGGAAAAAGTCGCAATAAAATTTATCTTTAATAAAAATCGAAGTCCAATTATGTGGGTTTTATAAAACCGTGCTCATATTGACGGCGAGCCAGCGCTGAGCCAAGGAAATTGGAACGGCAAATAAATATCGCAAAGTGTGGAAATTGGAAACCGTAACAATTTTTTTTATGTTGCCACCCTCTGATGCCAAACATAACATGGCGGTTGTACAAAATAAATATGTTTTCCGCAAACAGAAAGCGGCGACATGTGACACCATACGTCTTTCAATCAACAACACTTTTGACTTTCGCTTATGGAAAGGAAAAGGATCATCCATTATCAGGAAGTAGTTGGCCGGATGTTTCTAGTTTCCGGATCTACTTTGAAACAGTTTGTAGCGAAACAAAAGTTGTTTCTAACGCCAGAGTGAATTCCAATGTATCATCATTTTTAAGCTCGTTGAGATGTCGAATGAAATAGACGTTACGAATATCTCAGTTTTGACCTTCTATACTTACTCCGTGGTTTTGACCACCACCTGGTTGAATATAAGCGTTATAATATATATTCTATTTCTATTCTTCAATATCTATGTTCTTTACATGGTAGGAATCATCATTCTTCTAACAATCTTCTGCATCTTTATCCTTCTCATACTTCTGAGTTTGTTTATTCTCCCTTCTATGCATGCACAGTTAGTATGCATTTAAGTGAAAGTGGCGGAATTATTTTCTACACTAATAGCAGAATCGACTTAAAAACCCCTTTCCTTTACTTTATCCTAGCTTTTGCCCGCAGCTTCGCCCGCATAGGTACATAAAATATAGCATATATCACTCAGGAATAAAGCAGCTTTCTGTTGGTGAAAGAATTTTAGCAATCGGATATACTTCCAGAGATTACCCCTTACATACAAACTTACAAATTTTACCTCTTTATAATATTAGTATACTTATATAAATATAACTACATAGGCATCTATAATATTAATTTTGTGGGTGTATATTTATTTGAACTATACACGTATATACTTTAGTAATCCGGGTTTTTTCAAAATAATATATAAAATTTTCATTCCACTGCCATATTATACCTGCACCATTCCATTAAGTCCGCCTTTGTAACTTTGTGTTGCATGATGATTAAATAAATGAAAACGGTTCTCATTTCGTGGAATGTTGAAATGGATATGGATGGATTTACCTTTATTAATTTTCCATGTTTATACTTTTACATGCCACAACTGATATACAAATGAAGCTTCAGATAATAGTATGTGCAGGCAGGGTATGGAAAATTCTTGTGAAAACATACTCATTGAAATGTCAGGCACACAGCTTTAAGTTAGCCGCCGTCTGAAGAAAGGCAATAAGACCAACTTAAAAAGCTTTGAAAACTTCGGCCAAGTTCCGCCAGACTTATATAAAAAATTAAGATTAGTCTGAAGTTCGCCATCTCGAGTCAAGGACATGAATATTCAATCAAAGTATCAATATGAAATCTACTTATTAAAGTATTTTCATAATGACATTCGTTTTGATAGCGAACTTTTTACTTTGGTGGCGAAAAATGATTAAAAAGATCTCGTCTATCTTCGGAAATGTAACACTAGGTGATAGTCGATGCTGACTGCAAAAAAATAATGACTGTGGACCTAGAACGCAAAGGACAGCTGAAGAAACACAGGTGTATGTAAGTCAGTAAAAGTCTGACACTCCTTCTCGTTCCACCAAAAGCGGGAGGTGTTATTTGATGATTTTTATTTGAAGATTTCCGACGTAAAAAATATAAAGGTGATAGTTAATGCTGACTGTAAAAGTTACATAGAAAACATATTCACTGAATGAAAACAAAAAGACTGCTTAGATTTATCCCCATCATCATTTTAACTGAAAGACATCCTTTTAACTAAAGGCCTAAGCGTCGCCATCGGTCCTATGCATCTCACATCTATCGGATTCCCGCGCCCGTCACCTGGTGCCAACTTGTGGGAGGCCTTACAACGCTGCGTCTCCAGTTACGCGATAGCCACTCCAGAACCTTTCGGTTCCATCGATCATCTGTTCTGCGAGCAATGTGACATATTCGTTGAAAAAATCAATAAGAAATGATAGACCCCATAAAAAGTGTAGACCGTAGCAATAACTTCCACGCATACAGAGCCACAAAAGGCGAGTTTTTATTCGCGACGCATATATTATGCATAGCATATGCACAAGTATGTAAACGAGTACATAAGTAAGCATTTATTCCACGTTGTGTTGCCCCAGAAACGCGATCTGTTTGCCAAAGAACGTGACAGCGGCGCGATGAACGAACGCCGCCGGCGAACCTCGAGCAAGGATTTTTCCTAAACTTCGTACATCGCATGCACAAGTAATACATTCTACAGAATCGTTTAGCGAGATAAAGTTACCGTTGTTGTTTATTTTCTTGTTTTGTTTTTCGTATAACATAAAATACAGGACAGTTTCTTAGAAATATAGCGCGCAAAAGCATATTTCTTGCTAAAAATATTTTGTACATGATGCAGCATAAAATATTTTAAGAAATTTTATCCAGTTATAGCAAAGCTCTGAGAGAAAACAGAAAGCTATAAATATAGAAACATAATATAAAACAAATCTCGAGATTAATACAAAAAAAACTGGGCAAGTACGAGTGGTACTCGCGCTCTAAGGGTCCCGTACAAAACCTATGAAAACAGTTCAATTCCCTAATTGGGTTACGGAGATTTTTCCGAATAACAAAAAAGTTTTTTTGTGACGTAATTACAAAATTTACAGTTTTCAGATTTTTTCTTTTACTTGTGCTATTAGACCTTGCTTTATGCTAAACAGGATTCGAAGTCAACGGGAAGTACCCCATGAATTTTGATTTCCTTGAGAGTGTCAAATAATCATTTTTTACAATATAAACGGCTATATCTTTTTTTTTCGATAACTTAGAAGTTTGTTTTTACACTGCTTTAAGAGACTGATAATATAACTATAAGCTGAGAATATGGTTTTAATTTCAAGTCGATAAATCTACACGTGCCCGAGATAAAGACCCTTTATCTCGGGCACGTGTAATTCGCACATTATAAGTCGATGATCTTGACAGATAGACAGACAAACGGACAAAAAAGTGATCTTATAAGGGTTCTGTTTTTCCTTTCGAGGAACGAAACCCTAAAAAATCATTATCACAATCAATGAGTGTAGAAAAAGAATAATATGATGTAAACACCGTAGTCCGTAGCAGCTGCTACGGCGTAGCGCCTCGTAGCCGATGTAGCTATTGGGATAATGTTCCTACCTACTAAATATTGAACACACAAATTAATTTCTATCAAGATAAAAATAAATTACCGAAAAGCTTATTAAAAAAAAACAAAAAGTCAACTCCGATACAAAGTTAAGAATCTTCTATCTTGCTCCGTTTAAGTGCTTTCGATAGATCATTAATCTTGTAAGGCTTGTTGTACACGCGCCGTAAATAATAATGCAGCGTCCCAAATTCACGGACAATACCTAAGTGTCGCCGCTCAAGTTTGATTAATGAACACTCAATAACCCACACAATGAGATTCTCGAGAATAATATACACAGAACCCAATATTATCGAAGACTTTTTGTATTATACTTTATAATAGCGGAGAAAAGGGCTATCGAGAGTCTTTTACGATAATCGTTGCCATTAATGGGGGTAAAACAGCAAGTTTCAGTTAAATTGTGGACGTTGGGTACAATGTGGGAACAGAATATACTGGCAACATTCATTAAGTAAGGTCTGGTACTCGATAGCGGTAAAGTGAAGTACCTTATTGGGTCGGACCGTCGCGCAAATGGTTACCTATTTGTTTTTCCACAATACATACTTCATGTCCAATTAGCTGCAAACCTACCCAATACTCACAAATGGATTTGCTTATGTTTTTTTTTTTGTATAATATTTTGAACTAAATTAGAAATAACTCTCAAAATTATTATTTTTCGGAACTGCATCAAAATGTATACTATAATATTTTTTTATTATTGTTGGTAGGTTTGCGCTTGAAAGCTATCTCACCTGATAGAAACCGACGATGCGGTCGACTTTGGAGCGCTTTAGCTCAAGAGTGAATAGGTTACTTCTAGGATAGAAGTAACCTATTCGCTCTTGACTTAAAGATTCCCTGATTGTATATACTTAATATTAATATTAAAAAAAAAAAATTATCAATAAATTTGTTTACCTGTTTATCTGTATATTAAAAAGGTAAAGTTTGTATTTATGTTTTTTTTTTGTTTATAGGAGTTAATATCTATAAGTACTGGTCCGATTGCTAACTTTTTACCTGAGTGCCATAGGTTATTTTATGTACGCGGGAGTAGCCGCGGGCAAAATCCAGTTGGTTATAAAATGAAGCAGCAATTACTACTTCAAATATTTGTTTTAGGAAGAATTAGCGAATGGTGAGAACATCTCCTAATCTCTTTCCTACGCGCGTAACTTAATAATTATAATAAAATTCCCGATACCGGTGGGCTACTATTTTTTATAGTTTTTATTTTTTATTGAATATTTAAAAATATAATTTTTGTGTATATAATATGAATAAACGAAATAATAAGAAAATATTTATTTCGGACGAGATCCACATGTTGTAAGTAATAATATCTTAAAAACTAGTGTTAGTAGGTTTCATAAAACAATTACACCACAACTAGACTACGACATAAAGGCGCATCCATCTGTGTAGCATGGGCGACTCCCACCTATCTGCAAAAACATTAAAAAAATAATGCAGGTGACGTCACATTTCAGTGCGTGCATCCTTTTTCTGTTACTTGACATTTTCCCCTTCCACCAGATTTTAAACATTTCTAACTTAATTTTGAACGGATTTGAATATTTATTTTCTATTTACGATTTCGTATAAAGGTAGTTTTTGATACAAATAATGGAAAAAAATTAGGCAATTACCTAAATGTATGTATGAATGTAACCAGCCACCATTTTCCAATTCATACAGCGACCGATGTGTTGCCTTGACATTTGACGAGACGATAATACATTTCCATTAACGTGAAGGTTAGCGTTAATATACTAACGTGAACCAAATAGATGAACGTCGATATTGCTGTTGCTATAAGGTCAGGATCCACCCGTATTTGAACCAAAGCGCATAAACACAGGCTATTGTGTCACGAAGATTCATGGAACTAGTTCAGCCTAGGCTGTGTTTGAAACCAAAGCTGTGTCAGCGTACGAAACGTGTATGTACAGCCATATATATAATTAATAGCGCCAACATTTGTGCTCGGTCAGGTGCGGCACTCGGGCAGCTCTCGACCACCGCGGACCGGAACCAACGACGACTAAAAATGGCGGCCCTTGCCCAGTTTCAAGATTTAACTGCAGACCTTTCCTAATTAAGTGACCTTTTAATGTGTGTGGGCAAATTGAGGGTTTAAACCCACTCGGAAATTTCGACTTAACCTTTATAAGTGCGCAGATATGTTTAGATTAAAAATCTAGGTCAGATTCTTAACTTGCTCGTTGCCACTCAAGGGGAAAGAAGCCATGTGAACTGTTAGGACTTCGTACCTGCGCTCACTTAAGACAAGACGTCTTAGACAAAACTGTTTTGCCTACGACCCTAAAGCCCTAACGCCTAAAATATCGATATATTGATATTATCGCAGTACTCAAACAGCTGAACATATAAACATATATTTTTAAACCTCTTGAGAAATATTATGTTTAATATTATGTTTTATTAAAATTGAAGAATAATTACTGAGAACGCGCGCTACATTTTTAAACACTTATTATGTATATACATTTTTAATTTGTTTAATAAATATTATGAATTATAAATTTAGTAAATTATTTTTGAGCCGACTTACAATTTTTTTTAAGACGCTCAAATAAATTCGAAAGACATATCGATATTTCGATATATCGATATTTTATCAATAACCCTAGCGCCCCGTGTCGTAGACAAACAGTATTATCTCAAGTGAGCGCTGGCCCTTAGTACTAAATAAACTTCCATTTCTTTAAAAGTGGAACAATAGTGGCTCAGTGATTACGGAATGGCCTTACTAATTATAGGCCATGGGTTCAAACCCAGACAGGCACATTATTTCGTCTTATTTATTTCATCACCAAAGCTCTCAACACGGTAAAAGAAAAAATCATGAGGAAGCCGGCACGTCCTAGACTGAATTAATCACAAAGATCTTACCCAATGTGGACCCGCCCTTTCCTATTGGATTACGGCCTATTATTTCTACTAGAGCGGAGGTCTTAGTCCCAGCAGTAGAAATATTATAAAACTCATTATTTATTTACACACATTATGATATTAATTATCTGTTTGTATTATTTATGGTCAAACGCGAGCCTATTAATAATAATAAAAAATAAAGATACATCTATAAAGGAAAATTTGTACATAGGTACTGCTTTTATGTAATATAACATTAAAAGTCGATAAGAAAAGAATTGTAATTGAATAATTGAGCTTTCTTCCGTTATTAAAACGTTCGTCCGTCGCCTTAATTAAAAACAAAACTTTGTCAGTAGTAAAACAACGGGGATGTTACGTAATTTCCATTTTAACGGCACCGCCATAAAAAGAAGAATGCTAATTTATTTAAGTGTTCTCCGCTGCACTTAGCGCAGCTCAAAAAGTACTACATTTTAGCTTATTTCCTACGTTCCCAGCGTAATGACTTTCTGTTTTAGGAAATTCTTTAAAATTAAAAACAATTTTCTTCGAGTATTGATACTGATGGATGCACAGAATCGATCATTGTGGCGACACTTGGGGGAGGCCTATGTCCAACAGAGGACTTCTATCTGAAATGATGGTAACTGATACTGAAATCTTTTTCTCATCTATTTGCTAAAACAAAATATAAATTACTTCCAAAAAAATGCATATTAAGTGGCCAGTGCTACTGCTAGTTTTTTGAAGAAAAGTCTAATTTTTGTAAAAGAGTGTTTGGTGTATCAGGGTGAACTAATGTCAAGTTATGAAATAGACATACAGTTGCAGTAATCGTGGATTATTTACTGTTAGAAAGGTCAGTGACTGGATAATAAACGGACCTTTTCAATACCTAACGAAAAGTCCGTTTATTATCCTCGAAGATTTTTATCAGATCCTAATATATTACATATACTCTTCTGAAAATAGGCATTTAAATAATGGAAGCACTACCAAAATTGGATGCCAAAGTTTTTAAGAAAATCGCAGATATACAAACCTACTGACAATATAAAACCTTCTTTTTTGAAGTCGGAAAAGAGTTGGGAAAGAGCAGAAACTTTTTACGTAACAGGAAACCGTTTTAATTTTTATATTAAAATAAGTATTCGTGGCAAATTGAATCGAAAAATTTTCCCCTTCGAGTCGACTCACCTCGCTGTGGCCACGGGGAAAGGGGGTTGGTAGGGCAAAGAGGCAAGAGGGGGGTACAGAAGTCGACCGCCACTGAAACGCGACACTTTTCTTTTCCATTCTCATCTCAAACGAGCGCCATCCACGAGACACTTCTTCATATTTTCAAAGCCCCCGCAGATAACTTTGAATTATGACACTTTGTTGTTGTTTGACGGCCCTACATAAATATACGCAACAACTTCAATTCTAAAACTCTCAATTCAATTGTCCCGTCCTTCTGTTGCTCCACGAAATGTAAGTAATTCACACTCCTCCCCTCCCTTTTCGTTCCGGCTAACTTAATTAGCAAAAGTTTTAAGTAATGTCACCAAATACAATTGAATTTCGGAATGCCGTCAAATCCTCCTTTTATCATCGACTTTTGGTCGGTTGTCTGAGATAATGTAAGGAAATCTGACGGTTATCTAAGAGTATATATAAAACAAGCTTTTAATGAAAAACATTATTTTATAGCAAGCTTTTATAGCTTAGTATACCTATATAATTAATACTCGTCAAGACGAATCATACGAGCCCAAACTCGATGCGGTTGTGTCGTTTAACTACCAGGTTCCTACAGCCACCTTCCGGTTCCATCATCAGATCAGCTGATTTACACGTGCATGCAAAATTTCAGCTCAATCGGTAACCAGCAAGTGGCTCAAATTTAATCAATTGGCTCAATTTTACAAGATTTGATGACAGACAAACATTGGGACAGGTGAAACTAAATAAAAACTTGTAAAATACGAGTAGCTTTTGTCCACAACTTCCTACGCGTTAATGTCGGTTTTAAGTTGGAGCCAGATAAAATGTAACTATGCTTTCTCAAGGTTCAAGCTTACCTACTCCATAACAAATCTCATCAAAATCGCTTTAGTAGTTTAACTATGAAAACCAATAGGGAAGAATGGATTATCATATTATGTTTTTTCAAACATACAATTCCGAACAAAAATCTAAAATACATGTTCGTTTTACTGCGAGCCATAAATAAATGATTATGTCACCAGAAAATTGCAGACTTCATATAATTGTAAGAAATCTTTGTTACATTATAATTCATCGATATAATATTAAAAAAAAACCATTTGTATACTATAATTCACATCCAAATTCATTAGTTTCTAACATAACCATAGATATCCATACCAGTGTCACATTTAGAAAAAATTGTTCACAATTTCTCGCGATATTTTACAATCTTACGGTGTTTACAATTTTCCGGGTTCCTATACCCAAGAATTCCTTTCCTCAAAACCTAGCTTCAAAACCTTTAATCACCGAAGCAAGTCGTAACATTAATAAAGCGCAACTTGACCGTACTTAAGTTACAACCGAGCGCGCAGATCGCTAAAGTACAGATCAAATAAGACAGTTGTTCCAACTTGAACAGTTGCTCGGGAGTCGGGGGACAAATCCCCAAAGCCTTGGATCGAATGTTACAACTCGCTGCCAGCGAAGAGCTTCGATTGACAGTTCCACCTGCATCTAGAGATTTATGCTCTATGTTTTTAAGATGAGAATTACGTAGGAAAAATGACTTTGAGAAATCTAGAGGAAATACTTGTTAAGGTATTAGGTATATACGTACTGGTCAGACCTTAGAAATTTATCACTTCATGATATCATCATCATTTCAGCCGAAAGACGTCCACTGTTGGACATAGGCCTCCCCCAAGGGTCGCCAAAAAGAACGGTCCTGTGCGTCTCGCATCTATCGGATTCCCGCAACCCTTACCAGGTCATCGGTCATGATATACTAAAACTAGCCAGATTGTTTTAAACGTTACAGATTGATGATATTTCAATCCTCATTTGACCTACTTTTTTTAAACCTTTTATTATCACTGAAATCCTACATCAATGATATGGCCAAACATGGATTGACATGTCATCAAATGTTAACGTTTAAACGATCTGGCCAGTTGTAGTTGGCCATATCAAGAAGTGATCAATTCTAAGATCAGGCCACGATATACATAACATGTTTCTGTCAATGGCTTCGCCCGTGTGGAAGGAGAAAATCATCTATGTCCCATTCTAATACATGGTCTATCTATGTGCCAAACAACTACATCTGTTAAGCCGTGAAGAAGTAACAAAGCATAAATATGTACCCACAAGTATATACAAACTTTCGCCATACAGGTTTTAACTATCAAGTTCAAAAGGCAAAGCTTTTATATAACTGTAACATTTAAACTTTTAAGTAACTAAATAAATTATTATTATTATTTTCTGTTAGCCACTATATCATCAAATTATCTTACTTTCCAAAAAAAATTAAAAAAAAATCCCTGTCTGTTTATATGAACATGAACGTGATAAACTCAAAAACTACTGAACAGATATTCATGCAGTTTTCACCAACAGACAGAATGATTCATAAGAAAGGTTTGATTATATAACATATGCATATTACAGTAGATAAAAGTCATGAATTTTAACGATTTCAAAGCTGAGTCGGGTCGCTAGTTCAAAACAAAACATCTCAAAGACTTCTGCGTCTCCCTGCTACTACAACCTTACATTCCAAAAGGCGCTGTTTAAAAGGAAATGCAACATGGAAATCAACAAGAGCTTTTTGTTGTCAAAGGAGATTGCAAAACAAAAGCTCCAGTTCGTTATCTCGCTTCTCTACCGACCACCGCGTACTTGTGCGCTGTGTGTAAAGAACACTTTCGAAATATCTCACAACACTATTAACAATGTAGACGATTCTATTAGGATGTTCTTATAACTTTTAATTGTATATCTAGTTTGCCATTTTCGTAAATGCATTTTAAAGACCTATTTTGGTTTTATTACTTACTTAATATCTAAAGGTGAGTATAGACTACATTTACTTGTTACAGAACAACGAGCCGCTCTATGATATGTTCTAGTGTATCATCCTTTTACGAACACGCTCGCCTCTTTGTTACAAACCAACGAGCATATTGGTATAACACTTCGTCGAGCGTATTGGTGTAACATTTCGTCGAGCCACGAGTGCGGGCGATGCGCGGTTGCGGGGTGACATTTCAAAAAAAAAAATGAACGCAAGGTACAACGAAATGTTGGTAAATGCACACTCGCTGTGAGCATTTACCCGTAACATAACGCCGAGCATTCGCAGAAACGTAACATTACATGGAAATGCTTTGGAAACTGAGCTTTTGCCTGTATTGTACCATTCGTGAGAACGTTACATTACACAGAAATGCTCCAGAAAATGTTGTAGTTTATACTCACCTTTAGGTTTATAAAATCTTATTTATTAACACAGTACGTGTAAACCGATCAAAAGGGCTGAATAGGAACACAGCGGCACAAATTTTTTCATAAGGTTTATCATGCAATGATATCCCACGTAAAAAAAAAAAAACTTATTATCTACACTATAGAAGGTGTAAGGCATAGATCTCCGCAAACTTTAAGGGCTTGCTCAGTAGACCAAACTAAACCACCTTCCAAAAATTATTTTTCAGGAAATGAAAAAAAAAACAGCCTCTCCATACAAAATGATAAACTTGATTGGATAATTTGTATTTTCCTGAAAAAAATATTTTTGGGAGGTAGTTCAGTTTTGTCTACTGAGCAAGCCCTTAAAGTTTGCGGAGGGCTGTCCCTTACACCTTGTATATAATATAATAAAGAGGTAAAGTAGTTTTTTTTTTGTTTGTAGGAGGTAATCTCTGGAAGTACTGGTCCAATCACAGTTTTTTTTTTCACCGATAGAAACCTGCTTTATTCCTGAGTGACATAGGCTATATTGTATGTACGCGAGTGAAGTCGCGGGCTAAAGCTAGTTTATTTATAAAGAAATCGCGTTTGACCACATATATATAATTTATTATAGCAGTAGTTTTAGTAGTTTAGTATTATAATATAACATATTCTGTTGCTTTGGCCGTAGGTTCTCAGCATGGCCGAAATCTACTGGAGCCATGGTTTGACCTTGGAAGGAAAACCCGGGGTCCTAGAAAGCAAAAGGCAACTGAAGGAACATAGGTGTGGTTTTAGTCAGTACAGGTCTACCACGTCCTCCCACTCCGCACTAGAGCGGCAAAAGTCATTAGATGATGTTTTTAAAAAAAAAGCCCTAAATCTGTGCATAACATATACATTACCACGATATAAAACTGCTTTAAAATCATTTAACATCATAAATAAGTTAACGAAACATGCTCACCAAACACCTCTTGCTTGGCACGTAACTAGCAATATTCATAGCTGCACTTTGTGTCGTCGGGATCGTAAGCACTTCAGTAAAAATGGCTTTTATGAAAATCTAATTCCGTCGTAGAGGTGCCTCCTCCAACGCTAACTTTAGATTATTCGGGAACACGAAATATTCGGGAGGTGGGAAATATGAATGAAAACTGATTGAAGGTTTGAAGTTATATTGAGTTTTTAATCGAATTTGATTGATATCAGCTATATAATAGCCTTTTTTTATTGTGGGGAAAATCATCCATTGACATCTCCCGTTCTTGGGCGGTCCGGGAGGTTGTATCAGAATTTTACTGACTAAAAACTCATGTTCCTTTCATTGCCTTTCATACCAGAGCAGAATTTTCCTTTCAGAAACAAACCCTTAACCCCAGTGGCTTCGACCCTGCTGGCCCCATACGTTTTCCTTGAGGCGCGCCGCCGTGGAACAATACGTACTGTCGACATCTTGTGTTCGGTCCGGACGGTTACCGGACTGTCGGACGGCGAGCTACCAATTGCTCGCCATCCACAAGTCTCCTAATGGGGGCCCAGAAGGACCTTCTGGACCCCCTACTACGAGTATGACAGCTGTAGCACTGGCTGGAAAGTTAATAAATAAATAAAAAAGACAATTATATTTTGACACACACAAATGTCGTTTTTGTCACAGTGACAAAAACGAATTAAGCGCAAGCTAAGTAATATTTTTTCAAACATTTCTTATTGATTAATAAAAATGGATAACAAATATGCCTTGAAGATACTATCAATCTCGGAAGAGAAACGTAACAGGTTTGCTATGGCGCGAATGGCGCCTATAGTAGAGGTGTCCAATGAGGGCGGCATCCCAATTGTAGGAGACAGCGCCTACCACGTCGGAGAGAGCCGCCCGAGCGTAGCGAGCGACGCTCATGAGTGGACTTCCGAATACTCCAAGATCAACTTCCTCAGCAAAGCCCTAACTACCTCTACGTTAGATAAACAATCAGGTATCGTATACATGTATCTTAGATTATTGTACGCTGACAGCCCCAAATCTTTTTCTTTCGTTCAGTCCCCTGCAATAATAATGCTGTAATTGCCCTGTGCAATAAGACCGCCTATTGTACACTTATTCTTTTTGGTAATTTTCGCCCTGTATTTTATATGACGCCTATGTCCAACAGTGAGCGTCTATCGGCTGAAATGATGATGATGATGAATAAATTATTATTTGTTGTTTCAACAATCTGTTGTGTGCAATAAAAAGTATCAATTAAGTTTTTTAAATCTTCAATCGTGATAATTAGAGACAATAGAAAGATGGGTGCGCGAACGCCGGCGTTCGCTTAGGGTTTAAGGCATTAAAGATGTAATATTAATAGATAGATAATTCGCAGAATCGCATTTATTTATTTATTTAATCTTCATGCAACACAAAGTACATAGGCGGACTTAATGCCTTAGGCATTCTCTACCAGTCAACCTAGAGTGGTGAAGAGACGATATGGTAGGCGCACAAAAAGAAAATATTGTTTTTAAAACAAAATTAAAAAGTATACATTATAGTTAAAATACACATACATATTATATTTAATAACTTCCATAGAAAATCCTTTAATAGATAAAACAATATTGTGGCCTAGATTTTACGTATTTTTGTGTTTTTCGATACTTATATGCCTAATTGTCTTGCGTAGCTCAAAACTACATTTTAATAAAAGATTTTTGTTATTTAATTCACTAAACTCCATTGTCTCTAATGACGGTAATCGAAAGGTTTAAAGTCAGTCTCTCACAGTTGCAAATTTTATACAATATAATTTTAAAACAATAATAAGTTTTTTTTAAACAATATAATGCTTAATTGCGATCCCAACTGATGGTAAGCGGCGATGCAATCGTTTATGGTGAAGCGCACTAGTTTATTAAGAGCCTTTTTACTCAAGCCTTAAAGACACGAAATTATAATCAGACAGGAAGCCAATTGTTCCAGTCCTTCGATGTATGTGGCCTAAACGACGAGCTTACGAAATATAACATAATGTTCCCACTGCTGGGATTCACACCTACTGTTTAGGAAAGTGAATTGGCCGCGGTGGCAGATTACCACGCGGGCTCCAAGTGGGTTAGATGATGTCACATGTGTTCGATTTTTTTATATATTAGGAATGTTTCCTCACGATGATTCCTTCGACGTTTTGAGAGTAGTGATGATAAATTACACTAAGTAAAATGCCTGGCCAGGTTTGAACCTAAGACGTACAAACCATAAGTTGTACAGCCTTTACCACTGGGCCATCACCGCTCAAATATTTTGTAGGTTTACCCGAAAGCTGGCAACTTATCAGAAAAAAATAATAATTAAGAAACCGGTTGCAGCGCCACCTACCGGGTCCAATTGTATTTTCAAGTTATCCAGAGAGCCGCTCAAAAACACACAAACAATTAGTTTCAAATCGGTCAAGCCGTTAAGAAGTTAGGTGACCTACGCAATTACCTACTGAATAAATATACAGGGTGTAAGGGTAAGTCTCCTTTGCGGAGAGTTACCTTTAAGGGCTAGCTCAGTAGACAAAACCTTCCACAATTTTTTTTTTCAAGTAACGAAAAAAAATTAGCCTGTCCTTACAAACTGTCCCACCAAGTTAATAATTTTGTATAAAGTGGCCCATTTTTAATTTCGTTTTCTGAAAAATAAAACTTGTTCAGTTTCGTCTACTGAGCAAGCCTTTAGTTTGCGGAGACCTCGATGATCCCTACGTATATAAAGACATGTCCAAAATATATATTTTTTGTTTTTTTTTTTCTAATAAACTTTGTTTTATTGATACTATCAAGTAAACGAAGTGTATAATAAAATAAATAAAAAAATATATATTCGACATGTCTTTTTATACGTAGGGACGGTCGACCTGTCTCTTACACCTACAGGGTTATTTATAAAACACTAGCAACCTTGCAGGATTATATTACTGACATCATAAACAACAATATACCTATAAATATTTTGTTAATGTTTCAGTTCTAACTGGTTTGGGACGATATTTTATGAAGCAGCGTGCTTCAGTGATGCCCGATGATGTTTCGCAGAAAAGTTATGCCGAAATTAGACAGCAGGTAATTGGATCTATTTTCTAATGCATCTTAAACTAGCAGCACGCCCCGACTTCACACAGGTACACTAATGAAGATAATGAAACCTTTTGCCTTATGCAACGAAATGAAATGAAATGTCAATTAAATTATTTTGGTCACAATTTATTGCAATCACAAAATACACAGTCGAAGTCTTGTCCTGACAAAATTCATACACATCAAAAAAATATTACATTCAGCAATTGATTTTTATTTATATAATAAAAAATAGTAATATACTAGTGATCCAGCCCAGCTTCGCACGTGTGTTAGAAACTTTGCAATACTATATATAACTTTGAATTCTTGGCTTTTCTCTACTGTAATATGTATGTATTTTGTTTAAACCTTCCTCATGAATCACTCAGATTATTAGTAAAAAACGCATGAAAATCTGTTTGAGAGCTTTTTATTTTATCGCGTTCATACTGTCAGATGAGGTGGGGACTTTGTTTTATAATATTATGAATGAAATAATAGTACATTATAATATAAGTGTGTAATGTTAGTGATTACCGTTGAGGCGGTATTTAGACCCGAGCCATGGCGAGGGTCTAAATAATTAATTACTCACGTGTATCATACGACGTTTTTCAATACACTTGTGAAGAAAATAACTGTACCTAACACTAGTAAACTTTTGTGGCGGTAAAAATCTGTTTTCATATGCGCGCTATTTTTTTTTTCTTCTCGTGGGTGACGACACGCGCCCGTCCTGATACGATAAATGTAATAAAATTATGGCAGAGGAGAGGTTGAACAAAAAGGTTTTAACTACATTATAGCAATAGTGCTTAATGGTAATCAAAATGTCACAGTTTGGTAGCAAGGGCCATTATTATTATATACCTAAGTGCAGTGCAATAAGAGTCACTTTATGAGCAAGTGTATAGAAAAGAGATGTTTCCATTTCATGAAGTACTTTCTTGCAAGTTTCATGAAGTACTTTCTTATGAATTTACGTACAACATAAAATGTTGTGCCATAATTAAATAGCAAATAATTTTTGTAAGAGGTTGTTTAAGGAATATTAAATTCCTTCTAACTTTAGGGACTACGAACTCCAAGTTATTCGTTAATTTTCGATGCAAATATTTATGAACTAAAGGTATACGTGTATTACGCATATTTTCGTTAGCAGCCGAACTCGGCCCTTGTAATTTTGGCTGTTATAAGGGTGATTCTTTGGGAACCAAGAGAATGTATCATTCATCTGGACTAGATTTAGTACCCATCTGTTTTGTTTCATTAGTCACTAGCCGCAAGTGAGTACCGTACCGGAACACGCAGCGTTGGAAAGCCTTCTACAAGGTGGACCGATAACATGGTGAAGTTTGCGGGAATTCGGTGGATGCGAGACGCACAGAATCGTTCATTATGGCGACACTTAGGGAGGCTTATATATAACAGTGGACGTCTGTCCGCTGAAATGATGATGATGATGAAGAAATAATCAGTCCAGATAAATGAGACATTATCTCGGTTACAAAGAATCACCCATAAAAGGGCTGGATACATAAGTCATGTAATGACTTATATAGAAGGTAAAAAGCCCCAATGAACAAGATCTTCATGACCGTACAATTAAATGAATGATGGTTCCCAAGATAGGGGTTACATTTCGTCACACCTCTTTACTAGATATTTCCCTCAGGTAGACATTTCGTCGGACCCTTGTTTTATTTTTATATGCGGTAAAAGCTACTGTGATTTTGACGCGACACACGATTTTGCACATGAAAACACCACGTGGAGGGTAGAATATTACAGAGAGAGTAAATTTTTTGTAACGAAATTTTCAGTTTCCCTTACACATGACAAGCCTAATGAATGAAAGTAATTACTGGGGGTGCTTCTACAATTTTCCTGAGCTGTATGCAGATGTGTTTTCGCCAGTTGTCCGCATTCGTAAAGTCGAAGACGTGCCGGATCTGGTGGCTGGGGAACTGACCAAAGACATGGTGGCCGCTTGTCTCACGTACCTTAGACGTACGCCTATTCTGGGAGACCTCGTTTATATCAAATTGGATCTTGCATCTAAGGTAATATTTATATTCATTCCTGAGTAAATTATATCGGAGTGGGAAGGCGTGGTGTCAGACTTTTACTGAATAAAACTCACTCCTAATTCCTTTATAGCAAAAGTATGCGTCTTATTTCTTTCTTTCTTTCTTTCTTTCTTTCGTAAGGAACTTTCAGTACACGAGTCCGACTCGCTCTTTCCCAATTTGTTGAAAAGCCATAAATTATAACTCCCTCACTTAGGGTGGAGTGATATTCCTTATAATTGTATACCCATAAAAAGGTGGCACACTTAGATACTATTAGAGATTCTTTCCGATTATTTTCCCTTCGTTTCATTCCAGCATCTGCAAAACATCGACGTGCTGGCGAACTACAAGTTCCTGGTGTACTTGGACCTGTCGTCAAACCTGCTGACTTCGCTGACGGTGCTGTCGAGTCTGCCGTACTTACAATATTTGTCGGTGGCCTTCAACAGACTTAACACGGTGTTGGAATATGAAACTCGTAAGTATATTTTCTAATCGAGTTTCTTAGTCACACGATAAATAAGTCGATGGTGTATCTAATTTGGAGTAGTCATTGCTCCTATAAACAACTGCATACCAGGGAATACGTTTAAAAAATATATTTGTGATAATAATAATTATAATTTAATGGTATAGCAAGTTTAAGCTTTTACAATATGATTGGAGCCTCTTTTTACTTGTCCTGTTATCTGACCAATTTATCAAAAAATATAAAAACTGGTAGAAAGATATATTTTATGAAGATATTGGTAATTAATGAAACAAAAAAAATAATTTAACAAACAAAAAAATATTTACACCAGTTGTGTATAAATTATACCAGCACCCATAGGTTATCTGACTGTGGGATATTAGAAAAAGTTATCACATCCCTGGTACACAAAAGTCATCTGAAGGAAGACAGGTTGAATTTAGTCAGTAAGTCTTGTACGTCACTTACACTCCTTCTCGCTTCACCCAGAGGGGGAGTTGATAAGTTGATAATTTCCAAACCCAAAAATCCTATAAGTATTGCGCAAAATGCAACAAGGTAGTAGAAGTAGCCCAAAGGACCTAACGCAAGCTCATAAAAAGATCCATTTTACGACCTAAACTGAACTGTTAAGAGGTGGAGCTATATAGGATGTACAGTCCCATCCTTCTTTCTCGCTCGCATAACTGTAATATTATTATTTTAATACGCCCTAGTTCTCCATTTTGTACTCCATTTAATCTATTCAAATAACAAAACAACGTACAAATTTTCTTGTCGCTCAATGACACACTCTAACCAATGAAACAGTACACGTACATATATAGCGTGATCAATGTTTACGTTTGCCTGTAGCCGCTCCATTCTACAGTCTGTTTCACATTCCACACAAACTTCGACTGTTTGCACAAATGTAGACGTAAACTCTTGGCACATGTTACCCTTTTCACTTTTCAGCTCAATGGTTTCTCACTGAAGTGCACTATAAATACAATTCTGTGAAAAAAATTAGAGATCTGACGATGTTTTGGTCGTTGACTGTGCTGTGCCTGGCGCATAACAATATCAAGTGTATTAGTGGTCTGGAAAATTTGAAGTAAGTAGATATGTTTCTTCATCATCATCATCTTCATCATTTCAGCCGAAAGATGTCCACGGTTGGACATAGGCCTCCCCAATGTGTCGTCACAATCAACGGTCCTGTGCGTCTCGTATCGGGCTACCACGCTACTTACACCAGGTCATCGATCCACCTTGTAGGAAGGCTTCTGAAGCTACGTGCAGTGGAAACTTTATTAATGGACAATTTTTTTTGTCGTGATGTGTAATTTTTGTACTGACAAAAACAGTACCTTTCTATCTGTATTTGTTCATTTCATTTTTGAGTGTTTGTGTGTGTACATAAGTGAATAAATAAATAAATAACTAGGATTGACTGCTAAACCTAATACTGAAAACTAGGAACGTTTGTATAAAGTAAAAAAAGGAGTTGCTGGCTTTCCGAGCTTTATTGCCAATTTTCTCATCGTTAGAACCGTTTTAAACTTTCAACAATAGTGAAAATATGTATCTAAATGATCCAGATATTTTGAAACTTTGCGCAATACATTTACTCATTAATTTTTATTTATACAGATAGAATAACTTCAGAAATATGAATAATGTCGGTCGTGTATCTTTAAAACTGTAGAGATATTTGCTTGCGGTCGGCAATCCGGATAAGCACAAATCTCTATAACTGAAGTCCGGATGACTGATTCTACACTATACTTTTGTTGACTCTACTGGGCAAACTTGTAAGGGCTTTAGGCTCCGTTTGAGTTCAAAACTAGTCAAGCAGGTAACTCCGAAACTCGAAACAAAAACCAATCATAAACTTCTAGTATTCTTATCAAATACATCTTCTGCTTCCCCAGGTGGCTTCGACGATTGGACTTATCATTTAATCACATTCAGCGTCTTGAGAACTTGAACCACCTGCGTCTACTATGGCTAGATGTATCTTACAATAATATATCAAGCTGTGAGTTCAGTTCGACGACCGGTCTCTGGACGCTCCTGCACCTGGAGTACCTTAACTTGAACGAAAACAATTTGACATCGATGAAAATGTTCTCGTACTGTACCAGGTGAGTGCTGAATGGCGCAAGTAGTGCCGGTACTAATGACTTCGCCGCGGTTCCACCACAATGACCAATTCTGCTGATTCGACCGGTGCGCTAACGAATGAAACAAAGGCTGTACATTACGTTTCAATACTATAGAGACGGGAAACATTGGTTGGAACAGCAATAAATTACCTTCGTCTTTGGCATGATTTATCATGCTCAAGTTTGTATTACATAATATTTTAAATTGAACAGTTCAAATGTTTTCAAACAGTTTTGCAGCTCTACACTTATCTATCAATAAAATTGTTTTTTTTTCTCATGTAGAAATCGCGAAACTGGTTTACGCTTGTTTCGTTCTGACGCAACTAGATGTGGTTTTCTACCTCGAAATGTTTTATTTATTTCACGTATTCAACGCCTCGCTGGCTCATAATATAGTTACGAGAAACCTGAACTACAATAACTCGTGTTAAAGTAGAAAAGATTATGTGCCTTTACAAGGATTTTGGTACGCGTAGGGTTGTGGTATTGTTGGAAAGAGTTACTGCGGCGGGAACGCAAAAGGTAACCGATGAAATACAGGTAGGGTTTACTTAGTAAAAGTCTGACTCTTCTCTTACTTCATCTAAAGCGGGAGAAATAATTCACCAACTCATGATGGAAAAAAGAAGGATTTTTGCGTAATGGAGTGGGCTAATATAAAGACGACCCCAGACCAGTTTATCGCCGCTAGTTTTCTAACCATAATTAAAGCAATTCATGCACAACTAAATCTTCCTGTATATCATATTTGAATCAGAATACAACACAGTTTCGCAGAGTATATTAGCCTATATATTTTCAATGCTCAGAGACGCTCTGTTAGAGAGGAATGGGCCGTAATCTACCACTCGGGCCGAGTGTGAGTTGATGGATGTCACATGTCTTCGATTTTTGGCTCTAAGATTTTGTCTCGATGTTCTGTTGGGAGAGAGGCCCCGTCATAATTCACTGAAATAACCCAGTATTAACGGTTTACAACAAAACCTCTACGGTTTAAAACAAAAAGTCAAAAGTTGCAACCTGCCATCTCCAATCCAAGCTTTGATGGCAGGCATTATTTAACGAGCTAACAATACACCATAATTTAGTTTATCAAGGACTTCTAAATAAAGTGATGGTTGGTCCAGGCTCAGCGAGCTCCACCTCCGCAACAACCGCCTGAGCGTGATGCTGGAGCTGCCGGTGTACATGCGCCAGTTGCGGCGCCTCATCGTGCTGGACTTGCGCGCCAACCCCATCTGTAACGTGGCTGCCTACAAGACTGTCATCATCAACACCTTTCCGATCCTACTCAACTTGGATGCAGCGGATCTGGATCCCGTTGAACAGGTAAAGATTTTTTTTTACAAAAAAATACAATCGACTTCCAAAAGAACACAAAAAGATGTAAAAATATTAAAATTTTGAAGTCGGTGTTTCTCGTTTCTTTATTATTTAGACAGATTTCCAAAATTAAATAGGCATTGAATAGGCTCATAAACTAGTGTGCCTCACCATCAGAGATTGCATCACTGCTTACCATCAAGTGGGATCGCAGTCAAGCACTAGTTTAAATCAATTAAAAAAAAAACAAATTAAAGATATTTGGAAGTAGGTAATATTTTTTATTTTCCACTTTTTTGTTGTGCAGTTCTCGGAATTCTCGGATTATCATTACCTACAATATTATCTACATTCTAATCATTTATAGCCGGAGTGTATCTCAGACCATTTCAATAAGCCCGGACTCTGCTTTTGTAGTGGGAAATTATACAATGACTTCTTCCGTTCGAAGGTAGAGCGGGAGGCGTGTCAGACTTTAACTGACTAAAACTGCACCGGTGTCCCTCAGTTGTCCTTGCGTTCTAAGACCGCGGGTTTCCTTTTTAGAAATTCCCCAGGCCCCAACGGGCATCGGCCCTGCTGGGCCCCTACGGGCATCGGCCCTGCTGGGCCCCTACGGGCATCGGCCCTGCTGGGCCCCTACGGGCATCGGCCCTGCTGGGCCCCTACGGGCATCGGCCCTGCTGGGCCCCTACGGGCATCGGCCCTGCTGGGCCCCTACGGTTTTACTTACTAGGATAGAACGTTTTTATTACGGAAGTCAGGTGCCATCATCAATGCAACTCGATAGCACCATTATAGCCAAAGTGTATCTCGCTAGGATAATTATATTATTTTATTATGGAGTTCCATTGCTTTGATACGTTCCGGCTTTGCATCTGATCCGTTCCGGTATCAGTTCCGGCATGAGATTCGTTTGATCGTACCATTTTAATCAGAACCTAAATCACATAACTATATCAATGGAGTCATCTGTATGTTTGTGTAGTTCCGTTTGACATTTATAAATAGTATTCTTTAACAGTTCCACTTCATCAAGTAATACTTACTGCTTGCTAATCTTGTTGATGAAAATACCAAAATATCATCGATCCCATCACCACAAATAGATTTAGATAAATTGGGACTAATCTGGAAATATACTTTCAGATTAGTCCCAATGGCTGGGTTCCAAACCCGCATGCGTGATTTAATTCGCACATGATTAAGTGATTTCCCGTATGTCTATCTGATATTGAAATATCCAACGGCATGCGATTAAAAGCAAATGTGTCATTGTTATACGAATCATTGGGTTGAAATAAATATTTACCGTTATTAAGTCTATTGGCTAAAAGGATCTTAAGAGGGTCCTTCTCCACTCGCTTATCGTAAACATCGAAAATGGTTTAAGAGCTTGTTACTTCATTTAATGCATTCCAACGCGATGTATGACGAAAAGACAACGCAAAAAAGAGAGATAACACCTGGAAACTCTGTTAGTATTCGGTAATTCCGAGATTTACTCGAAAATTTCACAAAACTTGCTCCAGGAAATAGCTGTTTTTTTTTAAACCCTTAAAAGTTTTTGGAAAAAGTTGTCGTCATTTAGAATCTTAATAAACTTTGCAAGGTCTCTAGAGGATTACTTTTTTGACTTTTTTAATTTTTAGGCAAATTATGAAGTGTCAAAGTTCATACAAAATAGGACATTTTCAGAGGTTTTTACTGGATTAGTTTTACACAAATTTAGAAATTGGCTTCTTTAGAAACCTAGATAATATTCACAAGATACTGTGTTTCCAAAATGAAAAATGTGTAATAACGTCATAATCAGTTATGAGCGGTTGTATAAAAAACAGTGAAAATGTGAGTCATGACGCACCACCTTAATCGCGTTGTATCAATTCATTTCTTCAATTTTCTCCATTTTAATTAGTTGATTTAAAAGATTCAAATTCAATTTAAAGGTACAATAATTTATTTGATCGGTTATCGCCCTTAGGCTTCAGCGTGAGAAATGTTTCAGATATAAAGTGATCTTTAGTCACGTTATTCTCCGAGATAGCCCGTAATGACTTAAATTTTATTAATGGCTTTGATCAGATCTGATTTTTAAATATATGTATTTAGATAGCTTATTTTTATGTGGTATAATAGATTGGCGTACATAAATGAAAAGGTATTGATTGAATCAATAAAGAAGATTTGGCTATCTATTGTACGTTATTTTAAACCCCTAATCATAAAAGTAGGTGAATTTATCCCTACTGGTGACTAGTTGTGCTAACGAACGGTGAGCTTACGTTGACGCTCAAAGTTTGTAATACGGAGGTCACATTAGCGGAGACGGATGCGGGGAAATTTCGTCTAAACCGCGTTCCCACCGCGAGCACGCTGATTACACACGCAACACGCGACCGGACGGCTGAGTCTTTATCCAGCATTGCTGCTCGCGTGGTATTGTTCTGTAATTAAAAGGTAAATAAAACACCGTTATATCTCCGCAAAAAATGTGAAAACGAAGGCGAAGATACGATTTGTTGCGGAACTTCCGCAGTAACGGAAGCGGAAGCGAAGTTCCGTTACAACCCCAGTGGCTAGTTTGTATTGTAAACTCAGCCACAACTATACCGCAGCGTGTAGTGGCAATTGCACTGACGACATAATGCCTACGACGACGGTTGGAAGTCGCCACTCCTCGCCTCCAGTATGCCAGTATGTCGGTACCCAGCAAAAAGGAGGGCGGGGAGTCCTCCTTTTTGCTGAGTACTGAAGAGGCGGGTACCAATCTCCATGATAGGATGGACGGACTACGCTACTCCGATACTCTATTGAGCCGGCTTTTAATACGGACTCTTTTTAAAGTTTTTGCTTATCAATAGCCTTCGCGTCTTTTAATTAACTCTGAAAGGGACGAACTAAGAGAGGTTCGCTCGGCTCGGGTTCATTATCAATATTTAAAAGAAGGCTCTGAATAAACTAGGTGATATTAATTTTTATTTTTTTTACAGTGATGCCTGTACCAAGCTTTTATTAGAACGCTGCATTTAATGGTATTTTGCTAATCTAGCCGGCCAAATCTCAATTTTTCAAACGCAGGCATATATAAAAACAATTTTATAACAAGCAACGAGTAGATTTCAGAAGCGTATTAAGAACCCTAGACTTTTAAACTGTTTATACAACAACCTAAAATGCACGAATATTTATAATGATTTCGTAGTTTATTAAAAGATATTTCGTGCAAATTGACGTAGGTACCTGACATCAATCACACAGTAGTAAGACCAGCGAAGTATTATTCCACGCGCACCTCAATGCGATGTTAGCAAAGTCGAAGGGGCCCAGCGGGGCTGAAGCCTACTGGGACCGTGGGCCGACTTCCAAAAAAGAAACCCACAGTCCTAGAACACAAAGCAACTAAGGAACAGAAGTGTGATTTTAGTCAGAAAAAGTCTTACACACCCTCCCTCTCCGCCCTAGTGCGGAAGAACTCATTAGATGATTTCTCAACTCAAAAAAAAAATAGAAAGACCAGCCGACGAGCCAACCTACTTCGCATTCACAGACTTTCAACTTCCATACTTCCAGCGCACTCTAATGATGGAAACAAAACCGGACATAACCATGCACACAACCCGCAAGCTACTGCGGTTGATCTACATCGAACAACTATCGAAGGCGCGGGTCTCGGCTTACATACCCCCGGCCGATACGACTGACGTACCTATGGTAGTACTGGTGGGCCATGAGGGCGCCGGCAAAGGTAAACACTAACTATGCACACAACCCGCAAGCTACTGCGGTTGATCTACATCGAGCAACTGTCGAAGGCGCGGGTCTCGGCTTACATACCGCCGGCCGATACGACTGACGTACCTATGGTAGTACTGGTGGGCCATGAGGGCGCCGGCTAAGGTAAACACTAACTATTCTATTCTATTCTATTCCACAGCTATCACACAATGCCGTCTAGTTCCAAGCTAAGCAGAGCTTGTGTTATGGGTATTAGACAACTGATAAACGTACTTATACATTTCTAAATACATACATATTATAGATAAATTACACCCAGACAGAGAACAAATGATCATGCTCATCACATAAAATTTGTCCTGAGTGGGAATCGAACCCACGACCTCCGGCATAGCAGTCAGGGCCACTAACCACTAGACCAACAGGCCAGTCAAACTATGCACACAACCCGCAAGCTACTGCGGTTGATCTACATCGAGCAACTGTCGAAGGCGCGGGTCTCGGCTTACATACCGCCGGCCGATACGACTGACGTACCTATAGTAGTACTGGTGGGCCATGAGGGCGCCGGCAAAGGTAAACACTAACTATGCACACACCCCGCGAGCTACTGCGGTTGATCTACATCGAGCAACTGTCGAAGGCGCGGGTCTCGACTTACATACCCCCGGCCGATACGACTGACGTACCTATAGTAGTACTGGTGGGCCATGAGGGCGCCGGCAAAGGTAAACACTAACTATGCACACACCCCGCGAGCTACTGCGGTTGATCTACATCGAGCAACTGTCGAAGGCGCGGGTCTCGACTTACATACCCCCGGCCGATACGACTGATGTACCCGTGGCGTCATGAAGTGCGACATGCAATTGGACGTGCAGTGTGGAGGGGACTTGATCTGCCCATCAATATCGGTTGCAGCCTTTTGGTCATTTCATCTTTCCTAGCTAAGTTCACAAAAAACTCTAGTAAGTACCTAGCCTGCGTTAGTATCCTTACTAACTTAGAGTGCAAACCTTTTTTTTATTTAGAAGACAAATACATGAGTTCTTTTTTACCGGCTTATTCTGTATGAGGTCTAAGATGAGTCTAGAAATTTTACCTGCCTCAATCTATTTGACTCTACTTGAAGATATTTGCCTGAGTAATTTCAATTCTAACTTAGGTGACAGTGGGAAGGGTACAATGCTCAAAGAACAGATGGTCATGGATACCAAAGGTTCTGAAATAGTGGCTGCGTACAAGAAGACGCAACTTTGAGGTGGGCCGATGACCACGTGAGGATCACGGGAAGCAACACGAACAGGAACGGTCATTGTGGTGACATATAGGGAAGGCCTAAGTCCAGCAGTGGACATCGTTTGGCTGAAATAATGGTAGGAATGAAACTATTACAGATTAACTAGCATTGACATCAGCAAGGCGGACTTAAAAAATGCACCAAAATCCCTATATAATACATAAACAGATCTGTAGTTTACTGCTGAGTCATAGCTGAAGAGAGTCCTTGGAAACACGAACAGAACGAATTTTTGACGAATAACTAATCGATATTATTGATTACATTAACTTAATGACGGGCCTGAAATAGAACCGTGCTTATTTTATCATCATACAATAGGTTATCAGCCTATGTCAATTTAGCCAACATCGACCACGCTAATAAGCTCATAGGCTCCTTCTTAGGGTATATTTGCTTTCATATTATATTACAGGAACGTTGTCCCGCCGACTCGCTAAAGAGTGCAGCTCAAACATACAACTCGCGCGACAACACACGACCGCTACGTTCCACTTTGCAGACCACTACAAAGAACTAACTCGACAGAAGTTCGATGATATGCTGCTTGCTGGCGACTTCCTTACTTACTCTGAACTGGACGGAGAGTCATATGGACTATGTATACTTATTCTACTTTGTAGTTTGCGGTGCTAATAAGTAGCTGTCCAGCGAACAAATCATTTTTGAAACGACTATTCAATCACGTAGCGCATAGCCCGTAACACAGAGACTGTAACGCATTACCCCTAACGTATAGCAAGTAGCGCAAAGCCCGTAGCATATTGCTCGTAGTGCATAGCTCTTAGTGCAGAGGTTGTAACGCATTGCCCCCTAGCGCATAGCCCGAAGTGCAAAGCCCGTAGCACATAGCCCGTAGCGTAGAGCCCGAAGCGCATAATATCATACTATACTTAGAATTCATACAATAAATAATTTAATATTTTTCCAGTAAAATACTTTACAAACATTACTAATAACCACCAAAACTCCTAGATACGTTTTTTTTACCGAACCTCACACACCTGTAGGCTCTACTGCAAAATGTATCATGTTTGCATTCCAGAAAATCATAAACTCCAGGGCTCAACTGAATAAGCTTGAACATGGGTCGAAGTAAGCCACAAAATTGGGCAAGGTTGCCACTGGCGTATGTTTTATGCCCGGGATACACAGACTATTTTGTGACATTAGGACAGGAAGCTTTGCTGTCCAGGCTTGAAACGTGCTCTTGCTGTTTATATACTAAATTACCTAAACGCTTGTGGAGTACCTATCTTATTGTATGTATGTACTAGCTTCTGCCAGCGGCTTCATCCGCGTGAAAAGGAACCTTGTGCGAAATTTCACGCTTTTAGTCCTAGTATTCTCGGCTGCGCGTTGATATCTGTCTATAATATTTGCTTCGCAAAAGCGCGCGTTTTGCAATTGGAACTGCAACAAGTTAAAAAAATAGAAGCCTATCCTATGAAATTATCTTAGCTTTAGACGCTAGCTTACTAGTACTAGCGGTCTGACTGGCTTACTAGCTGTCTGACTAGCTTATTAGCTGTCTAAGTTGCTTACTAACTTTTTAAGTAACTTACTGTTTGACTAGCGATCTGAATAGCTGTCCGACTAGCTGTCTGACTAGCTGATTGACTAGATGTCTGACTAGCTGTCTGACTAGCTGTCTGACTAGCTGTCTGACTAGCTGATTGACTAGATGTCTGACTAGCTGTCTGACTAGCTGTCTGACTAGCTGTCTGACTAGCTGTCTGACTAGTTGTCTGACTAGCTGTCTGACTAGCTGTCTGACTAGCTGTCTGACTAGCTGTCTGACTAGCTGTCTGACTAGCTGTCTGACTAGCTGATTGACTAACTGTCTGACTAGCTGTCTGACTAGCTGTCTGACTAGCTGTTTGATTTGCTTACTAACTATCTGACTAGTTTATTAACTGTCTGACTACTCTACTAGCCGTCTGACTGGCTTACTAGCTATCTGACTGGCGTGCTAACTAGCTTTCAGACTCGCTTACTAACTGTCTGACTGCTTTACTAGCTATCAGACTCGCTTACTAGTTGTCTAACTAGCTAGTTACTAGCCCATAAACGCAGCCAGTTCTGTATTCGCAAAGTCAGTTACTAGCTTGTTAGTTTACTAACACTATCTTACTAACTTGGCATGAGAAGCTAACCTCGTGTATCCCGGGCATTACGTAAATACTTTTATTCCGTAGGTCGCGAGGAAGCCTTCGTAACTGAAGGAAAAGTGAAGGTCGTGTGTCTGGATTTACCCGCAGCCTTGATGCTCAAATTACGTGGTTACCGGCCATACTTGATTCTAGCAACGCGCATTGATATAGAAGCCCTGACGAAGATACAGGAGATTCGGAAAGCGTATGAATACATTTTTCACACGTAGCTTTAGTTATTGTCACGTATTGTAAAGGCTATATTTCATCGGGACACTATAGCGGCACGACCAGTTGCGTCGCCATGGTATCCAGGTGAAATTTAACCCTAAGCTACCAAATTAGACACCATACAGACACCAGAGTTGCCACACGTCCGAGCTAGTCGCGTCAGCACATTGTTGCGCAACCAAACGGACATACATTTTGTTGGCAGTGGCGACTGGTCACGCTGCTATGGTGTACCGGTGAAATGTAGCCCTAAGAGTACAGAAGTTACGGCCAGTAACGTTTAACTAGTAGATAGTTTGAGTAACTAGTAGATAGCTTAATTAACTAGTAGATGCAACTATTACAATTTGAACTGTAAAAGTGTTTTTTTAAACCTATTTGCAAAAATAAATATCATTTATCGAGGTCGACCAAGGAAGAGGTGGCGAGACGACCTGGATTCCTACCGTGGGGACTGGTTCGAGGTGGCTCGGGAAAAGAATGCCTGGAGGAATTTGGGGGAGGCCTTTGCCCAGCAGTGGGACAGCACAGGCTAATATAAAAAAAAAAAAAAAAATTACTGGCATAATGGCAAACTGCTTGCAAACTTATGAAGGTGTTTTATTAGACATCTACCAACCAACCCTCGGGCTGTAAGTAAATAAAATAAAAAGTGGGTATTCTGTGGTGTTCTGCTAGCAAATTAACCCTTCAGATACCGTCAATTAGAGACACAATAGTAAGACAATAGATGCGCGGCCACCAGTGGTCGCTTGGGGATTCATGAATTAAAATTATTTATTTCATTTAAAATACAGAATTATAGATACCACACGTAGATAAACAGTGCGATTCGCACTGTTTACAAGTCCGTGATAAAACCTGCCATGCTGTATACATCAGAATGTTGGGCTGTGAAAAAGACTAAAAAAAAGGTTACATGTAGTGGAGATGAGAATGTTGAGATGACTTTGTGGAGTTGAAAATAGATACTGTGAGAAACGAGTACATTAGAGGAAGTTTGAAAGTGGCGCCCGTGATGAAAAGTTGTATGAGAATCGTTTACCTTGATATGGTCATGTGTATGGGAGGGATGAAACGCATGTTATTAAAAGAGTTAAGAATATACGTATGGATGCATGGACAAAGAGAGGCCAAGGAAAATGTGGATGGATTGTGTGCGAGTGATATGAAAGAAAAGAAAACGATGATAGCGTGTTGTGCCGATTCTAAGTAATGTGGGGGCAGAAAGATGATGTCGAGATAAATAGTGTTATTCGGCATTTGTAGCTCCGTATATCTCTCTCTCTCTCTCTCTCTCTCTCTCTCTCTCTCTCTCTCTCTCTCTCTCTCTCTCTCTCTCTCTCTCAGCGGAATCATGACATAGTTCCCTATTGTTTGTTTTCTAGACACCGCATAAAGTGTAACCGGGACCGCTGGTTCCTGGAGGGGCCTACAGAGCACACGACGCTGCAGGTCATGCTGTCCGGCCGAATCATCATCACCGGCATTATAAACGAAATTATTATGGTAATGCGTTAACATTAAACCTATTTATTCTCCTACAAGGTGGACCGATGACCTGGTAAGGGTTGCAGAAATCCGATGGACGCGAGACGCACAGGACCGTTCATTGTGGCAACACTTGGGGGAGGCCTATGTTCAACAGTGGACGTCTTTTGGCTGAAATGATGATGATGATGATTCTATTATTAATATACTATCTATTACGGCCTGTTCACGACTTCGGTCTAAGTAGCAAGTGGCGCGGCGAGCGGGACGGCATCGTTACCGCGCGCGTTTTCGCTATGAGCGGCGTCTCGTGGCATGCTTCAAACTTTTTCACACATTTGATCTTACCGCTCGCCGCCTCGTGCACGGCAAAGTCGTGAACGCTTTTATGGTTAAACTTCAGAACCAATTTTGATGAAAGGCACGTAGTATGCTTGATCCCCAAAGAAGGACATAGACTATTTTTTATCTTTGACTTTATGTCCGTAATATCTGACATTCACGGAGACGAAGTCGCGGAAAAAAGCTAGTCTTCTAAATAGGTATATAAAAATGAATTTGTAGCGACATCTATATCGCCACACATGAACTAAAATTCAAAATCCTGCATCGCAGTATGAGAGTTCTTCGATCGATAAGAACATAACAACAGTCGGAAATCAATCACCACACCTGACACAAAACCCGTCTGCACCGCTTTTGCAGCAGGTGTCTGTAGGGCTATAATATCCTACATAGTCCGCAGTCGATGAACTGGATTCCAAAAATACCACTGCTGTACTCACGTTCGGAGCTGGTCGATGGATCCTCCTTTTTTTTCAAGAGGGGTATGTGAGACTTTACACCCTGTAACGCATACTGTCTAAAAATCCCTATTTCCCTTGGTCACGCCATAACTTGAAAACGACTTTACCGATTTCATTCACCTTTATTTTTTAAGTTTTCTTATACTTTGTAGAAGGTTCTTAAAATTAAGAAAATTGCGCATTAAATTTTACCTTCACTTCTTTTACAGTTTTATAGCTAAGACAATAAATTATCTCAGTTAAAGGTACAGGGAACTTATAAGGTGGAAATGTGTCACTAAGTGTTGCAAATTCGGTTTTTTTTTCTTTGAAATATAATACTCGTAGCTTATAAAATATTTCAATTCAGTAATTCATTACCTACTTCAGTTCAGTAGGTAATTGAATTGAAGTATTTATATGTATTTTATTTTACATATGCCTACATGGGTACATATAAAACGTTAAGCTAGTGCACAGTTTCAATTGGTAATTTCCTACGGAGAAGAATCGACAGGAAGCTGCGGAATCTGTTGTACACAAAGAAAAAAAACAATAATTCCAATTTACAACGTTAATGGATTAGGCTTCACATTAAACAAATAAAAATTTTTCATTCGTTTTTTTTTTCATTACTTATCTACATTGTGCTCACATAATAGAAGCGAGAAGACGTACCTACGTTATGTATTATACTTATGTATTATATGATTTAAAAAAGGATTTTCTTGGACATTCTTCCCCAAAAAGATATACGTTTTGAAACGTCCAATTTAGCTTCGCTTTTTTTTTAGTGACCGACATTTTGACAATATAGAAGTCTATGAAATAAAAGTTTTTGATTTCATTAACTCATATGCTGTCGCAAAAATTCTTGCACACCCTCAATACATTAAGTTGTTTGGTATCGTATAACAGAATTTTATCCAAGAGATAGAACACGTCTTTTTTTAAGTGGGAAATCATCCAATGACATCTCCCCTTGGACTGAACGGGAGGGCGTGTCTGACTTTTACTGACTAAAACCCACTCCTAGTTTCTTGGTTGCCTTTCATTCGAGAGCCGGGTTTTCCTTTCAGAAGCGAACCCATAGCCCCAGTAGGCTTCGACCCTGCTGATCCCCTATGGTTTTGCTGACATCTCTTGAATATGCGCGTGGAACAGTACGCGCCGTCGACGACTTGGGCTCGGTCCGGACGGTTACCGGTCGGTTGGACGGCAAGCTTCCCATAGCTCGCAAGCCCACGCCTGCGGTGGCCGGTAATTGGGATCGGGATCCCGGCGACTGGGGTACGAGGGCCGTTACCTCACCCGTGCGGCTGCCTCCTTTGCTAGCATTACTGCTTTGCAGAAAGAGGCGACCGCCTGCCACTCCTCCCGAGAAATCGCTTTCACGAGGACACGGCGGTGCTCCGTCCAAGCAGGGAAGACCTCCATCGTAGAGCCAACCGTATCCTCCGGGACCTATAGTCTCTTTAGTTGCTCTTTACTTTCCAAGGCCACATTTTATCTTTCGAAGAATCTACCCACTAACTGCTGCCAGCAGCTTCGCCCGCGTGATAGTAGAAAATTACCGCAAGGGAACATACTCCCAGGACAATAGTTTCCTATGTCCTATTTCAGGACGTGGTCTATCCGTGTGAGCCTGAAGAAGTAACAAACATATACTTACAAACGTTCGCCTTTATAAATAGTGTGAGAAATAGTTAATTTAATCAATATTTCAGAGCATGCCAGACGGAAACGGGAAAAGCGAATTTACAATGGAATCAGAATGTTCGCTCATGTTGGACAGCGACATCCGCCAGGCATTGAAAGAAACCAGACGCTACAACATACTAGCCCTCTTGAATTCAGTACGTCATCTTACTCTTTTAACCTGATGAACTATAAGCCTTAAAATTTAGGTGTGATCTCTATAGCCTTAGATGGCCACTAAGAAAGTATAAATATTGCTGGTACCTAAATACGATATATATCGTTTATGATGTCTCACGTAGGTATACCATATATATCTTATATCAATGTTATTAAGAAATCTCGGAAACTATAACACCCACAAACTTATTTGTCTGGTAGGTTCCTTATAGGGTGTAGACATCCGCTAAGAACAGATTTTCCTAAATTCACCCCCTAAGGGAATGAAATGGGGGTCCAAAGTTTGTATGGAGAAGCTAGTTTCGTAAACGGGTAATGTTAGTTTTTAACTTGATTATTACAAGACGCCAGTTACGAGTTTTTTTGTGTAGACCAGTCTTTCCCAAAGTGGGCGATAACGCCTCCTTGTGGGCGCTGCAGGTCTCAAGGGGGGCGGGAAGAGACCCAGAAAGAAAATGGAGGCGTTGTGTAGAGGGGGATAATCTGTTTTAATACTATAAAGTTGCGTTTCAATAATCATTCTTATTGGCAGGTGGAGCCCGTAAGAGTTAACTTGAGACCTAAGCGCTGTTGTATGTTACCTACTGCGCTCAGGTTTCAAGTTGCGGGTTATAGTAAAAGTTTCGTTTAGAATTCTCCGTTAATATACATAATATACATATCTAGGTCACAATAATTAATTAATTTAATTTGAAGTTATAGTGGTTTTTAAATAGGTGAAAAAATGGGGGCGCTAAAAAAATATTTATTCTCAAAGTGGGCAGTAGACAAAATAAGTTTGGGAACCACTGGTGTAGACTGACGATGTATGGTAGGAACTGAATTGGACTTATTTAAACTCTTGGTATTGTGTTAACCTTGATCGACCGACCTCTTTGCCCAACGAAAAAATAAAATCCCCAGTATCATTAACTAAGTCACGAACACCATTTCAATGTTAAAGGGGTGTCCAGACGGTTGCAAACCAATGTCCCAACAAAAGTGACCTTGCTAATTTCAATCCATGTAGACAGCAGTTGAAAACCATGACCTCTAACTTCCTTGGCTTCTAAACGCGTGGCGTGTGATTTACATCCATATTGCCGCAACACAGACCGAACATGTAAACCAAGGTTACCTTGGTTGGAACGCTTTTTTGCAACCATCTGGTCGCCTTTTTAACATTGGAATGGTGTTCTTGACTAAGTTAATGACCACAGGGGTCGATCAAGGTCAACACGTCAACACAATACCAAGAGTTTCAAGGAGACAAATTCAGTTCCCATCATGCATCGACAGTCTATACAAAAAATCATACTTGAACAACTTAGTAAAGTTAAGCCAATGTTATTCTGTTATTTAGAGCGCCTCTTCTCTTGACGAGGTAATTAATAAGCACGCGCAAGATATGGAAGAACGAAGTCTGTACTCCTTGTTCAAGGGGTCACAGTGTACTGCTGAAATTGCGAGCGATGTCGGACAGCAACAAGCTAGGTAATAACGAATTCGCCTCTAACAAATAAACTAGATAAGTTTTTCTTAAGCCTCAATAGTTTCCACCAATATGGTATTGTCTTTAGGCGTACTAGCATAGCTCTTACAGGGATAATCGTCGGTGGTTACAACGTCGCACGAAAATTATCTAAGGGGCCTCTAAGTGCTATCTTCGGCTCCTCGTATGCTTTCCAAATGTCCAGGAAGGACCCTGTGGTCCTGAGATACATGACATTTATTATTTAGGTACTCAATATCTATAAACTGCCTATGTCATCGTCCTTCATTCATTATTTTCGGAGCAGTAGTCTAGTGGATTCTAATACAAAATTGCAATTCGTGATTATTTTCAGTTACACAGTCACAGTCAAGCACTAGTTTATATCAAACTAGATTTTTTTGCGGGAATCCGATGGATGCGTGACGCACAGGACCAGTCGTTGTGGCGACGCTTGGGGGAGATTTATGTCCAGCTGTGGACATCTTTTGGCTAATATGATCATGATGATGAGATTTTGCTCGTGGCTTCTCCGCGCTATATCACACGGAATAAAATTTTAGCAATCGGACCAGTTAAGATAACAGCCTTGAGTGCAGTGCGGGCCGCAGCGACGAAATCGAAATAAGTATGTGTGGATTAACAATCCAATGTACCTATACATTGGATTATTCTCTCGACTCGTCGCTGCGGCCAGCGCTGCGCTCAAGGCTGTTTTCTTAGAGAATAGCACCACAGTACTTTCAGAGATTAGGTACATCCTACAAACAAAAAATTAAATAACAAGCTTTACTTCTTTACAACATTAGTGTAGATAAAAAACAAGGTTCCTAACCATAAAATTATGTTGACGTGGACTTTTGAATTACAGAGACCATCGGAACTCGAGACATACGGATAAGCATTCTAACCTTTCTCAACGTAAGTACCGCTTTAGGTATACTTAACTGTTGTCGTACCCCCTTGGCGTTTCATGAAAATCCTATCCGTCCACACGAGCGCACGACTCGTACTAAGGCGGTGTTCGCAACGATCGCGAATGCTCACTGTGAGCACATACGTCCACACAGCCCGAGGCATACGAGACAAACCATTTGCGACGCACGCCTCGCGATGTCTGTACGCGGCTTTACATAACGCGTACTGCATTTTTAGCCGACTTCTAAAAAAGGAGGAGGTTCTCAATTCGGATGTTTGTATGTTTTTTTTTATGTTTATTCGCGCATAACTTTGTCGCTTGCCAACCGATTTTTAACCGACTTCTAAAAAAGGGGGAGGTTCTCAGTTCGGATGTTTGTATGTTTTTTTTTATGTTTGTTCGCGCATAACTTTGTCGCTTGCCAACCGATTTGAAAAATTATTTCTTTGTTAGAAAGGGTATACTTCCCAAATGGTTCCATAGTCACCAAGTTGGGATCTGATGATGGAATCTTGGCGAAATCGAGGGAATTCCTCAAATTCAATTCATTTTCTAGTGAAGTCGGTTATCTTTTTTTATGAAAAGGTTTTTCAGCGAGATATGAGCGATTTTGTATTATGTTATGAGCGACGTAGGTAGATATAGCTTGTTGCCAGTGATTACATATGGTGCCGAAACGTGGTCGCTCACAATGAGCCTCATCAGAAGGCTCAAAGTCACCCAAAGGACAATGGAAAGGGCTATGCTCGGAGTTTCCTTGCGTGATCGAATCAGAAATGAAGATATCCGCAGGAGAACCAAGGTTGCCGACATAGCACAAAGAATCGCCAAACTTAAGTGGCAATGGGCAGGGCACATTGCTTGCAGAACAGATGGCCTTTGAGGATGAAAGGTTCTGTAGTGGCGACCTCGTACTGGAAGACGCATCGTCCGAAGGCCTCCTACAAGGTGGACCGATGACCTGTTGAAGGTTGCGGGTATCCGATTGATGCGAGACGCACAGGATCGATCATTGTGGCGACACTTGGGGGAGGCCTGTGTCCAACAGTGGACGTCTGTCGGCTGAAATGATGAGGTAGATATAGCTTGATTATAAAATAAATTTTAAATGCAAAACCCTTAGGACCTGGAAAAGTGAGCTCGAAGACGACCGCCAACTCCAAGTCCGTTACTTTCACTAACAAAGGCCAAGGTGACGAGGAGCAAGACCTCTCAGGGATGATGGTTGATCCTGAAAAAAACCGTAAGTATTCCACTGAAACCTGCAGACTTTCTTTTACTCGTTTCAACGCGAACATACATAAGTATAAGTACCTACTAATAGGTCATACCCATACAAATACCTACAACAGATGAAAGAAATTAGAATGGCCTTGTGGGCGGGGCAGGCGTGCGACAAAGTAGGGCAATGCTCATAGTTCAACTACCAATAGCTAACGTGCGACCTAAGTATGCGTGGTATGTTAGTTGTGTAATGCCCGTTCGTATTGGTTTATTGCCGGTAGTGGAGTTAAAGGGTGTGAAACAAGCGGCGACACTCGTTGTAGCAATCGGAAAGCATTTCTTTTCTAACCTCTTTCATCTTTTCTCTGGTCATACCTATATGAGTGTCTGTAAGTGGTCAAACCGTGGTCATCTTATAACCCAAAAAGGAGGATTATAATGGAGCTCACTGCCAAGCGTAGGCTGCGCGTAAAAGTAGATCATACTAACCTACCTACCATGATTTATACCATGTAATGATGTAGGTATAACCTATACTTACCATGCGAAGATGATGCACATCCCTAGTGCTTTCGGTTCGTGTCAGTTCCTCCAACATGCTGAAAGCATTTGGAAAGAGGTTTGATTGTAAGACATGAACCATTAGCTTGGCTGTATACGGCTAAGATATGATTTTATACCTATACTAGCTTCTAACCGTGTTCGTACGCGGATCCTTTTGCTTATGCCAGCGACAACGGGGTCGGCAACATCGAAGATCTGAAACGTCTGATGTCGAAGTCGAAGAGCCCGGGGACGGGAAAACAACGTGATGCGCGAGACGATTCGAGACGTTCCAGATCTCTCCCTACCACTTACGCGCGTGATAGTATGCACACACTTCAGACATGGTGCCAATGTCTCCGTGTTCGATGTAGTTAATAAATGGGTTATAGGAAAACGCGCTTCTGTCTTTATTCCCAAGTGTTCCCATAGCGCGATCTAACTTGACGCCAACGCCATCTAGTTAGAAAACGGAAACTATATATTATTTACCCAAATATTATAGTATCTTAGCCGTGTGCAGTGCCCCTTAGTGAACTCCACTGCGGGTGATGTAGCCTACGACAAAACTTATTATTTGCGGTTAGTCTAGTATTCGAACCGCAAAATTAAGTTTGTTTTTTTTTTGGACTCGCACCCTGGTTCAATTTCGGAATGGAGTCTCTTAAGATTTATCCGAATCACAAAAAAATCAATGTTGGACCCACCCGTCCTTTCCCTGTGACGCTAGAAGTCGAGATCCTTACCACCCTGTAGGTAAGGATCTCGACTTCTAGCGTTCGACTTCTAACCTAACTTAACCTGATTTATCCTAATTTACATAAACTTTACCGACAGCCGAGCCGGAGTCGCAGCTCAAGTCAATCAGCACGAAGATGCCCCGGCCGGCCGCTGGGTGGCAGACGCGCCTGGGGTCGCATATCTCCCTGGACGACTCTGATCTCTGGCTCGCCTTCCTGACAGAAGCTGGATACTTGGTTAATAGCGACACCGATGCATTTAAGTGTAAAATTTTATCATTTTTAGTAGTTTTCTTACCTAAGTTACCAATTCTGCTGCCAAAGATCGGGCGAATAAAACGAAATGTAGATGATAACGATGTGAATCTGTAAGCACCAAGTTTTTTGTATTATAATAAAAAAAAAACATCAAGAATTATCTTGGTTTTCAAGATTTATCGTCGCTCAGTCATCATTTTTTTTCAATAAACCACTTTTTTTTTTATTATGCTCATTTCTTTAGATTTCACACGTCTAGTAGCAAATAGCGTAATTCCTATGCGGTATTTATTAAGAAAATCATGTTTTCAATACGCTTACTTGAAAACCTGCTCTTATCCCTATCTGTTTTGGGCACGCAATTAATTTTAATTTAATTCATGAATCCCCAAGCAACCACCGGTGGCCGCGCATCTATTGTCTTACTATTGTGTCTCTAATTGACGGTATCTGAAGGGTTAATCATTTAATTTTTTTCGTAATAGTGCGGGAAAGTGCGCACGCTAGCCCCGCCTCAATTTATTACATTTATGGTATCAGGCTGGGCGCTAAGCAACCCCAATGAGGCGCGCGTCAATCCCCTTTTAATCATATCTTCGTAAGTGTATTGAAAAACGTCGTTTGATACACGTGGAAATTTGTCACTGCAGCCCTCGGATCCATATCCATAACACCCTCGCTTACGGCTCGTGCGAATTCCGCCTCGATCGCGAAGACAAACTTTCTTGACTTTTATCAAAACGTACCTACCTACTATTAATTTTTAAATCTATTTATAGCGGAAAGCGTCGCAGCGCACCGATCTATGAAACTTGAGGATGATATTATTCGTCAAATAAATAATTCGGTAATAATTATTCCTACTTCCTTCTAATATACATACGTACTAATAATATAAATGTGTAACTATCCCACCAATTCACCAACCCGCACTGGGCCCGCGTGGTGGATTACGGCCCATTCCCTCTCCTAGAGAGGAGGCCTGAGGTTCAGCAGTAGGAATATTAAAAAGGCTGATGATGATGATGATGATGATTGAAGTAAGCAACTATCTGTAACTCTTTCACGGTAAAACTACTGAAACAATTTTTGTGAAATTGGTAACTAATAAGGCTTGGACTCCCCATGACACCACCACGTTGATGCCAATTGTGATACGAACGAAGGCACCGGATGTAAAATAAATACATTCATCACGTCATGCATGGTTATGATAGCTAGCTTGGCACTATTGCTGTTATGGACATAACACCTTCGGCCATAAGCAACCAAACATCATCTCCTCTGTCTTATTCAGATTAAAATAGTAAGTAGTGCTACGTGCGTGCTTGCGGGACTGTCCGGTAACCGTCCGAACCAATCCCAAGTCGTCGAAGGCGCGTAGTTTTACACGTGCGCTCAAGGAGTTGTCAGCAACCGTTGGGCCCAACAGGGTCAAAGCCTACTGGGGCCATGGGTAATGCGAAAGAGATCCCCGGGGCCTGAAAAGTCTGACGCCCCGCTCCGCCCAAGAGCGGAAGATATCATTTAGATGATTTTCCCACCTAAAATAAATAAATAAAATATAGAACCACATAAGTCAATATTCTTTTCTAAATTATTTGGGGCATTGTACAAATATAACAAATGTTTCCAATAGAAACTTGAATTTTATGTACCTACAATATGTAATCATATCACTTTGTTTTAGCAATATTCAACAACCTCTCATATGGCATTGGGCTTAAGAGACCCATATGAACATATACACCGGCATTGCCCTGGATTATTTTGGGACACGGTAAATACATTTTCTTTCATTTAATTTTCTTAGTAAAGGCCATCGCAAACGATGAATAAACAAACATTTATAGTATTTAACAACATTATAATATCGCCAGCCATTCATATATTTGATACTGGTATTGTTTTATAGTCCCCGTAACTTATCTTTTTCTTCTTCTTGTGTCGATTTGACTGGAATTTGGTCCAACAATATTTAGCCTGGACGGCTCTGTCGTTGGCTTCGTTTAAGTCCTGAATGGTGCAGGTAGTTGTGCATGCAATCCTTTACCAAATGCAAATACAGTGCCAGTGTGGAGCTCCTTCACAGTATATGTGTCACCTAATTTCCTTTCCCGTAACTTATGATACATACTGAACACATATAGGTTTAGGTTAGTACTAGATGTCGCCCGCGTCTTATGTTAGATACTGCTCCGGTCGTATTGGTCTTAGTGATGTTTTATAGCCTTCCACGATAATGGGCTATCCAACACCAAATGATTTTTTAAATTCCAGCCAGTAGTTTTCGGGATTAGCGCGTTCAAACGAAGTATACTTTTGTATTAGTAATATTGCCAACTTATTATAGGTAAATAAGCCTTCTTTAAACTGATTGTGCATGTGCAAGAAATGAAAAGATTTTATATATTAAGATATCAGGTAGATATAGCGACCCTAAGAACGCCTAAGTTTCAGAATCACAGTAATTTAATTATTTTATTGGCAGGTGACCATGGATGATCCTGAAGAAGCATTTATAACTGTACGCAGAATTATTCGGAATATAGTGAACTCCCAAAAGAACTTGAAACCAATGTTTGACATAGACTTTGCACATTTAAGCGACTACCCAACAGTTGAGAAGAAACTTAACAAAATTCGTAAACAAATAGCACCACAACAACTCTTCTATTAATCTAATAAAATAAATAGTTATGAAAAAGTGTTTTATTTTAGTACATAAGTAAATTATAGTATCATACAATCAATAGATAAAACTGTGAGACTGGATTCATTTATTACCACTTTACTATAGCCTTAACTTGTAATACCTAGTACAAAAGTCTCACATGACGATCACTTGAACACCATGGTGTCGAGCATCGCTCCCAGACCCTGCACTATGTTGTTGGACATCAGGACATCTACTTTCTCCTCTAAATGCCTCTTGGGATCCTGTTTGCCTACATTCTTAATGGCTAGCTGTTCCGGGGTCATTTTCTCTTCATCTTCTAATGCCTTATTGTAATTTTTAGCTAAGTCCAACATATCTGTAACTGTAGTCTCATTAATAGAACAGTGCTCCTTATAGTCTGATAAGGTGAGTCCATCCATCCAGGACTTTTTGTGAAGGTTCAGCAACATTTTCTGCTCCAATTCATTCTTCCTGTAGTTTATGCTGATGGAGTAGTAGTGACGATTCAGTCCATGGATTAGGGCCTGTACAGATGGCTTCTGAAGGTGACCCAAATTTGATGTTGTTTGCCTTGGCTCCTGTCCTAGCACCATCATGTTAGGGTTAATGAGACGGAACGCATCAATCACTACCTTGCCTTTCACTGACTGGATAGGGTCCACGACCACAGCAACTGCCCTCTCTGACAACGCTTCGAATGACTGCTGAGTGTTAATGTCCACACCAGATAACCAACAACCAAAACCAGGATGGGAGTGATACCTGAAAGTAATTAATAATAAATAATGAGTAGAGCTCTCATAGATAAACACAAACTATTTATAGACCTGCTTCAGCTTTGCTTGGTTATTATCTATATATATAAAAATCAATGCCACTTTTCGTTGTTATTTTATAACTCAAGAACGGGCTCACCTATCCAAACCAAATTTTTAGGCTTTGTTCGGACTATTTAGTAGATGGTTTATGTGAAGTTTGGTAGGGTAGAATAGGGTATAGTAGGGTAGAGTAGGGTAGAGTAGGGTAGAGTAGGGTAGAGTAGGGTAGAGTAGGGTAGAGTAGGGTAGAGTAGGGTAGAGTAGGGTAGAGTAGGGTAGAGTAGGGTAGAGTAGGGTAGAGTAGGGTAGAGTAGGGTAGAGTAGGGTAGAGTAGGGTAGAGTAGGGTAGAGTAGGGTAGAGTAGGGTAGAGTAGGGTAGAGTAGGGTAGAGTAGGGTAGAGTAGGGTAGAGTAGGGTAGAGTAGGGTAGAGTAGGGTAGAGTAGGGTAGAGTAGGGTAGAGTAGGGTAGAGTAGGGTAGAGTAGGGTAGAGTAGGGTAGAGTAGGGTAGAGTAGGGTAGAGTAGAGTAGTGTAGAGTAGTGTAGGGTATAGTAGGGTAGAGTAGAGTAGAGCAGGGTAGAGTAGGGAAGAGCGGGAGCGAAGCCGTGCGGGCAAAAGCTAGTAACTTATAAAATATCAAGATTTCATAATTTATTGGCATCTTCATTTTAATTTATAAAATACATATTTTAGACATACTGCCTATCAAACTATGTGATTTAGACAAGCAGCATACTAAAAAAAATACTAAAATTGGTAGCCTTTTATTAAAGGAAGTCTTTTGTTAACAGAAATAGTATTGTTTGATAATAAAGAATTTATGTTAAATTGATTTATCATTTTTCCATACAAAATTTATGAGAAAAGTCGTTGGTAAGTCGCTCTAGTACTCAAACCATAAATGGTCCCATAGACTTTGCTCCCTACACGAAATCGGATCAATAAGCATTTTTTTGAAAATTTTAACTTTTTTTTTTTTTTTCTAAAATCTGTAAATGTAGTTCAGAATATCTTAAAAAGTTATGGATTGTCCTCCAGGTACTTTATGTTACCTGCCCTTACTGCCCCATCTTCAAAACCAAAAACAACAAATCCAACCCATAGCTTGGCTTGGCAAAACAAAAAAAAAATATACAACTAAAACTAGTAGTCTTAAAACACCTTTTGTTACTGCCTACTCTATTGAATACCATGGCATCATAGTTTTTGTAATGAAACTAAGAAATCTTTATGGAAAAGATAGCATACAAAAGTATTGTTAATTCATGAATCCCCAAGCGACCACCGGTGGCCGCGCATCTATTGTCTTACTATTGTGTCTCTAATTGACGGTATCTGAAGGGTTAAGTAAGCGCATGACTTGTGCTTTCAATCGTTTTAATTAGACACAATAGAATTACTAAATGGGTGCACACACACCGGTGTTCGCTTGGGGTTTAATGAATTAACCCCAACACAAGTATTATTAATAACTTAATGGGGCTGTTTCATTCACATTTGTAATGTGACCATTTGAGACCGAAAAAACAATTTAATTAAGGAATTGCTATACTGACCATCCAACCACCATCTCAGGTCTGCCAGTCTGCTTCAACATGTCCAACATTTTAGCCTGAAAAACAGGGTCCACAGCTTCTACCGATACACCAGTACCAGTCTGGGGCATAGCAAACACATCAATCACACGAACAGTGTAGTCATCCACAAATTCACCTGGAAATTGCCAATTTTCAAAATTAGTGGACCTACTTATTACAAATGATGAACCTCAAACAAAGTCAAGAAACAAAAAATAGATTTACTGAAACAATAAACAAAACTGCCAACATGATACAGCAGTTTTCATAAAACAATAATCATAAAACATTTTTTTTTAATCAATCGCTAACCTAACATGAGCCCCATGACTTCCATGGGTACGCCAGCACGACCATGTTTTAGCATTTTCAGCAATGCCAGAGACGAGATGTACACTTGCTCAGCGGTATCAACAGCAGGTGCGTCGGTTGGCGGCGGCGCCTGCGACAAGCCAGCCATACCTCCTCCAAGACGTAGGAGACGATCCATTTTGCACTTTCCTTCTTCTACACTCTAGAAAGCAAACTCATCAAGTTAGCATCACACTGTCACACACATCATGATACATCAACAACTAATTGAGAATAGTATTTGTGATTTAATAAGTTTTGTTCGGATGAAATAAAAGCAATTCCATAAAATAAGTTACTTACACAAAGAAATCACAATCATTTACACGATTTCCGAAAACTCCGGCTAGAATCCAAAATGAACAGGATTTGAAACAAGGAACGAATGATTTCAATCTATGGAAACGAAAATGACAGCCCACGTCGAAACTGCAACCTCATGAGCATAGATTATACACCTCGCGTGTGCTTATTTTAATGTCATTGGACTAAACTCAACATTGCTATATTAGCCAACGTTGTACTTTAGCGTTTTTCTATTTAGTTGTACATATTTGATTTAAACGAGCACTGCTAGCTTGTAAAAAGAAACATTTATTGTTTCTTTTCACAAGCTTTTATTTAGTTTCACCTGTGCTGATGTTTGTTTGTCTGTAATCAAATCTGATTCGTTATCGTTACAGTGCGTTTCGCTTAAGAAGTTACTTTGGCGTAATGTAGGCTCCCCTGTCTGTCTACACAAAAAAGAAGGGAAAAAAGAAAAGAGTTGCCTACTCTACTAAAATTATTCCCCGATATGTGAAACAAAAACGATTTTAACGGTAGTTGCAACACTTTTTGGAAAATTATGAGAGGAATGGGATTTTATTTTAAAAAAAGTAGGTCTAAAAGGAAGTTGTTAATAGAGAGGTATGGTATTGTGACGTGGCGTTTTTGGTATTTGAAAAAATTGCAGGACAATCGGAATGGAGCCCAGCGTCCTATACTTTATTCAAAAATACTTTAAAAAAAAGGCGATTGTTAAAAGTAACGAAGTATCAGTTAATCTCCCTGATATTAAGTAATTTAATTGCTAAAAATATTGTAACACCGTTTTTACGTATTGCCAACATTACGGCAAAGGAACTTCTTGAGTGAAACGCACTGTAGTCTAGTCCGGGAAATTATTTAATTGGTACGTTTAGTTACGCAGGTCTTTTTGTTCAAACGAAGAGGAATCCTCGATAATATTTCTAATAAAAAAGTAGTCGCTAAGTTGCTACATAATTATATTACCCGGTTTAACCCTTCAGATACCGGTAATGTCTATTTTTTTTGTACCAAAACATAATGACGCTGATGGTAATTTAAAAAAAAATGGATACCCTAATGAATATACTTCGATGGTTACAAAATTGGTTACAAAAACATACTTGAATAACAAAACTTAAATAACGAGGAATAATTTGGATATAAGACTGTTGACTTTTGCAATTCGCAGCTCTAGAAAACATACTGATATTTAATTGCTGGCAGCACCAATTGTTTGTCAAAACCTGAGTTCGACTGATTTTGACAAGTTTGACATTAAAATTGTGAAAAAATCTGAATTGGATCAATGAATATTGTCACTTGATTATCGCCGTATTATGAAGTGGTAAATGAAAATAACATCAATTTTAGAATCTACCGGATAGATACCTTTTAATCTACTAATAATCCTGGAGTCAAAAATGCCTGACAAATCAGTGTTACCAAATAAACTTTCAGAAGGTCCTCATGGGTTAGGTACGACACCGCATTTTCATTTCAATAGATTTACTTAGAATAAGTATATACATAATAGGTACAATTATTATGTGGAACCCTCTAAATTATCTTATGATTATGTATAAAAAAATGTTTGTAGGCGATCCTGACGACAGAAGTTTGAGAAGAGTCGAAAAGGATGTATTGATACCAAAACTTATAAGAGATAAGGCTAAGAAGGAGAAATGTATCAAAGAAGTAGCAGATTTTGAGAATTGCTGCAAGGAGTCATCTCTTCTGATGGTAGTGAAGTGTAGAAATCAGAATTCAGCTCTAAAAGATTGTTTAGGCGATTGGTACAAAAATGAAGAGTTCAAGAAGCAGTGTACTGAAGAATATTTAGCACAAAGAAAGGAATACAGGACAACTGGAATTAGGAAACCCATCAAGAGAGCTTAACTACCTGTACCAAAATATTATTTATGCTTTGTTATTAGATTTGTGTAAATATAATTAAAAATCAATTTAGTTATTCATCTTCATTTAATGTGACAGGTAAATTTCTACTCAACATTAGTTCCTGAATGCTATAAAGTTTCAGGTCTTGGGGTAGTTTCACAACACTTTCACTGGGTTTAATTACTTCCACAATCAATATTTCCTGCAAATTAAAATTACTTTATTAAGCATTAAATCAAACAAGTCAAATCAAAACCTTGAAGTAGCCTGTGTTGAAAAAAATAATAAGCTTAGTTTTTTAAAGATTGAATCATACATAATCACGATTATATTTTGAAAAGTATTTTATGGCACTTTATAAATAGCTCAACTGTAATCAGTGAGTTAGAGCTACAGGGCAATGTTTTCAATACAAACTCCATCTACTGGGCACAACGGCAAGGTCTGTACAGCTATGGTGAGACTATCAGCTACAATGTGTGGGTTTAGTTGTCTTTATTACTAGAACAACACATAACATAAAGAGTGTCCATGGAGTTTCTTGCACATTCTTCTCCATGGAGATTTTTGGAATGTGCAATTAGCATCATTTTTCTGGCTGACTGACTTTTTGACAATTTACAAGTGCCTGTAAATGGTTTATTTGAAATTGATCTTTCGAATGCCATAATTAGAGACACAATAGAAAGATAATGAGAGAGCAAACACTAGCATTCGCTTGGGGTTTGATGAATTAAATGCTTTGAATCATGTTCTAGTCATTATGATTCAACCCACCTTCCAGCATGCTGAACGTGGTACACATTTGACACTTAGAGCATACTGTTTTACAGCAAAAAGTGGTTATTATAATATTGATAGATGTTATGATATGACATGACTGTGGCAGTTAAAAGGTTATCCAACCTCACTGATATAACTTGAGGATTTCTTCACAGCCTTATTCATAAAGACCCCAACTCAAAAAGGTATTTGGAAACATGTATTGTTTCAGAAAAAAGGTAAAATATTCAAATACCCTCTTTTTCAGTTATGTTTCTTTTTGATTAACCCTTCAGATACCGTCAATTAGAGACACAATAGTAAGACAATAGATGCGCGGCCACCGGTGGTCGCTTGGGGATTCATGAATTAACCCTTCAGATACCGTCAATTAGAGACACAATAGTAAGACAATAGATGCGCGGCCACCGGTGGTCGCTTGGGGATTCATGAATTAAGCATGTTAATAAAATCTACTTGATTAATTTATCCATTAGAATACTGTAATTAGTGACACAATGAAAGAGTGAACGCATTTGCACTGTCATTGTCTTTCTCTTGTCTCTATTAGACACGATTGAAAGGTTAATGAATTAAACCATACCTTCACCGTGGTATTTGCCATTCTGACATGGCCGAGTGTAGCAATCCAATCATCATTTTTATCTTCGCACTTTATAACAACTATGAAATCTGCATGGCTAATCCCAGGACCATCTTTATATAATACTAAAAATATTAAAATATTTATGCATTAACAGTCAACCAACTGGACAGTTTAGAAGTAAAATAGACCAGAAATATCTTACGGTAATCTCCACCAAACTTTATTCCTGGTTTTACAACATAGCCCTTGGACCTATAGTAGTGGTATACAATATATTTTATAACAAATCTTTTATCTACTGTTGTAAAAAGATCCCAACACTTTTCTATATTCAGCAAAGTGTTATCAAGGTTTACAATTTGTAAACATCCCAAGCCATACAGTAGAAAGAATGCCTCCTGCGGGGTCAGCATAAGCTTTTCTTGTATTTTAACTTTGTTCAAACAGCACTTTGGTTTCATGTTAGCAAAATAATTTTCTTCCTCAGATTCACTATTAGGAACTATCACCGCTATGTCTTCCTTGTCATGACTCTGAAATCTTTCAGAACTATGAGTCAAGTTGGTATCCTCTGCATCATCTTCATCACTGGATACCAAATCTATGACATCCTTGCAAGTTCTTTTTTTACTATCACCAATTATTTTGGAAGTTAGCCCATCAATATCCTTCATGAAACTATTTGCTTCTGCTGTTCCTGTGAACCCATCAAATTTCTTGAACCAATAATTTCGTTTTAGGAACTGTCTTTTACGCATTATCCGAGGTGTCACGTCATTTTGAGCGGCTTTCGGTTGCGATCGCGATGCCGATCCTTTTCCAAAACACCCCATATGATAGAGCAGAGCTATCTCTTCTACAGACCTTACTTCCACGTTAAATCCATTGTAATATCCAGTAAACACAATTCGCATCGAATTATCTAATGTAAAACGTAACGATTCAATAGCCATCGGAAATGAATCATTTAGCTCATTAGTTTGACAATCTTCTGAGTGCAAAGCAGTCATCATGACAAAACAACTGGCCAGTTCCCAAATTTATTTAAGTACAGCCGAATGTGCACCGAATGTGTCAGTTCCAAGTGAAGGCAAGAAGAGCGCAAATTATGTTAAGTACTGCAATATAAAAAGTAAATTTGTAGCCATTTGGGATGAATCATTTAAATTTATTTTTTTATAACGTCCGGTGATTAAAAACAAGTCTTACCTTTTGATAAAACACTAAATACTTAAGCCCAAAACATGGACATTCTAATTGATCCCTTTGCCCGAAAACCGACCAGACAATCTTTAATAGAAGCAAAGACGGAAAGATATAATAGTAAGTACATACAGTAACTATATAGCATTAATAATATTCCTAGTAATGGAGTTGGAATTCAGCTAGCTAAAAATAATTGACGAACCACAGGACAGCTGAGGTCCATTAAGCAAATTATAGGTTTATAGGTGCTAGGTGCCTGTTAAAGTTATATACCTACCTAGTACCTATCTAAAAATATTTATATACACGATCACTCGAACAGTAAATTAAGTAACATTATGTTGGTGGTAACTAAATAATAGTAAATATTGTAAGTACGGTGAAGTACAATGTTCATCACAGAAGTACTCTACAACAACTTAAAATACAGAACGTAGTGAACTTCTATGTACATTAGATATGTACAGTGGGTGTACAGTACAGCTGTGTGGTACAGGTGCTCTGTGTTCTTTCTTTGGCGTTTAAATGACACTGACAGTAACACACACAGACGCTTGACAGAGTTCTACAGGCTCTACAATAGCATTCTTCGTTCGTGAAAGATTAAAAACAATTTAAGAATTTTATTCATCTCGACGAATTAATTACAACCATGAAAAATAATTATTTGTCAGTGCTCTTGCCTTAGCTCGGACGTAAATTCCGCCTCAGCTGCAAGTAATGACAAACTTTGCTCACTTTCATCAAAATGTAATTCATTGATTCACTCACTTCTAGAGAAATTGCCTTGGTAACAGTAACTCTTAGTAGATTATCCAGAGTGTGGGAACTTTTTAGTCCTTCAAAATTGATCCCTTGAATAAATAGCTGTATTGAATAACGCACATAGTGGATTAAAAGTAGGTACTTATACGAAGGTCCCTTGGACAACCGTAGACGTTGGGTTCGATAGAGACCTGTCGTCGTATGGTCAAATCTTAGAGTTGACCACTTCATGTGACTGCATGATAAGGCCGACCATTTAATGAAATGGTTGCGTGTAGAAGACAATTTCACAAAAAATCAAATAAGTAGTACTTTTTCAAGTACTACTATATACCCAAACAATTAAAAAGATGTGGAAGAACAAATGTGTGCAAGTGCAAAATATTGTCATTAAATGCGTTATTATTCTAAGGTCATAGGATTATTCTTTTTATTGGCACCTCCCTAAATAGGTACATCTATGGTGGCGCCAGTAAAAATTTCATTCATTTCATGCTTTTATAGTTATTGATATTCTAGTATTTGCCGAAAATACAGTAAAGATGACAGACAAGTTGCATGATTACAAAACGGAACCCTAAAAAAACACAGTTTTATCATTTTTTAAGGCATTATTTTTAATTTTAATTTGATGATAGTCGATGGTCTTCTTTCAAATCTTGTCAAAAAAACAATGTTGCCAACCGTTCTTGTAATACCCTATCTCTTTCTTTCCAGTTAGAAGGGTGTTTATCAAAGAAGGTAAGAAAATTATTTATCATTGTTGGTAACACTAACGTCACTCTTCGTAGTCACAAGACCTCTCAGCTGAGGCTGTCTTCGTCTCTTCATTCTCAGTTTTTCCTAAATATATAGTTTTTCGGGATAACAAGCGTGATTATCAATTCTGTAGCCAAAATGGCTAATATGGGAGATGGAAATGTAAGTCAGCTCATGCCGCCGCTGGGTGATGAAAAAATCGGTAAGTAAATCACTAACGCAATAGTTTTCATCGTAATGTTATTCTCCCTGTTCCCTATTTGGTGTTATTACCAAATTGTAATGCTTTCTAGATATGATTGCTGCCACCAGCGCGTTGCAAATCCGTGCCAGTGAAATTCGTCAAGAAAACATCACCTGGTCATCTTATCTGCAGTAAGTATTGATTCTTTTTGCACAGGTCATTGTGTTTTCCTCTGTCCATTTTTTTATAATCTAAAGTTTATTTATATGTTAGGTCGCAGATGATCACTCAACGTGACCACGACTTTATTTTGAGTATCGACCGGGGTCAAAATAAAGATTTACCTGACAAGAACCCAGAGCTATGTGCTGAGGTTTTCTTGAACATGCTAACACACATCAGCAAGGACAACACCATCCAGTACCTGCTTGTTATGATTGACGACATCCTTTCTGTAAGTGCCACAACTTGTTATCTGAGTTTATATCAAATTGACATCTTCCTATTAACCCTTCAGATACCGTCAATTAGAGACACAATAGTAAGACAATAGATGCGCGGCCACCGGTGGTCGCTTGGGGATTCATGAATTAATACTGTACACAATTATTATATCATAGTATGTCTGTAATTTGTTGAAATGAATTGTATTTGTAACCTTGTAAACATTTATCTTGAAGAAGAACAACCAAATTGTAATTAAATATAATTAATTATTTTCTATAATAAATTACAGGAAGACAAGAGTAGGGTCAAGATCTTCCGTGAAGGTAGGTCTGGAAATACCTGGCAGCCATTCCTGAACTTGCTGAACCGTCAGGATGAGTTTGTTCAGCACATGACAGCTCGTATTATTGCCAAGCTGGCCTGCTGGCATACAACCGTGATGGAGAAGAGCGACTTGCTGTTCTACCTCTCCTGGCTGAAGGACCAACTTAAGTTGAACGTAAGTCATACAACATGTAATTATATTCACTTATTTATCCCATGTACAATGCAATTTATTTAAGCATGATTTTTCTTTTAAAAAAATTATATGCATGGATCAGCATTTTACTTATTATGAGTGATATTTAGATATTTTTTTTGTATTTGATACCAATTGATTTTTTTTTATGACAATAAAGCATGCCTCATTGCTTTGCTGATAGTTTTCACATCATGATAAAATATCATTAAAAAATCAAAACTCAAGTCATGAAGCTTGTCAAATAATATGCTGCTAATATTTAACCACTAACAATCACCTTTGGTACCTTGAATATTTGAATCAAAATGAAAAAATCAAACAATATGTACTTGCAATAGTAGATAAGAAAAAATAAGGTGCTCCAAAACCATGTAAATTGTCATAAGGGCAAGAGGATGATAATGCACTCTCAATAATAAATACACATAGTGTGGACATTTGAATATAAAGTAAATTTTCTAATAAAAAATTAACCTTGGCCAAATATTAATCCAAAGCATGTTATTTATATTTGATTTTATGTAATCAATTTACCTAAGTAAATAGGCAAGCAGGTACTGCTTTGGGTGTATCTGAGATTACAAATCAATTATAAGATTCTTATTAGAGTGGAGACAATAATGGTGAGGTAAAAATGGTTGCAAAATACTAATATTGAGCTGCATCAAATTGGAATTAGAAATAAGAAGGAAAGGCTAGGTGTATGATCACTTTCTTCCGTAAATATAAAAATACTCTTAATTCATGAATCCCCAAGCGACACCCGGTGGCCGCGCATCTATTGTCTTACTATTGTGTCTCTAATTGACGGTATCTGAAGGGTTAAATTGATCTATAAGTACTTACATAAGATCCTCACAATTACTATTTCTTTAGTTAGGTTGTTTAATCCACATTAAAAAAATAATTAAAATGGCACCTTTCCAAAATATAATCCTTATACATTTTAATTAGTTCACACATTATTTCATCCACAAGCATTTCCATTTGTCACAATCACCTTTAGATTAGAGCTATATACACAACTGTATTAAATAAGACATGATCACTGAGATGGAGAGATGTAGTCATGTAGCCAAATAGATTCCACAATCAATAGTTGTTCTGTGGCAATGCTTCGTGCCTTATACTAGATTGGTATAACTATATCATCAATGTGTCTAAACTGACTGAAACATAACAAAATGTTGTGAGAATCACGTGCAATAGCATCACGCATCGTTGGGGCTTTGATGACGCGGGTGAATTATCATTGAGAGGTTTGTTTTCTGGTAAGGCGGAGAAAATGTCTGCCGAGTTAGAGCATGCCGAGCAGGTTATGTTGCTGCACGAGAAACAACATTTCGCCGCTGATAAAATTCAGAAACACCTGAAACATCACAACAAGGATAAAGAAAATGTGAATGTCGACGCTGGCCCAGAGAAATACTCGAGCCTTTACAGCAATTTCGATGAATTGAAGCCGCACGACGACCTGCCGCCCGGCCTGCACAAGGTACCCTCGTCACATGTAGCAAGAAGTCTTCACCGACCTGACTGTTAAACAAAACTATTGTCTTATAACAGTGATGACTAACTCTCTTTTGTAAATATTTAGGTATTTGCTAACAGAATGTAAGTTTTATCTAACGGAATGTGTTTTAATATTTGATGTTATATTGCATGCTTACACTAATCTTGTTCATTGCATTTACAAACTAGGAGGATGTAAAGGTATGTGCAAATTGCATGCAGGCTTCAATTATACAGCTTTTATTTATAAAATAATATTATTTATTTATTACTTAGTATTATTATGATTTGTTAAATGTAAACTCATTATTTTCTCCAGTCTACAAATAAATGTATTTGATTTTGATTATACCTCTTGTCCTAAAAGAAAAATTCTTTTATTTTCGATTTTCAGTTTGCAATTTATAAAATGGGTCAAAACCGTTGAGGCTTAGAACTTTCTATACCTATGTGATTTAACTCACTAATTTAATGTCTTTCAGATTTATTCTTTATAACTTTGAGTACTTGTTTTTTCTAAGTGAAATTTACGTTTGATTTAAAAATTAAATTTATTAATGTAGAGTTCAATTCTGCTGTAAGCTTTTAAATGGGAGTTAAAAATGGAGCAAAGCTAAAATGCTATTATAGTTTAATGAGCACAGTATTAAAAGATACTTTGCACACAGAACAACGAATACGTGCAGTCCGTGGCACGCTGCCTGCAGATGATGCTGCGCATCGATGAGTACCGCTTCGCGTTCCTGACCGTCGACGGCATTTCCACTCTGCTGTCTATCCTGTCCTCCAGGGTCAATTTCCAGGTAAGGTTTAAGCTGCTTATGATGTACTGTACTGAAAGAAAATTCCTGTTGGTGAAGAAAACCACACTTTTTATTCTTTGAATATTTGTCTGTATTTTCCACAAAACATAGCAGAAGCCTAGAGTTTGGTTTTTACACCATACATGACTTCTAAAACATAACTGGATAACTAATACTTATATGCTTTCCCGTAATAATCCGTAATTTCTAGGTTCAATACCAGTTGACGTTCTGCCTGTGGGTGCTGACATTCAACCCGCTGCTGGCTGAGAAGATGAACAAGTTCAATGCTATCTGCATCCTCGCCGACATCCTCAGCGACTCCGTGAAGGAGAAGGTCACGCGTATCGTGCTCGCTGTCTTCAGGAACCTTATCGAAAAGCCTGAAAACCAACAGGTAATTTTATTTGTACTCTTTTTAAATAAATACCTATAGAAAATTTAATAATAATAATGGTTTACTTTAAAGATCTCTGTGTGGGTAGTTGTAACAGTGACACAACAAAAATTTTAGCTCTAATTTAAAAATTTAATTAATTTATTAAAAAACATTTTATTGAATTATTTATGCTATATTTAAGAAGTTCATAGTCTATTCCTGCTGGTGTAGCGTTATCACTTCACTATTTCTTCACTATCAACTACTGTTCTCATCACTGTTCACTATGGATTCGCTGACTAGCACTCTGGGTGAATTAAAGGAATTGTTTCACGCAAGGATGACAGTCTTCGAAGAGGAACTGCAGAAGGCCCCTCCATCTCCTGCCACAAGTTCCAGTTTGGCTGCGGAGTTCACAGTGTTCCGTACATTCATCACGCAGTCACTGAACAGTCTTCAGCAGCAGGTGGAGCTTCTTGCACGAAGTGTCGACCAGCTTGAAATGCGAGGACGGAGGAAGATCCTGTTGTTGCATGGTGTTGATGAGGAGCAAAAGGAGGATACTGCCAAGCTCATTGTTAAGGTGATCTGCAGTAAACTTCAGATGAGTGACTTCACCGTTGATGACATCAGCCGATGTCATAGAATGGGACGAGCAGTGGCCAATAAAACTCGGCCTATCTTGTTTAAACTTCGCAGTCTTGCGGTACGGGATAAGGTTTGGTTTTCTAAGGCCAAACTAAGAGCTTCTGGAGTCACAATGTCCGAATTCTTAACTAAGGCGCGGCATGATGTGTTTTTGGCTGCGAGACAAAGATGCGGTGTCTCCAAGAGCTGGACTAAGGCGGGCTGCGTGTACGTCCTTGGCGCCAACGATACTCGGCACCGAGTGGAGTCCCTCGCTGAATTGGACAAGATCACGCCGATTTCCAGTGAGCCACAGCCAGGTGAACCGAAATCATTCGTGCAGGGTGCTGTTCCGGCTGCTGCTGCTGCTGTGAAGTCCGCAAGATTAAAGCGTGTTGCTACTATTAAGAAGTGAAATTCTTCCTCGTGATGTATTGTTGATGCATGTCCGGGTAATGTTTTATTTTGTTTTTATACCTTCATTACTTGTAATGTTTTTTAAGAACATTTGACATTGACACTAAATTTTACTGTTCTGAGTGACGTTTCGGTGCTGTCAGTGTCATGATAAAATCTTTTTTCTGTGCGTTCCTTTTTAGGTAACATGCTACATAATGTTAAAATGTTTGTTTTGGTGTAATGTTTTTTTTAGTAGTTTTATTGTTTTAAACGTTTTCTTTCTACATCTCTTCTATTTTTATTTTTTATTTTTGTTTTGTTACTCGGACAATTTTTCTTTAAGTTTTGTTCAACAATTATAATATTATTGAATAGCGCAACCAGCAGGTAATTAAGTAATTGTTTTGAGTTTTTAGTAAGTAGTATTAGTTAAAAAGAAAATTATATATATATATATATATATATTATTATATACCTATATTTATGTCTACAGAAGATGAAAGCAGTGATAATGACAGCTTTTTTTCTATGACAAGTAATGATGACAGTTTTGCGAATGTTCCTTCTCTTGCAGACAGTCTTGCTGCGCAGTTTTCTGATGTTCCTAAGAACTTCAATGTCTTACATATTAATGCCCAGAGCATTCCGGCCCATTTCCACGATATGCTGGCAAGTTTCGACTGTAAAAACTTACACGCTATTCTTATTTCTGAGTCGTGGCTTAAACCTTGTCTCCCTTCCACTAGTTACTCTCTTCCTGGCTTCGTCCTCATAAGAAATGACCGGACAGTTGGTGGTGGTGGCGGTGTTGCCATATATCTTCGTTCATATATTCCTTTCTCTGTTGTAAATGTGTCAGCACAGCCTCCGCCATCGAATGCTGGTGAACATCTCTTTCTTGAGGTCGAACTTAATCACTCAAAATTGTTACTTGGCGTTTATTACTGCCCCTCTTTGCGCATTAACTTTTTTTCATCTTTCGAAAACCTCTTAGAACTACTAATCCCTTCTTACAGTCATAGCATAATCATGGGTGATTTTAATACTTGTCTCCTGAAAAAGGATCATCGCTCTTCTTCCCTGTGTAATGTTTCAGCTTCTAGCAATCTTTCTATTCTTCCTCTTAGTGCCACTCACCATTTTCCAAATTGTACTCCTTCACTTCTTGACTTGATTATTGTCTCTTCTCCTGATCGCGTCGCTAAGCATGGCCAATGCTCAGCTGATGCGTTTTCATATCATGATTTGATTTTTCTCTCGTACAAAATTCGTCCACCTAAAGCTAAAGCTAAAATTCTCATGCAACGCAATTTTGGTGGCATGAACGTTGACGATCTTTGCGAGGATGCTAGTAATATAGATTGGTCTTCTCTATATTCCTCTACATCAGTCGATGAGAAAGTTGATATCCTCAATAACAAGCTTGTAGAGTTATACGATCACCACGCTCCTGTTCGAGCAGTCAAGGTTAGACATTTTCCAGCACCGTGGCTGACAGATGAAATTAAATCTTTAATGAATAAGAAAGCTACAGCTAAGTCTAAATTTAAGCGTCACCCTAATGACGCTAATAGAGAAAGATATGTCTCCATCCGTAATCACTGTAATAAGGTGTGTAGGAATGCCAACCGCCAACATATTCACAATTCTGTCCAAAATGGGGACGCATCCAAAGTTTGGAATTTTCTTAGATCATTGGGGGTCGGTAAAACCCGACAGGAGTCGATTCATAAAGATTTAGACATCGACGCGATGAATAATCATTTTACAGCTTCGTCCAATTTTGATAGGACAATAAAATTGAATACATTGGATTATCTTTCATCTCTTCCGACTCCCAGTTATTCTCCATTTGTATTTAGTCAGTTCACTGCGTGTGATGTTAAGAAGAGCATACTATCAATTACTTCTAATGCAGTAGGAAGCGACTGTATCAGCCGTAAAATGTTGCTGCCGGTGCTGGACATAATCCTCCCTGTCATTTGTCACATCCTCAATTTTTCTGCATCTAGCAGTATCTTTCCATGTTCATGGAAAGATGCTCAAATAATTCCTCTGCCTAAAAAGTCCAATCCCACAGCCTTTTCTGAATACCGTCCAATATCCGTTTTACCATTCCTGTCTAAAGTCCTAGAACGTTTGATCCACAACCAATTAAGTACTTTCCTATCCAAAAATAATCTCCTCAACCCCTTTCAGTCCGGTTTCCGTCCTGGTCACAGCACCACTACAGCACTGCTCAATATTACGGACGATATAAGGTCAGCCATGGAAAGCAGTAATCTGACGGTCTTGGCATTGCTAGATTTCAGCAATGCTTTTAATACGGTTGATTTTGATGTTTTACTTGGTACTCTATGCTCTCTTAATATATCTCCACCTGTGATTGACTGGTTTCGTAGTTACCTGTTCGGGCGACGGCAACGTATTTGCATCGGAGAGACCATGTCTTCTTGGTGTAGTACTTCTGCCGGAGTACCACAGGGTGGCGTTTTATCACCGTTACTTTTCGCAGTTTTTATAAACTCAATCTCAAACGAATTAATTTCTTCCTACCACCTTTATGCAGATGACCTCCAAATATATTCACGGGCACCTCTAGGAAAATTGTCTGAAGCTATCTTGACCATTAACCTTGATTTGGCTCGTATTTGCGACTGGAGCAAGAAGTACGGACTTGCGGTGAACCCTGTAAAGACGCAGGTTATAGTGGTGGGCAGTTCTAGAATGGTCTCGAAGATCGACTGGACGACTCTTCCCCAAGTTTCTTTTGACAGCTCAGTAATTTCCTTTAGTGAGAAAGTCAAAAACTTGGGGATATTCATCGACAAAACTTTCTCTTGGACTGCCCAGCTACAGGAAGTTAGCCGCAAGTTATATGCATCTGCAGGTTCGTTGAGAAGATTACGTCATTTTCTGCCGACTGCCACCAAGATTACGCTTGCACAATCTCTTCTTTTACCCATCCTTGATTATGCTGATGCCAGCTATCTTGACCTCACTGAAGTGCAACTGGATAAACTTGAGCGACTTCAAAACTTTTGTATAAGGTTCATATTCGGTTTGCGTAAATATGACCATGTTTCTGAATTTCGTGTTAAACTCAAGTGGTTGCCAATTCGCCTTCGCCGTAATGCTCATATTCTTTCTCTTTTATATAATGTGCTCTTTTCCCCTTTTACTCCTCGTTACCTCAAAGAACGGTTCCAATTTCTATGCGACTCCCACATGAAAGTTCTTAGGTCATCAGATAACTTGAAACTTAAGATGCCAATGCATTCAAGTACTTTCCTGGGCAAGTCCTTTACTGTTCAGGCCGCTCGTCTATGGAATGCATTGCCTGTGGAAATAAAACGCGCGCAAACACTGCCTGTATTTAAACGGCTTGTGAAGGATCATTACTTGGCACTGTGATCATGGCTTCGTTTCTTCACTCACTCTCTTGCTTATATATATATTTTGTATGTATGTATATGTGTATCTATTTTAGTATTAAGTTTTAGTTTTGTTTACCTTTATTTTTTTGCACCAAATGCAACCCCATTTTGTGTCCAGGCAATCTCTGTCCATTCTAGGTTGCCTGGAAGAAATCGCCTGGTGCGATAAGGCCGCCAATTGTGTGTTTTCTATTATATGGTTTCTTATTGTAATTTTTTTATTCTTAATGTGCAATAAAGAATATATAAATAAATAAATAAATAAATAAATAAATAAATATTTAAAATTGTAATGAATTTGTGTAAATAACAGAAATAAATCTACAACTTTTACGCTACGCCATCTAGTCCCAAACTAATCAGAGCTTGTGATATGAGTTTTAGACAACCAATAAACATACTTACCTATACACCGCAAAATTTTGATCGTTTTAATCCCATGTGGGGTCAATCCGATACATGGAACATTATATCGATTCGTAACAATTAAATTAAAAAATAAAGTACGAAATTATAATTTTTTAAGAAAACGTCAGCTGGGCGAGTCCAATGACCTGTAGGTAGTAGTCGGCGTTGCGTACATACTCATGAAAAAAAAATACACTACAGTTTATTCTACTAACTATAAATTGTTCGCAGGTCTCTAAGGAACACTGTATCGCCATGGTTCAGTGCAAAGTCCTGAAGCAGCTTTCGATCTTGGAGCAGAAGCGTTCGGATGATGAGGACATCATGAACGACGTGGACTTCCTCAACGAGCGTCTGCAGACTTCCGTGCTGGACCTTAGCTCATTCGATCAGTACGCCACCGAAGTCAAGAGCGGCCGGTATGTGTCACAACAACGTTTTTCAACTTTTTATACATTGACGTCCCCGGACAATTAGTTGGTAATCGCAAAAAAAATGTTTTTGGATTACCGACTTTATTACCGGACGACACTACAGCTTCATACAATACTATAGTACTATGCGTTGCAAATGAGAATAGGATCCATGTTGTGACGTCATGTTGCACTGTTAAATCGAAGAATTTTTTGCAAAATTGAAGAACTCAGAGACAAATAAACTTGAAGAACTGGATTCTGAATAAACTTTTTTCGTTCCCAGTTCGTAAATAAATCAAATTTAAAAATTTAATTTCTTTCCTCGGTATGACAGTAAATCGTGACGTCACAACATGGCAATCGATCCTATTCTCATTTGTATAAGTTATACATATTTTCATTGCTTGATGATTTATTCAGTACCTTTTTTATCTAGTTGTGTTGATATTATAGTTAACTAACGATAAAACATTTCTGTCGCAGACGAAATGGTAGCTTTTGGGCAGGAGAGAACTCCTGGCTAAAAGCTAGCACTTCGGGAAAAAGAAAATTGAGAACCCGATTGCAGTGCTGCCTACCGGGTCCCTATTGGGAATAAGTACATGAGTTAGAAACCATTCAGGGACCCATTAAAATATATACAACTGCCCTAGTGATCGAAAGGGCAGTAAGTCGAAGGTGGTCATTATTTATAAATTATCTACGTGTATATGTACCTACGTCAAACGAGTTTTCTTCTACTTACGTACTTTAGTACATTCAAATCGATAATTAAAAAAAAAAAAAATGGCCACCTTCGACTTACTGCCCTCTCGATTACCAGGGCAGTATAGGAGGAGTTAAGTGATAACCACACATAGGTAGGTAATAGGTAAAACGGGCTGTTATCCGCAACTTCACGACTAAAGCGCCTATTTTGCGTACTTTTTTATAACCACACATACAAAAGAATTAAATGTATAAAGAAAAAGGTTTTTTTAGGAAATTGCATGGTTGTGCAACATACACGCTCGGTTTATCTGACATGTTAACCTATGTCAGATATACCTAAGCGGCATAAGAGAAATAAAAAAATAAAGCAAAATAGTAATAATAAGTTAACATTTGTAGTCTGGAGTGGTCACCAGTGCACAAGTCAGCCAAGTTCTGGCGCGAGAACGCGATCCGCCTCAACGAGCGCGGCCAGGAGCTGCTGCGCACGCTCGTGCACCTGCTGGAGAAGAGCAAGGACCCCGTCGTGCTGGCCGTGGCCTGCTACGACGTGGGCGAGTACGTGCGCCACTACCCCAGGGGCAAGCAGTACGTAGCTTTTTTATAGTAATAGAAAATAGTTTATAGTCCAGAAGTCTTACCACGAGGTCTTCGATCCATTTTATGACTTAAACTGAATTGTTAAAGGGCTGGAGATATACAACATTATTTTTAGTATATAATATGAAACTTAAAACGCCTGTCTAGTATTTTTATGTAAAGAATCTATGTACAAAATTTTCAAACTGTATTATAAAAAATCACAAAGTTATAAGCCAGTTATGGCACTTGGTTGAGGACAAAAATACATGGTCACCGGTTGACTGAGGGGTTGTTTTTCTTCCGCACCCAGCTATGCACTGGCTCCTAATGCCCGCTATGACCTGCCGTGACCTGTTTTGTACTTAGTGTTCAGTGGTTACTGTTAGGTGGTGTCACTGGTGTCCAACTTGTGACATTTTTTAAATATTTTTGAGAACAAATATAACATGGTGTAAAAATTATTGGAATCGATTCAGTTACTAATTCTGAACAAACTATATTCTGGTTTCGCACTAAAAATAATGTTGTATAGCTCCATCTTTTTTTTTCGGTCACACGACTGACATTTTAGCATGTCAGAGTGAGGCTCCAGGTAATTATAGTAGGTGGGCTGCAGGACTGCAAAACGTCTCTAAACGAAAGAGTTACCGTGTCTCTGGAACGCAAAGAGCAACTGATGACACGCAGAAGGATTTTAGTCAGTAAAAGTACGAAACACTCACTGACTCCAACTCTGCAATAGAGTTGGAAGTTATTCCAGAGAAATTTACTCCTGAGATTAAAAATATGTTGGCAGCAAAACCTACAGTGCTTCTGAGGATAAAGTCTGCCATTTAGGTATAACTTTTTCATAAATGGAACTTGTTTGAGACAGTTTAGCCTCCACCAGTTTCAACCCCATCTAATAACGTCGCTGAATTAAAAAACGGGTGTGTTAAACCTTTAAACTATGTATAATTCAGATTTTTACATATTAGAACGATAAACACCTTTATAATAAAATGTAAGGTCACTGACCCTCCTATATTTATTGACATTGTTAATTTTAATCGTAATTTTCGCTACAATGTAAAAATTGTTTATGAAATAATCAATCAATTTAAAACGGAAACAAAAACATAAGCTGTCTTCTTTTTAGGTAGGAAATCATCTACTGACTTCTCCCGCTCTAGGGTGGAGCGGGAGTGTGTGCCAGACTTTAACTGACTAAAACCCACTTCTATGTTCCTTATTTGCCTTGTGTTCCAGGGTCTCGGGGTTCCTTTTCGGACGAACCAAAGCCCCAGTAGAATCGACATCTATCGCGATCCTTTACATTTTCTAATAAAAAAAAGACGGTTCATTGTTTGTTTTTCGGCTATGCAGATATTAGGGAAAGGTCAATGTACTTTATTCAAAGTTTATCTGGTGCTTTATATAAATGTTAATTCGTTAATGGCGTTATAATCTACGCTTAAACTTAGTCGAGTTTTACTACACTATATGACTACAAAATATTTTCCAACTAATGTACCTAGTGTCAAGTTAGTAGTCGAAGACATGTAACATCCACTAACCCGCACTGGGCCGGCGTGGTGGATTAGAGCCCATTCCTTCTCCTAGAGAGGAGGCCTGAATTACAACAGTGGGAACATTAAAAGGCTGATTATGCTATGTACTAAGTTAATTTGGTATTAGGCTAACAATGGTCCATTGTGCTGTTGTTTATAATGTAATACTGTCAACAGCATCATCGAGCAGCTGGGCGGCAAACAACGCGTGATGCACCTCCTCAGCCACGAAGACCCCAACGTGCGATACGAAGCCCTACTCGCTGTCCAGAAACTGATGGTTCACAACTGGTATGTTATACACATAGGCTAGCTTTTATTGTACATTATGATGCAAGTACCGAGGACCGAGGACCGTAATCATCAATACTTACGTGTATCATAAGACGTTTTTCAACACCAAGTGTGTTAAAGAAAAATTGTTTAATTAAGTATAAATTCAGGTAAAAAATTAAATCTGGTTCCTTAGGCACGTGTTTCTAAAAATGGCGGCCTTAGACTAGCTGAACTGCTTTAAAAAAATAAGATTGCTTATTTACAAAGAAAACAAATAATATTTGAAATAAACAATTTATTTATCTAATAGCCATTATATATCTATGTATGATGCATATAGAGTCATTTTCAGAGCAAGTTTGTTGAAAGAGATCATTTAAAAATATATAACTTCTTTTATGGTGTGCTTGTTATCATCGTACTCTGCTCCATCTCATCATAATTCTGTTCCGTTTGTGAGAGAGAGACGGAGCTATACAGAAAGTGTAAAACTATCCTTTTTTAACATTAGAATCATGGCATAGTACTATCTTCGTAATATTTCTATATATAGAAGCTGATCTATTCGTGACATTATGTAATAAGCTCGTGCGTGACTATTTCGTGGATCTATCGAGAGATTGTTGACCGAACATAGCGGCTACGATTATAATTAACTAGCACTTTGTCTGCTACCTCTTTCTCGAAAATATTTTTTTGGGTAGTTTTGGATAATGCCCGTCTTTTTTTATTTTTTTACTGATACATATGTGTTTTAGGTTTCAAGTTTATAAACCCCAGAAATAAGAATCCTTCATACAATCTTGTAACACAATCTAAATTGACTTATATGGTAGTTTTAAAAACTAATATTGCTAACCTTTTTTATTTATTTAGGTTACTATTGGTGCTAATTTTCAAGCGTATTAAACCATAGGATAAGATTTAGGATACAACAGAATTTCTTCCTTTTCACCCCCTTACAGGTTAAATTTCCTGAAATCCTTACTTAGTGCTCGCCTACACGGTATATTAGGAAGCCTTGTGCAAAATTCCACATTCCTAGACCCAGTAGTTTCGGCTGTGTGTTGATATGTTGATAGTCAGTTAGTTTCTCCTTTTTTAATATACACCACTAATTTTTAGTTAGTAAAAATACTTCAAAGGGCTTATTAGAAAAGGTCTTGTTATTATTAAAGTACAGTCTCAACACATAATATTCAAAAACAACAAAGTTATTAGCTTTTGTCTATATCCCAAAAAATCACTCAATATATGGATATATTGTACAGAAAAACACTGCGTGTTGTATTTTCTAGTAGCAATTTTTATGAATGATTGATTCAATTATTAATTTACCAGTTTATGACCAATTTTCCCGAACAATTTTGTTTTTTTTTCCCTTTTGACTACACAAATGTGATTGGTAACGGGTAACAATAGAGCCCTATTTTTATTTTTGTGCTAGCTAATAAATAGGGGTTTATAGATTAACCCTTCAGATACCGTCAATTAGAGACACAATAGTAAGACAATAGATGCACGGCCACCGGTGGTCGCTTGGGGATTCATGAATTAAAGTTGTTATGATGGTCAATTTAGGATATCGAGGAAAGTGAAATTATCATCTTATCTGTTAGCTTTTTGGAGTTATCACGACGCGTATTATTCTGATAAGATGTTTACACAATGGCGATGTCAATGGCTCTTGCTTAACAAATGCCACTAGTAATCTGTATGCACGACGTCATTTTTGTTTACTTAATTACATAATAAAGTTACTATTCTGTTTTTTCACAGGGAGTACCTTGGCAAGCAACTGGAAAAAGAACAAATCGACAAGCAGGCGGGCACTGTGGTCGGAGCTAAAGCCTAAAAATGTTGTATTTATAAAATAAATGAAATATTTAATTTGTTGTTATGTTGTTGTCTTAAAGGATACCAGGCTTATTACAGATCTATAGCTGCATTACGTAAATTATAATGTAAATAATGTGCCTTTGTTCCGTTCTGACATCACTTATATCTGTATTCCCTGTTAAAACTTATAAAAATGTAAATTGAGTGTATCTATGTAGCGATGTTAAACAATAAAAGTAACACTAAATTTATAGAATGTTTGGTGTAAGTACACATTCCTTTAAGGGTTTATTATATTGCCGATTTCAAATAATATGAATGTGATTATTAAAAAAGATATTATGTATTCAATAATTTGAAATTAATAGAGTTTTAGCGGTTTGTGATGTGATAACTGTCTACATCAGTAATCAGTATTGTGAATATAGTTCATCATAATGTTTATTCGAGTTTCATTTTAAGTCGGTCTTGTTCAGGAACGTAGTTACCGCCATATCAGCCGTATCAATGATACGGGGCTCCCGAGCTACAGGGGCCCCGACATATGTCTAAATTCGTAACATTTTATACACAAGCTTAAATTCTCATATTGATAAAAAGCTAGGAGTAAATGAATAATGCTTTGATTATATACTTGGAATAATGACTATATGATACTCTGTAGAGTTTTTGACAATAAAAACTCATCCTATTTTAGTAGGTAGGTTACCTTCTGAATGATTTCAAAAGTATTTGATATGGGGCCCTCCGTCTCGTGACTATGCGCGTGTGTCGTTTGTGGCGGTCCCCGTAGCGAAAACTGAATTATTACCTGCGCAGTGTCGCTAGTTCACCTTTAAACGGTGTGTATGTAGTCGTGTCGATAGAGAACTACAAAATGGGCGCGGCTACCAACGACGGTGCACTTTCGTATGTGACTGCGCTTTGCCTTAACTATGACTACATTATGGACTACAGAATGGGCCATTATCACTTCGCAACGATAGATAAGTTGACGCTTACAGAGTCACTGCATAGCGTAGTTTTGTTGTAGTAATGTAAGGGTGCGTCCACATCTGGCGAATGTGCCGCAAATGTGCAGCTCGCAAGCCGCCCGCGAGCTGCGCGCGTGCAGTCACGGCAATGGTTTGGTGCGCCTCTTTAGCGCAACTCATGCAAGGATCGTAAAAGGCGTGCGCGCGGTTCGCGATCTGCTCGCACTTAATTCTCGCACTTACAGTTCTGTTTTCTGGCTCAGTACTTTCGAACATGTCGGACGACACTAGTGCTTTAATAATTCTTCTCCATCCACTCCACGACAACACATACTTAGCCTCTAGTAATCAGAAACGAACTGAGCGGGTAAACAATCATTTAATAACTAAGGCGCCGCCCGCGCGCTGTTCGCGTACGGCGTTTAGGTCGCGCGCGAACTGCGCGCAGGCGGTGCAGGAGCGGCGCACGAACAAAAATGCACGCGCGCAGTTCGCGGGCAGCTCGCAAACGGCTCGTGAGCTGCACATTCGCCGCACATTCGCCAGATGTGGACGCACCCTAACAAGCAAATAGTGAAACTTTAAGTTTCATTATTTGCGTGTTTTATTACTTGCGTCACTAGAAAAAATCAAAATAATTATAATTTTATTATTTAGTGTCGTAGTCGGGTAAAGTTATTTGGAATTAAAAGAATCTGACTAGAAAAGAAATCGACCCACACCGGGCCCTCTCCTAGAGCGCAGGCTTAAGAGGCTCCTTTTCCACTCGCTTATCGTCAATATCGTACATGGTTTAAAAGCTTGTTGCTTCATCTAAAGCAATTCAACGCGATGTTTGACGAAAAGGCAACGCGAAAAAAGAGAGATAACGCCTGAAAACTCTGTTAGCATTTGGTAATTTCGTGATTTACTCGAAAACCTTCTTTACAAAACTTGTTCCAGGAAATACACACAGTATACAGTAGTAGTAGTAGTAGTAGTAGTAGTAGTAGTAGTAGTTGTACAGTGGACTCCACTGTTTGTATCTTTAGTCTGGAGTTTCAGTTAGTACCTATAGAAGTTCCTTGGTCAGAAGCTATGGTACTACCATAGCATACACTCACATTACATGGCTTAAAAAACATAGTTTCCAAGCCAAGAACATTAGCAAAAAAAAAATGCATATTGCATTCTGTCATTCTGTCAAGTGTCAATGTCATAAAGAACTTTTCCCGTTTCCGGAGGCCCATTTTTGCAAAACAAACCGGCGTTTTTAATAACATAAATTATAAACAATAATGGATAACGTTCTAGTGCTTAAAGATTACAAAACTGTGCCAGATATAGTACACGAGTATAGTCCTACACTTAAGTTTGGTCATATTCCTTTGGTGATAGATAACGGTTAGTACCCTAAATACCCAAAATATTGTTTTGTTTGAGCTTTATAATAACCTGAACCTGCTGAGTACATGGCACCGAAAGTATTAAACGTTAATAAGCATTTTAATATTAAAATTTAAGGTTCATATCAATGCAGAGTTGGGTGGTCAATTAATGATGAGCCTAACCTAATATTCAAAAACTTGATAGCCAGACCTAGGAAGGATAGATGTAAGAAAGATGCTGAACCTCCAGTCACTCCACCAATACAGATTGGTAATGATATTGTGAATATAGAAGCAGTAAGGTAAATATAAAATACTAATCTCATTCATGAAAATAAATTGATTGTACTCCTAAGTCTTATGAGGAAACACTGGTATTCTAAGGTATAACTGATGTTAATTAGGTCAGTGGGTCGTCTTAGGGGCGGATTTTTAGGAGTTGCAGTAGGGGCACTATGAGCAGCAAAGAAAACCATAAAAAAATTTTTTTGGTTACAAAAATTTTTGGGATTTATTTTTTTATTTTAAACTTACCCATTCACAACAGATTTAAACCTCTCAGTTACAACAATTGAGTTTCAGTCATAAATACATGATGAAATTAACAAATCAAATTCATTTTCAGGTTTCAACTGAAAACTCAATTTGATAAAAATGTGGTCACACATTTTGAAGCACAAGAGCAAGTGTTTGACTACATCTTCTCACAATTAGGCATAGATAATGAGGGCAGTGTCCCACATCCCATTGTCATGACGGAAGCTTTTGTAACACCTAATTATTGCAGGCAGTGTATGTATGAACTTTATAAGATACTAACTATTCTCAAAGCTTTTGCTCTTGTGGCCTATCCCACAACCTATGACAATCAGTGGTAGTTTAACTTTAATCATTGAAAGACTGTAATTGGAACAGTTCATATAAAAAAAAGTAAGAAAGTGATGTAGGCAAGCATTAAGATAGGCTTTTTGGACATTCAAATTTTAAAGGGCTTAAAAAGGGAATGTGGTTTGTATGCAACATTTATATAATCTTAGCATAATTCCTTTTACCAATAAACCAGTTTGACACAAATTCTAATCACAATGAATGATAAAACCTGTCACTTCTAGTTTTTCAAAACCACTCTCAAAATACAGTTTAATTCATTAAACGCCAAGCAAACGCCGGTGTCCACTCTCTCATTGTCTTTCTATCGTGTCTCTAATTATGGTATTGGAAATAATAATAAGTTAACTGACACAAAAATTATAAAGGTAACAAATTTTTGAAGCCCTGGCTCCTGAGCTAGGTAGCAACCTGTGTTACAGAAAAGGTTAAGGAGTTACTTACTAATATTATAAAAGCGAAAGTGAGTTTGTTTGTTACGTCTTCACGCCTAAATGACAAAACCGATTTTGATGAAACTTTGTACACGGATAGACCATGTCCTGGAATAGGATATAGGGTACTTTTTATCCCGGAAGTATGTTCCCTTGGGATAATTTTCTACTATCACGCGGGCGAAGCCGCTTGGTGCAATCTAGTTAGTAATAAATATGGCTTTAAAGCAATCAAAACTTGTTGACTGCTATTGTAGAAAAAATAATATTTATTAATTAATTTACAGTAATGTCCGAACTGCTATTCGAAGGCTATGGTGTCCCGGGGGTGTGCTACGGTGTTGATTCCTTGTTCAGCATGTATAAGAACGATATAGGGGATACAGCACTCATCATTAACTGTGGCTACCATACTATACACATAATACCTGTGATCAGGGGACAAGTCATTGTAGAGCATGCTAGAAGAATAAATTTGGGTGAGTGGCATTTTTTTAAGGAAGATTTTTGCAATAGAACCTTGGATCTAGTATTCTGGCAATGCACTGTGTCAAAAAATTAAAAACCAGAAACAGAAATATCAATATCCAAAATTAAAGAACTTTTGCATTTATTATTTTGTTTTTAGGGTTCCATACCTCAAAAAGAAAAACGTAACCATTATAGGATTATTTTGTTGTCCGTCTGTCTGTCTGTTAAAACCCTTTATCTCGGGAACGCGTACTGGTATTGAGTTGAAATTAAAACCATATACGTCTGCAGTCCCTTGAAGCTGTAAAAAATCAAACTTTTGTGTTCATGTTGAGACGACTCGCACTTGTCCGGTTATTTTTTATATTTATTTATGTTGTTTTTATGTAATATCTATCTTTTTTACTTTTAAATACACCTTGGTTACCAAATACATTAATTATTTTAAGTTAATTTCTTCAGCATACTCTCAGATACATGCTTATTTAATTGTATTTTTTATTTTAGGTGGCAGTGAAATGATTTCTTACTTACATAAGCTCCTGCAACTAAAATACCCAGTACATGTGAATGCAATCACAATGTCTAGAGTGGAAGAAATCCTTCAGGAACATAGCTCAATAGCACTGGATTACCAGGAGGAGATCAGGAAGTGGGCTAATCCTGAGTACTATGAAGCTAATGTGAAAAGAGTACAGCTGCCTTATGTGCAAGCTGCAAGTTCCTCTGGACTGTCAGGTCAGCTTTAGTTTTTTCTAAGGTCCTCCCACAAGGTGGACCGATGACCTGGTGAGGGTAGCGGGAACAGATGGATGCAAGACGCAAAGGACCGGTCATTATGGCGACACTTGGGAGAGGCCTATGTCCAACAGTAGACGTCATTCGGCTGAAATGATGATGAAGGCTTTTTTTTTACATAGCCCTAAGATGAGAGAATAGGATATGTAGCTACATTCATACATTGTATGGATTCGACAGCTGTTGCACTCCATCTTATAGCAATTGTAGTGTAGGGAGGGTTGGCAATTTATGTTCTACCCATTATTATAGGTGGCAATACAGTACCCCTAGCCAAGTTGCTCATTTGCAATAGTTAACACTAGTAGAAAGCTTCAAATGTACGGGAATGACGTCATCTCAACGCTCAGTCACGTGGTCAGATCAAAAGAATGTGCGGCAAGGTCAACGCGAAGCGTTAGACGCTAGCGAAACGGTTGTAACTTGGCAAGGGGGGCAGATTTGGCGACCAAATTCAGGACATAGAAAATAGAAAGTAAAGTATGGCTTGCAACTCAGCTTAACATTCACATCCAGCTGCTATTCCATGGTGCTAGCCCTACTATGCAAGGTTAGAGCCCCTTCACGACCATGCCGTTGTGAGCAGTAGCTAAGCGCGAGGCGGGGAGCGGTAAGAACAAAAGTATGAAAATGTTTGAAGCACGCCATGAGACGGCGGTCAAAGCGCCGCGCGCCCGCTTACCGATAAAGCCGCGCCTCTCGAGCTAATGCCGAAGTCGTGAATGGGCCGTTAGTGAACTTGAGTTTGCAGGCAACTCTGGGACTAGGTTGTGCTCCATCCTAGTTTTATTTTTGTAAGTTTTTCTGTCACTGCCTACTGCCTAACATTCGGTTACGGTTTCGGCTTAAAATCGTGTTTGGGTTGGTCACTACAAATTGTCTTATAGCTTTCACTGCTTATGAGTATAAGCAGTAATACCTACTCCCACTATTATGGAGATCATCATCTTCTTGCCCGCATTTCCTACCAAAAAAAAACCCTAAATCATTGGGAAGCAGTGTAACAGATTAATCTCTTTCATACCCGATAAGAGTCATGTAGATACTCTATTTTATTTATAGTTTTATTTTATTTTGCATAAAGCTTACATAATAATGTAGACAACATTTGTTGCCCCTCTTTGTAATTACAGCTGAGCAGCAAAAGGAGCGAAAGAAAGAGATGGCACGACGGCTGCTTGAAATTAACGCAAGAAAACGAGAAGAAAGACTAGCTGAAGACGAGGAACAACTGAATCAGTTACTTGCCATAAAGGTACGAGGAACCTTAATGCCTGTTTCGATGTTACTATAATTTTCAACACTATTTATCTGGCAATAAAGTTTATTATCTAAAGTCGTCATTATATTCGTGATGTACCACATGTATGTGACAGAAAAAAGTTATTTCAAATGGAAAGTAACGAGGCTTGTCAAATAAAACACACAGTTTCTGATGGATACTTAGGTGATTTGCAAACTGCACCGCTTCACGTATCGTAGCGTGAAAGTGCGTGTTCTTTCGTTGTTTGCAATTATCTATGTTTGTATAGAAAACATACGTAGACACAGAAAACACATTGATGCGCAGTGTTGTAGATGAGCCGCCTTTATGCGGAGAAACACGCACGCGGTATTAGCTAAAAACGATTTTGTTATCATTACAGGAAATGATAGAAGAAGGAGATACTGATGAGTTCAATGAAGCTATAAAAGGTTTTGATATCAAAAGTTTTGAGGATCTGCAGGTAAAACTTGTTTACATAACTCTTTTAGAAGTAGAAAAAATATATTAAACTATTTCACTGCTGGGCAAAACGATTTATTCATAATTTCCGATTTTTTTTTAATCATAATGTGTTTTCAGAGACAAATAACGAATGTAAATATGCGAATAGACAAGAATAAACAACGTATAGCTGCAGCTGCTACGGCGGAAGAGAACCTTGAGACGCGACATACAGGGCGCGTGAACCCACCTACTGAGCCTGAAGCGTTCCAAGCTTGGCTCAATGAGACTCGTACTAAGGTTTGTAAACTTTTTGTTTATTTTATTGTTTTTTTTTTTTTATTATATTTTAATGACTTTGTTTCAGTACTACCTAGAGATGTGCCGTTTCCGGCAATACGGGAATATTGCTGGCAATATTGCAACCAATATTCATACTTCGGGCAATATTTCCTGCAATATTCCCACCAATATCCCCACTTCACGGCAACGGTACATCTCTAGTACTACCTAATCCGACGTGCTGGTGACCCAGCAGATAATTTCTTATGCTGTGTGGACCTTAAATAAATAAAAAATATATTAAAATAAGGCCAAGATTTTTTTTTCTTTATCTTTTGGTATTAGGGCATTCTGGGTCAGGTCTTACTCAATTATTTTTTTGACTAATCAATACTGTTCCACTGCCACAAGTCTTTCTAGGAAGCCTTCTACCGTACTTCGTCAAACCAGCCCTTCTCGCTGTTGGGTTTGCCCAGCAATCTCATTTGAACTCACTTGTCTACGTTTCCTCGGCCCATATTGAAACGTGGAGTGAATGCTGAGCTCCATCGCCTTTTGGCTAAACAATCGAATTTTTTGTGAATTGGTGAGCGAGCAGGTCGGAGATATGAGTTTTCGCTTCAAAGAGATCTTTTTTTGACGCTTTTTTTTTAAATAACTCCACCCGGTTTCTGGGACCCAAGAATGGACAACTGATAGAGCTAGGTAACTGAAACTTCCAGTAGATGTAAAAGCCCCCCCTCCCTCCTTTTTCTTTTGGAATTAATCATCTATGTCACATATCTGTCCTGTCGATGGGTCTATATTATGCTGTATTTATATTCAATTAAAAAATAATAACTTCTATGCCAAGATGGTTATGAAACTGAGCGATTTCCTTCGATTTAGTGGGAATGGCCAGCCATAGAATTGGAAGGCTTTGCTTGATTTGACTATTTATTCATTATATAGCAAAGATGGTTATGAAACAGCGATTTCCTTCGTTTTAGTGGGAATGGCCAGCCAGAATCGAAAGGCTTTTTTTGATTTGACTATTTATTAATTATACATAATTTTGTCACTAGTACCGTGAACTAGTAGGCCGGCGGGAGGCCCGGCGGGCGCGGCGCGCGGCCATGGTGAAGCGGCGCACGGCCGCGGCCGCCGAGCGCATGCGCGTCATCTCGCGCCTCGCCGCCGCCGGGGACGACTTCGGGAATCAGGACTCTGATTGGGATGCTTATAAAAGGTATGTATGCTTAAATCTAAACAAAAGATTAGTGAAACGTATAAAGAGCACTACCTTTAGCAATGATTTGAGGTTACACGTGGGTCGTGTGCATACACGTACATCAGACGCGGTTCGTGCTTCATACGCTACACGTGTGACAAATGCTTTTTGTATGAAAAACACGTATCGTGTGACAAACACGGTTCAAGCGTCATACGCTACACAAGCGACAAACGCGGTTCGTGCAACATACGCTACACGTGCGACAAACTGTTCGTACGACATACGCAAACGCCATTATTGCGACATACAATACACGCAACTCGCCTAACCCGCCGCCTGTACTAGTCATATGCATTTCCAACTCGACATGAGTCCCGGCTACTCTCATCCGATCATCCTATTTATTTATTTATTAAAACTTCATGCAACACAAAGGTACAAAGGCGGACTTAATGCCTTAGGCATTCTCTAACAGTCAACCAAGGGTGGTGAAGAGAAAACATGGCAGGTGCATAAAAAAAGATAGCTTGTTTGGTAGAAATCGCTGTCAAAGATAAGATAGTCACTAGTAATTTTATTGCAACGACCTTACACCCATTAGACTTCTTATAACAAGCGACGCATGTCTATCAACACATATGACTTGTAGATCTGATGTCTCGACCAATGAGACCGCAGTACCCCGCTCCCTGTACCTCGGCTTGGTTCGCTAGTTCATGCATGAGGCGTTTGGTGGCTGTAAGGTCTTTGTTTGATACAATATGGAGGATTATTTTTTATTGTAAAACAGCGGTGGTACATTTATCCCTCTTAATTTATTGTCATGCATTTTCAGTATAAGTCGCGAGGCGGACTCTGATTCGGAAGCTGACGGCGAACGACTTCTAGAGTTGGAGGAAGCTCTTCGCGAGTACGAACCACCGCCAGCTAACTCCAGCCAGCATCATCAACTACATCTTGCTATTGAGCCATTGAGGTGAACGACCGAAAAAATCCTTAACATTTACTGTGTTCTTCTTCTTCCTGCCCTTATATCATATTTCTTCGAGTCAGCGTAACACGTTTTTTCTTCAATTCTTTCCTTTCACTATCACTAACTCCCTTTTTTTCATATCACTCCTCACACAGTCCATCCATCTTTTCTTTGGCCTCCCTTTCCCTCTCCAGCAACCTACATGTATAATCAGAACTCTTTTAATAACATGCGTTTAATATTAACCATATTCAAATGTAGGAATATGGTTGAATTTTAAATACAGTTAAAAATTTTGGTAGCTTAACCTAGATGCTCTCATACACATACGCCTTATTTCGAAATTACGTGAATACTTTGACTATAGTTTCCAAATGGTAAGGTATTTTTAATTGAATATAAATAAAAATACGAGGTATTTTTTTAGAGGTTTGTCTTTTCCTACTATCTCACCGATATTAGTTATGATCAGGTCGGCAATGGAGCATGCTTACCCAAAAGTAACCTATTCACAATTCGAACATATATGTATAGAAAATCATCAATTCCATTTTTTTTTCTCAATTCTAGGGCACCAGAATTGATGTTCCAGCCATCCATGATGGGTAACTTAGAAGCAGGCTTGGCAGAAACCATGGAATATGTTTTTAAACACTTCAGCCCTGAAGACCAGCTGTTGTTAGCCAACAATGTGTTCCTGACAGGAGGCAGTTCGCAATTCCCAGGTAGGCTTATTTATTTATTTATTTATTTATTATGAGGAACACCAACGACATATTAACAAATTCTTATACGGATAGGCAATTTTATGGACATTAAATTCTGTGTAAATATGTCAATTAAAGGCGCGCCACAGCTTCTAACATTTAATATAAAATATATTCTTACTATCGCTTTAGAGCAAAATGATTAAATAGATTAATTGATTTAAACATAATAAATACGAAACACACAAACTTCGCCCTCTTATTGTGCACTAGCGACTCATACTGACTTGTAGCGTGTGCATTGTAGGGACATGGTAACGGATTAGAAAGCGAAGTTTTTAAATTAGGTTTATCGGAATCGGAACCTGAATCAGAAACGGAATCGGAAGCGGAGGTAGAAACGTTAAATGCTGCTAAAAGCAATCAAAAAACTCTGCTAAATAGGTAGAAATGAAGTGCAAACTCACAACATGTCAAATACGATACGAAATAACAAATTAAACAGAAGTCGACACGGACAGAAAGCAAGGGGAGGTAGTTAACTAACTAAGATAACTTCTGATTTTTATCGGTATCGGAGGTGGAAAATCAGTTGGAATTAGCGACTTTTCGGAATCGGAATCGAACTTCTCTAACATCTCTGGTACAAAGTCTTGTGTTTTGTGACGCGACCACGCTCCCGAAAACATTTGCGTGCACTTTATGCAAGTTATGCCCCCTTTTTGGTATGAATTCTTGTTATCGTTTTGAAATTTAATTGTAATGCTCCGAACAAATACAATGTTACTTAGACATGCCAAATAAATGGTTTGTGGTGTGTACTTTTACGTGGAAAAAAAAACAATCCTTTGGTTTGTCCGTTCGGGGGTCTTACTATGACATGTTAAAATGTCAGTCGTGCGAGCAAGAAAGAGAGGTGAACATCTTTTCTTTCTTTAAAGCATCTTTATACTATGTAGAGATTTACACTTCAAGACTTGACTCAAACCTACTATTGTTTCTTTCCTACTTTTATTAATGGCTACACCTTTCCTTTCAGGTCTAAAAGAAAGACTCGAAAGAGAACTCCTCGAAATGAGACCTTTCCAATCTACTCATAAGGTCGTTCTGGCTAAAAACCCGAGTCTTGACACTTGGTATGGAGCCAGAGACTTCGCAGGCAGCAACGAGTTCGAGAACTGGTGTATTTCTAAGGAAGACTACTATGAAATGGGCGCGGAATACTTGAAGGAACATTATGCCAGTAACAAGTATTATAAGAGCCCAGCTCCTATAGTAGATAACACCCTCGCGCCCGCCATCGATGCTAACGTCGTGAAGGAAGAAATAGTTGTGGATAGCTAAATGTGTAAGGTAAAATAAAGTTTTTAATAACAAAAATGTAGTTTGTTTTTTGTAGATTAAGTATGTAGGGCTATTGTAAAATAGACGTAGTTCTGTTAGAAACACAAATTGATTCATCATCACATCAGCCGAAAGACGTCCACTGCTGGACATAGGCCTCCTTCAAGCGTCGCCACAACGACCTGTCCTGTGCGTCAGGCATCCATCGGATTCCCGCGACACTGACCATGTCATCGGTCCACCTTGTGGGAAGCCTTGCAACGCTGCGTCTCCCGGTACGCGGTAAATTGATTACTGCAAAGTAAATTCTAGGTGGTTGGTAAGTATTTGAATTTTTTGTATCTCTGAATTTTACAAGAATTGAAGACTAGCTACCTACCGTCTGGACACATTAAATACACAATCGACACGGCTATGTACCTCCTTTATTTATTTGTTTTTATTATGGACCCTTTTTTGTGGGCAAAAATCGTCCAATGACAGTGCGCTCTTGCTCTTGCGCGGAGCGGGAGATAGTGTCAGACTCTTACTGACTAAAAACCCACCTCGTTCCTTCTAGCCTTCATAACGGGGCTCGAGCGCTCTTTCGCATAACCCTGGCCGCAGTAGGCTTCGACCCAGCTGGGCCCCTGCTGCTGCTGACAACTCCTTGAGGCGCGCGGGAACAGTGCGCGCCGTCGACGTTTTGGGCTCGGTCTTACCGGATGGTCGGAAGGCGAGCTACCCATGGCTCGCCGTCCGCAAGCCCGCGTCTACGGTGGCCGGAAATCGGGATCGGAATCCCGGCGGCGGCAAGAGCGCCGTTACCTGATGCGGTCGGCCTCTACCTTTGCTAGCATTACTTTTTCGCAGAAGGAGGCGACCGCCTGCCACTCCTCCTCGCTCCCGACCATGGCCTGAAACAAGGCCCGGCGCAAGGGGTCCTCGCCGCCGATCGCCCCCACGGGGGCAAAAGTAGATAAATAGGATTCTCCCTAGGTTAGACGCCTAGAAATGCATATAACTTTTGAAATTCTGATATTTGGCGACTGATTCCGACTACTAAAATTTGGTTTTGTATCAAAAATAAAATCCCTGATGGTGGCAATGCCAGTGTCAATCACACAAAAACTTCGACTTATAAGTCGAAGTTTCGTACTTTTTTTAACACCTCACGATAAGGCTTGATATACTCGTATCAAGCCTTATCATGAGGTGTTAAAAAAAGTCAGGCGTGGGGTTGAGAGTTTAGGTCGTAAACTGGAACGCATTAAGAGCTCGTGGTAGGGCTTCATACATTGACCAGTCAGCAACAGAATTTTACAGTCAATGTCAATATTGGAATCAGGAGTTATTTCATAGTTGTGTCTATTTAGAGAATCTCATACTAGTTATGTAAAAGTAATCGCGTCAATTGGCTTTCGTTGATGATAAGTTCACTTATCAGCCTTGTTTAAAACTTTTATTGTGTGCTTGTATTGTGTTCTGTCTGATGACTTCAATGTTTGTGCGATCGTGCTAGACATTATCTCTAAAATATCAATTTAGAAATTATACCACTTGTTGCTTATAATTAGTTAAGGGGTACTAAATATGAGTAACATAAAATAAAAAGGTGGGAATTGAAAATAAACAAATAAATAGCCACAAATATCATGGCACGTTTATTTTTTTCCACTACATGGCGACTTCTAAAAGAATCGTGACTTGTTATTTTGCATTCATATAGTTTCATTTTTTAATAGAGCTCTGCAAATGAGCACTAAAGAATAATTTTACAATGTATACTTTCCATAAAATTAAAATATAAACTCTGTATTTTTATTTTGATCTCAATATAAATCACTATGAACTGAAAAAAATTAAAAGTTTTTGTTAGTTCTCTAATTATAATATTGATTGATGAGACTATAATAAAGAGTACATTTAAAAAATCACATTAAAGCATATATATAATGCTGACTACATAAACGCTCTAACAGCCTCTCCCTACCGCTACCACGTTGCAGATTGTATACTCAAAGTATCAACAATAAACAATATGAAAGACTTCAGTTCTACAAAACCAACCAATATAATTATAATAATAAATTTATCACAATCATTTCAGACTACAAAAATAACTAAATAATCACCTGTAAAGGAGGCTGTGAGAGCTATAATCACGTGCAATGTAAATGTAATACACCACAGTTAACAAATCTAACTTATTCAAAATATAAACTAGCCTAAAAATTTTAACAATAAAGAAAAAACGGTTTTAGTTAAAATATTGGTCATCAAAACTCTGAAGAGCTATAACTAAATGACCGCACAAATTATCATCATGCCATGATGTTTGAATATCAATAAAAACATTGCACTCAAAGGGATGTAAAATACTCCAAAACTTGGTAAAGTGTGGCTTATAGCCATTTATTTTTTGTTTAGCGTATAATTAGAAATAGTATAAAATCAGTGACTTAGGAATAGCTCTCAGTATATAAAAAAACGTTAAAATCCTTAGGCTGTACTCTCGTATGATTATAATGTAAGCAACGCAATATGTTGGCAAAGCGGAAGTTCACGTAAATCTAACGATACAATACAACTAAATATTTATGTACCTTAGACATTATGATTACACAAGGCTCACTGTTATTTCATAAATCTACCATCAAGTTTAGTGTAACTGGTCGGCGGCACGCGGCCCCCTAGACTAGTTTGCCTCGACGAGGGAAGTATACGTTATACATTCACGGATAAGGATATGTACGATTTCTTTAACCAAATTCAATAACGGCTTACAAGAAACTGGTTGGTCCTACAACCATAACCACTCTGATGTTAACAACAAAATAACAACAACACAATCTAACACTGCCAATATTTCGCGTGAGTATTCTTTTTATTAACGTTGTGAATTCCTCAGTCTTTTCTAAGGTTCAAAAAAAATATTAAGTAGACCAAGAGAAACAATCTAAAAATCATTCCACCACTTTAGTAATTACGTAAATTCAAGGGTTTCAATATTCACTTCTTAATATAGGTTAACTAACATCGGTATGTAAAATAGTTGCACAATGAAGGCACACAAGTTGCGAGACCAACGTATACTTAGCAGCTCTTACAAATCAAGGTGCAACCTGTGACCTTCACTGATATTTTTCGGGTCCCTGTTTATTACGAGAAGTATTCATCGAGAAAAGTTTTCCTCTTATCAATATAAATATATGAATGATACTCTGTGTGAAGGATTAAGAAATGAGAGTACGTCTCGTAATGAGCAGAGGCCGCATGTCCCCGGCTCACCTGCTCGCTCGGCTAGGGTGAAGCAACGATAGGGTAATGCAATAATAAACATAAAACAATCATAAAGACAGTGAACATAATATAATAATAACAAAAATATATTACTAATCCTAGAATTCAAAAAGAAACAATCACCCTCGGCGAGAGATCGGCAAGCTGAGCGACATCAATATATTTATATATGTATTTATGTACCTAGGTCACTATGTTGGTGTTTCTATTTCCATTCATAATATCTATGGATAATATAATTATATACGGTAATCAGCATTGAAAGGCACCTAATACGTGTTGTCCCTACCAATGCTGTTACATACAAACTATTGATAACTATGGTTTTAAAAATTTCAATGGTGATCATTTTATAATGGTAGCTGAAAGATTTAAACTACTCTTTAAACCCAAGTTCTAGTTTGTCTAAATAATACTGTTATCAATGGCTTGGTAAGAAACTTACTAAAAACGTTTAAGATTTTATTAATATACGGAAAAGTTTAGATGTTACTCTTAGATTTGTGGGCAACTAAATGCATCCTCATATTATTTTACTTTATCTTAACATACGGTGTACACATTTATTTTAAAATGATAATGAGATATTGGCCTATTTTTTTCGTGTTTCTTTCAAATACAGAACTATCAAAATATAAAAAAATATTGAGGACTATCAAACAACATTCATATGTATATATTATTAATATATGTATACTTATGTACATCTACAAGAAATTTTGATCTTTATAGTACCCAAAGTATAGTTCTGCGCTAAGTCTAACATTAATTCCAATCATGTTCTCAGTTCGATATTTGGTATGACTGTAGAATGAGACATTCCTACAAATCATACATATATTATAATTTTGAATGGATTTCTCCTCGATATACTTGAATAAATAAACACTACCAATATTTATTTACATTTGCTGAACCAGCACATGGACACACACATCATGGAAATAAAATAAAGTATCAAAATTAACAACACGGGAAGTTGTAAAACAATGGGTATAAATGTCGGTTTAACACTATGTATTACATATTAGAGCTCTTACAATATTTTATTTCCAGTTCTACCCTGACCTGCAGACTTAACTAAACTTACACTACCACATCATTTACATAGAAATGGCACCAATCTATCTTTGATATCAATAATGGCAAACCATAAGGAACCCCCGCAGCGGACACTTTAGCTGCACGACGCGTGCGCAAGAACTGTCTCAAGGTATTGGAAGACTACTGCACTATATACTATTCATTATTACTATTATTCGAAAAACAGTAATGAAATAAGTTTTGCCTCTTGCTAAAATACGTTTGTTACATAATATATGTAATATATTGCGATATCCTAAATGGGTAAATAATTATGTAACAATGTTTATGATGACTACACTTTATATGAATATTATTCAATCTCATCAGAAATTTGAAAAATATAAAATGAAGTTTATCAATGGTGTTATGATTGATATTGCCTAATGTCGCTAACCGCTAGAAGGCACACAAAGTTTAGTAAGAAGCTTCACAAATTATGCTATCTGTAGATGACCCTCCCACCCCCGCGCCACTACCACCGTCCACTTATTACTGTAAGACACACTAAAGCGTACTCCGGGCGATGTCCCCACACATTGAACACTGAACATAACTTTATCTGAACGTAATACGTTTAAAAAATATTGCCAATTTTATGTTGCAACAGGCACTTCTCTGGATTTCTCCAATAAACATCATATTAAAAGTTATTAATTTTGTGAAGCTTTCATATTGCCTCTCAGGACTCTGCTAGTTTATGGGATTATTATTTGTACTTCTTATTTACTATTATTATTATTTTTATATGAACCTGATTTCTTTATTTAAAGTATTCTTATGGATTAATCTTGAGGAGTATTATCTAGAGTCCTTTCTTTTCTTCAGCGATCAAAATACTTTACCACTCATCGGTAACAGTTCTATATAAAATTACTGAACTTCCATATACACTGACACGTTCTAAGTTAAAGCATCGCAATAAGATATTGTTACATTTCACTACGACTAATGAAGGATGGGTATGACGATGACAAGCGAATGACGAACATTAAAATTTAGAATTTTTAAGTTGGAGATTTACCATTTACGATTCCAAAATTTATCACTAAGCAAATTAGAATATGAGATCAAAAATTTTAGGCCTACAATCTATCATGATGAGACTTTTAAGTATTGATTTATGCACGCCACCACGGAAATTAATATAATCATGTGATGGTATAGATAAATCACAGTTGTAGGTATAAATCACAATGCATATATTATCATAGGCGGTATCGCTACGTGACTACACTACATCCTCGTCTCTATTGTGATGTCCACCTGGTGTTCTCGAGGGATTCCACAAGCGTAACGAAACCAACTCGATTCCTGCTCACTGCCACCTACACGCGGACACGATCCACAGCGCAGCCTCGCTCGCGCTCACACCACGGCCGACGAAATCAACAATGTATAAATAAATAACTCCAAATATAATAAACAAATAAAGGTGCATGAGTCCATGCTGACGATCCTAGCGAGAAGAGCCAGTCTCCTCGGCTTACATCAAGTGAATGATAGCTGCTCTTGTTGATGGCTGCCAAATATATAATATTGCACTCTGGCTGCTTGCTGCTCAACCGAGAGCTGTAACAACGTATCGGTAACCGTTAGAGCTCTGTATTGAATACATCATATTAATATTGACTAAAATATTACTCGTATACGTACCTAAACTGGTGATCAGTCTGCAAGATGCATCTGACCAGACATCTGGGGCTGGGGCGTAGGGGTATGCGAGGGAGGGGGCGACGCTGTTAAATAAAACCATCGATTAGAATTTAGACGCGCATCTATAAATAATTAAGAGCCAACGCTGCGTTAAGCGAGTAGCCGTCGCGCGCGACACTGTCCCCTTAGCGGAAATCGGATTATTACCTGCGTGGTGTCGCTATTTCAACTTAGACGGTGTGCATGTAGTCGTGTCGATAGAGAACTTTAATGTATAATGCAAAACGCGACCAATGTCCGCGCGCATCATCGTGACGGAGTACTTTTGTATGGACCCACACGCGCAAAAGTGCAACATCGCAGTTCGCTGCTTGGGCACCAGTCGCGCCCCGCACCCTTTTTGCTACGTAATAATAAAGTTATCCATCGACACGACTACATCATCATCATTTTCCTGCTCTTGTCCCATTTTTATTTGGGGTCGACGCAACACCTTTTTTTTCTTCCATTCTGTCCTCACACGACTACATGCACACCGTTAAAGTTAAACTAGCGACACTACGCAGGTAATTATCCGGTTTCCACTACGGGGTCCGCCGCACACGACATACGCGCATAGTCACGCGACGGGTGATTAACGCAGCGATGACCCTAAAAAAAATATGACTGCATAGTACATCTACAATAGGAAATATACATGCGATTGTTTTATCTGAAAACATTTTTTAGATCTTCTCTAGTAAACAAATATTAAAGAATTATTAAATAATATCTATAATTAAATAATTATTAAGAATTTCTTCATCATCAAAAGCTTCAAAGCTGCTAATAAGAAAGAGAAGTCCGACGTGAACTTTGACGTCAAAGTCCATTACGCCCATACGGCCGCCATAGAGGCAAACGACATCTTGGCGTAAGAGATAGATTTATTTACAAAACACTGACAACCTTGCAGGACTGTATTACTAACATAATAAACAACAACTTTAGTTTTATGACTTTTTACAAAACCTAATTCATTTGCCAACAACAAACCTTCAAGATTTTGGTGTTCTTTTTAACTCATTTCAACGAGCACCCTCGCCGCCCGATCCTCGCTCCGCGCCACCATTGTACTGTCGCTTGGTTCGCGTAGACTTCGTAATATTTAGAAGGTCCACTTTAAATATTTTTATATTTGTATGAAAATCTGATGAACTAAATTATGATACATTTTTTAAAAGTCATAGAACAAAAGTTGTTGTTTATGATGTTCTTAACATAGTCCTGAGCTGTTGCCAATGTTTTTTAAAAACATTTTTTTTTCATGCACATTCCCTATTCATACTAAATTTTGAAGTGGTGTGTTTGTCCGTATTTTTCCATCATTGGGGTGCTAAAAAATATTTTCAGAACATGAATGGATTTGTAATTGAAATAATCCGAATATCTATAGGTACAAATGCGGCAAGTGTAGTACCAACATAATTAATTAATCTTACTATGATACTTTACTTACATATAGACGCGATAGACTGTGGCGACATCGCAGACATTTTACTGGTATCCTGCATAGACACTTGGGTCCCTTGAGATGTCATGTAACGATTCACCATGGGAACGAAGCTGGAAAGAAATTGACGTCTATCAATCACTTCTATGGATCTGATCTGTGAGCAATCAATTCAATCTACAATATGCATTAATATGCGTTATATGTGCATTCTAGAAGCTGTATTATACATAAGTTAAATAGATGGGAGTATTAAGCCGTACCTTTGTACCTCACTTGGAATGCGAATGGGGCTAATTTTTATATTACGTTTCAATAGAAGGCATAAATGGTTCTAGAAATCAACTAGATGACGTGATGCTTCGCAGCACAAAGCCAAAAACTATGATAGCTTTTTGATGTGAAACATCTGTTACCCAACAACAACAACTTGGCAGTAAAATCGACTCGAATGCCGTGACGGTAAGCGGCACGACTCCGTCATGCCGTGATATTCCCACTACACTGCCACTTTCGACTTATTTGTGTGTACCACATATAATTTTTACTCTTTATTTCGTTAACATAGCTGTTTCACATCTCCTGGGCATTCGGTGGCAGACAATGTTTTTTTTTATAATTCGCTTCTAGTAGTCGATCAATCCGAAAATCAGTCTAAAAACTTTATGTGACAAATTAATAACATAATGGAGTTTTTAATGGTTTTCAGATATACGAAGCCTAGATATGATCCTATTTCTGATTTCTAGATTTTTTTTCAATAAAATTCGGCTGCATTTGCCGCCATACCTTAAGTCACAAACGCCGGGCGAGTCGAAGTTGCTATTGTTGGAGTTGTTGGTGTTGGTCGCAACGCTGTTGATGGTGCCCATGCTGTTCGCCGACACGTTGCTGTGGTTCTCGCGGTGGACACGGTTGTGGTGTCTGTTTGGGACAGATAAGTAAATTTTAGATATTTTTTATGAAAAAATAAAAATACAGACTGCAGAACTAAAGGGTAGGATTCTTAGGTACCTCACGAGGATTAGTAAAAATTAAAATATGTAAACCGCACTCACAATAATTTAGTTTGCAAATATTAATTTGATTCCAGAAAAGTAACTTTAATGCCTACGTGAAAAACAATTTTTGTTGCGACTCATCGATGTATTAAAATAAATTAAATATTGTAGTGGAAAATTATAATAGAAATTTTATTTTCAAAATTAATTCTGGAATTGATTGAATTTACACAAAGGATGAAAATATTATACAAATTGAAAATAAGTTTTTTGAAGGCAATAGACGTCCACTGTTGGACATGGCCTCTCCCAAGTGTCGCTATAATGAACGATCCTGTGCAAGCTTATGTGATGTTGAAGGCTTAAATAGATAGATATAATCTTTATTGTAATGTAATGAAGTTTCTGTACCTTATTAGATAGCTGTCCCTGACGAAGGAGCGTCCGCAGACACTGCACTCGTAGCACGAGCCGGTGGAGTGCGTGCGGATGTGCAGCGCGAATTGCGACTTGGATGTGAACGACATGGAGCAACGGTCGCAGTTCAACGGCTTGTCGGCCACGTGAGACCATCTAGAAGAGACACAGGTAATTCATAAAGCTGTTTTGAAAATTAACAACTGTTAGTTTGTGTTTGTAAGGTCTACACGGTGTCTAACATCGACTCACAAACGAATACCACGGATCTAAAGTACATAATTCTGGACCCCCCCAGTTTTGGAATTTTTCGTCGGCTTTTTCCTATTTAAAAAAAAAAAGTACAGATTCTTTTGTATAAAATAGTTAGGTATTCTAATCAATCCCGATGATCACCATCATCATCATTTCAGTCGAAAGATGTCTACTGTTGGATATAGGCCTCCTTTAAGTGTCGCACCAATTAACGGACCTATGCGTCTCGCATCCATCGGATTCCTGCAACCCTTACCAGGTCATCGGTACACCTTGTAGGAGGTCTTCTAACGCTACGTCTTCCGGTACGTGGTCGTCATTCCAGAACCTTTCAGCCCCAACGGTCATCTGTTCTGCAAGCAATGTGTTCTGCTCATTGCCACTTAAGTTTGGTGATTCTTCGTGCTATGTCGGCAACCTTGGTTCTACTGCGGATATCATTACTGATTCGATCATGCAAGGAAACTCCGAGCATAGCCCTTTCCATTGCCCTTTGAGTGACTTTAAGTCTTCTGATGAGGCCCATTGTAAGCGACCACGTTTCGGAGCACTGGTCATAGACTTTCGTTTTGAGACGTATGTTAGACGAGAAGATACCGCGCACCTTTCCGGACGCTGCCGAGCGAAGTCGGATTCGTCGATTGATCTCTTTCTCGAAGTTAGACTTACCCGTCTGTACTACTTACGAGATCGTATGTCCCAGGTAAACGTAGTCGTCCATAACTTCGAGTGTAGAGTCTCCGATCTTGATAGGATACTCCGATGATAATTTTAGTAAAAACAATGTTTGTCATCGGGGAAGATAAAATCATTATTCTAGTCAACCTCGATGACGTTTTTAATTTGAAAAGCAATTCATTATTTTTTTTTACAAAAAATGTTAGAATACCGATTTTATGCGGTAGATAAAATCATCATTCTAGTCAACCCCGATGACGTTTTTAATTTGAAAAGTAATTCATTGATTTCTTTTACAAAAAATATTAGAATACCGATATTATACAGTAGATAAAATCATTATTCTAGTCAACTCCGATGACGGTTTTTAATTTGAAAAGTGATTCACAAATTTTTTGCACCAAAAAATGTTAGAATAAAGATTTTTTTTATTGGAAAAAAAACCGACGAAAAATTCCACCACTGGGAAATCCAGAATCCTGCACTAGATCCATGGCTTTCTTTTGTGCGTCGATATCAAAGACACCCTGAACATTGATTCGAAATGGTCTTAAGCTATTTCCTCCAATAAACTCCGGAGAAATAAGCAAGATACTGCTGAAAATAGGGACCCACCTGTGCGCTGTTACATAGCTCTTCACAGCAAAACGTTTCTGACAAATATCACAAGCGTAAGGGCGTTCACCTGAAACACAAACTTTACTGTAATACTGAACTAACTAAAAAGAAACCAATGAAATGAAAGCAAGGCACTTGATAACCGGTGAAAGCGAGAATGAAGGCAAATGATGTTAGAAAGACGGCAAGATGCGATTAGAGAGTGATGCAGTCTGAAATTAATGAATGGAAGCCAAGAAACTATAATAAATAATAATACTGAAACTCAAGTGATGATGCAGCGGATGATTAAAAATTATAACTTACAATGAGTTGTCGGTGCCACATCATTAAGTTCAGAATGACAAAGTATCTGCCTGTTAAAGCAATTTGCCGTCTTCTAAACGAACCATAGCTATCTTCCAACCTCGTGAATAATTCACTACTTTCTATTAATAGTAACCTACCAGACGAAAAACATTATTCAATAATGTGATAATTACATGCGTTTTTGCCTTTATAAGAGGCATTCGAGTTACTAAACAAGTAAACATGCATTATTAGTATTCGTTTGTATACTCCTTGAGTAATGTCTAGTCAATTTTTGATTTATGATATTGGAGCTACGAGTAATTTCTATAAACGTTGGCCCAACATGCAAAGGTTCCTTAGTTTGCCAAATTCCTAAGTTTGTTAGTATTACAATGTTTTTTATCTGTTAGGTACACTAAGCTTCTACTATGAATCATTTGGTTACAGACAATGATTCACGTAGACGGTTAAAGCGCTTGTGCACACAGCCGTGTCGCTTTGTTTCAACAAACATGTCGGTCGCTATATACTTACTGGGAAATATCGTATTTTCAACATATAACAACAATCTAGAAGCAGTTATTTTTTATTCTAAAGCTTGTTGGTAATAATAAGTGACCGATGTCTGTGTGCAAAAACATGTTGAGCTGGTTGTGTGTACAATACGCCGTTATGAACGGAACGCGACGTAGTCGTACCGGTATGAATTCGCTTGTGAATGTTGAGCGTGGATTTCTGCGTGAAGCGTTTGTAACAGACATCGCACTCGAACGGCCTTTCTCCCGTGTGCGTACGCATGTGTATCTCCAGGTACGGCTTGCAAGTGAACGCCGCCGGGCACTCCATGCATTGGTACGGACGCCCTTGCACTGACCACCCGCGCATTATATTAGTCTTTATTAATTTATTACATGATCATTTTGCACGATACACATCATATGAAAATACTCACAGTAGGACTTACGATTAATTAGTTATGTGGCACCGACAACTTTAAATTCGAACACAAGAAAGTAAGTAAATTAAGAAAATATGTCACAAATGGTACAGAATAATTGCAGGTGAATATGAATGTTCAATAGAGAAAAAAATAATGTTAAAAGCGTGCGCTGAGCGTTGTCGACTGACCTGTGTGCGTTCGTTTGTGTATATTGAGTGTAGATTTTTGCGCGAATCTCTTGAGGCATACGTCACACTGGTAGGGGCGCTCGCCGGTGTGGGTGCGGTTGTGGATCTCCAGGTACTGCTTGCACGTGAAGGCGGCCGGGCACTGCAGGCACTGGAAGGGCCGCCCCTGCACTGTGGACGAGCGATACGGTTAGCTCACTGCGGGCGCCCGCCTCCCCGCGTGCACGCACTCAAGTAGCCCACATACGTTCATTCCTCCCTAGCGCCGGTGGCTCGCAGGCCGCCCACGTACCTGAGTGCGTCCGTTTGTGGATGTTGAGACTGGACTTCTGCGTGAAGCGCTTCAGGCAGATGTCGCACTGATACGGCCGCTCGCCGGTGTGCGTGCGCGTGTGTATCTCCAGGTATTGCTTGCAGGTGAAGGCGGCGGGGCACGACAGGCACTGGAACGGTCTGCCCTGGACTGGTGCCCAACACATATATTATAGCGGCGGCGAGCCCGCAAGGACGCTAGACGCCCTCGCTCTACGGAGGTTGCGGTGCGGACCGGTCGCCGCTCGCCGCGTACTCCGCTCCAAATCTTTCACTACGTTAATTACAGTTTGGTTCAAGATCGCTCAAGTTGGGAGAGATTCGGAGGAGAGGCGGAGTGCGAGTGGAGAGAGGCGTGGGCGGGCGGTGCCAGTCCGGCCCGCAGGGTCACCCACCTGTGTGCGTCCTCTTATGTATATTGAGGCTGGACTTCTGCGTGAAGCGCTTCAGACACGCGTCGCACTGATAGGGCCGCTCGCCTGTATGCGTGCGCATGTGAATGTCCAGGTAGGGGCGGCGGGCGAACGCCGCCGGGCATTGCCCGCACGCGAAAGGACGCCCTTGCACTGCGCCCAGTGCACACACAAAAGCGAGTAACGCACGTCGCCGACGCATGGCGTGTGCCTTTGGCCGCCCACCCACAGCCAATCTCGACCACATCGAGTGTCGCACGCGGCGACCGATTCGCCCCCAATTTTGTAAACCCAATTTTGAAAGCCAGCACCGCATTATGACACGATGCTGGGGCGCCAAGAATGCGTCTTTGCGGCGATTGCATTACCGCTTTTGTGAATGAATTAATATCCATGAAGAAATGATAAAAATGATAAATGCTAAAACACCGAGTTGTATGCAGAATGAGAGGAATAAGAGGGGCGAATGACCGGCAGTTATTAATATGATAGGCGGGAAATTATCAGTGATTGCAGAAGTACGTAAAGCGCGCATTTGAATGAGTTAAAGAAATCGAGATGTTAGTCGAAAGCAACGAGGTGGAAGCTATCAAAAACAGGGAGAGTAAAACAACGGGTTAGGCGGGCAACGGAAAAATAGGAGCGAAGCATGACGCTAAATGAAATGACTGCATGACGAGTCGCAAGTTAACGCTAGTCGTACCGAAAGGAGTAATACTGCGGATTATAATATATGTGGGCTACTAACCCGTATGTATTTTTTCGTGCAAATTGAGCGCGCACTTCTGCGTGAAGGACTTGAGGCAGACGGTGCACTGGAACGGCCGCTCCCCTGCGCCGCCAACACACGGACACGGGGGGACAGAGAAACAAAACAAAACCACGATGGACAAATAATTCTACTGAGCTTAGTAACCGAATGCCGATTGCTTCCAACTGACTACCATGAGGGAATTTTAACCACGTTATTTGTCCATCAGACATTCTCTCTCCTATAACTTAACGGAAATCATCACAACGTACACATGCTTTACTTAACTGTTTGTGAATAGTTTTTGAGCGTGTGTAACCTAATGTAAGCTGCTAGTAGCAGTAAACTGACTGAAACGAATAAAAGCATCACTTCCAAATCGCTAACCATGTAGGTAGATATTATATTCAAAACAAAAATTTATAGGTACTTAATATAATATAATATTAGGTCAGGGGAGCCCTTAAAACTATTCACAAAACATAGGTGTCCAAGCCACAATTTCTTTAAATTATTATAGATAATAGCTATTGTGGCTTCGAGACCGAACCAAAATAAATGAAATATCAAGGGACCCACCGGTGTGTATACGTTTATGAGTGCCAAGGCTGGACTTCTGAGTGAACCGCTTGTCACAGATGTCGCATTGATAGGGGCGCACTTTGTTGATCAGCGATTGGATGTGCTCCTCTAGAAATACCAACAAAATTCAGCTAAAACAACGGTCCAGCTCGACGCACTGCTAATGTTACTGCCTAGTAACGTGAGCTAACGAATAATAACAAATTCATTGTCTACTTAAGGATTTTAGGGGAAAATGCCTACCAGTGTGTATTTTCCCATGTCGTCCCAGGCTGGACTTCTGAGTGAAGCGCATAAAACAGATGTGGCACTGGTACGGCCGCACTTTCTCTAACAGGGCTCGTCTGTGCTCCTCTATAAGTTATACGAGTATCGATATAGCATCTCAGCACCCTCTCAAACAATATGTATTTCATTATATAACCTAATAAATTACATTAATGAAACCATTCACACACATTCAGGGGGAGGTAGGCTATCTCTATAACATAATACACGTTAGTACCATTCTGCCTCAAGGAAAACGTCACGCACAAGTAGGCAGGAGGTATAGGTAGGGACCCACCGGTATGTATTTTTCCGTGCCGGCCCAAACTTGATTTCTGGGTGAATCTCACAAAGCAGACGCCGCATTGGTAGGGCCGATCCTTAGCCAGCAGCGCACGTCTGTGTTCCTCTGAACGAAACCATCGAATAAGTCAGAATACGGCTTACATTCAAATGAACGGACTAAGAGATGTGGGGCTTGAGGAGCCAAGAGAGGAGGCGGGCAGTACGTATACTGCAGCGATGTCGGCGCGGGTGCTAAAGATATCAACCCACCCGTGTGAATTTTCTTGTGTCGGTTGAGGCTGGAGCTCTGCGTGAACCGCATCTGACAGAGCTCACACTTGTAGGGCCGGTCCTTCACCATCAACGCGCGCATGTGCTCATCTAGAACCCAGGCCACATTCGAACAACACACGCTCGTTTGTCTACACCACGTTAACAAGAACACACAATCGATTTCGCTGTGATTGTTAAACACAGAGCGGCATGTTATACCGCATCGGATCCATTGTGAGTTCTTTACCTCCCCCTGTTTACCTCACATCTATGAAGCCTTCCTCACGCCCTGATCTTTTTGCGAATACACTATTAGCTCTATTGGCACAACTCAAAAACTATTCACATGTCGTATGTTAAGCATATGTATTGTCAACTATTTCAGCGAATTGTGTGTCGCACCAGTGTCCTACTTGGCTATATGTATTTTAGTACGTATAGTTCATTAGATTTAATATGATAAGTATAATGGATGATAAATAAACAATATTGTATATAGGTGTCTGAATAAAAGTTGTAAAAAGTTCTGTCCAGAGGCCGCGTGCTTGTAAATTAAGAATAAATAAGCACCATGAAATAAAAGAAAAATATTGTGTAACTTATTACCAAATGAAGTACACGGTGGAAGAAAGGGGAGACGACAATTTCATTTGATATGGATAGATATATAAGGGTGAGTGGGGAAAGACCGGATAGATATACGAACTTGACCAATTCTTGTGAGGAACGGATTCACTATCTACTTAGACAAATAAACATAATATATGAACAAATAAACATTATCTGTGCGCGGAAAATGCAAAAGTACGCTTTCCTAGCAAAACATAGGTAATATATAAATATGTAGCACAGCTAGCGTAAATAAAATAATAGGTATGAGTATAAACAAGAAAAAGACAATACATATAAAATACAAAATAGCTTGTTTATCAGGGCGTCAAAACAGGGTATAAGCCATATTCAACAACAGGTAGCCAATGGAAATTTAAAACAATAACACAAAATAATTTTAAATATTTCAGTTTCGCGGAAACAGGAGGAGGTCAACTTGAAAATATAAGAATCCAATTTGTTTTATAATAATTTTTGAGCAATCCCCTCATGGTACAATCTAAAATTGGGATTTTATTTATTGAGTTTTTCCAGTTTCGTAAAGGTAAAATGTAACTTCCATATAGATCTCCTAATACCTCCATCCTAAAATCAGTGTTTAAACATTCATCCCTATTAATAAATAAAAAAAAAACTCATGTTTGGGGAATTTTATTTTGATTATCTAAAGACAAAATATATAAAGTACTTTTTGGTGCAAAATGTGGTCTTTTACTTTCTTGGCAGATAAAAAATAATATGGAAATTACATTAAATTGCATTCAACAATATTGCAATTATCAGTCATCGTTTTAAGATATCATAACAATAAGTAAGTATATCAACTGTCATATAAATCAATATTTTTCAAGTTATCAATTGGTTCATTGCACAAATGCGATGAAGAGATTTTTATGCGAGCATTGAGCGTTGGCATTAAACATTTAGTGTTTGAAAAATATTATTTTATGTAGGCTAACGAAAAACAGAGTAATCTTACAAAAAGGATTATAAATTTTCAAAAAAAAATCTGTTTTTCGAATGCCTGTAAACAACACCGAGATGCTTCAGATGCAACATGTCCATGTTAGGGTTAGTTTACACTGACCTGTGTGAACACGTTTGTGCGTGTTAAGACTGGATTTCTGCGTGAATCGCTTGAGGCAGAGGTCGCACTGGAAGGGGCGCTCCCCTGTGTGTGTGCGCATGTGCACTTCTAGGTATGGCTTACGGCAAAAAGCTGCGTCGCACACCTACGTCAACGTAGAAAATATGTTCAGTGCCTAGGTATATTTGCTCGATAAAATATGCCTGGACTCCAGAAGGTGTTAATACCTTATTATTTTATGTTTATAAGGTATTGCAAAATCAGCAAGTAGCACTTTCGCGATCATATCTCCGCAAAAATACTACCTACTGCTTCTGAAACCATCTTAGCCAACTCCACAAGTTTTTTTACTTGACCCGAAAACTAAGCACTACTACCGACAACCAGGTAACAATAGCCGGTCAAAGAAGTACTTAGTATACGGCAAGGAGAGGTACAAAACAACAATGTGGATGCAATGTTTTTTTTTTTTGGGGTAACCAAACAAAAGACAACCCTTGTTACGTGTATTGACAAAATGAAACCCTACCGGTATTTGGAAGTACAGACATCTGTCCATTACGAATATATCTACCTGGCAACATCGCGCGCAGATCCTGACAACTTTAGTATTGTTGCAGAAAGTTGAAAGCACCCCAGTGCTCACGCGTGCGTTTGTACAGGTAAGTCATCATTTAACAATAATTAAGTTATAGTATCTTAGCATAACTTACGCGTAAGAAAAGTTGTCCTTGATTTTGCATGTAAGCTTTTAAATATTCTTGAAAGAACCTATTTACTGATTGTAAAAACATATCAATCAGAATTAATTTGTATATTCTAAGCACACACATATACTTACAGTGCACTGAAAAGGTTTATTTCCTGAGTGAAGCTTCATGTGGACATAGTAAGAAGAAGCCGACGACAGAACTTTGCCGCAGACCTGAAAAAAGAAATCAGATGGAAATGGTAAGATTTTTACGGTATTTTAAAAGGGTTACTGCCTAGATTCAGAAGGAGATACTTCTAACTTTATTTTCCCAGTAACCTATTATTACGTTCTTAATAATATTAGCTGACTACTTGGTCAAGCGCGGTCTGGATTTTAATGCAGTCAGTTGTTTTATTTATTTAACAACCAATGTCTATGTAATTATAAAATAAAGACAAGAATGTTTCGTTCGAAACAATTATCAATGTTTAAAACGGAAAACAGGTACAAAAATAGGCCTTACGTTTAGGATTATTTTAATTTGTTAAAATATGATGCGTGTTATAGGATTTAGTATATAACGAAGATTGTTTAATTTAATGGGGATGATGGAGACTTATCAAAAGATGTAAAAGATATTTGAAAGTTAAAGAAGAAATAGAAATAGCGAGAATTAGAGAGAAACTCTGCAAACAGCCAGTATTTTAAACGATTCTCGCTCACCTTACAGGCCTGAGGTTTAGATCGTGGCGTGGATTGACCCCCATTTGACACTTCCATTTTAGTTTGAACTGATCCCATGTCCACTCCCATACCCTGTTAAAACGGTTGCATTGATGCTTTATTTGTAAAATTGTGGTTAGCATAATAAAATGTGTCTTAAAATTGAATACAATCTAACCTGAGAGCATTGTCGCCCGTCCATATCCATGTCAACTCCTTCATCTTCCATCCCTTTAAAACTCAGCTGAAAATAAAAAGCAGAATTTTCATATGACCTTCCTGGCGCATTCAAAATTTGATGAAGACTGGAACATTGAGTCCGGTACATCGCAGAGTCAAAGAATTTCAAGTGTCCTGCGTTGATCTGTTAACGGAATATTAAGCTACAGAACTATTCAGCGTTACTTTGGCACTAAAACTGCTTTCATCCATCTAGTGCAGATTTTTTATTCAGCCGACGCCGATGGAGCCGAGTACCTAATGACCACACCAGACCGACCCAATCTTTATTTCCAGTAGGTACAGCTGCCCAACTCACCTCGTCGTCTTGTTGCTGCATTTCTTGTTGTTGTTGATGTTGTTCCATGAGATCTTGCTGGTGTTGTACTTGATGTTGTACTATGAGGCTGTCTTTAGAATCCTCTTGGTGTGTCTGGTGATGTTGGTTCATGTTGATGATGGATGCATGGCTTGAATCTGACCTTATTATTGTTGGGGGACCGGAGTGTACGTGGGGATGAGATGTGTAGAAACTGCAACGCAAAATGCTACATTTAATAATTGTCCCGCAAAATTGTTAATATATTCAATAGACTTTGCCTGTTTTTGTTGGAGTGAACCTAGAGATTCCTGGAAGATTCTTGAGTGTCCAGTTCACTAACATTGAGAATTTGCATACTCATATTATAATCGATAAACCGCTGTTGGGGTGGCAGCTGGACTCCTTCAGCAAAATTATTAGTTTTTGCACTTTATTATAGATCTAAAAGCTGAACAGTATGTTCCGGATACAGTTCGTATCCAAGATTAAATTTGTTAACAACTTATATGCTTAAGCTTTTGAGGTTTATCAATGGACAGAGTTTGGGTAAAGCCTTTTATTATTAATTTATCCCACATTGTTCTTTTTCACTTGTACTATGGATCAAATGTTCGTTACGTTTAAAACAATGATTTAAAAAAATCTTGTTGACAGACCTACAAACTCACTGCGGTTGGTGGCTATGATGCTAAGTCTTACCTCATGGGTTCAGCCTTGATCTGCTGTTCGAACATGGAGATAGTGGCGAGTAGGTCGCCAGGGGGTGGCACGGGGACCCCCACGCCCCGTGCCACACCCCCGACGCCTACGCCCCAGTGTGCTGGGAAACTAATGGCGACCTCTTTCCTCCCCCATTTTCAACTTCTGCCACCTGAAAAGAACTTAATTTCAAATGGCTATCAAATTGCACTTGCCCTTCCTAAATATGAACTTATTAAGTAGTCGAACTTTTTTACTTTTCTGAAAAACTATTTTAGGTTCTGGTTTACAATAGTATCAAAGTGTAATTGATTCGATTATGAATAGGTATTGCGTGTTCGACAACGTTGAATAAAAAACTATTGCTAGTGCAGCGACGAAATATAATTATGGAGGATTTAACCTTACTTACCTGGAGGTGAAAGACCTAGCCTAAGGAGCTAAGATAGGGATCCTTTATAAAAACGAAATAGCGGTTGTTGAAGTGGCACACTTCCAGTTTCACTACATTTTTTATTTTAAATTGGGTCAAGTAACTACTGAGGTGGAAAAGACGTAACTTTTGACTCATTATTATTTGGAGTCTAAAATATAAAGTGCAGATATTAAAAAACTGCCCACATTATCCCAATTCAAAATAAACTTTTAGTAAACCTAAAGGCAAATGACAAACGAGATCGAAGTGCGTGGAATTGATGATGATGACTGAAAAAAAGCTTGTTATTAAACAGGTTGTTTAGGGAAAAAAGGAATTATAACAGTGACCCTAGGATCAAGTGCAGATCATTTTTGTTTGTTGCTACTTCCGGAAAATAGGGTCGGGACGCGCCTTTCCCCTTTATCGGCTAAGTGTAATATTTAATTATGTGTTCAAAAAAATGGAAGCATTATATTTTAGGTATTAGTGTAATGAAATCAGCGTTTAATGATTTTATGAACGACATTTGGTAGTCCAATACTACAAGAGTATACGGTTAGGCAACTGAGGAAGAATTATTAAATATTCAATGAATAATTATTTCTAGAGGGGATCCTCTTTTACTTACGTATTAAAGTAAGTATGTGCCTAACTATGTATTTTGTAAAATAATATCAAACACATTGAGCAAAAGAAGTAATCAATTTGAAATAAAAAGCTTTGTTTTGTGTAATTAAAAAATATAATTAAAACAAAAAAAAAATGTGTTACAAAATCAGGTGGTTACAAATCATCAGAGGCAGATACAGGGAAACAAAAAAAAACAAAGTGCTAAGAAACAAATACATAAACGCATAGTAAATAATAGGCAAACAAAGTATTATGTCAAACAAAAATTATTATAATGTTAACTAGATAATTGCAAACAATAACAAAATAGATTAGACACATTACATTGCTCTTTTATTTATATTGTTGTTAGGCCATTGACTGAACACAGTAGATAGGTGCATAAAAAGCCGAAGATATTTATGCGAAACGCAATAGATAGGTAGGTATATAGGCATGTATACGAATATAATAGCTTACACTCACACAAGGGCGCTTATCTTTAGCATATTTGTGTAGCATATGCAGATATGTAGGTATGTAAACTTGTTCACATATACAGCGGCAATTCTAATCGGTAGATATACGAAAGTGTAAACAAGAAAACATAATGGAAACAGCTAAAATGTCTAACAAAATATTAAATGGCGGAAGCTCACCGACCGACTGTCTCCACCCAGCCTCCCCCCCGGCCATCAATAAAATGGCCAATTCGTTATTGAATTTTGTCCCCAACTTTCAAGCCGAGGCTGCGCGACGCCGGTTGTCATACGACAAGTAATTTAGTAACCAATACAAGTCTAATGTAAACAAAACGGGTTTATAATTCTTTATTCAACGTTTCGGTGAAAGTTATGTCATATTATCCCGAGCTAAATCTACAGAAAGTACTTGTGATAATACCCGTTAGTTACTATCTGTAAACATAAACATCGTTTGCAAACGAAAGACTTGTAGCTATTGGAAATACAACGACCTTTCATAATGTATGGAGGGAATGAGATACAAATTTATTATTATTTCTTTTTTATGCAAAATGTTAGGTTTCATCGCGTTTATGTTATTATATCATTATATGTATAGCAAAAGTTATATTCTACTCACATAAGTAAAGAAACACCTAAATATAGTAGTGTATACAGAATCACATAAATTATATCACTAATTACACAATTTCGTTAAGATTGGCCATTCGAATTATGTTTTTCTTAGACACCGACATAAAATGGCTGCTACCTCATTGTTCTGCGCGTTCGTTCGTGCGCATAGAAGCCGTGAACGCTTGGGGACGACTTCTCCGCCAATTAAAATTATGGCGCGAAATTTAAGGCGTCGTTAACTACAATTTAATGTTTTATTTATGATAATCATTAGCGCTAGTTGTCAATTCCAATACACAACAATTGTATAACAAAAAACAAATGATGTTATGAAAAGAACAGTGAAGGCAGGAACATATACAAGACTATTACATTCGTATTTATTATCAGAATTATCGGTATTCAGCGGAGGAGAAAATATTTTCCTTTGTTGATGGCGAATGCCTTCTAAATGCTGATTTAATTGATTCTCCGAGTTTGTAAATACATTGCATATTGAGCAATAATATTTCTTATATTTTTTATTAGCAATTACTTTTGATTTCCGCTTTTCCTCCGCCATATTTAAATAATTTTCCGTATCTATAGATAGATGTCTGTTTAAGATTGCAATTTATTGATTATTCGATTCTATCTAAGAACTAGGCCACTTCGCCAATCAATATGTAGATACAACGACAATATAAGCAGTAACGGATCTCAGAATCGTAAATAAGGAAATACCTACTTATTCTATTGTGATTTGTATAGCGAATAGAATCTGCAGGTAGGAGTATAACCTTTTTATATAATACTTATAAGCTACATTACTTAATACGCTGTAATGAGTTAATATAATTATTAGTAATAATAGAATAATTATTTACTAACTTACATTAAGTTATAAAATAGACGAAATTTATTTCATGATATTATTATTTTCATCACATTTTTTTTTAATAATGCAGGAAGTTACAGCATAATAAATAATTATAGTCAAGAAACATACTTACCTATTATAATAAAATCTAAATAGTACAAGGTATATCAGGAGTTAATTATTATTCTACAGAAGAATATTATATTTGCTTTGTTATGTAGCAATGTATACGCAGATATAACGAATAAATAATAAGAAGATCATGTAACGAGTGACAATAGCGATCATTTCGCTATCCATTATTTTCGTTATATTCATGGATCCATTTAGTTGCATGCACCCCAAGTAATTTAATGGCCGGCTAATCTGCAACAAGGCTAGAAACAGAAAACTCAACCCAAAAAGCTAAAGTTCAGAAATTTTATCATTTGTTTTTTTTTTCTAAAAATCGTGGACCAAGTATACACCCCTTACGAACCCAATTTTCTCGTGAGGTTTATTAGTATAGTATAGTGTATAATTTTATGACATTCATCAAAATTAGTACATTGACTCGCGAAATACATATGACATAGTGTTGTATGACTAACAAGAAGAAAGTAAGTTAGGAATACCGCATCCGTATAACAGTTTAAACGATGTCAATTGTATGTAATCATAGTCTGTATATGAATTTATGCTTTAAAAACCCTGGAACGGTATATTTCCTTCATTTTTGAGCGTTGGACGAACTATTAGTATTAAAAAAAATGGTTTTGAAATTCGTTTAAATCTTAAAAAGCCGCAATTATAAGCAATATCATAATTTCAATTTAAATCTGAATTATAATGTTTTTTTTTAACTAAAGGTAACTTAAAAGCCTAGTACTCGATTTTTGTGTAAAACAATTTTTTTTGCTTATGATTCAGATTTGACATTGACGTTTGCAGCAAAATTGTTTATGGTTCTTTTTGATAAGTCGTAACCATGGCGGTGGGTGTTTTAGATTTTTGTATTAATTTATCTGTTTGAATCGGCTATATTTTCTTAGATTATGCGTGGAAATATGTTTCAATCTCTTCGTTATTTAAATTTGTTTCCTTCTGATATCCTATTTTTGATTTTATCGCTGTGTATTGGTCTCAGATTCGGCATAACCTAGTCTTGTGTTTGAACACAGGATTTATTTTTACAATAAATAAATGTGTGTTGAAAGTGCTAAAAGTAAACTAAGAATATGCATTTCAGCGTGTACCACCGCCCGCGTTGAAGAAAGACAAGAAGGAGAAGAAACCTCCTAAAGATAACTCTAAGAATGTTATGAGAAATCTTCACATCAGGAAACTCTGCCTGAACATCTGTGTCGGAGAGTCTGGTGACAGGCTGACTCGTGCTGCTAAGGTTAGTCATAATTTCATTCATAAGTTCCATTCTGTGTAGTGTTTTGTATGTGTATTTTATCATAACCCCCAAAACATGGGTACACACACCATGTTGACTGCAGAGAATATAATAGTGAAAATCGATGATGGTTCCAGTGTCTTGCGCATTTAAAACCGTTAATTTGTTATGTTGTCATCGCAGATGTTGTTATTTCATTATTTATTGATGAAAAATTCGAAGTAGCATGTGCTGTTTTGTTACAAAATGTTTTATTGTCTCTAAGGTAATTGAAAGGTTAATAGCAGGCCCCAAAATTACCCTTTGGGCTTGAAAGTAGGTACAAATGCTAGTGTAGTGAAGCAGCATGAACTTGTTCAAGAGTAACATAACTTGTGTTACTGTTTGTAAATTCATGCAAGAGCAACATTTCCAATTTGCAACTTCTGAGCACTAACTGCTTACTGTTCAGAATACTTACGGAAATAACATTTTATGTACTAAACTTTATCAAGCTTCATCCTTACTGTGTTCAGTTCAAAATACTCTAGATATAACAATGAAAATGCATCAATTACAGATGAAAATTAATAGTTACTGGTTAAAATTTTTATTAACACGTTAACTGCCATAGTAAAATTTTGATGACGTTTTTTTTTTTTTTTATTTTTTTTGTTGTATTTTCAAGTAAATCACATTATATGACTATTTTAATGTGTTTCCGGTGATTATAATGTAAAATAAAGCAAAATAATAAAATGTCTGGCATATGTGCCTGACGAGGCCCAAACGAAACAAAACATAGCTATTGGGCCATGTCAAGCATTTCGTCAGGCACCGTCCGCCGGTCGCCAATTTATTTGCGCGGGAATAAACGCAGTTATAAACGGAAAGATAAAAAAAGGAGAGTTTAGAGCTAAAGAAAATGAAGATGGTATGACATGTATGAAATGGAAGGATAAAAGGGATGTTTATTTACTATCTACGAAACATTCTATTGGATTTACAAGGACTTACAAAAGAGACAAAGAAATAATAAAACCAAAAATTGTAGTTGATTATAACAACGCAAAATCTTCTGTAGACCTATCTGATCAGATGATCGCATACTCAACACCTTTGAGAAAAACCGTAAAATGGTACAGAAAACTTGCTGTTGAACTGTTGTTGAACACTGCATTACTCAATTCTTACATAATTTATAAAGAAACCACGAAGTCTAAAATAGGGATTGTAGAATATAGGAAAAAGTTGTGCAAATATTTAACAGAATCGGGCAAAGAAAACAGTAATCCTGCCATGCCATTGACAAGAAATAGGAGGCAAGCATGAGCTAAACAAGAAAGAAGGACCTGTAAAAAAATATAGAAAGTACTGTTCACGGTGTTATAAAATAAATGTGCAAACAATAGACAGAAATTATGCTACAAAGAAGACTAAGCAAGTGAATACTTATTGCCCACAATGCCCTAATGAACCACATTTTTGCCTATCTTGTTTCAACGAGGAACATAAAACAGTGTAACTTTTCCTTGGCCTCTCTGACTGATTATAGAATTTCATTACTCTAAATTGTAATTTTAAATATGATTATTTCGGACAATAAAAAGTTTTTATATTTTCAATGTGTCGCATTTTATTTGTTCCAATAAAACCTAAATAAATCCAGTTCTAAATATAAAAACTTTAGGCCAAGTTGAACTTAGTTAGGAAATGGAGAAGGTTAAAGAAGGATGGACAACTGTTCAAACTAAAAAAAATTTCAGGCAACCTAAAGAGATCAAAGTGGGAACGAACACGGAGTTGAAAGCAATTCAAGTTACTGACCGGAAAAAGTATCTGCATGTTTGGCGACTGCATCCGGATACTACTCTTGAAACCATAACTGACCACGTGAAAAATGTATGTGGCACAGATGTTCCAATTAAAATAGATAAACTCAAACACAAAATTGAAAGGGATTATTCATCGTTTGTTATTGGAGTACCAGAAAAGTGTTTCGATAAGTTGAACCAAGTCGAAATCTGGCCAATGAATGCCGAATTCAGTGAGTGGATTTGGTTTCGGAACTCAAATAGAACAAAATCAAGCATATTATAACCATAACATCGACATATTCTATCAAAATGTACGAGGTCTACGAACAAAACTAGATGAATTTCGAAGCAATATAGAGTCATGTAAATTTGATTTATGTGCAATAACTGAATCTGGTTGCAATAATTCCATTGAAGATTCTGAAATAATCCCTCCAGGATATCAAATACTCCGTTGCGATCGAGCGGATGGTCGGAAGCAGGGCGGAGCGTTTCTCGTGGCCACACACCGATACGAGCTGCGACAAGTACCTATCGCGGACGCGTCGATAGACACCTGCGTTTTTGAAATGATTAGTGCAACGGTTTATTTCAAAAATAGATTTTTATTTTTATGCTGTGTTGTGTACATACCACCAGGGAGTTCCGAGAATGATTACTTGACTTTATTTAGGTTAATTGAAAAATTATGTGATAGATATAGAGAAATAATTGTTATTGGTGATTTTAATTTATATTCGTGTCCTGTAAATGTTAAAAATTATTATGAATGTTTTATGTCCTATTGCGAATTTACTCAAAGTAACTCGGTACCGAACTATCTAGGTCGTCAGTTGGATTTGGTTCTGAGCACAGGTTTTGTCGGGATTTCGGTTGTGGCGGCTGAAGACGCGCTCGTGCCCGTCGACGCGCATCACCCGCCGCTCGCGATCGGCGTACCGTACGCGCGCGCGCCCCCGCCCGCTCCCCCGCCCGCTCCCCCGCCCGCGCCCTCGCTCGCATCCAGCGGCAGTCCCGCAGCGCGTAGTGTGCGGCCGCAGTGGAACTTTTATAAAGCAGACTATGAGTTGTTGTACTCTATGCTGACTTCCACTGATTGGAGTATGATTTATGACATGCATGATTTGGAGGAGATGTTGGACATTTTTTATGATAAAATGTGTGATATTTTAGATAAATGTGTCCCTCGGAAAAAGCTTAAACATGAAAACTTTCGATATGTTTATCCCGAATGGTACACCGCGGATATCATAAAAGATATAAAGAATAAAGCTAAACTTCATAAAACCTTCAAAAAAACAATGCTGAATAGCGATTATTCAGAATTTTCTAAATGCAGAACTCGTATTAAAAAATCAATAGATATTGCACACAAACAACACAAGCTTAAAATACAAAATCAATTTTCAAAAGATCCGAAATCATTCTGGCAGTATATTAGGTCCAAACGAAGTAGGTTAAATAGACAGGTTATTGTAAAGAATGGTCAGCATCTTTCAGATGAAGAGTGTGCTCGGGAATTTGCGTGTTTTTTTGAGTCGGTGTACAATAAAGAGCAACCGCGGCTTGAGGCGCGAGTGGCGGGGGCGGAAGCGGAAGCGAACAGTGCGCGAGTGCACATCGAGACCCTTAGTCTTCAAGACGTAAGGGAAGCGCTCATAAAGCTCAAGCCAAAGCGATCATCTGGCCCCGATGGCATTCCAGCTTTCCTTTTCCGAGACTGTGGCAGGGTGCTGGCTGAGCCACTGCATCATATTTTTAATACTTGTTTAAAACAGGCAACGTTTCCACCTAGGTGGAAAATTACACGAGTAATTCCGGTTCCTAAGGGAAAGTCAGGTCCAGATGTCAGTGGCTACAGGCCAGTGGCAGTGTTGTCGACACCTGCAAAAGTGTTCGAGTCTGCTATCCAGCGCTGCGTGCAGGCTCAAGTAAGCGCACAGCTATCGGACGCGCAGCACGGGTTCCGGCCGGCGCGTAGCACGGGCACAAATTTGCTTAACTTCGTGGCGCGGGTGGCACCGGCCATCGATGCTGGTATGCAGGTTGATGCGGCATACTTTGATTTTAAGAAGGCGTTCGACACCGTTGACAATGATGTACTGCTAATGAAGCTAGCAAAAATAGGTTGCACGCCGCATCTTTTACAGTTCTTCGCTAGTTACTTAAAAGACCGACAGCAGTACGTTGACTACAACGGGGTCGAATCCGAGCCATACTACACCAGGTCAGGAGTGAGCCAGGGCAGCAATTTGGGTCCTCTTGAATTTATTATAATGGTAAATGACTTACCAGATGTAGTCAAACATTGTTTATGTTTATTGTTTGCAGATGACCTCAAATTGCTGCTTGAGGTCAAAGGGGAGTCGGACTGTGAGCGTTTGCAGGAAGACATAGACAGAGTGGTTGAGTGGAGTAACAACAACAAACTCTATTTCAACACTGCAAAATGCTCAATCATGACATTTACGCGCGCAAAGAGTGCCATAGCCTACGAATACCAACTAGAGGAAGTGCCAATCCCGCGAGTGTCTCAAGTACGAGATCTAGGAGTGCTATTTACACCAGATCTAACGTTCCGCGATCACATCATTAAGATTTGCAAGAAAGCGTACAGAAACCTCGGTTTCGTGCTGAGACAGTCGCAGGGATTCACTAATATTACCACACTCAGGGTACTGTATGACGCCTTGGTAAGGAGTCATTTGGAACACAGTGCGGTGATTTGGGCTCCTCATGAAGCGAAATACAGTGTCATGCTGGAACGAGTACAAAATAAATTCACACGACACTTGTATTTCAAACTCTATGGGGTCTACCCATTTTACCCACTGATGTATCCGACACTGTTTGTACTGGGTATGGTGGGGTACAACGAGCTCAGAGTACGCCGGGAGTTTACACTCGCGGCGTATGCAGTAAAGCTCCTGCGGGGAGTAGCGCACAACCCGGGCGTGCTGCGGCACCTGAAGCTGTGCGTGCCAGACCGGTACGTGTGGAGGCGGCGGCAACCGCCATTGCTAGCAGTACCTGCTGCCAGAACCAACCTGCTGTCAAAAGCACCCCTCACCCGCACAATACGCGTGCTAAACGAAGTGCATGAGAGGATTGACTTATTTTCGAGTCATGAGATAGAATTCGCAAGGGTTTTATTAAAGTTTCTTTGTTATAATTAAATATTAATTAATGTTAGGTATTAAGTCTGATTTTATTTACTTATATGTAGGTTAAGTATTATGATATATTTTCTTTTTATTTTTTGGATTTTTTTATAGTTGTTTAAGTTTTTTTAGATAAGAGTTAACCATAAGATGATTTATTTTGTTCCACCTATTGTATTGGGCCAGCAAGCCTGTAAAGATAGTGTGTGTTTTTAATAAATAAATAAATAAATAAATAAATAAATAGTTTGTCCAGGGCCTTGTCAGTCAATTTTAATAGATAATAACGAGCTAAACGTGCCGGACGGCTCCTTGAGATCATCTAAATTACATACTGTGGCGTCAGTCACCCGGGACTGACATGGCCTTAACAGGTACCATGTCTGTCAAGCACCGGTGCCTGACATGGCAGTTAACGTGTTAAAATAGAATTTATACATTTTATAGCATTATTTTTGTATTATTTCAGGTGTTGGAACAGCTTACTGGCCAACAGCCTGTGTTCTCAAAGGCCAGGTACACTGTCAGATCCTTCGGAATCCGTCGTAATGAAAAGATCGCAGTCCATTGCACTGTCCGTGGTGCTAAGGCTGAGGAGATCCTCGAAAGAGGTCTTAAAGTAAGTAAACAATTTATACAGTTCTCATTTGTATTGTCTTCATACAAACCAGTTATGTACACTCCATAGTCAACTATGAATATACATAGTAGGGTCTAGACAAATTGGCTATAAAGTTCATTGAACTTTAGCTAATATCTCTGTTTAAGTACCCAAAAAACAATGAATTGTTAACCATTATTAGAATAATAATTATGAATAATTAAGTTTATTTGGAACAATATAAGCTTACAAATACTGTAGAACAACTACCAACACCCAATCATGATAGATGTTGATTCAAGACAGCTTTACATTTCTGTTTTTTAAATTAAGAATGTCAATATAGTGCCTGTCTCAGTTGCTTTTTATTTGTGAAAGGTGACTGGGATTCTAATATAATTGATGTGAAGCTATAACTGCATAAAGGTGGCATTTTGTCCCAAAGTTGTTGTTAGTTACAGCCTTGTTGCGTATAGCAGCATGAACTTGTTCAAAAGTAACGTCACTTGTGTTACTTTTTGTAAATTCATGCAAGAGCAATATTTCCAATTTGCAACTTTTGAGCACTAAATAACTTACTGTTCAGAATACTTACGGAAATTACATTACAAGTACCACCATCTAGTTAGGGGTCACCGGTACTCAGGAAACATTTCCAGGGATGTTTTTACACATTCTCCATAGAAAGCTTTTTGACTGACTGACTTCTTGATGTTTTAAAAGTGACTGTAAATGGGCTGTTTGAAATAAAATGAAATTGATGTACATTAGCTAATAATTCATCATTTGGTGATAATAACATTATTACTGTTTTGGTCACACACATTCATAGTACACTAATAAGTTAGTGTACTATGAGTGTTAAATATATTATTGCTTAAAGTACGTATGTTGTACGTAATGTATGTTTTTTTACCTGCACCACCTAACCATAGACTTCCTTGAATCAAAGAAAGAAAATCAATTAGTTTCTCTTTCTTCGAATTTGCTGTATTGTTGCATTATCATTAATTTTATTAATAGGCCTCTTTATCTGGGTTTAAACTTGCTTGTTGTGAAAAAATAACAGATACCTAATGTACGTTAGGTAAATTACCTAATAAAGTAGTATGAAGCTACGACGAAGATCGACGAACACGTGTAACACGTCTGATTTGTATGTAGAACGACGTTGTGTGGCGTGGATCAAGTGTAGCTCTGTAGTCTAGTTTCATTATAAAATGTATGGAGACTGACGAGCCCAGATCGGCGTGTGTAACACACGTGTGAGTCTTTACATAGCTTTCGTCATTACTTACAATATTTGAGACACCCTGATAAAGGTCTTTGCTATTCTTTATTGTTGATGGCAGACTAATGTATATTTTGTTTTTATTAATCATTAGGTAAATAATTTTTATCATTTTGGCTTCCAGGTCAGGGAATACGAGTTGAGGCGTGACAATTTCTCTGCCACCGGAAACTTCGGTTTTGGTATCCAGGAACACATTGACTTGGGTATCAAATACGATCCCTCCATTGGTATCTACGGTCTTGACTTCTACGTCGTACTTGGCCGACCAGGTAAGAAAGAATAATCTTCAAACTTTCTAATATATTTTAGGGTAACTCTTCATTATTAATTCAGCACAACATATTTAGTAGTGCTTATGCATATTAGGTTATCTAGGGCCATTACCTACAGTGCATCTGCTTGTAGCTAATGCTGATTGTAGATACAAACAGACTGAAGAAAAAAAAAGGTTATGTAGTACATTAACAGTACTTGCAAAATCTTTATTGAAATATTATTTTCGAATGCACATCTGTTCAAGGGTGATAAAAACAACACAGTGTCATTCTGTAAAATATGTGCCACATTAAAAACCATGTTTTAAAGACTATTTTAAGGTCAATCCTAATATTCACAAGAATATGGTATACATTTGTTAACTGATAATATAAATTAACAAAAGTTAAATGTCTAATCCAAATAAAAGATTTAGAAAGTAATTGGAGCATAGAATTAATTTTTTTTTTATCTTGTTCTAGGTTTCAATGTAGCCCACAGAAGACGCAAGACTGGAAAGGTTGGGTTCCCCCATCGCTTGACAAAGGAAGATGCCATGAAGTGGTTCCAACAGAAATACGATGGTATCATCCTGAACAGCAAAGCAAAGTAAACTTAAGTAAACAAAATTTATAAAGGTTATCTTGTTTTATTTAAAGAAAATCCTTGTTACACTTATGACACAAACACACCCTTACAAGATTTTGCTTGTCTCTGGAACCAGCTGCGGCTCTGAAATAGAAGTATTGTCACAGAATAAGTAAAAGTATATTGTACACAATCATTTATGCACACAAAGAACAACACACTAATAGGCCGGCTCGCACACAATGCCAAGTAGTGAAAGCAGACTTTACTATAGTAGTAGAATCATTAACTGGTGAATAGAGGGAAGCTGATCAAAGAGTATCATTGTGATAAAATAACATTATACAAAAAAAAAATTAAACCGACTTCAAAAAGTACAAAATAATTTTAATTTCGGATGTCGGTGTTTCTATAATAGATACCTAATTTTGTCTCTTCGTTATTTTTAGTTTTTTGTAAATTTTTTTTATTTTCACTTTTTAGTTATGGTAGCACCACTAAAAAGTACCTACCTTATAGTCAGAGTGCATCTCATAACGAATCTAATTATCCCAAATACGGTTATATTACATGAATTTACCTTTCGGCTTTATCACCAGATCAGTTCAATACATCCCCTCCCCCTTTTCTTTCAGTTAGTCATCAACTAAACAAAGCAATTTTACTTGTTACGACAATTCTGCTATGATTCTATGAGGAGTTGAAGTTCATGATCAGATCATAACAATATTTCTATGGGACCAACTTGAAAGCGTAACCTATCAATAAAAAAAAAAATTCAAAATCAGTCCACAATTGACCGAAATATCGGTGAACATACATACATAAAAAAAAACACACATTCAGCCGAACATAGAACCTCCTCCTTTTCGAAGTCGGTTAAAAATAGAGAAGGCTGATGGTAAGTCAACCTATTTGGATAATTACTAGAGTAAAATAAAATCTGATGTAGTCAACACTATTTCAAAAATCAAGGTTAAGATCTTGATCATTGTTTACTAATAGAAGAACCTTATAAAAATAATCGAATATAAATATATTTTAAATGATTCAATATTGTACAAAATTCCCAAGTCGTTTGACTTTTTAGACAGATTATGATGATGGACACAATGACTACTTAAAAAGTACTCTGTGATGACTACTTGTCACAGGTCGCGCAAAAATATCCTTTTTCGGGGATATTATATTACTCCTGCTCCGACTGGAGCAAAGGGGTGTGTCGGATTTTTGCATGTTCATTATAGCGGAGCAGACGAAGAACTAAGGGCTAACGTTGCGTTACGCGGTACCATACAAAAGTGCTCCGTCGCGGGCATTGGCGTCGTATTTAAAGAATAAAGTTCTCTATCGACACGACTACATGCACACCGTTAAAGTAGATCTGGTTTCCGCTGCGGGGACCGCCGCACACGACAAGCGTAGTTACGCGACGCGGCGACGGGTGACCGAGCGTGAGGTCGCTTAGCGCAGTGTTGGGCCGAAAGCGAATGCCCACGCGGTCCCATACAAAACTGCTCCGTTGTGGGACCGAGAAGGGGGGGCGGGGAGCCGGGCTCCACGACCCCTTTTTGCTACGATTGAGACGACTAACTTAACGGCGAGCAATGGGTAGCTTGCTGTCCGACCGTCCGGTAACAGTCCGGACCGAGCCCAAGTGGTCGACGGCGCCCACTGTTCCCGCGCGCCTCAAGGAGTTGTCAGCAACAGCAGGGGCCCAGCTGGGTCGAAGCCTACTGGCCAGGGTTAATTTCGAGAGTTCGCTCAGTCCCGGTATTGACGCACGAAGGAACGGGGTGGGTGTTTAGATCCTGATAGGGGGGCATTCATTTATTACACATAAGACAATTGAGGAGGGGAAGGGTTCGACCATAGCTTATTTTTTCTTACAAAGGGGTGGGAAGGGGAAACGTCTTTTCTTAACATCACAAAAATATGTGAAGTAAACGTGTGCGGGGACACGGGCCTCAAAAAAACTCCGCCAAGAAAAAGCGGCCACAAAAAGAAGCTAGAAGCGGCCGCAAAAAACAGTTGAAGCGCGCGACACCTTGTGTTCAGAGAAGCTTGAAGCCGCTTCAAGAGATTTGTTGTGGCCTCAAAAAGCTCGAAGCGGCGTTTTTTTGTGGCCCGTGTGCGGGGACAGTTAAGAACCGATAAACGCGGGCAACCGCGAATACCGATATGCGCTCGGATGCGTCGTCACTGCGCATTCACTCTTGTGAACTAGAATTTACCTACTTGTTTGCATAAACGTTCCTAAAAATTGTTACTTTAAAAATAAACATCACAACAAATCAAACCGTATATTAATTTTTTCCTTATTCTTACGTAATAAATATTAAACAGGGAGAGGGGTCGGGCGGCCTATTCTTATTTTTTCTTTTTTAGGGGGCACGATGAAGCAACTGGCGATACTTGTCCTGAGGTACAAAGACTGGGTAGGTGCATGATATAGAATAGAAATCAATAATCTGTCCAGAATACCTACCTGTTGCTATAGTAACAACAATATTGTATGGTTGTTATTTATAGCAACGTGACTTGACAAGATTCATTTGGAAGGTTTTTTTAAGTGTATTAAATCATATTTTTTTATCGTTAAATATAAAACATGGCTTCGAGATTCGGGGATGAGGAGGATGATGTTTTGGCACCCAAAGAGCCGCAGGTCACAAGTATGGACCCCGAAGAGCGCAAAGCAGGTCGGGGTTTGCGTATCAAAAGAAGGCAGGATGCACTCAAAAGGTAAGTAGATTATCCACTTGGTTTATCAGTTACCGATCCTTGTGCAATTAGGTACTTGATAATTTGTAAGTACTTATGTTATTCTGTAGCCTGTAGGTATATTGTCTAAGCCTTCCAACACGCCTTCCATATTTCGCGGTACCGCACTTCCACTTTCAGTACTGGGAAAATTGGTCTAGTTCGTCCCTCCATCTCCTACGTGCTCTAACGCGATTTTTAGCACTGCATTTATAGATTTACAAGACTTAAGGGCTCATAAAACTTTTGAGATTAGAATTACCTATCTGATCTTCAGTGAAATTACTTAAAGGTTAATTAACATTTGAATAAAAATAACTATATATTTTAAAAGCCACTATCTAGCCAAAGCTTTTGGCAAAGCCATGTTTTATCCATTGAGTTATTCTCTAGAGCTGAACAGCCTGCCGAGGAAGCGGCTGCGGAGGAAGAACCGAGCCTCGTAGAACAAGCCACAGCGAATGCAGCGGTGGAACTCCAGCGATTGGCACTAGATGGCGCCGCGAAAGTCACCAATGTCAAGGTCACCACGGACGAGCGCGAGGTCGTTCGACGCAACCAGTTCTTCAAGAAAATGACCAGTAACACGCTTTTAATATTGTATATTGGAACTACCGACTTACAAATGAAATCAATTTTAAGTAAAAGCTTTTTGATATTCAAGAGGAGACTATCTGTCAGGTATCTGCAGTTGCCTACTAACACTGCTGCGTAAAGTACGACGCAAGGTTCATTCCCTCACGCTCCAGCCTTTGATTCACCAACCCGCTAGGGTCGAAGCCTACTGCAGCCATGGGTTGTGCGGAAGAGAACCCCGCGGCCCTGGAATGAGGGCAAAGAAGGAACATAGGAGCGGGTTTTTAATTTCCTACCTAAAAAAGAACCTTATTTTTTTATTAGACAGGGTTTTTAAATACTCAATTCAGAAATCCGTCCAAAGGGTCGCATTTCCATCCTTCAGCCTGAGTGTTCCCTCTGGATCTGAGATGTGTGTTTTATTTTGTAATAGTTAGTTAGGTGCTCCATACCCTAAGTGTTGATCTGCTTTGTGGCTAGTGGTATTGCTGACCATAATATCTCAGGTTGGATCCTGGATCGGACACAACGTTACCTAGTTTTATCAATCTAGAATTTTTCAGTAGCTGCCCACAGTCTGAATTTGTGCCTGGTTGATAGGAATAGGTCTGACTCTTGGTTTATCATAGCTAGGTTCGCATTTTTGACAAATGTGGCCAATCAAAATAAAACGAATCAATATATTCATCTATTTTTAATAGGTTCAACGCATAAGATAGAGGAAGAAGCAAACGCCGCACAGATCCAGTATGATGCTATTTCAGCGAATTGGGACTATATGCTCTCAATAAAAGATCCTTTAGATATTGACGCTGAAATGAAGGAACAGAAGAAGAAATGTGATGAGTTGCTTGCGCAAAAAGATACGCTTATTGCTGAACTCAAAGGTGACCTGAAAACAATGGACGAGGCCTATTATAAAGATTTGGAGAAACAGGTTCTATATCTAAGTATTAAAGAGAAAGTTTTGTACAATACCAACTGTTTAACTACATTATTTTTCATTCTCATGATTACAGGACAATGACATAAAAGAATTATCAGACAGAATTGAAAAGCAAATAACTATTATGCAAAGAGCGTACGGAAAGCAACTAAGTTTGATCGAAGCAGCAATAAATATTGAAAGAGAAGCAATGATCGACCATAACAACAAGAGATGGGAAGCACTTTACAAGCAATGCGATAAAGAAGAAGTTGCACATTTGGAGTACAAATTCGTGCAGGTTGATATTGTGTAAATGATTTAATAACTTATTTCTACAAGCAGACAATAATTTTTCAAATAATTTCAGCTAGCCGAACATAAATTAGAAATTGAGGCTATAATGTGGGAGCATCATGAAAAATATCGCGAAGCCAAGATCGAACTGGAATCCTTAATTCAAGATTTACAACAAGAATTAGAAAAGTTGAAGGCTACATGTATAATTAATACCGAAAAAATTGGGTATACGTACCAGGTAAATAAAGAAGCTTGATTTATACTTAAATTATAGATTTATTTTCACCGTATCAGATTCATAAATTCTTTTCTTTCAGGTCTTAAAAAAACGCGAAGAAGAGAATGTTTTTGTGAGGTCACAACAAAAAAGGAAGCTTAACAAGATGTCTGATATAGCTAATTCGTTGAGAGCGAAAATTCGTAAAGCGGCTGAGGATGGCGCCATAGAGGAAATAAAAGCGGACGCTGAAATAATTAAATTGATGCAAACAATGGACGATTTGGAAAAGAAGTCTGATCACTTTGCACAAGTAAATCATAACAAGTTCGCTCAAGTGTGGCGGATGTCAAGCGCGCGGTGTCTGGAGCTTAGCAAGGAGTTGCGTCAGGGGGAGATAGCGCTACACGCCCATATCCTAGCGGAGCCGCCTCCGCCGCCGCCGCACAAACCGCCCAAGAGTCCTCTGGCTATATACGGTAATGTTACTGACAGTCTGAGACACCATCCCTAACTACACATGCGATAGGCCCAAAAAGACATGTCGGTATGACCTGAACTGGTTCAAAGGGTTGGGCCAAAACAGAAGAAAGGGAAATGTGGAAATAGAGAAGGAAAGCCTTTACTCTGCAGTAGCACAATACAGACTCATCATTAAAGTAACTGATTTATGCCTGTTTAATTTTTAGAAACTGAAGCCAAAATCGCATCAACTGCAGTAGAACCGAAAGGCGTTGATCCTGAAAACGAGTATGAGGATGCTAAAGATAAATTGGTAATTCTATGTTACACTGGTTAGTTCCCGACTGCACTAAACAGTTTAAAAGTACATAAAAAGTAACTATATTTGGAACTGTGTAGTTGTTTATTGCATGCGGGTTTTTTTTGTACTTTTAATTTTTGTTGCAATAATTGCTAGGAAATTAGTGATAGCATGACGGGTGACAGGACAGAAGGGAAGAAAATAAAGTGTTGCGCCCTCCAAATAACACAGGACAAGGGCAGGAAGATGATGAATTGAAGCTTATTCTGTAATACTGAGTTGGTATTTAAATTTGTAACTTCACAATTCTGCAGGTTCAGCATATTCTCCAGCTAGTGGCAGATAACACAGGCTTCCTGGTTGAAGATCGTTTACTCAAACTTATTTCAAAGTACCCGTTGAGCTCAAGAAATTTATGTACGTTAGATGCAATTTTTATGGTAAGTTACTTATTTAACTTTACTATGTTAGAAAACCATTATTTTAAGTTTTTTTTTTATTAGACAAGTCAACATAGGCTTATTGCGTTTGTAATTATCTACAGATTGAGAATAAGTTTCAATGGTTAAGAATTATTTTTAATAGTAGGTAAATGATTGTGAGCTCTCAATAGGCATAATTGATAATTTCCAAATGCTACATAGTACCTATACAAAGTCATATACCTACTTATATTCTTTAACAATTTTTAGGCGCTAGAAATCCAAGCGGAAGAGGATATAGATCTTTTGTGTGGCACATTTTTGAACTATGCGTTTTGCCCTATATGTGTCGGAACGGAAGTAGGGTCCGACAATGCGGCACCAGCACAGGAAACATCGCCGGACCTGTCAAAGGCAGAATCACAAGGAATCATTAGACGAAGTCGGTATTGTGTGAAATTATTTTATTTCAGGGTCACATGTTATTCTAATGGTATCAGCTTAAGCATTACAGTACGTGCTGAAAAGCATTCAGTAGCTACCCAATTACCTATATTGCTTTTTATGTCGCCGATAGATACAATGATAAGACTGAAGTCATCAACGAGACTACTCTTGCAAAGAACTAAAAAAATATAAACTCTATACATATATATATATACGAAAATTCTGTCTGTCACGCCTCAACCATTTGAACCTATTTTGATGAAATTTTGGTATAAAGGTTGAACTTTAGAGAAAAGACATTATTTATTTATAGTTACAAAAAAATCTTTTTTGCCGCTAATGCTGTTTTGTGGAAGAGACGTTCTTAAAAACTACTTTTTTGTTGATGTAGTGAACTATTACTGGACCTATGCTAATGCAATCTGTTGGTAGCCGGAACTGCAGGAGACAGCCGGCCGTCTATAATCAACAGAGCTCACACCAGCATCGCCGCCCGGAGTGTGTCAGCTAGCACGTCGCGAACAGCACACATCGGATTCAGGTTTACACATAACACAAAACAAATTTTTTTATAAACCACAATTTTCATACAACGCCATCTGGTCCCAAACTAGGCAGAGCTTGTGCTATAAAAACTAACTTCACTGGACATGGTAAGTTCGGAAGGTTCCTGTAACTGATTCGTGCAGAAGAAACGCCCGGATGTCACCATTGTGTGAACTGCCCAGAGGACACGATGGAACATAAGGTAGAGGTGTGCCCCGCCTGGGCGCTGTGCCCCGCCTGGGCGCTGTGCCCCGCCTGGGCGCTGTGCCCCGCCTGGGCGCTGTGCCCCGCCTGGGCGCTGTGCCCCGCCTGGGCAGAGCGCCGCCGTGTCCTCGTGGGGACGCTCGGTGGCAGTGATCTCTCGCGCCGGGCCTTAAAGTACAGGCGAGGAGGAGATCGCCTCTTTCTGCGAAGCAGTAATGCTAGCCGAGCCGTAAGGTCGTAGCCTACTTTTTTTCACTTTCGCACAACCCATGACCCCAGTAGGCTTCGAGGCCATGGATTGTGCGAAAGTGAACCCCAGGGCCCTGGAACGAAGGCAAAAAAGAAATAGAAGTAAGTTTTAGTCAGTAAAAGTCTGACACGCCCTCTCGCTCTGCCCTAGGGCGGGAGATGTCATTAGCTTCCATTTGATTTCCAGCAAAGCAGTCGGCCACATACCACTGCGTAACAGGCCATTCATTCAGTTAGTAATTGGATTTATTTCAATCACTTCAGGTTTTCCAAGTAATACTGTTTGGACAAATAAGTGAAGTAGGTAAAATAGCACCTACTTATGTAAGGAATACGGAATGCGGATATTATTAATTCTAACATTTTATTTCGCTTAACAGGACCATGACGGAATTGTCGCCGCTGGACCAACTTTTGATAACTGAGGCAGATGAAATAATGCAGAAATGTGGAGATATTCAATGTAAGAGTAGTGATAGCCGTTGTTTTAACTGCAACATTGAATAAAAGTACTAGGAGCTAATAGTGTTTTATAATGCGCAAAAGTATTATGATCCACTACAGTCCACAAAATCAAAAAAATATATGTTATTCTCCAAGATAAATGCTCACGCTCTAACAGTTTTTGCATCGAATGCAATCTTCTTCACATTCACACAGCTTGCGGGGTGAGGATAATCCATAGTTTCTTGCTTACCTCCAAGTAAGGGAAACAGAGTAATGTCCTATATGTTCAAATCCTGCGAAGAACTTAAATAGCGGGATTCAGGATTAGTTATTTTGTGACGCCATAGATGTCGCTACACTTGTGTTTGAGTGATAATTAAAACAATTTGTTTCAGCGACGGTCCTGGTGTCTGCCGGCACGCCCGAGGGAAGCTCAGTGGTCAGTCGCAGGACTGGAGCGCGAGGAGTCACCGTAGCGGCGCATGGAATGGGCGAAGATACGCCTAAAGAAAACAATCCTTTCCTCTGTCCACGTTAGTAGTAGTGGTAGACGTTCTGATTCGGCTGCACTTTTTATTAGAGTATTTTGGGATAAGATCGGCACACGTTCTTACCCCACGTATAAATATAAATTATACCACTTATTTAGTTTTATTTGTAGTGTTAGCTATATTGCGTGCCGCGTCATTATGTCCACCTTGCCCAGCAATGTGGCTGACATTAAAAATAAAGCTAAATAAGTGGTATAATTTATATTTACATAAACGTTCTTACCGCTTTTACCCCAACATACCTTATTGATTTCTTTATAAAGAGTGAGAAACAGAAAGTTCTTTAAGAAAGCTTGCTTTAAGATCAAAGGCCTCCTAGAATTTGCTGAAAGCCCTGTAATTTTTCTAGTACACCTTAATTTACACCTTAACAGAGCAATTGTATTTTTTTTTTTCAATCGAATTATCAGATAAGCAATTCTAGGGCCGCGGGCATTTTTGAAAGAGTTACCGGTAACACGGTACCGTGGTCCTAACCCAACAAACGCAAAGAGCAACTGAAAGACACAAGTGGGTTTTAGTCAGTCTGACACGCCCTAGAGAGCGTTGGGCTCTACCTTAGAACAGAAGTCATTTGATGAACTTCTAACACAAAAACAAGAAAAGCAATTTCTTAATTTGTCACCTTACTATATTATTTATTATTTTTCAGTGGGTCACGTACTCGAAATGGAGCCAATGCAAGTGCTGACTGCTTTGAGCGATTTTATATCTCTTTTCGTACCACCTGAGAAGAAGAAACTTAACAATATACTGTTAGTATACTGAAAGTAATTCTGTGTGCAGAGAGAGTTGTTTTTACGTTGCCGCGATCAAAACGTTTAGCGGGTGGCTGTCTGATTGGTTAAGAGCTTGGAGCGGGCCAATCGTAGAGCGGAACGTCATAAACGTGTCGATCGTGTTAACGTAACATAAACGCGTTTTAGACACTCTGTACTATTTGCTTTTATTAGATTGTAAATCAGACGTAATTGTCAATAACAAGCTACGCTTAATTACTCGTCTCAAAAATAATGTTATTTACTTAGCGAGTAATTCGCTGTCAAAATTCTACTGATTTAGGTTTACTTTTGCTTTAATTACTTTACAGGCAAAACTTGGAGCCACCGAATTTTGTAACACCGTCTCGCCGACTCACTGACGACGAAATAAAAAATTATTGGTTACAATGGAAAAATGTGTTCCCGCCAGAAAAAGATAAGTTTTGGGATGGACTGCTGACTGGATTGAACAATTATTTGTCGATACTACAAGGTACGTTAAAACAATATAGGTATAGGTACACGTACAGCGAAACCTGGATTACTAGGACTTTAAGGGACCTACAAAATTGTATTACTTAAGGAGGTGTTCCACTTACCCAGTGTCTCAGATATTCGGCCCCCTAGCCAAGTTACAACCGTTTTGTTTTGCGTCGAACGGCTCGAGTTGGCGACGCCTCCAATTCTTTTGTTCTGACCACGTGACTGAACGTTGAGATGATGTCACTGTCCTACATTTGAAGTTTTCCACTAGCGTTAACGATTGCAGATTATCAACTTGGCTAGGGATACAGGCATAAATAAATATCTAAATTATTGTCCACGCTAAATTATTATGAACAATATCGAAAATGACTCCAGACATCATAACTTTAGCTCGAAATCACCTACTCTTCACTCACCACACTTTGAGAAGTAGATACGGTAAAAGTAGGGGGACGTCGAAGAGGACGCAAAGACAGGGACCTGAACCTCTCTCTACCAGATACGAGACCATAATTTTATCAACATAATTCCAGCAGTCCACTTCTAACGTCTGTTGGTAATAGACTTAGATTCGAAGTGGACTACTAGAATTGGAGCTGCGCCACAACGCACGATCCTCTATCACCCGTATCAAGTCTGTTTCAACACCTTGGTTCTGAGACAGTTCCGACTGGTAATATTAACGATGATTATTACTTGCAGAACGCGAACGCATCCACGACGAGGTGGTGGAGCTCCGGCGGCGTAACGTGGCGCTCCGGCAGTTGGTGCGCGGCGCTCTGCCCAAGCTGCCCACTCCCCCGCCCAAGTATGCGCGCGAATACCCCAAGGGTTTCGTCGCGCCCACTCCCGATATTGCACCGCCGGCATATGCCCGACTACCACCTATTTAGCCAAATTAGGAGGCTCTCGAAGACATCCTTCTGTCACAGTACTTCTGTATTCTCTTTTAAACATGCCTGCATAGTAGGTTATTTCCGGATGCGAGTGTCGGTCGGTTTTATGAAAGTCTAATTAATCCTTATCGTTCAATAATAACTTGCACTATGTACACTTAGACGTGGTAACGTTTGCACAAAAGGCTTGTGTAAGTAACAACGTGAAGCATCAAACGCTTGGACGGGCTAGCCAGCCCAACCCGTGCTCAGATTTAGGGTGCATTTTCACTGTTTTCAAGTGGAGTTGGGTGGAGTGGAGCAGAAAAGACCAGCGAAAATTGGCAAGTATTTCCCTTCGTAGATCTTAGCTACATGCTCTCCACTCTGCACCCGTCTCCGTTCTGTCCGGCTCGAAGCCGCGTGCATTCCGTTAACTACACTGTTTTCACTGATGCGAAGTGGAGATTTCGAGCACTGTAATTGGCCAATTCGGCCACTCCACCCAGTTTCGCGTCAATAGAAACTCACCTTTAAAATGCGCGCCATACACGCTAGGGTACCTATACCTGCCGGGTTTGCCTTTACAGTTGAGTTGTACAGGTAAACCGGTGCGTGTATGTTGCACGCCTATGCAGGTTTCCATACAAGCTCACCTGACAGGTATAACTGTGCCAGCAAATTTGTCAGGTAGCGTGTATGGCTACCTTTATATTAATGCGGAGTGGAGATTTCGAGCATTGTGATTGACCAATTAACGGCACGTTCCTTCCCACTCAGCCTTATTGGCTTTATTTGGAACTAACGAACGCGTCTGTTCTTGTTTTTTGGACTCTATTAATTCATGAATCCCCAAGCGACCACCGGTGGCCGCGCATCTATTGTCTTACTATTGTGTCTCTAATTGACGGTATCTGAAGGGTTAAGCAATACTTAGGTTTTGCACTGAATGTATCTAACTTTTTGTATGTGTATAGTATACTTAGGTAATTTTAAAATATTTTGGTCTTGACACTGTATCGAAAAGTTTCAAGACTATTTTTTTTATACCGGATAAATTCATTATATCGGATTCATAATTGATTTACCGCCCTAAAGTTGAATGTCACTTGTACGTCATTAATAAATTAAAGGTCAGCTCATACTTAAATTCGACGCTAGGTACAGTGCAAAATGGTATGAAGAGGCCAGTTGTTACTGCTGGCCTCTTTTGGCTTCTTTGTATACACCTCTAAACGAATCGGCCCCCGCGGCGCCGCGAATCGCATCATGACGCCATAAAACGCATCGTGACACCGTAAAGCGCATCGCTGGGCGTATTCGAATTCACGATTGATGCGTCACTCTCCCTGAGTTGGAGCGCGTCGCTGCTGGGTCTTTTCTTTTATTTCAATTCGCTTAGTGAAATTTGTACTTTTCCATAAAGAAAAAAAGTTCCGTATTGTATCGTTATCTTACAAAGCTCGCGCATCATCATCATTTTGCGTCTCAGCGTGAGCTGATCCTTATTTATAAAACTGAAAGGTCCATTTTACTTTAAGACCATAATCAGTCATTCAGATAAGTTCAGCCTTATTGTCTTTATAGGATGTATCTGTATGACGAACTATACTATAATCTAGCTAGCCTTTTTTATGAAATCGAATAGTGGCTATGCTATCTCTAAACACGTTGAATATATTATTATTTTCGTACTAGGGTTATTGCTTATATTATATGTTGTTGAATCACACTGCACATTTACGTATAAAAATAAACATATTATTTAATATAATAAATTAAAAACACATGTACCTAAAACTAAATAAATATCTAATAAAATTATATTTAATATCCTAAATTGAGTTTTTCATTTGTACTATCAATCTAACTGCTTAGCCATTTTTAAACGGGAACACTTCGATCGGAGACAGCAATTTGTTAGAGCGATTTTCAAAACCCAGTAGCTGAGAAACTAGAGGCTCTTTGGTATAACTTGTAAAATTATACTTTAGTTACCTGCGTGTCGTTGTCGTCGTTTCCAAAATGCCAGATTACCAAGAAGTACCTTACAGTCGGACCAATATTTTTATTTGGGAGTAGGTAAAAGAAAAGCATACTCCGTTTTTCTTTTACTCCAACTGATTCTGTTTTTCTTTTCTTTTATTACAACTGATACATTCTGTTACAGAATATATCAGTTGCTTATCATTCCGTGCAGATCGAAAAAGTCCAAAGAGAAACATCATTTTATCTAGTTAGTAAAAGTCTGATGTGTCCTCTCGCTCCACCCTGCGACCGACATCGAACCACCTGGAATATTGTTAGGTATTCTATAGAACTGCACTCCAAAGACATTGACAATATTTGCAGTTTCTCTTCAAAAAAGTATGAATATTTCGACATTGGTAAGTTTGTGTCACGTTTTGTTATTTATCTGTTTATTTTATGTATATGTGAAATATTAATGATGCCAAAATTTGGGTATTTTGTGTGGTTTTTCGTGTACGTGAAATAAAAAGCGTCACGGTTATTTTTATGATACATTTATACTATGTAGTGATAACTTACAATTCAGTTGAAAGCTACGCCACCGCTCCGCCGTTTCTACTTGTGTATAGGTACCTAACTATTGCAACATCTTTAAGTTGCATCACAGTTTATCACAGGGTCACACTAGTTTATAATGATAAAAAAAAGAAATAAGGAAAATTTCAATTAGGTACATATTTATTGTTTTCAATTCTGTGAAATCTAGTAGGGGTTATTTGCAAATTTTCTTCTATTCCGGGTCAGATTGATGTTTGGTGTTGTTGCTTATTTTTTCACTAAACCTTTGAAAGTTTAGTTTTTTAAATTTTGAAATAATTTATTTGCGTTTGACCATTAATTCATTTGATGGCAAGCGACGAAATGGTCGGCACTGGAGTACGCTTATCAAGAAGTACTTAAACTATTCACTCTTGAGTGAGATAGACTGTAGTTATCAGAAAACGGTAACAGCTATGGTGGGAAATGCCACTCCTTAGCTGTATGTAATATTATCCTCAGGTACTATAGTAAGTTGTGCCAGTTTCAATTGCTACAAATTATATTTTATTACAATAATATGTATTTGTTATTTTAAACTATTACGTATATATTATGTGTGATTTAGTACGCATACGGCACATCTCTAGAAACGTCAAATATTAATGTCATGATGATGTCAACTATGACAGCTATCAGTCAGCCATCTGTCACTCGGTCGGTGGTGTAGTCGATGGTTGGTTGTAAATTCGCGACACGCCAATAAAGCCGATGTGAATAATTAGAAAAATAAACTGTGAGAACACAAGTAAAAAGTCTCCTGATTGTTGCATCTTCAACAATAATTGTGAAAAGGCGAGAAACAGGTTAGTTTGCCATAAAATCAACATTTAGCGAGTTCCTAGTTTTATTCTGAAATATCAAGATTCTATGTAATTTTTATGCTACTGAATTGTTTGTGTTGTCCTAGATTGTCATTCATTAGCCTGACTGACTAAGCATTTTTATACTTGCAGCTGCTGCAACCATGTTAAGGATATTATTTCATCTTTTTGGAGCCATCCAATTTTTCTATGGATGTTACTATGACTACGTCTACGTCAATATACCAATAACTTCAACTACAGTAACACCTTATGGAGGAAAATTCAAATATTTAACTTACTTAGATGCGGTAAGTCTTATATAATTTTGTAATGTGACACAGACTGATGCCGAAACCCTAGCCACATTATCTGATCAATCTTTTTTTTCCAGATGATACAAACTGCATACTTCACTCTGGCACTGCTAAATGATTTAATTGGAAACAATGAACCATCACCATCAGAGAAGCCACTAATAAGAAAAGTTAAGGACACAGTTTTTAGTGCTTTAGCTTTCCCACTGGCAATATTTGTAGGAGTATCATTTTGGGGCATTTATGCTGTTGATAGAGAACTGATTTTGCCCAGAAGCATGGATGCATACTTTCCACTGTGGCTGAACCATGTGATGCACACAAACATTGTTGTGTTCATACTCATAGAGCTGCTCACATCATTCAGGATGTATCCTAAGAGAAAAGTTGGTCTTTCTATCCTTTCTTCCTTTATGGTTTGTTATTTAGTTTGGGTTCATGTTATCTACTTCAACTCTGGTGTTTGGGTATACCCTATCTTGAATGTTCTGAACTGGCCTGTAAGAGTATGTTTCTACATTTTCTGCCTGATATTAGCGTGTGGTGCATATTCCCTAGGAGAAAAAGTCAATAAGGCTGTTTGGTCTACTGAAGTAGAAAAAACTGTAAGATCTGGGAAGAAAAAGGCCAAATAATTAAGATAGTAACTATTTAGCTTAGGTAATGCAGCCTAGTGGTAACCTCGCTTCTTGTTTTGAGGTTTGTAAGTAGGTCTAAGTTGTTCTAATTGGTTGATGGTATAAGTAGTAATATAGTATTGGTATAAGGAATAAAAAATGGGAAGGAGCAACATTTTGGCCAGTGAAACTCATAAATACAATGCATGAGAAATTATAATTTTTAAGTTATTCAAGTGATAATAAAATAACCCCATCAGAAATATGTGACCTTATAAACTTTAAATTCAAAGATAAGCCAGGTATAACTATATTCTGCTGCTATCTATAAATATTTATTAAAATATAATTCACACAATTTGTATATTAATTATAACCTATCGCTATTGAAATTATATAATTGATTATATTAAGTTCTTTTTATGTAGTTATGTGGCACAAAAGAAACACTCTTGTATACCAAGTAATTAACTCAATTAAAAGTGTATCTTGAAATTTTACAATCTATACTAATAATATAAAGCTAAAGAGTTTGTTTGTTTGGTTTAATGTGTTAATCTCAGGAACTACTGGATTGAAAATAAAAAAAAATCTAGTTGGATAGCTCATTTATCGAAGAAGACTATAGGCTACATAACATCACGCTATAACCAATAGGAGCAGAGTAGTAACTATAGACGCAGACAAAACTGCGGGAGTCGGTTAGTTGTTCTTATAACTCTACAATGTTATTGATTTTATCATTCAGTGTTCATTGTAGGTAAACTCTGCCTGTAGAGATGTACCTACTTAGTGTTAAATTATCTACAATTTTTTTTCACGGCCTAATTGTAACAATTGTTATATAACATCCGAATTCTTGTGTAATCATAATTCACAGTTTTATTGATAAATTTTTTCTTCGTAAAATTTTATTATAACGCAAGAATATCTAAGTAGGTAAATGAAAAAGTGTTATGTGAATATGGAATTTATTGAGAACAGTTCTCAATGCGACTTGTTTCTTGATAACGTACTAATTAATTGAGATAACCATTGCCGATAACGTTAGACAGACGTTGGTTGTGAATAAATTCAGCAATAAATATACAATTTGTTCCAAAATGTAATAAATAAATACTCATTGCTTCTAGCAAAAATATATTTAAATGCGCTAAGTAATTAGTACATTATGCATTCATTAATTATTATAATTAACGAATTAATACGCATAACTCTTAATATCCCTAATAATTAATTGGAGACCGACCGAAGAAACGGTTTCGGCAAAAAAAAAAAAAAAACTGGTTTCGGCTAGAGTTTCGGTTTGTGGCCAAATATGCCTTTTCATTCGACCTAAGCTAGCGCTTTTGAGCTGACGGTTGTGATAGATACCAAAAAACCGACTGACTCGTTCGTCTGTGTGTTATAATTTTTATGTAATCGACGATAATTCGAATATTTAGTAGGTATTTTATGAAAGTTATAACCATAACTATATTGAAATACTGGTAGGAATGTCTGTATCGAAATAAAGCTTTTATTTTTTTGTCAGATTTTCCGTTATTACGTCAGTTTCGGTTTGGGTTAAGGCCGAAACTGGAAGAGGAGCCGAAAATACGGTTTCGACTGCAAATCGTGTTTCGATCGGTCATTATTAATTATAAAGAATTTGGTACCTAATCTTTACGTAAGATTAAATTCAACTTGTTAGCGTGACTTGATTTTTACAGATATAGATAAGAATAATTACTTACGTGTCTCTTGATAACTATTAATAAGCATTTGTTTGTGAAGATAGCTTTAAAACAAATATTTTAATCGAAATGTAGGTATGTATGCTTATTGGCCTGGATATTGTGTAGAATGTGTAAACGATAACTAACTTACAAAATACTTAAATGTTCGTAATTTCCAAAATGTTGATAGATGCTAAGCTGAACTAGAATCGTAAGTATTGTAAATGAGAAGAGATTCGGATACTCTGTAGTAGTCACAAAATGTTAAAATATTTCTAAGTAAATCTTTTATCAAAGTAATTTATATGATAATTCTTTGGTACAAAGCATTCCAAAACAATATGATAAGACTTGCCTAATAGAAGTCTCTAACTTATTATTTATTGTTATCTGATATTTATTTGTTTGTTTGTTTTATAACCTTTGAGAAACAAAATATTAAGTAGCGATGACTTGAGTTGCTTAGTATTGAAACTCAAGGTATAGTAATGCTTAATACCAAAATCTGTAATAATTATATTTCCGGTAAAATAAAATCTCAGTTTAAACAAACGTTTTATGTAATTTTAATGGAAATAAAAATCTATGTAGGTATTTCTAATAAGAGCTCTCTTTTAGCATTGGCTAGTTTCATTAGGAGTGACCGCTTACCGAGCGCATCGTATGGATCATGGACCAGAAAACAGGGAGATTATAATGCGCACATTTTCTCGGCTTATTCCACAAATCTTTACTGATAAATCACCACCACGTATTGTTTCTAAATTATTAAACATAAAAGCGTTAATCAGTACCTCTAATTAGATAAGTAGGTAAGTAATTCTTTCAATATTATAAAAACATATTTAAAAGGTACCTATAAGGATCACGTAAATTGTGTTTGTGAATCCCCACCGATATAATTATGCCCACCACATTTGTTGGTGGAGATTTCTGGAATAAACCATTTTCTAAAATACACAAACCAGATAATTTATGTTTAATTTGATACTTTTTTGAGAGAAAAAAATAAACTTAAAAAAATATCTACAGAATTGGCTACTTGTCTGTTTTAATTTTTGTACAATATTTTGTACTAAATAACAACAAAAATAAATCTTCTGAAAACCGCGTCAAAATTGGTTATGAAATGAAGCAGCATTTAGCACTTTAAATATTTGTATGAGGAGAGTGGGATTATCTCGGTATCTCTTTTCTACGCTTGTTACCTAAGGACAGAACGGAAGGATGACGTCACATTTCAGTTTGTGTGTCATTTTTCTATTACTTGACAGTTTTCCCTTCCACCAGATTTGAAAGGTTTTTAATTAAGTACTTACCACTTAATCTGGAAATTTTAAAAATTCTTTCTGTTTGCGATTTTGGATAATGATACTTATTAAATAAAAAAACAACAGTCAACTTCCCAATCGGCCCTGACAAAGAAACTTACGATTGCCGTTGCACTCAAGTGTAAAGTAATATCGTGGACAGCAAAATGGGATTGTGTGCATCTTTGTTTGTGTTTTCTTATTGCGGTGCCTACTTATTGTGGTCGAGTGCCTCTAATGCCTAAAATAGTCTATGAAGTGTTCAATCACTTATCTTACGCATGAACTTTAGCGACCGATTACTATCGTTAAGAAAGCAATAAATTTTATATTAAATAAATTGTTTATATCAGAATTGTGCTTTTTATTATTACATCTAAGTACCTATTTTTCTCAGGTTGCATGTCATCATGGCTACTTACACAATAGGCGTCTCATAATTAATAGTTTCTTCTGTAACCCACTACGGAGGTCAGCTGCTAAGGATCGAATTATCATCATGCAAACATTAACACAAAAACAAACGACTTTAAAGCATAAATGCGAATTTATTACCGAACAACTTAAGTACACTCAAATTATAAAATACTCTTCAAAATCACAGTAAAATGATACATAAACAATATAAACGCAATAGTGTACTAAAATCTATAACATTATCACTTATCACGACTAGATTATTCAATTATGAAATTATTAACTAAAATGTCTGGTCACACTTTCAACGTCTTTCCATATAATGACGCCTTAATTGGTAATTAATTACAAGACATACAATAACTGTAACAATACTATACTTATTATAATACATACTGTACTTAAAATAAGGCAAATCTCATTTATGGTGGACAAATTATTTTGAGATAATTTAATAAGTAAATAATAATTATGTCACGCCATATATAAATCTGCGAAACATCCGCAGGTCAAAATTATATATTTACACGCAGTTTATGAAAACTTGTCTAAGTTAATTTTACTTATAAAACCAATTTTATAGTTTAAGGGTGTACACGGCGACGGTTCGAAATTGTGTTATGGTGTTTAAAATACATCCAACTTAATATACGAAAGTTACCAATATAAAGTTAGTACGCGCACGGACTCCTGTGACATGTAGGTACGTTGTTTTATAACGAAAATAGCGCGTACAATTTTGTTAGCGAACCTTTGGGTAAGTAGATGTAGACATTATAAAAAAAAGGACCGCGAAAAGTATTAGTTCAAAATATAGATTTTTAACCCTGCATGGGATTAGTTATTTATTCAAGCAACAAGCGTGAAAATATTTATGGAAGCTCCGAAGTTTCCATATCGGTCTAGATAATGACGAGCGAAATTGATATATATTCTTTTTGTTTTGAATGTACCTCCAAACAGTGGGGCAATTGCCATATTCCGTTTGTATGGAAGAGTGACCGACTAGGGCACTCTTAAGGAGGTGCGCTGAGGTAGCTAACGTAAATATTTGTATTATATTTACGTTAGCTACCTCAGTACGCTATGGTCAGTGCTATATTATTAACATAGTGTTGTACAGATTGGAAAAGAGCGCAATAAAAACCAATGTGTTTCACAGGCTCCCTTAGCGCCTTAAATATAAATATATTCTTAAAGAACTATAATATTTCAATATACATAAAAAAAGTATAAATACACTTACAATACATGGAACCATTTCTACAAAAACTGTCCCTACTTCACGTCGATATAATTATTATGTCACTAAAATTGTCCTTGTGCCTATTTCTAAAGAATCTTTTTTACATAGGTTCTATAGAATGCATCACATCACTACATTTATGGATTTACAAATCATTTGATACCTACGATTTAGGTAAAACTTTGATTAATAACATTTTTTAGACATTTAGCATTAAATCCAATTTTAATACAAAAAATATATAATACATTAACAGGGTTTCTATCTTGCCAAATATATTCTTTAATTTAATACTTGTATAATTATTAGACTTTGTGCTCGACATGTGCTCATATCTCTCAGGTTCCCAATATGTGGGGACAAATACCTAGGTACGCAAATAAATAAAACTTAGTCCTAGCATAATTAGATCCCCTTTATGTAAAGTTTATAAGTAAAAAACCTATATACTAATCTAGATGCTACATTCTATGTAATTATGTATACAATTTATTCATAGCCATATTTTTTTAATGATAATTGGGAGTGTTATTTTAATAAGTCGTATTTAATCGAGCGCCAAACTGGTTTATTTTCTATTCCATCATTGATAATTAGACAAGGTACAGAAATTAATAGATTGGCTGCTAATTCCGTGACGACTTTAATCTCAAACTGGCAGTATATTCGTAAAAGCGAATACATGAATCAATGTAATCCTAAATGCCTTAGTAACGGTTACTGTAAGAAACAGACAACAAATAGGGATGTTGACGAAGTTTTAGGACTTCTTCAATTTATAGATGGACACATAATAATTATTAGGAATAAAATTGGGAAAAAAATATATAAAAAATGTTCGTCAATATAAAATAAAAAATCCGATTTTTTTGGCGCCTAAACGCTCTCAAATCACGATTACGTCATAATGTGCTATATAAACAAATTCATTCACATCAAATAATCAAAAATTGATAAAAATATTACACTTAAAATATGTAATTAATAAACTAATATCTATGATATAAAATAAACATAACTTTTTAGAAAGGTATTTGCGACAATGTCAGCATCTCTATCTCCATCGTGTAAATGGGCCCTAACAAATTTGTTGTGTGTGTCTTGTCTTGACGATGAACAAGACGAACCTGTGCTGCTTTGCGCACCTAATTTAACATCCAATTTATTAACTTTAGTAGCCTACTTAATTTATTAAATTTTCTACATAATATTAATTATTATTATATCTATCTGACCGGATTCGGAACTATGAAGAAAGTATTTTAAAGCTTATCTGATTTATTAGTTGCACAAATGATGAAACGTTGCCAGTTCATTTAGGGTGCAATTTATAATCAAAAATTCAAATCTATTGATATTACTACTTTTTTCATATACAGGGTTATTTGTAAAACTCCGGCGACCTCTCGGGACTATGTTACTAACGTCATAAACAACAACATTTGTTCTAACTGCCGCACTCAGAGACGTCATTTAACTTTAATGTCAATTAAAGCAAAACCTAAGGTACTTAACGTCATAAAGATATAGACTATTATTCAATGACAAAATTAGTAAATCAGTGATTAGCGTTAATGGGCGTCTCTGAGTGCGGCAGTTAGACTTTTAAAAATTATCATATTTTAGTTCATGAGATTTTCATACAAAATAAAAATATTTCGATTGAACGTTCTAAATATTATGAAGTCTATGAGAAGCAAGCGATAGTAAAATAGTGGAAGGGAATGGGCAGTGGGGGTGTTGGATGCGTTTGCGTCGCGTCATACAGACGTAAATAGGTAGAGCAAGATGTGTTAGAGTTGCAATGTGTTAGATAGAAAAACAAAATCTTGAAGGTTTGTTTTTGGTAAATGAATTATGTTTTGTAAAAAGTCATAGAACAAAAGTTGTTGTTTATGATATTAGTAATACAGTCTTGCAAGGTTGCTAGTGTTTTACAAATAACCCTGTAGATCTCTTTTTGATATAATGAATGCTGGTATTAAAATGAGTAGGTAGGCAAATTCTGCTGCCGTGTATCGAAAAGTTCTGCTTAGCTGAAGTGTTGACAATACATGACCGGTTAGCATTACCTACAGTCCTACGTCTAGCATTCGACTGCTCTATGCTGATGCGATAGGCACATACTGCATACGCGATATTATAATAAATAACATAAATTAGGAGTTCTCCGTAAATATACATCTTTCTTTCACTTAATTTACCCAATACGTGGGCTGTTCTTACATCTAAACATGAACGATGATTTAGGCGATTATAAATTGCTCTAGCATTTGTCTTACACTATCTGCAGTCATAATATTTGTCTTTTTTTTTCACAAATTGGAATGGCAATGTGTCTTAATGAAATGTCCATGTGTGGTTTTAGTGTGCGGGAATTTTTGTAAGATTTACTTACAGTGACCAAAAGCTGACTGAATACGGAGACAGCTCAGGCGCAGTGCGATGAGCTACGTCTTCACTTTACGCGAGGTCTTGAAGTGACCGTTCTTCTTCCAGCCGTTGCCCTGCGGCGCTTCGCCGTTCATGGCGCGGCTCGCGAACGATGTCGTCTTGCTTTTTGTTTCGAACAGCACGTCCGAATCTGTCTCGCTTTCTGATACATCTTTACTCGTGACTGTGAAAAGAGAATGAACAAATGAGTTGGTTTTCTTACGTTTACAAAATAAGAGTTGAGCGAAAATAAGAGAACTGATGTACCTATATAATCTAAGGTTGTTCGTTTAAATTTAAGCATGATTCTGAAAGCTTACTTTAATGTAACAAAGGATAAGATGGAATTGCGCTAGACCAAAGGGCCGTTATAACTGACCAATGGCAACGTGGCAGAGCCAGTGGCAACGGGACTCTAGCGAATATTGATCGAGAAAAAGTAGTCAATGCAGTGTGGCATAAGTTAGCGAGTCTAAAAGGATTAATATAGTAATGTAGTGGTGATGGTCGTACAATATTTACATGGTTTCTCCTCGTTGTCGGCCAGCGGCAGCAGGCGGTACTTGGGCCGCGCGCGCGGCTTGCGCGGCGCGCACAGCTTGCGTGCGGCCCGCGCGCCGCCCCAGCAGCACGCGCCCAGCGCCAGCAGCGCCGACACGCCGCCCAGGCTCGCGTACACCACTGACCATTCTGGTGAAACAAGGCAATTCATTCATGTCAATACATTACGTTCGGGGTTTGCTAGGGAACCAACCGTAGCTTGGATTGTTCGAAAGAGTTACCGCGGCCTTGGAACGCAAAAGACAACTGACGGTACAAGGGTGGGTTTAAGCTCAAGGAGTTGTCAGCAACAGGAGGGGCTCAGCTGGTGATGATTTTTGCCCACCGTATAAAAAAACATACGGGTGTTTTATATATCTATTTTCGTCAATACATGAGATGCCAAGTACGCAAGAGACATTATAGTGCATAAGCGTGTTCGCAAACACAGAAGCTCTCTCTGTTTCTTTGCTCTCATAGTGTAATCCGATACGACCGGAAAGAAATCAAGCACGTACTAAGACAATGTACTCACCGCAGTCTTCGGGCTGCACGTCACGGTCGAGCACGACCAGGAGACTCTGCATCCAGAAGGCGTCGCAGTGACACGTGCGGGTCGCGTGGTCTAACACGCCTTTGCCCGAGCACGTGTTGAGACAGTGTACTCACCGCAGTCGGGCTGTGCGTCAGGGTCGCGCACGGCCAGGAGACTCTGCGTCCAGAAGGCGTCGCAGCGACACGTGCGGGTCGCGTGGTCTCCCACGCCCCTGCCCGAGCTCGTGTTGAGACAGTGTACTCACTGCAGTCGGGCTGCGCGTCAGGGTCGAGCATGGCCAGGAGACTCTGCGTCCAGAAGGCGTCGCAGCGACACGTGCGGGTCGCGTGGTCTCCCACGCCCTTGCCCGAGCACGTGTTGAGACTGTACTCACCGCAGTCGGGCTGCGCGTCACGGTCGAGCACGGCCAGTAGACTCTGCGTCCAGAAGGCGTCGCAGCGACACGTGCGGGTCGCGTGGTCTCCCACGCCCTTGCCCGAGCACGTGTTGAGACAGTGTACTCACCGCAGTCGGGTTGCGCGTCAGAGTCGAGCACGGCCAGAAGACTCTGCATCCAGAAGGCGTCGCAGTGACACGTGCGGGTCGTGTGGTCTAACACGCCTTTGCCCGAGCACGTGTTGAGACAGTGTACTGACCACAGTCGGGCTGCGCGTCAGGGTCGAGCACGGCCAGGAGACTCTGCATCCAGAAGGCGTCGCAGTGACACGTGCGGGTCGCGTGGTCTAACACGCCTCTGCCCGAGCACGTGTTGAGACAGTGTACTCACCGCAGTCGGGCTGCGCGTCAGGGTCGAGCACGGCCAGTAGACTCTGCGTCCAGAAGGCGTCGCAGCGACACGTGCGGGTCGCGTAGTCACCCACGCCCCTGCCCGAGCACGTGTTGAGACAGTGTACTCACCGCAGTCGGGCTGCGCGTTAGGGTCAAGCATGGCCAGGAGGCTCTGCATCCAGAAGGCGTCGCAGTGACACGTGCGGGTCGTGTGGTCTAACACGCCTTTGCCCGAGCACGTGTTGAGACAGTGTACTCACCGCAGTCGGGCTGCGCGTCAGGGTCGCGCACGTGTTGAGACAGTGTACTCACTGCGCGTCAGGGTCGCGCACGTGTTGAGACAGTGTACTCACCGCAGTCGGGCTGCGCGTCAGGGTCGAGCACGGCCAGGAGACTCTGCATCCAGAAGGCGTCACAGCGACACGTGCGGGTCGCGTGGTCTCCCACGCCCCTGCCCGAGCTCGTGTTGAGACAGTGTACTCACTGCAGTCGGGCTGCGCGTCAGGGTCAAGCATGGCCAGGAGGCTCTGCATCCAGAAGGCGTCGCAGTGACACGTGCGGGTCGTGTGGTCTAACACGCCTTTGCCCGAGCACGTGTTGAGACAGTGTACTCACCGCAGTCGGGCTGCGCGTCAGGGTCGCGCACGTGTTGAGACAGTGTACTCACTGCGCGTCAGGGTCGCGCACGTGTTGAGACAGTGTACTCACCGCAGTCGGGCTGCGCGTCAGGGTCGAGCACGGCCAGGAGACTGTGCATCCAGAAGGCGTCACAGCGACACGTGCGGGTCGCGTGGTCTCCCACGCCCCTGCCCGAGCTCGTGTTGAGACAGTGTACTCACTGCAGTCGGGCTGCGCGTCAGGGTCGAGCACGGCCAGGAGACTCTGCATCCAGAAGGCGTCGCAGTGACACGTGCGGGTTGCGTGGTCTAACGCGCCTCTGCCCGAGCACGTGTTGAGACAGTGTACTCACCTCAGTCGGGCTGCGCGTCAGGGTCAAGCATGGCCAGGAGGCTCTGCATCCAGAAGGCGTCGCAGTGACACGTGCGGGTCGTGTGGTCTAACACGCCTTTGCCCGAGCACGTGTTGAGACAGTGTACTGACCACAGTCGGGCTGCGCGTCAGGGTCGAGCACGGCCAGGAGACTCTGCATCCAGAAGGCGTCGCAGTGACACGTGCGGGTCGCGTGGTCTAACACGCCTCTGCACGAGCACGTGTTGAGACAGTGTACTCACCGCAGTCGGGCTGCTCGTCAGGGTCGAGCACGGCCAGTAGACTCTGCGTCCAGAAGGCGTCGCAGCGACACGTGCGGGTCGCGTAGTCACCCACGCCCCTGCCCGAGCACGTGTTGAGACAGTGTACTCACCGCAGTCGGGCTGTGCGTTAGGGTCAAGCATGGCCAGGAGGCTCTGCATCCAGAAGGCGTCGCAGTGACACGTGCGGGTCGTGTGGTCTAACACGCCTTTGCCCGAGCACGTGTTGAGACAGTGTACTCACCGCAGTCGGGCTGCGCGTCAGGGTCGCGCACGTGTTGAGACAGTGTACTCACCGCAGTCGGGCTGCGCGTCAGGGTCGAGCACGGCCAGGAGACTCTGCATCCAGAAGCCGTCACAGCGACACGTGCGGGTCGCGTGGTCTCCCACGCCCCTGCCCGAGCTCGTGTTGAGACAGTGTACTCACTGCAGTCGGGCTGCGCGTCAGGGTCGAGCACGGCCAGGAGACTCTGCATCCAGAAGGCGTCGCAGTGACACGTGCTGGTCGCGTGGTCTAACACGCCTCTGCCCGTGCACGTGTTGAGACAGTGTACTCACCGCAGTCGGGCTGCGCGTCAGGGTCGCGCACGGCCAGTAGACTCTGCGTCCAGAAGGCGTCGCAGCGACACGTGCGGGTCGCGTAGTCACCCACGCCCCTGCCCGAGCACGTGTTGAGACAGTGTATTCACCGCAGTCGGGCTGCGCGTCAGGGTCGAGCACGGCCAGGAGACTCTGCATCCAGAAGGCGTCGCAGCGACACGTGCGGGTCGCGTGGTCTCCCACGCCCCTGCCCGAGCTCGTGTTGAGACAGTGTACTCACTGCAGTCGGGCTGCGCGTCAGGGTCGAGCACGGCCAGTAGACTCTGCGTCCAGAAGGCGTCGCAGCGACACGTGCGGGTCGCGTAGTCACCCACGCCCCTGCCCGAGCACGTGTTGAGACAGTGTATTCACCGCAGTCGGGCTGCGCGTTAGGGTCAAGCATGGCCAGGAGGCTCTGCATCCAGAAGGCGTCGCAGTGACACGTGCGGGTCGTGTGGTCTAACACGCCTTTGCCCGAGCACGTGTTGAGACAGTGTACTCACCGCAGTCGGGCTGCGCGTCAGGGTCGCGCACGTGTTGAGACAGTGTACTCACCGCAGTCGGGCTGCGCGTCAGGGTCGAGCACGGCCAGGAGACTCTGCATCTAGAAGGCGTCGCAGCAACACGTGCGGGTCGCGTGGTCTCCCACGCCCTTGCCCGAGCTCGTGTTGAGACAGTGTACTCACTGCAGTCGGGCTGCGCGTCAGGGTCGAGCACGGCCAGGAGACTCTGCATCCAGAAGGCGTCGCAGTGACACGTGCTGGTCGCGTGGTCTAACATGCCTCTGCCCGTGCACGTGTTGAGACAGTGTACTCACCGCAGTCGGGCTGCGCGTCAGGGTCGAGCACGGCCAGGAGACTCTGCATCCAGAAGGCGTCGCAGTGACACGTGCTGGTCGCGTGGTCTAACACGTCTCTGCCCGCGCACGTGTTGAGACAGTGTACTCACTGCAGTCGGGCTGCGCGTCAGGGTCAAGCACGGCCAGGAGACTCTGCATCCAGAAGGCGTCGCAGTGACACGTGCTGGTCGCGTGGTCTAACACGTCTCTGCCCGTGCACGTGTTGAGACAGTGTACTCACCGCAGTCGGGCTGCGCGTCAGGGTCGAGCATGGCCAGGAGGCTCTGCATCCAGAAGGCGTCGCAGCGACATGTGCGGGTCGCGTGGTCACACACGCCCCTGCCCGAGCACGTGCTGAGACAGCGCAGTGAGCGCACGCGGCCTCCGCCCCACGCCTCCCACCCACCGCTCGCGCCACGAACTAGCGACAGAGCGCGCACGCCCTCTACTGCCTTGCCCTGGAAATGGCATTATACATTAGAAACGAACTGCAAACAGTAGCGTAATAAGTAAACCTTTCGTGTGCTTGTGCCGAACAAACCCTCTCCTACCTAAACTACGCAAAAAAAAGAGCAAGCGAGTGCAGCTCAAAAATTGAGGCGCACTGACTCGGAAATTTTAGTTCGCTCGGTTTCAATTTTTATTTTACGCAGAAATAGGACATACTTTGTTGACTTAAGCAGAAAAACGAGAACGCAAGAGCAATGCAGCGTTATTTTTTACACCCCTTCTCTGACTGAGCTGAACAGAAATATCGGTATCGCTTAGTGCGTTTGTACGCCGCCTAGCGTGTATCAGACTCGCTACGAATATTACGACAATATAGTAGAATAGAAAAAGCCTATCTATCAATGATATTATGTCTATCAATGTTCAAGGAGCACACGACAGAAGTTAAAACTTCATCAAGGTGATGTTAAACTTATGAAATCGTAATCGTTCGGATAAGGTCGACCTCCTCGACTCGAAATTACCCGACCGAGCGTTACATAGCCGAGCGTGACGGCGAGGTAAGTGTATTGAAAATGAATTTCCAAATAATCATCACCTGATCAGAAAGGTAGAAAATCAACTGCGTATTTCCGGAATCAATTTGTCCGTGGACTTCAGTAACATTGACTCGGATGTCATCTTTGAGGAGTAGCGTCATCTTTTGCACTAGCGAGTCGAGTTGGCTCTGGGTGAAGGTGGATATCGGAATGTTCAGTGTCAACTCCATGAGGTTCATTTCAAGGGGGTCTGGCTTGACTTGGACGCTCACTGTGTCTTTGTCTGATTCGCCCTGGTCGTCTGTCACTGTGAGTTCGTACACGTATCGGCCTGCTTCTATGTTTGTTAGCTGTAAAAGAAAGTGCAAGTATTAAAATGGTTTCTCTTGTAAGATGAAGATGTAAAGCAAGTAGGGCCCGATTTGGGTTACTTTAAAAGATGTTTTTAATTCATTGAACCCCAAGCGAACGCCGGCGTTCGTTCCCTGTTTATTCTATTCTATTCTCTCATTGTCTTTCTATTGTACCTCTAATTACAGTATTGGAAATGTTAGATTCCGTCACAAACTCATCTTTGAATTTGTGACCTATTAGAACAGTCTAGAAGAGAGATCAATACGGGCGATCTTTAGATGATTTCAACTGTATTGGGCACAGAGTTCTGTATGAAGAAGCAAAGCCGGATCGGATCGGACCTCCGAAACGAGAGTTATAATCGAACACCATAAAAAATACTTTTTAAGAAAAAAAGCGACAATTTTGTTTTAAAATATGTCCAATTGATTTTTCTGTTCCACCGGCCGTATTATGACATCTTAAAACCATCATGTTTTCTGTGTGAGAAAAGGATAGTGCTATTCGTCCTGTATAGCTCCGTCTCTTTTTCACACCGAAAACATGATGGTTTTAATAGGTCATAATACGGCCCCAGGTGGGTTATAGGGCGAGCAACAGAGTGTCCAATGGCGTCATTAGAACAGACATTCATTAATTAAGGAAACTGATTTTTGTTTTTTAATTTTGAACATTGTGGAAAATGGTTTTTTCCTTAATACCAGGTTTACCTACTTTTGAAAACAATGATAAATATTTTTGTTGAGTCGTACAGGCCTTGCAGAGACGCGTTCTTATACAACGTGTAACGTTAAATGCGCAAAACCTCAGACACCCCAAATGATTTTTAATTTAATTGATCTAATTCTGTGAGAAAAAAAATCATTTATAAAAATTTTAAGGTTTTATGTGCAGTTTTAATTTGTTTAAAATTAATATCTGCATTGAAATAAGAACTTTTATTATCCCGTGTATGAGAAAATTTTATTGGACTACAACTATTTGTGTTTGTTTACCTATTTCGGTTGGTTTGCGCACGTGATGGCTTGACATATTCATAAATAAACAGGACGACATTTTTAATGAAGATTATTTTGAAAAATTTAACCTATATTAAAAAAGTGGTTTAATTGATTCTGCTCGTTATTCTGATCAAACTATTTTCAGGTTTTGCGCATTTAACGTTACACGTTGTATGGTCGTCGCGTTATAACGCCTGGTACTTGTTGGCTTCGAAAAAGACGCCCAGTTACTTACCATAAGCACAGGTTGGGTATCCGAGTTCAATATGACCGTCCCGGCGGCGAGTCCAGAAGGTAATCTAGTCCACTTCCAGGACACAATACGAAAGTCGTCCGAAGACTTGGATCCGTTCAGTATCAACACGGACACCGGCAGGTTCAGTACCAAGTCACCGCCTGCATCAGCTTTTGGAGGGCTGTTTTTGTCTATAGGAAGAATGGTTATTAGAATGAAAATATCTTAAGCTACTCTATGCTCTTCTAAAAGGAGTTTAAATACAATTATATTGTCTATATCTCTTAACTACGCTTATAGGCACAGCTTGTAAAATAATGCTTGAACAAGCCATGTGTGCAACGAAATTATCTCTTAGTCGCTATTATGATATCTATTTTAACCGTTTGTGATGTTGTTTGCTGCTTTCAAAACGGTGAAGAAATTGAGAGGAAAACGGCATGTCCTAGAACACAAAAACTTTAAGTCTAACAGTTGTATTATCCGCCAACCCGCACTGGCTCTACGTAGTGACATACCAATTCCTCTTCTAGAGAGGAGGCCTGAGTCCCAGCTGTAGAAATATTAATAAGGCTAATATAAGTATTTTTATGTTGTGACGTTGATTGTTGTCAATTTTTCTCACATAAATTTCTGTGTGTGTGTTTTTTTTACGTGGGAAATCATCAAATGACTGCTCTAAATGGAGCGCAAGAGGGTGTGAGACTTTTACTGTGATGTATTCCTTCACTTACCCTTTGCGAAGGCTGCGAAAAAGTCGTGAGATTCGAACTATCATCTATATAATACAAAGAGAGAAGCTGACTGATATTTCAACGCAAAGCCGAAACTACCGAGATTAGGAGCGTGAAATTTTGCACAAGACTTCCTTTTATGACGTAAGCGAGAACTAAGAGAGGCTTTTTCAAAATTCGTTCCTTAATGGGATGAAACGGGGCTCAAGTTTGTATGGAGAAACTTATTTTCATAGCGGACGAAACCGCTGACAGAAGCTAGTCGCCTTATATGCAAATTTAGTCATGAAACCCTTGCGCTACAATCTTCGCTGAAGGTCAAACCTATGCTGTGTTGTTATGTAAAGACAATCTTACCTAAAAGTATTATTTCTTGAAAATGACAACGGCATTCATGTACATTATTAGTATATCCCATTGAAAAGTTTATTCAAACTCATGCAAATGCAGAGAATGTCGAGCTATTCAAGAAATGCATCGTAAACGACTGTTTGCGCTTTTTGCAGAAAGAAAAACATTTATTTAAAGGGGTTTTTCTTACCTAAATAATTTATGATAATATGTGAATATTTAGGAACCATCCTAATATATTAACAAGAAATCTTTTTTTTTACAAAGTCAAAGAAGGAAAGATAACCCATTCCTGCAAAAAACTCAAATTGTCGTTTACGATGTTCTTCCTAAAGAGAGCATTATGTAGGTATTATTTTGATTTGAGGTGCACATTTTTTCTTTAGGTTGATTTGTGGCGTTTTGTGTATATTTTATTAGATTAATAATATCATCAAAAAATCTGTAAAACAATTTCAACCTAATAATAAAATGTGCATTTCATCGCATAAGTTCTAATACCACATAAGTAATTTTTAAAATTTTAAAATCAAAATACGCAGCGTTTGACTAATCACACATAAAAAAATAATGGTGACGCGTTATTTAAAATAAATAGTATATTTGCTTTTCTGAAAAGTTCGCGATTTTGACTTGGGCGGTGTTAGAACTTAGCGACGATTTGTGCAACAGTGATTTTTACAAGAAAATTATATGTACAGGTACACACTTACTTTGAGTGACAGTGACGGTGACATTATCAGATGCAGAGTTCCCGTTATCGTCGAGTACAGTCAAGGAGAACACGTATTGGCCCTTCGTCAGGCCGGTGGCATTGGCAACGGACTCGTTAAAATTGACAATGTTAGAGTTAGTAGGACCGGAGAGACAACGCCACGTGTACGCGACAATCCTGTGGTCATCGTGCGAAGCTGAACCGTTCAGGATGATCCACGTTTGAGGTAGTGATATGAACTGCAAGTATATTTCATTACAACTATCGCAGCTGTTCTTGATTAGTTGTAGTTGGTGCATTTTGTGAGCTTGCGTCAGTGGTTGTAATTTAAATCTTATGTACATAATCATAAGTCACATAAGAATCAGTACAATCCGGGACGCGACGCGACGCTGCGCGAAGAGCGACTCAAAATATAACTTTTCTTACTACACGAAAAGATACACATATTATTGTGAGAGAAGTCTCAATGAATGAATGAAGATTCAGAATACATTGCAACACGCAGCGCTGCGCCGCGAAGCATATCGATCTGATGCGTCGCGTCTCGGTGTAAACTGACCCCTACACGCGCTCAAAATTTGCACCAACTATCTATCGTATGGTTCATTGTGATAAAACAGTAATTATTAAAACAAAACATAGAGAGACATATTTAGGAGTTATGTACATAATAATATAATCTAAGTGTTACTGTGCAATATTACAACGAACCATTATTTCGGATATCCGTTATGATAACTTGCATAGATCGTCGATAGTGACATGCAATGATTATATCTTATCACACTTATATCCATATCCCTTGCTCTACATTGTACATGTGTAATATTTGTTTTAGTAACCATACACCATGAAACAGCATGCATGCTTACAAAATATTAATTTAATATAATAAAAACTAGCTGACTCGGCAAGCGTTGTCCTTCCACTTAATTTATCAAAGGAAAAATGGGGGATGGGGGTGGTGGAGAGTTGGAGGGTAAACCTACTATCTATTCTCAGACCTACCAAATACACAAAACAAAACTATTATAGAAACACCGACTTCCGAAATGAAAGTTATTTTGCTTTTTGACGTTTTTTTTTTTACATTGAAGTCAGTTATATTTTTTTTTAAATTGTGATTACTTATAGTTTTAGTTTATATTTACTAGTGTAAGGTACCGAAAGACGTCCGCTGGACAAAGGTCTAGTGTTGCCACAACGACTGATCCTCTGCGTTTCACATTCTTCGGATACCCTTGACCTTCACCAGGTCATTGGTCCAACTTACAAAAAACAAAAACACATTCAGCCGAACATAGAACCTTCTTCTTTTTGAAGTCTGTTAAAAATCGGTCAAGTCATTTCGGAGGAGTTCTATAACAAACACTGTGACACGAGACTGGACTTTCATATATTAGATTTTTTTTTTACGATTTTTTTGCGTAAGTATATTTGGTAGAAAGTAGGTGGTAGGTTTTTTTTTTATACTCCTAACGGTATGTACACGATTTCGGCCTTATCGCCGAGCGGAACGGCATCGGTAAGCGAGCGCCGGGCGCTATGAGCGGCGTCTCGTGGCGTGCTTCAAACGTTTTCATACTTTTGTTCTGACCGCTCGCCGCCCCGAGCTTAGCTACCGCTCATAGCGGCAAGGTCGTGACCGGGTTGTTAGCCATAAGTGATAAAGGTGGCATTAAATAATTTATGTGGTAAAACAATGATTGCTGGGTTAGCTAGTTAGTATATATAACTCGTTTGATCCTTTTGAACTATGTACAGTAAATTAGTAAGAAAATTGTTACGAATGGTATTGCATATCAACACTGTCTGTGCATATACTTTACAACCTACCTATTTAACTTTGACCATTTTCATGAACGAACCTCGTTTTTAAAGCTCACTTTAAGCTTCCTCTTTGTCAAGGTTTATTAGTTATTTAGCGTATCAGCGCCAATTGATCAGATTTACACCAAAAATGTCACAAGCTTTTCAGCATACTGATTCTAGTTATCTAGTTAAAACAAAGCTATTTAATCGACAAAATAATTACTACGATTACAGATTTACAAGTCCGATAGCAGATTGTAAAACATTACATACTAATATACAATTTTGTTTTTATCAAATTCATATTGGTGATTGATTTGCGTGACATGTTTAGAACATAAGATTGTTCTAACACGATTATTGAAATTCAAAAAGCTAGGCCCTCTGCGAGTTTGTTTTGCGTTAACGGTTTCGACACGTTTATGACGTTCGTTGCTCCGATTGGCCCGCTTCAAGTTGTTAACCAATCAGAGAGCCATACGCGGTAACCATGTCAATCGCGTTAATGTACAACAAACTCGCACTAGGATACCTACTCTGTGTGGTTAGTCTGTGACTATTCAAAACTATAGGACTAGTAAATCGAAAGGTTAACGGCGCATATTTAAACATTTTTTGTCAAGGAACGTAACTGATGTATGTACATATATACCTTAACCTCTCAGGCACCAGTGTACCGAATTCGGTACGCCTCGGGACCAGCTAACTTAAACCTTATTTGTACGTAATAAGGCGTTAGCTGGTATGAGGTGTACCATATTCTGTACACTGGTGCCTGAGAGATTAAGGCCTTATTCGTTTACAATACTTACGGCCTCAGCCTGTGCGTCAGCTACAGGCGGGGTGTTGGTAGGCGGTTTGACAAAAACATGCACATCCGCTGTTGAAGACTGGCCCGAAGAATCCGTTACTTTTAGAACGAATGTGTACACGCCTTCTGATAGATTCGACAGCTGGAAAAGTATGGAAATATGATTTTAAAACGACGATAATTCATACATGTTGTAACTTGTGGATATATTTTGCAGAATAAAAGAATTTATTGTGTTGTGGCGTTTTTTATTTGCATTTGATTGCCTGTTAAATAATGTCGCGAGCATAACTAGTTTTCACGGCCAAAACCGAACCCGAATTTTAGTTTCGGCGGAAATCGGTTTCGTATTCAGAACCCAAACCGAAAGTTCGATTAAACCGAAAGGTTTTGCAATATTCACTCCCAAAGGTCGCGAGCGAAGCCGCTGACAGAAGCTAGTCTATCATAAATGAGCGTTTAATTTCTGATCCTTCTCTAAAAAATATGAATGGTATACAAACAACAATGTAACAGGACAAAAATGTTCATAAATCGAGGAAATATTGTTACACATTATGCGCTAGATTGATAAGTGGCGATAACAATGAAAGGATATGATTATAAACCTCGCTTTTTCATTAACCGTTATCTATGGTATTTTATGTTTATAATAATGGCAAACGTTGAGCGGATATTATTAGAATATGAACAGAATAGATTCATATGCGATTTTACAGTAGATCGCGCTTCTATTGTGGCAATATTTGACAAATTTTGGGATTTATAACTGCACTAGCTGCTCCCAGCGGCTTCGCCCGCGTGATAGCAGCAAATTATCCCAAGGGAACATACTTCCGGGATAAAAAGTATCCTATGTCCTATTCCAGGATATGGTCTATCCGTGTACCAAGTTTCATCAAAATCGGTTTTGCCATTTAGGCGTGAACATAAACAAACAAACAAACTCACTTTTGCTTTTATAATATAAGTAAGGATGTTTTAAGGAAGTGGGTGGGCCAGTATCAAATGCATCAGGTTAGAAACGCCTTGTTTTCACATAGTGGGTGCTTTTTTATTGAGGTGGCCTAGAAAGCGATGGCGAGACGAGATAAAGTCGTTCATGTTGGATTTGACAGATAAGACAACAGAAAATGAGATGTATTAGGCTGTACTGTGCGCACTACACAGTTGTCCAACAGTGACTAGTGAGGCAACTCATTCTATTACAAGAAAAAACGTTGCCTCACTCTAGGAATTGCTCCTGAATCGTGAGCGCGTCCACAAACATTTTATATTCAATTAAGGGCTGTGCTCGGAGTTTCCTTGCGTGATCGCATCAGGAATGACGATATCCGCAGGAGAATCAAGGTCACCGACGTAGCCCGAAGAATCGTCAAACTAAAATGGCAACGGACAAGGCACATTGCTCGTAGAACGGATGGTCGATGGGGTCAAAAGGTTCTAGAGTGGCGACCGCGCAACGGCAAACGCAGCGGTGGAACTCCCCGAGACTCCCGACCGACGATCTGCTGAGAGTCGCGGGAATGTGGTGGATGCGAAACAGCCATCAGCCGAAAGATGTCCAGCAGTGGACATCTTTCGGCTGAAATGATGATGATGAAGTAAAATAGCACCTTGCCGCCCCTGGACCAACTTTTGATAACTGAGGCAGATGAAATAATGCAGAAAGGTGGAGATATCCAATGTAAAATTAGTAATAGCCGTTGTTTTAACCGCAACATTAATTAAAAGGACTAAAGGAGTTAATAGTGTTTTATGATGATATTAACTTACTTGTAAATAAGGAGAGTGCGTATTTTGCATGTCTACAGCTTTGTTTTCATCTTCAGCAGATTTTGTCCACTCCCAGGACGTGATCTCGTGGTCGTCCGTTGAAAGGCTTCCGTTCAATGTTAAGTTGTTGTTTGGCAAGTATATTATCACGTCTTGGCCTGTAGATCATAAACTCAAAGCATTTATTATTATGAAACCATTTACAGCTTGGTCGAAAAATCTTGATCGCTTCGAACTTTGAAAAATTTGTTGCGCAGTAATTCATTTTAATTAAGAATCATATGGCGTATGCGTATGTTTTCGAGTATGCGCGATAGTTCGGAACGCTAAAAAAAAGGGAGTTTCACTATTTGCACATCCCAAAGCGTAAATCTCTACGGAGAAACACGTGCAAGAATATAGTTTTAGGATTATGGGGAGGGGGGGGGGGTCTTTTGTGACAATTTGAATGCCCTGGCACTTTTACCTTAAGTATGACATTTAATTTACCTGCATTTGCCTCAGGTGGGTAATCTGTATGATTCAGCACAGTAATATTGGCTGCTGTCGTATTCTTCACATGGTCTGAATCCTCCACGGTCAGCTTAAATGTATAGTTGCCTGGCTGTTTGAGATCATTCAGTACTAACGTAGGTCCGTCTTGCAGTGGAGGCTGGTAGCCAATGGGACCCGATGTCAAGTCCCAATGCCAGGAGATGATAGCGTCGTCATCCTATTGCAAAAGCATATGGATATACTGGGATACTCTGTTTTGATTATATTTTTAACGAACATAAAAAAGAGGAGGTTTTTAATTGGAATGTATTTTTTTTATAGATCTATATAGCCTCTTTTTGCAGTGTGAATATGAGATACATTGTAGACTCAATGGATTCATAAATTACTTTTTATTTTGATTTTTTTATTTTTATTGTAATTTTGGGTACAATAGTGGCTGGTCTACACTGTCCTCGTATACCCATTAATATTGTAATATAGAAGTATTGTTAAAACATGTTTTTAAAGAGTAACCATGGAGTTTGTTGCCAGTTTATCTCAATATGAAATGATAATTTGGAACCGTGTACTAGCTTCGTTTTCGACGTTTTATATGTGCCCATGTAGGCCTATGAGATTTTTTTTTTAATCAGGTTTTTTGGCGTTTAATTTCAATAGACCAAGAAAAGTTGGACATGATGAAGAAACAATAAAAATAAAAATCCGCCGCCAATCCTATCCAATGGGATGTCAGACAGAAGAAGAATTGATAGTTTACAATTTGACGAACCTTGCTAGCGCTACCATCAAGTACCGCAACTGTGTTAGGCAGCTTCACGGTCTGAGTTTGTGGCGTGATGACGACTTGGGGCGGGGTGTTGATGCGATGGGGCGGCAACACCGTCACGTTAGCGAACCCCTCCCCGTAGGAGTTGGTGCCGTTCACTGTCACCTTGAAACGGTACTGGCCTTCTGTTAAGTCTGTTAGCGTCACTTTTGCTCCGTTTTGATTCATGTTACCTGAGGAATGACATTTGCGTTAATGTTTAGTTTTAGCCATTACACATTACATACAGTTTAATGCAACGCGGGTTTAATTTGTCAATAAGAGCTGTTTTCACAGTCTAGCGTGTCTATGAAACTAGCGGCCATCCATGGCTCCGGACCGCGAAATTTTGTACTTTCTACCATACACGTAAGTGGCGATTCTCATACACGTAAGTGGCGATTCCCATACACGTAAGTGGCGATTCCCATACACGTAAGTGGCGATTCCCATACACGTAAGTCGCGATTCCCATACAAAGTAATCAATTAAGTATACGACTTTTCTATTGTTTTTATGGGGTTTCCCTATTTATTTTTTCAAACAACCTCTGTAATAGAGTGACCAAAAAATAAAAATTCAAATTCTTAAAGCCATTTTTTAGTTTTAGCTAGACTAACGAACCGAGATTGATTTTGATCCATATAATATTACAATGCAGATGATTTATAGCCAAGCAACTCTATATTCAGTTATTGTAGGTATCTACGGACTCAATTATTGTGATATGTTATACATAAACTAATACTCAATGTTATTTATATGTTTTATTGTTTAGTGTAAAATCAAAAGTTTTCTAATTTATTTATCCATACAATGTTTTATATAACTACATAACATGTTCAGTTTTTATTACCTGTAAAACCCCCTTTCGGTTGGTCGACCAGTGTCCATACATAGTTGTAATGGCTCATTGTGGCCTTCTCGTCAGGTATAGTGTATGCTGCCAAGGTCACTTCATTGTCGGGCAGTTGTACCTAATAAATACATTTAGAATGAGTTACCTTAGCAGTAATGGAGTAATAAAATTGAAGTTAAAATTATCAAAAATGTGTGTGGAAACAGGAGAGAGACAGATATACTTCGCCCAGCAGTGAGACATAATGGGCTAGCTAACTAATATGATTTAACTACTGCAATGCAAGGATGTAATTAAAACAAAAAAAAAAACGATGTTTTGTTAGAAAGTACTAAAACAGTATTTAATTCATGAATCCCCAAGCGACCACCGGTGGCCGCGCATCTATTGTCTTACTATTGTGTTTCTAATTGACGGTATCTGAAGGGTTAAAGTAAGTAATAAAAAAAAAAAATATATATAAATTTTATTTTTGGTATTAAAAATAAAGACTGACTGATTATAATAAAGTTTTCTTTTTTTCCCTTAAAACATGATTCTATAAAGAAAGTTTCGGTTTTGGCCGAAACAGAGACTTGCCAAATTCGGTTTTGGTATCGGTCATACACTAAATTTAAGTTTTGTTTCTATTCAACTCTGCATTCTCATTCCTTTGGTACCTTGTTTAAATATGTTTTAGCAATTTTTCCCTAACTCAATAACTGTATAATTAATGAATGGGATTGAAAAAATCTAACACGAAATATTTTTCCTCATTAGCCTTTGTTAAATTTGAATATTAGTGAAGTATTTTATTACCTGTTTAGATAAGATTGAAACAGTCAAAGTTTGAATACTTTTCGGAGAAGAAGTTTCGATTTTCAGAGCATCACTTTTTGCTTCACCATCATCACTATTTTTCATTGAGTCTATGGTTGGTCCTTTGGAAAATGGTCTTTTTGGCTGAACACAAGCTCCTTGAGCATTCTCCTCTGTACCAGGCACACATTTGCATATGCCGTTCCTTAGTTTTAAGCCCAGGGGTATACACTCAGAGTTAAATGGACAGTCACCCACACCTACTTCACATGGTATTTTTTCTAGAAAATTTGTAGCATCCATTATCATGTCACTGTCATTATTGTCACGGTATTTATCAAAAGATCTTGCTTCTTCGTCATCCATTGTAGGTAAGTTGTTGATGAAGTGTGACAGAAAGCTTGAGTCAACTTCATCATTGAGCAGATCATTGCGGTGGCTTGTGTATGGAGAGTAAATAGATTCTTCTTCAGGAGAAAAGTTGTTATTCATGGGCCTGTAGCTGGACTGATCTAGTATGTCTGACCAGTTCTCTGTAACAATATCAAATAAGTGTTTTTGTCCAGTCAATGAAACTAGCAATGCTATGAGATAAGGATATTACCCTCTTTGTTATCATATTATGGTACAACATATGGTTTTTTATCAATATTAAGGATCAAGGAAGTATTAAAAATATTTTTTCATTGATGAGTAAGTGGAGCTGGATATTGCATTACATTTATCAGACTAACAAAAAACAAACAACAGACTATATTTTTTTTTTAGATTTTAGATATAATTCAATATTGAGGCCATAATGGTTCAACAAATTAATACATTACCATTAGGCAGTACTGGTTTCACTAATATCATAGACACATGTGACGCCTCCCACTTGCGGCTGCCAGTCCTTTGCAGAGGCAGACACAGCTCATCACTGACACACTCAACATGAAAACACCTCAGGTCATAGATGAACACTATGTTGCAGGAGTCAGAGAGGCAGCATTCCATCACACATTGCTTTAAACCTTTCAGTCCTGGCTTTTCGGTATAGTTCCCAGCTGTAAGGTTTCCTACGGAAAAAAATAATATTTTGTTAAACTATTTAACCCTTCAGATACCGTCAATTAGAGACACAATAGTAAGACAATAGATGCGCGGCCACCGGTGCTCGCTTGGGGATTCATGAATTAATGATAAATCCATGGTGGTTGTGGCAGATTTTTTGAGTAGTTGTACAAATGTAGCTAATTATAACTGTTTGAGAATAAAATTTGTATAGGTAATATCTCCACTTAGTGAGTCAGATTTAGTGCTTATAGATAAGACAAAGGCATCTATCCCCATCTTCTCTTCATGGAAAAGTAACAAGTACCCATTTGACTAGAAGTAGTGACAGGTTTAGCAACAGCTGTTTCAATGCAGCAACTTCAATGCTGATTGCTGTTTTACTTTATAACACTTTCTGAACAAGCTCATCAAATGATTACAAGTACAATTGCTGTATAAACTTACCAACTGGCATGTAGTTCAAAAAATTCTTAGGATACAACTTAGGACATTTATTATTTTCATATTTTTCACTCCATGGTTTATTGTACTGCGACAAACACACTCTCACATTAATTAAAATCACTAAACTAAATAAACCCAGGCATATATTAGTAATACTGTTCATTATGGAATATTTTCAATCGCAATAAATTAGTTGTTTCGTCGCACTATGGTTCTCTCGTCGACAAATACTGCACGGTTCAAGCTATTTCAATAACAGGAACCTTAATGTAATGTAAGAGATATGCAATATTTGCGTGGGAGTTCCGATAAAGTGATATATTTTAATAATATTGTTTTTTTTTATGATTCTAACGTAAACATTATCGAATAATCGAAATCCCTCATCGTGAATGGTAAACGTCAGTCAAGGCGACGACAAAATCACAAGATATAGAAGTTAATAGTAGTTGCATCACTGTCTTTCACACGAAAATGGTTTTGGTTGGTCCTTTCCTTCATTTATTGTAAGGCTTAAAATTAAAAAAATCATGTAACGCGCTGTACACATGACGTTTCGACATATTTTTGAAGTTGAGTTGTTTTGTTTTTTTTTTGATAATGTTTTTATCTTGAAAACAAAGTTTTTTAAGCCATGTTACTCTACCGTTCAATTAGAGTATAATTATAATTAGAATATCCCATATAAATCAATATGCGAATAAATAAAACCACCACTGACTGAAGTTCACTCGAAAAATATTACCAAAAACTTGTTTTGTCTCGTCTTTAAAGTCTGGGATAGTGATGCACCTCTATCGACTAATTTAAAAATAATAAATTACTCGATTAAAGATCTGGATCACCTAGACCATGGTTAATAAATATTTATCGACCTTTGATACCTTAAATAATCCACTTACTACGAAAAATAACCTTGATTCGTAACGCCAGAGTGCGTATCTAATAAGGCGGCTTACTTTGACCATTACATCTGCATGGGTGTGAAAGCATTACCCTGTATAGCTAACTAAGCGAAATAGGTCCGTGGCAAATGGCAAGGCTGGAGAAGTCTCGGTAATGGCGTTGCGGCGATTATGTACGTGTTCCGTGGTATTGATTCAAATCTTGGTTTGGCAAATATTGATAATAATATTCTACTAGATGCTGCTAGTATCTTAGTCCAAGTAAAAGTAGAAAATAGTCCCAAGAGAACATACTCTCAAGATAAAAAGACTCTACAAATACTTTTATATTTCAGGTTAAATTTGGCTCACGGGTACTAGGGGTACCCGTGAGCAAATTTAATCGAAATCCATTCAGCCATTTGAGCGTGAAGAAGTTTCGCTTTTACAATATTAGTGTGATTATTCAAACCACGCTTTTTTTTTCAGAATTGGCTTGGCGTTTATTCAATAGCGGGTGCCTTTAAATCTACTGCAAAATTTTGCTAGCGCTCTGCGCTTCTGAAGGATGGTACCTATACCTACATCATCATATTATTATTTTACCGGTACAATACAACGATTACGTATGGCTTGTTATTACTTATTTCCACATGATTAAGTAACATAGTACCTATTCGGTATTTTTTAATTAAAAATGAACGCCCGAAGAATTTTTGTTTAGATTACCTACTTGTGAGTAAAATAAACAACCGTAATTAAAAAATAATTTTCATTTTGCTGAGAAATAAGAATGCTGACGGTTGTAGGAACTGTGTGAAATAATTTTAATACGTATTTAATTGACTCGTACACGTATTGTTATATACGTAAAAATGGGTGCTGGCCAAATTGGAGGGATTGCCACCTTGGGTAAATAGCCTACTTTATGAACATTTACAATTAGCAATCCCACTAGTATTAGTGTAGATAAGTTGTACTAGGCGAGCACGACAAATGGATGTGCGATTAAAACTTTTGCGCCAAAACTATGTTGGGACTCACAATAGTTCGAATGTACGCTTGTGCGATACACTGAATCTAACATATCTACTAAAGGACACTCCGAAATGAACAAGTTAGGTAAGGGAGCTCCAGCTTTAGCCTTTCTAGCCCAGAAGTAGGAGCCCCGCGGAGTGGAGCACCGTCGAGCTGTCTTGACAGGTAGGGTAATGTCAAACTTCTGTAATACTGCACCAACCTACTGTCGAATTACAGTACTGGCACAAGTAGTAATCATACCTACAGTTGTTTGTCGCACTATACCGTAATATCGAACTATTGTCGTACAATCATACGTCACACCAGCGTGATGTCGAGCAGTACCGTGTGTCGCAAAAGCGTGCATTCGAAATGAAGTGAGTCGCAGTACGGTTTTGTCGTACAAGCGTAATTCGCCCAATCATTAGTCGAGTTCACGTAGTACAATCGTAATAATAACGAGTTCATCATATATTTCACAGTGGATATGGATTTTAAAAATGCTGCTACGTTTCTTGGTCAACCAGCGGAACCAACCGAAGCTCAATATGTTGTGAGTATTCATAATGCAATTTAGTAGGTGCTGTACCTAAGATATGAAAACAATTAGAGTCATACGTGTGCAGCTGTTAAGATTTACTTACCAAAACACTTGGGACACACAATTATTCTTTAATTAACGGTATTTTTTTTATTCAGGTGCATTATTTATCACACGCCATGATGTTTTGCATGGGGGTGGTGATAGAAGCTCACGTGGTCCTCACGCCAGCCAGCTGTGTGCATGGCGAGAGATATAAATTCAATATACTGGCTGGCACACACTTGTTTGTGGAAAACGCTGGTACCTCACGATTAGTGGATCATCTTTGTGTACATAGAGGTATGAGTACTTGCAAGTAACAGTAATGGAACCAGTTTTAGCTTTTATCAGTAGAACAGAGCCCTATTGCGATCCTTTTGACGACCTAAACTGAACTGTTAGAGGGATTGAGTTATACAAGGTGTACAAGAGCAAGCCCTTAAACTTTGCGGAGGGAGACAGCGCTCCTTCGATTTTGAAAAAAATAATAATTGTAGAAGGTTGTTCAGTTTTGTCTACTGAGCAAACCCTTAAGGTTTACGGAGAGCTGTCCCTTACACCCTGTATAGGGTGTACAGCTCCATCCCTCTTACTCGCTCATACGTTTGGCATTTTAACACGTCACGGTCACGGTAAAGCCCCCGTTGGTATGAAATACTGAGTACATTTTGATACAAGTGCAGAAAGTTTGTCATTGCGACCGAGGGGGAATTCTGTTATGTGTTATGGAGCCTAGGGCTGCAGTGACAAATTTGCACGTGTGTCAAACGACTTTTTTAATACACTTACTGGAATTAATAAACGGGGGTTGAACGGCGACTCGTGGGCGAGGGACGACGTGCGCCAAGCCTGATACGATAAATGTGATAAAATTATGGCGGGGGAGAGCACGCGCACTTTTTTGCACTCGTGCGGGAAATAGCATATTGCGTGCCTAAATCGGTGCGATAAGAGCGGATTTTTGAGTGAGTGTACTGAAAATGTTTTGTCGCATAGTCATGTCGCATCTGTCTACCAATCTTCTGGATGGCTCCTAAGTAAGAAGATCGCTACCTAAATTTTAAATCCCTCCTCACCATCCTAAACCCGTTCAACATCTCATTTTTCTTATTTCTAAATAATAAACATAGTTATTTTTTTGCTCATATGGGTAAATCATACTCAAGGGACTGTAGAATTGGTGCATCCGTTGTACTTTTGGCCTCTGTAAATATGATCATGCGTCGGATTAAATAAAGGAGCCTCCCAAATCAGTGTCGGAGATATATCCACAATCTATGAAGCTAGCCATTATACCTGAAGATCTGATCTACTAAGCTAAGGCAAATGATATAACTATTATATTTTATCGTAGGATACAACACATCGCAGCGATGGGCGGATTGTTTGACGGATAATTTGGCATTACTGGTTCTTACTAAACAGTTCTCTTTCAATAAGCGTGAGTTGGGCACCGATTTTTTGATAAACCGTGTCCGTTATGGCGTTCATGCTCCGAAAGACGATAGTTTGTTTAAGGACACTACTTGCAAATATTATGGTTGGGGTAGTAGGAGAAATGTAAGTAGCGTTCTATGTATTGATTCGGTTATGTCGTCTAAAGACACGTTTAGATATTCAGTAGGTACTTACTCCTTAGCATAAGCATAGCATATTAGCATATTCAGCCTTTCAATGTTCCCACTGATGGGCCATAATCCACCACGCGGACCCAGTGCGTGTTGGTGAATGCCACATGTCTTCGAACTTATTCCTTAATGTAAGATAATTCGATTACTCCTAAGTTTGATTTCCAGATATCCCTAAACTAAACAAAACATAATATAGATAGATCAAGCAGAACAGAGAGCTAGGCAGATCATTTTAACAATAACAGTAAAATTAAGCGAAAAGAGTGGCAGCACAATATTGACAGGTACCTAATATAAAAACGCTGGCGCTGCGTTTGGTGTTTAACTTCAATCGGGAGAATAAAAGCTACAGCAAAATCTTACAAGAGGCATTCTCATAGTGGCGTGTTAGCTAAGTAATTATGCACTAACACAGTTACAGTTTTGCCTGCACAAGGCGATTTGTACACAGAACATCGTTGCACACATTGTGTTCATAGTCTAAACTAGCTTGCGCAAGAAAACTTCAGGTAAATGCTCGCTAAATAACTATCTTCTCCAGGGCTTTTTGATTCCGCTGTTGATTCAACTCCGGCGCATGGACGTAGTGGTATTGCCCAGAAGCAAATGTTTGGCGATGTTCAACTATCAGGAGAAGTTTCTTTGTATTCAGCAAGCAAAGTGCCGGGTAATATTTCTTTGTATCCATTATCTTTAAAACCTAATTATTATAAATGTGGTAGTTAAGAGTTATCTACTACAGACAGAGATCTGTGACCGACCAACTCGTTTGGACCATCTCTCGGGTCTGCGGAAATCAAAATTCATACTTCCCGATGACCCAGAATCCTGAAAAATCGCATAAAGCAAGGTCTTATATAGCACAAGTATAAAACTGAAAATTTGTTGTTACTTCACAAAAAAAAAAAAAAACAGCTATACGCCCATCGCCTATACGGGTCGAGTGAATTTCACCTCGGTTACAAATTTTCTACATATTTGTACATAGAGAATCTCTATTATGTATGAGTAATCTATAGCAATGACGTGCTACTACATTTTTGCCCCCAAAACCAAGCTCTAATATTCTGGGTTGATTGCTCGATGGTGGGTGCTACCAGGGCCGAGCCGAACCTAGCCAACGCCTGTGTGCGAATCCTACGGAACGCCTCTTTATTTGTGGTCTTTTTGGATATAGGATCAGTGCGTCTATTCTAATTGTCTTAAACTAAACAACAAACATAAGTATTAATTTGACTTAGGAGATTTTACCGATGTAAGTACTTATCTTTAATATTCTTAATTCAACTTTAAATAATTTGTTGCTCTGTAACAAAAATATTTAAAAAAATTGGCCTTGGCATCTCATCCGGCGCCCCTTATGCCTTGGCGCCTGTGTGCATCGCACATTTCGCACATATGGGCGGCTCGGCCCTGGGTGCTACATAGACTCTACCATCCATTATCAGATTTTTCATCTTATGTATACACCTACACCCGAGTTTTTGGTCCTCGACCTGTTTTGTAAGCAAGAAATTCCAAATATTGTCCCAATCATGAGAAAAAACCTTGTAGGTACAGATTTAATAAATTCAATCAATATTTTTTTCAGTCGCCGAGATTCGGAGCACTGTGTCCTGTAAGTACTTTATATACCTTTTTTGTGTGTTTTGGAAATCGTCAAATAACATCCCCATTAAAAGACGAGGTACAAACTTAGCAATTGAAAAAGGCTACATTTTATACCTCGTCATCATTATCAGCGCATAACAGTCCACAGCTGGATCTATGTACCATTCATCTCGATCATCGGCATTCTGGTGCGCAGTCCTACTTTTGGATACTTATCTTACCACTCTTTCAAATTTTATATTAATCAATACCAATTTCATACGAGACGAGAAAACTTTGTCCTCATTTCAAGCATATTGCACACATGGAGTGGGTGATTTTCAAGTAGGTACACTTAGTTATGGAGAAAGGTGTACAAAGCAAGAAATGTAGGTATAAATTTGATGAATTACCATCAGGTGAGATCGCAGTCAAGCACTTAGTTTATATCAGACTAGCTTCTGCCCGCGACTTCGTCCGCGGAAAATTTCTTGTTTTAACACTCGATTGATATTACTGTATTTAATTTTATTAATAAATATTTTTTGGAATCAGATCCGTAACTTCAAAGATTACCGAAGTTCTCTTTTCTGCTCAAGGTAACTTAACACTTAGTCGCCTTTTACTTATTTTATTTATTTAAGTTAGGTATCTATTTAATTTAAAGCTTCTCTATGTACAATGTTTGAGGTTGTTTTATTTTCCGGTAACAGAATAATCTGCTTTTTGGATGATCCCACTCTTGATAGACCAACATATAATTGCCCATGGGAAAAACATTCTTTTCGTAGGTCAATGCCAACCAAAGAGAATGTTTGTCCCTGGGACTTGTTAATAGTCAGGGCAAATGATCTTTTTATTGGAAACTGGAGTCGTTTAAACGGTATGTGTAGGTCCGTCGGAATCATTGGAATTCTTGGGATGTACGCCAACTGGCCTGGGCCGATGAAAATAATCGCCACAATTAGGTTGTCTTTTAAATCTTTTATTAATAGCCTTGTGCCATTGCACAGGTTAGGTGGGCTTAAATTTCTTAAAAGCATGATAGGTGTTCCGGATTTCAACAGCAGTTCGTGAGAAGGCAGATCAGATGGTTTAAGGGAAGTTAAAAATTCCTGCGGATAGTGGACTGCATCCTCGATATTACACACTGTATCAATTGACTTGTAGATTTTACCATGGCCGGGAACTTTTTGTAAAATTAGATTATTGATTTCATTGACTGTATCCTTCCTTGGTGAGACGATAGCCCTTGAACAAAGCCAATGAATGTCTCTATCTAGTAAATATTCGAGGTCAGGATATACTGCGTCTATAAGATGCTGCAGACTGTGAACTATACGACCCAGAGTCTCATTTATAACGATTTCCGCAGAGTTAGAGCCCAAGGTTCGAGAAGAAAAAGACCCTTCTCCAATTTTGAGCAGCTGTTGTGGAAAATCGTTATCCATATTTCCGATAACGTGGACTCTCATGTTCGTACGTAAATTCAAAGTTTGGACTATACTTCATAGGGACGATGATTTTAGACATGCCTTTATGATATCCGCACGTGTCCCTCTTGTGACGACGGGAAGTGTCTGACGAAAGTCACGTGCAAACACAAAAGTGACACCACCCATGACAGCGACTGAGTTTCTCAAGTCCTTAAGTGTTCGATCCACTGCTTCAACATGAGCTCTATGACTCATGGTACATTCGTCCCACATTATCAACGACGTATTCTGTAACAATTGACCAATGGGCCCATTTTTGTGTATCGAACATACCGACTGTTGCTCCAATGAAACTGTCAATGGGAGTTTGAAGGTAGAGTGAGCAGTTTTACCGTCACTCAATAAAGTAGCCGCAATCCCAGAAGAAGCCACTGCCAAAGCTATTTTTCCGGATTGCCTAACATGTGCTAATATTAAATTAGCGAGGAATGTTTTCCCTGTCCCTCCTGGGGCGTCTAAAAAAATATTTTTCCTTTATTATTCGTTACGCTATCAATAATTTCATCAAAAGCCTGTTTTTGGTCTGTGAATAATTTGGGCAAATTTTCATTTACAAAAGTACCTAATTCTGATGTTGTGCGGATGTACCAACATTGTATCTATTGCATCATTTACAGAGCGAACTGGAGACGGTAATCAAAAGTCACTCAATGTTTTATCATTCAATGCTAAAAGTTTGTTTTCAATTTGTATTAAACCTTCATTGTACATAACATCATTAAAAGGCATGGTAAAGTCCTGATTTTGTTGTAGAATTCTATGTCTGATATCTTCACAAAAATTGTCTTTGAAGATATCCCATAGTTTTAACGGTTCAGATAGCTGACAAAATAGCAGAATCACCACAAATAACTCCCCAAGTTTTAATGAACATTCCGACATCGAAGCTTCTCTTAATGTCTTCTCCCAGTGATCATCATTTTCAAAACCTCTGTCCCGGCAAACCTCTGTACACTGCGATTCAGAAAAATGACGTAATTGCAGAACGCCATCTATGGGCAAATAGGTAAAACGTCTGCACAATGAAAGTTATGAAAGTTATGCATTTTGCGTTTTAGTAATTTTATATTATCTCCGAAACTGTATGACCAATTGATATACTGTACATGGCAAATCTCATCTGTATGATGTTCTTGTGATACTGAAATAATTTATTGTCATAAGATTTAATATTTTGTTGCTCAAATAATCAACCAAAGGTAAGTATGCCGAAAAAAAAAATATGATGCAATAAAAGAAGTATAATAGATAAAATATAAAAGATAGAGAGATATGGTATCGCGGAATTTTTTGTAGAAATAATTAAGACGAACCAGGTAGCCATACATTGTTTTTAATTTTAAGCAACTGTTTAGGCAGCGCACGCAAATAATTCTGTTTTATGAGTTATTTTTTTCCGACTTGCTAGACAAAAGTTGTGATAGCTCGGTTAATATACATGCTATAGAAACAATTTATAGCCTATAGCACTCAGGAATAATGTAGCTTTCTGCCAGTAAAAAAATTTTAGAATTGGATTATGAGTTCCAGAGATTGCCCCCTACATACAAATTTACAAACTTACAAACTTACAAATTTTACCTCTCTATAATATTAGTATAGATAAAAAATAAAATAGTTACGGTAGAATTCCGACTTCTGGGGGACCACATGTCGAAGTTGTTTCACATCAGTGTCGTAAGCTTTTAGGAGAGGTCTGAGCGTACCTATCAGTAAATGAGTGACATTCTAAAATCGTCTTTTGAAAACGTAACACAATTTCCTCGATACCTACTATTAAATAAATATTTATAATAAATAAATATTCTATTTTTAGGACGATATCGGCTCCGTTGTCGTCTGTTCCGGTTTTGCACAAGGAATGATGATATCTCGACTCGTAGACCGGCCGTGTGGGGTGGGCTTTCTGGACCTGAGCAAGTACTCCAAGTTCCTAACCTGCGGCGTGGACGACTCCCGTGACGTCGTCGACAGTGATGGCGATGGCCGTTTCTTCGATTTTCAAACTCAAAACCTCGCTCCACAAATTCCTGTGCTTGCAACCCTACCACCAGAAAACAGCACTAGTGATAGTGTCGAAGAAGAAACAACTAAAAAGCCAGCAGATAAGCCTGGAACAGAGCCTAAACCTCATCCATAAAAGGCGATACTAATGTTGTAAACACTTAAATTGTAATGTAAGTAAGTACCTACCTATTATAGGTTTTCCTTATGACGTTCGTTCGGAAAACAAATTTATACGAGTATTAGAATCACTCAGCACAGTTTCACTGACTTACAATTAAAAAATTGTGTCTCATTAACTAGGGTTTAATAGGTGTTTTAAAATAAAATAATTTGCTCTACAATGTTCAACATCTACATAAACGTCTTATGAGAAATGGCTTATGAATTATAACAATTGTAGATTATGGTGACTAAAAAGCAGTGTCACGGGCGTTTTTGTGGGATTTATATATTTAGCTCCTAAGCATCGCGAGGGAATTAATTTAGAAACCAGAGTGTAGTGAGGAATTCAAGCCGCCAAAGACAAAGACAGCTTTATCCCCGTGTTAGACACTCTACTTTTTACAGCATCTGTGAGATAATTAAAAGACAATTGACAAAAACAAATAATATATTAGAGAAATATTAGTATTATTTAGAAGTTTACTTTAACTATCAACACTCGACATGTTTTGAGATTTGCTACTCTGATTCTATAGTTCTAATTTTCTATAACACACCCGTCTCTTTCATAACTTTTTTTTAGACACTAGATTAAAACCACAATATTTCTTTTTTTTTCTTAGTGGCACGTACATTTTAATGGTTTTTAACGTTCCAAATTCAAATCTTATTATTTCCTAGGGATCGCCCATAAGGGACAGAATGACTTGCTTTATAAGACAATTGAATATAGATTAGTATCAATTATAATATAATTGATACAGTAAATATTATTTACTGTAACTCGAATGAAGCTAGCGGGTATGCTTACACAAATGGTCAGATTAGGAGTATTAGGACCCTTCTAGAGAAAATTGTTTCATATTATTATAATCTAAGTAATTGCATCATTTATTACCTGTGTATCTGTGTATTAGTCTATCAAATAAGACCTGTAGAAAAAAAACCTACTTACATAATAAATAAAGCATACATAATTTCATTAAACATTATTAGTAATATATTTATGTTTTTTAAATAGTAAAGATATTTCTCTGTAAATATATAATAGTTTTATTTCTAGTGCAGGTCGGTAGGTAGTAGGTACAGTCTTAATTAAATGGTTCTTCTCGAGATTTTAATTTGATGTCCATTTTTTGGAAATAGTAACATCTCTATTTTGAGGGGACCGATTTCATTGGCTTCTATTTTAAATGATCGCACCACGCTCGATACTATGCTCTTCATTATAAGCATGCCGAAGTTTCGTCCTGAAAACATATAATGTAATTTAAAATTTGAATCACCTTGTTACTAATTAAAATTATAAAAAGTACTAGTATTCAGATGCATCCAGTTAGATCGGAAACCAAGCCCATGATTGTTCGGGAAAAGATACAAATGGAGGTTCTAACCCTGAGTGATGGCATTCATAGAGCATTCATAAATATGAGAATAAATTATAATCTACTCCAAATCCTTTTTTTTTTCTTTAATACTTTTTTTTCGAAACAAACTTTCTCCTTTATAAGTAGGTACAACTGAGGATCAGGATCAAATTAGGTAAATACCTACCAAAAATTGTATTCAACACCCTATTTTATGTTATTTCCACTTAAACAAATGTCAGCTTTATACAGCGTAAAGTGTACCTCAATAAAGCTGATTTCAGAATGACTAGTAAGTATGATTGAAGTGGTCGCGCAAACTAAACTTCGTGTTGGAAATAATTTCTGTCAATATCAACATTTTTGTTTCTACACGTTTGGAAACTAAATGTCGAAAGCAATAGGATAAAAATTTCTAAGAGAGTTGCCACTCGGGCGTTGTCTGTGCGTTGCGTCGCCTGAGCGGTGACGCTCCGTTGTTTTACATATTTAAATCTGAACGACATACCTATCACACGTTGCGTTAAAAGATAAGGTGGTGAAGGAAGCAGCGTTGAACCGTCTAAGTGGCAGCGCAATAATTGCGTTCACCTTAAGTGGTAAGAATCATAGATAAGTATAATTAAAGTCTATATTTACCGATACAATTTCGAGAGCCATAGCTGAACGGAAGAAAGGCGGCAGGGTGTCTGTTGTATGACCGTTCGGGCAGAAACCTATCGGGGTCGAACTCGTCAGGCTTGGGGCCCCACGCGGCAGTGGACCGGTGTATCGCGAAGGCCCCTATCACGGCTCCAGTACCCGCTGGCATAGTCACTCCACAAGTAGCTGTAATGGGCGGAATTATGATAAGCTTTACTGCTGATATATCACAATATACAATATCTTTAAATTTCAAAATGCAGGCTCTAAACAGTGTTGTTATCGTTGTTGACTGTAGGTAATGTTGTGAAAAGGGGTACAAACATGTAGTTTTTGTGATAGTGATTATATGATACTAAGATAGGCGCCAAATAAACGTGGAATAACGATTGAAATTTCAACTAGATGAAGTGTTTAAATTGGCTTAACCTTTCGAAATTAGAGACACAATAGAAAGATAATGAGTGATTGAAGCGTTCGCTTTGTGTTTAATAACTTAATTACAGTCATAATCATAATTTTACACGGACAAAACAATCATAATTAGTTTCACAATTAGCCTTCGATATCACATTTTCTAATTGTTAACTGAATTGACTAGACAACGGCACTCGCGAAAGCAGTACCTTATCTGCCTAGTACCTAGATACATTTAGGCTTTGCGAAATGTACGGATGATGTGGAATATCGATACCAGAAGTATGAATTGACGTAAGGGACTTTTACCTAAAATGTAAAAATGTTCCTTATGATGATTGATGTAAGGGTATTTTACGCAAAACGTAAAAATGTCCCTTACGTTAATTCATACTTCAGTACCCCTAGCCAAGTTGCTAATCTGCAATAGTTAACGCTAGTAGAAAGCTTTAAATATGCGGGAACGATGTCGCCTCTTCGCTCAGTCACGTGGTCAGAACAAAAGAATTGGCGGCAAGGTCAACTCGAAGCATTCGACGCAAGCGAAACGATTGTAATTTGGCAATGGGGACAGGTATCGATATGTTGAAATATGCATATAACTTACGTAAATAAATATCTTTGTCGATATTCCTTGCGATGATCGGAACAACAGTATACAGCCTCATGCTTTCCTTGATAACTCGCTCTAAGTAGTTCATCTTTTGTAGATCTTCTTTAGTAGACCCTCGCTTCTCTGTGCCGAAGATTTGTCGTTGCCTAGAATATTGTAAATAGACAAATGAAAATATATTTATTTCCGGTTACTGTACTACAATCAGCAAATTGAGCCGATTAGATCATGATTGGTTCAACAACGTGATCAAATTGGCTATATAAAGTCTCCAATGTTTTTTTTTGGTTTTAGTTTCGACTTTCTTTTATATTCCATCTGCCATTTTTTTGTCTCTGGATCGTCCTAAAGTCAATTGGTAGAAAATTCTTACGCCAATAAAGTTTTTAGACCATAGTTTTACTCGTGCATTAAGTTTAATAAAAATAAAATAAAGGTGAAATGTGGTGATAGTAACTTACTCCAGCAGTACTTTTTCCTGTGCATCCTGATTTATACCAAGGAGAACGAGGGTATACGCGATAACTAGAGCTGTGGTGTCGTTGCCAGCAATCGTTATCGAGTCGATGTGTTCCCGAAGCTGAATGTCTGTGAACTCTATCTCTCTACCGAATAGCAAATCGAGGACGGCACGAAGTTTGCCTTCTGAAAATAATTTAAGAAAACATAAAAAAAAACACACCGAATAATATTTCTGATAGATACTAATAATCTATTTGGTCCGCCTGTGAATAAATATTTCTTATAGATACTAATAATCTATTAGGTCTGCCTGTGTGATCATTAAATATATATATATATATATATAATATATTCGTACGTGTTTTTACTTCTCTTACGTGAGCAAAAGGTTAAGATGGTAGGTATAGTGCTTGTCACGGGAAATTACAACTTGCGTAGTTAACTATGCCCCACACTAAGAATTACTGATGTAGGGGCGTTGTGCGTTCATATACATGTAAATTCATTTTCACACCACCTGCTTGAAAATGTCAAATTATATGTCAAGCAACCTTAACCTAAAGTGAGTCATAAGTGGCCGGGGCATAGAAATATATTATATCTATGGGCCGGGGGCAAAGCCGGTCAATAATGTTGTACAGGATTTCATTATGACCCGCTGGTCAATAATGTGACTAATATTTTCTCACAGTAGGTGTAAAAAGTAGAGTATCCTCCTCTGGGCTAAAGGTGTTTTGCCTTGGGCTAGCTTGAATCCCTCGCTGCATTCAGGATTCTTGTATTAACTCCCTCGCTTTGCTCGTGAGTTAAATCCCGAATCCTTCATTGCGCTCGAGATTCAATATGACGCCCGTGACATAAGACACAACTTTAGCCCCTCGGTGCATCATCTACTATTATACAACAAGACATCCTGACCCGGAACAACCTGAAGGTCATGTAAATATTTGTTAGATGCGGGAATCAACCCGCGGTATGCAGCGCAACAGCCACTGCATCAACCGACGCGCGACGCGTAGTAATCAGGTACTCTGCGCAGAGACTCGCAGAGTTCCTAATTAACTTGCATCGGTGGCTTATTTCAATTCCTATATTTTGAATTTGTTTAATTTTTTACTATATTTACATTGTTCTCGCATAATAGTAGCGACAAGAAGTATGTAACCGAGATGTTTACACACACACGGATACACACGGAGGTTATACATTAAAAGAATGTCCGTCCATGGAGTTTCTTGCACATTCTGCTCCATAGAGATCTAGGTTTTGGAATAACGTCTGGAATTTAAAAGTGCCTGTAAATGGTTTATTTAAAACTTTGCTCGCAGCTTCGCCTGCATATATAAAATATAGCCTAAGCCACTCAGGAATAAAGTAGCTATCTATCGGTAAAAAACAATTCGCAATCGGACCAGTACTTTTATAGATTACCTCCTACAAACATAAACTTAATTTAAAAAAACTTTACCTCTTTATATTATGTATTAGAATAGGTAAATGCTATGATTCTTTGATTATATAAATATTTCAATGGTGCTCTAACAAGATTACGTAAGATTTTTCCTTCTAAGTAAATAATTACAAGTCAATTTTAATAACAAACCTTTTTTAGATCCTGTTAGACAACACTTAAAGGTAAAATATACCTTTAAACGTACCTAAATAATTATTTAACAGTAATTTGCATAAAACAATAGAGATTATGTTAAACCCATGAATGAGGATGACGACATAACGTCTTGTTAATTTTTTTTCTAACTCTTACATTCTTTATACGCATAAATATGTAAATATATTATGTACTCTCTACCACAAGTAAAATTTAATACTAAAAACTTTAATAGTGTATTGTAGTTATAATCTACACTAATATTATAAAGAGGTAAACTTTGGTTTGTGATATTTTTCTATAGGAGGTAATATCTGGAAGTACTGGTCCGATTGCTAAAATTTTTTCACCAATAGTAAGCTGCTTTATTCCTAAATGACGTAAGATATATTTCATGCACGCGGGCAAAAGCAATGTTATTAATATCTGTTAGTTTATTTTTTATAAGTTTATTCTGTGCACATTCTATGTGTAGTGTCTATGGGCCTTAGTACATTGGGTACCCTGGTACATTAGGTACGATAATCTTACCTGGTTGTTCTTTTATCTCATTCTTTGTATTCTTCTTTTCATATGCCAAGCGTCTTTTTTGAACTACCTGTAAAAATAAAAGACGATCACTTGAATAAGTCTCAACATTTAAATAAAACCGTGACTTCTGTTTTAAGGTAGCCATGCGGGTTTACCTGACAGGTTTGCTTGCACGTATGGCTCCTAGCGTTTACCTTTATCGATCTACCTATCTACTTTTAACTGCTTTTGTGGTCTCGTGATCGCTAGTGCGACTGCTGATCACAGGGTCATTAATTCGATTCACGGGTGGGGCAAAATGTGCTAATTTTCATTAGGAATTACTTGGAGTTTGGAAATTGGTGGTGTGTTAATGCTAATTAAATTGAGGCTTACAGCCCAATCCCTTTCATTCTGACAATAATCCATGGACAAAAATACTTTGTTGATAAAAGGGTCATATGTTAATTTTTATTTCTTGCACCTTCCCTCTTAACTCAACCAATACTTAACTAATTGTTAAATTATGCATAAAATTCTAAATACTGTTTTTCTTCTATCTAGTGCTAGACTAATATAATAAACGAAGATTTTTTTATCCTAATAAAGCTTGATTGCACAACGGCTTTAGTGAAAAAATAACCAAAAGTTATTTATTTTATAGCCAAACCATATCAAAATAAAACAGTACAGTCGGCCTTATAATGGTGCCACTGTTGGGACTTAGGCCTCCTCTGTAGGAGAGGGAATGGACCGTAATCCACCACGCGGACCCAGTGCGGGCTGGTGGTTGTCACATGTCTGCGAATATTTGATTCTAGGACATGCCAGTTTCCTCATGATGTTTTCCTTCACCAAACAAACAAAGCATCCATGCGTACATAATTTTTAACTGATAATTATATGAGCCTAGCTTATTGCCGTTCACTCACCTCGTCAGTAAACTTGTGCGTGAGATGGATGTTGTCCTTTTGCTGCTTGGCGTAGCTGGTGAGGTTGAAGAGGCAGTCGGGCTGCAGCCACACCTTGAACAGGCGCTTGTTGAGGATCTCCATGACGGTGTGGCGCGCTCGCAGGTACGGCGTGTCGGGCTTGCGCTGCACGTCCATGCGCTCGCCCATGGCTGTCTCTACAGAGGAAACACGGGATTGAAGAAGAAGTTAAGTCCTGAACTTCTATTCGAAGACGCAGCATTTGAAGCCTTCCCACAACAGCTCACAAGGTGGACCAATGACCTGATGAGTCACGAAACTGCGATGGATGCGAGTCGCACAGGACCGTTTGTTATGGCGATACTTGGGGAAGCCTATGTCCAACAGTGGACGTCTTTCGGCTGAAATGATGATGATGATGATGATGAACCAACGAATCATGCATTTCTGGAAAGTAGAATAACTTTTTCAGTAGCTTTAGTGCCCAAATATTATCTCTGCTGTTGGTACTTAGATTATAAAGTGTAGCTACTTTCTTTTTAGTCTGTAGGTAAATAAAACTAGCTCTACATTAGACCGACGCACGCGTTTAACACGCCTGATTTGTACGCAGAAAGAAATCTAGTGAAGAATCTAGAGTAGCTCTACATGTCTAGTTTCCAAAAAAAAAATTATGGGGACCGACGACGCGCCCAAATCGGCGTGTGTGGCACACGTGTGCGCAGTTCTACCTTAATTTTTTGACAGCACTGTACCCCTAGCCAAGTTGCTAATCTGCAATAGTTAACGCTTGTAGAAAGCTTGAAATGTATGGGAATAACGCTGTTTTAACGCTCAGTCACGTGGTCAGAACAAAAGAATTGGCGGCAAGGTCAACTTGAAGCATTCGACGCAAGCGAAACGGTTGTAACTTGGCTAGGGGGGCTGTTGTCGCAATTGTTGACGATTGTGGCGGCTGCGCTGTGTTGCAGATTCTAATAATTTAAATTGTCTAATATAATTTGATTGATGACACTTTAATAATGACAATAAACATAACACTCAATGCTACATAAATGGCTAGCATGTAATTAGATATGATATAATAATTGGTATACCTACGTTTCCAAGTAAGTTAGGTACTTATCTTAATGTTTACTAAAGCAATCAATATAATATTACGCTTAATAGCACATAATGTGTCATCGATTTGTTATAGTCTTTAATATTAAATTAAATAAAACTGTACATATTTTTTTTTGTTCTGGGGGTTTTTTTCTTAATTGTTATAAACTAGTGCTTGACTGCGGTCCTACCTGACGGTAAGCAGTAATGCAATCTCTGATGGTTAGGCGCACTAGTTTATTAAAAGTCTATTCACTCTAGCCTTGAAGACACCCAAATTATAATCGGACGGGAAGACCGCAGCAGGCAAATTGTTCCAGTCCTTCGACGTACGCGGTATAAACGACGAGGCGAAACGCTTAGTCCGGACCGTAGAGGTTTCAACAATGTAAGGGTGGATATTCGCCGTATGGCGGGTTCTCCAATGGTAAAATTGAGAAGGCGGAATCAAGTCATGCAATTCCTGCGCACACTCTCCAAATGCATCCTGTAAAACACCGAAAGGCTGGCTACCCTACGCCTGTGCTCAAGGCAAAACAAAGGGTAAATCAACAGAGGTACCAGGTAACATAAGGCTAAAGACGTTAGCGCGAATAAATGTTTGAAATAAACTTTCATGCAATCAACTTACCAAAGACAATATCCAAGGTGCAAGCGGTGACATGTTTGAGGACGTCGAAGCTCTTCCCATCAGTCTTTTCTTCCAGTCGTTCTACTAACACATCGGCTTGTTCAGCAATCACCCCCAAATATTCCTCTACTATTTTGTTATGGAACACCGGAAGTAACACTTTTCTATGCGATTTCCATAGATTTACTGTAACATAAAAGTAAATTATATATTTATGTGAGGTTGGAGATCTACCTAATTATGTGATAAAACGAATTGTACTTTCACGAGTAAAGTTTCTAGTGATTTTTCAATACATTCACTCAAAAACTCGCTCTTATCTCTGCCGTTTTTAGGCACGCAATTCAATGTTTTCCGCACTTATGCGGAAAAAAGCGCGAGCTCGCCCCCACCATCATTATCATCAGCAATTTTAATGTTCCCATTGCTGGGACTCAGGCCTCCTCTCTAGGAGAGGGAAACACCCCACCATATATTTATGATATCAGGCTGGCTGCCAAGCGACCCCTCACGAGTCGCGCGTCAACCTCTGTTTATTTATATATTATAAGTGAAACGTCATTTGCTTTATGTGGAAAGGTTCAAGGTTAATAAGAAGCAGTTTTTGGCCATCGCAAACTCGAAAAAACCAAAGTTTCTGTTTCCGACTATTTTTAAATGCGTTTAAACATATCTATTTTTTTATTCAGTGACACTTACGTGATAAATAATATAGGAAATCAAAGCAATTAATGAAACAAACTTTGGAAACTTACTGAGCGATTAGTCGAAGTAAGTCATCATAAATGTTTATAAGAACACTGTAAAGACGCAATTTCAAAAGAAATATTGTATCAGAGACAATATTTGCGATGGGACAGATTAAAAATTCCAAGTTCGTACATTTGTTCGCGCATTTGAACTTGGACGCAAACATGTTTCGCGCGCGATAAACGTATTTACCTGGAGCCACAAATAGCCCGTGGCCCAGCCAAGGCCGTAGGAAACGATACACCACATCCTTGTCTAGGCAGTTCTCCAACACCACTTGAGCGTCTCTAGGATCACCGATTGCTGAAATTTTTAAAAGTAAAAGATTTAGTAGACAGTATATGTTAGTAGAACACTAGGTAGCTTATGAATTGGGAAAATTATTTTGGTTTAGTTCGAATTAACTGGAGAAAATAATTTGCAAGTGACCATTACTATGAGAAAAGCACTGCATTGTTTCTTTATTTATCTTTTAATAATTGTCGAATATGTTCTGCCCGTTGAATATGTTCTTCCAACCTTGATGTAGTAAATCCCATATAAAATTATCAATGTTAATTTTTTTATTGAATTTCTCGATTTTTTAAAATTCTATACGACCCCTATATTAAAATGAATAAATAAAAAAAAATATAAATAATTTTTATTTTTAGAATCGGTCGAGCCATTTTTGAGTTTCAGCGAGACTAAAAAAGAACTATTGATTTTTGTAAATGCAAAGATGAAGATATCGGTAAGTTTTTTTAAAAGGGCTTAATTTTTGGTTTTTTTTTTTTTAATTAACCGGATTAAAAAAAAGAAAATGGAAAATGCAAACAGTTTACAACAAAAGTACTTGGGGTATGAATGACGCATCAGAGGTCGATAGATAACAAGGTATATTTTGTCCTGGAATTAATAAATAGGGAAGGATAACATGCATGTGGATGAATCGAGAGATAGAGTTAAGCAAAAACAAAGACGGATGGATGTTGTGAGGTCTCTCCTACTATTTATGTTGCTGTGCCCGACAGGGTCCATAATTGTTTCTATTTTTTATTATTTATTTAAAAGCTAGTCAGTGATAGCGTGACAGTGACGACGGACAGGACTGAATGGAAAAAAAAACGTGTTTTGCCGACCCCAAGTAAAATGACATAAGGGCAGAATATCGTTAGGATGATAATTAACAAAATTATGATATACAAGGTGTAAGGGACAGCCCTCCGCAAACTTTGAAGGCTTGCTCAGTAGCACAATTTCTTTTTTCAAAACCACAAAAAAAAAAAATCAGCTTCGCCATACAAATTGTCCAATCAAGTTTTTAATTATGTATCGTGAGGCTGATTTTTTTTCGTTTCCTGAAAAAAAATCTTGTGGAAGGTTGTTCGGTTTCGGCTACTGAGCAAGCCGTTAAAGTTTGCGGAGAGCTGTCCCTTACACCTTGTATACCTAGCACAGTTACCTTTAATAAGGCCCTTTTGTTTGCTTAAGAAAGAATCACAAAGTTCCGACACCTTCAGAAGGTTAAAGCAGTTAACACATTTAATTTTAGGCTGTGTTTAATATCTCAGTCCTACAATATTTGTCAAGCAAACCTTGTTTGTTTGTTGGTGACGCAAAAACGTGACGCTTGAATGAGAACAGTGTAAGTATGTACAATCTTCTTACTATGTAAATACGTACACACGTGATGTGTACGTATTTAACTATATTATCCATAGCCTGACTTCACTCGCTGTTGAACATAGGTATCTATCCTCATGTTCTTATAGCACGATGGCAGAAAAGTCCATCTTACTGTTGGAAGACCTATAGTAATTTGCTTGAACGCCACTTGGTCATTGCCTTAGGCCCTGGCCATATTAGGTACTACGGCACAGGTCAACAAAGTGAAACGCAAAGGAGGTATTGAGCCGGACTGCGGCACGTTTTTCCATCGTGCAATATAAGGTACCGTGCAGTGTGTCTAGTTATACTTCTACACCGTGTTGAGCACTGGGTTATCAAAAATGTTTGGATCTGTTTTCAAGCAAAAGGTTTTGCGGCAATGCTTTGTTATGTAAGTATTTACACGACGCAGTACCGTATCGTACAATGGTTTGGTACCGTATATCTTCACGACGCAGAAACGTACAAGAATCAGGCGCTGCCACCGCACTGTTTCACGTTGACAATGCCTGCTTTTTAATACATAAAGCCTTTTTTTTATAATGTGAATGTGAGAGCACTGTAGGTATAATCCACAAACTCTTAGATTACTTCCTATTACGACCACGGAGTTATTACGACTTACTTTTTTTATTTTATTTCTTATGATTATTTTTATCGTGCTTTTGTGTACAATGTTGACTGGTCTACACTGTTCTTACATAATTCTGTCAATATTGTAATAACCACTTTTTTTTTAAAAGTAACCATGGAGTTTCTTGCCGGTCTTCTCCATAGGAAACGACCAATTTGGAACCTTGCACTAGCTTCTGACGTTTTATAAGTGCCCATGTAGGCCTATGTGAAATAAAATATTTTGACTTTGACTTTGACTTTGAGACCCTAACTCCACCTTTCGCCGCACATTGCCAAGTATTTTGAGATATTCTAAGTGCAAACTTACCAACGTATAATTTCGGACCAAGCCAGAGTTTAGCCGATTGTTTGTGCTTAAACGCTAAGTCCGCCAGAGTCCAAAGGTTCTTAAGTATTTCTGTAACAAAGGGATATTTGAACAGTCAAGTTTGTCAACAATTTTTAATGACGGTGTGTAAACACATTGAAGGCGCATCTGCGATGTTATTATGTACTTGTGATATAAATAAGTACCTTCGTCAATATATGCAGTGGTGCAAATAGTTCAAGTGTCACATTTAGCGATTTGTATAGACAACGTACCTTTTGAATGTTGTTTTCACAAGGATGTTGAGTGAATAAGGTACTTCATTAGATGGAATTACCTTGACCATTGTTTATCGTGGAGTAGTCGCGATATGCTATGTATAGTTCGTGGTAAAAACATTATGTACTGTTTTATTTACCCTGCCCTAGAGTCTAGGTTAGACTAGCATATTTGTATCCACCTGCAGCTTCCAGAATTTATTTCCTTTAGGTTCATAAGCAGTTTTTTTTTAGGATGGCCCAAAGAATTAAAATGTGCTTTTTGGATCAAATTTTGATTTATTCTGACCATCACGTTTGATTTATAGTAGGTATTTATCATTTATTCTTATACTACAAATCCTTTCTTTACAGAAAAAACATAAATAACTAAAAAAAAGTTTATTAAACATTTTTTATGTACTTAATGTATAACATACCGCGAGTACTTATTAGATTTTTACAAAACACAATAAATAATTTCGTAGAAACGTACACAGCTAAAATATTTCTGTGGAAAAGTCTTTTCTCGATAATTTTTTTCTTTAGATACGTTGCGCGAGAAATCGCCAAGGATAGTATCTGAGTTTATAGCATAAACAAAGAGTAAGGTATGTAAGTTGCTCAATATATAACAATTATCTACACTTAAATACACTTTAATAATAAAGAGGAAGGTAAAGTTTATTATTTTGTTTGTAGCCTCTAAAAGTACAGGTCCGATTGCTACAATTTTTTCACCGGTAGAAAGCTGCATTATTCCAGAGTGACATAGGCTATATTTTATACACGCGAGCGAAGCCGCAGGCAAAAGCTAGTTTTCAATATATTAATTCAATGGAGCACCTGGAGTGTGTTTTGGTTCTTAACTTAATAATGACTGTAAACACATCTACAAAATTTACCCTGTACAATTGGTTTTTTAGAAGTCTTGCAATTTACGAAGTAATTAGAAACTTATTTGATATAAAACCTCATTATAAATTATAATAATTATAATAGTGATGACTATATTGTTACCAGAAGAATTAATCAATATAAAGGATATATTTATAATTTGGGAAAAATACCATTATGACTATTGATACTATTGATATGTTGGTACATGTTTTTAAAATACCTTGAACATGCCTGGGAAAATGTAGTTATGATAAACACACCAATTCGGAATTTAAATTCTCAAAAAATGTAAATAGTAGCCGCTTTGAGAATGTATACAAAGGTCCATTCACCTAAGGTCGTAGAAGGTAAGTCGTTGAACGTAATCATGCGCAATTAAAGACAACAAATCAAACTGTTCACATACACAGAAGCATATCTATAATTTAAAAAAGAATTAATTTTTACTGCCTAGTAGTAAGCTGTTTTATTTATGTTTTATTGATAATTTTGTTATTGTATTATTTAAAAATACATAAAATTTTATTTTATTTTTTTCCTGAAAGGAAGGTAAGTGTAAAATATGTAGTGGTTACGGTGGTACTAGAGAATACATCGGAGTCTCATCCAAAAAGCATTTTATTTCCTCCCGTTGTCCTATCCTTACAAACCCATATCTATATTTTTACACCACCTGCTCGATAATATCGTTTTATCCGTCATACAAACCTCACTTAAAGCAAGTCATTTTCCCTAAGGAGATAATGCAGTATAGCCGATCCCTAGAGAATAATGAGATTTGAATTTGAAATATCAAAAATCGTCAACATTGTGAATTAATTCATGAATCCCCAAGCGACACCCGGTGGCCGCGCATCTATTGTCTTACTATTGTGTCTCTAATTGACGGTATCTGAAGGGTTAAAATGTACGTGCATCGAACAAGTTGACTCGAAATTCAAACTGACCACTAACAAAAAAAAAGAAAATAGAATGAAACCTACTTACTGACGGGAGCGTTATAGAAAATTGAAACTATAGAATCTTGGAGTAGTGAATTTTGTTTGTTTGATGAACTTGTAAATATATTACTTATGTATCTCTAATATATGATTTGATTTGGTCGACCAAATTGTCTTTTAATTATCTCACGGTATAAAAAGTAAAGTATGCAACACGGAGATAAAGCTGTCTTTGTCTTGGGCGGCTTGAATTCCTCACTTCACTCAGGTTTCTTTATTAACTCCCTCGCAATGCTCGGGAATTAATTATTTAAATCCCTCACTGACGTTCGGGATTAAAATTAGCAACCTTCGTTTCGTTCAGAATTCAACATGCCACCCGCGACTTAAAGGCACTGCTTTATCCCTTAGGCACATAAACTACTATTTCCAATTTGGTACAATTTTTCATACAACATGGACTTTTACTGTTTTTTTTTTATCTAATATATTTGAATTTTCATTTTTTATTTTCTTTTTGTTTAATGTTTTGACTTTTAATTAATTTAATGTTTTCTTTTAACTCACTCATTGTTTTTAACCAGGTCTTATCTATTTTGAATTTTTAGTGGTTTTATGGATTTGTACGGTCGGAAATAATAGTTTTTAATATAATTATTTCGTTTTGCTATTTTAGTTTGAATATATTGCTCTAAATATTTTTTTATTTTGCTCTGGAATTAAATATATAAATGTAAACTTTCATTTACTTAAGTTTTTTCCAGGAACGAAAAAAAATAAATAAAACAAAATATTTTTTTAAACAATGAAGCTAAGACATACAAACTAGAAACTAATAAATCAAGAAATACTCACGTTCTGTGTCTCCCAGGAAAAGTGACCCGTTTCCAATAAGTGGTAAAGTCGGCAGCGCAGGCAGAGACGCTGTCCTGCGATCCAGACGGTGCGCGTGCGCCAGCCACTGGACCCAGCAGATACAAACTACCAGAAAGACTAGCGCTAAGATAATCATGGTGAAGACCTGGAAATTGATTATTTTTTATTGTACGTATATGGTATTGGATACACATGAGTTTCACGACAGATACCTATTCAATTAATATTTAAAAAAAATCAAATGAAGAGAAAAAGAAGATCTATAGTAATATTTAATTGTAAGAATACAATGCACTATTTGTACACTAAGTTTACAAATATACATAAAGGAATCCAATATTTTCGGAATCAGCTGAAGCGCAAATCATAATAGAAGATTTTTAGTAAAATATAGGTACCTAACACAATACCCAGCAGGTAGAATTAAAAAAAAAACATATAATATAAATATTTTTTTAAATGCTATACATAGTTAACACAGACAAAATCGGTTGCCGCAACCGCTATGTCTGACATACTAAAATTAAATAATTATTTTTTTGGGAATGAGGCCAGCCACAGCATCGCGGTCTTTTTCGAAAGTAGCAATGGACGACCTCCTTTAGGTTTCTGTACATTGGACATAATTATGTCTGGCACAAGGAATTTGGCGCTCTCTTGACACTCCCGATATATATTTTTACGATACACTTCCTACGTTAAAAATCTCGTAAAAGTATACAACATTGAAAAATTAATGATGTGGTTTGATAGGCTTTATCGTTTACGGCCTCAACTGGTATCCTATGTAGATTAAATATACCTATATATATTTTTAGTGCTTGACTGCGATTCCACGTGATGGTAAGCAGTGATGCAATCGTTAATGGTGAATCGCACTTGTTCATTAAGAGCCTATTTGCTCTATCTTTGAAGATAGGTACCTAAAATAATCTGACGGGAAGACCGCAGCAAGCAAATTCTGCCCCTGATAGTTAAAAAGACGTATCTAACAAAAACTAAAAACGGATAAAAAAATGTTTTAATGAATGAAACGGGAAATCGGGCCTTTTTTTCCTTGTGTTAAAACCGCACTGGAGAAAGTTAGCGAAATATATAAAATACAGGCAGATGCGTCTTTTTTACTAACGGGGGCAGAATTGTTCCAGTCCCTCGAACGACACGGGATAACCGACCGTAGAGGTGAGAACAGTAACAGGATCGCAGGGTGGACACTCGCCGTATGTCGGGTTGTCCTATGGCAGAAGGGTGATGGCGGAATCAAGTTTGTTAAAGTAAAATAGTGAAACGCTGACCCTTACGGTATTTTACAGGATGCATTTCGGACCCTACGTCTTTTTTTTTATGGTGAGCTAAAATCATCCAATGACAATCCCTGCTCTTGGGCGGAGCGGGAGATAGTATCAGACTCTTACTGACTAAAAGCCCACCCCGTTCCTTCAAGCCTTCATACCGGGGCTCGAGCTCCCTTTCGGCTAACCCTGGCCCCAGGGACCCTACGTCTGAGCTCCAGGCTTTGTTGATTGGACCTAACGAATTCTGGATTGATTCTATCCTACTACAATGAAATGATGGTAATTTCATTAGCTATGATAATTTAATAATGGAGCCGCAAAAAAAATACGTACAAAAGATAAAATGGCCAAGTTGACCATAACCTTGAAATTATTCAAAGTTAAGATGATCAGCGTAAACATTTGAATTTCATTATGAACTATAATAATAGATATCATTTATCTGGGAACTATTAATTTTATAATTGAAGTTATTGATCATCAAGTTATTCTAATAATTGATCATAAAACAAAAAGTACCTACTTATTTCACAGGTAAGTACCTTCCTCTGAAAAATGGCGTCATCCGAAACCTATGTATGTTGCGTAGTTACTTTACTACCTTGACTACGGTTGACGTAGTGTTTTAACGATTAGCTGCTGTTACGGGTTTGATTCCCGTACGAAACGAATATTTAACTGGACTGGCCTGTTGGTCTAGTGGTTAGTGGCCCTGACTTTTATACCAGAGGTAGTGGGTTCGATTCCCACCCAGGACAAATGGTTATGTGATGAGCATGATCATTCGTTCTGTGTCTGGGTGTAATTTATACATAATATACATACATATATGTATGTATTTAGAAATATATAAGTATATTTATCAGTTGTCTAGTACCTACCCATAATACAAGCTCTGCTTAGCTTGGGACTAGACGGCATTGTGTGATAGTTGTGGAATATTATTATTATTTATTTATCTAAGAACCCTGAGGTCCTGGACCTTTGGAAGGCCTACAATAATTATTATTATTTGTATGACCTACAGATAGTTTGTCCTGGATCTAGGTGTCTTGTGTACATACGTTTACATATGTGATGCACCCACGGTACAGGAGTTATTCCTATTCCATAATAGGTCAATCTTAACTTCATAAGATTAACAAGAAAGAAAGGTTAACCCTTATCAGGTTGAAGTGTAGAATATAATAGGTATGCTCTCTTATTTTAGTAAGTAAGTACACTCCTTTATATGTATGCTGAGGTAGCAATATACCTCATATGCGACGATTCCATGTATCATGCATTGCACTCAATAAATAGTACTTAACACATGTGGTTGTTTGCTTGAGACCACCTCCTTAGGAACCCCAACATTACATGGCGACCCTGCCTTGGGACTCCGCCAAGGGGATTGTTAGTACTTAGTTTGATTAGCATTTTATAAATATAATGTGTCGGTCAACCGTGGAAAAGGAAGAGGTTTTCCTGAGTCAAAACGCGGCTGGAGGCAACAATGACGCCACGTTGAAGGAAATTGGAGGACACGTGGAACGTCTTAGCATCGTGACCTACATCGTTCTGGCCATCATTGGAGTCATAGCAGTCTATGTTGGCGTGCGAATGTACAAAAGCTGCCATCGCACATGGATCCAGCAGGAAATTGGGATGAGTACCATGCAGAGAATAAGGTCATCCATCAGAGGGCGCAGTGAAGGTACCGGAAATTAATCATAATCCAGTGAATAGTGGTTGAGTGTTGTGAAATTTATTTTTCATCTTTGTGTAACACAGCGTGAGTGAACTATCAAATTTCATAACGCAAAAATTAAAAGGCGCTAGAATCATGCACGGACAACTTGTCATAAGACACCGAATGGAAACAAAATGCAACGTTGGACTTTATTTATTTTAGTTTCATTGCATTTATGTAGAATGTGTTCAATGTATGCAATTCTATTATTAGATTAAGAAATCTGTATGCTATGATTGGTATTCTAGAACAAAATTATAACTATTTAGTTGAGATACGAAATTATTTAGTAAAAAAGGGACAATCTAGATTTAAAGGTAATGTTATTCCAACAAAGTTGGAACAAGCAAAAAGTGCTTATGGAAAGTGCTGTAAAATATTTTTAAAAATTGAAAAAAGCAAAGATACTTATTTAGCATCAACGGTAGAACTATATGAGAAAATAAAACAAAAATACGGGGAAATAGAAAAATTGTGTATTTTTCCTGTAGCAAAACAATCAGGTAAAATGGATTTCGACTTAAAGGTGGCGTGTAGTTTGATTCCAGTAATGGACGGTGTTGAGGGCACCACCAAGCGGTTGATAGACTCCGTGGAGTTATATGCTGGCATGCTGGACGGCCCAGGTAAGGAATTATTAATTGCTTTCGTTCTAAAAAGTAGACTGGATGAGAGCGCAAAACTAAGAATTACAGGCTCATACAAAAGTGTTCAAGATTTAATTGATGACTTGAGGAAATATCTTTTACCCAAGAAATCATTTATAGCTATACAGACGCAGCTTCAAAACATTCAACAGGGTTCGAGATCCATTGAAGAATATGGATCTGAGGTGGAAAAATTATTTACGGAGCTGACAATTACCCAGGCGGATGGGAAATCAGAGGCATTTTCTATTTTAAAACCGATCAATGAAAGTTTTGCTATAAAACGGTTTTCAGATGGCCTGCGTAGCTCGAAGCTGAGCACCATCGTCTCGGCACGCGGCTTGAGCAGCTTGAAAGATGCCATACAAGCAGCGAAAGACGAAGAGTGCACGTCTTTCCAACCATCAGGTAATATTTTGCATGTATCGAGAAATGGACGAGTTTCACATAATAATAGGCGATCACAAAGCCATCATAAGGGTACTTCTCGTAGTCAATATAGTAACAATTACCCTCGTGGACACCAATCTCATAACAGTTACAACCGAGGACAAGGTTCTCGTGGAAAGAATAGAGCAAATTATTATTCATCATTTAACAATAACCGGGGTAATAGAGGTTCGAGATATGCTAGGAACCGTGGACGAGGACAAAATACGTTCCCAGCAGAGCGAGTAGCAGACACGCGTCTAGGCGATAAAGACGAAAATACAGATAAACCAAGCCAGTTTTTTCGATCCTAAACATTTTGTGTTATCATACCAAGGAAATGCGAAGTACATAACCTTTTATATAAATAATACTAAATATTATTGGCTTATTGATACGGGAGCAACATTGTCCATTATTAAAAATGAAATGTTACCAAATGACATCGTTGTTCAGAAAGATAATACATTAATAAATGGAATAGGTGGTCAGCGACGTTCTCTAGGGTCTGTAAATTTATTATTAAAATACGATAATGTAGCGTTCCAGCATAACTTTCTTGTGTTTGATTCACTACCACTAAGGGCTGACGGTATCATAGGTTTAGATTTTTTAGAAAAATTTCAAGCAAAAATTGATATAGTTTCAAATAAGTTAACACTCTTTCATAATAATAAACAGCATTATCTTCATTTTGTTGATGAACATGATAGGTTAAAAAATGCAATAATTATTCCGGCGCGATCGGAATCAATTCATTTTATTATTGTAAATGATAATATAAATGAAGAAGTTGTAGTTTGTAGTAAAGAGATAGCAAAAGATGTGTTTATAGCAAACGCAATAGCAAAGGTTAGTAATAATAGAATTCCAGTCAGGATACTTAATGTTAGCGATAAAGAAGTACGTTTGCCATCTTTAACACCAGATTTAAAAAATTTGGGAGACTATAATATTTGTCAATTTAATAAGACTAATATCGATGTTACTAGAGTTAAAACTTTGTTGTCTGAATTAAATCTAAATTATTTAGACGGAGAAGAGAGACAATCAATTGAAGCAATATGTACAAAGTATTCAGACGTTTTCCATTTACAGGGAGATAAGTTAAAAACAACGAATATTTATGAGCAATCTATAGTTGTGAAACAAAACTCTACTCCAGTTTACGTCAAGCCATATAGGTTACCACAGGCACTAAAACCGGAAATAGCTAAGCAAGTTGATAATATGTTAGAAAATGATATTATAGAAAAGACAAATAGTGAATGGTCCAGTCCAATTTTATTAGTACCTAAAAAAAGTAGCGAGGGTCAAGAGAAAAAATGGCGTTTAGTAGTAGATTATAGAAAAGTAAACCAAGTTATTTGTGATGATAAATTCCCATTACCAAATATTCATGAAATTTTAGATACGCTTACTGGAGCCATTTATTTTACTCACCTTGACCTTCACCAAGGTTATTATCAGGTTAGTTTGGAACCCAATAGTCGTAAATTAACAGCATTCACTACAAATACAGGTCAATATTGCATGAAGCGGCTACCAATGGGCTTAAAGATAAGTCCTAATGCGTTTAGTCGTATGATGTCAGTTGCAATGAGTGGTTTAACTTTTGATAAATGTCTAGTATACCAAGACGATCTCATTGTATTCGGAAGAAATCTATCTAGCCATAATCAAAATTTAATAAATGTAATGGAAAGGCTGAGAAAAGTAAATTTAAAACTAAATCCTCAAAAATGTGAATTTCTAAAGAAAGAAATACTTTATTTGGGACATTTGGTTACAGATAAAGGTGTATTACCAGATCCGGAAAAAACTAGAGTATTAAAAAATTACCCTACACCCAAAAATGCAGATGAAGTAAAACGTTTCGTAGCATTTTGTAACTATTATCGTAAATTTATAAGACATTTCTCGGAAATAGCGATGCCTTTAAATAAGTTAAGTAGAAAAAATGAACCATTTATATGGTCTAATGAATGCCAGTATGCTTTTGATTTTTTGAAAAATGCACTAATAGCGTCACCCATTCTGCAGTATCCCGATTTTTCAGAGAATCATGAATTCATTTTACAAACAGATGCTTCGGGTACCGCTATTGGTTCAGTACTATGTAATAAAGATCTTAGACCAGTTGCATATGCGAGTAGACCCTTGAATAAAGCGGAAAAGAACTATCCGACTATTCAAAAAGAACTTTTGGCAATAGTGTGGTCTGTTAAATATTTCAGACCATATTTGTATGGAAACAAATTTACCATAATGACAGATCACAAACCGTTGATATATCTATTTGGTATGAAAGATCCTTCAAGTAGATTACTTAAATTTCGGTTAACTTTAGAAGAATATAACTTTAAAATACTTTATGTGAAAGGAAAAGACAATGTTGTGGCAGATGCTTTATCTAGAGTTCATATAACGTCTGATGAACTTAAAAGTATGAATGAGCAAGTAATGGCTGTAACAACTAGAATGCAAAAGAGAAAGATGAATGAACTAAGTAAGAGTAAGGAAAAAGATGAAAAGAAGGCTCTTAATAAATCCGCTAACAACTGGACTGATCAACCAAGAGTTGTGGATATATTAAGAAAACCGCGTGAGTCAGTGGAAATGTGTTTGATTGAAGGTAACAAATTAAAAAGATTTAAGGATGATGACATGATAACTGAAGAAATTGAATGTTTTGCATTTGTAGAGATTAAAAAGACAATATACATTAATCTTGATTTCAAGGCGCATTTTTCGCGAGCCGAATTTGTGCAGAAATTAAGCTATTTTTGCAAAAAGATACGTATCAACGAAGTATGTATAATTAAAAATAATGATAATATGGAATTTATTAAAAGTATTTGTGAAGAGATAACAACACTTACTAATTGGTCCGAACCACGAATATGTATATTACGAGGCGTAAAAAGAATAATTGATGATAATGAAAAGACAATAATTATTAATGACTTTCATTTATTGCCATCTAGTGGACATGCTGGAGTGCGTAGAATGGTCAATACGATCAAAAGACGATACTATTGGCCAAGTATTGACAAGGATGTTCAAGAATATGTAAAAAAATGTACGAAATGTCAAAAATCAAAACATTTTCGTTACATTAAAGAACCGATGGAAATTACCACAACGGCTTCCTCGGCATTCGAAAAGATTTACTTAGATGTTGTGGGTCCTTTAGATAGAGACGAAAGTGGTAATTGTTATATATTGACTATGCAGTGCGAATTAACAAAATTTGTACAAGCTATTCCATTACAAAACAAAGAAACGGTGTCCATTGCAGATGCATTTGTTAGACAGTTCATATTAAGATTTGGTATTCCGGAAACAATAGCTACGGATCGAGGCACAGAATTTATTTCTGCAAATATGGAACAGGTTTGTAAAATCCTTAATATTGAAAAATTATCTTCTACACCTATCACCATCAATCCATTGGAGCTCTTGAAACTGCTCACAAAACATTGGGTGCATTTTTAAGAATCCAGTGTGGAAAGCATACGAATACTTGGAGCTATTGGTTACCATTTTGGTGCTTTAGCTTTAACAACACAGTCCATTCAGAAACAAAATATACGCCATATGAACTTGTTTTTGGAAAACTTAGTCGAATACCTGATAGCATTTGCGATACCGTAGACCCATTATACAATATAGATAACTATCCATTACAATTAAAATACAGATTACAGTTAGCACACGCCGACGCAAAGAACAATTTGTTGTCAAATAAGCATAAACGAAAGGAAATACATGATAGATCAGTTAATTCAACAACGTATGAGAAAGATGAATTGATATTATTAAAGAATGAAACAGGTAGTAAATTAGATACCCTATTTGAAGGTCCCTATACAGTAGTGGAAGATTTAGGTTGTAATGTAAAAATAGTTAAAAATAATAAAATTAAATTGGTACATAAGAATAGGACTAGGCCTTATTGTCAATAGATTTGATATAATATAAGATATGATTTTAGAAAACATTGCAATGTATAATGATAAGAATAAATAGGTACCCATTTATTTCTTATAATATCTGTAATAAGCTAACAACTAGTATAATTTTATTTAAAAAATAGGTAACAATTTTTTTTTAGTACTTACGTTAAATTTTCAAGTTTCCCAGTAATTTTAAATAAAAATAATTATTAAAAAAAAAAGGTTGTAATATCTTTTTTTTTTTTGCTGCCCCTGGGAGGTGAAGTGTAGAATATAATAGGTATGCTCTCTTATTTTAGTAAGTAAGTACACTCCTTTATATGTATGCTGAGGTAGCAATATACCTCATATGCGACGATTCCATGTATCATGCATTGCACTCAATAAATAGTACTTAACACATGTGGTTGTTTGCTTGAGACCACCTCCTTAGGAACCCCAACATTACAAGGTAACTGATTAATTAGCAAACCGGTATGTTTTGTGGCTGTTATTGAATTCCGATACTGGTTATAATTTACAAGACATAATTGAACTAGTTCAGATCAAGAAAAGCGGAAACTTGATCATGATCAATTAGCTTTGTACTTCGTACCTACGAAGACTAAGTACCTACACAACATAAGAAAGAAACAAACAACACAATCTATATTCAACAATCAATAACAACAGTCTACAACAACATCAATCTACAATATTGTACAATCCTATCGTCATCTGTATCTACTTAATAACAAAACAAAAAAACACATTAATATTAATAAAAACCACCTAATTGCTGCTTTTTGATGTGCTAATTTCAGAAACTTGAAAAATAGTTTTAGCGTTATTCTATATAAATAACATAGATTTATATAGAATTTTCTATTGAAATGTTTTAGGGATTACAAATAATGAGGAGAAATTGATTTTTTTTTATTAGTGGTAATTTCCGGAAGTGCTAATTCGATTTTGAAAAGCATTTCTCTGCTAGAACTGTAACTAAGGGATTAGAACCCAAGAAAAAATACGGTTCTTGTGGAATAGGTGCTAAGAGCAATAAAAGCCACGAGAAAGGCTTGTATATAAATAATGACAACGATCAATGTTTACATTCTAAAGTGGCGTTTCATTATTTGGCCGTTCAAATATTTGTAATAAGCCGTCGCGCGTCGTTATGTAGGTACCGTTTAATTTTAACTTAATCCAAATAAATAATCCCAATAAGGTTATATTTTTGGTCCCTGCTGGAAATTGAACCCGCAATTATTGCAAGTACGCAGCGATGGTTCTCAAATCACGCAATATATAGGTAGGTACAATATAACCAAATAAGCACAATGCTACATTTATATTTCTTCTATCGAAAATGTTGTTTTCCGACGATGATTATTCAATTAATCCAATTAAGAGGGTCCTCCTCCACTCGCTTATCGTAAACATCGAAAATGGTTTAAAAGCTGTTTACTTCATTTAATGCAATCCAACGCGATGTTTGACGAAACGGCAACGCAAAAAAAGAGAGATAACGCCTGGAAACTCTGTTAGTATTCGGTAATTCCGAGATTTACTCGAAAATTTCACAAAACTTGCTCCAGGAAATAGCTATTTTTTTTTAAACCCTTAAAAGTTTTTGGAAAAAGTTTTCGTCATTTAGAATCTTAATAAAATTTGCAAGGTCTCTAGAGGATTACTTTTTTGACTTTTTTAATTTTTAGGCAAATTATGAAGTGTCAAAGTTCATACAACATTTTCAGAGGTTTTTACTGGATTAGTTTTACACAAATTAAAAAATTGGTTTCTTTAGAAACCTAGATAATATCCACAAGATACTGTGTTTCCAAAACATCTAATGAAAAATGTGTAATAACCTCGTAATCAGTTATGAGCGGTTGTGTGAAAAACAGTGAAAATGTGAGTCATGATGCACCATCTTAATACAAGTTTTTACGAAACTGTAGGAAAAAATTCGTATGATAGTGTAGGTTTACTTAATTTCAGAATCAGAGGTTTAATTTTACTGTGTCACACTTTGCTGTTTTATCTATGTTTCAATAACTTGTTGATTTCTAGGTTTATAATTTAAATAATAATAAGAATACAACAGCCTACGAAATAAATAAATAATACTTATTTTAAATACATAGAATAATAAGTGGCAAAAGTACACAAAAGAAAATTAAATGTTACCAAAAACAAGTATGTAAATTAAACTTAAATAACTTAAGTTATTTAAGTAAATGATCTAACGAAAAATAAGTTTTAATTAAATAAGTACCTAATTAAAAAAAAAAGTTTTGTGCTACAATATTTTCTAAATAGGTCACTTATCGGGCTGAAATCATTTCATACGAAGTCGATTGTAAACAAACCATTTCCATAACTCATAAATATGTTGAATACAATTTTCCTCAAGTGTTTGTAACAAAGTAAAGAAAATGTGATTTATTGCTTCCATATAAACTTGTCAATAGAACGTAAATTTCGTATAATAAGTACTATGCTATGTTTTTCGATAAGGTTATCTACATAATCATATCCACGTCATCCCCGGGCAATAAGGCGGTAATCCCAAAAACAAAATTTATTTGTGAAGCTTTACAGGCAGTAGCAGTAAAATTTTAATAGCTTTCCGACGGCAAATGTGCAAATCCGCCACTGGCCTTCAAATATTTTTAGAGCGGGTGAAGTTTACATGATTTTCTACCTTCAAAAACCTTCAAATTGTTTGGCTTTGCCGCTTACTTATTGACGTCTTTTCGAAAACACATGTTAGAAAGTGGCGCCAGTGACTGAAAAGTTGAAAGGAAACCGTTTGTCTTGGTATGGTCATTTAAAGAGGAGGGATGAAAAGCATGTTGCTAAAAGAGTTATGAGTTTACAAGTGAATGGATGGAGGCCAAAAGATGGATGGATTGTGTGAGAAGTGATATGAAAGAAAAAGGAGTTAGTGATAGAGGAAAAAAAAAAAAAACGGGTGATAGGACAGAACGGAAGAAAAAAACGTGTTGCGCCGACCCCATATAAAACGGGACAAGGGCAGGAAGATGATGATATGTTATCTCAGTAGAAAAGTCTTAGTCGGGCGCATCACGTACGAAATCGATGTAGATAACTTATAAACAATAAAATTATGTGTAACTTGATAATTATTTAGACTTTGTTTCATCGAAATCGATTGACTATATCGAAAGATATATGAATTTAAAGTTATAATATAAGCTTGTTATAATATAAGTTTAAGAATGTACAAATCACTAACGCCAGTTAACCCTTCAGATACCGTCAATTAGAGACACAATAGTAAGACAATAGCTGCGCGGCCACCGGTGGTCGCTTGGGGATTCATGAATTAAAGCACACTGAGGGTCAGATACACATGCATAAACATACATAATATATTTTTAAATACATACATATTATAGATAAACTAGCTGCTACCAGCGGCTTAGCCCGCGTGATAGTAGAAAATTATCTTAAAGGAACATACTTCCGGGATAAAAAGTATCCTATGTCCTATTCCAGGACAAGGTCTATCCGTGTACCAAGTTTCATCAAAATCGGTTCTGCCATTTAGGCGTGAAGACGTAACAAACAAACTCATTTTCGCTTTTATAATATTAGTAAGAATTACACCAGAACAAATTAATAATCGTGCTCATCACACAAACATTCGTCCTGGGTTGAATCAAACCCTCGACCTCCCTATCCCTTGATAAAAATCAGACCATCTTACTGATTGTGACTGTACCTATAAAATAAACCACAAATTGTTTCTCTGAAAATCAAAGATTTGTTTATTTAATACGTCCTTACTATATTACAACGTTTAACCATAATCATTACACCTATAACTTACCTGAAAATCAAAGAAACGACATTTAAAGCTTACTAATATCTAATCCTCAATTATATCCCTTTTATTTATCTCTTTACAATAGAATTTTTAACAATAAAATATGCAAAATAATCTAAACATCATCTGCCATTCAATCACACGTCACCCCGTTCCACAGAACATAAATTCCATTGACAACTTCAACGCGCGAAGCGCGGCAAATTTGAATTAATGAAATGTCATTTCATTACATATATATGCTAATATACTTTGTTTACTGAATAAGATAGGTATAATGTTGCCGCCAAAATTAAAAAAGGGCACATCTAAAACTTTTTTTTTTAATGTATTAAACTCAATTTCGAATAACATATCTATTTGTGCCCTTTTTAATTACGACGGCCGAATGAACGGTATTACTTACCTTCCAATTAATCAAAACCAATAACGTAATTTGCGCGCTTTTCCGACGTCACCACATCAATTGTTGATCCACCTGAAGTGGATCACGAGCGAGTGTCTCTCACGGTTACCATCCAACTTGTGTTTTAATCGTAGTACCAAACATAACTGGGACCTTATTTACACACGTCTCAAGTAAACACACAGTAATAAGTACTTAATAGTATGAAAATTAGTGATCAATTTCGGGTGAATCCTTAACTGGTTTATGATTTACCTAAGGGTTTAATAATAATAATTATAATTTAAATATTATTTCAGACGAACGTCCATAGTATTTATTAGAAGCCATTAATATCTAATGTTAGTATAAGGTACCTACATAATTATAAAACCTTGACTGTTACTGACTAAGGCTTTCACACGTTCAGTTTATTGAATTTAGATTCTGAAACCTAAATACTCCGCTTAACTACAGAATGTTTAAACAAGGCGTATACGTTCTTATTTTTAAAACGGTAAAAAAAACGGTAGTGCCCTGCTTATCATACAAAAAACCATTTTGTATGATAAGCAGGGCACATAGGTTTCCGAATCTGAATTCCTGAATAAGAATTCGCGCACATTGCTCGCAGAACAGATGATCGATGGGGTCGAAAGATTCTGGAAGACGCAGGATTGGTAAGCCTCTTAGGTAGAGTCGTGGGAATTAGATATGAGGCACACAGGACCCATCGTAGTGGCGGCACTTGAGGGGGGAGGCTTATGTCCAACAATGGACGTTTTTCGGCTGAAATGATGATGATGTTAGATACTGTGGCCCTGGAAGGCAAAGGGCATCTACCCTTTGCCTACCAGGGCCACAGTATCTAACATTAAGGACAGGTAGGTTTTAATCAGCAAAAGTCTGACACTTTCTCTCGCTCTGGGAAAATTAATTCGATAATGTCCAATGAAAAAAAAAAATGCATTATTAACAAATAATGCGTAAAATTCTTACGCTCATAGTTCTTTTGTCGACTTTAAATAATAAATGTATTTGAAAATAACTTGTATTTCTCATAAGTATTAAATAATAAATTGTAATTTTTTTTTTCATAAAAAAAATGTCGGTCCATAGTATTGTTTAGTTTAATAAATAATAGAGTAATGAAAGATACCAATAACGTTAAAAAATATTGCACAATTAAGTAAATGAGAACGACATGAATGAAACAAACCAATTTCAGTCATGTCGGTCATATTTAGGTACTTAATTAAATCGTGCAAATAGTAGGTACTTGGTGCCATAGCCCGGCCAATATAATAGAAACAGATTATAAAAACATACAAGTTCGTTTTGAAAATTGAATCAAACATAATTGAGGACACAATCCTTTCTGAATTAGATGATGTTTGCACTGCTCGCCATACAGTAGCCACTGGCTTATAAATCTGCTAAAAGTTATTTAGTATCAGTTGCTTTGAGAAAATGTACCTCGAAGCAGTTTATTGCGTCCTATCTGGTTTTGATTTATTACAATAGTCTTCACAAGGAATTGTCTTGGCGTTAGAAAACAAAACCTTAGTACTGAAATCTTCAACTGTTAGCAAACTAACGTTGAAATTAAAATTTGATTTGTTTTGCAAGAATTTGACATTTTGGAATATAAACAAACGCTCATACTAACTTTACTGTTTTTGAATATTAATTATTGAGACTCTACTTAAATAATAACAAGACCTTTTTTTATTGTGTGCAAAAATCATCCATTGACAACCCCCGTTCTAGGGCGGAGCGGGAGATAGTGTCAGACTCTTACTGACTAAAAACGCACCCTGTTCCTTCTAGTCTTCATACCGGGGCTCGAGAAGACCTTTTCTAATAAGCTCTTTTAGTGCTTGTACTAATTAAAAATCAGTTGTGTGTACTTAGAGTGGTATAAATGTGCGCGATAGGGATGTAATTATTGTGAGTGGAAGAAGTGTTAGTTTTCAAATCAATGTTAAAACAGCTCTTTGGAATATATATAATAATAATAATAAAAATCTTTATTTGGAACTAAAAAACACCTTTAACAATTTATTTATACACGATGATAACTGCAATAGTTTGAAACTGAGGCGCAGCTATCAACGCCCACCTCCAGAAACATAAGAATGTCAGTAGTTCCATAATTATCTTATACTATATAATATAAGTAAATTCTAACCTATAGTAGTGTGTGGTGTGTAGTGAGTATGTAGTGAAGATGTGGAGTGAAAGGGTGTGTAAGGGTGTATGTAAGTAGAGTGCATGTAGTATGATTTTGTGAATTTAAATTTCAATAATAATGATGATGGAATGTTAATTAGGTACATCGATGTTACATTATAAGTACAACAAGGATGCGTATGAGCATCGTAGTATATGTGACGTTGTCAGCTATGCACACGATTGTATAATCCCAGTGTCAATGTGTACTGTTTACGTGTGTACAGTTGAAGTTCTTTTACGGAAACCATAGTTATAACCATAGACTCACCCTTTAGTCTTTCAGTGTAATATTAAACAGTATAAAGACAACTTCTTAATAAATACTGTGATAGATTTTGAGTTATCAAACATGTTTGTGATATTATGTATATTTTTTCTTGCTGTACTATATTATGTTAAGTTTAGATATTCGCGTAATTTTCTGTATGCGTTTTCTAAAACTTTACCAACTGTTGGTGATCTCCCAATGTTAGGACATACCCATTGGTTTATTGGTGGACCTGAAAGTAAGTGACAGTGCATTTTATTTATTTATTTCCTGTAAAACAACCCTTCTTCTGGAGCAATCGGGTAAATATAGTGTTATTGTATACCAGTCTACATTAATTCATTAAACTCAAGCATTCGCTCTTTCATTGTCTTTCTATTGTCTATAATTACGGTATTCGAATGGTTAAAAAGCAACTAAAACACATACAAAGGGCTTATCGTATTCCCCGATATCTTTAACATATCATCTACTGCCGGTATTTTTAATGCAAACTGACTTTTAATTGAATTTATAAAGATAAAAAATAAATTGAGGTTCTTCGGGACAGAGGCCTCGGTGATCCGGGTACGTACTCAGGGAATGACCCTTAAAAGCAACCCGGGATGGCATGCAGTAATTTGATTTTAATATTACACTATAATACTTAGATAAATCTTAATAATAAAACGATAACTATAAGAATAAGGAATGTTATTTGGTGGCGCAAATATGTCACAAGAGGGTATAAAAATTTAGTGACGCCGCGCGTTCGATTGGGGTTTAATGAATTAAACTTTGTTTACCACTATTACTCCTGTATCATGGATGCGTTCACAAAACATGTAAACTCACTTATACAGAACAACGACGACATGGAACAACTATCTGCGGGCCACAAATATTTGTTCCATGCGGGAATGGAATCCAATGATGTCGGCTGCGGTATTTATTGAAGTGTACAATTATTTTCAGAAATTTTAAACAACATACGATCTTTGGTTCAAAAGATTGAAGAAATGGGGACAGTTAGTACTATCTGGATTGGACCTTCTCTTTACGTTGGTAAATAAGTTTTTACTTTTATAGAAATATGAAAATGCATTTTATTAGTGTAAGTACCTAAATGTTAACGATGCTTCATTCCATGTCAGATATCTGTTATGTTGCTTTATTGTGCACATTTACCAATGTAGTCTTTTTTAACCTAAAGGTTGACTGGTAGAGAACGCCTCGTTCCATTAGTTCGCCTGAGTATCACTACTGTACATAAATTTAAAATAAAAATATGAAAAGTTTAAAAATAATCGAAGATAAAATTCTAACGTCTAGTTCATCGTTTCCAGTATCGTTAGATCCGGATGATGTACAAAAGATCTTGGAGAACTGCCTCGAAAAGGATTACAGCTACAAGTTTCTTCGAGCTTGGCTGGGAAATGGACTTTTTGTTGCTCCAGGTACATTTTATTACCTTATAATTTTATCATCTCCTTGCTGATACCTAACTACTTCCGGATCGCAGTAACTCTTCAGGACAGTCCCACAGTCTTGGACCTCAGGATTGTCCGAAAAAGTTACCGTGGCCCTAGCTGCCTTTTCATTATCATTATCAGCTTTTTTAATGTTCCCACTACTGGGACTCAGGCCTTCTCTCTAGGAGAGGTATGATGATGAAGATGCCCTTTGCAAATGAAGAAACAAGGGTGGGGTTTAATGTTAGTAGTAGTTAGTAAAAGTCTGATTTTTGGTGATTTACCACAAAAAAATACCACCTTTTTCTCGGCCTTGTTCTTACCCATTTTTTTCCTTTCTCGTCCATTTGACAGATAGCAAGAAGAACCTCTCCATCCATCCACTTTATACTCGCAACTCTTTAAGTGGTTTGTTTATTATCTTGTTCATTAATATCATAATTATAAAGATACAAGCTTTTGACCGCAACTTCGCCCGCGTACATAAAATATAGACTATGTCACTCAGGAATAAAGCAGTTTTCTATCGGTGAAAGAATTTTAGCAATCGGACCAGTACTTCCAGAGATTACCTCGTACAAACAAATAAAGAAAAAAAAACTTTTACCCCTTTATTATATTCGTGTAGATTATTATGTAGTTAGCCCATATTGTTCCACTGCTGGGAAAAGGCTACTCCTATAAGGTTACTCCAGTTGTAGAATAGTTATTTTATTATTTGTATGCAGTAAGTTGCAATTATGTTCCGAGTGCAAAAGTAAATAATCGCTTAGATACTCCACAACATGCAGTTTCCTTGTAATTTAAGTTGTACAAAGTAACGTAACAGAAGATAAACAAGTCGTAAACGTGTTGATGTGGACGTTTCATAACGAAACTGTGTAGTATGTTATGGTCAATACTACAAATGATTATGTTCTTGAATATTTGAAGACCAACCTTAGAATCTATTATAGAATAAATGGATATTATAATATTTCCAGGACGCCAAGCGTTTAAAAAAATATAACCTTTACTGATATGAACTTGTAAAGAGAAAGGAATAGACGCACATCACTAAAAGAGTTACTACTCGTAGTATAAATGTGGGCGGATGGAGAGCTTCCTCTTGCTCTCCATCAAGCTGAAGAGGATATGATTTCTTTTTTGTAAATTTTTATTAGCTGTAACTCCACCTTGTAATTAATAAATAAATAACCACGTACCTCTCCCGTAGATTCTTCGTAGCTTGCTACGAACGCCACTTATACTTTCGTAGCGAGTGTAGTCTTTCCAGGGAAAATATGGCGTAGACAGATAATTCGTAGCTCTCGGGCTACACGAGTCCATACTGTAGCTGTGCTAAGATTGCTACGTATGTACGTCTGCAAACTCAGTTTAGTAGCAGGAAGCGCGGCAAGTGACAGACTATTCCCCCTTTCTTTGTTTCACCATCGAGGGAATTATATGTATGTGTTACAAAAATACATTGGACAATCATGCTAATTTGTATTTCCCCAATTGTTCATGTTTTTTCTAACTGATATACTGATAACCTTTGTGGAATGCGATTATCGAAGGCCTTTTTACGTGTACTAAGGTCTATTGACTAATAAATATTTTTTACATTTATAAAAATATAAATACGACTATAATGCGCTTCTTACACCCTAATGGTTGAAACTCATGCACCAGATCAAATCGTGGACCTTGTTATCCAATTATCGTCTCAAAGGTGAACCTGCGGACGTTTAGCTTATAGTAAATCCCGTGACATACGTCACTTGCGTTGCAAGAACTCCGTAGCTATCCCGTAACCCCTTCGTAGACTGCTACGAACGCTACGATTCTCTTCGTAGCACGCGTAGCCGATTGCTAGGAAAATAGGGAGCTCCGTAGCTCTCCCGTAGCCTATTGTAGCATTCGTCGTTCTCGTAGCCCTCTAAAGCATGCTACGATTGCTACGCCGAGCTCTCCTTCAATTCTTGAGACGATATTGACATAACACTTTTCTAGTAGAAAGTCCAGTTACTGATGTCCTCTGGTTGTAGGCTCTTGATGGAATACTATAACTACGTTCATCCTCGTAGGCGGCATTGTCGATTTCTTGTAAAAAGATTAACGTCATTCACCTGTCATCAGCCCTGAAAATCCTGGAATTATTGACATTACCCGGCTTAATTCTAGTGTAGCGGATTCTCATATTTCTCCCGTTGCGAGCTTCGAACACTACGGAGCACCCTTGAAGTCGTATGTTTACGGGATATTATAGGTTTTTTAGTGTCATTTAACAAGTAATTGGTATAATATTTCGTGTCAAAATTTAATAGCAAAATCAGTTACTGGAAATATTAGAAATTATACAAGGTGTAAGGAATAGCCCCCCGCAAACGTTAAAGGCTTGCTCAGTAGACGAAACTGAACAACCATCCACAAGATCTTTTTTTCAGGAAACGAAAAAAAAATCAGCCTCACTATACAAAATTATTAACTTGATTGGACAATTTGTATGGCAAAGCCGATTTTATTTTTCGTTCCTTGAAAAAAAAAAATATTTCCTCCGCAAACATTTTTTTTTGCTGTCACTTACACCTTGTATATTATAATATAAAATAATGTTTTTCGTTTTTCAGTTGATTTATGGAAGGCTCACAGGCGCTTGCTTCTGCCGATCTTCCACAACCGTAACGTAGAAGAATACATCGGAGTGTTCGGAGAACAAGGCAATGTTCTAGTGGACAGACTTCGCGAACAAGTCGGGAAGTCTCCTTTTGATGTTTACGCATATGTCACATCTTGCATGCTGGACATCGTTTTTGGTAAGATCTTGATTCTTTCCTCTATTTATTTGTATGATTTAATCGATCATTGAATCGTCTCGTGATTCGGGGCACATGCAAACAACATAAATTTGGCAGTATTTACAAGAAATTCTTGTGCTTGCACTGTGCACAGCCCAGTGAATGTTTACGAAATTAGTATAATTCTTGTATTTTCATCATAGAGACGGCAATGGGTAAGAAGATGGACGTCCAGCACAACCCCGACACGCCGTACCTGCGCGCGCGCAAGACGGTCATGTCCATCATTAGCATGCGCCTGTTCAAGGCGTGGCTGCAGCCCGACGCGCTCTTCAGTCTGACGTCACACGCCATCGCGCAGAGAGAGAGTATCGATGCCACGCACAAGTTCACCGATGAGGTACCTAAAAATTAATTGATTTTAAATGAAATTATTACCCAAGGCCTCTAGATGAATATTTCGGGTCTATTCAGACGGACCACAACAACACCACAATAAAAAAAAGAAATGGAGTGTACATTTCGGGGTTTTTTTTTCACACTGATCATATTTTATCATTGAATGCAACCGTGTGGGTAAATATCGACTACACAGATCTACTCAAATATTCACACAAAATTACATCCAAATTGTTCAAGCAGTTTAGGAGGAGATAGGCTCCTAACGTAGGTACAGACCTACAGAAGAATTATATATATAAAGATAGATTTGTATAGTACTTAGTTATTGCGTAATTAATATCTCATTATCTTGTTACAGGTCATACAGAACAAGATAGCCGACTTTGAGAAATTAAGTTACAGTGAAGGTATTTACAAATATTTGACCTACCAAAACCGAATTTGCTATTTTGTATCATTCATTATATAGATCCGTAATCCGTAGATCTAACAAAACTCCCATAATTTCGGTATGTCCGTCTGTTCGTCCAGCCACAGCTTAGAGAATGCTTGAGAGCTCTCTAGTACCCTTTGCTAGTGCCGAATGTTACTACTAGAAACCACTTAAGCAGTCTAGTACTTACTAGTAGTAGTTAAAGTTAAAAGCTATAATTTTGTATGGTGATAATTTTTTATTTCGCAAAAAAAAACGACATTAAGAGTTTTTTTTTATGGCAAGAGTGTATACTAGGCTAGGTTATAGGTATACTGTGTGGTAGTTGTGCTTAGCATAAATAATTGGTTCATATTTAAGTTTCTTATGCATTATTAAATGATAATATCCCTTTGCCGTTTTCAGATCGAAAAGATATTCTACAATTACTGTTGGAAAGGAAGTTAGCGTTCAGTAAGGTAGAGTTACGGGAACATATAGATTCCATCACCATCGCCGGTAACGACACCACGGCTCTTGTGATATCGTATGCGTTGCTGTTATTGGGGTGTCATGAAGATGCTCAGGATAAAGTATATAAAGAGTAAGTTTTCTTTATTTAATTTAATTGTGTGTGTGTGTATTTAAAATTCATCAAAATCGGTTTTGCCACTTAGGCGTGAAGACGTAACAAACAAACAAAGTCACTTTCGGTTTTGTAATAATAGTAAGAATACTATTCGGTCTCTCCTTTTGTACTTTTCAGGCTACAGATCATACTGGGGGACTCTCAAAGATCACCTACCAAAGAGGACTTGTCGAAAATGGACTACTTAGAAAGAGTAATCAAAGAGACGATGCGGCTATACACAGTGGTGCCGATCATTGGGCGCAAAACTGATAAAGAATTGAAGCTTTGTAAGTATTGACTAGGGAACTAAGCTATTTGCTTGGTTAATTAATTAGCAACTAGTTACGAGATTAAGAACAAATAGTCTAAAAAAAGTGTTAAGTTGCCAAACAACCGCAAATTGTTTGCCGTGCCTTTCTGTTTCATAATTTACTAATAAAAAAAATGCAAAAAAAATGCAAACAACGTCAGTTTAATTTAGGTCGTATAATAGATCACGTTTAGAGCTCGTGGTAGCACTACTGTGTTCCTTCAGTTGCCCTTTGCGAAAAATCCTTGCATTTAATTATACTAGATCTAAGCTTAAAAAAGTTACATACCTAAATTTTAAAATAACTAAAAGTATCTCTACATATTAAATTAATCGTCATTATCTAACCTTTGTCCCATGTTATTTGGGGTCGGTAGTATTATTGTGTCTTCACAAATAAAAATCTTTATATTATATTTCGATCTTATAGACGCCAGCTCTTCCCTAGATCATTTTCTTGGTAGATACTATTTATCAAAACTACTCAGTTTTTCTATTCATAAGTGACCTACATTTTTGAAGTGGAAAATCATCCAATACCTAACTCTTCTAGCTTTGGTAGGAAAGAGAGGGAGTGTCAGGCTTTTACTGAATAAAACCCACCCGTGTTCTTCCAGTTACCCTTTCCGTTCCAGGGTCGCGGTAACTCTTTCGAACTTTTCCACGACCCTGGTGAGCATCGACAAATACAATACACCACTAATTCTTTAGAAAAGGTCTTGTTATTATTGAAGTAGTCTCATTACGTAATATTCATAAATAGCAAAGTTATTATATCCCAAAATGTAACTCAAATGTATTGGAAAGTAGTTTATTTATTTGATCATTTTTATTTTAGCAACATTCACGATCCCGGCTGGCGTGGGATGTGCGGTCATACCAATGGTGATGCATCGCTCGAAGAGGCTGTGGGGTCCCGATGCCGACAGCTTCAACCCTGACAGGTTCCTGCCAGAAAACTGTTCGGCCAGACATCCCTGTGCTTACATACCTTTCAGTTATGGGACCAGGAACTGTATTGGTAATGCCATATTCATATTTATGATAAACTAGCTGTGCCCCCGCGGCTTCGCCCGCGTTTAGTTCCTCCTACTCTACCCTACACCCCTACTCTATCCTACCCTATCCTACTCTACCTTACTCTACCCTACTCTACCCTACACTACTCTATCCTATACTACCCTAATTTCTTTTTTACACAACAGAAATAAATTATCTCCTATTAACTATCCCTTTTATTACAGTTATGATTAGCAGTAGACTGCTCTTTCTGACGCGTCCGCTTAACTTCACGCGTAAAAGCATAGTAGACCATGTCGTATTTCTTTCCGTGCTCACTACTATCAATCATGGTTCTCCTATGCTATAGTAGGCAGAATCCTTTACTCAATATGATATACATACGTACACAGTTATGTTACGAAATTACGTATTCGAAATTTCCTGATCGGGTGGTCCCGGAAATTTTGCAACTTTACAACCTTATAAAGGCAAGGAGTTATTAATTGAGACTTTCCTCGTTGTATTTTTATAGTAAGATACATGGTCGTTCGTACATTTAGAGGTTTACTTTATCTTTACTGTGATCGGGTTTCCAGAGCACTACTGTAGATTGAAAGATTAAAAATAATTTTAAATACACTTGCGTAGAAAGTGACTCTTTTTGCACTTTACTTAGGTATATAACAGCCCTGATCGAAGCTGGCTTTCGATTTTCTTTACGACTTAGTAATGTGGCCAGACTTGGCAATGTGCCAGGCCCTTACCCGTATCCACGTTGATCGCCGAATGAGAATAAGGGCCTGGCCGCTATATTGGGTACCATGGTACGGCGTCGTTAATGTGAAACTGGCAGACATATGGTTCCAAGCCATGTTTAGTGGACACGGTGTTGCGTCCGTAAATAAAACCCATTAGTTGAAGACTAACCTCGAACTTTTTGAGGTAGTGGTATCGGGACATAGTATTGAATGCCTAGTGCGAGTTACACACGTTTATGACGTACGGCGATCCGATTGGCCTGCTCAAACTCTTAACCAATCAGAGAGTCAAATGCGTTACACTCAGAACACTGACACGCAGGTAACAGGTTGTCCAATTTGTGGCTGCGCCGTAATAATGTGGCCAGGCTCTATATCTTGAAGATAATCGAATTCTTCCGAGATGAAAAACTTCTCTTCTAGGTACAAGTCTCTGTAGTCTCAGTCTAATCTCATTATCTCATTTACAGGTCGTCACTTCGGAATGCTAGCAATGAAAAGCATCCTGGCCAATGTTTTAAGAAGTTACAAAGTATCATCAAAAGCATGTGACCAGCTCAAAATAGAAATACTTCTATTTCCAGTCCATGGACATCAAATTACTTTAGAAAAACGACTATACCAAATGTAAAATTATGAAGTGTATGTTTTATTCTTGTTTAAAAATCTCATCTGAAATAAATTAATACAATAATAAAGTTTAATTTTTTATTTAAGAAAATGGTATAGATATTTAAGAGAATAATCGGACTCCGGCTTATCGGAATATCGGAGTCTTTGTCTGAAATCTCGTATCTAGGATCACGAGACTTATGATCTGCAAACCACTTGCAAAACAATTTTTCATTAGGTATACTCTACATCGCTGGGCCTTGGTACAGGCCTTGGTCCGGAGCGAGGAGGAGTGGCAGACGGTCGCCTCCTTCCAAAGGAGGAGGCCAACCGCATAAGACAACGGCGCTCACATCGCCCCAGCCGCCACCGGGTTTTCGATCCCGATTTCCGGCCACCATTATCATCATCGGGTCATTTGCGGGCTTGCAGACGGCGAGCAGTGGGTAGCTCGCTGTCCGACCGTCCGGTAACTCCGGACCGAGCCCAAGTCGTCGACGGCGCGCAATGTTCCCGTGCGCCTCAAGTAGTTGTCGGCAACAGCAGGGGCCCAGCTGGGGCCAGGGTTAGCTCCGAAAGGTAGCTCAGCCGGTATGAAAGGCTAGAAGGACCGGGGTGGGATTTTTAGGCAGGAAGAATCTGACACTATCTCCCGCTCCGCCCAAGGGTGGCATTACATTTGGATGGTTTTTAACCACCAAAAAAAAGGTACGCTACATAATATAACAGTATCTATGTAGGTATGTAATATGCTTGTCTACTAAAGTAGAGTAAAGAGTTTGAGTAAAGGCTCCGACTTACGAGTGCGCGCATGCGTAAGCGGTAAGCCCTTCGGTCTAGATTCTAGTATCTAAACAACTGATAAAGTTTATTTGTATTTATTTTTGTATTTTTTTAATCATTAGAGAACCAATGGACCACTAAAGAACCTCTTGAATTAATGTGACAGTAAACACTGTGTACGTGGTACGTACCTAGTACTTAGCTATATAACTAATGTTCAATAGATAAAATTATGTTCAATGATTATTGAGTAGGACAGGTATCTACCCAATAATTATAGACTGGAGTAGAATGATTCTCATTGGTGACATCTACCCAATAATTATAGACTGGAGTAGAATGATTCTCATTGGTGAATTCTACCCAATAATTATAGACTGGAATAGAATGATTCTCATTGGTGACATCTACCTCCCTACGTTGGTATGCAATATCTCTGGGTACGAGACGAAAATCAAGTCGTCACATAGGTACAGGTACATATATAAAACAAGCAACTGTGGCAATTTGAGCAAGCGACTGTTTGTAGATTTGAATGCAAAACAGCTTATTAAAAATAAAGTAATGTTACCGTTTAATCTTTAATGTTCTTCGTACCGTAAACCTACTTTTTTTAAAGTGGTAACTCATCACATAACTTCTCCCGCTCTGGGTGCAGTGAAAGAGCGTGGCAGACTTACACTGATTAAAAACCGCCTGTATTCTTTCAGTTGCTCTTAGCGTTCCAGGGCCGAGGTAGCTCTTTCAAACCTTTCCACGGCCATGTTTACTACAGTCATCAACAGAAAATCAATAACCTACTAGAATAGATACAAAGACTTTCTCGGGGATTCATTCAGAGGCACACAACCAGCGAGTCTGATATAATATTGTTACACAAACCACGAGCGGGGGGCTCGTGGTTTGTTTTTATTGATGACTACCAATTAAAACTACTTTAATTTATTTTTTAAACAGGTATTTAAGGGAAATCCAGAAGTAGTTAGAATTCAGGAACTGGTTTATTATATCTATATATTAACTCTTCCTTCCCTGGATGAAAAGATAATCTTATTGACCAAAACCCACTTTACTTGGTTTCTTCAGTTGTATTTTGCGTTACAGAGCCACATCTCTTTCAAACAATCCCGTATCTATAAGCTCACGAGAAAAAAAACAAAGCATGTGGAAATCCGGTTCTACAAGAGTCTTGGCTTTTTTTTTCTGTCGACGGGGAAAATCATCATTGACGAAACCCGCTCTTGGGTGGAGCGGGAGACAGTGTCAGAGTCTTACTAACTAAAAACCCCGCGCCGTTCCTTCTAGCCTTCTTACCGGGGCTCTAGTTTCCTTTTGGATAACCCCGACCCCGGTAGGCTTCGACCCAGATGGGCCCCTCCTGAAGATTCTTGGCTTGTCCAAATCCGACTAACCATCTGGTGTTGCCTGTTTGAGATTTAATAAATTATTTAGTCGATTTTCTTCCAATTTAGTAACACTGTGGCGTCGTGCATGTCCCATCACTATCATTTAGCAACATGGCTGATTTGCTTGGCCTAGCATTCCAAATAGGTTATCGTTGTGTTCCAAGTTTTTCTGTTTGTATATAAAAGATTGTTTGGTGGTACTCATAAATAAATTTGTGTGTTGTGTAGTTGTGAAGAGAGGCGTATATGATGTTATAGTGTATTTTTTAAGTCTAAGGTAAGAATAACAACATGAATGATTGTCAGATTGGCCATTTTAGCAGTTTCTCAATGGCCGAAAATATAATGAACTTATTTCTTTGATTAGGTATCGAAGTAATAAACCATGGATTTCGGACACCCTCCACCGAATCTGGGGATGCCTCCTCCGGGTATGGGTATGGGCATGGGCATGGGACCACCTATGGGTCCGCCCGGTAGAAACAACATGCGCCATAATTTTAGGCCGTTCAACTACCAGATGCGGTTTCCACCTCAAGGGCCACTGAACATGACGCAAGATGATTTCGATGGTAAACGCCTACGTAAATCTGTTATGAGAAAAACTGTAGATTATAATGCTGCTATAATAAAAGCTTTAGAATGTCGCGTTTGGCAGAGGGACTGGCGGGACAGGCACGCGCTGCAGCCCGATGCTATGTATACTCCCGACTTGTTGCCGCCACCCTCATATCCCGATAATCCAATAAATGCCGTCACTACTCGATTTGTTAAAACTGCTACCAATAAAATGAGATGTCCAATATTTGCCGTGGCTTGGACTCCGGAAGGCCGTCGTTTAATTACCGGGGCTTCATCTGGGGAATTTACATTATGGAATGGATTGACATTTAATTTTGAAACAATTCTTCAAGCTCACGATTCTCCAGTAAGATCTATGGTTTGGTCCCATGGTGAAGGCTGGATGGTCACTGGAGATCATTCAGGATTTATAAAGTATTGGCAAAGTAATATGAACAATGTTAAGATGTACCAGGCTCACAAAGAAGCAGTTAGAGGTATTAGTTTTAGTCCTAGTGATTCTAAAATTGTGACATGTTCCGATGATGGTACATTGAGAATATTTGATTTCTATAGATGTCAAGAAGAAAGAATATTGAGAGGTCACGGTGCTGATGTAAAATGTGTCCAATGGCATCCCACTAAAGCTCTCATTGTGTCAGGAAGCAAAGACAATCAGCAACCTATAAAGTTGTGGGATCCTAAGTCTGGAACTGCCTTGTCTACTCTCCATGCTCATAAGTCTACTGTGATGGATCTGAAATGGAATGATAATGGTAATTGGCTGATTACTGCCTCCCGTGACCATTTACTCAAATTATTTGATATTCGTAAGTTAGGCACAGAGTTACAAATATTTAGAGGTCACAAAAAAGAAGCCTCTAGTGTAGTTTGGCATCCCACTCATGAAGGATTGTTTTGTTCTGGTGGTTCTGATGGAGCCATCTTATTTTGGAATGTTGGCACTGATAAGGAGGTTGGTTGTATAGAAGGAGCTCATGAATCTATAGTCTGGACAATGGCTTGGCATCCTCTTGGTCACATATTATGTTCAGGTTCTAATGACCATACATCAAAGTTTTGGACTCGGAACCGTCCTGGAGACCTTATGCGAGATAAGTATAACCTCAATACTCTGCCACCAGGTGTTCAGGATGATCATGACTTGGAAGAACCAGCAATTATACCTGGTATGGGTCCTGAAGATAAAGTGGAAATATTTTCTTCAGATACTGACAAAGTTATTCCAGGTTTGGATTTGGACACTACATTAATTCCAATGGACTTTGAGAAAAAAGTTAAAAAGGTACCATACAGCAAGCCTATTCCTAGAAATTTCCAAGCCCAGTGGAACCATGGACCAAGTACTGATGAGACTGCTACTGAAGCTTTGACTCAAGCTCTGGTTGAATCTGTACCAGGGGCTATTCCTCTTCAACAAATAACACCATCAGCAATATTCATTTATGGTAAACTAATTGGGGTAGAACCTGGGTCAAAATTAGAGAAAGCTATATCAGATGGACCTCTGGCACTGAAAAAATACATAGCAGCAGGTGAAATAGAAGAGTTACATGATGTTATGCCTCACCTTGAAGATGATGCAGATGAAGACAATTTCCAACCATTTGAATATCCTGACCCTGAGAATGATAATGATAATATGGATGATGAAAATAATGAACAGGAGAATTATGAAAATTATGATCAAGATAATGATTATTATGATGATAACAATATGGATGTTAATGATCAGAATAGTCAAGATGATGAACAAGGTTTTAACAATGGGTCTGATATGAATAATATGGGTTCCATGAATAACATACCACCCCCTCCCATTGGTAATATGATGCGCCCACCCATCGGCCCAATGGGTTCCAGGCCTCCTATGGGCCCAATGCATTCTATGGGTCCAATGCACATGCCTCCACCACATATGATGGGTAATATGCCACCTATGGGCAGCATGCCACCCATTGGTAATATACCACCACGTCCACCTTTTCCTGATAATGGATACAATAAACCTCGTTTTGATTCCGGGTATGATAATCAACAATACTCACAGAATGATGAGGATTACAATGAAGAAGATTCCTCATATGATCAAAATTATGATGAAGAAAACTATAACAACGAGGACAATAATGGAGATGATGGATACAATAACAATAACATGAGAAACCCGAGATGGGACGGTGGCTATAGAGGTCGCGGGCAAGGGCGTGGCAGAGGTCGTGGTATGAACGGGCATGGAGGGCGGAACAACTGGAGAGGTAACTCGGGCTCGCGCGGCACCTCGCGAGGGCGTCGGGGCGGCGGGGCCAACAGGAGCTTCCGAAGAGGCGGGAAGTCTGTCTCTAACTAGCACGCCGCCTTCATCTTACTCTTTATGATTATCATAAATAGACTTTATAATGAATTTCTTTACGTTACAATCGAGAGTTCGAGACGTGTTTCGAAAGTGTTAAGACAATACAGTGATGTTGATGCAAAAGGTTGTACATAATTTTTATTTACGCCTTGTATTTTATTTTCGTAAGCTAAACACATAATAAAATTTATATTATGTCACAAAATGTAAGATTTCTGTACAGGTGTGTTTTCTCCTAAACTGCAGCAAATTGGTAAGTTAATCAGTTTCATTGTTAGTTAATGACGTTGTTCAAAACCACTTACATGTTTTTTGTTATGACATCAGGTAATTTTTTGGTCAAGAATCACCTCCAGTGTGGAGTGGTGTGCTGAAGCAGGTCGTACAAACTTGCACCGTACGTCTGGCTGATATTCACCGGGAGATCATCTCAACACCTTCATCATTCTTATAGTAAGAGCCTGGTATTTTTTGAATTTGTTTTGTCAATAATAAAGAATCACCAATAAAGTTTTACCCGATTTCCAATTGTAATAAGAATATTTTGATATACTTGGGGTTGAAATAAATGATGAATAAATATATTTATAACACCCTTTCCAAGGGCCATCCTGTCCTTTTTGTGCCTGTCAGTACATTTTTGTAATAATTATTGTTATTGTTAGTTTTTTTAAACCCTTTCTTTTATTTTTATTGGTTTTTTTTAAAGCCTCTACTTTATTTAGCCATGACGAATTATTTAATTAGGAAAGTACACTGGCAAAATAGGTATTTTTATTGGTCTCTCGTTATAGATATTTTATTTTGAGTCTTATTATCTTAAAAAAACTAGAAATTATTAAAGCAAAATATAAGTTCTTTCTATATTTTGAGTGTCTACACATACTTCGCTCATGCAATATTAGTGCCTAAATTCTTGCCGTACTATTTTCGATAGTTGCCATTTTTACTAGAACAATTCAGATCTTAGCTGGATTACTAAAAGAAAGTTTAGAAAACTTTGTAGTTTTATCTCCAAAATATACCTTTTTTTTTTTGGCCTGCAATAGATTTCCTTTTAGTATAGCAGTAATATCTAATTTTGTTTCTTTGCTGAATTTATTTGAAACTTTAGTATCAAGTTCAAATAACAAAAATCAAATATACAAAACTTATAACTAACCCAAAACCCTTTGTACCTAATCAAACACGTCTAGTACTGATGTACCAAACTAATCATTTTAATTACATTAAATACAATGTATTGTCTGCTGTGCCTCCAAATCACTGTAATATATTCTAATAAATATTTGTTCGAAAAATAATGAACTGCTAACTTGTATAGGGACCACCGACGCAGGAAATGTTTATAGGTCGTAAAATATTTTATTACAATGTACTGACTCACTGGCCACCACCAGACATCCTTTCCCTTGGATAATCGTCGGACTTGGGTTATTAGTTATATTTCAACTAAGTAACCATAGGTATTTGAATGAAAACAACAATGTTCAATGAATAAAATTTTGAAATTTTAAAGGGTTTCATTTGATACCATCGACAACCTACATTAATAAAGAATTGTTGAGAAATGAAATGTAGTTTTAATTTTTTTTTTACTATTTTGCCCTGCAATTATTTTTAGTCACAGATAGTCAAAATTAGTTTGTTTGTTCCAGATGACCCCATGGCGATGGTTGAGTTGGCTGTTATTGATACTAGCATGTCGGGCGAGTCACGATGCAGGTGGCCACAAAAACTCTATAACAGATATGACCGACAATGCTACAGAACGCCTTGAGATAATAAATGGCACGCCAAATTATAGACTGATTAAGCCAGACAAAGGTACACAATGGTTCCCGGAGCCACAGATCAAGCTGGATAGCTGCGTGCGGCGAGCGCGGTGTGAGCCTCTCAACAGAACGAGCTGCTTGGGGACCAAGCTACCCTACGCTAACACGAGTGTGCACCTTACGTTTCATGACAATCAGTATCAAATCCAGGCACAGCTGGAACTCTACAGAGAACTGATAAACGTGCCAAACTGCTGGGCCGTTATACAGCCTTTGCTTTGCTCTACTTTTATGCCGAAGTGCGATCAAGTTCTAGGCAATGATATGGTTTATTTACCCTCTTATGAAATGTGCAAGATTACGATGGAGCCATGTTCCATACTGTATAATACCTCATATTTTCCGTCCTTTTTGAAATGCAATGCTACATTGTTTCCTTCGAGATGCGAGAATGCAGTCAGGGAGTTGAAGTTTAACACTAGTGGGAAATGTTTGCCGCCTCTTATACATACGGATAAACCTCTGCATTTTTATGAAGGTGGGTTGTTTGACGTCATTTGAATTTGGTACTACTGGCATGATTCTTGATGTGGGACTAACATTTTGATTCTCGTGTCCAGGTATTTCAGGGTGTGGTCTTCCGTGCCGCGACCCGTTGTACACCGAAGACGAGCACCAGCAGATCCACCGGCTGGTGGCGTGGGGCGCGGGCGTGTGCCTGGCCCTCAACCTGCTGACTGTTGCCACGTTTCTTATCGACTGGCGCAGCGCTAACAAGTACCCAGCGCTCGTCATCTTCTATATCAACGTTTGCTTCGCTGTTGCTTCTATGGGGTAAGTTTGATTATTCCTAACATGGTAATTTAATACGCACTTCACATATTAATTTGTTACTTGTGGATAAAACGTAATAGCAACGATAGATAGGCAGACAGCTGGTAGTTAATAACATATCTTTACATATTGCAAAACAAGCCCCCCTACCGCGTCTGGCTGTATTTGTCCGTGCGCAATAAACTCAAAAACTACTGAACGGGTCCTCATTCGGTTTTCACTGTTTATTAGACAGTGAAAAAATTTTTTTTTTCAATTGAAAGAAAAGTTTCGGAATTAAAGTGGATGGTTAGAATAAAGTTATTCTGAGATGGGTACCGGGTCATTCTGGAATTACTGGCAATGAAAAAGCCGACGAACTTGCAAGGACTGGGGCTCAGGGTCATCAGATAGGACCAGAACCTTTCTGTGGTATCTCAAAGAACCAGGCCATGCAGACCCTTAAGGGCAACCTATTTGGCGATTCAAAAAAGCACTGGTTGTTACAACCAGGACTGCTACACGCCAAATCTCTTATAGAAGGCTACTCACAAAAACGAACTGCCGAGCTTCTTGAGCTTAGCAGGACGAACATCTGTGCGATAGCCCGCGCCTTAACCGGCCACTGCAAATTAAACAGGCACCTTTTTCACATGAAACTGAGTGACACTGATGTTTGCAGGTACTGTAATCAGGAGAGGGAGACGCCTAAGCACCTGTTGTGTGAATGTGGGCCCCTTATCCACAAACGGAGTATCCATCTGGGTCGACACATTATTCGCCCGGAGGAGATTAAAACTCTCAAAGCTAGGAGTATTCTAGACTTCCTGGAAGCCTCCCGGCTAAAAGAGTTACTCTAACAAGGTGGCGAGTCACAATAGATCTTTTAGGTCGCAGTGACTACATCTCCTACACTATGGGAGATGCATAGCCCCTTTTCTTCAAAAATAATAATAATAGGGTTAACAATAACACTTATTACATTTATTTGGCACCTCAATGTGACCTTTTTAGTGTTCCGTTTTCATGTCCTCTGGCAACATTTAAACAAAACGGCAAAATTTTTTGTGAAACAATAGTTTCAAAACAACATTTTATCAAGGCTGATCACTTTATTTGAACAAGTGACAATAAGTTATGATGTACCTACTTTTATGTTATCTCATTGTTATATTATAATATTAGATATTACGCTCTAGGTTGAATGGGATGAATACAAACAGCTTTCAAAACATTACAAAGGACCTGCCATAACTAGTGCATATTTGGTTTGCAATTAATAATAAAAAGACACTGGAACAATGCTGACGACCTGACAAATCATCGAATCAAAAGTACTGTCGTAATGTGGCGCCAAAACCCTATTTGTTTTGCTACTTATATTTACTTGCTAAATTCTGAACAGACATAGTTTAGTAATTTAGACTAAAATATTGAAGTAATAGTTAACTTAAATCCTGTGAATTATGCTAAAAAATTGCAAAAACGTGATGGTATTAACTAAACTAAAAGTAGTCATCATTCTCCCTTCATCCCAATTTTCTTGGGCCAGGCGCGTAGGCGCTACATTTATTTATTTTTCTTTATACATTATTCGTAAGCTATAATCTTAACATTCACTCACTTTCTAGCTCTAGAAATGATTTATAACTCAACGTTCAAACTCAAAGGTCACGCGAATTCAACACGAGGCGGCAGCGGCTCTGTGTGCGCTTGAAGTCGTCGTATCAGCCACAATTTATAAAATAAGCTAACGGACCGCAAGAGATTGCGCGAAAATATGAAAACCAACTGTTCGCGACGCTTAGCTCCGATTCACCTACGTAGGACACCACATAACTGGTATGATATTGTTGCAGATGGCTCATTCAGTTCGGCGTGGGATCTAGAGATGACATCGTGTGTTCTAAGGACGGCACCAGGCGGCAGGGCGAACCTTCTGCAGAAGAGAATTTATCCTGCGTCGTCGTCTTCGTATTGGTAATAATTCTTATCATACAGTGTACAATCTCATTCCGGCAGCAGTCTTATGTACCATCGGGGTAATTTCTGCCTGATCACTTAAAAAATTTGCTTGAATCCTGCGGCGCGGCGTCAAACCAAACCCTTTGAAGTTTTCGACTCGAGTGCAAGCAAAAATGAACTTAGCGTGGAAGTGTCTTTGATGTTACATAGTAAGAGATGATCATATTGGCATAAACATGCTGCTCATAAAAAAATCTTTTTAGAAAACTAGTTATTACCAGATTATGAGGTAAACATGAAATGAGTACTAGTGTTTCTTTGTTCTCAGGTATATTATTTCATGATGGCAGCTTGCGTCTGGTTCGTTATCTTTACATATGCATGGCATATGAGTTTCCGGGCTTTAGGTAAGTTGAAAATTTTTGATTAACATTTAGTTAGCGCTTTGCATTTTTCTACTGAACTGAACATGGGCAATGACAATTACACTTATGATATTATAAAGAGGTATGTAGCGACATCTATGACGCCACATAAGAACTACGAAGAAAACACGAAATCCTGCATCGCGCAATCAGAGTTCTCCGCGCGATTTGAACATATACGACAGCCCGACATCAACTATCGGGCAGTCGCCCACCAGACTATAACACCCTGTCTGGTCGGAGGATCCTCCCTTTTCAACGGAGGTATGTGGGGCTTTACTCTCTGTTCCGCATACCCTCCAAACTGGTGACCCTCGACAAAGAACGTCAGCGCAGCCTTCGTGCAGCTACTACTTCGTGACGTCATCATCACTTCCTCACGCTTTCGAGCAACGAGCCATACAGCCAGCACCCACGGCTAAGGGTATCCTGACCACCAATATGCCTACCTGGGCATTCCTGGTCATCACCTCAGCCGCATCAGCGACCTTGGCTTAGCACACCGCACCTTCGGCCAGTAATATGAAGAGCCATGAAGAACCTCTCCTGGTCGACGCCAGCAATCAAGCCCAACGTCGCACAAGCACTGCTTCGACTCACTGGAGCTAGCAGCACTACTCCGACTCACTGGAGCCTGCAGCATCTTCCCGACTCACTGGGACAGCACCACCCCGACTCACTGGGGCATCATCCCGACTCACTGGTACATCATCACCCCGACTCACTGGGACATTATCCCGACTCACTGGGATAGCAACACCCCGACTCACTGGGGCATCACCGCAGACAGTTCCGACTCACCGAGAACTATGCGGCATCGGTTCCGACTCACTGGACCCAACCTACCGCTGGCCTGGCACACATCAAGAAGCATCAAGAATCATCGATCTCCGATCTCTGGAGGGGAGTGATGTAGCGACATCTATGACGCTACATAAGAACTACGAAGAAAACACGAAATCCTGCATCGCGCAATCAGAGTTCTCCGCGCGATTTGAACATATACGACAGCCCGATATCAACTATCGGGCAGTCGCCCACCAGACTATAACACCCTGTCTGGTCGGAGGATCCTCCCTTTTCAACGGAGGTATGTGGGGCTTTACTCTCTGTTCCGCATACCCTCCAAAGGTAGTTTGTTAATCTCTGTAAGTACTGGTCCAATTCCTAAAATTTTTTCACCAGTAGAAAGCTGCTATATTCCTGAGTGAGATAGGCTATATTCCTGAGTGAGATAGTCTATATTTTATGTAGGCGGGCGAGGCCGCAGGCTAGTGATGCATAAATAGACATCAAAATGCTCCTAGAGTGCATGAGTGATAGCTCGGCTACATGCAATCTTTTTCAGTTAATGCAAATGTTGAGATGGAAGTGTGGTGCAATATTAGAGGAAGTTTAAAATTGGTGCCAGTGACTGAAAAGTTGAAAAGGAATCCTTTGTATGGTCGTGTGAAAAGGAGGGATGAAACGCATGTTATTTAAGGAGTTCTGAGTATATGTGTGGATGGATGGAGAGGTATAGGCAGGCCAAAGATAAAAATATGTAGTGAAGTGGTAGCGTGACAGTTGGCAGAACAAAATAGAAGAACAAAACGTGGACCTCAAATAACAAGGTCAAGGGCAGGAAGATGATGGTAACATTCGCTATTATTCCAAAGTTTATGAAAGCATTAACTCTACAGATAAAGAAAGCACTACTACAAAATACAAACATAGCTACTAAAACAATTCTGTACTTCTAGGCAAAATTCAAGATCGCATAGACAAGAAAGCAGCATACTTCCACCTGGTCGCGTGGTCGCTGCCACTCATCCTGACGATAGCGACGATGGCGTTCGGTGAGGTGGACGGTAGCAGTGTGACCGGCATCTGCTTCGTGGGCTACGTCAACCACCCCATGCGGGCGGCGCTGTTACTGGCGCCGCTGTCGGTGGTATTGGCGCTGGGAGGCTACTTCTTACTGAGAGGTTGGTGAAACTATTTTGTTTTTGCATTCACCTATTGGTATGAGACACACCGATTTCGAATCTAAATAAAAATAATTATGCTGTTTATTGGCTAAGAATAGTGGTCATTTTATTCTGGTGTCAAAACATTGTTTGCGTAAATACATCACGCTATTTAAAACTTGCGAGTGATAGAGTTGTTATTAGATCATTAAAATCTATATTAATAAAAGTGCTGAAGTGAAAGCTAGTTACAATTAAACTGTTTTCAGCTGTCAATTCTTACTATAAACTACTGAGCGTCGGCTGGCAGCTAATTAAATAGTACATTGTTACACTAGGGGTGAAAGTTACTTATTTCGTCCCGAGAACGAGTTGGCGGCCGAGCGTAGCGAGGTCGCTAATTCGAGGGACTAAATAAGTAACTTAGACCCCGAGGTAAGCATTGTGCTTTTCATTACGAATATAAGAAGATAGACCTAGTTTTTTTTTAAATAGTTTGATAGCTGTTAGTTGAAAGTAAAACTCCCTAGGGATGAAAAGTGTGATACTTTTCAGCCCGCTCCTCAGGCAACTTCAGACCTACTTTCAGAGTATGAGTAATGAAAAATAATATTGCTACAATCCCGCAGACTTAAGTTCCACGAGGCGAAGTCTGCTGCGCAGTTTTAAAACCGTTGTGTACTCTCTCAGGTGTATTCTCCCTAATCGCGGTCCGCGTGTCAAGCAAGGACGTGATATCCCCGCGCGCCGCCAACAAGATCCGGCAGACCATCACACGGTGCTCGCTCACCGCCGCACTCGTCGCGGTCTTCATCTGCGTCACCTTCGCCTGCCATATCTACGAGTTCAGAAACGCAGATCTATGGAAGGAGTCTTTTAAGAAGAATATTATGTAAGTTACCATAATATTAGATTACCAACAAATTATCACATGACTTTGTTCCCTGAAAGATGGCCATAGAAAGGTGGCCCATATTACATCAATTTCTACAGTTGGTAGGAAGGAATTGGCGCCCAAAATCAACATTTTTCTATAGATTTTTAGGGTTCCAAAGTCTTATTGAACGACGTATTACTCGGACTAGTTAGAAAGCAGAATCTTGGGCATTGTGCTGATCTGGTTATTTCTTTTCATTCTTAGACTGTAAAATGCGCCACTTTGGTTTTGATGTGCAAGTACCGTGTGACACAACAACACTATTAACTTGGTCTATCGATGTCATGTTAAAATGAGTATATTTGTGGTGTACAGCTGTCGCCTGGAAGCTCTAAAAGAGTCTGAGAAGGAGTGTTCCCCGGGCGTGCGTCCGTCGGTGTCGGTGCTGCAGCTGCGGCTGCTGTGCTGCTTCGCGGCCGGCGCGCTCATGGCCTCGTGGACGTGGACGCCCGCCGCCGCCGCCGCCTGGAGGCGCTACTTGGCAAGGTGGCCTACAAATATATTGACTACTGATTACTTTCACGACAAGGATCTTAAACATATTTTGCGTGTTTCTGCTCAGCTACGAAACAGCTACGTTATCTAGTTGAAATTGACACGATGCGTGTTATTTAAAGCCAATTTTCAAAACAATTTTTTTTTAAATTACTCTTTTTTTTTTAATTATTAACTCGTGTTGCTTCTTAGGAAATCTAGTTGCCTAAGAAACATCGGCCTCATCTAGTTTAAATTGAAAATAAATATAATTTTTCTTTGTTTAAGCTGAGCATTTTCTACCAACTTATAGGTTTTAATCTACTTAGCTAATACTCTGAAAGACATAATTTTAATTGTGTTATACCATTATTACAGGAAATGCGGTTGTTCTGTGGAAGCGGAAGTAACACGTCGCGCTCGCAAGCACGAACTTATCGCGCGCGCCTACCGCCGCCGCGGGGAGTTCGCGGCGCGCGGCCGGCTCTCCATCTCGCTCGGGGGCTCGCGGCAGGACCCCGTGGGGCTCTGCATTGACCCCACCGAGCCCGCTGACTACCCGGACGATGCCAAGCATGAAAGGTGACAGTAGCCTCAGTAAATACCTTTATTTCATTTTAATTTCTTGTAAATACTGTATTGAGTAAATGAACATATTAAAGGAACTTTATTAATGCTTATTTCCTCGTGAGTCAGCTCAATCAACTCAACCTGCCGCAGTCCAATGTTGGACATAATTCCCTACCAAGTTGCATCACAATACCGGCCTCCGCATCTAGCCTATCTTAGGTACTTCTCTTGTTATTTTGGTCAAGCCAGTGGATAGTGAACGTGTGACAATAAAGACAAATAAAAGATAATAATTTCAGCGGCGAGCTGTCGTCGTCGTGGGCGGCGACGCTGCCGCGCTTCGTGCGGCGCCGCGACGCGCTGGTGCTGCCGCCGCACACGCACGCGTCGCTGAGCTCGACGCCGGACCGCCGCAACTCGCAGGACTCGCAGATCAGCATCAGCTTGCGCCACGTGTCGGTGGAGTCGCGCCGCAACTCGCTGGACAGCCAGCTGTCCGTCAAGATCGCGGAGATGAAGACCAAGGTGGGGCGGCGCCGCGCCAAGCACAGCAAGGCCAAGCGGAAGGCACGCGCGGCGACGGCGCGCAAGGAGAGCACGCCGTCCATCGAGAGCCAGATCAGCCGCTACTGGCTGCAGGCCGTCGCCGCCAGCAACGACCCGGCCCGCGAAGAGGTCAAGTTCAGCTTCGACTGATACGAGCCATATCCTGATATATATCCAAACTCATGCATAGCACTATGGAAACATTGATACTTATGACGCAAAGTATCTGTTCATTGTTTACTTATAATAATTTACACTAATTAGATGTAAGAATAAAAGTTCAAATTAGAATCTCATATGCCCAAAGGACTGCTAACTGTAAAACGAAGTATAGTGAAAGAAGCAAAGTTGGCCCTTTATTATTTTATTCAAAGGGTTTGTATTTTATTGGGCAAACTAATTTGTGGTTTATCATTGAAGATAAGGAAACAAAGACTGATCAGAATCTCTAAGGAGTAATGTTTTATATTTCTCCTACAGTTAACAATATCCATGACAATGCATTTTTGTGATATCCATGACCTCGACAGTACACGTGCCATAAAAATAGCTCTTCGATATATTTAATTGGAATCGACTGAAATAGTTGTAGCATGTAAGAATCAAGTTTCTTATCATACGTCTATTGTAATATAATATGAAATGAAGCAATGTTGAAAAGTTAATAGTTAAATTTTTTACGAATATTAATTGAGCAATAAGAATGTGTTGCTTGTCCATAGAACTTGTGTACAAGATATGGTTGTGATACCAGTTTTTATTGTGAGGCTATATTTTGAAGATGTGGACAATTACATCGCCACTTATTTTTTACTATGTATCTCGTATTAAATGTTGATCTGCGAAAATAATGCACCTGGCAGCTACAATAAGACTCATGTTTGTGTAAGACATTGTATTTTTATTTTACTAAGTCTGCGCTAGCTTTAAATTTTGATATTAATTTTGTATAAGTTTTTCTACCAATAATTTACCTACTTATAAACTTAATTGTACAATAAATGAAACATTTTTTGATAAACAAGTGTTTTGTTTCCGGTTTCGTAAGGATTCCAATAATATACCCAAACATTCCTCATTTATTGCATTTCTTATTACTGTAAATGGAGGCAAAATCCGTTGGAGTGGTTCAGTAGTAGAAGAGCAGGCTCATAGCGACTGGTTTTGAATGATGGTATTTAGAAGCAAAGCTTAGCCCGTGTGAATATCGAAAATGGTTGCAAAGGAATATAATCTCCAAATAAAAAAAAAACTTTCAGATTTCCCTTTCCGTATTCAAATTAGAGACAGTCATGAAAATTACGCTTTTGTAGCAGCGCTCGGCGCCTCTGCGCTACCAAGCAAAACCTTACTGATTGAAACCCACTCCTATTTTCCTTCTTTGCCTTTGTTCTAGGGCCACAGGATTCTCTTTCGCACAACCCATAATATGACCCCAGTAGGCTTCGATCTCTCTGGGCCCCTACGGTTTTGCTGACATCTTGAGGCGCTCATGTACGCGCCGTTGACAACTCGGGCTCGGTCTGGAAGGCGAGCTGCCCATTGCTCGCCGTTCGCAAGCTCACGCCCACGGGGCTGGGAATCGGGGTCGGGATACTGGCGGCGGGGGCGTGAGGGCCGTTCTTTCATGCGTGAGGCTGCCTTTTTGCTTAGTAGAAGGAAGCGTTCACCTACCGTTCCTCCTTGCTCCGGACCACGTCTTGTACCAGGGCCCGGCACGAGAGGTCGTTGGCACGCTTCGACAACCACTTGTTAGCATATTCGAGTATTTGGATAACCCTTAGTAATCATAAAAGATGTGTGAAGACGGAAATTAAAACAATGTACTAATTATCCATTTACCATTTAATTGAGAACCAAAGCAAGCAACTTAATGTCCCAGAAATACTTTTATTACCTTGTAATGAATGTCATGTATTTTATTTACTAGTGATAAAATCTATAGTAAATTAAAATATAAGTAAATCAAATCTACAATACCTATTGTACAAGATTTGTATAACTATTGGACGTTAACAATGCTATTAACAATAGCTTATTATCACTGCATCCGTATTCTTAAATTATAGAGGCAAGATAAAATGCAACAATAATTAATTTGCATATATTTGCTCCATGTAAAAGAAAAATAGCGTATAACAAAATATTATGCTAAAACACCCCATTCGATATTTTAATACTCAAAGAAATACTTTAATTTTTTATATAATTAGTCGCTTTTTATCTCTCCAATTTGATATTAACAGAAAAAACATGCTTAAAGTACATGTTTTTGAAAATTCCAAACTGAAAAGAGTCGATGTGATAGAGTATTAAAAAGTAAGTAAATTATCGAATGGAAACAAGAAGTACCTATCCACAGTAAAGGTGAACAGATTTATTATGCATTGTCATCACTATAAGGTACATTTTAATCACAGATGCAACATTACGGGTGGCAAGAATAAATTGATTAAATTCTAAATCACTTTTAAATTGGTCGAAATTTAAGTAAATCCAAATAACCATTGAAGATAAATTTTATGCAATCTAAGGCTGCCATCAGACGGACTGCATCGCAGCAACTACCGCATGCAGTCCATATATTCAACTTCATGCTGTTTGATCTGACTTTGCGCAGTTGGCGCCACGCATAAGCCCAGCTAAGCTCCTGGGCTGTATGATTTGATCTTTAAGTGCCTCAAAATAAAGTTAACAATGTCAATGTGCGTTTGCTCTTTGATTAACTACACACAGACTGTATTCGGTTAGCGATGGACAGCGTACGCCGACACTACACGACTGTAGCCGATCGAGTAAGTAAGTTGAAGGCACGACTGTATGCAGTTGATATTGACTACACTCGACTGCGGCCGACCACGTGCAGTTGATATCATGACTGTACGAATTCGAACGTATAACTGCATGCAGTTAAATATACCGAACGCGCGCGGTCGTTGCGATACAGTCCGTTTGTTGTCGGCCTAATGGATGGATTTATGTTACACTAAAATGAGGATGGATCTTTTATAATATTTTCTTATTTAACCTTTTAACCGCCTAAGTCGGATATATCCGACAAACTTTCTCGCGATCATTCTGCCAGAGTCGCACATCTACAACCAAATACTTCATCTCGTCAGCTCTTCTGTCACCTATCAGGATTGAAAAGCCAAACGAGATAGAGTACCCAGTCGCAAACACACGACCCTGGCGAATAGTATGCAATGCAACCAATCAGAAGAAAGCGGTTAAAGTGTTGAATAATAATGTGCGTCTGTTCCACTATATATTCTAATGTCGAGAAGGAACAGACAGCCACAATTACTTAGAATAATATAAATTATAGCTATTGTGCAACAGTAAGTAGGCAGAAATTATTGTCGTCTTTAAAATTTATCATCAAAGTTATTTTGCATTTTATTCATTTCCATTTAGTGATGAGAATCTTCGGCAAGATATGTTTTAAGAATTTGATCTACTTAAGTTACCTAGATTTTTAGTCTACATAGACTAAAAATCACATTTTATCTCTCAGCAGTCTTTAGTTTGGAAATGAAGTAGATGTTAAATGTTGACAGACCTTTGTTGATAATTTAAATAATTATTTTTTCTAATTAATTGTAATTTCATCATAGCCATTCTAAATCATATAAAAATGCTGACCAGCATGCAAAGTAAAAAGATAGGAAAACAACACCAAGGAACATAATAACTTGAAGTATATAATAACACTTATTCTAAAGCAGCACGGAATGTAACATTTGCCACTATTATGCTTATGTTTAAAGTCAAAATTGCACGATTTTATTACAGAAAAACTCGATCTTTGGTGCTTACAAACTAAATATTAAAAAAAATCACAATCTACAAAATAAATTCGGTTTAAAACCTAGCAAATAAAAATGTAAGTACAACAAAAAAAAAAAAAATAACAAATGTTAAAATAAAACACAAAACATAAAACTTATGATTATGTGCAAACATATATCGTTTAGACGCGACTTATTGAGTAATGTGCACACAACTAGGTACTATATTGTAACCTAAATGAGCTGCCTTTCGTCCCAGACGACAAATAATAAAATAAGACCTATCTAAATAGTAACAAAATTATCTAGTAATAATGTCATATCACACGATCACAGCAGTCTTTCCTACGTTGTCCTCGCCTTGCGTATGTTTTTCTTTTCTGCGTCAGTGAAGCCGAGAATGTTTTCGATGGCGTTGAGGTGGCCCTGATGGTTCTCGGGATCAGTAAGGAAGTAATAGATGGCCGATTTTAGGAATTGCAATGTCACTTCAGGATCTACGTTTGTCTTGTTACCCTTCTGCGACTCGACAATGCGACGGTACATTGCCTGTAATCAATACAATACTGTGAGTTTCCTTATATTGATGAAGTTTATATGGGCATGCATTCTATCTACTAATGAGGGTTTTCTATAATAATGTTCACCAGGTAGCAGCACTGTGTCGTCAGGTCCAGGCAACTGTCAAAACGCTTATGTTAATGACATTAATTAAATTGATGTCAACAACGCGTCGGTCGTTGTATATTTATGTCGTGGCCAGATCATAGCAAATGATCTGGCCAGTTTTACTTGGCCATATCATAAGGCCAAGTAAAACTGGACAGATCATTGGCCTACTTTCTTTAGACCTTTATTATCATACAACTCCTACATCAATGATATGTCCAAACGAGGATTGACATATCATCAAACGTAATGTTCTGGCCAGTTTTAGTTGGACATATCGTGAAGTGATCAATTCAAAATCTGGCCATGACATATAAATTTTTAAAAGTAGAAGACTTTCCGGCCGCGTGGCGCCAACAGGTGATGTGAATTTTACTAAAAACCCTCATTGTTAATATTCGACACGCACGAACTTATTTTGGCTGAGCTGAGAATGTATCTTTAGGAGAGTTCTGTATATTTCACAATCAATATTATTTACAAACAATCGACGAGAGGTGTCAATAGTATTTGGAGAGAGATTCTTCTCTTTGAATGCCGTGTAATTTGCTGCATCGTGGATCGTGCACCCAGTTTGCAATAAGCAGCGTGAAGATAGAAAGCTATCATTTTACAAATAGGTATTGCTGAATGTCCGTGACCTACCGCTAGCTCACCATCGCCAATCGCTTTCATATTTACTTAATTTACTACTCAATTAGGTATTATGCTGTGTTTAAATTTCAAATGATATTTATTTTGCAAATACATAAAAAAAAAACTTTTACACGTCAATTTTATAAAGCCGCTGTTCCCTAGCTGACTACCCTGAGAAGAAACACCGAAACAAACTCAGGGTCAGTCTCTTTTAAAGTCCATACAGCAAACATGTACCTAATGGTCAAATCATGTGAAAACCATGCAGATTGGACTCGGAGGTCTTTTGAAAAAAGAACAGCGGACCTGTCCAGTCAGGGCAAGCATTTTATGTTTGTACTAATATTTTATACTAAAAAAATATCCGTTTTACCGCTCGCGTCGGATTCTTCCGACGAGTATTTTCGCATCCTATTCGCCAGAGTCGTGTGTTTGCGACTATCTCGTTTAGCTCTTGAATCTCCATAGGTGAGAGAAGAGCTTATGAGATGGAGTTTTTTGTCGTGGATTTGCGACCCTGGCATAAACGCGAGAGTTTGTCGGATATATCCGACGTAGACGTTAAAGGGTTAATAATATTGAAAATATTTTTTAAAAACAGCGTCAAGGTCAAAACTGGTTATTTAATATTTCCAATTTTATTATGATGAAGAATGGGGACTTGGTGTTAATGTCTCTTTAGTACAAACGTACCTACCTAACTTAATGACGGTGACGTCACATATCAATGAGTGCATCCTTCAGATTTGAACGGCTTCTAATTTACATAAGAACGAACAGATTTAAAAAAATCTTTCTATTTGCGATTTTGAATAAAGTTTGGTATAAATAATAAAAATATTTAGTTACCAGAACATACAATATGTTCTTTATTAGGTATTACACTTGGAAGCGATTGGTGATGGTGGGTAGTCAAGGATGTTATCGAAATTCATGATTTGTACAAACTTTAATTACTCGACGTATTATGTCAGCCAAAAAAGATTATAGTGATGACGAAATAATTTTCGATTCTATTAGGAAATAACTTTACAACAGGATCTATCTACAAAAGTACTAAAACTACGTACCTACGTAAATAATCAATATGTACAGACACTTGCATTATATTGGATAATCTTGATGTTAGAGAACGTCTCGAAGGAGTCCAATGAGCAGGTGTCTTTACATTTTCCACTAAGAAACCTAATTACCCAAAACCAAAAGAGGCTGTTTCAACCAAATAGGTAACATGCGAAGCCAAGGTTAGACAAGAAATAAAGTATGGTTAGTTTATACAAAAGTAAGCCTTGCTAAGAAAGTGCGTTAGTTGTAAGCTTTCTATCAATACCACTACAATCAATAAAACTATTTACAAAGAAACAAAAACAAAACGAAACCTAGACGCCTGCCTTTCCCAATAAAATATTAATTCAAGAAAATAAAACTTATAAACAAGATGACACTCAAGTCAAAACCCCTGATTTTATTTACATTGCAAAGATTATAACATCCCAATTCTATAAAATTAGAATTCACTAACCTAAACACAGTTTATATCAATATATCTCAGAACCTGTGTAGTAAGCAGGGTGTAATATACAAAAATAAAAATAAAAAAAGGTGTTCAGCAGTACTGCTTGTCCGGAATAAAAATCCAACCTTTCGAGCTCCTAGGACCCATAAAGAAACAGCCTCCTTTGCACTTAGCAGTACTTGTGACTTTGCTGATCGGTCCTCTGTGAATGCCGTGTCCTGTAATGCACTAGACGTTAAAGCTGGCTCATGTTAATCGCCACTACATGCACATATCGCACACACTAACACTAAATCCGTGTACATGTGGGTTAATTAGGAGTTTAAAACTGTTAATCAACTTCAAAATGGTGACTCAATCTTCTATTACTAAAGTTTTGATATTAGTTTATTTGAAAATGTTATTTAAGAATGATTTAAGAACAGAATAGTGAGAATGTTTATCACTATGAAAAATATCCATTTAGTAAATCAATAAATTTAACCCTTTTATTGCTTTCGTCAGATTTATCTGACAAATATTTTTGTGGCTATTTTTGTCTGGGTCGTATATTTACGACCAAATACTCCACCTCGTTTCTTCAATTCCGATAGGTGACAGAACAGATGACAAGATTTGGGAGTATACGACATTACTTTTTTTTTTGTTTGTATCGTTTTGTTTGGACGTGGCGTATAAATTTATAATGTTATTTTGTCATGGAAAATGTATATAATAATAAATATAAAAAATTTATAAACGTAGTATGTTAGCCATTTCGGGAAAATAAAATGTTTTTTTTTTCTTTTCTTTACACAACCCTGGCAAAATGGACACGAAAATATTCGTCGGATTAATACGACGTCAGTGATAAAAGGGTTAATAGTATGAACTTCTAGGATAATTTTTCATTATGATAGTACAATATTTGTAGTGACAGTTAAAAATAGCAAAAAAGTTGTTGGTAACTCACTCGAACTTTCTCGAGCTCGGTCTGAGTAATCTGCAACTGCTCCAGTAGTTCCTCTACAGACACGCGGCTGACTTGCCCCTGTGAAGTACTAGGCTCATTATCCTGGAAGTGTCAACATACACATGCTTTAACAACTGATAGAATACATAAAATCTACATTACATAGAGCTAAAATACTACGATTTTTAATTTTTCTTAATGAACAGTAGAAGAAAATAAACAAGTGCATAAAAATGCAGATGTTTTGCAAAATGCTAACCAATTAAAAAGACAATGGTTTACTCAGGTGTTTCTTAGTTTACATTACTATGTTTACAAAGTTAGTAGGCAGCCTTTTACTGTAAGACACATATAAAATGTAGGCTGTAGAGGATTTCTTACCTTCTCTAACTCAAACTTAGCGGCCTCAACACCTTTGTTGTACATCTGCAGGTAGACGGTGCGGTGCCTGGTCTCCTCGTCCTGCAACTGCTTGCTCACTTCCTCCAGCTGCTTCTCCAATGAGTGAATCCTCTCCCTGGCTTGTTCATAGTTCGGCAGTAACTCGCAGTACCTTGTATTCACATCTGCCAACTTCTGTAGTAACGCTTCCACTTTATCGTTGTGCTGTTTCTTCAGCTCTTGTGTCTCTCCAACATGAGCTCTTATTATGTCTTCTATCTTCTTCTCATAATACAATATTAAACTACGACGCTCCTCATCCCCATCTCCTATATCAGTCATACAGGACGCCTCATGTGTCAACATGTGTACAGATTCTTTGGAATGCAATGATGAATTAGTGAGATCGTCAAAATGTCCTGAGTCTGTGAAAGAACCTTGCATTTCATTGCGACATCTTGTTGGTGTTTGGTTTTTGAACAATGGGCTATCAGTGATGTCAAATGATCTGCAAGCGTCCCCATGTTTAGGACTGTCTTGTTCAATAGAAACTTCATCAGCATTTTCTCTTATTGTAACTATTTCACTAGAGTTTGATTTCTCATCAGGTGAACATATTGATGCTTTATACAGTCGTAGTTCAACAACCTCTTTTGTGAGTTGGAATATTTCACTGTCTTTTTTGTCGAGATCTTTTTTGGCTTGGCTTAGAAGATTTTTGAGTCGTCTTATTTGTTTCTGTGCGCGTTGAGTTGGTGTGAGATATTCTTCCCCAGCGAGTCCTGCATGTGATGAGCAATGTAAGACATAACGCATGGATCTTCCACTGAATGTAGTGCCATTGAATGGTGCATAGCCTGCATCAACGGATGCCGCCGTGGCAGCACTTCCATAACTGTGGAGTGATTCATCATCAGGCAGGTCTTCAGGAGAGCCAGGTGGAGTGTGAGCAGAGTCAGTCATACTTAACTTCCTGTCTAGACCACTCTCCTGTACCTTTAAACAGGATTTTTTTGGCTTCTGTAGAGGGTTTGAATTGAATGACTGAAAAGTAAAAATAGCTGTATGAGAACAAGGGCAAACAAAATACAATAACAAGTGTCTATTTATAGAACAAGACTGAACTGTATTGTTTGTAAGTACTGTTTAATAAATAGTTCACTTTTATTTTTATCAAATTAGAAACAATGCAGTCCATTTAACCTCAATTTCAAAACAAATGACTACAGAAAAAAATGTTCCACAACTGTTGGGATAATGAAGTAATAAAAATTTAATGTATGCGTGGCTTGACTACTGTCGCTGTTATCATAAACTGGGGGAAAAGTCTGCTTGGAATGCTACTTACATGGCTTCGCTGGCGATGGCCAGGCTCCTGGAGTCGTGGCACATCGCTGCGTTGCTTCTGGTGTGTATTTTCCGTGATTATTGGTATTAATTTCCTTGTTGCCAAAGGCGAGCGCTGCACCATTTTCTCTCCACGCAGCCGCAATGAAGAGCTGCGCCGGAAGTTCCCGGTGACATTACCCGCGCAGCAATGTTCATCGTGGAAGTCAGCGACCCTTCTACTATAATTTCTGTTCATTTTCTTCAATTATTTACATCAGCGTACCGTACTAAAAGAGAAAACAGCTGTTTGTAATCATTTGAAATCACTCTTGCGGTGTAGGTACCGAAACAAAACGTTATCTTAATGTGACATTTCAGTTTTTTTCAGTGCGATAATTTAGCACAGATATTTTTTATTATGCCATATTTTGATATGTTAGAGCACTTTATTTATTTCGCAACACTATGATTGTAAACTTGCTACACTGATAATAAAAACTAGTGCTATGTTATAATGTTATGCTAACTCTGTAGAATAAAGTAGATTTAAATTAAAAATAAGCACTTATAAAATAAAAAAAATATACACACGTGTTAACTGCTCGTTCTATTCGCGTATGAATGCTGACAATGAGACAGAACTTTGCGATACCAAATACCACCTAAAGTAATATTTGTTCAAGCAGCTATAGGTATCTACCTAAAATTGTACTATTGTTGTTGATACAATAATACTCTATGTCAGCATTCCCACTCAACACTACCTATTCTAACTGGCATGGCATTAAAAAAAAAACAAAAAGCGTTCAAGCAATTTCCCAGGCAACCAAATGTGGCCTAGTTCCCGCATTCAACGTGGAAAACTGTCCTTCGCGAATATTAACTGCATGCACGTCGCGCAACACGTTTAGTTATCTACCTGCTTCCTACATTTTTTTAATTATAACTTTGTAGTGGTACCTACGTGGTAGGTAGCAAATAATAAATTGTTGTGTTGTCACGTTCGTTGTTGTTGTATTTGTCTGTACTACCTAATACAATACAGCATCTAAGTAGGTAAAAGAAGATTATCTTCCGATCGAGCATCAAACATTATTTACTAATTTATGTGGTACGGCCCATAATTTGCCCTTAGCCATTTAGATATAATTATATGAGCCACGTAACTACCTATACGAGTTTATATTATTGGTGTTGAAAACGTAAAACTTTTTCATGAGTTAGGTACCTATGTAAGTTATGAAACCCTACCGAACTCATGAAAAAGTTTTTACTCAACTTGCTTTACTAATGTAAAATTAATGATGGAAAATATCGTTTCGTGTTTTTGGTTTAGGCTTTCAGAGGCTCAGCAAAAGTTATATTTAACTTATAAATAATGGTCTGACTACCTAGCTACGTACACTAGACGGATTATTACGACATCGTTCACCGTTGCACAACGCGCTAACAAATTATTATCTACTTACAAAACATTGCGAATATCTAGCGCTTATTAGGTATCTTTACGTATAATTAAATAAATTCTCAACAATTATCCGAATTTCACCATCTTAGCTTATCTACTGTTAAGGCCCCTTAACGCTTCACAAAACCTCTAAATGGTTCAAGTAAATGGTCAATAATGACTGAATATTGTCATAATCGCTTGATAGTGATAGTACATTTTGATACAAGTGCAAAAAGTTTGTCATTGAGACGAGGCAAATTCGCACGAGCCGTAAGCGAGTGTGTTATGGAAACGAGGGCTGCAGATTTTGTGGCTGCAGAGACAAAGCACGTGTATCGAACGCAATACACTTTCGTAGAAATTAATTAACTGGGCTTGACCGGCGATTCGTGAGACTGATACAATAAATTATGTAACTAAGCACTTTTCTGCACTAGTAGGGAAAACAGACTATTGCGTGTCTAAAAGCGGTGGTATAAGAACGGGTTTTCGATTATGTGTACCTACTGAAAAATGTTTTTTTCAATTAGGCAAATGTTGTAATTACATTTTTTGGTAGCGGGTTTTTATTATTAGGTACCTAATTACCCAGCTGCCATATATGGACCTCTTGAGACCTGCTATACCTAGTATGATAAATTGGTAAGTAGATAGTTTTTGCAATCATAACAAGTAGGTACCAAAGAGTTTCCGACTTCTCAGCATTGAATTAATTTCCTGGCAGGTGTCGGAGTAATAACTAATTTATTTCCAATTTGCTATCGCTTTGTTCATGTTTCAAACGTTATGATGTATGACACTAAGCTATTTTTCATACGATTGTTTGTTGATCTTCTTATGTACATGTTCTAGAAGCAATTATTGTTTTGTGTTTGGTCACAAATGACAGGACTTGTGTGGACTACTTATGTTTTAATTCTTTCATACTAGAGGAAGCCAAAGAAAAGATGGATGGATTATTTGAAAAGTGATATGAAAGAAAAGGGAGATAGTGATAGCGTGATGGGTGATGAGATAAAATGGAAGTAAAAAACGTGTTGCGCGGATCACAAATAAAACGGGACAAGGGCAGGATGATGATAACTGCTGCGGAATTTTTAACGAATTTTTTCATGAACGAACAACGAATTAGTAGCGTTTCAAGTTAGTTTAATTTACAACAAAAACGAATCTTATTTTGCGCGTTTACGTTCCAAGTTAAACAATCCATGTTACCATTAGGCTAACGATTATTTTGGCTGACTAACTGCTAAAGTGTTGCTCAAAATTAAATTATGCAAGATATGAAGATCGGCAGCGTGAAGGTGCACGAAGGTGAGAAACCATCGTACCATGAACAACAATGTTCTTTATTTAATTTTATAATTTAATCGTTTATTATTTAGTCGGTTTGAAGTTTTGTTCGAGGTTATTATTAAAATTGTTTGTGGTTCAACTATTTTATTCGCTGGTATTCGGTAGATAGGAAATTTAAAAAAATCAAAGGTATCTATGGTTTTACTACGCTTTGCTACGCTCTTCTATGCGATGCTACGCGCGCTACGCGATGCTACGTGATGCTACATGATGCTACGCGCACCTTGGCGATGCTACGCGGTAATTAGTACTATACATACTCCATTTTTTCGCAAGAGGAACCTTTTTTTACAGTTCGATCAACCGATTTTGACTTCTATTGCGTTAGTGGCATGACAAATGGCGGCTGCAGTAAATAGTTGGTATTGTTACCACTTTTTTGCTTTTAATGATACCTATCCTTATGTCTACAGGATAGAAGTCAAAATCGGTTGAAAGGGCAGTAAAAATGGTCTATTTAAATGTCTGATCTTAGAATTGGAGTATAGTAGACTCGGGTTGAGAAATTGTGCGAAAAATCACTGTGGGGCCACAGACTTTAACTGACTAAATCTCACTCATGTGGCATATGAGTGAGATTTAGTCAGTAAAAGTCTGACACTTTCTATCGCTCTACCTTGAAGCGGGAGGAGTATTTTGATTTCCCAAAAAAAAAGTAGCTAGATGGTCATCTCACCATAGTTAATACATACGTAGGTACCTACTATTAACTACAAATATTAACAGAAAAAACATCTGCGTGTCTATAATTTATGGAAAATAACATATCACTTAACTTGTCAAGTTATTTTTATTAGGTGCATTAGGTATACAAATGGTTAACTGCAATTGTTAAATAAACATTTTATGGAACCTTTATACACAAATTAAAGAATAGCCTTGGTGTTAGAAAGTCATACACTTCATATCTATTTAAAACTAAACAGATATTTATTGTGAAGTAAGTACTAAAAGTTTATTTCATATTAAACTAGGTTTTGCAAGTGGCTTCGCTCGCATGGAAATAAAAAATATGCAGCCTATGTTACTCAGTGACAAACTAGTATTTTACTGGTGAAAGAATTTTGATAATCAGTTCAATAATTCTTCAATTTATTCATTACAAACAAAAATACAAATATCTCTTTATAAGCTACTAGCGGCCCGTCCCAGCTTCGCACAGGCAATAAATACCTATAGCCCATGTTACTCAGGGTTAATGTAGCTTTCCAATGGTGAAAGACTTTTTGAAATCGGCTCAGTAGTTATTGATTTTATTCATTACAAATATACACACAAAAATACAAATTTTCCCTCTTTATAATATTAGTGTAGATAATAATATCATTGTACCGATAGTCGTGTCAGGCACATATAGATTCTGATATTCGTATAACCAAGAGCCTCGACCAACACCTTAGGAGGCTCTCGTTAGGCGACTAGATCAAGGGCTTGATTCAGAAAGCGGTACTCCTGGACACGGCTCGTATTGTTAAGAAGGTTCATTTCTTTGGAGCCCTGACCGCCGCCGCTGGTAGCTTGGACCCTGTCCCGATACCGTAGTGATGCTATTTTTAATATTTATATAACATATAAATTATAATTTTTTAAATATAATTTATGTTGTGTTGTTTTTGTTGTTATTGTGTTGTTAGGTTTTATGGAGGGAGGCCTTTGCCTAGCAGTGGGGCAATAAGGGCTGACTATAATATAATATACATAATTCATGTTAAGAAAATTAATAAATGGAATAACAATGGACTAGTACCGTGAAATTTGACACAAGTTTTCCTTTACGACGTAGGCGTAATCAATCTAGATGTATATCTATGAAATCCGAATGAAAATCTCTTTAGTCGTTTTTGAGATCATTGTGAACAGACAGACGCAGCAGGGGACTTTTTTTTTGTTTTATAATAAGTGGGTCTTACTCGTGATGTAAATATGTACATATGTACGATTTAGTAATTATAACTAGGTAGTTATTACTAATTTAAATAATATTACAAAAGATTTAACGAGTTAAAGTTCTTACTAATCGATGTGAGAACGAAAGTAAAGAACAAATGATTTTTAAACGGTTTCATCGCGCTCATTAACGCAAACCTTTTTCGCAATTAACAAATTTTTTACATAGTAACGTAATACTGAGTAATGAAATAACTCGGTAACCCAATTAACATTGTATTTGCAAGCTAGAACAAATTATTGTAAGTTGAAATGTAAAGTAAAACATTTATTCTTTTGGTATGTAGGCAAATTGGTGAAATGCGAACTATTGCAGTTTGTGTGTGTCTACCTAGGTAATTATTAAAAGTAGGACGACAGTTGAGTGACGTATCTACGAGTAGGTATTGCTACGAATTCTTGAGACTAATGATCAAACATCAGTACGTTTTTTCACTGTATCTATGATATGAAGTAGCAAGCTATGCAATGAACATATCTATGCAAGTCTCGTGATTTACATTAAGGTTTCTTTTTGTTATTTCCTGTGAATATCTCATGGAATTTTATAAAAAGTATTCATTAAAATTACGACTAGGTATGCCTTTATCTGGGCCAGAGATTAAGCATTTCTATATAACGTGGTAATGCCGCCAGTCTTTTTGGCACACTTCTAGTCCTTCCTTCAATTCAGACATGGTTGATGTACGAGTATTATTGGTCTAAAACGTCCGTGCTCTTTCAATAAATTCAGAGTAAAAAATCCGAAGGTGTGAGGTCTGGGCTCTATATCTAAGGTTGAAGAAGTAAAGCAGTAGGTACACAAGAAAACAAAAACGTCCTTCCCAAGTTCTGAGGCGCGTTGTCATGAACGTTGAAGAATGGGTTTACATAGGTCCAGAGTCGCGAATGATAATTTTGAATAATGTTTTTTTTTTTACAGTTATTTTCCCATGTTTCCAGTTTCTGAATGCATATGTATAAAATGAATTTGTTAACTTTTATGCATCTACAAAAGTGAATTATTTCTAAGATTCAGATAAAATAAACTAGCTGCTCCCAGCGGCTTCACCCGCGTGATAGCAGAAAATTATCCCAAGGGAACATACTTCCGGCATAAAAAGTATCCTGTGTTCTATTCCAGGACATGGTCTATCCGTGTACTAAGTTTCATCAAAATCGGTTTTGCTATTTAGGCGTGAAGACGTGACAAACAAACAAACTCACTATCGCTTTTATAATATTAGTAAGGATCATATATATATCGATGGTAAGGATGCAGTGTAAAACTAGTTCGAGCAAAATATCATTGATTAAGAGAAAAAAAGTTGAAATTGTCGACTTGTTTGTATCTAATGTATGAAGGACCTTCCTAAATAACTCTATCTAACCATAAACAATAAAATAATAATTAAAAAAATAACTCACAGAACGTTCATGACTTAGTTCCGCTGCGTAATGAGCAGTGAGTGTAAATGTCATAAGTTACGCACTTTATCGACTAACTCATTAATTAATATACATAGCTAATCAGTTAGAAATAATTTTGCAAGCATACGTGTTAGGTAAGAATTTATGAGTAACTATAATAATTTAATTTACTAAAAATGTATTGCTTGTGGAATTTCAGCTATAATATTTTGAAGAAATCAAATATTGACAATAGAAATAATTTCTGTACAAACAATCTTATTCTGAAAACGGCATCAACATTTGAATGAATCAGAAATATTATCATTTAAAATATTGGTTTGGGGAAGGTGCGGTGGGAACATTTCACTGCATAACCCACCAATCGCGCGTGACCTAATGGCTGTGACGTCACATTTCAGCATGTGCACACTTATTCTGTTACTTGACAGTTTCCCCTTCCACTAGATTTTAGAAGATTCTAACGGATAACGGACAAACACAACAACCATGATCGATTTTCAGGAATTTAGCCGAGTCGATCATCATCATCTTCCTGCCCTTGTCCCGTTTTATTTGGGGTCGGCGCAACACGTTTTTTTCTTCCATTCTGTCCTGTCACTCGTCATGCTATCACTAACTCCCTTTTCTTTCATATCACTTCTCGCACAATCCATCCATCTTTTCTTTGGCCTCCCTTTCCCCTTCCATCCATTCACATGTAAACTCATAACTTTTTTAGCAACATGCGTTTCGTCCCTCCTTTTCAAATGTCGATGTTGATAAAAATATAAACCTGCCCAACGAAGATTTTCAGGAAAACTCACATCATTAAGTGTTGCCACTAAGCTGATAGGTCTTCAACTTTTGCAGACGTACTACATAATACATGACGTTGACGTTTAACGTTGATGTTGATGTCAAAATAAGGTAATTGTAATTTAAGCTTTTTGACAGATACTGGACTTGACAATTCAGTGCTGTCACCTGGTGAATGTCATTTAAAAAAAACACTCATTCCGGAACCCGCCCCGTGGACATTGGTCGGATGGGTATACCAAACTATCATACCATATTTTCATAGTGGTAGCGTCAGTAGGTACTAGTAGTAAGGTAATCTATTCTATGGTAGCAGTTACTGACCGAGCCCAACCAACCTTATCTGATAACAGCTACCCCTTCTCTTAATCTATCTTAATGGTTCGCGTTAGCTGATCTAGCCTGTGATAGAGGGCCAGGAAGCTAGCTAAATTTCTATAGTGCTATTGGTATACGATCGTGGGAAGACTACACACATAATTATATTTATAAGTACGGTCTTCTGAATGCGCCACCACCGGGCTTCCAAATAATGGAAGGACTTATATTTATAATAATAAATATACAGGTAATTTAATGATTACTATGCTTTACAGGAGAAGCAGAAAAGCTGCGGGATTGTTCGAAAGAGTTACCGTGGTCCTGGAACGCAAAGGACAACTGAAGGGCCATAGGTTGGTTTCGGACAGTAAAACTTTTGAAGTTATTTAATGAAAGCTCGATAAAAAAAAGAAAACTCTAAAGCGTCCAAATCCTATTTAAGAAGGTTATTCTAAGTGAAAACTGTTTAACGCTAGCTTTTCTTGTGGTTTCGTTCTGAAGCTTTTAAGTCCCCACAGGAACCCTGCATTATTCAGAAAAAGTAGCTTAGATGAGTTAAGGAGTCATAAGTTTTGTGACGTCAGATTTCAAAATCTATATCAAAGTATTTAAATGTTAGCTATAAAAGAAAAAAATAAAAAATGATTCGAAGTTTTTCTGTAATGTTGTTGTATTGTACATTTTTTGAAACGTTTGTTTTGATGTTGATTTTATATAAAAATATGTCAAATAGTTACCTACTAAACGACGAACTTGGAACCGAGCACTAGCTTCAGAAGTTGTATAAGTGCCCATGTGCCTACATGTTAAGTAAAAAATTTGGAATTTTACTAATTTCGGATTTGTTATTTCAGTTTATAGATTTGTTGATCATATGAAATTGCAGAATATGTGACGTTACACTTAAAAGGTGTGTTTCACAAATGTGACCAGCTGTGATTAGGACGAGGGGGTGGTCAAAAATTGTGTAATTCTTGTGGCGTAATTTATGGATAGTCCCTTATGATTGAGTATCATATAGCGATAGTGAAACTTTTTTTTGAAACCCGATACACATGTCTAGTATTTTTATTTAACGAATTTATGTATTAAATTTCTTAACTGTACCATGAAAAATCACAAAGTTATAAGCTTGTTAGGTCAGCAAAAATACATAGTCAGCGGGCCATCCACGACTGAGGGATATTAATAAACAATCTGTTTAATCTCATTTGATTTGGTATTAGTAATTGACAACATAACATTACGTCCCTATTGACTGAAAGATTAGGCAGAGGAATGGGTATTGGGTACCCTTTACTTTTGGCATGTATTGTTAAAGTTTTCGCCTAATGTTGGCACAAATAAAGAGTGGAATTCCCTACCAGAGTGCCTGTGTGAATGAATAGGTTACTTCTAGACTAGCGTGCTCCATCTTCAATCACATCGTCATTTACCATCAGGTGAAATTGTGGTCAAGCGCGAGTTTATAATTAATTTAAAAAAAACATCAGTTATCATCATTCAAAGCTTACTGCTGAGAATAGGCCTCTCTCTCTTCTTGAGACAATCTCCACATTTCAGAGCCCGTCGGATAATATTTAGGTATCTTGGAAGTATCTGTTAGGTACGAAGGTACCTACCCAATGTTATCAATCAAAGTGAGCACAATGCATAACACCTTTACGTTACAAAACAAAGAAGTGTCCAATCAATTCGATCGATCGATTGTTTTGGACAAAGAAATCGCTTTGAAAGCGCCAGTTACCGGCTTTTGTGTTACGAAAAGATATGCAATTTACTTTTCTTGCTGAACTAGAAAATTGATTTTAAACATAGTGTACGTCTATGATGACTATGAGAGTGTTTTAATAGAAATTGTAAACGTAAAAACCTTCAATTAAACAGTTTAACGAGCCAAGTTTACGCTCAATCGCTTCTGCATCGTTCACGTAGCTTAGATTCCGCATGTTCAAATTAAAATAACGTCAGGAACAACTAGAGTGATTTCCGCGTAAACTCTCTAAATTCTTACTTGTTATGGTTCACACGAATTGTTTTCAAGTCATTCTATGGTTTCACCGATAAACTCGTCATTTGAGACGTTGCTAAATCTCGTTCAAGGCCTATCGTACTATTCGAAATTAAGTGTACTTAGAGACCTACTACTTATATTGTTATTTGTTATGATGCAGCAAAAACACGAACGTGATTCACACTTCGCGAATAATCTGGAACGAATATCACGCTTCAATTTTTTTGGTTGAATTGGCAAACTAAGCAACTAATCGGAACATCAAGAATGATTTGAAAACAAGTTCACAACACTTACCGGATACACTCACACGCGGAAGATGTCTCGGGCACATGACGCCGCCGCGAGTGAAACATTATTTATTGTCAGTTGAAAGTAAAATCAAATCAATCATACTCACTAATTGCATCTTGCACGAATTTCCCAATCTCCATGGAACTAAGAGAAAACATTCTCGCAGCAACATGAGCAAAACACATCGTTTAGAGCACAGTGGCAATTCGGAATACGTCACAAGTCGGTCGCACAGTCGTGGTCGAAGGGAAAACTTAGTATCAACTCGAACATCGCAAATTACATAGAGTAAACCATCCACGGTAACTTTTACGCTAAGAATGTTGCGGCAAGTTGTCGAGGCCCGGAGCGCAGTGCGTGCTTGGTCAATGTTTGTTCACGGTGTGTTGGCGCCGCCGCCAGCGCCCCTCTGCGGCCACGTTGACGCAACCGCCAGGCTTGCCGCTCGCTAAATGTGCTCCATTGTACTCGCTGGTATTACAACACAATACCTGCTGGAAAGACATAAAAACGCGAATCGAAGAAATGGACCCGTTACCTCTTTTGTTATATCAGTGTGACGATGTCTTGAGAACCTGACTCGAGCTAGATGCGCCATCTGGTGCTGTTATGTAGCGTCGACGTCCGCTCTAGTTGCAGTCGCCATTATGTAAGATCCTACCTGGCAGTTCTGTAACTTTATCAAGATTCAGCATATTGTCACGTTCTACTTTTCATTTCGTTATCAGTATTTATGAATCCAGGAAATGAGTGAGCCCTGTTAGCGTGTAGCTTGAATGAAGGTTATTGCAGTGTTAGAATGTATCGTGGGGGTAGGGTAGATAGTCGAGTAGTCGGCATTGCAGGTGTGTTGCTAGCTAATAGTGGTGATGCATGAATTATTAGCGCCTGCATTGTCACTGGAGCGCGGATGGCTGTGTCGGCGCGCTTGTTCCACAATAATGACGACACACTCTGATAACGATGACTTCAAACATGTTCCACGGCTAAACGGGCGCGATTGCGTTAAAGTTTCTAATTTGTTTTATTTACATTTAATTTATTCGCGGAAAATGAAGTGTGCTATCGTTGCTGAAATAAATTATATAATGACAACGAGAAAAAGTGAATATTTAAATTCTAATTATAAGCGTATATTTTTCTACAACACATGTGAACTGCGAAGCATTTTTGTAATCACGTTTAGGCGCGTGTAATAATAACAGAGTAGGTAATAAGCCAGCATTACTACCTCCTCTGTTATTTTATACATCTATCATAATATTTCATGTATTTCGCCTTGGTCCATTCACTCCGCTAATTGCTTAAGTGCAATTTATTATTACGTATTTCAATCCAAAATTAACACACTTCCTGCGTGATGTTACGATTACTGGCACTTTATGACCCTCGAAGTTAGCAGCGGACCGTGGATTGGCCTGGCGATAATGTCTAGGCACATAGCTACATAGGTGCATAAATGATGACTGTATAAATAGATATATTTATGCTGCTATCAATGTCTTGATAGTGATCTTCATTAAACTAAGTTATAAATCTTGTAAACAGGTAATGGACAAATGCTGTAAGTGCAGATAAATCAAACTTTAAATGTCTTTGTTTTAAAATAGTGTTCCATTAAACTGTCATACGACCAAACATATTTATAATAGACATAATAAATAAAATACAATAAATATAATATAAGTATTATAAAGGCGAGAGATTGTGATTGTGTGTGTGTATGTTTGTTACTTCTTGACGCTAGAACTGCCGAATGGATTTCGATGAAACTTGGCACACGAGTACATTATATCCTGACGCTACAAGACATGGTATTCCCGGTTATCAAGTTACATAGGATACTTTTATCCCGAGCGTATGTTCCCTTGAGAGTACTGGAGTTCTTTAGCAACATTGCGAGGAAAAATGGCCACAACCTTGAACAGCTCATCGTAACTGGCATGGTTGATGGCAAACGACCAAGAGGCCGTAGCCCAATAAGTTGGGCTGATCAGGTCCGCTCTACACTGGATACCCAATTGCACGTCGCACTTCATGACGCTAAGAATCGTCACAGATGGCAAGATATCATCAATAAGAAGCTAATCCAGCGGGAACGTCACGACCCTCAGTGATGAGGAATACGACTCGAGGAGGATGATGATCCCTTAATAGTACATTGTTACACTAGGGGTTTTTTTTTTTTTTCTGTCGACGGGGAAAATCATCATTGACGAAACCCGCTCTTGGGTGGAGCGGGAGACAGTGTCAGAGTCTTACTGACTAAAAACCCCGCGCCGTTCCTTCTAGCCTTCATACCGGGGCTCTAGTTTCCTTTCGGATAACCCCGACCCCGGTAGGCTTCGACCCAGATGGGCCCCTCCTGTTGCTGACAACTCCTTGAGGCGCGCGGGAACAGTGCGCGCCGTCGACGCCTTGGCTCGGTCCGGACAGTTACCAGACGATCGGACAGCGAGCTACCCATGGCTCGCCGTCCGCGAGCCCGCGTCTACGGTGGCCGGAAATCGGGATCGGAATGCCGGCGGCGGCGGCGGGGGCGCCGTTGCCTGATGCGGTCTGCCTCCTCCTTTGCTAGCATTACTGCTTCGCAGAAGGAGGCGACCGCCTGCCACTCCTCCTCGCTCCGGACCATGGCCTGAACCAAGGCCCGGCGCGAGAGGTCTCCGCCGCCGATCGCCCCCACGAGGGCACGGCGTTGCTCCGCCCAAGCAGGGCACACCTCAACTGTGTGCTCCACCGTGTCCTCCGGGCGTTCCGCACAGTGGCGGCACCCGGGCGTCTCTTCCGCTCGAATCCGATGCAGGAACCTCCCGAACTTGCCATGTCCGGTGAGGACCTGCGTCATGCGGAAGGTAAGGACGCCGTGAGGTCTTCCAGCCACGCCTCAAAGAGGGGACTTACCGCCATAATTGTGGCGTGCCCAGCACTGGGTTGCGATAGTCGCTGACGCCATTTCACCGTGAGATCCCGCCGGAGCTCTGTCCGCCATACCTCGACCTGTCGCGGTAGTGGACTTTCACCCCGGCGTTGCATCTCCACGCGCTTATCGTGCATGGTTACACTAGGGGTGAAAGTTACTTATTTCGTCCCGAGAAGAAGTTGGCGGCCGAGCGCAACGAGGTCGCTAATTCGAGGGACTAAATAAGTAACTTTAACTCCGAGGTAAGCACTGTGCTTTTCATTACGAATACAAGAAGATAGATCTAGTTTTTTTTTTTTAATAATTTGACTGCTGTTAGTTGAAAGTAAAACTCCCTAGGGATGAAAAGTGTGATACTTTTCAGCCCGCTCCTCAAGCAACTTCAGACCTACTTTCAGAGTATGAGTAATGAAAAATATATTTTCTCTACTATCGCACGGGCGAAGCGGCTGGCAGCAACTAGTTCTACATAAATGTTTATGTCTATCATTATATTCCATTCTACCAGGCATTAGAAACTTGGCGCTTCACTAAAACTGTGTGAAAATCTTTACGAACCCCGTCGTTGTTACCGATGTCGCCGACAATCGCTAGCGTTACATAAAGCCAACCTAGGTATAATCATTATTAGGCAAATGGCCAATAAAATGAGTACAACATCAAAGAACGGTGCAGAACTTATGTAATGTTTCGGTTGAAAATAATTCGTGAAAGAATCGATATTTTGCTATTAGAACTTACTTACGTACCATCGCGGGCATTTCTGCCTGATCACTTAAAAAATTTCGCTTGATTACTGCGGCGCGACGCCAAACCAAACCCTTTGAAGAGGGTTATCTGAAAGGGAAGCTCGGCCCTGGTACGAAAGGCAAGAAGGAACGGGGTGGGTTTTTTAGTCAGTAAGAGTCTGACACTATCTCCCGCTCCGCCCAAGGGCGGGGTTGAACCTGGGACATTACCATGACGTGTTAAAATGTCAGTCGTGTTTAGGAGAAACAGGGATGGAGATATACATCATATATAGTTCCGTCCCTTTTACAGTTCAGGTTAGATCGTAAAATGGATCCCGCTAAAAGCTCGTAGGGCCTCTGGATGTGATAAGCACTGAAATGTTGGGATTGACACAAGAAAAGGGAGGCCTATGGCCTATACTAACATAAAAACATTAAAAAATAGTCTACCCTACCGATTTGGGAACTGGGTGCGAGCTGCCAGCGGTCAGGGCTCTAGAGAAAGGAACCACCTAGCTACACGAGCAGTGTCTAGGAGTACCGCTTTCTGAATCAAGCCCTCGATCCAGTCGTCTAACGAGAGCCTGATCCTGAGGCTTTGGTCAAGGCTCGTGGCTATTTTAAGACATTTTTAGACACGACCAGTCGAGTCTCGTAGCTATGAAGGTATTGGCTGGCACGACTAAATTATGAAGCTGTATATCAAAGTGCTTGTATGATAAAAATTAAGATATTTATTACATACATACCTTCATTAATAATTCTGTTGCGATATGTTTTAATTCTGTAAGTTCTATTTAATTGGCCTGAATAAAAATTATTATTATTATAATACCTAATGCCTTCTCCATAATGTCAAAGCGACACAATTGACCCCAATGGTCAAGACTGAAACTGTGCCAGTCAATAGAATGTGCCCGTGGTAGCTAATAAAAGAAAACCTATTTCCCTAAACCTGCTGTGACCTTCTGAAAGGGTTTTTTTCAGTCTCATGGAGAAGTGTTCTTCGGCAAGATGTAAAAATGACATATATAATTCTGCTTATGCTAATGACATTTCTTTTACGGTACTCTACATTTATTTTGAAAGCTTTATCGTGATGTCTCAACATACTTTATCAAAACCAGAGCCAAATTTTTGCAATCATTAAGAGCATATACCGAAACATAAGCGTTAAAATAAAGTTAAACAAATTCGATCCAGAACGGAATTCTTGTTATAATTATTCTGACATTAAGTTATCGCGGACTCCGCCTTGTATGAAAAACAGAGCTAGCATTACCCACACCGGTTCGATTTGTATTAATTCGTACGTAGGAGAACATGTTTTGTTTCACCAGAATCTAGAAAATTTACATCTATGCTACTATGGTAGGTAAAGTTTTTTTTGTTTGTAGGAAGTAATTTCTGGAAGTACTGGTCCGATTGCTAAAATCTTTTCATCTATAGCAAGCTGCTTTATTCCTGAGTGGCATGGGTTTTAATTTAAGAACGCGGGCGATTCTGCCAGCAGATTCGCCCGCTTGAAAGTAGGTTTTTTCATACTTTTAGACCCACATTTCGTTCTCTTGGGGGGTGATTATTTATAATTTCTCTTTTAGTGTTCGCCTTTGTCATAAAAGGCAGCCTACTGTTATACTTCACACTCTCAGTTCCATTAGTTTCAGTACTTTCAGCTGTGCATGGATGTATTAGTCAGTCGGTTTCACATTTTATATATATATATTTCTAAAGCATCCGGTACAATTTCAAGTGTTCAAGAATTTTAACAGACCTTTAAATAAAGTCTTAATGAATCATTGTTTTAATTAGGATTTTAATCGTTTGGTTTCCTTTTAATTTTTTATTTATATTGTAGCAAACATAATATATGAGTAATCAGATTGTTTGATAGAGGTGTCGACATTAAATTGTATATTATATTTATGTATTTCGTCATCTTTAAATTATATTACAAACAACATATAACTTAAATTTACATCTTAAAAGTAAGCTGTTAAACCGATATCAGCGTTTAAAAAAAAAATACTCCCTAATTAAGTAAAATTTCAGTGCTTGAGTAACGGTTGTTACATAGAGGTTGTATTTAGGTAATAAAAACAATGTCGTAGTTCATTGGGAAACGAAAAACCTAACCTTAACTTAACTTTTGGGGTTTAATCAGTCAGCGATTTCTGGGACTCGACGACTCTTATCTTTATTTATAAAGTACCTACTTGACGTACTTTTTTAAGGTAGGAAATCGTAAAATAACGTCTCCCATGCTGGGTGCATCTTCTACTTCCTGGCCTTGTCCCATATTAGTCGAGGTCGGTGCAACACGTATTTTTCTTCCAATCTGTCCTGTCACCCATCGCACTATAACTAACTCTCTTTTCTTTCATATCACTGCTCACACAGTCCATCCATCTTTTCTTTGGCCTCCCTCTCCATTCATCTACAGGGTCAGAGTATACATACTCAGCAACATGTTTGATTAAGACACTATGTGTTTGTTTATTTGCCTTTTCTATTCTAGTGCCTCGATAACTCTTTCGAACATTCCCGCAGCCTCAGTCCATACAGTAATTACCGACTGTCTTTTTATTTCCTTAACTAGATCAAACAACTGATTTCCTACAATGCATTAGGGCATTAGTTGAATAGCACTACGATTACCAAAGAGCAAAGGGAAGTCGCATGGTACGGTCATATCCTTAGACGAAATGACGACCACCCAGTCAAAAAGGCCCTGAATATCCCAGATTGACCCCAAGAAAGAAGACGACCACCCGCCATACGCGAATATGTGTAGGTACACAGACAAGCTAGAAATGAACTGGACTGGGAACTGGGAACAGGGTTGGATAGAGAAGAGAAGGCTCAGGATATTGAATATCGAAATTAAATTCAATGTAAAAGGATAAGAAAGAAAAGCATTGTCACACGATCATCTTAATCACAATAAAATTATCTTAACAGTTTTCCATTCTTCTTTAAAGGTAAGGAACCCTAAAACACATGATATCTCTTATTATAAATGAATTCACTGTTACTGATACCTGCCAGACCGAATCATTAGCCAATCCGTCCAAAAACCACACCGCTTGGCAGTCGCGGGACCGGCGGGACCCGCCCGTCACCACTAATATTTACAAAAAGATGATTGAAACATTCTTCGCAGGAGGTTTCGTTTCGTGTATTATACAGTGTCATGACTTGTCAGCATGCATATTTTTGTATTTATTGTACGTACTTTGAACAACGTCAGGTTGTGAATAAATATATGTATTTATTACTGCCGTCAGCGGAAGCTGGTAGCTTTGCCCGGGTAACTCCCCTTAGCATAGCATAGTCGGCCTTATAATGTTCCTACTGTTGGGACTTAGGCCTCCTCTCTTGGAGTAGGAATAAGCCGTAATCCACCACGCGTGTCAATTACGGGTTGGTGAATGTCACAAATGTCACTTTGTGTGTTTTTGGTTCGAGGACATGCCGGTTTCCTCACGATGTTTTCCTTCACTGTTTTGAGAGCAGTGGTGATGACATAAATTACACAAAGTAATGCGCCTGGCTGGGTTTGAACACGCGACCTACAACTCGTAAGTCGGGGGCGTTACCACTCGGCTGCTCTCCAAATTCCCATTACTATAAATTAGACTCATGATAAGAAAACAATCTATTGCGTATAGCACTCAGGAATAGTGCAGCTACATATTAGCGACCTTATTATGTATATAGTCTACTTAAGAATTTTCATAATCGGTTCAGAAGTTTTAAAGATTATCCGCTAAATACAAACTTATTTTTACTTATTTTTTATTAGATAGTATTTTTATTTTCTTTAGGCCAGGGATGGGAAACCTTATTGTAGAATATGCCAGTAAATAAATGAAAAAAAAAGTGGTCATCACATGCCGCCAAAGAAACTGACTTAATAATTTAAAATTTTCAACTTTGCGACTCAGAGTAGGTATAGCGTAATGTTCATAATAGCTTGTTTATTTATTGAATTAAATAAAAGAAGGAATGATAATAGCGTTATTAGATTATTATTAAATTGTTTTGAATTACACTGGCGTGCCCAAATTATTTTTAGAGGCACGCGTGCCTCTGGTTCGTCATCCCTGCTCTAGATAGACTACCTAAGCATAACTTTAGAACAATGTGGACCGATGACCTGGTCAGGGTCGCGGGAATCCGATAGATGCGTGACGTACAGGACCGGTCTATGTGATATGATATGATGAATTTTAGAATTATCATAAGTTGGTAGACTTTATAACCATTTCGTGAATTGAACTCAGTCAACTATTACTTGAACAGTTCTCTTAGAATTCATAAACACTTTTTTGTACATGGTAATATTACGCAAAATTCTCGCTTTGAAAGCCAGACTGAACTGTTTTTTCTCAATGTTAATAAATTGTTAAGCCAAGGCTGTAGCTTTTCTGCCAGGAAATCTGATTTGTTCGAAAGAGATACCGCGACTTTCGAACGCAAAAGGGTAATTGAAAGAACACGGGTGGGATTTAGGCAGTAGGTAAAAGTCTGATAATCCCTCTCACTTCACCTAGAGCGGGAGAAGTTATTTTATACTTTTTCCGTCTCAAAACAAAGCTGTAACTTTTTCGCTGTATTGTTCCTATTCATCATCCATCATTTCAGCTGAAAGATGTCCACAGTTGGACATACGCCTTCCCCAAGAGTCGCGAAAACGAACAGTCATCGGTCCATAAAGCTGCGTCGTCACTCCAGAACCTTTCAGCCGTTTTTTTGAGGCTTCTTTCATCTTTTGTTCCTATTAGGTGAATGTAGAGTCAATGATAATTTTTATTACGTTTTAAATCTGACCAATTACTCTGGCCATTATTTCAGTCTATTCGCAGTTCTACTCATAAGTCTGTGTTTTCTAATAACAATAACCTAAGGGTAACTAAAGGGTAAAGTCAAGAATGAAAAGGTTGCTTCTAGGTGAGTGTGCTCCATCGTCGGCCACATCATCGCTTTTCATCTGGTGAGATAGTACTCAAACGCGAGCGTACATCTACACAAAAATAATGAAAAGGTAAAGTTTGTTTTTATGTTTTTTTTGTTTGTAGAAGGTAATCTCTGAAAGTACTGGTCCAATAGCGAAAATTTTTTCACCGATAGAAAGCTGCTTTATTTCTGAATGACATGGGCTATATTTTTTATATGCGAGCGATGCCGCAGGCAAAAGCTAGTCCATAATAAAAAGTACTTATCTTACATTTTATTGCGCTGTAAAGGTTTAAACGAAATCGCGACATCGTATGAATCCCTGCCGATTTCGCGGTAGTCCACCGCACAATTTCGTCTGATCAATAGCCTAACTATTGATCAGACGAAAGTATGCGGTGTGTTGGCTATATTTACCAGGCCTGAGCTCTCGGCGGCTCGAACCGGCCTAGCAACCTTGCCGCCAGTGGAGGCCACTTTTTGTACAAGTCAACGGTTGCCATTTATTGGCTCGTATGTGTAAGCAAAATGATTTCGCCGCCTAGTAAATTAGTGCAACGTGTGTAATGATCAAGGAAGCAAAAGCAATCGCCGCTGACAAGACGTAAAGGGTACTTGTATCTTTTGTTCGATAAGTACTTATCTATAAAATAATGTGGGGGTAAGGTCGTTACGTTACTTTTTGGTGTACAATAAAGTTTACCTATTTCTATAAAAATAAGATTAAGCGGTCCAAGTACGAGTCGACCTCACATACGAAGGGTTCCGTACTACATTATTTATTTTATTATATTTGGAAAACTTACAGCTAATGAAAACATGATTACTTATCATATGGAAACTAAAGCCAATAACAAGTTTAAATCGACAAATAAAATCTTGAATGAGAACCTTCTCCAATCTTTATCTTTATAATATTTAAATAATGAAAATAATCATTATTTATTGTTATAGCGGCAATAGAAACACACATTCTGTGAAAATTTCAACTCTTTACATTTTATGAGACGGACGAACGGACAGTAGAAGCTTACTAATAAAGTAACGATGCCATACTTCGGGTACTATGTATAATATTGAAGAAAAGAAAATATACATCCTAAATAGAATAAATTTTATACAATATATAAAGAAGACACGCTGGGAACCACACCTGCATGGCTCGTGTAATTAATTGATCAATTTATTGTACGTAAGCCCCTAATAGCACTTAATACGTGTGTCAGTGCCGGCAACTGAGTTTAATTTTACTGTCAATGTTGTGAGTTTCGACATTCTACTATTACAATTCGACATTGCAGAAGACTTGCAAAGGATTGTGGCTACGATCAGTATCTTTTTGGCTGACTTATACGAGGTTAACCACAGAGCTATCCATGTGGCTAAATATTGATCGGACAAAATTTGAGTCTGAGTGCCTGCCCCCCTAGCCAAGTTACAACCGTTTCGCTTGCGTCGAACGCTTCGAGTTGACCTTGCCGCCAATTCTTTTGTTCTGACCACATGACTGAGCGTTGAGACGGCGTTATTCCCGTACATTTGAAGCTTTCTACAAGCGTTAACTATTGCAAATAATTGCAGATTAGCAACTTGGCTAGGGGTACTGGTGTGAGTTTATTTTACGTTAACGTGATTGACAAGTTTAAGACGTTCGGGGCTCCGATTGGCCCGCTCCGATGTCTTAACCAATCAGAGAGCCAAACGCGCTAAACGTTTCGATCGCGTTAACGTAAAAACAACTCGTGCTCAGCGCACAGATCGACATGAGAAGAAGAAGAAGAAGGCAGACAATGTAGTGTGGGTTTGATAGATACATACTTAATTATACACTAAAACTAAAAATCACAGATATCTACAATTTTTTTTTGTTTGTTTGAGGTAATCTCTGAAAGTACGTTTCCGATTTCTGAAATTTTTTCACCAATAAAAAGCTGCTTTATTCCTGAGTGACATAAGCATGAAGGGGTGAATCTGCGGGAAAAAGCTAGTTTTAAATGTATGATTTTTTCACAGCTTCAAGGGACATGGTGTTAATTTCATTTTAATACCTCAGGTAAAGCTTCTTGACAGACAGACGGACAACAAAGTGATCCGATAAGAGTTCCGTATTTTCCTTTTGAGGTACGGAACAACGGAGCCCTAAATGTGGTGTGCAAAAATCATCCAATGACAAACCCCGCTCTTGGGTGGAGCGGGAAATAGTGTCAGACTGACTAAAAACCCACCCGTTCCTTCTAGCCTTCATACGGGAGCTGGAGTTCCTTTCGGATAACCCAGGCCCAGTAGGCTTCGACCCGCCTGGGCCCCTCCTGCTGCTGACAACTCCTTGAGGCGCGCGGGAACAGTGCGCGCCGTCGACGACAATGTGAGGGCTGACTTGACTCAGATCTCTGTGAAGTAAAAGCCAAACAAAAACACGGAAGTCATTGTAACGATCCCCGTTGTAAACATAACGTGGATACTGGATACTATGCTATTGATAACATTTAATGAACGAGCGATCACGCTATTAACGTAGTAAGTACTCAGGTGCGGGCTCGCGGACGGCGAGCCATGGGTAGCTAGCTGTCCAACCGTCCGGTAACTGTCCGGACCGAGCCCAAGACGTCGACGGCGCGCACTGTTCCCGCGCGCCTCAAGGATGGGCCCAGCTGGGTCGAAGCCTACTGGGGCCAGGGTTATCCGAAAGGAAGCTCGACACCCGGTATGAAGAGGCTAGAAGGAACGGGGTCGGTTTTTAGTCAGTAAGAGTCTGACACTATCTCCCGGGTCACCCAAGAGCGGGGGTTGTCATTGGATGATTTTTTGCCCACCATAAAAGTCAAACAGAAAGACGGAAGTCATTGTAAAGATCATCGTTGTAAATATAACGTGTACTACGCTATTGATAACATTTAATGAACGAGCGATCAAGCTATTTACTTACAAAGTACTCATAATATCTACGGTATTGACGCAAAACATCACCAGCTCCTTGCTTCAATGCGCGCGCTCTCTCCTTTCTCGACAGCTATGAACATTTGCATGCAGCACATGCATTTGACTCAATCATAATTAAGCACATCAGATAAGATAAGAAATTCTAACCTCATAAAGCGCGCAAGGAATTAGATGATCGTGATTCGTGCAGCTAAGTATAGACCCAGTATTGCGACCATCTTGATCACTGAATATGTAAAGCATTTGGATTTTTGCAGGAGTTTGTGGCTTCGGTGTGTGGTAATTAGCGTTTATCAGGTGTCTCCATCAGCTCGTGTTGAAAGCAATTAATAGTAATTTCTTTTTAATGATTGGTGGTATCTTGGAATCTCCGCTGTTGTCAACTCTTGGGTTGTGGCGACTTTTACAGTTGTTTTAGGGTTTCGTACTTCAAAAGGAAAAACCGGTCTGTCTGTCTGTTAAGTCAAGACCTTTTATCTCGGCCCTCAGGGACGCGTGGAGGCATTGAGTTGAAATAAAAACCATATACTCAGGTCTGCGGACTCTTGAAGCTGCGAAAAAATCAAATATCTGCGTTAGCGAAAAAAAAAGATACGGACGTTTATGTCTCAAAATATGTGTATTTCGACTCACGTGAATTTTTATTCTCAGAGTTTTTACTCATAGGTTACTTCCCGTAGACCCATGATCCTGAAATTGGGCATGAAGCAAGCTCTTATGGTTAGTACATGTATAGGAAAAAAACCTGAAAACTGTCTAGTTACATCACAAAAAAATATTTTGCGATTCGGAAAAATCTACGTAACCCAATTCAGGAATTGAACTGTTTCAGTACGTAAGTTTGTACGGAACCCTCAGTGTGAGAGTCCGACTGGCACTTGCCCAGTTTTTTTTAATTACTTTTATATTTCTTTTATTTTTTACTCGTAGCTTGATTACATTGTTTCTTTATAACAAGTCGTACTCGTATCTCATATTCGCCGAAAATCTGCGGAAACTTGAAAGAGTGACCGTGGCCCTAGAACGTAAAAAGCAACAGAAGGACACAGGTTGGTTTTAGTCAGTAAATGTCTGATACCCTCTCGTTCTACCTTAGAGCGATGGGATAATTTTCCCACCTAAAAAAATGGTTAATCGAAAGGAGTAAGTAGAATTTTAGTAACTTGTAGATACTCTATCGTATTTGAATTACCAGCTGCTGCTAAGCTTCGCCCGCGTGACAGTTGAAAATTGCTCCAAGGAAACACACTTCTGGGATAAAAAGTATCCTATGTGCTATTCCAGTAGATGTTATACACGCATACTAAGTTTTATCAATTTCCGTTCAGTTGTAAGAGCGAAGAAATACAAACATACACACACATACTCACAAACTTTCGCCTTTATAATGTTAGGCAGGGCGCAAACGTGGACACTTTTGTATCTAGTGTCAGATACAGACATACTCTCTTGGAAGTCATCCACTCTCTGCGAATACATAAACATTTTATGTGTCCAGTTGCTTCTACTTATCCAAGGGAATAAAAAGTGTCTCCGTTTGTGCAGCGCCTTAGTGTAAAGTACATTTACGCAGGTATATTATATCCATAAAATATAAGAGAAATATGTTCCTGGGGTAATCAAAATAAATGAAACCATTAACAATATGGCGACCATAATAAAATTGAAACAGATGCTGTTTTTATAAATATAGTTACGAGTGCTTGTTTGAAATCGAAATGTGAATGCAAAATCGGAAAAAGAAATCAAATAAACGACAAACAAACAGGTTTTAGAATACTTTACGCATAATATCCAAGCCGTCTGAGTCACAAGTGGTGTCTACTTATCTGACATTGACCTAACTTCGTATTAGCATATGCTTTCTTAAGAAATCATTCAAATTTGCATTTGCTTCGGTGAATTCAGTTTAGTCAACTTTTAGTTTCGTTTTCTATTTTTAATGGAAATGGAGCGTGTTAATTGACAATACCACCATTGATCACCATTGTTGCTCAACTCATTTAGCATTTCGTATTGTTTCTAGGATTTCCCAAGATAGATCGAATATGATAGTAGGTACTTACTTATTCGTTCTTTATTTAAATCTTTTCAGGTATTATCACTAGCGCGTTACCCAAAGACTCATTTCGATGTTCTATAAATATTGACACAATTATTTATGACTTTTTGTATTGTAATGATTGTTGTTTGTGACATTAAAAGTCATAAAAAATTACGATTCTACACATAATAAATGATATTTATTTTGCAAATAGGTTTAAAAAACACTTTTACACGTCAATTTTGTTTTTTTTTTCGCCTGATTAAGCTAGATGAGGCCGGAACATTAACTAGAGCAGGAAGAACAATGAAATGGGGTCAAATTTGGGACGCCTGCGTCGGCGTAGTGTTAATATTTAAAACCCGATTTTCTAGAACATCATCTTATCTGTAAATATTATAAAGACGAAAGATTTATTTATTTATTTATTTTATAATTTATGTACACACAAAATACCAGAGGAGATAACATATAATAAAACTATGTACAAAGGTACTGCTTATTTCACAAAGAAATTTCTTCCAGCAGACCTGAGAAGATTGTAAGTATGTATTGTGTATCTGCTGTTTGTTACTCCTTCACGATTAAATGGCTGAACAGATTTGGTTGAAACTTGACACAAAAGCAGATCATGCTGGAATCATATAGGATATTATTTTTATTCTGGGAGCACCTTCCACGTAGGCGAAACAACTGGTAGAAGCCAGTGTGTAAATATAATTTACCAGTAATCTCAGAATAATATGAGGTAGAGGCTTATGAACGATTCAATTATAGCTAGTTACTAAACCAGTTTGCTAGCCTATGGGCTGTTTCGAAGTGCGATGTAAACGCAGCATGATATTTGTAATACCCAGGGAACAAGGCAACAGATAGCGATAATGTCAGCTTATCACAACTTATCTATGACAATCGATAATGCGACCGCGTTTTGATAATAGGAAGTGACTTTTTTGGAGGTGTTATTTTAGAAACTGTCTTTAAGAATTACGAATATAGGGAGTTAAACCTATTTAGGCTGCGAAATTGTTTGAAAGACGGCTGGACAAACATTCTGCGACCTTGGAACCTAAAGGGCAACTGGATTAAAAAGCTACCCGTGTACACAGTGGCGGCTATTTAATGCGCTTTTTGTCAGTAAAAGTTTGATGCTCTGGTATGAAAAGTAATGTCTCCGTCAAAAAAATAACTAAAATTATTCACTGTTCTAAAATTAACAAAAGAAAACCGAAAACAATTGCAAGTAAAATGACAAAATGGCGCTATGATAGCCATATTTAGAGCAAATGGAGACAAAGTTGGCGGGATGCCCGTTTTCAGATCCGAGGCCTGGTTTTACAATTTTCTAGAGCAAAGTAGGGAACTACAATAAAAACTGGGTATGTGCGAGTCGGACTCGCGCCCTGAGGGTTCCATACCTATGTAAATAGTTCAATTCCGGAATGGAGTCTCGGAAGATTTTTCCTAATCGCAAAAAATTATGACGTAACAACAAATTTACAGTTTTCAGATTTATTCTTATATTTGTACTATAAGACCTTGCTTTATGTCAATTTCAGGATTATGGGTCAATGGGAAGTACCCTATCCGGTACGTGATAGATATATTCTTTATTCTACACCAATAATAAAATTTAATAAGAAAAAAAATTAACCCCGAAAAAACCAAAATCAATAATATATAACCCGCATGGAGCCTGCGTGGCGGATTACGGTCCATTTCCCTCGTAACGATGAGGCCTGATTCCCAGCAGAAACCAAAAATTCGAGGACATGTGACATTCACCAACCCGCACTGGGCCTGCGTAGAGAGGAGGCCTGAGTCCGAGCAGTGGGAACTTTAAAAAAAAAGGCTGATGATGATGATGATTCCTAGCAGTGGGAACATTCGGCTACCGGTCGGAACCTAAAAAAAACCCAACACTAAATTTAAAAAAAAAATGAAAAGGGCTTCGAATGTTTTGCGATTTTATTGTACACGTTGTTTATTGAAAAGTAATTCGTCACGCCGATAATAAGTAATCTCAGAAAATCAATTGTAACATTGAAGGTCGTTTTGCAACGTTGTAAGTACAGTCACGTTGATTATGATTTGCGATAAACACAGCTGTTATATAAATTACTATACCTAATATTTTACGATTGCATTCTTTTGGGATGTGAAAATTTTACACATTCCACACACCCACTTCTGCCGGTTCGGGAGAAGCAAAAGAGAGTGCTATACTTTTACTGACTAAAACTCACCCGTGTTCTTTAACCCTTCAGATACCGTCAATTAGAGACACAATAGTAAGACAATAGATGCGCGGCCACCGGTGGTCGCTTGGGGATTCATGAATTAAGTTGCCCTTGCGCAGAGGCGTAGTCTATTCATGTAACTCATAATTATATTATGAGTTACATGAATCTTCGTTACATATGTCTTGTTGCTTCTATTATGTGATCACAATGAAGATAAGAACTCGTAATAACAATAAAAAGTAATAAAAAATAAATAAATAGAAATTGAATTAAGTCACTGACAGCTAAGAGATGACCAGTCTCAACTGCCATGCTCGTAATGTCAAACAAGTTGTAACCTAATAAAAAAAAGTGCTTCTACATTATACAATACAATTATTTCCAAATATAACATGTAAATAATCCTAAGCCCTATTGAATTAAACAAATGAAATAAAACACTGAAACCAACAATATGAAAAGGGCAGCAGCATCTCTTCCAATATAAATATAAAAACTAATTAGTAGATACAAATGTATGTGGCTGTGGAGCAGGACCGGCATTTAGCCAAGCATTTTTATCAAAGAGATAATCTATAATATGCTTGTCTACATAGTGTGCGTAAATTATTTGTTAATAAAGAAAAAAAAATACGATTATCTTTATTATATAGAAAATAAGATGCAGCTGAATAACATTGTTTTACATATCTATTGGCTTCATTGGAAACTGCGAGTATAATCTTTTGTTAATAATAATTTAATTGAATACTTTGTTCCTCTAGATATTTATAAAAAATTGTTTTGTGAGACAACGAAAACGTTTTCCATTTTAGACGTAGTTATTTTTGATTAAAACCAGATTTTCAACATGTAAAGTAAGGTACGAGTACTAGCCTACAGACCGAGCCATTAATATGTCTTGCAGCTGCCCCTTAACGATTTTAAAATAGGGTATACAATGTACAAATAACGGTACCTGTGCAACACTAGTTTTAAAATGGCGAAACCCGAAACACGAGTCTAGTATTTTTATGTAAAGATTCTAAGTACAAAAGTTAATAACTATATCATGAAGAAATACAAAGTTATAAGCTTGTTATGTTACCTGGTTGTCCGCACAAATACATGGTCACCGGGCTATCTGGGCCACTGAGGGGTTGTTTTGCTCTCGCACCCGCCAGTGTGCTGGATCCTAGTGCCCACAATGACTAGCGTGACCTGTGTTGTGTTAATGTCGGTGGTGAACAACTTGTAACCTTTTTTAAATATTTCTAGGTAAAATATAACATGTCGTAAAAAATATTGGAATCGATTCAGTTACTGATTCTGAACAAATTAATTCAGGTTTCATAATACTAAAAATAATATTGTATAAGAATACAAGGAGATTACATATTCCCGATTCCTGACGGCTAAAACATTTGGAGTGCAGTCGTGGAAAAAAAGCGGACTGATACAAATCTGGAAATAGTTTAATAACAGGAAAATTACTAACAAAAATAATTAAGTTATACGGAAAAAGGGGTAAAATATTTCACAATATTACATTATTACAGATATTGCTAGTCAGCACATCGATGACGTTATTTGTAAATCTTGGAACCGCTTTATGTCATTCATGATGATCGTGTATTTTTTATTCTTTCTTTGATTCCTTGTCTGTAACATTTAAAACCTGTAAAGCATGAACTACTACTTTATATGGAATACCAGTTAACAAAACACTGATATAGATAACTAGCTTTTGCCCGCAGCTTCACCCGCGTACATAAAATATAGCCTATGTCATTCAGGAATAAAGCAGCTTTCTATCGGTGAAAAATTTTAGCAATCGGACCAGTACTTTCAGAGATTATCTCCTATAAACAAAAAATAAAAACTTTACCTCTTTATAATATAATATATATCAAATATAATATATAATTTATTTAATTAGTGTAGATAATTACTATCTAAGTCCCTTTAAATATGTTATATTTAAGGACACGTGGCAGCGTTATGTGGTTGTGGCCAGAGGTCTGTGTGCGGCGATATAAGCCAACAAACCAGCCTGTATTTTAAAACATTTAATCTGGATATGGATAATATTTAATGGATTGATCATCTATGAATGACATCTAAAATTTGGATAATCATTGTTTGTCAAAAATAAAATAAATTCTATTCTACCATCAGCCATAGAATGTTCCCACAGCTAGGCCTACACTCAGGAAAGAGAATCGACCACGCGGGCTCAGTACGAGTTGGTAGATGTCGCGCTTCGAATTTTTTAATCCATGATGATTCCTTTGCCTTTTTGAGAGTACTGGTAATGAAATAAAATACACAAAGTAAAGTGCCTGCCTGGGAATCTGATGGAAGCGAGACGCACAAGCCCGGTTGTTATAGCGACCCTTGGAGGCGGCCTAAGTTCAACAGTCGAGGTCTTTCGGCCGAAATGATGATGATGAAGAAAGTACCTACCTGGGTTTGAACCCGCAACGTACGATGCGTAAGTCAGGGCCACTGGACAACTACTGCTCTCGATGCATATTTATTGCAAGCTTTTATTTAGTTTCACCTGTCCCGATGTTTTTCTGTAATTAAATCTTGCAAAATAAATTTGATCCACTTCCCGGTTACCGATTGAGCTGAAATTTTGCATGCATGTGTAAATCAGATGACAATGCTTATATTGTTTTGTTATAATCCTTAATTTATTTGAATTTGTTGATTATTCTTATTTACAATAACTACTGAATTATAAGCAAGAGTGTACACCTTCTAGGTAGATTTTTGAGGAACTAATTTATTTATTTTAATAATATCTGATGATCTCATGTAAAATGTACCAAAAATCACACGAATAAATGAATTTTGAATGTTGAATTTTGAATGCAAAATTATTACGACATGGAGCTGATCTGATGATGGAACCGGAACGTGGCTATAGGAGCTTGGTAGTTAAACGACAGAATCCCTTCGAGTTTGGGCTCGTTTAATTCGTGTTGACGAGTATTATTAATATATATAATATAATAGCTTGAAAAAAATATTTTCATTAAAAACTTGTTCGCTCTACAAGTCAGCTGAAGATTTTCTTTTGTTTTGATTGTTTGAACCATTTTCATTGTTTGTGGATTCTTATGTTGCCTTTGTTTCAAATGTCGTTGTGTTGTAAGTAACGACTGCGTTTTACCTACTTGTATATTATATTAGTTTCTGTAATTATTATCCTGTTTATAGCTGTTACACGAAAATAGCTTGACTACTTAGATTTTTATTTACAATTTGATATTTTTATTTGCATATTAGTTTTTCCCGATTACTAAATGTATGAAAGGTATTTACGCCCAGTGGCTTGCGACACAAAATAGATAGTTACGAAACCCTAGACCAAATAAATGAGACAGTATCTCGGTTTCAAAGAATCAACCCTGTAATGTTATTCTAATGAAAGCGCCACTTGTAGTAAATAGTGAGCAGGCTGTACTGTGTAGTAGGGTAATACGCGGAGGCAGTATCAGCACATCTCAGGACGGAGTGCTCAAGTGCGTCTATTTTTACCGCACGGCCACCGCGCCTAGCCGCACTGCATGGGGCAACGACCACACGATGCATCGACACGGTTAATTTTAAAAAAGTCATTGCCCTTAAGTCATTATCGACACTTACTAACACAAATTCCTTCACACACTGTGTCTCTAAAGTACTTATTAATTTTTTTATTGTTGTTTTTTTTTGATGGCGGGACGACTTGGATGTCTTCCTTGGGAATTGGAAAGAAGTGGCTCAAAACCGGGAATATTGGAAGGAGTGGAGGGAGGCCTTTGCCCAGCAGTGGGACAATATGGGCTAGATATAATAATAATAATAACAATGTTGTTTTTCGATATATGAAAAACCTCTCTTCAAACATAAATAAGGTTCACAATTGACTGTTTCCAATGTTTTTTTTATTTTGGTTTTTAGTAAGTAGTGAAGATATAACAAAGGAATATATAATTTTGCGTTGTATGACAAGTTTGTAGGAAGCCAAAGCCATTGTTACGAATCGTTTCTTTAATTTATAAATGTATAAAGAAAATGTTTCCATTGAGATGACGTTGATGTCTTTCATATTGAGAAACTAAACTTTCTTATTAAAATTAATTCTAATAAGATATTTTTATTTTTGTTTGTAATTTATTGAGACTTATCTTTGTCATCCTACCCCTAATTTCTGATTTAAGCATTTAAAGTTAAAGTAAGTATTTCTCAAACCTGAAATCCTGTCAAAATTAGGTGTTTGAGTAGGGCTTGAGACGTTCTAAACTGAAAATATGTTTTTTATTCAAAAACTCTTCATTATTCAATTTTTTTTTTCATTATTCAAACTCTCCTTTATTCATAAACTTTTTTTTTGTTAAAAATACAGAGTACATGTAAGTTGAGCAGTGCACTACTGCACGCTTAAAAAAATGGCCTATGTTAGCATTTTTTGTTCCGCATGGCTGCCCAACAAAATGGTTGTATTCAGAGTAAAAGTGACATCAGATCCCAATACACAACTGCTACAAGTATTAATTATGAATGCGGCATAGGCAGTAAGTGTTGCCAGTTACGGCAACTAGTTACGATAAAGTGAACAAAGCACGGACGTTATACGATTTTCGGCCATCCGTTTATACGTTACGTATAAGGCTTCATAGAAATAATTGTTACAAAGTGTGTTTCTATCTTCTTCACTCATACGAGTGCGTCTCTTGCGCACGGCGCTACGTCATCGCAGAAACCAGCCAGCCAATTGACCGGTATACTGCCAACCTTCAGTTTTTTTTTATTTATAACTCGCTCTGGCTGGGTAACTTATGCTGCGTTCAAATGTCGCTTACCTGTATACTCGCCCTTTATTTTAATGACAGTAGATGTAAAAAAAAGTGACAGTTTAAAAGGTTGACTGTTTTGTCTCTGCTTGTATGAGTGATGAAAATGTCAAATATAAGAGAGAGTAACTGCCATATATTATGTAAATATAGCAGCATGTCCTGCGGTTTCTAATAAGTACAAACTCGATCACTCATCCGTTTTATAGTCCATCTGCCTAATGTGTTACAATTTCACTTTAATAATATTATAAAGTCATTTAACAGTAACAAAGAAACCAAGATTCATTCAGACATTTTAACACAGAGAAAATGTTTATAGTAAGTAACTACTCAAACATTGGAAACTATAAAAAAAAAATACTATTTTTCTTAATTTTTTTCGCCAAAAAAAAAAATTGAATAAATATATGAAGCATATCAGTTTATTCAAACTTAATCTCTTTTTTTAGAAATCTCCTAAAAAGGCTGATGCCATATTTTTAAGATACAATTTTTTTATCCCTAATTATGGAAGTAAATAAGCATTATCTAATCGCCGAACTGATAAGAGTATGATAATAGCGATAACAGTAAATGTTGATTACGAGTAATCAGGTAATTCCCTTGATCGTAATGAACGTTTACATTATATACCATTATGAAATAATTGGCTGGCGATATTTCACATATTTTTCAATTAGTTAAAATACTTTTTGGTTACTAATCTAATTTCAATGCTATTAGTAATTTTGTTGTGAATTAATGGTAACTTACAGTATAGCAATAACATATATTTATAATACATTATTGTTATACTGTAAGTTATTATTAATTCTGTAAGTAGTTACCATTATACTGTAAGTAACCAGTATTCCACAAAATGATCAGGCAAGTTAACTGGAACAAGTTGCTATCGCGTGTGAACGGGGCATTACACGGTTTAATGAACGAGCAGCGATGGCGGCGGCGCACGGCGCGAACTCGGTGCGCAGTCGGCCCCGAGCTACAGGCGGCGCGCGCGCAGCTACGCGTTATACCAGTGAAAGGACGCATGACTCATACCAAAACCAGTCATGAACGAGTACGCCGAGTACGACTGGAAGCTGCATCAGATGCAGAATGAGCGACTTTGTGAAGTGTCCAGGAAACGTCTCACAGACGGCGACAGGCAACGCGCCCTGAACGGACTACGGGATACGGTGGATAAGAGCCTCAACCTCGCTCTGCGTGACAAGAGTAGGTGTCAGGATGACAACTTCCTGCGGCGATTTCTGTACGCGCGCAAACACGACGTGCAGCAGAGCTTCGAGCTGTTAGTGAGCTACCACCAGTACCGGCGCGAGCACGCGGAGCTGTGGGCGGCGGCGGACGGCGGCGTGCTGCGCGCGCTGGCGGACGGGCTGCCCGGCGTGCTGGCGCAGCGCGACCGGCGCGGCCGCTGCGTGCTGCTCATGTTCGCCTCCAACTGGCTGCCGCACGCCTGCCCGCTGCTCTCCGTGTTCCGAGCCCTACTGCTCACTATAGAACGCACCCTCGACGATGTTCAAAACCAGGCTAACGGATATGTCATTATCGTTGATTGGACTGAATTCACGTTTAAGCAATCGTGTAGTTTACAAGCTAAAGTGTTGAAAATGATGATTGACTGTCTACAAGATTGCATGCCAGTTCGTTTTAAAAGCATACATTTCATCGGACAACCTTGGTATGTGGAAACAGCTCTCGCTGTAATAAAACCGTACCTTAAGGCAAAGACGCGAGAGCGCATCGTGTTGCATGGAAACAATCTGTCAACGCTACACGACTCTCTGCCGCTTGATATTCTGCCAGCAGAGTTGGGAGGAGAAGGCCCTTCGTACAACTCAGAAGTATGGCTGCAAGACTTCTGTCGAGGTGAAAACATCAACCCTGCCCCGATAACGACGACCACGAAGCCGATTGTACCCATACCAATAGAAAACGATCTCCCTTCAGCAAAACTCGACAAAGCGTACAAACAAAAGGACAATCCAAATTTTTCTTTCCACGGAAACGAAAAAAGTGCAAAATCAGAGTTACTGCGTGATAAAGATTGACGTTTGTAGCACATAGTGGTACAGCATGGTTACAATGGACACAAAGGACTGTTCCGTCCGTGAAAACGCCACCAATGTGTCGTTGCACTCGTGTGCTTCGGTTTGCATTTTGTGATATCAAGTGTATTTTTAATTTAAGGTATCGAGACTGCTTAGAACATTAGAGTAAACTGCTTAATAGGAGCGTAGCAATATTGTTAAGTACTCGGGCTGAAGTGCATTTATATGGCCTCAGATTAGAGCGGCGACCTAGTGGAAGTCGATGCCCAAGTTGGTTAGTGGGCATTCGATTAGTGAGTCAGGCACATTTGGGTGGCGGTGGGAGGCGCATCCCGGCCGGGCGGCGCGGGCGCAGGTAACGGTGCACAGCTCTCGTTTCGTCGCATCCGCGCGATCACGAGCGCAGTCGCTGAATCTCGGTCTACTCTCTACATCCACATAAACTTGCATACATTTAGACTTATGTTCCTCGTGTTATTTATTCCGTTTACTAATCAGTTCTTGTAATTTGAACACTTCAGATATCACTTGATAGTTGTAGATACTTTGCTTTAACCATGTGAGGCTTGTTGCGCATTTACTATTATGTTTAAGTCCATGTTTGAAAAATATGTGATGCCGGAGCGATTTATTTTAATAATAAGTATCTATTGTCCTGCTAGTGGAGGGTGTCGTAAGCAATCGGTCTCAATTATGGCGTTTGGATAGTGGATAAAGAACAGTATTAAGTTATTGACAGCATGATCCCTGCGAGCCGTCAGGTACGTGCTGGGCCTTTGTATGTGGTGTAACGTCTTCAACGGTCTTATAGCTCTCACTAATGAACAGAGCTCTCTCATATTCATTACTTATTGTATAGTATAGGGAACTTTTGTCTACATAGTAGACGTCGAATGGACAATAAATTGTATGATAACTCTATGTATATACATAACTTGAAAGGCAGCTGCTCTGTAACAGAAAGTCATAATAATATTTCGTACTCGTAAACCGAATCCTACTCGCTTACTACAGAAGTTATTTCGAATGATTGTAAATATTGAAATGACTGAAACAATGTATTGATATTATAGTGTAGCATTTGATAATAAATGTATTGATGACATATTTATGTAACCATTTCGTTTCATTTTAACCGAGGATATTCCGGAAAAATTAAAGATGCTAACACAGTTAGCTCACGAACTTAGTATGTGCTAATTAAATACAAATGTGTAATGTTTGGACTTGTAATCAGTGTCTAATTAATATGCAGACGAGCATTGCAAAGTAACGTGTCATTACGACTTAAGACTCAAATAGAAAGGATGCCCTAGACTAGAGAAATAATTGAAGATGAATCATGCTTTCATAGCAATTCCAGCGTCTTGAATCAAATGTCTGCATAAGTACTTAAGTAATGAATCTCAGTACAGCTGCAGTCGAAGGCTAGACTTAATAATACGCTAATGTAAGTGATATCATTCGTCCAGTCGCATTGACGTCTGGTAGAGCGATTTCTAAGTACCCACGACCAAAGTACTGAGGTTACGAAGGTCGGTTACTACCTGCAGAAGACGCAAACGTATTTAGCAAACTAAGATGGACTTTGAACATGGCATGTGCAGTGCAGGTAGCAATTACTGTAGTTTCTATTGATAACATCAGAAAGACTATTTAAAACAACACTATGTTGCGATGAAAATTATATTTTATTTTCTGTTTTGTGAATCAAAATTATTCTATTTAACATTGATGATATCGAATAATAAGTGGCTATGGGCCACAAACTAGGCATAGTCTATTTCTTGGTGGCTCTGGAATAGGTAATTTACAGCTCTGCCTTCAAAAATAACCAGAGTAGAGTAGTGTCGCTACTGCAATCGTTCAAAAATGCTTGGAGTTGCAACCCAGGGTCGTTCTTTTACAACTCTAGTAGCTACCTTAGAGTTGACCCAACTAACTCTAACTCCGAGCAAGGCAGGTTGGTGTAAGCGGCCATAAATGACACTTGCTTGGCATTGACAGTTGAACTCTACGTTCGCGTTCAAAAATACTAGTGTAGAGAATCTAACCTGATGACGTTATTAGAGTTAACTTTAACCTGAAATTTGAACGCAGGGCAGATTAGGTTGATTAGAAGTTCTGTGTGACACAGCACAATTTTACAATATACAAATTACTGACTGACATTTTTACTTTTAAAGTTCTCAAAGATCCCCACCAAAATAAACGGTTTTTTTTTTGTAGTTAGTCAATTAACAAATAACTCTTCCCGCTCTAGGTAAGAGCGAGAGGGGGTATCAGACTTTTGCTGACTAAAACCCACGAGCTCTTAATGCGATCCATTTTACGACCTAAACTGAACTGTTAAAGGTATGGAGATGGAGCTATATAGGGTGTACATTCGCACAACTGATATTTTGACATATCATGGTAAGTACCCCTGCGGCTGGCCCTTTGCGATTCAGGGCCATATAACTCTTTCGAAAAATCCCAGAAGGAAGACAATATGTTATTATTTTCATTCCACACAGAGCATGCGACACTGAAATAACTTAGGAAAATTTCTCCATTGATGGGTGGATGACATAATCCATAGTCAAAACAGCTGCTTTGTCTTCCGTGTTGTTATCGATAGCTTACGGAAATTGTTCGACACTGAGTCGTAGACTAGAGCTGACATAGATTAGATACTGCTAGAACGAAAGCTGCATGTCCATAAACGATATTTATTTTGCAAATAGGTTTAAAAACACTTTTATTTTTACACACGTAAATTTTTTTTTTTTCGTCAGTTTAAACCAAAGATTTTATATATCCTAGTACTAGATTGACTACGACAACCTCAAAAGCGTACCTGAAAAGGAAAGTCAGAAAGAGTCCTGTCATCTCGTTCTACTAGTGTGTCCATACACTAGCTACATACTACGGGACAATTTTGCTCAAAAGTTAGTTAAAGATATTTTTGATACATCAAAATAGACATGCACTTACCAAAAGGGAACTGTGAGTTTTCTCTGTAATGACTAGGAAATAGCTGATGTCCGTATATGTTATAATAGCAATATCCTCTTATGCGAGTATGAAATACCTACGCTGATAAAAACATGCTTAATGTGTGTGTACCTACGTAAGAAGATCACTTCTGAACAGCTACACCTATCAGAATAAGGTTTGTCTGAAAGAAAAAACTAGTTAGTTTATAATAAAACTAATATTATTCTTTTATTTTTACTTTACTTTATTAAAAATAGACTGATGCGTGACATAAAATTGTACATTTTTTATTACGTCAAATTGCACGTATTAACTAAAAAATAAACAATAAATAATACATTAACGCGCCACAGGGAATTTCCGAAAGGGAAACCATGGTCCTGGAACACAAAGGGCAACTGAAGGACACGGGTAGATTTATTCAGTATAAACCTCAAATAACTTGTCCCGCTCTAGGATGGAGCGTAAGGCGCTCTACCTTAGAGCAGGATAAGTTATTGGAGATTTTACCACATCAAAAAAAGTCTCCTACTATGTTCGTTTGTCTATATCTGTTTGCAATCAACTCAAAAACTACTGAATGGATTTTTAAAAACGGATGAACTTACAAAAGGGTATATAGATGGAATAGAATTACGTTTTAGTGTTGATTTAACTTTACATCTTCAGACTTAATGTGGCAACCACAAATAAAACTGTTGCTGAAAAAAAAATTTTTAAATGTCACAACTTCAAAGCCACTGTTGCTTATGGTTCTCGTTTCTTGGAAATCTATAACAAAACATAAAAAATAATATATTACTAGTAGTTAACGGTTAAGCCACATACATGCAGCATTGCGTGCGGCATTTATTAGGGACCTACCTAAGGACTAAAGTTAAAGACAGTTGACTATGATTTAAAATGAATATAATTCTCGAATGTACTATATCGATGTGGAGAAGATTTTGGAGCGCACGCGCGTCGTTTTAAGAAGTGGTCACAGATAACTAATACTGAATTGGTCCGAAGACACGTCCCGCATGCCGCACCTCTGGCCGCCGCTGCTCACCGCTTTCCGTTGTGCCATGAGAGCAGCCGAAGATCGCCGAGCGGCCAAAGGCGCCCGATCAACAGAAAAGATAAAATTAGTAAAATTGGTGCGCGCTTGATTTATTAAAAAAAAAAAAAATTTAGCCTTCTCAGATATTTAGAAATTTGCTTATAAAATTTTGCACCCAGTCAAAAAAAATTCAAAACGATGTTTGTTGTCACCCTACATAAATATTTTGTAAACAAAACAGAAAACTTACCAAAAAAAATGAAATTCCACAACCAGGATACCCAACGCTATTGCGAAACTTTACACAGCATCGTTTTGAACATCTTGCACACTTAATACTTTACTAAACATTGAGATAAAAACTTGTAACAATTAAAAATACAACTTTAGTCCTATGAAGCATCAGCCATATTGTTTATTGATGTCAAATTCTGTCAAATTGAAAACCTCCTAAATGTTGCCTTTCATAATTTGAAAATTACTACGAATAGCTACTAAATCTAAATGAAATCATCATTAAATACAAGAAGAATGCGTATAAAATTTCAAGAAGCAATATTTAAAATAAAATATTTAGTTGCAATTCATTTTATGTTGCATAAACCTATCAAAATGCATGAACACGGACTATTTAACGATAACTGGAACAATCTAAAAACTACCATCTGTTTCTTATTTTTTTCTGGTAGTATGTGCGAAAGGGACAGAGAGGATTTATCTCAGTGTCTTACTCCAGGCCATTTTTCCCTTTTGCGTGTCAATAACACACATGAACTTAATGCTAAAGAGAATAAAGAACACTTTAGACAGTGTAATATTTCTTCGTAGTCAATCTAGTCTACTCTAGTAGGATATATAAAATCTTTGGTTTAAACTAGATGAGGCCAGTGTTTCCTAGCTGACAACCCTGAGAAGAAACATCGAAACCAACTCAGGGGTCAAAGTCTCTTTTAAAATCCGGACAGTAAATATGTACCTAATGGTCAAATCTCATGAGAACCATGCAGATTTGTCTGATATGGTCTTTTGAAGAAGAACCATACAGATTTGAGTGGACCTGTCCAGTCAGTATTTGTCAGTATTCGCTAAGCTCAACTAATAATTTATCATCTACTAACTGCCGCCAGCGGCTTTGTACCCATCATCATCATTTCAGCCGAAAAATGTCCACTGTTGGGCATAGGCCTCCCTAAGTGTCGCTAAGTGTCGCTATAACGACCGGTCTTGTGTCTCGTACGATAGTAAAAAAAATATTTCAAGGGAACATGAACTTTTTATCCGTGGATAAAAAGTTAAAGTAAGTATGTAGTTAGTATGGTCGATAGGACCGAAAAGTTCTGGAGTGGTGGCCACGTACCGCAAGACGCAGCGTTAGAAGGCTTCTCGAGGTGGACCGAAGACCTGGTGAGAATCGCGGGAATCCGATGGATGGATACTTGAGGTAGGCTTATGTCCAACAGTGGACGTCTTTCGACTGAAATGATGATAAAGTATGAAATCCTAAGTGCTATTTCAGGTCATGATCTACCCGTATACCAAGTTTCATGGAAATCAGTAGAGAGAATATACAAATATACATACGCACTCACAAACTTTTGTCTTTATAACATTACTAGCTGGTGCCAGCGCTACCCTCTTGAAAGTAGAAAATTGTCCAAAAGAAATATATTTTTTGGATAAAAAGCATCCTTTGTAGATGCTCTATCCATGTACCTATTATGCGAATCTGTTTAGCCGTTCGAACATGTAGATTTTTTGTTTGTTTAACTGAACGAACGCGAAAACATAACGCTACGACCCACGGATATGAAGTAGTAACCAAGCGAGTACAACCACGAGACACGGCTAGTAAAAATACAATTCGTATTTTAGTACAGTTTGTTCATTTAGGCAAAGGAAAATGAGTTCGTACAATGTAGAGTCAAACTAACAGGATATAAAAACATTTTACACAAATAAACGAATTTGTGACGCGTGTGAAACCGCGGGGGACAGTTTTTTTTTTCTGTCTACGGGGAAAATCATCATTGACGAAACCCGCTCTTGGGTGGAACGGGAGACAGTGTCAGAGTCTTACTGACTAAAAACCCCGCGCCGTTCCTTCTAGCCTTCATACTGGGGCTCTAGTTTCCTTTCGGATAACCCCGACCCCGGTAGGCTTCGACCCAGATGGGCCCCTCGTCGACGCCTTGGCTCGGTCCGGACAGGTACCGGACGATCGGACAGCGAGCTACCCATAGCTCGCTGTCCACGAGCGCGGGGGACAGTTGGTAAATCATAATAACCAGTTAGAAGAAGATAGGGCATCAATCATCGACTCCACACGGCCGGTGTTTTGCGTGATGTAGGTTTCATGCCATCATGTTTCGACCAATGTAATTCTAAAGCCAAGCTCACGTTAAATATCGGTAATCATACCGTTGATCATTTCAGTAATCACACACTTTCCGATTACTCTTCAGTGGCCCTAAGCACAGCCGGGGTACATTCTTCATTTCAACTGACGTTCGACATTTAATCTTTTTTTTCTAGGTGACAAAATCAGCTAAATGATATCTTCCGCCCTTAGGCGGAGCAGGATGGCGTGCCAGACTTTTACTGACTAAAAACCTACTCCTGTTCCTTCTTTGCCATTGTTCCAGGGCCCCAGGGGTCTCTTTCGCATCACCCATGGCTCCAGTAGGCTTCGACTCTACTGGGCCCCTACGGTTGCTGACAACTCCTTGAGGCGCGCGTAGAACACTACCCTCCGTCGACGACTTGGGCTCGGTCCAGATGGTTACCAACCGTTCGGACGGCGAGCTACCCATTGCTCGCTGTCAGCAAGCCCGCTCCTACGGTGGCCGAAAATCGGGATCAGAGGCCCAATACTTTCATAATTTTATAATATAATTTAATTCTTTCTGACGTTTGACCCTTAACAATACAAAAATTCAATAACCTTGTTGAATTGAAATAGATATGAAGTCATAATGATCTATATTACTTAAGACTCTAGAAAGAAACCGTTTCATCTATATTTTTAAATGACATATAACAAAAAAGGAGATTTTATTAACCCATAGAACTTCGTCAAGACTCGTTCTACGATCAATTATTTAATTAAACGAATTAAAATTGATACTATTGGCAAGTATTATTGTGAATTTTTCAATTCATTTGTACTTTTCTAAGTTTATCTAAGACATTACTGACATCTCGTGCCTCGGAAAGCACGTGAAGCCTTTAGCCCTGGTTGTCATCCGTAGATCTTTGACAGATAGTCACGGTAAAGCCCAAAAGCCCGAAAAGTGCCATAAAATATATATATATAACATACACACAACTTTCTGAAGGCTACTCCTCGGTAACGGCCGGGTTAATAGACTTGAAAAAATAATAATTATAGATTCATGAACAACGTTATCAGCTATTGATTTTTTCGTGCGATTAATTTTCCCTACACCTTCGAAACGGCTTGGACCTTTAGAAAAATTTTTCAAAGTGAACATAGCATATGTAAATTAATCGATATTTCGCAAATAAAATTAATTTAAAGGTCAGCTCTATCCGGGCGCAGCTGGCCGCAATTAAATGCACAGATACTCGTACTATCACCTAGGCGGGTACGAGTGTAGTGTCCATTTAATTTCGGACAGATATTCAAGGGACTATAAGCCTTAAACAAATTGTGTCGATCATTTTACTAACCACACACTTGCCGATTACTCATTCAGAAAACAATCGGGGGCCTTATGCATTCATCATTTTCCAATAATGATCCATTCTGACGCTTGACTCTAACAATCACAAAACCACTCATTTTAATGTGACTGTATTCATTCATATACATTACGTCCCTATTTTTGTGTCGCCTATGGCATAAATGAGCGAGGTTTATGGAGTGTGCGGACAATGGGCAGTGAGGCGAGTGGTGTGCGCATGCGCGGTGTCATGTGAGTCACGTGGAGCTGCTTCCGTCGCCCGACCGCAGCGGAAGGAACCCACCACTTCTAATTGACACCTTATACATTTAATCCTTTCCATCGAGGCTACTTGGTTCCTTCCTCGAGGTACCACAGCACGTTTGTACGCAAAACACCGGAATTAGAATCGTGCGCCGTTCAGCCATAACTGTAGATTAATTCCGCTGTTGTTAAATTGTTGCCACATGCAACGTTTGTTAGAGATAAACGTTACAAAGATTTGTGCATTGTTATAAGAGTTGGTCATGTGAGGAAATGGGAGAATAAGATTATCTAAGGTGACATTGATAAGTTTAGCTGAAATCGTCATCACATTTCAATTGAAAGACGTCCGCTGTTGGACATAGGTTGGAAGAAAGGACCGCTCAGAACGGTCTTGTGCGTCTCGCATCTATCAGATACCCGCAACCTTTACCAGGTCAACGATCCACCTTGGCGGTCGCCACACCAGAACCCAATGGCCATCTGTTCTGCGAGCTTCGTTGTGCTACTTCAGATTGGCGTTTCGATAACTTTGGTTCTCCCACGGATATCTTCATTCCTTATTCGATCACGCAAGGAAACTCCGAGCATACCCCCTTAGCTAAAATGGTACATGTAAATTTTGGCAGCTAACCTATGGAAAAATAGAAACATTTAGATCAATAATCACGTTCCAACGCCTTTGTCTGTCCGTTTACAATCAGAGCATTGTTACAGTCGATCATAATCATGTTAACGCTCCATGAACAGCATACTGTAATCCAGTCAGACCACAAGACTTGATTTTCCTTGAGATTAATTTACAGTGTGAACACATGCACATGTTTCTGTGTAATTACATCAGAGGCGTAACTACCGCCGTATCAATGATACGGGGCCCCCGAGCTACAGGGGCCCCGAAATAATATGCCTAAATTCGTAACATGGTATCCACAATCTTAAATTCTCATATTGATAAAAAGCCAGGAGTGAATTAATAATGACTATTTGATACTCTGTAAATAGTTTTTAGCACGCGTCTTTCCAATGCTTTTAATTTTTTAAAGCATCGTCAAACTTAAGTGGCAGTGAATAGGACATATTACTCGCAGAACAGATGGTCAATGAGGAAGAAAAGTTCTGGAATGGCGACCACGTCCCGGAAGACGCAGCGCCTACCGAGTGGAAGGCCTCCCACAAGGTGAACCGATGACCTGGTGAGAGTCGTGGGAATCCGAAGGACGCGAGACGTACAGGACCGGACATTATGACGACACTTGGGAGAGGCCTATGTCCAACAGTGGATGTCATGGAAATGATGATGGTAACGCTCCTTTTGCTTTAGCATTTTCTACATACAAGATGACAATAAAAACTCAGCTTATTTTAGTAGGTACCTTCTGAATGAGTTCATTTTCCTTTGAGGCCTTTTTGTATGCTAGTAGAAACTATTTCGTACAAAAAACCAACTTCAAAAATATGTGATATGGGTCCCCATTAGGATTGGCTACGCCACTGTACATCTAAGGCAATCAAATTGGAATTGTCTTTCCGATTGGCTGATTACCAGATAGTAGGAAAAGCGATTGTAATGGACGAAGTGATCATACTGATACAGTAAACTTCGTTTTACTGGCAAGGATTATCAGTAAATATTTGCATGCCAACTCATGGCGAAATGTATCTTTGCGCTAATAAATTATATCAGCGCAAACAAATGGCTTTGACTTTGACTAAACTGGCTATCCAATTCAGGATATAACCCTACAATCATTTATAAAACAAAGTCTTCCACCACGTCTGTTTGCCTGTCTCTATGAACACGATAAACTCAAAAACGAAGATAAACAGGAAATAACTAAAACTGAACTCAAAAATTAAGATATCAGGAAAAAACTAATACCTAACTCTAAAACTAAGATAACTGGAAATTCCAACTCAAAAACTAAGATAACAGGAAATTCCAACTCAAAAACTAAGATAACAGGAAATTGCAACTCAACTACTAAATCTTAGCACATTGAATATCTACCAGCCAGCAGGCGCGGGCTTACGGACGCCGAGTAAAGTGTAGCTCGCCGTCCGGCCGTCTGGTAATTAACCGGACCGAGCCCACTCATCAACAGCACGTAGTGTTCCAAGCGTTCCTCAGAGAGGAGTCAGCAAATCGTAGGAGCCCAGCAGGGCCGATGCCTGCTAGGATCGCAGGGAATTTCTAAAAAGGAAACACTACCGGGTTTTCTTTTCGTTTCCTAGAACGCCAAGGGCAACGAAAGACACAGGTGTGGTTTTAGTCAGTATAAGTCTGACACGCCCTCTTGCTCCATCCGAAGCGGGAGAAGTCATTTCGTTTAATTTCCCTCAAATATCAATTTCTTTTCGTATCAAATCGATATAACTTGCTTGTTTTAATGTTGTTTCTCATAGTTGCATTAAAACATATCGATACATGATAAGATAGAGTCGTCCATGAATTGAACACAAGACAGTGGCTTATTTCTTCGTCATCGACTGTATCAGAGATATTTTTGGATCTGATTTGCATTACAAAAATCGATAACCTTGTCGAATCCAGATAGACATGATGTCATTTTGATCCATTTTATTTTTTATAACTGCATCAGCTTTAGGAAAAAAACTATGTCATCTATATTTTTAAATGACCTGTAATAGAAAAGGAATTTTTATTAACTGATAGAACTAGTTTGTTAAAACTTGTTCTACGATCAATTATTTCATTAAACGAATTAAAATTGTGTTACATTTATACCACATGAAACCCGAAACACGTGTTTAGTGTTTTTATGTAAAAAATCTATGTACATAACTGTATCATGAAAAATCACAAAGTTATAAGCTTGTTATGTCTGCAAAAATATATAGTCACCGGGCCATCCAGGCGACAGAGGGTTGTTTTGCACTTGCACGCAGCTGTTTGCTAGCTTCTAACGCCCGCTGTAATATATTCATTTTTATATACATCATCAACTCATCATCTTCCTGCCCTTGTCCCGTTTTATTTGGGGTCGGCGCAACACGTTTTTTTCTTCCATTCGGTCCTGTCACTTGTCATGCTATCACTAACTCCTTTTTCTTTCATATCACTTCTCACACAGTCCATCCATCTTTTCTTTGGCCTCCCTCTCCCCCTCCATCCATCCACATCCATTCATTTTTATATACATATGGTGTAAAAAATATTAGATAATTTTTAGTATTTGCGAAACCTAGAATATACTTTGTTCAGAATTAATAACTGAATCGATTTCAATAGATTTTACACCATTTTATAACATGGTGTAAAAACATATCACATGATAAATTGGACACCACCAACACTAAGTACAACACAGGTCACGGTAAGTCATAACGGGCATGAGGCGCCAACGCACAGCTGGATGCGGAAGCCTCCGTCACCCGGGTGGCCCGGTGACCATGTGTTATGTCGCCAACCAGGTACCATAATGGGCTTATAATTTTGTGATTTGTCATATACTTTTGAAATTGTATACCTAGTTTCTTTACATACAAAATACACATGTTTCGGGTTTCGCATATACTAAAACTAATATTTTAATGTTGGCTTCTACTTCGGTTAAAGGATAAGCATTGCCATTCAGCGTGGCAATGCCACCAGTCTTTTGGGTACATTACCAGTCGACAGCGATGCGGAGGAATTTTTCGACGCCACACTTTAAATTACCATTTTTTTTTCTTTAGGGCTTTTATTTAAATTTTTTAAGTTAGTTTTAATTAAGTTAAGTATATAGAGTATAGATTTGTACAATATTCTTACGAAGATATAAATAAATGGGGGTTGTTGTATATGTAGATACACATTACTTTATATCAATAAATAATCTGGTCTAATAGAAATTACATATTAATGGGGCATGGTGAAAAGCGGTTTTTCCTTTTTCAACGCGTGCTACTAATGTAGTCAGGTTGTATTCTCGGTATGCACGACTCGCTGGAGTTTTCTACACCCTTGAGAATAACCTACTGTGAGCCGGATGAAAACAAAATGCTAAATAAGTGAGCGAGTACTTATACATATTCATCATCTAATGTGTATAAGTATTTCTACTGGTTTGATGGCTCGGTTGGTGCTGCAGTTGAGCTATTGGCTGCTCTGCTGCGTCTCGCGGGTTCAATTCTCGCTCGGTATAAATCCATACTAATATTATAAATAGGAAAGTGTGTGTGTCTGGTTGTCCGTCTTTCACGGTAAAACGGAGCGACGAATTGATGTGATTTTTTAAGTGGAGATAGTTGAAGAGATGGAGAGTGACATAGGCTACTTTTTACCTCTTTCTAACCCCCCACTTCCCTTAAATGGAGGACTTTAACGAATTTAACGCGAGTGAAACCGCATGCAAAAGCTAGTATTTGTATATTATACCAATAGATAGTGGTTGAGGGTCTGGATGTCTCGTGTATGTGAGTTTACATGATTGTGAACGCACCCACGAATCAAGAATCAAGCATCAAAGGAGTTATCTACACTAATATTATAAAGTGGTAAAATTTGTTTCTTTGTTTGTAGGAGGTAATCTCTAAAAGTACTGCCCCCCTAGCCAAGTTACAATCGTTTCGCTTGCGTCGAACGCTTCAAGTTGATCTTGCCGCCAATTCTTTTGTTCTGACCACGTGACTGAGCGTTGAGACGACGTTATTCCCGTACATATGATGCTTTTTACAAGCGTTAACTATTGCAGAATAGCTACTTGGCTAGGGGTACCTTGTCCGATTGCAAACATTTTTTTCACCGATAGAAAATTGCTTTTTTTCCCTACAGAAAACTTGATTTTCATGACTCAATGATCACGCGGCTATTTACCTACCGCATATCGTAGTATACGAATTTGATTTATTTTAGTATTGTTGCAGGAAAACCACGGAAGAGCTTCTGTTCCGTGAGGAAAACATTCGTCAATTTGTGTTTACTGTTTATGTCAGTTTGGCTCTAGATTGTATGATCTGTGTGATTGATTGGTTTTAGTATTGTTACCGAGGAAAAAAATCAGTAATTAGTGTTGACAGGCCTGCTGGTGTAGTGGTTAGTGACCTTGACTGCTATGCCAGAGGTCGTGGGTTTGATTCCCACCCAGGACAAATGTTTATGTGATGAGCATGATAATTTGTTCTGTGTCTTCAGGCGAAAAAAATTACGCGTGAAATGTTTTTAAAAACCTATTTTCAAAATAAATATAATTTATATAATAAAATGTACTAATATCTAAATAAATATACATGTAATTATTAGCTATAAGTTTATAAAATGTAATATTCTCTTTCCTCGATAAATGAACTATCCACTACAATATTTTTTAATTCGAAGTTGTAGTTCCCGAGTTTGACGCGTTCAAACAAACAAACTCTTCAGCTTTATAATATTTCTGCCAGCGGTTTTACACTCTAGATAGTAGACTTATCACCTAGGGGTATAAAAAACAACCTACGACCTACCAAATATACACAAAAAAACATCATAAAAATCGGTCAAGCCGTTTCGAGGGAATTCGATAACAAACACACTTTGACACGAGATTTTTTAGTAGACTAGTTTTTGCCCGCGGTTTCACCCGCGTACATAAAATATAGCCTATTTTAGGTATAGGAATAAAGTAGCTTTCTATCGGTAAAAAAAAAAAATTTACAATCGGACCGGTACTTTTAGAGATTACCTCCTACAAACGAGAAAAAAAGCATAAAAATTTACCTCTTTATAATATTACTAGCATTTGCCAGCGGTTTCGCCCGCGTACATAAATTATAGCCTGTGTCACTCAGGAATAAAGAAGCTTTCTATTGGTAAAAAAAAATTAGCAATCATAGCAGTACTTTCAGAAATTACCAAAAAAAAACAACTTAACCTCTTTATAAATATTAGTGTGGATTATTTTAAGCCGAGTGAAGGATTAAGACAAAGATTATTATTTCGTCTCATTCCATTGTGAAGGATGTTCACATCGTTAGCATTTGTACTGTAAACTCGTCTGTTCGACTTTGAAGTATAAAATGAAAGTTAGTTAGTTATACCTATCGCACAGTCATAGTCTTAGCGTACCCAGAAATAAATTTCTTGACCCGGTTTCTCTTTAGACTGGATTGCCGAGTCGTTTCCACACAATAGGAAGAAGATTTGCGGTTTATATGGCGACTCGTTTTCGAGGTAGGTAGATGTCTACTGTTTCTTTTTATATACATATACATACACAAGTCTCCCACCGTGTCTGTCCATCTATTTAAGATTAACTCATAAACCACTGAACGGATTTTCTTTCGGTTTTCACTAATAGGCAGATTGATTCATAACCCTAGTTTAGCCGTATAATATACGGCAAGGGCCCAGCTGGGTCGAAGCCTACTGGGGCCAGGGTTATCTGAAAAGGAGCTCGAGCCCCGGTATGAAGGCTAGAAGGAATGGGGTGGGTTTTTAGTCAGTAAGAGTCTGACACTATCTCCCGCTCCACCCAAGAGCGGGGGTTGTCATTTGATGGATTTTTGACAACCAAAAAAAAAGCCGTATAATATAAATTTTGTTTGTTAACCGTACACAGCAGTTTACCCTTTTTTAGTTTAAGTGCTTATTATAGTCCATCCTAAGGTTTTTTGTTAGATATCGCTGTCAGCGATAATACTGCCATTGTACCCAGAGACTAAAGTTTCTGTAAAATTGATTACTATATTTTGGTGTATTAAGTTAATTCTATTCTATTATGCATATAGTAGAGAAAAACCAAGAATTACAAAGATTTCTAACATCGTGCGAAACTGGAGCGGATCGCTATTAAAGATAAAAATTGAAGATTAGATTCTTTGTCTAATGTCTATTTAATGTTAATTATAACTTAGTTCACTCATAAATATATACCTTTTAAAATGTTATTGCGAAACACTATAACTTTTCGAATACCGTAATTACAGACAAAAGAAAGACAATGTCAGAGCGAAAGCCAGCGTTCGCTTGGGGACAGAGTTAAATTTACTGTGTACAAATTTCTGCAGCATCTAAATGTTTTATGTTAAATCAGAAAAAGAAAAAAAAATATGAGAGCAGTGGTGGCCGAGTGGTAACGGCTCCGCCTTACGAGTTGTAGGTCGCGGGTTCAGACCTTGCCAGGCGCATTACAACCGGCATGTCCTAGAACCAAAAATTCGAAGACATGTGACATCACCAACCAGCACTAGGTCCGCGTGGCGGATTACGGCCCATTCTCTTAGCTAGAGTAGAGCCCTAAGTCCCAGCAATGGGAACATTAAAAATGATGATGATGAAATATTTGGTGTAATTTTTTCCTATACTTACCATGAAGTTAATAATTCTAAATAATTATCTGCAATTTTGGGAAATAAAGATATTCATTATTATTATTTTCATTCATTTTTTTATCTCATGTCCTGGACCTTTGGAAGGCATACGAGGGGCCGAAGCCAACTCGCGAAGCCCTTTAGATAATTATAATGGAACGTGATACCAACCGTTACACCAGCTTATTATTATTTGTTTGTCATTGACCTTAAAGTCTTCGGTATCCAAGAAAATAGTCCAAGAGACTGCAATACGCATAACTTCCTTACTAATATTATAAAAGCGAAAGTGAGTTTGTTTGTTACGTCTTCACGCCTGAATGGCAGAACCGATTTTGATGAAACTTGGTACACGGATAGACCATGTCCTGGAATAGGACATAGGATACTTTTTATCCCGGAAGTATGTTTCCTTGGGATAATTTTCTACTATCACGCGGGCGAAGCCGCTGGGAGCAGCTAGTATAACATAAAAGTTTGTTGTTAAACACGCTTTAATTGGCGTGGATCTTTAAACATTTTACGTCAATGTAACCGTTATTATATGAACTGTTCGGTAAAAGAACAGAAATGATCGTGTTCCGCTTTTAACTCCCCTCCATGCTGATTTAATTAGGCACAGCTGCACAATTTTGTGGCTCATGCAAATTGCGAACATGGACGACTAAGGCGGTTATCACACTGCCGCGCATCACACTGCATGTTGCGTGTCAACGCACCTACGCGCGTACTTGCTGGAGTGTAGATTTGCATTATCGTGCGGGTTTTTATGCAGTCACGCGCGTAGGTGCGTTTTGTAAATTCACGCAGTCACGCACTCATTTCACACACACTGTACTACGAGACTCAGTGTGGCATACCTTGCGTGTCGCCCCGCATCCACGCGCGTGAGTGCATGAACGCGCGTGGATGCATTTTCGGTGTGTTGGACTGTGCGTGTTTTCTATACAAACGGAGATACTTACAAGCAACGTTAAGACACGCATTCACGCGCTACGCTACGTGGTGCGTGGCAGTGTGATAACTGCCTAAGAGAACACCTACTCAACAACCAAGCGCTACTTTCAACATAGGTATTTGTTTATATACATATACATATAACACAACAAAACAGGAAAATTGAAAACATGACACTTGGTTAAGGAAAAATGAGGAACCCTGAATAGTTTAGTGAACTACAATAACGCGAAAATAAATAAAAATTGGTAAATAATAACACAAACATAAAAAAAAATTGTTTTTGTTTATTACTTTCAGGTACGAAATTATCTAGGGTGGAGTAAAAGTCTAACTTTTACTGCCGAAAACCATATCTGTGTTCTACAGCCTGTTGTGTTCTAATACCACGGGTTTCCTTTTCAGAAATTTCTCGTGGGATTCCCTATTAATATCACGGCTGGGATCAGAGTAGAACTTGAGGGTGTGTCTAACTTTTACAAAATAAAACCACACCTCTATTCTTCAGTTGCCCTTTTCACGGATTTTCATTATACGCGGCCCTAAATACACGAAGTGGGATCGTCGAAAGGAGTAGGCTGAGTATATGAGGTATTATAAAGTAAACCTATACACTTCACCATTTAGGTACATATTTTTTGAGCCTCACAGAGGGGTTAGCCCTATTGTTACTGTACAGTAATTAATAATAAGCAATACTTCAACTAGGTTTCAAAGCCACTCCTAAACATTTGGAGCATCTGTTTTCTGGTCCGTAAACATAAATAGGCTATTGTTCTGAGTTTCATCATCCGAGACAAAGCGTGCTCTTTCATGTAAAACGTAAGACAAAAGACGAGACTTACTGGCTGATTCAGCCGTTAAAATATAACATACGATGATACATATATACACAGTGGCGTAGCTAATAAGGGGCTAGGTGGGGTAGTACCCTGAGGCCCTCAAGCACGAGGGGTCCGAACTGGAGATGTGCCGTTGCCGGCAATATTGCCGTGAAGTGGCAATATTGGTGAGAATATTGCCGGGAATATTGCCCAATGTATGAATATTGGTGGCAATATTGCCAGCAATATTCCCAGATTGCCGGCAACGGCACATCTCTAGTCCGAACCTGATCAACAAACCGCTTATTGAATGAACGAAAAATTTTACGAAAAATATTTCTTTTGTTAGTGATAGTGAATCAGATAATGTGACCACTGCAGTATTGGTTGAAAAGCCATAATTAAGCTGTGAAAGATTTCTTTGACGATCATATTAACGACGACTACGTCTCCATACCCTTTCAGACCCAGTCCACAATTGAGGCCATAAAATATAATTAAATATAAAAGTATTAATTTCACATAATTATGTGCCCATAAATAAAAACAAGTTTTTCTGTAAAACTAAATAGTCATGATTTAAAACAAAAAATTTCATATTTCTTAACGCCTAATGCATTACTGAAAATTTACTCAAATCCGTTCGTGAGAAGCAAAAAAATCAGGTCTGAAAGGGTATCATTGAGTGTGCATGTTAATGATAAGTCTTCTTATAACTTGAGATTTATATAAAAATTGATAAAGCTTAAACAATTTCGGGGCCCCAGTTAATTTTTTGTCTCTGGGCCCTTGGTCATCTAGCTACGCCACTGTATATACATTACATAGGTCGTAGGCGATTTGAATAAGAATCTTCAAGATAAAATCTATGTTAATCATACTTAATATTATAAAAGCGAAAGTTTGTGTTTAGTACTTCAGTCAAAAAAGTATCGGGAATGGATGATTTGTTTATGGTTCCAAATTCACATTTTTGTTTTTTTGTAGTTGTTAGATTGGCACAACTGTTTTCCATTTTGGCGCAGAGTTTGAGTTGCATCTGTTATTTATATTAAATACAGTACTGGTTTTAGTAATATCATATATAGTGTGTATTGCGAATTTCATAATGGACAAAAATATCGAACAAAGAGTTTGTCTTAAATTTTGCATCGCCAATGGAATTTCGTGTTCGGAGTCACTGAAAATGTTATGGCTTACGGTGAATCGACTTTATCAAAAACTCGTGCTTATGAGTGGTTCAAAGCGTTCAAAAGCGGTCGAGATGTGATGAAAGATTTGCCTCGCTCTGGTAGGCCGTCAACGTCTGCAGCTGAAGTTAACATCGCAAAAGTTAAGGAAATAGTGACTGAAAATCCCCATTCAACTCTGAGAGAGATGAGCCGCCGAACTTTCTGTATCTCACGAGTCGATCCGTACCATTTTAACTAATCATTTGGGTATGAAACATGTTGCTGCTCGGCTAGTCCCAAAAGATCTGAATTTTCTCCAAAAACTCAATCGCATGAAAGTCGCTGAGGACATGCTAGAACGAGTCAGTTCGGACCCAACATTCATGAAACGCATTGTTACTGGTGACGAGACGTGGGTTTACGAGTTTGACATGCAAACTAGTCAACAAGCTTCGGAGTGGCGCCTTCCAACTGATCCGAAACCGAAAAAACCACGCCAAAGTCGATCAAAAGTCAAAGTCATGTTGACTGTTTTCTTTGACTATCGCGGTGTTGTGCACTCTGAATTCTTACAGGAAGGTCTAACGGTAAATAAAGAATATTATTTGAGCATTATGCGGCGTTTAAGAGAGCAAATTCCACGAAAAAGGCCAGATTTGTGGAAAGAAAATTCTTGGATTTTGCACCACGACAATGCGCCTTCGCACAAGGCTATCATTGTGAACGAATTTTTGACCAAACACTCAACAAATACCATCCAGCAACCACCATATTCACCAGATATGGCTCCTGCTGACTTTTTTCTTTTTCCTTAACTCAAATTACCACTTCGTGGCACCCGTTTTCAATCGATAGAAGACATAAAGGAGAATTCGCGGCGAGAACTGAACTCAATTCAGGAAGCAGCGTTTAAAAAATGTTTTGATGAATGGATTATTCGTTGGCGCAAGTGTATCGTTTCTAAAGGAGCATACTTTGAAGGTGATAAAATAAATTTGGATGAATAACAGACATTTTGTGTATTATTGATCTTTTCCCGGTACTTTCTTGACAGAGTAGTATGTTTGTTAGATACTTTTACACGCTTGAACGGTTTTTTTATTGATATAAACTAGTGCTTGACAGCGATCCCACCTGACGGTAAGCAGTGATACAATAGGTGGAACGGATATCGGTAAAACTTGTCAATGTCGTGTCGTGTCGTGGTGTCGTGGTGTGTGTATTTTATCTATGGCCCTTAGTTGCCTGAAAATAAAGGATTATTATTATATATTTTTATTTATCTCAAGTCCCTACTATTATAGTTCATGATGGGTTACTTTTTAACCCGGAAGTTTTTAAGCCGGAATGCTTAAAAACTTCTTTCGCTTTACGGCGGAGCGGGAGGCCGTGATAAAACTACACCTAAGTATGTTCTTTCTTAGCCTTGTGTTTCGGGAAAAAGAAAGGAAATCCCGTGGCCCTTTTGGACTATCCATGGATTCTAGGGCCTTTAGGATCCTTTTTTTTTGTTTTCGAGGGGAAACCTTCAAAAGGCGCTCAGACTTTGGGGATACATCCGGGGAGTGTGGGATTTTTACCTCACTAAAACCACCCCGGTGATCACCATCAGCACAAAGAAGGGGCGCCGTTACCTCTTAAAAGACCATTCCGGAACAGGGCCTTTAGGACCCTAATATCAGACGAGACTATACTCATCACGAACACAAAAATTACTTCCATTTTTCAAACAAACGTCAACATGAAGATAACGTACATACACGGTGTAGAAATCTGAAATGTTTATGTACAAAGTCTGTTTACCTAAAACAATGAATGTGATACAACGACCTTAAACTGTGATTCATTTCAATTTATCAGTCAGTGTGGATCTCATCTCATCTCGGATCACTGTATCTTTGTATTCATATTTACTTTTAATTTGTTGTTATCTTATTTAGAGAGATCTTACATGGAAAGTCGTGATGGCCCAGTGTTTAAATCATGCTCTTATGCATTGGCGGTAAGTCCCCTCTTTGAGGCGTGGCTGGAAAGACGTCACGGCGTCCTTACTTTTCGAATGACGCAGGTTCTCACCAGATATGACACGTTCGGGAGGATCCTGCTCCAGATTCAAGCGGAAAAGACGCCCGCGTGTCACCACTGTGCGGAAAGCCCAGAGGCCACAGTCAAGATATGCTTGGACGGAGCATCGCCGTGCCCTCGTGGGGGCGATCGGCGGCGGAGACCTCTCACGCCGGGCCTTGGTTCAGGAGTAGCAGGCAGTCGCCTCCTTCTGCGAAGCAGTAATGCTAGCAAAGGGGGATACCAACCGCATCAGGCTACGGCGCCCTCGCCGCCGCCGCCGGCATTCCGATCCCAATTTCAGGCCACCGTAGACGCGGGCTTGCGGACGGCAAGCCATGGGTAGCTCGCTGTCCGACCGTCCGGTGACTGTCTGGAACGAGCCCAAGACGTCGACGGCGCGCATTGTTCCCGCGCGCCTCAAGGAGTTGTCAACAGCAAGAGCCCAGCTGGGTCGAAGCCTACTGGGGCCAACCAAGGGTCTGCTTCTAAAAGGAAGGAGAATGGGGTGGGTTTTTTACTTTAGTTTTGGTGTCCTATTCGCCAGAGTCGTGTATTTCCGACTGGGTAGATACTCCATCTCGTTTAGCTCTTCAATCTCCATAGGGTCGTGGATGTGCGACTCTGTTGGAATAAACGCGAGAGTGATTGTCGGGTATCTGTATCGTCTACGTCGGGTAGACGGTTAGTCCGGTAACTGTCCGGACCGAGCCCAAGTCGTCGTCGGCGCGCACTGTTCCAGCGCGCCTCAAGGAGCTGTCTGCAACAGCAAGGTTAGCTGGGTCGAAGCCTACTGGGGCCAGGGTAGTTCCCAAAGATAGCTCAGCCCATGGAAGAAAGGCAACGAAGGAATAGGAGTGGGATTTTAGTCAGTAAAAGTCTGATACTATCTCCCGCTTTGCCCAAGAGCGGGGTATGTCATTAGATGACTTTCCCACTGGAAAAAAAGACGTATGCCGTTAAAAGGTTAAAGAAATAAAGTTAAGCAATGTTTGCTGTCGTAAAGTTGGCTAAATCCAGCTAGATTAATGTTATTCGTTTTATATCTAGATTCTCCTGATTACGAAAGCTTAATTTAATATACTTTATGATCTGAGATTAAATAGCATTCTTTTATCTTCCACGATACGATGGTTCGAAATAATGATGACGGGGCAGTGGTTTACTGTTCATTTTTGAAGTTTATCTCGCGGTGAAACTGTTGTTACATCTATTAAGGTTCTTCATTAAATCTTTTTTTGTGTAATTCAGAGCAGTATATTTTTAGAAATTTTGAAAACTGTAAGAGGCGTTTCTTAAAAACTCTCCTCAAAATGGTGGTTTGACGACAAAAATAGTCAAACCACCAATTAAATAAAAATTGCGGTTTTACATATTTTCTATACTTTTTATAGAAAATATGAAATAATCCGCAATTTTTATTTCTCTAATAAAAATTATAAGATAAACAAATAAATGATTTAAAAAAATTTGTTTAGTACCCAATTCATCCAGGTACATTGCTTGCTTCTCGTTGATAGACCATGGAATGGATGAACAATCATTTAAAAAAGCTATTAAACTAGATCAATCGTTCTAAAAATTGGGTTTGTTTGAACAAAGCAAATTAACTTTTGGCTTGATAACTCCTACAACCTTTCGAAATGTTACAGTTTATGGTTATTCTCGTGTACTCAGCGCGCCATACAGAATTATCTTTATGATAACGTGGATAGCGGCGATTAACTCTTGTTGCTGTATTTACATCTATTAATAGTACAGTCAATAACCAGTAATACGCATAATTATGAATAATGTATGTCTGTGTGGAACGAGTACTTAGATACTGTCTGCGAGTGGGCACTTGATTTCGTCTTTTTGTATCTTCAATTCTTCTTCAATTTTAACCGGTTTTGGTGTAGTATATTCTCCATTTGTGGCATTATTATTAAATTCAATTTCCATTCAATAAATAAAATTAGATTAAGAAATATTAATCTAAATACAGGGTTATTTGTAAAACACTGGCAACTTCTCAGAAGTAAGTTACTAATGTCATAAACAATAACTTTTGTACTGTGACTTTTAAAATTTTATCATATTTCAGTTAATCAGATTTTCATACAAAAATATATATATTTAAATTAAACGTTTTAGATATGCGAAGCAAGCGATAGTACAATAGCGGAGGGATCGATGATCGGGCTGCGGGAGTACAAGTTGTTGTTTATGATGTTAGTAATACAATCCTGAAAGTTTATTAGTGTTTTATATTATAACCCTGTATATGTAACAACTTACCTCGCCTGAAAAGAGACTATTACATGGCCCAAGTAAAGTATTCTATGTATTATTTAGTCGCTCCATATGCAAATACCGTTATGGCATTGTCATGTAGGTAAACATACCTATATGAATTGTTTCGTTGAATCGTGAGTAATAGCAGGAAAATGACTGTCTAGTCTGTTAGGCTCAACAATGGATGGGGTATGCGGTTCACTTAGATATTTGTTTATGATAACGTTATCATTTTCCTGAACTTGCACTTTTCAGGCCAGGCTGGCTGATATACGACTGGCTGATATTGACTGGCCTGTTGGTCTAGTGGTTAGTGACCCTGACTGCTATGCCGGAGGTCGTGGGTTCGATTCCCACCCAGGACAAATGTTTGTGTGATGAGCATAATCATTTGTTCTGTGTCTGGGTGTAATTTATCTATACTATGTATGTATTTAGAAATATATAAGTATGTTTATCAGTTGTCTAGTACCCATAACACAAGCTCTGCTTAGCTTGGGACTAGACGGCGTTGTGTGATAGTTGTGGAATATTATTATTATTATTATTATTATTATTATACAACATTATTTTTAGTATATGCGCAACCTCAAAATAGTTTGTTCAGAATCAGTAACTGAATTCCAATAGTTTTTACAGTTATATTTTTTTTCCAAAAATAAGTTGGACATCATCGATACTAAGCACAACATAGGTCATGACAGGTCATAGCGGGTGTTTGGCGCCATGAAACAGCTGGGTGCTAGTGCAAGACAACCCCTTAGTCGCCTGGATGGCCCATTATAACAATTTGTGATTTTTTATAATACAGTTTTGAAATTTTGTACAAAAATTATTTACATAAAAATACTAGATGGCATATGTGTTTTACTAATTCCTAATATTGTGTATCTCTAGGTTGGAAAGTTACCCAACCAAGAGATAGCAGTAGAATAGATATCTGCTTTATGAGGATGCTTAGTAGGATTTCTTTGAAATTTTCGACTTTTCTTCTCTATAATATGCATGTATTGTACACCTAAACTTTGCCTATGAAACACTCTATCTATTGGTGAAAATCGTATCAAAATCCGTTCAGTGGTTTTTGAGTGTATTGCAAACAAACTGACAGACGGACGCAGCGGCGGACTGTTTTAAACGATAATTGAAAATGTATCGTGCTGCTTCATAGTTTACTGACAATATGTGGATGTACTAAAAGTAAATATTTATTAGAATGTCTCATAATAAAATTGGATATGTCCATTTAACGAGCCATCAATATCAGACCAACATTTATCAATAAAAACTAACATTAAAATGTTTCGTCGTATTTCATGTCGAAGTATTTTGGGTTAATATTTATATTAATAATCAACTTCCTCAATATGAGGAAGTGGTTCTACGAGTATTGTGGAATTTTCTTTGATCTTCCTATTGGTAACAAACCAACAACCAACCAGAACCAACACAACCACAAGCAACACAAAATAAAACATAACCACAACACAACACACAACACAATACAACCAACCACACAACAGCACAACCTTGATCTGGTCTGATTAACTTTCAAATTGCTTATACAATCAAACGAGCAATCACACAAATCGGCCCTGGTGGCCCCTAGATTTGCTGATATCTCAACTCTGGCTTAGTCCTCAGCGGACGGTTAGAGGGCGAGCTACCCATTGCTCACCATCCGCAAGTCCTGACCGTGCCCTCTGTAGCCGGGAATGGCCCTGGAAGACCCGAAACCCGTGATGAAGAGTATTGCCTGTGTTTTAATTAATTGTTTAATTATATTTACATTGCAATCATAAAAATGAATACCATGCCATCGTTGGTAGATGCTACCTCTTACCATAACGTGTTAAAATGTAAAGCAAACGAGCGTGAAGGAGGGACGGAGTTATATACCCTATATAGCTCCATCCATATAGGCCTTCTGACTGATATCACCACATCACAACATGCAGGTTAAAAAACTTCCGTATGTCCATTGATTGACTTCATTCTTACTCCGGTCATACAACGTTAACAGCATTGCATTAGAGTAAGATTGTGTCCATTGTGTTACAAATTGACTTTTTCTGATACAAATTAAAAGTTGATTCCGAGAGCCCATGATATAATCGGAATGCGATATTCTGTACAATTTGCAAGGTTGACTGTAGATGTAGGCAGCGTCTTCCTAAAAAGTCGATATTATTACGGTTATCTGTGAGTCATCCTTTGTCTATGATCTCGAGGAGTTTTTGGCGGGATTTCTTGGAGTGAAATTATATGGCTGTTTTAATTATTCACAACTTGATTCCTAGTGAATATTGTGATATAAAATTGTGTAGTTTTGTATCTCAAGTGTCTGCGCAACTGGACAATATGTGGAGTCATTGAAACAACCACGATCTCGGTAAAATGGAGCTGAGAATTTTATTGTAGTTTTGGCTACCTCAGCGAAGTTTGTCGAGAAGGCTGACTCGATACATTTGGCGCCAAATATTAAAAAACATAGAATGTGTTGCAACCGCATTCTGATATTAAACTGTTAATGAACTCTTCATACGAAGACATGGCCTAAAGGACTTAGTATCAAAGCATTTTAACAAAAAAAAAAAAATCTCATCTATCATCATCTTCCTGCCCTGGTCCCGTTTTATTTGGGGTCGGCGCAACACGTTTTTTTCTTCCATTCTATCCTGTCACTCGTCACGCTATCACTAACTCCCTTAATATCACATCTATACTAATCTCTTATCTCGGGAAATCTTGCTTTGAATTGAAAAATTAATGTTGTATAGCCCATTTAAAGATGAAAGCAAGATCACGCTACGACCGACAAGACTGACAGGAGCGGAACATTAACCAAACCGTGAGGAAAAACTAGACTCCGTGAGGAATAAGTATAGGTTTATTCAATCAGATGAACAAACTAGAATTAGTAGAAAACGCATACCAGTGCGATAGAAAGGACAAAAAGGTTTCCACATTATCTTGGAGTCTGCCCAGAAAAAAATCCGTAAAGTCGTTCTACAGCAGATGCGTTCCAATCTTCATTATGAAAGGGTAAAGTCGTGTTGTAGAATAAAGGTGTGTATGAAAGATATGGTACAAGTGGCGCAGGTGTAGCCAGCGGCCGGCGTCGGGTTTCAAAACAACCTCGGCTACTATGCGCACGCGAAACCCGGAAGCGAGCCTTGTCGCGTGGTATTTCACAAGAATTTCTTGTAGCTAGAACTTCAACGGATACGAACGGTTCTGTTTGGCGACCAGTTACAATGAAATAACTGTGAATCTCCATGTCGCTTCCTTAATTAAGCATTCCAAGTTTTTTCATCCAATCATTGACTTTCTAATGATCTGATACATGTATCAATAGGATGTGCAGCGCCGACCCCACATAAATAACCCAGGAATATGATGGAGAAGATGCTGATCACCGTAGTCTCAAAGTCATGCCAGGAAGATTGACAGGGCACGTTAAGACCGACGTCTGCTAGCACTGCGGGAGTACAGCTTTTTTTTACTATACATCAAATAGTTTTTATTTCGCTTTGGGGTGGAGCGCGAGATTGTGTCAGACTTAAACTGACTAAGACCTCCCAGTGTCTTTTAGTTGCGCTTTTTTTTAGGGCCTAGGATACTATTTCAAATGTTCCCGTCGTCTTAGCAGGCATCGGACCTATTAAGTCCCTTCAGTTAGCGATAGGTACCATGGCCCTGCACCACAAAGGGTAACAGAATGAACATAGGTGAGTTTTAATCAGTAAAAGTCTGACACGCTCTCTCACTCCATCCTAGAGTGGTATAAGTAATTTAATCATAATAATTTATTAACACACACACATAAGTTAGTAAGGAAATAAAGAAATGAACAATTAGAATAAGACAAACGGTACACATTAGAAGTGGCCGTGCCCCCCCCCCCCCCACACACTAGGCGTGTATCTTGGTGACCCAGGAGATTAACAGATTATACAATTGATTTTTATGCCACAGCATAAATTGGATGATTTTCCAAGTAAAAAGGATTTTGAGGATGATGACATTTATTTTATTTTATACTGAAAAGGATAGTGAAGCCTTGACTCGATGCTTGTTACACATAGCAAGGTTTTTTAATGATTTTCATTGTTATAATTCAACTTTAATGCCAAGGCTATCTTTTTGCGAGCACATAATGGCTGTTGTCTGACTCATTTTCAATCCTCTACATTTCTTTAGGTGCTGCAAAGACCTTCAAGGCACAAGCATTGTAAAGATTTAATACAGTGTGAAATAGTTACATGAATAAGTAGTAACATGTTATCATCGTGTCTATTCATTGTGGTAAGTAATTGTGGACTCTTTTGTAGTTTGTACTCGTTGACAAAAACAAGGTACCAAACTACCAAGCAAAGGTTTTTCTTTCATAGTCCCAATTGTTTTTATTAATATCGAAGACGATGGGGCCGAAAAGTTCTCTAGCTATGTGGCGGTCACAGTGTTGGAAGGCCTTCCGGGGGCGGGTGACGAGGTCGGGGAAGCCGATGGACGCGAGACACCAAAGACTGGTCATTGTAGCAACACTTGGAGGAGCTTATGACTAGTTGTTGATGTGTTTCGGATTTTTATTTCGAGTGATACATGTGATGTTTCTGCTAAGAGCCAGTTCTATATTCGAAGTGTGATGTTTAGCTCATCACGATTTTTTTCTATGGTGTCTCCATGTTTGTTTCCTGTCACGATGTATGCTGAGGTACTAATAATAATTATATTTATTTAAAAGACTACATTGGTTCAATGGTTAGTAACAACTTATCAACTAAAGGGTTAGCAAATAAAAAACACAAAAAGTTTTAATTACTGCCGCACCGGCAAACGCAACCAGTGATTAATCACTGGCGCATCATGCTTATCGGCCAAGGTTCGAAGAATACTATTGGAGCTAGCCCTAGATCTAAGCTCTAGAATAAGCAGTTTCGCCATGTGGAAGTATGGTATATCTTCTCCAAGTATAACAGGTGGGCAATCATAAAGTTAGTAGAGTTATTTATAGCTAGTTACAATACAAAATATTTGTTCGAAATCACCACAAGGTTGATAGTGAAGCGACCAATAAAGTCGTGAACTTCTGTAATTAGCTAACGGTGCATACTTGATAGTACCGTTGCTGGTGGTAAGCAAGATGTTGTTCGTGGTTACGAGCTCATATCACTGCCCACCACAATGTACATATAGATCGACTCGCAATGCCATCTAGAATTTCCGATACATAATACAGGTATCGATCTTGTAGTATTATTGATTTGTTCTTACAACTCTAACTTGATAGATCGGTCCTTTGAAATGTTACCTATGTCAATGTAGACTTTTTTTAATGAGCCGCTTTTTTTAGGTTTGCTCGACTAGTTTCATACTCTAACGGCATTGAGAGATAATAATTGAGTAATTGACACATTTTGTAAAGTATTTGTATCAAAGACTAACTTTATCCGAAAGGAAAAAAAAACGTTAGATTTTTAGAAACTGTAAACTACCTAACGTAGTTAAGTAGATTACGTGCATACAAAAAAGATAACGAGATGTTCCCACCACACCCCCAGATTTGCTTATACCAATATTTAAAAGACTCTCTTTTATTCAACAACCAATTTTGAATATGTTTTCAGGGAAACATTTATTTATATTGTTATTTCTAGTTTTGTATAAAAATAAACGTGATAAATGTGTGCTTACGAAGGTATCTCTGTATTAAATCTTTAGTATAATCCTCTTGTTATTTATAAGTCACTGCAACAGGTGGGTTATCTATACTTATAATAAATCTGTAGAGAGGTCAATTCTGTACATGAAATATATTTCCAAAATAACTATCAGGGGGTGATTAGTGATCGATGCTGATGCCAAAAATTCAAACAGTAAAATTTTTGTCTGTCTGTCTGTCTGTATGTTCTTTATAGAAACAAAAACTTTAATTTTAACGAAACTTGGTACAATCATTCTTCATTCTCCTGGGCAGGTTATAGTATACTTTTCATCACGCTACGATCAATAGGAGCAGAGCAGTGAAGGGAAATGTTGGGGAAACGGGAGAAATTACTCCATTTTTTAAGCTTCCGTCGCGTTTGCAGTCTTAATGGTTAAAGCTACACAGAAATCATGTATAACGGAAATGTTCTCCTTAAAATTATATAAAAAATATCCCACGACAGCATCTTTTATGGTTGACTCACAATAACACGTGTAACTCCTGATAGCTTAGCAGTTCGGAGTTTTCTGTTTATTTTTGTCTACTCTTACGTTTATAACACTCTCATCTCATCCCTAATTAAAAAAAGTTAACATTATTATCTATTCAATAAAAAAAGAATCATAGAAATTGGTATAGAAACACCAAAGTTATACATGAAATACGATAATAAGCCATCGCGCGTGAATACTGAATCATGCTATAAGGATTATTTTTGTGTAACGGTCGGCGCGCTTGACGCGGCTCGCGGCGGCAATATTTGGCTGTTGATGCGAATAGACGTTCAGAGTGTTCGACCTTATTGACAGACAATAATTGATTTTAACAAACCGTGCTTATCAGCGCGACTTTTAGTCTACTCTTACGTTTAATAATTTATTTTTAGATTTCTTTGGTTGTTATAGGTATTAGTTATTTTGGTAGTGTTTAAATATTTCTTAGTATTAGCTTAATTATAAATTAAACTTTTTTTAAAATTTACTAAGCTGTAGTTATAAATAGGTACCTAGGTATCAAATAGGTTATTTCATTCTATTAGACGTAGTTTAGGTACCTACTTATACTTATAATAAATCTGTAGAAGTGAAAATTCGGTACATTGAAAATATAAAAAAATAAACGGTAGGGGGAGTTACTAGACCGACACCGAACCCAAAAATGTGATTAATTTTTTTTTGTCTGTCTGTCTGTTTGTTCAGGCATCACGCCAAAACTACCGGTCCGATTACGATGAAACTTGGTATAATTATTCTTTAATATCCTGGGCACCACACTGGGTACTTTTTTTATCCCGGAAAAGTATATACAATAAAAACAAACTTAATTTTGCGGTTCGATCCCTAGATCTGATTACTTTACCAACCGCAAATAATAAGTTGGTTGTAGGTTACGTCACCCGCTGTGGAGTTCACTAAGGGGCGCTGCATATGGCAAAGATACTATAATATTTGGGTAAATAATATGTAGTTTCCGTTTTCTAAACGTTTCGTAAATGGCGTTGCCGTCGAGTTAGATCACGCTATGGGAACACTTTTTGGGAATAAAGAAAGGAGCGCGTTTTCCTATAACCCATTTATTAATTACATCGAACACGGAGACATTGGCACCATGTCTAAGGTGTGTGCACACTGTCACGCGCGTAAGTGGAAGGGAGAGGATCTGGAACGTCTCGAATCGTCTCGCGCATCACGTTATTTCCAGTCCGCGGGCTCTTAAAATTCGACATCAGACGTTTCAGATCTTTGATTTTGACGACCCCGTTGTCGCTGGCGTAAGCAACAGGATCCGCGTACGAAGTCGCTGGCAGAAGCTAGTATTCAATAAAAGTCTGCCATGCCTTCTCGTTCCCCCCAGAGCGGGAGATGTTATTTGATGATTAACCACTGTCATCTCCCTAGTCTTTTCCCAACTAGCCTCAGGTCGTCTTCTTGTCTAACCGGATGAGGATGAATATCTAAGTACTCGTATTTTATACAAAGCGACGGCCTACAGTCCATTTACTAGGCAACACCCTTGGATAGACGGCTGGTCAGACTATTTGGCGTCAGACTAACCATATTTTTTTTTTTTCATTATTGATGATAGGCTTGCGTTTGACCACCATCTCACCTGATAGTGAGCGACGATGTGGTCGACGATGGAACATGCTTGCCCAGAAGTAACCGATTCACTCTTGACTTAAAGACCCCTAAGTAAAGTTGTAGCTATCAGGAAACACAGACACCGGCAGGGAATTCCACTCCTTGGCTGTACGCATAATAAATGTGTTCCCAAAACGCTTTACGATATCAAACGACTGTCAAAGATCTACAAATGACAACCGGGACCATAACGGCTTTGAAATGCTTTCCGAAGCATGGGGTGTCAGTAATATGGTAATATGATTGGATATGATGATGATATGAATTGAAAAGTTCTCATTGGTACTTGCCCGGTTTCGAATCCGCAACCAAATCCATTAGAGGCGGGGCGCCTTAACCACTGGGCCATCACAACCGTATCCACCTTATTATATATCTACGAGTATATTCATTTTAATATAAATTATACATACACATAAATTTTAATATAGTAACAAAAAAAAAAACATTTAAAAATATAGGTTGTTTAGTCTGCTTATAATATTATTATTATTTTCTTATAAATCCATGTAGGTACTCGTACCAAAACCGTGAACCTATTTAAAAAAATGACATTGAAAAATTAATAGATAATTTCGTAATGTCATATCGTTTTAAATGGCGCTACCTGTTACATTAGTTAAATATGCAATTTACGTAATAAATATTGACACAACTAAATGCCTACAATAAACTGACAAAGCATGTTTCCTTGTTTACAAAAGACGAAACGGTTGACTCATACCTTGAAAGATTGGGTACCTTGGACTTATAATAATATGCAGGCAGGTAGGACAGTACCTAAAGCACCGGCCACACAGAACAGACGCAAGGCACGGACCCGTCGCAGTCGCGAAAAGATACATACAGAAAAGAAGAAGTATGTTTTACGTCGCGACGGCTGTATACATTTTATATGCAAGTAGATTAAACGGGCGCCGCGACTGCGACGGGTCCGTGTCTCGCGTCTGTTCTGTGTGGCCGGTGCTTAAGGTACCTTTTTATCGGTCAGTTGCAGGGCCGGATTAATCGTGTAGCAAGAGTAGCAAATGCTACAGGCCCCGCGCATTGCGATGGGCCCCGCTTATACATACAAAAACAGGCCAAGATACCTGCCCCTTGCCAAGTTACAACCGTTTCGCTTGCGTCGAACGCCCCGAGTTGGCCACGCCCCCGATTCTTTTGTTCTGATCACGTGACTGAACGTGAGATGACGTCGTTCATTTGATGTTTTCTACTAACATTAACGATTGCAGATTACCAACTTGGCTAGGGGTACTGTTGCACCTACAATATGAATTTTAACCACTTTCGGATTTTCAATAAAGATAATGTAGGCAACTGCTCTTGAACTCATCGCTACCTAAACTCTATGGTCTCTCTCAAAAATAAAGAAGTCTTAATTCTTTATCATTTATGAAGATTTAAGAGGCCCCCTTGGTAGAATTTGCTACAGGCCCCGCGCTAGCTTGATCCGACACTGGTCAGGTGGTCGAATATGCAGATGTGTGCATCGTGATTACCGATTTTGGTGCGTAGGTATGACAGCAGCAGATACTACCTCCGGTATTTATGTGCCTACCTGTATCGACTTGCTTAAATAATTTGAGATCAAAGGTCGTTTCTTTATGTTCACGTTGTCATGTTGTAATTTTGTAAATATGTTGATTTAATTACTTAAGTATATAAAAACAGTAGACGACTAAAAAGCTGTTACGTAGACGTTATCTATTTAGTTCACTGGGCCTCCATTTTATTTTCTGATGGTGATTACCTACTAGGGTGGTTTTAATGAGGTAAAAATTCTACGCTTCTTAGTCTTATCCCCAAGAGACCGGACGTCTTTTGATGGATTCCCCCTGATGACAAGAAATAGTAGGTACCTACCTACATCTAGGTAGGGAGCAGACCTATTGCCATTAGCAAGAGCTCAAGACTGTTCTCGAGAAATTTCAGCTAGAAATACCCAATAATATTTAGGCCAACCCGGAAAAGAAACCCTTATGCTCAAGTGTAACAACGCTTGCAACCGTAGACATGCAACTTGTAGCCGAACTTAACTTTATCATATAATGCGAGTGTCGTTTTTTTTTCGGTCAGTTATTTTGAGGTTACGTAAATTAGTTTAGCATTGGCTCTAGAGATAATAATATTGACTTTACACCTTGAACACATTTTTTTTTTGAGAATTCCGAAAACAGACAAAACCGTATGACATATTTCTTGACGTCATAAATTCTTCTGACGTCGAACAACGCAAGTGGTCTGAAAAAGGATGAATCCAAAGAAGACAAGGATTTTAGTAAGAAGGTAGGTACTGGCCCAGAACAGGCACAAGACGTGTAGAAAGTACCTATCTACTTAAATACTCATAACTAACTGACCTTTGACAATACATACAGGATGAAGGTCACGGCGAGTTCACACATCTCTCAAATCGTTATTTTTACCGGTTCGTGATTTAATACGGTTTCATTTTAATTTGCCAGTGGTAGTTAAACTTCTTTGACCGTATTCACACTATCACCAATCGTGAAAAACACGAATACACGTCCTGAAAGTGCAAATCCAACATCCGTACGAATCATTTGAGGGATCGTTTCTTGAAAATCGGATGCACCCACCGTGTTCTTGTTTTCTTCCGAAGAAAACTACGATAATATTAGCACAAAGATAATTTGATTAATGTGTTGTTCAGAAGTAAATCCAAGATAGAGTGAAAATCATTAATGGGTTCTAAATGTCGTGAATCATCAACGTTTATTCAATCGTTAACGACGGCAGTGTGTGTGAATAGACCAATAGACCGCTACAGCAGCCTAGCGGTTAGGAATAGGATAAGTACGTCAAGCGAAAGGTCGGGGATTAACCCGTACCAAGTTATTTAAGGTGCCGTTATCAAAAATATGCCAACACCACTAACTTTTTTCCTAATATTATCCTGATGGATAGGTAGGTACCCAACACCCGCCAATACAAGCATCAGCATAGCATAATAGCCTTTATGGTCATACTGGTGGAAATCAAGCGTCTTCTCTAGGAGAGGGAATAGACCATGATCTACCACGCGGGCCCAGTGTGGGTTAGTAGATGTTTAAATCTTCGAATTTTGGTTCTAGGACATTGTAGGGTTCCTCACGATCTTTTACTTCGCCGTTTTCGAGAGTAAAAGAACTTGCGACGTACTACTTGTAAATTGGGGTCATTACCATTAGGCTACCACTGCTAAAAGGGCCAGTACGTTTAAACAGTATATTTTAAATATAAATTTCACCAGAAATTTTTTTTTCATCCCGCAAATCTTGGTTGAACAGGAAACTAATTTCATAAATACGGAATTACAATGGCACTCATAATATTAGCCGAGTACCTAGATAGTATTCTACAGCATTAATCACATGGGGTCGAGTTCTCTTGATATTTCATGTTAGCATAGCAGATAACAAGCAGGTAAGTACCTACCTAAACTGATCTGATAAGATCTGTTTGCTTTGATAACACTGAGAAATTTAAACACCTGCTTGGATAAAATAATATTTACCCCATAAAGACTTGCATACATAAATAAAGGAAGTTCCTTACAATAAATGTTAATAATAATAATATTTATTTATTTTAATATTTATTTTATTTTTAATTTAAGTACTTACACTATTAGTTACTTGAATACATATTTGTTCTTTCAGCACCTCTGTATGATTAAACTGCAAAGGCGGTGGAGCTCCACTGTCTACAAAAGCATGACTAGGCTTTTTATGATTTTTTTTAAATAAATAAACAATTGTTTTTTTTTTATATATGTAAACCAGTGCTTGACTGCGATTCCACCTGAGGTAGGCGCATTCATATCATTGAAGGTGAGGCGCACTAGTTAGTAGTTTACTACTTCAGGCAAAATAGACGTGAAGTTAGAGGTATTAGCTAGTAGCTAGTAATGTAGTAACAACATGTAGACACTAATGTTATATAAAAGAAAGAGACAATTAAAAATGTGTGCCTCACGGTGGCGCCTAAGATATTGGCTTGATACGCTTTAAGCCGCGTGGCAAGCCAAGTAGCCATCTATCCCATGAAAAACGCACGTTTCCTATAGGATACCCAAAAAGCAGCTGCTTAAGTTATAATCCTGGTATACTTAAACTATGGAGCCCTAAACACTTATACGATATAGCTTGGAGCCTTGAGCCTTGCCCTCGACATGTAACAATGCGTCATATAAAAAAAATAGGTAATATAATTATAAATTCATTTGAATTTAAATTCACGAGTAGGTATTTAGAAATATAATAAGTATGTGACGTAATACAAAAATATCCCGGTAGTACCTGCGTAACGACCGTAGCTTAGCACGAGTTGGTTGTGGGTTACTGGGTTCGAATTAATACACTTTACTTGGTGCATTTTATTTATTCTCACTGAGATAATAGTTGTTTTATATATAAAATAATAATGATATCAATAAAAAAGATAATTGAATTTCCTATTTTATTTTCTGCGCCCCATTTAGGCAAGCTAAGGTCTTAATAATACCTCGTCATCAGAACAAATATGATCTTTTTTATTTAACATTAAAAAGCGGGTGCAAGTTGCAACCCATTCTAATCTAGTAATGTATTATAATTTTGTGAGATTATTTATAGTTTTTACTTTTATTTAGAGGTCAGTTTAGTTTTAAACATGCCGCCAATAAGTTGCACATTGTCTTTTAAGAAATTAAAATCTTTGTAGGGAATTCTCGGTATGTCTAACGATTGCAGTCACGCAAAGTTTAATACTATTTAGTCGATTTATTTCATTACTTTTCGACTACAATCTATACTTGGCAACATTAAAATTGCATCTGACATTGACAGTGATTACGCAAAGTCACTGACAGTGACATTACTTCTCCAAAAAGGTTCTAAATTGAGGTTACATGGGCTCTCAGTCAACCAAAATTGTTAGTGCTTCCAAAATGGCGAGTTCACAAGACGTCCAGCAATTTATCAAACAAGCAATTTCTCAAGATAAAGTTGTAGTATTCTCGAAATCCTACTGCCCTTATTGCGACATGGCTAAGGAAGTGAGTATAAGATTTTCAAATTTAAACTATTTACCTTTCTATTTTATAAAGCTTAATGACTCATCCTTCTAAACTTGAACTTCTATAAATTGTGGTGCAATAAACAAAAGGTTGAGATTTAAGTTCAAAGTCTATAGTATAGTATCAATTTGGTATCTAAAAGGCAGTAGAAAACTACTGTTATCAATGTTTTATTGACACTAGATTACCTATGATTACAAAGATTCAATTGATAATTCCAGGTGTTCCGTAAAGTTAAGCAACCCATAAAAGTATACGAGTTAGATGAGCGTGATGATGGACCTGTGATCCAGGAGAACCTAGCTGCTGTTACTGGATTCAGAACTGTAAGTATAATTCTTCACCTTTTTTGGCTATGATTCATTTGTTGACTGGTCGCTAATGTGTCATCCGCTCAATTGGGTTTTTACCTAATATTGTTTTAAAAAAAAGGTGTGAATAAAATTGTGATGTGATACCTAACTTGTTTCCCTACCCAATAGCTGTTGGTAGTCATCATCTCATCATCTTCCTGTCTGGGGTTGGTGCAACACATTTCTTCCTTCCATTCTGTTCTGTTACAGTCACAATCTCTAACTACAGTTTCTCAATCCTCACACAACTAATCCATTCTTTCTTAGGTCTCCACACATCCACATGTATACTAAGAGCTGATAGTAGTGATTGAGCCAATTTTGGAATGGTTAATATTGACTAAGCAATTATTATTGCTTGATGACACCAAAAGTGGATGGTAATTGAAAAAACTAAAAGAAAAGTTGAACATGCTAGTCAGGTCCTGGGCATGAATATTAGTCAACAATAGCATATATATATACAATAACGCCTTGGTTGTTAGATTGATACTGGCACTGATAGTGTTAATCTAATATGTAATATAATATAATTAAAATTCAACAACTATTACACAACGCCGTCTAGTCCCAAGCTAAGCAGAATTTGTGTTACGAGTACTAGACAACTGATAAACATGGATATTTATATATTTTTAAATACATATTATTGATAAATTACATCCATACACAGAACAAATTATCATGCTGATCATTAGTTCTGGGTGGGCCCAGCAGTCAGGGCCACTAACCACTAGACCAACATACTATACATCATTCATATCATGGAATCATTGCTACCATATTATCTATCATAAATATATTATTTACCATCTTGAAACATATTTTTTCTATTGTTCTACCATATTATAAAAATGTTTCTGTTTTAATATAGAAGTGATGCAATCCAACTCCTCAGTTATGAATGTCATATTGAGGACAATGCAGCCACATCACCCGATTCTAAAATATGTTGCAAGTTTAATTATATCTTGTGGTAAACCAAATTCACAAATTCTGTGAATAGGTATGTATTTATCAGTACAGCCACACTGTGAGGTCACACAACAATGCTATCAGTTAACCCTTCAGATACCGTCAATTAGAGACACAATAGTAAGACAATAGATGCGTGGCCACCGGTGGTCGCTTGGGGATTCATGAATTAACTGATGTTATTTATTTTACTTTTTATTTAATTATTTATGTAGGTACACTGTAAAACAATTTTAAGTTAACATAGCAGTAAAGAAAGTAGTATTTTGAAGACATGCAAGATAGTCATGCAAATTACTTAAAATTTATTCCAATACAAATGAACAATAATATAAAATAGGTTGTAATAAATAACAGTATTAATGTACTGTTCCCATGTTTCAGGTACCTCAAGTGTTCATCAATGGCAACTGCGTGGGGGGAGGCTCCGATGTCAAGGCTTTACATGCGTCAGGAAAGTTAGAGCCCATGCTTATTGGATAAATTGAAAAGAAGGATCAAACTAAATATTTATGGAATGGATGTCGTTGATTGAAAAAGGAATGTAAAAATTTTAATGTTTAACCCTTTACTGCTTACGTCGGATTGTTTCGACGAGTGTTTTCGTGCCCTATTCGCCAGGGTCGTGTGTTCGCGACTGGGTACTCTCTCGTTTAGCTCTAAAATCCCCATAGGTAACAGAAGAGCTGACGAGACGGAGTATTTGGTCGTGGATGTGCGACTCTAGCAGAATACACGTAATAGTGTTTTGTCGGATATATCCGACTTAGGTGGTTAAAAGGGTTATAAGTGTTATGATATTACTGTAGATCAGTAATGTTTCTCAAAGTACAACAAGTACCTATTTACTCAACCTGTTGGTTATTATTCATTTTGCTTATAAGACTTTATGTAAAACAATTATTAAATTCTGTCACATTATTCGATATTAATTTCGCTTTGTTATATATTTTTACAAATAAAAAATTTATAAAATGTTTTTACGATTTTTATTTCTGTTAAAATAAATTTTAACTAGTTTTTAACATCAAGATTACTTTATTCATAAAGCTAAACCTAACCTATTTTTTTACCATTATGTAAATATTATTTAAATCTGTCAGCTTCACCCTATGACAAGCGGGAGGGCCACATTCGGGCCGAATTAATTTTAGAGATTCCTCCATAAATCCTGGAGCTAAAGTCACTTGTCCCTCCCTAAGCGCTTTATTACGCACACGGGATGAAAACATCAGGCCTACTCAAGGCCACTACGAGGCTGGAGCGAGGGGCGCCGGCCGGCTGAGCCCGCCGCCGCGCCACGACGTAGTAATATTATGTCTCCTATGTCATTGATAAAAGCGTCGTTTTTGCGTAACGCGATAGAGTATTGTGACAATTAAGGCGAAGTGTGTGCGAATGAGAGGGAAAGGCCCTCGCTACCCTCGCGACCCCAGTCGCCGCCGCCCTACCGCCAGCTTCGCGCGCTCGCCGCTAGTCGGCGCTGCGAGCCCGCCCCAGCACAACATGATATTATTATATCTTATTTAGCTAAGATTCATGTAAACAAACTGGTTTGTGCTGTGTTTAGTGTTTATGCTTTACGTTTTACATCGATTGTAACGTTGGTTTGTGGGAATCATGTGATTTAAGAGCAGTGGGACTGGAAAGCTTACCTAAGGTGAGTTGTTAGTTATTTTAATATATCTAGCTATATTCTAAGGACGGCAAAGGTAAATAAATGGCAGGAGTCTGTCATTGTCTCGTTCGATTTCATTTTAACGTTTCGAACCGTTTTATTATTAGAAATAAGTGAAATAAGATTTTATTGAGTTCTAATGGATTTTGTTTTCCATATGATAAGGTTACAAGTATGTTTCTAGACTGGGAAAGGTGTCTATGATAGTAACAACGACAACAAACATACCTAAGTTTTATCTAAACAGTTTTCTTCGATTAGGTTCAATCGCAATCAATGAAATCAAAGATAATAGCTGTGCCGGCTTTATAATTTTTATCAAATTTATTAAATTAGATAGGTACTAATAGAAACAAATGATAATTTTAATGTAGTAGCTTCTCGCGGTTTCGCTCGCGTGCGTGTCTGTTAAAAAGTAGCCTATATCCTATTTTAGGGTTAAAGCTTACCGCTTACAAATTTTATCAAAGTTGGTATAGTAATTTAACCATGTAAGTATACCTACCAGAGTTCATCACATTAATTCATGAATCCCCAAGCGACCACCGGTGGCCGCGCATCTATTGCCTTACTATTGTGTCTCTAATTGACGGTATCTGAAGGGTTAATAACATTAAGTAGGTACCTATGGGTTGTTTGATTTAGTTGGTGCTTCTATCAACACACCGACAAATAATTATGAAGGTAGATTAATATTATCTGTGGGCTAGTGTAACTAGCTCCTGCCAGTGACTTCGCCCGTGTGAAAGTAGGTTTCTCCATAAAAATTTTGGAATTTTGAATTATTATTATGTCATTCCCTTAGAGGATGAATTTTGGAAAATCCTCCCTAAGTGCTCACCTACGTCATTATAGGAAACCTGCAAAATTTCACACACCTAGTCCCAGTAGCTTCGACTGTGTATTAATAAATGCACCATCTTGGTACTCAGTCCAATCGGCTGCGGCTCTACAAATCATTTAAAGAGGATCGAGCTTATCCCGTCTCGGCTCGAGCTTAGCCAGAGCTGCCAAGTTTGAGACGGTTATCCAGTCAACTGGCATTATACAGTTTGGTTTTGCGATTTGCGACATATATGTTGCTGCAACCGGTGGCAAAAGTTAGAGGATTTTTTTTTTTTACAATAAAAAACCATTTTCACTAAAACGATTAAAATGTCTTTAATTTCGGAAGTCAGTATTTCTCGGTATTGTGTTTCTTATTTAACAAGTAATTTTGATCGTTTTAGTGTATTTTTTAGTGAAGTCGGTTTTTTTCTTTGTAAAAAATTTTTTTTCACACTTTTACTTTTTAACTGCGATACACTTGTAGCCAGAGTGCCTTTTTCTCATGACGATTCCAATTAACCCAAACCCTGCTAGGGTATGAACATATAAATGTCCTTTAGTTTTCCTTTGTGTTTGAAGTCCAAGGTATCTTCTATGATGCACTGCAACTATTTTGTTCTATATTCTACTGAGTAATGACGCCAATTGAAAACGGAATCACGTGCGTAAACCACAGATCAGATATATTTTTTCCGGTTAACAAGAAGTTTAAAGTGAGACTAGAGACAATTTAACATTTATGAATAGTTAAGATTTGGATTTTCCAGTGTAGTCTTATAATGAAAGAATTTGTGTTAACGTATCTGGACCTCCAGAAATTACCTCCTACAAACGTAATAACAGTATTACCGCTTTATAAAATGCTAGGTGTTGCCAGCGGCTTCGCTTGCGGGAAATTAAATGATCCTCCTAAGGAAACGTACCAATCAGGATAAAAAAAAATCATCCAAATCTGTTCAGCCGTTCCCGCGTGAGAAAATACCAAACATACACACTCAACAACTTTCGCTTTTACAATATTAGTGTGAATAGTAATCGTTAGTGGACGAATGAACCGTTCGTTGAAAGACTTCTAAATATAATTGCTTTGATTGAAACAGTTAGTGGTTACAAATAAAAAAATTATACGCCACTTAATTTAATGATACTTCATCCTATTTATAATATATTATTTATTTACTAGCTAACCTCGCGAACTTCGTACCGCCTAAAAGTCAATGAATGTAGTATATCTTTCGATATAGTCAACCGATTGCGATGAAACAAAGCCGTTGACTGGTAGAGAATGCCTTATTGCATTAAGTTCGCTGTACCACTACTGTACATAAAGTTAAAATAAATAAATAGATTTATTTAAAGAAACCGAGCTCTCAGTCACGAAACAGCCATAAAAGCCTTATTGGAACGACAGTAGATATGAGAAAGCCGAAGGGTGCTATCAGCAAGGTTACAGATTAATCCTGCTGTCCGTAACTGAGACTAGTATCTCATCCCACTGTCGGATTAGGACCCGATGGGATCTACTCACAGGAACTCTCGGGTATTTCATTAAACGAGTTCCAGTTTTATTTCCAATTAAGTCACTGGTTTGATTGTTGACTTTCTACTAAAAATCAAATATATATTTTTTTAATAATGAACCATCAACGTAATACTAATACACCAAGACAAACATGAAAATTTGCAAATATTTTCTTAATTAAGTTCAAGAAAGTACATGTAACGCTCAAATCGCTAGAGCCTTTATTTCTTTGTGAGGCATTATTAAAATGGTCCCGTGGCAGTGAGGCTCGAGAATTTGCCCGATCTAGGGGGTTGTTTGGGCGGGAAGGGCGACTTGGGCGGGCGGGAGAGGGATGCGAAGTGAATAAAAGCCAGCCGGCGGGCCGGCGCCAGTTCAGAGCAGTTGTAGCTCTCGGCTACGACGTAGCACCGCGTAGCACGCGCTACGAAACTTTGAACAACTTTCTACGAAGACATATAAAAAATATTTTCTTTGACTTTGCGCGGGTGGTTTCATGTGCTGATGTAGAACTTGTTTTTATTGGCTCGATCATATTTTGGTAAGCGTCATTGAATATTAAATAGTTGCTTCTTTTGTTACCTTTTTTTTGTGGCTGTATTTGGAAAAGTGTTTTTATGTATACTTTAGCCATAATATATTCCCCTTTATTATTATGTGCACCACCTCCATTGTATATTGTTAGAAAACAATCTCATTGGTCACCTGTGGCTACTAAGTTACCCACAGACTTTTTCAAAACTCGACTTCAGTTTCGTTCTCACTAGACTGTATTTTTGAGTAAGTAGAAGTATAAGGCACTCAAAAATAGTTCACCTTTTCATAAGTAAAAGATCAGAGAAAGACCTAAATAACTTGATTACCTTTACAAAGTTATACACAAACAAACATCACATCATATATTTACATTAGTAGGACTCTAGTTGTTCGATTTCAATAACAGTGAGTGTATGTTATCTTTGAATACTGTTAGAATAACAATGGCTAGCAGCTAATACGACCTTTTTAAGCATTTCTAAAAAAACTTGTATATGAAGGATAGCGATAGACGTATAAACAAAGATAACTACCATTATGTATGTCTCTAAATATATACGTGTCCGGACGACATGATATATTTTTTTTTAACAATAGGTACATGCTGTCATTGAATTGATTATTAACCCTTCAGATACCGTCAATTAGAGACACAATAGTAAGACAATAGATGCGCGGCCACCGGTGGTCGCTTGGGGATTCATGAATTAAGTTGAGTATATTATATTAATCATTTCTTTTTTTAGGTAGGAAAAAAACAATGTTAATCAAAAGCAAACATTTTTTTTACTGTTATCTTCTCTTCATACTTCCGATGTCATTAATTTCTCTTTCTATATTTTGTATTCCAAATTCTGCTTTGAAACAAGCTTAGTCTGCGCAAATTGCGGATATATTCTATACATAAGTCATATTTTCATGTAGGTGCGTATTACATGAAGTATATATGTAAGTTTATTTCACAACATTGGTAATTTACTAGCTTTTACAATTTTATTTTATTTTTTGGATTGTTTTAACTATAATAGTGTGCCTAAAGAGTCAACCGACTTGGGAATTTCGTATAATATTTAATCAATAATTATATGAGATACTTTTTAGATAGTTCTTCTATTAGTAAACAATGAAGAAGAAAATCTCTTAATCAATTTGATTATTGAACCATACCATTCATTTTATCCTAATTATTACCCAAGTCGTTTGACTTTTTCGACAGACTCTACCAACAGATTTTAACCGTGCACCTGCTGTGTAATTTTTTCATCACTCTTAATTGACTGGTAGAATGCCTTAGATACTAGTCCGCCGTTATACTTTTGTGCATAAAGTTGAAATAAATAAATGAAAGAGGTGATCTCCAAATAATTAATCTAAAAACAAAATGCAGTTGAAATAAACATTTTTATTTATTTTTTAGGATCACTTTGTTGTCCGTCCGTCTGTCTATCTGTCTGTATGTCTGTTTGTCTGTCAAGACCCTTTATCTGGAGAATGAGTGGAGAGAAGTAGTGGAGTGGAGGTATCAAGTTGAAATTAAAACCATATACTCAAGTCTGCGGTCCCTTCAAGCTGTGAATAAATCAAACTTTATGTCGCAAAAAAAACCTGTATTTTGGTACTCTCAAAGATCAAATTTCATGGGGCACTTCTCGTTGATCCAGAATCCTGAAGGAATAAATCTGACAACAGTTTTGTTGTTACCTATGTCACAAAAAAAAAAAAATGCGATTCGGAAAAATCTTCGAGACTCGATCCGGGAATTGTAATTTGCACGGAACCCTGCGTGCGCGAGTCCAACTCGCATTTGCCCTGTTTTTTTATTAATGGATAGGTTATCATATATTCAGATATTGAAAATGATGCCCCACACTAAAAATTACTCTTGTATCGTGAGTCCACTCACAAACATCTCTTCATCTCTTTTCTTTTTTAAGTGTTTGTGTGTACATAAATAAATAAATAAATAAACATGTAAACTCTATCTGTTGATCTTATAAATATTTTTTTTCATGCGGGCTTCAAACCCGCAACCCGCAGCGCAGCAGGTAATCGCTCAACCACTGCACTAACCGTGCCGTCATGTACTACAGAAAAAAATAATATTAGTAGGTAGCTGACCTAAAAGTATGTTAATTGTTACTCTCTACGTGATGGTTGGAAACTCTAAGTAAAGGGAATACTAAATTAAAATGTACGAACAGAAAAAAAAATCCATGAACACGGAAAATCCCGTTCACAATAATTAATTTATGTTTTTTATACAAGAGCTTAAGAATACATAAATAAAATTTTATTTATTCTGATTTCAAAAAACTATCCCGCTTTTTCTATGAAGATTATTTAAAAAAAACTAAGAACAAACAAGTTGCTTTTCTCTTTCATCTCAAACGCATACGTGTCCAAACAAAGGCGAGTAAATAAAGTCGACTTTCATTATATAATACGCTGCTAATTTTCCATTTCACTCTCTCATTTCCATGTTGTTGAAACGCTAGACAAGAGTACTTATCGTTTTTTGAGTGAAACGCGCTTGATTTTATAATAAAAGCAGTTTATACGACGTCGGGACGCGAGAGTCGAGACGCGAGCTCTCCGCGAGAGTGAAAAAACGAAAAAGCCCCGTTTATTCGCTAGCATGTCAACAAACTTGGCTTTAGTGTAGGTTTGCACTTATTTGCACTCATTAATGAGGCTGAATATAAAAGAGATTTTATTCTCAAAGTGTTTTGAAAATTTTGCCGCTATTTTAGTTTTATGAAAAGCTTTATGATTTCTAAGTTCAAAGCTTTTTATTCTCATTCCTAAAAAAATATTCATGAGCAATAACAGTGGTTTTGATTGAGACGTATATTTATCTCAGTCGATCACATACCTACATATCTGTATATTCATCGCTCCATCCATTTCGCCTGTTTATATTTGTTTAATGGCTATTTTAATAACTTTTTTACTTTTCGCTTCACAACAGAATATTTATACAAGGAAAAACAAACGAAGTGATAATTAATTCACGCAAATAAATCTATAAAAAAAAAATATTCGTGAGTTTGAAACTTTCAAAGTTTGATGGAAAATGTATTAATTAATCGTCGCGATGCGTCGTCGGGTGGCTCATCAAAAATGTATAGAATTCGTATGATTTGCATAAAAGTCATTTTATTGCCTCGAAAGACAAACAGAATGGGATATTAGCTGTTGGAATGATTCCAACATTGCGGTGTGAACTATGCGCCGTAATAAAGGTATTTGCTTATATAGGTGCGAGTTTTATCAACGTGTTGAACCGCTCTAGTTCAGTCCTCGCTTTTATTTTAATTAAAACTTATTCAACACATATGCACGGATACGTACATTCGTCGGATTTAGCAGAGTTTATGAACAAGTCTTCTAATTAATTAAAGTTAAGATACAGTTCGTAGATAGACAGCTCCTGCATATGCTGAAGAAAACAGTCTTCAAAATACATAATTTAAAGTAGCCATACACTCTAGGGTATACCTGACAGGTTTTCCAGCACAGGTATACCCACAGAATAGATGAAAGAGGTTAGAATGGCCTTGTGCGTGAAGCAGGCATGCCACAAAGTAGGGCAATGCTCATAGTTCAATTACCAATAGCAAACTTGCGATTTAACTGTTCGTGGTCTTGTAGTTGCGTAATGCGCGTTCGTATCGGTTTATTGCCGGTAGTGGAGTTAAAGGATGTGAGACAAGCGGCGACACTCGTTGTTGTACAAATCGGAAAGTATAATTTCCTTTCTAACCTCTCATCTTTTCTGTGGGTATACCTGTCAGGTAAGCTTATATGGAAACCTGCACAGTTGTACAAAGTTGTACAGAAAACTCACCTGTACAGGCAAACCTGTCAGTTATACCCTAGCGTGTATGTCGGGCATTAAAGAGGAGTGCACAGATTCCCCCTTGCGAGAGCGACCGTTAAGAATTTAAATAAGTGTCGGCTGAGTTTGGCAAAGAATTCAATGAGTTGGCGTAATTATGTCGAGCAAGTTGGCGCATTCATTAGGCGTGTTGTGTTTAATATTCATCAGAGCGCGGTCTACAAGTAACATTTTTACTTTACGACTGGCTTCCAAATCCCTGGTACCTACCGACGACGTAAATTACATGGAAATTAGTCTAAGTTCGTTTTGAACCGAGCTTCGGTACAAAGACGGGTGAAGTAACGAAGTGGATTATTGTTCTAGACATCGGGCTCGCTGTTTGTGCTTCTCTGATATTTTTCAACCTATTCTTATCACACTAATAAAATAAAGACGAAGAACGGATTTCAATGAAAAATAGGACACGGATAAGCCATGTTCTGGAATATTATTTTATACTCATATTTATTTTATTATTTATGTACATGTTACGGCTAATAGCCGAAGTGCGGCTGCACCTAGCTTTAGCCGGCTACAACTAAGTGCAGCCGCTCAATGCGCCTACTTTTTTCTTGAAACTCAAAACAAAACCAACATGCTTAACTGCTCTCAATACCTAATTCTAGCCTATGATATAGAATACACCTAAATTTAACTCTAAGTGCGGCCGCACCTAGTTTTAGCCGCTATGATAGAGGCTAAACCCAGTTTAAATTGACGATAAGTAGGATAAATCTAAGTTTAATCACTTAATAAAGAATTGAGTATTGAGAATGGAGTACCTTGCCGACTGCACCTAGTTGTAGCCAGCTAAAACTATATATAGCCGCAGTTCGGCTGTTAGCAGTAATATAAAAAAAAACTGAAAAAAAAAAATCTTCTAAATCTTATTTCAAAAGAAATTTCTTTCAGCAAACCTGCAAAAGATGAGATTTCAATAAATATAGAGAAAGAGTAACACATATACAATGATACTTTTTATTCCAGTAGATCCTTGAGATAATTTGATGCTTACACACGGGGGGAACCGTTATCAGAAGCTAGTTTGTATATAGGTCTTACTGGCCAGACACAAATACATTTTGGTCATCGGTCATAGGCTTTTGGCTGGGCTTTTTGTCACAGATTTAGAGAGGCCTGTGTCCAGCCATGAACTGCGATAGGGTGAGTTGATTGATAGATTATATTATCAGTTGTCTAGTACTTATAGCACAAGCTCTGCTTAATTTGGGACTAGATAGCGTTTTGAAAGTTATGGAATATTAACTCTTCAATCGTGATAATTAGAGGCATAATAGAAAGACAATGGCCGGCGTTCGCTTGGGGTTTAATGAATTAATATAATCCACCTTTCAATGTACCCACGGCTGGGACTCAGGCTTCCTCTCTAGGAGAAGAAATGGGTCGTAAGCCACCACGTGAGCCCAGTGCAGGTCACATGTCACATGTCTTCGTATTTTTGGTTATAGGACGTGCCAGTTTCCTCACGATGTTTTCATTCACCGTTTTGAGAGCAGTGGTATATGAAATAAATTACACAAAGTAGGTAATGCGTATACCTGGGTTTGAACCCGCGATCTACAACTCGTAAGTCTGGGCTGTTACCATTCGGCCACCACAGCTCATATTATAATAATCAATTTATTTCAGGCAACGTGTACCCATCATAAATACCTTATGGACTATAAACATACATAACTACAAATAATAAATCATTTTGATAGTAAACATGATTTAAAACAATGATTTAAAAAAATGAGTAATACTTCATTTCGTACTATTTTGTCTTGGTGCTGTCCTGTGGTATTTGTCCGCGGAAGCGTCGGAATTCTAGGCCCTGTGGCCAAAAGTCTTCTTTCATACCAAGGTGCAGAAAACAGTTCGATGCTCGCACCATAAACGCTTTAAAATTAACATTCTGGTGCGACTCCAACAACACCCTCAGCGTGTACTTCAACTTTTGCCGCACATATTCGATGATGTCACACCCTTGTGGATAATGCTAGCTATTGTTAGGTCTAAAATGAATCTTCCTTATTATTCTCCACTTTGTATTTCTCAAATCGTACTGAAGTTAAAAGCAAGGAATAATGTTAAATCGATTACCGGATTACTTTAACTTAATCTGGAATCTGTTTTGTTCGACATTTCTTTGTTTTGCATCATTTACCTAAATGGGATAGGCCGCTATTGACATAAAAGCCCTTAGCTTGGTGTAAAGAATGATCATGGCTTATGGTGGATATTGTCGATACGGCACTTACTGTTAATTTTACTTTTATGTCAATTTTTTACAACTAATCTTATTTACGTACAGTCGATGTCGGTCTGTCTGTCGAATTCGCTGAAATGGCTAGACCAATTTTGGTGGAACTTTCACTGATAAATAGCTATTATTTTATTTTAAACGTGGAGAATGTTTGTCATAGCGACCGAGTCAGAATTCGTCCATGCCATAGAAGAGGGCGTTGTGGAGCCACTCGGCAGCAGTGACTTTCCACGTGTATTAAACGACGTTTTTGAACTCATAAGTATGAAGAAATAAATAAATGGAGACTAGCGGCGACTCGTGCGGGTTCCTTAACGCCCAGTCTTCCACGATACAATAAATTATAGAGAGGGTGAGCTCGCGCATTTTCCGCACTAGAACGGAAATTAGTTAACTGTTTTCAAAGTAAGGGTATTGAAAAATAATGAAGGTTCCGGGCAAAAACAAACTTTTTGAAATTGTGACCAAATGGTGTTGTTGCACTGTTTGTCACAGACACGTAGTCTGACGTGGACGAAGTCGCGGCATTTACATGTATATTTTGTGAAGTATTAACTTCATAAAATATACTTCTATATCTTACAAGTAACCGAGAGTTTTTCAAGATAAAAAGTCTATGTCAACGAGCAATAGTGTAGCTTCCTATCAGCTCATAAACTTTCATAATCGCATTACTTCCTACTAACAATCAATATTAGCTCTTATTTACGTGAGATAAGTATTCTTATTTCATAACAAATCATAAAAGAGATAAGTACAGGTTTCTACTCTAATCTGTTAAGTTTAGATAACCTCATATTTTAGAAGCGTTATTTACCAAAGAAAACCTCTTCTGAACGACTGAATTCACATACTAAGAGAAACTCCTACTTTTCACTACCTTTCACGTGAGAGTGAATACTGTGTTTAAATGTAGTAGATATCTTGAAAGTGCGGTCGGTCACCAGGCCTATCAACAACGGTAAAACACATGCTACCTAGCGTAGTGCAAATATTACAATAATTACGCTGCCATCTCTGACGATGAATGATCATCGCGTTTTACATATTAATTAATGTGTAACTAGCTCGTTGCTCTCGTGGCCGCGAGTGATTGCTGAGCATGTGGTCCTGAGTTCGGGTACAAAAGTGCTATTGAGTTTTTCCATTAGAAATGACTCCGTAACAGCTCGGAGTTTGGAAGTTGGTGGTGGGACACCCCCGTGCTTTGGAAAGCACGTAAAGCCATTGGTCTTACGCCTGATCTCTTCTTAGTCGTTTTGGATTGCTGTCCCATCGGACTATGAGAACAAAGAAAGAGAGTGCACCTGTGCTTACGCACACACTTGTGCACTATAATATATCCTGCGTACTTGGCTTATATCTGTTGAGTTTGGCCACTGTGATAGAAATTCATTCGGGAGAATTATTTTCATTTAATATTTCTACACCAGCAAAGGTATAAGGTATATGTGATTCCGTTTAATATTAAGATCTTCATGTACTCAGAAATAAACGGTTCTATTCTATGATGATATGTAATATATTCTCTTTTTGTTTCAGATGCTGAATCGGACGTTAAAACAGCTTGCCGTAGAATTAACCTAGCAGTGCAGCTCAAATATTATTTACCCTCCAAAAATACTTAGTACAAAGCTATCGAACTTAATCGCTTAAGTATCTCTTAGTTTATTTTTGTAACGCTTTTAGGAAGAGAAACCGATTTGGTAAATCGTCGCTATTTTCTATAACGTACGGCGGTGTAGATAGCTGTATCGTTGCGGTCCGTAGTTTTATAGGGGAAACAATGCCAGAGGTTCTCATAAAGCATCGATATCTTGGAGGTTGTGATTTTTCGTGGGTTGTGTAATGTTAGGGGGGTGGAAGTAGTGGGTAGTGTAGTGATGTGCGAGGACAAGGAGGAGGCGCGAAGTGAGGCGGGCGCGCCCAGTCCGCGGCGCCTGTGCTGGTCGCGCCCCGCGGCGCCGCTGCCCGACACCAGGGGGCTGTGCTGCGCCAAGCTACTGCGGAAGAACGGCAAGCCCAAAAAGGTGAGTCCACAATTTTCTTGATAACCATTCGTTCCAATAATAGCTACTTTTGGTAGCAACATGTCAAAAATAGATAGCTTTTTCAAACACAATGCTATCGCCATCGCAATCGATGTACTCGTGTATGTACATAGATCAGTGGCCGCAATGAAGGAATATTATTGAGTAGATTTTAAAATAAATTTTATACTTACACGTAAATTTTTTCGTCAATTTAAACTAGATATGGCCGGTGTTTACTAGCTGAATACTGTGATATGAAACACTAGAACGAACACACGGGTAAAAGTCGTGGTCCAATTGTGTGAGAACCATGCAGAGCGTGAACCAAGCATGAGATGTCTGAGATGGTCTTTAGGGGAAAGAACACATAGATTTGAGTTGGCCTGTCCAGTTTGTGCAAGAGTTGTTCAATTATTCGAGTAGCTCAACTCAAGACTAATAAAAAGCGCAACGACTTAACAAACTATTGTTTGCCCAAAGAAAGGACATATAGATAGGCCACATAAAGTACTCAAACAGCCAGGTATAGGTTAAATTCCTACATTTAAATTATTAAAAAAGGAAGAAGAATCCACATAGTTCCCACATTCATAATTATTACAGAAAATATAAAATAAAATTTACAAAATAAATAAATATTTATATCGAACTTAATTTAAAAAATATCATATTGTAAATAAAAATAATTAAACAATTATCTATGACAAAGTGTATAAAAAAAAAAACAAATAGAACATGACAAGATAGTCTTTTTGCTTTTTTTTCTGGGTTTCTGATTATGTATATGTAAATAAAAAAATTCATCCCACCCATTTTTTCTCCAACTTATTTATCACAATAAATTCTAGGAAGGCGTTTTGTTACAGGAACCCGCATACCACCACTATTTTAGCAGATAAACTATATCTCACTATCATTTGTCACCAGGACACGATATCTCAAGGACGAGGACACTTTTACGGTTTCGATAAAGTTAAATTTTATGGGTAAACATTACAAACGTAACATTACGAATATAAACTTAAAAATTCAACTCGTGTATGCGTCGACCACCGGAGGCAGTGAGCTCCAAGAGGCAGTTTAGGATTAATGCTCCAAGAAAATACTGGTTAATAATACATATTTTTTTTCCATTATTTTTACTGACATATTAAAAAATATAATTGATCCATATATTAAAATGAATAAAGAAATAATAGAAATATATATCTCCAGTTTTACAATTTTACAAGAAGTAAAGGAACTCAAATACTCAAATACTCCATACTATAACATAAACAAAAAAGTGGTAAGTTGTATGTTAGTACCTACACACACGACACCTCTGACTCCCAAGCTAAGATTGAACTTGTACTACAAAGTCTTCACTGAGTAGTAATCATTAAAATTATTAATACAACCCTCTTCGTTCAGCTAACCCTATTAAATTACTATTTTTTATATAGCCATTCGATAAGGTTAGAGGAATTGAAAGAGTTGTATCGATGATTTTAGTGATTATGATACCTAGATAAATACGTGTTCGGTCACAAATCATATCTTAATGAACATACAACCAGGAGCATTCACTTTAAGGTTATTTCTCCCGTATCGGAGAAATAATACAAGTAAATACATGAAGCAGTAACACTTATGTAATTTCTTATGTTATTGGAACGTGACCACCGAGAATCGACTCCGGTATATATAATTAGTTCACTCGACTTATATCCTAAGGATATTCCAATCTTGTTATTTAAATGAAACACCCGACCCCAAGAGGTATCCGCCATATTTCAAGGTAGAGCGCGTTTAAGTTCAATATAATCGAAGTTTGAACTAACTTTTAGCTATGGCGGTTGACTCGCTCCGCACTTACGAAATACATCTTTGATTACCTCTACACGTAGCTATGCAAAGGTGTAGCCAGACTTATTATACAAGTTCGAGATCGGAGTTGATATTATGTACATTGTGTTAAGATCATAACTAGTATAGCAAATGGGTTGTCCGCGATCGTGCTAACTTTGGATCAAATTAGTTTTTACTGACGTCGAGCGCTCCTCGACTTTGATTAAGCTCCTCAGGGGAAACAAATGCACAACGATTTATGTATGTTGCACGAATATAATAAAAGACTCATTAAAGTACGTGCGAAGTTTTAACACAGCGCGAGTGTAATTGTGATCTACCGCCGCTGTGCACTGATGTATTGTACCAACAGAAGTTAGTCCTGCAGCAAACTATCGCAACTTACTATATTCTGAAACTTGTTTACATTTCGTGTTTATTTGTTGAACTCAGCCACGGCATATTATACTGAAACAATGAGCTTTTTAGCTTTATTATTGTTTTCCGTGCACAATAAATACTTTCATTGAATATTCTCTCCACAAACCTCAAAATAAAATGTGTTTCTTTGAATCAAACAGCATCCGGGAACGGTTGCAGTCACTATTTTGCAATTCTAAGTTTGGCAAAGAGGTTTCAATCTGACTAATGTGTCTACGTATAGCTACCTCGACGAGGAAAGCTCCCGCTCTTATATCGATGTTTCAATCGAGAGCGACTATTCACCGCATACAAAACAGCAAGAAATATACAGATATTAATGTAATAGAGCTAACTGTCGCGTAGCAACTGTTGACATAAAAATATTTTTAATGAGGAAGCGGAGGAGGCACCTCATCAGAACGTGTAAAAGGGAAAATTAGTAATTTTCATAATGACGAAATATCTCATAAGACGACTCGACGGAACTGTCACCCTAATTTTCTGAAAAGTAAATTAATTTGCGCTCAGTTAATTAAGCTTTGCATAATAATTATTCAGAAAAACTGATTTCCCTTTTGAAAAAATGCTGAGTTTACTAATTTGTAATTAAAAGTGTTTGAAATCCTTTGTTGACGTTAAATGCTGATGAAACGAGAAAAAAATACTTCAAAGCAAAAGTTCCGTAAATTGGAATTAGATGGTACGAATTTTGACGGACTTTTTATATCACGGCTCTTTCATAAATCATAAAAGTGGAGTGTCGGTGGATCCAGTCGAGCAGCGCGGGTGAGGACCCAGCTGAACGGACGCTCTTAGTTTTAGCCGACGATCGCGGTAGTTAGCATACGGCTTTTTTAACTGGTTCGCCTTTAAAATATTCCTCATAGTTCACTCTTTTAAATATTCATCCAGTTTTACATAGTACAAACAAATATACAGGGATATTTGAAGTGTTAACTTATTTACAATTCAGATAAAAATAAGTCATATCCTTTTGAAACCAGTGTGCCTATAACTCTTAAATAAATCACAAGTCTATGCGTACATGAATATAAAATATAGACACCGCAACCGAGACTGACAGCTCTATTTATTTTGTCTGTTATGTACGAGGAAGTCGTAAACATTATGTAATTCTGCGCTAAACTACATAAAGAAACTATGCCCCTTCCGTGATTTACATACTTTTTACTCCGCGAAGATTTGAATATAAATAAAAGAGTATCTTTTGAAAAAGATCCGATTTCTGTATAAGTAGCTTCGCATTAACATAATCTAAAGATTAGTATAGATACTACCCTCCTCTATTGACGGGCATAGTGTTAGAGTTTTTGTAACTTTAAGTAATAAGTAAGTCCGCTGTTCAAAACTAATTCCCCAAGTTTTTATAGCTTGAAAAATTTAATGGAGGACGTGGGGGGAAATTTCGAATTTTTAAACTCTAAAAGAGAATAAAAGTTAAACTTTGAATCAATTGAATAGAATATGGATCGTCGTGGAATGTTAATTTATATTACGAATTTACAAATCTACACTAATATAATAAAGAGGTACTTAAAGTTTGTTTTTTTGTTTGTAATCTCTGGAAGTACTGGTCTGATTGCTAAAATTTTTTCACCGATAGAAAGCTGCTTTATTCCTAAGTAACATAGGCTATATTTTATGTACGCGGGCGAAGCTGCGGGCAAAAGCTAGTTATAATCGGTTAAATTAAACGTACGTAAAATGATAGCGGAAAACACCGCACTAAACTCAATCATGCGTAATTTCTCGTGTTTCGCATTTGGAAGCGTCACGCTGGGAATGAGCTATTAGCACAACGTGGCACAACACGGCACAAACTGGATGAATGGCATGCCAATGTCCGGCATTCATTATTATGAATGATGCGGTAAATATCTCTCCACTTATCTCGCAACGAATATGAACCATTGAGGCATACATATTCAATTCCGGACTGAGTATATTCAGATAAATTGTTTATTTTGAAAGTAAATGTATACGTCTTAACTATTAAATATAATAAACTAATAGGTATACCTATACAATGTGTAACTTCAGACAGCCCAAATGATTTTTAATTTAATTGACCTAAAACAGTAAGAAAAAAATTAATACAAAAAATATTAAAGGTTTCATGTGCAGTTTTAGATTGTTTAAAATTAATATCTGCATTGAAATAAGAACTTTTATTATCTCGTGTATGAGAAAATTTGATTGGACTACAACCATTTGTATTTGTTTACCTATTTCGGCGGGTTCGCGCACGTGATATCTTGACTTATTCATAAATAGACAGGGCGACATTTTTAATGAATATTTTTTTCAAAAATGTAACCTGTATTTAAAAGTGGTTTAATTGATTCTGCCGTTATTCTGATCAAACTATTTTCAGGTTTTGCGCATTTAAGGAAAAAAAGGAACTTATAGAGCGTCAAAAAATTCGTCCACATCGATGTTCAGATATAAATATATCTGAATATCGATGTGGCTGCGTAAGCTTAAGTAGCAAAACGAGAATATTCTTTGTAATGTTAATATGTTATCGTTTCATCTACTTAGGTAGTTACTATTGAAGTTTATTAGATCGAAATTCTTCGTAACATCCGAATAAGTTTAGCATGAATATCCATAGAGAGGCTAGTTACTGGTGTCCCACAGGTGACTCGGCGTCGATAAATTATGCCTGAAACAGGGGCGTGGAGAGCAATAATTTACGCCTCTGAGCGCCATTTAAAGATCCTTTCAGAGTTTATCCATCGGCTGAACGAGTGTTAATTCTCTGGCTTCTTACCAGCGGGTATAAAAGATTTTACGCGAGAGCTCCGATACAGTAAAAACAGTCCAGCCGACTACGGCCGCACGTTCAATACTTGTTTTATTTGACATACGGATATAAAGAAAGAGAAAGAATCCGACGTTTATTTTCTGTATTGGATTGTGTGCAGCGTTTTTACTGACTTTCCTCTTGTTATTTGGAATACAGTAAATTGATTGATGAATGTTGTTTGACGTAGCGTTACGATACACGTCCTCCATCCGTTTAGAGGTTTATAAATGATGGATGTAAACCAGGCTGTATACAATACTTAGTGGCGACTCTCGGGGTACCTTTTTTAGTAACTCCTCCCCCTCTGGGTGGAGTGAGAGACAGCATCAGACTAACTAAATCCCACCTTATGTGTTCCTTCGGTTCCCCATTGCGTTTCCGAGACGCAGTAACTCTTTCGACCAGGGTAGAGGTATCGGCATTGATCTTGAGCGCTCGGCCTCAGAGTGGGGATCGCTTTGCGCATTCCATACATTGGCGAGCCAATCGTCGTCGTTGTTAGATACATGCAGCAAGCGCAGGAAACGAATCACGAGTGACGTCTATGACGCGATAACACGGCGAGAAAATCACTGACGACAATACCTATATCTAAGTTACTTAGCTCGAAATTCAAGTTTACCATGAATTAAATCAACATTTAACCCGCATCAGTTTGGCTCTACAAACTGCTTTTGTTCGTCCAAAGTTCGGACTTGCCGGACGTTTTAAAATGCATGTCTTGTGGAAGTCTAATGCAAGTTCAAACATGGAACTTACCCTCCGCTAACTACTTGTGAACGGTTCTTTCTAAGCCAATCCGCTGCCAGCAGCTGCTCACACTTTTTACGTCTAACATCACTTTAGCTCAGATATTGAATAAGAAAATTTATTACGAGAAGGTCTTACGAGTTCAAGTTAAAGTTGAACTGCAAGTACCGAGGAAGAATTAATTGGAATTTTCTTCACTGGCTGTAGAAAGTGGTGAGGTGGGTAGTACACGTCCTAGTACTGTGATGGAAGATGTTTAACTCAATTTTCTAGACTTTACAAGCTATAATGAAATGAAAATGGTTTTCATATTTTACTTATGAAAATGTTTTCATATAAACTAGTTGTCTGACATTCATGCTGATCTGTACCTATTTTGGTGCAGTCATGAGGCACACAACAACTGTATTTTTTTTTGCTTCTTTTATTTTTGTATACTGTTGTGTTTTAGCCTTAAGCTATACCAAATGGATTTTTTTTCTTTTCTCTTTCTCTACTTAAATTTTTACACAAAGCCTTTACTCGTTAAATAGTTTGCAAAAGCTTTAGCTAGAAGTTTAGGTAGGTATATATACTTAGATACACACTTTATTAATTATTTCATTTAAGTACAGTTTTGAGCGGTTTGCGGTCGAAACGCCTGAGTCATGGGGTCCGAGTGTGCATTTCCTTTTCAAAGAATTGTCACTCCGACCGTTCGACACTCTGCGTGACTAGAGAGCTGGCACGTTCTTTGACCAAAGAATTAGCATTGCCGTTCACCGCGGCAAAGTTAATTATGTCTCTAGATAGTGTTTTTCTTTACAAACTTTGGACCCCATTTCATACTCTCAGGGGATGGATTTTAGAATACCCTCTCTTAGTGCTCACCTACGTCACAAAAGGAAAGTGTGCAAAATTCCACATTCCTAGGACCTGTAGTTTCGCTTGTGCGTTGATATGGCAGTCAGTCACTTTTTCCTTTTATATAAACACTCAGTTAAAATTTAAGTTCTTCAGATAGTACAACCTGCTAAGTAAAAGTAAAATCTGTTTTATATGTCTCACACACTACCAACAAAGTCGTAACACATCTCCTAAAGATTTCCACTAAACGAGCTCACTCTAAGAATTAACTACGAACATTCAAGTTGGAAACTTGTTCAATATCGTTGAGGTGAGGCACGAAGATTTTAAAGAGCGCGCAATAAGGCTCGGCACTCACTGTGCGACGACCAGTAACGTAGGTGGCTGTAAAGGGGCCTTGCACAAGCGAGGCCTCTTTAAGAACGAAGGTTTTTTTTATCATAGAATAGCTTTTGCTCGCGACTGCGCCTACGTATATAGAATATAGCACTCAGGAATAAAGTCGTTTTCTATCGGTGAAATTTTTTTTCTAATCGGACTAGTAATCTTAGAAATTACCCCCTACGAACAAAAAACATAGAAACAAACTTTACCTCTTTATAATCTTAGTGTAAGTAGGCTCGCGTTTGACTATAATTTCACGTGATTGTAAGAATTTATGAAAGAAAAAAGGCCTCGCCGATCTTCCTTCGCCCACGTCTAAATCAGTCCACGCTACGCCCGTGGCGACAATGCGACTGCGACGTGCGATTTAATATGGCCTGCCGCTACATTCCCGGGAGACACGAGTCTCGCGACGATTCCAACACTATTATGCTAGATATATAGCAGTAGATATTTAGCTACGTCGGGAGAAAGTTCATTACTCAGCGGAGAGAGGTGTCATTTTTAGATAGGTAGTAGGCTATCTTATTTCGGAAAAGGTTGTGCGGGGGATTGATAGTTCACGGTGTGAGCATGAATAATATTGCCATGAATTGAAAATGTTCCCTTATTGCAAAAACCAACATATAGGCACAACAACACACAGATCACATCACATCACATTTAAACGATATTTTCGTATTATTATATTATTATTATGCCTTATTATTTTTATTATGTCTGGCCTGTTGGTCTAGTGGTTAGTGACCCTGACTGCTATGCCAGAGGTCGTAGGTTAGATTCCCACCCAGAACAAATGTTTGTGTGATGAGCATAATCATTTGTTCTTTATCGGGGTGTAATTTATCTTTATGTTGGTGTTTAGGTATATTGTATAAGTATGTTTATCAGTGGTCTAGAACCCATAACACAAGCTCTGTTTAGCTCGGGGCTAGACGGCGTTGTGTAATAGTTGTGGAATATTATTATCATTATTATCTATTACATTCGATCAAATCTGTAAGTTATTTACTTTTTTGCAAAAGCTATTACAAACATACACTTATTTATAAAAATAGTTGTAAATAAGTGTCGTAGCTAATAACCGGCTTTACCGTGGTTTTACCTGTAGATTCGTCTTGATGAGATAAATCGATAGCTATATATAACTTATTTTGGGTAAAATATTGCAGATAGTTGGATTTTTGCAATAAGAGTACGATGTTTTTGTTTTTCTTTTTTGAATAGTGGTCTTAGAGTCTTGTTGATATGGTTTATAATGCTTAGAAGAGTGTGGTTTCACTTATAGAGTAGTTGTTTCTAATATATTGATTTCGGTACTGATTGGCTACTGCTTTGTTTAAAGGTTTTAAGGAACTTCTAAACACACGGATATACATACCAATAAATACGTGTGTATTTATATTTATTGTATGTGGTACTCGTAGGTCTTGTGTGCTGTATACAATATATGTTTAGTTTACTTTTAAGTAGGAATAAGTTTAAGTAAGTTTTCTTGTAAGAAACCCCAATCGTGGGTAAAGCAAGCCTGTGAACATCAGCTGTCTACTTGAATTGGTTTTTGTTTATAAGTTTTGTTTAGCAAAAAGAATATTGGTTCGAACACTTACATTTTTTTTTTAATCACGATATTCTATCGCGATTCGCAACTAGCTACAATATATATCTAAATTATAAAATCAACTGAAGTTCGTCTATAACACGTCAGACGCCTACTCCGAGCTACAGGATGTCCTATTTTCACGCCAGCCACAGAACTGCCGTCAGTACTTGTATTTCCACATCTGCGATTCCCGTCATGTCCTCCAGTACTTTCACTGGCTCGTCGGGACTCTTCGGTGCGGTTGCACGAATTCTTCGCGCGAAATTGAAATCACTGTCGGCTACGTGACTTCAAACCCTCACTAGTGTTCGAGGAAATCTCCAAATAATATTTACCTTGCGTTTGCTTTCCGATTGGCTGCTTCTCTCGCCACAGATAGATTCTCTTTGAGGTGAAAATTGGTATTTATTCCCGTGCGCTTTGTTGTATTGCTAAGATAGGTTTCTTTGCCAAGAGCCGTTGGCTCCTTTATATACCATGAATAACATTTCAGAGGTTTATTGAAAATGTATTTTCTTGTGACATAGACAGACAGAAAGTAATGTTACTTGAACAATAACAGGACTAACCAAACAGCAAAATAAAACAAATCTTCTATAGGTGAAGCAATGGGTAATGAATGGAATTTTTTATTTGCTGAATTAAATACATTTTAGCTCTGATAAACAAAAATTTAAAAAAAAATATTTTCATCTACTGCTATTATGAAAGAATAGTCCGATGTAGTATTTGACGTCAAAGGCACATACTTACTATACACCTGTATGGCCGCCATAGAAAACAGCGTATACAGAGAGATATATACATATGTTTAAAATTATTATATTTCGGTTTTCTTACCAATTTTGGTATTATTTTCACAAGTAGTATTCTAGCTGCGGTATGTATTAAAAATTGTTTAGTTATCAAATATTTTTTTATACAAATTCCCTATTGATAATTGTTACAAAATTGCTTTAAAACTAGATAAATCAATAAACATAGATAATGCTTAGGTGTTTGCATTTCTAATATGCATGCATGCATCTTAACTTTACACAGACTTAAAGTCGGATATATCATCTAAAAATATGTATTTCCGAATTACCATAAACCAACATGACACGCACGCACAATCCCATTTGCCAAAAGACCAAACGTCCATTCGCTTTCATTTCACGAACGTCTAAACTCAAATAGAATGAACCGATAACGTATTTATACGTTCGGAATTCATTAAGCCGAGCGAAATCTGATGTGGCTCGGTGTCGCTCTGTGTCGCTCCGTGTCGCGCCGAGTGGGCTATTATCCCATCGTTGGACGAGGATGGGTGCTCGGCAAACACTCGGCACTGTCACCCCACTTGTCTGCGAGTATTAGAACTGCCATAGCACGAGACAGGGTATTACGGGACGCTCTCTGATAGCAAGGGGATTGCGGAGAGCGAACCTAAAATATTAAAAACTTTGGCATTCATTGTTTTTCAACGAATGGTCGGTAAACATTGTTGAATCACTGCGTGTCCAATCCAATTGATCCGCAATATTAATGTGGTCTCGGTCTTTGCTATTTAATTTAATTCGACACAAAACAGACTTAATAATTTTGATACGATGAAGTGAATTTACGGTCTGCTATTTAGATCTTTGAGAAAACTCATTTCAGAGGGCAAATAACTGAGCGGACCCCGGTTTCCAGTTTCCTCATTTTTCACTTTAATTTCTGTACTATATTAATGTGCTATTTCAATTCTGAAAATAACATTAAGAATGTTTTCAATGGCATTCATATATATATTAAGTTTATGTTGCAAAATACGATTTTGTTTTCGTCTTATTAGAAATTCTTTTTCATTTGTTAAATTATTGTAGAGTTTAATGTTTGGTTAGGTTAACATACATTTTTACTTACTTAGGTATAACTTAATTTGATTCTTCCACAACAAAGCAGTAGCTTACATTAATGAACAAAAATAATCTAGATAGCTCCGGAAGTCTTTTGGCAAGTTATTCCCTTTTCCGAGTCGAGTTCATATGGGATTATTTCATCGGTCCTAATCTGAAGTATCAGCGCCTGTGCTGCTGCCAAAATAATAAATTAGAAGCGATCTCACTCGAGCTTGTTTATTGCGATTTATTCTCGTTTTCGGGATGTGAATGGTATTATTGGATTTGACAAAGGTTAACCGATTTCAATTCCGTTTTTATTTTCGGTTTTTGTTTTCAGTTACAGTAAAAAATCTGTATACAAACCTTTTTTTAAAGCATTCGGTATTTTTATGTCCCTCTTTTTGTATCATAAACATGAACAACATTCTTAATTTTGGGTAGAAACTGCTCAAATATATAATACATCATATTTGCACATTTCAATATTTTAACATCTTTAATTTCTAGGTAAGATGTACATACACACACGGAAAACACACAGGAATCTGTACATTCTTCTGTTTTGTGATGTCCTCAGCACTGGTGAAGCGAAAGGGCACGGTAGGAACACGGGTGGGTTTTAGGCAGTAAACCTCTAGCACTATCTCACTCTACTCAGAACGGGACTTATTTGATGATTTCGAATCACCAAAAAAAGGTGACCTAAAAAGCCTGAGCTAAAATACCAACTCTAGTTAGACACCGCAATCACTCGGCTCTGTATCCATAATAGCCATCGGAAATGCCTCCATGGAGGAGACGAGGGTGGCTCAGACAGCGCCCGCTTTTCAAATGAACAGTGATTTCATACCTCACCTCACCCGTTACTGTCATTCAAACTTCGCTAACTATTTGCGGGTGCAGGATACCATGAATTTAAACGAGCAAATGTGTCAGCCGGAACATAGTCGACTCATTGAACGACTTGTTACAGAGAACCGCCATTTTACCGAAGTTTTCTTTGTTCACTCAAACGCCTCACAAAGAAAATGATCGCGCAAACGTAAAGATCTCTCCTTGACGTCCTATAACGATAACCCTTTGTTTCTATTTCAATAAAAACAGCTACAAACGTCTACATTTTTCATTGGAGCTTCACTTCCATTAATATTAATGGATTCTTGGAAGGATTAATAGTATTGAAACCCGCAGTTCAATCTGAATAATTGCAGATGGCACTACGATTCTCTAGACTACGCCCGCTTTAGAGATATGTTTGTTCGCTCTCTCTCTGCGCAGTATATCCAACCATTTATTTAAGAAGTAAACTCGATATTCAAAAGTCTTCGGTACACGTCTACTGTCGTCAATATAATATAAAAGGGAACTCAACAAGCCGAACTGATATAAAGTTTGGAGGTTTTCGTTTGTTTTGTCCCTTTTTCATATGTTTTCATATTTATTTCTTCTTTGTCGCTAATAAAGTGGTTTACGTAACTTTCTTTATTAAATAAACAGTGCGGGGTTCGTATAAAATATGTTTACATCGGTAGCTCAGTGCGTACGGAGGCAGTAAAGCAAAGTTCTACCCTATTTTGCATTCACACGCGGCGGGGTGAAAGTGTTTTTCATTGTCGTGCAGAGAACCCGCCGCGTCGCGCTTGACAGACGGAGGTTCTTTTTGTAACCACTGCTACACCCTCCCTCGACATACGTATTCAGTGAACACCTATAGATTTGCCCTTTTGAGCGAAAACTATTCCGCTTAATTGTGGAATGTGGTGGAGCATTTATCTTCTGTTGAAACCAGTTTGACTTCATTTATTTTAAAATGTAGGCCAAAGATATTGTGTTTATAGTATTGCCGAGACGAGACAGATCGTTTAGAATAATTTAAAGCTGAAGCGTTTACTGTGAACAGTAACAGATGCAGATAATTTCTGTACATAAAGTTGTAACGATGTCCAATCGCTTGGAACATATTTTGATGTAATTTAAATGGGAATATTCATTTTATTTCGCTGCCCTACAGAAAATATTGAAATAATAAAATTACAAGTTCGAATAGAATATAAAATGGAATTGCTTTTCGATTCTACAACAACAGAGCGGCCGGAGTCGACCGCAATAGAAGTAACTTCGGTCAAAAATGTGATCGGTTACGGTTAATAAAAAGTTGTTAGGTAGCGAGGCGATTTGTATTCCGAGGAGGCGCGCCAAGGAAGGGTTCCGAATTGCGGATGGACGGCGACGCTATCATTGTCTTTTGAATTTTTTGCCAACCTTTAAAACTCGCTGGCTTATAATTCCACTCACGTGACGAGCGCTAATGAAAGACTTACTTAAGTAACTGCGCGGGAGACGGGAATTAACAAGTTCCAAATACAATTCAGTCTTAAACGAAGTTCATTTTAACGCCGGTAAAGTGGAAAACTTCGACCGTCTTCATTTTTTTTTTTAAGAGGAAGAAACGTAAAGTTTTACTTCTTTATAACGAGATACGGTGGTTAAAGGGATTCCGGCGGTCGCTTTAATGTTTTTTAAACACTTTGAGTCAGTAATAGAAGTTAATTTTAGTTGAACGTATGGTGAGAGAGAGGTAGCCGTTTCTTGAGAGAGGGCGTCGCATTTTTCATGTTTTCATTTAGTCGAGTCGTTAGATAAATATTAGTAATTTGTGAGCGCGGGCTGTGGCAGAAAGCTTATCTGCGCAGCAATTAAGAAAAAGCTCGGAGGCTTGTTTTTTTCAGCGGCTGCGGAGTGCCGTCGGCTGATTGCTAATTCCGCGACAAAGAACGCTATTACGTGGCCACGGCGAGCAACAAATGAAAATATTTTCAAGTCACATTGAACTACAAAATGTACCGGAATGGATTTTACTACAAATTGTTTTCTGAATGAATATCTTTTATTGTGGCAGTGGACCTAATGGCTACGCTTTCTGACTTTACTTTTGAATGCTTGGTGCCGTAGATTGACAACAATTGAATTGAAAGGACAGGCAAACTGAGGCTTTTTTTCAATTTAATTTATGGTTACGTATATTCAAATTAATTTATTTGTCATATTGTACAATCTCACTGATTCAATCAATGCTATCAAACCGATAAGTAGTGGTGGCTCAGTGACCATAACCCCGACTTACGTAAGTTGTTCGTCGTTGGAGGCAGTTTACTTTGTGTAATTTATTTCATCACCACTACTCTCAAAACTGTGAAAGAAAATATCGTGAGGAAACTGGCATAGCCTAGAACCAAACAAGAGAGACATGTGATATCCACCAACCTGCACCGGGCTTGCGAGGTGGATCACGACCCATTCTTTCACTTGCCTGAAATGCAGCAGTGGGAACATTATAATGTTGATTAGGCTATGCTTTGGTCTTAATGTATGGATGTATTTAATTAGCATAAATTAAATTCATCCATACATTTAATATAATATTCCACAACTATCAGACAACGCTGTCTAGTCCCAAGCTAAACAGAGCTTGTGTTATGAGGATGAGACAACTGATAAACATACTTATATATCTCTAAATACATACATATTATAGATAAATTATACCCAGACACAGAACAAATGATTATGCTCATCACACAAACATGTATCGTGGGTGGGAATCAAACCCACGACATCCGGCATAGCAGTCCGGGCCACTAACCACTAGACCAACAGGCCAGTCAAAACGTGGTAAACGTGGTAGATATAGGTGAAACCTGCAGTAAGCAGTTGATAGAGAAGAGTTGAGCCATTAGTTACATTGTTCTCACATAATAGAAGCAACAATAAATATGTAACTGGGATATTCGTAATATATAATATGACTTAAAAAAGGCCTACACTTGAAATAAAATGCTTTGATTGATTGAGTGAATAAAATGCTTTGATTGAGAGAGGTATCAAATCGACGAAAGATTTTTGCGTATCAGTAGGCTTAGAAAATTACTTTTCTATAAGCGTTCCTGCCAAATGTTAAATACAAAATGAATTACAATAACATTATCCGCGGAGAAGTCACGTGACAGGTCACAGACAGGTCACGGGTGACAGGTCAGGTGTCCTTGCCATACATTTTGTGCTTAGCATTTCGTGGGATCTACCAACCTGCACTGGGCCCGCGGCTTATGGCCCATTTCCTCTCCTAGAGTCCTCTCCATGAGTCTTATAACGTTCCCACTGCTGGCCCAGCCGTGGGAACATTATAACATTATATTCGGCGAGAACGCTAACAGAAAAATAATTTCTCACTCTACTAAACAGACTGGTCAAAAAGACAAAGAAAAAGAACGCTTCACTAAATGAGCGTCTCATCCACAACATGGATTGGTATCTCAAAGTGCCTTAAATAAAGAACAACTCCAACTTAAAGTTTGCGAATATAATGCCCGCACAACTAGGGTATCGTAGCCCGTAGCGCTACGCCGTAGCACCGCTACACCGTAGCCGCGCTGCACAACTTAAATTGCCTGAAAACACAAGTTGCTTCTCAGCCGCAAAATAAACGCTGAAGAGAAATTTATTTGCTGCAGTCACAGAATGAGAATAACAATACGGACTCACCATAACTTCAATTTGATTTCACTTGCCTTTTCTCAGCAAAACAAACATCTTGTAAACATGTTTGTCTCTGGTCGTGCAATATATATTTTCATGGTTTCATCCGCTTGGATTTCACAATGTTATTTATGTTACTCGGAAACACAGCTGGATTATCCTGAGTAAATTATGGAGGCAGTTTTATTGAATTTTAATCAGCGCATGGGTTTAATTGAAAACATCGTTGTGCTCATAGTGGTTGTTGAAAACTACGTTAATAATAACCTTTTGTTAAGCTAAGCGTCCACTGTGTCGGAATCGGAACTTACGGAGTAACAGGATTCGTTGGTACAGCGTGCACTAGATCGACATTAATGCACTAGAGATCAATATTTCTGCCGATGACGTCATTCGCAATGAACGCACCATTCGGATCTTAATCGCTTCGAGCTGACGTGTTTGTTGCGACGATTCACGGTGAACGAAAACGTTTTAATTACTTTAGTGTTAAGATATAAAGAGCTTTACAATCTTAAACATAAAAAATATCATAATTCTCCGAAAATATAAATTTTTAAGTTTATGTTATGAACCCATATCTTTCGTTTCCTTTTGTTTTTCATATCTTCTGCTGAAAATAAAAAAAACTAATGATTACAATATCCTCGTCACTATCCTCCACAATGTGAATATGCACCCGTTCACTGGTGAACTCGATTACTTTGAAAATACCGAAATTTCCGATGCAAAATCCGAATGCAGTAGACGCACCCTATTGGCTATTGACATTTTGTTAATACACTCCGTACGCTCCAATTCCGACGCAGTGGACACTAAGCTTTAAAGCTGGATATAGGCTGCTGTAACGTAACTTGCTATGTAACTTGCAGTGTAACTTGCAATGTAACTTGCAATGAAAGAATTTGCCATCCACACAGTCGCTTGAATCATGCAATGTAACAGAATTCCCATAAAGTAGCTTCCGAAGTACGCGCACGAATCGTGCACATTACGCGCGCGAACAAAGCATTTCATCTATGTGAGTGGGTACAGGCTCTTTTTTTTTCGATGGGGAAAATCATCTTATGACAAAACCCGCTCTTGGGTGGAGCGGAAGATAGTGTCGGACTCTTAGTGACTAAAAACCCCATCCCATTCCTTCTAGCCTTCATACCGGGGCACGAGCTCCCTTTCGGACAACCCTGGCCCCAGTAGGCTTCGACCCAGCTGGGCCCCTCCTGCTGCTGACAACTCCTTGAGGTGCGCGGAAACAGTGCGCGCCGTCGATGTCTTGGGCTCGGTCCATTACCGGACGATCGGGGGTACAGGCTCGGATGTGCGCACGCTGATCCACACTTGTAAAATGCTCCTTTCATGTTACCTTGTATGTTACGCTAAAGCAGTCTGTACCTAGATTAAGGGGTTTGTGAACATAACAAGCTCTCAGAAGTATTTATAGACTACCTTCTGCCAGCGGCTTCGCCTGTTTCAAAGAAGGTATCTCCTTACAAACTTTAGACCCTCGTTTCATTCCTTTAGAGGGAGAATATCCTCTCACAGAGCTCGTTCACGTCATAGAAGGAAACCTCATACAAAATTTGAGGTCCGTAATCCCAGTAGTTTCGACTGTACGTTGATCAGTTACTCAGTTTTTCCTGTTATTTATATATAGACAAAAAATACACATTGTTTTAAGCAATACTGGAATCTCAATAACGGTCCTACGCCTACACACAGGATGTTCACAAATAGTCGTACAGAAATATTTTCCTTTTATCTGATAACAAGTAGAACGGAAACTCGTTTTAATACCTTATATCTTAGGATAATGAATAACGCCACAGAAATTAGTTGGCAATAACATGTGATATTCTGTTATCTAAATTGGACAAGGTAAACATTTATTGTTCGTTTATAAGATATTTATTTATTTATTAATTTAAGGACAACCAACAAAGCCTACACCATTATACATGCTAAAGATTCAAAGTTCTTACATTGTATAGTGTAGCCTTAATTAAAGGCTGCCACATATCTGGAACTTGTACTGATCAAAATCAAAATCAAAGCATTTATTTCAAATAGACCATTTCCAGGTTGAATAGTCAAATGTCGGTCAGTCCAAGAAAAGTGAATCTAAATTACGAGAATTCTTTCACCGATTAAAAGGCACAGTATGACGCCTGAAAACCATGGGAAAAAAGCTGGCATTTCATAGACGACTATCTACTTTTTTAGCCATTCACAGTAAAAAAAAAAACATAAAAACAGTTATCATGTACTAGCATCTGCTAACGGCCACACATTTTTCTTTCTTTCAATTCAGATATGGTTGAAGGATTACTGCTATACATCCTACTTTTCAATAGCTCCAGAGGAAAAAATCCGGAGGTGTGAGGTCTGGGGCTCTGGGCTCTGTGGGGAGGATAACGGCATTAGACAAGAAATCAACAATATTCCTACTCAACTTCTGAGGCCCGGTTTCATGAATGTTAGAGATTGCTTTGAAGAGTGCCAAAGCCGCGTAGGACAACATTATAATAATGTTGTTTTCAAAAAGTAATTAAATTTTCTAATAATGCTTATTTTCAGTTTCTGATGTTCTAAATTAACGCGTATATTATCATCATCATCTCCTTAGCTTTTTCACAATTGTGTAGTTATCGGCTTGCAGTCTGACCTGATACAGCTGAATACCATTATTTTACTTGGAGGGGCTGCCTATCTGACTTCCACAACCCAGTAACAGGGCAAAATTATACTCCTTGGGTAGATTAATGGTTAGACTTTCTGGCGTCTGACTACCTTGTAACGACTGTCAAAGACCTACGAATGACAACCGGGATCAACGACTTTACGTGCTTTCTGAGGCATGGAAAATCAATAATGACCTACATAAACTTAGAATGTACATGTAAGGCATGCTTAGGCATGCCTTTCAAGTTCTATCGTTAGACATGTATAGATATTTATAATTTCATTTGATTTGTGGAATATTTATGTTTGTATATTTGTAATGTCTATTGTTTTTGTAATGATTTTAATTTATGGAATTTTGTGCTTTTGTGTTTATTTATTTTTAATTTTATGTTAATGTAAATTTGAATGTTATTTTTTTTCCCCGCTAAGTTTGAATTTAGAATGGAAAAAAAATTGAAATAATTAGGATTGATGCAACTAATTAGTCACTGCGTTGTTTTGAATCTATCAAGTCGCGCACAAAAATGAATCAGGAAAACGTTCGTGCGATAATTTTTTACAACTTTTGTAGAGGCCTAACACGGATTCAATGTTTCGAGGAGTTCTATATTTTATGATGAAGCTCCTTGTCTACGGACTGTCGAACGCTGGTATTTAGAATTCCAGCGTGGAAATACTAGTCTTAGTGACAAATCTCACCTTTACTGAAGAAAACTTCGTTGCTGTGAGACATCTGATACTCGAAGATCGTTATGTGACATATCGGGAGATAGAGGCGTTAATAGGCATCTCAGGGATAACCATTCAAAAGATCTTGCATGAGGAAGTGTGAGAAACCTAGTTTGCCGATGGATTCCGCATTTGGTTTCCGATGATCATAAGGCGACCGGCGTCAGATGGTGTAAGAAATCTTTTCAAAGGTTCAAGCGAGGAGAGTCAAATCACGTCTACGACATCATCAGTGATTATAAGCCTACAACCTAGTGCATGAGAGGCGAATAAACGCTTACTTACAAACAAGTAAATTTTTTAAGCATTTTAAAAAATGATTTTCTAAAACACCCAACTATTAGCGAGTTGTGATATACCTATTTGTCATACCAAGAAAATCTCCTTCCACATACAGCTCCATATTCCCCAGCCCTTATTATACATAACCCTCACCGGTACACATTCCTGTAACTAAGATATTAAATAAGATTTACTTCGCACAAGAGCCCGGTATTAGGCGGAAACATATAGCGGTACGGAGGCTTCACTAAATTATATGTGACCCAATCATAGTGGGCCATGGTGTAATTAGAAGGGTTGTAACGGAATTTCCTTTCCGCATGCGGAAATGCGGAACTTCTGCAAGAAACTGTACAACAGCATCCGCGGTCACCATCTTTTTTAATCCATACTAGTGTTATAAACGGTTGTCTGGCAGTATGCTGAACTGAACCTATGGCACTACCGTGAGACACATTCTTGCTGTTGTTTTTTTTTTTTTATTATTTCTTCTATTTTTAATTTTTTTTTTTATATTATTTAAGCTTTAAATATTTTTATTTTTTTGTAGATAGTTGTTTTGATCATTGTGTGCCAAATAAACATGTTTTCTTTCTTTCTTTCTTTTATAAATGTGAATATCAAGCTAAAACTACATTAGACCGACGCACACGTGTAACACGCCTGATTTGTACGTAGAAAGACGTCGCGTGGCGTCGCATGGCGTGTATCAAATGTAGCTCTACCAGTCTAGTTTCCGTACTAAATGTATTACAGCTTTATGCTGAGCGTTCGGCCGTTTTACGCGGATGTGACTTATTATCTTCCCTATCAATTTTAAGTTGTTATGTTATGTTTGTTAGCTAGTTTTAAGATTGTGTCTTTTTCGCGTAAATAAACGGCTTTCCTTTCTTTCTATTGAGACCGCCGCACCCAGATCGGCGTGTGTGGCACATGTGTATGCAGTATTGTTCTACCTTAACTCAAGCATCATACATAACAGCATAGTCACTGGACTACAGATTTTTTGCAACATCAGTTTGTTACTTCTGTACAAGGGCTGTTTAACCGGCTACACAGCTTTTATAATTCCAACTTTGGTCCCACATTGTCCAACTATATGACCATTATAGTAGCTCGTAAACAGCTGTCCAGAGCATTGTATAAGTTGTAAGTACATGAGCTCAGCACAACAATGAAATACAAACTTCTTGTGACATATGTAGTTTATCCTTTGCATCGATTGTTTTTTTTCTTTTAATAAATGTCAGCCACCCTTATGATGTGAAACTTCTACAGTCTGGACTAAGCGTTTCGCTTCGTCGTTTATACCGTGTACATCGAAGGACTGGAACAATTTGCTGCGGTCTTCCCGTCCAATTATAATTTAGGTGTCTTCAAGGCTAGAGTGAAAAGGCTCTTAATTAACTAGTGCGCAACCGTCAACGATTGCATCACTGCTTAAAATCAGGTTGCGGTCAAGCACTAATTTATATGAATTAAAAAAAAACCGGGTAAGTGCGACTCGGACTCGCACACTGAGGGTGCCGTACAAACTTACTTGTGAAAATACCCAGTTCAATTTCCGCATTGAGTTACGAAGATTTTTCCGAACCGCTTTTTTTTGTTACGTTACTACATATAAATTTACAGTTTTCAGATTTTTTCCTAAGCTTGTGCTATACGGCCCTGCTTCATGCCTTTGTGAATCTAGAATCCGACATTGTCAACGAGAAGTACGAATGAATTTTAATTCCCTTCAGAGTGCCGAAATATACGCTTTTTTTGACATAAACGGCCGTATCTTTTTTTTTTCTGAAACTCAGAAGTTTGATTTTTTCGCAGACTTGAGTATATGATTTAAATTTCAACTCGGTACCTCCACGTGTTCTTGAGATAAAGGGTCTTAACAAACAGACAGACGGACAGACAACAAAGTGATCCTAAGGTTCCGTTTTTTTCCTTTTGAGAAAAACTACTATTAGCTAACAAGATAAAACTATTATGGTTCCATAGACCCTAAAAACAGCTATTAACAGTTTTATCTTCTTCTACCTCTGTCTCCGCCAAGACGCCTCATCAACGTCCCTAGTAATTAGTTCGTGTGGTGTACGCATTTGCATGAGTTGTTGCCATATTAACGACCTGCTATTGGTCCACAAGTAGCCGCCAACCCATTATAATTAAAGGGCCTGTTCCGTCGCTTGTTTGTCGACTATACAGCCTGTAATTATGTGAGTTTCCTTAATTAATAGATCGGTTGATGATACTCAATCTATTGCTCGTTAATATCTTATTCATGTTGATGATTTGACTATTCAATAGAAAATCAAGACATTGTAATAGAACAACTTAGTTATTAAATCTAATAAACACGTCTACATTAGTTAGTGTATTACTCGTATTATTACTAATATGAGCCCGTTGTGTCCCACTGCAGGGCAAAGGCTTCCCTTCCGTTATTTCACTCTTTTCTGTCCTTAGCCACTTCTGGCCAAGTAGGAGTCCAAATCGTTACGCCATCTCCTTCTGGGCCTACCGCGTCGCCGGCTCTTGCTGTTTGGAATCCAGTCAGTAGTTGCTTTTGCCCAATTCTGTTGCGACATGTTAGTTATTAAAATCTCGTATCGAAGGAGTCGTAGGGCCCTTTCGGAACTGAACTTCTACAAGTGCTTGACCGAATTTTATGAGTGTTTTTATGCATATTTGATAGGTTTGAAAACAGTAGGAAGGTCCTTCTACCTCCTCCTCACCACCACAAATTATCAAAGAAAAAATGGGGATTTTTCTTTAATAATAAAACATGGCAGACCAACGTTTGTTAGATCGATAAGTATGTAGATTTATATAATCTCCGTCATTATCGTTTAGGCCGCAAGATGTCCACGGCTGGACATAAGCCTCTCCAAGTTTCGCCACATCGACAGGTCCTGTACTTCATGTGCTGCCTACGAACAATATAAAAAAATACCTACTTTAATTATTTTTTTCAGCTTTTTAATATGCTATACAGGGTGTAAGGGACAGGTCTCCGCAAACTTTAAGGGCTAGCTCAGTAAACGAAACTGAACAACACTCCACAATATTTTTTTTAAAGTGAAAAATGACAATCGGCCTTTCAACAACACGTGCACAGCAACACGTTGGTACTTATTTACAGAATTACAATTTTATATTTTTTATACAATCCTCTCAGTTCGTCTTATTCCCCTATTATATGGCTTTTTCATGAAATAAATACACGTTATGCCTACCAATCATATTTCAACCAACATACAACTAACCACAAACACCGGTAACATGCAAAAAACCTAAGAAAATTTGAATTTCGAGGTATACCTACAGGCAACCTCCATAAACGATTACAAAATGGACGGCTAGTCTTAAATATCCTATCAGCCTTTCATATTATATTTTCAGGCGGGTGTCCCAAAGAGTTAGTTGTTGGACTCAGGTAATGAGGGTCCCCTTTTCTAATGCATAAGCTATTAGGCTGTATATAACGGGCCATAGTTGGCTATAGACAACTCACAAAGTATCGACTAGTCTATTACAAAATGCAGAATAGAAAGCAAAGGCAGTCTCAAATAAAGTACCCGTCGCCGCGGGAACCGTTTTAGGAAAACCCATTGTGGATTATTTTCCATCAAATATCGTACCTTTATTTTTACCCAATAAACGATCGAGAGGGAAAACAATGTGAATTTTACTATAATTTAAAAATAGACTTAGTGGGACACGAACTTTCCCTCCATTTACATTCAGGAAGGACGCTGGGCGCGAGGGTCTAAATCGAATTCCTATCGTTTCTTACACGGGAGCCGGGCACGGGACTGGCCCGCTGTTCTCCAGCCACCATAACCTTGTTGAAACATGGCTTATTCATTTATTATTCGGTTTTTCCTTATACTTGTATCTCTTATATTCCACAATGACTCTTAAGTTGATTTTATTCTAAGATAGATTTATAAATAGCTAAAACATTCGTTTCAACATAAAACATACAAGCACAATTAAATCTTGAAAAAATTAACGCTTACATACAAACAAAAAAGTAAATAAAGTGAGTCTGGGAGCCTGTGTTTTTAAATATAAAGAAAGAAAATGAAAGAAAGCAAATATTCAAGAATCAACAACAACAATCTAGGAGTATTTAAGTCAAAAGTGAATAGGTTACTTCTAGGCAAGCGTGCTCCATCATCAGCCACATCATTGCTTACCATCAAGTGAGATAATGGTCAAACGCGAGACTATCCATAATAATAAAATGGTTTCTTACATGTAGTCGTATAGTTTTATTTACTCAAAAATAGTTCATATGATAACCATAAAACCTTTTAGTTCCAACAATCGCAACAAACAAACTGTCAGTATCCACTACATTATCTGTGAGCTCACCGCGCTCGACATTTAATTCCAAGAGTCGTAGCAATGTGTTTCTGCTCAGTGAGCCACCAACATTACGGTAATGGCATTAGTAATCAATGTAATGTATGTTTCAGTTATATTACTACAAGTTCGTCGGTACCAACATTCAGAAAATTAATAGCATAGTATAGTCGGCCTTATAGTGTTCCCACTGTTGGGACTCAGGCCTCCACTCTAGGCCACTAGTTGTACTCGGGTTGGTGGATGTCAAATGTCTTTTTTGGTTCTAGGACATGCCGGTTTCCTCTCGATGTTTTTCTTCACCGTTTTGAAAGCAGTGGTAATGAAATAAATTACACAAAGTAATAAGCATGGCTGGGTTTGAAACACGCGACTTATAACTAACTACCACTACTAACTCCACCATCACCTCACCATCACCACCACCACCACCACCTCCACCATCCACCACCACCCACCACCACCTCTACTAACTCTTTACTTTTACTAGTAAGTCGGGGCAGTTACCACTCGGCCACTACTGCTCTCAGAAAGAAAATTAATAGCACACAAAAATACCAATCTAACATTGCCGTGCCCCGGCTAACATTTGAATTGCCGCCGTCTGTTTTGACAACCATGAATTTTAATGCTATTGCCAATATCTGCATAGATTCAACAATCTGCCAATAGATAGAACTCCGATATATATTCCTGCATAATAAATACTCTGATTATTTGAAGCAATTGAGTATTCATAAAGATCATTTCAATTCGAATTCAATATTTCGCCGACGAGTTTAAGCAATTTGTTCGTTTTTACCCAGTATTTTGCAGCCATCTGGATTTTATCTTGGCGATGTATTACAATTTTCTCCAAGTCATATTTACCTAAAAATTTCTTTACGAAGTTCTGTTTTCCTTTCGAGAAGTGAATGCTTATTTAGTTAGAGAAACGAGGCGTAACAACATTTACTCAACTCGATTTAGGAACGTTGAACGTCTGAAGAATGTAATGAAAACATTATATTCACTATATCGCTGGTTGTAGGTACGAACATCGTGTATGAAGGTACGATTTAGTAGAATTCTATTTATGGATCTGAACTATGATCCTTTGTGAGAGGACGATTCTATTTGAGATCTTAAGGATTTTTTTGTGATGGTTAGTACCTGGAATTGAAATATCACAGCTACGTAATTTTTTCTTGTTCACTATACATAACAAATGAACAATAGTAGATTATGTGGGGATAAAGTCGCGGGTAGCATGTTGAATTCCGAACGAAATGAAGGTTGCTAATTTTAATACCGAACGTCAGTGAGGGATTTATATAATTAACTCCCGAACATTGCGAGAGAGTTAATATAGAAACCTGAGTGCAGTGAGGAATTCAAGCCGCCCAAGACAAAGACAGCTTTATCCTTGTGTTGGATATTGTGTGTTATCCATGTGTGAGATAATAAAAAAAAAAATAGCAAAACCAATTATATTATATTAGAGAAATATAAGCATTATTTACAAGTTAATCTTAACTATCACTCAACATGTTTTTAGATTTGAAATAAACAAAATTCACTCTAGTTTCAATTTTCTATAACGCTCGCGCTCTTTCGTTACTTTTTTGTAGAAACCCGTCAGTAACCATGTTTTATTCAATTTTTATTTTTGTTACTGGCCAGTTTGAATTTTGGAAGAACTGGTTTGATGTACGTACATTTTAATTCACTATGTTGACGGTTCTTGACGTTCCAAATTTACCAAACCATCATCACACCAGCAAGCCATACTGTCCCTAGGGAGATTAATGTAGTATGGGTGATCCCTAGGGAATAATGCGATTTGACTCTGGAACGTCAATTTCGTTTGAAATAAAAGAGATTACCTCCTACAAACAAAAAAAAAATCAAACTTTATAATATTATATAGTGTAGATCAGCAATTTTATCGATCTGGAACGGCGCGTGTCGGCTGTTGGTCCTACTGTAATTTGGTAAAGTTATATTGAGCGACGATTTTGTCAAGGCACACAATCTAAAAACTACTAAAACGAATAAAAAAGCCTGGGGGAGCACGTACGACGTACATAATAAAATGGTGGGATGTGTTTAGCCGTGAGAGCGGCGCCGCGGCCAGCAGCTGTCACGTGAACATGAACTACTGCCAGTAGCACGTAGCTCGCACGTACCTACCGTGCTCACACCGCTCACTATCGACTACACCGTTTTAAAGAGGAAAAATAAAAATAAAACTAGTTTAAAGTGGCGGGTATTTGACGGGTTTATTATTAAGTTATGGGAAGACTACTGACAACCGGTTATCTGAAGTCTTGTCGGAAACAATTTCAAATTCAGAACGTTTTTATTTCACATAGGCTTACATGGGCACTTATAACGGCCTGCCCACCTAGCCAAGTTACAACCGTTTCGCTTGCGTCGAACGTATTTCTTTTGTTCTGACCACGTGACTGAGCGTTGAGATGACGTCATTCCTGTACATTTAAAGCTTTCTACTTGCGTTAACGATTGCAGATTATCACCTTGGCTAGGGTTCTGACTCTGCAGTCTCGGTCTTAGCGGTGAGCGTGTTTCGTGGCGTGCTTCAAACATTTCCATACTTTTGATCTTTATTTTTATTGAATTATTAGCATTTGATACCGCTCGCCGCCCCGCGCGTAGCCTCAGCTCACTGCAGCAATGGCGTGAACGGGCAGTAAAAAAAGTTCTTAAAGGTGCACGGCTCCAATTGATTGTTTCCTATGAATTAGAACCAGCAGGAAAATTCATGATACTCGTACTCTTTAAAAAAAAAAGTATTTACAATAATTTTTCACGACTTTTTTATGTCTGTTACTGTTTGACAAATACTTAACTCTACATAAATTCTCAATTCAATAATAGGAGGTAAAAAACTATGTGTGAAATAAGTTTTTACGGAAGAACATTGTCAGGGAGATATGAGACTGTAATATTAAAAATCCGGTCAAGTGGGAGTCGGGCTCGCGCTTGAAGGTTTCCCATCGTTTTTATATTTTATTTTGTTACGAAAAAATTACTTGCATTGAAAGACAAACTTAACTTTATCCTTAAAGATATGTTCTTCTAAATAGGTTCCTACCTACAGAGTGATTTTTTTTTTTAAATTGCCCTTTGATGGACCCTGGATTGGATGGCCAAAGCCGGTATACGATATTATAAAAAGTACTAAATTAAAATAATGTATACAACGTGTAACAAAAAGGGTATATACATCAAAAAGCCCTGAAGTTTACTGGTGGTATAGAATCTCTACACAAAGTTTCAGCTCAAAATAAATTACTCAAAGAATTGATACCAAATTCTTGGTATCCTTGGTATCGTATGATTCTCGAATTCAAATCATAACAAACGTGTCACGACACTACGAGGGTCAATAACATTCCACGTCACTTGCTAATACTAATAAAGACTTCTTCTGTAAATCTGATCGCCTAGTACCTCTCTTCCTAATTCTACCTAATTTCGATACGCGCGGCGCGCGCGTGAATGAAACGCTCTGTTTGCCTAGTACCTGCCTACTTAAAATTTTGCCTCAAAAAAGCAGAAGGTCACGCGAGGCAAAATAATAATAATAATATTTTTTATTCAAATAACGTTTACAAAAAAATGAACATAAAGCCAATAGTAATAACGTTTTACATACAGTTCAGTGCCTAAAAATATACTAAAACTAAAATATTATTAAAGGTGCAAATAATCGTGATTTGGATATTACAATGTTTGTCAGTGGACCACCCGAACTAGGTTAATTTAAACCTGTGTTTCAGGCCATCTAAAAAAAATATCTACAGGTGTCAGTTTCTGGATGCGGCGGAAGAGGTATGGGTGCTGACCTTCATTCTGCAACACTCGCCATACCTTCTTGCATATGGTTAGAGGTATACAGCGCCAATGCAGCTCGCCGAGTGCGCTAGTACCTACGTGGGTTATTTTCAAAATGCTCTAGTACGGCCTCCTCAAATTCTGGATCGATAGTGTTTGGGCGACCCCCTAAACCAGAAACGTGGAACCAGTTTGTTGCAGACGATGTTCCTTTCAGTACCTATGTTACAAAGTACTCTGTGAATGTACCTACCTACTATCCGATGGAAGCCCGACACCGAAGAAACTGTCGGCGCTCAGCTCCTTCTAGGTACCCGCGATAAATCGAGGACGATAAAGTTCGCGAGCAGCTTGCACATTACCGGCCGTCCTCTCTTCCGACACACAACATCATCTCATAATATTCACTATTACTTAACACCATCACCATAGAAATGCCATCACACAAGATTATCACAACTGCAATAAAATAATGTTTAAAATCCAAATCACAAACACCGGAACGGATAATTATGCTATGCGACTGCATCGTACGATTATTGGTCATCCACTAATGCAAAATTATATTTATTTATTTACCTAAATTTGACTTTCGGCGCGTACAAAGATGCCGCCAAAGAGAGTAGCCGAACGGACGACGACAACATTGCCATCTCTCTCACATTAAACACGCAGGCGGCGCGTGCGACTGGGACAAAACTATTTTATCGTGTTCAATAACATTTGAGCTTCTCAAAGGAATTTTTTTAGGGATCTGTGAACCGTTTTTTTAAATTATCAATAACAATTCTCGTTTCTTATGGACTCCTAGTACTTTCGCATATTTTTCATTTATTTTAAAATGATAAATTAAGACTAAACTGTGCTACTACTGGTGATGTTTTTGTAGAAAAGGCAAAAAGTTACGCAAAGACCTAATTGTGCGCAAACGTATAGGTTTTTTAGAAATAAGCGCGAAAGATTTGTTGATTTGTTTATAATCTCGGGGTAAAATTAAACTCACACGCATTCACGCGGCGTCGTGAATGCGCACACTACATCTAAATAATTAATTTCTTGTTAACTAAGTGCATATCCTATGTATAGCAACCGACATAAAAAGAATTAGGTACGTAAGAAAATTCATCTCGACCCTGCAAAAAGTGACAACTTATTGAAGTCCTCTAATTAAATAAAATTCAAGAACGGAACCCCCTGGGAGTTTATTTGTACCAGGAGGCACATAAGTTGCTTAGAGATGATATTTGGGTTCATTTTAACAGATATGAAATCCTTTTTCGCAGCGTCTAACGCCGAGTAAAACGTTCGTTTAGATTTTACGTAGGTACCTACTTCGTTTAAATTTTTCGTAAACTAAGTATTTGTTACTATCCTATCTACGAGTACGTAAAACAATAAAAAAGTATGTAGATATTTCTTATTGTTTCACGTAAATACCAGATAGGTACCTAATTATTCCATATCCTTACGAATATAAGGGTATTCGTAAGGATATTGAATAATTACTTAGTCTACTTAGTCTCCTCTAAAAGCGGCGTGAGTCGCACGAAAAATAATATGCGCTGCGCGCTAACGAACACGGCCCTACGCGGCGCGCAGGTTTTTCGATGTCCAACGCACGCACTCGCTCTAGTTTTTGGCTTGGTTTGTTGTACACAAACATAATCTTAGTCTTTGTAGGAAAAACTTATTTCTTCTTAAAACTATTTTTCTTAAAAAAAATGTTAGAAAAAATAAACATGCGGAACCCTTTATCCACTGTTTGAAGAAATACCAGGAGTAAGAGGTTTGTTTTTAGTCATAAACAGTTCAATGACACCGATCAGCTGACTTTTTGCTAGTGATGTATTGGTTTCAGTTTGAAATGTTCGGTTTCTGGTATCATATGTATGGAATAATTCACAACTTCCTACCATGTAAACATAAGGTTAGAAAACCCTTTCCATATCGTTTGTTATCTTATCAAGAGGCCGTGCACTTGGTATGTATACCCCCTTTTTGTTACACGTTGTATAAGTTTTAGACAAAAATGTGGGCCTTCCACAATATGGACTGATGGCTTGATTAGAGTCGCGGGAAAGTGAAGATTGCGAGACGCACAGGATCGTTCGATGATCTAAGAACCTTATGTTTTTTTTGTTAAATGAAAAACTAGAAGGAAAAAATTAATCAAAGTTACCCAAAAGCGTAACCCCTCAAACTGACTTTGCAATATCTTCAATTACTAAGTTCTGAACGGTCAAAAATGTCCGGTTCCATTTATATCCCGGAGTGAATGATATCGGATGAATTTAGCATACTTTGTCGAGGGCGACGTATCCATGCGCAATGTGTCGGATTGTCGGGTCCAGTCACGAGGGGTCGGATAAATCACATTATGGCTCGCGTGAATTGTAAATTGGACATTAGTCGTTACACCTCCGTGGGGAGCACAACGTACTTTGTAAACGCGCCGGTGACGGGTGAAGCTGAAAAATGGTTGCGTTTCATTTCCATATCATTTGTTCTGTGGGATATTGAATTGAGATGAACAATAAAACTACGGACGTGTACCATCCATGGCAAAAAAACAATAGTTTTATACTATTGTTTTTTGCCTGAAAATTAAGCCTTTAAAGTAGTTTGTAAAAATGCGAGATGTTATTTTATAATTTTACTTATTTAATAAACTCGCTGGTGCCTGCGACTTCGACCGGGTCGGACTCGTTAAACAGTACTACAGGTTTTTTTTTTCGCGGTGCTTAAGTCCCTTTTCTAAAATAAAAGCAGCCTATGTTACTCCTTATAACATAAGCTAACCAGTGAAAGTACTGTTAAAATCGGTCCACCCATTTCGGATATCACCTGAAACAAATAGACAGACAGAAAAAAATATTAAAATTGGCATTTCAGGAATCAAATATACTTTCATATGCATTTAGTAAAAATATTATTTTAATATTACCAACAGACATTATAATTTTAGTTTTATTTTGTATTTTAAGAGTTAAATATTGCTACAATTAATCTATACATATTAATTGTAGCAATATTTAACTCAACTACTTAATTGAAAAATATTGTGACTGGTAATTTTTATTTTTAACAATAAATATGTTGATCTGTTTACGAGTTCACCACGAGGTGCGTAGCTTGCTTCGCAAATGCTTGATTTGGGCCTGTATGAAGCTGAAAAATAATTGCGCCTCATTTCCATGTCATTTGTTCGTTTGTTGTAAATTAATTTTGGTCGGCAATCACCCCACAAAATTCGTTGGTTTTTCACCCCATTCATTCCGCCAATAAATAATATATTTATGCCCGCTACGTCCATACTTTTCACGAGATAGTAGGTACTATTTGTATTTCAGCCGCTGTTTTTTTTTTTTTTTTCTTCGTCTTTGGCTTCGCACGGTTTGTGCATTCAGCCAATGTCACGTCAGGTTGTATTTCGTATGTACTTATTATAAATCAAAGTTAGGGAAACCAAAATATAAAAATAAAAATATTAAATTGAGCGGAATTTAGAAAAAGATATATAGGATCAGTTTTAACGGTGATAATAACATGTAGATAATGAGCAAATTACAATGACAAAAATTACAGTTTAATGTTATTTAGGATGATGAATGAGACTATACATTTATATACTGGAAAGCTATTTGTACAAAGTAAAGAAAGTATTGAGGTAGGAAAAGGGATACGAAGGGACAAGAGGTTACAGAGGAAGGAGGAATGGTCAAGTAAAGGGCAGGAGAAAAATATGTGGTTTAAGTCACCAAGGTCTGTGCCACATGAGCAAATGGGGTCGTCTATGATGTGTAGTTTGGCAAGATGGACTGGAGAGCAAACATGGCCCAGTCTCAACCTTATTAAAATAGAGGTCTCCACCTTACCAAACTTTGCCTTGCCAAACCACGGTTTTTCCGGAATCTCAGGTTGAATAAAAGAAAAGTATCGGCCCTTGGATTTGCTGCTGATATCCCAAGCTACCTTCCAAGTATCCCGAAGAAAATTCCTTGGCAACGTCTCAAGGTCATAGCCAAAGTTCTTATAAGGAACTAAGTCCCCACATTGCACCGCATCACCAGCGAGTGCATCAGCTACAACATTGCCATGGATTCCAGAATGGCCCGGAATCCAGACAAATTGCAGTGTGTTACCCTCGGAAATGGTTCTGAACGCCAATTCTCTTATTGCAAAAATTATAGGGGACTGTACTTTGTGTTCGAAAGGGGATTTATTTATGGCTAGAAGAGCACTCTGTGAATCGGTAAAAATTAAACATTTTTTGAGCTTAAAAATACGTGCATATTCTAAAGCTTTTAGAATTCCAAAACATTCGCCCGTAAAAACGGAAGTCTCCGGGGGCAGTTTTATTTTTTGAATGATGTTGTATTGAGTATGGTAGGTACCAATACCAACACAACTCTTCGGGGAATGCTTGGCAGCATCCGTAAAAATATGGTGGAAGTCTGAATGTTCAATCAGAAATATATTAAAACATAAATGGCAATCGGGATCTGATTTACTTACACAATTAAATTCAATATTGGGGATGAACAGTAAACTCTCATAGCTATTATTAAAAAGGGGTAATTTATTTGAACGGTGAATTGGCGAAGAAATCGAGAGGAATTTTTTATAGCTTTTAACCAAACAAGGAGTACGTTTATGGAACCAGTAAGCTGAAGATTCAATTTGTAACATTAAAGATTCCAGTTTTGGAATGAGAGGATGATTTGAGAACTGAAGAATCCGGAATAAATATTTGTCAGACAGGAATTGTCTTCTAAGGCTTAAAGGAGCTTCCCCGCATTCAATTTGCAGTGCATTAATAGGACTAGATTTCATGGCACCCGAAATAATGCGCAATGCTTTTGACTGGATCAGATCCAATTTTTTAAAAGCCATAACACTACCAGGTTCTAAAACGAACAATCCATAGTCCAGAGTGCTTCTAATGATTGCGTTGTAAATCAGTTTTAATGAAAAGGGATGTGCACCCCACCACACACCTGAGAGACATCTGAGCATGTTTAAGTGATTTTCACATTTATTAACAATATAGTCACAATGAGGAACACAGCTTAATTTTGAGTCAAATATTACACCTAGATATTTGAATTTATCTTCAACTGGAATAAGTGTTCCCTTGTAGAATAGGTTAACTAAGGGAATATTTCTCTTCCTGGTGAATAAAACAGCCGCACTTTTAGACACAGACAAGTCCAAACCGTTTAAATATAGCCATGACTCTAAAGTACACAAAGCAGAATTAATAACATCGCTAGCTTGTTCAATAGATTGACTTGAAGAATATAATAATAAATCGTCAGCGTATTGAAGAACCTTGACATGATTAGTTATAGAAGAGTCCAAATCAAAAGTGTAAATATTGTACAGAAGGGGACTAAGTACAGAACCCTGTGGCAGACCTCTCCATACAAGATGAGAGACATCACGATCTCCTATTAACATGTTAACAGAGCGTTCAGTCAGGATGTTAATAATGAAATTAGTTAAATTCAAGGGAACCCCTAAAGCTTTTAATTTATTTTGTAAAACTGATAATACGACATTATCATAAGCTGCATTAATATCTAGGAAGACTGCAATGGTGGATTGGTTATTAGAAAACGATAACCGAATATCGGATGAAAAAATACTTAAGCAGTCAGTGGTGCTTTTACCTTTTCTAAAGCCATATTGTGATTCCGCCAAAAGACCCTTACTTTCAACATACCATTCTAGTCGATTCTTTATTAGGTGTTCAGCTAGTTTCATCAGAATTGAAGACAAAACTATGGGCCGGTACGAGGAAGCATCAGATGGAGTTTTATTTGGTTTAAGGAATGGCAACACCATTTGATGTTTCCATTCAACAGGGATGTTTCCTGTTTTCATAATAGAATTAATAAGATCTAAATAATAATTGAGGACATTGTCATTTAAATTAGCAAAAAAGGAATACGGAATGCCATCAATACCCGGGGCAGAATCCTTTGTTCTATGAATAACACCCTTTAATTCAGTGAGAGAGAATGGGAGATCTAGCGTCGTATGTGTGTCTGAACTTGAAGTGACTTGGTTATTGGTTAAGGGAGACAGGTTAAGGTTAATAGCCTCAGGAACCCAAGGAGGAGCCAAATTGTCTAAAAATTCGCTTGCTAATGAGTCAGGAATAGGAGAAGAATTATGATAAATGGACCTAAATCTACGAATATTGCGCCAGACAATCGTAGGGTGAGTATTCGGTGAAATTGTTGAGCAAAAGTTACGCCAGGAATCAAATTTTTTCTTCTTAAATACTTTAGAAATTTCCTTATTTAAGTTAGTAAGGGTTACAAAATTAATATCCGACATATCACGGTTATAACTGAATTCAGCCTCTCTACGTTTTTTAATCAATTCTGTGCACTCAGAGTCCCACCATGGAGGCGAAGGAATTGTGCTCCTGTTGTTATTTTTTACAGGGAAAACTTCATCCGCCGCTGCAATTAATATGTGTGCTAAAGCTTCAGCACAACTATTTTCATTACCATCAAAAATAACAGGCAAGGAGCAAAGTTTACTGTCAACAATGTTTCTAAATTTGTCCCAGTCATTATTATTTCTATCAGGTAGTTTATGTTTTAAGTTTGATCTCCTTATTGGTGCCTTTGCATTGGAAAGAGGATAAGATATAACTATTGGGAAATGGTCACTACCATATGTGGAGGTTAGAATATCCCAAGTCAATGAAGAGGCTAAGCTTGGTGAACAGATAGATAGGTCAATCGCACTTTGGTTCTGATTGGGACCACAGCGACGTGTAGCAGTTCCTGTGTTTAAGATGCATAAATTATGAAAATCTATTATATCTAGTAATTCATCCCCATAATATGTAGAAGTTGAACAACCCCATGATTGGTGATGGCAATTAAGATCACCTAATATTAAAAGTGGCTTTGGAAGAAAGGAAAAAAGGTTTTTTATTTCTTGCAGAACTGGAGCAGAAGGGTGAGGAACATAAATGGAAACAAGGCATATATGTTGAAGTTTAATGGCTACAATTGAAATATCCTCACTGTGATGAGGCAACCTAATATTAGAAAATGGGATAGAATTCTTGATAAGTATAGCTACTCCACCATACCCATCAGATCTATCCTCTCGAATGGTTAAATAACCATTTATTTTAAAAATGTTACTTGGTTTGAGCCAAGTCTCTGCCAAGGCAAAGACAAATGGATCATATTTGTTTAGAAGATGTATAACTTCACTTTTTTTGTTAATGAGACTGCGGCAGTTCCACTGGATTATTTTGGTGTTGTCCATTATGTATTGATTGAGATGTATTGCAAGATGGGGCTGCGTTGGACGGTGAGAAATTAAACTGAGAGAGAAGATTATGTAGTGCGGAAAGAAAATCATTTACAGAAAAATTTGTGTCTTTAAAGTCATTATTATGATTGTTAGAAATAACACAACCATTTGATGGCTGGGGAATATTCCAATCTTTAATGATGGTATTATGAGCCTCTTTATTATAACCTTGTACAGATTTAGGAGGGGAATGAGGTTTGAGAAAGACAGTCTTTTTATAGCTACTTCGAACAGGTGTATTATTAGGTGAAGGGACTGGAGGAATATTAGCAGAGTTTTTGGAGGGAGAAGATAAAAGTGCATCAGCATATGATTTTGTTACTGGAGGATAAACTTTTGCAGCTTCAGCATATGAAACAGAACTTTGTGCCATGTATGTTTTAATTAATTTTTGCCTACAGAATTCTGGGCAAGACTTATTAATAGCAAAATGGGCCCCAGAGCAAAGGCAGCAAGATGTACTTTCTTGTTCTCTATCGCAACTGTCCCCAGTATGGCCTTGGCCACATTTATAGCAACGGGGTTTAGACCTGCACTGAATTCTAGTGTGACCAAACCTACAACAATTGAAGCACTGTATGGTAGGGAAAATATATAACTCTACAGGTAAAGCATTATAACACATAAAAATTCTTTTTGGTAAGACCTGCCCATCAAATGTAACAACTATGGATTGAGATGGTTTCCAAATAGTTGAACCATCAACAATGGTTTTAAAATTAAGACGTCTGACTTTTAAAATTGGACCGCAACCAATCGGTACTGTTATATTATCTAAAACTTCCTCCGGAGACCATTCCGCAGGAACACCACGTACTAGTCCCATCCTAGTAACGTTAAAAGTAGGTATAAAAGCTTTAAAGTTGTGTTTTTCTAGACTATTATGTGTAATAAAAGAATTCGCGTCCAGGAAACTAGAAAAGGATAATGAAATCTTATTGCGTCCAATTTTTTTGACGCTACCATTAATAATATTTTGGAAGTTGTTGTGTTTTAAAAACTTCCCAAATGTGATTGGGTGCAATGTCGTACCATCATCTGGTGAAGTTATTATTTTTTGTACATGTATTACAAAAGGCGCGCTGTCCGTTTTATCGTAGGTTTTTCTACCAATCTGAGTGGGAATAACCATGGAAGGAGCAGGAATATCATTAGGCAATACATTAGACACATTTTCAGAATGGATAGGTGCAGATTCCACAGCTTGAGCAGAGTGTAACTCCATACAACCACAACCCGAAGACTCGGAACCATCGTGGTGTTTTCGGATACGACGACGCTTATTACAGTGCTTACAGACATGCATGCGACTTCTTTTTAAATTCCGAGATGAAGACGATCCATCAGTGTCCATACCTGATTCATTATTGGATTGAACTGTGACAAAAACGCTGGCCGGGGGAACAAAGTCCCCCGGGTCGGGCGGATCTTTCATCCTTAACGTTAAAAACTAAATAATTGAAGAAACTTACCACTACCGAAGAATGCACAAAACTAAATATTAACTCTAAACTACTACTACTACTACTAATCTTATATATAAATTTAAAGTTTTTCCCAATAAATATTATAAAAATTTGTTTTGAGTTTTAAACCAAAAAATACGCGCCCGCCAAGTTGGAAGTTTCCCCCAGCCGCTGTTGTCAAATTAGCCTCTATTTTCGCAACATTACAAGTGCTTCACGGTTCAAGATAGTAAATTGAATAGCCATTGTAGTCTGGTCGTGGCTGAACGTATCTAGTAAAAGCCTGGAGATACCAGCCAAACAAATCACGTCCACAAAGAAGTTTTGCTAGGATTCGCATGAAAGATTGTCATGACTTGTAGAGTATTTACGGAACCAGAAAAAGAAGCAAGGCAAGAACTCCACACACTTACAAAGTACTATATGTTTAGTCAACAAACTTCACATGTGAATCGCGAAACTTTTTTTTTATTTCGCGGCGAAATCCACAAGTACATGATTCAATTTTTTATGGGCTGCATTGTTTGAAATAACCCCAATATTCCGGGCACAGTTGATGGATACACTCGCTTTATAAATCTTGTTTCCCGAGCTGTTATTTTCCGTGCAATCAGACCAATACCGATCTGTAATTGGCGCCCAACTGGGACCTAACGAGTCTGATTGTTCGCTGATGTAGCAAATACCGCCACCCTCTTTCATGTTTATCTTTTTAAGCGGTTATGATGGCGCGAAAATATACAGTGGGGTGTATCGGCTGTTCCGGTTTCGAATTTAGATGTTTGGGTGGTGTACAGTGTACATCTTCTAATTGGATGTGTACTTGCATCAATATTTTAGGAAGGCTTCGGTTGCGTCTTTGTGTTGAATGTGTTAATATTGAAATCCTAAATCGAGAGGAAGATAAACCTTAGTGTAGCAATGTATTCCTTAAGAATGAATAGTAGGAAAAATAAGTGTCTTCAGAGATTTTCAGCTCTCTGAAATCTCTTGTAAGAATTTAAGATACATTCTTTATGACTCCAAATCAAGATTCAGATTCATCTACATTATTCAATGAAGTGTTTTATTCTCTTTTAGAAGAAAACAGCGTACATCCCGTCACTTCCCGTTAACACACGAGTGAGTTGCGTAACACAATATTTTAGCTGAATCAAGGACACGAAATAAAGTGGAAATACAGAAATACATATCAGCAACAGAGTCATGGCGCGTGTAGATATAAGTGAATAGTAAACAGCGAGCGTTTCCGCCGCGTATTCGCTGCGTCATCTCCCCGATTTCTGCGCGGCATCTCAATAAACATGTTTTGGTCGTTTTGCGATACATTACGGACAATATCTTGGAATGAACGCTATTTGTCTCGCGCCCCGGCGTCGCCCGCGCCAATACGACGCGGCCACGTATCGCCGTAACACCCTGCGTGACACTCATTTGTTCCCAATTTTATTTGATGACCGCTATTATGATATTGTTGTACGTGCGTGGTTTACGAAATGTACTGTTTAAATGTCTCGGTTGAAAATGGAGGTTCTGTGCGCTTTTTTTAATGATCTTGAACTGAAAATAAAATGTAAATAACGTAATAAGTATTGTTCGCAGGTCTAATTTCATTTATATATGGTTAAAGAAATTTATTCACTCAAAAAGAATAACAGATTCACTTCTATGAGGAAAATAAAAATAAATTAAGGGTTAAGTTAAGCAACGGTATCGCAGAAAGAAAGAGAAAATAAACCAAAGTAAAATTACTGTAAACTTAAAACTTGGTAATATTTAAAATATGGTGTTTTAATAGCCTTTTAAAAGTTGGAAGAGATTTCGATTCTTTTATGTGTTTAGGTAACTGGTTATATAGTTCAGCTCCCTCATACACGACAGTCCTCCTACCGTAATTAGTTCTTGGTGCTCTTAGAATTATATGATTAGCCTGCCTAGTCATGTGCTTTTGTACCTGTATTCTTTTTGTAAATGTTATTTGTGTATGTATAATTGTATATCTCATTAAAAATAAGTATATTAAAAAAGTATATATAATATTTATATCTTTTTCTGTTTTAAATGTAACCTATGTTACCTATTTTAACCTGTCTTAATCAAGGACATGGTCTACTTGTGTACTAAGTTTCATCCAATCCGTTCTGCCGTTTGAGCTTGAAGAAGTTACATATGCACACAGACATTGTAGTTACCTATATAGGCTATTTCCTTTAACAAAATAGTGTGACAACAAAACACAAAGTTTCAAGATTCAAAGACTCATCATATTTTATTTAAAATAAACAATTTACAGGCATTTTTGAAATGTCAAGACGTCAGTCAGTCGGAAAGATGATGCTAATTGCACATTGAAGAATGTGCAAGAAAACACATAATTCAAAATATAAGAGCAAGGTCCTCAACAACAAAATAACGATAACTAATGGTTGTATCGACCTGAATCGAGTTTAATATGGTTGTCATTTCCGTGTGCAGTTCACATCGCAAAAGGAATGTAGTTTCACAAGCCGGCAGGCCGGAACAATTGAATTATACTCAGCTATTAAATTCAGCCTGTCCCGAAGCTTTCAGTTCATGGCTTCGGTAAGCGTAGGGTAGTTAGCATAGGGGCCTTACCATGATATGTGAAAATGTTAGTCGTGCAAGTGAGAAAAAGGAATGGTTCCCTTTAGCAATTCAGTGTAGGTCACAATCACACCACAACAAAAACATTTGATTGGCCAGTATTTATTATAAAAATAACAACTTATTTTAATTTACGTTGACTACATTTTGTCGTTGAAAGCAACCCTGTGGGTGATATCGAATAAGTATACAGTTTCCATATCGACGGGTGCAAAGTAAAAAAAGTTATCTGCAATTTTGCCATTTTATGATAATTGCAGTAACTTAACAACAATTTATATTCTAAGACATGAGAAACCTTTCAAGTGTCAAAAACGAAGAAATAATAGTTTTCTTTTTAATAATATTTAAAAAAAATTACATACTAAATAACTGCTTAATGTTACTAAATCAATAAAGATGATAGAAAATCACAAAATTGCAGATAACTTTTTTACTTTGCACCCGTCGATATTGCAACCACAAGCGACATTCACTACGCACACGTGTGCTTCGTACGCCGAGAAATTAGACTTTTAGAGCGATACTATAGATCCACGCCACGCGATGTCGTTCTACGTACAAATCAAGCGTGGTCCACGTTTGCGTCAGTCTAATGTAGTTCTAGCTTTAGTCTGTCTGCAAAAACAAGGTTACAACGCTACCACTTCGACATTGTGGTAACTACAACACAACTACAATAAGCTGCAGTGACACTATTCACACTTACGAGTGTTTTAACTACTTTTTATCACTGCGATATGATTTAGTTGCGGGGCTTGTGTTTAAAGCCTAAAGGTAGAACTACATTGGGCACACGTGGGCCACGTACGCTGATCTCGACGCATCGGTCTCCATACATTTTAAATGGCAGCTAGACTTGTAGACCTACACTAGATCCACGCCACATGACGCGACGCGATGCGTCTCTACGTACAAATTAGACGTAACGTACGTGTGCGTCGGTCTAGTGTAGTTCCCACTTAAGAGCCCGTGGTAGGGCCTCCAATCGTTTATATTGTACCATTGTAGATATTGATAGCTTGATTGCCTGCTCTTACATTAGTGGTTGCCTGTTCCACTGCTGGGATTTGAATGTAACGGTTATGTGTTGACGCGAGCAACAATGTACGTTAATTTGTTGTAATTGAGTATTGTCGCATAGATTAAACTGACGTAATGTAATAATAACTTGATTTAGATTTAGCTATATTACGTAACTAGTTGTGCCCGCGACCTTGTTCGCGTCCTTGTCTAACACAATGGTTGAGCTAAGTGGTGCTGATATACGCGTCATGTCCGTGAACGAGCGCTGTCAGTTGAGACCGGTCATCACGTAGCTGCCAGTGGCTTATTTTAATTTGTATATTTATAATTATTTTTTTTACTTTATTAACATTGTATTCACATTTTAGTAGCGACAAGAAAAATTGCACATTTTTCTCAAAGAGATCTTGTGGAATGTGTAAATAGCATCATTTGTCTGACTGAAAAAGAAAATTCGAAAGTGCCTGTAGCTAGTTTATTAGAAATTGTTTTACTTGACCGCTATAGAAAATTAGAAGAGGGTAATGCATAGCGCTAACTGTATCACTGCTTCAATTTAAAATAAATAATTTCCAATAAAGGCCTTGTAACTTTATCCAATGAGAAGCTTGATTATGTTAATATTTACTTTGAAAATTCTCCAACTGTAATGTTTATGTTTCCACAGCTCCATGGCAACTAGGTGGGTTATGGGACTGTCTAGGGGTTAAAACCTATACCAAGATGGCCGTCATTTATGTGACAAAATTAGAAAATTTCTAATACGCTGAAGTAACACAAAATTACAACTAAAACCCGACTACAGTTTTTTATTCGTAATAAAACATACGATTTACTTATTGTTGTATTTTTCTTTAAATATTTACATTATTTTGATATCCTATTCGACAGATTTGACTAAACAAACATTAAAACTTACAATTCAGTGTTATAAATCCGTCATTGTATTATTTCTAAACACTTGATTGGGATATTTGAATTCCTAAAGGTGAGTATAAACTACAACATTTACTTGTAACAGAACAACGAGCCGCTTTATGATATGTTCTAGTGTATCATCCTTTTACGAACGAAACGTCGAGCACGCTCCTCTTTGTTACAAACCAACGAATATATTGGTGTAACATTTCGTCGAGAGTATCGGTGTAACATTTCGTCGAGCCACGAGTGCGGGTGATGCGCGGTTGCGGGGTGACATTTAAAAAAAAAATGAACGCAAGGTACAACGAAATTTTGGTAAATGCATACTCGCAGTGAGCATTTACCCGTAACATAACGCCGAGCATTCGCAGGAACATTACATTACATGGAAATACTTAGGAAACTGAGCTTTTGCCTGTATTGTATACCATTCGTAAGTATTTTACATTACACAGAAATGCTCCAGAAAATGTTGTAGTCTATACTCACCTTAACGCAAATCTAACGATACTTAAACCATAACTGTCAAAGTCCATCCAGTCTTTTAAAAAAAAACGAGTTAAAATAGAAGTTACAAATATATCTATAGAGATACAAGATACGTGCAAAAAACATAACCCTTCCTTGGCATTTGGGTAAAAATGAAAGACCTACTTTCTTAATTCATGAATCCCCAAGCGACCACCGGTGGCCGCGCATCTATTGTCTTACTATTGTGTCTCTAATTGACGGTATCTGAAGGGTTAAACTCAGTTGGAAAAAGAAACATTAATAAGCTCTGCAAAAAAAGCAAAAAAATAAGATTTTTCTTGGCGTCTTCTAACGAATGTAGAGTACCTTTCAACATGAGCAGTACAATCGTAAACAAAATCATTTACGGCTTGCGAGCCACTCGGCTTTGTGAGAGAATATCTCAATTTTTCCCAGTGTTCCGGGTAATATTTCCCTTTGTTTCATCGATGAACCGCGCTGCCACTTAGCGCCCTTTGTGCATTACGTCGTGCGCCCGAGGCACCGACACCGGGGCCCCAGCCCTATAGGGGACCCCGATGTACGTTGAGTTATAGCTGCTTTTTTGTATCTCTCCGATGTTTTCGCCTTTTTCTCGGATGTTACGTAGCTTTCATAAAAACTATCTCGATAAGTTGATGCTTATTTTATAGCCCTGCTTTGGCTTGGAGAGAACTTTTTTGGCAATTTTGTTGCTTTTTTTATTAAGTATCTAAAAGAAAGATTGGATCACTTTTATTTCTATTCCGACGTCGTAATTCATATATCAAATATCTAGATACAAAGTTCAAAAGATTCAGAATATGGTATTCACCATCGACTGATATTCTAGTGATAGGCAAGTTCTTTCATGGATATAATTAATTGCCAAAATAACAAAAGTTCGCTGCAGCGCTACATTGGCATCATGTCGTCTAACAGAACTATTAAAACATGCAGCGCTAAGATAGGTTTTTTGAGGATACCTTTTTCGCGACCTAAATGTCGTAAGCGCCTTGAATTTCGTGGCACTAACGCGTTTCGTTCAACATAGAGTATTGAGGTGTACAGTCGACATTACACCCGAGTCCACTGAAGTGAGTGCTCGCACGCCTAATCTAGTCCGTAGTACATATACAGCGTGTAGTACATATACAGCGTGTAAATGCTTAAAACCAAATTATTTTTAATTCAAATGACCCAATTATGTGAGAAAAAAAAAACAAAAAATATAAAGGTTTTATGTGCAGTTTCAGTTTGTTTAAAATTCATATCTGCATTGAAATAAGAACTTTTATTGTCCCGTTTATGAGAAAATTTGATTAGACTACAACTATAATTTTGTGTTTGTTTACCTATTTGGGCAAGTTTGCGCACATGATGGCTTGACCTGTTTAAATAGACCGATCGAAGTTTTTAATGAAGATTTTTTTTTTTTAATTTAACGTTTTTCGTTAAAAAGTGGTTTAATTGATTCTGGTCGTTATTCTGAGCAAACTAATTTCAGGTTTCACAAAAAAAACAACAGCGATGTCACAATTATTTTTGTAAAATCGTTGTTTGCAAAAAAATAGTTTTTATTGTTTGCAATACGGACAGGTTTACTCGTGACACGTCCGTATCGGCACCTGTCGCCACTTGCCGCGATTTACGGTCGCTTTCACCTGACGTTTTATTTAAATTCCTTTATTTTTATTCATACAAAACCGTTTATCTAAACATGGAAACGTTTTATGTATACGTGAAATATTCAAAACTGTAGAGGTTAAATAAATCGTTTATAGTAAAGCTGAATATTTTAAGCATAAACTAAACTTATGTATCTCTTTTTTTACAAAAAGACGCTTTCCATGTGCATCTGTTCATCCGCCAACTCTTTAACCACGTCACGGATTTTGATGAGGTTTTCTGTAATAGACAGACCAATAAACGATCATAATTTGTGTCTATAACATGCACCCTAGCCAGATAAATCAGCAGTAACATCTAAAGTAATATTATAAACAGACAACATTATTTGTTTGTGCCAATGTATAGGTAATTTATAAAAAACACACATCTGATTACTTACACAAACATTTAACTGGTAATAATTATCTACCTACTGTACTTGACCTACCATAGTAAAACCACTATTTTTTATCAAAAAAAAAATGGATGATTCAGCGGAATTGACGACGGGAGCGATGCCGTGAAAATAGCTAGTGCTAATAAAAATACAAAGTTGACACATCTTTATTGACTATCACCTCTTTATATTTTTTTCAAAATACTAAAGTGACGAAACATTTTTTAAATTGCATTTTTGTTTTTGGCACTTACCAAATATACTTTCATATGCATTTAGTAACACGTACTGTCCCCGCACACGGGCCTCAAAAAACAGCTGCCACAAAAAAACGCTAGAAGCGACCACAAGAAAAAGCTGGAAGCCGTCGCAAAAACAGCTGAAGCGCGCGACACCTTGTGGCCGGAGAAGCTTAAAGCGGCGTTTTTTTGAGGCCCGCGTTCGGGGACACTAATATTAAAAACACTCAAATCTTATTTATAAGATGTATACACACAAAATATTGCTTATTTACTAGAGCCGACACCCTAGGATAGAATATAATCGAATATACTGGCGTCGCTTAGTGAGGAAACCCGACTCCAAATAATGGGAACAGGAGAAAACAAAGAAAGAAGACGTATCACACTGCTAAGGTGACACTATATGTCAAAAATGTCGCAATTAGATTGTTCACTAGCTTTTGCCCGCGGTTTCGCCCGCATACATAAAATATAGCCTAAGTATGCCACTCAAGAACAAAGCAGCTTTCTATCGACGAAAAAAATTTCGCAATCGAACCAGTAGTTTCAAAGATTAATGCCTACAAAAAAAAGTTTTACCTCTTTATAATATTAGTGAAGATAAAATAATCTTCCCCGTAGAGACACAAACCATTCCCCCTTAGCCAAGTTACAACCGTTTCTCTTGCGTCGAACGCCTCGAGTTGGCTGACTGAGCGTTGAGATGACGCCATTCCCGCAGATTTGAAATTTTTGACTAGCTGTAACGATTGCGGGTTATCAACTTGGCTAGGAGTACAGTACCGTCTAAGCATTATTTTCCAATTTCCCCAACAAAAACATTCTAATCATTGAGTTGAAACTTCTTACTAAACCACAGAAACTTCTTCACTGAATGACGCTCTGAACAGTTAATTCCGATCTACCAGTTCCCCCATCCATACATATTGGGATGCCGGAAGTTCCCGCATGCATGATGAACTGATATTAGTTGGCAACTCGCTTGCTTTGCATAGCTTTGTGCTATCATTACGACTTGCTGATTTTGTTACGAGGTTACACCCCTACTGTTTGATTGGGTAGGTAAGCTGATTGAGTAGCAATGCGGATAATAATTTGCAGTTATGCTGCGCGTTCATGGAGTCAATCGATATATTTATGTGAGTTATTTTAATATTACTGGCTGTTCCCCAAGGACTCATCCGACCTGGGATTCCCAACTCGAATCATGCTTTTTTCTGGCATCAAAAGTATCATATGGTGCTCAAGAATAGTGTAACATTCTGTCATATGGCTGTGGGGATTTAGAACGCAGCTTTATGAATGAGATGACAAGTGAATGAAAGAGAGGAAGGATAACATTAAAAATGCTATGACACATTACGACGACACACTCGATGATGGCATTTTGTACAATGAACGTGAGCTAAAAAACTGATTATAAGAAGATAAGGACGCTCTGTTTTATTTCCCAATCCTCAAATCCCACATTGATGATGACCTTAGCAAAGGTATGGACAGCGTCATCAACTGACTTCCTGAAACATTCCTTCTTATGGATGATTTACCTTAAAATAAACGTAGGGTGTGAATTTTAATTTGAATAGATTCAGTTTGCTGTCCAACTACACCCTCTTTAGCGATTGTTCAAAAGAGTTCCCGTTGTCCTGGAACATAAATAGCAACTGAAGAAACAAGGTGGGTTTTTGTCAGTAAGAGTCTGACCCTCCCTTCCACTTCCCAGTCAAAGCTTAAGAAGTTACGAGTATTTCTAAATTTCTCACCAATATAAAGGAAACATCCTCTTAAGTTCAACGTATGTATTATTTTTATCTACCAACAGGATGTTTCATATTTTTTAATATTAGCCAACTTCTTATTTAAATATGAAGCAACCAATTAATTAGCCGATTATAATTAAAAAAAATATAGATTTTTTCGAGAGTTATGAATTTACATGTGGATGGATGGAGAGGGAGAGGGAGGCCAAAGAAAAAAAAGATGGATGGATTGTGTGAGAAGTGATATGAATGAAAAAGGAGTTAGTGATAGCGTGACGAGCGACAGGACAGAATGAAAGAAAAAAACATGTTGCGCCGACCCCAAATAAAACGGGATAAGGGCAGGAAGATGATGATGATGATGAATTAAAAAAAATATAGATTTTTTCGAAAAGCAATAAACCCATTGACGCTTAAGCTTTTCAACGGGTGGTTAATTGTTGCAAATAGGTCACACTATCATGTCCTGCCAAGACAACGTCAAGTTATCACACATCCTGAGATTGGCTTTATGCTAATGAAAATGACAGTTACGGCTTACATCATTTACATAAGGCATGATAACATATACCATTAATAAAGGTTTCAGCTTCCTGCAAAAACTCTAATGGTTCCTCATAAAAATATCATGAAAGTAAATAATCAGATTTACCACAATAACACAGTCTAGCAAACTGCGGAAAAAGAAAGACTATAAAAGCTAGTCAAAATATATGGTGATGACAGGGTAGGCTCGACAACTGCGCGCGATATACATATAAATAGATCAGCCAACTCCTTTATGTAAACTTTGCCCAGTTTTTTTACTTATGTAGGTACTTGTGAATGCCAAGCCCCCGTGATTTATTAACCCTTGTACTACTTATATCGTATCATATTTTACAAGTTTATCTTCGTATCTGAAGGGGACTTGTGGATTTCTTGTAGCTTTTATTATTATCAACGAATGTAATCAAAACAGTGTGCTTTAACTAGTCTAGCGTCCTAGTCTAATTATAACGTTGAAAGGTACTGTTTTATGTGAATGGATAAAGTGAGAAATGAGTATATTAGAGGAAGTTTGAAAGTAGGCGCCAGTCACTGAAAAGTTGAAAGCTAATCGGTTGTCTTGGTAAGGTCATGTGAAGAGGAGGGATGAAGCGCATATTACTAAAAGAGTTAGAGTATACATGTAGATAGATGGAGAGGGAGAGGAAGGTCAAAGAAATTATGGATTGATTGTGGTGAGGAGTGATATGAAAGAAAAGGGAGTTAGTGATAGTTTGACGGGTGACAGGACAGAATGGAAGAAAAAAACGTGTTGCGCCGACCCCAAGTAATATGAGATAAGGGCAAGAAGTAGAAGAAAGGTACTGTTTCACGTCTGAAACGTTATGTTTATTGACTGTATAGATAAAGCAATAAACTAAGGCATGTAATTATACATCCTATAATACGTTATCCCGTACTTAACATACATAACTTTGTTATTCAGGAACTAAGTCAATTTACATATCGAGTGATCATCAATTCAGTACGTGACACAAATAAGATCGCTCGCAGTGGGGGCATCCGTGCAACTCGTCTCGCGTCACCACTAGTTGTCGTCAATTATCTGATAAGCCACATCACCCTACGTCGACGTGCCTCCGGGGCTCGTGTTGTCGCCCCCGTAGCCTAGCAACCAGAGGCGTAGTGTGAACTAATTCAGAAGTAGGCAGAGGCGCATCAGCGAGGCCTTTTTCATTCATTAATTCGAAAACAAGACATTGACTGTCGCAACCCAGTGTTTGACTACATTGTTGCTTACCATCAGATGAAATAGTAGTCTAACGTGAACCTATGTACACTAATGTAATAAAGAGGTAAAGTTCTTTTTTTTTGTTTGTAAGTAGGAGGTAATCTCTGGAAGTAATGGTCCGATTGCCAAAATTTTTTCGCCGATTGAAAGCCGCTATAGTTCTGAGTGACATAGACAATATTTTATGTACGCGGGCAAAGCTGTGAGCAAAGGCTAGTAAGTTATAAAAAGACCAAGGTTGTTAAAGAACCCCTCTTACATGAGGCCCCTTAATATGCGTGGCCGTGGGCGAGGAGCCGCTTCGCCCACGCCTAGCTACGCCACGGCTAGCAATGACCATGAACAAAGAAACCCACCCGATCACCCGCAAACGAAATTATTTCTTCCAATTTATTCGCTTTATCGTCCAATTAAAAGTCTCGGTTGTACAAAATTGATTTGTTGGTCAAATCAACGGTCTGTAACACAATTGTCTGGGCGGCTAGCGTCTGGCGAGCTTTAATTTCCTCGTATGTTGGCGGCAAAGAAGTGGCGGAAATTGTTAGCGAGCGAACAACGCCAACAACACTGAATTACATGTTTTATGTATTGTTCAAATGTAGTATTAAACTGTTCAGCTGCAATAAAGCTTAGCGTTAGTATTCCTACTACAATTTGTGTGTTGTTTATGAACTGGTTACCCATAAACACTAATACCATTGATGTGTTCACTAATTATGCACAAAGCAATTGCATAATTTATGCATTGGTTAGTGGCTACGGATCGTGGAAACTGCTCTCTCTAAATAACATTACCCGCTAATTCCTTCTAAATCCCAAAATCGATGGAAATTGTTGTTTGAGGATAAAATAAACGATTAGCTGACAAATGGATGGTTAATATTTACAGCAGTCAGTTTCAAATTAATTGTTAATTTATAAATAAACACTGGAATTAACACACTGATATCAGTGTAAACAACGTAGCTCAATCAATTAGAGGTAAACACATATTGTGGTGGTTACTAAGAACACTCATCATGATATCAGCAGAATTCCCGCGACCCTGACCAGGTCATCGGTCCACCTTGTTGGAGGCCTTCCAACACTGCGTCTTCCGGTACGTGGACGCCACTCCAGAACCTTTTGTCCCTATCGACCTTCAGAAAACACTATTTTCTCTAAGAACACTATTTTATAGAAATTAATGAGGAAGGTATTATTTTATCGCATGTCTAACTCGATAAACTGGCACGCAATGAAGCCTCTTCTCACAATCAAAATCGAATACTCAAACAACCGGTGTAAGCACTCATCAAAGCTGAAAATCCATGCGAAAATCCAAAAAGCAATAGTGTCCAAAGATCTTTGTTGGCAAATTGGGGCCGGCGTGGAATTGAGTTAGACCGGTATACGGTATCGTGTGTCCGGGAACTTCGGAGTTCGGACCACGCGCGTTCCGACCCTTTGTCGTGTCATCAAACTGCAAATTGGCAGTTTCTACCTCTACCGGTGAATAGCTGCGGGCTCCCGCGCAAATATCGACGTCAGACAAATAAAACATGCGTTATAGACGTTGCTTTCTGTTGTTGTTATAGGCAACTGCAGCTTTTTATAAAGTTTTTTTGGGAATGTTGTCTTTATTTCAGTGTTTCGATATTTAAAAAGATTCGGTACCAGCCCGCCTAGCCTAGTTACAACCGTTTCGCTTGCGTCGAAAGCTTTGAGTTGGCCACGCCCCAATTCTTTTGTTCTGACCACGTAAATGAGTGTTGAGATGACGTCTTTCCCGTAGATTTGAAGTTTTCTACTAGCGTTAACGATTGCAGATTATCAACTTGGCTACAGTTCTCTGATATACGGTCCTTCGGTGAACGGTTCTCCGACAGAATGATTCACTTTTCAATAGAACTTTTCCCCGATGCACGATTCGCCGACACAATAAATTGTTCATCTCTATAGGTATACCCGCGCATAAAAATGTATTACATGTCGCATAGTATCTTGCAATTTGTATTTTGTAAGTTGCTTTGCTGCATTACACGTATATTACCGTCTCTTTCCTGCGCTGTACTTTCTTTTAGTCTATGGTGTCGACTGTTGTCGTTTGACAACAGTCGACACTGCTGTAAAAATAAATGTGAAGCTTTTGTGTACTTACCTGTAGTCTTTATGTTTAGCTCGGATTCACCACATGAATTTAATCCACAGTAGGTATATAATATAATATTGAGATCTAACTTTTACTGCTTGGTTACCGTTTAAAAACTGTCACAATGACACTTAAAAGCTCTAACTGTTTCAGAATCATTTCAAAATAACCCTTTACGGTGGTGCATCATGACTCACATTTTTACTGTTTTTCATACAACCGCTCATAACTGATTATGACGTTATTACACATTTTTCATTAGATATTTTGGGAACACAGTATCTTGTGGATATTATCTAGGTTTCTATAGAAACCAATTTCTAAATTTGTGTAAAACTAATCCAGTAAAAACCTCTGAAAATCTCCTATTTTGTACGAACTTTGAAAATTCATAATTTGCCTAAAAATTAAAAACGTCAAAAAAGTAAAACTATTGAAACCTTGCAATTTTTATTAAGATTCTAAGTGACGACAACTTTTTCCAAAAACATTTGAGGGTTTACAAAAAAAAAACAGATATTTCCTGGAGCAAGTTTTGTGAAATTTTCGAGTAAATCTCGGAATTACCGAATACTAACAGAATTTTCAGGCGTTATCTTTCTTTTTTTGCGTTGCCTTTTCGTCAAACATCGCGTTGGATTGCATTCAATGAAGTAACAAGCTTTTAAACCATTTTCGATGTTTACGATAGGTGAGTGGAAAAGGACCCTCTTAAGGTGAGAAATCATAAAACAATCTTCCCACTCTGAGTAGAACGAGAGGGAGTATCAGAGTTTACAGACTCATTGGCGGTTTCTGAATTGAGTATTTTGATTTAAGAACGAGGTTTTTATGCTAAAGTTTGAGAAATACTCAACTGCAAATGCTTAAATCAAAAATCAAAGATAAAATTCCTCAGTTTCCCTTTGCGTTTCGTATGCGTCAGAGTCATGGTATTCCAAAATATTCCTATAATACAACTGTTACTTAATTGTTTGAAGGTATTATGCCATTCCGTATCTCAGAGCTGCATTACCTGAGCGTTGTTTACGTATCTGTGTGTGACTAGGTACGTTCGTGCCACTGTTTAACATGCAATGTAAATTGTTGGAGTTAATGGAGGGAAGCCGGCCGCTTAATGTCACTTGTAGCTAAGTGCTCGGCTAGCAATCAGCCGGTCTATGCCGTGTACACCGTGCCGTGAAAACTAAGGAGTCAGCTCAGGGTGTACGGTCCTTCAGCTTTGTTTGTATAGAATGATAAAGGATGGAGCCCCATAAGGTGGTTTTTTGGCCCTAAAAATTAGAAAAAAGAAAAACGTATTTCAAGTTTCGGCTAAAACAGCAAAATTGGTAATTTTTGGAGCCCTGGGCAGCAAACAATTACTAGAATAATACAATCAATTTCAATAAAAAATTTAAAAGAATATTATCATCATCATCATATCAGCCAAAAGACTTCCACTGTTGGACATAGGCCTCCGATGGATGGCATTTCTCGAAATTAATTGCGACAATTCACCCTGCATTGTATCGACGGCGTCGTGCCGTGTATCGTGGCACGTTACGATGTCGCGACGTAGTTTTTTACGATGTCGCGACGTAGTTTTTTACGATGCTCGTAGTAGATTCCCACGACGCGACGTCACATCGTGAAACGACGCCGCATCGTGGTACGACACGACGTCGTATCGTATTTATGTGTCTCGGCCCTGACGCACAGGACCGGTCGTTGTGGCGACGCTTGGGGGTGGCCTAAAATATTATGTTTTAAAATAATAAAATGCCAAAATTTCCTTCGCGCGATCTGTCTTCATTTTTTCTTAAGGTCAGTAAACCCCCTTACCTATGGACCTTCATCCTTTACTTCACCAAGTTTTCACAACGACATTATATCAGAGACTAACCGTTGCTGGTGTATAATTGTATTGATTGCCTTACATGATGTAGTTGTACATTTTCTCCTTACTTCAATAGTCAATAGGGTTAAAAAATAATAATAGGGTTAGCTAAACTGAGAGGGTTGTATTTATGATTGTGATGATTATAATTTCATAAATATAAGTACTTGTTACGGCGGTGGCAGAAATTTAGATAGCATCCATATTAATGTATTAAGAAACGGAAAAGTCATAAAATACTGTTTAGCCTTAAAGTCCCCGCACACGGACCACAAAAAAATGCCGCTTCAAGCTTCTTTTTGAGGCGGCCTTTTTATTATATTTTTTATTAGGTATATGAAACAAAAAAATGCTTGAAGCGGCTTCAAGCTTCTCCGGACACAAGGTGTCGCGCGCTTCAGCTGGTTTTTTGCGGCCACTTCTAGCTTTTTTTTGTGGCCGCTTCTAGCGTTTTTTTGTGGCCGCTTCTAGCGTTTTTTTTGTGTCGGCATTTCTTTGAGGCCAGTGTGCGGTGACGCTTAAATGTAAAACCTAAAAAGGATCATTTCGGTCCTCATTACGAACACAGCTACCAAAAGTATACAAAATCTTAACTTCCCTAAAACAAATAACAACAAAATCAATTTAGTTTTCACACATAATTAGCTGGAGTAATCCGCATTGGTTTGACTAGGTTTATTAGTGAAATACACGTAGAAACGGCAGTCGCTAATGAAAGGCAATGAAGTGAGTTGCGGCGGCCATCATCTGCCGTGTGCCGCGCCGCCGCCGTTGGAACCAACCGGCCGGTAATTTGATTTCAACACGGAGCCGGTGACCGCGCCCGTATACACTCGCTGTCAATGTGAATGATTGCCAACTAAATTGTACGTTTAAAGCCAGTTTCATCCAACTCTGTTAATTATTCAATATCTCGTTAAGGGGAGTAGATCCACTGTAGTTAACAGAATCAGAAAAATATATGTTATTCTAAGGATAAAGGTACGTAATTTTTTTTCGGCGGGAAAATCAACCAATGGCATCCCCCGCTTTTGGGCGGAGCGGAAGCTAGTGTCCGAGTTTTATTGACTAAAAAATCAGCTTTTGTTCAGCTAGTTTAGTATGATAGAAAGTATTTTTTTAGAGACATCTTCGTATTTTTTACACGAAGATGTCTCTAAAAAAATACTTTTAAATTATCGATTAAAAACCGGATTAAACTCATCAACCGGACTAATCACTATTAGTAAATAAAATCCCGCCTTTACTCTTCAGTATATTATTTTTAAGAGAAAAAGAAAAGAGCTAGTGGGGAGAACTCCCACTATCCATCTGGCCGTGACATTATATCGGCGAATAGCGATCGTCGAAATTGGTCTGGTCTAAATGCTATAAAGTCTATTTTTTTGGCAATCGTAACCACAGATCAAATGTAAGTTATTTTTTAACTGTTATTATTAGTTACTGATAGGCTTGCGCTTTTATTTTTTAACTGTTATTATTAGTTACTGATAGGCTTGCGCTTGACCACTCATCTCACCTGATGATAAGCAATGATGTAGTCGACGATGGAACACGCTTGCCTACCTATTCACTCTTGACTTAAAGAGGTAGGTTTTATTGTAGCTATCAGGAAACATAGATTCCAGCAGAGAATTCCACTCTAGCTGTGCGTACAATAAATGTGCCGGTAGCGCATCGCCGTAGGTACCTACCATAGCGGTTTTTTCTGCCTGAATACTTAAAAAATTTTTCGCTTGTATCCATAATAAATCCGCGGCGCGATGCCAAACCAAACCCTTTGAAATTTTCGTTTGGAGTGCAAGCAAAAATAAACTTAGCGATGGTCAGGTGGAACTGTCTTTGATGGTTCGTCTGGTGGTTAGGTTAGGACAGGTCCTTGTCAATTTTTAAAGCAAATTCTTTCGATGCAATTAAAGTTCATAACTCAACATGACATTTAGTTTCTATTAGAAACTGTCTAACAAAGTTTAGTGAAATTGGGTCTAAAGTTACTAGAGACAAGTTGAGTTCGTGTTGGATTTCAGAACTCGCGGTAGCACCGCACCAGTCATATTTGTTTATTGCCTTGCTCTTTTACTGTCGAGACTTTTCAGCTGCGAGCCGAGTTGAGCATGTACATAAGTTTTTGTTGCAAAACTTCAGTTTCCACCGATATCCAAGATTGGACGTCGATTTTGTTTCAGCTCTAAAATCTAAACTTTATTTCCATAAGTTTTGAGAGTTTCTCGAAACTGCAGCTGTGTTACCGTCTGTTTTCAGCAACATTTGTTTTTTTTAGGTATCCGTAACAAAACGGTGAAAATGTGACCCCAATTAGGTACTATGACTCCACTGTCTGACTGTCGGTCACCAACCTGTATCTCATAAACAGTGATAGCTAGACAGTTAAAATTTTCACAGATGATATATTTTTTTTGCCACTATAACAACACAGTAAGTACTAATAACAGAATGAAATAAGTGGAGCTCTCAGTCAACAAACGAGATTTTTTTTTGTCTGATATTAGTAATAGTTATAATATAGTGCTAATGGTACAAAACTGCGTGCGCGAGTCTGACTCACACTGGGCGTTTTTTTAAAAGATTTATATATTAAAACTTTATACACTAGTAAGAAACACTGTACAAAGGTGTATTTAATGCCAGGGCACTATTTGCAGTTGACCTCAGAGTGATGCAGAAACAACATGGCAGGTGCAACTAACACGGTACCACGAACTTACTACGGAAGCTTTATATGTTTTTAGATGTATTTGGCCTTGTACACAATTTGAGAGCCTATAATACCTACAGTTGTATGCGAATATGTAGCTAAGTAATTAACAACGATTTGTGATAAATCATGATTCAATTTATCCACATGTGTTGTAATACTACTAGTATTTTACCGCGGCTTAGCTCGTGCGGACAATACCTCTGAAATTTTATTTTTTTCTAAAGATTACGCTCTATACAAATATGTATAATGTTTAGATACATAAATACGTTATTTTATTTAATGATCGCGCCTCTATAACTGAAATAATCTCTATTCTCACCTCTTTCATAGAATCTTGTGTAAATGAGACAGATATTTATTATTTATACCTTTAAAAATATATCTGTCTCATTTCAGGGTTGACAGTTCAACTCCAGGTAGATATATGACAAAGGGTAAGTGGAATAGCTCTTTAAGTGAGACAAAGTAGGTCCCTTAAAGCCCCAATTATCTAGGTTTCACTATATTTAATTTTACCTCTTTATTATGTGAGTGAAATAATCCTTTGACTGAAAATACTTTAATCAAACATTTCCTTTCAAACATTTTCCGTAATTTCTCAAAACTATGATCTTTACTAATAATCCAGCCCGACTGTGTAGGCGGCTGTGGCTTATAAAGAGTATTTACGCAGTCATGTTGACGTATAAGTTAATGAGCGAACTTCAGAGATAACACACACTCCCTCCCGCCCCTCCTCTCACGCCCCGTCACTCCTCGAGTCCTCACAACTCCCGTGACTTCCTTCTTAAGTTCTTGCTCTCATCGTACGCTGAAAGAAAAAAAAAATACTGAAAGTTTTAATGAGACGCATTCCTATACTCAGTACACTAGCGGAAGATAGGTGGGCATCTAAGTAACTGTTGTAAAATGCATAACAAGCAGCATGAATCTCTTCTTCGAAGTGATAGATAACCTTCTATTAATTTGTTTTCCACAATTTCCCTGTTATACGACTTCGAGCAACTTACCAAACACGTTTCACTAAAAGCCTGCACTTAGCGGAATAGCAACTGCTACTAATAATGCGGTTGGAGAGCTATAAAAATCAAATGCAATATTATATCGAATGGTCCATACAGAACTTTGAACCAGCTTAAGCATAAACAGCCTTTTAATCCCAATAGTGAGAACTCTCACTGTTGAGACATTTTCGTCCTCCATTCCACTCTGTCAACCTTCACACTATCACTGACCCTTTTTCTTTTAGAATGTAAACAACTGAAACATTTTGCCTCGTCGATCAACAATGACTGCAACAATTTGCCTGATGCGGTCTTCAAGTACGATTATAATTAAGTATTTGTCCCTCACCATCAACGATTGCATCACTGCTTACCATCAGATGAGGTTACAGTCAAGCACTAGTTTATAATAATAGAAAAAAACAACATTTTCCATTCGCCAGATAATATCATGTTTCAAGACATCCACGACCACCAGATATTGTCATAAATCAATCGTCGGACCTAAACAAACTCGTATAACCGAACAAACAGCGACGCAATATAAAAGAATGATAATGTCCGAGCAAACTTTCTGCCCTACCAAAACAATATACGCTAAGATTAAAGGAGTCAGCCCGTGCAATGACCGTGCTAGGAACGTATCAAGTACGGTAAGAAAGACGACACGGACTACAATGCCTGCTAGACCGTTTCATCACCGACCAACACAATGGCGTGCTAGGCATGGCACGGAGCGTATGCGCATCCGCACCTTCCGTTTAAGTAGTTCATAGATATAACATATCTATCATCATTTCAGCCGACAGACGTCCACTGCTGAACATAGGCCTCCCCCAAGCGTCGCCACAATGATCGATCCTGTGCGTCCCGCATCCATCGGATTCCTGCAACCTTCACCAAGTCATCGGTCCACCTTGTAGGAGGCATTCCGACGCTGCGTCTTCCAGTACGCGGTCGCCACTCCAGAACCTTTTGGCCCCAACGGCCATCTGTTCTGCGAGCAATGTGCCCTGCCCATAACATATCTATAGTTTAGTTTATTGTCAAACTTATTTTTATTACATTTTTTAATGTTTTATCGCCTGACACGTTCCTAGCACGGTTATGGTATTATATGCATGTTTGTTGGAGTATTAATCGAAAAATGTCATCAATATTAGCTCTGAAAATAATTAGAAATAGCGGCATCGTATTTCCCAAACTCTACTTTAGCCAGAAAACTTGTCAAAATTTGACATTCAAGTAGGGTTTGACACGTTCTCGACTCAAAACACTCAATTCAAATTCAGAAACCCGCCCAATCCCTATAGGTACCTACTTTTTTTTATATATTTTTTATTTTGGCTTCGCACGTCAAGTTTAGTAAGTAGGTATTCAGTTTTTATAGTCACTTTAAGTAACTTTGAGTTCAATTAGAACATGAACATGATAGATTTAACACATTCTAATGATTTTATAATACTTGTTAGCAAATGTATCAAGCCAACCTTCTCTGAAATTTCCTTCTCTGAAAAGAGGTAGTAAACACTACCTACAATAAAATTTACCGAGATCGCAGCTGTTGCAATAATTCCACATGGTGTCCAATTGCACATTTGAGATACAAACTAAATCAATTTTACATCATAATATTCATTAGGAATCAATTTGCGACAAATTAAAACAAGCAATGAACTTCACTCGAAGGAATCCCGCCTAAACCTCCTAATTCAAAGATAAAAACCCACCCAATAGATAGTTACTTATTATCAAACCTAAGAAGATCTTTACTTCACCTGTTTAAGAGGGTCCTTTTCCACTCGCCTATCGTAAACATCGAAAATGATTTAACAGCTTGTTACTTCATTTAATGCAATCCAACGCGATGTTTGACGAAAAGGTAACGCAAAAAAAGAGAGATAACGCCTGAAAACTCTGGTAGTATTCGGTAATTCCGAGATTTACTCGAAAATATCACAAAACTTGCTCCAGGAAATAGCTGTTTTTTTTTAAACCCTTAAAAGTTTTTGGAAAAAGTTGTCGTCATTTAGAATCTTAATAAAATTTGTAAGGTCTCTAGAGGTTTACTTTTTTGACTTTTAGGCAAATTATGAAGTGTCAAAGTTCATACAAAATAGGAAATTTTCAGAGGTTTTTACTGTATACGTTTTACACAAATTTAGAAATTGTTTTCTTTAGAAACCTAGATTATATCCACAAGATACTGTGTTTCCAAAATATCTAATGAAAAATGTGTAATAACGTCATAATCAGTTATGAGCGGTTGTATGAAAAACAGTGAAAATGTGAGTCATGATGCAACACCTTAAATAGTCAACTAAACAATCTTGATATGTCTTTTTATTTAAAATAAATCGTCTAAAAGTCATACAAAGATAATTTAAATTTAGTTAATTACCTAGCATCGATTTAGTAAATACCTAATTCTAAACATTTTTAGACAATTTTGTAAATAAAAGACATCAATATTGTTTACATTATTTTACTTAACTAGGTTTAGGACGGAGTATAAGTGCAACAAAACTCCTTGATTGCACGTAATATCAAATAAAGCTTGACTATTCACTTAATAACTTTCGGTAGCTAGTTGAAAATTGTATCATTAGTATGGCCCTTAAACCCGTAATCCTCACTTCGTAGTCCAGACTAAATCCAATTACTGCGCGTCGGCAATCCCACAGACCTAGGAATAGAGTACGTGCATGAACTAAATATTTATTATTTAAATTTTTCAACAAATATACAAAAAAAAATAGAATACTTACTAACTGTGAAATCAATTTAATTGATATTGGTAATAATTAAATAATAATAACAAATTTTGCTTATTGCATGTTTTTTTACTAATTTTTATTAAATTAAATTCTATTATATTGATTTATTTATTGTTTTTGTAATTGAAATTGAATGATGTTGTAATTTATATTTTGTCCACATCTATCGCATTGGATTTCTGTAATGGTAGTTGTATGTTTGTGTAATAAATGAATATCGAAATCAGTAGCAAAGAAAACGAGGTAAATAAAACTTTATCAAAATTACATAGTTACAAGTGAAGCTAATAAAAGCGTGTTAAAAATATACCTGTCACTCTGGCCAAAACGCCGTTTTTATGGCAGCCGTACGAAAGTGACGTGATTTAACGACAAATTTCTTATCAGACTTCTCTTTTTTATTATAAGTTCGTTGCTGATGAAGATATTTTAAGAATACTTTCATATTTGTTTACTACAGCTAAAACTAATTTAGTTAGCAAATTTTAAAAAATGCAAACATATTCCCCATTACATAGCTTTCCCATATCGTAAACTAGTGGTGGCTAATATAACTTATAACGCCAAAATATAACACGCTATTTGTTCATAGCGTATAGCGTTTGTTATATTGGCTCTGCCTTCGCGCTATAATATAACGCCTCGCTCAAAAAAACGCCAACAGTGGAGCCAAGTAGCAATATAGCGTATATTGTGTCCGTTTAGCGCGTTGCCGAATAAAATGATATCGTCTCCGCGTTCAGTTGATTGCCAAGTTTTATTATAACATGTTATAATGATAGCGTATAAAATAGCGCGCTATAAAAATATATTCAATAGTGTATAGCGCGTCTATAGTTTATAGCGGTATTGAACATCACTAGCGTAAACCCACTAGTTATTTTCGTACATAGTCATGTTGTTCTCATGTTTATTCCAGCGAAACAAGAGAGGAAACAAGTAATAACTCCTGTATAGTAGTGAAGGTTTTATTTGGTTAGGACTACGTTACGTAGGGATAGTCTGTCTATAGAAATGATGGTGGAGTTTTTACAGCTTTTATGTACCTATGTTTATTTTCGACATCAACTCAACCATATATGCAGTGGTCAAACTACTGCTTAGTGCATTTTTTTCTTCAACTACCTTCAGTTTCAAAAACCAGGTAACATTAAAAAATCTTTTTTTTTAAACTGGCTGGTAAAAAGTTCCGCCATATTGGATTTATTGTGTTGTAGATTTTATTTCGTGCGCTTTGCAATACACCCTTTTAATTGACACCCGATATGGATATGGAGGTACATAAAAAATCACCAATCTACCAATTTCAGGAGCCTACAATATTTTGTCTGCATTGACATTCAAACTGTACATGGCTGAAAAGTTCCAGCCATATATAACAGTTTCAGTTCAGTTTCTTGTGTCAAGATTTGATATAAGTAAATAAACAAGCAAGCAAGCAATGTAATGAAATAAATTACTAAAAGTAATGCTTCTGGCAGGGTTTGAACCCTCAACCTACAACTCGCAAGCCATTACCACTCGGCCACCACTGCTTTCAAAAAGTTTCAGCACAGTATTAATTAAAATTATAAGTTTTATTTAATGAAAGTAGATACACGGCATAGCACGCTTTTGTCGAGTACTGTGTCAACTCACAAATATTGCGATGTTATTAAAATGTAGTTTGGAGTGCAGTCTGCACTTGTGCAGTTTGGCAGCTCTTCCAGTAAATTGCTGCTCACGTCGGTGGAGGCTCTAAACGCCGCGTCGCCGGAGCTGGGTCGAGGCGCGAGCACTCGACTCGAGAGCCAGCGCGTGACTATCAACTCGCCTCGTGCAATCTGCATCGACATTTTAAAATACGAATTACGAGATTTCAGTTGCATGTTTCTATTTTTGTAGACCAGTAGGTACTGGCTGAACCAGCTGGCGAAGTAATCAAAAAATATATACATCTTTTTACGTAGGTGGTAAAAATATGACAAAACTAGGTTTTCCCCGCGGCTTCACCTGCTTACTTAAAATATAGCCTACGTCACTCAGGAGTAAAGCAGCTTTCTATCGGAGAAAAAAAAATTGCAATCAGACCAGTACTTTCAGAGATCATCCATCATCATTATTTCAGCCGAAAGACGTCCACTGTTGGACATAGGCCTCCCCCAAGCGTCACCACAACGACCGATCCTGTGCGTCTCACATCCACCGTATTCCCGCGATACACACCAGTTCGTCGGTCCATCTTGTGGGATTACCTCCTACAAACAAAAAATAACATAGGTGTAGAAGTGTAGATAAATAATAAACAATTTCTTTGAATACTAGCCTTTACCAACGGCTTTGCCTGCATGAAAGTAAGTTTCTCCATTTGAACCCCCGTTTCATGCTCTCAGAAAGGAATTTTGGAAAACCTCTCTTAGTGCTAGCCTATGTCACAAAAAGAAACCTTCTGCATTTCACGCTCCTAGTCCAAGTAGTTTCAGCTATGCGTTGATTTGTCAGGCACTCAGTTTCTTCTTTTCTATATAGATACATACAACCATCTTTATTTGAAGACTATGACTATGCATATGAAATAAGACAGCATTACGACAACGATAAGACCCGACCCTGCAGCTTGCCAATTTTTTCAGCAGTGTCTGCAGTATGAGGCAAGCAATTTTATTTGTTCCTGATTAATCGCAAATATTTGAAGGAGGAGATGAGGCGCTCTGCCAATCAATTAAGTGATTGATGAAATATTGAGCAGTTAAACTACACTGTACCTAACTATGTATGTATCATCATCTTCCTGTCATAGTCCATTTTATTTGGGGTAAACGCAACACGTTTTTTTCTTCTATTCTGCCTTGTCACTCATCATGCTATCACTAACTTCGTTTTCTTTCATATCACTCTTCACACAAACCATCCATTGACAGATGTCGATGGATGGTTTGTGTGAAGAGTATAGTAGTATAGTATGTATATTTATTGTAAAACATTTAGTCTTCATCATCAGTTCAGCCGAAAGACGTTCATTATTGGACATAGGCCTCTCCAAATGTCACCATTACGACCAATCCTATGCGTCTCGCATCCATCAGATTCCTTTAACCCTTACTAAGTCATCGGTCCACCTGTGGGACGCCTTCCAGCGCTTCGTGTCCGTCCCCATCGACCATCTGTTCTGCGAGCTACGTGCCCAGCCCAAAGTGCCCACTGCCACTTAGGTTTGGTTTGGCTATGTTGGTAACCTTGGTTCTCTTGCGGATATCTTCATTTCTGATTTGATCACGCAAGGACAATGCAAGCATAGCCTTTTCCATTGTCCTTCGGGTGATTTCAAACCATCTGATTAGGCTCATCGTGTGACCACTTCGGAACCATAGGTATGTCATCACTGGCAACACGTACTGGTCATAGACTTTTGTCTTGAGACACTGTGGTATATTAGACGAGAAGATACCGCGCATCTTTCCGAACGCTGTCCAAACGAGTCGGATTCGACCATCAACTATGTGAATTTATTCATTTTTTTAGTAAGTAACTTACATACGTATTGACTCGCGCGCAGTTCACCAAGTAATTAATAGATCGTTTGGAGATCGCGGCGTAATTGGACGACTCTCGAGCCGTGAATTGATTGCTTCATATAAAAAGGTGTCGATAGATGGCGCCACGAGAGCTTTTGAATATTAATGGCTGTCATTGAAGAGGTTTTGTCTGGCCGCATATAAAAAGCTCGGTCTTAATAGAAAATTGGTATGAACTTATTGGAGCCTTTGTAATGAATATTTATCTTTTATACTGTATATTACAGATATATAGATGGTTTAATGATCTAATTTAAACCCAGCATGATTATATATTTATTTACTTTTCAATGTTCTGAAGACATAGAAACATAGGCTACGTGTAAGTATGTCAGTATGTGTAGCATATTACATTTTGAATTTTCATATAAGCTTGTAATTATTTATTATAATCCTATTTTAAAATTATATTTTCAAAATAAATTATATAACATTCCAAAAGGAGCATTTCAGCTTATTAATATTTAATTCTAAACGAACATTAATGTTCTTTGATGAATAATTCCTCTTAACGTTGTTAGAGCTTTGTGGACTTTCCGTTTGAGAGGTACCAAAATGCTTATGTCAAATGTTTGCCGGAATAATTTATCCAAAACTCGTAATGGCCATCGGCGAGTTGGCACACACCACGGGGAATAGACGTGACTTCCCAAATTCCGACAATCCCGTAGAGCTTTATATTACGAGCAGTCCACAGACGTACTTTGAACATTAAACAGCTGTATTAATTTGGCCACAGCTCTATTGACGTACCAGTTGTTCCACCGTTATAAGTTTTCCGTGGTCCAAAGTTATTTCATATTTGATATCCTGCGGTTAACGACACTAATGCGAACTACCACTAACTCCACAATACATTTGCAGCAGTAAATTCAAATAGTATACATTTGAATTTAGCTATCTTAAATCACATCTCTGCATTTCAAAATCCGTAACAATGGAATGATTTTAAATCCATTAAACAGAGGAGTACATTGATCAAAGGGCCGGCGGGGTGAGCGGACGTCGCCTGTCCCCTGCTAGACAGCGCACGCCGCGGCCACGGCGCCGCCACGCCGCGTGGCCGCCGCCCGGCCGCACCGCACGGAACTCAATCATTAGTGTGCTCACTCAATGTGAAAGCGATTTTATCCTCGACGACTCCGCCCTTTTGAAACTGGCGCAATATTGTCGAAAGCAGGAAAACATTTTACGAGAAAAAAAATATTGCCCGAGACGCGGCGAAGAAAATGAGGACGGAATGCCAGGAGCCAATCGAGCGAACGAGTCTCAGTGGCAATATGCTTCCGCGTTTGCGTTATCGATGACGCTGCCGGCGGAACTGTTCCCGCTGTAAACGTAAACGAGCGCCGAGCGGGTTACACACTCCTACCGCCCGCGGTTGTAAACTCGAGTCTGAACCAACTTCGTTACAACTCCGCCTGTTTTGTTTTTGGTCTGCAATATTAGTTTTAGTCAAAAAGCTATTTTTCAACCCGCCGTCGAAAGGCTTGTAAAGTTTTGTAATTTAGTTAATTCGTACTCAACGTTTCGTGAAACCCTCGTTCAGGTTAGATTGAAGATACTCGTAAAATATTGGTGAGGGAACAGTGCGATGATTGTTAAAACAACATCAATCGAGTATTCGCTCGGTATAGTAGAGGGGGGCGAGGGAGAGGGGTTGGTGGAGTTATTAAATTAATTTATGCGGACTTGGAAATGTAAATAAAACGGGCTGTTCTCATTAGAAAGTTTTGAAAGCTGTATAGATGAGCTGATGTTGAAGTATAACGGTTGTTGTGCGCAGGTGCTGATGTTCCCCGAGGAGGGCTGGGCCCGCAGCGCCTCCTCGTCGTACTGGACGCTGCAGCCGTGCTGGTGGCGCCGCTCAAGGTGCAAAGTCGTCGAGGTCGCCGGAACCAGACGGTGAGAGCTTTTAAAATTAAACTAGTGAGTGACACGCCCCAGCTTTATACGGGAGTTATAAGTCTTTGAAAATATCGGTTTTGTTCAACTATAATATTCATGCCTACATTACTCACTTTGTTTATGGGGGAAAACAGCATGAAAGAAAGTTCAGTAGTTTTTGAGTTTATCGCGAACAGACATCCGTGGTCGGAAACTTTGTTTTATAATATCTAAGGATGTAAGAAGTGGAGGGAGACCTTTGCCCAGGCCCCAGGCGTGGGACAAAACAGGCTAACAAAAAAAAGTATGTGAGATTCAAGTTTTAATAGATTTTACAACTTCAGGATTCTTCCGTATGGATAAGATTGTACCATTTGTACATACATACTCCTATTTCTGTTTAGGTAGAAGGTACTTATACTGCTAAGTGGCTTTCTTATTTTTGAACAGAAAGAACAATTCTAATAAACGTCTTATGTATTTACTAAAAGAAACAGACTATATACCTAGGTACGTAGAAACAATTTAAAACCCTGTACTGCTTAAACTTCAGTCAAAAGTGATGGATGGTCGTGAACCACTCTAAAACTGCTTAAGTTATTCGAAGCAGTATTACCTATTGAGTTAATTTATGTCTATCTACAAGATCTTTACCTGCCTGGTATTTGTCTGCTTCCCAAAATAACATTAGCAATCATCATGATGAGTTTCTCCCTCTATAGCCACCGCAATAGTAAAGCTAGAACTACTTTAGACCGACATACACGCAGACCACGCCTGATTTCAACGCAGAACGACGTCGCGTGGCGTGAATCTAGTCTAGTTGCCATATAAAATGTAAGGAGACCGACGCGTCTAGATACGTGGTTTATAGTTCTATCTTAAGCCTACAGCTACGGGAACGTCTGAGAGAGTTTCCGTGGTCCTAGAACGCAAACGGCAACTGAAAGACACAGGTATGGTTTTAGTCAGTAAAAGTCTGACACACTCTTTAGCTCCACCCTCGAAAGGTATAAGTCATTTGATGATTACCTACCACAAAAAATAAGAGTAAGTCTCGTAATGTAACAGCCATACCAACCAGGAAAATTAACACAACATAATTTGTGTTACAAGCCTTGTTAACAAAAATCTGAACAAACATTTTTAACAAAACGAGGATTTGAAGTGAAAAATATAATTAACGCTTTAAACGCGGAGAGGAAACATTATATCATGTTTGTTGCACGTTAACGTGCTTTTCGCAATTAACCGGCGTGGTTCAGGTGAGCGCGCTAAGCCGCTGTTTGACAAACGGCGGGAAGTGGCCGGCGCGGCGCCACTATCGCGCGATCGTGCCGGCATCAGCAGCACCATGCGCGCCGTGTCGCTGAGAAGTGGCGCGAACGTGCCGTAAATAAAGATGGCGGATGCTAAAGGGCTTAGCGCGAATGAGCTGCTATTTATTATCACACCGCTAGAACATAGAGTATTTATTTAACAACCGCTCAACAGCTTAATTTTGTAAATAAGACGATTTGCTGGTTCGTAAAGAAACCGGCATGTTCTAGAATCTGAGAATTTGAAGACATGTGACATTCATCAAACCGCAATGGGGCCGCGTGGTGGTCTTCTTTCCATTCCCTCCTAGAGAGTAAGCCCGAGTGCCAGCGGTGGGAACATTAAATAAGCTGATTATGCTTATGCTAGTTCAAAGTTCTGTGTGGACCATTCGATATTATATCGGAACTATTGATAACTTTGATTAAATTTATAGCTCTCCAACCGCATTATTAGTAGCAGTTGCTATTCCGCTAAGTGCAGGCTTTTAGTGAAACGTGTTTGGTAAGTTGCTCGAAGTCGTATAACAGGGAAATTGTGGAAAACAAATGAGCTTGGAGAAAAACGTCGAAGCTAGGACGCGACAGTTAAACGGCCGCAGTTAGCGTTAACGATTATTGCCAGCCGTTCCACTATTCTGCCTAAATGAGTTGTATCTCACGATACTCCTCACTGATAGCGTTGTGCTTTCGACTGGTTTCATGTTGATAAAGCTCGCAACTTCAAAGTAACGTTGATTGTCTCTTCCTTAAAAAAAAACATAATTGCTTTACTTTTTTTTATTATCTATGGATAGGCTTGCGTTCAGCCACTATCTCACTTGATAATAAGCGATGATGTGGTCGACGAAGGAACTTGCCTAAAAGTAACCTATTCGCTCTTGACTTAAAAACCCCAAGGTTATAGCTAACACAAGGAAACACAAACTTTGTAGGGACTTCTACTCCTTAGCTGCACTTCTTTATTCATTAAACCCAAAGCGAACGCCGGCGTTCGCTCACTCATTGTCTTTCAATTGTGTCTCTAATTACGATATTCGAAGAGTTAATTAGCTGCAACGTTTCTCAAAGTAGGCTTGTGGTTTTAATTTAAGCGAGGTAGTATTTTAACTTCATCTACTTTTATCATCAAAACTAAACCAGACCTACATTACGTTTCAATAGCCAGCGATATTGTTACAAATAGCGGTTTCAGCTTTATTTTCATAGTGTTCTGAGTTCCGATTACAATCACATCGATTCTAAAAGGTTCTGCCACGCACCGTAGGCCCTAATTTCGGAAACGTCGATTTAATTTCGTTTACTTCGAAGAAAGTAACGTCGGAACACGCATAAAGGGATTTTAATTTGCCCGTGGGTAGTCGGAGGCGAGTGTTTAGGCTATTATAGGGCGGCCGCCATTACAGGGCCGTTAGAGCCTCAGTAGGTACGTGTTGGATTCGCGCCCTACTAACTGGGATACGTGACCGGCATACACCACCTCGGCCTGAATGCATCAGGAAGACTCAAGACTCAAAGTTTACACGTGACTTTTTCGCTTCAAATTAGTTTGCGTGACTTGAAGGGACTTTGACAGTTTGTTCGTTTACACTTCATTGATACGTCACCGTTGTCGGAGGGTGTGCGAGATAATTTGATTTGTTTTTCCCTAATCTAACCTATAGTAGGTATGTGTAGACATAGATCATTGATTCTTTCCGAAAGTTCCAGCTAGTATTCGCAGGTACATCGTGTCCAATGTCGTAGAGCAAATAATAATTCGTAAGGGCAGTAGTTATAAGGTAGCCGGGCGAAGATAAATCACGGCTTGTCTGCGGCGTATTACAAGGTGGCTCGTGGCTCCTCGGGCTCGTGGCTCGGGGCTCCTACCGAAGTGAGCGTCTGGCACTAGTTGTCGCCGCGTGACAAACGGCCGGTAATGTCACGCATTATCATCTATCGCACACCTAAACAAAGCTCTTTGTTACCTTACTTTGTTTTTTTTTGTTACATCTCTATTGAAAGTTTTCAGTCGGTACAACGTTTTCTAGTGGAGCTTATTTGAGATTTATTTTTATTTCTTATTATTGATAACCTCGCGCTTACCACTAGCTCACCTGATCTGGTCGAGAATAGAGCACGCTTATCAAGAAGTAGCCTATTCAATGTTGACTCCAAAACCGCCAGTCTATCTGAAAACACAGACTCCGGCAGGGAATTCCACTCCTTAACTTTACGCTCAATGAATGTGTACCCAAAACCGTTTTGTGCGTACGGGAGGGGTGAGTGCCATGTACCGGTGGCACATCACGTCGGGTAGTGCGACGATGGAACGGGCTTGGCGGAATTAAATTATGCAATTCCGATGCACACTCCTCGAAATGCTACCGGGGAGAGTTATGTAGCCGATCTTTATAAACTGTCCAAACATTTTAGCAGCAGTTTTAGTCAAAAACAAAAAATGCAAGACTTTTTTATATTTTCGGTGCGGGAAATTATTAAATAACTCCGCCCACTCTGGATGGATCGAATGGGGGTGTCTTTAACGGAACACTGACCTTTTTTAAACCCTTTTTTTCAGCCAGCAGCCTAGAAATGTATGTAAGATATATCTTATCCCATATTACTTGGGGTCGGCGTAACACGTCTCTTCCTTTCCGTCCTGTCACCCGTCCTACTATAACTAACTCCCTTTTCTTTCATATCAATCCTCACATATTCCATCCTTCTATTAGTATAATACATATACCTAACTAAACTAAAACAATCCATGGACTGTGACAGCTATCAAGTACTACCGTAAACATTCTGCAGGAGCTAATCATCTGCATCACTTGGTTCTTCGTATGTATACTAACGTTGTATATTTGTTGCAGGCACAGCACCCAGGCTCGCATGGTGATCAGCGGCGCCAACGCGGTCTACATCGTCGGCACTTTCAAACACATGGGAACCGACGCTGACTTTAAGGTATTCATACCATCCGTCTTTTGATCATGACTAGTCCAAAGCATGTTCCAAAAGCTCGTTCACCATGAGTCCCGTAGTCTCTGCATCACCTTGCTGTTTATTGTTATTTTTTGCAGTCGTTGATTTAGTAACTACCTCAATTATTATATTAGTTGCAAATAATGGTTTTTTTTTTTTGTCGACGGGGAATATCATCATTGACAAAACCCGCTCTTGGGCGGGAGCGGAGATAGTGTCAGACTCTTACTGACTAAAAACCCCGCGCCGTTCCTTCTAGCCTTCATACCAGGGCTTTTATAGTTTCCTTTCGGATAAGCCCGACCCCGGTAGGCTTCGACCCAGATGGGCCCCTCCTGTTGCTGACAACTCCTTGAGGCGCGCAGGAATAGTGCGCGCCGTCGACGCCTTGGCTCGGTCCGGGCAGTTACCGGACGATCGGACAGCGAGCTACCCATGGCTCGCTGTCCACGAGCCCGCGTCTACGGTGGCTGGAAATCGGGGCTGGAACCCCGGCGGCGGCGGCGGCGAGGGCGCCTGGAGCGGTCGGCCTCCTCCTTTGCTAGCATTACTGCTTCGCAGAAGGAGGCGACCACCTGCCACTCCTCCTCGCTTCGGACCATGGCCTGAACCAAGGCCCGGCGCGAGAGGTCTCCGCCGCCAATCGCCCCCACGAGGGCACGGCGTTGCTCCGCCCAAGCAGTACACACCTTTACTGTGTGCTCCACCGTGTCCTCCGGGCGTTCCGCACAGTGGCGGCACCCGGGCGTCTCTTCCACTCGAATCCGATGCAGGAACCTCCCGAACTTGCCATGTCCGGTGAGGACCTGCGTCATGCGGAAGGTAAGGACGCCGTGAGGTCTTTCCAGCCACGCCTCAAAGAGGGGAGTTACCGCCATAATTGTGGCGTGCCCAGCACTGGGTTGCGATAGTCGCTGATTGCAAATAATGGGTGCCGGGAAAAGGGTTCAAGGAGGTGCACCCGCTGTGTTACTAGCAAGCGTAGTAGTATTACTACCTGTAGCAATACTGTTAATTTGTTAATTTTATTTACTTTCTTCGCGGTCTTTTACCCTTCTAACAACTTACTACTGCAGTTGCGAATATGCTATTCGCAACAGTGTATTTCGATACCAAGACTTTTGTACTACTCGTAGCATACCATTCAAACAGTTTTCCGAATCAGTGTGTTCCCGACAACGTCATTCGATATTGCGGTTTTCGCATTATTACTTACTATTTTTTGTTATTTCATTATTTAGTTTATCCCTTATTTATTAAAATAATGTTACAATAGAAATACAGGTTATATTATCTACACTTCTGCACTAATATAATAAAGAGGTAAAGTTTGTTTTTATATTTTTCGTTTGTAGGAGGTAATCTCTGAAAGTACTGGTCCGATAGCTAAAACTTTTACACCTATAGAAAGCTGCTTTATTCCTGAGTGACATAGGCTATATTTTATGTACGCGGGCGAAGCCACTGGTAAAAGCTAGTTATTATTATTTAAGCTGGATGCTGATCTATATTCTGTTTCTCTGTTGTTGGCAGTTGTATCTGACGACGAACGTGACGCAGGCTGACTTCAACATGGGCTACACGATGACGGGCACGCTGGAGCGAGGCTGCCGCTCCTCCAACAGCTTCCAGATGACCCACTTCGCCGTGCTGCGCCGCTGCGATCATGATGCACATCATCTCAAGAACGCTTAGGTGTCGTAGGCTGACGTGGCTGAATTTTGTCTAGGTGTCTTCAAATTTACAAGAGCCAACAGCCTTTGATGTTTCAATATTTTTTTCCGAATCAGTCAGTCAGAAATCAGAAAATAATTATATTATCTACTATGTGGTACTGTTAATACTTTTACAGTTCACGATCAGTGTTTGTGTTTATATAGTGTGTTTTACTTTACACCATAGAATAATAGCCAAATTTTTTGTACTTATTGTTCTTGTCAATTACTACATCCATTCAATTTATGTATCAATCAATCTGAATCAATGGCTGTTGGTCCAAAAACTAGAACTATTTATTTGCGTAATTCTATGCAATTAAATCCGGTGAGCTTATTATTAAAATTAATCAACGATACATATTTTACATCACAAGTCAGTCTAGATGTTGATCTCAAATAGTTTGCTAGTCGTTATTATTATAAGGTTATATTGCCAAGCGATATTGTGATCTCGAATTTTAGATGTTCGATTGTAAGTAGTGTCATTTTCAAATTCTGTGTCTAGATCCTAGTCAATGTCTAGATTTTTCTAATTAGTGTAATATTATAGGCATGGAATACAGTTGTAGATGTAAATAATTTACTTTTAACATGTACAGCCGCTTCTAGTGATAGTAGTAGAAACATTGATTATTTTTATATAAAAATCTAGTTTTTAAGTTCTAGTCATTACGTAGAAATTAATTGTATGTTTTTCTATTGTGTAGTTGATTCCTATGTCAAAGTTTGTAAGGGTAACTTAGACTAAGTAGGGCGTAAACTTCGTGGTTTAATCGTAAGCTTCTATGGTTAATACAATGTAACATGTAAGACAGGAGTCACATGTACCTGCTTAAAAATCATGATAAAAATTAAAATGTAAGCAAAATATTTTGCAATACTTTAAAAATGCAATTTATTTTTAAAAGTTTCCAGTTCATCGAAAATATTTTTCATAAGTAAAATGGTTTTGAAAATGGCTGTGAGCGAGAAATTGTGTGGTTCCTCCACGGTTCGTCGAACAAAATAATAATATATTGTTCGGTCGTACATCGATCGGGACGGCCTGCTGGCCACAGAGCCCACTGCCCAGCCTGCCCTACATACCGCTAATATGAACACATTTTGTTTACGATGTGGCCCGCGTTAGTAACCACGTGACCGTATGTTTCACCTGTTCGTATACCTACGTGTATATGATCGACAGCTCAGACCCCTGCCCAAGTTGGTGCCGGCTCAACCCTACCGCTAAGTTCCTCTTCAGTAGTACTTAACTAAGTTTTAATTAGATAACTGTAAGTATAATACGTGTTAACGATAAGGTGTTAAGTGTAAAAGGGTGGTATAACACAAACGTCCAGTATCGCACTCCCTCCAGTGTTTACACACATCATTTTTGTACAAAGTTACGAGTGTTTAATGGCTACTATTCGGCTATACTTACTAGTGTACGGTAGAGTGCATTTAACAGATTTTACTCGTCTCATCATCATGAATTGACGAAACGGCTGGCGCAGTAGTTGGATGATTAGCTGCTGCGCTGCGTGTCGCCGTTTCGATTCCTGAGTTATTCCTGGTCTATGTGTCTTTAGTATGTGAGCTTACATATTTTTAAACGCACTCACGATACAGGAGTAAATCCTACTACTGAGCAAAGATTTTCAAAGAAAAAAAAAATTAACCCCAATTGAGAACATATTCGGCGAGCTGCCCACATCTTTTTATGATAATGTCGATTTTAAATAAAGTAATTTTACTACCATAACATTCGCTTAGAACAAATTAAATAAAGTACCTATCTAATGTCACTTATCAAGCTTCAGTAGTTATCATTAAATATTTTAATGCCAAATAAAACTATCTACTTATGATATTTATAAGTTTCTTTAGCGAGTAAAGTCTGTTAACATTCAGCTTTCATCAACCATTTTTTTAATAACGAGTAGTTCTATTGTCATTATAAAACTAATCAAATGTAAAACTACGAAGTTCCTCTCATTCGCTAACTCATTCAAGTCTCAATTGATGTGGTTCTACTTCCTCAAATATACATTAGACTCCCAATTTCCAGCTGAAAGATTCAGGCGATAAGATTCTCACGTAGATACATACATTAAGGTCTCAGTGTGATCCCCAGAGTACTCAATATTGAGATCACGCGAGAAAGTAATCGCTCTAATCCAAAATATAGCGAGAAACATTATTCATACGCCTTTCGTTGATTTACTAGTCCTCGAGCGAAGCAATTTATTTATTAATATCTGCCACATAGAAAACTAATCTGCAATGATAATATTGTTGGCTCTACATAAATATGCAAATCATACACCCGCTACAAATCCCTCTTGGGAGGATAAACCGTTTCCCTCCTCAAGTATTGGCCTCACGATCCTTATGGCCTAAGGCTGAGTGTCCACCTGCTGAGATGATGGAGCTCTTAGAAACGTCCAATTCCTCTTTTTAAAGCATTTGGACATCTGGACAAATGTCCACGATACATCATACAGATGGTTACTGAGGATAAGATTTCTTGTTTAGTGTTTACTAGCTTCTACCCGCGGTTTCGCCCGCGTGTAGGTAGAAAATGATCCCAAAGGATATAAACGCGTTTATACCGCGTACATCGAAAGATTGCAACAATTTGCTTTCTGCGGTCTTCCCGTCCGATTATAATTTAGATGTCGTCAAGGCTAGAGAGAACTGGATCTTAATACACTTGTGCGTCATCAACGATTGCATCACTGCTTACCATCAAGTGAGATGGCAGTCAAGCACAAGTTTATATTATTTAAAAAAAGAACCCAGAACATAACATACATACAGATACACTCACAAATTTTCGCCTTTATAATATTATTTGTTCAAATATCCAAATGCTTGAAACGTATAATTTGGTTGTGAACATTTTGTGTGTGTGTGTGTTTCCACAATGCGGAAACCAGGTAGGGTAGCACGAGTATAGCTGCTTTCTCTTGCTCATACTTTTCTTAAACTATTCGTAATTACATCTAAATGTATTTAAGTATTAGTGTAAAGCAAGTGCCAAAGACAATTTAGGGAGCTTTTATGATAAGTTTCGATTATTTATAAGTGATGATGTAAATAAAATTCGCTTCAAAATTTTAAATGTTGTCTTTCGTATATCGAGATGACTCCAATAAATTGTATGGAAAATCAAACAATTATTTTTCTTTTTTCTGCCCTATCCTAGTCTTTTACAATAAATTAACGAACGAGTCAAAGCTGGAATTAGGAACATTATGCTACTAATATTGAGTGCACAGTTGACGCAATAGTGGAGCGATTGGCTGCTGCGCTGCGTGTCTCGGATTCGATACCCACACGGAATAAAAATTTGTATGGCCTACAGAAAGCTGTTCTGAACCTGGGTGTATTGTGTATGTGAGTTTACATGTGTGTGAATGCACTTAAGATACAGGTTTGAAGTTGTGGTAACTCTAGTGTGGGGTAAAGTTTAAAAAATAAATAAACAAATGATTCAATCAGTACAAAAACTTTACCAAATATTAAAATAAACAGCAGCCACTCATATAGTCGTCCCTTGACGTTAGAACATTAAAACACAAACCTGAATTTAGGTAAGTATGTGTTACATAATTAGACGAAACTTAATACACCAGGAAGTTAAAGTTGACATTACATCCTTACTGTTTCATTTTGCGGTCACACCGACACGCGGAAGAGTTTCACTGCCGGCGCGACAGCGTATAATGCGTGCTCGCTAACATCGGCGCTCAGTAGCCCACCAGACCTCGCACCATGTTCACCAACAAAGTAGTGCTGATAACTGGCGCCAGCTCAGGCATAGGAGCGGCCTGCGCATTAACATTCGCTAAATCCTCCGCCACACTATCACTTGTAGGCAGAAACTTAGACAATCTCACTAAAATCGGCAAACAGTGCGAAACACTAAACCATATCAAACCTCTCCTCATCGTCGCAGATATAACATCGGATATTGACATAGAAAAAATCGTCGAAGAAACTGTAAGCGAACACGGCAAAATAGACATCCTGATCAATAATGCCGGTATAAACACCGTGTCAGGAACACACACGTCAGCAGAGACTTACGACCAAGTTATGGCTACCAATCTACGCGGAACGTATCTACTCACTACTAAAGTGATTCCTCACTTGCTGAAAACGAGAGGGAACATCGTAAATATATCGAGTATCCTGTCAAACAAACCACTGTCTCTCATGACACCGTACTGCATGTCTAAAGCAGCTATAGACATGTTCACAAAGTGTACTGCATTTCAATTGGGCCCAAAAGGCGTAAGAGTAAATGCTGTCAATCCAGGACCTGTGAAGACCGAACTGTTCAGAAGAGCCGGAATGAGTGATACAGATTGTGATAGAATGTTCGTTGGTATAGAAATAAATTCTCCCCTGAAGAAAATAACAAAAGGCGAAGATGTAGCGGAACTAGTGATGTTCCTAGCCAGTGATAAAGCAAGTTGTATTAGTGGAAGTTGCTACGTCATCGACTGTGGACTCACGCTGGGCGATGCCAGCAATTTGTGATTGATTACATAGAAACATAAAAGAGCATAATGTACACAAACCTCACATTGTAATATTGTCCGTGTTTCAATTTATATTTTGTTGTCGAAACAGCCCCGAAAATTTCGTTCTTACAAACATATTTAACTGTGATAAGTTTGTTGAAAACTTAAATGTCTGGGTGATATTCTCCAACACAAAGACTGAGGAATATTAAAATATGTAACGCGGTGTATCGAGCCTCATAATAAACAAAAGGCCTACGGGACATAGTACTGATAAAGCTTGTTAGATGTTCCCTCGAGTTTCATTGCGGCTCGTTTAGATTGCAGCGACAATTACATTACAGTGTTTTCCCTTAAATATCTGTTCTTTTTGGTAATGGAGGGCAATATATTTACTTATCTGGAATACGTAATCCTTCCCCAGGTGGCTCGCTAGTAGCGTGTTATCTTGCGTTAATTTCCCGCGCATAATCTTCTCGCAAATTGATTGTGCTCCCTGTAGCGGTACTGAAAATTAAATTATAAATAATATCGTCGGCAACGTTAATGCTTTCAAATATTACCTTGCTTTTTATCTCGATATTAATCTCGCAAAAAATCTCGCTACAAGCAAGAGAATCTCGCGAGGTATTTTCTTTAGTGCTGAAAAGACAGGATAGCTTAATTTTATACACAGAGTAAAAATGTTAAGAGTGGAATATTTAAACGTTAATATGCACATAGAGGATCTTCTAATTAAAGTTCTCGGATTCCTAGACTGTAACCGTAATAAAGTGTAATTTCCAGCTACAAGTACGTAATCCGCAACAAGAGTAACCTCGTTAGGCGCGGGGGCGCGGTAGGCGCGGGGGCGCGGGGGCGCGGGCCGCAGGGGCGCGGGGGCGCGTTATACGCGATTAATATAATTCCCTAATTTATACGCGGCGAACGTTACTGTACGGGTTCCATTGTTATTGGGCCAAACCGCGGCTTTCAATTACGCGCACACTCACACAGTTACCACTGCTCTCGTCCTCACCATCCTAACTTTGTCAACGAGTGTTGTAATTGTTTTTCTTTCCGCGTTCATTATCGTAAGGTTGTCGATTTGTCTTCACGAGTTGTGGGGACGAGGCAGGTGATGTAATAACTTGTAGCCATATTTACTCAGATATATTACTTTTATTTTGACAACTGCTTTTGATCAATGTGTAGGTATTTCTGAGCCCATACCATGACATGTCAACATGTCAAGCGTGCGAGCGACAGTTCAGGTTAGGTCATCAAATGGGTTGCGTTAAGAACTAATGGTATCTGTTCATTCATCTTATTACTTCGTCTTTGTGTCCAACTGTTAATCTAATATTGCACCACGTACAAACTATGAGAGCGGAATCTCATGAACTTTTAGTGCCTATACACAACACAGTCTACAACCGTGTACATACACCTGCAATTTGCTTAGACAATGCACTTAAGATCTCGTACGTGTCACGGACGACAAATAAACACAGGAGCGATGCTATTAGAATGAGATAAGTCATGAATGTACTGCACTGTAGCTAGCTCACGTCGATAGCATTACTCCTAGATTCGACACTCTGCGTTCCTCAGAGCTGTAACGTCGACTAATTTAGACGTGGGCGTAAGTAAATCAGCGAGGCCACTTTAGGGTTCCATGTCTCAAGAGGAAAAAACGGAATCCTTCTAGGATCACTTTGTTGTCTGTCTGTCTAGATCCTTCATCTCAGAAACGCGTAGAGGTATCGAGTTGAAATTAACACCAAATATCCTTCACATTAAGAACCAAAATTATACAGTACTTCCCGTTGACTCAGAATCCTGAAATGTTGCATAAAGCAAGGTCTTATAAATCTTATAATACAAGTATAAGAATAAATTTGAAAACAAAAAGATGTGGTTACGTCACAAAAAAAAATAGAATTGGAAAAAACTTCGAGACTCCAGTCAGAAGTTGAACTCTTTTCATAGGTAATTTTGTGGGGAAACCTCAGGGCGTGAGTCCGACTCGCACTTACTCATATTTTTCTTTCATTAATTCGAAAACGAGACTCGAGAACGAGACACAGTGTCCAACAACATCGTCGCTTGCCACCAGGTGTAATATAGGTCAAACGCAAACCTATCAGTGACCCTCGATTTTAAAGAACCGTCGCCTGCGTGTTTATTAAAAGAGTCCATGGAGTTTCTTACACGTTCTTCTCAATAGAGATCTACGCGTTGAAGCATGCAATTTAGCTTCACTTTTTTGACTGACCGAAATTTTGACAATTCAAAGTGCCAGTAATTGGTCTATTTGAAGTAAACGTTTCTGATTTCTGTCAGCCCCCTTTGGTTGCGAAGCCGTAGGCTAGGCCGTCGCCCACGCCAAGCTACGCTACTAGTGTATCTTTATGAGGTCTGTTATAAACAAGGCGTCTGGTTGCTTTGTGGTTGGAGTTCGATGCATTAGTGCACTTATCTTGTTGGCAGGTAACTTTGTCTACTGCCGCCTGGTGGTCGCTCGACGGCAGATTGAGTCCTGTTGATAGTGTTTTGTTTTGCGAGTTCACAACTGACGAAACTTTAGTGCATTTGTTATGGCTGATGTTATCTGTCCCAGGATTGTGTTTGGACATTAGTCAAAAGAGATGGTTTCATTACATTGGGTACTTTACATATATATATTTTTTAATTTGTTTCTTTACTTAATATTATAGGCATAGCTCACAAGATATACGAGGTGCAGGACATCAAATTGCCCAGTATATAGCTAGGTGTCGCCCTGTGATACCGTAGGCACGAGCTTAAAGATGGCGTAACTCGAGTTCCGATAAAAATCAGGTTTGTTGTAGTGCCCCTCAAAAAGATGTCGGCAAAATTGACTGAGCCCACTGGGATTTTTCGAAAGATTTACCATGGCCCTGGAGTTAAAAGACAACTAAGGTGGGTTTTAATCAATAAAATTCTGACACTCCCTCTCGTTCCACCCAGAGTGGAAAGTATCATTTGATAATTACGCACAGAAAAAAAAAGGCAACATCATATTAAAAAAAAAATCATCATCATCGTTTCGGAGCTTTTCCCATTGCGCGACTGCCTATCGTGTCACTAGAACTCAGTTACTGGCAAACACGATACTTCTTGGATATACTAATGGTCAGACTTTGTGGCTTTTGACTACCTGTAACGACTGTCAAAGAGCTACGAATGACAGCCGGAACCACTCACGTGCACACTTTACGTGCTGTCACAAGGTGTTTTCTTTTTTCCGGCGGGAAAATCATCTAATGACATCTCCCGCTCTTGGGCGGAACGGGAGATAGTGTCAGACTTTTACTGACTAAAAACCCACTCCTTTTCCATCGAAACTAACCCTCGCCCCGGTAGGAGGCACAAGGTGTTAATGTCCCAGCTAAACCTAGTATTTTTTTAAGCGTTTCGCTTCATCCTTAATACCGCGTACATCGGACTAGAACAATTTTGCCTGCTGTGGTTTTTCCGTCCAATTATAATTTAGGTGTCTTCAAGCTTAGAGTGATAGGCTCTTAATAAACTAGTGCGCCTCACCAACAACGATTGCATGACTGTTTGCCTTCAGGTGCAAAGGTGGTTCGCAGTCAAGAGCTGGTTTATAACATTAAAAAAAACAATCATATCGGTACTGCCACTGGGCTATCAAAAACGACGAAAAAAAAAAATATTGACCAAAAAGTATCTCAATGTACTCGTACCGTCGAGCCAATATCAAAAACGAATTACCAGCTAAGTACCAGTGTATCCCAAGAGCCGGCCAAATGACCGGAAGTTGCACTAGGTCGCATTATCGGACATCTACTTTTCAAGGCACGTCGGGCTGTCCTATTTGCTGACAGTAATCTTGAAGAGTTGCCAGCCCGAGCCCGCACAAATATATTGGAACTCCTTCCCCCAGAGACCGACCAGTGCGGGTTAGGTGATCATTTCTTGTTTTGACACAAACAACACACAATTCTCACTCTTATTCGTTTGTTGTTAGAGTCGCAATTTGGTCAGTAACAAGCTAATATTTGTTTTGATAGGAAAAGGATGTGCAATCGAGAGACGTCTATTTAGAGGGACAGGAGATCGTTTTACTTGTAATTTGTACTGCGCGTGTTGGGAATCAAGAAGCAGAGGCTCTGGACAAGGAAATGGTGGTGCACATGCATAAAGTTAATTAGAACGAGGACCCAGGGCCAGGGCTAGTAGAGAATTCCTTTCGTTTTCTTTGAATATTTCTGAACGCACGTTCTGAGTAAACCTACAAATAACGCTCTGTAGCCTCTTTTTTTGTGAAGTTATCTCCAGGCTGATGTTTTTCCGATTGAGATGCAACAATATAGGTAGATATTATTGCTCCCCATTTTCAAATTATCGGCACTTTTTTTTCTAATACGGAGGACAGTGTGAATCTGGTTCTAACAACCAAAGACCTTTGTACATGTAGTATGCAGCAAGAATATTGCTATGTACCTACGTTTGGTCGTTTCATTAATAAATAAAAAGATTTTTTTAATTTGGTCTACTTACCAAAATAAAAGTAAATTGCATTCATTGTCTGTTACTACAAAGAACCCTTTAAGATGGAAGTTCATTCCAATATTAGAATTTAAGAAAATCAATTCTTGATAGAAGTTAAGATTTTTACAGAAAAAAGACGCAAAGAGACTTAAAAACTCGCCTCGCAGTCGCCAAACAATGCTGCAAAAAGAATGAGAGGCGCCTTCACCTTGCTCCTCCGTTTATTTACAAACATGGCCAGCCTCGTAGCGTGCCACCCGTAGGTGAGAACCCCGAGCAATAAAAAAGATCGCACGCAATCATAACTTATCGGGTAAGCTATTTCTCGCAGGCGGATCTCGGTCCCTCCTACATTTATGTGAAATGCCTCAATTCCTCTTCACCTACACGAATCGACTTGTTAACAAGACATGGAGACGACTGGGTATAGAATAAGATAGAATAGTTAGTACAGAATAAAGAGTATATAATATTTATTTTGCGTAAAAATTGTACTGATTTTAAAAGGTCGATCCACGTATTTTCTTTACTTGTAGTCAGTATAAAAATCTTTAAATTAAAACAACAATTAAGTAGTAATGCTAGTGCGATTTCTTAAACTAATAAGCAAATTATTGTTTACAATGATTTTTTAAGACCCTGAGGTCTTTTTTTTACGGTGGTTTGAGCCCAGGGGGCCGATTCTCGATTTTAGAGATGGTGTCGAACTCGACAAAAATTTCTAATGACGTAATTTTTTCGAAAAATTTTAAAAGTCGCTATTCTGGGGATGTCGAATTCGACATTTATCGAAGGATAACGTTAGAGTTCATGTCGAGTGCTTCTGAGCAGTAGAGATGTCATGTCGATTGTAGAGATATGTCATTTCTGAGTGAATTCGTTAAGTTTTGTTAGATTTTTAGTGCATTACACTGTGTTTTCTTTGTTTTAAAATACGGCTTGGGTCCTCATATTGGAATTTCGATTTGCTTTGTGATTTGTTGATCGTGTATTTTCTTGGAACGGACTTGTAATTTGTATATCCACGATTGGACTCGAAACCACTAAAAAATAGACGAGTTTATTAACATATTTATCTCGGTGTTGTTGGAAAGTAGTGAGCAACTGACACATACACGGCGACTACAGTCCACTTATCACGCCGTCGATGTTTACGACTTGAGCGAAACAGAAGTCAAGTATTTTTTTCCCTCCATGTTTTTTAAAGTATAAAACACAGTACTTATTCTTATGGTATAAAACGCACAACAATAAACAGCACAGTTCACAAAATCAAAAGTTTTGAACCGCGAATTCTGACAATGAACTGTCAAACTAATTATTTTTGCACGAAACGTTCCGTTTTATACATAAAGAATTAGATCTAGTCAGCGTTTTAAAACCAAATCATTCATTCATTCATAACTACATAAAACGGAACGTCCGATTACACGAACTTAGTCTATGGTTCTTCCTAATGGTAACATTATCTTCACTCGACTCGACATTTTCGTGAAATTTATTTCTATTTATGACTGAGAATACGGAATTCTGCTCAATTCGACATTTTTTGGTAGAGATAGAGATATTTTTGATAGACATAGAGATAGACTTGCAATCTCGAACTCGAGATAAATGGCGAATATCGAGAATTGGCCCCCAGAGGTCTTGGATCTTTGGAAGTCGTCCGAGGGGGCCTCACAGATTCCTTCCATTTGATTCCTTTAGATACTTTTCTTGAAATGAGGCACCAACAGACGATTGTTCCTGTAAGCGCTAAGCAAATACACCCAAAGATAACCGCCGGTTGGTGGGAAACTATTGCGACATGGAAATCAAGAAATGGGTGAATTTATGAATATGGTTTTGGGAAGCTCTATTAATTCATGAATCCCCGAATTGTCCGATACTAAAAAATTGCAATTTATTGAGTGTTCAACCTACTACTTACCTACTTACTCATCATCATCATCATCATTTCAGCCGACAGACGTCCACTGTTGGACATAGGCCTCCCCTAAGCGTCGCCACAATGATCGATCCTGCGCGTCTCGCATCCATCGGTTTCCCGCAACCTTCACCAGGTCATCGGTCCACCTTGCAGGAGGCCTTCCGACGCTGCGTCTTCCAGTACGAGGTCGCCACTCCAGAACCTTTCGGCCCCAACGGCCATCTGTTCTGCGAGCAATGTGCCCTGCCCATTGCCACTTAAGTTTGGCGATTCTTCGGGCTATGTCGGCAACCTTGGTTCTCCTGCGGATATCTTCATTTCTGATTCGATCCCGCAAGGAAACTCCGAGCATAGCCCTTTCCATTGCCCTCTGGGTGACTTTGAGCCTTCTGATGAGGCCCATTGTGAGCGACCACGTTTCGGCACCATATGTCATCACTGGCAACACGCACTGGTCATAGACTTTCGTCTTGAGACACTGTGGTATATTGGACGAAAAGATACCGCGCAGTCTCCCGAACGCCGCTCAGCCGAGTCGGATTCGACGGTTGACCTCTTTCTCGAAATTAGCTCTACCCAACTGGATTGTCTGTCCGAGGTAGACGTAATCGTCCACTACTTCGAGTATAGAGTCTCCGATCTTGATAGGAGTGGGTGCTACATGGTTGTTTATCATGACTTTAGTTTTGTCCATGTTCATTTTAAGACACACTCTTTCGGAAGCTCTACTGAGGTCATTGAGCATTGTGCTGAGCTCCTCCGTAGTCTCGGCCATGACTACTATGTCGTCGGCAAACCGAAGGTGAGTGATGTACTCGCCATTAACATTGATGCCTAGTCCACTCCAGTTCAGAACCTTGAAGACATCCTCCATTGCGGCCGTGAACAGTTTCGGAGAAATGACGTCTCCCTGCCTCACGCCCCGCTGCAGAAGGATAGGTTTCGAGGTCTGGTCCTGAAGTCGGACTGACATAATGGCGTTTTTGTACAAACACTTCAGCACCTCGATGTACCGATAGTCTATCTGGCACCGTTGGAGAGACTGTAGCACAGACCATGTCTCGATCGAATCAAAGGCTTTCTCATAGTCCACAAACGCTAGACAGAGAGGCAGATTATACTCCTCGGTCTTCTGTATAACCTGCCGTAGCGTATGTATGTGGTCTATGGTGCTAAAGCCTTTTCGGAATCCGGCTTGTTCGGGAGGCTGGAAATCATCGAACCTGCGCGCGAGACGATTCGTGATGACTCTGGAAAACAGCTTGTAGACATGGCTCAGAAGTGAGATGGGTCTATAATTCTTGAGCAGGGTCTTGTCGCCCTTCTTAAAGAAGAGTACCACCACACCTCCGCTCCATGCCTGTGGCGTTTTTCCCTCGAGTATGACGGAATCGAATAACTTCTGAAGGGCCTTTAGGACCGGTTTTCCACCCGCCTTCAGGAGCTCAGCCGTAATTCCGTCCTCACCCGACGCCTTGTTGTTTTTCAACTGTTTCAGAGCCATCCGAATCTCGTACAGGCTGACGTCCGGGATATCTTCAGTGTAGTGTCGAGTCAATCTAGCTCTTGGGTCGTTTGCTAGATTTGCAGCGGGTTTGGAGTCTTTTAACCCTTCAGATACCGTCAATTAGAGACACAATAGTAAGACAATAGATGCGCGGCCACCGGTGGTCGCTTGGGGATTCATGAATTAATTCTGAAGAGTTAAAAGACTATGACCCCTGCCGGAACAATGTTATTAAAATACATCGATAAAAAAGGCAGAGGTGAGTAAGTAGGTAAGTAGTAGGTTGAACACTCAATAAATTGCAATTTTTTAGTATCGGATGGGTTATACATCAATGTAAAAGTGAAATGACATTATTTGCTTATAGTGCAGAGCCATTTCTTCAGTTTGTATATTTTTTAAATAATTTGATGGTTGCTCTGTAATTTCTTTTGATATTTGCTTATAGATTTTGACAGATAATTTTATTATAAGAGTTATGTTAACATACTTTGTGTCTACATCTTGTGACAGCCAGTTGATTTATATATTCTTAAATCTTGCTTAACCCTTCAGATACCGTCAATTAGAGACACAATAGTAAGACAATAGATGCGCGGCCACCGGTGGTCGCTTGGGGATTCATGAATTAAACTTAGACAGAGATATAGATAAAGATACTGGCAATTATTTTATTGATACACTATAATAAAATTTAATGATGATGATATGATGTGTCTGTGTTTCTTGATAACTACAACCTAGGGTCTTTAAGTCAAGAGTGAATAGGTTTCTTCCAGGCAAGCGTGCTCCATTGTCAGCCACATCATCGCTTACCATCAGATGAGATAGTGGTCAAAAGCGAGCCTACAAATACTGAAAAAAGAAAGAGTCAATCCAATTACGCTTGCACGCACACTTGATATTGTTATCCTTTTTATTTTACTGCCATAAAAAAATACCTAAATACGTACTCATCGATTACTGCGAAATATTATAGTGTAGATACCTTATAGCGACCTGATCTCCTGCATAGTTGAAAGCTATCTACTTTAAGAGGACAACTGGAATTGGTCTCTTAGGAGTCACCTGCCTCAGAAACTATGTGAACACGACAGATGAAGTTTGACGTCACCCTTGTATATTCATACAAAAACACTACCTTGAACATTTTTATTAAGAGTGACAGAATACTTATGAATGTTTAAGTAAGTAAAACATGCAGTCCTTTAGGAATATATTTTACTTCGTCATTACTTGACAGATATATACGAATACCCTCTTAGTTCATTAAACCCCAAGCGAACGCCAGCGTTCGCGCTGTCATTATCTTACTATTGTGTCTGTAATTGACGGTATCTGAAGGGTCTACTAGCGATCCGCCGCATCTTTTAAAATTTACAAATATTTTGAAATTTTCGGTTTTTCTCTACTATGATATGCATGTATTATATAATATATCTAAACCTTCCTCATGAATTGCTCTGCTATTAATGAAAACTGCATGAAAATTTATTTAATATTTTTTGAGTTGAGAGAAAGACAGATGCGCTGTGTACTATCAGTACTCTCATAAGTTTTTACGTACAATAACGAATTATATTATAAAGACGCGTGGTGAGGGACTTTGTTTTAGGTAGGTACTGTTTGTAGTACTTATATGAGAAACCTGAATATAGTTTTTTCAGAATCGATTCCAATATTTTGTACACCATGTTATATTTTTTCTCAAAAATATTTAAAAAAGGTCTCAAGTTGGAGACACTAAGTACAACACAGGTCACAGCGGGCATTAGGCGCCAGCGCACAGCTGGGTGCAGGAGCAAAGCGTCTTAGGGGTTAAGACGCTTGGATGGCCCGTTGCCAATATATTTGTGTAGACAACTAGATAACATAACAAGCTTATAACTTAGTCCTTTTTCATGTTACAGTCTTGAAATTTTGTACACAGATTCTTTACATAAAAATACTAGACACGTGTTTCGGGTTTCGCATATAAGTACTAAAACTAATGTAGTATATGTAAGGATGTAGGGAAATTAATATAAGCCTGCAGTGTACATTCTAGATAAGTTGGAAAAAAGTCATTAAAGAAGCAAATCTAACGCAAACAGGCACGTGAACTTGAATCGTCGGTTATAAAAATATATTCCTTATTTTTATACGAACCTAATTCGCATATAAAAACGCAAACGACTCGGAACAAAAAACCACTCATTCGTTGTTTTTATTCATAGCAGACGAACCGTTAACCCAAATATGAAGGTCGGGTGAAAATTAAAAGACTTATCCAACTGTGGCTCCTCAATAAATACCAAAATTGATAGACTACATGACGGGCTGTCGGCGAGCAGGAGATTTATTAATGAGCTTCTGCGAAGTTTTCATTGTAACGCTAACTGACTCGCAAACGTTGTTCTGCCTTATAGGTAATATAAATTAAACATATCATCATCAGCCTTTTTAATGTTCCCACTGCTGGGACTCAGGCCTCCTCTCTAGGAGAGGGAATGGGCCGTAATCCACCATGCGCGCCCAGTGCGGTTTGATGAATGTCACATGTCTTCTATTTTCGGTTCTAGGACATGCCGGTTTCCGTACAATGTTTTCCTTCACCGGTTTGAGAGCAGTGTATTTTGATTTGATTTTTTCATTCATAAGTACCTAATCCCCATTGATCATGGATATAATTCAGTAATGTGTGTGCATATCTGTGTAGCGACATCTATGACGCCACATAAGAACTACGAAGAAAGTACGAAATCCTGCATCGCGCTATCAAAGTTCTCTGCGCGATTTGAATATATATGACAGCCCGAAATCAACTATCGGGCAGTAGCCCACCAGACCATAACAGCTGTCTGGCCGGAGGATCCTCCCTTTTCAATGGAGGTTTGTTGGACTCTCTGTTCCGCATACCTCCAAATCTGCATATAATTCAGTCATTTTGGATTTGACCATATGACGACAAACATTTTTGTAAAACACAAACACAGTATTCCTTTTGTTCTTGTTCAAGTAAAACCAATAGCTGTAACTATGTTCAAGCTGTAGTTTAACTGAAAAAAGTTATTTTATAACATTATTTTATTAGGAAGGGTGTTATAAAAACTTTTTAATTTTATTAGACTAGTCCGTGAATAAACTCCGTCAATAAAGTTTGGATTTCATACTGGAACTTTGCGATATGAGAGTAGATAAAAGGTATACTTTACGTCACTTCTAGGTCAGCAAGATACCTAAGTAGTTATAGATAGGCCGAAAGCCGAAAAGATTGGAATGCCAATTTATTGTTTGTTCTTACGCTAGTATTTATTGTCCTGCCTTCTGGCCATAGCTTTGTCTCTTTTGTTAAAATATTTGTGGAGGGAGATCTGTCACTATTATCACATATTTCCCGTAAAGGTAGAAAGAATACGCTCGGGTCCCTAACACCGATCGTAAGTTACCAGTAAAACAACACCTTTATATTTCCACTTGACCCTTTACTGCTTTGTGTGACAAATTTATTGACTATACGACACACTTGTTACATGCACTAAACAAAAGTAAAAACAACCTAGTCCAATCTATGGACGTCTATGGTCAGAGACGTAGCGTGGACTAATTTAAACGTGGGTGCAGGCGCACAAACAATGCCTTTTTCTTTCATAAAGAAAACCAGACAGCGACTGTCGTAAGCCAATGTAAATTATATCGTCGCTTACCATCAGGTGAAATAGTGGTCAAACGGGAGCTCATTTACACTATCTACATTATTATAGTATAATTAAAAGGTAAAGTTTTTTTTTGTTTTGTTTAGGAGGTAATCTCTAAAGTACGTAAAAAAACCCTCGTTCTTAAGGAAACAGCCCTTGCTTGCGCGAGGTCCCTTTAGATATGAGGCTGTGGATCAGCCGCTTCGCCCACGTCTAACTACGACACTTTCTATAGTTAGTTTTAGGTGGAAACGGATGTATGAATCAAATATCGTTTTGAACAGAAATCTATAAGCAATTACACGTGAATTTCCGTTCATTTGGGGAAAATGAATATTATTCAGATGGAGGCTGCGGGTTCAGCGGAAAATGTGTTTGTAACTTGATTAAATATGCCCCAGAATTATATCAACATAGTTTCAGTGGTGCAGGATATATACATACTTATTTTATTGCTAGATATACGAGTATTGGTAACATTGAATTACTGCTGAAAAACGAGTTTATAAATAACTTAAATTTCGAAAGTCAGTGTTTTTGGTTTTGTTTTCGTTATTTAACAGCGACTTCGTTACCATTTTTAGTTTCTTTTATTTAGAAATTTATTTATTTATATTTTTCATTGTTGTCTCAACAGCAGTGCATCTTATGACAATTCCAATAAGCCCAAATACGACTAGTTTTATAGGCACTGGTTTTTTGAGAAGTTCTGACCTTTAGTCTTCAACATGAGATCAGGTTCAATTTTCATCAGAACTGTATCTTAATCGAGATATCTTAATGCCATCAGTTTTAATTGTCATTGAAGAGTCCCGTGGGCTACCTGTGTTCTTCTTCTTATTCATAAATACCGTATCAAAAAAAAAAAACAATTCGGTTTAGGCATGGTAAAGATCTGAATCTGAAGTAAAAAAATACAACTGAATTGAGAACCAGCTGAAGAGGATTAAAACAAGAAACTGCAACTTTTAAGTCAGGCTTCAACAAAACGGAACATAATCAAAAGAGTCAACCATAAAACTTTTCAACATAAATAACATAACACCTACAAATATTTAGTATCGACAGTACGTGACTGGGCGCGCCCAGAAATTACAAACGCAAGCAATAATTCAATCAGACGCGGATTAGCCGGCGTCTCTCCCTGTTTACCAAACACACCAGCTACCCTTATCATCTCACATGACGACCGTATCCCATCTAGGTGTCCCCCCGATATATTAATTATGATTAAAAGCAATCTACTTCCGACCTACGGAAAAAAAACAGAGAAAAACCATTTCAAAACAATTGCCGCCAGTCATACAGCGATAATCACAATGGTAACTAGTGTCGATAACAACATGCAGAAATTGGTATATTTCGTGAGTATCGCCATCTTACTCCGAAGCGGGATGTGCAGAGATGAAGATAAAATTATGAAAGGTAAGATATATGTTATATATAATGTTTTTCTTGTTTGTTTGCCTCAAATCACTGTATATAACTTGTAACTCGAAAAAACACTCTTATCTTTTTAATTAAGTTACGCTAAATTATATTAAAATCAGTTACGCCCATAATTCACGCACTGAAATTTTACTTAAATACAATTAGGGAGTGTTTTTTTTTTAAATACGAATTTTAGGTAAATAATCTGGAATCGACACGCTACCAGTTTACTAGCCCGCAATAACCACTCCAGGAACCCAAATAAGATCCATCAAGAAATAGTAAAAAAAAAAACTTAAAAATATCTGAAAACGATTAATTTATTATACTCGATTTTAAACATACCAATTTCAGGACGTGCGTTTATTATGATACCTATTTTATACGTTACATTTCATGAGAAAAACAAACATGAGTATTGAATCTCTTCTTGCACTACACATACCTACATACAACCTTTTCGCTCCACGCTGTATAAAAAGACACGGGTTTCTCTCGTTTTTATCTCCTGTAAGTACACTGTCTAAGTTTAGAACTACCAGTGTAAGTCGAAGGATATCAAGTAGCGCCCCTGGGAGCTGTAATGGACCTGTGGAAACGACGGCAAAAGGAAAAGTCTAGTCCGCAACTAGATTTAGTGCCCTTAGATATCCAATAATGTGCCGATGTGAGAAATTGCGCACTATTTAAAAGGAAAATGTATTTTGAAATTCTTTAGGGACCACTAGCTGTTAGTTGCAGGGCTCTCTTTAAAAGGTTTTAAACAAACTTTATCTATTGGTAAATAGGTATTGTTTGGGCGTAAAAGTAATGAAAGGCTTCTGTGTAGTTAGTAATTACATAGTTTATTATTAGAAACATATCTTGCCAGTTTGGAATTTAATAAGGACAATAACCCCCCACGCAATCCCCTTGGATGTCATGATATCTACTTCAAAAGTGATAAAATTGTTTTTATTGAACTTTAAAAGATTTGGTGGTGCTCTTTTCTACCTGTATTTTCTATACGATTAAAATAAACGTTGTACAAAAAAAAAGTACTCAATAAAAATAAAAATGTGGAGGGATAAAATAAAATTGTAACTTACTAAATTCGAATATATTCCAATTCAAACACACGACACACAGCTCTATAGAACCGTTGTGAGTTTGTCTAAATATGTTTTAAAATAGAAGGAGAAACATTGGCTAAAATTACGTTGGCATATTGATTTTAAGATCTGATTTTGCAGTAGCCAAATAAATGCTGTACTACTTTTTTTACACCTCACGTAAAAGTCTTGTAAAAGAATCTATCTCCTTTCTTTCAGTCTATCCAAAGGTCGTCTGTAAAAAATTTGCACTGTGCGATAAGACCGCCCATTGTTCACTTATATTTAATAATGTTTGTCTTATATTTTGTTTATGTGCTGTGCATATAAAGAATATAACAAAAAAAAAATATCAGACTATTAAAAAATTAGCCCAAAATTAAAAAAATACATAATGAAGTGCCTCTTGTTTCCAGCTTGCTACTGGCCGAACGAGGCATACGAGCCGTGCTTCGGGGGCTGCGCCGAGGTATCTTGCGACAACCCGCGCAACCACCTCCGGCCCTGCTACCCGTACTGCGAGCCGGGCTGCATCTGCGAGGAGCCCTACGTGCGCGACGACCGCACGCACCAATGCGTGCTACCACAGGACTGTTCGCCGTGGGTATCACTCATACTAACAAACAATTGGTCATCGGGGTGGTGCGGGGACACCGCACGGTCTCCTGCGAAGTGCCGAGCCTCCTTCCCAGCCTGCCGCGGTGAAATTTGGAGGCCACAGCGCACAGTGCGTGTGTAGTATTTCACGCGCTCCTCAAAAAGATGTGTCAGTGGTACCGTAGTTACCCAGTAAGGTCTGCAAAGGCCATGGGGTATTTTCGATAGGGAAACCGTGGTTCTAGTTGGCAAAAGGCAACTGAAGGACATCTAGGGGGATTTTAGGCACTAAAAGTCTGACACGCCTTTTATCTCCGACCTAGAGCGGGACAACCTAGTAATTAACAACGCACGACACCCTTATATTAACACGTTAGCCTATGACAACCCTTGTGTCAGATTTCCTCGATCATCAAAGATCAAATGAAGGCCAGGACCGTTTTTATGGATGGGAAATCATTCAATTACTTTTCGAGCTCTAGGGCGAGAGATGTCATTCTTTTACTGACTAAAATTCACTCCTATGTTCCTTCTTTGCCATCGTTTCGTTTCTTTCACACAACCCATGGCCCCAGTAGGTGTCGACCCTGCTGGGGCCACATTTCTTTGGGATGCACGTGGAACACTACGCGCCGGTGACGACTTGAGCTCGATGTCGAATACCGGTGTTTTATGACGGACATCCTCAGACCGACTTCGGCATACCTTGCTTAAGCTTTGAGATCGACCCATACGGTTGTAATTATTTTAACCCTGAGTTCATTACTCCTTCTTCACTCGCCGCTTGCCTATACTTCCCGAAAGGACTAGAGTTGTTTAGAATAGAACACCCAAATCTCGCCAGTTATTTTTAAGTCCAAGAGAAGGCGACTATATGACAAAAAAAAACTACATAACCATGAGGCATGACCCAATATTTTTTCTTACATATCTTATAGTACATATCCAATTCTATTTTAGAGTTAAAGGCATCACATTAGTAAAGCAGTTAGCTACGGCAGTGGCCCACACTATTTTAATTTTTCAATCGTTATTACAGAACCCAAATGGGCATACCAGTGCCAGCGAAAAGAGCACAAGACAAACCGTCGCAGAAGTTCAGAAGCATGCCTCGTGGTTACATGAAGCGCACACAAAACGATGACTCCGCCGACAACGAAGTGCCCAACGCCATCAGCAACAACGGCCCTCTCAGCAACGTCGGCCCCATCAGCACCGGCCTCAACCCGAAGGAAGAGTTCAAACCGCGCGGCAGTGAGGTCTCCCGCATGGGCAACTACTTCAACATAGTCATCGCTCCACCACCCATCAAAGCCTTGCAACCCAGGAAACTAATACCAAGTGAAAGCTACAGAAATACCGCCAAACGAATGAACTAAATGATTTGAATAAAGATTTTAAATTTTTTTAGTACTTGGTTTTACTTTCCATTATATTCTTATTGGGGCATCTGACTAGGTATTCTACAGATTTATCTAATTTGCCGTTTACGTCCCACTGTCGAGCAAAAATAAATAATGAAAATTATAGATAAAATCAATGAAAGGATCGTAAGAAAGATCATACACTACATGAGAAATCAAAATGGTTCCGTTGCCTTTAAGTCATACGCAATTTGAAAGACGTTTCATACGATGTTAATGTGTAGGTATTAAGCCAGTAAATTAAAAAAAAAAACTACATAAAAGAAGAGTTTTTGTTTATACTAATTGAGTTGTCCATTTTTTGTTAGCTATCGATAAAGGCATGAAAGCAATCACATCCGTCTGAATTTATTACTTTTTTTGTGAGAGCTAGCTTAATTTCGTCGATTAGTTACGAATCCGCCGTTTAGTGAAACGGAGCGATGCTTTGCAGCCATTTTGGAAACAATACAATGAACTGATATACTTGTTCATAAATAGTTTAACAATATGCGGACATTACTTTTACTTGCGTTGTTGTTATGTAAGTTTTGTTTTTTTTTTTTAATGTGTTGCAATAAATAAGAAACAATATGGATAATGAACACGTTGATGTTACAGATAACATAATAACAATGGCGGCAAGAGGAAACAGCTATGATTATGATGACATAGATGGAAACAAAAGACATTCCCTTATAGACGACAGAAGAAAATGGAGAAAGAAGGCATTATCGAACCCCATGGACGAACACAGGGATTGGGATAGAAGAAGAAATGATTATGATCCTAGAGATCCTAGATATATGGATGAGCCCGAACAGAAGATATTCGGTGGTATAGACAGACCGAGAGATAATAACGTTATGGACGGTCAATCGCCGTATAGGCCACCACCAAGACATTACGAAGAAGATAAAATGAATTTACAGCAAACAATGAAAAGTGCAGAAGTGCCACATCCGTCATCATACATGTAAGTGCTAAAAATATCCAGAATCCTGCATACGATTATATATGATATATATTATGATGATTCAATCTGCTTACATTTATTTACAGTGAAAAAGAACCAGAGAGAGAGAGGAAAACACCCATGGCGATGAACTGTGAAAGACCGCATGAAAGGTACTGTGTACTGATCAAGTATAATGGATCTGTTTTATGAATAGCCTGTATGTCCACCGTTGGTTGCCTTCTCTGGCCAACCAGCCAGACAGTCGTGCTAACTATAGCGTGCAACAAAATAATTCAGGCACGCTAAAATGTATATCAGTGACCCCATTCAGCTTGCACTGTACAGTCAAGTATGAGCCAATTCGTAATAGTCTATAAAATATGTAATTTTATTGTTGTGCAGATATGAGCCTTGCTTCGCGGGCTGTGCGTCCGTGACATGCGACAACCCGCGGGACCGCCTGCGCCCCTGCTACCCGTTCTGCGAGCCGGGCTGCATCTGCACGCACCCCTACGTGCGCGATGACAGGACTCACAAGTGCGTCCTACCCGAGGAATGCACTAAGTACGTCACTTTATGAACCTGAAATTTTAGTCAACTCCTTAAAAATAGGGTAGTTTCCAGGGTCAAAATAACTACATTTTAGTCCGTTTTTTAGGTTATTACAAAATATTGGGCACGTATTTTTTCTTTTTTTCGATTAAACAAAAATAACAAAGATATAGCACATTAAAATTACGTGTGACGTCACCCCGTGCGAAAAAATGCAGCATGGCGTGATGTTCACGTATCTTTCATCTTTGTCATTTTTGGTTTAATTTATACATAAAAAATACGTGTCCCTTATTTTCGAATAATCTAAAAGATGGATTAATTAATTTTTTTACGGCAACTAGCCTATTGTAAATGTTTGAGTATAAAGCTACAAAGATAATGCTCAATTCACCAATTAAAGATGTTATCTGTAATGCAGCAAAGTTATGTATTAAAAACTTTGATAAATCTCTCTAAAACATAATCTTTCTTTTCAGAGGCCTCAAAGGAATACCTGATCTTAGCGACGACATCTAAGTATATCTACTCAATGTGATGATTTCAGAAGCATACCATACACAATGTATTTATTATTTATTTAAATAAATTATATTTTTCACATTCATAAAATTTTATTTCTCAACTGCAAACAGTTCAAAACCAACAAACAATTTTCTAATTTAATTTTTTTTCGATTGAATCAATAGAGTCCTACGATTAAGTAAGATTCAATTCAACCGCATGACTGTAGAACTATAAATTATCACCTTACTTATATGTAAGCATAGGCCCTTTCATTTCTCTTACTAGTTATTTATAAGTATCATCTGGGTTTTTAAAAGGACGACAAAAGTCAAATATGTAGTCAATATTTTGTATGTTTATAAATTGAAACCATCTGGAGGTTCCAAAGGCAATATTGCAATTTATTAGATTAAAAATAAGTACGAAGGTAGCATATCAAATAATTTTATGGACAATCTCAACGTCATTTTTACAGATAAAGCAAAACTGTTTTTTTTTTTTGCAATAAGCCTTCGCTAACCTCCTTTATCTTTTCAATACACCATTGTTTAGTTCACACCAATAAGCCGTCAACGTGTGTAGCCATTGTTAATTTTTTAGATTTTTGTAATTATAATCTAGTTCTGAAAATATGCGGGTGTGTTGTGTAAATTAACTTCAAATTAAATTCTATTTAAAAAGAAATAAAGTAATCCACCACGTTTCATATTTGTTTTTAAATACAACTTTTTTAACTCACGGTGGGTTAAAAACGAGAAGGCAAATGGGACAATTGGGTAAAATTGATTTATCCGTGTTTTATAAACTAGTTTTGACCATATTCACATAAAATGTTGAATGTTTACCAATAAAATTTCCAATGTGTACAGTTTTCATAGCCTCACCAATGGGTTTTACAGTTTTATTGTGTTTTTTGGCGACTGTCCTGGCTCCATGCTTCAATGCGCAAGTATCCAAGGAAGTTGCGTATGGTACGTGATTCATTTATTTTTAAGTTAAATTCCACGACTAACTTTCTGCCTAGGAATAAAGTGGTTTGCGAGTAAGTAATTTCAATAAACCACACTATTCAAGTGTTCTATTTTCGGGCCTGTCCACAATAAGTCACAATTTATTGACGATCTTATATCTTCGATATTGGTTACAGAATGTGGCTCGCATGGAAAGTTCGAGTACTGCATCGATGAGATCCCCGGCTGCGTCGTCGGCTGCCACTGCCACCCAGGATACTACTTCGACACCGACACTAAAATATGTGAACCAAAGTAATCTTAATTTGAACTTTTTATCACGCTCTTCCTCGACAAAATACATATAATGAAAGTCAAGAGACCCTAGTTGCGTCTCTTGACTTTCATTATTATTTATTAGTTTAACTAAAATCTCTACAAATTAAGAATTTAGTGCAAAATAGGCAAATGCCAGGATTTATAACGCAAATGGCGCAGTTACCTCCATACAATTAACACATTCTTTTACATGAGGTTTTTTCATAACCGCGCCTACTGTGTTCGGCGTGTACAATCTCTCTGACAGATTCTACAGCTGGTCCAATAGGGCTTAAAAGTCGTGACTTTCCTATTTTCCGTTTCAATTATTTATTTTTGACAAATTAATTTGTTAAAACAAAATTTTAATTAGAAATAAAACAAATATTTAACTAAATATTTTATGATACAGAAATGCATTCACTTTACAGTGTTAAATTAACGCAACACTTCCGACAACATTACCTCGCAGAGCCTACTCCGACAGCAACCGTGTACCCTACTCCTACTACCACAACTACTGTTGATAACGATAACCAGGAACTAGGAGCAGCCAAAGACACAGATGAGCTCGGTGATTGGCTGTATAACCAATTTTTTAAAACAATAGAGAGTCAAGTTATTAACAACTCGAATAATACAAAACCTAATAGTGAAAAACCACCAACGCGGAGAAGTGGTGGTGGACGAGTTGTCAACAAAACTAAGAAGAAGCGGAAGTCGAGTCGAAGTCACAAGAAAAGGAAACACATGAAAGACCGCGGCCTGAGGAGGAAGCTACTCCGTATTACCGAAGATGACAGCCTATTTGATTCAAGTTCAGATTATGAAAATAGCGCCAGTTCCAGTAGTGAAAGCGATGACAGCAATGATAGCTCTGCCGATATCGAGTCAAGCGATGAAAAAAAAACAACCGACTCCGATACAGACGGCACAGACTGTCCAGATGACAAAGATCATGGTCATAAAAAAGTTATAATTTTTAACAAAAGACCTAAACCGCCTTTACCATCATTTATTTTCTTACCGAGTATGGATACACCATACTATCCGCCAATAGGTTTACCACCACCACCTCTTGTCCCAATGTATCCTATGGTACCAGTACCACCAGTAGCGCCACCATATCCTCCTTTCCCAGGTTTGGAGAGATGTTTTTTATAATATTTTATATAATTAATATCTTAACATACTTATTTTTCTTTTAATATTTTTTTTCTTAACGATGGAGATTTTTTTAGTTGATTAAATTGTACATTCAAGTTTGAAATGTTTGTAGGACCTCCCATATGTAATGACGAAACCAGCAAAGCAACCACTACAACCACTGAAAGCATAACTGATACAACAAAAAAACATGAACCAGAAGATGAAAAAGGTGAAAAAGAAGAAAAAGAAGAAAAAGAGGAAAAAGAGGAAAAAGAAGAAAAAGATGTTCATGATGATGTAAAAGATCCAAACATAGATCCAAACACAGACCCAAACAAAGATCCAAACACAGATCCAAACACAGATCCAAACCCAGATCCAAACACAGATCCACACCCAGATCCAAACACAGATCCAAACACAGATCCAAACCCTCCACCAATCAGACGCAACCGACCTGAAAAAGACCACAAAAGAACGAATCTTAAAAAGATTATAATGCGAGCTAGTAAATCTGGGTAAATATACTTTTTATATATACAAGTACATGTCTCAGTCAAAAATGTTAATTAATCAAAACCCTTTTAAATAGGTTAGAAGTACTTATGACCAGGATAATTTACTCAAAAATCTGTTAGCTAGGTTGTTAGGTTTCTTAGAGACCCTTATACAAATATTTATGTAGATAACGAAATTAATGTGACCGCATCCCATTTCCTCTTGCTCTCGACCATGACCTGGACAGGGCCGCGAGAAATTACCGCTGCTAGTCGCCTTCATGAGGACACGGTGGTACTCAGCCCAAATGGGGCACACCTCCACCGTGTCCTCCGGGCGGTCCTCACAATGATGACAACCGGGCGTTTCTTCCACCTGAATCCGAAACAAGTACCTCTCGAACTTGCTATGTTCGGTGAGAACGCCATGGCGCCTCTCCAGCCACTCCTCGAAAAGGAGACTTGCCATCGCGATTGTGACGTACCCAAAGCACCTATAAATATTATTTTGTCTAATTTGAACAAAAATGGCTGTAGATGCATCGTTCTTCTTTCATACCGAAAATGGCTCGCCTCGAAAAATAATGTTCTCAATTATTTTTTTTATTTTATTGATGTTAGTAAAATATGTACTAATTTATCAAAGGTTTTATTGGATAATAATATTTTACTTTTTTTTTACGTGACAGAATGGACGTAACACGCCTCCATAACTTTTTTAGTACTAATCAATTGAAAAAAAGAACGTCCTATATATTTTCTAGCAAATCCTATAATATGTATGTATCTACATTAATATAATATCTTATATATTACACACTACTATTTTATATTTCAGGAAACAAAATAAACTCAAAAATGGCCAACACAACAAGTTGGTAAGCGGTTTTTTTAAATAATTATTATAGTAACAGCTGAACTGAATGTATCTTAATTAATAATTATCAAGAAGTTTTAACCAAACGTGTGCCAGCCAGACTGATGAATGTTAGAGAAACGTTAATTTGATCAAATACTTACTAAATCGAAAATTCATTCTATTCCTGTAAGTATCTACTTACAAACGTTCAAATTCAAGTCGCAATCTCATGTCAGTGACCGTCACAAACTTATCACAATGTTAAGAAACTATGAATATTAAAAATACAGAATCTGCCCTCATAGATGAAAGCTACTATAAAAGTGTGGAGAAGGGTACATTATTGTAATATTTCAATAAAACACTAACTTTATTGCAGATGCAAAAGTTACGGGAAAAACTGAAAGGAAAAAGAAGAAATAGCAAAACACCAGCTCCTACCAAAAAACCAGAGGAAATTCAAGATATAGATCTACAGAATATAGAAGACGTTTCTGATGTCACGGAAGATTACACGCCTCACAAACAATCACACATTGATAACCATGTCCCTAAATTAGAGGATGTTGATTTCAAGTATTTATCTGAATTAATTCATAGAGTCAATCAAAGTAAAAATAGAAACAGGCACCCCTTACCTTTTAATCTAAATGACGATTTAAAAGAACTACAAAAACTGCAATCATCTCAGCCAGCACGCAGAGCTTTCGATTCTTACAAACCAGTGCAGCAAGCACCTAGGCAAGGTAATGACGAGACGTACTATTCTAACTTAGGAAGACAAATTGCTGCTATGATACGCAACGCAGATTCTACAGTTGATCATCAATTTACAAAAGAATCAGGACACCCAGACCCACAACTTCCCGTTCATTATTTTCTTACCGAAAACGGTCATGGTCCTAAATCGTTTTGGGAAAGATCAGTTCGATCTCCAATTCCACAGAAAGGATCTGTATTTGAGTACCTGGACGCGTCACGAACTCTGAAGCATAGTAATGAAAAACATCTTGTTAACCTCGAAAATGAAGTTAAAATATTTGCCAGTACACCACCTCCCTTACGTTTACAAGATCTTGAGAATATTTTAAATACAATACAAAAGGCTCATGCGCAAATTCAATTCAGACAACCTACTACGAGCACAAAACAATCAAATGAAAGTCTGAATGTAAATTTATTACCAAAGCACGTAAGAAATACATACAATAAATTATTTTTTGATGCTCCCGAAAAGATAGAGTATATAACCGAACATTATGAGACCCCATCTCCAGTAATTACACCTTTATACGCAGAATTACACCCAGCAGTCACAGCAAATACAAGCGTCTTTCACGAACCGGAAATAAAATATAACGTGCCTTACAGTGATTATTGGATGTTTAATCCGGTACCAACTCAAACGAAAACTCAACCAAGATCATTATTTGGCCAATCCAGTAAACCAATATTGAGTGACAGTCCAATATATTACACAAACCCTGTGCAACCACCTTTCCTAGATATTGGGCCTACGCACAACGAAACAAAGAAATTGCGTGTAGAACATTTACAATATCAGAGGAGCAACCCTCTAACAACACAGACCTCTTCAAGGACTCAGAAACCAAAAGTAGTCAAATACAAAAGTTTAAATTATTTCTCTGGAAACAAACATTTCATGTTTGAAGCGGCTTCTTATCCGTTCCTTGCACCTTTCAAAACGCAGGTCAGCAAAAGAATCTTTAACAGTAAGCCTTCATATTTTCACCAGCAATCACACAGGTTTGAATATTTCGATTGATAATAAATAAAAATGTCATGTACTTAATTACTGTTTATATATTTATTTACTTAATGTTAAATATTAAACGGATCAATATTTTGAAACTGATTTTGCATTTCGTAATCCTTCGTATGTTTACGATATACAATCCCGAGCGGGCACGCGCGCGCGGCTTGCCAAGCTCTATCCCGCTGCAGTGCAGTGAATTCCTCTAAACCATGAGCTCACAAAAGGCTCGCATCATAGCGGGCGAACCAGTATGAGATGGTATCCAACGCTCTTTGGGTTTGTTTATCAGTTCCGGTAAATCGATTCAGAAGCGCAGTGTATTTGCGGCAACCTGTTCCATACAAAGTAGCACTACTTGGGAATAAATGGTAATCCCGTTGTACTCTTCACAGACAATTTAATTCTCATTTCATAACGTGGAACGTGTGCTCCGGCTGCTCGCTGCGGCTCCGAGCCTGTTTATGTAGCATCAGTGTGCGAAGTGAAGCGCAAGTGCAGGCCCTCGCCTCCGCGCGCCGCCCGTTGAGGCTCGATAACATCCTTGTTGCTATCAACTGAGTGCACGTTGCAAACTCAAACGAAACAATCATGGTATCTACCAGTGTAAACATTAAAATTGCTTTCTCTACTTTTCTGCGCCATCATTTTAACCTTCTTTTTTTTGTTATCGGGTTTGTAAAGGCACCTGGACGTTTAATGAAAAAACAAAGATGTGTGGAATTTTACCTCATTAAAACCATCCTAGAAACACATAGTCCTGATATAATCATGGACTATGTGTGGCTGTGTAGGCTGGTATGGTGTCTACCACACCTCACGGTTCGTAGCGCCAATTTGACAGTTGAGCGTGCTTTTAGATTACCTACTACGGATCTTAGAACTAAACCAAGATCCGACCTCAGCTACCATGAGGTGTCTAAGGTCATCGAGCAATTTCACACAATGCCAGATGTTCTGTCTATTACTAGGATGTTTGCCCTGTTATCACCGTCTTATTGTGAACTGATATTTTCTAATGAATATGCTATGTCGGATTTACCTATACCTACTAGCATACGATCAATTATATGAATACTTATTTAAATCGTAGTTAGATTGGAAGGCTTCTATTCTTATTCTGCAAGTAACTCGTCTGACAATTGTGTCTGCTTTATTTGATTTCTTCAAACAGTGCCAGCGGACGAACGTGTGGAGTGTTTGAGAATCCTCTTTACATTTCACGATTGGAAAATAGTGGTCTTGAAGAAACAAATGATCTTTTATTACCACTAACACATCTATCTATACACAAGATTAGTTTTAGTTTATCTGAACCTCGAAACATCTGTCCAGTATTTTTATATAAAGAATCTATGTACAAAATTTATTAACTGTATCATGACTTTTACTTAGTGTCTTTGTTGTCAAACTGTGGATTTCCCATCTGATTATAATTTAGATGTCTCAAGGCTAGAGTGCATAGGGTTGTCCGAAAGGGAGCTCGTGCCCCGGTATGAAGGCTAGAAGGAACGGGGTGGGGTTTTTAGTCAGTAAGAGTCTGACACTATCTCCTGCTCCACCCAAGAGCAGGTTTTGTCATACGATGATTTTCCCCATCGCAAAAAAAAAGGCTAGAGTGCATAGGCTCTTAAAAAACCAGTGCGCCTGACCATCATCAATTGCACCACTGCTTATCATCACGTGGGATTGCAATCAAGCACTAAATTATTTCAATTAAAAAAACATCTAGTTAAATAAAAAATGTTGATCCGTACCTCGTAGAAACTTGGACAGTGTTTTCTTTAGTAAAGGATAAATTAAATTTATTTAAAAAACACTTCTACAGGTACATTTTTACGTCAATTTAAACTAGATGACGCCGGTGTATCCTAGCTGACTACCCTGAGAGGAAACACCGAAAAATCCCCGAGTATTGATGTTCAAACAGTGACACTCGTTTGTTGTAAAACTATCGGCGGTGGCATCCTACGCCAATTTCCATTCGCGTCATTCCGTTTGCGAGACGATGGAGCACACGCCTCCAGTCGTGACCATCACACACAATAACATTGTCTGAACACCACACTGCGAACCTAACTTGTAGTACGTGCACTGTTGAACTAACTGAACGCGACACTTAAATTATACTAATTTAATAATAATATGCCACAACTATCACAAAACGCCGTCTAGTCCCAAGCCAAGCAGAGCTTGTGTTATGGGTACTAGACAACTGATAAACATACGTATACATTTCTAAATACATACATAATATAGATAAATTACACCCAGACACAGAACAAATGATCATGCTCATTACATAAACATTTGTCCTAGGTGGAAATCGAACCCACGACCTTCGGCATAGCCGTCAGTCCAGTCCATTTTGTAGAAAAGATAGCCCGGCTACATGTATCGAAGTATCACTTTCATGCTTGGCATCTTGGAATCGTAGGGGATGGTAGTGGGCATTGACCTTTCTCTCACACGACTAGCTTTTGACAGTGGTTCGGTAATAAAATATATAGTGAATTTACAAACACTTATAGAAAATGTGCCCATAGCCTTTAGTGATATTGCAACTACATAATAGTGAAAGAATTTTCGGAATTTTTTTCGGAATCGGTTCAGTTGTTCAGAGATTACCTCCTATATATAAACTTACTTTTACCTGTTAATGATCTAATATATCAAATTCTTGTGTCACAGGCACAGTACTGGTATTTGCTATCGAACTCCTCCGAAATAGTTTGATCGGGTTTAAAGTTTTTTTTTTTTTTATTATAATTGGTCGAAAGCTATTTTTTACCCTCCCACCCTCACACTTCATTTATTTCTTTGATATACCTAATTCACATGGCAGAACATCGTTTGCTGAGTCAGCTAACATTAGTACAGTCTTTAGACACAGCGTGCACTGGTAACTTTTGTCACGGTGATAATAACTTATCTACCCATTTTTTGTAACTGTCACGTCTTCAAGTGCGCGCACTACATGTTGGGTTCATAAACACGGTGACTTTTTTGTCAAAAGTCACAGTGACAAAGTCACCAGTGCGCGCTATGGTTTAGATTTTAGTCTGGGAGGACACTGTCCAAACAGTAAGAACGATATGAGCAAGCAAATTACGCCATACCAGATACCAACTCACCCACCAAAAACAGTGCAATAAAACTAAAAATACAATCCAAATCGCAGAAATAGAAATGTGTGAGACCACATTTCTACCTTGTTTAAATACGAGGAAAAGAACCAAAAGGGTAACCAAACAAGCTGAACAAAGTCAACGTGTCCAAAAATGTAGTTCATACGACAATCTGGGCTGAGTTAGCGCGCCGGCGAGCCGCTCGCTGAATACTAAGCGACACAGTTTGCCGCCTTCTGCCTTTTCCTCATAATGCTCCAAATATTTCAGTATCTGGCCGTAACAAACATTGTATGGTTAGTTTAGTCCGCCGACGCCGGGTCAAGTGGCCAAAACCCGAAAACCTAACGTTACGTGTGTGTTGTAAATAAGAATGGAATATTGCCTCAACACTTGTACTTCTTTATGACTTAGGTACGTTACTTATAAAGTAATGAGCTTTCTTCTTTTATTTCTATAATTTAGACGATATTACAATATTGTTATTATTATGAGCCCGTTGTGTCCCACTGCAGGGCAAAGGCCTCCCCTCCGTTATCCCACTCTTTTCTGTCCCTAGACATTTCTGGCCAATCTCGGTAGGAGTCCAAATCGTCACCCCATCTCCTTCTAGGCCTACCGCGTCGCCGGCTCCTGCTGTTCGGAATCCAATCAGTAGTTGCTATCGCCCAATATTATTGCGAAATGCGGCAGATCTGTGCTGAACTGGGAGCAAAAGAAAAATATAGAATGTATCAGCTACTTGTCATCCCGCGCAGGTCGTAAAAGTCGACTAAGTGAAACGTTTACTAAAAACATTTAGTAAACCCGTGTGATCCCGGCCTTAGAATGGGTCCCACAGTATTACAATATTACGTTTAAATAAATTACACGTCTTACTTAATTAGTTTCAGAATAGGTACTTAGTAGGTTCTCAGAAGTCAGAACCTACTCGTACTTAAGAAAAGTAGCTAAACTTTTCTGAAGTTTCAAGTTAGTAAAATACTTGTATAGATATAAGTCCGCCGTATAAGTGGCATAGTATTTTTTTCATTTTCTTCTCAATAAACCCTCAACATATCCTATTCATATTTTATACTGTGCCCATATCATGGGGTTGCGTTTGTAGCGACATCTATGACGCCACATAAGAACTACGAAGAAAACACGAAATCCTGCATCGCGCAATCAGAGTTCTCCGCGCGATTTGAACATATACGACAGCCCGACATCAACTATCGGGCAGTCGCCCACCAGACTATAACACCCGGTCTGGACGGAGGATCCTCCCTTTTCAAAGGAGGTTTGCGGGACTTTACTCTCTGTCCCGCCTACCTCCAAACTGGTGACCCTCGACAAAGAACGTCAGCGCAGCCTTCGTGCAGCTACTACTTCGTGACGTCATCATCATTTCCTCAAGCTTTCAAGCAACGAGCCATACAGCCAGCACCCACGGCTAAGGGTATCCTGACCACTAGTATGCCTACCCGGTCATACCTGGTCACCACCTCAACCGCATCAGCGACCTTGGCACACCGCACCTTCGGCCAGTCATATGAAGAGCCATGAAGAACCTCTCCTGGTCGACGCCAGCAATCAAGCCCTACGTCGCACAAGCACCGCTCCGACTCACTGGAGCCAGCAGCACTACTCCGACTCACTGGAGACTGCAGCATCGTCCCGACTCACTGGGACAGCACCACCCCGACTCACTGGGGCATCATCCCGACTCACTGGGACAGCACCACCCCGACCCACTGGGGCATCATCCCGACTCACTGGGACATCATCACCCCGACTCACTGGGGCATTATCCCGACTCACTGGGATAGCAACACCCCGACTCACTGGGGCATCACCGCAGACAGTTCCGACTCACCGAGAACAATGCGGCATCGGTTCCGATTCACTGGAACCAACCTACCGCTGGCCTGGCACACATCAAGAAGCATCAAGAACCATCGATCTCCGATCTCCGGAGGGGAGTGATGTAGCGACATCTATGACGCCACATAAGAACTACGAAGAAAACACGAAATCCTGCATCGCGCAATCAGAGTTCTCCGCGCGATTTGAACATATACGACAGCCCGACATCAACTATCGGGCAGTCGCCCACCAGACTATAACACCCGGTCTGGACGGAGGATCCTCCCTTTTCAACGGAGGTATGTGGGACTTTACTCTCTGTTCCGCCTACCTCCAAACGTTAAAAAAAAATATTATCGCGCCAACTTCAGGATTCCGCCATATTGGATTTAGTATGATTTCACTTAGCTAAGCAAGCATCCACATTCCTCCGTTTAGGTAGGTAGAAGAGACACTGGATAACACATGGGCTACCTATAATTCCACTGCTGAGCACGGGTCTCTGCCCGCGCAATATAAACTGTAGTCCACGCGGGCGAAGTCCACGCGGGCGAAGCCGCGGGCGGAAAGCTAGTAATCTATAAAATCTACTTATTAATTAAACTATTGCACAAGAAGTGACGGCGTCGTGTTCCGCTGCGAGATCGGGATTTTTTTCACGAAATATCCGATACACAACTCCTTTCGGCCAAAACTCATGCACAAATACATGGAATATATTTTTCTCACATACTTTAGATGACCTAGGCTGTGACCTTCATCTAAATCACATGGATTTAGATGAAGGTCACATCACATCACGTATAAACAGGTAAAGTTCCAAATAAGGAAACAGAAAATAGATTGTAATTAGTTACCGGCCGATGGGACGAGTTGGGATACGTGGGACGAATGGCTGCCAGGGAACACATTAAACTCTGATGGGCAAAACATTGCGCCTGTCTGTTATCCCTCTCCGGACGAACGGGGTCACACGCCGCAACGACAAACCATTTTATTTTATTAGAAAAAGCCTTTCAAACTTTACTGACTCATTGATTCAATGTATTACGAAAACAGATAAATCTTTATTGGACATCTGAGCCACCAGTACTTTTACTGAGAAACAAATGCCTTCCATATACCATTTCAAAGATTCATAACCAGCCAGTACTACTTGCTAATAGGATCAAATCAGATATTTATAACGATCAGTCAGTTTCCCATGAAATTTACTCGTCTAGAACTAACCCTTCTTTAATTTTTTATTCACTTCACATCAGTTTGAGGAGCTTGTTGCCTGCTCCAAACGTAAACTGATAATTAGTACCTTGCAAGATAAAGTTAGTAAGCAAAAAGTGAAAGCAATTGGCTATGGTAGTCACGGACCTTCTTTCTTTGTAACGACATGCGTTCGGGAAAAAAAGAAATCGTAGTCTTTGGTAAGGTTAATGCATCAGCTGCTGCCACTCCCACGCATAGCGAAATAACTGACTGTGGGAAAAGGTTGCCTACAGCTGAACCCACAACGTTACAACACACATTTAGGAACAAACTACTTCGAGCTAAACTAATGGATTCCAACCAAACGTATCCTCTAACAAAAGTTTAGGTACAGAACATAACGCAATAGCTACGGTATTTGGGCATCCTAGGTACTCATTTTAATGAATGGATCTATTTTATTCGATCCCTCTTTTTACCTACGGTCCCTGCCCAACCCTACAAAACGAGCTTATCCGTAAGTGATGTGACCCCACAGGATTGATTAATTGAAATGAAAGATTCAAGCGTGTCTATTTAATTGTGTACCGCACCGAGACGGGCAAATTGTCCCGATATACTGGTTAAATGATTTGAAACTATAGAAGTTTTAACTAGGTGCTTATGTATGTAATTTTCTTCTTTAACAATACTGTAACAAAGCTATCAAGATTCCCTCTAGGTACACATTGAATCCGTCTATCGAAGCCAGTTCTGCCAACGTCCTTCGGAATACGAACAAGCACTGTACTTTGCGATATTGAGGTTCGCTTACAAATAGGGTCGAAATTTATTCCGCGCCGTATCGGGCCATGCATGTATTTCCAATTTTCATATTTCCCACGGTGGGCCGGGCCCCGATATCTAGTAAATCTCCTACAGATATTTTTATGAAACCGAATTGATTTACAGCTTTCGGTACAGCGAATATAACAGTTTCATGCAATATTCAAGTATTTCATGCGAAATTATCGAAATAGGGATACGGAGCGAGTAATCGGTTCGCTTTATGTTATCGTAGCTTGAAATAAAATTACCACAACAAACAGACCTTTATTCTTGTTACCTTTGTTTTAAAGGTCTTGTATTTAAACATTTGTGTAAAAAATCCTTAGTCAGGCTTCCTTTAGAAAGATAACAGTGAAATATCTGGATTCCCTTTCCTTAGATAACACTACAATTCGCCAAATCACTACACGCCCCTAAACGACGTCTGTTGAGATAAAAAGGTTATTTAGAAAGCCCTTTCCTCCAGCAGGTAGCGATAACACCTTAAACAATTGCGGAAGAAGAAAAAAGTGGAGTTTATGTGCGGCAAAGTACATCGCTGAGCGTTCGCTTAGTCAGGTCGTGCAGGTAAGTGGTCTCCGGTGGAGCGGCTCGGCGCGCGCGGGGCCCGCGCAGGTACTGCCGCCGGTATTTCCCTGAGGCGTGTTTACGACGCACCGCGCACGGCCCAATCTTCACCTCCAAACATCATTGCCAGCAAAATGTCGAGCGAATTATACACAACAATAACAAACGGAAAGAAAACCTCTGCAGGAAAAGTTTTAAGCCCAAAGAAAATGGCACAAAGTTGAGACAATAGGCTCCAAGGTACTTTGATGAAGTAATTCAGAGGGCGCTGTTTGTTCTGTGAGCAGGAATTGTCTCAATGTATTTAAAGGGAAACTTGACGGCAAAGTACTTACCATTCATAACCGACCATTTTCCTCAAAAAGTTAAAAAGTAGATTTTTAAGTGAATATTTACTTTTTGGTTCTGAACTAAACATTTTATACCATGCTCTTAAGGTGAACCTATTTTAATTTCGCTACCACTTTTGATTTATAAACGTAACTTACAAATAATTTATAAACAAAAGGAAATAAGTTGATATTTTACGAAAAGTTTAAAACAAAACTTATATAAAACAATAAATTAGTGGGACTAAAAATAGAAAACATCCATAATTTGCATGTAGGCACTCGTTGTGAAGTTTGGAGAGGCTCTCCGTCCGAGCCCGACACCCGACAGACCTCAGACTCTCTCGACCTCAACCGATTTCGCGCTCGGACCAAATCCTCCAACAAATTAGGATTAGAAGAGGGTCTCTGTGTTTTTAGGGCAAAACAGTAAATGTAATTCCAATTGAAAACTCAATTTCCCTTCGTATTCAGGTAGGACGAATTTTATTTCACTCCGAATGTGAACCTTTTAGATCTTATAATTTCATGATGATGTAATACTATCCTTTTCATTAAATACATTCATGTATCGGAATATAAAGCGATGATAAATCTATTACTACTAGGTACTTATTTTTCGCTGTTAGGCTCGATATAATAGGCTCACGCTTGACAACTATCTCACCTGTTAGTAAGCGACGATTAGGACCTTGATCATGACGTTTAAAGTAAGAGACAGAGCTAACCAGGTTGTCTAGCGCCATCTATTACCCACACGTAAACAAGATTAAAACAATCTTACTTTGAATGTCATAGTAACCCCGATGGTCGACGATGGAGAAAAGAAAGAAAGAAAAAACGTTTATTCGTGGCTCACACAATCATGGAGCACCCTTGCCTAGAAGTAACCTATTCCCTCTTGACTTATAGATTAATGAAACACAGACTCCGGCAGAGAAATTCACTTCTTTGCTGTACGCATAATGAATATGAGTACTGTAGCTCGGTTAAGTTGGTCAACTTAGCAATAAAACCATCTCAGGAATTGATAACTTCTAACCGTAGCTCTCTCGTAGAGCAGTAATAGCACAATGGTAACGGCCTCGACTAACGAGTTGTAAGTCGCGGGTTCCTGCCCGCATTACTTTGTGTAATTTATTTCATCACCACTGCAATCCAAAAGCTGAACGAAAACATCTTCAGGAAACCGGCATGTCCTTGAACCGAAAATTCGAAGACATGTGGCATCCAACCCGCACTGGGCCCGCGTGGTGGATTACAGTCAGTCCATTACCTCACCTAGAGAAGAGGCCTGAATCCCAACCGTGGGAACATTAGAAGGCTGAATATGCTACTATGTTATGCTACGCGTAACTGTTATAATTCAGGATGATTATGTATAGCGGCTTTCATGATAATAGATGATTTATGCGTATAAATAATTCATATAAGTACCAAATAAGCAATGTATCGTACCTCCGAGATATCAACCCCATGCTTACGAGGTACGCCCGAGCTTCTAACCGCGCGGTACGCGTATGGTATCGTGAATCTCTTACGTAGGTACCTAGATCACCGTAAGTGTTATAGTATTCTGGTTTGGTTTGGATATTGACGGTTTTCGTGACATTGGCAACGAAAACATTTTTTTTTTATTGTTGATAGGTTCGCGCTTGACCGCTATCTTCCTTTATATTATACGTGTCCATAGATAATTCCTTGTCGTTATTTGTTACAGTGGCAGGTAGTCCCGTCCCATACAGTAATCTTGTCGGTCCAAAGTTGCGGTAAAGTAGCGGGCGGAAGAGCTGGCAAAGGCTAGTTTTGTAAAAATATTGTTTTGTTTGATTCACTCAATCCCATTTTACATTAATATATCGTAGTATAGATTTGATCTGGCCACTTTAGAAGTATATATGTGTAATTTCTTGGAAGATAAGGTACTCCTTTTCAAAAATGTTCCGGACTACAAAAAGTCGGTAGTACTCTATAGTCCCACAAATTCGATAATCCTACATCATCTTGCAAAACGTTTGTCAGATTAGCGCGGGATAACTTCCTCAGGTGGATCACGCCTGAGCTGCGGATTATTTGAAGGAGTCACCACAGCCTTCACAATAAAAGGCGACTGAAGGATCACTGTGAGTTTTAGTCAGTAAAAGTCTGACACTCCCGTCCGCTCCACCCAGAGCGGGAAAAGTTATTTGATGATATCTGGCGTAAAAAAAAGATGAATCACGTCTGGGCACTTTTGCATCAAAAATGGATGACAACATCGAAAAAATCAGTACTCCGATACAATCAGAACGTATTCGTGCGATTACTGAGACTGTACGAATTGATAGAGAATCCGTACGGAAACATAACAATTTTGACATGCAAAAAATGTTTCCAAAAATGGTGGCGAAAATACTCACGTTTGAACAACAAGAAGCTCGCAATGTCGCGATGTTTGTACAGTTTTAATGCCAATTCAAATTACCCAAACTTGCTAGCGGATTCTAACTGTTTTCTAAAGTTAAATCTGTATTCAAAGGAGCAATTTGAGTCCGTTGAAGCTGAGAAATAGTAAACGGTACGCGTCCTGAAGGAACTGACAGAAGAAGGCTTCCAGCACTGTTTCAAACAATAGATGATTCGCGTGGTTCGCTGTAGAGATAGTGGAGGGAGTATGAATATAATATAATAATAATAATATAATTCACAACTATCACACAACGCCGTCTAGTCCCAAGCTAAGCAGAGTTTGTGTTTTGAGTACTAGACAACTGATAAACAAACTTATATATTTCTAAATACATACATATTATAGACTAGCTTCTGCCAGCGACTTCGTACGCGGATCCTGTTGCTTATGCCAGCGACAACGGGGTCGTCAAAATCAAAGATCTGAATCGTCTGATGTCGAATTCTAAGAGCCCGGGGACTGAAAAACAACGTGATGCGCGAGACGATTCGAGACGTTCCAGATCTCTCCCTTCCACTTACGCGCGTGACAGTGTGCACACACCTTAGACATGGTGCCAATATCTCCGTGTTCGATGTAATTAATAAATGGGTTATAGGAAAACGCGCTCCTTTCTTTATTCCCAAAAAGTGTTCCCATAGCATGATCTAAGTCGACGCCAACGCGATTTACGAAACGTTTAGATAACGGAAACTACATATTATTTACCCAAATATTATAGTATCTTAGCCATGTGCAGCGCCCCTTAGTGAACTCCACAGCGGGTGACGTAACCTACGACCAACTTATTATTTGCGGTTGGTACAGTAATCAGGTCTAGGGATCGAACCGCAAAATTAAGTTTGTTTTTATTGTGTATACTTTTCCGTTATAAAAAGTACCCAGTGTGGTGCCTAGGATATTAAAGAATAATTATACCAAGTTTCATCGTAATCGGACCAGTAGTTTTTGCGTGATGCCTGAACAAACAGACAGACAAAAAATCTTTAATCACATTTTTGGCATCAGTGTCGGTCTAGTAGCACCCCCTGCCGTTTATTTTTTTATATTTTCAATGTACAGAATTTTCACTTCTACAGATTTATTATACTCGTAAGTATAAGTACCTAAACTACGTCTAATAGAATGAAATAACCTATTTGATACCTAGGTACTTACCTTTTTAAAACTACAGCTAAATCAATTTTAAAGAAAGTTTAATTTATAATTAAGCTAAGAAAAATTTAAACACTACCAAAATACCTTTTTTATAAAATAATAACCAAAGAACTCTAAAAATAAATTATTAAACGTAAGAGTAGACTAAAAGTCGCACTGATAAGCACGGTTTGTTAAAATCAATTATTGTCTGTCAATAAGGTCGAACACTCTGAACGTCTATTCGCATCAACATACAGCCAAATATTGCCGCCGCGAGCCGCGTCGAGCGCGGCGACCGTTACACAAAAATAACCCTTATAGCATGATTCAATATTCACGCGCGATGGCTTATTAGCGTATTTCATGTATAACTTTGGTGTTTCTATACCGATTTCTATGATTTTTTTTATTGAATAGATAATAATATAAACTTTTTTTAATTAGGGATGAGTGAGAGTATTATAAACGTAAGAGTAGACAAAAATAAACAGAAAGCCGAACTGCTAAGCTATCGGGAGTTACACGTGTTATTGTGAGTCAACCATAAAAGATAGACATATGCTGTCGTGGGATATTTGTTATATAATTTTAAGGAGAACATTTCCGTCATACATGATTTCTCTGTAGCTTTAACCATTAAGGCTGCAAACGCGACGGAAGCTTAAAAAATGGAGTAATTTCTCCCGTTTCCCCAACATTTCCCTTCACTGCTCTGCTCCTATTGATTGTAGCGAGATGAAAAGTATACTATAACCTGCCCAGGAGTATGAAGAATGATTGTACCAAGTTTCGTTAAAATCCATCGAGTAGTTTTTGTTTCTATAAAGAACATACAGACAGACAGACAGACAGACAGACAGACAAAAATTTTACTGTTTGCATTTTTGGCATCAGTATCGATCACTAATCACCCCCTGATAGTTATTTTGGAAATATATTTCATGTACAGAATTGACCTCTCTACAGATTTATTATAAGTATAGATAGATATAGATAGAAGATAAATTACACCCAGACACAGAACAAATGATTATAGATTTGTCCTGGGTGGGAATCGAACCCACGACCTCCGGCATGGCATTCAGGTCACTATCCACTAGACCAAGAGGCCAGTAAAAAATTATGCAATCTCGGTAATAATATGTAAAACTTTAGGAATTCAAAATAAAATGTTTTAGTATCCCTAGAAAGGAGGCCTGAGTCCCAGCAGTGGGAACATTATATGCAACGCTATGCTACACTACCATTATACCATTTTCGCACAAAGCCGTATTCCGTCAGAAAAAAAGCTTACCTTTGGATTTCCACGAGAAATATTTATCATCGGAGAAATAAAATAAAACAACTCGGGGAAACAAAAGAACAACGACGTCTCGTCTCTAGAGGATGACAACACAAATAAACAAAACACAGTCAATCAAGCAAATCTTTATGTACAACTCCGTAACTGAATCACTCGGGGTTTATTTTTCTGAAGAGACAACGTACGTGGTGTATTTTATAAAATACAAATTAAGTTGTTAATAACGAAAGCGTAATTTCACCTTTAGCCCTTCTCGGCGAACTGAGCCTCTCGACGGAAATGTTCTAAAGTCTTTGTTGATTTATGTGCAAACTTGGCTTACGTGCTCATTTGGTACATGTATTATGGTATTAAAGAAATGTTATTTACGAAAATGGTGCGCAGTAAATAACGACGAAGGTTGTCGAAATGAAGGATGAACAAAAGACCCTTTGATTAACTATAAAAATGTTGAACCATCGCTCAAATCTCACTTATTATTATTTAAATCGAATTTAAACACAACCATCACGTTTTCTCTCAAAGTTTGTCTCAATCCATGTAAAGCGTAAGCTAATTCGAGTGCACAAACCGCCTGAGAGCATCGAACTCGATTTTCTCGAACGAATGCTAGCTAGAGAATACGAAGAGACAGATAAAACGTGGAATCGGAAAAACTGCTTATTTTATTACCACGTCGAACTGAAAGGCGGATGGGATAGGCCTCGGGCCGGATTGGGCCAACCTCAATTAGGGACTGAACATATCCATCTAGCCACGCATTCTAATCAATAGCTGGCCCAACTTATATCTCGTTGAAGTTATCTACTTATTTGTGGGGATATATTTTTATGAAATTGTGAGGAAAATTTGTGTAATTTTCGAGCTACGTGAAATGATTTACAGAGGTCTTTTTATAGAAATTACTATAAGTTTAACACATTGGCGGACTATAGTTTCGCTATCCCACAAATGCGATCGTTTTACACACATGCTATGGGCCGCAGTGACGTAATAATTTTGTAAACGAGGCGATAATGCTGCAAAACAGAACCCTAAGAAGAAATTGAGAGTTCTTCTAGACGTAAAGAGAATGCTGATTACACGCCGTACTATGTTTTAAAATACAAAAACGTTACTGTTTCGTAATAGTTTTTTTTTTATTTCAGCTTTACTAAATACAGTACCCCGACTCGGACAGGTTAAGTTAAAAGAGTATGACGGGCCCACCAATTTTATCGTGGTTACTTTTATTGACCACCTAGACGAACATATTCTAGAGCACAATTAGTATTTTTGGTGGAACAAAGGCTTAATCTATTGTAGAAAAAAAGAATAAATTGAGAAACAGATAAATAAAACCCATTGTTATATCCGCGCTTGTAATAAACGATTATTAGTTAAGATAAGGAGGATCTATTTTAATAATGTATGTAACATTTTAATAAGCTTAAATCATTGTGTAAAGGGTGCTATGATTTTTTTTTTTTTTTTGTCGACGGGGAAAATCATCTTTGACGAAACCCGCTCTTGGGTGGAGCGGGAGACAGTGTCAGACTCTTACTGACTAAAAACCCCGCGCCGTTCCTTCTAGCCTTCATACCGGGGCACGAGCTCCCTTTCGGACAACCCTGTCCCCAGTAGGCTTCGACCCAGCTGGGCCCCTCCTGCTGCTGACAACTCCTTGAGGCGCGCGGGAACAGTGCGCGCCGTCGACGTCTTGGACTCGGTCCATTACCGGACGATCGGACAGCGAGCTACCCATGGCTCGCCGTCCGCGAGCCCGCGTCTACGGTGGCCGGAAATCGGGATCGGAATCGGCGGCGAGGGCGCCGTTGCCTGATGCGGTCGGCCTCCTCCTTTGCAAGCATTACTGCTTCGCAGAAGGAGGCGACCGCCTGCCATTCCTCCTCGCTCCGGACCATGGCCTCGACCAGGGCCCGGCGCGAGAGGTCTCCGCCGCCGATCGCCCCCACGAGGGCACGGCGATGCTCCGCCCAGGCAGGGCACACCTCGACGGTGTGCTCCACCGTGTCCTCCGGGCGTTGCGCACAGTGGCGACACCCGGGCGTCTCTTCCGCTTGAATCCGATGCAGGAACCTCCCGAACTTGCCATGTCCGGTGAGGACCTGCGTCATGCGGAAGGTAAGGACGCCGTGAGGTCTTTCCAGCCACGCCTCAAAGAGGGGACTTACCGCCATAATCGTAGCGTGCCCAGCACTGGGTTGCGATAGCCGTTGACGCCATTTCACCATGAGATCCCGCCGGAGCTCTGTCCGCCATGCCTTGACATGTTGCGGCAGTGGACTTTCACCCCGGCGTTGCATCTCCACGCGCATGTCGTGCATGTGTGCAAGGACTGTTGCCTCCAGATCCCACGGAAGGGTGCTATGCTCACTGCTTAATTTTAATTCTGCCACTATACGTGACGACTTGTCATTGGCTTGCTGTCGTCTATGTTTGTTTTTATTTTTAATTTGTTTAAGCTGTAAGTCCTCCATGCTGTAATAAATAAGTAAACAGATAAATAATGAAATTGAAAACACACCCACGGTTGGTAAAAACCCAACAGTTGTGTTTACCCATGGTAATACACCGACGTTTTTAAACCTTCTCAGTAATCGTATTACAATTTTTCAGATGTAGAGATAAACATGTCACAATTTACGTGTATAAATTATGCAGTAACCAAGTTGAAACAATATCGAGTATCAAAGTGAGCGGTTCCCGCAAGTTAATTAAATGCACCTCGTCCGATGTTTTCGCTGAGCACCTGTTGTTGTTACGTAATATTTGTAAGTTAATAAGTCACCCGTTGCACCCCGCGTAACTTGCCACCAGACCACCACGACATAACTTACAAGAAGTGCTCTTTAATCCTAAACCTAGAACTACATTAGACCGACGCACACGTGGACCACGCCTAATTTCTACGTAGAACGACGTCGCGTGGCGTGGATCTAGTGTAGCTCTACAAGTCTAGTTGCCATATAAAATGTATGGAGACCGACGCGCCCAGATCGTACATTACCTTTATTATTAAACATTATAAATCAAAATCCCCCACCGCGTCTGTATCTGTTCGAAATAAACTCTATGGCTACTGAAGAGATTTTCATGTGTTTTTCACCGCATTAATGTAGAGAATAGCCGAAAATTTTAAACATTTAAACCCGTGCAAAGCTGGGACGAGTCGAAAGCTAAGGATAATAATATTCTTAAATATTTAGATACAAGGCAATGTGGACAGAAGTTTTAAAGAAAATACTTCTAGTAATCGTAAAGAAAAAATAAAAGAAATAATACAATTTTTATTACCACTTATATCTTCGCCAGGTACTTACTACACCACAGATAAGCAAGCAATTTAGATATTTTCTTAAGTTTAATCTGAACTAGGTTAAGGTTATTAATTATGAAAAATATCTACTTTTATTAAGTAGGTAATAATCTCTGAGAGCGCTGCCGGTAATACAATTTCGAAAAATCTTTCACTACCACTATTTATTTACTTTTTGGCTCTTCAACAATATGTACACAATTCCATAATATATAGTTTTTAGAGATAAATAAATATATTCATATATAAATGTATAAGCGCCACTACATGCACTATTTTATAAGCCTTAACCCTTCAGATACCGTCAATTAGAGACACAATAGTAAGACAATAGATGCGCGGCCACCGGTGGTTGCTTGGGGATTCATGAATTAACAGCTAATTAAATAACAGAAAGGAAAATAAACACCAAAACAGAATTAAAAGGACAGAAATTTACAGAATATTAAATTTTATACAATCAGAATTTAAAATTAAACATATTTACATTAATTAAACTATTGGATATCTAAACGATCCATGTACAGAAAGACACGGAAACGAAATCGCGGATAAAATCACTAGCTGTTCACTAGCTCTTAGAACAACCAGGGAGACTGGAAACGTCGAGAGATGTCGTGCGGTGTTCCGCAGGGGTCGGTTCTAGGCCCACCCTTGTGGAACATCGGCTACGACTACGTGCTGCGCGGCGACCTCCCTGACGGGGTCAGCGTGGTCTGCTACGCAGACGACACGCTGGTTCTAGCGCAGGGAGAGTCGCACCAGGCGGCGGTCGCTCTAGCGACACGCGGGGTTGCGATAGTCGTTGGTAGAATCCAGGAGTTGGGACTCGAGGTGGCGCTGCACAAATCCGAGGCCATGTTTTTCCACGGCCCTCGGAATGCGCCACCATCAGACTCCCAACTTACGGTAGGAGGAGTTCGCATCGGCGTCGGGTCGACGATGAAGTACCTGGGACTAGCGATGGGAAATTCCCGAGAACATTCTCCTAGCGAGAACTTTGCGGAAATGTTCTCGAGAATGTTCTCCGAGCCGAGAATTTACGAGAACTTAAAAACTGAGTAACAAAACCTAAACTTAATTTGATCACTTTTTAAAATTTGAATGATAAATGAAATGCGTGATATTTTATGAATGGACTTCGACCACTCATTCAGTAGTAACCACAGCGAAGTGCAACAGGGCGGGTAGCGGGCTGGGTGGAGCAGTAACCGCGTGCGCATGCTATGTATTTTCTGATTATTATTTTATAATAGACTGTTGTAATAAATATGGATATTGATTTTCTCATCTTCTTTCTTCATCAGCGTCATTTCAGCCGATAGGCGTCCACTATTGGACATAGGCCTCCCCCAAGTGTCGTCATAATGACTGGTCCTGTGCGTCATGCAACCATCGGTTTTCCGCGACCCTCACCAGGTCATCGGTCCATCTTAGGGGAGGCCTTCCAACGCTGCGTCTTCACTTAAGTTTAGCGATTCTTTGGGCTATGTCTGTAACCTTGGTTCTGCTACGGGTGTCTTCATTTTCGATGTGATCACGCAAGGAAACTCCAAGCATTAGCCATTTCCATTGCCCTTTGAGTGACTTTAAACCTTCTGAGGAGGCCCGTTGTAAGCGACCACGTTTCGGAGCCATATATCATCACAGGCAACACGAACTGCTCATAGACTTTCGTCTTGAGACACTGTGATATATTGGACGAAAACACACCGCGCAGCTCCCTGAACGCTGCCTAGCCGAGTCGGATTCGACGATAGACCTCTTTCTCAAAATTAGACCTACCCAACTGGACTGTCTGCCCTAGATAAACGTAGTCGTCCATAAATTCGAGTGTAGAGTCTCCGATCTTGATAGGAGTGAGTGCTACGTGGATTTTTACCATGACTTTGGGTTTTCTATGTTCATTTTAAGTCTCACTCTTTCAGAAGCTCTTCTGAGGTCACCTAGCATTGTACTGAGCTCCTCCGTAGTCTCAGCCATTTCTACTATGTCGTCGGGATATCGAAGATGAGTGATGTACTCGCCATTGACATTAATGCCTAGCCCATTCCAGAACCTTGACGACATCCTCTATTGTGGCCGTGAATAGTTTCGGAGAAATGGCGTTTCCTTGCCTTTTTGGCTTTTTTGTTTCGATGGCTGTTCCTGAAGTCGGACTGACATGGTGACGTTTTTGAATAAACTGGAATAAACACTTCAGCATTTCAATGTACCCATAGTCAATCTGGCACTGTTGGAGAGACTGCAGTACAGCCCAAGTTTCGATCGTATCAAAGCGTTGTTGTAGGCTGATTATACTCCTAAGTCTTCCGTCCACGGCGCTGAAGCTTTTTTGGCTTCCGGCTTGTTCGGGAGCCTGGAAGTCGTCGAAATTGGGCGCGAGACAGTCGTGATAACCCTGGAAAGCAGCTCGTAGACATGGCTCAGAAGTGAGATGGGCCTGTAATTCTTAAGCAGGGTATGTCACCCTTCTAAAAGAAGACTACCACCATACCTCTGCTCCATACCTGTGGCGTTTTTTCCTCGAGACGGAATCAAACAACTACTGAAAGGCGTTTAGGACCGGTTTTCCACCAGCCTTCAGGAGCCCTGCTGTCTTCACCTGACGTCAACTGTTTCAGAGCCATCTTTTAATGTCGTACAGGCTGACGGCCGGGATATCTTCGGTATAGTGTCGAGTATAACAGTCTATAAAATGCCTTGATCTCTCCTAGAAGCTCCAATTTGGAGGATATGACTCTGCCCTTGTCGGTCTTCAGTTTCATGAGTTAGCTCTGCCCAATAGACAGATCTCTTGCAAACACTTTGGAGCCCTTATTTCGCTCAATCGTGTCTTTAATTTTTCGTTGCTAAAGTGACGGAGATCGCGTTTCAAGGACTCTGCCGATATGTGCACGCATCGTCTGAAGACTGTAGAATCATCTCACGCCACTCTTTCATAAGCTGAAGGGTTCGATCCGTGAGCCTCTTCCTCTCATTTGTTCGAGTTTTAAAGAATTTAGAACCGACCAAATGGACAGTTTCCACGAACCCATCGTTGTATTTGTCCGCGGAGCTTCCTAAACACTCAAAACGATTATAATAATATTTAAAATAATAATTAAAATCATCATAATTATCTGTTTCATGTTAAAATTGGAAGGAGCACATACAAATTTTAAGTTCTCATAAGTTCTCGTAAGTTCTCCACTTACGAGAACATTCTAGAACATTCTCGTTCCGAGAATATTCTCGTTTGGAGAATGTTCTTTTTCCCCATCACTACCTGGGACTCGTTCTCGACAGCCGATGGAATTTCGGAGTGTTCTCCGAAATTCCATCGGCTGTCGAGAACGAGTCTGGCTCCCAAACTCAACCGGGCCGGGGCTGCTCTCAAGCGGCTCCTGCCCAACCTTGGGGGTTCAGACGCCTCCTGCCGGAGGCTCTACGCGGGGATCGTTCGGTCCATGGCCCTCTACGGGGCGCCGGTGTGGGCGCCGTCGCTGGCAAAGCGACCGGCGTCCATACTGAACGCCTGCCAGAGGGTCATGGCAATACGGATGGTGCGGGGTTACCGCACGATCTCCCGCGAAGCGGCGAGCCTTCTGGCTGGCCTACCACCGTGGGATCTGGAGGCAACAGTCCTTGCACACATGCACGATAAGCGCGTGGAGATGCAACGCCGGGGTGAAAGTCCACTACCGCGACAGGTCGAGGTATGGCGGACAGAGCTCCAGCGGGATCTCACGGTGAAATGGCGTCAGCGACTATCGCAACCCAGTGCTGGGCACGCCACGATTATGGCGGTAAGTCCCCTCTTTGAGGCGTGGCTGGAAAGACCTCACGGCGTCCTTACCTTCCGCATGACGCAGGTCCTCACCGGACATGGCAAGTTCGGGAGGTTCCTGCATCGGATTCGAGCGGAAGAGACGCCCGGGTGCCGCCACTGTGCGGAACGCCCGGAGGACACGGTGGAGCACACAGTTGAGGTGTGCCCTGCTTGGGCGGAGCAACGCCGTGCCCTCGTGGGGGTGATCGGCGGCGGAGACCTCTCGCGCCGGGCCTTGGTTCAGGCCATGGTCCGGAGCGAGGAGGAGTGGCAGGCGGTCGCCTCCTTCTGCGAAGCAGTAATGCTAGCAAAGGAGGAGGCAGACCGCATCAGGCAACGGCGCCCCCGCCGCCGCCGCCGGGATTCCGATCCCGATTTCCGGCCACCGTAGACGCGGGCTCGCGGACGGCGAGCCATGGGTAGCTCGCTGTCCGATCGTCCGGTAACTGTCCGGACCGAGCCAAGGCGTCGACGGCGCGCACTGTTCCCGCGCGCCTCAAGGAGTTGTCAGCAACAGGAGGGGCCCATCTGGGTCGAAGCCTACCGGGGTCGGGGTTATCCGAAAGGAAACTAGAACCCCGGTATGAAGGCTAGAAGGAACGGCGCGGGGTTTTTAGTCAGTAAGACTCTGACACTGTCTCCTGCTCCACCCAAGAGCGGGTTTCGTCAATGATGATTTTCCCCGTCGACAAAAAAAAAAAAAAAAAAAAAAAAAAAAAAAGCTCTTAAAAAAAGCTCTTAGAACAAGGCGCCAGATAAACTTAAAATAAAGTAAGTACATTACATAGGTACACCTTTTCCAAATATTTCCAATATATCGAAAGTACCCAAAAACCATCCATGAACTGTTTTTCAGAAAAGCTAAAGAATCACGATAGATGTCGATTTAAGGCAACTTTATTTCATTAATTCTATTTTTTAAATTAAGAATGTCAATAAATGTAGGAGGGTCAATGACCGTTATTCCATGTTTATTTGGCGTTTACCTTAGTAACGAATCTGCAGGCAACTATGTCTCAAAAACGTTTAACGTATTAGTTAGAGAATGCCGCATCTAGTATATTAATGAAGTCGGTGTTCTTCAGCATGTCTTGAACTAAGTTTGTATTACAAGCTTGAATATGCAGACGGCAGATGTTAGCAACACCGCATATAAATTACTAACACGGCCGCAATCCGCGCTTGTTTTACCTCCTCATAGTAATTAATTCACTTAATAAGTAAGTTCAGCCATGTGATGAGCACTTGTACTTAATTTCTTCGATGATAATAAAATTGAGAAACGAAAAATTAAAGACTTTAAACGCAAGTGTCAGAAAACTCTGACTCCTTCTTCTTCTTTCTGCCCTTAACCCATATTATTACTTGAGGTCGGCGCAACACGTTTTTATCTCCTATTCTGCCCTGTCACCAATCACACTATCACTAACTCCCTTTTCTTTCATAAGAAACAATGAACATAATCACACAGTCCATCCATCTTTTCTTTGGCCTCCTTCTCCCTCTCCATCCATCTACATTTATACTCAGAACATTGTAAACTCTGACATGGCCGCATGGCTTCTCTACCTAGAGCGAGACACATTAGATAATTGAAGAGTTACCAACTAAACAAAAAAAACATTCAAAATAACCAGAAGTGAGAATATGTACACGTGGGAATATTTACCTGAAGTTCCTCGAAGTTTAAATCCCGGGATTAAGTCGTCATATCTATGATTCCAGAGGAGGTATTATCTATATACTCTTCCTATTCCGATCTCTTATAATAATGAATACTTCGTCTATTTCTTATAATCTGTCAGCCTATTCACAGTTCACCTCAAGTTCACTCCATCTCAGTTTACAGGATATACCGGCTGTAGAGCTGTTCTATTGGGTGATAGGTAGAATGGCAGCATACTTTGAGCTTACTTAGATTTTACCAGAATTGATCGACTTTTCATCATTCTCAGAAATGGCGAAAGATCATGATGCAATAAAATAAAAAAAATGGAGATAATTACTGAGAGAACAATGCACAGTGAAAGTATAAAATAGATCACACTTTCCTATCATCCTTGTCCACCAAACAGGAGATAGAATATATCACACAAAAACACACTTGAACAAACGCCACTTCGCCAACTAGGCGTGAATGCAAAAATCCTCCTTAATAGCAACCGCGGTTGCAACAGCCGCTACATATGGGGCTTTCCAAAGTTACAGCAAACTTTATAAATGAGAACTACAGCACGCGCTAGAAATTTGAATTTTTTAGCAGTTACCTGAGCCTATAAATCAAGTGTAAAGTCGCCCTAAGCTCTCGGAGATAGCTTTCTGGAACATTTTAAAATGTAAATGACCCTCAACTCCACACCTACACCTGTATAAACGTCATATCTGTACGTACAATATTATAGGTAATATGGTAATGTTATAGTCAGTCTGGGCTACCTCGTAAAGATGAGGGATTGGAATCGTAAAATTTGGCATATCTATTACTACTACACTAACTCATAACAACGACGTTTATATTGATTTAAGTTGTCCACTTGTGACTATAATTTTTTTTACGAATAAATAAATAAAAAGCCTTTTTTTGCCGACTAAGTTATTAATTATTATTCACTACATACTATTGTTTTTTATTTTATATATTATGCACTGGGTTGACCGTTGGGCAAGAGTTTCCACAAAGTGGGTACCCGAAGATGGACGACGCCGCCGAGGTCGAACAAGGAAGAGGTGGCGAGACGACCTGGATTCCTACCGCGGGGACTGGTTCGAGGTGGCTCGGGAAAAGAATGTCTGGAAGAAATTGGGGGAGGCCTTTGCCCAGCAGTGGACAGTATAGGCTAATAATTTTTTTTTTTTAATATTATACATATTTTTTATTGCAATTAGATTAAAATGACGCAAGAACCCCTATTAGGTAAAGGCTATTCTGGGCTACTTCCATCCAATCCTGCCCAGATGTGTGCGTGATGTGCTTTTACTTTTCTATGGCCTATAGGTCCTGGCCGCGCCATCGTTTTTAACGCTTTAATTACACACAATAGTGTGTAATTCTGGCTATATGATCTACCCATTACTATTTTAGTTTTTGTGCAAAGATTAGAGCATCAGTTAGGTATGTCTTCTCGCAGATTTCTTGATACGGGATTTTTGTTTTCTTTTTATTTTTATCATTCTTTGCTCTATAGCTCTTTGGATAAATCTACTAGGTATTTTATCTTAAATTTTATCGAAAATAGTTTCTCTACTTCTTGTTCGTTGTTTCATGCATCAAAGGATATTTACTTGTCAAAATATATATAATTGTCTTCATACTCCAGCTCCAGCAAATTACTTTCAATTGTTGAAATTTAATTTTATATCAACTTTTATGCTTACTGTGTGTAAGGTAGATATCATATATTCTAGATTCTGATGATTTTCAGATAGGTGTCATCGGTAAATCTCAATTGTGAAATGTACTTGCCATTGATATTGATGCCTGTGATTTTCCAATCCAGTGCAGTTATGACCGACTCTAGTACAGCAATGAAAAGTTTGGGCGAGATTGGGTCGCCTTGTCTGACTCTTCTTTTTATGTCAATGGGTGGTCCTACGCTTTCAAGTAAATTTTACTTTGGCTCTTTTCGTAATGGTGTTGCAGTATTCTTATGTAGGTTATGTTGCCATTTTGTGAGCAAATAATTCGCCATATGGACGAATATACTAGAGTATTTAGAACCATAGAGGCCAAGGATTTGTTCCTAAAAGGCAACAAAGAAACAGGAGTGGGTTTTTAGTCAATAAAAATCTAACACTATCTCTCGCTCTGCCCAAGAGTGAGCTATTTTCATTGGGAATATCATCCAATGACATTCTCATTGGATGATATTCCCAATAAAAATAGGACATCTATTTTTGGACCGCCCATTGTACACTTATTTTTAGTAATGTTTGTCCTGTATAATTTTATTTATGAGGTGTACAATAAATAATATAATAAATAAATTCTTTAAATTCGTGTGCAGACGTGGAATAAGAGCTACCTCTTAGTAGCTCTTATTAATTGTCTTGTATGTTCAGTAGTTAATGATGGTTTACTGCTCTCTGAGATAGAAGAATGGACATTATATATTATCCAATAAAAAATCCAGAAAAGACAACGCAATTTTCTGAATATCAGGTCATGGCCCTGTTACATTTATACAAGTCACTTACACACACTTACACAACTTTAAAAGCATCCATCAAATTGAACTCACAGCGCCCTCTCATTACAAATCCAAAAAACACGTATTGTAGACACGTATCCATCTGATACTGAATTTCAGCACTTGGTGCAGGACGCCATCTCGTGCATGACGACGGAACTTCGTATCACAGTAGTAGCTAGCGGATTGAAAGACTTGAACATGACTTGACTCATTCGATCCTTGTGTCATGAACGAACAAGCAAATAGTTCTCAATATGTGCGCCAGAGGGCGTGTTTCAAGATAATAGCCAGAAAATAAGGTACACACAATTCATAGTTTAGGCACCAGTCCAGCTAATAATATGTATGTGTGTTACAATAACTTATTTACCTAACTTACCTAAATTTAGCCTGGCATATGACGGGGTTACCAATACTTTAGAAGCACTATGTCACTTTCAAAAGTGTTGGTAATGAAGGAGTTTCTATAGATAGGGAATAAGTCATAATAAGCTCATAGAATTGTCCACAGTAACTTAATACAAAAATAATTTGTAGTTATAGGTATAAGTAGAGAGAGTATCTAGTAAAGTAGTTAATTAACAGATCGAGTTCAAACACTATAATCGCTTAGTCAGCCTTTTAATGTTCCCACAGCTCGGACTCAGGCCTCCTCTCACGGACTAATTACACAAAGTTATGCGCCTGGCTGGGTAAACCCGCGACCTACAACTCGTAAGTCGGAGCCGTTACCACTCGGCCACCACTGCTTTTAAATAACAGTATTCTGTGCTCCAAAACCAAAATAGTTGATCTGTGGCTCAAAACGCTGCCCAACTGAAATGGGATAGGGCGTCTACCGCATGCTCTACAAACTGTGGGCCAAAAGTAGCACAAAGTTGGAGCCCTGAAACAGTGCGACAGTGTCGCGGTAGACCGCGAAGAAGATGGCGCGACGAACTAGATAGATTCCACCAGAACTGGCAAGAAGAAGCCCGGGCGCGAGAAAGATGGAAGGAGTGGAAGGAGGTCTTTGCCCAGGAGTGAGACAGAACAGGCTAACAAAAAAAAAAATCATTTTGGGTATGAGGGAAGACGAAATAGTACTATACATAAAGACCGACTATTACATAGTGAGTTTTTCTAATAATATTTGTAGATTTTGTGTTCTTGGGTAACCTGTTGACGCGAACGCCCTATGTCAGTGTCAATCCTTGCTTCGCTCTATCTAAGTAGACTAGACTGGCTATATTATAAACTAGCTTCTGCCAGCGACTTCGTACGCGGATCCTGTTGCTTATGCCAGCGACATTCAGTGTTATAAACGTAAGAGTAGACAAAAATAAACAGAAAGCTCAGAACTGCTAAGCTATCGGGAGTTACACGTGTTATTGTGAGTTAACCATAAAAGATAGACGTATGCTGTCGTGGGACATTTTTTATATAATTTTGAGGAGAACATTTCCGTCATACATGTTTTCTGTGTAGCTTTAACCATTAAGGCTGCAAACGCGACGGAAGCTTAAAAAATGGAGTAATTTCTCCCGTTTCCCCAACATTTCCCTTCACTGCTCTGCTCCTATTGATCGTAGCGTGATGAAAAGTATACTATAACCTGTCCAGGAGTATGAAGAACGATTGTACCAAGTTTCGTTAAAATCCATCGAGTAGTTTTTGTTTCTATAAAGAACATACAGACAGACAGACAGACAGACAGACAGACAGACAGACAAAAATTTTACTGTTTGCATTTTTAGCATCAGTATCGATCACTAATCACCCCCTGATAGTTATTTTGGAAATATATTTCATGTACAGAATTGACCTCTCTACAGATTTATTATAAGTATAGATTAACTAGGTGTAGGTACCTATTTGACTGTAGTCGGTACGTACGTACCTACGTAGAGCATCATCAACTGGTACCCCCTATTATAAAGAAAGACCCGAAACCCACTCTTATCAATTTAGCTCTTAGGCACGCAATTGGCTGTTTTTCGCACTAGTGCGGAAAAGTACTGAAGCTCGACCCACCCCAATATTTTTTTTATCTTATCAGGCTGGACGCTAAGCAACCCCCACGAGTCGCATGTCAGTCAACGCCCTTATATATTTATTTCTTCGTAAGTGTATTGAAAAACGTCGTCTGATATAAGTACGTGGAAAGTCAATTCAGCACTTGGCTCCATTACACCCTCGCCTGCGGGCCGAGCGACTTCGGCCTCGTTCGCAATAACTTTCTCCCCTTGTATCAAAATGTATTTACTATTTCCGTAAGGTTATTTTTAAACTATTTTAATATCTATACTCTTGGTTGGCATTCAAATACCTATATCTATAAACCTGGGGTGCCACGACAGAAAACCTCCACGAGTGCCCGCGGGCTGTAGTTCCCTTGCGGACACGTCCTGAGGGAAGGCCAGTCTGCGGGACGGTGCACCCTAGGAGGCGGCCAGAGACCCCCTTGGGTACTTCTACCTAAGGGGCCTTGATGGCCGTCTGCGAATGTTCTGTCGGAAGGAACGCTTTAACGCGTGTCCCTCTGCCATAGCAGAGGGCACAGTGGCGAAGTAAGAGCGGGCTCGGTGTGCACTCACACTGCCGCCGGGCAGGTAGGAGGAAGGCGTGTTCCTCCTTCTGCCACCGTTAGTATCGTAGCCCCAAAGATTGTCCAAGGTCATGTTTCTGACTTTCGATGGGGGACGAGGGCCTTGGCTTAACCGCCCGGGCCGCGAGGAAGACAACCTCTATAAAAAATTACCCCAAACCTCCAAGCGGCGGCGCACCGTGAGGGAGGTTGTTAGCTTGACTAATGGGTAGCTAAATTAGTCTCTAGTGCGAACCACTAATCTTGAGCAAGTGTAGATTGAAAATACTCGTGGGAACAGCTATGGAACCAAAATCTAAATTTTTTAAAAACCGAATGGAGAGTGATGCGCGGTCGGAGTCCGACGCGACATCCAGAGGGAGCCTGGAGGGCTCGGAGGCAGAGGAGGCTGTGGGAGACTCTGGGAAAGATCCGCGTTTCTCCCGGAAGCGCTCCAAATCGGGGAACAGATCGTCCTCCGATACAGAAAAGGGCTCGGCCCCAAAAATCCCTACCAGCGGACGGGGCGCGAGTCGTGCTGGAGGAGGAAGGGGGAGAGGGTTTTCCTCCCAGGGAGTCGAAAAGCGAGCAGTGGAACCCGCCGCGGAGGGGCACCCTACAGTGATCAGCACTAGAGCTGATCCCGCAGGGCCGTCTGGTAGTGAGCCAGACGCCGGGGAAGACTCTGCCGAGGAGTCACGCAGGTTGCTCCGGGTGCTGGTATTCGACTCCTTGACAGCCGTAGCCCGAAAAAGAGAGAAGGGGTCGAAGAAGAGGGGCATCGCTCAATGTGCGAGCTCTATCTTGGAGGCTATAGACGCCTCTTTCGAGAAGAGGATCGCAAAGCTCCGGGCTGAGCTATTGGATGCTCCAAAACTCGACCCCCGAGAGGAGGTACCAAAAAGGGGACGCATGCAGGAGCAGGGGCAAAAGCCACACCAGCCCCAGACTGAGCCGGAGAGCCAGCTACTGACACTGTTGCAGCAGGAGCTGGCTGCCTTTCAACAGCAACTGCAGCAGCAGCAGGAGCAGTTCCAGCTGCGGATTCAACAGCAGCTGTCTTTCCTGGAGGGCATAGTGCTGCGTCCTCCACTCGCGGCCTCCGGTCAGCGAAAAGCGGGGTCATATGCCACCGCCGCCGCAACCACGGTAGCTGCGCCCAGGCCGGGCCCGTCGGGGCAGGCCAGGCGCGGGACCGTGATGCTGGAGCCAGTGGGGTCAGCCCCATCGGTCGGGAAACAGCAGCAGGTAAAACCAGCCCCTGCTGCTGCCCCTCCTAAGAAGGGCAAAGCGGCGCCGGCCACTAAGGCGGCGGGAGCCCTTTCAGTGGTGGCAAGCAGGCGGCCTATGCCAACTCTCCAGCTTACGGAATCTCCGGCCGAAGCCGAATGGCAAGTGGCCGGCTCCAAGAAACAGGCGGGTAAGGCGGCACGGGCTGCCAAGAAAAGCGAGCGGAGGCGGCAGCGGAAAAAGAGAGCCATCGCGGCTAGGCTCCGCGCCCCGGATTCTACGGCTGTTGTAATCACACTGCAGCCGGCTGCGGAGAAAAAGGGCGCGACCTACGGTGAGGTCATCCGGAAGGCGAGGCAGGCGGTGAACCTCACCGAGCTCGGAATCACCGGGGGCTTCCGGATGCGGCATACTGCGACCGGTGCCCTTATGCTGGAGGTCCCAGGGGCGAACAGCGGCACCACCGCAGACGCTCTAGCGGAGAAAATAAGGGCGTCCTTAGATGCCGAAGAGGCCCGAGTGTCCAGGCCTACAAAGTGCGTTGACATGCGCATTATGGGCCTGGACGACTCCGTGACGGTGGACGAAGTCGTGGCCGCCATTGTCAGGACCGGAGGGTGCCTCACCGACCAGGTCCGGGCAGGCGCCATCCGTACTGACAGCACGGGCATGGGAGCAGTGACGGTGAGTTGCCCCGTGTCGGCGGCCAAGAGCATCACCGGGGAGGGCCGGCGGCTTTTGGTGGGCTGGGTCTCTGCGCGAGTAAAACTGCTGGAGCCCAGACCTCTGCGGTGCTACCGCTGCCACGTGGGGCACCACGTGGGGACCTGTTACGCAGCAGAGGTGGATCGCAGCGACCGCTGCTTTCAGTGCGGTCAGGCCGGTCACAAGGCCGTCACCTGCAGTGCAGCGCCGCACTGCTACGCATGTGCAGCGGCAGGCAAACCGGCCGACCACCGGGCTGGGGGCAGGTCCTGCGATCCCCCTAACAAGGCCAAGAACAAGTCCTCGAGGCCTATACCCGTGGAGGTGCTCACCGCTGCGGCCGCCAAGTTAGCCACCACCGCCAACGCTTCCGCAGACGCCACCGCCGCGACCACCGCGGCAGCGCCCTCACGCCGGGCTCGGGAGGAGACTGTAATGGACTGTCAATAACGGCTCCATTGCGTCTCCTCCAGGCGAACATCAACCACTGCGCCTCCGCTCAGGATCTGTTGCTCCAGAGCATGGCGCAGTGGTCGATAAATATCGCCGTAGTCACCGAGCCGTATTATGTCCTGTCCCGTGGTGACTGGGTTCAGGACCTTGACGGCTTGGTGACCATAATCTCGTCGGCCGCCGCCGGTACCCCACCTCCCGAGTCCGTGACGAAGGGGCGGGGTTGCGTGGCAGCACGGTTCGGGGATATTGCAGTGGTAGGTGTCTACCTGTCCCCGAACAGATCTCTCGACGAACTCCACGTCTCCCTTATGGAGCTAAATACCGTCGTCGCTGGGTTTGGTTCCCTCCCCGTGGTCGTCTGCGGGGACTTCAACGCCTGGAACATGGCTTGGGGTTCCCGGCACACGAACCAGCGGGGTCGGATGGTGGAGGACTGGGCTTTGGAGCTGGGCCTGGTCGTCCTGAACCGGGGTTCTGTCCCCACGTTGGTGCGGATGCGGGGTGAATCAGTGGTGGACATTTCGTTCGCCAGCCCCGCTCTGTCACCGCGTGTCGTCGACTGGCGCGTTATGGAGGAGGTGGAGACGTACTCCGACCACCGGTACATCCGGTTTGACGTCTCCGCCGAAACCTCGGCCACGCCGGTCCGACAGAGCCCTTGCGGTCCGCGGTGGGCGCTTAAGCAGATGGACCGGGAGCTTCTCCTGGAAGCCGCGATGGTACAGGCCTGGGTGCAAGCACCGGACAGGCCTGTTGACATCGACGTCGAGGCGGAGTGGTTCCAGGAGGCCATGTCGCAGATCTGCGATGCGGCAATGCCCCGTGTCCGTCCAGGACGTGCTAAGCGCCAGGTGTACTGGTGGTCACCGGAGATCGCGGCACTGCGCAACGCGTGCAATCACGCGCGACGCCGGTACGCCAGACACTGCAGGCGCCGCATCCGCCCGCCGGATGCGGAGGCCAGAGAGGCGGAGCTGTATGAAGGATACAGAGAGGCAAAACGCACCCTCCGAGCGGAGATAAAGCGGGCCAAACTCGAGGCCCGCAACGTGTGGCTGGGGTCTCTGAACGCGGACCCGTGGGGGCGCCCGTACAAACTGGTACGGGAAAAGCTCCGCCCCTGGGCTCCACCGCTGACTCAGAGTCTCCGGCCCCAGCTCGTGGAGGGTGTGGTAAGCACTCTGTTCCCTGCGCGAGGGGAACACTCCCCCCCGCCGATGGCTCCACCTCCGCCAGCGGTGTCTGACGCGGACCGCAATAGCGACGACGATGAAAATGCTCCAGAGGTGACCGAGGCAGAGATGAGAGTGGCGGTGCGAAGGCTGAGTGCCAAAAACACCGCCCCAGGACCCGATGGCTTGCCTGGGAAAGCCTGGGTCCTGGCCATGGAGGCTCTCGGGCCTCGACTAAGAGGGCTCTTTAGCGCATGCATGGAGAGAGGCCAGTTCCCACTTCGCTGGAAGATGGGGAAACTGGTCCTAATCGCGAAGCCAGGGCGCCCCGCGGACTCTCCGTCCGCGTACCGGCCCATTGTGCTGCTCGACGAGGTGGGCAAGCTCTTTGAAAGAGTAATTGCAAACCGCCTCGTCGCGCGCCTAACACGGGTAGGGCCGGACCTTTCGGACGGACAATTCGGCTTTCGCAGGGCGCGCTCTACGGTGGACGCCATCATGCGCGTACGAGCCCTCACGACGGGGGACGCGGTGTCTCAGGGTAGGTGTGTCGTGGCAGTGTCCTTGGACATTGCCAACGCCTTCAACTCCCTGCCCTGGAGTACGATCCGGAGGGCACTCCGGTACCACCGGATGCCCGAATACCTCTGTCAAGTGGTCGAGGCTTACCTGTCGGAAAGGTACATTATCTACCCCGGTCACCAGGGAGACTGGAAACGTCGAGAGATGTCGTGCGGTGTTCCGCAGGGGTCGGTACTAGGACCACCCTTGTGGAACATCGGGTACGACTACGTGCTGCGCGGCGACTTCCCTGACGGGGTCAGCGTGGTTTGCTACGCAGACGACACGCTGGTTCTAGCGCAGGGAGAGTCGCACCAGGCGGCGGTCGCTCTAGCGACACGCGGGGTTGCGATAGTCGTTGGTAGGATCCAGGAGTTGGGACTCGAGGTGGCGCTGGACAAATCCGAGGCTATATGCTTCCACGGTCCTCGGAACGCGCCACCATCGGGTTCCCAACTAACGGTGGGAGGAGTTCACATCGGCGTCGGGTTGACGATGAAGTACCTAGGACTCGTCCTCGACAGCCGGTGGAATTTCGGAGAACACTTCCGACGTTTGGCTCCCAAACTCAACCGGGCCGGGGCTGCTCTCAAGCGGCTCCTGCCCAACCTTGGGGGTCCAGACGCCTCCTGCCGGAGACTCTACGCGGGGATCGTTCGGTCCATGGCCCTCTACGGGGCGCCGGTGTGGGCGCCGTCACTGGCAAAGCGACCGGCGTCCATACTGAACGCCTGCCAGAGGGTCATGGCAATACGGATGGTGCGGGGTTACCGCACGATCTCCCGCGAAGCGGCGAGCCTTCTGGCTGGCCTACCACCGTGGGATCTGGAGGCAACAGTCCTTGCACACATGCACGATAAGCGCGTGGAGTTGCAACGCCGGGGTGAAAGTCCACTACCGCGACAGGTCGAGGTATGGCGGACAGAGCTCCGGCGGGATCTCACGGTGAAATGGCGTCAGCGACTATCGCAACCCAGTGCTGGGCACGCCACAATTATGGCGGTAAGTCCCCTCTTTGAGGCGTGGCTGGAAAGACCTCACGGCGTCCTTACCTTCCGCATGACGCAGGTCCTCACCGGACATGGCAAGTTCGGGAGGTTCCTGCATCGGATTCGAGCGGAAGAGACGCCCGGGTGCCGCCACTGTGCGGAACGCCCGGAGGACACGGTGGAGCACACAGTAGAGGTATGCCCTGCTTGGGCGGAGCAACGCCGTGCCCTCGTGGGGGCGATCGGCGGCGGAGACCTCTCGCGCCGAGCCTTGGTTGAGGCCATGGTCCGGAGCGAGGAGGAGTGGCAGGCGGTCGCCTCCTTCTGCGAAGCAGTGATGCTAGCAAAGGAGGAGGCCGACCGCATCAGGCAAAGGCGCCCTCGCCGCCGCTGTCGGGATTCTGATCCCGATTTCCGGCCACCGTAGACGGGGGCTCGCGGACGGCGAGCCATGGGTAGCTCGCTGTCCGATCGTCCGGTAATGGACCGAGTCCAAGACGTCGACGGCGCGCACTGTTCCCGCGCGCCTCAAGAAGTTGTCAGCAGCAGGAGGGGCCCAGCTTGGCCGAAGCCTACTGGGGACAGTCTGCGGGACGGTGCACCCTGGGAGGCGGCCATAGACCCCCTTGGGCACTCCAACCCAAGGACCTCTATGGCCGTCTGCGAATGTTCTGTCCGACGGACCGCTTCAACGCGTGTCCCTCTGCTACAGCAGAGGGCACAGTGGCGAAGTAAGAGCGGGCCCGGTGTGCACTCACACTGCCGCCGGGCAGGCAGGAGGAAGACGTGTTACTCCTTCTGCCACCGTTAGTCTCGTAGCCCCAGAGATTGTCCAAGGTCATGTTTCTGACTCTTGATGGGGGACGAGGGCCTTGGCTTAACCGCCCGGGCCGCGAGGAAGACAACCTCTATAAAAAATTACCCCAAACCTCCAAGCGGCGGCGCACCGTGAGGGAGGTTGTTAGCTTGACTAATGGGTAGCTAAATTAGTCTCTAGTGCGAACCACGTATTTGAGCCAGTACAACAATATATATACTCGTGGGAACAAGATGCAAAATTCAAAATTTTTTAAAACCCCAAAAGAGAGTGACGCGCGGTCGGAGTCCGACGCGCAGTCCGAAAGGAGCTCGGAGGGCTCGGAGTGCGAGGAGGCAGCGGGGACTTCAGGGAGAGGCTCAAGCCTCTCCCAGAAGAAGCGCTCCGCTTCCTATAGGAAAAAGGAGGACGGGTCGTCCTGCTCGGAAGGGCGGGCCAAGATCCCCACTAGCAGCCGTGGCGCGGGCCGAGCCCGCGGTAAGGGAAGGGGCCTCACGGCCAAAAAATCCGCTGAGCGAGCCGACAGGCTTGCCGCGGAGGGGCGCCACCCCGGCACGGGCGACTCTGGGAGAGACCTCTCTGAGCCGTCCGGCAGCGAGAGGCGCACCGAGGCGGAGTCAGGCGGGGAGGCGGCCATGCCCTTCAAGGAGCTGGCTGTCACCCTGCTTCGAGACATGGCCCGCCAGAGGGACAAGGCCACGCGGGAGCGAACAATCCGTCGCCACGCCGCGTCCCTCCAGGGGGCTTTAGACGCCTCCGTCGAAAAGAGGGTGGAGAGGCTCCGCAGCGAGCTTCGGGCGGAGCTCCAGGCCGAGCTCCGGGCTGAGGTCCGGGCGGAGCTCGCAAGGGCGCCGAACAGGGGCCGCCAGGAACCGATGGAGGAGGGGCGCGAGCAGGAGCAGGGGCAAAGCCAGCCCCAGCCCCAGCCCCAGCCCGAGCCGGAGAGTCAGCTGCTGACATTGATGCAGCGGGAACTCGCAGCTTTGCAGCAGGGGCTGCAAAAGCAGCAGCTGGAGTTCCAGCAGCGCATCGAGCGGCAGCTGTCTCTCCTGGAGGGCATTGTCCTGCGCCCTCCACTGGCGGCCTCTGGCCAGAAAAAGGCGGCGTCCTATGCCGCTGCCGCGGCTGTGGCTTCTACGCCCAAGGCGGGCCCGTCGGGGCAAGCAGGGCGCAAGGCCGCGGCGCCGGAGCCCGCGACGGCCAAGCAGCAGCAGCGGGGGAAAAAGGGTGCGGCGGTGCCTGCCGCTAAACCGGCAGGACCTCCTGCCGCCGCGGCGACTAGGCCGCGCCTGCCACCTCCTCCACCCGAGGAGTCTGGCGCCGAGTGGAGGGTGGTCGGCGCCAAAAAGCAGGCGGGCAAGGTGGCCAGAGCGGCCAAAAAGCGCGCGAGGCGGCAGGAGCGCAAGAAGCGGGCCATGGCGGCGCGTCTTCGCGCCCCGAATTCCGAGGCTGTAGTCATTACGCTACAGCCTGAAGCGGAAAAGAAGGGCGTGACGTACGACGACGTCATGGCGAAGGCGAAGCAGGCAGTGCTGCCCCACCTTGAGGAGCTCGGAGCCACTGCGGGCTTCCGCATGAGGCACACGATCACCGGGGCCCGAATCCTCGAGGTCCCCGGTGCGGCCAGCGGCCCTGCAGCGGATGCCCTGGCTGCCAGGATCAGGGCGTCTCTGAGCGAGGAGGAGGCCCGAGTGTCCAGGCCCACAAAGTGCATTGATATGCGCATCATGGGCCTGGACGACTCCGTCAAGGTGGGCGAGGTGGTGGCCGCCATTGTCAGGGCGGGCGGGTGCACGGCCGAACATGTTCGGGCGGGCGCCATCCGCGCTGACAGCACGGGCATGCGAGCCGTAACGGTAAGCTGTCCTGTGCAGGCGGCCAAAACCATCACCGGGGAGGGCCGTCGGCTTTTGGTGGGCTGGGTCTCCGCACAGGTCAAGTTGCTGGAGCCCAGACCTCTGCGGTGCTTCCGCTGCCACGTGGGGCACCACGTGGGAGCCCACTGCGCCGCGGAGGATCGCAGCGACCGCTGCCACCAGTGTGGCCAGCCCGGTCACAAGGCCGCAGAATGCCGTGCTACGCCGCACTGCTACGCATGTGCGGCGGCCGGCAAGCCGGCCGACCACCGGGCTGGGGGCAGGTCCTGCGACCCCCCCGCCAAGGCCAAGGGCAAGGCCCGCAGGTCCATCCCCGCTGATGTCCTCGCCACCGCAGCCGCCTCCTTGGCCGCCGCCGCCATCGCCGCCGCACCCGCCGCCGCGTCTGTGCCCCCTAAGAGGGCCCGGGAGGAGACTGTAATGGAGTGTCAATAACGGCCCCATTACGTCTCCTCCAGGCGAATATCAACCACTGCGCCCCCGCTCAGGATCTGTTGCTCCAGAGCATGGCGCAGTGGTTGATCAATGTCGCCGTAGTCACCGAGCCGTATTTTGTCCTGCCCAGTGGTGACTGGGTTCAGGACCTGGACGGCTCGGTGACCTTAATTAAGTCGGCCGCCGCCGGTACCCCGCCCCCCGAGTCCGTCACGAGGGGGCGGGGTTGCGTGGCAGCACGGTTCGGGGACATCGCCGTGGTAGGCGTCTACCTGTCCCCGAGCCGATCTCTCGACGAACTGCACGTCTCCCTGATGGAGCTAAATTCCGTCGTCGCTGGGTTCGGTTCCCTCCCCGTGGTCGTTTGCGGGGACTTCAACGCCTGGAACACGGCTTGGGGTTCCCGGTTCACGAACCAGAGGGGTCGGATGGTGGAGGACTGGGCCTTGGAGCTGGGCCTGGTCGTACTGAACCGGGGTTCTGTCCCCACGTTGGTGCGGATGCGGGGTGAGTCGGTGGTGGACATTTCGTTCGCCAGCCCCGCTCTGTCGCCGCGTGTAGTCGACTGGCGCGTGATGGAGGAGGTGGAGACGTACTCCGACCACCGGTATATCCGGTTTGACGTCTCCGCCGAAACCTCGGCCGCGCCGGTCCGACGGAGCCCTTGCGGTCCGCGGTGGGCGCTTAAGCAGATGGACCGGGAGCTCCTCCTGGAAGCCGCGACGGTACAGGCCTGGGTGCAAGCACCGGACAGGCCTGTCGACATCGACGTCGAGGCGGAGTGGTTCCAGGAGGCCATGTCGCAAATTTGCGATGCGGCAATGCCCCGTGTCCGTCCAGGACGAGCTAAGCGCCAGGTGTACTGGTGGTCGCCGGAGATCGGCGCTCTGCGCAATGCGTGCAATCACGCGCGACGCCGGTACGCCAGGCACTGCAGGCGCCGCATCCGCCCGCCGGATGCGGAGGCCAGAGAGGCGGAGCTATATGAGGAATACAGAGAGGCAAAACGCACCCTCCGAACGGAGATCAAGCGGGCCAAACTCGAGGCCCGCAACGTGTGGCTGGGGTCTCTGAACGCGGACCCATGGGGGCGCCCGTACAAGTTGGTACGGGACAAGCTTCGCCCCTGGGCTCCGCCGTTGACTCAGTCTCCGGCCCCAACTCGTGGAGGGTGTGGTTAGCTCTCTGTTCCCTACGCGGGAGGAACACTCCCCCCCGCCCATGGCTCCGCCTCCGCCAGCGGTGTCTGACGCGGATCGCAACAGCGACGACGACGAAAATGCTCCAGAAGTGACCGAGGTAGAGCTGAGAGTGGCGGTGCGAAGGCTTAGTGCCAAAAACACCGCCCCAGGACCCGATGGCTTGCCAGGGAAAGCCTGGGTCCTGGCCATGGAGGCTCTCGGGCCTCGACTGAGAGGGCTCTTTAGCGCATGCCTGGAGAGGGGCCAGTTCCCACTTCGCTGGAAGACGGGGAAACTGGTCCTCGTAGCGAAGCCAGGGCGCCCTGCGGACTCTCCGTCCGCATACCGGCCCATTGTGCTGCTCGACGAGGTGGGCAAGCTCTTTGAAAGAGTTATTGCAAACCGCCTCGTTGTGCGGCTAACACGGGTGGGGCCGGACTTGTCGGACGGACAGTTCGGCTTTCGCAGGGCGCGCTCTACAATAGACGCCATCATGCGCGTGCGAGCCCTCACGACAGGGGAAGCGGTGTCCCAGGGTAGGTGTGTCGTGGCAGTGTCCTTGGACATTGCCAACGCCTTCAACTCCCTGCCCTGGAGTACGATCCGGAGGGCACTCCGGTACCACCGGGTGCCCGAATACCTCTATCTAGTGGTCGAGGCGTACCTGTCAGACAGGTACATTATCTACCCCGGTCACCAGGGAGACTGGAATCGTCGAGAGATGTCGTGCGGTGTTCCGCAGGGGTCGGTTCTAGGCCCACCCTTGTGGAACATCGGATACGATTACGTGCTGCGCGGCGACTTCCCTGACGGGGTCAGCGTGGTTTGCTACGCAGACGACACGCTGATCCTAGCGCAGGGAGAGTCGCACCAGGCGGCGGTCGCTCTAGCGACACGCGGGGTTGCGATAGCCGTTGGTAGGATCCAGGAGTTGGGACTCGAGGTGGCGCTGCATAAATCCGAGGCAATGTGCTTCCACGGCCCTCGGAACGCGCCACCATCTGACTCCCAGCTTACGGTAGGAGGAGTTCGCATCGGTGTCGGGTCGACGATGAAGTATCTGGGACTCGTCCTCGACAGCCGGTGGAATTTCGTAGAACATTTCCGACGTCTGGCTCCCAAGCTTCTCCGGGCTGGGGCTGCTCTCAAGCGGCTCCTGCCCAACCTTGGGGGTCCAGACGCCTCCTGCCGGAGGCTCTACGCGGGGATCGTTCGGTCCATGGCCCTCTACGGGGCGCCGGTGTGGGCGCCGTCGCTGGCAAAGCGACCGGCGTCCATACTGAACGCCTGCCAGAGGGTCATGGCAATACGGATGGTGCGGGGTTACCGCACGATCTCCCGCGAAACGGCGAGCCTTCTGGCGGGCCTACCACCGTGGGATCTGGAGGCAACAGTCCTTGCACACATGCACGACATGCGCGTGGAGATGCAACGCCGGGGTGAAAGTCCACTGCCGCAACATGTCAAGGCATGGCGGACAGAGCTCCGGCGGGATCTCATGGTGAAATGGCGTCAACGGCTATCGCAACCCAGTGCTGGGCACGCCACGATTATGGCGGTAAGTCCCCTCTTTGAGGCGTGGCTGGAAAGACCTCACGGCGTCCTTACCTTCCGCATGACGCAGGTCCTCACCGGACATGGCAAGTTCGGGAGGTTCCTGCATCGGATTCAGGCGGAAGAGACGCCCGGGTGTCGCCACTGTGCGCAACGCCCGGAGGACACGGTGGAGCACACCGTCGAGGTGTGCCCTGCCTGGGCGGAGCATCGCCGTGCCCTCGTGGGGGCGATCGGCGGCGGAGACCTCTCGCGCCGGGCCCTGGTCGAGGCCATGGTCCGGAGCGAGGAGGAATGGCAGGCGGTCGCCTCCTTCTGCGAAGCAGTAATGCTTGCAAAGGAGGAGGCCGACCGCATCAGGCAACGGCGCCCTCGCCGCCGTCGCCGGGATTCCGATCCCGATTTCCGGCCACCGTAGACGCGGGCTCGCGGACGGCGAGCCATGGGTAGCTCGCTGTCCGATCGTCCGGTAATGGACCGAGTCCAAGACGTCGACGGCGCGCACTGTTCCCGCGCGCCTCAAGGAGTTGTCAGCAGCAGGAGGGGCCCAGCTGGGTCGAAGCCTACTGGGGACAGGGTTGTCCGAAAGGGAGCTCGTGCCCCGGTATGAAGGCTAGAAGGAACGGCGCGGGGTTTTTAGTCAGTAAGAGTCTGACACTGTCTCCCGTTCCACCCAAGAGCGGGTTTCGTCAAAGATGATTTTCCCCGTCGAGAAAAAAAAAAAAAAAAAAGCCTACTGGGGACAGGGTTGTCCGAAAGGGAGCTCGTGCCCCGGTATGAAGGCTAGAAGGAACGGGATGGGGTTTTTAGTCAGTAAGAGTCTGACACTATCTCCCGCTCCGCCCAAGAGCGGGTTTTGTCATAAGATGATTTTCCCCATCGGGAAAAAAAAAAAAAAAAATATCTATAAACCTACCTGTAAATTAAATTGAAGTGTTTGTTTGTGATATCGAAGTAGACATTTTTTTATTTATTTTTTTGTAAACGAATATGATAGTAAGATTCAATATCTATATTAAAAATGCAGTTTTTTTTAGGCAACTTTCATTAGTAGATAGCAACTGAAGATACAAGAAGAAACACTATTGCAAAAAAACCTTCTTGAAATAGGAACCAAATGGCATTTGTGCTGTTTCACGAACCTGACGCGAGCGAAGTCTTGGTCATAAACTAGTCTTGACATAAAAATAGAAAGTCATGTGTGATAGATTAATGTGCCCCAAATATCCATAGAGTTGCATCACATCAAATGCTCGTTAACCACGAGCCTGTAAATAGCCCAAGTTTGGTGACGATCTCCAGACTGACATCCCGCCGGTCCAAATATCGCTATAAGCCAACAGATGCTATATTTATACTGCCACGTCCTTGTATCAGGCGAGATCACACACCATTACAGTTTACCTACCTACCTTCTAAAACATTATTTTTAGTTTATACAAAACCTGAATACCTATATATACAAAAGAAAGTCGTGTTAGTTACACTATTTATAACTCAAGAATGGCTGTACCGATATGGCTGAAAATTGGTGGGTAGGTAGCTTAGAGCCAGGTGACGGACATAGGATACGGTAGAGTAGGAAAGAGTAGGGTAGAGTAGGGTAGAGTAGGGTAGAGTAGGGTAGAGTAGGGTAGAGTAGGGTAGAGTAGGGTAGAGTAGGGTAGAGTAGGGTAGAGTAGGGTAGAGTAGGGTAGAGTAGGGTAGAGTAGGGTAGAGTAGGGTAGAGTAGGGTAGAGTAGGGTAGAGTAGGGTAGAGTAGGGTAGAGTAGGGTAGAGTAGGGTAGAGTAGGGTAGAGTAGGGTAGAGTAGGGTAGAGTAGGGTAGAGTAGGGTAGAGTAGGGTAGAGTAGGGTAGAGTAGGGTAGAGTAGGGTAGAGTAGGGTAGAGTAGGGTAGAGTAGGGTAGAGTAGGGTAGAGTAGGGTAGAGTAGGGTAGAGTAGGGTAGAGTAGGGTAGAGTAGGGTAGAGTAGGGTAGAGTAGGGTAGAGTAGGGAAGTGTAGGGTAGAGTAGGGTAGAGTAGGGTAGAGTAGGGTAGAGTAGGGTAGAGTAGGGTAGAGTAGGGTAGAGTAGGGTAGAGTAGGGTAGAGTAGGGTAGAGTAGGGTAGAGTAGGGTAGAGTAGGGTAGAGTAGGGTAGAGTAGGGTAGAGTAGGGTAGAGTAGGGTAGAGTAGGGTAGAGTAGGGTAGAGTAGGGTAGAGTAGGGTAGAGTAGGGTAGAGTAGGGTAGAGTAGGGTAGAGTAGGGTAGAGTAGGGTAGAGTAGGGTAGAGTAGGGTAGAGTAGGGTAGAGTAGGGTAGAGTAGGGTAGAGTAGGGTAGAGTAGGGTAGAGTAGGGTAGAGTAGGGTAGAGTAGGGTAGAGTAGGGTAGAGTAGGGTAGAGTAGGGTAGAGTAGGGTAGAGTAGGGTAGAGTAGGGTAGAGTAGGGTAGAGTAGGGTAGAGTAGGGTAGAGTAGGGTAGAGTAGGGTAGAGTAGGGTAGAGTAGGGTAGAGTAGGGTAGAGTAGGGTAGAGTAGGGTAGAGTAGGGTAGAGTAGGGTAGAGTAGGGAAGAGCGGGAGCGAAGCCGCGCGGGCACAAGCTAGTAGTTTATTAAGAATCAATAACTGAATGGAATCCAATAGTTTGACACCATGTTATATTTTTTCCCAAAAATATTTAAAACAGCTCACAAATTGGTGGCTAAGTAAAACACAGGTCACGGCAGGTCATAGCGGTTATAAGACGCCAGCAAATAGGTGGGTGCAACTATGTATTTTTGCTGACATAACAAGCTTATAACTTTGTGATTTTTCATGATACAGTTATGAAATGTTGTACATAAATTCTTTACATAAAAATACTAGATACTTGTTTCGGGTTTCGCATATACCTACTAAAACTAATGTTGTATAGATGCACTCATAAAAATAGTTCGCGTTTACTTTGAAAACAAAGACTTTTTTAAAAATGTTATGTATGTTTGCTCTTTAAAAAAAAAAAACATACATTTATCGCACAAAACTCACATCCAGAAACAGAGGTCCCACAAGGGTGGCCCCAGAACTGATCTCTGCGGTATACTGCACTACATCTAAGGGTCGTACCAGGTGGTAGCCAAATTAGCCACACGCAAGTCGATTATAGAGGCAGTTGGGACCCGAGGTGACCGTCAGTCGGAGGTGGCCGCAAATCAGAGATGTGCTTTCTTGGCCATCGAAACGTGCCATCGACATCGAGTCGACGATGAAATAACTGAGACTTACCCCCAACTACCGGTGGAACTTCGAGAAACACTTCCAACGTTCATCTCGTAAAGCTGCAGCGGGCCGAGGCTACCATAATGCGGCTCATGTTCAATCTAGACGCCTCCTGCCGGAGTCCTATACGGGGTTGGTGCAATCCATGACTCTTTACAGGGCGGTGAGGGCTCGGTCGTTGTGCAACCGGCAGGCCCGAAAAACGTAGGTAGTATTCGATGCAACTACAAATTTTCACTGTTTTTCATACAACCGCTCATAACTGAGTATGACGTTATTACACACTTTTCATTAGATATTTTGGTAACACAGTATCTTGTGGATATTATCTAGGTTTCTAAAGAAGCCGATTTCTAAATTTGTGTAAAACTAATCCAGTAAAAACCTCTGAAAATGTCCTATTTTGTATGAACTTTGACACTTCATAATTTGCCTAAAAATAAAAAAGTCAAAAAAGTAATCCTCTAGAGACTTTGCAAATTTTATTAAAATTCTAAATACTAACAGAGTTTCCAGGCGTTATCTCTCTTTTTTTGCGTTGCCTTTTCGTCAAACATCGCGTTGGATTGCATTAAATGAAGTAACAAGCTTTTAAACCATTTTCGATGTTTACGATAAGCGAGCGGAGAAGGACCCTCTTAAGGATATGTATCAACAAGACCGAAGGGGGCTCACTAGGGCCGATGCCTGCTATAGCTGCGAGGACGTTTGAAAGAGTTTTATTTGGACCACTATACGCCCTCTCCCTCCAAAGTATCCGATGAGGATGAAATAACCAAATATTATAATTAAAAAAAATTGAGAACAGTTTTGATTTTTTATCATGTGTGACTATAGCACACGCTCATACTAAAATCACACTAAAAACGTAACAACCTTAAAAAAAAGAATTGTCCTGTGCAATAAGACCGCTTATTGTACACTTATTCTTTTGTTAAATGTTTGTCCTATAACCCTTCAGATACCGTCAATTAGAGACACAATAGTAAGACAATAGATGCGCGGCCACCGGTGGTCGCTTGGGGATTCATGAAATAATGTGCTAAGGTGTGCAATAAAAAAATCAATAAATAATAATAATAAAAAGTTAGAAAGGCCTCGCTCGAAAGTACCTATATCAAATGCGATGAATTTTTTATAATACCTACCTACGATGTGCTGGTAATGTAGTATGAGGTCACAAATTAAACTGATTCCTCTTACAAGATAAATTGAATGAGGCAAGAATAATGGACTCTAATTTGAACCATAGCCTGCTCCTGATTTCATCAGCGTTAACAAATCTAAATAAACAACTATTTGATTCAATCAATGCAGCCAGTTATGCACCATTGTCTTTTATTTTAAAATAATAGATGTAGGTACTCATTTTCAACACACTTGCTCAGAAAGCAACTCTAGTATGGTGCATGTTACCAAACTGTGACATTTTGATTACCTTTATGCACATCATACCAATGTAGTCAACCTACGACTATAACTATACTAGGTACCAACCTAAATAGTTGAACAAGGTTTTTCTTTTTGAAAAACCATACTTTAAACTCATGCATAACATAAAACATTTAGAACATTATCAACTGTGAAACGCATGAAAATTAATTTAAACAAATGAAACCCACTCTTAATTATTTCCCAGATGCAGAAAATATTGAACGACCTGCCAGGGCCCACTCAAGGCTTGAGTAAAGAAAACAAGACTAAAATGATTAAAACTTTACCATAACAGGTTACAAGAAGACAAATATAAAGTCAAGTAGGTAGGTACGATTTCTTTGTTTGATGTTCAACTTTTCTGAAATATTATACAGCTGGTCGTTCCTACCAGATACGGCTAAAGTACACTTCCGTAATATCAAAGATGCTAGTTAAAAGTGAGGTGAGAGCTGCGTCGCTGCGTCTCTGCGCTTTGAGTGTTCCTCATAACCGAGCCGAGCGCTTTGAATATTTTTCTCTATAGGAATTAATATAAGCACCCAAACAGACATATCTAGTTATATGTTGCTATTATTTTTAATACAATAAATTATTTGTTTGGTGAACAATTATTTTTTACCACAACTTGGATCCAAAACAAATTTTTCGTTTTTTTAGAAGTTTAATTAAATGGTGAAAAACATCGCAAGTAAAAATCTCATTCACTTTCTTCGTTATGTAAGAATTATCTGAGAAATGTCGTACGTAGAATCGGTAGTGGTGCGCAGTAGGAATACGTGTCGCGCAGGGACGCAGGCGGGCGGCTCTGGGCGCGGGGCCACTGGCGACCCACCGCCCGCCCTGCTCGCTCGCCCGCTTGTCGCACCTCTACTGAAGATCTACGAGCTGTCCTACCAGCCTCACCTGCCTTCCACGAAGTTCTACCAGTAACCAAGGTAACATAAACAACAGTTACTTTTTAATTCATTTGTTTTACTTCATTGTGCTCGTTTTCGCGGTTCTGTGTCAGTCGGTCAAATTATCGCGGATGAATACCCACTACTGCGTCTGTTTACATCTATTCAATACATTAAGTAGCTCATCCTTTTAAGACAATTATGCCATTTAGGTATCAGTGGATTCTCATCAAGTTTTTCAATGTTTTTGTTGGTGTTAGCATTAATATTTTGATAATGAGAAACTTTATTTTGAAGCATCCTAGTCAGTAATTAGCGTAACGGAGGCTTTGTTTATATTTATATAATAGTCATTTACAATACTACCTCGCTCAAGCTATAGCGTTGAAGTGCAAAAACACATAGGCAGTGCTGTAGGCCACTGCTGTGCCCAAGTGTACCTAAATGATAAAAAAAAATTAAAATTCGTTTAAAAAAAAGAACCGTTTAACTTCAGTGATACCTACACTTTCTAATTTTAAAACGAGGTCGCTTAGGTTCATGTGTACCTATATCAGTAGATACATTATATAACCTTTGTGGTACCTACTATTCTGTAGGGAATGCGCTAAATTGGAGGCTTCAAAGGATCGCAAAGGATTTAGGGCACCGAACTTCGGCGCTTGGTCGATTGCGGCACGCGATTGAGTTGAATTGAGTTGAATCGGACCTCCATTGTTATTCGGGTGGAAATTATTCTAGCGTTGTCCTAAAGTGATTTGGAATATTATGTTTTTGGATAGGTTGTTAGCAATAAGAAGTTGAACAAATAAACTTTAGACCATTTGAATAGTAAAGACAGGGTCGTCCGAACGTTTGATTGTATGCGTTTAGGTGCCATACAGATACAATAAACACTATCGCCATTTTTTTTTTACATGATATTAACCAGTGCTTGACTGCGATCCCACCTGAAGGTAAACAGTGATGTGATCGGTTAATTCTTAGAAATACCTATGATGTATCTACTTATTGTTGTGTCGCAACTCACGCAACCTTGCAAGAGCAGCTGACATTATCAACAACACAACATTACAACTATCTTCTATTTTAGACTTTAACTTATAGTTTTTAAGGTGGAGGCTCCATTTCGCTTCGCTCCCGCCTTCTAACCTAACCTATACATGCCCGGGTGCCCTAAAATATGTTAATTCTTCATGTCCCTCTAGCTAGACTCTAGAGTGACATGAAGAATTAACACATTTGACATTATATGACTTTGCTCTAGAGTCTAGAGCAAAGTCAACCTCACTGGGTCACATAATCGTGTAATCGTGTATTCCAACTATAAGTATGTTGGATCTTCCCCCACTCACCTAATAGAAACCTTGCACATTTAATTAAACGAGATTTTGTAAGACCACATTGTATTCCAAAAAATTTCAAGGTTTTACAGACAAACAGATGGACAACAAAGTGACCCTATAAGGGTTCCGCTTTTTTCTTTTATAGTGCGGAACCCTAAAAACACGTAGGTAGTATTTCCTGAAACAAGTTTTGTGAAATATTCTAACGAATGACAGAATTACCGAATGCCAACAGATCGATCAGCGTTATCTCTACATTTTTCGCGTTGCTTCGTACCTATATCAAACATTGCGTTTGATGAAACAACCAAGTTTTTAAACCTAGTTCACGGTAACCATAGATGGATCAGGAAGTGATGCATCTGAAATTATAACTCCGACTGAGGAGGTTAGGTTTCTAGGGCTTAGGTTTGTATATTTGGTTAGTAAATATTTTGGATGATGTTACGTTGGTGCTGTACGATCACAGCTCACGTAGGTAGTGTAGTGTGTACGTAGACACACCCACAGCAGAGGTTCCCACGGCTTACAAACTTTCTAACAGTACTCGTTATCAACATTCAATGCGACATACGCGCCAGTACGTGTGTACGACATGAATACAGGTTTATCTGCGAGGCTGACGTAATCAGCGGTGCATTGCCTATGAACGCTAAGTCACGGTGTTACGATCGGTTAACAGCCTTTGAAGGTGATTTCAGGTCAGAGACAAGTTAACCATTGCTATTCTTGCACCTATTGTTGATTAGGAATGTATCTGAGAGGTAAATAGAGTAGGTAACTACCTAGTACCTACCTACGATTCCTAGGTGGAATCATAAGCTAATTGTCAACCCATGCTTCTAAAGACCTAGAAACAGAAGTGACCCTGTAATCAGCCCGATTAAATAAGTGAAAGAAATAAATATTTCCATTGTACCTATCTAATGATTTAATATAAAGCACGTAGCCAGTTAAATCCTCACTCCACAAAAGTGGTCTGAGTCTTTATCAAGATTGAACCCAAAATAAAACATCTCCGAGAAAACGAAGCAGCTGATTAGCCAAGAACTCACCATACAAATATTACGTCAAAAAAATGGACATACTTATATGAATCGAATGAAGTCATAACTCTCGCCTACTCATTTGACATCAATTTAGTATTATGTAGAAGGAACGAGTGACTACAGTAGCCAGAGGCATGCCCCTGAGAGTATCAACAATGAAGCCAGTCGCAAACCGAACACAGTTGCAGACGCGTGGACGCAAAACGCGAAATAATCATTTGATTGTGGCACAAATCCAAATACAACGTTTAAATCTATTTGGTGCATAATTCTAAAATATATGACCACGAAAAAAATCAACAGTGCGTGTCTTTTTATGACAAAACAGGATTCCTAACTCTGCAACCCTAAAACGTAAGTCATTTAAGAACTTGTAATAAGAAAAGACAAAAAAAAAAACAAAATCAAATCCATTAATTATAAAACAGTCTAACTATACAATTAGCAAAATAATTCAATCCCGTAATTTACACTTATCTAAGTATATATTATGATCTACTTACTAGGTACCTACCGATATTTTACATAATCCTCCTAAGAAGATCTCTTTCTACCAGGAAGTAGAAAGAGGTCATAGCAATATTAGCAATACATAAATATAGAAAAATGATGCCACTGCTAAGGTTGCTGATAGATACTTCACATAATTTTACCTCTAAGCTTCTCAACATTTTAATTTTCCCATACAAAATATTTAAATTATGTCAAAATATTTCTAATCTCGCACTAACAAATTAAACATCTTTTTTTATCAATTTTATTCAAATTAACCGTTCGAATACCATAATTAGAGAAACAATAAAAAGACAATGAGAGGGCAGGCGTTCGCTTGGGGCTAAATGAATAGGTGGGTAGGGTAGTTTCCAGGGTCAAAATAACTACATTTTATTAAGTCCGTATTTTAGATTATAAAAAATATTACACACGTATTTTTTCTTGTTTCGATTAAACAAAAAATAACAAAGACTACCACTTCATGGGTAGATAAACATGTGTCGTGCTTGCTTACTCGGTTATCTAATGATACTACGCAAGAGTTAAATAGGTCACCAAAGATACTCTAGCACTTTACTAGGTCAGAGAGGATGTTGACCTACTTCTATTGATCAAAACGAGTTTTGTTTTACACTAGAGATTGTTAATGGCGAGGTTTCTGGCGGATAGTTAGTTCAGTACGCTGAGTGCGAGTTGTTTTTACGTTAACGTGATCGAAACGTTTGCCGCGTTTGTCTCTCTGATTGGTAAAGAGCTTGGAGCGGGCCAATAGGAGCGCGGAACGTCATAAACGTGTCGATTGCGTTAACGTAAAATAAACTCATACTGATTATTTATTACCTATATACGTCTTGATAGATATAATGTCAAAAGCGTTCTTTGTAAAAGTAAAGGAAGATTACTACAGTGCGTTTCACTTAAGACGTTCCTTTGCCGTAATGTTGGCAATACGGAAAAACAGTGTTGCAATATTTTTAGCAATTAAATTACTTAATATTAGGGAGATTAACTTATATTTCGTTACTTTTAACAATTGCGTTTTTTTTTTGTTTTTCTTTATACTATTTTTGAATAAAGTGTAGGGCGCTGCGCTCCATTCCGATTGTCTTACAATTCTTTCAAATACCGAAAACGCCATGCCACAATATCGTATCTTAAACGTCCTTTTAGACCTGCTTTTTTTAAATAAATTCCCATTCCTCTCATAATTCTCCAAATAGTGCTGCAACTACCGCTAATTCATGAATCCCCAAGCGACCACCGGTGGCCGCGCATCTATTGTCTTACTATTGTGTCTCTAATTGACGGTATCTGAAGGGTTAAAATCGATTTCGTTGCGCATTTCGGGGAACAATTTTGGTAGAGTAGGCAACTCTTTCCTTTTTCCCTTCTTTTTTATGTAGACAGACAGGGGAGCCAACATTACGCCAAAGGGACGTCTTAAGTGAAACGCGCTGTACAACTATATTATGTAGGGTTGTAATGAAAGCCTATTAGGGCAGGCGGAGGTGGATGCGGAGGCGACGAGTTTTTTTTATTTTTTTATTATTGATAGGTTTGCGCTTGACCGCTATCTCACCTGAAGCAAAAAGAAATGCACCACATACAAAATATGTATGAGCTTTCCATGCAAGACTTTCACGACATTTACGTACTATTTTTAGATAAGTTCGAGGTTTTTATCACTACTTAATTTACCGACTTCACAAAAAGGAGGAGGTACTATGTTCGGCTGTTTGTATGTTTGTTTTTTTCGTTCTGAATGAGCCCGATGGCAACCCTAGCCATCACAAACGGCCACGCGACATCAAGTGTTATTTTATAAATTGATTGCTCTAATCGGGTCAATGTCGACCACAGTGTGACTGCTCGTACGACGCGTGTTATGTTTACTATCGCTATAAACATTTTAGTAACTGTTACTTTAGTAGACAAAAACGTGGTTACTTTTAAACTACACATTTTCCTTTATAAGTAAGAAGTAAGAAAACCCGTTCTAATTCCTACCACTTTTAGGCTCGCAATTTGCTGTCTTTCGCACTAGTGCGGAAAAGAGCTACAACTGATTGTAAGTATTATCGTAACAGGTCTACGAGTTACGTGTCAACCTCCGTTTATTAATTTCTTCAAAGTGTATTGAAAAACGTCGTTTGATGTAAAAATTTGTCACTGCAGCACACAGTTCCATAACACCCTTGCCTGCATATATCATGTACTACATTGTCCCCCATCTGTACATCCTCCTTCTAAAAAAATGAGGTTTGTCCAAAATTTGTATGGAAACAGACTTTCACGCTGGCACAAGCTACAACAAGCAACATCTACACAACATTATTATCGTCTGAAACAAATTTACTTTATTTAAAGCCCATAAGTATATAAATAGGCGCAGAGGAAGCTCCACAAACCAACGAGCATCTCATAAAAGGAAATGAAATGGCATTTATAGTAAGCCAAGTGAACCCGTACTAGCCCTGCCCCAACCCATTGTTTGTGTTACGCTAGTACTGCCAATGTAATACAAACCTTTCTGCACCGGTTCTGGCTGCGTACGTCTAGGTTCAGATACCTACCAGTAAGAATAATGTTATTGTGATAATCAGTAGGATTATCCCCCCGGGAACATACAAGGTACAATATAAGGGACGGCCTTCCGCAAACTCTAAGGGCTTGCTCAGTAGACGAAACTGAACAAGCTTCCAAAATATTTTATTTCAGGAAACAAAAACAAAAATTCGGCCTCACCATACAAATTGTCATAATTTTGTATGGTGAGGCTATGTCCCTTACGCCCTGTATACTTACCATCATTCTGTCATCTACAGTCTTAACCTACCATGACCTTTTCTAAATTTAGGATATTATCTCGGTCATTCATTCCTATTTATCAGAATATAAATAACATTTTTTTATATGAAAAACATTTTTTTGTTACAGGATGACGTCGCCAGCCATTACAAAATCGCCAGAAAACCAAAAGGCCGAGAAGAAATCGCCAACGAACTCGGCACGCACTCCGGAGCGAGCGCCCTCGCGCGTCGACACTACCACGGCCACTGCGTCCGGGTCAGCGGCCGCTCAACCACAACCGGAGGCATTCAGCTGGCTTCGAATTTTTAAACTGGCAGATCTGATGATGAAACAAGGCTGCTGAATCAGTGTACCTGTACCTGAACAACAATGGCTAGCAATAATTTATTAGTCACTAGGATTAGAAATAGAAGAATGATGACATCATTAAAATAGTTATTACTTGTTATCAGTACCTACAATAAAATAAAATTATTAGGATGAATTGTTAAACATGTTTAATTGTATCTTTAGTGTAATAAATTAATACTGTTTTGCTTGCTGAAATGACAGCCGCGTTGAGCTAGTGACTCTTTTATTTTGCTCTGCTCCCTTTAATCCTACAAATATTCCTAAATACTAGATTATATCGACGCTTGAAAGGCAATATTTACCAAGCGACTTATGGTAACTTTACAGTAGAGCGGTTTAGTTTTCTTTTTTTTTATCATAAAAAATCTATCGAAATGACGATTATAGGCTGTATAATCTAGCATTTAAAGATTATGAATTTTATCAATATCTTGGAAAATAGTGTCGATTAGTAATTAGTTCCTCAAAATCACAAACAGGTAAAAATTGCTTCCCGACCAAAAAACCTTATGTTTAAACGCTTTATTTCAAATTAAGGCAAAAAGGACTAGGGGTAAAAAGTTAAAATCAACCTACCAAGTAAGAGTTATTTACACATGAGTGAAGTTTTAGTCGCTTGGTCGCCGAAAAATGTGAAAAATTAAGTTACCAAACGACACACGCGGACTGCCCGCATCCTATAATTTGATACATGTTTTTCCTAACATGCGGTTAGCACGCGCGCGGAACGCGGAGTGGCTGCGGGCGCGCAGCCCGCGTGCGTGCTATCTGGATGCGGGCGGTGATCTTCTGCCTTCAGTGTTGTTTTTACTGTGAAGCGGGTTGCACGCATGGTCATAGTCCGCATATATCGCAAACAAAAATGAAAGACTGGCGACACGCACAACACTGCAGCAACAAACGAAATCTTTCTCCTGCGTGTGGCCCGGAGCGTGCTATCACCCGGATGCGGACGAGACCCGCGTGCGGGATAAAATACGCGTGACAGGAAAAGGGCCCTTAGTACATGCAGAAAAGTTTATATTTCAATAATCTGACAATTTGAGCGTGGCATGAGCAAATGGGCGAGTCATAAAGTTAGGTTGTAAGGTTAGTATTTCTTTGACAAGTTTTTCATTTTTACCAGTTTGCCATGATAATTTTGTTAGGAACGTTGAAATACACTTACACTTGGCTTTAGCTACATCGCCCCATGAAAACCGCCAGATTATAGGTTTTCGTAATCCTAAAAGGGTTACTTTCAGAATAAAAAATAAATCAATCGCAATCAAGTATTACGAAGTGAGGTTTCTTTTTTACATTTTTGAAAATTCTTTACTCATAGGACCTTTTTCGTTTTAGAACCTAATCTTCACAATCCAATAGGTCCCCATGACGTATAGTAACTGCAAATTTAGCATCCGTCCCTCTGGATCCGGACCCTCCTCTTAATCCGCGTGATGCTGGTTCTCATCGGACATGTATATTTCAGAAGATACCTGTTACGGATCTGGCGGGAACAAAACGCTATCAGATAGTCCACAGCACATGGTGGATGTTTGTCCAGCTTGATACGGAGATTCTTTTGATCAAATAAATGACACAAAACTTGGCTTAGGTTTGATCATTTTTACGCCCTATCAGGGTCTACTACGCAGGATACTGCGCAGATGCTCCGGGCTTACGAACCACGAGCAATGAGTACCCCACCGCACATGAGGCCCAGAACCGAGTCGACGGCTGCGCCTTGTGTTCCACGCTCTAGCATAGGGGCCCGGTAAAGCATTAGTCTTAGCGGGCCCCTTCATTTATGTTAGCCCTGCCAGGATTGCGGGATTGTTTGATACAGTTACAGTGGCCCTGGAACGCAAAGGGCAACTGAATGAACACTGAAAATCTGACACTCCCTCTCGCTCCACCCAGAGTGGAAGGAGTAATTTGCGGATTTCCCACTAAATAAAAATAGAGAGCCTATTTTTCACCGACTTCAAAAAGGAGGTTATACGTTCGGCTGTATGTATTTTTTTATGCATGTTCACAGATTGTAAACCGATTATTTTTTATTATTGTAATTTATGTTGCTTCAAAGTTGGTCCCATAGAAATATTGTTATGATCTGATAATGAAATTCGAAAATATGAAAAGGAAGTCCTCATAGGATACAGCAGAATTGTCGTAACAAGTAAAATTGCTTTAGTTTATACCTACGTGTAGTCGATAACTGACTAAATACATCGAGCTGATCTGATGATGAAGCCGGAAGGTAAGCACCGGAACTCTGTACCTAATAAATCAATGTAACCTAACCGTGTTTGGTGAGACTCACTTTGGCTCTAAGGTACCAGTTATTCTGATGATTGAAAATACGTACGAAAAAATTTATCCCAGCCATGGCTTGGCTTATTGAAATTGTCATGCAATGTTAAAATAATAATTAAATTATACAGGTACCGTGCACTTAAAACTTGCACTTTAATTCAACTGAGACTGTTTTAGTACTGGTACCACAACTAAAAAATGTAAAATAAAAAACGTTTTACAAAAAAAATACAACCGACTTCAATGTAACACAAAAAAGACACTAAAAAGAGCAAAATAACTTTAATTCGAAAGTCGGTGTTAAATAAAGAAAAGACAAAACTATTATAGAAACACCGGCTTCTTTTCGACTTCTTTTTTTACATTGAAGTCGGTTGTATTTTTTTCAAGTTAGCTTCGTTGGCTCTCTTATTTCGCAGGCATGCACCTAAAAGATTTAGAAATATGATTTTCTTAATATTTTTTGCCCTAGCAACCTCTGAATAAATGTTCAATTCGTACATCTTATATCAGAATAAATAAAAACAAAAACGTTTATGTAATATTTTTTTAATAGTATTGGTAGGTAGGAGGTACATAACACACAGGATTCTGGGTTGTTTGGATAAGGGAAGTAAAGATACAATACTATTTTCAATATGTACAAAATATACAATTATCTCTACAAACTAGCTTTAAAACTATAATATAATTATGATCACAATATTTTTTCTATACGTACGCTCTGTTAGAAATCCAAACCAACATCGAGCACACTGGCATCGGATTGTGTCCGCACGCGACTGTTGCACTACAACAATCTAACTCACGTTCACTTTTGCTGCACACTTGAGATCAAATGTTATTTTTACAAATATTTAAACTATCATCTCGCACACCAACAACAGTCGCTAGCGAAGAAGACCCGAAGTTTCTAGACGTTCCATCCTCATATAACCACTTCATGCTTGAGAACAGAATTTCACATTTCTCGGCAAACATAAAGAGCCCGACGTCGCAGCGTCCTCAATGAACCAGCTTGAAGCCACTGCGAAGTGGAACCGCTTTGAGGCTTGCTTCAATAATAATTAAACAAAACTATATTATACTTCTCACATGCAGTTAAGTGTGCAACTGTGTTGATTTTTGTGGAAATAAAAAAAAACATAATATTTACGGAATAAATGAATATTCCGAGACATATTATTATTAATAATTGACATTTTTAGCATACCGCTCTTCAAGGATGTAATTATTAACTAGGCAGAATCCATCGATGTTTTTAGATTCTGTCTGAAATGAATATAGACGATAATATTACGACTGAACAGATAAGCTAAATAATAAAATGTACGAACAAATTACATAAAATGTATTAACAACAGCTTAGGAAATAACTACACCCCAGTTACAAAACAAAGTAAATACTTTCACCGCAATAAATTAGTCATTTATAATTCTCATAATGTTTATTATACCATATTTTCTTCAATAGCGTGTCTAAATACCGTCATATCACTATATTTCACGAAGACTTATTTACATTAACCTCCTTCATAAGGAGTTCAATTAAGATTTTTAAGAGTGTACATCATTGGGCATCTGTTTGCTAGTAAAATTATAGATATTTTAAAATTAATGGACGAAGTGATGAGTTCGTTAGTGTTCCTCCTAGCCAAGTTAAGAACTGTTTGCGACGGAAATATGACAAACAATACAATTATTATATTTATACATTCTAGTTATAAACCTTAAAAAGAATATACGTAATAATATTACCTGTGCTATAAATTTATATCGTACTTTATAAAATTACAATACATAAAATATTTTGTACTTTATTTTACGTACGACAGCACAGTCGCACCATTATCTAACTATAATAATAATGCAAGTTATATAAGATGCCTCTGCTCATCGAATCAGAAAGTGGCGCTACCACTAAAACTTAAATTATGAGAAGTACAATATTGTTAGTTTGAATTGATTGAAGGTTATCATGTCGAGTTTTTTTAGTACAGCTATTTACCATAATACGATGTCAATATCTATAAAAAATGTCCATTGTAAAAGCGAATGAACAGCGGAAAATGAGGATGGCGAGTACAAGTAGAGAATAACCTGAGCGGCGGCCCGCAATTAAAGCAGCAATGAGATCCGAATACGTCGACACTGTGGGCTTTCGGCAGGCGCCACCGCGTGCACGACGGCTTCATCCAAACCGAAGGAATGCGCGACCGTCATACTTTACTTTTACCAATGTTTACCCCTTTTTATTCATTTATTACATTTGGCTCTATGCAATTAAAATTATTATTAAAAATTGTTTTGTGTTACTTTATTCCAATTTGAAATTAAACTTTGACCGTTAAGTTTAGAATCTTTTAAGCCCGTGGGAATGTTAAGTGACAAATTGTGTTAATATGATTAAATTTATATTATTATAACCACCACGCATTCGTTTGTTTGAGAATCCCGCCACGCCCCAAGCATCGCTTCCCACTACGTAACAGAGCAGTTTCTTTGATTATACGACCTCTGTACCGTTACGGAGAGCGAAGCGAAGCCGATACACAAACAATAATCGCTGGGATAGCCTTTTTTATAAAAAGACGATATTTAGATTTATATCGCCTACTATATATTTATTAAGCTATGTTTACATTTGCAATTCAATGAAATTGATACCTAAGTAAGTATGTATGCAAAGTCTTTTAGTGAATGTGTTTGTAAAGAACGATGATATCGATAACGTAGTTTGACATTTGGACATAATGTACAGTTATACTGATACACGGTTTCGGGTATTTAAATAAAAAATTCTTAACATCTCCGACCTTAGCTTATTGCGATTCATGTTATGTTGGTCAATAATCAAGTCGTGTACCCCTGGGCACGACAGTGCTTACCAACAATGCAGCTCTAGTTTAACGCCAAACAATAGTAATACCGCATTGTTGCACACGTTATTAGAAAGACGGACTTTCAAAAAAATATGGAACATAATTTCCGATATCGCTAAAGGCGAGGCCATCTGCGCCACTGGTGTGCTTTCGCTTAGTAGCACACTGCACTCTATGCTCCATAAAATAGGGCTACCTACAGTCTACATTAAAAAGTCAGAATCACAGTTTATTTTCCACATGTATTTTTCCCTTACTATCATATATAACTTAATTACTTAATTATTTTTTTACATGTAAACAGTAATCATTCGACCCAGTATTCATGAGTTTTCCATTACCTACCGTAATGACCTAAGCGAAATCGAACTTTAGTACGGATAGATTCGATATTTACAGAATTTAAATTATTTTAGACCTAATTCGCTTAAAACAAAATAACAATTTACACTAACAATAAAAATGCTCGATAGATTGCCACTCATCTAATCTGAACCCAAAATTAAATATATTTTTATCAACTGACTTTGCCATCTATCATTATTTTTTTTTTAATTTAAACTCCGAACATCGTCGAACCCAGTCGACCATAACAAAAGTATTTTACAAATAAGCTATGACTTATATCTAGCACTTAAATAAGTGACGGCTGCTTACCTAACTATGTGAATCTTTATACACACGCGTGTGCAGCCGAGCCGTCGACGACGACGCCGCGGTACGCGATAACAATAAATAAACTGACGTTACATTACCAAAACGAGTGTTCACATTCTCAGAGGTATTACAACTCAATTCCTAAGAACTTTGACATCATGAAGATGACGAAGAATCTATTAGTTTCATTACAATTTACTTCTACCAGGTCGATCTATTGCTACGATAAAAATGAAGTTAAAAATTTCACAACCTGGCCGTATTTACAATGCTTTCTTAAAATCGAATAGACTACATCGATGGCTGTTTTGTCCATACAATATTGAAGCAAACTGATTTAGGAATAAATGCGTCCAGTCCGGGATGTGTCCGAGAATAAGATCAGGACTTTCACCTCAAGTTTAAAAAGTGGTCCACAAAAATGACGTAAATATGATGTTAGTTTGTGGGATATCATAAATATAGGAGAATACAGCGTACCTCACACGGTCGCAATAACAATAAGTAAGTGTGCGATGTCTGCGACACGATGCATCAGGTCTGGTGCGATGCGGTTTAAGTTCTCGTTAGCGAATTCGCACGATGGGAAGATATGAACGGTAAACATAGCCTGGAAAAGTAAAGAAAACCCTGATAATTAAATGAATAAAGCATACAATACATTCAACTCGAGCAAAACCTTCATAGGTAACTAGGTCCTAGACCACAACGAAAATACGTAAACCAACTATGCAGCAATTGCACAATATGCTGTGCAATTGGCAAATCCCTAAAGAGTAATTCTTAGCGTGTCGATGGCAATTTTTTTTTTTCATATTTACTCCTTGCTTGGCCCATTGTTTGGTCACGGCAAAGCCGTCCACTGATGCACGCTGTCATTAGATACAGTGCGTTTCACTTAAGACGTTCCTTTGCCGTAATGTTGGCAATGCGGAAAAACAGTGTTTACCATATTTTTAGCAATTAAATTACTTAATATTAGTGAGATTAACTTATATTTCGTTACTTTTAACAATTGCGTTATTTTTCTGTTTTTCTTTTTACTATTTTTGAATAAAGTATAGGGCGCTGGGCTCCATTCCGATTGTCTTGCAATTCTTTCAAATACCGAAAACGCCATGCCACAATATCGTATCTCTCTATAACAACGTCCTTTTAGACCTGCTTTTTTAAAATAAAGTCCCTCTCCTCTCATATTCTCCAAAAAGTGCTGCAACTACCGTTAAAATCGATTTCGTTGCGCATTTCGGGGAACAATTTTGGTAGAGTAGGCAACTCTTTCCTTTTTCCCTTCTTTTTTGTGTAGACAGACAGGGGAGCCAACATTACGCCAAAAGAACGTCTTAAGTGAAACGCGCTGTACGAGTTACGTGAATAGGTGACAGGACACGTGACACAAGATGTTGAAGGTGGGACATAGACAATTAGATACACAACTACAATTATCATTATGTCTCCTCGATGTTTTCTCAGAAGAACAGTTATTTTCAAATATACAATTTAAAATTTGAATTAAATTTGAATTAATTTGATTCCAGTGCGAGATACATGAACCAAAGCTACAGTGTGTAAAATGGGTGCTTATAAGATTGGTTGAATGAATAACATCAACCAAACCCACTTGATTCCTGTTTTAATTTTGACGCGCGTGTGTTTAACTGTCAAACATACACAAAGTATTCAAGTAATTAGTTCATACCTGATGATGTCCGGGGGGTGCGATGTTAACAATCCCGGCAGCTTGTTTCCGTTGTAAGTATGTAATAAAGCCGGCAGTCAGGTTGGTCGACTGCTGCAGTACATCCATGTGGTCGCGTCCGCACGGAAGTGCTAGAAGCATACAGTGCTCGTTCTCCATCTGAAAAATGACAGTAGAGTTACAACGTGCAGAGATATTTCGTAGGTCTTCTCTTGCCGTGTGGAGACGGGCTTACCTTCATCTTGCGGTGCACCTGTTCCAGCTGCGGCTGTTCCAGGCGCATGCGCTGGGCGATGCGCAGCAACGGCGTGGAGCCGTCCGCGTGGCGCGACAGCGTGTCGCCCGCCACGCCGGGGTTGCCGCCCACGAAGTGCATCTGTACGGCGGCAGAGTCGTTCTTCAGAGCCAGCAGCCCCTGCCACATGACCGGGTAGCGCTGGAACAGAAGAGCAGTCGTCAGCACACAGACACAGGCGGTCGGCGGGCGGGGCCCGGTGGGCGCGGCACTCACCCGGAGCAGCATCTGCAGCGAGTCGGCCTCGCGCGGCACCTGCGACGCGTGCGGCGGGCCCGGCGCGGGGCCCGGCGCCGCGCCCGGCGGCAGCGCGCCCGCCAGCCGCGACGTGCCGTGCGCGGGCGGCGGCGAGCGCCCGCAGCCCACGCCGTACGCGGGCGCGAGCGGCGCGTGCGGCGCGTGCGGCGCGAGAGGCGCGTGCGGCGCGTGCGGCGCGAGAGGCGCGTGCGGCGCGAGCGGCGCGAGTGGCGCGCGGCGCAGCACGTCGGGTGCGCGGTATGCGAGCTCGGAGGCGGGCACGCGCGCGCCCGGCGGCCGCCGCAACTCCAGCGGCGGTGTAGGCGCCTCGGAGCCCTCTGCTTCGTGTGATCTACGCCCACACACGAACCGTTAACACATTTGTATTTTATAATGCCAAGAATGCAGAAATAAAAAATGAAAATAAAAAACATTAAATTATTCAAGGACCAACAGTCAAAAACATCAGAAATACTTTTTTTTTACTGTTGATCTTTCTGTTTCATTTCGTCAACCATACTATAAAGGTGCTAAATATTATGTATTTTACTACATGCTGAGTAAAATATTACCGAGAATATGGTGAAGGAGTAGCTCGACTGTCATGCTGAGTTGCGCGGAAATGTTGCTGGTACATTTGGTAGTGTTGATGTGAGAAATGAGGATACATTCCATCGCCCTGCAAAGAAAATATGTCGTAATTACTCTCAATTTTAATTACAATAGTAAGTTTAAACCTTTTTCAAGATTTAATATTTAATTACGTTGTGGTATACCGGAGTAACCGGAGAAGTTTGTTGATGTGCAGGCGGAGGTCTTCCAACCAAATCAGCAGACTTCCGGACGGCATGAACAAAATTGAAATATATACACTTTGTAGATAAACAGCTAAAAAAGCAAGAGAGCAAAATATTACCATTCCTATTTGGCCTTGTGGACTGATTGACGGCACGCTTGCGATCGTAACTCTGGAGGCAGCACCTGAAATAAGTGCAGATTGGAGTAAATAAATCTATTCATTCATATACATGTGTATAGAAACTGACTCTGACTGAGCTAAAACTACTGAGACTAGGTATGATAAATTTGAAACGAAGGTTTCCTTTTATGCCGTTGGCGAGCACTAAGTAGTTTTTGATAGTTCCACCTCTCATCATCATCAGGATGATGAATCAAACCTTTGGTGAATTTCGTTTTTTCAAAACTAACAAACCTGACAGACGTTGTTCTGCCTGAACCATGGTGCAGTCATTTAAAAAAAAAAATGTACCAGAGTGCAGGGCCACCTGCCAATTGTAAATATCCAAAAATTATGTTAATAAAAAAAAATAAAAAAACTTAAAACCGTTTCAACTATTTAGGAGTTTAATGAGAATGATCAGAAGAATTACTAAGATAATAAAGACACATATTGTTTTGAATAATCAATGAGATAGAACTCATTCTGCCTACTAGCTGATATAAGATACAAGCGAGGTACTGCATTATAATTGGCTCTGTCGATTTATGTTGATATAACGCACATGATTTCTCGCCATTCCGTTAAACACCAAGCGAATGCCGTCCGCATAGATATTATTAAAATATTGAGCGTTTTATTTATAAGGTACTAGCTTTTGCTCGCGCGGCTTCGCTCCCGCTCTTCCCTACTCCACCCTACTATACCCAACTCTACTCTACTACTCTACCCTACCCTATCCTACCCTACTCTACCCTACACTACCCTATTTTTTTTTCCATAAGAACCTTCTCCTCACAATAACAATCACAACAAAAAAAAAATCAGCCAAATCGGTCAAGCCGTTTTCATGCCAAGTCGTGACAACGGAAAACTGGGGTCATTTTTATATATATAGAAGATATATAGATATAGATATAGATGTATCTAAGAATGTTCACTAAACCCCAAGCGAACGCGTTCGCTCTGTCTTTGTTTTTCTATTGTATCTCTAATTGACAGTATTCGGAGGAACTGCATTTTAATTCGCTCTGTCAATTTATGCTGATATAAGAGTAATCGAGGTACTGCATTTTAATTGGCTTTGTCGATTTACTAACAGGACTTGACGCAATTATTCTTAATCCCATCCCCTGTACTCCTGTCCTGTATTAAGTACTGTCCTCTCGTAAGAACTAATACTGGAAACTATGTGATGACGCTTTACATACCATTTCGACATTATATAATTATAGTGAAATAAGGAAAGATGTCGGTGTGGGGTGTGTGTCGGTGTGTGTGTCGTGTACTGACCGGGGTGGTGCAGAGGCTGCGGGCCCACCACGGCCACCTGCTTGAGGTGGTCGGGCGGCGGGTGCGGCGGGTGGTGCGCGCCGCGCGGCAGGCTGGCCGTGTCGGCGTAGCGGAAGGCGCGCGCGTCCGCCTCGTCGAACAGTTCGGCTGGGCGCTCCAGCGGGCGCTGCGCCGCGCGCGACACGGAGCGGATGAGCAGCGGCGTGGCGCGCTCGGGCGGGCCGCGCGGCGCCGTGCTGGGCGCGCTGGGCGGGCGGTGCGGCAGCGCGGGCGACTGCACGCGCGCGTCGCTGGCCTCGGTGGCGCCCACGGGCACGAGCGCGCCCGGCACGCCGTCCGCCATGCGGCGCCCGCGCGCTGCGTCGCCGCCGCCCGGCGCCAGCGGCGACGGCGGCGCCTCCACCATGGAATTGGCGCCCACCACCGCCTCGAAAGCTCCCGCTAGCTTGGCGCTGATCTCGGATATCATCTTTTTAGGTGGCTTGGTGATTGGCGTCGACGTAGAGGGAGGTGCAGACGGTGTGTGAGACGCGAGCGACCCATGCGGTGCGTGCGAAGTGAGAGGCACATGAGAGGCAGGCAGAGCGAGGGTCGTAGGCGACGCATGGGATGTGGGCGGCGTATGGGTTGTTGGCTGCGCATGGGTTGCGGGCGGCGCGATGGTGGTAGATAGCGCATGAGTAGCGGGCGTCGCGTGAGTGACAGGCGGTAGGAGAGTTGCGGCCGGCGCGTGCAACGTGGTTGGCACGAGTGGTCCGGGCGCCGTTTGTGACGCGAGCGACGACGCGGGCGCTACTGGCTCGACTGTGGCGAGCGGCGCAGAGCTGAGCGGCGCGCTTGCCGGCTCGGTTTCGAGCTCATCTAAACGTGGAGCCTTTGGATCGCGTGTGCAGTCCCTGATGCTTCGCTCGTCGCCGCTATCAATTGACGCGTCCGATAAACTTCGATCCCGAGTTCTTTTGGCACCGCGAGGTGATTTTCGTGTATCGGACCCTAGAGACTTTTCTTGAGTTGCTTTTACGACTGCTTGTCTCGTGGGCCTCTTTTTATTCGATTCTTTTCCTGATTTTATTTGTCCAACGGGGCCCTTAATTACATCCTCTATAACATCGTCTACTGTACTCCGCTGAACATCCTTCTCTTGAAGCCTCCTGGATTTGCGCGTATTTATTGACGGTGAAACAAATTCTTCGTTTTTTTCCTCTTTATTTTTTTCAACCTTCATTTGTTCTTTTTGGGCTATGCTAAGAGTTGAAGTTGCCGTCACAGAAGAATGCCCTGAGAGTGGACTCTTAATAGTTAAAATCAACCTGGGGCGTGTTTCAGTTTTACTAGGAGAAGTAGCAGTTTCATCACCAGAATCTTCGTGGAAATCATACACGTCCCCTGGCATTGTACTTCCGGTACTATTAACAAACGCTTTCACTTTCTTGTCTACTTTCGCTCTACCTCTACCCCGTTTAGCGGAAGCTCCTCCTCTCGATGGTTTGGATATTTGACGAGTCTGTACTCTGTCTTGACCTTTGTCTACTTTCCTGCCTCTTACACTTCTTCCGCCTCGTTTAGCAGTAGCAGTTGGTGTGATTTTATCAACTACAATTTCCTCTATAATTTTATTCTCAATAACATTTTCGATGGGAGGGTTTATTGTCATTGATTTTATATGAGGTGTATGATTGATTATCTTGTCTGAAATATTCGGACTAAGTTTAATAGGATCAATATCTTTAGTTATTTCGTCTGTTTTCTGACTTATTTCAACAGTTTCGTTACATAAAGAGTCCACCTTTTTTATAACAGATTCTAAGTTTACATCTTTACCACTCCAAGAATCATTTTCGTCATTTTTTATTGGACTGTCACTTCCTGGGGAATGTTCTGGCAACAAGAGGTCAAAACTTCGTTCATCCGATTGAATTACATTTTTTATATTCAACATTTCATTTCCACAAGGAGCACTTTTATCACTACCGAATGCTTCAGTCTTTTCTTTGAGTACAGGTACAGATGGTAATGTTGCCTGCACTGAGTTATTATCTACATGAGATGAAGGTTTTGCTATTTCCTTTGGTGGATTAGTCACACTTTCTTCTTTGATCTCATTGGTTTCTCTTTTTTCAATGGTGACAGATGATATTGCTGGAAATTGAGATTGGTTCGTATTTAACACATTTTCCGGCTTTAAACTGTCCAAATTATTTGACACTATTTTGTCGCGATTTTCTTTACGAGTAATTAAGGTTATCGTCTTACCAACATTAACTTCTAATTTCTTTTCAGGATCGTTAGTTATTTTTATTTCATTTGTGTTGTCTTTTAACAACTCTTCAAAATCTGTCTCACCTTTAGCAATATGCTCAACAGGAGATACAATTGGTTTAGATATTAAGTCCGTTTTATCTTTCACATTTTCTTCAACAGTAGCAGCCAAGCTGACTGATTCAGGTTTTTCATTTACCTTTGGCTCATTATCCCGTATATGATTTTGTAAAACCAATGGCTTTAGTGGTTCTTTGTGGTCTTTATCAAATTTCGTATTTAATTTAACAGGCCCTGTTGAGCATGTGGTTTTTAACAGCAACGGCGAAACATTAGTGATACTGGTTGTTGTAGTGGTAGTAGAAGCACACAATCCTAATTTAGTTAGAACTGGTGGTGGTCTTATTGTTGCCATAGATAATACAGATGCTGGTCCTTTTTTAGTGTCTATTTTTATGACGTTGCTGAGAGGTGCTTGTGATAAAAGTCTTTGCGAACCTAAAGAGTGAATAACATTGGAACCTTGGCTTCTGTTGATCGTACCTGCTTCTTGAATGTTACCCGCAACAGATTTGTTACAACCTTGTATGATTGATGATGTGGCACTATTTACTGCAGCAACATGTATTATAGGAGTCGAGCCAAACGGGATGTGACTTATTTTATCTGATTTCTGTGACTGGTTTTCTCTCTTATCATTTAGTTGACTCATGGTATTTATAACCACTTTATTGTTTAGATGAACAGTATTTATGTTACTAACGTGAATGGCATTTTGCATGGATATCAAACGATTTTGAGCCATAACTGTCGGATTAGTGCTGTGTTGAAGATTTGTTGGTGACAAAATTATTTTAGTATTTTCATTTGTAGTTTCTGAAATATTTCTTGGGTCACTCTTTCTACCATCCCCCGAAATGATTTTCTGTTGATGTAGTAATGGAGATGCAGTTACACTAATCCCTTTATTTTGCTGGATCAAGTTATTGACATTCATTTGTTTAGAAATCGGAGTCAAGACTGGAGTAATGGGCAAACGGTTAAAATGAATTGGTGCGCCTTGAGTTTGTACTAGAACTGAATTAGGTCTATTAGGTGACAGCATTGTTCTGGCACCATGCGGTAAGTGCATTGTTTGAATAGGGCTCAATGGAGGCTGCTGCATTCGAACCACGGTCACTTGACCAGGTGATCTTTGTTGAATTGCATTAGGCGACGCCAATCCTGCAGAGTTTAAATTTTGTGGTGATGTACTTAAAATAGCCATATTTGTTAATCTTGGTGAGGTCATACTGTCACCCTGTGGACTAGCTTTAGGACTCTGCAATCTAGGATCGTTGGATATACGAGGTGAGATTACAATCCCTTGTGGTTTCTGATATAAAATATGTGGCTCTGGAATTTTAATAGTCGGTGGTTGCATATTTGGGGTCTGAGTGCGTATCATTTGGTTGATAACTTGATATGGAGCACTAACTCGTGTCTGGGCCATAACTGGTCTGGAAGTATTATTTAGTTGCACATTTTGATTTGTAGGGCCTTTGATCTGAACGATATTTGCAGTAATATGGGTGGGCTTCATTTCGTTTTTTTCTCTCCCAGGGATAGAATTAGCTTGAATATTTAAAACATGTGGCTCCAACAATTTATTATTCGTCAAAGTCCACGACGTAATCACAGGAGTTGCTGTTGATGTAATCACTTGGATATTTTCTCTCTTTGTTAATTGTATCTTAATATCTGTGTCTTTGACTTTAGTATTAGAATCACTTGTAGTAGTTACAGTCGGTAGCGAGCTTGTTTTCGTATCAGAAATGGCGTTATTTGATACATCTGGACCTTTCTTCTGATCTGAGCCAGTATTCAACGACTGATTTGTTGCTATGATATTTACTGGCAATTTTTCTATCGAATCTTGAGCTGTTTCATCATTCTCTTCGGTATCGGTATCAATTAATAACAGGTCACTATCAGAAACAGGAGTGTCTGGCTTCATTTCCATCTCACTTGCATTTAGATTTTGCACTGCTTGTCGCATTTCTTCTGCATCCTCTTCTGGAATATTTTCATTTTCTATTGTGACAATTTCAATTTCATTAGGATGTGTCGAAATATTTTCGGATTCTTCATAACAGCTGGAAAAAGTATTTATTTTCCCTCCGAAACTTTCACCAAGCAATGCAGCCACTGCATCTTCGGTTTCTTCTTGTGATATAATAGCCCTAGGTTTCTCATCTGTTTTTTTCTCCGATTTACAGGGTGAAATCTCAACAATATCGGATGTTTTCTCAGTCTTGTCAACATCATTCTCAGAACTTATGATATTTCGCACTGCATCTTCACACGTGTCGCCGTCACTACTGAAACTTGATAGGACAGTATCTTCAGTATTATTATTTACTTTGCTTGGTAAAGGGTCTTTAGGTAATGGCACTTCACTTATGTCTGTTAAGATTGTTTCAAATGGTGGAGGCATAGGAATTTCTTCAATTTCTATTTCTTTACTTTCTACATAATCCATTTTATTGTCATCAATTACTAAATTATTAGAATCTATACTTTTGGAATCTGTATTTTCATCAGACTGTATGATAATTGGAGGACTGTCTGTCAATCGAGGCAAGCTTTGTGATCCTAGAGGAGAATGACGATTTTCAATTTTATCATCATGACTCACTGTCTGTTCGTCGTTTGGCAAAGGTATGTCTAATAGCATTGTTTTCGGTGAGACTTCCACATTCTCAATGACAACTTGATCTGTTTTGTCGAGTTTATCTTGGTGATAGAAACTATGATGCTCTTTGCGACTTTGTCGGTCTTCTCTGCTTTTCTTTTTCTTTCTCTTCTTCTCTTTGCACTCTCTTTTTTCATGCTTAGCCATTTCGCTTATTATGTTGCCCTCAGCATATTTAATTTCATTGTTTTCAAATTTGTTAAGACTCTCAGAAAGAGTTTCTGCTCTAAGGCGGCTATCATCATCTAAGGTGTCTGCAAAAAGACGAGCTTCTATTGCTTTACTTACAGCATCAACATCTAAGCTATTATCATCTTCTTTGAAAAAACGGTTTTCTTTACGTTTTTTCTCTTTTCTACGTCTTTCATCTTTGTCTTTCATTTTATAATCCGAGTTGTTCGTACAAAAACTAGGTTCGACTTCATGCGATGAAAAGTCTAGTTTATGAGTCACATGATTTCGTGTGTCTCTATCTGATTCATCTGATAATGGCCCAAAGATGTCTTCCATTTTTCCATCTTTTCTCATAGCATTACAAATCGTATCAGTGATAATGTCAAAATTGTTGTTGGCTATTTTCTTTTCTCGTTTTAATTTATTTTTTTCATCACGAGTCTCATCTGTGTCAATACTATCTCGCAATTTTTCTTTTCTTTTATCTTTTTTAGTACTGTGCCTGCGTTTATTTTCAATGTTTTTGTGTTTATAACCTTCCAATAAACTAGTGTCACTGTTTTCTATTTTTTCATCATCAGAATAAGACGACTTGTGCTTTTTCTGTTTTTTCTTATGTTTCCTACGATTTTCCATTGAATTTTTATTACACGCTGATTCGCTTTCAGAAGAAAAGTCATTACACATTGATTTAATATAACTTGATTTGTATCCATTGTCGTTATCAAGATTCAACTTCAATTTACTGTCATCACTGTCACTCTTTCCAAATAAGTTTAACAACGAATTCTTTTTCGTAATAATTTCGCTCGACTCTTTAGTATCATCAGTTTTTGTTCTTTGTGTAGACTCGGAATCGGAAAGTAATTCTTTTTTTATACTATCAAGAAAAGAAGGACTCTTACTAATACTTCTTTTGGAAGCTTCATCATCAGATGTGTCAGACATTATGCGAGTTCTAGAATTTTTTCGAGACAATTTGTTACGCAGATCTTCTTCATTAGTACTCCCATCAAAATATTCATCAGTTTTTTCAGGGTCGTAATCGTAACTATGGGACTTTTCCCGTTTTTTTGTGTGAATTACAATGTCATCGTCTGATGAGTTTTCCATGGATTGATATTTCTTTCTGTCCTGATCCGAGTCGCTGTCTTCATCCCAACTTGATCTCTTTTTTTCCTCTCGTTTTGCTCTACTTTGTTTTAATTGACTGAATTTAGCTTTAATTTTTTCTTGGCGTTTTTCTTCTTCTTGTTTTTGCATATTTTTACATGAGCGAGCTTTAACTTTGTCATACATAGAAATGTATGTGGGCCCATCATCAATTATATCAAAAATTGAATGTTTTTTAGGTTCATCTGAATCAGAACTGTCACTGCTATGCACAGGTTTACGGCTTTTACGTTTGGTATTGTCTATTTTTTCATCTCTACTTTTACGATCTGTTGACATGCGTTTTTCACGAGCGATTTCTTTCTTTTTCTCGTCACATTTTTGTTTCTTATCATCTTTAGTCTTACCCATAAATTCAGTTGGGTGTAATGCATCCCTTTGCAATTGTAATTCTTGTATTTGTTGTAATTGTTGAATACGTTTCTTTTCTTTCATCTCTTTCCGGAGAGCTCTTTGTCGTTCATCTTCTTCACTTGAGCGTAATTCTAGTGTAGCAAGAAAGTCTAAATCATTATGAAGTCCTTCAGTAGCAAATTCCATATTAGGCTTTTCTTCGTTTTCGTCCCCAGAACTCTTTTTAACAGATTTAATTCTGTCTACGGGTTTTGTATCTTTTGACTCAATTCCTTTATTTTCAACAAAATTTTCATCAGGGGGTTTGACCTGATTTTTTTTATCATCCTTCGTTTTACTCTCTATGATCTTAGCAAAATGACCTTTACTAAATTTCGCGGTTTTATGACGATTTTCAGTACGAGACTCTTTAGATTCCCTTCTTTCAGAAATCTTTATGTCACTTCTACCTTTTTTAATGTCTTCGTTAAAAATATCAATACTATCTTGAGATGACATTCTTCGCTTATGTCCAATGTTCGATGGTAAACTTGAACACGAATTCAACCGTTCCTTACGCTTGGTGTCTACACTGGGCGAGTCTAGAGAATAATGTCTTTGCTTTTCACTCACGTCTCCTTTACATTTAATGTTGTGTTCTAGCGTATTTTCGTTCTTGTTTTTATTATGATTGACATTGTCTTTTTCTTCTTTGATATCAGATTTTGAAAGTAGTTCACCTTGATGTTTGACAAAAAGTTCATTAAGTTTTAATTTTGGTTTCGTATCATCCTTTGTTTCACTGATTTCCAAATCTTTTAACTTGGACGATTCGTGCGAAGCTCGAGACGTAGAGGAGTCAGTAGAATCTTTGCGACATAGTTCCCTAGAGGTTTCATCTCTGGAGGACTTGCGATTTTTCACAGATTCAGATTCTTTTTTACTTTCTCTTTTTGAGTCATGGTCTTTCTTTGACCTGTCATGCTTGTGTTTATCATCCTTTTTAGGTTTAATGGATATGTAATCATTATCTATAGATTCCTTTCTCTTTTCTCTGTCACTACGCTCTTTTTTGTGATGATCATGTCTATACGACTTTTCGTCGCTATGTTTTATTTCTTTATCATTTTTGTCTTTCTGGTTTCTTTCACCATCTTTATTTTTATCGGTATGATTTTTTTCACTATGTTGGTCTTCTTTCGATCTTTTATCGTTATTTCTCTCAGATTTACTATTTTTTGACTTATCTTTTTCCAACTCACTCTTTTCTTTCTCAGGTAATCTATCTTTGCAGTGTCTTATCTTGTCACGATCTATTTTAACACGATCATCGTGATTTTTATCAAGATCTGTAATTTTTTTATCAGATAAAGCAATTATACTGTTCTTTTCTTTCTCAAAAGCTTTTTCGAATTGAATATTTTCCTTTTCAAGTTTTGCATTATGGCAACTGTGATTGTGTCTATCCTTAAGAACTTTATCAGTATTTTTCATAAACTCTTGATTAAATTCAGCAATATTGGGTTTAATTGAATTAACTGCATTTAAATGATTCTGCTGCATTTCAAATTCAATTAATTCTTTGGTAATATGATTTTCGTGTATTTCTCTGCTTTTGTGGTTATCAGTTTGACAATAAGGATCTAATTTGTTTTCGCTATCTAAGTTTAGTCTTTCTTCTTGTTTGTGAAGCTCTGACTTAATAAGACTTTCTTTATTATATTTACAAATTTTGTCAAATTGTGTTTCATATTTTTGACTTTCATCAAAATTTTCAACTTTCTTTAACAGCATTTCCATAACTTCTCGAGCACTATTATCTTCTAAATGAAAGGTAAGAGAGTTACTCGTTCTGTCATCTTGGCTGAATATATCACCTTTAGCAAGGTTGCTATCGACCACTGCAGGTTGACTATCAGCACAACCAGTTGTTTGGCTGTTAAGGCTGGTCGAGGCGATAGATAAATTACTATGTCGATCGCGACTAGTTAAGTCACTATCCTCACCGTCTGCGCTGTCCTCTGTGCCACCGGTTGCGACTAACGACTCACCTTCCCCTTCACCAGAAAAATAATCTTCAAGTTGCTTATCAGTATTTTGAACAATGACGTCAAACTGGGGTGAAGCGTCGTGAGGGTCGGGCGTGGGGTCGGGGTCGGGCGGCGGCGGCGCGGGCGGCGTGCGCGGCCGGCCGCCCAGGCTGGCCAGCAGGCGCGACACGCCCAGCTCGTCGTCCTCGTGCGCCGGGAACGGGTAGCGCAGCGCGCGCGGCGTGGGCGGCGCCAGGCGGCCCAGCGGGCTGCTGGCCGGGCTGGGCGCGCGCCCGGCGCCCTCCAGCCGCTCCGAGTCCTCGTCGAACACTGACCGCTTTGCGAGTAACGATCGCACCACTTCGGATGGTTTCACTTCGTTGATGTCGACTTCGAGCAGTCGGTGACGTAGGCGCGTGCGGTCCGGCGCGTCGGCGGTTACTCGCGATCCATTGAGCTTTTCGTCGAGGCTGCGGATGCGTTCTTCCAAAGACGGTGAATGTGGCGCGGAGCCACCGCTGGAAGACGAAGCGGAGGGCGGGCGCGGCGGCGAGTCCGGCGCCGGCGCGGGCTCGGGGCGCGGCGTGGAGGGCGCGGCGCGCATGAGCTGCGCGGCGAACTTGGGCAGCGGCAGGCTCATGGGCAGCGGCGGGCGCTCGCGGGGCGCGCGGCGCGGCTCGGCGGGCGGCGCGGCGTCGGGCTCGTCGCGCAGCGGCGTGCCGGCGCGCGAGTGCGAGCCGGAGCCGTCGCGGCGGCGGCGGTGGCGGCGGCGCGCGCCGTGCCCCGAGCCGCCGCGCGACCCGGACCGCGAGCGCCGAGTACCGACGCTGCGATGCCGCTCCTGCATTCAAATATACCTAATAGTAAGTTTCACTAAATCTATAGTATAGAAATATTGCAAAATTCCGATAATCAACATCATAACTGACCTGTTTTGATTGATTGACTGATTGACTGACCTGTTGGTCTAGTGGTTAGTGGCCCTGACTGCTATGCCGGAGGTCGTGGGTTCGATTCCCACCCAGGACAAATGTTTATGTGATGAGCATGATCATTTGTTCTGTGTCTGGGTGTAATTTATTTATAATATGTATGTATTTAGAAATATATGAGTAAGTTTATCAGTTGTCTAGTACCCATAATACAAGCTCTGCTTAGCTTGGGACTAGACGGCGTTGTGTGATAGTTGTGAAATATTATTATTATATTATTATAAGCTAATTTATATTGAAACCATTTATATTGATTGAAGTGGTAAATTATTTCATTTCGTTATTTTTTATGTGCAAGGCTCACCTTGGAGTGTTTTCGATCGTCTGGGCTAGAGTCGCGGCGATGACGCCGTGCTCGATGAGGCGATACCACGACTGACTGTAGTCTCTCCTCATATGGCGTATCTTCAGGCTGTGGGCTTGATCCTATTTCATCATATACCCTGTAAAACAGTTATTGTTTAAAGATTTTACACTAGACTCTTGTGTTGCATATAACTGAACATCAAGATTTGGCCATCTCGTTACCTGTACCGTCGGTCTGCTGCATAATCAGTCGGATCGTAGGGTTCTAGTGCCGAGTAGCGAGGGGTTCTTGAGGATCCTCGACCATAACTAGAAGCTCTTGATCGCGATCCACTTCCGTCAAACCTACTTAAAACGATTTGCATCAGTTAATTGGTCAATATAGTTAAATATGGAAAGATTTGTTTATCCATACGTACCGAATGGGTTCATGACGAGTAGATGGAAGGTATCGAGATGCAAGATCCCCACTCAGTCTTTCAGAACCCGTCAACGCCGCCGAACCGCCATGCTTTTCCAATTGTTCGTAAAACGCCTCCTAATACAGTAAAAATGACAAAACATAAGTCATCGAAACAAGAAAAAAAAATAAGATAATGAAAATATAATAAACAAAATTGCTGCTGCCTGGCAAAGCTGAAGATATAAATTCATATTGACGAATGCATCATTTCATAGTTTCTACTTGCACTGGTCTTAGATTGATTGCAATACTTTTTAGTTTTTACTGACATTTTATTTTTCGAAAACGTCTGATTTTTCATAGTCCACCTACATTCTGGATGAATATCGTTAGCAACAAGGCAATTTGAGTCGAAGCGTCACTAAAAAATGACACTAAAGTACTAACACCAAGGTACATATTTTTATATTCGAGCATTTCTCAAAATTTTTGACCATAGCCATAATGTCGATGTCCCATGATTTTGTCTTTGATTATTTAATTAACGTGATATTGTAAGTAATATACATGGCGTCTATATTATTAAATTATCAAATAAAATTTCATAACAGCGAAAAAATAATACGTTACTTTTAAAATGTAATAATCTGATAATACCGAAATTTACGTAGTATGGATAATAGTTTGTCCCGTTGCGACTCCAGTGATTTCGAACTCATTTCTTTTCATTATATTCTAAGAAGCTCTACGTATTTTATAGTGTCGAAACATTGCTTATGGTCTCAAAATCCATGTAATATTGAGTTTATAGTAAAATACGTCATAAGTTTATTAATTTTAGGAAAATAATTCTGTCCTATAAAAAGTTCCAAAACGGAATTCTTAGTTTTGTTACCAAATTTAGTATCGAAAAATTTCTTAAACCACCATTATAATTTATTTTTTTACCTTTGGCAACTCTATCTGACGTCATTGCACTCGACCATTTTATTGTAATGTCATTTCGGCGTCAACAACTGCCGCGACAGCACTGTACTCTGCCTACTGCGACAAATTCTTTCTGGATTTTGTTACACTATATCAAGGTATTATTAATCAAGGTATTTAAAGTATTTAATATTTTTGTTAAAATTAATTAACCCTTCAGATACCGTCAATTAGAGACACAATAGTAAGACAATAGATGCGCGGCCACCGGTGGTTGCTTGGGGATTCATGAATTAATAGTTTATTTTATACACTACACTTTGATGTAAAATTCTTGTTCCAACTGTTAGTTTTAACCAATATTTGTTTTTTGAAAATCTTAAACCTATAATTTCGTTACTTCTGTTTTTGTTACTTTCGCGTGGTAACGTATAATCGGAACGCGGGGTAACAAAAAAGGATTTTATAAAGCCATGTGTATACACGCGTCGGTCACATGCGTCGGTCCATGATATAAATATCATGGACCGACGCAGATAAACGCTGCACCTATAGCTAAGCAGCGGTTTTTATCGGATCTTATTATTATTTTTATTTTACAAGCTTAAAACCACAACGTGTCGTCTCAAAAATGGTGACTTACTTTGACATTGATAAGTTTCTGAACAAGTCCGACTTTTTTACTTGTATCAAATATAATACTGCTTGGCCCTGGTCGTCCACACATTTCGTATTGTCAGAAAAATGTTTTGGTTGTGGAAGTGCAACAAGTAATATATTGCATAGTGTTCTTCCTCATTTTGTAGTAACGATGAATCGAGAGCAGATCAGACTGTTACTAGAAAATAATTACTTTTGGTGTCAGATATGCAAAAGTTTCAGTGTTTACGACCACTACCCTGAGGATGAGTGTGTGTTTTGTAATATTTAATTCTTGAACTTGATCCGTGTGGAACATGTTTAATATTTTAATAATTTAAATATTTTAAGTGCATGTAACTTTAAAATACATTCTGTGATGACATTAAAATACAAATATTTCAGACCAAAGAGAATTAAGACTTGGTATTTATAAGCCTCTACGGCGCGTCACTGACACATATATTAATATTGGTATAGTAATAAGTATAATAGAAAATATAAATATTTAATATGAATATATCACATAAAAATTTTTTTTAGCTACAAATCTTAGAACCCCTTTAAACACAGCTATAATTTCTATTTCATATTTCAATAAAAATCTGCATTAAAAATAGATATTTGTCTTTTGCATATGTATTAATATATACATTGAAGCTGTGTCTATGAAGCGCTTACTACGTGATTATAGTAGTAGAGACTTTATTTAAGCTATTGATTATTTATAATAAGCTCTGCATGGGTATTGTTTTTTAACTGATTATAAGTATTCGAAAAATTTTAAGTGTAAAATAACATTATTATAATAAATAAAATAACATTATTTTTTAAATCTCTCGTGATTAAAAAAATAATACTATTTTATTTATTATAATAATGTTATTTAAGAAAATATTGATTTAACCAAAGAAAATTAAGACTGTATGTTATTAATTAGAAGTATCTATAACTTCTTATGTGCTTCAATTTAAATGAACGTTTTGTTACTTTAGAAGTATAAAATAAATCTTTCGTTTTGTGTTGATTTTTTACTTCATTTGTTCACATTTTATGATAGTGAGTCAACTGTGTGTGCTAAGCCTTACATTTCCAATTTTGTTACCAACGCTTCTTGTTTTGTTACTGTCCCAAAATAATCCTGATAATTATCTTCTATAACTCTTTTATTTCTTTAAATTTAAACGCAAAAAGCACTTGATTGAATGATTAACGATAGACATATTTTTTCAATAAATAGGAATTCTGGCATCCTTCTTTTTTATATAGGAAAACGAAACTTTATCATTAAAAAGTGTTCTAACGGTAACAAAAACGAGTAGTACTGCTAAAAAACCATTTACTTTATTTTGATTTCACAATTTTTCTTTTGTGAAGATGTGATTTAGTTTATGATCTATACATTAAATCATAAATTTATAATAAAATTTGCGTATTTTTTTAAGGTTATCACACATTTCAAAGTAACAAAATAAGAACTTTTATTTTGCCCACAACTAACATTTTACAGGTTTTTTGTATAGAAAAACCTAAATAAAACAATAATCAAACAGAAATTAGGAATCTGAATAGGTTTAGCTAGCTTTATCTAACATCATATGCACTAAATGTACAGATTTTAATTTTATACAAATTTTAAGACAATGGTCAAAAATTTTGAGAAATGCTCATTCAGTTATAAGAGAGATAGTGCCGCACGAGTGCACAAGTCTTTGCAATTAGTTGGTTTCTCACGCGGCGCAGCTCCCGCACGGCCGCGCCCGCCGCCGCCGCCTCACACAGGCGGATTTTTTAAAATTACTGGCCAAAACCCCAATGTACGAAGTCGGTCATAATAGTCACGTGACGTAATTTTTTGAATCTGATTCCTTGCATCCAATGACAGCTCGCATAATATTTTAAACGAACGTTTTCATGACTTGAATTCTTTTTTATTAAAATAGGCATTGTTTCTTTAAGCAGAAGCCCACTTCTGCTTATATTCGAATATGAACTTAGATAATAGTTGTTTTGCTCCATCTGTTAAATCATCCTCAACACCTAAAAAACTTTTTACTTTATATACAAGATTTTTAAATTTTTCATTATTATCTTTCAAATTGCAGTTCCTATAATATTCAACTAATTGTTGACGACATATGACGACATTCTGGGAAGATGAACCTAAAAATAAAGAAGAAATAAAACCATTTTTCGTGTTTCTTACTTCACATTGCTAATTGTCCAACGAAAAGCAGAGTAGCACATATTAGCAACTAAAATTAACACCGATAGCCAGCTAAGATGTATATCTTTATTATAATCTTTACAAGATAGTCTGATTCTAATGAATTTGCAACTTTAGCAAAAGCAATCATTACGTAAAATTTATATTGCAAATTACTTTAATTATTTTTGTAAACAAACAAACTAAAAACAATAGTGAATTTAATTTGAATACATAGATACATACCTCCAGCTTCACAATCCATGGTAAAAGTTACACAACACGTTCGAAATACAACAACAACAACAACAAACAACAACATTCAGTTTTTGTTTAGAAGTCTATATTTTGCAATAGTGGGTAGTCATGAAAACGTTCGTTTAAAATATTATGCGAGCTGTCATTAGATGCTAGGAATCAAGATTCAAAAAATTACGTCACGTGACTATTATGACCGACTTCGTACATTGGGGTTTTGGCCAGGAATTTTAAAAAATCCGCCTGTGTGCGCCTGCTCGAAGTGCTCCAGCGCCGCGCCCACGCACACCGACATGTACTGTATGGTCACCTGACACTCGCGCGAGGCGTAGTCGACACAGAGGCGCGGGTGGTCGGGCTCGGCGGCCGACACGGCGGCGGCCACGCGGCGCAGCTCCCGCACGGCCGCGCCCGCCGCCGCCGCCTGCTCGAAGTGCACCAGCGCCGCGCCCGCCGCTCGGTCCACGCACACCGACGTGGCGCCTCCGCACCGCGACACCGCGCTCAGCACCTACCACGACCACATATATGCACCCGCAACCTAAGTGGACGCCGAACCACAATGGCTCAACCATTACTTACTAATAAACTGTCAAATTATCTATCACACCTCGGATTGGGACGAAATTTGGAACAAAGGCATACCATAAATAAAGGCACAAAATTCTTTTTATCCCAAAAGTAGTAGTGTCAGAGCAAGACAAGTAAGAATGTCCAAGATTGATTCAAAAACCTTTTCTAACAGTGTAATTAGGCTATTTCTTTGTTCCATACTATTTGTTAACGTCGTATTTTTCGTAAGATCTTAAAATAAAAAAGAGAATAAATCATTCAAATTATTAGCCTATTACTGCCTCTTCTCAAACAGAAAAGGCACAAGCGTTGATCACCATGACCTTGCTTGTGGATCCGAAGGGTCCGACTAGATAGCATTATCGATAAGTCGATTTGGATGGTATCGTTCACCAGTGGCTATCAAAGTACGTTCGATTTGTGCCATTTTTTCAAATTAGGGCAGCAGCAACTAGTATTAAGCTACATAACCCGAACTTTCCATTGATTCAGCATCTCCATTCATTCATAAAGCTTTGTTATAGTGCAGTAAATTAAAATTACCTGTTTCTCCGTATGCTCAGTAAGACCGTCCACCCATACGCAGGTGGTGGCAACAGGTTTCCCAAAGCCAAGTTTCACACGGGTGCCGCCTACGTTTTCGCCATCCATTGCGCGAATAGCTTCCACAACGCTCGATATTGAAGCGTACTGACAGAATGCATATCCCGCACCTCCACTGCTTCCTTTTTTTATATCGATCTCAATTATTCGTCCGAAGAGTTTGAACTTGTCTCGAAGTTGTTGTTGTGTCACATCTTTCTCTAAATTGCCGATAAATAGCGTCCTCGTTGCCTGTAAGATAAAATGGTATATTATAGGTTTTAATTGATAAAAGTGAATGAAGTGAAAAATTAGCAACCAAATATTCAAGTCATTTATTCGTGTTTAAAGGCTATTAATACTTTAAAAACCAACAGAACCTTAACATGGATGCACCATCTGATTTACTCGAAACTCTGTACTAATATTTATTGTCAGAAAATAAGGTAAAACGTGTCCTTGGGTTTTTAGAATATTAGCCACTGTAGGATTTAAGGGGAAGGATTTCTTTACTTTATTATTCGTGTTCATAATTTCAAGTAAAATCGGATCGCGCATTAGAATAGATTTCACTTAGTCTCTCAATAATTTCGAGGTTGTAACCTAGGTATCCTAAACTTTAGGTAATATATTGGATTGTTGCTTGTTCGTACCGATTACTGGGCTTTTGATTCATACCACACAACATACCTTGTTCCGTTACGCTAATTTTCGTTTCGAACTAGGTGTTAGCGCCACCGTTTGAATCGGTGTTTAAAAAATAATGGCGAAAAAAAGTTACATTCATTCAAAACACGTTATGACTGCTGGTGACACGGAATAGGTTAAAGAGTCAGTAACAATATCAGCGGTGTGGTAATGGGCCTGATTATAGTAACAAAAAGAACAAATGCACACTTAGCAGTAGCACACGCAACAACGGTAACAAAGATACCAAAACATTAATGACCGGGGATAGCTTTACCCTCCATGACAAGTAATATTCCTCAAATCTCAATATATATTAAAATATATTTTTACTTATGATACAAGAATGACTCCTAAATACACATATTTGATAAGAACACGGTGCGGCGATATAAGTAAATACAAAGTTATATGTACTGATGAGTTTGTTACACAATTTCAAGGATATCAATTAATTGGTGGAAATGAAAAATCCAAATCAATGCGTATGTTTAATTGTATCCGTCTGAAACTGTCATGTCATTCTACTAAATTAAGACATTCCTTCACAAAGAGTATGGAAATATCACTGTATCGCAAATCCAGTAATTAAGACTTCTTCTTTCAGCGTCGTTCGGAGTCTCCTCTGCGACGCTAGACGACAGGATCAATTCTAGTATATATAACGACTACAAAACTTTTTAGAAAGAACACAACTCAACGAATGACTTTTGACAAGACCAATTCTTAATACAGTTTGACACTTTAATTTTAGCATTTTCAAAAGCAAAGTTATTAAGAATAAAGCAACAAATTAAAATTAATGAAAAACCAAAAACATGTGTCTATTACTGCAACCATCCTTTTTATAAAACTAAACAACTGTTTCAAGTAATAAATTTTAGAGACTATATACTAAACGATTAGTCTTTTCATTTGCTAGTTTTTGAAATAAGTAGTTACTATGCACGCATTTATGTTATTGAAAGAATTAATTCTTACAATCATTAACTTCTTAAGACCCCCAATATAATGTTGTAACACTAAAACTATGTATTTTTCTTTACATTTGAGGATAATTTATAAATAAAATATAATAATTTTAGAAGACCATATTATTTTTTTTGTTCAGTGTGTTTATGCACCACATTGGATTGAGCTTAATTGACCGAGATTTGAGGAACATCACTTTATATGTACTACAGAATTCGACAGGCTTTCTGGGCTGGACCACGTTTCCATTCAATAAAAACATATTTTTGTTTATTTTGGTACAGGCATTTTCTTTGGAAAATTTAGAATTTTGCAGTAGACGAATCACAATTACATACATCTAATGCACAATCATTTAGAAGTCTAGCTTAGAAAGCGCGACAATGTTATTTATGTCCGTAATAGTGTGAATAACTATATTAGTAAGAATGATTGCGTGCACTATTGGAAGTGTTTGAATAATACTAGATATAAAAAGAAGTAAGGTCCATCTTTGTAAACTTTTAAACTCGTTTTTCCTAAAATATATTTGAATTAAAAAATCGGATATTAAATGAAAAAAAAAAACGAAAAAAAAAATTTGTAGATTGAAATTATTTGGTGATTATCTACGCACCCTATTTTATAAAGGCTTAATTAGCTAACAGTCAGTTATACAGAAATTAATTTCAGTGTCTAAACTACCAGTATATCCTAACAGTACATACCTAAACTCAGAATAGTATTATTCTGAATTTTCAGCGAAACTTAAGCATACTATTTATCAATTAAGGTTCATAATCCTGCTGCAAATTTAACGCCAGTCTAATCATGATTCGATTTCTAAACGTTTTTGTTTTTTTAACGAAAAGCACTATACTTAAATATCTTACCTTCGGGTGGTACTCATCGATATCAGTCTCGTAAGGTTTAGCCGAATCTGCATCTTCATCACAGCTTTGATGAGGCGCCACAGTGATCTTACAGCCAAAAAAAAGTTTATCTTGTGATACTTCCAACGCCTTCTCCACATCGGATGGCTTTTTAAAACGCACTACCGCATAGCGATCGGCGTTTTGACCCACTACTTTAACCCATACAACTTTTCCATGTTTCTTGTATTCATGGTAAAGTCCGTCCTTCAAAGAACTATCAGTAGATCGTGTCGGTAGATTTCGCACACAGATAGCCAAAGGTCTACCACTCGCCGTTGACGCCCACTATCAAGACAAAAATATGCAATGTTATTTGAAACTATATTTTAAAAATGCAGGTTTAAAAACATCATGTCTTGTGAATTTATTATTTATATAAAAAAACTGTTTGTATCAGTAGTTCATATATGAACGACTAACAAGTTTCAGATGACGTTTAAACGTATAAGAATATCTAATGCTAAAAAAAAACTTGAAATAAACATATGTAATGAGCCCTGATAGATAAACTTACCTCAAATTCGAGGTATCGGAGTTGTATCATAGGCATAAAATATATACTATGTGTTAGTGGAAAGTTATCTGGTGATAAAAAATTACTAATAAAAGGACGACATGACACACATTGTCTAGCCAATTTTGTCTGGCTAGAAAGAAAATTTAACGTAAAATTAAATGTAACAAATTATCTAGAGCGCGTAAGCGATTGACAATGCATTGACAATTCATTTATGATCAATTACAGCAATTTTAAGCGCACTTGTTTTCAATTTTTCACATTATATTAATTCCGCAAAAATATCCTTACAAATTGTTTAGGTTAGGAACTTAAGGTATTCGTTAACAAATATTAACAATGGATTCATCCTCCATCACGCCAATGCGAGTTCTCACACCGCGCACAGAACAAAAGAGTTTTTAGAGCAAGAAAACATAGAATTATTAGACCATCCGCCGTACAGCCCCGACCTAATCCCTAATGATTTCTATACTTTCCCTAAAATAAAGAATAAATTGCGTGGTCAGAGATTTTCATCACCTGAAGAAGCTGTGGACGCCTACAAAACGGCCATTTTGGAGACCCCAACTTCCGAATGGAATAGTTGCTTCATTGATTGGTTCCATCGTATGGAAAAATGTGTCAAATTTCGTGGAGAAAACTTCGAAAAGCAATTTCAAGTGCGGAATTTTCAGTGCCGTAATGTTTATTTTTCTCACATAATTAGGTCAATAGAATTAAAAACCATTTGGGATGTGTCTGAGGTTTTGCGCATTTAACGTTACACGTTGTATATGATATAAAAGGATGACTGACTGACATATCGATGCACAGCCAAAACTACTGGAACTAGGAGTGTGACATTTTGCACAAATTGATGAAATTTTTTGTTTCCTTTTATTACGTAGGCAAGCTGAGGATTTTGCAAAATTGATCCTCTAAGGGAAGTGGGGTTCAAATTTTGTATGGAGAAGTTTACTATCACGCGAGTAAAGCCGCTGACAGAAGCTAGTACTGAATAAAACCCTCTAATGTTCCTTCAGTTGCTCTTTTCATTCCTGAGCCGCAGTAACTCTTTTTTTAACAATCATGCAATCCTGCAAACCTGGCACGTTTTGGCCCTAGCGGGAACTTAGACCTGAAATGGACTATGGGCCAAGACCGAGACCGCACGCGAGATATACGTACTGCGGTTTATTTTTCTATTTGTTTAGAAATCATCCAATAACTTCTTCCGCTCTTGGGCGGAGGAGGAGGACGAGTCAGACTTTTACTGACTAAAACCCAATCCTATTTATGTTCATTTTTTGCCTTCGTTTCAGGACCCCGGGGTTCTCTTTCGCACAACCCATGGCCTCAGTAGACTTTGAACCTGCTGGGTCTCTACGGTTTTGCTGCCACTCGTTGAGGCGCATGTGGAACACTACGCGCCGTCGACGAACCGAGCTCGGTCGGAATTATTATATCATGATATAAAAAAAACATTGAACCAAGAATAAAATTGTGTAATTATTATATTTTACATTATTCGGAATTTCATGTTATATTAAAAATTTCTCATTACTTTGATGATAGGTAGGCACATAGGCATGTTTAGGCAGATTGATCATTATCTGTAGGATTCGACTAAGCAATTAAACGCATTATTTGCGCATTTTAGTGTAGTTTGGTATTATAGCTGATATTCTAAAGACAGCCCTCTGACTGGACTCGGCACCAGTTACCAAAACGGCGAAAAAACCGAGTTGTTTCAGCTTTGCTTGAGTTTCTTCACTTCAGATGCAATGTAGTTTTCCAATTTGACATAACAATATCCACTAGGCGTTGCGTTCACGTAAACCAAAAAAATTACGTCACAGTGAGTTATGACTTGAGAAATGAAACCGGTCAATTATTACAAGTTAAAATATAATAACGAAAGGTTCCGTTCCGTACCATTAGGAGAACTTGTGGATAGAGATGGATATTAGCTAACGGAATATATCGATAACAAATAACGCACGTTTTTTCCAAAGCACATGAAGTATCTAAATACCACATTAGCTTTGGTGGGATTTTACATAACACACTGGTGCGTATAGGACATGAGAGCATGATGAGTGCATGATTGCTGGCAATATTGCCACCATTATTCATATATCGGGCAATATACCCACTTCACGGCAATATGGCCGGCAACGGCACATCCACAGAACAGAAAATATAGGTAGAAGTGCCCTTAACGTAGCTAAGCACGGGAACCAGTGTCCAAACTCACACATTTGCGTATCAAATTGTACATTACACAACAGTAATATGATTGGCTACGAAGCTACGAATTACAAACTTAACTTTTACAAATCATATTCTTATTGCTTTCATAAATTAGGTCTTATTACAACGTAAGAAAGTTGTTATTATTTGACATGACACAAACAATAAAGAAGTTTTAACCAATTTACAACGAGTTCGGCTACTCAACGCTAGATGGCGCTGTAACCAATTTATTCTATTCAGAACGCTAGTGCCTTTGAAATAGATGCCATATTCACCTGCACATGTAATAGGCGAATCTCGCCTGCTGTTGACAAACGCGCGATATCTAAGAGGCACTTCCTCTACTTTTCTTTATTCCGTGGGCACATCTCTACTTCAGACGATATTGAAATTGTGAATACGTCCTTATTGTCATAACGAATAATTAATTTCTCGTGTTTAATCGTTGATGCAAAATTTTGTGAGATCATTTAGACGTCTATTTCTTGTTAATTTCTGTTACCCTGGTACTTTTCAAATTATTACATTTTAAAATCTGTATTTTTACTATTATTGAGCAAAGCATCTAGTTCCAGAACATTTCTACTTTCCTGGTAGTATTAACATATATAAAGTATAATTTTAGGAAGTTTTATCGATTTCGTGTTTTTTTTTTTATTCATAGTTACGGATCCTTAATTCACTCCTCTGTTTCACCGTTGGTGCTTTTCGAGAAATACTCTTGGTTGGCATCGTTTGGCGTGGTTCAATATTATGTGCTTCGTGGAATACCTCTATAAAGCACGCGTATCCGTGTATACCCATGGTGCGCCAATTCGACTCACTTGACTCATTTACACTATTTTTTTGTTACTTTTTAGTGTTGACCCTCAATACGACCTAAATTGTTATCACCATTAAAAATACTAAGGACGGGTTTCTAAATTCAATATTTTGAGTAAACGTCTCAAACCATATCTCAAGGCACAATTTAAAAAAAAATAGTGTAAAGTAGTTTGAGTGATAATTGTTATGCAGTGCAGAAAAATCAACCACATAATTATTGACGTATTTCTTTTTTAATTTGTCGATGGGCACTAGTTTATTGTAACGCGGAACATGGTGTAAAGCTCCACATACCACCGTTGAATAGGAGTTCCTCCGACCGAGACGTGTGTTGTGTCTGGTCCGAGCAACTGCCCGATAGTTGATTTCAGACTGTTGTAATTATGTTCTAATCGCGCGTATAACTCTGATACTGCGATGCAGGATGATACTTACTATGTGGCGATGTATATTTCGATCCCTACAATACACACATTATTGTAGAGCAACAATAGTAAAACGCATTCCATTCGAGCGAATATTTTTTTCCATTCCAATGATTGCACCATTTATGAATGAGCTAAAACAAAATCGCTTTAGAACGTCAATATGAAATCACCTAGACAGTAGAATTTATCAAAATATTAACTTACTTTTGCCTATGAATACTAACTTTCTTTTTATTTCACATGTTAAAGCGCGTCCAACAATCGCTCGTAAATATTAGTTTATTCCTACATTTGCTTTAAATACAAATAAATATACTGCAGTGATATTTCATAGTGAAGATTTCCTTTTCTTACTTTATTTCAATTGTATGCCTACAGAGTACTAGGATTTGAGGAATACTATTTCGCATGGAGAGTATAGACGTCAGCATGACAATTAAAACTTAACAATAATAATTACTTTTTACAATTTTTAAGCATTTGAGATATTAATGTACATGGCGCAACTTGTTGCTAAATGGTTAGAAAGAGCGCAAATTTATTTGAAAAATTTGGCAATGCGCCAATTCATTATTTTAAAGATATCGTTGTTCATTACAACTCTATATCTAAATCTTAACTTTTATATTCTTAAAAAACCCCTGTATTTCATTAATAAAACAATGGATTGAGAGCTGCAACCTAGACGACCTATACTAAGCGTATGCAAGAAATTGTAAGAGAAACATACTTGGTGTTGTAAGGACGGCGGTGTACGATGGTTGTTATGGTGGGAAAGCGGTGGTTGTGTGGCCGGCGTCGAGGCACGTGAGGTATCGCTTGGCTCAGGTGAACTCGAGTCAGATCGCGAAGAGCCGGAACCCGAGTTCCGCCGTCGTCGTCCTCCTTCAGTCCCACCCCCAGGTGTGCTTGGGGTACTTTCACCGCCTGTCGCACCAGCCACTCTATCGCTACTTGCATACCATCGATGGTGAGGGGTTGTTCTGGAAGAAAAATGTTTCCATGTAAATTTAATAAAGATAATCATGTTACCAACATGTAAATTTTATCATAATTTCAAGTCTATAAAATTACTTAAAAAAATAAAATTTTAATTTAAAAAAATCGCGCGACACATAAAGAAAGTAAAAAATAAGTTAATAAATTACTGTTTCAGCCTTTTAACTTCATTAAAAGAACAACTTAGGTTCCTGACTCAAACTTATTTTTTACTTTATTTTTGTGTCTCAATGTGCTCAATGTGACCTAATATTTGAAATATTAGGTCACACATATGTTTAAAAATAAAGTTTATATACCCATTAAGTGTTTAAGATCCCTACCGCAGTTAACAAACGAGCTGATGACCTTGGACCCCTGGACAGATCTTCACAAATTGTAGCTAAGAACTATCTTGATTGGGTCAGCTTTTAAAAAAAACCGCATCAAAATCCGTTCATTCGTTTGGGCGCTACGATGCCATGGGTAAAAACACAGACAGACAGGTCAAACTTATAACTCCCCCTCTTTTCCGTCGGGGGTTAAAAATTAGGTATACACACACCGGAAAAAGATTAATTGTGAATATCGGTGAAGACCTAACGTCAGGTGCGTCGTAGTGTATGGTCGTAGTCGTAGTATTCGCAAAAGTGTAGCGTGTGATTCTTGTGGGAGTGGAAGTATCAAAAGTAGTAGATCCAAAAAAGCTTTAATTTTAAAATCCGATCATTTTATTATTATAATTATTTGGGTATGATTTTAGCAACCACATTAGTATTGTATAGGCGAAGTTTGTGAGTGTGTATGTCTATGCTTGTTACTACTTGTTGCTAGAACGGCTGAACGGATTTGGATGAAATTAGGCACAAGGGTCGACAGTATTTTGCAATAGATAGATGATATTAAATGATATTTATTCGTAAAATAGAGGATCTGTCACTTAAATTGAATCACTAAGTAACATCAAAACTGTAACCTAAATATCAAATATAGAATTACTTGGAATTAGTTATCAAATAATTATCTTCTTTCCAATATTTGGACGACTCACGTATTCTCCCACTCCACCCTAGAGCGGGAAAAGACATTAAATGATATTCCCAACTCAAAAAAAGGTTGTATGTGACTCTTTATGGGGCGCTGGTGAAAGCGCAGTCGCAGCGGAAGTGACGGGCCAGTAAGCTGAACGCGTCCCGGATCCATGACCATCCGGATGGTCTTCTCATCCCTTCTTGCTGGCCTGTCACCAGATTAGAGGTATTTAGAGACAACATATCTCGTTCTAAGTACATTATTTATTACTCAAAACTAATGTAAAGGAGTTTGCAAATCAAAACAAAATAAAAAAATATTCAAAATGTCAAGACAAAACTTTGAGCGATTGATAGCCATAGCTCGTAAGTGTCTCACCAATGAGTATTTGGAGGTATGCGGTGTGTACAGAGTGTGAAGTCCCGCAAACCTCCGTTGAAAAGGGAGGATCCTCCGACTAAAGAATAAAGAATAACTCTGAACGGACTAAGATTTGGAACTTGGTGCCGAGGTAACTTTTAATCAGCTTAAAATTACCTATCCAACGATGTTACACACATAGCTATTGGAAGGTGGGACCAGATTTCAAAGAAACTCTGGCATCATCCTTTAAAAAAAAAGTCATGAATTTCATAGAGTTGGTATATCACTTACTAGCTTTAGGCCGCGGCTTCGCCCGTGTAAGTACATAAAGTATAGCCTATTTCACTCAGGCATAAAGCAGCTTTCTATCGGTGAAAAAATTTTAGCAATCGGACCCATAGTTTCAGAGATTACCTCTAACAAACAAAAAAAAAACATTTTTTTTGTGTGAAAATCCTATAATCTGACAGTTTGTTTAGGGCGATATGGCTAAAACCTAATAATTGATATGTGTAAAATCTTCAACGATCCTAACAAAATTATCTTAGCAGTGGTAAAACAATTACTCGTTGCAACAAAATATTAACATGAACCTTACAATCTAACGTTATGACTATGACTCGCCCATTTGCTTATTGCCACGCTCAAATTGTCAGATTATTGAAATAAGAACTTTTCTGCATTTACTTAAAAGGCTGATTTTCGACTGGTTTATCGTCAACATCGAGCATGATTTAAAAGCTTGTTGCTTCATCTAATGCAATCCAACGCGATGTTTGACGAAAAGGCAACGCAAAAAAAGAGAGATAACGCCAGAAAACTCTCTTAAAATCCGGTAATTCCGTGATTTACTCGAATATTTTACAAAATTTGTTCCAGGAAATGCCTGTTTTTTTTTAAACCATTAATTAAAAGTTTTTGCAAAAAATGCAAAAACTTTTAATTAATGGTCTTATATGTAGTTTACTTATATAGTTATATCGTTTTACTTTTTGACTTTTTTCATTTTTGAGTAAATTATGAAGTGCCAAATTTCATGCAAAATAGCAGATTTTCAGAGGTTTTTGAACCTACTGGGCCCCTACGGTAATGCTGTCGTGTCCTCGAGACGTGAGTGGAACACTACGCGCCAACAACGACTCGATTTCGATACGGACGGTTATCGGACGGCCAGACGGAGAGCTACCTGTTGATCGCCGTCCGCAACACCGCGCCTACGGCGATTGGACATAGGGATCAGAATCCCGGTGGCTGAGGCGTAAGGAAGGCCGTTCCCTCAAGTGTGCGACTACCTCTTGCGCTAGCATTACTGCACTCGCAGGAGTCGACTGCCTGCCGTTCCTCCTCACTCTCGACAGGCCGCGGGCCTGTAACCAGGGTCCGGCGCGAGAGGTCGTTACCGCGGATCGCCCCCATGAGGACACAGCTGTGCTGTGCTCCGCCTGAGTGAGACATATGCTCCACCGTGTCCTCCTGGCAGTCTTCGCAATGGTGACACCCGGGCGTTTCTTCCAAACTTACCATGTATGGTGAGGTGTCATCATGCGGAAAGTGAGGACGCTTTAATGTCTTTTCAACCACTTCTCAAAGAGGGGATTTACCGCCATAATTATGGCGCGCCCAACACTGGGTTGCGGTTGCGACTGTAGCCTCTAGACCAATGGTGGCAGGCTAGCAAAGAGGCTCACCGTTTTGCGGGAGACCGTGCGGTATCACCGCACCATCTGGATGGCCCTCTGGCATGCGTTCAGCTTGGCCAACGGTCACTTTCACGTACGAACGACGTATAGCATCCGGCAAAAGGGCTAGACTAAGGGGTCTAGCCAACCTAGCGAGGTTGGCCAGGAGCCGCTTGAGAGCAGCCTCAGGCCGTTTCAGTTTGGGAGCCAGACGTCGGAAGTGTTTCTCGAAATTCCAACGGCTGTCGAGGATAAGTCCCAAAAACAGAAACAGGAGTGAGTATACTTCATTGACGACCCAACGCTGATGTGAACTCCTCCTACGTTTATTTACCGCCTAGTACAAATAAGGCTCAATTTACACCGACACGAAATGGAATGGAAGCAATTTTTTGCAACAAAATTGTACATAGCATAATGAACTTTATGTCAATTGTATAATATACAAAATTAATGAGCCAAAAAAAGGTCACGCGTCTTCCAGGGAATCCTCGCGCATTCTAGAGAATTCCCTTAGCTACGAAATTGACGCTAGAGGCGAGATTGACGCTTCCATGACATTCCGCGGCGGTATAAATTGAGCCTAAAATCTCCCTACGCCAGGGCCAGCGTTTATTAGTCTACGTAACAGACTACGCTGCGCAGCACGTAGTCGTGCGCGATTTTCTTCAAGAGCAGTCTTAGTACCGACCTGCGGAACATCGCGGAACATCGCACGACATCTCGGCGTTTCCATTCTCCGTGGTAACCGGGGTAGATAATGAACCTGTCCTTTAGGTAGGCCTCAATCACACGACGGAGGTAGGTCGGCATCCGGTGATACCAGAGTCCTCCTCCAATGCTACTCCACCAAGGCCAGGTATTGAAGGCGTTGCGATGTCCAAAGACACTTCCTAGACGACTTTGCCCCGCTTGCCCAAAGTGAGGGCACCCACACCCACTTGGAGGGGCTCCTGCGAATGCCGAACTGGCTGTCCGCAAGATCCGGCTCCACCCGTGCTAAGTGCGTACGAGGAATACAGAGCACCCTCAGAGCGAAGATACTGGCGAGCCAAACTGGAGGCCCGCGACATGTGGCTGGGGACTCTGAACAGAGACCCGTGGGGACGACCCTACGAAATGGGGGACACGAGCTCCGTACCTGGGCTCCCCCGCTGACGTCTCCGGCTCCAGGTTGTGGAGAATGCTCTATTGACTTCGAAAGGGGAGCATTCCCACCCGCTCATGGCTCCGCCACTAGTTGTTGTGTAGTTTATATTTTTATGTCATTGTTTATTATACCCATATTTGCATGATAAATATCTTATCATGTCTACGACTACGTGTTACGCGGCGTCCTCCCCAACGGGGTCAGCGTCAGCGTGGTCTATGACGCAAACGACACGCTAGTCCTAACGAAAGGTGAGTCCTACCAAGCAGCGGTCGAAATAGCAACACGCTGGGTTGCAACGTGAAAAGGATCCAGCTGTTGGGATTCGAGGCGGCACTGCACAATTCCGAGGTCTTGTGCCTGGATAGGACTGGGGCCCTCAAGCGGCCCCTGCTCGACCAAGGGGGTCCAGACACCTCCTGCTGGAGGCTCTACGCAGGCATCGTTTAGTCCATGGCCCTATATGGGGCGGCGTCGCTGCGAAAGTGACCAGTAGCCAAGCTGAAAGCAGACGTTTTCCCGCGGTATTCCAGAACAGTTTCTTGCAGGTCTGCTACCATGGGGTTTGAAGGCAACAGGCCTTCGCACAATTTACGCGTAGATATCGGATATGCAACCCCGGGGCGAAATTCCGCTGCCGCGAAAAATCACAGTATGACAGTTCCGGCGGGATCTCATGGTGGAATGGCGACAGCGACTGTCGCAACCCAGCGCTGGGCACGCCATAATTATGGCGGTAAAGGCTCACCTTCCACGTGTCGCCAGCCTTCACCGGACATGGCAAGTACGGGAGGTTCCTACATTGGATTAAGGCGTAAGAAACGCCTGGTTGTCACCATTGTGTGGACCGTCCGAATGACAGGGTAGGCTATCCGTAGAGGTGTGTGTGCCGCGCTTAGCGGAGCACCACCGTGTCTTCGTGGGGGCCATCGGTGGCAACGACCTCTCGCGCCGAGCCCTGGTAAAGGCCATGGTGCGAGGAGAAATGGCAAGCGGTCGCCTCTTTCTGCGAAACAGTAATGCTAGCGAAGGAGGAGGCCGCACGCACTAGGGGATACCCTCACGCCCCAGCAGGCGGAGTCTCGACCCCGATTTCCAGCCACCGTGGGCTTGGTCTCGCCGTCCGGCCATCCGGTGACCGTCTGGACTGAGCCCGAATCGTCGACGGCGCTTTTTTGCCAGCTAAAGTCTAACATGCCCTCAGGAATTCTGTATTCCTTTTATTAAATTTCCAATGCTTAGGTACAATTTTATTTAAGTCAATAGTGTGAAAAATATTCCAATACAATTTACTCGACCCATGAATGCGACTGAAGTAATGAAATCACGCACACACTGACACTGACATCCCTCTTACCGCGAAAGAACAACTAACTCTTTGAAATTTAGGATAAATTGGATGTGTTTCCTAAAACCAAACATCATGAAAACTTAATATATTTCCAACTTTTTTTCTCTATAATTTGTAAATTGATCATTTAATCTATGTTCCTATGTTAAGAATATTGGAAATATTGTTATTTTTAATACAGAAAAAAACAAATGAACATATGCCATTTACGCTGTAAAATGTGCGAAATGCAATTTGCTTAAATTTCGTTTTAAGTTTAAAAAAAATAATAATGTACGAACCTAGATAAATATTGTCTAAATCCGAATATCATCATAATATGGTGGAAATATGCTCAAACTGCAAATGAGCGTGGTATTACGATTGTATAGATAATTCATCCGTCGCCGTGCTCTTAAGTTACTTTGTCTTAATCTGACGCGCTCGAGTATCCCGCAAATCCCCATCTCGCCGCCCCTACTAGTAGGTACATTTGAATAACAAAAGTAGTAGGTACATTTTTATACCTACATATTGGAGGAAATCAAACACTTTTGAGATATCGTACTGTTACAAGGCCGAACCCGTTGTCTTTTTACAATTTACTACTTATACCACCTTTTAATCAACACAGACACAAATACACGAATTTAACACTTAATTTTGGCAATGTCTCTCTTAAATATTCCTTATATTTGGGCACAATAGATTACGCCGCGGCCGGCATCCAGAATCTAACTAAACTAAGTAATGCATATAATTTCGATGTACTATGTACAAGTGCAACATGTTTGTAAAGGAAAAATACATGAATTAATAGTAAAAGCTGATTTAGGCTTTATTGCCTTCTAATAAGGGTTATAACAGTACGTTCTACCCGTAGATTTCGAAATATGATATTGGTAAAAAGGAAAATAGTAAAATGACATGATTGATTTCCTCCATTATGTAAGTATAAGACGAAAAAAAAATTTTATTCCTTTAATTTCAATTATTAAACTATGTATAACCACAAAAACTCATTAGAAAGAGCGGTTCATCGATTAATAAACGTTCGGAAGTAACGTTTGGCGATAAAACATTGTTTTGCAATGAATTCTATTCGATCAAACTTTCAGTCGACTTTCCGTTAATCGACCATGTCACTCTCGAAGTATCGTTACGGACCCCAATTTGCTCTCATATTTTGATAATTTTTATGTGAAAGTATCATAAACTCTTATTGTGTTTTTTAACTGAATTCAAAGAAAAAATCGTTGTATTTTTCAACATCAAAATTAATCTTCTTTAATTGAGCGACCCATGCGGCTGAGTACATATACGGAAGGCCGAGTGTATTTTATTTAATAATTCGAAAGACAAACAATTAGGGTACTATTATAGTAGTATTTTTAATTTCCAAACTTTAAAGTTTTTGTTTTATAGTTCTCAAACATTTGCTGTAATGAGTGAGAGAACGAAATATAGAGAGACTTTCCATTACAGTCCAAGATGCCAGAGTCGACAGACATCTGCATCGTATTCAAAGTAATAAACAATGAGAATTGAAAATACAAGTAGGTACATACTACATATTTAATTCATGAATCCCCAAGCGACACCCGGTGGCCGCGCATCTATTGTCTTACTATTGTGTCTCTAATTGACGGTATCTGAAGGGTTAATAGTACATATTATAGGTACACTAATTTACTTTAAACTTAAGTGCATGTCTGCTAGCTCGGGCAGGCGGACTTCTATCAGAATTAAATATCTGGAGGTTCTGAAATGTTGCACTGTAACTATATTAAATCCACACTTTAAATTTTAGGCAATAATTCGTGATTTTGATGCTAAATAAATACCTTTCAACATTAGAGGGCGGTGTAGAATAAGGTGCGTTTGAGTTGTTGCGCTGGTACCTGCCGTACGCAGCGGGCGTGTTGCCACGGCGACAATACTCGGTAGCACTGTCATTTGTACCACGCCACGCAGCGGGTGCAGCCGCAGACGCAGCTAATGGACATGTATTGCTTGAGCTATCTTCTCCGCCACTGTAAGGAAAGGTTTATCAGTTAGTAAAAACATTATTTAATTAGATTGTTCAAATTATAAAATATTATGCTTATAGAGAGCAAGTGACCAAAACTATGAGGACTCTGAAACCGACCAAGGCAACATTCAATTTTAAAGTTATCACTGCTTCGCAGAGAGATTCCATTTTTAATTTGTTCAAAAAAAGTCATATGTGTATCTAGTTATTAAGTACTTCTGGTGTTAATACTTGCTGTTCAACGTAACAAAGATTTAAAGAATTTTTGTTTCATGTTCTTAGTATTGTAAGACAATCAAACTAACTTTTTTTAATTCATGAATCCCCAAGCGACCACCGGTGGCCGCGATCTATTGTCTTACTATTGTGTTTCTAATTGACGGTATCTGAAGGGCTAAAGAATTTACATCAGATAGGTATTATTTTTTCTACTACTTATTGCTATCTCACTACTGAGCACAGACCTCCCCCAAGGTCACATAGCGTACTACGCGAAAATTTTATTCAAGATGTTATTGATACATTATATAAAATTGAAGTTTAACCCTTCAGATACCGTCAATCGCGGCCACCGGTGGTCGCTTGGGGATTCATGAATTAAACACAAATAAGATGTATCGACTATTAACAATCTGCGTTTTCTCTTTACATGGATAGAAAATAGCAGATTTCTTTACAATATAGCGTGTATACAACGGCAAATCAGTAGATTTACATTATTTTATTCGAATCTTTTAATGCCAATCATGAACGGTTGAAGGAAAACATCGTGAGGCCATGTCCTCCCAGAACTAAAAAATCGAAATTATGTGACATCCATCCACAGTGGGCTCGCGTAGTGGATTACAGCCAGAGTCCCAGCAGTTGGAACATCAAAAAGCTGATTATACTTTGTTTATTTTTATGCCAACCCGTCTGCCCGACTTACAGGGAGACACTACCTCTTTCCTTTCAAAATTGTCATAGACGCAATTTCAATGAAGTAAAACCACTGAATAATTTCTGATTAATTTTTATGTGATTTCGAATTTGTGTTTCACGAGAATTTTTGATCATCTTAATTTAAATTAATAAAATTTGCTTTAATCATAATATTTGTTTCCCTATTTATAGATCGTAGGAACGAAAGCGACCACTTTATTACGACATTCTCGTAGTAAATTTTCCCTTTTGTTTATCAAAACTAAATAAAAATAATTATCTTAATTAAAAAGAAAATAAAGTACATTTAAGTAACTATTTGTAATATTGTTCAACCGTAAACATTACAGTTTGTACGTAGGTATATTATAAGTACCTTTGTATCATGTTACCCACATGAAAAAGAGTGAGTACAAATACACATATATATTGACTTTGACAAAATTATGTAGGCCACGCGTTGTCTTGTATCGTAATAATTTAAATTTCTATTATACGATATCTAAACCTTAGCTGTGCCTTCGTTTGACATCACATAAAATATATATTTACGGCTAAGACCGTATTCTCTTCAAATACCGTCGATTAGAGACGCAATAAGTAAGACAATAGATGCACGAACGTTCGTTTAGGGATTCATGAATTAAATTTTTATGTGTTTGTATAATGTGTGCGGGAGATAAATAATATTCAGGAATATGACTTATTATTAAAATAAATAAATAATTAGTTTTGTTTTTCTCGCCAATTTATTTAAACTAAAACATTATAGTAAACATGACTGTACTTTATTTACACTATATTATGTTTTTCCTGTTATAGTTAATTTATTTGCTACATCTGTAGCATCTGAATTATTTGCTTCTACAATCAAATTAAATTCGAAAAAATATCGATATTTCGATATTTTATCAACAGTCCTAGCGACCCGTGTCGTAGACAAAACAGTCTTGTCGCAAGTCATAAACCTAAATGAAAAAAAAAAATGAAATGCCTAAGGCATTAAGTCCGCCTCTGTAATTTTGTGTGCATAAAGCATTAAATAAATAAATAAACAAGTCTGCGACATCGTTGGCAAAACAGTTTTGTCGCACACGACGTAGACTAGTCTGTCTAAGACAGTCTTGTTCCAAGTGAGCGCGGGCCCTTAAAAGCTTTGTCTCTGTACCATTTATTTACTCATGTGCTAGTAGGTAGTAGCATATCTTACATAATAATATGATCATAAGCTCTCGTAAATTATGGTATTGGTCGCGACGGGCCGCAGCGTAGTACAAACAAGTGATATTCGGCGTGCGTCACAAACACACACCTAATGAAACGCGCCGAAAAGTGAAATGCAAAATAACCTCAAATCAATTCTTATCATATCATATCGATAAATGTAAAATGTATCGATGGATATGATTTGAGAATCCCAGATAATTTCAAATAATAAATACTTACCTACCTACCAAAATTTTATACAAGCTTGTCTGAATCTGACTCTGCAATTTGTTATCATCCGAAAAACACCTATACCTAGTGGGCAACGAAACTAAATGGCCTATAAATTTCCTTATATCGCGTGTGCTGTGTAAATTTTGATGATAGGACCAAGTATGTACCTACTATAATTTTCCAGAACACAGCTTGACACATTCCGACTTATTCCAAAACGCGAACTAAGTGTCCCTGTACACAGGCCTCAAAAAAAAGCCGCCACAAAACAAAAGCTAGAGTGGCCACAAAAAAAAGCTGAAGCGCGCGTCAGCTTGTGGCCATGCGTGCAGTATCATAATGGACTCTGACGAAGAAGGATTAAATACGCGAATGGCATGCGGCGGCGTCATTTAAAAGACGCCGCCACAAAAAAAAAATCTAGAAGCGGCTTCAAGCTTTTTTTTATGGCGGCATCGCCCGCACACAGGCAAAAGGCCACCTCAAAAAAAGCTTGAAGTGGCTTTTTTTTGGCCCGTGTGCGGGGGACACTAAATCTCGTATAGTACCTGGATTATTACTAGGTAATTAGGTATAAGACCAAAAGTGGGTTTTGAATTTAGAATTTAGGTTAAAAAAAAGTAGTTTATCACTAGTTTCTGAACTATCTAAGGTAGTAAAGTTAGACCGCCAAAACCCCTAGTTTAACAATGGTACTAACTACGATACTAAATGTATATTATTATTTAAGGTTAGCTTTGTTTTTGTGTGTGATTCCATATAAAAATTGTTAAAAACTCTTAATATTTGTCTATTTGGTAGGTACACAATGTACAAAAAGTATAACTTATAAGTAAAGTAAATATTTAATATCGATTCATTCAAGCGTTCTCGAGAAAGGGTCTTGGCAGACAGACAAGACGGACGGATAACAAAGTGAACCTATAAGAGAGACAGAGCTCTGTTTTTTTCCTTTTGAGGTACGTAACCCTAAAAGTAAGGACTGACTTATTAACGTTTTCTTTATTTTTCCCTCAAATCATGATCCTTTTAAGGAAGTTTCGGTTTCCGCCGAAACTGAGACTGTTGCCGAAATTCGGTTTCGGTTTCAGATGTAAAACCGGTTTCGGTCGAACACTACTTTGTATAAACAAATTATTTCATATCTAGGTCTAATTCAATGCCTGTACTACTATATTACTTTTTGAATAATAAAATTTGGATATAATCGAGAGATATCATGATTTGAAAATAAATAATAATCGTTGATAAATATCATTTATTTTGCAAATAGGTTTTAAAAAACACTTTTACACCTAAAATTAGTTCGAATGATGTTTAATCGGTCATATTATTATTATCCATAATTTAATAATCCTTATCAAAATAAGCAGGGGGCCCAAGTCATTTTTATAAATTCGTCATTCTAACACGACCCCATTGTCATTTTGCTAAAAGTTCGTAAGTCTGCTAAATTCATAATGGTCGATCATTGGTCTCGTAATAAGATTGTGGTAGAATGAGAATATCGAGCTTTTTTATTTATATTCGTAGATTACGCAACTTGTCAAAATAAACAAAAGTCAATGATAGACCATTTTGACACTATTGTAATAGCAAACTTGAGGCCCAGGTTCGTTGGCACAATTACTAAATACATGTGTTTTTTGTTTTTTACCGCATATGAATTGGACGAATAGTTAAAGATAATACGACATTTATCGCCGAACGATTTGTCAAGCACTCTAGCCGAATAAAATGTGCGACTATAGCCGCTGTACAAACAACACTCAACAAGCCATTTCATTCACAAAAAATGTCGTCAATCCAAACCAACTTTACTAAAGAACTGATCCCTTATACGGTTAAGGAGTATACTTTAACACTCCATGAATTTCGTGTTCTACATTGAAGTCATGTCATGATTCTAAAATCTGTTTTTAACTGAGGAGTCTCAAGTAATAAGGTTACTAAAAGGTCAAAAAAAAATCAAACGTACTTTTATTTGCCAGAAACATGGTAATGAGGATGGTGAATACAGTTTATAAGTTCTACATGTTTCACCAATGATTGGTATACAAATATTAGGTAGTATAGTAAAATTATGTCATTTAAAATTCTTAAACATTATTAAAACATCATTAAGATTATTAACCATTAATTAAACATCATTAAATATTAAACATTATTTTTAACTGTCACTGGTTATGGCCGGTGATCGACACGTGGGTGTTCTCTGAATACAGTACTTATTATTTTATTATACATATAGCTCAAAAGATTGGTTTGTTTGAACGTGCTAATATCAGGAAATACTGTTTCGAATTGAAAAAATATTTTAGTGTTGGATAGCCCATTTATCGAGAAAAGCACATAATATTACACAAGTAAATATGCGGGTGAAACCGCGGGGAACAGCTAGTATTTATTATCTAGGTTACGAATAAAGCGAATGCAAAAACATTATTAGCGTAACTGTACCTAGATTTAAAGAAAAAAAAGCAATTGTTTGCAATTGGAGAAACTTTACAATAACTATCACAACAAACAATTTTTAAATCTTGTTCATCAAACAAAAATAAAATACAACGTTGAGGTGATATTATCGTCTGCTTATTGATCTATAATAACTCATGAAAGTGTTTCCGCACGGTGATATTATCGCGTCGAGTAAAATATTAAGGAGTCACCTAGTGCACCCTTTCAGAATAGAGAATCCTCATACCAGCAGCAACACGGTCGACATGAGACAGCCTCTAGCAATACACTTGACTCAAAAATTTTACAACAAAAAAAGAGCAACGATTATTGTTGACTATTGTTGACGGAAACTCATTACTGTCGCTACGGATGGACCCGTGACGCGTATCGTATCGTTACGCCTGGCAGAAGCCTAATCGTCTCGTGGAGTTATCCCGACGATAGTAGGACGGACTCGCGGTGATTCATTCGCTTGTGATGACCGTAGTACCTTAGGAAATGTGTAAGTGCTAACGAATGGTTGCTGATAACATTAAGGTAACACCTAAAAAGGCACAGACAAGCGGCCGCACTGATACGCGGCTTGGGCATTCTTAGGACTTTTGTTTCATTTCGCTACTTCCCATGTGGCTTGCTAGGCTTTCGACGCTAAGCAAGCTACCGGTCAGTGCGCTTTCGGTGTAACTGAGCAATAAATAAAACACCATTATACTTATAATCACAGTACTTATTTTTATTAACATAACCAAACAACGTGTGTAGAAAAGAAAAATTCACTTGTGTGTTTCAATGAAAGAATTTTTGTGTAAATTAGGTACGTTTGAAAGAGTAAAGACACTAATACGACACTCTGCTCTACGTAGATTTGGTAAATTGAAAGTATAATATATATTTAAATACATACAATTTGTTCATTCGACACGACATGCCGCAAATTCGAATTAATCCCAGAAAGAAAAGATTTATAACTCATTATCGACTATATTTTAGTCACTTGCTTACTATTGTAATTTCTTTCTTTGATTATCATTTAAAAAAAATCTATAGCATTTTCGACATCAATATTGCGTCGTCGGCGAGTACCAGGATGTCTCAGAATTGTCTGGTCCCGCTGAATCGTCTGTGCAGAACCTTCTAGTATTTCATCAGTGGTCTTATTGCTTTTTGATCTTCTTGCTTTTATATTATTTCGGCGTAAAACCAATTAATGTTGACCCTGTTTTCAAGCTTCGGATGGAAGTAGACCTTATATTGCGCCACATTCGATTTGAAGTTGTTTACTGAAAAAAGGTATAGATTACACTAGATTACAACAAAACGTTTATCTAATAAAACATATATAATTATATATTTTTAAGTGTACAATTATGTGATTAAGTAATTTTCTACAGCAGCACGACACCAATCTAAAATAAATAGGCGTTTGTATTTTAGCTACCTGCAGTAGGTACTTAGATAAATAAGTAATATGATATTTTTCTTTTGTTAAACTAGTACGCAGTCTTCTTCTTCCTGCCCTTATCTTTATTTGGGGTCGGCACAACACATTTTTTTCTTCCATTCTGTCCTGTCACTCGTCACGCTATCATCAACTCCCTTTTCTTTCATATCACTTCTCACACAATCCATCCATCTTTTCTTTGGTCTCCCTCTCCCCTAAACTAGTACGCAGTAAATACTAAAATAAATTGTTTAGTAAAATCATGAAGACCGCCCAATGTTACACCCTATTAACTTGAAGCTCCTGTATTTTTATGCAGTGTGTATGTGTATTTATATTAATACAGATTTATTTCTATCTAAAATCGAGATTTGCTAATTTATTCCCTGCAATGTATTTTTTGTAAGAAAACACTTTTTTTTATTTTTAGTTGAAATTATTAATATAATAACAGTAAGTTGCCTTAAGATTATCTATAACAAAACACTCATACTTACTAAATTTATATATATATATATATTTATATAATATACTAGCTTTTGCCCGCGGCTTCACCCGCGTACATAATCCCAGGACAAAAAGTATCCTATGTGTTAATTTGGGATATGGTCTACTCGTGTACCAAGTTTCATCGAGATCCGTTCAGTAGTTTTTGCGTGAAAGAGTAACAAACATCCATACATCCATCCATTCATACAAACTTTCGCATTTATAATATTAGTAGGATAGTAGGATAAGCACCGAGGGAAGGTTGTAGAGTAGGTAACTAGTTAGGGTAGAGTAGAAAAGAGTATTCAGTTGACGGAAACAAAGCCGCGGGCAAAAGCTAATATAAGTACATAATAAAAATAATCTCGGAGTTTACTCTCAATAAGAATTGAGTCCATAAACAGAAGCTTGATAATAAGCGCGTATTGATAACACCAATAACATACCTAATTAATGAAATGAGGATATAGCAGTAAACTTGACACATCTGAAGTACTTTCACGGCGTACTAGTGTGATATTATAATGTTATAGAATGGTATAACAATAAACAGATATGCGATTAAGTAATCACAGAAGGTTTATTATTATATCATATAATTAAGTGTTCTCTTCTACGGCCCTGAGCCTTGAGTGGGGAACTCGTATATCGTCAATCTGAGCATGGTTTAAAAGCTTGCCAATTGATCCAAGGCAATCTAACGAAATATTTATAAAAAAGAAATAATAATACCTGAAAGCTCTGTTTGCACTCACTCGATAATAGCATCATTCACTCGAATATTTCACAAAACTGTTTTCTAGGAAATACCCACGTGTTTTTTTAAACCGCAAGTTATTGGAAAAAAATTTCGTCATTCAGAATCTAATTTTTGCAAGGCTTCTTCTTATAGATATATTTTTTGACTCTTTAAAATTTTTGAGTACATTGTGAAGGATCAAAGTTTATGCAAAATAGCAGTTTCTCAGAAGTCTCTCGAAGGATTAGTTTAGTTAGGCAGTTTTCTTAGAGAAAAGCACCGCTGGAATTTTTTAACGATTTTTCCAAGTTAAGTAGAGTGAACCTAAAATAAACTTGTATGTTTAAAATTTCATAAACAAACACGTTTTAAAACGTTCGAAGTAGTGTTCACTTTAAATTAATTATCAGAATATTCCTCACTTTAAATTATATTTTTATTAGTTTTTCTTAGTTTGTCGGTACTGGAGCTACTTATTAAATACTTCATTGGGACTTTATTTTGCAAGAGGTATAAAGTTAGTACTAAACTGTAGTCACCTGTTGGTACGCAGTGATTTATTTATGACTTCATGGTATTATAAATATATGACTATATATGTACAGTTGTGGCGACGCTTGGGGGAGGCCTATGTCCAGCAGTGGACGTCTTTCGGCTGATATGATGATGATGATGATATGTACAGTAGTGGTATATTAGGCCCTATAACCTACTAGTACATATAAGACCACCACAGAACCAAACCACAGAATTATAGTTTTTTTTTTTACTTAACCATACTGAAGATAGCATTTTTCAAATTCGTATAATATAACGCGCTATGACCAATAGGAGTGGGGTATCAACGAAAAATGTTGCAAAAATGGGGGAAAATTAACCGTTGAAATTTCCGTTGCGTGCGCTGCGTAAACAGAATTTACGCAAAAATGATGTAAGACAATAGTGCCCCTAGTTTAAAAAAAGTCCGGTGCGACACGTACTCGTATTAAGATTAGCTCACTATGACCGTTTTGTATGGTAATCATTTTTTTTTTTTTCTGAAATAATACATTATCTGCTATGGTGTTTTTAATTAACATATCTAATATTAATCCTTCCCGACGAATAAATCCACCACTGGGGGTCCAGAAATTCCAGAATCATGTACTGGATTCATGGTATTCGCCTAAGTGCGTCTTTGTCAAAGACACCCTGTACAAAACGTGCGCACATGATTGAAGCTGCTGGGCGACTGAGTCAGTTTTTACCAGGGATTTTTAACAGTAATTTTGTAAATATTGCATTTACAATATTATTTTGTGTGTGCGGCTAGCAGTTACATCATTTCATTTCAAAAGCTATTTTAGGTAGTATTTTATATTTTTTTCGGACTTTAGAAATAAATCCGCAACAAAATAATTATCAAAAACTAGTCGCACGGCAGCGGACGTTGCGTCGTCGTGTATCGCTTCGACTCTCGCACCGCTTATTAAACTTTTAAACTGCCTATGACTATTTCTTTGCAGAAAGAGTATTGCTCGATCCGCAAATTCCGAAAAAAGACCTTTTGGTAAAAGTTTCGCAAGATATCAGTTTAATCATACGAGATGAATGCACTATGATTCATATACAAATGACATGAGCTTTATGTAGAGGCTTTGGGACCTCGCAACCTGCGACTTCTATTTGTTTCCAAAAATTAAAGACATACTTAAAAGCATATATTTTACGAGACTTGAATCGGCGGTGAATGCGTTCCGTAAAGTCATTGAAGAGTTCTCTAAAGAAGATTGGTCCAACTGCTTTGTACAGTAGTTTCAGCGAATGCAAAAAGGCTGTAATTGCGGTGGAATATACTTAGAAAAACAACAAATATACCGTAGGTCTTAATCAGGTATTATTTATTTATCAGAATCTAGAAACTTTCAGTATGTCCTAAGTATACAAAAAAAAATACAGGAAACTAATTAAAAAACTTTGTGAAGCCAGCTTAGCCGAGGAACATTAATTCTAGGTAGCTAACCTATTAAAATATTGCCAAATAATCAATCACGATAAAATTATAGATTTATTATCGGCACGTGACGCCAGCCAACGTATTACTATCCGCACTGTCGCGTTTGTTTTGAGTAGCAGCTAGCAGCTTACAAAGCACGTGACAAAGTAGTATACTACCATGACAAATGTTGTTTTGACAGAGCTACGTATGGTATTCCGAAATACCGCTCACCGAAAGGACGGTTTTCCGATAACACTCTACTCCGACGGTTAGCTGAACGAAAAAATAATTGGCCGATGAAACGTTTCGCCGAAAATATTATTTATCGACGGTTGGTAGTTCGAATGAATCCTTCGCCGATGTAACGGTTCACCGAAAACACTCTTCAACGACGATTGGTTAAACGAACGAATCTTTCGCCGATAGCATTCAGTTTACGCTAGCTATTATATTTTACCGGCTGCGCTCGCCGATAGCACTCGTTGTAGGGGAATTCTTTTGCCAAATGGATAGTTTTTCTTTCAGCTTGACAACACCCTTAGGTCTTGTAGAAGTCATGTTAAAAATACAGGTAATAATAAAATAATACATGGAAGTGTGGCAATAGAAAAAAAAACAAAGTTTTTAATTAACAATAATCAAATTTATATTGTTTAGGGGGGCAGATGGAAAGCAATGATGTGATCAATGGTCGAACACGTTTGCCTAGAAGTAACCTCATTCAATGTTGACTTAAAAACCCCTAGGCTAAAATTAAACATGGGACTCAAGTATTGTTTAGCTGCATTGCACATAATTATAATTATAAAATCGAAAGTACGAAATATTTATTATCATGAATATAAATTATCAAAACGTGTCGAAATAAGATCAAAACCGTAAATATGCGATTGATGATTTGTCAACCTTTGAGATATATATGTTTTTAATGACAAACAAGATCATATTTTTTCATTTCACAAAAAAAAACTCCCTATTTTGTTTTTGTTTTTTTAATATGGCAGTGGTTGGCAAAATTATTAGGGACAGCACCAAAAATTTTATATTATCTACTTTAACTGAATATTGTAGGCAAATGGCTGGTTGTAGGTCCGGCTGGTATTTTTTGTTTATAGACTTTATTCATATTGGATGGAGAGGAAGAGGGAGGCCAAAGAAAAGATGGATGGATGGTGTGAGAAGTGATATGAATGAAAAGGGAGTTAGTGATAGCGTGACGAAGCAACAGGACAGAATGGAAGAAAAAAACGTGTTGCGCCGACCCCAAATAAAACGGAATAAGGGCAGGAAGATGATGATGAGACTTTATTCATTGAGATAATAAAAACAACAAATTTAAAAGCAAAATCGTCCCCGCCGCTTCTGACTTGTATTCCCGCTCGGCGCGGCGGCGGCGTGGCGCGACGGTTACCGTCGCGTCGAGCGGGACGGCTCTGTGTGGCGTCGTCCGTAATATCTAGTACATTACAACTGCTCAGTGTCGCGTCACCGTCCCGTCCCGTCCCGTCCCGTCCCGCCGCGCCGCGCCCGCTGTGTGCAGCGACCTTAAGTTGACTTTTCGCGTGACCCAAGGGCTGGCTTCTGCCTCGGTCAGAGATTAAACATTGCCATACAACGTGGCAATGCCGCCAGCCTTTTGGGCACACTTCCAGTCGATAGCGATGCGGAGGAGTTTTTTGACGTCATATTTAGCTAGACCTTTAGTGTATATATTATTTTTAATTATTTAAGTTTATTTTATAATTTAATTAGTTCCAAAGGAATTAAGTACATCTGCACCCCCTAAAAGAAATTAAAAGATTGTTCCACGAAAAAAAAAATGTAACCTATATTAAAAGGTAATAAAGGTAAGGTAAGGTTACATAATATATTCTGCTCGTTATTCTGATCAAACTATCTTCAGGTTTTGCGCATTTAACGTTACACGTTGTAACATATATGCTAAAAAAATCAAATCATTTAAGTAGGTTAAGGTAAAAAGGTAACTACAAATTATGCATTCAGAAATCGGATTCAGTGTAAGTCATAGCTAATTTGGGAAACACATAATAATATTAGAAAAAAATTCAAAATTCTGTTACAACAAATCTAGCACGTTACGGGTATTGGCTAAATGAAATGCACTTATTAATAAATCGTATAAATCGAGGGATTTACATTACGGAATATAATGTAAAGACGCATCATAACGATAGGCATTGATTCGGCATGCAAATCTGATTACTTGCATCATTTGTTCTTTAAACTAGATTTTATTATTAAAATGCAAGTTCTGCAATCTGACATAATTTAAATCCTTACTTTGACATTATAAAGGTATTTGATTGTAAATTTGCTATTAATTGATTAAAGTTTATATAAAGGAGAATGCTCTTGCTCCGTAGAAAAAAAAAACCAGCTCCGGCAGAAACGAGAACTATCTCTAATTATCAATAATGATGAGGAATAACACAATAACCAGCTATTATCATGATCCTTAGTTGCAAACAAAAAAAAATTGCCAGTTTTATTAATCAGGCGTCGACTTAAAAAATCAATTACCATTTAATATTCATTCTTTTTAACTGCATTCAAAAAAAAAGAAGAAGGTTCTGAATGCGGTTGTATTCTTTATACTTATTTGTTTTTTTCATTTTTTATATCGAACTCCGTCGTTTATAGATCAATTTGCAATTTTGTTTTTTCTCCTAAAAGGATATGCTTCCAGATTTATCTTTGTTTTTTTTTTTAAATTCAGTTCTGATGATGGAATCCGTGAGGAATCGAGAGAACTCCTCAAATACTATAGGCAACCATTTGGTGATTTTGGTATTTTCATTGAGAACTCAAGTATTTACTTGCTAAAAAGTAACATTTGATGAAGTGGCACTGGTGAAGAAGACCAGGAATGGCCAACGGAATTTCACACTCACGTAGCTATATCATAATGGAAGTATGTAGTTAAGCAACTATGACAATACAAGTAATAAATTGTTCTAAACAGTATTGTTGAAAATAGTATCATCGAAGTCATCCTATGATGATGATGGAGCCGGAAGGTAGACACTGGAACTCCGTAATTAATCGGTTTGGGTTTATTAGAATTATTATGAGGTGTACTTTGGCTATAAGAATAGAATAGAATAACTTGATTGTACACTAAACAGTACAGTATCGCACTGATCTAATGATGGAGCCCGAAGGTACTTCATAATAATTATAACAATGTATTTAAGCAGTGTCTGGGTTAATCGGGATTGTCATGAGAAATAGGTACCCGGGCCCTGGTCGAGGCCATGGTCCGGAGCGAGGAGGAATGGCAGGCGGTCGCCTCCTTCTGCGAAGCAGTAATGCTTGCAAAGGAGGAGGCCGACCGCATCAGGCAACGGCGCCCTCGCCGCCGTCGCCGGGATTCCGATCCCGATTTCCGGCCACCGTAGACGCAGGCTCGCGGACGGCGAGCTATGGGTAGCTCGCTGTCCGATCGTCCGATAATGGACCGAGTCTAAGACGTCGACGGCGCGCACTGTTCCCGCGCGCCTCAAGGAGTTGTCAGCAACAGGAGGGGCCCAGCTGGGTCGAAGCCTACTGGGGACAGGGTTGTCCGAAAGGGAGCTCGTGCCCCGGTATGAAGGCTAGAAGGAACGGCGCGGGGTTTTTAGTCAGTAAGAGTCTGACACTGTCTCCCGCTCCACCCAAGAGCGGGTTTCGTCAAAGATGATTTTCCCCGTCGAGAAAAAAAAAAAAAAAAAAAAAATGAGAAATAGGTACTTTAGCTATGGGTAACAATTTTTTTTTTTACAAAAAAAAATACTGAAAAATATTAAAATAACTGGATGTTTCTGGTTTTGCAGGTTTGCAAACTACTGAAAACAAAGTTATTTTAAAAGTTTTGTGTTTTTTTTTTTTGTAGTAAAATAGCATGTTGTATGCGTTCTTGTGTCGGATTCTCCTAAAATCAGTGTTTTATGTTGTTTTTAACCGACTTCGAAAAGGAAGAGGTTCTATGTTCGGCTGAATGTATGTTTTTTTTTTTTCACTGATATCTCGGTCAATTGTGGATCGATTTTGAAAACTTTTTATACAAAATAACTGCGATTTCGGAAGTCGCTGTTTAATAACGAAGAGACAAAACCATCTACATAGAAAAACCTAAAACATAACCAAACCTTTTTTTACCCAGGAAAAAATTAATAATCTTGAACTGTCAGGAATGTGCCAAAGGTGTGGGCTTCTAGATTATAAGAAGAAAATACTTGTTAGCATCAAGTCGGTGACGTTCTATCGAACAAGAGAAGACACGCTGCCATTTTTAATTCAAAAAATGATATTGTTATATTGTCGCTTTCACCAAGATCTTAAAACTGAAAGTGTTCTACTAAAGCTAATGAGGTCTGCATATGATAGCCGACTACTTTTGGGAAAAGTAATGTGATTGCCTCATTAACAATAACGAAAAATAAAGTTTTTAGGTACATAGTAATTAATGTAGGTACTAAACGCTACCAAACTACACGTAGGATACATTTTATTTTATATAAATGTAATCAGTAAAAAGTAAGTCCTTAATTAGTTAAAAAAATATCGCTTCATTGCACCAAAACTAGTGTTGCTCAGTGTAATAAACTTTGCCAATAACGCATTCCGCCTTTTTCCAAAACGCGATTTAAATATTGTTTAGTTCCTGCATGATTACTAGGTTTAAAACCAGAGGTTTTGAATTTGGAATTTAGAGATAGAAAATGAAGTTTATCACTAGTTTCTGAGCTATCTATGGTAGTAAAGTTAGACCACTGAAATCCCTAGTTTAAATATGATCCAACTTCGACACTAATAAGTTATTATTAATTAAGGTTAGCTTTGATTTTGTGCGTTATTCCATATAAAAATTGTTATATAGATATATATAAAAATCAATGCCACTTTTCGTTGTTAATTTATAACTCAAGAACGGACTCACCTATCCAAACCAAATTTTTAGGCTATGTTGGGACTATTTAGTAGATGGTTTATGTGAAGTTTGGTAGGTTAGGGTAGGGTATAGTAGGGTACAGTAGGGTACAGTAGGGTACAGTAGGGTAGAGTAGGGTAGAGTAGGGTAGAGTAGTGTAGAGTAGTGTAGAGTAGTGTAGAGTAGTGTAGGGTAGAGTAGTGTAGAGTAGTGTAGGGTAGAGTAGTGTAGGGTAGAGTAGTGTAGAGTAGTCTAGGGTAGAGTAGGGAAGAGCGGGAGCGAAGCCGTGCGGGCAAAAGCTAGTATAGATATAAATATGATTGACTTGACGAATCTGGAAGATTTAAATATTATAAATAGTATATGATTTTATTTTGTACTATTTTGAAATATAATTTTAATGATTGAAACAAACAAGACCCGTTTGCTAGACAACCACACAATAGACATGTCACAACCATAACTCTTGTATAGTGCGATTCACATAAGAAGTTTCTTCGCCGTAATGTTGGCTGCCCTATCTGTCTAAAGAAAAGAGAAAAGAAACGAGTTAGACGTGCAACAATTTTGCTAGAATAGGCTGGCAACATCGTTGCACGAATTGCGAAACGAAATCGATTTTAAAGGTAGTCGCACCAGTTTATGGAGAATTATGAGAGGAATGGGATTTTATTCAAAAAAACAAGTCTAAAAGGGGGTTTAGTGGTAGGTAATTAGTGGTGGTTAATAATATAACGTTAATAATATAAAGTCGGGGATAAAAACGCCTATTGCACTCAGATATCGAAGAGCAAACAATACTCTTTCCGAGATGGGGGATGAAAAATAAATTGTTGCTCATTATTTAAAGCTTCCTTTGAAATATTGAGGAGACATTTAAAAAAAAAACTCATTAATTTATTAGAATCATTCTAATCCCATTAAGTATTTACTTTTAAAATGAGAAGTTAATTCCCATCCACAAAAAATATATCTGCCGGTGTGACTTTTTGTTTCCCTTTGATAAACCAGGTAATTAATATTATTTGTAAAAATAACTGTTCGTTGCGTAGAGTTTAAGGGCATTACTTTATTATTTTATTATTTGTAGGTTCGCGCTTGACCGCTATCGCAACTGAAGGAAAGAGACGATGCAGTCGACGATGGAAAGCGCTCGCTTACCTAGAAGTAACTTATTCGCTCTTGACTTAAAGATTCCCAGGTTGTAGTCATAACCGTACCGTATACCATAATCATATCAATTGGACCGCCAAATACACGGTCCAATCGGTATGATCAAACCAAAAGAATTAAAATTCGATTGTGCCGTCAAACATGTTGGTCATACCAATCCACTCCCACACACGATCAAATCTGTTTGATCAAACATGTAGCTTCATACCGATTGGACGACAGGTTTGACCGTCTATGGCTGGCATAAGCTGTACGCACAATCAATCTGTTCATAAAATCTTTTGAGCATATAGGTAGTTTTTTTGAGGAAATTGCATAAAAAAATATACTCATTTCGGAGATGTAAACCCCTGCAACTAAGTCCTGTTCCCGCAGGAAAATAAACATTAGTATTAAGTTACTCATTACGATATTAGGGACTTTTTATGGAATAAAGTCCCATAAAAAGTCCCGTCAAATTTTGTTAAAATGTTTCGAAGTCGTATTCCTTAGTTTGAAATCCAGTTCGCACGGAAAAATTAAAGTAGCCTTGGTTACTCCTTGTAACATCAGTTATTCTTCAAGAAATTCCAGTCAAAATCCGTCCAGCCATTTCGAGGATTAAGATAGCCAGAACAAACATTTTTTTTATTGATATTTGTTCTAGATTTCCAATATAATACTTTTATATGCATTGTGTAAAATAAACATCTTACAAACAAATACTATATCAATAATATTTTTTAGACTAGCTGTGCCTGCGGCTTAGGTCACATCGAGCCTTTTTAGGAAGAACATCGTAAGCGACAGTGAGCGCTTTTGCAGTACTAGTAGGTTTTCTCTTCCATAATTATAAAGTACTAGATTTTGCCCGCGCGGCTTTGCTCCCGCTCTTCCCTACTTCACCCTACTATACCCAACTCTACCCTACCCTACTCTACTCTACCCTACACTACTCTACCCTACCCTACCCTACTCTACCCTACTCTACCCTACTCTACCCTACTCTACCCTACCCTACCCTACTCTACCCTACCCTACCCTACTCTTATTTTTTTTTCCATAAGAACCTTGTCCTCACGATAACAATCACAACAAAAAAAAAAAACAGCCAAATCGGTCAAGCCGTTTTCATGCCATGTCGTGACAACGGAAAACGGGGCTCATTTTTATATATATAGATTTACGAAAATATGTAGTAGCAACAATTCTATTAGATCGGTAGTTTTAGGAAGTTATATATTTTTTTTATTCATTATCATGAATTAATACTTTTTAAGTAAGTCTCATTCACAAAGTAGAGGCTTGTGTCCCGGAATGGGAACGTATGAGAATAATATTATTAGGTAGATATTTATATTTAAAACCTACTGATTTTTATGAAATTTAAAGTTTTAGATTATATATGTTACAGTCAAAACTCATAACCAATCAAAACCACTTTTGACTAATAACATATACACGCTAAACTAACACGCTGCAATCATCGGCTGGGTGGACTATGCTCGAATGTGCAGTACCAAGAGTAGGGTATAATATACATAAAGACATGCACGGATATGATTATCTCCACAGTAAGCGTCTTTACGAATTATTGTCTTGTTTTGGGTCTCGTTTAGACATACTTACATAAAAGGAGAAACTGACTGACTCGCATATGTAAACGCTTAGCCGAAACTACTAGGGTTAGGAACATGACAGTTTTTAGAAGGCTTCTTTTAATAAAGTAGTAGACGAGCATTAAGGAAGGGTATTGGCAATTCAACCTTTAAAGGGGATGAAAAAGGTGAATTTTCGTCTGTAAATTCTCACTGCTAAGTAAATAATAAATTATGGCGGTTAGTAAACTCTTTGAGGCGTGGCTGAAAAGACCTTCCGCATGACGCAGGTTCTAACCGTTCATCATTATGAAAAACCTTTACGGGCTAACCAAAACAAAAACCGAAACTAAAGTGTTTACTTTATTTTAACCACACATAATAATTATATTATTATAAAATTAAGGAAAACCTAACCAATAAAACAATCACTTGTAATAAGAGAGGATAATATGCATTCGTTTTATAAAAACTATTATTTACATTTAAAATAGGATACATACAATACAGCAATGGCGGAAACGCGATCCCCATTAAATGGGAGGAGTGGAGCGACTGAGCTAGGCTTTTACCCAATAGAGGATAGAGAACAGGCTAGCGAAAAAATAAAGGAACACCAATATAGACAGTGAATTACAAACGTACTAGAATGGGCGCTGGAAGGAGTTGAATATGCAAAATATGAGGACCGCATTCTGAGAATAGTTTTGAACTCAGAAAAGCAGTAGATTATGATTCTGGATGCCAGGAGGTTTATTGGTCCATTATTTTTACACTCCACCCGCCTTAGTTATCATGTAAATGTTTGAACTGAAGAAATGTTTTGGAATCATTTTAATAATTGTTTTAGTGACAACATCCAATTGTTTCTTATTTAAAATACATCAAAAGAGATTAATTTAAGTTTTTCAAATGCAGTCCTCAATCTCATATTTTGTGTACATTCAGCTGCCTTTGGCGCCTGCATTATACAAGACGGTCGAAATATCGTGAACACTGTACTTCGAACAATTGCTTACATCATCTTTTTTAGCCTTTGTCCCGTCTTATTTAGAGTTGGCGCACCACGTTTTTTTTTTCTTCCATTCTATCCTATCACCCTTCATCTTATAACTAACTTCCTTTTCTTTCATATCACTCTTCACACAATCCACCATATTTTCTATGGCCTCCCTCTTCATCTCCACTCATCTACGTATATATATATATATATATACTCATAACTCTTTTAGTAATATGCATTTCAACCCTCCTCTTTACGTGACCACACCAAGACAAACGATTCCCCTTCAACTTCTTTTAATATACTTATTTCTCACTTTATCCATTCTCGTCACAGCAACATTTTCATACTCCGCTACATGCATCTTTTTTAATCCGTTTTTTTCACAGCTCAACATTCTGATCCTGATTATTATTATTATTTCATCCATCCTAAATTGATGCGATGTGTTACGTCTCTATACGGTCTACCTCGCCATCTCCTGGGATACGCAACCCGAGGTACCGAAAGTCGGAGTAGATTGTATGGGCGTTCCAGCGAGAGCTAAAAGCACAGAACAACATTATTTTGACCAGACCGTACATTTTTACCAATGCAGGAAAAATATAGAGAGGTGACCATACAAGCAGATTGATAAGACTATTTGCTTTGTGTGTGGCTTTTGACACTATTTTTTACGTTAGGTCAACGATTACTCGTTCAGACCTGGAAAAAGTTGTTTTTGTTAAGTGGTATATAAATCACAAATGTTCTGTACATTAAGAAAACCATAAAGTAAGTGGTATTTGTTTTAATATCGTTGATTATTTTGTAATAATTAGACATTGCTATAAAAATAAATAAAGCTTTGATTACTTAAACAAACTAAACTAGTAATTTTTGTACATGAAAACATTGCCCTGGATGGTTCACACATTGTGCAAGTCCAGTATCTCAACTGGAACGGAACGTAATCAATATCAGTTTAGGTACTCTTTGACCCGGGATTCCCCAAAGCACGTGAATTTACTTTCCTTTGAGTTCAAGTAGTTGACTAAAGGTTGTTTATCTTGATATGTCTTTTTATTTAATATCGTATAAAAGACATTGTTATACAAAGATTATTTAAATTTAGTTAATTACCCAACATCGGTTTAGGTGAATACCTAATTGTAAACATTTTTAAATATTTTTTTTAGTTTTTTTTTTTTTTAGGTAAAAGACACGTTAAGATTGTCTACATTTAAATAACTACCTAAACAGATGAAGTATAGATGAAGGTCTGTTCAAAATCTTATTATATTTATTTGTGAACTCGTAAATTGTCATCACTAAATATGTTTTTTTTTTGCGATTCGGAAAATCTTTGAACTCAATTAGGGTATCAAACGGTAAAAAAAATATAAGAAATACTCGGTGTGCAAGTCCGACTTGATCGATTTTTATGTTTATTACCTACTACCTAAAACAAAAAGAAATTAAAAATCCCAATCCCGCGGAATTGATTGAAAGATTGCTAACTTCAATCCCGCTAGCATGCGCGATCACGATTTTGATTTTTAGAATAAATCCCAATCTCAAAAAGATTGCCGTTATTTGTATATATATGTCAACGAACTGAATTTCATAAAGTAAAAGGCTGTGACTGAATTTCAGAATCTATATATATAAAAATCAATGCCACTTTTCGTTGTTATTTTATAACTCAAAAACGGGCTCACCTATCCAAACCAAATTTTTAGGCTTTGTTCGGACTATTTAGTAGATGGTTTATGTGAAGTTTGGTAGGGTAGAGTAGGGTATAGTAGGGTAGAGTAGGGTAGAGTAGTGTAGAGTAGAGTAGTGTAGAGTAGTGTAGAGTAGAGTAGTGTAGGGTAGAGTAGGGTAGAGTAGGGTATAGTAGGGTATAGTAGGGTATAGTAGGGTAGAGTAGGGTAGAGTAGGGTATAGTAGGGTAGAGTAGGGTAGAGTAGGATAGAGTAGGGTAGAATAGGGTATAGTAGGGTAGAGTAGGGTATAGTAGGGTATAGTAGGGTAGAGTAGGGTATAGTAGGGTATAGTAGGGTAGAGTAGGGTATAGTAGGGAAGAGCGGGAGCGAAGCCGTGCGGGCAAAAGCTAGTTATATATATATATATGTATCTATTCGATATTGACTATCATCTCATCAATAATTTCTTTAATCAGATTTTTTTATTTTACCCCTTACTAACTACTTTAATACGAGTTTAACCTTGATTCAATCATTTTTGTTTGGTTTCTCAGAATTAATAAATATGCAAACTATATTAAGAGGCTCCTTTTCCACTCGTTTATCGTCAACATCGAGCATGGTTTAAAAGCATATTGCTTCATTTAACGTAATTAGTTTTTTTTTTTTTTTTTTTTTATCTGATATAAACTAGTACTTGACTGCAATCCCACCAGATGGTAAGCGGTGATGCGGTGCGGTGGTGGTTAATATAACGTATAGCGTCAAAATATAACACGCTATTTTTTCAAAGCGCATAGCGTTTGCTAAAACAACTCTGCCTTCGCGCTATAATATAACGTTCAACTAAACGCAAACAGCGAGGCCAAAACGGGATAGCCACATAGCGTGATAGTCCCGTCCGTAGCGCGTCGGGTAAACTCGGACTGCAGTCGACTCACGTCATACGTGATTGTTGCGAAAAAAAGAGAGATAACGCCCGAAAACTTTGTTAGTATTCGGTAATTCCGTGAATTACTAGAATATTTTATAAAACTTGTTCCAGGAAATAACTGTTTATTTTTTAAACCCATAAAAGTTTTTGAAAAAAAAAAATGTCGTCGTTTCGAATCTTTATTAAATTTGCAAGGCTTATAGTTCTACTTTTTAAAATTTTCAGTAAATTATGAAGTGTCAAAGTTCATGCAAATTAGCAGATTTTCAGAGGTTTGTACCTACTGCATTAGTGTTACACAAATTTAGAAATTGATTTAAATAGAAACCTAGATAATATCGACAAGCTACTTACTGTGTTTTCAAAATATCTAATGAAAAATTTGTAATAACATCATAATCGAGTGAGAGCGGTTGTATAAAAAACAGTGAAAATGTGTGTCGAGTTGCATTCCCTTAAGTCATACTCATAGTAGGTACAGCGTACCTGTTGTTATCCCTACATGTAACAGCTTTTTATACTTGCCTATATTATGCAAATAAACTTATTGGTGTTCGTTCATGTTTAGACTGGAACAAAAACTAAGTACGTAGAAATTTAAATCTATGAGTAGGTACAATAGCGGTCTTATTTGACAGCGATATCTACCAAACAACATTATACGGTATTTGTGGAATACAATCATTCCAAAATATGGTATACGTCTTCGAAACGGTTAAAAAAATTAGACGGGACATTCAATGGAATATAGCTATATCCCTACTAATATTATAAATGCGAAAGTAACTCTGTCTGTCTGTCTGTTACGCTTTCACGCAAAAACTACTGAACGGATTTAGATCAAATTTGGTAGGTGTAGAAAAGACACTGGAATAAAACATAGGCTACCTATAATTCCACTGCTGAGCACGGGACTCTGCCTGCGCGATATAAACTACTACAGTTTACCACGCGGGCGAAGCCGCGGGCGGAAAGCTAGTATGTTATAATGAGTACCTGAAGCTACTTTCTACATTAATGCGGGAATGGGTCTAACTCTCATAGTTCAAGTTCAGGCGGCATGCAGCTATGTTTAAGAATAACATACTACAAATCAAATCAAATTACTGCAATTCGGGCTTTACAGAAACAGAAATGATAATGTCCCCTAAACATTATCATTCTCATTATGAAGAAATGGCGTCCTATATGTTTACGATCAAATAAAACACTGACAAAAACTTTTTACAAAAAAAAAACCGTCATTACTAAAAACTAAGCAGCTTTACCGACACTTGACTGTTGTTGACGCAAATTCTACTATTGCTGCTATGAATCGTGACCTGGATTGTGTCAGTGCTTGGGCTAAATCATTTGGTTTGCAGATCAACCCAACAAAATCACAGGCCATGATCATAGGCAGTAGATTCGTTCGCAATGCGGCTGTGGTTTCTTCACTACCACCTTTATTTTTCGATGGTGTTCATATTGAATATTTCGAAACTGCCAAAGATTTGGGTGTTATTATTGACTCCAATCTTTCGTGGCGTGCGCAGGTTAACGAGGTTAGTCGAAAACTAAATTTTTCTTTTCACTCGCTAAGTGCCTCCAGGATCTATTGCCTTTGAAAACAAAAATCAGTTTAGCCCAAACACTTATTCAGTCGATTATAGATTATGCCAACGCCTGCTACCTGGATGCTACCGAGGAGCTATTGAACAAGCTTGAGCGATTACAAAACTTATGCATTCGGTTTGTTTTCGGATTACGAAAATATGACCACGCTCATCTTCGCAAGGAACTCAAGTGGCTCCCTATCCGTGTTTGCAGGAACACTCGGATTTTATGTTTTCTTTTTAACATCTTAAGCACCGGCCACAGAACAGACGCAAGGCACGGACCCGTCGCAGTCGCGGCGCCCGTTTAATCTACTTGCATATAAAATGTATACAGCCGTCGCGACGTAAAACATACGAGACGGATACGATACGGCACCGATGCGATTTAAATTACATATAAAAGGCAAAGATCTGCTTGAGATTGCTATTATTTAGGCTGACTTTGTTGCAAAACATGTCAGACGAAGATGCGTTTGCTGTGCTCCAATTTATGAATATATGTACAAAATGTGCATAGTCAAAGGTCTTATTGGGTGCATCCTGTATGGGTATATCTATCTATGGGAAATATCTATATTCTTGTGATAATATGTCACAAGAATATAGATAATGGATAAATTATATAAATATCCAGATCGTTTTCCTGAAGTATACAAAATGTCATTAGAATGTTTCCATATTATATTGAATACGGTAAAACATGGTCTTCAGAAGAAACATACTTATTGGAGAGAACCAGTCTGTCCCGAGGATTCTCAAGTGATAAATCCGCGCCGCATCCTTTCTGTGTAATTTACGACGCATCTCTTTCATACATTTTGTACGAATAAAAATTGAAGCGACAACAAATCCGATCCACATCCGCATCGCATCCGAATCGTTCATTGCTTCTGTGTATTTTGCGCCTTACACAACGCGTCTTATCCCTCCTACCTACGTGATCGTTTTTCCTACGCTCGTCCTAATGACGCGCCGTGCAGATCGCACCTCAGATCCCATCTTAAGGCTGGAGTCTCGTAAAAATTCACCCGCGGCAAATTATTAGCGCATCTTTGTATGCTTTTTTTGAACAAAATAATGAAACAATTTGAAATATTATTAAAGCACATATTTAACCATAGTATGAGTAGTAGCCAGTTATTTTTTTTAAGTCAATTTGGGTGTATTATGTTTGGTAAATCAAGCGTTAAAGATAGCTCTTTCGTGCCAACATCATTTCGACTTATGTTTGTGAGCTTCGTTAATGGCATAATATAACGAATTTACAACAAAAATAATGATTTTAAAAGATGTCCAAAAAATGTGTACAAGTACTAATAATTTATACACATTTTTTAGACAACTTTTAAAATCAATATTTTTGATAAATTATGGTGATTTGGATTTTAACTTTTTTATTATTTGCTTTATGGAAGTTTTATCATCAAAATAATCTAATTATGATGTAACTACGATGCTTAGTTATTGTGAAAAAAAAAAACATTTAATAAGAGCCAAATGTTGAGAATTTTGATGAAATTGTGACTTCTGAAATAAGAAAATGAAACTTAATTAGAACTAGCCATGAATGCATTTCAAAGATGATAATGTTGCGCTAAGTTTCCATTCGTAAGATTTGTAAATTCGTTATGTTATGCCATTAACGAAGCTCTCAAACATAAGTCGAAATGATGTTGGCACGAAAGAGCTATGTTTAACGCTTGATTTACCAAACATAATACACCCAAATAGACTTAGAAAAAATAACTGGCTACTACTCATACTATGGTTAAATATGTGCTATAATAATATTTCAAGTTGTTTCATTATTTTGTTCAAAAAAAGCATACAAAGATGCGCTAACAATTTGCCGCGGGTGAATTTTTACAAGACTGCAGCCTTAAATCCCTTCTCATAAATCCAGTTATGTGTGTGTCCATGCCGTGAGGTTGTGGAACTCACTTCCGCCTAGCATTCGAGATTTAAAATCGATCTCAAGTAAAAGAGCACTTTTTCTTAACTGTGGTACGGTATGTATTATATGTTATACTTATACACTTCTGGACACATCTATTGGCCCACCTTGTATTTTCAGTTTCGTTTGGTCCAAGCTAAAATTTTATATTAGGTCGAGTAAAAAGTTTTTATGCAGTTTTGAACCTGGCACATTCACAATTTCATTCAATAGTCTTTTTTTTTTGAATTTCGAACACAGAATTTAAAGAAACAAAAGACAATTTGGAGCCTGTTTGTTGATATCAAACAATCGAATACTAAGAAAACTTGGTTTTATTGGTTTACTTGGATTTAATTCTTGAAAAAGTGATTGATATCTTTGGTTTTGCAACAAACATTACTTATTCTTAACATTAAGGTGAGGTTCTATCAATAATCTATGGATACTTCACCTGAAGTCGCCGCCCAAGCTGTGGCACTTATTCAGGCCGGACACAGCCAAAGAAACGTGAGTGCTCAACTTAATGTAAGTCGATCTGCGGTCCGAAATGTTTATCGGAGGTACCTAGAGACTGGCGGCTTTGTTCGTCGCCAAGGAAGGCCACGATCTCGGGTCACAACTGAAAGGCAGGATCGATTCATCGTGACGACCAGCTTGAGAAATCGTCACCTTACCTCAATTGAGATACAAAACCAACTTCGCGACTTCCACGGAGTATCTGTGAGCGCTCGAACTGTTCGGAGAAGATTAAAAGAACGCGATATGGTACCACACAAGCCAGCTAATGTGCCCAAACTAACGCGAGCCCACCGAACAGCGCGCCTTCATTTCGCACGCATTCATTTAAATTGGACACAGCCAGATTGAAGCCGTGTACTCTTTTCTGATAAGTCTAAAATTGTGTTACATCGCAATGATGGAAGGAAGAAGATCTACCGACGTAAGGGAGAGCGTTTCGCACAATGCTGCTTTGAAGAGAGGGTTGCTTATGGCGGTGGCTCATGGACTGTCTGGGGCGGTATATCCGCGAGCGGCAAAACTCAACTTGAGGTTGGTACAGGACCACGGCTGCCAACATTAAATGCTGAAAGGTACGGTAGGTAAAGGTAAGGTACGGTAGGTAAGGTAGGTAGGTAGGTGGTCTTTTTTTTAGGTGCTTAGAACCTCACGTGATACCATACGTGGATTATGTGGGCCCAAATTTCCTTTTTATGCATGATAATGCAAGAGCCCATGCGGCCAGCATCGTCAGGGAATATCTTCGGGATGTGAACATCACAGTTATGGACTGGCCAGCCAGAAGCCCAGACATGAACCCCAATGAGCACATGTGGGACGAGCAAAAAAGACGTGTTAGGGCTCGTCTGCCAGTTGCCCAGACGATGCAGGAGTTGAAAACTACCATAGAAGAGGAATGGGAGATGATCCCTCAAAATTTCATAGAGCGGTTGATAAAATCTATGCCTAATCGAATGAGAGCTGTGGTAGATGCCCATGGAGGCAACACGCGTTATTAAATTAAACCTTTATTTGATAAAACATGTTTTTTATTCAAAAATCAATTGCCTTTAACAAGGCGCATATCCGACTTGTTAGGTGTAGCTCCATGTCGTATGGTATTCTGAATTCAAATTTAAAACAATACGATCGAAAAAGTTGGTAAAATGTATCAGGTTTAAAACTGCATCAACAGTTTTTGTTCAATCTAGCAATCATATTTCGGTAGGGGCCATCGAAACCTAAACTCTAAGGTGAGCCAATAGATGTGTCCAGAAGTGTATTTATAGTGGTAGTTTTATGTTATTTTTATATTGTATTAAGACTACAAACATTCTTTTTTTTTGCTCCTACACACTATTCTAGTCTACATTTCATTTTCATTTCTTTTTTCGCAGGTCTGCAGGAAGAAATTTCTTTGGAAATAAGCAATACCTTTGTACTAATTTCTCTTATGTATACGTACAGCCAAGGAGTGGAATTCCCTGCCGGAGTCTTCTGAGTTTCCTGATAGCTACAACTTGGGGGGTCTTTAAGTCAAGAGTGAATAGGTTACTTCTAGGCAAGCGTGCTCCATCATCGACCGTATCATCGCTTACCATCAGGTGAGATGGTGGCCAACGCGAGCCTATCAATATATTTTTTTTTTTTTTTGTAAAATCATTTTATTCCACTTTTTAGTTTCGATACACTTATAGCCAAGAGCACTTTTTCTCATGACAATTCCAATTAACCCAAACCCTCCTAGGATACATTGTTTTATTATGAAGTTCCTGTGTCCACCTTCCATCACCATCTCTTCTGGTTCCATCACCAGATCAGTTCGATAGTACTTTAAGTGCATCTTATGACAATTCTAATAAGCCCAAACATGGCGAGGATACATTGATTAATTACCAGAGATCGGAATAGGTAGGGCCGTTGGTAGGGCCGTTTTATGTACTTGCCACAGGTTTGAATAAAACTCCCGAGTCCTGGGATTTGGTTTTAAAGTGGTAAAATTATATAAAAATCTATTACAAACAAGTTACTGTCGGTAAAGAATTGAATTTTAGTGGCGCAGAAAGAGACAAAAACAGGTGCGACACTGAAGCGCCAGAAACACCCCGCTATTGTTTTCATTTGTTCAACGACGACGATTGGCTCGCCAATGTATGCAATGCGCATAGCGATCACCACTCTGCCGCCGAGCGCTCAAGATCCGTGCCGGTATCTGTACGCGTCTCAACAAAACGGCAACGTCGCACGCCTTATTTGGGGTCAGCGCAACACGTTTTTTTTCTTCCATTCTGTCCTGTCACTCGTCACGCTATCACTAACTCCCTTTTCTTTCATATCACTTCTCACACCATCCATCCATCCATCCATCCATCCATCTTTTCTTGGGCCTCCCTCTCCCCCCCTCCATTGTTTTGACAAAAAGAATTAAATTCAATTATAATTATAAATTAATACAAAAACACACCATTATGAATAACACACCACACCTCACGAAGTTCACATGAGTAACCTTTTTATTATTATTATTTTTATTCTATAACTTTTTATTTTTTTTTGTAATCCATATCACGATCAATTTTGTTTTTTGTTTATATATAATTGTCTTAATTTATTATTTTTTGAATTCCTAATATATGAATTAGCATTGTTTGTAAACAAATTGTAATATGTATAGGAAGGGAACTGTCTCCTGAGTTACAGGTTCACTACCTAGTTTAGAAAGCAGAACATTTATGTAAATGGTGACTCTTGTTTGCAAATAAATGTTTATTATTATTATTTCCTTTATTCATTTTTAAACATACATTTTTAGGTAAGTACTTAATACATTTTTAAATATTTTTTTTAACAAAATTTCATTTAAAAAAAACCTTAAAGAAATTATTATTATTATTAATTAATCCCGTAGTATCAGCCATAATCCTGTGGAATATCCATATTAACATCAATGTTTGCGGTCAATGAACCTAAATAGCCTTATCTATTCCGATCACTGTTAATTACGCAGTTCCGGTGCCGATATCTTTCGGCTCCATCGTCAATATCAGATCATTTCGATGATTCCATTTTCAAACGTGACTCAAAACTATTCATTTATTTGTATTGTCATAGTCGCTCAACTATCTTCATTGTGATATCTATGTAAGTATGAAGTTTCATTGGCCATTTCTGTTCTTCTTCACCAGTATGAAAATACCAAAATAATTATAAGGTTGCTTATAATAGGGAAATAATAATGATTCCGAAAAACAAATTAATCTCCAGCGATCTGTGGCCGACTATTGTTCTACTTAACCAGCGTTATAATGAATTACCGACAAAAACCCAAAACATAAACGAAAAAAAATATCCAATTTAACAACAAATAAGAGCATATTCAAATAATATTTTCTCCTAAAAAAAAAATGGATCTTCGAATAACAAAACTAAACTTCCGAATAGAATACTGAACTTCCGACAAAATTACTAAGTTACTGACAACAGAGGTTTTGTCAAAATAATCATATTTTTACAACTTGCATGAAACTGTTTTAATTTCTATTGTTGGTTATCAAATTTATTTTTTTAACTCTCAATAATGATGAAAATACCTCAATATTAAGGGATCCCTTCTTTTTGCATAATATTCTTTGTCCTGATAATATACTTTATTAACTTTGGCATTACGATTTTGGCATAATATGTTTTGCCATAATAATACTTTGCCATATTTTTTTTTTTTGCTTACAATAAATATAACATAACATAAAACAACATAGACATAGTTTCTGTAACAATTCAATAATATTGTTGGTTAAAAATTTAATATGTTGTGCGACAAAAGTCGAAAGACAGAACCGAATCGCTGCAAAACCGACTTCACGTAGTCTTGTCTGCCCTAACCCTAGAGTGTAATTTAAAATCGCGTAGACGAGTAGGGGCGAGGCGGCCCGTGGGCTGAGGAGCAGGCGGCGGCCGAAGCTGCGGTGGTGAGCAAAAGCCGTCTGCGACGATTAGCACACGTGGGGTTGCCGGAGGCCCGCAGCGCCGGAGCCGTGACAGAAACTATGCCTGCTGCATGTGGCACACTCGCTTGAAAGCTGCATGCTTGCTTGCATGTTGCAAACATGCTGCATGCTCGCTTGAGTGCTGCATGCTACATATTGCATGCTTGCTTGCATGTTGCATACTTGTTTGCATGCCGCATGTTGCATGCTTGCTTGCATGCTGCATATTGCATGCTTGCTTGCATGCTGCATGTTGCATGCTTGCTTACATGCTGCAATTTAATGCCTGAAATAGGTACCGATATCTAAGCATACCCGTGGTAAGTAAAATTCATGATATATGATGCAAGTAAAAGTTATTATTACAAGTACATTTTTATATTTTTTATAAGTTTCTGTATAACCACTCAGAATAATATTTTTTTGTTACAGTTAAAATAGCACCACAGTCTATGAAATATGAAAGATAATTTATGAATTAATAATAGTAGGCAAGTAAAGATAAAAATTACAAAGCATAGTTTTCAGTAGAACGTAATTTATGCTGGTAGAAAAGTATTATAGCAATAAACAATCAATGTTTATTTTTCGAAGATTTCAGTATCTCATTCGGTCGTTTCGTCATTTTTATTCGGACAAAAATAGTCGAAAAGTTAGTATTTTAGGCAGTAGATTTAATATTTTGACTAAGGCCAATTCTTCTTTTTTTGTCGGAGCTTTTATTACTACCCCTTTTTTTTTTGTCGACGGGGAAAATCATCTTTGACGAAACCCGCTCTTGGGTGGAGCGGGAGACAGTGTCAGACTCTTACTGACTAAAAACCCCGCGCCGTTCCTTCTAGCCTTCATACCGGGGCACGAGCGGGAGGACAACCCTGTCCCCAGTAGGCTTCGACCCAGCTGGGCCCCTCCTGCTGCTGACAACTCCTTGAGGCGCGCGGGAACAGTGCGCGCCGTGGACGTCTTGGACTCGGTCCATTACCGGACGATCAGACAGCGAGCTACCCATGGCTCGCCGTCCGCGAGCCCGCGTCTACGGTGGCCGGAAATCGGGATCGGAATCCCGGCGACGGCGGCGAGGGCGCCGTTGCCTGATGCGGTCGGCCTCCTCCTTTGCAAGCATTACTGCTTCGCAGAAGGAGGCGACCGCCTGCCATTCCTCCTCGCTCCGGACCATGGCCTCGACCAGGGCCCGGCGCGAGAGGTCTCCGCCGCCGATCGCCCCACCGAGGGCACGGCGATGCTCCGCCCAGGCAGGGCACACCTCGACGGTGTGCTCCACCGTGTCCTCCGGGCGTTGCGCACAGTGGCGACACCCGGGCGTCTCTTCCGCTTGAATCCGATGCAGGAACCTCCCGAACTTGCCATGTCCGGTGAGGACCTGCGTCATGCGGAAGGTAAGGACGCCGTGAGGTCTTTCCAGCCACGCCTCAAAGAGGGGACCTGTATCGGATTAAAGCGGAAGAGACGCCCGGGTGTCGCCACTGTGCGGAACGCTCGGAAGACACGGTGGAGCACACAGTCGAGGTGTGCCCTGTCTGGGCGGAGCATCGCCGTGCCCTCGTGGAAGCGATCGGCGGCGGAGACCTTTTGCGCCGGGCTTTGGTCGAGGCTATGGTCCGGAGCGAGGAGGAATGGCAGGTGGTCGCCTCCTTCAGCGAAGCAGTAATGCTAGTAAAGGAGGGGGCAGACCGCATCAGGCAACGGCGCCCTTGCCGCCGCCGCCGGTGTTCCGATCCCGATTTCCGGCCACCGTAGACGCGGACTCGCGGACGGCGAGCCATGAGTAGCTCGCTGACCGACAGTCCGGTAACTGTCCGGACCGCGCCCCTCAAGGAGTTGTCAGCAACAGGAGGGGGCCCAGCGGGGTCGAAGCCTACTGGGGCCAGGATTTTGCGAAAGGAAACTCGAGCCCCGGTGTGAAGAGGCTAGAAGGAACGGGGTGGGCTTTTAGTCAGTAAGAGGATGTAGCGACATCTATGACGCAACATAAGAACTATGAAGAAAATACGAAATCCTGCATCGCGCAATCAAAGTTCTCCGCGCGATTTGAACATATACGACAGCCCGACATCAACTATCGGGCAGTTGCCCACCAGACTAACATCCAGTCTGGTCGGAGGATCCTCCCTTTTCAACGGAGGTTTGCGGGACTTTACTCTCTGTTCCGCCTACCTTCAAGTCTGACACTATCTCCCGCTCCACCCAAGAGCGGGGGTTGTCATATGATGATTTTTGCCCACCGTAAAAAAAAAGGTTGCTTATAATATTTGAGGAGTTCCCTCAATTCCTCATGGATCCCATCATCAGAACTGGATTTTGAAAAAATATGGGACCAATCTAGAAATAAGCATATCTATAAGGGGAAAAAATTGCAAATCGGTACATTAACGACGGAGTTCTGAGGTAACAAACATCATCATCATCATCTTCCTGCCCTTATCCCGTTTTATTTGGGGTTGGCGCAACATGTTTTTATCTTCCATTCTGTCCTGTCACTTTCACTCACACTTTCACTAATTCCCTTTTCATTCATATCACTTCTCACACAATCCATCCAATCCATCTTTTCTTTGGCCTCCCTCTCCATCCATCCACATGTAGATTCATAATTCTTTTAGCAACATGCGTTTTATCTCTCCTTTTTACATGACCATACCAAGACAAACGATTTCCTTTCAACTTTTCAGTCACCGGCGCCACTTTCAAAATTCCCGTCATGTACTCATTTCTCACTTTATCCATTCTCGTCACACCACACATCCATCTTAGGCGCAAAATATACAGAAGGAAAGATTCGGATACGATGCGAATGTGGATCAGATTTGTTGTCGCTTCAAATTTTATTCGTACAAGATGTATGAAAGAGATGCGTCGTAAATTACACAGAAAGGATGCGGCGCGGATTTATCACTTGAGAATCCGCGTCACCTCGCTTGCAGTTGCGACCGACCACCGAGCGAAGACCGCGTATCGCTTGTTATACAGTACGAATACAAGTTTGAGCAACCAAAACGAAAAATGAGTGACGATATGGAATTTAATGTAGTCTTTCCTCGGGACAGACTGGTTCTCTCCAATTAGTATGTTTCTTCTGAAGACCATGTTTTACCGTATTCAATATAATATGGAAACATTCTAATGACATTTTGTATACTTCAGGAAAACGATCTGGATATTCATATCATTTTTCCATTATCGTAAAATATCTATGTTCTTGAGACAAACTCCATACAGGATGCACCCAATAAGACCTTTGTCATTGTATTGGAGCACAGCAAACGCATCTTCGTCTTCTGAAGAGGACATGTTTTGCAACAAAGTCAGTCTGTATAATAGCGATCTCAAGCAGATCTTTGCCTTTTATATGTAATTTAAGTCGCATCGGTGCCGTATCCGTCTCTCATCCGCATCGTATCCGAATCTTTCATCGCTTCTGTGTATTTTGCGCCTTAACAAACAAAAAGAAATATTTTTGTCTCCAGTTAGTAGGTACAGAACTAAGAAAGACTCAAAAAAAAAAATTTGCTAGTAGATTGAGTATTAAATTAATTAGCCTTTTTAGTAGAATATGTGGTAAAACTCAATCTATTCTTTATTTTTAGAAAAAAAAAAAACCCTTTTTCTGGGACAGCCAAGAAAAATAGTTGTTTAATAATAATAATATACGAAGAATTTATTAAAACCACCCATATTTTGTTTACAGTACTTAATGGACATAAGTGGACTGAAATAGAACAGGCATTATTGTTTACCCGTCCTTCTGGGTTAAAAATATAACACTCGACACACGAGTACAAAACAATATTGAATTAATAATAAAAAACCGGCCAAGAGCGTATCGGGCCACGCTCAGTGTAGGGTTCCGTAGTTTCCCGTCCGTCACTATAAGCGCCCTCACGAGTAGTCCAAAGTACTGCATCATCTCTCGGGAAATTGGGTTACTAATTTATAAAATCTAGACGGATTATGTACAGTAGGTGGCCATATTATTAGGGACAGTACCAAAATTATTATATTATCTACTTTAACTGAATATTGCAGGCAAATGGTTGGTTGTAGGTCCGGCTGGTATTTTTTATTTATAGACTTTATCAATTGAGATAATAAAAACAACAAAATTAAAAACAAAACCATTTATATATTTTTGAAAAAAAAAAAAAGATACGTAGTAGTTGGACGAATATTACCAGAATTTTGTGATAGTTTCCATTCATCGTGATATGCTCTCTATGCAAATTCTGGCATTCTGTTGCAAGTTTGTGTTATTATATCACTTTTTAATGAGAGTTGCAATCAGCTAGTGCTTATAATAAGAATAATAATAAATCATTTATTGCTTGGTGGTGATCACTTGCTAAGCGATCTACAGCTTGGTGAGCTCCCACATGTTTTCAATAGATTTCATGTCCGGCAAATTACTTGGCTAGGATAAAACATTACTGTTTTTAGCCTGGTGTACAGTTGTTACACCCCTTGTTTTGTAGTACAATGCAGATTCGTGTATAAAAATGGTCTCTTTGTCAGTAGGTAACCATTTTTATAGCTGCGCCAGCAGTTAAGTTTTTAGTTCACGCTTGTACTAGTCTTGCCTCACGATCCCTTCCACGTTATACAGGCGCCCCATATCCTAGGCTGAGATTAAAGACCACACCATAGTACTAATTGGGTGTTAAGCTCTCTCTAAACTGCAGTTTGCATGGAACTATTCTCCAGGGAGTCGTCGAAAAGGAGCATTTTGTGAAGGAGCAAAGGAGTTTTTGTCAAACAAAATCCGAAACGTCGATTCATCGGAGAAGCATGTCTGAAAAATTATATTACTCCATCACACTATGACAACACTTTATTGACAATGTACTGTATTATTTAAAGTTTTATTTTTAGCCGACTTCAGTCTGCAACAGTCATATTGTGTTTGGTTTGACCCTGTGCAATAATCTCTTCTTCATGACCTCTGTGAGGCGTAGATTTTTGGTAGACCGATGACCTATCCACTCCGCTTTTGCCTTCCCTCAATGAATTTTCCTATCAAAAACTTCTAGGCTTTCGTTGTTTGTAATCATAGTAAGGTGCCCAACAGTCTTTTTGCGACATATACCTAATTTTAAGATTTTTAGGAAGAGTGGTGATCCTGTTCCTGCCACATTTTTTAAAACGGTGTCATTTCAAAAGTTTGTTTTGATTAGTTTTTCTTTTAATTCTGTAAACTACAGACTTTGAAACACTTTTAATAGCTGCTATATCTCTCTGGAAATGTGCAAAAATAATGTTTTATTTTGTGTTATCATCATACTAAAACGTAGCAATTTTAAAAATATCACCATTTATTGTTGCCACAATCAAAAAATAACGTATAAAACTTAAAAAATACAATGCAATTGGAAAAATTACTTACGTATTGACTAATTTGTATAGGAAAAACTAGTAAAATCAAACTAAAAATATTTTTTTTTTTTTCACCAACAAAAAAGAACCCGATTTTCAACAAACATTGAAAAAAGTCAACAGAGTTAGAAGTAATGCCAATTTAAAAAAAAAATAGCGCTATCTCACAGTGTTGTCACATATCAAATATAGTAACAATGACACCAGTAGTAATACCAAACAAAAAAAACCTTAAATAAATATATTGGTTTGCTTAAAAAATGGTTTTCAATCAGAAATTACATATCTATGAGTACTGTCCCTAATAATTTGGCCACCTATAGTATGTTGGGTTTTCGGTGGTAATTTTGGATTGCGTGAATCAATTTTAATCATTCTTTTTTTTTATTTGAAAGAAGATACGTTCAAAATAATAAAACAAGTAAACTAAGTTAAAAAATGCTTGCATATCGTCGGGGATAGCGCAAATCCGCGAAACTAGCATTGGATAATTCCGCATATCTGACAATTGTAGCTAATTTAAGTTTTTGCGGGCAATCAGCGCTATGACTTGATAGGCTGCCACTGTTTTGATGTGAGTTTCGTACGACCTATAGGAAGCCAGGAATCGCTAATTAACAATACTGCGTATCTTGTTGGTAAGTGTCAATACCGCGTAAGTGATTTGTTGTCGCCGGGAGAGTGTTTGTCGCTTTTTTTATATTGATTATTTAAACAAAATCATAGAAGAATGTCCAAAAAATATCACTATTTTCAGTGATTCATCACAAAATAGAAATGTTGTAGTTTCTGACGCTCTTCTGCGATTGGCTGATTATTATAGGCGAAAAGCTTAGTCCGGACCGTAGAGGTATCAACAACATAAGGGTGGATACTTGCCGTACGTCGGGTTGTCCGATGGTAGAAATGAGATGGCGGAATTAAGTCATGCAATTAATTCCTGGCACACTCTCCAAAAAGGAACCTGTTAAACACCGAAAGGCTGGCTACCCCTATGCCTGTGCTCAAGGCTTTGAAGACTGGTCGTAACCAAATCTCAATCAGCCTCTTTGCACGCCCTTCTACCAAGTCTAAAGCTGCTAGGTGGCATTTTCCAGCACCAACTCTTATGTGGCTGCAGTACTCATCACATGATTGGACCAGTGCTTTGTATAACATTAAAAGCTGTCCCAGTATGAAGTACCGCCAGACCTTTGTAAGAACGCCTAGCTTTCTAACAGCTACTTTAGCTTTGGACTCAATGAACCGCCCAAAATGAGGTCTGAGGAAATTTCAACACCCACGAGCTAAAGGCGGTCAGTACAATCAAATGATACATTCTGAAAAGTAAGAGCCAAGGTAAACGGGCTCTTTTTGGCGGTGAACAGACACGCCTGTGTTTTGGCGGCATTGAATCCCATCAGATTGGTCTCGCTCCACTTGGAGACTGCCTGTAGTGAGATATTCGTACGCTCTACTATAGCCTCTCGTTCGGACTGGATTTGCTCCTTACTAGCCCGAGCACTTGGCAGGTATCTTTCTACAATTGTGCTTTCATCTGCATACCCACAGATACTGGGCATCAGCAGATCATTAATATGCAACAGGAAAAGAGTTGTAGAGAGAACTCCGGCATTAATTGTCATGGGCTTTAATGAGCATCCAATCCGATCCATCCGATATCAACTCGGAGAGACCGTTCTCTTAAAAAGTATTTTACCCAGTTAATCAGACCAGGGGAAATGCCGTATGCTGGAAGCTTACTCAAAAGGCTAACATGCTTTACCCTGTCGAAGGCCTTCGAGACGACTAAGGAGACAGCAATCGCTGCCCCGTTCTTCTCGAGGGCCTCGCCCCAAAGTAGGTAGGATACACTAGTAGGTGTCACTGTCAGTCACTGAGGAGATCGTTACCTTCTAGGTATGCCATGAGGCGCTATTTCAACACATGCTCCATAATGTTGCAGAATATGGAGGTTACCGAAATCGACCGATAGTTGGCAGGGTCAGCACGACTGCCCTTTTTGGGCACGAGTTGCAAGTTTGCAAGCTTCCAGGACTTGGGCACTATCCGACTCCTAAACGAGAGGCAATACAAGTGCGTCAATACAGGAGACAACTCGGGCGCACATGCCTTAAGAACAATCGGGTATATCGTTTGGTGCACTAGCTTTATTCACGTCTAGACGACACAGTGCTCTCAGAAATTCTTTGTTCCTTATGCGCACCACGAACATCGAAGCATCGCAGTGAGGCAGAGTCGATGGAGTAGCACTGACAGTATCAAGACGAGAATTATGGGTGAAGAGAGATGCAAAAGTTTTTCTAGCACCGCCGTATGAGCCAGTGTTCCATCAGTATTAACATCAATGTTTGACGTCAATGAACCTAAATTACCTTACTATGCGTTCCAAATGAGAATAGGAAAGCCAATAAACTTGATCTGTCAAATTTTGATTGAAAAGTATAGTTTTCAAAAAAAGCTTATTTGCGTTTAAATGGTTTTGTTTTTGTTTAACTGAGCCTTATTAAGAAATAGATAAAAAAGTTATTTATAACTATTTTTTTTTAAGGTCTCTGCACACAACCGGCGTGGCGTGGCGGGGCGCGGCGTGGCGGGGCGGCGACGCTGCGCTGGCGCGGCGGCATCGGTCACACTGCGGGCGCGATCACGTCCCGCCACTTGTATTCCCACTCGCCACTTGTGTTGTACTTGTGTGTAGATTTGTATTACCGCTCGGCGCGGCGGCGGCGTGCCGCGCAGCAGAGACCTTAAAGGTACGGGACCTTGGGACGGGACGGCGACGCGACACTGAGCAGTTGTAATGTATTAGATATTACGGACGACGCCACACAGAGCCGTCCCGCTCGACGCGACGGTAACCGTCGCGCCACGCCGCCGCCGCGCCGAGCGGGAATACAAGTCAGAAGCGGCGGGGACGGTATAAACTCTTATTTGTACTGACGACGGGACGTGATCGCGCCCGCAGTATGACCGATGCTGCCGCGCCAGCGCAGCGTCGCCGCCCCGCCACGCCGCGCCCCGCCACGCCACGCCGGCTGTGTGCAGAAACCTTAAGGCGCCGAGCGGGAATACAAGTCTACACACAAGTGGCGAGTGGGAATACAAGTGGCGGGACGTGATCGTCCCCGCAATGTGACCGATGCCGCCGCGCCAGCGCAGCGTCGCCGCCCCGCCACGCCGCGTCCCGCCACGCCATGCCGACTGTGTGCAGAGACCTTTAAAACTATACTTTTCAATCAAAATTTAACAGATCGAGTTCATTGGCTTTCCTATTCTCATTTGGAACGCACAGTACCTATTCCGATCACTGTTAATTGCGCAGTTCTGATGCCGATATCTTCCGGCTCCATCGTCAACATCAGATCATTTCGATGATTCCATTTTCAAACATGATTATTCAAAACTTTTAATTTATTTGTATTGAAGCTTACTCAAAAGGCTAGTGCCAGTGTTCCATCAGGTTTAACAAGCGAAGGCAATGTGGGCCGACAGACGTTCTCTTCGACCGAATTCCACTTTGATCTGAATAAATATAAGATTTAATTAAACTACTGATGATATCATTGTTCTAACTATGATTTTTTACAAGAGTATTCAAAGAGATGTTGTAGAAATTATTGTGGTTTGGTTCCGGTTCCTTTATTAATAAAACTTTTGTAAGAAATAGAAATTGTAAGTAGGTTTATTTCGCGTTGATTTGAATATTAAACATTTGATATTGATAAAACAATTAATTAACCCGGCGAAGTGTGGGGATTTATCACCCCTGCCTACACCTTCGGATAATACAGGCGGGAATGCATGTAAAATCATTTATTGTCTAAGTTCAACACCGCGTAACTTACTATTAGGTTCTCATTTTAGTAAATTTATGGTCAAATCAAATCCGCGTAAATGTCGCAGAACCTAAATTATGTACTTTCAGTTAAATATTTTCATAACAGGAGACAGAACACATAAATATTACTTAATGTGTAAAAATGAGCTCAAAATTAGTTAAAATAATAAACTTATTAAGTTTTAACCTTCCCCTGTAAAACTAGATCTATTGCAGACACGCGGACTTTACGCATGGTAGCTTGGCAGATTTGCACTATCCTACTAATATACGGTTAAATTACAAACTTAGTTCAGAAATTGTTTTGTACAACTTTTCAAAAACTGTTTAACCAATCAAGTTCAAAATATTTTACCTAGAAAAATCTTTATAAACTTCTATTTTTTAACCGACTTCGAAAAGGAGGAGGTTCTATGTTTGGCTGAATGTATGTTTTTAATCTCTCTTTCATATTTTCTAAACTTATGGTTCAAAAGACACATTTATTTTTTATTTTTGGAGCGATTATTTCCGAAAATATTAACATTATCAAAAAATTAATTCGGTATACCCGTATTCATTTTTAAATACCTATCCAACAATTTATCACACGATAGGGTTGAAATGAAAAAAAAAAAACACTCCCCGATATGGCTGGAAAGACCTCACGGCGTCCTCACCTTCCTCATGACGCAGGTTCTCACCGGACATGGCAAGTTCGGAAGATTCCTGTACTGGATTCATGCAGAAGTGACGCCCGGGTGTCGGCACTGTGCGGAAAGCCCGGGCGTCACTGCTTGAGCGGTGCATCGCCGTGCCCTCGTGGGGGCGATTGGCGCATCGGGACCTCTTGCGAGAGAGGAGGAAGAGTGGCAGGCCGTCGCCTCCTTCTGCGAAGCAGTAATGCTAGCAAGGAGCCTCGTTGCCTAAAGGCAACGGCGCTCTCGCCGCCGCCGGGATTCCGATCCCGATTTCCGGCCACCGCGGCGGACTGGGTCTAGGAACATGAAATTTTCAGAAGGTTTCCTTATATGACGTAGACGAGCACTAAAAGAGGATTTTTTTTATGAAAGTTTGTATGAAGAATCCTAACTTCACGCGGGCGAAGCCCCTGGCAGAAGCTAGTCTGATATACATTTATAAAAGGAGAAACTAACTCACTGACATATCAAGGCACAACCGACACTACAGGGCCTAGGAGCGTAAAATTTTGTACAAGGTTTCCTTTTATGATGTAGGCAAGCACTAAGAGAGGATTTTCCAAAATTTACCTCCTAAGAGGATAAAACGGGGTCCAAAGTTTGTATGGAGAAACCTATATTCTCGCGGGCAAAGTCGCTGGCAGAACCCAGTTTAAATATAAGCGAAAAAATAGTATAGGGAGACCTCTGCCGCCAAACAAATGTAATTGGAGTTTCAAATCAAAACTCGACAACACACATGATACTGTGATGTGACAAATTTAAAATAAAATAATGTCGACTAATCATGCACTTCAGATACAATAATTTAAAACTGTTATCCCATAAAATAGGGTAAACGCTCCATTTTTTTGCTCCGATTCGTTGTCGTATTGTCGTGTGGCGCCTGTTTAGGGAACCTTGATGAAGATGGACGAAACCCCTTCGCGATTTAGTGAGAAGACTCGAATTACTACAAAGAAAAATCCGCACTTGGACGATGTTTTCCTTATCTTATAAGATATACCTTTCTATCTAGTTGCACACTTTTATCTAATCAGGTGTGAAGAGACTGATAAAAATGACGAAGGCCTACACCAACCTAGACTAATACCTCTGAGTGACTACGTTTAATATTACTCTTCAATGTATGACAGAAAATCACGTGCTTTTATGTATTTAAGGTACAAGTTGGTAGCGGACGACATGAAGCTGCAGCAAACGATGTGTAGCAGCAACACTACTGGTTTCTACGTATTTCTATGAAATTCCCTCCGTAGTTAGCGACATGAAGCTAGCGACGCGTCATCGAGCAGCAGACGGCGTCGTCCGTCCGACCGCAGATCAGTAGTGCTGCTGACGTCGGAGCAATGACACGTCGAGCGTGTTTCTTTTACATCTATACGATTACGAATACTATACTTTTCTGTATAATAAAAACAAGTCATCATCGTCTTCTTCCTCTTCTAATAAAAGATATAAAAAAATGCGATCACTATTCTCGAACACGTCAGACATCTTGTTTCACGAAGCACTCGGAACCAACTGGATGCCATCTGCTTTTGCCGTCTGCAGTCGGGTTCGAAATCATGACTGCAGCGACATGACGCAACGACGTGTCGTGATGACATGAAGCAACGAAATGTCGTCTGCTGCTGCGTGCCTTTACAATTTTTTATTCGCATTTAAAATTTTAAAATATACCTATGTCGCAGCCTTACCAGTATACATATAATACACCATATTACAAGAAGTCGCTGTAATGTAATAAAGCGACCTCATGTTTAGCCGGATTATGGATCCGATACGTTCTACAAACGGCGCCCAACGTTCGGCTGTATTTTCAGTATAGAGACTACAAATTAGGATTATTATGCAGAACCGATCTAAAAATTGCTGTTTGCTTGGTTTAAAATAACCCAATACCTAAACTGTTTGTTTCGAGGTTCCCCAAAATTCCGAGCTTATTTCGCTGTCTTTTTGGATTAATTGGACTTGCGTTATAATTGGCTACTATTTGAAAGCAGTTTTAAGGTAATACTGTGATATTTTATACAGACGGATTCTGAAAAATTATAAGAAATCTCGAAGCCTGTTGATTTCCGCTTAGGCTTCCTCGGGTGCTTAACTAATGCAAATGAATTACACTAATCACGTCGCCGGGATTACGTCGAGTTGCTGGTAACAGTATCCTGATACTGATATTGGTATAAGAACATCAGTGAAAAAATGGAACATCGGCTCACATGATACAAACGGAACAACGGCTTAAAAGATACAAACACAGGCACTGACTGTTATGAATCGAGATCTGTTACGTAGCGTCATATACACTAAAAGTTTTATTTAATTGAATTTTGATTTAAGAATAATTTAAAGCAGATGTTTTAGTACGGGTATTACTTATTTACGTTTTAATTTGAATTTTTAAAAAAGACTGCTGGTTACTTAAAGAAAAGAGTGTTTCAGTGTTCAAATGGCTCCAAATGATGCATTCAAAACCTAACTGATGTTGCTGGTGTTTGTTGTGAAAATATTTTTCTTTCTTTCAATCTTTCGGAATACTAAAATGTTTCGGAACAGTGAGTCGGTTCAGTAAAGACACGCCTAATACCTATGGACAAAAAAATTGGGAGCTTTAAGAGCGGCCAATTCGAGGTACATTTTCATACTATTGTGTGATATTTGTGGAATATTAATATACAACCGTTCTTACGTGCTTATGATGTTATTACACATATTTCACCAGATATTATGGATTTACAGATATCTTGTGGATATTATCTAGGCTTATATGGAAATCGAAATTCAGAAGTAGACCATTGCCCCAGTAGGCTTAAAGGTTTCCTGATATGTCCTTGCGGCGCGCGTGGAACAAGTACGCGCCGTCGACGACTTGGACTCGGTCCGGGCGATTACCAGACGGTTGGACTGCGAGCTGCCCATTGCTCGCTGTCCGCAAGCCCGAGTTTACGGTGGCCGGAAATCCGGATCAGGATCCAGGCTGAAGCGTGAGCCCCGCTCCCTAGCACATGCACGTGCGACCTCCTCCTTTGCTAGCAGTACTGCTTCGCAGAAAGAGACGACCGCCTGCCACACCTTGCTCCGGACCATGGCCTGTACCAAAGCCCGGCGCGAGAGATCGCCGCCGCCGATTGCCCCCACGAGGGTACGGCGATGCTCTGCCCAAACGGGGCACACCTCCACTGTGTGCTCCACCGTGTCCTCCGGGCGCTCCGCACAGTGGCGACACGCGAGCGTGACTTGTATGAATCCAGTGCAGGAACCTCCCGAACTTATCATGTCCGGTGAGAAGCTGCCGTGAGGTCTTTTCAGACACGCCTCAAAGAGAGGACTTACCGCCATAATTGTAGCGTGCCCACGTGAGACCTGAGAGAACCATGAGATCCCGCCGGAGCTCTGCCTCCAGTTTCCATTGTGGCAGGCCAGCAAGGCTCGCCGCTTCGCAGGAAACCGTGCGGTTTCCCAAGCAATATTGCCCGAAGTAGGAATTTTACTGGCAATATTGCCACAAATTTTCATACTTCGGGCAATATTCCCCTTCTCGGCAATATTGTCTACAACGGCATATCTCTAGTCGTGACCATCATTGTGTATCACAATGAACTTGATCATGTCGTGGCCAGATCTTGATCAATGTGATCAATTCACTTCTTAATATGGCCAACTAAAACTAGCCAGATCTTTTAAACGTAAACATTTGATGATATGTCAATCCTTGTTATGGGCTGGCCTTTCCATTGATATAAGATTTCTATGATAGTAAAAGATATAAAGAAAGTAAGACAAACGTGGACTGAAATATCATCAAACTTTAACGTTTAAAACCATCTGGTCAGTTTTACTTGGCAATATCATGAAGTGTTGAATATCTAAGATATGGCCACAACAGTAACACGGCCCCAATTTTTCGTGGACTGCAGTTTTCCGGGGACATTCCCAAATATCATAAGTACGCAGTGATAAACTAATGTTATTTAATAGTTTAGCATAATATGTAAATCATTGTTCTAAAGTAATTTGTCTTTTTAACACGCTTTTTTTAAGCAACAATTTGACGCTTGTCAGATTACATTCAATGTTGTCACTGTTACGAAAACAATAACAACATTAAATCGATAATAGTTTTTTTTTTCAGTAACCTTTATTTCATACAGTCATAATAAATCTGTAGAAGTTTTTAGTTGTGCACGCATCATACAAAATGTACATAATCGATGTAGATAACTATTAAACAATAAAATTGTGTATACTCGCCACTTGATATATCGTCGCCCTCCCCGCTAACTGTCCTATCTCACAAACTGGCGTATCTGCACTGACATTACCAACATGTTAACAACATTATTTTGAATAAGTTCTGTCTAATCGTCGTATCTGTGTCGTTAACCGTTTAGAAGATAGCCACGTATTTTGTTTCGCGTAAGTTCAAGAAAAGGAAAAAAGTGCCCTTACTAGCTTCATACCTAAGGCCGCTACTAACTTAGAGAATAAGCCAAGAGTAATATAAAACACTTATTGATTCATTAATAAAGCTATAGCTAAAGCAACTACATAATCCCTACTAATATTATAAATGCGAAAGTAACTCTGTCTGTTTGTCTGTTACGCTTTCACGCAAAAACTACTGAACGGATTTAGATCAAATTTGGTAGGCTACCTATAATTCCACTGCTGAGCACGGGTCTCTGCCCGCGCGATATAAACTGTAGTCCACGCGGGCGAAGCCGCGGGCGGAAAGCTAGTATAATAATATAATAGAAACATGATTGTAACGGCCAAACGGAAAACGGTTGCCCTGGAAAAATATAAATTGTTAGTTACGACAGTTGCCAGGAGGGTGAGATAATAATATTATAGCCTAAAGTAATATTATTACTTTAGGCTTTGTTTCATCGCAATCGGTTGACTGTATATAGAGATAAAGTTTGTTTGTTTAGAGGAGGGTAATCTCTGATAGCACTGGTACGATGGCTAAAATTTTCACCGATAGAAAGCTGCTTTATTCCTGAGTGACATAAGCTATATTTTATGTACGCGAGCAAAAGCTAAATATATAATTTCCTTATTCTTTTTTTGGTTGGTTTTATTTTCATATATTTTCTCTGTAATTAATTATGAGCAAAGTTTCGAGGGTATGCTGTTGAAGTAATTGTATTTGCTTATTAAATAAAGCAATTCGAATCTATTAACTTTAATTTTGATGCTGTCTTGCTGAATAAAGTTACTTTTACGAATTTTTTTTTGTAGTGGCGCTGATTTGGCTTGAAGTAAATGAATACATATTTTTTCATAACAAAATGAATGCACAAAATAGTTTTCCTCTAGTCTATGTCTACTGACGGCCTCATTCGGGTAATCCCCTTTGTGCTGTGTTATCTATCAGTGTCTTTTCGAGAAAAAAAGAGTTAATATAATTCTACAAGATTTATTGGAAAGTAACGGAGTATTTAGTACTTACCTTAACAAAACTTCAATAAATTACAATGATAATTTCATTAACAAAAATCTTGATGTTAAATAAGAGAGCAAGCTGCAGATTTTCAGCCTGTAGTTACTAAAAATGACAACAATATGTCGTTTTTCCTGAAATATTTTCCCTAACTTTTGAATATGTTTCCGGTGTATACCTGAATATTGTTTTTTTTTTTTGTTTAAGCAAAAAAGAAATATATATCAGTAAAAAAAATGTAGACACGATAAATTCATAAGGAGACAAACAATTTCGTTTATTTCTTGCTGTATTGATTGGTTATAATTGTTAATTTGTTATGCGAAAGAAAGAAAGAAAAACATTTTATTTCCGTGAATTAGACGCATACTTAAAGCTAAATAACAAACATAATAAAAATCAGTCGATAGGGAAGATAATAATCACCATTAAAATCAACGAAACTTCTAGTTTCCTGGATTGAATCCTTGTTAATGTAATGAAAAGCGTTCCTTACGCTACTTTCAGTAACGCTAAATTATTATTTAATTGAGATTTCCCCTGATTGGCACTTTGATTTTTTATTACGTACTTTATAAATGTATATTTTTTAGGCATTAAAGATAACTAAAATTAGGCCAAAAAGTAATAAAAGTGTAAAAGGCCATAACTATCGCATTTAATGTTTACTCGATAATACTTTGTGCTTTTTGTACTCGTTTTTTTTTAATATTCGGCCTGTAAACGCGCTCCATTATCAACCGCATCATGTTGCTTCAACGCGAGAAGTAGGAAAAAGTTACGACATTGCTAAATATTTTTTTAGAACAAAAGTATTAGTCGCACTAAAAAACGAGTAGTTGATAATGTTGTTCATGAATCTATAATTACCTTGGCCGTTACCGAGGAATAGGCTTCAGAAAGTCACTGTTTTATGGCAGTTATCGGGCCCTTGGGCCTTAAATAGAAATGGCGGCAAAGTTGTATTATATGTACAACCTTTTGCCGCCCCCCCCCCCCCCCCTCTTACAGGTTATAATGGAGATGTTTGGCCATATTTTAAATACAGTAATAACTACCCATGGAAAAGAACAGTTTTCAAGATCAAGTCATAAAAAAAAAAATCCTAGGAGACAGTTTTTGAGATACATAATTTTTCAAAAAGTTGAAAGAGGTAATCGATATAATATGCACACTTTTCACGCCACCTTTGCGGTAGTGTATTTAGCGCGTTTTTAGGGTTCCGTATCTCAAAAGGACGACGGAGACAACAAAGTGATCCCATTACGATCACTTTGTTGTCTGTCGGTCAAGACTCTTTAACTCGGGAACGCGTAGAGGTATAGAGCTGAAATTAAAACCATATACTCAATTACTCAGGTCCGCGGTCCCTTGAAGCTGTCAATAAATAAAACACCGAGATACGACCGTTTATGTTAAAAATGAAAATCGAGAAAAAACCTTTACTTGTTCAAACATTTGAGAGTCTGTTAGTCTTTGGAATTATTCAAGCTCACGAAAATCGAAGTTACTCAGCTGACGGAGCCCTGCTGCGGGGTTCTTACGGGTTTACTTTTCACTCACGCATTTATTATTACACACACAAACCGTTAAACTAACAGTTTACGGGGATGGTCAATACAAACATATATTTTTTCGAGTTGCCGTTAAAACCTCCAAAAACTTGGAGGTTTTAACACACAGTTTAGGAAAAGTCCCAAAAAGAAAAGTCCTACAAGTGTCACATATGGAGTATGTATGTATTGGGTTTAATTGGATATTTTGATCCATAAAGTTTGGATGTTTTGACTATTAAATGTATGTAAATGAAATGCAATTATTTTCCCAGAAGTATGACAATGCGACCAGATAGGTAAAATAAGGTTTTTAAATTTGTAAGTACCTATAGAAATATATATAATGTTAATTACCGGCCAAACTTGATTTCAGAATGAACTAGTTTTGCCTAGATCAAACGACTAAAATTATGTACACAATTAAACAAAATAATGGTTTCGAGGTGCGGGTAACGGTTGCTCGAACTGACAAACTATAATTTTATTAACTCTAGACCACCTAACAACGGTCTTCAGATATCTGTCTCAGCGATATTAATTTTAGTGAATAATTAAGTGCATGCGCATATTTTATTTCACGTATTTTTTTCGAACTATTCCTCATTTGGCATCAATGGGGCATCAAAGCAATTCCACTTTCGGCACCAATAGATATTTTGGGCTTGGTGCCGAATGTGGAATCAAAAAATATAAATATGATGAAATTTTCTAAACTTCTATTTTTATTGTAATAATCAGTCTTAATTGTATCTATGACTTGAACTATGGTACAAAGCCATTAAATATAGTACCTACCTAAGTATAATATCGATACAATATCTACTTACAAACCTTTTGGTACTAACTGATACGTTAGTAGTTTGGTACTATTTACAAATACGTTAGTGTTGAATCTTTTGCTATTAACCGATTTTACGATATAGCATAAGTTCTTTATAACAAATTAACAGCTTCGACATCGTATACTATGACCTACCTCATACTACTTGCAGTGCAAATACAGTACAGTATCAATGTCACAAAAAAAAGTTATAGCGTGAGGATTTTACTCGTGGTAGCAATAATAATAGTCAACGTGTGTGCGAACAAAATTCCATCTACAAGCAGTAAGCTAATTGACACTTTTTGATTTAAATGGCCAATAATATAATAGATTAAATTTACTGCTACAAAAATAAGTTTATTTCTTAAGACTAGCCATATCAAACTCGGTCACTTGCGGGCTCAAAGCATGAAAATCTTAGACCACCTGGGTCGCAAAACTACTGAAAACCTTGCGACCTACCTTGAGTCATGACCAACGTGTCGTCAGCGTAACCAACTAGGTGCCGCCACTAAGGAGATAGGTTCGCAGCACCAAGTCGTTACCTATCCCCAAAAAGCGACCCCAGAACCGATACCTATGGGACATCACACGACATCTCTTTTCCCTGTTCCATTGTCCCCGGTGACCGGAACAGATGAAAACCCTGTCCATCACGTTGGTCAAGAGCACACGACAGAGGTAGATCGGCGTTTTCTGATATCGGAGTGCGTCAATAATGCAACTTTAAGCGACACCAATGGACGATTCTATCCCAGGACACCAGGACACGGTGTAACATGCGGTGAAGGTGTGCCCCGCTTGGACACAGCATCGTCGTGTCTTCACGGTAGCGATCGGCGTCAACGCTCTCGCGCTGGAAGAAGAATGGCAGGCGGGTGCTACCTTCTGCGAAGCAATAATGCTAGCGAAGGGGGCGGCCGCAAGCGTGAAGGAACTTCACCCAGCCACCGGTATCCCGACCCTGATTTCCAGCCACCGTAGGCGTGCGCTTGCGGACGTCCAAACCATCCGGTCCGAGCTCGAGTCGTCAACGGCCCGTAGTATTCCACGCGCGTCTTTAGATGTCAGCAAATCGCAAGGGCCCAACAGGGTCAAAGCCTAATAGGGTCATGGGTTGAGCGAAAGAGAACCTCTGGGCCTTGAAACGAAGAAGGAACATAGGAGTGGGTTTACCCACTCCTCTTGCTCTGCCCAAGAGCGTGAGAAATCATTGAATGAATTATTCCCACATAAAAAAACGCCTCGGGACACCGCTTCGCCCTGGTGTCCACTGTGGAGCACGCCTTGGAAACCAAACCGACTTTCCGCCAGATCTGGCCTTACTCGCACCAGCCGACCGACGAGGCGGGCTGCAATTGCTTTTTCAAAGAGTGCCTACCTCATCGAGCAGTTCAATGGGGTAATCGGTACGCGGAAAGAGTTTGCAGTGCGCCCCGGTTTTCGAATTGGGAACTGGTCCCTTTTCAAGCATGCGCTTAGAAACCCCTTAGTCGAGGCCCGTGAGCTACTGAGGCCTCAGGCACGGGGGCGGTATTTTTGGCGTTGAGTCTTCGTACAGCCACTCTCTGTTCTCAGGCCGCATGTTTGACATGGCTGATTTAAAAGGTACAATTTTTTTTTTATGATTAGGCAAACCCTAACCGAAAATATGCGCTAGAAGGTACGTGAAGTTGCAGAGACTAGCTCGAAATATATAGCGCTGCGCAAACGGAGACAACACTTTTTGTTGCAGTTCCACTTTTGATCGTCATGAGTATGTGTTAAGTGAAAGCAACTGGACACAAAAAATGTTTACGTAGGCCGCAGGGAGTGGATGATTTCATAAAATGCTGGTTCTATAAAAATCAAATACTCATCGGTAGCTTGTATCTGACACAAGATACACGTTTGTGCCCTGCCTAATACAATAAAAACATAGACGAATAGACCGCCGGCCAATTTGGTGTGTATGCCGTAACCAGACAGTTAAAATGATCATTAATTCATAAATGTTCATTGTTTGACGATATGACCAAACATCATATGATCGTATCTTTAAATAGCAACATTGTTCACCACTAGCAGCGCTGATGGCCGTTTCACATGTTGCCTTATTTCGTTTATGCGAAGCAGCAATTACCATAATTTGTAACTAGAGATGTAACTGAAGTGGTTATATCGGAACCAAATTCGGAACCGGAATTTCCAAGGAAGCAGAATCTGAACGGAAAACGGAAGCTAAGGCGTAGGCAGTAGCGTCAAATGAAATACTACTAAGGCCCTTCGCCCACGGCGACTTTATGTAGCGATACTGTCGCCCAATTCGTAAACGCGCAACAGTTTCGCTACTAACGCGCGTTAGATACATTTGCAACACGCTTCGGAAGCGATGCCAACGCGCTATTAACGCGTCACAATATCGCGACTGTATAGATGCATCGAAAACTGCGTAACCGTTTCGGACGATATCGGAGAGAGAACGGTGGGAAGGTGGTGCGGGAGTGAAACATTCTACTTACAAAACTTTATTTTTGCGCTTTTACTGAATCGCGTTTGCATCGCGACAGATGTGCTACAATGTCGTATTTGTATCGCGACTGAGAATCTTGGTGTGGTAGATGACAAATACCTAGTATACGATGTGATGTGAACGCCCGCTACTGCATCGCTACAAAAAGTCGCCGTGGATGAGGGGCCTAAAACTTATCAGAAGTTCCAATAAGTATAACTGAAGATCGGATTTACAACATTTGAAATATGAAACAACACTACTAGTGAAAGAGTAATCGACAGAAGGCACGAGAGGAGTGATTCAACGTGCGACAAGTACTCGTATAAACTTGTTTGTACCTCTGACATAGGTTCCAATCAAAATTTATCGCACCCGAAATTAGAATGGGTAGTTTCGTCGTTTTGGAATCGGAATTAAACCTCCGTAACATCTCTAATTGTAACGATACAAAAAAACTATGCAAATAAATTTCAAATTGTTCAACTGGGTAGGTACACTAGGTACCTTACACTTACATTTGGATGACCTTGCAGTTATGATAATTGGCAATTAACAGATGTTATAAAATCAACTAGCAACTCGCCCCAGCTTCACAAGGGTGTTATAAATCTTTCAAATGTATTTCTTTATTTAAACTTCATGTGCAGTTGTAGTGCATATGCTTAATGCAATATGGCATTCACTACCAGACAACCTTTGGGTTAAAAAAAGACAACACTGTGGTAGGTGTGCACAATAAATAAATACTAGATATACCTATGTACCTATAAAAATAGACTGAAGTATCATTGAAATTCTCGGTTTTTCTCTACTATTGGTGACCACTGCATGAAAATCGGTTTTTGTTTTTGAGTGTTATAAAAAGGTGGGTCTACGCTAGAGGCGCGCACGAGCTGAGCTCAAATTCATGTATTGTCGCTCGTGCTCAAGCCGAGCACGAGTGTCGGTCCACACTACACTCGGCACTTCTAGCATAGACCCAATCATAAGGAAGAATAACTCAAACTTTTTCTTTGATGTAATATTATTATTTGTTTTTTAATATGTGATATGCATAGAAAAAAAAACACGATTATACATTAATAATTATTAATACCGTACAGGTATTATAGAGAATAAAGGCATTTCTGTAGGTGCAATAACTACGATACACTATTAACCAATTTGTTAAAAAAAGCCGCTTAATTGGTTTTTATACTGGTTCGTAGATTTATGAACCGAAGTATTTCTGAACACGAAGCACTTACGTCACTACTAGGGAATCTAACCCGACAAACTTAGCATCCTGCACAATTACGTGCGCGTACGTGCCGTTTTCAGATCTCCATATTCTGTGCGATTGTATTCCCAAATCACTAGTAATTGTGATCAAAACCCAGTTGTAATACCTACTTGATTAATCGACTGACGACGCAGCTATTATGAAGGATGTTCCATTATTCTGATTATAAGCAATTCAAATATTTTTATAAATTATTCATTTTGAAAATAAAATCTGATTAAAGGATTATGATCCGAGAAATCAAGCTGAAGTCGTGATACAAATCTTTTACATCCTAGAGTAATCTAATCGCACAAAAATATTATCAAAAAAATTTACGCCATTAGTTAGCGTATAAAAACGCAGCTTTTGACGTAAACATGATGTTGACGTCAATTTTAAGTACCACTTAAAAAATATACATAGTTCAAAAAATTGGTAAGAATACTTGATGTTACACACTATTTATACATATAAGGCACTCCAACGACTTACTCACTAGTACATACACACTATGATTTATGTAAGGTGATTATTATTTGAATCATTTACAACGAGACCTTTCCGGTAAGTAGTTAAGAATTAGTATTCAGTTTAATCAATCACGATGCCAGGATTGATATTATTGTAAGTTTTAATTGATAACCCCGACTAATTCTATCATCCATTAATCATCACCATTCAACTAAAATTTGCTTTATTTCTTTGATTTCGCGGGGTCACTCCAGGGCAGGGTATTCGAGGATAAATATTCTTAGACAAATGTATTGATGATGATTCGAATACTTAGTAAAAATATATTTAGCGATTTTTATATCACAGTACCTAATTTAATTAATATAAGTAGAAAAATGCCTAAACCTAATTTTGAAATTCGTGAGCTGCACTGGCAATTGTGCCAAAAGATTTCGATGTTACAATTGGGAGTCTTTTATGTGTTTTTAATATAAAAGCTAAAATGCTATATAGCGTGAGGAGGACTTCTATGCACACATTTGGCTCAGTTTGCATTTATCTATAAGAGTCTAAGTAAACATTTTAATCAATCGATTTCAAATTAGAGACATCGAACGACTAAGATAAGACATACAAACAAACACAACAATTCGGCAGGTTAGGCACAATAAAGTCATTCAAAGATTACTAAAAACACACAGAGTTAATTACAAGGTGCAGGTATAAATTAAGGGGCCGCCGCCAGCCACAGTGAACTTTCTTTCCTTAAAGTGCTAGTAAGGTGTAGAATTCACTGCACTTCATCACTTAACACTCACTGACACAATTATAAACACTGCACATCTCACTTCTCCGGGAAATTCCGCACTGCAATCCAAATGATTCACTGCAATCCTTAATTAACAACGAAGGCTGTCACTGTCAACGGCGGCGGCGGCGACACCGTAATCGTGCATGAACGTAGGTTTTACATGCCACTTAAAAATTATACCATATAAAGCACAATAATTAATCTACAATCGCTCCATATAAAACACTGGTGCCTTAACATAAAATGTTCCTAGATGTTATTATGAAAAGTTTAACATCTATGTCAAGGCCAAGCATATTCAGTTACAGGCGTGAACCCGCTACGTCATACAAGTTCTGTAATAGTTAGAGCCATTCCATCATTGAAATAGTCAGTACGAAACAAGTAACACATTAAACCTGTCGAGTTGGCCTTTAAAAAAATTAGTTCAACTTCGAAAACAAACCTTTTTGAAGTAGTGGGTTCAAGCCATGTAAAGCACAATGATCATTTTTAGTATAGACAGTAAACGCAAAATAAGAAAGATCTGTTCTGTTAAATTGATTAATTTCTCGAGACTTGACTAGAAACAAGATATACCAAAAATAGATCACTGATAGTGGAAAAAGAATAAAGCCCAGTAAATCTGGTACTCACGACAGGTGGTAGCGTGACACGGAAGCGGGAGCAGGGGTAGAATTCACGGAGGACGAAGAACCTGAGTAGCCAGAACCGGCAGGGGATGACCCGGCCGAGGGCGCACCCGCTGCCGAAGGTATCGCAGCCGGTTCATAATACTCGGTGGTAAGCGTGCGTTCGTCCAGCACGTGCTCTGCATTGTGTGCCTTTGATGCAGACTTAATGTCCATAAAGGCAACTGTGGCACAAACGCCACTGGCACCTCCAGCATTGACACCAGTGGTAATGTTGTCTGCCCGACCCAACAATTTGACATTCTGGACTCGGCCATAGCTGTGAAAAGAAAAACACTTTGACACATCAATAATCTAACTTTGACAACTTCCACCACCTTTTTTGATCAAGTTTCATCCCAAGTCTAATCACACAAACATTCAAATATACTTCTAGATTTTACACTGACTACCACAACAAACTCAATAAAGGGATAGCAGACATCAAGCAATGATACAAGAATTCATACGCATGTCCGTGAAGATTTTTAAACTTTTGTCCATATAACCTTATGCCTCCTCACTTGATTTTCATGACATCTCAAAACGAACATTTACAAAAACATTTTTTTATTTATATTTTTTACGTACTAGATTACAGTAATTGAGCAGTTTAAAATAAAGTTTTTGACCTAGGCGTATCAATTACACTTTTTTTTTTCCTGCAGTCACATTGACTTAACTCTCCACAAAAGTTTACACATAATATCATCCATCCTGGATTCAACTTTATATGGAACATTCGTTTTCAAATCTCCAGCAACTCATTATACACCAATATTGGTAGATCTAAGGTTTTTTTAACAACGCATATCAAATCAACTCTATACCTCAGAAAACACGTAAAGCAATTGGTCTTGATGTTATTTGTAGAACTTTGACAGTCGTAACGTTACGGGTGGTCAGAAGCTGCTGTTATGTAAGGTCATAACGGCAGTCACTCTATATAAATTAATCGTATTCAGCTGCATCCGGTAAAATTGGAAGCCAACCTCAAGTTTAGCAGATTATAGAGACAATAAGAGATAAATAATATTATGACCTCTTAAGATCATTTAAGCATGGGAAACATTTTCGAAACTTGCTCTTTTGAAAAATCACTTAAAATTTACATTCTTTAGGTATTTAAATCTATAAAATATTCAATTACTTTTACAAAATAAAAAAAACAATCCTTGCAAAGTTTGTTACAGATATCCTTTGAAACGGGTTGACTGATTTTTTTTTGTGTATATTTGGTCTGAGAATAGTTCGTAGGCTATTTTTTTTTTACTCCAAGTATATAATATAATAAAGTAGAAGAGATTTTGTGTTTGTGTAAACCTCTTGAACTATCTGTCAGATTTGAAAAAATCTTTTCGTACGAGTTAATAGCCAGATTCAAAAGACAGACTATATTATATGCCATCACCCTAGTTTTCTCTATCTTTTTACCCGAGTATGGAAAATCTAAATAAGGCTTATGAGTTTTAGCAAACTACAATTATGTTTGTAAGTTAGCTTCTAAGCGGGGTTTCGCACGCGGGATTAGTATTTTATTATTTCCTAAGTATCATACTGCCGGGAAAAAGTATCATAAGTCTTAGTCCAGTTCTTGGTACGTGCAGGTGCCAAGTTTTGTTCGTAACCAGTTTAGACTTTAAGGCGTGAAAAGATAAACGAACAGATAGTTAATAGTGTGGGTCATACAAACATACATACACAAATAACATTCACAAAAAGAATAAAACTGCAAACCACATGACTAGGTAGGTTAATCATATAATGTTAATAGCTCCGAGAACAAAATAACGGTAGAAGGACCATCGTGTATGATGGAGCTACACTATACATATATGTATTATCAATTTATTTTCTTCTCCATAGAGATTTACGCTTTGGAACGTGTAAATTAGCTTCACTTTTTTCGGAGTGACCGACATTTGACTTTATTAAAAGTGCAAATGGTCTATCTGAAATAAATGCTTTTGATGGAAGAGTGATGGAGGAATCGAAATCTCTACAAAACTTTTAAAAGGTTACTAAAATACTATATTTTAAAAGTTTCTTAACCCTTCAGATACCGTCAATTAGAGACACAATAGTAAGACAATAGATGCGCGGCCACCGGTGGTCGCTTGGGGATTCATGAATTAATCTTAATTGTACAGTAATATACCTACTTTAGTTTCTTTCTGCGATACCGTGTCGCTTAACTTAATCCTTAAATTATTTTTGTTATCCTCATATAATTGAGCGCTATTCTTTTTGAGTGAATAAAGTTTCTTTAATCACAATATTTGTTTCGTGCTGGCATTGAACCCGCAACACGCAACACAGCAGCCAATCACTCAACCACTGTGGCAACCATGCCATCAAACTTTGTCCACGTGACTGCACATGTCACGTATATAGGAAATATGCATGCGATTTTTTTATTTGCCAAATTAAGTAATTTTTAGCTCTTAGTAAACGCAACCATGAAAAAAAAAATATCTTCATTAACTCTTTAAATGCTTCAAGTTCCACAGTGCGACATAAGTATATTAATTACAAGTGATTGTCGTTCAATGAACGAAGTTATAAAGCTTCAAATCTGCTAACATGAAAGAGAAAATAGACCTGGTCTTTGACGTGACGTCAATACTATGACACTCATACGACCGCCATAGAAAACGGTGTCTTGGCGAGAGAGACAGGTATATTTTCTTAAAATTGTTATATTATTATCTCCTTTGCTTTCCTACCATATTGTTTGTGAATGGTTGTTTTCACAATCAATATTCTTTTTTGTATATTTATTGATACATTGATTGATTAGTTAACAATTTTTTTTTTAATTTATTTATTATTTTCATGCATATTCCCTATTAGTAGGGGTACCGAAATGGCAGGGCTGAAATCTTGAAGTAGAGTTATCATATGAAAGGACTTCATTTACACAAATTATGATTAATATTTTCATTAAATGAGTAGTTTTCGAATCATGATAAAAAGTCAGTAAAATACATACAATCATAGAAGGCAAGGCCAAAAATAAAAAAAAACAATACAGTTGATGGACGTTTATGTTAATACACCTAATTACCGATTATTCAGTCATCAGAAAAAGATATTGCATACACTTAATCAGATTTCAATGATTCTTGTATTTTCATAAAGTCCTCAGATACACCAAAGCATAAGCATAAGCCAACAACCTATAAACTAAAAAATATAATGCAAACATTGATTTGTACAAAGTTGTATGTTACACATAATAATGTTAGAGCAATCAGGCTGCTCAGCATATGGAGAGCCTCGACTGTAGCAGCATATCAGGCTATCATAAGCGATGGTGGAGTGACGAACATGTACCGCTAAGCACAGCCTTGCAACAACTGCAGTAGGTTCGGAGCGAACAGTGATAAGCGAGAGAGATCTTAGGATGCGTTTATACCTACAAACCGGACGCCGAGCGGAGGGCGCGCGTCTTAGATCATGCATCTAAATACAAATACCAATAACGTGGAAGTTAAGACTTGTTATATAACCTAACGTGACTGATGTCCGTTTCGACAACGCCATCCACGGTAAAATAAAAAAAAACTGTGTCAAAACTTTGTAAAAATGCATTTCCAAAACCATAAATTTGTCAAAGTTATGGTTAAAATACTATAAGGGTTTGAATCCCGTGGCTACGGAGATTTATTATAGACATTGCAGAAATCTGAAATTTAGGTAAACAGAAAAAAAAAATTGGCCTCTTGTCGAAAGTTTTACACATTAATAGGAGTTGTTTAAAAAAAAAACACTAATACCTAAATTCTTCCGATAGATAATTATCATGACTTATTTCTACGCGATACTATATTACCATACTACACAAATCCTGACACCTAAAATTCCGACCCCTGGTGATAACATGTCTTATAATTTCAATTTCGTGGCCATTGGGTTTATTAAGTCTTACAGCTCCTAAAATATAAGACTAGACTTTTTTTTTTACTTTATACAAACTCAATCGTTATTTACCTACATTTCAGATATTCAACGCTTAGTTTTAAAGATCTCGATGGCCGCGCGGTTTTCTGCGTTTCCATGGTGCGATCATGTTCAAACACTTATGACCATCTTTGGCAAATTTATGGTTTTGGGAATACAATTTTTTTTAATTCTTGGTACTATACCCATATAACTTACGGTATGATACGGTGTAGTGAGTATACTCCTTTACTTATTATGAACGACGCCGAACGATATTCATTGCGTTATTTGTCTTGTCCAAAATTCGGCATTTTTTAAATATAAAAAAACATTAAGAAATGCCAACAAAATCTTTCCCTAGTGATAGACAGTTACACAATTACGGTGTCGATATATCCTCGGACTCCTCTTTGTGGAGGCTGCATCAAAAACAAACAATCGAGAGAAACGTTTTTAGGTGCATAGCTTAGTGGAGGCGCGTCCCATATTGAGGAATTCACTCAGAAAGTTTAGATGCGACTCTGCAGCGTTGTGCGGAAACCAAACTTGTCAAAAAGCATGGAAAAGATTTTTTTTTTTTTTTTGCCACACCGAACGCGTTGATCATCCGGTCCAAATTCCATGTGTGTAGTCACACAATATTCTTTGGAATATTTACTCGTGCTGACAATTTTTGAACATTATGAATAAAGTAATTGATAACCTAATATATTGTCAACTAAATTGATAGGGACAGCAGGGGGTAACGCAGTGAGGTGTGGATCTTGATCTATCGGTTCATATCACTAGTCGTGTTAACTTTTCTCAAAATAGCAGTCCAAATCCGAAAAATAGTATTATACGCTCCTGCCACAACAGTGTCATTAATTTGATCTGGTTACGCAAATATGGTGTTGTGATATTGTTATATGATAACACGAGGAGCGATTTTAGCAAGAAACGTTAAAGGGTTTTTCAGAAAGATGAGCTATTACACCGCGTCGACTACTAGCGCAGTATCTCATTCTATGCGCCTCCCATGAGAGCCTGGTCTAAACATAATTAAATTATAATACAAAAATCTGTCTTTCGAGAACTTCAACAGTAAAACACGTAATATTACAAAAGTACGTGCGAAAAATTTTCGCACATGGGCGCAATGGACCTTCCAAACAGAATTTGTAATGCTTTAAAGATAATCCCAGTGACTCTTCATTACAATATTTTCCATTACTGCAAGTCAGTATTTTATTCAGGGCATAGCTCGCTGACTTGCTAATCTGCTGTCGAACAAAGAAAGTAAAACCTAACGATAAGCAGCCTTATTATTTTATTTAGGTATGTACATCATTCTGTATAAAAATGTTTTTTTTTCTATTTTATATTTCATTTAAAAATAAATACCAGTTAGGTTTATTTTTACATTGAAGTTTTTTTTTTGTAAACGCGAGTGATTGGGTTTGCCTAAAATCGCAGTCTGAACCACGAACGATTTCGATTTGTCATAAAACTTGGTGGGATGCAATCCGATCAAAAAGACGGAACTTAAAGCCGTGCTTTGTGATAAGAGGTTGTAGTAGGAATAAACAGAACACAGTAAAGTAATTATACATGGGACACTTCGGCGAAAGCGGGTTTACCACTTGAACTTATGAAATTCAGAAACACCTTATTTACGCAAACCGGATTTGAATCTAATACAAATGTTTCGGAAACAGTAAAGCATAAATAGCTACACTTCAGAAAGATCTACACAAGTACCATGCTTAATAAAGGATTGGGAGAATGATGGATTGAGCGAGCACAGTTGAAAGAAAGTTGCACAGTCTTCGTGAAGATCCTCCAGACGCAACTTCCTGCAACTAAGAACCCCACGAAAAGTCTCTGTCAATGAAAATACCAGGTCTTTCACTGAGGGCCAGTATGGAGCAGTTGAGCCATCAAAAACAATTCTGGGGAGTTGCATCCATTCTATTTTTGAGTTGACCGACTTGATTTTTAGTAGGATTAACTTTCAGACCACGAGTCACACACCTAACTAGTAACACGGACCTTAGTGTAACGAAGTTTAATTATATTGTATTTCCAAAAGGTTAAGGTTAATGATGATTTACTGATCACATCTTGAGAGTAGTAATGACCAAGGGGAGTAGGCGAGATACGGTTCAAGACCGACAGTGCCGTGGAAAAAATTGTTGTTTATGCTTAAAATCTAAATATTACGTCAGTTAAAGTTTGCATAAATATATTCATTAAATCAGTGTTTCCGTGTTCATGCAATGATTTTGAAGTTGTTATTTTTTTAAATTATTTCTTTACCATGAATACAAAGTCCTTCAATCTGATTAAATGAGATTACATATAATTTTCAGTTTAACAATCGAACAAAACATAATTTCACTATACCAAAAAATTATTACCAATGCATTTTGTTTAAAGATATATTTTTTTACAAAAATAAAATATTTAATACACTTCAATATTAAAAAAAAAACACCGGAAAGTACAAAATAACTTTAATTTTGGAAGTTGGTGTTTCTATAATAGTTTTGTCTCTCCGTTATTTAACACCAACTTCCAAAATTAAAATTATTTTGTACTTTTCACGGTTTTTTTTAATAGGTATTGAAGACGGTTATATATTTTTTTATAAGTTTTTTATTTTACACTTTTTAGTTATGGTACCACCACTAAAAAGTACCCCTCAGCCAAACCTAAATACCTTATAGCCAGAGTGCTTCTCATACCAATTCTAATAATCCCAAAGACGGTACGTTTACATTAATTTACCTCCCGACTTCATTATCCGATCAGTTCGATACATCCTCTCCCCCTTTTCTTTCAGTCAGTCATCGACTACACGTAATAAACAAAGAAATTTTACTTGTAACGACAACAGTTTTGTTTGCTGTGTTTCTATGAGGAGTTCTGTTCCATATCTTCGAAGGTCATGACCAAATCATAACAATATTTCTATGGGACCAACTTGGAAGCATTACCTTTCAATCAAATAATAATTTTCAAAATCGGTCTACAGTCGGCCGAGATATCGGTGAACATAAATTAAAAAAAAAAAAAACATTCAGCCAAACATAGAACCTTCTCCTTTTCAAAATCGGTTAAAAAATGCGTATGAAATACAATAATAGTAGATTATGCACCGAGGGGCTAAAGTTGTGTCTTATGTCACGGGCGTCATATTGAATCTCGAGCGCAATGAAGGATTCGAGATTTAACTCACGAGCAAAGCGAGAGAGTTAATACAAGAATCCTGAATGCAGCGAGGGATTTAAGCTAGCCCAAGGCAAAGACACCTTTAGCCCAGAGGAGGATACTCTACTTTTTACACCTACTGTGAGAAAATAATAGTAACATTATTGACCAGCGGGTCATAATGAAATCCAGTACAACATTATTGACCGGCTGTGCCCCCGGCCCATAGATATAATATATTTCTATGCCCCGGCCACTAATGACTCACTTTAGGTTAAGGTTGCTTGACATATAATTTGACATTTTCGAGCAGGTGGTGTAAAAAATTATTTTTCATTACTCATACTCTGAAAGTAGGTCTGAAGTCTGCCTGAGGAGCGGGCTGAAAAGTATCACACTTTTCATCCCTAGGGAGTTTTACTTTCACCTAAGAGCTGTCAAATTATTTGTCCTTCTCGGGACGAAATAAGTAACTTTCACCCCTAGTGTAACAATGTACTATTGGTTATATTATTAAAAAATATATTAATTGCGTTGTTTAAAATGGTTGGGTGTTTTTGGCGGGATTTCTTGACTGAATTTCAGCAGTTGTTTAATTATTCGCAAATTGATTCCTAGTGTTATATTGTGATGTAAAATTAGTGTAGTTTTCTATCTCAAGTGTCTAAAACACTATTTTTGTCCCGCTGGTCATTGAATTAAGTAGGATCATTGAAAGGGGCGCGATCTCGGCAAAATGGCGCTGAGCATTATATTATACTATTGACGACCTCAGCGAAGCTTGCCGAGAAGGCTGACTCGATACATTTGCTGCCAAATACTACAAAAACATTGTGTTCCCCCCACACTCTAATGTACCTAACTAAAAAATATACCTAATAGGTTTTCGGGGAGGACTTTGTCATCATTTCAATCAAAAGACCATCTCCACTTTAAGACATACCTTCCCAAGTGTCTCCACAACGACCAGTCCTGTGCGTCCAGAGCCATTATGTGACATAATTACGAGTGCATGTTGTCAGTGATGACATAATTTATGTCATCACAGGCAACATGCACTGCTCATAGATATATATTCGTCTTGAGACACTGTGATATGTTGAACGAAAAAATACTATATCTATAGCTTTTCAAACGGTGCCGCTGCTCAGCCGAGTAATTATTAACGTTTATCTCGAAGTTAGACCTATTGAACTGGAGCTTCTATCCTAGGTGAGCGTTATCGTCGACAACTTCAAGTGTAGAGTCTCCGATTTTGATAGGAGTGGGTGTTAATGCAAGGTTGTTTGTTTCAGTGTTCATCATAAGACCCACTCTTTCGGAAGTCGGAAGTCGATCATTGTACTGCTGAGGACATCGAACATTATACTGATCTCCTCCATAGTTTCAGTCATGACCGCTATATTGTCGGTAAATCGAAGGTGAATGATGTACTCGCATTGACATTACTGACCTAGTCCTCTCCAGTTCAGAACCTTAAAGACATCCTTCATTGCGACCCTGAACCGTTTCGAGGTCTAGTCCTTAAGTCGGTCTAACAGTTACGTCACAATTTTTTTTTGCGTTTCGAATAAATCTTTGTAACTCAATTCGGTTATTGAACTGTTTTCATAGGTAAGTTTGTACGGAACCCTCAGTACGCGAGTCTGGCTCGCACTTGCCCTGTTGTTTAAACTAAATATAAGCCTATGTCACTCAAAAGTCTTCTACCGGTGAAATAATTGTCAAAATCGGTCCATTGCTTTTTGAGTTTGTTCATTACAAACAAAAATACAAATCTATCCTCTTCATCTAAAACGAAAACACGTTTGTGTTAATATTCCATATTATTGTTATAAAATTAAAATTAACAGATTTGATCTTCGGCGAATTGATTTTTTAAACTTACTGTGAAAACTTGAAAAACACTGTGTTTTTCAAGTTTTTATTAAGTTTAGTTTAAGAAAATATATTACAAAATGATGATTATATCACATGAAAATATTCTTGTGTTTGAGTTTTAATGGTACCTACTCAATTCTTTATTGCATTCCACGATGTAGGCTTAAAGTAGGCGGTAAACATTTATTTAATATTAAATCATGGATACTACTACTGTTTCTTTTACGTTTACCTACTACAAAAACTGATCAACAAAAGTTGGTCCCGAAAACCCAAAAAATATTTCGTTTGGGCTCGGACTTAATTATTCTACATACTTTAAAATGTTCTATTTCTAGGAAAACAACTTTATATATAACAAATTACACACAGGCAGTATCTATAAAAAACACCATTATACCTAATAAGTAAATAAATCATTTTACTGTTTTTGGCAGCAATACATAAAAAAAATAAAATGGCAGTATTATGAAGAGGCAACTTTATTTAAAAAATAAACAACTAACCGGACGGTCGACGGTGCGCGTCGGCATGACACGAGAGTGAGCAGGCCAGCAGGTATAAAACGCGCTGTTGCCGTTCTGAGCGCAGTTCACAATAGGCGTATAAAAGATAAGCGTTGTTGCCATACCGCCGCCGTTCGCCTCCCCATTCTCTCTATCGTTCTATAGACGCGAACACGATTCATTATGTATATAAATAATATGGATAGAAACTGTTATTATTTTATCACCCTGCACCGTATTCAAAATGAATCCATTACGTGTGGACTTTATTGTGTCATAATGAAATACATTTACCTTATGCATACATATTTACTTAATTTAAAAAACACCAATTGCGTCCCTGGTATATAATAACACATAATTACTGTTTAAGTTTAAATCACATTCCATTTCCACGTATTCTATTATTACACCAAGGTCCAAGGTAATCCTTTTTTTTTTTTGTTTTCATCTCATCCATAGAATGTAGGTATACATTTAGTTTATTTATACTGTGTAAAGGTACATTTTTATTTCATTTTAGACCATTCCTGATACTAAAATAAAAATAAATACATAATTTATTATCATTTCATGTAACCTTTATTTTGAAATTAAGTTACTACCTATTATCTTTTGAGAAATTTATTCAAACAAGATTAAATCGGTCGATGTCTGGTGCGACGTTGCCAGTTTTATGGTTCTTACAACATGGCCGCAGTCGATGCCGTAGCCGGTTTCCGTGTGAAACTCGACTCAACACACTGTGCGCGTGTGTTTGTGATAGCACACGCAGGCAAACGGGCGACGAGGGGAGGCGCGGGGTAAGAGGCGAAGTAGCACTGGCGAGTCAGGCAGGCAAGGAAAAATGAGCGTTGTGGAGCGGGGAGGGCGGGGAAGGGAGATACCGGGTCGGTGACGTCATCTACTTTCTGAATAGCTGCTACTTCAATCAATCGTTGTTGTGCCGTTTGTATAATATATTTTTGTTTAGAGTTTCGGTTAACTTGTAACGACCTAAGTAAAACATTTTTAAGTTGCATAGTATTAGTAAATTCTACTACATATTGTGAATGTGTGTAAAAAGTTGTTTTTTTGTTACAACCATTACAATAAAAACTCCTTATAAATTTTACTGTACTACTTACCTACTTCAAGACATTAAAAAAAACAAAATGTTTTGACCAATGAATTATGAGTGATTACCTATTTGGCGATCAGATAGGTAATTAATTTCCTATTAAAAAAAAAGTAGGAATGGAGTGTACATTGCGGGCTAGGTGTAAAAATAAAAGTAGTCTAATAAAGGTAGTCTGAAAATAACAGGACTACCATCTTGAACGCTGTAAATGCTAGTTTGTACTGTATGGACTTTTATTTTCATAATGTTGCTTGTATGGAATTTAATTCTCACTAAACCGACAACGTGATTAAAAAAAGGTCAAAACGTACGTGATCAAAAGGTTTTAGACAAAAAAATCAGATGAATAAAGCTAGTAAAATAATTTTTATGTTCATACTAAAAATATCATAGAACACCAATCAATCAGTTTTAGGAGGTAATCTACGCAAAATCGAATGTCAGAACCTCAAAAATTGAAGTCTAGAATCTAGATCCATCGGACTCTCGAATATGTATAAGCTCGAAACATCGGTAACGCGAATTACGGTACAGTCGACTCTCGTTAATTGGAAACTAGAAGGACTCTTAAAATATGATGAATTATCGAGTGTTTGAACTAACAAATGGTTCGAAAAGAGAGTAACTGAAACTTAACTAAACAAACCAACATTCGTTGGGAAGTGTGTGTCAAACTAATCATTACAAAAACAAAGTCTTGTGTCATCATCATCACTGACGCCGGCCGATGAGTTCGAATTAACGCGTCGTTTTGTAACGTATCGATGATTTATTCGTTCGAATTATCAAGTGCATAAAAATGAATTTATTTATTTCAAAATATAATCAGATTTTCTAGGTAATCGTAATGACTTTGAATTATATTTAGAAAGGTTCGAATTATCGCCCTACAAATAATTATGTAAGTTCTTTTATAAAAATATTTAGGCCCTGGCACTTGCGCTAGACATACCATCTGTGTGACAGGAGAATATTTAACAGTAATTAATTATCTTTTTCGACTTTTATTAATTCTAGGAAAAATGCCACAATGCAGGGAATAAGACCACGCGACATTTCGGTAGCGCATGACAATTGTTTGTGTGCGCCAAGCTTATTTTCTATGACACTGAATGGTCCGAGCTAAATTCACAAGCACATTTTTTTCTGTATTCATAACACAAAAAAGGGGCTAGTGAATATATACAAGCATCCGAGACTAGCCAGCCTTGGTGACAGAAACCAGTATACCATTGTATGAACTTTCAGTCTCCTATCGAATCACGTATAAAAAGATCCAACAAAGAACCAAGGTGGCGAAAAATTTAAAAACATAAGGAGTGTTGCGTTGGCGTGACGAACTAGTGGAACGGGTGGTTGAAGTTTTTAAAATAAATACCGACTACATAATGATGACCGATGATCTGGACAAGACCATGGGAATTCTCTGTACGCGAGTCGATTTAAGAATAAGTTGCATTTTCGGCTATGCAATCTCCACACCTAGTAGAGATTTATTATTATTATTATTTATTACTGCTTATGATTGATGAGCAGTCATGAATTTGATCTTTTACGTGTTCATTCGAAAACAAATTTAAAAACATAAAACGCGTAACGTACAGGCCCACACTATTATTTCGCAGCGGATAATATTTGAGTTTGTAACGTGTCGAGGTTATGCTGTCAGGGAGACTTTTAAAATAAATAAAAACAGCGTTAACGTTAATTTGTAAAAAAATAGAAAGTCACCCAAAAGCGTACACTAAAAATGATCAAAATATTTTATTAAAGAAGCTGAGAAAATGTATTAACTACGTAAAAACAACAACTAATTTTTGTACGAAATACTTGAGAATGTGCTACAGTTCTGGGGACCTTTTTGCTCTCTGATCTCTTTATCAAACGTCGTTTAAGTAAACATTAAACAAAATGTAGATCGGCTACTATTTCAAGCAAGTTTTTCACATACTAGTCCAAAAAGGAATCGGAGTATAGCAACTTTCACCATGTAACTCTTTGCAACGTTATTTCACAAATTTACCAATGGGTCATGTAATTTATGTTTGCAACAACATACCGTAGTATGCACTGCGCATCAGTGCACAGAAATCAGTAGCAAATTTAACACCACATCGACTTTTTTGCATACGTAGATTTGATTACGTTTTAAATAAAAATTGATAAATGTCATGTGATCAAGTATTGTTTTTTTTTTAGATAATAAACAAAATCTACTTAATTTGCGAACCAACACAATTTAACGACTGTTTAGTTTATTTGTTTTATTTTTCTGCGTTAATGCGACAATAAAAAGGCAACTGACAATTGAATAAAATGAGTCGATGTGCGATAGGAATGAGGGGATAGAAAAGTACAATTCGGTTGGGTCGGTCGACTTGCCCCTAGCAGTAACGGGCCGGATGCTTGCGCAGGTCGATAGAGCGAGGGGCGTGGGTGGAGCAGAGCTATACTGTGTGGGGTGTTGCCTTCGCACTCACCCTATGGACCCGTCACCAGGCAGCAACTTTCGCATTGCATAATAATGTTACAACAACTCCTAGTACACACTGCTACAAGCATCAGTCCCCCTGCACGCTACACCTATCCTATATCACTCGTTGGTTGACCCGCCGTTAGAAGAAAAATTACGTTTATTTCAATAAAAACACCTAACCTATCATCTATACTAATATTATAAAGAGGTAAAATTTGTAAGTTTGTAAGTTTGTAAGTTTGTATGTAGGGGGTAATCTCTGGAACTAATAATCCAATTCTAAAATTTTTTTTACTGGCAGAAAGCTACATTATTCCTGAGTGCTATAGGCTATAAATTGTTTCTATAGCATGTATATTAACCGAGCTATCACAACTTTTGTCTAGCAAGTCGGAAAAAAATACCTCATAAAATAGAATTATTTGCGTGCGCTGCCTAAACAGTTGCTTAAAATTAAAAACAATGTATGGCTACCTGGTTCGCCTTAATTATTTCTACAAAAAAGTCCGCGGTACCATATCTCTATCTTTTATATTTCATCTTTTATACTTCTTTTATTGCATTAAATTTTTTTTTTTCGGCATACTTACGTTTGGTTGATTATTTGAGCAACAAAATATTAATTCTTATGACAATAAATTATTTCAGTATCACAAGAACATTATACAGATAAGATTTGCCATTTACAGCATAGCAATTGGTCATACAGTTTCGAAGATAATATAAAATTACTAAAACGCAAAATGCCCCTAGCGTAACTTTCATTGTGCAGACGTTTTACCTATTTTTTTTTTATGGTGGGCAAAAATCATCTTATGACAACCCCCGCCCTTGGGTGGAGCGAGAGATAGTGTCAGACTCTTACTGACTAAAAACCCACCCCGTTCCTTCTAGCCTTCAAACCAGGGCACGAGTTCCCTTTCGGATAACCCTGGACCCGGTAGGCTTCGACCCAGCTGGGCCTCTGCTGTTGCTGACAACTTCTTGAGGCACGCGGGAACAGTGCGCGCCGTTGACGTCTTGGGCTCGGTCCATTACCGGACGATCGGACAGCAAGTTACCCATGGCTCGCCGTCCGCGAGCCCGCGTCTACGGTGGCCGTAAATCGGGATCGGAATCCCGGCGGCGGCGGCGGGGACGACGTTGCCTGATGCGGTCTGCCTCCGCCTTTGCTAGCATTACTGCTTCGCAGAAGGAGGCGACCGCCTGCCATTCCTCCTCGCTAAGGACCATGGCCTTAACCAGAGCCCGCCGCGAGAGGTGTCCGCCGCCGATCGCCCCCACGAGGGCACGGCGATGCTCTGCCCAGGCAGGGCACACCTCGACTGTGTGCTCCACCGTGTCCTCCGGGCGTTCCGCACAGTGGCAACACTCGGGCGTCTCTTCCGCTTTAATTCGGTGCAGGAACCTCCCGAACTTGCCATGTTTTCTGAATCGCGGTGTTAAGACTTTCTGTGGATTGATGGTCTCTCGAATTATTATGCCCACGTTGTCGTTAGTTGGAGTTCTTCTGTCAGTTGCTTATTGGTTTCGGTTGTTTCGTTCGTATGGTTGTTGTTGTTGATAAATACCTCATAATCGAAAATATCGTAATTTCGTTGTACGTTTTTGTATGTTCGTAGTTTCGTACTTCGTTCTATCGTAATAATCGATACGAGTTATTCGATATTACGATTGTTTTGTTTTGTAAAGGCGGACGGTGTTCGAGTCGCTCTCCTTTTGTTCATAATTGTTTTCAAGTCTGTGCGTAGTTTGTTGAGAGCATGTCTAAAAGGAAATCTCAACTATCCCGGCAGACATCACAGACAAGAGCCGCTCGAGTACGCCGTGCGGAAGAATCTGCCCCTGAAAATGAGCAGCGCCTCTCGAGAAATAGAGAATATATTTCGCAAGCACGCGCTAGAGAATCTAGCTCCGAGCGCTCACAGCGCCTCGCTAGCCAAAATGTGAGGACATCACGGGCCCGTGCTCGAGGAACTAGCGCTGAACGTGCGCACCGTCTATCTGAGTTAAGGCAGCATGTCTCTGAGACAAGGGATAGGGAGACTAGCGCTAAACGCTCGCGGCGGCTTGGTAGGCAAAATGTCATAACATCGCAGGCCCGTGCTCGGGAATCTAGCGCTGAACGTGCGCAGCGTCTATCTCATTTAAGGCAGCATGTCTCTGAGACAAGAGATAGGGAGACTAGCGCTGAGCGCTCGCAGCGGCTCGCTAGGCAAAATGCCATAACATCACAGGCCCGTGCTCAGGAATCTAGCGCTGAACGTGCGCATCGTCTAATCGAGTGTAATCTTATTTTAAAACAAGAAATTTTCCGCGGACGAAGTCGCGGGCAGAAGCTAGTAATTTTTAAAATGATAGACTGACCAAATTCTTGGATTATTTATTATATTCTTACATCAATATAAAAATGCATTATTTGTGAATGTCATAAGCATTCTCTTAGGTTGGAAATAATGCCCAGAACATATAACACCATCTAGATAAAATTAGATAACAATATTGTATTATTCTACTTTCATGTGAGCTCGTCATTAACCGACTTCCAAAAAAGGAAGTTCTCAATTAGGTTGTATTTTTTGGTTCGCTACCTCAGAACTCCGTCGTTTATGAACCGATTTATGCTTCCAAATTGGTTAATTTTTTTTCAAAATCCACTTCTGATAATGGGATCCATGAGGAATCGAGGGAACTCCTCAAATATTAAAGGCAACCATATAGTTATTATGTTATTTTCATCGCGGACTTAAGCACTTACAGGTCAAAAAGTGACATTTGAAGTGGAACTGGTGAAGAAGACCAGAAATGGCCAACGGAACTTCATACTCAAACAAATATCACAATGAACATAGCGACTATGACAATACCTACAAATAAATGAATGGTTCTGAATAGTTATGTTGAAAATGGTATCGATCATCAAAGTGATCTGAGGATGATGAAGCCGGAAGATAGGCACCGGGACTCCGTAATTAATCAATGTATCCTAGCCGTGTTTGGGCTTATTGGAATTGTAATGAGATGCACTTTGACTATAAGGTACAATCGAACTGATCTGATGATGGAGCTAGAAGGTGAAAAGTAGACACGGGAACGTCATAATAAAACAATGTATCCTAAACTACTAAACAATGTATACTAAGCCGTGCTGGGTTTGGGTTAATTGGAATTATCATGAGAAAAAGATACTCTGGCTACAAGTCTATCGCAACTAAAAAGTATGAACATAATTTTTTTTTTTTATTTATTTTTGTAAAAAGTATTTTATTTTGTATAACATTCTCACACACTCCATGTCCATGCGGCTTAGGCTGCCTGTGTGCAAAATCGGAGGAGCGGAGATTTTGTGCAACCCTAATGGTAATCGATTCTTATAATATATCTCCGTTTCTCCACCCCACAGCCTCGCTCCGCTCCTGTGGACAGGCAGCCTTATACTTTTCTTTTTTTAGTACCTATGATATCAAAACATGTGTACTAGTATTGATTTTGAGTATTTCCATAAAAAATAATAATGTCATATAAATCTCGTGTCACAGTTTTAGTGATCGAACTAAGAATAATTTTTTGTTTATATTTAGCAGGTCTGAGAATAGGTCGTAAGTTATTTTTTACCCTCCTACTCACATCCCACATGGTTGTGTCGATATCTTTTTATAATAGACGCATAAAGATTATTGTTGAAATTGGCTGCACTTTTTGCAGCAATTCCGCATTTTGTTGTTTGATACTTTGCACGTTCAGTCATCTATTTTCCTTCTGCACTAAATCGAGACATAAAACGTAACTAACATGCGTCAAACTTGTGACGCTAGCTTCTGTTTTGAAGATGTCGCAACGCTAACTCGGCGGCGTGCGCGCTTATTACAAGAAAATTGATAATCGTTGGATTTAATCACCTTACAGACTAATTATAGCGCTAACAGTTTGTATACTGTGAATTGTGTAGTGCAGAGAACTTGATATTTCATCACCTATCGAACCAGAAACCATGAGCCATTGAACACCAGTCTGTTACCACGGGGCGTCTCCAAGTTCAGAATGTCGGTGCATTTCCCTTTCCAATTTGAGATGCTATCCGCCCATCGTACACCAACAGCTTTTTTTTTCGATGGGGAAAATCATCTTATGACAAAACCCGCTCTTGGGTGGAGTGTCAGACTCTTACTGACTAAAGACCCCATCCCGTTCCTTCTAGCCTTCATACCGGGGCACGAGCTCCCTTTCTGACAACCGTGGCCCCAGTAGGCTTCGACCCAGCTGGGCCTCCTGCTTCTGACAACTCCTTGAGGCGCGCGGGAACAGTGCGCGCCGTCGACGTCTTGGGCTCGGTCCATTACCGGACGATCGGAAAGCGAGCTACCCATGGCTCGCCGTCCGAGAGCCTGCGTCTACGGTGGCCGGAAACACCTTCCACAGCTGGAAATACGATACATGAAATATTGCGAAGTGTCACACATCTATTTAGATAACAATTTCGCAAAATACAGTCCACTCAATCTCCTATCTACATCTAGTTTTCTTTGTGGTGGCATAACGTTTCAGCTAGTATTAAAAGTTACGTTTAATTCACATTAGGCACTTTCCTTTTATCATAACGAGGTTTTTTAACAGAAAAATTTACCACTATTATGATTGAGGGATCATTAGGTTTATGACATTCCAAAACAAGGTTGGCTAATAACTATGGTCGACTTCACTGTACTTGAACTACGAAGAATGAAGGCACACAACGAATGAAGAGCTCGAATGCTCAGATGCAATTATTTTGGGTATTATGTCAATTTTATAAGCCAAATTTTATAAACAATTTCGTTTTGAGTCTTCACTCAATATTTCAGCTGAAAGAAGTCGACTGTTGGACATAGGCCACACCCCTGGTGTCGCCACAACAACTGGCTCTATGCGTTTCACATCCGTGAATTATTCCTACAAAAAAAAATCATTGTCAAGTATTTCATTCAATTGCATATTGACCTGACTTAGGTGAAAAACCAAAGTCGAAGAACAACAACAAAGTAGGTAGTTATTTTTATTCAGAAAGACATCATATGAATTGGAAATATATTTAACACTTGACCTCAAACTATAAAATTACTTTGACTTTAAAACGTACAAATGTGATGAATTGATTTTAACATAAAACAAGTTCGATCGGTTTTCAAAAATGTAGGTCAATTCGCTTTTATGGATAACAGACTTGGTCACAGCCTTTAGTTTTGTTTTATTTTCCTGGACTACTGGCTTGTCTCTTACCCCAAAATATATTTCATCGAATCATCTACTATTATTACTACTACACATTTTTTATGTCTGATGTATATGTTGATAATTTCAATTTGAAACACAGTTGTTCGAAAGGATAGAATAGAAGTGTCGCGAACAGATTGACGTTCAATGTTACGAAACGACGTGATAGAGCTTAATTTTTCTCAATTTCTCATAATTAAGATCTAAAATCAGTTACTAGTTTCGAGTCTAGATTAAAGGAACTTGAGTTTTAAGTTGCTTTTGAAATTTGAATCTAAACAATTATTTTAAAGCATAATTTACTTGTGTATTCTCTTTTGATTTTCCAAAATAAGACTCATTCCCCCAACAAACGGTTACGAGCAAAAAACACATAAAAGTGATATCAAATTATCGATCAAAAAGCCTAACATCGTAATCATAATCGACTTAATGAAAAACTGGATAAACGCCAGCCACCAGATCGATCAGGATTTCGCCCTAACTTCTCCACAACTGACCACCTTCAAATACTTAACCAGATAATAGAAACACCGGGTCTTAGCACAGGCCATGGTCCGGAGCGAGTAGTGCCTGGCGGTCGCCTCCTTCTGCGAAGCAGTAACGCTAGCCACCAAGGCCGACCGCATGAGACAACAGCGCTCACGTCCCAGCCACCGCCGGGATTCCGATCCTGATTACTGGCCACCGTAGGCGCGGGCTTGCGGACGGCATGCAATAGGTGGCTCGCTGTCCGACCGTCCGTTAACTACTCAAGGAGTGATCAGGAACAGGTTCTACCCAGAAAGGTCGAAGCCTACTTGGGGCCAAGGGTCTACTTCTGAAAAAGGCTCGGCCCTGGTATGAAAGGCAACGAAGGAACGGTGTGAGTTTTTTAGTCAGTAAAAGTCTGACACTATCTTCCGCTTCGCCCAAGGGCGGAGGATGTCATTTGGATGATTTTTACCCACCAAAAAGAAAAACCAGTCAATAGAAAAGTATGCAGAATTTAATAACCTATTATGCGAAGGTCTTCGATAGTGTTCGTCACAATAAAACTTTTACTTCACTTCAAAACTGGAACCTTGAAAAGCAATATATACTTGCGTTAAATCATTTACTGCAATAGCTCCGCAAGCATTAAATAAAATATCCCAGGACTATCTTTCAAAATTGGAAGCAGTGTCATGCAAAGTGATCCACTCTCTCTCAAATTATTGTGAACAATTGCGTGCATATTGGAGAAGGTATTTAACTAGCACTAGCAGCCTCATGGAACACCAAAGGTATTGACGTCGGTAACAAGAGGGTAACGAATCTCCGATTTGCGACGACATAGTCTTTTTTGCACGCTACATCTCAGGAGCTACAAATAACGCTCCAAAAACTGGGCACGGCTAGCCTCAAGGTGAGAATTGCAATGAACCGGTCTATAAGGAATAAGGAAGACGATGACTAACAGCATCAAACGTAGGGTCGACGAGGTAGCTGCGTAAGAAATATATTAAGTGTAAGCTTGCCACCTGGTTGTAATTAAAAAGTTTGGGACCTATGTTGCAATACTACAAATAACTCGCGCCGCGCCTGCTTTCACGTTAGTCGGCGCAATGAAGTTGTGCGCACTACTCCTCACCCCCTTTTCATGGCGTTGGACCGGCTGGCTGGCATCGATCGCAGCAGACTGCGTCCTGCGACTAAGATTACTTCACGAAACCTCAGCATACCGTTCTTCCGTTTCCACTCGATGTTAGGTAGATACTATTTATATATTATTTAATATTTGTCTTTACCAGTCAATTATAAATCTCAACAACTAGCTCATATCATTAATGTTCCATGATATTGTTAACAATTAATTAGTTTAAGTTTTAATATTGTGTTTTACATTAAAAAAAAGGCTGTTTTATAACCTTTTCTGTAACACGATTTTAATAACGGCTTTGATTATAATAAGATGTGTGATTGAGTGATACCCAGAAATAGGACATAAGTACTAATGCTAGTTTGCGATTTAACTGACTCGATAACTTGAATCCCATATCGCGCTTTTACTGGGATTGCTGAACTTTTTGTTTTTGGGATATTTTACCTTCTCGATCAAAAATACCTCAAATTTTGAAGGATAATATTTGGATCAGTTTTAAAAAATCAAATACTCGTTTGCACAAACACTTTACGACTTTTACAGTCTGAAAACGTAAATAAAAAATAAAGAAAGACGAATATTCCTGCTAGTGTCAGTCAGATATAGCAGCAAGTAGCCCAAGAGACTGGTTCCGATGAAGTCAGTCATCATTAACTTCCGGTTAACAATTACTTAAAAGTATTTTTAGTCGAGAGGTGGAATATTTCTACAAATAATCTAAAACAGTAGTTGTAAGTTAGGTATAATTCATTTAAAAAAATGCGTTTAAAGATCAATTATAGTGAGAAAACTGTTCAGTGAATAATTAATTGTGGTGAGTTAAATTCAAACGCATTCACAACAGCTACGTCAACTCTATAAAAATACATTTAAAGAAATCCTTTGATATCTACAGCTCGGCAAGGGCAAAAAAACTTGTTTACTATGAAATATTACATGCTAGATAATAATAATACTTGCATAACCACCACTTGTACCTACGTTTTTATACAGATTTATGTAAGAAAGAAATAAAAAAGTAACAACAAAATATGTATTTATGACATTTGACGTTATCATATTTATAACACTAAATTTACAGAAGTAAAAATACAATTAATTTATCATCAGTCATCGCATAGGCACCGAGGCGAGGTGAGTTGGATATTTTAGACCTGCGTAGTTACGTACAAACGTTGTCTGTCCGACGCGCAAGTACAAAACACGAACATGCGACGTTGCCAGATCTCTCGCCGGGCGCCATCGTCACTACCTCTATACATTTACACAAGGCGAAGCGAGCAGTGCGAACACGGCACATTCGGATCTTGTTGTTTGAGACGTGCTGATTCGTTTTGTTGACTGGTAAATTTTACTGTTAAATGAACAATGTTACCAAAAATAAGTATGTTGTTAATATTAACAGTATTGTATTGAAATTTGTCATGTGTATTATTCAAAGTAATTAAATTGTGTTGGCAAGTACTTATTCATAGCACAGACACCATTTTAACGAACGTGATTTCACCTTTTTAGTCACGAAATAAGTTAAAGTGGACTGAAAACTACGATTGAAATGCATGTAACAACAGTGTTAGTATTTCAATAGTTAGATCTGCTGATCTGCTGTTGGTTCAACAAACCCAAAGGTTTTTAAAAAAAAAATCTAAGTCGTAGGTATGAAGGATTGTCTATTACATATTTTACAATAGGAACTCAATTATGATAAAACGACCGTTCATAATGTGAAATAAAAATTTGGTTTAAAGGAATTTAAACCAAACAGGGTCTACTTTCTCAAATCAAACAGTCGTTTTATAAGGGAAAAACTGATCTCATGAACGGGTCTGTTAACCTTATCAATAACCCATACTGAACGGGTTAATAAATTCAATCCCTACGCGTATAAAAAATATTTTTAGAAAGTTTTTAAAGGTTTCCTATCAAGTGTTACGTTTTTCGTTTCAGTTATTATAGTAATAACGTTAGCCCATACATTTATTTTTATCAATATTCGTTTTCCGCATTTACCAAAGGTTAAGTCATATCACAAATTGTTACACGTCGGTTATGGTACACCATTTTTACATTTAGGTAAATACTGTCAAAAGAAAAACGATGTTTTACCGAATTTCCAAACCAATTGACACCATTCCTTGCTAACAATCCCAACACGTAGTACAGTAACGTAAAGTGAACATAAAATAAAGATACAAAATTAAATGATAGCTTTTAAAATGTTAGTTATTCTTGCCCGTGGCGGGTTCATCGACCTGGCGGTCCCCGCCCGCGCACCTAAGCTGCTTTTGGAGCGCGACATTGCAAAACTGTGGTGGGGCGATAGACTGCTATTAATGCAATAGCTCATTTCTTTCGAGATTCAGGCGAAGTCAGCGCATTCGTCAGAATGTTGCTTACTGTACATTACAGTTTTTGTCTATAATTTTCAACACGTCTTTTTCATAATAAACAAGTTTTCTCTACGTGATACGTGCGGCAGTTATGTGATTTTTTTAATGGGTCGTAGAAGTTCCGCGCGTTATCTTAAATTTTATTTCTATAACTTTGATTTACTTAATTCTATTCGTCATGTTCATTTTTACTTACTGATGTATATGTCTAAAATCTGAGATTTTAGAAGAAGTAAGCACACAGTTTTTACCAATAAAACATTGTAGTACCTACTTGATAGCTAGCTATTTGCGAGGTTACCAAATTACAGAATTTTTAAAAACAAATCGACGACTATTCTGTTGAACCAAGCAAGTTCTAATTATTTTTTGGCAGACTGGATTTGGCTATCGATTCATAATTTTGTCAGCCTACTTCTCAAAATCGTTAGTTGTACCGTTCAGTCGCTCGCAGGTCCGTAGTAACAGTTTGACCTCGAACTGCCCTACCGTTGTGGGAGTTTTAATAGAACATAGAGACCAGTTTGTGCTGTTTTCGTTGGCACTGTCGTACGGCCTTCTGCACAAAATCCATAGTGTAAGTAGATTCAAAACCAATCAAATAATTCGTTGATGAATTTCTTTTCAGTTAAGAGAATACAATCAAAAAGTTAGTATCGTCACAAATATCATTCAACAAATGTTTAATTCACTGTTATTATTACTACTTTGTTAATTTATTAAACGTACTTAATTTATTAACGTAAATGAAAAGATCTTAGTGTATTATTCGAGGCACGTAAGTTGAACTATGACCTTCAATGCGGGCAAAATCCTTTTTCGGGTCTCAATCGAAGTGCAATACTGCGGGGGCTGCGAATAACCATAGCAATGATCACCATTTTAGTTCAACTTCTGTGCCACGTAAGTACAATAGCACAGTGAAAAATCCTTTGCTGCATGAAAGTCGAAAATTATGACAGTATAATTTGTCGTAATTCAGGTCTACCAGTGATCAAAATTACATTCAAATCCATTCAGCCGTTAAGGCAAACATGAGAATACAGCATCTGTCTATTATACGCTGTCGCTTTACAAATTATAATTCAAGCAATGCTACTGAAGTGTTGATCTCAATGCACGAGTGCCACATAGGTACGATTTATGAGTCGTACAACTGCAATCTACAATGTATTACGTTCGACTGCTCAAATCCAACAGTGCAATCAATAAATTAGGTAAACGTTCATTTAAATATTTCTTATTTTCAGTAAAAAGTGGTATTAGAAATTGAAAGAATTTTGTGTTGAAAAAACTGCACTACAAGAAACCCTTACAATCGATCGAGAACCGAGTTATACTCCAGTCTCTTCAATGATTGACTACAGGTACATCGAGGTGCTAAAAATTGGTGGTGATGGTGACTAGACAAATAAGCTCATTTTGGTCTGCACTAGCACAGAACCGAGTACATCGCTCGCCTTTGGTTTGCCAACGATATTAGTAACTACTACTACGCTCAGGTTAAGGAGACCTTAATGAATTCTATTTAACATTAACAAAAAAAAAAAAAAACGAAAATTAACGTGGACAACAGTAAGACTTGGGTTAATTGCATATGTAACACCCACTCTCATGAAGGTTGAAGGCTCCACAATGTTTGAATAGCACAAACCGGCCAGTAAGCTACCTCCACCATGTGCTAAAACGAGTCACAGTGCCCAACCCCAACACTGAGGCTCCATTGGATCAAAAGACACAGCAGCTCTCTGGACAACGACGCGGCAGATGAACTGGCTAGGAGGAGGTCCAGTGCGGTGGTGTTCGGGCCCGAACCTAACGAGCCAGTCCCTTATGGTCAGCTACGTAAAGACACCTATACACAAGCGGAGCGTTAGTGGTCTTCGACACCAGGATGTAGGTAGATCAAGAAGACAATGCCATACCTAAATAAAAGCCTCACTAATTACTTATGCGTTTGGATAGACTGCCTCTGCGCCTGGTAGCGGGGTCCATCACCGGTCACTACTCTACCCTGTGCAGAGTATGAAGAAGGTAGAAAGAATTGCGCGAGTCAGACGCTCTAAAAAAGCTGGGAAGCCTAATCTGCTTTTGGAGAGGGTTGGACTGGATGGAATTAGCCTGCCAAACGATGATCGCCATGGCCCACGCGCATGGTCTACAAAGGATTAAGTGCGGAAACCAATTAGATAAATAAATGGAGCGTCGGTATAGGCACCGTCGCTGACGAACGACTACTACAATAAACGACTGAGGCCCAGTTGAACGCACGCCAGAGGGTCATAGCCATACAGATGGTGAGGGGGCACCATCACGGTTTCCCGTGAAGCGGCGAGCCTCCCTGCTGGCCTCCCACCATGGGATCTGAAGGCAACAGTCCTTGCACGCATGCAAGATTTGTGCGTCGAGATGCAACGCAGGACAAACTCCACTGCCGCGACCATTCGCTGCAGCACTGGGTGGCGACAGCGACTGTCGCAACCCAGTGGCCGCACCATAATTATGGCAGTAAGTCCCTTCTTTCGAAGAGTGCCTGGAAAGACTTCACGGCGTCCTCACCATCCACATGACGCCGGTTCTCACCGAGTAGGGTCAGTCCGGGAAGTTCCTTCACCGGATTCGTTCGGAAGTAACGCCCGGGTGTAACACTGTATGCACCGCTGGTGGAGTATACGGTTGAGTTGTGCTCCGCTTGGGCAAAGTACAGCACTTTTCTCGGGGAGCCATTGGCGGCAACAATCTCTCGCGCTGGGCCTTGGTACAGGCCACGGTCCGAAGCGAGGAGGAGTGGCAGGCGGTCACCTCCTTCTACGAAGCAGTAATGCTAGCAAAGGTGGAGGCCGCACGTGCGAGGGGGTGCCCTCACGCCCTAGCCGTCGAAATCCCTATCCCGGTTTCTGGCCACCGTAGGCGCAGGATTGCCCGGCTGTCCAGTAATCGTCAGGACCCAGCCCAAGTCGTCGACGGCCCTTACTGTTCCATAAGCGCCACAAGATGTCAGCAAACCGTAGGGGCTCAGCAAGGTTGAAGCCTACTGAGGCCAAGAAACTCAGCCCTGGTATGAAAGGCAACGAAGAAACAGGAATGGGTTTTTAGTCAGTAAAAGCCTGGCACACCCTACCGATCCGCCTAAGAGAGGATCCAATGACATCTCATTGGATAACTTTCCCAACTAAAAAAAAAAACTAGAAGCTACGTCCAGCATCGAAATAGAGGTCGATCGTCGAATGCAACTCGAAGGGCTGTGTACGAGTAGCCTCTGCGCTATATTTTCTCAAGTCACACCGTAGTGTAGCGATGAGAAATCATTAACCAGCACGTTATACCAAGCATCACACTGAAACGTTATCGCTCACAATGAGCCTCATCAGTAGCACAGAGCCTGGCTATCAGAACGACTTAGAAAACTGCCAACCACTTGGCTTTTTGTAGTTTTAATTTTTACTGTTGTTACAAGCTTGTATGCCTATAAAAAAAAACAAGCTAAATGCGAGTCGTGCTTGCAAGTGAATCTAATTTTTTAACATGTAATTTTTAACTAAACTTTCATAGGTTTTCCTGTATATTGTGTTTTTTAGGTATTAGTTCCGAAGATAAAAAAAAAAATCTTTATGTTCAAAAGTACATATACTTATTATGCAGAATTTATTTATTTATGCTAAGCGACCTTGGCTCACAGAAGCTTATTTATATAGGTAGCAGTGACGAAGGTTCCATACAACTCGATTCCCACCGGCTTCCCTTCAGAAGTTTAGAACACAACCACTCTCTATTGTAATTGAGAAATGGCACAATCAGTAATTATAAAACTACAAAGAAACATTACAAAACGCCTACACTAAGTATACACTATGGACATTAAATCAACAAAATTTGCTTTTCAACAACATGTTGCTTTAAAATAAGCCGCAGGCGCAATCGGCTTTTTAGCGTTTAAATTTCTATACAAGAATACGTCATGACGTCACACAAAGGTCGATGAACCTGCGCGCTCTAAAGCGCTCCGGCAAGCCGGTTTTTTTTCGAGTTATTTGATAGAGTTTTATTGAATCGGCTTAAAAACTACTAGACTGTTTTTAAAAATTCTTTCACCACTCGAAAGCTACATTATCCACGAGTAACATAGGCTAAATTTTATTTTGGAAAAAAAATAGGGTTCCGTAAGATATTTGGGTTTTTCGGACACAAGGTGTAAAAAATCAACCAGAAACATTACTTATTTTGCGTACGCTGCCTGAACTATTAAAGATAGAACCGTAAAATGTTCTAATTAATTGTAGATCTTATAAATATCTACAAAAAAGTCAGCGAAACAGTATACCTATCTATGTCGAGTGAGGCACAACAACCATTTTTTTATCTAATCATCTTGATTTTTTTTTGGATTACATTTGAACGCATTTATTTTACTCATGCTATTGACCCTTATCAAAATAAATTATTTCATCACTAAGTACAGTTTATGTAGATAATATTTGGTCTTTGAATGATTAAAATTGGACGTTTGGTTTTGAAGTTATGGCGAAATTAAAATATTACGATTTATGCTGGACGGCCCAAGCGTCACCAAGGCGGGGCTCGGGGGTGCGCGTGCGGGAGGTGAGTTTAGATCTATGAGTAAGGTCGTGCGCGAAGTCTGATAATTTTCGTGCGATTTTTTTTAGATTTTGTTCTTAAAACTACACCTACGCAAAAGTTCTTCTCAGAGCTGGTTTTTTTAAACATTTTCATATATCCCTTTACAATAAATATCAACATGCGTAATTCAAAAACAAGAACGATTATCTGACCTAGCAATTATTTCTATAGAAAAACGTTCTTTACTAAAAATTAAGAATCTTCCCGGCTTTTATGTCTTAGCGCACTTTGTAAGAAAGAATAGACGAATAGCTTTAGAGTATAAGTAGTATTATTAGTACTTAGTCGATTAAGTTTTGTTTAATTTACATCATATCATCATTTCACCACAAACGGCTTTTATCAAAGCCACTTCTATTATGCTTGCAAGTAGCGTTGCCAGGCGTCCGGATAAAGCCGGACATAGTCAGGCGGTCCGGTAGGGTCGGGCGTGTCCGGCCAAATTTGAGCATTTTTGGCTTTTGTTAGGCTTTTTAAAGACCATTTTGTTTAGAATTGTCATTAGAGTTTTGCCTTACCTTGTATCGCTAGCACAAGCAAAGTGGACATGTAATAGTATAACAATAATATCACTTAATCTTATGGTTTTTTCATTAGAATTTAAAAAGATTTCATGAATTTTATTAGACTTAAAAAAAAATGTCGGCCTTTTTGACCAAACGTCCGGCTAAATAGGATAGATTGTCCGGCTTTTCAGTTCCAAGACCTGGCAACCCTACTTGCAAGACACTGTTTCAATATCTCAGTGCTTACACGTATAGTAAAAGTGGACTGAAGATACATCTGCCTATACAAGACTGAAGCCAGGATGCCAATCACAGATTTTCGGTAAGGACTCAAGACTGCGTGCCCGCGCTCGGAGTAGGCTAGGCAAGCATTTTTTTTTTTGCTCCGGCTTACCTCTCTCAATATTTCACGCTTCGCCACTGATAGGTAGGTACTAATTTTTAACTGAATCGGTGCACTAGATTCGGAGTAAAGTGGCCTTGACTGACGACACGAGTCGTCCTATAAGGGTTCCGCTTTTCAGAAGACTAAAAAGAAGTCTTTAAGATTGAAATAGTCGCGGACTCGAACTCACTGGGAGAGGTAGAAAAATACGTCTTGGTCCTCGTCTGATATCGTGTCCGACAGCGATACGCTAGTCTATATGCACAACGTATTGAGCGCACGCACATAAACACCGTTCCGAACTTTCAGTTCGGAACGGTGTTACTTTACGGCGATAATATACGGTGCATAAAAAATTGGGAGTAATACTTTGGAAATTGAGTTTTATGAAAAAACACTGCATAGACCTAATTACAAATAAATTGTATAGAAGTCTTTCACCACCCTATGGCTCCAAACGCTTAACTGAAGCTGTATGCTTGTTTTAACCTAAACCAGGCAACCACCTCATATTTTGCAGTGGTTTTAGCAATCATGAAGCTCTAGATAATGTTTGTCACTTTTTCTCAGTAAAAAACCGGTGACGTGCGTGTCGGATCACACACAGTGAATGGTTCTGTACTCAAAATGAACATTAACGGATGTAGATATTATTAAGTAGGATTTTGGAAGACCAGACAACATTAGCACTCGGTGCTAATGCAGTGAGTAATTGGCCGCCGCACGCACCCTGGATGTAGAAATCCTTTCATATTGCGTTCGTCTGCGAACTGATTGAACTCAAAGTCAGCCACCCGGTAGGTGAAGGATGGTCAACGTACAAGCACGCGGGGGATTAACTCTCGATTGCTTGCGTTGTGAGTGGGTAAAGGTAGAATAAAAAAATTAGGTCTGGCTGTCTCATGGACACGGCCGTGTGTTGTATGTATATTTATGTAAATGTATGTTACGGGTAATATTGATGCTTACAGTCTGGTGTTGATATAAAAGCAATTTCATCATCCACTTGCATAATTTGACCCGCCCCAGCTGCAGATGTACTGGCACCACCGTTGATCCGCTCGGCGTCGTCGATACTTTTACGATCCCGGCACTGCTTCACTGGGTCATTATTAATGGTCTTTAATTGGTGGAATCTTTTGATTGCTTTTGAGAAGCCCATTTTAACTGTATACGATGTCTATATTTGATTTTTTTTTAAACGTATAAGTCGAATATAATTTTGGTTATATTTTTCATTTAACATGTATTCTCTGTTACTATTTTACATTAATATTTTTTTAACTTATATTAATAGAAGATAGATGTTGACGAGAGCTGAAGATGAGAACTTAAAAACGGCGTTGCTTCCTCCTCCACCGTGCGTGATGCGTCATAGTCCTTACTTGGCGAACCGAATTCTATAATCCCTTAGTTATCCAGTGATGTAATTAAATTAGGGGTGATATATTACATGTAGCTGCCTCCGACGAAAAAGAGGAGTGTTATAAGTTTGAGGTGTCTGTGGCATCGTAGCGTCTAAGCGAATGGACCGATTTGGACGCGGTTTTTTTGTTTGAAAGCTGAAGTTATCGAGATGGTTCTTAGATACAATTTATGAAGATCTGTTCAGGTGTTCAAGATCATTAGCTCGTTTGTTGGCTGTGGCAGGAATCTTAAACACTTAATGGATATATATACTTTACTAATAAAGACATATTATGAGACCTAATGTTTGAAATACTCATGTAACTACAAGCCTAAGCCATCAAACTGGTCTGATGATGGAGGTGGGAGGTAAAAGACGTAACCTTGGAAGGCCTATTAATAAACCGATCCACTTTCGGCTCATTTAGATTTATCTTAAAGATAGTTCTGTTTGTTTCTCATGACGACGAAGACCTGATGCTAGAACTGGGAAGTGGCTAATGGAACCCTGGAATGTCTACTAGTAAACACGTCGAGTTTGGGCTCTTTAGACTCGTCAGTTCTTTTACTTTTTATAGACTTTATGCGTCAGAGGTTTTATAAAAAAAAAAATTGCTATTATGTTACCATTCGTTTTTTGAATTGCCTTCCGCTATAGAATTTTATAGCAATTCTAAAAATGTATTCACGTCTAAAAAAATCATTCAGTCGACTTGAGAACCTCTCCCTTTTTTTGAAGTCGGATAAAATGTTGACAGCTAAGCTATTCACATCTACTCTTCAAACGTGATAATTAGAGACACAATAAAAAGACAATGGGTGCGCGAATGCCGGCGTTCGCTTAGGGTTTAATAAATAAACGCGCAGTGCTGCCACACAACAACACTGCTGCTTGTTGCAGAGTTCGGAATCATACTGTAATAGTAGGTACCTAGTGGTTCTGAAAGATTCGTTTGTTTTGCTGGTTTCGTAGACCCAGTTTAAAGGTACCTACTTGGGTTAATGCACATTTTGTAATGAGTTTAGGTATAGGCATAGTTTAGTAATGTAATTATTGTTTTTTTTTTTTTTTTTTGTTTTGAATATCTATTTTTCGCTCTATCAATCATAGTTCTGTTTAAACTTGGCCTACGAGACACTAATCTGGATGATCAAGTCACGATGAGTGTCCTTACATTGGAAAATTCAACTAAGGTGGCTTTTTGTCAAAATAATTACCGATTCTCCCGAATATGAATTGTTAACAAAGCAAGTGTTCTTTAGAAGTTGCAATTTTATTTGGTATTAAAATTAGTGGTGCAATGTACCTAGTTTTATTGTGTTCTTTGATAGAAAAGTGTTAATTATTATCGTCGAAAAAGAGAAATCGTCAAAGAAAAAAGACTGGAGTCAAGGCTGCATATTATGTAGTTTTTTTTTATTAAATTGATATAATCTAGTGATGCAATCGTTGATGGTACTTACCTATAAAAACGAATAGTAAAATCAGTGGATGAAAATATATCCTGGTAGGTACTTAATTACCTACCAATAAACCCTTTGGAAAAACACTACACAGTGGTGAGTGAACGTAAATAATTCAAACAGTCTACAAGGCTAATACGTAATACGAATAGCACAAAGCATGAAAGCAAGTCCGTCCAGTGGAAGGCTAACAACTCTGCGACGATTCAAAATTTGGTGACAAAAACTTAACTTGAAACAGTGTGAAATATAAGACACCTTATCGTTATTTATTTTTATCGCACAAATACCTACTAAGTACTTAAATAATATACTAACTAAACCACGTTGGATTTCATATCTCAACAGGAAAATACCTGAAAGCCTAAGTAGATACTCCATAACAAGTAGTTGCAAAATTCTGTGATCTTTGTTTAATGAATAGTAATCGAGTGCAATCAATACTTTAACATACCTAGTTAAAAATACAAAAAGAGTAAAACATTCCAACCAAACAAACATAGGTACCTACTGTACTGGTTAATGTTTATATTCCAACTCCCACACGTCTTACAGCAAGTCCGTGGAGACCTACCTAGTTCATTAAAATTTGAGACGTTAACTTTACAATCTTCAGGACTTGGGATTACCAAAATACAATTTTTTAACAGGCCAGTGGTCTCTGAAAGTTAGATATCAATAGTTAAAAGTATATTACCGTTTGAAGTGCTCCCTTATTCGATCGTCACGAATGTTATCGGGTAAATTTCCAACCCACAGGTGCCGAGTCTCTCTAACCATCTTGCTTCGAACTCCACATTAGGAATCATTACCCGTTCGCGTCACTACGTGGCATAAATCAATTTTGCACACAATCGTGATTCACACATTTTGATTATTCACTATAAGTGAACCATAAACATTGTACAGCCCACGAGTTGCACTTTTTGATAAAACAACACTATCTTTCACTTCACGACATTCGATAATCTCATCACAAAATCCACTTCACTATAAACACACCACGTAATAGACGCGAGCGTACTCTTCGCGGCTCTCGAATTGACAGTGAAGCCAGCTTCGACGCGAGTTTGCCGATAAGCTCCGCCTTCTGACCGCTGCCGCGCAAAGTGGAGTAGGGTGCCCAGTGAATTTATTGAAATAATGCACTATTCTGAAGTTTCTTGTGATATTAAAGTGCACTGGAACTATCATTTTAAGGTTTTGAGAGAAAACTGATTTTTTAGATTAAATCAAAAATTACACCCAAAATACAATATGGCATTTATTATTGGAAATATTTGTCGGTTAAATTATAATCTCTATCATTATTATATCTAAACTCTATAACTTTATCCAACATATAATTATTTCATAGTGTAAGATCAATTTTTAAATAAAACAGTATTCGCTTAGTCAAAAAAAAATAAACAAACTTAAAACAAACGTGTTGATGCAGCGGTCCGCTGGCCAGCCTTCCCATAGTCGATCACCTCTCTCTTTCAGTTTTCTATATATCGCTCTCGCTCTAACAAATGGGTTAAAAACATCTGTGTTGCAACTCTAGAAAAGTTCCCGTTTTATGGGTTATTTTTCTTTTCAATATAACATGAAATAGTGGCTATATAGGTTACAACCGTTACAGGATAGGGTATATACAAATTCAATATTTTTAATTCAATTCAATAGCGAATGCGAATGTTGACGTTCAAACAAAGTGCGCGTATTATGTCATACTGGTTTGACATTTTTGACAGCTAAGTTTAATGTTAAACTGAACATAAAAGAGCCGTTACAGACTGATTGAACGAAGCTTATACCATATTAAGTTCATTCGAAAAAAAATCTTAAGATCATGCTGTTTCAAAATTTTATAAACTGACATTATTAAAGTAAATACAAAAAAGAAATTTTTGTCAGTCTATACATACATACCTATCCATCATTCATTCAATCAGTATATTATTTCATTTTCGTTTATCAGACACATTCGCATCTACTCACATGTTTCTTGCGAACACGAATGCGAATATCAAAAAATGTGTGAATATTTGCGAATACGAATATTTATACCTCTCTAATGTACCTAAACTACCTACCTATTGTTTAGTAATCTATTGACTGACTGACGTATCATCGCCCAGCCGAAAGTACTGAGACTAGATGAATTAAATTTTACAAAAGGTTTCCTTTTATGGCGTAGGCGAGCCCTAAGAGATTTTTTAAAAGTGACCCTATAAGGAAATGAAGCGGGGGTCCGAACTCTGTATGGAGACTATAGAGAAACCAACTTTCACGCGGGTGCTAAAAGGCAGATGTCTTGACGCTTTTTGGGTCAAAAGAAACACTGTGCCATGGCGCCTCTCTAGCAACTCCTCAAAGAGATGCTGTTGTAGCATGCGCGTGCTTATAACTGCGCATCCTAGTAGGACCACTTTAAATGATAGTTTCGCATAATCGGGATCAATTTGTTGAAAACCGCGACTTGTGTTGGCTTTCAGTTCAGGGTGGACGGTAAGGATCACAGAATAATTATAAAATCCGTTATAACAATGAATCTCGCTGACTTATAAACTATTTTTCTCTGTCTACATCTTTTTTTTTCCATTTTTACTTTCACTGCTGTATGCTGAAGGAGATTTCTGTTCTTGAATGTGACTGGGAAGTCTAAGTCTTTATATCCCAGTCACCCTCCACCAGCCATCAATACAGAATACAGTATCTTAGATTCCATTTCTCAAATAAACGGTTAAGATGTGCATAAAGTACTCACTATGTGCTATAATAGAAGTCCTGGGGAGGACGGAATCAACACCAAACCCTAAAAAATCCGCTCGCAAACTTAAGTATCCCAAACAACATGCGAAACCTGTTCAACGCTATACCACAAACCGGAAAAGTACCAAGAGTCATTGTTCTTCAAATATGATGTATTATACTTTTGCATAAGAAAAGCGATAAAAATTATATCGGCAATTATCGAACATTAAGCCTAAAATCTCGTGGTAACCAGTAATAAACGACTGGGCGAAAAACCTGGACTAAACATAAACCACCAGAACAAGCCGGAATACGCCCTGACTTCTCTACAACTGACTATCTTCAACTATCGGGCAGTCGCCCACCAGACTATAACATCCTGTCTGTCCGGAGGATCCTCCCTTTTCAAAGGAGAGATGTGGGACTTGACTCTCTGTTCCGCATACCCTCCAAAACTGAACCAGATAATATCCAAAAGGCTAGGCGGGGCAGTGCCCGGGGCACCCAAGCTTAGGGGGCCCCTAACAAACCTGATAATTAAACCACTTATGTAACTAGCGAAAATTTCTTCTAGAAATAAAATACTAATTATGGCAATTTTTTTAGTCAGTAAAATTTGGACACTCCCTCCCGTTCCACCCAGAGAAATAACAACTATTTAATGATTTCCTGTGTAAAAAAAGGAGCCTCAGTTTTTTTTCCCCAAAGCCACCGCTGATCATCTAGCTACGGCACTGATTATATCTGACCTTCGTCGCCTACGCGAAGGCCTTCGATAGTGTTCCACCCATGAAATTTTCACATCTCTTGAAAACCAGAACCTAAAAAACCAATTTATAGACTTGTATAAATAATTAACTTCTATAGATCCGCTAACGGAGTAGGTATTTAAGTCATTGGTAGCCTCATGGAACACCAAAGGCAAACCTCCGATTTACCGACTGCATATTCCTTTTTGCTCCCGCAGCTCAGGAGCGACAATCGATACTTCAAGAACTGAGCACGGCTAGCTTTAAGAGGGGACAAGTGGTCTTGCAATTACCAATTCATTGCTTTTAACACAAAAGTGATGACCGGCACCAAACGTAGGGTCGAGGTAGATGTTGCTAGAAATACGTGACGTCGCCACTAAGGTGTGTTTTTAAAAGGCTCGATTTGTATTATCTTGGTGTACAATAAGGTATATATGTATCAATAAATAAATATATCCATGAATATATCTACTTGGACTCATTTAGAAAAAGAGATCGCTCGGTCTATTCAATACTCGCTAACGAAGATGATAATGAAGGGTGGTTTGCCGATCTTCCTGATGTATCGTAAACTCATCGACATATGTATCCTTCCCATTCTAACCCACGGTGTTCAGCCCTAGTCACTCACTGAATCGTAAAAGTTTTATCTTGAGGTTTGCCAAACAGTCATAGAACCAAGCACACATCCACCGTTATGGGCACGATGGGCGATGTTCACAAAATCATAAACCTAATAAGCTTGTGACGTTACACCGATCATGCTGATGATGCTATTCTACTTTAAATATTTTCATGAGCGAATAAACTAATATTTTTACAGGTTTATTAATTTAGTAATGTTTGCTCCGCAGCTATGCTAAAGTGGAATTACAAGCTTATATACAGAGTCTCGGTCAGGGTGTTATGATTTTTGCAAATGGAATGCACTCCAGCAATCATAAGCGAGTTCATGTTCAGACTCGCACTTTGCTGATTTCAGGGTGGCTGTCAGCAGTGGCTGCAACAATTTTTGAGGGCTGGATAATACGCAGCACTCGTAAACGGGTATATATTATATCTACTCGTAGACATGGGCAAAAACGCTTCCACGCTCAAATGGGATTGGGCAGGTCACGCCAGCGTCAGCCGCATGCATGCGTGACCATTGAGCAAGTTTCGTCCCGCAGTAGGTTCGGAAAGATGTAAGGGTAGGGCATAGAAATACCAACTTCGGTACCAATATATATGGCATTAGCTTTGATTATTATTGTGTTATTTCATTAAAAAAAAGTCGTAAAAAATGGATTACCATAATTAGACACACAATAGGAAGACAATGAGAGAGGAACGCCGGCGTTCGCTTGGGGTTTAATGAATTAATACGATTGACTTGTTCGACCTGAAAGATTTGAATACATTGGAAACGGTTCGGTGATCTTACAGACATTGTTAACGTGGGAATCCGTTTGAATTGAATGACGAAGATTTTAGATATAAGTATAGATTCACGAAACGTTTTGAAGAAAAAACAGCGGTCCTTTTATAAAGCACTCAATCAAAACCGAAGAAGTGATATGAATGAAAAGGGAGTTAGTGATAGCGTGACGAGCGACAAGACCGAATCGAAGAAAAAAAACGTGTTGCGACGACCCCAAATAAAATGGGATAAGGGCAGGAAGATGATGATGATGACTACCTCTACGAAATTTACCAAGTAAGTTGACTCGATACATTTTTTATATACTATACATACTAAAAAACATTAGAATGTGTTACATTATTTCTACATGGCATGCGTATTCTAATGGTAAACAAAGTAGAATCATAATCGAAGATACGGCTCAAAACATGTAGTATCCAAGCCACAAACATTACAGAAAAAATATTTTTCACAATGCTGTCACTGTCAACTTGACAAGTGTCACTGTCAGAATTAAATTTTCGGTCATATTGTCAGATGATCAAATCTGCTGAAGAATTTTCTTTTTTCTAAATTTTTCAGTGTCTATCAATTTGGTTTTCTCATTTTTCTTAACCATAATTTTATACAATATAATTTTATACTAAGCAGAATTTGAGCTCTATTTTTATGACTGATGTAAAATATTGTTGCAATAATTGTGTTCATACTGGTTGAGTACATCGCAATTGAGATTGTAAAAACAGAAAAACCAGTTCAAATATTTATTTGATCAAAAAAATGTTTTTGAAACCAAGACAGGTTTTTAGATTTGGTTATTCTAGTTATTGCAGACTAGGCAATAGGCTTTATGGAACGCAAAAAGCAGTAGCACCAGCTTCAACAGAAGGAATAAGTATAAGTGACAATTGCGTGCAAAAGCTGAAACAGTTATGTGGCGGTGATGACCATTTCCTAAGAGTGTGTGTGGAAAGCGGTGGATGCTCTGGATTCCAGTATAAATTCGATTTGGATACTAAACTAGCTGACGATGACAAGTATGTACTTCTTTTTAATAAATAATGTGCCTTACATAATTTCTCATTTGAAATTCATTTATTTAGGTATTTTAAGTTCATTTAACATAAATATGGATTAAATGCTTTAGGCATTCTCTACCAGTCAACCAAGGATGTTGGGATGGCACTCTCACTTTATTCAATTATTCATAAAACCCCAAGCAAACGCAGGCATTCACTCTCACACACACACAGAATACCAGCGCTGCGTTATTTATTTTTATAGATATCGCAGCATATGCTGAGATAGGTGCCTTTTTGACCTTGCACAAATTCTTCTGTGTTTATTGTACCTATTTTTTAATTTATATTTTTAATATGTGTGAGGTTCGAATAAATGGTTTTTCTTTCTTTCTTTCTTTCTTCTTTCTTTTCTCTTATTGTCTTTCTATTGTGTAGGCCAAAGTAGATGAGAGTACCCTTAAATCAACTTGCTAGAATAATTTTTGTTCTATATAAGTCATCTTATGCATTTTTCCTACTAGTTTGGAATTGTTTTCCAATTTTGTTAGTATGCAGCTGAATGCTGCGAATATTAATATAAGACTCATGTGGATCTTTTTTTTTGGAACAAAACATTAAAATATACTTGCTGCATGTGACTCTATATTTCATTTAACTCTTTTTTTTTTCAGAATATTTGAAAAAGATGGTGTAAAAGTGGTTATTGATGAAACCTCCTTGGATTACATCAAAGGTTCTACAGTGGATTATCAGACTGAATTAATTAGATCTGCTTTTAGGATAACACAAAATCCCAATGCTGAATTAGGCTGTTCATGTGGGGCTAGTTTTTCAATAAAAATTGATTAAGAGTACCTACTAAGTTACAGATACTGTTTTATACATACATGTGTAAGTTATGGCAACACTCACATCCCCACGCCCAATTAGAGTGTTCTGCGGTCGTCTGCCGCCACGAGTTTTTACTAGTGTGTCACTTTCGCCCTCATATTCCGATTCCCCGCTACCGACCGCTGCACTGAGATTGCTGGCCAATACGCCATGAATTTCGATTGTTACCCCTCATAAAGTTATTGATTACATATGAACTTTCATAAATATGTTAGTCTCCTTTATTTATAGATGAATTTTCTCTCTTTTCTTAGCTACCATTATGTAAGTCTGTTGCAGGATAATTTGACAAGAATCTGCTGCTAAGTCAATAGCTACATTTGAGCTATTTTATAGTATAAAGATGTAATGATTTAACTCTTAGATAAGCTATTTACCATTCAAGTTCCCAATCATCATCATAAACCTACTACAGTTTTTCTTTAATCCTAAATTCCTGACTAATTTTGAAAACAAGTTTTTATTTTTACGATAATGATATCTTTTCTTCATTTCCAGCACCATCCATCATATGTATTAGGTAATTGCCTAACACACAAATTCTTACAATCAATAGCAATGTATCTATGAACTGTATTATTTTTCTTGGGTTGTTGGATCATTTGCAAAGTTTCAGTTTTCGAAAAAATTAATGATTACTCAATTATCCTGCTACTACTAACAAATAACAATTAAATTAGTAACTATCAGGCAATATTGTACAGGGGGTGGCCAACTCGGATGTGTACGTAAAATGTTCATGCAATGTATGAAATATTATGAATTCTCTATTTTGCCTAGGAATTCTTTATTGAGCTGAATGTTCAATGCTGGATACAGATTGCAAGTAAAATGTATTGAATTGGCAAAGTATATAAAGATAAACAATAGATAAAATATTTTATACAGTACTTGGATGAGCTTAGGTGATATTTTTCCATGATTATAATTATGTATAACCTAAATATGCAATTTTGTGTGGTAATTAACATCTGCAAACGAAAATGGCACCTGAGTTGGCTACACTATACTCTCTTTGGTTTTTCAGTGTTTTTTTATTGAGTTAAGCTTGTTCAACCTATTTTTTTTTTGTGAATTTGATTCATATTAAATTAGTAAATTAGGTACCTATTCAATTTTCTATTTTCAATGGCTATGATTTTAAGAAGTGTGGTCTAGTCATTTGTTTTTGAGTTTTGGTTAAATATTTATTATGTCTGTAATTTTTGTGTAAACTGCAAAGTAGATTTTTACAACGAAATTGTATTTGTATTATATATCAGTTTTGGTGTAATCCTTTTTTGGTTTAATATTTAACAATAAAGAGAAAACGTTTTGCTTAGGAGGAGAGTCCTTAAAAACATATCTTACAGTTTTCTTTCCAAAAATACGCACTGAATTACACAAAAATAAATACATTAAGAACCTAAATCGATGTGCCGCGATGTGTGTGTAAATAGTTTTACCGCGAGATATTTGCAATCCTGTTATTAATTTTGAGAAAAAAAAAATTGAAATATCTCGACTCTCCTCTTAGCAATGAGTTTGTCTTGTTATGTGACAGAAACTACTATTATAATATTAATAATTATTGTTTGTGGCACTTATCTATATTATACCGATATACATGTGCACGCAAAAGTAAATATGTACACACACGAAACAGAAGTGTTTCACAATACTTAGTTTATTTTATTATATTTATTTAATTTTAATACCATACCTTGTAGATGAATAATTTCTGTGCTATTAGGAAAATAGTAAAAATAAACTTTGTTATTTAGGTTATTTTAGTATGTCTGTGATAATAAATAACATTGTAAAGGAGTATGTTTTAAAGTAGCATAGGTCGTATAATTGCAATACAAAGTTCTACATAATAAAATTAGTGTAAAAGCAAATTTAACAAATTTTATTTATTGTGTGTAGGTACATGAAGCAATCCTTTTCCTTTTATGTTTATTCTCAATTCAGACAAACCTATGGCGTGATGATGCTTCCAATGATTAGGTACTTGGTAACCTGGGGTAACCCTAACTTAGGACAATAACCACGACTGCAACTGGGTCACAAAAACCAAGTAACGTTCGTTACCTATTAGCTCGAGGTCCGGCTTTTGCACTTATTTTATTTTTGTTTATTTTATTTATTTTACAATTCATGTACACACTGAACTTATAAAAGAAAACAAGACAGAAACAGAAAAATAGGTACATAGGTGATGCTTATTTCTAAAGAAATCTCTTCCAGCATACCCGCGAGAGGAGAATTGGAAAAAAAAGAGATGTAGACACCGTGTGTAAAAGTGAAAGGAATAAAGAAACAAATAAAACAATTATAATTAAAATAAACCTACTTTACACTTGTTGCACTTGTTTGTATTTAAAGATTTTTTATTAATATTTCTTTTATATTAAACCTTGTCTTGACAACTTCTCAATTTATCTTACAATAGGTATAAAAGAGTAAAGTGCTCCTCCGGGCCAAAGGTGGCGTGCCTTGGGTTTGAATCCTTCATTGCATATCGGGATTGAATATGAAGAACTACTTCATACCCTCGCTGCATAATCTTTTATTAGATATATTTTTATGATTTTAAAGCATTTCAACTGGGATCTGATTTGAGTTTTCACACCCGGACGGTGAAATTCAGTGTATTGCACAAACTGCCATAGCCTTTTTTTTATCTGAATAGAGAGGCCGAAGATAATTTTCTAGGTAGAACATGCTCGTTCGTTTCTTGGGAGGAAATTATAAGAGCCAGTGTCGTAGAGATAGAAGCGTGGAAAAAAAGGAAGATTGTCAGGTCCGATCGTGCTCGACAGCGGGTGACTTTTCGAGGAACACTTCCGACGTCTGGCTCGCAAACTGGAACGGGCCGGGGCTGCCTTCAACCGGCTCCTACCCAATCTAGTAAGTCCAGACGCTTCCTTCCAGAGGCTCTACGCGCGGATCGTGCCGCCCATGATCAGAGGGTCCATGGCCATGACACGGCCCGGGTGTGGTTTTAGAGTCCAAACAAAACGAAATAAAGAAACAATGTTATATGAAGACCATGTATTTGAGCTATATGTAACCAAACGATATATTTATTGATTAGGTAAATATTTTTAATTGTAAAAACATTTTGTTCAAATGAATGAGCATTTTTATTAATGCTTTGAGACGTTTATAGCAGCCCAAACGTTGTCGAGCTTGGCTGAAGGCAAAGTTATCATGGGTTCGTTCTTGTTGGAGTTGGCAGCCGATCTGAAATGGATAGAAAAAAAATTAAGTTAGGTACCTGATGAAAGAAAGAAAGAAAAACAGTTTATTCACGCGAAATGCCCCAATCTTAAAACTAGCTAACAAACTTGTATACTTATTTTATAGGGAAGATGTGCGAATGTGACGCATTCCGGAAATTTAAGAGGGATCGCTCGGAGGACAACTGGGCGTTCTTTAATTCATGAATCCCCAAGCGACACCCGGTGGCCGCGCATCTATTGTCTTACTATTGTGTTTCTAATTGACGGTATCTGAAGGGTTAAGACTGCCAGGAACCGGTGCAACAAGATGATACGTAACGCAAAACGCCGACATATTCTAAATAATATCACTTCCTCTTCTTCTGCCGATATTTGGAAGTTCCTCAGAACTCTAGGCATCGGTAAACCCGCACATTCAGACCTTCCTAACACAATTGGTTTGGACGAGCTAAACTGTTTTTTCTCCACTGTTCCTATGCTTGATAATCCAACCAAATGTCAAACTATTGGTTATCTTACTGGTCTGACGCGTCCCAACATCACTCCATTTGTTTTCACCCCAGTCACTCTGGAAGAGATCAAAAAGATTATCCTCTATTAAATCCAAAGCAGTGGGTTGTGATAACATCAGTCGTCACATGATCGTTTCTGCTTTGGATCAACTCCTTCCTGCTATATCCCACATTGTTAACTTTTCACTATCCTCTTGTTTATTTCCTTCTCTATGGCGTAAAGCTTATGTTCGGCCATTACCCAAGGTTCCTAACCCCTCCCTTTCCGGGCACTTTCGTCCAATTTCTATCCTACCGTTCCTGTCAAAGGAGCTTGAGGCCTGTGTTCATAAACAGTTCTCCAACTTCATTTACCAGAACTCTCTCATCAGCCCATTCCAATCTGGATTCAGGCCTGGGCATAGTACTATGACAGCCCTCCTTAAAGTGACTGACGATATAAGGCGGGGAATGGAAGACACCAAAGTTACTACTTTGGTGTTAATCGACTTCTCTAATGCTTTTAATACCGTCAGTCACGAAGTCCTCTTATCAATCCTTTCTTGTCTCATGGTCTCTCACGAGGTACTGGAATGGTTTTCTTCCTATCTTCGGGGGCGCCAGCAGTCAGTTCGTGCTGGAGACTCTGCTTCAGGGTGGTGCGACCTTGTCGCGGCGGTATTTTCCTCAAGGCGGTATTTTGTCTCCTCTTTTGTTCTCTGTTTTTATAAACTTTATTACTACTAAGCTTCAGTGTGCGTATCATCTGTATGCTGACGATTTGCAACTGTATTGTCGGTCAAGTGTGGACAACATATCGGATGCGATCGAGGAGCTAAATCGGGATTTACAAGTAATTAAAAACTGGTCAGATAGATTCGGGGTGGCGGTAAATCCTACGAAGTGTCAGGCTATTATAGTTGGGAGCCCTCATAGCCTGAGAAAGCTGGCTGGACTAGCCGTACCACCCGTAATCTTCAACAACACGGTGATCCCGTTTGGCTCGGAGGTCAAGGATCTTGGTCTGTATGTCGATGCTTGTCTTGATTGGCGGAAGCAGACCACAAATGTCAGTCAAAAAGTCACTGGAACGTTGCGGTCTCTCTATCGTTTGAAGAATATTCTCCCAGCTCACATTAAGGCAATGCTTGTACAGTCCCTAATCTTTCCCATAATCGACTATGCTGATGTGTGCTACTACGACCTGAATGCAGATCTCCTCAATAAACTTGACCGTCTTCTGAATAACTGCATTCGATTCGTTTTCAACCTACGTAAGTACGATCATGTATCTGAGCATCGTTCGTTTTTAAAATGGTTACCCATTCGTCAGCGCAGAGCGCTAAGGGCCTTAACTACCCTGTTCTCTTTTTTAGATAATCCTTCTTCCCCTTCTTATCTGATTTCAGAACTTCAATTTCTTTGCTCTGGGCACAATAAAAATCTTCGGTCTACCAATAATCGACTTCTACGATGTCCCTCACACCGTTCCGGGCTTATCCACTCCTCCTTTTTCGTTCAAGCGATATCCCTTTGGAATGCGCTGCCTCCGAATATCAGGATGGCGATTAGCCGATATTCTTTTAAAGTGAAGGCACGAGAGCATATTCGCAGGATGTTGGCAGAATCATCATCGCACTGATTTCTTTTTTTCACTATAGCTCTGTTTATTTATATGTATGTATCTAAGTATGTATTTACATTTTTTTCTCATTTATTAAGTTGCACCTGCCATGTTATGTTTCTGCATCACCCTAAGGTCGACTGGCAGATAATGCCTAAGGCATTAAGTCCGCCTTTGTACAACTTTGTGCATAAAGATTTAAATAAATAAATAAATCGCTCAGCATAAAGCTGTGGCATAGTGCGATAAGCGCACAGCCCCCTAGCCAAGTTATAAGCGTTTCGCTTGCATCGAACGCTTTGTGTTGGCCACGCCGCCAATTCTTCTGTGTTGGCGAGCTTGATGAACCCTTGTCGCCATCTGATAAGTGTTTATTAGGTACTTTTATTCAGAGCTGAGTTCTTTGCTGAAATCTTCGATATGAGTTTGCGAGATTTCACTGTTTTATCGCTTATTAGTTCAAAGTATAATATATAGTAAACACTCTTCTCCACTTGGCCCACGGAATTGTGGATAACACTCCTGCCTCCCTTTTTGCAGTAAGTATACTTCATCACCATTATCATTTCAGCCGAACGACGTCCACTGTTGGACATAGGCCTCCCCCAAGTGTCGCTATAATCACCGGTCCTGTGCGTCTCCCATCCATTGAATTTCCGCGACCCTCACCAGGTCATCGGTTCACCTTGAGTCTTCCGGTTATGTAGGTATAATTAGAGGCATGAAATTAAAGAACAAATATACAGATTAGCGCGTGCCTAATATTTTTAAGCTAATGTAGATACTTACTGCTGCAACTCCGCAGCAGAGGTGTTAGCATCGTTGATCTTCTTCACGTTATGCGGCGAATATCTGTTGTACAGGCCCCAGATGCTGTTCATTAACTTGCTGTTGTACTTCAGTGGTGATAGTTCCTTAACTAGAAATAATAAAGAAACGTTTGTTAAAATTTGTAACTTACTAGTGTGTAATGTGTGGAAAAATCAATGATTTGGATAAATTGAGGGGTGCTTTAACCTTTCGAATACCGTAATTAGAGACAACAGAAAGACAATGAGAGAGCGAACTTTCGATTAATTGAAAACATAATCCGCCCATCACAATTTGCACTATATTAACAAGTATACCAAGGCACTAGGCCTTCAGAGAGGTAGTCAAGCTCTCATCTTTGATAAATTTTGAATTTGGGATTATGAAATGAACATTCTACTTAATTATGTAGGCTTGTAGGGTAAAGATAACCATTTCTTAGGAATGACTCCTATATCGTGGGAGCGTTCACCAGCATGTAAACTCATGTATACGACACCAAGACCTGGACCAATATCTGTACGTACACCATACGGGGTATATGTTCCGTGCGGAGATCGAACCCGCGACACAGCGCAGCGGCCAATCGCTCAACCACTGCGCCAATCGTGTTGATATCCTAGATAAAGTAGGTGAACAGAAATCAGAATATCTTACACTAGCATCCCGTCCCGGCTTCGCACGAGCAATAGGTAAATATAGTCTATGATGAATGTAACTTTCCAATGGTGAAAGAAAATTTAAAATTGGCACAGTAGTTTTTGAGTTTATTTATTACAAACATACACACAAAAATACAAATTTTCCCTCTTTATAATTGTAATATTACTTACATGTAGTGTTAAAGAATTTAGTGGACTCGTTCCCTTTGGTCTTGTTGGATATCTTCATGTCCCGCTGTGTGTCGCGAATGCGGCCAGCAGAGAAGGCTGAAGGGGGGATTGAAGCCATGCTCTTGATCTGACAAGCTGAAATCAAACAGAAATACTTGCTTTTACACAAGATTCTAAGTATACCTAGCCTATCAACCAGTAAAAAAAAAATAAGAATAGGTACACTAACTAGTAACTTCGGTTTCACAGTACCTAATACCTAGAGATTATGGGTTTACACGACCTTTCGTACATCTATATATATAAAAATGACTCCCGTTTTCCGTTGTCACGACTTGGCATGAAAACGGCTTGACCGATTTGGCTGTTTTTTTTTTGTTGTGATTGTTATTGTGAGGAGAAGGTTCTTATGGAAAAAAAATTAGGGTAGTGTAGGGTAGAGTAGGGTAGAGTAGGGTAGAGTAGGGTAGAGTAGGGTAGAGTAGGGTAGAGTAGGGTAGAGTAGGGTAGAGTAGGGTAGAGTAGGGTAGAGTAGGGTAGAGTAGGGTAGAGTAGGGTAGCGTAGGGTAGGGTAGGGTAGAGTAGGGTAGAGTAGGGTAGAGTAGGGTAGAGTAGGGTAGAGTGGGGTAGAGTAGGGTAGAGTAGGGTAGAGTAGGGTAGAGTAGGGTAGAGTAGGGTAGAGTAGGGAAGAGCGGGAGCGAAGCCGCGCGGGCAAAGCTAGTATTAGATAGAACTATTTACTTATCAGAGATTGTGAATTAATGGAATAATTAGATGAGGACCAAGACAATACCTACTTAGTCATGACTCATGTAGTTACTAGTAGGTAGTTAGGTAAGGACCAAGAGAGTAGATACAACTACTTAACTTCAAAACGTCGTTATTACCAGGGATGTTACGGAGCTTCGACTCCGGTTCCGTTAAGTCGGAACTTCCGATTATTATTACACCTTCGGTTCCGACTTCGGCTCCGACACTTTTAAATCGGAGGTCGAAGCATAACATAGCGGCGACGGCGGCCTGTATCGACTGTTATGAACAGGTTCATAGATTTAATATAATATGTGTTCTTGTTTATTTGTAAATAATATGCTAATTTTTTTTCATTGTTTGTGTTTTATTTTATAATAAAAAAAAATTGATTAAAGAATGTTTTATTTGTCCGTAAATAAAAATTCTTTCTCATGCCACCACTTCTGACCCTGCCTCCGACTCCGATTCCGATTCCGATAAATCAAATTTAAAAACTCCGACTCCGACTTCGGTTGCGATAAAACTACCTCCGTTACATCCCTGGTTATTACCCCTGTCTGTAGTAAGGCTGTGCTATGGTCAAAGGGCAGTTAATGTGTCTAGAATATTGATATTGTACCTAGTTACCTACCTATCTACATTCACGTAACCACAGAACAGAAAATACCTACTATATTTTCTGATCTGTGGACGTAACATACATACCTATTTACCAGAATGTTAGTTGATGGATCATCTAACAATATATTTTTTTTACATCATAATAATAATAATATTAATGTAGGTCAAATCAAATAGTACCCTACTAACTTAAACCAATCCCGTTAAAAATTAAATTATTTTTGGGAATGGAAGGAAACGCAAAAGCATGACTCTTGGAAGGAAATCAGGGAGGTATTTTCCCAATAGTGGAATAGTAGGATAAGGCTAATTATAGGAATAATGAGAATGATTGTGGTCCATATATTCTGAAATTGTTTAGCAAATAATAGGTAAATTTTAACAGTGGAGAACCCTAGCTAGGTGTTTTAGATGAATAGTAGAGTCAGTAGGCATTCAGTGACTACAAATTTAAAAAAAATCTATCTTTATCAGTTGATACTAAAATATCGTAGATACCATAAGATAGGTAGGTAGATAGATGCCTTTATATTTTTTCTTGAAATTGCTACGTAAATAAAGATTAAGTAGACTATAGTTATGTATAGTATGCTTACTTACTCATTACTGTAGATATTGAATTCGCTATAAACATTTTACAAATAGGTAGATAAAAACACTAAGAAAGATTAAACTATAATTTAGTGAATGCTTGTTACCTTTACACAAGTTGAAGAAAATGGTTTCGAGTGTCAGATTATTGAGAGCTTCAATCTTGAGGCCGCTAATAACGGGCCCCCTGCACACACCGTACGCGTTCGATAGTTTTACCGTGCCAAACAGCACCATGTAATCACGATATAGTTTTCAAAAGGAGAGGAAGAAGAGAAACACGGAGCACTGGGATTCAACTGAATCACAAGACGTCAAAGATGTAACTACTCAAAATGGCTGCGACATGACCCCTGGGGCAGTTATCAGTTGGCTAGCGAGCCAGCTAACCGAATGTCCAAGTCTTTCCAAGATAACGGCGCGATTTTAAGTAGGTAAATGTTCTGAGGAGTTATAAGCTTCACAAAAATTTGGTATTAGATGATTTGGTTTTTGTTTTTTTAAACAGTTTCGATTTTATTGTAAACTTCAAGCAAAAAAAAACCGTTTGACAAATAGAAAAATAACCGGTCCTTGCCATTAATCATATTTAGAGTTTCGTAGGTACCCAAAGACTGCCTATTACTAAGCCTCCGCTTTCCATTCGTCCATCTGCCTGTCGGTTTGTCCGTCTGTCAGCTGGGGCTGGCCTGTGTCTCATAAACCGCCAGAGGTACCAACTGGAGATTTTTACAGAATGTGTATTTGTATTCGCTACAACCAAAAATAATATAATTAAAATAAGCTTAAAAATTAAAAAGGGTCCCCATACAAGAAACGTTAGTCGGCGTTTTTTTGCTCAATTTTACCTAATATTGTAGTAAAGAATCTTTCGTGTGCGAGTCTAACTTGCACTTGGCCAGTTTTAAATACATCAATTGATGTTTATAGCTTTTTTAGTCAAATAGCCATTCTTGTGAAAAAAAAAGTATAGTAGGCAGATAGATAATGAATAAAGTTACATTCTATTGGAAAATATTTCATGGGATTCGAACCTATGCCCTAAGGGTTACACAGATGCGCCTATTCATTGAAACATTTTACACCGATCATCGATCATCAAAGCAAAGCTGTGCAAGGTAGCGAGGCGGTACGAGAATGCGTCGAACGAAATCTCTTCAGCTGTAAGTACGCGTTATACATTACTATCACTAGCTATTATATCTATCTTTTAAATATAAAAAAAAACTGGGCAAGTGTGAGTTGCACTCGTGCACCGAGGGTTCCGTGCAAACTACAATTCCCGAATGGAGTCTTAAACATGTTTTCCGAATTGCAAAAGTTTCTTATTTTGTGACGTAGGTAACAACACTATTTTCAGATTTATTCCTATACCTATGCTATAAGACCTTGCTTTGTACCAAATTTCAGGATTCTGGGTCAACAGGAAGTGCCTACCCTATGAATTTCGATCTTTGAAAGTATCAAAATATACGTTTTTTTGCGACATAAACGACCGTATCTTTTTCATTCGTTAACTTAAAAGTTTGCTAAGTACCTGTATGATTGTATAGTTTTTAATTTCGACTCGATACTTCCACGCGTTCTCGAGATAAAGGGACAGACAGACGGACGGACAAGAAAAATAAGGATTCCGTTTTTCCTTTTGAGGTAGTACGGAACCCTAATGAACCCCCTATTTCTTATTTTGGTCACGCTATAACTTATAAACCCTTCAGATACCGTCAATTAGAGACACAATAGTAAGACAATAGATGCGCGGCCACCGGTGGTCGCTTGGGGATTCATGAATTAAGACTTCACACATTCTGTTTTTTTTTGTTTCCTACACACTATTGTCTACATTTCTTTTTCATTTCTCCTTTCGCAGGTCTGCTGGAAGAAATTTCTTTGGAAATAAGCAGTACCTTTGTACTAATGTCTCTTATGTATTATCTTTTTTTTTGTTGTTTTTGTGTGTACATAAATAATAAAATAAATAAATACATTCGAGATAATGAATGTAGGTAGTAAAGTACTGAACAATTTCAAAAATTGGTAAGAGGAAGATTGTGGTCGTAGTGAGAACATCTTGTCGTTTATTTTGTACACAGACACACGTCATCTAATGGCAGTGATGTCATATTTTAGCGTGTGTATCCCAAAGATTTTATATAGGTACCTACCCTACGGATAAACGTAGGTAACCCTACGGAGAAGAAATCTTTTTCCTCATCTGTTATTCGACTACGATAAATATTATGTGCTAGATAATGCGTTTATTAAGACATTCCGAATAGGTTGCGTAGCTAAATCTGTCATAATAATAATTTAATAATAGATGTAATAATCTAATCTAATCCCATATAATATTTATCATGATCAAATAACAGAGATTACCTACTTCTATCGGATCTTAAATCATTCCAGATTTGAAAGGTTTTTAATTTACTATCTATTGAAAGCATTGAAGGATTTGTTTTTTGTTGTCTAGTTACGGTATTTTATAATATTAGGTTTTCATATAAATAATTTAAATAAATTGAGGTCAATTGTGATTATAACTACGGAGGTATACTAGGTTTTGCCAGCGGCATCGCCCGCGTAAAAATATAAAAATTTAGGCCTATGTACCTCAGTGATAAAGTAGATAGCTTTCTACTGGTAAAAGGATTTAAAAAATCGGTTTAGTAGTTTTATAGTTAAATCGTAACAAGCAAACCAAAAATCTAATTTTCCTCTTTATTAGTTTAGATAAGTCTGGATTGTTAAAAATATAGAGTTTACTTTGTATCGCCAATTAATGCGGATAGATTAGGAAAGTACGAAGTTCAGAAGTAAATTTCCATTCAGATCTCTCGACTAATTTAAATAGGTAGATAAACGTATTAGAATGCGAATCGTACTTATATTTTTTTCTAATATTTAACTCATATTAAAATTGTATGAAGAATACGTATTAGGTATTATTACTTGTGTCAGCCCCATACAATTTTATTAATACACATAAGCCTTAAAAACGCTACTGACGATGACGCCGCTATCAACGTGGTCACCTTGATATTGGACCCCAAATACTTTGAGGGATAAGAAACCCGTCGATTCGAGAAGAAGAATGCTTCATACAATTTTACTTATACAGGGTTATTTGTAAAACACTAACAACCTTGCAGTACTGTGTTACTAACATCATAAACAAACCTTCAAGATTTCGTTGATCTCCAACACATTTCAACTCTGTATTTTGCCGTATCTACTTACGCCTCCCACGCACTGTTCTCGTAGTAATAGTAAGCAGACTTTCGAAACATTGTCATCACAACTAGCAAGCATTCGCACCATTTCCGTGTACTCGTCAGTAGAATCTTGATACACCATCATGTAAAGATAATTAAGTCCGCACTGCTGAATTTCGCTACAAGAACACGTATGACGCGACGCGAGCGCATCAAGGCGGCTGACCGACTAGTGACGGCTGCCCGTTAATAGATCAATTTTATGTTCAGCTACCCTCCGCTATTGTACTATAGCTTGTTTCTCATAGACTTCGTAATATTTAGAACGTTCAATTTAAATATTTTTATTTGTTTGAAAATCTAATGAACTGAAATATGATACTTTTTTATTGGTCAAGAACAAAAGTTGTTGTTTATGATGTTTAAGCAACTAAGAGGTTGCTAGTGTTTTACAAATAACCCTGTATATGTTATCTCGATGGAAACTCAATGGAAATGATTCCGTAACAATCGGCAGGAAAAAGTAACAGTCCTGCATCATACAAGTAATTTATTTACCTAGTTCTAATATGTATTATTGTGTTGCTACATAATTAAAATTAGATTTCTTAACTGCAGCTATTGGATAGAAGGCCGTAGATATTATACCTACCTATTTTACATATTTTCCTCTTACGCAAGCTTTTTTCGCTCGCATATTTTTTCTGACTCACTCCGGGGCCAAGTCCTCTCACCACACCTTCCGTCTTTAGCCCATACTTCCTTTTTCATTTAAGTGTAGTGTATCCAGTTCGTCTCGCCATCTTCCTCGTGCTGCGACCCGCCTCACTGTCTCAGGGCTATACGGTGGACATTCCAATTATACGCGCAATACGTTTTGGGAACACATTCATTATGCGTATAGCTAAGAAGTGGAATACCCTGCCGGAATCTGGGTTTCCTGACGGCTACAACCCGGGAACCTTTAAGTCAAAGTGAATAGGTTACTTCTAGGTAACCACGCTCCATCGTCGACCGCATCATAGCTTTCCATTAGGTGAGATAGCGCGGTCAAGTTCAAACCTATCAACAATAAAAAAAAATACCTACCCATTAAATAATAATGATTTGCTTCTATTTTCAAAACTGATGCACAGGTTGCAGGATAACAGCACGGACTTCCTTGAGCCGGGCTCTTTGTTATTCTGACCATGAGACGTTCATGATGACGGTACAAATATTAACCGGTCAGTTCAGTCAATGAATTTATAACTATGTTCACATTTGCTGTTTTTTAAATTTAATTCATGAATTCGTGAAATGGCGACGGGTAGCTCTCGACTGGAATAGAAAATATCAATGAGCGATCGACACGGTTTTAATTCTGAGAGCAGTAGCAAAAGAAAAATCGAAGGTGTGCAGGATTGCACATTCGTGGAAGCATACCTCTTTATACAAAGAAATTAACGTTCTTTGCCAAACCATAACGGTATCTTCAGAGGCATTTAGTTAATTAATAGAAATACAAAAACATAAAAAAATGGCGCTGTTTGTTCTATTATTATTTATATTTCATATTTTACATCTTTGTCTTATCATCTACAGTGTTGTACATCAACAGTTTCTTTTAATTTCATTGTACTTAATACTGAACATGAAATGAAATGTACACAACAAATATAACATTATTAATTTATTCCGATATCTTAAAATGCGTTACAAAGACACTAACCGTTACAAACACTAAGAAAAACTTAAAAGAGTTTGAGAAAAACCTCAATATTGTTGTTGCGCTCAAGATTCGTGAAATGTGTTGCATGAATGAAGATGATTCTCGTAACTAAACATAGACCAAAGAAGCAACACACAGACACATATTGCCAGATTTAGAGATTGTTTCAATAATATAAGGCCTTGTGCAACAGTTACAGACCAAAGATACGTCGCGTCGGTACTTGTATTTAAATATAAATTTATTAAGTACCCTGGGGCTGCTGAAGCAAGTATAAACAATATAAAATCATAATAAATGCTGATATTATATTATTAACAAAATATATTACAATATATTTGTCCATGATTAAAAACACGAGCACATGAATGCTACGATATCAACAGGAACATCTGGCACTATTTATTTGTACTGTATTACAAATTTAAGAACACATGATTGATTGTATTGTTAGTCATAATTGTATAATTTAGGAGTATTCTTTCTGTAATTGATTGTTACGCTTACACCATGCTACGCTAAAAATAAATAATGATATAAATAGTGGCGTTAGATGATCACTAGAAGGTAGGGCAGAGTCGCGCGTTGACAATACTGAAGAGCTCAGTCAGCACCCATGTTGAGAACATTATAAATTATTACCTGCAAACAAAAATACAACATTCGTAATACTGCCTATAAAAGGTTGCATTAAATAAGCTAGCATGCTAGCGTGTAGATGTGATGGGTATATCTAACGTTTAATAAAAATTGCCTTTTTTTTGTACAATATTAAACAACAAATAACACTAAAAATTAATCTTTTTGAAAAACACTATGAAAATTTGTTAAATGAAGCAGCATTAATTCAAATATTGGTATGAGAAAGAGCAGGGATGTGGTGGGAACATCTCTTTTGTACACATCGCTCAAAGAAACTACACATATTAAACTTACTTTAAAAACGATTAGAATCGTAATAAGTTTCGCTAAAATGCCATACCATTAATATTAATCTTTGACTGCGTTTCCTGTAAAACTTCTAAAAGTGTAATTACGCCATTGTTGCACCAAATGAGCGAGATAATGTTATAGCTGTGACGTCACATTTCAGTGTGTGTATCCCTTATGTTACTTAGCGTTTCCACTTCCACCTGACTTGAGGTTTCTAACTTAAAGCTTTAATAGATCATAGGATAAATGCAATCTAAAAAACTTTATTATTACACTAGAATAATTTAGGTACTTAATATTTATAATCGCATTTAGCGATAAGGCTTTCATTGTGTCACCATAACTATTTTTTTTTTATCTTAAATGATATTTAGGTATATGGTATACATTAGCTTTGAACATGGAACTCCTGTGATACTTACGTAACAGTAACTAAAGATATCTAGTAGGTCCTGATGACGGGCGGCACCGTCTTGCACTCCTGCGCATTGAGCGTGTCGTCGATGACGGGTCTATACGTCAGCACCGTCTTGCCAGTCGCCACGTCGGTTTTGGCCAGGGTGTGCTTCCTCCAGTGCTTTTCGAAGGGGAGTTTGGTCTGGTTTGGGGGTTAAAAATTCGTTAATTTTCATGAAAGAGTAAAGGTAGACCTACAATACGCACACGTGTGCCACGTACGCCGATCTGGGCGCGTCGGGCTCCATTTTTTTTTAATGGAATCTTGACTTGTAGAGCTACACTAGATCCACGCCACGAGAGTAAACCGATCCTGACAGGTTTGCCTGTATAGGGAAACCGGAGCGTGCACAACTGTGCAAGTTTCCATACAGGCTTACCTGACAGGTATACCTGAGCAGGTATATATACCCTAGCGTGTATAGCAGCTACCTTAATGTAGTTCTAGCCTAATGTTTACTTTCATATGGTACAAGTTGCTGTGGGTTATGTGTTTAGTTATCAAATTAGATATTGTACTTTTAATAAGACTAAGACTGTATAAGCCTGCCTGTCTTATACAGTGGAAAAAAGCAGGCTGCAAATAGATAATAAAGACTAACTAAGTCTCGCGTCGTCACTCTCGTGGCCTAGCTCACCATGATAAAAATATCATTAAAAGGATTTTCGTAATCGGATTGGTACTTCCAGAAATAACTATGTATTTACAAACATACATGAATATACATTTATTATTTCTCAGTAGCGCTACGTTCAGAAATGAACTGCTTTAGGCTGACGATATTGTTACCATCGTTAATAATACGAACGCGGAAAAAAACTGACCGTGTCGTGCGTCTAAAAAACCGGTTTCGATGAAATTCGAAGACCTTGAATCAGAGAATTAATAACCAAAACGCAAGCGACGCAGCGCGTTACAGGTTTGTAACAAAATATGGTGTTCTAATTAGATGGAGATGGAGCTATATCTCGACCATCGATTATAATATAAAAGGCACACAGCAATCACGACGGCTGAGCGTGTTTCGTGGCATTATCTCATCTCTAGATAAAGTGACGTCGCGTTCTACTAATCGTATAATAACAAACGGTCACCAACCCGGTGCCTCCTATAGTTTGCAGCGTGCGAATAGTAACCATTTGACATTAATAGTGCTTTTATTACCTTAGCAATAAAGTCTGTTTTCGTGATTTAATTGTTACGTTTGTACCTACGGAGATAGATTGACACGGCTGTGATATGTTCATCTATTAATAAAGCATACTAAAAATTCTAAGACCTGTGTAAGGCACTAGGCCCAGTCCTAAAAAGAGGGCTGTGTCTTAGCTATGGGAACATTATGAACTAATCGGGGAGTTGTCAGCAACCGAAGGGGCCCAGCTGGGTCGAAGCCTATTTTCCTCAAAGGAGGCTCGGCCCCAGTATGAAAGGCAAGAAGGAACGGGTTGGGTTTTCTGTCAGTAAGAGTCTGACACTATCTCCCGCTTCGCCCAAGGGGTTATTTGGATGATTTTTACCCACCGAAAAAAAAAAAACATTTACGAACTGATTATTATAGGTAGCTGGAAAGAAAGATCGCACCTGTCCGTCCAAAGGCTTGGAATAATCAAGTTCATCGCGACGCGTCTTGAAGTCCTCACGGGCGTGCGCTCCGCGCGACTCCTCTCGTGCGAGTGCGCCCTCCACGATCTGCACCGAGTTGATGAGCAGGTTCTGCAGCTCGAGGGTCTCGATGAGGTCGCTGTTCCAGATAAGTGAGCGGTCTGACACCTTCACGTCCTTGATCTGCTTGTAGATGTCGTGAATGAGGTGTTGACCTGGCGACAAACATTATAAATTTGAGTTGCTGCTGCAGTCTTGATGGGTGAAAATAGATAAAGCTTAATTTGTAAATTTTTTGAGAACTATATTATTGTTTTTCATTGAATTTGTCTCGCTTTTTCTACCAAAATTATTTATCACGATAATTTAATTTCATAACATCCTTACTGATTTGCCAATGGTTGTGGGTTCGATTTCCACCCATGACAAATGTTTGTGTAGCACGAAAATTTTTTCTGTATCTGGGTGTAATTTATCTATAATATGTATGTATTTAGAAATATAGAAGTAGATATGTTTATCAGTTGTACTCATGGCACAAATTATCCAAATAAAGCAGAGCATCTAGTGATGGCGTTGTGTGAAAGTTGAGAAATATTATATTGTATCCATAAACTCGTAATTATTGACTAACCTTCTTCAAGCGTGCTCTTCTGCCTGAACACGGCGGCATTCTTCTGCATGCACTTCTGCATGCGCAGGCGCAGGTCGGCCGTGGAGATGTTGCCGTTGGCGTGGCGCACGTCGTCAAGGTTCGCGATACTCGCCTCGCCGGATGACTGCGCATAATTTATATGATTAAAGATAATGAACTGAGGTAACTAAGGTGAATTGATAGATAATGTCTAAGGCAGTAAGGCCTTCATTTTACTACCTAATGCATAAAGTATTACGTTATTTATTTATTAAGATAAATAACGTAATAAATAAAATTATGCACAGCACAACTGATCAGTTCTACGAACTATTTACTAAAGTCGGTAACGAAATGACTGTTAAGAAACATTCATTTTTGTCGGCCTTATAATGTTCCCACTGTTGGGATTCAGGCCTCCTCTCTAGGAGAGGAACAGGCCGTAATCCATCACGCAGGCCCAGTGCAGATTGGTGGATTTTACATGTCTTCGATTTTTTTAGTTCTAGGACATGCCATTTTGATATTTTTAATCACGATGTTTTCCTTCACCGTTTTGAGAGCAGTGGTGATGAAATAAATTGCACAAAGTAATGCGCCTGGCTAGGTTTGAACCCGCGACCTACAACTCGTAAGTCGGAGCCGTTACCACTCGGCCACCACTGCTCAGCTCCGAAACATTCATAGTAAATTTAAACTAACTAATGTGCAGGGGGTTCTAAAACTCTGATAGTGTTCGGGTCAATCACCGACCAATAATGAACCTGTCAGCGTAATTGCGACACCGCGCTCTATGCCCTTAAATATTATCTAAGTAAGTACGCATTTGGATAGCATATCGGGCGCGACTCAATATCATCTCATTCACCTCATTAGTTTTAATAGTTTTTCTATTTGTATTAGTTTAATAGGTATTGTTGGAATATAGCTATATTTAATGGTGGATTCTCTAAAACATTGGTCCTTCGAGCCGGATCGATGCGAGGTAAATAAAAAGACAGTCCGAAATGAAAGATTTTTCCCTTAACAACTGCCATACTATTAGTACCGCTGAAAACTGTTCAGTGAACTCAGTAGACAATTTATAATAGTGTTGGGTTTAATCAGTACACAATAATCTAAGTGCGTAACTCTGCGATAGACTAAAGAAGGTCAAATAGTAGTACAGATAAAGTTAGGTTATATGGTTTATTTGTATGTCTGTCTTATACTTCTGTCGGTCTTTACTGGCGCGGATTGATAAGCGCGCAATGCTTATAAAGTATGCATGTATTTTTCCTAATTCTAGAACAATTAAGTTATATAGACGTCTTATAGTTAGGGCGGTTAAAAACAAGTCGATGTTCTTTTTAACCGATTTTAAAAAAAGAGGAGGTTCCCAATTCGGTTGTATTTTATTTTAAGTCTTTTTTATGTGTGTTACTTCAGAAATCCGTTATTATAAAATCGACAGATACAAAAACTGGTTGAGTTGGAAGGAATTGACAGATTTCTGCTATTTTACCAAAATTTTTGATAATGAAATGAGGCATTGAATTATCTTCTCAGATGTTATAGGTAAATTATACAGTGATTTTGGTATCTTGAGCAACAGGTCGTCTATTTGCATTCAGGTAATACCTGTAACTCAGTCAAGTGGAACTGATGAAGATGATTACAGATGGCCAACGAAACTTCTCAATGAGAAGTAATGGGTTACGGGTGGTGCATCACGACTCACATTTTCACTGTTTTTCATACAACCGCTCATAACTGATTATGACGTTATTACCCATTTTTCATTAGATATTTTGGAAACACAGTATCTTGTGGATATTATCTAGGTTTCTAAAGAAGCCAATTTCTAAATTTGTGTAAAACTAATCCAGTAAAAACCTCTGAAAATGTTCTATTTTGTATGAACTTTGACACTTCATAATTTGCCTAAAAATTTAAAAAGTCAAAAAAGTAATCCTCTAGAGACTTTGCAAATTTTATTAAGATTCTAAATGATGACAACTTTTTCCAAAAACTTTTAAGGGTTTAAAAAAAACAGCTATTTCCTGGAGCAAGTTTTGTGAAATTTTCGAGTAAATCTCGGAATTACCGAATACTGACAGACTTTTCAGGCGTTATCTTTCTTTTTTTGCGTTGCCTTTTCGTCAAACATCGCGTTGGATTGCATTTAATGAAGTAAAAAGCTTTTAAACCATTTTCGATATTTACGATAGTCGAGTGGAGAAGGACCCTCTTAAAGGGTTGCAACAATATTATTTCTCGATTAAGAAAGGAAAGAAAAGAACTAGGACAATTGATGGATTGTTTTATAAGAAAAGTATGCTAAAAGTGTAGCTTCCTTAGTATTAGGATGTCTGTGTTTATCTTTCCATCTACACTAAATATGCCTTAGCTATCCAGCTTCTGGTTCGATACTAGTCTTATAATATCGTCGTTCTATGAAAGCTTCAATTTAAATTATTATAGGAAAATTTATAGTCAAAGACATTTTGTTTTTATATCGACCAATGTATAAACAAAACGATATTAAAAAGGTGAAGACAAAAAATACCAATTCAAGACCGGCTTTATCTTAACGCTTCTATTATAACACGTGGATTATAAAAACAAAAACCGGTGCCACATGACGTGGAAAAATTTGCGATTCGACGCCAACAGCTTTGGCAGGAATATTTTATCTATCTACACTAACATTATAAAGGAGAAAATTTGTATGTTTGTAATGAATAAACTCAAAAAATACTGTTCCGATTTAAAAAATTCTTTCACTGTTGGAAAGCTACATTCTCCCTGAGTAACATAGGCTATATTTATTGCCCGTGCGTAGCTGGGACGGGCCTCTAGTATATATATACATAAAAAGAGAAACAGACAGATATATCAACGCACAGCCGAAAATACTGAGACTAGAAGCGTAAAGATTTATTTTTATAATGTAGGTGAACACTAAGAAAGGATTTCCCAAAAGTTTTCACCCCCTAAGGGGGTTAAATCCTACTTAAACGCGGGTGAAGCCACAGGTAGCAAGTTGTATATATTATTGCTAGTAAAAGTGCAAATGATGTGCGATTTTTTTTAAATTGATATAAACTAGTGCTTGATCACCTGCTTACGCAAGCATCTGCCATTAGCATTTGATATAGCAACCGAAATTATTAAAATTATGGGCCTAAAATTATACGATAATGTCCGAGAGGATTTATGTCTGGTTTTATTTTATTATTTATGTACACACAAAACAACAAAAAAAGATAATACATAAGAGACATTAGTACAAAGGTACTGCTTATTTCCAAAGAAATTTCTTCCAGCAGACCTGCGAAGGTTTTCTGCATTCGGTCACATGATTTCGCAATTGTTAGAAACAGTTGCAACAGTACATAATGTATTTATGATAGTGCGATATTTGTTTTTAATTACACTGTTTATGTTATTTGCTATCACATGAAATCATTGATGGGTGTGTCTTATTGATCACTAGTGTGTCTCCAAATATTCCGTGACGTTTGCGTCATTACGCGGAAACAACGACAGATCCTATGACACAGACATAATATGCGTATCAATGACAATTCCTTCACCCACGTTTTCAGTTACTCTTGTTTAGCTCAGTAGCGATATAACCGTATGTATTCGTCATGAACCTAGTTATCTCGTGTAAAATGTGTTTTTCCAACCCGACTAGTACTTCCAGAGATTAGCGCGTCTAAACAAACAAAAAAACTTTTCCGCTATTATATTAATCTACACAAATATTGTACGAGTAAAGAGGGAAAATTAGTATTTTTCTGTGTATGTTTGTAATGAATAAACTCAAAAACTACTGTGCCGATTTCAAAGATTCTTTTACCATTGGAAAGCTACATTCACCCTGAGTAACATCCCTACTAATATTATAAATGCGAAAGTAACTCTGTCTGTCTGTTACGCTTTCACGCAAAAACTACTGAACGGATTTATATCAAATTTAGTAGGTAGGTAGAAGAGACACTGGAATAACACATAGGCTACCTATAATTCCACTGCTGAGCACGGGTCTCTGCCCGCGCGATATAAACTGTAGTCCACGCGGGCGAAGCCGCGGGCGGAAAGCTAGTGGGCTATATTTCTTGCCCATGCGAAGTCGGGACGGGCCGCTAGTATTTAGTAAAGATATTATCAATCTATTAAAACGATTGCAGCTTTCAAAAAAATCTTAAGATATCGTAGAAATCGAATGAAATAAATTGGTTGATCTTCTATTTTATATTTAACAGTTTATTTTTACACTGTTGCCACGACCGACTAAGTTAATATACAAAACAATGTTGTGAAAAGTTATGATCGAAGATCGACACAGTCATGTTACCATCTTATGCCGAAGGTCAATTACGTAACTTATGAATGTATTATCTTTTTTGACTTTTAATTAGATTTTGGAGTTTTCGTGTAGCTATTAAAAATATTTATTATGGTTATGAGATGTGGTCCAGTAAAAAACTTTTATATGAAGTATGAAGACCAGAGTGATAGGGCCGTGCGTCACTGAGATGCCATTACAGTAGCGTAGCCAAGTCATGACGTCACAAAAATATATGGTTAACTGCGTGATTAACAGTGGCCAGGTGACGTACAGACCATAGTACTGCTTGGCTTTTTTCTTGGCTACGTGAACTGGCAGCACCGCAGTGGCGTCCCAGTGAGGCACGAGGTTTAGGGTCTGCCAATAAGGCTTTTTCAATAATAGAATCTAAGCTAACTTGCCAAGTTTTAGTGGCAGGCTGCAATGGCCGTGACAGGCCTTTGTAACGTACAATATAACACAAACTTTACATAGATATGTTTGGGTTACTAAACGAGACCTCGACCTCATGAGTCTTTATCTCAGTATCGGTCAGACAAGATACATCAGCGCCATCTAGTCTAATTCTGAGGAAACGAAACAACATTTTTGGCACTTAGTCATTTATATCTAACTATCATAGCTATACTATAAAGCTGTTTTTTTTTATCTGTGTGCTTTTATGCGTAATTTTTACTTTGCAACTGAATCGTATATTGACAAAGTTCTAAATATGGGCAAAGTGTTCGTAATACCGTATATGATAATATGAATATGCCCTGTAAGGTAAACATATTTAGGTAAATGTTTACTAGCATCATGCAGGGAGATGACAGGTGTCAGCAAGACGTCAAAACACTTCAAAAAAGGTAGTTTGATAACTTAAACATTTTCGTTTCATACCACAATATTATAATGCTGCTAGATTTTCAACGCTCGGCTTAGCGTAAAAAGTTGAGAATCCAATACCGCGCCAGTGTGATTTTATCCAGGCTGCTGCTACAATACGGTCAACGTAACTTGGCGAGCCCCAACATAGGCTCTCCGCATCTGTCTCTCTTTCCCAAGAGAGAAAAAATGGCCGTATTGTACCTTTGTTCGCATGGGGCTTTACCATCAGCTAATGTTGAGATGGTATATGCTTTCATTACGGGATTGCTCAGCCTTATAAGTATTGTATCAATATATTCTATTATAATTATTACTTTGTGTTTACTGTTGTTGTCTGTATCTAATATACTTTTTCTATTCCATTCTTCTATTCTGATAGAGCAATAGCCTAGTGCTAACGGCTCCGACTGACGATTTGTAGGTCGCGGTTCGATCCCGGCCAGACGTATTACTTTGTGTAATTTATTTTATAATCATTTCTCTCAAAACGGCAAAGGAAATCAGCGCGAGGAAACCAGCATGTCTTAAAACCAAACATTTGAAGACATGTGACATCCACCAATCCGCAATGGGCGCGTGGTGGATTACGGCCTATTCCCTCTTCTGGAGAGGAGGCCTGAATCTCAATAGAGGGAACATTAAAAGGTTGATTATATTCAGCTATTCTATTCTTAACTATATTTTTACTTACGTCCTTGAGGGGAGCCTGTGCGTCCCCGGGCTTGCTGGTCTCGGCGACAGTGAGTGCGCAAGCGCGGCCGAACACGACGATGTCGAGGAGAGAGTTGGCTCCGAGGCGGTTGGCGCCGTGCACAGACGCGCAGGACGCCTCGCCCGCGGCCAGCAGGCCGGGGACTACGCGGTCTACACCGTCGTAGTGGGTGATAACCTAAACAAATAAAAAAAGGTTATTTGACACAATTAACACATATTTAACCTACCTACAGTTGGTTAAAACACAGAATAAGTAAAAGGACAAGTGTTAAAGAGTCGCATTTAATTCATGAATCCCCAAGCGACACCCGGTGGCCGCGCATCTATTGTCTTACTATTGTGTCTCTAATTGACGGTATCTGAAGGGTTAACTAGCACAGTACATCTGACGCTACTAAAAGAGTTATGAGTATACATGTGGATGGTTGGAGAGGGAGAGCGAGACCAAAAAAAAGACGGATGGATTGTGTGAAGAGTGATATGAAACAAAAGGAACTTAGCGATAGCATGACGGGTGACAGGATAGAATGGAAGAAAAAAAACGTGTTGCACCGATCCTAAATAACACGGGACAAGAGCAGGAAGATGATGAGTACATCTGACGCTAGCCACCAAACTAGGCCAAAAGCCTGTACTATTGTGATCCGTCGTTCAGCCATGAAATTCAGCTAAATACATACTCAGAGGGTGTTGCTATATTGGCACGCATGGTCTAGAACCTGAACAACACAATGATATTGATGCTATGCTCTTACGTTGTCAGCACGTTAGTCCACAATCTAGGTTATGTAGAAGTGAAGAGGTGGGAACCTGGTGTCCTGAAACACAGGCCTTGAGCCTAGCTTAAGCACCAGTCGCCTACAATATATTGAAACTATTTTTTTTGTATACTCATTAAAATATTTGATGATAACTGTATAGAATATTGTTGTGAGAAAATAAAATATATTTATTATATGTAAATTTATCTCAGGACCCCTTAGGTCCTGGCTCTTTGGAAGGCGTACAAGGAGCCGAAACCAACTCACAGAGGCCCTTTTTGACGTTTTTAATGGAATTTTGTATTAAATATTATTATTATTATGCTAAACTTGCAGGGGCAGTACATTACTCGCAGAACAGGTAGATGGAGCCGAAAGGTTCTGGAGTAGCAACCGCGTACTGAAAGACAGAGCGTTGGAAAGTTTCCCAAAATAGGCTGATAAACTGGTGAGTTCTAAAGAGGGTTATAAAGCGGCTATCTGACCTGACCTCGACAAAGTATTGACCGTATTATTAGGTATTACGATGCCCCTTGGCAACACTGTCCGATACGATAGTTCGTAATAATATGATAATTATATAAGTAGTACATGATTGCTAAGAGAACATTTGAAAGAATTACCGTGGCTCTAGAACGCAAAGGATAACTAAAGGACACAGGTAGGTTTTAGTCAGCAAAAGTCTGAAACACCTGGAGCGGGATGATCATTTCGTTATTTTTGATTATTTCCCACAAAAAAAGTACTTTATTCACGGTTCTTAGATTGTTTTCCTTCTGTATATTTTTTTTTAGATTGTTTTAATTCTATATTAACATATGATTCTTGTTTTGAACTTCTTTTCTTAAATAAAACATATGCTTTTGAGATTACATTGTTTTTTTACCACAATAAATCGACAAGTTACCTACCAAGCGATCGTTTACTAGACATTTTTCCTGTTACATATTTTTTTATACAATGAAATTACAAAGTAGTTAAATACTTATCTTGAACGACTCCATTTGTTCTTTATAATAAGTTTTGATGTTCTTTGTGGAACGCATCAAAGGGTTGATAGTTCAGTTAATCATTATAATGACACATGAGTGAAATAAACTCAAATGGAACACACATAAAGCTGACCTCCGAATGATAACGAGTACTGTGAGTATAGACAAAGATATTGTGTCTGTATACCTATCGTGTCAAGTCGTTCATCCATATCCTGATATTGGAGTAACTCTCACTCCGCCCGCGTCGACGTCCGACGTGTGTTTTAACGTCTAAAGCTAGAACTACATTAGACCGACGCACGCGTGTAACACGCCCCACGCCTGATTTGTACAAAGAACGACGTGGCGTGTATTAAGTGTAGCTCTAGAAGTCTATTTTCCATATAAAACTAGCTTTTGCCCGCACGGCTTCGCTCCCGCTCTTCCCTACTCTACCCTATTCTACCCGACTGTACTCTACCCTACTATACCCTACACTACTCTACTCTACACTAGTCTACCCTACTCTACCCTACCAAACCTCACATAAACCATCTACTAAATAGTCTGAACAAAGCCTAAAAAATTAATTTGGGTAGGTGAGCCCGTTCTTGAGTTATAAAATAACAACGAAAAGTGGCATTGATTTTTATATATATAGATGTATGGAGAATTGGAAACCAACGCGCCCAAATCTGAGTGTGTAGCACACGTGTGAGCAGTGAAGTTATACCTATATTCGCCAGGGTCGTGTGTTTGCAACTGGGTACTCCATCTCGGTTTGCTCTTCAATACCCATTAGGTGACAGAAGAGCTAACGATCCACATAGGCTAGCTAAGGAGATGGAGCATTTGGTCGTGGATGTGCGACCCTGGCGGAATAAACGCGACAGTGTTTGTCGGATATACCCGACATAGGCAGTTAAAAGGTTAAGGATATACTACTTTTCAAACTTAGGTACTTAAGGTATTGAACCTTCTATTGAATACTCCTCTCAGCCTAACTGGAAAGAGGAAGCACAGACTTGCAAAAGATGGAAGGAGAGGAGCGTATAGAATAAATTAAGAAAAAAAATTGCAACTAAAAAGTCTTCCAAAATATATTCCTTTGTTCATTTATTATGAGTGTTACTTCAGTTTTCCTTATTAACGTTTGTTTTAGCTAGTTACTGTTATCTCGGCGGAGGGTCATCGTACGGTGTTTTGTAAGGAGTCAACAATTAGCTGCAATGAGGTTTTGTAAGTGGATGTACCGTTATGTTGGGCTACATTGAAAAAAACCCCTTCAACCACAACATGAAGACTTCTGAAAAGGTTATCCGTGGTTTTCGCATATACTAAAAATAATATTATATATTATTACTTTACTATCTATAGTTGATACTGACCTCTCCACGGAAGTTAGTAGGTGTGCCTCCCATGTTGTAGTGCACGGTGGGCAGCACAGGGATGGGCTCCTTAGTGACGTCAACTCCTGCGAAGATCATGGCCGTCTCCGAGATACCGGGCAGGCGCTGCTTCAGCTGTTCCGGGGGGAGGTGGTGCAGCTGTAAGTGGACGTGGTCCTTCTCGGGACCACAGCCGCGACCTGTGGGAGGAGACGTGGTTTTATAGGGCTGCAAGACATTCTAGTATAGTGGGCGGATGTTAAATTGACAAGTTTAATTTTTATAGAGATTTTTAAAGATCAGGAGATGTTACAAAAGTATAAATGATAGAAACAGTCTATAAAAATAACAATTTTCTAATATTCAATCATTTAAACCAAAATGTGTGACCTCTCATGCGTTGTTCTCGCTCGTCTGATTTAACACCTCTTGACTACTTTTTTTTGGCCATGTCAAGTTTGTGTTCAATATCCAAAGTCCATACGTCACAAGCTAAGCCAATATTTAAAAGCTGTAATATTGGTCAATTTATGCGAAAAAGTGGTCGCAAATCGGGTTTAAGGTGGCCATGGGACGCAAGGTAAGGAAGGAACATAGTAGTGGGTTTTGGTCAGTAAAAGTCTGACACGCCCTCCCGCAAGAAAAAATTGAACGCCGAAAAAGATAGCACATACTGGACCAGAGAACTTGAACAACAGTATTTTTTTAATATGGTGCCATTTTCTGGAATGTCGCCTACAAAACTAAGATTAGTATATCTGATTATAGTCGATTGCAGGTTAAAATTTGTTTTTTTTTTACCGAAGCGAAGTACACTAAATCATCTTATGCAAATCTTAAAACACTATGTACTAAGCAGGTTTGTAGGTACCAGCATAGTACATAACATACCACTATAAAAATAGTTTTGTTTACATAACATTGTTTAATATGCAATAAATTACGTCAGTGCAGACTTTATTAGGTGATGACTTGTAACGAGCAGGTGCGAAGATATAACCTTCAACATAAAGTGGTCAAATGATTTATTATTACTGCCCAACCTTGAGTTGCGTAACCGCGGTTAAACGGCGATCAATTGTATGGACACGCGGTTAACGTTAGTCATTAAACTGTTTGTTTACACTCATTAAAGTGAAGTACTATGTATTGCCACACCACATATTTACATAGCATAGTTCTTCTAATGCAATTTTCTGCAATTTGAAACATAACTACAGTGATTTTATAAGGCCTACGTATATTCCCCTTTTTATGGTAGGGAATATCATCCAATGACAACCCCCGATCTTGGGCGAAGCGGGAGATAGTGTCAGACTCTTACTGATTAAAAACCCATCCCGTTCCTTCTTGCTTTCATACCAGGGCTCGAGCTCTCTTTCGGATAACCCTGGCCCCAGACCTATATTTCCCTGAGTGTCTCTACGTTGTCGGCGTCGTGGGACTTGCATGTCTCAATGTTCTTGAGGGTGTTGGAAGTAGTTTGACTTTTGGCAGGCGACCTCAAGTAAGAAACCAGACTAACAGCACAAGAGGGACATGGGGAGGAGTCCATAACATTGGACTTCCACTTTATTCGAGGACTTAAACAGCTGTTGGTGTTTTTACACGGTGCGCGATTCACTCTTCGTGGCTTTGGAGAGAGTCCACTTTAAGCCGTGTTTGCTTAGTAGACTAGACTGTTTAAATGTACTTATTATTATTTTCTTGCTGGGAAACCTGCACACTTAATTATTCTGAGAAATTGCATGTCAAAAGTACTTCTTTGAGCTTAGTAGATGGCCACATTCTTCCTTTTAATCTTCTAGTTAACCTTTTAACCGATTACGTGGGATAAATCCGACAAACTCTCTCGTGTTTATTCAACCAATGTCACACACGACCAAATACTCAATGTCGTCAACTCTTCTGTCACCTATAGGGATTGAATAGCTAAATGAGATGCTACCCAATCGTAATCATACGACCTTGCCAAATAGGACACAGAAAACAATCGTCAGACCAATCCGACGCAAGCGTTTTAAAAGTTAATGATGGGCAAAGTCCACAAGCGTCTTACCTTCCATAATCTCGACGGTCATAGCCCTGGAGACGACGTCACGACTGGCCAGGTCCTTAGCGACGGGCGCGTAACGTTCCATGAAGCGCTCGCCCTTGGCATTCACAAGGAAGCCACCCTCTCCACGGCAGCCCTCCGTCATCAAACAGCCGGCGCCATAGATTCCTGGTGAAGAAATTGGAGTTATAGGATCTTGCGTTAATATGGTGAATAAATCAATTGTGATTGGATTGGAATTTTCTTAATATGTCCCTAACTCAAAATAAATTTTGTCCTACCAGTACAGCACTATCATTATGGCGTCGTTTATATCGTACTGCTATCCCTAATACCCAAAAAGAAGCTAGCATTCGACAAGGCAGGGTCTAGCCGATTAAATTCTATCCGAATCCAAGTTATTGGATTAGATCAGGAGTGTCGAGAAACACATATGCAACACCAGGGATACCGTAGCTGGGCTGCGGTTTTGTTCGAAGAAGTTACCGAGGCTCTGGAACGCAAACGGTAATTGAAGGAACGCAGGTAGGTTTAGTTAGTAGTAAAAGTCATTTAGTTAGTGAAAGTCAGAAACTTTCTCTCGCTCCACCGGTGTTAGTAGCCCATTGATGATTTCTGACTATTCTTTTCAAAATTAACTATTTTCCATTTTTGTCTTAGACTCCCCATTTTTTGGTTGTCCATAATCGTAATTATCTACCATACGGGGATAAAGTTGACTAAAGCGATGATTCTATTCTAAGCAGAAAAACCTACATAAGATACGACTGTTTTGAGCTCCTGCCATTTTATTTAAGTGTTCATTATTATCTACCATTGCTCTTCATTTTTAGTAGGCGCTTGACGAAAATAGTATCTTTTAAAGTTTAGACCGACTCTCAAGCATAAACTATTTTGGTAACATAGACAAGTTTATTTTCATACTTTTACCTTCACAAAATTAATAGCCAAATGTCCATAGAAACAACTCATAGATACCAGTATTAATAACTACAGTTTATCTTAATGGACCTTTCACAAATATAGACGTACGATAAGGTATATTTTATAGCTTACATTAGCGATAAGCTATTTTGTGCCATACGTACTTAAAATGTTTTTTATTCTCTTTCTACTATGCGGAAACAATTATGGGCAACTAGGTTCTGCTAGCGGATTTGGCTGCGGAGTAAAAGTTTCATTAGAATCCTTACTGGTTACCTCTTACCCTAACCCTTAGTTGATAAGTTTATTTTTTGTACTAACCAGTGGACCAATGTTGTCAAATTAAATAAATAAATTATTATTATTTTCATCTGTTTATTAATCTCAGGACCCTGTGGTCCTGGGCCTTTGAGAGGCGTACAAGGGGCCGAAGCCAACTCGCAGAGGCCCTTTTGGTTACTATAATGGAACGTGATACCAACCGACGATTATCCCTGTGCGCGCTATACTAGTGCACCCAAGGACAACCCCCGGTTTGAAAAACTATTGCGACATTTATTATTATTATTATTATAGAGGCTATAATTTATAATGGGGGTGAAGTATGAAGAATTCGATGCGAGCGAAGACGCTGACAGAAGCTAATTAACGATAAATATATACTTGTTTTTGCCCGAGGTTTCGCTGGAACAATACTTTTTTCTGTATGACAGACAAAGAAAAAATGGACATGCGTTTCATGATGATCGGTCCAATAGTAGTTTAGCATTTGAAGATAGTATGAGCCCTTCGCTTGAAAATCAGGGTCAACAATTATTATACCATGATTTATAATTAGATGGACACTGCCCAGCTGTCGGTGAATAATGCCCGCTGTCTTTAAACCATTGTCATAGACTTGTTTTGGTATATAAAAGGAGAAACTGACAGACTTACATATCAACACACAGTCGAAAGTACAGGGACTAGGAGCGTGAAATTTTACACAAGGTTTCCTTTTATGACGTAATCAAGTACTAAGAGAGGATCTTCCAAAATTCACCCCATTCCATTAAAGGGATGAAACGGATGTCCAAAGTTAGTACGGAGAAACCACATGGCTAGGAAGAAGCTAGTCTAATTAAATATCATGGTATAGTTGAGTTGACTAGCATGTGCTGAACTAGACCAGTCGGCGCAATTGTGGGACACAAAATGTCATTGTTTTAGAATTAAGTTTTCTATTAATTTTGTGTGTACTGCATTGTGTGAACTAAAACAATATTTTAACAAAGAATTCACATATTTTTTGAGGCCATACGATAACATTCAATTTAATGATGTTCAAAAACATGTTATGTTTATATTTTGAGAACACAACGATAAAAAATCAATATGTTTATGTACGTCAAATATTTTTGTACAGATTATAATCTTATTGTTGAAATTAATTGCCACATGACTGTGACGTCAGATTCGCGGAATCGTATCAACATGGACTTGAATGTGAACTAAACAGGAAACAGATAGGACAACAAGTTGTATATTGTACTCAATATCCTTCGTTCACAATGCAATAGAATTGAAAAATACTGAAGATCATTTGTGGTGAAGATTATGCGTTAACCTCAGCATCATGCGGAAGCGATGCGCTTCCATGATGGTACGCCTGCGCTTCTCTTCCAATGGTATCTTGAATGTGGTTTCAGACAGGTGGGACTCTCTCATCTTACAAAGGTAGATAAGTATCCAGTCACACTTATCCAAATAGACTAATGAACCATTGAACTGTTCGTTCAATTCAAGCGTGAAGAAGTAACAAATATAAACCGACTTTCTCACAAACTTTCGCCTTTACAATATTAGTGTGATTATTACGTGGTCGCCGATGTTGATATTAGCTTAGAAGAGTTGCAAATTAGTGTAAAGGTAGCCATAGACATACACGCTAGGATATAACTGAAAGGTTTGCCTGTACAGTTTTACAGGTACAACGGAGCGTGTATGTTGCACAACTGCAGGTTTCCATTTTCACACAAGCTTACCTGACAGGTATAAGTGTACAAGCAAACCTGTCAGGTATATCCTAGCGTGTATGTGTACTTTAATGCTTTATTCCTAAGGTTTATAACTCACCAGTGGGGTGGAACTGCACGAACTCCATATCCTCGTTCTGCAGGCCAGCGCGCGCCGCCATGGCCGTGCCGTCGCCCGTGCACGTGTGCGCAGACGTGCAGCTGAAGTACGAGCGACCGGTGCCGCCCGTGGCCAGGATTGTGTTCTTAGCTTGGAACCTGTGGACAATAAGGATGAACTTTATTACTTCTTACAACATTAGTAAAATAGTACTAGGTAAAAGTCCCCTTAGTCAGTGAAAAGGTGTGTGAAGCAACTAATAGGTGATCCAGATTTTGTTAACAGCAATCTACAAAGCCTGGAACACAGGCTTAGAATAGCTAGCCTTTCAGTTTTAGAGTGTGTGCACCTTTGTACTATCGGACAACCTGACGTACGGCGAGAGTGTCCACCCTTACATCGTTGACACCTCTATAACGGTCTAAGCGTTTCGCCTCGTCGTTTATACCGCGTACACCAAAGGTTTGCAACAATTTGCCTGCTGTGGTCTTCCCGTCCGATTATAATTTAGGTGTCTTCAAAGGTAGACTGAATAGGCTTTTAATAAACTAGTGCGTTTCAACATCAACGACTGCATCACTGCTTACCATCAGGTGCAATGTTTGTATGTTTGTTTAGGGTAAATATAAAAAAAATGGATTTTGAGACAGTTACCCCGATTAAGCTGAAATTTAGTATACCTGTGTAACTTGGATGGAGTCGGATAGTGGTCATACATAGCAACTACTGAGCGCAATAAGATAACCCCACCGTGTTTGAGCTCTTTAGAATCGAAGGTCTTGATCAGTATTATACCGCGCAATAAAAGTTTGGGTTCGATTCCTGCACGGAACAACCGAACAAATATTTGTATACAATCAAAAAATAGTTCTTCCGGGTCTGAATGTCTTGTGTCAACGAGTTTACATGTTTGTAAATTCATCCACGGTACAAGAGTAATGGTAGTTTCCAGGGTCAAAATAACTACATTCTATATTATAAAAAGAATATTGGACACGTATTTTTTTCTTTTTTTGATTCAACAAAAAATAATGATAAAGCCCATTAAAGTTACGTGGGTCGTCACTCCGTGCGAAAAAATGCAGCACGGCATGACGTTACGCGTAACTTTAATGGGCTATATCCTTGTCATTTTTGGTTTACTTTAAAATAAAAAAATATTATTTTTGAATAACCTAAAAGACTGAATAAGTACATTTTTTACGGCAACTAGCCTATTCTTAGTGTGGGGCCAAATTATTATTATTATTTTTAATCTAATTTTTTATACAATCTCTTTTCACGTATAGCAGACCGACTCACATAATTTTCTTTGTTTACGGTATTCTCTATATATCTATTAATAACACAAAGTTCGTTGTACTTAAAATTAGAACGATAAGAATGTGGAGCAGTCACGTTTGTTATTGAGATCGATAAAAAGACTCTTAGCAACGATACAACGAATGGTCCGGATCATTAACATACAGTCAGCAGAAAAATAAGTGCAGTTTGTGTAAAATGCTTGGTTTCTAGTTGGGTGTAATAAAATGGTCTGAGGCCTTACCATAAATTTTTAAAATGTCAAGCGTGCAAGCGAGAGAGATGGAGCTATACACCCTATATAGCTCCATCACTTTAACAATTCAGTTTTGATCATCAAATTAATCGCGTAAAGAGCTCGTGGTATCATTTTAAAGGTAATAAAGTTTTTTATTTAATTTGAATAACTCGCGTTCGACGACCACTATGCTATCTCACCTAATGGTAAGTGATGATGTGGTCGACGATAGACACGCTTGCTTAGAAGCCTGTTCACTCTGTGTCTAAAAACCACTAGGTTGTAGCTACCATATCAGGAAACGCAGATTTTTCTGTATATTAACAACTTATTTATTTTATATAAAAAAAGGAGAAAAATTGTCGCGATTTTGTTATGAGACGGACAATTATTGATTTGTGTACGTTTTAATTATTTCAATTGACTTGTGAAAGATTGATTAAATATCTGCGTTCCGTGCTTGCATCCGTGTGAGTGCCACACGTGCATCTTTTGCATTACTATTCCTACTCATAGTTTAATCAATGTGAACCTGCTTATTTTTTCCGTTAAGTGGTCAAATAAAAACACTAGATTCCTGATAGATCCAAGCATTTTAGGGCAAATTGGCGCCGACTGTGGCGAAGGAGGTGTGACGATCTGATCAAGTTCGTAGGGCAAACTTGGACAGAGATTGCCCTAGACAGAGAAGTTTGGAAGGAGAAAGGGGAAGATCTTTGCCCAGCAGTGGGACGCACAATAGGTTAATAAAAAAAAAAAACTTGACACTGGCTAAATGCGCAAACAGTGCGAAAGAAAAGAAAAAAAATTGTCTCCAGTAGTTACACAATTTTTTGTCTGGTTCAATGACCAATTAGAGATTAATATTTTTTATTCTATTTACCACTGGGAAGCCTAAGTGGCTTGTGAGACAGCAATAGTCTGACCGTACCGTTATCTTCGTTTGTTAGTGCGCCGTGCTACTTACACGCTTTGAGTCGTCATTTCATACATTGCATTGTTGAGGTAAACACGTATTCAACTTCTGTAAATATGCAGTCTAAGCTCGTTGCATTTACTGTTGGAAAACTATAGTTACACTAACATAGAGAGATGTGTAAATTAAATATTGCACTGATGAATTGCGCTTTCGACGCTGAGCGGTTTTATTCCAATAATATGTATCAAAATGCCTAGCATAGTAGTATAGCATAATCAGCCTTTTTAATGTGCCCACTGCTGGGACTCAGGTCTCCTGTCTTTCTTTCTTTTTTTACATAGTTCAGTGGCATCTTCATTCATCAAGCAATACTATTATTAGCATAGTCGGCTTTATAATGTTACCACTGTTGGGACTCAGGCCTCCTGTCTAGGAGAGGGAATGGGCCGTAATCCACCCAGGCCCAGTGCGGGTTGGCGAATGTAACATGTTTCCGAATTTTTGATTCTAGGACACGCCGGTTTCCTCACTATGTTTTCCTTCGCCGTTTTGGGAGCAGTGGTGATGAAATAAATTACACAAAGTAATGCGACTAGCTGGGTTTGTACCCGCGACGTAGAACTCGTAAGTCGGGGCCGTTACCACTAGGCCACCACTGGTCTACAAATCAAAATTCATATTTTGATTGAAATAAACATTTTTTTTATATAAGTGTTCATTTAAGTGCTAGTGCAAACGGGCATAAAACCGTCAAAGAATAGAATATTGTCTATCATTTAGAATGTCTTATAATTTCAGTGTGCATTTTTGTGCAGGGTCATTGGACCGAGAGCAATGACTTTGAGGTCATCGAGCTACTTATCCAGCAAAGCGATTACGAACTTTTAGATCCGTGGCTACTACGAAGAGCCAATGCCATCGTGATTCCGTTGTGAGAAAGGGATAGTGCTATTCAACCTATATAACTCCGTCTAGTCCGTCTCTCTCTCTCATCGGAATCTTGATGGTTTAAAAACGTCATAGTAGGGCTATTTTTGCTTACGGTGAAAATTAGGATGCATGGCCATGTTCTCACTAGATGGCGTAAACTTACATTTTTATTTCAAAAGAGAATGATAGTGTAATGGTATTCCTACTGTATAGCTACGTCTCTGTCACGCATCGGAATGATGATGGTTTTAAAACGTCATAGTGGGGCCATAAGCATTGAACCATAAACATTTTAGCTTACGGTAAAAAACTAGTGAGCCATCTTCTTGCTAGATGGCGCTGAACTTTCATTTTTTTATGTTTAGTGTATGGGTGCATTATAAGTCAAGGAATTGGTATTTGAGAGATAACGCCTGAAAACTCGGTTAGCATTCGGTAATTCCGAGATTTAATCGAAAATTTCACAAAACTTGCTCCAGGAAATAGCTGTTTTTTTTAAACCCTTAAAAGTTTTTAGCTTTTTTTGTTAGCGGTGTGAAGAGTTTAAGTGCATTTTCCATGAACGTGGAACACAGCAATGTTGCTTATTAATAGCATGAGCATGATCAAGGTACTAGGTACGGGTAGTACGAGGCACCTCTACTCCTACGTTTTTTTTTTTAATAATATAAACTTACCAGTGCTTGACTGCGATTCCACATGAAGGTAAGCAGTGATGCAATCGTTGATAGTGAGGCACACTAGTTAGTTAAGAGCCTATTCACTCTATACTCTGTTCAAAATAATATTAGACATTTATGAAAACCTTTTATTACTGTCCGTTCAACCGATTTTGACTTTTATCTCGTTGGTGGCATGACAAATGGCGGCTGCAGTAAATAGTTGGTATTGTAACCACTTTTTTGCTTTGTATGCCATCCTTATGTCTACGAAATAGAAGTTAAAATCGGTTGAACAGACAGTAAAAAAGGTTTCTTTAAATGTCTAATCTTAACGCGAATAGGGTATAGCATTGAAGACACGGGTAGACCGCAGCAGGCAAAATGATCCATTTGAACAAGTGATGGCGACGATCTGTCATTTATTAAAAACAAATATGTACCTGTGTAGCGTTCCGTCTTCAAGATTGATAGCGATGCATCCCTTGCATACTCCATCTTCCATGAGCAAGTCCAGTGCGAAGTATTCGATGAAGTACTCGCAGTCGTATCGGAGAGACTGGCCGTAGAGGGTGTGAAGGAGGGAGTGGCCGGTCCTGGGCGGATGAAGAAGAGCAATAAAGTAGAAGTTTCATGTTAAAAGTAAATAAGTCAATGCCCTAAATGACTTGAACTCTCCTTAATAAAGAAGAGGAGTGAGGGCTAATTCATACTAAAATGACAGACGCGGTGAACACTTTCTGTGTTTATTCTCTTTATTTACATCTTTAAAAAATCTGAACTGTTAAATGGATGGGACTATAGAGGGTGTATCGCTTTATCCCTCTTTCTCGCTCGCACGTTTGACATTTTAACACGTCATGGTAAGGCCCCTGTATCGCTTAAAAGGTTCAAAAAAGGGCGCACGGACGCCCACGGTGCCGTGAACAATAAGCGGCCACGCGCGTCTTGTCAGCGGCTGCCTGTGGCCGACTCTGAAGGAATCTTCACGTCGCTGCTGGCCGCTATCAGCCTGCCATTCCGGTGTGAATTGGCCCTTAGGTAACGTAAAAGCATTGGCTTTTGCTTAGAAATAGTAACAGTAAGAAGCGGGAGAAGCGGAAGAAGGAAGAGAGCGGAATAAGAGCGGGGAACTTAATAATACACTCCCGCTTCTTATTTAATAATAATAAATAAGAAGCGGGAGTGTATTATTAACTAAATAAAGTAAACATCATGTAAAACAACAGCTTTTTGGGGTAATCGCAATTTTATGACAGTTATTATCAAGCCTATGCCAACCAAGGTATTTATGACTATATAATATTACTGCTTTAATACTTTAATATTAGAAGAAATCGAGTTTTTAAACTCCGATGTTTATTATGATTAACCTTATCAGTCACTAATCTTGAATTGATTTTTCTTGGCCTTATCAAAACTTTATCGGGTTTTACCTCTATTTCAAGTGTATGTATGTATATTTCTTTGGCACGCCTTAGAGTCTAAACGGCTTGTTGCATTTTGGTTTTGAAGATGTTCGTTAGATTCGTCTTGGGTGTGTGGCACTGGGAAAGTCTATCAATATTATAAACAAATTTTATTTCAGGGAATCAAAATAAGGTGCTCAAGGATACGATTTTAAAAGTATTACTCATTAAAATATAGGAAATAAAAAGTTCAGGCAGTCAGATGTAGACGATGGCGTCAAATGTATGATTGGAATAAAATAAATTTAACCAATTGCATCAGACTGCTAAGTGACTTAATAGTTTTTGCGGACAAGTTTTTTGACATTGTCTACTTTTTTATCTTTTTGAATACCTAGAATGTTGCAGATTATAATGTGCCAACTCATGGCCTTGCACTTTACTACTGAGCATATCAATTTATTTGCCTAGCCTTTTCTCAATTATGTTGGTTTCATCAGTTTCCATCCTAACCGGCAACTGAATACGGATGTCGTAGGCAGCATGTCCACGTGCAAGCAAAATGAATGCTTTACATTGCGAGCTATCCACGTATAATGTTGATTACATTATATCGATCGTTCGTACCCCGAAATGGTGGAGCGTCAGCTTTTCTGACCTGCACAACCCAGTAGCTAGGCTGGCTGGCTTTGTAAGACAGGTGTCACTACATACTACGATGGCAAATATTATTGAAAGTGTGTAGGTACCTGTCAGCGACGGCGCAGCACCTATGCGCCTGTCCTCCCTTGCCGAACTTGAGGGACTGTCCTCCGAAGGCTCTCTGGTAGATCCTGCCTTCCGGAGTGCGGGAGAAGGGCATGCCGTAGTTGTCCAGCTCGATGACGGCGTGAGGGGCCTCCCGAGTCATGTAGTGAATGGCGTCCTACGACAAACATTTCGGTACTTAAATTAAACGTATTTGGATGCATTCATTTTATTGTCCTGAGGTGTCAATGTCAACAGAGTAGTTGACAACAGGGTTGGCCCAGTGGTTGAGCGCTTGGCTGCAACTCTGCGTGTCGCGGGTTCAATTTCTACAGAATGAGTATCTGAATGGCTGATGGTAAAACCAGTTAAACACTTTAATGTGAATGATGTGAAAAATATAATTAGAAATTTCCTTCTTGATGCCATCTTAATTAGATGCAATAATGATAAATCGATTTTGTTTTTTATGACTGAAAACAGAATCGTTTGCTTACATAAATAGAGATTTTTTTCACACTACGTAATGTTTAAACAGGTGTTTGTTTGTCGCCACATAGTAGAATATATTTACAAATACTTATAAATACTTGGAAACAAATTATGCTTTCAAATTATGAAAAAGAATAGCGCATTCATCTTTCATTTTCATGGTATTGGCCGTTTTCATGAGAACAAACAGATTGGTTCCACCTCTTTTGTCATGTTTGTATTCAATGAGGTCATTAGCCCCTGCTACCTGCGCAGTTGACGACCGTGCGGCTCTGAAAGTGGAGTTGTAGGTAGGCCGTAACATGACCGTACCTTCTCAGGGCACCACAAACACGCACAAGGTCGAGAAAAGACGTCACAATATTGATTACTGTAATCACATTCCTAATCATGTTGTCTATGAAAGTAAAAACGTGTAGACTTGTTTATAATTAACATCACTGATTTGTGCACACATAGGTTTCAAGCCCACAGTACCTACCTACGTTTCAGAATGAGCGGAAAATGCCGCTTAGCTAGATAAACGCTTAATTAAATATACATTTCTTCGCAGTTTTTGATAACACGAACGTTTGGAGAAAACCTGTTTTTTTTTAAAAACAGGTCTCATGAGTTCTTGATTTCAAAAGTTCACTGCACATTTTGTAGGAACTGTGTTGTACACAAATCTGCCTAGCCTTTTCCCCAACTAAGATGTGGTCGGGGTCGTTCTAGTGTAATCAGATGCTTCAGTATTTTACATGGAGCAATTGCCAATCTGATCTCTATAACCCAGAAATTGGATAATCACTTGCAAAGATTGTTGTCAGATTTACTGGTTTCTATCTAACCATAATGACTGTAAAATTTCTACAAATGACCAGGAGTAGGGACCAAAGCCTTAACGTTATCTAAACTAATCCACAAATTAGCTTCAGCAAGTGCGGTTTGGCCTTGGAGAACGGCCAGTATGGCCGCCATTAATATAATGGAATGGTTTAGTTTTTAGGTATTAAGTGATGTATATTGTACTAAACTATTATCATGATAAAATGTTATTCAATATGGACAGCATGTAACATTTGTTTATGGTTGTCTAAGTGTTAATATTTGCGTGAGTGCAACCACATTGTTATGATATAACTAATAGCACACACTAAAAAATATGCCTTGTTATTTAAAAAAACATTACAAGATTCTATGTCTTTTATGCTGAAACAAAATCTGTATGGTTCAATATCTAGGGACAAGGTTTTAAATAATATTTACAATGAAGCTATATCTATATACTATATACTATATCAAGATAGTAATAATAATAATCCACAACTATCACACAACGCCATCTAGTCTCGAACTACCCAGAGCTTGTGCTATGAGTGCTAGAAAACTAATGAATATACTTATATATATACATATAAATAACACCCAGTTAGAGAATAAATGATCATGCTCGTCACGCAAACATTGGTCCTGGGTGGGAATCAAACCCATGACTTCTGGATTAGCAGTCAGGGGCACTGACCACTAGACAAATAGGTCAGTCGATAGTATAGTTTAAATGAGAATAATGACCCTTAACAATATGATTTTCTCTCTTGGGGTGCATTTAAACTTGTAAGACATTTTTTATAACACTCGCCATATGTAACAAAATATGGGGTTACCCAATGTAAAAAAAAAGCATTTATTTAGAGCATTATCTGTTACTCTAAGAATGTTGTGCAAATATCACATAGTACAAAAAATTATTAGCTAGGCCAATATTGACAATTTGCTAACACCAGTATGTTAATTGACGAACAAACCAAATATTGATAGTGCTCCGTGTCTATCACTTATGCATATATTTATAGGCATAAGAGATGAATTATCTCAGAAAATCATCTATATAAAAATATGTGTATTAATATATAATTGGTTCGGAAGGAGAATGGGGAGGCCTTTACCCAGCAGTGGGACACACTATGGGCTAATACAAAAAAAAGTATTATGCAAAGCACTAGATCTGTTATCAAAATAATTTGTTTCTACTTTTTCAGTTTTTTATTTGATATAAACTAGAGCTTCACCACAATCCTATATGATGGTAAGCAGTGATGCAATCGTTGAGTATCCAGTATTTTAGTTGTAATAAATATTAGAAATAAATAATGCAAGTTTACCTGATCTCCTAGCCAATCAGAACCCTTGACTGTGTCATACATGTGCCAGAGCCAGCTGTCTTCTTCCATGTTACCTGAAAGATTGTATAATGTTAGACACAATAGAATTTTTAAAGTTAGCTAGTTTTTTTTTACACATCTATATAGATGTGAATACTCTATCAGTGGTTCCCAATTGGTTGTCTGCAGAACAATGGTTGTTATTGGTTACTAAAGGTAATGTAAAATTTTCCAACTAAGAAAAAAAATAAAATTGATACCAACTGATTTTAAGTTTCTATCAGATATATTGTGTTGTCTATTATAAAAAAAATATTTTTACTTTTGACCACAAAGACACTTCAAGTGCTACAAGTTTTGAATTTATGGTATAAGATTTTTTTCATTCATTAAACCCCAAGCAAACTCGCACCCATTTTCTTTCCATTGTATCTCTAATTATCACGATTGAAGAGTTAAATTAGTATATTAGGTTGACCGCGACATAGGTGGAGTGACGATCTGATTATGTCGTAGACAGAGAAGTTTGGAAGGAAAAAGGGGAGGCTTTTGCCCAGCAGTAGGACACACAATAGACTAAATAGTTAAGTTTCTTCTGGACTTCTAGTCTCTGCTACAATAAAGTAACTGAAGTGGTCCCTAGTCAAAAAGAGGTTGCAAACCATTACTATACAATATATTTTTCTTATTTTTTTAAAGTTTTAGAAACAAAATGGGTAATTATATAAGGAAATTATGTAGATTTACTTTTTTGCTATCAATAAAAGTGCTACAGAAATTTTGTCCATGCAATAAGGTAAACCGCTAACCTAATGCAGCATTGATTCCACCCTGAGCAGCAACAGTGTGTGACCTAGTGGGGAACAGTTTGGTGACCACAGCCGTCTTGAAACCCTCCTGCACAAGGCCAAAGGCGGCTCGTAGGCCAGCCCCGCCGGCACCAATCACTAAAGCATCATGCTTGTGATCTATGACCGTGTAGGCCTTTGAGGTATTTGAGTTTACGGAGGCATCTTTAACTGGAGTAGCACCCCCCACTGATAGGTGCAGGTTTCGGTATAAATATGAAGCCTGAAACAATCAAAATATATTGTTATTTAAAAAAGGACCAGTTACAAAACCTGGAAAATAATTTATTCCGTTTTTCATATTAATTTTAATGCAGAGCTTACATTGTGAACTTTTAAATCATTAAACCCCAAGCGAACACTATTGTGTCTCTAATTAACACAATTAAACGGTTAATATATCATAAGTTCAATATTATTAGTGTTGGGAACAAGAATAGACTGCATAAATCAATCAATAGAGTTGATGACAAAAGACAGATAGACTAGACTATCTCCAAGACATAATTAATGGCTGCTAAATGTTAGGTAATTGAATTCAGCCTTAATTAATGTTCAAGATTTGATATATTAATTTTTATAAGTAAACAATACCACATAGATTATAGGGTACGCAAAAAAGTGAAATAGGTATGGTAATCTTGTGTTTTTTTTATATAATTGCAAGAGTAACAGGTAATGTGATCTCCATAATTCAGTAGATTTTGGGGTGACATAATGAAACACACGTACTTAGCTATTTCAAAATGTTGCTCAATATTAATTTGTATACCAAATTTACTTATCACCTATTATCATCATCATTATCCGAAAACTGGGATTGGAATTTTGAAAATGTCTATTTATCATTCTATGCCCGTCTACATTTCCACGTGAGTATCACCATGAGATTTCTTGTAGGATGTTCAAAACAAATTTTCACCGATTACATAACGTTATCAAGAATATTGTTATAAACATGCGAATATGAACTCACCAACGACGCAGGGCTTCGAGAAACGGAAACTTTCATTAATGCACTCATGATGGAACTCTCTGTCCGCACCACGAATACAATTTTATTGTTTTTCGGCAATCAGAAATCACATTCACGAACACTACTTTGCTCGGCAAGCTCGAGCTGTCACAGTTACACGTCAAATTGACGTTACGTTTGTGACGTATCGATCGACGCAGTGACGCTGACGTGCACACACACCCACTGGCACTGACCTCTAATATTTATCCGGGCTCTTAGAAGCAAGGATTTTATATACCTTATTAGAAGGTCTTCTCATCCGTGCCCTCTCTTTAGGAACATGTCATGATATGTATTCTACTTTACTCAAACAATTTATTTTAGTCTGACTGCTCACTGTCCGATTTTTTTTAATTTTATCGCTGTAGGCTCGTTTCTTTATCTAGAACAGAACGCATACAGCCTCTAACGCTGGTCTTTTATTTCGTCCCATTGTCATAATTGTGTGTCCGGTATCAAATACCTTAATTAGTGGTGTGCGTACCGATCAAGAGACAGGACCTCCTACGAGTGTATAATTATCCATTCGTGTGATATGGCCAGCCAGTTCTTGTGCTAGGTACTTTTATCCCAATCTAATCTCAACACCTAATACTTACATGCATAATAAGAATACTTAATTTATAAGTCCAGTATAGTATCATCATTTTTTTTTGTCGTAGTATAATATAGGCCTACAGCACGCACAAAACTGTCGGGTTGATAGGCCACGAAGTGAATGGCGAGACTAAATGGCCAGAACTACTGATAAGTTTACGATATCAGTTAAGTAATTCGTAAGTTTCATAGATATTTTACTCAATTATTTTGGATACTTTTATCGCCGTCTTCGCATTTCTCAAGAGATTGGATACCGAAAAATAAGTTATTATCTTTTTATTCGTGGCTTATAGGATTCTGGATTTTACGATTAAAGGCTTTGAACTATTTATTTTTATCAGTCGCTTGATTGCAGCCTGCTATTCCTAAGTGACAGGCGTTACTATTTTTAACCGACTTCAAAAACAAGGAGGTTCTATGTTCAGCTGAACTTTTTTTAAAAGTATATTGTTTTCCGATTTCTCAGCACATTGTGGACCAACTTTGTTTTTTTTTTTATTGAAAGATAATTCTCCCGGGTTGATCCCATAGAAATATTGTTTTGATTTTGAAATTCGAAGTTAAAGAACGGTACTCTTCATAGAATCATAGCAGAAATGTCGTAACCAGGAATATTGCTTCGTTTACACGTATAGTCGATGACTGACTGAAGGAAGAAGGAGAGGAGGGATACATCGAACTTGAACTAGACCATAACGTTTAAAGTAAAATTGTTTTGAAAATTGTATCATACCTATGATTATGTAATGTCATTCATTGAATATTTATGAAACTTTGTAAATGCGCTGATTAAGAATTCTTTGATTTCCGAGGGTCTGTCTAAAAAGTCAAACGACTTGAGTAATTATTGGGGCAATATGAAATCTGATGTACTCAACACTGGTTCAATAATCAAGGTTAAATTAAGAGATCATGATCATAGGAAGAACCTTATAAAAAGTAAAGAATATAAGTATTTTTTAAATGATTAAGTATTATACAAAATTCCCAAGTCGTTTGACTTTTTACTTCGGACGACGGTCGTATTTAAACTGTCGAAAACCTACAAATTACGTGCTTTCTGGGCACGGACGGAGCCACGGCGCGGAGGCCTCTGGGTGTATGATCCAAAGAGTATGTAAAGTGTAACCAAAAATTTTATATACCTTACGATGACCCTATTTATAAACAAATGCACTACGTTAATCAACCTCAGCAAAATCTATACGGCTGTTAAACAAACAATGCCTTTACTTGTTAAAATAAAAGTAATTAAAACTTGTAAATATCATACTTTTTTCGTCTATGGTTCTCTCCGTTCTCTTCTGTGTCCTCTTGGCACCAAAGATTTTATATATTCTACTAGAGTAGACTAGATTGACTACGAAGAAATATGACAGTCTCTAAAGTGTTCTTTATTCTCATAAGCATTAAGTTCATGTGTGTTATTGACACGCAAAAGGGAAAAATGGCCTGGAGCAAGACACTGAGATAAATCCTCTGTGTCCCTTTCTCACATACTACCAGAAAAAAATAAGAAACAGATGGTAGTTTTTAGATTGTTCCAGTTGTCGTTAAATAGTCCGTGTTCATGCATTTTGATAGGTTTATGCAACATAAAATGAATTCAAACTAAATATTTTATTTCAAATATTGCTTCTTGTAATTTTATACGCATTCTTCTTGTATTTAATGATGATTTCATTTAGATTTAGTAGCTATTCGTAGTAATTTTCAAATTATGAAAGGCAACATTTAGGAGTTTTCAATTTGACAGAATTTGACATCAATAAACAATATGGCTGCTTCATAGGGCTAAATTTGTATTTTTAATTGTTACAAGTTTTTATCTCAATGTTTAGTAAAGTATAAAGTGTGCAAGATGTTCAAAACGTTGCTGTGTAAAGTTTCGCAATAGTGATGGGTATCCTGGTTGTGGAATTTCATTTTTTTGGTAAGTTTTCTGTTTTGTTTACAAAATATTTATGTAGGGTGACAACAAACATCGTTTTGAATTTCATGCGGGAATTAAAACTATTAACTGCCTGTAAAAATACATAGAGAAGGGGGATCATAAACAACTCAGAAGACGGACTGGGTGCTAAATTTTATAAAATTTGATTGTCTACTGTTCAAGTTTTATATTATTATAAGCAAATTTCTAAAAATCTGAGGAGGCTCAATTTTTTTTTTTTTAATAAGTTAAGTCGCGTACCAATTTTACTAATTTTACCTTTTCCGTTGATCGGGCGCCTTCGGCCGATCGGCGATCTTCGGCTACTCTCGTGACACAACGGAAAGCGGCGGCCAGAGGTGCGGCATGCAGGACGTGTCTTCGGACCAATTCAGTATATAGTTATCTGTGACCACTTCTTAAAACGACCCGCGTGCGCTCCAAAATCTTCAACATCGATATAGTACATTCGAGAATTATATTCATTTTAAATCATAGTCTCTGTCTTTAAGTTTAGTCCTTAGGTAGGTAGGTAATGCTGCACGTATGTGTTAAGCCACATCGCGTTAACTACTAGTAATATATTATTTTTTATGTTTTGTTGTAGATTTCCAAGAAACGAGAACCATCGGCAACAGTGGCTTTGAAGTTGTGCCATTTCAAAAATTTTTTTTTTCAGCAACAGTTTTGTAGTCGCCACATTAAGTCTGAAGATGTAAATCAATACTAAAACCTAATTCTATTACATCTATATACCCTTTTCTAAGTTCATCCGTTGTTAAAACTCCGTTCAGTAGTTTTTGAGTTGATTGCAAACAGATATAGACAAACGAACATAGTGGGGGACTTTTTTTGATGTGGTAAAAATGCCTGCTCTAAGGTAGAGCGGGACAAGTTATTTGAGGTTTATACTGAATAAATCTACCCGTGTTCTTCAGTTGCCCTTTGTGTTTCAGGACCATGGTTTTCCTTTCGGAAATTTCCTGTGGCGCTAACGGGCATCGGCAATAATTAGTATTAGTTAGTATAAATAAATTTATAAACCAGTCGAGGATCATTTATTTAATGTATTATTTATTGTTTATTTGTTGGTAATAAGTGCAATTTAACGTAATAAAAAATGTACAATTTGATGTCACGCATCAGTCTATTTTTAATAAAGTAAAAATAAAAGAATAACATTAGTTTTATTATAAACTAACTAGTTTTTTCTTTCAGACAAACCTTATTCTGATAGGTGCAGCCGTTCTGAAGTGATCTTCTTACGTAGGTACACATACATTAGGCATTTTTTTATCAGTATAGGTATTTCATACTCGCTTATGAGGATATTGCTATTATAATATATACGGACATCAGCTATTTCCTAGTCATTACAGAGAAAACTCACAGTTCCCTTTTGGTAAGCTTATTATACATATTAATTGTTTTTTTAACTTGAATGTCTATTTTAATGTATCAAAAATATCTTTAACTAACTTTTGAGCAAAATTGTCCCGTAGTATGTAGCTAGTGTATGGACACACTAGTAGAACGAGATGACAGGACTCTTTCTGACTTTCCTTTTCAGGTACGCTTTTGAGGCTGTCGTAGTCAATCTAGTACTAGGATATATAAAATCTTTGCTTGGCACAAAGTGTGACTGTCAACTTGCTGTCAACGTTTTTTTAACATGAGTGCTAAAGCGAAATAGCACCATGAAATAACACAAACCAAACAAAGATAGCAATCTTGGTGTGCTTATAAATCGAGTATTCCTGGACCAGTATCTAGTATGTATATAGTGTCAGTGATAGTAGTATGATAGTTGTGCAATTTGAAGGCTATTTCTTTCTAATATTACAAAATGCGTAAATATTTTGTTGCATTGATAACATATTCGTTATATTCAGACTAACTAAATATTATTTACTCGTATCTATTCGTGATATTGTGAGAATGGCTGAGAATCCTAGCAGTGATGGCCTTTCGGAAGCCGAAAGAATAAGAGGTGGGTGTTTGGTTGATCTAATTGATTCCTTTTAAGGCCGGTCTCTTAAAATACCACTTCTTAATAATGGAATAACTCCTTTCAGAAGACGAACTTGCTCAAGAATTGGACCATAGTGATTCGAACGAAGAAGATTCACAAGAAATATCATTAGAAATAGAAGAAAAGTTGTTGAAAGATGAACCAGAATGTAAGTATCTTACCCTGCATGCAATATATCTAATTTTCTTCAATATTTTTCCACGTTAGTTTGAGACTATCTCTATAGTTCCTTTCACCTAAGAAAATGTAAAATGTAGTTACCTTACATAATTTTATAAACAAACTGACGGAAATTAATACTATTAGGTACTCCAGCTTTCAGAAATACTAGCTCCAGTCAGGTATAGTAAATAAATAAATGTAATTAATTACAGAATACCCTATACAGGCTAGGACAGCTGAATAATGGCTGCAATTTACAAATTGTAAAGAGTGATTTAAAGCCCAGACAGGCTTTTACTTTGTCCAAGTTATAAACAAAGTACCTGTCTGCTGTCACTACTTTAACCCTTCAGATACCGTCAATTAGAGACACAATAGTAAGACAATAGATGCGCGGCCACCGGTGGTCGCTTAGGGATTCATGAATTAAAGAAAAAAAATGATATAAACTAGTGCTTGACTGCGATCCTGCCTGTTGGTAAGCAGTTTCCGTTTCTGTTTTACTGCTGGCACCCATTTCCTCTAGCAAAGAGGAGGCATTAACTATTTTACAGACACACTGCAGCTTGACGGTTTATGGTTTTTATATGGACATCTACATAAGTGTTTGGACTAATTAAAACTTGTAAATGTCATACTTTATTTGTCTATGGTTCTCTTCTGTGCCTCTGGTCGTTGTGGCAACGCTTGGGGGAGGCCTATGTCCAGCAGTGGACGTCTTTCGGCTGATATGATGATGATGATGATCTAAGTGATTCCATTGGTGTTTTAAGTTTCATTCGTAAATCACCAAGCGAACACCGGTGTTCGCACATCTATTGTCTTATTATTGTCTCTAATTGACGGTATCTGAAGAGTTAAAAACACTTGATTGAATATTGTTTTTTTTTTTTGTTTTACTTTGTGATTTTGCATTTTTAGGTTGTTTAGCTGACTAAATTTTGCATCTATCTTGGAAAACTTACATCTACAAGTAACCCATTTCTAATTTACTCCAATACTTGCTTAATTTTTCAGACACAACTCTTGTAAACTATGGAGAGAGTACACAAAACACAAACCTAGAGAGTGAAGTTATTGAAACTTTTTCTGATAGCTCTCAGAATGTGGAGACAATACACAGAGCTGATGAACTTGGAAACATATACACTGACAACTCGGACACATTTGTTAGCTCACAGCCAGACACTCTTGCTGATCAGTATGAACCATACATCAATGAATACCAGTTTGATCAATCAAACTTAGACCAACAACCAATAGACATCACTGATGATAAATTGGAGGACGACAATAGGGACAGTACAATCATTCCTGATATGAATGAGTTCCAGCAAGGTGAATCTATTGAATATGAATCTCAGATAACTGAAGAAATGCTAATAAATGAGAGGGAAAGGGAGAAGAAGAGTAAGAAAGAATTGGAAGAAGAGGAGCGTGAAAAGATGCAGTAAGTATCTCAAATGGTATGCTTATAAGCCAATGTCACTTAGGCAATAAAACAGCTTTCTATCTGTAAAAAAATGTTACCAATTGTACCAGTATTCCCAGAGATTACCTCCTACAAACACAGAAACTTTACCTCTTTATTATTTATGTTTTATTGTATTAGTGTAGATTATTATATTAAGCAAATGACTGAATTTTCAAAATAAATAATCTTCTTCCAGAGTATTAGTCTCAAACTTCACAGAAGAGCAGTTGGATAGGTATGAAATGTACCGCCGAGCTGCATTCCCCAAGGCAGCTATAAAAAGGCTGATGCAGACCATCACAGGGTGCTCAGTTGGGCAGAATGTTGTGATTGCCATGTCTGGTATTGCCAAAGTATTTGTTGGAGAAGTTGTGGAAGAAGGTAAGGACTTATTTTTCTCCTATCCATTTTATTTCTTACTTCTTTCTTTTAATTTTTTGGGTGGAGGTCAAAGCATTTCAACATTATTTCTTACTAGTTGCTGCCAGCGACTTCGCCCATGTGATAGTACAAAAGTATCCCAAGTGAACATACTCTCTGGATACAATATGGAATGGAAGCGTCATTTCGCCTCTAGCATCAATTTCAATGGGAATTCTCGGGAATGCACGAGAAATTCACCGGAAGACACTAGACCTTGTTTGGGCTCGTATTTAATTTGTATATTATACTACTGACATAAAGTTCATTATGCTATGTACAATTGCAAAAAGTCACTTCCATTCCATTCCGCGGCTGGTGTAAATTGGGCCTAAGTGCCATTCCAAGCTATGTTCTACCCAATGTACCCATGTACCAAGTTTCATCGAAATTCATTTAGTAGTTTTTGTGTGAGAGTTACAAACATCCATACAAACAAACTTTCGCGTAGGATGGGTTTTTTAAATATTTTACCACTTTGTAAAGTAGATAATGCGAAAACCTTAAATAATGATGATATAACAACCCTTATGGCTCACTAAACTGTTGTGAACAAAAGTATTTTTACATTTTCAGCACTTGAAGTATTAGATAAGTCAGGTGAAGCAGGGCCGCTTCAACCCAAGCACCTTCGTGAAGCCCTCCGCAGGTTGCGGGTAAGGGGTGCTTTACCAACGAGAAAAGGACACAAGAGTATGTTCAGGCTATAGACACAATATTCTATCAACTAATGACTTTACTGAATTTAAAAAAAATTAAGAACTGACGTTAATTGGTTGATGTTGTAAATATAATAATATTTTATATTATATAATATTTTATATTATACAGGGTTATTTGTAAAACACTAGCAACCTCTTAGCACTATGTTAAGAACATCATACACTACAACTTTTGTTCTATGACATTAAAAAAAGTATTATATTTTAGTTCATCAGATTTTCATATTAAAATAAAAATATTTAAATTAAATGTTCTAAATGTTACGAAGTCTATGCTGACGTATCAATTTTCTAGTGTGATGAGTATACGAAAATGGTGCGAATTCTTGCTAGGTAAGTGTGATGACAATGTTTCGGAAGCCTCCTTACTATTACTACAAGAACAGTGTGCAGGAGGCGTAGGTAGATACTGCAAAATACAGAGTTGAAATGTGTTAGATAGAACAACGAAATCTTGAAGGTTTGTTTTTGGTAAATATATTATATTTTGTAAAAAGTCATAGAACAAAAGTTGTTGTTTATGATGTTCTTAACTAGCACCTAAGAGGTTGCTAGTGTTTTACAAATAACCCTGTAGAAGTCCTTCATTAAGTTTTCATGTTATAACTAGTTTCGATGTAACAGAAATAAGAATTTTACTTAATCTTTATCATAGCAGTCTTCAATCTGAACGCGTGTCGCAATGGTTTTGTGAGAAGGCATTAGCTTAGAGTAGGAAAGCATATGGTAACATTCACTACAAAATATTTTTTTAAATCTTTGTTTAAATTAAAAATCAAATATCTTGAAACAGGCTTTTGTAGTACATTTTTATGGCAATACATATTAGGGTTGTGAGATAAACAACAGATTATCATTATTAAAATGTTAATTTATTACATGATAAAATCGTTATTTTATTAAAAACAATATACAACAGTAACTAAGGATTAATCAAGTTCGAAAACTTTGAAAATAAAATCAGTCTTGTTAAAATGGCCAACTATGTTGTGGACAAGAGACGTTAATGGAAAACCTTGGAAGGGTAATCAAAATTATTATAAAAATAAAATGGTATTCGCTAACAATGGCTTATCGAAAATTAATAATGTACACAAAATATAGGTATCGGCACGGATCTTGAGCGCTCGGCGTCAGAGTGGGGATCGCTTTGCGCATTCCATACATTGGCGACTCAATTGTCGTCGTTGTTCGATACATGCAACAAGCGCAGGAATGAATCACGAGTGACATCTATGACGCGATAACGCGGCGAGCCAATCACTGACGCTCCCCGCCCCCGTGTCTCACTACATACCACTAAATAGGCTCGATATTTGACTTCTGCGCAACTTGAAGCCAGCGCTCAAGATCCGTGCCGGTATCTATACCATTCAAAACTCAAATGATAAACAAATTGACATTAAAAAGATATTTTTGAATTCATTCAAACTTCCATGACAACAATTTTGATCTACCGTAGTGTTTCGTGTATCACAGATATTACTATTTCCAAGGCTACCCTGCCCTGTAGGCCAGACGTGTCAGGTCACAAATAATTACACAATAATTACACTGCAAATTGTTTGGTATGTTTTTGAATGAGCAACAGTTATAAAACCAAGCTTGCAGCTCCGCAAGTCGTGTAGTAGACGTTTTTAAGATTTTGGCTTTTACTTCTAAACGGTCTTACAGGAAAGTCAATCAGTCCTTGGAAGCAAATAATCTCACATCTCTGGACAGCTTTTGGTATCAACTCTGTCAATTTTCTTTGCTATAATTTTTATGATATATATGAATATGTCTCAAGATACAGCTCTTCAAAGCAATTTTGTAGCTTACAGCACTTTAAGGGCATCCAAATTGTAGCCAATTTAGTCTACTTTATAAACTGATTAACTTTTTCTGTAGGACACGCCATTTAAAAAGTGTGAACCAAAACCTCACACCATTTAAAAAGTGTGAACCTGAAAAATTTAAGTATAAGTAATTACATATGTCGTGTTTTCCCGAGCACCACACAGTTAGCACAGGTCTTTTAAACTGCAAACTTGGTTTTTCACAATTGGTTCTAATGCGAACATTCCGAAAATGTAGAAAACAGTAAATTTTTTGCGACCTTATATAATATTTTAAATGTCTTGCCTACCTGGCCAGTTTTGTATTTAATAAAAGTTGCAACAGAAATTAAAACTTGGCAAAACAAAATAACAGAGATTATAACCAACAGAATACATGACATTAAAATCTAGTTAATTGTGAAGGCACAAATTAGTTTATAAATTATAGCAATTTGGTAACGTTTTGTAAATAATATTACGTTATTACTTTATAGATAGCTACACATTACTTTAAGAAAGTTTCAATTTACATCTAAGTAGTGGTCCAAGATTGTCGATTTGTGCAATACATCGTACATTTTAGCCAAGTATAAAAATATACTTTTCATTCATATTTGAAGTAAATGTTGGTAGGTATATAATAAATAATCCATCAATAAAAATCAGATTCTGTACTAAATAATGCAATGTGTAATACATAATGTATCTTTCATTTCCTCGCACTGCTGCATCAATTCTTATCATGGCGATGCACCATTTGGTCATCAATAATAAAACTCATACCTATAAAAACTTTTCAGCACGCAAATAATTACAGAACACATTTTTGTTTGGTATCCTACTAAGTCTCGCGACATCTGTACAAATTGAACATTCAGTTCATTAATGATACGTACTTCATGATATCAATACTTTTACTGGTATTTCGTCAACATCATATGCTGTGTATGAAAAATTTGCGGTCGAATCGAGTCGCTATCGACTCCGGAACGCGCGCACACTCGTGGGCGCTAAACACTAATCACCAGTATGCCTACGTAGACAGGCACTACTTGAAAGACTAGAAGTCGCTCACTGCTTTGGTCGGCGGCGCACTAGACGACGAGTCTCTTGACGCCGCACTCGATGCAGAACTTGGCGGTGTCGACGGGGAACTTGTTGCCGCACTCGTGGCAGAAGCGCGACAGGCGCGCGCGCGGAGCGGCCGCGGCCGGCGCGTCGCGGCGCCGCGCCAGCGACGCCTCCGAGCCCGACGAGCTCAGCGAGCCGTGCGCGCGCCACGACGACGACGCGCGCGAGCTTGCGCGCTTCTCTGTTCGTGAACGACAAACATCATTAGTAGGTGAACAAACATCGCAAAGCATGCGTTGCGAATGGTTCGTCTCGCATGCCTCGGGCTGTGTGGACGTGTATGCTCACAGTGAGCATTCGCGTCATACGATCGTTGCAAAAAACGCCTCAGTGCGAACCGAGCGCTACGTGTGGACGGATATATAGGTGATATCGTCGTATAACGTATTCCCATAGTGTAATAGTTTTATCTCCCAGCGTCTTTTCTTTTTTTTAAATATTGAATGAATCACTATGTTGCAGCTACAATCGTTGCAAACATCTCGCCTTGTCGGAGCCATCTTTCTATTGACGAACATCTTCGTATGCCTCAGGTTGAGCGTGACGAACCATTCGCGACGCACGCCTCGCGATTTCTGTACGCGGCTTAACTGCTAGCGAGTTAAATAACGTATTATCGTCTAAAACGACGATTGATCAGACTGGTCGAAATCGCACGCATTCCCCAAAAACTTCAACAGAAGCTGCGTTGTGGCGCAAATATGGCCGCTACAGGTCATCGGAAAAGCAAATCTTTCGGCACTTACCACTGATATGATTGTCTTGTTCCTTATAAAGAAGGTCTGGAGGCGGTAGCGGTTCATCAAGCTCGGCCGAGCGCTCCATCGCGAGGAACTCGTCGCTGGAGATGGAGCGCGCGTCCTCCTTGTTGCTAGAGTCCGACCCTGCCGGGATTTGTTCTAGAGACGGCAACCCATTGCTCGGCTCTTTGGAAGTACATAGTGACAGTTTCGACGGAGATATTCGGTTCAAACTGAAAAGTAAAAATCCTTTCACCGTCTCAATCGACCAAGCAAACTATTTTTTTTCCTATGACGAAAGCAAAAGTTGCCCCTCCATAATGAAAACAATTACCTGACTAACCTGCTATAAGCTGAATCATTACTCGGTTTCCCATTTGGCGTGTGGTTTCCGTTGGCAATATTCTCAATTTTCTTTATTTTTCGTTCAGTCTTCATTCGAGAATCTCTTTTCGTCGTACCATTAAAGTTACCCATCTCTTTACTGGACTGTTTTTCGTTCTTCTCATTTTCGTAGAATTTGTCAAAATCTTTTAGAGACTGCTGAAGATCTTGATCTATTTGATCGGATTTATGGCGGGTCCTCCCGCTGTCCATCTTCGGTGTATGCTTCCGTTGAATGGAATCAAGGAGGGAAGTGGAACGTTTCACAGAGGATGGGAAAAGGCTCTCACTCACATTATTACTGCTAAAATTGAGAGACATGGACTTATTAACAGGGTTCATACCGTTGATAACTTTGGGAGAAGAACTAATGCTATTGAATTCTGAAGTCCTGTTGCTGTCAGCAAGCTCGGACTGTTTAACTATTCTAGTGGTGGAGCTACATGTGCGTTTGTTTTCTATTTTGTGTTTATGTATCTCTTCATCAAAAGATGTCATGAAATCTTCAAGATCGAAGTCCTCGCATAGAGAGTCGTCATCTCTAGTAGAGGTCTTTGAAGCTATACTTTGTTCCAAAGAATACATAAGTTTGTCATACTGCATGTTCAAATCGTCATTTGTTGGTGCAGTGGTTTTGCTAATGTTATTATTCAGCTCGTTTTTTGGAGTTTTATTGTTTATACTAGTAATATTGTTATTATTATTTTTTAGAGTTACAGTACTAAATGATTCAAATCTTTTTGGTAAGTTCTCGGTAGTGAGAAGAGATTCCATGCTACTAATTATATCGGGGTTATTTAATATGGTATTAACATTTATGGGCAGGTTGTCATTTTCATTGATGAGCCTTGGATCAATATAATTGCTATCAGTCATTGAAGAATTGTCGTCAGCGAGTATGGCATCGAGATTGACAAATTCCTTCTTTTCATCGTCTCTCTTTATTTTATCTAACTTGACAGGCTGCTTTATAGTTGTGCGTTGAAAACTATGATACATTGAAGTTGCAATTTTAGGGATTTTGTCTTTAGGTTTTGGTGTACTATAACTTGAAGCTGTGTAGCTAGAAAAAGATCTATTCAGATTACTATTGCGATTAAAATAATTCTTTTCTACTGTACTAATGTTTTCTTTACTGGACTTTGTAAAGGTTGTGTTCAATTTTGGACTAGGTTTTTTGTCGTTTCTATTTAATCTAAATGAGCTGCATCGACCGCCGAACGTGTTACTACTGTTTTCGTTGTTTGAGCTGCCGAAAGATTTCATTCTTTGTAGCGTAGGTGTCTTTTGGTAAGTTTTGTTAAGCGTGTCTTTTATCATTTTGCTGTTATCAGATCGAAGATACGAGGAAGAGCCTTTATCTTTAGCGGGTTGGAGGGCGGGAAGGGTTCTGCTGTGATCTTTTGTTGTAGTTTGTATTTTTTTAGGAATGTTTGTGTCTGATGACATGAGTTCTTTCATTTGCCTAGCAGCTGATACAAATGGGTCGTAAGTGTCGTCAAGCCTGTAAAGTGTAACAATAAATACAAATATTATTTTTAAATGACTATAAGTAAAGTTCTTCCAATGAGACACAAGTTTTACATGTTTTGGCATGGTAAGAAACGAATGATTTTAAAGTGCACTCATACAAACACAAAACTTGCGTGTCATTACGAGGTTCTATAACAGGAATTATAATTTAAAAAAAGATACATGGTAATTGTTAGAAATCCATACACTTATAATGAATGTATCATGTACAGTGGTGTAGGAAAAAGGATAGAATGGGAAATGGGCAAAATATGAGATTAGTTTTTACTGTTTTTTACTTTACCTTTTATTTTCTATTCGTGGTAGTTTCAATGCAGGTTCAGATGTCTCCGATTGTTCGTCGCTATTATCATTTGAATTTTGATTCACGATAAACGTTTGATATTCTTTATTAGATCTAGTTTGTTCGCCCAACATTTTAAAATTTCTCTTTGGTTTGTATATGTTTTTCATTTTTTTCTTGTTACATTCCACTTTATCTCCTGGTTTATTTGATTCTTTTATAGAAGGTAATTTAAGACGAGGCGTTTCATCCTCCACATCATTCCTTTCATCAGTCTCTACTGTTTTTTCATAAAATTGTAGTTGATAAACTGTTATGTGTTCCATGTCACAGACATTTTTATTGACGTCGACTATATTGTTGGATGATGTATCTTTATTTATTTCTTCTGGTTTCTTTAAGACTTCGCTAACTGCATTGCCAGCACCTTCGAGTAATTCTCTCAGGTGGTCTTTTAGTTCTTGAAATGTATCAGAGAACTGATGTTTAGGCGACTCATTGATAGCTACATCCGAAATTTGTTGATTTATGGCTTCAATGGAATTTGCTGTTGGTGTGTGCAAACTATTGATGTCATTGGCAATATTAGAACATTCTTTTTCAGAGAGATCATTACTTAGTAATTTATCAGTTATATTCATGAATTCTTCTAAGTCTGCTGGGTCCTCTGTAAATTTTGTGTAAGTTTCGCCGCTGCCATGTCGAGACTCGATTTCATTGATTTCCGTGATATTATCATCGTCAAAGTTGTGTTCTATTGAGTCACAAGATAGTTCTACACTTTCGCGCTCATAGTTTTCTTCAATCTGATTGTGATCTTGGTCTATTTTTTCGCTAATCGAGTCCCTGCTGTTAGAGTCTGTAATATTTTGGTTTGATATTTGAATATCTACATTTTCTTTAATGTATAAATTTAAATTATTGTCAATGATTTCCTGGTTATCGAAGTCTGTTAAAACTTCAATTTCATCAGGAATAAAATTTTCAGAAGAGCTAGGAGTAACAATGGTGCTATTACAATTTGAATTGACTAAATTTTTTGTAACGTAAGGATCTCTGTTGCATGCTCGTTCCACAGAATTTGATATAATTGGATTTTTATAAAGTAACTCTATTACTGGTTCAGCGATCGTATTATTTTTAAGTTCGTTAGATCTTTTTGTGTCCTTATTACTCTTATTTTTCTTGTTGTCTTTTTTCTTGTCCGGGTTATCGTGTATGACGCATGGAACACATGACAGGGTGTTAATGCCAATCGATTGACAGTTGAGATTTTGACTGCTACCTGCAGTTGTGTGGCAGTCTTCAAGACTATCTAGACTCATACTAACTTCTTTAAAAATCTTGATTTTCCTCTTATCCTTACTACCCTTAAGTTTTTTATTTGTAGCGTTAGTAGAATCAATTTTACTATTTTCAGTACTTATTTCTGAAGAATGCATATCTTGAATATCTTCGCTTATCAACTGATCAATATCAGATTCATTTAATACTTTCTTCGTTTTTTTACCTTTTACCGGATTCGGTATGGGTATTTGACTGTCATCATGGGGAGTGTTTGACGACTTTTTCAGATCATCGGTAGAGTTTTGGTTTTTGTCATTATATTTATGGACGATTTCCTCTAATTTCATTAGTTGTCGTTGTTTTCTTGCAGTTATTTTACTGAGTTTAGTTTGCGATACGGTTCTCTTGATATTTGGTTCTATACTATTTTGTGGGTTTTTTACGCTGTTTGGATCAGCATTATTTTGCTGTAGGTTTTTGACGTTTAAATCAGTGTCACCTTGGCTTTTCTTGACACTCGTGTCCGTATTAGCTTGTGAGCTTTTCTGGCCACTTGTGTCAGGATTGGCATGTTGGGTTTTCTTGACTTTTGTATCAGTATTTCCTATTTGTTTTTTTTTGAGTCTTGTATCAGTACTACCTTTCTGATTTTTCTGGACACTTGTGTCAGGATTGACTTGTTGGGTTTTCTTGGTACTTGAACCTGCATTAGCTAGACGGCTTTTCTTGAAATAGGGATCAATAACACTCAGTTCAACTGTTTCTATATTTGGCTCAGCTTTACTTTGACTTTTCGTGACATTTGATTCAGTTTTATTTTTTTGGCTTTTCTTAGTATCTGGTTCAATATATTTTTTTCGAGTTTTCTTGGTATTTGGTTCAGTATTATTTTGTTGACTTTTCTTGATATTAGAATCAGTATTACTTTGATTGGTAGAGGATAGGTGGGGATCTTGTTTTTTTCTATGGAAGGGGAAAGGAAGGGTAAGGTCTTATTTCGTTCTCTAGATAGTAACAAACAAGGAGACAGGAACTAAATTCGTGTGACTTATTATATTTCGAAAACAATGTAAAAAAGTGGAGATCCTTCCTTTCCCCTTATTTATTACGTCTAAGTTTTAATTAGATTTAAATGTTTGGTGGATAAGTTCAACACTCGTAATGTTGGGAGAATAAGAATAAGTTCGTACCTGGAGCTGCTTAGATCCCTGGCAAGTCGTGCTTGCCTCGCCTTGACGTGAGCATCGCCTGACGAACTGTTCTGTGAGTTGCGAGAGTTTCGTATCACTGGCATGTGAGGGGAAGACTCGTCGTGACAGTCGTTACTAGAGAACGATTCTGTAAAGCAAAAAAAGAAAACTATTTGTAGATTCCGAAGGGTACATACTTGCATTTTTTTTCTTTGACTGTAATTTATTTAAAGGATTGTAAATATTATAGATACTGAAATATTGCAACATTATATTAAAACAATTCTAGAGTTGCAACACTTACAGTTACAAAATTATAGTAAAACATTTGAAAACAAAAATAAAAGGTGTGAGAACATGAGATTAATAAATTTATGGAATTAAAATGTCAAAAAAATAAAAGGAAACGTTACAAAAATACATTAAATTGACATCGAATTGAATAAAATAAAATAAAAAATAAAAAATGTCAATGTCAATGTATAAAAAAAAAACAACCGTATTGAGAACCTCCTCCTTTTTTGGAAGTCGGTTAAAAAGGATGAGTTACCTGAAGCTCTGGTGCGTGCACCCTTGTAATCGCCATATTCACGCGGCGGTGGAGGGGGGGACACGCCGCGAGACGACTCCACAGACGCTGAGCGGCTGTTGGAAGACTTGTCGCGCGTCTGTGATGATCTGAAAGAGGAGATCTTTGTTATTGTGATTACATGTAGTAACCATTTGTGTTCTTTTTTAGATTATTAATAGGCTCGCGTTTGACCACTATCTCACCTGATGGTGAGCGATGATGTGGTCAAAGAATGAGTATGCTTGCCTAAAAGCCTAGAAATAACCAGTTCACACTTGACTGTAACCACCCCTAGGTTGTAGCTATCAGGAAACATGAGACTCCAGCAGGGAATTCCACTTCTTAGCTGTGCACACAGTGAATGGGTCCCCAAAACGTTTAGTGCGCATGGGTGGGATGTCCACCATAATACTAGTAGTAATATAATAGTAGGTACTATAGTAGTACTAGGAGTCAATTCCACAAGTCCACCGCTATTGACTAGTGCTAAGAACTAGAACACTTCCCATTTCCTTTCGACATCAGCTTTGAATAGGAATTAAAATTGTTTATTGTATCTACATTGTGATACTGTTCCCCTAAACCGTCTCGCTGATGTGGCATTTCATTAAATTCAGATTTCAATCGTTACGATGTAGAGCACTTTACACATCGTAGCTTTTTAACCAAAAATTCTAAAACAAGATCAATTTCAAAGCGACCCACAGTAGTTAATATTTCCAAGCCTCCGACAATGACAAACCGAATATGTACTATAAAAAACTCAGTATAGTAACGTCTCAGTTCACATCCGACATAATAACAAGTGTCAGTAAAAAAGTAATGGTAGGTTATTAGAACTAATGACAGTGACCGACGTCCGAGCAAGCGGGGGGCTCTTGACTAAACGTCTGCCGCGCACATCGATCAATTGTACGTGGTTAAATTACGTTGTTGTGGTCAAATAGTGGAACGGTTTTTTGTCAATATTGAAGATTTAGGTCTCAATAGCAGTCTGTCAGTTCTCAAGGCTGTGAGATTCCTGAAATTTTAGGACTATACTATAGGTATTATTAGAAGTAATGACAGTGACCGACGTCAAGCGGGGCTCTTGACTAAACGGTTCCGCGGACACCGATCAATTTTATATGGTTAAGTTATGCTGTTGTGGTCAAATAGTGGAACGGTTTTTTGTCAATATTGAAGATTTAGGTCTCAATAGCAGTCTGTCAGTCCTCAAGGCTTTGAGATTCTTGAAATTTTAGGACTATTACTAAGACTAAGTAATGACAGTGACCGACGTCAAGCAGGGCTGTTGACTAAACGGTTGCCGCGGACATCGATCAATAGTACGTGGTTAAATTACGCTGTTATAGTCAAACGGTGGAACGGTTTTTTGTCAATATTGAAGATTTTGGTCTCAATAGCAGTCTGTCAGTTCACAAGGCTGTGAGATTCTTGAAATTCAGGAAGGAGTTTTTTAGGTGAGCGGGAGGGCTAGGTGTTAAGACATTTACTGACTAAAACCACACCTGAATTCTTTATTTATCCATTGCGTTCCAGGAACACGGGTTTATCTCTCGGAAATTAACCCATGGCCCCGGGGAAAAACCATAGGATGGGTATTATTTGAATGAATGAAATAACAGTGACCAACATCAAGCGGGGCTCAAGACAAAATGGCATTCTTTGAGGTGGAAAATCATTAAATAATTTCTCCAGTTCTGTGTGGACTGTGTGGAGCGCGAGGGTGTGTCATCCTAGAGTCTTCAGATGATTTCCCACAGTAAATAACAAGATACCGACCGCATAACGGAAACCGTAGTGTTCGACTACCTTCCACGAGAGGACCGCAAACCTCGTAAGTCCCGCAAATGCCCTGGATACAAGTAGCATAAGATAAGTTGGTGTGACAACACTGGGCCTAGGTTGGTGTGACAACATTGGACGTCTTTTGGCTTTTTTTTTCGGCGGGCAAAAATCACAACCCCTGCTCTTGAGTGGAGCGGGAGATAGTGTCAGACTCTTACTGACTAGTAAAAACCCCACCCCGTTCCTTCTAGCCTTCATATCGGGGCTTGAGCTCCTTTCGGATAACCCTAGCCCCAGTATGACGTCTTTTGGCTGATGATTCTGAATAACTAGGTATGTATGCAGTGCTACTTACCGTCGTCCTCGCGCAAGCGGCGCCTTGTACTGCGTGCGCGCGTTCAGCCGCTGCTTAGCGTCGGCGATGTGCTGCGGCGGCTGCGCGGGCGCCGCGGGCAAGATCTTCGCTTTGTCTGCACACCACTCCACGTGGCGCTCAAACGCGCGCACGCCGAACGCACGGTGGCAGTGGGGACATCTTTGGAGTTCGGCCATCGGCTAGAATGAAAACATTTTTTAGAACGATTTACTAAATATAAAAAAAATATCACTGCTATTCCTGAAAACCAAAATCCACTAGAAAAGCGCCGAGGCAATGAAGCACAAAGCCTGGAGAGATGACTCAACTCTGTAGGATCTGAATGGAATTATCCGAAATGAACAACTGAGAAGTAAGGTAACGTAATTTGAAAGTTACCAACCACTTTGGATCAAACCTTCCTACAACCATTTTATATTAAAAACTGTCGAAACGAAAGCAGACCACTTATAATTGACTGGCCTGTTGGTCTAGTTGTTAGTGGCCCTGACTGTTATGCCGTAGGTCGTGGGTTCAAATCCCACCCAGGACAAATGTTTATGTGATGAACATGATCATTTGTTCTGTGTCTAGGTGTAATTTATCTATAATATGTATATTATGTTTATCAGTTGTCTAGTACCCATAACACAAGCTCTGCTTAGCTTGAGACTAGACGGGGTTGTGTGATAGTTGTGCAATATTATATTATATTATTAACTAATATGGTGGCATATCTAGCACTAAACGACTTACACATTAATCAAACGCAAAATAATAGAAGACCATAATTTTTTGCTCTTAATTTAACAGTTGAGGCAATGTTCACCAAAAAACTAAATATGCCTTTCCTGTTACGTTATGACTTAATTACAGGTATACAGGTTTCAAACAGCTACTCTTTAGTCCTGTTTTGTAAACCAAAACGACTGGCTGAATAGAAGGTACATTATGAGTTCTAAGTTAAATATTAACATGACAGAATGGCGTTGTTCCAACGTAGCGGCCATTTGCAAAGTGAAAAGACTTGAATAACTAAGGACCTTACCACATATGGGTTTATTTTCTATTCCGTTTAGACGGAACTTTCTTTAAGTGACATTTACAAATAAGCGACACCGTTCTATCTTCAGTAAATACCTCCTTTGTAACTAAAAACTCGGATTTCTCAAAGCTATCCTATTTTATCTTGAATAAAGTTACATGAACACAGAAACTGTTTCCCTCAATTATACAGCGCAAGTTGCACGCGATCGATCAAAAGAAATGCATTTACTGTTAAGACTAGTTTTATAGCACAGTTTTTATTATTTTCTAATTAACGTTAACTAGTTAAAAATAAAAAGGCCGTTTTGACATTTGAAAAACCCTAGAATGTAATTTGAAATGAAACTCAAAGAAAAAATAAAATAATAAGGAACTAGCTTTTGTCCGCGGCTTCGCTCGCGTTAAATTCCCCCATTTTAGGGAAGTGGGAGTTTAGAAAGAGACAAACATTAGCCTATGTCACTCTCCATCCCTTCAACTATCTCCACTTAAAAAATCACGCCGATTCGTTGCTCCGTTTTACCGTTAAAGACGGACAAACAGACTTATAACCCATAAGTCTGTCTATTATGGGATTATTATGGGTTAGGGGTCCAGTGTAGTAGTAGTAGCTATTTTAGTGGCAGCTACACTACACCGGACAAGCCGCTGGGTAGTCAAAATACAAATGTCAAAACGGGCCTTTTATTTTTGTCAATTTTAATACAGATTCAATGTTACCTTGGTTATAGCGTTTCTGATGGTCTGCGGCTTCGGTTTCGGCGCCGGTCTTGCCGTCGGCGGAGGACTTTTCTCTAGGAACGGACTGTTTTGAGGAAGACCGAAGTTCTTTGGCAGGTATTGCTCCAGGTCGGTGCCTATAACGTGATCAAACAAAGCATACGTATAGATGTGATTAGGCACATGTCATATGGAGAAATTATCAGGGCAGCCCGCGATATTCAAAGTTTCTTATGTTTTTTTACAATTTACACGTACACACGTACATGAAATGCACGTATGTATAAATAAGTACATGTATTTATTTACGGAATTATAATAATTAAAATAATCAATACAATCCTCTCAGCTTGTCAAACCCCGTTGAATGGCTATTTCAAAGAAAAAAAAATTGAAAAGAAAAGAAAAAGTAATTTAAAAATGTTAATTGAACTGAGAGGGTTATCTTGAAGATTTCTCACTTTTTAATAAACTAGTTCTTTATACTAGCAACTGATCCGCCAAATGCAAAAAACCTAAGTAGATTTGAATGTCGCGGACTAACCTGTCGTTTCCTCCAACCCACGGATTCAAGTCAAGTGATCGTAGCATGCGACTTAATAATTAGTAAAAACAAAGCATGCTCTTGCAATCTTGTTTTTTGGCATATCCAAAGACCTTGTAAGTCTGTTAACTCTCCAGTCTAGCAGTGAATTAAAAAAAAAAACCATTATGCAATGCTACTTTCTACAAACACGGTGCTCAAGTCACACAGATACATCTACCAGATAAAAATTTAAACACCACTCAGTATTGCCACTCCAAGAACACACGCTTACCTCTAAGTCCGACACACACAGACAAACAGTGCACATTACTCAACGAATATAATTAAAACTAACAAAATTCATTGGACACTCTTCACTAATTTGTAGAACAAACACTTGTAATGTCTCCAGATGTTCAGAGACAAGCCGTGGCAGACATCCCGTGCATTTCTAAAGAGTTCATTAGAAACATGAGCCTGGTGCTTAGTATAATGACGAAGACGGTTACTTTACGAGGGCGGAGTTGCTAAACGTATGGCCGACGTATACAAACTAATATGCTAATTCAGACCTCGTTAGAGACTCCGTAGGATGTCATATCGTCAATGCAACACAATCGACATTTACATAAATAGTTTTAAGCCGTACTTTTTAACAGGTTAGAGGACTCTTCATCTTAGTTTTAAAAAATATAAATAATTGCATATTATTACCAGGTTTTTGAACTGTCCAAATGTAAAATTTTCAGCCAAAATAATACGGAACTAAGTTGCCAACATGCGTTATGACCATTAATCTTGTCATGTTGTTGTAGAAACGAGTAATTTAGTCTGTAATGTTTGTTTTTAAGATGAAACGTGACTTTTTGAACTCACGAATTTGAAATGGCTAAAACTTTATTCAACTTATGTAAAGAAATTCTGTCTCAGTTAACGATGCAATGATGATGATGGATGAGAGAAAGATATGAACTTTGACAACAATATGACAAACTTAGGGACGTAGGTAATTCCTGATCTTGGAAATCTAACTACAGTAAGAACAGAAAACATAATGTTTGGACCAGTATGTAAAGTATCACGAGCATTTATAATGCAGTAGGACGTGTGTGGCTGTGTTAGTAAAACGTTCACATACAATGGCAAGGAGTCACAGTTAAATGAATGGCAGGGAATATGTAAACCGTTCACCCACTCACCGGAATTAGCACCGTTCGCCGCGGTCAGCCCTTATTACCCACAACAACAAAGGAAACGTCAATAAACATACTAAATATAAAATCATGCTACTGTCAAAACAATAAAATAAACTACTTACTAATATATAAAAAAAATAAACTACCTAAATCAAAGAAAAAAAAATCAAACCTTGGGGACATGCAAAATCTGCAATATTCAGATTCAAAATAAAACGCAAGACTATATGGGGCAAGAAAACAAAAGTAAAATGAGTTAGTAAACCCACAACCTTCATTATTAACGAAATTGAAGAACTACACTACTACAATAACTCCATACAAACTACATAAATGAAATCGAAGCCGTAAGGTAGACCATTAATTTTATATTTTAATCTATTTAGGTCATTATGAAATAATGAATCTTCAATGCTGATGCGTTTGTTGAATATAAATACAAGTATTCAGGTACCTATAGTGCGCGCTATTCTGTTACATAATAAATTACATTATCGTATCTTGGATTTTCAAGTTTTATCGTTGGCCTAGTTAGTATACGGCCCAATTTCTTAACAGCAAGGTCAATTTATAATATCCTGCACAGGCCGAATCTAGCCCTTAACTTTGATATTTTCGCCGATAAAAAAAATGAAACACACCTTCACGTCTTTGTCTGGAAGAGTCAAAAGTTTTTCTTTTCTTCACCGTCATCTTTTCACAAATCTTCACATGTTTTGCTAGTGACTGTGGCACGAAGGTCCGTCCGCAGATATCACATGGATGAAGAGCCAGTGGTGTAGGAGGTTCAGGAGCTACGGGGGCCACAGGGTGCGTGGGAACTGGTGGCGAGGGCGGTGGTGGCGGGCCACGGGTTGGCTGCGGAGATTTCTGGATGGGCCGGAACGTTTCATCATTGGGAACGGGGGACGCCAACCCCCGCCCATGCTCCGGCGACGGTGAACGTGAAACTATCGAAGAATTCTCTTGTTGATGTTGCCGTTTGCCTGGAAAGAAGATTATCACAGGTAAGCAGGTGTTGTTTGACCATCTTGAAAGAATCATTTATTTGGCGATTAATGAGCCAAGATTTTTAGACACGGACGTAAATAGTTTGCTTCCACATTCGATAACTTATCCGAAAATGTGTTAATTACGAAGGGATTGGTATTTGGCTACTTTGGTAATGACCACATCTCATGTAACCAATATGGTAAGACTTCGATATCACAAGCTTCGTTTCTACAAAATAGCCTTCTCATCGTTAGATTACCTGCTACATTAGGCAGAATTTCTAGGATAAATAACTTAGATCCGATGCCTAAGTTTAGATTGCAGTTAGTAATAAAAATATGCTGTTAGGTATACGGGTAGATAGGTTCAATGACTTTTAGAGCAAAGGAGGGTCAATGATCCCGGTGATGTCTAAGCATCTTACTGCACAATAGGTCTTAGTATTTATTACTTAGATGTTGAAAATACTAGCAGTAGTGACGATTAAGCCCTTATTTAATACATTGCTAGCACTTTTAAGGCTATAGAGACAGCAGTACAACCATGACATCATCTAAATCAGAAATAAACGACGTATTGTCAGCAAGCGGGTCAGCGTACCACTTACACGACAAAATGGCTGTATTTAAACCTAATATGCTTAGGAGTTCGGGACTGCTTTAAATGCAAAGCTTATTTCCGACTTTTTCCTATGCTGAAACCTACACAATAATCTGACAGGATCTTTCTAGCATCAGGCATCCTCCTGACTGGATTTGCGGTTTCATTGGCTAACCGCAACGGAGATAAATTAAGTGGAGATAAGTTGCACAGCTATCAAGTCTATGTTTCTTTACTTTAATAGCAAAGGGCACACATCAAATCACTAGTTCATAATAATCATTTTAACATCATCATAGTGATTTATCAAAGCTTTCACTTATATGACAACTTTGTTGCACTTAAAGACCTATTGATCGACCATCCCCCTATTGCGCTATCCTAACAATAATTTCACCTCACCTTTACCTTTGCTCATAAGTATCTACCACCATAATCATCACAAAGCATCTTTACTGAGGCAGGAAAATAGAAGAAACCATTTTCTTTTCATAATGACTTAGCTAACAGAGCTTTGCAGAGGCTAGGGATATTATATTAGAAAAAAATGCTCACATAATTATTCTTGGTCAGAACAGATTCTAATTATGGACGTTAAGATTTCAATCACATCCAGCACGAAACCAATCCTAGCACGCTTCACACATAACGAATCAGAAGTACAAAAAGATTTTTCACAAAACATTCCTGTGCTATGTTCGTGACACAAGCGTCGGGTACCATTTCAAGGCTACACCGAATATTCCTCGAGTATAGGCTGTATAGCCGACACACCGAGGTTCGTAGAGAGCTTACTTGAAAATTCAATACTAAAAAAATACCTTCATTCATCGCCAAACTCATGCAAGGTTGAATAACATGTAAACATGACGCAATCCAGCGACCACAACCTCTATATTGATTAGTTAAATTACTACCTAGGTCACGCAACCTCCATCTAAATAAAAATGTTCCCTAAATGTGGCCACGGCATGTAGCGTAGCAGAAGTTGGGAATAACAAAAGAGTAAATTACTTACAAAGGCAACGGTCAAAAGCAGTGTAGGCGGGTGATAATGAAGAGGGGGGACACTTGACCTCACACAACACAGATAAAGGATAGGATGAAGCGATTTCATTCGACCATTTTATCGTCCACTTATACCCTCTGCTAATACAAATATGTACATAGATATGAGGATCTAAAACAACCATTGGGTCAAGGCATAAGGAATCGCTATGTTCAAATTCACTCAGGCTGTTAATTTATTCTACTATGTATATTAAATGGTCGTTTCCTTTCGTAATCATATTTGTAAACGATTAATATTCCGGTTTCATTGATACGTCAACCAGTGTTAAAGTTTTTTAGGACATTATTTGTTACAAACCGGAGGAACCAGACCAATATCTTTGAAATAACGAATTGAATTTCATCCAACTGTCGTTTGTAATTACGTGCCTTATTATCACAAAGATAGATGGAATTATGGAATACATCACATCACTCATCATCAGATTTGACATTAAATGAATGAGCAATAAAGTTGAATCACGTGGGAAATAGGTTCCTATAGTGCAGTTTATGTTAGTGATGTGATGATTAGTAATTATGATTTTACTCGCTGTAATCACGGCCCACGGTTTATGATCATTATATACATCATAAACTACGGTTAGTCTGCAGTTAGACTGCAAGAACTCTGAAAGAGACGCCAGTAACTGAAAAGTTGTCAAGAAATTGTTTGTCTTGGATAAGAAGGACTAAGATTCTAGATTTAAATGAAAGCAGAGTGAGAGAAAGACCTGAAAAGGCCAGTAATTATTGAAATGAAAGAAAAACACGCTGACCTTAAATAACACAGGGCCAAGGGAAAGAAGATGATGACGACGATCAGCCTGCAATAATCTTTTAACTTAAAGACGTGATAGCTTTAATGCATATCTTATTGTATCATCAATTCCACTGGAGTGCTTTTGTTCTTATAAATAAAGCATGAAGATGGTGTACATTAGTAAGAATAACAAATCAGAAAAGTGCTTCTAAATATACAACTTTTAATCTGACCATATTAAAACAAACAAAAGGTGCATTTTATGTGCAATTAATCATAAATACCATCGATAAGACGGCGGGTAGTGCCGGTCGGGTGGCTGAACTCGGCAGCGCAGGCGCATCCCGTTCGAGGGCGCTCAAGTAGCACGCATGACTCGACTACTAATTGACTTTAGTCGGTCTCGGTAAAACAGTTCTCTAGTTTAAAATAGGAACATCTTGATAGTTTAGGAGGAACCGGATGACTGCGGTCCGATTCCACTATCTTTAGTTTTGGGACCATTTGAAACATAAGTAAGACCGATCAAAGAAAACAAAACCTACTTAATTTAAATATTACGAAACCCCCAGAACATGCGAAAGTAAATATTTTTGTAATTATTAAGACATAAGTAAGTACTGATAATGAGAACAAACAGTAAAGAAATATACATAGACAATAAAGAAATTAATGCCAATTAACTGCAGTCCCAAGCAATCTCGCAAAAACAATGCACATGGATATACTATCACTTGTAAAGATCCTTACTTATAATTAAACATAAACACTAGCGTTTGCTCGTGGCTTCGCTCGCATACAAAAAATATAGCCTATGTCACTCAGAAATAAAGCAGCTTTTTATCAGTGAAAAACTTTTAGCAATCGGATCAGTACTTTCAGAGAGTACAAAATAAACTTTACCTCTTTATAATATTAGTATAGATAACACAGACGAGAAGATTCTCATATCCTCAATGGCTCAATACCGAGGTTAAAGTCGCAAATAATCAAAAAAGCTACTTAAAATTCAGAGTCCGTCAAAGGTTTTCACCAATTTTAACCTTTCCGAGAAGATGTTCGCTGTTCTCAATATTAAAGAGCGTAAATCCTATATACATATGCGGAACGCAGTTCTTCGCTGACGCGTGCCATGAACACAAATTGAAACAGGTTTTATTTAACGTTGAAGCTGTTAACAAGAGGACCGCTGTCTGCCGGCGGCGCCGTACATACACGTACTACATCAAAGGATTCAGTGCAAGTAATGAGCGGTAAGCAACTGATGAACTTCGATAACGAACGCGGTAGAACAGAACTATATTAATTGCAGCTGTAAACAAAATATGTAGTCATTAGAACGATGGAAGAAACCGCATGGAAAACCAGGAACAAACAATGCCGAACAATCTAGTACACTACAGCACTATGCACACATTACCTAAAATAGACTTAACGTTATGTATAAAATGGCACGTTAATCTACCATATCTTGTACGGCAAATGTAATTATTGCAAGCGCGACGCGAGCCGGCCTGAATACCTTCCACTATCGCGGCTGGCGAGGAACCAGATCACATAAATAATTGCATATGTTTGATTTGGTATTAAGTTGCTAACAACCCCTATCACTTTTTTGTGTAACTAGCCATGTTAATGAGATCATAAATGTTTATGTGTACGACAGTTACCCATTCGCGGTATTAGGGAACCGTCTGAGAAATAAATTTTGGATTTTAGATTCACTTGTAATATTAAACACCAATTAGAGCCCCAACACGGCCTATAACTTTCCTTTATTGGAGGGTAGAACATAGGTAGCCGACGCGTCGGTGAGGGTTAGGGTGACAGGTGCTCGTCAGTGCCTGGCACAGAACTTCAAGCACGGAACCCGGATGCGTCTATGGGGGGTCATCGTCTTAGTAAAAACTTGAACGTTTTCAAGTTCACTGTAAAGCAATGCATGTAAGATATACGATTTCCATAAATAGATCCGGATTGCTGTGCGCCTTCTATAAATAGAATGTTGGATAACGACTAATTAACTTTATACGAGTATAGTGCAAGCACACGAACTTTAGGCCCAGCCACGTGAATTTGTAAAGGAATACGTCATACTATCTGGTTAGAAAATGTTATTATTCGAGATAATCCTGTTACGACGCTTAGTTATTTGATGTTCGTGAGTTTACACGTGAAGATTTTTGACAAGGTAGAATAAATTCATTAATATTCAGTTGGGCTAACAAACCGGATAACGTTCGATTCAACAGAATTAAATATTGTAGTAACGCCAATGTTTCAAGATGAATCTTTAAATACATGATAGGACACACAGATAATTATTTGTGCGTCCTGTCAAAATTACAGTGTTCAATAAAATTGATGACATTATAAACGTGACAAATTATTAGGTAATCATTTTCATTGTAGAAGAAAGCGTGTCTGTACTATGAACTTTAATTATGAACCACAAATCGCGTGAAGAATGCAATAAAGCACGAAATTACTTCCTACCTGAGCAAACGTTGCGGTCGAAGATTACTTACATGGAGGAATAGACTTTTTACCACTACGGCTGCGATCAAAATTATCGTGTCATGACGTGATCATTTACACCTACTGCTTCACACTTTGGAAAATGTTGTGGTATGTGAGGAGAATCGATGATTAATGGTTTGATATGGTAGTTAAGACCATCCAATTGTGTACACGAATATCTCAATATGAAAGCGACAAATATGCTAGTGAGTTCGCCGATTTTATAGTCATGCTATAAAGTCCAGGAGAAATCAAAGCGTCTGTAGCATTACAGTTTCGTAATGCTTGTGCTGCTGAACAAACAATCGATGAATAGTGGTCCAGTTTGATAGGTTCACATCCACGCATTGTTCATCAATTTGCAGCGTCGACTCACGAACTTGCTTGACATGGGAACGAAAGTGACCGTAGTGTTACATGTAAGAAGTATTACGAGCTCAGCTTTAGAGAATATCAGACACTTTCATACGAAAGGTAGTCGTGAGAATCAACGTACATATGTAAACAACTGGACGCTGGTACCTGCACGAGATAACGTATGAGAGTTTACTCGGTTTGTTCAAACCTCTTACGTAAATAAAGGTCAAGCAAGTTCAGTACATGACGTTTTGACGGAAATCTCTTAAAGTAGAACATTGAGTTCGTAGAGTTATCTACAATTTTTAAGTTTTTATACATCTATGCTCAATGTGATGGTGGGCAAATACCAAAATGAAATATATTGATTGGATATGTAAATTACCTTACAGATAACATTTTTACAAATTATCAGTTGATGATGAGAAGCGGTAGGTATTGTTAGTACACATCACCTAATATGAGGTAAATAATAGTAAGGTATGACCGCCAAGCTTCTGGCAGCGGCTTCGTCTACGTAAAATTAGAAAATTATCCCATTGGAACATCCTCCCGGAATAAAAAGTATTCGATGTGGTATTCTAGGACTTAGTCTACCTGTGTATCCACAGAACAGAAAATATAGGTAGAAGTGTCCCTAACGTGGCTAAGCACGGGAACCAGTGTCGCAAAACTCACACATTTGCGTATCAAATTGTACATTACACACATAAAAAACAGTAATATGATTGGCTACGAAGCTACGATTACAAACTTAACTTCTACAAATCATATTCTTATTGCTTTCATAAATTAGGTCTTATTACAACGTAAGAAAGTTGTTATTATTTGACATGACACAAACAATAAAGTAGTTTTTCGTCTAAACACCAATTTACAACAAGTTCGGCTACTCAACGCTAGATGGCGTTGTAACCAATTTATTCTATTCAGAACGCTAGTGGCTTTGAAATAGAAGCCATATTCAGCTGCACATGTAATCGGCGAATCTCGCTTGATGTTGACACGCGCGCGATATCTAAGAGCGATTCCTCTACTTTTCTTTATTCCGTGTGTGTATCAATTACTATCCAAATCCTTTCAGCCGTTTGAGTATGAAGAAGTAACCAACTGTAAGTTTTTATTAAAAAAAAGGGTGTACCAATTATTATGCAAATCCGTTCAGCCGTTTGAGTGTGAAGGAGTAACCAACTGTAAGGTTTTAATAGTTCGCCTTTATACATAAAATTCGTGTGAAGTGTGATGCCTAAGATATTATGACCGTCTGGTCGAGTAGAATAGTTTCAAATTAAGAGCAATCAGTGAAAGTAACAATTATAATTAATGACATTTCCAAAGTCATTGCATCAATAAACAAATAGAAATCTGTTCTATCTTCACGCTGAGTGGCGCCGCCGCGGTCGTTGTTGTTCCGATTCCATATCACAAGACGCTGATGAAAATTAATATCGTGAGCTCAAATATCTTGTCGGAATTGTTCCAATGCGGAGATATCGTCGCGTTTCAGTGCAAATATTATATTCCGAATAGTAATTTCTCAATCGCGTTTTATTCGACTATGTGCATGAATTCTCGGAGCCGACTCATTTGATCATCAGCGTACTTCATTAGACTATACGGTCTAATGAAGACATACTCGTAATACTTTAAGCAATTGAATTTTATAGATTTTACAATCTTTAGGCATGTCTTTAGTGTATGCTACTCCTATTATCTAAGTGTCGAGATTATTGTATTGTATTTTTGTACTGCTGTTGGTTATTAAATGTCACAGGTGTTTACTGCTCGATATGGACCTCCCCCAAATGTAACAACGACCGCCCCTGTGCATCTAATACCTAACCATCGGATTCCAGCGACCCTCATCAGGGTCATCGGTCTACCTTGTTGGAGGCCTACAACGTTAGATATGTCTTTCGGTACGTGGTTACTGCTCAAGAACTCTTCGGCTCCATCGACCATCATCACCTGTGAGCCAATGTCACCAATGACCACTGCCACTTAAGTTTGGTGATTCTTCGGGCTAGTCTATTGCGTATATCTTCGTTTCCGATTCTCTCACGAAAGTAATCTCCGAGCATAGTCCTCTCCATTTTCTTTTAAATGATTTTACCCCAACTTTAAGCATTTCTTTAAGACTACTGTGTGCTAATAAAAAATAAATAAAGCGTGAACTGAACATTGTGGGCAATAGAAGTGATGTAGATTAGCTTAGCAATAATGTTATGCACGACAGAACTTAAGTATCTTCTCAAGGAGTGAAAAAAATAATATTTAAAGAAATTAATAACAATAGTATGACGTAGTAACAACTAACATTTGACCCGCATGTCTGAATACCTATGTTAAACACAATTCATTATGACAGAGTTATTATATTTCCCACAAGGCAAAGTCACCGCAATGTCACAGTTGGCCAGTAGTTTTGTTAAAACAAAACATATAAGACAATCAACGGATTTCATCTTAATAGCTACATTGAAAACTTATCAAAATAATCAGGAAAGTGCTCTCTTTAGCGAACACTTACATGTGTGAAACATGCACGGAGACCATTCTAAAGATATGGGAGCGAGATTATATCAAACAATTTGTCGAGGAAGACGCGCTTACTGAAACTCCCACGGAAGCCAACGTAGTCCAAGCTAAAACAATGGGTAGCTGGGACGGTTTTTCACTAAATAAGTCATCAAGCAGATGTCAAAGAGTCAGAAGTGATTGATGAAGTGTGGACGAAATTAATCAATATAACAAAAGGTGGCGGCAGCGCACGAAACGGTTCTTTGATTACAATGATTACGTTGAAAAACTATTAAAAAGTAATTTTGTGTAATTAGCTGCCGTTGAATCACAAAGTAAATAACCCAAATTGAGTGCAAATGTATCAAATAGTTTAAGAAGACTTACTTTTTTTGCGACGAATCCTAAAACCGCAAAGCATGATGAATAAAACTTAAACCGCGTTAATATTCACACAAACAAGTTACACTGAGAACATTATCTTAAACACTGAACTTAAAACACACAGTAAGCAGTAGGTTTCAGTATTCACAGTCCGGGTGGCACCACGTGCTTATCAGCAAGTATTGTGTTGTGCCTAGACCAATAGTACCTACAAGTGTTCACTCACTGGTTGTGTTCAAGGTTTTTATGTTATTTTGAACGGATGAGTACATTTAACTTGTTTTTATCATCTTCGTATTTAATATTGTGGTCACAGAAGCGTGTTCTTGGAACTTGATTGAACAAAATTAAAAGACGCGTTTTTATTAATGATCAAAGATCAGTCAGACTGACGTTACTGATGAATTTATTGCGGGTACAAACTAAACTAACAGATGCGAATATTGAAGTTCTGCTATTTACAGTATTTGAGCAAGTGTGTCATCTAATAAAAGCTTTTGAACTTCCCAAGTGAACCAACTCGAAAGGGCAAAGTTGAGTCTGAGGCAAAGAGCGACCGTTACAAAATTATTGAATGCACCGCCCATCTCTCACCCTACCATTATGGGTGCAAGATATTACGAGACTTTACATAATAAAGCGGGCTCGTTTGTTGTTAAAAATCAAAGAGCAGCAGCTGTACATCGCAAACAGGGTCACACCGAATGAAATAAAAAAATGTGACAGTAGCTCCAGCTGCGTACTTGCGTCGAGAAATGTCGACTGACACTATTCCGAGTTGCTCTCTTAGCGGCAAGATAAGATCACAATTAATAGTATAATAATTCTTTTATTAATTAAAGATAATAATTCTAGTGAATCGAAAAAATATCATTATGGATTTAGAGAAAATGTACTTAATCAGAAATTCAAAGAATTAGAAAAAAACAATCGATCGACACAATCGAATGAATATTGATGTATGATATAATTACGGTTGTTGCACGCCTTTAGTGCACGAATGAATCATAATTTGGACAGAACGGAGAGTTTATCTGTCATAAAAAATTCCAATCATCGGTTCCTGAATATTTTGCTGTCAATTTGGCCAAGGGTTTCTGTAACGAAAGTTTGGTTTAATAAAAGAAAAATATTTTTCAATTTACCTTTCTTGGAGCCGAAAATCGACTTGAGTTTTGATATGGTCCTCTTCTTCATTTTGAGTGAATACTTTTTACAGTATCACACCAATTTCATCCACAAGTGTTGTAGACATCGGTTTACAACAGACAGAAATACATTCGACACTACGTCCTAAAGTTTTTCAGACGATCTCGACTTTTTGCTCCTTTTGCCGCTCTTATTTCCGTGCTACGAAAATAGTCCTAACGCAACACTTGCACCGCCGCGCAGACGCATCACTCATACGTTATATTACGTTTTAACACGAAACTCCTCACTTAATGAGTTTTTTTAGTCAAGCATAAAAGCTTACAACAAAAAATTACACTAGCACTAACTCATGTGAGACGGCAAATTTTAGCCAAAACAAACACATCCATTGCCCGTTTTTGGTTATCTCGTAACTATGCTTATCACTTACTATCAATATACCGGCCCACGTCAGGTGATAACGTGTGAAATAATAACTATAAATTACGCGCACGAGTTTACTGCTGAGGCTCTAGTGAAATACTGAAGTTTTATTATGATTGCTCTCGAACAAGATAATGCATGGCGATGGGCAAATCAAATTCAAAGAAAAACATAACAGTGTTGCACAACTAACTGACCGCTCGCTCACGAGTAGCATCGATCCAGACGCCGAACTAGATAAACCTTTCAGGCAGGGACCATCACTGTGACGCCTATTCTTGGTCGTGCTACGAACGCAACTAAACACGCAGCGGCGCACGCGCAACACACGAGAATAATAGAGAGCTTGACCGGTATACGCTACACTGACACAAAAATTGACAAACTTGAGTCCCCTTCCGCTTACAGAATCCCATTTCCGTCGGAATTCAATCAACCGGAGAAATGTATGGTACTCGTTAGCAATATTTGGATATACCGGCGACGCAGCGGTGACAACACCGGAGGCAACGTATCCGCCGACTTCTTTTTAAAAATGGAACTTAACGAATGGCACTTTCGGGAAGAGCGACGATTCAAATCTGGATAATGGGTTCGGACTACGTATAAATCACCAAGGGGTGCGAAGGGAATAAACGTATGAAAGGGATCGAGCAGGGGAAGCGAGACAAAAGTAGCAAAAAAATAAAGGAATTTAAAGCTCACATGAAAGAACATTCTATTATGACTTGTGGGAAGTTTGCAATAGATACTACTTAATTTTGATAACAAGATTACAAGAATGAAAATGTTAAATGAATCGGAATTAATTTTACAAAAGCTTCAAATAAAGCTTCTATTTTAAACAAGGCGGAGTAATTAATGACAGATATAAAGAAGGATAAGGATACTTTTCGTCTAAGGAGTCCGGTCCATAATTACTACCACTTTAGACGCCGCTTCGTTAACGGAAACATAATGCATCCTCTTTGAACCGCCAACTAAATTAGTCCTGTTGAAAATTGCTTCCTTATTTCGGTGTAGAATAACAAATTTAACCCTTCAGATACCGTCAATTAGAGACACAATAGTAAGACAATAGATGCGCGGCCACCGGGTGTCGCTTGGGGATTCATGAATTAAGACTTCTGTAGGGACTACCAGAATGTAACTAAGCAGATAGTTCTATTGCAAAATTGAATCGTTCTTTGTTACTGTCAAGAAGGATATTGACCCTGCGCAAATCACAATATCGTGAGCACATGTCATGGATTTAGCAATTAGTGGCACTGACGCACAACTGCAGAACATTCGCTAAACACGCCTTGTTTATCCAAACTCCTATTTCGCAAACATGGTTGTTTATACCGTGAAATATGCCAAGTCGTATAAGAATCACACATAGTTGTGACACAGTTAGCATTTCAGAGTTTGTTTAGGTTTACTTCATCCGACCGAGGAGGAGTGCTTCTTACGAAATGATGTTCACACTTTAAAACAATTTGCAAACCACATTCGACATGATACTCAAGTGGATAACAATGAAATTGTATTACTGCATGGGGAATGTGAAGAATCAGTTTTCTACATAGTTATTTTCTTTACGTAAGAGCAATATTGTATTTTAGGTACCTACGTTACACAAACTTTTAGGAATTTCTTTTGATGTGTTAATACTGAAGTAGCTACAGATGCTGTAAAAGCATAATTTAAAATACATCTAATTATAAACTAATAGGATGAAATTGAAAGGCTTTTTATCTAATTTAAAAGAAAATGATATTAATATTGCAAAGAGATTTAAAAAAAAAACTTTTACACGTCAATTTAAACTAGATGAGGTCGGTGTTTGGTAGCTGACTACCCTGTGAAGACACACCGAAACAAACTAAGGGGTCAATCTTTTTTAGAGTCTATACAGCAAACCTGTAGTGGTCAAATAATATCAGAACCATGCAGATTGAATTCACATAGTCCCCCAATTCACAATTATGAAATAAAATTAAAATGTAACACTTTACAGCTTTACAGAGTAAATATTGCGAATTGTAAAAGTTAATTATACCTAATTACCTAATAAACGTAATGAAACCATAAAAAGATAAATCTATACTTATAATAAATCTGTAGAGAGGTCAATTCTGTACATGAAATATATTTCCAAAATAACTATCAGGGGGTGATTAGTGATCGATACTGATGCCAAAAATGCAAACAGTAAAATTTTTGTCTGTCTGTCTGTCTGTCTGTCTGTCTGTCTGTCTGTCTGTCTGTCTGTCTGTCTGTCTGTCTGTCTGTATGTTCTTTATAGAAACAAAAACTACTCGATGGATTTTAACGAAACTTGGTACAATCATTCTTCATACTCCTGGGCAGGTTATAGTATACTTTTCATCACGCTACGATCAATAGGAGCAGAGCAGAAAAGGGAAATGTTGGGGAAACGGGAGAAATTACTCCATTTTTTAAGCTTCCGTCGCTTTTGCAGCCTTTATAGTTAAAGCTACACAGAAATCATGCATAACGGAAATGTTCTCCGATTACTGTACCAACCGCAAATAATAAGTTGGTCGTAGGTTACATCACCCGCTGTGGAATTCACTAAGGGGCGCTGCACATGGCTAAGATACTATAATATTTGGGTAAATAATATGTAGTTTCCGTTTTCTAAACATTTCGTAAATGGCGTTGGTGGCGAGTTATATCACGCTATGGGAACACTTTTAGGGAATAAAGAAATGAGCGCGTTTTCCTATAGCCCATTTATTAATTACATCGAACACGGAGACATTGGCACCATGTCTAAGGTGTGTGCACACTGTCACGCGCGTAAGTGACAGGGAGAGATCTGGAACGTCTCGAATCGTCTCGCGCATCACGTTGTTTTCCAGTCCCCGGGCTCTTAGAGTTCGACATCAGACGTTTCAGATCTTTGATTTTGACGACCCCGTTGTCGCTGGCATAAGCAACAGGATCCGCGTACGAAGTCGCTGGCAGAAGCTAGTAAATAATAAATAAGTGAAACGGTTTGCAACTTTACAAAACCATATCGTTTTAATTAAAATGAAAGATGCTCAGCCAGCTACAAGAGGAATGATAATAGGTTATTTATTATAGTATCATGCTTGGTGGACCACGGAATAGGTCAACCACGCTAGGCTTGACGAGAGAAAAGGAGGGAGAGAGTATGATAAATTTATTGCCGATTTCTGTGAGCATGATGCTCGAACAATCGCACGCAATGGTGCGCGTCGAACCGCTGTCTCACACATGGTTGCGCATCCTGACACATATCCACAATTTTGGAAGCCACGGATGGGACGGTCATACAAATCAGATAAAAGTAAAAGGTAAATTCCTAGACATGCGAAAAATTAAATATTAGAAAGCGAGAAACAAAATACTACCTACAAACATCACTCATCAATTAATAGTCTCGTTATCTCGTAACTCCTAATCGCGCATCGAATGTTTGCGTGATTTACGGGTATTAATTACCGTCCTTTCCCTATATAAATCAACCAAATCGAAAAGTTCACTCCCAGATTTGATTATAGACATAAGACCGCAGTCTGCAGCCAAGTGAAACAAACGAATTTGATATGTAACATGAGCAGACATCAGATCAAGTTTGAGGACATAACGGTAACATGTCACATTTAATTTAAATAAAATTCTTAGGAAGTATCATTTTTCTGACAACAAAATGCGATGCTACATAATAAAATTATACCTACTCTTGGAGAGAAGAAGTAAAAATATTCTGATTGGAAAAAAAAGTAAATTGTAAAAATTGGCCAAGTTTTAGTCCTGGCTCTACTTGAGATTATGACCTCACACGGTCACACAAAGGCCTTAAGAGGTTAGGAGGTTTAAGAGGGTCCTTTTCCACTCGCCTATTGTAAACATCGAAAATGGTTTAAAAGCTTGTTACTTCATTTAATGCAATCCAACGCGATGTTTGACGAAAAGGCAACGCAAAAAAAGAGAGATAACGCCTGAAAACTCTGTTAGTATTCGGTGATTCCGAGATTAACTGGAAAATTTCACAAAACTTGCTCCAGGAAATAGCTGTTTTTTTTTAACCCTTAAAAGTTTTTGGAAAAATTTGTCATCATTTAGAATCTTAATAAAATTTGCAAGATCTCTATAGTTTTACTTTTTTAATTTTTAGGCAAATTATGAAGTGTCAAAGTTCATGTTGGAATATGACAAAAACAAATCCGTCCTGCTTCAATACTATGGTCTTACTCTTTCTAACCAATAAATATTATATTTAATGGACAGAGTCCCGTGAGACCACTTGACTGAAATCCCTCGTATGGATATAGTTACTGTATTCCCTTAGCCTTGCTTAGGAGCACACGTCTCACCTAATATTACTGAAACACACCTTCCAATATAAAGAAAAGGATAATAAACAGTTATTATTTAAATCCTTAAAACGCTGTTTCTTTTTGGTGTCCCAATAATCCCAACAGGTTATGGGCCCAGAGCGCTAAATCAAAGTGCAAATAATATAAAGTGAAAATAAACGAACAATAAAATAATAAAAACGTTTTGTGTATCAAATTGTATAAAAGAGACATTAAACAATTTGATGGTGATAAATACAGCGAGTGGACATTTCGAATTCGAAAAAATATTAAGTGTATTACCTATTGAACATTGTCGACGTTGAAGTTCCGGTAGAAACAAGTACCGAGTGAGTAAAGAAAAATGCATAGCGAGTCAGCTGTCTTTTAGTAAAAAGTTGCTGAATTTGAAACTGGTTAGAAACACCACACTAACCAAATATTTTCAAGAATATAATGACATCGTCATTGAACCTATGGCAGGTGCAAAATTAGAATCCGATAAAGTGATTCGCCTTTTTCGTGACTCTACCAAACGAAACGAGTACGGAGCAGCGTTATCACCGCAATGGAGATACTGACCGAAGACAACATAATTTTAACTTTGAAAAAGAAGAAAAGTACTTCAGGCTGAAACTTACGAGACCACAAGTCACACCTTCAAACAATTCAAGAGAGAATCGACAAAAACACAAGTCAATAAAGAACAATTTAAAACCCAAGAAATTCTTATCTCAGGCAAAAAAGGGAGATTTGAAGAATTACAAATGCGCTATTGAAAACAAAGGAGCCAACAATAAAACGGTGTAGTTGATTACTTCAAAACCAAACTACTCAAATACTTCTGGATTTGCTATTATGGCGGGCCTTGATGTGATGATGAGAAATGATGGGCAAAACGAATTTACTTTTGCTTGGAATTCTGGAGCAGATCATTTGGAAATCAAGAAAAATTGCAGTAAACTTCACTGCGCGTGAGAAGCCAAGAAATGATTCGGTTGCTGTATTGGTGCGTTTAAACAATCGGCGAAGAATTATCAAGTGACCAGTAAAATGGGCGTACCAGGTATACTACAGAGTGTGTATTTGTGATGAAGATGGTAAGCCGGAAAAACAGGGTAAGTCTTTGAACAATCTATCAAGCGGTAACTGGCTAGCTGTACTTAAAAATACTTTAAATAGCGAATATTCATTAGATAAAGTAATAGTAATTATGAATTATTATGGAATCAAATAATTGCAAATCAGAATAGAATAAATGATTGAAAGTATTGTCTGATAATTATACAGTTGATAATATTAAACCTAACGGTTTTGAATTTGGTGTGAAGTTTGTAAATGACAAAAACTTGTCTGTTATTTGATAAATTGAAAACAAAAAGTTCGAAACGAGAAGTCGTTTAATCTCAAGTGCACACAGATGTTTTACGGTCCTAACAGTTTTTTTTCGTCTATTGAAGTTAAAAACTATGTTGTGATTTTGAGGATAAATCAAAAGTTATTGTTAAGTTTCGGGTTTACGTTGCAAAATGTGAAGTTCATTTTGGTCTGAGAATTGTTAACTTAGTTTGTGATAATGAAAGGGAAATTATATCCTATTAAATGGAAGAGTTGAGCTCGGGTAGGTATTGTCTGGTCATCCCTAAACAGTGCCGCATACACTGGCTGTAAATGGTACCTATGGCCGAACGTACTCGTACGATGTATGATGAACAATGCCGATGATAAAACGAGTCTAAATAAGACAAATCGTTCTGAAATTAGATTGTTCAGGGGAGCACTGAGGTTAGATAATATACCTGATGAGTTGTGGCATAATAATTAGCCAAAGCCGTATATTTTAAACTGTTTGATTCAACTGTTTACTAAGTTAGTAAAAGTCAAAAAACGAAATTTGACAAAGAGGTTGTCAAAGGGAATTTCGTGATGATGAATCAAATTTAATTCTTATATAGTGTGGGATGTGTTAAACCAAAAATGTTTGTGGGAGTCAGAGATGTGAAATGGGTTTAATCTCACCCAGTTCTTATCAAATAGGCCAGTGAAACTTGAGCCTAAATGGGTTATGAGCTATAAATAGCATAACTTGGTAACTCTGACTTGGTACACCCGTTTGAAAAGAGGTGTGGATCTGATAAAATTAATCAGTTTTTAAGCAAACAAACATGATACAATACCTGGCGTAATTGCAAATAAATCTGTTTGAGAAACAGTGGAGAGCTCGAGATTGTCATATCACAATGGAAATAAGTTATCTTTATTTTAAGACCGAGAAACATTACATAGTTAGAGACGAAGTGTCGGATGCAAAACTTATTTTCTGTTTCGTATAATGAATACGATAGCGACAGTATTTTTGATAATATGTTATTACTTATTGTGTGCTAGACCATAAAAATAAAAATAAATGTAGGTATGTTAAGCATTTAAATGAAGAATGTTTTCAGTGAAGTAATTGATTTAACTAGGTCTAAAACTAGTCCTAAAAAGAGATAAAAAAATGTTAATTTGATTAAATCAAATCGATTGTATACGAAAAGAAGTCATTTATTGAAAATAAGTGCAGTTGAATATAGGTTGTAAAGCGAGTTTAGTGGCTCGTGGTTATAATCAGATAAAAGTTAATTAAACCTTTGTATCATTTGAAAGAATAGCAAAGTTAAGCCTTTATGTATCAATGTAATTTCTGGGTTGAAATAATTATTATGTGGATATAAAAGCATAATTTTTAGGAACCTGGATGAAGAAATTTTAGTAAATGAATATAGCTAAAGGTATTCTGGTCAACAATTAATGTTTTGTACATTAATGAAATCGTTATATGGATGTATGTATTCTGTGTATTATTGGTTCCTAATGTTTCGGTGAGCTTAGACAAAAAGGTGTTTGTAATACTCATCAGTGGACCAGTGCATTTAAATTTTAATGCGGGTCTTGAACGAAAACTGGTAGTTGCCTAGTTACTAGATTGTGGAGGTCTGATAGACAGTCGGTCCATGTAAAATACTGGTATTTAGACGCAACTGGTCAGACTAGAAGCCGCCCCAAGACAGTTGGGAGATGATGATGCATGAAGTCTAGTACCTGGTTAATGGCAATAGGTATGCTCACTATTATAAGGTTTATTATTTATTATATTGGTGTACAATAAATAATATATTAAAAAAATAAGTAAATAAACTTAAACATAACTGATGAAATATCGGTCTACTATAGGTATACCTCTGTCTGACCCTTTGGGTCATAAAGGCGTGATGTTTATGTTATGAGATAAAGGACAAAGTTTTTTTTTTTTTTTAGTTTTAAGTACTTTTAATTCTAAGTCTATGTTATTGCATTTTAACAACTATGTTTTAATGTGTAACGTAGCTTTAATCGTTGACTTATAATTTATAATATGTTTTCTGTGAACCAAAAATAAATAGGTCAGAAAACAAAATTACTTTAAATCAGTAGATAAATAATAGTTCTTGAAATGTTTAACTTGAGGAATGCTTTGGGGGCAATAAATTTGCCCATACACTTCATTAAGTTCCTGTGTATTCTACAAATCATTGAGTTCGTGGGAAATTACAAGAGCCCCTTTGTCGAAATCCTATGACGTGCTTGATACTGAACTATGCAATTGAGCCTAATCTTAGATTACTGTTTACATCTCAATTCGATATGTAAACAAAAACGACTATTTGTAAGGGTTACACTTAGATACAAGACCCTTTGTCTTGAAATATTTAAAAGGAACTATAAATCTCAAGTATAATAATAATATAATAGAATAATATAATAGGTCTTTGTTGATTGTGACTGAAGCGGCAATGATGAATACAAAATGTACTGTTGGTCACTAATTCAAATTATTTAAGCAATGTATAATTTGCTGGCAAACATAGTGTCAGCAGACAAAAGCAAGATAGTACAAACTAGTAATGGAGAATACGGTCTAATGTAAAACAGTTAAAGATACTGTGATTAAAGTCTTTGGTGACAAGTATTACATATTAATTATTCTTTATAGGAGGCATTACTATAGCAAAATGCTGGTTTTATTTCTGATAATTATAATACTAATGAATGCAAAAGCATTGTGAATTATCCTACCAGCCACAAACAAACACATAGACATTAAGTATCAGGTTGAGAAATATATTACTAAAATATATTTTTCTGTTTCTACAACTTAACCAGATAGCTGGTATCCTGTGAAATTTCGAACGTGGTGTTACACTTAGATAAGAATGAAATTCGTTGTGACGTCGTAAATAGATGCAATGTGCATAAGGATGTGTTATTATATTATGTTAATATTAAGAGCTTGGTTAAAATAAGTAGACGAACAAGATTCATAGTTTCAATAATCAATGAAATTATTGATTGGTCTGATTAGGTTTTACTGGGTTTTCCCTAATCCTGCGCAACGAATGTTGGACCATGATGATATTGTATTCCCAGAAAGAAGGAAGGTGTGTATTTTTATTATTGTATAAAAATTGTTAGGTATAGTACTATGTAATCGATATTATACTGCGATTAAAGAAAAAGGGATTTATTTTGAGGGGGGCGTGTTGGAATATGACAAAAACAAATCCGTCCTGCTTCAATACTATGGTCTTACTCTTTCTAACCAATAAATATTATATTTAATGGACAGAGTCCCGTGAGACCACTTGACTGAAATCCCTCGTATGGATATAGTTACTGTATTCCCTTAGCCTTGCTTAGGAGCACACGTCTCACCTAATATTACTGAAACACACCTTCCAATATAAAGAAAAGGATAATAAACAGTTATTATTTAAATCCTTAAAACGCTGTTTCTTTTTGGTGTCCCAATAATCCCAACAGTTCATACAAAAAAGGAGATTTTCAGAGGTTTTTACTGGATTAGTTTTACACAAATTTAGAAATTGGTTTCTATAGAAACCTAAATAATATCCACAAGATACTGTTTCCAAAATATCTAATGAAAAATGTGTAATAACGTCATAATCAGTTATGAGCGGTTGTATGAAAAACAGTGAAAATGTGAGTCACCATCTTAAGAGAACCATGTGCCTAAAATGGTCTATTCAGTTAATTCACGTGCCCGAAACGAGAACAAGCTGTAATAAGAGTAGGTCTGACCAAAACCTGTTATGACCTATTATTGTCATTTGACACTCAAAACAAGGAACTGACGTAACTAAGTCACACGTTAGCCAGCTTTAAAGTCCCGTATAAAACAATAGACTTGTTTCACAATGAACACGATGCCGATCTGACTTTCCTATCGACTGTTTATATAAGACTTGTTAAAAATACGACTATCAGATTGACAAGGATCACTGCGAAAGTAGCAACGGGATTAAATATAGCAACAACCTTATTTTAGTCGACTCCATTCTTAGAAATGGCTAAGTTTATTCATGTTAGTAATGCTGTAGCTCTAATACTGCATGTGACTTGATGTTACAAGGAAAATAGACGACATGTTCTATCTTTGCATCTTGTTTCCACAACAAGTAGGCGTTAAGTGATTGTGTAACTTGTCATGCGTATAAAATGATGTCTCTATTGATATGCAGTGTTTAAGAATGAGAGGCCAGTTTACACAGTGTGTATGATTTGTAAATGTTGTACCTACGTACAACAATATAAATACATCGGCTTAATACTAGCAATTATTTACATATCTCAAGGTTTGTGGCTGCATCGGATATGTTAATACTACGTATCACGACGACGTGCCAGCGATAAAGGATAGGATAAGTGTAGATACAAATTGAATTAAGTAAACTAAGTATGTAAGTCAATATAACGACATAAGCTGTAGTTAATGTTGAAGGGCATGACAAAGTTAACATGAGTGATGTCGTAACCGCATTAATATACTCAAATGTAGTCAATGCAACAGGTGTCCAAAACCCAATGGAACGTGTGTGGGCGACGCTGTATATTTTTTTAATGTAAAATAATCAATATTTATTTCGCAAATACCGACGTATGCACTGGAAGATGAACAATATTAAAGAAGATAAGTTATAGAAACAATGAAATGTTCTCAAATAGACCCATTAACTGACAAAGACAAATAGAAACACGTTAAGTTTGTCATGTTGTCGTGAGATGACTCGCAACCATGCCGATAATGGTTGAGACGTGACTTCTATTTGCGAAGTGACAAGCTGCATTGTATCCATTGCAATAAATATTCGATTAGAGATCGAGGCATGGAGCAAGTAAGAGCTGAGTGCAGTTAACTTCAAAATGTCACACGAATGAAGATATCGACAGTAGGTACTGCCAGTCTACGAATAATGATACTTTGACGTCTGGAAGCGTAAACCCACACTCTTTTTTACTACCTAAAGAATTTGATGCTGTAAATTATTCGCTTTGGGCTATAATTATTATATATCAATATGCATATAAATTTGGTGACATAATAATGGTATTGAATGTTGAAGGCAAGTATCAGTAGTAGCTAGTGGCAACATTTTTATATTGATGGATGACAAGTCCGTGTGACGACGCTTGTGGAAGATTTATGCCCAACAGAGGACATCATTCGGCTATAAGGTGCTAATAAAACATACAATTCTACTCTACTGCTCTTAAATAATGCCAGACTGTGCCAAACAGATCCAGTTTTGTCATCAATGGCTATCTAAAACGTAATAGTAAATCAAAATCTTGATCATCTTTGTGTAGGAAGAGGCTGCTAATAATACCTACAAAAATATGTTCATATCGGGGCCAATATTCGTTTTCCAATAAATATATCCGATATGAATACAGAACGGATTAAAGACAAATTCATTAATTTTATCTGCCATACTGGATCTATGATTGCAAAAACAACAAAAAACCAAATAGCTGTGAAATGATAGCTGGTCTACTTACAGTTAAGTTTTGCCATAACATTAAGAAAATATGCAACCTTGATTTTATGAAGTACTTATAAAAATAACTTGTAATAAAGAATGCGAATAGGGCCGACTCACGGAAGGGAATGTCGGTCAAAAGAAGGGAATGCATGATTGATGATGCTAATTTCCTATTGATCGGCTTGCTTATATTTGCGTAAGTAGACCGCAGGCACTTAGCTCAATCTTATTTTAGCAAAATTTCATAAGAAGGAGTAGATATCTACGTACCTTTTTAGATAGGTAAAGTAGCGCTGAAAATCACGATCATAAAGTAATAGTAAAAGTTAATCCAGGTATAAAATTTTCCTAAGCTTTTCATTTGAGGATAGTTAAGGATAGATGAAGAGTTTTTACACTTATTGCGTTTAGAAATGTGGGAAACATTAGCAATACGTTTTATTTGTTCAGCTAATACTGAGAAAGAATTATAAAACACTATAATTAAACAATACTTGATAAGAGCTATTGCGATGTCATTGTACTGTTTATTAGCGGAATGATGCGAGAATTTTCAATTGCCAGCACTCTCATCGGAGTATGGACTCAATAGCTGTAGTTTAAATGCAAATGATTGATTCTCATCTGCACACAGATGGCGAAATTAGCTCACGAATCATAACAATAAATATCAATAGCGGAGACTTAATCTTAAGCAAACACATGTAAAACACAAGTGTTTGATGTCAACAGACAAAAATCATAAATGAACGAGTATCTTAACGTCATTTCTTTGGTTGGATAATGACATGAATGATGTATTTTTATTTATAACCATTAAAAACGAGTATGTTACGACCTTCGATGACTTAGAACGATGACCACAATACAAAAAGCCGGATCGACTCCGCCTTTGAGTGGGCGAGCGCCATGGAGCCTACGTACCTACCAAAATATTTGTTGTTCGCGCCGCGCGTGTCATGCAGCTTTTAGCTTTACATCCGATTAGGCTATTAGTGACTATATGATCTCATACAAAGAACCAGACTGTGAGATTAACCTGATTATAACACTTTCACTTAAGAATAATGAAATTCTTTCCTTTGTTGATACATTTGAACAAAACATGACTTGCTTTAATCTTAGCTTAAATACGCAACCTTACTACCATTCTTGGCCAGTTAACTAAACACTTTGATAGTGATCTACACAGTCTTTAATTTGACAGAAGTAGAAAATCGATGTTGGATGTAACAGTGTAAAGTATGAAATAAGAAAGTAAATTGAAAGTTGCTTCGACGATAACAAAGACGATAGATGATATTTCTGAGATTATGAAAAATAAACGCGTTAATTTTTTTTATTGATCGTTGAACGATGATAAACTGTATTAAGCGAAAAATTTAATGTTTAGTAATTTGTAGCACCGTTTGCTAGTATAATGAAAATTTAAAAGATCGGAATGTTCTCTGTAATTTATTTTATTGTTGGATTGTTTTCTATACAGTTCTCAGAAACAGATTTATTAATCTTCATGGTTTACGAAACTGGTAAAACGAATCGAACAGATAGTTGGAATTGAAATAATATTTATAATCAAATATTTAATAACGTTTCTAAAACCCGCATCGAAGCGAATATCGATAGCTTACTTTTGAACTAAGTAAAGTAAGTAAGTACACCAAGACAAATAATACCGGTCAAGTGCGAGTCCGACACGTGTTTAACTGGTTGCGAACTAATCACATTAATTTGGTATCAAGTATGTGTAGATTTGTGAGTGTGACATATCTACACATGTTCACGATTTTCTCAAAAAATCCTGATTCGATTTGTGATGGTATTATCGTTATTTAGATACATATTTTTCAGGGAAGGTATTATTTTAGCATATATTAAGGATCTGAGGAAGTTTGGATATAGACAGTGGAAAGCTTCAAGTCCTCAACACTAACAGCAAATGACTCGCGATAGTTGCGATTGTGTCTATGTTATATTTTAACCCGACTGTAAAAAGGGTTGTTTTTTTACCATTTCATAACGCGAGATCACGCCGATAACTCAGAAGGGGTGTGCAATGTGTACAGTTCACCCTGGCAATCTCATTTGACAAACGCAGTAATGCGTAGATGAGTAACTATGAGGATTTTGTCGTTCCTATAAGCTTATTGGAAGCTTATTGGAGAACTCGCGAGCACTGTTTAGTTTTAGCTGTGAGAAACCACAAACAAGAAGAGAAAAAAAAAACCTATAAAAATAAATGAATAACTTTAATGTTAAAAAATAAAAACTTGTAACAAATATTCTCATTTATCAATCTTCAAATCAATTTGTCAGTAGATTCGTAATAAGTGGGCTCTGAAAAATAGGCAGACACACGAGTGATCCTACAGGGATTCCGTTTTTCCATTCGGACTTCGGAACACTAAAAACAGTTTCCGATTTACACTCATTGTATAAAAAAGAAAACGAGAGAACACAAACCTCGTTAATGGTGATAAATGGAAGACAAACTAGACTGATGCACCATTTAACACAAATTATACCCATATGGTCGGTACCTCAAATGAATAATAGAGTCTCAGTGCCATTATTTCATCAACTTTGACAATTTTGTACAGACAAGTTGAAATTAAACAACTTTCATTTCATGAAAATTATATTCAAAGTAAGATTAATAGAAATAATAAGTACCTATCAGTAAGTTAGATAATCCGTGAAATTATTAGGAATTGAAATGGCGTCGAAGTGTTATAAAATATAAATTATTTCTCATGAGAATTTCGTGCGTTATGGAATGGTATAATTAGAATAAGTATTAAAAGACTGGTTTTGCAAAAGGACGAAACGGTTGTGCAAAGTTCAGAAAATAATAATAATATGGGAATTCCAATGATAATGATAGTTTCTATTGGAGAAGTAATTACCACATACCACATTTGGGCTGACTAGAAAATTAAACGTTGCTTTTCTATGATCGGGCAATATCTTATAATTTTCGAAGAATTTAGGTGCCTCATTCCTCGCAGTGAAAAGATTTTGATACTACTGCTAACTAGTACATTTTTTAGTCCTTGCGTCCTGTTCTTCAATGCTGAGGGTGGGTTGTCGTGACAATGCTTCATCACTTTTTTCTCTCTTTCGTATTGGGCTGCGCTCACGAGTCCTTTTCCCATCTATTTTACGATCACGAGGAGCTTATCAAGCTTACCATCGAATTTCCTTGCAATGTGACCGAAATATTGCAAAATCTTGCGAAGACACTTGGACAACAACCGCGACGAGATTTTGAGTTCTCGCAACACGTATGTGTTGTTCCGAAATGCTGTCGAAGGGATATGGAACATCTTTCTCCAGCACCACATCCTCAGCCCCATACGAAAAGATCGAGAAGACAAAGTCCGTATCAGTTTGGTTTTGGTTTTTACGGAGATGTCACGATCTCTTCAGATTTTGTCAAGCAGAGACGCGGCGTTCTTAGCAATGCCAATTCTCCTGCAAACTTTCTTCTTGACATGCAGCCCACGTAAATAAAGTTGTCCACTGTTTCTAGGTCCAACGCGCCATTGAGCTCCCATTTCCGAAATCTATAGACCACCAGGAATTTGGTTTTGGACCTGTCGGCGCATCACTACGATGGGCACAGGAAGGAGCGCGCGCTCCTTAGTGTCTGTAGTGATGCGCCGACAGACCTGTTTACGGAAGACCCTATCTCCTCGCTAATCCGCTGCATTTGGTTTAGGAGTGTAACCGTTTCCAACTTATTTGCTGCAAGAAGGATAGTGTCATCGGCGTAGCGTAGGTTGGTAATTTTTACGCCAACAACTGGCTATATATCTCATACTGTAGATATTATTTATAGGGGTTGAGCAGAATAGGCGATAAAATACATACATCTCTACCCTTCGGCGAAATTTAAAGAATTTATAGTAACCATTCTATATTAAACATTATTTTTACAAGTCGCACACGCGACGAACTGCCGTGGTATGCAATTATGATCGACCACTGTTAAGAACTATAGGTACCTATAGTTACCTATAGTACACACATAATATTACTTTGCCGACTAAATACATACCTTATTCGATCTTATGGCCTTTGTTGTACAATGAATAAGGTTCTAGGACGAATAATTACTCGGTTGTGAAACTAAATACACAAAGGCCACATGTTTGCACTTTGCAGACGAGGTGAGATTTTCCTAATTGGACGTGGAAACTGGAACTTTGACAATTTTAAGATAATTTAGGATAATCCCTTGTCTATCAGCTCAGTGAACCATGACAGGATAACTTGGTGACTAAGGTATCAAAAAAAGATAAGTAGCCATTATAAGAGGCATGTAACATTTGTTGCGCAGTCATGTAATTTAATATATCGGAAATTGGAACCTATTCCGCTTGACATTTGAGATGCAAAAAGTATCTAAGCATGTCTGTCTACTTATAGGTTAAGTTTCTTTGTAAAGTTGTAATTAATGTGAGACTGGAATATTACACTTTTCGAAGTAGAACAGTAACTGAACTGACCGCAAGATCAATATATAGAAGGTTGTTCGCAATACTAGTAATCTGTAATACTGATCAGAAACTAGAGCCTGCGATTTTAAGACTGATGTCAGTTTTAACAGGTTCATGAGATTCACATCTTGCCAATTAAAAAACTCGCAGACAATCGACAAAACAATGTTTGTACGGGTTTAATTAGTAATGTCTAAGCCCGATCGGTATTGTACACATGACGTAATACGGCCTATTGCGCACCATTGCATATTTACTGTCCATAGAAAACGAGTGCGATAAAACACTGACTAGCCATATTTGTGTCGTTCACCTTATACTGAAAGAGAACAATGTAGGTTTATTCCACGGCTTTTAGAACAAGTGTTATTTCTATACGATTTGGCATCATGTTAGGTGTTATGTGTTGTTATGCCATATTTTAAAATTTACGTAATTGAATTCAATTGAAACGAGGGAATCTTGTTGATTGCTGAACAAATTATTGTTACGTTGATTAAATAGATGTCGGTAAAACTGGGTTGGGGTAGGTGATGTAACTAAACATAGATGATGAACAAAGAATGGAAGCTTCCACAAAGAAGCAGAATTAAACTCCTGTTTCAGAGAGATTGACTATCGGCAGCTTCCACTTGCGCTTTAGTTAGCGACTTCTGATTTCTGGCTTGTAGATGGTAGAGTCAGACATCATCAAGCAGATAATAAAAGACTACGTAGAAGAATGCTTGTTCTTTTACCTTTTCGACATGAACTTCCAGCTCTAGCAACCTGGTAGAACCATTATAGCGCAAAGAACTTGAACGTGTGATACCTAGGTAGGTCTTGCAAATTCTATACGTTCAAACGCCGGGTATCTATTTTCTTTATTGGTTGATCGGTTGTCTTAATTGCGTCGAAGCACGTGAATGCCGCAAATCGTCATTAAACTGTGAACTTCTCGTACCTAGTTGCAAGGTGAACCAGATTTGTTGACTGAGTGCTGCAAAAACATGCCACTCGCGGTTTACGCACTTGACTTTATTGTAAATATCCTATCTACTGATTTGCCATCATCAATCATTAAACAGTATTTATGTTAAACTACTGTTTAGTTTACTAACGGAAACCACGAAAATAGAAAAAATATCTTTGCTTTACGGATTTTGCGAAAGCTGTATTTTTTAGGTAGGTACCTATCTGGGGTAAAGTTTTACTCGCCAATATTCGTAGTTCTAATTGGGAATGCAGGTATGTAATGTAAATAATTAACGGCACCAAATTCAACCAGGAGCTCAAGGCCCGTGCCTGGTAAAGCCAAACATGCATAAATAATATTTATTCCGCGATGGGCGGTGTAGTAGTAAAGTTTTAAGGTAAGTATTCTTTAAACATTTAGATTGAACCGCATTTTTTTGTAAAATGAATCAATTGTTTCATTAAAATTTATAGAAATGGACTTCGTTTTGGAATGTAAGCAGCTTCAAAAGATCATAATAACAGGATTCACAAAAAGGTCCTTCGCTAAGAACCTGTTTTTGTTTTTAAATAATTTTAAATTATGGCGCTAATGAAACACTCTTAGGGAAACTGGTAAAATCGGATTTAAATGAAATAATATTGTAAAAGACTCACCTTCGTAAATCTCCATGTCGATCCCGACCAAAAAAAATGAAAAGTTTCTAAAATAAATCGTTTCTATGACGACGCATGACAGCAAAACTCTATTTGGATTCCTATTGGGTGTCAAAATTTCAATGTCAAACACCAACTGACTGTCAAACTCAGCACGTCAGGAAATACCATAGAGAATTTTAACTTCTGCTAAAGCTTGTGGCTCACAGTGGTGAAAGCTCAGACTTTAACCCTACCGCGCCGCGGCGTGGTATACTGATCATCTCGTGGTCCCATCAAGTTATCACGCAAAATGAATCTCCATGAACGTCTCACGAGCGTGCTAAGATCCATAGGACTACTCTGCGCATGCTCGGCATAACACCGGGCGCGGTTGGCAGCGTCATGCCCTCAAACGAACTATGTTTGACATGACACATGTGCGTCATATGTGCAAATATTCGATAAAAAATATTCAACAGCAACATTGCTAAATCGTAGTGAATATAATCATGATAATAAAACCAAAATAATTATTATATTTCACAATAAATCCACTTATTGTTTCCATTTTCGCAGCAGTGCAGGTGAAACAAAACGCAAATAGTAAGAAGCGGTAACGTCACTATTTGGAAGAAAAAAAAATTGGAAACGTTGACGTGCGTATGGTCATCAGTTTTTATTCCCTAGGATTTGTGTTTTTCATTTCAAATTAAGGAATTTAATTTTATAATCAATTGATACGGTTATCTTACACCAAAATCAAAGATGGGTTTAACAATTTCAAGTGTTTTTACCAAGCTTTTCGGCAAAAAACAAATGCGTATCCTTATGGGTAAGTGACATGACAGCTCATCGGTCGAAGATTGCGTAGAATTTCTACATTTTTACGCCACCGTCATTGTTTAGTGTGGCGAAGATCAAGAAATGCTTTAATATAAACCTTACTGTTGCAGTTGGGCTGGACGCCGCTGGAAAAACTACTATACTTTATAAGCTTAAGTTGGGTGAGATTGTGACCACAATACCGACTATCGGTTTTAACGTGGAGACCGTAGAGTACAAAAACATCAGTTTCACTGTGTGGGACGTCGGCGGCCAGGACAAGATTAGACCATTGTGGCGCCACTACTACCAGAACACGCAGGGGTTAATCTTCGTCGTAGACTCAAGCGACACAAAGAGAATACAAGAAGCCGAAAATGAGCTGGCTAATATGGTAAGCACTAACTATTGTTCTTAACCTTTTTGAACTGTTAAAATATAATTCTAATGTTTGGTTTTGATAATAGTTAACAATTTAATTGCAGGCTATCAACAACCATCTATGGCTCAAAATATCCATTAATATTTGTATATATCTTTCAAACACTCACTCGATATAAACCATTACAGAACACTACCTTTTGACCATCTACACTGGCTTCTAAGATTTTATAAGTGTCTATGTACGGCTACGTGTAATAAAAGATTTTGAATCTGGGGGATTGCCAACAACTTTTGTTTATAACTTTCCTATTGATTTCAGCTCAAAGAAGATGAATTAAGGGATGCAGTCATCCTTGTGTTTGCCAATAAACAAGATATGCCCAATGCTATGACTGCAGCTGAACTTACAAATGCCCTCAATCTCAATAACTTGAGGAATCGCCGTGTAAGTAGACTTTCTGATTCCTACTGTTTACTTTTTTTACTAGCAACAGTTCCAAAAGTAAACCAATGTGCTAGTATTTCTAGTAATTATTGACTTATCTACAAAAGAGACTATTCATATTGTTTTATAATGATCTTTATAGCTACTACAAATAAATATGTCCAACTGCTGTTTTAAATTAACAATGTTTCTTTGGCAGTGGTACATCCAGGCAACATGTGCAACACAAGGCCAGGGTCTGTACGAGGGTCTAGACTGGCTTTCTAACGAACTAGCAAAGAAGTGAGATTCAATCTGACTAACGATCACTGGGAACAGACTACAAACATTCCCGTAATGACTGACAACTTTCAACTTGTGATCGTTGTTCAATCTACAAAAACCTAAAAGACTATGAAAATTTCTATGTAATTATACAAGTAATGTCTTTTTAATACTACTAGGCTGAAGGCTCTTTTCACAATGTTTTGCCGAAGCAGTTATTTATAATTTAGCTAGCCATATACATATTTAATGATATTGTGAAAATGGCCCCATATAGTTCTAAAATATAATGGTCTATATCATAATCATTCAAAGTATAGTTTGATCAGTTTCCTATAATTATTGTCTATAGAATAGATTTTTCACATCATTGTTTTGTTTGGAAATATGCAAGTATTAGTGAGAAAATGTTGACCATAATCTCATAATTTTGGATGTGTATGATGCAATAATTATAGTGTTTGTAATAACTTGCATGTAAAAGAGTTATAAAAAGTCTTTAGTTCTGTTTCAATAGATATATCTGGATGCACTAATTTGCAAATGAAGTATTAATATAGTATGCACACAAGCAGTGTTACTGACAATAATAAACCATTTTCTTTGGATCCAGTAGAGCATATAACGTAAATTATTATACTTTATATTAACTTTAGAATGTATTTATCATTAACTTTTAAAATTTTCTTTTAGTGAATAAGTTTATTTACAACTTTTGTATTTGTGAAATATGTGTGCACTGAATAATAATACAGATACTAAAATAACATTTAAATGTGATCCTTCTTGATTTATAAAAGTTAAATATATTCCAATATGTAAATAATATAAGATGAATCGGCCAAAAATATTTTAATGTCCTGTGTCATGTCATGTTGTATGCTTTAACATTATAATTTATGCTTTGCCGTTTTGTTAAAGTATATTACGATAGTGGCAAATAAAGGTTAGGTGTAAATAAAAATTGTTTTTATTTTTACATAAAAGTTCACATAAATGTGCCAAACCAAAAAATAATCTTTATGAGTAGTACTTACACATTGACCTTGTCAGAAACTTGTAAATGACTTTAAAAATATGTTTCTTTACTTTGAAACCTAGTCTTTATCAGTACATTGTTATAGATAAAAATACACATTTGTAAGGAATTGATGTTGTGCTGGTGGAGTCGCGATAATAGCTACTCATGACTCCAAATAGCTTTTCGTTTCTCGACAAAACTCTTGATGCCTTCTTGTCCATCATCAGAATTGATGTTTTTGACCATGATGTCTTCTCCTAATTTGTAAGCTTCCATCAGGCTTAGATCTATTTGTTTGTAATAGAATTCCTTGCCTAGCGCGATAACGCTTCGGCTCTTCTGTTTAATTTTCTCTATGATTTTGTTAACTTCGTCGTCTAGTTCGCTCGCTGGAACTACTTTCGTCACGAGGCCGCTTTCGTAAGCCTCTTGAGCAGTTATAGGTTCACCTGGAACAATGATTACGATTTACAAGAGATCTTTCGTCACCAGTCGTGAAATTGGCATGGTTGGTGCAATAGTTGAGCGCTTGGCTGCTGCGTGTCGTTGGTTCGATTCCCGAACGGAACAAATATTTGTATGGCCTACAGATACTTGTTCAGGGTCGGGGTATCTGGTAAGTTTTTATGTTTGTGAATGCACCACAATACAGGTGTGATTTCTAGTGTTATTATTTATTACCGAATAGCGCCTTATTTAGAATTATGTGTCATAAGAGAAATCTCTCCAATTAGGTACCTACAGAGCTCGAGAGCTAGACTAATTCGAATGTAATTTTATCATAGCCAGGGTTTTGCAACTCATCATCATTTCAGTCGACGCGACATCCACTTTTGGACATAGGCCTCCCTCAAGTGTCGCCATAACGACCAGTCCTGTACGTCTCGCATCCACGTTCTGCGACGGTCCTCGTCAATCGTAAACTGATGTTACAAAATTTCATTTTCATGACGTGGCGGTTTTAGTAAAGGTCGTTATTATTGTATCCACTCGCATTGGTCAACAATAGCGTGAAATGAAACTGATAACGCGATAACGGCTCTCCGCGGTTCAATAACTATTGTAGTGGATAGTGTAAGTAATAAACCTGTAAACAGCATATACGTCGCTCTGGATTTCGGAACACATCTTCCTACGGCTATTCCTGGCGTTGAGCAAAATATGCCAAAGTTGGCTCTGAAAAAGTTAAGCAAAATATAATTTCATAGTTATCAGTACGTAGAATTATTTACATATGTTTTCATATAAATTTATTTACCCAGGTGTAGAAAATTTACTGGTGTCTGAGCATACGATCATATCGCAAGTAGCTACTAGCTGGCACCCTGCTGCTGTTGCAAATCCATTTACCTAAACGATGTATAAACAAATATATATGTCACCGTAATATTGTATATACCGTTAGATTATAATCTATCTCGCGAGATTGTAAACTATTGAATGATTGTGAACCATAACATGCTGCTTATAATTTAACGCATTATTTTAGTTTCACTCCGTTAGATTATTAATCTATGGTATTTTACGGTGACATATAGCAACAATATAAGACAGACTGATAAGACAAACTATTATATTGAGGTCTTGAGGACTAGGTTTTGCCCGCAGCTTCGCCTGCGTATATAAAATATAGCCTGTCACTCAAGACTATCAAAAGCAGCTTTCTATCTGTGATTAAATTTTCACAATCGGAGCAGTACTTTCAGAGATTACCTCGCCTCGTACAAACAAAAAAACAAACTTTACCTCTTTATATTATTAGTGTAGATAAAGCACCAATTACCCATGCTTGTAATGTTGATGAGGATGTTGATAAAATAAGGATACTCATGAATGTATGACTGTAGATAAGACAAGTAAACCTACATCCAATCTTAAAGTGAAGATCTGACACAAAAGATACCGCTTAGTAGAGCAGACAAGCTTCAAGATTAGTAGAAGACAAGTCAATTTGAGACCACAGGCCCTACCACGAGCTCTTAACGCGATCCATTTTGTCGACCTAAACTAAAATGTTAAAGAGATAGATCTATAAAGGGTGTATAATATAATATCACACGACGCCGTCTAGTCTCAAGCTAAGCAGAGCTTGTGTTATGATTACTAGACAGCTGATAAACATCATCTTCCTGCCCTTGTCCCGTTTAATTTGGGGTCGGCGCAACACGTTTTTTTCTTCCATTCTGTTCTGTCACTCGTCACGCTATATCACTAACTCCCTTTTCATTCATATCACTTCTCACACAATCCAGCTATCTTTTATTTGGCCTCCCTCTCCATCCACACGCGTTTCATCTCTCCTCTTTACATGACCATATCAAGACAGCTGATAAACATACTTACATATTACTAAATACATATATAGATAAATTACACAGAGACACAACAAACACTCATCACACAAACATTCGTCCTGGGTGGGAATCGAACCCACGACTTCTGGAATAGTAGTTAGGGCCACTAACCATTAGACCAAAAGGCCAGTCAAAATGCTCCATCCTTTGTCGCTCGCACGCTAGAAATTTTAACACGTCGTAGCAAGGGCTCAGCTAGTTAGATAAGATTAGACGTCAAAACAAAGCAATACGATTAAACAGATGGAATACATATTAAAACTGGGTGAAGGGAGTTTTATATTATTGGTAACTAGCTGCTCCCAGCGGCTTCGCCCGCGCGATAGCAGAAAATTATCCCAAGGGAACATACTTCCGGGATAAAAGTACCTTATGTCCTATTCCAAGACATGGTCTATCCGTGTACCAAGTTTCATCAAAATCGGTTTTGCCATTTAGGCGTGAAGACGTAACAAACAAACAAACACTCCCTTTCGCTTTTATAATATTAGTAAGGATAAGGATAGTACAGGTGGTATGATATATTATTTACGAGTAGTTATGTACTTAAGTGGATATGGTAAGCTGACAAATAGAAGTATCTCGCTCTCCTTAGAACTAATGCCAAGCGTAAGCGCAACCCAGCGGAGCGCAGCGCAACTTTTACAGTTACCTAAGCAAATAATATCACAAATAAATCATCTCACTCTGTAAACTCGAGCCACTAACGGAATAACGATAGTATATTTATTTTCATCTTTATTCCAAAAGAGCAAGGTCGATATTTGTATTTCAGTAAAAAAATGCGCAATGCTCTCTTTTCCAGGTTCTGTTCCGGTCCAGTGTTAGTATTTACTTATGGATATGATGCGGGTTAATAGATAGATGCAGGACTTGTGTTACATGACTTTATTAGTATTATGAGTACATCATTAATTCTACAAATATAATTAATAAATATACCTTAGCGATAACGGGCACAGGACTATGAATTATAGACTTCATTAGTTCGCTTGCTTTATTGAATATCAGTTTGTGATGATCTACGCCCGCATCGGACTGCTATAAATTAGAAACATCCGTTAGAATTGATGTAAGTTGTACATCTTATAATCTTATTTTAAGTAGTTATCACACTGCCACGCAACAAATCTGCGTAGCGCGTGAAAATGCACCTACGCACGTACTTGCGGGAGTGCGGATCTGCATCATTGTGCGGGTTTTTGACGCAAAAAATCACGCACGGCACTATGAGACTCAGTGTGCCATACCTTGCGTGTCGCCCCGCACCCACGCGCGTGAGTGCATATTTCTCCGCATGTAGGTGCGTGATCTTCATGCACGCGCGTGGATGCATTTTCGGTGTGTTGGACTATGCGTGTTTTCTATACAAACGGAGATACTTACAAGCAACGTTAAGACACACATTCACGCACTATGCTGCGGGGTGCGTGGCAATGTGATACAAATAACAATACCACATTTCGTCTACAAGAACTGATATTATAAAATATCAGTTCTTGTAGACGAAATGTGGTATTGTTATTTGTGGTATTGTTATCAGAATGGTTGAAAAATACATTATGGCGACTTAGGATAAATTGAAATACAGGGCAAGACAATGATGATTTCTACATAGATATTATTTAGATATGTTTTCTTATTGGTTTCATTCAAATCATTCAAGATGTTACTGTCGTCGTTTGTTTGTTATTGCGTTATATAGGTAGGTATAATCACAACAGCAAAAGTATTCCAGATTTGGCAGTTTTATTGAGGTATGCGAAAGTTGATTGATTGTCTCTAGAAATGGGGGTAAGGTTCTTATTTATGAACTTACCAATTCTTTCAAATTATGGCCTGCTGAGAATACATTCCCTTTGGCACTCAAAACTATAGCTCTCAACGACTTGTCATCCTTGTTCGCATTTATCGCTTCTATAAGATACTTCATCATATCCAACGACAGTGAGTTTCTACACAAAAATGGCATATACATAGGAAAACTACTTAATCACTAATCTTATGGACTAACAATTTAATTTCTGTCATAAATACAAACTTGGTTTTTCCATGATTGAGTGTAATTTCACGTGTCCCATTACTCTCATTTGTTATAAGATACTGGCTGTGTAAAGCCCGACAAAACACAGACAAAGGTCTTACACACTTATTCTGAAATATAAAAGATGTTTAATTACACTAAAAAAAAAAACAGAGATAAACGTAATAAGTTCACAGAAATTGGTAGGTATTTAGATACCTCTTTTTTGCTGTGTACCTAGAGCGAGAGGGAGTGTCAGACTTTTACTGACTATATCCGGTGGATTATAGTCAGTAAAAAACTTTTTACAAAAAAAATATAACCGACTTCAATGATAAAAAACACTGAAAAGTATCAAATAACTTTAATTTTGGAAGTCGGCGTTTCTTTAATAGTTTACGTCTCTTCGTTATTTAACACCGACTTCCAAAATTAAAGTTATTTGATACTTTTCAGTGTTTTTTATCATTGAAGTCGTTTATATTTTTTTTGTAAAAAGTTTTTTTTTATTTTACACTTTTTAGTTACGGTACCACCACTAAAAAGTACCCCTCAGTCAAACTTAAATACCTTATAGTCAGAGCGCATCTCATAACGGTTCTAATAATCCCAAACACGGTTAGATTACATTAATTTACCTTTCGGCTTCATCATCAGATCAGTTCGATATATCCTCTCCCCCTCTTCTTTCAAACAGTCATTAAACTAGATGCTGGAGAGGGAAAGGATATATCGAACTGATCTGATGATGAAGCCGAAAGGTAAATCTTTCAATCAGTCATTAGACTAGATGCTGATAATCCCGGCTGTAGCATCAGGCCAGATTTATGTCAACATTGCAATGAACTTAAAATTTAGTCCTGTTTAAAATGAACCCAAACACGACTACGGTGCTGTAATTTCAAGGTTTGTACTTTTCCTGATGCTCCTGGCTTCAGCATCAGGTCTCTATGTACTTCGGTGTTCTTTATTAGCAGTATGTTTATCCACACATCGAGCCGTTTTCAATGAGCCTAAACTCGATATATCTGCTGTTTGTTGTCGAGGACTTAGGTACTCTGCAGACTATCCTGACTGCAGCATCAGGTCATGACTTGATGATCATGAGACCAAATGTGGCAAATGCCCTATCAAACATCAAAACAATTTACTAAAACAGTCCTTGCCTGTTCGAGTAACTTCTTACTGTTAAGGAGTTGTACCTTCCATCATCAGCCCAGCTACCTGAGATGGTGACGACCATACGCAAATACACAAGATACTTCATAAAATATGCGAAAATCAATAAGTGAGCCTATAAAATTTGAAGGTTGCCCTCGATTTCTCCAAGATCCCATCATCAGATCCTAATTTGGTGATAATGGGACCACCTCAGAGCTATCTACTTTCGAACAAAAAAAGAATTTTGAAAATCCGTCCACATTTGGGGGAGTATTCGACGAACAAACATACAAAAAAAAAAAAAAAACATACAAACAGCCGAACGTAGTACCTCCTCCTTTTTGGGAAGTCGGTAAAAAGTGAGGTGAGGTGTCACATCTGTGCTCCTCCAGTTGCCCTATGCGATACAGACCGCCGCGGTAACTCTTTCTAACAATACCGCAACCAAGGTATTACGACACTGGGATTATATCTTAAACTCTTACAATATTTCTCAGCATAGATAGGTCTCTTTGTTAGGGGGCCATTCAAGAATAGCGGTGAGGAGGTCTGTAAACAGATTACTGATTACGTCATCAATATTTTTTATAATAAAACTTTTTTGTAAATTTCTTAAAAATCGAATTAAATACCTATCTTAATTTTCGAATATATAACTACTGCACATTAATGTTTATGTTTACTGAGGAGGAGAGTAAAAGGTGTGCTTGAGGGGGAGAGACAGGGCTCGAAAAGAACTAAAATTCACCCCCCTTATTAATGAATTACATACTATGATAATTTAATCGGTGGGTAACTTTATAGGGGTTTCTCGAATATGACCTACTTATATGTGTAGACATATAAAAAGTACTCTTGGACCTTAAACAGACTTGCGTGCTTATCTTTTATGTGTGAACTGTAAATATAACGTTTCACTCCAAAACAGTTTAAAGATAAAGATAACCATTTTGTCTGTATAGCGGAAAGTAGAGTTATCAGCACAGTTCTGAGTTCAAGGCGGGCCTGGCAAGGTAAAGCAATTTTTTTCAAGTTATTGTGTGACCGGCCAACAAAGTAGGCCAAAGTTAAGCAGAACTTCAAGTATCGAAATTCGGGACACAGTTCTAAAGCCCATCCATCTTAAAAGTTTAAATACACTTATACTTTTTAAGGGCCCAAGTGTCACTACATTTTTTTTTTTTTTGTAGTATGCTTATTTTATCAGAGTAATGCCAAAATTGTTAACCTTGATCATATTTCGAAAACTGTTATTTTTAGTATTATTATCTATACACAGTCAGTTTTCTAATAGCCATTTCAATAAATATAATTGTTATCCATAAAATAGACACTCATTAAAGAAAATATTCAGATGATTTTAGTTTTATTCAGTCCAAAATCTCTATAATAATGTAAATATAAGTGTAAACTTTAAGTCCTAATTTTAACCCACCTGAAGGGGAACTAACATTTTTCTTCACTAGACTGTTTTTATAAATACAAGATCTTAGTCTTTTATTACAATCTAGTAATAACTACGGAACAATTTAGTTTTATAACCAAATAAAATGTTAAACTTTTTATCATAACAAGTTGTTATCATTTTAAGCTGTCAATTCAGGGTTAACAGAGACAAAAACTAAAATAAGTAAAAAAAACAAATATCGAATAAACTTGAAATTTGTTTTCAAATAAAATTTTATCATAAATTAATTTGAAAACATGATGTTTTCAATATATCGCATTAAGCTGTGAGCATGAGCTGTCAATATAGGATTACCAGACCAAAAAAAGAAGGGAGGTAAATAAAAAGGCAAAATAAAAACAAAAACGTTCCTAAAATATATTTAGCGTCGCGGTCGCCAAGATCTACTCGGTACGGAATCATCTGATTCAGTATCTGATTCGGAATCATTGTCGCCGATGAATTCAGCGCGCTCTTCTTCTGCAATTATCAACTCCATGACAGCGCTGAAAAAAAATAATCACGCGTTTAGTTATCAACTAGTTTCTTTTCTGATAATCAACGAAACCATTATAATGTAATCGTTTTAAAATCATAATTATTTAACAGGCGGGCCAATTGTTTTGATAAGATTATCGAGTTGATTTTAAAGTAATTTAGTTAATAAAGATGTTGCTAGGTTCGAATAAGAGTTTTTAAATGGAATTGTTTTCTTGATTGTTTCAAAACTTATTGCGAATATTTTTTGGATTAACGCATGTGATGTTATATTTGAAATGCAGCATTTGTTATGAATGAATGATATTTTTTTTTGGAATTGTAACAATCATTACATGCGACGTCAAGCCAGACTTAGCCTTCTTCTAACCTTGACCATGACCTCGCCCACGGCCGGCCTCGCTGTTAAGGCCACGGCCCACAACCAAGGTCGATGACGTCAGGACTGACCATGATATAAATATTTGCAGATATCACGTATGCACTGTAATTTAATTAATACTCACTCCAAAACTTGATTTTCAAAAGGGGACATCTTAGTTCCGTGTTTAGTTGAGTCACCGATCTTTGACGCTAGGACTTGGTCTAATAGAGATCGCATTTGCCACAGTAGATCCATAGTAGTCTTTTTGCAGCTTACTTTGACGTTTGATATAAATATGCAGTAGTTTGACGGATCTTGTGCTAAAAAAAAACTTTTTTAATATTTGCATACTAAAATAACTCTGTATTTTATCGACTTCAAGACAGGCGTGTTAGTGGCAAAAATAATTGCGCCTGTCTTACGTCTTCAACGATTCAAGCTGAGGTACCTTAGGGCAGTGTTCCGTAAAGTTTTTTATTCAAAGTACATCTAAGAAATCGGAAACTTTTGGGGATACACTCTCTCCTATTATTTTTCCTTGCCTTATCCCTTCATTTTGGGTCGGCTCTTCTCGTCTTTAGGCGTAGTTTTTACAGATATTAATTAAAGCGGCGGGTTTATTAAGTTATTAGGTGGTATAAGCTGTTTTTCTTTCTTTCTTTATATTTTAATTTTAACTCGCGCTCTTTTTTCATTTCCAACAGTACTTCCTCCTCGTTAATCGGTAGAAAAGTATCAAAAGGGAGATTATATTTCGAAACCAAGTCTATAGTTATACCTATAGATCAAAATTCTTCCGTTTGTCTATTTAATTTATAGATGCTGCGGCACACACTTTGCGGAACACTGCCTTTTACCACCCCTGCGATTTTACACTGTACACAGAAACTTTTGATGTAGTAGTCTATGGGTCGAGATATCGAAGCGAAAAAATTAACAAACGCAACACTTACATTCAGACACTACCAATTCACCGAAGAACAGGAACGGCAACGTATGTACCAGGGTGACATCAATCAGGTAGAGTTCCGTTGACCGCTGTTTGAGCCAGTACACCAACCAGTTGGGCCCAGGTCTAGCACCCCCCGCTACTAAGGGGTACTTCATTCCTCCGAGTGTTTTGATTGACAATGCACTGCTTGGGTGTATGGCTAAGTTGCCATCTTCTGGCGTCCTCGTTTTGAATGATGATTGTGCATGTGGACCGCGGTTGGGATGTTTCCATCTGAAATGGGTGTTGTTATTAAAGTAAATATCTATCAAATTATGTTTGGATTCCTTATCTACCTTTCTCTTTTTTGAGATGTGTATTTATGAATTAGTATTTGGTTTGTAAGTCTATAAAAATTACCGTGCCATGTTTTGTATCTCACAATCCTAAGGCTCAAGTCACACCGGCGCAGAGTGTCGCATCGCATTGTGTGTGACCTGTTTTTCAACTACAACGCGCTGTGATGCGCATAGGCGCGCGTTCACTCTTGTTTTGAATTAGCTCATCCAAATCATAAGCTTAGACCAGTTTAGATTTTTGAACATACGTGAAAGCGTGTTACTGCTCGCGAATAACCGCTCGAATCGACCGACGAAAGTGCGCATTGTCGCACCTTAAGGCCTAAGCGCCCGAGCAGAGCCATAAAACAGTGACTTTCTGAAACCTACTCCTCGGTAACAGCCAGGTTAATAGGTTTGAAAAAAAATTATGTTTATTATATTTAGATACATGAACAACATTATCAGCTATTGATTTTTCGTGCGATTAATGGTGGCCACACACATTTCATTATACTTGCGCAATCTAAGACTTGCTCTAATACATGTTATTTGAGTCACCACTGACTGCTCAAGTATGCTTGTTCAAACCTCATTTCTGACAAAATGAGCGTCCAGGTGTGTTGTTTTGTGCGATGGATGATACTTTGCCATTAGTTGGCTTTATTTATGCAACAAAAAAATTTGATAGGCTTTAAAGATTTAAAGATCAGCGGGGCTCTATCCGGGAGCAGCTGGCCGCAATTTAATGCACAGATACTCATACTGCCGCCTAGGCATCAGAGTTATGTCTATTTATATTCCGGCCAGATGTTCAAGGGACTATAAGCCTTATTGTGTGAGAATTGAGATGAATATGCTGTAAGCAAAAAACATGACTGTTTACGGTGCTTCGACTCTGCGCCAGTGTTAGTTAAACCTAAGAGTGGTTAGTAAAAATTACCTAAGTTATTGAATCTGCCTTTATATACTTTTCGTTTTTTTGTGCATAACCTTTTTATAAAAGCAATTATTAACTTACCTTACCGTCGCAATGTTAGGATACAGCGACGCAGCAATAATAGCTTTAAAAAGGCTAATATTATGCTCGTTCCGATTCTCCCAAGCTGATTTAATATAAGCATTATGCAAGAAACCCATGTCCTTCAGATTATTAGCCAACTGCCTCTTCATATCTGACAATAGTTCTAAGGTGTTGAATGCTAGGAAATTCTCGTGGGCAAAGTTGCGTCTCGCCTTGTAAGATCCGCATTTCTCAAATTGAATGATGGCTTCAGATATTGCGACGTGGTCGCTAGGCTCGCCCAAAGCTAAGCTGCGTTTGACTAAGTTTATCTCTCTTTCTCTGCCTGAAATAAATTTTTGGAATTAATAGCTGTCCTCCATGGTTCCACCCGCGTCTGTAGTTACTGCTCCACTTCTGTGGGTCGTTGCATGATGTTATAGTGTATACTAGCTTTTGCCCGCGACTTCACCCGCGTACAAAAAAATATAGCCTATGTCACTCAGGGATAAAGCAGGTTTATATCGGTGAAAAAAATTTAGTAATCGGACCAATACTTCCAGAGATTACCTCCTACAAACAAAAAAAACATAAAACAAACTTTACCTCTTTACTATATTAGTGTAGATGTAGATTACATATTTGTCAAGGCTCCCGGGTATTTCTTACAGCAATAGTAGTTCTAGAATATAGCGCGTTTGAATAAACAATACAACTCTTACGCTTTTTATGTTATTAATAAATAATTATAGGCTAAAATGTATTATCATGACATTGTCTTTGCGGTAAGCTGTCACAGCATGCCACTGATGCCACTTAAGATATTGCCGACAGCGGATTTTCCCAGCAGGAATTTAACCAAAGCGAGTTCCCAGTAAAAAACGTCCGACTACATTGAAATTGTAATATTATCTACAACTACTGTACCATATAGACCATATATCTCTCTATATGACCATATGTCAAACTACAGATTTAAGCTCTCATTGATGCCCATTCGCCAGAGGAGTTTGCGCGCTCTGACTACACTTTACTCTCTGCTCAACTCTCCCACTCCTTCGTATCTCATATCTATGTTCTTCCCATGCTAAAAATCTGAGTTCTTCACACATCTTTTACTGCTTTGTCCTACTCATATTTCTGATTTTGTTCATTCTTCCTTTCATATACAGTCTATACTTCTGCGGAATGCGCTTCCTCTCGACATCAGGACGGCCACCAGTCTATATGCATTTAAGCGCATATTGCGGAATTATTTTCTAAATAAATAGTGAAGTAGTCACAAAACCTCTTTCTTGTACTTTAGATATATATATATATATATATATATATATATATATATATATATATATATGTATTTATATAATTATATATTTTATACTAAATTATATATGTAATTTTATTTTGTATATATGGTTATTTTGTATTTTTCATATTTTTGAGCCCTTTTTTTCTTGCATGTTCTTCTCTTTACCACCCTAGGTAGACTGGTATAGAATGCCTAAGGCATTAAGTCCGCCTTTGTACTTTTATGTTGTACTAGCTTTTGCCCGCACGGCTTCGCTCCCGCTCTTCCCTACTCTACCCTACTCTACCCTACACTACTCTACACTACACTACTCTACACTACTCTACCATACTCTACCCTACTCTACCCTACACTACTCTACACTACACTACTCTACACTACTCTACCATACTCTACCCTACTCTACCCTACTCTACCCTACTGTACCCTACTCTACCCTACTCTACCCTACTCTACCCTACTCTACCCTACACTACTCTACACTACTCTACGCTACACTACTCTACACTACTCTACCTTACTCTACCCCACTCTACCCTACTCTACCCTACTATACCCTACTATACCCTACTGTACCCTACCAAACTTCACATAAACCATCTACTAAATGGTCCGAACAAAGCCTAAAAATTTGGTTTGGATAGGCGAGCCCGTTCTTGAGTTATAAAATAACAACGAAAAGTGGCATTGATTTTTATATATATAGATGAAGTTTTAATAAATAAATAAACTACTAAGATAATTAGCTGGGCGGGTCTTAGCCGTTCCACCACATAATGCTTACACTAATTAATTTTCCAGAACCAGCATAATTTTGAGGTCAGAGCATCAAAATTTCGCTAATAAAGCATGAGACCTGATTGTGTTAGATAAAATACAATACAAACGGGAGTCAGTGGTAGCGTGACGGTTTCCAAGACGACATAGACAAAAACGGAACTCTTAACAAAAAGTAAAAAAAAAGTCAAAATATTTTATTTCACATAGGCCTACATGGGCACTTATAAAACGTCAGAAGCTAGTGCACGGTTCCAAATTGGTCGTTTCCTATGGAGAAGAACCGGCAAGAAACTCCATAACTAACATGGGACAAGACCATGGTAGATCAAGATGATGATGGTGATATAATCGCCCAAAATACTTGATCGTAATATCATTTATTTATTTATTTATCTAAGGATCACCAACGAGAACCATAAAGAAGAAAAGAGATATCATGAAGTTTACAGAAGCTTACTTACCAATAACAAGCTGGAAGGGGTCTTTAAAGCTCCACACAGCAGCGACACTAGCTGCGCGGTTGAGGCAGCCGAACAAAGTGCCCAGCAGTAGGAGTTTACCGGCTGCCGGGTGGACGGGCAGCCGTGCCAAGTGCCAGCCAAGCGGGGTGAGTTTCTCATTGCTGTCCAAAGCACCCACTCTGTTTAAAAAATCGAATATTTTCATTTTGAGGTACAAACGTACTTAACTGAACTCTTTTATTTATTTATTTACTAGCTTTTGCCCGCGCGGCTTTGCTCCCGCTCTTCCCTACTCCACGCTACTATACCCTACTCTACCCTACTGTACCCTACTCTACACTACTCTACCCTACTCTACCCTATTCTACCGTACTCTACCCTACTCTACCTTACTCTACCCTACTCTACCCTACACTACCCTACCCTACCCTACCCTACTCTACCCTACTCTGCCCTAATCTACCCTACTCTACCCTACTCTGCCCTAATCTACCCTACTCTACCCTACTCTACAATACACTACCCTAATTTTTATTTCCATAAGAACCTCCTCCTCACAATAACAATCACAACAAAAAAAAATCAGCCAAATCGGTCAAGCCGTTTTCATGCCAAGTCGTGACAACGGAAAACGGGGGTCATTTTTATATATATAGATTACATGGTTATTTGTAAAGCACTAGCAACCTCTCAAGACTGTTCCTAACATCATAAACAACAACTTTTGTTCTATGACTTTTAAAAATGTATCATATTTTAGTTCATCACATTTTCAAACAAAAATAAAAATATTTAAATTGAACTTTCTAATTATTACGAAGTCTATGCGAAGCTAGCGATGGTACAATAGCAGAAGGAAACGGGGATACAAAAGGCGGTCTTATCGCACAGGGTCAATCTCTTACAGACAAGCTAAGGATGGACTGAATGAGAGGAGAGGAGGAGTTTTATCTTAGGATGATTTAATCATGCGAATTTCATCACGCATGCAGGACTGTCCCGCCCCGCACGCGTCTCGCGTGCGTATTAATTACGCACCTCGAAACTTTAATCACCTTTATTCAGTGTTTATTGCGACTTTGTTTTATGTTAACGCGGTCGACACGACGTTCGGCGCTCCGATTGGCCCACTCCATGCTGTTAACCAATCAGAGAGCCAAACGCGGTGAACGTTGCGGTCGCGTTAACGTAAACACGACTCACACTTAGCGCAAGCGCACTGTTCGTGCCACAAGGTTTACGATGTGTATAGGTATATGATGTATGCTTAGAAGTAAGTTTAGAAATTCAACTTACGGAAGAGAGTAACTTGGACAATACAATTTGGAGCGTGTTCTCAGTCACTTATGTATAACCAATAATATAACCTATTTCCACATACAAACAGTCATCATCATCACTTCAGCTGAAAGACGTCCACTGTTGGACGTAAGCCTCCTTCAAGAGTAGTCACAATGAACGGTCATGTGCGTCTCGCATCCATCGGATTCCTGTGGCCCAGAAAATCGGTCGACCTTGTGGAAGACCTTCCAAATACTGCCAATGCTGCGATAAAAACAGTGAAGAGCTACACTAGTATAAATAAACTATATAAGTTACCATGATTTAAATAGATATTCAAGATATTCTAAGCTTTGATTAAACAACGCACAACGCACGAAACAGGTAGGTATATACACGACCAAATGTGTTTATGCATGAATATGATAAGAGCATTGGTAGCCGAGTGGTAATGGCCGCGACTTACGAGTTGTAAGTCGCAAGATCGAACCCAGCCAAGCGCATTACTGTGTGTAATTTATTTCATCACCACTGCTCTTAAAACGGTGAAGGAAAACATCGTGAGGAAACCGACATGTCCAAGAACCAAAAATTCGAAGACATGTGACATCCACCAACACGCACTGGCCGCGAGTGGTGGATTATGGCTCATTGCCTCTCCTAGAGAGGGGTCCTAGGTCCCAGCAGTGGTAACATTAAAAGGCTGATGATGATGATGAATATGACGAAGCACACGAAATACTTGTAGCGACATCTATGACGCAACATAAGAACTACGAATAAAATACGAAATCCTGCATCGCGCAATCAAAGTTCTCCGCGCGATTTGAACATATACGACAGCCCGACATCAACTATCGGGCAGTAGCCCACCAGACCATAACATCCTGTCTGGTTGGAGGATCCTCCCTTTTCCACGGAGGTTTGCGGGGCTTTACTCTGTTTCGCCTGCCTCTAAATACTTACTGACGCAAATGCTTGACTGCCCGTTCCACCGTAGTCTCGGCAGGCGGTGACGCCATCATGCTCATAGCTTCACCGGCCTTCCCCAAACGCAGACGTTTTATACTCAGGACAGGCTCCAATAAAGTGTCTCTTTGTATCTCTGGCAAGAGGCGCTCCTCAAGTTGACTTGCTCGATATGTCGTGAAAAGATGGTAACAAATACCTGGCTGGCAGCGACCAGCCCGGCCACGCCTGCAAATAAAAAGGTACTTAAACGTATTGGCTTTAAAGTTATTTTTTCTATGCATGATTAAAGTAAAAAACTGGGCAAGTGCGAATCGGACTCGTGCACTGAGGGTTCCGTGCAAACTACAATTCTCGAATGGAGTCTCGAAGATTTTTCCGAATTGCAAGGTTTTTTTTTTGTGATGTAGCAAACAACTTTACCGTTTTCAGATTTATTCCTATACCTGTGATATAAGACCTTGTTTAGTGTAAAATTTCAGGATTCTGGGTCAACGGGAAGTATCCTATGAATTTCGATCTTTGAGAGTATCAAAATATACGTTTTTTTGTGACATGACCGTCTTTTTTTTATTCGTTAACTTAGAAGTTTGATTCTTGCACAGCTTGAAGGGACCGCAGACCTGAGTATATGATATATATAATTTCAACTCGATACCTCCACGCTTTCTCGAGATAAGGGTCTTGACAGCCAGACAGATGGACGAACAGACAACAAAGGGATCCTGTAAGGGTTTCTTTTTTCCTTTTGAGCTAGGTACGGAACCCTAGAAGGAGTAATGCTCTCATCTATATCCAGTAAAACGCTTACCGTTGTCTTAAATTCGCCTGAGAAATCCACTTAATTTGCAAAGTCGAAACATTTTCTTCTACATTCAGTCCCTGGTACTTAAGTTTACCGCCGTCGATGACGTATACAATATCATCTATAGTTATAGATGTTTCAGCAATATTTGTAGCAATTATTATCTTTCGCTTATGACCTGGAGGTCGCTGGAATATTTTGTGCTGCTCCAAAGAAGGTAATTTTGAATGAAGAGGATATATATCGTAACTGTGTTTCGGGAAGAAATTACTGCTGTTGATTTTATTTAATAGTCTCGTTATTTCACTGATTCCTGGTAAAAACACGAGGATAGCGCCGGGTTCTCCTTTGCAGATATACAGCAAAAGTTCATAAATAAGGTCGATGTTCAAATCTTCGATTCTGGCATCTTGGAGTGCTATATAGATATCTCGACTTATATTTTTCTTGATAGATTCAAGCCATGGAGCTTAAACAGAAACACATTTGGTATAATTCTATGTTTATTATGAGGCGTTTTTCTTTTTTACCGACAATAATTGATCTGTACAAAAAAGTGTGCTATAGGTGTATTTCGTCCACTCTGTCACTCAAATTAAAATATTATTACTCAATTTAAAACCCTTGAGCAGCCGGGCAAATACCCATGTGATTTTTTTTCAATTCATATTTTACTTTTCTAAGTTTATCTAGATTACTGACACCTCATGACTTGGAAAGCACGTACAGCCAGCTGACATAGGTAAGTAGATCTTTAACAGTCCTTACAGTCAGACGCCAGAAAGTCTGATCATCAGTCTACCCAAGCAGTATAATGTTCCCCAGTAACTGGGTTCTAAAGCAAGGGCTTTACAATATTAAGATCTCCCTAACCTTTTTTATTATAAGTAAAATACACACCGAGTGTATTTTATCTACTAATAAACTTAAAAGTTTGAGAAACATAAAACATTAGCGTAAATACGATATTTACATTATTTTTCGAGGGAACAAGGAATCTCTTCTTTTACTTTTTTTTTTTAAATAATATTAACTAGTGTTTGACTGCGATCCTACCTGATGCCAACTGCTGAACACAATAGGCTAGTTGCCGTAAAAATGTCATTAGTTCTCGTCTTTTAGATTATTCAAAAATACGTGTCAAATATTTTTTTATGACTAAACAAAATGTAGTTATTTTGACTCTGGAAACTACCTTAATGTCGATGGTGAGGCACACTAATTTATTAAGAGCCTATCCACTCTAGCCTTGAAGATACTTAAGAATGAGAGAGAAATTTAAAAAAATCGGTATCGTCGGTAAAAAAGAAGAATGTCATACACGTTTCAAGACCATGTTGCAAAGCTCCACTTTATTTATTTGTTTATTAAAACTTCATGCAACATAAAGGTACAAAGGCGGACTTAATGCCTTAGGCATGCTCTACCAGTCAACCAAGGGTGGTCAAATGAAATTATTCTCACCAATTTCAGCTTTATATTTTATATCCCTCTGCATCTGCATCTGTTCTTCCTTTTTCCTCACCATTTTAGTTTGATTTCTCTTGCGTTTTGGGTCTTGATCGTAGGATGGAATGTACTTGGTCATGCTCAAGATATCTTCCAAGTAAACATCCTTCACTGGGTAAGCCAGGCCTTCAATGTGCATCATTGGACAGTCTCCGAAATAAGATGTCAGTTTATCAGCATCTATGGTGGCACTCATTAGAATTAGTTTGAGATCTTTGCGCTTTTTGAGTACCTATAAAATGAACATGTTAAACTGTTTACTATACTTAGTTTCAATAAACTTACTTATAATGAAAGTAACAAAGATTGAAGCTAAATTTTTCAACCTCCGTAGGCATGGACTTGCGGACAACGAGTTAGCTTGCTGTCCGGTCCGGACCGCGCCCAAATCGTTGAAGGCGCGTATTGTTCCAGGCGTGCCTCAATAGATGTCAGTAAAACCGTAGGGGCTTAGCAGGACCAAGGTGCCATGGGTATTCCGAAAGGGAAGCCCGGGGTCCTAGAACGCAAGACACAGAAGGAATTCGGCCGTGGTACGCTCCCCGCTCCAAGGGGGAGGGGGGGGGCGGGAGATAGTGTATAAAGTAATATTAGCCATTGGATGATTTCCCACCTTAAAAAACCCCAATCAACCTTTGTTACTTTATTTGTCTACATAATTATATCTTACCTGTTTCAATGACAACATAGATATGTCAATATGGCAATCCCTTTCATGCACCTCATCAAGTATCACATGGCTGTACTTAGTCAAACCCTGGTCAACTTCTAATTCAACTAGTAAAACACCTGTCGTACAAAACTTAATACTAGCATGTTTCCTTGGCTCCACACTGTAAATTATTGTTATTAGTAATCACTATGTGTATAGATTTTTAATAATATCTGACTGACATATCAATGGACATTTCAAGCTGGAACTATTTGGTCTAGGAATATGAAATTATGCGAAAGCCTTCTTTTTATGACGTAGACAAGCACTGAGATTTTTAGAAATTCAATGGAAATTTTAAGGAGGGGTTCGATAGCTTGTTGTCTGGACAAATCTACTTTCACGTGATTTACACCATATAGATCCATAAAAGCAGAAAAATATCTTAGGTAATATGGGCTCTATGCAGCTATGCCAGTTTATGAATGAAACAGAATACAATCAAAACCTTAATAAAACATACCCTTCTAATCTGACATTATATCCTACAGATACGCCAAGCGTTTCAGATCTTTCTGAAGCCACCCTCATCGCCAAAGAAGAAGCCGCAATACGTCGCGGCTGTGTGACTAGAATACGTACATTAGCACCTTTTTTATTGACAATGGCGTCATCTAAAATTATCTGTGGTATCTGGAAATAGTTTAATACAATTTTAAATTATTAATATTACATAGACAAAATACACAACAGTATAGAATAATATCCCCACCACTAATTCCTAACAGTGGGGATTGTTGTTTTTTTTTTCAGTTATCCTCACTAGAAAAGGCCTAGTGGGGATTTTTAGAAAAAGTATCAATCCCCTGATTTATCAGTGGGAATTTCAGGTATAAACCGATATAATATGTAGGAATTTGATATAATTTGATACTTTTAGTATTTTAGTTTTTTTATAGCAATCAATATAAAATGGGGCTTTTCGAAGCTGTAAATAATTGTTTGTCAAGACTTCAAATGGATATGGTTTAATTTAGTTTTTAACACAGGTCATGATTCCTATTGATAAGCCAGAGCAGTAATAAATATTATAAATTTACCTGAGTAGATTTTCCACATCCAGTCTCACCACTTATAACAATCACTTGGTTATTATTGATTATATCTAAGAGCTCGTTTCTTTTCTTATATGTTGGTAAGCCTTCACGGAATGTTTTCATTATTAAATAATCTATTGAGTTTGTCATCCCTATATACTGTTCATATAATGTGTCATTTAATGTACCATTTAAAGAATTTGAACAGTTTCCCTTAGATACAATAGTTCCCTTAGAAAGGCACTCTTCAAGTTTTTCTTCGAAAGTACCCGTGATGATGTCTTCATATCCATACTTGTAGTCTCCAGCTCCTTTGAGGGAATCTCTTGGTTTTCTTTCAGATGTATGTGTAGATTGCTCCACTTCAGGCTCATCAAATAGTATACCATTAAAGTTTTCTAGAGTGTCTGTGTGAAAGTCTTCAAATTCCTCTCCTTGTTCCATAAACTCGTAATCATCTTGCTTACAATCAGAAGAAGTGCTTGGACCATCTGATGAATTTGATTTATAAAACTTTGCAAATTGATTTATTTCTACAGGTTTAAAATCTGATGCACTTGTATCATATTTTATTTTAGCTATCTTCATTTTGTTAGGTGGTGGTATTATTATATTACAGGCCTTAGCTATCTGCTTGATTGTTTCTATATTTTTATGTAGGCCTGATAATACTCTTGGTGGAATAGATAGAGTTACCTAAAAGAATACATTTGTTATCAATTAATTACACTTTTATAATGCGTTTTGGGCAGAATGAATAAACGAAATAATAATATTCCACAACTATCACACAACGCAATCTAGTCCCAAGCTAAGCAGAGCTTGTGTCATGGGTACTAGATAACTGATAAACATACTTAGATATTTCTAAATACATACATATTATAGATAAATTACACCTAGACACAGAACAAATGATTATGCTCATCACACAAACATTTGTCCTGGGTGGGAATCAAACCCACGACCTCAGGCATAGCAGTCAGGGTCACTAATCACTAGACCAACAGGCCAATCAAAGAAAAATAAGAAAGGATGGGACAAGGGCAGGAAGATGATGATGTAGTGCATTTTCAGATCAAACTACTTGCAATCTCTGAATCTACAGCCTACATAATGCAAGAAGCAGTGGAAAGTTTTCAAAGAAACTGTCCGTATTTTACAAGCATTGACAAATTAATTTTTCAGAAGATTATTGTATACTAGCTTTTACCCGCGGCTTCACCCGCGTTTATTAGCCTATGTCCGTCTCCAGGGTCCCAACTATCTCTGTACCAAAATTGGTTTTGCCATTTAGGCGTGAAGACGTAACAAACAAACAAACACACTATTTGTAAGGATTGACAATATTTTTGAATAATTTTCCACCTTTCAAATACCGTCAATTAGAGACACATAGATGCGCAAAAGTGGTGTTTGCTTGGGAATTCATAAACTAAACCAGATACTCTGATAATTCAATCTTTTAGTTTTAAAAATGCTAACATATATTAGGAATTATTCTTGTAGTGAAGAATGCACCCATTCACATACACAAGATACCTAGACCCAGACAAATGCTGGATCCATGTGGGAATTGAACCTGTCATACAACGCAGCAGCCAATCTACCTAACCGTGCCGTTGATAAAGAGTATTTATTTCATAATAAATAAAATATTGGGTTAAATTAAAATTTAAACAACTGCGACATTTGGTAACATACACATAGTGGAAAAAAGTCCTTACGTTTAATTTAGGAAACGAAAACACATACCACGTAATTATGAGTCTTGTTTTTGTTCTTCTGCAAATCTCTATAATAGAGACCAATTTGTTTGCCACGCAAACCACGAGGTCTTTGAATTCTAAAATTCGCACTATTCCAATTCTCTCGCCGGGACATACTGTTTCGCCAAATGTCTGCTTTTCTGTCAAAATTGTTTAATTTTCACTTAGAAACACGAAATAAACAGCAATTAGATATCGCGGTTTTTTCTTGTAAAGCAAACTCTTCCAACACTTTTATTGTGTATCATAGCTCTGAATTACAATGCACTAATTATAGAAATTAAAGAACTGGTGCCTTGGTTGTTATCTTTTCTGTTTTTGCAAAATAGGTAAATACAAAACTGAATCTGAATGGTGATTTCATTCATGATTTGACTTGACTTCAAATCGACGATTTATATGAATCTGACAATGACAAACAAATCAATAGACACTTTATTTGACAAATCACAAATTGTCATTTTTCACCACAGTAACCCAGCATTCCGAATGCGATAAAAGTGATTAAATCGCGAAACCAACTAATGCGCAACATCAGAGCTAATAGGATTACACAAAATCTGCGCTGCTCTGATTTTAACTCTTATAGTTTTTGATATGATTTCCGATACTAAAAATTTTGAATCAATATATCAGGTATCAAAAAATCGATTTATTGATAAATAAAAATGTATCGTCTAAAAATATCGAATATCGAAGTAAAACATATCGGTACATCGATGTATCGATATTTTTATTCAACAAGCTGTAAACATATTAACTGTGATGAAAAACTGGTGAATTTTTTTCTTAAATGTCTACCCAACTGGACAATAAGCACGTTCTTACGTTCTTAGTCAAGTGGAACTACCTATATAGCTGCCTGTCCAGCGGAGAGGAGCGAGGCAGCGGATTAGCCCTTCAGATACCGTCAATTAGAGACACAATAGTAAGACAATAGATTTTTTTTTTTTTTTTTTTAAAAAAAAAGACAATAGATGCGCGGCCACCGGGTGTCGCTTGGGGATTCATGAATTAGAGCAAAGGTGTATTGCGGAGTGAAGTTACGGTGTATAATCTATGGTTACGGACTGTGTCTGTCCACCAGAGTGGAGCGAGCCTGTGAAGCAAAGTAAGAAAGGAACGTAAGCGGTGTGAAAAAGTAATGCGGAGCCATTGATATACAAAAAACCCAAGATACACACTCAGCGTCTCAAAAACGTCCACAAAAAAGAGCGCAACATTCGACAAAGTGCGCTCATTCCAAACAGTCTCCCGTCGCCCGCGTCACTGCACGCTCGTAAAAAATGGCGAAGTATTCGTTAAAAAAAAAAAAAAAATATTACGTCAAAAACGTTAAAAAGGATGTTTTTGTTGTTTTTATGACTTTAATATACAGTGTACAGTGCGTTTCACTTAAGAGGTTCCTTTGCCGTAATGTTGGCAATACGGAAAAACAATGTTGCAACATTTTTAGCAATTATATTACTTGATATGAGGGAGATTATCTGATACTTCGTTACTTTAACAATTGCCTTTTTTTATTGTTACTATTTTTGTATAAAGTTTAGGACGCTGGGCTCCATTTCGACTGTCCTGCAATTCTTTCAAATATCGAAAACGCGACGCCACAATATCGTACCTCACTATTAACGACTTCCTTTTAGACCTGCTTTTTTTTTAAATAATATCCCATTTCCCTGATAATTCTCCAAAAAATGTTGCAACTACTGTGAAATCGATTTTGTTTCGCATTTCAGGGAAAAATTTTGATAGAGTAGGCAACTTTTCCTTTCTTTTTTGTGTAGACAGACAGGGGAGCCTACATTACGCCGAAGTAACTTCTTAAGTGAAACGCACTGTAATATTTGAGTTTGATTTAATTTGTCCCAAAATTTCACTCATCGGTCCAATTATAACACGGCAAATTTCAATGGCCGCATTGTCAGTGTACGAACCACATTTATCAGCCTACTATTATTTTATTCGCATAATACAAATCACCTACCGGGGTCGGGGTTATCCGAAAGGAAACTAGAGCCCCGGTATGAAGGCTAGAAGGAACGGCGCGGGGTTTTTAGTCAGTAAGAGTCTGACACTATCTCCCGCTCCACCCAAGAGCGGGTTTTGTCACAGATGATTTTCCCCGTCAACAAAAAAAAAACCCTGTTCTTAGTTCGAGTCGATTTTTTTTTAAATTTATAATTTGAACTTATTTCTAATAAAGTTTTAAATAATTATATATATATGTATATATATATATATACATATATACTATATCTAATGCATAAAATTCTCATGACACAGAGTTTGTTGACAAACTCCTCCTAAGCAGCTTGACCGATTCTCATGAAATTTTGTGTGTATATTCAGCAGATGTGAGAAAAGGACGTAAACTATTTTTACCCTCCTACCCCTACCCCCCATTTTTTTCAGAAACGGCTCGACCGATTTTTACGAAATTTTGTGTGTATATTCAGTAGGTCCGAAAATAAGAAGTAGACTATTTTTAGGTTACTTGTTGGACTTGTTTAACATAAATGAGCATGGCAGTTGAGAGTTTGTAATACTTACTCAAATCTCTCACTGATGGAGGCGCATGTGTCATTCAATTCTCTTCAAAATGGTTAAGGCGAGTGGTACTGATATACGAGTCATGTACGTGAATGGGTGCTGTCAGTTGAGACTAGTCATCTCCTTGCTGCCAATGGCTTATTTATATTTTTTTACTTTATTTACTAACACTTAAGTTTAAGATGTTGTTACTAACACAATATAAGTTTTACTCGAATTAAAGATTTATTATTATTATATTTAACATCTACATTACCATGTTTCTGACCAACAAACTACTTTGACTTTGTACAACTTTTTACTTAAAAAAAAAGAATTTTGCAAAACGGATCATAAATGACGGAGTTCTCAGGTAACAAACACAAAAAAATACAACTAAATATGAACCTTCTTATTTTTATGAAGTCGGTTCAAAATATACAATTATTTTGAACCGACTTCATAAAAATAAGAAGGTTTTTTAAGTTTTTATTAAGAGGAATCCCTAGTAGATTATACCCTGACAATTTTGCTACCTAAATACCTTCAACTAAATATCTACTCAGTTTCACCTTTGAACCAAATATTTAAATAAATAATGTTACCAATAAATATTTGTTACACTGATTTATACACATATCCTACCCAAAACATATTTACGCTCAGATAAATGTGTTTAGAACACAATCTAACAATCTAATTAAATCTAATTCAATATCGTTTAAAAATAAAAACTATAAGTATTCGTCTCCACTCCATGATTTGTTCTGCTGGCTAGCTTTGGTCGTAAAATTTTATTGCTTTTTGTATACTGCTTTCTAATAAAAACAACTTTAAGAAATTCTAGTAAGGTTGAATTTGCAAGAATATTTTTTATGTTATGATGATAACTACTTATGTCGAATTGTTGAGTGTTTGGTGACAGTTTCGAGTCTTACTTTTGTTCGAGACTGTGTTTCTTGGGTTTTTATAATTCAATGTGCGGAGCGGAGTTGTAGACTGTTTTAGTTAGCTATAGTTTTATTTAATATAGCGCTCGCACTCGTTTCTTCTCTCCACTTCCTTGCTCTGCTTCTCCGGTCTACTAGTTGGTACTCCCTATTCATTGAAGAGGAGCGGAAATTTTGTGCATTTTGCTCCGTTTCTGCGCTCGGAACCTCGCTTCACTCCGGTGGGCAGGGAGCCTAAGAATTTAATTGTCTTCCTCAGTGAATTTTACTGAGAGGATGATTCTAACTGCAAAAAAAAAATAAGATTGTGTTTTGCATTCGCTTTGATAATAGAAAACTAAACAAATGACAGTATAAAAATGAAATATGACACTGCTGGCTAAATATACAATAAACCAGAACAAATTGTACGAAACCAAAGATTTTATATATCCTAGTAGGATATATAAAATCTTTGTACGAAACCCAAAGAAAAAGAAATCACAGACTGTCACTGTCATAATACTCATAGTCTCATAATGTCATTCATTTTCATTTAGCAATAATACTAGTAGCAGTATGTTGTGTTGTGTAATTTAATATTTATGACTTAAAACATATTCAAAAGTTCCAAAAGTTTGGAAAACAATGCTTCTTAGAAATGTAAGCTTTTCATAACTGAAAATTACGGTTTCAAGCAATATTTTGTTGACTTAGGTTATTTTTAATAAAAGTTTTTAGGATGATATTTTGAACAAAAAGTTTTAAACAATACTGATGTTGTTTCAGGATTATTGGTCGTTATTATGCAGAGGTCGGAAGAAAAAAATTGTGGCACTGGTTGTAATATTGATATTTTTACTGAATGGATTGTTTTATGTTAGTTTAGAATTATACAATACTGTAAAGAGGAAAGAGAAAGAACCTTGGTATAGTAGGTGAGTAACAGAATATTACGAAACAATATAAAGCTATCGAAAGTTTCTTCACTCATCTAGGTTTTGTTATGTTGTTAGAATGTTTCATTATGTAGTTGGTATGTTATTTTATTTCAGTTTACATTTTGATAAAAACTCTTATGTGGATGAAACTGGAATGAGAGTTATAGTTGGACATTATGTTGGTGGAACAAATGGTGGAAATCTATCTGAAGGTAAACTAATTAGTACTATGAAAAAGATGTAAACTTTAAACCAAGCTAAATGTTTTTTGTTTTCAAAATCTTAACACACAATCCATATTTTGTTAGTAAAGTTGGTATTTAAAATGATGTTACTTACAAATTAATAATTTTATTTATTACAAAGTATTATATATCTATCTTTGGCAAAAAGTATAGAAATATGCAAATTGTTCATAACTAAAATACTAACATAGTGATAACTGACGTTGAATGCCCATAACCTTGAATAATTATGAGATACCTATCACTTTGCACACATTGTATATTTAACAGGAAATAATTTGATTGTTACTCTAATATTTAACACTGTTTTTAGGTGAATTTATTTTTAAAATTGAGCTGGATAGCATATCATTTTTGAGGTTCTTGCACTTACAATAGTTTATCACAAATAAACTCATTATCATATCAAGTTTGTCATATAAGGACCCACAATCATATTTCATATATTTATTTCATTATCATCTACGTATACTCTTGAAAGACCATTTAAATGGAAGAGTGAAAGGCTGGGGAAGACTTTATGGAGTATTGAGAAATTAGAGTAATATAGGTTGGTTTTAGTTAGGAAAAGTCCGAAAGGGAGTTATTTCTGACTGGGGGAAGTTATATGAAGATATCTCACCCAAAAATATTTTAAACTAGATATCCCAAGAATGTTACAAAACAAGTTGATAAACATGGTCTTATTAGATTCATGTAAGACTTTTATTTCAAAATAGCTTTTGCTTGCGGCTTCAGCCGTATACATAAAAAAATATAGCCTATATGATTCAGGAATAAAGTAGCTTTCTGTAAGTGAAAAAACTTTCGCAATCGGACCAATACTTTCAGAGATTACCTCCTACAAATAAAATACTATTACTAATTAACTATTAGTGTAGATTACTTTTTTTCACCCTGCATTTTTTTGGGATCAAAGTAGTCAAGCACTAGCTTAATTTAATTTTTTTTTAAATATAGTGATTATTTCTTTACATGGCAAATACAATAAACACATACAAGCTTAGCCGTGTTTGTTTAATTTAATTTTGTTTTGATTTGCAAACTACACCATTTTCAAAATTTAATTAAGGCTGCAGAAGTTGTCGTGGCAATACTGTTCATTAATCTGATAAGGTGTATGGTTAGTACAATCTTACTAATATTGATTAATTTCTCCTTTGTTAATAGGTTTTAAGTACTAAACATTATTACTATTCATCAAAGTTTTTTGTTTCATATATTGAACACTAATTAGATACTTAAATATTAGTTTGAAACTTGGTAACTAAACTAACTCAAAAATCCTCAACTCTTGTAATAACTATAATAATATACATACTTATATGTATACTATATTGTGAAAAAAAAAAACTGGTAAAAATGCCTTTCATTTTGTTGGATATCAGAGCAAGAGTAACTGTAACTTGTCCCATAATTGTGGCCATTTTATTGCCTGGATTGAGAAATCATTGATATAATCTTTCCATTGTAGGTGTAACCAGAAAATAGCACAAACCGTACGATTGTAATAATAAATCTTTCACCACATTCAAATTCATTCGTTTCCAACATAACAATGTCTTATTTAGAAAAAATTGTTTACAATTTCTCACAATATTTTACAATCCTACAGCAATTGCAATTTTCCAGTGACATTATTATGCATGCATGAAAGAGGTACCTATTCAAAAAACACAGTTACAGTACAGTACAGTATAAGTTGTACAGATTTTTCTTCTTAATTTTTAGATGTAATAAACAGTAACAACTACGCGCCAGTAGCTGGAGCTGGGGAGTTTGGTCGTCCAGTGCAGCTGTCCCAAAGAGAGCTCATTACTGCCCGGGAGCTGTACTCGTTACACTCATACAACATATTTGTCAGTGACAAGATAGCTATCAACAGGAGTCTCCCAGACATGCGCAGTGATAGGTGAATATTGTACACTTATTATTGTTATTGTAGTTTCGTGTGGTGTCTAGACGAAAAGAAAAACACCATCCCATCCCTTCCCGTGGGTGTCGTAAGAGACGACTAAGGGACACCAGAGAATGGGCAGCAGCATTCTCTCTGCATTGTAACCACCACACTGCGATCGCCAACCCGCCTGCCAAGCGTGGCGATTATCGCAAAACCCCCCCTCATGATAAGCACAACCAACAAATGACCCCTAGTGTCCGGCAGCCCGTCCACCCTTAACTCCGATAGCGGTCAAGGTTACGGCGAGGCAAGGGGTGTGAAGGAAGGCCTCACACAAGGTGGACCTACGATCTGATGAGAGTCGCGGAATGCGGTGGATGCGAGACGCACAGTCTGGGTCAAGATCGGTTGTTGTGGCGACACTTGGGGGAGGTCTTTGTCCAACAGTGGACGTCTTTCGACTGAAGTTGTGATGATGATGATAATTGTTATTATTTGAAGTCAGGGGTCCCAAACTATTGGCGAATGAAGCTAGGGCCGAAGCTAGATCACATATTCCCAGCAAGACATTTCAAATGGAATGAGGCACTATAATCAACTATTATTTATAAATAAGCTGAATGCAAACAAAAGTGCATTGTCCTGATTGTACTTAGGGGATGTTTAATTAGTATGTTTCATTATGTTCTTTTTTTATTTTTAATATGCTTTTAGTGATCGTAAGTATTCTATTACTTTAACTGTTTCTACCCGTGAGAACCTGTAATTGGCTCAATGTCTCTGTTGTTGGTTCTGCCTTGAATAAATAAATAACTAGCTTCTGCCGGCAGCTCCGCCCGCGTGAATGTAGGCTTCTCCACACAAACTTCAGATTCCGTTCTGCCCCCTAAGAGAGATAATTTAAAAAAAATCTTATGTCATAATAAGAAACCTTGGCAAAATTTCACGCATGCACGGGTCATTTGTTATTAGTTGTATATTCTCCAAACAAAAACTTTTTACAAAAAAAATTAAACCGATTTCAAAAAGTAGAAAATAACTTTAATTTCGGAAGTCAGTGTTTCTATAATAGATACCTAATCTTGTCTCTTCGTTATTTAACACCGACTTCCGAAATTAAAGTTATTTTGTACTTTTTGAAGTCGGTTTAATTTTTTTTGTAAAAAGATTTTTATTTTTCACTTTTTAGTTATTGTAGCACCACTAAAAAGTACCTACCCTTCAGCTAAACATAAATTACCTTATAGCCAGAGTGCATCTCATAACGATTCTTATAATCCCAAATACGGTTATATTACATGAATTTTCCCCCTCCCCCTTTTCCCTCCCCCTGTCCCCTCCCCCTTTTCTTTCAGTCAGTCATCGACTACACGTATAAACAAAGCAATTTTACTTGTTACGACAATTCTGCTATGATTCTATGAGGAGTTCTGTTCCATATCTTCGAAGTTCATGATCAGATCATAACAATATTTCTATGGGACCAACTTGGAAGCATAACCTTTCAATCAAAAAAAAAACTTTTCCAAATCGGTCCACAATTGACCGAAATATCGGTGAACATACATACAAAAAAAAAAAAAAACATACATTCAGCCGAACATAGAACCTCCTCCTTTTCGAAGTCGGTTAAAAAGCAAAGAATTGAGACGTTTTTAAATATACAATGAACTGTGCACACTAATATTATATGCTTGATCGGTTGGTTGATATAAACACTAAAACGCTACGTTACTTATGACCATTATAATAATATAATGTAATGTAACCATTTCACTGGTACGTTACGGTTTCAATGATTTCGTGATTTGTAAAATAAATGCCAATGCGAATACAGGTTTATACAAAAAGCTACACAATAATTTAATTGATTACTGATAATGCGAATATACTGCAGAATTAATCTCTGTTCTATACAATATTATTACTGTTTTCAATATCATAAAGAATGTTATTAACCCAGGCTGGTATACACAGGTATTTATATCGCCATTAACTTTTTATTACAGCAATAAAAAACAAATAAATATTTTATTTAAATATATTACAGATATGCAAATATGAAAAAGAAATCAACTGTAAAATGTGTAAAACCTTCCCACTCATCTCTCTAAACAAAAGGAGAAACTGACTGACTGACACATCAACGCACAGTCGAAACTACATGACCTAGGAGCGTGTAATTAATTATGCACAAGGTTTTCAAGGGATTTTCCAAAATTCACCCCCCAAGGATTTGAAACAGGGATCTAAAGTTTTTATGGAAAATTCTTTAAAGCTTGCAAAAACCCTGGTGGAAGCTAGTTTGACAGAAGAATAAAACCCCGCTGTATTTCAAATAAATAATCATAATAATAATTCAAGAGAATATTTCAAATTCGTTCAATATTAATTACGTTATAAATGATGGTAGGGGAAACTGTCAAATAACAAAATAAGGATGCAATGACTGAAATATGACGTCACCATTAGTAGGTTACTTGTGTTCAAAAGAGATAGTGAGGTGTTCCACCACTCGCGCACCGTTCCTCATACCAATATTTGAATGCTAATTCTATTATATAATAAATTCTAATTATATTGCTTGTACTAACTGAACGGCTAAATAGTATTTTTTTATTCAGAAATTATCTCAAATACTTATAATTCTTACCTAAATGAACGTGCACTACACTGCTAATACTGTGTAAGTACAGTCAGCCGCGTCAAGGGTTACAAAAGCCGCCAGCGCCCATCAACAGGTATGTAGATAAGTCGTTACAGTCAGTACGCTTTTCTTTGTTCAAACGTTACCAGTGACGTGCCTTGTATGTACGAAAATAGATCACTGTTCTAAAAATAATAGAAAATCGAACTACATCACAGAAATATGCTTTTATGAAAGAAAGATAATGAATCAAAATGCAAAAGGTGAAAATATTAATAACGTGACAATGTGAGAGCCTGTGACGGGCGTCGTCAACACAATAAAACCTTCCCTATAACTCAGCGAAATGAATGGAGCAAATAATCAGTCCATCTCGTTTTCGCCTACGCAATTTTTCTATCTGTCCCTTTCATAATCCCGAATGAGGGCGCGGGCGGTTCAATAAAGTGGACCACATCACCCGAAGTTGTACGATCGTCAGATAAGTGAATGGAGCAAATACTCCATCTCGTTCTCGCCTACGCAATTTTTCTATCTGTCCTTTTCACAGTCCCGAAGGCAAATGAGGCAGTTCAATACAGCGGGCCACGTGACCCGAACTTATACGATCGTCAGGGATAAAAAGTAACAAGTGGGAGTACAGACTGCTTATTTTAGACGTAGAGCAATGTAGGCGGGAAAAATGTAACAGGCTTTTTGTAATAGGGTTCTGTTGGTAGGTAGTTAATTAGTAAATACAAAACCCTTATAATCCTAAATCATTAATAAAGTAAATATTAAGCTGTGTACCATGTAAGAAGAGTTAAAGTAGGTACTTGGGCCACTAATTGACCACTGGGTTCAAAAATGATGAGAATATTGGCGGGGATCGGAGGGCGCTGTGTGTGAAATCGAACATGACTGATTGCCCACGGATTCAGGCGCACCCACGGAATAAAGAAAAGTAGGGCGCACCTTTAAGGATTTCAAGCGTTGCGCGTTCTTTGTTTGAAGGGTGTGAGCTAGCGCCACTAACATATTGTTATTAGTAGCGAGTAGATTAGAGTTCGCGTTTATAAACCATTTCTGTAAGATTTTGGCTAGGCCTGTCCTGACCTTGCGGTAGCGATGTTAGCAAATGTTATGATATTGTTTTTACGTTGTCTTGTTTCGTATTTTCGTCCCTTTTTTCTGCCAGTCTGTCCGTTCCATAAGAGTTTCATAGCTATTTTACTTGGAGACTATAATTGGCAGTATGTATACGTATAGTATACCTATCGATGAAATTGGTGGGATGTGTTTTTTAAGCACCGTTAAACGAATGATGAATGTAGACGACACGGCTGATTTAGTAGTTGAGCGATAGAGTGCTGTGTTGCGTTGCGTTGCGTGTCATGGGTTTCATTCATAGTAATGAATATAAAGCCCTCTTTTAAGTCCGCATGTTGTAAACTACGGAACCCTACACGGAGTATGAGTTTTTTAACTAGCCGCTTAGCCGAAAGCTTAAGTAGGAAGAAATAGGTTTGTTCATCTTCATATTAGTCAATTTCCGTTATCATAACCGAACTAAAGAGTCGAGTGGCTAACTTTACCAACACATAAACAGATATCAAACCACCTTTTGCGTCTCTGTCGGCTTGGTTGCAAGGTCTCCATGAAAAAACAATAAAATTGGATGTGTCTAATCGCTAGTCCGCTCTGCTTACCTACTCTAGCGATACAAGATAAAGTAGAAGACATGACAAATTAAAAATAAAATTGTCTAATTAATAAAGCCTAACAAAAGCCGGACAGTTCGGACACCGTCTGGTTAGGCCGGACACGCAACTAAAAAGCCTACCTTGTTCGGCTTTATCCGGACGCCTAGCGACGGACGCTATGTCCGGGTGCGACGCGGGCACGTCATTACGTCAGTCCCATTTCAGCCTAGCGGTTTTTTTGCTCTGATGTTGGATGTTGTGTGGTCCGTTACTTCGTAGAGTGCAAGGTATAATCAAATGTATGGATTGATTTGCAACATTTGCGGTTTTCCTCTGCTATGCGCTTTACTAGATTCCGTTAGGCACATTAGATATATTATTATCATCGATGGCAGTCTAAACTTTGTGAATGGTAAGATAACTGTGTAATTTTACACATGAATACAGTTGGTACAATAAGGTTTTGTTACAAATGTGATTTTCTGACTATTAGGTACGACAATGGTATTTGTTTATTGTAGTCTGTTTTGTGCTTTGTGATATATTATTCTCAACCGATGTCGCATCGAATGCTATGGGGATTGGCGATTGTGAATGGTGCCCAGGGGCGCCGACTCCGTGGGTGCTCGGGGGCTCGAGCACCCATTTTTTTTAAATGACCCCGCTCTTGGGCGGAGTGGGAGATAGTGTAAAACCCACCCGTTCCTTCTAGCCTTCATACCGAGTCTCGACCTCCCTTTCGGATTACCTTGGCCCCAGTAGGCTTCGACCCAGCTGGGTCCCTGCTGTTGCTGACAGCTCCTTAGGCGCGCGGGAACTGTGCGTGCCGTCGACGTCTTGGGCTCGGTCCGGACAGTTACCGGACGGTCGAACAGTGAGCTACCCATGCCTCACCGTCCGCAAGCAAAAAACAGAGTAATCGCTTTTAAGGAATGTGCGTTTTATCATTACCCGACGACCCATTCCACGCCGGTAGAGACGCAAGGCATGCAAAATTAGTAATTAAGTACGCAGTATGTAAGTAGGACATTTATTTATTTGTCGGTCGATTAGTATGCATTTCTCTTCTCACACTTCGTCATTTTTTCGAGGCATCACATGAGCATGAGCACGGGAGCACCCATGAGATTTTCTAATAGGGGGCGCCCCTGATGGTGTCCACAGTTTTACAGTCTGTGTCATACATAGCTTGTAGCATGCATCGAGCAACTGTTAATATAGGTATGGCAGTTTATCTATTGAGTGTTTAGAATAGATAAATCGGTAATAACAGGACACGACATTTTTGTCGTTTTCGACGATTTTCAGCGAGTAGCACCTTCACCAAGTTATAACTAATAATAGAATCGTGACCATTTTTTAATGTTCTAAACTTAAAACGGGATTTACTTATTAAAACTACGGTAACTGTAGATTATAATGAAAATAATCATTGTTCATTTTGTGCCTATACTAGTGTGAATTTGTCAATCTTATTTCAAGGCCGTTAAAGCTGCAAATTTTTCGATTTTCACGTAATATTTCAGGTTAATTCTCGGAAACTTTTTTACTATACCTATATCTTTCAGGTACGCAGGTACATATGTACAAAAATCAGCCTCACCATACAAAATTATAAACGTGATCGGACAATTTGTACGGTGAGGCCGATTTTTTTTTTCGTTTCCTGAAAAAAAATCTTGTGGAAGGTTGTTCAGTTTCGGCTACTACGCAAGCCCTTACGGTTTGTGGAGGGCTGTCCGTTACACCTTATATAGTTGTCGCTACAAATTTTATAGTTTATGTGATTCTTATTTCAATGCCCTTGGGTTACAATGAATAGTACATATGTACTTACATTTTTTTTATTGTTTCAGATGCAAACAAGTTGTATTCGACATAGACAACCTGCCGACCGCTACGGTGATCATAGTATTCCACAATGAAGCTTGGTCGACTCTCATGAGGACAGTTATGTCTGTGCTGATGAGGTCACCTCCTAAACTATTGCAGCAGGTAAGGCACAAAAATTTTCTACCTCCATGTCCATTATAGATTTTGAAACTATCTAACCGATGAGCCTCAATCCATTTTCATTAAAAAGGCGCTAAGCGAACATGGTTTTACTTTACATCATTATAATAAAAAACATTATGGCAAACCATATGAAACCCAAAACAAAAAAATGGCCCCTAGTGGCAGCCCGCCGACCCTTGACTCCGGTAGCGGTCAAGGCCACGGCGTGGCAAGGGGTGCAAAGAATCTCCGGAATAGATCCGGCTACCCATTTACAAAACGACTGGACCTGGCAACTTTAACACAAGAACACTGAGGACTGACGAGATTTGGGGGAGGCCTATGTCAAACAGTGGACGTCTTTCGGCTGAAATGATGATGATTATGAATAAAAAACAATGCAATAAGCAAACTTATTTCTTTCTATGTATCTGAATGCCTGTCAATAAAATCGTGTGAAATTGTTTTTTTTTTACTGTTGTCCTTGTTTACAAAATCTTCTTGAATCCATTTCTTTCATCAGTTTTTGTTACTTTACATTTGTGTCAAACTTGTATTTCTGATAATAAAGGTTATTATTATTATTACTTCTGTGAAGTTTGTTTAGTTAATTTAATTGATATTATAATTAAACAAGCGTCGCCACGACGGGGAGGCCATGTCCAGCAGTAGACGTCTTTCAGCTGATATGATGATGATAATTAAACAATGTGCCAAGAGGTCTTAGTCCAGTACTTGGATGATGCAGGCTTACAGTAATCAGTACCACGAGTAACTGTCACACTGATATTTGTGCAAATCATTATCATCTTTCTGCCCTTATCCCGTTTTATTTGGGGTCGGCGCTACTCGTTTTTTTTTCTGCCATTCTGTCCTGTCACTCGTTACATTTGTGCAAATGAAATTAAATATTTTTTTTTTTGCAAAAACATACTACATATTCGCCTGCTACGAGGCTGGAGTGAATAGGCTCTTAATAAACTAGTACGTAGATTGGATAAATTTCAAGGAGACCTGTAAAAACATTTCTTTATTACATTTAAACTACTTTATTTTCTATGTTAGATATCCTTTTTACAGAACGACGTCTGTCGGGTCAGCTAGTAAATAACACATAGGTACATAGACACACACACACACCCCCAAACCCTCACACAAACACACACAGCAAGATAATAATTAAAATGACTTATCAAGCGAGTGGGTCATTCAATTCTGGGCACAGTCTGTAAAATAGAAGTTAAAAATTAACGTTTTTAAAAATAATGCGACTTCGCGACATAATCAAATTACAGTTCAGTGTTGATTACATTAATGTGCCGTTACTATTTTACTGTTGAAATTAAAATTTTATGGATTTGCTGTAAATGGAGTTGTGTTTAACTTTAGTGTTTCATAAGGCTGTGTTTACACCAAAACGTGTAGTTGGTTGCTGTGAACAACGCAACTAGTTGAAATAGAAAATAGGAACTTTTATGAGAACCATGTTACTTTTTCGGCTAATGGAAATGTAACCCCTTACCTATTTTTGCAATATGATTATGCGACTAGGCGACTACCTAACCCGTAACTGACTCTGTTTTAGTGTCTAAGCACTCTTAGCTCAGAACGTAGCTAATTTTATAAAAAATATACCTACAAACTATTAAGAAATTATTATCACATTTCAGATAATTCTAGTAGACGATGCAAGTGAAAGGAGATACCTTCAGGCAGAGCTGGATGACGCTGTGGCGAAGTTGGACAAAGTACAGGTTCTACGGAATCCTGTCAGGACGGGCCTGGTAGGCGCCCGGCTTATGGGCGCCAGGAAGGCTACTGGTGACGTGCTGGTCTTCCTCGATGCTCACTGTGAGGTGAGTCTGATAGTCTGATGGTTGAATGCTAAGGAACCTTGTCAGGCCGAGCTGATGTCGGCGCCCGGTTAATAGGCACTAGGAAGGCTATCGTGCTTATCGCTGTCCTTGTTCATTGAGAGGTAAGTGTCCTAGTTTGATGGTTGAATGCTAAGGAACTCTGCTGGGACAGGGCTGGTCGGTGCCCGCCTGCCCGGCTCATGTGCAGGTCGACTGGACGGGACTGGTAAGCCCCAGATTTATGGACGCTGACGGCTACTTTCGACGAACTATCTCCGATTCTCTAAGATTCTTATGGCTTTTAACTTAGAATCTTTGAAGTTGTTGCTAAAAGTGAACTTTATGATGTCAAGGTACCAAAATGGTTTTTCATAAAATATAAAATTTCGCCATAATTCTAGTAGCTGAAGGTCATCAACAATCCTTTTGAAAAATTATTATAAACTATAATTATAATATAAAAATTGTAACATTATGATTTCAGGTCACAAAAGGATGGCTGGAACCTTTGCTGGATCGCGCCGGAAATGACGATGTCTTCATATGTCCTCACATAGACTTGTTATCTGCAGACACCCTGGCTTACACAAAGAGCATCGACGCTCACTGGGGCGCGTTCAGCTGGAGACTACATTTCCGATGGCTCATACCTAGCAGTGAAGTCCTCAAAAAGAAGTCAGAAAACCCCTCCAAGCCTTACCCCACTCCTGCCATGGCTGGCGGCCTTTTTGCTGTCCGGAAAAGTCTTTTCTGGCGTCTAGGTGGCTACGACGAAGGTATGACAATTTGGGGAGCAGAAAATTTAGAACTTTCCTGGAGAGCGTGGCAATGCGGTGCGAGAGTCGAAATAACATCCTGCTCGCGAGTGGGACATATATTTAGAAGTCACAGCCCTTATAAATACCCCGGAGGAGTAACAAAAGTTCTACATGCGAACCTAGCCAGAGCGGCTACTGTGTGGATGGATGAGTGGGCTGACTTCTTCTTTAAATTCAACCCAGATATAGCCTACATCCGCGACCAGCAGTCTGTCGGAGACAGGGTAGAATTGAGGAAGAATTTAAAATGCAAAAGCTTTGGATGGTACCTAAGTACCGTGTGGCCCCAACACTTTTTCCCGACCGACCAGAGATGGTTCGGCAAGATTAAAAACGACAAAGGTGGTTGTATAGGAGTTACCTCTGGTGCTGTGGGACTGGGAACCCCAGCCGTCGCGGTTGACTGTGGTGGGACACTTAGCCTAGAGAGTTTAGTAGTTTTCACTCCTGAGGGGAAAGTCATGGCTGATGAGGGTCTATGTTTGCAGCAAGGGAACGGCCGCGCCCTTTGGAAAAGCTGCAGTGATAGTAGTAAACAGATATGGGTACAGAAAGGACCCAGATTAAAAACTCAGGGTGGTTTGTGTCTAACGTTAGTGGTCACTAAGGATTCACACGGTATCGGTGACCCTCTAACATCAAAACGGTGCGTTACGGATAGTAAACAAATCTGGCATTTTAATCGCGTGCCTTGGCGTTAACATTGTGATAAACGTAGGTAGTACAAATTAAAAATACATTATGCAATAAATTTACAGAAAAAAAAAATAGTTTAAGGCTAGGACCGGCAGTTTCGACATATCGTTAACGATAGCATGACTACCGAATTCAATCGCTAAAATTTTAATGTTGCAAACAGTTATTCTATCTTATTAAATAGTTTGTTAATTTAATTTAAAGGGTATAATGATTCATTAAAATTTAAATCAACCATAAAACGTCGTACGTTACGCCGTATCTCGTATTTCTAGAAAATTAATTACATTTTCAAGTTATGTTCTCAAATTATACTCCTCATATTGATGGAGTTTTTTTCTTATAGGCTGGTAACTTAGCTATCGGTAGGTATTAGTTTCGCCATCTATGTTGGGAATTTTGGTCCTGGAATTTAAAAGTACATTAGCTTTAGTGCAATGAGGTTGATGTAAAGTACTTAATGTTATTTGAGTCTGATTCAGAATCTTATATTGTTATAAGTCAAAATTATTGTTGTACAATACATTGAGGAAGGCATTTAGTTATATTTACCACCTGTGATTGTAATGATATTATTTTTTAAATGAAATTACTAGTTTTTAGGAGCAAGACCACATGTTGTGATTTTTAACATTATTAACATCATAGGTATTTTATGAATAGTTTACAATATTTAAGTTTATATTAAATAGTTTATGTACAAAATGGCGGATATTATTCCGGCCATAGACTGGAGAATGGACTGAGTAATGCCTGCACATAATCCACCATTCTGTAAGAAAATAATTTTATATATATTTATGTTTTTTTTTTTTTTTTTATAGTGTGATGTACACATATTTGTTTAGTTAATTTTTATTTTTAAGTAGGATTTAATCAATATATATTTTAAGTTTCGGTGCACTTATGACTTATGGTTGTCCTCGTGTCTATGGCATTAAGGTTTGCTGAAAGAAAATCAATGGCGGGTGAAGTTCCTCTATGTACTGATCATAATTATTTTTAAAGTGGTATGTACAATAAAGAATAAATAATTTCTGTAGGTATGACATAGGGGACACTGCCTGTGCTTCAATCAGAATACAAGAAAAAGACAAATTGTTCACACAAACGCTTATTTCTCTCACTTTTAAATTTTTTGAATTTAGTCAAAATTATTGTCTCAAAATCTCCCTTGTCCTGACTGTCATGAAATGAACAGTCAGAGAAAGCTCAGTCCTTATGTCTATGGTTTCCGCCAACATATTATTTTTTTGTACTTGTTTCACACGGTTTGTACTTGACACTGGCTAGACAGGAATTTGGCCAGTCAAGTTTAGGAATTATGTAATTGTTAGTCATTTGGAGTTACTTTGAGTTTATTGCATTTGGCAGCAAATTTTTTAAACAATTCTTTTCGGCAAGCTTCGCTGAGGTAGTCTATGCTACAATAAGAAGATTCGAGGTATTTTACAATTGTCCAGTCGAGTAGATACTAGAGATACAAAACTACACCAATTTTACATCAAAATATGCACTAGGAATCAATTTGCGGATAATTAAAATAGCCACTGCACTTGACTCGAAAACATCGAAAACAAACACAAAAACTCGAAAACAAAAAGAAAAAGAAAAAAACAATAGCATTCCAGTTTTATTTATTTATTTACAAATATTTGTATAACTTTACAGTGACCGTTTTCTATGTAGGACAGTTTTTTTTCTATTTGTACTTATGAGAACTTTTAAACTTTTTTTATTGTGGCTGTTAGGTAGTAATTTAAGGGCCGAAACTGCGTAAAGCGGACATCTGCGCGGTTCCATACACAAGTGCTCCGTTGCGGGGACTCGAGCGGGCACCCGTCGCGGAATGCCGGGCCAACGTGTCCGTTTTGCTACGAAATAATATTATTAAGTTTTCCATCGACACGACTACATGCACACCGTTAACATTGAACTAGCGACACTGCGTACGTAATAATCCTGTTTCCGCGACAGGAACCACTGTGTTCATGCAACACACGCACTTTGTCACGCGACAGCTGTCCGTTGCGAGTGTCCGCTTCACACAGTTTCAGCCCTTAGGCCTTTGCCAAACTTGACGGAAATTCCTTCGCGAAGAACAGCGACACTACGCGGAGCGACCGATTTTCCGTATAGTGTGCCCGCTATTTGTAATTTATATGCATTATTATTATTATTATTGACGTTCCGTCGCCGATCTTCCGCGACGAAATTTCCGTCAAGTGCGGCAAAGGCCTTAAAGTTTCATATACTCAGAATCTCTGCCTTTTTGTAAATATTATAGTAAGTATATTTTTTTTAATAAAAAAAAGACAAGTCAAAGCGAATTCGTGGCAACTATTATATGTATTAGGTATTATTGTTAATTTGCGTATATTTTCTACTAAATTTTATATCACTTGGCAGCATTTATTAAACATTTTCTTCTAGTCTTACCTAAATCTGAAGATCTACTTGTTAACCTAGGACTTAGCTAATTAGTAGTTAATTTCTTATTTATAATACTGAGTGACACATTCCAGTTACCACTTCGTAACTATTCATGACTGCTACGTTAAAATAAATAATGATATCATCTCTAAGTATCGCCGTATGGGCCACATGCCAGAGCCACAAACGCCGCCTCGAGAAGCTTGCAGCGGCCACAAAGGAAGCTGAAGTACGCGACAGCCACTTGTGGTCGGTGACTGCTACTTTTTTTTAATCCATACGCGTAGTATCGTAATGGACTCTGACGAAAAACATTTAAATGTGCGAGTGGCGTGTGACGTCATTTTGTATCGTCGTTTAGTGGCCGGTTCGGGTCACTAGAAGCGAGCAGCGGCGATTTGTAGCGTGTGGCGGCCATCGGCAGGTTCACACATCTAAAATGTATGAAACCTATAGGAAATATGTCGGTGGCGGCGTTTTGTTTGTGGCCGGTGGCGCGTGTGGGGCGACCCTTAGGACAAATGTTTTAACTTTGAACGTCCATTTAGTATTGAATAGAATTCGAAGTGCTTAATAAACTTAAGTAGACAATCTAGACGTAAACCTTCCATATAATTTGAGTCATATTTCTGAAAAATTATTCATTATATTAGATATTTCAAATGTACGAGCAGAAGATGTTTTTGCACAAAGTGCAGTTTTAGAACAATCTTTTAGGTCTTAGTCAATAGCATACAATCACAGTCAAACACATCACAAATGAAAAATACTGTTAAAACTTCAACGTTTTATTTTGTCAATTTACAAAAAGTACAATGAGGAGTTGTATTAAATTATATGAGAATCTATGTCATTAAATTAACCGTTTATTAAACTCTATTTTTATTCACATTCCCTTTTTTACCGAAGTATAAAGTATAGTAGTAAAGTTGTTATCGTTGCGTGTAGTGGTAGCGTTGCTTGCGTTGCTGAGTTGCAGTTGTTGCCGTTGCATATGAAGCAACGCGCGTCGCTGTGGCTGCGAGCCCTTTCGACGGCCAACAGTCCCATACAGACAGAGTCTACCTGTGCTCGAGGAATGCAGCCGCGGAGAGTGTCCACTGTGTTGCCGACTGGAATTAAAGATGATCGAGTGATTTTTCCGAAAACGTCAAAGCTAATGGTGATATTGTAGTGACATATTTCACTACATAGGAAACTACAAAATTCTATAAAAAACAGTACGAAAAAACTGTCGTACAGTAGCCCAGACCAGACACAATACCCGTCTGGTCGGAGACTCCTCAATTTTCAATGGAGGTTTGCGGGACTTTGTTCCGCCAATCAACCTCTAAACTGGAGACGCTTAATTATGAGACATCAGCGCTGCTATGTATTATAAAGCAATGCTACGATGGCAAGGTATAGAGCACATAAGTATGCCCAACGATTAAATCAACACTTCTACCAAACCAAGCGTATCGTCTATCAGTGAGTGTCACCATCTATTCATAGAACTGATGGGCCGTGACAAATCTGATCATGCATGTGACGAGCGCGTCACGATTGTCTGAAGACTTGTTCGATGAAAAATGAGATGAAATGATTTTTCGGGCAAACGATTCTCGGTCAATTGTTCCTTCGATCAACTGGGATTTTTTGGGCTAATGGTCATTCAGGAGATCATTCTTCGAACAATCGTTTGTTCAACCACCAGTTCTTCAGGCAAATGTAGGACATTCAGGCGTGCGTTTATGTCTAGTCACTGCTGGCACCGCCATCGTTACGGTTTTGAGCTTTGTCAATTTTGTTTTGGAATAGTTTCAGCCAATTCAATATATCGCACTACGTCCAGTGACCAGCAAAAGAACGCAATATAAAAATAGGGGACTACCTAGCTTTATAGGTATTACTTATTACTCGTAATTAACCGGGAAGGATTGCCTTGTCTTCTTGTCTATATATTTTTACATTAGGTACACTAGAATTGCTCTAGGACCCGCACCATCCATGAATACATTGTAGCTACCTATCTTTTTCTCCCATCTTAAACATGCATATTTTCGTCTTGCTGTCATCTTACCCATGCTATGCAAAAAAGACCTTAGCGTACTACGCCGGTACCGCATTCAGCAGCCTTTTGCGTAGGTATCCAATAATTATTTCCAAACCTACCTCAACGTATACTGAAGATAATAAAACATAGCACTAGTCTACTTACAAGTTTTATCATCCGGCGTAGCCACCATCTTCAAGCAGCGGTACTCGATAGGTATCCTAGAGTCTGTGCTCGGTGGGGGATGACCATAGTTGTGCACCCAGGTGGCTGACACCCAGTTGGCAGGTTGACACTCTACCGGCACTCCATGTGCTATCATCTGTTCAGGGTGGCAGCCCAGACATCGCTGGTAGAAACAGGTTTCGGGGATCGCTGTAATGTGGAGAAGGATTGGTTTAATGATTTGGTATTGAGCCCCCAAGACCACACCACCACTAACCCACTGACTCAGCTGTGACCTACTGTCCTGTAAAGTGTAGTTGTTGCCAGTGCCAGAATTAAGCTAGCATGGGGTCAGTAGCAAATTGTACCAAGGGGCCCCCTAAATCTTTATAAATGACACCGAATTAAAACTCTTAACTTCTTTTCACACAGGCCCCGAAGCTCTTTGATTTTATTAGGTAAAACTTTGCGCCTTGCAAAATTATAAGAGCAAACACAGGTGAATTAGTTGCGTAGGGAAAAATTGCTTTTATAGATGAGCACAAAAAAAAATAGGTACAAAAAGTAATGATATCCCACTAAAAACATAGGTAAATGTGATCTCCAACTACCCATCACATTCTGTGATATCACAAGTTGTGTATGGAGTGACTGTCACCTTTAGCGACAAAAGAATTGAGATCTAAATGGATGCTAAGTTCTGGAGACTGGTCATGGGACCCACAAACGACAGTCTTCTAGTATCAGATCATCTATTTAAGTGGATGATCACAAAAGCAGCTACTTTATCAAATTAGCTGCATGGGTCAGTAAGGATTAGTTTTTTTTCCCTTTTTCATTCTGCATAATGGCAATCTGTTTAGTTAATAATAAGCCTTGTTTCTAGCTGATATTTATTCATCTGGGGTGATTTTAGTCAAGTAAGGATTAGTGACGTTTTGTTTTTCTAAAATCTCAAGATCCGGCGTAAATGGGAAAAATAAATGGGTTTCATCCTAAAAGAGGTGTTAAATACTTATCGAAATTAGTACCTATCTCGACACGAAATTATACCGTTATACTTATAATTAGGCTCTAACTAATGTGTTTCGCAAAGATCACGTGTATTTGTTACGGTCAAAGTCTCTCCAGTCACTAACGAATTCAGTCCAGTTAAGATTCTTCATTCTGTACAAAGATTGGACGTTCCCTGTAATAATAAAGCCATTGTAGCGTCAATTTAAGTTTATATTCGAAACACAGCTGATGATTACGGATACTCCAATGCGGATTTTATTATCCGTTGACGTTTATTATAATTGAAATCGTAACGGAATATCTACGATCTTGTTTACCACATCATTAAACTTAACTGTTCGGTATTTTGTTATTTACCAAGTACACTATGAAACAATTTATTTGATAGGCAGGGCATAAGAATTTTAATCACATAATACATAGAATCTGGTCTTTAACTAATGGATTTTTATGCAAAATTGATGTTATACAATCAAAATTCATTTGCCTTTATTGTTTTACATAAAAGTAAGATATGTGGTAATTACGTGAAACAGTTTTCATCAAGTCTTGTTCCGGTAAAATAGTTTTTGGAGTGTGCTAGTGCAGCAATGCAGTGTTCTGATTTCTCTTGCTTGAGAAGTATTGTACCAATGTGATCATTTCAGCCTGAAGCCACATAAACTTCCTCTTTCTACGGTCGTCACTTTTTGTGGCTACACAAAGCTTATACCTTTGCTAAGTTCAAAATCGACAGGGACCGACTACGGCAACTAGCTACTTACACTGCTCTGTTTCGGTGTCGTTATACTGCTCAGAATTCCGAAAACATTTTGGAACCAGTATAAGAAGATTTTTGATAAGAAAAGGATTCTTTTTTCCTAAAATACTTATATTTTAATAATTTGATTAAAACCTTCTGGCTAGGTTTTCTTAAGCAAATGCACTGGCAACCGGCTGCTGTAAATGTTTAAATGCCATTAGATGTTTTTATTTTTATGACTTGAATATGGCATCTTTTAGTTTTTTCTAGGAATCGGCCTGAGTCTTTCTAATGTCGTCTATGTCAACCTCATTTTGTAAAAAAAATTACTTCTAGAGGCAAGTCGAAAAAGTAGGTATCTACGATACAGAGAGATAGACAGCAGGTGTACCTAGCTCACTACTGGCGGATCTAATTTTCATGATGAGTAGGTAGCTAAAAACGCGAAATTAATGATTGGCGGTCTTAGACCAAGAAATCAAGACGGCTCCCAGTACAAGTGGCATTCTTGTACAATGCATGTCCATGTCCAATCTGATTGTTGTGCAGCGGCCTTTACTCGATCGAACTCGCCATGTAATGCCACTCTTCACTGCAGTTTACGTTTGTTTTAACCGCCACAATCATATGTCATTTTCTCGCGTTTCGCGCCATTTTGCCGGGCATCAGCCGGCGTCGTTCGATCCGTTCGACGCACGCTCCGTAATTATTGGAAGTTTGAAAGCAGGGAATCCGCTCTCGACGTCAGGTATGCACGAACACTTATTTAGAGGGGCTGTTTAGTTTCGCTCTTTAAATTATAATAGCCTATATTAATTCATGAATCCCCAAGCGACCACCGGTGGCCGCGCATCTATTGTCTTACTATTGTGTTTCTAATTGACGGTATCTGAAGGGTTAAAGATAGTGTTATTATCTAGGTATATAGGTATAGGTATGCAGTGCCTACCTTATCTAATTATCTAATGATTGAGGTAATATCGGTACCCACCCACTTGTAGCGTAGTAGATTCCTATGTTATTGTTTTTTGATATGACAGAAATATATTGAAATATATGATATTAGAATTGTTTATTATAAGCAATTGAAGCCTATTCATATTTTCGAACTGATCATATTTTTAATTAGTAGATTTCTGATGGTAAAATATTGTAGTAGTAGTCTTTGACTTCTACAAAAATAGTAGTAATAATAGTAGCAATTGCTACGTGCCCCGTTTTGGTCTGGGCTGGGCACCACTTAGATGTAAAAAACAAGTCATGTGTATCATATGAATTCTAATTACTTCCGGATTTTCTCTATAGACAATGTGGGCAACTACCTATGGATCTATCGCTACCTAAGGGCCCTAGGCACCCGGGGCTTATTTGAAAAATAAGTTAATGAGTTTTAATAAGTTGTTCATAAAGTCGAGGCCCCTTGTTAGAATTTGCTAGGTACAGGCCCCATACTAGCTTAATCCAACACTGTCAGCGAGTTCAGCTTTCTAACTTATAGCTACTTAGCTGTACTGTTTATTAAGACAACATCCCTAATACCAGGTTCGACAGCTAAAATAAATTCATATTAGTTTACATCTTATTAGAAACGCTTCTTAGCCCGATGGTGCGTAAGATCGCGTCTATGATCGCCACATCTTGTCTATGCCTGGCGAGAAAGTGCTTGATAGGCGTCTGACATAATTGTGCACTGTACAGCTAGCTGGCCGTCGAGTGCTGAGTCTTTATTGTAACTCTATATGCATAAGATTTTGCATATCAGATGTTAGAGATTTGGTTCCTTGTTCATGTGAGTCCGTATGGGAGACTGATACGATGAAGAACTGATTAAAAAGATTGTCCAAATATAAGAAAGTAGAGTTAGCTAGTTTGAGCTTAATTTCTTTTCAAGTTCCAGGAATTTCCGTAAAAAAATTCTCGGGGATTCCCGAGTTGTAATTTTTTTTTAAAGCTCGGTTTCTCAAAAAAAAAAATAACAGCTCGGGAATTCTCGAGAAATTTTTTTGGAAATTCCCAGAACTTAAAAAAAATTAAGCTGAAACAAGCTCACCCTAGTTTATTATCTTTAGACAATGTACAAGTGACTAACTTCTTTGATCAGTCACTAAGCAAATAGTATGTGACCTTCATAAAAACAATCTATGAGTTATCGTTGCATACAAAATATTTGTCCATTAACTGCGTACAAAAAATCAAGGAGCAAAAAATAATATTGTAATAATAATCACTACAGTTTCCTTTTTCTTTAAAGTAATTAGAACTTTTAATCACAGAATTAAAAATAAACCTTTAACTAAATAGGTACCTAGATGTTAATTACACACATCGAATCACAGACCATGTGTGTCCAAATCTTAGAAATTGATTACTTCATGAAAAGGCCAACTAAAACTGGCCAGATCGTTTTAAACGTTAAAGTTGGATGATATGTCAATCCTCGGTTGGCCTACTTTCTTTAGACCTTTTACTATCGTAGAAATGCTGCATCAATAATATGGCCAAACGACGATTGGCATATCATCAAATGTTAATGTTTAAACGGCCACGACATATACATGTCAATAACAAAATTAACCAAAAAAATATCTTTCCAATAAATTACAAAATGTCTTAAAAATACTGTAGACATTTTGATAGATATTTAGGTACCCAATTGCCAATCCACCCAAATTCTCGAGTTCTCGACATTTTTTTCTCATTTCGTAAAGACCAAATTTTTCGACAATTACTACTTTGAGATATTTCATAAAAAACGGAATTAATAGAAAGTTTGTAAAATAATTTGAAAAAAAAAACATGTTGTTTAAAACTAGCCGAACTCCATCTAACCATCGTCGGTTGTAGGTTTTTCTAATTCAGCAATATTAACCCTAAGAATCTGCTGAATGGCTTGTTAATGGATGGTCGGAGAAAGAAGGCAAACTGAATACGTTTTCACTCTATGTAAGTAGATAAAAATTTTGAACTAGAATAATTAAAAAGTTAGTAATCGTAATTCTGATATCACACAGTAAAATACGTCTATTAAAAAACCTTGTTTTTATTAAAAAACGCCACAATATATCCGACTCCTGCGTAGCTAGTTTAGGAGCTCGGGAATTCGACAACTATTTTGACTGATCTGTACAACCTACCTTTGCTATGTTCTGTGCTGTTTTGAACTTTATTACCTACTAGAGCCAGAGAGAGCAGAGACCAGATTAGTTGATATTCCAGAAGAGTAAATAAAGTAAATTAACCCGTCACAAAATCCTACGTTTTATATTCTATAACATCCATAATAGAGTCACCCATGACAATCACAATAGAAATTCACTAGACAAAGCTAGACAAACCTATTTTCGCGTTATCTTCACTTATCTAAGTCACAACACAGCACTGACCTAAATTCATAACCAGCGATCATCAACATAAACCCCCTGCCCACGCGCACTGTGGCGACATTACTAGACGCATTGACAATGTAAATACTATTGTCAACAGAATAAATAAATATTTATCCGCTGGCAAGATGAGTCGGTATTCGGTAAGCCATTGTGTCGCGAAGGCGCGGGCGGCCGGCTCAGAAATGAATTTAAAGCCGCCTGATGTAATGTTATGTGTAGCACTTTGTTTTATTTATATTCAATCGGATGTCAACTTGTAGACACAATAGATTAACAAATCATTACACATTTTACTGTTTGTTTACAAGCTTTTTTATTGCAAGGAGCTTACCATAAGGAATGAGTGCAGCCACACTGAGCATAAACACTATTATTGCAGAGCACTGGAACATGCTTCTAATTATAAAATGTATTCCGTTATAACGTCCACTACCGCCACAGTTTTTATCACACTAATCTCTCGAGGAATCACGTTTTATCTTTGAACGTATGCCCGTTATCAAAACGTTGTAAATTATTGTGTTGCTTCCACTGGAAAACAAGAATTTATCAAAGTTAAAATATAGATTTTTCTGCAAACTGTTTGTACGAAACATGCACGTCGTACCTAACTGTGACGAAAATAAATTTATATCTGGAGTTTGCTCCGAATATTCTCGTCTCGTTTGAAGATGTTTCCGAATGAACGCGCCATGAACCGTTAGAGATAGGTACTGCGCCACAGTATGAAATCATCATCGTTTCAGCCAAAAGACGTCAACACGCAATGACTAGTCCTGAGTGTTTTGCATTTATCGAATTGCTTTGCTTCCACCAGCATCACCACCACCAGATCTTTGATCCAACTTGTGGAAAGGAAAGCTCTTACGTATAGCTCTCTCTATTGCCCTTTGGGAAAATTTAAGCCTTCTGATGAGGCCCATTATGAGTAACCATATTTCAGTATGAAATATTTTGTAAATAATTTTAAATGTAATTATCTTATTATAATTAATCTAACTATTCTTTCTGTTATTTATCATTATAAAACAGTATAGAAATAAAGATTTCAATATACTCAAAAGCGCATTCTAAAGAGAACTACAACTACAGAAATTAGTTTTGGCTCAGTTCAAACTTTCAGATGTCAATCCTGTTATACAAAGACGGACACAGACCATACCGAAATAGAGAAAATTAATAGAGTTGTCAGAGAAATACAAAATTAACTAAGCATAAAATTAAGTTAGCAATTCATTTGACTGTTTCCATACAATAGCAGAAATTCGATTAATGATCACTCATGTCAGTAAAGATGAGTAGGCGATGAAATACTGACCAATTAAATGACACTCCTGCGCAAACTTTACTAATCCGGATTATAACGGCTATTTGATGATTTAAATTATGTATTCATGCAATATTTCAATTAAAACATTTTCATTTTATTAATGTGCAGGTTCATTGAAACTGATTTTATTATTATACAAGCTTAAAAGAGAACTGTCGGAACGATTAATTCGATTAAACTAATTGCATAATTTATATTTGTCTGTCTGTCTAGCATATGGTCTTATATAAAAATAGTGAACGAATTCGATTTTATATTAACGTCATTGGAATTATTGAAGTATGAAACATGTTATATTTTGTAGTTACATGTGAACATATTGGAGGGATAATACAATGTGTTGAAAACAGTATTCAAATACAAGTACAGAGACAGCGGCACGCGATCGATAGAGGTGTCATGTCACTTCACTTCCTAACTTAGATCTCCACCAAATAGGACTGACCGTAAACACGATACCAACTTAAAGCTGACGTCAACACAAACAATACTAACCCTAATTTTAATAAAGATAAGGGTGAAGGTAACGGTGTTGGATAATTTGGTAGTGTATGCGAAATAGTGGCCTAGATCACGGCTGCGTTGGTTTGGAACAACGACGCGCCATCTCACATCGTGTCGGCATGTGCGAGTCACACGGATGCCTCCAATAGATAAACAGAAAATATCCGGAGGGCTTAGAGCTGCAGCTGTTACAAAGAAGATGTTTCAGTCTTTTGATACGTATGTTATTAAACAAGGAATGTCTGATTCATTAGAAAATACTACAAGAGCCCTAAATATGTCATCTTTTCCTTTGGATCTTTCTTCTTCTTTATTTTGATCTACTGTTTGCTAGGAGATTTCATTCTGTCGTTTATAAGGGCGAACCCATGATCATCGTCGCGAGGTTCAGCTGTTGTCCTCTTTGCATTCATATCATCATGTTCATCAAAAACAGCTATGACATCAGGGTGTTCTTTAACTTACATAAAGATACGTTGCAGCATCACTGTTACATATAAATATTTAAAAGATTCACTTAAATTCGGTACTTTAGTATTCATCTTTGCACTGAAATCTGAGTTTCGTAAGACGTGCAGATATTATTCAAGTCATCATGTGGGAGGTTTTGAAACGATGATAAGCATTTATTCTGTCGCCTAGTTATCCAAAAATATCTTTGTGATACATATCATGTGTCATAAAAGTAACACAAATGAGGATATCTATTCCAGTTGGTATGTTAGGGAGGTCAGGGTCTATACTTCTGCCGGGGCTGCGGAATTGTTCGAAAGTGTTACTGAAGCTTTTGATTGCAACTTTAGGAGCACACGTGAGTTTTAGTCAGTAAAAATCTGACACTTCACCCTAAATGGCAGTTATTGATGATTCGCTACTTAAGAGCCAAAATTTTTGTAGATATGTATAATAAAATAACGTATACCTCTATAGCTTATGGTGAGATCATTATCAATATTTTCATCTTTATATTCACTCGTAATAAGTGTATATTCTATCTACATTTTAAGGGTATTGGCAAGCCATCCAGATTCTACAAATGTTTTTATTAGACTGCTAGAGCATCATTTAATTAAATCTTTCTAAATCCATTCTACCCATCAATAACATCAAGCTTCAATGTTTAACGATATAGTTTTGGTAACCATATAAGTAGACACCTGTACATCTAATCGAAGCTTCTGATCATATCAAACCGTACAATCCCATGTAACAAGGTATCTTATCAATTTATGATCTTCAGTCTTAAAGTGTTTTTGATCGTTATAATTTAAAAACCTTTCACTCAGGGGGACCAATTAATTCTTGGTCGATACATTAAGCGTTCAATAAATTCTCGAAAAACCTCGCGACCACCGATAACAGGAACGAGTTCGGGACCTCTTCTTTAGATTAAAAAGGTTTTATTTATCTTGGACAATTTGTTAATGCCACTCTTCATGCCTTCCGGTAGCCGTGTAATTGAATCTTCTGGTTTTCGAAGATTTATTACTACCATCTTGTTGAGCTACCGTCCTTTGATTAGCGGCTCTATTTGAATCTTCGCCGACTTCATTTGTGTTTCCTTTTTTAAATGTTACTGCACACATTTTTCAAATGTGTTTTAAACTGAATTTTCTCTTGCGTAGCATTAGTAAACGGAACTGCGGAGGTGTTACATATTTAAGAAATTTACGTAAGCTCATTAAACTTTTGCAAATCGTTTCCACTGACGTTTGCTTACTTTAGTATAGTTTTTCTTACGTATAATTACATGCTCCATTGGTCACAGATAATAGTTAGTGTTATACGCACTGAAGTAATAAAAAACCGTGTTATTGAATATTTTATTTTTATTTATGCACGCTTAATAATTTCTAAAGAACTTTTTCAGATAGCGGCTTCTGAGACTTATATAAACATTTTTTTATAGTACCTTTTATGGCTATTTCTTTGACGGTGTTGGAGAAATATAATATCTCGAGAATAATGTAGCGGCATCTCTTTGTGCGGACAAAAACGCCGAGGGTTGATAGAAAGTGAGGACTATCTACATATTGGACGAAATTATTAAGATTAGAGGAGGTGACGATGGAATGCGAAATGTCCGTCGACACAGTGACCCGTGAGTGCTGCGTCGATAGCATCGGGGGAAGGACGAGCGCGCGGCGACGATCGCGTGAGATACTCTGCCGCACGTCCGCGCTGCCCTCACGATCCTGCACTGTTATTTTAATTTATCTTTTCTTTTCCCTTGTTCTCTTTCGAAATGTTTATTCTTTCTTCTAATTTCAAAAATGCTACTATTTAAGTATTTCTTTAGTTTATTCATTGTGCCAGAATCTACGCCTGCGCTATATCGTCGTCTAGAACATTTGTAGCCGTTTTCATGTTTTAAATCCTTTGCTGTGCCATAGTAAATGATTTTAGCAGTTATGTAAATTGGAGCTTGTTAGTAACGAATGGTCGTTAGAAGTAAGTAAATATTCCTTAACTAATATGTAGTGTCTTTACTGTATCTACTGAAGTGGTTTGTGGCTGGTGTCCGATGAAAATAAAATGCAAAATGGTGGCGGCGTTGTAGAGGAGGTTATAAACAACGAAACTGATAGCTATCTCATTGTTCACACCAAAAGGCTTGTGCTTCACGCCTTCCACTGCCAAAATCACACCATGAATTCTCGGTACACTATAATGAACTAAATCAACGAGTGGAATAATGGCGGCCGCTTTCCGCAGCTCATAAAGCATACTGATCGGCTGTGCGCCCGCGATTACAATATTTTCTCTCCGACAAGCTTTAACGATACTTTAAACGGTGTTTCGTCCAATTTTCGCGCCTCCATTTCTTATTTGCGCGCTCCTCGAATTCAATTTAAGACCCATCGATTTTTGTGTGGCATATTTTAAAAATTTTAAATTATGATAATGACGAGCACATCATAGGCGGTCGGTGATAATTTCTTAAAAATTACACAAACATCGAGAAATGATCGGTTCTGTATGGTCGTATAATTGGCGTTGTAACTTTTTTTTTGACTGGTGATGACGATCCGATGGTCGAAGCTTAAGGACCAAGAAAAAGAAGAAAATAAAATGGTTTTTTGAAAGGTTTCGAAAGTGATTTAGGTACTTAATTAAATGATTATACGTTGGTGTATGATGTCAAGTTGGAGTTGAACAAGAAGAGTGGAATTTCGTCGATGCAAAATATACAAAGTTCCACATTAGTTGTCCAGCTATGCATAAAAGTTGCCCGATTCAATCTTTTGTTCTATCCATGGAACCTTACATTGAAATAATATTAAATGCAAGAAAAAATTTAAAACCTATAAACCTAAAAATATTTTTTATTAGTTACTGTAAGTAGGAGGTATGGTTTTATGTGGAAAACAACTTGTTTATGTTACGGCTTCCGCAGCTAAAATAAAATATAAAAAATAAGTCCTATTTCTGGTCAGTCGGCCATCGGCTTGCGTAACTGCGTGTCTGCAATTTCATTGATCAAACCTTTCAGTGTCGGCTGTCACGCAAAACCATCGATTGTCGGTGTCGACTCAATAAAACATTCGATAATGTTTTTATTTCACGTCAATTGTATTCAATTAGTTTCAGACACGAAAAAGTGAGGCACAAAGAGTCCTCTTGCAATACCTGAATGATTTTTTATTGAAATGGTGCTCGATTGCAAAGTAGGCTGCATTGCTTTTGCGTGAGTTACTGTTGCTTTTTTCCGTGGGATGAAGTGTACCTAGATGAGTGGAAGAAGTCGATTCACCATTGGAGTTTATTAAACCTGTACAGTGGTCTATAATTGCGTGGGCGTATAGGGCGTGGGCAAAAAAGGGATTCTCTATAGATTAAGAATAAGTTCATTCCTTGACACTACTGTCTCGGCCCAGCAACATTTTACTGGTTCGCCCGTGTGTATACGTGTAATCAAGGCACAATGCCTTGACCACACGTATCGAGTAAATGGGCGAGATAGTGCTCTCGGCTCTACTCGGCAATACTCGGTACGTATAAACAAATCACCGAGTGCTCGGCCGAGCGCTTATCTCTACAACTCGCTTACATCACTGTCTCGGCCGAGCAACACTTTTACTGTCTCGCCCTCTTACTCGGTACGTGTGATCAAGGCATTACGTTCCGTTAAGTCCTAGCTGCGTACTGTATGTTAACATTTGACAATTCATTAGTCGATATAAAGCGGCCGTTCAAGTACAGTAAGTGATTTATTTATGGCTCCGATTCGAATTCACGTGAGAAAAATACATGATATGCAATGTGTTATAATGAAAAACCTGTATTTTGAATGTGAAAAATCAGCTTGTTATCCAAAAGAACCTCGGTCAGGACAAAATGTATCTGGAATAAAAAGTAATGAGGAGCACTTTACAGGTTTTTAGATCGATGAAAAAAGTAGAAAGACACAATAGTGCCCGCGGCTTCACTCGCGTACATAAAATATGGCATATCTCACACAGGAAAGCAGCTTTCTGTCGGTGAAAAAATTTTAGCTATCGGACCAATACTTTCAAAGATAAGAAACAAAAAAAAAACCATCTTAGTGTAGATAACGAAAACAGAAATTTTGATTTCCATTAGAAAGCGAATGTAACACATTTCGCCCTTCTCTCATTCACTGAAGTACTGAGCAAATCAGTAAAATTACTATTTGATCTAGTTCTTAATAGTATATTATATTCTATAGTACCTAGTTCGCACCTGTTTCAAAGATTTCACATGTTGTTCAGATGTATCAAATCAAATCACTTTTATTTCTTAACACAGGTGTACAAATCAAATCAAAATGATTTATTTCAAATAGACCATTTGCAGGCACTTTTGAACAGTCAAATGTCGGTCAGTCCAAGAAAAGTGAAGCTAAATTGCACGCTCCAAAGCGTAGGCCTCTATGGAGAAGAACGTGCAAGAAACTCTATGGACACTCTTTTTAAATCATAATATGAGTTTCTTTTTTTTTATTGAGCTAAAGGGTTGTTTTGCACTTGCACTCAGCTGTTTGCTGGTGTCTAATGCCCACTATGACCTGCCGAGACCTATTATATACTTAGTGTCGCTGGTATCCCTCCTGTCTTTTAAAATTCAGGACTGTTTTGCTGTGATGGTGATGCTGATAATCTTTTGCAGTGTGATGTTTATTTATAAGTAACTAGCTGCTCCCAGCGGCTTCGACCGCGTGATAGTAGAAAATTATCCCAAGGGAACATACTTCCAGGATAAAAAGGTTTCCTATGTCCTATTCCAGGACATGGTCTATCCGTGTACCAAGTTTCATCAAAATCGGTTTTGCCATTTAGGCGTGAAGACGTAACAAACAAACAAACTCACTTTCGCTTTTATAATATTAGTAAGGATAATAATAATCCGGGCCGGAGTTCGGATGCAGTGGCCAATCTCAACGGAGATTAGCCAAGTACGCAGGAGATATTTTAGTATACAAGCGTTTGTCAATCATTGGTGCACTCTCTGTTTTTTTACTCTCATAGTCCGATGGGACGGCAATCCTATTCGACCGGAGTGGCGTGTGATGTTTATGACGATATAGACGCAAAGATCTGGGCAACTAACCGATATTTGATTTTGGCTGTTGCGTATGCTCTAATCGCGCGGAGAACTTTAATATAGTCTGTCTAAAACAACTTGGGAATTTTGTAAAATATTTAATTATTTAAGAAATACTTATATTAAATACTTTATATAAGGTTCTGCTATTAGTAAACAATGATTAAGATCTCGTAATCAACCTTGATTCAATTATTGAGCCAGTGTTGACTACATAAGATTTAATTTTGCCCTAATAATTATCCAAGTTGTTTGACTTTTTAGACGAACTCTACCGTGTGATATAGTAGTTTTTTCTTTGATTCCTATGAGGCATTATAGATGTCGCTACAGATGCATCTTTTTGACTGGTCTATTGGTCTAGTATCCTGACTGCTACGTCGCGTTTTGGTTTGTGGGTTCGTTTTCCTCCCAAGACAATTTTTTGTGTGATGAGCATGATCATTTGTTCTGTCTCTGGGTATAATTTAATATGTACGTGATTACAAATAAGTATAAGTATAAAAAAAAGAAATATATAAGTATTTGGAGGTATGCGGATCAGAGAGTAAAGTCCCGCAAACCTCCGTTGGAAAGGGAGGATCCTCCGACCAGACAGGTGTTATAGTCTGGTGGGCGACTGCCCGGTAGTTGATGTCGGGCTGTCGTATATGTTCAAATCGCGCGGAGAACTTTGATTGTGCGATGCAGGATTTCGTATTTTCTTCGTAGTTCTTATGTGGCGTCATAGATGTCGCATCAAGTGTGTTTATCAGTTGTCGAGTACTCATAGCACAAGCTCTCCTTAGTTTGGGAGTAGATGACGTTAAGTGAAGATTGAAGTGAAATATAAAAAAAATACATGTCGTTTATACCACGTACATCGAGGGACTGGAACCGTTTGCCTGCTGCGGTCTTCCCGTCCGATCATAATTTAGTTGTCTTCAAGGCAAGAGTGAATAGGGTCTTAATAGACTAGTGCGGCTCACCATCAACGATTGCATCACTGCTTACCATCAGGTGGGATCGCAGTCAAGCACTAGTTTATATCAATTAAAATATATATAGGGTTACTGGTAATTAGTGACCGATAATATTATACACGTGATTGTACTCATGATAACAAACAACTTTCCCAAAGAAACTTTTTTTCATAAACAACGTGTAACGTTGTATAAACAACGTGTAACGTTAAAAGCGCAAAACCTGAAAATAGTTTGATCAGAATAACGAGCAGAATCTATTAAACCACTTTTTAATATAGGTTACATTTTTCAAAAAATCTTCATTAAAAATATGGTCCTGTCTATTTATTAATAGGTCAAGCCATCACGTGCGCAAACCCGCCCAAATAGGTAAACAAACATAAATAGTTGTAGTTCAATCAAATTTTCTCATAAGCGGTATAATGTAAGTTCTTATTTCAATGCTGATACGAATTTTAAATAAACTAAAACTGCTCATAAAACCTATAAATATTTTTTTTTTACTCACAGAATTAGGGGTGTCTGAGGTTTTGCGCATTTAACGTTACACGTTGTATATATCTATATATAGATAGATCTTATTACTGCATTTCAATTCCTCCACAAATAATATGTTTGAGACAGCAATACGGCAATTGTTGGATATAGTCTCCCGTCCAGTTTATTACGTCGTGCTCAGATAGTAGCGATATCATGGGAACCACTATTTTACTACATATTTATAGTTTAATTATGGAAAAGTCGTTCGGCCCGGCTATAAAGATGCACGGTAGCACCCTGAAAATATCTGGAGTAATTTGAGTTTGGTTCGAGTAAGTGAGTTTTACTGTTAGTTTATTTACGTCTGGAATCTTAAAGAGAACGAACTAACTTTCACAACACTTACACTCATTCACTTCTTTTTTTCTTTCAAAAAATTTATTTGTGCTTTTGAATAACCATGCTTTTTTAAAGAGGGTAATTATCTAATGACTTCTCTGGGCGTGTCAGACTTTTAAGGTGGTGCATCATGACTCACATTTTCACTGTTTTTCATACAACCGCTCATAACTGATTATAACGTTATTACACACTTTTCATTAGATATTTTGGAAACACAGTATCTTGTGGATATTATCTAGGTTTCTAAAGAAACCAATTTCTAAATGTGTGTAAAACTAATCCAGTAAAAACCTCTGAAAATGTCTTATTTTGTATGAACTTTGACACTTCATAATTTGCCTAAAAATTTAAAAAGTGAAAAAAATAATCCTCTAGAGACCTTGCAAATTTTATTAAGATTCTAAATGATGACAACTTTTTCCAAAAACTTTTAAGGGTTTAAAAAAAAACAGCTATTTCCTGGAGCAAGTTTTGTGAAATTTTCGAGTAAATCTCGGAATTACCAAATACTAACAGAGTTTCCAGGCGTTATCTCTCTTTTTTTGCGTTGCCTTTTCGTCAAACATCGCGTTGGATTGCATTAAATGAAGAAACAAGCTTTTAAACCATTTTCGATGTTTACGATAAGTGAGTGGAGAAGGACCCTCTTAATGACTAAAACCAGACCTATGTTCTTTCTTTGCTTCACCACGGGTTTTCCTTTCGAAAATCAAACTATGCTCCCAAAATAACGATGCTGTAGTCGATTTTATGGCGCCTAGTAGATGTTGCTGCCATGCAAAAAAATATCTTAGGTTGTAATTATTTTATGTTATGTTCTAATACGATAAAAGTTTAGACTAAGGAGGATTAAGAAGGTAAGTCAAGACAATTAGCCTCCCCGATCAAGGTTAAATTAGGTTAAGTCACCAAACCCCAGACTATTAAGACCACCTGCTACCACAACCTCTTAAAGTTGAAGATTGTTAAAGGGCTATACAGAGTGTATAGCTCCATCCCTCTTTCACTCTCGGAACGACTGACATTTTAACATTTTTAACATATGGTAAGTCCCCTCACCCTGGCAACTAAAGCTCTAGTGTTGTTGTTTTGTTTGTATTTTACAAAGCAACGAGTTACTTATTAGACAAGGTTACCGAAAGTTGCAAAATAGATCAAGATTAGATAGGCAGGATGTCGATACCTACCTAGATCTATAAAATCAATAAATGCTGATCAATAAAACCTATAGTTACAACTTTGATTGACACGCCTCGGCTTCGCATAGGTTTCGCAATTATTTATTATCAAACTGATATAAATAAAAAATAAATTTATTAAGATTTTTATATAAAAATACTACTGTTTGTTGGCATGGTTGGCGCAGAGGTTGAGCAATTGACTACTGCTCTGTTTGTCACGGATTCAATTCACGCACAGAACGAATACTTGTGTGGCCTACAGATAATTTTGTTTAGGTCTGACGGTCTGACACATGTAAAATCACCTAAACAAGACTGTCATGTCTTTTGTATGCGTGTTTACATGTTTGTAAACGCGTCCGCGACACAGGAGTCATCATCATCATCATCATTTCAGCCGACAGACGTCCACTGATAGGCCTCCCCCAAGTGTCGCAACAATGATCGATCCTGTGTGTCTCGCATCCATCGGATTCCCGCAACCTTCACCAGGTCATCGGTTCACCTTGTAGGAGGCCTTCCGACGCTGCGTCTTCCAGTACGAGATCACCACTCACACGCGTGCGTGGTCGACACAGGAGTAATCAGGAGTAATTCCTAGAATGGGCTCATTAATATTTCTTAAAAGTAAAAATGGGTCCGTCGGCCAATGTCTCGTTGTGGGAGGATTTTGACGTAAGACTCACTCAGGGAACCGCAGCGAGCCTCCCACAGGCGGACATTTTTATAGGAAGACGGAGCGGGTCAGCGCCACAGACAAGGTGGTATAATTATCGCACTGCTAGAATTCCGTCTGAAAGAGGCCGTAATACATCACGTGGGCCCAGTGCAGGTTGATGAATATGTTATATCTCTTCGACTTTTTTGTTCTAGGACTAGCTGGTTTCGAGAGCCGATTTTGAGACCAGTGGTGATGAAATAAAGTTACACTAACAAAACTACCCACCTGGGTATTGAACCCACCACACGAAGATGGAGACGCTAATGTTCTACCTTATTAATTCATGAATCCCCAAGCGACCACCGGTGGCCGCGCAACTATTGTCTTACTATTGTGTCTCTAATTGACGGTATCTGAAGGGTTAAGAAAGAAAATGCCGTTCATAGCAACAGTGACAGGAAAAATCAGCATCATTACCCAAAGCCAAAAATCAGTCATGGACACACGAGGGCTGAAAATATGTGTCAATAATGGAAACGACTCAAAACCTTGCGTCAACGAAATTGATCCGCTACGAAAAGGTCACGGTAAGTGGGTCGGTGTGGGACGGCAGTCGAATCACGTACATGCCCATTGTAATACACTAATACAAATAATAGAGGAGTGATTGCACCTGTCCGAAATAGCCCCAATCATCGGGTCGGACGTGCCCAGAGCCGGCCAGACCGAAGTGTCAAGGATACCCGAAATTGGGTGGTTACGGTAATGCCGTGTCTAATATTTCAGTGAAGTAGCAATGTCGAATAAGGACTATTGATCCGGTGATTGCTTTTGTAATTGGGTTTTCTTGAACGTTCGGTAATGAGACGTAATGCTGCACTGTTGACTGCAGAGGTCGTCTACGAATGATTAAAATATAACAGTATCAATAAGTTTTTCAGGAGCAAAAATATTTTCTACGGGATTGTTCGAAAGACTTCTAGTGGCCCTGGAACCGAAGGAACACGAGTGGACATTGATCAGTAAAACTACACTACCTCTTGCTCTATCCAGAGTGGGGGAAGTTAAAAAAAGGAGCGAAAAATAATACAACTTTGATGCTGTTATGTCAACAAGACCAAACTGCAACCAGAAAAAATTTGCTAGTACAATTTTGCCCTAAGTTGACTGGTAGAGAATGCCTAAGGCATTAAGTCCGCTTTTAAATACATATATAGTCTTGCATGAAGATTAAATAAATAAAAAAATATATGTCATGTAGTTCAGATGCAGGCCTGATAAGACCTCTAATGCATCCTGCATCAGTGGGTGACAAATCTGCATTCAAATTAACATTACCACAAAAATAAAAGGATTAGTTTTTTTACTAAACTGTTTGTCATAAATAGTTTTTGTCATGTCCAAAATAGGCAAGCATCGTGATTTAATCCGCTATTAAAATATGGAGCGACAGTTATCCCTGGTCTCAGACTAAGCGGAACAACCTTCAAGGATGGTTTGATTAGCAAAAAAGAATACAGTTAATTTAAAATTTAATTTCGCTTGCATTTAATCAATGCACTGCAGAAATGGGTAAGGGCGACCGCCTGTCACACTGTGACTGCATTCGTTTGTTAATATTTTTTTGGTAGCGATTCGAAGTTTCGTCTTTAACACCGACACGCCGCATGCTCAAGTTACTATAGTACATTTTGTTACAAGTGGAGAAACTTTGTCATTGCGACCGAGGCGAAATTCACCTGAGCCACAGGTGAGGGTGTTGTGGAATCGTGTGCAGCAGTGACAAACTATGTGTATCAAACGTCGTCTGATACATGTGACGAAATAAATAAACGGGGTTTGCCCAACGGCTTGTGAGGGCTGCATGGTGTCCAGCCCGATACGATAAATACAATAATTTGTGGCGGGGTGAGCTGGCACACTTTTCCGCACTAGTGCGAAAAACTGCAAATTACTTGCTCAAAAATGGTAGGGTAGGAGCGGGTTTTGAGTAAGTATATCCAAAAGATACTATATTTGCAATCGATACGCTAAAATAATTGAACATCGATGTTTAGAAATGATCCAATTTAATTCCCAAATGACTTCAATCATATCGAATAAAGTATCAAAAGCTTCTTTGTTGAGTACATAACGTCGATTGTTCGTCAAACAAAGCTCTATTACCACTTATTGTTACATAACAGTGTGAAGACAGGCTGCCTTCATTCCACCTTGAAAAGTAAAATGTTACAGTTCAAAATTGCAAGTTGTTATGAGTTCGCTAAACAATTGATCGAATCATTCGCCATTTGATGTATTGGCAATTAAAATATTTTCATGATGGCCGTTATTAATATTTTTTATTTGTTACATGCAACGTTTATATTCGAAACTTTTGATTTTTATGATCTTTTTTTATAGTAGTCCTTAGTGTTATTGCATTTCCTCTCGTTGAGAAATGAGATCACACAATTTTACTGCCTTCTTCCTTTGCAGTTTATGTCAATTAATTGTGACGGTTTATATTTCTCGTAGTAATTCAGCCATGTTATTGGTATATCCTCGTAAGGCCCAACCTAAATTTAGGTCGATATACATAATAAACCAATGTACTAAAATTAGGCCAAACTTTAGTGTCGTAAAAACGTGTTAAAATCAAATGTACCTAATCCTTTCGGCAAAAAATATTTTTAAGCAGTATTTCCTTTCCCTATGGTGAATTATGTAAACATATATTTAAATAAGTTCATGCTATGTATTTTTTTTTTAGATTAAAAACAAAAAAAACTTACGTTTAAACATCATGTTACGACATGATGAGCAAAATTATGATTTTACGTCGCTGGACTGTAGATTCATGATTTTAAAAAGTGTCTTGGGCCGAAATGTCTAAATATTTCTGTTCTTAAATTAGGTCGCTGGGCCTTACAAAGTTAGCATACCTTTGCCATTTGCTTCTGTTACTTTATGTGAGGAACTGAATATAAACAAGAGATCTGAAATTATGTAATGAGATCAAGATAAGGATCGGCGTGTCTCAACAAAAACAGACGTTTTAAATTGCATAGCGATGACTCGGCATTTTTTGTTAAATTTCTTTTTGCAATAAAGGCCTCAATTTGTAAAGGGTTAATTATGAATGTAGATACTAGTATTATCAAGTATTGCTCTACAAAGCTACTATAAATAATATTAGAATACAGGATGTTTCGTAAGCCTGGTATTAAAAAATAAAAGGTAATGTAAAAGGAGAAACTGCATGACTGACATACCGGGACTAAGAGTGTGAAATTTTGAACAAGGTTTCCTTTTATGACGTAGGCGAGCGCTAAGAGAGGGTTTTCAAAAATTCACTTCCTAATGAAATGAAACGGGGGTTCAAAGTTTGTATGGAGATACTTTCATGTGGGCGAAGCCGCTAGCTAGTATTACGAAGAAGAAGCTAGTACAACCAATTGTTTAATTTTTTTTTCATTTTTTTACTATTATCATTTATTTAAAAGAGTAACCATAAAGTTTCTTGCTGATTTTTTTCCAAAGGAAATGGGCCAATTGGAACCTTGCAACCAATTGCAATCATGTAGGCCCATGTCAAATAAAATCATTTTGATTGTTAGGTTTTGCACCGTTTTGTCGTTTGAATTACTCCATTTTTAAACCCACTCGTAATTGCAGTATTAACTATAAAATAATCTTACTTCAAGAAACAATAAAAATAAATAACACGAGTACTCGTACATTATGAGTATATTTAAATCATTGCATTGTATATGTAATATTTTTTATATCATTCCACGAAGCCGTTTGACCTACATCGGTATTTCGGTCATTGTTATCGACGATATTGATAAATTAAAAGATAACCGATTAGCAAAGATGTATCGCGAACAATAAATAAGACTGTTGCGTATAAAATAAACCCATTTCATTAGGACAGCAGTGTAAAAGAGCCGCTCCCCGCCTCACGCCCTTGGAATTGAACTAAATGATTTATTATCTTTCAGTATTTAGCGCTCAAAATATGGATAAAACAGTTACTAATAAATATTATTTTGTCCTTTTACTTTTACGACCGCATGTAGCGTTTTTTTCGCCTGTAGCGGTCGTCTCCTTCTGTGAGTAATGCTAGCAAAGGAGGCAGCCGCACGCGCGGTGGAACGGCCCTCACGCCCCAGCCTCCGGGATCCCGATTTCTAGCCACTGTAGGCCCGTGCTTGCGGACGGCGAGCATTGGGTAGCTCAATTTTACATCCCAATGTCGATTAGGAATCAAAACAGCCACTGAAGTTCACTAGTAAAATACCGCCAAAAACCGCATGTAGCTTTGTAATTCACTGTTTTCAATTTACGAACTATTTTAAGTTAATTGACCCAAATGACAGGATCATACAATAAGTTTCTGAGTTTATGTGTTCTTTTTTAGGGTTCCGTAACCAAAGGGTAAAATGGGACCCTATTACTAAGGCTGACCCCACATTAGGCGTGTGCGATCCTCGGTTGCGTGAGCGTCGCGTTTGGCTGCCCTGTGGTGTGTGTAGAGAGAGCACGCGGCGCGCACGTGGCGGTCGAGTCGCGTTCTTAGTACCCCTTCCGCCGCGCGCTCGCTGCACACACGTCACACGGCGGCAACACGCGACGCTTACGTGTGTGGAGAGTGCACGCGGCGCTCGAGTCGCGTTGTTACCCCTTCCGCCGCGCGCTCGCTGCACACACATCACACGGCGGCAACACGCGACGCTTACGTGTGTGGAGAGTGCACGCGGCGCTCGAGTCGCGTTGTTACCCCTTTCGCCGCGCGCTCGCTGCACACACGTCACACGGCGGCAACACGCGACGCTTACGTGTGTGGAGAGTGCACGCGGCGCTCGAGTCGCGTTGTTACCCCTTCTGCCGCGCACTCGCTGCACACACGTCACACGGCGGCAACACGCGATGCTTACGTGTGTGGAGAGTGCACGTGGCGCTCGAGTCGCGTTGTTACCCCTTCCGCCGCGCGCTCGCTGCACACACGTCACACGGCGGCAACACGCGACGCTTACGTGTGCGGAGAGTGCACGCGGCGCTCGAGTCGCGTTGTTACCCCTTCCGCCGCGCGCTCGCTGCACACACGTCACACGGCGGCAACACGCGACGCTTACGTGTGTGGAGAGTGCACGCGGCGCTCGAGTCGCGTTGTTACCCCTTCCGCCGCGCGCTCGCTGCACACACGTCACACGGCGGCAACACGCGACACTTACGTGTGTGGAGACTGCACGCGGCGCTCGAGTCGCGTTGTTACCCCTTCCACCGCGCGCTCGCTGCACACACGTCACACGCGATGCTTACGTGTGTGGAGAGTGCACGTGGCGCTCGAGTCGCGTTGTTACCCCTTCCGCCGCGCGCTCGCTGCACACACGTCACACGGCGGCAACACGCGACGCTTACGTGTATGGAGAGTGCACGCGGCGCTCGAGTCGCGTTGTTACCCCTTCCACCGCGCGCTCGCTGCACACACGTCACACGGCGGCAACACGCGACGCTTACGTGTGTGGAGAGTGCACGCGGCGCTCGAGTCACGTTGTTACCCCTTCCGCCGCGCGCTCGCTGCAAACACGTCACACGGCGGCAACACGCGACGCTTACGCAGCGCGCTCGCGTCGCGCTCGCATCGCTCACGCGCTCGAGGAACGCGAGCGCCTAAGTGAGGGAGGCCTAAGACTCCGCTGTCAGTCCCTGTTTATAACTCCGTTTGTAACCAGGCTGTATCTCATGAATCGTGATAGTCAGACAGTTGAAATGGTCACAGATGATGTATTTCTGTTGCCGCTATTACAACAAATAAAAAAAATTGAAGAAAATAAATATTTAAGTGGGGGAGGGGGAGGGGGGGGGGGTATTTAAGGGCGCTCTCATGCATCAAACGTGATTTTCTTGCCATTTCTTGTTACGCACGGTACGGAACACTTCATGTGCGAGTCCTACTCGCATCTGCCCAGTTTTTTTAAAGCATTTACACTGAAAGTAAGTATGCTATCACGCTGATACATGCCATTTAGTTTATTAACATTTCTGTTGACATTCTCAGCTTCCCGTATTGCGGGCTCACAGCATGGAGTCTGAATATCTGATGATGGGGGAACTTGATACAGCTGTAATTTTCTACAAGCAAGGATGCCTCCCGAGAAAACGCTTAAAGAGTTTAGTTTGCTACATAAGGAAGTTTTTTTTTTGAGATGGATTATCGTCCATGACTTCTCCTACTCTAGGGTGGGGTATGTCAGAATTTTACTGACTAAAACCCAACTGATTCCTTCAGTTGCTTTTGCATTCCAGGGCCACGGTAACTTTTAAAAAACTCCCGCGAAGTAGCCAGCATCGGTTTTGCTAGGTACTTATATATTTCTAAATACATACATATTATAGATAAATTACACCCAGACACAGTACAAATGATCATGCTCATCACATAAACATTTGTCCTGGGTGGGAATCGAACCCACGACCTCCGGCATAGCAGTCAGGGCCACTAAACAATATACCAACAGGCTAAAATGAATAAAAAGAAATTTACATAGGTAATATAATATTTTTTTCTTATTTACTCGATAAGTAATATGTAGTAGGTATCTATAATAAATACGAAAATTGTATTGGGACGGTGTATATTGTTCGTCGAGTAAAGAGTCGTCCCCACTAGGAACATTTGTCGAGCGACAAGTGTCCCCGGAGACATCGGGCGATGTCACCCTACATCGCCCCACGTCACCCGATGTCTTGTTTACGTCCACATTTGTTCAGATGAATGTATCACGAACAAAAAAGAAGAGCAGATGGTGGATTAAACAGTACTTGCAAAACAAAACAAGCGTATTTAGAAGACAAAAACTCAGTGTTCTAGACGGCTCATTTGTGCGACAAGGAACAGTTTCAACAATGTTGCGGCGATGTCGTCCGACGTCGCCCGACATCGCCCGATGTCACCGGGAACACATGTCGCCCGACAAATGTTCCTAGTGGGGACGAGGCTTTATATATGGCTGTCAAGTTAGTGTTGTCAAATTACCCCTTATCGCGTTAATCGTTACAAGCTTTTAACCACATTTATCATTGTCTGAGGGTCTCCTTACCGCAAGCCATCGATCAAGTATTAAAGGGATATCGAAATTATAAAATACTAGCTTTTTTTTGCCCGTGGCTTCGCTCGCGTCAAATTCGGGGTGACACGGTTCCCCTGGGAAGTTGGGGGTTAGAAAGAGACAAAAAGTAGCCTATGTCACTCTCCATCCCTTCAAGTAAATCCACTTAAAAAATCACGTCAATTCGTCACTCCGTTTTGCCGTGAAAGACGGACAAACAGACCCACACACTTTCCCATTTATAATATTAGTTTGGATCATTATTTTAAAAAGGTACAACAACAAGAAAAGAACAACAAAATGTTAAAACATGATATTTCCTGTTCAATTTATTTAAACGTGTATGTTGACGCATATATTATTATAACCCTTTCTTCATCATCATCATTTCATCCGAAAGACGTCCACTGTTGGACATAGGCCTCCCCCAAGCGTTGCTACAACGACCGGTTCTGTACGTCTCGCATCCATGAAATTCCAGCGACTTTGACCGGGTCATCGGTCTACCTTGTGGGAGGTCTTCTAACGCTGCGTTTTCTGGTGCGTGGTCACCACTCTAGAACCTTTCGGCCCCATCGACCATCCGTTCTACAAGCAATGTGCCCTGCCCACTGCCACTTTAGTTTGGCGATTCTTCGGGCTTTGTCGGCGGTCTTGGTTCTTGGTTAAGTAGTTTATGTTACCGCATAGGTATATAACTCTTTCTTCATCATCACCATTTTAGCTGAAAGACGTCCAATGCTGGACATACTGGCCTTCTCCAAGCATCGCCACAACAACCGATCCTCTGTGTCTTGCATCCACCTTATTCCCGCGTCACTCACCAGGTCATCGATTCACGTTGTGGGAGGCTTCCTAATAGAGCTGATGGCTATTGGGGCCCAAAGGTTCTGGAGTGGTGACCGCGTGCCGGAAGACGCAGCATTGGAACTTTTTCTTACTTGTATTTTATTTGTATTAGCCCAAATTGTCTCATTGACCAAAAAAATTACGTGTGTGTTTTTCAAAACCTGTTTGGAAAAATTTAAAACTCTCGATCACAATGACAAACTTTTTCACTGGTATCAAAACATACTATTATACAAACATCTCTTTTTCAATCCCATGTAAAGCTATAACACAAAATATCATGGCTACTTACATAGTACTAACAAAATAACTTGACTAAGTGAAAGTGAATTGGTCTAGGTCAAAATCTAGAGCGAGTTCCTGACCCTTGACTTTAAGTTATTTACCTGGCTTAACGACGTGCTTGTCCGACCCTTGGGACATTGTGATACTGGCTTTTGATTGGTCGCTAAATATAACTTGTTTGGGTATTGGAATGACAAGTCAATAAGTATCAATTGCTGGCTTTCTTAAATTCACATACGTGCTAAAATATTCCCTAATAAAGTCAATTGGGGTAAATAGAAACATCAGTAAATAGAAACATAGGGGTAAATAGAAACAAAACTTCAAAGGGTATTTTCTCGATATTTGAATACTTTTTGCAGCATTTAACTATATAAATTTATTAATGAATTTTTATTCTAAAAAGTCGAAGCTTTGTTAGAAGCCGAGAATATTGTATTGTATCAAAGTGAAAAACTAAACCAAAGTTTAGTTTCTATTCACCCCGTTTTACGATATTTAATGTATATCTTTATTTAAATAACTGAGTAATAATTTGAGTGATAACAATATTATAGCCTTCTGTATTAACCGCATTTTACCAAAAACTTTTAGCAATGAGTGCATAAAATCATCATTTTCCTGCCCTTATCCCATTTTATTTGGGGTCAGCGCACCATATTATTTCCTTTCATTATGTCCTGTCACCCGTCAATCACTAACTCCCTTAGCTTTCATATCACTTCTTTATTATTTATCTAAATATAAAGAATTCATTAATGACATTAGGTACCTACACAATTTTTAAAATGTAAAAAAATTGCAGATTTATTTTTGTGTTTTAGAAATTTGAAGCATCTGCGTACCGTTTAGTTTTAATAACAAACTAACTCTCAACAAATTTTTCAACAAAACCCAGCCACGAATTCTAACAACCAAACGTTATTATTATGACCATTAGCCAATATTTGAATTATTCAAAACTTAACAACGGTCGGGCGTACAAAAGGGCACGAATATAGCGGTGCTCGATATACCAAAGAGAATAAAGGAGTTGTCGGTTATCTACGGAATTCGCGGTGCGGGCGCTGACTCACGGCTGAACTGGCCACACCTGACGACGCCAGACCCTGTCGAATTCCAAGTTTCATTTACCAAATACCCTTTAATTGACAGTTCACTGCCTAAGCTTTTGTTTGCTTGGCGCTTCCACGCATCTCTCAAACCGTTGTGTCATAAATGGATTTCTTCGTGAGAGCGTTTCTCTTTGATATGTAAAGTCAGAAGTCGAAACATTCTGATATTGTTTCTTTGGATTACGGTTATATTGAATAAAAAGGGCGTTCTTGTTCTTTATAACAGATAATTCTTATTCTTAAGTCTATATTGTACACTAGCTTTTGCCCACGACTTCACCCGCATACATAAAATAAAGCCTATGTCACTCAGGAATAAAGCAGCTTTCTATCGGTGAAAAAATTTTAAATACACACAAAAAAACATAACAACAAACTTTACCTCTTATATAGTACATACTCGGTATTACAGACAATTAATGACACTTTTATTACACTACTACTACACATACTCACTTTTACTTTTTTTTTTCGATACTTTTTTCAGTGTTTTTTTTTTTAAGGTTTCCTAAGAACCTAATTCTGTAAACTATAGACACCTTGATAACAGTATATCTACACATCAATTACAACTAGTCATTATGTTGTAGGTTTAAATGCTCTACAATAAGGAACTACGTGTTCTCATTATAATCTATTTGCATAAAAACAAGCAATAAAACTCGCTGATAACTGTTGGAAACATGAAAATAATGCAATTAATGTCTGGGTCCATTGCAAAAGTAAATAGCGAATTGAATAGATCAGATAGAATATTTTTTTACGAGTAAAATCGTCAAAAATGACTCACGTTCTGACTGACTAAACCCGACTTGTGTTCTTTCAGTTACCCTTTGCGGTCCTCTTTCCAACAGTCCTATAAGAGATGCTCGTAAACAGAACATAAGAATCGACGGTTCAAAGGCAAAATCTAAGCGACATTGAGTAAACTTTAAAAAAGTAAACTTTTGAAAATTTTAATGAACTAAGTCACTCTTTAAACAAGGGTCCTCCAACAAGGTGGACTGATGACCCGGTGAAGGTTGCGGGAAACCGATGGATGCGAGACGCACAATAACGATCGTTGTGGCGACGCTTGGGGAAGGCCTATGTCCAACAGTGGACGTGTATCGGCTGAAATGAAAAAATCACTCTTTTGTAAAATTTACTCAATGTTGCTTAGATCACTTTGCCTTTCAACCGTCGATAATAATAACATATAGCAAACTTCTTATAAACTAATACTGAAATCGATAGTGTTTGAAAAGTGTTAGGCTATCTTTCTTTTCTAGATCTGTTTGCAACTTGGTAAAGGCCTGAAGGCCCGAAGAAGCAGCGTTAAAAGACATGCGCAAGGTGAAGTGATGACCTGGAGAGGGTCGCAGGAATCCAACAGATGCAAAAGTTACAGGACCGTTCGTTGTGGCGACACTTGGGGGGCCTATTTATGTCAAACTGCAGACATCTTTTGGCTGAAATAATGTTGATGATGAAAGGCTTCCTCCAACATTTTAAATTCTTTCCTTTCTTGAAACACTCGGTTCCTGCCACTTGTCTGATTTCGCCCTCCCTCTTTTCTGCGGTCTCCTTCTCTTCAGTTTGCCTCCTTCATCTTGTCACTATTTTCCTCCATTTGTCGTAACATCTTTATCATCGTCATCATCATTTCAGCCGATATACGTCTACGGTTAGACATATGCCTACCCCAAGTGTCACCACGCCATCGTGTGACCAGCCCATTTCCATTCCAATCTTAATCTTTTTTTTATATTTTGTAATCTCCTTTCTCCATCAAACAGAACATACTTATCTACTATTGTGTACAAAAGATGGATGAGAGAGAAAGTATTAAATATTTCATATTGATTGAAGTGGTTAGCTAGCACTTTCAGTTTGTTTTACCAAGCAAAGAAAAGCTGGAAGCTAAAGTGTCAGTAACAAACCAAAAAACTAAACCGAAAACTGGCTGTCTCTCAAGATACATGTAACCTTAGTGTGAAAAAAAGGTTAACAATATTTATAGATACTGTTGTTTTATTCATAAACTAGCTTTTACCCGCAGATTCGTCCGCGTTTATTAATATACTTTTCTCTTTCTCCCACTATTCTCAACAAAAAAAAAAAAATTGCCTATGTCCGTCTCCAGAGTCCCAACTATCTCTGTAAAAAAAAAATCATCAAAATCAGTTTTGCCATTTAGGCGTAACAAATAAACAAACTCACTTTCGCTTTTATAATATTAATAAGGATACCACCATTACGAAATCTTAAAATCCGGTGTTAACAAAACTTTTTTTTTATTATGCGGACATGTTACATTTACAAAGGCCTATAAAGCCAAAAAAAAGTTATAAGTTCTGCCGATTATGATACAGATTTCATATCGAATCTTACCGCTAATTAAAACTAAAACTTTCCAACATTAGGCTGCTTACAAACCTTATTGTATACGTGATAGAAAGAAAGAGCATCAGACTGCATCAATCAAAATTTCACTCTTCCCGGCCACACCACGAAATGAGTTTTGTGGTCAAACAATTGATTCCATCGAATCCGTACGGTGGTCGCTGATTCTTAATTTCACACTGAATTTATATATCACGATGGTTTTTATAATGTTTTGTGTAAAGTGAACTAGCGTGACCGCGGTCCACGCGTGTAATGTGTTACGTTAGAAATCGCGTTCGATGAATAATCGAGTCGATTCGAAATGTAACCGATAGTCCACGAATAAAACTAGATTGTGTAATCTGTGGGTTTGCGTGTAAATATGTCATTATATTGGAATTGGTAAACTGCATAGAACACACGCGAATTGTATTAAATAAGACTTCAGGTAATCGTAAATTTGAAATTTCCATAAACGATGTAAATGTTACTGTTTGTCAACTTTGTGCGAATCTCTCGAGTACAGTAATAAATTCAACGAAATCATAAACAATATGATTTCTCAGTAAACTCCAAATTGGCATAATAACGACGTTAATGCATTAAATGAAGACATTCCGCGAATTTATTCCGGTCTTCGTCCGAATACCTTGAATGAAGAAATCTGAATCGGTAGATAATACAAATAAATAAAGCGGCGATGTGGGGAAAGATTGTATCACTTAGGGGCAAGGAGCTCGCGAGCTGACTGTACCGTGTGCCCACTGACCACAGACAACGGAAATGATGATCTGCACTTATTTGTTTTTTAGAAATTCAATACAATATTGAGGTAGGTATTGGAAGGCAAAGTATTGCGCCAGCTACAAAACATTCAATAAAATAAACCTTAGTCATTAAATTATTCGGTAACTATTCGATTGAGCTTACGTATTTTCAGTTAAATGATAATCGTAGAGCTTTACTTATAAACGTTATTTAGTTCTAACAGTTGCCAGCGCCGTCACCTTCGTGATAGTAATAAAATATGTCAAAAGAACATACTTCCAGGAGCAAAAATATTGCTAGTCCAAGATATGCTTTTTTTTTTTTTGTCGACGGGGAAAATCATCTTTGACGAAACCCGCTCTTGGGTGGAGCGGGAGACAGTGTCAGACTCTTACTGACTAAAAACCCCGCGCCGTTCCTTCTAGCCTTCATACCGGGGCACGAGCTCCCTTTCGGACAACCCTGTCCCCAGTAGGCTTCGACCCAGCTGGGCCCCTCCTTATGCTGAAGTTAGCAGCGTTTTACAGTGTGTGATCAAATTTCGATGAAACTTTCGTCGAAATTCGATCAGCCGTAGTAACAAACATACAAACTGTCACCTTCGTAACTGAATTATGTTAACTAACAATAACATTTGTATGATATGTAAGTAATTTATATGTAAGTATTTTATGTAAGTAGTTATAAAGTAATAGCAAATAGTTGTAGAGGAATGATGAAGTTGTATAATTTCTTACACACCGCGCTTCCTATTCACCGGAAAAAATAATTTTATTTTATAAGCGCGACGCATTCTTGTCATATCTACCGTTTCTTCAGACATGCACGTGTAAAATCAGATAAACAAGATATCGATCAATCCATCAGGCGATTTTATTAACGCCATAAATTTTCGAAATTATTTCTCTCAGGTGAAAACCGTGGGCCATCGCAATTGGCCTGTAATGTTCCAACTAAAGCAAATTATAGCTGGTTGGGTCGCTAAGTATAGAGGATCAAATTGCCGCATCTCTGCTTATGTCCGAAATTGCGTGCTGTATAATTTGGGTCACATTTTTGGCTCTGGCGAGGACGGTGCGCTCTGAAACCGCAATGAGTCTTCAGATATTAAGTAACTGTACATTAAGTTAAGGTTATTTGTTTTAGCATTTCTTGCATACGATTTTCGTCGTAATTGATAAATTATGCCCGATTCAAAGGACGAACTGTTATTGTATGACCATTTATTATTTTGATGATAAGGGGCTATGCATCTCCCGTAGTGTAGGGGATGTAGTCACTGCGACCTAAAAGATCTATTGTGACTCGCCACCTTGTTAGAGTAACTATTTTAGCCCGGAGGCTTCCAGGAAGTCTAGAATACTCCTAGCTTTAAGAGTTTTAATCTCCTCCGGGCGAATAATGTGTCGGCCCAGATGGATACTCCGTTCGTGGATAAGGTAATCGTATGACCATGCAATCTTTGTTGAAAGTTTGGCATTTTCGTGCTTATTGCGAAAGTCGAAAAGGTTTCGCAGATCAAATCTCTAGTCAATTTGTAGTACATCGATCAAAAAAGACAGTCTGTCAAAAATCTAGACTTTGATTGCGACACTGGTAGCGATTGTTCGTTAAAGTTCTCCATTTTATCTGTTTTGGGCTTACGTAAGGAAGTCGGTTGTCGTTGATTATGGCTCGCTCGTGCGCGCGCGCCGCTAGAAGCGGTCCCGCTGCGTGCGACATGCCCCTTACTGCATCTCATTGGAATCTAGGGAGCCACTATAAACCACCAACCTCGAAGTTTCAAGTTTCTAAACCGTGTACATTGCGGGCTTTCAGTTATCAACAAGAACTCGTCAAAGAGAAACGTAAATGTATTGTGAGCTTTTGAAATTCCGTTTTTTGATGGTGGGTGTCCGCTGCCGTCGGTCTTATATTCTAATTTTAGATGCAATTGACTCTTGATTTCTGCGGTTGCTTCAGTTTATGTCGTCCCAGTTCCAAGTAGGTTTGTTTTTATGCTTGTGCTGATCGAGCGACGATTTGGATTTTAGGGCAAGTTTTGGTTAAAAAAATACGTCACAAAAACTGCACTGTTGATACTCGGCAAGTAGTGATGGTGTCAGCCGTACTACCATATTACCACTAGATTGAGTTATAATTGTATTCCGATTTTTTTAAATTTTTGACAGGCACGCGTTTGTCCGCTTTCTCACATAGCCGCTGTAAAGCGACTATGTGGTCGACGGTGGAGCACGCTTGCCTAGAAGTAACTTATTCATTCTTCACTTATTATGCTTGAGCATGCTTAAAGCATACTATTACAAAAAGGAATAATTCTTCGATACGTATTTGTCGAGTAAGTGTGGTTGTAATAGTGACATTACAAACCTATCCTGCAGGAATCAAACCCAACTCAAATCATGTCTCAACAGCGAAAAGCGAACCACTAAATATTACAACACTGTCAATTTCCATAGATAACCAAACATAGGCAAGTACAGGACACCTGAACTACTTAAACACTATCACCGAGTCTCATAGCGGGGTATATCTATACATCTGCGGCAGTTGTAAAGTTGAGCTCTTAGTAGGCAAGCCGACAAACCTGGCCAGATGACCTATGATATATTTAACGCGGGTAGGGGCAGGGCGTGGCGACGCGTGCGCAACTAGGCTCCGGGGGGGAGGGTGGCGCGCGGGGCGGGCACTGAAGGGACAGTACGATTAGGCGATGGTCTGAGCAATAAGCGAAATGTTAGAATTTTAGTAGTTAGAAATAATTGTAGTGGGTCCAGAATTTAGGGGATGTGGATTGAGGCATCTGGAGGTTGAGGGTCTGAATATATGCATGAGTTGGCTGCTAAAGTTTGCATATGAAAACCAAAAATAAGGACTGATATATGCCAAGTTGTGGTCAGGCCGATTTAATTAGTCGGAAGTTCCTTGGTTAAATCAAGTTGGTCTTGATCTGCTGAATTAGTATAGGTAGATAATGGATAGACTATTTAATCTAAAAATCCAACAGAGTCGCAAAAAAAAATTGAAGAAGAAAAGGACCTTGATTAGCACGTTTCCTTGCTACGATCAACGTGCTGTAAATCAGACTTATTTGATGTCCAGCTCAGCATATTATGGTACTTTACTATTAGTAAAACAAGATTAGCTAAGAAAAAGCACGATGAAAGCGAAAGTCATTTCAGTTTAAAAAGCTCAATAAAAAAGTTTACAGTTATTGGTCTTGGAAACTGATTTACTTTTTTATAGTGGGCAATCATCAAAAATCAACCAATAATCATCACCCGATCTGGTTTGAATGAGAGGGAGTGTCTAATTTTTTAATTAGACACTCCTACTCTTGTTTCTTTGATTTCCTTTTTCGTCCTCTTTGTCTTTCCTGGCTTTTTTTTTCGGTGGGTAAAAATCATCATGAGACAGAACAGGCTAACATAAAAAAAACATCCAAATGATATCCCCCGTCCTTGGGCGGAGCAGGAGAGCAGAGTCTTACTGACTGAAAACCCACCCTGTTCCTTCATACCGGGGCTGAACTACCTTTCGGAGCTAACCCTGGCCCCAGTAGGCTTCGACACAGGTGGGCCCCTGCTGTTGCTGACAACTCCTCGAGGTGCGCGAGAACAGTGCGCACCGTTGACAACTTGGGCTCGATCAGGTCAGTTACCGGACGGTTGGACAGCAAGCTACGACTTATTTTCTACACTAACCCGCCTTTACACTCACTTTGCTGTGTGCCCTACTTTACTAAGACCTAAGAGATATTCGTTCACGCTGCCTCTCCTGCCTTGTCCTCATGACAGGAAGAGTGGTGTCGGGCCGAGCCGTCGTGCAGGCATCGCGGCGGCTATTGATAAATCATCGACAGCCACGCGCGCCGCCGGCGACTGCGCAACTGTAATACACGCCGCACTGCTCGGCGACACGATGCAGTCTGCTTAGAGATGACCACGAGACTGAGTTTTCCAAATCTACACTAAATAATAAAGAGGTAAAGTTTGTGTTGTTTGTAGGAAGTAAACTTTGGAAGTACTAGTCCGATTAAATTTGTATCTGTTTCCTGATAGCTACAACCCGGGAATCTTTAAGTCCAGAGTAAATAGGTTTCTTTTTGGTAAGCGCGTTCCATCGTCGACCACATCGTCGCTTTCCATCAGGTGAGATAGCGGTCAAGCGCAAACCTATCTATAAAAAAATTTTTTTTTTTCACCGTTAGTAAGCTGCTTTATTCCTGAGTGACATAGGCATATTTTATGTACCTTTGCAGGCGAAGCTGCGAGCAAAAGCTAGTTATTAATATTTAAGAGATTTTAGATTGGCCAGTTGGTTTAGTGGTTAATGACCCTGACTGCTTTGCCAGAGGTCTTGGGTTTGATTCCAGCCCAGGATAAATGTTTATGTGATAAGCACGATCATTTGTTTTGTGTCTGGGTGTAATTTATCTATAATATTTTATGTATTTAGAAATATTATATAAATATGTTTATCAGTTCCCTAGTACTCATAACACAAGCTCTGCTTAGCTTGAGACTAGACGGCGTTGTGTGATAGTTGTGCAATATTATAATTTTAAAGTTGTATATAATTTGTTTCGAAGCCTTCGAGAAGCACAGGAACGGTGAATGTAGATACACGCTTGGGAGAGGTCTGCCGATTATGAAAATGACTATCGAAGACACAATTGAAGCAAGAAGACAGGCTATAGCAGTAAATGACCGATTGAAACCAAAGAACGAAAGAAAAAGTACATATTGATACGAATGCAGAAAGATTGTCATTGCGACCGGGGCAGAATTCGCACGAGCCGTAGGCGAGTGTGGACCGAGGTCTGCAGTGAAAAATTTGCATGTGTATCAAACGACGTTGTTCAGTACACTTACAAAGAAATACTTTCTCTGAAAATCACGACGCATTTTTGTTCATTTTGCACTGAAGAAAATTTTCCAAAGTTGCCATAATGTTAGTTTTGATTTATTATGATTATGCTTTTAAAAGCTATCGCAAGTATTTTTTACCTTTATCACAATATCTGGCGACGACGGCGTAACATCTAATGAATTCTGACATTATTCGGCAAAGATTATAATGGTGTGTTGAATTAACCCAATTTATAAACTAATCCCAAGTTAATGTTACTAATTAGTGTAAACGCAGATTCTCAAAGTTATGTCGAGTAATTCAGAAATGCCAACGGTTGAATCTCTTCGTCGTATCTATGGGGAATTTACGTAGAGTGCGTAGGCGCATGCCAGCCGCGTGTCTTAATTAACTCATTGTACGTCTTATTAGCCATGTTCTGCTTAATTGCAGCTTTAATCTGGACTTCAAAGGTCAAAGGTTTTTAGTTCATATGATTTGTTTGGACTTTACTTGACAGAGTCGTGTCGTGGAGTCGGAATAAATATATAAAGTAGGTATTGTAGGTATGTAGTGTAGTTTTTATTGTTGTGTAAGTTTAAGTTTTGTAACCTGTGATTATAATAAATTAGCTTAACGGTAGTAAAATGATTCTTTTATACTTCGAGGTACTTGCAGTAGCAGCGGTGTTAATCAAATTAGTTCATATGAATATTCTAATTTGAATGTTCTTCAAATTAGGTTTTTCTAACTTAGTTTGATTTTCTATACAATTTCACACCAAAAAATAAGTGTTTTTTTTTTTTAAACATTGCTCCACACTAGGAGTCACTCCTGTATCATAGGTGCGTTCACAAACATGTAAATTCACATACAAGAGACAGTCAGACTCAGAACACCTATCTTTAGGTCATACAAAAATTTGATTCGTGCAGGAATCGAACGCGCGACACGCAGCGCTGCAAGCAATCGCTCAACCACTGCACCAAATGTACTGTCAAAATTTTGATATATATGTAACCATTCCTTGCACTAGAACTGTATTAACGACCATAATATGTGTTGAATCGATAAAAGCTGCTCAAAATTCCTAACTCCTAATAATAGACTCGAAGCCAGGCCTTCAAGAAGACCACCAGTACAAGCCAATAAAACCTTCTTCCTTCTGATTGTCTAACTCTTTCTACGACTTCGGAATGGTCATAAAAAGAAGCATATCGACGAGCGATAGCATCGCTTAGTGACTTACCGGCTGGCACCGCCATTATTTGCAAAGGATCGTATTGCAGAGGTACGCAGACTGGATGTGATTCACTTTCATAGATTAGAGCTAAAGGACTAAATAATTCACAAGAATGAAATTAGGCCTGAAGAAATGTTGTTCTTAATTTTTTTATAATAGTCTGAACTAAATTGATCTGAAGGCTTGATAAATCTGCAATAGTTAACGCTAGTAGAAAACTTCAAATGTACGGGAATGGCGTCATCTCAACGCTCAATCACGTGGTCAGAACAAAATAATCGAGGGCCAACTAGAGGCGTTCAATGCAAGAAGAACAGTTGTAACTTGGCTAGTGGGGCAGGATTGAAGGAATAGGTAACGTAAGTTTGAGCTGTAGGAATGGCTACGGAAGAGTTACCGGGGCCTTAGAACGCAAAGAGAAACTGAAGAAACACAGGCAGGTTTGTGTTAGTAAAAGTTTGACACGTCCTGTCACTCCACCCAGAGTGGAAGAAATTATTTGATGACTTATAGACGTTACCTCAAAGAAGTTGACATAAGGTTGGTTTTAAATGAAAGTATCTACTAATTATTATGGCAAGATAACGGCCTCTTTTTATACAGAGAAGGAACAAGTATGACCCATCACTGTTACTCACGGCGTGATGGTAATGTGTGAGACTACACAACTTCAATTGTGTTTAAAATAAAACCATGGTCAGATTGCAATGCAGAATTCGCTGACCCAATGTTATAAAAGGAAGTTAAAGCTGAATAGAAATGAATTGAAATAGCCACAAAGACCACCCATTTTCGGTAACGATGAATCATATTGTTTTACACAGTCCCGTTTTAAAACATTTCTAAAGGAGGCCCAAACACCTTAAAGGCACAATACGAGAGCCATATCTAGGTGGTTAGATAGTACATCTTTCTAGGCCATTATTCTGTTGCTTCGGAGACTAATGGGCCATCATGGCTATAACTCAGGCCCAGCTCATTGTCCACGCTCGCACTCCCGCACTATCTATAACGTAGGACAAATTTATTAATGTTCGACATTGTAACGGTTCTTATTAATCTAATACTATATCTAATTTGATGTACTCGCAGCTGGATTTTAGAATCATTTGTGGATCTATATTTATGGAATGGTTATGGGGATGTTAGAGTGAAGCTATTTGCGCTTTGGCGATGGGAGAGGAATTTCTGAAATCATCTAGATATTTTGTTTGTAGTTTCTGTGGTTTGGATAAAGAAATGATTTCATTTTCGTTATGTCAATTAAATACTACGTCTCCCGGTACGATGCGAGACGCACAGGACCGTTCATTGTGGCGGCACTTGGGGGAGGCCTATGTCCAACAGTGGTCGTCTGAAATGATGATGCTGATGATGATGAATTAAATACTGCTTTGATACTTAAGAATACTATTTGTTTTTATCCTTACTAATTTTATAATAGCGAAAGTGAGTTTGTTTGTTTGTTACGTCTTCATGCCTAAATGGCAAAACCGATTTTGATGAATTTTGGTACAGAGATAGTTGGGACCCTGGAGAGGGACATAGACTATTTTTTTAAATAACCGCGGGCGAAGCCGTGTGTAAAAGCCAGTTTATTATATTCGGGAATTGAATTATTTTCATAGGTAAGTTTGTACGGAATCCTCAGTGCGCGAGTCCGGCTCGCACTTGACCGGTTTTTCCTTGTTGCTACAGTTTAGTGAGATGAAGCAACTGATATACTAGTTGGTGTAGTAACATCTAGGAAACGTAGATTTACATATAGAACCTAGTGATTTATTTATTCATAAAGGTAAAGATATGCAGAGTGCAGACCGCTTTCATTTGGTAACCTGGCCGAGACAACTCGTTGTGAAAACCTGGCCCTATGCACGTGTCCGATTACCTTCTTAAACTTAGTTTAATCTAGATCTAAATATAAACTAGGTCTTTTTAGAGTTCCGTATCCCAAAGAGTAAAAACGGGACCATATTGCTATCATGCCGCTGTCCGTCTGTCTGTCATCAGAAAGTATCTCATGAACCGTGTTTTTTCTCTGTAGGTGGGAATAGTACATTGTTACACTAGGGGTGAAAGTTACTTATTTCGTCCCGATTGGCGGCCGAGCGTAGCGAGGTCGCTAATTCGAGGGACTAAATAAGTAACTTTAACCCCGAGGTAAGCATTGTGCTTTTCATTACGAATACAAGAAGATAGACCTAGTTTTTTTTTAAATAATTTGTCAGCTGTTAGTTGAAAGTAAAACTCCCTAGGGATGAAAAGTGTGATACTTTTCAGCCCGCTCTACAGGCAAGTTTAGACCCACTTTCAGAGTATGAGTAATGAAAAATCATCTAATGACCTCTTCGCACTTACTCTTGGGCGGAGCGGGAGATAGTGTCAGACTTTTACAGACTTTGAAAATCCACTCTTGTTCGTTGCTTTTCATACCGGGGTCGAATCTTTCTTTCACAAGCAGACCCTTGGCCCGAGTAGGCTTCGTTTGCTGACAACTTCTTGAAGCGTAGTTTACGTACAATAAACGTGTTCCCAAGGAAAAACTATTTATAGCTAACAATGTCATGACTGACAGGTTGTCTATACTGTCATCTTCTAGTACGTCTATTTTTTGTGAGTTTTTTTTAATGTACATAGATGTGCATTGTGCTTTTAATGTACATTTGACTAGGTGAGCGATATACATAATTATATACAAAAACAACATCAATACATATTATAAAACAAAGTTCCCCACCGCGTCTGTCTGTCTGTCTGTTCGCGATAAACTCAAAAACTACTGCACCGATTTTCAAGCGGTTTTCACCACTCGATAGCGTGACTCTCGAGAAAGGTTTTAGTATATAATTTGTTATTTTTTTGTATTTATTTCTATGTACATTAACAATATTTGTTGAAGATGTCGGTAAAAAATAAGCCGAAAGGGGAACCGTGATACCCCGATTTTAACGCGAGCGAAGCCGCGGACTAATGCTAGTTAAAAGATAAATACAAGTACTCTTAAGACTATGGCTTCATAAAGCCAGTGCTACAGATCTATTTTAATCGTAATTAATCATTTTAAAGCCGTTGTTCCGCTACCTATATAATAAGTTGTTACAAATTGACTTGTACATCTGATTTCATTTAATTGATTAATTATTATTTAATTTATAATATGTCAACTGTATTGTAATCAATCATTTTGTTCAAGTTATATTTATTTATTTTAAATCGTAGTACTTGGTTTTGAACGCTTCCGTGTGCGCCTGATTAGTATTTAGACATATTTTTTTTAAAGACCTGACACAGCCTGAAGGCTTTGCGGCAGATCACGCAGAAGATGGTGGGTCGAGCTAGATGAGATAAATAACTATTGGTCTGCTATAAACTTGGATCAAAGTAGTCGTAAAGAGTTGCTGACGATTCGGACACAGTGTCCGAATTGGCATATATAGAAAGAAAGGTAATTTTATTTGGCATACACACTCGTAGAAACACACACAATGTAGTAACAACATGTAGACACTAATAATTATGGTATAAAAAAGAGAACACAAACAATGTGTGTCTCACGGGTGCGTCAAATAGGTCCAGTTCAGCAAAAATGCAAGACAACTACCACGGTCTGACTGAACTGAACCTTATTTCGAATGTGTGGTTGCAAATTGCTTTATATTTACTCAGTTAGTATTATTAGGTGTAAAGACATATTTATTTCACCGACGATTCAGACACACAGTGTACTAGGTACAGTGAGATAAAAAGTTTTACAATACAATATAACGGGGAAAAAGCGTTACTAAAACTATTTAAGGGTTGATTTAAAGCGGCAACTTCGGGTAATTTTCTTTATAATATTACACATATTTAAAAAAAAAAAAACTGACTATACTAAACAGCTTCAATAAATTTAGTGGTGCCCGTATTTTTTACCGTAAATTGTTTTACTGACGATTGTCAGTAAAACAATTTTGAAAATAAAATGTGTCGTTTCGGACACTGTGTCCGAATATATTCTGTCCGAATCGTCAGCAACTCGTCGTAAGTCATTAGGAGAGGTATTTTCCCTCTGTGGGTAATACAGGCTAACAGAATACCACTATCAGTAAACCGACCCGCTTACTTGTACCACAATAAAGAGCATCTATCACTTAAGGATCTGCTAGTACTTTTCACAAAAGCAATACAATAAACAAGAGATTTACATTTGTATATATTTAATGTATTTGACAATAAATAAACATCCATTTCTCAAAAACTCACTTTAACAAACCGTCACACTATTAATGACTTTCGCTGATTGATATGCGATGAGCCAAGAAACTAATTTTTCTCTTACAAACGAGACTGCAAACTGCAATTTAAGAAAAAAAAACACACACATTGTTGATTACAAGGCAGGTTGTTCGCTAGGTAATTGAATGTCAGTTGATAGTTTGGTACCGATTGATGTAACAGTATTTGCATGCTGCGATCGAGACTGAAAGCTATTAAAAGTGGCTCTTATCGCCACTTTCTATTTTATATACGTCATAGGCATCTGTTACACAACTCTGTACATAGTTTAATTGTCTTGCATTCAATGTACAGGTGGTCTGGCCTGCGGTAACGCCGTTTGTTCGTTGATTGATATGATTTTCTTTTATTTATGGCAAGAATAAAGTTAATCATCGAATTGGCTGTTACTATGTTACTATTACTATGTTACTATTACTATATAGTTTTTCTATATTCGGACTGAATTGATCATTCGCTTTCCCGTTATTAAAATTACGGGTCTACAAATTTCAATATGTCAAAATTCTGTAACCAATTTTAGAAGTGCACTTCCCAATATTGTATTTAGTTCTGCAAGGCCATTGTAATTGACTTTTGCGATTTTTTACTACAGAACATAAACAGTTATATTTTTGTTTCCTAAAATTTTACAGCGTATAGTGATCAGCGCGTTTTTCAAAGAGAAGTAAGCAAACTATAGGGACACAACAGGACCGATGTCTGCTACGGCCGATTCCGACAGTTTAAGAACGAAAAGGCCAAAGAAGGAACGTAGGTGTGGTAGTTAGTTAGTAATAGTCCGTCATACCCTCGCTCCACCCTAGAGCGGAAGAGTCTTTTGATGATTTCCCACTTTAAAAAAACCTCTTAAACCTTTGCTTGTATTAAATTGTCTGAGATCAACTTTGCCCGCTAACTAAACAGTGCGGTTACGATTAAATACCTGCGATTTTTAAACTCAAACATTTTTTTGTGAAACCAGAGCAATTTGTCTCCGCTGTGGTTGTTAAAAGAGCTCTTGTCCTTGACGATGAAGCCCTAAAATTGTCTACAAGGTGGTCCTCGCAGCCGCTATGTACTTAATTACTTTCGATGGCCTCGCGTTACTCAACGACTTGTCTCCAAGATAACTAATGTTAATGCTGCTAGGCGGAATGTTTGTCTGTAAACGTGCCTATAATTTGTGGCCCCACGTTTAAGTTAGGGTTACGTTTTAGTATTGTCTAGATAACTTACAACGACGTTTGCTAAACTAAATAATATTTAACACAAAATATAAATCTAAATTGCACGTTTATTTCATAGCACGCACTGTTGAAAGCAAGTAAAGTAAGCGAATGAAACCGCGACTTTTGCTAGTTACATTTCTTTTCGAGGTTTCGGAGCCCATTCTTTGTTACATATTAACTTAATTTCGATTTTATACCAATAAATTTTACACGAAATTGGGGAAACACAAAGGACATCAACTTTTTGTAATCCAATGAGATATCAAAGCCGTTTCGTGGAAACAAAACCGGAATGCTTCAGGTTATACGTTGGCAACACACAAAGACAGCCGCGGCGTCGATCAGATCGATGCGTAACCCGAGCAAAATCGAAAGTGCAAGGTGAGGGCCGATGGGGGGACAAAAACGTCGAGTCGATGAGTAAGACGGCCACAATGAGTCTGGACAATTAGCCCAACTAGGAAATAGCCGTTTGTCATCATAAGATGGCAAAAAGTGATCACGGAGTTTATGTTGCGTGAAATTGGGTACGGTTTTTTTCGTGATACGAGTGTACAGTAGTCGTGAGTGTCGCCTGGTACGGAGTTACCGACCGAATGTATTGTGTTGATGCTCTCTTGTTTGAGCGTTTTCCAATCTGTCCCAGTTCTTGATACATCCTGCATCGGATTAGTTTTTTGTGACATTGTCTAAGCCATTGTTGTCGAATCTGGAACAATTTGGCCACAAAGGTATTTTTTTGACTTCCACGTAAAAATAAAGAGCAGTTTAAGTGTTCAGCCTTTGTCTGTTTGACGGTCTAGTTGTCTGTGACATCATAGCACCTCAACTATTACTTTTACGCGGGTGCCTTTTAGATGATCGTAGAAAGTACTGTTTTTTTAACTAGGTTTTACATAGGTCAAGAAAAAAAAAACAATCTAGAAATATTTTCTAGATTGTTTTTTTGATTTCTTAAATCTAGGAAACATTAATCAGAAAGGTTTATTTATTTATTGAGCGAGTAGTGTGGTGCCCTACCACGTACAATTAAAAAAAAACAATAATTTATAATAAATGGTCTGAAGTACGTGACAATAACGGCTTGCAGTTTGTTTGCTCTGGGATGCCAAAGTAACTAAATTAAAACAATTTAATTATTTTAAATTTGGCAATACAATATTAGAAAAATGAAATACAAAAATAACAATAACTTACAATTAAAACTTTCAAAATACAATTATAATAAATCAATGAATTTATTTACACATTAAATACGATAAATGGGATCTGTATCACTCAAAGGTTTGCTGGGAGAAAACTCATTTTGAACACAAAACAAATTGTGAAATGGCTGTGCATAGTACACAGCCATTTCACAATTTGTTTTTTTTGCGTACCTACAACAAAGAATTAAGAAGGTTACAGACCTGATCTAAGCAGAACAGAATTCTTAAAGACCGTTAATAATTCGTTAAGTACACTTTATATAACTCTGGGTTACCCAAAACGCTTGTTTAATCTTGTAAGTAAAACATTAAACTCGAATAATGCCCAGTAGCGAAATGTTATTTAGTGTGAAGTCTAGCCTTCCGTGTTTTCAAGGCCTCAGGAGACGGACAGATGGACAAAAAATGTCGCCGTTTAATTATATGTAGCTGTTAGCTGGGGGGCACTAAATGAGGCTGAGAAAAACGGGTTGTTAATGTAAAGAGCAGAAGATGATTTTGAACCGTAGTAACTCTGAGTACTCTGACGCAAAGAACTGATGGCCGTTAGGGCCGAAAGGTTCTGGAATGGCACCATCGTTATTCCAGAACCTTTCGGCCCCAACGGCCGGCATTATTTAACTATAGCCATAAGGTACATTTACACCGACTTTATTTTTTGCGAATGTTTTTTTCTTTAGATCTTCGTCAATGATTCTTGTTCGAATGGGTTTGGAAAATCATTGTTTTATTTCAAAGAGCTTTCGAATTGGTCTCGCTTTTATTGAAGTCCAGTTTTTATAATGGTATCCACGAAAAAAGGGGGTCCTCCAAAAAAATTCAAAGACCACATAAGGCCACTAGAATTCTCCAATGACAATTTTTACACAAGTGGTAGGATTATCGAATATTTTGATTAAGAGGGTCCTTTTCCACTCGCCAAACGTAAAAATCGAAAATGGTTTAAAAGTTTGTTACTTCATCTAACGTAATCCAACGCAATGTTTGACGAAAAGGCAACGCAAAAAAAGAGTGATAACGCCTGAAAACTCGGTTAGTCTTCGGTAATTCCGAGATTTACTGGAATATTTCACAAAACTCGCTCCAGGAAATAGCTGTTTTTTTTAAACTATAAAAGTTTTTGAAAAAAGTTGTCGTCATTTAGAATTTTAATAAAATTTGCAAGGTTTCTATAATTTTACTTTTTTGACTTTTTTAATTTTTGGGCAAATTATGAAGTGTCAAATTTCATACAAAATAGGAGATTTTCAGAGGTCTTTACTGGATTAGTTTTACACAAATTTAGAAATTGATTTCAATATAAGCCTAGATAATATCCACAAGATACTGTGTTTCCAAAATATCTAATGGAAAATTTGTAATAACGTCATAATCAGTTATGAGCGGTTGTACCTATGAAAAACAGTGAAAATGTGAGTCATGATGCACACCCTTAAAATAGTTAAACGACTATGACACTTAGATTTAGGTATAGAGTACCACCGCTAAACAAAACTAAAAACACCGACTTTTGAAATAAAAGTTATTTTAACTTAACCCTTCAGATACCGTCAATTAGAGACACAATAGTAAGACAATAGATGCGCGGCCACCGGTGGTCGCTTGGGGATTCATGAATTAAATTTATTTCAACAACTTTTTGAACAGTTTATATAATAACATAAAACATTTTTTTCTCATCTCAAAGTTACCTAATGCTAAACTTTACAATACACACAGCGGGGTATAACTAAGTGAGACACTGGTGCCTGAATTAGGTTTCCATAAGAACCTATATTTACACCACACATTTATTTGACTGGCCTGTTGGTCTAGTGGTTAGTGGCCCTGACTGCTATGTCATAGGTCGTGGGTTCGATTCCCACCCAGGACAAATATTTGTATGATGATCATGATTATTTGTTCTGTGTCTGGGTGTAATTTATGTATAATTATGTATGTATTTAAAAATATATAAGTATGTTTACCAGTTGTCTAGTACTCATAACACAAGCTCTGCTTATCTTGAGACTAGACGGCGTTGTGTGATAGTTGTGGAATATATTATTATATTATATTTTTTGAAAGTCGATTATATTTTTTGTAAAAGATTTTTTCTTCTTAATAGCCCTGAAAGTTGACATTTAGTATCCGTCGTTTGAAATGCTAAGGGAAATATAATATGTTACTTTGTGTTAATTTCATTAATTGCAAGTAATTAAGTGTCAGTTACAAACAAGGACACGTGTCTCAAACATTTACAGTCAAAGTAAAACACATAATGACCTGCATCTATTTCCTACCATTTAATTTTAGTTGAACGACAAAGCTGTCTGTTTGGCGTGTAATTATTGTATCTATAGTGCAGTTAAACTTCCTTGGAGGGTCAACAAAAGACATTATTAGGTACAGCATTGAAGAATGCGCAGCAATTTATAAAGCTTAAGGCTTATAGTCCCTTGAACATCTGGTGGGAATTAAATGGACACAACACTCGTACCCACCTAGACGGCAGTACGAGTATCTGTGCATTTAATTGCGGCCAGCTGCACCCGGATAGAGCCCCGTTGATCTTTTAATCCATTTTCTTTGCGAAATATTGATTGATTTACATATTATGCTATGTTCGCTTTGAAGAATATTTAACCACCGATTTTTATGAGTAAAAATGTTTCTAAAGAACCAAGCCGTTTCGAAGGAGTATGGAAAGGTTGCGAAATTGCTAAATATTTTTTTTAGACAAGCGCAAAAAAAATTAATTGCGGATAATGTTGTTCATGAATCTATAATGAAAATATTTATTTATTTATTTCATCTTCATACAAAGTACATTAATATGTTTTTTTCAAACCTATTAACCTGGCCGTTACCGCAGAGTAGTTTTCAGAAAGTCACAGTATTATGGTACTGCTCGGGCGCTCTAGCCTTAAGAGTGACGGGTGACGCAAAGACGCAACAAGGTCAAACGTTGTCCAAAAATATTCTTTAATGACACTTTTTTTAATCGATTGGTCACAAAGTTTGCAAAACATGCAAAAAGTGTCCGATGTACGTTTTTTTGTGGATCCTGAAAGTCATAGCTGTTGGTCACAGTCTAGGCTAGACGTGGACGATAATAGGGAGTGACTGCCTCTTACTTTAATCGTTTCTGTTGTTGAAAGTGATTCTTATAAACACGATTCGCAAGGTTGTTTTATTATGTGGCAGGTTTTCATGCGAGAAAATTGAATTACGTTACATTAAAGACATATAACAAATGACACCTTTTTAAACTTACTAACGGCCACCGTTAACGCAGGCTGAGTAATCTATAGCTCGTCGTCCGGCCGTCCGGTAACCGTCCGGACCTAGCTGGAGTTGCCGACGGCGCAAAGTGATGTCAGAAAACCATAATGACCCAGACTTATGCCAGCTAGGGCTACGGGGAATTTTCGAAAAGGAAACCCGTGGTCCTAGAAAGCAAAGAGCAACTGAAGGACACAGGTGTAGTTATAGTCATTAAAAGTATGGCCTACCAACCTAGAGCGAGAGATGTCATAAGATGATTTCGCATCTCAAATAAAAAACACAAAGATGCAGAATTTTTTTTCTTAAATGTCGTCATTTTTATTGTTCATAACATTGAAAGTTGTCGAAGTTTCATATTGAAAATGAAAGGGATATTCTCGATGCCATACAAGTTTGCACTCAATTGTTTTATTACATTATACGACTATCATACTGTATCGATAAAAAAACCTGTCAACGCCCACACGACGGCCTTGCAAACAATGCATGATTTTAGCATATTATTTGTTACAAAAAAATGTATGAAACTCATACAATATGCTGTATGAAACTCGTGGTATTATGTGTGAAGTGGTAAGGATTATATATTTGCATATTCATTGGGCCCATTGTCCATTTTAGGATATCTGTCAGGTGTGCTTTGTCGGATTATCTATACTTAGGCGAGCACTTTGACAATAAATTAAATAGTCTATTTTTAATTTTGTTCTGAAGATTTGTAAGGTTACCACAGACAGGCGCGACACGACTATGCGATAACGTATTTTCATTGAAATAGTTCCACGAATAAAGTTACTGGCAAAGTATAAAATTTAGACTTTGCCGAGCTCGGCTGGGCAATATATGTAACATTGTAGCAATTGTTTATCACTTAGTTTCCTGCCTAGATAATGTTTAGAATTAGGCATTCTGATTCTCATTCTTCTGGCATTGAACAGAGTATCTAGAAGGGATCGGTCGAAGTTTAAAATGAAGGGCATTTATGACACCTTTTGTAAAAATGTGACAAGTGTATAATGAAAGGGCGACCACTCGACCCTATCAACTCTTAAAGTACGTGAGCTAGAGTGTGCGAGAAAAGCAGACGAGAAACCATTGTTGAGTTGGTTCTTTGACGGAAAAAGGAGCTCCATCGAAAGCGTGTCTCCAACTGTATATTTTGCCTACGACCATCATTCGCACATTACCAGTGATTCGCATTGTATAAAATACCTAGGCAAAGTATATAAATAAATAATATTTCATACACTGTTTGAAAGTTTTAGGCATTCTATAAAATGAATAAATGAACAAAGTATTTTTAATTGTGACTACAGTCCAAACCACTTGTGATAGAAACTTGAATTTTGGACGGTAGTTGCATTTTATAATGTAGGAGGGTACTAAGATAGGATTATCTGCAAAAGTCTATTTTTAAAAAAGGGACTGCCATAGGTATCGTTTGTCACCACTTTGTTTGGTTATAAATTTTGAAACTTTGCACATATTGTGCAAAGTTATCTGAGTAACCAAAAAAGTTGGACATAATAAATTTTACTGTTGACGGGTTAGATGAATCTTCACATTGCTAAATCTGAGCGAACGAAGTCACGGGCACAGTGCTATTACTTAATACTGGAACACAGTAACAATCTAAATACTTTATAGGAACATAATATTATGAAGATACCGGGAAACGAGAACTTGATATTTTGAAAGACGATCCCTAAGTTAACTATCTAGATAGTGAAGAAGCAGGAATGGGGTTAATAAATTATTTCGATAGTAAAATATACTTTATCAAGTTAAACTGAACTGTTTTAGAGTCTACTAACAATGTATATTTATTATTATTATTTTGGTATATTATTATTTTGGTTAGACATTTTTATAATCATTTAGACAACATTCTTCTTTAATTCTTTATTGTACACAAAACATGATCTGTACACAAAGGCAAGCTTAAGTTAACATCCAATTGATTCCTCTCACGAAATCTGACACAATTCTTGCAAAACGGTTATGTTATTGTAGCGACACCTATATCGCCACATATGAACTATTCTGCATAACGATATTGGAGTTCTCCGCTTCTTTGGATTTGTGCCCGATTGATGGGATAAACCCCATCAGCGGGGCATAAATCCAAAGAAGACATCGCTACAAACAGCGCGCAGGAAGTTATATGATGACTTCTTTCTTCTCTGCTCTTTTCTTCTTAATCATCTACTTCGCCGGTAAATGTCGTCCTCAGACAGACCCAGCTACTTCATGTCTCTCCAGATATTCGTCATTTACGTAGCTTACGGTCTGCTTCTCCCTCTCTTCTGTGCAGCCATAGAAAGACATTTCTTCACTACATAATTATCAGGTCTTCGTAATGTACATATATCCATACAACCATGGCCTGAACTTTGTGCTTCCACGGCCCTCGGAACGCGCCACCATCGGACTCCCAGCTTACGGTAGGAGGAGTTCGCATCGGCGTCGGGTCGACGATGAAGTATCTGGGACTCGTCCTCGACAGCCGGTGGAATTTCGTAGAACATTTCCGACGTCTGGCTCCCAAGCTTCTCCGGGCTGGGGCTGCTCTTAAGCGGCTCCTGCCCAACCTTGGGGGTCCAGACGCCTCCTGCCGGAGGCTCTACGCGGGGATCGTTCGGTCCATGGCCCTCTACGGGGCGCCGGTGTGGGCGCCGTCGCTGGCAAAGCGACCGGCGTCCATACTGAACGCCTGCCAGAGGGTCATGGCAATACGGATGGTGCGGGGTTACCGCACGATCTCCCGCGAAGCGGCGAGCCTTCTGGCTGGCCTACCACCGTGGGATCTGGAGGCAACAGTCCTTGCACACATGCACGACATGCGCGTGGAGATGCAACGCCGGGGTGAAAGTCCACTGCCGCAACATGTCAAGGCATGGCGGACAGAGCTCCGGCGGGATCTCATGGTGAAATGGCGTCAACGGCTATCGCAACCCAGTGCTGGGCACGCCACGATTATGGCGGTAAGTCCCCTCTTTGAGGCGTGGCTGGAAAGACCTCACGGCGTCCTTACCTTCTGCATGACGCAGGTCCTCACCGGACATGGCAAGTTCGGGAGGTTCCTGCATCGGATTCAAGCGGAAGAGACGCCCGGGTGTCGCCACTGTGCGCAACGCCCGGAGGACACGGTAGAGCACACCGTCGAGGTGTGCCCTGCCTGGGCGGAGCATCGCCGTGCCCTCGTGGGGGCGATCGGTGGCGGGGACCTCTCGCGCCGGGCCCTGGTTGAGGCCATGGTCCGGAGCGAGGAGGAATGGCAGGCGGTCGCTTCCTTCTGCGAAGCAGTAATGCTTGCAAAGGAGGAGGCCGACCGCATCAGGCAAAGGCGCCCTCGCCGCCGTCGCCGGGATTCCGATCCCGATTTCCGGCCACCGTAGACGCGGGCTCGCGGACGGCGAGCTATGGGTAGCTCGCTGTCCGATCGTCCGGTAATGGACCGAGTCCAAGACGTCGACGGCGCGCACTGTTCCCGCGCGCCTCAAGGAGTTGTCAGCACCAGGAGGGGCCCAGCTGGGTCGAAGCCTACTGAGGACAGGGTTGTCCGAAAGGGAGCTCGTGCCCCGGTATGAAGGCTAGAAGGAACGGCGCGGGGTTTTTAGTCAGTAAGAGTCTGACACTGTCTCCCGCTCCACCCAAGAGCGGGTTTCGTCAAAGATGATTTTCCCCGTCGACAAAAAAAAAAAAAAAAAACCATGGCCTGAACTTAGTCAGCTTGAGGCAATGAGTACGACTTTAATAATACCCGAATGCATTTGACAAGCCTGTTGGTCTAGTAGTTAGTACCTCTAACTGCTATAGATGTCGAGGGATCGATTTCTATCTAAAACAAATGTTGGTCTGATAAACATGAGCGTTATTATTATGTAATATAATATGTATGTACTTAGAAATATTTTAGAAGCACACAACACAAACACAAGCCACACACACAACACACAACATACACAACAACAACTCAAGGCACAAGCTCTTCTAAATTTGGGACTAGATGGCGTTGTGTGAGAGTTGTGGATTATTATTATTACTTGATACGGTTATTTAATAATTCCCTCGTTTAAAAAAATAAAAACGTACTTATTAAAGTTTATATTACCCCACACTATTTGCACACCACAAACACATTCACAATTATCAAATAATTACATAGACTCAGCTATTAGCATCTGCATCAATAAATTCCAACGACCTTTATATTTTGTTATTGCTAATTGCTCTCTAATTATTATGGGAGAGTGTATTGATAGGAATCCTAAACTTCTACATGCATATTAACGTTATTTATTATTAGATTAATATGTCTGAGATCTTATCTCGCGTTTAAACTAAGGTTCTTTGGTACCATCGGCGCGTGCGCATAGATTTACCGACTCGATATATATTGAGAGTCTACATTTATCTTCCTTACTTAATTCGCGATTAAATGACGTTTAATTGCTTTATTAAGCAACTATTTAGGTTAAGAGTGTACTAAATATTTATTCCACGCATTTATTTGCAGTTAATTTGTAATTTTGTTGCTTTTGATTTAGTTTTCTGGATTCTTGAACTGGAGTGTCTTTTCATGTCATGATACGAGCTTGGGAGCTTAAATTTAAATAAAAACAGAGCACGTCATCATCATCAACATCATGCCGAAAGGCGTCTACTGCTGGGCATAGGCTTCCCATAACAGTCGCATCAACGATAGTTCCTGTGGGTCACACATCCATCGGATTCCCGTGACCGTCACTAGGTCATCTGTCTACCTTGAGGGAGGCCTTCCGACGCTTCGTTTCCACGCAGCAAAGAAGAGAAAAATTAGTGAGATAGAAAAAAGGGCTAAAAACTAAATAGTAAGTTATACAACCTTAGTTTTCACCTCTCTAGTATTTCTATGTAGAGAATCTATGTACAAAATTTCAAAATCGTATCATGAAAAATCACAAATTTATAAGCTTGTTATGTCAGCAAAAATACATAGTCACCGGACCATCCAGGCGACTGCCTGCTATGACCTGTATTGTACTTAGTGTCGGTGGTGTCCAACTTGTAACCTTTTTACATATTTTTGGGAAAAAATATAACATGGTGTAAAAACTATTGGAACCCATTCATTGATTTCTATACAAACTAATTCAGGTCGATATTGGATTCTGAACAAACTAATTCGGGTTTCGCATAAATTAAAACTATTTATTGTATAACATGGCGGAACAACTATTGTGTTGACGGGGTTTCCCCAATAGCTCCGTTTACGAAATGGCTAGGGATGGCGATTTGTTGAGGCTGGGTCCACGTGTAAACGCACCATAATAGTTTCTAATAAGGTTCTGGAGTGGCGACTAAGTACCGGAAGAAGCAGCTTTGGTAGGCCTCCAATAAGGTGGACCGATGACCTGGTCAGGGTCGCGGGAGTCCGATGGATGCGTGACGCACAGGACTGGTCGTTGTGGCGACGCTTGAGGGAGGTCTATGTCCAGCAGTGGACCTCTTTCAGCTGATATGATGATGATGATGATGATGATGATAGTCTAACAACATACACGATTGGAGGACATATCGCATACCGCGTTTTCTTTCAAGTAGCCTAGATAATTGAAAACGGCGAAGCGTTCGCATTTCAAATTTCAGAGCAGGCTTTAAGAAGACATTCTCGGCAGGTGACATAAAATGTTCCGTCAATCAATTCTGCAGTCTCATTTTATTCTCGTTACAAAAAATAATTTCATTTATTACGGTATTGAGGACCGCTTTGTCGAATGCTCCAACTGATTTGCGATCAAAGGCTTGATTTAATTTTTATTTTAGTTCAGTGAGCACGTACTGCCATGCACGACTGCGCAGGACCTTGGTGATTGGTCCTGTCCAGCCTGCCGCCACATGATGTGACTTGCACAACTCTACTCCGCTATTTTCGATACCGGTTATTTGTTTTTTCTGATGACTTTACAGCTTTTTTATTACGTTTATGAATGTCATAATAAAACCTTCAACAGACCCCTCTTTGTAGATTGAGGCAAATTGTGGCGTTTATTTGTTTACTCAATCTTTATATAAGCTACTAGCTTTTGCCTGTGGCTTCGCCCATCTACATAAAATATAGCCTCAGGAATATAACAGCTTTCTATGGGATGAAAATTTTCGCAATTGTACCAGTGCTTTCAGAGATTAACAACCCTTAAGAAACAAAAAAACAAACTTTACCTCTTTATGATATTATTGTAGCTGTAGATACTTTTTGATGGCACAGTTGGAGTAGTGGTTGAACGATTGACTGCTGCACTGTGTGTTGCGGGTTCGATTTCTGCACGAGACAAATATTTGTATTGCCTACAGATTGTTGATCTGTGTCTTGTATTTACCTGTTTGTAATTTTACATCATTTTTTTCAACATCAACATTTTTTATATAAAAAGAGAATCGGTTAGAGGTAACATTACACAAACGCAATCTTCTTCGGTATTGATAACCATTTCGTCCGTTACAAGTGCAGATTGCATCTGTAACATATATTATATAGTTTTACGATAAAACAATTTTAAACCGCAACATACAACATCGATTTCTGTTTTGTTTTGCAACTTTGTAACAAAGGTCGTGTCTATGTTCACAATGCGGCTGAAACACAATATGGCGGAGGTAGGTATCAATGACATCATTCGACGTCAAAATAATGTTATCTCCCGCTATCTCTATTGATAAATCATGCAGTTTTATTACGACAGTAGCCAATAAACCTATTTGTTCGCAAACAGATTCACATAATCGGTCGCTACTTGACAGATATGGAGCCCTAAATCATAAGATTATTTTCTTTGTAAATGTCTTCGACGGATTGCGAACCTTAGGTGATTAGCAAAAAGTTCAAACTCGTGTAATAGTTAGCTGAATGTGTGTCCCTTGGCCGGTTATTTGGTCATAGCGGCAACTTTACGAGAGGGTCGATCAACCGGGAGAATAGATTGTAAATAACGTGGTTACATATAAAATTTTAGATGTTTGTTATAGGATTCGTAAATTATGAGCTCTGTAAAACGATCCTTGTAGTGTTACCATTAACTCTGTTGTATGGGATAATAAAATGGCGATCGAAACTGTAAATTGAAATGGAATATAAAAATACGATGGAAGTCCATGCATCGATGTTGTTTATTTGCATAAAATATTTATTACATATACATCAAAAAACAAATAGTAACTTGTTTAACTTCTTATATCTGTTCCAACTTTTAAAAGGCGATTAATTCATGAATCCCCAAGCGACCACCGGTGGCCGCGCATCTATTGTCTTACTATTGTGTCTCTAATTGACGGTATCTGAAGGGTTAAATCATCATGTTTTAAAAGTTTATATTTATATATTTATAAATATATATTTTAAAAGAACAGTATTTTCCCTCTCCTAGAGATGAGGCCAGAGTCCTAGCCGTGGGAACATTAAAAGGCTGATTATGTTTATGCAACAGTAGGTAATCTTACTTTAGTTTTTTCTTTCTGCGATGCCGTCGTTTAACTTAATTTATTTTTGTTTTTATAATAGTAAGTAGTTTTGTGTAAAATGCTGATTTGATTTGCCGACTAGTAGAGACGCCAACAGCTATTAAGTTCTCGGAAATTGGTAGGTTAACGACATGGAATTTCTACGGCGTATAGGTATAAACACTACAACACAATTTACAACAACAACAACAACAACACACAACAACACAACAACAACAATACACAACAGTAACACACAATAACAGTAACAGTGCAATTCTGCCTCAATTGCCCCACTATATATTTATTTTATTTTATTTTCCCCATACGGTTTTTTTCGTCTCACTCTCGTACTTAGTTAAGTATTATCTTTTGTTTTATTACCCGACTACACCAGAAGGAAAGTTATTTTTTCTAGTGTATGTATCTAAATGTATATTTATTTTTTTGGCCCTAGAACTTCAAAGGCTTTTTTTTATTAAGATTTTTATTTTTATAAAAAGCTCGAGAAGACGATTATTACCCACTAAAATATGGCAAATAAATAAAGTTGCCAGTGTCGAAAAACTCGACCGCAAAAAACGCCTGAAAAGTTCGAAACAATGTAGGTACTTCGAAGCAGTCTGATGCAGTTAATGACGTCAAATATATCTATGATTTAACTAAACTGTATTCAGTTAACTGCCTCAGACTACTTAAAAGTGACTTACTTCGAAACTAAAAGATTCGTTTTTGCGGTTTGTTTTATTTTTTCATATATTGCAAATAAGATTAGACTGGATGAAATATTTCACATTAATATATAACATAACTTCCGTTAAAACAACTCTGTCCTGTAATCTGCAATCTTATTTAAAAAGTAGGTATCAAAAATCGCTTCTAAATCTGCAATTGTCGGTTGTCTGTACAAATGTGCGCGGGCGCATATGTGTCGTGGAGTCACGACGTTCGCTCCTCCGTGACCCGGCAGACAAATCGAGATGAATTGCCTGACTATTCCACCTATGCTGCTTATTCCGCCTCCTCGCTGGCAAACTTGTCAATGTCCCAAGCTAGAAACGCTTTCAAAACGTTAAGAAATCCTTATCCGCGGGATTATCCATTGCAAATGAGTGTTTTTGATTAATTTTGGTGAAAAACCTGTTTGGAGTTTTTTGTGGGATTTTTTTCGAGTGAAGTTCCGCCCCGATCCCGATTTTCGGCCACCGTAGACGCAGGGTTGCGGACGGCGAGCAATGGGTAGCTCGTTGCCCGACCGTCCGGACCGAGCCCAAATCGTCGACGGCGTACTGTTCCCGCGTGCTTCAATAAGTTGTCAGCAACCGTAGGGGCCCAGCTGGGTCGAAACCTACTGGGGCCAAGGGTCTGTTTCCGAAAGGTAAGGCTAGGCCCCGGTATGACAGGCAACGAAGGAACAGGGTGGTTTTTTTTTTGCAAATTAATGCTTAATGGAATTTTGTATCTCAAGTAGACATGATTATAATGTGGATAAGTGGCTCTCCTTGAAGAGGAGACCACCTGGATTACCGCCAAGATTATGACGTGCCCAACATGGGTCCTCGAATAGCACAGAGGATACTTTACCCGGGAGTATGTTTCCTTGGGACAAATTTCTACTTTTGCGCAAGCAAAGCCGCTAGCAGTAGCTAGTGAATTTAAATAAAAATATTTGCATAACCGCTTTGATGACCATCTTTAAAAGCGATGACAAAAACAAGCAACAAATCGTAAATCAATAATTTCGTCCTGATAGTTGATTTTAAATCTAATAACTGACTTAAAAATAAACCAGATTGAATTAGTTCCGATCATTAGTCGCGGAGATCTCATTTATCAGTGTGACAAATATTTTAGAAATTTGCAAAACTGGTATTTTATTTGATTGGCCGAATTAATCTTTTAAGACAAATACCTAAATATTCTCTTATGCGTAAATATTATTGGAATTCCAAACAGTAACTAAAGCTCATCTATCTATCTATTTCAACTTGTTTTTTTTAGGGTTCGGCAAAATCGGAACCATATAGTAGTGTCTAATCAAAACCCTTTTATATTATTTACAAGCTTTTATTTAGTTTCACCTGTCCCGATGTTTGTCTGTCATCAAATCTTGTAAATTAAAGAACCCACTTCCCGGTTACTGATTGAGCTGAAATTTTGCATACACGTGTAAATCAGATGACAATGCAAAATTATTATGATATGGAGCTGATCTGATGATGGAACCGGACCGTGGCTATAGGAACTTGGCAGTTAAACGACACAACCCCATCGAGTTTGGGCTCGTATGATTTGTCTTGACGAGTATTATTATATAAGTAGGTATACCGAGCTATAAAAGCTTGCTATGAAAAAATGATTTTCATTAAAAGCTTGTTTCTGAAATCAATATCAAAAACTCAGTTCTATAACTGCCCCTTGAAGCAGTGAAAAATTAAAATTTTTAAGTCAAGACAATTTTTAATCCTCCAAGACAATCAAAACCCATAGGGTACTTCCCGTAGACCTAGAATCTTGAAATGTGGCAAAAGTAACGTTTTAGGAAATCATAAAATCATAATCATATCAGCCATAAGACGTCACAGGCTTTTTTTTTTTTTTGTCGACGGGGAAAATCATCTTTGACGAAACCCGCTCTTGGGTGGAGCGGGAGACAGTGTCAGATTCTTACTGACTAAAAACCCCGCGCCGTTCCTTCTAGCCTTCATACCGGGGCACGAGCTCCCTTTCGGACAACCCTGTCCCCAGTAGGCTTCGACCCAGCTGGGCCCCTCCTGGTGCTGACAACTCCTTGAGGCGCGCGGGAACAGTGCGCGCCGTCGACGTCTTGGACTCGGTCCATTACCGGACAATCGGACAGCGAGCTACCCATAGCTCGCCGTCCGCGAGCCCGCGTCTACGGTGGCCGGAAATCGGGATCGGAATCCCGGCAAGACGTCACAGGCTTAGGGAAGGCCTATGTCCAACAGTTGCTGTACGTCGGCTAAAATGATGATGATGGTGAAGATATTTATCCTTCTCACGCTCGTAACAACTCGCTAGCGCTGTCTCATGAATTTGCTTGCTTGGAACCGTGTGTGTTTTAAAAAAAACTCTACAATACTTGTATTACTAATATTACTACATATATAGTTGGGCCAGGTCTGATCGCCAATTACGACCAATTACTTGTAAACTGATTCCATCGGATTTAATTTCATATATTCTCAGAGGCAGGCATCAGACCTCGTTAACAGCAACTCCTGTTTATCGAAACAACAAATCATATTTTGGGAAGGGTCAGTGGTTGTCGTGTTTAATCCCCTCATCCGTCGCATATGTGCAGTCACTGAGATGGCTCCTACTCCTGACTGCAGATTAAAGGCTATGTCACACCAGATTTGTTTATGAAAATATTTCTTTCTTGCTAATTTTTGACGGCATGGCTGGCGTAGAGGTACGAGTATAGGCTGCTGTGTTGCGCGCCACAGGTCGGAAAAAATCTTTGTGTGGCCTTGGTTGATTATTGTGGTTTTGGTTTTTGTTTCGGGTCTGGACCCGAAGCATGCAATTGGTGGAAATGGAAAAGCATGGAACTGGTGCTCTCAGCCACGATCGCTATAGTTCCTCCGTACTTATTATATCCATATATCTTTATCTTAAACAATAGAAGTTATTAGCTTCTGCCTGCGGCTTCGTTCACCTGAAAGTGGAAAGCTACCTCAAGGGAACATACTTCTAGGATAAAAGTCCTATTTCTTTTTCTAGGACGTAGATAGACTATACCCTGGGCTAACCTGTGCCAAATTTCATCCGAATCCGTTCACCTGTTTGAACGGATTCGGAAGGTATAAAAATATAAAATATAAACGCAAATATACTTAAAAACTTTCGCTTTTATAATAATAGTGTGATGTCATAGTAGCTTTTCCGATCTCATGAATGGACAACACAAAATACTTGCACCAAATTGATTCACCGTTACGATCCATCCATTAAATTATTTCTAAAGCCACCTGCGACGTTCGAAAGCCAGCCATCCCATCAACGATGTGTCCAAGCCCTTAGCACGCGAGAAAATCCGAGAGTGGTCGAGTGGCCAAGTTTCACCGCAATATCAATCAAAATCAAATCCGATCTTTTAATCCAGTTGACGGGCCGACGTTCTACCTTAATTAAGGATGTCGGTACTCCATACTTGTTCGTTTGAAGGTAAAGTTAATACGCACATTAACTGACTATCTGACCTTAGCTTTTACGAGTAAATGTTGAATTTCGCTGGGCTTTTTCTTGTCACGACCAACTTGGTTGATGGCTTAAAATGTGTTAAATGCAAGGTCAGCGTTGTTCTTTTGTAAGATATATATCCGAATTTTTATGAAGAAAGAAATCTACAATAATATTATAAAGAAGTAAAGTTTGGTTTTTGTTTGTAGGACGTAATCTCTGGAATTACTGGTCCGATTGCAAAATTTTTTTCATCGGTAGAAAGCTACTTAATTTTTTTTTTATCATTGATAGGCTCGCGTTTGACCACCATCTCACCTGATGGTAAGCGATGATGTGGTCGACGATGGAGCACGCTTGCCTAGAAGTAACCTATTCACTCTTGACTTAAAGACCCCCAAGTTGTAGCTATCAGGAAACACAGACTTCGGCAGGGAATATTTCTGAAAGACATAGGCTATATTTTACAATATGTACGCTGGCGAAAAAAAAATGGCCGAAACTGCGTAAATTATAAAACGCGACAGTGGCTGTCACATTCTAGTGTACGAAGACGTCGTCGCTTATCATCAGGTGAAATAATGATCAAACGCGAGCCTATTAATTTTAATAAAAACTTTTAACCTAAGCTTTTAGGCCTCGCTTGTGCGAGCGCACACTTTGCCTACGCCGAGAAGCCTGTCAACGCTGCGTCTTCCAGTAAGAAGTAACTGTTGCATCTTTTCTTTGTAAAACAAAAAAAAATATATAGCTGTTGTTTGAAATTATTTCGCAGATGGTGTCCTGTCAAGAGTTACGAGAGCTTAAATGACTGCGCTGTATGCGGCATCAAAGAGTGACCTGTCGATTCTGACATGACGGCCCTGCAGACGTCAGCTTGTCATAATTTATGTGCGTCAGCCCCATGGGTCCTGACGTCTCCATCCAAAGGAACATTCAAATATGGACCATATCTTTTATTTACACTCGAAATTAGTAATGTCTAAACTTCAACAATCTTTTGAAATGCTTTGGAATTTTTCAAACGAGATATGTTCTTGTACCTACTTTTCTTTTACAATATGTAGGCCTCCCCCAAGTGGCGTCATAACGATCGAACCTATATGTCTCGCATCCATCGCATTCTCACAACCCTCACTAGGTCATCAGTCTATCTAGGAGGCCTTCCAAAGCTGCACCTTCCGGTATGTGGTCGCCGAAACAAAACCTTTCGTCGCAGTCGGCCATTCTTTCTGCAAGCAACGTGTCCTACCCACACCACGTTTTTAAACGCGCCGTTGACGCGCGTTTTAAAAATGTGCGTCGACAGCGCGCTTTTATCCTATTAAAGGTCTACAGTCTGCGTCAGACTCGCGTGCATATCACATCTCTATTGCTATAAACGCGCATCAACGGCGCGTTTAAAGAATCTGGTTTGCACATGCCCTAAGTTTGGCGATTCTTGTAATTCTTACTAATGCTCAATTTAAAAGGAAAAACTTGAATTCTCCATTACATCGGTGGACTAACATCTTTCCCAGGATTCGAGGCATGTTAATAGCAGCGCGTTACGGTGGGAATCGGCCGATACCACCCAAACTTCGCATAGTTTCGCATGCCGCGCATCACTCGCCGCGCCGCGTGGGAATGTCACCATCGAACACATTTTATTTGCCAGAATTATTTACTTGGGGGCCACAATTAATTACACTATTTTTTTAATTACACTGTTTTCACCTGATTTGCAGACCGCACAGTTGGAGCAGTGCTTGAGCTATTGGCTGTTGCGTTGCGGGTCGCGGGTTTGTTCCCTGCATGGAACAAGAAACAAATATTTTGTATAGCCTACAGATAGGTGTTTCGGGTCTGGGTGTCTGTGTATGTGAGTTTATAGGTTTCTGAGCGCACCCACGATACACGAGTTTCTAGTGTAGAGCAAGGTTTTTTTTTAATTGCACGTTAAAATATTACCCAAAATACACTTGGGCACGCCACGATTATGGCGGTAAGTCCCCTCTTTGAGGCGTGGCTGGAAAGACCTCACGGCGTCCTTACCTTCCGCATGACGCAGGTCCTCACCGGACATGGCAAGTTCGGGAGGTTCCTGCATCGGATTCGAGCGGAAGAGACGCCCGGGTGCCGCCACTGTGCGGAACGCCCGGAGGACACGGTGGAGCACACAGTAGAGGTATGCCCTGCTTGGGCGGAGCAACGCCGTGCCCTCGTGGGGGCGATCGGCGGCGGAGACCTCTCGCGCCGAGCCTTGGTTGAGGCCATGATCCGGAGCGAGGAGGAGTGGCAGGCGGTCGCCTCCTTCTGCGAAGCAGTGATGCTAGCAAAGGAGGAGGCCGACCGCATCAGGCAAAGGCGCCCTCGCCGCCGCCGTCGGGATTCCGATCCCGATTTCCGGCCACCGTAGACGGGGGCTCGCGGACGGCGAGCCATGGGTAGCTCGCTGTCCGATCGTCCGGTAATGGACCGAGTCCAAGACGTCGACGGCGCGCACTGTTCCCGCGCGCCTCAAGAAGTTGTCAGCAGCAGGAGGGGCCCAGCTGGGCCGAAGCCTACTGGGGACAGGGTTGTCCGAAAGGGAGCTCGTGCCCCGGTATGAAGGCTAGAAGGAACGGGATGGGGTTTTTAGTCAGTAAGAGTCTGACACTATCTCCCGCTCCGCCCAAGAGCGGGTTTTGTCATAAGATGATTTTCCCCATCGGGAAAAAAAAAAAAAACCCAAAATACACTACATTACTATAATTATCGTAACTGTTTTAGATAACCGGAGTAAATCAATAACAGAGCCACAAAAAAGTTTATAATATAGATAAATAAAATATTTGCATTACCTTAAAAAAAAAATAAGATAAACACGATTATTTCTATTTTTTTATACTCAAGGAAGGAATTTTTTCTTAAAATTTTCGAATGCAACTGTAAATCTAGATTTGATGGAGTTTTTCTATTTTTAGAAACCATATTTCAAATATAACAAGACACCTATAATTATATCTGTTGCATTTTAAAATAAAAATATAGTAGTAGTAGTTTTAATTGTTCGCAAATTGGTTCTTAGTGGATATTGTCATGTTTTATTGGTGTAGTTTTGTATCTTTGTAATCAGAAAAATAGTCGCGATGTCGGTGAAATGGAACTGAAAATTTAATTGTAGAGTTACCACCTTAGCAAAGTTTGCCGAATCGGTTGACCTGATCACCTGATACATTTGCTGCAAAAAACTACAAAAACATTAGAATGTGTACTTCCATATTCTAATAGTAAATGAAAAAAATTGTAGACTACTGTTATCGCATGTTCGCACGCACCGAATTTTTCACTTTTACGTCAACCAAGAAAAAAGCTGAGGTAATTGCTCGCTCGTCAGTTGAATTGGAGTAGGGCAATATTTTCGGACCTTCGGTGGACGTCGACGCGGCGACGGTTTCCGATCGAGAGAGAATTATTGTGGTTATATAATGCAACTCCAGTTTGGTACTGAGGTAATTATTAGAGCCGTAACCTGCACTTGTTTCGTGACGAGAGCGAAATAATCAGCTTATTTTTTTAATATTTCGATCGTTTACGCAACGAAGCAGGTAATATCAGTGGTGGCTGAGTGATAACGGCCCCGATTTGCTAGTGGTAGATCGCGGATTTAAAGCCAGCCAGGCGCATTACTTTGTGTGATTTATTTCACCACTACTGCTCTCAAAACGGTGAAGGAAACCGGCATGTCTTTGAACCAAAAATTCGAAGACATGTGTCATTCATCAATCCGAACTGGGCCCGCGTGGAGGACTACGGCCCATTCCTTCACCTAGAGAGGAGGCCTGAGTCCCAGCAGTGAGAACATTTTAAGGCCGAGTATGTTACGCAACGAAACGCGGTCAGTTGTACCCCAACTACTTTAGCTTTGTATGTACAGTTGAAGTTTTATGAATAATTAATTCATGCACCACGGAACATAATTTATTTATTGACATGATTATTAATAAGTGATGTTTAGATGCGATAAGACGATATTTGTGGGTGTTAGTTATGTGGTAAGGTGTCACTTCGTTTTCAAGGGCGATGTGCCGTCAAACTAGTTCGGGCATGTTGTACCCGCCTTACGAATGTAAGGCTTCAGCTACATCAAGTGATGAAAATGACACAGACAGATTTACGACATCGATAAATTGTGAAGTAATAACTTAATATAATATTGTGTTGCTTTTTTCTTTTTGTTATAGAAGATTAAATAAACATAGGTACTGCTTGTTTCGGTGGCCTAGATTATAAGATCTTGAGTTCGATTTTTGTGTCGGGTAAAGTATTATCGGAAGTCCTTTTTTTTGTTACACATTTAAATTAAACCTGGCTCCTGAGCTAGTTATAAAATGTATTATAAGAACTAGTGTATTTTCTATCTTGTGGATATAATTTTGTTAATAAATTCATACGACGGAAAAAAGTAATTTAAAAAGCTCTGAGCCCTACTTTCCTAGGGCTTACCCCCTTTTCATGTGGCTAAGGTAAGATTTTGTGTAACTTTTGGGAAACATAAAAAAAAAAAATGTAACCCGCATAGAGAAAATAAAAACGTAATAATATAAACGATAAAAATAATAAAATTAGCTTAAATAATAAAAATAATTAAACATTAACATAAAGTAACTAAAATAAAATATACCAAATAATAACAGCACTAAAATATCACTTACGTATCAATTTCGAGACAGCTCCTTATTCCGTATACCCGGAAACATAATTTTCATCGCAACTCATTAAACACAAAACAAAAAAGAGGTTCTTAATTAAGAACTCATAAGCAATTTAAAAATATCATAAGTTAATTACTGGTACATAATACTCGTCCTCCGTTGCATGTTGTATCAAAAATGTATTTATAATGAAATAAATCATCTCGGGTTGAAAAAGTTGTGTAATTATGAATCTTTAGCATCGGAGCTGCGTGCTCTGTATTCGTTATATCAGGTCTTCGAGATGAATGCTATTGTCATCGAGACCATGTAATTAAAAAATAAGTTTTTTTAATATGTATGGGCTCACGTTTGACCACTATCTCACCTGATGATAAACGATGATGTGGCCGACAATGGAACACGCTTGCCTATCTATGCAATCTATTCACTTTCGACTTAAATACCCCTAGGCTAGGTTATAGCTATCAGGAAACACAGACTCCGGCAGGGAATTCCACTCCTAAACTGTACGCATAATGAATGTATTCCTAAAACGCTTTGTACGTATGGGTGGGATGTCCACCATGTACCGGTGGCGCAACCCCGTACGTATAGCACAGACAGGGCAACAGATGGTCGATGGGGATGAAAGATTCTGGAGTGGCGAACACGTACCTATTGTAAGACATCCACTGTTGGACATAAGCCTCCCCCAAGTGCCGCCACAACGGACGGTCCTGTGCGTCTCTCATCCATCGCATTCCCGCGACTCTCACAGGGACATCGGTAGAGGCGTGTACTACATAAATGGTCAAATAAATAAATATATTCTCACAAAAGCCAATTTAAGTAAGTAGTCTACATTATGTTCGCACATGAGACCCAAATGATTTATTCGGTTGCGTCGTGTCCACGTACAGAATAAAAAATAAAATAAACATCGGTGAGTCGGCCGCCTGACACCGGTAGCCGACACCTTACCATTCCGACATTGCACTTATTATTCACGTTTTTTCAAGATTTACTGTTAACATAATGTTTTTTTTTTACTTGGGAAGTCATCATATGAGTCTCCTGACGAGTCTACGAGACGAACGAGTGTCAGACTTTTACTGACTAAAATCCACCGTTCTTGCAGTTGCCTATTGCGAGGGCCACGGTAATTCTTTAGAACAATGTTTTACTGTTAATAATATATTATAATAATAATCTACAGTAATATAATAAAGAGAAAAAGTTTGTTTGTAGGAGGTAATCTCTGGAAGTACTGGCCCGATTGCTAAAATGTTTTCACTGATAGAAACCACCGTTATTTTTGTGAGACATCATAGGCTATATTTTATGTGCGCAGGCGAAGCTGCGGGCAAAAGCTAGTATATTATCAAAGTGTAAGTTATGTTTGTTACTTTTTTACGCTCGAACTGCTAAACGGATTTCTATTAAACTTGGTCACGGGTAGAATATGTCCTAAAATAGCAAATAGGGTACTTTGTATCTCGAAAGTGGTTCCCTGAGCACTATTTTCTACTTACAAGCAGACGAAACCGTTGGCAACAGGTAGTGCTAAAATATGAGTATAATCTCCAACTACAAAATACTCGCTACAGGCAATTTCCCTTATACATGAAACTTTAATTTCGTCTCATTACCGCTACAGCGAATCTCAACGATGTTTGCCGATGCGCTACCGATTCTTACCAGCGAGATATCCTCCGAACCATCCAATAAATAACCAAAAATACCACCGCAGATTAAGTGATTATTAAGCACAAAAAGCGTGTAAAAATTACCACAAAAAATTGATAAGAATTTCTTTTGTTGCTTCAGTGGCCAGTAAATTGGTGTGCTGCATTACCGCTTAAAAACTGCTTCAAAAGAAGGGCGACGTTGCAAAACCTTGGAGAAAGGTAGCCTCTTTTAGTACAGGCGACCGGCGAACGGACTTATTTAAAGTCGCAATAAAAGGAATGCCTTAATGATGCTGACGCCGATATTAATATTGGACGAAGTCGTCTGGCTGGCTCTTCGGTTAAATGTAGTTATAAATTACGTTTTTGGAGCTGTGCTCTTGTGCGGGGCTTCGTCTGCCGGCCTGCCGGGCTGGCCTTTCCACTTGTTGAGCGCTGTTACTGTCAGCTCGGCGTGTTGCACTGCTATTGTTGTTTATTGATGTGTTTTATGTTCACGTAATTGTATTAATTATGTATTGAAGCGTGGGTACTTTGGGCTACCAAATGTGGGACTGTTGTGGGCACAATTCACGTTCTTATAAGTACAGCAAATTAAACTTCTTTTTGTATTTTGTTTTTCATTTTACAATTGAAGGCGTCTGTAGAACATCTGTGTTCTTTTATTCTTGAGGGTGGAATATTGTCATATAAATTTTACTGGTCTGGGTGGAGTGAGAAATGTTGTGCTCACCTTGATGACATGTAAAAAAAAATCGCAAACGGCAAACGTACTCGTCGAGCAATTAAACAGGAACTAAAGGAAATAAAACCTTGAACCGATAAAGAAGACATTATGGCTTATTCTCCTCCACAATAAAACAATAAAAATGCAGATGCAATTGTAATGGCCACAATAAATAAGTATATTTCATCGTAAATAACGAAAGACCCTTGATACTCCGGACATAGTGTAAGATTTATAAATTAAACAATAATTCAGAAGCATTTATTTCTTTAAAATAGGTGCTAGTTATTTATTATAGTCCATTATGATTCTACAGAGTTCCATTACAATAAACTGTGGTATAAAAAGATAAACAGATTGACGTACATATTTTACATGAAAGTATGGTATAATGCAAATAATACAATTTATGAATGGATGTATGTATTTATATTATGACGGAGTCGGTGTTTCCTGATAGTGAATAGGTTAGTTCTAGGCAAGCGTGCTCGATTGGTGACCACATCGTTGCTTTCTATCAGGGAGATATCAACAATTTAAAAAATAAAAAATAGAAAGAAATAAAATATTTGGCACACACAGTGTAGAAACAACATGTAGAAACTTAAGATACAAAAAGATACGGAGATGACACTGTGTCTCACGGCTGCGCCAAATAGGTCTAGTTCAGCAAAAATGCCAGACAACTACGTGGTAGTTGCCTGACGCTGGTTTTCAACTGAACCTTAAAAATGTGGCGGCCATGTAGTCTGATCGATAAATTGCGCACATTAGCATGTACTTAAAATTCTTCGATATTTTAATGCTTTATTTCTTCATAAGTACCCAAAAATGAAGCAATGATCTTCGATTTTCGAAAGTACTGGAGCGAATTACCGCTGAGTACTTATTACGTATGATAGGTTCTGCAAAGTATCTTCCTACATCGCACATAATATTTATACAGTTTCTCAGAAAATCATATCGAACATCAATTTTATTGGTGGATGATTACGTTCGAGATTGTGAGTGCTCGAGAATAATTTAATGTAATTTTTACGAAAAAATCGAATTTAAAGTTATCGAGATTAAAACATAATCAGACGGCTGGCGGTTATTTCGTGTCTGTCTCGTCGAGTTACAAAGTGTACTTACGAGTTGTTAGTTTTGTCTTTGGAAATTATACAATAACTAAGAAAAAAAAAAAAAAGAAAAAAGTCGTAATCACTACTACTATCGTATCATTTATAATTCACTAAATCTTAAAAAAACTCAGAGAATAATAATTATCTTAGTGTGAGTGATTGTAAGCTCACAAGATATTATTCCCAATAATAATTAAATACCAGTGAAGACGTGTCTTATTCCGGAACCCAGTAACGGTATAGGGGCTCCCCCTTTTTTAGATCCTTCCACAGACAAATTTTAGTAATCCCTCTTTTTATTGTGGTGGGTAATCATTAAATTTCACCTCCCGCTTTGCATGAAGTGGGAGTATCACACTTATACGGACTAAAACCCACCTGTATTCCTTCAGTTACAATTGGCGCTCCAGGGCTACTCTTTTAAAAAATCCGACACCCCTAGCAAGCATCAGTCCTACTAGGCCGATACGGTTATTCTACCTTCGAACAATAACGCAGATATTTGCAAACCCCTTTTTTGTGCATTATAGGCGAGAGGTGTAGTTTGAAGACCATGACCTGAACCAGGGATGATTGACCCGATAGACACGGTGGTGCTCCGCCCAAGCGGGGTGCCCCGGGTGTCACCAGGAGTTTCTCCGTCTAAGTTCGAAACAGGAACCTCTATAAATCTTGGAAAACCCCTACGAACTGGATTTAAGCTTACAAATAAGTCGTACAAATTAATTAGTTACACAATTGTAATTTAGCAGCAATTAATCAGACATAAAGGATTATCTCGCACTGTCATTGAAAACTAAGAGACAGGTGATAAGAATCTACACTTCTATACTCAGGTGATCGCAGAGAGGAAGTGTGGAGTTGACCTTATGTTGGCATTACTGTACCATATCAATTTTACGTGAACTATACCGTTTCCTGTCATTATAACGTCACACGTCATTGATTGATCGGTGCTGCGGATGTCTTCGATTTGATGAGACTGGTAATCATGGGCCTGATGAAGGATTGGAATGCCAGAATGTAATCGAGTTTGTTTTATTTTGAGTACTTGAGCCGATATTTATAATAACCTAACTATAGGTAAGTAACAACGGACTGTACATCCTACTAATATCCTACTAACATTATAAATGCGAAAGTTTGTATGTATGGATGGATGTATGGATGTTTGTTACTCTTTCACGCAAATATTACTGAACGGATATCGATGAAACTTGGTGCACGAGTAGACCATATCCCAGGATAACACATAGGATACTTTTTACCCTGGGATTATGTACGCGAGTGAAGCCGCGGGCAAAAGCTAGTACTTATATATTTAGTGACCCGAAAACGACTTGGGTGGTAAAGATCGGGCGTGAAATGTAGGAAGTTTAGGCAAATGACAAATGATATTTATTTTGCTAATAGGTTTTAAAAAAAGCCACTTACTGGTAGTACACATCAGGGTAGTGATCCTGAGAAAAAACACCGAAACAAGACAAGCTGCAAGCCTTTCAGCAAAATTGACATGTTTTAGAAAGTTCGTATCAATTGAATATATATTTATGACTTTTCATCAAATCGCGACTCAAACATCTTTTTATCTAGTTCCTTTGAAAAAAAACGGTTTTGAACTCAAATTCCTTTTTTTTTTTTTTTTTTATTAATTTTTTTTATAAGTGGGATATCTTCATAATCAAGACCATTCATCCTACAAGTCACAATCTCATAAAAATGACTCACAAACCCCATTACCACCATATTTAGGCTACATGCGCGTACGCAAGCGTGCCTACAGCATATTCTACAAGCCGTTAGCGCAGCCCCAGCTTCCTTATGTCCACTATTCTCGTCAATTACATCACAGATCTGTGTTAATGCAAACTTTATTAAAACTAAGTGTGTCCCCGCATACGGGTCTCAAAAAAACGCCACCTCCTTTTTTTGTGGCTCGTGTGCGACGGTGCCGCCACAAAAAAACGCTTGAAGACGTTTCAAGCTTCTCCGGCCACAAGCTGTCACGCGCCTTAGCTGTTTTTTGCGGCAGCTTCTAGCTTTTTTTTTTTACCGCTTCTAGCGTTTTTTAGTGGCAGCGTTTTTTTGAAGCCCGTGTGCGGGGATAGTAAAGTGTACTGAATTAATTACACCGCTTTATCAACACGATTTTATCAAGATATGTGACAAGAACTAAGGTTCTAATTGTTATTTAAGTTACTGATTTTTACGACTAACAGTTCAGTTTCTCAATTATCTTTCTATTGATATAATTGATTTTATTCTTGTACAATTGTTATTATCATATAATTTATGGCATATCTTAGTTTATCATAAGACAAACATTTATAAAAATAAGTGGTCTAGTTGTATAATATAATAGGAGGTCTTGTTGCATAGGAAAATTTCTTACAAATCCTCCGGATGGACCGTACGAAAGGAAAAAATTTAGGGTTGTCAGTGTACAACTACATAAATAATTTAATAAGTATATTAATATAAATAAAATAATATATAAATAATAAACATTATTACTTGTTTTAATAAATACAAAAAAAAATATAAAATTGAGAAAGGAGGAGAAAAATTACAAACAAACTAAAAATTAAATTAAAAATGAAATAGCAATCGGCATTTTAAATATTGGCATGAGGAAGAGTGGGGTCGCAGTTGGAACATCTTGCTATATCTTTTGCACGCGTGTGCAACTTTTTTCTGTTAATTTGACTGTTTCTCCTTCTTCCAGATTCTAATTTACTTTTGAATGTTGAACGAAATAAATCTATTTATTTTGAGATTTTGGATAAAGTTACTTTTTGATAGAAATACCCTTTTTATGGTGGGGAACATCATCCAACGACAACCCCTGCTTTTGGGCGGAGCGGGAGATAGTGTCAGACTCTTACTGACTAAAAACGCGTCCTGTTCCTTCTAGCCTTCATAACGGGGCTCGAGCTCCCTTTCGGAAAACCCTGGCCCCAGTAGGCTTCGACCCAGCTGGGCCCTTGCTGTTGCTGACAACTCGTTGAGGCACGCGGGAACACTGCACGCCGTCGAGGTCTTGGGATCGGACAGTTACCGGACGGTCGGACAGCGAGCTACTCATAGCTCGCCGTCCGCATCCCGCGTGATAGAAATATCTTAGAAAGTAATTGAGGTAATTAACAATTTTTGACATGTAATTCATTTGTTTGACATATGTAGGTACTATTGTTACAAGACAAATCAAAATGCAAATTAGTTTTGATTTAAAATGTTAAATGCCCTATGTTACTCTATTAAATTCATGTAACCCTGTCATTGATAAAATTTATCATTATAAAACCTGCGTATACGTCGTAATTATAATTAAACTTTCATAACAGCAATTAATTTGAGTTGTGTACGAGATTAATTAGAAATTTTTGAGTAGAGATCGGGGAGATAAAATTGTGTTATATTGTTTCTGTAGATATCGGTAGCTTGAACCGCACCTAGGTCATTATAAGACGCCATTGAACGTTTTAAATGTGTTCTGTAACAATAGATAGAGTGTAATAGCCGAAGGGTACTCTAGAATAGGCTTCATTTTGCAATATTGAGTGGCGGCGGTAATTAGACCCGCGTCCGGGCAGTTGCGGCATCCTGATTCTAACGCGAGCGTGGCCTGTAACTGTAAACGACGCATATCTTGGCCATTTAAACACGATTTACATCTATATGTCAAAGAAATAGAGTACAAAGTTGTTTGAATATTCAAAAGCACATTCCGGAGTGACTTCATCTATAGTCCAGCGGCTACATGGGAATTGGAAGGGTTAAACCTAATTTTGCGTACGTAGAAATTTGAGCTCTATAATTTAGGAAACAGAGGTGTGTTTGGTGTGTGGTAAGGTCGTTTGATAACTCGTTTTGGTTTTGTAAATGTGGATGTGGTCCCTTAAGAGCCGGGCGAGTTTCGCAAGGGACCGCCACGCTATCGCATCGAATTCATATCATCTAATTATAAGGTAAGGCCCGTAGGTAGTAGTGGTGCGCTGTGACTCGACCCGCAATCAATTTACCCGTTACGCTCATTCAAGTCTTTTTAATGCGCGTAGGTTGAAAACGAAAGCAAAAGTGGAATAGTACGTAAGTATGTAGGTATGTATGATGATGTTGATCGCTTTATATTCTTACTGGTCAAGTCTGCGCTGAGTGATTCAATAAATATTTGGACTGTAAAATCCTTATACATGAATACTTATTTATTATGAAACTAGCTTTTATCCGCGGCCTCACATGCCAGGGCCACGGTTATCCAAAACGAAGCTCGAGCCCCGGTATGAAGAGGCTAGAAGGAACTAGGTGGGTTTTTAGTCAGTAAGAGTCTGACATTATCTCCCGCTCCACCCAAGAGCGGGGGTTGTCATGAGAAGATTTTTACCCACCGTAAAAAAAACACGTGTAGGTACGTAAAATATAGTCTATGTCACTCAGGAATAAAGCAGCTTTCTGTCCGTGAAATAATTACAGCAATCGGACCAGTACTTTCAGAGATTACCTCCTGCAAACAGAAAATAAACTTTACCTCTTTATAATATTAGTGTAGACAAAGTCCCTACCGCATCTTTTTGCTTGTGTTCGCGATAATCTCGAGAACTTTTGAACGGATTTTCATTCGGTTTTCATCAATAGAAAGAATTATTCATGAGGAAGGTTTAGGTGTATAACACATGCATGTTCTAGAAGAGAAAAGCCGAGAATTTCATATATTTCTCTTAACTTCGGTGCGAGTCTGGGACAGGTCGATAGTTATGCAATAAAACAGGTCACCTTATTGTTCCTTCACTCAATAATGAACATGATACACTATTTATATTAAATTTCTTCCTACTTCCATCGAGTCTTTGTCATAGTTCGATTAACTCTCCGAACAATAATGTTTACACGCTATTGACTATTCAAGCTATTTGATGTTTCACCGACCCAATAAATAACGTAAACGAGAGGAAATAAATCAACATTCTAAAATAGGTATTTAATACTTGATTAGCATTACAGGATGTCAAGTTCCAATCCTGAGCATTAAACGTTGCGAACATAATGGAGACAAATTATTCATAAAAGATTTTCGAATTATAGAGATAACATCTAACGAGGTCGCTCGATCAGTAATCTGGGATACGGCCTTACCTATCGACAGATACATTAATTCCTGTTATGTCGAGCTGAGCTGTTATTACGTGGATGTCGACGATCATGTCATATCTCTATGTACCCCTAACACGTTTTCAATGTTCGCACTCTAAATATGGAGCAAATTAATTTGGTGCACAGCGGAGGTTGGTCCGAGGTCGTCGACGACTAAAAAAATACCTTCTTTATTATTACGATTGCAGCGAGAGGACGCCGTGAATTATGAACACAGCTTCCTTTATTGAGCTTTTATTACACATAGCGTCATCACTTTTATAATGCCAAAAGTATCTGAGAGATCTGGCCAGTGCAGCCCGCACGGTGCAACACTACGACCACTTTATTTGTACAATTTCGTCGTAAAACGAGCAAACACCGGAGCCAGTCGTATATTTATTTTTTAACGAGTGAATATATTTTATTCTGTGGCCGTTTTACATAATGGTGGTGCCCTTAGGTGATCTTAATGCGTCCGTCTGGTAGGCAGTGAGACGTCACCGGGGAAGGAGGCGACAGTAACGAACTGCGACGACCGTTTAAGGAGAACACATTATGTTGCCTTTTGACATCATTAAGGCGATTCTCGAGCCGGTCGCAGCTACCCTCGGAGGATATCTAACGAGTCTGGCTTATTGTTTCGGTAAAATAAAACTTCCTTGTAGGCACCATGTTGGCATAATGTGACGTGTGCCTAAGAAGCTCTATTTACCTGTACATGTGAAGTGAAATGTACTCTAGATGGAGATATATTGACGTTTAGTTCTTGTGTGAGGAAGGGAATATTTTCCCACTGACTACAAAGTTGCAGAAACATACTGCTTCAGTTGAGCATCAGTGACTGATGAATTGAAGAGGATTAATCTCTTTTCTACAGCCAGTTAAATTATTACCTTATATAAACCTTAGGCCCATTGCCCACGGACGCGTGGCTTCATAGACGCGTATTCGTCTTTATACGCTTGGTGTACGCCTGCGTGAAGCTTACATACAGAACTATGACACTCTGTCGACGACAACTATGACACTCTGTCGACGACGTTAAAATTTCGTGCAATACCGTGTCTTTGCCGCTTCATCGACAGAGTTTCAGCTTAAAGCAGGTGTACACCGTCTATTTAAAACGGTTAGAGACAGAAATAAACTCCACGGCAAAAACGAAAGTTTAAAACCTACTCAATCATTAACATCCAGTTGATTTAAAGTATAGCGATGACTCAGACTATTTGCCTACTAGGCAAGTGCCGCAATAGTCCAGATTCTTGAGCCATCCTCGCCAATTACAATATAATTAACTAGATACGCTTCGTTTTTCCACCAAGGAATGTCGTCCACACGGAATCTAAAGCGTCGATGAAAATGGAGTGAAGATTATCTTCCAGTCTTTAAGTTATCCAAGCTCTAAATGCTTGGAAACTACACATCAATTCCCTATTAGCGACATGACAAGAAAATTAACTCACCTGCATCATAGAACGTTTTTATATAATTTGTTATTAGGTATGTGAGCATGTCCAGTGTCGCAAATCGGTGATGCGTTTAAAGCATTTGGAGCGAGTAACTGGTATTTAATAACTTGCTTACTTTTCCTTCTTAGCTAAGAGCAATTTTTTGTTGTATATGATTATGAACCAAGGTTTTAAGCTGGCGAGACCTGAAAATTCTTATGTGCATTCAATGTTGATCAGAAATGTGCAGTTCTGGGAATTGGATCGTGGTTGTGTTTTTGCCCTAATTGCGTCTAGTTTTTTTGAATGTCACATTTATTTTGTATATAAACTCAATATAACTAAAGAAGATTATGTTTAATATAGTTAGATATAATAAATAGTTACGGAATTATTCTCTGCAGAAGAATAGAATAATAATAATAAAAAATAATAATAATACTTTTTTACTACCTGCCCGCACCGTTTCGCATGGTTATTTTTTTTTAATTTTCGTACTAGTGCAGTTGATCGGAAGTTATGTGCATACCATCATCATCATCATTTCAGCCGACAGACGTCCACTGTTGGACATAGGCCTCCCCCAAGTGTCGCCACAATGATCGATCCTGCGCGTCTCGCATCCGTCTCGCATCCATCATCGCATGGATGTGCATATATACGTTATTATTAGAAGTTTTATGTATGTTTATTTTGACTATGTATGCTTATGTATGTTTGAATATGTATGTATTACTTTTGTACTTACCCTTTTTTGTGCACTTATCATATTGTCTCTCCAACACCATTGGCTAGCCCGGAGGACACGGTGGAGCACACAGTTGAGGTGTGCCCTGCTTGGGCGGAGCAACGCCGTGTCCTCGTGGGGGCGATCGGCGGCGGAGACCTCTTGCGCCGGGCCTTGGTTCAGGCCATGGTCCAGAGCGAGGAGGAGTGGCAGGCGGTCGCCTCCTTCTGCGAAGCAGTAATGCTAGCAAAGGAGGAGGCAGACCGCATCAGGCAACGGCGCCCCCGCCGCCGCCGCCGGGATTCCGATCCCAATTTCCGGCCACCGTAGACGCGGGCTCGCGGACGGCGAGCCATGGGTAGCTCGCTGTCCGATCGTCCGGTAACTGTCCGGACCGAGCCAAGGCGTCGACGGCGCGCACTGTTCCCGCGCGCCTCAAGGAGTTGTCAGCAACAGGAGGGGCCCATCTGGGTCGAAGCCTACCGGGGTCGGGGTTATCCGAAAGGAAACTAGAGCCCCGGTATGAAGGCTAGAAGGAACGGCGCGGGGTTTTTAGTCAGTAAGACTCTGACACTGTCTCCCGCTCCACCCAAGAGCGGGTTTCGTCAATGATGATTTTCCCCGTCGAGAGAAAAAAAAAACACCATTGGCTAATACATTTAGCCTACTTTACTTTTGTGTTGCATTAAATAAATAAATATTACGAAGGAAAAAAAACTACCTTTAAAAATTTCTTTTCACAGTTTTCAATAGCAAAAAATCCGAACATGAAAAATCTCAGCAAAAGTCAAAGCCTGCGGGGGCATGGGTTCTCTTCCGATAGTAAAACCCGGATAAAAGAGAAGAGAGAGGGAGAAGGAAGATAAGAGTGTGTTTTAGTCAGTAAGTAAAAAGTCTGACACAAAGAGCGGGATAAATCATTGGATGATTTCCAACCTAAAAAAAAGCCACTTGACAAAACAAATACAAGTGATACTTAATACCGTGTAAGTTTAAGAACTTACGCACTCAAAGCTTCTTGATTCTAATGTAGAATTTATAGACCATTATAAGCAGCCTCGGGACCAATCCAGAGCGTTTACTTGTACCATTTAAATACAAGATTGATGATATATTATGAAATTGCCGAGTGACAGGAGTAAGGTAATGATGTCTCTGATAGTCAACTTGATGACCCATCCATTATAAATTTACATAGTAATCATGTTGAAACTACGTCAATAAGTGGTTTTGTAAAAACTGTGCCTCGTTTAGAGCTTCGCCTGTGAAAGTAGAGTGTTGTTAAGATTTATTATTGTCATTTTCCTTTAATATTTTTTTAGGTTGCTGATTGTAAATTGTATTATTTGGTGATGGAATATGATAAGCTTTTTTTTTTTTGAAGTCGGTAGTTATCCACTTCTCTCGCTTTAAGAGCGGGAGCGTGAAGGACTTTTAATAACTGAAACGGTGTCTTTTAGTTGCCCTTTGCGTTCCAGGGCTACGGCTTTTCTTTCATAAATTCTCCGGGACCTAGCGGGATCACCTTGGTGGCTAAATTTTAACCTTTTCTTTTTGATGTGGGCAATCATCAAGTGATTTTTCGGTTTCTCTCGTTTTGGTTAGACCATTAGGGTGTGTCAGACTTTTACGGACTAAGATTAACCTGTGTCCCTTCAGTTGCTTTTTGTGTTCCAGGGCCATGGTAACTGGTTGAAAATTCCCGCAGCCTTAGCAGGCTTTGGCCCTACTAGGCCAATATCCATTTCATATTCGATTTATTTCTGAAAAACAAAATGCTCTTCCGAATATGCTGACCTTCCTGCTATCTATGCTACTTTGATTTCGAACAGTTTGTTTACTTAAGATCCTATGTCCTACTGCTGCGGCCATGGCAGTCATCTACGCTTCACCTTGCTTCATGTCAATCTGATGGCCGCCGCTTCAACCTGCACGGTTCGTCATCCGATTTGCCCTGGACGGGAAAGTTTCCTTTTCCCTTGAGGATTTCAATCCTATGTCTGCCCCCCTAGTCAAGTTACGACCGTTTCGTTTCGATTGTCTGGCGTCCAACGCCTCGAGTAGGCCACACCTCCAAATTCTTTGTTCTGACGTCATGCCAACGCTCAGTTACGTGGCCAGAACAAAGGAATCGGAGGCGTGGAATGCAAGAGAATAGAAACCAAACGGTCGTAATTTGGCTAGGGGGCTGTTATGATTGGGCTTCCTCCGAAGCGTTGGACAAATCTATCTCCACTTACGACAGCGATCAATCGGGTTATCTTGCCATTCGAACAACTTAAGCTTACGAAATTAATGGCTTAATTGGAACAGTTAAACGGTGTTAATCTGAACTTTCGACCTTTGACCGCAACTAAGTTTTAACGGACCAATTATCGCTTCCAAATGAGTAAATTCCAAAACTGTCAATCTATTTACTACTACGATTTATAAGGAAATCGCTGCACTAAATACAATTACACAAAATTATACGCGCATTCCTTGAACACGGAGGAAATCATAAAATTTGTCCAGCCTTAAAAGTCCAATTAACTTAACTTTAGTTTACAGTAATCAAATACAAAACTGAGTGTGAATAAATCAGAGCGAGTAGTTAATTTGTGGAGTAGTTTGTGCGGATTGATGTAATTAGTAAAAAGTCTGAAAATCAACGCTTGATTGCGATCTGCGCACGAGTTGAAAGGAAGTTGACAGTTATGGCTGCGTGGCTACACTGTAAGACTTCTGGTGGATGCGGTTGTATTTAGCTGTAATGTTATTTGATAAATAAGCTAGTGCATGATTGCAATCCCACCTGACGATAAGCAGTGATGCAATAGTCAGTAAGGCACGCTAGTTTAATATGAACCTATTCATTCCAGTCTTGAAGACGCCTAATTGAACGGGAAGATTGTGACACCTAGAAAAAAAATATACCTACTATCTGTCTGCAAAAAAGTGTATTGAAATACCTGCCTAAGTACCTACTTTATAAAGTTTTGGATCCCTTGTTTTGTGTTGTTGGTTTGATTTTTCTGCGAAATGAACTCGTAAGTTTCTACATTATTAGATAGGTGTCTATCTAACTTATGTATCTGTCTAACCTGTTTGTAACTATCTTAAGGTCAGCTTCCAGCTGTCCAGTTTTCCATGTAGCTGCCTACCTGACCTCCACAACCCAATAACACTGGATACTGATAACTTCTTGGCAATATGTCTCAGATTTTTAATGGCGTGTCTCAGATTTTCTAGACTCTCACTCTCTGACTATTAGTAACGAACGTGGAAGACCTATGTAAATGAGAAGAGGAACCAACGGATAACGTACTTTCCGAGGCACAAAAGAATCTTGGTATATTAGGATGGTCACACATCTAATTTTCCTTCAGTTGCTTTTTACGTTCTAGGGCAACAATAACTCTTTCAAACAATACCACTGGCAGGAAATTGCTCCACGACTCGGATTGCCTGAAGCATCTCCTGCGACGACTGAGGCTTGAGATTGTCCTCACCCTCACGCTTTTTGCCACATTCTTCACTCGATTTACTGCTTCGAAGGAGAAAGTGACTGCTTTCCATTCCAGAATTTCCAGACCAGGGCTGGACGAGAGAGGCTGTCGCTGCCGAACGCCTCCATGAGGACAAGGCAGCGTCCTGCCCTCCTGTATTCCACTCGAAACACCTATGTCCGATGTGGACCAACGTAAAGTGGAAAGTGAGGACGCAGTGACTCCCATTTAGCATCAAAGAATCTTCTCGTCGCAATTGTTGTGTGGTCAACCTTAGTGATCAGCTTGAGTTGTTATTCCGACATACATATTCACTTATTAATGTAAAAAAAATGAGAATAATCTACTGTTCCTACTGAGTATGACTGTATAATACGAGAACTTAGCTCCAGGCGCCATTGATGAGATGATTACAGTTAATTGATTGTCTTTAACTAGAAAGTTAATTACTCTCGTGTAGGCAGCTAATATTCCAACTGTTTAGCCTTTGTTTTTTATTTTATTGTTCCATTACGACTATTGATTGAAGACTTTTGAAAGTTTTTGACAGGAGCGGCTGCTGGGTTTTGCGATGTAATAAATTTGTTTCTTGTTAGTTTTTGTTTATGGTCTTATAACATTCATTGTCTATATGAGATTGGTCTACGGCTACCTGTGTTGTCTATGGTCAGTATCTGATCGAATCAATTAAAATTTTGAGTGATACGAGCATGATCTAAAAGAAAATTAGAAAGATGTATTTTTTTTAGTAGGAAACAAACTCTGGAACTACTTCTTCGATTTTATGAATTCTTTCAGTTTCGTTACATCTGAGTCTTTAGTTTATTCCAATTTAACGCTTTGTGTTTGTATTAATTTTACGTGATAATGAAACTGCAGGAAAAGATTGTAATATTTCATTAAATGTATTTGGCCAGCTACGATGAATGGCAAAATCACAGCAAGTCGTGTGTAAAACAATAAAAAAAAAAATCATATTTAATAACTTTGAAAACTCATTACCACGTAAAAGAGCATTGCTCAATGTGAATTTTCCACTAACAGCAATGAATAAATCTATTGTACCTAACCTTTCTTTGATTAATAACTGTATATACGCCTCAGCTAAAACAATGTGTTTTGTATGCCTAGTAAGACTAGAAAATGAGCCTCTATATCACCGCTGACCTTCAAACCTATAAAACTTTCCACCTTAAAATGCTAAATCACTCCAAACCAGCTGGTACATATTTGCTAAACGCAATAATTAGCATACCACGCAACTATTAATCAAAGAGAAAATAAACAAAGCACAATCGAAAGAATTCCATCCTTTTTGCTCTCGCTGTAATGGCTCTACGGTATCATTGCACTGCGCCATTCAATCTTTGTAACTCATCTGCTACTGAAACGTTACATCTACCTTCAGCTACACTCAAAGAAAAATACACTTTAGTCCCTATACGTATGGTTAAATTTCTATTGTGTATCCAAAGAAGATGTTACGTTTAGGTCCGAGGGCGCAACGCGTGCCTAGCTCGTGCCAATTTGTGAATAGCGCCGGACGCTCCGGGCAGCTTTCTTTCCTTCATTGCTAAACTTGTTAGTTGAATATCACTGCTATGTTAAATAGGGCTCATTTGATCACTATAACTATCGATATCGATAAACTGAAACTGCACACGAATATGTTAATAAACAGGTATGGTGTTAGCGAAAATATATTCAATATCAATGTTTATTATATTCGAATGTGGTATTATTTGTTGTAAAATTTCAATTTACGTCTATCAATGGTCATAATACGGTAAATTGAATATGTCTGTTATTTGACATATGCATATCTCAATAATTCATGCTATTTACTTGGTTTAGGACTAGGTATTTCTGTGCTGTTATGTATTATTATCGTATTTGTAGCAAGCTCCTGTTCTTGCAAGTGTAGGCACCTGACTGATTCGTCTACAACTTTAACTGATATTCTGGATATAAGACCCATGTATTTTCTTTTAGCTCTAATAGTTTTGGTATGATATGCAGTTCCAAATTCATAATCTTGCGAAATACATCATGAATGTTCGCAATATTCTTCAACGTGTAAGAAGCTGTGTCCATCACCGGATAGCGCATATAGCAACTTCGTGCGTTCTGATCGAAAGACTTAAGCTTTACACACAACTGGCAGGTAACATTATCAATCGATAAATCTCTTGCGCATCCCTACGGTGTTCAAGTGACGGGCTGGGCCGACCGCTGCTACACCAGTTCATATCTACCAGCTCATTAGAATGATTGATGCTGTATTCTTACCCATACTTCTAAGCCAAAAACCTATTTTTTAACAGCTGCCAAGATTACGACACAATTCTACGGCTTTGAATTGGTTTCATCATCATCCGCGACTGCAAGCTAGCCCTCCTTTACGCTTTTGTTTTCATTTTACACCAATTTCGTCAATTTCCTTGTTAATTCAATCTAGCGTTAAAGCTTCGGTATGATATGCTGTTCCGTATCATAATCTTACGAAAAACGTCATGAATGTTCTTTTGTTATGTCGTAATATACGTCAGCAGGTAGGAAGATTATGTATCCATCATTGGATAGCACAGCAGCGTTGTTCTGATTGTCAGACCGAAGCTTTACATTTTTAGTTTAAGTTAAGTATTAAAAGATTAAGTAGGTAGTTACTTTTTATTTTATTGTTGTTTGTCCTATGCGACTTTCAAATAAATATTTTTTTTCTTTCTTTCTGTCTTTCTTTCTTCCTTTCTTCCTTTCTTCCTTTCTTCCTTTCTTCCTTTCTTTCTTTCTTCCTTTCTTTCTTTCTTCCTTTCTTCCGTTCTTCCTTTCTTCCTTTCTTCCTTTCTTCCTTTCTTCCTTTCTTCCTTTCTTCCTTTCTTCCTTTCTTCCTTTCTTCCTTTCTTCCTTTCTTCCTTTCTTCCTTTCTTCCTTTCTTTCTTTCTTACTTTCTTTACACACAACTGACAGCTAAAACATCAATCGATATATCTCTTGCGCATCACTACGGCGATCAAGTGACGGGCTGGGCCGACCGCTGCTACACCCGTCCGTACCTACCGGCTCATTAGAATGATTGATGCCGTGTTTGAGTGCATAAATATGTGCCTACGGAGTAACAGCATTACTGGTCACGAGGCACGCGTGTACAATGGTCTCGCGGGTGGTACTAGCACTTAACACTTGAAGAATTTTCTTGGAAAATTATTGTTGTTGGTGCTTGGAAAATGGTTTTGGTAATGGAATTGTTGAGATGGTGTTTTGTTTTGGCTTTTGACCTGACTGGACTGCTCTTTTTCACACATCAGTGTGATGTAATAAGAAGGGCATGTGTCATGAATAAATATTTGCTGTTCATGATGGTTCTTCTATTTTGTGTCGATGGTGATTGTTGTCTTTAGTTGGGCTATGATGCATGCGATGATGGTAGCAGGTTTGCGTTACAGAGGACCAGAGAGTGGGTGACTATGGTTCACCAAAATATTCTCAATTTACTAGATTTTCGTTACATCTACCAATGAGAGCTTTGACAGAATGCATCGTGTTAAATGGCGACAGCGGAGGTCCAGTGTGAGCTGGACAGTTGGACACCTTTAGATATAAAATGTTCGAATATTATCAAATAAAACAGACTATTTAAAACAGAAAAATCTTCAATTGCCAACAATTATATATCGGAGGCCATATCAGTCAAATTGTGTCAGTCACAATTTGACTGATGTGGTCCTCTCGTCTGATTTATAATTTCTTCAAGACTAGAGTAGCGCTTCACCATTAACGACTTCATCACTGCTTACCATCAGGTGGGATTGTAGTGAAGCAATATATTATTTAAATAAAAATAATTGATTTCCTTTGAGGTTTTGGTTCTACAAGGAAAGTTTAATATGACGGAATTCTAATAATCCGGAAAAGGATTCCGTATCAATGTGCTAATTAAATTATGGTTGAATTCTAATTATAATCTATAAAACTATCTATAAATGGAAATAAAAGGAAGATATTGTTTTTTAGTTTATTGCTGAGCTTCTCATAAACATATATCAGTTTCTTAATCACTGTTTCTACACATATTTCATTCATCCATGTTTGGTAAATGGAAAAATATCTGTAATAATTAAATGCGATCTGTATAATAAAGAGACGTTAGTAATTAATTAGAACTAATTAATGACTTTATTATAATCACGAGTGTAGATACGTGATGACGACAGCTAGCTACATCATATTTTTTTTATTAAAGTTTCTGCTTTTTTTGTCCGTTTAATTTTAGTTTAAAATATCATGGAGTCAATCTCACTTCACAATTGTAATAAAAAATATCACACTGATATTAAAAAGACAACAAATTGTATGTTTCTCCTCCATATTTAAACCAAATGGATTTAGACAAAATTTGGGACCGATGTTTGGGACGGGATTTTTTTATGGACCGAGCCCAAGTTGTCGATGGCGCGCTTCAAGGCTGACACGTCAGCAACCGTAGGGGCCCAGCAGGATTGAACCGTACTGGGGCCATGAGTAATGCAAAAAAGAACTCCAGGGCCCTGAAATGAAGGCAAAGAAGGAACAGGAGTGGGTTTTAGTCAGTCAAAGCCTGATGTCATTACAATGCCAATTTAAATTCCCACCTAAAAGAAAAGATAGATCGTGAACGAATCGCACATATAATACCCTTATCCTTGTAAAATATTCTACAGGTATATGGGCGAAGCCACTAACAGAAGCTAGTTCTTTATACATCATCTTTTTGATAATTATTATCGTTGATAGAACGTCACTTTGTTTAAAATCTCTAATCATAATTAAGAGTGATATCAATTACTCAACTAAATTCTTCGTAGCCCACTGCTGGACATAGGCCACTCCCAAGTTGCGTCACAATATCACAATTCACAACACAGCCGGTTGTTGGAAAGTGACATCTGAACAAATAATTATAACCGATAGTCGTGTATGATAACACAATTAAAATTAAGAGATGTGTGTCGTTCGTGACCTGTCGCCTTTCTTCTGTGAGCGCACTCCTGCGCAGTCATTTGTTTATGGGCACTGACTGAACGTTTATGGAGAGGTTACCTAATCGCGGCGGCATCGTGTATGGTGTGCGGTTCCATGCAGTCTGCTGAATGACGTTTGATGGGTGGTGTACTTCTACAGGGTGGTCCTTGCATAGAAGAAACTTGAATCTGCGCCGTTTTTCGTACCGTCTTTATTGGCATTTGTAAAGAAAAGTATCTTATAGATATGAAAGTTTATGATAGTATTGTGAATTGGCAGGTGAGTGGGATGTTTATTGCGGCCCTGAAAGGCAAAATGCAACTAAAGGAACATATGGTAGGTTTAAATTTTTGGTTCTGATTTAAATTTTAGTTCTGATTCTAATTCAAAACATAACAGTTTTTGTTATAGAAATTAAGTTTCATTTAATTAAGTTTAATTAAGTTTTGAATTTTATTTTAATATTGACATTGAATTGATTTGACATTTTTTTATTGTAAAATGGATCAAGGTTATTTTGAATTAAATGTTTTTTTTGTCAGTAAAAGTCTGATACTCATTCAAACTCCGTCTAGTGCAGGAGAAGTAATTTAGTGATTTCAAATGATTTATTTACTCTTGAAATCAAAAAGTAAATAAATCATTTGAAAGTTAACCATCCCATTCAAGAATGGGATGGTTAACTTTTAAGAACTATGAAAATTATTATAAACCTACGGTTCAGCTGCAGTTTTTAACCTTTTTATTATTGTTAGGCTTGCGCTTGACCTCGGTCACATCTGTTGGTAGGCGATGATCTGATCGAAAATGGAGCACGCTTGCTTAAAAGTAACCTATTCACTGTTAACCAACTCACACACTCATTCTTCACTCTTCAACTTTTTTCTTTTTGCGTCTAACGACTTATTTAATTGGTTACCTATAACTTTATCAATTACTAAACCATATCACACCTCACTTCACAATTACCATCAATCTCAAAGTGTATCAGCAATCACTGCGTAATGCACACGAATGGATTCGAAGCCTGTAGGCGACGGTAACCGAACCCAACGCATTACCAATACACAGCCAACATGATAATACATCATATCTATGTATTATTCATATGACGACTTGCGATTTTGATGTCGTAAGGTGCGTTCAGCCGTTTTTGCTCCAAGATTTATATCGATATAATAAATGTATCATAAATATATGGAATCAATTTTATATGGACTGTTGGATGCTTTAAGTCGTAATTTGGTTCGAAAAAAAATGATAGGTTCATTGATATTACACGGTCGGGTATTTGGTATGAAGAGGGTGAGTTTCGGTGCCTTTTTTTTTTTTTGTCGACGGGGAAAATCATCTTTGACGAAACCCGCTCTTGGGTGGAGCGGGAGACAGTGTCAGACTCTTACTGACTAAAAACCCCGCGCCGTTCCTTCTAGCCTTCATACCGGGGCACGAGCTCCCTTTCGGACAACCCTGTCCCCAGTAGGCTTCGACCCAGCTGGGCCCCTCCTGCTGCTGACAACTTCTTGAGGCGCGCGGGAACAGTGCGCGCCGTCGACGTCTTGGACTCGGTCCATTACCGGACAATCGGACAGCGAGCTACCCATGGTTCGCCGTCCGCGAGCCCGCGTCTACGGTGGCCGGAAATCGGGATCGGAATCCCGGTGACGGCGGTGAGGGCGCCGTTGCCTGATGCGGTCGGCCTCCTCCTTTGCAAGCATTACTGCTTCGCAGAAGGAGGCGACCGCCTGCCACTCCTCCTCGCTCCGGACCATGGCCTCGACCAGGGCCCGGCGCGAGAGGTCTCCGCCGCCGATCGCCCCCACGAGGGCACGGCGATGCTCCGCCAAGGCAGGGCACACCTCGACGGTGTGCTCCACCGTGTCCTCCGGGCGTTGCGCACAGTGGCGACACCCGGGCGTCTCTTCCGCCTGAATCCGATGCAGGAACCTCCCGAACTTGCCATGTCCGGTGAGGACCTGCGTCATGCGGAAGGTAAGGACGCCGTGAGGTCTTTCCAGCCACGCCTCAAAGAGGGGACTTACCGCCATAATCGTGGCGTGCCCAGCACTGGGTTGCGATAGACGTTGACGCCATTTTACCGTGAGATCCCGCCGGAGCTCTGTCCGCCATACCTCGACCTGTCGCGGTAGTGGACTTTCACCCCGGCGTTGCATCTCCACGCGCTTATCGTGCATGTGTGCAAGGACTGTTGCCTCCAGATCCCACGGTGGTAGGCCAGCCAGAAGGCTCGCCGCTTCGCGGGAGATCGTGCGGTAACCCCGCACCATCCGTATTACCATGACCCTCTGGCAGGCGTTCAGTATGGACGCCGGTCGCTTTGCCAGCGACGGCATCCACACCGGCGCCCCGTAGAGGGCCATGGACCGAACGATCCCCGCGTAGAGCCTCCGGCAGGAGGCGTCTGGACCCCCAAGGTTGGGCAGGAGCCGCTTGAGAGCAGCCCCCGCCCGGAGAAGCTTGGGAGCCAGACGTCGGAAATGTTCTACGAAATTCCACCGGCTGTCGAGGACGAGTCCCAGATACTTCATCGTCGACCCGACGCCGATGCGAACTCCTCCTACCGTAAGTTGGGAGTCCGATGGTGGCGCGTTCCGAGGGCCGAGTTTCGGTGCCTGATTGATGAGATGGATCCTTTTGTTGATAATATTGTTTGACTTGGAATGGTATTTTAATTAATATTGTAAAGCCTTCATGTAAAGAGGAGGGATGAAACGCATGTTGCTAAAAGAGTTATGAGTTTAGATGTCAATGGATGAAGAGGGAGAGGGAGGCCAAAGAAAAGATGGATGGATTGCGTGAGTAGTGATATGAAAGAAAAGGGATTAGTGATAGCGTGACGAGTGACAGGACAGAATGGAAGAAAAAACGAGTTGCGGCGAACCCAAATAAAACGGGACAAGGGCAGGAAGATGATGATTTGAAAACCTTTATTTTTAGGTTTAAGCTTTTGGATTTTGGGTCGAAGGTCATCAAAAAGTGAATAAATGCAGTGTGAAGTGTTACAAACATAGTCATAAGTCTTTTTTACTACCGCATGACGCAGGTTTTCACCGGACATGGTAAATTCGGGAGGGTCCTGTACCGGATACGTGTGGAAGTGACGCCACTGTGCGGAACGCCCGGAGAACAGTGGAGCACACAGTGGAGCTGTGCCCCGCTTGGGCGGAGCATCGCCGTGACCCCGTGGGGGCGATCAGCGGCGGCAATCTCTCCCGCCGGGCTTTGGTACAGGCCATGGTTCGGAGCGAGGAGAAGTGGCAGGCGGTCGCCTCCTTCTGCAAAACAGTAATGCTAACAACGGCGCTCTCAGCACCCCAGCTTGCTTGATGCGGTCGGCCTAGCGTCTTCTTTGGCGGTGGCTGTGGCATGATGATATCCGTTCCTCACGGTTAATTCCATCTCTTTGGTCTTATTAGTACTTTGCAGAATAAGGCGTAGGCTTCCCATCCCTTCTCGCTCAGGATTAGGATTGCCAGCCCTTGAAACGAAAAGCCGGACAGGATAGGCGGTCCTTATTGGGTAGGTATTTAGTCGGTCATTTAGTCAAAAAGGTCGACATTTTTTCTCTCTATTCTAATGAAAAAACAATAAAATTAAGTGATATAATTGCTAGACTAATTGCATGTCCGCTCTGCTTATGCTAACGAGACAAGATAAGGCAGAACCCAAATGACAATTCTAAACAAAATGATCAAATTTAAAAAGCCTGGCAAAAGCCGGACTGGCCGGACGCTGCGTGATTTGGCTGGACACGTAACTAAAAAGCCTGACCGTGTCCGACTTTATCCAACAAGCCGAAAGTTGTATACATCAAGTCTTTTTGATGGTTTTAGGGTTCAGCATCGATATTTTCTTCCACAATTTTCAGAGCAAAGTTACAATTACCTTCACACAATAACAAACACGTTAATTATTTGTTACAAAACGAACCGACACATTCCATTGGGTTCAGTAACAATTTTATTTGTAGCAAATTACTTTCCCATCAGTGCGGGCTCACAATGGCGAGTAGAAACCAATCGGCGTGGTTGCACAGATCGCTTCTTTTGTAACCACAAGTCCGTATGAAATCACACTTAGAATGACTTACATACTGTGTGCTGTGAGCTATTGAATACACAGGTAGGTCAGCGGTGGTTGTTGGAATTTATATTAAATCGATATAGGAGAGCTAAACCGTTTTATTAGGTTTTGTCTGCTGTCTTCGCCGTATTCTCGGCATCTACTGGCCTGAGTAAATCTCTAATAAATCTATGGAAGCGCTGCGGTGAAACCTCGATCAACCAGCAGATCAAACGCCGCAAATGGAACTCGATGGATCACACGCTACGAAGCGATCATATACCAAGGCAAGCCCTAGATTGGAACCCTTAAGGAAAGCATAAACGTGGTCGCCCTAAGCAGACCTGGTAACGAACGGTCATTGCAGAGGCGAAGATCTGGAGCGAAATTAAACTTGAAGCTCAAGACCGAACGGGATGGCGGCACTGTGGACGCCCTCTGCCCCATCTACGGGGACACAAGAACTCAAGTCAAGTCACTGCTCTCAAAACGGTGAAGGAAAACATCGCTTCGTGAGGAATCCGTCATCTCCTGGAACCAAAAATTCGAATAAAAATAACATCTACCAACCCGCACGCGTCCTTGGTTGATTACCGCCCATTCCTTCTCCTATAGAGGAGGCTATGGATATTCACATGTAGATGATCTCAAAATAATACAAAAAAATATTGTTCATATGTGGGGATCCCGGTCCAAACAGCCCCACAACCACAGGCACATCGATGTTCATTTTGTGAAGCGATGACGGAACGAGCTTGATAATCAATTGTCATTGGCGATAAAATATAACTTTGTTTGAGCTGTCTAGTTAACTTGTTATATTATTTATTTGGAAGACAATACTATAAAATAGTCCTATAAAATAATTATTTAGCGGACCTGTGTTGTGTATGGGACATACATTATCTTATTTTGACCAAATTAATCAAGTTAAGTTTAGTAGTGAGATTCTCATCAAATCATAATTATATAATTTAAGTATTAAGTTCAGAAGTAACTTTTAATACCAACTTTTCTTACCAACAACTAACTTTTTATACCAATTCATAGATCCGTCTTTACAATATTTTAAGTATTACGTGTGCCATTCCATCGGATAGAGCACGACAAATTATCTCTACGGCTGACACCTAACACGACCAGCTAATACATTATATTCTCATAATTCTAATCTGGAGGGTGCTCTACTTGCAGGCCTGTAGGGTCATTGATTTTAATCTGCATGCGACTTTGTTGCTTGGCAGTTATGTTTAGGCCTATTGTACTAATAGTTCTTATAGTTGTAATCAGTATAACAAACTACAATCTCGTCTTAGAAGATTTGGGTCGGTTCAACGTTTCAGTTGAAAATTTGTGTTATGGTGAAAAGTGATAATGATTGACATGCAAAAAAAAAAAAATAAGAGGATATTTTTTTTGTTTTATGTTCAGATAATTAGAATACACTAATGATGTTTAAGGGTACCCTAGTTCGTTGTTCTTCCATAAAAACGTTGTATAGCAAATACTATACCGTTAACGGTGTATAAATAGTGAGTGCAAATAAAAATAATGTTCTTTTTTCCTAATTTGTTTTAATTTGCAATCATTGTAACAATCTATGTACGTAAATGAAATAAAGAGTTTGTAGGTTTTTATTAAAAAAATGTACATAATGTTATTTTGAACGGAAAAAGAAGCTATTTTTTAATCATCATCATCTTTTTGTTATAAATCATCGTATACGTAAGTATGTATTTCTGTGTGTCTTAGCTTCTTTGTGTTTATCCTAAAGCTTATAACTTTCGCACATGTGCCTATCAACAAATTCGAGCCACCACCGACTAGTGCATCCTTAAACAAAGTAAATAGCATTCTTGCGGGTGCTTTCAAAGGCAAATCACGGTAAAAGTCGATACAATTTGTCAATTTATGCACATAAAAATATAATTCCCTATTCCCCCACCTGTCAGGCACTGGTATTCCAACAAGAAATTTCCATAGGAATTCGATACCTGATCGTCATTTATTTTCCGTGAATTCTCACGCAGCGGGGAGTTTCGATATTCCAATATCGAAACATGCCTTATAATTGTTTATTTATAAGTTTGTATTGAGAATGTATCGATACTCTAGATCCAGATTTAGCACATTCTAGGGTATGAGAAGATTTTTTTCAACCACGCTGTTTTACGAGCTACCAAGTATGATTGTAATGTCTAATATTTTAATTGTGTTCTTAAGTCTAACTGTAACATTGTAGAAAATATGCAGTTGTATTGACAGTTTTTTATTGGTATATATAATTGATATGTGCCTTGAATTAAAATATAGATCTGAACATGGTAACTGTAATTATAAAATATTTGTTTTTATAGCGATAACTGAATCTAAAGTAGTAGATACTATTGTTTCGATGGCACAGATGGCAGAATTTCTTATGAAGTTCTATTTTATTTTTATTGAATACACGATTATTGGATCTCCTTCTGGGTCTACCGCGTCGCAGGCTCCTGCTGTTTGGAATCCAGTCAGTAGTTGCTTTCACCTAATTTTGTTGCGACATGCGGCAGATGTAACCTGCCCAGTTCCACTTTAGTTTGGCGGCTGAGTTACCTACATCTGCGATTTGTGTTTTAGAACGAAGTATACTGTTCCTTATGCGATCGGTTCTTTTGACCCCGAGAATACTTCGTTCCATTGCTCGCTGGCAGACTCCGAGTGCGGAATTTTGACGTTTTGTTAATGACCACGTTTGCGCTCCATAGGTGAGGAGATGGAGAAGGAGATGGCGTGACGATTTGGACTGAAGAGAATTGTCCAGAAGTGGCTGAGGACAGAAAAGAGTGGAATAATGGAAGGGAGGCCTTTGCCCTGCAGAGGGACACAATAAGTTCATAATAATAATTATAATTGGATACTAGTTGGATATATCTATCTGGTAAAATTACGAATATATTGAAACCCTAGTTATAATTCCTTCTTTTTGTGTCACGATAAAACGTGATTAGACCATTCCATTAAGCTACTCTTTGGAGCCATGTCCCCAAAATTTAATTCAATACGTGGAAAAAACATTCATCGAGTTCGCATTGGGTGCGTACGCGCACCGTGCTCTCGTTTTATTTGCGACGCTAACAAGTTTTTTGCTTGAAGAAAAACGACGGTTACTTGGTAAGTTGGTACTCATCACGGGAGCGAGAAAGTCAAGCCACTCGTGCACGACGTGAATGTAGAATCATTTCGGAATTTTGTGCTTATTTGTAATTATTTATATATATATATATTTTTTTTATTATTGATAGGCTTGCGTTTGACCACCATCTCACCTGATGGTAAGCGACGATGTGGTCGACGATGGAACACGCTTGCTTAGAAGTAACCTATTCACTCTTGACTTAAAGACCCTTAAGTTGTAGCTATCAGGAAACACAGACTCCGGCAGGGAATTCCACTCCTTGGCAGTACGCACAATAAATGTGTTCCCAAAACGCTTTGTGCGTATGGGTGGAATGTCTACCATGTACCGGTGGCGCAACGCCGTTTGTCTTGTAGTCCGATGGTGGAACGGACTTGGTGGAATTAGATTGTGCAATTCCAGTGCACAATCCCCGAAATGCAGACGATAGAAAACCGACAGAGCAGCAACTCGACGACGATGCTCAAGACTTTGGAGCTTCGACTTTACAAGTGCATCATTGCCGATGATTCTCTTGGCTCGCCTCTCAATCAACTCCAGGGCATCAAATATATTAAATAATTGCTTGCTGTACTTTTTTTTTAGGTGGGAAAGTCATCTTATGACATCCTCCGCCCTTGGGCGGAGCGGGAGATAGTGTCAGATTTTTACTGACTAAAAACGCACTCCTGTCCGCATCACCATGGCTCCAGTAGGCTATGACCCTGCTAGGCCTCTACGCTGACAACTCCTTGAGGCGCGCGTGGAACACCATGCGCCGTTGACGACTTGGGCTCGGTCCCAACGGTTACCAGGTTGTTGGACGGCGAGCTACTCAATGGCATCCGCAAGCTCGCGTCTACGGTCTTGCTTGCTATACTTAGAGTTAGCCTCAAAGCGCCAAAAATCTAAAAACAATTTTATGCAAACATTTGTTTAACTAGCTTCTGCGAACTGCTTTTCCCGCGTGAAAGTAGGTTATTCCATAAAATTATGAACTCCCGTTTCATAACTATAGGGGGAGAAATTTTTGAAAATCCTCTCTTAGTTCTCGTCTACATCATAAAAACCAAACCTTGTGTAATATTTTATCCTCCCAGTTTTAGTAGATACGGCTGTGTCTTGCGTACATACAGATATGATAAAGTTTGGTTCCTGAGCAATCAGGGCATACAGCAGGTTGCCTAGGCTAATCCATAATTTAAGACTTAAGAGCATATCACGGCCGTTAGGATACGCGTCGACGACGGTGAAGCAACTCTAAGCAAATCTGTGTTTTACAAGATCTGAGTAGTTTTTGGTTGAGATAGCCGTATGTTACCCAGACTTAATAATTGCATGCACGTAATGTGGGCCTAAAATTTTTTTTTTTTTACGTTTTTCTTTTTCTTACTTTTTTGTTTTGTGTTTTGTGATGTTCATCACTTAGATATTTAAGCGACAATAATAGAAAAAGACACTGACTTCTGTAACACAGTTTCTATTTAGCTCAGAAGACAAAGCTTCAAAAGCAGTGTGTCAATTAACTATTTGATTTAATTTGATTCTTTTGAAGTTAAAAGTACTTCATACGAACTTTGAATAAAATGAGTGGTTACTTACGCCTTTTCGTAATCTTAGAAAAATCTACATGGTGTGGAAAATATTTACTATACACTTGATGAAGTATACAATTGAAAACTTTGAGAGAATCTGCTTTTGCAATATCCGTGAAGCATACATAATTTAAAAATAAATGTAGTCCAACATGAAAGCCCCAATAGATTCGCGGCCAAAACCTTTCAGTGCATATCTATTGTGCGAAAAATACATCTCATTACTGTTACAAAAACTTATGAAGAAAAAGTCAATGTTGACAGCAAAAATATTGACTTAACCGCACTTTTTTACCTCTAGCAACTCAGTAGCGACTTGGCAACTGCCAGTGAAACCAGTCGCGTAGTACCTACACCGAATGAAAAACTGTATCACGGTAGAAAATAACCTAGCGGGATGGCATAGAGAGTGAAAACAGAACGGTGGACAGTTGACCAATTTATGTAGACACCAATCGCGTGATTAAATTCCTTTGGCTTCTATATGTGATGGTTGATGTCGGGGAGTGAGGTAGATCTTTTTGTCTGGACGTTATTTCTGTTTATCACCGGGTCGCCTTTCAATATGTCTATTATTGAATCGCGAGTCAGCCTCGGGCCATGCAAGGGTGTTATTCCATTGGTGTTGTCATAATTTTGTTTACACTGGAATGTTGTATGAATTATTCATTATTTGTATTGAGGTTTGTGTAATCATTGTACGTAGTTATGAGAGAAAAATTATATTGGAACTACGTGTGTGATGAATTGCATAAATAGATTGGGAAATATAGACTGTATTGATAGTAGACTTGTATCTGTTATTTTTACATGGGTTTTTGCGAATCATTTGTTGGTAGTTTACTAAACAAAAATACATAGCCGCTCCGTATTCAAAAGCACATCTAGATGTGCTTATATTTGCAAAAATCTGTAGATTTATTGAAAAGTTTTACTTGTCAAATCTATTCTAGTCGAAGGTGCGATTGCATCACTGCTTACCATCAGGTGGGATCGCAGTCAAGTACTAGTTTATATCAGATTAAAAAAAAGGTCTCTTTAGATGCTTGTTGTTTTATAATAATCTCCAAAGACCGTAGCTAACCTAGAATATTATTTTATATCGTTATGTTGCCATGTATCTGATGAAGAAATGAACGTCGACACACTAATTAAAATAGACGTACAGTGAGTGAAAAACTGAGTGGCGCAGACCTCCCAATTTGGTATAAATCACACGTGCAATTAACCGTACCTCGTGTCTGCGCCCGCGCATACGCCACTCCGACACAGGGCTGCTACATGAGCCCACAGATATCCAGAATATGTAAGTAATGAGAAAGTGTAACTGTTGTGTTGTCAAATTATAATGACTAAAATCTATTTGAAAAGAAAAATGGCTGTTATAATTTAATTCATGAATCCCCAAGCGACCACCGGTGGCCGCGCATCTATTGTCTTACTATTGTGTCTCTAATTGACGGTATCTGAAGGGTTAAGAAGAGACCAAACCAATTTGCAAAGTGGTACTATGCCATAGCATTACGATGCTGTTTTGTTTTTCTGAAAATTCCTCTATTTGATGTCTATTGGACGTAGTAGTTGGACGTTTATTATAGAAAATTTCTTGAACCTTGCTTTTCTTCAAAGTACTCCATAAACTTAACATTCAATCAAAATTCTAGCGGCAACGTAAGTTCTTTAAGTAGCTGTAATTATTATCATCATATCTTGCCGATTAACTTCTGGGCAAAAGCTTGCCAAGTATCGATCATCTCCCACATCCACAACTTACGTGGTTCCACACCCAGTGGCTTCCCGCGTTCACCAGTTCATCAGTACCTTGAGAGAGGCTTTCTAACGTGGTGTCTTCACAAATGTGGTCGCCAATCTGGAACCGAACGGAGAGTCTGAGTGGCGACCTCTTGAAAATCTGTGATAATTTAAATAATTTTTGGAACACGGTCAGACTATCTTCTGGAATAGCACATAGGATTTTTAACTTTTAATCCCAGTGGTAATTGTCCCGGCTTACAAGTAGTAGGTGGCGGTCGTCAATGCTCTCAAAACGTTGAATAAAAACATCGTGAGGAAACCGACATGCCCTAGAACCATAAATTCAAAGACACGTGACAACAAGTGACATCCACAAAACCGCACTAGGCCTGCGCGGTGGATTATGGCCTATTCCCACTCCTAGAGAGGAGCCCTGAGTCCCAGCAGTGGGAATATAACAAGGCTGATTACGCCTAAAAATCAGGTTAAATGTTCCCAATAAATTGGTAACCCTGCGCAAAACACCAGCGTCTTCCGCGCACCTCATTATTTCGGCATCTGCTCTTGTTTTGCAAGTCGCAACGGCTTTTTTTCTTTTTTGGCCAGAACGCATACTTTAAACTTACTGTGACCGCTCTTAAATTTACTTTTTTTATGTAACTGTGTAATGGTAAATGTAGGCAGGCTCAAGAAACTTTGTTACGATTCGGTTCGGCAAAACGAATTGTGGCGTAAAGTTAATGTAAACACAATAAACTATTATGTTTACAATGATCTATCTTTTTTTTAAACTTTTTAATTTAAAATTCTTTTGACATAAACAACTTGTTTTTTCGATAACAAATTGGTAGTTGATTTTGACATGTTTTTTCTTTAATAGTGGCACAATTTTTTTAGTCTTATCGTACGGAGATAAAACTAAGAGGTTTGCGTTTTCTCTAACCCAAACCCAAACCCAACTAAGAAGCTAACCTAGAGAAGAAGCTTGAGTCCCAGCTGTGGGAACATTATTAGGTTGATTACGTTTACTTGCAAACAAAGCCTGTCAAAAACCAATAAAAAATCTATAATTATTAACGAGATATTTGTAAGTTTGTCTATAGTCTCTACTTTGTCTACTACTACCTGACAGGCTAAATTATTTTCATATCATAAGTTTTAATTTAAATTGAACTTAATTTAAATTAAGTTACCCAAGTTCTAATTCCACGCGCGTGAACCCACTGGCAGAACATAGTATATGATAAAGTTAGTATTTCTTATCATGCATGAGTCAACCTGAAGAAACGTCAAAGTCGAGATTTCAAGCTAGCTTTATCTATGCATTTGAGGCGGCAATAATTTGCGTATAAATCGAGTTGGTTGCGAAAAACTCGTCCACAATTTACACACTGACTGGCTAAATGCAAAGCAGGGTAGGTTGTACCACGCACTACTTGCCAACGTTACGGTTATGTTACTGATTTATACTGGAAACTGTTTTTTTTTTTCAGAAAGGATTTTTTTGTTTAGTGTTTTATGAACAGTGTGTGTGTGTGTTTGTAGGTTCTCAATACGGCAGTGTTTTTATTATGTTTGTTATCTCATAACTCTGTCTTTTATGAACCGATTTCGTAATTTATTTTTTATTTGAAAGGATATATTTTCAGTTAAGACTAGTTAAAAAAATATGCAGAAAAAATAAAGTTCTGATGCTATCATTAGATCTATAATTTTTCAAATTTTCAGGATTTATTATGATAATCTTATTATCAGGACTGCTTACCATCAGCTGGGATCGCAGTCAAGCACTAGTCAAGCATCAGTAAAAAAAAATCAAAAAAGTAACTGCGTTTGAAGAATTGAGATAGGTTCTCAAATGTCATAGGCATTAATAGAGCGATTTTAGTAGTTATTAAGAAGTCAAACATTTTTTTTTTAATAATATATGGGAGTCGGCTGTAATTTTTTTGTAAAACTACTATTTATATAATTTAATAAAATTTCTCTTTTATTTTTATTACTGGCACTACGAGTGCTTAACCTATTTCTCATGAAATTATAATATTAAAACTTGTTTGACATCCAGGTGATACATTTTAACATCATTCAATCAGCTCAGTGAGGAAATTGCGCTTTAGGAATTAAATATAATGGAGCTAAACGGAAAATCTTGTTGCACAGCAAATATAATATGACGGTGTCGACTCGCCCCGTCCCCTGGGGCGTTATGAACCTGGGGTCCCGTATGTTGGTTTTAATTTATTTGCTCGATATTGTGCAGCAATAAATATTGATCTAAGTATGTTATGCTATTTAGCATCTCTTCTTCATGATAATTTGTGATTTAACAAAAATTAAAACTTCGTTGTTTCCGATCATATTCAATGCAACACAGGTTATACAGGTTTTCCTATTAATAGCAGTCTTCACAACATTAATGTAAATGTACTTACCGTAAGAAAGTACTGTATTTATGGATTGCTATTTTTGCAATAACTAATGTATAAAAATAAAAGATTTTATTTTCTAATTTAATTTAATTTTATTTTCTTAATGCAAATAAAAAAAAAATGAATGGGAATAAGGTGGTGATCTGGACGCGTACCACGAGGACTTCTAGACAGTACGGGAGAAGAATGTCTAGAAAGACTTGCGGGACACCTTTGCCCAGCAGTGAAACAGTAGGTTGTGGCCCGAATAAAAGGTTTCGGTTGTATTGAGATTTTTTGAATGCTCAAGATTGAATTAAATCACGCTGTTATTTTATTGAAGGTTTTATAAAAAATAATCTAGCTATGTTTATTAAAATTTAAGCGTTTTATGTATCGTCCGTTTTCTTACATTTCAGTGTAACCCCAACCGACAGACAGGACCGGTTATTGGAGGAGTAGGTACCATACACACAGCGTATAATTTAGTAATGTGGACGACATTATGTACAATAGTGTCGACGCTTATCGTCACCGCTACTGTGCAATTATCGATCCCCGCTGCACTTATTATCGATACACAACACCATTAACGAACCCATAAGTTTCACGATTTGTCGAACTGCATCAAAATGATCGATAACATCGTCCATCGCCGAAATGAACCCATAATGGAATTTGTTTAAATTTTTTTCGATAATTACGGAGTGCGGTACCCGAGGGTACGCACTTAATTTGTTTATTACGATTTATGAATATAAAATAATTTAATTCGTTGTTGTTATCACGTAATTTGAAAGTGTTGCTACTAACGTTTAAATGTGTAATTATTGGTGAGTATTCACCGTGAGTGATGGCGCATACTCATCAAGTTTACACCTACATACTGAGAAATTAATTGGTACCAATTAGAAACTAATCCGATTCAGTAAATAAAAACGTTATAAAAGCAGTAAATACTTTGTCAGATAACATTAAATTAGTCTGCGTTTCATTTAATTTTTCCCTTCGCAGGTATGCTGAAAAAAATTGTATAGAAGTAAGCAGATATTGCGTTTTAAGTTCAAATGAACTGAAAATAGTTTCATCAAAATAACGAGCATAATTTTTTAAACCACTTTTTAATATAGGTTACATTTAAAAAAAAACATCTAAAATGTTGCCCTGTTTATTTGAAAGAAAGACAACCACCCAAATAGGTAAACAAACGCAAATGGTTGTAGTTGTAATGGTTATTTAAACTACTTTTTAATATTGGTTTCTTTTACAAAAAAAAACATCTAAAATGTTGCCTTGTTTTTTTGAAAGAAAGAAAAGAAAGAAAACCGCCCAAATAGGTAAACAAACGCAAATGGTTGTAGTCCAAACAAATTTCCTCTTACGAGGGAGAATAAAAGTTCTTATTTGAATGCAGATACGAATTTTAAACAAACTAAAACTTCACATAAAACCTTTTATGTTTTTTTTTTTCTCACAGAATTAGGTCAATTGAATTAAAAATCATTTGGGGTGTCTGAGATTTTGCGCATTTAATGTTACACATTGTATATTTATATAATTTTGTACGGCTGGTACAGGGATAATCATCGGTTGATATCATGTTCCTTGAAAAGTGTTTAAGAGGTCTATGCGAGTTGTCTTCGGCCCTTTTATACGCCTTTCAAAGGTCTATGATTATATACAGGGCCCTGAGATAAATAAATACATACAAAATATAATTTAATAAGACACATTCCATAGACCTGTAATTGTTTCCTTGTGTGTTTACTGCATATATAATAAAATAAATAAATAAACATTGATTAATGCCATCTTTATTGCCTATACAAAATTATGCATATTGTTTTAAAAAGCCCTTGTCTTCCTACTGAACCTTATCCGTAAAAGCAACGTATGCCTAAATCGGCGACGTCATTAAGTCAATGTAACTCCGGTCATTACCGTGTCTATATCTAGACCACGATATCGATAAGCAAGTTTGTCTGTTTATTAGTGAACGGCTATACGATTCTGTAATTAATTTATCTCGTCCTCATCAAAATATCTCGCGAGGCATGAGGTCCCGAGTTCCTGACCAAAGAGGGCACGTCGGTGTCGCCTTAACTGGTCGGTAGTGACGCGACGCTATGATATGGGGATAGAGACGAGGAAATGTATCGATATTCAAATCGTTTATTGTGGACTAGCTTCTGCCAGCGACTTCGTACGCGGATCCTGTTGCTTATGCCAGCGACATTCAGTGTTATAAACGTAAGAGTAGACAAAAATAAACAGAAAGCTCAGAACTGCTAAGCTATCGGGAGTTACACGTGTTATTGTGAGTTAACCATAAAAGATAGACGTATGCTGTCGTGGGACATTTTTTATATAATTTTGAGGAGAACATTTCCGTCATACATGTTTTCTGTGTAGCTTTAACCATTAAGGCTGCAAACGCGACGGAAGCTTAAAAAATGGAGTAATTTCTCCCGTTTTCCCAACATTTCCCTTCACTGCTCTGCTCCTATTGATCGTAGCGTGATGAAAAGTATACTATAACCTGCCCAGGAGTATGAAGAATGATTGTACCAAGTTTCGTTAAAATCCATCGCGTAGTTTTTGTTTCTATAAAGAACATACAGACAGACAGACAGACAGACAGACAGACAGACAGACAGACAGACAAAAATTTTACTGTTTGCATTTTTAGCATCAGTATCGATCACTAATCACCCCCTGATAGTTATTTTGGAAATATATTTCATGTACAGAATTGACCTCTCTACAGATTTATTATAAGTATAGATTATATCTTCATAAGATGTGTGCGAAGTGATATGAAACGCTTCCTTTGAGTTGGTGATAGTGTGACGGGTGACAGGGCAGAATTGAATAAAAATCGTGTTCAACCAACCCCAAATAACACGGGACAAGAGCAGGAAGATGGATGGGATGTCACACCACGAATTCCCAAACTTCGGAGTTCTATAGAGTAAATTATTATAAAAAAATAAAATAGTTTTGACAGGCCTATTGGTCTAGAAGTCAGTGGCCCTGACTGCTATGTCGGAGGTCGTGGTTTCGATTCCCACCCAGGACAAATATTTGCGTGATGAGCATTTGATTAGTGTCTGGGCGTAATTTATCTGTAATATGTATGTATTTAGAATTATTTAATAATAAATAATAATAATAACAGTTTTAGAATATTATTATTATTGGCAAAACCTATCTTTTGCCTGACCCAGGAAATTTTCCAATGATCTCAGGCACAGATAATTTTATCGAGTCTTGAGTTTCTTGTTATCACTTTCCATATCGTTTGTGCATCAATGTCAAACCAGAAATAGTACTGTAGTTGACCGTCTTTTTAATCAGAATAATTGTTATACTTTAACGCCATTAATTGGGTCTAAAGTGGAATTTTCATATCAGTCAGAGAGCTGTGTTACACAACATATTACGATCGCATGTCTCAGAGGTGTAAATGTTAAATACAGGGCAGTTTGTGCCGGCGGACGTTAAAATGGATAGCCGGACGGTTTTTGGAGCAAAATTAAGTCGAGCAGTTCGATATCGACGTGGGTTACATAAATAAGTGGTGTTCCTGTTTCTGAGGGATTCGGAGCTTGATTTGAGAGTGTGGTGTAATTTAAATGTAACAGGCTGTATGGAAATTTATCTACACGAATATATTTTTTATTAGTCTCAGTTTTGGCCAATTAACATGTACACTAAAATATATTATTTACTAGCTGCTCCCAGCGGCTTCGCCCGCGTGATAGCAGAAAATTATCCCAAGGGAACATACCTCCGGGATAAAAAGTATCCTATGTCCTATTCCAGGACATGGTCTATCCGTGTACCAAGTTTCATGAAAATCGGTTTTGCCATCTAGGCGTGAAGACGTAATAAACAGACAAACTCACTTTCGCTTTTATAATATTAGTAAGGATTGTATTGTGATCTGCAATAAAGATTTGGCTTTGACTTTGGCCACTATCTCATAGAGATGGCAAGCGTTAATCGATGTCTGTTCCGGGGATTTTTTTAAAGTGGGAAATCATCCAATGACTTCTCTCGCTTTTTCAGTCTGAAAATGATAATCTAATGACTTCTTCCACACTAAGGTAGAGCGCGAGGCGCTAAAACCAATTCTTCAGTTATCTTTTGCGTTCTAGGACTAAGAGTTTTCTGTTCAGAAATCCCTGTGGCCCTAGCGGGTATCGGCCCTGCTGAACCTCTACAGTTTGCTGACATTTCTTTGAGGAGCAGGTGAAACACACATTCTCGGCAATTTGAACTCAGTTCGGATGATGGCTATTTCCAGACACGGCTCTAGTAGTGTTTATTGAAATCCGTTCAGCAGATTGATAGTGAAGAAGCAACAAACAAACACACACTCACCAACTTTCATCTTTATAATATTAGTGTGATATTAGATAAATAAAGTAGGTACCAATTAAATAGATGATGCCACAGAAAGACTATTAACATAAAACCTCTTCACACGTTCGTTGCTTAGTAATCATTTAATTACCTGAGACTAATTAACATTTATTTTTAATTATTTATAGGCTTGCGCTTGTCCACTATCTCACTTGATGGTAAGTGATGGTCGACGATGGACCATGTTTGCTTAGAAGTAACCTATTCACTTTTAATTTAATGAAGGTTGTAGCTATCAGGAAATGCCGATTCCGGCAGGAAATACCACTACTTAGCTGTACGCACAATGAATGTGTTCCCAAAACGTGTTAATATGCGTGCTAAGGGAAGGTCCGGATGAGTTACCGTGGCCCTGGAACGCAAAGGGTAACTAGAAACACAGGTTAAATTTAATCTGTAAAACTTTGACACTTCCTCCCGCCCCACTCAGAGCGGGAGGAGTGATTTGATTTGATTGATATTTTATCACTTTTTTACTCAATATCAATTATTATACCAATTTATTTGAGGTCGGCCCAACATTTGTCTTATTCTTGCACACTTCTTCATCGTAGTCTTTTCGGATTGTTCAAAAGAGTCACTATTGCCTGGCTCTGTTGACACAAAGGGCAACTGAAGGAACACGAGTGGATTTTGGTAAAAGTCTGATACTCCGTTGCTCCATCCAGAGCGGCAGAAGTTGTAGATGATTTCTCATACATTTATCGTTGTTTTGTTTTTGTCTTTAAAAGTAAATATCCTTTATACATGTATTAAAAACGGCAACTAATCTGTGTTCGAAGGCAGTTGCAAATGCTCAATATAAGAATCTACCTACCGATGCGACAATTCGTCGCAAACGTCGCAAGAGAAACGCTCTCTTGCGCAATGTAATTTTTTGTGACAAACTAGAGTGGGTGCTTAGGCCTGTTTCATCAGCTGACCTTGCTTTCCGTTAATTAGGCACGTCCACGTCTCGCCGACTCGGTGATGGATCGGTCACCTGCACTTACAACGACTTGCACCAACTAGATACGACACTTGTGTAACCGACATTGAACGCTGTAATCATTGCAGATTTTCTTTTTCTAACACTCAAAAACTTTTGAATTTAAATGAGCGTCACATTTGCTACGTAACAAGGAAGACAGTGAAAGTGAAGGATAAAGAAATCGTGTTTTTGAACAATACATAAAGATTATTAATTGAATGCAATAAAAATTAAAACGGTCACTGAACTGAATTTGGTTCAAGTTCAAAAATTGAAAGCGCATTTAAACCGATCCATATGCAATAAGATTACCTCCATTTTGGGAGACCATAAAGACAGATTTTATATTATTAAGTTGAGTGTTTTAATTGCAGATCGATAAGTCGTTTCCATATTTCTACATCGCAGTTACCACGTCAGTTTGGCGTATGTTCTGAACAATCACGCAACTGGTCAAGTGCGCACGAGCAGGTTGATTTCAATGGTCACATCTTATCTCAGCTGACTGTACATTTACAATAACGTCTAGATGACCTTAACTGATCATTTTGGAGATAGTCGACTGCAGTTTCAGTTTGTGTAACTTTTTATTGATCATCTGTGTTCAAAGATATTATTTGTGGTTAAGTTTTGATGGTTATCTGAACCAGTTATTATACAAGTGCATGGTTATGATAAATAGGTGAGGTAAGATAAAATAAAAAAAGTAAGAGGATTAGTTTCACTGTGTAGATAATAATAATAGAACTATTTGTTTTTACTATGGCGTAGAATTGTTATGCCACAGTTTAACCTGGAATCGCGAGCTAGTTTAAGTTTTTATAGTCGTATCTTAAAGTAGATATCCCTGTCAGCGATAAGACCGTCACCATACTAATTAAGTTTCTATGAAATTGTTACTATTTTGGTGTACAATAAAGTTTATTCTATTCCATTATATTCTATGAGTGAATGATTTGTATTTTTTTTTTCGTTGCAACGATAAGAACCTCCTTTTCTCCTTCCAAACCTGTCTATCTTAGGCGATCTCTGGCGAAGTTCGCCTGGCAAACAGGATCAAATTGTCACACCTCGTTTGCAACAATCGGTCTCGGTAGAGACGTTGCTCAGGTGTCGATTGAGTGACGATCCTCGCCCATGGACAGATGGGCGAGGATCGTCACTATATAGCCATATATTCATTCGTGGGACGTAGCCAGCCCACGTTGTATATTTGTTATTAAATATTATATAAGAACAAGAAGATGACGATGCTTCGAAGGATATTATTTTATATTGATACAAAATTAGAAACCTGTGATATTTTTAAATTCTTTTGATTGATGGCTTTTCAACACCTGTGCTACGGCGGCGGTCGGAAACAGATTTGAGCCCTACAATAGTACATTGTTACACTAGGGGTGAAAGTTACTTATTTCGTCCCGAGAAGGAGTTGGCGGCCGAGCGTAGTGAGGTCGCTAATTCAAGGGACTAAATAAGTAACTTTAACCCCGAGGTAAGCACTGTGCTTTTCATTACGAATACAAGAAGATAAAAAATAAAAAAAAAGATAAAAAAATAATAATAAAAAAATAATAATTTGACAGTTATTAGTTGAAAGTAAAACTCCCTAAGGATGTAAAGTGAGATACTTTACAGCCCGCTCCTCAAGTTCAGACCTAATTTCAGAGTACGAGTAATGAAAAATATATTAGTAATTATTAGCATAGCAAATACCTACTTTGCCCAAAAACTTTGAGGAGAAAGAAAACCATCGATTCGAGAAGAAGAAGAAGCAAGTTTACCATTACTTGGACTCAGAGAGAAGGCCTCTTTAAGATAGAGAATGAGCCGTGATTTACCATGCAGGCCTAGTATATATATTATATATATATATTTTTATTCTAGTTTTGAACCTACGATGTACTTTGCAAATCGGGGCTGTTACCACTAAGCTAAGACTACTAATTAACTATTAAGTACAAAATTGCATTATATTTTCTCAATAGTAACAATAAAATAATACTTATTATTGTTATTTTGTCACATGCTTTCAACAGAATTTAATATAAACGTTCCATTAGTTCCACAGTACGTTTATTTCAAAAACCCGTAAATATTATATCAAATTCAAGTAAAGTATATAATGAACCGCCTCGATATTATGTATATGGATCGTAAATATTAGTTTATGATAACACCAAGAATTAAATGGTAGCTGGGCTGGGTCTATCGCTTGATTGTTCTTGTGAAATCGCTTTTCTTAGTAAATAATAAAATAGTTAATTGCAAAGACTTAATTAATACCTACCTTAATTGTCATTGTGGCGACACTTGGGGGAGGCTTATGTCCAACAGTGGACGTCTGTCGGCTGAAATGATGATGTTGATGAATTAATACCTACACCTAATTTTCCTGACACACAGCATCGTCATAATGATGAGATGTGTTTTATTCGTTATCATCATTTTAGACGAAAGACGTCCAATACTGGACATAGGTCTCCCCAATTGTCGCCACAACGAGTGGACCTGTGTGTCTCGCATCCATCGGATTCCGCAAACCTCACTAAGTCAACGGTCCACCTTGTGATCTGCCAAAGCTGCTTCCTCCAGTACGTGGTCTCCATTCCAGGACCTTTCGGCCCCATCGTCCTTGCTTATGTGCAATTATTCTTAATTGGCAGTAGACAGAGAGAGAGAGAGTTGCCAATTAAAGAAAATAAGAAAAATCGAATGTATCGTGTGACCTAGTTATTGGGTTATAGAGGGCAGATAGGCAGTCGCTCCATATAAAATACTGGCATCCCGTTGCATCTGCTACGAGTAAATTGGAAGCAAACCCCGCATAGTTATTTTCTCTAACAAAAGAAATATTATTAGCAACTTTGATAGGAAAGCCAATGCCTGAAGGCTCCATATAAATCGACTATAATAATTGATCGAATTTTAATAGACTATAAAAAAAAAATCAAGTACAGCTCAACACATTTCTCAACACCAACAATAATTGCTTTCCCAATTTGCATCAGAGCAACAAACAAAAATAATTAACAAAAACGGCAAGCAACCACAAAAGTGGGTAGGTAAAGCTATCGGTAGTTTTTCAATAAGCAATAAATAATGCAACGCAACGGTGGCAGCGCACGCGCCGCTAACAAGGCGCCCGCGTGCCCCGCGCAGCCGTGCCATCGTTGTGCAACCTGCCCCACCCAGCGCAGGCGCGCGGCCGTGCGTCCGAGTCTTGAGAGAACAGCGGGTTTGGCGATGGAAACAGGATGTTGTGGCTATTTTTAGTTGTGTTGCTGTCAATGAGGATATTAGTTGGTTCTTGAATATGTATTTAGAACCTACTGGTGATAATGTGGCCTTTAAAAATAGCCTGCTGATTTTGATGACAAAAGAATTTGATGGAAATTAATACGTAGATTGCTAATGGGCCATTGATGGCTTCACTTGTGACAACAGCCAGATGGCTGGAATCAATTTGATTTTAATATTCAATTCAGTAGTAAAAAATCAGATAATTAGTAGACAAAGCTGGCTAGAGAAGAAAGAATGCACTACGTATATTTTTCGACAGTTCTAATTTATGAATCTTTTTTTTGAGGCGGAAAATAATCAAACAACTTAATCTCCTGATGGAGGGCGTGTCGAATTTTTACTAAATAAAACCTACTTGTGGTCCTTTAATTGCTCTTTACATTTCAGGATCTCTTTTAAACACTCCTGAAGCCCATTTTCGGATCATGTGATGATATTCTGTCTAACCTTCAAGTTTAAGCTCTAGAACGGACCATAAAAATCGTATCCTTTACTCAAATTTTGAAAGTAACCAAAACGCTGTAAGCTTTCCTGACTTAGACCAGCTCCTTAGTGATACCGTTCTTGTCCAACTCCCGTGCCCACAATATACTATAGCATATCTACTTCGGCCACTTTCTGTATCTATTAGATCACCGCGTCACATACCTTATAAAAACTTAGCACAACATTTTGCTATCGGTCGACTGATTAAAAAACTATGGATTACAGACTTATGTCCTCCAAATACGACATACCTTTCTAATGCTGCCGTATTTCGATATCGACACACGAAAACAAGATTCTACATATAGATAACGTCTTATTCATTAAGCTGGTAATTATTTTGGTTTAGGTAGTTGTAGCACTTGTAGCCAATCGTCCTGTATTAGTCTAGTTTAGAGATTCCGTGTAATGAAGTAATGATATTGGAATTTGGTTCGGTAGTTAACTACAAATTTGACTGCTCTTTCTTCTGTACCGTTTTATATACAAGTAACTGCGTTCTTGTACGTGGCATTCAGTTGTTCTGATTAGATCAATAAATTTAATAGTTTGCCAACATGGCGGTATAGATGGTGTTGGGCGGTTTCGTTTGTCGCAAATTAATGGCAATAAAGCATAATCATATCGTAAACGGCGTTCGTGAGGCTGCGCCGGCGCAGCTAGCCTCCGGGCGCCCTTCGATTCCAAGATGGCGCCCGCCTTTAATCGTATTTGGTGCTTTTTGTAAGGTTTTTTTTGTTAAGCATGCCTAATAATGTTTTTTTTTGTTAACAGTTTTTGTTGCTGTGGACCCAGAAGCGTAAAGATTATTGTGATAGGCTATTTAATTCAGCTCGAGTTCCTACTTTGTGTCAGTGTAATCGATTGGCGATTTTTTTCTATCAGTTTTTATTTGAAGGAATTGTGTGTTAAGAACAATAGTAGACAGTTTATTTATTTGAATATACATATTAATTACATTTTTAAATATTTCGGTAAAAAATAGAAAAAAAATAAAATTGTATCCTATGTGGAATAGGATCCAAACTATTGGCAGATAGAGCTTCAGAGAAGGGAATCTCCGAACAATACGAGCCGTGTCCAGAAGTGCTGCGCTTTCTGAATGAACCCCTTGGTCTAGCCTCTTTACGAGGCTTGTGGCTATTAAGCCATTGGCTGAAACGGCTATCAGTACAAAGATCAGCGAGTTCTTCGATTATTATCACCATTCTAAGACTTCTATAAATCATTACCTCTAGCCTTTTTGGATTTGTAACAATAACGGGTCGGTTAAAGACCACGTAACTAATGACAGGTTACCGGTCAGCTGCGTATCTCGATTGTAATCCATTTACATAGGTATATCTTACAAACCTGTTCCTTTTTACTGTGATAAGCTAGGAATGCGGTTGCAGACTATGAATAGGATCTATCATCTTTTGTGAGGCGACTAGATGGATTTGTATATGGAGTTTTTGTAATGAATTACAATCATTATTAGAGGAGGAAAAGTCAGCGTTGGAAGGCCTCCTACAGGGAGGAGGATGACCTGGTGAGGGTCGTGGGAATCCGATGGATGCGAGACGCACAGGACCCGTCGTTATGGCTACATTTGGGAGAACCCTATGCCCAGCAGTGGATGTATTTTACTACTGAAATGATGATGATCATAGGAAAAACAGTGGTGGCCTAGCGAAAACAGTAGTTAAGAGTTATATGTCGCTGGTTCAAACATAGCCAGGCGCTTTACTTTGTGTAAATTATTTCTAAAAATGGTGAAGAAAAAGCATGGTGTGGAAACACCGAATGTCTTCTTCAGTGTCTTCGAATGTTTAATTCTAGAACATGCCGATGTTCTAGAACCAAACATTCGAAGACATGTGACATCCACCTGCACTGGTTCTGCGAGGTGGATTACCTCCCATTTTCTCTATTAGAGAAGAGGCCTAACTCCCTGCAGTGGGAACATTATAAGGCTGATTATGCTGTGCTAATTTATTATAAGCTTAGTAGAATTATACTTACGAGGAAAGAAACTTTCGGTTACATAATCAGTCATCATCTTCAAAGTTAAGCAACACTTGCTGCGGTCAGAACGTGGATGGGTGACCATCTTAACATACTTTAAAGCATGTTATACCGTGAGACCTAGCTGTAATTTAGATCTTTGACAGTCGTTATGGATAGTTTATAGAAGCCAGGAAAGATGATGCCAGTCTTGCCAAGGGGTATCGTGTTGCCCAATTACTGGGTTGTGGAGATTAGGTAGGCAGTACCCAGAGGCGTAGCGTGGACGAAGGCACATCAGTAAGGCCTTTTTCTTTCATAAATTTGAAAACGAGTGACTGTCGCAATCGAGTGTTCGACTATATCGTCACTTACCATCAAATGATATAGTGGTGAAACGAGAGCGATGCTCTCTTTTCTGACCAATATTTGGCAACCTATCCTGAAAACTGCAGGTGGTAATGCAGGATGGGCAGCATAGCAGATGGCGCATGTCTTGTGGAGAGGCTCCACACTGACACTGTGCTAGAGATGGGTCGAGAAAGCCTCATTTGGCCAGATTGTTTTTACAGCGGCCAACCTGAGTTCAACCTGGCCAAATGGATGGAAATCAAATATTCATCGGTAGCTTGTATCTGACTCAAGGCACAAGTTTGCTTCCTGCCTGAGTTACCCTTTACGATCTAAGGAAGTGGTAACTATTTTGGAAGTAGAGTATTTCTTCAAGCTTCAAATTTTTATAGGAAGTAGTGTAACAACAAAATAAAAATACAAGAATAAAAGATTTATTGTTATTTATTCATTTTGACAAGGTAATCGGTGACCTTTGAACGACTAATAGGTATCAAAAATACAAAACGACAAGGTAAATAATCTCTATTCATTATACATCCTAGTGATAAGTTAAATAGCATCTCATATGCGAATCAAACAGGATTTGGTACGAGTATACTATAAAACATTCATACAATAGATAACATTGCCTTGGGGAGGGTAGAATGAGAATTGCCTATAGCCATAGATGAGCGATTCATTGCAATGCGTGTTTTTGTAAAAGTCTCAAAGCACGCACGAATTTGGTCTGTCCGGACTAACAACTCAGCGTAAGATTGGTCTGCTTTACCAAGATCGAGCGAGTGTTAATACTAATTATGCTAAGTCACGCTTGACTTTAGTACGGACGGACCAAATCCGTCGTACCAAGTTTAAAACTGTGTTAACACTATAATGGAATATTGGAAATAGGGTATATTATATTCACATCTACTTCCTAGATGTGAATATACTGAAGCATCATTGTTTGTGTGTAATTTTAAATTTAATTAGTTTTTTAATGTAGGCATTTTTTCGGTGTTTGAGGTAGACTAAAGTCTGTGGCAGTGGACATCTTGGCAGAAATTATGAAGATGCAGTGTGAAATGATGATGATAAATATGGTTGAATAGTAACTGAGGCCAAAGGAAAGATGGGTGGATTGAGTGAGGAACGATATGAAAGAAAAGGGAGTGAAGGGAGTGTGTGGTTGACAGAGAAAAATAGAAGAAAAAAACCAGTTGAACCGAGATCTCATGAAGATAGTGAAAGAAGGAAGATGATGATGGTGATGAAGATGAAGGATTTTATAAAGTAGTATCGCTTCGCATTGTGCTCAAGTAAGAGAATAGGATAAGTAAGCCGTGAAATGACGGTCGAGCCATGAAATGGAATAGAGCGTCATGGAATATTACTTTTTTTTATTAATTCTTCTAATATGAAGTCAAGAAATAATGATGAACCTCCGCATTCTGTTTAGGAAATAGATATTGGAGAGTTCCATGAGATGTCTTCAGTATTGCGCTGTATCTATGTGAAAATGTGTGTATATGTGTGTTGTGTGTGTTGGCTTTTTTGTTGTTATTATGTACTGTGATACAAAGGAAAATTAAAGTTATCTCTAGTATATAAAATATATATCAACGTTACACTCGCAACAATCATAGAGATCTATCTATACTTACAGGAACGTTTAGATTAGTTCTTTGAGAGATTTCTTTAACTGATAAAAATATTTCTTCATTTATTATTGCTGTCCAGTAATAAATTAAATCACAGATTTGTAATTATATTAATTTAGTAATAATTTTGGAATACGTACAATGTTTTAACAAAGTTCTGAAATAATCTCTAATATCTGTATAAGTTCTAATTTAAAAATCTCAATACAATGACAATAAACATATCTAATTTGCGTAAAATCTGAAACTTAACAATAAGGGCAGTTTGTACACAGAAACAAATCCTTCCGTGGGTGGTGCCCTAAACGACAATAATTTACGCAACATTCAGTATACATTATATACATATATAATTTCGACAGTAAGATAATTTTTAAAACAACTTTTCTAACATTTCGTAAAAAATATTTAATAATATCTTCAATAAGCAACAAGTTATATTTTTATTGGTAACCGGCGTTTCCTCTCAGACTAATAATACTAATTATTTTACATCGAATAAAGCGAAAATTTACAAAAATAGTACAAAGAAACTGCTTACATCCATACAATATATCGATATAGCGTAATCTATAATAGCGAACTCTCTCGGAACACTTAACATTAATTGTCTATTCTGTCTCACGACAACGAATACATACGTACTACATATTTTCGTATAACTATCGGTAGAGAAAATTCGGTACGCGTCCTAGCTACATACACTACAATAGCTTAATATTTACATTAAGTACACGAGATTCAATATCACTTTATTTATAATACATATCCTAATAGCCGACTTGGTGGCAAGTACACTTTACTTTCACTCGTTGCGCCAATTCAATGTGCTAACGCGGTAACAATCAGGGGGTATTTACAAAATTGACGATGCGTGATCATTATGATTACATTGTATGGAGTGTTCCCTTAGGTTTACAATTACCTGGTGCTTGTGTTGCGAGTTGAAACATTTTCAATGTTATTATTGCCTCGCAATCTCATAGTGTCATGGTTTATTTAACTGATACAGAACTAAAGTTGGCGCTTATTCATTAACAGTTTGATCATTATATTCACACTCAATAAAGGTTCTATAAGTACACAAGAGTCATTTGGATGCATCGACCAGATTATAGTAAGTGTGTGTGGTCAGCACGGGTCACTCTCAGGTGTGGTCGGCAGGGCTGGCGGCAGCGGCGCGCCTGCCCGGCGCCACGCGCCCCATGAACGACCTGATCTCCTCGAAGTACGTTTCGTCCGGAGACCGCCGGCGATTGTCATCCCCATTCTCCGCCTCGTGCTTCTTCAGATGCCTATCAAGGTTCGTTTGCTGACCGAAGCAGCGGTCGCAATGACGACACCGGAACGGTCTCTCTTTGTTATGGATGTTCCTCACGTGCCGCTGCAAGTTGGACGATATCGAGAAGGAGCGCTCGCAGTATTTACAACGGTAGGGTTGCTCTCCCGTGTGCGTTCTTAAATGTCGAGTTAGGTTGGCGCTGCGAGGAAACGCTTTCCCGCAGTAGGAGCATGTATACCGGTCTCTTGCCCGAGGGGCTCCGGCATTTTGAGGCACTGGCGGAGCTCGCGGGGCTCCGGGGGCAAGCAGGGTGGCTGCTGCCGCGGGGAGAAAAGGATAGCGTCCGAAGGATGCCGGCAGAGCCAGCGGCAGTCGCCGGCAGAACTGCAAGAGCGCGGGGTGCGCCGGGTGCGCTGGGTGCGTGGGGTGCGTGGGGTGAGGCGGTGGTGACTGGGTGATGAGGTTGCAGTTCTCGTCCTCGAGGCGTGGCGGGCGCTTGTGCGTAACGCGCAGGTCCAGGGGCTCGTCGGCGCGCGGGCTGCTGAGCGGGGAGGGCAAGCGGCCCGGGGGGGAGGCGGGCGGGGACGCCAGGCGGCGCGGCGCCGCGTGCTTCTCGCGCATGGCGGCCGCCGCGCACGCGCTCATCGGGCTCGTGCGCCACCGACCTGAAACAACGTAACGAAACACATGTTAGCCTTCAACCATGTCAGAGCTTACTGTACTAGAACTAAACCTGCCTATTAATAGACCCGTCCCGGATCTGTGTCTCTGCGCCACAATAACGTCATGATGAGGCAATCGGCACACAACAACTGATCACATTTTATTGATCAACTTTGCCCCTATCAGCAATATCCTCCGCACCGGTATGCTAAAACTTGTATAAACATTGCGACAGAGCAGAGAGCGCGCGGGTCGCGGGGGTGGCCGCCTGGCCGCCTGCCGCTGATCGATGTCGGCTCCTACGCTCGCCTTCGACTCACGCCCACTTACTTGCGACATCGGTAACTAGAGCACTTGCTACCGAAACCACCAAGTTTTTTGTTAATTATTAATACGCCTTTATAAAGCCAATATATTGCGTTCGAACCAGTTGCTTATGGAAGAGTTGCGAATGCGATCGACTGGCTAGAATCAGAAATGACATCCACGTAACAAGCTGCTCGACATGTCCAAAAGTTTGAGCATGCAGCGAGTCAGTGATGAGTGAAATACATTACTTTATGCTTATTACCGAGCCTTGCCCCAGATATGTCTGTCTAGTTTTTGCTTAATCTTGTGTACCTATATCCTCAACAATAGCTCTCACTTTGTGTAAAAGTGAAACCGAAGACACGAATTGACATGAAATATACGAGTAAAACGTTATTAAAGTGCTTTCATTTCGCTATTTCACGCTTCTGCCCACGTAATGTTATAACAGATAGTGTTATAACAAAAATATTATCCGCCGATAATCGTGCACAATAAATTGGACAACTTCATTGAAGATAGATCGGCGCGCGCCGTCACCCACGTCCGTCACGCGCATTGTTGGCGTGCGCCCGCGCCGACACACCGCCGATACATTTACATGTTAGACCACATTATGTTGTCATTACTCGTACTCTGATCTATAATCGTTTTTGTCTCAATGCCGCTTGCTTTTCACTGCTCTTTGCTTTTATATGGCGATGTGCGATGTGGTTTTTGGTTGGTCAACCATGAGCGCAAGTATATTGACAATGATAGAGTGGACTGATACACAGATACTTGGCTATCTAGCTAACTTACTGCTTACTATTATAGATCGTGTCGGCAAACAATGTTAACTTATCTGCTATGCTAAAGACGGAGTGTGGTTCCGGCTTGAACTCGCATTCCTTGGCTGTAGGGCTAGCTCGGTACAATTTTATCTGGCCATTAACGTTAAAAGTAAAAGCAAAACATCCTAATAGTGCTGCTACAAATTTGTTCGCTCACGCCTGTATCCGACACGGGCTAATTTGCGCCAAAAGGAGCCGACATAAATCCTGTGAACAAGGGTCGGGCATGGACGTCAGACAGGCCATATATGGTTCGGTCGTGAGCCCTCGGTTCCATACTTATGATTTGTGGCGCAGGCGCCGACGTGCCCCTTTTATGCAAGGATTAGGTGAATAATTGTGTTATGTTGACGGTCAATATTAATCGATTGGTTAAGAACGGAGATTGTGGAATTTGGAATATGAGAAACAAAATACATAAGCTTTTGTCCTTCCAGATTTCAGGGATGAGGCCGCACTTAATACTTATGAATAAAGGAAAAGATATCGAAGAAGTCTAAGAAATATTAAAACATCTTTCAGAAAATCATGTTTCTCTTCTCGTTGGTTCTTAATCAAAGATCGAGAATAACTTTTAAAAATAAAAAGCTAATAAACACATAAAAAAAAAACGAATCCAAAGTAACAGTATCCGCGAAAGCTTAAACTTCGTGTACATATTATTCGGAAGTGATAACTCGTGTAGCCGATGTTAGTGGTCCGTTTAAGCCCAGTTGCACGTTTCTTAAGTAGCGTTCATAGTAGTTTAGCGCGCGCATCTCCGCGCAGTCACGACCCACTAATTACCAGTAATTAACGATGTTCGGGCGTGACGCGCGCGGTGGGCGGGGCCGCCGTCGTTATGTATGTTAATGTAAATAGCGTGGCCAATGAGAAACATCATGCCGCGCCGACGGCGTGATATATTAGCATTTGAATCGCTTATTCGTTCCGTCGACTCGGGCGCACACCGATTGACCACATTTGTGACTTTGTGCTATTCCATGCGTTTCAAAGTTCGTCCCACCTCGTTTCTTATGCAAAACTGTAATAAATTACCGCGATTCGTTTTACTATGCTCTGTGTATTTTGAATTCCGAACGTCTACGATAAACTATAGCGGCAATAAATTGCTTTATACAGTCCATGTAATGTAGGTATCATGTTAGAGGCAAGGTGTGAATGGGGAATGAGATGTTGACTGCGTGTTTCTCTATTTCCACTCAAGGAGTTCCGTTTACAATCGCAATTTTAATATAAAATGGCTTTAACAATCTTTAGAGTTTGGGCTTTATTTTACAAACTCAGTGTTTAGACACTTATCTAAATATTAAATAATTTACAGTAAAATTTAAACTAGCTTATTAGCTTAACATGTTAATGTTAATATTTATCTATAAATTATTATAATTTATTACGCATAATGAGGCGTGATACGAGGCGCGCAGTTCGATCAATCACGTCGATTAATTTAGTATGTATGAGTATAGTGCACTTAGTGGTGGGTATAACGTAGGTACAATAGTGTTTACTCAGTAGCAGCCAATGGCAGTAGTCTCGCATGGCCGCCAGCCCGTAACATACGATGCTGCGCTTGTTCGAGACGCCTCGTTAACTTTACCTACCACACGTACAATATAATCGCAAAATGCATTTGAAAGTGCATTTTATATAACAAATGTAATTGTATTAAAAGCTCGTTTTATTTTTGAACGCCTGACTGGACCACGAATGTATCTCAAAATAATGTCAATTTTTTATAATATTTTATCCTTTCATTTTCGATTATGATTGACGAGGCAGTACACGAACAAAATATCTTAATTTCATAACAAAAATCCAAAGAATATTTCAAGAGAATATTGTCTAAAAAGCGTGAGTCGAACAACAATAGGTCTAGAGCGGACGTTGCACCACTGCTATTGCTACCGCGTATCGATAGAATGATTAATAAAAAATGTGACGGCTTCCATAGGTCGCAACACTGCGTAGTCACGAAGCCGGTCCTTCGCAATGCTGCGATGAAATAAGTAATAAATCGCTGACTATCGTCTTGCAAAAAAAGGGGAAAATATTCGTGTGACTGCAACAGATGAAGCAAGCAATTTGTTAATAAATATTAGTAAGCCTGCACTTGTATGTCTCGCTGCACAAACATGAGCATAAAGTCAAGATTTTTTAACTCAACTTGAGCTAACTAAATAAAGATAAGGACTTGTTCATTACTGATACTGCAGATAAAAATATTGTTAATGGGTGCATTGGCAACATATTTACTAAAATTAGTAGTGGAAATCACATAAGTCATGTAGTCAATGGTCGACATTCCGTATGATATTCTCATACGATCGCGGTCGCAGCAGATTCACACGCACCGCCCGCTTTTTTAGACGGATCGTATCGACAACCACGATCTTTGATTTATTTCACATCACTATTTTAGGAAACGCGTCGCGCCGATCGCCTTATGGCGAGATATGAAATTGCTCGGCGATGTATGAACTTAGAATCTGTTCTAAACGCCGCTCAGATGGATCGATTATGTCTGCGGACGTATCATGCTCGTATTATACGGCTGATCGTTGCAAAACCAAAGCTGTTAGTACTAAATCCTCCTGTTAAGCGCACATTACTTACACTATATTAGGTCATGCTATTTAAAGCTTCTTCATTGAATATTATCTTTTAGATGACAACTAGTTTGTTGCCAGCGCGAATTTACTTAGCATTAATGCCTCTTAACTAGACGCGGTCGTCGATATGCCATTTATTAAGATCGTGATGGAACGCAGTCGTAAATATAGGTGTCTTTCTTTAGCATATTCAATGATAGCTGTGCCTAGCTTATTGACAAAGGCCATGTCTTGACCTGTGCGTGACACGATAATGTGTTCGTGGCCACACTGGCGCAGACCTCGTATTTACACTGTATCGCATTGTTGTTACAGCAAGTCAGTGTTCTGCGTAAATGGACTTACAATTTGAAAATTAAGCATTCAACGCACCCGGCGATGTTCGAGTTGCCACGCGATATAATTATCTTATCTATTATCGAATTGCGTTTATGGACCAATCACAACGGAATGTAACGTATTTTAGAGTGGGCATTTAATACACCTCGCGGTCGATTCTGGCCAATGGCGGATTGATTTGCCACGCATGCGCACTTATGACGATAATGTTATTTATAAAAGTTGCGAGTGTATGTGGGAACCGGGGCGGCAGGCGACGCCGCGTGGGAACCGCCGGAAATCGGGACTTTTTTCTGTCAGCCTGCACCGAACCTACATACAACTTATTTAGCGGTGATTAGTTATGTGAGCGGCGTCCGCAATTAAATATATTGACGCCGATTCTGTGAAGTATCGCTTGATATCGATGGAGGACCTTTTTCGTGACATCCTGATGACTGGACCGTTAAGGAGTGTTCCAAATTTCAATATCATTTCTAGTTAATTTAATGAGTATTTTATCAGGGTAATTATTTCGGAATTGAGTCATATATTTTATGTCGACATGACTCCTCGGTATTAATTTTTTAAGACTTAATTATCGGTATAATTTAAGATTGACTCAATAAAAATGTGTGTTACAAGCAACAAACGTCAAGCGTCTAGACTTATCTAAAAGACATTTGCATGCGTCACTCAAACACGGTTTTGCAAAACTAATAACTAAAAGTTGCAAAATATTTTGGTCGCTGAGACAACTTAAGACATATCCTCACAGTAATAAAAAAGATATACAACTATTAAATAAAGTGAATCATGCTCATTCGTATATGATAATTAAAAAAGATAAATGCATGTTGTCTAGCTCTTTTCCTGCATTGTAAAAAAAAAACTGGGCTAGTGCCAGTCGGAGTCGTGCCCTGAGGGTTCCGTACAAACTTAACGTAAAAAGTTCAATTCTGGAATGGAAGTTCTCGAAGTCTCGGAAGATATTTCCGAATCGTAAAAAAATAAATAAAATTGTGACAAATGACAGTTGTCAGATTGATACCTATACTTGTGCTATAAGAACTTGCTTTATGCCAAATTTCAGGATTCTGGGTCAACGGGAACTATCTTATGGATTTTGTTTTTTTCGATAGTATCAAAATGTACGTTTTTTGCCACATAAACCTTCTTACAGCTTCAAGAGTCCGCAGATCGGAGTAGGTATATAAATGGTTTTAATTTCAACTCGATACCTCCACGCTTTCCCAAGATAATGGTCTTGACAGACTGACAGACGGACGGATAGACAACAAAGTGATCCTTTATGGTTATACGGGTTTATACGGAACCCTAAAAATGATCAAAACCAGTTTGGTTTAATATGATATTAATTATGGCGCAATTTGGGTGAGCCGTTTGTCCAGCAATGCATTGTAAAAGTGAATAAAATCCTTTGACGATGTTTTTTCGAAAATTAGTTTTTTAATATAGAGCAGTGATGGTCCAGTGGTATCGGCCCTGCAGGGCTAACACGAGTTCTTAATGCGATTCACTTTACGACCTAAAATGAACTGTTAAAGGGATGGAGCTATATAGGGTGTACAGTACAGCTCCACCCTTCTTTCTCGCTCGCCCGACTGACAGTCCTGATGTGCGAGTTGTACGTCGTTGGTTCAAACTCAAAATTACCACTTTTCTCCAAACGGTGAAGAAAAATATCTTGAGGAAATCGACGTAGCCTAGAACAAAAAACAATCACCAAGCGAAAAAATAGCAATTCAGAAAATACCACCAAGTGTAAGAGGACCCCAGAGTAAAGCTAAATGATCTCTTATAATTATAGGACATCGATCTAATCAAGAATTTGAAATGAGCAGACTTTGAAGGTGTTAACTAGAATTACTGCATAATAAAGTAATACTAATTAAAGCACTCAGAATTAACTCCGACAAACGAAATTTTACCCGACGTATAAGTCGAATTCCGTTTAATCTCAAGAAAATATCATCAAGATGTGTCTTTATTTATTTATTTATTTATTTATTTATTATGAGGAACACCAACGACATATTAACAAATTCTTATACAGATAGGCAATTTTATTGACATTAAATTCTGTGTAAATATGTCAATTAAAGGCGTCCACAGCTTATACAATGTGAGGATATATAAAAATTATAATAATTATAAATTGAATTAACATTGGATTTAAATTAATTAAGATTTGTTAAAGTTTTGTCTAAAAGCTATATATATTTTACGGTGGAAATTATTAAAGTCCGTGGTGTAATTGGTATGCATCGGTAGCCGAAGCCGCGTAATTAAACACGTCTTGTTAAATGTATGCGCACGCGCCGAATTGCAACATTAGTTTCGCGCCAACAGAACTAGTTGCATTTCACAATGATGCTCGATTCTCGATGTTGTCGCTGATTGAATCTGAAGTTGTGAAGCCAATTGCATGTGCTTGAATACTTTTTGCTATACAGTAATTAATTTTTAAATGATTCTGTTTTGCCATACAACGTGGCAATGCCGCCAGCCTTTTGGCCGCACTTCTAGTCGACAGCGAAGTGGAGGAGTTTTAGGACGCCATATTTTAGTTAGGAGTAGCCTTTAGTGTATAGATTTAGCATAAATAATTTGTTAATATTTAAGTTTCTTATGTATATTTTCCGTTTTGGTAATGGAAGTATTATTTAATTTTAGAGGTAGAAGCACTTATTAATTGTTTAGTTTAAATAAATTATTATAAGCTTAAAGCAGTGCAATTCAGATCTGTACAGAAGTTGTGTATTTTGAATCCTAATGTGTAAAAATACCTGTCCAAATGTTTAACGGCTACCAAATCAGTATTGTCGAAATTTGTAATTCCATTTCAGAATACTAACCAGCTTAAGTTCCTCAGCACAAAATTTTGCAAACCACCTAGAATAATGTATTTACATTAGGTATTCAGCGTATAATCTCGACGAAATTCTATAGAGGGACGCCCGCCGATAACAAAACTCGCTGTCTTATAATTTATCGGCCGCCATTACATCGTACTTTGTATCCAGCCTGCATTTCATTTGCATTCGAATTTCGAATTTGCGGTGACATGTCCAGTATTAAAATGATGTATCGAGGTTTGATTGCACTCCGAGACCATAGAGAAGCGCACCTCTAGTCTAAACTATTGCCTACTCCCACCCGAACACCTCTAAGTCTTCTTTGACATTAACGACAGATATTTACGTTTATGACAAGGATAAAATGATTATTTCGTACCACTTAAACTATGTTAAATGCAGTTTCTTGCAAATTATACTAAGAGCCGTTTAAACAAAATATATTAACGTAGACATTTAATAAGTGGGACAGTAAATTCGTCTACAATTAAAACGAGTACATAATCAATATAAAATTAAATGATTTGCTATTTTAATGTTCAATTGAATGTAATAGAATTCGGTAGCAAATAAATTGAACCCGTTATCGCAGTAATCAACTTTTTTTATTGCCATTAAATTCAATCTAAGTAAATAAAATTGAAATAGAATACATTGAATATTCATTTTATTGCTTCATTATTATTTTAAAAGTGCACTAACGAAGTTGAATTACTATTAAGTTCTTTATTATAAGCTACTGGTCTGTGACAAAATAATTATGATTAATATCTTAGTAACTTTGATAGATAATATAAGTGAAACCTAAATTAAGTTACAATTATGCTCATATGGCCCAATTGTAACTTAATCTGTTGAAAGTTCATGGCACTCATTGTTGAAAAAATAAAATCTCTGCCATTAAATCAAATTAAGAACATGCAATATTTTTTAAATGCTTATTTGGCATCTTGAATTCTTTTTTTAAATTTATGAATTGTCATTCTCGATGCCAGCGACAAAACTTTGACACGTATTCAAAACTTTTTGGCACCATAACTTTTTGCACGGTTATTGTGAAACTATTTCTAAAATCGATGTTTAAGTTAATCGAAACCCGTCCGATCCTAATTTACTAACGACAAGTGGTACGAAAACCGATACCCCAGTACAACGCATACCGGTGCCATAATAACGTTGACTGGTGAAATCCTTCGCAGGATTTACACGTAACGACTGCATTATAAGACCGATCGTTTAATAGCGAGATAATATCAAATTTCGCTTTCGTGTCGCATCAATTTTTAGTACCTAGTTTCTTAATAGATTTTCTGTTTATTTTTTAGTGCTCGGTATTTGGCATTTGATTAAGTCTTTCGCTGTAATACTGATAACTAAAGGTGTCTTACGACACTTTTTTTTTTTTTTTTTTTTTTTTTAAGGTTGGAAATCATTTGACCTTTCATCGAGAGCGTGTCAGACTTTTACTGACTAAAACCACGCCTGTATTACTTCTTTACCTTGCGTTCCAAGGCTCGGGGTTTCCCTTTCAGAAGTCAACCCATGGATTCAGTAGGCATCGGTTTTTCTGACATCTCTCTGAGTCGACCACTCGAGTTTGGTCCGGACTCTTACCTCTAATAAATTTTGCTATTCTGGGTGGAACGAAAAGTAGTGTCTGACTTTTACTCTTGGTCTTTGCGTTCTAGGGTGACTCTTTCAAACAATCCCTCAACCCTGACAGGCATCGCATACATGGAGCTTCTGACCTTCCAGTAACTGGGTGAGACCTCAACAATCCAATAATTGGGTAACACTGATGTCAGATTTCCTGGCTTCGGACTATCCGTAATGACTATCCGTAATCTACAAATATATCCGGGACCACAGCTTAAGGCAATGGCCTAACTTTAATATCTTTATGTTAGGAAGGTTACCCATCCACATATTGACTTCGGCTAGTGTTGCTTAACTTTGGAAATCACCCCGTCATTACTCTAGCCACAAGCTTTTCAACGAATGATTGATTACGATTATTGTATAAAATAAGTAAATGCATTTTTTATTCGACTACGTATTAGCTTCCGCCAGCGGCTTCGCCTGCCTGAAAAAAGGTTTCTCCATACAAGCTTTAGAACCACGTTTCAATCCCTAAGGGGGTGAGTTATGGAAAATCCTCTTTTAATACTCGCTTACGTCATAAAAGTAGCAAGTATTAGCTGTTTCGGCTGTGCATTGATATGTCAGCCACTTTCTCCAGATAGCTTCAACAAAAGTTATACGACAAAGAATACTTTTTTTTTAAGACAAACCGAAGTGCCAGTAATCAGCGTACGACAAAAAGTCGCTCAGCGAAATCGTTCCCTGTAAACGTCATTGCGCCAACGCATTCCTAGTTCGTAGGTGGTCACGCCTTTATCACAGTTACAATACCACTAGAGGGGCCCCATGCACTTTATTATACTTCCCCTTAGTAAATATCGGTCGAGACCGGCTGATATTTCCATGGCAAGTAACTTTGCTAGAGATTTGTTGTAACTGAAATATATTGGTGAATGATGTTTTGTGTCTGAGGATTGTAATAATTAGTATTTATTAGTGTAGTATACATTTTAGAGTAATTATTTCGCATACAAACATACTATAAATTCACTCATTGGAAAAATCTCTATAGGATCTAAAATAAAATTTTTTTAGGGTTTCGTACCCAAATGGTTAAAATGAGACCCTATTGCCCTATTGTATTTCTGTTGCTGCTATAACAACAAATACTAAAAATAGTAAATACAGAATGAAATAAATATTTCAGTAGGGCTCCCTTCCATCAAACGTGATTTTTGGTCGTTTTTGCTACGAACCTAGGCTAGGCCAGGCTCGAACCTTTTATGCGCGAGTGCGATTCGCCACTTGGCCGGACTTTTTTTCTACATTTATATTGCCACTTCTTCAAGATTTCGAGCAGCGAGAAGGTATTCTGAAAACTAGCATGGTCATACCTGGTCATCACACAGTCTCATCCTTAGGTAAGTAGACTGCACCTTCGGAGAGTCACTTGAAGAGCCATGAAGTTAACCATGGCTAACGTCACCAATCAAAAAATTATGTCGCACAGCACCGTTCTGACCGACTGGAGCCCGCAGTGTCTTCCCGAACCACTGGGGCATTATCCCGATTCAGTGGAGCAGTATCCCGATTCACTGGGGCATTAGGTATCCCGACTCACTGAGATAGACAACTTTTGGCTGATTACTGTGTCACCAAGAAACAAAAATTCTCCAAATGTCATTTTAGAATAGCAGAGCAGTACACATTATGTTTATCAGAGCAATTTATTTTTTATTTAAGAAGATTAAATAACCATAATTTTTAATAACGCAACAGTCTTTTAAATGGCCAAGGCAAAACCAATACAATTTGTACATGGCCAATTTTATAGATATAATTATAGAACATCAAATACCGGACGATAAACACACTAACTTGGCAATGTATGTAGTGTATGTAAATTAAAATAATGACCGCGTTTCTCAAGCACCTGAACGCTATGTACACATAAAAATTACTGCATGTTATTCTGTTGGGAATTATTAATGAAGAAGGTAATTTAAAAATGAAGAGCTACGTATGAAAAAGGACTTCGCCCAAAACTGAGTCAAATAAGTCAAGGATAAAAATGACTGGCCTGTTGGTCCAGTGGTTAGAGGCCCTGACTGCTATGCCGCAGGTCGTGGGTTTGATTCCCACCCAGGACCAATGTTTATGTGATGAGCATGATCATTTTGTTCTGTTTCTGGGTGTAATTTATCTATAATATGTATGTATTTACAAATATATAAGTATGTTTATCAGTCGTCTAGTACCCATAACACAAGCTCTGCTTAGTTTGGGGCTAGACGGCGTTGTGTGATAGTTGTAAAAAAAAAGTAAGACTTTAATTGCCAGAGTTAAAGGACTACTTACCGCTATACAAATGTTAAACATTAATTTAGATTTCACTTTAAAAATGTTAATTTACATTTAAAAGAGGCCAAGTTTAACACTTTACATTTAACACATTCATGTCAACAAAAACCAACCTGTCTAAAAGCCGTCATGCATTAGATCGCAACTTTGTCAAACAACTTGTTACTCGCTCGATACTTACGATTCGAGACGAGTGCACAGATTATAACACCCATACGTAATAAATGTTCGAGTTATTAGTGAAGCAAGAAAATTAACGCCTACTATAATTACAGATGTGATCGGAGAAAGCGAAGCACCGATGTCGCCTTCGATCAGGGCTTTCACGAGCAAAATAATAACAGTCTACAAAGTTAAAAAAAAAAACGGTTTACCGCAAGAAAATCGATTTACTAATAAGAACAAAAACCTGAAAGTACCAAGGGAATGTGGGCATTATACTTTATAAGCCAAATGTTTTAAGAGATGACAGCCCTGTCAAAGACGCATTATGATGCTTGGTAATTTTGCTTTTATAAATATTGAGTTTAGATTGATATTTCATAAAGAATGTCAGCATGTTTGACAGCTACCACTTTTTAATGACATAGCGTCGTCTAAATATAAGTACAGTCGTCAATAAACTGCTTTATGTTTGTTTAACTTTTCCTTTCAAAAGATATTGTATCAGCTGTTTTTGTTTTGGTTTGATATACGTTGGTAACTTTTTTCGACGTAGAGGACGACTCTCTCGAGTGGAGGGTGAGGGTGTGCCAGGTGGTAAGTCCCCTCTTTGAGGCGTGACTGGAAAGACCTCGGATGGAGAGCTCGCTGTCTGACCGTCCGGTAACTGTCTGGACCGAGCCCAAAGACTTCGGCGGCGCGCACTGTTCCCGCGCGCCTCAAGGAGTTGTCAGCAGCAGGAGGGGCCCAGCTGGGTCGAAGCGAAAGGAAGCTCGAGCCCCGGTATGAAGAGGCTAGAAGGAACGGGGTGGGTTTTAAGTCAGTAAGAGTCTGATATTATCTCCCGCTCCACGCAAGAGCGGGGGTTGTCATAAGATGATTTTTGCCCACCGTAAAAAAAGGGTGTGCCAGACTTATACTGACTAAAATCCACCTGTGTACCTTCCGTTGTCCCTTACGTTTGGGTGGTAACTCTTTTGAACCATCTCAATATAAAGTGGTGTCAATTATCACAGCAAAAGAAAAATGAATGAGTTCAATTAGACTTTTATTAAAGAAATATGTTATATTGCCTCAAGCATCGTATTTCAATCACAGAAGGGCAACTATATGTGAACAAATTACAATAGAAAAACTGAACATGATAATTAAAACCAAAGATGAACTGTTCTACACTTAATTGGTTTGGAAGGCAGCCATAAATCTCTAGATTAATGAACAGAGAAAGATATCAAGTGGCCCATTTGAAATATTGTTTTATTTACCAATAAAACTTGAAATAAAATAATTTTCTAATTTTATTAAACCGTTATATTATATTATAGAGTGAAGATATACGCAATTAACTGCCCCAACTATAAATATTGGTGTTATCTGTATCATATTAGCTTATTAGATTTCACTTTGACAGATCGTAAACCTACAGTTTTACAACTCTATTAATATTACTTAGTATGTAAGTGTAGAATGTTGCTGTGAAGATGATAGCGTTACTCGTAAAGGTAAGACCAGTAGATTTTAATTATATTTCTCTCGCCTCGAACCCATTTGTTAGACTAGAAAGTTAAGTATTTTGACGGGTGTAAGGGTAAGTACGGATTCGAAAGTTGGAAGTTGTTTGGCCAGCTCTCTGCTCTACAAGTAAACGAAGTTAATATTTTATTGATTACACTGCAACCACTGCTCTCAAAATGGTGAAGAAAAATATCGAGATGAAACCAATATATCCTAGAAATAAAGCTTTTTTATTTTTATGTTTGCATTTGAACACAATTTGAATCGATGATGTGGTCGATGATGGACTGATGGAGCACTTTTGTCTAGAAGTAATCTATTCTGTCTAAGAGACGAGGTTGTAGCTATCACCAAACATACACTCTGGTTAGGAGATGTGTACCCAAAACGTGTGTGTTGGTGTGATATGCACCATGTACAATAGGCACATAGTCCTACTTCTGGTGGTCCGACGATGGTATAGGCTTGGCGGAATTAAGTTATGCAAAATGCAACTGTTAAAAATAGACAGGCTTAATTCGAGATTCTTTGATGATTAAGGCCCATTCTCTCTTGCCTGAGTCCCAACCGGTCGAGCATTGCTGAAGCAAATATGGCTGATTAAGTTTTGCTAATCTAGCAAAAATATCAGTAAAATCATGAAGAACTGTGACAAAGAGTTTCATACCCGACTGTACTCATTCATTTCATTCGCGCAGCACAACTTTTTATTGAATCAACGCAACCACAGCCATTTAGGGTGCGTACTGATGTCCACTTAAAAATTATATCATATTAAATCAACTACCGATCGGCGATCGCAACATTCTTTCACATATTACCTCAACTAATAATATATACGAGTAAATATATATGTTGGCCTTCCATATGTTCCACTTCTAACATCTATGTTATGTTAATAAAGTAGTTAGCATTGTTGCTGAGGATCCAGAGCTGAATTGACCCCGCTTTATATTGCTGGCACACCATATATATGTGAGCATAAGTGACGTAATGCCAGGTTTATAATATTGCTTTTGTGTTGTCAAGATATCATTGATAAATTTACTTTGGTGCCGGTTTCAAATTTATTATTTACAAGCTTTTGAACGTGGCTTCGCCAGCGTGCATAAAATATAGCCTATGTAACTCAGGAATAAAGCAGCTTTCCATCGGTGAAAAAACTTTAACAATCGGACCAGTACTTCCAGAAATTACCTACAAACAAAAAAAAAAAAACAAACTTTACCTCTTTATTATATTAGTGTAGATTTATATAATAAATTATATTATAACACCCTTACAGACCTGTCGTCTAAGGCTATGTTATAATTAACATTAAAAAATATGTCAAATTAAATTAACTATGAATTATAACTCCGAAATTAAACTAGATAAAATGAAGTCGTCAAAATCAAAACTGGATATCGCTAATTCTGTTTATATAATTAAACCATACATGCTTAGTTAATTGAAGATGTTTATATTATAAATGAGATGGTACTATAAAAACGTCGAAGTGCAGAATAACGGCTTTTTAGCTGCTACTAAAGCTGTTTAATATTTCCGTTTTAAAACTATGAAATTAAACCGTGATTTAACCACGTCCCGCTTTTTATAATTACCGAATTATTTTACTTAGACAGGATGTCAATGCAGATTGGATCGAGTGTCAAAATATATGCCATTTTTGATATTATTCCGATAACGGTAGAGATCATAATCGCATGAATTAATTATACCGGCGTAACTAAGTTGTTTTGGTGTAATTTTATATATCAGGTGAAGTAAGTAGATGTCACTGGGCTCATGCAAATTATCCAGATTGCTCAAACACCTATTAAATTACAGATTTAGATTTTATCATAATTTGCTACAGTTTCGTAATTTAGGTTTATGTGCATAGAAATTCTTTAAGATCGTTGGAAAACTAACTTACGACAACATCATTGAAATCATCAACTTTACACATTTTTTTATTATTTATGTTATAATTATAAATCAGGTTTATGACTCGTTAACACACTTACAATTTTTTTATAAAAATGTCTTATTTTATCAAGTTTTGTGCGATTAAATTGATCAAGCTTTACTCTGTGACATAATAGAAGATTAAACTAGAAATTAAGAAAAACTAATTTAAATAAATATGTAATTATTTTTAACTACCGATTACTTGGTTGCAGGGCAACTTAACTTGTCAAGTGTTAATTAAGTTATATGTAGTTTTGAACTTAACGTTTACTGATCTTAATTTTAAGATAGATTATGTGGTCTTGATCTAAGTAGCTATATGGAGAATATCTTAAGAAAGGTAGGCCTTACAAAAAATACTATAAACACAGAACAGTATTAGGGTTAGACAGATAGACAGACATACGTTCGCAGGTGTTGGTAACTCATGTCAAACAGTCTTGGTTGTCATATTTCAGCTTAACCCGTGCCTACATGACTTAGGCCTCCCCTAAGTATCTCCACAGGGTTGTCAAACAATCCCGATAAGTAATAATTGAAAGGCATTGATAGTTTAGAGATATTTTGGTATACTTTACAATTCAAAATAGCAATAAATTGGACAAATATATAAAGGACAAATATAAACGTATATGTAGATCATGCAAATATCGGTTTAGGGGAAACGAAATTACATAAAAGTATAGACAAATAAAATAAATATGTAAACGTTACATGCGAAATAAAATCAATACAATGGTTTTCAGTAGAGGATTTTTAACCTCAGACAGTACAACGATGAATTTAGTCTCTTCACATATTTTCATGAAATAACTTCCTCCGCTTTAGTTGAAGCGAGAGTAAGTTGTTAGACTTTTACTGACTAAAACCTATCTGTGTTCCTTCAGTTACCTTTTCCAGTCCAGGGCCAAAGTTGCTATTATCAATGTCACCATTAATATCACATCATATCACCTCGAGAGCAGAGTGATATCATCATAACCTATAACTAGTGATGTATATCGCTAGAAGTCGGGCAAGGTTGTCTCCTCCCTAGCAAGTTCACTCATTATGTGCGTGTGTGTATATCTATTGATATTAAACCGGTTGTAGCTTATGGATTCACTTGTCAATTTACTATTTGTATGTCATATGTGATATTATAAGATTTGCCTACGCGTAAATGTTCTGTGATACTTATTTATTTATTTAAGTACACACGAACACTTCTTCTTCTTTTCGTGTCGATGCTCTCAAACTATACTTTTTCTGACCAATATTTGGCAACCTGTACGGCTCTATTGTTGGCCTCTTGTCACACAAACACTTAAAATAAAAAAGAATAAATAAGGATAAAAGAGTAGACCTGCTCATTTTTAACAAATTTCTTCCAGCAGACCTGCGACAGGAGAGTTGTATGAGTTTTTTTTTTTAAATTAAATCTAATAATTTTTTTTTTAAGTATTCAAGAAAAAACAGTTTTCAATTCAGTAATTCATCAATGAAAAAGTTTATGTATTAATTTAACAATTCATATACACTATACACACATATTATAAAAAAAGAAGAAAGAAACAGAAAAAAGGTACAAAAGTGATGCTTATTTTTACAGAAAATTCTTCCGACATACCCGAAAAAAAGAGTTGGAAAAAAAAGATGAAGATAGCGTGTGTAAAAGTAATAGGAAAAAAAAGAAAAGTACAAACAAAACAGTTATATTCACGTTTTTGTTAGGTCTGTACTGTTTTTGTTTTCATAAAATATTTTAGTTGTTATAAAATTATTGCATGTTCATATTTCTTGCTATATTTCTTTCACCAATATGGACCTATATTAGAAATACGTAAGATACCGGTTCTCCAAATTAGTCAACCGTAAACCTAATTCATTGATTAAAATTATTAAAAAAACTAAAAGTTCGTAGTAATTCATCTACTTCATGTAATAAGCAAACTTCAGTTCCTTATTGTGTTATTACACTTAATTGCAAAAAAATTTACACCTCGTAGTAAAAAATGAATACTGAACAGCAAAAAGTGTACCTAGGTATTGAAAATAGCATTCTTAAATTATCACTTCTGTCGGACAGTCCCCAACAACATTGTTATCCAATTCTGTCCAGAACTACTGGCCAGATTTGTTATGCACTGAAATGCATTCGTTACGCTCAATATTAGCGTAAAAAAGGCTTTGTGGTGTGAACCAAAAATATAAACCTAGACTGGAGTGAATTTTGGACAACCAAAAAAAAGTTTGGCTGATCATTCTTACAACAAGGTTATTGTACATTGGTAAGAGGAACCATACTGTAAAAAATCCGGTCAAGTGCGAGTTGGATTCACGCATGAATGGTTTCGTACCATTACCTATACAACCTCTAAGGTTAAATAACTATTAACTATTATTAATATCGAGTAAAAAACGACAAAAAATGAGGTTTCTTGTATGGGAGCCTCACTTAAATATTTATTTTATTATATTTTTAGTATTTGATATTATAGCGGCAATAACAAATACATCATCTGTGAAAATGTCAACTGTCTAGATATCACGGTTCGTTAGATACAGCCTGGGGACGGATAGACGGACAGTCTTAGTAGTAGGGAACCCTGAAAAGAGTAGATGTTAAACATAGGTGATCGAACAATAAAAAGCTCTAAATACTTGCATCTGTTTGTATCCGTATCAATTCTATGTCGACGGCGCGTAAGCACACATAGACAATCCATCAACAGAAATGTCCTATGCATGTGTGCGACGTAATGACACTGGTACACTTATGAAATGGTTAAAATTGTGTGCATGCGACTATGATTACAGTAATTTGTTACGTTTGAGCCGATATCGCGGCATTCAAGATCTTGCCAAGGTAAGATTTATCCACTGCTCAGATGATCATAGTCTTCAAGTGATAAATTGACCGGCTCAAGTCAAAATTGAGATATTACTCCTTTTTTTATCGGACATCTGGTCAAAAAATAATGACTAGTTTTTGCAGATTGACTGTCTCTTTAACGTTGTTTAAGGTTAAAAGACTTTCATTTATTATAATTGTTTGGTGCTTGCACTGGTTTTTTTTTGTAGGTTTTTTGTTGTATGTGCATTACCATTAAAGAATGTTGAATGTCCATTGATGGTCTTATTTAATTAATCATTTTTTAGGGTTCCGTTTCCAAAGAGTAAAACGGGACTCTGATACTACGACTCCGCTGTCCGTCTGTCACTAGGCTGTATCTTATGAACCATGATAGTTAGACAGTTGAAATTTTCACAGATGATGTATTCTGTTGCCGTTATAACAAGAAATACTGAAAAACATACAACAAAAGTAACTTTATTTTGTCCATTTTGGTTTGATATTACAGATAATGGTACGGAACCCTCCGTGCGCGAGACCGACTAGCACTTGCCCATTTTTTTTTATACATTTTTGATAAAGATATTTTTACGTAAAGAAGTTCTTTCTTAATTCTTTTTCGAATAATGTAGTATATAATTCAGATCCAACAATTTATTTTGAAGCAACTCTCGTTATCGACAGTGAAACCTCGTGAATAGATTCAAAAGATACCGTCTAACAGGGAAACCAGTCTTCATAAAGTCATGTAACGAGTACGTATATGTATCGGTACTTTACATACGGATTAGATTGCTCTGAATATGGAGCGTGTATGTAAATGGCTCAATAATTGTGATGCCATCGGATTTAATACTTCATGCTCGAGTAAGATCCAGCGATGATTTCCGATAGGACAGTGATTATGGTGGAAGATGCAACAAAAGTAACATAAAGAGAGGTTAACATATTATAACAGCACAATCAGTCTTATTATGTTCTCACTACTAGGATACCGGCTTCTTCTCTGAAAGAGGTTACTGGTCCCAAGTAGGCCCAGCGCGAGTTAATGGATGTCACATTTTTTTTTTTATTATTGATAGGCTTACGTTTGGCCACCATCTCACATGTCTTCAAGCTCATTGTAACATAATAAAGTAAACACCTGAATGGGTTTGAAGAGGGCCAAAAGTAAAGTAGATAATTTTGCTACGAAGCAATTAACTTCACTAGGACCTGACCATGACGTGTTAAATTGTCAAGCGTACGAGCGAGAAAGAAAGATGGAGCTGCATTCTTTCTCCTCCACTCCATTCCTTTAACAGTTCAGTTTAGGTCGTCAATTGGATCGCGTTAAAAGCTCATGGTAGCTCTGTAATACTAACCGGGATCCTAAAAGACGAGACGAGAAGTTGATATTACTGTGATAGTAACTAGAATTTGAAAAGTAGAAACCAAATGCTAGATAACTGAAGATCACACTATTGATACTGTACTTTAATAGATATAAAGAAAAAAAGTTAAATTTTTCTCTATACCCACTTGATCGACTTTCAAACAATCATTCAGATCACGTCACTATCTAAGCTTATCAGCTCTGACCCTCATAATTGCATCCCATTAGAGCATCGGAGACCAACAAGGCCGGTGCGTATGCGCTATATGTCATATTCATATGCATTATGTGTACACTGCCTTATGTAGGCCATTTATATGCCTCGTGCACACCGTTGAGTATTGCAGGGTTTATGTAACGAAATTGCTACATTTCAGATTTAGTTTAGATGACATCTTTAGTGCTTGATGTTGGTGTACTTAAATTGAGTGTAATAGTTGGTGAAATGTTTGAAATAAATTGTATAGTAGAGAAATCTATTTATGTTTACTGATCTCTCTATATTGATCGTATCGTCAGAATTCGCGAAAAGTAATTTAAAATTCATATCCTATATTTTTTTGCCTTAACTCATGGTGTCATTTTGAAATCAGTAAATTTTTTAAATAGTTATGCTTAGGTACATATGTTTATAGCTATTAAAAGATTTAACTATCATAAAACTCAACCATAACACTTCACAATGGTCAAGCCATCAAGCTCGCATTACATAACAGCAGCACCTGTTAATCAGGCACATTACAGGCAATCGACCTTCTACGAGATAACACACAGATGTAGACCAGCCTCGGGCAGTCATTACGGGCATAGAAGCCGCTACAATGAAGGCGGGTCGTCGGGGATAATCGCCAGTTTGCGGGACATAATGCTGTGGGTCAAGATCTTCATGCTCCATGCTGCCCTAGTACTTACGCAACCAACGCTTTTAATATAACATCGTTTTGAGGCGATTATTTTACAGTTACTGGAGTCTAAAAGTCTGTTGGAGTGTCTAATCTTTGAGCTGGAGCTGTTTTGTGATGAGTCCCTTAGTGTAGTTTAATGTGAGGTGTGAACTTTGCTTGGGGCTGAGTGGAGCAGCTACGTACTTAATTGACCGTTCTTCGTTGAATAGGGCTTCCTTTCCTGAGACTAGTTTCTTTGCACACCCTATCAGCTGTTAAATATTCGATTGTATTAGTATATTTACATATTTTTATCTATAAGATTGGGTAGTCTTCGTAAATACAGCTTTATAATAAATATAGATAATTAGAACCAAAACGATACATATCTAGATTTGAAATTGCAATATATAAAGGATATGAACTTTACATCAATGATAGTGACAAAATACGAGTATATATCAAAATTTTTCAATGGAAGGTTAACATGTTCTAGATAATCAATTTCATTGACGTTTCAAATATCATAACGGTTATTTTTCATCTGTCGTCTCAAGAAGACAACAAAGGAAGGCAAAAAACGATTGAAAGGCGGAAGATTTGTAACAGATGACTAATTTTGCACCACAAAAACGTAAAGGTCCTTAGGCTGAAACTAGTTTACCTACGATGCCAAATGCCTTTTCATATTCATATCGCAACATTTATAATAATGACACAAGAATAGAAGTGGCCCAATATTACCAATACAAATTAACAATGACAGACGGTTACAATGGGCACCCACGTGCTGGAGCCTTGGCATTCACTTCAAATGTCTGGCAGATTCCTCGGGATGATATGCCAGACGATTGTTAAGTGTTAATGCTTTATATACGCGACATTTATATTGATGAGCATGTGTTACACAAGGGCAGCCTGATAAACAAACAATGATATAGTTTCAACATTTAATTTGTCTTCATAGTGTGCTATTTTTATTTCTTCTTCATCAAAACAAAATGTATCACATTTATATGGACTAGTATTTATATCAGATTACTAGTTTGCATAATTTATCTTCCTTGTCATGTTATTTATGAAGATGATTACAAATTTTAATTGTCGTATTTATTATGTAGCCACAGTGGCACGTGTAACCTAGTCTGATGAAGATTTTCCTGTTCTTGCTATATCATCTTCATCACTAAATACACATATGATATTGGATTAATTAATGATGTTTTGTATTTTGTTTTTCAGATTCTTGATATCCTTTTTATAAATTCGAACCTTGTATTGAGTAAGAACATTTGGTGTTACCACAGAGTATTACGGTCTCAGGATCCTACCCACGTGTGTATCAAGATATTGTTGTTGACGCGACGATTTATTTCATTGCTTCAAGCCCATTATAAGCCTGTGCCGAAGAGAATTACGCGGCTGAGACTATTGAGAATTAATTCGGTTCAGTCCTACTGTATTTTGCAACAATAATCGTGAAATATTGATATTAATATCAATGCATTGCAAACTTATTCGGAGAGAGTTATATCCCATTGAGCCAACTGTTTATGTGATAGACTTTCTGAAGCATTGATTGTGGTATAACTTTATTAAAATTAGCCTAGCTCTAATAAGCAATTACCTAGAAAGTTGCGATAAATAAAGTCTAAACAAAAGTGACGTGCTACATGGATGGAATCAAATACTGAATGGACCATCAACTAATCAAGTGGACAAGTTGGATCCAAATTGGTGCACTGACGAAGAAATTTCCTATATGCAATTACATTAAGATCAATGCAAATTCTGGAGCGTACGAGAGATCCGTTTATGGGCTTCATTAAGGGAGAATAAAAAACAGTATTGAGTTCGCCTTGGCGTTTAAATAGCAACGTGTTTAATTAATAAACTTGAAGACTTTTGTTACCGGCCTCTTTGCTCGGGTCTGTGACGGATGATTGCGAAATTCTCTGTAATCCTGTTAAGATTGCCTTCGATTTATTGTGCAACATTCAACTCAGACTTAATTGAATGAGCATTGCTTCATTTTTCGGAAGTTTTATGTGCCTCCAATTGGATTAAAATAAAAACAGTTTGTTGTTTAAATTAGTACCTAGTTGGCAAATTTTTTGTGTCATCAAATTGGCAATATTAAATTTGACAAAACCGGTACAAATGGCTTTCAACATTTATTAACTGTAGTTTTAAGATATCGTAGCGAGTAACAAATAGTTTTATGAACGGTATAAACGACGAACAACTTTTCCCAGCAACAGCGAGATATTCAATATTGGTATTCTTAACTGAATTGGTATCTATTAGAAATCATCAGCACGGTAATAAAGGGTCCCTAACTGAACATTACGCGGCGGACGGTCGTAAAGTACTCCGTGCGGCCGATAGATGGCGGTAGGCGCGCACAATGGTGCGGGGGCGGGTAGCGCGCTTCCGATGCGCGAGCGCAACCCGCCGCTATTGATTTGCTGCTAACTGTAGAAGCTCAAATAAATTCATGTTTGTAAGACGTTGGACGTCATGTAGGTACTTTATCTACAACCTATCAAATACCAGCTTCTTACTCACATTTTGTGTTTATAGATTTTAGATTTTCAGTTTTATGATGTCCTACCGCGCTTAGGTTGTTTATTGCGTCACCCGATATTTGATGATCATATTAAAATATATTAAATGGAACTGCGTTTATCGCTTCTTCCTTATTTATTGCTATTGATACTTCAAATTTATTGAGCCGTAATTATTTGATTACACAAGCAATTGTAATTACTGAAACGAAAGCAACTAGATAATTTAAAATGCTTCTGTGAGACCGTAGAATTAAATACAATAATTAAATAAATTAGATAGATAATAATGTTTAAGGAAGCCGTCCATCATTCGATAGCCTAATTGACAAAACTCCGTGTGGCCAAAGTTTCATTCTAATTGCCATTTCCTTTAATTTGGAGTTTAATTTCTAAAGAGTACTTAATACTTACGACGGGTATCAAAAGTATCAAAGTAGCCGCAATGAGGTTCGATTTCGATAATGTATTTAATTAATAACGAAGAGAGAACCGGCTGCCTTCCTGTTCTACTAAGAAATAACAAGTAGCAATAAGATGTGTTACGAAATAATCATCGGTGTTTGATGTTGGACGCGTTGTGCGTAGCGGAAACAAAGTGGCATCGGTCGATTAAGATTAACTTTATTGTAACACACTGTTTAATGTGTTAGCGTTGGTAGTTTCTTTACGTTATTGATTGTAGGTCATGTGTTTGGTGGTACTGAACCTTGATTTGGTTTTAGGAGTACAGTAGGAGCTGTTGACGATGGATCATTCATCTATAAAGATTTGGCATTCTGTAACTGGCCCAACCTAGCTAAGTTCAAATTGCTTTTATTATTATTATTCTTGGTAGGTTCTTACTCCGCCACTATCACATCTAATAGTAAGCGATGATGTGGTCAACGATGGAGTCAACGTCTGCCCAGAAGTAACCTATTCACTGTTGACTTAAAGACCCCAAGGTTGGTGCTATCAGGAAACAAACTCCGGCAAGGTTTTTGCAATTCCGTTCCTTGACTCACAACATCGCTGACTGAACTCATCGTTGTTAAAAATCAACTTTTACAATCAATAAAATGAATCATGCTTCACAAAAGTAATTCAGGCCTAAGTTACATAACCGCATTATTAAAAAAAAAAACAATTACATCACTAGTGTCAGAACGGTCGCAAACACTAACGAACAGAGGCGTAGAGGCTGCGAAAGACTTTCTCTTAAGCGGAGGAAGTCTCCTGGAAAGCCTTCAAGCCATTAAGCCTTACACGGCAGCCGCACTACCTCACACCTGCTTTACATACTGATCTGGTCCGTTCGCCGAGCGTGCACTAATTCCAAGTGATGTGACACAACTTCTACCTATAAACTATCGATACTACGCTCCAACCATTAGAAATGCTTCGTTAGTGTTAATTTGATGTTGATTTAACATGGTTTTTATAAGTCTATTTTCTTCTCTGCCCGTTTCTATCTTTAATTTGTTTCTGCCCTTGAATTTACACTTTATATGTTTCATGCTAATTCCAAGTAGAAACTCGTAGACATAAGTGAAATCAACAGTTTCAGAATATATTAAGGAAAATGAATGTTAGAACTGATCTTATCGACTATCGATAAATCGCATCCCCGTCATAAAACTAGTATTGACATTAGGTATAGCTGATGTACCGAAGATGTCAGTAGCCATTAACGGTGAAACCGCTCTTTATTTAGTCACAATCTCGTACACTTGTAGTGTTTTACGATAGACCTAGACGACTCTGATAAATACATGTAGACGTTGCATTCCGTCGCACTGCGATTTGCGATTTTTTTGTAGAAAATAACAACCATTTCATCGACATCGATATCTTGACGTAATTATATAATCAACATACCTAATTTGAATTCCGCTTTAATTGGCACATCATTTGCCGTATTTTTTGCTTAGTTAATTGAGATTGCTGATTGAAATTAGATCATTAGTATGTAAATTTGTAGTTATTGACCGTACTGTAATTGTGTTCGTAAAATCGAATTCGAAATTCTTATGCGGAAGACCACACGCGAGAAGATCATTACTTAGCGGCCAGGTTATGGAGACCTGTAGCGGTGCATCATCTTTGTGCATTTTCAGTAATAACTTGAAAGAAGGCGTGGCAGGTCAGGTTAAGGTGGTCGCGATCGTGTTTCAGAGGGTGGGCGCAGTACTCCAATTTGTGCAAAAAAACTGTGTACTCTCAATAATAAGGAGTGAAACTTTCCCTTCTTTTATTATGATGAATTCGAGACCTACCACACGTTCGTGGGACGTGATTTGTTTTTTTTTTTTTTGTTTTGCATCACCATCGCCCAAGAGGAAATTATATAAAGTGATTGGAACACGTTGTGATACTTGGCCGATGACAATCGATACTTGAACCATTATCAATTAAATTAGGTTTTCACAGCACTATATAATAATGGTTTAATTTTATTGGTAGACATTCATAGAGTAACAAGGCAAGGCAAGGAGTACGTCGATCTTACAACTAATAACTCATACTTTCCATTGTCAAATCGATAAGTAAACGCTATAAATTGCGTGGAGTACCTCAGGGCACTCGTTTGACCGATGATTCAGAATCGATTTGTCGACATAATTCGATTTCACGGGGTAGTATCGTTAATTACTATTACTGGGGATCGATGCATCAGCAACAAGAACTCGCGGACTGGTTCTTGCGGTGAAACTGGACAGGGGTTAACAACCATTGAGAGCATTTATAAAGTTATTACCATTTCGTTTTTCTCCATTACTGTTGAACGTTGATTTATAACGTTCAACATTAAAGCTGGTTGTAGTTTGTTAATTACCTGCAACAAATAAGGTTATGTTATTAATTAGTTTGATGGGTACATATCTATTAGTAACAAATTGCCTACTTGTATGGGACTTGCTGAATAAAGTATCAATACTTTAAAATTAAAGTTTCTTAGTAGTAATTTATAATTCTATAGAAATTATTCTAAGCTTCCTGCCAAACAGGCTTTGCTTTTTATTTTTCTTTAAAAACAAAATGTTCTGGCATAACAAACATTCTATAACCTTAATTTTCTTTTTTTTCTTTGTCTTAAATTCTTTTCTATTTTCTTTTACACAATAAAATTATTATTATTTAAACATGTGTCATTAAAAAAAAAAATGTAAAACAGTTGGTAACTCCGCAATGATTTCACCGCTGCGCCGGCGCACGTCGGTCGTGCGGAATTTAGATACCGCTCGGACACTCGCTCTTGTTAGAGGGACATCTGCGTCGCATGCCGTTTTCACTATGTTTACATAACCAGAATTATATTAACACTTCATTTATTCTAGCACCAAACACATGGTTTTGAATTATGCAATTAAAATTATCTTAGAATCTAATATCATCTAATTCTACAGGCTAGTTTGTAACATACTGGTTCTTATAATCACGATCTACATGTTCATTGCAGACAGTTAAAATGGACGAATCAACAACTAGCATCATAGTAACGGAAATGAAAACGCGCGTAATAACTATATAGAGTTTCCAGTTTTTGCTACAAATGGAATCCATAATTTTTATTAGAATTATCCTGCTCGCAATTTGTCTCGGTGTATTATGAGGAAAATTATCAAGGCATCGTTACGTTGTAGCTCAGTTGGACTAGATGACAAAACGTGGAGTCTAGATAACAACGTAATTGACGCGGCGGCGCGCAGGCACACGTACTTACCGCCCGCTAATGCACCGCGGATCACCGTGTTTAACATATCGGTTTATGACGGTCACGGTAACCATTAAATCATCATTAGATATTATTCAATTTTATGGTTATTGATTTTATATTAAATTTTATGAACTCCCAATATTAGGTCGTTACACTAAATTATACGGTACCTATCTCGTTATGCAAACATTGAATCAGCCGCAGATAATAACGTTACATAAAATGCGTAATAAACGCTTGTGCCGCATTTTAGAGCGATTGATATGCATTTCGTAAAAGGAGAGTTGCATTTTACGAAAGAACACCTTTCGTTTTGAGCCTCAAAAATGAGAGAGAAAAATGAGACAGAACACGTATAAAATTATTAAAAAATATATATTGAAGGCTACAGCGAGAGTAATCAGACTCAATAAAATTTTATTCACCGGTTTATTTTTAATACTTATTGGTTTACGTAACGGCAATAATTTTGTAGCACGTGCGCCCGGCCGGCCGGGCACCTCCGCAAGCGCTGGAACAAATCAATTAAGCCGCAGTTACCACCCATTGTCTTTGATTCAGATGTCTCGTTAAGGCGACGCACTCACAGCAAACAGGCTTCTGTCAAATTTATGTTTATCATTAAATACTTGTCGCGGACGTGAATATACAAAGTACGGAATTTTAACGAAACTTTAATTTGAGCTAAATTCGATCATTGTTAACGAAAAACGCTTCAAAGGAACACGCCACTGTAAAACATACCTTATTGATTGCCTCATTATCGAAGTTGTTTTTGACTCTAATTTAATTGGCTGTATAAATTTTATTGCACTTTCTTTACTCTTTTTCGCGGGTCTCTGATTGAAGGAGAACATTCCTGTTCTCGATTTAAAGGGTGCGATTTATTCGGTGCAATTAAATCAGGTTGAACGCGCGAAGTGAAATTGGCATAGCGCAATAATCGCGAGCGGACTGGTCCCATCAATATAGTTAGACACGCATCCGGTGACAACCGAACGGACAGGCGGACAAGCGGACGCGATTGAAAACTAATAATATTTCATGTGGCCAATAAACCGTGGTACACATTTGCGCAAGTCTCGTCTGCGGGGCAGTTTGGCCGGGCATAGCACGCCCGGACGCTAATGAATGCGACGTGGTGCCCACATGACGCTTATGTGTCTACTGACTTATGGTTTGCGCCAAGGGAATTATTTTTATTGGTGTCGTCGTATTCAGGAATGAAGATTTCTATGTCTATTTAAGGCTGCGAGCATAAAACACCGTTGTGAGCAATTCAGGATGCACATATTTGACCGGACAACGTAAGTGTACATATTACTGATAATTTATGGTCAACCTATAAATTATTGAGTCATTCCTTGATGTTAGCTATGGTTTAACGAGAATTTGAAGCATGGAAAATGTCTGATGTAACTTGGCAGTTTGAGTGACTCAAGTGTGTACTGCCCTTAGCAATAAAATAACTACCAATTATCTACTCGTCTTTATGATCTAGTTTGATAAATGATATCAAATTAAAGTGCTCATAAACCTACTAAAGTAGTTATTTTGATTGTAAAAATATTGATGCGTCATAAAAAATATCACAAATATGATACATTTGAGCTCATCATGTTTTAGAGTACTATAATAAAATTAATTTGGAACATTCCGGGTTTATTACGCGTTACTTGATTAACTGCCTATCCTATTAAGTGTTAAGTTCTTTATTTATGCTAATCATTTGATTAGAATTCTTGGTTTAATTAAACGGTATGTTTTGTGATAGGCAGATGTATGAATTAGATTTTGAAGATTGGAGAAAATTGTCACCAGGTGCTAAGAAAACACTTAGTACTATCATAAAAAACCATCTTATAAGTAATTTGTGTATTATGTATTTTTTAAATGTTTCCTTGTTATTTGTATTTCAAACGTTATATACAGATAAATATACAAAAATTAAATATATCAATGAGAACAAGAAATAGGAGAGAATAGAAAATTCACAGTTATATCTGTGTCGAATAAATTATTTTCACACTGGCAACAAACACAAAATAAAAAGAGAAATAGTACAGAATGACACAATAGGATTGCGCTGAGCGTGCCTGTACCAAAATGGTTACCATGTCTGCATTTGCTGGGTATCAGACACCCAGCCTTAATTTTTAACCATTCAATCGTGATAATTAGAGACACAATAGAAAGACAATGGGTGTGCGAACACCGGCGTTCGCTTGGGGTTTAATGATTTAATTAGCATAGTGATGCACGCATTAGGGTACTACTACAAGGGTGGAGCTTACGTAAACTAAATATTGATGCATTGTCGTAGCTCTTGAATTCATTACGACAAATTTAGATGAACTGAGCTTCTAGTCTTGCGGGATTGTTTGAAAGAGTTATCGTGACTCCTGGCTCGCAAAAGGCAACTGAAGGAACACGGATGGGGTTTTAGCCAGTGAAACTCTGACACTCCCTGTTGTTCCACCTGATTTGCCATCTTAAAAACAATGTGAATCGTTGCTTAACCCGCCACCCATAAGAATAATTTTAAATTCATATACTTTCTCGAATGTACCCTTAATAATTCGAATGTCAGACTATTTAAAATAATCGAATTAAAATTTCTTGCGTTTAATATTACCGTGCGTGCGTGTGTAATATTTGTCAGAGTTCGTATAGTAACGGCATATAATTCAATTTAAAATCAGCAGCAATCGGCCGTCGGCATCGGCCGATAAAAGGCCGAAATCTCTTTCGGCAATTAAAACATTGTGAAATTCAACACCGAGACATTTCGGCGGCTCGCATATGCGTGATTGTTTTACCGGAGAAATTATAACAGATAAATATTTCGTTAATTAATGTTCGATTGAGTGTTGATTAATTTCGGCTTCGTGTCGGCAAAATATTAAATTGTATTTAATTATAACTTACATTACTTAGCTGATTGAATCTCTACAGTTTAACTACCGTGATGTAATTTCGTTTCCTTTATCTTAGGTAATTACTTTTACACTCATTTCAAGATAAAATAAAATAAAAAATCTGCTTGTAAAAATATAAGGCAAAGAAAATAATGAACATCTATGTGGGGCGAACTTTTGTGGGGTATATCCCATTCAATAGGGCTCAATATCGTCACCGTAGCCCTCGCAAAAGGCAATGGAAGGAACACACCCCCACGCTCCACCTAGAGCAGGAGAAGTAATTTGATTTCTCTCGTTACGAGACAAATGATCCATTCATTCACTAGAACTAAGTTCGTTACCTGAAAATTAATACTCAACAACAATTATTTCATAAGTTTTATATACACTGACCTTTTCAAAATCAATTTAACTACTGTATAATTGAACTTAATCTAAATTAATTACGAATGAAAACGATCAGAAATAAGGCTATTAAGCCAACGACATAATATAAGCTATTAAAAACGCAATTTAATTGATATATTAGGATTTTTTATTACTAATAAATGAAATATTGGAGTATATATGATTTTATTACCCTTCCGTACTTTGATTGAGTACGTCAATGCAATACTTAGATCTTGACGACAGTTTGATAGTCAATAGTCATAAAACACAAAAACTTTGGTTTAATGTGCTTGTGGGCCTACTACGAGCTTGTGATCGAGGTGAGTCGAGCCGAGTGCAGAAAATGTGAGTTTGATCTTCGTGCTATCAGATTAATTTAATAAACACAACAAGCTAAAGCTTCTGTTATGTAACCAACCGTTGTTTCCAATTATTGATATCAATCTAATATTTTAAAGGCATAAGTTTTTTATGTATGAACGTACTTGTGTGTTCAAGTGATTGTTGCTCATTCAAGCTTAAACAGTTGAATGGATTTAGATAGCACACAGGTAGACTATGTCCTGGAATAAGTCATAGGAAATCCCAAGAGTATATTCTCTTGGGTTAATTTTCGACTTTCAGAATTAGACTCGCAGAAACTGGTATTATTTTCATAAGCCACAGTAGTCTTGAAAGAAATAAAAAATAAGCTTAATATTAATTTTTTCAAGTTCTGTTAAAATCCATATAACAAACTCAGTAATGGCCATCTTGAAAATGTAATTTTGATCGATATATAGACTAAAGAATCGAAAATCACTTCGAATTCTTGAAGTGACCAAATAATGAGAACCCATAGTAACATCTTAAAGGCTAGCACGCCGGATACAGTGACTAGTTTCCAAACTCAAACCAATAAATATAAATAAATCAATGAATAAAGTCGTAAATGCGTATGATTGGCATATTATAAATATTTGATAAAAGTGCTCTAGTTTCCATCTTGATTTGGTAATTTACGATTTTGTGAATCTATTTAAAGTTGTTAAATAAATTGGCAACAAGTTATAAGTAGATGTGATCTGTAAAAATATAGTTCAGTTTTTAATTAGTATTTATTTCATAGTGGAACGGCTTTTTGTGGTCATCAATCCTGTTGGTTGAAGTTATTTTTACTACTGATTGGATGTAAGGAATGTAAGTATGAGGTCATTCATAGTTTAGACATCAACGAATGGCTTGAAGAGATGCTCGTTAGTAGTTACGATGAGACAAATGACTCCTGAACCGATGTAATGGCTATAATTAGGTATATGTTTTTTGTTGCGTTACCTTTTCAATTAAATAAGAGCTTAATGAGGAAGATGTTTTAGCATTGCAATTATTCGTCGCTCTTTTAAAGTCTTACAAAGAATGGTGGGTCAGATATTTTTTTACGTCTATGTTTTAAAGCTAAATTCATTAGTCACCATGTCGGACAATGGTGACCTCCAGTAAATGTTCCTTTCAGGTCACGTCGGACAATGGTGACTGACACCGTATGTCGTACTTAGGCTTACGTTTGCAGTGATTGGTCTCATGTGCATCAAAAGGCGGGGCGTCAAAAACACGAGCGTGTCCGACAGAGTGACCCGCGTGACGTCACTTTAATTATTTGTCGGTTCAGACCACGGCGGAGTCATGTCACCAATATTAAATAAGCTCTTGTTGAAAAGTTGAAATAGTTTTGACTTATCTTCTACGTAATTTTTAAAGCTAATGCCATTTCTCAGTTGCAATTGTATTATTTACATTTTTTATTTAAAATATTTAATTTGTAAAATCACTTTTTTTAATTATCTTCTAATTATTATAAAGTGGGCTACAACATTACTACCTACAAAAAAGTGACATTTTATGCACGAGTTTTATTCTCTTTGTGATCCCTCAATAACTAAAAAAATAATAAACAAGAAACCAAGCGAAGATATTTTTTAATTTTTTAGAAAACTTCCCTTTGGCATCTGCCGTTAATAAAATTAATACTCAAACTTAATCATTAACCGATGCCTTAAAGCTGCCCCTTAACAGTAAATTCTCCAAATTACCCAAATATAGAAATACGCGACTGTACCTTAATTACTTATTCACTTAATTCACTGCAGATGAGTTATGTACATGAAGCCAGGCTATCGTATGAAGATCTCTGCATTGAGTGATCGGTATCATTAACCCGCTTGCGATGTGGGGCAAGGCGGGGGCTTTGTTCACGATGTCTCATAATTATTATGTCAAGATTTTTTGTATCAGATCCAGTTTTTAAGAATTAGTGGGATTTTTGTGTTAATGAATGATTGGAGGAGTTATGACGGTTTTGGATAACTGATGAATTCAAAGATATACAAAAATGACGGACCTTTGTATTTTAAATAAACGAATACCACAAAAATTAACGCTTCAATGGATTTTACGAGACATTTGAGTCTCTTCAAAGGTGGTCTAGTAGCAATAAGACCGCCACCATTATACCTATTTCTTTTTGATGTAGGAATTCATCCAGTGACATCTCTCGTTCTCGCTTTAGGGTAGAACAAGAGAGCGTGTCAGACTTTTATTGTCTAAAACCCATATGAGTTCCTTAGTTGTCTTTTAAGTTCTAGCGCCATTCTTTCAAATGTTCCAGCACCCCACTATTATACCCATAGAATTATAAATATTGTTATCTTAATAGTAAGTACTTCTTTTTTTTGGAGGTGAGAAGTCATCAAATAACTTCCCCCGTTTTAGCGTGGAGTGAGAGGGCGTATCAGGTTTTAGTGCCTAAAACCCACCTATGTTCCTTTATCAAACACAGTAACGCTTTCAAACGTTCCTGTGGCGTAAGTAAGTACTTCTTAAAGATACTCAAGATTATCGTTTCAAAGAACATTGACAAGTTAGTCACACATCTCGAGGTAATTAGTCCATCTGTGACAGGTCATGAGACAGCTAATTAGTATGACGTCACGATCCTCAAATGGATGCCGTCCATCCTTCCATCACTTAGTCATCCCCTCACGAAGAGAGGAGGAAAAAGATCGCATGTCGCAACAGTTCTTATCTTTCGCGCAAAAGTTAACACATTTGTTGCAAATAAAAAGGTAATAAAGAGAGGAAATGTTAATGTGTGTCACTGAAAAGGTTGTGGTGAGATAAAAAAACAACTTGTAATTAAATAAATCTGTTTGTTTAAGGGAAAATCGTTTAAAATACTGTTAATGTGGTATTATTGATTCGATTGATTGCGATGATTTATTTACTATCAATCAAACTGATGAAATCGTTTTTATTCAGCTGTTTTATTGTGTGTTAATCATGAAATAAATATTTATAAAGCCTAGGTAAACGTTCGAGGTCTGAGCATCTTGTACATGTGTGAGCAACACGCCCACGTTATAGGAGTTGAGGAGACGTTTGAAAGAATAACCTAGAACACAACGAGCAAATGAAGGTTCACTACTCGCGGTTTTAAGTCAGTAAAAGTCTGAAACAGAGGGCGTGTTAACTTAGAGCGGATGAAGTTATTTTAATTCCCAACTAAAAAAAAACCTAAGATACAAAAGTAATTCTTAGTATGCGATAGAATGAGATTTGATCTTGTCATTTGAGCCTTCTACTTCTATATGAAATATCCACCGTCGCTCGTACCATTTTTTTTTTATATCTCAAATCATAGTTTTTTTTTTAAAGTGGGAAAATCATCCAATGACATCCTCCGCTCTTGGGCGGGAGATAGTGCCAGATTTTTACTCACTAAAAACCTACGCCTGTTCCGTTTTTGCCACTGTTCCAGGGCTAAAGGAATCTCTTTCGCATCACCCATGGCCCCAGTAGACATGGTAAATCATAGTCGACTTTTGTGGTCCAGGGCCGTGCTTTGCTGACATCTCTTAGAGGGGCCACGTGGAACATTACGAGCCGTCGACAACTTGAGTTCTGTCCTTATCGGACGGGCTGACCGCGGGCTACCCATTGCTCATCGTCCGCAAGCCCGCGCCTTCGAAGACAAAGGATCGCTTTGCGACTCGCGACACCCGGGCTGTCTTCTGTCGCGGCACATGGGGCGTGAGAATGTAACGTGCGCTCTTGCGGTTAGCTCGTTCCATGAAATAAACTTAAGAATCAAGGCGCTGTTAAGAAAGTAACTGTTTTAAATAAATTACCTTATAGTTAAGTAGTTACGGTTAAAATGCCATCTTTTAATGAAGGCCGACAATTATAAAGGCGACTTGAACTTTTGACGCTGCACCTCTGACCAGCCTTATTGTTAAATGCCGCCATTTATTATACGGTTTAAGATATTTAACTGGATAAATAGTTGCGCGGTGCACATCTCTAACTTATAATACTTCTCAGGTAATTTTCTTAGACTAACTATTTAGTTAATGAGAATTTTGTTAACTTTTCCTTTACGATATGCAACGGAGCACATTTCAGTCGTAAACGCAAAATTTTTTGGGAATTCATTCAATGTGTGCTGGAGTCTCCGATTCCTGATAGCTACAATCTAAGGGATTTGAAGTTAAGAATAAATAAGTTACTTCTAAGTAAACGCGTCTCATCGTTGCTTGAGATAGTGGTCAAGCGTAAGTTTATCGATAGTAAACGTAGTAGTAGTAACTTAATAGGTAATTCAATCAATTGCAATGGGAGATCAAGCATCGACTGCTTGATCTCCCATTGCAATTGCCATGAATAAATTAAATAAATTCAATAGAAACAAAAACACACTTGGAAGAGCAAAAAGGTACGGGATATTATACCTTTGCCTAGTAGTGGGAATTTTAGCTTGGCAATAAAAAAAAATACATAATAATCTTGTGTTTGTTGTCTAACTTTTTCGAGTGATTTTTATGAAATTTTGTGTGTATTTTGGTACTTCTGAGAATAGGCCGTACGCTATTTTTTACCCTCCTACCCCAAGCCCCATTTGTTTCTTTGATATGGCAGAACATCGTCTGCCCGACCAGCTAGTATTTCTATAGAGTGCTAAATCACGCACAAATCAGCGCATGCGCCGCGTCACCGCAGAAACTGACAACATTTTAATCACACCGTAAACTTTCCACAGCCAAGTCCACAGTTCGAAGGAAAGTAAGTTTTAAAACATAAAAAAAAAACTTGCCGTATATGCGTAAATTGGACTGTTTACACACCAGTGCACGAATTATTTTGCTACTTTAGTAACATGTTGAAACGGCCGCCATCTTGCGTAAGATGAGGCTGTCGGCCTGACAGATTACATCTCAACGCTTTTTAACATTCTCTTGCTGAAAATATTTTTTTCTTTGATCTTATCGTTTTACTTGGTGTGAATTGATTGCAATTATTAATTTGTTGGGGTCATTGTCAAAAACATAGTTGTCGTCTCAAGTATTAAATGCCGTTATATACCTATATTTAAAAAGTTATTTTTTAATAAAAATAAATCATGGGAATCGTTTTATTTAAAACACACTAACTACTTCTGAATCTTAGGTGCGTTCATAAACATTATAAATTCACATATACAAGACACCCAGACCTAGAACAACCATCTGTGCGCCATACAAATTTTTGTTCCGTGCGGGAATTGAACTTGCAACACGCAGCACAACATCTAATCGCTCAACCACTGCGCCAACGGTGCCGTCAGTTCAAATCAAGATTGAGAAACGAATTTTAGGTCCTGTCATAGCATACACGTAACCAAAATGGTACTCAAATTTTTTTAGAGCTAAAGACAATTATATTAACATTACCATAAACAAACGGTTTACTTCCAGTTTTGCTAACTGTACTAGCGAATCAATATATAACAAAAACACTAGTCTTGTAACTAGACTAGCTGTTCGCTACACTAATAAACGAGGGTCAAAACAAAACACTGCTCTAATAACCATCATTAACTAGCCTCGTATGTAGGGGTATACTATACCCAGTTGTGGTATCCAACTGGGTCTACTATACCCACAATAAAACAGGTAAAATAAAGACGGCCTCTAGGCATTTGTTGTGTTGCTTCCTACGAGTGCCGCTCTGTTTAAATAATGTGAAACAAGCTCTTTCGCCGACAGAAAATGCTTTTGATGATCCGTTTACAACGAGCGAGTTAGTTGGGCTAGTAGATGGAATTGCCGAATCTGTATTTTATTTAGTTGGAAATAAAATTCAACAATCTTTTTTTTCTATTACTGTTTTTTTAACACTATACTTTCATTGTGACATAGAAATAAGTTAATTTCTGAGTTATCAAGATAGCTCCCGTACAATAGAGGCCCTACCATGAGCTCTGAACGATCCATTATACAACCTAAACTGAATTGTTATAGGAATGGAACTATGTGGGGAATATAGGTCCATCCATCTTTGTCAACAAGCCATAGTAAGACCCCAAATTAGAGATTTATTTTGACAGCAAAACTAAAGTTGACAGTCCCTTATTAAGACATCAAAGAAAACTCAATCACATCTATGACCAACACCAATAATTACGTAACAGATACACTTCCTAATCCAGTCCATTATCATCGGAAACGAAAGCTCTTCGCCAGTAACTCGTGCACTAGTGAAGTCCAAACGCTTGTTATCGATGTCTCGGGAAGCGAGTGGTGAAAGTATGCAAGGGGGGCACAGGCATACAACGGTGCATGCGACACTGCCCTCTGTCCACTGCACTTAGGTACTATCGATAACTTGGTGCTTAGAGATCACTTCCTAGTTACAAACTATTGTTTGCAATGATTACGTTGTGTGGTACTTGGTGCTTGGAGTCGGTATGTTAACTTGGGTCACTATTTGTTAGGAAAACGGATATAAGGGCTTAAGTAGACAGTGATAGTAGTTTTAATTTATGGTTTTAATTCATGAATCCCCAAGCGACCACCGGTGGCCGCGCATCTATTGTCTTACTATTGTGTCTCTAATTGACGGTATCTGAAGGGTTAACAATAACAATTAAACTGACAGTGTAAAGTGAACGAAGCTTCTAGAGAAACGATAAAAGGGCTAACCTTGAAACTGTCAATTTCAATGGATACTAAAACCTTTTAATTATTATTTTTTTGGATCACTCAGATAACTTCTGGTGCTCTGGGTAGAGTGGGAGTGTCAAACTTTTACTGCTCATATCCATTCATGCTCTTTAAGTTGCTCTTAGGATTTCAGGTCTGTTTTAATCCCGCAGTCTTGGCAGGTATACAATAGGTTCTTATATATTTGTTTATTTGTCCCACCCTTCAGCAAAAACCAACGGCATATCATTAATGAAAAATTTGAATTAATTTCAACTGACTTCATCTATATTCAATTCACGCGCTTCAAAGTGATGTCAGCAAATCCATATTAGCCCATATCCCAGCAGGGCCGAAACCTAGCTGTCTCCGCACACGGGCTTCAAAAAATCGCCGCTTCAAGCTTCATTTTGAGGCTGTCTTTTTTTGTGGCTCGTGTGCTATGGTGCCGTCACAAAAAAACGCTTTAAGTGGCTTCAAGCTTCACCGGACACAAGAAGTGTCGCGGACTTCAACTTGTTTTTTGTGGCCGCCTCAAGCGTGTTTTTGTGGCCCTTGTGCGGGGTAAGTAAGCTACTAGGCCATGGGTTGACTTCCTAAAGTTAAACCAGGGGTCCAGGTACACTAGGCAAAGAAGGAACATAGGTTTTGTTTTAGTCACTCCAGAGCTGGAAAAGTCAAATCATTTCCCACCTTAAAAAAATCCATCAGCAAAAACCGACGAGATATCATTATAGAAAATTCTGAATTGATTACGACTAACTTCACCTAATGTCTCATCCAATTCTACTCCTAATTCAAAAAACACAAACAGTCAATATGCAGTAAACAAACCCAGTTAACATAATTCTCTCTTTCCCCAGTTCCATTAGTTGAAATTCGATAGTCTTTGATTCTAGTACGTTCAGTGTTTACAATCAAGTGAGGTTAAATTAACGACCTAGCGTGCTAATGAAGCGAATTCTACTTAGTCCCTCTATGATGCCATAAACTGGGCTCAGCCTTCAATGTAGGTGCACTAAAATTTATGCCAGTATACGTGTATAATTAATCGGTAGCGGTTCTGTTGAATGGGTTGATTTTGCGCTTATTTGCTGAAGGATATGTGTGGTTTTCTGCTTCTAACGGCACCTGAAAGACTAAGCTAGGAAAGTGCTTATACAGATAATAATCTTCAATTAGTGCGGGGATCAGAAATTAAAACAATGTAGGTCTGAAAACCCTACACATTTTTTTTTACATCAACGTTGGCAACACTGCTTACCTTTAGGTGGGACCGCAGTCAAGCTGTATTTATATCAGATAAAAATAGACCGATTTTAACGTAAAAAAAAACACTGAAAAGTGCAAAATGATTTCCGAATTGGGTGTTAAAAATAATCTCTCGTGCTTATTATAGGCATGGACTCAACTCAGCAATTTGAATTTATGCCAAAATATTTGAGATAGTCAACTTGAGTAATTCTTATACAATTTTTATAATTTACTGTATATTGTACCACAATCAGTTTAATAATGATTCCACTGATAGTGATGAGATTTCGTCTCTAGAAGGAACGGACCCCAGTTCACCATGCAGGCCCAGTGATGGATGTCACATGTCTCCCTTTACTTCAACATGTGTATTATCCTTACTTGATATTATAAAGGCAAAAGTGAATTTTGTTTGTTTGTTACGTCTTCACGCCTAAATGGCAAAATCGATTTTGATGAAACTTGGTACACAGATAGACCATGTCATGGAATAGGATATAGGATACTTTTTATCCCAGAGGAACGTTCCCTTGCGATAATTTTCTGCTATCACGCGGGCGAAGCCGCTGGAAGCAGCTAGTTATTTAATAAACAGAAATATTTTTGTTTAATAAAAACTCTCGTCTCATTGTCCGCAAGGTGTGTTGATCATCATGATTTACGTATGAAGATCGCACAAAGGACCATATTATGGACAACGCACAATAAATTTGATTTATAGCTTCATCGCCAACCCTGAGCATATTTTCGGGTCATCCGAGATACTCCCACTCACGACCTGCCCGAAGCTACTCAATGAAGACATCGCATTGAATGCTTTCATAAATCAACGATTGGGGAAGAAAAATTCTGTCTAGTTGAAATATCGACGTTCGTAAAAAGCTTCGGAGAATTTCGGTTCGTCTTGAGAATACTGATGCGCTTGCGCAGGGCTGACTCATATTTTAAGAAAATAGTGCACAGCTTTTTTTTTTTATTCGTATACTTAAAATACACAGTTTACTAATAAAAGTGAGTTAGTGAGCTCGACTATTAATAGAATGAAAAGTATTTCACTTAGAAAACTGAAAACGGGTCACACCTACCCGGTGGAACAAGGAAACCCGTGGTTCTAGAATGCAAAGGGTAACTGAAGGGACATTTAAGAGGGTTTAGTCAGTAAAAGTCTGACACGTTATCTCGTTTCATCCTAGCTTCATAGATAGAGGTTACCGCGGCCTTGGTATGCAAGGGGCAGCCGAAATAACAAGAATGGGTTTTAGTCACTTAAAAAGTATTTAATGATCTCATTCCAAAATAAAAATAGATGTGGCAAAGGCAGGAAGATGAAACTACTCATAAGTATTCTCATATAGTTTCGTGATAAAGTAATAAACCTAAGTTCGAAAACGTACGGAATGTTTTCATATTGGTTTTACAGAGCAATGAATTTAAGATTAGATTAGAAGTACCGACATTATACATTTTATGCGAGCTGATCAAGAACTTAATGTTCTTAATTAAGCATCAACAAGCAACATAGTAAGAGGTGATTACTTTGTTTGTTCGAGACCATTCGATACAAATAGCCTTGTTGGGAACAGTAAATTTTCCCATATCTTACATTTAGTCGGGAACACACAACATAATATTAAGCAAAAAGAAACGTCAACTTAAGAGTGGCCAACCCGAGTAACATTTCCATACAACTGCTCTCACGGAATCATGACGTTATAACACATATATCTCCAAATATTTTGGAAATATAGATACCATCTAAGTCTTTATCGAAATAAAATCATAAATATGTGTAAAAATAATCTAGAAAAGACCTTTAATAGGCTGATATTTTGCGTAAACTTTGAACCCAATGATGATAATATAAGAAGTAGGAAAACTATAACTAAAGAATATATTGCATTTAATACAGATTCTGAACGCTGACTGTTCTTTTTATAATAAAGGTTATCCTTAAAAAAAATTGGAAAAAATATTTTTATATTGACGTCATTTCTGGAACTATTTTTGTGAAATATTCGAGAGAATAACGGAATTAGCGAATGTCAACAAAGCATTGAGGCGTTATACCTATCATATTTTTGGATTACTTCTTAAACAAACATTACGTTGGATTGCGTTAGATGAAATAACAAGCTTGAAAACCATGCTCACGTTGATAATAGAAAGGTCGGGAAGCGCCCTCTTAACAACCGCACACAATACTTATGGGCCTACCTATAAGGTCATTGATTAGATCCGATCATAAACTTCACATACACATGAAATCTATTCACATGTACAGTAATTTAATCAGTTTTCTACATTGTAGCAGCCCTGTGTGTAAACGAAACAAATTGAGCTGTTGTTCATCATCGAGCCACTATATCGGCGCCTACGCATGTCCAACGCCGACGAATATTAAGCGTAATGCTGTCGCTACCACGATTACTTATGCACATTTCAGATGAAAATTAAGCATGGGAAATAAAAGATCGATTCACTTGTGTTTTATTATGGGTTCTTTGATAATGGCTGCATATAGTTACAAATAATATTTCAGGATCGAAGCCTACTGGGGCCAAGGATTTGTCTCTGAAAGGACGAATCGGCCTCAGTACGAAAGGCAACGAAGGAATAGGAGTAGGTTCTTGTCAGTAAAAGTCTGTCACTATCGTTCGCTCCGCCTAACAGCGGGGGATGTCACTGGACGATTTTCCCACCTAAAAAAAAGCTTGTATAGTAGATGCGTTCACAAACATGTAAGTTAACATACACAAGACACTCAGGCTAAAAACACTTATCTGTAGGCGATACAAATATTTGTTCCGTGCGGGAATCGAACCCGTGATACGTAGCGTAGCAGTCAATCGCTCAACCACTATGCCTACCGTGCCTTTAAACTAGTATGGAGAAAGAACTAACACCCACATAGGAGAGAACATCCAATATCCAATTCAAAGCTTAAAAAATATAATAAATGATTCCTGTCAATGCGGAAACGTCGGCGAGAAGAAACATTAATACTTTTTTACAATCAAATCTTTTGCTTACACAGATGTGCAAAAGCGTCTAGATGCGTAATGATCCTGTTTTTATACACTCATTTCATTCAGAGAATATTATTATATCTGTATTACTTTGACCATTACAGTTTTTACCATCACTTTTGTGGGAGGTAAGTGCATATTACGATGGCTGCCCAAAATAGATGCTTGTAAAATGTCAAGGATAGGGATATGCAAGGAAATGTGAGTCAGAAATGAGTCATGGTTGGTGATTCTGCTATTCACTTTGCGCTCAGTTTCCTTCGAACTTCCTTAATGATTGTAGTTTCGAAATTAGCACATCTTTATGCCATCAGTGGGGATTTTTGTCCTGCTTGGAATTTACCGTAGACGATTTTAGTAGCGGGAAACTTTTTGCATCACTTTAGAATTTGAAAAGTGCATTGGTACATTACAAACCGAAGATCAGTTTTTGCAGTTCACAAAAAACTGCTCGTCTCTTGTTATTTTATTCTGAAGCAAGATTGTCGACTGACCAATTGTTTTGAAGATCACGAACTAAAATGTAATGACAAACACAAATTGGACCAAAAACAAGCAACATTCTAAATAGATCATCTTACTAAAATACTTGACGCGTACAATATTGCTCATCCGAGTTTCGATATCGAAAGACAATCAGATCGACATCGATACTCGATAAACAAATCGATACCGATGCGTCCAATGATTTCAATAAGTGTCAAGTTTCAATACGTAGTCGCAAACCGGTGCCAATGACACTTTATGAGCCAAGAATGAGGATCTATGAGATCTACCTTAACTCGTAAAATAATATACGTTACGGCTTACAGATGTTGAATTAACTGATATCGATGCACGATTCGATACATTAACGATTATAATTTAATGGTTTCTAATTAGAATCGACTTAGAATTCAACTGCTGCTGATATAAATCTGGTAACTAATTACTTAGGCTAAATCTTTAAGTATTATTGTTGTGGTTTAATTATATGGTAATGATTTAGGTAATTAGTTGGTCTATTATATATCTAACTAGCAGCCCGTCCCGGTTTCGAACGGGCAATAAATATAGCCTATGTTCCCCAGGGTGAATGTTTCCAAGGGAGATTATTTTTTTGAAATCGTTACAGTAGTTTTTGAGTTTATCCATTACAAACATACACACAAAAATACAAACCCTCTTTATAATATTAGTGTAGCTTCCGCTTTTAGCGAAGATCGCGGAAAGTAGACACTTATTCCAAGTGAATATACTCCTGGGATAAAAAGTATCTTGTGTGCTATTCCAGGACATGGTCTAACTGTATGCTCAATTTCGACCAACCAAATTAATTTAACTGTTTCATCGTGAAGGAGTAACAAACATACACACACACGCACATATACAAATGTTAAGGCGAAAATGAATAATGTTAGTAAGTTTAATTTACTAATACCAAACTTACCTTATTAACCTAACTTACCAACTCGAGAAAATCTTCTGATGCTCTATTTTTTGTAAACCAATTATATACGTAAATATATTTTCCATACATTTACGACATGTATAGAAAATGAATGTTTTAAAGTCTACCTTAAAATCATAATTATAAAAAACGACTCAAACCACTTATGACTAAATCACAAGAAAACTTAAACCTTCCTTATTGTAACAACCTTATGTTGTTTTTTAATTTCCCCTCATAAACTTGACAAGGAAAAATAAGTTCATTTTCCTACCTGAACTACATATGACTAAGATTTATAGGCTCAAATATCCATAAATAACAAACCAGTAATTATTAAAAGATATTATCATAAAACATACTTCATAGTTTGTTAGCTGAAGATTCATTGTTTCTGCAAAAGACTATGTTCTTAATTTCCACCATATATCATCGAAAACTAATATTTTATTTTTTATAATTACGGGTTACAAAACAAATATAAAATATATTCAATTGCTCTTATTAGGCCTACGCGCTATTAAGCCCCGGACAGACGAGCCAACAAATGTTCAACATAAATATGTTCCACTAATGCACATAACTGAAGAAGCCAGATAATTGAGAACTGCGCCTCGGGTTGCGGATTACAGCACGGATGTTATTTATGTTGTTATTATTTATTTTATATTTTTCATTATTGTAACGGTGTTGGCAAGCTATTTGTGGATAGAGAACTATTGTTTTGTTCTCTACATTAATATTACCTGTCTAGATATCTAGAGCGGGTTTTATTGAAACTTTGAATGATTAGTGTACCTACATGATCTATTTGCAAATGGAATTTTCGGGGTTAGGTCATACTCTGCAAGCTTGAACTATCATATATCATTGCCTCATTAAATATTTCACATTTGCTTCAAAACTTAACGAAGTGTACATAATTTTTAAATAGATAGTCAAAATATTATGCAAGCAAGCCACTTATGATATCAAACAAAAAGTACATGAAGAACTGAGGCAATAAATCTTAACAAATCAAATGACATGCTGATTAATATTATTAAGCGATTTATATACAATTCGTTAGATACGTATTGTATATAAATGTCCGTTTAACGTGTCAAAATCGGCTGTAAATAAATCGTATTGAATGGATACTCGTCGGTTGCATCGTTTACGCACGAAATGTCTAAACTGAATGGAATGAATACGGTTTGAATAAAAATGAATTGAAGATGGATCGTCTGCAGAGGTCATTAGAGACGAGACGGGCGATTCTGCAATCTTTAGTAACAATGAGATTTACTTATTATATTTTAGTGCTTCTTTTTTGTTCGGCGATTTTGACATTGAAATATTTCTTTTAGGATTGGTTATAAATAAATAGGTAATGCAATTTAGGTAGTCGATTTATTTTTATTGCAGAATGAGATCGTCCGATTCTTAGTTTTTTTTTTAGTTTTGTCGTTGTTTTACCCGCAACCAATGATGGCTGCCGTGTCGTGAAGTGAAGGTGACCTATTGGATGAAAACATGTAATAATCTTATTGAAACATAAACTACTTCACTTTAATTTAATTCTCGAACCATGTCTAAACTTAAGATAGCTCGCTCAAAATGATTGCATTTATTAAATTAATTTTAATACATCCAATCAGAACTTCACTCGCAGCGCCGATTAGAATAATTATTTGATCTAACGATCTGTATTTAAACTCTACTGCTTTCGGAATAGAGTTGAGAATGTCTTGGGTTTATTTTGTAATTATTGGAATCCTAGTAAAATAGGTAGTGGTAGCAGAATCGCGCGGGTCATTAGCGGCACGTGCGCAACGCGTGCGATGCGCTATTAAATTTGAAACAGTATACATTACACGTAAATACGTTTGCTGTTTAATATTCCATCAGATACAGTCACGCTTAACTTAGCGTTCACTAAACTAGGGATTTAGTTAAAGTCTTCCTTTCTATTAATTAACAGTTATCATTACTTAACTATTTTATGTAGTTGTGTTAAGTCTTTAACATCCTTTTCATTTAGACCGCTTAGATTAAATAGCTTTTAGTTAAACTTAGTCTAAAAGTTCTTTTATTTATCTTTTTATTTTATTTTTAGATCGGCCATTATGTCTCTCGTTCCAGGTGAAGCAAGAAGTAGTCTTACTGTAATGGGGCCCAGCAGGGTCGTAGCCTACTGGGGCCATGTATTTGCTTCTGAAAGAAAAACCCGGTCCTGGAATGCAAGACAATGAAGGAATATAGAATTAGGTTTTAGTCAGTAAATTTTGACACACCCTCGCGCTCCACCCAAGGGCGGAGATATCATTGAATGATTTCCCACCTAAAAAAAAAAAAACTATAAAGACGTTCAGTCAGTATTTTTATTTTATAGTCTATATTTAGCTTTATTTCTTCCAATCTACATTTCTTCTCTTTGGGACAATCCCGCAGCCCTGGCTGCTTCCTTTATTTATCTCAAATTACGAAATTGATAGACAAATGGATCTTGAACGAAAATAGTTGATTAGTTTAACAACACTGAAGTAATGATAGCTTAATAAGCACAACAGAGTTTTGTGTCCATATCCATCATCAGATTTCAAATTATGCTATTGTTATGTAGGGCTGTCTTAATAAGAACATTATCTTTCAACTAGTAAGATAACTTCAAAATATAAACGGATATAAAAACGAAAATAATTTAAATAAACGCGATAACTTTATGTCAATAAACATACCAAAACATATTATTATGCAAATAAAATGACCTATGGTTCTCACTACACCGATAACATTAATCTATAAATCAACACTACTAGGCACAACCCTATTCGATAGCGTGTAATTTGGCGCGCATTTTCAGCGTGCGTCTCCCGCCCACGTGTCGGCCATCAATCATGCGCGCGCATTGGTTATGTGACGGTCTAATGCCGAATGTTTCGCAAACAGCTGACCGGGCATTGTTGGGCTAGTCTTTGTTTAAAGAGGTCATTGGGTTTAGCGGGGTAGTCTGTTTAATCATCATTGTCTAAACCGAAAGGTTAAACTAACTGAATTTAGATAAGGTAGAAATTAGTATCTTAATAAAACCGAATACTTTTTTGAAAAATTTCCGAGTTGTGTCAATTATACTCATAGAGGTATTCCTGGAAAGAAAGCTTTATTTAAACGGTTTAATTAAGGAATGCGAGAAAAGTCCATAGACGAAACGATATTTAATATGTATGGAAGTACTAAGTTGTATGTATATGGTCTGTAATGTGAAGTTTCGCACATGCTAACGAGTGCTTATAATATTATCATAGCTAATACAAGTTGGCTTATACAAAACGGACGAGTTCCTTAGATTCCTAAAAGGCTTCGGTGCCCGCATTGGCAGACAAACATTGAGTAAAGAACCATGTATAAAATTTGCATTGAAATGTTGACGATGTCTTAACTTATTCAGTGTTTGAGCAAATATGCAGTAAGCACACATATTTTTAATATTATTTGCATTGTAAATTATGTTTACAACATTGTAGTAATTCGCTGGCGTCGATAAGTAGGCGTCAATTGCCATGTTTATTGTGGAGCCATTGGACCAGTGTGGTGGTCGTTAGATAAATAATGCTTGTTACAATGCTATGAAGTATTGGAGGTTCAGGCGACGTCGTAGGATCGTATCTGTATGCAAATTGTGGCGAATTTTCGTAACATGGCGGCGCCGGCGACCGATTCATCATAGAAATGTGGACGGATCTGCCCACGCGCACTGTTTAATGCACCTCGGAGCTAGACGGCGGATGTAAGCGGTTTGATACGTTACGAAAACTGATTTGTATGTACATAATCCTAATTTGCGACACGGTGAATATCGATTGGGGTTACATTATATTTTTATGTAATTTAACATTGAACTGCTCAAGCATGTAGAATGTGAGGTACAATAATTATTGAGAGTTAAATTGACAAGAACATTCATTAACTTATGAGTAAAGGTGGGTTTAATTTACATAGAAGTCTATCAATGATTTCCTAATAATACTTACCATTTGGGCTTACATATTTTTGTGTAATGTAACATTGAACTGATCAAATACGCAGAATGTATAAAAGCACAATCATTATTGGGAGTTAAATATACCAAAGACATTTATTATCTCAAAGTAAGATGTTTAATTTTCGTATTTATTATCAAAAATATTCCGTTTAAGTATCAAAACTTTTTTCTTTTTCTTCATAAGTAATTTCTTTCGACCAAATTTGTACTGACTGTAATCCACCTCTATTGTTTCAGTCACTCTTTTCGTTCCAGGGCGGCTAGCGTAACTCTTTCGAACAAAATCCCTTATAATATCAAAACCTTTCCTGGACATATCGCTACACAAGATATTTTGTGGCTTTAGTCCGTCCAAACCTTTATCTTTTGAGGTCATCTATATTAAGGATATGGGTGAGAATTTGATGTCTAAAGTTCTATCAGAAACGTCATGCTTGAATAATCAAAGCTCTATTCAATATGTGCATCAAAACGTCGCTCTTGACGTATCAGAGAGTGAATCAGTGAATTTTAGATGTAGGCTCGAAACCTTGCAAACATTTTAAGATGAAATAAGATACGGTTGTCCGGTACTGTGATTCTAGTGATATATCATGTTGCTACAAATATTTTGATTTTATTCTGTAGGTACGCGTATTTTGCTAGCTTCAATTTTCTAATGTCATGGCTAATAATAACATTTTCATAGGTGGATCTCTAGCTCGCCGTCCGGTCATCTAGTACCTAAAGGACCACACCCAACTCGTCGACGGCGTGTATTTTTATTATTTATTATGTCCAACGGTGGACGTCTTTCGGCTGAAATGATAATGATGATGATGTATTTTTATTACACGCGCGTTTCAAAAAGATGTCAGCAAAACCGTAGGGGCCCAGCAGGGTCGAAGCCTACTGGGGCTATGGTTTGTGTGAATGAGAAACCCGGGGCCTAGAAACGAAAGCAAAGAACGATCGTAGGGGTCTAGCAGGGTCGATACCCCTTAGGGGTGCGAAAAGTTTATAAAAAGAGTATTCGTGGTCCTAGAATGCAAAGGGACTGAAGGATACAGGTTTGGTTTTAGTCAGTTCAGCTACTTGACTTTGACTAGAAGTCGGTTAACTTTAAAAAAATTAAAATTTGAGAAAATTGTCACGGTATAAAAATATGACATTAACTAGTCAGAAAATAGCTGAAAACAGGTAACCAAATTCCAATAGAAAAACTTAAAAATGAATGCCCAGAGCTTAGTTTTGGAGATATGTACATACATATCTCCAAAACTAAGCTCCGGGCAGTTTCTTTTTTTTTTCTTCGATAAGCTTCACAGAGCTTTCATGACCTGGTACGTCTAAACAGTAAAATGAACAAGTACGCCCAGAACGAAAGCCTAGTCAATAAATAACCGATGCACCCAATAAACGTGTATGATGCAACGATCCGAGAGTATTTAGTGTCGGTCGCATTCAATACTGCAACCATTCAAGCTGCATGACTCCATTTAATAGTCATCGCGATTGATGCGCACGCGCTGATCTTGATAAATGTGACTGTTTGATCGACAATCGGAGGCGAAAATTGTTTCATGGTGTTGAAGAATTTCGGTTGCATGGTTTGGCAAAGATTGATCGTTGTATTTAGTTAAATGAGTGTCTTTAAGACATGGGATCAATGCTTGGCGCGTACCTTTCAACGCGTGCCTCAAGGAGATATCAGCAAATCGTTGGGAGCCAGCAGGATTGAAGCCTAATTGACAAAGGAATACTCTGCCTTGGTATGAAAAGCGATGAAGGAACAATAGTGGGCTTTTTGGTCAGTAAAAGTCTGACACACCCTCGAGCTTCACCCAAGAGGGGGGGTTGTCATTGAACGATTTTCCTATAAATTACAATGCTCGTCGCAAACAGATGTGTCCATGGAGACAAAAAATTCACCTACCGCAATGTGAACCGATGGACCTGGTGAGGGTCGCAGAAATCCGATAGATGCGATATGCAAAGGGTCGTTCGTTGGGCATCACTTGGGAGGGGCCTAAGTCCAACACTGAACTTCTTTAGGCTGAAATGATGATGAGGATGATGGGCCAAAGTAGTGGTTAAAACAGTGCAAACGCTATTTGCTGTAAAAAAAAGTATAATTTCTGTATCTTTATCTTCAAATAACTTTTCCCACTTTTGGTGGGCCGAGAGGCAGGGTCGGAATTTGCTGCTTCGAACATTCTTGCAAATAAAACATTTGATCATATATTGATCTTGATTCTTGTGATATGTGCTGTTTTCTTGCAGCTCTTTGTTTCTTTAGTTTATCTAAATGTTCATGTTCCAGTGAACGTTTACCGATATGAGAGAGTTTTACAACCTTACTTATGGCAGATCTATACCGAGTTACGACCCCTCCACATAATTTTATTGCTCCTGTCAACGATCTAAGACTAGCTACATCTCAATGTCCATTGGCCTATTCAATGAGGAGCCCATCAGATGAGCCAGGAATTCATCAATGGGAATTTGTCCATCATTGCTCGTAATTTGTGATGGGGCTTCAAAGTTAAGCTATCAAAATGTCTATTACTTCATTATAAGATACTCCATCTGTGGCTTTAGTTTTGTAGTTTAAGATATATACTAAAACTGCCTGTTAAAAGTGATATTAAAATGGCTAGCATCGTTTACGTGCAGCTAAGGAGTGAAACCCCCTGCCAGAATCTGTTTCATGATAGCGTCCACCTAGAGGTTATTCAGTCATAGGGTGAATAAGTTACTTCTTGGTAAGCGTGGTGAGATAGTGCTCAAACGCGTGGGTCTATCAACTTTCGATAAAAAATCAATTAAATAAGTCCTTTTGATATACTATTACTATATAACTCTTAATGGTAGGCGTAGGTATTCTGAGTCTGACAGAAATGGAAACTGCATTTTACTCAGAATTTTGTAAATATATTCCTATAGTTCCAAGAATGGTTTCGACCAAAAAGGAACCGCCAGCACAAAATATATCTAAACAAGTGTTTGCTGACATAATTGAATACCCGATTTCAAGTCGAGATTGTCTTAAAACCCCGATAGTATCGTAGATCTCGATCAGAAACTATTTGGAAGCAATTTGGTATCGGCATTCGGAATGTCTTAGTTTATAGAGTGGCACAGTCATGGTGAACACTGCCATAGTGTTGCAAAATATGTATTCAAATATTTGTAAATGGGTAAGCCATAAACATGCTGAGATAAGACGGAATGCTTCGGATAGTTCGTTGTCATTCAATGTTTAAGCGGGTGTCGTATAAGACAAGATTGAGGTGATATTAGACACGTTTTATGTCTAACTTCATTTGTGTTTGATATAAATGGTTTACCACATTGGGAATCAAATTATATCCTTTCTTACATGTTACAAAACAATATCCTCCATTGCGTGTGTCTATTGGTTCACGACCAACTTGGGGGTCTTTAAGTCTAGAGTGAATAGGTTATTTCTAGGCAAGCGTGATCCATCGTCGAACACATCATCGCTTACCATCAGGTGTGATAGTGGTCAAACGCGAGCCTATCAATAATAATAATAAAAAAACTCTAAAACTTCTGAACGGGTTTTCGTACGGTTTTCATCAATAGACAGAGTGATTTATGAGGAAGTTTGAGGTAGGAAAACCGAGACTTTTAAAGATTTTTAACTCTTGCAAAAGCTAGGGCAGGTCGCTAGATGAAAATATTATTTTTGTCCATTTAGAAAATTGATTAGAATTAGTCCAAACACGTGCAGTTTTTTCAGACTCTTAGAGTCCTATTTCTCCGTTCTTCATTTTCAGAAATGTTGCGTGACAAATACCTGGAACTGATATTCACTAAGAAAGTGTGGATTTTGTTGTGCTCTACTTTTTTTGAAGGAGAAAATACGAATGTATTCAGTACAAAAACATTTGTTTGCTTTTTTTTCTACCGTGAACCTCTAAATTGATTTTCTTACCTAATATTGATCGAGTCGATCAAAGTCGCTCACGGTTCATTCTATAAATTAAATAGCTAACAGTTGGGAGTCCGATCTTGCAAATTGGCGTAAAGTTTGCACATGTTAAGCGCGGAATTGACCATAAAAGTCAGCTAGAATACATTTTATTTTAATTTTAATCACGTTTCGCTAGAAAATATAGCGAATCTGATTTGGTCTGAAGTTTATAACTTCTTCAAACCGTGTTTGGTATTAATTTCCGTGGTCAAAGTTTACGAATATTTCAGGGTTGTCAGGACGCGAAACTAATGTTGAATCTTGGAATGACATTCGCGAGCCCCAGGCGCGTTGCGGTGCGGCTTTGTTCAAATACTAAATCTAAGTTTGTGCCTTACGGCTCTGCGTAGACCAAGTTTTGGATTAAGGTTGTTACTGTAAATGTAAGCATTATAATTGGATACTTAAATGGATATTTATTTTCAGTATGGCAAACGATATGCTCATTTCCGCCTGGCTCAGCTTTTTGCATACACATACTGGTACGTATTCGAAATGTTACATATCAAGCTACGCATTGGTATTTTTTAAGACGCAAAACTAATACGTAATCAATAATTTCTAAGTTTTTTCTTTCCATTTTTAGCATACGAGTGCTCTAAATCTGTCTATCAACTACATAGTTGTCCATTACATAATACATTTCGAACCAAATGAATCTTTTCGTAGCCTTTAAAAGGACTAATTAAAAAAACACCGTTTGTCGGAAGCTGCACCCCTGCGCGCGAGTTGCGCGTGCGCAGCTAGGCGCGGCGTCACTTCCTCAGTTGATCGGCGGCCGTAGCCGGCGGCGGTCGTGTCTGCGCGTAATGGCCTCACCAGTCCCGTTCCATAGCGCTGTCATTACATCGGGAAATCTAATAAAGCCTATTGAACGGGGCATATATTTTGAATATTTAATATGTTTTCAGGCATCATTGGAAATTTACAGTAGGTTATTGCTAAGAATTTATGTTGATTAGTAATCCCATGGCATCTTTGTTATTTTGGGTTGACAAAAAAATGTAGAGCAGAAAGTATGCTTAAATTTTAACTTTATAGCATAGAACTAGATGTTTTTAGAAACTCAATATACTCGTATCTAGATAAAAACTATTGGCCACCAATAGTTTAAAATTTTTGTTCTGAATCTGGTCACGTAAAAACTGTTCAAAGAAATTCTTAACAATATTGAGTAAAGTGTATTTTCGTGACTCTAATAAACCTGATGCTTTTCATTTTACTAGTTTCGAAATAAAAATACGATGTAAGTTCCACATTTCATAATTGAATAAGCAACACAATGCGACTTGCTTAACCTGCTAACTTTTTATAAAGATTAGGGACAATGGAACGATTATGAAAGATTGCGATCTTTTAATCGATTTTCGATAGAGTCAATGGTTAAGGAGACAAGATCACGACAGGACGCAGCAGGGGACGGTTACCGAATACCGCATACCGATCATTATCTAATATTAATTAATAGATACAGCTGTTCACCACGCCAGCCAGTGAGAATAGTCACACATCATTGTGCAACCTGCAATTAAAAATGTTATATTAAGACATTTGTGTCATTCTATTATGGCATTTTGTTTTATAGGGAACTTTTTATTGCAATCATTTTTCATTTTAGTTTATCAACTCCTACATAATTCTGGGAACATACTTTTACTTTTTCTCGCAATAATTTTCTTGTTCAAAACTGGAGATCTCTCTTTTGCCGTGATTTAAATTTTTTTTGAGTATGAAACGAAAGTGTTATGATTATGGGTAAAAATTGTGGCGTGCGTCACAGCGGTCGAGTTGGCGGCAAGAACTCGATGGCGCGTAACGGGCGTCCAGTGAAAACTTACAAATAACCAGCCATTAGCAGCCTCGAGCGGCGGCGGTGCTCGCACAACCAACAATTTCACCCTGATTTATATCATCTGTACGTCGATGTACACTGAGAAAATGTGGGAAAATTTTCACTATCCGACAAGACCCGTAATTTGATAAGGGGAATCATCGCTCCGGTTCTGCGATTGAAAACGACAGTTTCCTCTAAGTGATGTGACCGGTCCCCGCGAGAAAACTCGATCGAAGGAAAAGTAGTTTGTAGTGCGACTACCCCTTATACTCGTAGATAACGTCTCATAAACAACACCTTCGTGGCGCTGTATAGCCGGGGCGTGCTATAAATATGAAATCAATATTTATAAGTTTACTAAACGATTTAATTTGAGATAATCTCTTTTAAATGCTTTAATTTTCTAGTATTACATTTCATACACATTGACCACTGGGCAAGAGTCTTCATAAATTGGGTGCCGCTGAGGCTGATCTAAGAAGAACTAGCGAGACGACCTGGACTCCTATCACAAGGCCTGGGTTGAGGTGGCTCGTTAAAGAGGCCTAGAAAATTTGGGAAAAATATTGCATTATAATATATAGTAGGTATTATTATACAGTTAATATCTAGTATTATAAAAAAAATACGAAACTAAAATATCAAGTTGTAAACCAGTTGGTTTTTTTTTTTAAATAAACTTGCATTTTTAACGAGCTCAAATAAATTTGTTACATGGATGAGGAACAGCTAACTAACGCTTACAACTTTATACCAACACTCGTTCTAGAGCGGATTAAAGATGAGTCACGGCAATAAACGTGCTCGACATAAAATTATACAGTTTTTAATGGTGTGAATGTTCTATGGTCACATCACAGACGACATCCATTTCCAGGCTGCTTACGATGTACCGAGTTACGTGAATTGTAGCTTTAATTACAACAAGAGTTCAACACATCGAATATTGTGTCAAAGGTGCTCCAAGTAGAGCAACCTTTCTCACGTACCCGACTTTTTGAGACATTACTAAACAGAAGCATAAAAAAAGACATCTTACTCAACCAACTATGAGTCTTACTGCAATTGCAAAACAGCGTTTATTTGCGTGAGCGTTTTTCTACGGTTTGAAAACATCGTGGTAAAATAAAGGCTACACAGAAGCCGTCAGCGTCAATTGGCTGCGCGTTTTCACATAATAAAAACAGTATATTACGCGTGTCTAAAATTTGTCCGTTACATTCTGAAAATGCATTTTTTTAACTCTCTGATGACTTGCAGAGGGTGACCAAGGATGAATGTACAGGTATCGTAAACTGTCGAGAGATCGGTCCGGAGATAACAGGACAAGTTTTTTCATTCACACAGACACATATAGAAAATATTATGATAAAATAATAGTAAGACAACTTTCAAAGACGGTTTTGGACAAAGACCAGTCGGATATAATTGATTTGATCGATTAAAAGACAAGTAGTTTGTATTTGTGGATTCCGATACGGGATGTCAACGAACTGTTTCGGGTATCATCGGAAGCGGTCGGCGGTTCCTTTGAGCCGTGGCTTAATTTCTTAATCCTAATTGAATTTGTTTGTTCCGAATGGCGAGCGAGATAACTCAACGTACTCGCTGATCGATTGTTCGCCGGTTGCGACGCGCGGTGCGGTGACCATTAAATAAGATAATCGAGTACAAGGATGTCAATAAGACAATTTTTTTTGGACTTCACAAAGATAGCGGAAGATTGTTTTCTTGAGAGCCGAATACTCAAAGGCTTTTCCTGTTCAAAGGTTATTTAAACTGGAAATGTAAAAGGAGACTCTAGATATTGGTATCCATTGAGATGAATACAGCAAAAGGCCTGATCGGTAAATGATTTCTGTATCGATTCTCTGTATAATTATCTTATTTTTATACACAAATACACCCAATAACCAAGGAAAATTTAAACGATTGTTGAAGGAAAACACACTCATACAGTCTGCTTTCTAGCCTTCTTTTAAAATAACTTGCATTGTCGCCTCAAAAATGTCTGCACATATCCTGTAAAATCCGGTCGCGTGGTAACTCTAACAGCAACTAATAACATCGAAGGTTAGATAGATGGGTTCTATTATCGATTAAGCTTTTGTGTATTGTCCTTTAAAGGTGAAGTTTAGACGTAATTGAAGTCCGTTGTGTATCTTGACAAATGGACACCGTCGCTGTTACGTCATGGAATGCGGAATACCGAGGTTTAGGATCGATGGCGAATAAATATGTTATGTATTTTGATTTTAATATTAGTAGATCCTGGTTTGGTAACGAAAATAGCTGTTTTTGTGTTGTTATTGTTTCTCTATTTCCATTTAAGTCAATAGTTGAGGCTGCCATGATTCAGGTTGTGGGAATGTTTGCAAGAGGCACGCGCATAGGGCAACTAAAGAAACATAGCTAGGTTTTAATCAGTAAAAGTCTGACCCTCTTGCTTCACTCAGAGCGGGAGAAGTTATTTGATGATTTCTTACCAGATTACGTTGTTTAAAGAATTGCAAAACCCGATCATTAAAATTTGGCGGTAAATCTAGAGCTAATTGAGTTTTTTACGCTTTGGCTTCGTTCGTATTTGGATCGATATGTTATGGGATAACTGTTATAGAGCCTTTTTGATAAGTACTTTTTAAAGGGTCTGGAACTAGCACGTAATAAAAAAAAAACTCTAAATTCGAATTTTTGAAATAGAATATGTTTTGATGAGATTAGAACGCCTGGCTGACTGATTAGATGTGTGCGTGTGTGATAATGATAAATTTACATAAAATTGTAATTTGATAGGAATAAATCCTACAGTTTAACGTAAATAAACCTTTTCTTTATCTCCAGTCCTTACATTATCATTCAAAAAATGCTGCTTACTTTTATACCACGTAAAGGCGCTACCATTATATGAAGAAGACGGTCCTCACGGAGATGCTTTAGGTCCATTTCACACGACGTTAATATATAGCCTCTTTCCTTTTATCGACCTTAATTATTGCCAAAAAGCCGCCATTTAAGAATCTTTGACGTTTCTTAATCACCTCGATAAGGACTAACGACACTATTGACGTATATATCCGACAAATTGCAATACTAAAATTAAAGTTTCATTTTCGAAAATCGAACGTCAATTTGGCAACACTCTTTAATGTTTCCTTTTGATTATGAAATAAAAAAAGGTTTTATTTGAGCCCATTAAAAAACGTCATCATTGTGATTTCAGTTAGATATAATCTTTAGGTGTTTATTTTTTAATAAACTTTCTGTTTTATGTTAAAGTTGGAACTTTGATTACTAAAGAATAAATATACGTTGATAAAAGTGGGTTAGGTCATAACAAGCGAAGTTGATTCCGTCAACAGACTTAATTAATGGCACTCGCTCTAACACAAACTGTTGTATAAAAACACATCAAAATAGCAAAATATGTTTGTCTGGACATGGTATTTCATTGAGATCTGTATTAGATAAGTCCTAGTTAGGACATTAAGATTTACTTGAGAGTTTGTTAGCTAAATTACCAGTCAGTTCCAAAACAAAGAATTAGGCTGATTTCACAGCGTCTGGGTTTACCGCAAGGGCCGTGCATGTCGTCACTGACTGCGACATCGGCAGCGGGAAGCGAAAGCGAATCAATCCGGCTTTTATCAACGCTATGCGTGACCGAGGCCATTGTTAGGAAAGGGAAAATGGGACGGAGGCGCGAAAAATAGAAGAATGAGGCGGCAGCGCGCTTCACTGGACGGTTTGGTAGACGCAAGCACAACGGACCGGCCGTGACGCGGGGCGCGTGCCACTTCACCTCGCCCGCCGTCACGACCGACATCCACACAGTGTACAAGCCACTTATAATTTAGGTATTATCAATATTCCGGTAACTGTCCGGATCGAGCCCAAGACGTCGACGGCGCGCACTGTTCCCGCGCGCCTCAAGGAGTTGTCAGCAGCAGGAGGGGCCCAACTGGGTCAGCCAGGATTATCCGAAAGGAAGCTCGTGCCCCGGTATGAAGAGGCTAGAAGGAACGGGGTGGTTTTTAGTCAGTAAGAGTCTGACACAATCTCCCGCTTCATTCAAGAGTTGTCATTAGATGATTTTTGCCACCGAAAAAAAAAGGTATCATCAGTGTATCCTACCACAATTTCCACAAAACACATCAAAACCAAACTAGATTGCCAGACCTTGTCTAAAGTTCAGAACGGCACGTGCGCGGAGAGCGTATCTGTCAGCTCAACATTAAACTTCTATGTGGAATACATCTGACATAAAGATAAGGAGTTTGAACTCGAGACCTTTTCGATCTAGCATTTTACAATTGCGCCACTGTGAAATTGTGGTTGGTGGCGTGTGCTGGCCAGCTTTTATTTATACTAGTTGTAGTAGCGCTCACGACCTGGTAATTGATGCTCTCGGAGCGCGCGTGCCTGCCCGCACTCCGCGAGCCGTTATAAGTGCTCTAACACACTGAGCGAGCACGCGCTTAACTTATACCGCCTATAAACTGTTGCGTCTTTAAAAATATTGGTCTCTTCTCTTCAAAGCGACCTTTGTGGAGCTTTAGCGCGGGTTGTTAGCGTTTGCTGAGTCAAATACGGCTGTTTGCGAGTTTTTGCAGTTTACGTCTTTTTGTGCGTTGGTAAATGCGTCCGTGGGAATATGTATTGCGGTTGGTTAATTAAAAGCTGCAGTTTTAGTTAAAATTACCAACTCTACTTAATTTACCGTAACTCTGGAACGCAAAGGACAATTGAAGGAATACGTGATAGTTATAGTCAGATATTTCACTCCCCCATTATGACTATACTCGTCAATATCTTAATATCCTAGTATCATAATCTTGATTTACCGTTAGGTACAGGATATTATAATTTTATAAAAAAGTTCAGTTATTTTGATTACTTGTACTCTGCCTGTAAAGGGTATAAACAATATGAAGACATCATTAAAATTATTAAATATAGGAATTAACCAAAAAAAGGAAGACTTCTTATCCAAACTTAAAGCATTAATTTTAAAACAGGCTATTTTGTATTTCCAAAATGTCGGTCAGTCCGGAAGATTTTACGAATAAATCGCATATATCAAAGCGTAAATGTCTATGGAGAAGAACAGGTAAGGAATTTCACACAGTATGAATAATGTACTTTCCCATAAAAGATGAATGAAATCCTGAAGTATTTCATCATATCCTACAATAACTAATTGGACTAGATGGACACCAGTTACTTTAATTTTATCGTCAGCTCGTTTCCTTTTCGTGATTGAGTTTTAAGTAGACACCTTAGATGTTACATGACTGAATTATGTCTATACTAATCGAAAGGAAATAAAATCTTGGGTAACGTTAGGTTTTTTAAAGATGGTCCAGTAGAGTTACTTAAAAATATTAAACATTTTTGTATTATTTATTTTATCAACAATTTTCACGTTGTATCGAAATCTTAAACGGAACAACAAAACAAAGATAATAATTAGAATTAAAATGTATGAATGCGAACCTATCAAAGAATCATAACTTTTCTTGCAATCGGGTAGTAAAAATTAAAAAAAAAACAACAGAATAAAACCACTCAACAAAAACTGTGCAGTATATTTTTTTCAAATAACTATGTTCTGCAATCCCCTTTTTAATATTAAATAATATTAAAAACAAATTAGATGCCAATAAATTAATCAGATAAAAAACATGTAACCTTTTTTATGTCATTGATAAAAAAGCTCCAACTGAACGATATAACACGTTCAACTATAGTTTTTGCACGCACCATCACAGTAACCCATTACAACCAGTTAAGTGAAAATTCTCGCGGATAATAAGCACTTAATAAACTTTATGATCTCTCCTCGCACCACAGTAAAAAACCTTAAAACACATAAAACTTAAAAGCCCTTAATTACCTAATTGTTTTACGAAAATAGTTGAAAATTAACGAACACGGAGCGTAAGCGCCGCCAATCATTTTAAAAGGCCCCGCAAACTGTCGTATCTGAAAACGATCAACGTTTATTTCGGCTTTCGCGCAAATGGAGGTAAAAGTCCCTGTGATTTCGGTAAGTTGTATTAAAGCAAATCGATAATAACGAAAATTGATAAAGTTTTTTTTCCACTCACTTTACGCGTGAGTGGTTCGTGATTTAAGGCATCGGTGTCGTTGTCTGTCGCTCGTGCTTCGTGAGTGGTCCGATTCATACCCGAATAGTTACGATCACGTAATGATCATTTTCGATTGTTTGCTTCAAAAAGTGAAACTGGATTTTTCTAATGTCGCATTCGAATTATAGTTTCCATTAGAATGTCTGCCCTAAAAGGTATAGGCGTTATTGCCGTTAAATTGTGTAAAAGGTTTTTTTTTACGACACCGTAAGTTGGTTGTGTTCAATAACCAATTATGCAAGTGGTTCCACGAGAGGCTGTTACGAGCTGTTTCAAGTAAATTGGCATCACATATTTGTTGGAAAACTGTTCGACTTCCTCTCAGTAATTGTGGGCGCATCCGTTCTTAATAATTTTTCTCAAGAAAACTGTGATGAACACATTCGACGGAGATTGGTATTTATTGTAAGGGCCACATAATAAAACTTCCGCCTTATTTAAAGTGTGATCTATCAAATTAAAGTAATGTGGAAGCAAAGTTGTTTTAATAATTGGTATGCGTGTGTTTTTCTATTTGTTTTTCTTAAGTATTGATATTTGATACTAATTAAGTTACTATGTATAGAAGAGTAATTATGTCATTGACTTTATTACCTTGCATAAAATAAATCTACCTACTTATTTTATGTAGATTATGTGAACTGCATTCCAGAATAAGTAGCTACAAAAGTGTCTTAAATTAACTACGACTATCAGCTGATATAACTTCTGAATCAAAACACCGAAGTCATAATCAACATATCTACTACCCAGCAGATTTAATTCTACATCGTCGCATAAAAACATGAAGTGCGAACGACTATAAACTAAAGTGAAACCACGCAACACTAAAAGTCGACAACCATCTCTATAGAGTTGTTAAAACCACTTCATATAATCGAGCCACTATCTAGAATATCGATTTTTACTGATGCGATAGCATAATTGGAGCGGCGTAAGTGTACTCATTGGAAACGAGATATCTCTACTAATCCGAGCCAGCTAATAAAATCTATTATGTATGCATCTTGTCGTATCCATTCGCGGTTTTGCGATTTCAAAACGCAATTTTCTTGCGCTCTGTTTTAGTAATGTTCCTGATTTAATCGATGATAATTTAATTTTAGAATAAAAATCAATTTTTTTTTCTAAAATATAAACTTTTTCAAAAACTAGGTAACAAATAGGGTCGCCATTATAAGTTATTTTGGCGATAAAGTAAATGAAACGTTAATAACAAACATTAATAAACATTTATTGCAGTTTAGACCTAATTAAATTATTTACAAATGATTTGGATAAAGATTGACTTTTATAGTATACAGATAACTTTATAAATTACAAAAAGCGACACTAAATAAAAACAAGTACAATGTATTAAAATTTATAAAAAAAAACACCTGTATCACAAGATATTTCTATTAGAAGTAGTGTTATCTCATAATAAATCAAGCATAAACACGTCTGTAAGGATAGTAAAATACATATTGATAAAATTATATCAAATTGAATTTCCTATAATATTTATTTATATTATTACGTGACACATTACCCAATTAGACTAATTGTAAAAAGGAGAGTGGTTTGCGAAGATGCAAATTACCATCTCCAATTTGTATAGAACTTTCACTGTCTACAACCTACTATGTAGAAGGATATAAATAACGAAGAAAGAGTTACTTCTTAGGGCTGTAAAATGGCCTCAAAAAATATATTAGCATGACGATTGATACAACCCTGAAACTCAAATTGCAGGTAAAAAAACATGAGTAGGTTTTAATCAATAAAATTTGGGTACTCTCTCTTGGACCTCCAAAAAGGGGAGCGCTGCGAGGGATTGATTTGATGATTTCCCGCCCTCAAAAAAAATGGCCTGCCCGCTCTTGTCCCGTTTTATTTGGGGTCGGTGCAACACTTTTTTCTTTTCCATTCTTTTCTGATACTGGTCACGCTATCAGTAACTTCCTTTTCTTTCATATAACTTCTCACATAATTCATCCATCTTTTTTGATCTCCTCTCCCTCTCCATTCATCCGCAGCATACTCAATAACTCTTATTGTAAAATGCGTAACATTCTGATCTAAACAGTATGACAAGACTTAATGTAAGCTAATATTGTATATTGATAAAATTGTTTATGTGTGTAAAATGTATGCAAACCTACCCAACCTATGCATAATATTACGCTAATATTTCGTTAAAAACAGTGAATTAAATAATATTCAATGATAATAATCATAGATATTATTGAATATTTTTTAATGTACCGTTTCTTATATTTTTTTTCGGATAAAAATTACGATTATATGAAATAGGTCACAAGAGCAAAACAACCTAATAAAGTTAGTATTATGAATAAAGGAAATCGAAATCGGATAACTATTATTTCCTAACAAGATAATCCAATTTCTATACAGGTGTACAAATAAATCATGTTGATTCGTTAACTGTGGTACAATTAGATGAGATTATATTAAAGGACATTAGCAATTATTGGTAGTGAAACGGATGACTGTGGCTACTGGGCTGTTATAACTAGTTCTATAATAGAGGAGAGTTGGCTAAATTGGACCTACTGGGCTTGACTTGATATAGGTACATAGTAAAATATTATGTTATGATCGGCTCAAAAAGAAGACTATAATTATAGTGTTTGAACGAAACAATCTCTAGATTTCTGCAATTTTTTTTTACCTTTGCAGCATTTAAAATATTCTGTAGTGATATTCTTTGCTTCTTGTGGGTAAACAATAGCTTCATGCAGAATTTACTGTAACTTCAAAGCGTTTTGTGCCTATGGGTGTTATGTATATTTTAATTCTAGTATTTTACTAGCTTTGTCTTGAAGCTCTGCCTCCATGGCCCATTCAGCAGAAATCATTAATTATTATGGGATAAAAAGTAGCAAAACTCAGTAAAAGTGCAACTTACTTATAAGCAATTTTTTTCGGTGGGAAAATCATCCAATGCAATCCCTCGCTCTTAGGCGGAGCGGGAGATAGTGTTAAAAATTTACTGATTAAAAACCCAGTCCTGTTCATTATTATTTTTTGCTCTATATTATTTTAAGTTAAGACTCCAAGTGTGACTAAAAAACTGGTACATTATAACCGCCTCTCCTCTCAACGATGCGTGTGCGCACAGATACCGTGGTCGTTAACTTATCTATGTTATAACGTTCTTCTACGTATCAACATTTGCATATTAACATACTTTAATGTTACGAGTCTCAGTTGACGCTCTTGATCGCTTTATCAAGAATCTAAATTGTTCTATTATAATATTAAATGTTAAGGAATTGGTAGCAACACTGGCGCGGGCGCCGTTTCGTTGACGTTTACGATTTGGTTTAAGTTAATTTGTTTTTGGTTGTATTTTTTGTTTGTATGTGATTGTGTTAAATGGTAATAGGCACATGTGTGTGGTTGTGTTATTGTTAAATAATTAGTAGGTATGGGTTGAATAATAATGTAGGAGTTTAATGATACAGTATTGTTACAGTATTTTGTATCTCTGTGTTACGTTGGGTCTTCCAACGGTATGTACTTACCGGGCAGTAGGTATTGTTTTAAAAGAAGAGTCGATTTTAAAGAAAAAGTATGTTAAAGTATGTTAAATTCTCAATTTTTTTTTTGTAGTTTAGATAAAATTTGACGGCACAATTGGCGTAGTGGTTGAGCAATTAGTGGATTCATTCACGAAAAAAAATGTATGGCATAAAAATAAATAATTATTTAGCTTTATCATTTTTTTTTAAATCTTTTATCTTCATAATTATTGTTATGAGCACTTGCACCCAAGAAAATGTCTTAGTTTAGTATTGTTTTATCATAAAAACACTGTTAATTTAAACAAGATCATTTCAAATGAAAATGTAACAGCTATTATGAATATAACATGAACAAAAGAAAGCCTGTAGGAGCCTTTTAAAGCAAAAACGGGTATCCAGCGGCTGTGCGCAAATTATGCGTTTTGATGTGATCTTAATTCGCGGTCTGCCTCAGATCAAGGGTAATAGATACGGTACTATAAAAACTCGAATGAATTTGACACATGAAAAGTCACTAAGTTTTTTTTTTAATTTGATATAAACTATATACTGCGATCCCACCTGATGGTCAGCAGTGATGCAAACGTTGATGGTAAGGCGCACTAGTTTATTACGAGCCTATTCACTCTAGCCTTTAAGACACTCCAATTATAATACAAAAGGAAAGACTGCAGCAGACAAATTGTTCCAGTCCGTATTCAGTATAACGACGAGACAGAACGCTTAGTCCGGACCGTAAAGTTTTTAACAACGTAAACAATATTTATAAAAGCTTTTTTTTTCAGATTAAATGCAAAGTATTATTGCGTAATTTACAATTAAACCTACAAAATTAAACCTGCAAACGGACTCCATCATCGTTTACCATCAGGTGGGGCCGGTGGTCAAGAGCGAGACCATCAACAAAAAAAAAAAACACTTTCCTATAATTGCATCTACCAAAATCACTAGTCCTACTTCTGATTTAATGCGCCCAGATGTTATTTCCCTCCAATTACCGCATAACTATACGAACTACATATCGATACAAATTACGATGTATCGATATAGAAGCAATCGAGTTGAAATCGAGCTGGTTACCAAGTAGTGGCGCAAACCCGCGTAATATCAATTGTAGGCGACCGCAAATGCTTGGGTTTGTTGCTTTCGCGATGCGATGTATCGGAGGAAAGTGGGGCTCTGATTCACTGTGTTGCCTGATAAGAAAATTGTAAGTACTTTTGTAGATATATATTAGAAAGAGATTTTGTTGGCAAAACGAACTCAACTTCTAAGCTGTGCTGCTGCGGTCTTCCCTTCCGATTATAATTTAGGTGGCAAGAGTGAATAGGCTCTAAATAAAACTAGTGCGCCTCATCATCAACGATTGCATCACTGCTTACCATCAGGTGGGGTCGCAGTCAAGCACTAGTTTATAATAATAAAAAAAAAAGAAATACACCCAGAAACACTATGGACAATCTCCTTCATAATTATTTAGATCGAATTGCACTATATCTAAATAAATAATGATAAAAAACATTTATGTAAAATCAAATTGAAATATGTTAGTAAAATAAATAAAGTACTTAATGTAGTGTAACGTTTATTTTAAAATGCTTTCAAAACTTAATACTGTAGATAGTATTCTGTGATTAAATTTTTATACTAAGTTTGTTTAAGGAAAAGTTTATTTTTCTGTTTTAAAACAATCCTTCATACAAAAAAACAACTGCATCTCTGCAGCAAGCAAACATTAGTTAGCTATTGCGACACAGTAAAAAGTGAAAACCGTATCAACAATATTATTTTAAGCCAATTTGTTAATAAATTCAACGGCTTATTGTCAATAGCACCTTCTGTAGGCTCATAAACAAATTATAAAACCGGAATTCTAATACGAAATCCTATTCACAATATCGACTTATCCATTACTTTATATCTTGCCAATTTAGGATCTGATTCAAAAGCTTAATAGACGTTAAATATATTTAAATCTAAATCTATTTCAAAATATTGTATTTCTATTAAATAAAGCGTCTATTGATGCTTTATTTTGTAAAGAAAATAATAATTTTCGTATCGTTTGCATTGAACCGGGAAATGAAAACTTAGAGGCTTAGTTGCACAAGACGTTGACAGCGCGTCTCAAGGAATTGTTAGCAAACTGTAGCAGGGTCGAAGCCTACTGGAGCTAATAATAATAATAATAATCTTTATTTTCAGACAAGTGTCCATATAGTGTTAGTGAAAATACATAAAAAAGTAAACTTAATATAAATGTTAGTACGAACTTACTCTAATGACAAGTTGGAAATATTATTTTTTAACATGATTATAATATGATATATGATAGCTAAGGATTCGTTTCTGAAAGGAAGATTCAGGCCCGGTACGAAATTCAACAAAGTAGGAGTGAGTTTTTAGTCAGTAAAAGTCTTAAACTAGCTCCGCCCAAGAACGAGTGATGTCATCGGATGATTTTCCCACTACAAAAAAGATACTTAGTTGAAACTTAGTGGTGTAGCTGAATCGCAGTGGTTTTCTTGAACCTGTGGTTATGATAGAGCCTTCTAATAAAATACTTCGTAGAGAGCTCAGTATAATCTATTTTCTATTAACGCTTCATCTCTTCAAGTACATACTGATATTGGAAGCTATTTATTGAGTGAACTAGCTTCTGCTGGTGGCTACGAATGCGAGAAAGTATGATTTTCCATTCTGGCTTCCGTTTCATCTCCTTAAGATGTGAATGTTAGAAAATTATCTTTTAGTGCTCGCCTACGTTATAAAAAAAACCTTGTGTAAAATTTCACACTCCTAGTCCCAGTAGTTTCGGCTGTGCGTTGATATGTCAGTCAGTCAGTTTCACCTTTTATATTATGTACTATATGTATTTACTAGCTTCTGCCAGCAGCTTCACCTGCGTGAGAGTGAATATCAATAAAAGGACTCGCATACAAACTTGGGACTTCCTTTTCATCCCCTTTGGGAGTAAATTTTGTGAAATCCTCTCATAGTGCTCACTTACGTCATAAGGTCGCCTTGTGCAAAATTTCACGTTCCTAGTCCCAGTAGTTTCGGCTGTGCGTTGATATGTCAGTCAGTCAGTTTATTCTTTTTTAAACGTAGATTAGGTTGCACCTCAAAAATAATCTATTGTAGTAAACATTTTTGATGTAACTTTTGTTTCAGTAAAGCAAATATAGTAAATTAGGTAAAGGTCATAGCTTGCGTTACCGTTTCGTAAGTAGAATCTACATTTTTTTTCTTTTGGTTTTACGCGGTTGGTGCATTCAGCCAGTGTCAAGTTTAGAAAGTATTCAGTTTTTGATACAAAATTCATTCACTTTGTTTTTCATTGTAATTTGTTTTTGCAGTTTTTGACAACAAATATATCGGAGTCAGACTTCTTGGCAGGCAATGCTTTGGTAGTCCATGCTACCATAAAAGTCTTAGTTCTATTTTATTAAGTTGTCACTTTTTTTATTCCATATTTGGATCAGTTATGTATGTACACTTCAGATAACTATACCAATTATACATCATAATATACCATTTGCAAAAATTTAAAATAGTTACTGAACTTCACTTGAAAAAATTCCTACACGGGGTCGGAGACGGGGTCAAAAGGTTCTGAAGTGGCGACCACGTACTGGAAGACGTAGCGTTGAAAGGCTTCCCATAAGGTGGAACAATGACCTGTTGAGGGTTGCGGCAACGTGATGGATGCGAGGCGCGTAAGACCAGTCGTTATGGCGTCACTTAGGGTAGGCCTATGTTCAAAAGTGGACGACTATCAGCTGAAATGATTAATGTCATGCTACTGACGTTTTATATGTCATGGTGGCCATATTGTGTCAATGTGAAGGATAACCTCACTTCAATCTACTTAAAACGTAGTTAGTAAATATTTCTTAAGTACTTTTCAATAAAGTCCTTTATATCCCTGTCCCGTTATTCAAATGTAAGGCAGACATCTAGCTAGACCGCACAATCACGTTGCTGATTCGCCGCCAGCAACTCAGGATAATCCGACATGACCACGGTGAGTTACGGTCCGTCGAATCAGCTTCACAATCAACTCGCATAGTATGTCATCTGCCTAATGTAACCAGCTGTATGCAACTAGGCTTGTAACAGCTGATATATTTTCCTGATAGTACACCTTGCCTACTTATAATAACGCGGGCTCAGTGCGGATTGGTGGATGTCACATGTCTTGTTTGGTTCTAAGACATGTCGGTTTCCTCACGATGTTTTCCTTCAACCTTTTGAGAGCAGTGGTATGAAGTCAGGGCTGTTTTCACGAGGCAATCACTGCTTTTTTAAGTAAACTTGTTAGCTTTGGAGAACCAGTGATGGCCCAGACGAAACAGCCCCGAATTACGAGTAAGTGCAGGTGCATTACTTAGTGTAATTTACTTCATCACCACTGCTCTCAAAACGGTGAGAGAAAACATCGTGAAGAAATTGGCATGTCTTACAACATGAAGCATGTGTTTGAAGAAATTTGACATCCACCAACCCGCACTGCGTCCGCATGGTGAATTATGACTCATTTCTTCTCCTAGAGAGGAGGCTTGACTCCTAGCAAGTTAAAGTTACTAATTCTTATCCAGATCATCTTTTTAAGTAAACTTATATAGACTAATCTAACATTTATCATCATGCATATAAATCTCAGCAAAATATCTGAGTAAAGTTACTAAACAGCGTTAATTCATATCTGTTGGCAGCTAATTTATAAATGACAAAACTAAATTCCTGTTAAAATATACATTTGAGTACAAAATTGCAGGCAATAGTTTTCGTTCGCCTTGAAGTGCCAATTTTCAATGACAGCATATTATTTTAAACCGAGTTTTATGAAAATTTTATGATCGATTATGATTGGTTATTTAAATAGACAATTACGAAGCGTTTAATGGAAATTACTTTTCAATTAGCTAGCATCCTGTTTGGTAGGTGGTTTATATTAATGTATCAATGCTGATATTGGCTTGTCATGTCACGAGCGGTAACGTTAAGTCAAATAAACTGTTGGTTAAATTTATTTTGAGAATCAATCAATAGTTATTAGTGTTGTTTGTAGGCTTCCGTACCCAAAGGCTAAAAATGGGAGCCTATTGCTATCTGTCTATCTGTCAACAGGCTCTATCTAATGAACCATGCTAACTAGACAGTTGATTTTTTTTATAGATGTGGTTTTACCGCTATAACAACAAATCCATCATCATCATCATTTCAGCTGACAGACGTCCACTATTGGACATAGGCCTCCCCCAAGTGTCGCCACAATGATCGGTCCTGTAAGTCTCGCATCCATCGGATTCCCGGATTCATCGGATAACAACAAATACTAAAAAAAAGCTATTACGTTCTTCTCCATAGAGATCTACGCTTTGGAACGTGCATTTAGCTTCAACTTTCTTGGATTGACCGACATTTGACTATTCAAAAGTGCCTGCAAACGGTCTATTTGAAATAAATGATTTGATTTTAAAACAGTATAAAATAAATATTTAAGAGGGGCTCTCATAAAACTTTTTGCTATTTTTTTACGGACAGTACGGAACCCTTCGTAGGTGAGTACGACTCACACTTGGCCAGTTTTTAATAGTTATGCAGTGCTTAATCTATAGTAATAGTAGTGCTATTATGTAAATGGCTAAATGCTATGATATTCGAGACCAATGTCCGTTTGAAGTATATTGTTATTTTAGTTCGATCGTTTATTGCCGTGTTGTCGCTGGTCAAGAGGTTAGGTGAGGTGGTACTGTGGGTGGTAGAAGAGGCAATTATGTGGAGAGTGGGAAGTACCATTTACTGGGACACTGATAATGTAATATCATACTTCAAAATGATGTTGTATGTAACGATAAGGAAGGACATGTACATTAGAATCGTTTTTAAATATGTAAAATCATAAAGATATTTAGTTTAAAGTACGAGTAATTTTTCATAAATAAAAATTTTTGGCTTAAAAAAATAATTTTGGATTTTAACGAATTATCAGATTGTTCGAAACTGTTAACAGTGCACTGCAAGCCGGCCACGCCTCTGATTCCTTTATTATGACGTTATCTCAACGATCAATCACGTGGTCAGAACAAAGGAAACGGAGGCGTGGACGAATCAAGACAATCGACTCAAGGAAATTGAAATAAAAAGGTCGTAACTTGGCAAGGGGGGCCGGAATGCTAAAAACAACTGTTGGAACAGAGGTGGGTTGTAGCCAGTAAAAGTCTGACACTCGCTCCACCCAGCCATTAATGAAGACTGAAAGAAACATTGACATCACTATTGTCAGGTGATCAATCTTACTTCAATCTGTATAGGTAAGTATCAGAAAAGGTATTTTCCATACACTCAATTAATTTTATGCTGACAATATTAATACATAAGCTGCCACAGAAGTCAATGTAGACCACATATCTAAAAGATAATGATTATAATATCCTTGCATTGAAGACTGTTGTAGTAAATTGAATGGCATTATTTATAGGTACGTTATCTACATCTACATAATTACTATAAAAATTGAAACTGAGTGACATAACAACGCACAGCCGAAACTACTAGGACTCGGAATGTGAAATTTTTCACAAGGTTTTCTTTTATGACGTTTACCACTAAGAAGGGTATTTGGAAATTTAACTTTTAAGGGAGTGAAAAGAGAGAAATTTGTTTGTATGCAATAGAATATTTCTTGGAACAGTATATACATAAAACTTAGCATGAATAGTACGTAATAAATAAATACTAAAGGTTATAAAAATGATTATACCCAATAGAACCATTTAAGAGCTTTTAAAGATTGGATGAAGGATTCATTTTTCTTGAGATAATAAAGAAAGTTAGAAATATTTTTTATTAAAATAAATGATAAAGTCTATCAATTATTAATTTTTCAAAACTACCTTCAACATAACAGTTTAAGAGTTGTCAAAAACATGTATAAAAACTTGTGCGAACGGAATTGCTGGCAAAATGCGAGTCTACGTATATATATATAAAATATGTTTGTAATGTATAAACACCAGAAGTAGTCCATTAATTGATGTAAACACATTATCCTACTGACAGCCGTTTAACCATCAAACTTAACATGTAATTACAACTCACGCACCTGACTTCGCTTACATTAAATGGTAATTAAAATAGAATAAGATCAGAAGCTACACGAAGTAATTACTTCTGCGTTTGCGCATAATTTTAAACGATTTTGTTTTAACTGTTTCATTCGTCTGCGTAATGGTGGCGGCTTCCTGTGTTCGATTTCCTGTGTTGCCACGCGTCAATAAGTTGAAAATGTTAGGTGCTGAGTAATTATTTTTTTTATGGTCATAATTGTTTCTAAATACCTATCGGTTTCTGATATTCGCGTCGTGTCCTTCAAAATGTAATGACTGAGTAAAGTAACCAACCACCACTGGACCCGCGTGGTCGATTACGGCCCATTCCCTCTCCTACAGAGGAGGCCTGAGTCCCAACAGTGGGAATTAAAAGGCCGACTATGCTATGCTATGAGCAAAGTAAATGTATATGTATCACTCACAACCAGGGATGGATAGTGTCGGTGGTACCTATCCAACTTGTAAAGTTTTTTAAATGTTTTTGAGAATAAAATATAACATGTTCTAAAAATCATTAGAATCGATTCAGTTACTGATTCTGAACAAACTATATTCAGGTTTCACATATTATATTAAAAATAAAGTTGTATAAATAACTTTATACCGATTTCTGATACGATTATAGATATGAAATTATTTCGGATTATCCGCTAATTTCAGATAGTTCCGGTTACGGATATAAGAACCTTAAAATTGTGCAATTAGCTTCATTTTTGTGACTGACCGACATTTTGATATATATACTTGACAATCTGAAAATAACAGTATGTATAAAAGCGTGTAAAAAGAATTCAATGGGAACATTGTCCAGAACTATAGCAGCATTGCCACGTTGAATGGCAAGGCAATCAGCTTTGCCATTCAACGTGGCAATGCGGCCAAAAATGGCATGGCAGCGTTTACCAAAAAAAGCTCAAATGTTTTGAATCGATTTATTTTATTGATACAGGTTCAAATGTTGCTATTTCACACTGAGATTATTGAGTGCAATAGTAAAGAGTATAATAAGTGTCTATGTCTGATATGCCAGCACCAGGTGGCTCGTGAAGCAACTCAGAATTGGGATCAAAGGCTACGATGGTGTATAAGTGTTACATTGTTAGACGATCCAGCCGTGTGCTGAATAGTTCCGCTTCTCTTATGATGTTGTATGGTTGAGATATGGATGAATCATTGAAGTTGTTTTTGGACCTACAACTTTGACCCTGTTTTATGAATGTTAATGCAGTAAGGGATAGATAAGTTTGAGGTTAGTCAGAACCAGATGATATCGGCTGCAAGATTGTGACCCAGGAATGCAAAGGAAAACTGAAGAACACACTGGGTGTGTTTTAGTCAGTCTATCAGCTTCTTCTTGTTTTCGTGTCGGTGCTCTCAAAATATTTTTTTTCTGACCAATATTTGGCAACCTGTACAGCCCTATTGTTGGCCTTGTATAGATACGGAAAACTGCAGGTGGTTATGCCGGATGGGCAGCATAGCATGTTCTGTGGAGAGGCTCCACATTGGTACTGTGTTAGAGAAAACTTTTCTGTGGTCAGCTGTTATTATAGAATAGAATGAATTGGTTTGTCAGAATATTATACAAAGTTGTTATTCCAGGGTATAAATATAATTTGTAAAATCATGGGTCGTAATTAAATTATTAATCATTAGAATTAAAAATAATATAAATTAAGTTTGCAATAGTTTTAGTTTTAATTAGTAGTTGTTAATGGTGTTACAGGTATCGATGTACGACCTACGTACTATCGTACTATGACGGTAAGTCAGGTAGCATTCTCTATAATATTCTATCTCATTGTTTTTTTGTTGAGGATATAATAGCATGGCTCTGGAATGCAAAGAGCAACTGAAAGAAAACAGGTGGTTTTTAGTCAGTAAAAGTTTGATGTTCCGTCTAAATCCACCCAGAGCTGGAGTTAGTTTTTTTTTATTGATTATTTCCACTACAAAAAAAAGCTGTGATACCAATATTTCTTGACCGTTAATGTGACTAATTTTTAGCGGATTTAGTCTTTTGTTATTAGGCGATCTACTTTCGCTATTATTTTTTACCATACTTTTTGTAGACTTTTCTAACTTATTTATAAACACTGTGTCTACATTTCTCATCCAGCTCTTCTGTCGCAGGTCTGCTGGAAGAGATTTCATTTAAAATAAGCAGTGTAGGTATTTTTGTTCTTCTAGCTGTATTTGTTCTTTTGATTTTTAAGTGTTTGTGTGTACATTATTTTTTAATTCTAACTCTAAAAATACAATAAAATTTAGTTATAAACCGATTGCGTTACAAATAGCACAAAATTTAAAATCCGTCTACTCTAAAACAGCCTCGAAGCTCAATAAAAATAAAACGGCCGTATAATGCAAATTACTCTAATTTATACAGGTTTAAGATGGAAAACGGCGCTCCTAGGAAAATTTCTCCGTGGCGGTCGTTTTGCGCGATTATATCGGAGCATGTAATGCGTGTGTAGTGCTGCAGTCCCCGACGATGTATCGTCACACTGTTTAGTTGTACTGGATGTGATATGTAGATGGAGGAGGCAATATTTGCTAGGAGGGTTTTTTTTGCCCAGTTGACTCACATTTGAACGAGGAAGAAGATTTGTGAAAAATAACTTAAGTGTGCCAAGATGCGTCAATTTTTGTTCTTGTTACAATTACATGTCTAAATTAATTATCATGGATAGTTTATTTCTTAGAGAATAACTTTAAAGCAATTTAATTCATTAAACCCCATGCAAACGCTGGCGTTCGCGCACCCATTATCTTTCTAGTGTGTCTCTAATTATCTTAGAAAGATGAAAGGTTAATGCTGATCAAGACCATGAGAAAGCAAAAAAAAATAACTTAAAATGGTTCTCCTCTCCCCTCGCACTCTTGTTTTTCCGAAGGTGTTATATGCATTCGAAAAGAATTATTTATTACACTAATATTATAAAGGCGAATGTTTGTACGTATGTGTGTAAGTTTGTTACTCTTTCACATTCAAACGGGTAAACAGATTTGGATGAAATTTGGCATTCGAGTAGAGCAAGTTCTTGACTTCGACATAGGATACCTTTTAACCTAGGATTATGTTCCCTTGCGATAACTTTTCTACTTTAACCGGGTCAAGCCACCGGCTGAAACTACTCTCAAAATAATATGGATATACGTCTCCTATCTTTATAATAATTAGACTATGATCACCATTTCTTCTTTACTCGACTACAGTAATTCTAGAAATTGCAGCATCATTGTAGCGATCATTGATGCATGTGCAGTCTTTACTTTTACTCTGGGATACATTTCAACCACTTATCTTGTTAAACTCTTTACTGATTTCGATCATGTCTTTTTTATGTTTAGGCTCGCATTATGGATAAGCTCGCACTTGACCAATATCTCGATGGTAAGTGATGATGTGGTCGATGCTGGAGTCCGCTTATCCAGAAGTAACCTATTCACTCTTGACTTAAAATCCTCTAGCTTGTAGCTATCAGGAAACAAAGACTCCGACAGGGAATTCCACTCTTTAGCTGTTTTTACTAAAGAAGTAGAAAAAGTCATCTGAAGGAAGGTTTTAGTCAGTAAACATCTGATATGCTCTGATATGATCAGATGTTATGATACTACAATTTAGAGTGACCGATTGTTTTGTACAAAAAAATCTTTTTCCTTATTGTTTTTAGAAATTGCTCAATAAATTGCGTTAGCCGACTTTATCGTAGTTGCTCTAAATTGTATAGAAAGTTTACGTAACTCCACTATTCGTGATTAACCTTAAAAGTTTGGCAATAATGTCGGGCAGTACGGTATTTGTCCACTTTAGTCAGTAGTTACGATGTTAGGCTTAGATTTTGTAGAGAAAGTACAACGAATACAACGGTTTTAAATATTCAAGAAGGTACAATAATAAAATATCTAATAACATTCCACAAATTTCACACAACGCCATCTAGTGGCAAATTTAACTGAACTTGTGCTGTGGATGCTAGATATCTTATTAACATGTCACGATATCGACTGCTGGGACTCCTTTCTTCGAGTGGGGCTGGGTAGAAATCTACCACGCGAGCCCAGTACTAGTTGGTGGATGTCATATGTCTTAGTATTTTTGATTTCAGGACATGCAGGTTTCCTCAAGATATTTTCCTTTACCGTTTTGAGAGCAGTGGTAATGAAACACAAAGTGATTTGCCTGCCTGCGTTTGACCCACGCCCTACAACTCGTAAATCGTGGATATTATTATCCTTTATCTATTTATGTACAAGTATAAGTGTATAATGTTTATTGTAATAATAATTCTGTATGTGAAATATTTATTGGGTTTCGATGGCCTGAAAAAAAAATTAACATAAATTATATTTTTAAATTTTAAACATTTCAACAATTATACTTTTTATCGACATTAAAAAAATATATTATTGAAACCACATAAAACTTGAAACATTCATGGTATATTCAGTAAATTCTGTACACCCAGCTCAAGCCTGGCATGTTACGAGGTATTACTAGGAGGTGCTCCACTAGTAGCCGACTAATCGCAGGCCCGAGGTCAAACCGTGTAGGAGCCCCGAGGCCCGCCACGTTTATTATAATAAGCTGTGCTGGTCTTGCTACCATTATAAAGTCTCCCCATCGCCCTTTATGTTAGGTTACGGTCTTGTGTTCAGGAAATTATTTTCACATTAGTTTAGTTTATCTTTGTTTAGATGACAAGATGTCGGATTTAGATTTGTTCTCATTGTTTGTAATTGGATTTGTTTTGACAGAGTATTTTAGTAAGGTTTGTTACTAACCCTTTATTTATTTATTAGTTATTTATATATTCTCCCTCTTCTTCTTTTTTTTTCTCTTTTTCTTTTTTTTCTTCTTTTCCTTTATGTATTGGAGTTTCATTTAAGTTAAAAGTAAGGGGCTGGTAAGTTAGGGCTGTAGGATTATTGGGCAGATTTGAAGAGTCACACGACGGCACTAAAGGAACACGGGTGGGCTCATCCCATCCTATAGCGAAATAAGTCAAATGATACTTTCAGGCTTGATTACGTAGGTATAATTTTTTTTAGGTTGCTATGTGATAAGAATTCGCATTGACATTTTTATTTGTCTGTGTTTTTGGGCATTTCTTCAAAAATTCTTCGAGTGATCCATATTTAAAAAATTAATTGGATTTGTATCATCATTATTCTTAAATCATGTTTTTATTTAAATTAAATTATGTATGTATATTATTATTATGTCTTTGTATATGTAGGTATTGGTAAATTTTGGTACCTGTTTTCTTACGAACATTTGTAACATGCGCACTTGGGGGAGGCCTATGTCCAGCAGTCGACGTCTGTCGACTGAAATGATGATGTGTATAACAAAGCTGAAAGTAAAATTAAAATTTTGGCCGTATGGATCAGTCGAAGAATTTTCAAGAAATACCCTTAAATATAAGATGGACTTACCTATTAGCGCTTCGACGTGGTAACTGGATATAATCTCATTTGCGGTAGTCAGCTTGGCGGCGGTAATGGTACACTGAAACAAAACACAATAAACATTACACATCGTACACATCAATCAAACAATATTACTCGACCATCGAACGTTCCAAGAAACAATTTAATAAGCAAACATACACAAATAACATGTTACGTTACCAATAAAGAAGACGCCAAAGAAATCAGGCTAATAATTGCCAATAAAAAATGTATAGGTTTTGATGACAAATAAAACTGCTAGTCGAAGAATAATGACAGTGATTGACTCAATAAATAATAACGGTTGTTAGCAAATAATAAGGCTTAGTCGCAATAAGTAAATTTCATCGACATCTGCTCGGTTGCGCAAGATTCGGTCCCCAAATAAAGTTGCGGCAAAAAGACGCAATTATTGCATTGTATTACAAACTCGATATCGAATTAGTACTATCGTGACAACCCTACCGGTCGATATTGAAGTCTATTGAGTTTTAATCGCATGATCTCTGAACCGTTGCCAAATGTTGGCGAGCCCTGCATCGTCGCTACATTACCGAATGATTCACGATCCCTGACTTTATGGCTGGAATAAAGTGTTGTTCCTCAGTTTTACACAAATAATATTAAATTATCGATGCTGGAACAAGATTACGTGATATTATACTTTTAAACTGGAGCGTCGTAATTTTTAAGTTAACGATCTTGTTTATGTGGTCGTAAATTAAGTATATTGTGATATTTGTTACGATGCTTTGTTGTAACTTGTAAGTTTCACTCATCCAGCTTGTAAGTATGACTAGTAATTCTGACTTGACCATGATCATTTTTTGAGTAGTAGTAGGGAGGGCGTTTCAGACTTTAACTGACTAAAACTCACTCCTATGTTCCTTTTTGGCCCTGTTTTCCAGGGGTTTCTTTTCAGAACCGAACCCATGGCCGAACCTCGGCCCTGCTGGGCATCTACGTTTTCCCTAACATCTCCTTGAGGCAATTTTTCCATTTCTGTCTTTATTTTCTGGATAAAACACACAGCAATCCACCTGCTGATTAAAGAGATGCTTTCAACTTTATGATTTCCTCCAACATCCACAATCTCCCATATCAGACGAATACATACATAATAAACATCAAACATTGGCTACTACGAGACGCTATCAAGATCTTCTAAAAGGGAACTTCCACCGTCTAGACATCGTCGCTCATACCCAAATGAGTGGCAAACCCAAGAAATAACTAAATATTCATAAAACTACTTTACACAGATGAAATTATATAGTACAGAGACGTATTTTATTCGCATAAGCGGAATATAATTTCTTTATAGGCATAGAATCGATTAGCAACAGGCTTTACGATGCGCTCGCGCAGGTCCGGGTGCTGGCTTTACTGCCGCCGCGATATACATAAAGACTAGGTACACATAGTTGTACTCAACTAGTTAATAATGATTTAAACCTTCCTTTAATGAAAAATTAGACTTGTAACGCAGGAGCTAGTACATGGTTAATGGACGCTAAAATTTTATGTAAATTTTAGGTTTGAGTCTTAAGTGTGGTTAGGGCAACTGGAGGGTAATTATAGGGTACGTGCAGTAGGAGGCAACATTTGAAGTCGGACATTACTATAAGTTTATGGAGCAGTTAACCGTAGAACCTTTAACAAGAATCTATGTTAAGTAAAACGTTAATGTATCATATGAAAGTCTAATTTTTTTAAAGCTCTTTTGTAAGTTCAAGCTTAAAATTTGCTAGCGCGCTATGGAGCGCAGTATCATCATCTTCCTGCCCTTATCCCGTTTATTTGGGGTCGGCGCAACACGTTTTTTTCTTCCATTTTGTCCTGTCAGCCGTTACCCTATCACTAACTCCCTTTTCTTTCATATCACTTCTCACACAATCCATCCATCTTTTCTTTGGCCTCCCTCTCCCTCTCCATCTTATGGAGCGCAGTATACTCGGTAAAAAAAAAGAGCGATTGCGTTTGAAACATTGTATTGCGCTCCAAAACACAGAATGTTGATGCGGCTCAGAAGGTTACCCTATAGGGTTTGACATATCTGCTACATGTCAAAAGAGTGGTGGGCCGGTAAAACACAATGATGACGAGATGACTGATGCGGGGACGAGCCTTTACAGTTTGCTGACATCTCTTTGAGGAACGCGTGGAACACTATACGCTGTTGACGACTTTGGCTCGGTGCAGACGATTACAGGACGGCCTGATGGCGAGTAGCCCATTGCTCGTCGTCCGTAAGCCTGTGTCTACCGTGGCTGATAGTCACGTGTTGAATAGTTGTCTCCTTCGCTAGCATTAGTGCTTCTAAGATAGTAAAGCCAAGGCTAAACAGATTTGTACTATTTTTAGCCAACAAGCAAAACCTATTGTATCTTCAAAATTAATTGCCTCAAGTCAAAACACTACGATCAAACCGTATACAAAGACCGCTATTTCTCAACAAATGATGATACGGTTGCCTAACTAGATATTTTCATAGCAGCTGGTTGGATCATCAATGAGTTTATGTATCATACCGAAACAAAGGTACCTACAATTTGAGTGTATCATTACGTGGTTAGCTATTGAAAAAATGGCTGCCTCGCCTTAATCTGACATAGTGGTGTTACGTTTGGCGGACTTGGCACGTGCCTATACTTATAACGTTTATATTGAAAACTGGCTTCTGCCAGCAGCTTCACTCTCGTGAAAGTAGAGAACTCTATACAACCCAGTATCTTAATATGATACTTTTTAGCATGACCAGTGTCAAATTTTCCAGCTTCTGAGTAAAACGGAGAATATTATGTTGAAATGTCATTCTAAAATTGGCTAACAAATAAAATAATTCCACTCTTTTTTCGTAAAATTAGATACGGGTTTAAGTTTTATCACTTGCAATTACTTAAGTTTTAAGCTAAAATAACATCCACAGATTTGTAATGATTATTACAAGTAGAAAATTACCACAGAAAGATATAAACCAAGTTTGATGCTCTTACACAGAGAACACATAGAATTAGCCCATAATGAAGCAGAAGTAATTATCATAAGATCATTAAAATGTTTAATTAAGAGGACATCCTTAATATAACTGTGGAGTACCAGTTTGGTAGAAAAGCATCATCCCTAACCTTTTCTCAACCAGTTTTTTTTTAGGTGGAAAATCAGCGTGTCTGACTTTTACTGACTAAAACCCACTCCTATTCTTTATTTGCTTTCGCACAACCCAGAGTTTCCAATTAGCTTGGGTTCGGGTTCCCGTCTTTTCGGATGCGACTGAATAAGCGATAGAGCGACTGCTCTATAAGACCTCTACAATCCAGTTACTGGGTAACACGGTACTCCTTGGATAGACTGATGGTCAGACTTTCTGGCATCTGACTAACTGTAACTGCCAAAGAGGGCTTTGAACCTGCTGGGAGCTTCGACCCTGCTGGGGGCTTTGACTCTGCTGGGAGCTTTGACTCTGCTAGGGGCTTCGACCCTGCTGGGAGCTACAACCGTGCTGAAGGCTTAGACCCTGCTGGTGGCTTCGACCCTGCTGGGGGCTGCAACCCTGCTGGGGGCTTCTACTCTGCTGGGAGCTTTGAACCTGCTGGGGCCTGCGACTCTGTTGGGAGCTTCAGCCCTGCTGGTGTCATAATAAGGTCCCTGACGATAATACTCGTCAATCTTTACAACCGTGTGTCCCATCAAAACAACGTATCAGATACAAAAGCCGATGATACTGATACACAAAGCATTGAAGCCTCCGTTATTAATCCCCACACAAGATTGATGTGACAGTGCACTACCTATCTCACGAGTACATCGTATGTAGGCTAAGGTCCAAATGAAGCAACTCACTCACTCAACATGACAATAGAAACTAATGCTCGCGTTAATTACGCATTTAGGCAATAAACTTGGACTACGAGAACGTTTGAAAAAAACTGGCCAAGTGCGAGCGGGACCCGCGTACGAAGGGTTCAGTACCATCCGAAGGAAAAAGCAAGCAAAAAATTCATGTTTCTTGTAAAGTAGCCCCTTTTAAATATGTTTTTTTAGTATTTAATATTAAAGAGGCAACAAAAATATATCATCTGTGATAATTTCAACTCTCTAACTATCACGTTTTGTGAAGTCGTGAGATATTTGCCTTGTGATGGACGGATAGATTTTTTAGACATTTCAGTAATATGGTTCCGTTTTATCATTTGGATACGGAACTTTAAAAATGCTATAGTACAAGTATACTGTCTTGTAATACCAATTACTATTTGGACGTAGTAATTTTGATAAAACGATCTCCACTACCTGTTTTTTTGGGTGGAAAATCATCAAAAAATTTCTCCCGCTCTGAGTGTAGCGAGAGAGTGTAACAGGTGATACTACATCCGATCAATTAGTTGAGTTGAAACAGAACAAAGTTTAACTGAACATAACATCACAAAAAAAAACATATTGCCGATTGTCTTTATTCCTAGAAATCAATCACCAATACACTATAAAGTTTCTATAACAATTTAAAACATGTTTACACTGCCAATTCATGCACAGCAGCCATTACTCCAATTTCTACAAACATACAAACTTACGCAATTTCCCTTGATGATGTTGATAAATAATATTACGTAACAAAAATGGTAGTAAGGCCGGTGAAAAATATACCTACTGCTCGTTTAAACAAAATATTGCTTCGGATTGATGATACCAGTGGCCATTACGGGTTACGAACAGTGGTTAAGATGTAATAATAATAATTAAGACGTTGGATCCATTCCGAGTTGATCTGAATCGCTATCATGCGCGTACGACATTACACGTGAATTGTGTGTGTAATTTCGACTTGATCATGGACTGTATAAAATTGACGACTGACCTATTGGTCTAGTGGTTAATGGTCTACTGCTATGCCGGAGATCGTGGGTTCGATTCCCACCCAGGACGAATGTTTATGTGATGAGCATGCACATCATTTATTATCTGTGTCTGAGTGTAATTTATCTATAATATGGATGTGTTTAGTAAGTTTATCAGTTGTCTAGTACCCATAACAAAAGCTCTGCTTAGCTTGGGACAAGACGGCGTTGTGTGATAGTTGTGGAATATTATTATCTCTTTATTATTATTATTATTATTATATAGCTTTATTGCACACCTTAACTTAAAAAAGGACAAACATTTACAAATATAAGTGTACAATAGGCGGTCTTATTGCACAGGGCAATTTCTACCAGACAACCTTTGGATGGACTTAGACAGAAAGAAAAGATTTCGGACTGTCAGTGTACAACAACTTACAAGAACAATGTAAAAATAAAATAAAAATACAATACATAAATAAAAAACTAAATAATAAACTAATAAATATAAAATATAATTTCAATTAGAAAGGAGAAGAAAAACTAAAGTGATAGATAATGCTCCTTCACCATTTTTTTGAACGTTTGTAGTGTTTGGGCTCGCCTCACTTCTATGGGTAATGCATTCCACAAACGAGCTGCTTGTATCGTAAAGGATTTATCAAAGAACGAAGTGGAATGCATGCGAATACTAAGTTTTAGATTTTCCGATGACCTCAAGGACCTAGAATGTGTGTCACAGAGGAACTGAAAGCGTTCTTTAAGCGTGTTTTAATTATTATTCAAATTGTGTGTAGTCGTAAGTAAGTGATGTAGGAGGTCGTTTATTTTTTATTGTTGATAGGCTCGCCTTTGACCACGACCTCACCTGATGGTAAGCGATGATGTGGGCTACGTAGAAGCACGCTTGCCTAGAAGTAACCTATTTACTCTTGGCTTAAAGACTTGTAGTTTGTAGTTTTCTGGAAACACAGAAAAATATGGAATACCACTCTTTAAGTCTCCCCGCACACGGGTCTCAACGCCGCTTCAAGCTTCTTTTATAGGCGGCCTTTTTTGTGGCTCGTGTGGGCAGTGCCGCCACAAAAAACGCTTGAAGCCGCTTCAAGCTTCTCCGGCCGCAAGCTGTTGCGCGCTTCAGCTGTTTTTTGCGGTGGCTTCTAGCTCTTTTTTGTGGCCTCTTCTAGCGTTTTTTTGAGGCCCCTGTGCGGGGACAGTAACTGAACGACTGAACGTATAAAATTGTGTTCTCAAAATAGTGTCTTTGCTAGGATCTGACAATTATTGATTAATAATAATTCCTCGCGATCCAGCCAGAGGTGGATCGAGAGTAAATTAAGACATTTCCTGACTAAAACTCCACCAGCCACTCTTATTAAGACTTGTGTCATCATCTTCTATAGAACTAGTTAAGTGCTACACAATAATACATAGCTATGCCATAATTAGCTTTAATCAAAATATATAGATCACAGATCATCATGGCAGATAATAACATAGTTGGGTAGCAGAGGTCAGATGACAGTCATCTATGTAATTCTATGAACCTAATTATTTATTAATGTCAAGCACATCTCGTCTACTGAAGAAACTAGCAAACTGTGTCGTAGACTAAGTTATTGGAATGAAAATTACCGCAAAATTGATGAGTCAAGCGGTCAAGCACGTGTGAGTGGCTGCGATTGGTTGAATGGATTGATGTCAATGATGAATGTCATATGAATGGTTTTTTTTCGCGATGGAAAATCATTCAATGAATTTTCCTGATCTAGGGTAGGAGACGCTACGCGCTGTCGACAACTCGGGCTTGGTCTTTTCCAGAAGACCGGACGGTGAGTTGCCTATTGCTCGTCGTCTACAAGCACAAGCCTACGTTGGTCAGGATTGCCTTGTACCTCCCGATACCCGGGCGTTGGGTTAGGGTTAGCTTCGGAAAAAACGGACGTTTCATATTCTGGTTGTGAAATTATCCGAAGGAGTTACCGTGACCCTGGAACGCAAAGGGTTATTGAAGGAAAACAGATGGATTTTAGTAAGTAAAAGTGACACTTTCTTGCTCTACCCAGAACAGAAGTTATTTCACAAGATCCATCCAAAAAACTAAGTGGTAACTTTAAAAACAATTAAGATTACAAGGAAAGAAAAATCCTAAGATGTAGTCATGAATTTCGCAAAGTTTTGAATTCACTTTTACTGACCATAAGAATGATATAAAGGGTTGTAAAACTGAACATAATAAAAGGTGATTCATTCACGTATATGTAGGGCACAGAGATGTTGGCAAGGATCACAATTTTGGGTTTATATCTTTAGTAACATTTACGATGTTATTTTTATTGATGTTGCGAAGACAATGAGAAAGAATAGGTATGTCATCATCGTTTCAGCCAAAAGACAAGTGGACATAGGTCTTTCTAAGTCAACATGTCGATTGGTCCTGTGAAGGACAGGTAACATCCAGCGTTTGTGACCTGTCCTTGGCTTGCGGACGGTGAGCAATGGGTAGCTCGCCGTCCGACCTTTCAGTAACCACCCGGACCAAGCTCGAGTCGTGGATTTCGCGTAGTGTTCCACGCGCGCCTCAAAGAGATGTCAGCAAACCGTACTGAACTGTATTGTACTGGGGTCATGAGTCGTACGAAAATGTACCCCAGGGTCCTGGAACGAAAGCGAAGAAGGAACAGGAGTGGGTTTTAGTCAGTAAAAGTCTGACACGTCCTCCCGCTCTGTCCAGGATCGAGAGAATTCAAGTGGGAGAAGTCACTGAATGATTCCCACCTTAAAAAAAAAACTTTCTGGATTTGCGTTCATTTAGTTATCTACACTAATATTATATAGAGGTCAAGTTTGTGTTTTTGTTCATAGGAGATAATCTCTGAAGGTACTGGTCCGATTGCTAAATTTTTTTGCTGCTTTATTCCTGAGTGACATAGCCTATATTTTATGTACGTGGATGAAACCGTGAGCTAAAGCTAGTATATTGTATATTGTTGTCAGATCAACTTTATTTAGTTCGCTATTTCATCATCTGTCAAGTTGCTTGCTATAAAGAGAAGGGTCCTTAACTGTCATCAGTTTCGGTATTTTTTTATTACTTTTGAAAGTGATTGCAGTTCACATTGCGTAATGGATCGCTTTTATAAGGAAGATGTTAATGACGATATTTAAGGATGGTTGAGTAATTCTTTGATGTGAAGAGATTTCTTTTAATCGTATACGAGATAAAATTGTTTGTTGTATCGAGAGCGGCTAAGTGGACAAAATGATTACTATGCTCTGATCTTTTTTTTTAAGGCGAGATGTCATTCAATGACTTCACCCGCTCTAGGGTAGACCGAAAGATCGTAACCAATTTTTACTTAATCCACCTGTGTACTTAAGATTTCAGGACCACAAAAAATTCTCTACAACTTTATTTTTTTTTACACTCATGAATTCAAAACCCTTGCTATTCATCATTTCAGCTGAAAGAAGTCCACTTCTGGACATAGGCCTCCCCCAAGCATCGCCACTACGACCGATCCTGCGTCCTTCCTATCAGTAATTAGTTAAGTCAAATAATAGGAAGACAATATACCGTAACACAAAATCCGCCATACTTATTTATTAAATAACGCAATGAAATGTTTATGAGTTGTGTCAGTAATAACGGACATGTCATAAACATTTCAGAATGCGTTTGTGGCGTATTTTCATGGAAACCTTATTAGTCATTGTAGTATGTTTTTTTCTCTTATTCCGTGTTATAAGGAAGTGGAGTCGAGGCGTAGATCACGGCTGCACTGCTCCGAGAATCATCAGAATTTTATAGCTAGCGTTAACCTACCTAAAGTAAGGTTGGCAAAAAAGTAACCTTGCGTATGATATTTTAGTGTCGGCTAAATTGTGTATTATGCACGATTTATGCATACTTTATTATATGTATGTTTATTGTCTGATTATTTCAGAAGTGGTGTAAAAACTATTTCAATGAAATATTGTGTTTAAATAGACAGATATATTCTTTACTGTTAATTAATTAATTTATTTATTTAAACTTCATGTACAGTAGTAGTGGTACATAGGCGGACTTAATGCAACAAGGCATTCTCTCCCAGTCAACCTTTGTGTTAAAAAGACAACACTGTGGTAGGTTTGCACAATAAACAAATAACTAATACTTTAAATGGAAAAAAAAAATTATTGTTCACTACAAAAACACACAATTGGTCCTTTAAATTAATAGAATATAATAAAAGGCAGTTTCATGCCTATGGGTGTAACTTCGCATATATATAAATGAAAGTTTGTGAGTGTGTCTTTGTAACCGCTTCACGTTTGAACGGCTGAACGGATTTCAATGAAACTTAGTGCACAGGTAGAACATGTCCTAGAGTAGTACATAGGATACTTTTTATACCAAGAGTATCTTCCAGTCACTGGCAGCAACTAGTAAAATACTTTATCAAGCCTAACCAGCAAGGGTTAAGGTTTAATTTCAAAAGAAAATATTTTTTATCCGATTTAACATATTTAATTTTTAACTTGCTATTTGAAAATTACACAGTCTTATTTACAGTTTTATTTAACAGTTTCATGTAATCTCTTACTATATTTTTTTCAAAACCAAAAATTTAATTTGGTTAAACTTAAACTAAGTAGTTGATTTTCTGTCGGTACTTCGTCAACATTTTGAAGTGTAGCACCATATTATAGCCATAAGACATGTGGCACGAATGGTCTCAGTTATTGCACGGTAGCATTGCTCGGCAAGACAGGTGTCGTCCAATGTACGAGTTTTCCTTTAAAAGTGACGGAGTCAGAATCTGACAAGATATTCGTACAAATGGAAAATATCGTATTAAAAAATAGGGAATTATTGAACTTTGAGCTGAACTTGCAGGTCTTAACTATCAACATTTTGGCATATAGGCTTCCCCCAAATGTTGCCACAACGAACGGTCCTGAGCGTCTCGCATCCATCGGATTCCCGCAACCCTCACTAGGTCATCGGTCCATTTTGTGGACTATATTATCCCTTTGTATTATAATTTGTTTTAGAAGCCAGTCGCTCTTTGCGTTCTAGGACTACGGGTAAGTGTAGGTTACCTGACTACCTGAATGGAAATTAGGGTCACGGGAAAAAGTGTAAACGGGATACCCGTGGTCCTAGAACGCAAAGGGCAACTGAAGAACATAGGTGCCGTTTTAGTCAGTAAAAGTCTGACACGCCCTTTCTATCCGCTCTAGAGCGGGTTATACTTAAGATGATAAATTAGTTTTTTTTTCGGTGGGCAAAAATCATCTTATGACTACCCCCGCTCTTGGGTGGAGCGGGAGATAGTGTCAGACTCTTACTGACTAAACACCCCACCCCGTTCCTTCTAGGCTTTATACCGGGGCTCGAGTTCCTTTCGGATAACCCTGGCCTCAGTAGGCTTTGACCCAGCTGGGCTCCTCCTGTTGCTGACAACTCCTTGAGGCGCGCGGGAACAGTGCGCGCCGTCGACGTCTGGGGTCGGTCCGGACAGTTACCGGACATGATAAATTAGTTTAAGTAAGGGTAATTACTTTTTTTTAAGTTAAAGATTTAACATAAAGTCGTAACATTTTCACTTCTCAACGCGGAACACTAAAAAATCACAGTCATCGCGTAACAGCAGTAAAAAAGTAAAAAAAAAAACACTCCGTTGTTAGTTATGTTCATAGTTATTATTTCCGTAAATAGTGCAGGAACAAAATAAATATGCGAATATATACTTACTAAGTACTAACACCTCGACAATAACAGTTTATATTTTATTCTACTTGCTTTAGGAATTTAGCTCAGAATGTGATATTTTAATGGCGAATTAGTGTTTTTAGACTTTAAATTATGCTGAATAAAGTAAATTTTAGGATTAATGGAATTGTTGAAGTTGATTAGTTGAAGTAAATCAAGTAAGAAAAACAAAACGAGAATTATTATTTCCCACTGTTATATATTGGTCCTGGATGTCATATTTACGTGTCAAAGTCAAAGTCAAAAGTCAAAGTCATAGACGTTTATTTCAAATAGACCAATTACAGGCACTTTTGAATTGTCAAAATGTCGGTCAGTCAAAGAAACAAGTGAAGCTAAAATGTTAGTTCACCGTCTTGAGAACAGTGGTGATTAAATAAATTACACAAAGTAATACGCCTCGATTTGACCCGCAATCTTCGTAAGTTGGTGCCGTTACCACTGGGCCAGCACACATTAGTAATACAAGCATTTAATTTAAATTAAACTAAACTAGATCATAACATATCTTGAATTAAACCCTACTGGTTCTATGATAATATATAACAAAATCGCCGCAAAGTAACGATATGACGTATATAAAATCAGATAGCCGAAGTAAGGTCCCTGCACGACCCCCGTTTATTATGCGCATGAATAATTTGTTCTTATTACTGATTTATATATGATAAAGCACCCAACGGAATCCACGATATCGAACATGTATGATTTAATGTTTGTATGATTCTTCTTGCTCTGTGCTTTAAATTTTCTAAGCATGTTATTGATTTAAGGTGTTTGGATAACTCGAGCGAAACATTCGCATTCTTGAATAAAATTTTCAATGTTCATAATTTAGAAACGTAACTGAATTATCAATTTTATGAATTTTAGTATTGAATGATTCTATCTCAATAATTTAGAAAGACATTTAGATAAAAAAATCATGTTAACATATTATAAAAATTATTGATAGAATGAATAAAAAAATAGAGCAGCTTATAAATACCGGAATTATAAAAAAAAAAAAACTGTTTATACCAAAGGAAATATCGATGATATCTTAACGGAAGAAGACCACTTTATCTCCGTAGAGATTAAAAATAAAAAGAATCTTCAATAAATACCTCGTACAAAGCTTCACGTAGGTAAAACTTAATGAAACGACTTTCACTTAATTTAATATTACTTCGGCAAGCTAAAATAAAGGCTTGGCGAAATTGTAATCATTTCAGTATTCATTTGATTTTCATATAAACGAGCTCGGTAAGTGAAATGCGGTACAATAGACATCAACGAGCGCATACCTTTAGTGCGATCTAAGTTTAAAATTCATATTTTAATTTCTTAATATTCATATTATTTTCATATTTTAATTTCATATTATTGTATTTCTTATTTAATTTGGTCTTATTTTATTATTTTTTCTCCAGTTTTTTTTTCACGAAGCAAACTTGGCCAGAGAGTGTCCTAGATTGAGAGATTTGGAAGGAGAAAGGGGAGGCCTTTGCCCAGCAGTGGGATACACAAAAGGCTATTAAAAAAAAGTTTTTGAGTAGGTAACTATATACCTACTTTAAATCGAATAGAAAATTGATTTCATAACAAAAATAAATTAAATAAGTATGCCAATTTTCTAATCCCATTACGACAGAGCATTCAAAACATGATCACATAAAATACCATCGTTCGACCTTACCTTAAGTGCGGGCCACACTACAATCATTCCATCGAATTCGGACCATCGTTTCGTACATTTTAATATGGCCACATTAAGTCTCATCTCCGTTATTAGTCAGAAACTGGTCTGACTTCCTACGTCTACAGGATGTTGCTCCATATACGCCATTCATTAACTTAATGGCTTTGGGCCGCGATGATTTTTATTGCGAAAGATCGATCTGAATGTGCAGACGCATCGGTTCATGTGAATGGGTTTTTAATGAAACTGTGGCTTTTGTCATTTTTTATGTTTTTTTTTGTGATTGCTTACGGAAATAGTTATGTTGTCAGTAATTACGGTAAAGTTAAGAAATGGCAGTTCGTTTTATTCCATCATCATTGGCACTCATATCGATTACCTGTATTCTTGTGGGTTTCATCAAGCAAAACGATGATATTTTCAACGAAAATGATAATATTTTTCTAACATATAATAAACTAGTTAATTAGCCTTTGCTAGTGGTTTGCTCACGTAAAAGATAAAAAACATCATAAGGAAACCGAAAAAAAATATTTTTTTTTGATTCCGGGATAAAAGTTATTATGTATCCAGTGTTTTAATATAAGTTATGGTCTAGCCGTGAGCCAAGTTTTATCTAAATCTGTTCAGCTGTTAAGACATAAAAAGTCACGGACAGACAGAGTCACTTGCCTTGTCATTTAAGTTTATTAGTATGGATCATTAATATGGCCATATTTGATATTTTGACTGTACCAACTTATGGGACTACTCTGTGTCTTTTAGCCGGTTATAACGATGAAACAGTACCTAATAAGTCCAGATAAATCACACTCATTACATTGAATAAAAGAACATACAACACATACATTTTACGCTTTATCACGCTCTCACGAATAACAATAAACGAACCCTGAAACATTCAAGCCGATCTCCTCAATCAACAATAAGAACATTATTTATTCAGTTTTTTCTTATTCAATACTAAAATGCCAAGACTTTAAACTATTTAACATACTAATCTATGATTGTTAACATGAGATGGTTCAAACGACCCGCTAAGTCAACTACCATTTATCCAAAATCGACTTTATCGTCACAATCTTTAAGTATATATTTAAATGAGTAGGTTGAGAAAAAATCGTGCTTACGGTAGCCGAAATCAAGGGTCAAGAAGATCAAACGTGATCTAAAACTGATATTAAAGATTGTAAAGAGAGTGACGCATGCGTGAATGAGATATTAGTGAGGCAAGCAGTGATGAAACCGCTGTGCACTGGAGGACACGATAAACTGACCAGTGAATTTTAAGTGTGCAATATTGTTTAAAGTTTCAGGTAGGTAATGAAAAACTTAAACGTATAATTTTTGTATTATTTACTTTAAAATCTCTAAAATTATTTCAACAATTTGAAGAGACCAAGATGAAAAACACACCCTTACGTTGATGACATCTCTATGGTTCGGACTAAGCGTTTCACCTCGTAGCTTCTTTTATATCGCGTAAGTACATCGAAAAATTTGATTTTTTCATCTGATTGGAGCAGTCTTCCTGTCCACTTATAATTTAGGTGTCTTCAAGGCTAGAGTAATAGACTCTTAATAAACTAGTATGGTTCACGATCATCGATTGCATCACTGCTTAATATCAGTTGGGATCGCAGTTAAGCACTAGTTAAAAAAAGTAGCGTGTTAAAACTTTTTTTTGTGGATCCAATCATCAAAGAACGCTTGGTTTTAGTTGCTCTTTTACTTTAGGATCGTCTTATAAAAAAGGAATAAGTTTTTCGATATATTATTTAATATTTATTGACTGTATACATATTCTTATCCTCAAGTGTAAAGTTCTTTTAACAAAACCCACAACGTGCAACAAATACTACTATAATAGATCGGTGATGGACACCGGCCCCCGCGCATTCTCCGTATCTTTTTATACTCGCAATATTTCTTTTATTATTATGTTACTTCTTATTAATGTTAGCAGCCTTTTATCTTTTTCTTGTTTCAATGTCAGTGTTTCAAGAAAGAGAGGAGGAAAATTATTATTTAAATCAACAATAATTGTTTGTTTTGATCCGTTTTATTTGCATTTTAATTTGCTACTGTGGCTGTAGTACACCAAGTTCTTATTAGCCGAAGAAAAAACTGGATTTTTAAGTCCGTAATTAGCTTAATTTTTTACGTGAAATCAATAATTTAATGTCAATTTTATTCAGTTCATTACTTAAATATGACCTTTAAGAAAAAATCGACAAAAATGTTTACCGAATAAAGGTGAAAGCTTGTTAAGATGCCGACGTACAACTGAGTCTTACACTTCACGTGACGTCAAACGCACCATTAAAATTATCTGCGAAGCCACGTCAACTCTAATCTTGTTTGCTGGCACAATAAATAAAGTTGCTTTTGATGTAGCCGCTTCTCTTAAATTCGCTTAAATTAAGGCACTCCGCTCATTTGGGCGGCCAATTAAGCGCGAAAAGTATCGCGTCCGCCAAAAACTGCGCCCGCGCACAAGTCATCAAAATTGTTCACTTTCATTGTTTCGTCTTTTTACGAGCACCATGATAGGGGTTATTTTTTAATTTTAATTACGATCAACTTTTAGTGTTAATAATTGTGTAAAAATTGTCTTTTGCGGTGATCAAGCGGCAGTGGTGTCATATTATGTGCATTATTTACGAGAGTATGACAGTCTTTTGACGTTTCACGCCTTCAATGTACTAATAACTTAAATAAATAAATGCCAACTTTATGTGGGGTAGTCAACTTTAAATAAATAAATTCTCAACAAGGCTTGCCTCCCGCTAGTGAAGTAACTACTATGTCTCGCTTTGTATTGAATTCTGAAAGTTACGGGCACTTCTACGACTCTCAATCCTGCATCACGATGCCCCAACTACAATAATTACCCATCAACTCCTTTAGCAAGTAAAATATTGATTGTTAAGCTCCGTTCGTAGGCTGCCAACGTACCTACACACAATTAGCATAATACTATATACACCCACATGAAAAAACTCATCTGCATCTTGCAAATTTCATTAATTTGACTATAACATGTCTTAAATAAGGTACAAAATTACTGTTTCGATGTTGCGCTGTAATCTTGAAGGCATTAAAACCTTCGTGGGTGGGTAGAGAACTGAGTTTTACGTCCATATAAGTAAATTATTATTGGCACAGCCTTGACAGCTTGCAACTGAAATGTGAAGCGCTTTGATGTTATATTTTTGTTGATCCGGATCTACATGGGTTTACAAAGGTTTATTGTTCAGCTGATATTTCCATAAAACACTTTATTTACGGTATATAAAAGATAACAAAGTCAGTAAGCGACGTAATGCATGTAAATATTTTTGTTTATCTGGAGAGATATCACAAAAACGCTTTTGAGTTTCAAGTCAAAGTTTTTCCCACATCCTAGAGACCCGCTTCAGCTTTGCAGAAGTGCAAATTATAATCATAAAACTTATTCGTTTACTTTAATAATAAAACCCTTTGCATGGTTTAGGAGGGATAAAAAGACAGAAGTAGAAACCGAGTTTTGTTAAAAAAACTGTATGCAGAAAATATAACCAATCACTAAAATAAAAATAAAAAACATATTCGTAGCAAAAAAACTAAATTATCTTCTTCTTCGTTGGGGTCTCGGTCGCAAGCGCGACTGTTGAAAGTGAGGTTCTGAGTTCGATTCTGTCGTATAAAAAGTAGTAATGGGTTTTTCTGCTAAGAATTACTTTAGGTCAACCTGGAGTTTGAAACTTGGTGGTGTGATACCCCATGCTTCGGTAAACACATACCGCTGTTGGTCCTGAGTCTGATCTCTTTAATCGTGTCAGATTGCTGTCCCATTGGACTATGAGATGAGAGTATAAGAACAGAGGATGACCCTGCGTTTGCGCACATACTTGTGCACTTTAATATTTTTGACGTAAGTACTTGGATAATGTCTGTTCAGAGTGACAACCGTGATCACAATTCAGTCGGGACGATTATTACTATGTTTTTTGAAAAATATTTCAGCACTCGAGCACTTTGAAAGACAAGATCATTCTTACGTCTCTTCTCCCAAAACAGGTAGTAACATTGTTTCTTTATAGGTATTACATCTCTGTAGATCTCGAGATAATAAGACGACTCGGTGACATTCATTCGGACATCCAAAGCCGCGTGTGAAATGACAGCTGATTTCTTGAAGATATCTGACTGTACAAGTTTATATGGTATTGCAGATTTTCGATTTTGAGCTTTGACGTGTTGTGTTAGGGTTGGTATTTGAGTTGAGCGTCGGTAAAGATATAATGGTTAACAATATGTCTCATCTCAAACGGATCAACGCTTAATGTCTCGCCGTGAGAATTAATTTCGTGGTGTAATGACCTTCGAAAAGCACTCATTCTGTGACGTCTTGTGGGAAAAGCTTCTGAACATATGTTAATCTATGTCATAGGCATGTTAATAGTAATGAATTATTTATTAATTATTGAATAATAATCCGTTTTATGTAGATTCGATATTTGATAAAATTCATGAATTTTTATAAATAAATTTAAAAATACAAATGAAAATATTTTGATAATTTGACAACAAAATGTGCATCTTTATTGGATAAAACGGAGAATATTATGAATATTAACTAGGATAATCTTCTGGGAAATTTTACAGTTAGCGTGTTTCGTACACAAATTCCGAAGATAATGAGTATTTTGATAGAACCTCGAAAGTTTAACGAGGATGTAAACGTACAAATTATTGTTACCTTCAAATTTGTCTACAAAGTATTAAACATAAATTATTAATTAATTACGCGTCTAGTTAACATGTTACTAAGTAATTAACACAAGAATTATAAATCAAATAATTATTAGTTTCATACGATATTATTATGACAGAACACGTCCGCTTTGTCCCTTAATAAATATAAAACAGTGCAGTAAAAAAGTAATTTATCAAACAGTAGGCGGTCACTACCGAATGAGGGCCTTCTTTATAGATTGCGAGAGCGAACGATTTGGGCCTAAATTGCCAAAGTTCTAATCACCATTAATTTAAAAGAAAACTACATCTTAAATTAACTTAGATCAATATCATCGGATATGAAATATCTATGCCTACAGTCTATATTTAAAAATTAAAAATAACCAGCCAGTGTTTCCCACACTAACAAGTTGTTGCCATAAAAAAATAACAAGAAATAAAAAAAAAAACTCAAAAAGATGTATACGTCGTTGTTACTAGGAAGTGCAACTCGATACACTAGAGGCCGAGAGAAACTGGTCGCGGGTGGTCCTCTCTTTATTTTTTGACTGGTTCCTGTAATTAATGAGCTCAATGGTAAAGTACGTAACACGTAATATGAATAGACATTATAAAAATTATGGTTCATATGAATATTAAATACATATTCATTATTCAATAGTTATGAATTTGGAGGAAATTTTGGAAAAAGTATTCATATGACTTTTTCCAAAATAACTGGTGTCTTGCACAAATAACGTCAATTTTATAGTATGGTTCACAAGCAATAAATATAGTTATTTACCAATATGAAGCAGTAATTTGGTGTTCATATTTCATTATTTTATGTACAAAACTTAATTGCAAGTTTTTGCCGTCGAATACGCATGACGAAACCGTAGAAGATCAAGATAGCCAAAGATAATTTACAGTTACGTTCAGTTAAAAAATATTTTAATTAAACCTCTATTTACTTTGCCATATCTCTCATATCGGTTCGATGTGGAACAGTCAAAAGTCGAGCGTCGAGATACCAATCTAGATGAATATTAATTGAGAATTTGTTGGTTACAAATGATGTGGCCGCCACTGTATGAAAGAAGTAGTTACGTAATGAGTATTTTGTGTAGAACTAAGTATGATTCTTTATTCACTTAGAACTTTGATCATAATCATGAATCATCATCTCCTCCTCTCTCTGTCTCCCTAGCTTTTCTCAACTAGTCGCTTGGGGTTGGTTTCCAGTTTTACCGGATGAGTCTGTGTTTCACATGGAGCAACTCCCTATCAGACCTCCACAGCCCAGTTACTGGGCAACACGATATTCTTTGGATAGACTGATAATCAGACTTTCTGGCGTTTGACTACCTGTAACGACAGTCGAAGAACTATGAATTATAACTGGAACCAACGGTTTTACGTGTTTTTTGAGGCACGAGTATCAGTAATGTAAAATACATAAATTCAGAAAAGTACTTACAAAAAAATCACCTGATTATGAACCTCATGCCTGACAGGCCAACCAATGGGCCATCACGACTCAAATCATAATCTACATTAATCTGACAAAGAGGTTTAGTTTGTATTTTTATGGTAGGAAGTAATTTCTGGAACTACTGAACTGATTTAAAAAAAATATTCTTGAGTGGCATAGGCTTATACTTGGTTGAAATTAATAAAACTTAATTAATAAAAAAAGTCCCAAAAATATTTCACGTAAAGGGACCACGGGCCAGCTAGTCATAAATATGATAAGTAATTTGTCATATCAAAGTCAATTAGTTCCTACCAAAACTCAAAGTTAAAGTTCTCAACACGCGTGTGAGCTTTCATTGTACGAACGGACGGTGTAACATTCCCCGACGACTTGTTAATACACGTTTAATAAGCCGTAAGAGCTGACCTGCAACTTTTTGTTTAGATTCTCAATTATAAATACGTTCCAAATATAGTTGGTCAACAAAATCCATCAAACTACAATCTCAAATCGTCCGTCGACTCGAAAGTCGATCGACATCATCCAGTTAGGCGTCCGTATATGATATTGTTACAAAAACGCGTATCACAGTCGCCTTTTCACTGGCACACCATATTTAGTTCTGTAATCCTATTGGATTAAGTGACATTTCTATTGCAATGTCACTTTGACGGGAAACCCTTGATACTCTTGCAACAATTTTGTTGAATTCTATGAAATTGAAGAGAGATTTCAACAAAAAGTTCTATTGAATCGAACATCATGTCTTCTGTTCATATCTCTCATAAAATATTTATTATGAATGTACGTGTGAGACATTTTATTTTTTGAAGTAGTAAATCATCTAATGACTTCACCCGCTATAAGGTGGGACGAGAGGGCTTGTCAGACTTTTACTAACTAACTAACCACGCTTATATCCTTCAGTTGCGATCTAGAACCGCGGTTTCCCTTTCAGAAATTCCCTGTGGCCCTAGCGAGTATCGGCAAATTACTTAAGCTAGCCACGTATCTTAATGTACAATTACGTACGTGTACGTGTGTGTGTGATTGTATGTTATTGTATCTACAATTATGCAAATCGCATTTTAGAAAATCAAAAGTAAGCTTCTTATTAAATTTAATACTTATTCATTCATGAATCCCCAAGCGACCACCGGTGGCCGCGCATCTATTGTCTTACTATTGTGTTTCTAATTGACGGTATCTGAAGGGTTAAATTATGTATTTCTGTTTAATTACAAATTGGATGTATTGTAAACTAGCTGCTAACAGCGGGTTCACCCATGTGATAGTAGAAAATTATCCCGAGGCAAAATACTCTCGTAAAAAAGTATCCTATGTGCTATTTCAGGGCATGTTTTGGCCATGTGCTAAGTTTTATTGAAATCCATTTAGCTGTTACAGCGTGAAGAAGTCACAAAGATACACACACACTCACAAACTATCGCTTCTTACCCAACTACGTAAAATTCAATATATTAACGATCAAATACAAACTAACTAAATATTAAATTGAACTGTATAGAAAAAGTTAAACTTAAAAAGCTTGCCAACTTAAAAATAGTGTACCAAAACCTTCGCAACCAAGATTGAAACTCAACACACAACATAACAACATATTTGCTTGTCCAAAACTTAAAGATAAATCAATATCAATAAATAACAAATAAGCGTTTACAAGTGGCCCTATTGTTTTGTACTCCACCTTGTTATCCAACCATGATAAATGAATTCTTTGTATTGTTCTCTATGGACTTTAAACATTCTCGAATCATTCAATTTTATCGATACATGCTTCTCTATTTCTCTTATCAAATGGTTTTTAAAATAACAAGCAAAGTTTAGACAGGCTTTCTTTCTTTTCTTAGATAAACGTTGCTTCATAAAGCATGTTCACAAACTTGTAAACTTATGTACAAAAGATTTTTTCCTAGTTCAGGAACAGCTATGAGCTATACAAATATTTTCTCCATGCGGGAATTAAACCCGCGACACGTGGACATAAACATATAAACATTATCTCTAAAACAGTAACCATACTAATATAAATACTCGTACTATTATAAAGACGAAAGATTGTATGTGTGTGTGTATGTTTGTTACTCCATTCATGCTCAAATGGCTGAATGGTTTTAGATGATATTCGGCACACGAGTAGACCACCTCTTTTTTATCTCGAGAGTATGTTCTCTTTGGTTCATTTCCAAATACCACGCGGTCGATGCCGCTGGCATTAGCTAAGTACACTAATGCTTCATCATAAGTGAACATCACTTACATTTAGTTTCTAAACCCAATCCCTTACACTTTCACTACTAACCAACCAACCCACATCTGGTCCATAAGTAGCTCCAAAACTAATCTCATCAAAATCATAATTACATAGTAGCATGACCCCTTCAATTTTCTCAATCAATACAGAGCCTTGAACAAACTAAGACTAGCTAAAAGTAAAAGGTATAAGGCTTTGATACTGAGATAACAGCACAATATCTTTATCAGGTGTCCAGAAATTACAAATGTTGGAAGACAAGGTCGCTTGAAGAATTTTAGAGCGATGCGTGCAGAGCTTTGTATTACGAAATGGCAACGGCTATGATCAGATAAAGCGCGAGCGTTCGTCGAAAGCGAACTCGAATGCTCCCGACAGACGTCATAGAAACGCCCGCGTGCCACAACCGTGTACTTGGTGTAGGGTTGTCGCGTGAAAGCTCTTGGAAAAATATAAAAAGCTTCTTATTAGAAAATAGAGGAAATTTAAAGAGCACTTCTGTGCATAACTGATATTTTATAGGTAGGCATATTGGCATGGAGTATACGTGTGAGAAGTGAGTGTGAGAGTGAGTTAGGAGTGAGAAAGAAAAGGGAGTTAATGATAGCGTGACGGGTGACAGGACAGAATTAAATAAAAAAAATGTGTTGCGCCGACCCCAAATACAACAGAACAAGAAAAGAAAGAGTATTTATTAATATGTTTGTATATTAAACTTATTTTTGAGGATTTTTAGTGTCCTTTATATTCTTGGTGACTCAAAGGTTTACGGGGACAAAAGCACACCTTTGTAATGAACAGTCAAATTAATGTATACCATGATAAGTTTTTGTGTCCAATAAATAGTGTTAGAATTGCGTATCTTGCATTTCTTGTAAAATACGTTCTTGTATTTAGATAGGTACTATTTAGAAAGAATAAAACAAAAACATAGTTGAATTAAAACGTTTTCAGTTTGCTTTTGTTCAATACTGTGACCCTAAAACACTTGATGAATTACGTATTAACTGTAATAGAACATCAAAATAAACGATTGCCTTCAAAATTATAGTAACTAACAGCTCTTTTAATACCAATCAATCACCTCAACAAGTACCACAAAACCTTTCAGATCAATTAATCACCGGTCCTACCTACAACTGCGCAGTGGCAACCCTAACATTAGGCAACGATATAAAATTATAATTAGTGTGTAACGTTGCAAGTCGTGTAGTTAGGATCAATATCAACGGACAATAATGCTGATCGACTTATGACTCATCAAGGTTTGAGGTGAAGGTCTTAAAGGCTACTATCCCTTGACCGATCCCTAGCCTTGCTTTCGACAAGATCATGATAACGATGACTCGCCATTGGAGGTGATTGAAGTTATGATGGCAGTGTACTCAAGTTTCTTTTGATCGGTCCCAGTTTAAAGGTGAGCTGATATGTGAATAAAATACGTATTTGGTGGACAATGGATATCGTAAATAGGGGGAAGTGAAGGTGTGAATTTTAAGGAAGTATTTTTTTTATTTTTATTGTATATTGAAATTGCGGTGCCCGTGGTATGTTCAGTGTAAAAACTTCTCATTTTCCGGAGAGATAAGAAATTGTTACTTTGTATGAGCTCACTATTTTAATACTGTAATTAATGTAATATTTGGTGCAAGTGGGTAGACTTCGTCTTTGCAATAGTGGTGGAATATATGTCAAAACCGAGAGTGAGACCGCTTTGGAGTCAAAAGACTGCAATGAAAATTGACAAACGACATTTTCCAAAACACTCGAAAATAATAAGAAAACTTAACAAATATAATATTTTGTCTTGGTGACCGTTGTGGGTTGCTCGACGATGAGCCTCATATAATAAATTGTGGTGGGGGTTGGCTGCCGCACTAGTGCGAAATTCATTATGTCGCGTGCCTAAGAACGGAAAAGGTGCAGGCGGGGTTTCGACAAGTAAGTATGTTAAATAAAATTTTGTTCTGTTACCGATTCATTGAAATACAATAAAATAAATAGGCTTCATCCAGACTCGTACCATTCTGAATGGATCCTCTTACAAAATCTCGTGAATTTGCTTAAATTTCCAGAAAGTGTAAGAACAATATTCGCCGATCCATTACATAACACTTTTTTGCATTAACCTACTATCAGTACCAAATCACCGCCTATCATAACCGAGCCTATATGACTTATCTAATGTTAAAACAAGGAGTGTCCAAACCGCTAGAAGCGACGACCATGTGCTCACTATAGGTACAGATCTCGATAGCAGGCGAAGACAGATTTCTAGACGACCGCCCACGTTAGTACTATTAACATATTTTCCTTTAGATGACACCTACGACTAAGGATAATATCTGTACTTACTTTGTGCATTACGAAAAAAATTTGACTGTACGGATGTTTTTTTTTGGTGTGTAAAAATATTCCAAATGACATCGGAAGGCGGGGGCCTTTGGGGGGAGCGGGAGATAGTATCAGACTTTTACTAACTAAAAACCCACCCCGTTCGTTCTTTGCCTTTCATACTTTCTGAGCCTTCCTTTCAGAAGTAGACGTTTGAGCTTAACTCCAAAACTGCTCGATAGATTTCGTCGAAATTTGGTATTGGCCTAAATTAGGTCCTGCAAAATATCATAGAATACTTTTTATCTGGTGGGCAAAAAGTGGAACTGCGAGTAACAATTAGCTTTATGATAAGCATTAAAAGGTTCAGCTTTCAATGACAGATAAGCCTGGACGATTAGATTTTAAAGTTAGAGTACTTTGACATTTAAAAAATCTCACTTGCAGAATCGAGGCCTACAACCTTGCGTCTTTTGTTCAACTGTCCGAGTTGAAGTATCGATTAACGTATCGATACCTTTGAGCCGACAAGAAAGCTATAAATGATATAATCACATATGGTTTCAAGGTCGATTAAGTCCTATAGGGATTGAGGTTAATGGCTGTCCTCATATGAAACGTATCAGCCATTAGGATCTTATTCTTGTAACACTCATATTGATTCATCTCGAAGTCTTTGTAGTCGAAAAAAGAAGATACGAAACTGGTTGTTAATCTCGATCGCACAGATGTTCAGTGACGTGTGTTTAAAAAATAACACATGGCAGGCTGAGCACGCGCATCCGATGGTATCGCGACCGCTTGGGGGGCGTTACGAAAACCACTTACTTATCGGATGCCATCGTCGAAACGTTCATTTTGGCTACTCCGCATTCAAATTATTATTTTTCTAACAAGCTTACATCCTATCTTATAGAAAACATGTATTTTTCGACTTTCAAAGATAAAATCTGGATTTCTCTCAATCACGTTACTATGTTAGTAATATCAAAGATACACTTGGAAAATACCCATGAATTGAAATTAAAAAGAAAAAAAGATATATTATTGCCAGGTGAATACTTGCCTAGATTTGAACGAGGCTTCATGGCACGGGGCCATAGCGACATTATTTCCAAAACTTTTTGTTAAGACATCAATTGATTAAATATTCAGAAAGTTTAAAGAATGCTGGACTAATCTGTACTGTCTAGATCGGATCGTGAGGTAGTTAGATATACGGCGTCTTAAGACACGAGCCATTCATTCTTTGGCTACATAACTTTTGGATCATGATTTAAGATCTCTTTCAAAACTATTATTGTGTCTCCGAGCTACTAAGCGTTTAATTTCTTTATAAGACTTATTCTTTATACTGTCCTAGTTATTATGATCAAGGGTTTTACCATGACGTCTTAAAATGTCAAGAATGCGAGCAAGAAAGACAAATAGAGCTATAGACCCTATAAAGCTCTATTCTTTTGGCATTTTTTTCAGTTTAGGGTCTCAAATAGATCGCGTTAAGAGGTCGTAGTATGGTCTCAAGTTTGCCCTGTTGGAAAAGCGGTCGTAAACGTTACTGCTGAGTATACAGTTCTCTTCTGATTTCGGTTTCTGGGTTGAACAAATATTTATTGGGTTTCTGAATTTGAATCACCTCAGTAGCTGATTAGAGTCTGGGGATGTTCCTTGTAAATTACCAATTATTACAAGTATTTTGCAGATAGATAGACGTAAGAAGCAAAGGATCGGACATTGTGGCGACACTTTGTGGAGGCTTATGGCCAGTAGTAGACTTTTTTTTTATCATGGATAGGCTCGCGTTTACCACTATCTCAACTGATGGTAAGCGATGATGTGGCCAACGATGAAGCACGCTTACCTAGAAGTAACCCATTTACTCTTGACTTAAAGACCTCTATATGCGTATTTCGGCTGCAATGATGTTAATGAATATAATAGTTATATTCTTTTGAAAACAAATGTAAAAGGTTCATCTTCAAAATGATTACCATAAAGTAATAAGCGTCGAAGCCTATAGTCACATTATTTAGTGTCTAGTTACTGAGCTATTCTGCGATTGATTGGTACAGAATGCCAGATATTTGGTATTTAGCTCTCCACTATAAATTATTTTGAATAAACACGCTTTAAGTACGAGTATTCAAGTTTTGTTAGTGATCTATTGTGGTTTAAATGGTATTTGTGTTGGTGTTGATGAGACAGTTTTAGTTGTAATAGTAGGATCATTATTATTTAATAGTTATTGATGAGGCGTGTAAATAGCCTCATCTGAAGCTGTGGGGGTTTTAAGACCTCCCGAAAATATGCGGGTGTATGTAGAATTAAATTTACAAAAATCAAATCTCTGTTGAAGATCCTTCTGAAACCAATATCCTCTACATCTATTGCAACAAGAGAGCCCACGTACCTTGCGAATCCAGAGAGACGGGAGATCACCTTATTCACGGGTTTGTCGTCGTTGCGTGTGATGCCGGCCGGCGAAATATCAGCATTCATCCACCGGTGGACTGGTCAGAACTCGTGAAAAACACACTGCACTCGAAGTTTATGATGTCTCACGGTAGCAGATGCACTTATTTCACGAAAATTGTCCGGTTTTCAACAGATATGGGATTTTTATTGCGGAGCGGGTGAACATACGTATTGAAGATGGCGCGGAGCGGGAAAAAAGGGGGGCGCCCTCTGTCGGTCGTTCGCAAGCATCTCAAGGAAACGTTCGATTCCGACCAATGGGCTCCTGCGGTAGTGAATATTTGGTTTGCGGAATTCAACAGAGACTCAATTGTCTTACCTTTAAACGAAATAATGTTTTTGGAATGCGGGAAAGTAACTAAGATATTATATAAATCCTTTTAAAAAATATATCGGTAATTATAAGAGGCATTGACGCTTCACCATGCTCCCCCCCTTGGAAGGACGCAAGTGCTTTCAAAGGGAAAGGTGAAAATTATGAAGATTCACTGACCTAAATCATGATTAGAAAAGTCTAAACTTTATGACTGAATGCGGAAAATAAAATTATTTAATAAACTAATCCTAAACCTTAAAAAACTAAGAGTATAGTTAAAAATGAAATTTTATTGCGTTGGGATAGGATATAGTTTTGTGACAGAGCGTTTAAAATTACCGAACTTTGTCTTCACCATAGCAACGCGAGCTACATTGTCGGTCCCTTTATAAACCTCAGTTATAACTCCTAATGGCCAACATAGAGGAGGCGAGTTGTCCTGTCCCACGAGTACGACAGTTCCAACTTCTACAGGCTTGTCCGGAGTTGCCCATTTTTGCCTAACTTGCAGCGTATGCAGGTACTCTAAGTGCCATTTCTTCCAGAAGGATTGCACCATACTATCTAACAACTGTTTACGTTGGGACAGATTTAAGCGCTGACCAGACAAACCGGCTGCCGGCAAGTACTGTAATGGAGTCGACATCAAAAAATGAGCGGGAGTGATAACTTCAGGATGCGGATCAGAAGACAACACACTCAGAGGGCGTGAGTTCATAATGCACTCTATTTGAATGAGTACAGTTTGGAACTCTTCATAAGTGAGAAGTTGATTTCCAATCACGCGATAAAGATGCGTTTTTAATGTTTTTATATTAGCTTCCCACATGGCGCCAAAATGTGGGGAGCGAGGTGGAATCATTTTCCACTTAATGCGGCGAGTTGATAACTCATTTATAAGAGAAGAATTGAGGTTTGACCTCATTAAGAAATTATAAAGTTCATCTAGTTGAGCTTTAGCCCCAACGAAATTAGTAGCGTTATCCGAATAAAGACAGGATACTGGCCCTCGACGCGAGATAAAACGTTTAAACGCGGCTAAAAAGGCGTCAGTAGTAAGTTCAGAGACTAATTCTACATGGACAGCCTTGGTTACCAAGCATACAAAGAGGCAGATGTAAGCCTTCTGAGCGTGTTGACCTCTGCGACGAGTGAGAGTTATGCGTATGGGACCAGCATAATCCACTCCAGTATGGACAAATGCCTTTGATTCCGACACACGGTATTCAGGGAGATCCGCCATCATTGGAGTGGGATGCGTCGGATTAACTCTAAAGCATGTGTTGCATTGTCGCAACTTGGACCTAATGACAGTCCTGGCATCTAGTATCCAAAATCGCTGTCGTAAAATAGACATAAGTAGCCCTGGTCCAGTGTGACAATTCATCACATGGTAATGACGAATTATCAAATCCACGACAGGATCATGTTTGGGAAGTAAAAGGGGATGCTTAGCATCAAAAGGAAGGTATGACTTTGAAAGTCTTCCCCCAATGCGTAATATGCCCTCTTCATCTAGAAAGACAGACAGGCTTCTAAGTTTCTTTGGTAACAATTTACCACATTTGATGAGCTTAATGTCATCTGCGAAATGGACAGATTGCACAGCACGGATCATAACTCGTTCCGCCGCTGACAATCCCTGCGGAGACCGGGGTTCACAATGAACCTTTGGTCTAACGAATTTAAGTATATATGAAACGATGCGCAACAGCTTATCCCATGATGAGGTGCGTTGCGCGAGTTGACAAAGAAGAGGAAATTCTACTTGCGTGGTCACAGTTAAGACATTTGCCTTGTGCTCGGGGAGTTCCCCACAGTCGGTAGGACAGAACGGTTTGACAGGCCAATCTTCCGGAAGACAACGAAGCCAAGAAGGGCCGCTCCACCAAAGCTCATGTGACACCAACTGTGAAGGAAGTATGCCACGAGATAGGCAGTCGCTTGGATTCTCAACACCTGCTACATGGTAGAAATGTTGAGAGCCCAAGTTCTCCTGACATTGAGCTACTCTATTGCTGACGAAGACTGACCAGCGGTGCGGAGAAGAATGAATCCACGATAAAGCTATCGTAGAGTCTGAAAAGGCGTAAATCCCTGCAATAGGAACACGTGAAGAGTAAGTATCGCGAACAGTCTTCACCAACTTTGACATGAGCACAGCTGCGCACAGCTCCAGACGTGCGAGAGTTGTGACCTTGGTAGGTGAAACCTTTGACTTCGCACAAAGTAAACGAACTACGACGCCGGACGGACTCGTCGAGTGTATATAAATGACACAACCGTACCCACCCATACTGGCATCGGCAAATGCGACTATGCGAACACTACCGTCATCGGTAACACCCACATGACGTGGTATTCGTAAGGAATCCAGCAAAGGAAACTCTTGCATGAGAAGCGAAAAACTTTTGACGATTTCGTCAGGAGCGACATCATCCCATCCGATATTGCTCAGCCATAACTCTTTGATGAGCAACTTGGCATAAAAGATCACTGGAGCGACGAGACCGAGAACATCAAATAAGCGGGCAACTATCGAGAGTATATTTCTTTTAGTACATTTCTCGGCTACTTGAGTGGAAGTGAAGAAGAAATTATCCTGAGAAGGCTCCCATGAAAGACCTAGAACCCTGGACACATCATTGCCCTCGTGGAAATCGAGTGACTTACGATGTGAATCAGGTAGGCTGTTTAAAAGCGCGGGTGAATTACTACACCATTTTATAAGGTCAAAATCGCCCGACTTAAACATTTTTATGAGATCATGCGACAACTGTATAGCGTTCTCTTCGTTATTCACCGAATAGACCAGATCATCCATATACAAGCTGGTCTCTGCTACTTTAGCAGCTTCGGGATAATGCGGACTGTCCGAGGCCAGCTGTCGCACAGTGCGCATAGCTATGTAAGGACTCGACTTCAGTCCGAAAGGTAAGCGGTTAAAAGCGAATGTCAACACAGGATCGTTCTCACTGAATCGAAACAAAATGCGTAGGTACTTACGCTGCTTAACAGGTATGCAAATTCGTAAGTACATCTGCTTAATATCAGAATTTATAGCGATAGGGAATAATCTAAAATTGATTAAAGGAAGAAACAAATCTGTTTGTAAATTTGGACCACTATGGAGTACATCATTTAAAGATAAACCGGTATGAGTCCTAGCACTCGCATCCAATACAATGCGCGGCATCGGTTTGTCCGGTCGAACGACAGCGTGATGAGGGATGTAGTACCCGTCATCTGAAATGGCGGATTCGTCGACTTGACTTAAGTAACCATTATCTATGTACTCCCGAATCACTGCGTTATAATTCTCACGCAACGTCAGCGATTGGCGGAGTTTTCTCTCCAGCGCAACCAGTCGACGGTACGCGGCGGTGCGGGAATTACCTAACTCGGCGGGATTCTTATTGAAAGGTAACGCGACAGTATAACGTCCCGCATCGTCGCGTGACACGGTCGAGGAAAAAATATTCTCACATTCGGTCTCCTCGGGAGATAAAAAACGTTTATTTTCAACTTCTTCCAATTCCCAGAACTTTTGCAATAAATCATTAAGGGCGAGTGCTGTGAAAGAAGAGCTAGATAAATTCAAATTATCTTTACTATGCGGAAAATCACCCATAAGGACATATCCGAATGTGGTTAATAATGCGGGTGGCGCATGTGAACCTAAGTCTACCCTATTTCCCAAATAAATATACGGAAACAGTTGAGCGCCTAACACTAATTCAATATCACCTGGAATATTCCAGCTTAAATCAGCGAGCGGAAGCGAGTGGAAGTCTACATGACAATCCCACTTAATATGGTGCGAAGGTAGCTGATCCGTAATGCACTCAACTACTAACGCGTGAATAGTATATTTCTGATGCGAGTATACGCGAGACTCGATATCTAAGTTTACATAACCTATTATCGGCCGCGAGACAGAACCAACTCCTTTGACAAAAGAATTACTCAAAGGAATTATTACTAAGTTGAGTTTTCGACAACAAGCTGTAGTTATTAAATTATTTTGCGAACCATTATCAATTAAACACCTGACTATTGTTTTATGGCCCGAACTATTATTATTAGCGCGCGCATAGACCTGAGCGGTTGATAACAGAATTGCCGACTTAGTCTTCGTATCTGCAGCTAATAACACGGCCGTGTTATGTGTCGGAAACGTTTGAGAAACATTATCCGAACAACACACGGACACCGGTGCGGGAATATCGACCTTATCACAATGAGAATAAGAGCGCGGCACAAGCGAAGACGCCGCGCGGGGCGGGGGATGAGCGAGAGGCGCAGCGGACGGCGTCACCGCCAGGCTAGCCGCGACGGCGACATTGCAATTCGTCGGTTTAACATCAGTTGTATGTGGTTGTTTATTATAGTTATTAAAATGTAATAAGGTATGATGGCGTTTTTTACACACGTTACAAACTGAGGTCGACCTACAATTACTCAAACCGTGCGAAGTGCTCAGACAATTTACGCAACCATGCTTGGATCTAATAAACTCAAACCTAGTTCTAGGAGTCAACGCGGATTGAAACTTAGCGCAGTTATACAACTGAACATGAGCGCCATCATTACAATACGCGCAGCTCCTGACCGAAGTCGCGGTAGAAGCGGATAAGTTAGGGGACTCACTCACAACAAACGCTCTCGTCTGCGTGCGAGGGTCACGCGGTGCGGAACCATGAGGTTTGTTATAATTACATTTCGCGTTCGAATGAGATAAATTCGAGCGTGCCAATATCTTAGCCTGATCTTGAACAAAACTAATCAACAACTTAGTTGTAGGAATTTCAACATCGCGAACGGAAAGTTCAAACGATTGACCAGTCTGTGAATCTATTTTTCTCATAGCACAATGTAAAAGAATAAAATCCACCAGATCGGGAATCCCAAGCTGTTTCAAGGCAGAAATACTCGCACTAAATGTTTCAATGAAAGAATCGAGACCATTTGCGTTACATAAACAACTTTTTAAATCTAATATATTATTTAAATAGTGTATACCTAATGTGCGTTTATCCTGGTATTTATTAACTAAGCTGTCCCATAGAAAACAGTAGGTATCAGCCGTCGGCACAATACCGGCTGTAATCTTTAACGCGTTATGTGTAAGCCTACCTACTAAGTACTGCACGCGCTGCGAGTCAGTCAGCTGATCGTTGTTATGAATATTCGACTTAAATGACTCGTAGAAAACAGGCCAATTCTCGGGTTTCCCGTCGAAAGATGGCAGTGCGATAGGCGGCAACTTTATTTTTTGCGGTTCAAACAGCGTCTTCGAATTACTACTTTGTGATAACAGAGATTGACTACTACTGATTTTATTCCTAATACGCTTAACATGAATAAACAAATCTTCAAAGGATTCTAAACAAGCATAGTCGGGACTCGAACCAGGCTTCAGATTAATGTTTATGTGGTTAATTTGATCGACATAAGATTCAAATTTGACACGAATGTCGTCAATAGTTTCCGATTCAGTCATAAAACTCTCATTATTTCTCGAATCGAACGACGAAATATTTTTCGATAAATCATATAATCGATTAAGGCGTTTGAATAACAATCCTTTCTTTTCATGAAGGATCGTCAGTAAATCTTCCGGCCTTAATTGTTTATCAGTCATTTTGTTAAGTTAATATCTAGAACAATATTTAAAAATATGCGGTAAACTTATCAGGCGGTTTACAATAATAATGCACCTACCAACTATGTGGAGGTATCTGAATAAAAATGACTAATACGCACAAAGCCGAAGTGATGGGTAACTACCTCCTTATTGAACGTGCTACCAAAGTGAAATATTAAATTATGTATACCTACATAGAATGAACTTTACCAATTATTACGTAATACATTCAATTCTATGAAACAATAGTGACAGATTTACCAAAACCTACGTAGAATCTATTGTCAATTATGTTTATGTTATTAGCGGAGCGGTTTGTAAGTATGTAGGTAAGATTAGTTTACCAAAAGTTTACGTAAACATCTATAACCTATACCTATTATGCGGTACTGAATTTATGATTTTCACCAAATATTACGTGAAATCTAACTAGGGAGCGGTTGCCTATGCGGCTCGAAAGGACCAAAATAATTATGATGAGGCGTGTAAATAGCCTCATCTGAAGCTGTGGGGGTTTTAAGACCTCCCGAAAATATGCGGGTGTATGTAGAATTAAATTTACAAAAATCAAATCTCTGTTGAAGATCCTTCTGAAACCAATATCCTCTACATCTATTGCAACAAGAGAGCCCACGTACCTTGCGAATCCAGAGAGACGGGAGATCACCTTATTCACGGGTTTGTCGTCGTTGCGTGTGATGCCGGCCGGCGAAATATCAGCATTCATCCACCGGTGGACTGGTCAGAACTCGTGAAAAACACACTGCACTCGAAGTTTATGATGTCTCACGGTAGCAGATGCACTTATTTCACGAAAATTGTCCGGTTTTCAACAGATATGGGATTTTTATTGCGGAGCGGGTGAACATACGTATTGAAGATGGCGCGGAGCGGGAAAAAAGGGGGGCGCCCTCTGTCGGTCGTTCGCAAGCATCTCAAGGAAACGTTCGATTCCGACCAATGGGCTCCTGCGGTAGTGAATATTTGGTTTGCGGAATTCAACAGAGACTCAATTGTCTTACCTTTAAACGAAATAATGTTTTTGGAATGCGGGAAAGTAACTAAGATATTATATAAATCCTTTTAAAAAATATATCGGTAATTATAAGAGGCATTGACGCTTCACCAGTTATTCTTCACTATTTTCGTGTTCTTGTTCTACTTTACTTGGGTTTTGGCAACACGTCTTTTTATTTAGCTGAGAACACTCATTCACTTTTCTCTCATATGTTTTCTCACTTCAGGTAGTTTTTTTTTGTTTTTTTTTTTTTTTATCGATGGGGTAAATCATCTTATGACAAAACCCACTCTTGGGTAGAGCGGGAGATAGTGTCAGACTCTTACTGACAAAAAATCCCATCCCGTTCCTTCTAGCCTTCATACCGGGGCACGAGCTCCCTTTCGGATAACCCTGGCCTCACCTCAGGTAGTGACATTTTATTAAAAAAAAGGTTTGATCTTAATAATATTAAAGCTTTTTTCTCTCTTCTTTTCAACATGTCGTTGGCAAAATATTGCAGCATTTTTCAAGTTAAACTTCTTCATATTCGGCTACGGCAATGCGGTACGGCGACATTATCATTAGATCCCTACGTGAACAGGTAAGAGGGTTCTCTGTTCCGAGTGAAAAAATATTAACACAAAACTAACTACTATTAGCATTGCTATAAAATGTCGCAATGCTGCCCGTATTTGAGGACTTTTGCTCTGCAATGATTTAAAAAAAGTCTATATTTAAATCTAGAATGTTCATAGGTTATCATAAAATGGTTTGTGGTTTCTAAATCACACCATTGCCTACAGTAATCTAATCCCGAATATCAGAATACATTCCGTTTTTTTTGTTACATCGTACGTTCATCTGCTTTCAAATAATAATCACTCTTGCATCCTGTTTATAGCCAACAGTCATCTTAGTATTTCAAATAACAGTGATTATCGACAGGTATCGTTGCAAATAGTAGTTTTTTGCAACAGTTCATTGTAACCGTCCTCAGTCAAGCATCGTTGCTCATCAATTTGATATGCGTGTACTATGACAAATCAGTGTTAAAAAGATTTCATTAGAGAACGAATAAACGAGCAAAGGGTAGTTCACCGTCCGGTGACCGTCCGGACTGAGCTCGATTCGTCAACGGCGCGTAGTGTTCCACGCGCGCCTGAAGGAGATGTCAGCAAAACCCATAGAGCCCCAGCAGAGTCAAAGCCTACTGGGGCCAGGTGTTGTGTAAAGGAGAACCCCGGGGTCCTGGAATGAAGGCAAAGAATCATAGGAGTGGATTTTGGTCAGTTAAAGCACAAAATAGATAGGTACAGAAGTCAATCTACATACAAAGCGCGCTCGAGCAACGCACACATAGACACCGCTCACGGACACGATGTCTCGGCTCAATCGGCGGTTGCATTCGTACGGTTTGGCACAACGCGCTGATCCTAACGCGATCGCCTAACGTAATTATAAAAAGTGAAGTAAATACACGAGATTGACTTCTGTACCTATCTATTTTGTGGTTAAAGTCTGACATAGACGTTTGATATCCCGCTCCAAATAGACGGGAGAAATCATTGGATAATTTCCCACCTTCAAAAAAAGAGGACAAATAATTGTGCAATACTAATTAATACAAAGGTAATATTTTCGGTTTTTCGCATGGCCCGATTATCTACAGCACCATCTGAACGCTTCATGCAACAATGGAACCATTATTGTTATGTTGAGCACCAATTGTTTGATGTTTTCTTTATTTCAACTTTCAAGGTTAAGTTTTGACAGCGTAATTGGTTCGCGACTACTCGTCGTTAATCTTGTGCTACAAGAATGTAATTAATTTTAGTTTGGTTTTATTTTTTGAATGGCGCGCGCCGCGTTGTGTTTGTCAGCGTAATTGCCGTTTAAGCGAACATGAATGCTATTGCTATGGCCTTGTACACTTTCTATTGGGGCTCGCTTTAACTGGTGGATGGTTTTTAGTCAGGGTAATTAGGTTTCCGTACCCTAAGCGTAAAACGGGACCTTATAAAACTCCGCTGTTCATGTCATTTTAAGTGCCTTATGTAATTTTTATGTTTAGTATACAATAAAGAATATATCCATCTATCTAACAATCCGTTTCTCTATTTGTCCGTCTGTCACCAGGCTATTACCTCATGAACCATGATAGCTAGACAGTTGAAATTTTCACAGATGATATATTTTTGTTGTCGCTATAAAATAATTACTAAAAACAGAACAAAATTTACCTCTGACTCCTATACAACAAGCGTGATTTTTAGCGGTTTTTTGTATTGTATAATACGGAATCCTTCATGCGCGAGTCCAACTTGCACTTGGCTGGTTTTCATTTAGTATTACACCTTTTCAAAGATATGACATTAATTATTGGTAATATTCTTCAATTATGCCCAATAGCCGGGCTTGTATACATCTCATACCGTAATATTGCATCTAACTGCACCTATAATTATTATTACTGCGTTATTTGGTGCAGAGGACACACCCAGACTCGTTAGCGACTAACCTTATGCTTCGTTTAGACCGCTCAATATTTTATACTCGCTTATTCTACTGGATTAAGAATGCGATAGTAAGGACACATGATTTGACGAGATTGCTTTTGTTTTTGCATATTCGTAACATGCATATTATTTTAACTGTAATAGACGTGATACAGTAGGAATTTAGAGGACACTTCTTGTGAATATAATTTGTGTCATAATTGGCAGTAGAAGGCCTCTTCTCAATTTAAAACTCGTTCTCGGAGTACTTTATAATTTATGCTCTAGTTAAAATCCAAAATTGTAAAGGAAGGATTTATTGAATCCACTATCATTTGTCACAGGCAAAGCTGTGTCACCGCAACAATTCCTCACAATAATTTTGACATACTCGCCCGGAACTAGCGCAAGTCCCTAGCCGCGTCTGAACACGCCTGTCTCCAAGCAACGCTGTCCTGAGCTAAGCCTTGTTGCGACAGCGTACCGAACTCATTGTATGTTAAGCGGGCACTTCATCTTTCACGCGGGGCCACGCCGATTTATTGGCCGACGCGCCCCCCTTGTGACACCGCTAGATACAACCTATCTCTGAAACTCATGTCTGATTGAATTAAAGCCTCTCTTGGCATGTCACAGATAACGGAGTGTCTCGGGTTAGAGGCAGATTAGATATGGTTTTAACGGTTGTCTCACTTGATGAATTAAGGGGAAAGCTGAAGGGTTTGTGGTTTCCGCGTGCGTGTCATATAGATAACCCGATAATTCAGACCTTTAATTTAATCTAAGAAACTTTATCTCGTGTGTTCGACATGGAAGGTTTATGCTGCACATGTTTTGTAAATGTGATGCACTTTGTTTAATGGTCGCTGTTCATCTTACATACGTGACTCGACAGCGCTTTTCATTTTCTATCGCCTCGTACAGCACATCATAATTCCGCTCTCGCTGTAACAATGGAGGCGCACGCGCTGCGCTCGCTCCCCGAGGCGCGACCTCTGACCGGCGCCTCGCCACGTGCTGCCGCTCTCATTGGCTGCGCTACTCCCAACACTCATCGTTTTGTAACACCTCTAGTCACCCGCGCTCACTTGCCACTCTATTCACTTCGTTATAAGGCTACTTGCAAACAAAATATTGTCCCATTGTTAGCTGCCCTCTATATTGTATTCAATCTTTTCATAGCCACTTGGACCTCCGACCTTTCACTTCATAATATTAGGAGCTGGCATCATTCTGTTTTTTGCTTATTAATGTCTCTTTATTTCATCTATCTTTTGTCGTAGACTGAGGATATGGAAATTTATATTTCATTTTGTCTCATAACATTCAATTGTCGCAGTAGGTCATCGATTATTCTCCAGAATTGCAGATTGTATGTTTCATGTATTGGTCGATTTGTGTTCTCCGAATAGGCTAATAATTCGATGTCGTGGAATTGTTCGGCGTGTTGCCAAAACGTTTTGGTATCGAGACATTTATTAAACGTATTATATTTGCGTGACCGTTTTCGGGTCTAATGTCTGTGGAAATGTGATCACGTGCGGCCTTCGTACGGCGAGCTGCGACAACGGAACGACTGGGACAAGCATTGTTCTATGACATTTCAGGCTCGCTAATGACAAGCAATTTCGATTTTGAAACAGAACACATTTGATTTATATTGTCTTTTAATTTGCCCCAAATTGCTCGTACATCGGACCAAAATGTGAACTGGAACGTAGTGAATTACTTAAAGTTTAAACTATATCAAATATTATGAGAATCAAATATATCAAAGCAATTTACTATATTGAATCGTTCAGTAATAAATTGTTTCTATAATTTATGGGTTTAAATATAAACTTAATGTTGAAATTGCTCTGGTAAATGGTGTAGTCACGCCCGCGGCTGGATTTTTTCGCGAGAAAATCTAGATCTGCTCTAGATATTTTCGATAAGGATAATAATTGCACAGAAGTTTCATAATATTTAGTGTAAAATGTGTAAATAAAATTTATGTACAATATTCAGGGTAATATTATGGTTTATGTCGGTTACGAATTTAGATCAATAGCTTCATTACCTACAACCTAAATAACAAACATGGAGCCTTATCTATAGATCACGAGTGGGATGTCTGACGGGATGTCATCCGCTGTCATCCGTCGGATGACAATGACATCTCGGTCCAGCTGTCACACGTCATACTCGCGGTGGTCGGATGACGCATTGACGCCTCTTTCACAAGTGCTCTGCGGTATTTAGAGTGAACCGCAACTGATATTATGTTTCGTGATGTTGTAATGTATGTCTGTACGTGTCTTTGTTCCTAGTACGATAAGCTGACTCGTGGCCACTTTGTAGATTGATTAAGTTAATGCTTGTTTAGTTTAAGATGTATATTTAGGTACAAACAACATCTTGGGACTGCAGTTACCAGTACCTACAAGAAAACACTGAAATAAAAATACAATGTTTCTAACTTTTTTTTTGCTTACATAAACTTTTTATTTTACAGCATTTTGTTTGTAATTTTCAATTTCATAGACCACCAAATATTATGGTTTAATTTAGTGTTACAATATTATAATACGAAGAAAATAATCTGATAATTTGTATGAAATTGCGATGTTATGAAATTTCAGTAGCTTTGTTGATAGAATTAGTTCGCAATATTTTGACAAATTTAATAATATTCAATCATAATATTGTAAAACAAGAAATAGACATCAGTAGTGGTTTTGTGTAGATAATAAAATTGTAATATTTTTTGTTATAATTTCAAATAAATAGTTCCGTGTTACAATTTGTTACATAATTAAATCTCAACGGGTGTTTGGATCTAGTTACGCGATAGGTAAAAACTTGGTCTAAATCTCGACATTTGCGTAAACTATGAATACGACCCCCGTGGAGCGTGGCTAACTCACCTACTGGGTTGAGAAACATCGAGTTAGCAGCGGAAATTGATTCGATCAGAAACTAATGTTCCTGAAGCTTCACTAATCCAGTAGCATTGAGTATGGGAGGTTTATTTATTTATTTTATTATTTATTTATCCACAAGGACACAGTAAAGGTAATCACACTAATATTATAGATAAAGGCGAAAGTTTGTGAGCGTGTATGTGGGTGTGTTTGTTACTTATTTACAATCAAACTGTTGCACAGATTTAGATAAAATTTGGCACACCGGTAGACCATGTCCAGGAACGAACAAGAAGAAGGAACAAAAATGGGTTTTTAGTGAATGAAAGTCTGACACACCCTTGCGCTCCGCCCAAGAGCAAGAGAAATTATTTATTGATTTTTCTCTTAAAAAAATCCAAAACCTTAAAGTTTAGGTGATGTGAGTCTTTTCTTGGATACTAACTTTGTTGCGAAGCCATTATAAGATTAGGTACCTACTACTGCAAACATGCAACCTATAAAATTCAGCAATCGTAAAAAAACTGCACCAAGCAATCCCCTGCCGATCTCGATCTAAAATACTCATCAAAGCCTTACAACGATACAATGATTGAATCGTGTAGCCTCTTCACTCGTTCCTATTTGCAGTTAAGCATCTCTTATTTAAAACTTGAAAACACAATTAAACTCTTATACAAGCCTCAATAAAGATGACTTACTTTGATAGGTAAATTCAATTAGATAAATACAGTCAGGAGCATTAATAAGTGTAGCGATTTTTATGGCGTCGTAATATAAGAACTAAACTTCAAAATTGAGTGTAAAGTCCCACATATCTCCGTTGAAAAGAGAGGATCCATCGACCAGATGGTTTTTTTTTATTGTGGGGAAAATCATCTTATGACAACCCCTGCTCTTGGGCAGAGCGGGAGATAATGTCAGACTTTTACTGACTAAAAACCCACCCCATTCCTTCGTGTCTTCATGCCGGGGCTCGAGCTACCTTTCGGACTAACCCTGAGGTCGAAGCCCCCCAGTAGGCTTCGACCCAGCTGGGCCAGATGGGTGTTATGTTTGTCCCGATAGATAATTTAAGGCTGTTGTATATTTTTATATCGTACGGAGAGTTTTAATTGCGCGATGCAGGATTTTGTACTTTACTTCTTATGGTACGCCATAGAAGTTGCCATATTCAATCACTTTGCAAAAATCATAATTATATATTGTTTCACTTCTAAAGTATTGAATGAAATTTATGCTAAGTGTTACTGAGTTAGTATCTTCAAATCCATATTTTGAAAAAGAAAAACCTAACATGAGTCCTTCTTATCAAGATTTTTCATGAAGAAAGTTTTTTGTACTATGCGAAATGTTCACATATTAGTGTGCTTGACTGTACCTGCATAGGTGCCAAAATAAATATCCCTGTTAATACACTTTCTATTTAGAAGGAAGTAATTACTTAATTTTTATTAAAGTAAGTACCAACTTTCTAAACAGTTTAAGAAAAATAAATTAAATTATTTTGATGACGGATGACAGGATGGTAATATTTTTACGTGAATGAAATGACGGTGTGCGTTTCGCCGTTTATATAAGACATCCTAGGGATGTTGCAGCAATCAGTTTCCCTTGCTTGATTTACACAGCTTCCTGATGATAATCATCTGATACTCAAATATCAAATAATATTTCACCACGTTTAATCAATCCGGGCTTGCAGATGTCGAGTAATGGGTAACTCGCCGTCCGGTAACCTTCTGGACCGAGCCCGAATCGTCAATAGTGTGTAGTGTTTCCACGAGAGCCTCCAAGAGATGTCAGCAAAACCACTGACGTCCAACAGGTCCGATGCTCGCTGGGGTGCAGGGAATTTCTGAAAAAGATACCCATGGTCCCAGAACGCAACTGAAAAACAAACGCAACGCTTCACCGTAGAGGCGGACAATTCATTGATTGATGCACCATTAAAAAAAAAACATATTCCGCATGGACTACCAGACTAGAACGCAATGGGAAACTGGTTAAACACAGGTGAGTAAAAACACAGGTGACTTTAAATGGCTGCAGTTTCCTCATAATCCACATAAAGCTGGAAAAGTTTTGATAACTGCCCACCACAAAAAAGAAAAAAAAAACTGTTATACAGTATGCTTATCAGTGCATATCTGTTATACAGGGTGAATATTTAAAAATAATAAAAAACCACTAATAGAATAAGCTCCGATACTAATTACAACTTCAACTGTATAAATAGTTGTTAATTTTCTAAATGGCCATGTAATTAAACTTGACGCCATCGTTATTAGCAGTAGATACGTCAGGTACCCACTTTATTTACTACATACAGTCCCGATTTATTGCCTTCTTCGATAAACATTACCACGTCATTCACGGCCACTATAAATCTTTTATGAGCCTCATAGAGCTCGCAGATGAGCAAATACCTGCGCTTGTACCGTCGACGCAATTGATAATGCTTTTAGAACTTTTTAAGGTATTGTTTCGTTAATCTTAAAAAAAAATCTACCATAATGATATAACTAGCAAAAAAAAAAACGTACATAAAAGCTGTTTTTTTCGTATGTGTTGAATTAGAATTAGTATGCCACTAATTATTTTATTAACTTTCGGTTATGATTTGAATTTATTCCAATAAAGGATTTTAAATTTTTGAATCAATTTTAATGATTTTATTTTGTTGTATTTTGTAATAATTTTATTTTATTGAATTTTGCATTTATTGAATTTTTTAAATGTGAATGTTATGTCTAAATAATACTAAAACTTCAGTCGTTTGTCTACACGCTTAGAGGTCACACTTAAAAATATTTTTATGGATTTTGACCAAAAATATTATTGACATAAATATGAGTAGTAATAAATAATAAAAAAAAACGATTAGTTACTGGCCCAAAAACTGCACAATTTAAGAATATTATTATTACAGGATTTAAAACAATAATAATTCGAAATATTTCAAATTTACTTAAAATTATTTACTTTATTGTTGATCGTACTTTACCCATTGAAATGCGTATGGTTTTATTATTGTCCATTTTCATTGGCTCTAAGATATTTGTGACGGAAATGAGAATTTCCTTATAGTATTATGTTATTCATTTAGAGGATGTGGGCAGTAACTTCTGCAAATAAATTATCCGTTAGCAATTATTTGGGCGCGATTAATTTGAGATGCCCTTGTTTGTATTATGATTTTGGATAATTATTGTATTAGGAACTTACGTAAGCTTAGTTATTATATTTGGAGGTCTTAACCGACTGCATACCCAGGTTGATCGCTGTAAAAACAATCTTGCAAAATACTGGTCACAAAAAAAATGCTTGAGTACATCGACACGAAAAGAAGATTATATCTATATATTTATATAAGTTATTAATATAAGATATATCTACGAGTATATATTTAATAGCTGTAGCTGGTAAAGGTTTTTAAGCAGGTTTGCTCACAGTACGAAAAAAATATAATTTTTGTCATTTGTTATAGAGCATTTTTAACTCCATGATTCGGAATTCAGCAAAATTGATATTTTTTTTTTATATTGTCATAACCATTATTTATTAGTGTTTAATTGATGACAAATTCAAACTATCAAGTATCGATTTTTTGTAGCAATTACAATTTTACTTTAACCACGTACACACAACTTATTAGGTCTTATCATGCTTATTGGAGTGAGAGTGGTGGCCGAGTGGACAACACCGACTTACGAGTTGTAGGTCACGGGTTCAAACCCAGCCAGGTGCATTACTTTGTGTAATTTATTTTATCACCACTGCTCTCAAAACGGTGAAGGAAAACATCGTGAAGAAACCGGCATGTCCTAGAACCAAAAAATTAAAGACGTGATATACACCACCCTACACTGGGCGCGCGTGGCGGATTACGGCCCATTCCCTCTCCTGGAAAAGAGGCCTGAGTCCCAGCAGTGGGAAAATAAGGCCGACTATGCAATGCTAAGCTTATTATTACCTACCTGTAATAGCTTTTTAAAGTTACCCGTAAAGATAAAAGATTTGATTTAACACGATTGTAACTTCCTCCCAATCCTATTCCTAGAATATCTCATTCTAGAAAACCCGTTAGATACCCATTCCCCGTTACATAACCCTACTAATTAACCCTTGCCTACCCGCGTCTCAATCAAGCCGATCAGATTAAGGAAGCAACTAATAGTCGCCCAGTAGCATGGAGGTGTTAAGAAATAATTACTATCGGTTACGCCTCCCCTGATTGGTTTTCGTAAGAGGTCATAAATCTAAACAAAACCCTGATGTTTTTTTATTACAATTATAATAGTAATAAGTAGATGGGCGTTTTTTTGTGATGTAAATGCTAAAGTTGAAGTCGCTTATAGATGGTAAAGTAACACCTTAAATAGTAATAATATTTTTATTCAGGTCAAATACATTCATTGCCATTTTCATTTAAAATATTACGACGCCAATAAAATCACAATAAAACAGAATCAAATTAAAATAAATCATTACATAATGAAAACGTAAAAAAATATTTCATTAAATCATAATTAAATTAAAGTCAAATCAAATCAAATAAATTAACAACATATCCGTATGTACACTGTAATGACATCTGTGGGCCGAAGTCTGTTCAAATCTTGTTGGCATAGTGACTTATATATTTGAGACTCCCGTTTTGGATGGAGCGACATGGAGTGTCTGATTTTTACTGACTAAAGTCCACCTGAGTGCCTTCAGTGGTCCGTAGACCTAGGTATATATGTAGATAGAGCTATTTTTAGGTCAAGAAGAGGGTAGATTGAAATTAGAAAGAAACCAACTTATAATGTTCAAAAATATAATAGTAAATTTGAAAATGATCTATTTCTTATGAGGCGTGCTTAAGAAATTAAATTAAAAGAATACCTATTTTGGCAATTTAAACAACTTAACTGGAAAAAACTTCTATCTAGATATAAATAAAGATTAGTGTATACTTATAAAGTTATTTCAATTTATAATAATCGAGTTTCTAGGTGAGATACAAGCTTTAAAATTTTCATATGTCATCACAACGAGGTTATGATTTACGATATAAAGTAGTCTAACATGCTCACATAACTTTAATTATATCAGAAATTAATAATCCACAAATTACCATATTAATATTCAACTCAAAAACTGCAAATCAATGATAATTACAAACCAATTAGACGATATCGAAATATTTTAATTAAGATTTCTTATCGTAAAGTTGACAGTCAATACATAACATGTCTAGTCTTATTCATCCTACTACTGTAATATATTATATTTGTATGTTTGTGTGTTTGGATATTTGTAAATCAATCATAAATCTCAATGGCTGAACTGATTTTTTTTTGTTTATAAGATCGTACTTAACTACTATTTCAGCTGTTGGAAAGCGACGATGTAGTCGATGATGGAGCACTCTTGCCTAGAAGTAACTTATTCATAGCATAGCATATAGAGCTTTTTGAAGTTCCCACTGCTGGGACTCAGGCCTCGTCTCTAGGAATGGAATCCAGCACGGGGGCCCAGTGCGGGTTGGTGAATGTCACAAGTCTGTGAATTTTGGCTTCTAGGACATGCCAGTTTCCGCACGATGTTTTCCTTCAGCGTTTTGAGAGCGGTGTTGATGAAAATATAGTACACAAAGTAATGCGCCTGGCTGGGTTTGAAACCGCGACCTACAACTAGTAAGTCGGGGCCGTTACCATTCGGCTACCATTGCTCTGACTCTCATGCTTAAAGACTCCACTGGCTGTAAGTTATGAGGAATCATTTTCAATTTTTTTTTGTTTTAAAAATATCAAACAGCTTCTCCCACTCTAGATGAAGCGAGATGCAGCGTCAGATATTTATTGACCAAAACCCATCTGTGTTTAATGAGTTGCCTTTTACGTTCCAGGGTTGAGATGACTCACGGCTAAACCGATCAAAATGTTACACATCAAATATTATCGAAGATATCCGCTGGAGAACCAAGGTTACCGATATAGTCCAAAGAACCGCCTAATTTAAGTGGCAGTGGGCAGGGCACATTGCTCGCAGAATAGATGGTCGATGGGGACGAAAGATTCTAGAGCGGTGACCAAGTACCGGAAGACGCAGCATTGAAAGGCTTCCCACAAGGTGGACGGATGACCTGGTGAGGGTTGCGGAAATCCGATATATGCGAGACGCACAAGACCGGTCATTATAGCGACACTCGGAGAGGCCTATGCCCAACAGTGGATGTCTTTCGGCTAAAATGATGATCATGATGATCATGGTGATGACGTATTTTATAGACCATGGCCTATTTTAGTATATATTTTTAACCCAGTTAATATAATATACTAATAAAATTTACGTAATTCAAAGATACAAAGCCGTGGGCAAAAGCGTGTCCTTACATCTTTATTCTAATAAATTATAAAAATAAAACCATGCACATTAAAGTTTATTATATAAAATATTCGTACATAAATAACCAGTTAATGATATATTTAACAATTCAAATGTACTTCGGAGGATATACTAGTGTATTGTTAATAAGATGATGTTCAATTTAATGTGCCCGTAATTAGGGGTTAGGCACATTTTATTGGATAACCATTGCTTATTTGCAGCGCAAATGGTCAATAAATCGGCATTCTCTAACAAAGTAGTCTAAATGGCACTTGCTTTTGTTAGGGTGTTAACACATTGAAAGATTTACAAGCTATGTGTAGCTTAGTAAGAACTTGTTTTGTATTTCAAAGAGATGCTATTAGCTTTTGAATCCTGGAATTTATTACTACCCGTTAATGGTGTGAAAATGAGAAATGTTAGCGTGTGTTATGTAATAAAATATATATAATCTCTATAATATAAAAATGAATCGCTAAATGTGTTGGTAAGCGCAAATCTCGAGAACAGCTGAACCGTTTTCGCTAATTCTTTTTTCGTTGTATTTCTTATTGTGAGGAGAAGGTTCGTATGAAAAAATGTAGGGTAGAGTTATGTAGAGTAGGGTTGAATAGGGTAGAGTGAGGTACAGTAAGGTAGAGCGGGAGCGAAGCCGCGGGCAAAAGCTAGTTAACAATAAAAATGGTACGTTTGTAAGGTACATATAATAAAACAGTAAATTTATTGTCTGTTGGTATTAATTGGCGCAATATTAAATAAAGAAATTGTTATTTTTATGCATTTACCAGCTTCTGCCAGCGGCTTGGCCCACGTGAAATTTGGTTTTTCCATACAAACTTTGGACCCCCATTTTATCCCCTTGGAGGTAGAGTTTTGTTCTTAACGAATACACCTTAGGCACACTAGGCGATTGGAAACCTTATAAGAAACCTACCTGTTAAATTTTAAGTTTGCATGTGTTATAGGTTCTGAGATTAGCCGTCCTGAACTATGAGAGTAAGAAAAAGCGAGTGCACGTATGTTTGCGCACTTTAACGTTTCTACCGCGTCGCTAGTCACCGAAAAAATTGGCTACCATATCCGAGCTTCAATTAAGAAATTATAACATGTTACTTAATTGGATAAAATTGACAAATTTTTTGCCAATTTGCCAGCCAATGTCTTTAAAAATAGCTTAAATATCTTCGCATTCAGTGTATTACTGCCATTGCAGAATTTAAGATGCGTTGTAATTCAAGTACTTTAGTTTTCGTTGGTCGATTGCTCAATTCGCTGTCTATCCAGCGAGGACAAATTCATACAGCTAATGTAACTTATAATGTGGACTTCGGACGGAAACTGAGTCATTTTAGACCGGATATCCGTGTGAATCAGTTTGATAATTTTATGTTTAGTCTTTTGAAGGCGAAGTTTGGTTCTGATTGTATGTAAACAGTCATCGTTTCAGTTACACTGAAAAGGTCTACAATGGTCTGCCGACCGAGTATGCGTTTAGAGTCCTGACGCGTCTGTCTCGGTTCGATAGCGCGTCGAAAATGTTTATCGAGGCTCGTACTGTCATTTTTAACTCTAACTGTTGAACAGACTCCTTGGCAGTCAGCAGTGGCTGGAAGGCAAGATACCTCGTTTGTGAAGACACTTGAAAACTGTACGTTGACATTAACTGTAGTTAATTACTGACATAAGCTATTATACTAAGTTAATATTGTCAGACGAATATTGTCTTCCTCGTGGGGGCGATCGGCGGCGGAGACCTCTCGCGCCGGGCCTTGGTTCAGGCCATGGTCCGGAGCGAGGAGGAGTGGCAGGCGGTCGCCTCCTTCTGCGAAGCAGTAATGCTAGCAAAGGAGTAGGCAGACCGCATCAGGCAACGGCGCCCCCGCCGCCGCCGCCGGGATTCCGATCCCGATTTCCGGCCACCGTAGACGCGGGCTCGCGGACGGCGAGCCATGGGTAGCTCGCTGTCCGATCGTCCGGTAACTGTCCGGACCGAGCCAAGGCGTCGACGGTGCGCACTGTTCCCGCGCGCCTCAAGGAGTTGTCAGCAACAGGAGGGGCCCATCTGGGTCGAAGCCTACCGGGGTCGGGGTTATCCGAAAGGAAACTAGAGCCCCGGTATGAAGGCTAGAAGGAACGGCGCGGGGTTTTTAGTCAGTAAGACTCTGACACTGTCTCCCGCTCCACCCAAGAGCGGGTTTCGTCAATGATGATTTTCCCCGTCGACAAAAAAAAAATACAAAAAAAATAAGACGAATATTGTCTATTGTGGGACCAACTCTAGTTTTTTTTTTCACTATAACTACCTACATGTGGAAGCTTGTTATTAGCAATTTAATTACCTACTATTGTCATTATGTAGTTATTAGTCTGTAAGCTTTCCTAAAATGTGAAAACTCAAAAATAAATAAATAAGATATTTTTTCTTTGATTTTTGGAAGGCATACAAAGGGCCAAAACCAACTCGCAAAGGCCACTTAGACACTGTTCATGGAACGTGGTACCATCTGACGATCATCCCTGTACGCCCAATGTACATGCACCCTCGGTTAGTGGGAAACTATTGCGATATATAGAAAACTTGGGCTTTGGTTTTCGGTGGCTTAATTGAACTGTAAATTTATAGAACCATACTTTTTATTGATAGGAAGTTGTCCGATGATGGCTAATTTTTGAGTGTATGAAATTTTTTAACGATATTTTATGCTCAATAGGTTACAGAAAATATGGTGGAAAAATTTCGATTACTTACACTTTATTTAATATCTTTGTCTTTCTGACTCACTTATATCAAACTTAACAATCAGTTTAAGTTTCTCAAACAAAAACACTACGCTTCGCAACGAAAGCATAAAAAAGGCAGATGCATATCATCGGATGCACTAATCGCCCGTTATCTTAAACCGGTGTTTAGCCGGCTGGCTGAACACTATTAGCTCCTAGCGCTATCAGCTATCTTTACGTGGGAACGGTTCACACGAACCGCTCCGATTGTTTGACGGACAAAATGGAATGTCAAGATGAATCTTGTGTAAGACAGTGTGTATGAGGGCTTAGTTTGACATTCGGACGGCTTAGTTCATAGCTTAGTTGCCAAAGAGGAAGTAACGGTTAGATGGACTAGCTATTCTAATGTTTTTTTTTGTATGTCTTAGTAAGTGATGAACTAATGTGTGTAATGGACAAATGCACTAAGTTAAGTGTGCAATATCGGTACTTTTTTATGTTGGAAATACTAAATACGAATAAGTATATCCTTTCTCTCTGAGTGGTCTAAAAAAGAGTGCCAATTTTTTTACTAACTAAAATCCACCCGTGTTTCTTCAGTTAACCTTTGCGTTTCAGGGCCGCGGTAACTCTTTCCAAAAATTCCTCTGCCCTGCAATGGAAAGTCTAATTACTAATCTACTAATTTTACGTTGTCTAAGCGCTCATATCCTATGCACTCCGTTTTCAGTGCTTTAGGCTTAACGAATATTTAAAAAAATATTCATAAAAGCTCAACGCTTTTGTTTCTAACTCAAATTGTTGCTCAATAGTGACCTACACTATTGAGCAACAATTTTATTGTAATTGCGATTAATTAATGCAGAGATGGCATTCAAGCACAAAGAACTGATTACTCCATCGACCATGCATTCATCTTGAATTTGCTATCAGAAAAAGATTTAGGCCGCTACTAGTAGGCTTCAACAAGCTTCTTTAATGTCTTAATAATACTATCTAATTAATGTCTAACAAGAATGCCATCCGTCAAGGCAAAAAGCAGCTGCAAAGATATCCTTCAATGTGGACTAGTCCACTAATGCACTAAAAATAACCACAGCCCACGGATGCAAATCAGATAGACAATTACAGTCGCTCAATTTCACATAGAAATGAACGGCACAATACACCGATCCCTGATGATATTCATTATGTTAATATCCATCGCATAATTTGACGTCTCACGCACACACGGCACGCGTCCACAAATTGTGTTAGCAACAAAATCTGTTTTAAATTACACTAATTTGTCAGTTGTATAGCTGACAACTGTGGTCCATTCATGCCGCCTCGTGTGGGAAACGTTATGAAATTGAAAATGATCATATTTCTTTTAAAAGACACTAGGCGATTGCACAAAGATTCACCTAGTTTTCGTCGTTAACTATTCATTATTATGTGCCGTGGGATATTTTTTGTGGCTGCCATTGTTAGTTTGATTGGCGCATTCCAAAGGACGCGGCTCGTCTGTGTGTTACTTGGTCTGTGGCACGAAACTGCGAAAGGGAACTGTGGCGAATCTGTTGTACTATAATTGGGTTTTGTTTTGTAATTAGTTTAGTATTTGATAATGAGTGTAATAAATTAGATAATTACATCTTGATAATTAGAATGAAATGGAAACGTAACGTAGTTTTTTACTAGCAACGACTTTACATGTAATAATTCTTGGTTGTGATCTAGTCGCGTGTCAACTTAGATTATTTTATTTTAGTTAGACCGTAAATAGATATAACGATTGATAATGAGTGTTCTCAAGGAAAACCTATGTATCTACTTATGTATGTTACATAATCGTATAAAGATTCCCATCCATTCTAACTAGGGAGTTACCACAGGTTAACACAGGGGGGAAACCACTGTAAATTATTAATTAAATACAAGACTAAAGTGGAGAAGTAAACTTGATTCTTACCGAATAGAAATGGCCGAAGACAGACAAGTGTGAAAAAGGGAGTGGAAGACTCTCTCTTTTTCCCATCAGTGGGACATAATAGGTTAATTGGAACAGAAGTTGTCGTTGACTAAAATAATACTTCTATTAACTTAACAAATGTGTAGTTCACCGTCGTCCAGCCATCCAGTAAGGATAAAACTCGAGAAACGGCGCCAACGAGACAAACTAAGAACACCTGTGAGTTTTAGTCAGTAAAATTCTGACACGCTTCCTCGCTCCATCCTAGAGCGGGAGAACTCATTTGATAATTTCAAAAAATAGAATAGAATAAACTTTACTGTACACGAAAAAAGTGACACAACTTATTTAATTTAAATCTATGGATACAATGGTGGTCTTAACTCTGACAGTGATATCTACCAGATAACTTTAGAATGGATCGTAAGAACTCAATTAATGCTGGGGGTAGTTTGAGATGCATTGGGCAAAAAGTTTTGTAAAAATAACCAAAACAACTGTTAAAACGAGTCGAAACAACACAACTATTCGAAGTCTAAACAACACAACTTTTCCGCCAACAGCTTAATCCAACAGTACGTTCAAACAACACCAATAAGGGTGTCCAACTACTAGTAAAACATTGCTCCAGATTCCGAAGGCTCTATGTAAATTTTGGCGTTCATCTGCGCAGTAAATACACGTGCAACTCGTACTATTAAAACACCAGTGTAATCAACGACACTATGCATAAATGAATCACAAAGTCCCATGAGTTATAGTCCGTGGACTATGAATAATTAAAACTGTAACTAGGTTAAGTTGGGGATAACCTATTCTACTAAGTTATACATATATTGTAACATATAGTTTTTTGCTTGGCAGGTTGCCTTTTTTGCTAGTAAGCGAGATATGTCAAAGTGATAATCTTCTGTTGTTTAAGCAAGTTCTCGTAGGAATATAGTCCTAAGTTTGAGATTGAGAAGTAGTTTTTTTTTTAATTATTATTGATAGGCTCGCGTTTTTATAATTTGAAGTTTTTCTTTTTTAAGGGTTGGAGCGCACAGCCGACGCGTTGGCCCGTGTTTTAACGCAAATTTGATCTGGATTGGACCACAAAAACCGGAGTTATAGTCGAATAACTTTTTTGAGTCTAATAGGTAGATATTTTAAGACATTAACTATGTATTTTTAAAAGTTCCTTATAAAGCTTTCTGTTTTAGTGGGATAGCATCAAATGTTTCACTTTAAATGTCTAAAATTTACCTGTATTCGGATAGAGTGAATAGGCTTTTAATAAACTAGTACGCCTCACCATCAGAGATTGCATCACTGCTTACCATCAGGTGGGATCGCAGTCAAGCACTAGTTTATACGAATAAAAAAAATAGTATTAGGATTTTTTTCTGTTTTTTGTACAAAATATCTGGTTGCATTTTTGTACTACGTAAAGCTGATTTATTCCGTTCCAGTGCATCATTCTTTTGTAAAATTAAATAGTTAAGTACGTTTTCCTCATTCCAATTTGCGTATTTTGTTAGAACTAAATAACTGTATCGATGTTTTTGCTTGTCCTCTTTCATTGCTTTAAAATAGAGGGTATTCTATCCACAAACAGAATAAGTATGTATTTTGAATCAACTTGTTAAAAAAACCCGAGCCACTTTAGGAGCTAGCTAAATATACAATATGCACTGGAATTGCACAATCTGTAATTCTGCAAAGTTCGTTCCATCATTAGACCACTAGACCTACGGCGTTGCGCCACCGGTACATGGTAGACATCCCATCCATACGCACAAAGCGTTTTGAGAACTCATTTATTGTGCGTACAGCTAAGGAGTGGAATTCCCTGCCAAAGCATGTGTTTCCGGATACAGCATAGGAGTCTTTCATTCAAGAGTGAATAGCCCACGACCTTGCTTACCATTAGAAGAAGGAGAGAGTGGTCAAACGCGAGCTTATTCATGATAAAAAAAAGAAAAAAATGTATATAAATACCAGCGGCTTCGCCCGCGTGAAAGTCGTTTCTCCATACAAACTTTGGAACCCTGTTTCACCCCTTTAGGGGATGAATTTCATAAAATCCATTTTTAGCAGGTGTTTACACCCTATAAGGAACCTACCTGCCAAATTTTAAGTTTATAGGTGTTATAGTTTCTAAGATTTCGTGATTAATCAGTGAATGGTATTTCGCTTTTATATCGAAAATATAGATATTCCTAATACCACGCCAAACTACTTACTAGATAATCTTACAGGATACAACAAAACGGCAAAATATTATCAGTTAAAAATTAATAAGATATCCGAGTGAATACGTAATTAATCACGATTTATCGTTCACTGATTGCGTCGCCACTGAAAATGTATTAAAATCAATATGGCGTCCTTAGCAATCTGAATGAAATCGCCACTTCGCGACCAATTAAGCTTACGAAACAGACAATATCTGATTTATATTGTGTCCAGTTTCATAGTGTTTTATTACAATTAGCAACGAGACGAGTTTTCGTAATTGTGAATTAATGTTAATGTTCTTATAAGTTGTCAGTTAGTGGATAAGCCCTTATTTGTTAATGTAATATTGTGATACTAACGCTAAATGCTGCATAAACTGTTTTAATGTTACAGATTATTTTATTTCGTAAAGTGGTATGATCAAACGTGTGATTCTAAACGAGTGGGTGATGGAAATAGAGAGGAAGGTCAAAGAAAAGATGGATGGATGGTGTGAGGAGTGAAAGAAAAGGGAATTAGAGATAGCGTGATGGTTGACAGGACAGAATTGAAGAAAAAAACGTGTTGCGCCGAACCCAATTAATGGGACAAGAGCAGGAAGATGATAATGAAAGTAGTATATCAAGAGTATGAGCTTATGGCTAAGTGTAACTAACAATTGGTATGATCAGTATTAAACTTATACCGTGGTCGTCGAACGTAAAAGGACAAAGGTGAATTTTATAAACAGAAATTTTAAATGCAAAATCATCATCATCATCATTTCAGTCGAAAGACGTCCACTACTGGACATAAGCCTCCTCCAAGTGTTACCAATACGGACGATCCTGTGCGTCTCACATCTTTCGCATTTCCGCCATAGGTCCATCTTGTTGGAGGCCTTCCAACGCTGTGTCTTTCGCGCACCGAAGTCAGATGAATACCCATCTCAAAAAAAGACCAAGACAAGAAAGTGCTAACAATATCGACCAGAAACTAAAAGTGGTATCGATAAAAAAATATCTAGCTTCCGAATTATAACTGACATATTCTACAATCGAGTACACATGTGCATCGAAATATCTCGTCAATCGAAACTAAGATTGTAGCTGCGAAAGTGATGTCTGCCTTAACTATGTCTGCCTTGCTGTCTGTCTAGCACGTTACCTCTTCACGTCTTAATGGTTGAATGAATTTGGATGAAGCTTGGCATATGGGCATACCATGATCTGGACCGCTTTTTATCCCACATTCTATTTGAACATTTTAGACTTTAAAACTATATCCTGTATGTTCCCATGGAAAACTTTGGTATTACGAGTATATTATAATTTTCCACTTTCACGCAGAATTTCGATGGATGACAGATGCACAGGATAGGTAGTTGAGGCAACATTTGGTGAAGGCATATGTCCGACAGTACGATTCAAGCCTCTAGGAGAGGGCGTTCCCCCATCTTCTTCTTCTGCACTGGGCCTGTGTGGTGGATTACGGCCCGTTGGCAATAATTCACCACGCGGGCCCAGTGTGGGTTGGTGGTTGTCACATGTCTTCGAATTTTTGGTTCTAAGACATCCCGGTTTCCTCATACACCAGTGCCAGTGGACAGCTGAAATAATGATTAAAGCCAGTGGCAGAAGCTGGTTTTAGCAGACGACTAAACGAAATCGATAGTTTTAAAACTCGTGCGTATCTGATTTAACTACTATGCAGATTATTACCAAATCGAGTGGAAACTATTGGTTTGTAATAATCGGTAACGGCAATTAGCACTTTGGTGTGACGCAACGGCAATTTTTCGCGATTTCTTGCGGCAATGGGAGTTTCTGAGTCATTGTTAATGAACACGATAGGTAGAGGCAAAAACTTATGAAATTCAATCACGTAATTATTATAAAAATTATACATCGTAATGATTCAATTGAATTTGCATCTTCCCCCTGGACGCGAACTACAGTGGCCAATTTGGAAATCTTTAAACCGCTTGCGAACCCAGGTTGGCCGCTGTAAAAGCAATCTGGCCAAGTGGGGCTTCCTCGACCCATCTCTAGCACAGTGCCAATGTGGAGCCTCTCCACAGGACATGCGCCACCTGCAATGCTGCCCATCCTGCATTACCACCTGCAGTTTTCAGGATCAATATGAGGGCAACAATAGAGCCGTACAGGTTGCCAAATATTGGGCAGAAAAAGTATAGTTTGACAGCATCGACACGAAAAGAAGAAGAAGAAGAAGAATTGAATTTGTCTAATATATGGTCCTGACTAAGCGTTTCGCCTCGTCGTTTATCCCGCAAACATCAAAGGACTGGAACAATTTACCTACTGCGGTCTTACCGTTTGAATAAAATTTAGGTATCTTCAAGCCTAGAGTGAATAGGCTCTTAATAAACAAGTGTGCCTCACCATCAACGATTGCATCACTGCTTACCATCAGGTGGGCTCGCAGTCAAACACAAGTTTATATTAATAAAAATAAAAAACAAAAAAATCAGTCGGTCTTTCTAAAAAAAAAAACAAAATCAGAAATGATTTAATTCTTCTAACTTTTATAATTTCCGTGTAAGAAATTTGATATTATTGCTGCCAAACAGTTGTCTACCATTTTGAAAGTACATAGATAGGCAAGTAGCCTACATTATGATAAAAACTGCGGGATACTTTTGTGAGTGACTGTACAAACGAAATTGCAAGTGATTTTTTAATCAAGGCCTTTTTTGTTAAACTAGCAATTTTACTTTTTAAAATCGAATGAACGGTCGGTGCAACTTGTGCCGCCAAGGAAACTAATTTGGAAATAAAACTGAATCATCCGGTTTCTTGTTTTGCTTGATTTAAATAGATTCTGATTTCAACTAAAAGTAAAAGAAAAACCATATAATCAATCATTTTAATTTTGTGGTTTCTTTATTTTACTGGATTTCAAATCATAATGATTCGACTAGGTTTGTAAAGTATTTAAGGATTTTAGACACAGCCTAATTTACAACATAGCTTAAATACAGTCAGAATATTCAGGTTTTTTTAAGGTGGAAAATCAGGTTGTATCAGACTTTTACTGACTAAAACACACCTGTGTCCTTCAAGTACCTTTTGCGTATTAAGACTACGGGGTTTCTTTTTCAGAAAATCCGCGATAATACTCAGGTAATTCACAACTTCTAAATTGCTGCTTTAAAAATCCCATACTTTAAACGACCTATATTCAAAGTTAAAATTATTGCTTCTAAATTGCTGTTTTTAAAAATCTCATACTTTGAGCGACCTATATTCAAAGTAAAAATTATTACTTCTATATTGCTACTTCTAAAAATCTCATACTTTGAGCGACCTATATTCAAAGTAAAAATTCTCACAGTTTACGTCGAGGTATTCTAAAAATGTACGGTAACACTTAGTTTAATGCATCTCTTCTACTTACTTGGCGTATACTAGCAGCAATTTACCGCTGACTAATAAAGAGACTCGTAAAATAGCGGGATTCTTAAGTGACATCTGAAATGTGGAGTTTTATAACATACCTACGTGTTTTTAGTTTCTAGTGTGTTAAAACTTAACAGTGTGTGGGACCTATTTATATTAGAAATGATGTGTATATAGGAATTGATGATTAAGGACAGAATAGGATAGGAAGACAACAAGATGATCACTGTATCTTTTACTGCATAAACTAAATTATTTTGTTACTTGTCTAAAAATAACTCCGAATTAAACCATTTTTAGAATGTTATACCATCACATTAATATTTATATTTATTTTGCAAATAAGTTTAGAAAAGCACTTTTACATGTAAAATTTTTTTTTCGTCATTTTAAACTAGATAAGGCCTGTGTTTCCTAGCTGACTACCCTGAGAAGAAACACCGAGACAAACTCAGGCGAAATATAATACTATGAAGGCAAAAGTTAGTATGTATATTAGGGTGGGTCACTCTAGTATGGAAAAGAAAACAAGTTGATGAATCTAATTCTAATAGTAAAATTATGTTGTAGTGTACTATAAAAAGTAGTTTTATCTAAAAAACGGATATTTAAACATACGTCTTCAGCCCGCGCATGCGTTTCAAAATTATATATTTTTTTTTAAAACACGTATTACTAAATGGCATAGTTCTTTATTAGAAATTACTTAAAATACTATTGAAACATAACAAATATTTAGTAAAAGACATATATTAACGTTTAAAACAAAAAACTTAAACAAATACACATAAAAGGTTATAAATAAATTATTTATTTTTACACAAAAAATCCCGCCTACTGTCGAATTTCGGCATAACTTTCCTTGAAGCAAGTTTTGCATGAATCGTGCCGTCCCTTGTTTTTTTATCACATGCCGACATTGCAGCTTCTGTCACTATCTTTACACTTCGTTCTACCGCTTGTGTATGGCAAGGCAGCCTAATAAACAACATACTTTCGTCACCTTTTCTCTCTATTATATGAATAAGTTCGTCATTCGTTTGATTTCTTAGGATAGGTGGATCAAAGTTGGTGTTTTGCCAATTTTATTAGATCAATGTAACATTTAGCATCAAGATTAAGACCATTGTACGTAGATGGACCAGAAGTTTTACCATCTATATAATCAAACCAATGCCTCAAAGGCAATTCATTTAAATGCAGCATGCAAATTATCCACTGTAAAGGTCTCTGAAGTCTTTTTTCAAATAGCCTTATGACACCACTAAATTTACCCGTATTAGTCACTGTTCCATCGCATGCAATAGCCAGGAGGTCAACAGTACTAATATTTTTGGCGGAAAGAAGAGCGTTTATTGATACCTCAATAGTCTTTGCAGTTCCTTGTAATGGTGTCACATATCCTACATAAATGGAGTCCGGTTCTTTAATTACAGAAACGTGTTCTTACTTGCTTGTACCTTTTGGTGCCCTTTTCGACTATCTTCAGGATTTTATCTTTCCGCCCATCAAAATATAAAGCAGGCAAGTTTAAAGGCGCTTGATTTTTCATAAGCGCATTACGTGTTTTCCTTCTCTCTCGTCGCAGTTTTGATTTATCTATAACGATATCTGACGAAAGTTCGTGTAAAACTGCAGAAGCAATTGCAGCACCAGCTCTGTCGGATACTCCATAACGGTCACATATTTGCGACAACACCGGTAAACTATTCACGCATTTCTTATTTTCTATAGTTCCTGAGGTTGAAGGTAAGGGCTCTTCTATATTTTTGTTTTCCGGAAATGAAACACTTGTATCAGAATCACTACTTGTTGATAACATTAATTCTTGTTCTGACGTTTTGGATGGGTATCGCTCTTCAGACAGATGTTTGTTGAAGCTTGCTTTCGAACAAACTTTTTTTTGTAAGCTTTTTGCTATTGCGATCAATGCCGCCGATTCTCATTTTTCTCTCGCCCCGTTGATCAATCAAAAAATCGTGTTCTTCTTTAGGGACTTTAACTTCTCTGGGACAATTGCACTGACTTATTTTCTTGCATTTGCATGAACAAATATCGAACAAAATTTCGCTTTGCTGCAAGAACTCAGTTTTTTTCTCAGTTGACAACCTTTTCAATGATTTGATAATATTTTTGCATTTGGAATGATAAGCTTTCAGGAGCTGAATGACTCTTGTATGCGAGACCACAGAGATTGATGCCTTTTGCAATACTCTTTCAACTTTCTGGGTTACAATTTCTGCAATTTCAGAAAACGCGGGCTCTTTGTTACTACCAATTTTTATTTTACTAACATTTCATGACATTCTGGTATGCTGGTAACGTTTTCTTTTATATCTTCTTTAGTTCCAAATATAGGGCACTTGAATGACTGTCTATTATTTGACATGATGGAAAAATTTAACTTCAAAGTTCTAAAATTTCATGAGATTTCACAAGAAACTAGCCACATTGATATATGAATTCTCTGAATGTACGAGTACCTACTTACCTCAAAAATACCTCTTCTTTTAATAAACAGCACAGTTTATATAACAAAAGTAACGTGTATTTCAATGGATACTAATCAAAAGATTAATCTATACCCAACGTCAAACGTGTGACTTAAGGTGTATAAGTGGGTACTTGAACTTTTTTTTTCAAAACTTCAATAGCGTTGCGCGGGCTCTTCCACTTAAAATAATTCAATAATATTTTAAAGGGTTCATAACGATACCTAACTGCAACATATATTCGATATTAGAAATCGATTACTTAAAAAAAATTTTTTTGACCCACCCTAATGTATATATTTGTTACTTTTTTATGCTCGAACCGCTGAACGTATATTGATGAAATTTTTAGCACATGGATAGACTAAATCCCGATAATTTTATCCCGAGGATAATTTTCTACTATCACGCGGGTGAAGTCGGTGGCAGCAGCTAGTTCTAAATAAAAACATGGTGAACCCAAATAAAATCGCAGACAGTAGCCACTTGCTTCCAAGCCACTATTAGCCACATTACCTCGGATCATAACAACAGAGTCGAACGTTGGCATTCATGTGTGCGAACATTTTACGAACAATGCCGTTCCCATGCACGGATTGCCATCAGTAGTAAACTTGCAATCGTTACGCAATGGAAGACGTATACTGTAGATAACGAAAGCACTTTTTGTGTGTTTTAACCCTTTCACGCTCAAGGGAAATATTTTTCCCTTTTACAAAAATCGTTATCGATTATTCAATTATCATTGAATTGATATTTTTTTTAATGAATGTCAAAATAAAACGTATGTCCAAGGCGGCAAATTTGTTTCTGAACAATTAGAAAAACAAAGAACTGTCGAACTTTATTGCGCCAAAATCAAAACATTCGCGGGCTGAACTAATAATATTTTGTAAGTGTTTTGGACTAAAACCCCCAAAAAAAACGGGATAAGGGCAGGAAGATGAGATGATGAGATGATGATCTTATCACGCATTTTATATTATTTGGTAAGTATAATTTTATATAATAATACAGTAAACTGCAAAATATTACCACAAGTACCTAAAAATTGCAAATCATCTAGGGGGAAATATTTTTCCCACTGGTCCATATCTAGTGTTTTCGTTGTAGTACTATTATATGTAGTGCTATATGATAATGTATTGTTTTCTTGTATTTTTGTATAATTTTCCTTCATTTTTTTTTTTAACAAAAATGGGGAAAACAGGGTGCAGAGAATTTCATATTCAAAATGACGAAATATTGCAGTTTCTTATGGCAGATAATAGTGACGGAGAAGATGACTTACAGTTAGACGAAGAAGTACAAACGGCATAACATTCGTAAAATGGATGGATACTAAAGCAGTCCATATGTTGACCAATTTCATATTTCCGGTGCCAACTAGCACAGTAAAGAGGAGGCAGGCAGGAACTACTCAAAAAATAAATGTTACATGTCCGGAAGTAGTGATGCGCTATAATAAATATATGGGCGGTGTAGACCATATGGACCAGCGCAAAGCATGTTATGAGGTTGACCGCAAAGCCAAAATCAAATAATACCTGCGCCTCTTTTTTGACATCTTAGATATTGCTATGAATAACTCATATTTAGTCTACGTAACGTTGCACGAAAAACACAGAGTAGAAGGACCACGTTTGAGCAGCCTCGAGTATCGCCAACATGTAGCACGAGGTCTAATAAATAATTTTACATGTAGACAGCGATCAAGACCCACTTTAGTCTCCTCTAAAAAGCTCTGCATTGGAAATAAACACAATTTGCCAGCACACAACAAGGAAAAAGCAAAAAAACTGAAGCGGTGCGTAAATTCTGCAAAACGGCGTATAAAAAATAGGACACATAATAAATGTGTTATGCGCAACGTCCACTTGTGCTTCACAAGTAAACGTAATTGTTTCGTAGAATACCATAATTAACTATTTATTTCACTTTTCTGAACATTTTTACCTCGTTTTTTTGTATTATAAAGCAATAAATAAAATTCCGATATAAAAAACCTAACCCTTCGTTTATTAACTTTTATGGTCCATAGGGAAAAATATTTCCCACGAAATTATAGGAAACCTATACACCATCCTATGTTTTTCAAGTGATTTTCTCTTACTTTACACCCAAAATAGCTAAAATATTGTGTTGTATTCGCATATTTAGTCTCAGACATCTTATGGCCCTGTAAGGGTTAAACACGTGTGAGCAAGATATATGTGTATTGAGGTCTTTAGGTAAAGTATGGTACTGCACTTTGTTGGAGGTTTTGCAAGATGGCGGTGCTGATGTTGGAATCTGCACGACTTATTAAGTTAAGTTGAGATCTGTTGAGTGCTTTTTTTTGAGGAGGGTGATCATTAATACTCAATGTAATATAATAATAAGCGCGTACAGGGATAATCAACGATTGGTACCACGTTCCTTTAAAAGCATCTAAAAGGGCCTCTGCGAGTTGTTTTTGGCTCCTCGTACGCCTGCTTCAAAAAATTCTAATAATAATACATTTATTGCGTTATACATGTATGTATTCTTTGGTAATAAACTTATAATTAGATCAGAATTATGGACTCATCAAAAATGAATCTTCTTTCTCTAGTCAGAGGGTGTGTCAGGTTTTTATTGACTAAAATCCACCTGTGTCCATCAATTGACTTTCGTAGTCTAGGTCACTCTTTCAAACGTTTCGGTAGCCCTAGAAGGTATCGACCCAATTTTTTTGTGATATCTAAAACACTACGCGCCGTCGACGTTTTTTTTTTTTTGTTGACGGGGAAAATCATCTTATGACAAAACCCGCTCCTGGGTGGAGCGGGAGATAGTGTCAGACTCTTACTGACTAAAAACCCCGCGCCGTTCCTTCTAGCCTTCATACCGGGGCACGAGCTCCCTTTCGGACAACCCTGTCCCCAGTAGGCTTCGATACAGCTGGGTCCTGCTGCTGACAACTCCTTCGACTAGGACCAGATCATTCCCCGTTGTCTGGACAGCAAACTGCCAACAGCTCGTCGTCCACAAGCCCGCGCCTATGGTGGCCGGAAATCGCAAAAAAGGGGAAAAGAATAAAAAGTGTTAAAAAGAATATTTTGTTAATAATTGTAACTATGACAATAAAAAGTTTCTAATCATTATTTGACAAAAACTTTTAAATTACCTCACAACAGTAATATAAATATAACGCGATTAAAAGAACCTGTTATGAGTAAGTGTCATATTCATTTGTCAGACTTCAGTTACCAACTTGTACTACAATACCAATTATTGATCAGTAATTAACAAAGTTTCATTATTACTCATAGAATAATTACACTGTAATTGGTATCGGAATTCAGAAAACAATTAATTAAGACACGGATATTCACAAAGAATTCTTTCTGACAAGAAAATAAATTAAAGCCGCAAATATTGTTCTTAAGATAAATTATTACTAGCTTTAACCTGCGGCTTCGCCTGCGTTTTATAATATACTTTAATTCGTCTCCCCTTTTCTTCCCTCTTTCTCCCCCTTTACTCGCTTGAAAAAAAAATAGCCTATGTCCGTCTCCAGGGTCCCAACTATCTCTGTACCAAAATTCTTCAAAATCGGTTTTGCCATTTAGGCGTGAAGACGTAACAAACAAACAAATAAACAAACTCACTTTCGCTTTTATAATATTAGTAAGGATTTATAAAATGAGAATCTTATTTAACCACAATCCTAAGATTTAAAGCAGATTTAATTACTGTTAATCTATTATTTAACCACAATCTTTTCGTCATAAGATACTGTTTAAGTCAACTCTACAAAATAATGTAAAATTAAATCAACATAATTGAACAGTGTTTTTTTTTTGTAATTATTATTTGAAAATAATTATGTATTACATCATATTGCATAAATAAGAGCCTAAGTGTTCGCCTCGTAGTTTATATCGCATACATCAAAGGACTGTAACAATTTGCCTGCTGCGGTCTTCCCGTCCGATTTATAATTTAGGTGGCTAGAGTGAATAAGCTCCTACTAAACTAATGCTGCTTTTAATTTAAAACTGCTTACCATCAGGTGGGATTGCTGTCAACAATAGGTTCAAGCCTATATTGCAATTACAAGAAATAACTTCTAATATGGTAAATCCTATATTAAGATAAGAGGATTGCGAGAAATATTGGGATTTCCAAGTGAGGTAAAAATTGAATCAGGTTTTTCTGTAGTTAGTGAAGTTCCATGGATTACTTGTACAAGATAAACTCTTAATTTACTCGATAAAAACTCAAATTGTAATTTACACACTTAATACGAAATATACAATGTTTATATTAGAATTGATCCTGCCAAAAAAGCTCTTACTTTAATAAAATACTTAGAAGTACAGAACTTTATATACAGTTCATACATACGGTGAATAGGCATACTTAATACAACAACGAGTAATATAAGAGTCAAACTTTGTGATAGAAAATACTCAATGTTATATGTGCTCAGGATAAATAAATAATATTCCTTACTAATATTATATAAGCGAAAGTGAGTTTGTTAGTTTGTTACGTCTTCACGCCTAAATGGCAAAACCGATTTTGATGAAACTTGGTACACGGATAGACCATGTCCTGGAATAGGACATAGGAAACTTTTTATCCCAGTAGTAAGTTCCCTTGGGATAATTTTCTGCTATTACGCGGGCGAAGCCGCTGGGAGCAGCTAGTAGTATATAAAACCTTCGTAGTTATGATACTAACATAACTTTTTAATAAACCCCACCTATGGGCAACAAGAGAGATGCTGCCAAACAAGTTTATATTTCAACAAAAAATAGTAACTACAGAACAAGATGAGCGCAAATTAATAGACCAACATTGTTTCTACTCCATGTACACTCGGTTGAACTTAAATGACGTTATTAGACACAAAAACTAAACCAAAGGCATGTACAGATGATGATTGAACTAATGTGGTATTTCTAAGCACAGGAATTAAATTCTTTTTATTTTTGTATGGCTTGCTAGGGTGCATTGCATAGGTAGCTCGCTGTTTGGCTGTTTGGTAAGGACAAACCTCGAGTCTGCCGCACGTAGTATTCCACGCACGCCTCTTACAGGTATCAACAATACCGAAGGGGCCCATTAGGGCCGATGCTTGTTAAGATTGTGGCAATGTTTTAAAAGTTACCGTAGCTGTAGCACGCAATTGACAAACACAGGCGAATTTTAGTCAGTAAAAGTCTGACACGTCCTCTTGCTCCACCTAAGAATGGAAGCAGTCATTTTATGATTTCCAACAACAACAATTTTTTTTTTAAAAGAGGGTGCACTGTATACTTTAACGCATGAAGATGCTCGGGTTTAAATGGTACAACCGTGTTTTGCTAGCTATTATTCTAAATTTTTCTACAGATTTTTTTTTTACTAATACGATTCAACAGTTTAATTTACTCATTTTATTTTATTCAGTTCACGCCAACACGATTGTTGTACTTAAATTTTTTGACTGTTCCCTGATTTTTCGTGGTTTCATGACCCTCTTTGTCTGTAATAATTAAATTACGTTTTCTTTGATGCAGATTATAAATGCCTTGAAGGCTCCTCAGACCTTTTTGGGACTTCAATGCGTGTCAGATCATTGTCGTTTTGTCTCGTCACGCCTGTCTACGTGAGCCTGTATACCTAAACCCGACTGAGAATGTACAGGTAAAAAATTTAGTTCTTATAGCTCGCAAGTAGGCAGTATCAAGTTTTTTTGTATCATTTTATACAAATAACTATTTATGCGACTCACTGTGCGTCATTTAAACTTGTCAAAAAATATGATGTTTTGTTATTTTAATTTTGTATGTTTAATTGGTTTGTGTATATGATTATTATGTTTGGGTTTACGTCATTTGTTTGTGTATTTATAATTTGTATGTTTGTATCTATTGATTTGTTTGTGGTATCTGGTCTAACATTTTTTTTATATTATAGTTTATTCTTGTAATTATTGATTTTTACTTTAATAAAACACTTGTGTATAAGAAGATCCTATTATAAACCAGTGCTGAAACCGTTGAAAATGGTAAAAAGTGAAATAAAATCATAGTAGGATGAAACTTATTGGAAAAGGAAGAGAATATCACAAAAATGCAAGAAAAAATAATTTACTTATTATTTATTTATTTATTATTTTTGATTTTATTTCGTTTCAAAAATTATCGACCCTGGTCTATTATAGCATCCAGTACTTTAAATGTATGTGTGAGGTACTAATAACCATTTTTCTTTCTTTTCTTTCTTTTTCAGTATGCACAAACTTCGGAGTTGAATACGTAACGAAAGTTTCAGCTACAATTTCCAAGCTGGCATCAATCAATTCAGCCAATTGCAGTTTATACTCATAGATACACTGGTCTCTCCAATGGCCGGCTCTCTAGTTTAAAGGGACTGTTAATGAATCACCTAATCTTTATTACTATTATAGTACTGCCTTTTAATTACTTTATGATAACTATTTTCCTATATTTCTTTATGTAATTAACTAGTACAGGTAAACTCTTATCATAAGTGCAGAAAATTCTAAACGGATATCTTATTTTAATGTTCAGTAATAATTCGTTAATTTATCAATTTAAAGTTGAAAATATCTGAGTAGATAGTTAGCTATCTGTCGATTTGTATAAATAGTTTTATTGGTTAACATTTATATTATTACTAGGAAGGCCTCCTATAAGGTGGAAAGGTTGCGGGAATCCGATGGATGCGTGACGCACAAGACCGTTCATTGTAGTGACACTTGGGGAGGACATCTTTCGGCTGAAAGTATGATGATGATTTATACTATATTTTTAGGATCTGTTGAACGTAAGAAGTTTTTAAGAAGATGCAAGGGTATCTATAGCATCAAAAAAATCTTTCACATTTATATTTGAAATGTAAGGAAACCTAATTAATTATTATAGAAATAAAAAGCATCGTCTAATTTGCGCTTTAACTTTCTAAGCAACAAAAACTGTTGAAATCGGAACATCCTTTTACGGCGTTTGCACAACCACAGTCGGCGCAAGAGCAAAAGAAAATAAACTAATCGATTTCTTCGATATTTCAATTCGTATCTCATAAACATTAATATCGGAAACAAATGGTTTTCCATTTAAATGAGCTCATTTTGTTCGGTATAATTGTTTCTGTCATATAAGATATTAATGTAAATATTTAATATAGCGTATAGTTTTGTCGGCTATTAAGGCTATATATCAGTGTTGGCTCGTTAGCTGGTCGTGTTTATGGCACGACTTCTCCTTAATAGAGAATTAATCTTCACAGGCTTTAGGCGATGACATCCTTATTTAAGTATATGTAAAACGGACGTCCGGCCGGTGAAAGGTTGGATTGTTTTATTGGCTAACACTTTTAATTGAAGACAATATAATTGGAGCGATTTTCTTTTATTTCCCTACTTTTATTGAGCTTTCTGTTGATTCTTGCGAATGAAGTTATATTGCTGCAATTGTGAAATTGTCAATGATTGTATTAGGTTTTATTACTAAACTGTTATTCGTAAATGTTATTTGAATTGCGTTTCGAAAATGCATCTAATACTAAGTCGACATGATTACATTTAGGTGTGAAATGTCTAACACAATCTGGACGTTACTAGTTTTAGAATGACCTCAGCTTCGACTGCACATTATGAAAATGAATCTAAAAATTATGCGCTACCGTCTACACTCCGTCTGCATTTTCACAATTTGAATTTCATCTAAAGTGATGTACTTGAGTGCAGAATATGTCGAATTTCCTTGAATTTAGATCAGCCGTCTATGTCTTTGGTCTGCAGGTGGAGGTGCATGCGAATATCGTGTTTTTTTTGTAGTTTGTGTCTGTTCTTTAGGACGGTTATTGCTTGGTGTTTCTGGTGTGTTCACCCCTAAAATAGAATGTATTTATCGTCTGCATCGTGATTCATGTGTCTGCTGCAGTAGACGAATACAATTGTACTCTGGTTGAGCCATTTTTTGAGGTTGAATGCTCATTTTTCTTGTCAGTGCAACCTGTCTGTTTTAAAACTGTATTACAGCGGAATAAAAACTGAATAGGTGAATAAAAAAAATAGGAAATTTAATATCTGCATTTTGGTTAAAATATATGTAGGTAACTCTATGTATTTTTCAATTGCAATTCATATTATTTTTGTGTGTGCAAGGAGACTCAAACGAATTCAGAGCAGTTTTATAACAAGATGAAATGAATAAAAAATGCATTTGACGAATAATAAGACAATAAGATTCCATCGGCCTTCTTGTTGTTATAATAAATCTGCATGTACTTCTTTATATTTCAGGTATTACACGTTGGTTATAAAATTTTTCCATACTTTTGACCTAGTCAGTGTAAGCAGCGTTTGCGCTTTCAGCGATTTTTAAGTTCTTAAATTAACATAGTGCATGTTTCTCATAGAATATTGCTCTTCAACCCTTAACCGCCTACGTCGGATATATTCGACAAGCACTTTCGCGTTTATTCATAACAATGAACAAACACTTCTTCTCGTCAGCTCTTCTGTCATGCCTTACATGACAGAAGAGCTAATTTGAAACAGATGATTGAAACTAAAGGAGTTGGAGTACCCAGTCGCAAACAAACGACCCTGGCGAATAAAATACGAAAACACTCATCGGATCGGAAGTACATGCCTCTAAAACGTGATTAATTGCAGATAGAGCCTTTTCTAAAAAGTGTATTCAAAAAATCATTTTCAATCAACCGAGCCATACTTACAGAGTAAATTACGGCAACAATGCGCCACATCATCGCCCATTCACCACACTAGGAAGAGTATAATCGTCCGAGATGCCATTCTACGGCGATAATTAGAAATGAACCGCAATTATATGCAAATGCGACGCGCGACAAAGTTGCCTCGTTTTGAAACCAGCCATTTCGTAGCCCCGCCCACCGGTACTTGTAATGACGCTCAATGCTTCGAAACTACTTGACATACAAACTGCGTGGTTCATATCCTTTGGAGCAAGGATTTTAGGGTTCTTTATTTGAAATAGCGGCCATATTTGATTTAGATTTTGAGTAAGGAATGAGATTGGCCGAATTAGTTTTGAAAAAGGAATAGAAATAATTGCGTTTTTATTTTATGGCTTTTTCTACAATCAGTAATACGGATCTAGGCTGGTTTATATTTATTTTATTTTTATGACTCAAAGTTGTATTAGATAAAATGGATTATACGTAACAAGTAACAACATAAAAAAAAAATATTACTTTTGTAAGTACATAAGGATATATTTACAAGCAATAAAAGTTATCATTGCCATAAAATTAAGAAAAGATAATCTAATTAAATACCAATTTGAATTAACGATGTTTATTAAAAGTCGAGAGCTTAATTAAAATTTAACGTTGTATTTATCTTAGTCATATAATATTTAGTACTGCTTCTATCGTAGTAACTTAATTAAATAAACGGAATTAATATTTAACTAATATAAATTCTGTCATATTTATTGCACATAAATATTTGAAAAAACGTTTATTTTAGTACGAGGTATATAGAATAGCTAAAAGTATCTTCAGGTTTTAAACAACTGAAAAAAAAGAAAAAAAAATTACTTCTGCGGCAGCGCCGGGCGCCGGATCTAAGAAAACCGTGAATTTATTCATTTGTGAATAAATACTTTTTATCGGGATTTTTTTTTACAACCTTAAATGTTTTAACAAAAAATATGGTGTATATATATTCTACACATAATTCGCCATTATGATTCTTCATTTAAAATTTATCTTACTGTTTAAAACTCAACCTTTACTATAGAAAAAAAAAATAACCACTGATTCTGAATAATCTACTTTCAGGTGAGCACTAAACTAAAAACCACGTTCTGAACCGCTACAAGAACTACGCAGATACCAACCTGTCCGTATCATAGAGATAAAAAACCGGCTATATGTCGTTTAACTGATCAATATAATATAAGACACGTCTGTCAGTTATCTAACTCTACGCACGTATACTCAGCAGTGAAAGCGAACTTTTTAATTACTTTTTTTACTACAACAGATGACACAGCGTTTCATTTTAGATCTATTTTAAGGTTCTATTTGCAATTGAAACTGTAGCGATGTTATTGTGTTGCTAGATTGAAAATTATTGTAAGAAATTAATCACATAGTGAATTTCGCGTAATATGTATACGTATGACAGTAGCTATGTGATACTGTGCGTTGTGTGAACTTTTAAAAGTATTTTGTGTTAAAATTGATCCCGTATAGCTGAGCTTTTCATAACTGTAACAGCTACGGAACCAACCGCATCGCAACAATACGCTCGCATTATTTTTAATGACAACAGAACGCAATCTTCTCGGCTGATGTGAAATGGATATTAAATAATAATAAAAATGAACGTGATTGGCTCTGATACCAACAAAACAAAGCTATATTGAATCTTTGATGAAGAATACGTGAGATTTTTTAAATAAAAACCTTTTGAATACAAAACTTAAATTAACAACCAAAGCGTCAATAAGATTGTCCGTATTTTGTACTTTTATATTAGTCCGGTGTTCGTTTAAGTAATTTAAATGTAAAATAAACAATTTCGATTCATTTAAATTAGTTCTAGATGCTGTAATAAAGTTTTACAAAAAGATTGTAAAAATGTTGATGTGTTTGCGAATGTATTCATTTTAATAAAAGTAAAAGTTACAAACTAGAATTGAGTCTAGTTTCCTGAGTAAATTAAATATATATTTGAAGCTGTAGTAAATATAAAATCAATCGAACAGATACCTGTTTATATTTGTTTTATTCATTCTAACTTTTTAACCACAAAATATAATTTGTCATAAAATAAGAGGTTATTTAGCAAAACCTTTTTCAAATTACTGCCGTAATTGATTCAAATAAAACTCCTAACCACTTTAGACTATTGCCTGATAAGCCACTGGAATCCGAACGGGTTCGATCCCAATGGAGCATAACTTGCTCGAATAATTGTTATAATCAAAATAATAAACTTCGGATAAAGTAAAGCGGTTGAATTGATCCGCGATCGCTTTTATATTGTATTCATTTTATTACAAATTAAACATTTTATGTTTTTATTTTATTAAATGGGGAGTATACAAATATTCGCATAAACACTTTAAGTTTTAACAGGAGCTGAAATGCTTTGATAATAAACATACGTTTTTATTCAAACCTTCGACCAAGTGATGTAAGGAACGATAAGAGTGATTTCGCGAACCCAGTTGCAACAGTTTTTTTTTTTTTTGGTAGCCGCCAGAGTACCGAATGTCTTTTAAGGAGCTGATACTTGTGAGAAATACATTTTATGGCCTGTTACACATTTAAAATCGACAGCGATCCAGTTTTCGTCACGTATTCGCGGTACTCTTTTTATATCTGCCCACTGATGTATCGTGGGTTGCTGTATTGCGTCGGTTTGGCGTGCAAGGATTTCGATTTTATCCGTAGCAAAATACTTGTAATAACTTACGGAGATTTATCTGTTTTAGCAGTTAATAAGGAAGTAAAGAAATGTTTCGTAAGTCCAAACTTATATCAAAGTCTTTGAATAAAATGAATCGAAAATACGGCCTGAATTTTCGATACTGCCTATTTTTTTCGAACTTTTTACGATTGCGACGGGTCAATCGGTTCAATATAATTAGTCGATTCGTTAAACCGAGTACTCTTTAACAAAAAAGGACCGCATGAACAGGTTACATAAAAACTGTCAAAAGTATTTTAAAACATTAATCCGCAAAGAGCAATTCATCTTAAAAACGTCAATCGTTTTTAAATTTAAATTGCGGCGTGAAAGCATGAAGTGCGGTAGACGTTTCAAAACAGGATTTTATGAACACATGTGAGTAAAGATGGACAGGGGTATGGATGGATACGAGGTGCGACATAAGATGATTAATTAATGTAGAGCAGGATACGGTTATGATGGAAACTCTGTTTTAAAACGAGGATATGTAAATAGTACCTGTGTACCTTTTTTCGAAGATTTTGTGGAAAAAAATCGGTTTTAGAGATAAGACCGCCCATTGTTACACCCTATTAATTATAAGCTCCTGCTGGTTTCTATTTATAGTGAAAATAATGTATTCTTAAATTTAAAATAAAATCCTTGTATAAAAATGTAGCTTCCGAATCGGTGAGATGAGAGGAAGAAATCACAAAATGGTAGAGTTATTCGCGTGATGGACAAGTAGTTAAATATATTCAAGTTTTTTTTAAACAATGCATATTACTAGAAAATGTTTTAAGTTATAATTGTGCAGAATCTTTCTGTTCAGTTTTTTTATGGTAAATATGCATAGCTTTGTTCACTAACTTTATAGTAATTATTAGATAAAGACTTAATACCTAACCTTCGAAAATAACGGCAAAGTTACAATATAGTTTATCCCTTTAAGTGGCTTAAAAGGCTTATTCGTCCTCAACACAAAAGCCGAGAAGCATTAAAACCGCAGCAACTTATCAATATCGAGCACTGGAGCATAATGAGTAAAACTCGAGCAAAAAAGCGTTCACCGACGGCGGGCGGCGCCCGGCGGCGGGCGGGTAACTGTTTCTTTACTAGGTCGAATTATCTCATTTATAACATTTTTACTTTATTTATTAACAGTGAAATTTCTAGTGAAACTGCCCTTCACTTTTATTTAGAAGTTTGCGTTAGGTCAGGAACAATTAAAGAGAAAAACTTTTTAAGGAAAATCGTAAGCATAAATAAATAAAGCAATAAAAAGTCTTTAATCTTAATGTGCTTTTAAATAAATAATGGTTTCTTTAATCGTTTTATTTGTTATATTTTATATGCAAGCCTAATTTAGTATTTAAATGAGACATCCGAAAGAAAATAAAGATCAAACAGATATATTTAAATTTATGTTAAGTTTTATACTTATAAATTAATGATCGTTTATTGGAGCATCCAATAAATTAGTCCTTATTTGTTTGGGATCATAAAAGAGTCAAAATGGTATTATCAAAGATCTGTTTTATTGTAAATCTATTCAAATTGATTGAAGTCGTTTAAAGTTCATTATTTATTCTGAAATTCGATTTTACACATGTTGCCTTATAAATTTAAATCATTTTCGTATTATTAATGCCAATTAATTGTCATTTCCATCAACGCTGAATATATTAGACGATAAAACTTAAAGCTTCCGAAATATTTGCACAAGAGTTAATAAAATTGAAAGAAGTCAAACATAAAATAATTATAAGTCAAGTTAATAACAGCACGTTGAAGTATTGACTATCATAAATTAAAGTTTCTTTAAAAAGCGCAACTTACGTTAAAAACAGACACCTACCTTTTACAAGCAGAAAATTTCATAAATTTCAGCTGATCCTTTTCAGTATCGCTTCAGCTTCTTTTACAATCTCACAAAAAAAATATTGGTTTAAAAGTTTATTTAAAAATATCCTTTTGTGCAGAATATTATAATTACACAGAGTATCGGTTTCACTTTCTCATTAACACTTATTTGGTTCAAACAGTAAAAAACACACAATGTAAATTGAATTTAAAAAAAAAAGTTACTCGCGATCAGTTAACCACTAGACACTTGTCCATAAAAAATATCCATTCCATCACTGGGGGCGAATTATTTTTTTAAATTGTCCGCGCGAGCTTAAAGCTGCGGAGCGTTAGTATGTGCGCGTGCGCAGGTCGGCGTGGCATCGCGTTATCAGCGCGAGCGGCGCGGCGCGCGACAACAACAGAACTTGAGAGTCGATCTCAATAACAACAAGAAAAGAAAACGGTCCAGTTTCAGCGGGGCTTCCGGATGGGTCGCGGACGGGGCGCGGGCTCGTGTCATCTCGCTCGCACATAAGGCGCCGTTTCGCTCTCTTTGTCTAACGGTACCGATGCGCGCGCCGCGTGAACGATAGCGCGCCAGTCGCAAGCGCGACGCCGCCCCGTGCGCACAACAGTCTGCGCGGGCGCACAGGCTTCTTTTCCCGCCATTTTTACGTGTATGAGATCGTTTCCTTGAACAAAAATCTTTGTACTTTTATACAATTTTTCAATAGATAATGCAATTTTCAAGAGCATTTTTTTGTTAATGCTATAACTTTAATTTACACGATTAAGTTTCTGTTTATCATGTTAAGTTTTCTTTTATCAGTAAAACATATACAGCTGGTATTGCTTGCTATAAATAATTTAGTTACTATTACATTATAAATTCGAAGACATGTGACATCCACCAACCCGCATTGGGCACGCGTGGTGTATTACGGCTTCTTCTCTTATAAAGAGGAGGTCTGACTCTGAGCTGTGGGAACATTGTAAGGCTGATTTAGTTATGCTAATGCTATTTCATTATATAACTGATATGACAATAGCTATATAGATATTCATTATTATTTTGTGGGTAATTTTTATTTTGAATTTATTTATAGGGAAAATCTAAGGGCATATTTTTGTTTGCGTTGATGTCTAATGTATGGACATTCCGTAACTAGGTGGAGCTTCGTAAAGTTAACTTATTTTCTTTCATTTTTGGTCACCGTTTTGGTTTAAGCACAAGTTTTTATACTTATTCAATAGTACTAGCGTGTTTTGGCAAACATTTACCATTTTAAGTCATAATTTTTTTTAGGCGAAAATTCATCTAATGACTTCTTCCGCTCTTGGGCGGAGCTCACTTATACGTTCCTTTTTGCCTTTCGTAAAGAGGGGGCTAGAAGTACGTTGTTCTAGGAGATCGGGGTTCCCTTTCGGATAACCCATTTTTTTTAATGGTGAAGAAAATCATCTAATTCCAATGACAACCCCGGCTCTTGGGCGGAGCGGGAGATAGTGTTAGACTCTTACTGACTAAAAACCCACCCCGTTCCTTCGTGCCTTTATACTGGAGCTCAAGTTCCCTTTTGGATAGCCCTGGCCCCAGTAGGCTTCGACCCAGCTGGGCCCCTGCTGTTGCTGACAACTCCTTGAGGGGCGCGGGGACAGTGCGCGCCGTCGACGACTTGGGCTCGGTCCGGACAGTTACCGGACGGTCGGACAGCGAGCTATTCGGATAACCCATAAACCTATATTATGAAATGCAATAAAGAATTGAGATAAGTAAACGTTAACGTTAACGTGATTGATTGAGTTAAATAACCCGTGCTAAAACTTTTGTTAGCCTTTGATTTTAATGGTGACTAGATACAGATCTAGGTTTTAATCAGTCCGTATTGAATTGTATTGTTATCGGGCAGTAAACGATCTATAGAGTAAGGCCCGACGGTTACAATTGCACTTCAAGTTAAGAGTGACTAGGTTACTTCTAAGCAAGCGTGATCCATCGTCGGCCACATTATAGCTTACCATCAGGTGAGATAGGAGTCAGATGCGAGCATCAAGAAAAAAAAAACTTTTATTTATGTAATTGATTATTAGTTGCTTATCTTTTGCCCTGTTATTAGAGAAGACCTGAACCTATATCTTAGGCGTCGTGATCTACTAAGCGTGAGGACCTAGGTTTGTTTCTCCGGTCGGGCAAAAAATATTATTGAGCTTTTTTAATAGCTGTAGCAGCCCAGAGTTCGGATGTTGGTGGGGTGACACCCTCCTGCCTACACGTAAAGTGACCAACTGTGCTTGACCTCTCTCTTTAGCATCGTCGGATGGTCGTCTCAATAAACTATGGGAGTAATAAAACAAAAAATAAAGGAGGTAGGTAGTTTCTAGCTTTTATCTCATTCGTATTGGTTTCAGGCTTACGACAGGTTTAAAAAAGGTTCTCTGTCGGTACAACCTCAAAAACGAAGCCAAAAAATTAAAATCACCTTCTTATTTACAACACAATTCACTTCACACTAAATATATAATAAATCAGCTAAAATCAGAGACCGTTCACCGAATTTCAATATTAAAACGAAAATTAATTTCAATTTGAATATTTTTCACATTAGTTATTTCGTTGCCTTTTGATAAGCATATCTTGGGTACAATAAATAATGGAGGCGAGCATGGTTTTATGTTATTTTTATTAAAAAGGCTCTTCAAACAATACGAGGGTAGAGAGGGACGCCGGAGGGCCTCCGTGCGGTACCGGACGAAGCCTTATTAAAATGCAATAACAGTCATGACATTTAATCGTTTTTCACGAGAAACGGCCAAAATTCTACAGGCTTTTTGATACACACTGTTCTGTTGTTTGAAAAACAGTTTTGTATTTTTACAGTTTTTATTTATACTCGGAAAGGTGAAAGTGAGTGTATATTTTTCTTACTTCTTCACGCTCAAACGACAGAACAAACTTCGATAAAATTTGGATCACAGGTAGATTATGTGTCTTTTTTTTTTTCTGTCGACGGGGAAAATCATCATTGACGAAACCCGCTCTTGGGTGGGGCGGGAGACAGTGTCAGAGTCTTACTGACTAAAAACCACGCGCCGTTCCTTCTAGCCTTCATACCGGGGCTCTAGTTTCCTTTCGGATAACCCCGACCCCGGTAGGCTTCGACCCCGATGGGCCCTTCCTGTTGCTGACAACTCCTTGAGGCGCGCGGGAACAGTGCGCGCCGTCGACGCCTTGGCTCGGTCCGGACAGTTACCGGACGATCGGACAGCGAGCTACCCATGGCTCGCCGTCCGCGAGCCCGCGTCTACGGTGGCCGGAAATCGGGATCGGAATCCCGGCGGCGGCGGCGGGGGCGCCGTTGCCTGATGCGGTCTGCCTCCTCCTTTGCTAGCATTACTGCTTCGCAGAAGGAGGCGACCGCCTGCCACTCCTCCTCGCTCCGGACCATGGCCTGAACCGAGGCCCAGCGCGAGAGGTCTCCGCCGCAGATTATGTGTCTTGAAATCCTTACTTGTCCTTACTAATATTATAAAAGCGAAAGTGAGTTTGTTTGTTTGTTATGTCTTCACGCCTAAATGGCAAAACCGATTTTGATGAAACTTGGTACACGGATAGACCATGTCCTGGAACAGGACATAGGATACTTTTTATCCCGGAAGTATGTTCCTTTGGGATAATTTTCTGCTATCATGCGGGCGAAGCCGCTGGGAGCAGCTAGTAGCACATAAATAAAAACTTATTATTAAAAACAAAACTACTATAATTGAATACTAGAAAAGCAGTTTAGTATTAACTAATACTGAATGCTTTTTATTTCAGAAGTACTTTTTAGTTCCCTTGGGACAATTTTCTTGTTTTAGCCAGACGACGCCGCGTGCAACAGCTATATAAAAAAAAAATCCGATAAGTATTCACCTCATTCACCTAAGTAAGGCAAGACTTTTCAAGATAGCCACCAATCGAAGACATCCCTTAACAAGCTTTATAAATCTTCGTGTTATCTATCTCAAGTGTCTCCTTTAGATAAATAGATAACAAGATAGTACGGAAACCTCCTTTTCTTAACGGTCGAAGATGTTAGGCCGAGTCTAAACCTGAACCTAACCGTATTAATGAACTGGTCGCTTTGATTAAGAAGAAGACTTAGAGGACATGAAATGTACGAGAACCAGTGTGATTTTGTTTACTAACAGGTTTATGGAGCATACATTTCTTGAGTTAGAATACAATAAACTTTGTTTTTTTTTTTATCGTGAATAAGCTTGCATTTGTTTACTTATGTTACCTTACCTTATGGCAAGTGACTATGTGGTCAACAATGGAACACGCTTGCTTAGAAGTAACCTATTTGCTCTTGACTTAAAGACTCCTAGGTTATAGCTATCAGGAATCACCGACTTTGGCAGGGAACTCCACTCCTTAGCTATACGCACGATATTTGTGTTCCCAAAACCGTTTTGTGTGTATTAGTGGGATGTCCACCTCGTACCGGTGACGCATCGCCGTACTTCTGGTGGTCCGATGAAGGAACGTGCTTGAGCTCCTCCTTAGAATTGAATTGAATTATACAATTCCAACGCACACTCTCCGAAATGCTACCGGTAGAAAGCCGGCAGGCTAAAAACACTCAAATAGCCACCAAAATATATTAACCAACATTGTTACACAAACATATTTTAGTCAAATTTCAAATATTTTTATTTCACATAGGTAGGCTGTATATACTATATATACATATGGGCACTTACTAAAAGTTAGAACCTTGTGTACAGTTGCAAATTGGTCATTTCCTATGGAGAAGAACCGGCAAGAACTCCATGATTACGAAAAAGTTGTTCACATTACAGTATTAATAGATATTATGTAAGATCAATATAGATTAATTAATATTGTACCCAAAAGCACAATAAAAAAAAGTCATAATAAAAAAAAAAATTGTCGTAATGGGAAGTGAGTCTGAGAAGATCTGAGAATTCGTGGAGTCTACAGTGTTCTCACATTCACATAACAAAAAAAGGCTGTATAAAAAAGCAAGAAAAAAAATACAACTTTCTATAAATGAGATGTTAACAAAATATAACACTAAATAATTTAATTACAAAAGCAATGTTTTTTTTTATTATTGATAGGCTTTTTTTTTTTTTTTTTTTTTTCCCGATGGGGAAAATCATCTTATGACAAAACCCGCTCTTGGGCGGAGTGGGAGATAGTGTCAGACTCTTACTGACTAAAAACCCCATCCCGTTCCTTCTAGCCTTCATACCGGGGCACGAGCTCCCTTTCGGACAACCCTGTCCCCAGTAGGCTTCGGCCAAGCTGGGCCCCTCCTGCTGCTGACAACTTCTTGAGGCGCGCGGGAACAGTGCGCGCCGTCGACGTCTTGGACTCGGTCCATTACCGGACGATCGGACAGCGAGCTACCCATGGCTCGCCGTCCGCGAGCCCCCGTCTACGGTGGCCGGAAATCGGGATCGGAATCCCGACGGCGGCGGCGAGGGCGCCTTTGCCTGATGCGGTCGGCCTCCTCCTTTGCTAGCATCACTGCTTCGCAGAAGGAGGCGACCGCCTGCCACTCCTCCTCGCTCCGGACCATGGCCTCAACCAAGGCTCGGCGCGAGAGGTCTCCGCCGCCGATCGCCCCCACGAGGGCACGGCGTTGCTCCGCCCAAGCAGGGCATACCTCTACTGTGTGCTCCACCGTGTCCTCCGGGCGTTCCGCACAGTGGCGGCACCCGGGCGTCTCTTCCGCTCGAATCCGATGCAGGAACCTCCCGAACTTGCCATGTCCGGTGAGGACCTGCGTCATGCGGAAGGTAAGGACGCCGTGAGGTCTTTCCAGCCACGCCTCAAAGAGGGGACTTACCGCCATAATTGTGGCGTGCCCAGCACTGGGTTGCGATAGTCGCTGACGCCATTTCACCGTGAGATCCCGCCGGAGCTCTGTCCGCCATACCTCGACCTGTCGCGGTAGTGGACTTTCACCCCGGCGTTGCATCTCCGCGCGCTTATCGTGCATGTGTGCAAGGACTGTTGCCTCCAGATCCCACGGTGGTAGGCCAGCCAGAAGGCTCGCCGCTTCGCGGGAGATCGTGCGGTAACCCCGCACCATCCGTATTGCCATGACCCTCTGGCAGGCGTTCAGTATGGACGCCGGTCGCTTTGCCAGCGACGGCGCCCACACCGGCGCCCCGTAGAGGGCCATGGACCGAACGATCCCCGCGTAGAGCCTCCGGCAGGAGGCGTCTGGACCCCCAAGGTTGGGCAGGAGCCGCTTGAGAGCAGCCCCGGCCCGGTTGAGTTTGGGAGCCAAACGTCGGAAGTGTTCTCCGAAATTCCACCGGCTGTCGAGTCCTAGGTACTTCATCGTCGACCCGACGCCGATGTGAACTCCTCCCACCGTTAGTTGGGAACCCGATGGTGGCGCGTTCCGAGGACCGTGGAAGCATATAGCCTCGGATTTGTGCAGCGCCACCTCGAGTCCCAACTCCTGGATCCTACCAACGACTATCGCAACCCCGCGTGTCGCTAGAGCGACCGCCGCCTGGTGCGACTCTCCCTGCGCTAGAACCAGCGTGTCGTCTGCGTAGCAAACCACGCTGACCCCGTCAGGGAAGTCGCCGCGCAGCACGTAGTCGTACCCGATGTTCCACAAGGGTGGTCCTAGTACCGACCCCTGCGGAACACCGCACGACATCTCTCGACGTTTCCAGTCTCCCTGGTGACCGGGGTAGATAATGTACCTTTCCGACAGGTAAGCCTCGACCACTTGACAGAGGTATTCGGGCATCCGGTGGTACCGGAGTGCCCTCCGGATCGTACTCCAGGGCAGGGAGTTGAAGGCGTTGGCAATGTCCAAGGACACTGCCACGACACACCTACCCTGAGACACCGCGTCCCCCGTCGTGAGGGCTCGTACGCGCATGATGGCGTCCACCGTAGAGCGCGCCCTGCGAAAGCCGAATTGTCCGTCCGAAAGGTCCGGCCCTACCCGTGTTAGGCGCGCGACGAGGCGGTTTGCAATTACTCTTTCAAAGAGCTTGCCCACCTCGTCGAGCAGCACAATGGGCCGGTACGCGGACGGAGAGTCCGCGGGGCGCCCTGGCTTCGCGATTAGGACCAGTTTCCCCATCTTCCAGCGAAGTGGGAACTGGCCTCTCTCCATGCATGCGCTAAAGAGCCCTCTTAGTCGAGGCCCGAGAGCCTCCATGGCCAGGACCCAGGCTTTCCCAGGCAAGCCATCGGGTCCTGGGGCGGTGTTTTTGGCACTCAGCCTTCGCACCGCCACTCTCATCTCTGCCTCGGTCACCTCTGGAGCATTTTCATCGTCGTCGCTATTGCGGTCCGCGTCAGACACCGCTGGCGGAGGTGGAGCCATCGGCGGGGGGGAGTGTTCCCCTCGCGCAGGGAACAGAGTGCTTACCACACCCTCCACGAGCTGGGGCCGGAGACTCTGAGTCAGCGGTGGAGCCCAGGGGCGGAGCTTTTCCCGTACCAGTTTGTACGGGCGCCCCCACGGGTCCGCGTTCAGAGACCCCAGCCACACGTTGCGGGCCTCGAGTTTGGCCCGCTTTATCTCCGCTCGGAGGGTGCGTTTTGCCTCTCTGTATCCTTCATACAGCTCCGCCTCTCTGGCCTCCGCATCCGGCGGGCGGATGCGGCGCCTGCAGTGTCTGGCGTACCGGCGTCGCGCGTGATTGCACGCGTTGCGCAGTGCAGCGATCTCCGGTGACCACCAGTACACCTGGCGCTTAGCACGTCCTGGACGGACACGGGGCATTGCCGCATCGCAGATCTGCGACATGGCCTCCTGGAACCACTCCGCCTCGACGTCGATGTCAACAGGCCTGTCCGGTGCTTGCACCCAGGCCTGTACCATCGCGGCTTCCAGGAGAAGCTCCCGGTCCATCTGCTTAAGCGCCCACCGAGTCCGCAAGGGCTCTGTCGGACCGGCGTGGCCGAGGTATTATTGATAGGCTTGCGTTTGAATATGTGTCAGAAAAAAGTGTGTACCTATATAATTTTTTATAAAAACACGTTTGCTGCAGCAGACGTCAGTGTGTCACCGATTTTTTCGTGCCTTTTCTGAAATTACTCAGTTCATTATGTTAAAATCAACACCGTAGTAACTCTTCATTAAAGCGGCCTCGGGTCTGCCCAAAACGTACGCCACGATTTATATCGTTTTAATCTCGTATGGCTGCGTATGTGTTACAATGTTGTATGATGTGTTGTTTTGTTTTAAAGTGTAGTGAGTTGTTGGAAGTAGTGTAATGTATAGAATTAGCGTATTTTATGCATATAAACGCACCACATTACCATAAGGTATAGATAAAGTTTATAGATTTTGAATAGAAAATCTATGTTAGATACTTAAAATTAGGGTGATTAGTAATTCTGATTTATTCGTATCCAAAGAATTTTTTAGTTATGTAATTTTTTAATTAGTATGTCATAACAATAAAAAACAATCAATTAAAAACGCTCATACGAAATACACGTTTTTCTTAAAAAAATCCTTGTTGGACTAATGAGTCCAACAGGGATTTTTCTCTGGTCTAATGAGACCAGTGCGAGTTTGGTTTACGTACCTAAATGCGATTGACACGTTTATGACGTTCGGCGCTCCGATTGGCCCACTCCTGGCTTTTAACCAATCAGAGAGCCGACCAACCAACGGGTAAAAGTTAGACTGCACGATACAAAAAAAAAAAGTATGAATCTGACCCTGACTTACAATTTCAAACATGTATTGTACATATATCTAAGAAATCACGTCACGAAAATATTTAAAAGTTACATAAAATAATAAAGTTTGTTTTTTAAAAGGGTCTGGCAAAAAAAAAAAACGCAGTTACAGAGCAGCGAAGTCATAGACCCGGGCTAGTACCTACAAACTACACTGTTACTACAACCGGCTCTTAACATAAAAACCACCTCGCACTAAGTGCTCATCATCATCATCATCATCATTTCAGCAGATAGACCTCCACTGTTGGACATAGGCCTCCCCCAAGTGTCATCACGATTAACGATCCTGTGCGTCCCGTATCCATCGGATTCCCAAAACCTTCACCAGGTCATCCGTTCACCTTGTAGGAGGCCTTCCAACGCTGCATCTTCCGGTACGCGGTCATCGCTTCAGAACCTTTCGGCTCCAACAGCCATCTTTCTGCAAGCAATGTGCCCTGCCCATTGGCGATTCTTCGTGCTATGTCGGCAACCTTGGTTCTCCTGCGGATATCTTCATTTCTGATTCGATCATGCAAGGAAACTCCGAGCATAGCCCTTTCCATTGCCCTTTGGGTGACTTTAAAAAAAAAAAAAAGTAAATAGCATATATATAATAGTTATAACTTATATTTTTATATATATTTTTTTTTAATATATTTATTTATATCAGGATCCTGAGGTCCTGGACCTTTAGAAAGCGTAGGAGCCGAAACCAACTCTCAGAGGCCCTTTTAGACGCTTTTATTATTATTATTATTTAAAAGCATTCTGAGAGGCCCATTGTGAGTGACAATGGTACTAAGGTCTAAAAATTAAAAAATAAACGATCAATTACAAAAATTCTCTCAATTATTATTAATTTCGCTACAATTCTCGTAACATCTCAGTGACCGCTCTCAGCCCGTACGTACCGTATCGTGTGAATCGCATCAATAATGGACCAGTTCAAGGCTTTGGGAGATTCTCTGCATTGTTCCACATAAAGATATGTACTCCTTTGTATTACGTTAAGAATGACCTTTGAATTAATAAAGATGCTATTTTTTTGTATGACGGAATTAGAGCACGGTTTTAGACATTTTTGTTTCGTGTGTTGGTCACTGTCATAATATGTTAATGTATAGTCAATATATTATGTTCATTACGAGTATACAAGGTTTGATCAGAATAAGGAGCTGAATCAACTAAACCACTTTTTAATATAGGTTACATTTTCAAAAAATTCTTAATAAAAACTTTGACCTGTCTATTTATGAATAGGTCAAGCCATCACGTGCAAACCCGCTGAAATAGGTAAACAAACACAAATAGTTGTAATCCAATCAAATTTTCTCATACACGGGATAATAATTTTTTTTTTTTTAGTTTTTTTTTTCTCACATAATTAGGTCAATCGACTTAAAAATCATTTGGGGTGTCTGAGGTTTTGCGCATTTAACGTTACACGTTGTACATAAAAATGTAGTGTATTTGCTATCGAAGTCCACCTTAAAGATTTGATCGATTCAAGTATAAGGTTGTTTTTAATTTCATGCGGTTTTAATCACGCATGCGGGATTTCTCTGCACGCGTAACCCCAGCAAATGTCCATTTTATACATGTATTTATTGTAATGTGTGGAATACGTACGCGGAACACGTTTTTTGGACTGCAAAAGTTTACTGCTTGCGGAGCAAGTCCACAGACGCGTAGCTTCCTAGACGCTGAATCTCTGTTAACAAAGCGGCAACGTCATGCCGTCGTGTTGTTGCAGTTTCGTTGATACAGTTTCATAGTTTTGTATGTAAGCTGTGAGCAGGCGTACACCAAGCGAATAATGACAAGTACGCACCTATGAAGCTACGAAATCCGTGCTTCATAGACGCTTCCAGCTGTCCAAGCGCCTATGAAGCTACGAAATCCTTGCTTCATAGGCGCTTCCAACTGTCCAAGCGCCTATGAAGCTACGAAATCCTTGCTTCATAGGCGTTTCCAACTGTCCAAGCGCCTATGAAGAAACGAAATCTGTGCTTCATAGGCGCTTGAACCGTAGGCCTTAATCTTTCAGAATGTCCTGTTTTCTTCTAGTTCGACTTATTTAATGTGACTAATAAGGAATTAATACTTTCAACTGAACTCTACACATCAAGGTATCCTTAATATGCTAATGTAAAGTTTGATTTATCTCGTTGATCAGCTATATCTTGTCCAGCGATCAATCCTGTTGACCACATGACAGCTCTGTGTCACTGTTCTTAGAACTTACTAGTCTTAGTCTACAAGTTATTTAAAGTCATTTAAAATTGATGACAAACCTATGTTTTGACGCAGTTATTTTGAATGAGAACGCTGCACAAAAAATTGTATTTAACATTTTTTGCTAACACATATTTGTTCATTCTAGAGTTCCATATATCAGTCGGTAAAAACGGATCCTTTATAGCATAATTTTGTTGTCTGTCTGTCTGTATGTGCGTCAGTCATCATGTTTCTGAGAACGTGTAAAGGTATCATACTGAAATTAATATCAAACACTCAGGTTTAATACTAATCCCATGCAGTACTGATAAAAACAAACTTATAAATCAATACAATTTAAAGACAAGGTCAGGTCATATATGATCCGTTCATGGAGCGTATTTGAATTCATGAATCCCCAAGCGACCACCGGTGGCCGCGCATCTATTGTCTTACTATTGTGTCTCTAATTGACGGTATCTGAAGGGTTAACTCTGGTAAGAAGGATTGCTTCTTCTTTTTCGTCTAGTATACGTAAAAGAAAAATCCATAATACCGGTTTTGTAGTTCCATCGCAAAATAATTAATATTAAAATTTTACGGAACCTTCGGTACGCGAGTCTGACTCGCACTTGTTTTTTAAGTTAGTTTTTTTATCTCGTTACTACTATTTGGATATCTTCCTTGAGAATTGGTAAGAAATGGCTCAAAACCGAGAACATTGGAAGGAGTTGAGGGAGGCCTTTGCCCAGCAGTGGGACAGTATGGGCTAGATATAATAATAATAATAATAACTATTATTTGTAATTTATTGATCTTTGATATTTGTAACAAGCAGACTACGGAAAGTCTGATCATCAAACTCGTAAATAAGTTTAAATTTAACACTCAGTTACTGGGTTATGAAGGTCATAAATCGTCGATCTGACAGGAAGGCAGACCTCAACATAGTGAGCAAAAACTAGGCAAAAAAAAAGATTGATTAGAAGTTTTACATCAAATGCTATTATTTTTACTAACTAATTTGCTGTCAGCGGCTTCATTCGTGTAATAATAAAAAAAAATCCAAGAACATGATCTATGGGTGTGTAAAATTTCATCTAAATTCGTCCAGCCATTCGAGACTGAAGAATTTACAAAGATACACACTCACAAAGTTTCGCCTTTATGGTATCAGTGTGACAAATCATGTCGGGTAAAGGTTAGATAATCACAAAACCTTAACTATATCAGTTTTACAACATAATCAAAACATGACAGCCATTATGAGACACTTCAGTTGACCCAATAAAATCATCTCATTCATTACCATGTGCCGTAAAAGTAACTTTTAGCCTAATTAATGAAGCCCAACTGAGTGAAATGTCAGATATAATTGAACGAATTATATGAAAATTATACTGTGAAGGGAAAATGTTGACAAGTTATATGAAATGTCGCAGAATCTGTGACGAAATTGGTGTTCTGATAAAGTCTCCAGACTAACTTAGATAGTTAGACAGATGTATTTTTTCTGTACTTGTTCTGTATTTATTATTGTATTTGTTCAGTATAATTGTAAAAACGTAATTGTTTGTAAGGTTGACTGGTAGAGAATGCCTTGTTGCATTAAGTCCGCCTATGTGCCACTACTGTACATGAAGTTTAAATAAATAAATAAATAAATAAATTGTAACACAAATCCCAAAAAAAAAACTTTAACCCTAAATACCTCTTCTTTTGAGGTGGGATTAAATCATCCAATGACTGATCGTTGGTGATCGCAGTCAAGCACTAGTTAATATTATACAAGCTTTTACCCGCGGTTTCGCTCGCGTTAAATTCGAAACTAAAAGTAGACTATGTCACTCTCCATTCCTTCAACTATCTCCACTTAAAAAAATCAAGTCAATTTGTCACTCCATTTTGCCGTGAAAGACGGACAAAGAGACACACACACTTTCACATTTATAATATTAATTCATGAATCCCCAAGCGACCACCGGTGGCCGCGCATCTATTGTCTTACTATTGTGTCTCTAATTGACGGTATCTGAAGGGTTAAGTATGGATTTAAAAAAAAAGTTTTAAACAACATCTTTCAATCTTTTTATTAAAAAAAAACTTTCCCCACACTAGAAATTACGTCTAAATTGCGGGAACATTCACAACAAGACACCCAGACCCAGAATACCGATCTGTAGGCCTTACAAATATTTGTTCCGTGCCGGAATCGAACTCGCAACACGCAGCGCTGCAGCACATCGCTTAACTACAATACCAACCATACTGTCAAATATAAAAAAATATTACAAACACCCTCAGAATTATTATTTGTTAAAACATTTTGGACTAAGCGTTTCGCCTCGTCGTTTATACCGCCTACGTCGAAGGACTGGAACAACTTGCCTGCTGCGGTCTTCCCGTCCAATTATAATTTAGGTGTCTTCAAGGCTAGAGCGAATAGGCTCTTAATAAACTAGTTCGCCAACGATTGCAGCACTGCTTACCATCAAGTGGAATCGCACTGGTTTATTATCATCATCATAGCCAAAAGACGTCTACTGTTGGACATAGGCCATCCCCAAGCGTCGCCACAGCGACCGGTCCTGTGCGTCACGCATTCATCGGATTCCCGCGACCCTGACCAGGTCATCGGTCCACTTTGTTGGAGGCCTTTCAACGCGTCTTCCGATACGTGGTCTCCACTCCAGAACCTTTCGACCCCAACAGCCATCTTTCTGCGAGTAATGTGCCCTGCCCATTGGCGATTGTTCGTGCTATGTCGGCAACCTTGGTTCTCCTGCGGATATCTTCATTTATGATTCGATCATGCAAGGAAACTCCGAGCATAGCCCTTTTCATTGCACTTGGTGACTTTAAAAAAAAATTCGACCATCTGTTCTGCGTGCAATGTGCACTGGTTCATATCATTTAAAAATTAAAACCCCGATAAAACCAGTACAACCTGCGACATATATATTTCAAGTTGACACAGTAAATCACGTTGCGAGACTCACTATCGTAAAATCACCATTACTTTCTGTTTCAATTAAACACAAGTTTTATCTTCAACTCTTTTATAAATTACATCATTGTACACCGCGTGTCTGTTATAAATTTCATGGTTTTATTGCCTTATTTTATTGCTATCGTCACACACATCAGTTACATTTTTTACATTATTTTTGGGTGTAATAGATTTCTTACGTGTTACACATTATGTTATGTGGCTTTTTTGTGATGTGGGTATGAGTTAAGCAACTATATGATGTATTGTCGTGTGTCTTTTTTTTAGGTAGGAAATCATCAAACGACTACTAGAATCGAAACTCTAGAGCGGGAGAATCTGTTTAATTCATGAATCCCCAAGCGACCACCGGTGGCCGCGCATCTATTGTCTTACTATTGTGTCTCTAATTGACGGTATCTGAAGGGTTAAGAGGGCGTATCAGACGTTTATGGACTAAAACTTCACCTGTGTCTTTCAGTTGCCTTTTGCATATCAGGAACACTGTTTATCTTTTTATAAACCCGTGGTTCAATGAACGACACAGGTGGGAGGGTTATCTGAAAAGGAGCTTGAGCCCCGGTATGACGGCTAGAAGCAACGGGGTGGGTTTTTAGTCAGTAAGAGTCTGACACTATCTTCCGCTCCACCCACGAGTGGGGGTTGTCATTGGGTGATTTTTGCCCACCAAAAAAAAAATATAAAAAGTTCAACACGCACTCTCGGTCCACCCTACAGCGGGAGAAGCCATTTGATAAAATCACATCTCAAAAAAAAAAAACATTGGGCATTCAATTACTTGGTGATTAAACTGACAATCTTAGTTTTGAATAGTAAAGCCTTTGTATAGTTGAAAGCGACTGTAAGGCTGCAATAAATGTTTATTATTACATTTTACTTGCATTGTATTTTAATAGCACATTATAATATAAGTGTAATGTTAGTGATTACCGTTGGGCGGTATTTAGACCCGAGCCATGGCGAGGGTCTTAAGAGAGCCGAGAACGGGAATCATTCATTACTCATATGTATCTTACGACTTTTTGAATACACTTGTGAAGAAAATAACTGTAAAACTAGTACACTTTTGTGGCGGTAAAAATCTGTTTTCATATGCGCGTCCAGTTTTTTTTTTTTTTAGTGGAGGTGACCTGCACCCATCCTGATACAATAAATGTAAAAAAATTATGGCGGGGGAGAGGTTGAACAATAAGGTTTTAACCACATTATGGCACTAGTGCGTAAAGGTAATCAAAATGCCACAGTTTGGTAACAAGTGCTATTATATGCCTAAGTGCAGTGCAATAAAAGTCACTTTATGAGCAAGTGTATTATTGTATCACAGAGATCGCAAATTTCATATGCGCCATTAAACTAGAACTACATTAGACCAATGCACACGTGGAGTACGAAAAAGTTACCATTGAAGTGGAAACTTAACAACAATTATTTTTATTGTTGTCTAATAAGCCACATAAATGATGACATAATTATATACTAACTCCTTTATGTGCTATCAATAATCCATTAAGTAAAGTGCCAATTAAATATCATGATTACAGGTCCATATGTAAATTATTATCAGCCGATCCACCCTTTTGCAACGACAATATAACTCTCAAGGTCTGCCATAATTATCTTACAATCAGTTGGATTTGATTGATATTTTATTGATATTATTTATTGCTAATAATTAAGCTAGGCTGAACGTAATGTCATAATAATTTGCACACTTATTGTATCTTAAACATTCAAATTTAAATTGATGTTTACGTAAGATTGTGCCAATTGTGCCAAATAATAAATTATTAATTTATGTAGACTGATATTGAGATTAACTGGTGAGATATATATATTGTATACGTTTGTTGATAATTGGGCCTTTTATTATAAAGTTTTGATAGCAAAATTGATATGATTTATTTGACGCAATGACTACCACTTAGATGAATGTTTCTTTTAATTCATGAATCCCCAAGCGACCACCGGTGGCCGCGCATCTATTGTCTTACTATTGTGTCTCTAATTGACGGTATCTGAAGGGTTAAGGTGTGGTATCTTAGCCCTCCGTCTGACCGTCCGGACCAGACAACAAGCTTGTTGTCGTTGATGGCACGAGATGTCTGTAATACTGTAGGGTTTCAGAGGGCCGAAGCCTACTGGGGCCATGGGTTGTCCGTTAGGGAACCTCAGGTTTCTGGGACTTTAGGCAAAGAAAGAACATAGCCACACCCACATTTAGTCAGTTAAAGTCTGATACGCTCTCCTGATCCGCCCTAAAGCAGGAGAAGTCATTGGATGGTTTCCCATCTAAACAAGTTTTAATGAAAATATATTTTCATAGCAAGCTTTTAATACTCGTCTAGACGAATCAAACGAGCCCAAACTCGATGGGGTTGTGTTGTTTAACTACTGAGTTCCTAAAGTCACCTTCCAGTTCCATCATCAGATCAGCTCCATGTCATAATAATTTTGCATTGCGCATTTACACATGCATGCAAAATTTCAGCTCAATCGGTAATAGGAAAGTGGGCCAAATTTAATTTGCAAGATTTGATTACAGACAAACATCGGGACAGGTGAAGCTAAATAAAAGCGGGTAAAAAGGTATGGTTAGATACAGTAGCGTGTGGAGACGCAAATGAAAGGCTTTGTGTTCAATTTTACTTAGTTATTATTGAAGTAATCCTTTAAAACGTATTTTAATATAAAATGATGTCTAGATTATTTTGTTGACATCTCTAGTCAAACTTGTTCCGAATCTATTCCTAAACTTTTTTTTTAATTCATGAATCCCCAAGCGACCACCGGTGGCCGCGCATCTATTGTCTTACTATTGTGTCTCTAATTGACGGTATCTGAAGGGTTAAATAAACCTTAAAAGGCATCATTATCTTGCCAGTTTGCAATTTAAATAATATGTGACCTTCTTAGACGCCACAATACCATACCTGTATATTATACATACCATAAAAAATCGACGAACTTGAAATTCAATTAGTAATTCATCAAGTTTAAGTGTGTCATTTTCAACATTATAAGTGTCCCCGTAAACGGGCTTCAAAAAAACGCCGGCACAAAAAATCACCGCCCCAAAAAAACGCTAGAAGCGGCTACAAATAAAAGCTTGAAGCCGCCGAAAAAACAGCTGAAGTGCGCGATGCTTTGCGGCCGGCTTGAAGTTTGAAGCCGCTTCAAGCGTTTTTATGTGGCCGCCTCAAAATGAAGCTTGGCGCGGCTTTTTTTTGTGGCCCGAGTGCGGAGACAGTTAGACAATGAAACTACTCAACCTGTCAAACCGAATGCCAAAATTAATTTCGAATTACCTTTTTGTGGTGGTGTAACTATACATTACTACAAAAATGTTTTCACATATTTAATCTACGCATAGTAAGCCCCAGGCAAGTGGCTACTTTATGATAGCTAACCAATACATCTTATTGAAACACATGCATAATTAACACACACAAAGAAAGTCATTGTGCGCCTTATTATAAAAAAAAAAAATATGTTCAAGAACAAATTCGAAAGAGAAACCTTTTTATCTGACATATAAATCAATTCCGTGGGTCACCCTTTTGACTGACTGATCACGGAGCCTAAGCTACTGTGGGTTACAATTTTAAATGAAACACAGGTAGTTGGAAATTATGCTTCATGGTATGTTACCTACATATTTTTCACTCTCCCATGCTTACGAAAACATTGGTATCTACATTTATTTTTCAATGTGTTCTGGTTTTGTTGTTTAATTTAACCCTTCAGATACCGTCAATTAGAGACACAATAGTAAGACAATAGATGCGCGGCCACCGGTGGTCGCTTGGGGATTCATGAATTAATAAATAAAAGTTATAATCCTAAAAATATGGCCTCGGCTTGAAATAGACGAACTAAACAAACAATTTTTGGCATATTAATTCAAATTAACAGTCCTCAGGCTATGACAAACGAATCCATACTTCAATGACATTAGATGTTTGCTACTCAGTGATGTGTGTCTGCCCACTTTCGTGATTTTGGAAAATCGGCATTGTTTTCTTGAAAAAATAAAAATATATAAAGGTATTGCTGACGTCAGACGACAGACGGGTGTCTGGATGGTTATCACCCTTATTATCCCGCCCTTGGCCGGAGAGGGAGATAGTGTCAGACTCTTATTGACTAAAAAAACCCACTCCGTTCCTTCTTGCCTTTCGTATTGAAGCCGGAAATCGGGATCGGAATCCTGTCGGCGACTCGGGCGTGAGCACCGTTCCTGTTGCGGTCGGCCTCTTCCTTTGCTAGCATAACTGCTTCGCAGAAGGAGACGACCGCCTGCCACTCCCCTTTGCTCCGGACCATGGCCTGTACCAAAGCCACAAGGACACGGTGATGCAGACAGTACATCAAAAATAAGCAAAGCAAAGACCCCCGCACATCTCTGTGGATCTAACGTAATATGTACTTAAATGGCCCCATATCAATAAAATTGTTCTTAAACATGCCTGTGTGGGTCAAAGGGAGACTAAAATTGGTATGCAAACACAAACAAAGTCGTGACCAATGCCTAGTTTTTATAAAACCGCTACCATTTAAACTACTGTTACGCAAACAAAAATTTAACCAGTAGTTAGTACCGGATGGCGGCGCTAAGGCTTTTTTCTTCTTCTCTAAAATTATAATAAGGCATCAGACTCATTATAAGCTGTCAATCAAACTGATGCTATCGGGTAAATGCGAGTTTAGCGAGGAAGAAGCCTTTTAAATGTGATTCATTGAGAGGAGTGAGTAAATTCTTGGAGTCGAGTAAATGTAGTGAAAGGGCTGTGATGGTCATGCTTGAAAAGGTCGACTTATGGATGCATTGAGTGACCTATGATGACTAATGAACGAAGAAAAAAGTTGGGGTAATCATTTATTTATTTTTGTATACCTATAACATTAATAGCACATAAGCGAAAGTTTCATTCACCAACCCGCACTGGGCCTGCGTGGTGGATTACGGCCCATTCCCTATCCCAGAGAGGAGGCCTGAGTCCCAGCAGTGGGAACATTAGAAGGCTGATGATGATAATGATGAAGCGAAAGTTTGTGACAGCTGAACAGATATCGATAAAATTTGGTACGCGGGTAGATCAGGTCCTGGAATACCAGATCCTGGTCCTGGTTATTTTTATCTCAAGAGTATCATCCAAGGGTTCCCTTATGGGGTCATAAGGGAACCCTTGGCACCATTTCCTGTTTTCACGCGAGCGAAGCCACTGGCAACAGCTAGTATAGAAATAAAAAACGCTTAAACAATTAAGAACGAAAAGAAATCTATTGAACAGCACAAAAGTGCTTTTCAATAAAATTTAAATTAATTTTCTTTGATTTCATTTGAAAACCTGTGAAAAAAATTAGGGAAATAATGTATAATTCTTCAAGAGTTACGTAATATTCCTGTTCAATTATTTCCTGCTCCGTAATAGATATGTAACTGACAACAGGTGTGTCTAAAAAAAAACTAACTAACTTTTTTAGAAGCGTGTACCGTGTGCACTTACATGTTTGACATATCGATTATTGTTACAACTTATGTCATACGGAAGCAGTAGATAAAGACTTCAATTGTTTCATATTTCGAACATCAAATTGTCACCTCGTATCAAATCATCATACAAGTTTGACAGCTAACTGGTTCTAGTGACCGATTCAAACATCATAACTATTTCTTAAAAAAAAACGAATATCAAAGAAAACAGAAAACCAATTCTTAAATTAAATAAATAAATATAAATAATTTTCAGGTCTATTTTATATGATGTTGAGATTACTAATGCTAACCCCTCTAACGTGAGTGGTATTATTATTAAGTAATTGCGTTTTTACGTAAATCTCAAATAGAGAAAAATTTTCCCTTTTTATTTTAAGTTCTTGCAATCCATCCTAAGGTTGTCTGGTAGTCTATATCGCTATCAGCGATAAGACCACCAATATACACATAGATGTAAGTTATTTTAAAAATTTTGTTACTGTGTCGGTGAACAATAAAGTTTACTCTATTCCATTCTTTTTCTGGATTTTCTAGGAAAAACAAAGATATAAAAACCAAAATTTTCGGTCAAAAAAATTTCGTACAAATGTGTGCACAAAACGTCAACTAAGCGTTATTCAAGGTCATTCAATTTGTACAAACGTATAGACAATCGGCGCTCCAGGGGTATGGATGTAAAGTAAGTACCTTCAGTAAATAAAAGCTATTTTATTTTATTTATTTATCAAATCATCACAGAAATTTGACAGCTAACTGGTTCCAGTGACAGAATCACCCATCATAACTATTTCTTCATTTGTCTAATCCAATTATCAAACCAAAGACAAGAAATATTGCGTAACGTTTAATGCTCAAACACGCATGCCATTTTATGTGCCTTAGGAACTACTAATTTATTAATACTGAGCACTCAAAGTCAGTCTATGCCTAAAGGGGGATTCACACGGGTCGATTTTCGTTGCTTTACATTTCGTTTCACAAAGTAGCTACCAACTTTACAATCTTAGCTAAAATCACGAGCAGGCAAGCCAGGTGTTTTTTTTTCTAAAATACATCTTTATTGTATTTATATAGCACTTGATATAAATCCCAAGTATAAATATCAAGCGCTCACATGCAGCTAATAATTTAGATAGCCTATCTTTGCACAGCAAAAATCGAAATCAGCTGAAGAGTTACACATGAAAAACTGCATCAAGACTATGGCTCAACTGATTCTATACAATGCTACTCACAGATGATTGTAGAAGAAATATTAGACCAACGAAATTTCATAGACGTAAAAAATCGAAAACAATGTGCAATAAAGAGTATTCTATATAAATATTTACTATATGCGCTATCTACCTGCTGTCTATTTTTTTATTTCTATTTATCGTGCAGCCTAATCGTGCAATAGAAATCGAGCCGTGTAAATCCGCCATAATAGTTGAACGGTAGGCTTCGGCAAAGTTAGGCGTGGCCGAAAGACCTTAGTGAACGGATGTAGCAGCCTCGATCGCAAACGCCTATCCAGATCGACGTTTGAAGATAACCAACATCTGAAATAAATAAAAAATAAAACGCTTGAGTGAAAAGGTCAGCCCGCTGTGCCGAAATTAAAGTCCAAAATAATAATCATTAAAACCACTACCTGTTGGTAGGTTAAGGAATTTTGACGTGTCAAGACTCAAGATGTCGACTCTCGCAGTCTCGAACGATTTTGCTACCATCTGTTCTTTTGCCAAATTATGATATGGTAATTTATGTGTAAGAACAGTGTTTTATAGATGATTTATCTTTAAGTTTTATAGCTTACGTGGACTTGTTGACGATGAGCAATGGGTCGCTCGCCATCCGGTAACCGTCTGGGCCGAGCCCGAGTTGTCGACGGTGTGTAGTGTTCCACGCAAAACTGTGAGGTCCAGCAGGGCCAAAGGCTACTGGGTCCATTGCTTTACTTCAGAAATGGGAACCCGTGATCCTGGAACGCAAAGAGCAAAGAAGGAATATAGGTGTGATTTTGTTATAGACTAACTGTCCCCGCACAAGGGCTTAAAAAAAACGCCGCTTCAAGCTTAATTTTGAGGCGGTCTTTTTTTGTGGCTCGTGTGCGGCGGTGCTGCCACAAAAAAACGCGTGAAGCGGCTTCAAGCTTCACCAGACAAAAGAGGTGTCGCGCGCTTTAGCAGTTTTTGCCGCCGCTTCTAGCTTTTTTTTTGTGGCCGCTTCAAGCGTTCATTTGTGTCGGTATTTTTTTGTGGCCCATGTGCGGGTACGGATACGCCTTCCCACTCCGCTGTAAAGCGGGAAAAGTCTTTGGATGATCTTCCACGTTAAAAAAAAAAAATCCTATAGCTTAATTTCAATTACGTTTTAATCTCACCACAGAGAAGCAAAGTTACTCTTTCATCAAACTAATTGTTTATATAAAAAGGATCTCTACTTTTTATTCAGTCTTACAAATATGGCGAGTTTGAGTCATAGCAGTGGACAAATGTATGGACTAATTACAAATGTATGGACTAATTACGGCTGTGAATTTACTTGGTTTACAAGAATTCAACTTTAAAAGCTATTGCCATAGTTTTTGTTCTCGTAATGAGTAGCTTTTTGTTCCTTGTCAGCATTTTCAAAAGGGATGATTGGTACTTTGTTTTAATGTGACTTTTTTCTTGAGATAAAGCCTCCTTATGGCTGGGGATCAGCATCATCTGAACACTTATTTATTTCCAGTTACAAATAGTTTCACTAAACTATTATCGTATCTTTTTATGAGGAACACTAGCTTCTACCAGGGGTTTTGCTTGCAAAGCTACGAAAATAATTTCGTTTAGTCTATAGCATTAACCCTTCAGATACCGTCAATTAGAGACACAATAGTAAGACAATAGATGCGCGACCACCGGTGGTCGCTTGGGGATTCATGAATTAAGGTTTCCTTTTTGGTAATTATAATCTTAGTTTCCAAAAAGTATACATATAATAAATCTATAAAAGTTTTTAGTTCTGCTCGAATCACATAAAGTTAATATAACTTTTATACAATATTAAAACTGTGTGTAACTTGATATTTTACTTAGCCTTTGTTTCATTGCAATCAGTTGACTATATCAAAAGATATACTACTTTCATTGACTATTAGGTGGTACGAAGTTCGCCAGGTCAGCTAGTAAATAAATAAATAAAGAATCTTTACATTTGTACATTTTACACACACAGTAACAGTATATAATGCCATGAACAGATACAATAGTTGTACAAACACTGATCATTGGAAATAAAATAAACTTTTGACTAATAAACTAAGTAAAATAAATACTTGTATCGCAGGAGCCAGAAAAAATGAATAATTGAGGGATAGTGCAACTACAGAAATATCGGCTTAGTTTTAGAGATTACAACACCCTACATTCAACTTACAAATTGTATCTTTATTCTTTATATTATGTATTAGTATAGAATCTATCTATTTTAATAATATCAAGAACAAAGATACATCGACAGATTTCCTTATTTTCAATGCTGTCCTATCATTATAATGAATGGCCCTCAAAGAGAACATACGTAAAATTAATCTCAATTTTAACCTTATCGCTTAACAAATTGTTAAAAAGTTGACCGCTTTTATAACTTCACTTTTACTCTCATTTCAACATACTGCCTCAGTTTCACTTCACATTTTGCAGTAAATTATATCAAAACGCGATCGCTCATTTCTTTTTGCCATTACATCCAACGAAAGCCTCTCATTACGTGAACCATATTTCCTAAAACCTGTACCGGGCTGTACAGGTCTCATTTTACGCAATCAAGTAATTTCTTTCTCTTTAGCAAATGTCAATATTTCGCTCTAAAGGGCAAATAAAGTGGTTCACTGTATTTAATCTTTTAATTGAATAACGGAGAAATCGCAATAAATCAGTTTAATGTAATCATTAAATTAAACTTAACCCTTCAGATACCGTCAATTAGAGACACAATAGTAAGACAATAGATGCGCGGCCACCGGTGGTCGCTTGGGGATTCATGAATTAATAACATATGTACACAGGGTATAATTATGGCTCTGCCTAAATCTTAGAATTATAACAACTTGATTCTATAAGAAACCCCCAAAACTCAGTACCTAATTAAATTATTCAAGTCTCCAGTAAGAGCCATTCAAACAGACAAAAATATAAATTAATTTTCTCATAAATAACATAAAACTCATCATCATCATTATTCATTAAATTTTAGCCGAAACAAGTCCACTGTTGGAGTTAGGGCTCTCCCAAGTTTCATCATAAGGACCGGGTACATCCCGCATCTGTCAGATTTCTGCGACCCTCACTAAGTCACTGGTTTACCATGTGGGAGGCGTTCCAAACTGCACTAAAAAAATCAGTTAACTACGTTATGATGTTACAAATACGTAAACATCGACAGATTTTTTGTCAATGAAACAACAGCTGAACTGTATAACTGAATCACTAATTAAATTAATTATTAATTACATTGTGTCCGCCTGGTTTTGCCCGAATCATACTTAGGTACGTATTAGATCCGTCTTAAGGAATTATTCTGATTAAATTATTTATTAATGTTTATAAGCTAGGTACTGCGAATCAGTTGCGGATACAATGTCCTTCGGCGCTTGTCAAACGAATGTTCTACGATCATTACTTAGATATTGATAAGATTATAATAACTTATAAAATTGTTTAATTACTTTATTTTGTATCCGGATAATGTGTTTCTTTGTCTTAATATAGAAGTAATTACTTTGAATGAACAAGCGATTACAGGCTCAAATAGACAGACGCAATGAGATGACTTGGCGACAACCCTTTTTTATCCTTTGACCGCTTGTTAAGGATTGGTCTGACGAGTGTTTTTGTGTCTTATTCGCCAGAATCGTGTATTCACGACAGGGTACTCAATCTTGTTTAGCTTTTAAATCCTGACAGAAGAGCTGACAAGATGGAGTATTTGGTCGTGGATGTGTGACCCTGGCGGGATAAACATATTTTACAGGAAAAAAACTCCTTAAAACAATCTTTATGAAATTGTGATGTCGCAACGTCAAATGATCGATTTACACCTGTCTACGGGAGTCTTAAGGTGTCAATGTGGTCTTGACAGTTGACAACTTGTAAGTTCTAGGTACTGACTCTAGACATGAAGTGTGTTTGTTTCACTATAAGAATGAAGCTAAGATTAAATGTGGTGGTACGATGACCACTGCTCTATCCTTCTTAGTAAGATCATGGAACCTTTGCTTTGTTGTATACTTTGAAAAATGAGCAGTAGTGACCCAGTAGTAACGACCCCGACTTTCGAGTCGTCTGTCACGGGTTCAACCCAGGAAGGCGCTTTATTTTTTGTAATTTAGTTCATCACGATTACTCACAAAATAATGGTTCCCCGCAAATTCGAGAACATCACCCATATTGTCATGTACTATATAGACTTTAGTTGCTGTATTTTTTTACTATTTTGGTGTACTTGAATAAAGTTTATTCTACTCTTTGTGGCATCCCCTAATCGTCACTAGGGTCATATGATAGGTTTCGCGGTTCATTCTCTCTCATACAGAGGTGAGGTAAATTCCAACAGTGGGAACATTAACGCAGGTTTAGCATACGCTTGAACTTATGTATTAAAAAAGAGGACAAACATGATTGGCAAGGTTTACACTTATTTTAGTGATGCACCGTGTGCCGACGTCTTTGTCGATATTGTTACGGCCCACGCTGAAAACCAGCGCCGTAGACTCACCGCTTTTAACGCTGTGGTCTCGGCATTATGCTGTGCGTTCGGCCATTTTGCTCGGAAGTGGCGCATGCTTTACTTTGAATGCACTCAAAATTTTGTAAATACTTTATTGGCCATTCCGGCAAATAAAATGTTTTTCTTTCTTTCTTCTTTCTTTCTGATGTGCATTTAAAAATATAAATCACAAAGTCACAACTAAACCAAAAGGTGTGTAAATAGATGTCATATAAAAACATTTTCCACGATCAATTTACCTGTCCAACGTAATGGTCGTATAATGTATGTAAATATTAAAATCGAAGCTAATCGATCATGTGGTTGCCAGTAGGCAATGTTTTATGGCCATGTAGTTCTCCTTACAAAGGCGGTGCCGCAAGAAAACATAGGTTTTTGCATCTTTTTCAATCATATGCACACGTGATAGAGCGGTACAGCGTTTTGTAAAGGTGGCGCTGTATGGAAAGCGATGCGGTTGCGATGGTGATGCTATAATAAATAATACATTATTTGTTTCAAGTATGGGAGTCATGTTAGTGACCATAAATAGACATAGTAGTAGTGTAGTTTATTCTATTCTATTCTATAGACTAGCACTTCGTGCAAGCTACAGTTTTTCGTGGCCTATTAAGTGTTCTAGTCATCCCTGGCCTTTTTTATCGATAATAATATAATTGTTCAATACTCAATACTCAATACTTTATTGCATTCCATATGTGTTTATGATGGTATAAAAAAAAAAGAATCAATATGGACCCTGTCGGGCACAGCAAAGCTAGGAGAGAGGACGAAGGCTAACTTGTCATCATTATTAAAATATATATATATGTATCCTGTAACTTAATTACCTATCTATTTAAATTAAATTGTGTATGCATGTTATTGTATTATTATGTCTCTGTATAAGTATTGGTATATTTTATTTATTTATTTTCGTCATTATTAATACATTTTATTATCATTGAAATTAATTTATGTATGTGTATTATTATAATTAACTAAATTATGCTAGGTATTTTTATCATCATTTTTAAATTATGTATTTATTTAAATTATTCTTATATATATGTTATTACTATGTTTGTGTATCAGATTGGTAAATTATGTCAGATATTTTAGTTTATTATTGGTCATGTTTATTTTTAAATTGTCAGATATTTTATTTATATTTTGTCATTATTAAATTATGTCATTATTCAAATGAATTTATATATGTATTTTATTGATGTCATTGTATAAGTAAATTAAATGTCGACTATTTTTATTTATTTTTATCGTCATCATTTTTAAATTATGTATTTATTTAAATTATTCTTATATATATGTTATTACTATGTCTATGTATTATATTGGTAAATTATGTCAGATATTTTATTTACATTTTGTCATTATTAAATTATGTCACTATTCAAATTAATTTATGTATGTATGTATATTATTGATGTCTTTGTATAAGTAAATTAAATGTCGGAGATTTTCATTTATTTTTATCGTAATCGTCATTTAATTATGTATTTATTTATATTAATTGTCTTTATATATTATTACTTTGTCTGGGAGTCACTATTGGTAAATTAGGTCAGATTTTTATTTATATTTTTTCATTATTATTTTTAAATTATGTCATTATTTATTTAAATTAATATTGTGTAAATATTATTACTTTGTCTGTGTTTACGTTTTTTTGTAAATAGTATTAGTTACTTTTATTGACATTATATTAAATTAAGTTTATAATCTATTCTCAAAATTTCATACTATATCATATAACTATACCATAATAGTTTTTTCCTTCTTTTTATAGCACTTATTAGAGATTTATGTTATTATTCACGATACACTTTTCTTGTTTGTTTATAATTACTATTGGAAGAACGAGTAGAACTATAATAAAAAGGCGTATGGGAGAAGTTCAAGACAGCAGAATCACGGCACTAATAACTTTTGTCACTGAGTTTTACTGGTTTAGATAACGTTTCTACACAAACCTTCTGTCATTATGATTGTTCACATAACACTTCCATTGCACAACTTTAATTTTTAATATTTTTAATCAATTTTTGAGAAATTATTTGACAGGTGCCAATGTTTACTTTACAAGCGCCCTCTAGCGTCTCTCGTTCAGGCAGGGGGTCTCTGAATAGTTCTTGATAACCATTCCTCTAGAACCTCTCAAATCCATAGCCCTGCATATTTTCGTTTACTATTCGTTGTTATATTTTACCACTAATTGCGAGCTGTCTTTACGTGCTCTTGTATAGCGCGTAATGGAATGTTTTATTTTTGGTCATATCATCAAATGACTCCATTTTTACAGGCTAAAACCCACCTGTTTCTTCATTTGTCCTCTGCGTTCCAGTAACCCTTTCGAACATTGTCGCAACCCTAGTATGTATTGGCCCTAATGGGCATTGTCCATTTGCCGACATCTAGTATATTGTTGCTAACCATCTATGAGCTAAAACAAAATGATATTATATCAGCACTAACGATTGTAAAAAAATCTAAATGTTGATATTTTCATAGTTCTTGTAAGTTACGTAAAAGAATTTCTCAAAACCAAAGTTGTAGATTAAATATCACTTGTCTAGAGGGCCTTGGTGACAAAACATCGTGTTTTACCAACTCAAATTCATACGAGTATCGTTTCTCTCGGAATATTCTCGCTTACTATGTATCACAACCCTAAACTGAGTTGCACAAAAATGAACTTGAACGAGATCAAATACAGTGTAGCTACATATGTTATTCAAATATGATGCATAATTATAATCTTCAGCTCTGAACAATGGAACAAAAAATCTTATTGCTTCGTAGCCCTTCGTAAGTTGATTATACTGTACTTAAGAGCCACTTAGATCGAGTTTAGTTGGATATGGCCGAGATGATTGTAAGTGGTCCCTGTCGTATTCCGCCTGTTGACATTGTAATGTAGCGACATCTATGACGCCACATAAGAACTACGAAGAAAACACGAAATCCTGCATCGCGCAATCAGAGTTCTCCGCGCGATTTGAACATATACGACAGCCCGACATCAACTATCGGGCAGTCGCCCACCAGACTATAACACCCGGTCTGGTCGGAGGACCCACCCTTTTCAAAAGGAGGTATGTGGGACTTTACTCTCTGTTCCGCATACCTCCAAACTGGTGACCCTCGACAAAGAACGTCAGCACAGCCTTCGTGCAGCTACTACTTCGTGACGTCATCATCACTTCCTCAAGCTTTCGAGCAACGAGCCATACAGCCAGCACCCACGGCTAAGGGTATCCTGACCACCAATATGCCTTCCTGGGCATACCTGGTCATCACTTCAGCCGCATCAGCGACCTTGGCTTAGCACACCGCACCTTCGGCCAGTCATATGAAGAGCCATGAAGAACCTCTCCTGGTCGGCGCCAGCAATCAAGCCCTACGTCGCACAAGCACCGCTCCGACTCACTGGAGCCAGCAGCACTACTCCGACTCACTGGAGCCTGCAGCATCGTCCCGACTCACTGGGACAGCACCACCCCGACTCACTGGGGCATCATCCCGACTCACTGGGACAGCACCACCCCGACTCACTGGGGCATCATCCCGACTCACTGGGACATCATCACCCCGACTCACTGGGGCATTATCCCGACTCACTGGGATAGCAACACCCCGACTCACTGGGGCATCACCGCAGACAGTTCCGACTCACCGAGAACTATGCGGCATCGGTTCCGACTCACTGGAACCAACCTACCGCTGGCCTGGCACACATCAAGAAGCATCAAGAATCATCGATCTCCGATCTCCGGAGGGGAGTGATGTAGCGACATCTATGACGCCACATAAGAACTACGAAGAAAACACGAAATCCTGCATCGCGCAATCAGAGTTCTCCGCGCGATTTGAACATATACGACAGCCCGACATCAACTATCGGGCAGTCGCCCACCAGACTATAACACCCGGTCTGGTCGGAGGATCCTCCCTTTTCAACGGAGGTATGTGGAACTTTACTCTCTGTTCCGCATACTCCCAAAATAATAATTATACTACGGATATCACAGGATAGCAGTTACCTACTTCTGCAAAGAGGTGATGCGAGCCAAAAAGCAGGTAGAAACTGTGAGTCAGATGTCATCCACAGGCCCCAGCCGCTGCTGCAGGAGACGTCACAAGACGATTCCCGGCGACCGTGGACGCGGGCTCACAAGTGGCGAGCAATAGGTATTTCACCGTCCGACCTATACCCGAATCGATGACGCTTCGAAGTGATGTCAGTAAAAAGTACGGGGCCCTCCTTCTGTTCCACTCAGAGTGAGAGAAGTTACTTTATCATTTGTCGCCCATAATAAAAAGTACCAGACGTGTATAGACAAACCAAACTGCTCTCTTTACTCCTTTTCTCTCCTCTTACTGTCAGCAGAAATATTGGAATGATGGATTAATTTAAACGCTAAATAGCAAGTTCTTAATTCAAAACTTTCCACCAAGAATTCAAATTTAGAATTCACGAATCAGTATTTAAAATGCCATGCGTTGTTAGCATATGTTATAAATAAAGTTGTATATAAACTTAAACTCACCCCAACAAACTTCACTGTCAAAAAAAAGCAAACGATCTCCTTCGTCAACCTTTCACAGCCTGAAGATATTTACAACGCGATTTAAACATTAAATATTTTTTTTTCCATCTTCATCGGTTGCCGGCACCCTAAGATTTCCTTTAATTGCACGCCCTCAAAGGTCACAGCAGTAATCAGTCATTTAAACACCGTTTAACTCAGCTGTCCGTCTGTCGATTGTTATAATTACTCGTTTAATTTGTAATTTACATGTTGGTGTATTAATGAAAACTTGTGAATGTCTACTTCTTGGCGGCTGATGTGAGAACGGGTTTGAACTGTGGTTGTAGGCTTAAAGGATCCGATAATTATAGAAAACATCACGCCTGTTGTTTCCAAGAGTAAGTCAGGTATGTATCTGTAGAACACTACTGGTTGTATTTAAAGCCCTTGTAATAGACATGGAGCAAACCAATGGCCATAAATCGGCCACAAAATTTAGACTCTAAGCTAGTACTGTAAAAAACCAGATAGAATAAAGAAAAAAATAGTACATTTTTAATACAAGTATAGAAACTGTCATCGCGATCGAGGTGGAAATCGCCCAAGCTGCTGGTGAGGGTGTTATGAAGCCGAGTGCTGCAGTACTGCATAGCAGTGCTGTACTATATTTGGTGACAGTTGCCACGTACAACACACAAAGGAAATAAGAACTAATCTAATAACAATTTACTCGAACCGGAAATAAGACCCAGGTTGTGATCGGCAGTAACACTTACAACCACTAACTATATCAATGAAACATTCATTATTATAATACTAATACTTATACATACACACTACTATTTACTTACTATACTTATTATTACACTATTGCAGGGATATCTTTCTTCATTACACAACAAATAATATAAGTAGGTACTAATAATTTCTTAAAACTGTGTTTTTCTCCAGAAAACTCGCAATCGAATCAAAATACTACCGTTCAGGCCAGCTACGACTACCATCAATCTTTTATTACAGTTCTTACACCAAGCTACCCATTTGATTACAGTCTTAAAATTGTACTTAAATTTTAATAAAAGTCTTTTAGTCTAGAACCAATAACTCAGTAAGTAACTAATCGAAAATCTATCTAATAAATAATCATCTTCACGCCTATTTAAAGCATAGTACATAATATTATTACCAGCTTATAGTTGAGTCCTAGTGAAAATTCTATTACAGTTTAGGTCCTAAGTATACTGCATTTATTATTACTATAGATAGCCCGTATTATCACACTTCTGGCCAAAGGGTTTTATTCATTCTAACGATCACGGTTCCTTTCATTTTTCGTTCAAATTTTTAAAGAAGATGTCCAAGTCGTACCGTCATCTCCTTTGTGACCGCGGTCTTCTTCATCTATAAACTGATATAATATTTAGGTAGGTGACATTCAACTCCATTGTACTTTTGTTCATGCTAAGACGAGAGTAGTGATCACAAAGGTGTGCGTAAACCCTATAAACCTACTTCTACAAGCACTGACCAACTAAATGAAAGATGATAACACAAACTTATAGCAACTCACGCCTAGATAACGCCAGTAATCAGGTCGCTACGTCACGGAAGCCGGTTGTAATTGGAAATATTTGTTATATCATAGCCTTTATAACCCATAATAATACTTTACGGACCAGGATACGTAATGGTTAACAATTGAACGTATCGATGTACCCGCATAGTTTGCATGAAGCGCGGGCAGGGTGACGGGGGGTGGCGGAGGGGTGCGGGCGGCGGGGCGCAGGCGTGGTCGGCGCCGGCCGCTCTCCTTGACTCCAGCGTCAAGCATCGCATGATCTCTGCTAGTGTTTGTGGATTGAACTGTTTTGATACTTTAGAAATCGGGTGTTGAAAGCTTTATCCCTTATGTTGCATAATTTGAATACTTCAACTTTTTGAAAATCTCAGTGTGTCAGGCTTGGTGGTGAGCATGTTGCCAGGATCCTAAAATAGACTGCTGCTTTAGTTTTTTACAAGTTAGTAGATGCAAAACCTAAGAAGAACACTTGACTCTAGCTTGGATTTGGATCTCAGCAAAGTTACACACATAACAATCAATCATGATAATTAGAGACACAATAGAAAAACAATGGGTGTGCGAACGCTGGCGTTCGCTCGGGGTTTTATGAATTTATACAATATTTATTTAAGAAAAAAGCTTGTCTGTGAAAGTATGTATTGTGACTAACATTACAGTATTAACAAAACCTATGGTACGTAGGCAACGAGCATTACTGTAAGTAATAATTACTGTGTTGTAGCGCGAAGGATATAATTCTGGACTATTTCAGTTTACTGAGACTAGGATTGAAAGATTTATGTTACAAACAAATAAATAATTTATTCCTTAGAGACTGGAAGAAGAAAAAGTGTTGCACTGACCACAAGTAACTTATAGGCAAATTTTTTGTATTGGAAATGTATGGGCGTGAAAATTACCAGCTTTCTTTTTTGCAAACAAAAATAATTTAATAAAAATCTTGATGCTCACGGGACGCTTGGAAGATGTAAAACATTTATGGTTATACTAGCTTTCCGCTCGACTACAGCTTATATCGCGCGGGCAGAGACACGTGCTCAGCAGTGGAATTATAGGTAGCCTATGTGTTATTCCAGTGTCTCTTCTACCTATTTGATCTAAATCCGTTCAGTAGTTTTTGCGTGAAAGCGTAACAGACAGACAGACAGACAGAGTTACTTTCGCATTTATAATATTAGTAGGGATACGCATACATGAAAATCAAGAGCGGTTGCGTCGTTTTCGCGTTATGGCGTTTGCCGTCACGGCATTGAAATTGGTTTTAATGAAAAAGGGCGCTAATAGATGTTTCACATAAAAATTACGAAACTATTGAATTCCAAGTATCAGCACTTCTCAGTCGGCGTATATTCTCAGTGAATGTGGCGACTGTTCGAGTGGTCGCGGGCGCGGTGTGATAACGGAGCGTTATCACAGCCTGCGCTAATGCCCGCTTTGGCCGCTTTGTGCTCTGCTTGTGTCTACTGCTTTTGTTCTTTATTGGGTAGGCAGAGGCGGAGGCGATACTGGCCTATTTGCTTTACATAGTTTTATAGGGTGTGTAGAAATAAATCGTGTTTGGAAAGTGAAGGACAATGCTTTGAGTTCAAAAAGTAATAGTTGGTCTCTGTTTTAGGTGCTTTAGTTAATAAAGTTATTTAACAGCATTCAACATAAAAAACGTACAAACCTAAAGTTTGTTATACTGTTTTTTAAATGTTGTACTAGTGTTTGATTGCGATCCGACCTGAAAGTAGATGTAGTGACGTAATCGTTGATGGTGAAGAGCACTAGTTTAATAAGAGCCTATTCACCCTTTAAGACACCTTTTTTATAGGTTTGCACTTGACCGCTATCTCACGTGATGGAAAGCGACGATGCGGTCGACGATGAAACGCGCTTACCTAGAAGAAACCTATTCACTCTCGACTTAAAGACCTAATTTTTAAACTCGCCATACTGATTTAAAATATAATATTCAAAATTGAACACGCACGTAAGTAACGTACTAATAGCCACTATTAATCTTTTGATAGAATCGGAAGATCATAATTATTGCATTTCTAGTTTTCTGTTCAGGGTCATCAAAATCATGTTTATTTCCTTATACAGGGTTATTTGTGAAACACTGGCAACCTCTCAGGACTATGTTACTGACATCATAAACAACAACTTTTGTTCTATGACTTTTAAAAATGTATCATACTCGTATTTTAGTTCATGAGATTTTCATACTAAAATAAAAATAATTCAATTAATTTTCTAAATATTACAAAATCTATGCAAAGCTAGCGATAGTACAGTATCGCAGGGAAGCGGTGGTTGATCGGCGGGGGTGCTTGATGCGCTAGCGTTACGTCAAGCACCTCCGCCGAATAGAACAAGGAAATATGGAAGGATTGTTTTTGGTAAATGTATTATGTTTTGTAAAAAGTCATAGAACAAAAGTTGTTGTTTATGATGTTAGTAATACAGTCCTGCAAGGTTGTTAGTGTTTTACAAATAACCCTGTATACTTAAAAATCAATAGGACAAGAGTAAGTATTTGTAGAGCATTAGGTCAATGCTGATTGTCATTATTGATGGTCAAGTTTAATCAAATTATTTATTTAGTAAAGACCTTCTAAAAACGGATATCCTGTGCCAATGTATTGCTTATTATATATTACACAAGCAATTCCAATTTTTTTTTTTTTGTGTAGGTAGACCAGCAATCAATAATTGATACATATAATGTATTATTTGGGGTCTGAATTAATATCTTTATTTTGTTTTTCAATAAAATTTATTGAATTAACAATGTTCTTACACAATAGAAGCGACAAAAAAGATGTAATCAGGATATTTGCAATACATAACATTATGTTAAAAGATCTTCCATGGAGTTTCTTGTACATTATTTTCTATAAAGATCTGCGTTTTATTTTTTCATTTAACGACTACTTAGAATACCTTTAAACGGTTTATTAAAGAATATAATAATAGTAATAATTAGGTTTAACATGAATGGCTAGTTCTTGTTATTAACTTTTTTTTAAATTGTAAGGCACACCAACAATTTGTTTACAGATTTTTTTGCGTTAAACTTCCAAAAGATATTCCTGTGCAAACAAATCAATTACAGGCGTCCTTTTTTATTTATAAATGATACTATATAAATATTATTTCTATCATTTCTTCTCCCAACATTTCATATTGTCACTTTTCATACAGAAACTGTATTCAAAATGGACATCAAAAGCAATGTCTTACTTATAAATGCTATAAGCAATCCGAAAGTCGTAAATTCCGATATCTAAATGCTTGGTATAATAATTTACAATATTTGCTCAAAACTGAATACGGATTCAGTTTCCATTCAGATGTTCGTTAATTTTGTTATTGAGGTATTTGTCGGATTAAATATTACTTAAGTATGGATTAGCAGAGAGTAGGAAAAAGCTAGAGGAATCATTTTGTATTTTGCTAAAGTATTTATGGATGAAAACATAAAGGGGAATATTTTAGGAAGCTTATTTTAATTATTAGGGCTGAGTTTGTTTCAATATCATCATCATCTCAGCCAAAAGACGTCCACTGTTGGACATAGGCCTCCCCCAAGTGTCACCACAATGAACGGTCCTGAGTTTGTTTATCGCAACGTTTTAGTTGTCGGCGGTGAAGCGGGCGAGCGGTTGCCTCCTTCAGCTAAGCAGTATTCCTAGCAAACGTAGCGGCCGCACGCGTTAGGGAACGGATGTCCTTACACCCCAGCCGCCACGACCCCGACCTCGACTTCTATCCACCATAGGTGTGCGTACGACGAGGTTGGAGAGCTTGCCGTCTGGCCGTCCGGTAACCGTCCGAAACGAGTGCGTGTCGTTGATTAAAATCGTAGGGGGCCCAATTGGCCGAAGCCTACGGAGGCTATGGGTCGACTTCTGAAAGAGAAACCCGTGATTCTAATACGCAAGGTATCTGAAGGAACGTAAGTGTGGCTGTAGTCGGTAAAAGTTTAATACGCCCCACTCAAAAAAAGACTATGTTAGTAAGTTTATTTTTTTTGGAGTGGAATATCATATCCACACAATAACGATTGCCGCAATTTTTTTTTTCTTTGTTTTTTGATATGCGAGACCTTTTTTGGTCTCATACTTTGTACAGGTTTAAATAACTTCAAGTCAGTTCAATCAGTCCTCCGTATGTTTCCACACAGCTTCGCAGCGGGCCTCAGCTTTATCAATAAAACTGAATATCTAACGCGCGACGTAGGCGTAAACAAGACTGATGCCTTCTAAGAGGACTTTAGCTGAAGTTGTGTCCGCAATACCTATTGATAGCCTCTAGGACCCGGTGTAGGATATGTCCTACATTAGGGCCTGCTTACGTATGCCTAGCGGCCTACAGTTAGGCATTGTGGAAGATTATGTAAGTGTATTTTGAGGTGGGTGAAAACGGTAAAGTTTTGGACGTGGATATTTCAATTGTTCTGTAAGGCGTCTGTCTATTAAGTACACCGTTCTAAAACATTTTTTTGAGGTGTAAATTTATTAAATAACTCCTCTTGTCTTGGGTGGAGCGAGATGACTTATTGACTAAAACTCATCTGTGTTCTTTTGTGTTCCAAAGCCACGGTAACTCAACCTTACTGGGCCCTTATGGTCTCTTTCCGATGTTACTGATAGATTTTCCTACTTGGCTGCGGAGATAGTTCAGGGACTAACAAAGTTTTGGGTAAACTTTGAATATACTCATAGCGTAGATACTGTGGAATAATTGAATAAATTAGTAGTTAGGTATTTAAAGATTACCGGACAAGTTGAGAAACAGGTCAGAGGATTTTCCAAAAGTAGATTTCTAACTATACTAATATTGGTAATAGATGCTGCAATACATAAAGAAACCCATTGGTAAACCTACTTCCGGATTAAAACGTCATATTTCATAGGCTCCTAGCTCTACTACTCTATAGTGTACCTAGAAATATGATCGCAATTATCAATTAAATCATTTTACACATTTCATCGAAATTACACACTCAAAGTAGAAACAGGTTGGTTTAAAAAAACAGCTTTTTCCTGGAGCAACAGCTATTTCCTGGAGCAAGTTTTGTGAAATATTCGAGTAAATCTCGGAATTACCGAATACTAACAGAGTTTTCAGGCGTTATCTCTTTTTTTTGCGTTGCCTTTTCGTCAAACATTGCGTTGGATTGCGTTAGATGAAGTAACAAGCTTTTAAACCATTTTCAATGTTGACGATAGGCGAATGGAAAAGGACCCTCTTAAGTACGGACTGAATAAATTAACCAACTGGGTATTACATTGATCTCACAATTTTTTACGTTACAAGAACTGAGTTGCGTGCCTTAATTTTTCTACAAGTTATATTTTTGTTGGCATTCTATTAATTAAAAATTCTCACTAACGAACGCTTACGTCAAGCTTTTTCTTACTAAATTATATTTATCCTTAACACAAATACAGACTAGTTAATGCAGAACAACATGCCCATATCAGCAGCTACGTCTTATCGTCGAGCCATCAGTCAGCACCTTCCGCGTCGCTGCCAATTACAGCATTCATATTCATTAATCCTCGTCAGTATATAATTACGAGTGAAGATTCTGAATGTAGACCACTGGACAAGGAAACCGCATGCAAATAGCGCATGTGCACTGGTTCAGAATGATAATACTGAAACGTTAACATTTAGTTGTATTTTTATTTCGGTGACAATAAAGGTTAAAAAAAATATAACCAAATTGCCTCCAAAAAAAACAAAATAGAACCTCCTTTTTTAGAAGTCAATTAAAAACTTGTGAAAATGACAGTTTGTGATATTTTTTTAGATTTTTTTAGGAAACGAAAAAAAAATCAGCCAATTTGTATGGCGAAGCCAATTTGTTTTTTCCTTTCCTGAAAAAAAATATTGTGAAAGGTTGTTCAGTTCCGTCTACTAAACAAGCGCGTTTGTTTGCGGAGGGCTGTCCCTTACACCTTGTATATATGGTTTATCAGTACTTATGCCTATTCTTGTATTCGTTTTCTCTCTCTCGTTTATTGCGCCTACCACTGTTTTTCTCTGCATTACCCAAAGATTGACTAAGGCATTAAGTCCGCTTCTGTACTTTTGTGTGCATAAAGCAATTAATAAATCAATAACTTATCCTGATGTCTGGACGGCGAGCTACCTACTACCATCCACTAGTTCATGCTTATGGTGGCCGGAAATTGTCTTGATGTAACCACTCTAGTATACTTATTTTTCTCACTTAGTACTATCCAAGTATCCACCCATACACAGATACTAAAAGCGAATTACCAATTCAAAATAACTGTATAATTATGCATATATGTATTTATTCAAATGTACGTGTGTCTTCGATTGAGCCTCTCTACCTTATATGTAATTAGTAATTACAGGAGTATACATAAATATTGCTTTTATTTCTTAATATTATCTATAGTACTGAATTAAACGTGGACGTGGAATAAACAGTTTTAGTCGAGGAATAAATAGGTATTTAAAAGATGTAGAAGTGTCATAATTGTAGAATTAAAAATAAATAGGATATAGGAAAACTTTTAGCTTGACTATTATTATAAAGGTTTTGTATTGTTGGTGTGTACTATGTTTATTGATAAATGAATAATATAGCACAATCAACCATATAATATTCTCACTGCTAGAATTCAGGCCTCGCGAAGTGGGTCCAGTGCGGGTTGGTGGATGTCACATGTCTTCGAACTTTTGGTTCTAGGACATGCCAGTTTCCTCATCATGTTGTTTTCGCCGTTTTGAGAGCAGTGGTGATAAAATAAATATTATGTTGATAATAAAAAATACAAATGATCATCAGTATACCTACAACAATTTTTATCCCGGCAGTAGGTTCCCTTTTGATGATTTTCTACTTTTACGCGGGCGAAGCTGCTGGCAGAAGGTTAGTATAAGTAAGAGAGAGGAAGAGCATTTTAATCATTTGCCTTGCTAAATAAATAGTTACTTTTTTTCCTTATGTAGGTATCTGTTTACTTATTTTTTATATTTATTATTTGCATTATTTATTTTTTAATTCATGAATCCCCAAGCGACACCCGGTGGCCGCGCATCTATTGTCTTACTATTGTCTCTAATTGACGGTATCTGAAGGATTAATATTATTATATAAAATGACATATTATTATTTTATTTTATATTATCATTAATTAATTTATTATCTCGTAATACATTAGGTCCCTTATCTATGAATACGTGTTTGTGGACGTCTGTAATTGTTTTGTTTGCACTGGACTATTTTCTGGAAGATACATAAAAATTCTGTAAAGAAATTGTTAGTGTGCCTTAGTAATAAAAAAATAAATAAACAAAAAAAGCATTAAATAAGTATTTTTTGAAGCGGGTTGCTTTATACTATAATATTTTCGAAATAACTTGAAGTTCTTTCTCTAATATCTCTAACTTATTAAGTTTTTTAACAAGTTTTGTTAGTGCAATCAAAATTATCATAATCCTTAAACAAAAACTTGCACACTAAGATAAGTTACTCTAAATAACAGATCATAATGGGGAATAACTCCCATACATATCAATCAATACTTCAAGTATAAAAAGATATGGGAACTATAAAAGAACTAATAAACCAGACTGATGTCAACAGACGGAATTCCTTCCCATGCGCCCACGCATGTTTTGTTGCTGTGATAGTACGATTATTGCATTGGCATATAAATATTTTGTATTGTAGTCTCTGTTTCATCAGATCTGTAATACTTTAACTGGGCATTTTATTCCCAAATCATAGAAACAGGAAGTATCTACTTTTGATAAATTTATTTTTTTCCTCTCGCCCGATTCATTCTTCGGGATTTTACATCGCAGAGAGATGCTAAATCTCTGAGTCAAATGCGTCAATATCCACAGGTATGTTAGGCTTAGGTCAACGTAGTCAATGAAAGTGAACCACACCTAGTAGTATTTTGAAAAAACTAATGTGTCAAGTCATCATTTGTCCAAGTATAGCCACAACTAACGGTCTTGTGTATCTCACATCCATCGGATTCCCGCGACCCTCACCAGGTCAATGGTCTACCTTGAGGGAGGCATTCCAACGCTACGTGTTCCGATACGCGATCGCTACTCCAGAACCTTTCGGCCCTAACGTTTTACGAGCAATGTGCCTTGCCCACTGCCACTTAAGTTTGGCGATTCTTTGGGCTATGTTGGTAACATTGGTCCTCCTGCGTTGTCATTTGGCCCGAAGTTCTTCCGGCCAACAATCATTCGGTCGAACGAAAGTCCTTTCAAAGAAATTCGGACAACCATCGTGACGCATTTAATACTGATCCATTTTCAGGTAACCTTGTTTAACCTTGAGTGAGGTACATCAATAGCAGTAGTCAGACTACCGGATTGCATTATGTTGTAGAATGTGTACTTATTAGCCTACTAATACCACTGATATACTGCTATAGTAACCTCATGAGCCTCCCACACTGACAATAACGAATGATAATGTTTGTAAATTATAGCATATCAGCACTAAGTATATTTCCTTATGTGTAGTTAATTAGAAGTGATATACCTCTTTTGTGGTCTGGTCTAGATATTTTTAATGATATAGAAGAACTAGAATAATAACAGCTGCACGAGTTGAACTCCGAGGTTAAGCAACGCTTCCTAAAGTCATTCATTGGATGGGTGGTCATCTCAACATATCGAGATTACTCCTTGCCTTAAAAACACGTTTGGTATTTGTTATGGACAGACAGAAGCCGGAAATTCTGCCACTTTTCCTCCGTAGGAGTTTGCCTATATATTGCTAAATGGCTGAGTTGTGGAGGTCATATAAGCAGTCCTTCATGTAAATTATTGATATCCAGCAGCATTTGGTTTGAATAGAAACCAAAACTATGAAGTTTGAAAAAGGCTGAGCGGATTGATTGTAAGGAATTAAGAACATACTGTTGTAACTTTTATAAATATTTCTATGCCATATCATCATCATCATTTCAGCCGAAAGACGTCCACTGTTGGATATAGGCCTCCCCAAACTATCTCTCCTATGCGTCTTGCAGCCACCAGATTCCTGCGACCCCCACAAGATCATCGGTCAACGGCGCGTATTGTTCCACGTGCGCCTCAAGGAGTTGTCAGCAAACCGTAGGGGACCAGCAATGTCGAAGCCTAGTATGGCCAAGGGTCTGTTTCTGAAAGGAAGTTTCGGCCCCCGTACGAAAGGCAATGAAACAACGGTGTGGATTTTCAGTCAGTAAAAGTCTGACACTATTTCCCGTTTCACCTAAAGGAACAGAGATATCATTGGTTCACCTTGACGTCACTACAGAATTTTTCAGCCTCATCGAGCATAAGTTCTGCGAGCAATGCGCCCTACCTACTGCCACTTAAGTTTGGTTATTCATCAAGTTACAAATACCTTTTAAAATGTGAATGTTTGTATATCGCCTTAGTGGCGAAATGGATTTGCGTGAAACTTGATAACTAACAATTTTAAAGCAATTTTTGATAGTTCTAAGGTAGCGACATCTATGACGTCACATAAGAACATAAAAAAAAACAAAGAAATATCTGACAAGATAGGCAAGGTAACTTACAGTTAAGAACTGAAATAAATCTGGCATATGGATAAAACTTACGATTTCACATTTTGAAACAATTTCGCATTTATTTAAATATTTTTAAGTAATCTTTAAAACAAGGTGTTAACGTGTTTCTGATTTAAAGGCGTGTCTCGCCAGCCATTTTGGGTTGTGTTCATCACATCCTGCCTTCAGGCTACCAAATTGTATCCACAACACATTAAAAAAATAAAGGTGAATTTAATGAAGAGATCCCCAAGGTCCCAAGATTCTTTACGAATAAACAAAAGAATGTCAAGAGTCGAGAAAATAATAACCCCATTAAGACTGAATAATAACTGTTATAAGAAATGTTCGAAATATCTGTTGTGTTTATTGAAATTGATGAGTTGATTGACGGCATAAACATGAGAAAAGACACGTTGTTTGCTTTATTTTTTAAATAATGTTTATAGCGATGTCTATGTCACTACCTAGGGACAAAAAATCCACATCGCAGTATCACAGCTCTCTTCGTGATTAAAACATTTATACACAACCATCCGAAATCAAGTAACCGGAACAGTTGCTCGGATCACATCATCGCTTACCATCAGATGAGATGGTGGTCTAACGCGAGCCAATCAATAATAATAATAAAAAAACCAAACACCGGTGGGGAATTCCATCTCCTCTAATGATCCCATCTAAAAGTTCACAAACTTTTGGTCCTTTTAGATGGGATATAAACCACCTGGAGTATTAATTATAATAGTAGAAAATCTGAGTTCTTCTGGTCAAGCCAATTAATGTATATCGTACAGGATAATAGATACATAAGGTATGTGCTGCGAGAATTTGGTTAAAACTTTAGTGAAGCTTAATTAACCTATCAAACTCGACCCTAAAATCACCGTACACTGCAGGCCACAAATAAATGCACGCTCATATTTCCAAAGTATTTGATCAGAACCCGATACGCATGAGACGCCTATTCCGTAAGCGCGATCTCAAGGCCCCGTGCAGTATCGTCGTCGACAGGCGATCCGGCGGTGTAGGGTGTCAACGACGATGCGATCGACTTACCCATCGACCGATCACGAGCCGAGAATGTCAACGCACTTGTATTGCACTAATTAGCTGCGTAGTGCAAGAATTAGGTCGTAAAGAAACTTGCGAACACTTAGACTTAAGAATTTGCAAGATTAAATTGACGTGGTTTTGTAGTTTCGGATAATAAAGAAGCACATTGCAACAATTTATCAGAAAAAGACTACACAGTAATTAGTCGACTGTAATCAAATAAAAACTGTTCTGTCAGAATAGGAATACCTTGTAAACTAATTAACAAGCAACCGTTGTAACAGAGATTGCAGCAATGGCCGTCGCATGTCGCAGCGCACTCAACAAAACCTAACACATAACTTTTTATAAGTTCGTGGAGAAATCCGCATTGTGGTGCCTTTACAACGCTTAATGTGATGCCGATACGTAGTACGATTGCACAGTATTGCACCGCACGGAGTGGGCGGGACACGCAAGTCGGTCCGAACCATGCAAATACTTGGTGTACACAACTTGGCCGATAATGTATTAGGAATCCTGCTTGATTTGTGTGGGCATGCTCGAGCCTTTGTCCTGTTACTTACTGAGTTTGTTCTCTTAATATTGTTGGTACGCACATTTTTAACGGGACTAGATAAAAACCATACTTTGTTGACACATGTTTAGCATCCCTGTTTCATGATTACCGTACTTTCTTCTATCATTTGGCTTATTATTTACAGAACAATTTAAATCTATAACGAAGACATCGTTTTGATATTACATTCGTTGTGCGTATAGCGAAGAAGTAGAATATCCCTGCCGAAGTTTGTTTTGTCTGTTCTATTCTTAAGCAAAACATCTAAGCCGTTTCCTTGTTGGTCAGAAGCGACCCCGTAGTGCGATTCAGGTCACCAACTTTGTGCTTCAACTATCAACTGTCCATCACAAATTCTTTGATTACTTAAATCTACGAAAACCACTCCTGCCAGATCCTGTCGTTTTCAAGTTAGTTTTAGATACTTCTCTTCTTTCAGGTTTAGATACTTAGAAAATATTTTTCTCTCTTTGATTTAGTTTACGAACTCCTTACTACCAGCCCCCCTAGCCAAGTTACTACCATTTTGCTTGCGTCGAACGCTTCGACGAAAGCTTTCGTCGAATTCTTTTGTTCTGACCACGTGACCGAGCGTTGAGATGATGTCATTTCCATAAATTTGAAGCTTTCTACTAGCGTTAACTATTGCAGATTAGCAACTTGGCTAGGGGAACTGGACTTTGAGCTTGGCTATGCGCTCGCGCCGTCGTATCGCACGTTCGACGCTCGGGGCTGGTTACCGCGCTAATGTGCAAGCGCATCGGCCACATCGCTGTAGCTGCTTCACTGACGGATTCTACAATGGACGCGTTTTGAAGTAATGAGACAAATTACTGATATAATTATAATAGATTTTTACTTCAAACATCGATGATAAATAGATCATTGTGTCACAGAAATTGTTAGAAGTTCAATTACCTATATATTCTGATGCTCATTACCATCTTATATTCACTGCTGCTTCAAAAAACCTACTATTATTTTATTAATATCCACAATTTTCTAAAAGGAATAGACCAAACTTATAAAAAAAAACTATTAACTCATTATGTCCTACTAGCGGCGACCTGTCGTACCCGGCCCTACTTTAGGTATTGGTCCAGAGCTAGAGTGAGGGAAACGGCCCTTCTTCTGTAAAGCAGTAATGTGAGCGAAAGCGATAAACGCGACTGTGAAGGAGCGGGTATTTTCATGCCACAGGATACGTCCTAGGTGTTGGAAGTCACAGGGCCATCTCCAGCCACCATCGGTGGGTAGGTACTAAATCCAAATCATTAAAACAGAGCGTAATGTTCCACGAATGCCTCAAATGCTGAAATCTCGGCAGCTAATTCGTAGTGGTCCAAAAAAGCTGATGCTAACAGTACCAACCGTACCATCAAGAACAATAAACAAAACAATTTAGATATTTGTCTTTGATGAAAAGCGTTAAAATCCATTTAAATAAAAACATCAAGTATCAAGTTCGACCATTGTAGAGGAATCAAAGGCTAGTAATGCCCGCGGATATGTTTGACATTAGACCGGTATAAACATTGATGATTCGCCGGTTTTATGTTACACTACAAACGAGCCATCCGACTTTCTACGTAAATTGATGTTACTTATGCAGTTATTGTGAAATGCCAAGTACCGTAGGCTATTGCGAAAACGGTATAAAAGTTTAGTAGTTAACTTCAACAAGTCTAGAAATATGATTGTGGTGAAATAAGATGTCTTATTAACTATTGGTCTAATTTTATGGTAAGAGAAATTTTAATTGTAAAATTGCTATATTTGCAACCTAAGTTCGAAAGTTACGATGAAAATCGCTATTGATTGTAGTTATAAAAAATCTTAAAGATGCTTCACTAGTCAGTTAGCCATTATTATTTATTTCTTTCTTTGGGAAACAAGCGGCTAGTTCTTCTCCATAGAAAACAACCAAACCTCTAAGGCTATTCCGCGTACATCGAAGGACTGGAACAATTTGCATGCTCCGGTCTTTCCGTCCGATTAGAATTTAAGTGTCTTGAAGACTAGAGTAATTAAACTAGTGCACCTAACCATCAACGATTGCATCACTGCTTACGATCAGGTGGCATCGCTGTCAAGGATTGGTTTAGGTATATCAATTAAAAGAAAATATATAGGTACATTCGTGTACTAGCGATGTCGACCTCGATGTTTTATAAATGTATGGACATTTATAAACCTATGTACGTGTTATTTTTTGAGCTTAGATTAAGAGCTTTGTTGCTCTCGTGATCGTAAGCGACTGCTGAGCCTGGGACCCTGGATTTGATTTCCAGAACGGGCGTAGTGCTTTTAAGTTTTTTCATTATAAATTACTATGCAGCCTAAAATGTGAAAGTTGGCGGTGTGACGCCTCCGTGTCTCAAGCAAAGCACGTAAAACTCAACAGCTTTTTTGCTTTTGCAGTTTATGCACAGGTCTAACATCTGATCTTTCAGCAGCCGTGTCGGATTGCGGATCACATTTTTGCGCTCACACTTATGCACTGTAACAATAATATAATTATGTATTGCATACTTACTAGGTCAAAGGAGATTGGCCACTGTGTTCAAAATTCAGTTGGGAGAATTTATAATAAATTTTACCTTTTTATTTTGCCCGACCACCTTTTTTTCAGATGGGAAGTTACCCAATTACTTGTTCCTCACTAGGGCAGAACGGGGGACCGTGTCAGATTTTTACTGACTAAAGCCACAACTGTGTTCTTCAGTTACCCTAGACCTAGTCCTAGTTAGTTGTTTTAGGGTCACGTTCACTCTTACAAATGTACCCGCACCGTCCATTATAATTTTGTTGAAAGACCTCTTCTTACCCATTTCTCATTCTTCTCTCCCATTGAAAAATTATTTCGTCTTGCCCTTATCCCGTTTTATTCGGGGTCGGCGCAATACGTTTCTTTCTGTTTTTTCTGACCTGTCACTCATCACGTTATCATCATCTCCTTTTCCTTTCATATCACTTTTCACACAATCCATCCATTCTTTCTTTGGCCTCCCTCTCCCCTTCCATCCATCTACATTTAAACTCATAACTTTTTTAGCATTATGCGTTTCATCTATCCTTTTTACATGTCCATACCAAGACAAACGACTCCCTTTCAACTTTTCAGTCACATTTTGTTGAAAGTCCTACGCAGAGAAAATGTAAACTACATCCAACAAATTGGTACTATAGCATTAATGTTGTAGATGGAGCAAGTTTACCGTTTCTTAGGAACACGACTAAGTTTTTTCGCATCAATTTACGCAACATCACACAGTCATCGATACAGCCAACCAATTTTCTCATCCTGTGTAAAAAATGCGCGGTATCTCGTTAGGCGTTCATTTCCCTAGCGCAGAATGGAATATATCAAGCGAGCTGCAGGAAGCTTTGGATTCGAAGACCTACTGACAACGCGCGGTCTGGTAACGGGAGTGCCCTGACGATCGACAGCTGGTGTACTGGCGGAAACAAAAGGGTTCGGTAAATTAGTTTTAGAATTTATTATTCAAAACTACAATTTATATAGGGCAGGTTTTTGAATATATGAAGATATTTAATTGTCTTCTTCAACAGGGCTTCAGGTTAGAGTGAGAAATACTCAACTTCAAATCTAGCAAAGGAGGAGGCCGCCGCATCAGGCAACGGCGACCTCGCCGCCGCCGCCGGGATTCCGATCCTGATTTCCGGCCACAGTAGACGCGGGCTCGCGGACGGCGAGCCATGGGTAGCTCGCTATCCGACCGTCCGATAACCGAGCCCAAGACGGCGACGGCGCGTACTGTTCCCGCGCGCCTCAAGGAGTTGACAGCGACAGGAAGGGCCCAGATGGGTCGAAGCCTACTGGGGCCAGGGTTATCCAACAGGAACTCGAACCCCAGTATGAAGGATAGAAGGAACGGAGTGGGGTTTTTAGTCAGTAAGAGTCTGACACTATCTCCCGCTCCACCCAAGAGTGGGGGTTGTCATACGATGATTTTCCCCATCGCAAAAAAAAAATCTTCAAATGCTTCTTCTATTCTTGTAGATAGAAAGATCTGGCTCAATCGAGATAGGTGAGCAAATATTCGAAATTTTAATTCAACGTAAGAATTTCACTAAAGAGTTGTGAGTGAGTGGCATGGGATGTATGTAACAAAAGAATCAATGTTTCTTATCTGTATATCGTGATATCGAATTGAATATTCGCACGAGTTATTTTTCAGTACACTTACGACGAAATGAATAAACGGGGGTTAATCGGCGACTCGTGGGGGTTGACGTGTACCCAGACTGATATGATAAATGTAAGAACATTGGGGCGGGGGAGAGCACGCGCACTTTTCTGCACTAGTGCACAAAGAAGACTATTGTGTGCCAAAAATCGGTGGAATAAGAGCGGGTTTTTGAATAAGTGTATTGAAAAATTATCACTGCGACATATACGAGTAGTTAGATTTCTTCGAGTACTCATGTAGAGTACGAAGGCCTACTATCAAAGTACGGTTCCAAGATTTTAAAAAAAGAAAGCCTGATTTACTGACTTATCAAAGCCTATCAAAATCTTTGGATATAGAAAACTAGGTTTTTTCACAGGTGTTGTTTTCAAGACGTAGATAAAATTCAACCTTAAAAGGGTGAAAAGAGTGAAGCTGCAGGTTTAAGCTAGTATCTGTGTACATATACAATTTGCAGAACTTCTGTGGTTTTAATATAATGTATATAAGCTACTTTGTTGTATAACCTCGTAAACCTGTGTTCTGCAGTAAACGATTTGAAATGACCGAAATATGATATTGGAGTTATGACAATTTGTTGTCACATAGACCAATTATGGCATTCCATAAGGCACGTAAAATTTTAACAGTTGCAACACTGGAGCTATTAATATTTTAATAGCCCTTTAAAATATCTATGATAGAGTGTAGTATAATCGCATTTAATTTATGAGCAATTGGCCTTTTTCCACACCTCCACACTAATTACTAATCAAATCCATCAATCCGCACTGGGCTTGCGTAGTGGATTATGGCCCATGCCTTTTCCTAGAGGATTCTTTTTCGATTATAAGACTGATATAATATAATATGTTTTACCACATATGGTAATCAGTCTTATAAATTCGTGGTAAAGTTTTAACTACAATAATATGTGGACTAAAAACATAGCCCAACATTTTTAGGTACCTAGTTTTTAACCGACTTCAAAAAGGAGGTTATTACAAAATTCACTAACTAAGCAAACACAATATTCTACTGTTGGAGAGCGAGAGATCGAGTCACAATTTTATTGAATAAAACCCACCTGTGTTCTTTCAGTTGCCCTTTGCATTCCAGGATCATGGTATTTCTTTCGAATATTTCCACAACCCATTTGGATGATTTTTAAACACCGAAAAAAAAACCCTCGAACATCTCGGTGTGGGTTTGCCCACGACCGTTTGGCTGTCTGATAAGGAGTGTGTGTAGTGGTTCACGAGGCCTTGAAGAAATATGAGCGAAATCATAGGCGTAACCGACGCCTACCGGGGACATGGGGACTTTCTGTAAAAGAAACCCGTGGTCTTAAAACTTAAAGGGAAACCTCCCAAAAAAGTTTTCGAACATTCCTGCAACCTATTAATATTTAGCTTAAGGTTGAAGTACTATGCCGATGGGGTCCGTGTACTCATTGAATTATGGATCATGCCACTGCCGTAGGCTTTAATTTAAAAAAAAAAACACTTAGTTTTACCATGAACACGCTAAAAGAAGCAAACAGATTGTAGATATCATTTTGTATATAGCATGTTAATTCTAGCAAAATCATAAAGATAAAAATCCCGTTTATTTATTTATATATTCTTTATTAAAAATTACAAAAAGAAACCATACAACAGAAAACACACAATTGGCGGCCTTATCGCACCAGGCGATTTCTTCCAGGCAACCTAGAATGAACAGAGATTGCCTGGACACAAAATGGGGTTGCACTTGGTGCAAAAAATAAAAGTAAACAAAAAACTTAATAAATACTTAAAACTTCTTTACAAACTTTCAAACACTTTTGTTCACATATACACCACTAATTTTTAATTAGTACAAATACTTAAAGGGCTTATTAGAATAGGTCTCGTTATTATTTAGGTAAAGTTTTAATCAATAATATTCATAAACAGCTAAGTTATTGGAGTTTGTTTGTATCCCAAAATGTCACTGAGTTTATGAATGAAAAACAATAGAAAATCATTGCGCGTTGTATTTCCTAGTAGTAATAGTTATGAATAAATGATCAAATTATGAATTTATCAATTATGAAAAATTTTGTGGCCAATTTTGGAATTTTGTTTTTTTTTACTTTTGAATACACAAATATGATTAGTAGTGGGTAAGGATTAAGCCCCATTTTTTTTGTGTACTAATTAAAAAATAGGGGTGTATACTTCACCGTATTTAAAAGTAAACAAAAAACTTAATAAATACTTAAAACTTCTTTACAAACTTTCAAACGCTTTTGTCCACATGTATACTTCACCGGCGTATTTAATAGCGGGAAGCGGGCACAAATTAAAATGGGTTCGCGTCAATCCAACGCACGTCTCCGCTCGTTCACTTGTCTAGTGAAAGTGAGAGATATTATCTGCGCCCGCGTCGGTAGACCGTGTCAACGTATTTTGATTGATTTTCATTAGAATCGCTAACTAGGTAATTAAGAGATCTGTGAGGAATGTAGGGCTAGTAGTTAGATGTGAAACTTGAGTAGATGACTGTAGGTGTTTGAGTATTGGCTGTAAATCTTGTAATGATTGTTAAAGCGCCATGCCTATTACATCAGAGATTTCGAAATAGGATTTGGACAAAATATTATTTTGTGGGAGGCCTTCTAACGCTACGTCTTTTAGTACGTGTTCCTCTCTCTAGAACCTTTTGTCCCCATCGATGGCAGGACGATGCACGAGCAATGTGCCCTGCCTACTGCCACTTTTAAGTATGGAAGATGGATGCGAGACGCACAGGACTGGTTGCTATAGTGATGCTTTGGGGAGGCCTGTGTTCATTTGTGGACGTCTTTCGGCCGAAATGATGATGATATCATCAATATTCATTACTCTTGGTGTCCAATCTCAACATATATTAGCCAAATAAGAAAAAGATATAGAGCACAAGTGTGTGCGCAAACAGGTCTGTGCAATCTCTGTTTCTATATTCTCATAGGCCGATGGGGTGGTCATCCAACACGACCGAGGAGACATCAGGTGTAAGACCAACGGCTTCAAGTGCTTTCAGAGGCACGGGGGTAAACAGGTAAACTCCGGACTGCGAAATTTTTTTTTTTACAAAAAAACAGCACTTTTTGCCCGTCCCGGGAATCCAATCTAGGACTCCACGTTAAACAGCTGAGCTTGCAAGCATGAGCCCAAAGGAGTCGCGACTTATTTTTTTGACTTATTGTTTTCTATGCTACGTACTTACCGACATCATCTACTAAGAATTTCATTCTACACAAGCAAACGAAGTGCTCTAAATGTCATGGATTATAATTATTGCCCTTAAACATACTGCATCAGGGTTCCTAGATTCCATTTGGTCAAAAAGTCCCCTAGTCCTCAGTAACATCTCAAGTTTCCTGTATGTAATCAGTAGATAAAGAACATCCAATTAAAAGGTTTAAAATAAAATGACAATAATGACGTAGGTAGTAAGTGCAAATGCGTACGTGCATACTGACTTTAATTCGTTGTTACAGCTTCTTAAAATAGATGAGGATAAACAACAGGAAGGATAACCCTCTCAAAGGAACAATTTTTTTAGAAATAATAATAATTCATCCATTTATAAATAACTCGTTTAGTATGTTTGTTGCATTTCCGAGAACACTTCCGCCTCACATAAGGAAAGGTCACGCCAAGGTTATAGAAAGTTTGTTTTTCATTTGTTTTTTGTCTTCAGGCGATAAGAAAACCAACATAAATACAGAAATAATCACCTCTGTGGTGAATTTGACTGGGTTTTACCGGAACTTTGCCGATGTGACCTTGCAAGGTTTCATTTTAACCCTTAATTGCTTAGCTACTTTAAGTTGGTATTTCCTAGAAAACGGAAAGTTGTTTTTTGTTAATATAAGATTTATTCTGTCTCTAATTAAATACTAAAACATTTTACTAATTAAAACTATAAATACACATAGGGCACTTCACTTTTAACTGAAATAAAGCGTTAAAAAAATCTCTACGTCCGTTTTTGGTGTACAATAAACTTTGTTCTATTCTATTCTCCTATCGCGTTTTGTACATTGTGTGGCAATGTTTAATCTTCGACCGAGGTAAAAGCCATTTTCTGAAGGAGTTAGGATTGGAAAAACACCTAAGATCTAAAATCATATTGTATCGTACTGTGTATTATAGCTGATATTGAAAAATCATTTTAACCCTTCAGATACCGTCAATTAGAGACACAATAGTAAGACAATAGATGCGCGGCCACCGGGTGTCGCTTGGGGATTCATGAATTAATATATAAATAGTGACAGAACACGGTGAGCTGCCCTTGTGGCATTGCTTGGTCATTTTATAGATGGGTTGCTATTACACAACTTCATGAAATTTAACGCACAAGCGTCTGTGCACTCTCTGTTCCTATAACAACTACCTTGCGACTCCAGAACGTGGGGTCCTGGGTTCGATAGCTGGGTCGGCCAAAAAGTACCTAGTATTGGGTTTTTGCATTAGGAATTACTAGTTACCCGAAACTCTTTAAATTGGTGGTGAGATACCTCCGTGCTTCGGAAGACACGTAAATTGAAAGAAAGAAAAATAATTTATCTGGTACAGCACAAGGCCCAAACATAAATACAAGCAGCAAAAAAATATATAAAAGATAAAAAATACAGTTGTTGTGTGCCTCATGGCTGCACCAAAATAGGTCCAGTTTAGCATGATTGCCAGACAACTAGTGCCTGACGCTAGTTTTCAACTGAACCTGTGTGACCGTTTTTCGTAAATTCGTCGTTCCGTAAATTCGTTGGTCCTGTGCCAGATTTTTCTCCAGTCACGTCGGATTGTCGTCCCATCGGAATAAAAGATACATACTTAATAAATATTCAAAATTCGAATATGCTTTAAGCTAAATCCTGCCAGTATGAATCCTATGAATTATTAGAGATTCTTTGTTTCCTTTCACTTAATTTTTAACTCACTATCAGCCATACCTCAGTACAATCCGTACTCACAACTCACACAGTAACATAGGTAGTTAGTGCATCAAAGCACCTGCCTGGAAACACATTAATAACTTCATCTGCAGAGAGTTATAGCCCTCGCCGCCAGAACGATGTCCGCTTGTCCGTCTGTCTGACGCATGGTTGATTTAGATGTCCTTACGTATTTCCTCTGTTGCCGTTTGTTGGCTGCGGGGAAAGCTGGCCACAGCTGGCTGTTAAAGTTATTGTTTCATGAAAGGTGGTGTTCGTTTAGTGTGCTTTGATGGCGTGGAATTAGTTTACCGAGTTGGTCAGAAAGCTCCACAAAGCCGTGGAATCTACTGTCATCTTATGCTTTGCGAAAGTGTTTAACACTAGTTAATACGTTTGTTCATCATCATCATCATTTCATTTCATCATCAACCTCCCCCAAGTGTCGCCATAATGACCGGTCATGTGCGTCTCGCATCCATCGGATTCCCGCGACCCCCATCAGGTCATTGGTCCACCCTGTGGTAGGCCTTCCAATGCTACGTCTTAAGGCACGTGGTCGCCATTCTAGAATCTTTCGTCGAATTATTTTCTTTTTTCGTTATCTACGAATCCCTCGTTTTAGATTCATTAACAGTCCAGCCAATTACCTATAAATTGCCTCAAGCAAATCTGTGGGCAGAAGCTAGTCATAAAGATCTAAAAATAAACATCAAAATTGGATTATCACGATCAAGCGGATCAAATTCATTAAAACTGTGATGAAACCCAAACATGGGTGTGGCCAAATTGGGCAAAAAATATCAAAGTTATTATTTTGCAGGCAAGTTAATTGGCCGTAGCATAGTTTACACAGCTTGTTATTTTTTTATAAGCTTTTTTATCTGTATATAATTATGGCCGACGCTTAATATGTCTATTTAGGATTTACGATACGTGCGCGACATTATTATTTGATATTTTAACATAATAATATTGGCAATCGAATTTACTGGTCTACTCATTTTGTATGGTGGTCCCAGTTATAGCGGTAAGCGGTGAGAAGGTACACGTTATCCGCTATTACAGTAAATTTAAAAAGTATGAAGTCGACAGCGCTAGATTACCGATACTTTCACCGATAAAGTTTTTTGGTAGAGGGTTCATTGCGCAGAATAAAAATAACAATTTATTTTACAATGGCCATCCGAGAGGACCAGTTTAGGAACATCTGAACTACTCGACGGATTGCCCAAGACTGCCATCCGTAAACGTTACGTCTACAACGTCACAGGGTTTCACTCCACTCCAGTACTGAGGAATCAATTGAGCGCTAAATTATCATAATAGCCGACAATATTAAATACGTACCTCTATGTTCAACTTGATCTTTGTAACTGAGCACAAAATGATTTAAATTGTAAATAAATTATAACATACTAGCTTCCATCAGCAGCTTCGCCCTTTGTGCATGTAAACAATTATTATTGTTTGGTGTACGTCTGCTCTGTCAACGATGGAGCACGATTGCCTAAAAGTAACCAATTCACTGTTGCCTTAAAAAACCCTAGGTTAAGTTATCAGAAACTATAAACTGTGGCAGGGAATTCCACTCAGGAAACACAGACTCCGGCTGGGAAAAGTATCTATTTATTTATTTATTTGCACTCATGTTGTGAATAGTTGTTACAGACATACATACCAACAACAACACAATATATTGTTTCAAACATGGACCCCGGAAGCGCACAGCATCATTTATATTGTTTATATTAATACAACAAACGTTCAAACAAATGATTACAATTTCATACTTACATTTCATTTATTTCTCCTGTAACCTGTAAACCTATGTAGTTCCAAATAAACTTTATTTTTATACAATAAATTTTTATACTGAGTCATGCGGTATTATTTTATATTTCATATGGGTATGTTGTTCACTAACTACCGGTGGCGAAACGAACATATGTAATTGTTTTTTAAACCGCTAGCACTAGAACCTCATATTTTATTTATTAGGTAATTCAACAAGGCAGCTTCCTCCAAAGAAGCCGGTTCAATCATAGCTCTGATCCAAATAGACGTACATTTATATTGGCATCCGCAATCAAAACGCAAGTTATAATAAAACACATTACCCATTCACAGTCATTTCTAATTAAGGTGTAAAGTAGGCTAAATTAATGAGGAAACGAAGGCCAAGGAGCAGGTAATTAGACTTATATTTTGTAAAACTGTTGTTTGTTTATGTTTCAAACAGAACTTCTTGTTATGTGTAAAAAATATTGTGTACGTCTGTGAAAAGAAAAACAAAAAAGAACGCTAGGTTTCTTTTGGCAATGATGTAATTAATTTGATGACACAGGAAAATCATAATTATCATATTGAATTATTGCCGAGTTTAACTCATCGTTGTGGTGGTAATCTCGACCCGTCCCAAACATAATGACAGTGTGGCTCCTTCACAGGATATGCGTCACCTCTTTTTCTGTTCAGATTGCCGTCCGGTCATCCGGTAAGGATCAAGCTCGATGGCATGTTGTGTCACACGCCAAATCGGCCCTTGTAGAGTTGTCAGCAATATTGAGGGGACCAGCTAGGGCCGATGCCTACTAGGGATACAGATTGTGCGAAAGGTTTACCGTGGTCCTTGCAAAGTGAAATGAAGGACCACTGAGGTTTTTTAGCCAATAAAAGCCCGACACTCCTACAACCTTTTGATGATTTCTGTCGTAAAAAAAACATGCACAACTACCTAGACCTCCCAACGATTTGAACGAGGCTTACGACAGAGCTATCCAAGCGGCTACCTGCTGAGTCAAATTAAGCTTCTTTTTATTTTTCAGCTCAATATCTATTTGCCAGGAAATACGATATAATTCTGTGAAAGGCTAACTTAAAGTCAGTCTTAGATTTATTGGTAAATCTATATCATCATCATATCATCTTGTCAGCCTTTTACTACCGACTTCGATGCCCCTAGTCGCCCATGTCGTTGGGCAAGAGTTTCCACAAAGTGGGTACCCGAAGATGGACAACGCCTCCGAGGTCGACCTAGGAAGAGGTGGCGAGACGACCTGGATGCCTACCGCGGGGACTGGTTCGAGGTGGCTCGGGAGAAAAATGCCTGGAAAAAATTGGGGGAGGCCTTTGCCCAGCAGTGGGACAGTATAGGCTAATAAAAAATAAAAAAAATCATTTTACTAACCTTGTCGCATTTTACTTGAGCTTGGCGTAACGCGTTTGTTTTGCTATACTCTGTCCTGTCAACTAACACGCTATCACTGACGTTTTTTCTTTCGTTCTTTGAACTCTATCAGCTTCTCCATCCATCCACATATCCTAAACACTTTCAGTGCAGAAAGAGGTCGAATACGCCTAGTACATGTCTTCCTTGCGGTGCGGCTAAAAAAATATTGTCTTCTCTGCCGTGCGGAGAATAAAACTTCAATTTGGTTTAGTTTGGTTAAAAGAAATATTGTATGACATCTTAGATACACCCGTACCTAAGATGTCCTATTAATACAGAATACGAGGTTAGAATGACACCGTATTCACTACTTAAGTAAGGAGTCTTTATGACCCCGTATTTACTACTTAAGTACGGGGTAATTCTGACCTTGTACCGGAATTAGCAAAAGATAACTTTTAGTGTCTTAAAAGTTACGGGGTCAAATAAGCCCCATACAATCATAATTATAGTTTTCAAACCAGGTCTTAAACGCCCCGTACCGCAAGAATGCAAATAATATAAAATAGAGCGCCACTATCACGGTGATATGTAACATACGTGGAAACGTAGTGAGTTATAAATTAAAGTGTTTTAAGATGTATTTAGACGTAAGACTAATTGTACAATTGTTTGTTTTCCCTAATAAAATAAAATAAAAGTACATAACGATCCTGTGTGTCCCGCATCCATCGGATTCCCGCAACCTTTCACCAGGTCATCGGTACACCTTTTAGGAGGTTCACTGTGTCGACGCTAGGGGGAGATCTATGACCAGCAGTGGACTTCTGTCGGCTGAAATGATGATGATGATGAAAAAAACATATGTGATTCATCTCTCCTTTTCACACGACCATTTTTTTTTCACATGACCGTGCCAAACGATTCCGTTTCAACTTTTTAGTCACAAATAAGATTCGATAATAACTTGTAAGAGCTTTCTTTTCCTTTCGGAACACAATAGTGGCAGGAAGTGCAGCGATTGTTAGAAAATTCAATTAAGTTTTATAATAAGATGGTCTGAATTAGATTGATGGTTCGTTTTAAATTCAGCAAATTGAAATTGCTAGTAAATATTGTACCTAAAGTTAAAGTGAAATAATGATATAATCTATTTTAAATTTTGTTTGTATGAGAATAGTAGGTATATTTAATGATTAAATCCAAAAACTCATTTACTGCCATTATTATTTCTTTCATTAATGATTCATATGTTTTTTTTTTAAATGTAAATACTTTTTATTTTGGTGGATTAATAACATTGTACTGAATACGTAAGTAGATACAGATCATTTTTGGGGTTAATGTAAATACATTAAAATTATAAAACCAACTTTGAAAACAAATGGTTTATCTTTAATTCATGAATCCCCAAGCGACCACCGGTGGCCGCGCATCTATTGTCTTACTATTGTGTCTCTAATTGACGGTATCTGAAGGGTTAAGTAATTTACTTTCATTTAATGTAATTGTTTTCGATTTAGTTTAATTTAATGTATTTGATTTAGTTTAATTGAATGTAATAAAATGGAATAAAGATTAATTGTTAAAAAAATATGTAATGATTACATTTAATTTAATTTCATTTTATAAGTGATGGCCTGAAACACAGGTTTAAATTAACCTAGTTCGGGTGGTCCACTAACAAACATTGCTTATCCGAACCACGATTATTTATTTTGCACCTTTAATAATAATTTAGTTTTAGTATATTTTTAGGCATTGAACTGTATGAAAAACCTTATTATTGTTGGCTTTACGTTAATTTTTTGTAAACGTTATTTGAATAAATTATTATTATTATTATTATTATTATTTTATTGGTTGATTTAAAATTTTAAATGGAAATGGCAATGAGTGTTTTCTTACCAGAATAAAAATGATTGTTATAATCTGTATGTGTATATGTATAATTCTTCTGTACATGTGTTTATCACCTTTTTTTTTTTTGTCGACGGGGAAAATCATCTTTGACGAAACCCGCTCTTGGGTGGAGCGGGAGACAGTGTCAGACTCTTACTGACTAAAAACCCCGCGCCGTTCCTTCTAGCCTTCATACCGGGGCACGAGCTCCCTTTCGGACAACCCTGTCCCCAGTAGGCATCGACCCAGCTGGGCCCCTCCTTCTGCTGACAACTCCTTGAGGCGCGCGGGAACAGTGCCCGCCGTCGACGTCTTGGACTCGGTCCATTACCGGACGATCGGACAGCGAGCTACCCATGGCTCGCCGTCCGCGAGCCCGCGTCTACGGTGGCCGGAAATCGGGATCGGAATCCCGGCGACGGCGGCGAGGGCGCCGTTGCCTGATGCGGTCGGCCTCCTCCTTTGCAAGCATTACTGCTTCGCAGAAGGAGGCGACCGCCTGCCATTCCTCCTCACTCCGGACCATGGCCTCGACCAGGGCCCGGCGCGAGAGGTCTCCGCCACCGATCGCCCCCACGAGGGCACGGCGATGCTCCGCCCAGGCAGGGCACACCTCGACGGTGTGCTCCACCGTGTCCTCCGGGCGTTGCGCACAGTGGCGACACCCGGGCGTCTCTTCCGCTTGAATCCGATGCAGGAACCTCCCGAACTTGCCATGTCCGGTGAGGACCTGCGTCATGCGGAAGGTAAGGACGCCGTGAGGTCTTTCCAGCCACGCCTCAAAGACTTACCGCCATAATCGTGGCGTGCCCAGCACTGGGTTGCGATAGCCGTTGACGCCATTTCACCATGAGATCCCGCCGGAGCTCTGTCCGCCATGCCTTGACATGTTGCGGCAGTGGACTTTCACCCCGGCGTTGCATCTCCACGCGCATGTCGTGCATGTGTGCAAGGACTGTTGCCTCCAGATCCCACGGTGGTAGGCCAGCCAGAAGGCTCGCCGCTATGTGTTTATCACCTTACTCCTCCTAAACGGCTCGACCAATTCTCTCTATCTTATGTTATCTCCACCCTGCAAATATGCTCAGACTGTAACACCACTTTCGCCGCGATCGACCTCGACGGCGATTCCTCCCTCAGGCATCCAATGAGTGACGATCGTCGCCCATCTCTACGGGTGCATTCGTGCATAAATTAATGAACTAATAAATTAAGTCTGTTTAATTATGTATAGCAGAAGCATTTAAGATTATAGATAAGTCACCCACAAGCAAGTCCGCGATTCGTTTTGTTTATCACGATAAGCTGAATCATGAAAACCTACGTTTAACAATAAATTAATGCAAGCCAATAATACTTGCCAAAATAATTGTTTCCTGACTGTCTAGTTTTTGTTATAGATTTATATGTACTTATTGATATTATCGACGTGCATGTTTCTGCTATACTTATAAATATAATACACATATTATATTATATAATTATTGACTATATCTAAAATTATTATAATATTAAGTATACCTAATACCTATAATTATTTTAATGTTTTGAAAACAGTTTGCCCTAAGACATAATATGTGTACCAAATATTTACCTACTTATTATGACATTTATGAATAAATTATTTATACGATTATCCACGATACATATTTGATGTTGGAATGTGAAATACCTGTTTGAAACTAAAACATGTTAGGAGTTTTTGGCGGTATATTGTGATGTAAAATTGGTGAAGTTTTGTATTGTAATTCGCAATCTTGGTAAAACAAAGCTGAGAATTTTATTATAGTTTTGGAGGTAAGCGGAACAGAGAGTAAAGTCCCGCAAACCTCCTTTGAAAAGGGAGGATCCTCCGACCAGACAGGATGTTATAGTCTGGTGGGCGACTGCCCGATAGTTGTTGTCGGACTGTCGTACATGTTCAAATCGCGTGGAGAACTTTGATTGCGCGATGCAGGATTTCATATTTTCTTCGTAGTTCTTATGTAGCGTCATAGATGTCGCTACATCACTCCCCTCCGGAGATCGGAGATCGATGGTTCTTGATGCTTCCTGATGTGTGCCAGGCCAGCGGTAGGTTGGTTCCAGTGAGTCGGAACCGATGCCGCATAGTTCTCGGTGAGTCGGAACTGTCTGCGATGATGCCCCAGTGAGCCGGGGTGTTGCTATCCCAGTGAGTCGGGATGATGCCCCAGTGAGTCGGAGTGGTGCTGTCCCAGTGAGTCGGGACGATGCTGCAGGCTCCAGTGAGTCGGAGTATTGCTGCTGGCTCCAGTGAGTCGGAGCGGTGCTTGTGCGACGTAGGGCTTGACAGCTGGCGTCGACCAGGAGAGGTTCTTCATGGCTCTTCGTAAGGCTGGTTAACTACCTCAGCAGTCCGACCGTCCGGTAACTGTCTGGAACGAGCCCAAGCCGTTGACGGCACTGTTCTAGCGCGCCTCAAGGACAGCAACAGCAGGGGCCCAGCTACTGGGGCCAGGGTTAGTTTCGAGAGGTAGCTCAGCCCCGGTATGAACGCACGAAAGAACAGGGTGGGCTTTTTGTCAGTAAAAGTCTGACACTATCTCCCGCTCTGCCTAAGAGCGGGGCGGTACCTCAGCGATAATACACTTGCTGCTACTACTAAAGAATTAGAATTTGTACATCCATATTTCAATGGAAAAGAAATTAACTATTCAAACAAAGACATGACTTAAAAGACTTAGTATTCAAGCAAAAAAAAATAATAAACAAAAACATAGAGCATAAATATATATAAATAGAGCTCAGTTCTAAATACAATCCAAAACAAAAGCCCATCGCAAAGTCTAAGTGATGTACATTCGCGTACACAAGTTTTTGTAAACGTGCCGCGCGTGCGGAGAACGTGCAAAAATTACGGCCGCGGCGCCCGCGCCTCAACGAAATGTAAATTAGATGGCAAGCGGTAATAGTTCGTGGTTCAGAGGTAAGGTTACTGATGGCCGGCTGGTGCTTACATTGTTGTTTAACGGCGATGCGGCGTGAAACGATCGGCTGTGAATGACTGTACATTAGTTCGTGTAATTCTTGAGGTGTTGACTTGCGGGTTGGAACGTTTTCGGATTTTAAGGATGAGTTTTGATTTTACTTTATTTTCAGGAATTGGATGACGGTCTGCTTAACCCTTCAGATACCGTCAATTAGAGACACAATAGTAAGACAATAGATGTGCGGCCACCGGTGGTCGCTTGGGGATTCATGAATTAATACTAGAAGCGCGGAATATCAATGTCAATTTTAGCCATCTTATTTTTGCTACAGTATTGTGGATAGTTGGTTTACAAATAAAATTGGCAATACAATATTTTTATTATGTTTATTTATTTATACATATTTTAGTGTACTTTGCACACTTTACGCTGAATAAAATTACTTAGAACAAGAAGTACATAGGAATGGGTTGAAGATACTTGCGCTTCTATGGTTAAGTTGGTAAAATATTTGGTCTACTGTTATTATGTTGTCAATGATGGGTCCTTTGTTGCGTTATATTCAAATTCTAGTTTGCGCTTTAACATACAGTTCCGTTGTTTATCCTAGTCTCTAGGCTTTTGGGCTATTCTACTATTTTGAATGGTTTTTCACGGTAGGTTCTGCCTTATTGGTAGTAGTACTATTAGTACATTCTTAACATTTTATAATCAATCTGCTTAGCTTAGCTCCCGGGCGTTTCTTCCGCGCGAATCCGGTGCAGGAATTCCCCGAACTAAATATGTCCGGTTAAGACTTGCGTCATGCGGAAGGTAAGAATGCCGTATTGTCTTTCCAACCACTCCAAAGAGGAGACTTACCGCCATAATTTTGGCTGCTCAGCACTGGGTTGCGACAGTCAATGTCGCTATTCTACTAATGCAAATATATGACATGTCATCAGCGTAGTTTTTTACCATACAATCTGATACTTACAAATTACGAGTAGCAAATTGTAAAAAAAACTTTTTAAAATTTGATTTTTTTCGCTGTCTAGCAGCATTAATGTACTCCTTTACATTTTTGTCCGACCGACATTTTGTTAATTCAAAAGTGCCTGTAATAAAGGTTTCTGATTTCTAATTTCCTTCACAGTACATCTTTGACAAAATGTTGTTTCTTTCCAATATACCACACTCTTTCCAGAATAGTGTTCAGGTAGCGTGCGGACGCAATCAAGACGACCCATCAGCTATTTAACACGAGAGGTGTCTGAGGCGCCCTGACCTCGGCTAATGAAGTGATAAACACTGAGCTAACCGCTGTGCCATCGGCGAGGAGGATCTCTGGTTAGGTGGTTAAGAAAAAAAGAATTGTCTTTTCCAAGGAGATTTGAGTGGAACCTCTGAAAGATTAAGTCGAACACTATGATGTTCTTGTATAGTTATTTACAAGGTTATCTCGTTACCTCTTCTCATCAATATCATTTATTTATCTTATTTTTTTGAGTACAGCGAGAGGTTATACATCACTATAAGCTTATTCAACCTTATGATGTTCTACTGCTGGGACTCAGGCATGGTCATGGTCCGCACCATGCAGGCTCAGTGCGGTTTAGTGGATATCACAGGTGTTCGGATTTTTGATTCTAAGACATGCAGTTTTCCTTATGTGGTTCTCTTTCGTCGTTTTGGGAGCAGTGGTGATGAAATAAATTATGTTGGGGCCGTTACTACAGGACTATCATACTCTTATACTCTCATAAATATCTCTATTGGCTATCATTTTGTATTCACCCCCTTTACAGTGACACAATGATCTCTTAGAATTTTTGACGACGAATTTGAAAAATCATTCTCAACGTTTGTTGAACTTACTACTTATACAAACACGCTAGAATTATATCCATCTAGGCTCATAATGAAAAGTAATTTCCTTATATCAATAAGGAAACGTTCTAAATATGAAATAGTGGCTATAAACATCATGTGTGCCTGAAGGGCGGTGTAAATTCATAGGTTTCATGCTGTACCATCAAACAGATTGGCGATTATTGAACCTGTTGCTGTAATGAGCACGATCAGTTTGATCTAATAGTAATTTGATCTTGCAGTCAAATAGAATCTTCTTAATTGTAATTTAGTGAATATTGATCTAAAAAATAATTTAGTAACAATTAGAAGTATTTCACTTCGCTACTCAGTATAATTGTAAACACCGTCTGTTTATGATATATACTGGTCTGTTGGTCTAGTGGTTAATAACCCTGACTGCTATGCCAGAGGTCGTGGGTTCGATTCCCACCCAGGACAAATGTTTGTGTGATGAGCATAATCATTTGTTCTGTGTCTGGGTGTAACATGTATTTAGAAATATATAAGTATGTTTATCAGTTGTCTAGTACCCATAACACAAGCTCTGCTTAGCTTAGGACTATACGGCGTTGTGTGTTAGTTGTGGAATATATTATATATCCCGTAAATTTGCAAACTCTTTCTTTATTTTAAATAGGGCTCGTAATAAATTGTAAGTTGTGTGGGAAAATTATATTGTTGCGTATATACCTACATAATATATTTAGAGTTTACTTTCTCGTAAGATGTATTGCAATCATACGGTGTTTGCAATTATCCAGGGCCTCAAGTCTGCTATTACAATAGTGTCAGAATGGTCTATCATTGTTTTCATAAACATTGGTTTTGACAAGTGTTGGTAATCTGCTAATATAATGGCGTCATTATGACTATCCGATGGTCAAGCACTGACAATCCATTGAAAGAAATGGCATAAAATGGTAGTCTCGTACAAAAAAAAAGTTTGCTAAAATTTTTACAGTTGTTTTGATCATTCATTCGGTTATTGCTTTTAATAACCTTGATATTGTCATTTAACCACAACTCTATTGCGTGACTATTGACCGATCAATGATAGATCATTATGAATTAGCAGATTAAGAACTTATAGCAAAATGACTATAATCCTTCAAATAAATTAGTGCCTCCTAATTGAAAAACACTTACACATGCATCTATGTCAATGTTAAAAAAGTGTGTCTATTTTATTACTAAGGCGCAACTTGTAAAACAAAATGGTGCTATCAAATAGTTAGCGGAAACTCATTAAAAATCAATTAGTCTATTACCCATTTATTTGTCTTCGTGTTCATTTCAATTTCGTATTACTAATGATTTAAGAGGACTACAAAGTAAATCGCGAGTTTTATTTTTGCATAAAATTATTTATGATCCACTGTTAATCTGCTAAGCTGGCTAAACTGGATAAGTACTAGATCAATCGTGTGTTGAAAACCTAATACAACTGCGTCAGTCCTGGGTCTAGTGACCACTCAGATGGTGGTATGCTAAAAATACAGTCTAATAGCAAATTATTAAATCAAAACCTATAAACGATTTGTTTGATTATAGCCTTTTAGAATTATGTATAATATTATCACATGCATATATTAAGTCAATAGTAGATATATTAGAATCGTAAATAAGATAATTGTTGAGATTTGAGATAAGAATGGACGAAGTTAACTAATAAATGATGTGTTTTGCAATGACCGTTTCCTATGAGTGACAATTTCGTAAGTCTAATAGGTCTAGTGACTTAGTTTACATAAATACGAGTTCTTAATTGTTTCTTCTCCAATGTTTGCTATTGAAATCACATTAACATAATATTAATTAATGCTCCTAAAATGCTTTGAAGGATGAACAATGAAAATCCTCCTATAAACTCATATTTTTACTTTTATAATTAGTGAAGTGGTTCACGTAAAACCTCATAGCTTTTTTGGTCCCGGTATTTTTTTTTTTTCGGTGTGAAAATCATCTAATGACATCCCCCGCTCTTAGCGGAGCGGGAGATAATGTCAGACTTTTACTGACCTTTCCTTCGTGCCTTCATACCGGGACTAGGCTGCCTTTCGGAGCTAGCCCTGGCCCCAGTAGTGAAGCTGGGTCCCTGTTGTTGCTGACAACTCCTTGAGGCACGCGGGAACAGTGCTAACCGTTGACGACTAGGGCTCGGTCCGGACAGTTACCGGACGGTCGGCGTTTCTCGATCCCAGTTGTGATTCGTAGATATTTGATAGTCGTACCTACAGGAGAAAGATTCAGACACGAGACAGTCTGTATATCCAAGGAGTATCGTATAACCCAGTCACTGGGTTTTGGAGGTCTGATAAGCACTCCATGTAAAATACTGGAATACAACCGCAAGCGGTTTGACTGCGAACTAACCCCAAGCTAGTTTGAAAAGGGCTATGAAGATGATATTGACATACCCCACTCTTGGGTTGGGGTAGGCTTCAGCAGGGTCGATCGCACACTCCATCGTTTACCACATAATTGCTTACGATCAGATGAGATAGTGATCAAACGCATACGAAAAAATCGAAATTAAATCCAAACAAACCAACAGAAAAATCCTCACTTGATATAATTACCAATCATTAAACTACACTTACAGACAAAAGTTTTCACATTATCAATAAAAGCATCTGGCGATAACATTCGGTCTTCTCTTGAAGCATTACGTAAGTAAACAACGAGGTCCCACTTAATACATGATATCAAGCTCTGCAAAGATTCCCTTCTTCGTCCACAATCAGCAATTACGAATTTACGATAAATAATGCGTTTGGCAAAACCTTTAAATCCACCAAAAGACCTATAACAACACACTGATCAAACGAGACTCAACCATACATTGATCATTATAGAGTTGCAATTTCTTTGTATCGATGTTTCGTTATAGGACATTTAGATGCAACTTGCTCCCGTTTTCAGATTGTTCCAAAAGATAGGTGGTGGTTGCATGCAAAATACTTCCCGTTGAGATATGGGGATCGTCCAGCGGCTCCAAGTATTATATAAATGGTTTCTATATTATATGTTTGTATGTATGAAGTATCTGGGGATGCCACACACGTCGCTAGCGTATGCGATTCGTACCCATAAAGGTATATTTCAGTTTGTTAAAGAGAAGCTTCCTTAACTTTATAGAACGTGTTTCTTGCTTCTAGCCTTGGTTAAGTTATGTTGGTGATCTTTATCGTGATGAACGGCTTTTTATTACCATATAGTGAATTTTCTCTGCGGTAATCTAGTGACCCGAATATATATAGTAAGAGTTAGAAGGTTTTTTTTCAGTACTCAATTATTTATTGTTTTCCATAGTTATACTTGCTTAGGTCATAGGTGAAAGATTTTTTTGCCATAAACGTAGACCCTGTTGGGCAAAACCCAGACAGTAGAAAGCGTAAAGAGAACTAACGATCTAACGTTTTATTTTTTATTATGTACTGGCCGGCGTTTGACCACTATCTCACCGATGGTAAGCGATGGTTTCGTCGACAATGCAACAATCTTGCCTAGAAGTGACCTATGAATTCTTGAGTTCAAGACCACTAGCTGGTAGCTATCAGAAAACACAGTTGTTTTCAAACCAGCTTATTTCAGAGGCGGAAAAAAATCCTGAGTTCCGTTTTAATACAAAAATCATGTCCTTATCAACTCAACAAGATGCCGGATACGGCAGCCACGTCAAACACCTAATCTATCATCCTTCTAAAAAACCAAAATCTCAGTAGCTTGCCCAAATTAGCTCGTAGATAGACCACCCATGACCTCGGAAGCGGAACCACCCACACAACGTCACGAGCCACCTATCTCGCTCCATCTTAATTATGAACGTGGTGATCATCATCTTAAATTTTCTACCTTAAAAGGTCTATAAAGAGTCAGTAAGTGTACGCAATTTATTCTAGATTGCTGGCGCCCGTCGACTTATGTCACGACTCTGTCCGGACACTTCTGTTCCATGCACCCGGCTAAGGCACGTGCCGTTCTCGTGTCGAAATCCTTAACAGAACTTTAGCTCTACAACAAATTCTGTCTTACGAAATCTTGGAGAAGTGCTCTTAGTTGTTTTTATTAAATTTGAACCCGGGTAATTAGAGCAGCACAACCCTGCTATGCATTTGTAAGTAATTAGTTACGTAAAACAACAATTTAAACTCGTTAAAAATATTAGACCCGTTTTGACATTTGAGACAGACCCTAGAATGTAACTTGGAATAAGTATAGTAGAAGCTATTTTAGTAGAAGCCGCACTACACCGGACAAACCACTAGGTACCTAGTAAAAATACAAATGTCAAAACGATACTTTTATTTTTCGACAACTTTATTGTATGCCTTTGTTTATATTTGTACAATATTTTATAATAAACAACAAATAACACTAAAATTTAATATTTTTCTGAAAACAGCATCAACAATCCTTACGAGTATTAAATGAAACAGTAATTAGCATTTCAAATATTGGTATGAGGAAGAATGGGCGAGTGGTGGGGAACATCGCGCTATCTCTTTTATGCACCACAAACTAATGGCGGTGACGTCATATTTCAATATGTGCATCCTTTTTTTTCTGTTAATCGACAGTTTCTCCTTCCACCAGATTTGAAAGGTTTCTAATTTGCTTAAAATTGAATGTATTTGAAGATATCTCTTTGTGACTGTGAATAAAGTAGTAATACTTTTTGATAAAAATATTAATTAAAACTAGCATTTGCCCGCTGCTTCGCCCGCGTACATAAAATATAGCCTATGTCACTTAGGAATAAAGCAGCTTTTTATTGGTAAATAAAAATGTTGCAATCGGACCAGTGCCTACTTTCAGAGAGTATCTCCTCCAAACAAAGAAAAACAAACGTTATCTCATTAATATTAGTGTAGATAATAAATGTGTCCCACTGTCCAATTGCAGTTCTGATTTATTATGCTTAAAATTTATTATTAACTGTAATTGGTCTCAAAAGCCATTGAATAAAAAAAAGGACACATATTTTTAATTACTTTCTAAAAAGTCGACAGCCTGAGAAAAACGTGTTGACAACAATATATAGCAGCAGTTTGATTATGAGCGATATGACAAAATGAGATACTGAGATAAAATTTTTTTTTAGCAAGATTTCTACATTCATAAGGTTCCAAAGTCCAGACCGATCCCAAGACGTCGACGGCGCATACTGTTCCCGCGCGCCTCAAGGAGTTGTCAGCAACAGGAGGGGTCCCAGCTGGGTCGAAGCCTACTGGGGCCAGGGTTATCCGAAAGGTTACTCGAGCCCCGGTATGAAGAGCCTAGAAGGAACGGGGTGGGTTTTTAGTCAGTAAGAGTCTGACACTATCTCTCGCTCCACCTAAGAGCGGGGAGGAGTTTTGCCCACCGTAAAAAAAAAGGTTCCTGATTGACCATGAATCGGAAAACGCACCTCCACACCAGTAGTGGACGTCATTCAGGTGATGATGTTAATTTTACGTCATAACACAACAAATGTTGCTGAGCTGGTTTACTTACAACAGTTTATACTCGTAGTACAGTGTATACCCTTATTTATTTCATTAATATGGGCACTCTAATGTTCCTAAGGAAGAGCTTAGATTATAGGATAAACTATACAATCATTATGTTCCAAGCTGGTGTCGCAGATGGTCAGCGAATTGGATTGATAACCATACAGCTTTCTGAACTTCTTTGGTCTGGACAGTAATAAAATCCTCATGTAATATATGTTCACTTTCGCAAATTTATCTGTAAAAATAAAAATCTATCGTTACAGGTATCCATGATAGCGTAACACCTGAAAACGACTCGCCCGATATCGATATTTCTTTTTGTATTTTAACCCTTTGTGACAAATGCGAGATAGCATTTGTCACAAAGGAATCTCACAAAAACAAAATCCACTGAAATTTAATTGTCCCCATACAAAACTGAGAGTCACACTAAAATTATAAAGGCTAAACATTGTATGTGAAGAAAGAAGGAAGAAATTGGGGACATTATTCACAAATTATGGTAAAAAATAAATAACTCGAACTGTTAAGTAAAAGTAACATGTTATGTATTTTCTTTTCTTTGGGCAATAAATAATTTATTATTATTATTGTTGTTTATTCATTTTTACCAAAGAAGATTCTTTCATATGGAAGTCTACACCCAAAATAATTACGTTACCTAACGGTAGTCCAGTCCGTGCTATAATGGGTCTAGTGTAAAATGACGCGACTCGCGCATGCACCCGCTATGGTCACATCACGCGCCGCTATCACTGTTATAACACGGTTACCTGCGCGAGCGCCGCCCTGCAGGTACGTACGTACTGCCCTCTGATATGCCGAGGAAGACGTCTTGATTATTTATAATTAGCAATATTATTATTTTTTTGTTATTTCTTTCATTAAAACCATTTTTACCACAACTATTTTTATCATCACCTTTGGCAGCCTTGCCACCCACTACTGAGTTTAAATAATTCCTTTTTTTGTGTCATAAGTTCCTGGTTTAAATTCATGGTACAATCCTATTAGTAGTAATAATATCGTACTAGTAGTAATAGTTCTAGTTTTTCGCCATCCGTCTACAAAAATGTCCAATTTCAACAGAAGCTTCGTCTAATAACTTATTACTGCGCCAAATTACAATACCGGTTATTTTTTAAACACACAGACACTTTAAAAAATATGGTAAGAGCTCTGATTTTTTACGATAGCTCCGATAAATATGTCAAACAAGTAATAAAATTAGCATTCCAAATTCACACATGACGAATAACTATCAGAAACATCGCCGACAGAATTATAAATCGCAGTAAAAGATAACAGGAACTAATAAATAAAATCATATTAGTACGATCTAGACTAATATTTATCACGGGACAGAACAATGGGGCAAGTATCAAAACTTATTGGTTGGCGTCGGATCGGACCGGGTGTGATTGCGGCGCGGTACAGATAAGGTAAATAGCTCATACAATTGGTAGAATAGGAGGCTCCGGACCTCTTTTGTTAAGGAAGTAGTCTAATGGGAGAACGTTGCCACCGGCAAGACTTACATGGTGTCAATTGTTATGTGCTGTAAGGCGGGCCGCACAGGGAGAGTCGACGAGTAAAGAAATGACGACTGGTAAAAAGATGACGCACCCATGTAAGATGGGCTTGGCAGTCACGGAGATGACATCAGCAAAATATGATGATCTGTATGACTATTCCTAAATTACCCTAGGATGATATCTAATATTTTCGTTTTTTCTAAATTATCCCAAATTTCGGTTAACCCTTTTTACCCGTCAAATCATCAAATAACTTCTCCCTCTCAGGGTGGGTGGATCGTGAAAGATGTGACAGATTTTCACTGACTAAAACCCGCAGAGTTTTAGTCAGTGAAAATCTGTTGCGTTGACAATTTCGCTAAAATTTAGTTTCCGCCTGGCAAGCTAGCAAAAACACTATGTGTAGGTACTGTAATTTTAGGGATAACAAAACATTGGTCGATTTAGAGTAAATTAGGAATAATGTAACTGCTTGCATCACGATCTTGAAAGTCAAATATAGCCATTATTTTTCTTTAAAAGTTTTAGACGAGGCTGAAGAAACGGAAAAATATAATATACGTAAGTGCAGCGTGTTCTATTTTGATTAGATCAAAGCAATCAATTACCCTTTAGCTAGTGAAGTACAAACCTACATAAACCTGCTCCAAGATATAGATCTGTATGCCGAATCGCAAGTTCAATAAAATACATTTACGGCCTCACATGAGAATTCTTAGTTCATCGGCATAGTTCCAGAGAAATCATAAATACTTGCCCATCTTAACGCTCGTCTTGCCTTTCTTGCCCAATGAACGATAACCCTTATGACCAAATCGGTGTGTCGATTGCCCACTCCTTTGCCCATTCGATGACCAATAGGCGGCTTCCACAGTATAATTTGAATTTCGTTTATATGGTTAAACTGTTATTTGATAGCTATGGATATGAGCGGCTTTGCTAAAAGGGAAACATTTATTTATATTTCCTTTATACTTGTATACATAGGATCTTGTTTATCGATTTCACTGTCTTATGGAAAGTGTGAATAGTGGACTATTGTTTTGAAATGTCAGATTTATAAATTGACTTGCTCCTGCCAGCCTCTCCGCCTGTATGAAAGTCGAAAATCATCTCATATCTACGCACTCTTGGGATAAAAAGTATGACAAGTGCTATTCTAGGACATGGTGTATCCGTGTATAAAAAATCATCTAACTCTGATCAGCCGTTTGAGTGTGAATGAGTAACGAACATACACTCAAACTTTGACATTTATGAGTGTCAATTCAAAGTGATTTAATAATAATATTAAATCAGTATAAGTTTATTAGTTGATCTGTGAACGGTTGAGTATCTTCCGAGATATTTCCGAGCCCTGAAAAGTATGTTAAGCCGTTGAGCCTGGAAGTCATTTGTTGTAACTTCCAGTCAAACTAGCAGCTGTATATCAGTATTTTACATGAAGCAACTGCCTTTCGGACCCCCCGTGACAGCCCAGAAATTTGTTTACACAATAGTCCTAAGTTAGACTAGTGACAGATATCCTCACTTTTGACAGCCTGTAACGACAGTCAAAGATCTATGAATGACAACCGGGACCAAGGTTTAACGTGCTTTCCGAGGCATGTGGTGTCAATAATGTCCTAGGTAAACTAAGGCGCTGCGCAAATGCAGACACTTTTAGTTTTCAGTTACCGACACTGAACACTTTTTGATCGTTATGAGTCTGTGTTGAGTAGATAAAACTGGACACAAAAGAAGTTTATATATAGAGTTTATAGAGTGTGGGTGATTTCATACTGGTGCTATAGAAATCAAATATTCATCGTTAGCTTGTATCTGACACAAGACATACGTTTGCGCCCTGCCTTAGCAAAGGCTCATTCCTATATAACATTACTAGCTTTTGCCCGCGGCCCAGGATAAAAAGTATCCTATGTGTTATTCTGGAATATGGTCTACTCGTGTACCAAGTTTCATCGAGATCCGTTCAGTAGTTTTTGCCTGAAAGAATAACAAACATCCATACATCCATACATCCATCCATACATACAAACTTTCGCATTTATAATATTAGTAGGATTATAACATTATTATGTGTAATAAAATATTGTGCCAATATTTCAATCACTAATGATCTCCAAAGTAAGTGATTTACGTTTTACTTCAAATTTTATTGGCCACTTGTAGATTTATGTCGTATTGATATTCATTAGTCATTATTACATTAAATGTAAATCCTTGACAAAGTATCGCTTGGTTTGTACAAGTTCCATACGTAATGCTTAATGTTGGTTGATAATTAATTTCGGTGATTAAAATTAGTACTAATTGAAATTATGCTTAAATGTACCTTTAGTTGCGTTCTAAAATTTAATTGTAATCTTAATAAAATATTGCATACCTACGCATTTTTGATTACGAATTTAAGGTTGAGTGTACGTCAAATTCTTCTCGTTTTATAGTTATCAAAATTTACCATTAAAATAGTTATTATAATTTCACTGTGGACCAGGTTCTCAGGTAAGAGTCAAGCTCAACTCTTTTCCTTCGTTTTTGTCTGCTGCAATGATGCCTATAGCTTTAGTCACTAAAGCTAGTAAACTAACTAACTAAGTAAACTTCAGTGGGACCTAATAAGAGTCTTTTAGCCCCACAACACACATTCAAAAATGTTCTCTAGTCAAATCCATTTTGCCAACAGACAACTTTGAAATGGTCGCAATTTGTAAAAACAAATGAAATATGAATTCATTACACTTATACAAATTTTAAAAAGTTCCTGATTCGAATTTTTTTCATTCTATTTTTTTTTTTTTAGCTTTGTCTCAATTAAGAGTATGTCGCTCCATGGTAGCCAAATTTTATGTTGTAGTTTATTTTAAGTGGTTGTGATAAATTTTGTACAAGACTCTTGCCTCGTCTGAAGTAGGCTTTGCTAATATGTTGTTGAAAATACCTATATCTAACATATTTAAAATGGTAATTATATTTCTCCTGAGGCATTCGCCCCGCTCATTCTATTCTTAGTGGCCTATTAAAGAAAATTTTCTTCATTACCCGCGTAATAAGTACATCCTTTTTAAATTGTATACCCAAATGAACCTCAAACCAGATAGATATACATATACAGCTGCAATCCTTCATGAAAATTAATATCACCAGTGTATTACCTCAGCTAATGGCATACTTCGTTAGAGCATGCAACTGCAGTGTAATTAAATTTGCATAGAAATCCCCCCAAATTAGCCCTTACCGATCGGCCGCCAGTGTAACGATATAGATTAAGCTCCTAGATGGAACTCCTTTTAAGTACTCACATTTAATAGGTATCTGTGTGTGAACAGTTTAATTTTAATTAACCGTTAGTGCTTATAGATAACTTAAATATACGTAACTATTCGAAAAGAGCGGTTTTTATTAATAAGTGGTTTGATTTTAACTGATTGGTTGATCAACTTGGCCAGAGCTAGGCAGACGTAACCCATAGCTATTTTAGTCACGGACTAAATATATAACTATTCTTGCTGGCCCGCTATCTTCTAGGTGGCAATCTCGTTGGCACAGCCCCCCTAGCCAAGTTACGACCGTTTCGTTTATATACGTCAAGGACGTCATCTCAATGCTTAGTCACGTGCTCAGAACAAAGGAATCGGAGGCGTGGCCTACTCTACATTCCACTACCACTCGCACTTGGTTTAATCCATATGTACTTTTCTAAGTTTATCTTAGACATTACTGACACCCAGTGTCTAAGACAGCATGTAAAGACTTTGGTGCTGGTCTTCATTTGTAGATATTCGACAGCCGTTACACGTATTCAGACGTCAGAAAGTCTCACTATCAGACTATCCAAGGTGTATTGTGTTGCCCAGTAACTGGGTTGTGGAGGACTGATAGGCAGTCGCTCTATGTAAACATTGGTATTCAGCCGCATCCAATTAGACAGGAAGCTAGCCCCAAGCTAGTTGAGAAAAGGCTAGGGAGATAATGACAGTGACAATGCCAAACAGACGAATCATTTTTAAAATATGACGTTATTATTATTTATTGTACTTACAATAAAGTTTATTCTATTCTATTTTATTCCTGTACCTACAAGTAGCTGTTTCACACTGTTTTTCTCTTCCATTAGAATATAAATATGTATAAGCAGAAGCCGCAATGTGGAACAAAGGGGTCGATACTGGTCACGACTCTGACCGGTACACCGAACGTACACACCGTTTTGGATGCCCGCGCGCCGCCCAAGAAGTGTCGCTGATAACCATAACTATGTGCTAATGTCACCGGTTTCATATTTATTAATATTATCGCTATACTTATATGGGTATTTTATAAGTATCGTAAATAGTTTGCGGCTGGTAAAGATCTTGATACTTGTGATCTTAGATTTTGTTGAATGTTATAGCTATACATAAACCTTTTCTGACCCAAGAACAGCCATTGCATGAAGTGACTTATACCTAGTATCTAACTTATTGTTTATTGGTATGATGTATATTTATTAATCTCTAACGCATTTACGGATACAGATGAAACTTGATACTTGAGGAGACCATGTCCTGTAATAAGACATAAGATACTTTTTATCCCTGAAATATCATAATTTTCTACTGTCACGGGCACGAAACTGCTGGCTGAAACTAGTGTTATATAAAAAAGTAGATAGAAAAATAATTAGAAGTAAGCATGCAAAGGCATACCGTAGAGCATACTTGAAGAAAAGCAGATTGTAATGGTTTGATCCAGCCTGTTCGTTTCTATCGTCCCCAGCGACGCCCTAGTCTGTAAAGAAAGGTGGGAGAGGTAGGCGAGGTGCCCAGCTTGTAGTCACTTAGTTTTTGACTTCATTAAAAGTTCTGTTTTAGTTTTATCAAGGTCCTCACATTCAACTCTGGTTAAGCAGACGACTACTGTAGATTTATATGCGAGAACTCAAAGAAAATCAGATTGTCTGTGACCACAAGATCCACGTAACCAAATCCAAAATTTAGAGAATCCCCTTTTCATTCTTAACTTTGAACATTTCTACAAAGAGAAACTAATTAAGCAATCTGTATCTATTAAAATCTCAATCTCATTGAAATTGAATGCACTGTTTATACCTTTTACTAACGTTTTATACTTTACAATCTAAAAAATAACTTGACAAATCAAAATAAATCCAAAAAACAAAGATTTTTCATGTAAATTTAGTAATCTACACATCTTTGCGACAAAGGTTGCCACAAGGATTTCTAGATGTTGATGCTGCTGCGTCAATCGTGCTAACTAAAAAAAACAAAAACGATCCTGCTGCAGATAAAAAATAAAATAGCCATGAAAAGAAAAAAAACGCAAAACAACCTTTATTCTTCTGGTCGTCATCTTTTTTCGATCAAAATCTTGAAACTTCCTCTTCACGTCCATAAAGCGGACGAATTAAAATACTTGATAGTGCACATTCCAGCAAATCATAGTTATCATATCACACATGGCCGCGACGTCACGATTGTCGTAGGCGCACGCGATAAGAACAACATTAGGAACGTTCTCAAACTACGACAACTATCGAGATCCACGAACGCAATAATTTTGTGTTCCGCAATAAACTTTATCGATTCTCTTATTAAATTTAATATTTGTACCGCACACGCTGTTGCAAACAATATCGAATTTTCGTTAATCCGTTTTCAAGATATTTGTAAATCTATTTAAAAAAAATGTGAATGTTAATAAAATGGGATAAACATTGTGAATAAAATTTAAAAAGATACAAAAGTAATAATTACTAAATAAATGTTACCAAAAACTCGAAAAATATCACTATATCATGAACTTTCATTTCGTTTTTATTTCGTATAGTGTAATTTATGCTAAATATAGCAATTGTTTTGAGGGTAAATCAGTACAGTAATACTAAATTAAATTTAACTAAATATTAACTGGGAAACTCATGTATATAATATTATCGTTTTGATCTGCAGTACCAAAAGAACAGCCACAAAGATATTTTGATGGCAAGGAATGGAAGGTTATGAAGCCTCGCCCCTATATTAAACCCAAAGGTAAGGCTTTTTTCTATAATGATAAATTGACATTGTTGTGTTATAAATCATAGACATGCCATAAACATATACAATTATTGATTCGCACAACTTTGTTTGAAACTAAGGTTTTGTTTACTTTTTGGCAGTTAAATATTTTGTCAAGAATTTACAATTTATGACCTATGTTTTATGTAGTTTTCAACTATATCTTATTATATTATACTATCTTTAAAATTAATTAACAACTCAGGCTTAACTTTTTCTGATAAATTTCTTCGATTTATCTACAATCCAAAATGAAATCATAAATATACAACCCAAAATGTATATATCAATAATTCGGGTGCCCAGTTTAAACCATCCCAATTTTAATCTTGTAGTCACAACTCAATTTTCAGTTATGTTAAAAAATAATACGAAATTTATATGATCTTAAAATTACAATTTCAGTACCAAGACATTTGAGTTTATCAGTAGATTTAGACTGGGCTGAACAATTTAAAGAAATGAAAGCAACTGAGTTTGAAGAAACAACAACAAAATTGCCTATTTGTGATATTGCATCTGATACTACAAAAACTGAGGCTACAGCTAAAAGAGCGAATACAGATAAGCTGACAACGAAAAAAACTACAAATAAAATTACAAAAAAAAAAATTACAACCAAAATAATTTCTACACCGAAAATTATTATGAGGGCAGTAAGTCGTATTATTCTTCGTACTACAACGGCAAAAACCGTTTTACCACATTGTCGTCCTCTTTGTAAACTAAAATTAAAAACCACAGCAACTGATCCTCGATTGTTGCATTTGAAAATGAGTACGAGTGGAGACTGGAGAGACAATTGGAATTCCTTGAGACCTACTAGAAAACCTAGTCCAGTAACATCAAAGAATTATACTCCAAAAGTGACCACGAAATGTTATATACCAACAACCAAAAATGTTTATAAAACAACAAGCAGGCTGATTGCGACGTTAACCAAGCGGCCTATGTCAGCAACCAAAAAAACCGTGACGCCTTGTAAGAGACCTGTGATAACAACTAGGAAGCCTGTGACATCAGTTATGAGACCTGAGACAACTACAATGGCACCTATTACAAAAACGGAAAAGAATCTAAAATTGTCTGGAAAATCAGCAGACGGTACGGTTTGGACTTTCTTCTTTTTGATATTACAGCAGCTGCCGATCAGTTTAACAGCTGTGATAGCTTTGCGTGAGTTAGCCAGAATCTACTCAGTCTATTGCGGTCATTCGTGTAGACCACAAGACATAAGACTAGGCTTGAAACCCACTTTTCTGTCTCTAACAGGCAGTCCATCCTTATTGAGCTGCTCTCAACACAGTGCTTAAAAGAAATTATTTAATTATTTTTACATCTTGCAGCAATAAAAATCATTTTTTTCGTTGAGTTTTGTTTAATTTTACAATTCTAAATAAATAATTTTAGTTAAAAAATCCTTCTGGGCACCCTATTTTAGTATTTAATAGTCATACATATATAGCAAAGTAGGATATCTTCAAATAAGTTTCTGATTAAATTTATTTTATTCAAAAAACCACAAAGTTAGGATGATATCGGAAAAACTTTCGTGAATTGCATTAAAGAAACTAGTCATCATGTATCCTACATAAACGGTTTTTTTTTCCAGTCGCTAATCCAACTGGAAATTGGCCAAACCTGCTGAAAGAATTTCTGAAATATGTGGATGAAAAGAAATGCCAACAGCCTCGTGAGTACCTTTATGAATGATTTTTCATAACTTAAGTAAAAATTTCTTTCGGGTGATGGTAATGGGACAGACATAAGGTGTAGTTTCGAATCTATAAAAAAGTTCAAGAGGCAAATGTTAGTGATTCACGACCCAAATTAACATTAGAGTAGGTGGTGTTTTTAAATTTTATTATTATTTATCGAAATCGGTAAAAGCGTTTCGCAGAGTGAATTGTGGAGCCTCGTAGAGGCTGTCGCACTCACACACCTAATTACATGAGGCGTGACAAATTACAACGGGTGATTATTATTTTTAGGAGATTTATTAAGAGAGTTATTCTGAAACACATTTTATTGATTTTTATTATTGACCAGGTATCGTATTTTTGTATTCTCTTCTCCTAAAATTTTGTGTACATTTAATAAAACTGGACCTTATGCGGATGTAAAAAAATCCAAGGTTTAGGTAAAAATAAATAAGTTTTATAAGTATCTTGACCAAACTATTGGCCGACTGCGATGTTGAGTGACATTTGGATGCTTTTGAGTAAATTTTCCTGAATTGATCATCATTCAAAAAACAAAACAAAGTCAATTCTATGGAACAGATAAAAGGTGTGTCAACTCAGATTATAACAGTCCACTGCTGCTGGATATAGGCCTGTGTACCTAAGTACTTAATTTATGTCTGTCGACCATTAAAATTCGAGGCTGCAAGATTATTAGAAAGAGTTACCGTCTCTGGAACGCAAAGAGTAACTTTACCCATTTTTTTATAGTAAATCATCGAATAACTTCTCTTACTCTGGAGATAGGGAGTATCAGATTTTACTTACTTACTAAAACCTTGTGTTACATGGCACATTGCGATATGGTAACTCCTTTCAATATTCCTGCAGCCCTAGCAGGCATTGGATCGTGAGCCTTATCTATTTGCTGACATCTCTTTGAGGTGTGAAACATGATACACCATCGATTCGGGCTTGGTCCTTACCGAGCTCGATTTTTCAACCCAAAAAAATAAACTAAAGACCAATAAGACACTAGTACATTTTTATTAAAATTTCTTTACAGCTTGCGCATATGGAACTTCAATAAGCACCATGGCTCTTTTTGGATACGACAATATTGATAAACGAAAAGCTATGCAAGAGGGTGACGACCTTGTGAATATATTGATGGATGGTAACTTTTTAGTCAAAACTAGCACACAAAACTTGAGGGCAAGAGCATTGCGTTACTTACGAATTACTAAAAGTTCAGTTTCTCATATGAACGCGCAAAACCCTCGCCAGCATCTCGGGATTGCAAAATATTTCAACCCGTTCCTTTAGTCTACTAAGACGAAACAGGCATAGTATAGGAACGAGAGCATAATCCTATCCTAGAGCGCCTATCTATCAATCCATCAATCCTCTTTGTGGTGGAGATTTACCCATAAAAGTATTTTGTTGGAGTGGAAATGTAAATATAATGCAATATGCATTTACTCGTATAGTCTAAATCAGCAGCGGCATTGTTTGAAAGAGTCACTGCGGCTTTGGTAAACAAAGGGTAACTAAAGAAACAAGGTAGAGGTTAAGTTAGTAAAAGTTTAACAGCCTCGTTCTACCAAGAGCGGGAGAAATCATTTCATGATTGGAAGTTTATTAAATAAAAAATCAGTATTTTGCTGTTCTAAATAATACAATTTCAGATTTTCAAATAATATTTCGTATTTTCGAGAAAAATAAATGCGAAAAAAAGTATTTCCGTGCCATTGAAGCTGAGTCAAAACATATACGACCATGTAGCGAATATAAGCAAGTCGCTTATAAAATTATTATGTGACATACAAAACAGCATACTTCTTCTCTTAACTTTTTTGGGGTAGTGGCCATTTTTCCAAACCTAAAAACAATAAAGTATTCTATTTGTGTTATTGTAATGTTGGTCGTGAACGGTAGATTCGAACTAATGACCTATAGATACTGCCGCATTACAACGATGCCTGATGACTTATGTCGATAAAAATCAACCTTCAGATACTTGCAATACCTGAACCTTTATTTTAATGAATATCTATTTTAATACTTAAACTATTATCGTGTTAATACAAAGTGTATAGACACTATAGCAATGGCCATTTGCTGAATTTTACAGACTGATGTCTCAGTATAATTTCATTAACATTTTATGTACTGAAAATAAAATATATTTTGAAGCAATATGTTTTTTTTTTCATGATTAAATACCCCTATGTTTTATGTTGAGGAAAAATAAAAGTACTTAAAAAATTTAGTTTTTGAAAGCTCCAGTTTTTTCTAATTCAAATAGAATGTAAATTCAACTATATTTATTATGTTTTTAAAAAATATGTTGTTTCAGGTGTTGAAATTGAAAATAGATTAAGTGATGATGCCTCAAAGAGTAAAGAGATGTTCGAATATGAAGGACAAAGGAGAAATTACGAGTCAGTAGAAGGTTCTGTCTCGCAAATGAATAATGATTATCATATCCAAGGTCATAAGTCATTAAAAAATTCAATTGCAAATAGACATGATACTGGACAGCTCCCTAAAAAAATTGGATATTTTAAAAAGTTTCAAAGAATGAATTCGAAACACGATTTTACAACTTCTCATAATAGAGAGTCAGAAATATATTCAGACCAATTGAAAGATAAAAATGAAAGTGAAGATGATGATATTTTCGAAAACTACGAGTTTAAATCATATCCAGGTGCATTAGAAGCCAATCATGCCAAAAAAGGATATACAACTTCTCGAATCAGTAGATCAGATATATATTTAGATGAATTAACAGACAAGAGTACGCGAAAAGAAGATGAAGTTATAGGAAATAATGTACTTAATTATTATATAAATTCATTGCAACACAAGCATGCTAAAAAAGAAAACGTTCCAGAATCGTCTGATTCATACTTAGATGGAGAAAATATTAGGCAACAAGAAAAAGACAATTATTTACACGATGAAACAACAGAAACATTTAACTCTAAGGAGTTAAATGAAATTAAAGATTACGCATCACTTAATGACTTATATCCAACAGAACTTACCAGTCCGACTAATAATGAAGATTTGTTACAAGATAGAGATATAACATTTCATTTAGAAGATGATGGTGTAAAAGCTGATAAATATTCCGAAAACAGAATAGGCGCACACAAAAAAGATATAGAAAATGATTACGCATTCAGTGATCTAAATGAGCTAGAATGATAAATCCTTAAAATGAATATTTTATTATTAAATGCGCTACTAGCCTAATATAAACAACAGACACTTTAAATGGCAACGAAAAATGTTATAGACCATGTCCACATAAGGTTAACATGGAAACTTTAAGTCTGGTTTAGAATGCACCGTAATAATTATATATTGACGGGAGCCTATTCATGCGAATTTTCCTTTTCTCGTGAACTCTTGGAAATAAAAACTTGAGTTTATCTGTTTTTAGCAAAAACGGCGTGCTGTATGACTCTACATGACCTTAGTAATTCTAGTGTAATATCTTACAACCGCTAGCGTATGTAAATAAAAACTTAAAATATTTATAAAATAAATTGTAGATAGGCATCGGAATATGACATAAAATTGTCTGTTTTAGATATATATTTATTAAATAATTAAATTTACTCTATTTTTTACATTTCACCTTCTTTTATTTTTTTATTCATATTTTTACCGGTTTGCTTATTTATATTGCCAATATAAAGTGATTTCGATAAATTTTATGATATCAGTCATTTATTTTTTACAACATTGGCTTTCATAATTCAATATTGAACTGTAAAGTGAGTACTAATAAAATAATCAATATTTGTGCCATTGTTACTTGGATTTTGTGATACAATGATGGTCAAGTGAATTCTGATGTCATGTACTCCATCATGGCTTCCTTTTTATTTTGGATTATGCTAATTCATAAGCAGAATTGCTCTGTTATGCGTAGTAAGTAGTAAAACATATCGATAAATCTGATACATAACACTATCTGATACTATGACATGTTTTTTTGCTATGAAAACAGGACTACTTTTGAGTTTACTAAAGTATTGTTACACGACTTGATATAAATTGTATTGTTTTTTTAAGTGAATGGCAATAACCGAAATACTTTTGAATATGTCATCCAAAAATATATGAACCCACTTCGGAGATTATCAGGTAATACTTTACTCGTTTATCGTCCATGCTATAAATACCTACCTATGTGTTATCTTCAACATCATCTTCCTGTCCTTGTCCCGTTGCATTTGGGGTCGGCGCAACACGTTTTTTTCTTCCATTCTGTCCTGTCACTCGTCACGCTATCACTAACTCCCTTTTCGTTCATATCACTTCTCACTCAATCCATCCATCTTTTCTTTGGCCTCCCTCTCCCCCTCCATCCATCCACATGCAAACTCATAATTTTTTTAGCAACATGCGTTTGTTCCGTCCTTTTCACATGACCATACCAAGACAAACGATTCCCTTTCAACTTTTCAGTTACTGGCGCCACTTTTAAACTTCCCCTAATATACTAATTTTTCACTTTATCCATTCTCGTCACAACACACATCCATCTTAACATTTTCATCTCGGCTACTTGCAACCTTTTTTCACCCAGTCTTACTGAGTAAATAAATAAACAAGTACCCATTGATATGCCTATAAAATGCAACCATGCACAGTATATTATATAGGTTAGGTACAAAAATTTTCTTGTTTTCAGCCGATCTACCAAACCATGCTATAGAAATGGAAATAGAAATTCAAGGTTCCGTTCCAAAGGAAGAAACAAGTGTCCCTCAACGAAGAGTGATTCATGTTATGAAAGCACGTCATCCTAAACGAGGTCAGAGAGCATTTTTACAACTATCAATAAATGAGTATTCTAGCTGCTAGTGTTGTATTAGTAGTACTAATAGTAGAGCTCATAGTAATATTATTACTTTCTTTGTTTAGTTATACGATCACGGACCAGGGGTAAGGTTTTTTAAATGTTTTTTTTTTTAAATAAGTGACTTGAGCATTATGAGGTGCTTACAAGTGCACTAACTTTTATTTCATTTCTTTAAAATATTACTATATGAATTTTCTACCATGGTTTATTTTTAATAACATTCAATAATTTAGAGGGTGACGAAAAGCCGTCGCTGCCGGTCAACGAAGTCGAAGAAGAGGCTTCGAAAGAACTTGATCCTGAGACTGAGCAGCCGTCAGAAGATCCTCCAAGTTCACTTCCATCAGGTTATATATTAAATAAGATAGTATTATTAGCTTTATTAATTTTTTTATACATATTATAATATTTTTTTTTTTAACAAAATCATTTAATAATATAAAACATAGGTATTAGCCGGTGTCGGGAGGAAGGTCCAAGCTACCGCTGGTTAGGGTTTCAGAGACAGGAACCTCCTCACAATGCGAGCCGTATTGAGGAGTACTACCTTCTGTATCAGGCCACGCAACGACAGCTAATTTAATTTGTCATTCAATAAACAACCTAGATTTTGATTAGACAACATCATTCAACTAGCTGCCTGAATGATATTCAGCCATCCAATTAAACAGCTAGGCAATTTAAGTAGTACCACTACTACTAGTAGCACTAGTAAACTATTACTAGTACTCTAGTAGTAGTAGTAACCTACCTGACTACTAAGTTAGGTAGGTTAACTTGAAATACGAGTAGTAACGTCAAATAACTTGCCTAGCGAAAATATTTATAAGAGGTCGGCAATGTGCTGAGGAGACGGCCATAAGCTAATTTGACACAGTCCTACGTATAAATGACGATGACGTATTTGTTTTCATAAGCAGCGAATTTATTTATTTAATCTTCATGCAACACAAAGTACATAGGTGGACTTAATGCCTTAGGCCTTAGGACTTAATGCCAGTCAAACTAGAGTGGAGCAGAGACTATATGGTAGGAGCATAACAAGATAATTTTATTTTGAAAACACTAGTTATGTATATTTAAAATACACATACATATATATTTAATGTAATGTAGTTACTACATATGTATTAATATAAAGTAAGGACAGAAGTTTTGAAATGCTTTGGTGTATTTGGTGGGTTTGGGAATAAAAGCTGTGGAGTTACACATTAAGAAAAGAGGTTTATAAAACTAGAAAATAAAAAGTAGTTTACAGTAAACCTCTTCAGTAAATCATTTAATTTTTCATTGTACACCAAACATACCAAATTTCACATTCTTTTTGATTCTTTTTAAAATATTTTCAGATCCAGCTTCAGATCCACCTTCAGATACACCTTCAGATACACCTTCAGATACACCTTCAGATACACCTTCAGATCCACCTTCAGATCCACCTTCAAATCCATCTTCCGATCCATCAAAAATTCCGGTGTTTATGAATGATTTAAATAAAGCTATAGGTGACCTTGAAATCAAGTTTGCACAAGCACAGGCTTTATCAGGAAACGCAACAACAAACTCAGCAGAAAATCCAACAAAAAAAACAACAGAAAAACCAGCAGAAAAGCCAACAGGTAAATCTCACTTTGTAATCATTTAGCTAGCTTTATCAAAATCTTATAAATTTATTCTGAGTTTTTAAATCATACAATTCAGCCTAAATCAGACTACTATCGGATAATATAATACTCTCAAATTGTGCAACAAAATTCAGTAGTCTATTTTCGCGGCGCGCACAGTGCCCCAGCCGCCGCCGAGATTCCGATCCCGATTTCTGGCCACCGGACGACGAGCAAAGGGTAGCTCGCTGTCCGACCGTCCTGTAACTGTCTAGACCGACCCCAAGTCGTCCACGACGCTCACTGTTCCCGCGTGCCTCAAGGAGCTGTCAGCAACAGCCTGCCGGGTCAAAGCCTACTGGAGCCAGGGTTATCCGAAAGGGAAGCTCGGTCTCGGTACGAAAGGCAAGAACGAACAGGAGTAGATTTTTTAGTCAGTAAAAGTCTGACACTATCTCTCGCTCTGCCCCAGAGCGGGGGATGTCGTTAGATGATTTTCCCACTGCGAAAAAAAAAGAAGTCCATTATCTACTAAGAAGAAGTTTAACTCTTAAGAAGTCTATCTTAATAAACTTGGTCAGATTCATTCTAGCTGGAGGATGCTTTGCCAAACACTGTCAATATTAACTTATAGTAGGTGCCAGATAACCGTGCAATAACCGTTTATTGACCTTCCAATATTTGTAGACATTCTTAAATTCAAAAACGAAAATATAGACATAAAGCTGTCTTGACTCGACATGTATCGTAATCCTGATTAACTAATTACATGATCTAGGAATGAAAAACAGTCCATTGTTTGTTTTGCGGGTACCTACGCAGAGATATTAGGAAAAGGTCAATGTACTTTATTTTACGGTTATCTAGCGCTTTCTTTAGTTTGTTGATTTATAATTTTCTTATAGATGTTGGAGATAAAAAGACTTTCTCTCCATCAATCCAAAGTATTGATGATATCATGGCTATATTGAAGAAAGGTTTGTTGATCAATTTTTCTTTTTTTCTAAATTATTATATCTTTAAGGAGAGCAATGGTGGCCGAGCGGTAAAGGTCCCGACTTATGAGTTTAGGTCGCAGGTTCAAACTCAGCCAGGCGTATTACTTTTTGTAATTTATTTTCATCACCACTGCTCTCAAAACGGTGAAGGAAAACATCGTGAGGAAACCGGCATGTCCTACAAGTAGAACCAAAAATTCGAAGACATGAGACATCCACCAATCCGCACTGGGCACGCGTGGTGGCTTACGGCCTCTCCTAGAGAGGGAGGCCTGACTCCCATCAGTCGGAAAATTATAAGGCCGACTATGCTATGCTACGGCTTTTTGATTCTGTATTACAACAAACAAATACCTTTACCTTTTTTTATATATACAGGGTTATTTGTAAAACACTAACAACCTTGCAGGACTGTATTATTGGCATCAACCAAAAAATCAAACAAAAACTTTTGTTTTATGACTTTTTACAAAACATAATTCATTTACTAAGAATAAATCTTCAAGATTTCGTTATTCTATTTATACTCTATCTCGGAATTACCGAATACTAACAGAGTTTTCAAGCGTTATCTCTCTTTTTTGCGTTGCCTTTTCGTCAAACATCGCGTTGGATTGCATTAAATGAAGTAATAAGCTTTTAAACCATTTTCGATGTTTACGTTAAGCGAGTAGAAAAGGACCCTCTTAAATGAACTATCCATCTTCTGAATAATGAGGTTTTAATTAAATACATTATTTATTCTTACTAATACTACCAGTGTCCAAGTTAAAAACTTCAAGAAAAGCAGGGGTTGTCAGTACCTGGACGTTTTTCATTAAACTATACAATATTAGTTACAATGTTAGTTAGTTAGTGTTAGTGAGAAGTGATATGAAAGAAAAGGGAGTTAGTGATAGCATGACGAGTGACAGGACAGAATGGAAGAAAAAAACGTGTTGCGTCGACCCCAAATAAAACGGGACAAGGGCAGGAAGATGATGATGATGATGATTAGTTACTTCTATATATATAAAAGTTAAATAATTATCTTGTTGCCTTATATTGTATACAATTTCGATATGTTTTGTAAGGAGGACTAACTTCTTGATACGCCATAAAAAAATATGTAAAATTGTTTGAAATAAAGTAATTTTATTTTTTCGATGTGTTTTGTAAATGCATTTTGTACTTATAATTTGTAAATCGCAATATTAGTCCTTAAGTGGCAATGGGCAGGGCACATTCCTTGCAGAACAGATGGCCGTTGGGGCCGAAAGGTTCTGGAGTGGCGTCCGCGTACCGGAAGACGCAACGTTGGAAGACCTCCAACAAGGTGGTCTGATGACCTGGTGAAGGTTGCGCGAAACCGATGGATGCGAGACGCACATGAACATTCGTTGTGGCAACGCTTGGGGGAGGCCTATGTCCAACAGTGGACGTGTATCGGCTAAAATGATGATGAAATGAATATTAGTCCCCAAAACCTTGCAATTAAATAGCTTTATTGATTAAAATGATGATTTAAATTGATTTTATTTATTTTACAGCCCAAGAGTTCAACGCTGATGTTGAACATAAAGACCCAATAATAGGAGATAATGTAAAATGGGTGCGAATAAAGATACCTAAAAATGTATCGTAACTTTGTGTGTCTCGAGTTAACAAGTATCTGTAATAAAATGTATTGGAATTTGTAACTGCTTTTGTCACTATTACCACCATTTACCATCACCAGATATCCGCAGCAGAACCAAGGTTGCCGACATAGCCCGAAGAATCGCCAAACTTAAGTGGCAATGGACAGGGCACATTGCTCGCAGAACAGATGGCCGTTGGGGCCGAAAGGTTCTGGACTGGCGACCTCGTACTGGAAGACGCAGCGTCGGAAGGCCTCCTACAAGGTGGACCGATGACCTAGTGAAGGTTGCGGGAAACCGATGGATGCGAGACGCACAGGATCGATCATTGTGGTGACACTTAAGGGAGGCCTATGTCCAACAGTGGACGTCTGTCGGCTGAAATGAATGAATGATGAATGAACCATCACCAGATATTTTATCAGTATCGATTAACTTGCAGATATTACCTACGTGTCAATTAAAAGCGTAAAATAAAAATAATTCATAGAAAATAAAAACTACTGTTCTCAATATTTTATTGAGTTTTGTGAACAAAGATGTCAATTAGCGTAATTTATTAACTAGAAGGTTTGTTTTTGGTAAACAATTTATTATATGTATAGAAAGACATGAAAAATAAAAACACTTAACTAATTAAAATACACAATAAGTTTTACATAAAATATGGCGTCAAAAAATTCCTCCGCATCGCTGTCGACTGGAAGTGTGCCCAAAAGACTGGCGGCATTGCCACGTTGCCAAACTTTAGGTCACGCGAAGTGTCAACAAGGCGTTTGGATAATTGTTTAAAAAGCGTATGAGCACTCGGACCCCACGGCCCAAGAGTTTCAACCCCAAACGGCTCAAAAATATAACTGCCGATGAGGTTGTTATATTTCCGCCGCTTGAGGTTCTCCGCAGTCGCAGCAGCAGCACCAGCACAGCACGACGAGCTAGGAAGATGGGATGGCGCAAGAGTGTCGACACAGGTAGCGTCCCACACTAAAGGGCTATCCATCTTCCATGGAAATAAAGACATATTCTCTTACCATCGTCGCGTGCCAGGCCTTGAGGTTCCAAAACAGCCGGTGACAAGCGCAAAACACCTATATTCCTTAATTTGCCCTATGCGTTCTAGCGCCAAGGTAACGCTTCCAAACGTTCCCCAGATGATAAAGATCTACTAAATATCTGACTTTAGACAGACAACTTAAATGTAGTAAACAAAGAACTTAACCAATCAATTATTTGGTCAGAACGATCATTTAGATCTGACCCTAACCTCAGAGGCACAAAAATTAACTAGAACGTTATTTATGATCCTCGTTCTAAGATAATTCTGTATAATATTATTAACTCATCGGAGTTTGCTGACGTCAAATTTGTGTTATATTCATAGTCTGGAATCGGGCAACTTATTAAAAAAAAAATTAAATTAAAAATGTGGTGACTGATTGACGTAAAATTATATGTTTAAAATATATTAGCTTGAGGTTATTTGTAAAAGTAATGTTATTTAAAAAAAATGTTCGCTGAGAGTATTCTGCACTATTTCTCTAATACAATCATGTATTCTTTATGTCTTTTTCTTTTGGGTTGATTTGAATTTTCCGTACATATACACGATGACTGAAATAAATGAATTAATAATAATTTATGCCGAAAAAACTGCGCAACAGCTCAAAGCGAGCAATAACAGCAATAGAACAATGGAAAAAGAAATTGCAAACTGTACACATTTAATCATTCGTTTACGTGTCACGTTGCCAAGCAACGGTATAGGACATAGGCAATCAATTATTTTACCTATTTTACAACATCCAAATAGTTCATGCTCAACTATGACATGCCATTGGCATGCTTCTGCTGTAAAAAGTGTTAGTGCTATTCGTTTTGTATAACTCCGCCATGCTCTCACAACAGAATCGTAATGGCGATGACACTTCACAGTACAACTCTTTTTTTTTGAAGTGGGAAATCATCAAATAACTTTTCTCCCTCTAAGTGGAGCGAGAAAGCGTGTCAGACTTCTACTGACCAAATTGCGGTATTCTTCAGTGGCCTTTTGCGTTCCAAGGCCATGGTAGCTGTATCGTACTATCCCTCTGCCTAGTACAGCCCCTGTGCTAACACTTTCAAACTTACACTATGAATACTCTCCAAGTTATGCAAGCCTGATGAATAATAGTTCAGTAAAACACGGAGCGGGCAGGTGACCTCCGCACCGCTGCAGCGCTGATCTCTATCGCTACCCTGAACAGAGCAGTGCAATTAAACTATTAGCCAAAGGACATTTGCGATGAATACCGCACTCACTGCTTTGTCCCACTATCAATGCGGTAGGTGGAGTTAGTAAGGAATTTTGATTATAACGACAGGTTATATTTGAGACCTTTACCAAAGGGTCAATATGCTCTGGCAATGATTAAATTATATCGGTTAAAGGAAAATATATCGTAATAATAAGGTACACAGAAATGCTTGCCCACGGTTTCGCCCAGTAGCATAAAATATAGCCTAAGTCACTTAGGAATAAAACAGCTTTATATCAGTGAAAAAAATTTCGTAATCGGACCAGTACTTTCAGAGATTACCTTCTACAAACAAAAAAAAATGTTTTCAATCTATACTAATATAAAAAAAAAATGCTAATTTATGCTATTAGCACAAATTGATAACATTTTTTATTTTCATCAGTGAACTCTTGAATCGTAGACCAAGTTTAATTGTAGGTTTCGGCTGTCACTTGAAAAACTTCGAAGGTCAAAGGCATTTAAATGTCAGAAAATCCGACACTACTCTTGCCAAGGGGTGTCGTGTTTTCAATTTCAATTATTAGGCTGTGGTTGAGGAAATCAATAGATATGCATTCCATGTAAAATATTGATGTTGAGCTGGTACCGACCCTGAATACTCAGGAAAAGTCTGCATACTGATTCTTCTTAAGTAAACCTTGGTCATTGCAATATTTAACAGCTGTAAACTATAGGGAGATGAATATCCTGACTGGCTTTAGTTCCTTCTTTGCTGGGTGCATTTAGCTCGAGGGTACTACTACTAATACTCTTTTAGTTTCATCCTTCCTCTACACGTCACCATACCATGATGACAATATCTATCTAAACTATTGAATATTATTATTGTAAACGCCGATATGGTTTTCATTAGAATCACTAGTTAGGGATTTAGGTTTATTGTAAATGAAACAACCAAATTGTCGGTTAGCAAGCAAACCCAAGGAGTGACGTCTAGCCGATGCCCTGGAAGGATCGCGACTGCCAAGACGTCAACTACTTGAATTGTCCTACATTTAATGTTTATACTTAATTTCAATGATACTAGTATTTATTTATTGTGCACTCTTCCTACTTTGGGTATTCTACCACAGTGTTGTCTTTTTTAATCCTGGTAAAAAATGCTATGTTCCATTAAATCCATCTATATACCACTACTGTACATGAAGTTTAAATAAATAAATATGATGACTATATCGCCAATAAATACAGTATTACTTATTCATCTTCCTGTGCGGTTAGTACCTACATTAAACTTTTCCGTAATTAATATATCTTCAATAAAAGCTCCATGATATGAATTTAAATAAACACCGCGTTGACTGCGGTTAAACATACCATCTGGTGAGTTTAAAGACAATAAAAAACGTGTATTTTAATAGACTTATAGACCCCAGCGTGGGGTCCAGTAATTTTATACTCGTTTATATACTAACGACTGGACTTAATAGCAGAGCTCCATAACTACGGTGAAGTAATTAGGTTTAACACACCTTCAATATTATTTTTTTTATTGTTTAAGTGTTACCAGAAAAATATCGTCTGGTTTTGCACTTATCATGCTTTTTGCACACGACACATCTTTATTTATGTAATTCTTCTTTACGTGTGTTTGTCACCCAACTCCTTTTAAATGGCTTGACCGACTTGGATGGAATGTAAAATATTTGAGTGGGTTCCTGGATAGTTTGAAAATAAAGTTGAACCTAATGGCGCTGCAGTCGAGATTTCTATTTTTTTTGTCTGTGTTAATACTCGTCAAGACGACTTATACAAGCCCAAACTCGATGGAGTTGTATCGTTTAACTACCAAGTTCCTATAGCCAAGTTTCAGTTTCATCATCAGATCACCTCAATGTCATAATAATTTTGCATTGTCATCTGATTTACACATGTATGCAAAATTTCAGTTCAATCGGTAACCGGGAAGTGGATCAAATTTAATTTACAAGATTTGATTACAGACAAACATCGAGACAGGTGAAACTAAATAAAAGCTTGTAAAATAGCACTGCTACTCAATACTTTATTGCATTCCATATGTGTATATGATGGTATATATATAAAAAAAAGAATCAATATGGACCCTGTCGGGCACAGCAAAGCTAGGAGAGAGGACGAAGACTAACTTGTCATCATAATTAAAAATATATATATATATGTATCCTGTAAATTAAGTACCTATCTATTTAAATTAAATTGTATATGCATGTTATTGTATTATTATGTCTCTGCATAAGTATTGGTATATTTTATTAATATATTTTATTATTATTGAAATGAATTTATGTATGTGTATTATTATAATGTCTTTATTTAACTAAATTATGCTAAGAGACGACCAGGCTCAACTCACAGCACCCGTTCCACCCAATTGAAACTGAATCTGTTGCTGAGGGCAACAGGCTGATGGCGACAGATTCAGTTTCAATTCAAACCCACGGCAGGAGTCTGATCTCCGCGCTGCTAAGTAAGTTAACAAAGCCGGATCAACCACTGGAAAAAACTACAAAGATCATAAAAAGCGCATTAGACAGAAAACGTAAAAAATAGCATTACAGGCAGTAACCTGTGTACTTGCGTAATAAAAACTGATCTAGAATCAGTTTTTTACACTTAATTGTCAGTGATACGTGCTGTAATGGTCTGAATTAAATGGTATTAGTTATTATTGTCTACGTTGTCGGAAATACTTTGGACTACTTTGTATTTACCATTTATCTTCAGGCATCTAAAATAAGTCGGCATTTAAAGTGAAACATGAACTTTTTTTATTGGGCTGCGCGACGCGACGGAGGGTAATGTATTTATTAGCCTATACGACATGCAACACAAAAAAAAGTGGTGTTTTCAGTATCAGAATTGTTTTGTTTTTTTAATATTCTGTATTAAATATTATTTATTAGGATATAAAAACAAAATCCTTATTAAGTCTTGATTTTGTCAACAGAATGTATTTGTGTGTGTGCGTAAATACATGGGTGTAGTCATCAATGTCTAAATTATTTTTTAAATTTTAATTTATTTAATGTATATTTAGAGCGCAGTTTATAGTTATGATTTTGTTAGGAATTTATGGAACATCTAGGAAGAAGTCCACTGTTTTAATAGTTCTCAAGAGTGGTCTAGATAGAGGTCCAGATTAGATGTATGGTGGCAAATACTGTTTATAGTATATACTAGTATTGCAGATGTCTACTGGCAGCAGTGGCAACTTATCACCAGCATAGTCGGCTTTACAATGTTCCCACTTCTGGGACTCAGGCCTCCTCTCTAAGAGAGGGAATGGATCGTAATCCACCACGCGGCCCAGTGCGGGTTGGTGGATGTCGCATATCTGCGAATTTTTGGTTCTAGGACATGCCGGTTTCTTCACGATATTTTCCTTCACCGTCTTGAGACCAGTGGTAATGAAATAAATTACACAAAATAATGCGCCTGGCAGGGTTTGAACCCGCGTCCTACAACTAGTAAGTTGGGGCCTTTACTACTTGGCCACCACTGCTCTTACTGTTTTCATCTAACCACATAAAAAGAGCTCAATTTATGATCAAGATACCACAAACAATTTCAATCCAATTCTACAAGTGTGTAGGTACCAATTACATATATTGAAATATATATTTATCTATGCATTAGTATAAACATTAATAATGATAAAATAAAAGCACCTGTAAGCCTATTATTTAATCGCAAATCTAATAGCGAAGACCTTTGCTGAAACACCAAGGCTTTAATTAAGTATATTGTTGTATTACATATTATATATTAAATATTTAAAGTGTTATTTTGTTTTTCAATTGAGTTAATGATAGTATTTGCGCTAGGTTAGGTCTTAAGTTTCTGATGTAATCAATGAATTGATGTTTTGACAGGTGTAATGAATTAATCGTTTTCGTGGGCTCGGTTGCTATGCCAAATTGCAATGTTATTCGATATTTGCTATTTGGCTTAGCAACTCAACGAACATGATTAATTTACATTCGGTAAAAACAATAATTTATTATAGAGTGGCAGTTTAGTGGCCCAGTTTAGGGGCCCAGCAGGGTAGAAGCCTACTGGGGCCATGGATTATCACCCACGATCCCCAGGGATCTCTTTCGCAACCGAAAGAGTACCCTGGGGTCCTTGAACAATGGCAAAGAAGAAACGGGAGTGGATTTTTAGTCAGTAAAAGTCTGACACTATTTCTCGCTCCGCCCAAGGGCGGGAGATGTCATTTAGATGATTTTCTAAAAAAGGACATGGTACAGAAAGGGGTATTTGATAATAATTTTCACATGAACTGCTTATCTTCTTACTGCTTGTCTTCTTCGAACCAGTAATCGTAGCGAAGGAGACGGCAGCACGTGTGAGGGAACGGCCATCCTCACGGCCCAGCCACCGCGACCCCGACCCCGACTACCATCAAAAAACATGCAATGGATAGCTCGCAATCCGGCTGTCCGGTAATCTTTCAGACCAAGCTCGAGCATAATGCGTAGTGATCTACGCGTGCCTCAGAGAACTATCAGCAAAATCGTATGAACCATAGGTCAACTTCAACTGCAGCTAAAGGAACATACGTGTGGTTTTAGTCAGTCAGTCAGTCAGTCTCTGCTGTCATTAAATGATTACCCACAAAAAGAAGGAGACATATCTCAAATGTCATACGACTGACGTATTCAGGCACCCTTCAAACTGGAACGCAGCGACGTTGCTCGGTATCAACTCGATTCCCATTGTACCCCGATGCTACTTACGCCAAGATTGCACATTCTGCACGATTACTCCTAGCTACAAGTCCTTATTAGGGCATATCGTAAAGCCAAAGTAACTCTGCATTATTAAATTCCTTAAATATTGTCACCGACGCCGCCTACCATACAATTTTAGTGTACCACCAACAAATTTATGTAGACAAGAGCAATGAATAATCTGTACAGGAATTAGCAATCCTAAAAAGGTAAAGGTATACTTTAGACTTTGGCTTCAGGACCGCAGCGGCGCGCGTAAATCAGATTGCATGGACAGTACACCATTTCGAACAGTTCGAGGTATCGGCAGGACTTTGGTTAAGGTGATGGTGTTAGAGCCTTTGGGCTCTTTAGCGATAGAACCTTGGAAGAAAATGAAACGGGCTTGGTGAAATTTTTGCTAGTTAAGATGTGGAGTTGAGATGAGAATTCATGCGTATTTATTATTATTATTATTCCATTTATTCATTTTATATACATATTTATCACATTTTTAAATATTTTTTAAAAAAGACAACTTAAAAAAAAAACATTTAAAAATATAAAAAATAGTAGCCCACCGGCATCGGGAACAGGGTCCAAGCTACCGGTGGTCAGGGCTCCTGAGAGAGGAACCTCCGGACAATACGCGCCGTGTCCAGAAGCACTGCCTTCTGAATCAAGCCCTTGATCCAACTGCCTAACGAGAGCCTTCGTAGATGTTGGTCGAGGCTCTTGGCTATTAAGCCATTGGCCGTCACGACTATCGGCACAATGATTGCTCTATCCACTTCCCACATGTCGACAACCTCGCGAGCCAAGTCAAGATACTTAGTTTGTTTTTCCTTCTCAGCTTTCACGAGGTTCTCGTCATGAGGGACCGCTATATCAACAATCATTGTGCGACGCTCTAGTCGATCTATCACCACTATGTCAGGCTTATTGGCAACAATAGTCCTGTCAGTGATGATAGATCGATCCCAATACAATGTGACACTGCCATTCTCGAGAACTGGGTCGGGCACATACCTATAGTACGGTACTTCTGATTCCACAAGAGAGTACTTCAGAGCAAGTTGCTGATGGATAATCCTGGCTACAAGGTTGTGTCTATGCAAATAGGCTCCGTTAGCTAACTGAGAACACCCAGAAATAATGTGTCGGATTGATTCTCCGGGCCGGTGGCATGCCCGACAGATGTCAACCGTACCGTCCTTCACAATATATTTCCGGTAGTTATTCGTCATCATAACTTCATCCATAATTGCAAAGATAAAACCTTCGGTTTCTCCAAAGAGATTACCAAAGCGCAGCCAGGATACGGACGCTAAAAGATCTACATCGGGCCCATGTAAGGCCCGGTAAAAGCGCCCGTGAAGCTCCTTGCCCTGCCATACTTCCTTGCGTTCATTAGTATCCATTACCATTGGTTTGCGCCAGTTCTCGTTGGCCAAGGAGAGCGGGGTGAGGCCCTTGTCCACTGCCACTACATCTCGGTGCATCCCCACGTCGGTGTCCAGGAAGTATTCCCTGAGACTGCATATCTCACGGTTGTGCAGGGTCTTGGCATTTAAGAAGCCACGACCCCCACACTTCCGCGGGATATACAGCCTCATCACCGATGATCGTGGGTGATGCATCCGATTTGCAGTGAGCAGAGTGCGGACCCTCCTATCCAGGGCGTCGAGTTCCGTCTGAGTCCATTTGAGTATGCCGAAAGAGTACATCAAAACCGGCATGACCCAACCGTTGAAGGCGCGCACCTTGTTCCCGCCTGATAAAAGACTATTTAGTACTTTATTCAGGCGGCCAAAAAAGCGCTCCCTCAACGATTGTTTCACGTCAGCAGCATTGATGCCCAACGCTTCCGACATACCCAAATACTTATAAGTTTCGGCTGAGCAGAGGGATCTAAGGTGTATGGAATCCGAGAGTTGGGTTCCCACGGATTCCATAATCTCCCCTCGCTTTACATGCATGACTGCACATTTGTCCAAACCAAATTCCATCCTGATGGCACTACTAAAGGTTTCAGTTACCTTCAGTAGCTCCATCAGTAGCAAGTTGTTGGGAGCAAAAAGTTTCAGATCATCCATGTAAAGAAGGTGAGATATAACCTGACCACCTCTTCTCAACCGGTAGCCCAAGCCAGAACCCTCCAGCAGTGTGCTGAGAGGGTTCAAAGCTAGGCAAAACCATAGTGGACTCAGACTGTCGCCCTGGAATATGCCACGCTCGATCCTTATCGGTTCGCTGTTCTCCCGGATTTGTCGACATCCTGGATAGTGAAGGACCGTCCTCCACTGCCCCATACACGACATCAGGAAGGTGCGCAGAGTTGCATCAATTTTATACAACTCCAGCACCCTCATGAGCCATGTATGCGGCACTGAGTCATAGGCCTTCTTATAGTCTATCCAACATGCCGACAGATCTCTTCGAGAACGACGAACCTGTTGGCTAATGGCAGCATCAATGAGGAGCAGCTCCTTAGTACCACGGGACCCGTTCCTACATCCATTCTGAGAGGCAGACATGATGGAATTTGTCTCAATATGACTATTAATTTTGGCTCTCAGTATGGATGTAAGAACCTTATAGACCGTCGGTAAACACGTGATCGGTCTATAATTTTTGGGTTCCGCAGTACTACCCGATTTATGGAGAAGGTGGGTTATTCCTGTCGTTAGGAACTGGGGCAGCGACCCTGACTCTAAGGCAGATTGGAATTGGGATGCCAAGCGAGCGTGCGAACTTTGAAACCATTTAAGCCAGAAGTTGTGCAGCCCGTCCGGCCCTGGAGATTTCCAGTTAGGTAACGGACGGACTGCACAAGCTACATCTTGGGGGCTGATGGTAATTGCCCCCATTTCTGGTATAAGATCGCACTCTCGCTCAATCTCCCGAATCCAATCACCCTCAGTGTGATTGACAGGCACCGACCAGATGCTGCGCCAAAATGAATACATGGCATCATCATCCGGTAGGCGCGTATCAATCACACTTTGGTCCGGTCGCTCCCAAGCCCTATAAACCCACCTTTCGTTGCTTTGGAATGTGCGATTCTGGGTGTACCGCTCCACTCGCCGCTTGTACCGTCGAATACGGTTTGCCCATGCATAGACTTTCTGCTTCAGGTAGTCGATACGCTCTGTGATACGGGCTAGATAATCTCGAGGACTAATATCTGTCCCCGAAAACGCCCGCCTCACAAAGCGCATCACTCTAGGGCGAGTGTTGCCCTCCCTGAAGCAGATAAGTTTGCCGATGAGTGCTCTAGCCTCACCGATACGACGCTCAATCCTGCACTGCCAAGCTGGTTTAGCTGGTCGTGTAGCTCTGTCACTATTTGGAATTTTGACGTGAGCTACACGACACGCCGCTGCAGCCGCACAGTACAAGATCGAGTGGGTATCGGTAAGGTCTTCGCTGCTATCAAAACAATTTGATAACTGAGAATCTAGAGCACACACCAACGCCCTATTTTTCCTATGCATAGGCAAACGGGGCAGACGAGGCCTAAGCTCTGGTGGCATAGAGCGGTACTCCCGGAATGCATCCTCCAAAGCGCTCCTCAAACGTGCATTGCACTGGGTACTCACGGATATAGCCCCGTCATCACCATCCTCACCAACGTGGTCGGGTCGCGGTGAAACACTGGGTTGACGTTGCACCGCGGCCGGTGGTGAAACAAGTGAGACACGGCCATTCCGTGATTCTAGGCGCAGTCTATCAAGTACGGCGTCATCCAACATACGGTTACGCTGGATGACCCGCACCTGATCCGATAGTCGTTGGGCCGAAACGTTGACAGCTGGCTCAAGCACCTGAAACAGAGAGAGCATCCGTAATTATTATTATTATTATTATACAACTTTATTGCACACCTTATTACCTTATTTCATCAGTTTAAATCTATAACTCAGGACGATATACATTTACACATTCACACTCAATTGGGCAGTTGGTTCAATTGTATTTATTTGTATCAAAAAGTAACTTCATTCAAAATCGCAAATTAAAATATATTTTTTCAACCGTCCAATTTTAAGTAACTTAGAAACCTTTCAAGGCCGGTGAAAGGGGAAGGTAACAGTTTCCCCAATCAAGGATTATAGATACATACTAGCTTCTGCCAGCGACTTCGTACGCGGATCCTGTTGCTTATGCCAGCGACAACGGGGTCGTCAAAATCAAAGATCTGAAACGTCTGATATCGAATTCTAAGAGCCGGGGGACTGGATTCAGTATTCACGCGCGATGGCTTATTAGCGTATTTCATGTATAACTTTGGTGTTTCTATACCGATTTCTATGATTCTTTTTTATTGAATAGATAATAATGTTAACTTTTTTAAATTAGGGATGAGTGAGAGGGTTATAAACGTAAGAGTTGTCAAAAATAAACAGAAAGCTCCGAACTGCTAAGCTATCGGGAGTTACACGTGTTATTGTGAGTCAACCATAAAAGATAGACATATGCTTTCGTGGGATATTTTTTATATAATTTTAGGGAGAATATTTCCGTTGTACATGATTTCTGTGTAGCTTTAACCATTAAGGCTTCAAACGCGACGGAAGCTTAAAAAATTGAGTAATTTCTCCCGTTTCCCCAACATTTCCCTTCACTGCTCTGCTCCTATTAATCGTAGCGTGATGAAAACGTATGTATACTATAACCTGCCCAGGAGTATGAAGAATGATTGTACTAAGTTTCGTTAAAATCCATCGCGTAGTTTTTGTTTCTATAAAGAACATACAGACAGACAGACAGACAAAAATTTTACTGTTTGCATTTTTAGCATTAGTATCGATCACTAATCACCCCCTGATAGTTATTTTGGAAATATATTTCATGTACAGAATTGACCTCTCTACAGATTTATTATAAGTATAGATAGATTAAAATGAGATGTCATCGCTATTACAGTTACGTATGTTCAAAAGAGGCAGTGTGATATTCCTACCTAGCCCCATTCTTCCTCATGTCAATATGTATTTGAAATGCAAGTGGTCGTTTCCTGTATAAATCAATTTTAGAGCTGCTATCAGGAGAAGGATTTCTTTTTAGTAAAAAAACCTGTTTATAAAAAAAAAATAACCGACTTCACTAAAAAATTGAATTGAATTTGAGGAGTTCCCTCGATTTCGCCAGGATTCCATCATCAGATACCAACTTGGTGACTATGGGACCCTTTCCAACAAAAACATAATTTTTCAAATCGGTTGGCAAGCGACGAAGTTATGCGCGAACAAACATAAAAAAACATACAAACATCCGAATTGAGAACCTCCTCCTTTTTTAGAAGTCGGTTAATTATTTGTTGTTTATATAAAATGTCATGCAAAAGTAAACACAGGCCAGTACTACATGCTTTTGACATTGCTATTAAGTGCCAAAATTACATAATTAGGCGGCACGCAACTTCTAAATTGCTAGCTAAAACGATATTAAACTGCACCGACTACCTTCAAATCCGTATTATAAAATAAGAACGGTGGCAGGGCAGCTGGCCTTAGCGTAAATGCGGCTAGAACCTCGACCAGCGCCCCGGAGCGAAGCAACACCATAACATGCCTGTAATATCAGGAGCTACAATGAACTTTAACATTTCCACATAGGGCGGTGATGGTCCTGACTTTCACCATAAACGGCCAATTTACGGACGTCTGTCGACCGGTGGACCGACCAGTGTCTTAAGCTAAACTGTCTCAATTAGTGCCCAGATAGATGACCCCGCAATTTCGTCAGCAATACCGGTCGAGATTGCAACGGTTATTAGGTTAAGTGCAATAGGGCGGACGGGCGCAATGGATGTTGCGGGAAATTGTAAGCTCTTAACTGACAATGACTCGAGTAAGCGTTGTATAGCGGTAATTGTTTTTGACGTTGCCGTGTTCATAGTAATTGTATGTGTGTATAGAGAAACGCGTTTGATCTGTTGCGATAAGATGGTAAGCACTAGTGAGGATTTTGCTCATAGAAGTGGTCTTATTTTAAACGCTTATCGTCTTTTTTAAATTACAGTGGCTTTGTAAAAAATTACTTAGAATAATATTACCATAATGGCATCTTATTGCAGTCCGTATCCGCTTCTTAATGACAGTTTAACAATTAAAGGCAACATTATTAGGACTTCTGTCTTATTCAAAAGAGTCACTGAGGCCCTGGAATACTTACGGCAACTGCAGGCACACAGGTGGGTTTTACTTAGTAGAGTAACTTCTCTCAATCTATCCGGAGTGGAAAAAATTATCACTCTCCAACACTTTGAACTCTAGTGAGTTCTGAGTTCAAAGTGTTGGTATTTTTTTTGAGATTAATTTGAGAATGAAAGAATTGGTGATAGTATTTAATAGGTAGTTGTATTGCTTTTTGCTATTACAACGATATATCAAACTATAAAAGCACAGTAAGCTGCATTCGTCGTTTATGAAAGTACGTAGCAACAGTGAAGCTCTGTTCAATAGCAACAACGATACAGCTATCTCGATAAGAATAGCTAATCTAAACGAGTTGACGGACAACACTAACTCTAGGCCTTTTTTGTGTCAAAGATCTAATTACAAATCTTTAGCGGTTATCTCCATCGCTTTCGCCGTCCGAGATACGTTTTTTGTTTTGTGTTTTTTTTTTGTTTTATTGCGTCGAAATGAAGATGAAAGTGATCGTATGCATTGTAGTTGAAACTATTAGGATTATTGTGTTGGCAATCAGATTTCTAATTACTTTTTTTTTCTTTTGTTTTTGATTGGCTTCATTTTATTGATGCCTTGACTATATTATATTCTTTTGAAACGTTGTCCCACACTAGGAATTATTCCTGTATTTTTGATGCCGTCATAAATATGTAAACTCACACGGATAGTACCTACTCTCAGACCAGAAACCGCTATTCATGGGTCATACAAATATTTATTCGTGTAGAAACCGAACTTGTAAAACGTAGGGCAGCAGTTGATAACACAGCCAATTCGTCAATCATGTCATCGTAAAAAATATATTATCTTAGGTTAACATTTCTCAACTCAACCCATTTTCAAATATTTGTATAGTTATTATATATGAGTTAAAAGAAGTAAAGATTTTTTACGTGATTTTAAAACTTGTATAAAGTCACTGGAAAACACATTTAATGACAATTAAATGTAGTACTATTCAATTATAATAAACTTAGATAATTACTTACTATAACTTAACTTGAATAATTTAAACATAATTATTTTTATTATTCAGTTACATAATGGATCACAGCATTTAAAGTTATTTTATTCTACAACAGCTATACCTATAGGCCTAAGTGGTGATAATTGTAAGTAAATAAAAGAGGCTATAAATACTTATATAATCATGCGTAATAAAATTATGAATACATTACAAATGGATGCAGTAATATACCTAGACCGCGCCCACTTGTCGTGCCAACGAGAAAAAAATGAATTGGACACTATGACCAAATCATTTTTTTTTTGTATTTGGTCATAACGATTGTAGTATGATAAGAGACAAGTTATCATTACGCTATATTTATTACGGATATGTTTATATAACAGCTGATCATCCAGCTTTTGTTTTTAGAAGCAGACCAAAACAGGTTTATTTAAGAACAAAAGTGTACTTAGTAGAATTTTATACATTTGTTTGATTCTGTTTACTTCACTATTTGCCTCCTGCGATCTTCGTCCGATTACAATTTAGCTGTCTTTAGAGTACATAGGATCTTAATAAATAAGTGCCACTCAACATCAGCATTACATCACTGCTTACCATCAGATGGGATCGCAGTCAAGCACTAGTTTATATCGATAAAAAATAATATTTTATACTCAAAAAGAGACCAAAACGGTTTTTAAATAATGTCAATATTAAATCTAAGAACAAAAGTGTTGCAAAATCTTATAAATTTGATCCCGCTTATTACACTATCCAAGATCTTCATTATTTATACTGTACTAGCTTTTGCCCGCGGCTTCATCTACGTACATAAAATATAGCCAACATACTCAGGAATAAAGCAGCTATCTATCGGTGAAAAATTCAGAGATTACCTTCTACAAACAAAAACAACTACCTATTAATAATATTAGTGTAGATTAATTACTTTGAACTAGCGGAAAATTCGTACTGTATTTAGATTTGTTTTTAAGGTGGGAAATTATCCAATGACTTTTCGCGCTCTAGGACGGAGCGTGAGTGTGTATGTCAGACTGACTAAAACCCACTCCTATGTTTTATGTTTCTTCCTTGCTTTTCGTTCCAGGACCCCAGCTTTCCCTTTCGGAAACCAACTCATGGCTCCTAGGCTTGGAGTTGGACTCTGTTGCGCCCCTACAGTCTTGCAGACATCTCTTTGGGGGATGTACGCTTTGGAATATGCAATTAGCTTAATTTTACCGTCTGATCAATTTCTCGATCAATTGCTATAATATTGACCGTTCAAAAGTACCTGTAATAGGTTTTGTTTTTCTGTTTGAGTTTACTGAAATTGTCGTGAGATGTAGGCACTCCGGTTATAATTGGTTTTATTTTTAAAATTCTATAGGTACTACACTAAATAACTTGCTCACTATTTAAGCCACTACAAAGTGTAAAAAAACTTTTCAGTCAGTGTTTCTAGTTTTGTTTCTTCCTTATTCAATACTGACTTCCGAAATTAAAGTTATTTTACACTTTAAGTGTCTTTTTTACAATAAAATCGGTTGTATTTTTTTTGGTAAAAAGTTTTTTTAACAATCGTTACCGTTGTATTTTATTGGTGAAAAGTTTTTTTTTAACAATCATTACAGCTAACAGACCGTCAGCGTCGGTTTGTCAGGTGTTTGGTCTAGACTCTTCCGGTTGATGACTTTCCATAAAAAGCTAACGCCATTATATAAGTGGGGGAGGCCTATGTCCAACAGTGGAGGTATATCGGCTGAAATGATGAATGATGAAGTAAAATTTCAGTACTTAAAAAATGATTGTAATTTAATTTTCTAATTCGGGTGTAGGTATTTATAAAGGTGGGCATTGATCTAGTTTTGTTTTCTTTCGCCACAACGACAGTTCTTGAACGTCTTCTATCCAGCATGTACCCGTGGTCAAGGTTATCAAACTAGAGTAATAAAACCGCTATAAATTGTTACTACTTAATCTATTGTTAAAAATGTAATCAAAACAAATTAAACTGATCGTTTTATGGGGTGTATAGATTAAAATAACAATTACAGAGAGGCGTGGCCTCGTCAGCTTGATGGAGTCGGCATCACGAGCTCCGGTCTGCGCGACCTCGCTTCTGCGCCGACTCCGAGGGCTGGCTGATTCACCAGCTTTCCGCGTTGAGATGTAGACCACGAATGTCATATAACTAGACTATTTTTTTCCAACGGCTTCACCCGTATGGAAATAGATAAATTGATAAATTCTTTTTTGTACAATATTTATAATACAAACTTTCTACCCCTGTTTCATCTTTCAGTAAGTGATTTTTGGAAAATCGTCTCCTCGCCAAATTGTGCGTTTCATTATCGTAGCCTCTATAGCTTCGGCCGTGCCTTGATATGTCAGTCAGTCCAATTTCCTATTTTATGTAATAAAACGGCCGCATATACAGATATTTTAAGTTAAGTCATGCTTGCTGAGGTTGATCTGAAGATGGGTGACCATCTATAACATGGCGTGACATCAACCTACCTAGTAAGAAAAAGGCAACAAGTACAAATTGATTCAAGTCTTCATTTTGTTCGCTTTACAGGACTCCTTTAAAGTAGTGAAATCAGATGGAGGAAATAGTTCTGAGAAAATGCAATAAGCGTTTGATGTCCTCACGTTGTCTTTTGTTTTATTAGACAATAAACTAGAACAAAATGGCAAAAAGGAAACACTTTGTTTTGCTTGCATATTTGGTTTCACTCTTGGGCAAAGGTCTCGTTCCACTCCTAGGCAAAAGCCTCGCTCCAAACCTGGGAAAAGGCCTCGTTCCAAACCTGGCAAAAGCCTCAGTCCACTTCTTCCCTTTTTAAAAGTCCGCGGGTGTCTGGAAAACTTATTAGAATGAAATGATTTTTTTTTACTAAATTGATTTTCAGGGTTAAATAGAGTTTGATTAATACTCAACTTTAAATGCCTAATTAATAGACGTTGAATGATAAACTTATAATCTTTAACAATCAATCATAAGTTTAAAATGACATTAGCCCACTGTCGGTCTGACAGGTGACCGCGAGGTCGTGACACTGCTCCTACTTAACTGTCAAATGGTGGTAGGCTCACTGTTTCAAAGCTTATCTTGCCAGATAAACAAACTTAGGTCAACAGTAAATAGGTATCAAATACAAACACTAAACACAACACAATAAGTGTTAGCGTTACCTACATTTAAAAAAAAATATATATTTTAAGTCATAATATTATTGCTGATTCTGACGGTAGATAAATAGCGACGGCGGCCATTGTGAATTGGAACGTTAGACCTAACAGTTGTTGTGATATTTATGTAAAACTAGAAATAGTACTATCACGTAATTAAAGGATTTCAGGAAATTGAAGGCTTTGTATTAATCTATCTTACACCTCTCACATAAGGTAGGTCATTTAATTTGAAATATCTGCAACTAGCTTCTCCCAGCGTCTTCGCCCGCCTGAATGTGGATTTCTCCATACGAACTTTGGACCCAAGTTTCATCCCCTTAGAGAGAGCACTAAGAATTTTTCAAACCTCACCCAATTTCGAAAAACCCTCTCTTAGTGCTCGTCTACGTAATAAGGAAAAGTAATTATTATTAAAATTATTTAGGCGAAAATTTACACTCTTAATTCCAGTGGTTTCGGTTGTGCGTTGATATGTCAGTCAGTTTCTCCTTTTATTTAAATAGATTTATTTATTGTGCACATCTACCACGGTTTTGTCTTTTTTTAACCCTTCAGATACCGTCAATTAGAGACACAATAGTAAGACAATAGATGCGCGGCCACCGGTGGTCGCTTGGGGATTCATGAATTAACCCAAAGTTTGACTGGTAGAGAATGCCTTGTTTCATCCGTTTATGTACCACTACTGTACATGACGTTAAAATAAATAAGTATAAAAACTGTCAAAGTAGACTTTGTTCAACCAGGTCTAATGCAAATCAATATTTATTTTTCAAAATTAAATTTGTAATAGATATTAATTGAACTTACATAACCTGCTTATCTTTGTAGGTATGTACTAGTTGCATAACTGTACATTTTTAATTTGTGTAATATAATAGAACTGAACAGTGCTTTCGATTTTTGAATCCGGGATGTTGTTCATGTAATATTTAGATAAATAAAAATAAACTGATTATACGTTTTCAAAACTCGTCGCTGTCATTAACAAGAAAAAAAAAACAGTTTCAAAAATGGAACTAGTCTCTCGTATTTGTCAACACCGAAAAAAAATATCAATCAGCCAGTTTGACCGTTCGAAACAAGGCCACTGAATCGATTCATAAGTCGTTTAACTATTGTGACTTTGATTCGATATGTCTAAGTGTTGTCTAGTCTATATTACACAATACACACTTATCTTTAGAAAATCACATAACTAGTTGGAACAGAAACAAAGAGCCGGATTCGATCATTTAAAACAACATTTTAACAGTGCATTTAGTCGAGATTATCTGCACTGGTCAGGTGCGGTTGAGTTTGGTCGCAATTATATTATAATTATTTGATTACCTATGCAAATTGTGTGTTTATCTTGTCCAGTTGTTTATGGGGTGAATAAATAAAGGTTATTTGCCTTTAGTCTTGTTTGTGTTGGCCCTATCTTGAGTAATGCGTTATAAGGGATTTGTATCCATACATATTTATTGATCAGTAAATTTTGCCAAAGTACAGCTCGCGTTAAAGTCGAAAACTGAATCTATTAAAACATAATCCCGGAATAAAAAGATTCCCATGTATATTTTATCCTTCAAAGAAAAATTAAACATCGAAGAATTGTATAAATTATAAACTAACTGACTATCTTACGTGTGCCATGGTGTTAAACATAAATGTTTGGGTATATGCAAGATAAAAAGAAAATTTATTTTATCATTGCCTTTCCAATGAAACAGTTTGGGGCATATTGGGTGAATGATTTCAAAGTATGTAATGGACAAAGTCAAATGAAAAAGTTATTTTTGTGTGTTATATGTATACAATATACAACATTATTTTTAGTTTATGCCAAACCTGAATATACCTAGTTTGTTCAGAATCAGTAACTGAATGGATTTCACTAGTTTTTACACCATGTTATATTTTTTCTGTAAAATATTTATAAAGGTCACATGTTGGACGCTACCAGCACTAAGTAGAATACAGGTCACAGCAGGTTACAGCGGATATTAGGCGCCAGCAAACCACTTGGTGCAAGTGCAAAACCACCCCTTAGTGGATGGCCTGGTGACTATGTATTTTTGCTGACATAACTAGCTTCTAACTTTGTGTTTTTTCATGATACAGTTAAGAAATATTGTACATAGATTCTTAATATAAAAATAGTAGACACGTGTTTTGGGTTTTGCATATTTGTACAATAAAGTACAAAATAAATAAATAAATAAATATACTAAAACTAATGTGGTATAGTAGGTTTTTTTAATTAAGATAGTTATTAGAAGAATGTTCAGTCACATAGTTACAACAGATCAGGTAGGTATACATAAGAGTATATTTAATTAAAGGAATGGTTTCGTGCTCAGTAACAGTTCGACCAATTTGCTCTCATTTTAAGTCAACCTTGCATAAACTTATTACATTATGTTAAAAAACGGAATCATTTCTGACAAATTTTTCCACAGTTTTATGGACATGAACAATAAATTAACATGCATTCCGAGCTTTCATGTTGTCACTTTTTCCGTATTTTTAATGACGGATGCGGAAGTAGTTTTTGCATATTTTGGGAGAAACCATTATAGCAGTTTGCAGTAAAATCCGATAGTGGTTATCGGATTTTACTGCTAACCACTATTGGGTATTTTAATTTTCAACTTTAAAAACTAGCACCGCTTTCAGCTTATTCTACAAGATATCCAGGCCCCTCTAGCCAAGTTACAACCGATTCTATTCTATTCTATTATTTCGAACGCTGTCAGTTGGCCACGCCTCCGGTTTTTTTTGTCTTGATCACGTGACTGAGCGTTGAGATGACGTCGACTCGAGGCATTTGACACAGGAGCATAAAATAGAAATGGTTGGAACTTGGCTAGGGGGGGGGGGTCTAGGTCGCGAACAAAGGATCGTGCTCGTCACACAAACATTTGTCCTGGATGGAAGTCGAACCCAAGATCTCTGGCATAGCAGTCAAGGCCACTAACCACTAGACCAATAGGCCAGTCAAAAAAATCACAATGTACTGTGTTTAAAGTGAAGTCTTGGCTACAATTAAGAATTAATAAGGGTTCATACGCGTGTGGATAAGGATTTATTCCTATGATATGAGTATGACTGCTTTACATATTATATTTAAAAAAATACTTGCGCTTTTTGGCCTGACAGCCGTAAAAATTATAACTGACAATAAAGTATTTTTATATCAATAAAAATGAATGGACCAACAATAGTCCAATTTGGATGAACTTTTTTTAAACTATTTGTCGAAATCTCAGGAAGGTTTTTGTGAAGATAAAATTGCACGGAATACCGTAAAAATGTTTTTTTCTTTTTTACTCTAGGTTGCTCTCTAGCTGTCAATCAGTTTTGACAGAACGACTTTTATTGGGTCAGCTGGTTTATTATAAATCTTGAATGAGTGTTTATTTCTTTAATTTAAAATGAGTCATTAGTTTTAAACCACATCAAGAGATTAGGGTGAAAGAGTCACTACAGCGTCTATTGGACAGCGGATAAAATACCATGTACGACGAGTTACAAAAAGGGATTATAATTATATAATGCTACTAGCTTTTGCCCGCACGGCTTCGCTCCCGCTCTTCCCTACTATACCCTACCAAACTTCACATAAACCATCTACTAAATAGTCCGAACAAAGCCTAAAAATTTGGTTTGGATAGGTGAGCCCGTTCTTGAGTTATAAAATAACAACGAAAAGTGGCATTGATTTTTATATATATAGATAGATTAGGTTGGGCAGGTCATAATCATGATGGTAAGTTCCCTCTTTAAGTCAATCGGCAGGACAGTCCTCACCTTCTGCATGACGCAGGTCTTCACCCTCACCGGATAGAGTAAGTTCAGGAGGGTCCTGCAGAAACCCCAGTGGGGGCGATCAGCGGCGGCAACCTATCGGAAGTGGATGGCGGCGGTCTCCTTCTGCGAAGCAGTAATACTAGTGGAGCAGACAAGTGTGCGCGTAAATGAATGGACATCCTCACGCCCCAGCCACCGAGAACCCGATCCTTATTACCAGTCAACGTAGGCATTGGCTTGCGGACTACAAGCAAAGGGTATCTTGCCATCCGGTGACCGTCCGGACCAAGCTCGAGTCGTTGATGGCTCATAGTGTTCCACGCGTGCCTTAAAAAGATGTTAGCAAATCCGTAGGGGCAAATCAGGGCCGACGTCATACCCTGGGCCGACTTCTAAAAAGTCTACTCGTGTTACTGGGCCTCAAAGAGCAGCTAAAGGAACACAGGTGTGGTTTCTTCTCCCACTCCACCTTAAAAAGCGGAAGACGACATTAGATAATTTCCCACCTTAAAGAAAAAAAAAAAATACAATAAGGTAAGACACTTTTTTCCAGTTCCTGATTGTGTTTTTTTATCTGTCCATTTTAATTAGCCAGATTTCCCAATGTCAACGCTTATGACTAAGGCCAGTCTGTCCTCGCGTCACGCTGTGAATCACCTGTTTCTAGGAAAAGGGTCAGTTGGCTTTAAATGTTGTAAAAGAATTTCTGATGACGTATTTAAGTGCTGGTGGTCAGTGAAATCCCTTGTCTGATCAAAGGATTTTTTTTCAAGTTAGTTGTTTTGATGTTAAAACCGCCTTGTTAAAAAAAAAAAAAACATTTTTGTAGAACAGATATCATTATGTTATTGGTGTGCAATAAAGTTTTCTGTGGTAGGTGTGCATAATGAATAAATAATAGATATTTCAAATAGAATAAAGTATCATTCAATATTATTTTTTACAAGATTTTATTTATTCTATTCTTACTGATTTCAGTGGGAAATATTTTTGTAACGATTTTCGGATTGCAAAGAGTGACCAAGCAGTTTACAGCGAGTACTGAGTTTTGTCCTAGTAAACTTTTGAATGATAAAGAATTCAATTTAATTCTAAATATTGTATTTCAAATAGGGTTTTCAAATTATATGGTAGTTATACATCAAAAGATGCATCTTTAGTGTACGGTTCCCATTGGTCGTTTGTTATGGAGGAGAAGAAAGATGCGAGTATTCTTATTTACTTGATTGTATAAAAAACTTTGCTGAATATCTTGTCTCTATCCCACAAGGCCTGAGTCTCAATAGTGGGAACATTATAAAGCTGATAATGCTTTATCTCGCAGAACAGATGGTCGATGGGGACGAAAGGTTCTGGAGTGGCGACCACGTACCGGAAGACGCAGCGTTAGAAGGCCTCCAACAAGGTGGACCGATGACCTGGTCAGTGTCGCGGGAATCCGATGGATGCGTGACGCACAGGACCGGTCGTTGTGGCGACGCTTGGGGGAGGCCTATGTCCAACAGTGGACGTCTTTCGGCTGATATGATGATGATGATGATGAATGCTTTATCAAAACCGTCTTACGTAATAAGGCTGTGACAACAGGAGCACACAATGATAATCATCTTTATAATCTTAAAATCTGAAGAATGCAAAGCATGTTCTTTTTATGACACATGCACGACTCTACCGAGTCTTTATCGTGATTACTTAATTTATGAAGAAATATAAATGCAGCCAGAGGACCATTTATCACGTTAGTTACAACTTAAAAAATACAAAATAAGTATATCCACATATTACATGCATATATAAAAAGGAGAAACTGACATATCAACGCACAGCTGAAACCACAGGTCCTATACAAGGTGTAAGGGACAGCCCTCCACAAACTTTAAGGGCTTGCTCAGTAGACGAAACTGAACTACCTTCCACAATTTTTTTTTCAGGATACGAAAATAGAATCAGCCCACCATACAAAATTATAATCTTGATTGGACAGTTAATTTTTTTTTTTTTATAATGCTCACGTTTGACCACTATCTCACCTGATGGTAAGCGATGATGTGGCCGACGATGGAACACGCTTGCCTAGAAGCAATCTATTCACTCTTGACTAAAAGGCCCCTAGGTTATAGCTATCAGGAAACACAGACTCCGGCAGGGAATTCCACTCCTTAGCTGTACGCATAATGAATGTATTCATATGGAGAGGCCGATGTTTTTTTGAATTGAATGATTTGATTGAGTTTGTTAAGGGCTGTCCCTTATGTATAGGAACGTGTAATTCTGCAAGGCTTCCTTTTCAAATGTAACTGAGCGCTAAGAAAGGGTTTTAATTTAAGGGAGTGAAAAGGGGGAACTTCGTTTGTGTGCAAAATTATTGTATTCCTTGGGCTCATACACTTGAAACTTAGCATAAATAGTAAACCAAGAAAATAAACTTGATTTTGCAAGCTTTTATTTAGCTTCATCTCTCCCAATGTTTGTCTGTAATCAAAATTTGCAAATTATATTTGACCCACTTTCTGGTTACCGATTGAGCTGAAGTTTTGCATGCACGTGTAAATTAGATGCCAATGCAAAATTATTATGTCATGGAGCTGATCTGATGATGGAACCGGAAGATAGCTATAGGAACTTGGTAGTTAATCGACATAGCCCCATCGGGTTTAGGCTTGTATGATTCGTATTGACGAGTATTAATTATATGGGTATACCAAACTATAAAAGCTTGTTGTGAAAAAAATAGTTTTACTAAAAACTTGTTCATTATTAGTTTTTCAAAACTTTTCCTATAAAATCATTTAAGAGTAAAGAAAATGAAACATTTCATACAACTGCATCCACATCATTCATTCTCCGCCCATTATTTAAATTTATTTCAGGTCGGTACAGAATATCACGTATTATACTATCTTTAAACAATTAAGATTCTATTATACTAAAACAGTTTACTGTCTAAGTTACTTCATTACCTAACTTATTACGTAAATGCTTCCTTTATGCAACATTTTATTTAATATCTAATTCAAACATGTTAGAGGAATGGACAGCGTCATTTTTGCGTCGCACTCGCACGTGCCGGGCGGCAGTCGAAGGCTTCGCGGCGACGCCTGTCTATTGGGCGCATTGGTACAGTCGCAGAAGGAACTGTTACGGTGTTAAAAAATTACATCAAATAATATTAAAGCGTTTTGGGAACACATTTATTTTGCGTACAGCCAAGGAGTGGAAATCCCTGCCGGAGACTATGTTTCCTAATAGCTACAAATTAGGGGTCATTAAGTCAAGAGTGAATAGGTTACTTCTATGCTAACGTGCTCCACCGTCCAAAACATCATCGCTTACCATCAGGCGAGATGGTGGTCAAACGTGAACACATAAAAAAAAAGATTATTTTAGAAAATCATACTGCGTATTTAAACTTCAATGTAATCAATATTATATTATAATGGACGTCATATCATAATATAATTCCGGTAAAAAAATGATTAGTACACTTTTTTGGGGTTGAAAATAATCAAATTATTTCCCCTGCTCTGAGAGAAGAGAGTAGAGAATATCTAACTTTTACTGTCAAAAATCCATCTGTGTTCCTCAATTGCCATTTGTGTTTTAGGACTACGGGCTTTCTCTTCAGAAATTTCCCGCAGTCTTAGCTAGCGAGTATTGGCCCTACTGGATCCCTACGGTTTGCGGACATCTCTTTGAGGAGCGCGTGGTTGACGACTGGGCTTGGTCTGATTAATTACTGAACTGCCAGTTCACAAGCTAGCAAGCTACCGTGGCTGGTTTTAAATCTCGGCAGCTGTGCGTGAGGACGTTCGTTCTCTCACGCGTGCGGCCTTCTCAATTGCTAGCGTTATACTCCCTAGCCGATTTCGCCTACGGTGACTGATTTCTGATTTAGTGCAACTACGAGTTCCAATCTTGTGGTCTGATGTGACTAATATAGCAGCCTATCTTTGCTGTAAAGGTACGTGCAAAGTGTGAGCACGTTAAAACACGATTCTTGTATAGGTATTGGATGTTGGAGGGCGACTTATTCCTGCTAGCATTACAGCTAAGCTGAAGGAAGCAACCGTCTGCCATTAGGTCTGATGCCAATAACTTTTCTCGCTCTAAAGTGGAACTCTGCTGCATAAATTCAAATCATTTGTAAAGCGAAAACTTTTCCAAAAAGCTTTTTACACTGTAAAGGACTATGTTGATGACGAAAAGGCTTGGGACTGACCTGCTCCAGTACCCTCTAATTCTTATAACATAACTGTTTTTGTTTTAAATTGTGTTTATTATTCATTCATTTTTTTATTCATTTTGACATTAATGTTTAGTTTTTACAATTTGACATTGTAATATTATTTTATTTTACAATTTGACATTGTAAATTATTTTATTTTACAATTTGACATGTTACATTAAATAATGTTTATTATTATTAATTTTTGACATAAATATTTACTTTGTAAGTATTTTTACATTGTAAAAATTCTTTCTTTTTATTATTGTGAATGTGAGGACTATGTTGGTTACTTTTTTATTTCTCGTTATCGTTTGTCTGGCAATTTGAGTATTTTCTGCGGCCTACCCAAATGTCCTTTCATTGGTATTGTTCGTCAAGTCGTTGAGCTCCTTAGTAGTCCTGAGTTGAGCTTTGCGAGTACTGACGAATGCTTACACTGATTGGACGGGTCCACTCAAATCTGTATGGTTCTTTCTTCAAAAGACCATCTCAGATTAATCGGCATGGTTCTCATGTGATTTGACCATTACATATTTATTGTATGGACTTTAAAAGAGACTTTGACCCCTGAGTTTGTTTCGGTGTTTCTTCTCAGGGTAGTCAGCTAGGAAACACCGGCCTCATCTAGCTTAAACAGACAAAAAAAAAAAAAAAAAAAATTGACGTGTAAAAGTGTTTTTTTAAACCTATTTGCAAAAATAAATATCATCATATCATCATTTATCATTTATCATTGGAAAAATATTCACCTCAAAAAAAACCGTAGCTAGATGCTTCTGTCACCGACAGTACCACAATAAAACTCTTCAATCGGCGGTAGGTAGAGCACGATCGCGATTGTTTATCTGCCTCTCGTTTTCACTCGTGAATGTCCGACAGACGAAGGTCAGTACAAAATTAAAAGTGTTCCAGTATCTGATTACAGAGGCTTATTATGATTTGAGCTAGGCAACACAAAGGCTTCCTGCCCGCTGTGTTTAATATAAATAACGAAATTAAAGTGCATTGTTTGGTCAGGAGGTTTTTAAGCAACTTTTTGTATGGTATGCTGTTTAGATGATGTATTGATAAGGTCTAGTTTGCCGATGATTTATGTTTCATAAGTATTTTCTCGGTATATTATTGGCAAAGAGAGGCAAAATACTCGGAGTGTCTGCTTCAATGAATAATTATTGAATTTTTTGAAGGTAAAAATCGCCAAACTTAAGTGGCAGTGGGCAGGGCATATTGCTCGAAGAACAGATGGTCGATAGGGGCCGAGGTTCTGGGGTGGTGATCACGTAACGGAAGACACCGCATTGGAAGACCTTCCATAAACTGGACAGATGACCTGGTGAGGGTCGAGGGAATCCAATGAATGCGAGACACATAGGACTGGTAATAGGGACGGTATTTTGGGGAGACCTATGTCCAAAAATGGCCATCGTTCGATTGAAACGGGAATGATATCGGGATTACTATTTCTATATAGGATATTGAAGTAGAAAATCATTAAATACCTTGTCCCACTCTGGGTGGGGTGGGAGGTAGTGTCAGACTGTTACTGATTAAGAACCCACCTGTATTCTTTCAGTTGACCTATATGAACCACAGTAACTATTTCGTAAAATCCCGCTAAGAATGCTCTCTTTACGTGATGTCTTGTCTTGGCAGCTAGCAGCTTACGCAAGCTTTAAGAAAAAGAGAAACATCGTGAAAAGTTGCGAATGAGAAAAAGCCTCAGCCTCCAAAATCATAATTTAAAAAAAAATATGATTTTAAGAAGTTTCTTCAATAAATAAGTGCTCCACTTTTCCGATAAACATGTCATGACATTTTAATATACCGTTTGCCTTCAATGTAAATACTATTATTACTCGAAGTTCTCAGAAAAAGATAATTGTAATTATGCTTCGAAAAAAGTGAACCAGAATCAACTTGTATCCGAATGAACAAAAACACTGTAACTGCGTTCCCCAGTAATGAACAAAAAAATCTCAACTGATCAATTTCGCTATCTTCGGACAGTTTTTGTCACAAATCAATCACACAATTTGAAGTTTCACGCGATTATCATTTTGACGTTGATTTTTGAAAAACGAATCCGATGCAATATGACGGTTCAACTGTCATTTCGATTGATGTTCTGATGTTCTTTTTTTTTAATTTCAAATCAAATCAAAGCATTCCTTTCAAATAAAATATTTGAATTATCAAAAATTTAGTCAGTCAGAAAAATTATAAAAATAGCACGTTCCAAAGCGTATATCTTTTATGAGAATAATGTGCAAGAAACTCCATGGATACTCTTTACTTTTTTTTCTTTTTGAAATGTTGGCAAACCTGTAAAATTTTGTACGAATACATTTTTGATACAGCAAAGTTCAGTATTTAACGGTTACATGCTATATTTGTCGATGATTTATGTTTCATAGTATTTTTCTCGGTATATTATTGACAAAAAAGGCATAATAATGACGGTAGAAATATTTAAACCCAGGAATTTCTACCACAATGCGTCATATTTCATCGTATATGAAGGTTATTCGAACTACAGATTCAGTAAAAGACATTTGAGATTGATTCGTGTGGTTTACATTTTTTTTTTAAAATACAACTAAAAGTTATGTTTTAAAATCGGCAAACACGACATCTTTAAGTCGAGAGTGAATAGGTTTCTTCTAGGTAAGTGCGTTCCATCGTCAACAGCATCGTCGCTTTCCATCAGGTGAGATAGCGGTCAAGCGCTAACCTATCAACAATAAACAAAAAAAAACACTGCTAAGTACCTTGACCCTGAAGTATAAAGGGCTACTGAAGGAACACGCGAGGGCTTTAGTCAGTGATCCTGAACTATGATACTCCCCCATTGATGATTAAGTAATATCACAAAAGAAATACAGCAAAGTACTGTTTGTAAAGACTCAATATGTGAAGCATAGTAAATTGCAAAAACCTTCCTACAGTAGCTGTAATAAAACATTTTTATAGAATGACTAAGTACCTGCTGTCAGCCACTTTCCCGCGTTATAGTAGAAAATGGTCCCTAGAGAACATACTCCCGAGATAAAAAAGTGCTATTCCAGGACATGCGTCCACCTGTGCACTGAAATTCATCCAAATCCCTTCAAAAGTTTTAGTGTGAAAGCGTAATAAACATATATACACACCAGTGACGAAGGTTCCATACAACTCGATTCCCACCGGCTTCCCTTCAGAAGTTTAGAACACAACCACTCTCTACCGTAATTGAGAAATGGCACAATCAGAAATTATAAAACTACAAAGCTAACATTACAAAAAGCCTACACTAAGTACACTATGGACATTAAATCAACAAAATTTACTTTTCAACAACATGTAGCACTATAATATAAGCCGCAGGCGCAATCGGCTTTTAGCGTTTAAATTTCTATACAAGAATACGTCATGACGTCACATAAAGGTGAATTAACCTGGGGCGCTTTATAGCGCTCCGGCAAGCCGGTTTTTTTTCGAGTTATTTGATAGAGTTTTATTGAATAGGCTTAAAAACTACTAGACTGTTTTTAATCATTTTTTCACCACTCGAAAGCTACATTATCCACGAGTAACATAGGCTAAATTTTATTTTGGAAAAAAAGGGTTCCGTAAGATATTTGGGTTTTTCGGACACAAGGTGTAAAAAATCAACCAGAAAAGTTACTTATTTTGCGTACGCTGCCTAAACTATTAAAGATAGAAACGTAAAATGTTCTAATTAATTGTAGATCTTATAAATATCTACAAAAAAGTCCGCGTAACAGTATACCTATCTATGTCGAGTGAGGCACAACAACCATTTTTTTATCTAATAATCTTGATTTTTTTTTGGACTACATTTAAACGCATTTATTTTACTCATGCTATTAACCCTTATCAAAATAAATTATTTCATCACTAAGTACAGTTTATGTAGATAATATTTGGTCTTTGAATGATTAAAATTGAACGTTTGGTTTTGAAGTTATGGCAAAATTAAAATATTACTACTTTTAGCATAAATTGCTGCACGGCCCAAGCGTCACCCGGGAGTGCGCGTGCGGGAGGGGAGTTTAGATCTATGAGAAAGGTCGTGCGCGAAGTCTAATAATTTTCGTGCGATTTTTTTTAGATTTCGTTCTTAAAACTACACCTACGCAAAAGTTTTTCTCAGAGCTGGTTTTTTTAAACATTTTAATATATCCCTTTACAATAAATATCAACATGCGTAATGCTCAAAAACAAGAACGATTATCTGATCTGGCCATTCTTTCTATAGAAAAACGTTCTTTACTAAAAATTAAGAATCTTCCCGGCTTTTATGATAATGTCTTAGCGCACTTTGTAAGAAAGAATAGACGAATAGCTTTAGAGTATAAGTAGTATTATTAGTACTTAGTCGATTAAGTTTTGTTTAATTTACATCATATCATCATTTCACCACAAACGGCTTTTATCAAAGCCATTTCTATTATGCTTGTAAGTAGCGTTGCCAGGCGTCCGGATAAAGCCGAACATAGTCAGGCTTTTAAGTGGCGTGTCCGGCCAAATTTGAGCATTTTTGGCTTTTGTTAGGCTTTTTAAAGACCATTTGGTTTAGAATTGTCATTAGAGTTTTGCCTTACCTTGTATCGCTAGCACAAGCAGAGTGGATATGTAATAGTGTAGCAATAATATCACTTAATCTATGGTTTTTTCATTAGAATTTAAAAAGATTTCATGAATTTTATTAGCCTAAAAAAAAATGTCGGCCTTTTTGACCAAACATCCGGCTAAATAGGATAGATTGTCCGGCTTTTCAGTTCCAGGACCTGGCAATCCTACTTGCAAGACACTGTTTCAATATCTCAGTGCTTACACGTATAGTAAAAGTGGACTGGAGATACATCTGCCTATACAAGACTGAAGCCAGGATGCCAATCACAGGTTTTCGGTAAGGACTCAAGACTGCGTGCCCGCGCTCGGAGTAGGCAAGCATTTTTTTTTGCTCCGGCTTACCTCTCTCAATATTTCACGCTTCGCCACTGATACACACCCACCTCTACGGTGAACACCATTGTGCGTATGCGAGCCCTCGGGGGACGCAGTGTCCCAGGACAAGTGTGTCTTGGTGGTGTTTTTGGACATCGCCAACGATTTCAATTCCCTGCCTAGGAGTTTCATTATGAGGGCACTCCGGTATCATCGGGTACCCGACTATCTCTGTCGTGTGATCGAGGCACAAACTTTCGCCTTTATATTTATATTATTATTACTCTATTTAAAGTAATAAAGTGATTTATTGGGAAAAAAAAACAAGCAAAATCGTGATGGATGTTAAGGATGGACACTTGAGGCCCAGATTTTCGTGAAACATTCCGATATCGATCTTCGTATCGGAGCACTAGATTCGAGTCGCGTCCAATCGACAGGTGCCTCGAGAGATAAGAAAGAAAGTAGGCTGTTGGTAACCATGGTAACTTACACATTGTTTATTTAGATTGACTTTATTGTAAGACTTTTCCGCTAGACGTCACGTACCTACTGCTTTATGGTTGTGGGTGTCGCTTGTTTTCCTTTGGAATACCGAGGAAAGCTTGTGTTGTTTGAGGGTTGGGCCTACCGGTAATGGTAATGAGAGAACAACGGTTTAAGGCCGCTTGGGTCATTTGAATCGTTTTTTACTTGACTGTGCTTGAAGGTGGATGTTTTTCGAGTGTGTGTTTTTTTAAATTGTTATAAACTAGTGCTTGACTGGGATCCAGCTTGATGGTAAGCAGTTATATGATCTCCGATGGTTAGGCGCACAAGTTTATTAAAAACCTATTCACTCTAGCCTTGAAGACACCCCAATTATAATCGGACGGTAGGACCGCTGCAGGCAAATTATTCCAGTCCTTCGACGTACGCGGTATAAACGACGAGGCGAAACGCTTATATGTGTAATATTTAACGCGTGTATGTGTATATATTTTTTTGATACGCCATAGAGCCTAAATAGCTTGTTGCATGTTAGATTAGGAGGGTCATTAGATTCGGATTTGCTGTGTTAGTGACACGAGATTAATTTAGACAATAAAATAAAAATTAAAATGGTGGATTTTGGCGCCAAATTAAATGTTTTCTAAATTATTTTTTCCTGACTTAATTATGTAGGGTAACAAAATAAAGGGCTCAAAAGGACGATTCCAAAAAAACTGTTTAATAAATATAGGAAATAAATGAGTCTGATGCAGCTGATACAATTTTGTTTTAGTTCTTTCCTATGATAGAACTCTATATCTAGCACCATCAACTGCATCAGACTGTTTAAAGTGGCTCATTTCGAACGAGCTTATATTTCCCAAGTCACTATAAGCAATTTGTTGCACTTGATGGAATTCATTTCATATATTTTTGGCGCCATTTAATGCATCAAAAGTGACTTGTTTGGAGTTTTGTATTGGTTTTTTTGCGGTCGTGTTTTTTGATATGGTCGACGATTTTTTCAAACCAATTGTATATTGTGTCTATTTACTATACTATGCATAAGTGAAAGTAAACCATCAGGGCGTTTTGACAATATGAAAATATAGGTAGGAAATTATTCTAAATCTAGCTTTTGCCCGCGGTTTCACCCGCGTACATAATCCCAGGATAAAAAGTATTCTATGTGTTATTTTGGGATATGGTCTAGTCGTGTACCAAGTTTCATCGAGATCCGTTTTGTAGTTTTTGCATGAAAGAGTAATAAACATCCATACATCCATCCATACAAACTTTCGGATTTATAATATTAAGATTAGCTAATATGGCCAGTTGTCAAACCAAATTTTTTTTTGTAAGTATGCTTAGATTCGGAGTCTTTTTAGCCTCGTCCAAGTCTTCTCGTTTTCTCTTCGTTTTTTCTTTAATTCTTATTTTAGCTAATTTATTTCTTTCTAAACACGCAAAGTCCGGGATTTGGTTTAACTGCAGGTATTTCCAAATGTTTTAACAATCCTTTTTATGCTAGTACTTAGATACCTACTAATTAAAATGTTTGAAATGCCATTAATTATAATAGTTATATTATTTCTCTCTTCGTTATTCTGTGCATATATACCGATATTTATAATTTTAATTCCATAAAATAATCTAACCTAACCTAATGTAGAAAGTCTTTGGAAATTCTCTTAAGAACGTTCTAGTATAGAGCACAAACTCTGAAAACTTTATTTTCTTCAGTTTTATCCTTTTTTTTTTATTCAGTTAATAAGAAGATAATTACAGAAGATTAGATAATCTGTAAACTAAATCTCATTGGCGATTGAAAGTGCGGCCGTAAGCGCGAATTTTAATTTAGAAATCCGTTGACTTTTTATCTGTTCACAATGATATTTTTGCAAACAATTTCATGAACAAAGTATTCTAATAGACTATTTTGAGGTGATGAAACTTGCATCGAAAGCTTGCAGACAGTGCGTCTACCAATATGAAAGTAATTCGTTTAGCTACTGAACCGTGGCGGCTGGTACAGTCAGTATGAAATGCATGTGTGTGCTCTGCAATATTGAAATTGCTATAAGTAGCTTTCCAAAATTTTAAATGTAGGTAAAAATTATATTCAAACTGACTATATAAAGATAATATAATATAACAAACAAAGCCTAGCTATAAACAAAGGATGGCTATAAACAAAGCCTGGCAATAAATATATTCAATTTAAAAAAAAAGCTTTTGTTTTTAATTGTAACAGTATTTTTTTCATTCAACAGTGGAACAGTATTCATTGCGTCTTCTTATTTTTATACCAATCAAATACAAATATTTTTCTTTGTTAGTCGGTAAATCGGAGCAATAAAGTCTTGTTTAACAATAATTATAATGATAATAATAATAATATAATATTCCACAACTACCACACAACGCCGTCTAGTCCCAAGCTAAGCAGAGCTTGTGTTATGGGTACTAGACAACTGATAAACATACTTATATATTTCTAAATATATACATATTAAAGATAAATTACACCCAGACACAGAACAAATGATTATGCTCATCACACAAACATTTGTCCTGGGTGGGAATCGAACCCACGACCTCCGGCATAGCAGTCAGGGTTACTAACCACTAGACCAACAGGCCAGTCAAAATAATTAAATCTGTCTTAATAATAATTATACGCTATTTATAGATAAAATTGAAAATGGACATATTAGGCTGTTTTAATAAGTTTTGAAAAAACTAATAGCACTATGTTTTGCTTCTTTTTTATTCTTGTTTTTTTTTTATTATGAATAGGCTCGCGTTTGACCACTATATCACCTGATAGACTGACATACTGACTATATGACTTACATTATTTGGGTTAACTAATCATTTAATGGGACTAGGTACGAGTATCAATTATTTCTCTTCACAATGACGAAAACGCAAGTCATACCGCATAATCGCACTCAAAACTATTGCCACAGCCTCATTTTTCAAATTAGGTGCTACAAACCTTTTGACGTGAATTTCGTGTGTTGACTGTACAAAACCAATGTATTAGTACTACTCCAATTCAGTTTTTTTCCTTCAACACATTCTATTCGCAATTTTTACAGTGTCGTTACGAAACTGGCGTTGTTCGTATTCAATCATGAACTTATTGTTGCCAAATGATTTGTGTTTATAAAACTTGCAATAGTTTTATGGAAGTCAATACAAAAGCTAAAAAAAAATTACAACTAAGATACCTAACAATTGACGAATAATAAATTTAATGCCTGCCGCAAATAGCTGCAACGCGACAATACGACAACGATACAGCATTCTATTAATAGAAATTTTCTTTATAAGAAAGACTGAAGACTAAATAATTCTGTGAATAACCATTGCCGAATCGTACAGTGTCGAGCTAGGTGAGTGAGATGCTAGTTTAAAATATAGGTATATTTTTTTGAGATGGTTATTTAACAAATGCCATTTCAGTCAGAGAGCATGTTAATGTTTTTTTATAACTAAATCCTACCTGTGAATTAAGAACTACCCTTTCGTTTTAGGATTACGGTAAATCAAATATTCCAGCAAATATTATTTGAAACTTCAAAAACTATAAATTTTTAAATAATTTCCTTAAAAATGTTCCGACTTTTTTCTACATTAACTGTTATTTACAGTAATCAATCAATCCCCTGGTTTGTTCCATATTTGGGGTCAGTAATAGGTAATTTTACGCTATTCAAGGCTATTTTTCGTCATTTCTGCCCAATATCAGCAGGTCGTTCTTGCTTTCTTGCATCTTGTACTCTATTTCGGCTACTTAAAGACCCGAATAAACTGATTCGAGGAGCTGTATCCTTTTATCAGCTTATTGGGGACATTATCCAGTCTCGTGACATCGCCCATCGATCGTAGCATCTTCATCTACATAAATAAAATAAATGATTATTTATTTAACGAACACATTATTACTTTAGCATCAAGTTGACAGTAAAATATACTAAAAATTGCCTTAAAAATTAGCAACACATCCCAAACTTGGCATCTTGGTGACCTAAAATTTTCTGTGACCTGTACTTTTTGCGTTCTTTACAACAAGATATTTTTTAACAACTCTACACTGTCAAACAGACAAAAACACATCGCCTTATTACCCCACTTCAGTAAAACAAACACGTTCATGTTGAACACGCATCCTATTCTTCCTGACCATTCAACATCCATCAGCCGACTTCCTTACACCAGCGTCGTGACGTGTCGGTTATCTAGCGGGGCTGCGCAAGCGCACAATTTGTGAGGCGAGCGCGCGCGCCTTGATAACGCCTGAATAATACATTCGCTCTCGTTCTAGTCTAGTTTCGTACGGGATTAGAGGTTCCACTGCTCTAGATTAAGCTTGGTTTTTTGAGCTGTAAGGCTTACTAAATTAGCGCTATCTGTATCTATTTCTGACGCAAATGAGCTAATTCTAAGCTATTTTCTACTAAAGCTTCAAAGATTTAGCTAACTTAATATACGTATGCTACTTGACAAAAGTAAGCGCATTTTCATAATTCTTTTGGCAGAAAGTATTTTTTAATAGAATATGTAGTCAAAAATGTGTAGTATCGTATTAGCTCAGTGGTTACGAAACCGGCCTCTCATGCTTGAAGTTGCGGGTTTAAAGAGGGGCAAGTGGCAATATTAATGTTTCAATACATATAACAACGCGTAAAACGGTTGATCCCGATTGTCATTCATATGTCTTTGACAGTCGTTACAGGTAGTCACACGCCAGAAAGTATGACCATCAGTCTACTTAAGGAGTATCTTATTGCCCAGTAACTGCCTATCAGATTTCCACAACCCAGTTACTGTGCAATAAGGTGCCCCATTTAAAACAGTATACAGCCGAATTCAATTAGACTCAAAGCCGACCCTAAGTTAGTGGGGAAAATACTGGGGAGATGATGATGTAGTCAAAATTATACACAAAAATAATATAGATTTAGTTTTGCTTTTCCAAAAAGGTCTGAGGAGCCTTCAAGGTATCTATGCTTTACATGAAAGAAAACGCCAAACTGAGAACAAAAGATTGTATTTGTAATATATGAGAGAGAAGGAGGGGGCACGATACCGCGGAAATTATAAACACCATGATGCAGCAGACGGTCATAACTGTACAAAACCATCTATGGCTTTGGTGTGAATTAAACCAATCATTAATAATTATGTCAATTCGACTTTTGAATCTTAGAACTGGGGTCCTACGTAACACGATTTATTTGTCAACCTAAAAAGAACTGTTAAAGAACCTATATAGGGTGGTATAAAGAGATAGATCCCTCTTTCTCACTCACAAGCTTATCATGTCATGGTAAGCCGCGTAAACAAAAATGATAATGATAAATAATAACAATTTTATCTTCGCTAAATAGTGATCTATGAGGTGGACTGACCAGATAAGGGAGGCAGTAAATGGCTCATCATCACTGCACGAATGTACAAGGAAGGCGGCTATAAGAGAGGAGTAGCGGCGTGTTGTGAAGCTGGCCACCAACACCTGAAGTGATGACCACGAGAGTCAAGAGTGGAGAAGGAAGAAGAATAGCGATCTTGATATAGAATGAAGGGTTATTTTCAGAAAACAACACAGAAGACTTTAGTAGAGTCCATTCTTAACGTGCTTACATCATCACTTATAAGAATCTTGCATATTCATGAGAAGCTTCGTAGAAGGCCAAGGAAACTTTCAAAGTGTCGCCAATTACCACTAAAATGACAGTTTTTCTAGAACACTTACGTGTGAATGTAATCCATTACCATATGCATCGGCTATTGATGACCGCAGTCCATCCAAAGATGGACATTACTCACAGTACGACAAACTAGAAGTGATTTGTAAGTAATACTATAATTGGAATCATTAAGAACACCCGACGTCAGAGAACGTGCCGACAGAAAACCGACTTAAAGTTTATGATGATATGGTATAATATTGCGTGAGTTTCTTTGATGGACAGGGTATGTAAACTAGCTATTAGCAACTTAGTAGAGGGACTAAGTTGAAGCACAAAATAGATAGGTACAGAAGACAATCTCATGAATGTACTTCACTTTTTATACCTACGCTCGGCGCTCGGTAAACGCACACTAATGAGCGTTTAAGCCGGAACTGTTTGACGAGCGGTTCGAGGTATCGTGTCCATGACCGGTGTCTATGTGTGCGTTGCTCGAGCGCGCTTTGTATGTAGATTGACTTCTGCACCTATTATTTTTTTGGTAAAGGGACTACGTTGAAGTCAAAATAATAGGATGAATTAGGAGAGAACCGATGCTTGTATTTTTTCATAGTTCACTTGACATAATGGTCAGGGTGCCACAAAAACTTGCTTTGTCAATATTAGGAAGTAATTAAGTCTCCTTTGACAGTCCTATTAAATTGTCTGATGGTCTTTGTGCGGCAGTCGATGCGTTAATTTATTTTTTTGTTTGAAGTTGGACGCACAATGAAAACATTGTCGGGTTGTGTTTGGAAAATTACTTATTAAACGCGTTCTATTATTTTTTTTGACTTGTTTTTTATGGCTGTGTCGTGATGTTTTCTTCTTCATAAAATATTTCCCACATACAGTATTTTTTTTTTTTTTTTAGTGGAGCGAGCGGGCGTAAAACCCACCCATGTTCTTCAGTTAGTCTTTGTTTTTCAGGACCACAACATCTCTTTCGGAAATTCCCATGGCCCTAGAGAGCATCGGTCCTGCTGGGCCCCAACGTTTTTGCTGACATCGGGCTTCCTCTCTAGGAGAGGGAATGGACCGTATCCACCACGCGGGCCCAGTGCGGGTTGGTGAATTTCTCATGTCTTCGAACTTTTGGTACTAGGACAAGCCGGTTTCCTCACGATGCTTTCCTTCACCGTTTTGAGAGAGTGGTAAATAAATAAATTACACAAAGTAATGCGCCTGGCTGGGTCAAACCCATGACCTACAACTCGTAAATCGGGACCATTACCATTCGGCCACCACTGCTCTCATTATGGTATCTCTTCCGGAAATTCCACACACGCGGGCATCTGTCCTGTTGGGCCCAAACGTTTTTTCCTATATCTCTTATTATTTTTTTATTATTATCATCATCATCATTTCAGCCGACAGACGTCCACTGTTGGACATAGGCCTCCCCTAAGTGTCGCCACAATGATCGATCCTGCGCGTCTCACATCCATCGGTTTCCCGCAACCTTCACCAGGTCATCGGTACACCTTGCAGGAGGCCTTGCGACGCTGCGTCTTCCAGTACGAGTTCGCCACTCCAGAACCTTTCGGCCCCAACGGCCATCTGTTCTGCGAGCAATGTGCCCTGCCCATTGCCACTTAAGTTTGGCGATTTTATTATTAATATAATATTAATGTTTTATTTTGGTCATTGTCATTTTTACTATCAAGATTATGCAGTGCTTTACTTCTTGTCAATGTCACACCTACTGCAATATCGATATCAATTATTACTTATGATGTGTAGGTTTTAATATCAATCCAAATCGGAATAGCTAAGTATACGGATCAGTTTTAATGTAGGTCGAAAGGAATTTCACGACCTACTCACACCTACAATTATTTTGCTTGTCAAAATATAAGCCATTAATTCTTTACCTATTGTAAAATAAAGTCAATTTTGTCAGCAGTTTTGTCCACTTGTGAACCATATGAAAAATGCAGTTTTTCATTCAAAATCTTATTGATCGAATTTCGATCACGGTGTTCAATCAGGTAAGCAGGACATACGACGGACGGCGAGCAATGGGTAGCTCGCCGTCCGACCGTCCTGTAACCGCCCAGACCGAGTAAAGTCGTCGACGGCACGTAATGTTCCACGCGCGCCTCAAGGAGATGTCAGCAAACCATAGGAGCCCGCAGGGTCAAAGCCAACTGGGGCCAAGAGTCTGTTTCCGAAAGGGAGGCTCGGCCCCAGTATAAAAGGCAACGAAGGAACGGGGTGGGTTTTTTAGTCAGTAAGAGTCTGACACTATCTCCCGTTTCGCCCAAGGGCAGGGGATGTCATCTGGATGATTTTTACCCACCGAAAAAAAAAACCTCCAAACTCCAGGCAGCAGCACAAATCAGAAAACCTAACAGAACTTTTTGCCCGACCAGCATATCGAACATACAATCCTACGTTCAGCAGTGGCGTTTGCAACTATAAGACCACTGACGCAGCATTACAGTTAAGTCATTACGACTGGTTGGCTCAGCGGCAAAGATCTCTCGCGCCGGCCCTTGGTACAGGCTATGACCCAAAGCAAAGGGGAATGGCAGGCGATCGCCTCTTTCTGTGAAACAGTAAAGCTAGCAAAGGAGGTGACCGCACGCACGAGGGAACGGCCGTAGCCGCCGTGATCCCGACCCCGAATTCCGGCAACCACAGGCACGGGCTTGCGGACAGAGAGCTATGGGTAGCTCACTGTCTGACCGTCCGGTCACAGTCCGGCGCATAGTATTCCACGCACGCTGAAAGAGAAGTCAGAAAACCGTAGGGGTTCACTTCCTTCAGTCAGGACAACATCTGTCTGGTCCGCTAGTATCTAAATAAACAATTGACAGTTCATAATAACATATCTATTAACAAAAAAAAATCGTTCAAACGCTTGCAACCGCGGACTAATGATCATGATTAATGACTCAAAGGATATGTACAAAGTATCATTATCTAATGTTATGTCAATATTGTTCTTGTGGTGGTCGATCGTTAAATTTGAATACGTCATCAATTAGCAATCATTTAGTGTGTAGAAAGTATACTGAACTAGTACTTTTCCAGCGACTTTGATTACAAATATTTTTTTATAAAGTTTTAACTAAAGTTCGAGAGCTAATTCGTAAGAAGTTGTCAGTAGTATCATCATATCGTCAATGTTTTCCAATTGCCGATTTGAACTAATTGTTTGATTATTTTTAGTTATTTTCTAATTTATATGCACATAATTAGAAGAAGATATTTTATTATAAAAATTTGTACAAAGGTACCTACTGCTAAATTCAAAATGAAATTTCTTCCAGCAGACCTACAAAAAGGAGATGAGATGTAGAATACAATTCACACGTATTATCTCAAACACCCCCCAAATAATTATATAGAGAAATTTTTGAAAAGTGAATAATGAAAACCTTTTTTATTTACTAATTATGCTTAGTTTGAAGTTTATAGGACCAAGGAATAAAAATTTGCACACTAAAAAATTTCATTTGTCGTCGCTTACATCATAAAGGGTAGCCTTGTACAAAATTTTATATTCCTAGACTAGTAGTTTGATTTTGCGTTGATGTCTGTCAGTCATTATCTTTTTCTAATATGTATAAAAGATAAAATGTTCACTGTTTCAGTTAATGATAATTATTCATTGTGGGGGGTGTGGTTGTATGTGTAATTGTGTATTTGATTTCCATAATGTACCCTTGTCAAAGATATAACCATTAAATTATTTACTGTACGTACAATAAAAAGCAATAGAAATAATTGTATATCTATAAAGACGGCAGATTTACAAACCAAGTTATGGAATTGTGCGAAAGAGTTTCCATGACCCTGGCTGTTGGAAATATTGTTTATTTTTTGAGCAAAAGATGGCGCTGTTAGTTGAGCGTCGTTTTCTAGATCATCATCATCATCATCATTTCAGCCGACAAACGTCCACTGTTGGACACAGGCCTCCCCTAAGTGTCGCCACAATGATCGATCCTGTGCGTCTCGCATCCATCGGTTTCCCGCAACCTTCACCAGGTCATCGGTCCACCTTGTAGGAGGCCTTCCGACGCTGCGTCTTCCAGTACGAGGTCGCCACTCCAGAACCTTTCGGCCCCAGCGGCCATCTGTTCTGCGAGCAATGTGCCCTGCCCATTGCCACTTAAGTTTGGCGATTCTTCGGGCTATGTCGGCAACCTTGGTTCTCCTACGGATATCTTCATTTCTGATTCGATCCCGCAAGGAAACTCCGAGCATAGCCCTTTCCATTGCCCTCTGGGTGACTTTGAGCCTTCTTATGAGGCCCATTGTAAGCGACCACGTTTCGGCACCATATGTCATCACTGGCAACACGCACTGGTCATAGACTTTCGTCTTGAGACACTGTGGTATATTGGACGAGAAGATACCGCGCAGTCTCCCGAACGCCGCCCAGCCGAGTCGGATTTCTAGATCACGATGTTAAGATTTTCCACGCGGTGACTAGGTTCACGATGAATATTATTTGAAATTGGTTCTAAAGTTCTGGAAGTACTGAATACAGAGTTATACCTTCATACTTGCTATGGTAGCAAGGGTGTAGTGGATAGTGAACGGAGTATTCACTGGCAACAGTGGCAACTGAGGGAACACATGTGGGTTTAGTCAGTAATAGACTGACACATCCTCTTGCTCTACCCAGAGCGGAAGCAGTTATTTGACAAATACAGACACTAAAAAAACTAAGACGAACTAATGGAAATTTGAATTGCCTTGGTTTCCCCAAGATAGAACAGGTAGCTTTGGGTCCACTAGACTATGACAATATTTTATTTTAATTCAACAGAAAAATATCAACAAAATAAGAATCAACACAGCACCGTTAAATTCTACAATTACCGAGAATACCAAGTGTTGATACGTGCAATTACACTTATAAAGAAAAATGATTTATTTATAATTTTACACTGCAATTTTGTCTTATGCAACCTGCATCAAAAACCGTAAAACGTCTCGCTCTCACGGCCAACATTTATATCAACGTCCTTTTGTATAAAACGTACGCAAAAATCAGAAATTACACAATTGTTTAATCAAAATACCAAGAAACCACACCATCACGCCATTCATCGCACAAATAGATTCGATCACATAAATCGATATATTTTTTACATCGATAACTATTACACAATTGTTACGTGCAACATAGTAATTACTTACAACCAATCGCCTTCCGTATACCGGTGGACAATGAAACCGATATTTGATCCAAAACGTTTCACTATCGACTATGTAGATCTCGGTCAATCTTTTTTTTTTGTTACACAAACACGCAACTTGATGATTTTATTTTACGCGTCAATTATTTGTTACGGGGAAACTGCATTATTTTCTTTTGTCACGAAGAAAATGTTGCGACTCTATTGATGTCATTCAATTGGTTTGGGTTGTGAAAGTCTAAACCTCAACAGGCGAAAGACGCTCAACATCGAGACGTTATTGTAAGAAAATCTGACCCTTCAATGTCTACGCGTTTATGTAACAGGCACAGCGTGAATCTTGACTGTGACTTAAGGCCAGGTTATACTCATTTTGAAATTATTTCAACCTCTGGAAATCCACAAATGTAAAAGAGAACACTATGAAAAATTATTTTATTAAAATTGACTGTACGACCAACTCAAACCATGATATAAATTAGATGGCTCGATTAAAAAAAACAAACGCAAATCTGAACCTAACTAACTATTTCAAACGTGTATGTCTACGAGATTACGTCACGGAAATATTAGTTACCAAAAATAATTAAAGCTATTTTTTTTTAAGAGCATAAATAAAAATCTTGTATAGTAATTGTATTTTTTTTGTAAAAATAAATCCGCTTATAAGTAATAGGGCCACGAAATCGACGCATACCAAGGCGGAGTTCATACAAAATACCCATTGACTACAACCAAATCTTAATATTAAATTACGTTTAAGCATCCGGCCGTTAGTTTCAAGTCTAAAGAAGCGGTGGCTGATGAAACTTGTTGCAAAAATTCGTAATAGAAACATGAATGGGCCGCAAATTCCTATGATTATGTAGGCAGTGAAATATGTTAAATAAATCATTGTAGATCTAATAAAATTACGTCTCAATTATCCACGCAAAATAAACTATAGTTTGATATTGTATTATTAACTTTTGGTTTAAATTCTGTTTTGTTTAAGTATTGTTAATACTAGTGTCGGACTGAACCATTATTTTCAGAGCTACCAGGGAAACCACATGTCCAGATGCAGTATTACCAAACTAGCGTGGTATACATAGTAATACGCTTTCTTGATAAAGAGACACTTAAAACTTTCGTATGAAACCAACCAATGCAACCAACTCAACCTAAAAGTCAAACTCAGTTCTTAATTGCCCTCTATTTTTATAATAATTATTAAAAAATAACCATGCTGAATAGGAAACAACCGCATAATAGCTCCCTTTCAAAGATTTAAAAACCTACACTAGCCTGCAGAAAATCGACCACTAATTGATTTCTTTGAATTGCGTTAAATAACTTTGAAAATTTAGCACTAAGAGTATTTAATTTTCCTTGTTTGTGGTATTAAATTAGCCCTACAATATATTTAAGGACGGAAAGTGGTTGACAATCTCTACAATACTTCGATTAAAAGAAACCATTAAGTTGAATATAAATAAAAAACCAGTATATTAAATCTTATAACATAGCATAGTCGGCCTTATAATGTTCTCACAGTTGGGACTTAGGCCTCCTCTCTAGGAGGAAATGTATGTGTCTGTTTGTCCGTCTTTCACGGTAAAACGGAGCGACAAATTGACGTGATTTTTTAAGTGGAGATAGTTGAAGGGATGCAGAGTGACATATACTACTTTTTGTCTCTTTCTAACCCCCCACTTCCCTAAAATGGGGTAATTTAACGAATTTAACGCGAGCGAAGCCGCGGGCAAAAGCTAGTCTTAATATATATTTTTAATTGTTTATTTTTCTTTATTTATTTGCAATTTTTTCACATGATAAAAATTACATGAAATATTTTACCAGAGTTTTCGTAATACAAAAATTATTTGTTAGTGTCCATGAAGTTTCTTGCACGTTCATCTCCATGGAAGCCTACGCTTTGGAATGTGCTAATTTTTTCCTGACTGACTGGCTTTTTAACAATTCTAAAATGCCTGGCAATAGATTTTGTCAAATAAATGATTTGATTGAATTTGTGCAGAAAAACTTGCACACAATATATATTATTCAACGAAGTCTCCCGTCGCGTCGGTCTACCTATAGAAACGCGATAAACTCCAAAAATACTACACAAATTTTCAAACAATTTCACCGATAGACGGAATGATTTACGGGGAAGGTTTGAGTGTTACTATAATGTGAATACTAATATTTATATTCACATTACAGTAACACTAGTAAAAAAAACCGTGTATTTACTAGTGCGCCTCCGAATGCATCACTGCTTACCATTAGGTGGGATCGCAGTCAAGTACTAGTTTAAACCAATAAAAAAAAATTGAGGGTTAAGGGTGTCTATAATATCATGCGTATTTCATCACGCATGCGCGATTGCCCTGCACCGCACGCGTTCCACGTGCGTATTCCCCACGTTATAATAAATCTATATCTATATATATAAAAATCAATGCCATTTTTCGTTGTTATTTTATAACTCAAGAACGGGCTCACCTCTCCAAACCAAATGTTTAGGCTTTGTTTGGACTATTTAGTAGATGGTTTATGTGAAGTTTGGTAGGGTAGAGTAGTGTAGAGTAGAGTAGTGTAGTGTAGAGTAGGGTAGAGTAGGGTAGCGTAGAGTAGAGTAGGGTATAGTAGGGTAGAGTAAGGTATAGTAGGGTAGAGTAGGGAAGAGCGGGAGCGAAGCCGTGCGGGCAAAACTAGTACTTGTATAAAAAGGACTTTTGCGGGGGATACGCATGCATGATGAAATCCGCACGATATTACATATAAACCTGTAAAAGACCCAAGCGAAGCTGGCGCGGGTCACTAGTCAAAAAACAGTTCATAGGTGTTGTTTTTACAAGCTTTTATTTAGTTTCACCTGTCCCGATGTTTGTCTGTCATCAAATCTTGCAAAGTACCTAAATTTGACCTACTTCCCGGTTACCGATTGAGCTGAAATTTTGAATGCATGTGTCAATCAGATGGCAATGCAAAATTATTATGACTTGGAGCTGATCTGATGATGGAACCGGAAGATGGCTAGAGGAACTTGGTAGTTAAACGACACATCATGATTCGTCTTGACGAGTATTAATTTTAAAGGCATACCAAGCTATAAAAGCTTGCTATGAAAAAAATATTTTCATTAAAAGCTTGTTTCTGTTTATCACTATTGAAAGTCAATACATACATCAATTTATGTTTGTTACTGATATAAAAATGATACTTCCGGAGCAAAGATAAGCTTAAACAAAAGAAATCGATACTCTGTCATCTGTGGAATGAATTGTGTTTTCTTTCTGTGCGTTTCTTGGTTAGGGTTGGCAAGCACGATGTTGGGTATTAATTATTATTATTATAATAACTCAAGTATGGTTCGAACATTTTTATTCATTAGTGATATGATTTTTTTTTTCTGTTAGTTGACAAATAACAAATAATTTGTATACGGAAATTGTAACCCACAAACTATCTTTACGATTTTTGCCCTTTGTACTATTTTTTCAAATAGTTTGACCAATCTTCACGAAACCTCCTCTGACAGATAGCTGATATTACGAGGAGGATCTTAGAATATTTTTTTAAAAGAATTATATATTTATTTACGAAAAAAAAACCATATAATTTTCATTTATGCTGTTTTACGAATTAGACACAAATAAAGTCACAGTTTTAAAAATAGATTTAAAAGTAAATAAGATCGATGGCGAGCAAATAAATTTAACGAGTGAGGTGCTGTGTTAGTATTTTTTTGTCATCAAGACATTTTTTATAATTATTATTAGATACAGTGTTTACAGACAAAATAAGCAGTTAAACACGTTCTTAAAGTTATAAAAATAATTGCGACCCTGAGTGACGATCTAATATGAGTCATTTCTACCAACTGCAACTCATTATTGAGCTTACCGCTTGCAGTAACAATGAATTTGAGTAGTTTATAATTTATTAATAGTTCAAAAAATATCTAGCAATATGTACTGAGACAATCATCGCATTGAAAATATTAATGATAATAATAATAATAGTTTATTTATTTAAAGACAACTTTAGGTCCACATTGTATGTTAGTATAACTTATTTCAATGTTAGTTCAGAGGTTCAAAAATATTACACTCAAAATTTGATGTTTCTACCATAAAAGTCATGTAATATTAAAACAATAATTAAAACATCGGTAAATTTCACAAAACTGTTTAAAAAATACGGCTGTTTTTATTTTTTATATAATTTTGTTTTTTTTTTCAATCGCAAATTCCTTACAATGAAATAACTTCAAATAAATAATACCAAATATACCAGCATAAAAAAATACTAGTAAAACAGCAGGGCATACCCTGCTGCTTTACCAGTATTTTTTTATCTTTACATTTATCTATTTTATCAAAGCCGCTAGCCCTTACAAAGTACACTCCCGTTCAAAATCAGTAGTGGTAGGCATGAATGATCGGCCGTGTCTCGTACTGGAGGTACTATCGGTTGCACAAGTCATAAGTAATAGTAATTACAACAGATGGCCATTGTTCGCAGTGACCGATCGGCCTCAGCGTCGCTACGACCTTCGGGCGTCGCAGGCGCACGATTTTTGACCATTACTCTGTATTTACTAGAGGGGTTTATACCACCTTTATAAAATTTCCTTTTTTACACGGTTGCCCCCAAAAAAAGAGTGTTATGTTTTTAAAGATTATAATAATAATAATATTCCACAAATATCACACAACGCCGTTTAGTCCCAAGCTAAGCAGAGCTTGTGTTATGAGTACTAGACAACTGATAAACATACATATATATTTCTAAATACATACATATTATAGACTAGCTTCTGCCAGCGACTTCGTACGCGGATCCTGTTGCTTATGCCAGCGACAACGGGGTCGTCAAAATCAAAGATCTGAAACGTCTGATATCGAATTCTAAGAGCCTGGGGACTGGATTCAGTATTCACGCGCGATGGCTTATTAGCGTATTTCATGTATAACTTTGGTGTTTCTATACCGATTTCTATGATTCTTTTTTTATTGAATAGATAATAATGTTAACTTTTTTAAATTAGGGATGAGTGAGAGGGTTATAAAAGTAAGAGTTGACAAAAATAAACAGAAAGCTCCGAACTGCTAAGCTATCGGGAGTTACACGTGTTATTGTGAGTCAACCATAAAAGATAGACATATGCTGTCGTGGGATATTTTTTATATAATTTTAACCCTTCAAATACCGTCAATTAGAGACACAATAGTAAGACAATAGATGCGCGGCCACCGGTGGTCGCTTGGGGATTCATGAATTAAGGAGAATATTTCCGTGATACATGATTTCTGTGTAGCTTTAACCATTAAGGCTGCAAACGCGACGGAAGCTTAAAAAATTGAGTAATTTCTCCCGTTTCCGCAACATTTCCCTTCACTGCTCTGCTCCTATTGATTGTAGCGTGATGAAAAGTATACTATAACCTGCCCAGGAGTATGAAGAATGATTGTACCAAGTTTCGTTAAAATCCATCGAGTAGTTTTTGTTTCTATAAAGAACATACAGACAGACAGACAGACAGACAGACAGACAGACAGACAGACAGACAGACAGACAGACAGACAGACAAAAATTTTACTGTTTGCATTTTTGGCATCAGTATCGATCACTAATCACCCCCTGATAGTTATTTTGGAAATATATTTCATGTACAGAATTGACCTCTCTACAGATTTATTATAAGTATAGATAAATTACACCCAGACACAGAACAAATGATTATGCTCATCACACAAACATTTGTCCTGGGTGGGAATCGAACCCACGACCTCCGGCATAGCAGTCAGGGTCACTAACCACTAGACCAACAGGCCAATCAAAAGATTATAACAAAGTAGTTGACTTTTTAGTTTAGGAGTAAACAATCATGTATCGTTAAATATTTTTTAAGTTCTCCTGAACGTTATAAATATACATTGTATATCAGCCTATCTTGCCTTTTCCCTAACATGTTGGGGTTGGTTTCCAGTCAGGAACAACTGGTTAACTAACTTTCACAACTCAGTATCTGAGAAAAAAAAATATCCCTTGGCAAAGCCAATATCTGTATACTGGTTTTATTTAAATGTCAGCCGGAACTAATGGCTTATCGCGCATTCCAAGGTACGGAGAAAATCAGTTCCAAGTCCAGGAATGGATAGTCATCCTTTGACCGACCTCTGCAAGCGTAGCTTAAACTCGAAGTGTGGTCAAGAATTAGGCTCTTACACAATTATCATTATCATCATAATTTCAGCCGAAATAGGACTGCTGGACATAAACCACCCTCAAGTGTCGTCACAACAAGCGGTCTTGTGCCTCTCGCATCCATTGGAATCCTGTGACCCTCATTAATTTTACACAATAGGTCTTAGTATTTATTTATTTTTTTGTAAATATGCTATTTCAAAACATTTGTACGTAATTATATTAGATAACCGACTAAATAAACAAACATCTCGATTTTTAAATAAAAAATAATGATTAAGTGGTATCAGCATCTCTGTACAAATTCTCTCGCAGGCTGCCACGATTGGTCCACTTGATATTGACACTCATTAGTCTATTTATTACGCTGTAGATTGGTTATCTTAAACAATATTACCTCTGTTAATAACGCGATGTGGTTACATGTACAAAATAATGCAATGCCATCAGTAAAGGTGATATGTCGACTTAGTTCCGGCATCGGTAATGTGGCCAATCGTACTGTTTGAAACGGGATCGTTACTAACCTCTCTCACCTTTCCCGTTGTCTCACAGCTTCGGGACGGAAAATAGTACCGTTTTCCAAAATTGGGCAAAAAATTTAAGTTATAGAGCTCGTCAAACATAAACTGTACTTGTTTTAAAAAATTAGGTGATTGATTTTTATTTTTCATTTTTTTTTTATAAAATAAATTTTTAAATAATCAATCTATACATATTTAAAACAAAAACTTCCTCATCATGTTTATCTGTTTGTATGTACGCTATAAGCTCAAAAACTACTGAACGAATTTTCTTGCGGTTTTCATCAATAGACAGAGTAATTTATTTATTATTAAGATCTCATGTAAAATGTACCAAAAATCACACGAATAAATGAATTTTGAAATATAATATTATAGTTGTGTATATTATATTATAGTAGAGAAAAGCTATGAATTTAAATTATTTTTAACACCTCTACGAAACTGAGGCGGGTGGCTATTATTAAATAAAACAAGCTTTTAATGAAAATCATTTTTTTTTCAAAGCTATCTTTTATAGCTCGGTATACCTAAATACATAATACTCTTCAAGACGTATTATACGAGCCCAAACAAACATCGGGACGGGTAAGCTACATTTTTTCTAAATAAAAATCATTAAATTTTATTCATTACATTCTGTTTGTTTTCATTGTTAATCTGCTAGCAATCGTATATAAAACCATATCCCGTTTTGAGTCAAAAAAACAAAATGCTCAGTTTAGGCATGCGTAAAGCTGTGTCCATTTTACGTATCGCCAGTGTAATGAGCCAATAGAATTGCACCAGTACTTCTTACTGTGCCCACAAACAAGTGATTACGTTCTATTGGTGTCATTACACATTTGAGTGGGTACTTAAAAAGCGTCGTAGAAACTCATCCTACGGCAACTCGTTAGTTCGAGATTCTATGACGGCGTGTAAAAAGTTTTTATTTGAATTGGAGATTTAAGAGAGAAAGAATGACGTTAAGCCTTTTTTTAAGTTGGCAACGACTTCTCGAGCATTAGGGTGGGAATTGTCCCAGACGTTTGACCATACCTATGTCCCTTCTTTGCTTTGCTTCCAGGATCCCGGCTTTTTGTTTCGGAAGCAAACCTATTAATAACCCCAGCCAACCCATGGCGCACAGGAGCAGTCGTTGTGGCGTTGCTTGGGGGAGGCCTATATCCAACAGTGGTTGTCTAACAGCTGAATGAAGATGAACCCATGGCCCCAATGGCGATAAGCCTAGAGAATAAATACTCAAATTTTAATAATACATTAAAGGATGCTTTTAACTAAAATAATAACAGCCGCGCAGGACATTTTCCAAAGTTAAGCAATGTTTGCAGCGATCAGCTTCTAGATGGGTGACACTATAAATATGCAGAGATTAGCCCTCAGCTATTAAAAAAAAATATATCACCATAAGCATATATTACTTTTATCATTTCACCAAGCTGAAATCTGAAGAAGGAAATTTTCAAAAAGTGCACGTAAAAGACGTCTACCATTTGAAAAATATTAAATATAAAAGCAACAGGAGGGGCCCAGCTAGGTCGATGCCTACTAGGGCCAGGGTTATCCAAAAGGAACTCAAGCCCCAGTATTAAGCGGCTAGAAGGAACGGGGTGGGTTTTTAGTCAGTAAGAGTCTGACACTATCTCCCGCTCCACCAAGAGCGGGGGTTGACATTGGATGTTTAATGGCAATCTATAATCCGAAGAAGGTTATAAGGGGCGATCTTAAAAATAAATAATTCAATTTCTCGATTACTAGACATCCTGTATTACTTATACATCATCGAACAAGATCGACACGTCGTCTTCCTTCAGCGGGTAAGCAGTGTTGTACCTGTATTACCTAAAACGTTACTATATAACTAACTTAGCATTTAATTTAGCATCGATCCGTATCAGTAGATTCCGATTAATATCGGAATTCTAAATGAAGCTCTATTTCAAAATGTTCACTTCAAGTTATAAGTCACATATGTCAATTAGCTTGAGAAGTATTTAGAATATTTTTGCAATTTAAAATATTCCTAAATACAGAACATTCCGAAGATAATGAGAATGTTATATCGCTTATGGTAGTTAATTACCAATAGATGTTTGATAACGATTTGTGATAGCTTAAAAATCTTATAGAGACGTGAATAACTTGATCTCAAAAGTAATCATTTGATTAAAATCACTTGTGGGGTTACAAAAGTTAAGGTACTATTTATTGCAAGTACGAGTTATTGACTGGCTTGTTGTCTAGCGGTTTGTGGCCCAACTGTTATGGTGGAGGTCATAGTGTACCTAAGAGAAATGTTGGTGTGATGAGCACGATTATACGTTCTGTGTCTAGGTATACTTTCGCTTTATTTAGGAACATATGAGTATGTTTATCAATTGTCTAGTACTCATATCACAAGCTCTGCTTCATTTGGGACTAGATGGCGTTGTGTGATAGTTGCTATTTAACAACTGCTGGCGTAATTACTACCAGGGCTGCGAGAATGTTTGAAAGAGTTACCGTGGCGGCCCTGAAATGTTAAAAGCAACTGAAGGAACACATGTGGGTCTCGAGAAAACTCGGAGACTCCTTCTCGATCTACCCAGAACAAAAGTTAGTTTGACTCGTTTAAAAAACATAGGTCTAAGATTTACCGACGTGTAGGGTTTCACGCGTGCCTCTAGGAAATGTCAGAAAAATCGTAAGGGCCCAGCAGAGTTGAAGCCAACTAGGACCATGGGTTGTACGATAGAGAACCCCGGGGCCCTGAAAGAAGATAAAGAAGGAACATAGGAGTAGATTTTAATCAGTAAAAGTCTGACACGCCACAGAAGTCACTAGCTGATTTCCCACATATAAAAAGGCCTAAGATTGACACAGTTCATTTCCAAGAACGCATGACATCACAGGTGATAAAACCTCATAATATGTGGTAAATAAAATCAATATACACACACAAAGGTGCAAATTAATGTTTGTCATAAATATTAGACGTGTGTACCTGCGCATGAGTTATTATCTCAGCCATGAAACTGTCACATTAATAACAAACTGTGTGAACTTTGAAAGTCCATCTATATTAAATAAATTAATATCTTGTGTATACAAGTGGCATTTGCAGTTCTAACTCTGATTTTCATATGTTAAAAAACATGTAAAAAATGCGCAGGAGGTACATTATTTCTAATAACGCTTTGTCAAGGTGTGTCTTGCTAGCTGTCTGATAATTGGGATCTTATATATAGGTCAAATATGCATCCAATGGTTCTATAACGTAAAGGCAACTGAAAGATATATATGTCTGGTTTCAGTCAGTAAAAGTCTGACATTGTCCCGCCCGCTCTAGAGCGGGAAAAGTCATTAGATGTTTACTTACGTTAAAAAAACTGTGGAGTACCGTGTCCTTTTGAAGATGATCAGCGATGTGGAACTCTCGTGACTGGCTCAGGTTCAGGTCCTGGTATTGAGTGAGAAGGAATAGGAGAGGGTCCCCTCCTTCTACGAAACAGTAATACGAACTAAATAGGCGGCCTAAATCGGGAGATGTAGACAAGCTTCGCGCCCTAAACCCTAGCGAAGACTGCCCGGGTGTCAGGAGTCGTAGGACAATTTCAGGCCAACGTAGGCGTGGGCGAGCAAGCTCCGTACGGTAAGGACCAAGCTCGGGTCGACGACGGTGCAGTATTTTTCATGCGCGTCTCAAAGAAGTGTCAGCAAAATTGACAGAGCCAGTAAGAGCCACTCAGGGATGCGGATTGTATTGTGGCAAAAGGCAACTGAAAGCAATCATGATTTAGTTTTTATATTTTGCCCATTCCTTCCCACTGCAGGACAAAGACCCTCCAACTTCTTCATGGTATTCTTTTTGGAGCCACCTCTGCTTAAGTTGGCTTCGGCGTCGTCGTCCATCCTGTTTATGAATTTATTATTGCGCCCTGTTTTTTTTTGGTGTAAAAATCATCTAATGATTTCCACGCTCTTGGGCGGAGCGGGAGATAGTGTCAAACTCTTACTGAATAAAAAACCCTACCCTACCCTGTGCCTTCTTAAGTTTCATACCGAGCTATTTTTCGGAGGTATCCCTGGCCCCAGTAGACTTCGACCTAGCTGGGCCTCTGCTGCTGCTGACAACTCCTTGAGGCGCTTGGGAACAGTGCGCGCCGTCGACGACTTTGGCTCGGTCCGGCCAGTTACCGGACGGTCGGATTACGATCTATTGCTCGCCGTAACCTGTGAAAAAAATTACAGAGTACTCATATTCCTACCCAGTCTATGAATTTTTAGCAGAACAGGATATTACATCCCACCAGCTTTTGTTAAAACCAAAGAATTTTCTGACCAGACGAGTGCTGTGTCTAGTCCGGGCAACTTCCCCTTAATTGATTTTGGACTGAACTACAATACCTACCACGATACACGATTTTGAATTTAAATTCCTATGTGCCATCATAGACGTCGCTCCAAATTGATCACAATTTATGAAGCATAAAAGTGAATTATTAGATAATATCCGCTCTAAATATGAAACTTGAATGACTCAACAGCAATCTTGAGCCAGTAATCAGTTGTTATGTACTTATTTATAACAATTATGAACTATAACATGGCCGTAATCATCTGATTGGTTTATTACAAAGACCTTGAGTTCCTTCTGGATTAACTTTATTAATCATAGCGTCTTTCCTTGTAGCTAAAACTTAGATTGGCCTTGCACCTGCATCGTAAAATTGTATTAATTAACAGAGACCTCGAATTGACAGACTTTCAAACTTAGTTTGAAAGGAAAATAATGTGGAAAATTGGCAAACGCCTGCTGCTGTTATTGTGGCCCTAAACGCAAAAATCAACTGAACAACACTGGTGGTTTTTAGTCAGTAAAAGTCTGACATGCGTTTTCGTTCCATTTTAAAGCAGGAGAAGCCATTTAATAATTTACCAACTCAGAAAAAAAGATGTAAATACCCTGGGTAGGACCACGTGCGTATCTTAGAAGCCACGGAGTAAAAAGTAAAATGGATCAACATAGCAAAATTTGACAAAATACCCATATTACCAGTCAAAGTAAGCGGAACAGAGTGTAAAATCTTGCAAACTTTCGCCACAAAGCTTCTGTAATAAAGCTTCTATTGGGTTTGAAGTATAACCTGCAAAATTTTTAATAGATCTTTCTTAGAATTTAAGCGTTTGAATAAGTATACCAATTCATACTATTTACTTCTTCTATACCTTTGTTAAGGTCTATAGGTTTATATTTTAATGCAATATTGTAAACTATTTTGTACTGTTTTTTCTTTTCAATATGTATATTGTAGCTGTTTATTGTCCCACAAATGAAATAAAATAAACATACCTTTTTATTCTATTTGTTAGTAACTCCGTGTCACATACCATATACGCCATCTTTATTATTACATATCGGTTTGCGGAAGCTCTGACTGATGCTAGGGTATCATACAGATTTATATGATGCAAAACACGTTCAATAGCAAATTAATATGGAAATTATAGAGATCATGGATTCTTGTTTATTTGCATTATGGATGAAGTCGTCACATTATAGGGTTTTCTGAGCAATATGCCTGGCTGATGTTTATTTACGTGTCTTATTACAATACGAATGGGGAAAATAAACTGTAAAGCTATGTATAGTATAGTATATATGTTTTTATAGAGCAGTGGTGGCCAAGTGGTAATGGCCCCGACTTACAAGTCACGGGTTCGAACCCTACCTAGCAGGAGCATTACTTTGTGTAATTTATTTCATCACCACTGCTCTCTTAACGGTGAAGGAAACCGGCATGTCCTAGAACCAAAAATTCTAAGACATGAGACATTCACCAACTCGCACTGGGCATGCGTGGTGGATTACGGCCCATTCCCTCTCCTAGAGAGGAGCCCTGAGTCCCAGCAGTAGGGACAAAAAGACTGATGATGATGATGATATTTTTTAAGGTAGGAATCATTTTATGACTTTGTCAGGTTTTACTGACTAAAACTATACTTTTGTTCCTTCTTTACCTTGCGGTCTAGGACCACGGATATTCCTTTCGGACGAAAACCCATGGCCCCAGTAAGCTTTGGTCCTACTGGGCCCCTGCGGTTTGCTGACATCCCATTGAGGCGGGCTCGTTCTGGAAGATTACTGCTTGACGGTGAGCTACCCATTGCTCATCATCAAGCTGTACCGGGTGAGACTTAATTGTAGTTTGGAAAAGTTACTTTCAAGTCCATATGCAATTAGTGTATTTTCACAGTACTAAGGCATTTATGAAGCATTGACTGTGGTCTTTACTGCAGTTAATAATTCAAACCAATTAACTTAAAGCTCTTTTCATCTTACCAGCTTATAATACATTAACATTTATTGGATTAACAATACAGCGTCGTTTCACCATACAAGGCGAGTAAAATTGAGCAGAAGCGAGTAAATAACAGCGTAATGAGTTTTAATTATAATTTAACACGGAGTAAATTTTTATAATAATTTAACAGACTTAAAGCTGTAAAGGAAGCCATTTTCATGGAATGAAGTGCAATTTTAGCGATAATTGTTTTTATTTGAATTTAAATTATGTTTTCCTAATTTCTTTGCTTTTAATTTACCTACGTACTAGTTTAATAGCAGTTCAGTTACACTAATATTAAAAATTCGACAGTTTGTATATGTTTGTGTGTTTATAACTCCTTCCCGCTTAAACGGCTGGACAGATTTAGATGAAGCGTAGATTGTACCCCAAAAATAAAACGGAATATTTTTTTATCCCGGGAGCATGGTCCCCTAACAGATCTTTTACCTGGTGGTAAGTGATGACGTAGTCGAAAAGAGAATACGCTTACCAGGGTTATTTCTAGAAATAACCTTTTTATTCTGGACTTAAAAATTCTTACACCCACCATCCATCCATTCCTACTTTTCGGCTTTTCCAAATAAAATTCTTTTATTTCTTTCTTTCCTACATTGTCGTTATCAGGAAACACAAACTGCGGCAGGAAATTCCACTCCTTAGTTTTCACGCACAATGAATGTGTCCCGAAAACGTCATCATCATCCTTTTCTACTTTCACACAAGTGAAACCGTTAGCAGAAACTAGTAACCAATATAGATACAATAAAAGAATAAGCTACTCTACTCGTGTACGTGTATCTAAAGAATAAAAACGCCAGCACATCGCAAGGAAGACTTAAACCAATTAACAATTCTTAGAACACAAGAATAAGTATCGAACATGCTTAAAAATGCGAATTATTCAACATTAACACAATAATATCCAGTAATGAACTTTTATGGTTTAAGGATTGGCACACACCGAAAGCGATACGACGCGAGATTAAAAAATTATAATACTATATTTTTTAAATTTAAATGTCTTTTTATTATTGTTTTTTTTTTAAAAAAAAAGAAATATTTAAAAATATATTTAAAAAGTTTAAATTAAGAGATAATATTCATTTTTAGTATATCCAAAAGATAGGTATGATAAGAGATAATATTTAAAATAGTGAAACAACACGTAAGTATGGATTACTCAAAAAGGTACATATTTCTATACCACTTTGCGATGCACCCATATTAGAATTAATTGTAAATCAAACTTGACCATCGAATTTACTGTGTATTCTAAGGGCGGGTTGTTTCAGCCATACTTAACTCATGAGTAACAGTCAAAAATGGCGCTAACGTACTTTAAACCAAAAAATGGGTTGTTTCAAAAAATGGCGGCCCAAAAATACGTTAAAAAGTTACTATAACCATTACTGATGCTCTAGCCACTAGTTAACGTCATTTTACGCCATGTTTGTTGTCGTTTTCAAGTAGTTCCGTTCATCAATATGGACTCTTTTGTATTAAATTCGTTTTTATTCGACGATAGTTCATCTGATGATGATACAAACTAAAAGAAAAAAGTATTTAAAACGCGTATATATAACGTATATCTATGGGATGAATGGGCATGCCACAATTATGGCGATAAGTCCCCTCTTTGAGGCGTGGCTGGAAAGACCTCAGGGCGACAGGCGGCAGGGACATGGCAAGCTCGGGAGGTTCCTGCACCGGACTCAAGCGGAAGAGACGCCCGGGTGTCGCCACTGTGCGGAACGCCCGGAGGACACTGTGGAGCATACAGTCGAGGTATGCCCTGCTTGGGCGGAGCATCGCCGTGCCCTCGTGGGGGCGATAGGCGGCGTAGACCTCTCGCGACGGGCCTTGGTTGAGGCCATGGTCCGAAACGAGAAGGAATGGCAGGCGGTCGCCTCATTCTGCGAAGCAGTAATGCTAGCAAAAGAGGAGGCCGACCGCATCAGGCAGCGGCGCCCTCGTCACCGCCGCCGGGATTCCGATTTCGATTTTCGGCCACCGTAGACGCGGGCTCGCGGACGGCGAGTCATGGGTAGCTCGCTGTCCGACCGTCCGGTAACTGTCCGGACCGAGCCCAAGACGTCGACCGCGCGAACTGTTCCCGCGTTTCTCAAGGTGTTGTCAGCAACAGGAGGGGCCCAGCTGGGTCGAAGCCTACTGAGGCCAGGGTTATTCGAAAGGAAACTCGAGCCCCGGTATGAAGAGATTAGAAAGAACGGGGTGGGTTTTTAGTCAATAAGAGTCTGACACTATTTCCCGCTCCACCCTAGAGCGGGGGTTGTCATTGGATGATTTTTGCCCACAGGCTGCGGGCGGCAGGTCTTTTCGAGGCCCTTTGTCCTCGGGAAAAGTACCTTTGTGATGCGAAAGTAGGTCTGGTTTGTTGGTAGGTACCTATTCGTTATGTTTCACGTGAAATGCTAAAGTTATACAAATAATTAAAATTTGAGGTTTAAAATATTTTTACTTACATTGAAAGATTTACAAAATTAACAATTACAGGGATGATAAATTTTAAAATTAATGTTTGCGATGTGTTTTTAAAAATTTGCTTGACGCGAGGCCCCTGCAAGAGCGAGGCCCCGGGCGATTGCTCTGTGGCCGCCGGTGTGACCCCCTGAGGCCGCCGGTGTCCTTATACTTTTCAAGTAGTGCTTGGAAGCGCTGTTTTTCCAGTAGTGTGAAATTTACAGCACGTTCTCTGTAAAAATAAAACACTACGTGAACCCAAAAAATTGAGAAATACCGTTGCCTATCTTAAAGTTTAAAAAATATTATCGTGTTTATTATATTGTTGGTACTTACTTTGGTGTAAACGTATCCATTTTATATTTTCTTTAATTTTAATGAATTACCGAATATAATATGCTAGTCAATAATGTCACTTTGATGTTGTCGTTTTGAACCGATAGATCAAATTATGACATAAACGATGCAATTTTGCCATACTCAAAAAATCTCCCGACCATTTTTATTGGGAAAATGTGTTGCTTTCTACTGGCAACCCGATTAACTTTGACTGTGTGTTTGAAACAACGCTCTGAATTTGACGAACGTTAAACCTCTCACGTAATAGTAACTTTTGACTGTTCGTATGTAACGTTAACCGACCTTTTGAAACAACCCGCCCTAAGTTGATTTTAGGAGTCTATTTATAATAAAAGGGGATCGGAAAAATTTGTTGCATTGAAATTTCAACATCGTCACATACGGTATAAAATTTGTTGTTCCAAAATTTGACAATGGGGTGGCACGGTTAGTGCAGTGGTTTAAACAATTGACTGCTGCACTGTGTATCGTGGGGACAATTTTCAGGCGGAAATAATATTTTTTATGGTCTATATATAGTTATTTCGAGGCTGGGTGTCTGGTCGAGCATCCACGAGACCACGATAAAGGAACTCTCAACTTGAGTAATAGTAATTTTTTTTTTAATCTCAAATTCTAAAATCAAATATAAAGCTGACCATTACATATGCGAATATGAAGAAAATTTTATGATTGTAGACTAGTTTTAAGATTGCGTCATTTAGCGCAAATAAATTGTTTTTTTTTTTCTTCTTTCTTTATATCTTCGCATTGTATCGCATCTCAGTGTGACCTAACCCTAAATGAACAACACAAGCAGTAATCATCATTGCTTTTCGATTATTTCCTGCATGCAAGTGAATCCTTACTAGCGAAGCGGTATCTAAGAGAAATAACTGATGACACGGTAATGAAGACAACATGCCTTTCGGAGTTCGGTATTCTCCATCGATCGGAATATTATGAGACGTGCAATTAATAGGAAAAAATGTCCAAGTGATGTCATGCGGAGTTGTGAACACTATGGGTTTCTTTATATGATTCCATAAAATATCTCATCGATTTGTTCTTGATAAGGTACTGAAGGTTATGTGATCAGTTTATCTTCGAATCTTAAGAATGTTGTCGTTGTTCAATCTTAGACGATGACTGCTTCTAATAAGCTTTGGAACCTTGAAAAATACGTGAAGTTTTTTGTTAGATCTTTTTCATGCTATAGGTATATGATTTTATGTATGAAATGGGTGCCTGAGAAAGGATGGCGCGGCAAAGGCTAATGTGAGAAGCGGTGGCTAGACGACCTAGATTCCTATTGTAAAAACTGCGTCACGGTGGCTAGAGAAAATATTACTAGTAAGAAGTTGTGGGAGCCTTTGCCCAGCTGTGAGAAATGATAAAAAGAACTAGTCTACTAGCTGATACGTACCAAAGGGGTTGCTAGGCGTCAAACATAATGTGCACAATATGAGTGTAAAAAAACATAATTAATCAATTAATAACAATCAAACAAGGCCTACCTGAAGATATGTCTCCAGATAGGCCGTGTTAATAATTTTGTTTTCTACTAGTGATTATTTCCTACAAACTTATTCACAAAGTTATTACTAACAGACCCGGCAGACATTGTCTTGTCAAAAGCTTGTCATCAGAAAAATAAATACGATTACTGCTTTGGAAAATCGATTTTTAGGAATAAACTTTATAAAATTCTTGGGTAATTGAGCTTTGTCAGTACTGACTTCGTTTTAGAGATTTAAAACGATTTTTGTAACTTTTTTACACCGAAAGTTAAGTTAAAATCATCAAGAAAAAGGAAACTTTGTTGACTCTAACTTTTAACTAGCAATTTTTTTTTTTTCTGATTCCGCACTAACGACACGGCACGACAAATTAAATGATAAGATAAAACTATTTCATGTTTAATTTTTGATGCACAATAAACTGCAGAGTTACACCTCCAGAAGGGGGCCTTCCACCGATGAAAAAATATCGACTAGTGTATCCATAAAACAGAAAATATAAGTGTAACCTTAAAGCAGGTTGCATCTCAGTCAATCTGCCCAGTGTTTTTCCAACTAAGTTGGGATCAGCTTCTAGTCTAACCGGATGAAGTTGGATATCAGTATTTTACATGGAGCGACCACCTATCTGACCTTCATAACCCGGTACCTAATTAGGTAACACAGTGGGGGGTATCCCCTTTGCAAGACTAGTCTCAGATTTCCTGGCTTCTGAGTACTCCGTCAAATTTCTAAAAATGACAGCCAAGACCAATAGCTTAACCCTTCAGATACCGTCAATTAGAGACACAATAGTAAGACAATAGATGCGCGGCCACCGGGTGTCGCTTGGGGATTCATGAATTAATATACTCAATATGTTAAAATGGCCACCCATCCACAGCCAAACCTTATCATGTATTGCTTAAACTGTTCGGCTGAACATGTTTTTTTATCCTTTAACCTATTGTTGTTTTTTTAATGAAATAAACTAGTGCTTGACTGCTATCTCATGTGATGGTAAGCAGTGATACAATCGTTGATGGTGAAGAGCACTACTTTATTAAGAGCCTATTCACTCTTACCTTGAAGACATCTAAGTTATAAATAGAAGAAGAAGACCGCAGCAGAGAAATTGTTTCAATCTCTTGATGTACATACGCGCGGTATAAATGATAAGGCGGTCTTAACAATGTAAGGGTGTCATCCGTCACTCCATCACTAACTCCCATTTCTTTCATATCACTCCTCACACAATTCATCCATCTTTTCTTTGACCTCCCTCTCCCAACCAATGAATCCAAACTATTAAACAGCTGGCCAAAAATCTTAATGCAACATAATAATAAACGTACAAGTACTTATGAAGTATATCACTGTTCACATCTCCAGTATTGACACACAACCTCTGACCTTTACTACAGTCATAACAAAAAATATTAAGGGTTAGACCCACGTTCAATGTCACAGCAATCAACCACCAGCAATAAAGCATCCATTACTCTGTCCATAACGAAAATATAATAACATATCATATGATCCTCCGCCGTGCGTGCAGATTCTTGCGTAAGAGAGAAAAGTCCGTCGCAACCTCGCTCCGAATAGCTGTTCAAATAATTTGGCGACCTTGGCTGGACAAAGTAACTCTTTTAATTATTATTATAAAGGATCGGTTGACATCCGAGCGTCAAACGTCAAAGCTCTGACGAGGTCATGCCCGTTATCGTCCGATCTCTTCGATTCGATTTCTAGAGTTCGCCTCTGCTTCGATCGCGCAATAAATAGTTTGTTATTATTATGATAATGTCGATTAAAGTAATAAAGCGTGTAATTAATGTTGAGCGCTTTTTCTGCTAAATGTGTATTTTTTTTTTCGTTGTAGCTATTAATTTATTTGAGTCGTAAGGCTAGATCTAGAGCCAGGATAAGTTTGAGGTCTTATAAGTGATTAGTCAGACAAAAAATATCTGATCTTGGAATAAGTATTCTGTCCCAACAAAGGCGACGTGAAACCCACAAATTAATGGTTAATTTCTTAGGGTTTCTTAGGGATTTTTTCGACAATGTATAGGAAATATCCATCCATTTGGGTTTTACCTACGCAAGGATGTATGCAAGTGTAAAAAGAATGTGTTGAAAAACGAAAGTAGAAACAGCGAGTACTGTAAATGCTACAAATAATTAACGCAGACGTGTCTGGAGCAAGGTCGCAGGTTGACATTTCGATTTTTGACAGTTTTCACTTGTTCCAGTTTTAATGGGCGATTATCAGAAAGCTTTTGGAGATCCGTTCATAAATGTTGAAATGGACGAAGTATACGTGGAAAATTGGGTAAAGGCTTTAAAAAGAAACATAACTCTTTGAATAAATCAAATCATATTTTCCGAACACGTAAGTGTGTATGAATGTAAAGAATGTAGGTACCGAATAATTAAACTAATCTCCACGAAAAAATATTTTATTGACCCACCAGTGATTGTGTACCAGGGCAAATGTTTAAAAAAAATATTTTCTACATCTAAGGTTAGTGTTACACCTACCCTAAATAATTGTATTATTTAGATTAGCACTGCATGTCCCATACAAGTAATAACCTATATCTTACAATAGTCAGTACGCATTCTGACAGTCTACCTACCTACCTATGTCATATTATCACCAATTAATTAATTTATTGTATTGCACTTTAGATGTAAAATCGAATAATAGCACTTCGTTTTTTGTCCTCCAAAGACACCATTCATAAGATATAAAAAACCTATAGATCTTATAACAAAATCGTAATCTTATACGGATCCATTGAGCTAAGGCCAGCGCTCGGATCCGGTTTTTTTATTTAAAATTAAAGTAGTCGCTACTTAATGGGAGCCGATTGAGTGAACATTAACTTGAAGAAATTATAATTTATCGACCAAGGAACAATAAATCTTTTCAATATTAAAAATTCATAAAATATTACGTGTGGTTTTAAAACTAGTTTCATTTTATAATAGATAACTGTTGGTATGCGTGAAATTGAGATCGAGAGTCTATTGTGCAAATCTTTTTTTTTTCAAAAGTGCCTGTTTGGATATCGAGCTTTTTAGAAGTAGAATGAATTGAGAACTATAATAAGATTTTCTAAATTTTTTACAAAGTAGTTTTCTATTACCCGAGTCTATTACGAGGCAGCAATAGCATACATCATGCACAAAGTACATCTTGATTTCATCTTGATTTAGTTTATTTAAAAAAGCAGAATATTGTGGTCACAGAGTCAGATCAACATGGACTACTCAATGAATTCAAAAAAGTCACATCAAGCATAATTTCTATATCGTGGGCGCATTCACAAACATGTAAACTCACATACATAAGATACCCAAAACCGGAACAACCATCTGTAGATCAATCAAATATTTATTCCGACGAGAATTGAACCCTTACGGGAAGCAGTGCATCAGCCAGTCGTCTTCAGTAATTACACAACTATAAATACAATAACAAACGTTAATATGTAGGTAGTTGGGACATAATACTACTCAAATTAAAGTCATCTTACTCCGCAGAGCATCTACTCAATCGATCGCACGCCAATTATTTTTAGCACTAAACTAGGCGATACAAAAAACATTGAATTACAAATCAGGATCCATTTCAAAGTAGCTTCGTTTTTTGCCAGCAATACCTAGACTTGAGCGAAGTACATTTTTTCCCTAGAATTTAGTGGTTTGTCCTTGTGAGCTCTCGGTATTTTTACCAGTTAAATTTTGAAGCTCAGTTTGACAGGAGGAATGCGCTATACTTATGCTAGGGCGCCAGCCGTGTCTGGTCGCGACATGAGCGTGACTCGGGCCAACTCTGCAACCAAAATAACTTGATCTATATATCACTATTATCCTCCCCCTTTCTCCTAGACTGTTAAGTGTTAGAGAAGGGATGGGAAGGTCTTTGTTAGTTGGTTATAACATAATCCTACCCGTTGTCATCTCAATGCCGTCTCAAACACGAACATCCGAATTTTTTTCGTCGTGTCTATTAATGATAATTAATTGTTCTCTGTTAATATGTGATTGTCAATCGCAACGTATTAATGTCAGTTTGTTTGCGTTATTAGGTCACTATAGATCATTGTACGGCCATTTTGTTGTTTGTGAGTAGCGGAGTAGACTATAGGTACGGGTCTAAGCGTGACTGGTGGGTATCCCTCGGTCGGACGAGGTGTTATTGGCGTTCTCAATAAAGTATTTCTGAACAGCTCCTTTTTTTGAGACGAGAGTTTAAATACCTTCTACTCTACGTTGAGCGAGAGAGAGGGTAACGTACCCACCTACCTACGTTTCTTCAATAGCCCCTTACCGTAGCCTAAATTCAAACTTCAGGCAGCTACTGAAAGAGAAGACAGGATTGTTTAAAAGAGTTACCATGGTCCTCGAACCCTAAGAGCAACTTAAGGAAGTCAGGTACCTTTTATCAAGTAAAAGTCTGACTCCGTCGCGCTCACATAAAGCTAGAGAAAGTATTTGCCGAATTTTAACCTCTGAAAAAACTTATCTAGTAAAACAACTCTAGTCAAACTACTCAAATAAAACTACTCTTTACAACAGTAGTTTTACTAGAGAAGTACTAAGTACTCTTGTAAAACTTCTCCAGTAAAACTACTCTAGTTAAACAACTACAGTAAAACTACTCTAGTAAAACTACTTTAGTATAAAGCGTAGACATGACATTAAATTGTGCAGTTGGAGGTTTTTTGTTATTACCTATTGCATTGACCTTACATAAAATGTGCAGTTTTTCTTAAACATGCATTCGTTATCATTTTAATTAGTTCTACGTGTAACTAAAGTAATTAAGGTAACCTTTATGCAAATTATCCTTCATGTAATTTATAGTTAACAATTAGGACTTTATCTCGAGATCAAAATGACGTGTAGAATATAGTTTGAATGAATTTAATTTATACTGCCCTGTGGCTTATGTTCTAAACAAAACATAATTCTGTTTCGGACCTATTGCAAAGCCGAAAGAATAAAAATACATTACCTATTTGGAGTGTTTTTAATTGAATATATCACAAAATTTCAAAATAAAAAAAACGCGTCCCGAGTGCGTATTTCATGCATTACAATAAATACTTGTATGAAAAGGACCTTTGCGGGAGTTATGCATGCGGGGCAATCACGCATGCGTCATCAAAACCGTACGATATTAACCCTTCAGATACCGTCAATTAGAAACACAATAGTAAGACAATAGATGCGCGGCCACCGGTGGTCGCTTGGGGATTCATGAATTAAAAACACCCTGAATGTTCTTCAAATGAACTGTAACTGTAATAGCCACTTACTGCGGGATTTTCCGATAGAGTTACGTGACGCAGAAACGCAAAGGGCAACTAAGGGAATACAAGTGGGTGTCAGTCTGACACTCCCTTTAGTTCCACTCAGAGCACGAAAAATTATTTGATGGTTTCCTACAAAAAAAATAGACATTTAGTTAAGCTAGATAGTTGATTATCGTTCTTGTCCAAGCGATGATTTATAAAATTTATTAAATAGCCACGGACGTTAATGGCCCATATATCGTTTCGTTTAATTTTGCAGCATGCATAGATAAGAAGTGACCAGCCATATTAGATCTCCCATATTGATCTTTATAGCATCGACTCTTGAACTTCTAATTGCTTAATTGCGAAACTAGGAGTTTTTAGGGTTTTAAAGAGAGTTTGCTAGGGCTGCGACAACGTTAGGAAAAGTTACCGTGGTTTGAGGCCAATGTTTTGCAAACTTTTTGTGTTCAAAGCACACCTAGAACATTGAAAAATTTTGGAGAAACACCATAAATTGTCTATTTTTTCCGAGGCACACCAACAAATCACACTTTGCGGAACACTGCTTTAGAACACAAATGGTATATGGAAGAAAATATGTGTGTTTTAGTCAGCAAAGTCTGATGCATCGATCTCGTTCCACCACCAAAACGAGAGAAGACTACAGGGTACTGAATTTCAGAAGGTATTTGCTTTCACAGAAAAAGTAAAAATAAATTCGTAAATTCGTTTCAAAAAGAGACAAATTGTGTCTCATCATTATCGATTTAGCCGAAAGACTTTGCTGGACATAGGCCTCCCATAAGTGTAGCCACAACGAGTGGTCCTGTTCGTCTCACAGCGAACGGATTCTTGCAACCGTCAACAGATTATTTGGTCCACTTTGTGGGAGGTCTTTTAACTGAGCGTCTTCCGGTAGGTACGCGATCCAGAACCTTTCAGTATCGACCTAGTTATTATTAAAATTAAATTAAAACGTAAGGATGTTAGAGATCTATTTAGCCTGGTGGCTTTCTTAGTCCCAAAATCGTGACTAACAGTATGTATGCAAATAATTATGATTGATGTATATCTTTTGCCAAAATGTTAAGGCTTGTGGGCGCGTCCTTGTTTCGTTGTACCACCCGAAGCAATGTTTTTATTTGTAACAATGAACCAGTGTTAATTTAATGCTCGCGTGCCGCTACAGAAGTTGTGATAATTTATAATGATAGACGGTGCACCTTGAATGACAACTAGTAATTATAAAATAAAATATTGAATCTGTGTAGGGTCGGTGGCCAGATGGTTGGAGTGATGAAATCTAAGATACTGGCTGATAAGCAACAAATTACGTAGACTGTAGGCGGAGGATTGAAAAAAAAAAAACGATTTTTTTTTTAAATTAATTAGAAATAAATGTTTGAATATGGAAGGCATGATTAAGTTAATGTTACATATGACCAATTGGAACCGTGCACTAAGTTTAATATTAAAAATAAGTTGATCTATTTATTGCATTTTTATATCTAATTTTTGACAATGAAGAACAATATTCTTCATCATTAGGACTTCACAGAAACATTTTGTAAATCTACAAAATTGAAACATTTTTTTGTGTTAAAATAAAACTATTTGCTACGTGTCGTACGAATTAATTTATGCATTTACTTCGGTACTTAAGATTACAATTTCAAACGGATCCGGAAAATGATTAAAAAGTAAATAATTGTTACGGGTTTACATGTCATTAAAATATTACATCAGGATATGGAAAATCACACGGTCAAAGTCGAAATAATTTGATGCATAAATTAATTATTTTGTCCTCGAAAGTGAGGAAGGAAAGTAAATAAAGCAATAAATTCCTTATAAACATTGAAAAAAAATATAAACAGGACTTATTATATTCAGGATGTTATGCCGGATTTGATATCGACCTTTCTAAGAAATTCTTAAGTTAATTGAAGAGATAATTCTCTGCATCGCTATTTAATTGCGTTGAGCAATTTCCATTAATTTCAAAGTCATTTCTGGATCATACAGTTTTTATATTAAACGATGTTTTACACGAATTTTCAAAGGACACTGACGATTATACCTACATATATGCATATTGTTTTCAGTCTGAAAAATTCTGGGATTTTCTTTCAACGTTTTGGAAATCCAATAATTGTGCGTATAGCTAAGAAGTAGAATTCTCTGCCATAGTAGCCTGCTCATAACTGCAACCTGGGGTTGTGTAAGTCAAGAGTGAATAGGTTCTAAGCGAGCGTGCTCTATCGTCAATCTCATCATAAATGACCATCAAGCGCCAGCCACTCTTCATCACTATTCTAATATAATAACGGCTAAAGTTTGTATGTGTGTATATTTGTCACTCCTTCACGCTAAAACTATTAAAGGGATTTGGATGAAAGTTCGCACTCAAGTAGACTATGACCTGAAATAGTACATGGGGTACTTTTTATCCTGGGAGTATGTTCCCTTGGAATAATTTCTAATATCAAGTAGATTCTTATATTCAATATAAGTCTTCTTCAATATAAGTCTTTTTTATTATTGATTAGCTGAATTAATAATTAAAAAAAAACCTTTCCTACGAATCTTGTATTAGTAAAGTTTTGAAATACCAATTAAATTGCTGCAAAACGTGATCAATTTCAAGTCAGTCAATCTGTCTCTTTCATCACCAAATAAAGTAAAAAGATCGCTTCACATTGAAGCATATACCACCTGACTTAATGACATAACCAGTTAATAAGTTCATATCGAGTTGCACTGTTACTTGTCGGAGCATATAAATCGCCAAAACTCATTGAAATCGTTTCTCGGAACTTTAAATGACCCTTTCACTTGTGTATGCAGAAAACTTTGTTCTCTTGTGAAACAGTTTTAATATGCGTTAATGTGTTTCTGGTTAAATTTATCGATATTCGGTGTTAATTGTCTCGATAAGAGCTGTTTTATTTAGATGGTAAGATTATAGAACTACCGTTCGATTAAAAAAAGTAAATGGTTAAAAAACATATTGGATCCCAGACAAAAAACAAGTTATTTTGCATACTACTGAACGCATAATTTATTCCTATTGCAGAATACCTCGACTTAGAAGAACAACCAAATTATGTATTTTCGTCACATCTGGCTCTACTATATCATCTTAACACTATATTACGAGTAGCATCCTAATCTGTATGCAATATGAGAATTTCATCAAATCCACTTCACACCCTCAATTTCCGCAGGAAATGCCCCGGGCGTTGGGAGTGGCAGGGCAAAGGCTACAGAAAGCGTGATCTTGTGGACGGTGCGCAATGGTTAGCTTGCTGTGCGGCCATCTAATAAGAACCAAGCTCGTGTCGATGGCACGTTGTATTCCAAACGGACGGCGCCAAAGTCTGCAGGAGTTGTAAGAATATTAGAAAGAGTTATCGTAGCCTTGGAACGCAGGGACAACTTAAGGAAGACAGCCCCCCTGGTCATATTACGACCGTTGCGTTTTGATTCCCTTGCGTCGAACGCCTCGAGTAGGCCACGCCTCTTCTTTTTCTCTGACCACGTCAGGTGGTTGAGATGACGTGATAACAAAGGAATCGGAGACGTGGCTACTCCAGGCGTTCTACACAAGAGAATCGAAACGAAATTGTCTTAACTTGACTAGGGGTGTTGGTAGGTTTTATTCAGATAACTTTCTTCAATAACTTTTTATTTTTTCATTTTTTCATTATTTATTCAGATAACTTTCTTCGATAACTTTCTTCATTAACTTCTTTCTACTTCTTTTAGAAGTAGAAAGAAGTTATTTGATAATTTCCCACAATAAAAAATACACCTTATTTTCTACCGGATCCACCATAAAATCTGATCTTTATAGTGACTTTCAACTTCAAAATGAGTGCAGTAATTAAACGAGCTTTACATAAGTGTCGTCGGAACAGAATGGCCAGACATTATGGCGGTTGCACAATACTTAGCATTGACAGTTGACGAAAGGACGTTCATTTCTTAAAGTAATTGTTTGTACCAGTTACCAACTGAACGTTACATTGAAAATTTTTCCAACGAAATATATCTGCTAGTGTAAATTCATTAATGGCTTTGAAGCTCGTGGTTAGATTGATTAGAGATTTTTTTTTTGTTTGTCGACGGGGAAAATCATCTTTGACGAAACCCGCTCTTGGGTGGAGCGGGAGACAGTGTCAAAGTCTTACTGACTAAAAACCCCGCGCCGTTCCTTCTAGCCTTCATACCGGGGCACGAGCTCCCTTTCGGACAACCCTGTCCCCAGTAGGCTTCGACCCAGCTGGGCCCCTCCTGCTGCTGACAACTCCTTGAGGCGCTCGGGAACAATGCGCGCCGTCGACGTCTTGGACTCGGTCCATTACCGGACGATCGGACAGCGAACTACCCATGGCTCGCCGTCCACGAGCCCGCGTCTACGGTGGCCGGAAATCGGGATCGGAATTCCGGTGACGGCGGCGAGGGCGCCGTTGCCTGATGCGGTCGGCCTCCTCCTTTGCAAGCATTACTGCTTCGCAGAAGGAGGCGACCGCCTGCCATTCCTCCTCCCGGCGCCCGGCGCGAGAGGTCTCCGCCGCCGATCGCCCCCACGAGGGCACGGCGATGCTCCGCCCAGGCAGGGCACACCTCGACGGTGTGCTCCACCGTGTCCTCCGGGCGTTGCGCACAGTGGCGACACCCGGGCGTCTCTTCCGCTTGAATCCGATGCAGGAACCTCCCGAACTTGCCATGTCCGGTGAGGACCTGCGTCATGCGGAAGGTAAGGACGCCGTGAGGTTTTTCCAGCCACGCCTCAAAGAGGGGACTTACCGCCATAATCGTGGCGTGCCCAAGATTGATTAGAGTTGGATGCGTCAATTTTCAAGGTTAACCCGTTGTAAGCCGGAACGAAAGTCTAAATTTCCTTCAACATTTTTTTTTTTCTATAGCTAGCACACAACGCCGTCTAGTCCCAAGCTAAGCAGAGCTTAGCAAAGCTTAAACATACTTATATATTTCTAAAAACATACATAATATAGATAAATTACACCCAGACACCGAACGAATGATTATGCTCATGACACAAACATTTGTCCTGTATGGAAATCGAACCCACGACCTCCGGTATAGCAGTCAGGGTCACTGACCACTAGACCTACAGGCCAATAAAAACATTGTATTAGCAGTTAGTGCCCCAGCGGTGGCAGATAGTTTACTTTATGTAATTTATTTAATCACAATAGCTCGTTAACGTCACAATGTTGAAGGAAAACATCGTTAGAAAATCGGTATGTCCTAGAACCAAAAATACGAAGACATGTGACTGCTCCAGTCACGTGATTGATTACAGCCCTTTCGTCCCTCTAAAGAGGAAGCGTGAGTCTCAACAGTAGGAACATTATAAAGTCGATTATGCTTATGCTATTGTAAGAATGTTCAGCTTAAGGTTCACTCTATCTCCAAAACCTCATAACACAACCACAGGTTAAAAGCCAAAAATCTGATCCACTCAAAGATTAACAAAGGAGTTATAAATCCACTTTACATCGTCATGTCGTGTCCTTGTTATCGATGAAGTCTACAAGATGTGGTGCAAGCTTGCACAAGCCTGATTTACTCCGCGGATAGTGTCCCCCAGACATGCGTGGGCGCACCTAACAATCCCACTTTCAACTTAATACGCCGTAAAAGATGGGCTGACAGGTACATACTCTAGTAACTTCGCTGAAAAGGCTTTAAGCAGTTCAAGGAAATCTGCGTTTGTGTATCTAATCAGGGAAGTGGGACGCGAACAAACGTCTAGTGATCCTATTCATCTTTGTAGATAGATTCTGGAGCGTTACCTCCTATTATTATTTATTGGTGATGCTATAATTTACCCATAGAAGAAGTGTGTGAGAAGTGATATGAAAGAAAAGGGAGTTAGTGATAGCGTGACGAGTGACAGGACAGAATGGAAGAAAAAAACGTGTTGCGCCGACCCCAAATAAAACGGGACAAGGGCAGGAAGATGATGATGCTATAATTTACCCATAGATTTTTCTTTTTAGTCGATTTCAAAAAGGATAAGGTTCTAAAATCGTTGGATTGTTTTAAGTATGTTCCCTGATTGACGGATGGATGGATGTCTGGTCCGATTTGTAAAAATCCATTTTTATTTCAATGGGTATACTTCTAAGGAGGTACTTGAAAGCTCGTCCAACCGTCCGGTAATTGTCCGGACGGAGCCCAAGTCATTCACGGCGCGTAGTATTCTACGCACGCTTCAAGGAGATGGCAGCAAACCGTAGGAGCCCAAAAGGGTTGAGGAGTGGGTTTTAGTCAGTAAAAGACTACTATGCCCTTCCGCGCCGCCCAAGGGCTTCACTAGATGATATTCTACCTAAAAAAAAGGTGGTACCTAAAATATTGAAGGAACTTTCCAAATTTTCAGAGTTACAGTCAGGGTAGCCCGCGAAATTCACATTTTATTACGTTTTGCATTTTACAGGTATGTTGGGTGCTTACACCTACTGTTAATGTGGGTAGGCTTAGCAAATAGAGTTTCGTTCCATCATCGGACCACCAGACGTACGGCGCTGCACTACCAGGACATGGTATCCACCATGTACCGGTGGTATCCCACCCATACGCACAAAACGATTTGGGAAAACATTAATTGTGCGTACAGCTATGGAGTGGAATTCCCTGCCGGAATCTTTGTTTCCTGATAGCTACAACATGGGTATCTTTAAGTCAAGGATTAATAGGTAAGCGTGTTCTATTGTCGACCACACCGTCCATCAGGTGAGATACTAGTCAAGCGTGAGCCTATACAGAGCAACAAAAAAAGAATCCCGTCATAAAAGAGGCGTGTTCACAAGAACCTTCGCTCCGCCTTCCGTGTGACGCTTACATTTATTTGACCTTTGTACTACGTACTCTTTTGGAATACCTACTGCCACTGCCATTACAAACCTGTTCAATATCATTACTGTACTTTGTACTTTGCAAACTGCTTCATTATTGCACCCAGAATGATTCACTGGCCTTCAGAGAAAATCGACGAACATTCACGGATACTAGCAATACAATAACTTAACAGATGTTATCGAAAAATCAAAGGTAATGTGTATAAAGGCAACATTGTTAGGACTAATTGCCGCTCCCGGTTCCGCCCGCCCTGGTGATTTGCCTTGGGCGAAGGCATTGTGTCTTTATTTAATGAGCTCAGCTGTTCAAGATGTAAGGCTTTTATTATAAGTAGGATTACTTAATACTTTGTAATGATAAAGTTAATTTATGAATATCGTTGAAAACTTTTTGAGATAACCATGGCTGTTACTTTTTTTTTTGTGAAAGTTTCGTAATCGAGGATGTTTGTTTGTATAAGTTGTTAATAGTTCTTTAATTTATGCCTAAGGCGATTGGTTTTGTGTATAACAAAACTGTATGCCTGTGTTCCCTGCAGGGGGAGGCAGTGGTGTGCAGACCACCCACATTTGGCAACAAGTAATTACTATAATACAGTTTAACATAAAAAACTTTTTACAAAAAAAATTAAACCGACTTCAAAAAGTACAAAATAACTTTAATTTCGGAAGTCGGTGTTTCTATAATAGATACCTAATCTTGTCTCTTCGTTATTTAACACCGACTTAATTTTTTTTTGTAAAAAGTTTTTTATTTTTCACTTTTTAGTTATGGTAGCACCACTAAAAAGTACCTACCCTTCAGCTAAACATAAATTACCTTATAGCCAGAGTGCATCTCATAAAGATTCTTATAATCCCAAATACGGTTGTATTACATAAATTTACCCCCTCCCCCTTTCTCCTCCCCCTGTCCCCACCCCCTTTTCTTTCAGTCAGTCATCGACTACACGTATAAACAAAGCAATTTTTCTTGTTACGATAATTCTGCTATGATTCTATGAGGAGTTCTGTTCCATATCTTCGAAGTTCATGATCAGATCATAACAATATTTCTATGGGACCAACTTGAAAGCATAACCTTTCAATCAAAAAAAAAAAATTTCCAAATCGGTCCACAAAAAAAAAACATACATTCAGCCGAACATAAAACCTCCTCCTTTTCGAAGTCGGTTAAAAATAGTTTGCTTACAAACTAAGATCCACAGAAGACTTGCAATCAATGGCTAGATATTTTTCTTATACATACTTATAACAAAAATAAAATTTTTAACATTTTTTTCCATTTGTATGTTTATTTATTTATTTATTATTTACTACCCAAGGTAACAAATGTAGTCGCAAAATAACCTAGCACTCAGAGACGTTACCCACAAACTGATCAGATATCAATCAGTAAAAATGAATGAATACAATGAATTAATGTAATATATGTTTCCTCCGGATAGTCTCCGAAACGGCTGGTCTCCTTTTAATAGAACTTTCACTGGTAGATTGCTAATGTTCTAAGGCTTAACTTAGGCTTAGCTTAGCTTAGTCGGCCTTATAATGTTCCCACTGTTGGGACTCAGGCCTTCTATCTTGGAGAGGGAATGAACCTTAATTCACCACGCGAGCCCAGAGCGGGTTGTTGGATATCACATGTCTTCGAATTTTTTGGTTCTAGGACATATCAGTTTCCTCGTTCATCATGGTGTATTTTTCACCGTTTTGAGAGCAGTGGTGATGAAATAAATTACACAAAATAATGCGCCTAGCTGGGTTTGAACCCGCGACCTACAACTCGTAAGTCGGGGCCATTGCCACTCGGCCACTACTGCTCTAACTTAGGCTACCTACTTTTATTTAAAAAAAAAAGAATTAGGGTTCCGTGCAAAAAAACTGCCGCACATAAAGCCGCGAGCCCCATTTGATTCAATAAATACGTGTTTTTTCTTCCGTTCTTTGTTCTCTTTCTTATTCGAAAAGTCCCATGGACCCCCGGCCAATTCTTTTAACGGCCATTGCCACGTAATTTCTCCAAGTTAAGTTGTTCGTGATCAACTCACATACAATTAACCCCCAAAATGCTGCGCTCAAAATCAATTTAAGAAACACTTGATACAATCTTAATGAACCCACCGCTGGTAATGGGTTGAAATGGAATTGTTATTGCTGATGATTTAAAGAAATTGCCAATGGGAAGGTTAACCTCAAAAACAAATATACTACCGACTTCAAAGTAAAATAAAAAGTTCAAAATAACTTTAATTTCAGAAGTCGGTGTTTCGATGATAGTTTAGTCTCTGCGTTATTTAACACCGACTTCAAAAATTAAAATTATTTTACGCTTTTTAGTAGTGAAACGCATTCTCATCCTCCTCCTCCCTACGTCGTTAATCCTCAAGGGTCGTGACGTCAACGAGTAACTTTCCTGTGGACTATATTTTCCTATGTTTTCCTATCTTCGGCGATGTCGATGGCGTCACGGGCTGTGGTCTCCATTGCAGTGCAGCACGGTTTTGGTTTGGTAGATTTGACTGGTACACCTCAGCCAAACTTAAATACCTTCTTCCATTCGAATCATAATAATATTTCTATGGGACCAAGTTGAGAGTATAAATTAAGTTTTTTTTTTCAAAATCGATCCATAATTGACCGAGAAATCGGTGAACGTACATAAAAAATACATACAACCGAACATATAACCTCCTCCTTTTTGAAGTCGGTTAAAAAAAGCGAAATATACATGCGTTTTAGAGCTGGTGAACGAATGTGTGCGAACTGCTTTATGTAAGTTCCACAAGAATTATAAAAGATAGGGATCAAAGATAAAAGTAATACCATATCCGGTTCCGTTATCTTACTGGGGACAAATTAATAAAAATATCTGTCAGAATGTGCGGAACTTATGTCCTGATAAGGTATATTACTCTCTAGAGAAACTATGAGAACTTTTGTCCACATAACTACTCAGACTTCGTAACAGTTTCATTTCAATTAGCCTTGATAATTTCATTGATATGACGCCATAAGTCTTATCAATGAAATTATCAATCTGCCCCGATACTCATTTTTTGGGCAGCCACTAAATTAAAATTTTATTATACTTTAATTCGCTTAAAAAGAATAATATTATTCACTTCTAATGAGGCAACCTTATTATATCAGCTAAAATATTAATTTACGCAACGGTATCCTGTAAAGAAAAAAAACATGAAGTAAAATTAACATTTAGTCATTATTAAAATAATATTACAAGATTTTATTAAAATTATATAATGAGGTTTTATCAGATTTGGTGATGACTTTGCAGAAGTGACGTTTGAGACTACATAATTAAGTCTCAAACTCTGAGGCCCTGTGGAATAAAAAATGGGGGTCCCGTTTGTCATGTATGCATTTAACTCCGCCCCGATGTTCATGGGCACCATACGCCTTAAGACTAGAGTGAATAAAGTCCTGTTAAACTCAACGATTTCATTTTGCTTGCCATCAGGTGGAATCGGAGTCAAGCACTAACTTATATTAATAAAAAATGTTCTCAAACTATTGCAATACCTCGTTTTCTACCACCACTTTCGACAGCTATGACTGTAGACGCACGTGCGCGAGCGCAACTTCTGAACAATCGTCTCGGTGGCGTGAGGTTGCCTAACAGTCCGATGATACATAGCTAATGACCAAGTAACGACGATGTGGAGCATTATCTGTATTTGAGTTGAAATCATCCAATGACTTGTTCTTCTCTTGGTAGGTAGAGCAAAAGGGCGTGTCAGATTTTTAATGACTTAAACACACTCCTGTTCCTTTTTTGCTTTTTGCCTTCGTTTTAGGATACCTGGGTTTTTATTCGCAATACCTACGGCCCCAGTAGGCTTCGACCCTGCTGGGCCCCTACGGGTTGCTGATATATCCTTGATGCACGCGTGGTGCACTACGTGCCTCAACCAAGGCTCGCCTTGGTTGAGGCCATGATCCGGAGCGAGGAGGAGTGGCAGGCGGTCGCCTCCTTCTGCGAAGCAGTGATGCTAGCAAAGGAGGAGGCCGACCGCATCAGGCAAAGGCGCCCTCGCCGCCGCCGTCGGGATTCCGATCCCGATTTCCGGCCACCGTAGACGGGGCTCGCGGACGGCGAGCCATGGGTAGCTCGCTGTCCGATCGTCCGGTAATGGACCGAGTCCAAGACGTCGACGGCGCGCACTGTTCCCGCGCGCCTCAAGAAGTTGTCAGCAGCAGGAGGGGCCCAGCTGGGCCGAAGCCTACTGGGGACAGGGTTGTCCGAAAGGGAGCTCGTGCCCCGGTATGAAGGCTAGAAGGAAAGGGATGGGGTTTTTAGTCAGTAAGAGTCTGACACTATCTCCCGCTCCGCCCAAGAGCGGGTTTTGTCATAAGATGACAGCTGAAGCTGAAGACAGCTGTTTAAGGATATTAACATCATGACGGTGCCTTGTCAATATATCTATGAAAACATCATGTACGTTAGAAAAAATCTTCATCTGTTTAGCAAAAGAGGCGATAGACATAACTATGTTACAAGACATAGGGACCAGTTAGTTCAACCAGGCTTCAGATTGGCAAAAGTGGCCTCTTCTTTCATGGGGTACTGTTTAAAATGCTATAATAAAATACCTCCCCAAATTTTAGAACTCAATGAAACAAAATTTAAATCTTGTATTAAACGCACACTATGCAGGCAGGCATATTATAAGTTGGAGGATTATATACAAGATAAAAATGCTTGGCTCAATGCTGGTCCAGCTCCACTACCACACTAGGGTGTATTGATTGGCTTGGAAACTATAATTATTTTTATTTTTTTGTAATTTGAAAATATAGTTTAAACTTATGATCATTTATTACTTTTGTTTTTGAAAACCATAGCATTGTTTAATGTAGAAGCACTTTTTTTTTTTCCTATTTGTGAATGTGAGGTACCATGAAGCATTTTTTATTGGGTTACGACTTGTATTCTTTTGTTTTTGACATTACGAGCATGGCAGTTAGGAGTTTGTCATGCTCACTTAAATGTCTCGCTGCTGGTGGCGCGTGTATTGGGTCATTCGGTTCCCTTGAAAATGGTTGAGCTGAGTGGGGCTGATGCACGCGTCATGCTCGTGAACGGGTGCCGTCAGTTGAGACTGGTCATCTCTTAACTGCCAGTAGCTTAATACAGTTTTTATCTTTTAATATATTTTTTATTTTAATTTTATTATCTACATTGTGCTCACATAATAGAAGCAACATGAAATAATGTAACCAAACATTATATGTAACACATAATATGATTTAAAAGAGTGTCCATGGAGTTTCTTGCACGTTCTTCTCCATAGAGATCTACGCTTTGGAACGTGCAATTTAGCTTCACTTTTCTTGGACTGACTGACATTTGACTATTCAAAAGTGCCTACATTTGGTCTATTTGAAATAAATGATTTTGAATTTGAATTTGAATTTGATGATTTTCCCCATCGGGAAAAAAAAAAAAAACACACTTACTTTTAAGTTTGATACACTTTTTAGTTTGATATGCTATGAAAGCGTGTTTTTTAGGTTTTTGAAACTGTGTTTATTTGACATAATATAGGCCTCTTCTAAGTTACGGCAGAAGCCCTGGTTGTCTTCCTTTTGCAACGAGTTTATTCTGGCTATGTCAGTTCACAAATGGCTGAGAAGTTGCAAGCCTTGATATCTTCGAAGTAATTTTTTTATGCCATTATATATCGGCTTCGTGTGAAAAATAAACCCAAGTCTTATCTTAGTAATCAATGCTGTCATTATGACGTTTGTATGTCCTGTTTCAGATGTTTATTAGGATTTATTTTTTATCTGAATGTCCAGTTTGCTAAGTGCGAATTGTTTTTAAATTAAGGCCCTAACTCCCGAACAGTGCCATAAAACAGTGACTTTCTGAAGCCTACTTCTCGGTAACGGTTAAGCCAGTACAACATTATCAATATATGATTTTTTCGTAAGACTAATACTTTTGCTGATATCATAATAATAATAATAATAATCCGGGAATCCGATGGATGCGTAACGCACAGGACCGTTGTGGAGACGCTTGGAAGAGGCCTATGTCCAACAGTGGACGTCTTACAGCATATGATGATGATGATAATAATAATAAGAAATATGCTTACCCAAAAAATTTGCTGGCTAAACGTTCTTCAGAATGTACATAGCATATTTTAACCAATCAATATTTCGCAGAGAAAATGGATTTTAAAGTCTGTGGGGTCGTACTCATACAAGTATCTAAATCCGGCTATATGTTCAAGGAACTATACGCCTTAATACAATCGAAACGCTGATTGGTTAAAAACTTAGAGCGGGCCAATCGAAGCAAACGCCATAAAGATATCGATCGCGTGAACTTTTAGGTTCAACTCAATCCAACTCCTACTACACACTCAGAATAAGGAAGTTCTACTAATAAGCCGATAATTAAGGGACTAGACGCCTTAAAACGATCGAAACTCTGATTGGTTAGGAACTTAGAGCGGACCAATCGCAACAAACGTCATAAACATGTCGATAGCGTGAACCTAAAACAAACTCGGACTAGACTCAGAATAAGGAAGTCATACTAATAAGCCGATAATTAATCAAAATTATTGCGTACTTGTTTCTACAGTAAGTATGTCATACTCATTGCAATGTTTTAACCTTCCTAACAATCAAAGCTAATACAAAAAACACCAAATATGCATTAAATATGACATTCTCATTTACAATGCTTGTCAAGATAATCTCTATAAAATAGGCCGTTGAAATTAGGAACTTTAAGGCTGCGATATCGATATCGCTAAACCAAGGCTATCGTCCAATTACTGGCTTATATTAAAGTGATTGCCTCGCCTACGCAGCGACCGTGGCTTTGTCTGTAGTGAGACATCTCTTTTACAAAACATTTGTGGACACGATTCGTTGCTTTGTTTCATAAAAATTAATTGAATTACGATTTTTTTTGTTCGATTACAGTAGCTATAGTTTTTGTTTTTTGTGGTTGTCAAGCTTGTTAAAGAGTTGGAATTCATTTCATTGTTTTGTAAAGTTTAGTGATGAAATCTTTTTGAGGTTTATTTATTGTAGCTATTTTTAGATGAAACTGAATGATTCTGTCTTGAACTAGCTTTTGCGAACGATTTTTTTAACAACGACTCGCCCGCGTTGAAGTAGATAATTTTCGCAAGGGAATATTTTCAGGATAAGGTCTACCTGTGTGCTAAATTTTACTCAAATCCGTTCATCTGTTTGAGCGTAAAGGTCTAGCAAACATATATACATACAGATATACACTTTCGTCTTTATACCTAATATTAGGGTGATAATCAGCCTTGAACGCAAAGTACAACTGAAGGAACACAGGTGGTTTTATAAAAATCTGATACTCTCTCTCGCTATAACTAGACCGGGAAAAGTTATATGAAAGATTTTAGTCGAATCTTTGTAAAACGTTATCTTAAGAAGAAAAAAAAACAATAATAAAATAAAAAAGGAAACCTTAAAAAAAACAGCAATTTTCTCTGTGTGTCTCCCACGGAATCCCGAATCTGAATTCCTGATCGGGAAACCTAATCCGGTAACCGAATGTGTGCGTCCGGCCTTAAAGTACGTAATATCGAATACTGACCACGTGCGAGTTGACTACCACACGAAGGGCTCTACAATACCTATTACTACAATATTAAAATTGAGCAAAATACGGCAAAAAATTAACGTTACAAAAAAAATATTAAAGGGGAGAGCCCCCTTTAATTTTTTTTTTGTTTTTTTTTTTTGTTTTAGTGGTAACAGATATACATCCTGTGAAAATTTCAACTGTAGATACGCCCAATGTCATACGAACGGACAGGCAGACAGACGGACAGGGCTTAATACTAGAATTCCAGTGACGACCTTATCACGTTCAGCGATCTCTTCCAGGCAACCTGGAATGGATCAAATTAAGTCACCAAACAGATTTTTTATTGCGTTCTAAAAACTGCGTGTCATCCAATCCTCGTGTCACAGCGTCACCTAATTACCTACGCAACATCATCTAATTTCCTGCAAAAAAAAAAACTGACAAAACCGTGTATCTGGAACAGAAAAAAAACTGGTCAAATGCGAGTCGTGCTCGCGTACTGAGTGTTCCGTACAAACTTATCTATGAAAAAGATCAATTCCTGAATTGAATTACAAAGATTTTTTCGAATCACAAAAATATGTTTTTTGACATTGAATTATTTGATTATTATAACCTTATTTTTGACATTATTATTTGATTAATTATTAACCTATTTTTGACATTGTAGTATTGATTAATTATTAACTTATTTTTATTGTCTAATCATTCGAAAATGGGTTAAATTTTTGTTTTTACTATAAAAAAAATTTGCATGCCTCACGGTAGGATGTATTGGATCTTTCTACTACCTAACACCATATTTTTGTACATACATTCTCAGCAAATAAATTAATTTCATTTCATTTCATTTCATTGTTTTGTGACGTAACTACAATTTTACAGGTTTCAGATATTTTTCCTATAGGTGCATGTAGTGGTGAGTGTGGTAAGCTCTCAACCTTGCTTCATGTAAAATTTTAGGATTCTAGGTCAACGGGAAGTATCCTTTAAATTTTGGATTTCCTTGAGATTGTCAAAATTTGCGACATAAACGACCTTATCTTTTTTTCTCGTTAATTCAAAAGTTTGATTTTTTCACAATTTAATACTTATATAATAGACCTAAGTATATGGTTTAAATTTCAACGTGATACCTCCACGCGTCCTCGAGCTAAAGGGTCTTGACATACAGACAACAAAGTGATCCTATAAGGGTTTCCATTCTGTTTGAGTCACGGAACTCTAAAAAAAACTAAATTTACGAATTCAGTTTTTTTTTTATTACAAAAACTACGCCATCTCAATCACGAGACGACATTGTACGCAAACATTAATGACTACAAAGAATTTATAACGTAACTTGATGACAACTTGCCAACCGACGGACCGGACTGGACATTTTTCAAGCACGAATGATCATTGAATGCTTCAATGTTACGTAATTAACGAATTTTGCCGACAAATTGCGAGGCTTCATAGAAATTGCGCCCAACTTTATCTGCTCTATTTACTTACGATGGGTTTGGCAAGCTTACGCACAAACCTTTAGTGTCTCAACTCAACGCAGACGTGATCCTGCAGAGTAACTGTTTCGGATCTGTTGCGTATTATAATTCGCTCTTTTTTTAAATTGATTGCTTAGGGTGATGTAATTTTTTCGCGCTCTGTGATGACAGTTGGGTTTGGTTAGAAATAACGAGGAAAGACACGTAGTTCTTGGTTTAAAAAAAAAACTTCACCCCACGTTATTATATTTTCGTTATGGACAGAGTAATGGATGCTTTATTGTTGGTGGTTGATTGCTGTGACATTGAACGTGGGTCTAACCCTTAATATTTTTTGTTATGACTGTGGTAAAGGTCAGAGGCTGTGTGTCAATACTGGAGAGTAAACAGTGATTTTCTTGTACATTTATTATTATGTGGCATTAAAATTTTTGGCCAGCTGTTTATTAGGATTGATTGAACGGGAGAAGAAGGTCAAAGATTGTTATATATGAGGAGTGATTTGTAAGAAATGGGAGATGGTGATAGCTTGAAGGGGACACCCTTACAGTAGTTAACACCGCTACGGTCAGGACTGAGCGTTTCGCCTCGTGCGTCGTTTATACCGCGTTCATCGGAGGACTCTAACAATTTGCTTTCTGCGGTCTTCCCGTCTGATTATTGGCTCTTAATAAACTAGTGCGCCTAACCATCCGAGATTGCATCACTGCTTACCATCAGGTGGGATCGCAGTGAACCACTAGTTTATATCAATAAAAAAAACTATGAACTATTTTTGTATCGTTTGTACGTTTATAAATATTTAAATTCTCATATACAAGACATCCTGACCCGGAACAATGGTAATTAACGAATTTTGCTGACAAATTGCGAGTTTGTCTTCATAGAAATTGCGCCCACCATTATCTGCTCTATTTACTTACGATGGGTTTCGCAAGCTTACGCACAGACCTTTAGTGTCTCAACTCAACAGACGTGATCCTGCAGAGTAACTGAGTCGGATCTGTTGCGTATAATAATTCGCTCTTTTTTTAAATTGATTGCTTAGGGTGATGTAATGTGATGTAATTTTTTCGTGCTCTGTGATAACAGTTGGGTTTGGTTAGAAATAATGAGGAAACAACACGTGGGACTTAAAAAAAAAAAATTACCCGTACACTATGAACTATTTTTGTATTGTGCGTTTACAAACACAGGGCAATTCTCATACATAAGATATCCCGACGCGGAACCACTATCTGTAGGCCATACAAATATTTGTTCTGCGCAGTAGCTAATCGCTCAACTACTGCACCATCGTTTCATCTGCTATAGTCAGTAAGAGTCTGACTGGTACCTTCACCTGCCCCAAGAAGGAGGACATTCATCAGAATTTCTAGACTTAAAAAACAAAGGTATTGAAGCTTAGAAGTAAACATAAGTGTAACGCAAACACAGCCTTACTGTCCCCGCACACGGGCCACAAAAAAAAGCCACTTCAATCTTCTTTTTGAGGTGGCCTTTTTTTGTAGCTCGTGTGCTGCGGTGCAGGCACAAAAAAACGCTTGAAGCCGCTTCAAGCTTCTCTGGCCACAAGCAGTTCTGCTGTTGCGCGCTTGAGCTGTTTTTTTCCGTGGCTTCTAGCTTTTTTTTTTGTGGCCGCTTCTAACGTTTTTTTTTTTGTGGCGGCGTTTTTTTGAGGCCCATTTGTCACACAATTAATCCTTACATCTGCATAACATATGAATAAATTATATGACATCTTGTCCAGCTTTACACAAATAAAAAAAGAAAAACATAATTCTTTCGCATAATTTCGCATTTTATTCTATGATGCATCTGATTGTAATGGACATGAAATACAAAAAGGTAAATGTAATCTGATTGATTTACGACTTATTGTATTAATAATGACACATGACTCGGAAGTGTGTCTATATTTATGGCCCCATTTGTAAGAGCGTGCTTTATTAGCCTATGTCTAGGCTGCTGGCTCGAGGGTGGAATAATCGGAATTCCTAATATGTATAAGTATTACTTGTTACGTTTTAAATTAAAAATGAATAAGATGTTTACCATACTTCGTCGTAGTAGTCTCATGTTGAATGAGTCAGGGTTTTTGTTCATGGAGTGTGACGTTTTTTAGCTTTACCATAAAGTGTTGGACATTCCAAAATACAAGTTGATGACGACACAGTTTGCTTCTGGAAGCAGGCTATAGCAATGCCCAAACGTTCGAGATTGTTCGAAAGAATCACTGTAACCGCGAGCGAGTCACAGTAAAAATCTGTGATCCCTCGCGTTCTATCCAGAGCAGGAGGAGTTATCCTTATGTTTCAACCTCAAAAAAGGCTTTAGAAATATATTATTTTATCCACTAAGGAACTTTTTGCAAAAGACTGCATAAAACTGTTAGGTACCTATTTTTACTGTCATTATGAAACACAGGAACGATGACGATATTGTTAAGGGTTGATTTATTCCTTGAAGCACTGCGCTTTATCTTATTATTTACACAAGCAATCAAAATGCCTAGCGATTTAATATGACTTAAAAAAGGATTCTTTTTTTTGCCTATTATTTCCAATTCCTATTTTATATTTGTAAACTGGTAAAATTTTATTTAACATCTCAGCTTCACACAGATGTTACAAATATTTAAAATTCTCGGCTTTTGTCTAATATATTAAACATACTCATCACTATGTCTGTCTACATATATGTAAACTGTATAAAAACCGTTCTGTAGTTAAGAGTTTATCGCGTTCATACAGACAGGCAGACATGGTGGGGACTTAGTTTAATAATATGTAAGGATTTAAACTCTGCCACACCTGGCTGCTGATACTCTTACAAAATCTTATGTACATAAGATTTTGTAAGAGTATCAGCCGACTGCAAAATTGTCTGGGTACCTTAGTGCCTATTTTCCCTTGCATGTTAGAGTTAAAGTTTTCTAAAATGTAACTAGATGGCGCTGGTATCTTCTCAGCTAAATGGCGACCTAACCTCACAAACCATAAACTCGACATTTAGTTTGACAATAGACACATGCGTCATCATTGTCGTCAACATCTGAGTATGAGGGTAGATTGATAAAAAAAATATAAAACATCTGTGACACAAGCTTAGCTAATTTCGTGATTCTTATCAACTGATTGTAAACGGGCCATAATATTGCGTCTAACATTACAAGTAACGGTTAATTTTAATGCGGTTTTCAAGAATACATTTGGTCCAATGGTAACATCAGCGACTTGATACGCAAGTGTAGCTGGTTCAAATCTCATAAATAAGTTTTTTACTTTTTGTTTTACATCATCTTTTGTGTTTTAGTTAGGTTTACTTTTCTTTAACAAACTAAGTCGGGAAATGTCTTTTTAGATGGACAGTTTGTTTAGAAATGAAAGAAAGTATTTCAAGCAAATAAAATGTATATTATTTCACTATAAATAATATATTACCTTAAGATATATAAAGTAAGTAAATGGTCATAGTCCAAAATTAAAATACATTTTTTAATATCTTAATCAAACCAACACATTATAAACATTTTGAAAAGGACATAATAATGGTATAAAAACGACTTATTAAGTAATTTTATTTCTTTTGCAGTAAAACTGAAAGTCTATTATTTAGTATTTTTTAATAAAGTGACTACTGATAGTTTATTTTGATAAGCAAGTTAATATGGCTTAGTGGTCTAAGTAAAGACTTTGACGCAGTAAGGCACGAGATTAAATCACAAATCTTGTATATTTTTATGCTTTCCATTTAAAAAAAAAAATCAATGCGTTATTTTATGTAATAATCAACTAACTAAATATTTTTCAAACATATTTGGAATAATTTCGCCTGACTTGTAATAAGTGGGTAGTAAAGACAAATAAGCATATTCATCATAAAACTGGTATTCAAATGTTACTTAGGTTAAGGGTAGAAAAATAAAAAACGTTCTAATAACGCAAAAACCAGTCGTCACTCATTTGCAGTGATGTCATGCAAACAATTTTTAGCCCGTAGCATTTGCTACTCTTCCTACGTGGCTAATCCGCCACTGGCACTATTGAAATAAATAAACTGTTTTTGTCATGTTCCAAACTGTATTACAAATAATTTTACCCTATCATTAGCAGTTTAATATCTCACTTCTTTTCTGTGTTTTACCTTTATATATAGTTATTTAAATTACGTCTATAAGACGAATAAATTTTTGTATGTAAAATTGTAAATATTATTAGTTGTTTTTCATATATGTTGTTATTTATTTTTAAATTAATAATTTTTTTAATTTAATAAAAATAATTTGATTTCAAAAAACATACTTAAACATTCTAAACACAAACCTACTAAAAGTAGCATGATGGATTTGAACTTACGACCACGTCATTATAAGTCTACTGTTAAGACAAATAGACCATTTTGACATATGAAATGATGTTGAAATTAACAACTGCATTACGAGACAAGACCGTATTTATAAACTTAACGTTAATGTTACGTCTTAAAGTTCAAATTGCCATAACATTATTTTATAATATTGACTATGATCTACCTCGTTTTACTCGTTTAAAATATAAAGCTCCGAATTGAATACCACTTATCTTCTGCTGATTGCAGATTCAAATTCGTCTAACTTTTGGGATGCTTTGTTTTACCTTCTGTTGCCAGATGGGTTAGATTTTTGGTTCCTCTGTGCTTAGGCTTTTTGTAAGTTATGAATAACAAACAAAAGAAATCGGTAGGAATTGTATCGAAGCTAACTAGTGGATATTTAATTGTAATATATTATGACTGGCCTGTTGGTGATGAAGCACTAGGGTTAGTGGCCCTGACTGCTATGACGGAGGTCGTGCGTTCGATTCCCACCCAGGACAAATGTTTGTATGTTGAGCATGATCATATGCTGTGCCTGAGTGTAATTTATCTATAATGTGTATGTATTTAGAAATATCTAGGTATGTTTATAAGTTGTCTAGGACTCATAACAGAAGCTTTGCTTAGCTTGGGACTAGACGGCATTGTGGAATATTATTATTAATATTCAAATCGGTAATTACTCAGCAAAAGGAAAAAAGAGCAGGTAAACAGGCTCATCAAACAAAAAGGCAATAAAAAAAATAGAGGTTTATTTCTTACAGTTTACTATTCAACAGTCAGATTATTAATCAACGAATAAGATTATAATATTACTTGTAATTTCTTATTAAGGTCATAGCTTAAATATTCATTTCCAAAATTGGAAAGAGGATTGAAGCTTATGTAACCTTAAAAAAGTAAACAAGAGGCAGAATAATAAAAAAAAAACTACAAAATTGCACAACAACATATCAAATGTTTAGTAGGTAACATAAAAAAAAAAACAAAATTATGTTACGTTTTAAACTTGAAGTGTTCATAACTTTTATAAATTATTTCAAATACAGGTATAAAGTAAAACCACACTTAACGAAGTCTTCAGTTAATATGAAATATTAATTAAATATGATTATTTATCAATCAATAGCTCGTGTAACCACCATTTTGGTCAATAACAGCTTGCATTCGGGAACGCATTGAATTAATCAAATTTTTACACAAATCTGAACCACGAATACTCTCCCATATTTGTAAACAATGAGCCTCTAACGCATCTGGAGTACGCTCGTTTTCATTATTCCACCGTTGAACAATAACACCCCATAAATTTTCAATTGGATTTAAATCCGGTGATCTAGCAGGCCAAGGAATAGCGCAAATGTCATTATGCTGATGAAACCATGCCTGCACACTGTGCGAACGGTGTATTGGACAATTATCCTGCACAAATGTTATCTATGGCAATTCTTCGCTTGGATACACAGTTCGAACTGTAGGTAACATTGTCTCCTCCAACACTTCTATATAATTTGCACTATTTGCTCGACTTGGTATTCTTACAAGTTCTCCCGGATCGGCTGCACTCATCCATCCCCACATGTTCACCGTTATATGGCCAGATTGCCTATTGGGCACTACGTGACCACTTGTGTATCGCGTATTATCTCGACGCCACAAACATAATCGACCGTGTTCACTGGACTTAAAAGTTTTTTCATCAGTAAAGATGACATTACTCCAATCAAAGTTTAAGTGATCCATAGCAAACTGCAATCTTAATCTTTTATGGTTTTCCGTAAGCAAGGGTTTCACAGCATGCCTCCGATAATGCAGCCCTTCACTATGAAGAGCACGACGGACAGTGTCAACACTTGTTTCAAATAAACCAGCATAGTGGTTCGTCGGCAAAAATCCATTTTCTTCGTACTCCCTTACCATGGTTTGACGCTGCAACATGTTTATCAGCTTTGGTCTACCAGTTCTTTGACGGTGTTTCAAAGAACCCTCTTCTTCAAATCGTCGTACCCATAGAACAACTGTTTTTCTCTGCAACAATAAAACAGAAGTATATAATATTATACCTAATAATGATTACTATATAGGAGTTATTTTGTTATATAAAAGAGTAGAAATAAGATTACTTACGTTTACACCGGTCTCTCTGGCTATTTCTGACAAGTTTTTACCTTGATTATGCAAAGCAATTATTTGAGCTCTTGTCACTAAATCTATATTACAATGCATACTCATTTTGCTGAATTCACCTGATTAAAAATAAAATATGTAGAACGAAAAGAGCTCGAACGAGGTAATCGAAATGAACTTAGCGAACAATCAATAAAGCTTAGTCACAATTCTTTGATCTAAGTATTATTAATTCATGAATCCCCAAGCGACACCCGGTGGCCGCGCATCTATTGTCTTACTATTGTGTCTCTAATTGACGGTATCTGAAGGGTTAAACTACCTACTAATATTTTTTTATAAATCCATATTCAACCTACCTTCTCAAGTTTTGAAACTGGCGCATAGATAATCAGATATTTATAAATTGATATTCAAATATCTGCTTCTCTTTATAAAAAAGTATAAATTATTTCAATGTTTAAAAAATCAAAATGAAACCATAAAAAAACATTTGAAGCATAGCAATGCCACCTAGTAGCAGTATAATGTAATGTTGTCGATAACAACATTTCAATCTGATTTTACGCTAGATGGCGTCATTTCTCGCTTCACACGATTTTTTTTCGGTACTATCCAACCACTTTTGCAGCCGCCTTTACATGATGACGTGATAAAAAAAATACAGTATGTATCCAAGCAAGTGATTGATGATTTTATTAGCAACATAAATATTAATGATCCTCTTACTATGTACATGAGAGCATGAGTCAGCGAGAGAAATGTGATGCTATGCCCGAAGGTAACCTGTCACTGACTATGCACAACTGTTGATCTTTGATCTCTGCGTGTTTCAATTCTGGTTCTTCGTTTGTCTTGATTCACTGTTTATTCATCGATAAGGTGATGTATTAAATAATTTTGGTCATGTTCTTTTGTTTTGGGAAATAGTTGATACTGAAAAAGTGTCAGTTAAATTATATTTCACTTTTCTCTTAAATTACTAGTGGAGTTTTTATTTTGTCATATTCATATTTTTATTTGCGTAACAAAATGTCATTAGAGATGTTACAGCTAAGACAGACAGACAAAACAGACACACACACAAAAGAAACAAAAATTAAAAACCCAAAAAAAAAACTAACGAACCCTGTAAAACACAGCAAAATCATAAAATGAAATTAAAAAATAATGTTATTATTATCATGTAATTTATAAAAAATAGCAACGTCATTAGGTAAATTAATAAAAAATATATAATTTTCTTGCAACTTACTACACCAGCATTTCCCTATACTCTATATTGTTTTTGTTAGTGGTTTTAAAATGTTACATGCTACAAATTTTTTGATGACATAAATAAATAAGAAAAATATGGAAACCAAATAACTAGGATTTTTACCTTGAGGAGTTACCCTGGTATTAGAAATACTTTGAATGCAGATTATTACCAAACACCGATGATCATAACAGTGTTAATACATCTAAAATTACCATCAACCATAAATCAGCACGTTCATTATTTTCGATTACTTCTCCAAACATCAGAAAAGGTGGGTAGACCACTAAACTCATTGCTATTGTTATGGTCCAAATAACAACCATATTAGTTTCTATTATTATGCAAATACAGTAGTTGGGTATTCCAGACCCTGCTGGTATTACCAACGACCGCCTCTATCTTTGTTTATTCTCTAACCGCCATAGAAAACATGTCGAACAGTAATTGTACAGTAATAATAGATATTACAAAAACATTACTATCGTTCAGTGAAACGCAGACAAGTATTGATACTCCAGTTCAGATACTCGACTCCAAATACTAGTGTAACTAGAAAATATCCACTGATGATTATAATAAATGGACCTTTTACTGAAATTATTGCAATTTATTACCGTTTCGCCGACCGATTTAATATCCGGAGCGGTGTAGGTACCTCTTGTTAATAATTGCCTTATAAATTTTAACAATACATCAAGCGAAGTTGACTTTGGATCACGACGATCGTAAGTCAAAAAATATCTTAAGTAGCCGGATGAAATACTGCTAAATTATTTACTATGTTGTCGGGCAACGTTTAACGTTCAATGAAATGTGCTCCAGAGGTTATTTTCGAGATTAAAGGTGAAGTCAATCACCCGGATAAGTTAAATTAGTAGGTAAAGAGTTGGTTTCTATAGCTACAACTAAACTGCAGCAATTTCTTGATACTTTGAAGTTAAGATATTGAATCATCAATCTTAGAAGGATACTACAATTTATTTGCACGGTTTTGATGGAGACTGGCAACAAGAATACTACAGCAACCGTTATCGTTATCAGTAATTCAACAGGGCCCAGAATCTGGTGCGCGCTCGACAGAAGGCTTAATAAAATATTCGAGCAGATGTAAATGGAACACAGAGCGGCCCCGAGGCTAGGGCGGGGTCCGGACAACACTTTCATATTATTACGACCGCATTGCACGCAGACAGGCGCACGCACGCACACAGAGCCGCGCGCGATTAGATCGCTGCGGACATGCGCGCGCGCACGCGATCCGACCACTTTCAATGATTCGTTAGCGAAATCATTAGGAGATGTAATGTCGGCGCATTGTAATACGTGTTTATGGTTATTTAAATGATTTATTTTTATTGATTGTTTTTGCCTTGTTGCGAGACAGAAAATAATGATGGTCGTATGAATAAGGCTACCATTATGGTCTGGTATTGCGAAGGTGATCGTTGCTACTATGTTATTTGAGCGTTTGGTAATGGAATCTGTTACGAGAAAATGAGTTGTCAAGTGGGTTAAGTCGGGACATTGATCACTCGGGACGGTCGGGTTGTGTGTAGACAAGTTTAGCTGTTGGGCTGTCTGGCTGGTGACTGATGACTACAGGCTAGCCGCCGCGCCAGTCCGCCGGTCGCAGGATTACTTACTCAACATTAGGGTGGCAATCATGTGTTCCTAGCTACATCTACTTATGATACCACATATTTACTAAACTTAAAAATCCTGTATTGCGGTATGAAAATTCTCTTCGCAATCTGAACAAACAATAGCCCGAAATCATCTATCGGGCAGTTGCCTGGACAAGACACAAAACCCGTCTGGTTGAAGGATCTTCTCTGTTCAACGGAGGTTTGCGAGACTTTATACAATGTTTCACGTACTACCTCTAAATATTAACGTGGTACATTGGCACATTTAAACAAATGTATGTTAGTCATCATCGACAATTCTCTGTATTTCTTTTAAATCAGTAGTATGCTTGATCGATTCATTTCGTTGATTAATTATTATTTATTATTATAATTATCTCATACTAGCTGCTCCCAGCGGCTTCGCCCGCGTGATAGCAGAAAATTATCCCAAGGGAGCATACTTCCGGGATAAAAAATATCTAATGTCCTATTCCAGGACATGGTCTATCTATGTATCATCAAAATCGGTTTTGCCATTGAGGCGTGAAGACGTAACAAACAAACAAACAAACTCACTTTCGCTTTTATAATATTAGTAAGGATTGCTGGGAAAACACAGATTGAGTTAAACTCGCCTCTTTACATGAATTGTCAAATCCCTGTCTACGTTGTCAAGTTTTATTTACAATAAAAATTAAGAATACGTTTAGATATGAAGCAATCACTTGATATCAGACAGTTTTCTAAACTCTATTTGACATATTCGTATTCTATTTCAGTATAAATAATGCTTACTAATATTATAAAAGCGAAAGTGAGTTTGTTTATTAGTTTGTTACGTTTTCACGTCTAAATGGCAAAACCGATTTTGATGAATTTTAGTTCAGAGATAGTTGGGACCCTGGAGACGGACATAGGCTAATTTAAAAAAAAAGTGATAAAAGAGGCAGAAAGAGTAAAGTATATTAATAAACGCGGGCGAAGCCGCGGGTAAAAGCTAGTCAACCTTATAATGTTCTTACCAGGGACTCTATAACTACCAAGCAGGCCTAGTCCGTGGAGATGTCACATATCATGCTGTTTTCCTCGTGATGTTTTCTTCACAGTTTTAAGAGCAGAAATAATTGAAAAAATACGCACAGTTATGCGCCTGGCAGGGAGTAATGCAGCTTTGAACTCGCGACCTATAACTGGTAAGTCCCGGCTGTTACCACTAGGCCACTGCTCACTGTCATTCTATATTAATTTATTACAATTCCTGCTTTCAAAGTGATACTTCGTAGTTCCAGAATATTTATAGATAGTACGCCGGCTGTCAATCTCATCAATATTATTACTGGCAACTGGGAGTGCCTGTTCTCTGACATGTCATTAACATAGGACTGACAGCGTTGTCAATAGCCCACTTCACTAAGCTCTGTATAAATATTCATAGCTGTCTTTGCTCCTAATTACATTGTTGTTAGTATTACAACAATTTCGGCATCTAAATGTACTATTTCTGGCCAGTGATGTTTCGATTTGACATTTCTTTTTTTTCGTTTTTAGGTTTCCATACCCATAGGGTTTAAACAAGAACTCATTGCTAAGGCCGGGACTCCACCAAAGCAGAGATGTGTGCGGTGTGCTGTGTGCTGTGCGAGAAGAGATGTTTTTCAGCTCGGGGGACTCCACCAAAGCTAAGACGTGTGTGTTTTCGTCGTTCGCTGTACGTCTCGTCCGCGTACACATCCCCGTACAGCGATCTCTACTGAAGCTGAGCGGAGAGATGTGTCAATAACTCAATTCTATTGGTTGTTTAAAAAACGACTCCGCTGTTCTTCCGTCTACATCGACCAGTTTGGCAACAGGTAGTATCCCATGAATTATGATAGCTAGACCTTTTGAATTTTCACAGGTGATATATTTCTGTTGCCACTATAACAACAAATACTAAAAATAGAATAAAATCAATATTTAATTAGGACCCTCATACAACAGTGTAATTTTCGCCATAGACGGTATGGGACCTTTCGTGCGCAAGTCCGACTCGCACTTGACCGGTTTTTTGTACACTCTTTTCGGAACAAAACAAATGAGAATCAACATCATTTCGAATTTCGAATTTCGAATGACCATCGAGAATACGAATTCACAATAATACCTTACGATGCCATTTCGACAACTGACACTCTTCCTTCTATTTGCACTAATCGAGTATTATTACGAATTAAATGGCTTATTACAAGCAATAAAAGTGAGAAAATAATATGGAAAGTATTATTCGGTTGAATACAGGAAAGGGCAAAGCTTTAATCAGCGAGTCAAGTTCGATCAATTGTCGCAAATGTTGGGTAATAAAATTTTACAATGGCAAAAGTACGGGGGCTTGGAGATGGAGAATTTGAACCGTGTGTGAATCTCAATTACTTTATCAAGATTTTATGGGTCAGAGAATCCTGTTATTTGGACCCATAAGGTACCTTCGACCAAACTTTATTTATGACTTCCATCGACACTAAACGAAAAAAGAGGAAATGAAAATTTTAGAAGGTGGTTCCGTTCTCAATTAATTTTACATTTCCAAAAATAATAAAGACGAAACTAAATGTTTATTCACACGTAAAACATTGAGAGAGTATAAAAAAATATTCTCCATTTAATATACACATAAAACTTGTAAAACCAGCGACGTTCTCGCTCATAAAAAAATTGTGAGATGATAAAAATTGAAAATAAAAATACAGGATGCTTGTGTTTAAGACGTTGAATATTATGCGTTTAATATTTTTTAACACTTAGTGCTTCTATATGGACACATAAGGGAAATGTGAATACCCGAGGCGAGAATTACCAATATGGAACCGACCTCATTTATAATTGTTCCCGAGGTGTGTGAACGTGAACGGAGTCGCCGAATCTTAAGGTGTCGTACAGACGGACGATATTGCGACTCTTTGTCGGCAGTCTGGCTGTCTTCTTCACGCGTAGCCCCGTTCATTAAGTTCGCATGTCCGTCCGACGCCGCGATTATTGCAATTATTTAAATTCACACCTTTGAAACGCGAAAATGCCTCTTTTTACATTTAATGTTTCGTAAGCGCAAGGAAATGACGTCTCATTCGAAAGGTATAATTAGGGACAGCCTTGGAGTTCAGAGTTGTGCCGGATTTATGCGCTTCTGACATTGTGTGACGCATTAATTGTGCGATGTTTCGACATATTGTGCGGACTTTAATTGGTGTCGATATTTACATTGTGCCTATTAGGAACATCGGTGTGCTTAAATGGATTGTTGACTCATTGTTTTGTAAAGAGATCGCAGCTGCGCGCCAGCTTTGTGATTGCCGCGAAAATATCTGCATAAAAATATTTTCTTGCATGCTTTTCCTTTGTCAGCGTTTTAAACATATTTAATTGCATACTGTTTGTTAACGAGCTATTGTTTATATTTATGGGTTACATACTTGTAGTTCCTCTTATTCATCCTCTATAATCATTAAGCCACAAGACGTCCATGTTGGGCAAACGTCACCCCCAAGTATCATTACTTCGTCTAATCCTGTATGTCTCGCATCCATGGGATTTCCGCAACTCTCTCTAATCAACGCATCATCTTCCAGTACGTGGTTACCACTCCAGAATTTTTCGGCCCATCGACCATCTGTTCTACTAGCAATGTATCCTGCCCACTGCCACTTAAGTTTGGCATTTCTTCCATCTTCTATATTCCTTACTAATGTCTTCAATACTTCATCCCTATAAGATGGCTATTACGTAATGATCCGACAGATATCTAAACGAGTCTACAGCAATATTCATACTTCCTCGTTTGAGTGTGCCTAGGGGGTCTAGATAAGTACATCAGCCCATGGGACGGGCAGATCAAATATCAGGCCGTGTTCCGTAGAGCTGAGAAAGATGCTTGATCGACCCTTGGTCTTTGTGATGATAATAGACAAGGCTTTGCAATCTATACTGATTATAATGATGTTATTAACAATGAGTACGCTTTATCATAAAATAAAATGCTGGTTAGTTTGATAGTTCAGTTTGTGCTTATGCCTATTTAATTATTCGTTATTTCTTAATTAATAAGACATGAACTAGCTTTAACTTAGATTCAAAATACTTTTGACTAATAGTCTAAAACAATTTAGTTACAAACATCAATCAATGTTCTATTTTAAGATATGTGAGCAAGTTCTTTACCGAGTTAAGTATCTTGTACCGAGTTGCCAAACAAAACTTTTAAAAGCAGAATGGGTAGGCATTTCTGAATGTAGAAGTATGAAATTTTCATCCTGTTAAATACAATAATAATCGTCGTTATCAGCCTTTTAATGTTTTCTCTGCTGGGACTCGGGCTTCCTCTCTTGGAGAGGAAATTTTTGGTCCTAGGACATGCCGGTTTCCTCACAAATTTTTCCTTCACCCCTTTTTTTTTTTCTCGACGGGGAAAATCATCTTTGAGGAAACCCGCTCTTGGGTGGAGCGGGAGACAGTGTCAGACTCTTACTGACTAAAAACCCCGCGCCGTTCCTTCTAGCCTTCATACCGGGGCACGAGCTCCCTTTCGGACAACCCTGTCCCCAGTAGGCTTCGACCCAGCTGGGCCCCTCCTGCTGCTGACAACTCCTTGAGGCGCGCGGGAACAGTGCGCGCCGTCGACGTCTTAGACTCGGTCCATTACCGGACCATCGGACAGCGAGCTGAGAGCTGTGGTAATGAAATAAATCACACAAAGTAATGCGCCTGGCAGGGTTTGAACTCGTAAGTCGGAGCCACTACCACTCGGCTATCACTGCTCTAATACAATACATAAACGGAATAACACAGTCGACGGCAAGGTTAGCGCAGTGGTTGGACGATTAGCTGCTACGCTCTGAGTCGCGGATTAGAATCCCACATGAAACAAATATCTGTATAGCCTACAGGTAAATATTCCGGTACGTGCGGTTATGAAGGCAATTGGTTACAAGAGTAATATTATACCTAGTAAGGAATAAATTTAAAAAAGAGATTCTCAGAACTCAGATGTCGTAGTTACTAAGTATCTCAATAATGTACTAGGCTCAGATAAGACCGCAAATATCCTTGTAATTGCCTTAATCCTGTTATACATTTGAATTTTGAACGAGTTTCATAGATAGTGAGTCACGCACCTGATAGCATTCTCGCTGAGCTAACATTAGTTGCTGGTACGAATACCTGCATTGACGCATGTCTTGCTCAGTATTAAAACCGCTAATAATATACTTGTACTTGAAATCATGGTATTAATTCAATATTGGGTTGGTATTCAAAGACTAATACTATATACATAAAACCGAAACTACTATACTGATACTACTATATACATAAAACAAAGTCACTATACGTATATAACTCAAGAACGGCTATATTTATTACAATAATATTTACTGTACTTGATTGGTTTTCACCCCGAATAAGGTAACTATAGAAATACCGGAAAGAAAAAATTTTTAAATATCCAAATACATTGCAAAATACTTCGTTGTAAATCATTCCATCATTCGGTCAATAGGTTAAGAGACTAAAAAGTAATCACTACATTCATTGACTGTAAGATGATACGAAGTTCGCCGTGTCAGCTTGTTTATCCTGAATAAAATAACATATAAAATTTCGAAAAAGTTTGTAGTCTGTCTTAAGACAAAACGAACATAATTTGTGTACTTAGAACTAAATACCACGGTAAAAACTATACTGACTTGCAATCATATAAAGATGATACATCTCATTCTTATCAATTCTAGCTTAAAAAGCAAAGCATTTATTTATTTAAAACTAGCTTTTGCCAGCGGCTACACCCGTGTGCATAAAATATAGCCTATGTCACTCAGGAATAAAGCAGCTTACTATCGGTTAAATAATTTCAGCAGTCCGACCTGTACTTTCAGAGATTACCCCCTACAAACAAAAAACAAACTTTTCCTCTTTGTAATATTAGTATAGAAGTATAGATAAACCATTTACAAGAACACTTAAATTGTCAAAGAATCAGGCACTCTGAAAAAAAAGCTAATTACAAATTCCAAAGCGTCTCTTTGAAGAAGAACGTACAAGAAACTCCATGGACACGTAGATACCGCGCTGCTTTGGCTACACAGGGCACATCACACCATGACCACACCAAACCTTGGCCACATCTCTCTAAAGAAAAAGCAAAAACCAAACAAGTTATTGATGGAAACGCGACACTTCTATATATATTTACACTAAAAACGACTCATAACAAGCCAGAATGTGTGTGTGTGTGTGATGTGTATGTGTTTACCAAATTATTGTTGTCGATTGCCTTTTGACAGAAGATTTTATTTTATAATAATAAGACGTATTATTGAAAACTAGCTTGCCAGCAAAAATTGTGCCAAGAAAACCTACTTTCAGTATAAATAGTAAGTACCTATCCTATGTATAATTCCAGGATATGGTCTACTCGTGTGCCAAATTCCGTCCAAATCCATTCGATTGTGAAGAAGTAACAAACTCACACACTCGAAAACTTTCGTTTTTACAATTTTACAGTATGATTTAAAAAAATCTTAATAAAGCAGCAAATATATCAATAATGGTGCGCTTAGGACAAATTACCACAGTCAAAACCCAAGCTAAATATCCCATAATAATGACACAACACATCCTTATCAGTGCTAGCTTCCGCATGCTGTTATCTAGAGCTAAGCCTGAAGCCGGTAGGTAGGTACCCTGCTGCCTTGGCCACTCCCAGGCCGGTAACCCTCGGCGCAGCCATTATACACACACACAAAAGATGTGGTGGTATTGGTCTTGTAAAATAGATGGCCACCCTCCCTTTCACTGGCGTAACAGTGCCACAGTTATAGTTCAGCCGATTTAGTTTGTACTGATACGATTTATCATTAGTTTGAATTTAAAATCTTATTTTGGATACCTTTTTTTATTAAAATGAGTACAAAATGTCATTAAATATCAAGGTCTTGTTAAGCCATAATGACTAGAAAATTACTCGATAGCACTGCCTCACTAATAGTTGTACTCCAAAAGACTAAAAGAGGTTTTGGACTTCCAATAGATTTTGTTTTTTTTTGGGTAATTAATAATAATAATAATCTTTATTTATACAGAAACCTTTAACTTGACTTAAGTACTAGTGTATATATAAATTACAGCTAATTTAAAGGTCACACAGATTGAGTAAACCCTGGCTCCCAAACTAGGAGATCCTGTGCCTTGGGAGTCAGTGTTCTGCTGTCACTATACCAGTAGAACCTTTGAATTAAAAAGGAAATTATTAAGTAAGAGTCATGCGTATACAAGAAGATGGATGCATTGTGTGAGAAGTGATATGAAAGAAAAGGGAGTTAGTGATATTGTGACAGGCGACAGGACAAAATGGAAGAAAAAAACCTGTTGCGCCAAACCCAAATAAAACGGGACAAGGGCAGGAAAATCATGATCACGTAACTCCTCTCGCTCTGGGCCTCTCACTCCCACTTATGTCACTCTACGTAAGGGGTACCAGACTTTTACTGAATAAAATACGGGTGGGTGTTCTATCAGTTACACTTTGGGTTCACAGCAATTCCTTAGCGGATTTCAACAGAATTTTGTAATTTATTTAGCATTGCAAATGAAAAAAAGCCATTAGTATCAAGCAATTTAAAAAAGATTTTTCTCTTTCCTCTATCTTAATATCAGAGTCATCAATCCAATTAATAATTACATTTAATTTACCTCACGTAATAAAACTGTTACATTTATTACACGACTTAATTAAAGAATTAAACCAGTAACAGTAACTTAGCCTGGAGGTATGTGCAACACAGTCTGCAACGGCGAATCTAAATCATACATTCTCGTGATGGTTGTCAGCGCCAATTAACCAGTGCGGAATTCTGTCTAACTTTCAAACGGGAGGATGTATAAGCTCCTCTTACGAGTGTATCTGTTGAAAGTTTGTATACTTTTAGGTTTACTGTTAAACAAGTTTTTAATGAAAATATTTTTTTCATAGCAAGGTGCAATACTTATATAATAAATACTCGTCAAGACGAATTACACGAGCTCAAACTCGATTCGGTTGTGTCGTTTAACTACCAAGCTCCTATAGTCACCTACCGGTTCCATCATCAGATCAGCTCCATGTCATAATAATTTTGCAATGTCATCTGATTGACACATGCATGCAAAATTTCAGCTCAATATATAACCGGGAAGTGGATCAAATTTAATTTGCAAGATTTAATTACAGACAAACATCGGGACAGGTGAAACTGAACAAAAGTTTGTAAAATAATAAATAAATAGTCTGCTGAAACCTCTCAAACTTTCAGATGAAAAAGGATGCTTTGTTTTTTTTTAAAGTGGAAAGACATAGGACGTGTCAGACTTTCACACACCTATGTATGTTCCGTCTTTGCAGTATTCCAAGACCCCGGGCATTTCGGAAGTCAACCTGGTGTCTTCAGTAGGCTTAACCCCTAAGGTTTGCTGGCATCCCTTTAACATGCGCCTGAAACACTACGCGCCGTTGACGATTCGGGCTCGGTCCGGACAGCTACCGGACGGTCGGATGACAAGCTACCCTTTGCTCTTCGTCCACCAGCCCATGCCTACGGCGGCAGCAGGGACTACCGGTTTGTGCTGCTCGATTGTTTATTATTATGCGCTACATCATTTTTCATTGTCCCATTAATAACAATTTTCTTAAACACCGTGTTATTTATTTAATACAACTTGGAGGACTTGCTGTTTATTAAAAAAAAATAACCATTAAAACAACATAGTCGGCAGCCAAGCAATTATAAATCCTCACAGTTATATTGATCATACTAAATGCCCCATTGCATTATTTGTTGACTGATGGGCCGCTCCAATATAAGCGAGTTGTCAACGCAACGCAGCATCAACGCGTTTGTTTAATGAAACAAACGCGTTGATGTCTTTTGTTCGAAAGCTCCACGAACTCGAACAATTTAAATCACCATTCGATCTGCATTCTGAATGCCCCATCGCATTATTTTTGCTGATGAGTCGCTCCAATACACGCGGCCAGTCAAAATACGAGTAAGACTTTTTAACAAACGCGTTGATGTCTTTTGTTCCAAAGTGAACTCGAACAACTTAAAACACCATTCCAAATCTCAAGGCCAGAGCCCAACCTATAGATACGGCTGGCATCCAATAAGGTATCTATCCATATACTGATAACAGATAAGACTGTCACCGGCGGGCGGTGGCCGGCCGGCGGTAAATATCCGGCGTGATATAGTGCGCGACGAGCGTCTACAAGCGGCGGCCATGTTGCGGTGATAACGCAGAAATTTTGCTTCACGCAGAGCTTGTGATAAGAATGGTGTTGGGGTTGTTATGAGATACTATCAGATGATCGGGAAAATCACATTATGAAAGCCTTCTACTGTTTTTTTTTTTTAATATTTAGATAAATAATTTTTGAGCCAGCTGGATTTTGTAATGCGAAATATGTGAGTAAATTATTTCTCGGTCTACTGGGTTTTCTTAGAAAAATACATAGGTAAGTTATTTTTCTTTTTGGTGTACCTATCTGCCAGGCCTTGTTACAAGCCATGGTCCGAAGCTAGGCACTACTAGCGGTCGCCTCCTTCTGCGATTCAGTAATGCTAGTAAAGGAGGACGACGTACACGTGAGGCAACCGTTCTCACGCCCCAGGTACCGCCGGGTTTCCGATCCCGATTTCCGAGCCCAAGACATCGATGGCGCGCACCACGTACATCCATATGCGCTTCAAGGAGTTGTCAGCAAACCGTAGGAGCCCAGTGGGATCAAAGCCTACTATGGCCAAGAGTCTACTTCTGAAATTAAGATTCGGTCCTGGTACGAAAGGCAACGAAGGAACAGAAGCGGGTTTTTAATCCGTAAAAGTCTGACACTACATTTTAGCTTCACCCAGAGCTGAAAGCAAGAGATTTGCAAAAAAAAGGCTGATAAAAACCAATAACGCAATGCACGCAGGTGCACACCATCAGGGCTGCGGAATTGTCTCTATAAGTTGCGGCAGCTCTGGTACACAAAAGCAGCTAAAAGAACATAGAGGGGTAATAAACCTTTTTGCTCCGCTCAAAGTAGAAAGAGCAAGAGGCTACAAAAAAGTCCAAAGCACACCAGTAACACAATTCACGCAGGTGTACTCCATCAGTCAAAGTTGACCTACTGCTCCAGCGCTCTGTGGTGGTGATCTTGTGAAATTAGAGCGGACTGGGCTCGCTGCCGCCCGCGCGTGCTGTTGCGTGCGTACAGCTACGAGACAGACTTAGTTATTATTTAGAATTTAAATTTAAAGCCGAGTAATCCTTTTTAGTGTCGCAACTGTCAAAGTTGAAATGGCGGATTTAAGAGGTGAGCTTTGATGAATAAGCTGCCGGTGTAATGATGATTTGGGTGTTGAAAGTAAAGTCTGTTGTTCTGTCAACATCAGACCGATATTATAAAGACGAAAGTTTGTATTGTATGTATATGTGTGAGTTTTTATGTCAACAAACATATACACAGGATGACGGATAGACTATATCTTGAAATAGGACATATAATATTTTTTATCCTGAAAGCCCTTCGGATGATTTTGTACCTAACTTTTTCCAATCATCGAGATTCAAATTTTTAACTTTAACTTTTTAAAACTGTAAACTGTATTTTACTATGGGTTTTCTAGCCTGAAATAAATTAATTTATTATTAATAAATCATTACGCACAGGATCGGTCGTTGTGGCGACACGACGTTAGAAAAAGGCCTATGTCCAACAGTTACTAGACGTCTTTCGGTTCAAGTGATGATGATGACATACCTCACCTGATTCCTTTACTTGTTTAAAAGATGGAAAAGCAATTACTTAGAGCATGGGTTGCAAGAAAAATCTACAAAATTACTAAATCTAATTCTAATCACGTAATCTATTTCCCCTTTATGTTTTAACGTAATGAAAGAGAATTACTTAGAAAAAGGATATTTTTTAATGGATCCAATAATATTCAAAAAAACTACCAGACATCATAAAAATGACAGCACTAAAATTTTTTTTTTATTTGCTATAATGTAGTGCTTGATTGTGATCCCACCTGATGGCAAGCAGTGATGCAATCGTTGATCTCGTGAACATTTTGGCAAAACTATTCTGAACAATATTAATTTATATCTGATTTTAATTTATGGACTGTGATTTTAATTTGGATGCGATTTATAATGTTCTTAATTTTAATATTATGTTACTTTATTTTATTACTTTGTCTCAATGATTTTAATATTTGTGTTCTGATAATGATAGTGAAATGTACCTGCTATAGACTTTGGCTTTTTTTTTAATTTTACTTTATTGTTCACCTCATACTTCATTGCTAAGTAATAACAACCGCATGGGTTGACTTTCAAGGTTAAACAACACTAGCCGATGTCAGTCCGTGGATGGGAGACCATCTTAACATATCAAGATTCCTCCGTGCCGCGGAAAGGACATGTCGTTGGTATCAGCTGTAATTTGTAGACCTTTGACAGCTGTTATCACGGAACCACCACCATCACCTGTCTTACCAAAGGGTATCGCGCTACCTAATAACTAGGTAATGGAGGTTAGATAGACAGCTATTTCTTTTAAAATGCTGAAGTACAAATATTTATTAAAACACTAACAACCCGCCTCAGCTTCGCCCCGTACGAGAAATTAACCCCGTGTTGGAAATAAAAAAAATCTCACTCTTATCAATCGCTCTGTCTATAAGTTTTATGAAAATTCGTTCAGTACTTTTTTTTTTAAGCTCATCGCGTTTATAACGACAGACAGACGTAGTGGTGGACATTGTTTAATAATACCATTGTAGCGACATCTATGACGCCACATAAGAACCGAAATCCTGCATCGCGCAATCAAAGTTCTCCGCGCGATTTGAACATATACGACAGCCCGACATCAACTATCGGGCAGTCGCCCACCAGACTATAACACCTGTCTGGTCGGAAGATCCTCCCTTTTCAACGGAGGTATGTGGGACTTTACTCTCTGTTCTGCCTACCTCCAAACCATCAATCTTTTCCAAACCACCTTTAGATGGTCTCTACGAACGGACACCTTATATTCCGTTCTACTTTTATTGAAAACGCTGAATAATGATTTTAATTTTTGTAAATAATTTAAACTTCGATTGGTTGCCAAGTCATATCTACATCTTACAAGAAAAATCAAGATCACAATGATATGTCTACAGCCGACCAGCTTTATAATTCAACTTAATACCATAAAATCCCTTAATTATGATGTCTGTACAAACAGTCATAAAATTAAATACAGTTTTCAACATTATTAAGTGCAAAATGTGGCAACATTTTAATGTCGATCATTATTCAGTGTTGCAATAATTAAAGATTACTTGACTTTTCAGTAATTAGTGGCAAGTCGAGACGGAGTGAGATTTATCAAATTGAGGTCGTACCTGGGACCCTTCACCTCGCACAGGTGATTTAAACATCTGTCATGTTATCAATCAAAACTGTAAAAGCTGCAGAGATTATCGAGCTTGAAGATGTGGCCTTCAGGCAATTAAATGAAAAATCATGTTATAAAGAAAATAAAAAATACTCTATTTAATTAATATTTTTTTAATAAAATTAATAACTATGAGTAATTAATTTAATTTAAAAAAATATATGTATTAAAGTGTATCGTGTGGAAATTACATATTATAGTCTGACCATAAAATAATAATAATAATAATAATGAGATACAATGAACCATATTGTACACCAAAATAGTAACAAAACTTTGAAACTCTTGTATTTAGATTGCACGTTATTTTATTTTAACTGTTTTGTTGTACTTCTGTTCATTTTATTTTTACACACGGTGTCTAAATCTCTTTTTTCCAAATATTCTGTCGCAGGTATGCCGGAAGAAACTTCTTTAAAAATACCCTTCCTCCTCCCCCCCCCCTCCCTTCCTCTTCCTTTCTTCTTCTTCCTTCCTTTCCTCCTTCCTTCTTCTTCCTTTTTTTTTCCTTTGTGTCTATTTTTCTGTTTATTATGTAGGTGTACATGAATTGATAAATAAGTAAATTAACACAACCCGTCAAATCTACGATGACTCATAAAAGCATTACATTACTTTATCAAATCTCAAATCTTACGTTACAAGGATAAATTATTGCTAACTCGGTCCCTCATTCATTTGATTGCCCGCCATCATACACTAAATACATATCTCATTCCCTCTAATTCCCTTACAACAAAGACACCCGCACCTCCCTGTAATTTTACCTCTGCGCCAACTAGTTGAGAATTACCCCTCAATCATTAACGGTCCCAGAGATTAAGAAATTCATATAGAAGTGCACTTTACTCGCAGACGTTGGGACGTTCTTGAGTGGTGCCCGCGGACCGGAAGACGCAGCGTTGGAAGGCCTCCTCCAAGGTGGACCGGCTACCTGGTAAAGGTTCCGGGAAATCCGTGGATGCGAAACACACAGAACCGTTTATTTTGGCGATACTTCGGGGAGGCCTATGTTAAACAATGGACGTCTTTCGGCTAAAATCATGATGATGATGATGATATAGAAGTGAAATGGGAATATAGACTTTGCTTTTGAAATAATCACCGCTCACCATTCCATTTACAATTTTTTTTTTTAGAGCGGGATGTCAGAAGGTAGGGTGAAGTACAAGGGAGTGTCAGTATTTTACTGATTGAAACCTTTCCTGTTTATTCAGTGACCCATTGAGTTCCAGTGCCCTGGTAAACTTTTCGAACAATCCCACAAAATTTAATTCCATTAATAATATGTCAGCTCAAAGACACATGCTTTTGGACGACTAGCATTGGATAGTTCGCCGTCCGGTCGTCTGGGAATCGTCTGAGCCAAAGTCGTCAAAAGCGAGTAGTATTCTACGCACTCCCCAAAAAGATGCCTCAATGGCTCTAGCAGGCATCCTGCTAGGGTCGCTGGGATTTTCTGAAAAGGAAACCCATGGTCCTAGAATGCAAAGGGCAACTGAAAGACACAGGCGTGGTTATAACCCTTCAGATACCGTCAATTAGAGACACAATAGTAAGACAATAGATGCGCGGCCACCGGTGGTCGCTTGGGGATTCATGAATTAATCAGCAAAAGTTTGACACACCCTTTTGCTCCTTCTTACAGTGGGAGTAGTAAATGGTTGATTTTCCTCATAAAAAAAAACAACAATAAGCGTTGCCACGCGGACCGGTCGAGCGGTCCTGTGCCCACGGATTATGCACTCTTAAACTAAGAAAGCTAAAAAAGCAGTGGTGGCCGAGTAGTAATGGCCCCGACTTACTAGTTGTAGGTCGCAGCCCAAGCAGGCCCATAGAGAGGAGGACTAAGTCCCAACAGTGGGAACATTAAAAAGGCTGATAATGAAAATAAAAAAGAGTTTCGCTTCTACACTCCCCATTCTTTGCCGCACTGAGTTCGAGTACCGTATAGCACTAATCGATAAAGATAAATGAGTATACGCTCATATTAAACACCCACGTTGATCGATCGGCCGCAGCTCTTCATTTTTGTACCGAAGCGTATATTAATCATGATGGCGGTAATCTTGTGAAATTTATTACCTCTAAGCGAATCTGCCTTGGTATTTATCAACAGAATGTGTGGGCTAACATGGGTGAGGAATAGATTTTGCTGGATACGACTGATGATAGATAAGTTTGTTTTTTTTGGAGCAGGAGATTGTGTCAGACTTTTACTGACTAAAAAACCTACCCCGTTGCCTTTCATACCGAGGCTGAGCCTTCCTTTCAGAAATTATACCCTTGGCACGAGTAGGCTTCGACCCTGCTGGGAACCTAGGGTTGCTGAAAACTCCTTGAGGCGCGTGAGAACAGTACGCGCCGTCGACGACTTGGGCTCGGTCCGGACGGTCAGACAGCGAGCTACTCGTTGCTCATAGATAAGTTTGTAAGAAAATGGTACGAATTGTAGAAATAAAATTATGTTGGGATAGAGACGCTCTGTTTCTAACGTTTAACCCTTCAGATACCGTCAGTTAGAGACACAATAGTAAGACAATAGATGCGCGGCCACCGGTGGTCGCTTGGGGATTCATGAATTAAAGTTAAATTAAGTGAAAGTATCAAACCCACACTCATACACATTTTATTTTCCTACAGTAGCAATATATCAATGTAATTTTCCTTTGTAATCGCCCATTTAATCCTAAAGTCCCGTTACAGCAGGAATTCAAAACGTAACTTAATTTACCATTATTACAATGGCTGTCTACCTGTGAAAGCCCCCTCATAATCGGTCCAGCCGTTTCTGATATTAGCCAGAACAAACAGATAAATACATAGACCGACAAACAGCAGACCAACAATATTGATAATAAGATGGCCACCCATCCACAGGCTGACCTCAGCAAGCGTTGCTTTGAGTTCAACATTTGAGGCCTTATTTCAATCTTATATTCAAGCCTTTATTATTTTCCATCCAATATAAATCCTGTTTTCCAACCAACATTTCCAGTATCCACACATCCTTGTTCTTCCACAATAGAGATGACCGGCCACCGACAATTAGCCTACGCGTATTAATAACGCCAACTGACGCAAATTAGATACGTCCGCCTTTCTAATTTAATTTAGAGCATTCTTGAGATACGACATCTCAAGATTGATAGGCACACCTCTAGTTAGATACTATCTGGATACTAACTTTCATATTTAATCGAAATATGGACGGTACATCACACTTTGTGATATCGAAAATCTCTGTAGAGTGTTGGCTACCCAATAAACTTTATTAAGCATCACTATAGGTTTTTTCACCGGGTAGAATAAAAGAAAAAAAACGTGTTGCGCCGACTCCAAGAAATATAAGACAAAGGCAGGAAGATGATGACTACTGATTTTTTTTATGGGAAGTAATTAAAGCATTTCTCTCATCCTGGGTGGTTCAAGAGGGAGTTTCAGACTTATACTGACTAAAACCGAAGCATGTTTCTTTAGTTGTCTTTTTTTTTCCAGGGTCAGGATAAATCTTTCAAATAATCCTGCAGATAAATCTAATCCTTGGATATTTATTGTGAACATTGATGATAAAGAATTATAAACTACATCACACTAGAGTATTGATTACTAGCTTTCCCCCTCTGCGTTGTATCCATGTTATATAGGTACTATATTTCAGGATAAAAAACCAAACCTCGGAGATTGTTTCTTTTTTTTATTTCTTAATTTTCGATATTTGACCAATCATCATCATTATCATTAGAGCCAAAAGACGACCACTGTTGGACATAGGTCTCCACCAAATTTCACCATAACGACTCGTATTCATCGAATTCCCCTCACCAGATTATGGATCCACCTTGTATGACGCCTTCCAGCGCTCGCGCTGCGACTTCTGGTACGTGGTCGGTACTCCAGAACCTTCCAACTATGGGGCTGAAAAGTTCTGGAGTAGACAGTAGATAGTGGTGGTAAACAGATAGTAGATGGCTACTATCTGTCCTACGTGCAATGTACCCTGCTTACTGCCACATAAGTTCGGAGTATATTGGGCTTCGTACCGATGTAGCCCCATAGGTTACCGCACTTCGGTTCTCCTAGGCATGTCTCCATTTCTGATGTGATCACACAAGGAAACTCCAAGCATAGCCCTTTCCAATGCCCTTTGGGTGACTTTAAGCCTTCTGATGATACCCATTATGAGCGATCACGTTTCGGAGCCATATGACATCACTGGTTGATATTGGATCAATACCTCCACACATTTCCTGCAACAAACATTCTGACAAAAAAAAAATGATGTCACGTTTTTTCAAAGATTTATAATATACCTAATGTCACTTTAGTAACCACGGACCAAAAATTAATTATTCATTTTATGAACGAGTACAAAAAATATTTCCATGAAATCTTTTCGCAATCGTGTACGGTGATACCTTCAAATTTAGAACCCTACAAAGTCTTTAAAACGATGAATTCTATTAGAATACTAAAAAAAATAGACGTAATTTTACACAAACTTACATAATTCTAAGTATTTTATGTATTTTAGTTTTGGAGAAATTACTTTAAAAAATACAAAAACAAAACAAACAAAAATCAAGTAGATACCTTTGGTAATTTAGATAGGTAAAATACGGAGCCTTCTAATACGGGCTTTATTTTGCAAGTGAAGAGGGAATAGGTTACTTCTAAGCAAGCATACTTCATCGTCGGCCACATCATTGCTTTTCATCAGGTGAGATAGTGGTCAAATGCAAGCCTAACCATAATAGAAAAGGAAGCTCCAATCAGTAAGTGTTAAAAGGAAAACCTCTTTTTCTTCCTGCCCTTATCCCACATTACTTGAGGTCGGCGCAACACGTTTTCTTCTTCAATTCTGTCCTGTCACCCGTCACACTATCACCAACTCCCTTTTTTTTCATATCACTCTTCACACAATCCATCCATCTTTTCTTTGGCCTCCCTCACCTCCTCCATTCGTCTACATGGTATACATGTACAGAACTTTAGTTAAGAAATACATCATAATTTCAGCCGATATGCGTCCACGGCCTCCCCCAAGTCTCCATCGGTTCCCCGCAACCTTCATCAGGTCATCGGTCCACCTTGTAGGAGGCCTTCCAATGCTGCGTGTTCCAGTACGCGGTCGCCACAAGAAATACATGTGAAATAAAAAATATTAACAGGGTCCTTCTCCACTCGCTTATCGTAAACATCGAAAATGGTTTAAAAGCTGGTTACTTCATTTAATGCAATCCAACGCGATGTTTGACGAAAAGGCAACGCAAAAAAAGAGAGATAACGCCTGGAAACTCTGTTAGTATTCGGTAATTCCGAGATTTACTCGAAAATTTCACAAAACTTGCTCCAGGAAATAGCTGTTTTTTTTAAACCCTTAAAAGTTTTTGGAAAAAGTTGTCGTCATTTAGAATCTTCATAAAATTTTCAAGGTCTCTAGAGAATTACTTTTATGACTTTTTAAATTTTTAGGCAAATTATGAAGTGTCAAAGTTCATACAAAATAGGACATTTTTAGAGGTTTAGAGATTGAGATTAGTTTTACACAAATTTAGAAATTGGTTCAAAATTCAAAATTCAAAATCATTTATTTCAAATAGACCAAATGTAGGCACTTTTGAATAGTCAAATGTCAGTCAGTCCAAGAAAAGTGAAGCTAAATTGCACGTTCCAAAGCGTAGATCTCTATGGAGAAGAACGTGCAAGAAACTCCATGGACACTCTTTTAAATCATATTATGTGTTACATATAATGTTTGGTTACATTATTTCATGTTGCTTCTATTATGTGAGCACAATGTAGATAATAAAATTAAAATAAAAAATATATTAAAAGATAAAAACTGAATTAAGCTACTGGCAGTTAAGAGATGACCAGTCTCAACTGACGGCACCCGTTCACGAGCATGACGCGTGCATCAGCCCCACTCAGCTCAACCATTTTCAAGGGAACCGAATGACCCAATACACGCGCCACCAGCAGCGAGACATTTAAGTGAGCATGACAAACTCCTAACTGCCATGCTCGTAATGTCAAAAACAAAAGAATACAAGTCGTAACCCAATAAAAAATGCTTCATGGTACCTCACATTCACAAATAGGAAAAAAAAAGTGCTTCTACATTAAACAATGCTATGGTTTTCAAAAACAAAAGTAATAAATGATCATAAGTTTAAACTATATTTTCAAATTACAAAAAAATAAAAATAATTATAGTTTCCAAGCCAATCAATACACCCTAGTGTGGTAGTGGAGCTGGACCAGCATTGAGCCAAGCATTTTTATCTTGTATATAATCCTCCAACTTATAATATGCCTGCCTGCATAGTGTGCGTTTAATACAAGATTTAAATTTTGTTTCATTGAGTTCTAAAATTTGGGGAGGTATTTTATTATAGCATTTTAAACAGTACCCCATGAAAGAAGAGGCCACTTTTGCCAATCTGAAGCCTGGTTGAACTAACTGGTCCCTATGTCTTGTAACATAGTTATGTCTATCGCCTCTTTTGCTAAACAGATGAAGATTTTTTCTAACGTACATGATGTTTTCATAGATATATTGACAAGGCACCGTCATGATGTTAATATCCTTAAACAGCTGTCTTAGAGAATCGCACCGGCGGAGATTGTAAATAGCTCTGATGGCTCTTTTCTGTAGTATAAAGATTGAGTCAATGTCTGCAGCCCGTCCCCATAGTAAGATACCGTATGACATGATACTATGAAAATAACTAAAATAGACTAGTCTAGCGGTATCAACATCCGTAAATTGGTGGATTTTTCTAACAGCAAATGCAGCCGAGCTAAGCCGTCCTGCAAGAGATGTTAAATGAGGACCCCATTGTAGCCTTGAGTCAAGCGTAATCCCCAAGAAAACCGTTTTTTCGACAAATTCTAATTTCTCATGGTTCAATACAATGTCACAATAACTACTTTTGACGTTCGGTAAGGAAAATCTTATACATTTCGTTTTTTTGCCATTAAGAACTAGATTATTAGCAGTGAACCAGTTTTGGACCTGCAGTAAGGCGTTATTTTCATCGTCAAGATTATTAGTCCTTCTATTTATCTTAAATATCAGAGAAGTGTCGTCGGCAAACAACACCATATCAAGTTTATTTTGCAACAAAAGGTTTCTTTAGAAACCTGGATAATATCCACAAGACTACTGTGTTTCCAAAATATCTAATGAAAAATGTATAATAACGTCATAATCAGTTATGAGCGGTTGTATGAAAAACAGTGAAAATGTGAGTCGTGATGCACCACCTTAAAGCCATGAAACATATTTTGTTAAGCCAAGAAAACATAACAAAACTATGTATTTACAAAAGCTAAGTGTTGCCACGCTAAACTCGTAACGAAAGGAAGACAGGTAGTGTGGCCGCTCCGCCTGCTAACCTATGGTCACGATACCGCCTGAAGCCCTGCTCACCGTATTATGAGGTTTGAGCGTGAAAATCAAGCTGGGAGAAATGAGGTAGACTCTTCACTTGTTTTGAAGCTTCCGCTGGTAATATGATTTTAAACGGTTGTATAGATTAGCTTTATTTTGCAACATTGTTTTGCTAATTAGCCCTTCAGATACCGTCAATTAGAGACACAATAGTAAGACAATAGATGCGCGGCCACCGGTGGTCGCTTGGGGATTCATGAATTAGTACCAATTTATGATGCTAAATACATATCTCTGTAATAATACGTGTACTGTAAATACAAAAGATTTGTTGTGAGTAAACTTAAAAGATACTGAACCGATTTTGAAAATTCTTTCACCAGTACAATTCTATTTTATCTCTGAGTGAAGCCGGTGGTAGAAGCTAGTGTTTTATACAAGCAACCGCTAGTTAATAGTTATAAAATGAACATTGTCAGCGTCTTTTGTATTTTGCCGTGACTTAAAGGCAAGTTTTCGTTGTTTTAGTCTTACTGAAGAAATAAAAGAGAATGTGGAAGGACTTAGCTGGCCTCCTGTTGCCTGGTAAGTACTGAGATGATGGCTTATAATAAATGGCTTTTAAAAAGTGTCACTGAGTTTAATGACTTGAAAAATTATTATAATACTAGTTGCGTCCAGCGGCTTCGGTAGAAAATTATCCAAAGAGAACATACATAAAAAATTCATATGTTTTATTCCAAGACACAGACTACTCATATACCAAAGTTTCATCAAAATCTACTCAACCGTTCAAGCATGACGAACTAACAAACATACGGACTCATAAACTTTCACCATTATAATATTAGTGTGACGACCTCCCCTATTTGAAGCTTTTGGCGAAGAACAGCCTGCAAAAGCTAAGAGTCTTGTAACAAAAACCTTTACCCTGAACACTTTACCCTCTTCATTTTCCCAGAAGCTCGAAAACGTTCTAACATAAACATTTTAATACAAAGAGCACTAACGCAGGAACATCTCTATCTATTAGCTACATACCCGCACCGTAATAAATAGTGCGCAGCTGGGATCGAACCCGCTACCTTATTGGCCGACCCCACGCGGCGGTAGATAAACAATGCACTCTTGCACAGAAGATATGCGCTGCCAAATGAATGTAGACTTAAAAAGGAGTAGAGCTGACCAAAATAATCTCATGGTAAATCTTACTTATTTATGAAAATGTCTAGTCATCAACATATTTATTATTATTTCAGCCGAAAGACGTCCACTGTTTGACATAGGTCTCCCCCAAGTGTCGCCACAACGACCGGTCCTGTGTGTCTCGCCTCCATCGGATTCCCGCAACCCTCACCAGGTCATCGGTCTACCTTGTAGGAAGCCTTCCCGCACTGCGTCTTCTGGTATGTAGTGGCTGCTCTAGAACCTTTCGTCCCCATCAACCATCTATTCTGCGAAAAATGTGCCCTTTTTTTTGTCAATAGGGAAAATCATCTTATGATAAAACCCGCTCTTGGGTGGAGCGGGAGATAGTGTCAGACTCTTACGTACTAAAAACCCCACGCCGTTCCTTCTAGCCTTCATACCGGGGCACAAGTTTCCTTTCGGATAACCCCGGAACAATGTGCCCTGCCCACAGCCACTTAATTTTGGCAAATCTTTGGGCTATGTCGATGACCTTGTTTCTCTTGCGGATATCCTCATTTCTGATGTGATCACACATAGTAAAAGCCTGACACGCCCTTTTACCCTACCCTAAAGCGGAAAAGCCCATTTGATGATTTCTCATCTCGAATAAAGGCTGGGCATCCAGCCTTTGATGCCATATATCAAACAAACACTTCTACTATCTTCCTAAGCCCAGTTCAGGTAGCTTATCCATACGTTCTGCAGGCGGCAGATATAGGGCTATTCACCGCCGCGGCCGCATTAACTCATACCGTGCACTTACTATCTCGGGAATGTATGATGCACCTTATAATAATGGGATTCTTCACGCACCGAACACACGGTTCCTGATTCTTGTTTTGCGGTGTCTGTTCGTGTATTGATTGGATTGTGGTGTTTGTTTTGTTTTACTTTAATGAATGTGGCGATTGTGGTGGTTGTGTTTACTATCTGCAGGTGTACTTTTGTTTCTTTACAGGTGTCAAAGTGCTTACCATGGTGTAAAAGCTACGTGAAAGAATAAATCAAAAAATATTTAGATATTAAACTAGCTGATCCAGCTAACGTTGCTCTGCCATATAAATGAAATCGGGCCACCCTTATCACCTAGGGTTATGAGAAATAGTCAACGTTTTGGAGGAGTTTGGTAACAAATCTATGATAGCAAACTTTTATATTTGAAATTGTTTAGGATCCATACAGATAGCGTCATCAACCGAGCAGAATCCTACTGGGGCCAGGGTTAGTTTCGAAAGAGTAGCTCGAGCCCTGGTATGAAATCTAGAAGGAACGGGTTGGGTTTTTAGTCAGTAAGAGTCTGACACTATCTCCCGCTCCGCCTAAGAGCAGGGGTTGTCATTGGATGATTTTCCCCACCATAAAAAAGCGTAATCAACTGGCTACCACTTTTTAAGGAACTTTATTATAAGAGTGGTACTAAATTGATCCTGCTGTGTGTATTTACACACCACCAAACAAGAAATTATCATCATCCAGGATAGTAGCTTTACATAGAAGGACCGAAGGGAGAGTAATGTAGATCAATGACAGTGTGAGGTGCAGTTCGCAGAGGAGGCTAAAATAAATTAAAGCACAGTGTAGAAAGCAAGCAAGATTGGACAAGGACAAACAAAAGATGAGCCAAAATAAAACACGCCAATATTAAATTAAAACCTTTTTCACTGAACCAAGCCTCTATCATTCCTATACACAAACGATTATAATTCTCGCAACCCTAATGAGCATTACCCATCAACAAACACATCTAGCAGTCATTACGTTATTTCCTCAGTGACGTAAACATATCTATTTGAAGTTGGACCTAAATCATGCGCGTGGGCACGCGCCCTCCTGCGGCGCACATCTGTTTGTGTGCGCTCACATAAATTACGGGAGAACTCCTCACGGCTCCCGGCTTTGATAAATCCTTTGGTACCTTACGAAGCTATAAGCAAAAAGGACGTATCTGAAAAAAAATATAAAAAAAAGATCTGCACTACAATGATGTATCCGAATCCGTACTACGAATGTGCAAGAAATTCCTTATCTATTGCTCCATATAATTCATATGTTTAAAGAATTTATCTTTAGTCTACTTGACAGCATAAAAAACCCGTTAAATGTTGTGGAAAAGTCAAATTGGTAGCCATTGCCATTGACTGTGTTATTCACATCTATTTCACCAAAGCACTGGAACCTCAATGGCCTAGACACATTTATTTTTATTTATTATTGATACACTTGACCACTATCTCGCTCACGTGTACGGTAGGTGATGATGTGGTCGTAGGTGAAACACTCTTGACTAGAAATAACCTATTCACTCTTGAGTTAAAGACCCCTGAGTTGTAGCTATCAGGATCACATTTGATTACGTTTCAGTCAAAATATTTGGGATTAGCCATGAGACAAGTAGATAGCGCTTTCCAATCCCACACATATTTGTTTTTTGGCAATCGCTAACAGAAAAGTTTTTTTTTATATTTCTTATTATTCTCATATTATTTATTTTTTAATTTAGTTGATCACCGTGTTTTAAAACGATCACGCTACTTGTTTTCCTGATTCTAAAAAAAAATATGTGAATTACTCTATTTTACCCAAAAGCGTAGATGCACCCTTTTTCCTTTGGACAGTAGTGTAGCGACGACGGGGACGTATTGTGTTTGCGTTGTGGGTAACATATACGGTGTTTGGATTACTTACGTAATGGCTTTAGGAAGGTAGTGTCCTTTCCGTCTTCCTTTTCTTTTGTTAAACATGTGTGACTGTGACTCAGTGCTAAAACAACTGTCTTTAGAGGTTCTAGACACGAAAACTTTTTTCGACGTTAGTACTGGGGTACAGATATGCATGAAAAAACTTTTGTTATCCAAGACGCTGCGCAAATGGTAGTTTTTAATTACCGACACCGAAGACTTTTTGATTGTCATGAATGTGTTAATTGGAAGAAACTGGACACAAAAAGTGTTCACGTATGGAGTGAATGATTGAACCATTTTTATATATATATAAACCAATGCTTGACTGCAATCCCACCTAATGGTAAGTAGTGATGCAATCGTTGATGGTTAGGCGCGCTAGTTTATTAAGAGCCTATGCACTCTAGCCTTAAAGACACCAAAATTATAACTGGACAGAAAGACCGCACCAGGCAAATTGAAATTTTCACCATCTTGAGTGTTTAAAGCCTTTTATCTTAATGAATGTAGAGCCTCTGTTTCAGGTTCCAAACACAATGTACTCGTAAAACCACCAATAATCAGATAACCAATCATTATATTCAGAACAGCAATCTGAAAACGATTCTACCGTTAAATAGTGGAATAATGCTGCTATTTATATGTTGATCACTTACTATAAAGAAGGGCTAAGATACAGATAGTAGTGCGACTGAGGACATGGACAGGAGCGGAGCGACAAGCGAGGCCTACTTTAAAGAAAATGGAGAATACTTCAAAAGGTGTATTCATGTGTGCATTAGAATTCGACAATATTACGCCATTTGCAACTCGTTACATTTGTATATGTTGAGTTAGGCTTAGAGGAGAGAGTTAATCAAAGAAGAAACAAAACTATTATAGAAACACATTTTTTATTGTTTCTTTTCACCTTGAAGTCTGTTGTATTTCTTTTTGAAAAAGATTTTTTTAATTTATATTTTTATTATTAGCTGTCTTTTTAATACATAGTCTTTTATTAGGTTTCTTTAACGCTTTTAGAAAAAAAAACTATTTGGTAGGGTAGTCTACACCAGTATTATAAAGAGGAAAAGTTTGTTTTTTTATTTGTAGGAGGTAATCTCTGCAAGTACTGGTCCGATTACGATTTTTTTTTACCAATAGAAAGCTGCTTTATTCTTGAGTAACTAAGGCTATATTTTATATATGCGGGCGAAGCTGCGGGTAACAGCTGGTTGGTTATAAAATACTAAAGAACACAAAAACTATTTTGACAAAACCAACAAAAATCTAAGAGCTTACACTCGCTTACACTCCCATAACCTCACCCTAAGTAAGTGCGTTTACCAGGGATCCCGGCGCTATCAGATGCTGGCTCCATATCGGATGCCTCGGATACATCGCCCTCCATCGACCACGGATGCTATGAAAACAATAATATTATTAAACCTATCTGCCAAAGGAATATCTCGAGATAATATTTATATGGTACCACGGAAGCTTGATTGTAATAGTTAGCCTTAGTTTTAAAGTAAGCTGATCATCTTTGGTCTGGTTAGGCGAGCCTAATTACGGCTTGGATGAACAATAGGTACGCTATTGTTTCAAGTGTATACTGTAGTGTAGTTACCATATTTTTATCTAGCTGATCTAAATAACTAGCCTCGTGCGTCGTGACCATTTTCATGGAACATTGAATTAAAAACAAATGAACTAATGCTAACCCCGAAAACACGATAGGATACTAGGAAAGTAAGGCATGGTTTGCGCAGTTGTTTAGCGATCACCTGCTGGGCTGAGTGTTGGTGGTTCCATTTCCGCACGGACCCAATGTTTAATGTTTACATGAGCTACAGATCCACGTTGTTCCTGGTCTGGTCTCTTCTTCTTCTTCTTCTTCCTACTCTTATCTCATATTACTTGTGATCGGCGTATTACTCGTACGTTTTTTTCTTCCATTGCGTCCTGTCACCCGTCACACTATCACTAACCCAACCCCGACGCCAACCTCTCGCCACCTGGGCCTGGTCCTGATTTCTGGTCAGTTCTCAACTTTATAAAAAGGAGGTGGTGTTTATTTAAAAAATTTGCGCATATCCTAAAAAAGTTTATTAATCAACACTCGATCGCCAATCATATTTTGATAAAAATTACAGTTAGCATCCAAATAGTATTGGAGTCTGAGTTTTAGTCTGTAAAATTCTGACACTCCCTCGCTCACGCTTTATCCAGAATAGTAGAAACTTAGCATAATCAGCGTTTTAATAATTTTTCCTAGAGAGGAGGCCAGGTCCCAGAAGTTGAAACACTTGGAAGTTAGAGTTGGAGAGGGAGTGGGCTATAATCAAACGCCTAGCGCAGGTTGGTAAATGTCACATGTTTTCGAGTTTTTCGTTCTTAGGCTTGTCGGTTTCACCGTTTTGAGAGCAGTGGGAGAAATAAATTACACAGAGTAACGCACCTGGTTGGGTTTGAACCCGCGACCTACAATTCGTAAGTTTGCCATTACCATTCGGCCACCACCGCTCTATAGAAAACGAAGATAGTAGGAAACTTAAAATTGGGATTTAAGAATGTTGATGCAATGATTTTTAAGCTAAAACCACAAACAGAAACAAGCCCACCAACTAGGGCTCCTAAGATTCATAGAGAAAACATAAAACATATCCATTTCATTACAACTTTGACCCCGACGGTACACCGTGATAACCCCGCAATTACAATAGGGACCATTGTCCCGGTTGTGCGGGACATGTGTCGTCGCCACCACGGACCTAGCGGGACATTATCATTGCCTTATGCGGAAGAACTGGGACTTACTCAGTATTATGCTTGGTGGAAATTAAGGATTAGAATTTACTAACAGAAATAATTTTATATACACTCCACACTCACCCACACACCATACCTCATACTCCACACAAACACATACACTCACTCAAAAGCACCTGAACACTTTTTTTTTTTTGTTATCAACAATAAAACAATTTTTTTCTAAATTTAATTCTTATATCTCTAACAATTTTTTTTTTATATATATAAAATTTTAACTATTATTATTATTGCCGAACTCGGGAAGAGACTGGATCCCACGACACTGGGATTCCTAGTGTGGGGTCCAGGGAATTTGTAATAAACTAGCATTTACTAGCATTTTGTGTATCGCATTACTGTAAATTTATTGAATCTTTTCAAAATGAACCAAATAAAGCTTATTATTATTATTAATTCAAACTATATTTGATCACTCTCTCTGTGCTGTATGGTGTCGGACGTAAAGAATAGCACCATCCCATATCTTCCCGTGGGTGTCGTAAGAGGCGACTAAGGGATATTTAGAGACTGTGCATACTATAGCGCCTTAGGTCACCCCGTGGTGGCGGGTTAACCACCAACAAAAGCATTCCCAAGGAGGGTTGGTGTCAGGCTGGCGGCCTACCTTAAAATACTAGCCAAATCCCTCAGCAACATGTTTAGTTATGATGATGATGATATTTGATCACTCTCTAGTTATCTACCTGTATTTCTTTTCATGATTGCTTGTACATAATTTCAGCCAAAATATGTCCCCTGTTAGAAATAAGCCTACTTCAAGTGTAGCAACAACGACCGGCCCTAAGCGTCGCGCATCGATCGGATTCCTGAGACCCTCACCAGGTCCTCGGCTCACCTTGTGGTAGGCTTGCCACCGCTGGATCTTTCAGTACGCGGTCGCCACTCGAAAACCTTTTGGTCCCATCGGCCATCTTGTCTACACATAATAAATATTTTATAAAATTTTAACTAACCTTTACCTGTTTATGAATAGAATAGAATATTGCGAAAGCTATGGTATATCAAAAAATCTTTTTTTGAGTGGGAATTTGGGAAATCATCAATCATGCACATTGCTCGCAGAACAGATGGCCGTTGGGGCCGAAAGGTTCTGGAGTGGCGACCTCGTACTGGAAGACGCAGCGTCGGAAAGCCTCCTACAAGGTGGACCGATGACCTGGTGAAGGTTGCGGGAAACCGATGGATGCGAGACGCACAGGATCAATCATTGTGGCGACACTTAGGGGAGGCCTATGTCCAACAGTGGACGTCTGTCGGCTAAAATGATGATGATGATGATGATGATCAATCATGTCAATTTGAGCAACAGCTAGTGTCCGACTTTAACTGACTCAAGCGCACATTTGTTCTCACTGTTGCTCTTGTCCAGGAGCGCTGTGACTCTTTCGAAAATTCCTGTGGCCCTACTGGTTTAAACCTGAAACGTAGCACGTAAGCCAGAGCCGTTACCATTGGTCCACCAAGATAAATGTCTAACATTAAATGATTTTTATTTGACGGGTCTTCGATATCTTTCTTTGCCAGCAGCGCCGCAATCCACGTCCATTTAGATAGAGCTATGTCGAACTAGAACGCCATCTTTACTAAATAACAAGTCTCCTAGCGGGATTCAAACTTCACAAAGGCAATGTTTTATCGCATTGATTTCATATCAATGGACCTCTCATTTAATTTCGCACTTCGCATTTGGTAGATTTCAGCTCCAAGTCTTGGCTACGCAACCAAAGCCGCACGCAAATCCTATTTGAATGAGCCCCGAGCCTTATTCGATGTCTGTAACTGGTCTTTGTGAACATCAGTAACATTCTATTGAAATAGCTGTGTGCGGTGTGCAGGAGAGCATGCCCGTGTCAGCAGCCCGCCGCGGAACATCTCAATAGGACCAGCAAATAAGTAGGAAGAACCTTATTCGCCAACAAGAATGCCCTCTGTCTTTAAGCGGATGCATTTGCGTGCACAGCCTCCTCAGATGCCTAACTAGACTTTCGTGCCATACAATTTATTGTACGCACACAATTTATTATGTAGAAATCACTGAATAGAACTATTGATGCTTATCGTAAACGGTAAAGACAATCGTATAATGAACTATTATATATAAGGTTAAGCACCAAAGTCCATACAAGAAACGAAAATATACGCAGCACCTCCATACTAGACACGATATGTCAACTATTTCTCACATTTTATTAATTGCATCCTACTTTATGAATTTATTACCAACACTGACACCATATTATTAGTTATCCGACGATATTAAATTATTTATGATTAAAAGTGTTCACACCTTTGTAAATATGTCATAATAATAATTACAAACATTTCCTTTTTAGTCCTGCAATCGTTATGACCTGCGCGTGACTCGATAAAAATTCCAAACAAATCCATTCGATGTATTAGATACAATGAAAAAATAACGAACAAAGCATTATTTGACAAGTCAGAAGTGAAACCGCGACCTTGACATACGTGTCAATCTGTAACGCGTGTCAAACCAAACGCGTGATACTAATCTACATACCGTCACCTTTCACATCGTAAACACATCACCGATCCTTGCGTTACATCACTACATAATATCATCAATCAAAAACTACAAGGGCCATATGCAGATTTTATTCAAATCCCAGTGCGATTGTGAGGCTCACCCACGTGACAATATTCACATTGGAAATTCGCCTTTGAATTCGCGGCGTCAAACAATAAAAGCGCATCGACGCCGCATAGTTGTAAGGTCGACAATCGTGTATAGCGACGTGTCTATTAGTGACACTATTTTATGTATAGTGAAATGCATTAGGTTATTTTGCATACAAAGAGTTATAAATATTTCTTATGGCTAAGTCGCACTTGGCGTTTTGAAAGCTCGGCCGGATGACACGCGTCGATACATCCGACTGTATTTTATGCGTCAAAGTGGATGTAAATATATGTAAAGGAGTCTTCTCGTAATGATATATGGTTCTTGGAGAGAAAAGATACAATGAATTACTGTGTTACAAGTATTTACAGTAGGTATAATAGTTTGTATAACTACGTGTTCACATTACCATACCAAATGACGATTCTAAACGACAAAGAAATTCAAGAAATTAAATTAATGAGTTCATAAATGATGATATCTTTATTATTATCATCTTCTGAACTTAAAATCATCTGCTACTCTTAACTACATTACATCATATTTAAGGGCCCATCAATTGCATTTAATAGTTTTACATAACCCAATTCCGAGTCACGTATTTGCCAAATGCTGTAACAAAATAAAACAAGTCCTAACTAACAATTAGCATTTTACACCCTACATTACAGTAAGACAAAGAGCAAGTATTTACGTCTAAAACAGTTGATATTTAAATAGGTCCGTGCCGGGCGGAACACTTGTACGATTTGACAGGTGATAGCAACGTACCGGTGAAATATTGCCGTTCGCGAACGAAGCGATATCGCGCAGCTGGCGAACGATTGTGTACGGGACTCGGTAGGGCACCAGGATTCCACTCGGTGTACGCGTTTAGTGCGGTATCGGTGACAGCGAATTTATGATTTCCTCAAATGTTGATGACGGCTGTTAGAAAATATTTCCTTGTTGCTGTTTTGAATCGGAGGATTCTCATCTGGCACACGACGCAAACTGAACAGTCTACGTTTAAATATTTGTATATTTGGTGTCTTCAAGGATACACTGAATACGCTCTTAATAAACTAGTGCGTTTCATCATTAACGATTGGATCACTGCTTACCATCAGGTGAGATCTCAGTCAAGTTTTTTTCGATGAGATATGGTCAAATGAGTCCTCCCGCTCCGGGTGGTGTGAGAGGAAGTGTTAAACTTTTACTGACTAAAACCCACCTGTATTCCTTCAGTAGCCCTTTGCGTTCCAGGGCCGCGGTAATACCTTCAAACAATGTTGCATTGCAACCCTGATAGATGGATTGGTTTACCTGCTTAAGTTTAGCATATATTATTCTAATACATATATTCATTGCTATCTCAATTCATAGCACATACTAGTGTATGCAATTAGACAGTCTAGCTTTGGTAATGTCACCTCTTATTTGCACTCAATCGGGAGTAATAGAGCGACCAATATATTTGTATACACGGCAAAACTTGGAACTAAACTTACTGGACTCTTTTTGATATTTGATCTGTTTCTAGGGTTCCGTACCTCAAAAGGAAAAACGGAACCCTTGTTGTTACGAATCAACAAAAAAAAATGGGAAAAATTTATGAGACTCCATTCAGGAATTGAACTATTAGTACAAAACCATCAGGGCGCAAGTCAGACTCGCAGTTTTCTCTTTGCGAATGGCACCACCAACGAATAGGGTAGTTTCCAGGGTCAAAATAACTACATTTGATTTAGTTCGTATTTTAGATCATAATAAAATATTGGACAATTCGATTAAACAAAAAATAACAAAGATATAGCCCATTAATGTTACGTGTGACGTCACCCCTTGCGAAAAAATTACGCACGGCGCGTGACGTTACACGTAACTTTAATGGGCTATATCTTAGTCCTTTTTAGTTTAATTTACAAATAAAAAATAGGTGCCCCTTATTTTTGAATAACCTAAGAGACGGACTAATTACATTTTTACGGCAACTAGCCTATGTCAAGATATGCTGGCCGGTATTAATGTTATACTAATCGTAGTCCCAGCTCCTTCCAGCATTAGATTAAAATAGCTATAGATAAGAACGATAGCCGTCATTAGTGAGTTTAGGTTTTGGTTTTTTGTAATTAGTGGCGCATATTTTTGTTGACGCTTAGATTAAGTGGATTATCCTTTTAATCTAAGCGTCAACAAAAATATGCGCTGTATCATGTTTAGCATGCGCTTTTGGTCAGTTGTTTGGTTGAGGTGACTATTGATAAGGCTGTTTGTATATCTTGTCTATGGCTACGAAATTATTCGATAAAGTTACCGTGGCTCCCAGCCCGTGTAGATCGACCCAAATAGTGGTTTTTATTTAAGCCACAAACTTCTCAATCATTCACTATTCCATTTAAGGATGATACCAGATTTTCTATATAACATTAATGAAATATAAAAAAGACATATCTAACGACCACGCCGGAAGATGCAGCGTTGGAAGGCCTCCAACAAGGCGGACCGATAACCTGGTCAGGGTCGCGGGAATCCAATGGATGCATGACGCACAGGAACGGTCGTTGTGGCGACGCTTGACGGAGGCCTATGTCCAACAGTGGACGTCTTTCGGCTGATATGATGATGATGATGATGATGACGATATCTAACGATATAACACATAATTGTATGTAGCTATTGGAAGGCGGGCTCAGAATTTACATCTTTTTTTATTTGAAACTAAAAAAAAAAAAGAACATAACTCATACTTTGATGTAAATCAAAATATGAGTTTGTTTTTTTTTCACGGTGGGCATAAATCATCTAATGACAACCCCCGCTCTTTTGGGTGGAGCGGTAGATAGTGTCAGACTCTTACTGACTAAAAACCCACCTCATTCCTTCTAGCCTCTTCATACCGGGGCTCGTGTTTCCTTTCGGATAACCCTGGCCCCAGTAACGAGTTATGTTCTTTAATTTCAAACCATATGAATTCAAAAATTCCGGCACATAATATTTACAAATATATTGCTAACGGTACCTAATTTGATATTCGTTTACGCAAAAATCTGTTCAATAAAACAAAAGTCGTTTGGATCAGCAAGACAAAAACGGGTTGCCTTATGTTCGTAGGCGGAACACTGCAACCTGTTCCTATTTGTAACACAAATATTTACATCCAATGGATCGATAACCCTCCATACTTTTAATACGTATTGATGTGTACCTACTTTACAATATATGACTGAAGGATCCAGTCCAATATTGTAATACACGTTAAATAAAGAACAGAACAACTTATATCAATCATCGTAATATATTATAAGACTAGCTTCTGAAAATAGAAACCGAACAGCATCAGACTCCTCCGGTAAAAAAAATATCTTACGTACTGTCCTAGAGAGATGCTCTACTCGTGTGCCAAATTACATCCAAACTTGTTCACCGGTTTTAGTGTGAAGTAGTAACAAATATTCACAAACAAATATACAAACTTCCGCCTTTATGATATTAGTGTGATTAAAGACTACGTTGAAGATAAGCTTGTTTGGCAATAACGTCTTAGGTACTTGAAATTTCACTGGAAGCTAAATAACTGCATCGCCTTTAACTGCTTCATATTTGCTTATTATTCTTTTTTTTTCCTTTGACTAATAGATGATGTTTTGGACCACTGCGATAAACAGTAGTGACTTTGGTGACCATGATTTACATTCAGATTATTAAAGTTATAATCATGCCATTAGTTAATAAGTTTATTTTATTTTCTATATAAATTATAGTTTCTTTTTTTGTGGTTAATATAAAAACACATTATCGTACAATAGTGAACAATGTCACTGAATACGAAAAAAATACACAGTTCCGAAATCTAAATCAGGGATTCTGATTGATTCTTTATTTATTTTCGAACAATTTAAAATCTTGTGTTCCATCTCATTGTCTTACTATTACGATTTCAACCATGTTACATTTACTTCCTCATGAGTTAGTAATAGAACACGACCATACATTTGACCAAGCACAGCAGAACACAGTTGATACACAAACTAACCAACATTTACTATCTAAACAATCCTAGTAATTTCCTGATATAAAGTATGGGTACTTGTAATTGAGTAATATTGACTTTATTAGTGCCACGCAAAGAAAAATAGGTGCATCTACACTTTGCAAATAAAATTATTGTCTTGAAATATTTTTAAAACGAGTTATTCAAAATACGAAGACTGTTTGACATATCTTTTTTTTTACGAATCTTCCATGCTCGAGTAAGGTTTTCCATTAAATATGTAAAGAACGTGAACAAAAAATTCACCAACGAGATTTCTTCATTTCCAAGTTTAGCGCAGCTCTAGTAAAAAATGGTAAGCAGACCGCTCTGCTAGTCAAATCTATAGATTTTTTTGTGTAACTATTTTATTTTATTTTCCTTTATTGGCCAACCAACAATTGTTTACACCATATTTTTTTAAATACTAATCTATCATAATTTAAGGTTAGTATAATTTTTTTTTACAGGTTAGCACCGCATGCCCCATAAACATAATTATTAGGTGTTACAGAAAAAAAAACGAATCATCTAACTAACTAAAACTAACAATTTTAAATTAACAATATTTGATAGAATATAAGACCAACATTAACTGTAGAATTAGTGATAAGCTACAAAGCAAAAAAAATTGGACAAAAAAAAAACAGAAATATAATAATAAAACAGAAAAAAAAAAACAAAAGTATTTCAAATGTTATCAATAGCTGTTCTAAGAAACTTGGCATATGAGTCAAAGTGTACGTCAACTAGATCGCTGCAACCATTCAACAGCTTGCAAAGACGAGGAACAATAGAGTTTGCACCGAGTATCGTTCTGCGGAGTGGAGGTAACTATACTGCTATTGTTACACAAAAAAGCTACAGATTTGTACGAGGCTTACGGACAAGGAATGTGTGCTAGAGATATGTTCGGGGAATGCGGCCGAGGAATGGGATAGGGACATAGACGACGAATGTGTGTGCCTGCGCGAAACTGAACCGAGTCCACTACGCACCCTCGCACCACTCAGCTACACTCCGTTTTACAGTGTCACTACTCATCTTCACACCGTGGAAAAAGTAACACATTTTCAGAGTACTGCTATGTATTCTCACATTGTCTCACTGCCTTACGCATCTTTGGAGAAAAAGCACCTCAACATTAATGAAAAGTCTGGTTTCGCCAAAAAGTTTCATTGAGGTAAGAACAAATGACTTTTCTATTATCGTTCCCTCCAAACGCTAATTACAAAATTGTATAGTAATGGCATTACCCGTCACGCTACCTATCTCGTGACTTCTCTGCAAATAGAGAGAGAGAAAAGTAGATTAGCCGTAGGCGGGTGTGTTAAGTGCACGGGGGTGCAGTGACAAATTGGCACGTGTATCAAATGACGTTTTTCAATACACTTACGACTCGTGGGGGTTAAAGCGCTCCTCGTGCAGGTCGACGCCGCCTGATACGATAAATATGAAATTGCGGCGAGGGTGAGCACGCAAACTTTTCTACACTAGTGCGGAAAACAGTTAATTGCGTGTCTAAAAGTGGTGGGATAAGAACTGGTTTTCTAGTAAGCGTATTGAAAAAGTCATCTATTTGTCTCTGCATGCAGATATTTTAGGTATATTTCTCAGTCAGATGTGCCCTTTTAGCTTCTGGCAGCAGATTAGTGAAAGCTGCTAGGGCATCCTACACGCGCGCGCTCAGCTAATCGGCGAGCGCGTGCAGCTTAATTACACTCATTTGAATATTCTGTTCCGAATTTGAATTTAAAATTATCGTGATTCATAGTTCGGAGATGTTGTTTGAAATGGGCGTCATTTGTCAGTTTATCACCTTTGGATGTGTTGATAGAGAATTAAGATGGGAATTCTGAGAATTTCTGATACTGTTTACTGTACTAAATTGATTGAAAAATGGTAAACATGCGGCAATTTATACTAGTTCTGGTGTAACATAGAATTGATACGTTGGGGCTCGTATCAAAATATTCTCTTTTTTGATACTTATATTTAAAAAAAGGCTTCAACTACTCGTAGCTTTGATTTACGACGACAACAAATGGATACTTCGACGCTAACTTAAACCATTTCCCTATAAATAAAACTAGGTCTCTCAACAAACTAAGGATGCCTACCTATACCCAAGTTTTGTGTAACAAAACCTGAGATCCCGCAGCTTTTGTAACGGAACTGGTCGAACAGGCAACGACGTCCACGCTAAATTAGAGGCACACGCTCCTTTGAATCTGCCCCCCTCCGCCCCGCTCTCCCTTACCTCTCCCCTAGTCTTACGTCTTAAACACAATTTGTATTTTCGCAACGCAATAAGGTTGGTTTTCGCAATGTTTCAATTCAATAGACCACTTAGTTAGATAAACTAGTATTTATTATTTTGTTTCAGTTGTCCCCGCTTTCTTAGGTTGGTGCTTTCGATTTTAATGATGTTGGGTAAAAGTTAGAAGATAGATTCAGATTTAGTCTAATCTAAAGAATTACTGAAGACGTATTACAGAACGTATTCTGGCAGTAAAATATAAGATAAAATTTAAGCAGAAAAAAAAAAGTCAAACAAAGATATGATAAGAAAACCATAACTATAGATCTTAATGTATTTCTTAAGCTATTACTTAAGGCAGTTGTAACTTTTTCTACGATAAAGGAAGGATCATACCAATACTTAATAGATGATAAGTCGCAATAAATTATCGAGGAATAAGATGAATTCACGTCACGTCGCCATGCCTGTATATGTAGATGCCAAACATGGCAGATGGCGCCTGAAGCTATGAAAATAAAAACTGATACAGCATCTCATTATCCATAGTAAAAGACTATTGATAAACTGCCACCCTTTCTAGTAGAGCCTGATGTAAAACTAGACCAAAAAGGAATCAAAGATACGATCAATAGAAATATTTTAATGCCCAAGTTTGAACGTTTTTTACGTATGTCTCAACAGCTTGCAATTCAGTAAATGCATCATAATGTAGACATAAATCGCTCAAGCTACGGTATCCATTACAAACATAGATCACATGTGACATCACGATCCGTGTGAAGTAAAATATGGCTATGAAAATAATGCAAAAAATGTTACAATTAACAAATAAAAGTATATCATTGCCAACAAAGAATTCTAAGGCAAATAAAATTAAGTCATTAACTCGATAACAATCACAGTAACTTATTAATGAATCATGGTAATGATTGTAAGTTATCCCGTGGAACGCGAGGTACAGACGGCGACGCCGGCGTACCTGAGTCACAACCAATTAACGTATCTATTGTAAACGTCACTTGTGTGTGATTGTCGTATATTTCAATTTGACACATACAGCCTGTATTACGCGCGAACGTGTGTTTTAATGTAATATTAATGTGGCTGTGTATGGGAGGTGAGTTTTGCAGCGCAGTCGGCGTTGCCTTATCCGATGACCTACAAGCGCAAGAATTTTTTCTTGTGCGTTTAGGTGTCTCTCGTAAGCTCCCGTACTTCTTGCAATGTTTTCCTTCTCGTCCGGTTTTTGTACTGTGGTTAGGAACTCGGGTAAGAATTTTGTTGGTTTTGTTTATTGCAGAATACATGTGACATCCACCCGCACCGGGTCTGAGGTTCAGCTGCGGGAATAGGTATTATAAGGCGGATTATGCTATGCGAAGCCCAATTTAATAAGGATTTGAATAGAGAAGAGTTTTCTTTTAACCTTAATATTATTTCCTAAATCAATTTCAACTCAAACATTATCCAGGTGTTAATGAGTTTCAGTTTTATAAGTCAGAACCATTTGTCTTTGACAACACAAAAACAACAACAAAGTTGTTTTGTAGTCTAGATACCAGAGTGAATGCATCATTTTTCAGTCTTTTCCCCAGATTACTTGAGGTCAATGCAATACAAATCTTCAACCGTTATGTTATCATTGTTAAAATAAGCATAATCAGCCTTATAATGTTCCCACTGCTGGGACTCAAAACTCTTCTCTTGGAGATTGTTATAATCCACCACGACCCAGTGATATTCTTAACCAAATCCATCTAATGTTTTTCTTTGGTCTTCATATCCCTTTTGACTGGCCTGTTGGTCTAGTGGTTAGTGGCCCTGACTGCTATGCCGAAGGTCGTGGGTTCGATTCCCACCCAGGACAAATGTTTATGTGATGAGCATGATCATTTGTTCTGTGTCTGGGTGTAATTTATCTAGAATATGTATGTATTTAGTTAGTGATAGCATGACGAGTGACAGGACAGAATGGAAGAAAAAAACGTGTTGCGCCGACCCCAAATAAAACGGGACAAGGGCAGGAAGATGATGATGATGATGTATGTATTTAGAAATATATAAGTATGTTTATCAGTTGTCTAGTACCCATAACACAAGCTCTGCTTAGCTTGGGACTAGACGGCGTTGTGTGATGGTTGTGGAATATTATTATTATTATTATCCCTTTTAAAACCTCTTTTAGTAACATGCGTTTCATCCTTCCTCTTAACCACCATATTGAGACAAACGATTTTTTTTGACAAATTTTCAGCGACTCACTTGTGGAATTTATCTAAGCTTGTGCACAAAATGATTTGGGAACGCATTCATTGTGCGTACAGCTAATGGTTGAAATTCCCTGCCGAAGTCTGATTCATGATAGCTACAACCTGGCAATCTTTAGGTCTAGAGTGTATAGGTTACTTCTAGGTAAGCGCGCTCTATCGTTGACCACATCGTCGGTTTTCCATCAGTTGAGATGGTGGTCAATTGAGAGCCTATCAACAATAATAAAGCTTATAATTTATTGTGTTAGAAGATTCTAAATTGTAATAATACTTGAAAGAAGTGTAAAATAATATGCCAAGGAATATTTAATAACGAACATACATTATGTTTTTTTGTGTCAAAGTAACCTATTTTTTAGGTCAAGACTATAAAATTAACACTAAAAACTAAAAGTTAATTAATTCAAAGTAATTCCTATAAATGGTCATAAAACACATAATTTCCAAGGCCAGGGCTTCTAGATTTAAAACTATGTAGATCACTCTTAGATAGCTGCAAAAACAGTTATTACCTAAATCATTTTTAAACGTTATAACTACTTGAAATCCTTTCAATCTTAGTTTGGAGTTCGTCATATTATTATGAGCCTTTTGTGGCTCACTGCAGGGCAAAAGCCACCCTTCTATTCTTTCACTCTTCTCTGTCCTTAGCCACTTCTGGTTAATCCAAAGGTAGAAGTCCACGGCGCGCACTATTCCCGCGCGCCTCAAGGAGTTGTCAGCAACAGTAGGGGCTCAGCTGGGTCGAAGCCTACTGGGGCCATGGTTATTTGAAAGGAAGCTCGAGCCCCGGGATGAAAGCTAGAAGGAACGGGGTGGGTTTTTAGTCAGTAAGAGTCTGACATTATCTCCCGCTCCGCCCTAGAGCGAAGGTTGTCATTGGATGATATTTGCCCACCATAAAAAAAGGTAGGAGTCCAAATCAACACGTTATCTATTTTTGTGCCTATTGCGTCATCGGTATTATTTATTCGTTATATGCACTTACCAGAGTGTCGTCTTTTTTAACCAAAAAGGTTACTTGTAGAGAAGTCCTAGTTGCATTAAGTTCGCCTATGTACCACCACTATACATGAAGTTTAAATTAATGAAACTTAAAGTAAATATGTAAATAGTTATTACCATGTTAATTTCCCAGTGTTCTGCAATATATATTAATAAATAGTGCCTCTATAAAATTACTTAGTAGATAAACACTGATAGTTTATAGGCAATTTAACGATCGTTTCCCTTAATTTTACCTACAAGTATGTTTAATCCATCAATCAGTGTATCTGTTGGTTTAACAAGAAATCGTAAACATCGAGTGAGTAACGCACGTCCACCATCGATTTACCCAATTAGAATCGAGTCGAACTACTCAACTAAGTATTGAAATTACGATATAAACACCAAGCTACTAAACCATTGCCGGTTTTGTTCAGACATTACTTAAAATATCGTGTAGGCAACTTGCAATGTATTCAAAACAATTAAGAATTCATTTTCGTGTTGCCAGTTAGCATTGTCGTGGTTCGAGTTGTGACATCTTCCACATAGCACACATTGCAAAGTTAAACGCTCAAAATATAGTTGGTGTTTGAAAACAGCGCTTATGACCTAATCGTTAATGTTTCCACTGCCATATGCTTGTACAACTGACAAATTAGAATTTGTACAAACGAATCGATCTTAAACTCGTTGATTTTTGACCTCTCCGTTAGTTTATGGGCAATAATATTGTATATTTAATTACTTAGCTTAGGTGTTTACATTATTTCAATTAAACTTGAGGTCGTTTAAAAAAGACCACACATGTGAAAGTCGCCAGAGGTTTTTTGTTATATTTTTTCTGTTTTAGCTAGGTTGGTTTTCAATTAAGTAATTTATTAAGATGATTACTTTTCTATTTTGCCCCCACATTAGGAATTACTCTTGTCTCGGGGGTGCGTTCACAAACATTGAGGCTGGTTTTTAGAGTCACGCTGACCATCGGCGCTGATAGAGCGAGAGAAATCACTGGATGATCAGCTATCTCATACTTACGTGGTGCAAGGAAAAGTCACACTCCGGCCGCAATGGCAACTCCCAAACCGCTAAACACAGACCTGCATGGCTCACTAGAAAAATGGTGACCAGACTCAACCGAGACATAACCATGACAATTCTGTCAAGAGTGCATGGCTGAAAAGAAGATTCTGCACTAGAACTTCTTCAATGGACTTTGAATGTACAAAATCAAATTAACATTCAGCAAAAGATTCAGCTTAAGACCTCGCCACAGATCCGGTCGTCCTATAAGAACCGAGCCTGACTAGAAAGAAAGAAACTACTACTACTATCGTCGATGGCGCGAAAACTACGTGCGTGCCACACTACGCAGCTATTCAGCAAAAACGTAGGGACCCGCAGAAGAACTGAAGCCTACTGGGGCCATTAGTTGGCTTCCGAAAGCAAAACTTGAAAAAATTGGCGTGAAAAGCAAAGAGGGAACATAAGTGTGGTTTTAGTCAGTAAAAGTCTGCCAAGTCCTCTCTTTCCTAGACCATCAAAAAAACTATCCTCGCTACAAAGATTTCTCTATTACCCAACAACAACATCTAAGAAAACACGTCAGCATCGTAACTATTACTCTCTTTAACTTACTAATTCGCTAAAAACAAGTGAATGTGCATACCTGGCTCAACATGGTTTATGACTGTGTTAAGATCCATATACGTAGGGCCCAGCTAGTGGGTCCAGATGACCAGTCAGGGCCCGTACTATGACGCGCCAGTGCTATCATCATCGTTATGAAAAAGAGACAGAGCTATACAGGATATATAGCGCTATCTCTTTTTCACAGCGGACTCATGATGGTCCATGACGCGTCATAGTAGTGGGGGACAGTTCTCATCCAAGTGATGAAACACGATTGCTGGAATACGTTCTTCGGTTAGAGAATCTGGCTAGAAAAAAATTGTACCGCAGCCTTTATAGGGTAAGTTTTTTAGTGGGTAGGGACGTGGTCACTGTGAGGGTGGGATGGTTACTTTCGTTTTCGATTATGTGTGACCTAATTAGTCCACCAGACACGCCACTAGTACATGACGGAGATCCCAACCATACGCACTTGACATTTTGGGAACATATTGTGAGTCGGTGTTTTCTGATTACTACAACCTTAAATCATGATTCAATAGGTTTATTCCAAGCAGACGAGATCCATCCTCAACCACATCATCGCTTCACTTCCCATCACGTGAGAAAGTGGTCAAGCGCAAACTTATCCATTAAATAAAAATGATTCTGTTCTAGCCCGGGCTGTGGGATTGTTTGAAAGTGTCACCGCGGCCCTGAAACGCAAAGGGCAACTGAAGGAACACATCTGACTCTCTCTTACTCAGTCAACCAAAGGTTTGAGCGACCAATAAATATTTTTAAAGTTAACAACAGAGAAGTCATATTGAAAATCTACGTTTTTTGTCCCTAGTTATTTAATGGCAAAATTCCTTTATCTTTTGTGTGATTTGACAATTCAAAATTGTCTGTAAATGGTTTAATTTAAATAATGCTTTGAGTTTTAATTTGACTAATCAAGTCTCTATTTCCACTTATCATTCCACAAACAATATAAAAACGTCGTTACTAAAATCAACAAATCGCTTTTCTAATCTCAGCTGGCAGTACGACCACTTCCCTAGCCCACACCGTCCTTCCCATATAGAGCGGTAGCGTGCTGATTAGCCGAGCGAATATAGCCTTTAATTACAATGCAATTAAACAGTCAACTGCACTAATTGACTCGATAACATCTTTAGCCGCGTGCGCAGAGGTGCGGTACGGTTTTTGCAGAGAACGATACAGAGCAAAAAATATGTTAAGTTAGAATCTTTTTGGTGGGATAGAGTTCTGTTGGTTTATTGGTACCGTCAAACGGGGTGAATTGGAACAAAACTTTGGTTAGGTTTTTCACTTTGGTACATATTTATATTATTGATTTCTATCAAAGCATCCATTTTTATTACAATTAAAGAATAAACCGAAATACTTAAATGCTGGGAAAAATTGTTAATTATCGCGAAAATCCCATTTAAACTTTTGTCTCGATTCACCCCTGCATTTCTATTAACCCCGTTTGACTGTATATTTTTTTACTACTGTTTTTGGTATTATTTTTATAATAGCGACCCACCCTTGTTTTTCCTGGCCACAAATCATTCCTTCTTTTTAATATAATACACGTATGTTACATATTTTAACCTTCTTCATGAATCAGCCTCTGTATTGGTGAAAACCGCATGATAATCCGTTCAGTTAATGTTACGTTAAAAACCGATTCCGGAAATAAGCAATAGGTATTATATTTCTATGAAAAAGTTCCAGTAACAAATCTTTTTTACCAGTTACGTAAAAAAATCCCTAGAAATGTATTCATTTCCATGGTTTTTTTTTTATAGTTTTCTATTGTAGACAAAATCATTGCTGAAAATTGAAAGTTTTTGGCATAACCAAATAGCCTTAATCTAAAATTTCAATTCATTTTCTTTTACCTGACTACGTCAAAGCAAAATGTACGGTTATGTATTTTTATAACAATATTCACAGAGCCACTGTTTTCTTATTAGTCTTAAGGAACTCTAAAAATGTGTCAACTCGCTTCCGTTACAGTTACAAGAGAATGCGTTTTTTCTATGATCACCCACTAATTGGGTCGAGTGGTCGTCTTGGGAGGAAATTTTGTAATGTATCCTCCGCCTTATAAAGGCTGAAAATAGAATCTAGCTGACTCAGATGTCATTCTTCGATGATTGCATAACGTTTTTTGTAATACTACATTGTAGTTGGTAGTGAGTTTTAATACTTTCAAGGCTTTAGATAAAAATTAGATGAGTTTTGGTATGATTTCGTTTTAAACTAGCTTTTGCTACGACTTCGTCCACATGATCGTTAGTTACTGTGGACGCGAAATTGACGTCGAAGACTGTAACAGATAAAAAGTAACCTATGACCTTCCTTGGAGTTCAAGCTTACTCTCTGTGCCGAATTATATCAAAATCCGTTCTGTAGTTTAACTATGGAAATGTGACAGACACAAAGAGGTGGTTTCATATTTAGAATATTAGTTAATATGGATGTTATGAAAACCAACTTTTCGCGAGCGAAGCCACTGGCAGAAGGTAGTTTGCTTTTTGTTTGTAGGAGGTAATCTCTGGAAGTACTGGTCCAATTTCTAAAAAAAAATCACGATTAGAAAACTGCTTTATTCCTGAGTGGCATAGGCTACAATTTATGAACGCGCGTGAAGCTGCGGGCAAAAGCTAGTAATAAATAAATCAAAATAGTTTCAACAAAAATTTCATTGTTTAGATGTAACAGAACCTGTAAGATGAGTAAATTAAGACAAAAGTTTACAATTTCCACTAAACTTGCATCTAACTTCAGGTCACTTGTGCAGTTATCATAATTCTAACAAATCACTATTACTCACATTAAATCTTAAGTAGTGACAGATCTGCAGCCCAACGCCTACATTCACTACAATGACACATTTCCTCGAAACGTAATTGTAACAGAACATAAATTGGTGACAAATATGGTAAATTACAAAGATAGCCTCAATAAATATATAGTGTTCATATATTTTACGATTGTCAATGCTAATGATATAAGTCATCATATCATTATGGGTAGAGCTGACAGTATATGCCCATTAGATTAGGTACTTCTAAGACTTGAGCCGCTGTCTGACATTGACCTACTTTGTTTCTTTCGAGACTACCTTCCCTGATCCCCAAGAGGGTCCTTCCTGGTTCGTCTGTCTTCAGAAGAGCCTAGTTGAAAAGCTTGTCGTTTCATCCAACGCAATGTTTGATAAAGAAGCAATGCGGAAAAAGAAAGATGGTACCTGAACGCTCCGTTAACATTCGGTAACTGCCATCATTCACTGGTGTATTTCACAAAACTGCTAAAGTGGTGACAGCATACCGTAAGATGCTGCATTAGAAGGACTCCAAGAATTGCCCAAGTTCAATCGTGTAAGGAGTACTGTTCTTCTCATCTTTGGGATGGATCTGCCAAATACCAGCTTGATGCGCTGGAGTCGATTGAGAGGCCAGGCAAGAGAATCATCGGCAATGATGCACTTGTAGAAGCGTAACTGCAAAAACTTGACCATCGCCGCCGAGTTCTTAGTCTATCGGTTTTCCATCGTTTACATTTCGGGGAGTTTGCACTGGAATAGCACAATCTAATTCTTTAATTTAATATAATAATAAAAAAGAAGGCCTCCCACCAGGTGAACTGATGACCTGGTGAGGGTAACGGAAATTCAATGGAGGCGGGACGAACAAGACCGGTCGTGTATAGTGCCGAACCTTAAGGGAGGCCTATATCCATCAGTGGACGATGAAGTGATGGTGTAATGATGTAATCAAGCTGGTTGAAGGTGTGATTCAATCTTATCATCGAGCGAAAAATGTCCAATAAAAAGTTTCTTTGACGAAAATTAAAGTCATACGAGTCGAGATAAAGTTTTGATTGTTTTTTATGACTTTATTTATGGCTGTATAAACTGAATCGACCCTGCTTATGGTCCTGCAAGTCATATGACTCAGTAAGATTTTTATTATCTACTATGACACAATCGGATGCAATCTGAATCGAGGTAATACGTTGTGCAAGGAAGGGATTTTGAGTAAAGAGAGTAACGTTGAACATTGTGATGTTCAATCAATTCCGATAAATCTATTTTTGAGTTGATTTTTTTTTTAGGTGGAAAATCATCCAATGATTACCGCCCTTGGGTGGAGCTCTGGAGGCTTTTACTGACTAAAATCAACTTCTATGATCCTTCTTTGCTTTGCATTCTACTGCCCGATTTTCCTTTCAGAATTGAACCCCTGGCCCCAGTAGGCTTCGGGCCTGTTGGGCCCCTACTGTTTGCTGACATCTCCTTAAGTAAGCCGCATGGCAAACAATGAGTAACACGCCGTACGACCGTCGACCATCCGGACTGAGCCGAAGTAGTTGGTGGCGCCTAGTGTTATACGCGCGCATCAAGGAAATGTCAGCAAAACCGTAGATTCCCGGCAGGTTCGAAGCCTACTGGGGCCACGGGTTGTGTGAAAAAGAAACCCGGAGCTCTGAAACGAAAGCAAAGGAGGAACAAACTAGTGGGTTTTATTCAACAAAAGTCTGACATCCACTTTGCCCGGGCGGGAAATGTCATTGGATGATTTCCCAACTAAAAAAAAATCCCTTTAACAGTTTTCGTGGAAGTGGTGCAATCAATAAAGACGACTGGGGCTGTGACTGTGGCTATGACTGTGTGTAACTGTGTGTCTATGCTATGACTGACTGTGTGTAACTGTGTGTCTAGGATATGCCTGTGGCAGTGGTTTATTTAGTTAAAACTTATATTGCCACACTTTTCTCTATTCCTTCTTGATAGATTCACTTCACTTCCTTATCTTACTCAGAGCATCTAATAGTCTCAATTTATTTTATTACACGTTACGATACTTGAAAAGGATGGTCCTTACTTCTCAAAGTCCTCCGTCCATCTCCTGTCGTATTACCTACCTCTTAAAATACGAGGAAAGCCTTACCTTAGCCCCTTAGCCCTCAGATATACAATGGCGCAGTGTGCAGTGGTACACGGCACACGCTACAAATAAGATCGCGGGCGACACGTCATGCGGATTGCGGAGATTAGGTCAGTTTGTACCGCCCGGTTCTGTTCTAGCATTCGATGCTGAAGTAAAGTTGTTTTGGAAGATAAATTAAGGCCGATTAAGGGCTCTTTTTGTGAAATTATTTATTTATTTAAATAATCTGGAGGACTTACAGCTAAAACAAACCAAGTAAGAAACAGTAAGTTAGACTGACAGCCAATAACAAGTCCTCAATTATAAAGTACAGGATAATACAAGATTCTATGGACACCAGATGCAGAGAAAAGGACAAATAGTTTGCTTAATAGCTATTGATCTACAAGTTAGTTACAATTTTGCTCTTATTGCATAACAACGTTATTATTAAGTGTATCTTTACTAAATGAAAAAATTACGGCCTAAGCACTTCTTGACCGAGGACACACTAGTTACGAATGGATCTATATCATGCCGTATATCAAATTTTAACTATCAGAGAATTTTGTACCCGTGCTATGTTTAGAGAGATAGCTTAACTTGTAGCATTTAGAAGTGTATAACAAAAACAAACAGTACTAACTTCCATTTCTTCGTATTTATTTTTCGTATAAGATCATCATCATCATTTCAGCCGAAAGACATCCATTGTTGGACATACGGCCGATGACCAAGTGAGGGTAGCGAGAATCCGAAATCGTGCAGGACCGATCATTATGGCGACACTTTGGGAGGATTACGATTGAATTGTATGAGGATCCAAAATTATTCAATCGTTTTTCACAATAGATAATAGAATCTACGTGACCCTAACATAATACCAGAAAAGAGATAACATTCCTCTCCACAGTCATTTGTCTATCTACTGCAGTATTGCCTGACTCGAAGAAGATCAACTACAGCAACAGTAACAAGAGCCCAGATACAGGGCACACGAGTTCGCGTGCCGTTGCGACAGTGCCGCGCCCAACCGCCAGTACCACCAGTGATGTGCGTGCAACAATATCGATCTTATTACGTATCGATACACAGCACACAACCATCAAACAGCGGCCGAACTAAACTGCCAGACATAAGGGTTCGCGTGTTGCGACACCGCCGCGCCTCAACTAATACTAGTGATGTTTGTAAACTAAACAATATCCATTACATTGCATTATCGATAAATTGTAAACCAGTGTACAGACTTAATAAGATGGACGAGCGCTCGTGTCATAGCGGCACTAGTGAAGTGCGTGCATAAATATCGATTGCGATTTGATACTTAGTTTGTATCATAGTGACCACGCCATATCTAAGACACACGAGTTCGCGTGTCGTTGCGACAGCGCCGCGCCCTGTTAGGGATGTGCGTGTGTACAATATCGACGTTATATCGATCGATATGTTTCCACATCGACCGCCATTCGTAACGGTCTCAGTTTCCTGACCAATTGCTCTTGTTTTACGTGAGTTTTGTCGGTAAGGAATCTTTGTTACGTGTGGTATAGTTTCTACAAGATTGCATGAGAAAGATTTACCGATCGAGATTTCGTTGGATGTTATGTCATTTTAATGCCACCAAATTTTTCTGCAAAACTATGTGTGTAAAATATGTATATAAAAATATAATTTTCAGCCAATATTTAGTTTTGCGTTTGACTTCATCTATGTGGACTTGGGGTGGACGTTGGGATCAGAGAGAAAACAACAATGCATTCATGCATCATCTTGGGATGGACGTTGGGATTAGACAGAAAATATCAATGCAATTATTTTATTTTTACATCCCGTAAAAAGATTTTAGATAGTATTTGAAATTTTAAGAAAATTAATGAAATCGGTAAAGTCATTCAGAACGACTTTACCAATTTCATTAACCCTTCAGATACCGTCAATTAGAGACACAATAGTAAGACAATAGATGCGCGGCCACCGGTGGTCGCTTGGGGATTCATGAATTAATTCATTAACCGACTTCGAAAAGGAGGAGGTTCTATGTTCGGCTGAATGTATGTTTTTTTTTTTTAGAACGACTCGTATTCAATGCTCACTAAACTCGTATGCGTAAGATAAATGGGGATTTATTTATTCCCTCGGCTTCAGCTCGGATCCAATATTACACACTTGTTTTATACCTTCCTACCTACCTTACCTTGTACCTACTATTGTGTTAAAATATTTAAATAAAAAAAATATAAGTTGTAAAGATGCTGCAATATGGCGATGGTCTTTCTAACAACATAACAATCTACCTACTAATATAACTCTTTACCGGAACAATTCTGGTTTTTATTCTGGAAATGACGATTTTTTAATCGTAACGTTCACTATCTCTAATATAAAACAATGAATGCCTCTGATTAGCCCCATCACTACAAACCAGAGCGACAGCACAATTAGATGTAAGTATTTGCAACACCAGCGCACGCGCCGGCCGCCCCCTGTCCGCAAGCTTTCTACAAAAAAAACTAACAAACAAATATGTACTACAATCATGATAGTTTGTGGTCTTTTGTAGGTGAAAATGTTTTGGCATATTGGCTAGATAAGTACATACAAGTTCGTTGTTGAGTTTCACTTTTAAACTATTAAGATTAGAATAGAATAAAATAGACAATCGTGATTATCGTCGAGGCGGTATTTAGACCTGAGCCATGGCGAGGGTCTTTAGAGAGCCGAGAACGGTTTTCATTAATTACTCACGTGTATCATACGACACTTTTCAATACACTTGTGAAGAAAATAACTGCAAAACTAGTAAACTTTTGTGGCTGTAAAAATCTGTTTTCGTATGCGCACCCATATTTTTTTTCTTTTCCTCGTGGGGAACGACGCCTGCCCATCCTGATACGATAAATATAATAAAATTATGGCGAGGGAGAGGTTGAAAAAAATGGTTTTAACTACATTATAGCACTAGTGCGTAATGGTAATCAAAATGTCACAGTTTAGTAACAAGTGTCATTATATACCTAAGTGTAGTGCAATAAGAGTCACTTTATGAGCAAATGTATTGAAAAAGAAAAGTATAGTCCAGATGCGTGGGTTCAAACCCAACCAGACATATGTATATTTATTTCATCACCGCTGCTCTCAAAATGGGTAAGGGAAACATCGCGAGGAAACCGGCATATACAACCCGCACTAGGCTTACGTGGTACATGTATCTATTAGAGCTCATTCTTTTTCCTAGATACGAGGCCTGATTATTTTATGGTATGTTATAATACTGCTTAACCCAAGAAGATTCAGATTTCATAGCTTTAGCCAGTAACCTCTAAAGAATTGTAGAACTTAGACAGTTTCCTATATGATCGCATTCTTCAGATATCACAGCGGAGTTACATATATCTCATTGAATTCTTTAGTTTCTATATTATTAAGATATTATATTATAGAATTGTTGTGATGTTGGTCGGAACAATGCGAGCTATTCGCACAATTCAGGATCTCCGCAAAGCTGAGCGTTCGTCACGAGTGTGTGGCCATTTTACTAATCGTCAATGGTATTACCGGGTGATATATCGATGAGTTGGTATTAATGATTTAGTGGAAAAATATTGAATTGATCATTGATTTTATTGACGGTCCGAGTAGACAGTTCTAGCTGACGCCTGAATAAGAAGTCATCGTAGGTGCAGGCTTGCAGACGGTGAGCAATGGGTGGTTTACAGTCCAATAAGGATTAGTCCCGAGTCAAAGTATAAGTGACAAGACCTGCAATGGCCAATGCCTATCAGAGCTGCAGGATTGTTCAAAAGAGTAACCGTGGAGATATTTCAGTTCACGCAAACGATCACTATTTTAATTAAGTGTTTTTCTTATAGAAATAAAAAAAAGAACTACAAAACTTAAAAAAGAAATATTTACACTTTCGTTTTCACAAATACCTATTGTCTGCCTCTCATGAGTGCCTCAGAAGATCCAATTTGCCTAAGCATCTGAACTTATTAAATTAGGCAGTTCTTTTTTCAAAAAAATATCTTGAGTATCTCTCTGTAAAGCCTCAAGTTTACAACAAAGTTAATTAACGTAATCTTATTACACATGAATGTCCTTAAAACTAAGCATACAAAGTTACGTGTCAAGTCGGTGACCAGGCCCCACCTCTTTCCCGCGCATGTATGACGAGATGACGATATAATCAGTCCAGCACGATCCATCACAGTACTGTCAAACTTAGTCGATCGTGTACTAAGTGCCCACTTCACCCTGACCCCTCAAAATGGCGCAGATCGCATCACTTTTTGCCCCATCTCATAAACCTCTGTACCCCAACACGTGTCAATTTAAAATGGTCGTTGTATACGTCTCATGTGTTCTCCATGTTTTTTACGTGTCATTAACGTGGGACAGAATATTTAATTAGCTAATTAATATCCGGTATGAACTGTTGTACTTACGAAACGAGTACATCCGTGGCTGTTTCTGAGAGAAGTGTCGTTGGTTTAGGTAATGATGTGTATGCAAAGTGAGACCGTTACAGAGAACTGCGGGGTTTTTGAATTAGTCACCGCAGCCGCAGTAGACCATAAAAAGCAACTGAAGGAACTGAGGTTTTAGTCAATAAAGTCTGACACGCCCTCTCGCTCCACCTAGAGGAGGAATTAATACATACAGGCTATATGATGATTTCCCACTTTAAAAGAACACACTTATTAAACTTTTTGGGGGCGAGAGGTTTGTCCTCAATACGAGTTATTGCTAGTGGTATGAATGTGGTTGGTTTTATCGTAGAGAAAGATCAAGAAGAGAAAAATGTGAAAATATAAATTAATTTTCTCATGAATTAATTATTTTTCAGAATGTCTTTCATGACAAGACATAGCGTCCTCACCAAATAAATCAAGATAATTTTAAAAGGATGACAAACTACTGTCATATAACCTCTCGCACAAGAAATTAGAAGAAGCCATGCTGTGCTGTATGAGGAAAGATGGCAATAAGAAGGACCACGATATTGGACGTCGACCCCAAGTTTGAGGACAACATCTTCCTTAATCTTGCGCAGATGAGATAACTAATGCCATGCCAGATAAAATTAATAAACATAATTCTAAATTAATACTCCAGTAGTTTATGAGAAGTGCAATGCTATTGTTAGGCTGGCGATGGTCACGGTGTTACATTTTATTTTCAAGGTATCCCGATTAAAAACTCTGTGATTCCTACTTTAGACAAACTTGAGCTTATTTAAAAAAGCCGATAAAAATGTTCGAGCCAGCTGGATCTTTACGGCACTTTTAAGGGACTGAAATGAAAGTCCAAAATTTGTATGGAGAAAACTTTCAAACGAGCAAAGCCGCTGATAGAAGCTAGTATAGTTATAATACATCCGCTTGCCTCTAAATTTTATCATAATTATCCCATTGCAAACACAACATGATGCCAATAGGAAGTGCCACAGCCTCCCGGAGACAAATGCAGTAATCAGTAGACAAACGCCCACTGCGCTGCAGTTGGTACACTAATTCCATCATTTCAATTAGGTATACAAACGCGCGGGCGTTTAATCAGTAGATAGGCAGTGTTCCTTTCACTCTTCAGATAACTGTTTGTATAAATATTGTGGTAGAATGAGTAGAGTACAAGGTTAATTTAATTTACCTGGAGATGATCACATCTACAGAGTTATAATGTGTAACTTGGTTTTTTTTTTAATAGAAATAAAATCCAAAAACTATACTAACGACAACCATCAACTCCAAAGCCAGTAATCTATAATAATTTAAAAACAGGCAATTTAGAAACACTTTTTTTTTTTAGTCTTGCGATCTTGATATTTTATATCCATCACACCTAAGGAGTTTCCATTGTCTTGGTCATGTGGAGGGATGAAGCGCATATTACTAAAAGAGTTCTGAGTATACGTGTAGGATGGAGAGGGAGAGGAAGGCCGAAGAAACGATGGATGGATTATGTGAGGAGTGATATGAAAGAAAAGGGTGTTAGTGATAGTTTGACGGGTGACAGGACAGAATAGAAGAAAAAAATCGTGTTGCGCCGACCCCAAGTAATATGGGATAAGAGCAGAAAGAAGACCTAAGGAGTTTCGCGTACAATTATAAAAATATGCTCTTTAGTTTATCAGCCCTTGCTGACGTTTTTTGACAAATTTCATAATGATTATGGACTCATAGATCATTTTGATAGTCCCTGCATTTCCAACTAGATATTAAAATCTTGCATAGGAATATTTTCTGTACAATTCAGTCCAGCTTCCTCATGTATTCTACTAATTTCCTTCCGTTTTTCAATGCCTCCATGATTATATATGTAAGCCTTACATATAATGTTGAAAGTTACGTTAAATAAAATGACTAGAGAATTTTCTAAAAACTGTTAATGATATGTTTAAAACTCTCACAAATTCGATGCCAAAAATACTATTAATTCATGAATCCCCAAGCGACCACCGGTGGCCGCGCATCTATTGTCTTACTATTGTGTTTCTAATTGACGGTATCTGAAGGGTTAAAATACATGTGTACTTGTTGATACAGCAAACCTATTTTTTCCGATTTGCAGTACCTAATGGCTAATTAATCTTAATAATAATAAAATTATTTGTATCATTAGGTTCTTGCGAGACTCTAAGGATTGGTCGTTATGGCTACGCTTGGGGGACACCTATGTCCAACAGTTGACGTCCTTCGGCTGAAATTATGATGATCATTGAAATCATAATGAAATTTAACTGGGATACTAATCTAACTAGATCTGGAGATCTAGCTAGAAACAACACAACAAACACAAACCAGAACAAAACCCAGTGCATTCCTCATATTGTTATTATATTTTTGTCAAGAAATACAAATTAAAATGAAAAAGGGAACTGGGCTTAACTCCATGTGCGAATACTGACCGTACACAATACATCATCAAAGAGCGTAGCATCAAAACCCATAAATAAAATTAAAATGAACCTGGATCTAATATATAATGATACTGTTTATTAAATTAATCAATTGGGCCTTGCCCTACCTAATAATAGCTTTAATATATAACACACGATAAACAGCGCGATCCTAGACCAACATCCGCAAAGTTCCCGACCATACGTCATAACTCATAAGTCATAACTACCCAGATATCATTCAAACGGATGTAGCTCGTAAAATTATCATTTCTGATTTATCTGAGCATAGTGGGTGGAGACTCTAGTATCGGTAATCAGCGGCTGACCAATTAATACAAGTATTTTACCTGCTCTATTTTTATAATATTATATACTCATTGGTTTCACGGAATTACTGCAGTTCTTATAATTAAATTATACGCGTATGAGTGGTGGTCAATAATTGTCAACTCATTTAATTTAAAAACTGCCTGAGTTGCAACACTTAATTTTGAACGAATTTTTTCTTGCTCTCATTTTGATCTTTATTAACATTGTTATAATGACAAAAAAACGACATTAAAGCTTTGTCCAAAAGTTGGAGCAGTTAATAATAAGCCGAATCGATTTCCTGACGGTTTGTCACATCGCAATCTCGATATTAAAATGTTTCGAGTTCTCATTCTCATGATTTCAATTGAAAAACTCATGTCAACGAAAACTTAATGAAGTTCTTAACGACGACGAATGGACAGAAGGGAGATTTATCGCCGCACTAATGACCTGTGGTTACAGAAAAAAATATATAAAGAACAAGCCGAGATTTAATTGCAGTAAGCGAACTTGTATCGAAGTATGTAGGCACGTTAAACAATACTGCAATTTGTATCGGCATAGCTGAATATATATTTAATAGCTGTTAACTTTATAATCGTTTCATAGTTAAGATTAAATCTAATAAATTCAAAGTCAGGCTGAATTTTAGATTATTTAAGAGTTGTTACCACACAGAACCATTTAGAATTACTTTTATTTCTGTCACCTTTGGAATTGGCGATGCCACAAACTAGATCATGATTATCATTTCACCCGAAAGACATCCACTGTTGGACATAAGCCTTTCCAAAGTGCCGCCACAACGAACGGTCCTATGCGTCTCGCATCCATAGGATTTCGACGACCCTCACCAGGTCATTGGTCTAACTTGTGGGAGGCCGTCTAACGCTGCCTCCCGACTCAGTTTCCAATTGACACACTAAACCAAAATTGAGCCTAGACGAGGTCCATAAAAGTTAATAACGACGATGTATTTCAGCATTACCATCAAGAATTTGTGCAATATATCACATGTTGCGTTTAGTTAGGGCCACTTGCCCGCTATGACATTTGCAAGGGCCGGCTAATAAGACACATTTCTCGTGTAGGGTGTACCCACGATTGTGTAAAACGGGACACCATGGCGCCTTGGCGGGAAGGACGGACAATGGCCGCGGTGTCACCGCGATCGCGGGGTCTTACATGGAAATCAAATGTGGGCGGATTACTTGACACACGTAAAGTAGGCAGTTAGGTGCCTATATTTATTTAAGTGTTGTTACGAATTCTGAGAATTGAAAATGTTGTTTGTGGAGTCGTAAAATGGAACATAATTTTAGATCCGGTAGTTTTGTTTATCAATAGATAAATAATTTGAGGTATGTCTCGCGTGTTATGATTATGCAATTGCCATTTAGCTTTTTCCCGCGACTTCAATGCATTTTGTGAGGGTAGGAAATTGTCAAATAATTTTACTAACTTAACCGTATTTCCTTAGTTGTCTTTTTTGTTTTAGAGCTGCTAATACTTAGATCAAAAGCTCTCATCTATTTAAAAAATTATTACTCTTATTTTTTTTTTAGTAAATTACAAAAAAATAATATAAAACAATATTACATAGGTATTGTATTTCTTGTTTTTTTTTTTCATATATTATGCTGCTTATCTTCCTAACAAAATGAGGTTGAACTATTGTTATGATTTAAAGCCTATTAAGTAGTAAATCTACCATGACCTAAAATAGGGATTTACTCATCTATTTCATGTAAGCCAGCCCTAACATATAGAGTGGGCAGCACAGTGACTACATGTCGCGATAGTGTCGCGAGATTCCTAGCAAGCAAGACCTTATTGAGAATGTACGCGAAGCAAATACAGCGTGGTCACATCGCTGTTTTATTTATGTTGACTGTTTATTAAGATTGAGGGACTTTACATTAAAATTACACTCTATTTATATCAAATAATTTATTTCGTAATATCAATTAATTGAATCTTGATCTAGAAAGATGAACGTAGGTAACTTGTCCAAGGTGTGTCCATTCTTCACTTCTTATCCTAGACAATGAGGCGTGTCAGGGACCGAACTCAATCGCCCACTTAATCCTCTATTACAGGGTACCAAGGCGCTGCGCGTGCGCACAAACCGGCCGGCCGCTCGATAATAAGTGTAATTGCACTATCTGCGTCCTTGTTTCGTCCTTGCTTTCACTGATAACAGTGCCGCTCGAGGTTATCACTTATATAATAATGAGTGATTAAAATCTCTGAAAAGGTCAAGTGTTTTTGTTGACCCTTGCGCCAGTGAACTGATTTTTGACATTTAACTGAGGATCGATTGCAAACTTACGGGTTTTATTGACTGATCGGATTCAAGGACTGTCAATATGTACTTTCGAATTAAAATAAAATATAATTTTACCTTACACAATTGTGGTTTTGGACCAGGGAAAACTTGACAGTATTTTCGTAAGTGTCCGATGGATATCTCGTTTAAAGTTTATTTTGTAACTGCGTGTAAAGTTTACAGTTTGTAGGTCAGTGGTTACAATCGAACATATAATATGAAATGTTTTGACGCAGTCTTCGCCAATCACGAGTTAGTAAACATTGGAAGACGCTTCTGATTGGCTCTTCGGCGGTGTGTCCTTTTAAACTCACGATCTTACATTAGACACAAGTAATCATTGGTGGATTCGCAATTAATCGAAGCATTTAAAATAACCTATGATGGTAGTGCATGTAACAATTTAACTGTGGTTCATGCTTCATAGTGTGGTGTGTTTAGTAACTGACATTTAAGTAAACTCAAGCTGTATTCTGATTGCTCAACTACATCGTTCTAAATTATTAAATAATTAAACTAATTGGAAATTATTTATCTACTTTTATGATCGTGTTTATAATGTTTGAAAATAATTTAAGTTGAAAAGAACGCAGTAAAAAATAGACATCTAAAAGCATTATCTACCTTCTTTATCTAACTTTTAACATATTATATAATTTTTAAAAATTAAATAAACATTAAAATATAATCTATTATTGTATCAGAGCAATGTGACAAGTACATTAACTCAATAGTAAATCAGGTTACTTCTTGACTTCTCAATAAATATATCAGACAACGCCATCTATCATTACAAAACCGAAGCCTAATTTAATCGAAGTTACAAATCATCGCACATTCTTTTTTTTTAACCACAGCACCACAAAAAAATTAGATATGCAAACATACACTGCTTTCATATCATGATTTGTAAATAAGGAATATTGATATAATGAGATATCTGGCTGCAATAAGCCATGGACCACCAATCCATCTCCTAAAATAACTGATACTGGTATATTTTCCACTTTAACAAACTTTGGTAACCAGAAAGTTTTACGGCATTTGTTTACGAAACCCAGCAAACATTCCACGATGACTAATGTTCCTTAAAACTAAGTTATCTCATGTATCAAGAGTAACGTGATGATATTTAGAATCGTGTCACCGCCATCTTGTGGTAATTAAGCGAATACGTGGGAATTCTAACATTAGGTTCAACCACAGAGCACAGGCAGTATAGAGAGGCCATTGAGAGACTAAATTACAGTTTTGGTTGTTTGTGTGGTGTGTGTAGTGTAGGTACTCACTGGGTAGGTGGCGTAAATGAAAGTCCTTGCTGTAGTATCACCAGGTATAATTTCCTCACACACAGCATAACAACACAGTTTATTAGAAGGAGCAAAATAAGCCCAGCGCAAGCTGGTATATTACAGCAGCAACAACAGTAGTATCTAGTAACAGAAGAACAGGAACAGTCATAGCCGCACTGTTGTGTTGACCACAGTCTTTGGCCATCATAAGATTTTTTGGTGGGTAAAAATCATTCAATGTTATCTCCCGTGCTTGGGCGGAACGGGAGATATTGTCAGACTTTTACTGAAGTTACACAATTTAATTCCGCCAAGTCCGTTCTATCACCGGACCACAAGACGTACGGCGTTGCGCCACCGGTACATACCGGTGGACATCCCACCTATACGCATAAAGCGTTTTTGGAACACATTCATTATGCGTACAGCAAGGAGTGGAATTCCCTGCCAGAGTCTGTTTCCTGATAGCTATAACCTAGGGTTCTTTAAGTCAAGAGTGAATAGATTGCTTCTAGGCAAGTGTGTTCCATCGTCGGCCACACTTACCATCAGGTGAGATAATGGTCAAACGCGAGCCTATCCATTATTAAAAAAAACAAAAAACCTGCTTGTTTTACTTTGCGGCCCGAGGCCACTAGCAGAACGATCTCTAGCTTGGACCCTCGAAACGCCTCGCTGAGCTGTGTGATTTGTATGAAAAGTATATACCATGCCCTCTCTACTGAAAGTGTCTCCAAAAGTGTCTCGAGGTCTGTGGGTTCGGTTGACAGTGGGCCATCACGAGCAGACTTTATTACATATTTGTGTAATTCGAGTGTCGTTATTACGTCGGCATGTAGTTCGCAAGACTGGAGGTTTGTCTATAAAAATGAGTCACTAGTGTTTTCTTTGTGAATTTTTAAGTTAGTAATAATTTGTTAATATTTCCAATCCTATCAAAACCTGTGTTGTTGAAAAACGAATTAGCCAAAAGGCTAATTCGTTTTTCAACACCATAGTCATAAACAGCTGCTATACTTATGTGTTGCTCTTTAGTTAAAGTCAGTCAGTGTAGTTAGTTAGTAGATTGGCGAATTAGGTGGTCAATTCAATAATTTGACTTACAATTAGATTACATGAAGTGGAATTTCTAATTTAAAAAAAATACTCATCATCACCATAATTTCAGCCAAAAGAGGCCCACTGTTGGACATAGGCCTCCCCCAAATGCCGCCACAATGAACGGTCCTGTGCGTCTCGCATCCATCGTATTCCCGCAATCCTTACCAGATCATCGGCCCACCTTGTAAGAGGGCTTCGAGCGCTACGTCTTCCGGAAACAAATACTATTTACTTGATTTAATGAGGCTCCCATACACTAATAATAAAATAAAATTTTAAATATTTACTTCTACACCATCACCGTCACCATCAAGTGAGAGCTTTAGTTTATCCCAGAAATCCCCAACGACAAATTAATATCCACCAGTGGAGGCTTATTCCAGAATTCACATTCACCTTCATTTGATTTCGTTTAGTTAGGCCAACTTTTAAATAGATCGTCACGTTTAGGCTCACATTTATAAAACCTAAGATCTTAGATTTATTAAGTTCAGTAGTAGCGACATCTAGGGCGCCACATAGGAATTATAAAATCAAAATCCTGCATCGTGATATGGGAGTTTTCCACGCAATTAGAAAATTATACAACAGCCTGAATGGTCAGTATTGTTTTTATCCCAGTAGGTACCTATATTGGTATATTTTTTTAGAACAACACCAGTTTGAATAGCCAATTTCTTTCATAAACTAAGTTTGTTAAGTTCGTCCATCTTTCTTTAAGGATTTAATAAAGAGGTTTAAATGAACACAACATGATTTAATTGTATTGTTTTTATTTTTCAATGCGTTTACAATATTTAATATTTTTTAATTGAACTTGAAATTAAATAGGTACAAGTGTACTTAACATACAACTTTATTGTGTGACGTTAAAACCTTATCGAACTAGTGCCTCCAAGTGATATGATTACAAACATCTTACTTTACAAGTATTGCATTAATTTCCATTATAATACACTTTCCCAAGATACGGACTTCAAAACTTATGTAACAAGTGTGTACTGGCTCTTATGAAATACGTGAAGTTTCATGCAAGGAGGTTGTGATTGACAAATGTCATTAACTTTTTTTTTATTACTGCCCGTGATCAAAGTCTCAAAGACAAAGAATCGCTTAAAACTGTGGACTAACTATATACCTACCTAGAAAATAGGCAAAGAATAGCAACGTGATCGAAATTACTTTCAAGAAAATCTTACCAAGTTATTTCTTATATTTATATTACATTTTCTAAAGATACATTTAACTTTCATATGACCCTTATTACTAATGTAATAAGTATCGCTAAATCTTTGAGCCTCGATTTAATATAAAACACATGATATGCATTTTGTGTATCGCAAACTCCTATGTACAACAATCGTGTAAATAACAAATTTAACAAAATATTTTTTTATTAATTGATTTTCTAAAGACGCAAATAACTAACGATTTATTCATAATGCCAATAATTACTGGATTATATTGCGTATATTTTTTTTATCAAATAAATATCGAATAATTTTGGGTTATAGAAAAACTTTGGTAGTTTTCATTGACTAAACACGCAACCTCCAATTATATTTACCAATTTTTATAATTTACAAAATATAATGAAAATACCAATACCGTATTTCTGTATTCATATTTCATTAACACCAAATTAATTTGTGTTTAAAAAATATAATTAATTTACAAAATAAAATTAAATAAATCCATTCGCATTACATTTAAAATAGCTCACAAATAGAGCGAAGCACTTGATATTTTTTAAACATCAATTAATGAGCTTATTACTCTACACAATAACGGACAAAACATGTTTATGTACACTTATTATAATAGAAAATACGTTTTAAGTCAACCTTAAATTACAAGATATGAACTAGGAACAAATATTTAAGTTACCATCATAACGATTTTTCTTAACAATCTACACGTATCCTTAAATTAATTATATTTTAATATAATGTTATACTAAAGTGATTTGTCATGTCGCTTAGAATAATGTATTCATCTAAATAATTTTTACAATGAATAGGAAAAAAACTGTGTTTTTGAATATTTCATAGAAATACATTTTAGTGTAACCTAAAACATATATTGAAGGCGTGCTTACAGCGTATCATAAGAAGCTTAAGCACAAACCAAATAATTCAGATTTAATTTAATAAATTTCATAAAAATTTAATAATTATGGAATCCGTATTTTATATTGCTCTCAATGTGAACGTTAGAGAGACGCCACTATACGTAATATACATCCGCACTCTACGTGTCCTCTACTTGAACTGGCTTACTTATTTACAACGACCCTACATCAATGTTCAGTTTACTGAAATGGGATACTTTGAATCTAGAAGCATTTACACTGGAATCGATATTATTAGATATTCACTGGGTATGCTGACAGCTTGGTCAAAATAATTTATTTCACCAATATGTCGTTTCTAATGGATATACTGCAACAGTATCTTAGTTATACGGCTGCGTCCAAAGCGGTGGCGGAGGCGGCAGCGGGTATGCTGGGGGCTATGTGGAGATAGCCAGCGACGGGCGAGGGCCGTGCGCGGCGTGCGCCGCGTGCGCCGCGTGCGCTCCGTGCGGGGGCGTCGCCGCCGGGGAGCGCGCCCCCGGCGAACACGTCACCTTCCCCATAAACGACCGAATATCATCAAAGTACGCATCCTCCCTCTCAGTATCCGCAGAGCTCGGAGAGTCTCCCCCCTCCGCCTCATGCTTCTTTAAGTGACGATCGAGATTCGTCTGCTGCCCGAAACATCTTTCGCACAAGGGACACCGAAATGGCCGCTCCTTGTTGTGGATGTTCCTTACGTGCCGCTGGAGGTTCGATGAGATTGAAAACGAGCGCTCGCAGTACTTGCACTTATAGGGCTGCTCGCCGGTGTGTGTACGTAGATGACGAGTGAGGTTCGCACTCCTCGGGAATACTTTTCCACAAAACTTGCAAGCGTACCTGTCACGCAGCTTTCCTGATCCTGAACTAAGCTCTTGAAACTTTGCATACGCGCTTGTTTGCCTATCAGGTCCATCAGTACCGAGAAGTGGGGATAAAAAATTGAACGGACTCGGAACGTATGGAGAGTGAGATGAGTTCAGAAGCGATTCGGACGTATGGAACGATGGGAATCGAGGCCGATACATAGCATCGATTAAGTTGCTGTGCTGCGGGTGAACGGGCATGGGGAACGCCAAAGGCGGTGATACTAGCTGCGGTGGAGATTCCCCCCTCTTAGGCTCGACGCCTTCAACATCGACGTCAGTGGTGTCATTTTCAGGAGTTTTGCTCCTCTCAGCTGGGCTTTCAGGCGGTGAATATGACTTGACTGAGTTGCGAAAGGAACGATCATCATTCTCTGCTTCAGAATCCTTACCATTCTGTTTCCTTGATACCGATAGATCCAAAGGCTGATCACCATCATCTTTCTTTGTATCTTCTTCAACATCAGAATAATCAGAAGTTTTATCATCTTCGATTACGTTCTTGGACAAATCTTTTGGTAATGGTGATAAAGACTTTTTACCCTGAATGTCATTATTATTGAGCTTGAGAGAGAAGTTGAACGGAGACTCCCGCTTCATATCGTCTCTTGAGAAATTGAACGGAGCAATCGGGGCGGGAAGTGGCATCACTGGTGATGGTCGGCGTTGTGAAGATGCTTCCTCTCCAGAAGGAGGTGATTGCTTAGAATAAAGACTATGTGATTTGTTGGGCGTAGCCCTATCTGAACTATAGCTGTCTCTTTTGTTTTCGAAATCCAAATCCTTAGGTTTCTTGTTATCTTCTAGAGAGTTTGAGCTGTCCATGCTTTTTACGGATAAGCGCCCTTCTTGTTGTTTGGATACTAAATTAGCGTTAGACATGGCCATGTCGTGTTCCATAGCGAGTCTAGCTCCTTGTACGTTGAAGAGTAGTGGGCTGAGGAATTCGGGTGGGCAGGCTGCTGCAGCAGCGGCAGAGAACAGCGCCGGGTAGTGAGCAAACGTGTTGTATGGCAGGGGCAGGGTGGGTCCCCTGTACATCGGGAACGGGTTGGAGTTGTTAGGGTTATTCATCCCGACGTTTTGCAGTGACGATATCTGCGGAAGGCCCTGGGGCATTTGCCCTCGGAGGTTGACTGAAGCTGCAGCAGCGGTGTCACAGAATCTCTTGTGCTTAGTAAGAGAGGCGTAAGATGTGAAGGACTGGCCGCATTTTCCGCATTCAACCAGGGCTCGGCAGGCGACGTGCATCCGCTTGTGACGGCACAGGTTGGAGAACTGGGTGTATGCCTGGAAACAGAAACAACAGGCTTTACGACACCATATTTTACCGTGAACTTCTAAATACGGACTTGGAATATTTGAATTCAAGAAATTTCTTATTAAAAAGGCCTAAAGCTTGGTAATCAGACATAAGTAACATTACCATAAAAACGAAAGAAATTAAAAACAATAACAGATTTTCGAAAGATTTCTGCAACGTGATATCAAACATCCCAGAAAGTCACTTTGTCTTCACAGAATATAGACAAAACCTTCTTGTCTTCAATTAATTATACTACATACTCTAACTAAATAAGAATTGATTAGAACCAGGTATATAAATACAGAAAAGTAAAAGATAAAAACGTTGATTCTCACCTTAAAGCAGACCTTGCACTGGAAGGGCTTGACGCTGGAGTGTATGTGTGTGTGCTGTTTCAGGCCGGAGGAAGTCGCGAAGGTTTTCCCGCATTCGGGACAGGCGTGGCTGCGAGCGCCCGCGTGCTGCGCGCGAATGTGGCGCTGGAGGTTGGAAGGATCGGTAAATACCTGAAATAACATCAGGTTTCGCAAACGGTGAAACAAATACCACCGGAGATTGACCCACTAATTTTAAAATCAAACCCAGGGAGTTAAAAGTGACCCAGCAAGGGCAAGCTTGCACCACAAAACATTCGTTACTTAATTAGTAATTAATTTAACGCTAAACTTTAGATTACTCGTATTATTTTTTATATTATATTTTCTTTTTTTTTTATTGAACTTCAAACTACTAAAATGAATTTAAAAAAAAAAAACACTTTTTTTTTTATTCATTTGGCGCTAAATATTTTCTGTGGTTTATGGTGCAAGAGAGCCTTTGGTAAGAAATGATTTGAGATAGATTTTACTATTGAAAGATAAAATTAAGAAATGAGATTATTCTACTAAAAGCTAAAATTTTAATAAACCCATGTTTTTTCAGGACGAAGTAAAAAATTATTCTAAACTACAATGAAAATCTACTTTCCATAACTACTCTAATACAAGTTTTTAATTCACACCTTAGGACAGTTTTCGCAGGGGTACTTTCTGATGTCGGTATGCGCAAGCGCACGATGTCGTAGGAGCAGTACTCGAGTGCTGTAAGCCCTGTTACAGAGTTCGCAATGAACTGCAGCGGCCGGCTGAGCGTGCTCCGTTATCAAGTGACGATCGAGACTGCAACAAAATACAAGAAAATTTATATAAAAATATCATTCAGCCAAGCTAAATGTCAAGGACGACAAAATTTCCCCTTGATATTGACATCCGCGTATGTGTAGAGAAAGTTAGCGTAGGTACACAAGGGATTCAGCCCGAAGGTCGTTTAGATTTAGCTGTTATTCTCAAGGATAATCGCATTCTTTTTACCGATATGGTAAGTTGTTATTCAGTTTTAGTCGATGTTTTTTCCGGTGGGTTTTGAAACAAAGCTTGCGCTGACCGAGTCAGGTTTGACCCGATATCGATGGCGTCGATCTTGTTGTCCTCGAAACGGGTGTCGGTATTTAAAAATAAATGCTTTATTGTTTGTCTATGTGTACTTAACTAAATCGTGGAACTTTTAATAGGTTAATTCATGAATCCCCAAGCGACCACCGGTGGCCGCGCATCTATTGTCTTACTATTGTGTCTCTAATTGACGGTATCTGAAGGGTTAAGTAAAATTTAACATAGATTTTTTTTTTACTAACCATAGCGTTAATGTGGTCTATGAATTAAATAAATTACAGTCTCTTTACATATAAAACACGTCATATTAATTACAGTTTTTATTTGAAAAAAATATAACAAAGCTTTAAAAAAATATAAAAAAAAAATCCACCAGTACGAAACCGGCGGAGCAGGGTCCAATAGAAAATAAATTATTATTAGATATTAAAAAAATATTTATATAAGTATTTGTATGTTTTTTTGTAATTTTTATTATAAATAAAACACTAAACTAATACCGATTTTAAACAGATTTTAATAATCTTTTTTACTAGTAGATTGCTACTATATCACTGTGGTATAGCCGCATAATTTTCAACTTTCACGCAAGCAAAGTCGCTGGCAGAAGCTAGTTATTAATAAAGAGCATCTACAAATAGATTCAGTAGGTGTTGTGTTCGTAAACTAGACAAGATATTGTCTAAAATGAGCACTACATGGGGTCTCATTTTGTATCTCGGTAAATATGTAGGAGACAATTTCAAGCTACTATAAAGTATGAAACACATCTGTATTCGATAGCGTCTTCGTTTAGTTTTACATTTGTATCGCCCATAAGCAGTAAAAGGAGCATCACAAAGTACCCTAGTTTATATCAGCGATACTTTCATAGCGGCAGTAATCTAACTTCGTTTCATATTATAATTGTATTTTATCGTATACCACCAACGACTCTATTAGAAAGTGAGGAGATTACGCTAACGAACTTGAATAGGGCTCTGCTATCCACAGGAGACTACTTACAGCAAAAGACAAAATAATAACATCTTTATGCATAGGGATCGCCCACGCGAACATAACTCATACACTCTCCCATACATAATTCAAGCATGTTTTCGTTCCCCGGTGTATGTATGAATTCATTTTTGCAATAAATTCTGTATGAACACGTTTTATGAGCAAAATCCGCACTAGACGCATAGTTTATGTATTTCGCATCGCTTCCGAGTATTTCATACAAGTGACCCTCATTTTCTCCGATTCCTTTGAAAATACTGTTATCACCGTCATAATAACGTGTGTCGACACTTGATGGGAAACGTATATCATTTGCAAAAACGGTCGGAGTGAGTCTCCTTGGCATAACTGGTCTGCCACACGCAACCCTTGCTGCCTCCGGCTATTTTCTAACGCTGCACCTGTTAGACCTCGTTAGTCGCGTTTAAATACAAACACAGATTACATCGCTGGTTTTATTAAGGAAATAGCAGTGACTAGTTGTTGCACGGGTAGATCTATGTCGATCTATTCGAAAGCGTCGTGGTCGTCAGCATCCGAGATGGAACGTTTTCACTGTTGCACGGCGGCGGGCCGTCGCCGTATCTTTTAATTAATCTAAGGAATAAAATCTACCGTCAGTAATGGTTCCGTCGCTTACTGTCTGTTCGTCCATTGCGTTCGCTTGCTAGTCAACGAGATGTACGTACATCCATGTTGAAATCTGTGTCACATATAGGCAGCCAATTAGTATCCCAGTATTTGGTACATATATACGGTTCTTGTAATGCAAAATGCGAGCAGCTTTCACCTATCTATTATGCAGGTCCTACATATCTTTATCTTTTCGATATTATTTATTGCTTGCTTTTGTATTTATTATTTACTTTTTGTATGTATATACTTTAGTATCAAGTGGTATCTTCCATTTTTGTTAACTGTTTAACTTGGTTTTTGTACTAAGTGCAAAAAGATCTATTTTGTGTTCAAGCAAATTCTATCCATTCCAGGTTGCCTAGAAGAGATCGTGGAATGCGCTAAGACCGCCTATTGTAGGTTTTTTGTTTGAGAATTCGTATTCGCATTATCTTGATGAACAGTAAAGTATATACGATTATAAATACCATTATTTCATCTTATTTTATACATCTGATTTAACTTTCGTTTATCATTAATAATGATTAGGCGTCTTATCTATAAAGTTGACGTTTTATAAAACAGGTCACTTTGAATTGTGATAATTTCGGATTGACTTAGAAAAATAAGTAACTATACATTTAAACCGTTCTCTTCTTTTTTGAAAATTAGTTACCTACTATGATTTTTTCATTTCCTTTAATATCGGTATATTTTAATATTAGTATCTAATTCTCAGTAGTCTCGTTATGCCCGTCAACGTCATTACAATTTTCAGTAGCCTAATAAACAATAATGAGTTCCTTCAATACATTTTGCAACACATCACCCAAATGAGTGCCTCAGAACATTCTATGCTATTTAGTAGATTCGTAATCGACGCACGCGCAACTGCGATACAACGCATAGCCTCAGGGCCCACTTGCACAAGCATCGTATCTGCGCATACGATCTCAAACATCAACTGTACGAGTATTTTTTCATTACTCCATAACTTCATCTAAGTAAACGAATCTTTTAGAACAGTTGTGTATCTCTTAATAGTGTATTGCGCAATTTCTATAACAATTGAAAGTGTATTACATTCTTTGTATTCGTTGTAATAGAACATTGGTCGGATATCACCTGAGCTGCTTGTGCTACCATGACTGGTACATTTATTGCCTCTGATGATATGTCGTAAGCTATATTGGTGATAATTTTAGCTGTCTGTCTGGGTTATAAACTACTAGCGGTTTCGTCCGCATGATAATAGAAAATTATCCTAAAGAATCCCGGGGTAAAAGAAAGAAAGAAAAGGCGGTCTTCCCTTCCGAATAAAATTGAGGTATCTTCAAGACTAGAGTGAATAGGCTCTTAATAAACTAGTGCGATTCACCATCAACGATTGCATGACTGCTTACCATCAGGTGGGGTCGCAGTCAAGCATTGGCTTATATCTACACTAATATAATAAAGAGGTAAAGTTTGTTTTTATATTATTATTTTTGTAGGAGGTAATCTCTGGAAGTACTAATCCGATTGCTAAATTTTTATGGCTATATTTTGTGTAAGCGGGCAAAGCCGCGGCCAAAGCCAGACATTAAAAAAATACTTTAATTCCGTGAAATGACACAATCTTAAGACTAGCTTACAATCATAATTATTGTATAGGAAAAATATGCGACACAACCTGTATAATGTGAAGAGATCAAAGCGTTAGTTTTCAAAGTGGAGCGCTGGTGGTAAAGACCTCAAAAAACTGTAATCTATGCTATTCCAGGACATGGTCAAACCATGTACCAAAAGAAGAAGCGAGTAAAACACACACAAACTTTCACATTTATAATATTACTATGATATGCATAGTATTGTCGGTATTATCTATTTAATAGATAGCAATGTGTGTATAAAAAGCTTTCTGTTATTTTCAGTGATTGATTACCTATCCATATCTTTGTTATACCACCCGTATTTGTTCGTTATGGATTGGTATAAAGATTTGAGATTTGATTATGAACACACACTTTTTTTTGTTATTTCTTGATATAAAATTTGTACCTTAGTTTTCTAAATACGAGTAGCATAAGCCTTATATTGTTCCCACTGTTGGGACTCAGGCCTTCTTTCTAAGAGAGGGAATAGGCCGTAATACACCACGCGAGTTTAGTGCGGATTGGTAGATGTCACGTGACTTCGAATTTTTTGTTCTAGAACATGCTGCTTTCCTTATAATATTTTGCATCACCGTTTTGAGAGCAGCGGTGATGAAATAAATTACATTAAGTAATATGCCTGGTTAGGTTAAAACTCGCGACCTACAATTCGAAAGTCGGGACCACTGGGCCACCACTGCTCTATAATTATAATTCTTTTTCTAAGCACCTGCCTTGTTGTCTCTCCACCAGACTTGGTTGACTAGTAAATAATGCCTAAAGCATTAAGTACGTCTTTATTGGCATCGCCGGTCGCAAGAGCGACTGTTTAACGTTTCATTTTAGGTTCGATTTCCGGGTCGGGTAAAAAGGGCTATTGGGTTTTTTTTTAAGAATAACTTTGTTGCAGCCCAGAGTTTGGAAGTTGGTAGTGTGACTCCCCCGTGCCTTAGAAAGCAAGCCTTTGAACTATAATAGTAAAACAAAAGAGAGAGCACTTGTATTTGTAAACAATCTTGTGGTCTATAATAATTATCACCTACGTACTACGCTAATCACTGTTGAGATCGATGGCGGCTGTGATCAAAAAGTGTTTGGGGAATTCGGCTGTTACATTTTTTTTTTAAACATGGCAAATTGTAACGCGTTGGAAGGCCTCCAACAAGATGGACTGACGACACGGTGAGGGTTTCGGGAACTCGATGGACACTGATGGGTCACAAGCAACTCATGAAAGACTGAAAGATTCTTTCAGCTGAAACGATGGTAATCAATCTCGTGTGTCATTATTGTAACCATACGCACATTACAATTAACAAACCTTAATTCACAGATAGCATCCGGTTTGTCTTCAACAAGAAACATTACGTCCTCAAAGAGATCGCAACCGAACGTGCTGTAGACATTGATATCCACCGATCATAGAAATAATCTACATGTTCACGAATTGATAACATCCAATGAACAACTTTCGTTCCAAGCCGATCTATTAAGCTCCGCCCACACGAGCCACCGATTTCAAATGGCCACTAAAATGACGCTAAATGAATCTAAGCTGCACTAGTCTTGAGTTTTAGTAAAAGAAAATTAGTACGACTAGGTAGAACAAAACTAGCTATGGAGCTAATATGAGACAAAATGAAGGAAATTATATTATACATACACATAAATGTGTCCTATCCTATAACCTATACAAGTAATTATTTTTTAAATCTATACCAAACAAAAAAAAATTGTTGAGATTATTTTGCTCATATAAAACTTTAGTTTACAGTGGATATCGTAATATAAATGAACTATAATAATCTTATAGTTAACTCGCAATCGTTTTGCGTAATGCAAGGCATATTCAAAACACTAGAAAATAAATATTTCAAAAAAAATATCCAGCGCCATTTTAGCTCCGCCCCAGACTAATGATGTAGTACCGACGAACGTGCTTACATTTTAATAATCGATTGTAGATCCCGGCTAGCGCTAACAATCGGTTGAGAAATACCGTAGCTCCAGCCATATCCGAAGATAGCATCGATATTATCCGCCGAGTCGATCCGATTCCGTTTGTGTATCACATGGAAATGAACCTGTTCTTACAGAATGTTAATCACCAATTAAACTTATAACATGGATTATCATATCCATTACAATTTTCTTTGAATATTAATTAGACCTGATTGAATAGGCGTGGTAATTAAATTAACCAAAAGTACCACCTAAGATTGAAGTAGCTACAAAGTACGAGTAGATCCGCTTCTAAATAAAAACAAATCCGCGTTAGACAAATAATAATGATCATACAAAAGATCGGATCACGATCGAATAGCCTGTAATTTTAGTGTACGACTTTGCAATCGCTACCAGATCGATCTGATATCGGTTCAAGGTGTGACAGCGGCGATGATCATTCCAATTGTGTCAGTTCTCTGACGAAAGTAAGAGTGGAAAGACATTCGGTAAGAATGATTACAATGAGATTTCGTAATACACAATATGATGCATTATAATACACCCAAACAAGTATTCAGAACGAACGTGACATTATAATTTAATACATCAATAATAAGAGTAACTGATTTTCTACTGTATGATACGATACAGCATCTAATGCATCACTGATGTCGACGAAGTTTTGCAATTGCTAAAGACAGGCTTATATTAGAATTAGTAAAAGATTTTAAAAACATAGATTCAGAAAACCAAGTAATTTAATTTGATCCTTCCACTTAAAATACCATATAAAAACTAAAAATAAAAACAACAATGTAGCGCACATCTAATTACTAATCGATCTTCTGATGCCCTAGAAACGTTGTAAACGTTTAAAACAATAGTGATGGCCGCGATAAGGACGGCGTCACCGCGAGGATACGTTAGAACGGTGCATGTCGATAATCTCGATCTCCTGCATTATTGACGAGCCAGCGCTTCGATAGAATATGATGACACACGCCATTATGGCCTTCCATCGCTTGTCACATAGATAATAAATTCATGATATATTTTCATTCGTGATGAGACGTTTAGTTTATTTGTGTTGGTGATTTTATCAGGCTTCTGTTGTTGTTTTGTTTTTGTACATTTTTTTATTGATTGTTTTGCGGGCCAGCCTTTATCGTAGTGTGCTATGCTAGATAATGCCTTTATGGAATGAGCGTCAAGTAATCTTTAGCGGGAGTTAGCATCTGCTCGTCACAGCAAAAATGCGGAATCGTCGCGTGCCATCGACCCGGCCGGCAACAAATCATCGAGATGCGTCTTATCGAACGAATACATCACTAGCACTAAATAAATCGTTACAGCCCGCTCTTCTACGACCAAATAATATTAATGGCAGGAGGTTAATGGTACCGAAGACGTTTGAAATTGATAGACTTCTGCGTCTACGGGTAGACATCTTGAACGAACCGTTTTGATGAGACGCGCGATTGACTGATTTGAATTTAATTTGTTAGTTAGACTTTTAACTACTAACAATTTTAACGCTACATTAACGAAATAAAGTTGAATAGTTAAAAGAAGGCTAGATACGCATCTATGACGCGTTACAATGGCAATATTATAAAGTGTATAATGTTAATGCGTGGAACAATGGTTTTGATAAGAATTATTTAGTAGCCACTTAAGTCGGTTAGAGCTCAATAAATTTCCAAGACGATATAAATAGAGTTACCGGCGATACAATCATATCGTCTATCGTGGCACGGCTTAGCGAATATCCCTTATAAATCCAAGACCTTAGGAATCATAAAGCTGAATATTATCTGAGAATCCGCAAGGTGGTGATGAAACTAATTTAACATTGTGAAGACTAAATAATAGGAATACCTATTGATAGAAATGAATTTTGCTTAAATTAGAAGATTTTTACAATATCACGCTCATTATCATTTCAGCCAACAGAAGTCCACTCTTGGACACAGACCTCCCCCAAGTGTCGCCACAATGATCGATCCTGTGCGTCCCACATCCATCGGATTCCCGCAATCTTCACGAGGTCATCGGTCCACCTTGTAGGAAGCCTTCCGACGCTGCAATATCATGCTAACCCAAAATAATCTAACTTAGTGAGTTAGTATTATTTCAAGAGTAATGGTAGACCAGTGGCAACGGATCCGACTTACGAGTTGTTGGTCGTGTATTCAAACCCAACCAGGTGCGATATTGTAATTTATTTTATCACTACTGCTTTAAAAACGGCGAAATGAGAAGCGAATGTTTGCTACTCCTAAATAGCTGAACAAAACAGATATGGATGAAATTTGGTACCAAGATAATTGTATATCCTAGATTAACACATAGGCTATAATTTAAAAGGTTGTAAAGCAGGAGTCGCGGGTGGCAATAGTATACCGTAACTGTCGGTAAGATAATAAAATCTCTTTGTATATTCTCATTAATTTAGATGTCTTCGAGGTTTGACTCGTCGTCGTCGAGGATTGTGACACTGCTTACCACCAGGATCGCATTCAAGCACTAGTTTATATGATTTAAAAAAAAAAACTTTGGTACTGTCCAGCAAAGCAAATAAATACTTACACGTCGATGTTAGGGAAGGGTTGATCGCAGTAGCTGCAGCGGATGTCAGCGTCCTCCCTATCCTCGTCGTCTGCTGATGCCAGGGAATTGAACTTCTCGATAGCGGACTGACGCTCTGAAACAATTAGTTGAAACTTTAGTACATATAGGCCTAGAGTTAAATTTATACCATTATTGTATTTATTTGTACAGAAAAAATAGTAGATGGGCTGTAAAAACAAAACGTAATTGGTTACGGTCATCAAAATTTTCAAGCCACTACACAATTTCGCACAGTAATGTCTACTACATAAATTCGTACTTTGCAATTCCCGTAGTAGAGGCCCCTGTGGGCCTCTACAAAAAAAATAATACATGGACTACTATTATATAAATTCATACAGGGGCTTCTACTTCATCTATAAATTCATACAGAGACCTAATCAGCACCTTATTTTCGTCATGATTACATTAGGGAACTGTTCGAAGGTTCTGTCTAAATAACAGTTTCCATCTTTAAGAAGATTTTCAGCACTAAATTTTATCCAAATAATTAAGGGACTAATGTGTTACGAGTTAATACGCCATCATTGCTTATATCTGAGCATCAATTAATCAGTCTTGACTAACTCTGTGCTCACCCTAATAGCTAGAACTTCAATTTATCATACAACTTGTAGACTACACTTCCTTCGCGGTGTAAGTCATTTAAGAGGCATAAAGCGCTATGTAAATCAATAGAAACCATGCAATTATGCCTTGGACAGTTTCGTAACATGCATAACTAGCGAACGATGCGACGGCGACACGACTAAATTTGTTATTCATTGACTTTGTTCATCTATGGTGGTAGTTGTATCTTCCTGTTAGCCAATCAAGCAAACTTTAGATGGATAGTTTTGCTAGAGAAACTGGAACTTGCAGATCTACTTATATAAATCTTGTTCTTTAGGGCAAACATAGATTTACTTTTCTTCTAAAGACCAAAAAGTTTCAAAAGGTCCAAAAACTTTGTACTTTTAACCCCATCTACCGCCTTTGTGGTTAATTTAAAAAAATCTCATTGGCCAAAAATTCAGCTTGCTATGTCCAAGAGTCTGCGTTGTGCGTTGATGAGTCAGTGAGTCAGGGTTTATTTATACACCTAGAGAAATGTTTTTTTAAATATTGCGATTGCCTGTTTTCCGTTCGACTGCTGAAAGTTACGCATCTTAGCAGTTTGGTAAACCCTTAATACGTGTGAGTTGGTAAAAGTCATAAAGCATAAAATATGCCTATGATTTTATACGAAACAGACAGTCGTTACTTCCTACCAGTATCTTGACACAAAGCTGATCCAAAGTAATTTCCAACTGACGTAAAACGCTCACTAAATATCATGTGACAATTATATACTCTAGGAAACATATCAAACAAAATATCCGACCGGCTAATAACGGGGTAGGACATGCCATACGTTTGTACAGAATTATCGTCATATTCTGACGTATGGGATCACGAATAGGGCGTCGGAAGTACGAATTGGCTCGCATTGACACATGCAGAATTAATTCAAGTCACGACGAGACGAAACCACGCCTAGAGCATTGTTTAACGAGCATCCGTGATAAGGCAAGGCTAAGATAACGACATGATATCATCGGGTAAATATGAACCGACTATATCTTGAAAAATTATCGCTTTAATATGGAGCAGATTCAGGGTTCTGATATTGGGAATAAGCGCGGCGAGTGTGAGGTGTACATAAGTGAAAATGAACCCCCAGGAACACAAGGCAAAGAAGGAACCAAACAATTGGGTTTTTAATCAGTAAAACTCTGACATGCTCCGCTCGAGAACAGAAGAGGCATTGGATAATTTCCCACCCTAAAAAAAATCCTATGGCTATTTATTGGCCTATGTCAGTGGACTTCTTTCGGCTGAAATAATGATGATTCTTACAATAAGTACCAGCCTATTACTGTCTGTAAAAACCTTTTGTTATGTGCGTGTACATATCACAAAAAAAAACTATTAGATTAATAAGAAGTAGACGCAAAGGGCTATCGGTATTTTTTTTATATCATAGGCTCGCGTTTGATCACTATCTCACCCGATGGCAAGTGATAATACATGTTGGCCTTGAATTAACCTATTCAATTTTGATTTAAAAATCTCTAAGTTGTAGCTATCAGGAAACAGACTCCGGCACGGAATTCCACTCTTTAGCTGTACGCACAATAAATGAGTTCCTAAATCGTTTTGTATGTATGGGTGAGATGTCCACGATGTACCGGTGGCGCAACGCTGTGTATCTAGAAGTCCGATGATAGAACTGACTTGGTGAATTAGATTGTGCAATTCCAAGTACAATTCTTGAAATGTATACGCGTGTAAGTATGTGAAAAAAAATATTAGATGAACATGGAGCAGATTTAGATGGCTATGGGTTTTTAATTAATATCAATATATGTGTCCACTTAAGACAGAAGCCTGGCTTCGTTTTACAATAAATAAACGAATCTGAATCTGAATTCGGGCAATTATTTGTAATGTAATTAGTTAGCAGACTGATTGTATGAATATTGAATGAAATGCCGACGGTAGTAGAAACATGGATTATTATATCTAATGATAAGTTGTGCTAATGTTTGAACATTTTTTGTTTACGCACTGTCCATAGACGATGTCTTACTAATGCAGGAGTAGGTATTGTTACTGTTTTTAATTTTAAGAACTGTCTTTTAAATTAAAAATATTTTAAAGAATTTGCACATAAAACATTCACGACAGCATAATGTAAACAATACGTGTTTTAATCACAGAAAATTCAAATACGTAAAAACAATGAAAAAAAGAAAAAAAACCAACAAAAAGGTACGATATTTCAGAAGAAAGCTCTAATATCTTTAAAGAATAATTACTACTAGTCTTAGAAAAAAAAAACAGGCCTACTTACCTACAAAAAATCTCGAACAACAAAGGTCAAATTTAGGATGCCACAGAATCACCAAAGGATGTCACAAGGAGGTCAGAGGTAAAACTATGTACGATGTCAGTCCAGTACTGAAGTGTTTGTTACAAATTATCATGGGGCAGTCACACCCCCACCCCACCTGCAGGCGAGGGTTAATATGCTCACTTGACCCGCCGATGGGGAAATATGGAAAATCATCTGTGCGTGACAACTGTACTGTTTGTGGTTTTAAAGTTTTGTAGAACATAATTGAGTGGTTTTAGGGTTAAGCTTTGTGATTTGCGAAGAACGACTTTTTTATTTTTTTATTATACCTACTTTCGCTTGATGGAAAGCGATGATATAGAGTATAGTCGACGATTGAGCACAATTGCCAATAACTAACCTATTCCTTCTTGAATTAAATTAACCAGGTGTTAGTTATCATCAGAACAGACTCCTGTAGGGAGCTTCAAGGAGTTGTCAGCAGACCGTAGGGGTCCAGCAGGGTCAAAGCCTACTGGGGCCAAGAATTCATTTCTGAAAGAAAGGTACGGCCCCAGAACTAAAGGCAACTAAGGAACAGGATTGGGTTTTTGTCAGTAAAAATCTGACACTATCTCCCGCTCTGCCCAAGAGCGGGGATATAATTTTTTTTTCATTGGATGAAACTTAATTTCAGGGAATGCCACTGCTTTGTTTAAAGGATTTTCTAAAAAGATAACAAAATTCATGACTGTTTATTTAGGTACGTTACGGTTACGTGTTTTATTAATAGAATAAGTTAAAAAGATGAATTGAGTTGCTTCCTTAAAAATTCGTAAATATCAGGCCGAAGAGATACCCAATGCAGACCTAAACCGTCTCATTCTATGTCAAAAATGGTCTTGATATTTACATTAGAATTCTCAAAGCTAGAGAAACTGTTATTAACCATCGTGAGTGACAACTCGCAAATTTACAGAAGGTATTTTCATTTCTAATTTAAATATGACAATATGTCAATATTACCTCTTCTGAAAGATCAGTATGAATAACACGTTTTTACATTTTTAGAACGATATTATCATGAATACATATTTTAAATTAGGATAGAAAATACCACTTTCTGCAAAAAGCTCAAACTGTTGGTTACAATGTTTTCCTAATAAGTTCGTTCATATTTGTTCACAATATTTTCCTGATAAGCTCGTTAATATATCGCATGATCAAAAAGTCTGTTCATTTTTTTCCCACACTATACACAGACATAAGTAAACCGTCCAAAACAATAAGGCACATGAGTTTTGCGTATAAGGCAGGGTGTGCACGATCGTTAAGTTTTCCCACGACGCTGACTGACGTTGGCATCACAGATGTCAGCACTGCGCCCGCGCACCGTGACGGTGACTTACCGATTTTTGTAATGAATTCCACCCCAAACGAGTACACCTGTTGTTTCTCGCAATTTATAAGTGTGAGCCGTTTGACTTGTTTTATTTAAGTCAGTTTTGTTAATTAGTTGACGGATGCTTCTATCCGTCTGTCTGTCACCAGGCTGTATCCCATAAACCGTGATAGCTAGATATTGAATTTTTCATAGATGATATTATATTTGTGTAGCGCCCTATAGCAACAAATATTAAAAATAGAATAAAATAAATTGTGTTGACGTACGGAACGCGCGTGGTCGATTGGTTTTTACATGAATTAAGTTTTTTTTTAGAGCCATCAGTTATTTATTAGTCTTTCTACTCAAATAAAAAACATAAGCGTCATCTAACATTATTATTCTTTCTAGTGAAAAATATTAAACAGACATACATGTAACAAATTCTGTAAACTTTCTACCATAAGATTGACTACAAAATCATCGCCGCACAACAATTCAATTTAATATCCCCGTGTTCTAGAACACAATCGTGTCGATAATCTGTTAGTCCAAGGTTCGCTTCCTGCGTGAAAATAGGTCCTATTCGCGCCGGAGGCTGTACCTTCGGATCAGGTGCGTCGTACGCGCAAGGCACCGTTACACCCGAAGGCAAGATCGGACTCGCTTCGCCAGTCAGTGCTAGCCCACTGAGGGTACGGCAGATGAATGTTGAAAGATATGGACCAAAAATTATATTGGTGCCTTTTAAAAGCTTATTAAAAAAATTTTAACTTTATTTCGCTCTGAAAAAATATTTTTGTGAGAGAGTTGTAGATTTCAGGTTGAGCAAATAATTTTGAATGTTTTTTTTTTATAAGCACATTTTCTTTTCACCAGCATTAAAGTCGATGTCGCAGTATAACAGTCGATGCTGCCGGAGTATGTTTTTTCTGATAGCTACAACCTCGAGATCTTTAAGTTAAGGGTGAATAGGTTACTTCTAGGCAAGCGTGTTCCATCGTCGACCACATCGTCGCCTTCTATCAGATGAGATTGTAGTAGTAGGGGTGATATCACGCATATAACCAATTAAAAAAAAGCAGTCAGTCCATTTTAATCTTATGGATGAATATTATCATAGTCATCAGATTAATTTACCGAAAAATATTACAGTAGGATTATCAATGAGAATCCAAAACGAAAATGTAGAGACACGCTTCACAATGCATTGTGGTATAAAAATTATTCAATTTTGCATGACATCAAGATAGCCGGCGATCTAATCTGCGAACAAAACAGGCTCCCGAACGAACCAGATTCAACCCTTCACTGGGGGCGGTGTTATTAAATTGAAATATTTCTATTTTATTGTGCGTAATATTTATTTGATTGTTAAATAAATACGCGATGTGGGACGCCGAGTGATTCCTGCGTTTAATGGAGGGTGGCACTATTGTCGTTGGTTAATTTTTTGATTAATCATCCTGTTTGCAAGGGCAGTATTGCGATTGTATGACGTTTCAATTTTTGGTTTAGATTCATGTTTGTGTTATGCAATAATAGAAATTTTATTTTAGCAACTGTCGTAAATAACTCCAGCACCGTATAGAGGTTGAATTATAACAATTTCGTATTGCAATGAATTTAACTCTAATAGGTAAGTAATTAAAACAACACCTTGAAAGTGCTTTGTTTACGTCCTCATAGATCTTAGCCAGACCGCCATAAATTACGTTTAATTTTATGTGTGCGTAACTGTTTATATAAACACACATAAGTCTGCATAATGCCGGCTAGAAACATGTAGATAGAAACAAAACAACGTCTAATACTGTAATCCATTTTTCTTATCAATTTTTAAAAATAATAATCACGAAACGAGATAGCAGGCTACTACGGGGCGACACAATAGTGCGTGCGCCGTCGGACAAAGCAACGTCATCAATTTTAATCTGCGCGACAATTGCGCGATGACAAATGTCAACGCGCGACACTCATTCATTACGCGCACGAATGCACGCGGCTGTTTGAAAAAACTACGGCCAATAAAGGGTTAACTTACATTATTGTTATTGCGTATGACGGGAGATGGATTGAATAAAATAGATTTGAACAGAGATTAGTATGAAATCTGTCAAGTTTTAAGTAGAGATTCAAACTTGGAATGCGTTCTAGAATATACACCATTTTGAAACTCAAACGCTCGATTACAACACTAGGATTTCAAGTAATCAGGGCTAATGAATCCTGTATACGAAGAGATAGGGTTATAAAAGTCAATAGGGCTATCTCTTTCTCACATAGGGATGATGATGAATTTGAGACGTCATAGAGCTGAACCCAAGACCAGCTACTTAAAATTCATAGACTTCAAAAGCCTACGGAATTAAACTAGGATTACTAAAATGACCTTTTACAAAATATTTCTGCTACAATAAATCTGTGTCATTATTTATGAGTCTGCTATCTCTTATCTGGAGAATTTTAAGGTGTCTGACCTTACGTAACAGATTGATATGGTCTAACTCTCAAAGAAAACGTATGTAAATATTTGGTAATAAATTATCTTTGTACAATCGATCACCATTGTCATGTAGGTTATTTATTCAAAATCCTATCTCGGGCCGAATTAATCCTTTGCCAAAAAAATAAAAGATATTTATATCAATGTATGGAGCTTTAGGTGGCCTCTATTGGGACGTTGGTCCATCAATCAACTCTTGCGCAATGCCCGGAGCTTTTATAACAAATGCTGACTGCAAATAGTTTCTAATTATGGATATTTAAGGGTTATTGTTGACGGTATTTTGGTTTGTCATGCTGCTTATGTTTCTGTGATGAATGTGGGTGCTGAGTTGTGGTTGTTGGAGTAAATAGCTACTCAATGTGTTTCTGTGTTACATTGTTCGGTAATAGTTTTGTGTTAGTAGCAAAATTTTTGACCGTTTAGAAAATTATGGTAACACGTCATTTTAAAACAGATGTCACCAATAACATACTTGAATATGTATACGTAAAACAAGCTTTTTTTGTATACATATAGGTTGACAGAAAACCAAATGAACACTGCAGTCGTTTATTTTCCCTTTTGTTTATAAAATAACTAGCTTCTGCCAGCGGCTTCGCCCGCATGAATTTAGGTTTCTCCATACAAATTTTAGACCCCCATTTCTCTCCAAATGGGCTGAATTTTGTAAAATCCTCACTTAATGCTAGTCTACGTCATAAAAAAAAAACTTTATGTAAAATTTCACTCACCTACACCTTGTAGTTTCAGCTGTGCGTTGATATGTCAGTCAGTCAGTTTCTCCTTTTATATGTTTTATTATTGGAATGACTTCAATTCTTCCTTTTGGTTGTATTTTTTTATTATTTTAGATCTTTTTATTATTTTAAATTTTTATTCCGCGTGGTGGATTTAGGTCTCACCTGGAGAGGAGACCTGAGTCCCAGCAGTGGGAACATTATAAGACTGATTATGATGATAGCACTGTTTCCCTGCACCCAGTACATGACATAGTGTTGTGAACAACATGCTTCTGATACCTAATGTACTTTTTAAGCCCTTCCAAATCCAGCACAGATACCACCTTCATTTCCTGCAGTCCTAATCACCAGCAAGTGTCGAATGCAAGGGAAAGTCAACAAGTCAATGCGTAATTAGAGCAAGCCGGTTATTACGTGCAATTGGAATCGCATAAATCACCGGCATCGTGCCGGCTGCGACGCCGCACCGGAAACCGGACAGGAAGCTCTGAAGATCCGACCGGTTCGTGTGCGGTTGCTGGATGTGACATGACTTGGGTACCATGGTTAGACAAGACGCTTCAAGGGATTGTATGAAAACTATTTCTCTATTGATTAGTGTTTTAGAGTTAGCATGTGGCTTTAAGACAGCCAATGGACGGATGGATTCAAAATTTGAAAAATAAGTTTGATTTTTAATTTCATATAGGCCTACATGGGCACTTACAAAACGCCAAAAGCTAGTGAACGGATCAATTGATCGTTTCCTGTGGAGAGAAGTACCGGCAAGAAACTACATTGTATATCTTTTAAAAATTGCTAGAATAAAATTAATCAAAGAACTTTCAAAAGAATAGAGCAGAGTGTATAACATAAGTTTATTATTAACTCTAAAGGTTGCAAATGAAATAAATGCGCAAAGACCGAAATTCAAAACAGCAGTTTCATGGTTTGCTTGTGTTATAAAACAAATAAACTTTATTATTCTAGTGTACTTATGAGTAGGAGAGAATAGAACATATTTCTTTCATTATTTAGTTGTTAGAGTGAAATACTGATTAGCGGATTCTAAATTCAAATTCTCCATAGAATATTTTGAATTAAGAATCTTTTAAGTAATCATGGGTGTTTAGAATATATTATTCATTCTTATTTTCAAAACTCGCTAACCATAATATAGTTAGTTTAAATAATGATTGACAGATTCTAAATTCAAATTGGCCATAGAAAATTTTGAATTAAGACCATTTAATTTTTTTTTCTTTGATAAAGCCCTGAAGTGTATATTAGGCTAGTACCTACTAATACATGGTTGTCTCTTCCAGTACTAAAACAAACAACCCCTAAAACAGTCACCCTCGCATTAACAAAAGCATATGCGTGATTTTTCACATCGGCGGCGGCGCGGGCGCGTACGTCGCGATTTATCTAAATTAAATATCGCATGCGCGCGTGGCACCGGTGTGTCGGTGTGTCCAGGCCCTAAGATTTAACGTATACAGTATGCTTTAAAATTGATTGTTTACTTTTTTGCATTCGTATTCGTGCCTTGTCTGTCTGAGAAAAAACCTTAGGGTCAGTCAAGCTCAAATTTATGTGCAAACAGTAACACTCTCTATTCCTTTACTCTCATAGTTCAATGGGACGGCAATGCGACACAACGGAGAATAGATCAGACATAGGACCAACGGCTTTACGTGCTTTCTCAAGCACAATGGACTAACACACCACTAACTTCCTGAATTCGGGAAACTACCGAGTAATTTCTGAAGGCAAAAAAACCAAAACACTGTCTTGAAGGAGTAGTTCTAAGTACTACTTATACTTCTCTTCAGGCAAAAGACGTTCACTGTTGGAGGCCTTCCCAAAATTACACATTTATGCAAGCATTTGTCACATTTCCGTGACTCTCACAAAGTCATAGGCCACCTTGAGACATCTTCCGATGCGCGGTCGCCACCCCAAAACCCTTCCAGCTCATCGACCATCTGAACTACGAGCAATGTGCTTTGCTAACTGCCATGACCTATCACTTTAGCAATGTACTGGACAAAAACTAACCCTCACAAAAGGTCTAGGACCCACAAAGCACTCTCAGTTTCAAGTCAAACTGGTTCTATCGCGAAGATAGATCTCATAGTTCAATAGGTATTATGCATATCGAGAGACAATTCGATCTGAGGAATGTAGAATAAATGATGTCATTTGATTTACCAATTTAAATACCCCGTGATCTAGTCTCAACAGTCGTGAATGAATTCATCCGCGATGACGAATACGGAATACCTATTTAATGCAATTGTAATAATTTCAACTTCATAACGGCTGTTGTATAATATATTGGAATATTTTGTTCTATTTTCCTTAACACTAGACTATCTTCTGCATGCGACTTCACCCGCATGAATGTAGATTTCTCCATACAAACTTAAAACTTCCGCTTTAGCCTCTAGGGGATGAATTTTGGTAAATCTTTTCTTAGCGCATACCTTCGTCACTATCTGAGTGCCTTTCAGTGCAGTCCATTCAGTGGTTTGATCTGTCAGTCATTGTTCTGTCTATCATTAGTCAGTATCAGTGTCATTAGTCTTTTACATATACAGGTATATGTACCTATAAAGATTACGACGGCGATCAAAAGGATATCTATCTAACATCACCACCAACATTGTAAAAATACTTGACTAATAATAAATAACACATCAACTTAGCACACGAGGTTAACGACATGATTTTAATTAAGTTATTTTTTTAAATATTTAACAATATAATAAATTAAAATAATACTCTTTTAAAATATTGTTTCTTCAACTAAACTTTTTCTTTGTCAATTGACGTGAATTGAACAGAGAATTACGTGCTTTTTTGCGGTGTCAATTTGTAATAAAATGTTTTATGTGATAAAACTACAACTATCTCTAATAGTCGTTATATGTTTTCGTTTTCACATCACCCTGTATCTTCCAGTACATATGAGTCGTCAAGGGTCGCCGTCCACAGTCAGGGCAGAGGGCAGGTGACTCCAATTAACTGTCACCCCGCGTGTCAACGGAGCGTGAATACGCGTGACCGTGATTCAACCGACGCCCTGATAGCCTGGGACTGCCTCGGAATAGGTACTTCTTGTATATAAGTGGTATAAGTACATACTTATTGTCGTAGTTATAGCCAGTTTTTTAATTGAGAAAAACAACCCTATTTTAATGATCTTATTTTGTTTTATCTTCATGGTCTGATTTTCGCAGTCAGTTTTTTTAGACCATTTTACGTAGACCACGTATCTTTCTCCAAAAGCATATAAGACCTCTTAGTCTACTCAGAGCGTCCATAAGTGAATTCGGTGCTTCCAGAGAACTCTCAAGAAGCACCTTTGACTAAAATGCTCTGCATAGAGTTCTGTCCGTGCTACTTGTGCAGAAATATTTATTTAAAGAGCAGTATCCAGTAATGGTTCCCACCAGCAGGCGTAGGGTTTGTGGCTTGGCCTCTTAGACCGGCTTGCTAGTGTCAAGGACCCACAATTTTAATTATTACGCTTGACATAAATTCTAGGAAGATTCATTTCATTCATTTCATTTATTTATTCATATAACAATTTGCATTGTGTTTGAATTTTGTTTTACATTAATTAATTTACAACATTAAATATCTTTATGAATAGCTCTAGAATGCTTATTAAATAGTTAATTACGATTTAAAAAATAATTCCTAATTAGTTAAGCAAGTTAGTAGAACAAATGTAAAAGGGTACGATGGGGCTGACATACCCTGATAAAAGCCCCTAAATAAAAACAGATTAAAAAAAACAAAAAAACATTAAATAAACACCAAGACTTTACTAATCTTAAAATCCCGAATTCAGGATTCCGGAGATAGTATTTAGAAATCCGATTAAAAGAAGAGATACAAAATATAAAAAAAAACACAGATCTTCGCACTTACTAGAAACTTTTAAAAAACCTTGAAAAATAGGACCAGCAATCAGGAATATTCGAAGCAAGACTGTAGCATATCTACCGCCTGGTCGTAGATGCGTAAATAAGAAAAAAAGAGACAAAAAAAAAGACACGAGTTTTTTTTATTATAAAACAATTTGAAAGTTCGTCCTCTCTCGAGCCTTGAAAGCTGTTAGATGTATTAGTATTGTAATAGTGTACTCACTTGAGTCCAAAGAGAGCACGTCTTCCAAGTAGATGGGTGTTCGAGGACCCAGCAGCAACTCCTGGCCAGCGGGCACCTCACGTACCACCTTGTACCACACCTGGAACATTGACGCAGACATTTGATTGAAAATCTTATCTTGGATAAGTATCTTCCGATTTATCACCTTCAAAGCTACATTTGTCTTAAGCGTACGCCGATCTGGGCGCGTCGATCTTCATACATTTTATATGGCAACTAGACTTGTAGAGCTACATTAGATCCACGCCACGCGATTTGTCTCTTCGCACAAACCAGGCGTGGCCCACGTGTGTGTTGGTCTAATGTAGTTATTTTAATGAAATTATAAATAAATATTTTCTACTTCTGGTTAAATAGGGTTTTCTGTGGAAAATGTTATGCGTTAAACGTCTTATAACGTAAGCAACTCCTTTTTGAGTTGGGAAGTCATCAAATAACTTTTTCCGCTCTTGGTGGAGTGAGAGGAAGTGTCGGATTTTAGGTGACTAAAACCCACCTGTGTTCCTTCAGTTACTTTGCGTTCCAGGGCTACGGTAACTCTTACGAACAATCCAACAGTTGGTGCAGTGGTTAAGCGATTGACTCCTGAGTTGCGGTTCGCGGGTTCTATTCCCGCACGAAACATATATTTTTTGTATGGCCCAGTAGATATATGTCGGTCTGTCTTGTGAATTTGAGTTTACATGTTTACCCACAGTACCGGAGTTATTCCTAATGTGGGTTGACCACCATGTTCAAATTAAAATAAATAAGTAAATAAATAAAAATAAAAAAACCGTATTTAAAGGATTGCTCCTAGTTAAAATCTATAAATATACCTACTTACTAAATAAACATAATAAAATAAAACCCCATAAGAACTAAATAAAAATAATTTAAAGTATGGCGTCGAAGAACTTCTGAATTGTATAAAAAAATTCGGTTCTTTTTCTAAAATGCGTCATATTACCAAAAAATTTAAATCTGAACCACGTTGTATTCCAATTTTAAATTTCATACAGTCGTTTAACCTCGTCAGGGGTACAAATAAGTGAATCTAATCACCGCATCTGTTCGCTCCCCTCGTTGACCGGAAGTGGCACACAGTTGTTCAGCCGAACACCGATTTTCTACCACCGGAAGTACCAACGTTCCACATTCAAATTTAATTGGGGTAGTACCACAATGGGCTGCGCACACCGTTGTGATAAACATTCGTTGATTTGTGCGTTATTAGTTTTAATCGGCGAATTTAAGTTGGGAATTGCTTGAGATGTTATAATAGGGTGGGAAGGGAATTTTGGGAATACTTAGAAAAAGTATAAGCAAAACATGCTTTAGTTTGGTAAATACATACTGTTTTGAAATTCATTTTAATTGCATATTTAATATTTATGTTTTTTAAGTAGAATAAAATATACTTTGTTGTTAGCCAAAATAGGTCATATCTTGTACAAAGAAATCTATTGAATAAATTATATATATATTAAATAAATTACAAAAGGATTTCCGTTTGGTTTTCAAAATTTTAATTATATTGGAAATAGCAGATACCCTTTAATAAGACAATAAGACAGCGCTTCAGGATGTTTTATTAGATATGTAATGTATGTTTGTTTTTAGTTCAAATTAAGAAAATGCTCTTTGAAGGCAGTCTGGATATTGTCTTATGTTACAATAATATTCTACTGTATTAGCTTTTTCTTGTTTGTTAATTAGCAGCTGAACGGATTTTGGAAGACGCGTAAACTTTTGGCAGAATTAGGATATACTTAATTAATTCATTAAACCCCAAACAAACGCCGGCATTCGCGCACCCATTGTCTTTCTATTGTGTCTCTAATTATCACGATTAAAAGGTTAAAAGATACTTAGACATGTAGTAGAACTTACCTGTCCAGCCAACAAGATGTGTTGTACGTTGACGTCATGAGGGTAGTTCGTGGAACGCACCAGCTTGAGCCAGTTCCCTTTCTCTGAGGTCGCGTCCAACCAGCCACTGACGCCACTTTTGTCACGGACCTAAGAACAACAGTTAAAAATGAGTTATTAAAAGTGATGCTTATAATTGAGAAGAAAGAAAAAAATTATATGGTAGGGACTCATCATCATCATTTCAACCGAAAGACGTCCACTGTTGGATATAGGCCTCCCCGAGTATCGCCACAATGACTGTTTCTGTGCGTCTCGCATCTATTGGATTCCCGCAACCCTTACCAGGTTAGTTCACCCGGTCGGAAGCCTAACAACGCAGCATTTTTCGGTACGTAGTCGGCACTCCAGAACCTTTCGTTCCTATCGGCTATCTGTTCTGTGAGCAATGTGCCTTGCCTATTGCTATTTAAGTTTGGCGATTCTTTGGACTATGTCGATACCCTACAAAAAAAAAAACCCTTGATTCTCCGAATCTTCATTTCTGGTGTGATCATGCAAGGAACATAGCCCTTTCCACTGGCCATGGTCACTTATGTTATTTTTATTTTATAAACAACTAGCACTTCACACAAGTACAGGACTAACACAGCTGAAACTGAAAGTCATAGAGATTTGCCATGGCGTGTTAAAATATCATGGAAGATAATGCCTAAGGCTTTAAATCTGCCTTTGTACTGTTTTTTGGGCATAAATTTAATAAAATAAAATAAATATTAGTCGTGCGAGCGAGAAAGAGGGTTGGAGCTATACATTCTATATAGCTCCATCCCTTTAATAGTCCAGTTTACGTCGCCAAATGGATTGCGTTAAGATCTCATGGTATGGCCTCTGTTACTAATCAAGTAGTTACGTACAATTATAAAAATAACTGTCTCGAATTTCTATTATATCACGCAACAAGATTTTGTTTATTTATTAGAATTATCATACCGTAATCCTTATCGGATTCATTTGAATTAAGCTTTTATGCGAAAATCGGAAAGGTAAAATAATGGGTTTGTAATAGCGCCACCTGTTAAGCGTGCGTTGTACTTTTGTAAGCTTGCATAACGTTTGCCTGCTAAAATAGGTATTTCATATAATTTCTTTCCCTTTTGTGGTTTTCAGAAGCATGATTAGTTTACCGAGATTTTTATCACCTCAATTAGAATCTTTGTACTGAAAATTTGATTTTGGATGAGGCAAAATGAAAAATGAAAAGTATAAGTAGGTAAAAATTTCGCGTTCTTGCATAGCTGCACAGTTTCTTTATCTTCTTCGAACAATACAAATTCATTTATGTGTGACCTATCAATATATTTTATAACCGAAGTCACTTATAAAGTATCAATAAAAATAACCTATTCCGTCAAACGTGATAGGTGGCGCCATCTCTAGCCCTCAACCGAGAACTGACACGCCGACGGACACCGCGCCACCGCAATAGATGGCGCTATTAGTCCCAGTCACGATATAACGGCTCGTCACAGCTTGTCCATTTGTCATCCACCTCCCCAATCTAACCGGCCCCTAGCGTGATGATTTAATTTTCATAAATATCTATATTCGGGGATTATAAATCTCTCTTTTTAAAGCGCTTTTTTATTGTTCTTTGTTTGAATAATTTTGTTTTTAATTTGGTGTAGTTTATTTATGCTTAATTTGGTGTAGTTTATTTAAGCTTTGTGACTTGAAATATAAATTGAGTAAAGAATGTTTTAAAACTTGTTAATGTTATTGAAATTACTTAAAAGAGCGTAGTCTTTTGATTTTAGTACTTAAAGAGGTTTAGAGGATCTGATGACTTAGTTCATTTTTCATCTACAGTAGGACTTTGTCATTATGATAATGACGATGAAGTTCTACTTAAGTCATCAAAAAGTAGGACTTGCTAAAAATTTATTGATGACAGATAACTAGATGTTAATCCATCAAATTATTTAATGAATCGTTGTTTTTTTTACACAGGTGTTTATTTTGTCTTAACTTTGTATAAATATGTAGGTATATAAGTCCGTATACCTAGTTGTATCTTTTTTTTTATTAGTATATATGATTTCCCAATAATATGAAAAAACCTTTTGTATAGGTACGATAAATCATATCCAAACTCAATAGTTTCCAACCTAACCGTGTCTTATTTATAAAAAATAGTTTACAATTTCTCTGATTTTTTTCAATCTTATGGCGTTTGCAATTTTCCGGTGACATAACCTTAGAGGTATGTAAATAGGTCACGCATTGGGAAGAGTATGTAATTACTGACCTACCCTAATAGATATTCATTATTATGTAAACTTCCTTCATTTAGTAACTAGATACCTGTACAAACAAACCATTATCTTTCCCTAAACCGTCTAAAATAACAGGGTACTCACAACCAGGGGTACCCAACCTACAATTTGCGGGCAGACACTCAAATTTCCCTATGCCGTTGATTGAGCCATAATACCAGTGGCGTAACTATAGGGTGGCAAGGCTGGCAAAATGCCACGAGCCCCTAGTCCGATAGGGCCCCCGGTTCGAGAGGCTTTGAGCTCAGAAGAAGTAATATTTACTTACAAATTCAAATAAATTATTAAGATTTATTAGACGCTTTAAGAAAAGATTAATTATTTTGCCAGCCTTACTACCTTATAGATACACCACTAGAATTTCCACCAATTTTCAGACATGAAATATAAAAGTCCTCATGGTAGAGAACTTGCTGATTTATTAATCATAAAGAATATTTTATGTCTGTTTAGTTATTTGTCTAAATTAAATTACAAAGTTGTCGATTTTCCTGGGGCCCCATCCAATGATGTTGCCATGGGCCTCAGATAGTATTTTTACGCCACTGCATAATACCAAAACAAAATTGGCCTTATTACCCCTATTTCATGAAGATGTGTACCTTGAGGGTTCCGTGTTTGTATTGTTAAATAATAGCCTTTGAACTTGATCTATTGCTTCAGTAAACAAAGGACAGGGGTGCTATCGACCTGTAGGTGTAAATAATTTGAAGCCAATGATCGGTTGATTGTCTTATAAGTGTCATACGGTTGGCCATCGATTTTTGTATGAAATGTGGAAATTTACTGATATTTTCAGTTTTTGTTTGACATTGGTTTTATTGTTACATTTACTACGAGTTTAAATAATTGGTTTATACGTGATACAAATTTTAAGTTACGATATTAATATTGTAGCCACAAAATAATATTTATAATTATATGTCCAGTATAATTATATAATTATACTGGACATTAGTATACTGGGGCCATGGGTTGACTTTCGAAAAAGAAACCCGTGGAAACCCCACGGGTCGTATAAGGCAAAGAAGGAACATATGTGTGGTTTTAGTCAGTAAAAGCTTGACACGTCCTTCTACTGCGCCATAGAGCAGAATAAGTCAATAGATGATATACCACTTTATTTTTTTTTTTTAAATAAAGCCATAAAATGATAGAAACCATTTCATAAAAAATATAAAATTAACAAAATAAAACAATTCACAATCCAAAAATCTGACAACGCATTAAATACTCAAGAAAACAAGGTGTCTAATTAAGCGTAAAATTAAAACAAGATCCCTCTTAAAGCGTCTCAAGGAAAAAAAAATACGTGAAAAATATAAAAAGCATCTGTTGCAATGAAACTAACATAATGTTACAACAAGTGAGGTATTAATCAAACGAAAATGTTTGCCTACCCTCCTCTTGGTTTCCGCGTCAGCGACAAGCCTTTCCGCGGCATTTATCACGGTATTAGGAGCTTGCGTCGGGTGCGAGCGGTAAAAAAGATAATTATCTTAGAGCACCCTCGTCTTAGGGCTGATGCGCAATATTTTGAGATTTCATGGAGTGGTGATCTTGTTTGGAGGAATCGGTTTGATACTTTGTGGCGGCGTTGAGTGTACTTGATTTGTCAATTAGCTCTACATATTTAAGGAATGTATTGAATCTATTTAAATATCTACCAGACTGAGACTTTAAAGACTGAAAAGTTATTGAAATTCCGGACAAAAATTATTTGTCATCTGTAAAATTACTTAGTCATCGCTAAGAAGATCACTTTGATTGAAAATTAAATATTCAAGTCATTACTAATAATATTATCATCATCATCAATATTATAAAGATAAAATATTATGTTTGTATTTTTTTATAAGAAAGTAGCATTTTTAACTTTAACTTTTACTTTATCATTGGCAGAAGGCAGTTTTTTGTTATTTATAATAGGTGTACATTTAACTGCTGCTAAAAAGGTTACTTTACGATTACATCGTTTTTAGTCTTATTCAAAAATTGAGCATCTAATAAATTTAATATTCTAATACCTAAACTATAAGTACTTAACTACAACATTGTATCCGCTCTGATATTGGTTTCCGATCTCTAACATCATCATCCAAATATTCTAACTGCTCTATTCTACAAGCACCCACACTGCCAACTATCAAAATTGCTTGGCAGCCCTATTCCTACGATGAGTTGCCTGCCAAGTGCCGGTGGCACATGTAAGCCATCAGTCATCGATAGTGCCCGGTCAAGGATGCACGGATGCCAATTGCGTGGACACTTGCTCCAAACTAGGGTTACGATGTGAAATATGGACGGGGAAATTAATACACGGTGATAGATAGGATTGGTGGGGTGGTAAAGGGTGGATTTGTTGATGGGAGAGTTGTCATTGTTACTAGAAACAACACTCCATGCGTGCCAAATATTTTTTTTCTTAATTTATTTCTTTCTTTCCTTATCTCTTTCTTTCTAAAAAATCTTCCTGGGAAAGGAAGTTATTAAACTAATATTAGAGCGGCCGTTATTGAATGACTTAAAGTAGATTTCAGGAATGTTTCAAGGAAACGTCAATCAACTTCGATATAAACTGTTGTGAGTTCTTGAAAGGTGACGAATCTGCTAAAAATACGGAAGCCAGACTAGATTTGTAGTTAAAGTCATCAGTGACACATAGACGTGTACAAAACTGCCATTCATCCCCACGCAAGGTGTAAGCTACGTGAAGTATTTGTTCAAATTCCAATTACAGTGCAACTCGTTCACTGCGCTATATTATGAAACGTCGGTCGCAATTTAAACGAATTGCGGGTAGATCTCATATTTTGCGCTCAGAGCAGAGATCGCAATTTCCCGGTACACTCGGAAAAGCTACAAATGTTCGTGACTCGTTCACGTCAGAAAATTACATTTCATAAATTTTCTAGTGATGTTAAAACGTCGACATAGTTTGGTCTCATTAGGCGTGTGTATTTTTTTTTTACTTTCATTATGGTAACTATTTTTAAGTTTCTTTATGTTGCATGAAATATCTTTTTTTGTCAAAAATAAACTTTTCTTTCAAGAATTTAATCATAAAGGTAGCTTTTAAATGGTGAAAACTAAATTTAAGAAATTCAACATATCCACTCGATTAAATCGTGGAAAAGCTGTGTCTGTGTCTGTTCCACTAAAAATAATATAATATTCCACAAATTTCACATAACGTCATCCAGTCCCAATCTAAGCAGAGCATGCTATGGAAGAAAAAAAGAAAGAAAGAAAGAAAAATAATTTATTTGGCACAGCACAAGGCCCAAAAACAAATACAAAAACCAATACCAAAAAAAAAAAAAAAAAAAGTTGTTGTGTGCCTCATAGCTGCACCAAAATAGAGTTACTACTATGAGTTGAACTAGTACTAGAAATGTCTAAATACATATATAGTATAAATCAATTACACGCAGACACAGACCAAATGATCGTGCTCATCACAAAACATTTGTCTTGGGTGGAAATCGATCCCACGGCCTCATTCATAACAGTCCGGGCCACAACCACAAGACTAACAGGCCAGTCGCTAAAATTTTACTTATTCATTATCATTCTGAACTTCCAAACTGAACTAACCGTTAAAAAAAACGTATCAAAACTATCGAAAAACCGCGCCCATCCCTAGCGTTAACTGAAGAGCGTTTCCTGGCGCGGTTTGCAGGGATCACGCGTCGTTGGTCGAATCACACGTCTCGTTTCACAAGATAACAATTTGCGAGCGCCTATTTACCCGCGCGTACCTCGGCTGCGCCTATTTACCCGCGCGTACCTCGCCTGTACCAAATTGGACCGTTGATCTTACTACCCGTACCTATGTGTTATGTATCTTTGAATTTAGGTTACGCGATTTTAATGGGCGGGCTTTTTGTGTAAAATATGCGTACAAAGGGTTTTCGGTTTAAATGGCACTTGTGGCTTTTTTGGTCGAAAATGTTCGGGGTTAATTTAAGGTTTTATAGTTTTTATCTTTAATGCTATAGCTTTTTCTGTACATGGTTAAAAGGCTTAAATGACCTCGTTTTAATTACATTCTATGCGTAAATGTAACGTATTACATCCAGGTTTTCTGCACCTGCAGCAGCCGCCCCACGGCAGATGCAGAAAACCTCAAACGTCGTAAACATACCAGCCATTTGGGGTTGAAACACTAAGACCATAGGGTCCGAGCGCTCATCGAATTGTTCGTGATATCAGTAAACAATTGGTCGACTCTTCATGTGACTAGAAGGCTGGGCTTTTTTTCTGACAAGCAAGCATTGCTACCCAACGTGGCAATGCTGCCAGCGTTCTGGGCACTTTTCCCATTGATATATCGACATCTGCAAATTCATACACATCGATGGATGATTTTTTTTATACCTACCCAATAATTTTTAAATTATATATTTACTTAATATTTATTAGTTTAGATGCTTATACGTAACTGTTACGGAATAAAGTCTATATAACTTTCAACCAGTAAGTACCTACATATAACTCAGTATTCAATTCTAAACAGGCAACTTCAACCCTCATCTAATTAGCTTAACAAATCAGTTACCAGAACGCTTCCGACGGACTAAGCGGAAAAATTTCCGCTTTCCGTAAAAAAAGAAGCTAAATACCGACAAGTAACCCTCTTCAGGGTTTTCCATACATCTTGCTCACATTTCCACCGGCGTTTCCTTCACTTGTCTGGTTTATCAGCAACGGAAAAGCATTGCTTCCTGTGTTATCAGCCGGACTTTTATTTAGGAGTGGGCTTTTTTCTTTATTTCTTTGTTTTTTTCACCGATTCGATTAGATAGTGTCTTGTTTTGTGTGGCACATCAACGTGGTGGTCGGAGGGTCGGGAATGTGTGCTTATATTCAGTTTGTAAGCCGTTAAGTTAATATTTCTTTGTTTATTTATTCATTAGGGATAAAAAATGGTACTACAGTATCATACTACACACTTTATTGGGACATAAAATTATAACATGTATTGCAAAACCTACGCTATTAAGCTCCGATCACTAATTTAATATATTAATTCGACGTGACTTACAGTACGATAAAAAAAGCGAAGATTAAATTTAAGTTACTAATATACTTGTAAATATAATATAATATTGTTCAAGTACTGCTGCTAGTACTTTTTTTTTTTAATTAGCGTATTTTTGACGACTATTTCAATTGCCAATATTTTGGTTAACTTTTTATTTTTATTAATGATAGGCTCGCGTTTGCCCACTATGTTTCCTAATGGTAAGCGATGATGTGGTCGATGATGAAGTAGACCTAAATACCATAAGATTTCCCTGGGAATTCCGTGCCGGAGTCTGTTATTCCTGATAGCTATACTATTAGGAATTACAGACTCCGGCAGGGAATTCCACTCCTTAGCTTTACGCACAACGAATGTGTTCCCTAAACGTTTTGTGCATATAGGCGGGATATCATGATTTGTAGTTATATAACTATACATAGACAAAAACCGTTTTTGGTTTTATATCAATAGAGACAAAAACGGTCTTCGGTTTTATATCAGTAGAGACAAAAACGGTCTTTATTACTTTCAAAAGAGTTTCTTTTGTTAATTCTTTCTACTAATCTCATATGCCTACACTACACTATGTATTCTTCAAATCATTCTTCAAGGATTAGCTATTCTCAACCAGTCGGCAGTATTGTCAACGTCCATCAATTTCTTCTCACCCATAAATTAACCGTAAACTTTCAATAGGATTTCACCGATCATTGTCACATTACAGAGGACACATTATCGTGAAATTATGGCCACCTTATACGGTCACGTTTCTACCATTAACGGGAGACAAAACGTTCTAATTCCTGACACCACCTAATATTCACGAACCGTCGGCTATCATTGCGCAAAAAAAAACGGATCGCGTAGAAAAAAAACGGGTGAAAATGTTAAGCTAAATTAGGCTCTACTATGTAAGTAATAGAGTGGTTTGTAACTGCATAGTAGATGTCATGATGTTCTATTGATCTGGTATCAACAGCTCCCTACTGATTGGCACAAAGCAAGTCCATCGTTTGTTCCCTGATCGGTGAACAATCGCGCCGCTGCCAATTGTCCGTGTACTCGGTTTTGTTTTGTTGTAAAAATAACACAAACAGACGAACAGTAACATGATATTTGTGAGCGAGGGCAGAGTGGCTTGCAGTTTTGAAAAAACATCCATTAAACCATCACGTACATACATACCCTTGTAGGTACTTTACCTACATGAAAGTACTAAAAATAAAGTATGTTGACATGCCCAAAAGATTTAATAATTTCGTATTTAGTTATAGTGTTACTGTGTTATTGGGACGCTAGGCAAAGAAAAAACATAGGTGTAGTTTTAGTAAGTAAAAGTCTAACACGCCCACCTGCTCTGCTTTAGAGCAGAAAAGGTCATTGGATGATTTCCCTCCTTAAAAAAGTTAGCTCGCAAAATTAAAATTTTCATAGTTTTTTTGCAATTTGCAATTCAGTAACGCATAGTACGACATAGAACATCATATTTGCTATTACCGCAAATATGATTGACATGTGCTTATTTACACAATCATACTCATTAAAACTACCAACAGAATTCTGTAACTTAGAGAAGAGTTAAAATAGTACTATATTAATAAAACTTTACCCAAAGGTTACACATGTAATAGGAGTGGCAGGCTCTAAATAACGTAGCCCCCTGCGTTACCACTCCACACCTGAATCATCCGCCAGATCCTCGTTTACCACATGGCCAAGATACACAATCTGGCTGACCCTATTTACCGCCACATCACTCAATTTAAATATTAGTTTGATAGGTAAAATCATCTAAGTGACTGTAAAAATATCATAAAATATTTCGAATATCGTCAATTAGTGGCACAATAGAAAGAAAATGATAGCGTGTTGTTGTTTGTTTTAGAAGGAGGAAATATAAAATGAATTAAAATACGTGTTGTCACTTTGTTGATCTAATGTTAAAGTACGACACCATAGTAACATAGAATTCAGATTAAAAACACTAATATAAATAACTAGCTTTTGCCCGCGGCTTCACCCGCGTACATAATCCAAGGATAAAAAGTATTATATGTGTTATTCTGGGATATGGTCTACTCGTGTACCAAGTTTCATCGAGATCCGTTCAGTCGTTTTTGCGTGAAAGAGTAACAAACATCCATACATCCATCCATACATACAAACTTTCGTATTTATAATATTAGTAGGATTCGCATATCACAACACAGAGCGAACGCTTCTGGTTTAATTCATGAATCCTCTCGCGTTCGCGCATCTATTATTTTACTATTGTGTCTCTAATTAGCGGTATCTGAAAGCGCAATAAACATACCCCAAAAAACACAATAATAATTACGTAAGAGCAATCGAATCCTTTGGGAACGAGCGCAAATCGTCCACAGAGGTGCTACCTCACATCTGGAAGCGTTAAAACGGATTAACCAGAAGATTACAAGCGAAAAAAACTACGCACAGTGCGACAAAGACACCGACGGCACCGTCACGGTGACGATCGGTGGGATCCGGAATTATCCGGTTATTTCCAGTATGGTTTTTTGTAGATCATAGATGCTGTTTTTGGTGTCAGATGTATACCAATAAAGTTGTAGGGTGTGAGGTTTACACGCTGCGCACGATTGGAATTAGGGTTGATAAATTAAAAACCCAATTATTCTATGCTGTTCAGAAATCTTTACACGTAGACATACATATTTATAAAATTGAAGTGTTTGTTTGTAAAATCAAAACAAATTTTCTTTTTTTTTAATTGTTGATAGGTTCGCGCTTGACCGCTATCTAACTTGATGGAAAACGACAATGAGGTTGACGATGTAGCGCGTTTACTTAACTTTTTTTTAACTAAATGCAAATGAAAGTATATCCGTCGATATCAAAATGCACTTCTTATTTTTTTGTTTGTTTGTTTATTCTGGCTATTCTCTGAGACGGTTGGATTGATTTTGACGTGACTTTCACTGGTAGATTAGATAGCAGAGGTACTTTTATTTTAGAAAAAGAATAAGGGTTCTGGGCAAAAAAATCTCCATGAAATTGTGACCAAATGACATTGTACTGGTTTTATAAGTTTGATGCGGACAAAGTCGCAGACATGAGTTATTAGTTGCATGTAATTGTAATAACTTTAATGCTTCTGTTTATAAAGAATACTTCACACACACACACATTCCGATTTCTGACCTGTTTTAAAATAGAGTAACAGTCGACGTCAAAGTTAGCAACTTGGCATCGGACGCATCAACAACTGCCTCTGCCCAGCATTCCGTGTAAACAACGCTTAACCTAACCCAATAACCGGTGCTATATCGCATTGCTTTCGGAGTATTTCGTTATTTTGTCTACACGGATGCTGGCGATGGTATAAAACCGACCAGTTACGTAAGAAACTTCGTATTCCGTTACCATCCTCTTTTCGCGTATAATTATCGAAGTTTGGGTAAGAGCGAGGGAGGTCTCCGAACACTGGTGGTGGATAACATTGTGGCGCGAACGTGCCGTGGCTTCGACTCCACAGGCTATTATTGTTCTGGCCAGCTCAGATGAAATATTGCCCCACTGTGCACGCCCGCACTGTTTTGCGAACACGAATTTGTTGGGAAAAATATTGGAGCAAATAAGAAGCCGCAGAGAGGACTCGTGAGTAAACTTTGCAATGAGATTACCTATACAATATACTGGTGTATGGAAAAAGTTTGACGCCAAATGGAAAAAGCTATTCTGTAGACGCCAGTTCTCTGTTTATTTAGTTGTAAGCTAGAGAACGAATTGCAAACTGAAGAAATTTTATCCCGACGAGATTTAACAAGCATACAATCTCTGCTTTTACTCAGAAAAAAACAATCAGAGAAAAAAAAAATGTTTTTCAACCGTTTTGACTTGTATACTGACTCCTTTAAGCTATATCATCGTTTGAATAGTTAGATAATTAGTACACCATTACAATATGGATGTACACTTTTTTTTGTAGATAGTATTTAGCAGTATTTTTTGAGGTAGTCAACATTACAATAAAATTCTCAGCTCCATTTTACTGAGATCGCGCCTGAGTCCAATGATTCCACATATTGGCCAATTGCACATATACTTGAGATATAAAACTAGGCCAATTTTACATCACAATATCCACTAGGAATCAATTTGCCAATAATTAAAACTCAGCCATTGAACTTCACTCAAGGAAATCCCACCACAAATGCCAAAAAAGAATTATTAAAAATATTAGAACAAAATAAATTAATAAAAAAAAGTACTCGGCATTTCGCCAATAAAAGACCGTATCCACCATTTTCGAATCAGAGGGGAGACCGGGGCAAACTGACAATGACGGTGAAGCTAAGATAAATTTCTATCACGCACGGGATTAGCAGTCATTGTGTAACAGTGTAAGATTAACTGATAAGTGTCTCTTGTCAATAATAATAGTAATGTATACACGAGACTGAGGGGCAAACCCCAGCAAGATGTTGTCAATATTTATGAAAATGTTTTATTTATTTATTGAAGTGATAGACTACCTTACCAATTAACCCTTCAGATACCGTCAATTAGAGACACAATAGTAAGACAATAGATGCGCGGCCACCGGGTGTCGCTTGGGGATTCATGAATTAAATACAGAGATGGGGAAGTAATGTAAAAAAATAAGTCAATAAATGAATAATAATTTTAGATAAAACATTAATGGATTCATATTTTAGACGTTACTTTTATAGTTTCCGCTTAATTTTTCCTTATTTATAATGTATTTTATAGAAGGTAATGTTAAATATCATAAAACTTTTTGTATCTTTTACACATTGTTGGTATATCAACGCTATTTCAATTGATAGCCGATCGAATGGTGTCAGATGGACCAGGTGTCAATTTGACAGCTTCTGTCTGTCATAGATGCCGCATTGATCTGCGATTATAATGCTTTGCAGAATAAAAGTTTCGCGCGAGTTTCCATTTATAATGATCGAGGCTTCGATTTTTCGACATACATTCAAAATTATTATAAACAACTAAATACAAAATTAGCAAAAAAAAAGAATTTTTAAAATACTATTTTATTTCCAATAAACGTTAGGCACAGTAATTATCAAAAATAAGGTAATCAACATAACGAACATTGTGATATCATTATGATCATATTATTATTATTATATAATTTTAATTACCAAAACTTTATTTTTTCCTCGTCACGTTGAATTTATAAAATAATTTGTCGGCCACTGATCACTGTCACAATGACAACTGCACATCACATCTGTACGTGCATTGTAAGCTGAGATCAGTGCGAAACGTATAAATATCATCAATAGAGGCAATAAACACAGTAACAATAATATTTTTTATTGTTATTATTACAATATGTGGGGTATGACAGCCGCCTACCGTAATGAAGATGTAATAGGGCCGCGTGTATCACTAATCCTTTGCCGAAGGGGGTGGCCAGAAATGAAAGGATGTCACACGAATATGACAGATATTTTGACAGTAATGCAACGAATTCGAAGCTACTGACTGATCTGTGGAATTAAAATTAACGCTTTTTAATTCATGGGCACAATTCAAACAATTCAAGTTTTGATTGAAATATTCCAGTTATTTAATACATAATCCTCTGGTTATGAATTGTGCGAAAGTTTAAAAGTTTTATAAATTAAAAAAAAAAACTATGCTCTGAATAAACTAATGCGCTTCACTATCAAAGTATAGATGGTGAGGCGTACTATTCATTACTTATAATTAGGCACTAGGTTATATTATTTAAAAAAGTAAGTTTAATATAAGTACTTAAATCTTTTTCTACCATCAGAAACAAAATGTCGTAATATTAGGTAAAAATAAAAAAATAAAAAATGGTAAGTCGCTCAAAAAATCATTGATGTTCACATAAAATAAACATCATTAACATATTACTCGTGCACGAACGCTTCCCGTCGAAAAATCAACAGTAATAAATCATTCATAGCCAAGCTTTGTGCAGCCCAACCGAAAATTATCGATACAGCTTTTTAATTCACCAACGAATATAAAATTTATATACCAATAATAATTAGCGGAATCCATTACATGCCAATTTCACATCATGGTTGACAATTGTCCCCGTGTTACCCTCTCAAAAATAATGAACGGATCTATAATATTCATAACTTGATTGACATTTGATGTGAGATGATTCCTTTTTTAAAAACTGGTTTGTCTCATCAGAAATTCATCCGTATCATTATTAATAATCTAAAAATGTTTAAATAAACGACAGTTATTAATTTGCATGTGGTTTTTAAGGGTTAACATAGATACTGGTGCAAAATAAATAATAATTGATAAACTCTCATCAAAACGAGAAATTATTTTTCCTGACAACCTCTTAAGATCTGTGAGAAAAATATTTAAACTTTACTTCGAGTGGTGATCGAATAAAAGAAGTTTTATTAGCGAACTAAAAAGAAGATGCGTTTCAAGAGATTTTGGTGACGTTTTTATTTTAAAAAAAAAGTTGCCAATCAAGTTTTCATTTTAAAGTTCGAATACGGCGACATCTCTTTTATACAATTTACCGTTACCTTCGTTTTTTGGTAAAAAAGTGTGAATTTCTTGAAAAAAAAGTTGACGGGGGTCACGCCACGACCAAAATTAGGGTATATTCGCCACCTTTGAATGCACTTTGACACGGGATTCACAAATAAAGAATTCTTTGATTACCTCGATGTTTTTTTCCTGAAGATTTTTATTGAGATATCAAAGTTTGGGTAGCGGTGGTAAGAATATACACCTATCACTGATTTAACAATGAATATACCCCTTTAAGTTTGCGTAGACATATGAAACTGTGATTTCAATCATTTTTAAGTAAAATGTTAAATGCGGGACGATTTATCGGCGGTAACGGTTTTTTGTGAAGAATCCTATTTTAGAATGAAAAATATGTCGAAAAGGTTACTTAGGTTTTTAATTGATTGTACTCTAATTTGTTTAATGCAACAGATATGACCATAGCTGTTTTGTTCTATTTGAATACTACGAATTCAATTTTCATTGTAATAAATTCTATCTCGCCTAGATTTTGTGTTGAATCTTAGTAAAGTTTTTTGTAATCGGGACAATACACTAGTGAATACAACTTATTTTATTATTTCTTTATCGTATGATAGATATATATAATTGCACTTATACCACGGATCATGAAAATAATAATTGTGTAGTGTAATTGCCTGTAAGGGTTTATAAGTCTAAATATATCACGATACTTTTTGCCAAAACCCCGGCAGTTATATCAGTTGGCACAAAATTATCTCCGAAACTATGAGAGATAGAAGAACGTGAGTTAGACCAAAAATTTCGTATTTTTTTTTTATAATGTCTATGTAAAAATCTCAAAAAGGATATGTCGCAGGTTTTTCACAAAATTAGGTTTTTGATCAAAAACCTAGGTTTTTGATGAAAAACCGGTAGATGACCAATTTTAAACTCTATGTCGTCATAAACCTGTAAAAGTTCAGATTTTTTATCAAAAACCTGAACTAGTTAATTTTGTGAAAAACCTGCGACAGATATATGTCGAGTTGTATCACTTTTCACAGGAGGCACAGGGTACCTTACAGCATCAATTTACAAAACCCAAAAAAACATACAGGACAATGATCATTACCGATACTATTATATGTTACTGAAGCAAGCCCAACCATCAAAGGATCCATAAAGGCACTGAATCGGAAGCGTGGTCAGCATTTGTGCCGCAGCGGGCACTACTAATGACGTGCCGAAATTGGCACTTTTAACTGACGTCACGTACGAAACCAGATCAAGAGATTTGTGAGTGCTGAAGCAAAGAATTTGAGGTTGCAGAAGAATATAATCACATTAATACTATAAACGCGAATGTTTGTAAGTGTGTGTATATGTTTGTTACTCCCTTGACGCTTTTAAATGTCTGATCGACTTTGGTTGAAAAAGTGATGCCTTGGTTTCTATGAAATCTGGACTCACTTTCCAAAAGCTATGTGTGTTATTTCGTTGGATAGGTAATTTGAATAACTTTCAACTGACTATGATTGGTACCATTGGTAGTCGTTAAATAACTAACACACTATTTCAAAACAAAATGTTTCTTTTGAGATAGTTCTGTGGATGTGAAATATGTGTGATGTAGCTATACCTACGCACTGCGAGGATTTTTTAAAGTACATTCCCGAAGGGGTGAAACAGGGGCCAAAATTTGCATGGAAAAAATAACTTTCACAAACAAAGCCGCTGGCCGCAACTAGTTACATTATAAACTATTAAGAATACTAACTCTTAATCGCAACAAAATAACCTCTAAGCTTCCACGAACCACTCTAATCTAGCCTCTATGTCATGACAGATCAACTACTTCATTGTGCAAAAAAAAGATAATAACGTTGTCTATGGTCCCACCAGCCGGAACTACATGTCCGTCAGAGACAACAATGCGGTGGTTTGACTGCAACCTTACACCCACGGTTCGCGCATGCGCGTTATCTGTCTCGGCCCGACTAGCAACTCCTGCGCAGTCTGACTGCCTGTCATACGATAGGCGTTTGCGCATCGCAGCGCTTTTATGTCCGATTGACGTCCGGTCTTTTGTGCTGAGAGGTTGGTTCGCGAAAATATTTTTGTAATGATTTGTAATGGTTTTTTTTAAGACCTATTTAATTTGACATAATAGATAGGTATCTGTCTAATGGTAGTTTTGTAGATTAGGTTGTATTTAGGCACGCAGAAAGCTATATCTTTTTATTTTTTATGCTATATTTTTTCGAACCTAAGAACTTAAGATAATTTTATTCTAAACTTATCTCTGTTAAAAAGCTAGATTTGTTTTAGAATAAATATAGAGACAATTTATACAATTCAAATTAAATTAATTGCGCTACAGTCATCTCATTCAAAAAATCTGCACGACACGTTGCAAGTAACCCAATACTTTTACTTTGCTTTAAACATTCGCGTAATCCAGGAATCCGATCCAACAATTGATTTCCGTTTCCGACCAGAGATAACCTCGCCACACCCCTCGCTAAAATATCTGATGCATTCAATTGAACAATTTTATTTCATTCATCTGATGCTCACATGTGCTGTGTAGATTATCTACAGATAATGCAAGATTTTGGGGGATTTTCGACCATAAAGAAACCTCAAAATATAATTAACTTAACCAAAACTCATCGCAACAATTACCGTAATGGTGTGAAAAATATGTTGATTTAACTCAAAAACGGTAAAAAAAACGAGTCCCTATCTCGAAAATGATTTAAGAGTTTGTTCAGACGTCATAAGCCCAAACGAGTCCCTATCTCGAAAATGATTTAAGAGTTTGTTCAGACGTCATAAGCCCAAACAAAATTAAAAATAATGAAGTGTGTAAGTCAGTAAAGAGGTGCACTCAAAAGGACACGCAGCGAACTTAAGGAGGATCAATAAAATCGACAGTTTATTGCATCCGTGCCTGACAGAGTTTCAGTTTCGGGGCATAATTTATGAATGGACCGACGTTTTCGACACTTGCACTTGACCTCAGGACAAGTGGTTCATTGTAAATTAACTAAAACGAGGAAGAACGAGTGCTTTGTCATCACTTTTTTATGATAACGTTCAGTGACATTTGTGCATTAGAATGAGAGCACAGGTGGTCCATTTGTGGAATAGTTATGACTGGGTGACTAATCTCCGTCTGAGCTGAAGCTTGTTTTGATTCTTTTAGCCCGCAGCTTGTGTGACTCATTAATTGTTATAGAATCGAAACTAAAGATAAAATATAGACATCTGTGTAGGAATACACTCTCTATACAAGGCAGTCACTCTAGATATATGTATCTTCATAGTTACATAGCACATTGCAATACCTATATATTTATTGTTATTTTATCCATGATATATGTAATTTTGAAATTTGCACTAGATTCAAACTCCAAAATCGTCATACTTAAGTGGCAGTGCACATTGCTCGTAGGACAGATGATCAATGGGACCGAAAGGTTCTGCAGTGTGGCCGACACCGTAATGGAAGACTGACGTTGGAAAGCCACCTACAAGATGCGATTGGGAAACCGGATAAAATCCAATGGATAGGAGACGCACAATACCATTTGTTGTGGTAAACCTTGGGATAGAATTTTGTCCAACCGTGGACAGCTATCATCATCATCACAACTATTAATCTATCACTGTAGCTATGTTTAAACATATTTTAATTTATTTAATAGAAACTTTAAAAGAACTTACCTCCCAAGCAAATCTTCGGTCCTTCGGCTGACTCTCTAACGATCCCAAAAAAGGTCCATACTGAGTCCCATTAGCAATATTAGCTCTAGCAAAAACCCCTCCACTTTTAAACATCAATTCACTTGGTAGGATAAAGTCTTTATCTCCTGGATCATCATCCTTCATCCCATCTTCATTTTTGACCGATTTTATATGGTCCAGAGGTCTAGGGAGGTAACCTCTACCATAATCGGGGAAATTATTTGGTAGGTATGTGTCTGAGAGACCAAAGTCTAGAGTACCGTAGTACTCTTTTATGTCTGTTCCAGGTGGCATGTTTTCTTGCTTGATGTGAACTAAGGTGGGCGCTGATTCCGACGTGGTAGAGTCAGTCGGGCTCGGCGGTGGACTGCCAGACTCTTGGCTGTCTGCTGCTGTGGACAAAATATCTTGGATTAGTGTCAAGTCACGTAATTGGAGTTTTGGTGGTAGTTCAGGCAGCGGGAATGTTCAAAAGAGTTACGGTGGCTCTGGAACTCAAAGAGCAATTGAAGGAACACCGGTGGGGTTTTTTCAAATAACTTCTCCCGCTTCGTTCTTACGGGTAATGGACAAACCAGTAACACTAGCTCAGGCAATAATTTGTCTGAGCTAAGATTCCAAGACTCCACACTCAGCAGTCACGCTTGCGATCACAAGACCGCATTAAAAATCTTATGTATTTATAGTTCACTAAATAATAACGGACTTTTTACAATTATCAAGCGACTTGGAGAACCCTGACTCCAACAGGTTAGGTTAGAAGGGGTGGCGGGGTCTAGCGAACGAGCGAACTCAGAACCCGCGCCATTCTCTTCGCGGTTATTTATTTTGAAACACGCAAAATAGTATACAATATAATTAGTATATTAGTTCATATTATATTTTGTAATAGAAAACAAGAATAAATTAAGAAACAATTATAAAAACATTGAGGAACAGTTAAATACTACTAGTCCTAAAATACTAGGTATTTAATGTTATCTTATTCGAGTATCGTCCTTCGTTTATTGAACAAAATGATTAGTGCGGTGTTACGACCGCGACTTCCTATTATTATATCGATTAAGTTTTACTTTCCAGACATGTAGACGACACGTCTATTAATAATTAATATTCGTTCGCATTGTGTTCATTACCGGGACGGTTTTTTAATCTAATCAGACGATTATGGACCATGGGTCCTGTTTAATTTGTAAATGTTGCGTGGTGGCTTTTGTCAACTTGTGATACGAGTATTAGCTTCATGAACTACTTAGCTTTTCCCATAGCCATGCATTTTTTAGAATTCCGTACGTCAAAAGGAAAAAACGGAACCCAGTATTGTTTTGTAGGTCTTATAGCACAGATAAAGGAGTAAATCTGAAAACAGTAAATTAGTGATCATCATTACAAAAAAAAATGCGATTCAGAAAAATCTTTGAAAAATGAACTCCATTAAAAAATTGAACTGTTTTTATAGGTGAGTTTGTGCACAACCAAAAATTGTTCACATTAAACATTACAATCGTCCTTTTTTATTTGCAGGATTTACTAAATTTTAAATATATTTTTATGAACAGTTTTTTTTTCTCGAAGTTAAGGACAGGTTTCAATGACCGATAAGTTAAATAATTGTTTGAGTTAGCCTCATGGTAGATTGTAAGGTTTTGTGTTTTCTGTACTGGGCGATGGTCACGATGTTAGCGGTAAAGCCCTTTAATCAAATAAAAAAAGGTCAGGTTTTCATATTATATCTCTGTTATCCATATTTTTTTCTGTATTTCAGCGTAGTGTAAATTTTGAAATTTTGAAAATTTTGGACTCTTCTTGTGTTCTTAAGAAACACTTAAAAAGGCATTGTTAAGGAAAAAACCAGTCTAGTCTTTCTAATTAATAAAACTATTTTGCTATTTAATTCTTAATTTAAATATCTTCCTTCGCTTACACAACGCATATTTGAGAGCAATAAACTCACTGGCTGGTATGTTTTATAGTTTAGCATCAAGCAATGAGTGAATTATAAAAAAGTGAAGACGTGCAAGATGTTGATCGCTTTATGTCTGTTTCCGCTGTACACAAAGAACTTCCGCTTGTCTCTGGTCTTGTCTTTGGTTCATCCCTACTAAATGCAAATTCACAGACATTTTTTATTAATTGAACTTTAAATTCTTAACCTCGTATTTTTTGGTAATCTGTGGCTTGAAATGGGTTGTCTGTTTCTGGTTTCAGCAATAAATAAAATAAGTGAAAAATTATATAAAATGTTGAAAACTTTTTATAATTAGTAGGTAGTGTTTAACCCTTCACATACCGTCAATTAGAAACACAATAGTAAGACAATAGATGCGCGGCCACCGGTGGTCGCTTGGGGATTCATGAATTAAATAAACAGGTAGCTACGACGTAACCGTTACATAAGAGGTAAAAAATATATTTGTGTTTTCCATAAATTTAACAAAACATGACATTGAGATAAAGCTCGGGAATTGACCTAAATAAATATACCTATTGACGAACTTTACCTGTTGCATATGATAATTATTTTATATTTTAGATATTTGCCCTATATACCTACTGAATTATTATTCTTGAACTATTGTTCCTGAACTATTAGGAATTCCGCAGTTTACATCCTACGGTTAAACCCGCTATGACGTGTACTGAATATTTATTAACCGACTTCTAAAAAAGGAGGAGGTTCTCAATTCGGATGTTTGTATGTTTTTTTTTATGTTTGTTCGCGCATAACTTCGTCGCTGGCCAACCGATTTGAAAAATTATTTTTTTGTTGGAAAGGGTATACTTTCTAAATGGTCCCATAGTCACCAAGTTGGGATCTGATGATGGAATCTTGGCAAAATCGAGGGAACTCCTCAAATTCAATTAATTTTTTTAGTGAAGTCGGTTATGTTTTTTATAAAAAGGTTTTTATGTTAAAAATCATTATGACAAATCGTCAAAGGCCACGCCGTCTGGTAACCATCCGGACCAAGCCCGAGTCTTCGACAGCGCGTAGTGTTCCATACGCATCTCAAAGAGATGTCTGCAAAATCGTAGGGACCCAGTAGGGCTGAAGCCTACTGAGACCATGGGTCCACTTCTAAAAAGGAAACCCATAATCCTACACCGCCAGTAAAAATCTGACATCCTGCTCCACCCTAGAGCGGAAGACGTCATTAGATAATTTCTCTCAACAAAAAAAAGACTGATATAAAATTAATAGAAGGAATTTGAGACACGTTGCATATTTCTTTCCAAGAACCAAGGGCAAGATGCCTTTAAAATATTTATAATAACTAAGTATTTTTAATATAAATAATTCTTATGTGATAATAAAAAAAAGTCTTCCACCGCGTCAGTCTGTATATTTGCAATAAACTCAAAAACTGCCGAACGAATTTTCATGCGGGATTCACTAATACACAGAGTGTTTTATGAGAATGGTTTATGCGTATAACACATATATTTATAGAAGAGAAAAGCTGTGATTTTAAATGATGTGTACACCAGTGTGAAGTTGGGGGCGGGCTAATAATATCTAGGTAATTAATAAAGTTTCACACAAGGCGACTAGTAAGTGACTAATAAAATATTACACGCAAGAACAACTCATCAAAGTAAAATAAAGTACAGCAAACAGTAATTTATACTGTTACTCATCATCAAAAAAATAACAAAGAATTACAAGAACCACCCCCTGTTTACCGAAGAAGACTAAATGCATAGAAACGTGTGCCATCCATAAACGACCCTCTGTAAGAGACACGCCATTAATCAAACTACCCTTTACACTACAACTTTAATATACTTGTTAAAACAACCCTCTATCTTGTCTTTGATAGCACGTGGCACAGAAAAAAAAGCATAATATTGCTCAGGAAATAATGATAACTGCTTTACAATTTTACATTATAAAGTGCAGTTATGAATGAGCAGGATGGATATTGTCCATGCCTATAGAATAATTTGAATGTAAGCACATTTGAACCCTGTTGCTAAGCCAGTTCACCTGTCGCCGGCAATTGTTTTTACTTTAATTAATAACTGGATTTAGTACTAAGTAACAGTTCTTTAGTAACTGTTACAAATAACGTTTTCATAGTACTTAAATTAGTTCTTTTTTTCAATTGTATTCAATCTTTATTGTAAATCACAAGGTCTTAAAAATAATTTTAAAATTTTACATGATTCCTGTGGAGTACAATAATTTTAAAAATATAATTAGAATAAAGTTTTAAAAAAATTGTTATGCATATCAAATGAAATAAAATATTGTATAATATGTACTTACAGTTTAAAAAATAACAGTTTTTTAATGAAACGTTATGTTATTCTTTATAATGAGAAGAGAATTAGGAATTTGAATTTAGAATTCAATTGTCATTTGTTACACATTACCTGTGCCTAGCCATTTCAGGCATAGACAATACGATTCGGGCTTCAATGGACTTTTAAATTAATGATATTGTGGAATGATATTCGTATATATAATGATAGATTACATATATTGTAAAAATATGCTTTAGATTTAATTAACATGTTGCTAATAATTAACTAACTACTCAGGTAAACTGTACGACTAGAAATTCCGTTTCCCAATAAAATTAGTTATATCTTCTAAATTGGGGTTATTTCATTCAATAAAACGAACTACGAGGATAGTGATAAAACCACGTTGTCTATGGAACAGATAATAAGTGAAATGATGAATGACTATTCCGTGAATCATCTCGTCCGTCGCGACCATTATCGTAGACGCGCAGTCTGCGCCCGCGTCTAAAAGCGCTCGAAGCTATGTGACGTTTAATGAACTGTCATAAAAACGCTTACCCTGAAAGAACGTGACATACGCTAGTTATCTGTAGGTCAGGACATATCACTGTAGCTGTTTTTACACAAACTGTTTTTTTTTTCTAATTTGTCATTTTTTTAAATGTGGAAGTTGATGGGGATCGAATTTAGTTCTAATTTCAAATGTGGATTTTTATAAGCTGATGATGGCAAGCTGCGATGCCATCCCGGTTTGCAATAAGCGTATTATTATTCCTTTTTTCACAGTAATTTTAATTTTAAGTGCCTGTTGCTACAACAATGCTCCAACGGACCTACTTTCGTACAGACATCTTATACAAATAATACCGATGCAAACCCGGGACGTACCAACTTAAGGAATGGAGTCCCATAAAACTGATGTTCGAATTTCAAATTCAAATTAGCCGTCGCAAGGTCCATTTGTCGCGTTTGACCGCGAACGCTTCGTGCTTGGACAATGCGGACGAGCCGTCGTTAAATCTCTGGTTTCCGCAGAAACGCGCGACAGATTTAAAATAAGAACATGCAACGACATAGAACACGGTGGAGCGGCAAAGAAGTCTGTGGTTGAAGTTTTTCTTCGATAAAAGAAGAAGGTTGTTAGTGTGTTCTAAACTTTATGTATGTTCCGTTAGTTGGTAATAAACTGATTGGTGGAAAATATTTTATGTTTGAGAATTACTTGTTGTTATTTGCACGGAACTTTGACTAAAGAGCTTTCAATTTCGAATAGCTAATATTTAAAAAAAATTACCTATCAAGACAGAAGATTTCAAGTGCATCTCGTGCGATTTTTAGTCCAATGGACCCCACGGCTTGCCGATTTCACGTGTTAGCCACGGAGACTGACAATAAGCGCGGTTTACGTCGCTCTCTGTCACGACAGTTCACGGCCCGGCTGTGTTGACTCATAAAACACTCTTAACTCGACAAAAGACGCGCGATAATCTCACTATACGTAAAATTAACGCTTTATCGTACGCATTAAGGTTTAAATTTGTTTGTCAATGATTTTTAACAGGTGAATGTGATGCTTGACTAGTGTTGGGCTATCTCATCATATTCGGCGGCACCGTTGAGAAATTCACTTGGCGCGCGAGCCTGAATGGCTAGGCGTTCGCGGAAACCCGTACTTTCTAACATTACCTAGGTGCGGTACGCTTTAATGAGTCAGTTGTAACCATGGTTGCTTATGTAAATTTCCACATAAGAAATTAAATGAAAGATGCTTTCAACTTCAACATTATCATATGAAAAGACGCTGGTGTCTCAAAGTGGGTGCGTATTCTCATATTGTGTCCCATGCTATTGCAATATCATTCATCGGAATATTAGAATGTTTCCTATATCTAAATATTCATATTGGCGAGTATGGAAATAGGTACGCGTCTATTTCAATGGGGATTAGTTATGTTCTAATTATAACTGTAGGTAATTTGCGGTTAAACTAACGTAGGTAATTATAGTGTTAATTGATAGTTATAATTACAATTTATCTACCTATTAGTAGCTACACAAATTGCGGTAACACATTTCAAACCGAGTAAACAGTACCGAAAAATATCGATAATTCATTTCACAAAAAAGAAAATAAAAGTCAGTGTCCATTTTTTCGAAGCAAATCAAACAAGCCAGTATTCCGATTCTTTTTCGCACTGGCGTGATGTAAACAAGATTTTTAACAATGCAAGGTGTGTTGCACAAGAAGCAAACAATCTCTTGGACCCGGCGGCGTCCGCCAAACGGTCACAGCTAGCCTTAAAATTATGAAAAAGAAAAAAACATCACCATAGATTCGTAAACTTTTTTATTTTTCGCACGCTCTTGACAGAACCACAGATAATGTTAAGAGCGTAGATAAAAAAGAGACGGTTAGTGATGTTTATTTGTGGTTAACAAGCGAAATAATTTGAAGAGCTTTAGTCAATGTGGGGCTTATCCTGTTATCTGATTTTACGGTCATTAGACTGTTTGTCGTTTTGAAGTAGAAGATTGCTGGAGAATGACAATTTAGAAATTGGAAGTTATATTATTTTGGTGTTGTTGGTAGATATAGAAGTTGGTGATCAAATGATTAGTAACTAGTAGGTAAGGATTTACTTAGAAGGATTACTTAAGTAGAAGATTTACTTAGGGTTTACTTAGAAGTTGCAAAAAGATCATAAAAAAGTAACTTGGTCTTTTTTAAATTAATCCGTTTTAAGTTTAGTTAAGGGAAAAACGTTTTTCGTGAATACAAAGATGGCATAATCTTTCATTGGTTTGCTTACAGTTTTAAAAGTATGTGTGAAATAAGATGAGGTCAGGTTGTGTACCTAATCGACGGCGCCAGTTAGGGCCGATGCCTGCCAGAAGTGCGATCGTTCGAAAAAAATACTTCGACCCTTGCAATAAGCAACTGAAGGATCACTGTGGGTGTTAGTTAGTAAAAGTCTGACACTCCCTCACACTCTGCCCCGAAGTAGAAAAGTCATTTGATGATTTCTCATTTAAAAAAACAGGTTCTATACCTTCCTTTATTAAATCTATTGGTTGCAAATTACTTATTTGTAAAAATCTATACTTTGCAAAAAACTGGTATATGTCTTAGAGCCTAAGTAAAGCGGCTAGCGGCTTTGTCTAGCATCATTCTTATTTATCTAATTCTATAAAAGATCTTATTTTTTTCTAATAGAGATAAGATAGGAAGAAAGAGCACAAAATAAATAATTTTCTCAATCAATTAAAAACTCACCAGACATCTTCATTCTGTAACTCGTATCAAAATTCAGCATTCGTACAAATATTTATTATCATTGTCCGTAATCACTATACTTATTAAATTAATTAGAACTATTCGCGTTAATTCTAATTCACTAATTAACTAATAGGTGGATTGTCACTAATTAAAAAATAAACATTAGTTATATCTAAACACTAAAGTCTTTCACAGCACTAGCGAATAAAATTGGAGAAGAGTAAATTCAAATTTTGATTTTCGAATTAGATGAATTTTCTGTGTAGTGATGTACTCGCACGCGTGTCGATATACTCGCGTGAGGTTGGCGTGTGATAGTACGGCACTGTATGTGCGGCGTCGGCGACGCACTGTGCCAGAATAACGCGAGAGGAAGCGAGAGCCAGCTCATCCCTAGGATCCCGAATCACATACCCTCGCCCGGGCCACCCCCCGCGCCTCTCTCCCCCCGCCTCGCCTGTCTTTGTGTTACACCCCTCTCTCTCACACAAATGTTTCGGGGTCGCAATACAAGGTTAGCGTCTGAAAATAATCGGCGAAATTTTTCAATGGACAACGCTTTTTTTTTATAAAATGGAAAATAGTTGGCTGAAGTTTTTGAAAAGCTGTTGTAACAGATTTTGGTATTTCGGAAAATCCTGAGTGGCAAGGTTAATTCTTTGTATTTCAAAGAGGTTTACATTTTTCATGGAATTTCTGCTCCATTTTTTAGATTCCGATTTTTACGTGAAAATGCATATTTTATTACAAGAACGCAGGTAAGTAGGTCAAGTTACAAACGAAGGCAATACTCAGAAGGCTTCGTTCGATTCCTAAATAAAGTAGCCCCTTCTTGTAACCCCATAATTCTTTCATAAATTCATAACAAGATTACAATAACGACACTATTACAATATTTTACATCGGGAGCGACCTACAAACAATGGCCCTTCACTTATCGACGGTGCTTTATAACAAATCACTTGTACAACACGACCAGATAACTAAGACCTCTGATATTTCAATTGAATTCGTCTCTGTGTGCAGCGAGTGTACGGAGTGTGGGGGGTGAAGAGGGCCACTTACTGCTGGTCACTGATACGAGACAAGGCGCCGATTAAGAAAACAAACTTGATTGAATGCGAGCCAGCAAGCTGGAGTCTTATCGTATCGTATTCAATCGTTCTGTAAGGCTACCGTGCTGCTTTCTGCCAATTTCAATCACCAGGCAATTTGAATTCAGTCAACATAATTGCCTACGCGTAACGGAAGCCCAATCAGAACTCACCAATTCAGACCTTGTTTTTACAATGAACTCCAAATTTGAACACAACCTTTCCAGATGAAATAAATTAGGAGTTATAAAAGCACAGGAAAGTTAGTTTTGCATCTTCTAAAGCATTATTAATTGCAGGATCGATCGTAATTCCAATATTCCATCCTATTGCATGAAGAAAAAAATCTAAACAACTAAAAACAACTCCATAAAACGCAAGACGTCCATTCTCTTAACCGAATAAAATTTCAGTGCACGGCTGCGTTTTATTCAGCGTATCTGAAAATAGCTATCGCTGTAGAATGCGCCAAGCGAGATGGCAGATCAACTAGATAACGCTCAAGATCTCCGGCGGGCGGCGCCATTGGTCGCCGCGGGCGGTAGGCGGGGCTCCGCGAGTGATGCACCAATGGGATGCGCCTTATTATCTGCGTCTTTGTCTGTCAGCGGATTCTGTAGTGATGTGGCAGGTGCTTCGGGCATCGAGAACGAGGCCGGCCGTATATACCTACCGACAACGCCGAAAGTGCTGAAAGTACCTATAGGTACTGAGGTACAACTCTAGCTGCTTACGCGGTAATGGCCGCTTGAGCTCGCTTTGTCTTTTATGTGCCGGATAAATAAGGCGTTTCTATTGATTTTAATAGCTATTTAGAACAGGATGGGATAAATCTATTTCCTATTTAGTTGAACAGGAGTGGAATAACCGTATTCAAATTGCCGTTAGCCAAAGATATGTTTAGGTAAGCGTTAATTAGTAATCAACAGTCTGTGGCTTTGTGTTCGCTCTCTATTTCCTGTTCGTAAATAACTTTTTGACGTGGTCTTATTTATCGATTTTTGGTTGCGATTACAAAAAATGCCTACAATTAAAATAATGCCATTTTAATGTATGTGCATTAAAGGTTTAAAATTAATTTAAATTCTAAATTGAACGTGATACCTATTTGAATGATAGATATACCGATCTCAGATTATCTACTGTGGGTCGAAGCCTACTGGGGCCAAGGGTCGGCTACTGAAAGGAAGGTTCGGCCCCGGTACGAAAGGCAACGAAGGAACAGTAGAGTAACTTTTTAGTCAGTACAACTCCGACTCCGCCCAAGCGCGGGGAGATGGTCATTGGATATTTTCCCACGTACAAAAAAAAAATTATCTACTGTCATATTGTGGAATTTCTATCATTTGATTTTTACGCATTATGAAAAATAACAAAAGAACTGTTACATGGGCTAACATAAATGGTAAAAGAAAAGAAAAACACATTTAACTTTTTCATATTATAGACACTTTTGACGCGGCTTTGGTCTCGTGAATTTCCTACTTTCTCCACCAAAAAAAAACGGCCAATAATACTTTTCTAATCTCGGAAGATTTTTCCAAGTCGCAAAAAAAGAAATTGTGACAAAAAAACTTCAGTTTTCTAATTTATTCCTATGCTTGTGCTATAAGACTTTGCTTTATCCCAAATTTCAGGGTTCTGGTTCAAAGGAAAGTACCCTACGAATTTTGATATCCTCGAGAGTGCCGAAAAGTACGTTTTTTTGCCACATAAACCGAAGTATCTTTTTTTCTCGTTAACTTACAAGTTTAATTTTTTTACATCTTCAAGAGTCTGCAAACTTGAGTATATGGTTTTAATTTCAACTCGATACCTCCACACGTTCCCGAGATAAAGGGTCTTGACAGACAGACATACAACAAAATGTTCCTATAAGGGTTCCGTGTTTTCTTTTTGAGATACGGAATCCTAAAAAGATATCTTTTAAGTGTGATATGTTGTTTAATATAAAATAAACACCAGCAAATTCCCAATTCTACGCATTATAAAGAATAACAAAAGAATTGTTACGTTGGTTATCATAAATCGTCTGAAAAACAAAAGAAGAGAAATATTCCATTTTCACAGTACATTAGAGGACTTTTATATGATGATCTTCAATATTACGGTAGGTATAGATATTACTTTGGTAAACAATTCTTCATTTTTTAAACTTGGGAAACAATTTAACGATTTCTCCCGCTCTAGGGCGGAGCGGGAGAGCGTGTCTGACTTTTACTGACTAAAATCACAACTAAGTCCTTTCTTTGTCCTTTGCTTTCCAGAACTACGAATTTCTCTTTTGGAAATAAATCCATGGCCCCTGTAGGCTTCGGTCCTGCTGGGCCCCTACGGTTTTGCTGCCATCTCTTTGAGGCGTGCGTGAAACACTACGCGCCATCGACGACTCGGGCTACCGCACGGCGAGCTAGCTATTGTTCGTCGTCCGCAACCCCGAAACAATTCTACAATAACAGCAACAACAAATCCATATTATTATTTTCTATTTTATCGTCAGAGATGTGTAAGTACAGGAGTTTAATTTAAAATTTTATTACCTTTCCCGCGAATGACAAACTGAACACGAAAACGTGAAGGTGACAACTAGAATCGATTTGTGACAGACACGATGCCCGATAATCGATTTCCCGTTTCTACCGATGCTGTAATCGATTCCTCGGTCCTTGTTTAATCGATTGTGTGTCAAGTTTTTATGGAAATTGGCGAATTGTAAATGTTCAAGTGTTAATAGGGAAAACGGTATTTTCATTTCGTAACGTTAGTTTATTTTGTAAAATCGAAGTTTTGGTCCTTGTTGTAAAGGATAATCGATCAGTACAACAAAACGTAACGACTGTGTATTTCGACTACTCTACCAATCGAATAAAAAAATAAAAAAAATATTATTACCTAATTTAAAGCCCTTGAATAGTACTGAAAAGAAACAATCAAGCTTTTAATGAAAATCTTTTTCTCATAGCAAGCTTTTATAGCTCGGTATACCTATATAATTAAAAACCGTCAAGACTAATCATACGAGCCCAAACTCGATGGGGTTGTGTCGTTTAATTACCAAGTTCCTATAGCCACCTTCCAGTTCCATCATTACATCAGCTCCATGTCATAATTATTTTACATCGTCATCTGATTTACACATGCATGCAAAATTTCAGCTCAATCGGTAACCGGGAAGTGGGGCAAATTTAATTTACAAGATTTGATTACGGACAAACATTGGGACATTTGAAACTAAATAAAAGCTTGTAAAATAATAAAGTGGCATTTTTAGTCCAGTTTTCTATTACCTACGATGTCGGTAAAAAACAACGAAAAAAACAAACAACAAGAAACTTTCTCCACTCAGCCGTCAGGACAACGAAAATAACCCTAAATCGAAGTTAATATCTACATAATTTTGTTAATCGAAAAGTGCCCAAAACGCTGACAGCATTGCCACGCAGGATGGCAATGATGCCAGCGTTCTCGGCACTTTTCCCATTGACATCAATGTGGACCAATTTTTTTATGCCCTATGAGTTTTCCCCGTTTTTCGGCCTTTTTACTCGTTTGTACATATTATTATTTAAAGTTTGTATATACCTATTAATTTATAATATTTAATAGTTAAGATGTATATATTTATAAAGATTATTTTGTTGATTGTATATTAACATAAACTTCGATCTAGAGATCTATTATACCTGTCAATTTGATTGGTCTGAGTCTTTTATACTTACTCTGTGGTCTGAGTAGAAGAAAATACTTAGAATATAGAATCAAAAGTAATAAAAAAATAAGTTTTAATGAATCTTATTTAACCTTTCGAACGCCGTAATTAGAGCAATAATAGAAAGACAATAAAAGAGCGAACCGACTGAACTTAGACTTGATCAAAATTTTAGAATAGTTTGTAAAAAGTAGGTACCGCGACCCTGAAACAGAAAGGGTGCCTAAAGGAACACAGGTAGGTTTTAATTCATAAAATCTAACACTACCCCTTACCCTGCCTAGACGGCAAATGTTATGATTTCATCATTTCAGCCCTAAGACGTGGTTGGCCATAAGCCTGTACGTATCGCATCAATCGGCTTCCTGTAACCCTCACCAAGTCATCGGTCCATCTTGTAGGAAGCCTTTAAATGCTGCGTCTTCTGGTACGTGGTCACCACTCCAGAACCTTTTGTCTGCATCGACTATGTGTTCTACGAACAAAGTGCCTACTGTCACTTAAGTTTGGCGATTTTTTGGGCTATGTCGGTAACCTTAGTTCTTCTGCGAATGTTTTCATATATGATGTGATCACGCAAGTAAACTCTGAGTACAGCCCTTTCCATTGCCTTTTGTGGAAGTTTGATAATTTCCCAAATAAAATAAAAAATACTGGTAAAAATCTAATTTCATTCATGCCTCCCAAAACCATAAAACTCCATTAAACTAGTTTCTAAAGAATGTCCCACATACCACATTTATCCTGTCCCGTCGTATATGAAAATTTAGCCGACACGAGAATTTATATCATTTAATATACGAGTAGGTACGACATTATGAATTTAAGGAAGGTAACGAAACCGCAAAATAATATACCTATATCCGTGTTGAAAACGAATAATAGGTAATAATAGAAAAAATGGGTCAAATTTACTTATAGTTTGAAGTCTAACCTACTTGATTAGTTTAGTTAGTAGTCCAAAAAAAAAATATAAGCTGCGATATCAACTAGTGACTTTTCGCGCTCTAGGGTTGAGCGTGAAGGCGTTAAAACCACAACTATTTTCCTTCTTTCCCTTTGCGTTCCGGACCACGGGTATCCCTTTCAGAAATCAAACCTTGGCCCCAGTAGACTTTGACCCTGCTAGGTTTTAATGGTTTTGCTGATATTTCCGCAGAACACTACGCTCCGTCGACGACTCGGGCTCGGCCCGGACGGTTACCGGACGGTCGGACGGCGAGCTACTCATTGCTCGTCGTCCATAAGCCCACTACTACTATGGCTGAAAGAAGGGGTCAGAGATCCGGTGCCTGGGGCGTGCGGCTGGCACCTTTGCTAGCAATACTGCTTCGCAGAAGGAGGCGACCACGAGGACGCGTTGGTGCTATGCCCAAGCGGGGTACAGCTACACCGTATGCTCCACCGTGTACTTCGGGCGGTCCGCACAGTGGTAAGCGGATTCTTTGAAACATAAGATGATGTTTCATTCATTTGGCCTTTTTGTTACAATTTGATATTTTTATTTACTTATTAATTTTTCCCGATCACTAAATGTATTAAAGCCCAGTGGCTACCCAAGATAGGTACAAAAACTAGGCCAGATGAATAAAACATTCTCTCGGTTTCAAAGAATCACCTGGTAACACCCGGTCGCTTTTTCCGCCTGGCACAGAAACCTCCGTCATCGAATCAGGAACTACGTCAAGCGGAAGGTAAGGACACCGTGACGTCTCTCCAGTCATTCCTCAAAGAGTTGTTTTTGCCGCTATGATTATGACGATGGCGAGCCGAATACCTAAGTGGTCAACTTTAAAATATCGCATGCTCATGGAAAATACGTACCACATGTGCCCACAGATAAGAAACTAATTCATGAGAAGAGTACATTTCCAAATAAATACTTTAATTAGTTCAGTCGCGATATTTATAGGAAAAAGTCGATGTGGAATAACAACGCACAAGGGTAAATAAGTAGTGGAAAGTACAAATAAATGTAGGCACAATTTAGGATTCTGTATCAGTGACGCCAATGAAAGAGATCATTTCTTATATGAAAGAATACGTAAACACAGAAACCTAGATATCTTTTTTTATTATGGATGTTTAACCACTATCTCACCTGATGGTAAGCAATGATGTGGTCTGACGATGGAGTGCAAGTGCCTAAAAGCAACCTATTCACTCTTGACTTAAAGACACATCCTTCGGCTGAGATGATGATGATGATGTTCCCTTAGAATAATTTTCTGCTTTCACATCTATGAAAACAATAACGAAAAGCTGGTGAGAAGCTGGTCTATTTTATGACGTTTGGTGCTGAAAATCAACGCTGGCCGTTTTGCGCGGATGTGACGCATATTCTACCACTTTTAATATAAGTCGTTATTGTTATTAGTTTTTCTGGTATGCGTCATGTTTTACGTAAATTAACTTTATTTCTTTCTTTTTTTTCGTTTTTATCATATTACTAAAAATAATAACAAAGGGGCAAAGGGCTATCTCGGGATTTCCTTGCGTGATCGAATATAAAATGAAGGTATCCGCAGGAGAACTAAAGTTGCCGACATAGCACAAAGAAGTGCCAAATTTAAGTCGCCATGGGCAGGGCACATTGCTCGCAGAACCGATGGCCGTTGGGGCCGAAAGGTTCTGGAGTGGCGCACTGTTGGAATGCCTCCAACAAGGTGGACTGAAGACCTGGTGAAGGTTGCGGGAAACCGATGGATGCGCACGCACAGGATCGTTCGTTGTAGCGACGCTTGGGGGAGGCCTATGTCCAACGGTGGACGTATATCGGCTGAAATGATGAAAAAAAAAATACAACCACAAAGATATTAATCAACTCTTCATAATTGCAGCACCTCTGTTTGCTGAACGCAAAACTATGGCAGCCGTCGAAACAAACCCGAGGCTCCAATGGGAACTGAGCAGAATTCCAAATGACTTAGCTACGTGACACACAGGGACCAGGGTCACTTCTGCGGCGACAACTTTACTTGGGGATTCGTCCCACCACCCCCCTTTGTTAGTTGCGTGACAATCCTACAGAAATACTTTAGTGAAATAAGGATTTTGTGGCAATGCATAATGTTCTTTGGATCCTCATTTACTGGAAGTGGCGTTACTAAAACTGATGGCAAATGAAGTAAATGCATTATCATGTACTTATTTGTAAAATAATATTATTATCATCATCATCATCATATCAGCCGAAAGACGTCCACTGTTGGACATAGGCAATAATATAATATATATATATATATATATATATTTCCCTTTTGTGACATTGTTTTTGCAATGTATTTTTATATTACTTTAACCACAAGCAAAGGAGTGTTGCATTACTAATTTATTAGATATTGTAAACATATAATTTAATGATAAGTTCATTTTTATTTTTGTACAGCCTCTTTTCATAAAGTGAATATAAGAACACTCCGTGTATTCATAAATTACATTTTTTATACCCTAGGTTACAAAACTGATCGATCTTCCCTGACCTCTCTTACCTATTAACATTGTAATATGGAAGAATTACTAAAACAAATCGTTTTAAAAAAAGTAAATTTTGAATGTCATACCAGTTCTTCTCTATAGAAAACGAACAATTAAAACCGTGCCTAGCTTCAGACGTTTTATAAGTGCCCATGTAAGGTCTACGTAAAAATTAATAAGTTAAAAGTAAAACTGAGCTTGAAAATATAAAATAGAGGACTGATTCGTAGGAATTTCTTATTGAAGAGTGAGGAAATGAGGCCTCCAATTGTAACAATATAAATTGTAACACTCTTACTTCTCAAGCTTTAAACTTAAAGAGATTTTCCGCTCCTCATCTAAAATCCCCTCTTCAACTCAAAACTTCAAAATCAGATCATAACGTAAAACGCAATGAGCTCAAAGCCAAGATACATATCAAGGCAAGCCATCACCCAGCTCCTTGAATGCACGCCATTGTGATGGCCGCTATCGGCGTGATAAACTGCCGCCAACACTGTCCGAACACTTTCAAAGGATAAACGATCGACTTTAAAATGTCCCTCAATGAACCGCGCACAAAAGATCGGTTCTTGGAGAAATGTAATCTAAGTAGAATGGAATGCGAATTGGAAGTGAGAAGTGTGTCGTTTGTTTGTTGGGTTTAAGCTACGTTGGTAGTAGCAGCTAATCTAATCTTCGATTTAACTAATCGATCTTAAAAGAGCACACACTCGGAGTAATAATCATAGAATTAGGAACTATCGTTAGTACTAAAATATTTGATAGTAAATCTGCTTTTTTTGGGGTGGGAAATCATTTAACGACTTCTCCCGGTCTAAGGTAGAGTTAGAGGGTGTTTCAGGCTTTTATTGGCTAAACCATACTCTTTGTTTTCTAGGGCCACAGGTCCAGGTACAGGGTTTTCCTCTCAAAAATTCCCTGCGGCCCCGACTTTAAAAAAATCTGGAATTCCGTTACCAAATTAAATCTGAAAACTCTGCAAACCTCACAAAAAAAGTTACTTAGACGAGAAGAGAAACATATTTTCGTTTGTTTTCTTTGTTTGTCTTGGGAAATCATTTAATAACTTCTTCCGATTTAGGTATAGTGAGAGACCCGGGTCACACAAATTACACTAGAACTAATTTTAAAAGAACCTTGCTCTTTATGAGTAAATATGTTCTTTAAGTCTAAATTACCTTCATTAATTAACCTTTAGGTATCCACCAACCCGCACTGGGCCCGCGTGGTGGATTACGGCCCATTCCCTCTCCTAGAAAGAAGGCCTGTATCCCAACAGTAGGAACATGGAAAAGGCTGATTATACTATGCTAATCAGTCTAATCACCTTTACCGGCACAATCTATAAACAAAACATTATTCTAATTCTCATGTAGATCGTCATCAAGATCGTCTAATTCTATTAAGCCTTCTAAATCAACGTTACACAAACGCAACGCCCCACAATCCACTGCCCCGATACAAGCCATTTCACTAACACGAACACCCGAACGTCGAACCACCAAAAGAATCACCTTTAAAATGTCCGATTTAAATTGTTCCGACAAAGGGGCGAGCTATTTCAATTTTGAGTGAGGAGAGGTCTAAATCGAAAAGTGCGATAGCCACTCCGTAAGCGCCTCCTGGGGCGAGTCTATACAATTTATAGACGTAATAAAATAGCATTAAAAAGTATAGCTGTTGCTTGAGGATAGAGATTACCTCACGATCTGTAGCGTAAGCACCCATTTTGAATAAGTGGTATACATAAAAATTTGAATCTGATGTAAAAATGAACAGCTAAATTTATGGCACAATAATAAATCTATTATGTAACATTGACAAAAGATGGTCAACACGAATATAAATTATTAAAATAATCCATAAGTCGATCAAGGCCAAAAGAAGAGTGGTCAAGGAGTTTCTTGCACATTCTTCTCCATAGAAATGAATTTGAAATGTGCAAATAGCATCATTTTTCTGACATTTCAAAAGTGCCTGTAAATAGTTTATCTGCACTAATATTATAAGGAAGCAAAGTTTTTTTTTTGGAGGTAATCTTTGAAAGTACTAATCCGATTGCGAAAATTTTCTTCACCGATAGATAGCTGCTTTATTCCTGAATGGCATAGGCTATAATTTTATGTATATGGGCGAAGCCGCGGGCAAAAGCTTGTCAATACATATTATAAAACAAAGTCCCCCACCGCGTCTGTCACTACACACACTACTGCACCGATTATCAAGCGGTTTTCACCGCTCAATAGCGTGGTTCTCGAGGAAGGTTTTAGTATATAATTTGTTAAGTTTTTGTATTTATTTCTGTGTACATTAACGATATTTGTTGAAGATGTCGGGAAAAAATAAGCAGAATGGGTAACCGTGTTACCCCGAATTTAACGCAAGTGAAGCCATGGGCAAATCTAGTTTGAAATAAAATGCTTTGAATCTTTGAATCCCACTTAACCTTAATTGTTTAATGGTGGTCAATTTGGAAAACAGCACACGACAGAAACGGAAGTAACTAAGTTAATAATGTCTGAAACGTTCTGAAACATGATGGAAGTGTTTCTTGCATGACGGCCGCGCGTGCCCAGTAAACATTGCTGTTTGTTCTCATCACTGGATCACCGGCCAATTATAGAGCTTGATTCAATCAGATAAAATACAGTTCGGTATTCAAAATAGAGTTCGGTTTAACGGCCATTCCTCGTTTTATGATTAGTAAGTACTTACTTTTTTCGTTCTAAATTGTTTATGGTGCTCCGAAAACGACATAGTTTTAATACGCAGTTTTAATATTGTGTATGTATAAAGTCAAGTTTTTCAAAGTTGAATTTTCTCCCAGCAAATCTTTTACGATGTTCAGCTTTTAGACCAACTAAATATGACCCTTTATTATCCTTACATATTATAAAACAAAGTCCCTTTCCGCGTCTGTCTGTATGTATGTATGCACGCAATGAACTTAAACAGTACTGAACTGGTATTGGTTTTCACCAATAGACAAAATGATTCATGAAGAAGGTTTAGAGGATACGAGTATATTTAGTTTAGGTTTTTGTTCAAGCTTATAATCCAGAAAAGCCGAAAATTCTAAAGATTTCTACACCTTTCTAGCTAAATATAAATGCAGATGTAATGCTAATTTTATCTTAAACATAAAAATATTTCTTCAGAGCAATGAAAAGAAACTCAAACAGAAAAAAAAATGCAGTTATATACTACTTGTCTATTTTCCTTTGCTGTATTGTTCACAACTACCTATACTTTGAAAAGGATGAAGTCAAAACTCGGAACTCAGGAGTTAATTAAAGGGTAGCGCACTTCTAAAACACTTGCCGTTAATCGTGGAGCGTCGGAACTGGGGAAGTATCATGTCAAATTAAGTAATCGCAGTGTAATTGAGCCCGGTATCAGAGAACAGCGTCGGCTCATCAATCAACCCACCCTACTAGCCGGCTTTTCTTTGTGTCTAAGTTTAAAGCGTTGAGCGATTTTTATAGTAATGTGGCGGCGGAAATATTTAATTATTATTATTATTTATTTATTTCAAGTACCAAAGACTCATTCCAGTTAAATAATCATACACCTACAGATAATATTCATAATAAAATTACATAAAATTGAAATCAATTTTAACACACAAATTAAATTAATTATCATTAAATTAAATTGAATTTCATAATTAGATCGTCAATTAATTAAATGTCAAAAGATACTGTAGAAAATTAAATTTCAATTGCATATCATTATTAATGAACAAGCTCCTATGTAGTTACTATTTATAAATACATTATCTCCGTCTAGTCCTGTGGCCGCACGCGAAAGGCAGCAGCTCTCTCACCCGATTCCGATTTTCGGCCACGGTAGACGCGGCCTTGCGGAAGGGGAGCAATGGATAGACAAAACAAATATTTCATGAGGCTAAAGTAACAATATTAAGGTTACTGTTCCTGTTGAGAGCGATGTGTATAATGTTTTCCCTCTCTCTATTTATACCCGCTTGCACGTAATATTTGTTGTCCAACCCTGCCCCTGCACACGGGCTTCAAAAACACGCCGCTTCAAGCTTCATTTAGAGGCGGCCTTTTTTTGTGGCTCGACAAGAAAAAACGCTTGAAGTGGCGGCGGCATCTAGCTTTTTTTTTGTCGCCGCTACTAGCGTTTTTTTGTGGCGGCGTTTTTTGAGGCCCGTGTGCGGGGTCAGTTAGTCCTATCCTTCCCGAATTTTCCGTAGATGTTTCTCTTTCGTGTCATCGTTTTACTTTTCCGAGTCAGCTAAATCAAAGACGTGTCGCTACCGCCTATGACTTAGTCCACAGAAACCAAGTAACAGTGTTATCCTCACTTCAGTTTTAGTAGTCATTACAGGAATCTCGCTAATGCGTCTTGAGTTGCGGTAAGGTTCCGTGTGGAACTGCCCTTATAGAGGGGAAGGCTTTTATTTATCGCCTAAGGTTTTTTTTTAGTTGGCAATTTAGATATCACGATGTTTTCGCTGTTTGTTAGCTAATTCACTTGTTTGAAAGCTTGTAAGTTAAACGTGATTGTATAGTGATTAATGTTTTTGGAGAAAATTGTGGGAAGAATTAAATAATCACTTTCATAAACGTTTCATTTATTTTTTCTAGTTAGACTAAAAAGTCGATGAATGAACGCATCATAAAGCTAGAACCACATTAGCCGACCGACGCACATGTTTAACACGCCTAATTTGTACGTAGAACGACGTCGCGTGGCGTGGATCACGTGTAGCTATGCAAGTCTAGTTTCCATATAAAATGTATGGAGGCCGACGTCCCAACGCCCAGATGTGTGTGTGGCACACGTGTACGCAGTGTAGTTCAAACTTTATTGTCACCGCGTCTCATCGCTAGTGTAGGACTAGCATTTTCAATAGTCTAACAGAGAATTACGTGCCTTTTTCACGGTGTTTTACTTTTAAATATATTTGTGAAATTGACTGCTGCGCTGCATGTCACGGGTTCGATTCCTACACGGAAGAAATATTTTATGTTTTTTTAGGTGCTATACATATAGTCATTTTGGGTCTGGGTGTCTTGTGTTTGTGCGATTATGTGCTTGTAAATGCACCCATGATAAGCCCAGGCGCGTGAGGTAAAATTTTAACATACATATTAGAAAGGCAAAATTTTTTAAGTATGTATATTTATTACTCTTTCATGCTGAAACTTTTTATTTTTGTGTGTAATGAATAAACTTCAAAACTACTGTGCCGATATCAAAAACTTTCACCATTGGAAAGCTACATTCACCCTGAGTAAAATAGGATATATTTATTGCCCGTGCGAAGCCGGGACGATCCGCTAGTATTCAGATAAAGTGAACACTAACTTTCGAACATTGCAATTCCTTCATTCTCACGAACCAAACTTCTATCGTTCATTCACCGTCTACTACAAAATTCGGACCCTACAAAGTGTACGTACACGAGTTGATAACAACCGTTGTGCATTGACTCCGGTACAAAGGACTCGAGCAAATTACACACCAGCCCAGCAATTACGAGCCCGTAACAACAGATACATTTGTATGACAATGTGCGAGATTTTTTGCGAAATTTGATATCGTACTCGACGTTACTACTTTGTTGTGAGAAAGAATATAGAATAGTGCAGTTTTTGGATTGGACGAAATTGCGCATTTTATTATCCGACTACGTTTTCTGTTTAGGTTTTCATTAGATTTTTTAAAATTTTGGGTTTTATCTTTTGAATTCGGTAAAGTTATTGATATATTTAAAAAAAGTTTTTTTTATTGACATAAACTAGTGCTTGACTGCGATCCCACGTGATGGTAAGCAGTGATGCACAGTAGTCTATTAAGTCCATTCTTTCTAGTCTTTTTATTTTTGTGGTAATGTATTTTCTTGTTACGTGTTGCGCCGACCCCAAATAAAACGGGACAAGGGCAAGAAGATGATGATGATGATACGTGGTTTATATATATGTTGTATTTTCTTTTATTTCTTATATACAACGCCTTTAACATTGTCGGTAATGTTATACAAGTGCTTATAAATAAATAAATTAAGAGCCTATTGACTCTAGCCTTGAAGACACCTAAATTATAATCAGACAGGAAAACCGCAGCAGGCAAATTGTTCCAATCCTTCGATGTACGCATTATGAACGACGCGGCGGAACGCTTGCTCCGGTCCGGAGTCAATTTTTTTTTTATTCATAAACTGTACGGCAGTTTATGAATTAAAAAAAATTTTTTGACTACAAGCAAACTCGCGATGCATTATCAAATATGAATCTTATCAGGCGATTTTATATTATCTTTATGCATCATCGTGAAATTTTTTTCACCGATAGAAAGCTTTATCCTGAGTGACATCGGCTATATTGTACGCAGGCGAAGCATATAGAATTTTTAGATCATACACCACTATCTCGACACATAAAAAAACAAACAAACATAAAATAAGCTGTCACCAGCGAAGCTTAAAAAGCTAATTAAAACTTCATTATAACTTCACCCATTAAGTTACACTATCAGTCAGATAAACACCAAGAGCTGACCTTCCGGCGCCGGTCCAAGAACTGATAAGGGCCACCCAAACACCATCGATCTGACCTTTCACCCTGCATCCTATACGCGGAATCAGCATTCGTGCCATCTTCTATGAAGCGGCACTTATGATGATGCCCTAATTATTAATGGTGATAGATGTTCATAGAATTGCGATTGTGTTTTGTTTTCTGGTGAAGTCTCAATATGTCAGGAAAAAAAATTAAAAAGAGAAAGAATATATCTATGTTTTTTTTTTTAACTTATAATTCAGCCTCAGATATATGTATGAACCCTTTGGTTAAAGGGTTAAAGCTAAGGTCAGACTGTCGTGTTTATTCCACCAAGGTCGCACATCCATGACCAAATATTTCATCCCGTAAACTTTTGTCACCTATGGGGATTGAAAAGCTTTAACGAGATTAAGTACCCAGTCGCAAACATACGAACCTGGTGCATAGGACACGAAACTACTCATCGGACCAATTAGATGTGGGGGGTTAAAGGTTTAAGGGACAAAATTTCCCCAACATGGCACGCAACTCTGTCAAATTGTCCAACAACATACTGTCATTCTCGTCTTCACAAGAATGAATGTTAAATGTTGGAAGTAAATTGTGGGACACTAGGTAACGTTACAGTGTCATCTAGACTGAGCGTTGCGAGTCATATTGCGGGACAAGTTGTCCCTTAATGTATTAAAAGCTTTATGATGACACTGTAATATAAATCCTCCCGACCAAATTTCGAACACTATGGCCAGTCTCAAGGGAGATAAGCCAAGCACGCAAGAGATGTATAGTGCACAAGTGGGTGCGCAAACACAGATGCACTCTCCGTTTCTTTTACTCTCATAGTCCAATAGGATGGCTATTCGACACGACTGGAAACAGATCAGGTGCAGGACCAACGGCTTTTTGTGCTTTCTGAGGCATTCACATCACCTCTCAAACTTCGGGCTACATCAGAGTAATTTCTAATGGAAAAATTCTACAGCACTTTTTTCTCGACCTGGAAATCGAACACAGAACCCCACGCTCAGCAGTCGAGCTTGAAACCATGAGACCAACGACAAAGTCTTCTTTTTGTTTAATTTTATTGTTGATAGGTCTGTGCTTGATCGCTATCTCACCTGATGGAAAGCGACGATGCGTTCGACGATGGAACGCGCTTACCTTGAAATATAAGACTCTTCATATAAGACTTTGGCGCGTGGAATGCTTTACAAAATAATTCATATCGGTACCAAAACAACTTAAAATTAAACATAGTACACACTTAGAGTATAATTATAGCACATTATCATCGAAGGTCGATAAGACCTTGGATGATAGGGCAATGCCAAGTTTCTTATCATTTAAGATTACATTGATTATAAACTAAAACACGTGTACTTGCGTATACGGAACTTCCAGCACAGTAGAACCTACTTTAAACTTAATGGTATAAATCGTTTTATAAGTTTAGTGTCCATGTAGGCCTATGTGAAATAAAATATTTTGACTTTGTGTCCCCGCACACGGGAATCAATAAAATGCCGCTTCAAACTTCTTTTTGTGCGGTGGTGCCGCCACAAAAAAATGCTTGAAGCAGATTCAAGCTTCTCCGGCCACAAGCTGTCGCGCGCTTCAGCTGTTTTTTGCGGCGGCTTCTAGCTTTTTTTTGTGGCCGCTTCTAGTGTTTTTTTGTGGCGGCGTTTTTTTAAGGCCCGAGTGTGTGGACAGTTTGACTTTGAAGACATACATCCAAATAGAGTTAAGTCCTGACTACTGTGTTACATGCGAATACCTTTTTTAGGTGGGAAAATCATCTAATGATATATCTCCTACTCCAACACCTCCCGCTCTGACCGCGTGTCAGACTTTTACTGACTAAAACCTGTTCCTTCTTTACCTTCGTTCCAGGGCCCCGGTGTTCTCTTACGCATCACCCATGGCCCAGTAGGCGTCGACCCTGCTGGGCCCCTACGGCTGCTGACGTTTCTTTGAGGCGTGCGTGACTAACACACACACTACGCGCCGTCGATAACTTGGGCTCGATCCGGACGGTTACCGCTTAAAGGCGGAAAATTCTACTTAAACTTAAAACTTCAGCGGATTTTTTTATGACAAATATTGTGAAATAATATTATCTTATAATTTCCATTCACGTTGTACGATTATTTACAATAAAGAAAGTTGCAAAAACATGGTAAAATAGTATTGATTTCCCTGTATTCTTAATCCTTATCATAAAAATACAGAAACAAGTGGTGGTCAAACGCAAGCCTATCAATAATAGGAAAAAGTGTAGGTACGATTTCTACTCGTTCGCCCTTGACCGGATTTTCCGTTTCTATTAAAGCTAAACTATCATAAGACTCTGATAACTTTACCACATCAAAAACCCAACTGTGGTGGTTTTTATACATGGGACTCAGCTAGCTAGAAAAAAGCGTAGGTACTCTAATACCCCTCTTTTTATTCCAAACACACCCTAATGAGTATTTGTGCCTAAAAGATTTGGTGCAGTTACATAGCTAAAGCTATGCCAACCTTCCAAAAAATCAGCGAGACATGCAATCTCCCGTGTTCGCACAAACCATTTCGCCAATGATAATGGGCCCGTCAGTGAGGCGTTAGGCGCCCGACTGCGATCTGTCACCGGTGAATGTGTCAAAGGGTTTTTGTCAAGGCGCGAATTAAATCGGCCAGCGGGAGGCGCGCAGCGATTGATCGTCAACTGGTTATATCCGAGTCGGGAGCACCCTGTAGACAGAGCGTGAGTTTTGCTGGGAATTTTGTGACGTTTGAATTTAGAACGGGTTTTTTTAAGTCTATGATTTTGTGGTTAGTGTTGCCTGTTTTCCTAAAGGGTTACCCAATGATTGAGTTGTGAATGCCACGGGCCGTATCACGAAGTCAGTGCCAACAGAAATGGTTATCAAATTTTAAAAAATCTGATTCAAATGTTTTATTTCACATAGGCCTACATAATAACAATAGTATAATCAGCCTTTTAATTTTCCTACTGCTGTTTGCTCAGGCCTTTGCTCTAGAAGAAGAGATGGGCCGTAATCCACCACGTGGGCCCAGTGCGGGTTGGTGGATATCACATCTTCCAGTTTTTTGGTTCGGGGACATGCATAAACAACTGCTTAATCATCACTATGATGAAATAAATTACACAAAGTAATGCGCCTAGTTAGGTTTGAACCCGTGACCTACAACTCGTAAGTCGATCTACATGGGCACTTATAAAACGTCAGAAACTAGTGCACGGTGAGATAGGGACCTTATAATTAATTAATAAAATTTTATTCGTTTATCTAGCACCTACGTTAAACAATAAGAAGCATCACCCTCAGAAAAGAACTGAAAATGATAACTTAATCATTAATCATTTCCCTAATACAAAGTATGAGAAAGACATTACGGGAAGCGTGTTTCATCTGTTACCCCAACGTGCCGATCAAATAATTACCTTCTCGATAAAATATTGGCAGGGCTTTCCCCAGCGAGCGTTCCGACGCGCGGCGGCCTCCCCGCGAGCCACAACTGTCGATGTCACCTTAATTTACGGCCTTCAATTATAAATTTTACATCGTACCATACACAAAAGAATAACAACTCTAAACTCAACAATATAAAGTCGATACTCCAATACCCAACATCTAAGAATGCTGTACAATTCCCACTCCGCTGTCAAGGGAACAAAAATTTTAAGAATTACAATTACAATCAACCTTCAGTTTGGGTCAAATATTTTGAAATCAATACTTTTGAGGTACGAAACAGAGAGTAAATTAGAAAAGCAGGATCCTCCGATCAGACAGGTGTTTTTGTCTGATCTGGGCAACTGCCCGAGGGATGATTTCGGGCTGTATATCTTCAAATCGCATGGCAAACTCTAATTGCATTACAGAAGTCCGTAGCTTAGTTCCTATGTGGCAGTATCCGAAAAGAAATTTGTAATAATGTTTTTAATTGTTAGATAGGTATTAATTTTTTTATCACCGCGTCATTAAAATTGAAAAATAAAGATAAATATTCATTTAAAATGTGTGATAAGTATTTAATGGCGGACACTAACGAAGTTTCCCGTAATTAAAACTGTTTGTAACAGTAAATGATAAAATTGATGATTAAAACAATATTTTAACGATGGTGTTTTAACGTAGTGCCGTTACAAAAGCATGGTTTCCTCGTTCGATTCCTCGTGACTGACCTCTGACACCAGATATCTATCATCCTGCTAATTAAATACGTATGTATGTCGGTTATCGGCAGGAATACTGCTACAAAAATAATATAATAAGCTAATACATAGTGCTTCTAATTGGCTACCAGTCGCACTAAGTACTCACGATCATTGAAAAATATTTTGGACTTCCCTACGACAGTCTGGATTTCCTGATAGCTACAACGTGGACGTCTTTTTTTGTGGTTGGGAAAATCATCTAATGACAACCCTCGCTCTTGGGCGGAGCGGGAGATAGTTTCAGACTCTTACTGACTAAAAACCCACCCAACGTGAAGGCCTGTAAATCAAGAGTAATAATAATATTCCACAACTATCACACAACGCCGTCTAGTCCCAAGCTAAGCAGAGCTTGTGATATGGGTACTAGAGAACTGATAAACATACTTATATATTTCTAAATAAATACATGTTATAGATAAATTACACCCAGACACAGAAAAAATGATCACGCTCATCACATAAACATTTGTCCTGGGTGGGAATCGAACCCACGACCTCCAGCATAGCAGTCAGGGCCACTAACCACTTGACCAACAGGCCAGTCAGAGTGAATAAATTACTTCTAGGCAAGCGTGCTCCATCGTCGACCACATTGCTCTTTTCATTAAGTGAGATAGAGGTTAAGCGCGAACCTAATAAAAACAATATTACCAACTGATGTTTTTTGGAACGAGGAATAAAAAAATACAATGATTTCACGATGTTTTTGGGAAACAAATTCCACGGTCTATCAGTAATTAAAAATCAATTAACCACGTGTTATTTACGCGCTTATGTAGGTATAGTATAATAATCGTACATCCTTCATTCACGATTTCCTGTTAGGAACAGACGGGATTGAATGAAAGACCAAAATGTAGAAAAACTACGCAACAACATGGTTTTCCTCGTACAAATACTACAAATACTATTTTTCGCACCTAATAAATAGGTGTTTTGTATTTGGATTATTAGTATGTAGGTCTATAAACAACATTAGTTGATATACTACAACTAATGTTGTTTATAGACCTACACGAGCCCAAACACGTGTCTAGTATTTTTATGTAAAGAAAAACTGTGTTTGTTTTTTCAAGTTTTGTTTATGTACAAAATTTCATAACTATATCATGAAAAAAAACTTTTTACAAAAAAAAATTAAACCGACTTCAAAAAGCACAAAATAACTTTAATTTCGGAAGTCGGTGTTTCTATAATAGATACCTAATCTTCTCTTCGTTATTTAACACCGACTTCCGAAATTAAAGTTATTTTGTGCTTTTTGAAGTCGGTTTAATTTTTTTTTTGTGAAAAGTTTTTTATTTTTCACTTTTTAGTTATGGTAGCACCACTAAAAAGTACCTACCCTTCAGCTAAACATAAATTACCTTATAGCCAGAGTGCATCTCATAACGATTCTTATAATCCCAAATACGGTAAAAATTACATGAATTTACCCCCTCCCCCTTCCCCCTCCCCCTTTTCTTTCAGTCAGTCATCGACTACACGTATAAACAAAGCAATTTTACTTGTTACAACAATTCTGCTATGATTCTATGAGGAGTTCTGTTCCATATCTTCGAAGTTCATGATCAGATCATAACAATATTTCTATGGGACCAACTTGGAAGCATAACCTTTCAATCAAAAAAAAAATTTTCGAAATCGGTCTACAATTGACCGAAGTATCGGTGAACATACAAAAAAAAAAAAAACATACATTCAGCCGAACATAGAACATCCTCCTTTTCGAAGTCGGTTAAAAATCACTAAGGTCTCAGCAAAAATACAAGGTCAGCGGGCCATCCAGCGACTGAGGGGTTGTTTGATGGCTCCCAATAGCCGCTATGACCTGCCGTGACCTGTGTTGTACTTAGTGTCGGTGGTGCCCAACTTTTTAAATATTTTTGGGAAAAAGTATAACATGGTGTTATTGGAATCCATTCTGTTATTGATTCTGAACAAACTATATTCAGGTTTCGCTATACTAAAAATAATACTGTACAAATATATAGCTATAGGTGTGATAAACCTATTGTGTAACATCACGTATGTTTTTTTTTTTTGTCGACGGGGAAATTCATCATTGACGAAACCCGCTCTTGGGTGGAGCGGGAGACAGTGTCAGAGTCTTACTGACTAAAAACCCCGCGCCGTTCCTTCTAGCCTTCATACCGGGGCTGTAGTTTCCTTTCGGATAACCCCGACCCCGGTAGGCTTCGACCCAGATGGGCCCCTCCTGTTGCTGACAACTCCTTGAGGCGCGCGGGAACAGTGCGCGCCGTAACAACACGTATGTGACAAGCCAGTTTGTTTATTAAATACATTATTGATTCACTCTCCGCCACAATAACCTTCTCATGATTTTGACTTTACTAACTAGAACAAGTGAGAGCAGTAGCCGAGTGGTAATAGCTCCGACTTACGAGTTGTAGGTCGCGGGTTCAAACCCTACCAGGCGCATTAATTTGTGTAATTTATTTCATTACCACTGCTCTGCTTAGGCTTAGTTGTTTAAGTGTATATATAAATACGTACTTTCTTCTTTATAATATTACGTATGGTATGCAAGTCTGCGAGTTTCGGTATTGGATGTTAGTAATTATAATCAATAACGTCTCAAAAGCAGATCAGTTATACATAAAACTTGTCACATGGGTAAATGATGGCCTGAAATCGCATATAATTATTACGGACTGGTCATGACTTCGGTCGCGGCGCGGCGAGCGGGGCGGGATCGGTAAGCGCGCGCGTTTTCGCTATGAGCGGCGTTTCGTGACATGCTTCAAATGTTTTTATACTTTTGGTTTTACCGCTCCCCGCGCCGCACTTTGCTACCGCACACAGTGGCAAGTTCGTGAACGGGCCGTTGTAATGACAAAAGTTGGTGAGTTTGTGTTTGTTACTTCTTTACGCTCGAACGACTAAACAGATTTCGATGGTACTTGGGACAAGGGTAGACGATGTCTTGAAATAATTTTCTACCATCACGTGGGTAAGGCAAGACAATTTTTGACGTCACAGGTACTAAAAAACAGAAACTTATACATTCCAATTCATCATCATCATTTTAGCCGACAAACGTCCACTATTCGACATAGACCTCCCCCAAGTGTCGCCACAATGATCAATCCTGTGCATCCCGATACTCCGATTATTCTACAAAAGTACGCAACCTCATTAAAAACGTTCAAATTATAACACAGTAACTTACAAAGTAAACTTAAAAGCTAAGTTAAATTCGAGTGTCTAGACATTCCCATTAGAAACACAAAGATATGATTAAACTGTCAGAAGCCGCACTTTATTTTATAAAATAAAAATCATTTGACGAGGGTCGCCATTAATTTCGTCGACAATGTGATAAATAATGAGAGAGGTGTAATGCGGGGGGCACATCCCTCTAAAATGTCATGGGCTGCGCTTGAAGTTTTGACGGCTCGCATCCTAATTTTCTTTCTGTTGGTACCCTTGGCGGTTGCCACTTTTCAATAGGAGTTTCTCTTTGTGTTAGTATTTCAATTTCAAGTTTTTGTGATCGCGTTTGCGTTTGTGTTTGACTGGATCTGGGGTGTCTTAAGACTATTCGGTAGCAAGTTTTAAGAGGAGGTGAACAGAAATTATTATTTTTTGAGTGGGTAAAACTCATCTAATGACATCCCCCGCCCCTTGGCAAAGCGGGAGATAGTGTCAGACTTTTACTGACTAAAAAACCCACCCTGTTCCGTCGTTGCCTTTCATACCAGAGCTGAGCCTTCCTTTTAGAAGCAGACCCTTGAACTCCTTGGGCCGCAAGAACAGTATGCGCCGGCGAACTACCCATTGCTCGCCGTTCGTAAGCCCGCGCCTACGGTGGCCAGAAATCGGGATCACAATCCCGACGGCGTGTGAGGCCTAACGCGTGCGACCTCCTCCTTTCCAGCACGGCGATGCTCTGCCCAAGGGAGGCACACCACCACTGTGTGCTTCACTGTGTCCTTCGGGCACAGTGGCGACACCTGGGCGTCATTTCCGCACGAGTCTGGTGCAGGAACCTCCCGAACTTGCCATGTCCGTGAGAACCTGCGTCATGCGGAAGGTGAGGACGCTGTGAGGTTTTTCCAGCCACGCCTCAAAGAGGATACTTACCGAAATAAGTATATACCTACTTTCTTTTTTAATTAGTGTTATCATTAATTTGCAAGTAAACCTAAAATATTCATGACACCAACCAATAATGGTCTTGTGGTTGAGATAGCGACGGATAAACGTAGGAAATTGGTTTCGATTTATCGATCGATCGAGCAAAAAGTGCTATTGGGTTTTTCCATTAGGAATTACTCCTTAGTTCCCGAAGTTTGAAAGTTGCTGGTATGATACCCACGTACTAACGCGGTCATTTCAGCCTGATAACTTAAAAAAAAATCTCATGAATCCTGCGGCGCAACTCCAAACCAAACCCTTTGAAATTTTCGTTTCAAGTGCAAGGAAAAATGAACTTAGTGGTGGTCAGGCGGAATTGTCATTGATGGTACCTCGGATAACACGTAAAGCGTCAGTTCATGCCCCTGATCTCTCTCTAGTCGTGTCGGATTACCGTCATATCGCACTTAGAGAGAAAATAATAACGAGTGGACCTGAATTATCATTAGTGCACAATAATATGTCCTATGTACCTGTGGCTAATCTCCCTGGCTAAAGGATTATTATTATCTATCTTGTTTTTGCATGACAACACTCCCTCCCCCCTCCAGGTATTCAACACACCATAACAACCACCACCAATCACAATACCTACCTACAGGAGGCTTGTGCTGCTTTTGGCTATGACTTATCAAGTTAATTGGATTAGTGGGTGTCGTGTGACGTCAATACCTGGTACCTGTCAATGTGATCAAAGAGCCTGTCGCCCTCACACGTAATTGGCTACGTCAGATCATAATAAAGCTAGGCATAATATCTTCACACACACACCATCACAATGTTTAGGCAAGAACTTTTGTTAAATCTAAATTATACTTTAGAGGAAAGATCATTATTAAATATGTAGTTTTTTGTTAATCTTAAAATGGTGTAAAAAATTCATTGGAATTTTAATTAGGAAAAGGTTTTCGTATACCCAATGCGACATGACTGTTGCATGCATACGTGTAGCGTGGTTTGAGGTAAATTGCGACTACTCATTAGTACTTACTAATGACGTTATATTTCCTTACTAGCTGCTCCCAGCGGCTTCGCCCGCGTGATAGCAGAAAATTATCCCAAGGGAACATCCTTCCGGGATAAAAAGTATCCAAGGGAACATCCTTCCGGGATAAAAAGTATCCTATATCCTATTCCAGGATATGGTCTATCCGTGTACCAAGTTTCATCAAAATCGGCATTGCTATTTAGGCGTGAAGACGTAAAAAACAGACAAACAAACTCACTTTCGCATTTATAATATTAGTAAGGATATCTCGCGTTGCCAAAACTCCTGTAGCTTGGACGTTACTTTTAGCATTTCGCAAGTCGTTACAGATAGTCAGATGCCAGATGAAAGTCAGTTTATACTAAGAGTATCGTGTTGATGAATAATTGGGTTGTGGATGTCTGATAGTCAGTCAATAAAATACAGGTTTTCAGCCAGATCCGGTTAGCAGACAGACTTCAAGACAGTCAGGAAAAAGCTGAGGAGATACACGATGCCAATAGTATAGGTAGTCATCTATCAAACGTTTAAAATGACTTACAAAGTACATACAAGGGTAGTAAAGTACTACATGCGTGACTTCTAAAAAGTTAGTAGCTAACTTTATTTTTTATATTAATAATAACGTAGTTCAATAGAGTGAATACAATAAAATAAACTTTATTGTACACCAATAAGGTAACACAACTTTTATATAAACTTAAATCTATTGGAAAAAATGCATTTCGAACTACAAGCGTCTCTATGCTTGTAGTTCGAAATGCAGAATACTCTTATAATGAGGTATCGCACAACAAGCAGTATAGTTGTTAACCGACCTCCTACGAATAAAGTTGTAACATATTTTTTGAATAAAATTGTATTACAAAAAATTATATATTCTTTATTTCAACCAGCGTCTGGTACTTCTACTACTACCTTATACTGATTATTGATTGCATATTGCAAAGACATCGGATAAAAATGCTTTGTAAATTATTTATATGGTAAAACGCCTCTTCGGGAAAAATGCACTTTTTGACTTGCGACCTTATTCGTAGAAAGTAATTTGTTGTTCTCTAAACATTAGTGTCTTCATTTGAACGGAGTACCATAACTGTAGGCGTTTTAGAGCAGTAATTGTTTTTTGAAAAGCTTTCGCGCGGTCATTAAAAGAAAGTGTAAAAAAAGTGACGTGGCTAAAACTTCAGTAAATTCTGATATGTTTCCTGTATTTTGAGCGATATTCTATACTCAGTTTAGGGTTTTACAGAATGTCTGGCAAGTCTAGTCCTATATTCATATCCGGGAATATTCCTAGTATCTCGCCTGAGACCACAAAAACGTTTTGATATTATTTATCGCTCCCATATAAAATATTAGTTAATTACCTGGGCAATTTTTAATTTGTTACCAATTTTTCCCTTCATATTTCAGAGTTGCTCCCAAAGTTAAAGTAGTTTTACATTTGATTATATAAAAAGAATATAGAAAAAATTTTCTTCGTCGCTCTGATGGGTATTCTCACGTAATCAAACTCTCCCTATTCATAACAAAACAATTTTTATAATTTTGATTTATTGCCGATTTCTTAGTCACAATTATAAAAAAAAAAAAAATAAAAATAAAAATAGTTTATTTCTCACCATTACATGTTTGAGGGTACATTAATTTACAATTTTCTGTGGTGGACATAAAATGCACAGAGTATCGACCCTATCCCTTGAACTAGGCTGGAACCTGTGTCTCAAGGGATATGGATTCAGCTACATTTATATTATATTATATTATTCTTATTAGGACATTTGTGTCACTGTTGTACAACGAAAAATACCATAAAAAGTGAATTGGTTTGTTGGTGAGCTTTTTTTTTTTTTTTAATCTTTTTTTAAGGAGCTTTGTCTCAGTTTAGACTATGACTACTATGTTTGGTGAGCTTTAAAATAAGGAATAGATGTGTGTTAATATGTATGTAAGTGAATAGAGAGTAAAAGTGTGAGTAAATGTCAGGGTGAGTTTGTAATGTTGTGGGGGTGTGTGTGGTGTAGTGAGTGAGAAGAATGTATGCATATATGTATAACTACTTATGTTATTATTATGGAAGATAGAATTATTAAATACCTAAGGTGTCAGTAGGTTTTCGGTGTCTTCGTAGTCCAACTGTAGTAAGTAAATTTTTAATTTATTCTTTGCTTCATAACTGCTAAGACTTACTATATTTGTTTTTCCGTCAAGTTTGTTATATAAGAAAGAACTAAGTACATAATGTTGCCGTTTTGCAAACTGTGTTTTATGTGGGACATTTGGACAAGCTGCTGGATTTCTGCGTCTACCAGTGATAGGAGGCACTGTAACAGATCTATGTCTTCTTAGGATTGATGCAAGTACAAAAAGCTGTCGAACAGTTAGCACCTGACATTCCGAGTACAGCTGTCTAGTTGGGAATCTAAAAGGCTTCCTTTTTATAACCTTCAGAACAGCTCTCTGAGCTCGTTCCAAGACCAGAAATTTCGTCTTTGTGGCTCCTCCCCACACAGGAATACAATAATTTATGATGGATTGACACAAGGCGATGTAAATTTTAATGAGAAGCTCTTGGGAGGCAGATTTTCTGAGAGTTTTAAATAAATAAATCATGTTCCTCAACCTTGTGGTTACTTTTTTGAGTTGTGTATCCCATCTCAGATATTCATCAATTTGAATGCCTAGATATCTGACAACACTGGCAGATGTGATGGGATTACAATGACAGTTTTGTGTTGTGGTTAGACAAGTGTGTGCTATTACATTGAACCCTTCAGGCGGTTTGTTGTTATTTCTTATTTTGAAGGTTACATAATTAGTTTTGTCTAGATTAAGAGACAATAGGTTAGAGTTTAGCCAGCGCATTATCTTCCTAATACAGTTTTCAGCCATTTGCTTTACGAGAGCCCAGCTAGAGCCGTGAACCACAATGGCAGTGTCATCTGCGTACGTATAAATTTTTGCATTTGGTGTGGACATTTTACAGAGCTCATTAATATAAATTTTAAAAAGCGTTGGACCTAAGACACTGCCTTGTGGCACCCCAAAATCAACAATTTGTTCGTTGCTGAGATAGGAGCCTATTTGTACTTGTTGAGTCCTATTAGTCAAATAGTCCTTGAACATCTGAAGAGGTATTCCCCTAATACCTATGGACTCAAGTTTGGTTAGCAGGATAGGGACAGAGACCGTGTCAAAGGCTTTTGCCATGTCTAAGAAGATGCCAATACATTTGTTTTTACTATCCAGTTGTCTTGCAATGAATTGCGTCAGATCCAGTACGGCATCTTCAGTAGATATACCTCTACGGAAGCCATACTGGTTATCCGCAATAGTGTTGCGACTGTCCAAAAATCCGTTTAGTCTGCTGTTTAGGATTTTTTCCAGTATCTTAGACAGTGCAGGCAGTACCGATATTGGCCTATAATTATTGACACAGTCTTTGTCCCCCCCTTTATGAATTGGGTGTACCAGAGCTTTCTTAAGTGCTTGAGGAAAGACGCTCATGTTTATAGATCTGTTAAATATGTGTGTTATGGGAGCTATCAAAGAATTTCTACACTGTTTTAGCAGATTGGAAGAGATTTTGTCCCAACCTGTTGCACAATTACTACGTAACCCCAGTATTAAGGATTCAATCTCAGTTTCGTCGGTCTCCATGAGAACAAATGAATTAACAGGGGAGGAAGACGTATCCTGAGATGGTTCTGGTTCTCTATTTTGATTCTCAGAAATTATTTTATTTGCTAGGTTACGACCTACATTTGTAAAAAATGAGCATACGTGGTTTACTTTCCTAATACCTGATTACCTAATAAAGATTAATATCAAAGAAGTATGAAATTTTATTCAACGTCTTCAAGACGTTGACAGCTTATATCTTACAGATAAAAAATTTAATAACTTTAAAATGACTCCGCATTTATTTGATAAGACAATGAAAAACCTGTTATAGTTTGCAAAGATCTAAATAATGAGAACGTAATATAATTAAGTAATATATCAACGTCAAACAAGATTAGTAATATGTCTACTTCAAGTGGAATTTCCGAATGGAGCGCGAGGACAAGTGTCCTGGCGGTCTCAAAGGTCAGATTTATTATCATGTCATTTAATATCTATCTGTCATTTAGTATCTATCCGTCATTAATCGGGTATACTTTTGTTTTACTTTATAATTGGAATAATCATTTTTTGAAATATATTGTAAAAGAATTTTTTTTTATTGTCCACAACTTTCACATAACGCCATCTAGTCTCAAGCCAAGCAAAGCCTTATAGATAAATATTATATACATATTTCTAAATACATCTCTCTATATATATTTTATCTGATGTAAACTAGTGTTTGACTGCGATATAAATTACTCCCAGACACAGAACAAACACGGTGGAGCACACAGTTGAGTTGTGCCCTGCTTGGGCGGAGCAACGCCGTGCCCTCGTGGGGGCAATCGGCGGTGGAGACCTCTCGCGCCGGGCCTTGGTTCAGGCCATGGTCCGGAGCGAGGAGGAGTGGCAGGCGGTCACCTCCTTCTGCGAAGCAGTAATGCTAGCAAAGGAGGAGGCCGACCGCATCAGGCAACGGCGCCCTCACCGCCGCCGCCGCCGGGGTTCCAGCCCCGATTTCCAGCCACCGTAGACGCGGGCTCGTAGACAGCGAGCTATGGGTGGCTCGCTGTCCGATCGTCCGGTAACTGTCCGGACCGAGCCAAGGCGTCGCACTGTTCCCGCGCGCCTCAAGGAGTTGTCAGCAACAGGAGGGGCCCATATGGGTCGAAGCCTACCGGGGTCGGGGTTATTCGAAAGGAAACTAGAGCCCCGGTATGAAGGCAAGAAGGAATGGCGCGGGGTTTTTAGTCAGTAAAACTCTGACACTGTCTCCCGCTCCACCCAAGAGCGGGTTTCGTCAATGATGATTTTCCCAGTCGACAGAAAAAAAAAAAAAGACACAACAAATGATCGTGATCATCACACAAACATTTGTCTTGGGTGGAAATCAAGGGCCCCTCCAGCATAGCAGGCGGGGCCCTATAACCACTAGAACAACAGGCCAGTCAAATTAAAATAAGTAACTAAGTCTTAAATATTTTTAAGAAAAAAAATATTGGGATTAACTAAACAGCATAACTTTTAATTCATCGGAAACAGTTTATAATTAAGCACTCATCAAATAATTTCATTAAGAGAAATACTCTGATATATGAATATTAAATCAGCTGTCACCAACATTTTGTAACATCTATAACAAACAAAATAAAACGCAACATCCTAGTTGCACATCCCTCTATATTTCACACTAGTGCGTGTTCCTTGCATGTGTGGTACAGCATTAACAATGCAATAACTCAGACAGATATCGCATACACATTTGGCACCAGTAAATCAAATTTTAAACTCTGCCTGGCACACGCGTGATCCGTGAAAAATTGCTTATTTTAAAACGAGATTTTTTGAACACTGCATAGGGATGTGTTTTGTATCATATCGATATTGTAGTGTTCAAGAATTGAGCAGTAATTAGAGAAATGCCACAGACAATTTAATTGATTTTCCAATTCTTGTACTTAAAATCATACTATCGACTTTAAGTTACCAATTAATTATGAAGCTACTGTTTTAAAAAATCATAATTTTGAAATCAGAATTTATTTAATATATTACGAAAATTATATTTAAATGAATGTCAGATTAAAACTACATACGAGTGTGAACATAGATTAAACAGGAACTGTCCTTCAGTAGATTATGCGTGTATTATATTTAGCCAATGTTCACCACTATATGGAAAATATATTCAATTTACATCAAGTCTGTTGAAATGATATACTACTTCGCGTGCTAACTAGCCTGCCACTTGCCAGTAAAGAAAAATACTTGCTACTAAAATAATAAAGTGAAACGGTGTACACCCTAATTTGTGTAGAGCTTCATTCTGTGCGCGCTACAGTCCATATATCATGCAAGGCTCATCACGTTTTTAATAAAAACCGGAGCAGACATATTTGTTTTACACTTTTTGTGCGAATCACATGACTAACGTGTTCTTTTTTTAATTTGTGAATGGATATATTATGGTATATATTGAGATGTCAGTGATTTTCTTATTTAAAGGCATCTTTATGAAGTAAGTAGTAGTTTAGATAAGTATTATTACTAATGATGGCTAACGGTTTCGCCTAAAAGAAAGTACAAGATTATCCCTAGGAAACATAGTCCCAGGATAAAAGCTATGTGCTATCCTATGTTTTTTTTTTCGGTGGCAAAAAATCATCCAATGACAACCCCCGCTCTTGGGTGGCACGGGAGATAGTGTCAGGCTCTTACTGACTAAAAACCCACCCGTATCCTTCTAGCATTCATATTGGAGCTCGAGTTCGTTTCGGATAACCCTGACCCCAGTAGGCTTTTTTTTTTCATTGACGAAACCCGCTCTTGGGTGGAGCGGGAGACAGTGTCAGAGTCTTACTGACTAAAAATCCCGCGCCGTTCCTTCTAGCCTTCATACCGGGGCTCTAGTTTCCTTTCGGATAACCCCGACCCCGGTAGGCTTCGACCTAGATGGGCCCCTCCTGTTGCTGACAACTCCTTGAGGCGCACGGGAACAGTGCGCGCCGTCGACGACTTGGCTCGGTCCGGACAGTTACCGGACGATCGGACAGCGAGCTACCCATGGCTCGCCGTCCGCGAGCCCGCGTCTACGGTGGCCGGAAATCGGGATCGGAATCCCGGCGGCGTCGGCGGGGGCGCCGTTGCCTGATGCGGTCTGCCTCTTCCTTTGCTAGCATTACTGCTTCGCAGAAGGAGGCGACCGCCTGCCACTCCTCCTCGCTCCGGACCATGGCCTGAACCAAGACCCGGCGCGAGAGGTCTCCGCCGCCGATCGCCCCCACGAGGGCACGGCGTTGCTCCGCCCAAGCAGGGCACACCTCAACTATGTGCTCCACCGTGTCCTCCGGGACCCCAGTAGGCTTCGACCCAGCTGGGCCCCTCCTGTTGCTGACAGTGCTATCCTATGTGCAATTCCAGGATATGGTCTACTCGTATAGTAATTTTCATTCTATTCTGTTCAGAACATTGAGCCTGAAGGCGTAATAAACATACAAAATATGTTTTTTCCAAGATGGAAATCATCTACTGACTTCTCTCGGTCAAGGGCGGAGCGGTCGTGGGTGTAAAATTTTTGCTGACTAAAAACACACCTATGTTCTTTTTTGCCCTTTGCATTCCATTTGCAACCCGTCGTCCCAGTAGGCTTCGGCCATATTATGTATAATATTTATACATACATACATACAATGTTTTTCCATTATATTAGGTTATCCCTTGTCTATAGATATGTCTATGTAGATTATGTGTATGAAGATTATGTCTTCTATAGATATTAAATAATTGTTAATCTTTTAGATACATTTTATATCAAAGCAACAAAACTGTACTTTTCCTTTACCAAACAAAATCTTTACATAATCTCCATGTACATTTTCCATTCAATATATAACACATGTATGGACATTATGTTATATGATTACTAAGAACCGTTTGAGATTTCTTCATCTGCCTCCAAATTATAGTAATTATAAGCCTCGGTACCACTTCAGACCTCTCAGGTTGCTGTCCAAATATACGTTGGGGTCCGTTATGGGTCTTACAATCAAAAGAATTCTATCCACGTCGGACCCCATATCTATTCTTTAGTACCCCTGCTTGAGGAACTGTAACAACAATCGAAAATCAATCTTGACTGTACTGAAATAGAGTTGAAATTAAGTTGGGTTGCACTCACTGTACATTAAAGTCGAGTGTCTGCTAAAGAAATCGTCAATAAACAAAAGTTTTAGTTAAATTAATGCTCTACTTCTTAGTTTAAATTGCTGATTATACAGCATGTTCAAGTTTTATGCTTAATTTTGGCATGAAGTTATTATTGCAACATTTATGATCAGATATTCAAAACAAAACGCATTGAATTTACTAAACACACTTAAAATACTATGAAAATGTACTTTCATGCCCAAAAATATCCTATTACCTTTTCAGTCTACATAGGTACACTAGCTTTCTGCCCGCGGCTTCGCCCGCGTGGACTACAGTTTATATCGCGCGGGCAGAGACCCGTGCTCAGCAGTGGAATTATAGGTAGCCTATGTGTTATTCCAGTGTCTCTTCTACCTACCTACCAAATTTGATCTAAATCCGTTTAATAGTTTTTGCGTGAAAGCGTAACAGACAGACAGACAGAGTTACTTTCGCATTTATAATATTAGTAGGGATTAATATTGTATAAACTAAAAAGGTAAGAGGAATTTGTAACCGCAACAAATAACATAAACCAGGCACCATACTTAAATTCCCTATAACAATTTATTTTGCCATACACAAACAGAACAACATGTAAATGAAAACAAAACTCACTTGATAGGGCCCTCGAAATACTCGTAAGTCTCGAAATAAAGGCATCCGGACATTTCCGAAGTCGGTCGGGCAAGTTCGCATGAATGTTCTCAACCCCTGAACGATCGCGCGACAATGCATCTGATACGAATCCGTGTGCGTATACCTCATTTGTTCTATTGACTTATATTATTTTTGTACGCGACTACTTGTGGAAAGACAATGACTAACCGTTAGATGAGGCTGCCAACCTTTTGTTGGATTTGTTCTGAGTGGATGTCTTGTTATACTGTATTATTGAGATTGTTAGTAGTGTAAAATAAACTTTTTTAATTTTTGGATATTTTTCACCATTTATTTTCATGCATTGTACAACAATAATCACAGTATAACAACAATTAACAAGAAATCTTTTTCTAAAAATAACAACTCTTTTGTAGCTACGTTATTAATTTAGGTGACGTTATATTTTTGTCCTTTTTCTATTACAGATAGTTTATCTATCCACTAGATTTGAAAGATTTCTAAATTAATATTAAATGGATTTGATATTTTTCTATTTGCGGTTTTAAATAATGATAATTTTTGATACAAAAAAAAATAAAAATGTAGTCAGCTACTTAAGTATTATATAAAAAAAAATAAGAAACCTGAATTTCTTAAAGATAAGAAATTAGTTAACTTATCAAAAGATATTTTTTGACAAAATGAGACAGAAACGTTGTTCGATAAATTTATAATAATATTCCACAACTATCACACAACGCCGCGTCTAGTCCCAAGCTAAGCAGAACTTGTGTTATGAGTACTAGACAACTGAGAAATATACTTATATATTTCTAAATACAAATATATTATAGATAAATTACACCCAGACACATAACAAATGATCATGCTCATCACACAAACATTTGTCCTGGGTGAGAATCGAGCCCACGACCTCCGGCATAGCAGTCAGGGTCACTAACCACTAGACCAACAAATCAGTCAGATTATTGTTTTATGAATCACACTTAAGAATCACACAAAAAGGCAAGGCAAAAAGATAGTAGGTACTTCGAGTATTACATTTGTATGCATTCATCACTCACTTTAGTTACGAACACCATAATAAAAATTACTCATATCACCCACAACATAAACCTATTTGGACCGATTAATTAAAATTATCTAAGTATAGGTTTTTTCCAACCGAAAACAATCGAATCGATTTGATTACGTTATCATACGCTGATAGGTATTTATTGTATGAGATCTAGGCCAACCGCCTATTACTTGCACCTATTCAGATTTTATTTTCTTAAATGTCTCCGCACACAGGGCGGCCACAAAAAAAGCTAAAAGCCGCCGCAAAAAATAGCTGAAGCGGCTTTAAGCGTTTTTTTGGTGGCGGCACCGCCAAACACGAGCCACAAAAAAGGCCACCACGGCGAGCCATGGGTAGCTCGCTGTCCGATCGTCCGGTAACTGTCCGGACCGAGCCAAGGCGTCGACGGCGCGCACTGTTCCCGCGCGCCTCAAGGAGTTGTCAGCAACAGGAGGGGCCCATCGGGGTCGAAGCCTACCGGGGTCGGGGTTATCCGAAAGGAAACTAGAGCCCCGGTATGAAGGCTAGAAGAAACGGCGCGGGGTTTTTAGTCAGTAAGACTCTGACACTGTCTCCCGTTCCACCCAAGAGCGGGTTTCGTCAATGATGATTTTCCCCGTCGACAGAAAAAAAAAAAAAAAAACCTTAAAATGAAGCTTGAAGCGGCGTTTTTTTGAGGCCCGTGTGCGGGGACACTAAAACAAAAACCGAAATATTCGCGTCAGCACCACCAGAGTGACTACTGGGCATGTGTCGCGCAGTGGGTTCTTATTGAGGGAAAGCACTATCGGAGCCGGCACAGAAAGAGGTGGCACGGTGATTTAGACCCTTACCACGAATATAGGTTCAAGAGGGTTCCGAAGAAGAATATCTGGAAGGACTTAAAGAAAGTCTTTGACCAGCAGTGGGATAGAAATAGCTAGAAAAAAAATATAATGTTTTGGGAGTAGTAATTATGCATTCAAAATAGTATAGGTGCTCCTAGAGAGCTAGGCTTCCCTCTCCTAGAGAGGAGGCCTGAGTCTCAGCAGTAGGAACATTAAAAAGGCTGATGATGATGATAGTATTTCCCTGCCGAAGTCTGCGCCAACTCCAGATAGCTATAATGTGGTAGTCTTCGGGTCAAGAGTTAGTGAGAGGCTAACCAGCTTAATTTTGGACCGCACCATCGCTTACCATCAGATCACATGTTGGTCAAGCGCGAGCCTATCAATAACAATAAATACAATTTAAGTCATAAAAAGAGCCAACCTATCGATTACGGTTCTTTCCATTCAGTTATGTGTATCAGTTCGCGTGACCCAAGGGCTGGCTTTTACCTTGGAATCCTCTGTCCAAGGTAATAACCAGCCACTGGGTCATAAGCTTTGCCATTCACCAGTCGACAGCAATGTGGAGGAATTAATCGACGCCATCTTTTAAATTATTTTTAACTAGCTTTTGGCCGCAGCTTCGCCCGCGTACATAAAAAATAGCCTATGCCAGTTAGGAATAAAGTAGCTTTCTATTGGTGAAAAAAATTTAGCAATCAGACCAGTACTTCCAAAGATTACCTTCTACAAACAAAAAAATAAAAAAACAAACTTGACCTCTTTATTATATTAGTGTAAAATAAGTGTTAATCTTTTTAATTCATGAATCCCCAAGCGACCACCGGTGGCCGCGCATCTATTGTCTTACTATTGTGTCTCTAATTGACGGTATCTGAAGGGTTAATACTTGTTATAGCTACAACTTGGGTATCTCTTAGTTAGGTAACTTCTAGGTAAACGTCCTCCATCGTCGACCACACTTTCCATCAAGTGTGATAGCAGTCAAGCGCAAGCCCATCAAAAAAACAAACAAATATTTATAGGTATTATTCTAGGGGCTTTATAATTATAGTTAGGTAAATATTGCGTAAGTTTGTAGCAATTATTAAATAAATAATTACACTGTGTGTGTAGCAGGTTTTATCAATACAAAATATTATCTAAACTATGATGTTTTAAAGTGCTTCGGCGTATTTTAGGCAGCCCTAAACCCAAATTGCACTAGGTAGTATTTTGACAAGGTATACATGTCCCTATTTGATCAAAGCTTAAAAATAAATATTCTCATATAGTGTATGGAGACAAACGAAGTAAAATTAACTAATCAAAAATGAAAAGTTTAACTCAGATCACAAATCCTCATGTGTGATCTTAGACGGGACTCCTCAGTCCCTTATTAAAAAAAGCCGTTAAAAAAGGGACACGGTGCAATCACAACATGACATGTGGGGGTCACGCCAAAGCATTACCCTTTCATCTCCCCAATTTTGCGAAAAAAAAACTGTCAAAAAAAGCATTTTTTTCGCCATTTTTTACTTCGCAGTTTCGTCTTTTGTGCAGAATTTCGCACGGTTCGTTATGGTTGTCACGCCGATTTGAATGCAACTAATTTTGGTTTTCGAAACCCTTTGATGTAACAATGAGTTTGCTATCTCCGAAAGGGTTCTGCTTATCTCCTACCTGTCTCCATAAAGGTGTTAAGGGTTGATCTTTTTCCTTGACCTTTTGACTTGGGGTTGGGGTTCACGATTTTTTGTAAAATGTGTGAATTTAAGATAGGTTTAATTAGAGAGTATTGTTAAATCACTGAACATCTTTTTATCTGTGAAATGTGGGTAATCGTTAAAAAGATTAAGTTATCTTTTTTCATCTTAATTGTGTGGTCTTTGTAACCTTGAACGGCTGATAATTTTGTCAATAGGTTACTGTGTCATAAGGATTACTCTGTAATTTTTACGAGCTTTAAAAATATTACAGCATCATTTTGACATGTAACGGTTATTTTATCAAGACCTAAATTTTTAAAGGAAGGGTTCTTAAAACATGTGCACTGGTCAGAGTAATAAGACCCTTCAGATCCAACTGACCAATTCTACTCCATTTATTATTTAATGAGTACCTTTAGCCCCAATTCCTAAGTACGTCCCTTGATCTTAAAAGATTTGTCTCATACATTCGGATTATATTATTCCATTCAAGATCTTCATTCATACGTTTTGACTTCACAAATAACACGGACATTACCGGCGTACATTTGTAAGGACACCTGCTGAGGCCCATAGGTGTCCTTACTTCCATTCAAATAGACAAAAATCCATGCTAAACTGAACCTAATATTTATGATACTAAGGTTTAGTTTAAATGTTGATTTTCACAAAAGAATCAGTAGCCACAGGGCGTATCTTAGTTAAGGTAGTCATGTGAATAATTCCACACAAATCCTTTTACTGATTATCATTTCAATGACATAAGTCATGTTATGAAGGGTCCTAACAATAGACGGTACATAATAATCACGTTTTCAACTAAACTAAGTATATGCAACATCTTTAAAAGAGAAACCATACGTGTAACTGTTCATGTATTATATTATGTAAGACTCGTATGTTGTGTTACTGACAACTTTACACATGTTATGTGATGTTCGTTCGAATATCTAACCGTTAACATTATTATTATGATCACGTAATTATGTATCATCATGCTTTAGAGGTAATAACTTTATTTATATCTAAAGATGCACCATAATGTGCAATGCTGACCAAGTAATTATGATTGAACATTAATTAACATATTCATTGAGAAGGAAAACTAACTGTTAATTTATTCATTTAAAACCTTGCTACGAAAACCGACAAGATACCGTAGCACGATTCTAAAAAATGCTACGAATCCCGCTACGTCGAGCTACGGCGCGGCGTAGACGTCGTAGACACAGATCGATTTGCGGCTACAAGTGACAAAGTTTTTCAAGATGGCGCGGGGGAGAGTGGGTATATAGGGGGATGCTCATATTTTTTACTGTCGTTCGGGGTGAGCAGTGGAGCCGATCGCTACACCGCTCTCCACTCACTCGGCCTCTTAAAAGCCTCTCTTCCTCTAAGGGACGTTTCTGAGAAATACATGTGCCGTTATACACGTAAGTGTCTATGTGGCTTTATGTCGGGGGATCTGTAAATGGGCAATCTGTGAGAGAGTCGGTACTTTGATAATGGTACGTGCGGGGAATGAAATTTGAAATATAGGTAGGTGGTAAATAGGTGCTTTGTGGAGCGTTGACGAGTTTATACTAAAGAATCGTCACGCAAACGTCGCTTTATTAAAATTCACTGAATGGTTGACTTAAAATAATAATAATACTTCAGTTACAGCAGCATTGATAAATTACCCACGTTGTGTCTGGTCGTGCTAAAGTTAAAAACTACTAAATAGATGCTGTTGTCACCAATAGGCAGAATATATATATTGATGATTGATGAATGATTCAAAAGGCACGTTTAGGTACACAAAACTTGCAAATATGATAGAAAATAAAAACCGTAAAGATTTTAACACCATGCAAAACTGGGATAAATCACTAGTTTTCTCATAAGGAAAAAATCCCGTATCAGTGTTTGTACTCAACTCCTATGAAATGGCTTAAACGATTTTTATGAATTAATTTTTGTGTATATTTGGTATAAGGATAGTCTAAAATGTAGGCTTTTTTTTTTGCTCCCCAACATTTTTTTTTAAATAATCTTTCAAAAAAAAAAGTTAAATGACTGAAAAACCATTGCCGAATCAGCCAGTAATATTATACTCGGTAGACAAAAAAACTCCACAAAATTTAAGACTTACTTATTTTATTTTACGGTTTATTTAGACTCACTTTGTCCGAATATCCATCACAGTATCACTGTCTATCAATGAATATAAACTTATATCCTAATGAGACGGTGGGCTGATGATATGATTCTGGTGGTAGGAAACAATTGGCTACATACTGGCAAAGACAGAGAGTTGTGGAAGAAGATGGAGGAGGCCTTTACTCTTACAGAGGTCCATATTTCAATATAAAAATAGATACTAAAATTATAAATTTAATTTAAGCAAACCTACTGACTAATCACTAACAACATTTGAAATGTAACCTTTGAAAGAAATATGGTATAAATGGCTATTATTATTATTTCCTTTATTTTCAATAAACACATATAAATTACATTTTTAAATATTTCAATATTAAAAAAAAAACATTTAAAATATAAAAAATAGTAGCCCACTGGCATCGGGAACAGAGTCCAAGCTACCGGTGCCGCGGTGGTAAGGGCTCCTGAGAGAGGAATCTCCTGACAATGCGCGCCGTGATCAGGAGTACTGCTTTCTGGATCAGGCCCTTGATCCAGCTGCCTAACGAGAGCCTCCTCAGGTGTTGTTCGAGGCTCTTGGCTATTAAGCCATTGTCCGTTACGACTATCGGCACAATGATTGCTCTACCCACTTCCCACATGTCGACACCCTATATTTTGTTTGCTTATCTTTCTCAGCTTTCACGAGGTTTTCGTCATGAGGGACCGCTATATCAGCAATTTACTATTATTATTATTATCCTACTATGAGTTGCATGCCGTTTCCCACCATCAAACAAACAAAAACAAAACACAGTCCGCATTGTGTACAGTGTACTGCAATGGTGTACAAAGTAACAGTAGCTAATCAAAAATGCATGGCCGAACAACATTAGCCGTAGATAAACGCCGGTATCTGCGGATAATACGCGCTGTGGCCGGCCAGAGCAAATATCCTGCTCTCTCTGTTTACCGCAAAGGTTCAGATGGATAAGGGTGTAAGTGAAAGTGTAATTGAATCTTGTTAGAATTAAATCATGAAAAGAACTAATCAGCTGGCGTCAAATAAATGAGAAACTGCCTCTTCGAATGGTTACGTTTGAATTTATTGTAGATACTTGTGTAACGATCCAAGGTCGTTCTTCAGATTGGTGAAGAAAATAAAACATAAAGAGCACTATAAATATGTGTGAGAGGCGGTTACCCAGCAGTGGTACAATGTAATCTGATATAAAAAGATAGAAAAGAAAAAAAATCACTTCTTAATCATTTCAATTGTTAGGATATTTGTAAACTACTCATTCTAAATTCATTCTTTTTTTCTATGAGTATGATAATTCCATGACTGTTGAAATATATATTTATACGTAACTTACCTTTGTATATAATATCGAATATATGATGGAAAAGAATTTGCATTCAGATGGTGCGACAACGTCAAAACAAGAGAAGTAGAAAATAAAATATAGAAAACCAACCATATTTATATTCTGAATTTAAATTTAAATTTACAAAAATTAAATCACCAAAAAACACAGCTACATCCCTATTACTCGGATATCAGTACACAGGCAATGTACACAAATCCTGGAGCGTACTTGAAATTAATTTCGTATAGCCGGCGGCAGTGGGGGGTTAACCCCACCCCACCGCGGACACGTGCGGCTACGGATAACCGTGTTCTACCGCGTCGCAAATAGCTCACGGCGATTTTGATTAATACCCGATTGAATAAGTTAATCATCGTCCTCTCTCAGATAATTGGATGAGGATGTAACAAATAGGGTGTTGTTTGAGGGTTAAAAAGCTTGCTGATGTTCACTTGATTTCGATGTTTGGTACGAAAATTTGTAGGTGGATTTGGGTGGATCCAAAAGTTATTAAGTTACTAAGAAGAAAGAAAACATTATACATCGACATATATATACAGGGTTATTTGTAAAGCACTGGCAACCTCTCAGGACTACGTTATTAACATCATAAACAACAACCTTTGTTCTATGACTTTAAACAATTTATCACACTTGCGTTCATACAAAAATAAAAATATTTAAATTGAACGTTCTAAATGTTACGAAGTTAAAATTTCAAAACCATATTATGAAAAATTAAAATTCTAAATATAATTTAATTTAATAATTTATATCGCTTTATTTATATTATGACTTTATGATTACGAGTAGTTAATTAAAAGGCGGAAAATGTTTATATTTTGTATTTGCAATTAATGAAATCAATAAAACTTTGTCCACACCTAACAAAAAGATACCTACTGCTACATACTCGGATTCGTCGTTGGTTTTGGTATTTCCAAAACCACAGTATTATAATTAGTCACACCTATTTAAAAGATAATTAAAATAAGGTATCAATAAAAATATTTTACCTAATTCCACAGGCAATGTAGATACCAAGTGGGGTTTATGTGATATTTTTACAAGCTTTTATTTAGTTTCACATGTCCCGATGTTTGTCAGTAATCAAGTCTTGCAAATTAAATTTGATCCACTTAAAATATGCAAAGTTTTTCGAGAAAACTGACTAGATACATTTAAGAAAGAAAGAAAAGTATTTTATTTGGCAGTGTGTGCCAAAAAATATATATAAAAATTATATTTTACATTTATAAAAAATCAATCACTGCCAAATTATGCAAAAACTACTCAAACGGATTTAAATAAAATTTGCCACACGGGTAGACCATATCCTGGAATTATCACACATGATACTTTTTATCCTGGGAGTAAATTTTCTTGGGATAGTTTTCATTTATGCGGGCAAAACCGTTGTCGCAAGCTAGTTACTTCACATATAAAGCACTAATTATTATTATTAAAAGTAATATCTTTTTCCTATCAATGGTGCTCTATTCACAATAAAAAGGGGTTTAAAACAATAAAAAAGAACAAAGGCGCAGTACAATGGTCACAGTTTAATGTAAGAGTTTGTTCCCATTATGTCGGAATATGGGAAGAACTGAGTGCTTCGAATCGTTTAATTGAACCCATTTTCATTATTATACTTTACATTCTCACGTACGGAGTTTTATTCAATTTGTTTTATGACTATTTAATTGTTTTATTTTATGAAATAGATATATAGATAAATAATTCGCAAATTCGCGTAGTTAATACGCAACGCCGACTACTACCTACAGGTCATTGGACTCGCTTAGCTGAGGTTTCCTAAAGAAATTAATTTCGTACATGCGTAAATTAATACGACTGTAAAAAAAGTATAAACATATATATATTACTTTATATAATATATAAAGTTTATTTTATCGTTACAGATCGACCCTCCACGGGATTTATTTTTTTATCGACGGGGAAAATCATCTTTGACGAAACCCGCTCTTGGGTGGAGCGGGAGACAGTGTCAGACTCTTACTGACTAAAAACCCCGCGCCGTTCCTTCTAGCCTTCATACCGGGGCACGAGCTCCCTTTCGGACAACCCTGTCCCCAGTAGGCTTCGACCCAGCTGGGCCCCTCCTGCTGCTGACAACTTTGCAACAAGCTTGAGGCGCGCGGGAACAGTGCGCGCCGTCGACGTCTTGGACTCGGTCCATTACCGGACGATCGGACAGCGAGCTACCCATGGCTCGCCGTCCGCGAGCCCGCGTCTACGGTGGCCAGAAATCGGGATCAGAATCCCGGCGACGGCGGCGAGGGCGCCGTTGCCTGATGCGGTCGGCCTCCTCCTTTGCAAGCATTACTGCTTCACAGAAGGAGGCGACCGCCTGCCATTCCTCCTCGCTCCGGACCATGGCCTCGACCAGGGCCCGGCGCGAGAGGTCTCCGCCGCCGATCGCCCCCACGAGGGCACGGCGATGCTCCGCCCAGGCAGGGCACACCTCGACGGTGTGCTCCACCGTGTCCTCCGGGCGTTGCGCACAGTGGCGACACCCGGGCGTCTCTTCCGACCCTCCACGGGATTAAACTTATCAAAATTTAGCGGTGTATATAAACTAGCTTTTGCCAGCGGCTTCACCCTTATAAAAGTAGGTTACTTCATACAAACTTTCTATTACCGCAAGATTTTCTGAAATGTAGCCCTAAGGGTTAGGGGTAAATTTCGGAAAATCTTACCTACCTAGTAGTTTCGACTGTGCATTAAAATCTCAGTCAATCAGATTTTCCTAACTCTACGTCTAAATCGCGTATTTTGCGGGATAAATGTGTCATCTAATCCACCCCAACTCCTCAAGGAAGCGCCTTGGTGTTACTGACCATTTTAAGGTCCTGGGTTCACTAAGTACTTTGCCCTTTATCCAGTGACCACTGGGCAGCTTAGAAGTAGATGAGCTGCTGTCTCGTCCTCCTCCATGCAAGCTCTGCAGAGTGAAGTGAGTAAAGAATAATATAATCAGCCTGGGCCCGCAATCTTAGTTACCGCAGTGTTTCGTCACAAAGACGCAAACATAATCACGGGGTAAATTCCACTTATCACGTTTGACGACACCCACGAATGATAGGATGCTCTTTTATCAAAGATAAAAAAAACTATAAAAGTATCTATACAAGATGCCGATCGAATGTATTTTGCAGCTGATGACGAGCTGTGGTAACGAGCAGTAAAGTAATTCCAGATCACTAGCTGGTTTATTATGCCAGATTTTGTCAAAGCGTGCATACGTCATATGGTGCTTTATCTTGTTGTCAAACTGGCTTACGTACTCGTACTATTGACTTCACCGACATAGATACGAGTATCTGTCCACCAGCGGGCCACAAAAAAAAGCTAGAAGCCGCCACAAAAAACAGCTGAAGTGCGCGACAGCTTGTGGCCGGCTTAAAGCCGCTTCAAGCGTTTTACACGAGCCTCAAAATATAGCTTGAAACGGCGTTTTTTGAAGCCCGTGTGTGTGGACAGTTACATGCAAATAAAATCTAGCAGATAATAATAATAATAATCCACAACTATCACACAAAGCCGTCTTGTCCTAAGTTAAGCAGAGCTTATGTTATAGGTACTAGACAACTGATAAACATACTTATTTCTAAATACATACATAATATAGATAAATTACACCCAAACACAGAACAAATGATCATACTCATCACATAAATATTTGTCCTGTGTGGGAATCGAACCCATGACCTCCGGCATAGCAGTCAGGGCAGATATTTTATCGATCATCAAAATGCAATAATTTTACAAATATTGCGTTACTTACGAAGCTGCGTATAAAATACACAATTCATATTTATCTAGCTGCAATACGAACTCAGAGAATGCGTCAATTATTATAATTTCACGCAAACACAGTAAAAGAAGCACGATTCGCCAATTGCCAGCGTGAAAAATACAACAACACACATACACACGGAAAAACTTACTTTACTGTCACTATTGTCATAATAGTGTACGCTATTGTGATCTTTATTTGTATAGAAGTAAAGATGTTAGTAGTGTGAAAGTATTTGATAGTGTTGCACTGTGTGTATATTTCGTATTCGCAGCTCACGTACCGCGGATATCTAAATATGCGGATCCTATTAAATCAGAAATAGGTATCCAATCAGTACGCTTATGCTTCAGTGCCTTTAAACAGTCGTTAGGTAGTGTAACGTTCACGATATTAATACATTGGTAACCCTCCATTGCGACCACATTCCCGGTTACTTAAAATCTTATGGTACGTTAGTTAAACAACTTTATGTTGTGTTCGTAGACGGTCATCAAAGAGTTTGTATATTTTTTTTACTTCCGTGTTTGGTTGCACGTAGGTGTGTCATAACATTTCATGACTGCTTTATCAATTTTATCGATAGTTATCTGCTGGAGATTAGATTAATAATACTGGGTAAGGTTACATTTCTGTAGAATGTAGCTATGTCATCACTAAATTAAAATCCTGATTTAAATTTAATACAAAGTCGTGACTTTTTTGCTACTGTCTAATTCCTTTGTTTTGTGCTTTGTCGTATGCGGTGTTCCTTCACATGTCAACTCTATATCCTTTATCCACATTCAAACATACATCTGTGTGCAAAGTACGAGTGGTTTTTATGTTACCGCGATTAAAACGGTTACCGCGTGTGACTATCTGATTGGTTAAGAGCTTGCAGTGGGTCAATCGGAGCGTCGAACGACATAAACGTGTCAATCGTGCCAACTAGCACTAGACACTCAGACTCTCCATGACCGAGTACTACACATCTGTTCGTTTTAAAACATACATGATAAAAATGATATGTGTTGCTGTGTGTGTATATCTATCTAGACTAATCATTGTTGGGATACGCCTGCTAAAGGCAACTGAAGGAACATTAGTAGATTTTAAACCAGTAAAAAGTCTAACATTCCCACTCTCTCCAGCTAGATAAGTTATTTGATGATTTCCTACATTAAAAATAAGTTGATCCTTACTCCCAGAACCCTAAACCTATATAGCCATTCACTTGTCATAATTTCTGAAACACAGGGTTATTCGTATCGTAATCGGATATTACATAATACTGCACATAACGTTCGACAATTTTCCGCATCCCTGAGCTACCTTATTCAGGGGTTGTCAAAACGAAACACGCTCCCCCACGATTGACAAAATAGCTCTGACGAAACCCACCAAAACGATAGAAAACTCGACAAAAGGCTGAAGGCACTCGACAACTCTCGACCTAAACGCTTTAACTATGTTCCAACCCCATACTCCACGATTGCTCACTCCACTTGTCTCCAAAAACCCATGAATATTTTACGGAATTTTATGCCCAATAGCAGGGGAGGAAGAGTTAGCTTCGCGTGCGACAGCCGAGATAATGATGGCACTTCAGCTGCCGGTTTTGATATTGCTTCTAATTGGTGCTGGTCCTCATGTAAAACTGTTGCACGTGTCGCCCCTATGTACCATGTAAAGAGGGAATGTACGCCCATTACATCATAATTTCATAACGATTTAACATCAGTTCTAAACTTAGATAAAAACATAACAAAGAAAATGTTACCGTAGGTTATTATTTATTTGACTATTGACGAATAAGTAGGGTATCTAAGTAGTACACTTACTCATAAAATTACGGACGAAATTTTAGTAGTTGATAGTTCCTAGTTGATAAAATATAAGGTTCATTGACCAGACTGCTAGAGGAAAAAAAACGTTGAAGTTAATAGTGTAAGATAAATACAATGGAACCTTGATAAGGGGCTAAAATCTAAAAAGTAATAATAATGAAACCAACAATCAACAAATATGAAGTACAAAAAAATTTGTAGGGGTTAATGACCAGGTAAAACTAGAAAACTACCGTACTTCTGTAAATTACTACATGAAACGAGTGAAAATATTAAGACAACTCGTAATTTGAGATTTTTTGATAGCGGTCAAAAGAGGCACACAGCTCTCAACGTGATCCATTTTACGACCTAAACTGATCTGTTAATTCATGAATCCCCAAGCGACCACCGGTGGCCGCGCATCTATTGTCTTACTATTGTGTCTCTAATTGACGGTATCTGAAGGGTTAATGCGATAGAGCTATACAAGATGTATAACCCCATCCCTCTTTCTCACTCACACGACTGACATTTAAACACGATATGGTAAGGCCTCAGGGCTATTAGATACTGAAAACGAACGAAATTATATAAGTTTAATGCATATGATTTCAATAAAAATTACCTAAAAAATCACATTGATAAGTTACTACAACATGGTTTACCTTGAATTAGAATTAGGTTAGTTACCTACACCTTATATGGTTTAGAATCTTCAAAACATTTTTTCTTTTAACAAAAATATAGTACCAAAAACAACGAAATACTCTTGCAAATAACCCGCACGTGCTCATATTTCTTACAGGTATCAAAGCTAGCCGAGACAACGCTCGCATATTTTAATTAGGAACCGCAACGAATGAGGCTTCAGAGCGATGGAGCGCTATAGCATTCGCTCATAAAGCGGAGCGAGCGAAGGAAGCGAAGCGAGCAAAAGGAAGTGAGGAGGCGCTTATTAGTGCCGAGACAGAAGCCTGTTTATCGAGCCTTTAGTGTTACCAGGTAAGGAAACTTTAAATCCCCGATTTTAGCGTATTTGATATGAAAGAAAACGATTTATTATAATTTAATTTATACACTACAATTGAATCAGAGCTATGACCAAAAAAACAATTTAGCCATTTTTTTTCAACAATTTTTTTTTTCTTTTTTTTTTAATTTCGTTTATTTATACTTCAAGCTCAAAACAAATACGCTGACTTAATGCCTTAAGCATTCTTTAAGGATGATGTAGAGATAACATAGCATGCGTATTGTTCAATGAATCATACAGAAATCGGGAATCATTACCACACCGGACACGATTGCGAAATTTATTTTGTAAACTTAAGTTAAACCTATGTACAACATATGAATGGATTTTTTGAATTCCAAATCTTAATATAAGGAATAAAACTTTTTTTAAATCCACTTTGGTAGCTTAAAAACATTGCCTAAAAAAAAAAACTAAACACATTTTTTGCGCATCAAAATTAGTATGTATGCCCGAAAAAACAAACACTCTAGTGACGCAATCAAGACTTATAAAGAATTTATTAAAATAGGTTATTTTGTCATCATAGATTATTTTTGATTATGTCAGGATAAAAATTGTACCCTTATTGCAAAAACCAACTGTCGATCAAATTTTTAGATTATTTACCTTTTGCTGAAGCCATCTTGGTAAGTAGGTATCATAGCTAATAACTAGTTTTACTTGCTTTTGCGAATTGATAGCTATAATTAACTTAATTTGGGTAAAAATGCAGATAGTTGGTTTTTGCACTAAGGGTACGAATATATCCTCATCATCATTTCAGCCGGTATGCGTCTACTGTTGGACATAGGCCTCCCCCAAACGTCGCCACAACGAACGTTCCTGTGCGTCGAATATAACCTGTTTAAACATGCCGATTCTAAACATGCTACTTTCATGCTTTTTTACATCTAAAAATAATAAAAGTTTCTAAAGATTTTTTGACTACCCGCACTTCTGTCAACAGGAAGTTCATCAAATAATTCGCATAGAAAAATCCACTGGGTTCATAGCATGGCAACACCAGACAGAAGCCGGTTTATCGCCAGCGGGCGTGCCTCGCAGCGCATTCCGATCGCCGCGACCGCGACCGTGGTTTACGACCGACGCTTAATGACACCCGCTTACGACCGGGAAGAGAATCGATTCACGACACATTTAACTATCGAACTATGAAACCTATAATACGGATACCTGTTATTCATCATTAGATTCAGCGCGCCGCTTTGCTCGTGGAATATAAAGACGCATCTTATATCCTGATCCAAATCTTATAAAACGGCAGAAAGGTGCGAATGTGAAACTGATTCACAAACTAGATTTTTTTGTAATTCTAAGTAACTTGGATGCGGGACGCACAGGATCGATCATTGTGGCGACACTTGGGGGAGGCCTATGTCCAATAGTGGACGTGTATCGGCTGAAATGATGATGATGAGGTAACTTGGCCAGCGATCGCTCTAGACAGAGAAGTTTGGAAGGAGAAAGGGGAGGCCTTTGCCCAACAGTGGGACAAACAATGGGCTAATAAAAAAATAGGTAAGTGATGATGTCGTTGACGGTTGATCAAGCTCACCTAAAAGTTACTTTTTAAATTAGTCCAGATATCATCGAACATAGAATCTGGCAGAGAATTCCACTCCTTAGCTGTGCGCATCACAAAAGTGTTGATTTGTATGCGGATGGGTATCTTACTTTCCTGCCATCTTCACCCAAGAGTCCAAAGCGTTACTATTGACAATGCCTTGGCCAATAAAACTTAGATTTACATAAAGAAGAATCAAGGACATAGTATGGCCCTTAGTCAAACTTACATCTAAATCCATTCAGCCATTGCAGCTGTCTGTTAATTTTTCACTGATTAACAATAGATTGATCCAAAGCGTTACCGCGGTGCTGAAACGCAAGGGGCAACTGAAGGAACACAGGTGGGTTTTAGTCAGTAAAAGTGTGACTGTTGCTTTCATTCCCACCCACAGCGAGAAAGGTAAAGCAAGCTATTTAATGATTCGATAGATGCGGGACGCACAGGATCGATCATTGTGGCGACAATTGGAGGAGGCCTATGTCCAACAGTGGACGTCTGTCGGCTGATGAATGATTTGTCACCAAAAATCAAACCTACCACCAAGAAACCTTATTATACTAACCTTATTATAACCAAGGCTTTTCAATTTTCACCACTTTTACTTGTGAATAAACTGATAATTATTTCCAAGAAATCAAAATATCTTTATAAGATAAAGGAGCCAGTAAAACGTGACCGTTATCGCCGCAGATCAATAACATCGCGCCACGTTTAGTCACACCTGTGCTTAGGACTTACAGATTAAGCCATGACTGTCTGCTAAAACAAAACGTAATAACTGTATTGTTACGTTGTTTTTTTTTTAAATGTAATGTATTTCCTTACTAGCTTTTACCTGCGGCTTCACCCGCGTTTATTAATATACTTTACTCTTTCTCCCCCTTTTCTCACTTATTTTTTTAAATTAGCTTATGTCTGTCTCCAGGATCCCAACTATCTCTGCACCAAAATTCATTAAAATCGGTTTTGCCATTTAGGCGTGAAGACGTAACAAACAAACAAACTCACTTTTGCTTTTATAATATTAGTAAGGGTTTTTCTTTTCAAAAAATAAAAAAAGCAAGATTTCATTTCAGACTGTTGTCCATATTATGTAGTAATCACACCTCTCAAAAACTATGTTAGTAAAAGAGAGATCCTAATCTAAATCTACAATAATATTATAAAGAGGTAAAGATTTTTTTTATATATTTTGTTTGTAGGAGGTAATCTCTGGAAGTACTCGTCCGATTATGGCCCACGCACTCTGCGCATCATGGATGCTACTTGATTTCTTAGGATGGCAAGCCATCAATACGTTCGTCGAAAAACATTCCTGATAAATAAAAGAGTGTCCACAGAGTTTCTTGCACGTTCTTCTCCATAGAGATCTACGCTTTGGAATGATCATTTTAGCTACACTTGTTTGTTTGACTGACCGACATTTTGACAATTCAAAACTGCCTGTAATTAATTGGTCTATTTGAAATAAACGTTTCTTATTTCTGATGCATCTCTCTGCCAATTTGATTATTGCAATCCCTCTTTGTTCTTACATATTTCCTTATTGATTCTATTTCCTGTATCGGACAACTATGTATTTTCAAAGTTTAGGAGCAGTTAGTAAGATACATATAAAGAGTCAGACAGACGCGAAAAGCTACTTTGCTTTATATCACGAGGATGTAGCATTAAGAACTTTATAAATACATTTGTTTATTACGCCTTAGGTTTTATGCAATTATTTAATGTTAAATCAAATCAAATCAATCAAAATCAAAAACGTTTATTTCAACACACAACACAACGTTAAATTCAAAACCCACTTAAAGAATGCTTTTTCTTTTTTATATCCTTCTAAAAATGCTGTCTTATTTATCTCCAATTTTCACAATACCTAAAGAAAATAGAATATCACAGCAAAAGCTATTTTAAATTTTAATAATAAGTACCTAACTGAACATGTTAAATGAAAATACTTGGATCTAAAAATATAGCAAAATTTGTTCACCAAACACAATTTTTAGTTTTCTATAATTAATTAAAATTGAAATTTAGTGGGTTTAAACTTTAACGCCCTTTTTTATTTTCCTAAATCTTATTTCTGACCGCAAAATATTACTTTTCAGTTAATTTCACAAATATTTTAAATTAATCTACCAAGTAAAAGACAGTAATATAATGATCTAAGTTATTTCTCCCAAGATACACACAATATATGACTTAGAAAAAATTAAATCTTAACCTTTCGTAAAGATGAAAGTAGGTATATGTTTGTAATTCTTTCACGCCCAAACAACTGAAACAATTTGGATGAAATTACGCACCTGAGTAGACCATATGCTGAAACAGCACCGGATCATTTTTCTCGGGAATATGGACCCTTGGAATAATTTTTACGAGGCAGGTGATGGTTTGTCAGGCAGGTGTTAACTATAGTTAAATAACTTAGAACACTTACCCAGCAAATATTTCTCACTGTAACCGCACGCACTTTCAAGCACTTTTCACCGTAACAAACCAACATGAACAATTTACTAATAATACTATATAAAATCTTTACAGATAATAAAGAATTACAAAAGACACACCTGTCCACTTTGAGCAAACTTTTCGTCACTGAAAATCATCACCCACGTAGACATGATAATACAAGATTAGACAAACACAATGATATGTAATCGTCGGTGTCGTAATATAAAAGACATCGGTCTTGTTTCACTCAGTTTGATAACAATAACATCGATTAATGAAATAATATAGAATATTCTGCTATATTCATTGATGAGAATAACTGCATTATATAAATTGATTAGCTTATATCCGCGGCTTCGCTCGCTTGAAACTCCTTTTCACTCTCTTAAGGGTTTTTTTCCTTCAGTGGGTAAAAATCATCCAAAAGACATTCCCCACCCTCGGTGGAGCGGGAGATAGTGTCAGACTCTTACTAACGAGAAAACCCACCCCGTTCCTTTTTAGCTTTTGATACTCAGGCCTCCCTTTCTGAAACAGACCCTAGCCCCAGTAGGCTTCGCCCTAGTTGGACCCCTACGGTTGCTGACAACTCCTTGAGGCACACGGGAACAGTGCGCGCCATCGACAACTTGAGCTCGGTCTGGACGGTTATCAGACGGTCGGCGAGCTACCCATTGCTCGCCGTCCGCAAGCCCGTGCCTACGGTGGCCGGAAATCGGGATCGGAATCCCACGGCGGCGGCTGGGGCGTGAGCGCCGTTGCCTGATGCGGTCGGCCTCCTCTTTTGCTAGCATTACTGCTTCTTCCACTCCTCGCTCCGGACCATGGCCTGTACCAAGGCCCGGCGCGAGAAATCGCCGCCGCCGATCGCCCCCACAAGGCAACGGCGATGTTCTGCCCAAGCGGGGCACAGCTCCACCGTGTCCTTCGGGCGTCCATACAGTAGCGACACCCAGGTACCCCAGGGTAAATTTTAAAAATTCTGTTCTTATTAATCGATTTAAAAAAAAACACCTGTGAAAAAAACATTCAGCTTTTTAGGTCCAAGGGATATAGGATAGGATAGGTAAGTTGGACGTTGATAAATCCGTGAATCAATCCTTTTCTTTTTATCTATTTATGAAGTAATCTTGTTAAACCTCAACTATTTAGGTCAGTGTTGTCAAAGGCGTCCCAAATGTGCGATAACCGCTCCATGCACTCCAGATACTGTTCGGTGTTTTCACCGAATACCTTATTCAGGAATATATCGGCGTTTTTTTTTTTGTCGACGGGGAAAATCATCTTTGACAAAACCCGCTCTTGGGTGGAGCACGAGATAGTGTTAGACTCTTACTGATTAAAAACCCCGCGCCGTTCCTTCTAGCCTTCATACCGGGGCACGAGCTCCCTTTCGGACAACCCTGTCCCCAGTAGGCTTCGACCCAGCTGGGCCCCTCCTGCTGCTGACAACTCCTTGAGGCGCGCGGGAACAGTCCGCGCCGTCGACGTCTTGGACTCGGTCTATTACCGGACGATCGGACAGCGAGCTACCCATGGCTCGCCGTCCGTGAGCCCGCGTCTACGGTAGCTGGAAATCGGGATCGGAATCCCGGCGACGGCGGCGAGGGCGCCGTTGCCTGATGCGGTCGGCCTCCTCTTTTGCTAGCATTACTGCTTCGCAGAAGGAGGCGACCGCCTGCCATTGCTCCTCGCTCCGGACCATGGCCTAGACTAGGGCCCGGCGCGAGAGGTCTCCGCCGCCGATCGCCCCCACGAGGGCACGGCGATGCTCCGCCCAGGCAGGGCAAACCTCGACGGTGTGCTCCACCGTGTCCTCCGGGCGTTACGCACAGTGGCGACACCCGGGCGTCTCTTTCGCTTGAATCCGATGCAGGAACCTCCCGAACTTGCCATGTCCGGTGAGGACATGCGTCATGCGGAAGGTGAGGACGCCGTGAGGTCTTTCCAGCCACGCCTCAAAGAGGGGATCGACGGATCTCACACGTGTAAAGTACATAATTGTGTACCTAAAGTTGCCAGTAACACGCTCTGTGCCAACGATAAGCACTTATCATATTCATACACAGTACATCAAATTAATGAGTATGTATATCATTATCGATAACGTTATATATTTTATGTAATCTACAATGATTGGACGAAAGGATTCGTTGGATTCAATCAAAACAATAGTCTTTAAAAATGGTAGGGTAAGTGCGTCATATACTTTTCCTAGTACGTACTTATAAATTTAAAAAACAATGTTCATTAAACTTTTCCACTAACGCGACTTGTAAAAGTAAGGTGTGGATAACAGTTTTAATTCAGTTATACATGTTTTTTAACTTGTTATTTAGACGCAGCAAGATAGGGTTTCCTAGCAAGATAGGGTTTTTTTAGGTGGGAAATCATCCAATGACTTCTCTCGTGTCATGGCGGAGCGGGAGCCAGTGGCCAAGATGAACGTATGCCAAAAGGTCATGGCCATCCATATGGTACGGGCATACGGTTTCCCGCAAAATGGCAAGCCTCCTTGCTGGCTTACCACCATGGGATCTGAAGGCAACAGTCCTTGCACATATGCACGATTTGCGCATGGAGATGCAACGGCAGTCATCACAACTGTAACACCCAGGTATTTATTCCGCACGGATCAGGTGCAGGAACCTACCGAACTTACCATGTCGCCGTGACGTCCTTCTAGCCACTCTTCAAAGGGGGGACTAACCCATGATTATAGCGAGCCCAAGCAAAACAAGGTAAGTGCACCTAGATGATAAAAAACAGTGATAACATTTAATGTCATAAACACCATTATTAAGAGAGATTACGATAAACAAGTCATGATGATACAACAAAAATAAAATGATCAATTACCACTCAATTAAAAATTTTTTTTTGATGCTTTGGTAGGTAGGTACTCAACATTTTGAATGCAAAACTAAATCCTTACTAATATTATAGAAGCGAAAGTGAGTTTGTTTGTTACGTCTTTACGCCTAAATGGCAAAACCGATTTTGATGAAACTTAGTACACGGATAGACCATATCCTGGAATAGGACATAGAATACTTTTTATCCCGGAAGTATGTTCCCTTGGGATAACTTTTTGCTATCACGCGGGCGAAGCCGCTGGGAGTAGGTAGTATGAATATATTTATTAAAAGATAATAAAAATGCACGAAACTAGTAATATAACTAGCATAAAATGACTTCTGAATGAAATATACCACAATCAAGGTTTGTCAACCTGAGATCCATTGACCCCGAGGGGTCTGCGAAAGGTGCAACGCTGTAATAACGATATATAACGCGCAAAACCTGAAAATAGTTTGATCAGAATAACGAGCAGAATCAATTGAACCACTTTTTAATATGGGTCAACTTTTTCAAAAAAATCTACATTAAAAATGTTGCCTTATCTATTTACTAACAGGTCAAGCCATTTTTTTTTTTTTTGGTGGGAAAATCATCCAATGACATCCCTCGCTCTTGGGCGTCGACGCGACGGGAAATTCACCGTCCGCGCCTCTCCACTCCGCCCATTTCCATGCCAATGGATACACACTTTAAGAGCAGTGATGGCCCCGACTTACGAGTGGTAGGTCACGGGTTCAAACTCAATCAGGTGCATTAATTTGTGTTCTTTAATTCATCACCACTGCTCTCAAAACGCTGAAGGAAACAATAGTGAGGAAACCGGCATGTCAAGAACCAACAATTCGAAGACATGTGACTTTCTCCAACCCACACTGGGCCCACGTGGTGGATTACGGCAGATTCCCTCTCCCAGAGAGAAGGCCTGCGTCCCAGCAGTGGGAACAATAAAAGGCTCATTATGCTATGCTATGGATACACGCCTTTAAGCTATGCAGATGACTCACCTGTGTTATCATCGTTTGCTAAAGGCTCTCCATCGTCTTCGGCCCCTGAAACAAAAAATAAATTTTGAAACTAAAAGGATTTATTTCATTTTTTCCATTTTATGAAATGGTAAACAATACTGATATACAAGTATATAGGTACTCGTAGCGTACGTAACACTAAAGGCATCGATATTGTAGGAAAATAAAGTCATTGAAGCAATTTTTTTAACAGACCAAATCATTTGTCTAACATTTATTTGTTTGTTTTAAAAAAGAAACGATGCCGCACACTAAGATTTTATGCGTATTATTTTTTATATATTTTTTTGTGTATTATTTTATCTCGCTACACCCAAAGCGGTATATTTGATACCCACAGAAAAACAAAAACCATCAACTCAGTAGTCACCTCCTTTCTTGACATATCGAGCCTTATTTGTAAAACTCGCAAAATATAAGCCTAGTATAAATATCTACTGATCAGCAAATTCATTTCATTGAAAATGTTGAATTAAGAACCCACAAATTAACGTGTAAACCTGTAAATCTACCGGCACACGGGCCTCAAAAAAACGACGCCACAAAAAAACGTTAGAAGCAGCCACAAAAAAAAGCTAGGAGCCGCCGCAAAAACAGCTGAAACGCACGACAGCTTGTGGCCAGAGAAGCTTGAAGCGGCTTCAAACCCGATTTCCGGCCACCGTAGACGCGGGCTCGCGGACGGCGAGCCATGGGTAGCTCGCTGTCCGATCGTCCGGTAACTGTCCGGACCGAGCCAAGGCGTCGACGGCACGCACTGTTCCCGCGCGCCTCAAGGAGTTGTCAGCAACAGGAGGGGCCCATCTGGGTCGGGGTTATCCGAAAGGAAACTAGAGCCCCGGTATGAAGGCTAGAAGGAACGGCGCGGGGTTTTTAGTCAGTAAGACTCTGACACTGTCTCCCGCTCCACCCAAGAGCGGGTTTCGTCAATGATGATTTTCCCCGTCGACAGAAAAAAAAAGAAAAAAAAAAGCGGCTTCAAACGTTTTTGTGCGGCGGCATCGCTTCAAAAAGAAGTTTGAAGCCGCGATTTTTTGAGGCCCGTGTGCGGGAACACTAAAAATGTAAACCAATCACATGGCTATTTTATTTAATGGACTTTCATCTTTTAAGAGGCTTCACAGCGGGCTCAAACAAAATACGAACGCTACGTTAATTATATTATTGTTTTAAATAACGCAGCATACGCCGAGTTAGGCGCCTTTTTGGCGTCGCACATTTTTCACTATGTATTTTTAACACGCTTTTATTAGCTTCTTAGTTATACGGTTGTGTGAGACACAACAAAGACTTTTTTCACTCTTCTTTCTTTTACAGGCCTATACAAAGTTTTATTCCACTTCTGCCTACTCTACATGATCTATCCAAGTGCCCTATTGATGTGCTGGCACCGACAAGCACTGAAGAGGGTTCCGCACAGGATATTAACCGGATAATTATACTAAATTGCAAGCGTAATGGAACCCTAAACGGTTTACCTCGACACGATTTGAGCTAGATTATCTTTATTGATTAAAGGTAAGCGTAGTCATAGACTTTACATTGTAAGTTAGGGTAGGGTAGTAAGGAAATAGTGATCAATTGATTTCTATTCGAGTCCATTTGTTTTTCTTTTAATTTGTTTTGTTGAATATAAGATCTGGGGCCTTAGGCCCAGCAGAGTCGAAGGCGACCCCGAAACCAGGGCTAAGAAGGAACTGGAGTGGGTTTTATTTAATCAGTAAAAGTCTAACACGCCCTCTCGCTCTACGAGAGAGGGCGTCTCGCTCTGCCTAAGAGCGGGAGAAGTCATCGGAAGATTTCCCACCTAAGAAAAAAACCATTACGTGTTGAAATGTCAAGCGTGCGAGCGAGAAAGTGGGATGAAGCTATACATCCTATATGCAGATATACATAGCTCATCACTTTGAAGGTTCAGATTAGATCGTCAAAAAGATTAAGAGCTCGTGGTAGAGCCTCACGTCGCTTTCACAAGCTTGTTCTTAATTTTAGATATTTTATTATTATTGATAGGCTCGAATTTGACCACAATCTCATCTGATGGTGAGCGAAGACATGGCCGACGATGGAGTATGCTTGAAACCCCCAGGAAACACAGACCCCGGCAGGAAATTCCACTCCTTAGCTGTACGCATAATAAATGACTATGTTCCCAAAAAGCTTTGTGCATATGGCCACCCATACCCATAAATGTCCACCATGTACCGATGGCGCAACGCCGTACTTCTAGTCACAAAATAGATAGGTACAGAAGACAATCCCATATATCCGATGCTTAACCCTTCAGATACCGTCAATTAGAGACACAATAGTAAGACAATAGATGCGCGGCCACCGGTGGTCGCTTGGGGATTCATGAATTAATAGAAAACAGACCTAATCCAAAAATATGGGAATTTAAAAATTTAACCTTATTATTGAGACACTTTTTAATATTCAAATAGGTACTTTCTTTTTTGAGTTAGGTCTCTTTATGATTAAGTATGCGATATGTTAACTTTTTATGCTGCTAACTATGCTCGGTGGACGCACACTAATGAGCGTTTGAGCCTGAATTGTTCGAGGAGCAGGCCGAGGCGCTCCGAGATATCGTGTTCGTGAGCGGTGTCTCTGTGCATTGCTCGAGCGCACTTTGTATGTAGGTTGACTTCTGTACCTATCTATATATTTTGTGGTCTAGTGAACGGACTTACCGGATATAGAGGCATTTTTTGTGCTCTTTGAACAACTTGCAAAGACATAAAATTCGGTAATACTCGTAGAATGATAAAGTTCTATTAATAACATTGACATACCATTTTATGAATTTCGCACTTTGCTCATCGTTCATACTATTATCAACTTGATTGTTATCTTAACACTATCTAAATATATTAAACTGGCTGTCAGCTGTTTTCATTCTTAATTTGGTTGAAATAAACATACAATCTGTCTGGCAAAATGTTTATATTGTTTATATATAATCGATATTGTTTATCATGTTATTGTAAAACTCTGTCATATGATGAAACACTGACGCGTGTAAGACTAAGGACGTCTTCAAATTAGCCGCAAAGTGCCGCGCGATGTTGTTATTCCATATAAATAAAAAACGCGTTACACAATACTTTGTTATTTACATGGAATAACAAAGCTTCGCGGCGGCAGCGCTACAGCCGCGCTGTAGTCGCGTGGCGCTTTGCGCCTATTTTGAAGACGCCCTTAGTCTTCAAAAATAGAATATTTTTGTATATAAATAGAGCGAATAGGCTCTTAATAAACTATAATAAGACTACGGGTTTCGTCTCGTCGTTTATTCCGCGTACACCGAAGGACTGGAACAATTTGCCTACTGCGATCTTCTCGTCCGATTATTAAAAGTATCTTCATGGCTAGATTGAATAGGCTCTCAATAAACTAGTGCGCCTCACCATCAACGATTGCATCACTACTTACCATCAGGTGGGATCGTAATCAAACACTGCCTTATAAACGCCAGAAGCTAATGCAATTGGTCGGTTCCTATAGAAAAAAACTTGAGAGAAACATCATGATCGTTTTAAAAAAAAAAATATCAAAAAAAAAGTAAAAGAACTGGTTGAGACGACTCTAATGAGCCCAAAATCGATGTGTTAACATTCCAGGGTTCCATTAGCCACCTCACCACCAGTTCTAGCATCAGGTCCTCGTCATCGTGAAAAATGTTTAGAACTGGGAAAGACACAGATACACAGACACCTCAAACATATAACAATATTGAATAACAGTCTCTTAATAAACTAGTGCAATTCACCTTCAACGATGCATCACTGCTTACCATCAGTTGGGATCACAGTCAAGCACTAGTCAGTCAAGCACTAGTTTATGTAATAAAAAAAAAACAACTTAGTTATAAAAAAACTTTTTATAAAAAAAATAACCGACATCACTAAAAAAAATAATTAAATTTGGAGAGTTCCCTCGATACCGCCCAGATTCCATCGTCAGATCCCAACTTGGTGCTTATGGGATCGTTTGGGAAGTATACACTTTCCAACAAAAAAATATTTTTTCAAATCGGTTGGCAAGCGACGAAGTTATACACGAACAATCGTAAAAAAAAAACAAACATCCGAATTGAGAACCTCCTTCTTTTTTAGAAAACGGTTAAAAAATCTATAAAATGACATCACATCACATACGGTTGGCCACCACTTCACGGAACTAAATCATGTGCTTACAACGGATTAAATAATGGATTTCGTATAATCTTATCCTATAAACCTACATTGATCATCATCGAGGTGATGTCGACGACATACTATGATATAATAATTTGATAAAATGATGCATGTACTGATTGTAGTGGGTTTATTGCGCAGTATGTTTACTCAACTGACCAAATTTGACTTAATTAGGTACTGAATGAGAAAATAAAGGACATTCAAAACTTCGAGAAAAAAAAAACAGAAGGATACAGTTGAATTCGGTCGTATGTGGGGAAACTCTTCTTTCTACATTTTCTTTCGTCATCATCATTTTAACACGTATGCCTCCTCCAAGTGTCACCACAACGAATAGCATATCACGTCTCATATCCTTTACTTTACTGCGACTCTCACCAGATCATTGATGTACCCTGTGGGAGGCCTTCCAAAGCAGCGTTTTTCGGTGCGCGGCCGCTACTGCAGAACCTTCACTGCTTCCTTATCGACAATCTGCTCTGCGTAAAATGTACCCTTTCCAATACCTTTTTAGGTTGGCGGTTTTTCGGGCTGTAACCTTGGGCCTTCAGCGGATATCTTTGTTTCAGAAAAAAAAACCTCGAGCTTAATTTTTTTTTTACAGTGGCCACATCTCAGAGCCACTAGTCATTACTGGTGACAACTTTCCTCTTGAGATAACGTGATATGTTGGATGAGGAGATACCGCGCAGCTTCCCGAACGCTACCCAGCCGAGTTGGATCATAATAGTGTTGTATATAACATGTGTAAGTAGATATGTGGTTTTAAAGCCATAGGTAGTCAATCTCAAGTATTATAGATAGCCCTAACGCAATCTGCGCACAGCCTGAATACCATTGGTAAATAATAATAATTAGCTCTCTCACTGTCTTTCTATTGTCTCTCTAATAACGGTACTCGTAAGGTTAAAATTCGCTTATCCTTTTTTAATAAAACGTTAATATTAGGATAAGAAAAGGTTATTTTGCCATCGAAATTGTACTTTTTTAGATTACTGCCACCTGGTAACTCCCACGTACATTATATCATAACATAATACTATAATCAAATCAGAGCAAAGTCTGCTGAGCATTAGCGGGTTTTTCTGCTACGTCATCATAATTGTTATTCTTATCACCTTTGTATTGTTGTTATCACTGAACAATATCATTGGCACTTATATTGATATACGCTCCCAGTCTAACAAGATTCCATTTAATCTGCGTTCCAGTCGCGTCCATATGTGCAATGCCACCCGACGTAGAGGAGACACGGAGTCTTTGTAACATGCGTAATAATAGTCATAATTACGCGGCTTCGATAACCCTCGCTATCAAATCAAAACATCTTGAGACGTTCAACGGTACATTGCACGAACACCTTTCCACCTACTTAGTTGAATAATAGAGTAGGCACGCGACAGGACCCGGCACAAAGGCGCAGCACTACAGTACAAACCATCATTACGAATCGAAGAATAGAAGTCAGCCAGCTGCCTCCCACTTCCTCTCCATACAACTCGTGTAATACAAGATGTTCGCTTTGTACGCGGTTATTTTAGGGCACATTCATTACGCACTCGAATTGGCGCGTGTTCTTATCTTTGTGTGTCTGTGTGCTTGTTGCTAGTGTGTCGCGTGCCTGCGCTGGCGCAACTGTCGGATATCAACTTCCGAGTTTGGTGAATGACATGTCCAATCGAAGGTGCAGTTTTTGTTTGTTGTGGAAGTACATTCTTTATTTTGGAGTAGCTTGCGTTTAAAATTAAAAAGTAACATTACATCACTAAATAGTCAAATAAGTATATGTACATAAATAAAGGAAAACAAAGGAGAAGGTAGTGGGCGTTAGCTAAAAAAAAACACAACTTTGAGTTAAGCTCACCTTAATAAACTTTGTTATCCACATATTACAACCTATCCACCACACGGGCCCAGTACGGATTGGCGGATGTCACATGTCTTTGAATTTAGAACTTTTCGGTTTCCTCTCGTCACCTTTTGTGACAGTAAAAAAAATTACACAAAATAAAATAATGGCATTTTTTTTATAAGCATGTACGGCATATCTTGAATTTTATACCTACTTATAAATATTCACCAAAAGTAATTCCAACCGAAAATATGCACCCAGACAAAGAGTTAAACACAATAATTAACCATAAAAACTCTATTAAGACACGTGGCATCTCAAGATTTTGAATAATAAAACAGCCCTCAAAGTTGGGGTCAATAATACCGCGTTTATTAGAAACCAGTTTGAACCAGTTTCAAGTTGGATCAGCGCCATCTGCTGAGGGGCGTCTTGGCGTCTTCCGCTGCATTGTGCGCGCACCGGTCTGCGCACGCGCTTGCAACGATAGTCTTCCTGTATGGTGTCAGATGTACTAAGGTCAATTTTTTGGAGGGTCAGAGAACTTTGAATTATTTGGGTATTTTTTTTAATTTATATGTTCTATTTTGTATGTATGTTTGTATTTATATGTTTTTTTTTTTTATTAGCCCACATTTTGACCCACACTGGACAAAATATTTCCCTTCTACTTCCAAGCAGTAGGGTAGGTAAGTAATTTACAATAGCAACAAGCACACCGACTCACAAATATAGGTGAAAAGTATTTTTTTAAAACAATTATGTTTATTAATATCACCATTACAATGAGACAGTTTCGTAAAAACCAGTCCCTAAAAATTCGAGCCAATAATATTTTTATGATATTTATTTAGCAATATTAGCGGCATATTCGGAGCTAATAAAGAGTAACCCTCAAACGCGCGCTGGTATCATTCGGACCCGGCGCCCTTGTTTGCCGTGAAGCTAAGCCGCGTAACGGTATTTGCTCGAACAAATTTATGTGTGTCGTTACCGTACTGTCACAAATCTACTTATCTACCAGAACCACGCCTTCAATAATACGAGCTTTAGCGTTACGGACATCTGCGAGCCAATATAGTTTTATGAATTACCGAAAATAAACGTGATGCGAACTCACTCGTTGACAATAAAATTTAGGACGCGATGTTCTACATAACTTAGTAAAGTACGAGTATGAAAGCTTTTGTGTTCGTATTTGTAAAGGAATGTTCTATAACATTAAAGTTAGACACAAGTTTCAGTATTGTTAGTAGAAACCAAACAAACGCTTGCGTTATGCAATATAAAACACATATCGACACGCACACAGACAGACGTCAGATGAGTGTATTTATCGTATCGAAGGTACGGGCATTGTCCATTGTGTCGACGCCTTGGCCTATTGTTCCGCCTTGTGTATGTACCCACTCCAGCCACATCGATCGCTTACATATACACTATTATGACTTCCACTGCCTATGTACTGATATAGCCGCACTAGAAACTACTGAAGGAAATCTTGATGTGTAAACACAAACGTTAGTTTCTACGGAATGCTTGTTAAATGTGTATTTAAACAGAATATTCAAGTAGATTCGCGTGCAGCCCTTTCCTGAATACGACAAATCCATTTTCCCCCTTCAAGCAAGCAAAGAGATTTACAGTTGATCATATGAGTAAACTCCCCAAATGTAATATGTTTCGGGGTATAAATTGTCATATTCTTGTAATTCTAGTAATAACCGCGTGTTGCTGTCATTTGAACAGCACAAATCCACCCGACGCGGCGGTAATACGGCCACGATGCGGAATTCGCATTTCGTCACCAAATTACATGATTTATTGTCATCGCGAATCGTAGAAGGGCGCGAGTATTCGCACGGGGTGTTTTTGTATACTAAAACTTTCTATGGAATATATTGTTTTGTTGGTCATTAGTAACTTTATTTTGTAATAGTAACGGAATTTGTAATTCATGAATTGACGTTTCCGCAGAAGTAATTTAAATACTTTTTTTTTCATATATACTAACAAAAATGGAGAGAACAAATATAGATTGACGATTACAACAGCGCTGCTTATTTTAAATGAAATTTCTTTCCTGAGACCTACGTACCTACCTAAAAGTGAGTTAGATGAGATATAGTCACAGTATATATAAATAAGTTAGAAAATTTAAAGCATACTATTTCACCTAAATTCAATAATATGATACGTACATTGCACATGTTACCTAAAGTAAAATAATAATTAAAATCGATGTTCATAAAAACTAAGTAACGCGCTATGTAACGACCACATTACAAACGCACTAGTGTGTATCGTGTCGAGCTACTGAGGGGAAATGAGGGCAATATTGAACGAAAATATTATAATAAACTATGAAGCTGTATTGTGAATGTGACAGTCCGCGTGTCGACCCCCGCACAACGCCATTTAAGGGTTAATAGCGCGCCTGCCTGACAGAGGGTCGTCTTTATAAACTGAAAGGATTATTTAGAACAATAACCTTCGAACATTTATCACTTTTGTTCACGCCCGATGTACTAATAAAGATTAATAAAGTTTTGACAATGTCTTAAATTGGTTATGTAATAAGTTTGTCGGGAATTTTCCATGGTTTGGGGTTATTTTGTTAGTGAATGATCAATTAGTAAAGTTATGTCAAAGGTGACTTTATTCACCTCCTTTCCCCCTTATACAAATCTCAATGTTGGTATTGAAAGTCAAGAAATAGAAAACTGAAACTGTCACTAACTTTGCATTTTATGTTTTAGATTTTTAAAACTTATTGGTCCTGCTATTTATTGCAAGTAAGACATTCTCGTTCCTCAATCATCTATGCAAACCTGAACAAAAATAATCTATACTTCTATACCATTAATATAAAAAGATAAATTTAGTATTTTTTTACGTAGAAGGTAATTTTAAAAAGTACTTAACCAATTATGAAAAGCAATCCACCAGTAGACTACTACTTTATCACTGAGTGACGTAAAAATAATGAATACCTATTTAATAGTTATTAATAAAGTTTATTCTAGTCTATAATTATATTTTCTACTACCACGCGGGCGAAGCCGTTATCAGAAGCTAGTTTCCAATAAACTGGAACACATTAAATTAATTACAAGCTCACCGTCAGTTGTTTCTCCCCCACCGCTCAGAAGGTTCATAAGAAAACTGCATTTCGTCTAACACGTAATAAAGCGACTGCAGTGACACCAAACACGACTTAACTTTCTACAACCCTCCGCAGCGCACTATCAATCCTAAGACACGAACACGATCTGTTAAGTGGTCGATCGGACCCCGCGGCGATTTAATTCACTTCTCACGCGACGCGGTAGGCGGAGGGTTAAGGGATTACTTGCCACGCGCCTCTACAGATATTGTCGATTTGGGGAGATGGGAATGAGATGTCCCAAGTAATGATGCTAACATAACAGTAAGAGGGAGATTTGAATTTTATTTCCATTTAATCAATTAATTGTTATAATTTGTACTTTTTTTTTGGATAAACTTAGCATAATCAGAAAAATATATAATATTAGTTTTTGCCCGCAGCTTCGCCCATGTACATAAAATATAGCCTATATCACCCTATAAACAGCTTTCTACTGGTGAAAAAATTTTAGTAATCCGATCAGTACTTCCAAAGATTACCTCCTACAAGCAAAAGATTAAAGCTTAAGAACAAAATTTCCCTCTTTATAATACCAGTGTAGATAAAGCACTAGTGCTTGACCCACCTGGTGGTGGTTTAGTGATGCAATCGTTGATGGTGAGGCGCACTAGTTTGTTAGGTTTATTTTGTACGTATGTGGGCGAGGTCGCGGGCAAAAGCTATTTTTTTTTTTAAATATCGTCTTCGTCATTCTTGTTTATCACCGACGCTATGAAGTCGTAATTCCGCCTCGAAACCTGAATTGAATCATCAATGAAGAATTTTAGTAGGTATTGAAGACTGTTCTAGTGACAAACACATTCAGCTTTAAAGCCATGTAATCTAATAGGGTTATCTGAAGACATAGACATCTAATTTCATTCACATTTGTTTTAAATTACGCATTTACTTCAGCGTTGTCAATATATCACTCGCCTAGCAATATATTGGTAAATCTACACTTTTTATATTTTACAGATAGGGTCAAAGATTGTTAAAATTATTAAAATAAAGTTTTAAGTATATTTTTTATTTTATATTAGAAATTTTAATGTTGGCTACTAGTGTAGACCTTAATAAATATTCAAGGATAAAATAATAATAATAATATAACGAAAAAAAAAATATCCAGTTTTAATCACGGGTCACCGCACATGGTTGATTCTAATGGCCGCCACACGCAACAAATCATCGCTGCTCGCTTCTTACGGCCACCGGCCACAAGTGGCTTCGCGCGCTTCAGTTTCATTTGCAGCTTCGTGGCCGCTTCTAGCTTCTTATGGCAGCGTTTGTGGCTGTCGCATGAGGTCTGTGTACGGCGGCCCCTATGCTGCTAAAACTCAATTTCGCATTATTGTAGATGTGCCAATATTTTACTAGGTGAGACTGGGTGGGGTCAATTAAATTTTGCTAACAAATACCGAATTGTTATCTTAGGACAGTTATAATCTGAGACAAACCAATCATTCAGTGTCATAAACAGTGTCATTGATTATATTATTAAGCCACATACATTTGTAGAGATAATTTTCTATTTACTTTTTATCAGATGAAAACTTTCCGTTCAAAGGTCGAACCACGAGTCGCACGAGCTCTTGATGCGATCCTGTTTATGACTTTAACTGAACGGTTAAAGGGATGGAGCTATATAGTGTGTATAGCTCCATCCCTCTTTCTCGCTCGCACGACTGACATTTTAACATGTCATGGTAAGGCCCCATTAGAATGCGTTACTCTTCCTGTAAAAGTTGCATTACAGCAACTACCATACCACTACTACTACAAGCATTGCTCATAAGAATAACAGACTGATTTGCTCAAAATGTGTCCGAGATGTCTTTGACAGCATGGTTGGTACAGTGGTTGAGCAGTTGGCTATTGCACGTGTTGCCCATTCGATTCCTGCACGGAACGAATATTTGTACGGTCTACTGACAGTTGTTGATCTGGGTGTCTTGTATTGCATATGAGATTTTACATGTTTGTAAATGCACCCAAGATACTAGAGTCATTCTTAATGACTAGTGGACGACGAGAAATGGGTAGCTTACCGTCCGGCCGTTCGGTAAGGAACGAGTCTGTGTCATCAAACTCATTGGAGCCTAGCAGAGCCGATGCTTGTAATATTAACAGGGCTAATAAACACTATTTTAGTCAGTGATCCTGATTGGTATGCCGGAGGTCGTGAGTTCGATTCCTACAGGGCAAATTTTTGTGATGTGCACGATCATTTGTTCTGTTTCTGGATGTAATTTATCTATAGTATGTAATTTTTTTTTTTAATGCTATATTATATTTATTTATTTGTTTCAAACAATAAAATAATTATTTCTAGATATAAACTTAAATTAATTAAAACTAACTTAAAAAATTAAAATAAAACCCTAGAGAACTAAAATAAAAAAATATACAAAAATGGCAATTTAGAGTAAGGCGTCGAAAAATTCCTCCGCATCGCTGTCGACTGGTAATGTACCCAAAAGGCTGGCGGCATTGCCACGCTGAATGGCAATGCTTATCCTTTGACCGAAGTAAAAGCCAGCCTTTGGGTCACGCGAAGTTGGACGCTTCACTTCGAGGCGTTTGGAAAGTTCTTTAAATAATTTGTGAGCACTCGGACCCCACGATCCAAGAGTTTCAACCCCAAACGGCTCGAAAACATAATTACCAACAAGGTTATTATATTTCCGCCGCTTGAGGTTCTCTGCAGCCGCTGCAGCAGCACCAGCACAGCACGACGAGCTAGGAAGATGGGATGGCGCAAGAGTATCGACACAAGTAGCGTCCCACACTAAAGGCCTACCCATCTTCCATGGAAATAGAGACATACCGTCCGGTCTTTTGCCATCGTCGCGTGCCAGGCCATGAGGTTCCAATATGGCCGGAATTATTATTATTTGTTATTTATTTATTAGGAAATAAAATGTGGAAATCAAATAAACTAATTCACACACATTTCCAAAAAAATAAAGTTCTGTCACATAGATAGAAACAAAAATAAAATAATAACTAATCAAGCTGGCAACAATTCGCGGCGGGAACATTATCTTCTATTATAGAGATGTCATATTTTTTTCATCTGTTCCCCATCGGACATGGGGATTTGTTGCATCACTCCCCCATTGCGCAGACCAAATTAGCGGAGCATTGACGAATTTAAAGCGATATCATAATATTAGGGGATTGACTACGGGCTGCGGGATTGTTTGCAAGAGTCACTGGCCTTACGCCTCTTGGAACGGTAAGAGCAACTGAAGGAACACACGTGTGTTTAAGTCAGCAAGTCTGGTTCTCTCTCTCGCTTTACCCAAAGTTGGGGAAGTTATTTTATGATTACCCACGGATAAAAATTATTTTTTTAATAAATTTGGCAAAAGTGTTTATTAGCTTTTTTAATTTCTGATTTAGAAAGAAAGAAGCAAATTACCTTTGTACCTAAATGGAGGTATAATCAGAATTCTCTTATTTTTCTACTAGTCTGCTAACTTCGCCTGCGTAAAAGTACGTTTCTCCATAATAACTTTGGATCTCTGTTTCAACCCTTTAGGCGATGAATTTTGAAAAACCCGCCTGTCATAAGAAAACTTTGTGCAAAATCTTTAACTCCTAGTCCCAATAGTTTCGGCTATGCGATGACATGTCTATCAGCCAGTTTCTCCTCTATAGTTATAGAATATAGATAGGTACTTATAGGGATTTTTATTGGTCAATTTTTTTTTATTTTGCCAGCTAATCTAGAGCATACGTCTGGTGACAATATCGGAAAACCTTTTAATTTGTGTACTTTGACATACGCACGTTAACGTTAACGCAATCGACTACGTTACCCGCACTAGGGCCTCTGAACTTTTGAGAAGCGTAACCAAATGCAGATAGTTCATCATCTGTGGGGTTCCGCAGCATATGTCCCAACTAGGGGCGCACCCAGTGGTATATTTCACGCAATTGTGGACCAAATCCGGGGCACAATGAAATTATTGAGTTACACATGTCCCGCGACTCCGGCGAGGGCGCGAATGAACAAATACAGATATGAAATAAATGGCCGCTAACCATTATCTGTAATGACCCCATTACTACTGCATACGAGGTGTTAACATTTCTTTTTTGTAACGATAATTTGTCATTTTTATTGTTTTATACTGTTTAGGTTTTTTTCGCTTTTATGATTTATTTTTTGAGGCCATCATTGTTATCGTGAGCTTGTTTTATCAGTAGTCATTTCTGATCTATTACTATTTTCTGTGTATTTTCGACAAGAAAAATAATAAACTAACAATAACTATAAAATTATTTTAGTCTTAGGCGTCGTAGGCTCATGGGGTGATAATATTATAAAAATAACTTAAAATGTATCTATCTATCTTTTTTGGTATCTAGTACAAATGAAGCACATATCCTTACTAATATTATATTAATTCATGAATCCCCAAGCGACCACCGGTGGCCGCGCATCTATTGTCTTACTATTGTGTCTCTAATTGACGGTATCTGAAGGGCTAAAGCGAAAGTGAGTTTGTTTGTTTGTTACGTCTTCAGCATAAATGGCAAAACCGATTTTGATGAAACTTAGTACATGGATAGACCATGTCCTGGAATAGGACATAGGATAGTTTTTATCCCGGAAGTATGTTCCCTTGGGATAATTTTCTGCTATCACGAGGGCGAAGCCGCTGGAAGCAGCTATCGTCGGCCACAACATCGCTTACCATCAGGTGAGATAGTGGTCAAACGTGAGCCTATACATTATCAGAAAAAAAAAATCTAGTAAGTACATAAAAACAAAACAATAAATAAAAAAACACAGCATTCAATTTGATGAAAATTTTTCATGCGGCATGTCTGACATCATCATCATCATTTCAGCCGATACACGATGTCTGACATGTAGCTTCATAAACCTATCCATTGCGATTATTCAGGCGTCTGACTTATCTGAAAAGCAACATTCTTTTCTTTTTCATCCTTGCGTCGTTTATCCTCAATGCTGAGGTCGTGACCTCGACGAATAACTGTCGTGTGGACTATATTTCGCCATGTTGTCCTATCTTCGGCGATGTGGATGACGTCGCAGACTGTGGTCTCCAGTGTAACACGGATTTGGTCTGACCAACGTATCGGACTCCTGCCCCTGGGTCTTTTCCCATCTACTTTCATTCACAGTTTCCTAAAAACGGTGACTCGTCGAACTTAATCAAGACGATTGGCAATCCGTACGCCGTATAATTTGGCATTTACAGCTAGAACCGTACGATCGTTCCAAATCTGTATTTTTCGATATTCATTTCTTAAATTAGGCACGATTCGACAATTCTACGCAATTCCATTAAAATCTTAGCATGCGAAATTGTTTTTCTGCCAATTTTGTAACATTTAGTCGTATGATTTTAGGCAGAGTTGTAGTAGTCTTACCTCAAGACGGGGCAAATTCAAACGGCACAAATTACTGATAAGACACTTCTTACATTCGTTTCAAGATCTGTAAACAAAAACCATCTCACTCAGAGATTTTCCCTGTGACATATAATTATCGCTGCTCTCAAAACGGTGAAAACATCGTGAGGAAACCGACATGTCCTAGAACCAAAAAATCGAAGACATGTGACATTCACCAACCCGCACTGGGCCCGAGTGGTGGATTACGGCCCAGGCCCTCTCCTAGAGAGGAGGCCTGACTCCCAGTAGTGGGAACATTAAAAAACGCTGATGATGATATATTTATCGACGAAATAAATTATAAAGCAGTTTTTTCACTTTTTATGTAAACGCTAATTCTTTAAAGATTACGTAACTCCTAATCATACCAATTCTTAAACCAAATACGATATCAACACAGCGTAGGTGGTCCACTTCACCCGAAACTCAATAAGGACAGATCTCAAAACACTTTTTTTGCATCATAAAGCCGGAGACACACGATCCGTCATCGTTCGTGCGTTTTCGTCGCGGCCGTCACGTCCATCGTTAAACCTCGTAAACTCTCAGCTTTACGACATTGGCTCATGATCTGTTAGGACTTGCTCACTTCATAATGTTTGCTGGATTTAAACATATTTCGACAGTGCTACTATTATTGGTTTGAGTGATGAGTCGTTATGAGTGAGTTAGTTTTACATTTGGTGTAGTAATTTGGTGATAGAATTGGAGAAACGTGTTTTAGAAATATATTTGGAGTTGTTAAATAGTTTGGAATTGGCACTAAATGTCAATCATTTTAATGGACAGTTGTTAAACAAGAAAATATGGATTTACAATACATGTTTCTAATTTTAAAGTGACAAAAGATTTTCTTATAGAAAACAAATAAGCTAATAGTATCAAAACATTTTTCAACAAAGTATCAGAACATTGAAAACACATAATTTCAATCAAAACCTTAGAAGCTCTTTGATGATTTCATTTCTATTGTCAATAACCAAATAAAAGCAAACATGTACAGCTACAAAATATGTCTAAAACATCACAAAGAAATGGAACGTTTTGTTCACAATACGATGGAAATAAGCAGAAATAAGCAACAAAGTGTCACCTACACATTTAGGAGTGGTACAAAGGAGCCGCGAAGCCCGTGAGGTAGTGCCCTGTCACATGAAGATAAAACAAAGGCGCGTTTGATCTACACCCTCGCCAACTTGACAGGTATCACGCAATTTACTTGAGACAAGTCCCACCTTTTGTTGTCATAATTGAGACGTAAAGCGCGGAAGATGTTCGTCTGTAAGGCTTCTTATTTTCCAGGGGTCTAGAAGTGCAAACAGTGTCGAAGATACGAAATTTTGTGAGACATTTCGGTAGGTAACGCATATCAATCACATTTTGAACTATTCACTACCGCTGATGAAACGTTGCCTTACCCACACATGCACATATCTTTGGCATTAGACAAAATAACATGCGTTTGTCGAAATCTCAAAATATTTAAGTTAGGCGCTAGCTACTTGATCGAAGTGCTCCAAATTTACAATTTATGATATATAAATATTTTTCAGTTGAAAAGTTTGGAATTTTTTGACATTTCACGAACTATGCGGCTCCTGCGGACCAGAGAGTGAAAACTACTGTCGCGAGACATTTTAAACCAATCATTATCTATACATTTAATAAATCTGCAGAAATGTTTACTTACGAAATCGATGTAAATAACTTTTATATATTAAAATTGTGTGTAACTTGATATATTATAAGCTCTGTTTCATCGCAATTGGTTGACTGTATCGAAAGATATACTAGATTCATTGACTGTTAGGCGGTACGAAGTTCACCGGGTCAGCTTGTCGCAAATATAATACCACTTTATCTAGATAAAGTGGATAAAGGGACCTAGGTCTCTTGTCAGCTTGTTTCATTTTCATGTTTGAATGAAAACCTAAATAACACGTAACGCAACTACGTTCTGTTAATATTATTAAGCTGTATCCACAAAGTGGAATAAATCGATTATTTAACAACTATAAATCGAATACCGTTTAGTATTGACATTGTTTAACTGTTCGTGTAATATTCGACATATTTATATATTCAGAACACGTCGCCATATCCGTCTTGATTATGTACAAGGAAAAATACAACGTAAGTGCGTAATTCGTAGGAACATATTTTCCATCTGCGATTCTCACACTACAGTCGCAGGTAAACCAAGGTTACCGACATAGCCCAAAGAATCGCAAAAGTTAAGTGGCAGTGTGGCAGAGCACATTGCTCGCAGAATAGATAATAATAATATTACAAAACTATCACACAACGCCCTCTAGTCCCAAGCTAAGCAGAGCTTGTATTATGGGTACTAGATAACTGATAAACATACTTATATATTTCGAAATACATGCATAATATAGATAAATTACACCCAGACACAGAACAAATGATCATGCTCATCACATAAACATTTGTCCTGGGTGGAAATCGAACCCACGACCTCCGGCATAGCAATCAGGGCCACTAACCACTAGACCAACAGGCCAGCCAGATAGTCGATGGGGCCGACCATTTCTGGAGTAGCGACCGCGTACTGGAAAACACAGCTGGTGTTGATAGGCCTTCTGCAAGGTGGGCTGATAACATGGTGAGGGTCTGAAATCCGATGATTGCAAGACGCACAGAACCGTTAAGAAGAAGCCTATTTCCAACAGTGGACGTCATTCGGCTGAAATGATGATGAGGAATCGTGTGGTCTAAACTGGTACTAATAGGGCCCATCAAGTATCTAAATCCTTACTAATATTATAAAAGCGAAAGTGAGTTTGTTTGTTTGTTTGTTACGTCTTCACGGCTCAATGGCAAAACCGATGGAACTTGGTACACGGATAGACCATGTCTTGGAATAGGACATAGGATACTTTTTATCCCGGAAGTATGTTCCCCTGGGATAATTTTCTGCTCTCACGCGGGCGAAGCCGCTGGGAGCAGCTAGTAGCCAATAAAAACTATTTGTACAGCTGTTTCACAGTTGCATAATTATTACATAAAACTAGTAAAAATTACACGGTAAGAAAATTATAAATATAAATATCAAAACGTGCTTCACATTAAGTTTTATCACTAAAGAACTATCTTTAATTCTAGCTATAATAACTTTTGTAGGTATAATTACCTTAAAACTAATAATCATGAAAACATTTTATTCCTGTGATCTATAAGACAAACACGGAGATAAGTAGATAGTCAGTGATAATTTTAAGATACGCCTAATTATAGATCCGGTTATCACGCACTTATTAAAAGTATACATATAGATAAGCAGATAATCCTTATAGCAGATACTATAATATATCATAACATGTAAGAATGCAGGGACACTTATGTATATCAGAATACCGCATTGCAGATGATCACATCAGAAGTTATTTTGGGGAGAAGAATAATTAATTCATGAATCCCCAAGCGACCACCGGTGGCCGCGCATCTATTGTCTTACTATTGTGTCTCTAATTGACGGTATCTGAAGGGTTAAAATGGTGTCGAACTCGCACACAAAGAGTTCCATACATATATTAAAATCGAACAAACAAACGAAGACAAAATCAATCCCGTTTCTTGTATAAGAACCCCCTTTAAAAAATGTATTATTTGCTAACGGCAATAGAAAAACCCTCTCCTAGAGAGGAGGCCTAAGTTCCAGTTGTAGACATTAGAAAGGCTGATTATGATGATGATGAATAGAAATACACATTCGATGTTTGACTTTTCTATTAAGAAATAAGAACGATTCATGAGATAAAGCGTGGTGATAGAAGGATGGAAAGGCTAACAGACAGATGGACAAACGGAAAGTGACGACATTGTAATGGGTTCTTATACTAGACCATACACAAAGAGATACAAAACCTTAAAAAGACGAAATGTGACGTATCGAAAAGAAGACCTAAAAATCGCAACGAACAAGTTAGTAGTTTAGTGAAAAATAGTACTTATGATAAAGATGGTCACCCATCCCCGGCCTAACCCTGGCAAGCGTTGCTTGACCTCGGAGCTTGACTTGTGACATCATTACTAAGTTATAACACCCATGTGCCTATTATAACAACCACGGCGAAGAAAAGACGACAGCATGACACATCGAAAAGAAAAAAAAATGTCGAATCGAAGTAAAATTTTCATATTATTCAACAACTAAACAACAGGCTTATGTAAGGCCAACCCAAGCCAACCACATCTGGTCACTTTATTTTTACAATATTACTGCCATTTCATAATATTACCAAAACACAGCTCTCAAAAAAACATTGAAACAAACAAAAGAAAGACTCGAACAGATTCATAGCCAACTTGCAAACAATAAACGGAGTCTGACATAACATTTTGTCACGACAAATAATATTATTTCATCCGAGCCGGGTTGTTCCAGTTTCGCAGACTTCCATTGTACCAATTATCCGAAACAATTAAACTTTATTCGAATGAAGACTGTTGAGTGTTGATTGTTGGTTGGTGACGTCATCTGCGACGACTCTGCGAATTATTGTTATTAATTAGGGAGCCCTTGGATTAATTAAGTAGCGCCAATCACGTCGTCATCCGTTCCTTACTGACGCCCGACGTCTTGTGAACGTCTTGACTATAGACTTATTGATCCATAGACTCGAATTGAATTTCGAATCGGAATTTGATTGTGGAATTTTCTTGTTCGAATTCTTTTTTCGAATTTTGTTTTGTTTTTTCGGTTATGATTTGTTGTTTTTGATAAATTCTATTTTGATTGTGACATAGCTCGAAGAGTTGCCAAGCTTAAGTGGCAGGGCGCATAGCACGCAGAACAGACGGTCGATGGAGACGAAAGGTTCTGGAGTGGCGACCACGAACCGGAAGACGCAACGTTGGAAGGCCTCCAACAAGGTGGACCGATGACCTGGTCAGGATCGCGGGAATCCAATGGATGCGTGACGCCTAGAACCGATCGTTGTGGTGACGCTTGGGGGAGGCCTATGTCCAACAGTGGATGTCTTTCGGCTGATATGATGATGAGTATGATTTTGATTGTGTAGCTTTTACGGAATAAGGTCCTACAACAGTACATGAAAATCAACTGCTTCAATTTTGACCGAAATGTAGTCAAAAAGACAGGAAATCGCCAAAATGTTGCTGTGGGCAGAAATGCTGCCAAACTGCATATTAAGAACTAATTACCTACAACCGTATCTCGGAAACAAACGTCGTTCCATTCATATGACGTCAAACTGGAATAAATCATCCTAGCACCCAGAAAGCAATACAAACAAACACACAACAAAGTAAGAAATACGCGTCATTTCTACTTATACCCAGGTCTGCGTCGTCACTCCCTCGATAACTGAGTAGGATAATTTTAATCGTGCGCGAATTGCGAGCATAACGTTCAGCGTAATGCTCCTACCACGTGGCGCTTACTTCTAAAGTACACTCATACCACTCCCAACGAATCTTCGAACTCATCGGTAATCATAATATTAACTTTATTAAATATTACGAAATATATTCTCAGTGTTTATTATCGAACTTGGACAGTTAAAAAGATCCCCCAGATCTTTGAAGGAAAATTTAATTAGAAGGAATTTAAGACTGGGATTGTTAGGCGTAATGTGTAAGATTTTAATGATTTTATTGATATTGTTGCAGCTGTGTGAAGACAGTTAATAACTTAATGTAGACTTTACTTCTAATTTGAAACAAATTAAATCCGGTCATTATTTATTCTTATCAGAATAGTCAAATCACTTCATAGTATCTCATAAGAAATAACCGGACCATTGAGCAACGTGACATACTGTGAAATAGTACTGGGTTTTAGTCAGAAAAGTCCGATACCCCTCTCGCTCTACTCTAGAGCAGGAAATATAATTTAATGAATTCCTGCCTTAAAAGTGAAGCGCAGCACTTTGTAGAAACACACGATATAAAGAGATACACACATATTCATGAAAAACTATTATAAATAACCTCGCATAAAAAATATACTTGCCTACACAAACTCTAAAATATTTCAATCGTTTCTGTCTACCTCCGACTCATATGAATTCAACCAACCACATCCTCCTAATGACATAACATCAACCAGGAAACTCCTCCCATTCGTAAATAAAATCACAACATTTACCTTCTCCCACACATAGGCCGACCCATTAATTCACAGGAAGAACGGAAATTCTTTAATTCCTTGTGCAATTAACTTGCGACGGCGACCAGGGCTCGGAGCGACGCCAAGTGTCATCGTAAGTTTCAAAACGCGTCATTAAGGGCATCTGCAGCGCGCTAAATAACGAAAAAAGGCGCCGAACAGGGGTAGAGGTAGTGGGGGGGTAGATGAGAGATTTTATTTAACAAAGTCTATATTAACCCGATGCAATTAGAGAACGTTAACGAGCGACTTCGTAATGACTGGCGGGCACCTATTCTGAGAGCGGTCGGTCTATGTCGTGTCGTGTCGTGTCGTCATGCGTGCGTGACTTCTGAATGGGCTGAGATAGGTGCATGGCGATATTCAACATTGACTTTCATAATTTTTCAGGTTGCTACATCGCTTCGCATATGCTTCGCACCGCACTTATTAAATGCAGTTAATCAATCTAAATATATACTTAAACAAATACACCACAGTTGCAGATCAGGCCCGAGTCGACGCTCGTGCGCGTCGTGCTACATACAAAGATATGTCAGTTTAATTAACGAGACACGAAAGAACACTGGTGAGGTTTAGTCAGTAAAGCAATGAGACTTACTCTCGCTTCACCTAGGAACTAGATATTATTTTATTGGATAATTTCGGACCCTCAAAACAAGATATTCTAATTAGAAACCAGTCAAAACTAACTTCAGTCTCATTGAAGCACTACTACTACAATTTTAGGTATTGGTATAAACAAATACGCTTAATAGTAAAAATAAGCTAATAACTTTATCATGATCGAACTTCAGGTGAACTCAAACGTGGCAAATATTATGTCACACAGAAACGTCACGAGCTCGAGACTGTTCGAAAGCCTTACAAAGTCGAATTCAAGAATAGGTGCCCTCAGCGCGCGTTGACACATTACCGGAGAGTGATGCGAATTCAAAGCTGCGACTTTTGAATATAATAATCGTTAGGAGGGGAGGGGGGGTTATACGGCTATTTATTGTTTAATTAACCCCCGTCCAGCCGTTAAGCCACCATTACAGCACAGCCCGCAATTGTTTATGTAATCTTGGAGCGGCTAAATTGGAGAAGTTGAAAAAATCTAACTCTCTGATATAAGAGATGTTGTTTATTATTTGTTGTTAGTGACCCCCATTTCTTTGGGCGAGTTTTCATTGCTATTGCGAGTTTAAACCCACGCAGTAAAAGTTTGGATTTTTATGTGAAACAATTGTTCAAATCGTGGTTAAAAATTGTTTGGAAGAAATTAAGAATCTTACTTTATTTTCTCACTAGCTGCTGTCAGCGGCTTTGCCTGTGTATTTTAAATTTTAGTAGATACATTTATTCATACGTTCACGTCAGATGTCGAAGGTCGGAGGTTGGAGGTGCGAGTGGTCGTCGCCGCCAATCGCCTCGACGAGAACACAGTGGTTCTCTACCCAAGCGGGGCAGACTTCCACCGTATACTCTACCGTGTCCTCCGAGCGGTTTGCACAATGGTGACACCAAGGCGATTCTTTTGTCTGAATCTGAAAGAGGAACCTCCCGAACTGGCTATGTCCGGTAGGGACTTGCGTTAGGTTGCAGGTGAAGACGCCAAGATGCCTCTCTAGCCACTCCTCAAAGAAGGGACAGTCTGTCTGCAATAGTGGCGTGTCCAGTCAAACACACAGCCCCTGATAGTTAAAACACAGCCCCTGATAGTTAAAAAGACGTATCTAACAAAAACGAAAACGGATAAAAAAAATATTTAATGAATGAAACGGGAAATCGGGCCTTTTTCCTTGTGTTAAAGCCGCACTGGAGAAAGTTAGCAAAATATAAAAAAATACAGGCAGATACGCCATTATGTCCTGATTCCGGCAATGTATATAAATCAACTCAGGATAAAATTTTAGATGCGTCTTTTTTACTAACGGGGGCAGCGGCAGGTTGACTGGTAGAAAATGTATCAGGCATTAATCCGGCCCCTAAACGTTTTTTGGAAGATTTAAGTATTGAATATGAAAAGAATATCAAAATTCCACACATAACTAATTTCAATAATGAAAAGCTTCGCACGATTCACACTTAATAAACCTCAATGCGAAAAGTCATTAGTAAAACGGTAATTTTAACTATTGATTTTAGCATAATGAGCTATTGCCATCTCCTTTCTACTTATTTACATATTGCGAAACACGTTATAATATGACCTATGATATAAGAGCTTGGGTAACCAAATGTTTATTCAAGAAACCTTAGAAACTTCAAGAATACTTCAACAGTCATTGGAGACTTAATGGATTCTACGAAGATCTTATTGGGTCTAACTTCTGCGTGATTTCGAAAGCGTCACTTCGGTTCTGGAACGCAAAGGACAACTGAAGGACTTACGGGGTTTTTAAAAGTGGGAAATCATCCAACGACTTCTCCCGTTCTAGGATGGAGTGAGACGCCCTATATCAGACTTCTACTGACTAAGACCTACCTGTCTCTTTCAATCGTTCTTTGCGTTCTAGGACCACGTGGATTCGTGGATTTCTTTCAGAAATTTCCCGTGGCGCTAACAGGCATAGGTCCTACTGGGCCTCGACGATTTTGCTGACATCTCTTTGAGGAACGCATGGAACGCTACGCGTCGTCAACAAGTCGGGTTCAATCATACCACGTTTAATAGCAATGTTAAAGGTAGAGCTGCACTGCGCCCACGTGTGCCACATACGCCGATCGCGTCGGTCTCCGTACTTTTTATAGGGAAACTAAACTTGTAGCTACACTAGATCCACGCCACGCGACATAGCTCAACTTACAAATCCACGTGTGAGTCGGTCTAATGTAGTTCTAGCTTGTTTCTTTGGTTAAAAAGGTAATAATATACCAAGGTACTCGTACTTCAAGCCTTATCATTTTATTAAGCCTTCTTTCATCAAAACATTTCTATAACTCGTACCTCCTGCGAAGTAACTAGCCTTCGTCGGGCAGTCATTAGCTGAAATTGTTAAGGATAGCGTGATACAAGTCTAGGGGCTTACTCAATTGGATACGGAACTCCAAATTGGACTGGATTTTATCATCAATTGTTTGTTGTAATGGGAATGAAACTGTTTGTGTCTTTTTTTAAGGTTTTTATTAAACTTACTTATTAGGCTAGTACCAATGTGACTTTTTCAATTATTATTTATTTGTTTAGGTGAGAAATCATCTAATGAGATCTCCCGCTCTTGGGCAGCGTGAGAGGGCATGTCAGACTTTTACTGACTAAAACCCACTCCTAGTTCCTTCGTTCGTTTCTTGCATTCCAAGGCCAGGTTTACGGACCATGGCGTGAGAGATCGATGCCACCGATCGTCCCAACGAGGACACAGTGGTGCTCTGCCCAAGCGGGGCACAGCTCTACCGTGGGCTCCACCGTGTCTTCCGAGCGGTCCATACAGAGGTGAAACACGTTCCATTCATATGTAAAGTTTATTTAGGACATTGCTAACACCCCGTGCCTCAGAAAGCACGTAAAGCCGTTGGTACCGGTTGTCATTCGTAGATCCTTGACAGTCGTTACAGGTAGTCAGACGCCAGAAAGTCTGACCATCAATATATCCAAGGAGTATCGTGGAGCGCAACTGGATTGTGTGTGCAGGTCTGAAAGGCAGCCATTGATCAAGGCATCCGGTCAGACTGGAAGCCAACCACAAGCTAGTTGGGAAAAGGCTAGGAAGACGATAAAGACTTACAAGCTGGAAAAAATAGTTTAATAACATGAAAATCTCCTTCAAATTTATGTCCCATTTCACCCCTCCGTTCTATTCACCCCGGATATTTTTTCGCCAGTTTCAAACTAAAACAACAGCAATAACAAATATATTTATGCTGCTGTCAATGATCAAAACATAGCCAAACTTACCTACAACAGCGACGATGACGACAACGCTCCAGAGGTGACCGAGGTAGAGGTGAGAGTGGCGGTGCGAAGGCTGAGTGCCAAGAACACCGCCCCAGGACCCGACGGCTTGCCAGGGAAAGCCTGGGTCCTGGCCATGGAGGCTCTCGGGCCTCGACTAAGAGGGCTCTTCAGCGCATGTATGGAGAGGGGCCAGTTTCCACTTCGCTGGAAGACGGGGAAACTGGTCCTCATCGCGAAGCCAGGGCGCCCTGCGGACTCTCCGTCCGCGTACCGGCCCATTGTGCTGCTCGACGAGGTGGGCAAGCTCTTTGAAAGAGTCATTGCAAACCGCCTCGTCGCGCGGCTAACACGGGTGGGGCCGGACTTGTCGGACGGACAGTTCGGTTTTCGCAGGGCGCGCTCTACGGTGGACGCCATCATGCGCGTGCGAGCCCTCACGACAGGGGTTGCGGTGTCCCGGGGCAGGAGCGTCGTGGCAGTGTCCTTGGACATTGCCAACGCGTTCAACTCCCTGCCCTGGAGTACGATCCGGAGGGCACTCCGGTACCACCGGGTGCCCGAATACCTCTGTCGAGTGGTCGAGGCTTACCTGTCGGACAGGTCCATCATCTACCCCGGTCACCAGGGAGAGTGGAAACGTCGAGAGATGTCGTGCGGTGTTCCGCAGGGGTCGGTTCTAGGCCCACCCTTGTGGAACATCGGCTACGACTACGTGCTGCGCGGCGACCTCCCTGACGGGGTCAGCGTGGTCTGCTACGCAGACGACACGCTGATTCTAGCGCAGGGAGAGTCGCACCAGGCGGCGGTCGCTCTAGCGACACGCGGGGTTGCGATAGTCGTTGGTAGGATCCAGGAGTTGGGACTCGAGGTGGCGCTGCACAAATCCGAGGCCATGTTTTTCCACGGCCCTCGGAATGCGCCACCATCAGACTCCCAACTTACGGTAGGAGGAGTTCGCATCGGCGTCGGGTCGACGATGAAGTACCTGGGACTCGTTCTCGACAGCCGATGGAATTTCGGAGAACACTTCCGACGTTTGGCTCCCAAACTCAACCGGGCCGGGGCTGCTCTCAAGCGACTCCTGCCCAACCTTGGGGGTCCAGACGCCTCCTGCCGGAGGCTCTACGCGGGGATCGTTCGGTCCATGGCCCTCTACGGGGCGCCGGTGTGGGCGCCGTCGCTGGCAAAGCGACCGGCGTCCATACTGAACGCCTGCCAGAGGGTCATGGCAATACGGATGGTGCGGGGTTACCGCACGATCTCCCGCGAAGCGGCGAGCCTTCTGGCTGGCCTACCACCGTGGGATCTGGAGGCAACAGTCCTTGCACACATGCACGATAAGCGCGTGGAGATGCAACGTCGGGGTGAAAGTCCACTACCGCGACAGGTCGAGGTATGGCGGACAGAGCTCCGGCGGGATCTCACGGCGAAATGGCGTCAGCGACTATCGCAACCCAGTGCTGGGCACGCCACAATTATGGCGGTAAGTCCCCTCTTTGAGGCGTGGCTGGAAAGACCTCACGGCGTCCTTACCTTCCGCATGACGCAGGTCCTCACCGGACATGGCAAGTTCGGGAGGTTCCTGCATCGGATTCGAGCGGAAGAGACGCCCGGGTGCCGCCACTGTGCGGAACGCCCGGAGGACACGGTGGAGCACACAGTTGAGGTGTGCCCTGCTTGGGCGGAGCAACGCCGTGCCCTCGTGGGGGCGATCGGCGGCGGAGACCTCTCGCGCCGGGCCTTGGTTCAGGCCATGGTCCGGAGCGAGGAGGAGTGGCAGGCGGTCGCCTCCTTCTGCGAAGCAGTAATGCTAGCAAAGGAGGAGGCAGACCGCATCAGGCAACGGCGCCCCCGCCGCCGCCGCCGGGATTCTGATCCCGATTTCCAGCCACCGTAGACGCGGGCTCGCGGACGGTGAGCCATGGGTAGCTCGCTGTCCGATCGTCCGGTAACTGTCCGGACCGAGCCAAGGCGTCGACGGCGCGCACTGTTCCCGCGCGCCTCAAGGAGTTGTCAGCAACAGGAGGGGCCCATCTGGGTCGAAGCCTACCGGGGTCGGGGTTATCCGAAAGGAAACTAGAGCCCCGGTATGAAGGCTAGAAGGAACGGCGCGGGGTTTTTAGTCAGTAAGACTCTGACACTGTCTCCCGCTCCACCCAAGAGCGGGTTTCGTCAATGATGATTTTCCCCGTCGACAGAAAAAAAAAAAAAAAAAAAAAAAGCCAAACTTACCTATTACTTTCAATAAATCATATATCTCCGGAAAACTTGAATTATGATATTGTTATGTCCCTCTATCAATAACTGCAGAAATTGATGTTATACCGTAACTGATCCTTTTGACTCCTAACCTTCGAGTAGAAGACTAGTTTATGTTGAACTACCCTTCCTCCCAAGACAAGTATAACCAGACCATTTTGAAGGGTGTGAGAGTGATAAGAGGGAGTTCAATACAAGTTGGTTGATATAGGGCTGCATTAAATGACATGCGCCATCTGGTGACCGTTATAAAAACTACCCTCCTTGTAGCCAATAGTTGTTACGTGACAGTTTCTTGTTCGAGGGTGCGAAGTCGTATCATAGGGTTCTGCCATAGTTAAGAACATAAGTTTCATAGTTCTTGGAAGAAAATCTACTGACGTGAAGTTCTATGTATGTTTTCGACATAAAGGTGATAAGTACTTGCTAGTTAGTTTTCACGGAAAGCCTGCGATGTTCGGCCTTTGACGCGTGTTGCCTATTCCGGGAAATTTTACCGCGCTGACGGTGAATTTTAATTTTATTTTATTTTAACTGCCTTTGTGTAAGTTTGTTTAATATCTGTGTAGGTATATCACAGGTTTATTGCTTGATTACGTTTTCATGTATTTTTTTATTAAATTACATAGTTATAAAAACTCTTTGTATGGTAAAACTGCTTTTAAAATAATGTCATTCTGAAATTAAAAATGCGAGTTACAATTACTATTCCAATACAACACTAGCTCCCAGCGGCTTCGCCCGCGTGATTGAGAAAATTATCCTTCCGGGATAAAAAGTATCCTATGTCATATTCCAAAACATGGTCTATCCGTGTACCAAGTTTTTTTTTCTTTTTTTTTATTATTGATAGATTTGCGTTTGACCACCATCAATTTTTTTGACCACTATGTTTCATCTAAATCGGTTTTGCCATTTAGGCGTGAAGACGTAACAAACAAACAAACAAACTTACTTTCACTTTTATAATATTAGTAAGGATTGTACACACACTAAATTAAATAGGTTGTCAAGGCAATAAAGTTAGCGTTGTCATACATGATCAAGTCAAATTGATAGCAGAACTTTTGACCTATTAATTAATATTGTACGTCATTTCGTTATCCACGTGCCAAATAAATATGTTTATTATCTCGTTTTTACAAACTTTTATTTAGTTTTACCTGTCCCGATGTTCATCTGTAATCAAATCTTGCAAATTAAATGTAACCTACTTCCTTACCGATTGAGCTGAAATTTTGCATGCATGCGTAAATCAAATGACAAAGCAAAATTATTATGACATGGAGCTAATCTGATGATGGAACTGGAAGGTGGCTATAGGAATTTCGTAGTTAAACGGCACAACCCCATCGAGTTTGGGCTCGTATGATTCGTCTTGACAAGTATTAATTATATATGTAGTTATACCCAGTTATAAAAGCTTGCTATAAAAAAATATATTTTAATTACTAGCTGCTCCCAACGGCTTCGCCCGCGTGATAGCAGAAAATAATCCCAAGGGAACATATTTCCAGGGATAAAAAGTATCCTATGTCCTATTCCAGGACATGGTATATCCGTGTCTCATCTAAAATGTGTTTCATCTAAATCGGTTTTGCCATTTAGGCGTGAAGACGTAACAAACAAACAAACAAACTCGCTTTCACTTTTATAATATTAGTAAGGATAGTGAGGATAAGCTTGTTTGGTATTTTAAGTAACTCAAATTGACGTTTGTAAATCGCTGTTCTGTTGATTTCTCGTCACTCGCAGTCAGTCGCTCACTTATTAATTTTATAACCCAAAATAATTATTCTTTACCACTTCAGTAAGCTAATAAAACATTACAGACACTTAACAAAATAAACAAATCAAAAACTCCCATTAACACCATTAAAACCAAAAGTCAAATAACAGCAAGCAAAACACCACAAACAAAATAAAATAATTAAAAGTCAATATTACTTAATATCCATAGCGTGATTCTTATCTTCAAGTCAATTAAGGCCTTAAGAATTTCATATAAAACCCTGTCTTATTCCCCTTAGCGGTCATTATCGCAATATTCGATCTGACTGCGCGGTCAAAATTACCCCCCTTTTTATGGATATCTCACCCCCCGGGGGGACACTTGACCCCTCAATCTGGATACATCATCTACCCCTAAAATATAACTAATGGTGCAACACATTAATTATGATGACTGGAAATGACATAAAATGTCTAACGGTGTAGTGTTGTGAAGGGGAAATGTAGAAAGTTAGGAGTATGTCATGGAGCAGTGGTGGCCGAGTGGTAACGGCCCCGACTTACGAGTTGTAGGTCGCGGATTCAAACCCAACCAGACGCGTTACTTTGTGTGATTTATTTCATCACCACTGCTCTCAAAACGATGAAGGAAATCATCGTGAGGAAACCGGCATGTCCTAGAATCAAAAAATTCGAAGACATGTGACATTCACCAACTCGCACTGGGCCCGCGTGGTGGATTACGGCCCATTGCCTATCCTAGAGAGAGGAGGCCTGAGTCCCAGCAGTGGGAACATTAAAAAGGCTGATAAGGCTGATGATGTCATGGATAAACTTTTTCTACTTCTACTAGTACCTACTGAATCTTATATCTTAACGTTTTTCAAAGCTTCGTAAATAAGTTAAGATTGTTCCAAGGCAATGGTTGTGACAAGGTCCAGTGCCTAACTTAATTAAATTTAGTCGAGAACGATTTACAATTGAACGACTTGGGCCGTAGGCAATCAAGTTTCTCTCTTTCAGATTTCAGTTATAGTTACTCTATATTTCCCACATAAAATTATATAAAAAACACTCGTTAACAGCCTTTTTAGACAGCACAATTTTAGTTTTATTCACATTAAGACTTCAGTACTTATTACCGTGGTAAAATATCAAAGAAAACAACTGTGTGACAGTTTTATGTTGTGTTATCTTGGATAATGATGGACCTCGTCATTGTCCGAAAAAGTTACTATCATCCTGGAACGCAAAAGACATCTAAAAGAACATTGGTGGATTTTTGTCACTAAGAATTTGTCAATGTCTCTAAGTAGCGGAAAAAGTTATTAAAAGATTTTCCAATTAAAAAAAAATCTGTCACACGGTTTCTAAGAATTTTAGTTTTTCCGATTCTTATAATATTATGATTCAAATGAAGATTAATATAGACACAGTACCTCTTACATAAACCACGCTCAATTTCATGAAGCATCACGTCCCTTGCCGCTTCTAGTAACAACAGTAGATCTATGGAGTTTATATAAGCACAATGCACAGTCCACGATTGGCGTAAAGTGGTCATTTTAATAAAACATAGTCATCGTACTGAGAGATTTATTTACCGATAAACTAATCTTATCTACAAAATATTAAGTGGAGTCATATTCGGTACAATAACTTGGTAATTTTGTTACTTTCATAGTTAGTGAATAAAGATTTTTCTCATTCATTAGGTTTATATCAATACTTATGTATGACAGAAATAATCAAGTATTTTATCTCAACTAAAAACTAGCTTCTGCTGCAGTTTCATCTGTGTGAAAGTAGAAAATATCGACTGCCAAATTTTGATAAATTTTGGAAGTAAAGTATGAAAAATACTCAAAACAAGCTTTTAATGAAAATATTTTTTTCATAGCAAGCTTTTATAGCTCGGTATAAACACTTCAAGACGAATCATACGAGCCCGAACTCGATGAGGTTGTGTCGTTTAACTATCAAGTTCCTATAGTCACCTTCCGGTTCCATCATCAGATCAGCTCTATAATTTTGCATTGTCATCTGATTTACACAAGCATCTAAAATTTCAGCTCAATCGGTAACCGGGAAGTGGGTGTTTAATTTACAAGATTTGATTACAGACAAACATTGGGACAGGTGAATCTAAATAAAAGCTTGTAAAATGCAGCCGTAAGTCTCTTTAAATTCACAAGCTCTCTCTCGCTTACCAAGCAAACCAAAAAATATACTGATGAAAGAATTTTTTATTTTGATCATAACAAACCAAAATACAAATCTTTGTTTATTAGTTATATTTTTTGTACTTTATAATATTAATCGCTTTCATAAATAACATTTTTTTCTCCATTCTTTGAGCTAATGTTTACCCATATCTATAGGAACTAATTAGTGAAATATATAGCACTTAACCATGTAAAAATAACATTTAACTCAATACACATTAGGTTAATCTTAACGCCTTATCTAACAACCATGATCAGCACTAATTAGTCCATTTTTCACCAAAAAGCCTACTGCTCCATGATAATTCGAATATTTTTTTAAACCATAAACACGGTTACAAAAATGTCACCCGGCGGGGTCAACGACCTACATTTTTGTTATGGAAATTATGAAAATGAGCGGAAGTTGAGTCACGACTTGCGACGCGCGTGGCTATGTCTGTCTTACAACGCAACCCTTCTTTCACATTGTCTTCAAAATAATGGAAAATGGAATAATTATTTTAGTGTTTTTGCTGGCTATTAAAATGGCGGCAAATAAAGATATTTAGATAAAGAAAACATGCTGATATCACTTTGAGGCGCGCGTTGAAAACAATGCGCCATCAACTTTGGTTTGATCCTAACCAGACGGCCGGACGGCGAGCTATCTATCGCTCATCGTCCATAAGCTAGTGCCTACAGTGACCCTCTCGACTCACATCAAGTCGTGGCAAATATTAGAAATCACTTCGTTGATGGTTGTACCAGGTTCAACACAATTAATAAATAGACATTTGATAGGTTACTTCTGGCCAAAGCGTGCTCCATCGTCGGCCCCATCATGGTTTACTATCAGGTGAGATAGTGGTCAAACGCGAGCTTAAGGTGGTGCATCACGACTCACATTTTCACTGTTTTTCATACAACCGCTCATAACTGATTATGACGTTATTACACACTTTTCATTAGATATTTTGGAAACACAGTATCTTGTGGATATTATCTAGGTTTCTAAAGAAACCAATTTCTAAATTTGTGTAAAACTAATCCAGTAAAAACCTCTGAAAATGTCCTATTTTGTATGAACTTTGACACTTCATAATTTGCCTAAAAATTAAAAAAGTCAAAAAAGTAATCCTCTTGCAAATTTTATTAAGATTCTAAATGACGACAACTTTTTCCAAAAACTTTTAAGGGTTTAAAAAAAAACAGCTATTTCCTGGAGCAAGTTTTGTGAAATTTTCGAGTAAATCTCGGAATTACCGAATACTAACAGAGTTTCCAGGCGTTATCTCTCTTTTTTTACGTTGCCTTTTCGTCAAACATCGCGTTGGATTGCATTAAATGAAGTAACAAGCTTTTAAACAATAATTACAATAAGCGAGTGGAGAAGGACCCTCTTAACCGATAAAATCAAAACTATTTTTGGTGTTAGAAGTTTTGAATAAGATACAATGTAATACGTGCCTTTCTCTAGAAACTAGATAACAGGGTAGTTTCCAGGGTCAATATAACTACTTACATTTTATTTAGTTTGTATTTTAGATTATAAATAAATATTGGACACGTTTTTTTTTTTTTATTAAACAAAAAATAACAAAGATATAGCCCATTAAAGTTACGTGTGACGTCACCCCGTGCGAAAAAATGCAGCACGGCGCTGCGTGACGTTCAACGTAACTTTAATGGGTTATATCTTTGTCATTTTTGGTTTAATTTACACATAAAAAAATACGTGTCCCTTATTTTTGAATAATCTAAAATACATACTAGTTACAATTTTTACTGCAACTAGCCTATTAGCTTAGTCCAAATTCTATACGTGATATTAAGTATGTATAATGTATGTTTATAGACACGTGTAGATTAAGGCTACGTGATGTGACCGATATGAAACATTATCATAGATACCTATTCATATCATAAATCTATTGTCAAGCACTTGAGCATCATTCACTATTTAATCGAGCCAAATTTTATTGATAACAAGCTGATGTCTGCGACTTCGTCCGTGCCAGACTTGTGAAATAGAACAATGCGTTTAGTCACAATTTCAAGAAGATTTTTTTCATGGAATCCTAATTCTTTTCTAAAATAAAATTGTGGCCGTAGTAAGTGAAAGTCTCGTCAAAATCGGTGTAGCCGTTTCGGAGATTAGCGGAAAGAAACAGACAAACATTTTTTTAATTATATGTAGGTATCGAATATACTTTCATATGCGTCTAGTAAAAAAGTTAACTTTATAAACAGAGACTACAATTTTATTTATAGGTGATAATACTTTTCTTTTCAAATTATTCAATATTAACATATTAAAAAAAAAACATTTAACTAACTTTTATAACACTAAATAAAAAATAAAATAATAATCCTTAAGAATTAACTAAAAGTAAACTAAAGCATGTAATCTTTACAGGCATTTAGTGCGATTTCATTTTAATTATTTCTTTTTTCAGAAACCATACTTCAGACAGCCCATAAGCAACAAAAAAGCTTCCAGAAAACTGAGCTCGCATGACACTTGAGGTGGTATGCCATGAATGGCTCGCGAGGATATCCGCCACTGCCAGTATTACCGGGCACTTATTCATAGCCACACTCATTATCAGGGCTATGGATACGAGTGCCACGAACGGTGCATATATTAACGCGAATAGCGGCTTATGACTGCTATTTGTCAGTGAAATAACTGGAAGATATCAGGTAACGGTGAAGTTAAATTAAAATTCGTAGTATTCAACTATATTTGAATTTACTCCTGTTTTTTACTACGAAATATTTACTTTTGTTCCGCCAAAATACTAATTGTGCACTAAAATATGCTCTTCTGGGTGTTTTCTTTATGGTGGGCAAAAATCATCCAAAGACAACTCCCGCTTTTGGGCGGAATGGAGATAGTGTGAGACTCTTACTGACTAAAAAAATATGCTCTTCTGGGTGGTTAGAAATAAAAATACGATCGAAAGAGATGACGGGGTCTCGTCAAAAGTCGTGGTCAAAGATCTTTTCCTTCAACGTTTCCAGGTTTTATTAGAAGTGAACATAGACTATGTAATCTCATTCGATCTTATCTAATAACCAAAAAAATCTCTATAAAATGGTACAACCAAAAAAAAATCAAAGTCGTGCTACATCCTCCAACCCACACTAAGCCCGCGAGGTGAGTTACGACCCATTCCCTCTTCAAGAGAGGCCTGAGTCCCAGCAGTGGGAACATTACAAGGCTGATTATGATTATGCTTAACCCAAGTCGGGTTGTCCCAATTCCGTTAATAATTATAAAAAGTCAATTAATATTTGGTACCTATACAATTCAATTAGTAGAATTTTTCTTTGGTGAAGAATAAGATTTTATATGCACACTTAAAAAAAAATCGATAGAAATTAAGTTTTGTTACTTGTATAGAAGTTCATTCATTGTAGATACCAATTGTTTCATTCATTCCGATATTGTTTCATTCGTTCCATTCATTCCTAGAAGATAAATTGAGATAGAAAAACTGTGTTATTTTGATATTGTTATTGTGAATCCTTAATATAGCTGTTATCACACTGATAAACCGAAAATACTCCGCCATTTCAGTATTTTTTTCTTATTTGGGACTCATTCATAGGTATTTATCGGTCATTAGATACTTGCATGTCATAGTTATTTCAAATTTCCTGGTTATCACACAATGTATGCGTGATGGTGTGTGTGTATGTTTTGTAACTACTTCACACTTAAACGGCTAAATGGATTTTAATACGCGGGTAGTCCGTGTCATGGAATAGCACATTGTATATTTTTATCCCGGAAGTATCTTTCGTTGTGATATTTTTCTACTTTCATGACGGGAGAACCGCTGACAACTAATACCTAGTATTCTGTTGGTCTAGTGGTTAGTGGCTCTGACTGCTATGCCGGAGATTATGGGTTCTAATTCCACCCAGGACAAATGTTTATGTGATGAGCATGATCATTTGTTCTGTGTCTGGGTGTAATTTATCTATAATATGTATGAACTTAAAAATATATAAGGACGTATGATTATCAGTTATGTTACACAAGCACAAGCTCTGCTTAGCTTGGGGCTAGACGGCGTTGTGTGATAATTGTTGAATATTATTACTATATCTTTGATCACTTGACATATTTCCTGAAACACAGAATGAGTTGGCACCTAATCTTTGATTGTAACATCACCAATATGTAAATACTCCCAGATATTGTTACAAACACGCTTTTTTCCTACAAACAAAAGAAAATCCCAACAACCAATCCTCCAAATGAGCCGCAAAACAAAATATAAACTGTTTTAAAAACCATTACAAGCTCATACTCTACAACCACACCCAATTAAAACCATAATGAACAAAAAGCGATGGGTGGGACGCGGCCTAGTAAGCCCACTTATATGCGGCCTGTAAAAAAGTACATACCATGTAATCTGGACCTATAAAGCCGCCTGATAACTCCTCCGATAGCGAAGCAATTTCTGAACGACACAATAATGACACCTATTACAGGACTGGTCGACATCCTGTCGCATAATGGCAGCTCGCGGGTGGGCGGGGCGCTATGGACAACCTACTTTTCAGTCGACGGTTACGCGGTTGTCGTTGTGAGTAGCAGGATTTAAGAAATTAATTTTGTCATTTAGCGAGGTAAAGATTTTCTGGTCTGTATATGCCACTGGAGTATTGCAAACACCGACACATTGTAATCAGTCTTGATCACGTTATGAACTCGCGACATCAATCGAAAAAAAAAACAATAAAACAAAATCGAATCGAATTTTATTCCATATTCGTAATAATAATGTTGATGTGATTGTTTCCATTTATTAATTTTGTTTTTATTTCGGTGTTTTGCTTTGTAATTTCATTGTGTTTGTGTATTGTCTGTTAATTTTTTTATTGTATCTTTCCGTTTACATATTTGTGAACAGATAATTTCAAATATGTACTACAAATCCCGTCCCCGAATCGTTTATAACATATCAGTGTGTTATAAAGATAAAGACTTTACAATATCACGCGGCTTATTATAAATTTACGTTGTTCGTTACCCATTCAGTTGGATGATGTGAAAGTTACAACCTTCCATTATGAATGAACGAATGAAGCACTGAATGGAATAGTCATCTCATATACTCTATCAAACTAAGTACACATGTCTTAGAAAAGCATTCATAATTACTTCATTACCATAGACATAATTAGCGGTCAAGAATTTAAAGGACAAACAATAAAATCCAGAGTTCAAGAACTAAACATTAAGTTATGATTCCATAAAACTGCCCATCTATAATGGACCTTGTTAATTCATTCACGCGATATCTCCATAAGCACGAACTGGCATTTCGAATCGGCAACATTTTTGTGTAAAGCGAGCAAGCGAGCTATCAAAATATTTTAATCATCCACTTTATATTGCGTCCAATTATAATTAATCTCTCACGAAAGAGCGGGTCTGAAACTCTGTAACTATGATTGGTCAGGTGTAAGTCTAGACGGTAATCTCAGGTGAGATCTTATTGTAAATAACTTCATAATTAGAGCTGGGACAATAAAGTCGGATCAGTGTGTTGTCGTGTGAGCCACGAAGGCGTTCGGGCGTCTCCGTCGCGTGACGGGGGCGCTGTCGTGCCGCCGCCGTCGTCCGACAATAAAATTATAAGTCGACCGCAGTGACAATCCAGTGATTTACGCCCGCACACACGCGAATATTCTAATATGAAAAGAGCTTTACTGTGCTGTGGAAAAAAACTCGGGAGGCGGACAAGTTAATGAAGAAAATGTGTTCGTTGGTAAGATAGGCGGCGGCGGAGTCGCGACATGCGTGACCACCGCAGCCGCTTATTAATGACTTCGCCTAGCTTTTTATGGCTCGACGTAGATTTGATTATGACTATACGACCAAGCAGCATTGAACTAACTACATTTACAAAAAAAAAAACAGTAGGTTAGTGACTGTAATAGGACGTAGAAAAACTTCGATGTTAAAGTTTAAAAAGAAAAACGTTGCTCCACATTATCCATGTATCGTGGGTATGTTTACACACATTTAAACTCACATACATAAAAAATCGTGCGGAATTGCACCCGTGACATGCAGCGCGGCAGTCAATTGTTCAACCAGTGCGCCAATCGTGCCGTCATCTCAATTACATCCCGTAATTAAAATTTTGTCTTGATTTTGTTTTGTTTTGACATGGTGACATTGTTATCATGTCAATATATCTAGACAACTGTGACAACATCAACATTATAATAAATACCGAAGGTATTAATGGATTGTTAACGGGTTATTCTTTACTGATTAGAAAAATATTATAGCACAACGATTATGCTTTGTCAAAACAAAAAATATAAGAAAAAGTCGGCTTCAGATCTACCGTCTGTTTCTGGAATGAGAAATTATCAAATAAGTTCTCCAACACTGGGCGGAGTGAGAGGGAGTCTCAGATTATTATTAAACAAAATCCACTAGTGTTCGTTACCCTTTTTTTTTTTTTTTATCGACGGGGAAAATCATCTTTGACGAAACCCGCTCTTGGGTGGAGCAGGAGACAGTGTCAGACTCTTACTGACTAAAAACCCCGCGCCGTTCCTTCTAGCCTTCATACCGGGGCACGAGCTCCCTTTCGGACAACCCTGTCCCCAGTAGGCTTCGACCCAGCTGGGCCCCTCCTGCTGCTGACAACTCCTTGAGGCGCGCGGGAACAGTGCGCGCCGTCGACGTCTTGGACTCGGTCCATTACCGGACGATCGGACAGCGAGCTACCCATGGCTCGCCGTCCGCGAGCCCGCGTCTACGGTGGCCGGAAATCGGGATCGGAATCCCGGCGACGGCGGCGAGGGCGCCGTTGCCTGATGCGGTCGGCCTCCTCCTTTGCAAGCATTACTGCTTCGCAGAAGGAGGCGACCGCCTGCCATTCCTCCTCGCTCCGGACCATGGCCTCGACCAGGGCCCGGCGCGAGAGGTCTCCGCCGCCGATCGCCCCCACGTGGGCACGGCGATGCTCCGCCCAGGCAGGGCACACCTCGACGGTGTGCTCCACCGTGTCCTCCGGGCGTTGCGCACAGTGGCGACACCCGGGCGTCTCTTCCGCTTGAATCCGATGCAGGAACCTCCCGAACTTGCCATGTCCGGTGAGGACCTGCGTCATGCGGAAGGTAAGGACGCCGTGAGGTCTTTCCAGCCACGCCTCAAAGAGGGGACTTACCGCCATAATCGTGGCGTGCCCAGTGTTCGTTACCCTTTGCGTTCCAAGGATCCAAGGCTATGGTCAAGGGAACCCCGCAGCCCACAGATCTACCTCCATACATGAAGATGTATTAAATAAAGAATACACATACATACATATTTAGCACCCTAACACACAATGAAGAAACAATTATACAGTGTGTATCTAATGTATGTGTATGTTAGGCTGCAATCCCAAAGTTCTCTATCGATCGTGGCAAAACACATATCTCAATCTAGCTTCTTTTAAATTAACCTATACCACAATCCCTAACCAATTTGGACAGGTCCACAATAAGTTCCCAATAAAGCAAGACTATCAGTTAGATTACAGTAATCCGTTCGTACGATCGGGAGGGTAGTGGAACGGACTTCCTGATCCGATACCGCGGTAAGTGGATCACGGCCTTCCTGTGGCGGACATGCGAACTTTGGCAACTCTATGTCTTGTGTCTGTTATTAGAATTTGGTGTTATTTGAGGCACCTGCGGCATCATTAGGCTGATTTAGTCTTTATTTATTTATTTATTTATTCATTTTACTCCAAACGAACGCCAGCGTTCGCTCTCTCATTGCCTTTATATTTTATCTCTCATTACGGTATTCGAAAGGTTACACCAACGACTTATTCACTAGTTAAACACATTTAAAAATTTTTGTGAAAATGGATAAAAAGAAATGTAGGTACCTTTTATCACTTTTGCTAAAAAATCAAATGTTTTTTATTACAAGCTTTTATTTAGTTTCACCTGTCCCAATATTTGTCTGTCATCAAATCTCGCCAATTGAATTTAATCCACTTCCCGGTTACCCATTGAACTGAAATTTTGCATGCATGTATAAAATGATTATGACATAGAGCTGATCTGATGATGGAACAGGAAGGTGGCTATAGAAACTTGGTAGTTAAACGCCACAACCCCATCAAGTTTGGGCTTGTATGATTCGTCTTGACGTGTATTAATTATATAGGTATACCGAGCTATAAAAGCTTACTATGGAAAAAAATATTTGATTAAAAGCTTGTTTCAAACTGTTCATAATAAGACCTTTGAACAGACATAATATTGTTCGACTTTTAATCAAATTATCAGATATTTTATTCTTACGTCACATGGTATCTTCACAATGGTCATAGATAACTGAGATATACCTTAGAAACTGGGACACAATCGATGTAGTTTCTACGTAGACTTATCTTTTCGAAAATACTAATGTAATTACTTTTTCTTCAAGCGAGATAGTTTCAGGTAGTACTTAATATTTTACAAACATTACATAACGTCATCGAGTCCCAAACTACGCTGAGCTTGTGCTACGAGTACTAGACAACTGATAAACATATTCTTATATATTTCTAAATACTTGCCTATAAAGATAAATGACACTCAGACACAGAACAAATGATTATGCTCATCACACAAACTTGTCTTGGGTGGGAATCGATCACACGATCGCCAGCTTAGCTGTCAGGGCCACTAACAACTAGACCAAAAGGCCAGTCAAAGGGTAGGATAGGGGGCAAATAGTTTTTGACCATATAGATTTTGGGAGTACCCTCAAACTTAATTTTTGAATACAGTTTTTTTTTTCTGATGTGGGAAATCACCAAATAACTCCACCCACTCGGAAAGAGTGTGAAAGAGAGTGTCATACTTTAACTGACTAAAACTGACCCTCAGTTATTATTTGCATTTCAAGGCCGCGTTAACCGTTTTAAACATTTTTTTCAATATTCCACAACACATTAACTTCTAAGATACAGATTATTCCTAATTTAGAAGTCAGGGTGTTATTGCTCTGGCCCACTTAGCCATTTTACTCTCCTAAAAATGTGGCATTTGTGTATTTTATTAAAATAATAAAGATTATTATTTTTGCATTACAATATTGCATTTTTTGACACCATTGCCATTTCGAAAAGAAGTAAGGAAAACCAATTGTGAATATTATTTTTATATTAAATTAATAAATTTATTTATTTTTTATTAATTTTCAATATTAGTTTTTGATTATTGTTCTTATAATTTTCTTTCTGAATATCTTATTTACCTTTGATCAACATTAGTAAGTACAATCGGATTATCACATTGTTATTGGATATGTGATGCGAAATTGCACTTTGACTCCAGCATATCTTAATGATATAACGACTTAACTCACCAATCAATATAGATACGTATGTATATCTAACAAAATATAAAGCAGTTAAATTGTTCATTTAATTTTATATGTTTAAGTACAAAAATTTCTCACCACTCTAAGCCCGCGTGGATTACCTATTGGCCCATTCCCTCTCTTAGAGAGGAGGCTTGAGTCACAACAGTATATTCCCACTGTTGTGACTCAGGCCTCCTCTATAAGGCCGACTATGCTATGCTATGCTACAAAAATCTCTGGAACTGCCTAGTGATCTAATTTAAAAAAACGTATTTCTCGCAGGCATAGTCGCGAACAGAAGCTAGTTACAGGTATATACAATGGTTGAATTGACACATACAAAGTTAAAGTCGAACAAGTGATAGGTAAATACTATGACGTTCTTGACTTGCAGCATAGATTCCTAGGATATAGTACTGATGAACATAAGTATAGGACACAATAGTTCACCCATCTTCTTCTTCTTCCTGCCCTTATACCATAGTACTTGAGGTCGGCGCAACACGTTTCTTTCTTCCATTCCCCTATAGTTTACCCTTAATACTTTGTATTTCAGCACTCCTGTTCTATTGTCTATCCAAAACTAACTTAAAAGCAATATACTTCTCTTCCTACCAAATTCAAAATCTACAAACCTTTAAAAATATATTTCTCATGCGATCTCTAATAAAATCTACAAACGCATTTCAACTTTGTAACCAAAACTCCGTATTCTTCGATAAAACATCTAGCACTTGTGAAATAATCGAGTACGTTTCGAGCAAAGCTGTCAGTAAAAGCAACTGTCGAAAAAAAGCACTCGTACAGCTCCATAAACAAGCAGTCATTTCCACTCGGCTACGTTGAAATCCAACGAATTCTCTCACGAAGGCTGAGGTAGGGTTCCATAGACCACGGAGGCACCTAGACACGGAGGTTTTGAAACTTAAAAAAAATATATTAACAAAAAATAATAACAAATAATTGTGCGATGAGCACGATCATATGTTCTGTATCTAGTTGTAATTTATCTACAACTAGCTTCTGCCAGCGACTTCGTACGCGGATCCTGTTGCTTATGCCAGCGACAACGGGGTCGTCAAAATCAAAGATCTGAAACGTCTGATGTAGAATTCTAAGATCCCGGAGACTGGAAAACAACGTGATGCGCGAGACGATTCGAGACGTTCCAGATCTCTCCCTTCCACTTACTTTTTTTAATTAGGGATGAGTGAGAGTGTTATAAACGTAAGAGTAGACAAAAATAAACAGAAAGCTCCGAACTGCTAAGCTCTCGGGAGTTCACGTGTTATTGTGAGTCAACCATAAAAGATAGATATATGCTGTCGTGGGATATTTTTATATAATTTTAAGGAGGACATTTTCGTTATACATGATTTCTGTGTAGCTTTAACCATTAACGCTGCAAACGCGACGGAAGCTTAAAAAATGGAGTAATTTCCCCCGTTTCCCCAACATTTCCCTTCACTGCTCTGCTCCTATTGATCGTAGCGTGATGAAAAGTATACTATAACCTGCCCAGGAGTATGAAAAATGATTGTACAAAGTTTCGTTAAAATCCATCGAGTAGTTTTTGTTTCTATAAAGAACATACAGACAGACAGACAGACAGACAGACAGACAGACAGACAGACAGACAGACAGACAGACAGACAGACAGACAAAAATTTTACTGTTTGCATTTTTTGCATCAGTATCGATCACTAATCACCCCCTGATAGTTATTTTGGAAATATATTTCATGTACAGAATTGACCTCTCTACAGATTTATTATAAGTATAGATATAGATAGTTTACACTTCTACCTACACTAATATTATAAAGCTGTAAAGTTTGCTTTTTGTTTGTAGGAAGGTAATATCTGAAAGTACTAGTCCGATCGCTGAAATTATTTCACCAATAGAAAGCTACTTCATTCCCGAGTCCAGGCTATATTTTATGTACGCGGGTAAAGCGGCGGACCAAAAGCTAGTCTATAATATGTATGTGTTTAGAAATACGTACGTTTATCAGTTGCCTAGTACTCATAGCACAAACTCTGCTCACTTCGAGATATATGTATAGCGTTGGGTGATAGTTTTGAAATATTATTATTATTATTAACACATTACCATCATTTCAGCCGTAAGATATCCTCTTCTAGACAAAGGCCTCCCCAAGTGTCGCCACAATGACTGATCCTTTGCAACTCGCATTAATTAAAGGTCAATCACCAGGTCATGGGACTACCTTGCGGGAGGGCTTTCAACAATACGTCTTCCATTATGCGATCGGAACTCTAGAAAAGGTTCTATTCACTAAGGTTCGTTCATTAGTGACACTGCACTAATGAGTTTGACGTATATTCAGGCAATGTCGGTAATCTTAGTTCTTATGTCAGTATCTTCATTCCTGATTCGACCATGTAAAGAAAATCACTGACAGTTTTAATGGAGGTCTAGAAGTTGATTGTTCAACACACTAATGACTCCACGATTTTTTTGTAGGTACTGCCGCCTCTAGACGCTTCCGTGCACTGTACAAGACACAAACTGATAAACGCGGCTGTACTTCTCATTGTCAACTCGTACCTAATAATGTACGGAAGTTTATTAAGTCTGGCGGTGGAAAAAATGGCTGAAGAAACTTTAGAATTATCGCTTCATCAACAAGTCAACCTTGCTAGCCATTTTTATAGCAGTAATGAGTAGGCATATAGCTACTAGGAGTCTTTAGAAAAAACTTTATAAAACACGTGATGAAACCCTAAATGTTGAAAAAGAACTAGGGTTTTTTGTTGAGATTTTCTGTGGTAGGTAAAAAAAAATTCGGTTTCGTATTTTCGAGGAATTGAATAACTTTGTAAAAACAGCAAGTTAGTTTTTGATGACGTTCAAATGTGAGCCTGAGTAACCTTCACAAAAGTTAGTTCTTACTAACTTTTGTGAAGGTTACTCAGGCTTTGTGTTAAATAAATGTTTTTCCTACTTCTATTTATTTACATACCTATCTAAATAAGAGGACTGAACCCAGTAGCGTGCATAGATTTGTTCAATAATGATCTTAGGTATTACTAGCTGGCCCGGCAAACTTCGTAGCTTCTAACAGTCAATGAAAAGGAAAATGAATGTAGTATATCTTTCGATATAATCAACCAATTGCACTGAAACAAAGCTTAAATAATATATCACACACAATTTTAATGTATAAAAGTTATTTACATCGATTTCGTACATTTTATGTGATGCGCGCACAACTAAAAACTTCTACCGATCCTTGCTAATATTATAAAAGCGAAAGTGGGTTTGTTTGTTTGTTTGTTACGTCTTCACGCCTAAATGGCAATTTTTTTTTTACGGTGACAAAAATTTTTTTTGACAACCCCCGCTCTTTGGTGGAGCGGGAGATAGTGTCAGACTCTTACTGACTAAAAACCCACCCCGTTCCTTCTAGCCTCTTCGTATCGGGGCTCGAGTTTCCTTTCAGATAACCCTGCTTCGGCTTCGATCCAGCTGGGCCCCTTTTGTTGCTGACAACTTCTTGAGGCGCACGGAAACAGTGCGCGCCGTCGACGTGTTGGAATCAGGGCCGAGCCGCCCATATGTGCGAAGTGTGCGGGGCACACAGGCGCTAAGGCATAAGGGGCGCCGGATGAGATGCCAGCGGCCATTTTTTAAATATTTTTGTCACAGAACAACACATTCTTTATAGTTGAATTAAAATCTCTTAAAACAAATTAATACTGTTTACACTACTAGAATTGACCCACTGTGTCCACACAAAAAAAAACAACAAAAAAGGAAGCGCTGCATAGATGTCGCACACAGGCGTTGGCTGGGTTCGGCTCGGCCCTGGTTGGGATCTTTACAGGTTTAGAATGAATTAACAAATTATAATAATAATAATTAATTTTTTATATTTTTTAATGTTTTTTTTTTATATTGAAGTATTTAAAAATGTAATTTATATGTGTTTATTGAAAATAAAGGAAATAATAATTAAAATACTTTAAAAATACCTCTTAAATTCTTAATACACATTCATGGTCTTACATCAAAACTACCTCAAAACTGTAATATCAAGAAGGGGCCAACCCCCAGTGTAAATAATTTAATCAAGCTGGCTACTTTCTTTGTTTGTATGCTGATGTGTGCAAATTGAAAGTTAATTACCGCCCCCCTACTCGCCCGTGACTACTTTATGGCTGCGCTAAGCTCTAGAAAAAAGTAAGACATAGTTTATGGTAACGAGAGCGGTAATTGTTCTGTCTTTTGTTGTTGTGTTTACAAATATATGGCAACTTTTGTGAAACAAAAGAAGGAGGATTTCATGAAATGTTAAATTATTTTAGGATCTTCTTAATAGAATTGGTTTTTAAGAAGTATGTGACTTATACTCGTACCTGCTTGCCCAAAAGGAAAGTAGATAACATATTTTTTATATTTAGAAAAAATGGTAAGAGGTGACACTTGAATGTACTTTTTTTTGTGCTTTGGAAATCATCAAACCACTCTTTCTGCTCTCGGTGAAGCAAGAAGAAATGTCAGAGTTTTACGGACTAAATCCACCTGTGTTTCTTCCCTTTTTGGGTCAGCTAAGGTAATTATTTCGAACAATCCCGTAGTCCTAGCTGGACTTTAAAAACATATAGTTTCAATACTATGAAGAAAGAATATTTAGGCTTTAAATTCAGGTGACGCCTATTTAAAAGAAGCTGGTCTTACTTCTTCCCTTCTATGAGCATGGAAAAAATATCTCATTCAGTCCAGTGGATAAAAAATTACAGTAACTACCTATTGTAGTACTGGCCTTGATCGTCTAATAAAACCTCAGATACATTAAGGGGCAAAATGTCCCCCAACATGTAGCGCAATGCTCAATCTACGTGATCTGCAACGTTGCTTAGTGTCTCGCAACTTGCCCCCCAATATTTTACGATGCATTCTTGTGACGCGTGACATGTTAGACAATTTGACAGCGATGCAGGTCATGTTTGGGGACATTTTGTCCCTTAATGTATCTGTAGATTCAACCGTAATACATGGATCCATAATAAAGGGATTTTTTTTCACTTGAACGATGTTATTCAAAAAACGACGTTATGTCTTGCTGTAAAAAGATTAAAGTCCAGTAGTTGGCTAAGTATCGCCACACACAACAGCAACCTAACATAAAAATAAACCACAACAACACAAGATTACAGCAAATAATAAAGAGTAAATTAAACCATCCGTTTTTATTGTAGAACAGGCATAATTTCCCGACATAACACTCGACATGATTGCAACTAAATCTACATACGTTTATATAAGGCTTCACACACACATGCGCACTTGAAGGTAAGGCATTTAATTATTTTATTCACTCACACAGTCACACTCCGATCACAAGGTCGGCGTTGACTGGTGACAAATAATATTATACAACGTAAAATGTCGCGGTTGTGATCTTGTTTCTTGTAGGTTGTATGAAAGTGCTACCATGGTACTGAAGGCAACTGAAGGATCACAGGTGGATTTTAGTCAGTAAAAGTCTGAACGGCTTTCGCGCTCCATCCAGAGCGGGAGAAGTTATCTTTAATTTCCTACCTCAAAAAAAGTTTTGATGGCACGCCAATAAATGTGAAACTATGCGAGTAAATTATTCTACATATCTTTAAGTATATTCACTTGATTACTCTCTGAGTCTAATAAAACTTATGGGTACTTCGAAGCTGTTCTCATATTTGAACACGAAAAAAGAGTGATGATATCAGGCCACTTGAGTATTATTTATGACTAGGCGCCCAACTTCGCTCGGGTGTCTATCTTTGAAATTCTCACATTTTTCTACAAAGGGTATTTCTACAAAATGTTCTCAAAAAAATAAGACTCGTTTTGACATAAATGTATTTTGCCTATCTAGCGACTTACCGGTGTAGTGTAATTACTACTAACTCTCCCCGCACACGGGCCACAAAAAAGCCGCTTCAAGCTTCTTTTTAAGGCGGCCTTTTTTTGTACCAAAAGCAAAAACGCTTGAAGCCGCTTCAAGCTTCTTGGGCCATAAGCTGTCACGCGCTTCAGCTGTTTTTTGCGGCGGCTCCTAGCTTTTTATTTTTGAGGCCACTTCTAGCGTTTTTTTGTGGCGGCTTTTAGACACTAAAATAGCTACTACTACACCGGGCCCAATTATTTTATTGTTTCTTTCAGTTCCAAGTTACATTCTAGGGTTATTCAAAAATGTGAAAACGGGTCTTTCATTTTTTAATAAGTTTAATATGCATGTATTATACACTTCTTTGTATACAGGGTGTCTCTGACATCAACGCACAAACGAATACCGTAGATCCAGTAAATCATTCTGGGCCCCCAAAGGTGGGAAAAATTTTTGTCTGTTTTTCCTATATATTTTTTTACGTTTTTTAATTTAATTCGTATAAAATCAATTTTAGACACAGTGGGGACTTTATTTTATAATTATGTTTACGATACCGTCACACCTTATCGAATGTTAGATCGGTCCTATCAATTATTGGAGAAAGAGTTGATAGGACCGAGTTTACATACCTATTTAGTATGAAAAATATTGTTAGCATAGCATAATCATGTTCCTTATAATGTTCCCACACTAGGGCTTTGGTCTCCTTTGTAGGGGAGGGAATGGGCCTTAATCTACCACGTAAGGCCAGGGCGAGTTGGTGCATAGGTATATGTTAGTTAGTTTGAGATTTTTATGACAGAGAATAGACAAGACTGGGATCTTACTGCATTCACGTATATTTCAATTTCATAAAAGATGTTCTTTTGAAATATAACAAAGTAATAAATAAAAGGAGAAACTGCCTGACTGACATATCAACACACAGCCAAAACTAATTTATGACGTAGACGAGCACTAAGAGAGGGAGTTTCAAAATTCACCCCCTAAGAGGACAATACGGGGGTCCAAAGTTTGCATGGAGAAACCTATTTTTGTACGAGCGAAGCCGCTGATAGAAGCTAGTCAGACATTAAATGTATTTTATTTACGCGCACATAGCCACAAGGTCACCGCACGATGACAAATCTGAACCATTAAACTACGCAAACTATTAAGGAACATGTCGTGATCATATTTATTGTGGCCCGATTTTGATAGAAATCGCTAGAAATGGCCACGCTTGAAGATCGACCACTCATAAGTCACAAGTCACGAAGTCAGATTACGACTAATTGACGTGACTTCGCCCTACGCAGCCTTAATAAGCATTTATAACGATATAACCTCTTATTATCAAAAATACTTAACCTATTTATAATGTGGAGCTACTCCGTTAGAATGTTAACGGCAGCGCTTTGAGCGCTTTTTGTATTAGCCAGCCACATTTTCAAGCGGCTTGATTTGTTGTAGATTATGTCTCTTACTGTTATATCATTTTTCAATAGCGCTTTTAATTAGAACACCAGTAAGAATAGGTTTTTGTGACCAAACCTTTAATGTATGATCAAAAATGTTTTTTTTTATTACTAATATATACATTTAGTGGTATGTCTCGACCATGATTGCGACAAAATGTCTTGATTGAGTCGAATAATTCAAGCTCCAATAACTGAACGGATTGCGATCAATATCGGCACAAGGGTAAAACATATCGTAGAATAGCACATAGGATACTTTTTATTCCAAGGGTATGTTTTCTTGGGACAATTTTCTCGGGCTACAAGGAAGAGACTTTGTTTATTTATAATAGTAACTAGTACTATTATAAATAAATAAAAAGTCACTTCCTTTGCAAATGGTATCATCATTAAGATTTGGTGTGGCATAAAATGTTTTTCACACCACCTGCTCGAAAATGTCAAATTATATGTCAAGCAACCTTAACCTAAAGTGAGTCATTAGTGGCCGGGGCATAGAAATATATTATATCTATGGGCCGGGGGCACAGCCGGTCAATAATGTTGTACTGGATTTCATTATGACCCGCTGGTCAATAATGTGACTATAATTTTCTCACAGTAGGTGTAAAAAGTAGAGTATCCTCCTCTGGGCTAAAGGTGTCTTTGCCTTGGGCTAGCTTGAATCCCTCGCTGCATTCAGGATTCTTGTATTAACTCCCTCGCTTTGCTCGTGAGTTAAATCCCGAATCCTTCATTGCGCTCGAGATTCAATAAGACGCCCGTGACATAAGACACAACTTTAGCCCCTCGGTGCATAATCTACTATTTTACACCACCTGCTCGATAATGTCGTTTTATACGTCATACAAACCCCACTTAAAGCAGGTCATTATTCTCTAGGGAAATAATGCAGTATGGCCGATCCCTAGGGAATAATGAGATTTCAATTTGGAACATCAAACATCGTCAACATTGTGAATGTACGTGCATCGAACAAGTTGACTCGAAATTCAAACTGACCACTAATAAAAAAAAAAAGAATAAAACCTGCTTACTGACTGCGAACTGGGAGCGGTTTAGAAAATTGAAACTATAGAATCTTGGAGTAGTGAATTTTGTTTGTTTGATGAACTTGTAAATATAATAGTTATACATATATTATATCTCTAATATATGATTTGATCGACTAAATTGTCTTTTAATTATCTCCCAGATGGTGTAAAAAGTAAACTATGCAACACGGGGATAAAGCTGTCTTTGTCTTGGGCGGCTTGAATTCATCACTTCACTCTGGTTTTTTTATTAACTCCCTCGCAGTGCTCGGGAGTTAATTATATTAGTCCCTCACTGACGTTCGGGATTAAAATCAACAATCTTCGTTTCGTTCGGAATTCAACATGCCGCCCGCAACTTAAGACACTGCTTTATCCCCTAGTCACATAAACTACTATTTCTTTCTTACTTTTTTTTCATACTTGAGTGGCGTCATTCATCAAGCAATACTTATTAACAGACTGTTTCCATTTAAGTTCAAATTAGACACGCAAAACAAGATGATTTTTATCCAGCTTCTAACACAAGATTATGTTACGCGAGCCCAGCATAAAAGATAAGAGATATCGCACAGATCGTTAGCCGGTAACACAGTAATTCAGTTTCATTAGCGATCGATCGATAGGCGACCAATTATTCGCCTTTATCACCAATTAAATGTTTACGATGGTCCGCCATCGCTGCCTGTAGCTGGCTAGGGTAATATGTAAATAGAGAAGTATGTGTGTATGTGTATATAAGTGTGAGATGTTATGGTTGGTAAATACGTAGTAGCATGTAGGCGTCGTTCTTTTGTTTTATGGTACATTCTTTTGTTTTTGTTTTGAATAACAGTAAGAAAATCTGTTTATTTACGTGAAATGACGCAATCTTAAAACTAGCTAACAAACACTAAAAGTAAAATACCACTCACTAATTAATCACGACATCTCAGAAACTTCTCTAGATACAAGGCAACGAAATAAGACTCAAAGTTCAACTGCCAGCGATTGTTTGACATTCAGTATTGATCGAAGTAAGAACCGATGTCACACTAATATTATGATGGCGAAAGTTTGTCAGTATGTTTGTAGCCTAGAATGTAATTTGGAACGAAACACTTAAATAAGAATTAATGACATAAGTAAAGTGTTTTAAAAAAATACACATATTTGGGGCGAGTTGCTTAATATGATAGAATATATGGCGAGTATTCTTTTTGCGTATTTAAATATTCGTTTCCATCGTTAAATGGGTCTTTTAGGTCTTGACAACTTTAAAATAATTTTCTATTATCACGCGGGCAAAGCCGCTGCCAGAAGCTAGTCTGTCTAAAAAGTCAAACGACTTGGAAATTTTGTATAATATTTAATCATTTAATAAATATTTTGACTGACCTGTTGGTCAGTGGTTAGTGGCTTAGTGGTTAGTGGATTCCCACCCAGGACAAATGTTTGTGTGATAAGCATGATCATTTGTTCTGTGTCTGGGTGTAATTTATATATATTATGTATGTATTTATAAATATATAAGTATTTTTATCAGTTGTCTAGTACCCATAACACAAGCTCTGCTTAGCTTGGGACTAGACGGCGTTGTGTGATAGTTGTGGAATATTATTATTATATTTAAAACATACTTATATTCGATTCTTTTTATAAGGTTCTTCTATTAGTAAACAATGATTAAGATCTCTTAATCAACCTTGATTATTGAACCAGCGTTGATTACCTATATCAGATTTAATTTTACCCTAATAATTACCTAAATCGTTTGAATTTTTAAACAGACTAGAGGTTTTATTATAAACAAAACTTCTATCAAATAAAGCTATTTCAACAGAAAACTACTTCTACATTTAACTTGTCAGCAGCATATAAGAAAACTGCAAATGTTCAGAAAATACCCTCATTCACAACATAGCACTCAACTGTGCACTCCTGACCTATTTATGAGACTACATGTATTATATACCCTCTTCACAACTCTCAATTTGCCTACAATTTTCACTGTAAGGCTGTGTATTCACTGTATGATGAATGAAGGCAGGCTGTAGGCCTACATTTTTGATGAATGGTTTTTCGTGAATAAAAAACTGTTGGAAGAAAACACTGATTTGTGATGATAAAATTTTTAATATGTAGGTGAGAAATAATGGATTTTTTTTAGATGATTTCTGCTGCTCTAGGGTGAAGCGAGAGGGCGTGTCAGACTTTTTCTGACTAAAATGACACCTATATATTCATTCTTTGCCTTTGGTTCCAGGATCCCGGGGTTCCCTTTAGGACTACCCGTGGCCGCAGAAGGCATCTTCTTGAAGCACACGTGGAACACTACCGTCGGTAATTCTGTGCTCGGCCAAGTTAGTACTCAAAACTTTTTTTTTTTTTGTCGACGGGGAAATTCATCTTTGACGAAACCTGCTCTTGGGTGGAGCGGGAGACAGTGTCCTTCTAGCCTTCATACCAGGGCACGAGCTCCCTTTCGGACAACCCTGTCCCCAGTAGGCTTCGACCCAGCTGGGCCCCTCCTGCTGCTGACAACTCCTTGAGGCGCGCGGGAACAGTGCGCGCCGTCGACGTCTTGGACTCGGTCCATTACCGGACGATCGGACAGCGAGCTACCCATGGCTCGCCGTCCGCGAGCCCGCGTCTACGGTGGCCGGAAATCGGGATCGGAATCCCGGCGACGGCGGCGAGAGCGCCGTTGCCTGATGCGGTCGGCCTCCTCCTTTGCAAGCATTACTGCTTCGCAGAAGGAAGCGACCGCCTGCCATTCCTCCTCGCTCCGGATCATGGCCTCGACCAGGGCCCGGCGCGAGAGGTCTGGCCGATCACCCCCACGAGGGCAAGTTTTTTTTAGTACTCAAAACTTACTTTTGTTTTTTGGCTAGAAAAAAGAGAGTGTGTCAATACACATTCTCTTCATACTCTACTCAGTAGAAGACTACAAGAATAAAAGGACGAAGAAAAAATCATGCACCGACTTAAGAACAAGAGGGTACTTACTTATGTAGCTCACCACTCGCAGACTGATCTAATGGCAATAACAAACTAACATTCTTAAAGTATATTTGAAAACGAAAGCAATTCTAAAGCTTTCCAAACAGGAATCTATAGACAAATTTTTGTACGTCATCTCTTCTCGGCGATAACCAAAAACGTATAAATTTTTTTTTTAGAGATTGAATTATCAAATAACACCTCTCGCTCTAGGAAGATCAAGATGAAGTTTCGAGGCTAGATAAGACCAAATTCTAGTAACGTATACATAATGAATTGGACCTATCTGCCGCAAAGATAGTAAAATTTCTTAGCATGTACAAGCGCCCTTAGAAACATTGACATGAAACCCAGCAACTAGCAACCCAGTTAAAACCCAGCTTTACCCAACATTAGCGACCTCGTAAAATATCATGTGTTCTCATTAGTGCTTAATGCTCGGCACAAAAATCCGACGCTCGGTATGCGTGGTCAATTATAAATTTTAACCTAATTAACCCAATCGGATCGAAGTGTGGTACAAGTATTTTGTAGTTCATCTAATTCTGTTTTCGTGGAGATGGTTTTATGGGAAATTGCCACGCTTGATTTTATACGGTGATGTAGACATAATTTTGTTTATTTTGTAACTATTTGTAACCAAGTATGTAGAATATTTTCTATATTTGTAGATTAAATATAATCTTTAAGTATACTTACGAGTATACAGGGTGTAAGGAACAGCCCTCCACAAACTTTAAGGGCTTGATTAGTAGACAAAACTGAACAACCTTCTATAAGACTTGTGGAAGGTTGTTCAGTTTCGTCTACTGAGCAAATAACGCTGAAGAGTTTATTTGAACGCGCTAATCTCAGAAACTACTGGTTCGAATTGAACAATCATTTTATTGTTGCATAGCACATGGATAGCGGAGCAATAACCAAAGATGCGTGTGAAAACAAGAATAAATTTAGAAACCATTCCAACACATAAGTATGTCGGGGAATAACTAGTTGAAGAATGAATATACAAATTATTTCATTAGACAACACACAACCCTCTCATATCTTCGTCTTCTTGTATTATTTTATTTCAACAAACATCAAATTAAATATTGTCATATTAAGTGATATCTGGATCATATCGTACTTATTTTATTTGTGCCCTTGTAGATATTTATGGTGTTTAATTCATGAATCCCCAAGCGACCACCGGTGGCCGCGCATCTATTGTCTTACTATTGTGTCTCTAATTGACGGTATCTGAAGGGTTAATCGTTCTAAGAAACGATTTATATAACAATAAGTACTAAACCTACTACTCTCAAATTAATCTTCCAAGATCTTTACTACATCAGTTTCAACACCATCAAACAAACCTTATCATAGACGTATTCTAGGAAACTGACAGCGAACTGTAACAGAGGCGTTCATTCTCATGGCGCCCGAAATCCTTATCTATCACTCGAAGTATCGTATTCGTAACGCTATCCTCTATAATATCGAACAATACACAATGGCCACTAATAAAGGAACGTGCTCAATATTATAAACAGCTTGTGTTTTGTCTCAGTGTCAAACAAATCGTTATTATGACTACCGATGAAACTGTCGAATTTATAAAAAAAGTTGGTAGCTAATGGGATTTTTAAACATGATATTATTCCATACTATCAAATTGTTTACAAAATAAACCTTATTTATTGCAATATCCACTTGACAGCTTTTGTTTTATTGTTGATAAGCTCGCGCTTGACCATTATTTCATCTGATGGAAAGTGACGATGGGGTTTCATTCAATTGATGACAGTTCCAAAACTGAGAGAAAAGACAGACAAATTATTAAATAAAAACTATTCATAATAAGAGTACCTATTAGTATAGTAGGTAGTGCCTTAGCTTCGAATGGGTGTTAAAAAAAGGCTTCGACTCTGCTGGGCCTCTACGGTTGCTGTAATCTCCTTGAGGTGCGCGTGGAATACGCGCCGTCGACGACTTGGGCTCGGGTCGGTTGGCTACCGGACAGTCGAACGGCGAGCTACCCGTTGCTCGCCGTTCGCAAGCGCTCGTCTACGGTAGCCGGAAATCAGGATCGGGATCTCGTTGGCCGGGGCGTGAGGGCCGTTGACTCTCAAGTGCAGTCGCCTCCTTTGCTAGCGTTACTGCTTCGCAGAAGAAGGCAACCGCCTGCCACTTCTCCTAGTTGGCACATTGTAGTGGGTGTAGCAGTCTATGTCGTGTTTATTCCCGTGCTTACGCATTGATCGTCAAACAAGTAAGAGCAAGCAACAGTCGCAAATACATTGCGAGTATTCAGATTCCGCCATTCACTAAAGCGAAATGACCCAAATCTAATGGGTTTTAAAATAGATCCCCCACTTTTCAGTGACGCTACTGCAGAATGTTCTATAAATAAGTAGTTATCTCTGGGCTACGGCTGTCTTGCTACGCCGTAGCTCCGTAGCCGCGTAGCACAGAGATACAAGTAATTACACACAGTACATTGAAAGATGCGTTTTTTCATGGTTTGTATTATAATTCGCATTCATCGCATTCCCGCGACCCTCACCAAGTCGTCCGTCCACCTTGTACAAAGCCACTCCAGAACCTTTCGATCTATGGACCATCTGTTCTGCGAGCAACATAATCTGTTAAGTGACGCATAGGATCGGTAGTTGTGGCGACACTTGGGGAAGACCTATATCTAGCAGTGGACATCTTTCAGCTGAAGTGTAGATGATGATATCGATTGTAGGTCTATTTTACCTGACTATGAAACAGAAAATTATTATTTGACGATCTTTTCATTGATTCATTTTTAGTAATAAACTAGCTGACCCAGCGAACTTCGTACAGCCTAATAGTCAATGAATGTTTGTAGTATATCCTTCGATATAGTCAACCAATTGTAATGAAACAAAGCCTAACTAATATATCAAGTTATACACAATTTTAATCTTTAAAAGTTATCTACATCGATTTCGTACATTTTACGTGACGCGCTCACAAGAAAAAACTTCTACAGATTTCATATGTATAGATTAATTTTGATCAGTATCTACGTAATCTAATGTTTTTACCCAATTGCGTCTAAAAAAGATACAGTTGGTAGGCATTTATTTTATTATAATCACAGATTTGAGGTCATCAATTGGTTTAATTTATTAGTGATCAAACAATAAAATAATTATTTCTAGATATAAACTTAAATTAATTAAAACTAACTTAAAAAATAAAAATAAAACCCTAGAGAACTAAAATAAATCATCAATTACGTTAAACTTGGAAAATGATATATTTTGAATTTTTAGCTGTCTTTTGTATTTAAGTTTAGTAGGTATGCTTGGTTTTTCACTGTTAGATATTTCTTAATAATATCACTCAATATCACTCTTGGTGTATTTTTGTGTGTGAATAAAGCAGCATTTTATCAGTGAAAAATATTTTGCAATCGAACCAGTACTTTCAGAGATACTACAAACTAAAAGACAAAAACAAACTTTACCAATTTATTATTATACTTAATAATATAAAGATTATAGTACTAAGTATAATAATAAAATAATAATAATCAATTTATTTCAGGCAACATGTACCCATATCATAAATATCTATACTTAACTAGCTTTTGCCCGCACGGCTTCGCTCCCACTCTTCCCCTACTATACCCTACTCTACCCTACTCTACCCTACTCTACCCTACTCTACTCTACACTAATCTACACTACTCTATACTACTCTACTCTACCCTACTCTACCCCACTCTCTCTACCCTACTCTACCCTACTCTACTCTACACTAATCTACACTACTCTATACTACTCTACTCTACACTACTCTACCCCACTCTCTCTACCCTACTCTAAACTATTCTACCCTACTATACCCTACTCTACCCTACCAAACTTCACATAAACCATCTACTAAATAGTCCGAACAAAGCCTAAAAATTTGGATTGGATAGGTGAGCCCGTTCTTGAGTTATAAAATAACAACGAAAAGTGGCATTGATTTTTATATGTATAGATTACATTAAAAAAATCATTTTGTTAGTAAACATCATTTAAAACTAAGTTAGTAACACTTCATTTCGCACTATTTTTATTTTGTCTTGTCCTGTGGTGTTAGTATAGATATTACCTTTACTATAAGATACAATGAAAATATTTGCACAACCTCAGCTATCATTTACTCGAATCAAAGTCCCATACAATGAATGTTCCATCTCAGAAAGCAGATCAGTGACAGTATATCTAACTAGCGCGTCGATCCGTCACGCTGACAATAGGACCGACCCGGGAATCGAACATGCGACCTGTCACAGAAGATCATCTATCACTCTGATAACGTTACTGAGACTTGCTATTCTCAATAGTTTCGATTATAGTTTTTTGTACTATGTTAGTTATTGTGGGCCTAGAATAATATTCTGAGCAAAATTCGCATTTATAAAGAGACCTAAGTCAAAGAGAGGGCATTTTCAAATAGGGTAAAACAGGCATACAAGCCCCAGTCGGTAACCTGCCGCACTTGCAAAACTAAGACATGCATTTAAAATTAGATACCGTTTACGTCTATTTATTGCATACTAGCTGCTCACAGCGGCTTCGCCCGCGTGATAGCAGAAAATCATCCCAAGGAAACATACCTCTGGGACAAAAAGTATCCTATGTCCTATTCCAGGACATGGTTTATCCGTGTACCAAGTTTTATCAAAATCGGTTTTGCCATTTAGGCGTGAAGACGTAACAAACAAACAAACTCACTTTCGCTTTTATAATATTAGTAAGGATATTTATTTAGGAGCAGTGGTAGCCGAGTGGTAATGGCCCCGACTTACGAATTGTAAGTCGCATTACTTTATGTAATTTATTTCATCACCACTGCTCTCAAAATGGTGACGGAAAACATCGTGTGGAAACCGGCATGTCCTAGAACCAAAAATTCACTGGGCCCGCGCATTCCCTCTCCTAGAGAAAAGGCCTGAGTCCCCGCAGTGGGAACATTAAAAAGGCTGATGATGATGATCATGAAAGTTTACATCGCCGCCATACTTATGAACTAACTAGATTGGCTCAAATGAGCACCATATTGTAAATAAGTGCATTACCTGCTCTACCTCACCCTTTTTTTGAGTTACGTCACTTTTTGATTAAGAATACTTATACAAAACAACAATAATAATGAATTTTATTAATATAAATAAACCATCAAGTAATAAAATAATTCTCCCGCTCTGGGTGGACTGAGAGAGGGCGGACTTATTCATACGTCATCTATTGTCTAAACGTCAACACATGGTAATTCCCTGTAGAACGATCATAGATATCATACATATACCAAAACAAAGTGGAATATAAACAGCGTACCAACACTTATCTTCTAATGTAATAGATACTAAAGTAATTACCTTTTTTGCAAGAGAGGTAGTTTTTGTAACAACATTATTTTGGGAGTACTTACAAGTGTATCTGATTTTTTTTATTTGAGAAATCATCATGACTTCTTCCCCTCTGGATGGACTGGCGGAATGTCAGACTTTTACTGACTAAAACCTGTGTTTCTTCACAACAGTTCCATGTATAAGGAAGGCCGTTATAAAATCTCAAATGCAACTACTGTCAAACTGTACCAGAAAAAAAAGATGACAAATAGCTTGTTTTTTTTTATAAACATGCACTGAGTATTTTTATTAACATAATATGTTATGTCCCACTACTGGCTAAAACCCTCCCCCTTCGTCTTCCAAGCCTCTCTGTTCTAGGCGACCTCAGGCCAAGTTTTCCCCGCGAACATGATCAGATCATCACACCACCTTCACCGTGGCCCTGTGAAGTAAGTAATGAAGTTGAACTGACGATCAAAATAGGATCGCGCTGTCTGGGTGCATTTGTGCGATGTGACTAGCCTAATCCTGCTTCACCTTGTATGTGTTTTAATGTTTTTCCCCGACATCTGCTAAATGAGATTGAGTTATTGAGCATTTATTAACTTAAAAATTTCTGGAACCTAAAGTTAAATAAATAGAGTAGCTGGTTTTATTTCGATATGAAGTTTCATAATTAACTGTAAAAACTTTAAAGCTTCTAGTTTTATGAAAATTACTTCTTATTTATACCATGCCCAGAAATAGTAATGCCACAAACAAAACCCACTAAGTGGCAATAATAAAGACTGTAAAGTAAAAAGTGATCGCCGCTAGCTCAATATTATCTCCACAATCTTCGACTCGATCTAAGAAACATTTTCAAGTAAAACCAAGTACCATTATTCACTACTTTTCCAGTTTTACAAGACATAATGAAGTAAACCTGATTGATCACAGTTCAACTGCCCTTTATTATAAGTTTCGTGTATCAGCGCTATTATGATAATGACGCGGCGCGACGCTCGGAAGCAGATAGCATCACATCGCGCGCACTGGACAATAACCTTACTACCATCATTTATTATAATTACCATAAGGTGTATGGCGTGATTTTTTGTTCGCGAACCTCACTGTGTCTATTGATTTTCTAGACTTGTGCGTTTCTAGAGAACTGGACTACGCATTCTCTGTCTGGCTGTCAAAAGTATAGGTGAACACGGTCAGAAAAGTGTGAGAGAGACAAAATCTTGAGGACTGCGGTCTTGGATCGCCAAGGGGCTGAGGGAACACAGGTGGGTTTTAAATATTTAGTTAGTAAAAGTCTGAAAGAAAAGAAAAGAAAGAAAAGAAAAGAAAAGATGGATGAATTGTGTGAGAAGTGATATGAACGAAAAGGGAGTTAGTGATAGCGTGACGAGCGACAGGACTGAATGGAAGAAAAAAACGTGTTGCGCCGACCCCAAATAAAACGGGATAAGGGCAGGAAGATGATGATGAGTCAGTAAAAGTCTGATACTTCCTGTTGGAGCGTCTTCACACGAGTGGAAGAAGTTATTTAACAGTTTCCTGCCCCAAAAAAATGAAGCCTCTAGTTGACCTTATTATAATCCTGATGGGTCTGAATCACGGGCTCTGCATGAGTACCGCCTATGTCCCAAGCTCGAGCCCCGGTATGAAGGCACGAAGGAACAGGGTGGGTTTTAGTCAGTAAGAGTCTGACACACGGATATCGTCTGACACAATCTCCCGCTCCGCCCAAGAGCGGAGGTTATCATTGGATGATTTTCCCCATCATAAAAAAAATATAAAAAATAAACCTATGTCCTAATGGAGACCATTAGCCACAGGTTTTCTTTGTCTTATTTATACAGATCTTTGTGAAGTAAATGCTCTGTCCAGTTCTATAGGTCTATGTCTCTTAAAAAAGGTTACTCAAAGTCATAATCAAAGTCAACTAATACACATAAGAGTTATAAGTTTCGCAAATATTTGTTCAGAAAGAACATTAGACTACAGAATTACTTGTAAAGATTTGCAAAACTTTGTAACATCAATCATTTTTATGTATTACGTTACATATTTTTTTAATTAAATAGATAAATAAATAAGATAGATTTGCGATGTTTTTTTTTGTTATCTTACACGAGTCTATAGCGATAGATAACTTGGTAAAAAGATACCTAAATTGTACACGTACGCAAAGATAGAATCTGTACGTCAATGTATTTACATCATAGGAGTATCTAATTGATGAAATTTTATTTATTTTGTTTTTGCGATGGCGTATAAGCCATCGATGGCCATTTCATCATCATCACCATTTTAGCCGAAACGCGTTCACTGTTGGATATAAGCCCTCAAGTGTCGCCATAAAGACCGGTCCTTAGCGTCTCGCATCCGTTGGATTCCTGCGACCCTCACCAGGCCTTCAGTCCACCTCATGGGCGGCCTTCCAACGCTGCGTCTTTCGGTACGAAGTCACCACTCCAGAACCTTTCATTCCCATCGGCCATCTGTTCTGTACCCTTACCACGCCATTACGCCATTTATTTATACAGAAGGGTATTTTTCCAAGATAAGATACTACTATAGCTTCACTATGCGACTGTTTTGATGCCGGTTTTATTCATAAACAGACAACTACAATGATGAACTGTGAACAAATGAAAACTCAATATCAAATATGCCGCTAATAATATTCAATAAATGAAAGGGGACTTGACGTAACTTTTTAAGTGGAGACAGTTGAAGGGATGGAGAATGACATAGCCTACTTTTTCTTTTTTTGTTAGGTTACTTTTTGTCTTTTTTCTTTCTAACCTCCCACTTCCCTAAAATGGGGGAATTTATCGAATTTACCGCGAGCGAAGCCGCGGGCAAAAGCTAGTAATAAAAATAAAAAGCCTAAAAGATTTATTATTTGTAACTAAGTTTGCAAGAAATATATCGGAAGCTCAGCTCACCCATGGTTCAATGCTGATTGCGTTCAAGCTGAAGAGCATAAGCATTCGGCGTTTTTAACCTGGGTTGACGCTCGTGACCGCAAATCCCCAAATCTGAGCTCAAAGAAGAGAGCCTTTAACCGTGCTGCCAAGTCCTACAAAAAGGCACTAAAGAAGGCTCGCTTTGACCGCATTACCCATATTGGCACAAAGCTCTCTGCACAGCCATCCGGTAGTAGAGCGTTCTGGTCCCTTGCCAAATCGGTCGAAGCGAACTTCTGTCGGCCCACATCGCCTCCGCTGGTTAAACCTGACGGAACACTGGCTCATACGGCGAGAGAGAAAGCAGGTCTCTTTGCATCTCTCTTCGCCCATAATTCTCGTCTTGATACTGGCAGTGCTACTCCACCGACCCTACCTCACTGCGGCACTTCGATGCCCGAAGTTCGCATAAGGAACAAAGAAGTTCTGAGAGAACTGTGTCGTCTAGACGTGAATAAAGCTAGTGGACCAGATGGTATACCTGCGATTGTTCTCAAGGCTTGTGCGCCCGAGTTATCTCCTGTATTGCCTCTCATTTAGGACTGGGATAGTGCCCAAATCCTGGAAGCTTGCCACCGTGCAACCCGTGCCCAAAAAGAGCAGTCGTGCCGATCCTGCCAACTATCGGCCGATTTCGGTAACCTCCATAATCTGCAAGATTATGGAGCGTGTATTGAACTCGCGCCTCATGGCATACCTAGAACGTAACGATCTCCTCAGTGACCGGCAATACGGGTTTCGCCGCAATCGGTCTACTGGGGATCTACTAGCGCATGCCACCCACTTATGGGGCGAGGCCCTCGAGAAGAATGGGGAAGCGATTGCGGTCTCTTTGGACGTCTCGAAGGCCTTCGACAGGGTATGGCATGCTAGTCTCATAAGTAAGCTTCCGGCATATGGCATATCCCCTGGTCTGATTAACTGGATAAAAGACTTCCTGAGAGAACGGTCTCTTCGTGTTGTTGTCGATGGATGCTCATCAGAGCCTATGTCGACTAATGCCGGAGTTCCTCAGGGGTCAGTTCTCTCTGCAACTCTTTTCCTGTTGCATATTAATGACCTGCTGATGCCCGGTATCTATGGGTATGCAGATGATAGCACAGTTGTAGAGAGATACCTGCCAGGTACTCGGACTAGTAAGGAACAAATCCGGTCCGAACGAGAGGCTATGGTAGAGCGTGTAAATATCTCACTTCAGGCAGTCTCCGAGTGGGGCGAAACCAATCTGGTGGGATTCAACGCCGCCAAAACACAGGCGTGTCTGTTCACCGCCAAAAGGAGCCCGTTCACCTCGGCTCCTACTTTTCAGAATGTAACATTGGATTGTACCGACCGCCTTCAGCTCTTGGGTGTTGAAATTTCCTCCGACCTCAATTTTGGGCAGTTCATTGAGTCCAAAGCCAAAGTTGCTGCTAGGAAACTAGGCGTTCTAGCAAAGGTCCGGCGGTACTTGACACCGGGACAGCTTTTAATGTTATACAAAGCACAGGTCCGATCGTGTGTGGAGTACTGCAGCCACATATGGGCTGGTGCTGCAAAGTGCCACCTGGCAGCTTTGGACTCGGTGGAAAGGCGTGCGAAGCGAAGAGACTGATTGGTGATCCAGATATGGTTAAGTCCAATCTTCAAAGCCTTGAGCACAGGCGTAGGGTAGCCACCCTTTCGGTGTTTTACAGGTTGCATTTTGGAGAGTGCGCGCAGGAATTGCATGACTTGATTCCGCCATCCCATTTCTACCACCGGACAAACCGACGTACGGCGAGTATCCACCCTTACGTTGTTGAAACCTCCACGGTCCAGACTAACCGTTTCGCTTCGTCATTTATACCGCGTACATCGAAGGACTGGAATAATTTGCCTGCTGCGGTCTTCCTGTCCGATTACAATCTGAGCGTCTTCAAGGCTAGAGTGAATAGGCTCTTAATAAACTAGTGCGCCTCACCATCAACGATTGCATCACCGCTTACCATCAGGTGGGATTGCAGTCAAGTACTAATTTATATCAGATAAAAAAAAAAATATATCTTGCAAACTTACTTACAAATAATAAATCTCAATACTAGGTGTTAGTACTTTTATATCTAGGTTCGTACGAGTATGTTAATTCAAATTTTATTCCACTACTAAAACCTACAGGTACTACCTTCCCCAAACATGTCCAGTCTTCTCTAGACTGGGTTACTCGTATTTACATCCAATTCATTCCGGCAATCTTTTTGATGTCGTCTTCCCATTTAGCATAGGGTTTCCATTTCTTACGTTTTCCTTGGGGGCCCTGCCATGCCGATACTGTTTTTGTCCACTTGTGGTCTTGTAGACGCGCAACATGTCCGGCCCATTTCCACTTTAGTGTTAGGGCTTGTACTAGCCCATCCACTGATTTCGTGTATTTTCTGATTTTTGTGTGTCTTATCTTTTGGATTTCTCTTTATATATTCGCAAGCTTAGTCGCTGGTAAAATCTAGATCTGGTTTCTGATAAAAGAAAGTCCCCACTATCTAGTATACGGTCGCGGTTGCAGATGTAATTATAACTAATGTTTATGACCGGGACATATTTCTTTATGTGCTGATAAGGCCCTTTTCTATTAAGGCCATTTCCCTACTTCTAATTCAGCTATTTCGTTAGTTTTTATTTAGTAATTCTTATCATGAAACCCGAATTTGGCCGGTATGTCGAAACCAGCTAATGTGCACTTTACTCGCGACTATATAATACTTTTATTAGGCGAAATTCTAATAAATAATTTTGAATATTTTATGAGTTTTAGATAAAGTTTTGGGTATTCTCTTATGCACGTTTCTGGCTACAAAATCATGTAATTGCAAAGTCAAAGCTATTATTTGCATTAATTGAGAATGTAACATGGCATATTGTTATGAATTGGCATGCAAATATTAAATTATAATATAAATATGCTAAAAGTAAGCAAAACTCTACAACATTTATCACAAAAGCCTTTTGAAAATATTGTACAAAATAAAATCTATATACAAATAGATTCAATGAGAATTATTCAGTAGGTACTCTATATATTTAAACGGATTTTTATATTCATTTACAATATTTTACCTAAAAAATCTAACATCCATAAGTAAACACATTTCAATTCAAATAACAGCAAGTACTTGTGTTTGAAGAAGTCATTTGTTCTATGAGAGTTTCACAGAATCATTCTAGTCCCAGATTATAATATTTCCATCTTTGTTTAGAATGCAGGAAACCTTAAACTACTATTTACTATATTTTACTGAAAATTATACAAAACTAACTTACGTACTATAATGTTTACTTATATCAAACCCTCTAACTCAAAAATACGATATCAACAATTTTTTCCGCATCACTCCGCAAGACTAAAAGTGTACCAAAAATACATTGTCAGCATTGCCACTGTTAACTTAGGTAACCCATGATCTCTAGCTCACCGTAGGCGCGCCTCAAGGAGTTGTCAGCAAACCGTAGGGGCCTAGCAGGGTCGAAGCGTACCTACTGCGGCCACGGGCAGTGTAAAAATGCGACCCGGAGCCCTGGGGCGAAGTCAAGGAGTGGGTTCTAGTCAGTAAAATTCTGACACTATCACTTCATCACTATCTTCGCCCAAAAGCAGGGAATGTCATTAGATGATTTTCCAACCTAAAAAAAATTGCCTAAACAACACACTCACGCAGTACATAGAGTTCTCCATATATAATTTTCTGGAGAAAGCCTTGAACACACCAATAATCCTTGATTCCTTCCGCTTTCACATTACCATTATAGCAATAACCTTACCCTTGAGGTCTATAGGTGTAGCTAACACGGACAATGTTGCCAATAGCCCGGGCAATCGGGGCAATCAATGTGTATGACCCATCGCGCCCCAGGCTATGGCTACCCAGTGAGTGCAACATTAGGTGTCAAGGTCCCGCGCCAATGTTTGGCCAGTTATTTGCTATTACGTCATGGTGTAGATAAGGGGAAACGCTAAACACAAATGAATAAATACGAAATTAAAGAAGTATGCTTTATTAAAAATTCGATGTTATTATCAGAGAATTCAGTAACGAAAATCGAAAGTTTTCAACTTTTTATAGAAGATTAAATTATATTAATACTTTAAACATATAATAAACTACTCTTTTTTTATTATTGATAGGCTTACGTTTGACCACCATCTCACCCGATAGTAAGTAATAATGTGGTTGACAATGGAGCACGCCTAGAAGTTACCTATTCACTCTTGACATAAACTTAACTCGTATCTGTTTGTTACTTCTTTGTGAAGCCTTTCACCTTTCAGAAGCCAAAAAAAAAATAACTTCAAGGAAATTCCCTATACATACTGTATATATGTAGTTCGTTTATTCTTTATGATTTGCACTATCGTACACGTGCGACCTTTGATAAAAAGATAATGCGGAAGTACAGTCGATGCCAAACAATGATCACTTCGCAATTTCACAACACAAAAATCGTCGTCATGAATGCTCTTAGAAGAGAATTATTCCGTAACTAGCTTACCCGGCGGACTTCATACCGCCTAACAGTTATTGAATCGATTGACTATATCTTTCGATCTTTCTATATTTCTTTCATTCTATCTTTCAATATAGTCAATCGATTGCGAACAAACAAAGCAATATATCAAGTAACACAAAACTTTAATGTTTAAATGTTATCTTCATCGATTTCATACATTTTACACGATGCGCAAACACAACTAAACTACTTCTTCTATTTTTTATTTGTCGCCGTCCCCAGCGAATAATATCGTAACTAAAAACACCAAATTTTACAGGAAAAATAAAAAACCGTTTTTTGATTATAACTTCTTAACAAGTTTACATAGCGAGATCGTTGAATAAATTTGTAATTACAGTTTACTGGGAATGGGAAATTTGTGAGGAGTCAGTATTAATCTATTGTGCTGATATTCGTCATATAAAAAAGTTTTTATTTAGAGGCGAATAGTACAGGTAAATTCATTACAAAATGTCTAACTCGAAAAGTAATAGCACGAATCACGTGAAAAAAATTCACAGTGTGTAATCGCACCACTAGAACAATAATTCCTCATAAAAGCACTTCTATCGCAATAGTCGATTACGATATTATTCGCTGGGGACAGTGATGTATAGATTACAGTATTATACTGGTCCCCAGCTCTATTTATACTTAGCACCAAAGCTAAAAGAATAAATGTGTCGTTAACAACTACACGTAAGATAATAAGTTTGAATATTGTGCAGAAGCAAAACGTAAAATCCGTATGAGCTGCAGGGTAGTTCACAAGAGTTACAGTGGCCCTGGAACGTAAAGGAACACGAGTGAGTTCTAGTCAGTAAAAGTCTGACACTCTCTCTCTCTTCACCCGGAGTGGGGCTAGTTATTTAATAATTATTCAACCCCGCGAATCCAAAAAGCGTAATGTCATAGTTTTTCATCGTGGAAGATATTTCTTTTGAAATAAGCTGCACAGTTGTACTTATTTATTTTCCTATCGAGTGGTTTACGTGTTCCATAAAAAACGCAGTGTTTTCTCAAAATATCTCCCCTGTCCAGTTCAATGGAAACCAGACCATCAAAGACTTTTGCTACTAACTGTACCTGTATCTGTTGTCATTGAGACAGCTAATGTCATCATTACTCATCAACTATGTTATCTCCTATCAGTAATAATTAACAATAACAATTTGTATTTGTTTTTGTATGACAACCCAAGTTTAAGTTTACTCGTGCGCGAATCTATATAAAAACACGTACTATCACGTACTTATAATGTGAGCGCCAAGATATAAATATTGGTTATCATCGTCAGGGAAATACGTAGATTCCAAACTTTCTAACCTTGAAAATATAAAAGAATAAACTGCTCACGAATTGACTAATATATAAAATCTAGCAGAGAACGAGAAAAAAATAATATTAAGTATATCCAAGTTCTCCTGAGGACATTAATGAAAACCATAATGTACTAAATTACAGAATATATTTTATTTACATTTTTATACACATAATACCGAAATTGCCGAAAAATAATCACCAACAGTCCAATCATCAACATCCAAACAATATCTTTTTGTATGCATTCTATCCTTTACAAAAATATTCCTAACCGATTTAACTTGAAATAAAACAAAGCGAATCTTTATTCAGTCACGCAAATATAGATGTATCGTATCCATTTCTATTGCGATTCAACGAACTAGCAATTACTAAGAAAACTCCACAGTATGGACCGTGATGCATTTCCCTCGGATGTTGGCCGCATGAAACACTCGATGAGTCACAGATAAGCCTATCTCGCTGAGATCACGCAGTTTATCGAAACCTGTGCACAATGCATATACATACATCTTCTTATAGTCACACGTGACATTATGATTTGTCATAAACGACTTGGTTTAATAATAAAAAACGCAATGAGACGAACTTCAAGGTTAAGTGAGCAAGCTGTGTGAAGATGAACGACCATCTAGAGATCCCTTCATACCTCAGAAAGCATTTTAAATCGCAGCTGTTACGTTTGATGAGGTTTGCAGAGGACGAGGTGGAGCATACGGTGAAAGTCAACCCCGCTCGAGCTGAACACCGCGGTTTCCAATTGAAGGCAATCGGCTTCAGTCCGGCTCTGGTTCAGTCTATGGTCTGGAGCAAGAGGAAATGTGTGGGAACAGTAATCATCACGCCCCAGTCGCCACAGAAGAAGACGCCTCGGGCGTTTGCAAACGCAGATTTTCAGCCACCGTAGGAATGGGCTTGCAAAGCACGAGCAATAGGTAGCTCGCAATCCATACTTCCCATAAGGACCTGACACAAGTCAACGCAATTTAAAATATAAGGCCATTTATTCTCTGTTTATAGCGCATATTTTGGCGCTCGCAAATGCCAGCTTTGCCAAATTTGGCCAGAAAAAAGAAACACAAGTATGAAAAAATCATGTGTGCATGTCGTGGTCATTCGTAGTGATATCTTGCGAGATGTCAAATCGATTTAATTAAGATATCATAAGAATGTCTGATACTGGTTTATGATCTCCATTAGTTATTAGCTTATTGTCTTTTCCTATTACAAGTAGTACTTAAGAAGTGTAGCGTTCCGTACTAGGTATCAATGAGAAAATAAGAAGTATTTATTACTCGACTCCGCCGGATGGAGGTTTATTTGGAAATTAGAATGGCCCAATCCCCAATCAATGACCCAAACCCATTGGTTTTTTTTTTCAATTTCCAAGATACAAATAGAAAAATATTAAAACTACATATACACAAAATTTCCTACCTAAAATATGGTGCAGGCTTTTTGTGTGGGACGCTACCTGTGTCGACACTCTTGCACCATCTTCTTATTATGCCGTGCTGGTGCCGCCGCGGAGAACCTCAAGCGGCGGAAATATAACAACCTCGTCGGCAGTTATATTTTCGAGCTCATGCGCTTTTCAAAGAGTTATCGCTAATTGACACTTCGCGCGACAGCGATGCGGAAGATTTTTTGACGCCACGTAGATAAAACGTAGGAGTTATTTCCAAATTTGTGTATTTTTTCCGCTCAAAGGACAATTTAAGGAATACAGGCTTCAGTCACTCTCACTCCACTCAGAGCTTGAGAAGTGATGATATATCTCACCTACGAGAAAATAAAACGCAGAAAAGGTTCTTGGTAAAAAAAATACATCTAAGGAACCTCACCATCTCGAAAAACTACGAAAAATTAATATTATAGTTCATATGCATATCTTTGTATATCATCATCATCATCATCAGCCTTTTTAATGTTCCCACTGCTGGGACTGAGGCCTCCTCTCTAGAAGAGGGAATGGGCCGTAATCCACCACGCGGGCCCAGTGCGGGTTGGTGGATGTCACATGTTTTCGAATTTCGTTATCTTTGTATAACATTTAAATAAAACCTTTTTTATAATTTCAATATTAATCCTACCCTACCACAATTTGACTCTGCATCATTCGAAGAATGTAGAAAATTCCCAAGGCATTAAGTCCGACTCTACTATGGTATTAAGTCCGACTCTATATGCATAAAGAATTAAATAAATTCATGACCATATCAAACGCACTTACAACACTTCACTGGAAAAGATTATCATACGGAACCACACAAGTTGATAGAATTTGAACATTAACATGAAACTTATCAATATTGTGAGTAATGGATGGCAGTAGACGGTGCACAGATAAAGTTAACTAACAGCTAAAATTAATGCTTTATTGTGAACGTCGACTGTGACTGTATTTCTCAATGTACCTTATCGATACACTAGATGGAAGATTATTTAGTTAACAAGCATTAGTCGTGTTTTTTTGAAAATCAATCCTACGGGCTCGCGGACGGCGAGCCATGGGTAGCTCGCTGTCCGACCGTCCGGTAACTGTCCGGATCGAGCCCAAGACGTCGATGGCGCGCTCTGTTCCCGCGCGCCTCAAGGAGTTGTCAGCAACAGAAGGGGCCCAGCTGGGTCGAAGCCTACTGGGGCCAGGGTTATTCGAAAGGAAACTCGAGCCTTGGTTTGAAGGTTAGAAGGAACAGGGTGAGTTTTTAGTCAGTAAGAGTCTGACACTATCTCCCGCTCCACCCAAGAGCGGGGGTTGTCATAAGATGATTTTCGCATTTTTGTTAAATAACTAGCTTGTGGTAGTAGCTTTGCCTGCCTGAAATTAGAAAATGATCCCAAGGGAACTTACTTCCGGGATATAAAGTATTCTATCTTCTATTCCAGGACATGGTCTACTTGCGTGTTATAGTCGTACAGACATACAGACAAATTCTCGCTTTTATAGTATCAGGGCGACACTCCATAATTAGTCGATACGATTTCAAATTCCAATAACGAGAAATCTATGTGACTAGAACATTGAAGAACAAACTGAACGGACCCAGTAGTTCCGATGCTTGCTGAAAGAATAACCGTGGTCCAAGAACGCAAAGAGCAACTGATGGACACACCTCTCACAAGGTGGACCAATGACCTGGTGAGAGTTGCGGGAATGCGAAGAATGCGAGATGCCCAGGGTCGTTCGTTGTGGCGACACTTGGGAAGGTCTATGTCTAGCAGTGGACATATTTACCTGAAATATTGATGATGAACGAACAAGGGAAAGTTTTGATCTTTCTACTCTCATTTATTTTTGCGATTCAATTCGGCGTTCACTCTCTCTTTTCTTTCTATTGTGTCTCTACTCTCTAATTACCGTACTCGAAAGGTTAAGTTGTCCTCCATATACCGCCGGTTAGCACCAAGTTTCAGGTCTCTTCTTTAATGATACGTGAACGCACTTTAGCGGTATCTTCATTTCATTTTCTGTCTTTGATTTTTTGTTTCCTCACGAAATTTCGAACCATCCATAAACATACGCAAAAAAAATGACGTCATATTAATAAAGACGAGAAATCTCTTTAGTTTTTCCAGTGTACCTGGACGCGTGCCTGGGCCGGAACACATTTCCCTCGAGCCATAATTGAAAGGTTTCTGCACAAAGTGAAGCCCCACCGCTGCCGACCTCATTTCTAGACTCTAGTTTAATTATAACTCGCCTTCGCCCACATTTCTTCACTCCACGCCAGTTTGTTTATGCTAATAGTTATCATTAAGTGGGAATAATATCCATGTATAGGTACCTATTACGGTTGGGTTTAAAGACATTTATTTTTATAAAGAACACAAATTAATCACTTGCGAAACCTGAATATATTTTGTTAAGAATCAGTTACTAAATCGATTCCAATAATTTTTTCACCATGTTATAAATATTTTCTTAAAAATATTTAATAATGGTCACAAGTTGGACACCACCGACACTATGTATCCCACAGATGATGGCAGGTCTTGGCAGGCAATAGGTGCTAGCACATAGCTAAGTCCGGGAGCAAAACAACCTCCAGCTCACCCAGGAGGCCCGGTAACCATGTATTTGTGCGGACAATCAGGTAACATAACAAGTGTATATGAGGTTATACCTATAAATAGATAATGCAGTTATACTAAGTAAGTATATCGTGACACCGTGAGTCAATCATATATAAAAAATAAAGATATATATTATTTACATATAGGTTTCTAAAGAATTTCAGTAGGTACACATGTTTAGTTATATTTAGACACGTAAGCTTTTACAATTTTTTAAAGAAATTTGTTCTTTTTACATTAATCATATCATTTGGCAATTTATTATTAATAACACCGCTCGCTCCATCGTATAAAATATATATTATTCCCGTAATACTGGATGGTCTGAGTTCTATAGCTTATTATGGTTTGAAATCAAATCATTTCCAAATAAGACTTGTTAGATATTTCTAGTGAAGAGTTAATAGAAACACAAAATAGGAATAAAAACAAAAAGTATGAAGGAAATATCTTTTTCATTACTCATACTCTAAAAGTAGGTCTGAAGTTGCCTGAGGAGCGGGCTGAAAAGTATCACACTTTTCATACCTAGGGAGTTTTACTTTCAACTAACAGCTGTCAAATTAATTAAAAAAATAACTAGGTCTATCTTCTTGTATTCGTAATGAAAAGCACAGTGCTTACCTCGGGGTTAAATTTACTTATTTAGTCCCACGAATTAGCGACCTCGCTACGCTCGGCCGCCAACTTCTTCTCGGGACGAAATGAGTAACTTTCACCCCTAGTGTAACAATGTACTATTTCATAATGAAAACATAAACTTTTCAAAATTATAATTTTGTACAACATTAAGAGTTAAGAATAAAATATAGAGCGCTACCTCTTTAATTTTCCTGCTTGGGTTACGAGTAATTTTGAAAGATTTACTATGGCCTTGGAACTCAAAGATCAACTTAAGAGCACGGGTAGGTTTTAATCAATAGAAGCCTGACACACTCTCTCGCTCCACCCAAGAGCTGGAGAAGTCAATATCAAGTGACTTTGGAAGTGCGAATTCTAATGAATGTACACTTATAAAAACACCTTTTTGACTGGATTGCACCAAGCGTTATGTTAAAGTTAGTTGTTGCAACTCACTCTTAAACTGTAAGATACAAATCGAAAGGGAAACCCGAAGTCCTGGAAGACAAGGCAAAGAAAGAACATACATGTGATTTTAGCCATTGAAAGTCTGACACGCCCTTCCACTCTGCCTTAGTGCGGGAGAAGTCATTGAATGATTTCCTACCTTAAAAAAAAATCTAAAAGTAAAAATGTTGCCATTACTTTTCTGAATGATTGACCCATGCTTACAATAAAAAAACATGACTTGTAATTCTGAGACCTAACTATTATTGTCGAGCATAAAAAACGTCAACACAATAAGGTAATGCTTATAAACCAGAAGGAATCAAAACAAAAAGAAATCAAAACTTTTGTTATGGCAACACACGCCTGTCAATATGTTAACGACTTTAAGTTAACGCCTTTGCCTAATAATTTCTTGTTTTACATACGTTTGACCTGCAAATCGCTTGTGGGGTGAGGTCCCAGTGTGAGCGGGAAACGCACGTTTCCAATTTTGATACAGACGAAACCGCCCTCGCCCTGAGTGAACTTAAATTAGTTTGCTATATAGTTCATCATACATGTTTTTTTGTTCATTTATGTAATGTGATAACGAGGGACGAGCAATTCCCATATTTTTACAAGCTTTTGCAAATATAATACACGTATCCCAAATCACGAGGTCGCGGCAGACAGATTTCACCAGAACTGGAAACAAAAAGCGTAGTCCACGAAAAATGGAACAAGTGAAAGGACCGCTTTGTCCAGGAGTAGAACAGAAAAAATACCTCAGCAAACATATTTGAAGTGTTTTAGGGTTCTGTACTTTAAAAGGAAAAAACGGAATCCTTATTTATAGAATTACTTCGTTGTCCGTCCGTCTGTCTATCTGTCAGAACTCTTTATCTCGAGAACGCGTAGAATTATCGAGTCGAAATTAAAACCATATACTAACATCTGCGGTCCCTTTAAGCTGTGAAAAAATCAAACTTCTAAGTTAACGAATAAAAAAGATATGGCCGTTTATGTCGCAAAAAACGTCGATTTTGATACTCTCAAAGATCGAAATTCACAGGTTACTTTTTTACTAATTTGACACAAAGCAAGATCTTATAGCACAAGTATAGGAATAAATCTGAAAACAGTAAATTTATTATTACCAACGTAACAAAAAAAAAATTGCACTTCGAAAAAATCTTCGAGACTCTATTTGGGAATTGTAGTTTGCACGGAACCCTCAGTGCGCGAGTCCGACTCGCACTTGCGCAGTTTTTTTTTATCATGAATAGGGTCTCGTTTGACCACCATCTCACCTGATGGCAAGCAATGATGTGGCCAATAATCGAGTTTTAGACCCATTTTCTTAGCAAATCTTGACTTTACCAACCACCGTGTAGGTACAACGTTAATTTAAATAAAATTCTTTGCGTAATTTCCACGTTTCGTTTTGTAAGAATATCGTACCAAAAGCTTCATTTCTTTTGAAAAGAAAATGTTTAACAACAAAATAAGCCTCACAAGTGAATGCTGTTGTTTCAAAATGCCTTGATCTCCTTTTGTGGATGGTGTGAAGTGAAAACAAGGGCATAAAAGATTTTCTTAGGTGTTATGTAAGGTCATTTGACGAAGGCACAGTTAACGCAGTGGATTAATAATTGCCTGCTACGCTACGTGTAGCGTGTTCGATTCTCGCACGGAACAAATATTTTTATCATCTAAAGATAGTTGTTACTGGTCTAGGTGTGTTGTGTATGTCAGTTTACATGTTTGTAAATGCACCCACAGTATATGAGTAATTCCTAGTGTAAGTTAAAGTTTTGACAAAAAAAAACACAGATGTTCGACAGGAACAAAAGGTTCTGGAGTGGCGACCACGTACTGGAAGACGCAGCGTTGGAAGGCCTCTCATAAGGTAGACCAATATCCTGGAGAGAGTCCCGGGTATGCGATGGATGCGAGACGCCGAGGACCGTTCGTTGTGGCGTCACTTGGGCGAGGCCTATGTCCAATAGTGAACGTCTTTCTCTCTTTTGATGAAATAAAGATTATATCTATCATCTGTCTATCTAACTGTATCCCTATACACAGATAGAATACTAGGTACTTGTTACATCCGCTATCCGCTCGCAGTAGGACCTCGCCTGTTACAGCTTAACACAGTGTTATTGAGTATTGAAACTCAATCTTAATTGTGCCGGAAAACAATTTGCAGGTAAAATACATAATGGCTGCTTTATCGAGAGCGTTTTATCATGGCATTAGCTGCCGCCTGCCTTGTGTAAACATCTGCTGAAGAAAGCTTGTTTATTAAGACTGAAAAACCAGAAAACTATATATATACTAGCTTTTGCCCGCGCGGCTTCGCTCCCACTCTTCCCTACTCCACCCTACTATACCCAAATCTACCCTACTCTACCCTACCCTACTCTACCCTACTCTACCCTACTCTACCCTACTCTACCCTACTCTACCCTACTCTACCCTACTCTACCCTACTCTAACCTACTCTACCCTACTCTACCCTACTCTACCCTACTCTACCCTACTCTACCCTACTCTACCCTACTCTACCCTACTCTACCCTACTCTACCCTACTCTACCCTACTCTACCCTACTCTACCCTACTCTACCCTACTCCACCCTACTCTACCCTACTCTACCCTATTTTTTTTCCATAAGAACCTTACCCTCACAATAACAATCACAACAAAAAAAAAATCAGTACTCATATATTTCTAATTACATACATATTTAAATAAATTACACCGAGACGAAGAACAAATGATCGTACTCATAACACAAAGATTTGTCCTGGGTGAGAATCGAACCCATGACCTCCGGCGTAGCAGTCAGGGCCACTGACCACTAGACCAACAGGCCAGTCCATGCTCATAGTGTGATCGTTTTTGTTATTTGTCCCTGAAAATAGCCGTTGTTCTCTGTTCATGTCTCTGAGGGGAGCTGTTTGGATGTATTGATGATACCAGGGTAAATAAACTAAACGCATTAGAAAAAAAGTTTTTCATCATTGTACCGTTATTTATTTATCTCAGTCATTTAAATCAAGAGCATATTGTATCTATTATATCATATTTAAAGGCGCCAATAATATTTTGTCCGGGAATATTACGTATTAATAGAAAGTTAACAAAACACGCACCTAACATCATTTCCAACCCGACGAAAAATCGTGTATCGAACTATAAATATCAAAATATTCACCAAACGGGTTGTAAGGGTGCGTTTTTAAAAATAACTATAGGACGACTATGAAACTAAGATGCATTACTGCTAAACGTTTTGAAGGTGAACTATAAAATTAAGTCTAAAATAAATGATCCATGAAATGTTACGATATTTTCATCATTTCCGTAAAAGTTCGTCAAACTGTATTTTTTTCTTACTCTGTCTCACAAAGCACATAACGCCCCGCGCCCGCATCTTCCTCAGTTTCCAAACAGGCCGCCGAGTAAGTGGACGCGTGATCACAGTGCAATTGGTGCTCAAAATTTATTGTTAAAAATTTACGCAAGACGATTGTCACGCATCACATCATTTCCAAAAAGACGCATTAAACTGTAAGTAACGAATATATTTATCTGATACATTTTACATATATCCCGAATGTTCGCGTGTGTCATACGAGATTATTATTATTACGTTATTACTGTATTTTGTGAGCAAGTTTCGACTTGAAATAAAATAAGTCATTTCCAGTAAGATCATCTCCAGTAAAATGTTAAAGACGGAAATGATTCTTGGTTACTGGTAATGACTATTAACTTTGCTTCTTCTTAGTTTCGTGTGGATGTGTGTGTTATCAACACCAATTAGTGACAATTTACTCATTAATATGATATATATGAAGTAGTACAAGTCCCAGACGAATCGCAGCTCGTCTCGGACTTGTACCTTTAAGCAAGATAAAAAATATTGTTCTAGGTTTGGTGATCATGAACAAAAAGCCATCGACAGCCAATCTATCAGCCTACAAGCGTAAAAGGTACGCAGAAGTTAAAAATGACCCAGAAATGTACGAAAGAGAAAAAGAAAAGGAACGACTACGGTATATCAAAAAGAAAGAAAAAGGACAAGTTATTCCTATTGATGAAAAATCACCAAGGGATCAAAGGCAACAAAGGAAAAAATGGCGTGAAGCATCAAAAAGGTACAGGGAAAATAAAAAACGTAAGGAAAATGTAACTAAGTTACCAGAAGTAGTACTGCTTGAACATCAGGACCAAGAAGATATATTAGTTAAAAAGACAACACAAACGACTTCAGTTATAGAAGATCCTTTAAATTCACCAGCTACGAAAATAAGACGCATAAAGTACAAAGAACAAAAAAGACGTAACATGTTAATTAATATTATACAAAATTTAAGAAAAGAAAATGAGAGTCTAAAGAAGAAGTTAAGAAAGGTGTCAGTGGAAAAATCACAGTTGATTTCAAAAAAGATAGAGAAACGGGGTAAAAAAGGAACAGCTCAAGAAACGCAAACAAAGGAAAGATTATCAATACTTATTATGAAGTTTTTTGAACAAGATTCAAACAGCGTAATTATTCCTGGCAAAAAGCAGTACATCACTCGAAATAAGGTTCAAAAACAAAAACGACAGTTAACATTACCATTAAAACAATTACATAACAAATTTATATCAGAGCATGGAATTCCTGTTAGTTATGCCTTTTTCTGTAGACATCGCCCATTTTGGGTTATCTTTCCTAGCAAAGCACTCAGAGAAACTTGTGCCTGCATAATTCACAGTAATATAGATTTGGCAGTTCTATGTCTGCATAAAGCGAATATAATAAAGGAGACTAATTTTGAACAGATTTTACAGTCCCTATGTTGTTCTCAATACAACGATCAATGTTTGAAAAGAGACTGCCCTTTATGTAAAGATAATGTTTTACCCTATAACGAATTTTCAAATGATCAAAGCCTTACACTCTACCAGTGGGTTCGTTGCAAAGAAACTGTAAAGACTAAGAAGGGTATGAAAACGCAATATATTACTACGAAAAAGGCAACTGAAATGACTCCACTACAAGTTATAGAAAAACTAGATTACCAGCTACCAAATTTTTTCAAACACACATTTATTATAAACGTACAATACAACACTATGAGACACAAGAAGAATAATCTAATTGTAACAGAAGCATTCATACATATTGACTTTTCAGAAAATTTTGGACTCAAATATGGAAAAGAAGTGCAGAGTCTTCATTTTGGGCCAAGTCGTAAAGAGATTTGTTTGCATACTGGTGTCATATATACCTACGACTTCCATCGTAGTACCATTGGCACTACCTGTGCATGCACAGTTAGTCAGTGCTTGAGACACGACGCCGCTGCCATCTGGGCGCATCTAATACCCATGATTAAACTAGCTATACAGATAAATCCTTTTGTAGATACCATCCATTTTCAATCTGATTCTCCAAGTTCCCAGTACCGCAATAAATATATCTTCTACATAATATCAGTTCTTTGGAAGGATTTCCCACAACTTAAGGCAATAACCTGGAATTACACTGAAGCTGGACATGGGAAGGGTGCGCCAGATGGGATTGGAGGAGTGCTAAAACGGACTGCAGACAATCTTGTGACTTTTGGTCAAGACGTCAGCACATTTGATCAGTTCATAGATATTGTAAAACAGAACATTGAAAATATTACCATAATGACTATCATTGAAGATGAGGTTTTAGCCAAAGAAGCTCTACTTCCCAAAAAATTGAAACCGTTTCATGGCACGTTAAATGTTCACCAAGTCTTATGGAAAAAAGATATATTTAATCTCGTATTCAGGAAAGTCAGCTGTTTTGACTGTGATTATTTTTGTGTTCACGATAAACATTTAGGATTTTTGAAAGTTCTCAACTCCTGTGCTTCTGAAGAAGAACGCCCTGGACCGAGTTCTGGAGACTCGAATACCCCTGAATACGTAGCACCTCTCGTTAGGACTAAGAAATCTCGCCGTATTCTTACTAATGTGACAAATACATCCCCTAACATTAATATCATTTCTAGTACACCAAAAAATATTGTTATTTTGTCTAACAAAAAGGTTTCTTTTAATTTAAATAAATAGAAAGGTATTAATATTTTAAATCGTGGCTTGATTTGATGATATTTTTACTTTGGATAGCAATGATAGAAGAAAAATTGTACCAAAAGTGTAAGTGCAAAAAATATCTAGTTTAACTATTATAACTATTTGGCTATTACAATGATAAGTGTTGAGTATTAAAGTACTTAATTTTTTTATTTTATCTTCACAAATCGATAGTGTTTCATGTACCAGATGAACCCTCAACGGGATTAAAACGACCGAAATTTAACGGTGTTTATTACTTGCTCGAGATTAAGTGTTGAAAGCATATTTTTAATCATGTAAGCTTTTAGAAGTCCAAATATTGTTTAAAGATAATACGAAATTGACAAGACTGATTATGTTTCTACGACTGATTTTACCAAAGAATTATTGAAATGTTTAAAGAAATTAAACTTGTGTTGATTATAATGATATTTTATTCATAAACCCTGAGTTATTATAGATTATACCATTTGAATCAACTCGGATAATTGATCTATAGACATATTGTTTGTAACAACGGTAACAACAAATCATTGCCAGTCATGTCAGGTCATCTCCAGAAATGAGAATATCATTTCCTTCCTACTATTGTCATTTCCATAACTGCCAGAAATTTTAAAATATAATATCTCTTTAAAAAAACGTCTAACAGGTGTGCCTTTTACATATAATTCACATTTTTAGTTGCATAATTCATTAGACTTGCTCAAAAAACCGTTCGATACAACTTTAAAAATAATATGATAAAGTACACTGTAGAATCAAATTTAGTTTATTTACCCACCATCATAGTGAAAGGATTAGTAGGCCCATTCCCTCTCCTAGAGAGGAGGCCTGAGTCCCAACGGTTGGAATATTATAAAGCCGACTAAGCTATGCTATGCTATGAAAGGAGGAAAGGCCACTGACGCCGCTATATATAGACATACCTACTTATTGGGCCCAAATACTTTAAGAGAAAAGAAAACCACTAATTCGAGAAGAAGAAGATTTTCTCTATAAATAATTAGCTAGAGTATTTTTAAGATTAACAAGCCAGTCTACGAGGCAATGCTACCAGTCAACGTGGCAATTTGTTGGTTTAAATAAAAAACCTTCTTCACTAAAAAATTTAATTGAATTTGTGAAGTTTCCTCGATTTTGCCAAGGTTTCATAATCAGATTCCAACTTGGTGACAATGGGACCATTTGGAAAGTATTATACCCATTCCATCAAAAAAAAAATTTTCAAATCGGTTGGCAAGCGACGAAGTTATGCGCGAACAAACATAAAAAAATACAAACATCCGAATTGAGAACCTCCTCTTTTTTTAGAAGTCGGTTAAAAATAGACGAGCATTTCACCTACTTTTGGTTTGCAAGTCCTCACGCTTACGTAACTTAAGTTAATATTAGACTAACTTATTTTAAACACAAACCTACTTTACTAGATAACATTCTAATTTTACTATATTGACTAGAATATAATTGACAAGAAAAAAAAAACTCGTAATTGGATGATGTAGTAATGAAGTAATACAGTCTCATCGAATAAAAGATAAGGAAACCTTGTAAAGAATTTTTTCTAAAGTTTAGCTTGTTACATAAAAGAGAGGTTTTCCTTCTTAAAAACTTTATTACTTTGGGGAAATGTCGAGAATATTCGTGAATATTATTATAAGTAAGTGTTTCAAACTTACAAATCTAAAGTTCAGGCCACATGACTCAGCATCAAAATTTATATTTTGTTCATTAGTTGATAGTCCATAAATTCCAAACAAACGTGAAATTAAGAATGGCAGCATAACATTTCATACGTAACTTATATTGAGCTTAAATATTATAAATAAAAGCGTCACTAGTTGGAAACTTACACACGGCACATGCATAAAACAAAGCTGAAAAGAACACGGTCCAAGACGTCGTTTCTTAATTTACGAGGGCGTTCTGTGGCGAGTGCTCTCGTCATATCCGAGCGCCATCTGCAGGTAAGTTACGACACGCACACCGGCGCCCGCGCACGCACACCGCGCCCACTGTCCGCCGCCAGAACAATCGATCGTAAATCAGCTTCGATAAAATTATAGGAGGGAACACAATGGATGTCGCCCGGCAACATCTGCGACGCATAATCTGCCCTCCTGCCATCGCAAAGAGTCCGCTTTCATGCGCCACCTGGCCGCTCCCGCACCTAACTCTCCGTCTCCGAGATAAAGTCGACATTCGCACGTGTACAGACAAGAAATGTTTATTTTGAGAAAATCGCCCCAAGCCATTCTCACCTCTATCAAAGAAAGCTTTGCGCTGATATTCCGCTGCGCTTACCATTGCTCTCGTAATTGCGAAATTCACGCTTCGTGGTGCGGTACAAAAATAAGATTATGGATTCTGCTGAGCTCCAGCGTTATTGTGATTCGAGGATCCGTCCGTAGGTATGTCTGCGAGCTTTACGACTACTATTCCTGGAGGAATAAACCGTCGTGCTTATTGAATATTGTTCAGGTTATTTATGGAAGATATCGCCATTGTCCAGAACGCGACGCGAATTCTTAGCCCTGGAAGTTTGTTTAGCGAACCATTGTGATTGCGTATTTACACTTCATTAGGTAATATTCCCTTAGAACAATCCTTTCATGTCTTTGTTGCTATTATTCAATAGTCTTAGAAGTCCAGACACTGAAGTTGTACAAAGGCTAGACATTATGTGATCAATAGTGAAACATTCTGCTACATTCGTGAAGGAAATTGTTTTCACTCACAAGAAATAGGCTTCTTCAAATAGGCCCTTTAGACATGATAAAATCTAAGGCCCTATATCGACAAAGTTAATCGGTACATCCGGAACATCGATTGTAGAATGGAATACAAACGAATTGCCGGGGCTGGGCAATCAACTCGCTCTCACAAAGGGCAACGGTCAGGAATCGAATTTCCCGACACTCTGAGGAGATCGTTGGCTCGGCACACGTTTACGAGAGCCATAAAGACGTGGCCAGATATTGAACGAGCACCCATATATCTTTATGTATATAGTATATTGGAATTATGAAGGTAAGGTGTCGGATTGCGTCAAGATGTAAATTAAATAAATCTTATTTTTAAGGCTGACTCAGATTTTTCAAAGATTTTTAAATGAATTTTTTAAATAATGAACTTGGTTGTCATTTTTGTAACGGCATATGTAGTGTCCCACTGCTGGGCAAGAGCCTCCCCATTTTCCTGCCAAACCTTCTAACTTTGGCGATCTCTGGCCAAGTTTGCATCGTAAACATGATCAGATAGTCACACCACCTTCGCCGGGGTCTACCTCGTCAACGTCATCCTCCGTTAGAGTGATAATCAAGGATAAATTAGTCATATCTACACCCACTTTATATATAAAACTAAAAAAATGTTAACCAAAAATCTTCACAGTACGAATATTAAGGACGAAGTATCCGTAGAAGTACGCAAACATCACCATCATAACCACACAAATCCATCAAGTTCTTCATAAGGATTTGAAACAGCTTAAAGAGGCAGTATACTTGCTCTTTACAGAATGGAGCCATCACAATAAATCCATAGAGTTTTCCACGGCAACATTGACTTAAACTCACCTTTGTACAAGAATTTATCAAATAACTGTATACTATGTTAAGTTTTTGGAAACAATAAAGAGTTAACGAATTAAGATAACCAGGGACCGAAATCTGTCCTTCAATACAAATCAGCATTCGTCATCTCCTTAGCCATTCCCGAACTAGCTTGGTGTCGGCTTCCAATCTAATCGACTGCGGCTGAATACCCGATTACCCGTGTTTTACAAGGAGGAACAGCCTATCAGACCTCCACAACCCAGTTACTGGGCAACACGATACTCCTTGGGTAGACTAGTCAGACTTTCTGGCGTCTAACTACCTGTAATGACTGACTGTCAAAGATCTATGAATGATAACCGGGACCAACGGCCGAGTGTCAGTAATATCCTAGATAATAATGAATTGAAAAATTCACAATGGTACTTGCCTAGTTTCGAAACCGCAACATCATGCATGAGCAATGGGTTCTTGAAGCACTAGACCATCACGACACCCTATACACATTACAGGCAAAGTACAGCATTTTGTGACATGGAAAACTGAGCCCTATCCTTATGGTACAAGGTTTATTTACAGTCAAATTGGCCACAGACCACCCATCAAACATCTACATGACCCCAATAACAAAAGATCAATTAAAAAATCCAATGGATATGTAAATTCGAAGCATAAAACAGAGTATATTTACATGCGTTATAAACATAGAGTGCAGCCGTGGTGCGGATAGCGTTTCGAAACCATTCCGTTTTAATGACACGATAAAAACGGTCAGATATGAACGCCATATCAATTTAATCTTTATGTTCAAACGTACAACATATCTAGCGTATGTACTATGTGGTTATGTGCTGTGCGACGTGGAGATTCGTTTAGTTTGTCGATGGTTCATTCTGATACTGCATGATGAAAATTTTATTATTTATTGAAATTAAATAATAGAAATGAGATATGGGAAGAAACTCTGCACTCTCTGTGGACAATAAATTGCAAACATTCTAAGCATTTTATTTCAAACTAGCTTTTGCCCGCGGCTTCACCCGCGTACATAAAATACAGCCTGTGATACTCAGGAATGAAGTAGCTTTCATATTGTGAAAAAAATTTAGCGATCGGAACAGTACTTTCAGAGATACATAATATTAGTGTAGTAGATACACCATATTTTACAGGTACTTTTGAAATGTCAAGAAGTTAGTCAGAAAAATTATGCTAGGTACACATTTCAAAGCGTAGACCTCTATGGAGAAGAATGTGCAAAAAACTCCATGGACACTCTATTCAATCATGTTATGTATTACAAATATCTCGGTTAGATTTCTTAATTACAACTCAGTTCTGAAGCCAATATGGACGTATGGGATCCAGCTTTGTGACGTAGCTGATTAATCCATTATACTCTGCCTGAAAAGAGTCTAAAATAGCACCTTAAGAGAAACAGTTAACGCGCCTTGGTTTGCTAGGAGCGACGAAATCCACAACTTTCTGAATATGCCATCAGTGACCTCTGAAATAGAGTAATACAAAATGCAACACAAGGATAGCCTCACCTTACATCTGAACCCACTAGTTGCTGAACTGTTAAACCTGACTGCGGTGGTGAAAAGGTTGAAGAGAAACCACCTCTTATAAGTGGGAGGAGCAGCACTGGCCGCTCCACCACAATGCCATTTGGTTTAAAAACTAATTCGCTTATATTCTGACGTCAGTTTGAAAATGGAAGGAGAGTTTAAAAAAATAATATTGATATTGATTCGGAGACAATAGACAACCACAGACTAAGCTGTAGACAACCTGGGACATAGAAAACTGTGTTCTATTTAGTGTCTATGGTGCAACACCGGTTACATATCGTCCGACAGATTGTTGTATTTTATGTTGTTGTTGTTCTGTGCGTCTATTTGGCAAAATAAACATGCTTTCTTTCTTTCTTTTCTTTTTTTTTTACTTTTGCAGCACTTAATCTCTCTAAGATCAAATATTCTTTAATTAGATCGGTAGCATTCGACCATTAAGGAAAATAACCATACGATGGAGAACAGAAACAAATTACCAAGAATCTAACTCGGAACTAATTCTTATTGAAAGAAAAACTACTTAATATTAGATTTAATATGCAACCAACAATGTTTTAACAATAATAACGATGTTCGTGACTTCATCTTGGCATCTTCATTGTGCTTATATTGCACAACTGCTAATTGTCGTCAGCTGGTGGACTTTTGGGAACACATTCATTGTGCGTACAGCTAAGGAGTGGAACTCATTGCTTCAGCACACAGAACATAGACTTCGGTATATGTTTCTTGAATACTAGAATTCTTTAAATCAAAAGTGAATCGGTTTTTTTTTTATTTATTTTTATTGTTCCTTGTAGGACATACCAAACTCTTTTGACTAAACCCTAATCTACATCACATTACATTAACCTTATAAATATATATTCCTTTATTGGCTACTGAGAGAGTCGGTGTTGAGGCTGTGGCAGTAGCAGGTAAAACATTTTCGCCATTTCCGATAGCGGATCAGCTAAAGCGACTCCTACATCCATCCATATTAATATTAAACTTCCTCATCACTGACTCCCTTTCCACCTCGAGTGAATCGGTTATTATTAGGCAAGTGTGCTCCATCGTCGACCACATCTTCGTTTACCATCAGGTCAGATAGTGGTCCAACACGAGCCTATCAAAATTGACCTATTTCCCCAAAATTGTTCAATCAAAATCAAAACCAAAATGTTCAATCAAAACCAAAATGTTCAATCAAAATAAAGAACTCATCATCCGAATCAATTGCTACGAGTTGCTTACTGTGCATTTGCTACGGATGTCGCCTCGTAGACGTAGCTATCTACGGAGATGCTACAGTTATCTATTTGCTACGAAAATGCTACGAGAACCGATAATTCTATGAAACGGTGAACGCTTATAAAAGAAGACTTATTTAATATTCTTTTTATTAATTTTTTTCTCTCACACAATAATAAAATTATAGGGTGCTTATTAAACACTTCTTTTTAAGAGCATTATTCACTTCTAAACTCTTCACATTGCTTTCTTAATTATTAAGTCAGCCGTAATTAACGAGCGTCTATCTTAGCTAGCCTAGTGTAGTGTAGTTATTTTCCATGAAAACCACTTTCCTGATGGTTACAAAAAAAAACCACGATGACTAAGGCGGAACCTCAACTCCCGCCTTAGCTTTTCAACTTTTAACCCCAAGTTCTAATAAGCACAGTACCGAAGAACCAACAATGCACATTGCTGCGCTTCATGACTGTAATCAGGAGTACAACAATCACGTACCAATTAACATATTGAAAATGGATGTCTTGAACTTTTTTAAATAATAATATGGTTACATTACGCAGAAAAAAATCTTATAGCGATTTCAAGTGTCTGCATTATTTAAGACTGATAAAAAAAAAATGTAATTTTTAACAGAATGACTAGTTACTAACTAGTAGCTTCTAATTAAGACTAGTTCATGAAATTACTTCTTATATATATTCTTCTCTTCGAACCAAAGCATGGTAATCTGCTTAAATTGCTCTTTGGTAAAAACCCAGTGGGTGGTTTGGTTAACTGCTGCATCAGTGGCATTCATTAAGTCCATATGCACTATGGACTTATGAATGGGCACTTGAGGTACTCCAAGGTGTGGTTCATGTTCTGAACAGGGGCACTGCACTCACATTGGGTATACGATGGATCTATAGAACCCTATTTGGCTAACTTGTTTCTACAGCGGTTTGGCTGGGTGTGCAACCAATTTAGTGCTTCTATATAGGCCACCGCATATCACGTCCAGGTGGCAGATGTTCGTAAGGTTTCAAGAAGTCGGCTAGTGGTGATGTTCTTCTCACAGCTGGATTTTTAATTCAGATGGTGAGTCTAGGAAACAAAGACGTCAAGGAGCTGCAAGAGCTCTTCCAACTCAAGGCCTACTTCTTTTTTTAGGAACACCATAATCATGGCAGTAAGTCTCCTCTTTGAGGAGTGACTGGAGAGGCACCACAGTGTCCTCTCCTCCCACATGATGCAGCTCACTGGATATAATAAGTTCGGGATTCAGGTGGAAGAAACGCTTGAGTGTCGCCATTATACGGACCGCTCGGAGGACACGGTGGAGGTGTGCTTCACTTGGGCGGAGCACCGCCGTGTCGTACCTAATAGAAGCGATATTCGGCAGCGATCTCTCACGCAGGGTTCTCATGATCCGTAGCTAGTAGGAGTAGGACATAATCGTAAATGATAACACCTTGGCGTTTCTTCCACCTGAATCCTGAACTTATATCCGATGAAGACCAGCGTCATGTGGAAAGTGGGGACGCCGTGTTATCTTTCCAGCCACTCCACAAAGAGGGGACTTACTGCCATAATTATGGCGTCAAGAATACTCTTCCACTCCATACTGGATGGACTCTGTCCATTCCAGGTTGCCTGGAAGTGGTCGCGTAATTCGATAAGGCCGACAAAATGGTTTTAGGTTCCATATATTTTTTATAGAAGTGATATGTGATATGATAGGGAAGTGATAGTGTGACGAGCAACAGGACAGAATGAAAGAAAAAAACGTGATGCGCCGACCCCAAATAAAACGGGATAAGGGCAGGAAGATGATAATATTTTTTATTTTATTACCAGGACAGAATGGAAGAAAAAACCGACCCCAAATAAAACGGGATAAAGGCAGGAAGAATGAGAAGAAGAAGATTACCTGTTAGTATTTTTCCTTTGCCTTGACACTGTATCACATCATCATCATCATTTCAGCCGATATACGTCCACTGTTGGATATAGGCCTCCCCAAGCGTCGCCACAACGTGTATCACATGCATTGTAATAATTATTCATTACAATTCATGCCTCTACCTTACGGAAGAGGTCGCTGCCGACTATGTCTTATTGGTACAGTTGTCAACGTTATCTTTTGAGTAAGTAATTTGCTGTTGATTGTCAGTGTAAATTTTTTAATTAAAACAAATATATGATATTGGGACGGGGCTGGACATGTCTGTCGCATGCCGATCGAGTGGTGGGCCAGGAAAACGCAAAATTGGTGCCCTGAAATCGCACGTCGGGGTCGCGGCAGACCAAGAAGGAAATGGCGGGACGACTTGGATGTCTTCCTTGGGAATTGGAAAGAAGTGGCTCAAAACCGGGAACATTGGAAGGAGTGGACGGAGGTCTTTGCCCAGCAGTGGGACAGTATGGGCTAGATATAATAATAAAATAATAATAATAAAATGTGATATTGAATAAATTATTACTATTTGTATTCTTGGTATACAATGAAATATAGAAATAGAAAAGATTCCAATATATTTTTTATTTTATAGATATAAAAATATTGGAACGTGCACACACCTATCTAGGCTTTTACACGCTTGCTATAAACGTAATCGTAAAAACTGAAGATTGGTACGTACCTACCGCGGTTGTGCAACCATTGTTTGGAGAAGGCTGTCTTGGAACATTGATAAGGAGTTTTCGTCAATGTTGACACTACACTATACAAACATGGCTACCAAGACTTTCTATTCACCATTCTGAAGGGCAGCTGGCTACTGGGGCCAGAGTTAACCGAAAGAAAGCTCGAGCTCCAGTATGAAGGCTATAAGGAACGGGGTAGGTTTTTAGTCAGTAAGAGTCTGACACTATCTCCCGCTCCACCCAAGAGCGGGTTTTGTCATTGGATGATTTTTCCCACCGAAAAAGGAAAAAGGATTAGAAAATAGGGAGAGAACCTATGTTTGACAGTGGTCTTACCATGGGGCCGTGTTTTCCAGTTACTGGGTTGTGGAAGGCACAGGCAGTTTGACTGGAAGGAGGCTAGGTAGATTGATTGTTTTTGTTTTCTTTTTATTTGTTTTGGCGTTTTCATTAAACAGTTAAGAGTGGGTTTGTTAGTTAAGTGGCTCCAGTGACTGAAAAGTTGAAAAAGAATTATTAGTCTTGGTATGATCATGTGAAAAGGAGGAGTGAAATGCAAAAGGGTTATGAGTATACATTTATGAATGGATGGAGAGGGAGGCCAAAGAAAAGATGCATGGATTGTGTGAGGACTGATATGAAAGAAAAGGGAGTTAGTGATGGGATGACGGATGATAAAACAGGATGGAAGAATGAAACGTGTTGCGCCGATATTAAGTAATATGGGACAAGGGTATGAGGATGATGATGATGATGATGTTTATATAAGTATACAGGGTGTAAGGGACAGCCCTCCACAAACTTTAAGGGCTTGCTTATTAGACGAAACTAAACAACTTTCCACAAGATATTTTTTCACGAAACGAAAAAGGGGCTGTCTCTTACACCTTGTATACAAAACATTTTATAATAAAGATCGTTTTTATAAGAAAGTCATAGTTGAAGGAATGTCATTGCTGTTACTATTTATTGATTGTTTTTTTTTTTACCGACTTCCCAAAAAGGAGGAGGTACTACGTTCGGCTGTTTGTATGTTTTTTTTTTGTATGTTTGTTCGTCGATTACTCCCCCAAATGTGGACGGATTTTCAAAATTCTTTTTTTGTTCCAAAGTAGATAGTTCTGAGGTGGTCCCATTATCACCAAATTAGGATCTGATGATGGGATCTTGGAGAAATCGAGAGCAACCTTCAAATTTTATAGGCTCACTTATTGATTTTCGCATATTTTATGAAGTATCTTGTGTATTTGCGTATGGTCGTCACCATCTCAGGTAGCTGGGCTGATGATGGAAGGTACAACTCCTTAACAGTAAGAAGTTACTCGAACAGGCAAGGACTGTTTTAGTAAATTGTTTTGATGTTTGATAGGGCATTTGCCACATTTGGTCTCATGATCATCAAGTCATGACCTGATGCTGCAGTCAGGATAGTCTGCAGAGTACCTAAGTCCTCGACAACAAACAGCAGATATATCGAGTTTAGGCTCATTAAAAAGGGCTCGATGTGTGGATAAACGTACTGCTAATAAAGAACACCGAAGTACATAGAGACCTGATGCTGAAGCCAGGAGCATCAGGAAAAGTACAAACCTTGAAATTACAGCACCGTAGTCGTGTTTGGGCTCATTTTAAACTGGACTAAATTTTAAGTTCATTGCAATGTTGACATAAATCTGGCCTGATGCTACAGCCGGGATTATCAGCATCTAGTCTAATGACTGATTGAAAGATTTACCTTTCGGCTTCATCATCAGATCAGTTCGATATATCCTTTCCCTCTCCAGCATCTAGTCTAATGACTGTTTGAAAGAAGAGGGGGAGAGGATATATTGAACTGATCTGATGATGAAGCCGAAAGGTAAATTAATGTAATCCAACCGTGTTTGGGATTATTAGAACCGTTATGAGATGCGCTCTGACTATAAGGTATTTAAGTTTGACTGAGGGGTACTTTTTAGTGGTGGTACCATAACTAAAAAGTGTAAAATAAAAAAAACTTTTTACAAAAAAAAATATAACCGACTTCAATGATAAAAAACACTGAAAAGTATCAAATAACTTTAATTTTGGAAGTCGGTGTTAAATAACGAAGAGACTAAACTATTATAGAAACACCGACGAAAAGTTTTTTTTATTTGTATTTTGGATTCCATTATCTGAGACTGCTCGCATAGGAGAGTATTATCTAAAAGATGATGGGAGGGTATTGTCTGGGGTATTATGGAATACTCTAGAACCATTGGTTTTCCGGAAAATAATTTCACCCCTATATAAATATGTAGAAAAACAAAATAGTAGTCTAAATCGAGAGTGTTGTTTTAAGAACAATTAATTTCAAAATATTAGCCTATCGAAAATAAATATTTTGGCTACTTATAAAACATCAGAAGCTATGCCGATTTTCATGGGTTCGATTTCCATCTAAGTCAACAAACTTTACATCTTTGTAATATTATGTAGATTCGTCCAGTTTCTAACAGCGGCATGAATGTAGGTTTCTCATAACAAACTGTGGATCCCCGTTTTATCTCCTTAATTTTGGAAAATCCTCCCTTAGTGCTCACCTACGTCATAAAAGAAAACCTTGTACAAATTTGTATGTTCCTAGTCCAATAGCTTTAGCTGTGCGTTGATATTATCAGTCAGCTTATCTTTTTACATGTACATATCAAAAACTTTTCACTAATTTAGTTCAAAAATGACAAATAACCCTGTGAATATTTATTCGGTTCAACAATAAAAAGACCCTTCGTTATCATCATTTCAGCCGATAGACGTTTACGGATATAGGCCACCCCCCAAATGTCGCCTCAAGCTGGTTCCCACAACCCCCACCAGGTCATCGGTCCACCTTGTGGCCTTTCATAGCCGTATCTTCCGGTGCACCCTCCAGAACTTTTTGGTCCCGTCCACCACCTGTCCTGCGAGCAATGAGTGGTGTTCCAGGTCTATGATGATTGGTTTTCGCGGTCTGTATGTCTTGTGTATGTAAGTTTATATGTCTGTGAACGCACCTATGAGACAAGAGTTATTTCAAGTGCAGACCAAAGTTTTTTTTCTTTTTTAATACGGGTACATAGATTTATCCACTGATTTACCCTGTCCACATTAAACTAAGAATAATTTTATTTATATCTTATCAGAACAGCCCTACCATTCCCTCTCTTGCATTTTTTTATGAAATGTAAAATCATCAAATTGGAGGAGTTACTACTCCTCCCGCTCTGAGTGGAGCGAGAGGAAGTGGAAATACTCTTTGCGTTTCAGAGTCATCGTAACTCTTTAAGCGGTTTAAACAAACCCATATCGAGCCCAGTCTCTTACATAACAGCTAAATCAAGAATCTTCCAAACAACCTAAAATCACAATAAAAGCAAACTTTCTTTCTTAAACATTCTTAGAAAACAAGAAATAAACAAAACTTCTGAAAAAGGTGAAAAAAAACAAAAGAATTTTCAGTAAACACCTTTGATTTCCTATGAGTGGTCGAGAAATTCAGCAAACACCTGTCCTGCGCACCTGACTCATCTGGTTAGAACAATCAACTATCAACTACTATAGGTAGTAGTTGTACCTAGGTAGTAGTTAGGTACTTGCATCTATTAGTGAGTAATTCTCTTATCGGTGTAATGTCAATAGTGACTGGCTTCAGACTTTCTTTTGTTCACAAGAAGGTAGATATGAGCAATAATTTTTTAGTTTATTACAATATGTATTTAATATTAAAACTTAGTTAATTATCATTATTAATGTACACGTGGTATCCTAAACAGGTATCTAATTAAAAATCTTCATTAAAAAAAACTTCAATATCAATAAAAAAAAATAGATAGCGTAATATCAAAATCCCAATAACAAAAGACACATATAAAACAAAAGATTAGCGTCACGCTGACTGTACATAAACACAGTAAATAATGAAAAGCCTCCGTGCTCATCCAATGACAAATGACAATAGAGGGAACATCCCTCCAATACCCACGCACCTAAATATAAGCTCTACCGTGATTTAATAGAGCGCGAAATTGTGTGGCGCCGCGCGGAGGATGTCCCTCGCTATCTTGTCTGGCGGGGGAGGCGCCGACCAATCGGCTGGCGCGCTCAGCGCATCACTGTCCTTATCTGTTTGTACCTACTGCGCATCCTCGATGTATACATCAGTACATAAGCACGCAGAACGTAAAACAATTTTCCGTAAAAGTAAAGACGACTTTGAAAGTTGACGAGGAAAATAAACCTTACCTTGCGCGTGCAGGCGCCTCGCGACGGCTTTGGACCGCATAGCCACCGCAGTGACACCACAGGACACTCCTCAATTAATAAATCGCGATCGATGACACTACAATGTAATTGGAAAAGTTTTTCAAAATTGGAACGGGAGAACGTGTCGAATAGCGCGCGCGTTTGTCGGGAGGCAGTGTGGCGCGGGCGGGCGCCGGGAGCGTACGTCAGGCGACAGTCCTGCAGGATGCGTGTGCTGAGGCGAGGCTTGCGGCGCGAGGAGCGCGCGGCGGCGTATCACGCGAGCGGTCGGCGGGACACTGCGTTCACGTGCTCTACCGCACCGCGACCGCGGGGAAAGCGATTTTCACGCGGGAAACGATAGTGACCGGCCGCGCTGTCTCGGCCCCAGCCGCGGCTAACCACCAACTGTCACCAGGCACGCCGCCGGCCTGCGACTCGCGACAACACCCACGGGGCGAGACGACGCCTACACGCTACTCGCTCCACGGCTTTATGACGGCAAACCTCTACTCAAGGTTCAACTGCCCTGAAACACTACATTTATAAAGACTATCTAGGTACACTTTAAACTAATCGACAGTCAATTGCGTATGCCATAATGTCGTCCCCTTAAAACAAAACTAGACAGGTACGGCGTACAAACGAGAGGTCCAGGAAGAGTCAAAAGTTCCCCAACTAAGTTATGAAACACGAGGTGGAACATTATGTAATGTTCTGAATTCTGATTCAATTTAACCAAGTTTAGTCGAGAAGGGGGAGGATTTTCATGGCTTCTTAAAATTTTCTTTACAGTAGGTACATCTGTTTAATATTTTTGTTGCGAAATAATTTCGGAGAAGAGTTGTTTTGATTAAGTATTTCGTAGCTGGACAAAATAAATCACGTCTGCTGAACCTTCTGAAAAATGATGTTAGTAGCTTCATTAAGGTATAAGGTATATTATATATTGATACTAGCCGAGACGGCAAGCGTTATTAAGCCATATAAGTTATCAAAGAGCAAAAAATGGTGGGTGTAGGAGGGTAAAAAATAACCTACGATCTATTATCAAACCAACCTAGAAAAAATCATGAAAATCGGTCAAACCGTTTCGGAGGAGTTCCATAACAAACGCTGTGACACATGTTTTTTTTATATGAAACTAGCGGCCCGTCCCGGCTTCGCACGGGCAATAAATATAGCCTATGATACTCAGGATGAATGTAGCTTTCTAATGGTAAAAGAATTTTTCAAATCGGCACAGCAATATTTGAGTTTATTCATTACAAACATACACACAAAAATACAAAATTTCATCCTTTATAATATTATTGTAGATATGTTTCTTGTAAGGTGGCCAACCATCAAATGACTTCTCCCGCTCTAGATGGAAAGAGAGGGCGTGTCAGACCTTTACTGACTAAAACCCACTCATGTTTTAGACACAAAAAGAGAGAGATTAATGGATATTGGAGACTTTAAATTCCTACCTTTCGCGTCTTTTTTGAAGTGGGAAATCGTCGAATAGCTTCCCTCACTCTAGGCAGACCTTTGTTCCTTTAGTTGTCCATTATGTTACAGGACCATGGAAACTTTTTCGAAGAGCAGCCTGTGGGCTTATATTATTAGGGGTTAAATTTATTAGCAGATTAGGTATGAAGTTAATCTTTAACCAACAAGAAAAGACTTCTGAAAAAATCAAGAAACCAGATTATAATGACTTTAAGCTCCATCATGTCGACTTTCTTTAAGGTTTTATGAGTTTGAGAACTTCATTTATTAAATTAACAACAAAATTTTCTATGCACTGTTCACATTGAAAAACTGAGAATTATTTTCATCCTGTAGCAACTCCGAACCAATTTAAAAGACAGTCCACTGTTGACAATAAACCATGATATATTCTTTCATTGAACTCAAACTATAATCTCAACAAACAACATAGCATTCACCCAACATATTGACGTTCTTGCGTTCGACTCGACTCAAGCAGTAAGGTCTCCACTATCGTCGGACAGCGGGGGAGGGGGACAGCCTCATCCTACCCCCATCCCCCCTCGCCCATCCCCATCCTCCACGAGTGCTGGAGACACACGAGGCTTACACCAGCAATCGTACACAGGTTAAAGTTCTATGTGTCTAGATATTATTTAGTACATTGCTAAGATTGTGTAAGAGTTGTGATGTGTGCTTTGTTTTAAAGATTTGAATTTAATTATCAATATAATACACTTAGCGTTTGTAGACTCTATAAACAACTCTATAACAGACGACAGGCTAAGATGCAATCTTTCAGTTACATCACGCTGACTAAGAACAGAATCCAGCAATGCCACCACTTGGGCGGCTTCTGCGGGCGAATTATCCATATGTTTTAGAAAAAAAACTATTTCTAATGTCCCGAAGTCACAGAAAAGAAATAAAGACCAAAAAGTTTTAAGATAAGCGCGAATTTTTAGTTTTCAAAGGTGAAATGTATTCCAACTCTAAACACGACATTGGTCTCAAAATATTCACAACAATAACTTCATATATACATAAGGTAAACAAAAAAAAATATCTTTCGCTTATTATCACTGTAATGGCCAAACTGCCAGCGATACAATCATGTATTTTTTTCTTTTCATGGAATGAAAACTCTTTTGTGTTAAGTTAGGACAGAAACCATAAAGACGGAAGTGTTTCGATTTTACAAGCTTTTATTTAGTTTCACCTGTCCCGATGTTTGTCTGTCATCAAATCTTGCAAATTAAATTTGACCCACTTCCCGGTTACTGATTGAGTTAAAATTTTGCATGCATGTGTAAATCAGATGACAATGCAAGATTATTATGACGAAGAGCTGATCTGATGATGGAACCGGAAGGTGGCTATAGGAACTTGGTAGCTAAACGACACAACCACATCGATTTTGAGTTCGTGTGATTCGTCTTGACGAGTAACAATTATATAGGTACACCGAGCTATAAAAAAAATATTTTAAAGCTAAAGTTTGCTATGAAAGATAGCAAACTTTTGCATTATCATCATGATTTACACATGCATTCAAAATTTCATTTCAATCGGTAACCGGGAAGTGGATAAAATTTAATTTGCAAGATTTGATTACAGACATACATTGGGACAGGTGAAACTAAATAAAAGCTTGTAAAAACGGAAGTGTTTCGATTTTTCTGATGAGAAGTGTATATAAAATTAGAAATTGACTGACTGACATTTCAAACAGCCAAAGCTAAATTTTGCACAAGATTTTCTTTTATGGCGTAAGCGAGCGAGGGATGAAAGAAACTCCACAGTTTGTATGAAGAAGCCTACTTTTATGCAAGAGAAACCGCTGGCAAAAGCTAGTTATTTCTATAAAATAAATTAATCCATCTATGAAATAAAATAGATAACAAAAATAATAGATAACATTAGCTAGGTTTCTTCCTTCAACTTCCTCTTAAGTTTAATTCTCCAAGTAAGCCCGTAAAACTCAAAATTTCAAAAGTGTTTTTGTAATTTGGAGTTCAGTATCGGATAGTATTGTAACAAAACTTACATTTGCGGTAGCAACATGTATGTAGGTATTTACACAACTGTACTCATTAAAACCACCATTTTAACTCTCTAACTTAGAGACGAGGTAAAACGTCAAGTTTTGTTAAGTTAAAGTGGCAAATTTTAACTCTTCTCTAAGTTAGACACGTTTGTATACAATCATGTTTCGTTGATACACGAAAAAGCGTCTTTGTACTATTTCTGATCCTTATACCACTTAGATATTATTTGACTAATTTTAGTGAATAATTTAAATCGCATGTTTGGTACAGAATTTTGTAATTTATAGATTTTAATGATTTAAATATCAACAGATTACATTGCTATGCTCTATCGGGGTCTATAATGATGAATTGCTCTAAGCCTGTTTGTTACTATCTTACCAACATGATGAAGGATCATTGCTTGACACTGATCTTGTCTTCGTTTCTTCACTTACTCTGTTGCTTATAGGTATATATTTTGTACTAGCTTTTGCCCGCGCGGCTTCGCTCCCGCTCTTCCCTACTATATCTAACTCTACCCTACTCTACCCTACCCTACTCTACACTACTCTACCCTACCCTACCCTACCCTACCCTACTCTACTCTACTCTACTCTACTCTACCCTACTCTACCCTACTCTACCCTACTCTACCCTACCCTACTCTACCCTACTACTCTACCCTACTCTACCCTACCCTACCCTACCCTACCCTACCCTACTCTACCCTACTCTACCCTACTCTACCCTACTCTACCCTACTCTACCCTACTCTACCCTACTCTACCCTACTCTACCCTACTCTACCCTACACTACCCTAATTTTTTTTCCATAAGAACCTTATCCTCACAATAACAATCACAACAAAAAAAAAATCAGCCAAATCGGTCAAGCCGTTTTCATGCCCAGTCGTGACAACGGAAAACGGGGGTCATTTTTATATATATAGATAGATAGATGTATGTATATGTGTATCTATTTTAGATATAACTGTGTATTTAATAAGTTTTGTTTACTTTTATATTTGCACCAAGTGCAACCCCATTTTATGTCCAGGCAATCTCTGTCCAGTCAAGGTTGCCTGGAAGAAATCGCCTAGTGTGATAAGGCCGCCAATCCTGTGTTTTTTATTATAAGACTAGCTTCTGCCCGCGACTTCGTCCGCGGAAAATTTCTTGTTTTAAAATAATATTACACTCGATTAGACGATGCGCACGTTCAGCGCTAGATTCCTGAGCACGGGCCTGTGATGTTATGGCATTTTGCCTAGCGAGCCGCTGCGAGCGCTCAGCGCTAGTCTCCCTATCCCTTGTCTCAGAGACATGCTGCCTTAAATGAGATACTTAGACGCTGCGCACGTTCAGCGCTAGATTCCCGAGCACGGGCCTGCGATGTTATGACATTTTGCCTACCAAGCCGCCGCGAGCGTTTAGCGCTAGTCTCCCTATCCCTTGTCTCAGAGACATGCTGCCTTAACTCAGATAGACGGTGCGCACGTTCAGCGCTAGTTCCTTGAGCACGGGCCCGCGATGTCCTCACATTTTGGCTAGCGAGGCGCTGTGAGCGCTCGGAGCTAGATTCTCTAGCGCGTGCTTGCGAAATATATTCTCTATTTCTCGAGAGGCGCTGCTCATTTTCAGGGGCAGATTCTTCCGTACGGCGTACTCGAGCGGCTCTTGTCTGTGATGTCTGCCGGGACAGTTGAGATTTCCTTTTAGACATGCTCTCAACAAACTACGCACAGACTTGAAAACAATTATGAACAAAAGGAGAGCGACTCGAACACCGTCCGCCTTTACAAAACAAAACAATCGTAATATCGAATAACTCGTATCGATTATTACGATAGAACGAAGTACGAAACTACGAACATACAAAAACGTACAACGAAATTACGATATTTTCGATTATGAGGTATCTATCAACAACAACAACCATACGAACGAAACAACCGAAACCAATAAGCAACTGACAGAAGAACTCCAACTAACGACAACGTGGGCATAATAATTCGAGAGGGTCATCAATCCACAGAAAGTCTTAACACCGCGATTCAGAAAACATGGCAAGTTCGGGAGGTTCCTGCACTGAATTAAAGCGGAAGAGACGCCCGAGTGTCGCCACTGTGCGGAACGCCCGGAGGACACGGTGGAGCACACAGTCGAGGTGTGCCCTGCCTGGGCAGAGCATCGCCGTGCCCTCGTGGGGGCGATCGGCGGCGGACACCTCTCGCGGCGGGCTCTGGTTGAGGCCATGGTCCTTAGCGAGGAGGAATGGCAGGCGGTCGCCTCCTTCTGCGAAGCAGTAATGCTAGCAAAGGCGGAGGCAGACCGCATCAGGCAACGGCGCCCCCGCCGCCGCCGCCGGGATTCCGATCCCGATTTCCGGCCACCGTAGACGCGGGCTCGCGGACGGCGAGCCATGGGTAGCTTGCTGTCCGATCGTCCGGTAATGGACCGAGCCCAAGACGTCAACGGCGCGCACTGTTCCCGCGCGCCTCAAGAAGTTGTCAGCAACAGCAGAGGCCCAGCTGGGTCGAAGCCTACCGGGTCCAGGGTTATCCGAAAGGGAACTCGTGCCCTGGTTTGAAGGCTAGAAGGAACGGGGTGGGTTTTTAGTCAGTAAGAGTCTGACACTATCTCTCGCTCCACCCAAGGGCGGGGGTTGTCATAAGATGATTTTTGCCCACCATAAAAAAAAATAGGTAAAACGTCTGCACAATGAAAGTTACGCTAGGGGCATTTTGCGTTTTAGTAATTTTATATTATCTTCGAAACTGTATGACCAATTGCTATGCTGTAAATGGCAAATCTTATCTGTATAATGTTCTTGTGATACTGAAATAATTTATTGTCATAAGAATTAATATTTTGTTGCTCAAATAATCAACCAAACGTAAGTATGCCGAAAAAAAATATTTTTAATGCAATAAAAGAAGTATAAAAGATGAAATATAAAAGATAGAGATATGGTACCGCGGACTTTTTTGTAGAAATAATTAAGACGAACCAGGTAGCCATACATTGTTTTTAATTTTAAGCAACTGTTTAGGCAGCGCACGCAAATAATTCTATTTTATGAGGTATTTTTTTCCGACTTGCTAGACAAAAGTTGTGATAGCTCGGTTAATATACATGCTATAGAAACAATTTATAGCCTATAGCACTCAGGAATAATGTAGCTTTCTGCCAGTAAAAAAAATTTTAGAATTGGATTATTAGTTCCAGAGATTACCCCCTACATACAAACTTACAAACTTACAAACTTACAAACTTACAAACTTACAAACTTACAAATTTTACCTCTTTATAATATTAGTATAGATTTCTTTTGTAAATTTATATTCTTGATGTGCAATAAAGCATGTATAAATAAATAAATTGTGGAAGCAAATTAATGAATATGAATAACCTATAGGTACCTTACCTACCTATCTTTCTCTCAGTGTTCCATATCAGCTGCCTCATGGTTACTACAAGTATTTAGCGATAAGATTACCTATTGAAGAAAGTAATTGATTAATTTAAATGTTAAAAATCACTACGACTTACTTACAGCTATTTCTGATTGGCAATGGGACAAAGAAAGATTCGATTTGCTTACCTAACTTGATTAGCAAAGCAATTTAAAAAAATAAGCATAGACTTGACATAGGCCTCTCCCAAGAATAGAATAAACTTTATTTTACAGCAAAATAGTAAAAAATTACACAGTAATTTAAGTCTATGGGAACAATGGCGGTCTTATCGCTCAAAAAATGCCAAACCAAGCCAAACCAAGCGTAGCCATATGTGTATATATCCTTTATTTTTATTTTTATGGGAAACCTTCAAAATCTACTAACCCGCACTGGGCCCGTGTGGTGGATTACGGCCCAATTCCTCTCCTAGAGAGGAGGCCTGACTCCCAGCAGTGGGAACATTATAAGGCTGACTATGCTTGTTTGCTTCAAAATGCATCTAGACTTTTGGGGAAAAACCGTGTTTCACGCATCCAAAAAACTCGCGTGACCTTCAGTCACCGTGACACAGTCAATAAAAAAACACTTCACTTTCTTCAAATAGTAAACACACGCTGCGATGCGAAGATGTCTAAAAATTCTTTTGAGTAGAAAACAAAGTATATTTATCAGTCATGTCATACTCTTGACCCAAAAAAAAAAAAAAAAAAAAACCCTTGACCCTCTTCTACAAATAAATTTAAGACACTTAAATATTGTTGGAGTGCAACTATACTTGTAACCTCTGAATGTATCCACAATAACGTAATTAAATCATTTTGATTAAAAATCCTCCTCCTCCTTATTTTTATTGTAGATAGGTTTGCTCTTGACCGCTATTTCATCTGATGGAAAGCGACGATGCGGTCGACGATGGACTGCGCTTACCTAGAAGTAACCTATTCACTCATGACTTAAAGACCCCTAAATAGTAGCTATCAGAAACCGCTGACTCCGTCAGGGAATTTCACTCCTTGGCTGTACGCACAATAAATGTGTTCCCAAATCGCTTTGTGCTCATAGGTATAAAAAAGTCCGCCTCCTTTTTTGTCGTTAATTCTAGACAGAGTGATCGTGGTTGACAGTGTTGCATTTTCGTTGGCGAGTGAGGCTCTCGCGATACGTCTCCACTTGTTTATGGCGTCTCTGGAACTCTGGACATCAAAAATTGCAATTTTTTATAAACTTAAGAATCCGTTCTATATTAAGTAATTTCACAACTCGAAAAAAAATTGTTTGCTGATAATTTAATTATGCATTTCAAAATAGAGCTTCTTGAAATTGTGGCTAAATGTCATCGTGCCGATTTACGAGTCAGACAATGTCACGGGTACCAGTTAGTCAACAATAAAAGTAAAAGAAATTATTACTAGTTCATCAGTTTCCTTGCGATTTCTAAGCAATTGTAGGTCACAATTTCCTTAACATATTAAAGGAAAATATTATCGAAGTTCGAACATATGTAATGATTAACCTTTTATCGTTTAGCCTTTTTATCTCTTAGTAGTTCCAAAGAGACTGGAATCCACAACACAAGGAATCTTATTGTGATCAACTAGGAACTCCAAAGTTTTTTTTAAACCTAGCGCTTCTGTCTTTTGTGTTACTATTACTAGGTAGTAAATAGGTATTTATTGAACCTTGTGAAAATGTACCGAATAAAGTTTTTGTTGTTACATATTAGGTACCAGCAGGTGCCAGCGGCTTACGGGTATGTTCCCTTGGGATGATTTTCTGATAAAAAATTCGGGGTAAAAATACTACCCGAATTTCATCTAAATCCCTTCAACAGTTTCAATGTGAATGAGCAACAAACATATTACACAAACTCAAACAACAAGTTAATCTCTCTTTATCAGTAACTAAAAGTGAAGAATAGTTTTGTGATTTACACTAATATAATAAAGAGGTAAAGTTTGTTTTTTATTTTATCTTTTGTTTGCAGGAGGGTTTGTCTGGAAGCACTGGTCCGATTGCTAAAAATTTTAGTTGCATAGGCTATATTTTATGTACGCGGGCAAAGGTGCGGGAAAAAGCTAGCATTTAATAGGCCGTGATGATAATTTTCTAACATACATTTCTGACGACTCTGCTATTGAAAACTACTACAACGTAGGTAAAAGTCAAACGTTAAAATCTACTACAGGCTCGTCAAGAAAACCAAAAAAAATGCTAAACATTTCAATGAAGGCTGCGTGTGAACGAGATATCTTACCAGACATCTATAATTCCACCTGCACACCAGCCATAACTCCGGCCTGATAGGCACGAGTCTGAAGAACATCGAGGACGCAGGCTACCCCCCTCCCCAGAAGGAGGAGTGGGGAGATATGGGGGAAAAGGGGGGTTGAAGCCGTAAATATGATTATCAGCGGGGGAGGCGACGCGGACTAATCATATTCTCTGCAATTTACATAAATATTACCGTGTTCCGTGTCACACGACTGGCCGCCAGGGCTGTCGGGGGATTCAAGGATGTGAGCGAACAAAGGAGTTGTGACACTTGGGTTTTAAAATAAGACATGAATTTTTTTTAAAAATTTGGGTGCTTTTTTACACTTTATCTGTTTTGTAGGGCAATCAAAAGGTATGTTAAGATATCAAAGCATCGTCGCATTCACTTTAAACGTAAAACATTTTTTCATAACAAGATTTCATCCAGCAGGTGATACTGATCAAACAGCTTAAACACGGTGAGGTGATCTTGTTGGTTCTATCCGATTCCATAGCTAGCTTGCGTAGTGTTCCACTCGCGCCTCATAGAGATGTCAGCAAAACTGTATAGACCTAGTAGGGCTGATGCCCGCTTGGGCTACTGAAAACGTTTGATAGAGTTGTCGAGGCTCTGATATAGAAAGAGTAACTGAAGGACACAGGTTCAGACAGTAAAAATCAACAGCACATGCACTATATTCGTTTATACATAATTATGTACCTTATTAATATTATAACTAAAAACAATACAGCAAAGGTAAGAATTACTAATAATAACAAGTTATAGAAAAGGTAGATAAATAAATAAAATTACATGAGAACACCACAATTGCAAGATTTCCCTACAAAAACGTAAAAGCATCTCAAGGTAAAAAAAACTTATAATAAGTGAAAAAGCTTGGTATTTCTAACAAAACACTTTAAACAAATGACAACCCTGACCGGTCATTAGGAGCTTCGGCCACGTACCTTTTAATGATACCGTAAGGTCGATGTTAGTTAGATACGTAACTCAGAAGTCGCTTTGTCTTTTTTATGAATGATTAATGTTTATTAATGTTTACGCCAACCAACGCCAGCAAGCGCCATGTTTGCCCATGCATATTCAAAAGTATAACGACATAGAATCTGTTTGATAAACGTAACAATAGCAACATGGAATGGTGTCAGGTGTAGAGTGAATTTTCTTTGCTTTAATTTTTCTTAGGAAGGCTTTTAGACTAGATTATAAAGTGACGAAGTTTCTACATAGGCATAGTCTAGTCTAAAAGCCCTACAACCGTAGCTTTTGACACTGAAGCATCGCAACCGTGGCTTCTGACACTATAGCTCTACAAGTAGCTTTTGAGACCGTAGCCCTGCAACCGTAGCTTTTGAAACCGTAGCGATGCAACCTCAGCTTTTACACCGTAGCTCTGCAACCGTAGCTTTTGACTCTGTAGTCCTGCAACCGTAGCCCCGTAACCGTAGCCCCGCAACAGTAACTTTTGACACATATCCCCGCAACCGTCGTTTTTGCCCCCATAGCCCAGCAACCGTAACTTTTGACACTGTAGACCCGTAACCGTAGCTTTTGACTCCGTTGCCCTACAACCATAGATCCGTAATCGTAGCTTTTGACTCCGTTGCCCTACAACCATAGATCCGTAACCGTAGCTTTTGACTCCGTTGCCCTACAACCATAGATCCGTAACCGTAGCTTTTGACTCCGTTGCCCTACAACCATAGATCCGTAACCGTAGCTTTTGACTCCGTTGCCCTACAACCATAGATCCGTAACCGTAGCTTTTGACTCCGTTGCCCTACAACCATAGATCCGTAACCGTAGCTTTTGACTCCGTTGCCCTACAACCATAGTCTCGTAACCGTAACTTTTGTCACCGTAGCCCCGCAGCAGTAACTTTTGATAGCCCCGCAACCATGGCTTCTGCACTACAGCTCTGCAACCGTAGCTTTTGAGACCGTAGTCCCGCGACCGTAGTCCCGTGACCGTAGCTTTTGACACCGTAGCCCAGCAACCGTAGCTTTGACACCGTAGGCCAGCAACCGTAGCTTTGACACCGTAGCCCAGCAACCGTAACTTTTGACACTGTAGCCCCGTAACCGTAGCTTTTGACACTGTAGCCCCGCAACCATAGCTTTTGACAGCGGATTTGCTCGCCTGAAATGCGTGAAAATGCTTATCTTAATTAGTAACCAAAATCAAACAATATTCATTTATTGTTGATAGAAGCACTAATCAATCTTCTAAACTCAAGTTGCTTCTGTGAGGTTTTTATGTGAGTTACTTGATAAGAGAAAAAATCGTAAAACCGAATTAAGAAAAAAAAACAAAAGAGTTGAAAAACATCTTTAATTTCGGTAGTCCAGAGTCACAAACACAAAAATAGAACAAAATCAAAAATTGGCTTCCGAAATTAAAGTTGAATTTGATGGTTATTTTGTACACTCAAAATAACTTTCCTTAACTTGCGCAATCTTCTAAGAAACCATAAACGTGCCTAGCGAAATCCGTTCAGACCTGGTGAAGAGTTTAACATCAAATCGATTGAATTTCAACGACACATAATACGATTTTCCTCTATAACTCTTGTGAATACTTATATGTCAATAAAAACAATCATACCTACACGTGTAACTCAACAAGGTATACCATAAAATCTTTCCCGTTTTCACACAGAATAATGACATCAAACAAATTGCTGTATGGCTTCAAGATTTGATAACGAATAACGAATCCAATCCCGCATTCAACCCTCGAGAACAAAAATAAATTATTAATTACTACACCTTGAGAGGAATTTACCCTTCCCATAAATTAAGGGGGCCAGATGTTAACAGACTTGAACAAACCCCAAATATCTTGTAAAGCCACCCACTGAGTGTCCCCAGACATAGCTAGCTAGAACACCGCGCCGCTGCCCGGAGGGCTCGAGACGCCACCTAATGGCGACCTAAGAAGACTGCATTTCCCGGAACACGACCCGTATGTTTGACTTTATCGACTCGAGAGGGTTTCTTCCTTATATTATATCGTACGAAGATGTGCTTTTTGAAACCATAAAGCCATCACAACCTTTCCAACACACACAATTATCAACCTTAACTACAACCATCTAAAGCCAAAATCTCTTCGCAGCTTGAAGGTTTATAGGTCGTTTTCATCTACGCAGCATGTGATATGATATCAAGGCGAGACAGAAAGGGACAGTAGAGCGCAGGCTCCTCGGCAGACGTCGCGGTTGCCATGGAAACACATCGATTTGCACCCCCCACCCCTGAGCCGCGCCCGCCAGCCTCCGTCGTATCCAGGTCATCCAAGACCATCAGAGCCGATGTTTGTTAACGTTTAATTAGCTGTTGTGACGTTGGCTACATGTATGCGCTTTGAGAAACTAATAAGTCGCATTTAAGAGCAATGGCGTGTAGCAATGTGGGTTATGCTCTTAGGTTTGCCAACTGTGTCGTTTGTAAGACCTTATTTTTTTAATGATCAAGTATTATTCTGAAAATTGTCAAGTAGCTAGAAAACCGCGCGCCTCAAGGAGTTGTCAGCAACAGGAGGGGCCCAGCTGGGTCGAAGCCTACCGGGGTCGGGGTTATCCGAAAGGAAACTAGAGCCCCGGTATGAAGGCTAGAAGGAACGGCGCGGGGTTTTTAGTCAGTAAGAGTCTGACACTATCTCCCGCTCCACCCAAGAGCGGGTTTTGTCATAAGATGATATTCAACGTCGAAAAAAAAAAATAGCTAGAGATAACTACATTTTATGTTAGCTATTCTTTCATACAACTGTAAAACTGAGTTGTAAGAAAGAAAAACAAAAGAAAGAAAGAGTAGTTGTATCATCAACTCTTCTATGATTTTCTCTGCTTTTATTTCCTTTCCTATGTCCACAGTATTTCTTTCAGGCACTATCCAATCCATACTTGGAGAAAGAGCCAGTAGAACTGACACATATCGTGAAGTACCTACCTATCTTATGCCATGTCGTATCGCTGGTGTATTATTCAAAGATGGTGCATTGGTGAAATTAAATGCATAGTACATTAAATGTCTATATAGTTACAAGTGAAATCCTAATTTAAATTAAAATTGTTGTTCGCGCACGCACGCAGCGGTGGGGCGGCGCTCGCAGCGCGGCCGGCGGCGGCGGCGGCGGCGGCGCGGGACCAGCACGTCGGCATTGCATCGTATAGCGCGGTCACGCGAGGACCTTATATCTATAACCTTTTGCTAAGATTTGATACCTAGATTAAACCCTATTATACAGTCCACTAGCCTTTAATTTGACATCTGAGCCTTAACATGGTCCTTCAAACCGTCGTAGCATCAGTCGAATAGGTTTATAAGTCGAATCGCGATCGCAAGAAAAAAGCCACGCCATTACACGTCGCCCGGAATTCAGCTGGAGGTCAAACAGCGGTCGCAGCCTACTAGCATCTGGGAGCAGCACAATCAAGCAGCGTTGGCAGCATCAGTCGCTATTACGGACGAAAAAGGGTTTGGTAGCAGCAGTTTCGTGAGTTCGACCAATTCATTTCTTCCAAAATTTTTATCTAATCTCATTCAATATTCACTGAACTTACTTAATACCCTGCCATTCCCATTTGCAATCATAAATCCAAATTCAAATTCAATCATAACATTGATTGCAACAATATTTTTTTTTCTTTCACATCCACCCACATAATTTTTTTTTTTTAAATAATTTCGTAAATAGTACAGTTATTCGAATCATTCCAATAACAAACAACCCTAATTAAACATTCATAAGCAAATACTTACCTTTCCTTTGTTTTACAGCATACATCGCCTTGCTCTGAGCGCATCGAGTGAATCTCGCACCGAGGGTAATTTGGTAAAAAGTTACGTGATCATCACACGGTGCCTACCATATTTCCAAATTCATTATTTTAATTGTATCACATAGTTATGGAAAGCAAAAAAACCAACACATCAAATATGCCAAATGACGATGAAACTCAGCTCAATATATATAAAAAAAGACGAGCAAGTCATAAAGCCAAGGTCACAATTTTCAAAAATTATATCGAGTCATTGAAATCAAAAAAAAACTTAACAGAAACGGATATAATACAAATAAAAACCCGCTTGGATGGTTATAAATACCTCGCAAAAGATTTTGATGACAACCAGACATTCATCGACGAAATAATTGGGGTTTCAGACGAACAGCTGCGGGAGCGGGAGCAATTTGAATTGGATTACCAGAATCAATTCGCACTCTGCATCCAGCTGATACGAGACAACGAAACTAGTTGCGTCAACGGGTCTGTACCAACTCAAAATGCAGGTGAACCAGGAACCAAGGCGTTCATTAAATTACCCACCATTGACCTTCCACACTTCTCAGGTGAATATCATAATTGGCTAGAATACAGAGACACTTTCGAATCACTCATACACAAAAATAAAACTTTAGACAACATACAAAAATTTCATTATTTGCGTGCATCTTTGCAAGGTGAAGCTTCACAAGTAATTAAATCATTGGAAATGTCATCAGACAATTATCGGGTAGCTTGGGAACTCATCTCTGAGAGGTACAATAACACGCGACAGCTACTAAACAACCACGTTCACGCTTTGTTTAGCATAAACGCCATGAACAATGAATCCGCCACATCACTCAGACAACTCCTGGATACAGTTAGTAAAAACCTCAGAGCGCTTGAAAACCTAGGTGAACCCACACAGTCCTGGGATACATTGATAATTTATCTCGTTGCCTCCAAATTAGACTTCAAAACACTTAGGTATTGGGAGGAACACAAAAGCACACTCGATAAAAAGCCCACACTTCAAGATTTAAAAACATGTCTCAATGACCGTGCTATTCTTTTACAAAATCTTGAAGACACCAAACAAAATATGAAAACAGATTCAAAGTCACACTCATTCAAATCAACTACACAAACTCGCACAAATCCAGTTCGCATTCCTAACTGTCCCTTATGCAAAGCTCAACATTATTTGTTCTCTTGTCCAGTTTTTAAAGAAATGCCAGTTGAAAAAAGAATAGAAAAAGTATCAAAATTACAAAACTACTGTTCTAACTGCTTACATACAGGGCACGAGACCAAATCCTGTCGCGGTGGTGCATGTAAGTATTGCCAACAAAAACACAATACAATCTATACTAATATTATAAAGAGGTAAAATTTGTAAGTTTGTAAGTTTGTAAGTTTGTAAGTTTGTAAGTTTGTAAGTTTGTAAGTTTGTAAGTTTGTAAGTTTGTATGTAGGGGGTAATCTCTGGAACTAATAATCCAATTCTAAAATTTTTTTTACTGGCAGAAAGCTACATTATTCCTGAGTGCTATAGGCTATAAATTGTTTCTATAGCATGTATATTAACCGAGCTATCACAACTTTTGTCTAGCAAGTCGGAAAAAAATACCTCATAAAATAGAATTATTTGCGTGCGCTGCCTAAACAGTTGCTTAAAATTAAAAACAATGTATGGCTACCTGGTTCGTCTTAATTATTTCTACAAAAAAGTCCGCGGTACCATATCTCTATCTTTTATATTTCATCTTTTATACTTCTTTTATTGCATTAAAAATATTTTTTTTCGGCATACTTACGTTTGGTTGATTATTTGAGCAACAAAATATTAATTCTTATGACAATAAATTATTTCAGTATCACAAGAACATTATACAGATAAGATTTGCCATTTACAGCATAGCAATTGGTCATACAGTTTCGAAGATAATATAAAATTACTAAAACGCAAAATGCCCCTAGCGTAACTTTCATTGTGCAGACGTTTTACCTATTTTTTTTTATGGTGGGCAAAAATCATCTTATGACAACCCCCGCCCTTGGGTGGAGCGAGAGATAGTGTCAGACTCTTACTGACTAAAAACCCACCCCGTTCCTTCTAGCCTTCAAACCAGGGCACGAGTTCCCTTTCGGATAACCCTGGACCCGGTAGGCTTCGACCCAGCTGGGCCTCTGCTGTTGCTGACAACTTCTTGAGGCGCGCGGGAACAGTGCGCGCCGTTGACGTCTTGGGCTCGGTCCATTACCGGACGATCGGACAGCAAGCTACCCATGGCTCGCCGTCCGCGAGCCCGCGTCTACGGTGGCCGGAAATCGGGATCGGAATCCCGGCGGCGGCGGCGGGGGCGCCGTTGCCTGATGCGGTCTGCCTCCGCCTTTGCTAGCATTACTGCTTCGCAGAAGGAGGCGACCGCCTGCCATTCCTCCTCGCTAAGGACCATGGCCTCAACCAGAGCCCGCCGCGAGAGGTGTCCGCCGCCGATCGCCCCCACGAGGGCACGGCGATGCTCTGCCCAGGCAGGGCACACCTCGACTGTGTGCTCCACCGTGTCCTCCGGGCGTTCCGCACAGTGGCGACACTCGGGCGTCTCTTCCGCTTTAATTCAGTGCAGGAACCTCCCGAACTTGCCATGTTTTCTGAATCGCGGTGTTAAGACTTTCTGTGGATTGATGACCCTCTCGAATTATTATGCCCACGTTGTCGTTAGTTGGAGTTCTTCTGTCAGTTGCTTATTGGTTTCGGTTGTTTCGTTCGTATGGTTGTTGTTGTTGATAGATACCTCATAATCGAAAATATCGTAATTTCGTTGTACGTTTTTGTATGTTCGTAGTTTCGTACTTCGTTCTATCGTAATAATCGATACGAGTTATTCGATATTACGATTGTTTTGTTTTGTAAAGGCGGACGGTGTTCGAGTCGCTCTCCTTTTGTTCATAATTGTTTTCAAGTCTGTGCGTAGTTTGTTGAGAGCATGTCTAAAAGGAAATCTCAACTGTCCCGGCAGACATCACAGACAAGAGCCGCTCGAGTACGCCGTACGGAAGAATCTGCCCCTGAAAATGAGCAGCGCCTCTCGAGAAATAGAGAATATATTTCGCAAGCACGCGCTAGAGAATCTAGCTCCGAGCGCTCACAGCGCCTCGCTAGCCAAAATGTGAGGACATCGCGGGCCCGTGCTCAAGGAACTAGCGCTGAACGTGCGCACCGTCTATCTGAGTTAAGGCAGCATGTCTCTGAGACAAGGGATAGGGAGACTAGCGCTAAACGCTCGCGGCGGCTTGGTAGGCAAAATGTCATAACATCGCAGGCCCGTGCTCGGGAATCTAGCGCTGAACGTGCGCAGCGTCTAAGTATCTCATTTAAGGCAGCATGTCTCTGAGACAAGGGATAGGGAGACTAGCGCTGAGCGCTCGCAGCGGCTCGCTAGGCAAAATGCCATAACATCACAGGCCCGTGCTCAGGAATCTAGCGCTGAACGTGCGCATCGTCTAATCGAGTGTAATATTATTTTAAAACAAGAAATTTTCCGCGGACGAAGTCGCGGGCAGAAGCTAGTGTTACATAAGGAACAACCAAAATTAGGATCAGCACAAACTACTCTCACAAGTAACACTAGTACACAACACGTATCAGTTTTACTTTCCACTGCTTTAGTACATGTTGTTGCCAGTGATGGAACACCACACTTGGCGAGAGCATTGCTTGACAATGGAAGTACCTCCAGTTACATCACAAATAATCTATGCACAAAGCTCAAACTCACATCCAAATCAATTCAAGGCACAGTTTCAGGCATCAATCAACAACACACAAATATATTTCATAGCACAAATATTCAAATAAAATCATTACACAACTCATTCACAGTCAATATGCCATGTTTGGTACTTGACACAATAGCACACTCAGTACCTAACGTACGCATCAACAGAGATGCTATTAACCTACCAAAACACTTGAAACTAGCTGACCCTCTGTTCTATGAACCTGCTGCAATCGACCTATTACTAGGTGCTGACATATTTTGGCAGATAATAGGCAGCAGTCGAATTCAGTTAGGTAAACAACAGCCTATATTACAAGACACAGAGTTCGGCTGGCTAGTTTCGGGCTGCACAACAGACACCAACAAGCACACAGACAATTGTTTTTTCACTAACAATGACTCAGATCAGCTATCACGATTCTGGGAGTTAGATAGTATGTCTAATTATCAGAACAAAGATCCGTGCGACTCAGATGCATGCGAGATCATTTTCAAACAAACAACCACAAGACAAAGTGACGGCAGATTTGTGGTCACTATTCCATTAAAAAAAACTCCTAAATGTTTAGGTGATTCCTACTATCAAGCCAAAAAACGGTTTTTGTCCATAGAAAACCGCATGAAATTAGATCATACATACAAAGAACAATATTCAAAATTCATATCAGAATACATACAACTTGGTCACATGACGTTAAACAAACATTCACATTATTCACACAAAAAACCACAATCATCATCTTCAAACATACATACAGAAAATAGCAACGAAAAATCAATCATACATCCATACCATAGTGCACCAGTGTACTACCTACCACATCACGGTATTATACGGGAGTCAAGCACTACCACCAAATTCAGATCGGTATTCGACGGTTCCGCTAAATCGTCCAGTAAATTATCGCTTAACGATATACAGTTTGTGGGTCCAGTTGTCCAAGACGATCTTATTTCCATACTCATACGCTTTCGACAGCACAAATATATTATATCAGCTGACATAGAAAAAATGTTTCGTCAAATTGCAGTAGTCGAAAACCAGAGACCCTTACAACAAATCGTATGGCGAGACAATCCAACGGAACCCCTACGAACATACACGCTCAACACGGTCACATACGGAACTGCATCAGCGCCTTTTTTAGCAACACGCTGCATTAAACAAATAGGCCTAGATTGTCAAGATAAACAAATTGAAAACCACACAGATAATTATGATCACAAAAAAGTAGCGGAGGTCATTTTGCATGATTTTTACTGTGATGACCTCTTGACGGGGACGGATGACGAGTCCAGTTTGTTGGAAATAGCCAGAGGAGTTTTTTCCGAGCTAAAAAAATATAAATTTCCACTTAGAAAATGGTTATCTAATTGTCCTGCCGTTCTAAAAAAACTAGGTTGTAATGAGTCGGATAAAACAACTGTCAATCTAAGTTCAAACGATCCATCAAAAACCTTGGGCATTTATTGGAACATTCACAAAGACACAATTTCATACACAGTACACTCAGATTTCATATCACAAAAACAAATTACAAAACGCACAATTTTATCCACTATAGGTCATATTTTCGACCCATTGGGCCTAATCAGTCCATGTATACTCAAGGCTAAACTAATAATGCAACAGATGTGGATGGATAACATTAGTTGGGACAGTGAAATACCAGTTTCAATTCACACACAATGGGCGAAATTTGTTGAATCGTTATCTTTTCTAAATCAGTTAACTATTCCACGTTATGCATTCAATGACTCATCACGTAATAATATTGAACTTCATATTTTTTGCGACGCCTCGCAGCATGCTTACGGTGCTTGCGTATACGTACGTACCTACACAACAGATGGCGATATTAATGTTCATTTGCTAATAGCAAAAGGACGGGTGGCTCCTTTGAAAACACTTACAATTCCGCGACTTGAATTATGCGCTGCGTTAACTGGCGTTAATTTAAGTAATAAAGTTAAAAATTCACTAAGAAACAAAGACAACTGCAAGTGTTATTATTGGAGCGACTCAATCATTGTTTTATCGTGGATAAATACACCAACACATAAATTGCAAACATTCGTCAAACACAAAGTGACAGACATTCAGAAACATACTAATCCACACTCATGGTACTATGTACCCACCAAACAGAATCCAGCAGACATTATAACAAAATGTACTAATGCCAAACAATTACTACAAACAAATTTATGGTTCTCAGGGCCAGAATTTCTAAGGAATGATGATAACCACAGCTGGCCTGAACAGCCCGGGCACCTCAGCGTATCTGACCTACCAGAAGTCCGGCCCCAGACACATTTTACACACATACACACACCTACACAAACGCATAATAATTCCTTCATTTACAAATATTCCAATTTCAACAAACTTACACGCATAATAGCATACATGCTTAGATTCATACATCACTGCAGAAATAAAGTTTCAAACACTTTAAATACAAGTAACGTAAACAAACAAGTTTGCGTAAGTCAGACCAACCCTTTATCAACCACAGAACTTAACTTATCTAGATATCAATTAGCAAAGGTAGTACAAATGGAAACATTTCCAGAGGAATATGAATTGTTATTGAACAATAAAAAGTTGCCTGCCAACCATAAATTAAATTCACTTAATCCTTTTCTAGGGGATAATCAACTCATTCGCGTGGGTGGAAGGTTAGCACATTCACCGTACAATTACGATAGGAAATTTCCTATACTTTTGCATCCAGCGCATTATATAACTAAAATCATATTTTCGACATATCACATAACACTTTTACATGCTGGCCCACAACTGTTACTGTCACACGTACGTCAACTATTTTGGCCAATATCTGGTCGTAATTTAGCTAGAAAAACAACACAATCATGTGTAACATGCAAACGGTTTCAAGGGAAAACTATCACTCCTATAATGGGGCCGTTACCTGAGCAAAGACTGCATGCAAATTTTGTATTTAGCGACGTAGGTGTGGACTATGCAGGGCCAATAATGATTAATAACCGTAAAGGGCGTGGAAGTGTACTAATTAAATCATACATTTGTATTTTCATTTGTTTTGTAGTCAAAGCCGTGCATCTGGAGTTGGTCACAGATCTCACAACAGAGTCTTACATAGCAGCAATTAAAAGATTCATTTCTCGTAGGGGTAAACCCAATAATATTTATTCAGACAATGGGAAAAATCTGGTAGGTGCTGCTCGTGTGATCACCGATTTTATCAGGCGTCACGGCGAGTCAGTTTACAGCTGCGCTGCAGAGCAAGGTATAAACTTCCACTTCATTCCCCCATACTCACCCCACTTCGGAGGCCTATGGGAAAGTACTGTTAAATCAGTAAAATACCACCTCAAACGAGTTCTAGGTTTAGCAAACCTAACGTACGAGGAAATGTACACATTACTTGTCCAGATAGAAGGCATCCTTAATTCGAGGCCTCTCACACCTCTTTCATCAGATCCATCGGATTTATCAGCTCTCACCCCCTTCCATTTTCTGATTGGTCGTACTCTAACTGTAATACCTCACCCACAGATGTCCGACTGCGATGCTTCACGGCTGCCAAGGCATCAAAGAGTGGAGCTTCTGCGCCAACATTTCTGGAGACGCTTTAATAAAGAATACATTTCTCAGTTGCATCAAAGGACGCGATGGCAACGCTCACACGGCGCGCTCACGGAGGGTTCGCTGGTTGTCGTGAAAGACGAGGCGCTACCTGCAGCACAATGGCCACTGGGACGAATCTTGAAGCTATACCCAGGAACTGACGGAGAGGCTCGCGTAGCGGATATCAAAACACAGTCGGGCACAATCAAAAGGGCATTCCACAAAATATGCCCGTTATTGGATGGAGAACTACCAAATTGATAATTCTCATCAATCAGCATGGACCCATCACCAAAATCACTCATCTCACATTCATCATCCACTGCTGGCCCGGGAATATGTTCGCGCACGCACGCAGCGGTGGGGCGGCGCTCGCAGCGCGGCCGGCGGCGGCGGCGGCGGCGGCGCGGGACCAGCACGTCGGCATTGCATCGTATAGCGCGGTCACGCGAGGACCTTATATCTATAACCTTTTGCTAAGATTTGATACCTAGATTAAACCCTATTATACAGTCCACTAGCCTTTAATTTGACATCTGAGCCTTAACAATTGTATTTTATGTATTATGGATGTTACCAGCTGAGAGGCGTAGCTACCGCCGTATCAAGGATACGGGGCCCCAGGGTTACAAGGGCCCCCACGTGTAAAAAAAATCGTAGTAAGTAACTGTTAATTCTCTTATTGAAAAGAGGCCCCTAATCTACACTATCTACACTAATACATATTATAAAGGTAAAGTTTGCTAATATTTTTTCACTGATAGAGAACTTCTTTATTCCTAAGTGACATAGGACTTCTTATCACTGTCTCTTACTATCATAAGAAGAATTAGCATACATATCCTGATAACTTAGGGATTACTATAATACAAAGTCAAAAGCCAGTAATCAGGTTTCATTATCTTATCTGAGTTGCGACACTAAAGCACGTGTCAGATTAATTACTATCTAAATTGGACTTATCCAGCGACTGCGTTCGCGAGAAGGTTTTCATGAAAACTTTAACGTCCCTTAAACTATATATATTTATTTATTAAAGACCTACAACATAAGGATGTACACACAAATAAAGTTTTAAATTCACCCCAACCCCCATTTTTTGTAAGAGCGTGAAAAATACTCACCAACCTATTAAAAGACTTACAAAAAAGAAATCATTAAATCTAGCCGTTTCGGAGGAGTTCGATAACAAACACTGTGACTCGAGATTTTTTTGAAAAGATGAAATCCTGCAATTTTGAAGAAATGGATCAAAAGACATACCTACTTGAGTGGGGGCTTTTTTTTTTTTTTTTTTTTGTCGACGGGGAAAATCATCTTTGACAAAACCCGCTCTTGGGTGGAGCGGGAGATAGTGTCAGACTCTTACTGACTAAAAACCCCGCGCCGTTCCTTCTAGCCTTCATACCGGGGCACGAGCTCCCTTTCGGACAACCCTGTCCCCAGTAGGCTTCGACCCAGCTGGGCCCCTCCTGCTGCTGACAACTCCTTGAGGCGCGCGGGAACAGTGCGCGCCGTCGACGTCTTGGACTCGGTCCATTACCGGACGATCGGACAGCGAGCTACCCATGGCTCGCCTTCCGCGAGCCCGCGTCTACGGTGGCCGGAAATCGGGATCGGAATCCCGGCGATGGCGGCGAGGGCGCCGTTGCCTGATGCGGTCAGCCTCCTCCTTTGCAAGCATTACTGCTTCGCAGAAAGAGGCGACCGCCTGCCATTCCTCCTCGCTCCGGACCATGGCCTCGACCAGGGCCCGGCGCGAGAGGTCTCCGCCGCCGATCGCCCCCACGGAGGCACGGCGATGCTCCGCCCAGGCAGGGCACACCTCGACGGTGTGCTCCACCGTGTCCTCCGGGCGTTGCGCACAGTGGCGACACCCGGGCGTCTCTTCCGCTTTAATCCGATGCAGGAACCTCCCGAACTTGCCATGTCCGGTGAGGACCTGCGTCATGCGGAAGGTAAGGACGCCGTGAGGTCTTTCCAGCCACGCCTCAAAGAGGGGACTTACTGCCATAATCGTGGCGTGCCCAGCACTGGGTTGCGATAGCCGTTGACGCCATTTCACCATGAGATCCCGCCGGAGCTCTGTCCGCCATGCCTTGACATGTTGCGGCAGTGGACTTTCACCCCGGCGTTGCATCTCCACGCGCATGTCGTGCATGTGTGCAAGGACTGTTGCCTCCAGATCCCACGGTGGTAGGCCAGCCAGAAGGCTCGCCGCTTCGCGAGAGATCGTGCGGTAACCCCGCACCATCCGTATTGCCATGACCCTCTGGCAGGCGTTCAGTATGGACGCCGGTCGCTTTGCCAGCGACGGCGCCCACACCGGCGCCCCGTAGAGGGCCATGGACCGAACGATCCCCGCGTAGAGCCTCCGGCAGGAGGCGTCTGGACCCCCAAGGTTGGGCAGGAGCCGCTTGAGAGCAGCCCCAGCCCGGAGAAGCTTGGGAGCCAGACGTCGGAAATGTTCTACGAAATTCCACCGGCTGTCGAGGACGAGTCCCAGATACTTCATCGTCGACCCGACGCCGATGCGAACTCCTCCTACCGTAAGCTGGGAGTCCGATGGTGGCGCGTTCCGAGGGCCGTGGAAGCACATTGCCTCGGATTTATGCAGCGCCACCTCGAGTCCCAACTCCTGGATCCTACCAACGGCTATCGCAACCCCGCGTGTCGCTAGAGCGACCGCCGCCTGGTGCGACTCTCCCTGCGCTAGGATCAGCGTGTCGTCTGCGTAGCAAACCACGCTGACCCCGTCAGGGAAGTCGCCGCGCAGCACGTAATCGTATCCGATGTTCCACAAGGGTGGGCCCAGAACCGACCCCTGCGGAACACCGCACGACATCTCTCGACGTTTCCAGTCTCCCTGGTGACCGGGGTAGACAATGTACCTGTCTGACAGGTACGCCTCGACCACTAGACAGAGGTATTCGGGCACCCGGTGGTACCGGAGTGCCCTCCGGATCGTACTCCAGGGCAGGGAGTTGAAGGCGTTGGCAATGTCCAAGGACACTGCCACGACACACCTACCCTGGGACACCGCTTCCCCTGTCGTGAGGGCTCGCACGCGCATGATGGCGTCCACCGTAGAGCGCGCCCTGCGAAAGCCGAACTGTCCGTCCGACAAGTCCGGCCCCACCCGTGTTAGCCGCACGACGAGGCGGTTTGCAATAACTCTTTCAAAGAGCTTGCCCACCTCGTCGAGCAGCACAATGGGCCGGTACGCGGACGGAGAGTCCGCAGGGCGCCCTGGCTTCGCGATGAGGACCAGTTTCCCCGTCTTCCAGCGAAGTGGGAACTGGCCCCTCTCCAGGCATGCGCTGAAGAGCCCTCTCAGTCGAGGCCCGAGAGCCTCCATGGCCAGGACCCAGGCTTTCCCTGGCAAGCCGTCGGGTCCTGGGGCGGTGTTTTTGGCACTCAGCCTTCGCACCGCCACTCTCAACTCTACCTCGGTCACTTCTGGAGCATTGTCGTCGTCGTCGCTGTTGCGATCCGCGTCAGACACCGCTGGCGGAGGCGGAGCCATAGGCGGGGGGGAGTGTTCCCCCCGCGCAGGGAACAGAGTGCTAACCACACCCTCCACGAGTTGGGGCCGGAGACTCTGAGTCAGCGGCGGAGCCCAGGGGCGAAGCTTGTCCCGTACCAACTTGTACGGGCGCCCCCACGGGTCCGCGTTCAGAGACCCCAGCCACACGTTGCGGGCCTCGAGTTTGGCCCGCTTGATCTCCGTTCGGAGGGTGCGTTTTGCCTCTCTGTATCCCTCGTACAGCTCCGCCTCTCTGGCCTCCGCATCCGGCGGGCGGATGCGGCGCCTGCAGTGCCTGGCGTACCGGCGTCGCGCGTGATTGCACGCGTTGCGCAGGGCGCCGATCTCCGGCGACCACCAGTACACCTGGCGCTTAGCTCGTCCTGGACGGACACGGGGCATTGCCGCATCGCAGATTTGCGACATGGCCTCCTGGAACCACTCCGCCTCGACGTCGATGTCGACAGGCCTGTCCGGTGCTTGCACCCAGGCCTGTACCGTCGCGGCTTCCAGGAGGAGCTCCCGGTCCATCTGCTTAAGCGCCCACCGCGGACCGCAAGGGCTTTGTCGGACCGGCGCGGCCGAGGTTTCGGCGGAGACGTCAAACCGGATGTACCGGTGGTCGGAGTACGTCTCCACCTCCTCCATCACGCGCCAGTCGACGACACGCGGCGACAGAGCGGGGCTGGCGAACGAAATGTCCACCACCGACTCACCCCGCATCCGCACCAACGTGGGGACAGAACCCCGGTTCAGTACGACCAGGCCCAGCTCCAAGGCCCAGTCCTCCACCATCCGACCCCTCTGGTTCGTGAACCGGGAACCCCAAGCCGTGTTCCAGGCGTTGAAGTCCCCGCAAACAACCATGGGGAGGGAACCGAACCCAGCGACGACGGAATTTAGCTCCATCAGGGAGACATGGAGTTCGTCGAGAGATCGGCTCGGAGACAGGTAGACGCCTACCACGGCGATGTCCCCGAACCGTGCTGCCACGCAACCCCGCCCCCTCGTGACGGACTCGGGGGGCGGGGTACCGGCGGCGGTCGACGTAATTAAGGTCACCGAGCCGTCCAGGTCCTGAACCCAGTCACCACTGGGCAGGACAAAATACGGCTCGGTGACCACGGCGACATTGATCAACCACTGCGCCATGCTCTGGAGCAACAGATCCTGAGCGGCGGCGCAGTGGTTGATATTCGCCTGGAGGAGACGTAATGGGGCCGTTATTGACACTCCATTACGGTCTCCTCCCGAGCCCCGCTAGGGGACACTGCCGCGGCGGCGGGTGCGGCGGCGATTGCGGCGGCGGCCAACGAGGCGGCTGCGGCGGCGAGGACCTCGGCGGGGATGAGCCTGCGGGCCTTGCCCTTGGCCTTGGCGGGGGGGTCGCAGAACCTGCCCCCAGCCCGGTGGTTGGCCGGCTTGCCGGCCGCCGCACATGCGTAGCAGTGCGGCGTAGCACGGCAATCTGCGGCCTTGTGACCGGGCTGGCCACACTGGTGGCAGCGGTCGCTGCGATCCTCCGCGGCGCAGTGGGCTCCCACGTGGTGCCCCACGTGGCAGCGGAAGCACCGCAGAGGTCTGGGCTCCAGCAGCTTGACCTGTGCGGAGACCCAGCCCACCAAAAGCCTTCGGCCCTCGGCCGTTATCGCTTTGGCCGCCTGCACGGGACAGCTCACCGTAACGGCTCGCATGCCCGTGCTGTCAGCACGGATGGCACCCGCCCGAACCTGTTCGGTCGTGCACCCACCCGCCCTGACAATGGCGGCCACCACCTCGTCCACCTTGACGGAATCGTCCAGGCCCATTATGCGCATGTCGATGCACTTGGTGGGCCTGGACACTCGGGCCTCTTCCGAGCTGAGGGACGCCCTGATCCTTTCGGCCAGGGCGTCCGCTGCAGGACCGCTGGCCGCACCGGGGACCTCTAGGATTCGGGCCCCGGTGATCGTGTGCCTCATTCGGAAGCCCGCAGCGGCTCCGAGCTCGCCAAGGTGGGGCAACACCGCCTGCTTTGCCTTCTCCATGACGTCGTCGTACGTCACGCCCCTCTTTTCCGCTTCAGGCTGTAGCGTAATTACTACAGCCTCGGAATTCGGGGCGCGAAGACGCGCCGCCATGGCCCGCTTCTTTCGCTCCTGCCGCCTCGCGCGCTTTTTGGCCGCTCTGGCCACCTTGCCCGCTTGCTTTTTGGCGCCGACCACCGTCCACTCGGCGCCAGGCTCCTCGGGTGGAGGAGGTGGCAAGCGCGGCTTGGTCGCCACAGCGGCAGCAGGACCTGCCGGCTTAGCGGCAGGCACCGCCGCACCCTTTTTCCGCCGCTGCTGCTGCTTGCCCGTTGGGGCCGGCCTCGTAGGCTCCGGCCTTGGCCTCGCAGGCTCCGGCGCCGCAGCCCCGCGCCCCGTTTGCCCCGACGGGCCCGCCTTGGGCGTAGAAGCCGCGGCCGCGGCAGCGGCATAGGACGCCGTTTTTTTCGGAGCAGAGGCCGCCAGTGGAGGGCGCAGGACAATGCCCTCCAGGAAAGACAGCTGCTGCTGGACGCGCTGCTGGAACTCCAGCTGCTGCTTTTGCAGCCCCTGCTGCAAAGCTGCGAGTTCCCGCTGCACCAATGTCAGCAGCTGACTCTCCGGCTCAGGCTGGGGCTGGGGCTGGGGCTGGGGCTGGGGCTGGGGCCGACTTTGCCCCTGCTCCTGCTCGCGCTCCTCCTCGCGCCCCTCCTCCATGGGCTCCTGGCGGCCTCCGTTCGGCGCTCTAGCGAGCTCTGCCCGGATCTCCGCCCGGAGTTCGGCCTGGAGCTCCACCCGGAGCTCCGCCACCCTCTTCTCGACGGAGGCCTCTAGAGCCCCCTGGAGGGATTTAGCGTGACGACGGATCGTCCTCTCGCGAGTGGCTTTGTCCCTTTGGCGGGCCATGTCCCGAAGCAGGGTGACAGCCAGCTCCTTGAAGGGCATGGCCGCCTCCCCGCCTGACTCCGCCTCGGTACGCCTTTCGCTGCCGGACGGCTCCGAGAGGTCCCTCCCAGAGTCGGCTGCGCCGGGGTTACTTGAGTGGGGGCCATGTTTGTCTGATTGTAATTTCTATGATTGGTGATTCTTTGAAATCGAGAGAATTTCTCATTCATCTGGACTAGCTTATTCTTTACAATTTGATACCTATTTTTATTTGCATATAAATTTTCCCTATCACTACATGTATCAAAGGCACTGTTTGGCGCCCAGTGGCTTACGACACAAAATAGATAGGTACGAAAACTAAGTCACATGAATGAGACGTTCTCTTGGTTTCAAAGAATCACGCTATTAATATTACTGTGCGGGGTGCGAGGTCGTTTACGATATAAAAGCACTGATTGGTTTTGGATAGTTTATTAAAGTTCTACAAATGTTATGTTAAATGTTACGTTAAAATGTTATGTTAAAAGGTTATGTTAGATGAATGCACCCGGTCCGTTTGGTGTCTCGTAATGCACTGATGTTAAAGTACAATTGTAGTAAATTGCTGCGTTAGCAAGTGTTCGGTTGCTTAGACCGAACAATTACATATATGAATACAGCAAGGCTAATTCACAACAAACATCAAGTAAATAATATAAACGACGCCAATCACATAACCATGATTAGGTTCTCCAACAAATACATAATTCTTTTACAACATATTTACGTTACTCTTTGATGTTCCTAAGAAAAGTCGACCCAATTCTTATCTCAAAGACACGTCAAGCCTCGGTGCGTCGTCAAAGCCAAGAGGCTGGACCTAATAGGGGCTCTCGAGGCACGAGGCTGCCTCCGTGGGCCCTTGCCTCCTTTGACGTGCCGACGAAATGAAGGCAATTTAAAAAGGTGAAACGTCACAAGGATTTTGGCGGTAACCTACTTTGTAAGGCGCAGACAATGTAAGCTGTAGGTAAGCCATTTTTGATATAAATACTTAATTTAATCGATGCTTAATTGCTACGTCAGGTATTGTGAAAGCGGTCATCATGATAGACCAAAAAGAATAATAGTCTATGGAACTTCTACTAAATATAGATAACTAGCTTCTGCCAGCGGCTTTACCCGTGTGAAAGTAAGTTACTCCATAAAAACTAGATTCTCGCTTCATCCCCTCAGGGACAGAATGTTGAAAAATCCTTCTTTTAGTTTTCACCTACATATGTGCGTCATAAAAGAAAACCTTGTGCCAAATTTCATGTTCCTAGTTTTAGTAGGTTCGGCTGTGCTTTGATATGTCAGTCAGACAGATTCTCATTTTCTGTAGAGGTACCTAACTACAGCAAGCTTTGCGTAGGTGCAAATTATTACAGTGGACAAAAAGCAGAAATTGATAAAGTATAAAAATGAGTGAAATTGGGGAAACAATTACGTTTTATTTATACTAGAGCCTAGTTAAGTAATTCAAAGTAAAAGAAAAAGTGCTGCCGGATGTAGCTCAAACCAAGTTTTCAGGACCCCTTCCATGTGTTAGTGGTGATTAGAACACCAGAGTGCCTTTCCTTACTGAGCTAAAAATTCCATTCCAAAAAGAAAATGTTAAGTGCCTATTTATCCTTAGTCTTCCTTTCATTTATTTTTTATTTACCTCGTCTGTCTGTCTGTCTGTTCGTGATATACTCAAAAACTTCTGATGCAATTTTCACGTGATTCATTCATTCAGGAAAAATAATTGTAGGTATATTACATTGATGTATAATACTTGCATGCAAATTAGAGCAGAGAAGAAAAACTGAGAATTTAAAACATTCGTAGCGACCGGCCCCAGCATAGCAAGGGTGTTCCAATGAAAGCTGAGTCGAGTATATGATAAAAAAGAAAGTTTACCACCACACTTGTCTGTGTGTCTGTTTGCGATAAACTCAAAAACTTCTGTTTTTTTTTTGTGAGTCAAAATCATCCAGATGACATCCCCCGCCCTTGGTCGGAGCGAGAAATAGTGTCAGACTCTTACTGCCTAATAAACCCACCACATTCCTTCTTGACTTCCATACCGGGACCGAGCCTCCCTTTCGGACCCTGGCCTCAGTAGGCTTCGACCCAGCTGGGCGCCTACGGTTGCTGACTACTCCTTAACCCTTCAGATACCGTCAATTAGAGACACAATAGTAAGACAATAGATGCGCGGCCACCGGTGGTCGCTTGGGGATTCATGAATTAAGGCGCGCGGGAACAGTGCGACTTGGGCTCGGTCCGGACAACTACCGGACGGTCGGACAACGAGCTACCCAATGCTCGCCGACCGCAAGCCCGCCCCTACGGTGGCCGGAAACGGATGCGGTCGACCTCCTCCTTTGCTACGGATTTTAATGCGAATTTCACCATTATTAGGCGGAGTGATACATGGAGAAGATTTAGGCAGGTAGGTGTAATACCTACTAGCAAATTATAGTAGAGAAAAATCACCACACAACAGCCGGTTCTATGCGTTTCGTATCTATCGAATTCACGCGACACTCACCCTCGGTCGTCGGTCCACCTTACCGTATTTATATGTTTTCTATTGCTTATCTATAACTTATTCTATATTTATTTAAGTCAGTTATCCGCTTCAGCTAATCGTTTCCACAGCCGCAAAGGATGCATGAATCCGATTTCTAAAACTGTCAGTAGGTAACAAGTGTGAAGAACGGGCGCGTCACTTTACGGCCTGTCTCCAAAGATTCTCTTTCGAAGATAATTCGCCGTGAAATGGAGTTCAACTTATTGTTTTATTATTGGCTGCGTTTTATCCCAGGAAGTCGTAAATACATCGGGGAAATACAGTTGATCATCGATGTTGATTTTGAGATACTGTTAGTTCTGTTTTTTTTTTTTTTTGGCAAAATAATAATTAAATTTTTGATTATTAAAAAATACTTATTTAACTACTTGCAGCCTTCTGATATGGATAAAGATAAAAAATAAAATCTTCTTCTTCTTGTCCCTGTCCCATATTACTTGGGGTCGGAGAAATACAATAAAATAATGTAGAAAATTAATAAAATTTTACACAGCAGCTGTAGCTGAAATCTGCAAACATTAAACGAAATTATGTATGTATATAAAAACATGATATGCTGCTATAGCGCCATCTATATACAATTGCAATTATTATAATACCAAAGAATGCACTGAAACCATCATCAAGAAAATATAATGCATGATGCTTCAAGTGCGACATCTAGTGACATTTATTGTAAAACATGTTGTTGTCATGGATCTCGCTTTTATTCTGCTAGATGGCGCTGATTGAATTTTCCTGTTTTATCGACGACTGCTGTTCCTTGGAGTTAGGTTTAGTTTCGTTAATCGACTAAAAACTATTTTGAATCATAGTAATTAATAAAATTAAAACAAACCAAATAGCATTGTTTAATATATTTTTTATGTAAATTGGCTATGTATCTCAGATACAACAAGCTGGTGGTCGTATGCATCTTACGTTTTCATCATCATTCAGGATTAATACAATTTGATTATGTAACGACGCTGTTAAGATTTTTTTATATTTGAAGATATTTTTTGTGGTACTTATTTTATATTTTATGAAAAAGAAATAATGTTTATGGAAAATAACGTAAATATTGATATGTATTAATTTTTAGGTCAAATGACATAATAAAATGACAAGATAATCGATGCACAACCCTATTATTGATGTTAAAAATATAAATTCACTGCTTTACCGACGGAGAACAAGAGACGCATGCGCGTTGTGCGTTTTGTTTTTTCTCCTTTTCTATTGGTTTGTTTTGTGATTTGTGTCATGTCCCGAACCCTTGCTTGTATTATCCATAGCTTGTGTATTTTATGTTATTTAAATTAATTACGATTATTTTAAAAGTTTGATGGTAGAATTAGTAACTAAATTATTTATAGTATTGTGATGATAAGTGCTGTGAATAAATATAGTATTCAGCGCTGGGAATCTAAAGCGGCACCGTGGAGTCACGAAAACGAAGGTAAAAAATGTTTTCATTGTTTCTAGCGACGCTTGGCTTGCAAAGAAAAATCGGAAATCGATGGCATGGCTGCATGCGAGCTTCAAACTTGCAGTACATTTATTCAAATGATTATAAAATGGAACGTGCTCGTTGGTTACTTTCAGTTTAGGCTAAACTTATTAGCTATTCCAGCGTTGGCCACATGGGTCGATAATCATTAAACGTAACCTGTCGGCTTCAGTTTTGTAGTTTGAAAGTATTAAAGAAGTATATAAAGCAATATATAGCTTGTTTTGCACATTAAGAGAGTTAGTTGAAGGCACTTTCTACCTAGTACTTCAGTACAATGTGTTCTAAAGAACAGCTGGATAGTTAGTAGTTTAGCTAAAGTAAACAGGCGTCACTCGCGCCATTCGCGTTTCCTAAACACCAAGGTCTGACTCAGTGTTTTAATTTGAATGTGCATCTTGTGTTTGCATTGTATTTGTTTTGTTCCTGAAAAATGGTCATACTTTCCTGCATAAATAAAAAAAAAAGTGTCATACCACTGGTACATTATTTCTCATGTAGAATGTATTTAAAATAAAAACTAAATAAATATGGTAACAAATAGGTACAATCTACTCATTTGCCTGCACAGGATAATTATTTAAATGCTTTTTTTTACCTCATTAAATAGTCTGTATGTATAGTATATTATTATGTTTTTTTGCTACCATCAACTGTGTCTACACATAGTGAAGCTACAGTGGTGTTGGTAGGCTATATTTTCAGTAGGTTCAGTAAATATTTATAAAATATTCATACATATTATTTTATAAGTGAACTCCAACATTGTTGGAATCACTCACACATTGTTTACCCACTACAACTTCCTCAAATTCAAAACAGGCAACATCTTTTCAAAGAGTTGTTTCTGGATTATTTCAACCTTTTGAATACTGTAATTAGAAAGACAATGAGAGAGTAAACTTCGGCTTCACTTGGGATGAATTAAATGATAAAATTAAAAAGAGACCTACAAGGTCAACCGATGAACTGGTAAGGGTTGCGGGAATCCAATGGATGTGAAATGCACAGGAACGTTTATTGTGGCAAAACTAAGGAAGAGAGAATTTAATAAGCACCATTGTGTGATTTTTGAATAAATTGTTTTGTTCATTGCTATCTTTTCTTTTCAACAATAAATCTACTGATCTATTTTGGTTCACCATGGTACTGTATTCCTGGGTAAATTGTAAGATGAAATGTAATACAATAACTATGTAGGCGAATTTGACCCTAGATGATACATCTTATGTTATATTCATTATCTGCCTAACAACAGTCCTTGATACGCAAAACATATGCACTTGTGGAGTTGCAGACAGCAGTCTATACTCCTACCTAGCAGCAATATTTATCTAAATAAACAAAAATAAGAAACAAATTATAAGACAAGAAATTAACCCTTCAGATACCGTCAATTAGAGACACAATAGTAAGACAATAGATGCGCGGCCACCGGGTGTCGCTTGGGGATTCATGAATTAAAATTCTTCTTTTTTTCATGTTAGTGGACTAGGATTAACTTTTATATGTCCAGTATTAGGCACCCTGTACCGCTATCGCGCTGGCCTTATATAAATCCTCGAAGGTGCAGGTTTTATATGCCAGGCATGTGACACATGTGGAAATCAAAATGATTTAATTTTGTTTCTATTCCTTGTATTATTGAACAGGAAACTGTTAAAGCAGAAATATAGTTTAGTCACTCCATTGGGTATTTCCTCCAAGCAAAAAGACACAGATTAAATCTTAAATTTTAATCTGTACCACTTCTAACTGACTCATGTGAACTTTGTATCCAAGAATAAGATCAATGGATTATGGTAAATAGTATATACTCGTATTATATATCCATATTAGTAAATACTTAGAATGCATACATTATATATAATTCCTGGGAATATATGAATTTCAATTAAAATATTAATCATCATCTCTGCTAAAGCTTTATGGTTTGTATTCTATTTTAATTTGTTTTTTTTTTATAAACTTGTCATATTAATTCTAATTTCCTTTTTTCAGGTAAAATTACGAAATAAAGTAATGACTAGGTGCTTATGCAGTTATTACAAATCTCTCAAAATTTCCTAGGAATATGGTAAGTAGTATTATTACATTATTATGAAGGTACTTGTCTTCAAATTCCAAATCCAGGAATTTTAACTTTTCTTCATAGTTTTTGTGTATAATGAAATTCTTGCTTTTATCTCAAATAAATTCTTTAACGCAAGCAGTAGAGGTGTAGTTTATTTGAATAGTTATTTCATCATCATCATATCAGCCGAAAGACTGTTGGACATAGGCCTCCCCCAAGCGTCGCCACAACGACCGGTCCTGTGCGTCACGCATCCATTGGATTCCCGCGACCCTGACCAAGTCATCGGATAGTTATTTATTAATAAATAAGAAAGAAGGAGCTCTAAACAACCATCATATTAACAAACATAGACCTTCCTCAAATATCACCACACTGACCTGTTTGGTACTTATCCAGCGGACTCCCACGGCCCTCACCAGGTCATCGGTCCACTCTCAAGCACGTTACTACTTCCGCTTGTCCGTCACCACCGGCCGTCTATCACTCGAGAGCCATTCGAACTCATCGGTGATCCGTTTGCACCCTGCCCTCTGGCACTGAGACAATTTTTTGAGCCATGTCTATTACCCGTTCACCTGTAAATCTCTTGATTTCTGTTGCTATCACCTAAAGATAGAATGCCCTTTCCTCTATTGCCCTTTACTACTTTCAGTATACTGATGAGGCATGTTGTCCGAAACTCCACTCTAGAGCGAGAGAAGACAGTGGATGTGTCGCGTCTAACTTTATTGACCGAAACCCGTCAGTTGTACTTTGCGTTCCAGCACCACGATAAGTCTTTCAAAAATTCCCACAGCGCTAGCAAGTATCGGCTTTACTGGACCCCTACGCCCCCTACGATTTTATTCACATGTCTTTGAAACGCACGTGGAACAGCGCTGTCGACAAGTCGGGTTCGTTGCTTACCGGACGGCATTATTTACATCCTATCAAGTCGATCAGCAAGAGATTGTTGTATTATTTCCTTTATTATTATGAGCATGTGCTATCCCACTGCAAGGCAAAAGGCTTCCTTTCCTCCTTTCCAATTCTCTCGTTCATCTACAAGCTAAGGCCAGGCCTTTGGGAATAAGTACAGCTATTCCTGCAATCTGAGTCTACCGCTTTGTGATAAATAAATGTCCCATAGTCCGCTATTATCCTGTATTCAACCATTGCTGCTTTCCAATCTGTCATCTGGATTGGTCTTTTGGCTGGTGGAGTGTCTATCATCTTCTGCTCAGCCATTTCCCAATAACTTGCAGTCGGTTTCGCCCAACCAAATCTAACTGAATACCAGTAGGTGTCTTATATGTAGTGACATAAGGCCCGACCCAAGACGAGGCTAAATATAGACATTGGCCGCTGACTAACTGAGCTTCTGACTATGACGTCTATTCACGATGCTGTGTTTTGGAAAATATAGTCTGCAATTCAAAAAACATATTTTTAACTGTACTTCCTATTTAGAATGAAACTCGTATATTTCAGAACAACCCCCAGCGAGACCTTCTTAGCCTAGGCTGACTGTAAATCTAACAAAAGGTATAATCTTGGCATCGTAACCCATTAAAAGAAATATTCCTATGATATTCGGTCAGCTGAGGTACAAAAAGTAAGTGAAAAAACTGCAAATGCCATGTTTTATGCCATTTTTAATCTCCATCGTATAATACTAGACTATTAATTCATAGATCATAACTCCATAGTGATCATTAATAGCAAATTTTTTGTCTGAGCAAGATTTTGTACCTGGGCATAACTCACTTCCTGGTAGTTTTCCAAGAGGTAGAAGGTATTAGGTATGATTATTTAATTAGATAAAGGTACTACCTTCGTCAAATCATTTTCTATGAAGGTCTTTTTCTTTGTCTAATTTCCAAGACACCCTTGAAGACGATAGTTTTCAATAAAATGCTAATGAAATCCAATCACGCTCTGAGAGGTTTTTTAATTGCGTAGTATTAAGATAACTACGGCAAATCTATTGCTACTCTAGATACTTGAAAAATCCATTAATATTCTTATTGGAATTTGATTCCGTTTTAAGACTTAAGTGTTTTGACTCACAAAAACTCCATTCTCTGGTGGTCGAAGACCCAAGTTCAAAGAAGGATGTAGGTAGTATAGTACAGCATAACGACATTCTCCAAATGTTACCTAAATGTGTACGTATAGAATAAACGTTTATTATATTCAGCAGTCTACCTGCTCGGGCGGTCCGCACCGCTCCGGGAGCGACTCAGCAAAAAAGTAAAAAGATAATTTTTCGTAGAGTCGAGTCGGGCCACGGACGAGAAAGAACAAAGGTTTTACGCTCTTACCTAGTTATAGCTAGTTATACGGGCTCCCCGCAGGTGTAACTTGTTATCTTTTATACCGAGAATTCTTCTCCTATTTTATTTTTCTCGAGGATCACGAGAAAATGTCTATAGTGTAAAAGTATAATCGTAAAGTGTTTTGTGTTTAGACGGCTGTTACTCGTTATCATTGCAACACCGCTCACACCGGAATCTCATACGTTATTCAAATTAAGTAAAGGTTCGCCTCCCCAAACAACGGAAGAGGCTAAACGAGATTTCAAATTGCCCATATGGTTGCGTGAATTTTTTGAATTATACTTTTATGAGTGGAGCTGAGTGTCGTTGGTTCATTTATCGGATGCATTTATCGGTAGTAAATTTCGTGTTTCGTTATGCTTGCATGTACAATAACATGCGAAGTAGATTCATCCAAACGTACGTAGTCGACTTGAGGCTGCTGAGAACATTGCGAAGTCGTTAGTTATTAGCAACGCTCAATGTTCATCCGGCTTCGATAAGACCAGTCGTCACGTAAGCGGGTTTCGATGGTAAAAAACCTGCCTAGTGGCATTCACCCGACGCCCTTGAACTGCTCGGCAGTTCACCACTCAGCTGGTCCAAGCTGTTCTAAGCCTTGAGTTTGCCTAGGCCGTTCACCCAAGTCCTGAAATAACCACTTGAACAATTGTCCACTAAAATAATTGCGTACCCAACAGATAGTGACACCAAGTGACGATGACCCCGTTCTATTTATATTACCTAGGTACATTACGATCATTAACTTTATTATCCCGCTCCCAAGTCGGTGCTCGCTACGTTTTACGGTAAAGATGTTACTGCTCATAACTTTCAGCCTGTTTAAACACGGAAGATTGGCGACTAAGATATTAAACATCTACTATAAATAACTATAAAACAACTTGACATTTAAGTAGGCTATATAAACATAAATTAACTACAAATTGATCAAGTATTATGTTCATTAATGCGTGGAATCCAGCAACCACATAATTACCCATTTGTTAATGAGCAGTTTTGTCAGTTAGATTTACAACTTGTTAAGTTTCTATTGAGTATCATAATTGCAACTTGGCGATTAATTTTATAACATTGGAATTACCATATTTAACTATGTTTTAAATTTGAATATGAATATTATGAATAGTTCTGTTATGGAATTGTGTACGTAATTCAACATCTGTATCTGTGCTAGTTACGCGAGAAAAATCTATTGTTTCTGAGTGCGGCCAGCTGGTGTTTAATATCTCGGTTTATTAATCATACAGCCAACGCTGACAAGACAGATTATTAATGACTAATTATAACAATGAGTGGTGAACAATAACTCCGGTGAGGTGTAGATATTTAATAAGATTCCGCAACACGATTCCTACAAGCATTGGGCCTATCACGTTGCCGTTTGGACGAAGATTAATCGTTACCCAACGCCACAGCCCGCCTGGGCTTGATTTGTTCGATTCTAAGGTCGCGTTTTGTAACAGACTTATTTCCTACAGTAAAAAATAACAATATCACTTTTCATTTACATTCACAAATTAATTACACGGCTGTAACAGTTTGAAAGCTACTATCAATGATTAACTTTGCTTCGTTACAAGGTGAGACGAGATGATAGGATCGCCGCAATCATGACCATGTTTCAGGGATATTGTAAAGTACACATTTATTTAGACGATCCTCGAGAGTTTCCAGCGCCTTGTAGGCAGATAGCTAGCAACAATAGTACGTTTTCTCGTTCTTGGTTACGCCATCTACTTACCGCAACCTTGTTGTTCTAGCGCCCATTTGTTTGACGTGTATGGATATAATTTGCTATTTGTGTGGGAACCCTGAGTGGGTCGTAATATCGCATTGTTACTACCGAACCCATTAACAAAGCCAAGAGTCTGGACTCTGTGTACTTAATTATGATCTGCGCACGACTGTTTCTTATGATATCGTCAGAGTGACATTAACCGCCACTGGCCATCTCTCGTACAGCTTACCGTATTCAATATACTTTAATGTGCCATCCAACTATCGTTAAAGGAGTCCAAGTGGCAGCTACTATAATGGGTAATAAGACACTCGGGCTTCGATTGAGTGCCTTAATAAAAACTTTTATAACGTTATTTAATTAAATCCCCAATTCAACGTTCAACGTAGCAGCAAATTCGTATTAGAATGGAAACTGAAATGCAAAGCGAACGCGACAGAACAAGAATGTGAATCCTCTACAATCTGCTCACGTACGGTGCTGTCAACTTTCGCAATGCTACCTCGCGACACTCAAACGGTAAGGAGACTTGAAGGCTAAATAACAGTCGAGGTTGTGAAGCTGCCTACGTGACGTATCATCATATATTTTCACGTGTTCTTTTCTTTACACAATTTTTATACCGTTATTACCTATAAAACATATTGTTTCAAACTAAAATCGCAAATGGCTGTCGTAAAAACACAATTAAATTAATTTAGTTGAAAGTCTGCGAGCGCCTCTGGCATGACTTTAACGAGAGCCAGAATCTAACAATTCGCAAAGAAATAACCGTTTCAGATAAATAATTTGGTTACCATTGCCATGTTAATTTTTATGTAAGGTTATAGTTGTGATTAAGCAGTCATTAGCAGTTGGATTGGGCAACAGTGCAGAGGGAACGCAATCAAGGTTCCGCAGGTCAACGTGTCCTCAGCAGGCATCCTTACTTTAGCCGAGCCGTTCACTTCGTACAAAATTTCACCTTGTGTCAACTGCATTGTGTATTTCATCAACGTTCACATCGTGCGAAAGGTCAACAACGCGGTTATACCATATGTCATATTGTATCCGCCGCTGCCTCCTGCCACTTGAAAGCCACGCTTTCTACGACATTTTCTTGATGTCTTCACTTTATAAAACCAGATCGAGGACCGGTGTTCTGAATTTCATAATGTTGTCGTCTTTATTTGTATGAGAAAGTGTGCCATTAGGCCAACTGTTTTTACTAAATTGGATTATTTTTCACACACATTTTTATTAACACCTCCCCTATAGTAAAAAAAAAACTCAGAAACAACATGTTTCATTCAATATATCGCGTCGCGCGTCGTCAGATGGAACTTGGACAAAATAAATGTTTATAAACAAGTTTTGAACATTGTGGTCTTGTGGAGTTCCTGTCTTATATTGTGTGTTTTTATCCTATGAAAGTAAGAGGAAGTTTGGCTATTCTCACATAAGACACAAATAACGTTGCCCAATATTTTTTCTGAGGAGTAATAAGCATTCAACTAGAAACATGTTTTAAAAATTTAATATTTAAGCCTTGGTTAGAACCTGTTAGAATTTGTGTCCATCTAAAAACTTTACAAGTTCAAAAAAGGCAAAAAAAAAGAATTTTTTAATTAAAAACTAAGCTGGTATATGGTTGACGCTAACTAAGTATTTAAACTTGAAATGTCATCACAAAGGAATCACACTTCTCCCTGTACGATTCTGCTATTTATTTAAATCACTAACATAAATTTTCCCTAAATACAATCTTTATCTGTGCACCCTAAAGACCAACGCCACGTCTATTTCTGAGCCAAGTTCTGTGGACGGTACAGACGTCACACGGAACTCCAAAATCTTCAATATTAAGTGTTTCTTCATGACGACCTCATTACAGTTGAGTGACAGATAATGTTGGGTACGCCGTGGGAAATAATAACAACAAAAATTAAACACTCGTGCCACTTGTAGATAAAAAGCAAAATTAGATATTAGTTCAGTCGAAATACATTGATAACCTAAGCGATATTACAATTCTGGAGACAAAATTATCTTAAAGTTTTAAACGCGAAGATTTGAAACAGAACAGCAAACTTAATATAGAAAGAACTGCAAAATAAAGAAGAACTCATCTCCAGACAGCACTGAATTAAATCACTTTGAGTGTTGGAAGTAACTATCAACCCAGATTACAACTGCTGCCTTGGTGTCACCATTGTGCGAATCGCTGGGGGGACACGGTGGAGCGGATCTACCCCGCTTGAGTGAAACACCGCCCTCGTGGAAGCGATCAGCAGTGGTGACCACTAACGTTTGGGCCAGGTGTAGGCCTTGATATGGAGCGAGAGGGATTTGTACTACGCGCACCGTGAGTTGTTGGCAACATTGACGAAATCTGTCAGGACAATGCCTGCTATTTGTTCAAAGAAGCTGCCGTGGTCTTGGACCACAAATGGTAACTGAAGGAATACAGGCAAATTTTGGCAGGCAAAAAGGAGTCCCAAGATTTCCTACATGAAAAAGAAACTGCAACTGCTTTCCTAACTTAACATTCAAACCACCTTTTTTTTTAAAGTAAATTTAGAGCTTGACTGCGATCCCGCCTGATGGTGAGGCGCACTAGTTATAATAGACCTACAATACTTAGGAATCGGTATATTGGCTATTTTATAGTTACCAAACGCCAATGATTCTTATTCAAGCTTTCCACATAATGTTGTTTGCGTAAAATTAAGTACAACAAATTGTTCTGAGGCAACTTATTCCTTGATTCGCTTGCATCACCTGAAACGTTTAAGAAAAACATCACTGATTTTCGTGTTAAGTCTTCGTTCTCATTTGAAATGCAATAAAATGACCTCCGTAGCCCAGTAATTGGGTAATAAGATAGGCAAGACTGGAGTCAGATTGTTTGACTACTCGTAACTACTGAAGATCTTCAAAAGACAACTGAAGCAATTAAACCAGTCATTGTTTCCGAGGCAAGGAAGTGTTCCAACATATTATGTCTGGTCACCCATCCACGGACCGACCTTGGCAAGCGTTGCTTAACCTCGAAGATCAACCCATACGATTATTATTATTTAGCCACGGACTCGTCATCTTTCACACCAATAACATTTAAATTAATCAAATTGCCAAAACACGTAGTGATCTCAAGCAACGATGCTTCTGCTTGAACACTAAAATGTACTGGTTCTCATCTGAACAATTACTTCTGAATAATAACTGTTTTAAAATTAAAATAGACCTCATTTAGACAGATAATTATGATGATATATACGAGCTGATGCCTAAATGACAGATTGCTTGCTCATCGCTTATAAGTACCAGAATAATCCATTTCTTTCGTTCTCTATATTGACACATACTTGACACATGATCTTTTGCTCCGAAATCCGAGCCTAATGGAAATTCGCCTAAAACCTGAAAACGGTTTTTTTTTGTTGAGACTACAATCCAATGCATGATTTTAAATGAAACGAAAAAGAAAGTGAAAATTCGTACAAGGCCGCCATCTCATTTCTACGATCGGACAACCCGATGTACGGCGAGTATCCACCCTTACGTTGTTGAAATCTCCACGGTCCGGAGTCGGCAACTCCGAACTGAGCATTTCGCCTCGTTGTTTTATATCGCATACATTGAAGTACTGGAACAATTCCGCTGCGGGCTTCCTATTCGATTATTATTGAGGTGTATAGGCTCTTAATAAACTAGTGGGCCTCACCATTACCATCAGGTGGGATCGCAGTTATTAAGCACTACTTTATATCAATTTAAAAAAAATTGTCCAAACAGTTGGTTGATTCAAACCGCGCTCGCACTTCGATCGTTTGTGCCCATTGACAGACTTAACATTGATACCGATAAAGTCTAGAAGTATCTTGATCGCAATCCATTAATTAGTTTCCCAGGATAGTTCGCTATCATTATTATCAGCTCGATAATATTTAACGTGATGCACGATAAGTTTAGCATCTTATCATTGCAAGCCTTGACTTACTCAGGGCGGTTCCCAGTATCTAAGAAATAATATTTAATTAGCACTGATTACGGGCGTCAACGATTACAAACTTACAATTTACATAATAATAGACCTTTAAGTAAACCTTTTATCTCTTCAAAACTAACAAACTAAATGGTTTTATCTCATTCAATCGACTCTTCGATTAGATTAGATTGTAATAAATATCTGTATTGATCAACTTTTCCACGGCCCTTAAACTATTTACAATTTATGTGTTGTCATTAACATTAAATCATGATCGGGCGCGTGTGGCTACAACATTACCGTTATTTTAGGTTCAAAATTTATATTTCTACATTAACATAGTTTTATAAACATTGATAGTGCGCTATTTATTACAGGAACATGGGAATAAATATCACCTATAGTAATTACGTTGGACTTGGTGTTCAGTCCTATTCTTTCAAGTTGATTTTTACCAGTAGGGGGACTGTTTTTATGGTTCCTATAAACTTGATGTACCTATTAATAAACATTATGTACGAATTTTCCCTTGAGACGTCTAAACTACCGAAAACGATATGACAAATGACGTCTCTATCGATTTGTATATGTATGTGCGTATCGTAACCATAGAGTATGTATTATTGTTATCATGTTATTGTCTATTCGGTTAGAAAACACGCAAAATAAATACCGTATTTGATAGGGTTTTCAATCTGTTCATTTTACCATCTATTCTGCTTCTTTATCATATCGATGATTCCAAATTATATTAGATTCAATCAGCATTCAGATAGCCGCATCGAGATCTTTAGTGTTGGCTTCGCAAAGGTCTTAAATTAGAAACTCGAAGCACAGGTGTCTTGTATAGAAAGCTCGATCATTGATGAGGCATTGTCTGTGATGTAGCTTCTCAAGCGCGTTGTAGCCCATGTTGCCCATGTTGCAGTACCATCTGTATCTATTGATACAAAACCTCATGAGCTTTGGTCATTTGGTTACTGCCAATAACTAAATCTTATGATTTTTGTAAAAGAACGATATGCTCATATTGCTCATACCAGTTCGGCTATGGGATTATCCAAAATAGTTACTATAGCTCTGGAACGCGAAGGGTAACTGAAGTAACATAGGTTGGTTTAGTCAGAAAAAAGTCTGAAACTGTTGCTTAACATAGTGCGGGAAGAATTATTCGATGACCTCACCGTACCACACGTAATCTTCAACAATGCAGTGATTCCGTTTAGCTCCGAAGTTAAGGATTGTATTCTGCATGTCGAATTGTCGACACTTGTCTTAATTGGCGGAAGCAGAACGCAAATGTCAGTCGAAGTCACCGGCTCTATCTACTGAACAATGTTCTCCCAGCTCAAATAAATGCAATGTTTGTACAGTCTCTTATGATCATGTATCCACGTGTCACTTTTAACAAGCTTTTAATGAAAATCACTTTTTCATAGCAAGCTTTTATAGCGTGGTAATTACCTATATAATTAATACTCGTCAAGACGAATCATACGAGCCCAAACTCGATAGGGTTGTGTCGTTTATCTTTGAAGTTCCTATAGCCACCTTCCGGTTACATCATCAGAACAGCTCCATGTCATAATAATTTTGCATTGTCATCTGATTTACACATGCATGCAAAATTTCAGCTCAATAAGTAACCGGGAAGTGGGTCAAATTTAATTTACAAGATTTGATGACAGACAAACATCGGGACAGGTGAAACTAAATAAAAGCTTGTAAAATGGTTACTCATACGCCAGCGCAGACCGCTAAGGACCTTGAGGACCTTGTTTTCTTTACGATCTTCGAAAAATCTTCGATCCACAATCGTCTTCTACGATGTCTCTTACACCACCACTCTGGATTTATCCGCTTCTTCTTTGCACAGGCTATCTCTGCTTGAAATGCGCTTCCCTCTGCACATCAGAATGGCAACCAGTCGGTTCTCCATTGAAGGAACGAGAAGACAACAAGTTATTAGCGTCATAATACTATTGATTGCTTGGATTAGCTTTCACAATATCAAATTTTATTTGTAGGTAAGTATGTATTTAAAATGTACTTATTTCATTTCTGTTTATTGTATAAGTTGCATCTGCCGTATTATGTTTCTGCATAACCTTAGCCGGTCGACTGGTAGGAAATGCCTGATGCATTAAGTCTGCCTTTGTACAGTGTTTCGTTAGTACATAAAATTTTAGTTTAAATTTCCCTCTTCAAAAAACAATTCTCATACCAGCGAGCCCATATTCATTCATTGAAATTTTACTTACGTATAATATACGCATAAAGATTTTATATGGTTTTCTTTGACACTTGATAGCTACTATTATTTCTGTGAACGGCTCAGTACCTCGACGTCCGATATCGGAATGGTTTATGGCCAATGTCGTCTGTACGTGGCGGGGGTGGTAAATTGGGATCCATTTAGCAAATCTCATGTTTCGAACCCCTGCTCAACTTTGAGAAGACTTTGTTTTCTTTTACACATTCCAAAAGCGTACCGTCACGATCATTTAAAAAAATCGCTTGATTAAACCCGATGAAGTTGCGGTGGTCAGGCGGAAGTGTCTTTGATGGTGCAACATAGGTACGTAGGTACATCACATCTACCTATTAAGGCATTATAACACAAGGATTGTGACTCTTGCATTTCTAATAACAACTAATATTTAATATTAGACCGGAATAATATTATTTTATTTGAAGAAAATTAAATATTTCCATTAATGATTAAAAATATTAATGTTTACTTTATCGCAATCTATTTCATACTAATGAGTAATTGATGCAACCTCTAAACGAGAAATTAATTAATAGATTGATAACATTATTTTCACTTTTATTTTCTTACGTACTTTAAAATTACCGGAAGACCGAACTTTCGTATTCTGGACTTACTCTTGCTCCCAGATATTTCAGCGAAGGATGTGTATAAATAAATAATAATAATATTCCAAAACTATCACACAACGCAGCCCCAAGCTAAGCAGAGTAGAGTATTTTTGGCATTTCAATCCTTCAATGAAAAGAAAAGCATGTCTCCTAATTTAGATTCTCAATACGAAGTTTTTTTAACCCATACTATTTAAGCACTTCTTACTTACATATAGCTTTCACTCATAAGAATAGTTAGCACTCGGTGACGCAGTTTTGCTGACTAATCCTTTCACCATGATAGTATCATCAGAATATCCAAAAAGCTCTCCTCGTAGTCATGAACAGAGAACAACTACTATTTTCAAATAACAAAAATGATCACACTATGAGCATCGACTGGCCTGTTGGTCTAGTGTTTAGTGGCCCTGACTGCTATGCCGGAGGTCGTGGGTTCGATTCCCACACAGGACAAATGTTTATGTGAGATGAGCATGATCATTTGTTCTGTGTCTGGGTATAATTTACCCATAACACAAGCTCTGCTTAGCTTGGGATTAGACGTCGTTGTGTAATAAAAAAAATCATCTAATCGAACTTTTTAAGATCATTAGCACTGCTGAAGAAAACTATCCTTATCTATAGATCTGTAACAATTGGATAGCTACCCAAAAAAAGTCCAAATTACTTTTAAAAACTTCAGCATAAAGTAATGCTTTATTTAACGTCGCGCCTCCTAACTTGAGGGAGCGACGCGGCAGCAGGGCAAACTGCGCTATCATAGGGCGGTTCAAGAACAGAACACTTTGAGTGGCGCGGGGGCGGGCGAGCGACGCCGCGGAACAGTCTAGTCTGTACGCGGAGCCAGAGACGGCCGGCGGCAGACGTCAGTGCCACACCGAGCGACACACAGACCGATCGCCTCGCGCTGCCACGCGACCGCACATCGACGTCTTCCGCGATATAAACTATTACATTTTAGCTGGCCTTCGAGCCCAAAACTAACACCAGCCAAGGTGCTATTTACTCTTTAAGCCGAGAACCCAGTTTATAGGTACCAATATTCCATATCGCATTTTTCAAAAAAATCATCCTAAACAAAAAGTTTATCGACCCTTGCGCTGCAGCCATAACAACCCTTATTCAGATCACTCAGCCGATCGCTCCCTCTAATTATTGACTCCCCTAAAGTTAGTTGAAAAATCCGGTCGCTCTCGATTCTGCCCTTTTATATTGCTTTAATATTTTTATTACTTCGCTCTTTGGATGTCGTGATAAGCGTTGCTGCTACCATAATTCATAGCATACAATTTCTCGTAGTAGTGGTTGCGACATAGACGTCTCATTTCCTTCTCCGCGTATTTCCTCGATTAATTAATTGAACTGTAGTGTATTAATTGTTTTCCTCTATTTCACTATCCGGAAAACTCTAAGATCGTCGAGGCTGTCGGTCGTAATCCTAAGTTGGCAAACTGTTTTGCGTCACCGTTATCTGTATTCAGGTCAATTAAGGCGCGCTGAACCATGACACTGCGTTGACATTGGCGCGTTTAGTTTTTACTGTGTGGTGAATGTGAAACTGGTGCGTTGTTGGTGGACTGAGCGGTGTGGAGTGTGGTGCATGGTCGCGTGAGGGTCCCGCCGCGTCCGCAGCGGATGTGCACGCCGCTGCCGCCCTGGTGGTTTGCGCCGGCTGGAATGCCAGCTGCTCTTGACCTAACTAGGTAATATTTACATCACTATCATAACAATATTATCTTATCAATACCACTTATTCATCAACTCACCCACAATTATGTAAAGTTAATATAATTTTATCATACCGCGATGAGTATCATAAAAAACGAGGTACCTACCTACGCAAATTAGTGTATTAAACCATCCTCAGTAATTAGTTCCGTGTGTTTGCGTCAAATGCTAAACGAGGAGCCTTAATTACAATTCTACATCAAACATTATCTAGGATTTCCGTATAAAGTATGTACTTAATGATATAAACAATGTGTAAGCAATAGAATAACCTTCCTTTTTGTACGTCATATTTTGACTTCGGGTCAAGTAGAATCACCGTTTAAACCCAAATTTTCGAACTAACGCTGTGTAGTGTAGAATGCCATATTATAAACTTTTGGATATTGATTAACATCACAATTACTGGGAGCAGTCCCTAAACAACGACAGCTGAACTAGGGGAAAATAGAACTGAATAGGAAAAATGAGCATGGGGACCCATTGACTACGAAGCACATAAAAATAATTATGCACAGCTATATACCATTATTCATTGTTCATTTCAAATGATGATTTATATCCCAATACGAAATAAAAATGACTGCTTGTTGATTCTCTTCTTTATTTTATAAATAGCATTCTGCACTCAAAGTCAAAGTCAAAAAAATATTTTATTTCATATAGGCCTACAAGGGCACTTATAAAACGTCAGAAGCTAGTGCACGGTTCGAAATTGGTCGTTTCCTATGGAGAAGAACCGGCAAGAAACTCCATGGTTACTCTTTTAAAAAAAAATGTGTTTATTACAATATTGATTGATTTATGTAAGAACAGTGTAGACCAGTCAACACTGTACACAAAAGCACAAAATTAATCATAATAAAATAAAAATATAGTAAGTTGTAATAGTTATCTAAGTGTTTGTGGATTATACAGTGTTCTCACATTCACATTCCAAAAAGAGGCTATATAAATAATTACAACTGTTAACAAAATAAATTACTAACAAATTGAATGCAGTTGAAGTCTAAATAAAAAAATAAAAAATATTGCAAAAGCAATTCGTTAAAGGACACTGATAAACATACACATCTAATACATACATTACGCTCTGGCATTTCTTACTGCTAGTAATAATTGCTCTTGCTCTGGATGCCACATCGTTGAAAAGGCATTCGGACGAAACGAGTGTTGATAATTGCATCGTTATATCATTAACAAACATTTATGTTGAACGATTATTATAATAACAATAACATGTCTGATGTCATCAACAGTCAAGCTAGATCAACAATACAACAGAGCCAACTATAGAGCAGCTGTTAAAGGCTATCTGTTTTGCGATTAAATTCAACACAAGGCGATGTGACTAGTGGGGCCAGATCACGCAACCGCCATATCACTCATAAAACGTTTTGTGTAACACAAACATTTCAAATAATTTGGCTTTTGTAGATACGAAGTATTCTCTGACAAGAAAACTGTCTGACGTATCAACATATTTGTGAATTAAGTGCTTCTGAACACGAGATTGACCAAATACCTCAAGGAAGAATTGCTAACGATATAAATAGGTTTTGACAAATAATATTCCACAACTATCACACAACGCCGTCTAGTCCCAAGCTAAGCAAAGTACTGAGTAAGCGAAGTAGAGTACTGGACAACTGATAAACATACTTGTATATTTCTAAATACATACTCGAGATATGTAAATTACACCCAGACACAACAAATGATCGTGCTCATCACACATACAGTGGCATAGCAGTCAGGGCCACTAGCCCTAGATCAACAGGCCAGTCCAAATAAAAGATACGAAAGGCACTGTTAGCCTTCTAAATAGCACTCGTAAAAAATATTTCAGGCAATTCTCTTCCGAAAGCCACACAGCAAGCAACAAATATTCACAGACAACAAACTATCCCATGAATAAAATGTAGTTGCTGGGTTATTCATATGTTCACAGACTTACAGTGAATTCTAGTAGCCACGTAACGTTTATGGGACGTTTATATTCAGCCGAGCGTACCACCCGCGTCGTTTAGCCGCTCACGGCCTCACGACGAAATCGGAGACACCCATGTTGGTGGCAAAATGTTATGATACTGCGGACAGCGGAGCGTAGTTCTCATGTCATTTTATACACGGCCAAGCTCGGATTAAATATGCTGTATACTTACTCTTTAGATAAATACATGTGGCTTTAACCTCTCTGTAGTTCGCTGTACAATGGCAATCTATCTCCTCTCCCCCAGGAGTTGTCGCGTCTCGAGCGTACTCGGCGCTCGCAATCTCGCGAAAATATGGCATTTACTTGACAGCCGAGTCTCTACCATTGATAGATCTAGCTGCCAGAGTGACTTTATTGCTCACCCTTACAATCTCAAACATATTACTGTTGTACCCTGTCTTATCTTCGTCATGTATGTGGGTACTGTATCGTACAAGTACACATGATGTATGTGAAAGTCAATAAACTTCGTGGTTAATCATACATAACTATGTAGTTACTTCCTACGTAAATGTAAAATACTTAAGAATACTTCAACAAAAGACTTTTATTTTAAATGAAGTTATATTTACATAAATAGGAAATGGAATAAAGATATAAAAAGCTTTTTCAGTGCAACTTCTGAAATACGACGTGGAAGGCCTTGTCGTATTTCATTGGAGAAAACAAAAATAAATTATGTTAAACAGTTTTAATGTACAGGTTTACAATCGATAAATGTATATAGGTCTATCAAGTTTAGCTGATCTTTAGTAATTTGCCATGGAACAGTTCGTAAAGACTGAGTATCACGCAACTTGGCCGCGCACCACCAACAAACCCGCTGTAGTGAAATAATCTACTTTTTGACTGGGTAATCGCTCGGAAAATTTAATATTACGTAAGTAATCTTGATGGCTTTATATTTATACCAAGCTTTTGCTTTGAAAAAGAAAAGTGCGTGCACGAAACCGGATTAATTATTTATAATTTAAAATCCTTATTAAGTTTCGTTCTTAGGTGAACGGTTTTATTTTTGTCATTTGCGTGCAATTAGCATCAGCCACCGCCGTCGCCGTAGTCAATGAACTGGTTTCGGTGTTGGTATGCGTGGTTTGAGTACACAGTCACAAACAGCAAACGCGGACGAAAGGACCGGGCGTCCGCACTTGTCCCGTTTCCACGAACCGCCGACAATTTATCCGAGTTCAGTGTACCGGTGTGGGCATGTAAACATGTGTGGCGAGTGCCAGAGAACCACTCGAATGGCCTCCTCCGTATGAACGCCCACTAACAATCACTCGTTTTTAGGTGACGACGTGTTCTTATTGACAAATTGGTGAAAAATATGTACTCATATGTAGAACATGCGATCCAGCTGTTTCAATAATATACCTATTATGTTGCTATAAACTTCCATGTCGCGTTTTACTTCAATTAAAGTCTTTGTTTTTAATATCCTGTCTAACTGCGTTTTAGTCTTGTCCACATGTAGGTAACTCCCGGACTAACCACCGGTCCGAACATCCCTATTTCCCATATAACAGATCGTAAATCGTAAATGTCCACTCGTGAACATGGACCTCCCCCGTTGACCGCTAAAATGAACGACTCTGGGGGATGTGGTCTTAATCACCACATTTGGTGGTCGAAGTAATGTTATTGGTTTACAATTGGATGCTGCTGATCTTCCGACTTTTGGTGTTTTGATCTTATTAAGCATTCTTAGTTTATTTGCTAGCTGCTGCCAGCGGCTTCGCCTGCGTGATAGTATAAAATTATCCCAAGGGAACATACTCTCGGGATAAAAGGATCCTGTATGCTATTCCAGGAGGTGGTCTACTTCTGTAGCAAATTTTGTCGAAATCCAGTCAGCTTTCCGAGCGTGAAGAAGTAACAAACATACAAATACAGATTGTAAAGGACAGCCTTTCACAAACTTCAATTTGGGTTTGCTCAGTAGACAAAACTGATCAATCTTCCATAAGATATTTTTTAAGGTAACGAAAAAAAAATCGACCTCTTCATACAAACTGTCTTATCAAGTTTTAAATTTCGTATACTGACTTTTTTGTTTCGTTTCCTTAAAAAAAGTCTTGTGGAAGGTGGTTCAGTTTCGTCTACTGAGCAAGCCCTTAAATTTTGTGAAGGGCTGCCTCTTACACCCCTGTATAGACACAAACTTTCGCCTATAGAATATTACCGTAATGAACATTGCTAAGAAAATATTAAAGGTATTTTAGTCTCAACTACATTGTGTTCTAACCTGATTCTGGCACAAAGCGTGCTCAACAATTCCAAGCCATCAAGTTAAGCATCGGGGTATATTATTATATTAATAGGAGTAATGGTGGCCCAGTTGTAACGGCCCCAACTTACGAGTTGTAGAAGCAGGTGCTTTATTTGGTGTAATTTATTTCAACACTACTACGTGAGGAAACCGAGATGTCCTTTAATCAAAAATTCGATGACATGTGACATCCACCAACCTAGATTAGGCCCTCGTTATTTTCACCCATTCTTATGGCCTATGGTGTTAAATCCTAGCAGTAGAAACATTGTAAGGCTGAAATCTGAATATGCTTATGTTATTCTACGTTTAATAGACTACTATGTTTCTACTACTACATTACAAAACTTGTACAAACGCTGACTCCGCCTACAGGTCATTGTACTTTATTTAGTTGCTGACTTGCAATATAAACTAGACTCATTTCACGATAAGAGATTATCGACACGATAATACCTCATTTTCGAAACGATAAGAATTGAAAAGATGGGTCATTCATTGTACTCTATCTGATACTGCGATTACAAGTCTGCCCCTCCAGACACTACTTCGATATTATACATAGCTTTTGCCCGCGGCTTTACCCGCGTATATTAAATATAGCCTGTCACTCAGCTTTCTATCGGTGGAAAAATTTTAGCAATCGGACCAGTCCTTTCAGAGATTAACTCTGAAAGTACTGATCCGTTAATTTTCCTACAAACAAAAAAAAAATAAAACTTCCTTTTTATAATATACCTTCCTTTTCCTTTCTTCCGTTTTACAACTAACTGCGGCCAGCAGCTTTGCCTGCATGAAAGTAGAAAATTGATCCAAGAGAACATACTCCCGGCAAAATATACTTTTCCTGCATGCTATTCTAGGACATGGTCTATCCGTGTTCGAATATTCATGCAAATTTGCTCACTCATTCGAGCGTGAAGAAGTAACAAACACACACTTTTCACAAATTTTCGCCTTTAAAATATTAGTGTAATTTTTAAAATAGTGAATGTTAATAGTTTTAATAGTTAGTGAGTGTGATAATTTAATATAGCTAAAGTACGATAAAAAATATTATTGTTAGGTACCTACTATAATCACGGAAAATCTAATAATATTATTATACTTAAATAAAAATCTCGTGTAACATTGTTTGTTATCGAATTCCTCCGAAACGGTAGACCGATTCTTATGTTTTCTTTATCATATCCTACTAATATTATAAATGCGAAAGTTTGTATGTATGGATGGATTTATGGATGTTTGTTACTCTTTCACGCAAAAACTACTGAACGAATCTCGATGAAACTTGGTACACGAGTAGACCATATGCCAGAATAACACATAGGATACTTTTTATCCTGGGATTATGTACGCTGGTGAAGCCGCGGGCAAAAGCTAGTTTATGTATATATTTGGTAGGTCTGAGAATAAGTCTAGAGTAAAGCCTCCCATTTTTTTTGTTAGTATGTTCACCGATTTCTCGGTCAATTGTGGGCCGATTTTGAAAATTGATTTTTTTTATTGAAGTTTGCTTGCTTCCAAGTTGTCTAAATAAATATTGAACTGATCTGATAATGAAGCTGGAAATTAGGTATTATTTTTATGGTGGGGAAAATCATCCAATGATAATTTTTGGTTAATTTATATAGCTGAACAACGTTTGTTGTGCTGTGTGCAGCTAGTATAAGTGTAAAACTATCTTGATAAGGAATAGCTGACCAAGTACAAACGAATCATCTAAACGTGATGAGATATGATTAGCAAAAATTCAATTGAATACTGTCACGGACGCAACATTACCACACGTAATAAGGATGTGGATGCTTTACAATTGTTTTATCGATACCACGCGCGCACAGATAGCTAAATAATCAACAGTTTGTAAATTACTACCATGATAAAACGCTACCACCCACTTTTTTTTTATTTAAATTCTTTACTTTCCCATTAATGAGCAAAGGCCTCCCCCAAATTCTTCCAAGTATTTTTTTCTTGAGCCACCTCGAACCAACCCGAGAAAAGAAAGAAGAGAAAGAAGTGGCGAGGTCATCTTGCCACTTCTTCACACGTCGACCTCTGTGGCATCGACTGTCCTTAGGTACACTCTTGCCTGCCCAATCCAATTTTAGCCTGGCAGCCCTTTTTTCCTATGTCAAAGTATCCAGTCTTTTACGTTCATAAAAGTGGAAATACACTATTTTAAAATAGAATATGAAATATAAATATTCAAGACTGTTATCGTTTCATTACAAATTAAGTCATCAGTGTTAGCAGGTTATGCTGATAACTTGCCTCAAGTTCCAAACTTATCGTTCAGAAGATTGACGTCATTATGTACGTTCCAATCACACTCTTATCGTGTTACATATTAATTTTCCATGCACGCAAGTAACTTTAAATTGTAAATCTATGTGCATTTAGTATATCTAGCACTAGTGATATAAGTACCAAAATGGAATAAAAATACCTGGTAAATTCAAGGTACTTAGGGTTGTTGAGTGTTGAAGGCTCGAAGCCAAGCGTAAGCGTCATCATGGAACCACTTAATTCGTAAAGTTGGTAGGCGGCAGTTCGTTAGGCATTTCCGCGTTCGTCAGCCTTCTGGCGGTGCGGCACACGCCGGCAAGGCCGTGTGAACCTCTTTGTCTACTTTTTGACGAGAGCCTCAAAAGTAATTTGCGGTTATTCACATGGCACGTCTTGCACGCAACCTGCGCTGTGACTTATCCAAATAAATTTACTCTAATTTTAAATTTCAGAAAATTCCGCACTTAGCTAGAATGCAGATTTTGAATAAGTTCCTAGTCTTTATTTAAAAAAATATTTTCACAGTTAGACTAATCCTTTTTCCATGAGAACGTTTCTCATGGAAAATCACTTGGTAGTAAACACAACTTATTCTGAGAATTTCCTGATTATTAAACGAAGTGAACAAAGCATAGAGTCAAGCGATTGTTCGAAATAATAAATAAACTTTCTGATATGTTCTCAGAAAAGTTATGCTTGTATACTGGTGCCTGCGGCTTGCCTACGAAGGTGTTCTATTCTTGATATAGGCAAGATTTTGTTCGGTGGACTCAGTTCCATTGTTCCAGTCCAATGAAAATCCTTTAGGATTAGTCCTAGATCTTTAAACAACATTCTTTGACAACGTTCTAAAAATTAATCCATTCTGAGCGTCTTAGATTATTTAAAAACAAGTAAAAACCATTATATTATGTATTTTATTGTACCTACTGCTTTTTTTTATTGCTGTTCATGTATTTTTGCACTGTAGTTGGGCAGCGGGCTCTACAAGGTTATAAAATGTTAACAGTCGCAGCTCACGAACGTATTTAATTAACAAAATTTGATTACCAAAAGTCAATAGTAATCGTATTCACTTGATTTTAACGTCCATTCCGATGTCACAGTTAATCTCGGCTCGGATTAACTTTTGTAATGCAATGGTGAATCTGGTTTTATATTTATTGCCATCGTCAGTGCTCACTCTTCCGTAAACTGTCTGTCTTTGTTGTTGCAGCATCGGTTTTCTCAACTGTGTACAAGTAAGCATTCAGTTGGACAACGCGTTGTAGACAGACATTGTGCAACGTCCACTGACGATGCATTTGTTCTCGCTTAGCCCAGTTCAATGGTGTTGCACTAACTCACACTCCTACAATATTTGTTTCAATATCTTCTGTCACAAACAAAAGGAAAATGTTTTTAATTAGATTTCGTTATCGATTAGACGTAAGTACATGGTACTTAAGGCTGGTCTCATACATTCATGACGAGTCTCTGGTTTCATATTATTAATTCAGAAAAACCAAAATACCATACAATACCAATATACTCTACACCCATTTTGATTTTTATAGATTTTGAATTTCTCAGATCGATCTGTAAGAATGATACTGACGATCGTTCTGAATTCCGGATCGGAATATCCAAGATTCATCTTCATAACGTGATTATTCCCATACATTTTAATAGAGCACCACACAGATACTGGAATGAAATTATGAATTATGCTTGTGGCCAAAAGCAGTGCAATTAGTACTAATTTCTCTTGCATAGAGATATTTGCATACATGTGCTTCAATCACGGGACTACTGATCAATTTTAAGATATTATGTGCAAAGCAAGGAATTTAGATTCTGAATCCAGAGAGCCATTCCAGAATTATGAGGCCTGCCTAAAGGTTGAACTACACTGTCCACACGTATACCACACAAGCCGATCTGGGTGCGTCGGTCTCCATTTTTTATGGAAACTAAACTTGTAGATCTACACGTGATCCACGCCACGCGACGTTCTACGTACCAATCAGACGTGTAACACGTGTGCGTCGGTCTAATACAGTTCTAGCTTCATTCTTAGCGGTGCAACGACACGACAGGAGCAGTTGTTAATGTAGATAGTTGCAGAAAAGTTACGTAATGAGATCATTGTTTCATTCTGTTACCTTGCCTACGGGCATGCGGGACCAACTTACCTCTGTAACTTTGTTTTTCAATTTAGCAGTTCCACCTACACACCTAGTGACAAGACTTACTGAATATTTAAAGTATTTTACTAACTAACTTGTTGCTTCTGATCGCGCGCTAATATGTTTAACAAATGATCGAATCGAATTTGTAATGTGTTTGTGATTGATTCAATCGTTATGTTTATCTTAAGGAAGTTGCTGTTAGCTCATGTTATGAAATAATATCGTTTTAACTAGCTGTATTAAATTATATAGGAACTTCATAATAATGCTTTTTATTCAATATCATTTGATATTTCAACTAACTCTTCCTTAATGGTTTTTGTGGAAGCATTTTATTTTAGGGGTTTGTACCCCAATGGTAAAAACGGACCTTACACAGACTCCACAGTCCGTCTGTCTGTCACCAGGCTGTATTTCATGAACCATGATAGTTATGTCATGATAGTTGGCCAGTCGAAGTTTTCACAGATGATGTATTTCTGTTTCCGCTATAATTTTTGTTGTAGCGGATAAGAGAAATATAGTTTCTGTACCTACTAGACAAAAAACAGAATAAAATAAATATTAAAGATCCTATAAAGATCCATTTTTTGCTTATTTCAATAAAGTAGTATGGGAACCCTTTGTATGTAAGTTCGACTCGCACTTGACCAGTTTTTTTTTTATTATTTACTAGCTGTCCCGACATACTTGTTCTGTCATAGCTGTCAAAAGCGCAAAGATTAAATTGTCGTCGTAGTTTTCAGACATTTTCTAATTTTCTGAGAAACTTTCTTAATTTATCCTTTCATAAAAACCTTCTGACAATAACAAAACAACAAAAATATTATTTCGCAAAATTGGTCCAGGCGTTCACTCGTGAAAACGTGCCCAAGGGAAAAATACAGATTCATTTTTATATAAATAGATTATAATTTATCATAATAATCTTTAATCAAACATAAAACCAAACATCATTATCATTTCATAAAACCTGAATCCAAAATTCGAATGACGAAACTAGTTAGTACGTTTAGATTACGCTGAAATGGTTTGAGCCGTTGTCTAATTCGATTATTTCCCCATAACACCCGCGAATGCACTAGTTGTAGGTTAACCGGACGCGTCGCGCCCCCTCGTGCGTTGAACTGCCGGTTATATTTAACTGCGACAACACGTGTGCACCGGCAATACGACACACGGTGCTCTCCAACATGGATACAGTTTTAACTCACAAAAATTCTCATATTTGTTGGTGAGGTAGATAGATCAACCAGCCAAAACATTATAAATTAAAGATAAATTGTGTTTAGAAGAAAAACCAGTGTATTAACAGAAAGGAAAAGTTGTGCCAGATATTTTTTTAAATAACTTTAAAAAGACCAGTACTGTTGGAGAGCACAGTACTGGTCTTTTTAAAGTTATTTATACATGGATGTAGTTTTAACTCAAAATGCTCATATTTGTGCGTAAGTAGATCGACCAGGCAAAAAAAAAACTATAAATTAACGATATATTTTGATTAAAAGCAAAACCAGTGTAGAAAGGAAAAGTTGTGCCAGCTATTTATTAAGATATTTAAAAATAACTTACAAAAGACCAGTACTTTGTTTTAGTATTTAATACTAACGAGGTTGTAACAATATTTAACTCGTCTTGCAGAACTTGAATAGTTCTGCTCGCCCCAAACTTGCATACTGCACCGCATAATATAGGCACATAGATAACTCCATGGTTCAGCGTTAAAAATCCGTTCACTAACTCTCGCACTTTCAAAACTGCAAGGAACTTTAAAGAACCCTCTTAAATTATCTTGCAGGAAACGATGCTTTAATATTCGCATTCTCCAGTAGGTTTTAGCCTCTATTCAGTCGCCGAAAGCGCATTGTCGGTCCTTCATAAAAGTTTGCTTTTCATTGAGGAACTGTGTGTGAAGGTGAAGGCATTTGCTGGTACCTGGGGATTGACAATGGAGTTCAGTCATCCCGTGCACCGCCCACCTAGCCCGTCATTGTGACTTGCACTGCACTATTATCACTTCCTAAGTCATGGCATACTATACGTTGTTCTAAGATCCGTATTATTATAGTAGATACAAATTGCAGTGTGCTGTATCTATCTCTCTGTAGGGTTGTTTTTCTTTCTTAGAGTAGAGTGTACTGAGTAGCCACTCTAAATAACACACCAGTAACATTCCTAAGTTCTTCAAAAGTTATTACCAGCTTTAACATTTCCGTAACTCAGTTTACAATGACTGCCTTATGTTATGCCAAAAATCAAATGTTAGTAGCTCATTGGTATTCAAATAATCTAAATTTTAAAGATCTACATTTTAAGGTTATTTAATTGTTGACAAAAATCAAATTTATTGAAGACGTAAATCTTGCTCTCTGTCCATCAAGCACAAAAAGTCCGTCTGAAAAGTTCAAACATCCATAGTAGTAAACACTAAGGCGAATTGCTCATAAGTTACGAAGAAGGTGCGATCTAGTTAAGTAGGACTATCGATTTGGCTCATACTACCCTATTACCATTAAGCTATAAACTACACCCATAGTTTTACAACAGACACACCGCATTATATTCAGTAAGGCATGCCTCGGATGGAGACCTACTCGTCGACAAACTACATGATGTTCAAACTTTTCGTGTAAATAAGTTAGCCAGCTAATAATGTAAACTTTCTGCGGTACTGGCCAGTCAGCATATAATTGTTTTCGTTGCTGCTGTTAAATTTTGAGTTGAATTTCCATTAAAACCATTCGGCTGCATCGCAAAAAATAAGCACACGAATTTAGAGAAGAGGCCGCGTGGTGCGAACTCGTCGCAGCCGAGGCGTATTGATCGGTGTGCGCGCGCAGCGTCTGCCCAAGTGTACACAGACGGTCGTTGAAGCGTTTCGGCGTGTCACGACAACTCCTCTCAACACTTAGACCCACCAGAACGTCATCGGCCATTCAGTCCTACTCTATTCATATTCAAACTTTGATGAAACAAGATCGCCTTCATTTTCGCCCTCGATCTTATCAGGTTGAAGTACTCTCAAAATAATTACCCCAAATTTTACTCTAATCGACACCTAAAGCAATCCAATGAAATAAACACGAATCGTGTTGTGTGTAATACGCACGACTAAACATAGTTTGCGGCGTGTAATGGAGGCGATCAGCTGTGTGGATCGTTGGCAGTCGCCCCCGCGCTCAGGCGCTCAGGCCTCACCGCTTATCTGACATCCTCCCGCGTGATAAATAGTCCCGTTGTATCTTCACCCTCACCGCAAGGACAGACCTATATCGACTGGGAAGATACTGCTGTACGTGCTCGAAATTCGCACCCTTATAAACACAATCAATTAGTTAAAACATTAGGAAAGCTAATAGCGGTAATATGCAAGGAATTCGACAAGATATTTAAAGAAATTCCTTTACCATTTGTTTGAGAAGGCTTTCAAATTTTAATTTCATTAATGGCGAAGCTGCGTTGATTAAAGCCAACGATTAAACAATCTTTAACCCAAGACCAGAGATCAAAACCCCTGCTTAACCCGCTGGGACTAAAGATATCGAATTGCCAAAATACCTTCGTCGGCGCGACGGCACCCTCTGAGGTTGGATAAACTGCTACTAAGGTTTTTGAGAGAAACGAGATACGCTACAAGGGTCCCTTTTGTGATTAATATTCCCTTAGAAACGAAGAACTCGTTTCTTACTGAATTATGATTAATCAGTAGGTACATCTGTAAGATATCCGATCGTATGCACGTCGCAGAGTTAGGTAGGCAAACACCGATACTCATTGAAGTAGAAACTGAAAAAAGTGTAACATGAATAAGCCTACACACATGTGTAGGCTTATTCACGTTACACTTTCCCATCTTTTTGAACTCATCCTACATCATCAGCCATATTTAATCAAAAACCTATTCATTTCCACACGTTTTACTATAAAGAGGGAATTAACGCAAGCGAACGGTCAATTCATCGCAGTTAATTGATGTCACGACAGTGACCGTATTATTAGCCTATCATTCGTAATGAAGAGGTATTATATGCAGGGGAAGCAGCACTAACCGCAACCAAAACATATTAAACTACGAGTATGTGGAAACATATCACATCTCTCTAATGCGAGAGAGATACCCTTATGTAAGCCTGATGTTAATGGCCACAATGAAGTGCTGAGCGACGAGGTGGACGTTCGATATCATACGTAATATTTCCAGTGACCCTCAAACGTACACTTGACTGCTAACCTTGCTCCATTCGCTGACGGCAAACGTTACCGACTATTACCTTACCGCCTCATCTACTCGTTAGTCATTCACGAGGTCGAAGTCTCAGGTTTGACTCTCCATTCGTAATTCACATTCGACTTTTAGTGGACATTTCGCAACATAGACGTGAGCCCAAACATTATCATAATATCTAATGTGGCTAAAGTTTATTTTGTATAACGATCTTGATAAATACATCGGTGCTGGTGTTTTAACTAAGCGTATATTATCATAAAATTATGAATTTACGAGAAATAAGCGACTGTGTCGTTAATTACGAGGCAAAGCGGTTCTAGAACTTGACCTCCTTAGTGAAACACGTTTGGATTTTAGCATTATGCAATAATTGCGATGTTATTTCTGTTTTTATGCATGAAGGTTATGAAGTCCTTCATGGTCTAGCCAGGGTGAATGACAATAGCACGTTACACGTTCTAGTGGTTATCAAATGTTACGTCTTGTCATGACATAATCCTTAAAACTTAAAAATATTTCGAAGTGACGTTAATAAGAAACGTGTCGTTGTAAACTTATGATAGGCGAGAGGCGAAGGATGTCATCTTCACTATTCATACCGACGTTATTGCCATCGTCGCGCGTCCTACATTGATCGTATGCTGAACATAAAGCTCGTCTGCCACGGGAACAGAAGCCTTATCTGATTCTATTTACGATACGAAAACATACAAAAAAGGATCAATCAACTCTAGTCTTCTTTATTTGTTGGCTACTTATTGTTGTTCTATAAGTACGTCATTGATAGTTATAAAAATGTGACTTTGCTTAGATGTATAATGTACACGTGCTCACCTCGAATAATTAAAAAAATATATATATACACGGACATTGCCATTGATAATGTTTTCCCGATGCTGCATAATATTATTATTTATAACTTATATAATAGTGTAAACAACAACTATTTTAGTTTCTTGTATGCTGATCTATTTTATGTATTTAAATAGTAGTTAATCCAATTATAAGTATAATAATATTCTCGTATTAAAGCAACAAATTATTAAACTTTTTAAATTTTGTTTCAGGTAATTTGGGACTACATTAACAGACTTAAACTAGCTAACAGAGTGTTGTTAAGTAAGTATTAGTCTGAATACAACTATAGTGTCAAGAAAATGAACATAAGACCGTGGTTTTCTTGAGACCTGTCTCGCAAATTTAGAAATAAAAATAAAATAGAAATAAAGATAAGCACTCCTTTAAAAAGTTATGAAAACCCTTTGCAGAAAGGTAAAGTGTGATAAAAGGTACATTTCAGTGAGGTAGTGTGAATTAAAGGAACAATAGGGTCCATGTGGTATTTTATATTCTATGCAAAAATAAAACTGAGAATGCTTTTTCTTAGTTTTGCAGACTCATAAACTCATTACAATAAAACTTAGTAATATACTGCCTGCAATGTTACAAACAAGATGTGTCACTTGTACGACATTGTATCTATAGACAAAGTTTTCTAAAATGCCAAAAATTACAACATAGCATTTTGTATGCTCCAAGTTCGTCGCAAGTGATTACGAAACTCACAAACTTACAGATTCTATTATTTAAACACCGAAGACGGGCCAAGGTTTCCTTCGACATTAACTTTTATAGATCTCATATGTATATGGTAGATGGACGCGTATCTAATAGACCGTAAAATAATTATATAAATTAAGATCTTCAACTGCTTTACTTCATATTATGACTCACTCCTTTGTAGCATTTATAGTTAGTATTTCTCAAACTGTGTATGCTAACTATAAAAGTACCTAAAAACATGCCGAATTTGGCATTAAAGTAAGGTTTGAGACGTCCTTAACTCAAAATACTCAATTCAGCAATCCGATATTAGTCTAGAGGCAGTGTTGAAGATATCTTGGACTTCGTAATGCAATGTCGGAGAACGTGACGATAAGTACGGAGCCTGTCTCGAGACCGCTGAATAACGGCCTTGCTGGCTTTACGCATCACGAATGCTTGGAAAAACTTGAACGCATAACGGGAAGTGTACACTGCATCTGCACTTTCCTATACTTTGACATACATCACGTAAACTGCAATCATTGGCGCGCCACTTACTGTGCGATTTGTTCCTACTTTCTCATTTTCTCTATAAAATAACACCTCTATATTTGAATTCATCGTTATCGTTAAATATTTGCCCGGAAAATAATAGGCACTATATCAATTCCTTCGAACCCCATAATTGTTATCTATCTAATTCATAATTCAAGTACCCATTACCTTCACGTTCGTGCTGTCATAATTGCTTTTGTGATACCTATTACTGATAAAATGTAACAAGTGGCCAATTTTCTTTATTTTCCACCTAAGGAACGCTCGAACGTTTGAAATTCCTTCATTTCTTGACAACATTCAAGATATTATTGCAAAGACTATTGGGCTTAGAGTTGACTCTAAAATTGAAAGACCCTGAAGTGTTTAAAAGTATTATTGTGAAGGCCGTGGTGAAGTCTCCCAAAAGTAGTTTTCATGCCAGTACACTTTACGTACCGAACGTTGAACATAGTGTATGGTGTTGGTACGTGGAGTAATAGCATTCTACACTATCGATACGGCAAACATCTAACGGAGTGAGTTGCGTGGGGGAAATGGACCGAGAGCCTGTGCACGCGCACCGGTATAATAGATCGTCACCCGTCCCAGTTGGTTTCGGCGCGTTGCACCGAGCACGTGTATTTACAATATTTAGTGTTGCACTTTATAAACACACATAAACATCATTTATAAGTTATGTGCATATCGTTTAGTACTGTTATAAATCACTTTCTGTTGTGATATCTCTTGGTGTTGCTGATAATGGAATCAGTACGCATAGCGCAGTGTTGCCTTGTTTCTTCTGGAGTTTGTTTATAGTTGTGTACAGTTTAAAAAACAATTAAACCTTATATGTATTGTATTGCTTCGTGGCAGTTTTTGAACGTAAGTAGAACCTAAATGTAATGTATTTGTGTAACATCTAACTAGTATCTAACGAATTTTTCTATGGTCTAGCTGAGCATTTCTTAAAGAAAACGGTAAGAAATTTATGAATATAAATAACTGGTCCAAAGATAGCACCCACTACTTACTTTTTCGAAGAGACAAGCTATATTATTAGGTTCAACAATCTCTCTGAACGTATCCCGTATCAATTGCTGGACCCTCCTAACTTTTATATCCACTTGGCGTATCTTACTTTCCCGGGCCGAGTTTAGAGGCTTCATTAAAACTTATTACATATTAAATTATTCCTTGTAAGATTTACTCAAACGTATATATAATACGATTTATAAAATCTAGCTGTGAGCCTTGAACGAATCTACGTGATTTAAAAAGTTCTACGTTCATTTTAACGTTGTTTATTACACGTACTCGCGGCTCGCCTGCGGTTTTGCACGCGTACAATTCGTTTTTGTGACATTGCGGAGGAAGGCTATGTCAGACGATCCCTATAGGTATCGTAAAATATAAATTGGGGATTATATTTTAGGATTGGCCAGTAGATTCCGCTCGACGCCGATTACCAATGTTCACGGTGATGATTGAGATTGACGTCCTACTGAGTGGTTCATTTTGGAGCAGTTGTGATGCGTGGACTCCTATACTATAAAAGATTTGCGAGTTATCAATGAGGAAAACGCTCAGTATTATATGTTGTATTATAATTGTTTTTTTTTTCATTAGTTTATAGTATACTGTTGTACTTACTGCTTGGCAAAGCCTCCCCCCTCCCATTCTTACAATGTATGTAAGATATAAAGTGATTTTTTTGTCGCGTTTGTTTATAGCTCCATTCAAAGAAAAGGAGGCCAGTGTTAGCTAAGGGCATTATTATTGATTGTTCATAGATTTCCTCATTATATTATTGTTTGACTCTCGCTTGACCACTGTTTCGTTTTTAATGGTCCGCGACACGATGGAGCACGCTTGCCTAGGAGTGACCTCTAAGCTTACTTACGGTATCCATGATACTGGTCATGAAGCACCTAACACGAGAAATACTCCTTAAAATTACATTGACTTTATTCTAAGGCGAAACGCAACTATTTACCAAGATATACATAGATGTACATTACGTCAGTCGGACAACATTTTAAAAGTAAACATACATTTACTTTTATGCTCCTACTCTAGTCTGCTATGCTTGTACACATGTATCTACTAGCATGTTATCAATGGTCTGATGTAAATATGTAGTACTAATGACAGACGGCATAGCCAAGACATACGCACAGGCTGACCGCTTCTCTTATCTCTTATCAGCGCGGATGTTATACGTCGAGTATGACCCCAGCCATCGCTTGGTCGTCGTGACGTTTTTATTTCTAATTTTATCGAACTGTCGAACACACTTGTAAGACTTGTTCTTAGTCCAACCGTTCCATATATCAATTTTGCATATTTTTTATTAACGCTTCGGCAATGAAATTCTTGTTTGGCACACGTTTTGAAAGTTGTCATATAGGTAAGTTTGATTCGCTTAAATATCACTTAACCGTTTTGAATTTCGACGGTGTAGATACATTTTCAAGTGCTCACAATAGAGCCTATTTAGGTACGGTGTATAATGATTATCTGGAGCCAAAATTTGCGTTTCAATACGAATGCTATGTCGCGACCTAAAAGTAACTGATAACTGAAAGTCGAAAGCCTTGATATTATCGAGTATGGAGGTAAGAGTACATGTTGATTGAAGGCGACTCTGCACTAACCACTCGTTTTCTGCGAATTCAGCAAATATTTGTGTCGGCATTTATTTTTCAACAGCTATGTTTAATAAATCCAAATTAATCATCGCTGAATAAACAGGATAGTCTCAATTTTGTTGAAAATATATAAAATATAATGTAGCTAGATTGGTGTACAAAGTTTGATTAGATTTAGTAGTTAGATACTCACGGTTTTGTTGACATTGAAACATCTAGTGATTTTCAATATGATATTATTATTTTTTTAAATAACACATGTTTTTATCTTTAAAGATGCTACATTCTGCCTCACCTTGTAGTGTCGAACGAACAAGGTTTTACGCATATTAAACATCACCTAAAACCGTGTATACTGGGTGGATATCAACGAGCAAGGCATACAATGTATCGAGTAATGAGGCCACGTACGCCGTGACAAGAAACAAATATAGGGGGTGTGCTCACGGCACCAGAGAGATTTTGCACCACCTACGTGTATTATTCGACTGCTCCGTTTTCCCAAAGCGACATTCTCCTAGTAAACAAAGAGAAATGTTTGCTAGTATTTTATTCGCGTGTACAAATCACCATTTGTGTAAGAATAGCCGATATTTTGTCAAATATTACCTATTGTTATGTCGCACACGTTCGTTTTTACTTTTACCTAACTGTTTCTAACCTGATCTGACTTGTTTGCTGTTATTTTCCTTCGATGTTGTGAAATTCACGTTGATGAACTTGACAGAAACGAGTTTATTCTAACCACGTTTTTACAACGAAACCTCATTTATCTTATTAAGATCCTTATTATTAAATGTTTCATGTGGTTTCCATTAATCTATACATTCTATTTTTATTATTATAAAGAGGAAACATTATTTTTGTTTGTAATTAATAAAGTCATAAACTATTAGACAGATTTTAAAAATTATTCACTAGTAGAATAGTACTTAGTCACTAAATGGCCTAGGCTATATATTGTTTACTTACGGGCGAAACAAGCAGCATAGCAAAGTCGGCCTTATGTTCCCACTGTTGGGACTCAGGCCTCCTCCTATGAGAGGGAATGGGCCGTAATCCACCACGTGGGCCTAGTGCGGGTTGGTGAATGTCATATGTCTTCGAATTTTTGGTTCTAGGACATGCCGGTTTACTCACGAAATTTTCCTTCACCGTTTTGAGAGCAGTGGTGTTGAAATAAATTACACAAAGCAATGCGACTGGCTGGGTTTAAACCCGCGACCTACAACTCGTAAGTCGAGGCCGTTACCACTCTGCCACCACTGCTAAACAAGCAGTGCAATAGGCAAAATAATATTCCTTTATTTAGTAAACTTGGCACTGATTTACAAGATATATCTCATTATTGTAAGTATCCATGCGTTCTCAAGGCAATGCTTAACAGATATTCGATCCCGGTATCAAGGCGACAACACTACGTAACTGCAGACAGATAATACATTATGCATGGCACACAAAGAGTGTTTGTGTATAGAATCCCAAGTTTGCCATGCCTTGGATTAACGTCTATCTGTCCCGCCGACTTACTCATTATGCACAGTTAATTTTGCGCGGTTTCAAAGTCGTTAACGGCAAGTTTTAATGTCTATACGCGATCCATGCTCGGAACTTGAAACTATCCTTCATCGACCTCTCTGCACCAACGTAACCGTTCCAACTCAAGTTCTAGCAAACCGCTTTGCTTCACTAACTTTAATCGATAAGTAAACGAAACACACACTATTGTTTGCATTCCTTTTAATCTCTCCTTTCGTAGATTTGTTAGAAGAAATTGCTTTAGAAATAAGTAATGCCTTTGTACAAATATTTACAATGCAAAAATCTTTTACTGTTTTTATGCGTTTATATAAATAATGAAATGAATAAACATAAAGGCACTACTTGATTTGTTTATGATAAGTTGATTACACGTCAATAAACGTAAGTGGTTTATTATACTCTTATCAAAGACATGTGCGCGGTTTATATTAAGCTAAATCGACCCAATCCATACTAATACAATAATTCCATCGAAACTTTAAATTTCCTCTCAGTTTTAACGAAACCAATATATATTTATTAATCGGACAAGCAGACATCTGTTACTTGAAAAGGGATTTAAAAAGCTTTGAATGTTGATAAAATCTAGAATCGAATCGGGATACACGTTCGATGCCCAAACAAGCGTGGCTTCGTTAGAGAGCCCGGCTTTGGAAAATCCTTTATCGACAGATGTGAAATTCGTTTGTAACCTCAGTGGAAACACTGTGCCTATTGTTACCCAACTTGACTGAAACAACTAAGCATCGAATAAAGGTACGACGCGACGCGCCCTTCCTACAGTTGCATTTAAATTAACTCTATTAATTTATATTGGATATCTTTTCTATTTTGGTAAAGAGTGGTACTCGTACTTATATTTATTATTATATCTCCATTTAATACTAAATAAAAAGATTCAAAACTTACTTAAGCTTCAAAAACCACAAAATGATTATTTGTTTAAACATTTAACGACATAAAATAGGTAATGGATGCTGATAAAATCGATGTTTACTGATCGTGTGTTAGCTGCGATTAAAATATTTATTCAAATATTTACTGCTAATGCTGAGTTGAGGACGCGGTCGTGCGAATTTTGTCAACAAAATAAGTTTTTTGCGAGTTCACAACGACCTTTATTGCGTAAGACGCATCTCTTCCTGTTCCTAGTTGCGGTGTTCGAGGCACAATGTCGCCCAACTTCCGCTGATCGGCCATTTGTTCGTCTCCGTCGAACAAAAACTTTTATACTGAAGTAAACAGTGAACGCATTTACATTTTAGTTAGGGAAACCACTAAACTTAATGGGACTACATTAACTTGTCAACCACAAAGTGAAATATTTCATCAGTGTACATGACTATTAATACTAATGAATACAAGCTTCATTAGTAATAGTTCTATTCTCGATTCCAAATTATAATGAAGCACGTGTGCTAGAAACATTTTTAATGTGCTCAAGATATAACTTCTTTATACATATGTCATAGTCATTAAATTCTAAACGGTAACTTACAATCATATTTATACCGCCTCAAATCTAACGGAAAAAGCTATCCAGGATGTAAAGATAGTGTTAAAAACTCAAGTCTCTGAATCTACCTGTAATTGTATTTCTATGATACATTCAGATTCCAGGAAGTTGGATCTCAATGGTTAAATCTCGGAACCAGAAAGAAGATAGAACGGAAGAGGAAAAGAAAGACGTGGAAGGGTTGTACTATTACTTATTCTGTGGCAAGGGTTCAAGAGAGGAAGCCTTTACTAAGCTGTAAATGGAATTTATATATCTCGCCTATTGTTGGGTACACGTGTTAAACGTTCTGAAAAAGGTTTAAACATGTTATGACTAAATACTACTCTGTCAAGAAAGTACCGGGAAAAGATCAATAATACACAAAATGTCTGTTATTCATCCAAATTTATTTTATCACCTTCAAAGTATGCTCCTTTAGAAACGATACACTTGCGCCAACGAATAATCCATTCATCAAAACATTTTTTAAACGCTGCTTCCTGAATTGAGTTCAGTTCTCGCCGCGAATTCCCCTTTATGTCTTCTATCGATTGAAAACGGGTGCCACGAAGTGGTAATTTGAGTTTAGGAAAAAGAAAAAAGTCAGCAGGAGCCATATCTGGTGAATATGGTGGTTGCTGGATGGTATTTGTTGAGTGTTTGGTCAAAAATTCGTTCACAAATATAGCCTTGTGCGAAGGCGCATTGTCGTGGTGCAAAATCCAAGAATTTTCTTTCCACAAATCTGGCCTTTTTCGTCGAATTTGCTCTCTTAAACGCCGCATAACGCTCAAATAATATTCTTTATTTACCGTTAGACCTTCCGGTAAGAATTCAGAGTGCACAACACCGCGATAGTCAAAGAAAACAGTCAACATGACTTTGACTTTTGATCGACTTTGGCGTGGTTTTTTCGGTTTCGGATCAGTTGGAAGGCGCCACTCCGAAGCTTGTTGACTAGTTTGCATGTCAAACTCGTAAACCCACGTCTCATCACCAGTAACAATGCGTTTCATGAATGTTGGGTCCGAACTGACTCGTTCTAGCATGTCCTCAGCGACTTTCATGCGTTTGAGTTTTTGGAGAAAATTCAGATCTTTTGGGACTAGCAGCAACATGTTTCATACCCAAATGATTAGTTAAAATGGTACGGATCGACTCGAGAGATACAGAAAGTTCGGCGGCTATCTCTCTCAGAGTTGAATGGGGATTTTCAGTCACTATTTCCTTCACTTTTGCGATGTTAACTTCAGTTGCAGACGTTGACGGCCTACCAGAGCGAGGCAAATCTTCCATCACATCTCGACCGCTTTTGAACGCTTTGAACCACTCATAAGCACGAGTTTTTGATAAAGTCGATTCACCGTAAGCCTTCTGTAACATTTTCAGTGACTCCGAACACGAAATTCCATTGGCGATGCAAAATTTAAGACAAACTGTTCGATATTTTTGTCCATTATGAAATTCGCAATACACACTATATATGATATTACTAAAACCAGCACTGTATTTAATATAAATAACAGATGCAACTCAAACTCCGCGCCAAAATGGAAAACAGTTGTGCCAATCTAACAACTACAAAAAAACAAATATTTGAATTTGGAACCATAAACAAATCATCCAGTCCCGATACTTTTTTGACTGAATGTACATATTATGACGATACACTTTTATTTTGGCAAACTTTGGAACAGGTTAATCGAAAATCTATTTTTATAAAATGATCCCCTTATTGATCTTTTACCTAATGGCGAGCACAAAGTCTAGCAATTGCTGCAAGTTTTCACTATCGTCATAACTGCCCAATAGTTTCACTGAGTCCATGTCTTATAGAGTTCTGACATCACTTTGTATTCGGCATATAAACCACCTTAGTCGTCTGAATTTTGAAGCAGCAGATACTTACATTTAAGCTACGATTTATGACCCCTCCTAGAAACCAGTCATCCCATAATTAGGTATAGATTGATTTTTGCTTCAAAAAATCATATGCTAGGTCATTTAAAAAAAAAACTATGTGCATATACACCGGGCCGCAAAAACTCAGGGTTGCTAATAAAAATGTGATAGTTTCTTAAATACATGAGATGCATTCGTGACACTAACTGGTATATTGTAAAGGTAAGTGTAAATAATACAAAATAAAATACAATATTAATCAAAATCTAAACCGAAAACATAACCCTTGTCCAATCTTCATCTGTCCAGCGTACGAGTTCTCGAGCAAATCGTAACCTCTTGACATCGACATCGGTTGGGGACCATTTGCTAGGCTTTAACGGTTTATGACAGCTTCACGAAGTCGTCACAGGGCCATGTCAGAGCTCACATTATTGTGGTAAATATTTTGAAGGCAGTTTCGGACCAGGACAGCAATGAGATGTCGATTTTTTAGCAAAGTGTTCAAAGTGTAGTCTTCTGCGCTTAAGCCATATAACATATTATTTACGCGAAGGATCTATATACTTTGAAAGAGATCACATTTTTTCTATGTGACTCGTTATTTTTGCGGCCCAGTATAGTAAGTTTTTGTGAAATAATAAAAAAATCTTCTGCACCTGTAGTCTCAAGGTTGATTTTTTAAGAGTTCTTTATGATTTTATAAGTTCTATAGGCAATCACAAACTGGCTTTCAAAGTACTTTTGATTCTTCATGGATTACGGATTCTAAAATATTTTTTGTTAACCTTTCAATCGTGTCAATTACAGACACAATAGAAAGACAATGACAGCGGGAACGCCGGCGTTCGCTCGGGTTTAATCTATTAAAATAGGAATGTATGGTGGATACGGGGTACAGCGGATGCCATTTTTGCTATACGCCAGCTGTGCGAAAAATTATAGAGGTGCGCATAAAAACTTGCACATGGTATTCGTTGACCTCGAAAAGGCATACGACCGGGTACCTCGTGAGGTTCTGTGGTGGGCCCTTAAGGAGAAAGGTGTGCCTGGGAAGTATGTGCAGTTGATCCGAGCTATGTACAGTCGATGCAGTACCCAAGTCCGGTCTACAGTGGGCACTACTGACAGCTTCAATGTGGCTGTCGGTTTACACCAAGGGTCGGCCCTCAGCCCTTACCTCTTCCTGATGATAATGGATGCTCTGACGTCGGACATTCAGGAAGAGGCTCCCTGGTGTATGTTGTTTACCGATGACATTGTGCTGATTGCCGAGAGTGGCCAAGAGGTCCAGAATAGATTGGAGGTGTGGTGGCACAGACTGGAAAGTGTTGGCCTGAAATTGAGCAGAACCAAAACGGAGTACTTGTTCTGCGATTTCGGCGGTCTCTCCACTCCAGTGCCTTTAGCTCTCGCCGGAACGCCCATACCGATCTGTTCCGACTTTCGGTACCTCGGGTCGCTTGTCCAAGGGGATGGTGAAGTAGACCGGGACGTAACACATCGGATCAACGCAGGATGGATGAAATGGTGACAGGTCACGGGAACAACTTGTGACCCACGGATGCCCCTCAAGTTGAAGGGTAAAATCTACAAGTCCGTGATAAGGCGTATTGTATGGATCAGAATGTTGGGCTGTGAAAAAGACGGATGAAAAAAGATTGCATGTAGTGGAGATGAGAATGTTAAGATGGATGTGTGGTGTGACGAGAATGGATAAAGTGAGAAATGAGTATATTAGGGGAAGTTTGAAAGTGGCGCCGGTGACTGAAAAGTTGAAAGGGAATCGTTTGTCTTGGTATGGTCATGTAAAAAGGAGAGAATTTACATGTGGATGGATGGAGAGGGAGAGGGAGGCCAAAGAAAAGATGGATGGATTGTGTGAGAAGTGATATGAATGAAAAGGGAGTTAGTGATAGCGTGACGAGCGACAGGACAGAATGGAAGAAAAAAACGTGTTGCGCCGACCCCAAATAAAACGGGATAAGGGCAGGAAGATGATGATGGCCAAGAAAAATATATTAGGCACGTAGTCATTTCCTGTATAATATTATTTCATAATTTTCTTGCACCTAAAACGAATTGCCATAATTATAGTGTTGACATATGGATTTAGGAATTATTAAGTCATTTACACCTGCTTCTAACCCGTAACAGCTGTGACCACAGTTAGGCAACCGCTGCGGTATCAGCTGTAACAATCACGTGAAAAGTTCCTGTAACTTGGAGGAAGAGTTTCGTTTCAGACCTACTTATTGAAATCGAAACTGAAATTCATTGAAAGTGAAAAACATCAATTCCCTTACAAATTATGTACCTATTCCTGAATAAAAACTGAAAACTTTTCTTTTACAATGCTCTGTGTGATTAAACAGTATCATCCACGAACGAACCAGTAATAAAATCCTTATGAGATTTATTAAAACAAAATAACTACAATTTTAGTTGCAGTTTGGGGATTTATTGCAAGCGCGGATGCATATAAATATCAAAAGAGAGGCGGAACCGAAAATTTATAATATCTTTTTATGTAGCAGGAATTCTGAAACGGTAGCGGGCTTTCATTTCGCTGAAAAGCGCAATTTTCTCCATTCACTATGGCCGCCTAGTGAAATCGTTATCGTCTGTTCGTTGCGGCGGCGCCCATTTCCTAATGGCGGCTTCGCGTGCATTTAGCTTTTTTATTACGTACCTAACTTACTATGTACGTTGTGCATACTGCGAAACTATGAACCTTTATGTTCTTAACGTACCGGACTAAAGGGATCTTCTGCCAACGAAACCACTTAATCCTGTTTTTGTACAATCAGGCAAACTATCTGAAATCAGTATAATATCCAGTCAATCAAAATGGTCATGAGCGAGCCGACTTCAAAGGAAAAGCAAGTCTCAGAATTGAAAACTCAGCGAGAAACTCAGACATGTTTAAATGTAGTGGTTGTAGTAGTGGCGCCGTAAATTATATCCATAACGATCACTTTATTGTGTTGGTCGCATTGAGTGTATTTTCGATATCCATAAATATCGAAGCCACGATAGGCTATCGATTCGGACTTTATGATATTCGTGGTGGGTAATGTTGGGCGGCCGGCGTTTTCGCACTGGTTGAATCGCTTCGACAGCATCGCATATTATCTTGCTGTCGTTTTCGAATACGTCATCGCTTCCGATTCCGCTTCTAACGCGTTAAATCGGAAATTGCCTTCTAAACAATCTGCAACTGGCTGTTTTCATAATTTAAATATTATTTAAACTACAACGATATCTTACGAAATCGCTTTCAGAATTTCAGGGCCTTTAAAACATCTAGATCATATTGCACAGGACTGTCCTGATTTAATAAAGTAGATCGCCTGAAACACAGGTTTTTCATTAACCTAGTTCAGGCAGGTTTATATTACAGTTAGAATTACTTTTTATCTCGGTTGTACTTAATGTAAATCATAATTTTACTTACTTTATACTTGAATAAAATTTTATTATATTATTATTAAAAAAAAATGTTATCTGTGGCATGACATTCTGTATGCACGCCTCTACGAGTGTCGACCCTTGTCATAGACACGCCTGTATTTATGGCCATTTCAAAGTAGGAATACAAATTTTAATCTATGAGTATCATAGACTAGACAATCAGAATATATCCTTCAATGGCTGTATCTACTGGTAAAAAAAAAGATCACTAATGACATCCGCATCAAGAAGATAACGAAGCATCTTGTGAAAATTTTCTCATCTTTTTAAATGTGAATTCGTTGTCTACGCGCCGCCTCTCAGTTTCTGACTTGTGTACAATAAACTAAATTACGCCGAGAACAACGGGGAGCGAGGCAACAATGATATTTCGGTAGTGATGAAAAAACAAGAGGGTCGTTTCAGGATTCCAGTGGGAATTCACGTCCCGTTTCGTAGCCGAGCCGCGGAAACAACCCAAACACCAGAGAAAGACTCGGAAATTCAGGGCGCTTTACGTTAGCTATACTATTTATATGCTCTGTTTACTATTTAACATGCATTCACTTTTAATCATTAAATGAAATTAGCGATAAATGTAATGTCTATTGCTTGTAGTTGGCAAAGAGAGAATGATCCAAACAGGACATAAAATTAAATAAAAGCCTTTTTTTTTCAATCTACCATCCAAACACTACCTCTACAGTTTCCTCATGACTTACATTGTACCTAGCGCATATTTTTAAACCATTTCTAATTGTATATTCTGAACGCAACAATAGTCAAAGATACTCTATTCATCTCTGTATAAATAAAAATGAATATTGAATCTCTTGTAGTTCTATGAATGAACCGTTTCGTCATTTCCGACGTTGCAGGTACAGAGTTCAGAGCTAGTTTGAACTTTATCAATAAGGTTAGGTAGCATCTACAGTATTTAAGAATATTCGTACTGCTGATTATTCGAGATTTGATGCAATAATTGAAGCAATGAACTGTCATTTTCATAATATTTAATTATTTATCGATTTCAAGTAGAACCATATTAATATAGGATATTAACTTTAAGAATGAATAAACAATGAACAGTGTCAATAATATATGACTGCTAATAAATTAAATGTCAATATTATATTGGTGTACAATCAATTAAACTCAATGTCCCTCTGTAGGTCAATATAATCTCTTCCTTTCCCCTAGTTCATTGATTTCTAGTCATATCATATCATAGGCGGTAAGTTCTTTCTTCGAGGAGAGGCTAGATGGGGCGTCCTCATTTTTTTGCCTGATGCAGGTACTCACCGGGTATGGTTAGTTCGAGAGGTTCCTGTTTCGGGTTCAGGCGACAGAGAAGCCGGGTGTCACCATGCATTGTGCGGATCGCCCGGAGCATTTCAAGTTTCGCAATAAGCATTACTGCTTAACATCAGGTGGGATCGCAGTCAAGCACTAGTTAGAATTCCGATCCCGATTTCCGGACTTGCGGACGGCGAGCAATGGGTAGCTCGCTGTCTGACCGTCCGGTAACGAAAGACAGCTCAGCCCCGGTACGAAAGGCAACGAAGGAACAGGAGTGGGTTTTTAGTCAGTAAAAGTCTGACATTATCTCCCGCTCCGCCCAAGAGCGGGGGATGTCATTAGATGATTCCAAAAAAAAAAATACCGTCCGGACCGATCCCAAGTCGTCGACGGCGCTTACTGTTCCCGCGCGCCCCAAGGAGTTGTCAGCAAACCGTAGGGTAAGGGGCTAGGGGGGCCGAAGCCTACTGGGACCTTAGACCGGTTTCTGAAAGGAAAGTCCGACCCCGATATGAAGGGCTAAGAAGGAACGGGTGGGTTTTTTAGTCAGTAAAAGTCTGACAATATCTCCCGCTCCGCCCAAGGGCGAGAGATGTCATTGGATGAGTTTTACCCACCGAAAAAAAATCTCAAGCCATATAGATTCCATTCTTTACACTAGAGGCGTTTTACGTCTTCATTAGGCTTGATCGTATGACGTCTGACCTTGTGCTATAGTAAAGCTCACAAATATTCGATGGGATACAAGTCCAGAACCAAGGCAGGTTGATCAATCTAAATGCCATTTTCCCTATACTATGTTAATAAGCAGACAAAGTGGCAAGGCGCGTTGTCTTTCTGGATTTTTTGTCAGCTATGTTGCTATGGCGAAAAATTTTGAAAAATGACAGCAGAAATTCAGATTCTAATTGGTACGTTGCTATGTTTTGTAATAAAACTCTCACACATTTTGCCATTGCAACTTTCGAAGCAGTCGAAGGAGTCTAGCACCTACGCTGCCACCATCTTAAGTAACACACAGGTTGGATCCAAACGCTTCAAACTAAATTCTTCGCTTACACTAGTCGATACTTTTTCCATACAAATTTCGGGGGTATTACTCCATAGATTGACATTGTACATCCTAAACAAAAAACATGATATCTTTTTATCTTATTGTTCATTTTGTCTGTGAGCAAATAGATAAAAAAAAATTGCCTTTAAAAAGTTATGAGCCAACAAAGTTTGTTTTTCCGAGTTCTTTGATGATTTTAACGCAACTTTAGGCGTAAAAAGGAATAAAATCGGCAAAACGAAATCGATACTGACGAAGCTTAGTTACCGAAGATTTCTATACAATTTATTTGTAATAGATTTATGCAGTGGTTTTTTCATGAAACGTGATTTTACAAAGCACTACTCCTAATTTTTGCGCACCGTCTAATGTCATTTCAGTTCAAAACGGACGGAGTTTGTGTGCGTGCAAATAATACCTTGTGCATATAGACGCTGTCGGACACGTATTGACACGATGTCAAATGAGACGGCGCACTTTTTGGGCTCACCCCGCGACTAGTTCAACCTTAAAAAGGTCAGGCCAGTTAATCAAAAATCTACAAAATAAACTTTTTATTTTCTTTCTTAGGTATATCATGTGATCTGGTCACAGAAAATCTCTTAATATTGCACGGATCGGCTCAAACATTTCGACATTTCCGCACTGGATTTCGCTTTCACATGTAGAAGCTGTAGTTGTGTCTGTACACCAAAATCGTATTTTTTTTTTTTTTTTAAATTGCTATTGGGAAAAATCTTCGAAGCTCCATTCGGGAATTGTAGTTTACACAGAATCCTCAGTGCGCGAGTCCGACTTTCACTTGCCCATTTTTTATTTTATTTAGCTTAAGTCCTTATATTCCATCCTAAGGTTGTCTGGTAGATATCGCTGCCAGCGATAAGACCGCCATTGTATAGTCTGTCTAAAAAGTAAAAGGACCTGGGAATTTTGTGTGATATTTAATCATTTAAAAAATACTTCGATACTTTTTATAAGGTTCTTCCATTAGTAAACAATGATCAAGATCCCTTAATCAACCTTAATTATTGAACCAGCATTGACAACATCCGATTTCATTTTACCTTAATAATTACCCAAATCGTTAGACTCCTTAGACAGACTACCCATAGACCCGTAGATTTAAGTTTCTATGACATGGTAACACTTTTGGTGTACAATAAAGTTTATTCTATTCTAAGGTATTTTTTTTAATAATTAAGATGTATGATAATAAACTAATAAGTAAATACTATTCTAAGCTTTAGGTACTGTTAGATAATCCAATTATGGATTAAGCTCACCTATAGTACATCAGCTGTCCTATTTTTATTGATTGTAAAAGTTGTGTACAAAAAAAGAATATAGAATTACTATATCTCTTTAAATGTAGTTTAAGTTCCACAGTGCGACATAAGTATATTAATTACAAGTGATTAGCATTCAATAGGATATATAAAAAGCATATAAAAAAATATATATGATTCCAGCTGTTTCATTGCCGATACGGCGTAGGTAGTTTTTTGAAACCGAAAAAAAAAATTCGTTAACTTTCGCTTTTTTTATTTGCTGCTGAAGTTACCCCGCGCATGTGCAATATTTTTTAGAGCAGTGGTAACCCAGTAGTACCTTACGGCCCCGTCTTGCGAGTTGTTCGTCGTGGGTTTAAACCCTGGCAGGTACTTTGTGTAAGAAAAAAAAATCTACAAAGGAAATTCAGGAATAAATTACCAGGAAGAGAAGACTAATTGACAGTATTTTGCAAAAGAACACAATGACTCTTGATTGTAAGCGGATTATTCCTATGTAATTATTGCGAATAAAATAATTCATACAAGGAAAAATCATCACTGAACTGGTTTATTAATGTTGATTGGTGCTGTAAACTGAACGAAGCTTGTGAAGTAAAGCGTATGCTTAAAAGTATTTTTTTTATCTGTGTGAATTTATGCGTGCAGTGATAACAAACATGCAATTATCCTGTGCTATCATGTTTGCCTCGATCGTTGACATCTTACTTACTTAGCCTTAGTAGCTATTAGAGTGGCAGGGGGCAAGATGAATAGCCAGCCAACAGACAGGTGAAAGAACTTTGTGACGACACAGCTCAATCGCAGGTGTGCCCTTCTGTTTCAAAATATGGGCAGGTAACTCCCGTCACAGCGTCGTATTACTCTCTACGAAACATTTTTCAACTTTCATTATTCATGATCGCGTTTTGGCCCTATTTAAAAGACCATTATTAAAATGTCCCTAATGGGATCCAGCACTTCTTTGCTGGCACTAATGCGAGTTGTGAACAGTTCTTTTGTCCAGACAAAGCGAAAAGCTATTTGCATATTCTCGACTGTTTAAAACTCCAGCCTTACACACGCTTAACGGTGCAATCAACTTTCTGAAATTAAAATAAAATCAACTAGATAGTGGCCACAGCTTTCAACATAAAAAAAATGATGACCCTTCAAACTAAAATGTTCTTTTAGGATATCCAAGAATGACCAACAAAGGGTTATTGGGACCTACATTACGTACATTTCATCCGGTTAATTGTTGTTACACGAGTGCTGGTGAAAGTTGGCCAAGTCTTCTGAAATGACTCATATTTGAACAAACAGTATTCACATGTAAATTAGGACGAACCCATAACTTTACTTTTAAAATTTCTCTAAGACGCGAGTTGCAGGAATCACGTGTTGTAACTTAATTAAAATTTTGGTCTTTTTCGATTAATGATCTTACACACCTAAAGGAATGTCAGTATTGAAATCATTCCTAACTAAAAAAACTTCGTCCTTTTATTTAATTATCTAACCCATATCTTTAGGAAGTGTAGGTCAGTTATTCCCTCTTGTTTATCTACCATTACTGTAGGGTGGCTATTTCATTATAGCTATCGGATTCCTTTATGGCACAGCATGACGGGGGCGGCGACGGGATTGTTTTGACGGGGAACGAGCCCTGGCGCGGCAGGGCCCTCAGTTTAGGAGAGTGGCTGCCCCCGGCCGCGGCATGTATACCTGCGCGTGCGCCGCGATGCGCACCTCCGCTTCACCGCGCCGCGGAAACGGCAGGTAGCTCGCGCAAGCCGAACGTGGTTCAGTGCGCGCGTTCTCTCGCCGCCGCTGGTAGTGTTCGTGGTGCGCGTACGCTGGCGCGCTGTTCGCAACTATGGTTTCTACATCTCGTTGGTGAAGTGGTTTAAGCAGTGTACCCGTTCATTTACGACATGTCCTGTGACAGGAGAACAAGGGCCGCGCGTTTCCTCGAGCTGCGGTGAGTTCGCATCGCCGTACCATGCTTCCCGTCACAACCGATTCACCGATCCTTTGTTGAAGTTGAATCCTCCGAGTGACGTGTGTCCGTCTCTTTTCAACGCGTTGTACCTGTCGAGTCGGATGGTTTAAGTGTTTGTGATTTTAACTCAGGTGTTTCTGTTCTTATAAGAATAGTTTACATTCACAAATCCATAGTATAGTGTTGTAATGTTCAAGCGAAATTGTCGTTGAAAAATATGAAAATGTTGCCATTGGGATTTTTTTCTGCGATTACAATTTTTGCAATAAAACTTGGAAACGTCAAAATTTCAAGTACAAAGTCATTAGTGTTGTGTAGTGACCTTGACAACTAAGTTACGAAACCCAGCGACCCGAGCACACGTAATGTCTAAGAAATTGGCGGTCACGATTTTCTTCCGTAACCTTAAAGTTCCAGGCCTTGACAATTTTCTCTTATCAGGTAACATTAATCAAAATCCCTTTGGTTTCTTATTTACATGGTTCTACGTACATTGCATGGGTATACATAGCAAAGCTGTTAAGAAACCTTTTACGTCCTATTTTGATAGATTGCACCAATGCCGCTTAAACAGTTCCACCATTACATTAGTGTCGGTTGCGAGAGCACCTCATTTCTGGGTGGAATGCAAGCGGTAGGGCAAGAGTGGCTCGGCCCAGGCGCAGATGTGGGGCGCGGGCGCACTCCCCGCCTCGCCTCCCGGCCTTGAAAGGCTCTTGACCAGGCCAGCGCCGCCGATGTCGTATTTATTGCAACCTCCACGATCCGTACCGACGAGGTTATTGACGCCACCCGGCTTGATGCCTTCACCCAACTACTATTCTTTATCATGGGAACACAAGCAATGCCGAGGCGAGTACGCCTAATGCCTGCCTTCTCCTTGTAGCGATTGTTCTCACGTCGATCTTGTTATAATGAACAACTACAATAGTTATTACGTCATTTGCTAAGCGAGTTTCCGCCTTTAAAGTTTGGTAGTTAACGACGTGAGTCACGCAACTGACACGCTTCATAATAAATCTGCAGCACACAATGTATTGTGCGAGCAAACAAATACCTATAAGGTTTAGGTGCATTGTCCTTGCGTTGGTCAAAGATATACGTCAGAGTTGTCCAGTAGACTAGTATTCTGAATGCGCAGTGCGAAGTGACTTTCATTGTCGCGAGTAATATTTATAAATACTGGTTTGAGCAGGCACCGGATCGATGCCCAGCGAGCCCTAGGTGAAGGACGGTTGTCTAGTCCCTCGATCTTTGAAAATACAAAGAATCTTCTGTATTAACCAGAATCGACTGTAATATTGACCCCGTAACTTGAAATCATTTCACCTATGTTTAAATCTCTGAATCCAATGAGTTCAGTCAGCTGCCTGTACCATATGGCGCCCAGATCCACACTTCATAAAGCGAATGAGGCCGGCACATATGTTGCCGCTTTCACTCCCAACATCACAATCGATATTACGTATAGTCTCATGCGTAGTCGCGAAACAAACCGGTGACAAAATCGAATTCCGCACAACGCTGAGCTGAACTGTAATGTTATTAAAATACAAATAAATAACAACTCAAAATAGCAACACGCGTGCCTTCCTGGCATAAACTAAGAAGTTGATACCTTCGATTGTTTCTTAACTGCAGCATTGTGCTCCATATCTGTCTAATTGCGCTCTGGGTTAAGTTCAAAGGCAATATTACATTCATTATTTTTACAGCCGAGTGAAAATGATAAACAATTGTGTTTTATTATCTAAATGAAAGTACAGTAAGCGTGCCATCAAAATGACGTAGTTTAATTAGTACAATAATAAAGCTTAGTGTACGGTCGCGTGGCTGGCAACGCAGGAGGGTAGTTTTTGCCGACAGCAGCTGGTAACCCCAGCAGTGACTCACGTCCTGTGTGCCCCACTGCGAGCCGGGGTGCGTGTCGTTGACCCCACTCGCAGCCCCATGCAACACACATACGCACGCCACAATTTATACATTGCCTTTTGTGCTCTCTATTATTTATAACGTTTTAGCTCATACTGTACATATATCCCTATGCTTTTTTTTTTTCGTTTGCACGCTCCCGGTTTATCCATTTTGCATGGACAAGTGATTGTCATTCGACTCAGTCGATACACACACTATTCACTACACATTCAATCCGTTATTTGTTCAGAAAAAAACTCAACGACATTATAAATCTTGTAGCCTCTCTGTAAAAAAATACTATATTTTATTTCCTACTAGTGTAGTGATAAATATACAAAAGTAAACTAGTTTCTTAATTAATTGTAATTGCTTTATTAAGATACTACTGAAAAAATTCATACACTGTTTTAGACCTCCGAAACAATTTATACTATATCCAAATAAATATTATATTATAGAGTTATGAATAAATTATTTGTAGGTGTTGATACTATGGTAGTATTGACATAATTACAAAAAATCTTGCAATGTTTCTTCATTAACGCTAACCGCCATTGCCATAGGCCACTCTTTATCTCGACAAAATACTCTGTTCCTGTCAGATAGGCCACAACAATAAGATATGGAGAAAAGCCGCGCACGAAAAAAAGTAGTGAAAAAAAATCAAGACAAATCATTGAGGTGTCAATTAAAATAAATCAGCGCTGGATGTTTGACGCCAAGCAACTGCTGAGATGGTAAACCTTTTGGTTAGTGTGCATGCCTAGCGCAATACTTCTACACTACTTTTTTGTTAGTGTTGTGTTGTTTGCGTCAAATAAATGTTTGTTATTCTTTTCTTAATTTACAGATAAGTGATAACACAGTGTTGCTTTTTAAATTCGATTATATTTTGTAATATGATTCTAAATATGCTATCAATACTACTGGCAGTATCATAAGGTGTACTTTATCAGTATTATTGAAGTAGAAATGTATCGGGAGTGACATTGAAGTTATGGTCGATACCCGCGAGGCGTTTGATCCGGCCACCACCGCGCCTCATACCGGTTTCCAGCAAGCCGAGACGGCATTGTTGATCCTTCCACAGAAAAACAAAATGAAACAATCTGTTTTTTGTTCCACGCTGCGAGTTGTTGGCTTGCTATCTTCACTTGTGTTACCATTTTGTTTGAATCTAGTGGCAAGTCACTAATTTTACTTTAAAAGATTGGCTATACATATTTGAATTTATTTTGAAAAACATAGTCGGTTGGCATTAGTGTTCACGGAAGCGACTGAATCCTCGTCATCAACTTGGGTCACGCTTCGTTGACGCGATTTGCTTAGCAAATAACGTTGTTTCCTGCCCACACTATATTTTAGTACAAACTTCACGTGTTCCCTCAAGCTAGCAACATCTTTAGTCTAAACTAATTTATGGCTTGCTGTTGTTTTTGTTAATACCAAACGAATAAAATGCCTTATTAGTAAAATCACTTAACCTTAAGGCACATATTTAAGAAAACCTTATAAACTACTGAAAATGGAAACCAGTCTCTCAATTCAGAAAAATAAAAAGCCTTACCTCGTTTGGCAACCCTTAAATTGGCGACATTAAAATACTTTTGAATCTGGAAGGCTACCTGAAGGGTAGTATTTCGGTCAGACGACGAGTTGACGGTTGTGGTGCGGGGGGTATGATGAATAATTCACGGCGCCGCACCCTCTTGCCAAGTCTGTCCCGGTCCTCCAAGTTACTAGATTTTCATAGCTTTTACAGTAAAAACCAATTCCTTGTTGAACACCTGCTTATCGCGTCCACTCGAAAGTCGATTCTCTGTATAAGCTAAAGAAAAAAAATCAGAAGTTGAAATCATGTTCCTATTTGTAAATATATCTTTTAAAGTTAAACTAATCAATAAAACGGGAAAACTGTAAGATCTTAGCAAGTGTAAAATTGGGTTGAAGTGATAAATGCTATAAAAAGGCATTCCTTTTTTAAATAATCCCTCAACCGAAAATTGCGGTCGCCGCTGGCTCAGACACAGACGAGGCTTGTAACATTCCTGAGGCACGAGTATAATGTGCCTCTAACTCAAAGACTCGCTTATTTGCGCACACCACTTGAAAAGCTTTCCTACCAGTTTTATGTGTGAGCCCAAAACATTTTTAAACTTTTAGCTGGGCGTGTACGGAAGACTGAAAGAAATGTGAACTTAAAAAGAACCTTTGTGACTACAATGTTAAACTTTAAATATCCAGATACTCGGAATAGCATTTTTTTTTAAACTGATATAAACCAGTGCTTGACTGCGATCCCACCCGATGGTAAGCAGCGATATGCAATCGTTGATAGTGGGGCGCACTATAAGTTTACTTAGAGCCTATTCTTTCAAGCCTTGAAGACACCTTAATCATAATTGGACAGAAAGACCACAGCAGGGAAATTAGAAATAATAGAAATATTGGCATTCTATTTTCCTAAATAGTATAAACAAGTCGTCAATATCCTCATAACAACGGCTAAACGGGTTTAGCCAAATCCTGACATAGGTCATGATCTGGATTAGGACATACTTTTATTTCTCCAGTATTTAATACGTACTTACATTCAACTCTCATGCGGACTTAGTCACTGATGTATTTAATGGTGCCCATGTTATTCTCTTGCTGACTTGCTAATGTTATGAAACTGCCGTAATTTTGGAGGTTTCTTTAAAAACCCTTTCGTAAGTACAATTATATTTCTAACTCAATATTAACTTATTAATTTCTCATTAGATAGACTCGTACATAAGAGATGTTTTCCGAAGAAGATATTGCTAAGTTTCTCATTGGATTCCTTAGACGGGGACTCATTCAGTGGTGCTAAAGGCATTTAAAAGCGGAGGGTGTGCTTATCTGTGGAGGGCGGCGCCGCGGCACAGGCGGGGTGTAGGGTGGCTTTGTTCCCGCGCCGGCCTTCCAGACCACTTAGAAGATTGCTCGGCTTTGTCTTCGCACGATACTTCTTTATACTCAGGGTCTCGCCTCCAATTTGGGTTTTAGATTTATTTACACCAGCCTCTGTTTAGTTCGCACGATTGGACTGAAAATCGGAATCTTCTCGCGCTGTGATTTAACGTAATTGAGTGTTTCCATTCATTTTACTTACTTTAGATACAACAGAAGACACTTGATGTAGCTCAGTTTTAGTTCTATCAAAGTATTTTTTAATTTAAAATCTACTAATCGCATTGCGTTCCTCTCGCAGCGATGCACAACATAGGTAATTCACATGACACGTTAAGGCCTACTCACTGCTGCTCGACGAAGGCCTTGTTCAAATTGTTTTTGCCTTCACCATATTGTTATAAGCCATTGTATACTAATGCTGAGCATATTCAATGACCCAGATTCTCCTTCGGTTATCCTTACAAGCTTCCTTATTTGTTGAGTTTAGTCCTTTTTTTTACAAATTCTATTCCTGCGTGTGTTTTATTAGAATAATCTCTGACCTAATTATTGCACAGCAGCGCTGACGAAACTTATGTTGTTGAACATTTATTTTAATTGCCTTATTAGGTTTTTTCTCCGTCATGTCTGTATAGGCCGGGTGCAGGTGTGGCAGCGAAAGCAGCGCTCCCTTGACACGCTACGGCGCGCGCGCATTGCAGTCAAGGCCCTCGACTGCTGTGCATGCGCTCGACCCGACAAAACGCACTCCCACTTAATGAACAAACAATATCAGCTTCAATCACAACTCGAACACCCAGATTTCTAAATTCAATTATTGACCATCATCGTTACCATCATCAGTAAACTTGTAATTCGCATAACTAACGATGTGTTATATCAATATTCATGGAATTTAAAAACGTGGAGTGACGCCGTTGTAACTGGATTTTCCATAATTATGTCCATAGTATATAAATGAACTTTACCTGTTTGTTATTTATGTGACTAATCAATGTCTGCAAGTCAATGGTTGTTTCATTAGGTTAAAAGTCCTCGGTTTTCAAATTCACATTTTCGGAACAAAACATGAATATTAGAAATAAATTCTAAGATGATAATCTTCGGTGATATCTATGACCATGGCACAATAGCTTCATTATAATATGGCGGAGTCAAGGCATCCTTGACATGAGGAGCGCAGTGCACCGCAGCATGCACGCGCCGCGTCACATCGCCTCGTTATGTAATCATCACCCACCACTATCGTTATTCAACACCTCTTATATCATTCAACTTGTCGACTAATGCACCACGACGGCATACACACCCGATCACACCACACACACATCAATGTGTCACAAAAACTTCACCACCAGTAAACGCACTTCTGTATTACTTTTACTTTACCGGTAACGTTTTCAAATTTCCTAATGTCAGATACCTAATTTAAAAGAGATTATCAAAAAAGTGTCCACTATTCGGGGCCAGGGAAACCGCTAAGTAGGTTTTTCCTTGACACAAGGCCCTGTTGCAACGCGACAATCGATACAAGGTTGCACCGACACGCCCTAGCGATTATTTAATTGTTATTTAAACTAGAGACAGTTCATCGGCTGATATCGTAGTCTATAGAGAATCAAATGGAGTAGAAAAAACTACAGCCTTTATTACAAGTTTAACATTTGCAACTGATGCCTGCATCTTATTCATTTTACACTACGAGTACATTCACCCAGCATGTTATGAGCGATTATTAGTTTTAACTTGGATTAGATGACAATTTTGATAACATGCAAGAATTTGGAGTGTTATAAAAGTAGATGATAATTCGCGAATATTTGGAAAGTAGGTCTACTGAAATTATTGCTGTTCAAAATAAAATAGTAAGTAAAGGCCACGTTGAAAATTAAGCGCATACCTCCAGATGGCACGACATCGTTCGGTGACTCTTTCGTAAGATGACCCCAGAATCGAAGTCGTCGCTTTCTACAACTGTCACGAGAAATGTTAAAGTGTGTTCATGCAGTCGAGCCTTGATTTTAAACACACACATGCACGTAATAAGTAGGCAATTTTAATGATTTCTGCGACGATGTTACTTCAAAAATATTTGCACTTAACAAAGGTGAAGTATGTATATCTTATTTACGATATCCTCTTCACTTCTCCAATTAAGCACTGTCTGACATCATATCATTTTAAATTCTGTTAAATAATAAATGTACATGCTGTAATTCAATTAACAATTAATCCTCCCATCCCCGTTGGTTCAGTATTCAATTCAGTTTCGGACCAACGTTTCAATTTTGCATGTAGATGACACTTTTGTTTGCTTTACAAATTAAAATGTCGGCAATCAGGGTTTTATTTGATACTTGACTATCGATTGATTTTTGTGGCATGTATTTAAATTATGTGCGAATCCATTTACAAGTTAAATACTGAAACCTTATCATTGCTAACCAACTGTATCTGCCTAACTGGCTTTACCGCACTTAGGCCTTATTTGCAATAGTTTGTAACTGTTGTCCAAAGTATGTAAAGAATAAAATGACAATTTGACATAGCTTCATCAAAGGCTGTCAAACAGCTCTTTTGTGTTCTGATTACTTTGATGTGCTGCGAAGATCTCCTTTGTTTCCTACAATATTACACACTTAATTTTAATCATCCCCTCTGTTTGAACTGACACACCCTCGATGCAACTATGTATTTTTGCAATAAATAACCTTCAATAAAGAATACACGTCCAATTATATTATTATTCAGGTATGTACTTGTAAGGCTGTTTAACTACATAATACCATTTAATTACGTTTTGCTTCAATGATTCGTGTGCAGAAAATCCTTCTAAGCTAGTATACTACTGTGCACTATCCTAGCAAAATCTAACTCCTTGTGTGATATTAACGAACGTGGTTTAACTTGTCGGTTCTTAAATTAAATTAGTACGAGTACATAGCACAGCTGACACTGGATTTAGGTAATTTATGTGGCCTATGTCTAATATAACATGCGGCTTGATGAACATGAATTTTAGTAAGAAGGAGCTATATCGTAGACTTAGGGACCATTGACTTCAATTGGTGACCACCCATGAATGTCTCTGTTTAGAGTAAGCACAGGATTTAATATTTACAATAGTGACACAGAGCGCACGTCATTCTACTAGTTCATTGTTCGCGCGCGTTGGCACACGCTAATGTTGTCGGCCTAGCAACGTTCTCTTCCAATGTTCCATTCACCTCTCACCGAGCGTGAACGGTTATGTTGCATGATACCACACCCGGCAACGTTTATTCACGAGTTTTGAAAAGTCTAAAGATTTCTGCAACTCTAGTCATACCCCCCGATGCGGCGTATAGACGTTTTCCCACGATGCCGAGTGACGTTCCAATTGCAAAGTGATATCACAGCTATTTCAGTAGCACATGATTTTATTAACAAATTGTCCGTGTGAATGCCATGCGCTGAGTACCCGGTATAAAGTTGCAATAATTATTTATAGGTACTTCGGACTCTTCCTTCGTATAGTCACGTGGTCAACTTGTGGTCAATCTCAGAAATCCTACCAAAAAGACAAATGCTAAGAATTTTGGAAAGAGTATTTTGTCCTTTGCATTCACACGTCATGACGTCGCAATATGTTGGATTTTGGGGTTGCAAAGTTGTCCGAACTGGCGTTAGCACGCACGTGGTTTAAGACGTCAAAGATTCGCCGGTCACGTGTCCCCTCTGTTTATTTACTGCCCGCCACGTGTACTCACCTGATTACCTCCTGCTATCGGTCAAATATTAATAGACGCTTTGTTAAATATGTACTTTAAAAGCGACCGTCCATTTTGTTAATATCAACAAAAATAACTACATGCAATGGCCAAGAGTTATCAAATTAGGATAAGATAATAGGCTTCTCTTTACGAGGTTAACTGAATAGCCTATTTTCTGAGGTTCACGGAATAATCTGGCATTTCAGGTCAAGATCATTTTTTAAACATGTTTAAAACTCGAATAATAGAGTTTCGAATTTTTAGCTTCGCAATTTTATAACTTTCATAAAACAAAGTTGGAGGTCTCCAGCTCTCCACACTTGCAATACCAACACTGATTTAATTTAATAAACAATTATGACCATCCCACTATAATATGAATCATGCCGATAATTTCCACTATCGTGCAATATTTTATAGTGTTCTACCAAACAACGGTTTTGGTATGTACATACCTAGTCAAGAGGCAGCGCAACGCGACGTAAGGGGACGCATTCACTGCCTTTCACTTCCCGCTTTTGTCATGCAGCCGCTCTAGGCGACGGAAAGGCAGACGGCCTTGTAGCTTGCGTACCTTCTAGGCGTCCCTTCCCATCCTACATAGATTGCTCACAAAACCGCATGCGAGCCTCTAGCCTAGTAAAACATGGTCAACTAAAACCACTATTTTGACGTTGACTCACGTATGTATCTGTTATAAAACAAAGTTGAGAAATAGCTACACAAAACGCTAATGAACCCCCATGACAACACTTGTACCTGGTATTAATTTTTGTTGTTAATACTCAACAGTTTGGTATAACAACTGTATTAGAGTCCTTCGATGACATCACCCTCAATTGTCACAGCTCTGTGTACAAATCGGGCGCGCGTGACCATTTGCAATATTGTGATTGTGACGACGACGACGGGGCCGATGTTTGAAATTTGTTTGCAAACTAACAAACATTACTATGTGTATAATTAAAGAATAAGCGAGCAATTACATGACATCACGACTGAGGAAAAATAAACAGCAATTAAAATAAATCTATTAACAAGAAGCGATCATAGAACATTCGCATGTGTTAGAACGAGGTTCCATGGCCGTGTTAACCTTGGCTTTTGAGCGGTGACTTTCACGGTTAGACGGCCGGCGTTACATAAGATGCGCGGGTACTCCGCCGACGCCCGGCATCTGCTGTGACGACACCACCACTCACCGGTCACTTGGAAACCGGTTTCCTCGAACTTTGACAATCATTGTATGATGATCTATTGCTGGATCCATCCGCCAGGAAGTGATTGCTTCAGCATATTTGATGTAATAATGAATTATAATTATTATAGTCATCAACTAGGTATAAATGTTGTGACAACAACAAAGATTAAGTAGCAGATTTACATGACGTGGAAGTCTTCAACTTCAACAATGATTTTCCTTCTTCAAGTTTTCTATTCGATCTAGGTTAGCAATCATACAAGACTCGTGTGTAGCAAATGTAGCTGTATATCTCGGATTCCCTACTCCAAACATGTGTCAGATCGTTTAAGTGTTTTTATAAAATTCATAACATCCTCTGTACTCTGTAGTCACTTTCCATGAATGTTACTGTATAATTCGATTTTTCTTTAAATATCCATGTGCTTAAATTAGTTATTTCTTGTTCATCAGGTACAAGAGCGGGGTGCGCTCAGTGAGGGGCGGGGGCGGGGGCGGCGGCGGCGGCGGCGCGGAGGAGGCGCGGCGCGGCGGCCTCAAGGCGCTGCCCAAGCGCGCCCGCACTCGCTGTAGGGGCATGAACATGGGGCAAAAGCTGTCCGGCGGAGTAAAGTCGGTGTCGCGCGAGTGCACGGCGCCCTTCAAGGTAACAACACAATCATCTACCGATCGCTTTCTCATCATACAGATGGAATATTTCAGTAGCAGTAGGGGAGTCTGATTGCTCTATATACTTCGGCCACTCTGTTTCCAATTCTGAAATAGCCAATCCACCTTTAGCATGCTCGTGTCATAAAAAGGAACTTACTTACAAAGGGCAGTCAGAGTATAATATTGAGTCTGAAACAAAAAAATGACAACAACAGATGATCTAGACGAAAGAAGTAAAAATGCGCTATATTTGTAGTAATACCTCGTTGTGTGTTGCACAGGCGGTGGTTGCGCGCGAGCTGGCGCCCGAGCCGCCGCGGCCCGCGCGCCTGGACGCGCTGCTGGACGCGCCGCCCGCGCACCCCGAACTGCAGCTCAAACATGCGTGGAACCCAGATGACAGGTACGGCAGACAGACTAACTCAACGAACATTTAAAAACACCCTAGCGAAATTGTCTAAATGAAAACAACATCCTAGAAAAACACCTTTCAAATCATTGATTATAGTCTTCATTTGTATTTTTGTCAGTTGTTCCGCCTGATAAATCTGCTTTCACGACAGTTCTGTACAAACTACAAACCACGGGGTGTCAGTTTCCAACAATTACCTAATATCTGCACTGTTCACGTTCCAGATCACTAAACATATTTGTAAAAGAAGAGGACGCTTTAACGTTCCACCGACACCCGGTTGCCCAAAGCACAGACTGTATCAGAGGCCGGGTAGGATATTCGCGGGGCCTGCACTGCTGGGAGGTGGTGTGGCCAGCGCGGCAGCGAGGGACGCATGCAGTGGTCGGTGTGGCTACAGCACATGCGCCGCTACATTCTGTCGGCTACCAAAGCCTAGTAGGCGCCACAGACCAGAGTTGGGGCTGGGATTTGGGCAGAAATAAGGTATATTGGTTTTATATATATTACTTTGGGCCAAGTGTTGAGTTAATCCAAAACGGAAAAACTTTGGGTCGTTGCTCTTCGTCTAAGTAATTCTCGTAAATCCATTCCATAAGCAAGCACAATTGGTCCACCAAACTTCCCGTAAACCTACTACACAATTCCTAGTGAATACAACAATAACTCACGAATCATTCGTCATGTTTCAGATATACCACAATGTAAAAGGCACAGTGGGCAGCGGCACGACGTACCCGGCGCTACTGCGGCCCGACGAGCAGTTCCTAGTCCCCGACCGACTGCTGGTGGTGCTGGACATGGACGAGGGCACGCTGGCCTTCTGCGCCGACGGACGCTACCTCGGCGTGGCGGCGCGAGGCCTGCGCGGCAAGACGCTGTACCCCATCGTATCCGCCGTGTGGGGCCACGCCGAGATCACCATGAAGTATATCGGAGGGCTCGATCGTGAGTGTACAATCATCATGTTTATTCATTACTGTTGTATTAGCTTTATTATTTCTTATAGTTGGTATTACCCGCCATCGCCTTAGTCATGATTCTTTCTCAACATTTTGTGTATACATTTTATCGCTAAGAGAACCCCACTTGTAACCTTAAGAAGTGTGAACCTACTGTTATTTATTCTTTTTTGTATGACTATACAAAGTGGTTGGATGGGGTTATTCGCACTTCTTACCGCGTTCGCAGTTTGTCCCATTCGCGCTTGGTCCCATGCAAATAGTTTGTTAAGGTAGAGGTAGGTTTGTGGACTAAAGTGGATTCGATTTATAAAAAACCGGTCAAGTGTGAGTCGAACTCGCGCACTGAGGGTTCTGTAAACGTTAATGACACCTCTGTTTTGTTGTCATTCCTCTTGGCTTTATACAAATCGCAAATGTTTTTTTAAAATCACAATATTGCTAAAGTCTACCTCATTCGCTTTTCTCAAGTCAAATCGTTTTAATTTAATTTAATCAAGTTTCTAGTTAATTGTATTTTGGTCTTTTTTTGGTTCGTTTTATAAAGCAAGTATGTGTCGATGTTGTTGAGCTTTTTCAACTCAGATGTTATCTTTCTCTTCTCGCCTGAACTTTGTGTCGATGTTGTTGAGCTTTTTCAACTTGGATGTTATCTTTCTCTTTTCGCCTGACTTTCTGTCAGCAGGGTCTAAATCTATTTAAGATTCGCTTCTGGTATCGCTTGACAACCGTTCAACTGGCTTGATTTAGTTTGTTGTGCATCAGATAGATAAGAGTATGTTGTCGATTGTGTTGCAGCGGAGCCGCTGCCGCTGATGGAGCTGTGCCGGCGCGTGATCCGGCAGCGCGTGGGGCGGCCGCGACTGCGCGCCGCCGCGTCCCGCCTCGCGCTGCCGCCCGCGCTGACGGCGTACCTCCTCTACCGCGCGCCCTAGCGCGCCGCGCCGCCGCCGCCGCCACGGACCCTAGCCGAATAGATTACTCATTTCATCGCTTGAATGTACTTAACCGAGGCGGACCGCAAAGGTGCCGCGAGTTCACATATTCAAAGACAGGACGACATTATTACCGAGCGGACGTCGGCTGACTTTCTTTTTGTGCTGCCGTACCGAACACTGCCAGCGGGAACCCCGCCTGATCGATCGCTAGTCCTTGACTGCCCGAGTGACGCCACAGTACAGTGACTAGACGCCTTAACGGTAGCGGTAACTAAACCTCCACAAGAATAAAAGGGTACAAAAAGATATAAAAATATGTAACAGGTCGAGACTATAGTTATAAACATACGCACGGTTTTATCCGATTTCAGACTGTAACATCAAGAAGGCGATAGAACTTTATAGATGAACTCTGATTAATTCAAAAATGATAGCAAAGTGGCGAAGTGTCGCGGTGAGCGTCGAGTGTACAAACATTTTATACGTCTGTGCGGTTTGCGTTGAAACAAAACCGATTCTAACATAGAACTATTGAGTCCATCGCATCTCGATGCCGATCGCGATAGCGGCGCTGAATACAAATTGTAATTTATTATAAGCACACAAAAATCTGTAATCTTTAGATTTAGTTTAAATTGTTTTGGCACCCCCCGCAATGATTCCAACGCGAATACCCCTACTTTTATTTTAACGTTATCTGTGATAATTTTACTTTAATGACAAATTGAAATCAGCATACATTTCTCTGAATTCAATGCATTATACTTCACATTAACTCATTCGTTGGATGATTTTGAAACTTCAATTAGTATTGGTGACGTGACGGGTTTGTGAGCTGTGACCCATTCTGTTCAGTGAAGATTATAATATGGTGGGCGACCATGGTACTCTGTTCTGTTACCGACAAAGTGGACAATTATATACGATAATATTTATAAGATAGATGTGGCATTACATAATGCCAAAACTTGTGTTTAATTAACATTGTTCAACTTTTAATGCAAGCCACATGAATAAAGCCATATTGATCTCTTAAAAGTACGTTCTCTGCTGGGAATGGTTTATGCGAAGTGTTCTTAGCAGAGAAACGCATTTGACTTGTTATTAAATAATTTAGAATGAACAACTGCAAATTGTAATAACTCACGAGCCTCGGCAATTACTAATAATATGTTAGAGATGTCATAGTTGTTATCACAACAGCGTGACGGCGGGCCGTGTGGTGCGCGGCCCGCGATAGGCCAGTGTATCGTTGGCAATCTATTTTATAGCTCATTAAGCGACTGGTTTACTTTTAGTTTAATGTTTTAATTCCTATTGTAAAAACGTGTGAGTGTGTATTGTATATATTATACGACGCATCGCCACCACAACCAATGTGTCACCAGGAATACTTAGCTGTAATATTTTGGAGCAATTTTATTTCATTTCTAGGTTATTTAGACTGCATATTTTGCAAATCGTGTCTCCACAATGTCTTCTTTTGCGACTATTAGACTTATAGGTGTAATTCCATGAATTCATGAAAATAGTATTTTTCAAAGCACTATAAACAATTTGTCAGCCATTTTGATCCAATTAGTTATATCGTAACCTTTATAAAAATGTGTAAGTACTTCCATTTTAATAAGATTTTTTCATAATGTAGATTGTACGGCAAGGTAGACATCCCAAGTGGAGCTCACTTTTATATGAAGTTAATATTCACATTTTATCTCCATCTTAAAGAATATTGTACATTTCACGGTAAAGTCGGTATATACGCGTGGCGCGACGCGTTGCATTTTAATATTAGTTGCGTGAGTTTTATGTGAATATTGACAGACTGTGAGAATGACTATGATAAACTGCCAAATGCGACGTGTGTGAATGTGCAGCGGTGTTGTATGTGAGTAGGAGAGTGATACGAGCGAGGATGCGCGTGTATCTGCTCTGTGTTCAATTCGAAACACTAATACGTAAAATTACTACACTTACGTACCTAGATAGACTGACTAAAAACCATGCTTGTCTTTGACAAGTTAATGGCTGATATTTAAGTGACCTTGACCGTGACCTCATCCATTTCAAACCTGTGTTAAATTTAAAAATATACGGATTTCTAAAAATAAGACAAGGTTAGTAGATAATCGAACAGTGTTTAATCGATGCAAAATGAGCACGATATTGGTGCGCATTTAGCTATAAGAGCAACCGTGTTTCTGATTGAACACGAGAGGGAACACGCCGGACTCGCGGTGTCCACGCGTGACGTGTAGCGTGCTCACGTACGTTACACACATATTTTTTGTTGTGTAAGAGATATAATCATAATATAAAATACACCAAGCTCGATGTATTGTTGATAGTCTTTTATGGTAAACCTCTCTAAAGGACCAACACTTTCCTATTTGAACACCCGATTTAAATTGTTTTATGTGGATAATGTTATAACTCTGTCTCCCGCACTTCTATCTACATCCTCAAATTAAGGGGTTTACTACAAAAGATTAGTATAATTATTAGCAACAAATAACCATGTGAACTCTATGAATCGTCAAATTTAGTCCTGTATATATTAAATTTTATCATTTTTGCGGTGTTTAATGACTTTATTGTAAGTGGAAATGCATTTTAGTTTTATAAGTTGTAGGCAATATTTTTAAAAGGTCATTTCTAATGGATAACTGCGATTGACAGTCGAATCTCTTAGATACAATGATTAAAAAAAATAGGAAAAACGATTGGAATAATAAATATGGTTAAGAAAATAATAAATGATATAAATTAAAAATATTTTTTATTGATATTTCTTTATACTTTCCAAACGAATATATCACAATATTGAAATAAAATCCATGAAGGCCTTGAAGGACGGACTTAACAATTATTCAGGTATCAGTATGTTTATTGAGGGGTCTATTGGCAGATCCAATTTATAATTCCAGACCGAAGATAACTAAACTACACTATTAGCTACGAGTATTTAATATATTAAGTACACAAAACTAAAATATTGAGTAACATAATATAAAAGCTACATATATAAATTAAAACTTATACAATATTTCAACACATTTGCTGAACATGACATCTAGTGTCCTATAGGAATAGCTAGTTCAAGTATTGGTTTTCAAAGATCAAATAAACCTAACCTAGATAAGATGAATTCAGTACAGCTGCTCAATCGCAAAGAGTGTGGTGCTCAACGACAGTATCATCACTGATAATGATAGTGTTCTCTTCTGCGAAGTCTTGCGGCAGGTCTATTTGTGCTGTCAGTTCTTGCAAACCGCCTATGAGTTCGTTTAGAGAGCCCTGTGGAGAAAGGACGAGCTATAGAGCAGATTTAATTTAATTTATATGATGTATTGAATGACTAGATAAGCGAGTTGGCATGCCTCTGTAAAGAAGTGGCCATTTGAGATAAGTAATGATCAAATGATTTTTCTCGCTCTAGGATGGGGCGAGAGAGTTGCCCTTCGCGGAAATCTAACAATGCTAGACAGAATATCTCCCAAAAATGTGGTGCTTTCTCAAAGTTTTTATGTAAAAAATATTTCATTTCAATATTTTCAATCAATAAACAAAGTTGATACAAACCTTAGTTTCTTTGAAATCGGCTATTAGTTCATCCATAGAGAGATCTTCTCCTGCAAACTTCTCTGCTAATACTTTCAAGTGATCTGGCAGGAGGGAGGTATCCAGCTCCCCGTTCGATTCATCGCGGATGACCCTATGTAAGTAAATAAAGTCAATAAAGAAAATTGTTCGTATGACGCGTGAAAGAGCCTCATTATCGTCATTTCATTCATCAAGTATCTATCAAGCATTGCGAGAGCTTTAACAACATTACATCTTTCAAGACATGGACGCCACCAATAAACCAACCCGGCTTCTACGTTTCCAATAGCTTTTCTAACATTTTGATACAAGTGGATAAAGTATGTTATTGCGACCGAAGTTGATTTGTTGGAAACGTAGGCAAGGGTATCAAACGACGTTTTTCAATACACTTAAATAAATAAACGGGGCCTGCTCGGCGACTCGTAAGGCCTGCTTGGCGACTCGTAAGGCCTGGTTGGCGACTCGTAAGAACTGCGCGGCGCTCAGACTGATACGTTAAATACAATAAATTGTGGCTGGAGTGAGCTCACGCACTCAAAACGAAACAGTTGATTGCGCAAGTGAACTTGTTAGAGGACATGCTGCTGCCAGGATACATGTCTAAGTCCATACTAACTTGAGTATCCGCCGTCGTGTGAACTCGGCCCCAGTAAGTACAGTGAGCGTGGCGAGCGAGGCGGCGGGCGCGTGGCGCGCGCGTCTCTCCAGGCGCGGCCAGTCCACGCGCAGCGCCAGCGAGTGCCGCGAGCGCGCCCGCACGCAGTGCCGCCCGCCCGACAGCTCCGCGTCCTCAGACACGCACATGTATTGTACTGCCAAACGTTTATTATTTTTAACGCCTATATTTCAAAACTAGCTTTTACCAGCTGAAAAATCTATCTAAATAATCCCAGTTATCTTCAAACTCACCCATACACACAAAGCGCTTTGAGAATACATTGTGCGTACTGTCAAGGAGTGGTATGCCCGGCCGGAGTCTGTTTCCTGTTAGCTACAACTTAGGGGTCTTTAAGTCAAAAGTAAATAGGTCGATTCTAGGCAAGCGTGCTCCGTCGTCGACCAGAGTCAAAAATTCAAAAAAAATTACATGCGAACGTTAAAATGTCAAATCATTCACCTAGCCCTTTAGATTGGATTATATTTGTTACGTGATTTTCTCACCAAAACGCAGGGAGCATTTACGTATATTTATCATTCAAGTGTACGGGAAATAGGGTAGACAAATACTCAAGGTCATCTGCTAATAGGAGCTCCTTAACAGTTCAGTTTAGTCGTCAAATAGTTTAGTCGTTAAGAGCTCGTGGTAGAGTCTCAGTTTCTTTTTCCATCATCTCGCAATCATAATCACACAATGCAAATCAATCAATAAATAAATGGACTCACAATTAAAATGAACCCTGGCGCATACAAAGGCGGGCGTGGTGGACTTGTTGTAGAGCTCCAGGTTGATCGGCGCGCGGCTCACAGCGCGCACCAGCGCCGTGTCGCCGTACGTCACCAGCCCCGACCAGCGCACCGAGTCGCCGCTCGCGCACCCGTATAGCACGATCTATGCAGACAATTAAGAACGAAGTTATGATCCACTTTTTTTTTGCTGACGTTTTGTCTGTACTTTAACAAAAACAGCTATTACTCGTACATTAGTTAATTCATGAATCCCCAAGCGACCACCGGTGGCCACGCATCTATTGTCTTACTATTGTGTCTCTAATTGACGGTATCTGAAGGGTTAAAGAAAAAAATCACTAAGGTGAATATATTTTTTTTTAACTTTGGTGGCGAAACCTTTAAAAGTTCTCACTCACTTCTCTTCAGCTTCTTCTCCTCGGTTTTCGCGAGAATCAGGGTCCTGAGTTCCTAATTTCCACGAAAACAGAAGAAAAAGTTACGCCACCCAAAATTGAAAAAAAATATTTGAAAAATTGTTGAAAAATTTGAAAACTGTGTACCCACTAAATTCACACTTATACTAATTACTAGTGAAAAGTTGACCATGGTAATATAAATCATTTTGGGCGTTTAGAAAACAATTGCCACTACCTGCATCCGTCAGGACCAAATGAAACAAGCGACAAAACCGTCCTGAACGAACAATACGCCGCACATCAATGCTAACAAAAGAACTATTGCCTCCATTTGTATTATCCCTTTTTTTTTAGGGTGAGAAATCTATACTCTATACTAATATTATAAAGAGGTAAAATTTGTAAGTTTGTATGTAGGGGGTAATCTCTGGAACTCATAATCCAATTCTAATTTTTTTTTAACTACAAGCTAGAAAGCTACATTATTCCTGAGTGCTATAGGCTATAAATTGTTTCTATAGCATGTATATTAACCGAGCTATCACAACTTTTGTCTAGCAAGTCGGAAAAAAATACCTCATAAAACAGAATTATTTGCGTGCGCTGCCTAAACAGTTGCTTAAAATTAAAAACAACGTATGGCTACCTGGTTCGTCTTAATTATTTCTACAAAAAAGTCCGCGATACCATATCTCTATCTTTTATATTTTATCTTTTATACTTCTTTTATTGCATTAAAAATATTTGTTTTCGGCATACTTACGTTTGGTTGATTATTTGAGCAACAAAATATTAATTCTTATGACAATAAATTATTTCAGTATCACAAGAACATCATACAGATAAGATTTGCCATTTACAGTATATCAATTGGTCATACAGCTTCGGAGATAATATAAAATTACTAAAACGCAAAATGCCCCTAGCATAACTTTCATTGTGCAGACGTTTTACCTATTTTTTTTTTTTATGGTGGGCAAAAATCATCTTATGACAACCCCCGCCCTTGGGTGGAGCGGGAGATAGTGTCAGACTCTTACTGACTAAAAACCCACCCCGTTCCTTCTAGCCTTCAAACCAGGGCACGAGTTCCCTTTCGGATAACCCTGGACCCGGTAGGCTTCGACCCAGCTGGGCCTCTGCTGTTGCTGACAACTCCTTGAGGCGCGCGGGAACAGTGCGCGCCGTCGACGTCTTGGGCTCGGTCCATTACCGGACGATCGGACAGCGAGCTACCCATGACTCGCCGTCCGCGAGCCCGCGTCTACGGTAGCCGGAAATCGGGATCGGAATCCCGGTGGCGGCGGCAAGGGCGCCGTTGCCTGATGCAGTCTGCCTCCTCTTTTGCTAGCATTACTGTTTCGCAGAAGGAGGCGACTGCCTGCCATTCCTCCTCGCTCCGGACCATGGCCTCAACCAGAGCCCGGCGCGACAGGTCTCCGCCGCCGATCGCCCCCACGAGGGCACGGCGATGCTCTGCCCAGGCAGGGCACACCTCGACTGTGTGCTCCACCGTGTCCTCCGGGCGTTCCGCACAGTGGCGACACCCGGGCGTCTCTTCCGCTTTAATTCGGTGCAGGAACTTCCCGAACTTGCAATGTCCGGTGAGGACTTGTGTCATGTGGAAGGTAAGGACGCCGTGAGGCTTTTCCAGCCACGCCTCAAAGAGGGGACTTACCGCCATAATTGTGGCGTGCTCAACGTTTTACCTATTTGCCCATAGATGGCGTTCTGCAATTACGTAATTTTTCTGAATCGCGGTGTTAAGACTTTCTGTGGATTGATGACCCTCTGGAATTATTATGCCGTTGTCGTTAGTTGGAGTTCTTCTGTCAGTTGCTTATTGGTTTCGGTTGTTTCGTTCGTATGGTTGTTGTTGTTGATAGATACCTCATAATCGAAAATATCGTAATTTCGTTGTACGTTTGTTTTGTATGTTCGTAGTTTCGTACTTCTTTCTATCGTAATAATCGATACGAGTTATTCGATATTACGATTATTTTGTTTTGTAAAGGCTAACGGTGTTCGAGTCGCTCTCCCTTTGTTCATAATTGTTTTCAAGTCTGTGCGTAGTTTGTTGAGAGCATGTCTAAAAGGAAATCTCAACTGTCCCGGCAGACATCACAGACAAGAGCCGATCGAGTACGCCGTACGGAAGAATCAGCCCCTGAAAATGAGCAGCGCCTCTCGAGAAATAGAAAATATATTTCGCAAGCACGCGCTAGAGAATCTAGCTCCGAGCGCTCACAGCGCCTCGCTAGCCAAAATGTGAGGACGTCGCGGGCCCGTGCTCGAGAAACTAGCGCTGAACGTGCGCACCGTCTATCTGAGTTAAGGCAGCATGTCTCTGAGACAAGGGATAGGGAGACTAGCGCTGAGCGCCCGCAGCGGCTTGGTAGGCAAAAGGCCATAACATCGCAGGCCCGTGCTCGGGAATCTAGCGCTGAACGTGCGCAGAGTCTAATCGAGTGTAATCTTATTTTAATTCATGAATCCCCAAGCGACCACCGGTGGCCGCGCATCTATTGTCTTACTATTGTGTTTCTAATTGACGGTATCCGAAGGGTTAAAACAAGACATTTTCCGCGGACACGATTAAAACCCACCCGTGTTCATTCAGTGTGCGTTCCAGGATCGAGGTGAGTCTTTTAACAATTTCGAAGCCCTAGCAAGCACTCGCCCAAGTGGGATCAGTCAAGATCTTATTGAACCGGTATCGCGTTAAAACAGCGTAGCTCAAATGTTACCACCTCCTACTGACTGTAAGTCTTCTAGGTAGGCAACATAATGAGTCATAGACACGAGACGAATACCGCTTATTTCTGCTGAGGGATAATAATGCTGCACAAAAAACAACAATACAAAATGATCCTTACCTTTCTGTTGCAGTCACTGGTATTTTTATCATAGACTAGATGGAGCATCGCCTTATGCGGTGCGTTTGTTGTCGGCGAGAACACTATAGGCAATGGTCTGCATTCACACGGGCCAAAAGGCACCAAGTAACTCCCTCGCGACTCTCGCGGCAAATCTATTGCGAACCCTTCGCCTATTATCTGACACCTTATATAGAACTTTTTGTTAGTAGCATTCTTCAAGCTTAGTTCTTTTCTGCCAGCTCGGACCCATGACATCGTATTGTAGTTAGTCTTAATAGGAAACGATTTTGGTTTATCAGACCCTCCACATATTTCTATAGTGGTCTTGTTGCCAGATGTTATGTCTTCGAATTTAAGAGTTCTGAAAAAAGGCAATGTATCAAGGTCTTGGGTTACGTCGTCTTTACGTTTATTCGAAAATAGTAAAGTTGACTTTGTGTAAGTACCGTAAAACGGGGTGAATAGAGACAAAAAATTGGTTTGGTTTTTCACTTTGATTCCATAATATCAGCCTAACAAAGCATCGATTTTTTATTATCGTCGTTTATCGAATAAATTGAAATAGTTAAATTAATGCTGCAAAAAAAAAATCAAATATCGAGAAAATGCCCTTTAAATTTTTGTTTCTCTTCACCCCATTTTATTTCATTTCTGGGCACGATGACGTGTTCGGGTCAGGTGAACAAAATGAATGCGACCATCGATAGGCCAAGGCTCGACACAAATAGCATATTGTAGAAAAAACTAGATGGTAACCTTAGCACTCAAACAGAGATTCGTAATCTATAGAAATATATTTAATTTATTCTAATTAATTTGCAGTGTGCTAGAGACATAAATCTACATAATCTGATGAACACTGAACAGAAAGATGTAAGGGTTTCTACTCACGCTTCACAAATCCCGTCTCCCGGACCAGTATAGACCAAGGTGACAGTCTTCGATGTACCAGGCCTTATCTCAAATTTAGATGGTGATACTTTAAATGGGAAACTGTCAGTTGGAGAGTTCGTACTGAACTTCACGATCCAGATTCCCGATATAGAGCCAGTGTTACACAGTTCTATAGTTGTTGGTTCTGTAAAGACATGAAAAATGATGTAAGAGAACTCTGCAGAAATTAGACTTATTCTTCGGTTCCTGGCTATATTTAAGGCAAATGCTCCAGGGTGTTTTTTTTTTTGCATTTTGCAGGTGGGGGGCCATCATTATGGCATATGGAAAATTATATTCTTTGTCTGGTTGGTCTGAAGGAAAATCTTTTTTCCAGTATTCGTTTACCAGATTGGAATATGTGAACTTACCACTAGAAAGCTGCAGTTTGTTCACTGACGGGTTCATTACCAACTTCACTGTCCCGACCACGCCGATCAGATCAACTTTCCTTAGTACATTGTTGACCCCTATCAAGTTCACGTTCATCACCCCATTGAAAGTTACTATTGAGTCTGCTGAAAACATCAGATAACTGTATTAGTTGTTTTTTTTATAGAGGGCCTGATAAAAGAAAGAAGGTGGTATCTCACTGTAGCGCGCTCCGTCGCTCAGCCACAGATTTTAGCAAGCATCATAATTTGTATAGAAAACACACCTAGGTTAACACGAAACTATAATACCTACAAACTTAAAATTTGGCAGGTATGTATGGCGAAACCTACTATCACGCGGGCGGAGCCGCTGGCAGAAGCTAGCACGGTATATCTGCGTGCGGGAGGAAGTATGAGTAAGCAGTGGGCGGGGCGCTCACGCGCGGTTCTTGCACCTTTTACGCAAGGCTCGAAGTTGGCACACAGGGGAAGCGCGAGCGACCTAGAACCCGCCCGAACTCGAAATGTAGACGCAGCTCGCAAGCGGGTGGTTAGCGGCGCATTTGCCAAATGTTTTCATTTATTTGTAAAATCTTCATGCCCTAAATTTCAGGTAAGAGAAACTTTTACGACACTTATAATTAATAATATCAAAGTACTAACCTATTTCAATATCCGCCAACATCGGCGCATTGAATTTGACGGTCACCCTAATAGCGTTACCACTGGTCAACCTACAGAGCTGCTTGTTACTTCCCTTGCCTTTTGCCTTCCCAGGCGGTGGTGGCTCATCGGTCGAGCCCTGGCGATCCATCAGAATCTTGTTCACTTCGCCTTTCTTTATTTCTTGAACGTTTTTGATTGCGAAGATGCTATCACCCTCTACTACTGACAGTTCTAGCAAAAGATCTGCAGGACAGTCACTTATCAGTACGAAGGACTTTATAAGTGAGCTGTTCTCTTGTATTGGCGGAAAAGTGATCTTATTGACTCCATCGCAAGACATAGCTTGTATCATAGGCATTTTAATATCTACTTCCACTTCGCCTCTCTGTTCTATATCACCGTCAATCGACGCATCTTTCAAATGCATAGTAAACTTCAACGCCGTATTGAGTTCCACATTCGATGTTATGTTCAGTATTATTTTCTCGGATTTGCCTGGAGACAGTAGCAAAGGCATTCGAGGCAGTTCTATAGTGAGGTCTCTGCCGTCGTTTGGTAGATCTTCAAACTGAAGTTTAGCAGTTAACCAGCTGTCTGATAACGTTGTGACTGTTATTATTATGGCGCAGCTGACGCCTGAAATGAAGGATTTTTATAAAGTAATTTATATAATTCGTTAGCCGAATACTCAGTGACCACTGGGCAAGTCTCCATACAGTCGGTTTCTGCAGATGTAAGCGCCGTCAAGGGCCAGAAAGAGGAGGCTAGGTGAATTTAACGTCTGCAACGATGACTGGTTCAAAGCGGCGCTGAAGAAGAATGAGTGGAAGGACTTGGAAGAGGCTTTTGCCCAGCAGTGAGACAAAAATGACTAGATAAAAATTTGTAATGGGTAATACAAGGTAGGACTACATACCAACATATCCATCGGCGACAGAAGCCAATATTTCTACCCATTGCTCTGAAATATAAAATAAATGATTCGTTATTAGTATACATGGATGCTCGTCACAGTCATACATAATTCCAATAGTTTATTTATAAATAAATAGTCATAATATGAAATAAATAAATGATACAGATGTGCAATGAGAAAAAAAAATTGTCACGGTACATCTAGCAGACGGAAACATCTGTGTTAGTATACATAGGTACACAGAGGAAAGTCGGGAGGGGTGGCATAGCGGACATATAGCGTGATATATTTTACCGCCCAGGTGCACATTAGGTGTTTCGTATTAAAAGCAATTTTTACACAGAAGATGCACTTTTCCAATAACATGTAGAAGATGCATTTTGTAAGACTGTCGTTATATTTATTAGTAACACTAACATTCAATGAAATTCTACAAATTAGAAGAACAATGAGTCGGATGATAAAGAGAATTTGTTAACTATATTAATAGCTAGTCTAAGTTAGAAGCCGAGTAAACCAAACTATTTCAGAGCAGGCTCCCAGCTAAACCGTCAGTGTTTAAAAACATTAGTATGATGAGTTCATGTTAATATTCCCTCACAATGGTGAATGAAGCGAGGCCCACAAACCTTTAGCTTTAACCAAGCCCTCCTGTTTCAAATGTTTCTGTTGCATTACTTCGCGCCAGTCTACTGACTTATCTAACTCTTTATATACGGTATTTGGGGAAGGAACATGTGAAGTATTGGTTTCGCCTGAAAATTTTCAACTAGATAGTTATTACAACCAATTATTCCCGATTACACGAGTACATTAACGTAAGAGAATAATAAATAGCAGTATATAGCATGTCCCTTTGCTGGGATTCAGCCTTCTCTTTACAAGAGTTAATGGGCTGTTACTGATCACGCAGGCCGAGTACAGGACATCACCAATCGTCGAATTTTTAATTCTAAGACATGCGATTTTTGATACTAGGACATGCGATTTTCGATTCTACAATATTTTCCTTTACCGATTTGAGAGCATTGGTGATAAAAAAAAACAAATTATAGAAACAAGCGCTTGCTTGGGTTTGCTCCCTCGCTGACGGGGCTCAATAAAATAAATATTGTTTACAATAAATTATTATAAAAAAAACACTTGTCAAGAGGTATAGACTTGAGCAATTAGTAACTGATATTAAGATCAGTTGTCGTCGTTGAAAATCATAATAAATTACAGGATACAGCAGGTGCCATTACGTCGAAGAAGCAAGAACGAAAACGAGACTGCAGTTCTTTAGCTAAACTGCCGAAACGTCGCTGCATATAGGACAAAATACTTCGGAACTATCCTCCATGAGATTACCAAGGATAACACCAAGGGCGTTACCATCTTGGAAGGGATGGAGAGGATCAAACTACCTATCCCACCCTTTTTAAGCAAAATATAGGCCCATGGATTTGGTACTTCAATCATTTTTTATTTATATTTGCAAATTTACAAATTAATTTTTAACTTACAAGTCTAATGAAAAGGGAACCTGTCAAGTAACAGAAAAATATGATAAAAAAGATGAATAAACTACACTGTGACGTCACCGCCATTAGGATACGCGCTCTTTCACACACAATTATTAGACACGCTAATTGCTGCTTCAATTTGTAATCAATTTTGATGCGGTTTTCAGAAAAAACATTTTAGTGTTATTTGTAGTTTTGTAAAAAATATTGCACAAAAATAAACACAGGCATGTACCTAATTGCTACGACTATACCAACAAACATCGAAATTAAAAAGTCATACATCTAAAAGGATGTATAACTTCAAGTTGCCCAAGTCTACACCTCCCCTTACAAATCAAACAAATACCTTGACTAGTATGTAAAGGACTGTCAGCAGATTTGAAACTCGTAAAGTTCTCATGTACTGTGCTCAGAGTAGAATGACTTTTGCTCGACGGTGACTTAGACCGGGCACTTTTCTTCGACTTTGTATCATCTAATTCTATAATTTGATCATTATTTAATGAGTCCCTAGTTACTACAACAGCTGGGACGTCAGGTTCAACATTTTGTTTGTATTTATTTTGTGATATAACTGTGTTTATGGTCCCGGAAGATGAAGCGGTCTCCGTCTGTCGAGTGTCTTTCAAAAGAGTGACCTGCTGTTCCTGGTTGTTTTGTTTTTTATTAGACTCGGGTATATTCATGTGCACCTCTGTGAGAGGTTGCTTCGTGTTTACTTGTTTCTTTTTGTTGTTTAGTTGCAATATGTCTGATACACTGACATTAGATTGTTTTCCTGTAACAATGGAGAAGTTACTATATTAGTAATGAATTAATTGCGTAAAGCACGGAGTGCTGTAACGTAACATGCAATGTAACACGTAATTAAAGAATAGGCCGTCCACAATGTCGCAATGTATCATGCTATGTAACAGAATCTCCATAGTGTTGACGCGTTGCGCGCGCGAAACGTGGACACTACGCGTGCTCGGTTCGTGCGCGCGCTGTTTCCATACTTATGAAATGCACCATACATGTTACAAATAAACAAATATAAAAGTGATGGTATTTTAAAGTTACGCTTAAAAGAATAATTTCGTTTAACGTGCCGCTCGTAACGTGACCCTTTACTAAAAATAAACACTAACTACATCAAAAACAAACAGTTGTACATAAAATAACTAAGAACAGCGCAAGACACCGGCAACTTAGAAACCTTTGTGAGTAATTTGTCATCAGACACAGTCTTCATTGAATTTAACCCTTCAGATACCGTCAATTAGAGACACAATAGTAAGACAATAGATGCGCGGCCACCGGTCCAATTTGTAAAATAACATATTAATAACCACATCATGAAATAACAAATTTGTTCATTCAATTACAGACTGCAAAATAAAAAATTGTTAACATATTAATAACCCCTAATATAATTTTATACTAGCGCCATATTTTGAAATGGTAAAAAAACCGATTCGAGATGGAAATAGAGCTTTGAACCTAAGAAAATCATGACTCTTAAGGCCAAGGCTGCATTTCGCGGGCACCCGCGCGGTCCCATATAAAAGAACACCGTCGCAGCTCGCCCCGCGGGCACCCGTCGCGGGCAGTCGCGCGAACCGCGCCCTATTTGCTACGTAATGTAATAGATTTAAATTCTCTATCGACACGACTACGAGCGTCACTGCGCAGGTAATAATCTGGTTCCCGTTACCCGAGCACACGCGCGACGTCATGAGAAGGGGGCCCGCGTGAGCCTCCGCTTTACGCAGCGTTGGCCTTTATATTTCAGAATACAACAACAATCTTTTAAAATGAGTGTATCAATGACAAAACTTACCAAGATAATCAGCAATTCTAGAAATACTGATGGAATTTTCGACGGAGCCTTCAGTGTCCTCACTGACCAATCTCAAGGATGCATGCAAATTCTTTAACAACAAATTAGTTTCTCTTGCCGATGCAGGTTCCCTTGTTGGCGGAGGTTCTCTGATCGGAGGAGGTGCGGCAGGAACGTTCTTTTGAGGCGAAACAGAATTTAGCAGCATCTGAACATACTTTGGCTTATCAGGCACCTGGCTTATGAAAAACGGACTCTGTTTTTCTGAAATTTTGCTGGTTGTCGGTTCACTGACTTTGTCCACTTTAGGCATTGTGAAAGTGCTCCTTTCCGCCTGTGCCTGCACATTATTTTGTATATCTGGGAAGTTATCCATGATGTTTCGTGGTTGCCTTACGGGAACACAGTCCAGTGAATTGTCCATTTTGTGTAGTGGATTCTGGTTGGAACGTAATGAATTGGTATGGTCTGATACTAAAACAAAATATGATAATTGATTACACTAACATTATTTGCAAATAAAATTTTTACAAGACTGCATTACTTTCTCTGTAACCAATTCTCTACCAGAACTAGTCATGTCTGGCACCTTCAAAAAATCCAATACAGGTTTTTAAGACTCGAAAATGGTGGATACATACCTTCAGTGATGCTCGGCATACCCTCAGTGATGCTTGGCATAATATTATATGACCGGTCCGGACTATCAGTTTTTCCAAGTACATTACCAAACTCTGGACATCTGTTCTTAAAATATGCACCAACTGAAAGGTTTGAGTTGTTCATTCTGAAAATAGGCGAGATGTAATTAATTTACAAAAAAAAAAACAAAAATGTAAGGTGTATAATGTTTTAGGAAAATGTCTGTACACTTGAGAGCAATAAAATCGCACACGTCTTTTCTTTTTGATGTTGATGCATTAAGAGGGTCCTTTTCCACTCGCCTATCGTAAACATCGAAAATGGTTTAAAAGCTTGTTACTTCATTTAATGCAATCCAACGCGATGTTTGACGAAAAGGCAACGCAAAAAAAGAGAGATAACGCCTGTAAACTCTGTTAGTATTCAGTAATTCCGAGATTTACTCGAAAATTTCACAAAACTTGCTCCAGGAAATAGCTGTTTTTTTTAAACCCTTAAAAGTTTTTGGAAAAAGTTGTCGCCATTTAGAATCTTAATAAAATTTGCAAAGTCTCTAGAGGATTACTTTTTTGACTTTTTGAATTTTTAGGCAAATTATGAAGTATTAAAGTTCATACAAAATAGGACATTTTCAGAGGTTTTTACTGGATTAGTTTTACACAAATTTAGAAATTGGTTTCTTTAGAAACCTAGATAATATCCACAAGATACTGTGTTTCCAAAATATCTAATAAAAAATGTGTAATAACGTCATAATCAGTTATGAGCGGTTGTAGGAAAAACAGTGAAAATGTGAGTCATGATGCACCACCTTAAAGAAAGAAAGAAAGAAAGAAAAATAATTTATTTAATACAGCAAGGCCAAACACAAATACAAGAAAATAAAAAAATAAAGTGATGTGTGCCTCATAGCTGCACCAAAATAGGTCCAGTTCAGCATGATTGCCAGACAACTAGTGCCTGACGCTGGTTTTCAACTGAACCTGTGGTTGTGACGTAACGGACGTAAAACCGGTTTTGGAGTGCAATATAGGTAATATAATAACAGTGATGGTACTTAAATAATATATATATAAATAGTGTTATAGCGAATTTGTAAGATACCTAGTGTTTGTTTAAAATGTAAAAATAAATAATAGAATAAACAAAAATGAAACGAGAGAGAAAGACAAACACTAAATAAAACAGTAGAATAAATGCACACAAAAAAATAAAATAAAAAGTGGGTAGGTAAATCTTGAACAGGTTAGGAGGATGCAATCTGTGTATTCTACTGTGCGCGATGGAGCGATATATAGCATTGACTGACATTACTTGTTCCCCTATCTGCAGCGCAAGTTTAAAATGGTCGGATTTTTCTTAATTGTTAATAATTTCCTAATCGCATCGGGGGACCGCCCAATATACTTCCGTAGCATAATGATCTTGAGAGTCCCAGGGAAACCACACAGACTCCTCGGCGTTCTCGTCAATGTCTACACTGTTACTTGCTGGAGTCGTAAATTGGTAACTAAATATAATCGCTAAAGAAGTTCAAATTATTGCCTAACTCAAAATAGAACAAAATTAAAGTGAAACTGCTGACTAAATTTCAGCCGCTATTATAAAAGGCTACTTTCAGCGACCGGAGCACAAAATCAGAGCGTTTTGACCGGTTTCTTACGACAAGCCCTTTGAGAAAATGACAACTGAACGCGGTTTTGAACTGGGACAACAGCTTCAAGGAGTTCGCAATGTCAGTATAAGTTGATGGACAGTTAGAAGAGGCAGATGTAGCAATCATGACCGACCACAGTCTTCCCACAAGGTCGGCTAAAAATTAGCAGGGAACATTTAAATTCGACGTATGACGTACTGATTTGTTCTACATCGTATCCATGAAGGCTCTAAAGTCTACAGAAGGTCTTCAGAGCGATTTACGCATTGCGGCATAAGGGATGGAATTATGTTGGACACTAAAACAGACTTTGTATTCATCACTGGGGCGAATACCGGCACGTGATGTAGTAATAATAATAAATCATTTATTATCAGGCATCTTGGCCCATAGATATATACCTTACAGACTAACATATATATTGAGTAAATACAACTTGTTGTTAGTAAATAAGACTTAAATCTATGTTAGTAACACTTCACATTGCACTGAGTTCATTTCGTGCTGTTCTGTGGCACCTGTCCGCGGAAGCGACGGAACACCACGCCCTGCGGCCAAAAGTCTTCCTTCAACACGAGGGGCAGAAAAGTGTTCGGGACTCGCACCACAAACGCCTTGAAGTTGACGTTACGGTGCGACTCCAGCAACTGCACCCTCAGTGTGTACTTCAACTTTTGACGCACATACTCGACGATGTCCTCCACCTTTGTGGTGTAATGCAGGCGGGAGATATACACCGGCGGTATGTAGTGTTGACGGCTACACGATACGTTGAAGAAGTGCTCGAAGAACATGTGAGAATGTTTGCGTGGCTTATGGGAGATTTTCTCTTTATGCTCTATATTACAAAAGGCAGCGAGCCGTTAGAACAGTTTGCGAATACGGAAGACGATGGAATCACCACGACGAAGTGGATAGCTCGTAGTCCTGATCTTCATCCGATTGAATGTATCTGGGATGCGCTTAAGAGTTCGAGCAAGAAAGCCTGCGCTATAACTCAAGATTTCATGTTAAAATTGATTTGTCTCATGAAAAACCGATTAACAGCTGTATTATAGGTTAGGCTAAGATTACCTCTCCTCTCTCTATAAGTAAAGCGAGGTGGAGTGGAGCGGCAGGAGGATGTCAAACTAAAACCGTGTGCTTTCACACAAACACACAGGTGTGTGCTCTAGTTACCTTTTGGTTTCTCTTTCAGAAATTCCCCGTAGGTTTGAATTAATTAGGTATATAGATGTAAAGTATCTATAGGCGTCTTTTTAGTAAAACCGACTCGAATGACGTGACGGCAGGGTGACGGACACTGCTCTCGATAACCTAGTAAGCGCGCGAGTTCTAACACGAATGTTGAAATTTTTCAATCATCTTTATCATCATCATCAGCCTTTTTAATGTTCTACTGGGGCTCAGGCCGGATATAGGAAAGGGCCTTAGAGATGGGCCGTAATCCACCACGCAGGCCCAGTGCGGTTTGGTGGATGTCATATGGCTACGAATATTAGGTTCTAGGATGTTTTCCTTCACCATTTTTAGAGCAGTGGTGATGAAATAAATTACACAAAGTAATGCGCCAGGCTGGGTGCGAACCCACGACTGACAACACGTAGGTCGGGACCATTACCATTTGGCCACCACTATTTTATTTTTAATATTTATTGGAATTACGAAAAAAAATAGGCCTAACTGAAAAAAGTCAAGGTGTGCGATTTTATTGTTCTCAAGTGTATTCAAACTAGATTGGTCAGTACGACTGTTCCCAAAAAATATGGAAAATACAATAAGGTTAACCCTTCAGATACCGTCAATTAGAGACACAATAGTAAGACAATAGATGCGCGGCCACCGGGTGTCGCTTGGGGATTCATGAATTAAATAATACGGTACTTACGACATGCTTTCTATAAAATTAGCATTTACGTTGTTTGATACTGGTAGTGGAGCTTCTCGCACAATCAGTGATGCCTCATCAGCTGTAAGGTCTCTCTGAAATTAAATATTGAAAATAAATAATTTAAAAAAATAATCTTTGTTTATAATTCTTCTGTATGTGTGTTTACCAAACTGTGTTACCCAACTCCTAAACGGCTTGACCGATTTGAAAGTAATTTTGTGTGCATATTTGAATAGGTTTTTAGATGATTTCTAACACCCATGGTAGACGGCTAAAGAATGCGAAAGTATTACATCTGACTTTGTACCTTTTTGATACATGAAGTTTTAATAAATTTAAAACTAAAATAATATTTACCTTAGAATGAAAAGAGTAATTAGAGGCAATGGAATGTCTCATTACATTTTGAACCTCAGATGACTGAGCATCCATCTTATTGATAAATTTATCTAAATGCAAGGAATGGCGGCCTGTTGGAACAGCTTTGAAATCATCAGCACCAGTCGAACGGCCAGTCATCTCTCCAGGATTAAATGCTGTCTGAAATATAAATACACCTACCATAAATAATTAATTTAACCTTTTGAATACCGTAATCAGAGACCACAATAGAGAGACAATGAGAGAGTGAATTGTCGGCATTCGCTTGAGGCTTAAACAACATAATTATGGTATTGGAGCTATTTTAGATCATGTGTATATGCAACTATCTAAAAATGAATATAAACCACATACACCTGTTTTATTATGGTGTGGCTATGTGTATAAGTCCACTGGACATGTGAACTGCTTATTACACACATTGTATAGAGCTAACCAGAGTTCAATATACTGATGATATTGTAGTATGTGTCTGATAAGAGTCAATAATTTGCTGTGATAGCCACCTGCTTTATTTAATCAAGGGACCACTAGATGTAACTAGGAAAAGATTATATTACTATATGTTTACTATATTACTAAAAAGCCACTAATCACAAAGTAAAAAAGTTTTCCTTACAGATTTGCTGAGTGAAAAATCTCCAACTCCTGACTCTCCAAAGCCTAAAACAGAAAACATTCATATGATTGTTACCGATACAGGTAACAAACAATCTGATAGGTAATTTCTAGATACATTTGTAAACTTATTCCGAAGTTAGCTAGATCTGTTTACCTTCAACTACATCTAAATCCAAAATGCCAGAAGAGGACTCACAATTATTCACGTTAGACTTGTTCATGGATGCTTGAGCTGATGCCAAACTACAACCAAAACGAATTTATTAGTAACAGCTGATATGAGTAAATAGAAATCGAAAAAAAAAAACAAGCTAATGGATCATGCTCTTACCGTTTGAAGTCATCATCGTTAAGCAGTAAGCGTCTTGGCATATTAAAGGATTTGTCCTCCGCATAATGTATAAGTCTCTGGATTTTGTTCGGCGTCAATGGATTATGATTATCCATCTCGACAAACTCGAAACTTTTATTTCACAAACAACAATAATCTTCCTTTTTAGTTCACAAAGTAGGTACCTGCCTTCGTTATTTTTCAAATATTTTGAACCGTCACTAGTTTTTACATATACCATAGTTTGGATTCTGGTCTTTTGGCTACATTTAAATGTTACGGTTTTTTACTCTCAATTGGGTTGACAACTATTTACAAATTCAAAATACAACCGATTCAACCGGATTAAATTCATGGAAGTGAATTTAAAGAACCACTTTAAAGTGTAAGAAGTCAGTGCTTTTCGTATTTTTACGTTATTTAATATTTGTATTTGTAAAATTTTAACGTTCGATTACAGATTAAAGAGTAGCAGATCAAACATCAGGTAAAAATTATGAAGTCATTACGCCAGAGGCGTAACATGGCCTAATATTTAGACTTTCGTAAATTCGAAAACCAGACAGTGTTGGAATTCGAACGCATCGACGCTAACTACCATCATGAAATAGTGGTCGAACACAAGCCAATCAATTATAAAAAAAAACCTATGTTCTTAAAGATCCCTGGCTAGGGCTACGCGGTAGGCCTCCCTCATCATTCCCGCAACTGGTCATCCTCATCCTCACGCACCTAAGTTTCTTCAGTTGCCCTTTGCGTTCTAGGCACAGACTTTGGTTGGCTGCCCTGAACACTAAATGCTTGAATGTTCATGCAGCCCTAGCAGGCATTGGCCCTACAAGGGAAAGGTGGGAGATCAGAGTCGACATGGCGTTAACTGGCGTTCGCGCACTGTTTCGGACGGCTAGCTACTCTTCCTTTTTATTTGTTATTGATAAGCTGGCGGTTAACCACTATCTCGGCTGATGGTAAGCGAGTATGTGGTCTACGATGGAGCACGCTTGCTATTCATTGCTCATCGTCGGCAAACCCGCGCCTACAGTAGCCGGAAATCAAACTGTAACTCATCCCAAAATTGGAACGTATCTTGAGGCGTCAGGACGTCCGTTCCCTTATGGTTGCGCCATCTCCTTCACTCGCATTACTGTGCGCAGAAGAAGCCATAGCTTTTCAATCCTTTTCGCTCTAGACAGTGCCGGCGCAAGGGCCACTGACACCCCGGGCGAAAATAGAGATGGAAGTATCGCACCAATCGTAAGCGTAAGCGCAGTGTGGTTGAGGAGCGACTCAAACCATATCGTTAGAGTCGCTCCTCGACCACAAACCCTCAAAAAATCCCTCTAAAAAAAAACCCAATAACAATATTTTGAGGCAGTTTTAAGGGTTTGCACCAGGGGAGGCAGGAGACTCCAACTCCAGACCTTGGCGCCCCACTGAATTTGTCACCTTGGGCCGTCGCCCCGTCGTGATTTTTTCAAACACTTGATATTTTTTTATTATTTGATCTTCTGAGATTTTAAACTCTGGACATAATATTGTAAACAGACCATTACACACAAAATATTTACAAAAAAAATTAATCCAATTACGTTAGTGTAAATTGTAAACTAACATAATTGTATTTTTTTTTTTTGTTCTTTTCGCGTTTTATTGAGTGTACACAGTACACACACCTTGTTGGTTTCGTGGTCGCAAACACGACTGCTGATTCTTGAGTTCGATTCCCAAGTCGCCCTGCTGGGCCACTATGGTTTGCTGCCATCTCTTAGTGGTATGCGTGGAACACTACGCGCCGTCGACGACTCTGGCTTGATCTGGACGGCGAGGTACCCATTGCTCGTCGTCCGCAAGCCCACGCTACGATGGCTAGAAGTCGAGGTCGGCAAAGAAGTCTGTTCATTCACACGTGTGGCTTCCTTTCGCCACATGGCCCTTCGCTAGCATTACTGCTTTGCAGAAGGAGGCGATCGCGAGGGACACACCTCCACTATATGTTCGACATGATTATAGGTTTAAAACTACAATAGACAATCTCCAGTTAGTAGATAACATTGTTTTTCAATTCTTCGAAATAAAAGGGAATGCTTTTAGTCCCGTATTACTGAACGTCAATCAAAATTCAAGCATTACTTAACCCTTCAGATACCGTCAATTAGAGACACAATAGTAAGACAATAGATGCGCGGCCACTGGTGGTCGCTTGGGGATTCATGAATTAAAACTAGTTTCAACCAATCAAATGGCTTGAATCTAGTTTTATGTAATGCTTGAGTATTGACCAATGTTCTGTTATATGGGACAATTTTTAAAGCACCATTATCTTGTTAGTGAGTTTTATTATTACCAGCTTATTGCTCTGAGATGTCAATTTTATTGCGGTCATACAGGGTTTGAATTAAAACAAAGTTATATAATGATTAATGTTATTTATTTCTAAATAATCGGTGTACCTATAACAAATCTTAAACTACCCCATAGAATACTTTAACTAAAAATATTGTTTAGCTTGAATTTGGACCTGTTATGGGCAAAGCATTTATTTCTTTATTTAGCCTGATCTGTTCATTGATAGCTCTCCAAGCATCTTCTTTTTCTTTCTTAGTTATAGGTCTCTTCTTCTGCTTTGCAGCCACCATTTTCTTGTAAATATCAATACATTCCATATCAACTTGATCCAGCTGTTTCTTTAGATTCAGTCTAATCATTTCTTGTTTACACAGTCCAATGAGATGCTTCAGATTACGACAATTATCTTTCTTCACTGCAGTCAGTTCTGTCTGGCATTTTTTTATTTCTGCCAGTATTTCATCATCAGCCGGGTTGGTCAGCGGTGGCAAATCTTCTGGATCCAGTATACCTTGCTCCACTAACTCCTTTCTAAGACATTTTTCTAATGTAAGAGAATTCTTATAACTACTTTTGGCGTTTGTTGTCTGTTTCACTTTAATGTCAGGCACTTCATAATTCATTAGATTCTCCTCCATAAGTGCTGATACCAATCTTTGTGTCAAAGGACCAGTTATCATATTTTCACTGGATTTATCCAGTTTTTTACGGATACTGGCAGCCTCAGGAGACATTGACGACTTTTGTTTATTAGGATTAGAAGCATTCTGATCCTCGGCCAAATGTTCATCTGCCCATACCTCAGAGTAATGACGGCCGAGTGGTGGAATAGGTGGCAAAGTTGTGTTGCTGCTCTGTGCCAGCAAAGATTCCAGGAATTTAATGTCATCCAAGGTCACTGGAGCGCAGTAGGGATCTACAGAACTCCAAAATTTGTACGGAATATTATTCTTTGGTAGTGCAAACTGTGATAGCTCCAGTTTAACAGAGTTATCTGAATTACCAATGTCATTTGAGTAATTGTGGGATCCACCGGAGGAAGCATTGGATAAGTTCTTGAACTTAGGCACTTTGGGCTGGTTGGACAACTTAGTACTATTGGTTTTTACTAATTTATCATCTGGAAATTTTCTTTTGACAGGGTACTGTAGTTGTTTACCAGCAGCTTTTCCCTTCTTTTCTCTTTTAGATTCATTTGTGTCAATACTCTCAATTTCAGCTTGGAAGTATCTTATACGAAGAGCGGTATTCCCCAAGAGTGACTCTAGCTCTAGCTGTAAAGAGTCCAGTTCATCCATCCCAATAGGTTCATCAGCAGAGCGAGCTGCGATCGCAGTGAAACGCGGTAGATGTACAGCATTATCTTGTATCTTTATGTATGGTATGGGACAGAGTTCTACCTTAGTTTTACCAGCAGATATGGCACCTGGTATTTTTGCAGGTTTGTTGTAGGGTGAAATTCCCGGACTTGAGGGTTTTCCATTATCGTGGCCTTTACTAGCTAGCCTCCCCTTGCTGTTATGGTGCATTCTTTTTCCTAACATGTTGTTTTAATCAAATTTACCCGCGAAAACACTCGCACACAAACATATCAAGCGTCAAAGTTCTATTATAATAATGTATTGTCCAAACTATTTAGTATTTTATGCAGGCACAATCTGGTGATCAGATTTAACTTGTATCAGTTCATTTGCACTTTAAAGAAATAATTAACACGAATAGGTAAATAAAAATCACTACGTTAAAAAACCACCACGACAAAATGGCGAACTTCTTTACAATGTTGCTAGTTAATAAAAATGTAATACGTAAATATCAATTTCTATATAGAGTTCGATTTAAAATCATGATTACTATATTAAATGACACTCTCCTAATAAAGAAAAGATATGAAAATAAAATGAAGTAAGTAATTGATCTATTATTACCTTTGTTGCTCTAGAAAATAGTTTTGTTCATAAAAATATTGATTTTTTCATTGTTTTTTTACAGGTAGCAATTATTAGTATAGCATTTACGAAGTTCGTATTCATTTAATCTTATCAATTAACGTGTCGTCAATTTCTATTATATTTTGAATTATTTTATTTTAAATGAATTAGTCTTAATAAGAAATTGTATTTTTTTAGTTAGATAAGACATTACGTATACTATACAGAAACAAATATGGCTTAAAGTTTTATTTTTATTATGTATAAATAACTCCAAAAACACTCTCGTAATGTCAGTTTTGACAAAAATGGTGCGTTGTTCGTTCGTTCGGTGCTTTCTTCACGTTTAACAAATTAGTGTGAAGTTCTTCTGATTTAATATGGTTTTGTGTTGAGAATTTAGATACAAACTGAATGTAGCTGGTAGCACTTTTATGAGGTTGATGAAAGTGATATGTTTACAAAATAATGCGCTCTTTCTCACCAGAAATAATTGACATCTGAACAGAATAAGGGCGTATACTGATATAATTTCAGTAAAATGGGAGGCCAGTCGTTCAATTGCCCCCTTTGTTGCGATACTACTTTTAGTTCTAAACAATCCCTGCTTGAGCATTTGACCAATATATTAGACAATATTTACTGTCCTGTTTGTAAACACAAATGCACTTCACTACCACACCTTTTGGAACACTTGGCTCAGGATAATTGCCAGCCAGCTAACAATATACATACTATTATATTTGAACGCCAAACTAATGAGGAAAATTTAGAAAACTCGTCAGTTATTGATCACAATGGTAAGGTTTTATCGACACAGACCTGTATGTAAAATAAGTTAGAGAATGGTATATTAAATGAAAGCCAATTTCAAATATTATAAACTCTAAAATTATTGAGATGTTTGTAGTAAACAATAGGCTATTCTTAATCACCACTTCAGTATCTTTAAAAAGTAATGCTGTTTACGATTATGAACCCTAATAGTATTACACCTAGTTCAATTTATATTACAACTAAAACTACTTATAAAAAATGTAACTAATATTTTTCTGCTTTTAATATGAAATTCCACAAACCATTGCTATGGGATCAATATATCGATGCTTGAAAGGCAAAAATTACTAAGCGATATTGAGTAAACTTTACAAAATGTGTAAATTTTTTAGTGTGAGGCTAGGTTTATCCTTAAAAAAAATATTTAAAAAGAAATATTTTTTTTTTTTTGAAGTACATACAAATGATGGAACTCACTTTACAACAGAACAAACTTATGAAGCTCACGTGGACCCAAATGATGCCAATAAAATGTATGTGGAATTATTTAGCAAACAGTTGAAACCATGCCTGCAAACTCGGGAATTTAAACTGGTGAAGGAAAATGGGGAGAGCCGGTACATGATTGTCACTCAAGAAGAGGACTTGACTGGAGAAAATACTATTGTAACTAAACAAAATATTGATGGAACTATATCCCTGACTGTTAAAGGTAATGAAGAAATCAAGTAATAGTATTTTTTTAATACAGTAAAAGTAATAGTAGAATAAAATGTAAGTGTTTGAGCTTTTATTTTTTTTGGTAGGACATCATCAAATACTGTAAAACGGGGTGAATAGAAACAAAATATTTATTTGGTTTTTCACTTTGATACCATATTGTCAACTTCTAAAAAGCATTGACTTTTTAGAATAAATATTCATTTATAAATTGATATAGTTAAATGCTGTAAAAAATATATAATATAGAGTCAGACTTTTATAGACAAAAATTTTCTTTCCCCCTTGCCTACTAAGGTTGCAGTGGCTATTTCAAATACTTCCATAGCCCAGGCAGGCAGTGACTTTGAATCTGATATCTGGGAGATACAATCTTAATTATATTATATTATTACAATATTAATCTATAACAAAAAAAAAAATATTATATATTTATGTACACACAAACACTTAAAGCAAAAATATTTTATTTATTATTAATATTTAGATTTTTTTTTTATTTTCGTAAAAGTAAATGACATTAAAAATTGACATGCAATTTAACAAAGTTTTTTAATTACCAGATATGAATCTTGACTCAGAGAATATAATAACACAAGAAAATAGACAAGATAACCCTGAAGAAATTCATGAAGAAAATCAGGAGATCTACAGTTGTAACACTTGCAAAGTGTCCTTCTCATCGGTTATAGAGCACATACAGAACTACCATAATGATCAGGATGTTGTTGTGGAGGTAACATTGTTTTTAAATTATTGTACTTAAGGTTTAATTTACATTGTGTTGGTAGTGAGTGGTACTGAGTAGAATGGAGCGCATTAGCCTGGAAATGGGTCTCAAGATTAATCACAGCAAGACCAAGGTGATTGTAGTAGACCGAAGCAGAAAGCTGCAACTCACAGGAACTCTTGGGCTTGAGGTGGTTGATAACTTCATCTATCTTGGTGCGAACATCAGCAATACAGGTTCTTGTGAAAAGGAAATCTGAAGACGCATAGGAATGGCCAAAAGTGCAATGTCGCAGTTGCAGGACATATGGAGGGATCGTAACATTTCACGCGAAACCAAAACCAAACTGGTCAAATGTTTAGTCTTCGCCATATTTAGCTACAGGGCTGAGACTTGGACTTTAAAAAAGGCTGACCGCGACCGCATTGATGCCTTCGAGATGTGGTACTGGAGTAAAATGCTTCGAATTCCCTGGACTGCCTTCGGTGCAAACCGCTCTATCTTGCGCGAACTGAATATCAGGATCAGACTGTCGACTACCTGCATGCGCAGAGTACTGGAGTCTTTAGCCACATTGCCAGGAAAAATGGCCACAACCTTGAACTGCTCATCGTAACTGGCATGGTTGATGGTAAACGACCAAGGGGCCGCAGCCCAATAAGATGGGCAGATCAGGTCCGCTCCACACTGGACACCCAATTGCACGTCGAACTTCATGACGCTAAGAACCGTCACAGATGGCGTGATACCATTAACAAGAAGCTAATCCAGCGGGAACTGCACGACCCTCAGTAATGAAGAATACGACTCGAGGAGGAGGTGGTAGAGAAGGGTATGTTCATTTGATCTCGAGGCTTTCGTGCATCCCAAGTAATAACAACCAACGATAAAGGGCCTATTACACTACGCTGAATATCGCGTATGATATTCAGACTCATCCTATTTTTCATTCATAGAAAGACGGTCTGGCCCCAATTACAATACACGATACGTCGAACCGTCGGAAGTTTAAAATATTCTCAAGTATTGTTAATTAAAAATTCTGATATTTGACTAAATCACTTTCAACCAAAAGAATAAAATTTTTTATTTTTTTTATTTTATTAAAGTCGAAATCTTGTTTAATAACTGCAACATTCATTATGTTTGTAAATCTATGTCGTTCAATATCGATTGATTGTGTTTGCATAGATTTAATCTCTAGCCTAGAACACCATCCCGCGCACGTCGCCTCGTGCCACCATTTGGTTCTTAAAAAACGTTCATGTGCAGCCTTCTGCGCAAAGTTCAGGCTCGCTAAGATCCGTCGGGCATACTGTAGTATGCCATATATCTACTTAAATGATATAAACTACATCTAGCTAGTCTTTTTTTTAAATGATAATAAACTACACTGCGATCCCACCTGATGGTAAGCAGTGATGCAATCGTTAGTCTAGGCAAGAAAAATGGTCTTACGTGTATTGTATAAACTTGTGTCATTTATATTGAAGGAGCCAATAGAAGAAAGTCAGACCGAGCCATTACCTCTAGAATATGAAACGATGGAGAGTGAAGAAACAATAGTGGCTGACAAGCAAATGCCTCGTCGCGTCATCACCGACACCGGCGACATTGTGGAGGAACCTATCATGTTCAAATCTGAAGCGCAAGTTATGGCGCAGGATCCCCTGAGCTTGGGTGAGGATTGTTTTATTAATTACCATTTAAATAGATTTATGAAAGGAGAGTGAATGGTGGCGTGCCGGTTGACACGGGACACTGGAAAACGAAAACGTCTTGCGTCTAATCCAAGCAACATGGGACCAGAGCAGGTCCAGCCCTGCAGATAGGGATACATATCAAATTGAATGTATCGATAATAATAATAATATAATATAATATTCCACAACTATCACACAACGCCGTTTAGTCCCAAGCTAAGTAGAGCTTGTGTTATGGGTACTAGACAACTGATAAACATACTTATATATTTCTAAATACATACATATTATAGATAAATGACACTCAGACACAAAACAAATGATCATGGTCATCACATAAACATTTGTCCTGGGTGGGAATCGAACCTACGACCTCCGGCATAGCAGTCAGGGCCACTAACCACTAGACCAACAGACCAGTAAAAATCGCCAGGCAAAATCGATACTTCAATGTTTCGAGCACAATATGACGCCATCGCTACAAAAACTGAGCAATAGATAACACTATTCGTGACAAAGTACCGACCATTTCCACCTCATACATTGGCAAAATCATCGGACGTTCGTCCATGGAGCCATACAATTAAAAAATTGAATTGAATGTACCACAAAGTATCAATACTTTTTAGTATCTGTTGTTTGAAATGGATACCATACTTTTTTCCCGGGCTTATGTTCCCTTGGGCTACTGGCTACATAAACAAAGCGTAAGGAATAGAACTATACTTGGTATATTTAGCACTTCTGTTACATTGTCTACCCAAAATTTAACCAACTTAAACACTTTTTCTGTCATAGTCCTTCTAAATTTACATAACCCTCAACCGACCTCAACTGTCTTCAACGTAGTCTTTAACCTAATCTAATAGGTTAAAGACTAAGTTGAAGACACGTTTGTTTGGCAGTGTCTGCTTCTGCACATGTGGCTTCCCTGGTATCTCACTAAATGCGTTATCGTTAGAGATCGAAATAGTTAGAGTATATTTAACTAAAGTTCGTGGAAGTAATACTACTCTGTCAAGAAAGTACCGGGAAAAGATCAATAATTGACAAAATGTCTGTTATTCATCCAAATTTATTTTATCACCTTCAAAGTATGCTCCTTTAGAAACGATACACTTGCGCCAACGAATAATCCATTCATCAAAACATTTTTTAAACGCTGCTTCCTGAATTGAGTTCAGTTCTCGCCGCGAATTCTCCTTTATGTCTTCTATCGATTGAAAACGGGTGCCACGAAGTGGTAATTTGAGTTTAGGAAAAAGAAAAAAGTCAGCAGGAGCCATATCTGGTGAATATGGTGGTTGCTGGATGGTATTTGTTGAGTGTTTGGTCAAAAATTCGTTCACAATGATAGCCTTGTGCGAAGGCGCATTGTCGTGGTGCAAAATCCAAGAATTTTCTTTCCACAAATCTGGCCTTTTTCGTCGAATTTGCTCTCTTAGTATAATAGTCAAAGAAAACAGTCAACATGACTTTGACTTTTGATCGACTTTGGCGTGGTTTTTTCGGTTTCGGATCAGTTGGAAGGCGCCACTCCGAAGCTTGTTGACTAGTTTGCATGTCAAACTCGTAAACCCACGTCTCGTCACCAGTAACAATGCGTTTCATGAATGTTGGGTCTGAACTGACTCGTTCTAGCATGTACTCAGCGACTTTCATGCGATTGAGTTTTTGGAGAAAATTCAGATCTTTTGGGACTAGCCGAGCAGCAACATGTTTCATACCCAAATGATTAGTTAAAATGGTACGGATCGACTCGTGAGATACAGAAAGTCCGGCGGCTATCTCTCTCAGAGTTGAATGGGGATTTTCAGTCACTATTTCCTTCACTTTTGCGATGTTAACTTCAGTTGCAGACGTTGACGGCCTACCAGAGCGAGGCAAATCTTCCATCACATCTCGACCGCTTTTGAACGCTTTGAACCACTCATAAGCACGAGTTTTTTTGAGATAAAGTCGATTCACCGTAAGCCTTCTGTAACATTTTCAGTGACTCCGAACACGAAATTCCATTGGCGATGCAAAATTTAAGACAAACTCTTTGTTCGATATTTTTGTCCATTATGAAAATCGCAATACACACTATATATGATATTACTAAAACCAGCACTGTATTTAATATAAATAACAGATGCAACTCAAACTCCGCGCCAAAATGGAAAACAGTTGTGCCAATCTAACAACTACAAAAAAACAAAAATTTTAATTTGGAACCATAAACAAATCATCCATTCCCGATACTTTTTTGACTGAATGTACGAGAAAATCTAAAGAAATCTGAACTTTGGTGTTCAAAGTTGTTCACTCAAACTTACGCAGTACACACAGTGATTTAAAAATTCAAATTAATGGCGGCGGGTGATTCTGTATTTTTAAAGAAGAATTCTGAATAAAAAAAAAAAACAATATTGATTAGTGACTAGGCATCATTTTTTATATGATTCATTATTTAAGAGTTTTTTAACAACCTCAAATTTTGTAGGATTTAAAAACTGCACCTTATATAATTGTGATTACATATTTTATATTGTTTTATGCAGACACGGAACCTGTGTTAGGTGAGCATATTATATTGTTACTAGTAACCCTCCCCGGCTTCGCACGTGTAAATTATACACAAAATCCGTCATCAATTGTTGATCCTTGTATTAGTGGAAACCGCATCATCAGTATCTGTTGCGTTGTTGAAGAGGATTTAGCGGATAAACAGAGAGATCAAAAGCGACATTTTCAACGTAGTCTTTAACCTAATCTAATTGGTTAAAGACTAAGTTGAAGACACGCTTGTTTGGCAATGTCTGCTTCTGCACATGTGGCTTCCCTGGTATCTCACTAAATGCGTTATCGTTAGAGATCGGAATAGATAGAGTATATTTAACTAAAGTTCGTGGAAGTAAGTAATACGTCCTCTAAAATCTCAGAATCATAAACATGACGATCGGAAATGACGTCATGCTCGAGATGTAGGCTCCCGGAATCTGGTGTTCATAAAGATAAACTCCAAATAATGTTTCAATAGTTTATATTGTTGGCACTCTTGTTAATTACATGATCTAATCAAAAAGTCTCGTATAATAATTCAATTATTTTCCAATTCAATGAAAAAAGCATAAGTAACTCTTTGTTAATATATTCGTCCGACCAGCCCGCATTTTGAAAAGGTACGTTTCTCATGCGATCTCCTCCGATATGGTGTTGGTATATAATTGAACTAGCAAACACCCGATAAATATCTCTAATTTTAACAACATAGAATTTATAGCTTCTCTTAGTTTAATCATAATAAAAATATGTTTTCAGATCAAACGGAAGAACAAAGTAAGCCAAAAGAACCTAAATTGCGCGTCATAACGAAACGTTTACTGCAAGTGGACAAACTTTGCGATAGCGTCATCAAAGAAGCCATTCAAACTGACGGAAAAGGTAAACTGAACACAGATTTATTTAATTTTGGAAAATGAACTTTAATATCTACACATAAGGTCCAGTTTCTGCTGTAGTTAAAAGGTTCTTGTGACATTTTCAATACAAGTAGTAATTCTTAAATCAATTGTATTTGAACTGGCTTAAGCTTAGTGTCCAAATCGGAACGCACGGCGGAATCGGAATCGGAGCGTACAGTATACGAGCCGCCCGGTATTTACAAAATGCCGATAAGGTGCGTCTGCATACGGATTTTGCATCGGCAATTTGCGATCTAGTGCACGTACAAAGCAACGAATCCGTCCGCTCCTTACGCTCCGATCCCGACGCAGTGGACGCTTAGCTATATAGACGGTGGCAAACTTGTGAGCTGAAAGCAAGGTTTTGAACTATAGATTTAGTAGCTTACCGTCTATCGTAATTCCTAAATTACCAGTAAAAAAATTCTGTGTTGTATAAGTAATTATTTTTATTAGAAAGAGTAAGTTAAAGTTTTTATTTCTCTGAACATACCATTACTCCAGAAACTTTATTCTTTGCGGCTGAGGTTTTAAGTTTTAATTGACAAAACATTAATTTCAAATAGTTACGTTTTTTTAATTTTTGCAATGCAAGCATGTATTTCACTGGTAATCATTACGAAAATTAGAAAACAATAATAAGGTTAAAAGTTATAAAAACATTTTTTTTTTTTCATTTACAAGACTATTCTAGACACTAATCAACTTTAATTTGTTCATGCACACAGACCCTCCATTTGGTAAGAACTCTTATTAATTATAGTATTAAATCGTAAATATTATTCGCTAAAATATTATTCTGCTGAAAATTTCATCGCTATAGAACGAAAAGCGACCAATCGGCGACGTGTAGCGTGCTCTTGCGACGACGTTTTCAAAAAGGAACCCATTAGTGGCGCCATCTGTATTTGCGAAGCACATATGTTAACGTTTTCTATTATATATTTTGTATTATGCAAGTAATAACCCCGCTTTTAAATGAGCATAGTATTTGTAACTCAGTTTCTGCCCGCGACTTCACTCGCCTATAAATTGTATATCATACTTTTATCATATTATTTGGCACTAAAACAACTTAATAACTGAATAGAATATCTAAAGAAATCTGAGCTTTGGTGTTCAAAGCTTTATTGTTCACTCAAACTTCGTAGTACACACAGTGATTTAACAATTCAAATTTTTGGCGGCGGGTGATTCTGTATTTTAGAAGAGGTTAATTCTAAATAAAAAAAACAATATTGATTAGTGACTAGGTATCATATTTTTATATGATTCATTATTTAAGGCATTAAGCTCGCCTTTGTACTGTTTTAGTGCATAAAGTTTTAATAAATAAATAAATATTAAAGAGTTTTTTAACAAACTCTTGTGTATATATTTAAAACTGCACCTTGTATAATTGTGATTACATATTTTGTATTGTTTTATGCAGACACGGAACCTGTGTTAGGTGAGCATATTATATTGTTACTAGTGACCCTCCCCGGCTTCTCCCTCCCGCATTTATCGAATTGGGGAAAAAAAAAACATGTAAAGATAGATGTAAAATGAAGAAATAAATAAATAAATAATTTTTTTCGTACAGATAAAAGCGGGCCTTACCACAAAGTGATCGTCAAAGAAGTGCCAACGGACAGCGGCTTCGCAATCAAGATGTACCAATGCTTAGCGTGTGACATATCCGTCACCAATTTGGACGAGTTTAAAACACATCCTTGTAAAGTATGTAAGTATTAACCCCGGTACGAAATGGAATGAACAGGAGTGGATATTTAGTTAGTAAAAGTCTGACACTATCTCCTATTTCGACCAAGGGCGCGGAGATGTCATTGCATGATTTTCCCACCTACAAAAAAATAATAATTTAAAAGCATCTATCCTTGGCTTATCTGTAGACACAGATCGTCATTGTATCTAAAACTGGACTGTTGGATTTCCAACGTTCAGCCAAACGCCGAAAGTTCAAAATCCAACTGAATGCTCTGGGATTACTTATGTTGAGGTTCTATCTAGTTGAAAGAGTGTATGTTATTATTGAAATTCAAATGACGAAGACCATTATTATATAAAGTCATTAAAGGTGTGCGCACACTGGCGCATTTTTTCAACGCGTCATTGCGAGCACTCAAACCAACGTTTCCACGTTCAGCACTCAAAAAACCGGGTCGCGATCCGAACACGTGTGCTCGATCTTGTACTTTATTACTAGGGGTAATAAAGAACAAGATCGACCAGAAGCGTAACATAAAGGCAACTGCAAGGCACGTATGCGATTAGATTGACATCCTAAATCTTTGTCATGCTGAACGCGTCCTAATGGTCCTAAATACACTTATTACTATGTATTTTAATGTCTTATAGTAATTAAACACTGCTATCTGATTCTAGTAAAATATCCGTGTCTGCATTGTCCTGTGGCGTATGAAAACGCAAAATCTCTGTGTGCACACATGAAGGCGCACAAAGTTAAAGCAGGTATGTGCACCATTATCATTATTACTATTATATATTGTAATACTAGCTGCTCCCAGCGGCTTCGGCCGCGTGTTAGCAGAAAATTATTCCAAGGGAACATACTTCCGGAATAAAAAGTATCCTATGTCCTATTCCAGGACATGGTCTATCCGTGTACTAAGTTTCATCAACATCGGTTTTGTCATTTAGGCGTGAAGAAGTAACAAACAATCAAACAAACTCACTTTCGCTTTTATAATTTTAGTAAGGATTATGATCTATCCTCTACTAAACTCGTTAAAAATAAAAGGGCCATTTTGACGTTTGACAAAGACTCTAGAATGTAACTTTTTTCTTATCTCAATTAAACTAGTGCTTGACTGCGATCCCACCTGTTGGTAAGCAGTGATGCAATGGTTGATGGTGAGGCGCGCTAGTTTATTAAGAGCCTATTCACTCTGCCATTGAAGACACCCAAATTATAATCGGATGGGAAGACCGCAGCGGGCAAATTGTTGCAGTCCTTCGATGTACGCGGTATAAATGACGAGGCGAAATTCTTACTCCGAACCGTAGAGGTTTCAACAACGTAAGGGGTAACGTATCTACTTGCCGTACGTCGGGTTGTCCGATGGTAGAAATGAGATGGCGGAATCAAGTCACTTGGAACGAAACTGAAAGAAATAATATTATATATTATAGCTTTAGTAGCTATTTTAGTAGTCGCTGCTCTTTTATTTTTTCACTACTTTAATACACGGATTAGACGATAATGAGACATGCCGTATTTATTTTATAGGGTGTTTCGTAATTCGATTTAGGCAAGGGTTTATACTAATCAAATATCATGTAACAATGCACCATTCTCCTTATTGTACCCATCAAACATCAAGCATTTACAGGTTTTTTTAACGACTTTATAATCTCAACATTTGTACGCCTTCACGGCAAAACATAGCGCCCATTTAATTAAAGTAAGACCATCATGTAAACACCTATGTTCTACAAATAAAATTCTGATTCTGAGGTAGAACATAGCTGAATGTAAGTTCAAAACCACCCCTTAGTCGCCTGGATAGCCCGGTGACTATATATTTTTGCTGAAATAACAAGCTTATAACTTTGTGATTTTTCATGATACAGTTATGAAATTTTGTACATAGATTCTTTCAGAGGTTACCTCAGGCTATAGCGGACATTAGACACTACCGCACAGCTGCCGATGCGGAAGTAAAACCACCCCTCAGTCACCAGGGTAGCCCGGTGATCATGTATTTGTGTGGCCCACCAGGTAACAAAACAAGTCTAGAACTCTGTTGGCCAGTTATTAAATTTTGTACACAGATTCATTACATAAAAATACTAGTCACGTGTTTCGGGTTTCGCATATACTAAAACTATTTTTGAGCTAATCTCTCCTTCTTTTGCACACAATTCTGATCACATTGTTTTTGGTTTTGTTTTAGATGCGATCGTCACTGGGCCTATATCGTACGAATGTTCTGTTTGCTGCACAGTCTTCCCAACTAACAAATCTTTGAAACTACACAAGCGGATGCATGATCCAGTCAAGTATGTACTAAGTAGTAGTAATAAAAACTGTTTTTTTTTTTTTAAATACATTTTTGGAGGTAGGCGGAACAGAGAGTAAAGTCCCGCAAACCTCCGTTGAAAAGGGAGGATCCTCCGACCAGACAGGTGTTATAGTCTGGTGGGCGATTGCCCGATAGTTGATGTCGGACTGTCGTATATGTTCAAATCGAGCGGAGAACTTTGTTTGCGCGATGCAGGATTTCGTATTTTCTTCGTAATTCTTATGTGGCGTCATAGATGTCGCTACACATTTTAAAAGGAAAAGAAAATAGAGTGAAAAGATCTATCGTAGCTGGTTGGCTTTTGTAGTTTTGACTGTGAAAAAAGTGATTTTGCATGTATATTTTAAAACGTTTTTGCAATAGTTTTTGCCTCATTATAGACACGAATTACCTTGTTACATTTAATGTTTCCTTACCTACACTAAGGTAGATAGAATTAATCTTTATTGTAAACCAATAATAAAAATTACAATAGAAACTTAAAATTAATAGTGTGTCACAATCGGCGGTCTTATCGCTAAAAGCTATTTTTTACAAGATTTTATTACCTGTATACTGTATACCTGTCCCGATGTTTGTCTGTAATCAAATCTTGTAAATTAAATTTAACCCACTTCCCGGTTAGCGATTGAGCTGAAGTTTTGCATGCATGTGTAAATCAGATGACAATGCAAAATTATTATAACAAAGAGCTGATCTGATGATGGAACCGGAAGGTGGCTGTAGGAACTTGGTAGTTAAACTACACAACCCCATTGAGTTTGGGCTCGTATGATTCGTCTTGACGTGTAATAAATATATAGGTATACTGAGCTATAAAAGCTTGCTATGAAAAAAATATTTTCATAAAAAGTTTGTTTACAGACAACTTTTAAGAATATCTCTTGTATCGTGAGTCCATTCACATGCCTAAAACACTCCAAGACCCGGGACACCTCTCTGTAGGCTACAAAAATATTTTTTTCGTGCGGGAAGCAAGTCCGCAATACGCAGCACAACTGTCAATCGCTCAAACGTTATTATTACCCTTACTGCTCTGTCTGAAAAATCCTCTTCGTATGTTGATAATTTTTATCATCATCATTATTTCAGCCGGTAGACGTCCACTGTTAGACATAGACCTTCCCATAGTGTCGCCACAATGAACGATCCTGTGCGTTTCTCATCCATGTGATTTCTGCAACCTTTACCAGGCCATCGCTAATTTTAAAATATTAAAATCCTGTATTAATTCAACAGAGCTCGTCCCATAGAGCCTCCAGTGGAAAACATGGACGGTTCAGAAGTGAGTGCAGGCAGATACCGATGTACGTATTGCAACAAAATGATCCCCAATGACTACAAGACTATCCACCAGAACTCGCACAAGACCTCACAGAAAATGAACTGCGGTATTTGTAATAAGAAGTTCACCTCCATAGAGTATCTGGAGATGCACTCTAATGTACATAATGTAGATAAGGTAAGTTTATTTTATTTTTAAACCTTGTTTTACAAATTTTTTTTTCCAATTAAAAAGGCTCTGTGAAAGCCACGTTTTTTGAACGCGCTGTTGACGCGCGTTTTTATCCTATTAAAGGTCTACAGGCTGCGTCTGTCTCGCACACGTATCGCATCTGTATCGCTATAAATCCGCGTCAATGGCGCGTTTTAAAAACGTGGTGTCCACGGGCCCCTGTAATTTCAAAAAAAAAATGTTGCGAAACAATGTTACAGCAACAAAAAATTTTTAGGAATATCGAAAGTTGGTGTATTGCCACAACATTTCTATAATCACATATTTATGTTGAGTAAAAATTTTAAATATTGAGATAAAAAGAAAACTTGCTAAAAAGAGTCGTATTTCAGTATCTTTAATACTGTAGCGACATCTAACGGTACAGTATTAAAAATCGCCATATTAGAGTGCTCCACTTCACTCTGTTCCGGATACCTCTTAACTGGTAACCGTGGTAATCGTGAAGTATGTCTAATTCAGGCCTCATTTGACAGGCACCATTGAATAATCAAGATAAGAACCTACCATACAGCTGTTTGTATTGCAACAGAAGATTTGCTAGACCACACGAAAAAGTGAAGCATGAGAGGATACACACAGGTATGGACGTGTTTTAATAGATTTCAAAAAGGCGGGTGCATATGCTCTTAGTTATTACTAAGCCCGCCTTCTTTTTTGCGATTGATCACTGTTGTCACAAAATACTGTGTAGAATAGAATAGAAATATTTTATTATGGTATTTTAAGTTTATTCAAAATACTTTATGGAGCATACTTTTTTTTTTTAAATCACTTCTCCACACTAGGAAGACCCAGATCTAGAACAATTACCGGTTGCCTAACACGCCAACATACATACACAGTTTACGGTTTACATAAATATCTACCTTTAGAAATATATAAGTATGTTTATCAGTTGTCTAGTAACACAAGCTCTGCTTAGACTGCTTACCTTGGACTAGACGGCGTTGTGTGATAGTTGTGGAATATTATTATAAACGTTTTGATTAATTTAGGTACCTAATTGTTTCGATTCATTTAATTAAGATGCAAAAAGTTTTCTTTGAAGTTCTGTTTCTTTTTGTCAGTAGCTGACTCCCAGTAGTTCACTGGCAGCTTGTACAAAATTAAAAGCTTCGAAGATTTTTTTTATCGTCATTAGAAAGAATATCGATACTCATCAACCTCCATAGAGTTTTGATGATATTAACCTTGTAGATTCCATATTTGTTCCAAAATATTTATTAAAAAAAAATCTGTTTTGTGTAGGTGAGAAGCCCCACTCTTGCGAGATCTGTGGCAAGTCGTTCCGTGTGTCATACTGTCTCACTCTGCACATGCGCACGCACACAGGCGCACGACCGTACGCCTGCCCGCACTGCAACAAGAGGTAAGACATTGTAGAAATAGCAAGTCCGTTCACATAATATGAAGGTAACTCGTGCGAGATCTGCGGCCAGTCGTTCCGTGTGTCCTACTGTCTCACACTGCAATGCGCACGCACACAGGCGCACGACCGTACGCCTGCCCGCACTGCAACAAGAGGTAAGACATTGTAGAAATAGCAAGTCCGTTCACATAATATAAAGGTAACTCGTGCGAGATCTGCGGCCAGTCGTTCCGTGTGTCCTACTGTCTCACACTGCAATGAGCACGCACACAGGCGCACGACCGTACGCCTGCCCGCACTGCAACAAGAGGTAAGACATTGTAGAAATAGCAAGTCCGTTCACATAATATAAAGGTAACTCGTGCGAGATCTGTGGCAAGTCGTACCGTGTGTCCTACTGTCTAACACTGCACATACGCACACACACAGGCGCACGACCGTACGCCTGCCCGCACTGCAACAAGAGGTAAGACATTGAAGAAATAGCAAGTCCGTTCACATAATATAAAGGTAACTCTTGCGAGATCTGTGGCAAGTCGTTCCGTGTGTCCTACTGTCTAACACTGCACATACGCACACACACAGGCGCACGACCGTACGCCTGCCCGCACTGCAACAAGAGGTAAGACATTGAAGAAATAGCAAGTCCGTTCACATAATATAAAGGTAACTCTTGCGAGATCTGTGGCAAGTCGTTCCGTGTGTCCTGCTGTCTCACACTGCACATGCGCACGCACACTGGCGCACGTCCGTACGCCTGCCCGCACTGCAACAAGAGGTAAGTCATTGTAGAAATAGTGAGTCCCTTCACATAACGTAATGGCCCGTTCACGACCTTGCCGCTGTGAGCGGTAGTTAAACATGGGGCGGATGTATACATTCACCAGTCTGAATTTTTTCACCAATTACATTAAAATGTAATAATGATATTGGAGTTATCAATTCGGGCATACCTGTTTTGTTTATGGACCGATTCTAATGATCCTTTATGTGTTCAAAAAAGTGTCTCTGTGTATTGTTCCTAAAAAAAGTATACAGTGAAATGGAATTTGATGTTTGATGACATTAAAATAAAATTTAAATTCCAACAACAAATTCTGTGAGTAGGACAGAGTTTGATTTTTTTAGGTGAGAAAATCATCCAATGCCATCCCCCGCTCTTGGGTGGAGCGGGAGATAGTGTCAGACTTTTACTGACTAAAAACCACACTCCTGTTCCTTGTTTGCCATTGTTCTAGGGCCCCGGGGATCTCTTTCATATCACCCATGGCCCCAGTAGGCTTGGACCCCTACAGTTGCTGACAATTCCTTGAGGTGTGCGTGGAACACTACGCGCCGCCCGACGGCTTAGGCTCGGTCCGAACGGTTGGACGGTGAGCTACCAATTGCTCGCCGTCCGCAAGCCCACGCCTACTGTTGCCAGAATTGTTTTTCCATTTGACAACTGTCACTAATAACTCCATTTTACACTTCTCGTCACAGGTTCAAGGCGCACAGCGTGTACAATCACCACCTGCTCACACATTCGGAAGTCCGCGCCTACAAGTGCCCCTTCTGTCCCAAAGCATTCAAGACGTCCGTGCAATTAGCGGGACACAAGAACTCGCATACCAAGCCGTTTTCCTGCCAACATTGTAATCGGTGAGTATTTATATGCCTTTTTGTTATTGATATAAACTAGCGCTTGACTGCAATCCCACCTGATGGTAAGCAGTGATGCAATTATTGACAGTGAGGCGTACTAAGTTTATTAAGAGCTTATTTACTCTGGCTTTAAGACACCTTAAGAGAGTCCTGTTCCACTCGCCTATCGTAAATATCGAAAATGGTTTAAAAGCTTGTTATTTCTTCTAACGCAATCCAACGAGATGTTTGACGAAAAAGCAACGCAAAAAAAAGAGATAACCCCTGAAAACTCTGTTAGTATTCGGTAATTCCGAGATTTACTTGAAAACACAAAACTTGCTCCAGGAAATAGCTGTTTTTTTTTAAACCCTTTAAAATATTTGGAAAAAGTGGTCGTCATTTAGAATCTTAATTTTCAAGGTTTCTATAGTTTTACTTTTATGACTTTTTTAATTATTAGGCAAATTGTGAAGTGTCAAAGTTCATACAAAATAGGAGATTTTCAGAGGTTTTTACTGGATTAGTTTTACACAAATTTAGAAATTGGTTTCTTTAGAAACCTAGATAATATCCACAAGATACTGTATTTGCAAAATATCTAATGAAAAATGTGTGATAACGTCATAATCAGTTATGAGCGGTTGTATGAAAAACAGTGAAAATGTGAATCATGATGATGCACCACCTTAATTGATTATTTCATTTGGATTACTAGAAAATTAGTAATCATTTTAAAGTCAGAGTGCCTAGTGTGGGTTTGTTTTATGTTAATGCGAGCGACACGTTTATGATATTCGGCGCTCTGATTGGTCCGCCCTAAGCTCTTAACCAATCAGAGAGGGAAACTCAGTAAATCTTCAATCTTTTTACGCTAACGCGGTCGTAAGTCGCGTTAGCGTAAAAACCACTCGCTATCAGCGCGCATAGGGCCATCCTGGCCTCGCCGCCTCGCCCGTCGCGACACTCCCGTCAATGTCCGCCCTGTCCCTTGCTCAAGCCAGTCCGTGCCGCCGCCTGTATACCAAAATTCCCCATAATAATAATAACCTTTGTCAGATTCAGCCTGTCCCTTGCTACCCGTCCGCAGAGTCGCCCTAAGCCGAGGTTCATACCACAGGGGCTTTTTGTTTTACCCTTAGCGTACATTTGCTTCGTTTTTGAGTTTAGTTAATTAAGCTCGGGCCGGAGACTTTGATTTTCTAATTAAGATCCCACAGGCAAGTTCGGTTAAGCAGTCAATAGCGCCCCCCACACGTACAGTTCGGATCGCGGGAAACAGCACGCGCCGTTCCATCCCTCGCCCCGAACTGTGTGTGTAGACGTGCGGGTCTAACAGGCCGATCTGGCATATCGACACGAGCGCATGTCTCACAATTTTACGCGCGCATCACGTGTAAACTTAAATTATAAAAAGGTTTGGAGCGTCGAAGCTATCACCAAAGATTTTATATATCCTACTTTGGGCCATCACAGAGTTCATTCGTTTGTTCCGTGAACATCCGTGTCTCTGGAAGATAAAAAGTAAGGAGTATAGTAAAAGGAATTTGAGAAACTAAGCATATGACGAGCTCGTTGATTTTTGCAAGTCAGTAGGTTTTGTTTAAGCTGATCGCGATTTCGTCAGCAAATCAAATCAACTACAAATCCAGCTAATGCGATGACCAAACGTTCGTCCATTTTTCATAATACTGCGTAAAAAACTTTTAAATATTTATTCGTTCCACGCGCCAGTCCAAACTGCAGTCCATACTCTTGAATATCAATTTACACGCACAGTTCGGAACGTTGTCTAGATTATTCGGCAATCCAAACCGTGAATGCATTTTTAATCGTAATTAGCACAACAGTTTGATGCGCAGTCCAAACTACAGATCTAACTGCGGTTTGGAACGCAATCCAAGATGCGCGGTCCGAACTGTACGTGTGGGGGGCGCTATTAACCTCATAGGTTGACCTGCGAGAGCCCACACATAAAAAAGCGCACAGGGTCGATGCGCGCACATTTTAAGATAGGTATCCATCCATATAAATGTATTTTCACATGTGTATGCAGCATGACAATCTGACCAATCATCAAAGGGTCAGTAATTTTACATGGTTTTAGTAAAACTTAAAACCGACAACGACTTTAATTACCTAACCTAACTTGCACAAAGCCACTTTATGTATTAACAGGAAGTCGAAAAAGAATGAAAAAATCTGTCCTTTTTTTGTAGACATTCTTAGAAATTTACTCGTGATCAATCCTGGAGCCCGTCTAAAACATAATATCCTAATGTTCTAGACGAGCTACAGAGTTGTTCGAAAGAGATAACGCGGCCCTACAACACAAAGGGTCACAAAAGGAACACATATGGGTTTTAGTCAGTAGTGGTGGTTAATATAACGTATAACGTCAAAATAAATAAATAACACGGTATTTGTTCATAGCGCATAGCGTTGACTAAATCGACTCTGCCTTCGCGCTATAATATAACGCCTTGTTCAACAAAACGCAAACAGCGAGGTCAAAACGGGATAGCAACATAGCGATAGCGCCCGTCCGTAGCGCGTCGGGTGAACTCGGACTGCAGTCGGCTCGCATCGTGCGTGATTGTTGCGCCCGTTTAGCGCGTTGCCGAAGAAAATGATAACGTCTCCGCATTCAGACTACTGTCGAGTTTTATTATAACGTGTTATAATTATAGCGTATAAAAAAGCACGCTATAAAAATATATTCAATAGTCTATACAGCGTCTAGTTTATAGCGGAATTGAACATCACTATTAGTCAGTAAAGGTCTGGCATTACCTCTCGCTCCACCCAGAGTGGGTGGAGTCAATTGATGATTTACAACTGAAAAAACAAGGATATTTTGTAGATACAAAAAGTCAGGCATCCCTACAAAAAAAAAACATTTTGCAAAAAAATACTATTCGGTTTCCTGTAAAGATAATATTTTTCTTCTTTGCTCGGTCTCTTGGGGATAGTGAGATTGATAGTTTTTATTTAATTATAAACCGTAAAAAAATACAGCATGAGCTTAAAATTAATAAAGGAAAAAAAAAAGTAAGTATATCTTTATTCATGCTATGCGCATAGCATAGAATAGTCGGCCTAATAATGTTCCACCTTTTGGAACTCAGGCCTTCTCTCTAGGAGAGGGAATGGGCCGTAATCCACCACGCGGGCTTAGTGCGGGTTGGTGGATGTCACATGTCTTCGATTTTTATGTTCTAGGACATGCCGGTTTCCTCACGATGTTTACTTTCACCGCTGATTTCATCACCACTGCTCTCAAAGCAGTGGTGATGAAATAAATTACACAAAGTAATGCGCCTGACTGGGTTTGCACACTTTGAACCCGCGACCGACAAAGTGCTAATCTATTATTATATTCAGCAGCAATAAAACAGAATCACCTTGAATATTATTAATTTTGTTGTAAAACTAATTAAAAACCTTCCTTGCCAGGCCATTCGCTTCCCTGTACGCGGTTCGCGTCCACACCGAAACGCACGCACGTCAGAACAACCTCAAGTTCTCGTGCGAGCTGTGCGGCGCTAGCTACGCTCGAGCCTTCGCACTCAAGGACCATATCAAGCAAGCCCACAGTGAACAAGAACAGGCGCAGTCTCCATCACGAACGGTAAGTTTGTTCATGAAAAACAATTCCGTGAAATCAAATAAATTGGGGTCGGTTTTCATTCAAGCTCTATGTAGCTGGATACCAGTATTTTATATGAAGTGACTCATTCTGACCCCCACAACCCAGTTACTGTGTAACATGTCTTGGCAAAATTGGTGTCAGATTTTCTGGCTTCTGACTGTCCGTAATGACTGTCAAAGATCGCTTCAACCGCTCAAAGTGCTTTCTGAGGCACTGAGGAATGACGGTATCTTAGGATGGTCACATTTTCCACAGTGGATCCATCCCAAGGTTAGGCATTGCTTGCCGAAAGCATTGCCTGTCCATGGGATCGACTTGCACGATTATAATTACTTACCCCTATGCAATCCCATCGTAATAAAGAAATAATAATATACTGATAGGTATGGACCACGTCATCAACTGGGTACTAAGGGGGTAGCCAGTTGATGACGCTTTGAAGGTATTTGGTTTAGCTGTCTGTACTACCATTTTGGTCGCAGTCGCAGTTCTTGCGTATAGTCAACAAAACAGGTATGCAGCAAGAATACATTTTTCATATCGATACAAACTAATTCACCTTTAATGATAATGAACAAAATAAATGTATACCAGTCCGTAAGGCTAACATTCAATGTAAGTACTCTGTGAGACTAACTTTGCACAACGGGATTTACTCTATTATAGAGTGCGTTGGGTATCATCATCATATCAGCCGAAAGACGCCCACTGTTGGACATAGGCCTCCCCCAAGCGTCACGTTTGGTATATTATGTACTAACGGCTCCCAGCGGAAATTTATGTTCCAGGATATAGTGTACCCGTGTACCAAGTTTTTACCGACTTCCCAAAAAGGAGGAGGTACTACGTACGGCTGTTTGTATGTTTTTTTTTTTTTTTTTTTTTGTATGTTTGTTCGTCGAATACTCCCACAAATGTGGACGGATTTTCAAAATTCTTTTTTTGTTCGAAAGTAGATAGTTCTGAGGTGGTCCCATTATCACCAAATTAGGATCTGATGATGGGATCTTGGAGAAATCGAGGGCAACCTTCAAATTTTATAGGCTCACTTATTGATTTTCGCATATTTTATGAAGTATCTTGTGTATTTGCGTATGGTCGTCACCATCTCAGGTAGCTGGGCTGATGATGGAAGGTACAACTCCTTAACAGTAAGAAGTTACTCGATCAGGCAAGGACTGTTTTAATAAATTGTTTTGATGTTTGATAGGGCATTTGCCACATTTGGTTTCACGATCATCAAGACATGACCTGATGCTGCAGTCAGGATAGTCTGCAGAGTACCTAAGTCCTCGACAACAAACAGCAGATATATCGAGTTTAGGCTCATTGAAAACGGCTCGATGTGTGGATAAACGTACTGCTAATAAAGAACACCGATAATAAAGTACATAGAGACCTGATGCTGAAGCCAGGAGCATCAGGAAAAGTACAAACCTTGAAATTACACTCCGTAGTCGTGTTTGGGCTCATTTTAAACAGGACTAAATTTTAAGTTCATTGCAATGTTGACATAAATCTGGCCTAATGCTACAGCCGGGATTATCAGCATCTAGTCTAATGACTGATTGAAAGATTTACCTTTCGGCTTCATCATCAGATCAGTTCGATATATCCTTTCCCTCTCCAGCATCTAGTCTAATGACTGTTTGAAAGAAGAGGGGGAGAGGATATATCGAACTGATCTGATGATGAAGCCGAAAGGTAAATTAATGTAATCTAACCGTGTTTGGGATTATTAGAACCGTTATGAGATGCGCTCTGACTATAAGGTATTTAAGTTTGACTGAGGGGTACTTTTTAGTGGTGGTACCATAACTAAAAAGTGTAAAATAAAAAAAACTTTTTACAAAAAAAATATAACCGACTTCAATGATAAAAAACACTGAAAAGTATCAAATAACTTTAATTTTAGAAGTCGGTGTTAAATAACGAAGAGACTAAAATATAGAAACACCGACTTCTAAAATTAAAGTTATTTGATACTTTTCAGTGTTTTTTATCATTGAAGTCGGTTATATTTTTTTTGTAAAAAGTTTTTTTTTATCGAAATCTATTCGGTAGTTTTTGTGTGAAAGAATAACCAACATCCATACTATACCAGCTTTCGCGTTTATAATATTAGTAGGATGTAACCTAGACGACAAAAGTGCCAATTGGATATTACACAACATTTTAACATTGCCAGACACAGACACTTACCCAATCCTTTAACCGCTGTAATTGCTAGGGCCTACGAGCCACTGTATTGATCAATTCATACAGAAATATGCATCAAGCAGAGAAAATGTAGATGTCAATAATAATATTCACAGATCGCTAGCGATGAGGATTGGATGATGAAAGACAACCAGGATGCTGACGGGATTCAGGCTCTCAACAAAGATTTGTCCAATGAGGTAAGCATTTAGTTTTGTTTTACCGATTGGCTTATTTCGAAACGCAATGGATCTATAGTACGTTAAGACTAAAAGCGACAGCAGTGTAATTTATCCAAAAATATATTTATATTAGAAGACATGTGCCATCTATCAACCTGCATTTATCTCGCACGGTGTATTACACACAATATTGTGACTTAGGGTACACACATAATATGTGACTTAGGATACACACATATGTGTGTAGCTAGAGATGTGCCGTTGCCGGCAATATTGCCGTGACGTGGAAATATTGGTGGGAATATTGCCCGATGTATGAATATTGGTGGCAATATTGCCAGCAATATTTCGCAAATTTCCGGCAACGGCAAATCTCTATGTGTACCCAATAAAAGAATAGAAGAACAAAACAAAAAAATAGGTATAAAGGTAATGCTTATTTCTGATTGTGCTTTTGCTTACGTTTGTATTTTTTTCTAGAATACAGTCTATTCTGATTTTTGTAAAGTTTTAAATACAGTTTAAGTAACTTCAGATTAAGTAAGTTAAAAGACTACTGACTTAATATGTCTACACTAGCATACAAAATTGTAATAGGTATAATGTAAGTACTTATAAGCATGCAGTTCTGTTTAATGTTAAAATTACCTAAAATCTTTTATGTACCATTATACTCGGAAATAAACTGTTCTATTCTACCTTTTAATCATATTACGGCGCCTTACGTTACGCTTACTTTAATCCCATATTAAAGTTAAATCTAACCCTGCGTTCCGAAATACGACAAAAGCGATAATATCACGAATCCGACCTACGTGCAGCGTCACAATTATTACTCAATAGCACTTATATTTTGTAACTTGAATATGATGTGAATTAGGTCTGATTTGTGATTTGGTGAGTTCGTTTGGTTTGACTTTCATCGCCATTCGAAACGCTGATGAAACAAAAAGCGCAAATCCGATTTTCCTGAAACCACATCTTAACGAAAATATAACGAAAACATTTTTCTTTTCAGATAGACCTGGGAATGAGTGCCAACGAATTAATAGTTCCTTAAACCATTTAATAAGTTAATATAATAAGTAAGATGTAAATAAGGAGAATAGTGTTATATTATATGGTAGGTTTGAGGTGCTATTGTGATTCTGCAATTTTTTACCCATAGACATTACGTATCGAGATAATATAACGAACTTTGCCCGGCTTTGGGCCAGTAATGGCTAAGAGATAAATGAAATAATCTGCTGATTTTCATATTTTTATTAATGAGGTAACACTAAATCGGAAAGCTGGTACCTGCTGGCAGGTACTAATACTGATAATGAATTAAGTAAATCATATCTTCGGTTGAAAGGCAAAATTATGTAAGCGACATTGAGTAAATTTCACAATAGAGTGATTTAAAGTTACAATTTTGTTTTCACTTTAAAGTTTACTCTGTCGCTTAGATCATTTTGCCTTTCAACTGTCGATATTGTATTATTTTTCGCCTTTGCATTGGTTTTTTAATGCAATTTATTGGTGCTTATAGTCGCATTACAGTTCTCAGTAAATCACAGTAATTCTGTAAAACACTGGAGCTTTATTAAGTCTTCCACAAAACAATAAGGAGAGTCTGAAACACAATGATACCTCATGTAAATGTAGAATGTAATGAAATATCAAAGTAGTGAGTTTAGTATAAGGGGATATCTGGACCCAATAAAGTTCAATTTGGTATGTATTGGGTGTACGTTAAGTTCATAGACGGGCTGGCGAGGCTATTGTCAATATCGGCCAACCGTAATAGGTATCTCATAAAAGTAACCAGAAGTGACCTTTAGTCACTCATATCATTAAAAAATACTATAGTAAAGTTATATCTTGTTACATTATTATGATCAACGACAACCTCTTACAAAATGACCTCAGATTCTGTCAGAGGAGCATAAGTAGGTGCCAGATAAATTGAGAAAAGCGGTACTACATTTATTAATCATAGAAACAGCATTTTTGTTGCATGAAATAATATGACTAATAAGTACTAGCTGCTCCCAGCGGCTTCGCCCGTGTGATAGCAGAAAATTATCCCGAGGGAACATACTTCCGGGATAAAAAGTATCCTATGTCCTATTCTAGGACATGGTCTATCCGTGTACCAAGTTTCATCAAAATCGGTTCTGTCATTTAGGCGTCAAGACGTAACAAACAAACAAAAAACTCACTTTCGTTTTTATAATATTAGTAAGGATACATTTTCGGTATTCTGAAGTCAGATTTTTCATATCAGCTTTAGTTTTTGGGATATAAGAAAAACTTGATTTTTTTTTAGATAAATAATACATACTTTTAATTACAAAAGCTTTTTTTATGGAAGCCTTGCAACATTTTTTTTATAGAATTCTTGTAATTCTTCAATTTTTTTTCCTTTCTTATTTGACTTGTGTAATAACGGCTATTTTTAATGCCCTACAAGTAAGTCTGTCATCACGTGGGCTTTCCAGTACCCAGGTACTGTCTTTTCATACACTGAATATATCGATAGAATCGTTCCTCTTGAATCTTCGCTGAGGCCACCAAAACTTTCACGGAAATGGTGCAAAAGGCTGAGAAAAAGTGTACCTTGATGCTCACATAATAACCAAGCTGTTGGAAGTGCGGTTATTTCTCTTCAACGTGCTCCACATAGCTTTTATCCCGCGGGCTTGCGGACGTCGAGCAATGGGAAGCCCGCCGTCCGACCGTCCGGTAAACAACCGGACCAAGCCCAGTCCTCAACAGCGCGTAGTGACCCACGCGCTCCTCAAAGAGATGTCAGCAAACCGTAGGGACCCAGTAGGGTCGATGCCCGCTAGCTAGGACCGTGGGGAATTTCTGAAAAGGAGATCCGTAGACCGTAGTCCTAGTACGCAAAGGGCAACTGCAACACAGGTGTGGTTTTAATGAGTAAAAGTCTGACACGCCCTCTCGCTCCTCCCAGAGCGGGAGAAATCATTGGATGATTTCCACCCTTAAAAAACATAGCTTTTATCCAATTTCATTTCCCTGTTTATTTTTTACAATCCAAATTAATTAATTCAAGACATTAGTTTTCAATATCAGACTTGTAACAATTAAAGTATTTATCCTTTGTCATCCTTCACATTTGTGAACCATCAAAAATCTGACATTAATTTTATCTGTACACACAAAATAATGGAACTATTTGTAGGTGAACCATCCTTGATTAGGCTTCGACAAATTGTTTCATGAGCTCTAGTGGCCGTATGATACGATCCCTAAGTAGGTACCTATAAGGATCATTAATTAGATTCAGCTTCCTTAGAACCATAACTTGCCTGGGACTGGCCGTCTTTTCTAACTCAGTGCTCAGACTTAACGCTGTCCTACAGACAAATAAAACAAGAATATTTTCTATAGCCTCCTTTCTGCTCGAAAAGACTATTATTCATTTTTAGATGTGAGCCGATGGTAGCTGGGCAGCGATCACGTGAAGATTGCTATGACTATGCCGTCATACCAGCCGGCAGGCCTACGGCCGGGTCCGTAGCTGGATGAGGAGCATGTCGTGTGTGATAGTACCTACAGCAATCTCACATATTGATCTACCTACACTCTCTTTTACATTGATCGCGAATTTCTAATGAAAATCTTAATCAATCAAAATACAGTCAATTTACGTACTTCAATGCAACAAATAAAACATCGAATTTTTTTCCCTTGTCATTCTTAATTTCAAAAGGGAATTAAGACAAAGCTGTTATGGATCGACATCTATCGCGATGTTCTTAGTAATGAAAAACAGTTCATTGTTTGTTTTTCGGGTAGCTACACAGAGCTGTTAGGAAAAGGTCTATGTAGGTACTTTATCCTAAATTTATCTGGCAACTACAATAACGTTTGACTACTTATCACGTAAAATAAAAACATTTACTGCCTTTTAATGCAATAATGCGTGCGTTACCAACATATTGCAGAGTTTTACCAATCAAGACACTATGTTCTGATAATATCGCGTGGTAACATTGGCCACACAAAAATGGACGCCTTTACACATTCTTTTTTGAACTAGTGTCAACAATTTCCTACTTTCTTAAGTATTAATGACCGTAGCAAGTACTAATTGATTAGATATTAAATTTAATCTTAATAGTAAATTAAAAATTCTCCTAGTTAATTTTTCTTATGCCATTATGTTCAATTTTACTCTAAAAAAATGTTGTAATAATTATATAATCTATGGGAATATTACTTGCATTTTTTCGATGTCTCCTAAATAAAACTTCTGTAAATAAACATGTAGGTAGAAATTATGTGTGTATGTGTTTGTAAATAAAGAATTGTGACAATATTGGGTAAGATGTCAAATCTAACAGAAATGCGCACAGTACAAAACTTTTGAGGTTTTCTTTTACCTGTATTATATTTTATAAATATGAAGTAAAGCTGAAATATACGATATTTGTTAATTTTTTTATTAAATTTTTAAAACTAATTGAATTTATCATGGATACAGCTAACGAATGCTCTTAAACTATTACGGTCCTAGTCCTAGTATTCCGTAAAATAAACAAAATAATTAATATAATAACTTTTATTGGAAGTATATTAAACGGTAAAGATCTTATAAAATACTAGAAATGGCTCAATGTTATTCAAATATTTGGTATACAGCTGTATGTTTTGTTGCCACTACATTTGTATTCACAATAAATCATTAATACTGGATATTGTCTTTTTTTTAGACGTATAAATATTCTACAATTTATGTTTTGTCTCTAGTAACTACTCTTACTTAATTAACTATCACATATTCAATTTCTTTTGTTTATAGACTAATTTGTTCCACCATTAACACTTCACTTGACACCACATTCAATCGTATAACTATGGAATAATATAAGCGTCTTTTCAGTTTCACTAGGCAATAATGTCACTAAACCACTAGGTTTTATCACGTTTGTCCGTTATTTGTCCACTCACCTTCCATCCTCCACACGGAGAAGGCGTAACTCAACTTGTCCTGCGCGAGATATTTGCCGTGCTCGCTGCCCGCGTCACTGTTCGTGTCGCTGCTGCCCGCCGAATCACTATTTGACAGTATTTGATATAAAAATTCTATGTACTGTGTCGCTAGCTGTAGAGTTTGTATCTTCGATAACTTATCGCTCGGCAACGAAGGGATGATCTGCCGTAAACTCGCGAAGGCCTCGTTTAAGCTCTGCGTTCGCTGGCGCTCCCTCACATTGGCCATCACTCGCTGTATCTGCATCTCCTCAAACGATTGCGTTTTCTTTCGCGTTGCCTTTGATCTCTTCGATCTCGATCTCCTTTGTTCTTCTGTCTCATCTCTCCTGTCATCTGTTCCTCTGTAAACGACATCTCCCATCTTTGGCATTTCAGATGATTCGTAAAAGCTACGGACACGATCTTGGGAATTGGAATCATCAAAGTAGTAGCTTCTAGGGATTGGTCTTTGTCGCTGGTCGATGACTTGTTCGAAGGATGCATAGTGTGCTTGTTGGTAGTCTCGGTCTTCTCCATCGAATACGACGTTTGAAGGCCAAGGATGCTGTTGTGAGGGTCGCTCGGAGCCATTGCTAAGGTCCATGAGGTGTGTTGGTGAGGAGGGCGCGAACCCCGGCACCTCCGCGTGTCTTTCCACCTCTACCGGCACGTACCCGTAATAATGGTCTTCATCCTCTGGATACTCGAGATCCTCCTCGCGCTTTATCGGGACTATTCTATTTTCACAACTTTCGTAATTCATAATGCGTAAGTTAAACCGGCGCAACACGCGTTTCCGAGCAACATGAGCGCGTGTTAAGCGCAGTCTGACTGCAGCCGCGGAATGAGTCCTGCGCCCGCGCTGGCCCGCCTCTACCCGTCCCTTCATTGACAAGATACAAAAAAATAACCATCTCCACCGCGGTGAGACTCCGTCGCGCCTCCCAGAGCGCCGCCTCCTGCGCCCGCCGTGCGCCAAACAGAGACGGCGATAGCGCGATGTGTTGATCGCTTTCTGTTTATCTTGTCCATCATCTCCGAACTGTATTTACTGCATACATTAGATAGGTATGTGTAGGTATGGTGTTCGGTCGCCATAACCGATCGCATCGGTGATCGCGCATCCTGTGAGGGCTGCTTCAGTCGGCCACAGTGTCAAACTAATGGCAAGTCAATGCACCGTGACGTCTTTAAAATAATCTAAATATTTTATGCTTATTTCATGTCATAGGACCGCGCTCCTGATTATTTCGCAAACCACTTGAGATGTGCAACCTTCACGCGTATTTCAAAATTAACAGCGCTTAGAACTCCTGTCGGCTTCACATATGAAAGCGCTAATCCCACCTATAACTTGATATATGGCGCCACCCTTCCTTGTAAGATTTTTTGTGACGCGTCGTCCCGCCGGTCCTAAAAATATCCGTGACGCAATCCTCCCAGGATCGGTCCCACGGCCATGGCAGGCGATGCCTTCGGTATATCATAAATATTTAATTTATTTATCTCACTGACTAACCAAGATAGGTATGGTGAGGGAGCCTGCACAGTGTTAGGTGTGACAGACATTTTGTGTTGGTCTTTATCAAACACGGCTTAGATTATCAAATATTTTCTATCGATCCTTCTGGCGCAACCTGGGAGTGGCTTATGTCCATCAGTAAACTGCGATAGGCTGAGTTCAATTATTACTTTATTTAATGGTCTTTCGTTTTTTACAGCGAGATTTGCAATGGCGTAAGATTAAACCTTATGCCCAACAGTGGACTGTTTTCCAACAGCGATATAGCGAATCCACATAGAAATCTTTCTTGCGTACGAGCTTATTGAAATCATGGACTTTATTAATTTATATCGGCCGATTCCATTATAAGCAGTCACTGAGACGCCAATTCATCATAAATAACCGTCATTTCTAATTATAACGATCGAGTCGCGAGTGTATGAGATCTATTTAAACTTAAGAAGCGATCTAATATTATTGTCTTCCGAATTTGAAATAAACGGTTGTATCCATTGTTTTTAGCATTAGTTTGAATTTAACGGAAATTTAAAAACTTTATTTTGTGTTTAGATACGGTACCTACTAACAATATTAATCAATAACATTTTATCTAAATAGGTATATTGGCGCATCCGTCTACTTGTCTACATTTAATAGGTAAAAATCCAGCAATTATAATGTTGACAAACAAAACAGTAGTGGGGGCGTTACTTACATGAATAGAATTTATTTAAAGGTATTTAATTAGTTGCGATACCTATGTAAGTGATTCCTCCTCAAACCATGTATGAATAAAGGAAAAAACAAGACGGTATTCAGTAAGAATTTTGCAGCTAAACAAAGAGCTTGCCAAACTAAAGCTTAAAATTATAATTTCGCTGTTCAATGATAACTTTATTGGGGAGGGTGCTGAAAAATTGCGAATCTGTAAGCGGATGTTTTCTGAATCATCATGCTATAATATTATCTCGAGCTGGTAGGTTATGCCGCATGAAACAAATGCAAATCATCAGTATGGAATTTTCTATCGTCATTATTTTTCTTGGTAAAGCATTGGTTTTTGTTTGTATCCCTTGACGCTTCCGGTTTTTTTTGTAAGTACTTACCTGACAAGGAATGGAGAATTCCAGAATATTTTAGAACATAAATATTTTTCCACGCTATATGAATGTAATCAGGTTAGTTTATACTTAGTTATATAAATGAAAAAAATCAATATTAATTCCAATCAACCGCCATCTTGAAAATCGAAATTTATGACATGTAGGTAATATTTTTTAAATTCAACCATTATAAGGACGAAAAGGGCGGGAATAGACGCGATACGTTGACTGAATTTTAATAAAGTATTTCGGGAATAGTTACCACACCGGTGACGTACCCGACGAAATATTAATAGCTTCATTATCCAAACTCTAAATATAACAAGTTATTAAGTACAAAGAAAAATGCACTTAACATATTATGATAAATGCACGGTGTAAATAGTTATAGAAATTGTCATACTATCGTTTCATGGATCATTTTCTAAATAGTTTCTAATTGCAAATTAAAATAATGTATCTAAAATAATAAATAAAAACCTTCGTAAGTACTCTAATCAACCATTGACAAAAAAAACCACAACGACAAATAAAATACAATGAAAATGAATAACACAATGTCACAATAGATATCTTGAACATAATCTTGCTCAATAGGTCGCTGTAACCAAGCCTGTTAAAGTTTGCCACATAAAAATGACCTAAATCAGGAATATAATACCTGCCTAGACTTAATAGGCGGACTTATATAGGTTATGTACTCCTGTCGCTCCAATGTTACATCTAGTTTTGTCTACAAAGTAATCAGTTAGCTCTTTGGTTCCCAAGCATTTTGCCTGACCATTATTTTAAATTATTTTACAACTAAACAATAAAGCACGTGTTGCAGTTGCATCCAATCCCTAAGCCGTTTTTGTATTCCGAATATTGTTTAAAATGTTTTTACAAACACCGGTTGCGTCTTTTCCCGAACTGAATCGAGTCAGCATCTGGTGTAGACCCAGCCTTGGGACGCCCTAACAAGCCATTTAGCTTCATTCATAAACCAAAGTGCCTTATCTACTTACCTAAGTCGTCACCGCTTACCGTTATCTGCAATTTCTCACGAAATAGATAGTAATAGTGTATAGAGTAGAACATGGATGAAAATGGCACCGATCATTTGGTAGTAACTATTTACATATATAGGTAGTCTTTGGGACCTGCTGAAAGTACTTTTAAAGTTTTAAAGCTATAAAAGAAAAAATAAAATCCCACATGTGGGTGGGATTACGATTATCTATTTATCACCTACTTCTCTTACACTATAAATGACTAAGTTGGCTCTGTAACTGAAAATAAGTGTAATATAAGGTCTTGTAAAGCTAAAGTTACATTGGATAAGAATTATTTTTAGCGTAAAGTGTTGATAACTTGCCTACAATTGATTGAAAATTTAGATTGCCTAATAAATTACAATCGGATTTGCAACTTTCAGTTAATAAGTAATTATTATGTGCAGTGTAACATAATAATTAGATAGAGTAGAGTAGGCACTTGTTGGTATTGAGGGGTCTGTGATTAGTAATTTTGGTATAATAAGTGCAGCAAGAGACCCTGTTAAATTAAAATAATTATAAAACTAACGATTTAAAAAACCCGTGTTTATATTATCAAAATTATGTTCCATTATTAAAGGATTAACCTTTATTGAAATGTAATTTTGGTAATTTTTATTTTTATTTTACATTTTTAATAAGAAAACCTTGTAACCTGTAGGTAGGTACCTAAAACCCTATGTTCTTACACCATTGGACGACTTTTTACAAGGTTCATCATGAACCTCGTAAAAGTATCTTTGCGAAAAGCTCGCAATTTTCTCTCAAAAGTTAGCTTTTGACGTTTTACGGGAATAACTTGAAATACTTATGCAACTTAAATGCACCTGAAAACGTATAAATTGCAAATAACAATAAACATAATTAAGTTTCTACCTACGTATTTAAAATAAGCTGTGTAGAAAAACTTTTTTAGGACGTAGTTTTTTCTTCCTCCTGTAAAGTTACCAACCTCTCTCAAAGTTTTAAACTTTACACTGAGAAGCCATTATATAATCCTCAAATCATAGGTATACTTACCATTACCAAGTTATCTATTATCCCTTAATGCAGTCTAATGATAAAACGTCATCCCCTAGTGTGGTCGCTACAGATGTTCTAACTAAAGCAGATTAACGCGTTCGCAAGTTTATTTAGTTAAGAGTTTTATGGCGCTGCGGTTTATTTTCAAAGTTTTTTGTTCGTAAGTGACACCTGCTTTAGATAATATGGAGTATCTACTTGAGTGGTAAACATTTGTGGGAAAAGTTTCAGATGTTTCAGTTGTCGCCGCGTGCGCAGGTTGCACGACTCTTCAATTGTATGACTCTTCGATGTTTAAGCAACAAATACTGGAGGATAAGAGAAATGTTGTCCCAGAAATAAATAAATTAGTAAATTGTAGAAGAAAATATTTCCCTACCTGGGTGAATCGATTATAACAATTAACATATCTACATACTAAGGCTGAAAGCTACTATCTGTATCTAATAATTGAAAAGTACCAGCCTATCAACTTACTTCAAAAAACTTTAGGTAGGTAAGTAAATAATTTAGGTATCTACTTTCTAGATTTTTTCAGCTACTTCACTGCTTAGCTCATTTCGCTGAAATTGTAGCTATTTACGAGATAAAAAACTTATGATACGCGCCGATAGTACTTTACCCACCGATATCTTACATTATGAATTTTCATAATTGGATTGTGTGTTGGAATATCCAATATACACAATATTGTAAAGGAAATCTCTGCAAGTAAGTAAGTACCTACTGATTTTCAGAGATTTCCCTTCACAATAAAAAAATACACAGCATACACGCAGTTGCATGTAATATATTTTATATGTATAAAGAAAAAAAATATTATTTCGCGAGGACGAACTCAGGCGCAGCAACCACCAATATAAGTACCTGGACTGCTGCATATTCAAACACTAAAACTCAAATTAAGTATCTACGAGTACTAATATTCTTAACAACCCTGAATGTTGATTAATGTTTCCTCAATATAATGAGATCCCTCGAAGCCCGATTGATGCTCGTCCGAAGCAATATTATTGCGCCAAAACGATATATCGAAAGTTGATTTCAGCTGCTGTTATAAATTCCTAATCACTTTACGTTATTCAGAAATAAGTAGATACTGTTTTAAACAACCAATTTTTAGTCAACCTGAGGTATTTTTTTAACCAACTTGAAATATTTTTTTACTCAACCTAAGGTATTTTTTTAACTGGGTAACCCGAGGTACTTTTTTAACCAATCTGAGGTAATTTTTAACCAACCTTAAATATTTTTAAATAATCTGATTTATTTTTTTAATCAAACTGAAGTACTTACCTACACTTTTTAACCAACCTGAGGTGTTTTTTTTTAAGCAACCTGAGGTATGGTTTTTAAGCAACCTGAGGTATTTTTTTTAACCAACCTGAGGTATTTTTTAACCAACTATTTTAACAGAATATTTTATTACAGAGACATTGTATTGGTACCTAACCGACAAAATTAGAAGCATAATAACGGCGGTGAAAATAATTCTTTCCCACGCGGAGTTACCCCATCTGCAGACCGTATGCCAAAAATAGTACTGCCCAGTGATGACCATTGTTTCTCTGGATAATAAAAACGAAGATTAGGCTCTAAACGGCAATATCGTAATAAATAATAAAGCGTCTTGGAAATGTTCAGCGCCATAAAACATCTGCGGAGGCCTCCACAGCTGCGCTTAGAAGAAAATACGTCACACGTGTGCCGAATCTATAGTCTAGCCTCAAACTACCTGCATTCACTGATAATGAGCCCATTGTTTGTTAACGTGAACTTCGACAATTTCTTTTCTATTTGAAAGGAGAATTGCACACCTGCATCGGATAAAGGGATAGGTATTATGAACTTGTTGGGACTTGACTAACTAATCGCATTGTTTCTTTGTCACTGTGCGCCGGTGTGGGTATTTCAGGTAAAGTAGGTAGGTACTAGGCCTTTGAGAAGGAACGTCCATTATTGAGCTCGGTTCGGTCCGACTAATCCGGTACTGATTATAAAGAACTAATGCCTCTTAAAATATAAATAAAGAAAAAAGTTAATTCCAGTAGCCCAGAGTATTATTACTTTTTTTTATTGATATAAACTAGTGCTTGACTGCGATCCCACATGATGCTAAGCAGGTGATGCAATCTGTGATGGTGAGGCGCACTAGTTTATGAGCCTATTCACTCTTGCCTTGAAGACACTCATATTATAATCGGATGCTTAATCAATTATAATTATATTATACATATTACTTTTCAGTTAGTTTCTTTTTGCTTTAAGTGCGGGTTATTTTTACAAGTTTAATTCATGAATCCCCAAGCGACCACCGCTGGCCGCGCATCTATTGTCTTACTATTGTGTCTCTAATTGACGGTATCTGAAGGGTTAAAATCCGTTTTGTTACTTTAATTCATGAATCCCCAAGTGACCACCGGTGGCCGCGCATCTATTGTCTTACTATTGTGTCTCTAATTGACGGTATCTGAAGGGTTAACCGATTGTATTGTACTTTTTCCAAATATTCTAGAACAAATATTCACAAGTGGCCGCACTATAGTTTCGGCTGGAAGGGTACACCTCCAGCGAGCACAGATGCGTCCCATGTGTGGCGATCTTCTCGCGCCGCCGACGCCGCCGCCCTCGGTAACGACTCCAAACTCATGCGCATTCAGGACAATTCCAACAAATAACGAATATTTTGTTGAAACTATACAGCAGTTATGATAATAGTTGCGAGTGCCCAATCGCAATGTCCAGCCAAAAACTGCGACGCATGGCTTAACTATCCGTTTTTCAGGGACTGAAACTTCTTGAAATAATTTAGGAACTGAAGTGTCTAGGTACTTTTTAACTTAAGTTTACTTTTAACCATTTAACGAAACTATGAACTATTTAAACATTTTCTTTTTCATCTTCATTCTTATTTTTTTTTTTCTAGCTATTCGCTTATTGACTGTATCATATTCGGTGTTTATAATAGCAAGTTTGTATAAGTACTTACTTATTTTTTCGTGAAAAATCATCAAATGACTTCTCAGTGTCGGACTTTTACAGACCACCTGCGTTCCTTTTTGCAAAAGCTATGGGTAACAGTCGTTTTCGGTTTGAAAATTGCAATACCTAAGAGGTTGATGTTGTCAGTTTGTTATCCACATAAACACAGTAACGTGTGGCCACAACGAGTGTCACCCCGTATTGTCCAGCTTTCACACGAATTGTTATGTTTCAGCATATGTCTGTAACGCAACCCCGGGCATTCCTACCTACTCGGAACCCTGCCAACTAATTACACATGAACAAATCTAAACATCGCGTTTTTGTTTTACTATCATAAATAAACATTTCATTTGTGTTGTGGATTCTGAGTGTCTTATGAAGCCAGAATTTATTTTTTCAGTTATTTCAATGATTTATTGCCGTGTAAATAGATATGTCTAGCGTATGCATTCATGTTTTGGTTGTAACTCAATGTTTTTGTTTTAAAATGTTAGGTTTAATGTATTTGGCTGAATCAACTGTCAAGTTGGTATGTTGGCGTGCATGCCCTGCATACCAACATCTGTCACATACATCGCCTTAAATGTCGAACTGAAACCAGTTTTTTTTTAATTGTCATATAACTTCTCTCGCTCTGGGTGGAGCTACTGACTTTTACTGACTACAGTGGAAGTATACCTCGTTTGGGCGGAGCACCGCTGTGTCCTCATGGAGACGATCGGCATGCAGCGGCGACCTCGCGCGCCGGTTTCTGTTACAGATCTTAGTTCGGAAGGAATGGCAGGCGCCAAGGAGGCGGCCACAGCGTGAGGAAACGGACGTCCTCAAGCTCCAGCCGCCGGGACCCCGACACCGACTTCCAGCCAACATAGGCGTGGGTTTGCGGACGACAAGCGCGCTTGACATACCCACTCTTTGGCCCTAGCGAGCATCGGCTCTACTGGGTCTCCTCTACGGTCTTGGTGACATAATTATCTTTGAGGCGCGCGTGGAACACTGCTGCCCCTCGACTCCTCGACTTGAATAAGTATTATTATTTTAAGATAAGAACGTGACAGCTTTAGTTTAATGCCAAATTTTAACAGGTTTTCAAGTTAAAGTAGAATTTGGAAAATCATCGTAATTTCAGTCGAAATACATCCACTGCTGGACATAAACCGTCCTCTAATGCCACCATATCCGGTCCCTTGCTTCTCGTACCCGTCGGATTCCCACGACCCTCACCAGAGTCCTCGTGGGAGACCTTCCAAAGCTTCGTTTTCCGGTACGCGGACACCACTCTTATAAATATGTAAGTAAGTACTAATCGAATGAATTGTATTTTTTAATGTAGGACATTTGAAGCCTTTTAAATGTTAATCTTAGTTTGACAAATATTTGTTCTGCTTGCAATTTACTAATAAAAAACTTTTTACAAAAAAGCTGAATTCACTAAAAAAACACTACAACTACAACTATCAAAATAACTTTAACGTTTATAATAATCTATATATATAAAAATCAATGCCACTTTTCGTTGTTATTTTATAACTCAAGAACGGGCTCACCTATCCAAACCAAATGTTTAGGCTTTGTTCGGACTATTTAGTACATAGTTTATGTGAAGTTTGGTAGGGTAGAGTAGGGTAGAATAGGGTAGGGTAGAATAGGGTAGGGTAGAATAGGGTAGGGTAGAATAGGGTAGGGTAGAATAGGGTAGAGTAGGGTAGAGTAGGGTAGAGTAGGGCAGAGTAGGGTAGAATAGGGTAGAGTAGGGTAGAGTAGGGTAGAATAGGGTAGGGTAGAATAGGGTAGAGTAGGGTAAAGTAGGGCAGAGTAGGGTAGAGTAAGGTAGAATAGGGAAGAGCGGGAGCGAAGCCGTGCGGGCAAAAGCTAGTAATATATAATAATATTCCACAACTATCACACAACGCTGTCTAGCCCCAAGCTAAGCAAAGCTTGTGTTATGGGTACTAGATAACGGATAAACATACTTATAATATTTCTAAATACATACATATTATAGATAAATTACACCCAGACACAGAACAAATGATCATGCTCATCACATAATCATTTGTCCTGAGTGGGAATCGAACCCACGACCTCAGGCATAGCAGTCAGGGCCACTAACCACTAGACCAACAGGCCATCCGTTTCTTGGTACTGTTTGTTTCTTATTCTTCCGAAATTATCTAATGTTATTTAGATCGTTTTTATTAGTGAAGTCGGTGTATAAAGTTTTTTATTTCACATTTTTTAATTGCGATACACTTCATCATCATCATCATCATCACTGCTGGGACTCAGGCCTCCTCTCTAGGAGGGGAGGGGGAATGGGCCTTAATCACCGCGCGGGCCCAGTGCCACCAACAGTGTCAGTTGCGATACGAGTAGTACACTTAGAATAACTTTTTTTCAAGACAATTTTATTATGAAGTTCCCGTGTCCACCTCCCGGTTCCATCATCAGATCAGTTCGATAGTGCTTACCTTAATAGCCAAAGTGCATATCATGACAATTTATTCTAATAAACCCAAAAACGGCTAGGATGCATTGATTAATTACAGAGTTCCGGTGCCTACCTTCCGGCTCCATCATCATCAGCCATTTCGATGATACCATTTTCAACATAACTAAGTATTCATTTATTTGTATTGTCATAGACGCGATATCTAATGCGAGTAAAAAATTCCGTTGGCCATTTCTAGTCCTTCACCAGTTCTTCACCAGTTCAACTTCATCCAATGTAACTTTTTGACTGTAAATGCTTATTCTCGATGAAAATACCAAAATCACTATATGGTTACCTATAAAATTTGAAGAGTCCCCTCGATTCCTCAAGGATCCCTTCATCAGAAATGGTTGTTGATTCGAGTCGAGAATCACTTATCCACATAATAGTCTCCTGAATTTTTTTGTAGATTAAAAACTGCACCTAGTCACCTCCCCACTTTATTATTTTCATATGAACGGGATATTATAGATATACAAAGTGCAGTTTTGAATCTGAACAAAATTTTAGGAGGTTGTCATAGAACTCCTACATAATCATACATATCTAATCAATAATCAATATTACTTATTTCAGTTTTTATTTTGAGTAAACCTTTTCAAAAAAACAGAATCACGCGCGATTTATTGCGTGTCTTGCCCTGTATGCGTGAGTGCGATAGCCTGTATGAGACTCCGCCCACTTACTCTGCGAAACGCTTTTGCAGATTTCCGTAAATAAGAGTAAAATATAAAACGATATCTACCAATCACCTATATACTCAATTTGGAGCCTGTTCACCTTGGCTCCTAATTTTCAGAATATATCACTTGATAGTACCTACCGCTTCCAGCTCTTAGGAGTTGAAATTTCCTCCGACCTCAATTTTGGGTGGTTCATTGAGGCCAAAGCCAAAGTAGCTGAAAGGAAACGGCGTTTTTGCAAAGGTCCGGCGGTACCTACCTACTTCACACTGGGGCAACTTAGAAGTTATCCCTTGACGTTTCCGCATGAATCCGGTGCAGGTTACCTCCCGAACTTACCATGTCCGGTGAGAACCTGCGTCATGCGGAAGGTGAGGACGGCGTGAAGACTTTCCATCCACGCCTCAAAGAGGGGACTTACCGCCATAATTGTGGCGTGCCCAGCACTGGGTTGCGATAGTCGCGGGATGTACTCTCGTGCATTTTATTCCCTTATGGGTGAACTAATTACCTATACGTTTTATCGCAACTTATACGGCCGTATCTTTTTTTTTTATATGGTTTTAATTTCAATTCGAAATCTCTACGCGTTTCTAAGATAAAGGGTCTTGACAGACAGACGGACAACAAAGTGATCCTATAGGGTTCCTATTTTTACTTTTGAGGTACAGCACTCTACAAATAAAAGGAATATCTCTTCCTACTTTTCACCACCTCCTAGAACACTCAAACCATAGATCTGCGCTAGAAACTCTTCATAAAATTTCAAAGCGTCCCTGAATAGAAAGGTGTTACAATAATAGGTACGCACATGCATTAGCTAAAACAATTTTCGCAATACAGTTCCGTTTACGACGTGACCGTTTGTCGGCTGGCGGCAGATGCGACGGGGACATTGCTAATTCTGGGTTATATGCGTGCGCGCATGTTTCCTGTATCGATTCCTTGTGCCTGTCATGTCATGCTGTCATCCACCGACGGACTAAAAGCTGTGTATGAAATTTAATGTCTGTTTTATAGCCGATGTGGAATGATGGTACGCAATTCAGTGTGGTATAGACACTTCTATATATTCTAGACTTGTATGACGCGTAGAGCTGTAGAATTCTTTATTTGAATAATTTTTAAGCATCACTCCATACCTTACTACCAATTAAATACGTCTCTATGATCTCAGAACCCACCCAGAGTTTGGAGACATCTGACTGTGAAGGAACATCAGGAGGGATTTAGACCGAAACATTTTAATTATTGTGTATGAGAAATGGACCATAAAGCTATTTTTTTATTGACATTTTATGACTTATTAAAGAAACCCGTCACCTTATGACTCATAAAATCGAAGCAAAGTTTACGAGTGCCGGGAGCAGATCAGCAGACTATTACTTCGAAGAAATAAACAGGTTTCCCATTTTAAATTTTGTCATCTTCAGGGCCGGTACGTATTGACTTTATTTCTATCAGCATTAAATATTTTCAAATGATCGCGAATATAATCGTATTTACTTTGAAAGCAAATGGCGTTGATACGTTTAGTGGCGGCTTCCGTTCACATTAAAGTATCGCCACTGTCTCTGTTCAGTACTCCGCAATCGACGCATCATTTTATTTTAATACGTCCCTACTCACCTACAATCACACAGACACATCCTTAATGATGAGCCACTTTTAAACCAGTAACTTGCTCTGCAGTTATACTAACTGCTTATATTTATTTAACTACGCCATAAGATCAAGAACATCTCAATATTTTCAGTAAAACGAAAACCTGGTTCATGTGCCAAAGCGTTGTTTCAGAATTTTGGATTTTATGACTAAAGATATAAGATCGATAAACGAGAAACTGGTAGAAGTTGGGAGTGCAGTGTAATTCAGCGAAACTACAAAGAGATTGACTGATGACCTCATATCGCTTGGCATCGAGCAATGGTTAATGTCACAGTAGGCTTTTGAAATATAGCATGTGTAATGAAATTCTCTTGTCGAGCCGACGGCCGGCGTCTGCTTGCACGGTTGCGTCATGTCAGGATGAGCCGATTTCTGCGCAGCGGGCCACTGAATCGATATGGTCTTGTCAAGATCATGTTACAATTGCGCTTGTATATCTCACATATAGGTCGGTAAGTAGGTAGGTATATCTGCTAAAGGGTTAGTGCCTAAGACGTACTTAATGTTTTAAAATGTTGCCTGAAAAGAATAACAGACGTGGTTTTGATAAGACTGAAATCTATACATAAATATTATAAACAAAGTGCTCCACCGCGTCTCTGTCAATTCGCGATAAACTCAAAAACTCTTGAATTTCAAGCGGTTTTCTTCAAAAGACAGCGTGGTTCGTGAGGAAAGTTTAGGTATTGGCGTGAAAAGAATTATTATTATTTCTCGTAAGTGTATTAAAACCTCTTTTGATACACGGAAATTTGTCACTGCGGTACTCAGCTTCATAACACTCTCGCCTCTGGCTCGGGCGAATTCCGCTTAGGTCGGATTGCCAAAGTTTCTTCACTTGTATCAAAATGTACTTATATTACGAGGCCGATTTTTTTAACGTGAGTAATCATCCAATGACTTCTCCCGCTCTATTGCGGAGCGAGAGGCTGTGTCAGACTTTTACTGACTAAAACTTTCGTACTTTCAGTAGGTTTCGACTTCGACCCTGCTGGGCTCCTACGGTTTAATTGACATCTCTTTAACCCTTCAGATACCGTCAATTAGAGACACAATAGTAAGACAATAGATGCGCGGCCACCGGTAGTCGCTTGGGGATTCATGAATTAAGCTGCGCGTGGAGCAATACGCGTCGACGACGATCGGCTTGGTTCAGACGGTTACAGGACGGCCGGACGGCGAGTTACCCATTGTATGGCGACCGCTAGCACCCGCCTACGGTGGCTAGAAATCAGGGTCGAGATCGGTGGTTGGGGCGCGAAGATGATCCTCCTTGCTCCGGACCATGACCTGTAACAGGGCTCGGCACGCGAGATCGCTGCCGCCGATCACCCCCACGGGGCCACTTCCACCGTACCTATGCTCCACCGTATCCTCCGGGCAATCCATACAATGATGACACCCAGACATTGTCTATCTACAAGACTGGATGGAGCTGTGCCTCTGACTGAGTGACGTAATTATAAAGCATTAACTAAAGAGTCCTATTACAGAATTATTTAATGCGATTCTGACATGTTTATTCTTTAATCAACTGAACTTTTTGTTTATCTTACCATGTTAACGATCGAAAGATAAACAACGTCCAATTTAATGACAGGTTGTCTTATTGAGTCAAATAATTGATTTAATTACAGACAGTGGCGTTATTAATACCATCTGAGGCCCCCGTGGTAAAATCATTGGATAGGAAAGGGAAAATCGTCAACTTGTAATTTAATTTGGATATTTCACTGAAGTACTTAAAATATTTGATATGTTTATTATTAATATATCGGCAAGTTCTCTAATACACGAACACTTTTATATATAATATTTCTTCTTTGAAGATGGGCTTCCCAGTGGCGTATCTGTAAGGTGGTAAGGCTGGCATTACACCACGGGAAATGGATACTTTTCTTATGAATGCCTTTAACAAATATTAATAATTTAATTGAATTTGTATAATTCTTATTGCTTCTTCTGAGCTCAAGGCCTCTAAGACCGGGGGCCCCACCAAGCCAGGGTCTCATGGCATTTTGCCAGCCTTGCCACCCTAATAGTTACGCCACTGGTTACAGATATACTGGGTGTCACTGACATCGACGCACAAACGATCCAATACCAAGGATCCAGAACGTAATTCTGGACCCCCAGTGGTGGATTTTTTCGTCGGCTTTTTCCTGATTTAAAAAAACTGTAAGTATATAATTATTCTAACCAACCCCGACACTATGCTCGCTAGGTTTTTTTTAACACGCTTTTATTAGCTTCACCTGTTTGTATGTTTGCTTGCTTGTAACCACTGCCTTTGAGCTCGATTTTCCCCAACTCAGGTTTTCTTTAAACTTTGCACACCCATCAATGACCGATGACAATACAATAATCTGATTAAAATATTTGATTATCCTGATTAGATTCGCCGATTTACGAAAAATATGGCACAAAGCGCCCCACGCTTTTAGCACAATAATATTTTTTGAGTTTTAACTTCGCGTTCCAGAGCTTTCGAAAAATCCCTAGCAGCAGGCTGATGCCTGCTGCTAGGGCTGCGGGATTTTTCGGGCCGGGGTCCTGTAGTGCTGATGCACTACAGGACCCCGGCCATTTTGTCGACATATTTTTGGGGCGCACGTGGAACACAACTTGCCGTTAAGTGATCGGGCTTGGTCCTTATCGGATGGTTTGACGACCCATTACTCGCCGTCCGCATGCTCGCGCCTACGGTAGCCGGGAATCGCCCTGCGACTCCGAATGTGTCGATTCCGACGTGCAAAGTTTAAAGGGCACCACGCCAGTCGCGAATAACAGGTGAATATAGGGCGGTGGGTGGGTAAATTGATGGGTTAGTGCGTCTCTCTATTGGAGATGTCCACATCTGCACAGTAGATACCTCAATACCTACATTTTTGAGAGAGTAAGCCTTACTTACTCATCTCTTTATCATTGCACGCAGTATAGATGGTCAATGGGGACGAAAGGTTTTGAAGTGGTGATTGCGTACTAGAAGACGCAGCGTTGGAAGGCCTCCCTCAAGGTAAACCGATGACCTGGTCAGGGTTGCGGGAATCCGATGGATGCGAGATGCACTAGACCCGGTCGTTGTGCCGACGCTTGGGGGAGGCCTATGTCCAACGATGGACATCTTTCAGCTGAAATGATGTTGATGATGATGCCTCTCAAAAAAACATTTTTTCTCTCAAATTACTTTTTACTTGTCTTGTGTGTCATTCTTCATAGGCTCCTCCAAACTGGAGTGTAAGGAGCTGTCGGTTCGTTTTTTACTACTACAACTTTTTAACCGGGGCGCTGCACGCTAGATAGAATGCTTCTGCAGTTGTCACGCTTTCCTCGCTCAGATTTCCCAGGGCTTTCATACAGGCTCCATTCCACCATGCAGCAGAAAACATTCAGATGAAAGATGATTGAACTTCCAAAGGCAAGGATCGATCATCACCGTCCCGAAACCAATGGTTATGAACTTGTGATATTGTATTATGTTCTATTTCATAGCATTCACCACAATAATCACAAACATTCGTAAAACTTTTTTGCATCCTCCGACTCCAGCAAACATATTTAATTCATGAATCCCCAAGCGACCACCGGTGGCCGCGCATCTATTGTCTTACTATTGTGTCTCTAATTGACGGTATCTGAAGGGTTAACTTATATTTCTTCAAACTGTTAACTAATAAACTCATTTGATTTGATAAATTCTGTTAATAAAAACAAAATTTATCTAATATTTATTTATTATTAATCTTCATGCAACACAAAGTACATAGGCGGACTTAATGCCTCAGGCATTCCCTGCCAGTCAACCTAGGTTGGTGCAGAGACATTATGGTAGTGATAGTTTTTAACTAGCGTACCGACATCTATGATGAAACATAGGAACTACAAACATTTTTAATCCAGCATCGCATTAGAATTCTTCACGCGATTAAAATATACAACAGCCCGAAATCAACTATTGGGCAGTTGACCTAACTAGACACAACACCCGTTTGCTTGGATGATCCACTCTTTCCGACGAAGTTAAGTGGGACTTATCTTGTTCCGCATATCTCTAAAATAAATTGTCAGCTAAGGACATCTGCGCTATCTCACTACATAATAAGGAAATCCCATATAACATGAACCTTCTGTTCTCTGAGTTAGTTCTAAAACATTTTTAAATACAGATTGTATAAGTGTTAAAAGACTAGAAACCAAATAAAAGTAAGCTTACGGTTCTCATAGACATTATAGAGCTCAAAGAACATAGTATCCACGCTATATACATTACAAAAACAGACATTGTAGAAATTATTGTCGCTGGTTCCTGTCAAACTTTTTGACTTGTTGCACGTCTGTCAAAGTTTACATGCTCTTTGGTCTGTCGGTTAAGTGTCTCTCTGTCAGTTTGTGTAGAAACTTTTCTGTTACGCGCGTAAATAAAATAAGTTTTATGAATTAAAATATTTAGCCAACGTTAAAATGGAAGGCGGGGATTCTTTTTTATCTTGTGCAGTGACTCTCGAATGGATGACACAAGGATCTATTACAAGAAAAGTCAACTATAAAACAGCCTCACTCCGCTTGATACGAAATGAATTTCGTGAAATGTATATGGAGATAACAAGTGAGAAACATGCCGCTATTAGGTTTGCATTAAAAGGGATAAATGTGTTTAAAAAGTTCATGGCAGAAGGTAAGGCAAGCGTAAAGTTCCAAGATGCTGGTTGTACTTTGTTCATATCAAACGCGCCACCAACCAATCTCGTTGGGTTTTTGAGAACGATCTTCGTCAAAATGACAGGAGACAAAGATCAAGGCAGTAGCAACACAACACCTTCAAAGCAAACTATGAGGTCTAAACTATTGAGCGGCAAAGCTCAGGCTTTTGAAGAAATTAGTCCAGTCACTGTAGCTGATCTTAATAATGCCAAGAAGAATATCCCTAAATCTACTATGACGACTCCTTCACCTCCATCAAAGAAGCGCAAAATAGACGATGGTGTACGAGGTCCAGCTCCGAAAAAGTTATATTCTCCATCTCCATTGACAAACACAAGTTCATTGAACCCTGAGCAGCAGAGAGTGTTGGAGGCTTGTCTTGGAGGGAAGAACATATTCTTCACTGGGTCAGCTGGAACTGGCAAGAGTTTCTTACTGAAGAGGATTGTAGCAGCCTTGCCTCCTGATGTAACTGTTCCTACTGCTTCAACTGGTGTTGCAGCTTGTCATGTTGGTAAGTGTTAGAGACAAAAGATAGACTTTCAGGCAGTTAATTACATACAGCTTAGACTGTTCTAGTTAGTTAACCCTTCAGATACCGTCAATTAGAGACACAATAGTAAGACAATAGATGCGCGGCCACCGGGTGTCGCTTGGGGATTCATGAATTAAGCTGTAATTACTTGACCTAATTTTCTTTCTAAGATAGTGTTACTGACTTTACTCACTTCTATTACAGGTGGAACAACTCTTCATGCATTTGCTGGCATCGGAGATGGAAGTGGAACATTAGAAAATCTTTGTGAAAGGGCCATGAAGATACCATTAGTGGCACAAAAGTGGAGGAAGTGCAAACATCTCATTATAGATGAAATATCTATGGTTGATGGAGTTTTCTTTGAGGTATGTTTCAAGTTGTTTATAATGCAATCAATACTAAAATTCAAATATTCTTTTTGTTAGGAAATTGTATCTTCTTTGTTTCTCATTAAACATTTGCACCTCTTCCATTACAGAAATTAGAAGCAGTTGCAAGATATGTAAGGAAAAATGACAAACCCTTTGGTGGAATCCAACTGATACTGTGTGGAGATTTTCTGCAATTGCCACCAGTTGTGGAGAAAGGCAAGACAGGCAAGAGGTTCTGCTTTCAGTCACCATGTTGGGACAAATGCATTGAACTTTGTTTTGAACTCAAGCAAGTGCATAGGCAAAAAGATTCAGAATTTATATCTATTCTTAACAGCATAAGAATTGGCAGGGTAACTAAAGAAATCAGTGAGCGCCTAACTGGCACCTCCAGACAGAAGATTGAGAGTGATGGCATCCTGGCAACAAGATTGTGTTCTCACACAAATGACTCAAAAATGATCAATGATTCTAAACTCAGCGACTTGGATGGTGAAGAGAAATTATTCTCCTCACAAGACAGTGATAATGCCACAAAGCAACTTGATATGCAGACCATTGCTCCCTCAAAACTGTTACTGAAAGTGGGAGCTCAAGTGATGCTGTTAAAAAACATTAATGTTAATGCTGGCTTAGTGAATGGAGCCAGAGGAGTGGTTGTAAGATTTGAAGAAGGCTTTCCAGTTGTCAGATTTAAAAATAGGAAGGAGTACACAGCAAGATCTGAACGCTGGTATGTCAAAAATTCTAATGGATCTCTACTGTGCCGCCGACAAGTCCCTTTGAATTTGGCTTGGGCATTTTCTATACACAAATCTCAGGGTTTGACATTGGACTGTGTTGAAATGTCTTTATCCAAAATATTTGAAGCTGGTCAAGCATATGTGGCCTTGAGTAGAGCACAGAGTCTAGACACACTCAGGGTCCTAGACTTCGACTCACGCCATGTATGGGCTGATCCCAGTGTCCTAGAATTCTATCAGAGATTTAGGCGGCGTTTGCAGCAAATGGAAATAGTTCCTCTAGGTAGACCATTGACTGATAAAACAAATAAGAAATTAAAATTAAGGGAAATTTTAGAAAAACAACTAAGACGCAAATAGTAATTTAGATAAGTAGCAAAACATTTATTTATAATCAATTTTAATTTATAAATTTTATAATCATGATCCTCTTAACCGATGAGACTGTATGTGTTCAAACACAATTGAATATATTTTATTCATAATTTTAAGGGAACTAGATTTATTTCTTCAATAAAAGTGATATATTTATAACCTGTTTTATTTAACTCAATTGAAAACCTTATGTTTAGGTACATACAAATTATAAGTCTTAGCAATAATGTCTATCCACAATTAGTACTGAATCTGTCTTCTAGAAAATATTAAAATCTTATTTTATTTCACTATCTAGATTCAACAGAAGTCAGGATTTCAATCTGTTCTTCAAGTGTAGCGTGTTTCTCTTGAAGGCATTTCACTATATATTTGAGAGACTCAATAGTTTGCTCATTGTCTCTCTTAGAGTTATTGGATTCTTCTGACTTATTGTGGAGGATTTCCACATGCTTCTTGGTTTGAACTACCAGTTCCATGAGCCTATTGTTTAAATGTTCCTGTTTCTTGACCATGAGCCATAGAGCAGCCTCTTTTGGTGCATCTGGGCGGCACCTGAGATCATCAGTGACAAATACATCCAAGTCAGCAGGTTCCTTCAATCTACTCATGCTGGCTTTTATGTTAGCAGTGAGTTCCGCTTGAGTGAGCTTGTTCAGTAATCTGTCAACTTTAGACCTTGGGATTTCCATGACCTGAGGACAAAGTAAGTTGGGTAAATAATAGAGAAAAAAAAAATTACAGCCACAGCAGTAGTAAATAACATCTTTGATTGTAGTACTGTCAAACAAGGTGAATAGGGATAAAACTTTGTAGGGTATATCTTGTTATTTTTTAATTTTTTGTGGCTAAGAATATTTAAAGTTCTTTATTTAACATAGAACTACATGCTACAAAAAATATACAGTATACAAAAGGATAAAGTGGAAAATCTAATCAAGGTTTTGTCCCTATTCTTTTATATTACCATCATCAAATGGTAATTTGATCATGGTGATATAAAAGGATCCACTTAAAAAATAAAATGGAAAAATACACAAAAAAACCATTAAATGTAGAAGAATGGTCACAATACATTTTTTCTAGATAAACATCTTTGTATGAAGCTTACAACTAAATAAAAATATATTCCATGCAATTCACATAAATAGGATACAAAATAAACATACTGAATCAGACTAACCATATAATGAGAGCCAGAGTGGCATAACTCATTCTTTCAATACTGTTTTTTTTTTTTAAATGAGTTATATTTATTTTTCAAATAAAGTCAGTGTTGAAAATATGAAAATAAAGTCACTCTGGCTCTTATGGCCTCAGAGCCAAAGTGACCTAAATGTAATAATATATTTGAAAAAAAAAAAACAGTATTGCAAAAATACATTTGGACTGCTCAGGCTCTCGTGGTCTCATACATATGTGAGCAAAATAACAGGCAAGGCTTGCTAACTAACTTATCACAAGGAATGTGTGGTGGTGTTTTAAATAACTTATAATGGTTACCACTATAATGCACACTCATTCCTTGTGTAAAAACAGCACAACCATACTATGTGTGCACATTGTCAACTTACATGACATGGTTCTGTCTCAAAGGCCCATGGGACTAGAGAGACAAAGCCAGTGCTTTTCTTGTACTCCTTTTTATTGCCTTGCATGTTTGAGGAACTTGGCTGTGTTGGCAGCCATTGTGCCGATTCAAGCTTCGAGTAATTATTCTGCTGCTAAACATATTTAACCATAACCATTACATATAATTGAAATAATATCAATATTTACCCATCTAAACAAGATGAGACAACAACTGGAATAGTAGTGTCTGAAATTTTAAATATATATTTTCTATAACTTACCTTTGCAGGGGGCTTTGGTGCAAGTTTCGGTAAACTATTTGCAAATATTGTTGGCACGGCATTACTTGTCAGTTTTCTATGCGAATCGAAATATTTCGACTCAAAATGTTTAGAGCAAATATGGCTTTTGTACCAATCTAGCGTAGAACACTTGTTTTTTAACAATTTCAGCCATCGTTTCCGCATTTCGTTGTTTGTTGGGCATCTGTAAACATATGAAATGTGTAGTTGACATCAATTTAATTCATGAATCCCCAAGCGACCACCGGTGGCCGCGCATCTATTGTCTTACTATTGTGTCTCTAATTGATGGTATCTGAAGGGTTAAATAAAATAAGGTTCAATTTAAAAATGGTTAAATTAGAAAAAGCTCAGCTTGTCAGCTTAGGCCCTGGCCTAGGCCTACAACGTTTGTGAACCATCAATGCAGTGTAGTCTAGGTAATATGCATGCCGTTACCCGGCATGCATATTATACTTTGCTAGTAGGAAATGGACTTCATCCATAAAAAATATAAGAAATAACACTTACGGATGAAAAGAAACTCCTGCCGGTTTGTTTAATACGGTTGTGCGGCAATTTTCAATAGCACAATGAGTAGCTGCAACTACCGACATTGTTGTTGAGGTATTCTAGCGATCGTTAATAATAAAAAGGGATCAGGGCAACTAATTCTATGAATGATTCGGTTTTGAATAGGTAATAAACTAAAAATGGAGCAAAATCACAACCAAACAAACCAAGTCAACAATGCTTGAAACGAAATTCCATTACAATTTTTAATAAAACAAAACAGAGCATTTAGCATGAAATAAATGATTTTCAGATGATTTTATATGAAAAAAAAAATTGGTAGTGGATATCCATGCTAAAACCATTAACGAGCTGATGAATACGAAACGCGCTCATGACCATGACAGCAGTTGTCAATGCGTTCCGTTTCACTTCTCACTAGTTCTCACCGTCCGCATTGATGGAAAAACTATTGTTTAGAAAAAAAAAAAAAATAGGCGCATTATTATCCCACCAACCGGGATATCCTTGGATGCAGCCAGTGGTATTATGTATATAAATATCTAAAGGCCTCTCCCTCGTATGCCATATACTGGTTACAGGACCCCAGGGTCTTGCGTGTGATGATTAAATAAACAATCGGACGAATCTCTTTCTTTTTTGAGTCTATTAAAAAAAGACCTTAGTAGTTTCAGAAGACGGAATGGAAGAAAAAAACGTGTTGCGCCGACCCCAAATAAAACGGGATAAGGGCAAGAAGAAGAAGAAGAAGCAGTTTCAGAGGAAATGGACCTTGTAGGTTGGACGGGAGTCTGTCACTGTGACTCTCAACCAAAGATTTTATATCTAGTACTAGATTGACTACGACAACCTCAAAAGCGTACCTGAAAAGGAAAGTCAGAAAGAGTCCTGTCATCTCGTTCTACTAGTGTGTCCATACACTAGCTACATACTACGGGACAATTTAGCTCTAAAGTTAGTTAAAGATATTTTTGATACATTAAAATAGACATGCAAGTTCAAAAACAATTAATATGTATAATATGCTTACCAAAAGGGAACAGAGTTTTCTCTGTAATGACTAGGAAATAGCTGATGTCCGTATATAATATAATGGCAATTCAAATTCAAAATCATTTATTTCAAATAGACCAAATGTAGGCACTTTTGAATAGTCAAATGTCAAATAAAACTAATGTTATTCTTTTATTTTTACTTTATTAAAAATAGACTGATGCGTGACATAAAATTGTAAATTTTTTATTACGTCAAATTGCACGTATTAACTAACAAATAAACAATAAATAATACATTAAATAAATGATCCTCGACTGGTTTATAAATATATTTATACTAACTACTACTACTAATTATTGCCGATGCCCGTTAGCGCCACAGGGAATTACCGAAAGGGAAACCATGGTCCTGGAACACAAAGGGCAACTGAAGGACACGGGTAGATTTATTCAGTATAAACCTCAAATAACTTGTCCCGCTCTAGGATGGAGCGTAAGGCGCTCTACCTTAGAGCAGGGTAAGTTATTGGAGATTTTACCACATCAAAAAAAGTCTCCTACTATGTTCGTTTGTCTATATCGGTTTGCAATCAACACAAACACTACTGAACGGATTTTTAACAACAGATGAACTTACAAAAGGGTATATAGATGGAATAGAATTAGGTTTTAGTGTTGATTTAACTTTACATCTTCAGACTTAACGTGGGGACCACAAATAAAACTGTTGCTGAATAAAAAAATTTTAAATGGCACAACTTCAAAGCCACTGTTGCTGATGGTTCTCGTTTCTTGGAAATCTACAACAAAACATAAAAAATAATATATTACTAGTAGTTAACGGTTAAGCCACATACGTGCAGCATTTCGTGGGGCATTTATTAGGGACCTAACTTAAAGACAGTACTATATCGATGTGGAGAAGATTTTGGAGCGCACGCGCGTCGTTTTAAGAAGTGGTCACAGATAACTATACACTGAATTGGTCCGAAGACACGTCCCGCATGGCGCACCTCTGGCCGCCGCTACTCGCCGCTTTCCGTTGTGTCATGAGAGCAGCCGAAGATCGCCGAGCGGCCAAAGGCGCCCGATCAACAGAAAAGATAAAATTAGTAAAATTGGAACGCGCTTGATTTATTAAAAAAAAAAAAATTGGGCCTCCTCAGATATTTAGAAATTTGCTTATAATAATAATGTAAAACTTGAACAGTAGACAATCGAATTTTATAAAATTTTGCACCCAGTCCGTCTTCTGAGTCGTTTATGATGCCCCTTCTCCGCATGAAATTCAAAACGATGTTTGTTGTCACCCTACATAAATATTTTGTAAACAAAACAGAAAACTTACCAAAAAAAAAATTAAATTCCACAACCAGGATACCCATCACTATTGCGAAACTTTACACAGCATCGTTTTGAACATCTTGCACACTTTATACTTTACTAAATATTGAGATATAAAACTTGTAACAATTAAAAATACAACTTTAGCCCTATGAAGCATCAGCCATATTGTTTATTGATGTCAAATTCTGTCAAATTGAAATCTCCTAAATTTTGCCTTTCATAATTTGAAAATTACTACGAATAGCTACTAAATCTAAATGAAATCATCATTAAATACAAGAAGAATGCGTATAAAATTTCAGGAAGCAATATTTGAAATAAAATATTTAGTTGCAATTCATTTTATGTTGCATAAACCTATCAAAATGCATGAACACGGACTATTTAACTATAACAGGAACAATCTGAAAACTACCATCTGTTTCTTATTTTTTTCTGGTAGTATGTGAGAAAGGGACAGAGAGGATTTATCTCAGTGTCTTGCTCCAGGCCATTTTTCCCTTTTGCGTGTCAATAACACACATGAACTTAATGTTAATGAGAATAAAGAACACTTTAAAGAGTGTCATATTTCTTCGTAGTCAATCTAGTCTACTCTAGTAGGATATATAAAATCTTTGCTCTCAACTAGGTCCTAACGTCATCACGGTGGGCGTGGCTTAAATTAGTGTATTGTTGGCGTTCGTCCTGTGGTCCTGTGCACATGTGCACAGCACAAGCATAACTTCGTAAACCTTTGGCAGTATATTCGCGATAGGAAAAAAAAAATGAAGTGTTGTATTTTATCTTGTAAAAACTACTCGGATAGACGTTCTGATGCTATGGATGCCATCACATTTCATTTGTAAGTACAGTGCGTTTCACTTAAGAAGTTCCTTTGTCGTAATGTAGGCTCCCCTGTCTGTCTACACAAAAAAGAAGGGAAAAAGGAAAAAGTTGCCTACTCTAACAAAACTGTTCCCCGAAATGCGAAACGAAATCGATTATAACGGTAGTTGCAACACTTTTTAGAGGATTGTGAGGGGAATGAGATTTTATTTAAAAAAGGAGATCTAAAAGGAAGTCGCTAATAGAGAGGTACGATATTGTGGCGTAGCGTTTTCGGTATTTGAAAGAACTGCAGGTCAATTGGAATGGAGCCCAGGGTCCTAAACTTTATACAAAAATAGTTAAAAAACAAAACAAAAAGGCAACTGTTAAAAATAACGAAGTATCAGTTAATCTCCCTAATATTAAGTCATTTAATTGCTAAAAATATTGCAACACTGTTTTTCCGTATTGCCAACATTACGGCAAAGGAACCTCATAAGTGAAACGCACTGTACTTCTAGAAAAATCTCTTAATGTCAGCATTTCCAAATATAATTCTACCCGACATTAGATGGCGACACTTTATGTCTTGGGAACTAAATATATTTAGGCACGTAGAGCTCAGTATTAATATATTTTAATAATCATGCGTACTTAATTCATGAATCCCCAAGCGACCACCGGTGGCCGCGCATCTATTGTCTTACTATTGTGTCTCTAATTGACGGTATCTGAAGGGTTAAATTTGATTAACATTCATTCCTAAAGGTCCTTTAATCGCCAAAATATTATTTTTGTTCATTTTATATAATTTTGTAAACATGTCGCCATCTATCGTCAAATAACAAAAAGACAGAGCAGTAATTAGAAGTCAATTATTTAACCGAATGTCCCACGGCTGTCTCATTTAAAATATGAACGCAAACCAAGTAGCGGGCATTGCTAGTCTACAATAATTTATTTAAAATGCTTTCCCTCCGTAAGACAAGAAGGGAAATTTTTTGTATACTTAATAGTTTAATTTTAAATGATGTATGTTCTAGATTTCCATCTGAAGATAATCTTAGACATCAATGGATTACAAAAATTAATAGACAAGATTGGTCTCCGACTAAATATACAAAAATTTGTTCTTGCCATTTTAATGATGAAGATTTAATAGTGACAAAGAAAGGCCTTAGAAAATTAAAGAAGGGAACTTTACCTTCTTTAAAACTGGATATATCGGTTCGTTTCAATGCAGTTTGCATTTACTAGATTCAATTCTTTTGGAAGAATGAATGAATTTCATATTTATTGTTTTAACTTTTTTGTTACAGCTTAAAAGACAATTTTCAGAGCCAACCATACCATCTCCAAAGCCTACCACACCTACAAGTGATTTAAATGAATTTTTGATACTGCATGATTCGCCAAGAAAGAAAAAGCTAAAGCAAGAAATAGCACAACTTCGTTGGAAAGCTAGAGCAGATAGGTTAAAGATCAGGAGACTTCAAATGCAAGTTAAGCGTTTGAAGAAGAAGGTAGTGGCGCTACTTTCGGCTCATGCAGGAGGTACTTAAGATATTTTTTTTAGGTTCAAAATTTAAGTGCCTAAAGATTTGGAAAGCAAACGTTGTCTGATGGGAGAGGAATCAGAAATTTTAATATCAATAAATGTTAAGTTTAAAGACTTGGTTGGGCGTCAGTTGGCAAAAAATAAAAATAAACCAATGACGAAAGCATATTCTTCAGCTCTCCGATCATTTGCTTTCACACTCCATTATTTTTCGCCAAATGGTTACTCATATGTCAAACATCGCGTTGGATTGCATTAAATGAAGTAACAAGCTTTTAAACCATTTTCGATGTTTACGATAAGCGAGTGGAGAAGGACCCTCATAGGACGTTCCTTTGCCGTAATGTTGGCAATACGGAAAAACAGTGTAGCAATATTTTTAGAAATTAAATTACTTAATATTAGGGAGATTAACTTCTATTTCGTTACGTTTAACAATTGCGTTTTTTTTTTCTTTTTACTATTTTTGAATAAAGTATAGGGCGCTGGGCTCCATTCCGATTGTCTTGCAATTCTTTCAAATACCGAAAACGCCATGCCCCAATATCGTATCTTTCTATAACAACGTCCTTTTAGACCTGCTTTTTTAAATAAAGTCCCATTCCCCTCATAATTCTCAAAAAAGTGCTGCAACTACCGTTAAAATCGATTTCGTTTCGCATTTCGGGGAACAATTTTGGTAGAGTAGGCAACTCTTTCCTTTTTCCCTTATTTTTTATGTAGACAGACAGGTGAGCCAACATTACGCCAAAGGAACGTCTTAAGAGGGTCCTTCTCCACTCGCTTATCTTAAACATCGAAAATGGTTTAAAAGCTTGTTACTACATACTACATTTAATGCAATCCAACGCGATGTTTGACGAAAAGGCAACGTAAAAAAAAGAGAGATAACGCCTGGAAACTCTGTTAGTATTCGGTAATTCCGAGATTTATTTGAAAATTTCACAAAACTTGCTCCAGGAAATAGCTGTTTTTTTTAAACCCTTAAAAGTTTTTGGAAAAAGTTGTCATCATTTAGAATTTTAATAAAATTTGCAAGGTCTCTAGAGGAATACTTTTTTGACTTTTTTAATTTTTAGGCAAATTATGAAGTGTCAAAGTTCATACAAAATAGGACATTTTCAGAGGTTTTTACTGGATTCGTTTTACACAAATTTAGAAATTGGTTTCTTCAGAAACCTAGATAATATCCACAAGATACTGTTTCCAAAATATCTAATGAAAAGTGTGTAATAACGTTATAATCAGTTATGAGCGGTTGTATGAAAAACAGTGAAAATGTGAGTCGTGATGCACCACCTTAGGTGAAACGCACTGTAGTTTTGCTATTGACTGGCAAATGGCAAATAAAAAAATGGGCGGAGTCCCACCCTCCCCCCGCTAAATGTTACGCTTTTTTTCTTAGGGAAATCTTATTACAATATCTGCTCTTTTATACTTACTCCGTGGTCCCGACTATCTGTGGCCCCATCACGGGGACGTACATTTCCTTACGTTCACACGGTAACATAGGGATGCAAGCGAAGCCGCTCCGAGTTCAGGCGGAAGAAACGTTAGGGTGTTACTGGCACCAATGTGCGGGCCGCCCGAAACACATGGTGGAGCATAGGGTGGTATGCGCCGCTTGGGCGGGGTAACGACGTTTCCTAGTGGAGACTAATATGATAAGAAATCATTACAGCCGTCGTCGACGTCCACTGCTGGACATACGCGGAGGATTGATCATTAAGGATACGCTTAGGGACACGGAATAAAGAAAACTAGAGGAAGTGCCTCTTAAATATGGCGCGTGTGTCAACAGTAGGCGAAATTCGCCTATTACATATTATATACTAGTGCAGGTGAATATGGCATCTATTTCAAAGGCACTAGCGTTCTGAATAGAATAAATTGGTTACAGCGCCATCTAGCGTTGAGTAGCCGAACTCGTTGTAAATTGGTTAAAACTTCTTTATTGTTCGTGTCATGTCAAATAATAACAACTTTCTTACGTTGTAATAGGACATAATTTATGAAAGCAATAAGAATATGATTTGTAAAAGTTAAGTTTGTAATTCGTAGCTTCGTAGCCAATCATATTACTGTTTTTTATGTGTGTAATGTACAATTTGATACGCAAATGTGTGAGTTTGGCGACACTGGTTCCCGTGCTTAGCCACGTTAGGGGCACTTCTACCTATATTTTCTGTTCTGTGCTTAGGGAGGCCCCCTAAGCGTCGCCTTAATGATCAATCCTCTGCGTCCCGCATCCATCGGATTCCCGCAACCTTCACCAGGTCATCGGTCCACCTTGTAGGAGGCCTTCCGACGCGTCTTCCAGTACGCGGTCGCCACTCCAGAACCTTTTGGCCCCAACGGCCATCCGTTCTGCGAGCAATGTGCCCCGCCCACTGCCACATAAGTTTGGCGATTCTTCGTGCTATGTCGGCAACCTTGGTTCTCCTGCGGATATCTTCATTTCTGATTCAATTACGCAAGGAAACTCCGAGCATAGCCCTTTCCATTGCCCTTTAGCTGACTTTGAGCCTTCTGATGAGGCCCATTGTGAGCGACCACGTTTCGGCACCATGTCATCACTGGCAACACGCACTGGTCATAAACTAACAAAATCGTAGCTTCCACATTATTTTGCATATAAGAGTATGCAACAGAGGCGATCAGCGGTGGAGACCTCTCGCACTGGAGTCCCTGTTTCAGGCCATTCGGAGCGAGAGGGAATTCCTTCCATGAAGCTGTAAAGGCGAAAGGAGGCAATATATTTTTTAATTATTTTATTCAATTCTGCTTGTCCCCTCTAATGGGGAGACATGATGGGACAACGTGAATACACAGGCAGGACCACTAGGACACAAAGTCTATCACTCACTACTGATAGTGTAAAAATACACTATCAGCAGTGAGTGATAGACTTTTTATTCCAAGAGTATTTTCTCTTGGGACAATTTTCAAATTTCATGCAAGTGAAACTGCTGGCAAAAGGTTGTGCGGGAAAAGGTATTAAATAATATAATAGTCGTTTGAAATAATAGAAATTTTATATTTTGTTTAGACAATAAATGAGGTTTTTTAAATACAAAATAATACAATCATAAATAATTTGGATTAGTATGTTGGACGTAATTACGCGCAAAATCTTGAGTGCAATTTGTATTTTTTAAGTTACCTAAATGCAATAGTATATTGTTTTAGTTGTTCTATTTTTGCGTCAAAATAATACTGAAGATATAATATTCACTGGTATTAGGGCCAACGCTGCGTTAAGCGGACGGCGCCGCGGCTACCCGTCGCTTGACAATGCGCGTGTGTCGTGTGCGGTGGTCCTCGTAGCGGAACCTGCGCAGTGTAGCTAGTTCAACTTTAACGGTGTGCATGTAGTCGTGTCGACAGAGAACTATGTATTATTGCGCAGGCGCGCGGCTCCCCGCGACGGAGTACTTTTGTATGGGACCGCGCGGGCGCCCGCTTAAAGCAGCATCGGCCCTTACTTTTAATGTCAATTGTTGATATTTGACAATAATAAACTTGAGGTTGCACAGATTGCGCGTACACGCGTACATCCACTTAATATAACGTGACACTTGGCTTATATTCCACGAAAAAGGAAGCCAAGGTATACCTTGGCTTCCTTTTTCGTGGAATATAATAAAAATAAAAAAAAAATAAAAAAAAAACTGTTTGATTAATCTAATCTATAGATTAGATTAATCAAACAGTTTTTTTTTTATTATAATTAATCAGTAACACTTATAGCTACAGGTGGTATGAACCGCCAAATGTGGCTGACTTCTCCAGCACAAGGTTGTATTATAGATGGGTGTTCAGTTTCCTTGATGAGGGGAATTTCGTCCAGTACTGGTTCAGTGGTTGAACACTGAATATCAATTTTATATTCGCCAGGGGTTAAGAAAACAACAGTGCACTCGTGGTAGGCTTTGGCTGATTCTGGTAGAGTTGAGAGTACCACTCTGAAAATAAAATACAGCAAAAATTAATATCATTATTCTTACACATTTAGTTCTATTTGCACCACTATTCCTTAATTCTTTAAAAAAAATACTTTGTCAGTATAAAACATGAGAAATACGACATTTACACAATTTCTCGGCAGGACAATCGCTTGATTATTGGTAAGAAAGAAGAATGTCCCATGTATGATATCGCTTTGAATGTATTAAGTCACACCATGTTATTGTTAAATACTAGTAAGGATGGCATTAAATAATTTATTTTATGATATACCATACCCATAATCAGCCTTATATTGTTTTCAATGCTGGGACACAGGCCTCCTTTCTGGGAATGGGCCGTAATCCACCATGCAGGCCCAGTGCATGTTGGTGGATGTCACATGTCTTCGAATTTATGGTTCTAGGACATGACGGTATTCTCACGATGTTTTCCTTCACCGTTTTGAGAGCAGTGATAGTATAGTAATCGTAAATGGAGGTGCAGTGATAAGCAATGAATGTGTATAGCAAAGATATACTAACTTATTATTTCCAGCAGTAGCAACCCTGTTATCGAGCTTATAGCTCAGCACTCCGTTATTGTAGTCCTGGTAGAACTGCACGGACAAGCACAGCTTATGCAGCGGTCTGCTGAGGTGGTTCCACACCGCCACGCCGAGTGAGAGGCACTCGCCCGCCGAGCAGTTGTACTCTTCTTGCGGCTTGATGCACTGACTGTTAACGCTTACTTCTGTTTAAGAGGAAGAAAGTTTTTGAATTTCGAATTAAATGATGGTTGAAGTTAAATGGGAATTTCGTTTGCAAGAAAATTAATTATTTTACTAAATAACAAAAAATGTTCAAAATAGGACTTTACTCTCGTCAGTGGTGTGATAAATCAAAGAGGATAATATTTTATTGCTTTGTACTAAATAGTTGAGGAAGTTATGAATTGCTTAGACACAAACTGGTCTCCAGCGTAAAGCTAGTTTTTCAAATTATTATTATGTCAGCCAAGAAATATGTATTACTAGCTGCTCCCAGCGACTTCGCCCGCGTGATAGCAGAAAATTATCCCAAGGGAACATACTTCCGGGATAAAAAGTATCCTATGTCCTATTCCAGGACATGGTCTATCTGTGTACCAAATTTCATCAAAATCTGTTTTGCCATTTAGGTGTGAAGACGTAACAAACAAACAAACTCACTTTCGCTTTTATAATATTAGAAGAATGATTTATTGTTATTTGTTGCTTAGTATAAAAATAAACACGTAAAGTATCCAATTGTATACATACCCCAATTCAAAGGCGACATCCTAACAATATCCATCATAGCTTGCGACAGCGTGATGCCCTTCACGGAGGCGCGGCCCGTGATGTCCGACTGCATCAGGTGCCAGCGCAACGAGATGTTGTTCGTGATGTGTTCCGAACACATCAGTTCCAGGCTGTTGGTGGAAGTCCCTGTATTGGTGGACTTGGATTCTATTAGATCTGTTGAATTAAAGGCTGGTGTTAGATAATCAGTGTAATTGATTACTGATTTTATATATATATTATAATCAGTAACCAATTATGCTAAAACAATTATTATTAAGCTGATTTTCAAAAATAAAAAAATCACATCAAAACAATTTTTTTCTCTTTACTCCTGGGATTGAATTTGGAGTGCTTCAGTTTACTGATTGGTGTTGGCCTGAGGAACAAAATGCACCATGTGTGTGTGTGTGCATTATGGGCAGAACTTAGTTCTTAGTCCAACTCCCATACAAAGATTGGTAATGTCCTTTGCCACATGACAGGTAACCTGCCTATGGTTGGTTAAAACAGCCACTTATTGGGTCCCACGACATTGCTGTAGATCAAGGCGAAGGTGGAGAGTTGCGCATGGCTCTTACCGGATGGATTGGCCCACCATGGCCGAAGTCAGATGTGTGTGGAAAAGAGAGAGAGAGAGGTGTTAACGCAGCAAAGGGACATAATGGGCTAATTAGATTGGTTAGTTAAAATTCAAGTGCATTGTAAATATCACACTTGGTTGCGTTAGAGCCATTCTTGTTACAATATGCCAAAAGGAGACAAAAGTTACACAATGATGCCACCATCTCCTTTTCGCAACTGAACATCGTGACTGTAAATTATCATAATACGCAAACTGCAAGTTATATTCATTCGTGTTTTGATCACATGTGTTTTACGAAGATGGAACGGCGATCTGATAGCAGCTGGCTTGCTATGTAATGGCGAAGGGCAAATAAAACTTTATCCCAACTTCACGATATCTACGCGAGAGTATAGTTAATCTTCCTCAAGTATAGCATTGAAGGGGAAGCGGTGTTAAGGCACGAGCACACCGCACGAGACGCGACACTTTGGTCTCGATCAAGAAGTTAGTTCTTCGCTATATTTACTGGAAATACAGTGGTCTAAAGACACGGGTTCATGGCACGACTCCTAACTCTTGATCAGGATGTGTTGAAGCTTATCGTATGCTATATTTACCTTCATCAAGCGGTTTGCTGGGCGTAGTACTGAAGGGACAGCGGTCTAAAGGCACAGGCACACGACACGACTCTTTGCTCTCGATCAGGATGTGCTTGCTCGGCGCATAATGGAAATCCATTTCTTCTGATGTTAGGTTCGTCACATCAAGGACTAAATACAGCTGTGATGGACTGAAACAAATTTAAAATGAATTTAGTATTTACGTTTATTTTCAGTGGTTGTATAAAAATTTGATAGTACATCATAAGTAGTAAAATTTTCGTTTTATACTTTCCCAAATAAAACAACGTAGCCTAAATGATTCAGGCATATGCTTAGTTTCGCTGAATTAAATTGTGCATTCTTCAGACTTCTAAAAGACCATTTTCTAAAACATGTCTTTTTGGCCACAAACCGAAGTAGGTATGTATGGTGATGATGCCGGAATGAATGGCTGATACTTACATTTCTGCAGGCAAAACATCCCAGTGTGTGATAGACACGCTCGGCAGCAGTTCCAGATTGATCTGGAGCGTTGACTGACGACAGTGCATTTCTTTACCCTCGCCACCCGAGTATCTGATTATGAGCTGAAACAAAAACATCACAATAATGTCTGTTCATTTAAAAAAAATCTCGTCTACTAACGTTCGAGGCCTGTATGACAGATCTCCAGGCTCACACCCTTTTAAACATAATTCATTCTGAAAGAACTGTTTTGATAATATTATGCAATTAAATTAGGTAAATGTAGTCTTTTACCTGCGTTTCTATTTGCCGTCCTCTAGATGGAGACATCACTGAAATTGGTGCCGACCAACTTGTTGTATGAGAATTTGTAGACCTAAAATATTCAACATTATACTAATTTATACTTGGAAGTTTTATTTAAGTACATTGATTAATTTTTAAAACAACAATTTTTAGAACATGTGTGATGGAAGTTTTATTAAGATTAATTTATTTAAGACACTTTGTACGAAACCAAATAACAACTTTCTATTTCTGCCGATTTTTTGAAGTCGACTGGTACTCAACACTAACATAACATTTTAAAAATGATTAGCGGGCGTACTAAAACATATTTACCTAAAGCTGCCAGAAGTCCTGTTAGGAATAAGTCCGCTACTCAAAGACGTTTGCGGGTTCGAACTCTGTGTGGGCAGCGACGTCTGAGCATTCGGTACCGGCGACCCGACCCTCGACGGATAGTTAGAATTCAGGCTAAGGGGGAACAGGTTTTCCACCCCAACCCCGCCCAGGTCCAAGAAATCCGCTTCACCATATAACTTGATGGCTATAGTGGCTGTCTCGTTGGGAGGAATCGGTAGGAGGGACTGTATGTCCTCATTGGAGTATTGGAATACCTTTGATTGGAGCTGGCTGTCCATGTTTGACTGGAAAGTAATAGAAAGATGAGTAAAAAATATAATGGTTGGCTACTATTGGTCTTGTGGGTTCCAGATTACAATCTCCGAATCCTTAGATCTTATAATATAATATATGTTAGTTAAAACCCAGGTAGGCGCTTGACTTTTTGCAAGTTATTTCATGTCCAAAAACCAAAAATGTGTAAAACCAACTTATCCTAAAATAAAAAACCGCTTCATGGAATTGTTTGTGTTATGTAAAAATTCGACATCAAAAATAATTCAAAACTCACCTGTATAGCCAACTCAAGATGTTCAATAGAAACATTGCTGGTATTTGTAATCTTTATAGAACAGTCAGTACTCTCTCCGTTAAACAATGAAATATTAGTGGTACTACCCACATTCTCCATGCTGGTCACACTCGCATTACCAGAGGGCGCTACGATCGTCTCAATAGTTATAGTGGGTAGACTTGGTATCACTTCAATGGTGTATGAAGCAGGGAATTTATGAGGAGTGGGCATGTTTTTCAAGCGACAATTCGACTTGACACCTAACGTATGAGTCGAGTATCCTTGTATTTGTAGCTCCCCAACTTCTTTCGGCGTTCCATGTAGGTTGACTGTCGTCGGTGAGTCCGGTGGAAGGATGATGGTCTCGGGGATAGACTCGAACACGACGCCTGAAGTTAGGAGCCTCATGTTTGAAACTTTTAGCTCAAATGGCAAAGGGTTTGTTAGCTTCATTTGCACTTCGCATATGTCATCTTCTACCCATAGGTATTCTGGAATGAGAATTTAGTGACGTAATATTTCATTGAAATTTTAAAACTGCCATTAATCTCGATAATAATATAACAGTAATGTTCCTATAAAAAGTTATCTACTAGCAATAATTGAAATCCTATTTTTTAACAGAACAGAGAATTATGATTAAAGTAAGTCAGAAATTAAAAGGGGACAATATGCGAAAGGGACATTTTACGAAGTGGACATTCTGCGAAAGAGACATTTTGTGAAAGAGACATTCTGAGAAAAGGACATTTTGCGACCAGTGGACATTTTGAGAAGTGGACATTCTGCGTCGGAGCCATTTGTTTTGTCTCAAAGTAGAAAGAAATTTGATAAATTTTTTATGAGTAAATATCATTATCACATAATATATCATATTCCATTGCCTTATCATACACAATATAGTTACTACTAAAAAATATTATTAAGTAAAACTTGTGATGTGGCTGTGCTTATAAGTTTTTTTATTAGTCATATTAAGTGATCATTTATTATTTTGTATATTCTAGCCTGAAGCACGGGTTTACATACCCTAGTTCAGGCAAAAAAGCAACTGTGTTCTAAGTATAGAAGATAATGTTTATAGATAAACGATTTATTTATTATTATTAATGAAAATTTCTTACCCATTTTCCCCTCATCTTTTTTAGCATTTCTTTCCAAACTGCCAAAATGTATGGGCGTGAATATGAACGGGCCGTGTGCTGGCTTGGCTTGCCTCAGGTGCGGCGCGCGAGCCGGCGGCAACGGTCGCGCATTGAACCATGAGCAGTGAGGCACGTGGGTCAGGTTCGCTGGCGGAATTACCTCGCCCGTTTCCAGGACTAAGGGAACGGGCCCGCCCTCGCATTGCGCTGATAGAGCCTGAGTTCGAGAGAAAATTATTTGTTTTTAGACGATAAAGAAGTATAATAAATACGTCAAATAATGAAAAACTCTAGCTACATTAGAAATATTTTTATTTCTGCCAGCGGCCGGACTATGGTCTACCCATGTGCCAATTTCATCCAAATCCATACAGCCGTTTGAACACAAAGGAGTAACTAACATACAAAAATATTTCGCTTGTATAGATAATATTAGTGTGATCTGTGTTCAGTGCAGCTCAAGGTATGTATTGAGATCTTATTGTGGTTCAGAAACCACAATAAGATCTCACCACTCAAACCAGTGTGTTTCTCTGTGTAAAATCCCACTCCATGGCGACACTTGCTCAGCAGTCTCAGTGAATGCAGCTGACGTGACCCGCAGGAAAAAGATATTTTGGTAATAAATAAAGCATTACCATTTTTTGCACATTATTTAGTACCTGAAGCTGTATGGCCAATTCTCTGTGCTCCTGTCTGGAAAGATGCGGCCACATGGTCTGGAGTAAGAAAGTCATGTGTCTGGTTGCCAATGCTGGGTGACCCATGCGCCGAGCGGCAACCACCAGCTCTTGTAGCAGCTGGATTTGTAGTGCTGGCCAGCCTGAGGAATTTTACAGTACTATCAAGTCTTTACATTTGATTATTTTAAACTAGGTGCCCCTTGTGGTTTCGTCTGTTTCTTCGGTTACTCCTCGTCTCCTGTGGTGGTTAAACTATGCAACATCACACTAAGACTACAGTGCAGTGATGTTAGCCTAAAGCCTTCTGCAATAAATGGACTACGCAACAATTAAAAAAAAAAACAATTTAAATTAGTACTTCCTGAGCAGTGCCATTTAAAGAAAAAAGAAAACTGAAACTGAAAGATATTCAGCCAATAGAACTGAATAAACTTTATTGTACTAATACTACAAAATAGTAAACTAACAATATTACAGATAATTGATGCTGATATTTTATTAATATACTGTAACAAAGTTAATAGAAAGTGATTAAATAATATTTTTGTTTACAGAAAGGACTTTTAGATAATAGGCAAAATGTGGGTGCGATAGCAGTTTGTTTTGTAACTTCCTCACACTCCACGAAGTGACTTTATAAATTAAAACTAATATTTGGAAACCAAAGATGTAATTTAGAACTTACCATTTTTGAAATCAACATTGTTCACTTCCAATTTAACATACACATAGCAACCCCATACAATGGTTTAACATGGACTAATAGCAGAAACCTAATAATTAAGAGAAGAAAATATTCAAGTGGCTCTAAATTATATTAAAATATGAATAAAGTCTAATAACTATAAAGATGGTTTGATTATCCCTATACTACAGAAAAAAAGAAAAATCCTGCCCCTTTCGGTCTACACACAAATTGGCACGTCGATGGACAGATTTAATGGCATTCTTTATACGATCAGGTTTTTTTCTGAGCTTCTCAAATTCATTAACTATCTTCTGTTTCATTTGTTTTTTACTTTTGCTGGTTTCCTCGAACAAACAAGTTTTGAGGTGACCCCACAGAAAATAGTGCACTGGTGTTAGGTCCAGCGAGTTTGTAGGCCAGTTCACACGCCCACTTCTGCCAATCCAAACTGGGAAACGTTCATTTAGTTCATCTGCCCAACTTTGAGGAACTTCACTGTGTTGAAAGATTACTGTTTTACGTTCATTTACAGGCAGCCCTTTAAAATGGTCATCTATACATTTTAGTATTAGATCTAAATAATTTTGATGCACATCATTGGGTAAAAATAGTGGTCCAATCAGCTCCGTGTCAATTATCCCGGCCCAGACATTTACTTCCCAATCTGGCTGTTCACCGGCTTTAGGTTTCACATATGACCAAAAGGAATCACTTGATATAACGCAGTCTCTTTTGAATATAGCCTCATCCGACCATAAAATTGTTTGGGCAAAGTTCGGATTTTCTTTCAATTGAGATAAGTACCACTGGCAAAATGATACTCTTGGACCAAATTCAGGTGTAGTCAAGTACTTTGCACCTATCTCATAGTAGGGTCTTGAAGCTTCCGGATCATGTGATTTTTTTTTTTTTGGTTTGGTACGCTTACAATCCTTTGTATTACTTGGTTCATTTTGATAATCGACCTCAGTCGACACTAGCCGTCGCGTTATCGTCGTCCTCCACTGGCCCTACAGGAGTGCGTATACGACCAGACCGTAACCGTGTAGGTTCCGACAAATCAGGATGAAAGGAGCCCGTTGTCTTAAGCCGATGTAATATCGTTTCAAAGACTTTCTCTTCTGGCAAAGGGCGGTTGGGAAACCTTTCTCGGTAGAGCATTCGGCCTGCAGGGATCTCGTCATTACTTTTAAAAACACACATACACATATCTAAGTAATGCGCGTTTGTGTATAAAAATGACTCGTTAGACATTTTGATTCACTAGCTTTATAACAAGCAATAGAACAATAAAGTTCACGTTTAGTAGTAAAACAAGTTTAGTGCAAACACAAAACTAGACAGACATCTGTACACCGATATTTTCAGAAACAAACAAAGAAAACAACACGCAAAGCAGTAACAACCAAAGAACCAAAGAGCATGTAAATGTAAAATTTCAAAGAACATGAAAGCTGGAACAACAAAGCAGGGTTGTTTATTTACATCCGTTTTTTAATGTACAATCTGTGCTCTGTGACATCCATCCACCGTCACATCCACGCCACAGATAGACATCGTAGTAGACAGATAATAAAAGTTTCTCCGTCTAAGGCGAACAGAACACGTTATTTTGCTGTCAGTTTTGCCTAGAGATGGGTCTCTACCCGGTAAATACCCAAAAGCAGAGTTTTTACCCGGGTAACCCAAATGGTGGGTATTTACTTTTTTTTTTACTTTTTTTAAGTCTTTTATACATTTGTAATAATAAAAAATGTATATCATATATGTTTTATGCATGAAATGTACCTACATGGTGTCGGCAAATAATAGTTTTCTACTAACAAATCATGTAAAAATTGCACATCTGTAGTTTTTAAGTATCATATTTGGTGTCAAATGTAATATATATTTACATTTGATTATTTGACACAATGTAGAAATAATATGTAAAACACTTAAGATTTCTTATCTTAAAAAAAAAAACAAAAATTAAAAAATATTGAAACATTTTTTTTTTTGTCGACGGGCAAAATCATCTTTGACGAAACCCGCTTTTGGGTGGAGCGGGAGACATTGTCAGACTCTTACTGACTAAAAACCCCGCGCCGTTCCTTCTAGCCTTCATACCGGGGCACGAGCTCCCTTTCGGACAACCCTGTCCCCAGTAGGCTTCGACCCAGCTGGGCCCCTCCTGCTGCTGACAACTCCTTGAGGCGCGCGGGAACAGTGCGCGCCGTCGACGTCTTAGACTCGGTCCATTACCGGACCATCGGACAGCGAGCTACCCATAGCTCGCCGTCCGCGAGCCTGCGTCTACGGTGGCCGGAAATCGGGATCGGAATCCCGGCGACGGCGGCGAGGGCGCCGTTGCCTGATGCGGTCGGCCCCCTCCTTTGCAAGCATTACTGCTTCGCAGAAGGAGGCGACCGCCTGCCATTCCTCCTCGCTCCGGACCATGGCCTCGACCAGGGCCCGGCGCGAGAGGTCTCCGCCGCCGATCGCCCCCACGAGGGCACGGCGATGCTCCGCCCAGGCAGGGCACACCTCGACGGTGTGCTCGACCGTGTCCTCCGGGCGTTGCGCACAGTGGCGACACCCGGGCGTCTCTTCCGCCTGGATCCGATGCAGGAACCTCCCGAACTTGCCATGTCCGGTGAGGACCTGCGTCATGCGGAAGGTAAGGACGCCGTGAGGTCTTTCCAGCCACGCCTCAAAGAGGGGACTTACCGCCAAAGAGGGGACTTACCGATCGAAACATTATATAATTATGTTATTTACGTTATACGAACTTGAAAATCAGTTGAAAATTTTTTACCTTTATGTAAAATTTACAGTTACACTTCATTTAACAAAAACGATAATCAGGTGTTGAAACGTAAGAATATATGAATGTAGCCGAACTAAAACTATGTAAGCTAACTAAAATTAAACTAAACTTTATTAAATAAAACGTTCCAAAAAGTGTTAAAAGTTTAAACCCATGCTTTTGGGTATTTAACGGGTAAAAACCCTGTTTATACCCAAATTGGGTATTTACCCGGTAAATACCTAATGGGTTTTTGCCCACCGCCCATCTCTAGTTTTGCCATAGTCCAAACCTTGAGTGAGTGACGAAAAACCTACCGTCTAATGCGTTGCATGACGGTTTTTAGAACAGATTGACGAACACCATCATTTACCATCATTCATAATTGATGGATTTGATTGACGCTTGCATGACCGTGTAATGGTCGCCTTAGGCAAACATCAACTTCAACTCTTAATTAATGGCCTTTGTGGAAGAGACACCACAATTTTGCCTCACAGTAGGTTTTGCTGTCAGTTTTGCCACGTCAAAACCTTGATTGACGAAAAACCTACCGTCTAATGCGTTGCATGACGGTTTTTAGTACTGACTGACGAAAACCATCTTTCATGATTGATGGAATTGAATGACGCTTGCATAACCGTGTAATGTTCGCCTTAGATTTAATTATGTTTTTTGTTAATCTTTTTGGCTTGGGTCTTTTAAGCCATTTCTCCGTATGAACAGTTCATTAGTTTATCATGAGAATGCGGGTGCAACTCATTCTAATGTTTTTGTAGTATTTAGCAGCAAGTGTATCGACAGCCTTCTCGGCAAACCTTGTTGAGGTAGCCAAAACTACAATAAAATTCTCAGCTCCATTTTACCGAAATAGCCTGTTTCAATGATTCCACATATTATTGTCTACTTGCGCAAACACTTGAGATGCAACACTACACGAATTTTACATAACAATATTTACTAAGAATCATTTTGCGAATAGTTAAAACAATAATTAAAACTCGAAAAATACAGTCAAAAACTTTTATTACGCAACAAAGGCTAGGACAGCCCGCGTTTAATTTTTCTTTAAGTTTTTGCATTTTGTTAGAGTTAAATTGTATGTTGACTAAATATGATTGGCTATAAATTACGTATTTGTTAACGCGAATTATTAAAATCATAGTGAAATATTTTTGATGCTGCGTACTGTTTGACGCACACGTAGTACATTGATGCCAGTTCTATTCATAACTGGTTTATAAGGATAGGTTTGGGTATAATTTATTGTTCTGTTTTTCAATAAAGGTACTTTATAACCGTGTATTCCATGAAAAAATAGCCCGGAGAAACTTGAGGGAGGCGAGGCTTTTGCCCATTATCGGGACAGCAAGCAATGGCAGTAAACTATACTCTATTCAAAATAACATTAGAAATGTATGAAAGCTTTTTATTACTGTCCGTTCACCCGATTTTGACTTTTATTACGTTGACGGCATGAAAAAAGGCGGCGGCAGTAAATAGTACGTACTGTAACCACTCCTTTAATGCCATCCTTATGCTTACGAAATAGAAGTTAAAATCGGTTGAACCGACAGTAAAAGGTTTCTTTAATTCATGAATCCCCAAGCGACCACCGGTGGCCGCGCATCTATTGTCTTACTATTGTGTCTCTAATTGACGGTATCTGAAGGGTTAAATTTCTATTCTTAATGCGAATAGGGTATAGTAACAGCAGTTTATGGATTTTGGTTTTAATAAAAATAGAACTTACCAACTTGATGTTGAATGACGTAGTTAGGATCCAGACTGAGCTTGTACCCTGGGAAGCTGTGCAGCATTAAGTAATAACATTTCTGCCAGTCTGGACTGGGGTTGTTGGGGCTTACTTGCCGAGTGGCAGCTAGGCGCTGACAGAACCCGGCCTTGCGGTGGAAGCCTTGGGAAAATGAGGACAATGTTTAGAAATGATTTTTTATGGTCACTTTTTTAGGCCGCTTTGGAAAATTATAATTTACTACAAATATATTAAGGAATCTACACGATAAGAAATAAAAGTAACCGATAGCAATTTTTGAAAAAGATCCAATAACTAGTCTGTCTCATGTAAAACTTACCAATTTCCTTATAAAGTTCCGCTAAAGTTTCAAATCGCTGAATCTTCTCTTGTTCACTTAAAGTCAAGTTAATGAATATAACGTTTTGCAGAAAACTAGAAGCATGCAAACTGTTGGTCTGTTCTACTGCGATCCTCGCAGCTTTGAAGCAAGCCTCTGTCTCAATCACACCAGCGTTCTTATATTTACTATAATCCATTATGGCTTCTCGGTATCTTTCAGCAATTTCTTCTCCATTCAGCAAGAACTGATTAGTAATTTGGGAAGGCGGTTGGCGCGGAATGGATGGGAGATCGGGAGCCAAGAATGACTTGTGGCTTTGGTACTCAATATCGCTAGAGGAAGCAAGAGATTCTGAATCAGCGTTATCAGTTTCCGATTGACGCGAGGACGTTTCCACACTATCGGAAGAAGTCGGTGTCAATTCACTGGGTGGGTTTACAGGACTAGAGGTTTTTGATGTGCGTAGAGGAGATGAAGTGAGCTTCAATCTTCTGAGGGAGTCAGAGTTAGGCTGGAACAGGGACAGCTGCTTAGCTTTGTTTGGCGAGTTCTCTTGGAGACTCGCGTTCCTGTGCAGTGGAGTGGGGTTGCGGAGGTTAGGGTACAGAAGTATAGCTGATGCAGTACAGAGGCCTGTAACAAATAGTTTGGTGTGAGATCTAAATTAAAGTTGTGGTGTATCGTTCTTTTAGCGTTCCCGCCAAACTCTAAGTACAAATGTAAGGACATTACCTATCACACCACTTGACACGTGACTTCTCCGAAGGTAATGTCATTACCATACGTTTTTAACCCCCAATGAAAAACCTAAGAATTCTTATCTGTTTTTGGAGAGCCCACCTAAGGTTATGGCCGGTATAGCCCACGTATAATGGTCCGCATACGCTAAGCGGGAACGCTGCTAGAAAAGTTATTTGTCTAGGAGCGCAGAATAAGTTAAAACTAACCTCGATAAGATTAAAAAAAAAACAACTAAAGTTTTCACCTTCTTTAGCTGCAGCCAGCCACAGCCAGTCAGTTTTCAGTAGTTCAGTGGACGAGTTGTACAAGCTTAGACTGTCAGCCACCAAGCCAGCTTGCAGTGTCAGATCAGCGAGGTTCTTCGTCACGCGGCCCATGCAACGTTTTTTATTATTGCGGGATTCCATGTCGAGACCTTTAGGAGATTTAAAGAAACTAAGATTTTAACCAAATTGGTATTGGATTGGGGTTTGATATGGTGTCTTAGCGGGGCGACCGATGTTACGCGTAGTGTGCCTACTGCCTGGTATTAGTCATTTACGTATATATGCAATAATATGTATTGTTGTTCCGTCGCGGAGGATCCGCGACCGAATTACCGTCAAGTGTAGCGCCGGCCTAAGACTAGCATTGCCGTTAAAATACCGTAGACTAGATCGCACTGGCGGTCGGTAGTGTTGTATTTACGCAAAGACAATGTAGTTTACGCAAAGACAAGTACGTAAATAATATTGGCTACTTTCACAGTAAAATTTATAGTAAATGAGTTAGGTGTAAAACCTAAGTTGAACTTCATCTGGCCGCACCGAATCACTTTATTATGCACTTTCCTTTGCTTCTATCTTTTTTTGTCAATTTGAACTGTCATTTACTAGAGCGAAAAAGAGAGCGAGGGTGCTTTCGCACGCGGTGGAATCGACAGGGCGGATGGTAACACCTTTGAATTTGTTCAAATGATACCAATATTGCACTCACCAACAAAATCTTTCTTCTCAAATGGTGCCAACAGTAAGGAAACCTTCTCCAATTTCTCCTTAGACCTCTCCAAACGCTTGGACTCCACAACCCAGAACAATGAGTTGATAAGATCAGCCACATTCTGTTCTAAGTCAGGGACTGGGTCATTTTCTCCATAGAACATGGCATGGGTCTTGAAGTTTGATGGAGTGGTGAAATGTTCTTCTTGGAGTGGATATGAAGAGTTCGAGGATGTGGATTGGGGGAAGCTGTCTAAAGAGGACAGGCTGTCTGCCTGTTCACTTGGTGCACTGCAATACAAAATATATTCAGTTTGTTTTAGGTACAAAATATCAAATGATTTCTCCCACTACGGTAGGGCGTTTGACTTTTACGGACTTAAACCCACTTATGGTAGTTTTCATTTTAGAAGAGCAAAACGAGCACATGTTTCTAATGTCTCACTGCCAATGAGTTACCATAGGAATAAGAGATGTTTTTTTTAAGAAGAATGAGATTTTTTCTGTCGCTAAAATAGCAATCTTTTTACTTAGTCCTGCCAAAAATGTTAAGAAGTTTAGAAGAGCAAAACGAGCATATGTTTCTGATGTCTCAATGAATGCCAATGAATTACCATAGGAATAAGGGACGTATCTTTTTTAGGAAGAATAAGATTTTTTCTATCTCTAAAACCGCAATCCAAATGTCCAAAAGCAACTACTCACATATCATCCATTCCTTCCCTCAAAGGTCGTTCCTCTTCAAAATAGCTGTAAGTCTCTGGCTCCTGTTCAGGTTTCTTCATATTGCTGACTGGACCAAACATGAAGGCACGAGAGTCGTACAGGGTGTTTGAATATTTTACCTTCAGAGACTCGTGGACCCGACATACCTCGTTCAGCTCTACTTGGTTTGTGAACTTACTTAGTGTTATGAGGCCTAGTAATCGTCTGTGAAAATTAAGTTAGGTTCAGTTAATCTACATTTGTATGAAAAGAGAAGCCTACTTTCACGCGGGGAACCCGCTGGCAGAAGCTAGTACATGACTAAATTGGAGTGAATCTTTATTGTATTTTATATCGCCAGTGTCTTTAATTCATTTAACCCCAAGCGAATGCGTTCGATCTCTCATTGTTTTTCTATGTGTCTCTAATTACGTTATTCAAAAGGATAAAGAAAGCACGTAAAACGTTTAGCTGTGCTGGTTTTTGTTTCAGTTTCAAACCTGTTTACAAAAAAAACATACCTACATACATAATCAAATATGTTAAGAAATAGAGGGGTATTCTATTTAGTAGAGTGGAATAGACAAGCATTTGCCGTGTGAGCTATATGAAGATATGAATTTAATAGGGCAATGATAAATGTACCCAATAAAACTTAGGACTGTAATCTATACCCAGCCACTAATTTTGCAAATACTAGACAATTAACGCGGTTAATACAGTTATATTAAAAAAAAAAAACATAGTGTTTTATGCTTCGTTAAATTGATCATAATTAACTTGTTAATGATGTTAATTAAAATGAAACAAGCAAAAAATTTGGTTTACAAATTGACATCGGAAGGCAGCTTTTCTTCCGCGTTTGTCTGTGGTAATTAAAACACGATACGTGAAACTTTTTATTTTTCACAAACTATTCAGTGTGAACCTGAACAGCCCGCAGCTGTCTGTACACGCTGGTACAAGAATTGATTTGCGTGATTAGGATTCACGCTATTGAGTGCTGCCGCTTTTATTGAGATTCATCTTTTTTGTAAAAACAATATGTACGCCCGTGCACAATTTTTTAAATAAATTAAATTATATAAATAACTAGCTTTTGCCCGCGCGGCTTCGCTCCCGCTCTTCCCTACTCTACTCTACTCTACTCTACCCTACTCTTCCCTACTCTACCCTACTCTTCCCTACTCTACACTACTCTACCCTACTCTACCCTACTCTACCCTACTCTACCTTACTCTACCCTACTCTACCCTATTATACCCTACTCTACCCTACCAAACTTCACATAAACCATCTACTAAATAGTCCGAACAAAGCCTAAAAATTTGGTTTGGATAGGTGAGCCCGTTCTTGAGTTATAAAATAACAACGAAAAGTGGCATTGATTTTTATATATATAGATATTTGAAATAAAAATTAAGTATTATTATGATTAGGTACTTATAATATCTCTAGTGTTTTCTAAGGACTAACGCTCATTTCGTTTATGATGAAGAAGTTACATTTAAAAAGATTACGATTTGCCAACATATGGAAAATCCAGTTTTTACCTATTTCTACTTATGCATCACGCCTTAGCAATTTATTGTGATACTGAGGGGATTTGCTATCACATATGCGCCGTGCGCGGGCAGGGCACGGTCGACTGAAGCTCCTTTTGCGGTTTCAAAAATTGACAGAGAATTGCTCGCGCCGTGACACGTTGACCGCAGCAATGGTCAAATTGCCGTGCGCGGCAACTATGGGCCTTACCATGACGTGTTAAAATGGCAAGCATGCGAGCCACAAATACGGATGGAACTGTACAGTTTTGTTACCGTCAATTAGAGACACAATAGTAAGACAATAGATGCGCGGCCACCGGTGGTCGCTTGGGGATTCATGAATTAATATCTCCATAGCGCGTGATGGTGCTCGAGGGTTTGCCACGCATATAAATCTATGTGCAGCATGTCTATGTGTGTGTACAATACGAAAGAAAAACATAGGTAGCAAACTCCATTTTGCTTGAGCTATCTATGATCTATGTGCCAGTGGTATATTTGTTTATGCATTTAGAAAATAATATTATCCTTTACTATAATAATCTTTGATAACATAGCATAGCATAGCATAGACTGGTCATTCTGGTGACACGAGGGGATCCCTATACTATCCCAGAAGTGGACATCTCTTCACTGTAATGACTGTTTCTATAAAAAAAAAACTAGACTTATTAGCAAATGAAGACATTAATATTGATGTCTATTTCCACCTATTTGCCCAACATTGGTGAAATTAGTTACCTAATGTTCAATGAAACTGTTAACTAATTATCATTGATGTAGGTAAGCCTATTAATTAGTACCTAATTGGTGGTTTTATTGTATGTAATAATTATGCAAATCATATTAATTTTTTAATTAAAACCAGCTCTGAAAAATTATTACTTTCTATTTTTTTTTATCACCTTTATGGGGCTGATGACCTCATTCCAGATTTTCATGTAATTGCAGCCAGCAGCTAAAATGTTCCTTTATTGAATTAATTCTTCAGATACCATCAATAAAGAGACACAATAGTAAGACAATGACAGAGCGAATGCAGGCGTATGCTTGGGGTTTAATGAGTGGATAAATAAATAACCCTTACCAACTGGTGAAATAGTGGTCAATCGTGAGCCTATCCCTACGAATATTATAAAAGCGAAAGTGAGTTTGTTTGTTTGTTTGATACGTCTTCATGACTAAAAATGGAAAAACCGATTTTGATGAATTTGGGTACAGAGATAGTTAGGACCCTGGAGATGGACATAAGGTATTTTTTTTTTTTGAGAAAAGTAGGAGAAAGAGAGAAGAAAAGGAGAGAGGAATTAAAGTATATTAATAGACGCAAGCGAAGCCGCGGGTAAAAGCTAGTCCATTATAAATAAAAACCATTACCTGTGAGTTTGGAAGTCACCCCAGTCATTGTTTTCTACTGGATAGTCTCTGACATATCTTACCCATATATCTCTTACTTGGCCAGTAGAATCTAACAGAAATATGATAACATAATTATGAGTTACACAGCATAGTCACTTAGTAAATAATAATGCTAGGTAAGATGTGTGACAAATTGCTAAATTGCATGTCTGTGGTATTTTGATAGGAATGTCTTGTTGAGTGACACACTTTAAAAAAAAAGATTTCTAAGAAAAAAGGTAGGAGAATTACTGATAGTTTATGAGTATACCTAATTAAAACCGCTTGTTTCATGAGAATACGACTAAAGCTGCTTACCAGTAACTTTAATATTGTTGACCCTTTGTATTCTTTCCCACAGCTTGTTAAAGTTCTTGAGCATACCACCGATGCCTTTGACGAGCACCAGCAGGCACGCATGGTGCTGGGCATGCTGCGAGTAGTCAGGGTGCGACATCACCGACTCTCCTGGCGCGTGAGACAGAATGTAGCTCACCGAAGAGCGCATTGATATCTCATTTGATTATCAAGAGCGATATTTAAGTGGTTTCACTTCAAATACACTATCCATCGCCGATAAATTAAATACTTAACGGTTATTTTGCGTTTGTTGTTATTTTATGTTTGGAAATATTTATTAGTCTCTATTTTTTATTTTATTTGTTTACGTCGCGACTTTTCCCAAGACGGGGCGTTTTTGACATTGACATTTGGCAGCTGTGATTGGCAGCAACTCGTTGACATAGTTTTCTTCGTTTTGAAAGTGAAAACCGAAACTTTTCTGAGTGTTTAACACCGATACTTTTTAACTTTGACGTTACCAATTTCTGAACGAAAATAAACTAACCTCAAAGTTTTGATGTCGCACTGTTTTGAGACGCCGAAATTAAAAATAAATCTCTAAATTACTTTATTAGATTATCAGTTATTTTAAAATGGCTTCTAAAGAAGGTGGTGGTGACAAAGGAAAGGTAAGGATTCTGATGTGATGACTAGTTTACCCTTTTATTTACTTTGCTTATACCGTCATTTTAAATCCTGTGGTATAGATGTAACTTATTTTTTTCATACTTTTCAGTCTTCCCAGGGGGCTGGAGACAATAAAGAGAAGAGGAGGAAAGAATCTATCCTCGATCTTAGTAAATATCTAGAGAAGAGCATTCGTGTAAAATTCGCGGGCGGGCGAGAAGCGGCGGGAATTCTAAAAGGATACGATCCACTTCTGAACCTTGTATTGGACAATACTACAGAGTTTCTAAGAGGTAAATTTTGTTTTCAGTTGTAAACTTACGGTTCTCACATTTTTGGTTATAACATGATATAATAGTACTGTTCAAATCAAACTGAATTAGTGTAAGTAGGTCCCACCCATTACTGCAAGTAGATCAATCCAAATTATCTTTGTCTCATATTATAACCCTCTGTTCATCTACATTAGTAAGGTTTTTTTTTTATTTGTAAGAGGTTATCTCTGAAAGTACTGGTCAGATTGCTAAAAACTTTTCACCAATAGAAAGCTGCATTATTCCTGAGTTATATAGGCTATATTTTATTTAGCTGGCAGAAGCTAGTTACTAATATTCCTTTGGTTGGTCTTGCCCTTCTCAACCATATTATTCTCTTTTATTACAGATCCAGATGACCCATACAAACTATTGGATGATACAAGAGCACTAGGACTAGTAGTTTGTCGAGGTACCTCCGTTGTTCTAATATGTCCCATGGATGGTATGGAAGCCATTCCTAACCCCTTCATTACACAGGAGGGATAATAACTTTAAATTAATTGTCTGTCTATATTTAAGTTGTAATTATAAATTAAGTAAATAATACAAAACCAAACTTTCTATTTATTCCCAAATATCAGACATGGAAGCTCATTTATTTTTCTACTTAATAAATTATTGCACACATACACTTAAATATGTTGATAATTATTATTTAATTAAATACTGTTACAAAGAGTACTAACTTAGATAAAAGGTAAATAAGATACACAAGTGTTTTAACATGAAACACTAGCATGTCTCTGTAATCTTAAAGGCGACATACCTGTAGGATTATAACAAAAACTTAAATAAAAAAACAAGTCAAATAAACAAAAAACTCAGGTCTCAAATTATCTTAATTTATCTGGTAACTGGTGAATTATTAATAAATTATGTATAACATTTAAAATATCAATCAAACCCGAATTCATTTCTTATCCAGGGGTAACTTTTGGGGCACTCTGTACAAGTGATCATGTACTTGTCATGTTCCAGAACTTTTGAAGACAGTTTACATGTGTTAGGCTTGACACATGCTAGTTCTGCCTCTTCAAAATGACGCTCTTTGCACTGCCACGGCTGGAACTTCTTCAACTGGAAAACTGGAGTAGGCCTCTTTATCCAATCTATCAGTTCTTTATATGTTACAAAGTAGACATCAGGAGCTTTTGATAGTTCACTGATGAATTTCTAAAAAAAAGTGAAATATCGACAAAGTTATTAAAGTACAAAAAGTTACCAGTAAAGTATGGGTCCAAAAATTCGAAGACATGTGACAATCACGAACCCGCACTGGGCCCGCGTGGTGGCGGCCCATTCCCTCTCCTAGAGAGGAGGCCCGAGTCCAAGCAGTGGGAACATGAAAAAGGCTGATGATGATGTAAAGGTTTACCTTGAAAGCCATTAAATATTCGTTATTCTTCAACCACGTCGAACTCAAGTGAATGCCATAGGGTGCTCTGTTCGTCAGATAGTGCCTCTTGAAGTTGTTCACCAAAATATTGTAGACATCTTCGCCAGTGAGGTTTGAAGGGCAGTACTCAAGGGTGGCACATGTGTGGTCGCCGTTTGAAAGAGGATTGATCACCATCTCCCAAATCCCTGCGTAGCTTCGCGTCGGGCAGTACTGGTTGTTACCTGGAAAGAAAAAACGGTTTTTAACCTTTTGAACGCTAATCACTCGTATACAAATTGGACTCAGATGTTCGTGCCCTCAGCGCCACTACTTGATTAGAAGTAATAATAGTATAAAATAAATTTACAAGACCTTTTATTTAGTTTTTATGGAAAATTTCCCTGCTATATAAGCCATATTTTTTTTTTTTACATAGTAAGTTCTCGTTTGTTTTATATTCAATAGAAACAAAAACGCCAGAAAATATTTTTTTACATTTGTTGCGTGGCGCTAGAGGACACATCGCGTGTTAGGTATATAGATGGGCGTCGAAAAGGTTAATTAGATAATTATTCAAAGTGTCGCACTGCCCTAGGTTATAATGTTGTTGAATTCATTTCTTGCTTTTCCATACCAACTACTTCCAACTACACTCATCGCCGTGTGCAAAACAAAAAAAAAAGAAACAGCCAAGTGCAACTTGGACTTGCGCACGAAAGGTTCCGTACCATCTATACAACATTGGGCACCATATTATAACTATTACTATAAAAAATCGTTTGTTGTAAGGGAAAATTTCAACTGTCTAGCTATCACGGTTCATGAGATACAGTCTGGTGACAGACATACGGACAGTGGAGTCTTAGTTAATAGGATTCCATTTTTACCCTTTGGGTACGGAATCCTAATAAGTGGAAAACGTTCGTGATGATACGGCTCTTTCACATTCTAATTGTTCCGAGTATTTTCCTGGACTATTATCATGGTCATTGTCGTTTTGTTTAAAATGAGGAGTATTGCAGTCATTAGCTGGTGCACGATAGCGCGAACACTCCACACCCAAGCTAAAAATGGCGCCTTGGCGAGTTTCTAATTTAGGTTGGTAGGAACAGGCAGGAACCACAGAAAAGATAAGAGTTTAGAAAGGAAATATTTTCCGATTTGTACTACAACGACTGTCGAAAATTACACGTGGATGGATGGAGAGGGAGAGGGAGGCCAAAGAAAAGATGGATGGATTATGTGAGAAGTGATATGAATGAAAAGGGAGTTAGTGATAGCGTGACGAGCGACAGGACAGAATGGAAGAAAAAAACGTTGCGCCGACCCCAAATAAAACAGGATAAGGGCAGGAAGATGATGACTATGACAACGACTGTGTCGCTACTTGTCTCACACCCTTTAACTCCACTACAGGCAATAAACCAGTACGAACGCGCATTACCCAACTAACAGACCATGCACACTCAGATCGCAAGTTTCCTATTGGTAGTTGAACTATGAGCATTGCCCTACTTTGTGGCACGCCTGCCCTGCCCACAAGGCCATTCTAACCTCTTCCATCTGTTCTGTGGTAGGAACCTGCATAAACTAGGCGCTATTGCCGTCTCAACCTAGCATGAATCTTAACTGGTTAACCTTTTCTGGCCTTTGCATAAAGGTCAATATATAATACAATGTATTTTATAGATAGCAAAATCCCTAAGTTGTTGTTATGAAAATTTTTATTTCCGCATGAAGAAGGTAGATGTTTTCCATATTTTTAACATATTAATAGATCCATACTCAGAACTGTTCTGTTCAGAATTTGATTGTTTGAACAAATTGCATTGCGCACTTTAAAGAAAGGCTAAAAGATATTCTTAGCCTACAGTAAAGTATAGACATAACTCATTAACAAAATGCCAAAGTTCTTGTAAATATCGTAATACTGGCGCATAATTTTATCAAAACGTGATTTAAAATCTGTGCAATTCCGCATTCCAGGTAGTTATGCGTAATATCACAAACAATAGGCGCGCAGAACGCAATCTCTCCTAGTCGGATGCGCGTGCGGCGTGGCGGTGCCGCATCGTCATCGACAATCACAGCTCATAACATCTTACTTAACCACTCACACGCTCTAGTTACGAGGTGTTGAGATGAATCAATACCGTTTTTAAAAGAATTTATTTAACCATCCTTGGTATTTAAACCTTAGTAACAGCAAGAAATACCTCTACAAACTGTGCGCGGCGGCCATTTTTACTGAATCTGGGAAAATCGTTACGTTTAAAATTGTCAAAATTAGCACCATCCTTCAGTATCAGTCAGTACTCTTGCATCATTGGCACAGTAAATGACGTTAAATAATATAATATAATAACCTAAATGACTTCAATACCCAAACTCTAATTAGATATTCTTCATCTTTAATCAAGTAGTGTTCTTCTTAAATCATTATTTATGTGATCGAAGTCGCACGAATACTCATTATGTACTCAGCTTCCAGAAAAACTTAGTTCTACTCTTACCAATGCATTTATGTGGCATCTTATAATCAAGGGTGTACGGCCAGAATGGAGGGTCAGCCAACGGCGCCACTATCGTAGCATCGTACACGAAGCCGAATTCCTGCATCATCAGGAATTGTCGGTTCCAGCCTACTGACAAGAACGGTACTCGCATTCCTCTGTAAAATAAATGTGAAAGTACATAATAATGATACAGCGGTGAATGATTTGTTGGTGATTTGTAACGTCAAGCAATCGATCAAGTTGCGCGGCGAATGGACAAACTATCTTATCCGTTATCGATCGAGATGCATTAAATCAAACAGAAATAAAATGAAAAACAATACCTGAAGTCCTCCATATGAACTCTACTGAATCTGTTTATCATATTCGCTTCACCAACCATTTCATCGAACCAGTCTTCAACGGTGGCATTTTTAGACCACCAATCTTCGGGGCCTCTACGACTGCAAGATTTGGATCATTTGTCATTATTCTGTTACTTACTTCATTACTTAACTAACGATTTCTATTGACATAATGTTACTTACGTGATTGAGTTTACTGCTATCTCATGCCCGTCATTCCACAACTTTTGTACGTGTCTGTAATTTGTATACGGGTGCGAAATGAAGAATGTTGCTTTTATTGGGCAACCGTTAGGGTTCTTACGCTCAGAAGTAAACAGGTGCTTGCTGTAGACATCCCAATTTTCGTGGTTGACGGAACCATCGAAGGTTAGTGTGATCATTTGTGGAGTCTGTAAATAAGACAGAACTCGTCGAAAGATAAAATTTTTCATTAGTTAGTAATTTAAGAATTAGCATTTTCAGTCTAGCGTCATCTAGCTAGAGTGCCAAAACAAAATTTTACCTGACTATGAACGAGATTTCCAGGTATTGCATTTCCTTCTTTCGAGCAAAAGCATTCTGGTAGCACGCAGAGATTAGGATCACAAGTTTCTGCTGCGTTCGGATCATAGTTCACATCACACCAGCCCTAAAGAGTAAGAAAACATTGAGAGAAAACTACAAATTACGATGATTGACACGGCATAATGTTATTGTGAAAGTATAAAAATTAGGTTGACGATTAGAAAACGATTGATTTGCAAGTCATAATGAAGCGAGCACGTGTGAAATTGGGAATGTTTCAGTTTAAACGAAGATTAAGAGAATTTACTTCGTCAGACCCGTCCGCGCAGTCGATGGAGCCATCGCAGAAATATTCTGCGAGTATGCAGTTGCCGTCTGAACAGCCAATATGAGTGTCGTTGGCGCAATTTGCCATATCTAGAAGAGGTTTCGGAATCCGGGTTTCTGAAATAAAAGATTTGTTTACTGTATGTGCCATCATATTCCATAACATCTAGCTACCGACCCCTGCCATGGGAAACTCCCTAGAACTAGAAGCTCTAACAATATACGAGAGTATCGGGAGCTAAAGGCGATCTTTGTGGTCGGTAAGACGAAGTTTTGGGTTTTTTTTTAATACTTTTTTAAGGGGATACTTTAAGATGCCAATGGTTTATGTACTTTAGTCTATCTAGTGGCTCCACACCGTAAATTGATAAGAGATTCTGCGTTACCTACCTATGGTGAGATCGCAGTTGTGCACATTTTGTTGCATGTCACACAGCTGTCTGTTGACGTCGAACATCAAGTTGGGCGAGCAATGAAATTCGAACACGTCGCCGTCCAAGCACAGGTAGTATTTAGCACACTCATCAACTGTCCACATCTTGTCTTCAGCTCTGTCCGGATTCCTGAGTTAATTTCGTAACAATATTACTTAGTGTTATGCTTAAGGTAAGTAGGTTATTCACTTATTGACGTGTTGTCTTTGGGGATTTACTGCCACAGCAGAAAGTTCAAGAGAGTTGGTTCCTTTTCGTATTCTAGCGATGGTTTAGGTGCAATTAGTTTTTTTAATGAGTTTGGTCTGTGAACTAGTGAGCATTCTTAGATTTATGTAGGATAATTCAACTGGTTTAATAAATAAGTCCATAACGCATGGTTCTGGCGTCCACGCAGCATTTGACTACGCACGTGTCCCACAGTTTAAATGCCCAACGAAAGTGAATTTCTCAAGACGTGTAGGTAGTAGGAAATGGTAATGTTGATACAAGCGGACGGGTGGCTCAGTCAAGGTTGCGGCGAAAGTCGCCCGGGGTCGTTGTCCGCGCCACGAAAATGGCGGAAAATCATCCTTCTGTATCTGCAGTTCTGCACGCAGCACATATGCGCCATTATTTGCGTGCGCTGCCTAAACAGTTGCTTAAAATTAAAAACAATGTATGGCTACCTGGTTCGTCTTAATTATTTCTACAAAAAAGTCCGCGGTACCATATCTCTATCTTTTATATTTCATCTTTTATACTTCTTTTATTGCATTAAAAATATTTTTTTTCGGCATACTTACGTTTGGTTGATTATTTGAGCAACAAAATATTAATTCTTATGACAATAAATTATTTCAGTATCACAAGAACATTATACAGATAAGATTTGCCATTTACAGCATAGCAATTGGTCATACAGTTTCGAAGATAATATAAAATTACTAAAATGCAAAATGTCCCTAGCGTAACTTTCATTGTGCAGACGTTTTACCTATTTTTTTTTATGGTGGGCAAAAATCATCTTATGACAACCCCCGCCCTTGGGTGGAGCGAGAGATAGTGTCAGACTCTTACTGACTAAAAACCCACCCCGTTCCTTCTAGCCTTCAAACCAGGGCACGAGTTCCCTTTCGGATAACCCTGGACCCGGTAGGCTTCGACCCAGCTGGGCCTCTGCTGTTGCTGACAACTTCTTGAGGCGCGCGGGAACAGTGCGCGCCGTCGACGTCTTGGGCTCGGTCCATTACCGGACGATCGGACAGCAAGCTACCCATGGCTCGCCGTCCGCGAGCCCGCGTCTACGGTGGCCGGAAATCGGGATCGGAATCCCAGCGGCGGCGGCGGGGGCGCCGCTGCCTGATGCGGTCTGCCTCCGCCTTTGCTAGCATTACTGCTTCGCAGAAGGAGGCGACCGCCTGCCATTCCTCCTCGCTAAGGACCATGGCCTCAACCAGAGCCCGCCGCGAGAGGTGTCCGCCGCCGATCGCCCCCACGAGGGCACGGCGATGCTCTGCCCAGGCAGGGCACACCTCGACTGTGTGCTCCACCGTGTCCTCCGGGCGTTCCGCACAGTGGCGACACTCGGGCGTCTCTTCCGCTTTAATTCGGTGCAGGAACCTCCCGAACTTGCCATGTTCGGTGAGGACCTGTGTCATGCGGAAGGTAAGGACGCCGTGAGGCCTTTCCAGCCACGCCTCAAAGAGGGGACTTACCGCCATAATTGTGGCGTGCCCAACGTTTCACCTATTTGCCCATAGATGGCGTTCTGCAATTACGTAATTTTTCTGAATCGCGGTGTTAAGACTTTCTGTGGATTGATGACCCTCTCGAATTATTATGCCCACGTTGTCGTTAGTTGGAGTTCTTCTGTCAGTTGCTTATTGGTTTCGGTTGTTTCGTTCGTATGTTTGTTGTTATTGATAGATACCTCATAATCGAAAATATCGTAATTTCGTTGTACGTTTTTGTATGTTCGTAGTTTCGTACTTCGTTCTATCGTAATAATCGATATGAGTTATTCGATATTACGATTGTTTTGTTTTGTAAAGGCGGACGGTGTTCGAGTCGCTCTCCTTTTGTTCATAATTGTTTTCAAGTCTGTGCGTAGTTTGTTGAGAGCATGTCTAAAAGGAAATCTCAACTGTCCCGGCAGACATCACAGACAAGAGCCGCTCGAGTACGCCGTACGGAAGAATCTGCCCCTGAAAATGAGCAGCGCCTCTCGAGAAATAGAGAATATATTTCGCAAGCACGCGCTAGAGAATCTAGCTCCGAGCGCTCACAGCGCCTCGCTAGCCAAAATGTGAGGACATCGCGGGCCCGTGCTCGAGGAACGTGCGCACCGTCTATCTGAGTTAAGGCAGCGTGTCTCTGAGACAAGGGATAGGGAGACTAGCGCTGAGCGCTCGCAGCGGCTCGCTAGGCAAAATGCCATAACATCACAGGCCCGTGCTCAGGAATCTAGCGCTGAACGTGCGCATCGTCTAATCGAGTGTAATCTTATTTTAAAACAAGAAATTTTCCGCGGACGAAGTCGCGGGCAGAAGCTAGTATTATATATACAGAAAATCAGAGAATTGCAACACTCGTGTGAAGCTGAGACGGCTCGCTAAAAAATAAGTAATAGCTATAAAAGTATAAACTGTTGTTTAAATTAACTAGTTTTTATATTGAGAGTTATGTATCGTACGTAACGTAATAACATATTTCGTTGTAGTAATTTGAATAATTACTTCAATGCGCATTTTGTTAGTTTATGTAACAAATCTTGACACACTTATATGCCATCTGGCCATCGTAATGACATAATATAATAATGTTTACTAGGTATTTAAGTTTTTGATGTAAGATGAAATTAATTGATATAAAGTGAAAAGTTATGATAGTGATGATGACGATAATAGAGTGACATTACGTGCGTGAAACTAAGTTTCTCGTTTTGTCCGTTTCTGTTTAAAAATATTACGTATATTTTGGATGGAAGGTACAGCTTCAAGAGAGCAACATTATAGGTATGTCTACTTTGTTTTCGATTGGGTGAGAACCATCATATAACTCCTCCCACTCTGCAAAAGCGAGAGGGGTGACAGACTTTTACTGACTAAATCCTCTTGAGTTTCCCCCGGATTTTTGCGTTTCAAGGTTTCGCTAACTCTTTCGAACAATTTCGCAGGTTGTATGTCTACTTACGATTAGCGGTGGCAACGCGAATTAAGAAGAGTCAAGCTGAAGAGGACAAGACCGTCCATTGTAGCAACACTTGAGGGGGGGGGGGGCGCTATGACCAGCAGTGGACGTCTTTTGGCTGAAATGATGATGATGATGAAGCTGAAGAGGGTAGAAGTTACTGGTAATGATTGTCAGCTCAAGGGGGTGACACTGAAAAAGTTATTAGTGAAAACTAGCTAATCTCTCAGGTGTAGTCATGTGAGGATAATAAAAATGGTTATTAGGCGAGTAGTTGAACCCCGGAGCAGTTCGGTAAAAGTCTGACACGCTTTCGCGCTCCGCCCAAGGGCGGGAGATGTTATTAGATTTCAGCACCAAAAAAGGCTAGTAGGTGTAGGTAAGATAAATTCCTATCAGCTTCACAGTCGTCTTAATTCTGTCTGACAATCATCATCATCATCATCATCAGCCTTTTTAATTTTCCCACTGCTGGGACTCAGGCTTCTGACAATAATTTCTTATAAAACTAGAATTAGTGTTCATAGTTAAATTTTATTTATTATGTCACCTACTTCTTAAACCATCTAAAGAGGTCCTAATGAAAAATCTATACAGTTTTTAGAGGACCGAAACCTTTGGAGGGAATTTATGCAGTTTTAGTCAGGTTGCACAGCCCAATATTTTTGATAGAAACAAGTTTGAAGAGTTCAACCCGTCTTGAATGCTTAGGCGTATTATGGTGCTGTCTGGTCCAATAGGACTGATAGGAACACATTCTCTAAGGCTTTTTAACTGAAACAGGATCCTAAGGTACTAAGCGGACGCTGCCTGTACTTATATGCCATTGGGCTGTAAGCATTAATTTTTTTTCAACATACTTGCAGTTTCCACGTTTTCACTCGTACTCGCACTGAAAGCGGGCAGAATAGTTGAAATTTTTACAGAATGTATTCTTTTAATATTCTACAACAATAACTGATAAAAATAAAATTAGGACTGTGCCATAGTATTACAAGGGAATATTGTAGAACTGACTGTACGGAACCCTTCGTGGGCGAGTCCGAGTCGCACTTGGCAGGTTTTTTTCTCAGTTACGTCACTTGTCTGTGATGACTGAGTCTGCTATTGTTAAAACATCTGTAAGTAAAATCTTCGTTTGTCGACTTTCGTGGGAACACTTTTTCTATTTAATTGCTAAAGCTATTTTGCAGAAAGCAGTGAAGATGTTTGAACAGTAAAAGTCAACCAAGACACATCGGTTTAGATAACTTGTGTGTTGTTTCTACATGTCTATTATGCTTATGTATTATCCCTACTTCCCTACTATATCCTTTCCCTACTAATATTATAAATGCGAAAGTAACTCTGTCTGTCTGTTACGCTTTCACGCAAAAACTACTGAACGGATTTAGATAAAATTTGGTAGGTAGGTAGAAGAGACACTGGAATAACACATAGGCTACCTATAATTCCGCTGCTGAGCACGGGTCTCTGCCCGAGTGATATAAACTGTAGTCCACGCGGGCGAAGCCGCGGGCGGAAAGCTAGTCTTTTAAATAAGTGTAATTTTTTTGTCATGTAGAGAACATGACAAAAAAATCATCATAATTATGTTTAATCATTGATCGACCTTGTAAAGTTCCCACTGCTGGGAGTCAAGCCTCCTCTCTAGAAGAGGGAATGGGCAGCTGTAGGTAATACACCACGCGGGCCCAGTGCGGATTGGTGGATGTTGCTTGCCTTCGAATTTTTGGTTCTAGGACATGCCCGGACCTGGTTTCCTCACGATGTTTTTCTTTACCGTTTTGAGAGCATTGATGATAAAATAAATTACACAAAGTAATGCGCCTGCCTGGGGTTGGAAAGTTTGAAGTTTTGAACCCGTAACCTACCGTATACTACTTGGTAAAATATTTTATTTGGTAGGATGATTGATTTGGTTTGGATGTAATTTATCTATAATATGTATGTATTTAGTAATATATAAGTATGTTTATCAGTTGTCTAGTAGGTACTCATAACACAAGCTCTGCTTAGTTTGGGACTAGACGGCGTTGTGTGATAGTTGTGGAATATTATTATTATTTATATATGTTTATTCATCTCAGGACCCTGAGGTCCTGGACCTTTGGTAGGCGTACGAGGGGCCGAAACCAACTCGCAGAGGCCCTTTTAGATGCGTTTAATGGAACGTGGTATCAACCGGTGATTATCCCTGTACGCGCAATGCTAGTGTATCCAAGGACAACCCCCGGTTTGAGAAACTATTGCGACTTAAAATGGTAAACAAAATAATAGGGCTATGGGTTTTGGAGTCATAAGTGGATTGGTAACATGGAACTATGTTAAGACTATGGCCCCTGCCTGAACAATGTCATTAATATCCATCGATAAAAGGCAGGGGGTGACTTGCACACTCAATAAATGGGCCCCCAAAAACGGCCGCTAGCACGAAGTGACGTAACAACAAGAGGGCAACATATCGTGAGGCGCTAGAGGAGTGGAGAGGTATACCACGGCTCTCAGGACAATCCCGGAAGTACGGTCAAGATCCCTACCAGCACCTTACTGGATTATGCATCCTTCTCCCGAGCATGTTTGCTCTTGCGAATCTCCACTCAAGCCAGCCAATAAAGGCAAGAGAGAGGTGGGAGCTCTGTTCCTCGTCAGTGTTCACAACGGCCGGCCAATAAAGGCGAGCCGAAGATGAAGAACAACAATTCTCCCGGGAGATCGGGTCCGTGGGGTCGCTAATACCCAACAGTTCGCCACAAAACTGCCCTGCGGATTGTATCTCTCTTAGTCTGGCCCCTCACCCTAGGCATGATACGGCGAAGAAAATTCTACCGATACAGACCTAGGGTATTTTGGAGCACGTAAGCCCCACCACGACGTCAACGTAGAGATACGGCGATGGGGTTATTATTATTATTTCTTTAATTATTTGCTAGCAGTACACCGCACTACGTGGTCGCCACTCCAGAACCTTTCGTCCCCATCGACCATCTGTTCTGCGTGCAATGTGACCTGCCCATTGCCATATAAGTTTGGCGACTCTTCAAACTTTGTCAGTAACCTTGTCTCCAATAAGGTAGACCGATGACCTGGTCAGGGTCGCGGGAATCCAATGGATGCGTGACGCACAGGACCGGTCGTTGTGGCGACGCTTGGGGGAGGCCTATGTCCAGCAGTGGACGTCTCTTGTTGATATGATGATGATGATGATGATGAGTACACCGCAGACTATCCCCGTTCTTATACCTACCTACTTACGACATCCTAAATATGTCTGGTGAAGGTCGCTGTCAGCGATAAGGCCGCCATTGTACCCATAGATTTAAATTTCGTACAATTATGTTAATTTGGTGTACGTACAATAAAGTTCATTCTATTCTACATATCTACTCATACTGGTGGCTTTGTTTAAGTTTGGTGAATGAGATATCGCAATTATTGTTGTGATAATAAAAGTTTCAAATTAACAAATTGTTTTCGAAAAACCGTGGTGTTTGTGATTAAAATTAATAGACCTATCTAATTTAATGAATATTAGTGATTTACGTAACCCTAAATGAATTCTTATGTTAGACATGCTATTTTAGGCAGTCCGAGTCCGTGTGTTTTAGAATGAGACGTGAATAATAAGAACGGCCTTTTAACTTTACCAGTTCGTGTGCAGAGATTAACGATAACATTATCTTTTTGTTCCCGCGTACAACAAATGACCCTCGGATTGAAATACCAAGTCTGTGAGAAATACTGATCTTGGTTTGACCTAGGAGTCAAGACCTTACGCTTGCAGTGCTTGGTAGGAACGATCATCATCTCAATCATAGATAAGAATAAGTACTGACGATCTCTATGATATTTATATTTTTATAAGGCGATGAAATACAAGGGCAGGCACCTGCGGGAGACAAATTATGGAAGAGTCGTCGTTCGATCACAGTCAGACTCGATGAGGCAAAGCTGGGCACGCGCGCTAGTAGATACATGCTTGGAAGGACATGTGCAGTCTTGGGACTGGCTGCACGATGTGGTGATTGGGTTCGCGAAAATTCGAGTCGAGTATCTCCAGAGCCCCCGACCCACCACTGTTCTTAAATTGAAACCGGAGCTTTTAGTCGGCATACCTTTTCCATAGACGCGTAGACGGAGTGTGTTCCATGAGGATCACCGGATTTGCGCATAGGAATTAAACAGTCTAGGTACGTACCTGTAAAACCGTCCATTTTCGAGACACTTCACATCCGTTAAACTTCTTTTGTTCCTAACCTTTCCTTGCACCCCTGAAAAAATATTATACACATAAACCGATTACCACAAAAATAGTACTTAGAAAAGAAATATTAAGTATCACTTAAAATGTGAAGGAAAGTCACACTTTACCTAAGAATAAGTAAGTTATTACGAAAGTTATGAGTAATCGTGAAAGCTGTGCTTGGCGAGCCATGTTGCGAGCCCGGTGTCTACAGAAACACTGAATTTTATCAACAACTCATACATCGTCCGACGCGACCATTACTTTCTTTTACTTTGTCGACGCAGAGTCGGGTGCTGTACGAAAAGAAAGGAAAATAAAACAACTTTTTTATATCCGTCGTGTATCTATTTTGCATTTTAATTTTGATGAGCTTTTGTTTTTTTCCGATGAGTTTTTAATGGTCTCTGCGACCCTGTTACCATGTTGGGGTAATGGTACGAAGATATTTAACTTGTTGTGAATGAGTTTCAAAATCGAATTTTGAAGTCGATGTGAGTGTGCCTGATTCAATAGATAAGTTTATGCCTAGAAGAAGACCACGACCCGCAAGACACGAGTCTGTCTAAAAAGTCAACCGACTTAAGTAATTATTAGGATTTAATGAAATCTGATGTACTTAGTCAACACTGGTTCAATATGATTATGAGATATTGATTATTGTTTACTAACAGAAGAACCTTATAAAAAGTATCGAATATAAGTATTTTTTAAATGAATAAATACCTATACAAAATTACCAAGTTGGTTGACTTTTTAGACAGACTAATAGGTACCTAATAACTTCTTACGTCATCATTTAAAGAATTCAGAGAAAATGGTTCTTAATTCATGAATCCCCAAGCGACCACCGGTGGCCGCGCATCTATTGTCTTACTATTGTGTCTCTAATTGACGGTATCTGAAGGGTTAATAATGTTACTTTTAAATTCGTAATTAATGTTGTAAAAAAACTTTTTACAAAAAAAATATAACCGACTTCAATGATAAAAAACACTGAAAAGTATCAAATAACTTTAATTTGGAAGTCGGTGTTTCTACAATAGTTTAGTCTCTTCGTTATTTAACACCGACTTCCAAATTAAAGTTATTTGATACTTTTCAGTGTTTTTTATCATTGAAGTCGGTTATATTTTTTTTGTAAAAAGTTTTTTTTATTTCACACTTTTTAGTTATGGTACCACCACTAAAAAGTACCCCTCAGTCAAACTTAAATACCTTATAGTCAGAGCGCATCTCATAACGGTTCTAATAATCCCAAACACGGTTAGATTACATTAATTTACCTTTCGGCTTCATCATCAGATCAGTTCGATATATCCTCTCCCCCTCTTCTTTCAAACAGTCATTAGACTAGATGCTGGAGAGGGAAAGGATATATCGAACTGATCTGATGATGAAGCTAAAAGGTAAATCTTTCAATCAGTCATTAGACTAGATGCTGATAATCCCGGCTGTAGCATCAGGCCAGATTTATGTCAACATTGCAATGAACTTAAAATTTAGTCCTGTTTAAAATGAGCCCAAACACGACTACGGTGCTGTAATTTCAAGGTTTGTACTTTTCCTGATGCTCCTGGCTTCAGCATCAGGTCTATGTACTTTGGTGTTCTTTATTAGCAGTACGTTTATCCACACATCGAGCCGTTTTCAATGAGCCTAAACTCGATATATCTGCTGTTTGTTGTCGAGGACTTAGGTACTCTGCAGACTATCCTGACTGCAGCATCAGGTCATGACTCATGATCATCAGATCATGAGACCAAATGTGGCAAATGCCCTATCAAACATCAAAACAATTTACTAAAACAGTCCTTGCCTGTTCGAGTAACTTCTTACTGTTAAGGAGTTGTACCTTCCATCATCAGCCCAGCTACCTGAGATGGTGACGACCATACGCAAATACACAAGATACTTCATAAAATATGCGAAAATCAATAAGTGAGCCTATAAAATTTGAAGGTTGCCCTCGATTTCTCCAAGATCCCATCATCAGATCCTAATTTGGTAATAATGGGACCACCTCAGAACTATCTACTTTCGAACAAAAAAAGAATTTTGAAAATCCGTCCACATTTGGGGGAGTATTCGACGAACAAACATACAAAAAAAAAAAAAAAAAACATACAAACAGCCGAACGTAATACCTCCTCCTTTTTGGGAAGTCGGTAAATACATCAGGATCTAAAAAGAATAGAGGCCTTAACCCTTCAGATACCGTCAATTAGAGACACAATAGTAAGACAATAGATGCGCGGCCACCGGTGGGCGCTTGGGGATTCATGAATTAATATGACGGCTGGGCTATACGATATCTATGGCTATAAATACTACATCTAAGACTATAGTGGCCATATCAGGGGGGCAGCTTCCACCGAGATTTGAACTCGGATCGTGGGAAATAGTTGGGCCTGCCTGGGGTTACAGGGACCCCACACAGTGTAAAGTGTTGGCAAACTGCACGTCGCAGGTATAGTAGGTAGGTCCAATTTAATACCAGGGCATAAAGTTGGTCATACAGTTGAGGCGGAACAGACAGGCCGTCATGGAGCCAATGGCAAATACCCACGTGTATCAAACGACATTTTTTAACACGTAAGTATCTATCATCGTGAGAAGTCTCGCGGATTTTTTTCATGCACCTTGATGTGAATTGCCGCGAAACCAGTTTAATTTATATAAATGTAATAAATTGTGGAGGCGGTTGGCCGTCGTAATTTTCTGCACTCGTGCGTTATACACTACGTTGCAAGCTTAAAAGCAGCAGGGGTATACCTGGTTTTTAAGTGTGTTAAAAAAAATCTATTTTAAAGTTCAAAAGAAAATCTACTAAATAGAGCTCGCTTCAATCGCTCTCATGTTGCCGAAGTTCTTTGTTTCTATATTAAGTATAAATGGTTAAAATACCAACTGAGGCGAGTTGCGGTATCTTATAGCTAAAATATTCGAACTCACTTTGCTTGTATTTACGAGCTACATTGATTGAACTTTTAAGTTTTTTTTTGTGATTGTCGAGTGTACTTTGGATTCAGTAATATAACACAGTTTTAGAGTATAGAAAGGCCAGTATTTTTTAATAAAACTACTTTCTGGGTACCTACTCATCCGTTCGTGGACCTTGCTTATCATTAGCAGCAAAAAATGCTATTTCTTTTATATCAATTGCAAAAGCCGGTGCATGAAGCGGTGCGGTAGTAAGATGGTTCTCAGTCAGACAATTGGATAAAAGGGCTGTGGAGCGAAAGCACTCTCTCCACAACCCACCTTTCTTTGATCGATCACTGTCGAAGAGCGAATGACAATGACACTGCAAAATGTTACATATGTTGGCGAAATCGCAATTGGTTTGGTTTACGGTCCACGCCTGGTTAGATTCAGAGTCCAGTGCTGTCCGTTACCAGTGAAACTGCTGGTTAATGTGCTGATAATATATAACTCTTATAGTGGCTATAAACGTTTAGCTGATCCTCATTCCAATCTATACTAAAATTATAAATGTGAAAGTAACTCTGTCTGTCTGTCTGTTACGCTTTCACGGTTAAACTACAGAATCGATTTTGATGAAATTGGGTACTACAGAAGAACCTTGAATTTCACGGATGGACAAAAGCTACTTTTTATCCATCTTCGGCTGAGACTTCGCGTCCGCAATAACACACATTCTCACTGACGAAGCCGATGGTAGAATCTAGTAAGTATTCTATAAGTCTTGCTTCATAGTTGACACGACTCTTTCAGGAAGTTATAGTAACAAGTTCTTGGCACCTATCTTCCTATAAATATGTAGGTATGAGAAACCTAGTGAAACAGGTGTGGCGCAGGCGCAGTTACTATAAGGGTCAGCGATCTGTTGTGATTGTAAATGTCGAGTTAGTAACCGGTCATCAACACTGCGCTGTAATGTTGTTCTACTGTGTATCCTACCTGTACCTATAATTTGTGAGAACAATTTAATTTTATTTAACTATTTATTTTTATTTGACGGCACTGTCGGTGCAGTGAATATTTGTATGGCCTACAGATAGGTGTTCCTGGTGTCTTGTGTATGTGAGATTACATGTTTCTGAACGCACTAATGATACAGCAGGTATTCTTAGTGTGGGGGGCCAGTAATGAATGCCCCACTTTTTATGTTTTCTAGAATGATTTTAATAAAAACGTTATGGAATTTGCATTTGAATATGTGTTAGAGGTAATTCGAACTCGTAGGACAGGTATGCCTATGTACCGTCGCGGTTATTTCTGCTTGATAACTTAAAAAAATTTTTGCTTCATGCCTGCGGCGCGGCGCCAGTCCCTTTGAAATTTTCGTTTCGAGTGCAAGCAAAATTATACTTAGCGATGGTTAGGCGGACATGCCTGAATAAGGTGCCATGTTCGACGACGGTAGTGGGTACTGGGTGAAGCCAGAGGCCTGACTCCCATTCTCCCACAGCCAGCAGACGCGCACGCTCTGCAGTAGTAGGTACCTACCAGATGTCAATATTAGGATTTCCTGAACTACTTTGCTGAGCGGCTCATCCCACCGCCTCTGGGAACACTAACGTGTAGGGCGAATTTGTATTCGGGCAAGCGAGTCTCCAGGACCTATAGCCTCGTGGAGCACGTCACATCAAAAGAAATCAGTGTAGAAGTTAGAATGTTCCTGATATTATAATATTTATAGTAGGCTAGACTAACTACATTTGATAGATATACAGCACGATACTATAAATATAATATAGTACAGGGTGGCAACCCTATTCGGAACCATCGTTTAGTTAGCTCTTTCGGCAAGCTTTGCTGCTTTTCTTTGTTCAACCCTCTTCCCAGTTTTCCTGGGGTCGGCAAGATTTGCTATTTACATTACCTACATTAATATACTTTGATCCATTTTACCGAGATCGCGCCTGTGTAAATGATTCTACTCATTATCCAGTTGTTTATCACACAGTCTACTTAATTCTCAAAACTACTAAACAATTTATTATTTTAGTAAGAATCAATTTGGAGAGTCACTAAACTGCTGCACATGAAAAAATCCCGCCAAAAAATCGCACTTTTTTTAAATGTTTGTTGCTTGGATACTGAGTTCTTTAAGCCATGTCTTCGTAATTATCTTTTACCATTCATTCATGTTTACCATTAGATTATGGATGTACACATTCTAATGTAGTTGTAGTTTTTTGCAGTTTTATCAAGTCAACATTCTCATGCAAACTTCGCTGAGGTAGTCAATATTACAATAAAAATTCTCAGCTCCATTTTACCGAGATCGCCCCTGTTTCAATGAGTCCACATATTGTCCAGTTGTTCAGATACTTGAGATTCAAAACTACACCAATTTTACATCACAATATCTAATAGAATAGAACTTTGCTGGAAGAAATCCCGCCAAAAAACCAAATCTCGACATTTGTTTGTAGTACAGAGTATATTACATCTGTGCTTATATCCACGTAACTTTTCATTATCTGTGGTTTGGAAAATAGTTAGTGATGTTCACATTAAGATGTTTCTCATTTTATCGATATATATCAAAATAGTGTACAATTTAAAAGTTTTACAAAAAAAGCACTATCTGATGCTTCTTTTGTAAAACTGAAAAACAAGATATGAAATCAGTTGCTTGTTGAGAATTTATTAATTTATTCAAATATTTTAATGTGTAATTAATACGATAAATTACTCGATATTGAAGTGTGTTGTCAGTAACGTCAAACAAAAAATCGATTTCAACAGTATTGATATTTTTGACATCTCTATACTTCACCCGGCGATTCGGCGAATGTTGTGTTGTTGAAGCGGATAAAATAGTTTTTAATTACGATTTGCAGTGAACTGTGTGAGAAAGATAATAGCTTCGCGTGTTATAACGGAAAAATGAAATGTATTAAAACAGTGTTGCAGATAATTTTCCTTTTAAATGTGTGTTTGGCGACATTATCGCCGCCCTCTGATAAAAAGGGGCAGAAAGGAGTGAAACCTCAAGAGGGTCCGAGGAAAAACAATGTGTTGGATCGTAAACTAGTCAATGAAACACCCTTGGTGAAAGATATCATAAAATACCATGCTACCTACCACCAGGACGTGATAACGCGCAACTTCAAGAATGCTGTTTTGGGTTACGTTACGCCTGTGAGTATTTGATAGAAATTCTCTGAACATATCGTTCTTCTTTCTATTCTATTGTCTTATAAAGAATATCAGTATTATTGCCACAAAATATTATAATAATACATGTCATGTTACTAATTTTAGTGGAACAACAAAGGTTATGATGTGGCAAAGACTTGGGCGCCTAAGTTCAACTATGTTTCTCCAGTTTGGCTTCAAATTAAGCGTCAGTCCCCGAACATCTACATCATATCAGGGCTGCATGATGTTGACCATGCCTGGATGAAGTCGGTCAAGGCTAAAGGCTCTGCTACCAATCTGAAATGTTTGTAACTTTGTGAAGTTTTGTTTTGCTTTAATAGTGCTATATTAATACTGAAACAACTTATTTCACTCTGCTATTATTTGGACAGAACTAACAGTTCATCATATTTATTATTTCATTAATGTTGCAGTATTGCCAAGAATTCTCTTTGAGAGCTGGCAGCCTTCGGACCTGAAAGCATTCTTTATGGAGCCGACATCTCATACTGAGCAAAAGGCTCTGATTGATGAGATAAAGAAGGCTTGTAAGCAGTGGAAGTTTGATGGAGTGGTGCTGGAGGTACTCTCACAGATTGGGAAATATGTTGACAAGTCTGTCAAGTTTATACAGCAATTTGGTAAGACTTCATTTCTTCAAAGGTCTCGGTTCTAGCTTCAAAAGTTTACTCATAGATGAGACTTGTTCAATAGAATTGCAATAAAGGATCACTGAAATTAAATTATATCCTGATACTTATCCCTTCATTTATTTAAATTAACTTTCTACTTTGGTTATCACCATATTTATTAAAATCTTAATATATAAAAAGCTCTTCCCTTTTTATTTTTTAACGTAAACCTCTGGAACAGCACTTTTCAATTCATTATACCCCAAGCAAACATCGGCATTGACACATTGTCTTTCTATTGCGTCTCTTATTACAGTATTCGAAAGATACCGATACCGGTAAAGGTACAGAACCTTGCATTTTAATTACTTTAGTAAAATTGCTGATTTTAATTCATGAATCCCCAAGCGACCACCGGTGGCCGTGCATCTATTGTCTTACTATTGTGTTTCTAATTGACGGTATCTGAAGGGTTAATCATATTGCTTCTATTTTTTCAGGTTTAGAGATGAGTGATGATGATCTAAGTCTAATTCTAGTCTACCCACCCTTCCGAGGGTTTCCTACGGATGAGTTCTTCATCCAAGCATTCAATGATATCTATCCTTATGTTGAAGCAGTGTCAATAATGACATATGACTTCTCTACTCCTCAGAAACCAGGTAAGTTGGTAAGAAGAACCTTTTGTACAAATATATATTAATTTTGACATTTAATGGGTGGAAAATATGAATTATTATTTTATCAAGCAGATTTCTGTGAATTCAAGTACCTACTTTAAAATCCAATCTTTATATACATTTTTAAACAAAGTCTCCCACCACATCTGATTTTCTATCCAAGATAAACTCGAAAAAACGACTGAACTAAACTTTGGATTTTTATGCGGTGTTCACCAATAAACAGTGATTTATGAAGAAAGTTTAGGAGTATTATAAATGCATGTTTTAGTTAAGGATTTCAGAGATTTGTAACTCTCAATTGAAGCCGGAGCAATTGGATTCAGATCGCTAGGAAAATAATAAAATTTGATCTGCGCCTTCCCATGAGGCTATCATTGCACACATTTATCTAATCAATCCAATTATTTTCCATTTCAGGACCCAATGCACCTCTCTACTGGGTCAGGTTGTGTGTAGAAAAACTCATAGACAGTGATGAGAACCCCTCAAAGAGGTCCAAGATCTTACTAGGACTGAACTTCTATGGTAACTCCTACACAGCCAATGGAGGAGGTCCCATAGTTGGGACAGAATACATTGAGTTACTGAAGAATGCTAAGAACAATCAAGCTCTGTCGTATAATAATAATACGGCTGAGAATTATGTGGAGATCAGGTAAATAATACTAAATTATACAGAGTTATTTGTAAAACACTGGCAATCTCTCAGGATTATGTTACTAACATCATAAACAACAACTTTTGTTCTATGACTTTTGAAAATTTATCGTTCTATATATCCAAAACTAGCTTTTGCCAGCGGCTTCGCCCGCGTACATAAAATATAGCCTATGTCACTCAGGAATAAAGCAGCTTTCTATCGGTGAAAAAATTTTAGCAATTGGACCAGTACTTCCAGAGATTACCCCCTACATACAAACTTATAAACTTACAAATTTTACCTCTTTATAATATTAGTATAGATCAGTGTTTCCCAAACTTGTCGGGACCGCGACCCATCTACATAAAAGTTTAAAGGTCGCGGCTCACCTTGTGTCATGAAGACAAAAAAGCAGCGGTATGTTGCTGCCGCAGCATTTACCTGTTAATTCTTATCGTAGTTCACCACCATATCATCATCACCTTCGAGTAGAAGGCAAACAGTACAAACAGTGCCGGACGACAGACGATAAGACAATTAATCTCGCGACTCGTGAGTACAGTAGACGCAAAATAACTTGGCAGCCCCGAACTTCGTGCAGAAGCGTGCGCAGTAATTGTTTTTATTACCAAAATGGCGGCGTAGGTCTAGGCTAGGGATTGACTCTATGTAAACACAATCGATCCTTTATTCAATCAAATATCGCAGGCAATTTTAATCGATTCAAAGTTTGTTTATTTTTGTTTATATGAGATATTAAACGAAATAGATTTAAGAATATAGTGAATGTTGTAGTTAGTAAAATGACAGATAACACTCGCCGCCCGCGCCAGCGCAGACCGCAATTTTACTTGGGCTGCCGCCCAAACGACACGGCTTAGTCGACGTGCTGTGTACGACAATCGTCCTATAGTTTCAGGGCCCACCCAAAATCTGCCCGCGACCCACCAGTGGGTCGCGACCCACACTTTGGAAAATACTGGTATAGATAAATATATTTTAATTAAATATTCTAAATATTATAAAGTCTATGCGAAGCAAGCGATAGTATAATAGCGGAAGGGCGTTGGATCGGGTGGTGAGGGTGCTTGATGCGCTTCTGTCACACATGACGTAAGTAGGTATAGCAAAATACAGAGTTGAAATGTGTTAGATAGAACAACGAAATCTTTAAGGTTTGTTTTTGGTAAATGCTTGTAAAAATTCATAGAACAAAAGTTGTTGTTTGTGATGTTAGTAATACAGTTGTGCAAGGTTGTTAGTATTTCACAAATAACCCTGTATATTTATCGGAATTTGATTTTATAAGTAGTCCTTAATATGGCCATCAAGCCATCTTGGACCACACACAATGGTCAATGTGTGTGGACCAAGATGGCTGCCAGCCTAGGTACTTCCCTCCAGAATCAGATTATTGATGCTATGGTTACATTAGACACCAGCTTTCTTACTGAAGCCAATGGGATGGAACCATAAAGAGAAAACTCTTAAGCGGTTTCTGATCAATTTATTCATTGTTTCCAGAACATCACAAGGCACTAAGAAGATATTCTACCCCACGTTATATTCAATACAGAAACGTCTCGAGCTAGCGAAGGAGTATGGCACTGGTGTGGCCATATGGGAGCTGGGGCAGGGCCTCGACTTCTTCTACGATTTATTCTGATTACGTGTGATAGTAAATTTAAGTCTACCAAAATATTTATGTTTGTGATATTCGTAATTCCAGGATTTTTTTAAGAAAAATAAATAAATTAAAGATAGTTTTCTTTTATTACTAAAAACTTAACTTAAAATGCTGCTGAAAACATGTTCAGTCTTATATTTAATCTCAAATACCATACTTCGCATATCAAACTTGGAATAAGATTTTTGTCCTGATAGGGTAGATCAGGTACTAAATACCACGTAGGTTTCGCAGTCATTCTTTTTAACAATCATACGGGGAATGCACATTGCGTATTTTTTTGAGTACGCGCAGTAGTTACTAGCGTACTAGCTCGCTTTTGTACCTACATGAATTGTCAAATCACTGTGTGATAATGATAATAAGTTTTATGTACAATAAAGAATTAAGATAGTTCGGAACGCCAAATGCAGAGTGGCCAACATATTGTAACCGCACTATATCAGCGGGTTTATTATCCATTCCGTATTCCGTACCGCCAAGTGCAGAGTGGCCAACATATTGTAACCGCACTATATAAGCGGGTTTATTATCATGTTTCGTATGAATTTCAAAGAAAAATGGCGAACTGATGGTAATGAATACTTATGTAGGTACGGTAGCTGGTATCGATCAACACGGGATCGAGTAAAAAATCATAGTAAACATTATTTACAAAGTAAATTGAGCAACTACAACTAATATTCTAACTGGCTACTGCTTTGGGCTTTCCCTTGAACTCCATCATGGACTGAGGTCCCTTCATGACTCTGCTCATCAGGTCCCAGCACATTTTCGCGGGGAGCAGGCTGGAAAGAGAAAAAAAACGAATTATTATGCAAATAAGGAATAGGTACAGTAGATAATTATGGAGAGAGCTAGTCTAGTGCAAACATTATTGTGGCAAAGAGGAAAGAAATTACCGCACTCTTGGGGTAAACAAACTATTTATTTGTAACAGAAAACGTGTTTTGAGTTCGAATTACTCATTAGTGCTGTGCTACATGCGTTAGGTAGATATATCTGATTACCTCGCCTTGTTTCGACGACGATCTGTGTTATCTAACAACAATTTAGTATTTTTGTAGTTTAGTAGTTCTTTCGAATAATTCCACAGCCCTAGCAGACATCAACCCTACTAGGCCCCTTCAGTTTTGTTGACTTGAGCGTGTGGAACACATCACGTTGTTGACTCAGGGTTGGTTCTAATCGGGCGGCAAGCTACCTGTCGCTCGCCGTCAGAAAACCCGCATTTCCGGTAGCCGGGAATCAACCTGCGACTCAGGACGGCAAAGCGTCTCCTGCGGCGGAGGTTGGGGCGTGAGGATCGGTTTCAGCTACTTCCTTTGTTCATATTACTGCTGCAGCTCTGCTGCAGAAGGAGGTGATTGCTATCCATACCCTATCGCTTACGGGGCGCGAGCGTACTTCTCGCGTTTAGCCCTGGTTCAGGCTATGGTACGCCATAGCTTGAGCTAGAGCTAAACACAAGAAGTTGCCACCGCCGATAGTCTCCGTTTAAACTGTGCAGAATTCTACCGTATGCGTTCTGGGCGATCCACATAATGATGACGAAACCGAAACAGGTACCTCCCACTCTTTAAAGAGAGGACCCACGAAAATTATGGCGTGCTAAGGAACACATTCCACTCACCATTTAAGAGGCAGAAGGTATCTGACAGATCCTGGCATGATGCAGTTAACCTCGTTCTTCCTGATGGAGTCGATCATGGTCTCCGCCACGTAGTCAGGTTCCAGCATGGGCATCAGGCGAGGGGTGACGCCGTCAAACATGCCAGTGTTGATGTAGTACGGGCACACCAGGGTTGCGTGGATTGTGTTGTGGCCGTGAGCCTGGAAAAGAGATAAGATAAATAAAGGTGAATTTCACTGCATCGTGCAGGTTTGAATTCTGTTTATTTCGTCAGTTGTAATAATTATACAGGGTTATTTCTAAAACGCTAACAACCTTGCAGGACTGTGAGTGTGTTACTAAACATAAACAACATCTTTTGTTCTGTGATTTTTACAAAATATAATTAATTTACCAAAAACAAATGTTCAAGATGTCTTTGTTCTATCTGACACATTTCATCTCTGTATTTGTACGTCTGTATGACGCAAGCGCATAAAGCACCCCCACCGCTCATCCCAGCTCCCCTCCGCTACTGCACTATCGCTTCCATCTCATATACTTCGTAATAATTAGAACGTTTTATTTAAATATTTTTATTATTATATGAAAATCTGACGAACCAAAATATGTAAATTTTTTTAAAGGCATAGAGCAAAAGTTGTTATTTATGCGCCCAGTTGCCAGTGTTTTACAAATAACCTGTATAGTTATAAAAGATAATGAATTTTATTGATTTTACTTACAAAGCTAAAACTATAAAATGTCAGTTTGTATTTAATAACAAAGAACTCTTTAAAGGTTAGAGTGTGCTTTGCTATGCTTTGCTACCGAACCACGGTATTGGTTGGTATATGTTTAGAGTCTAAACATATACATACACATGTCATAGGTTCGGATATTAGTGAAGCACTGTTCAATTCAACATACCCTCAACTCGGTAAACAGGCTCTCATGGAAGCCGACGGTAGCGAACTTGGTGGCGCTGTAGTCTGTGCAGCGGTAGGTGCCGAGCAGGCCAGCTACCGAGCCCACTGTCACGATGTGTCCCTTACCCGAGCTGATCATCTCTGGCAGGAACGCTTTTACGGTCTGGAAGGAGAAAGAAGAATGTTTCTATTAGTATGCATCCACTAAAAAACAACACTAAAACCCTTGGGCCTTGGTTTGCAGCCACCAACCACCAAATTATCTTTTTGAGGGAAAGATTTTTACACAGAAATAACATAACGTTAGGTACCTACTGTGCAAGAAATCTCAAACTCAGTTTATTAAGCGGAATATCTACATATTTTGGCTGGATTCCAATAAATACCTGCTTTTCTCTTCGCGTGGACCTATAGGATTGTAAATAACCTGGAGGTTTGTTCCGAAAGAGTTACCGCGGCCCTGGAACGCTAAAGGCAACTGAATAAACACAAGTGTGTTAAACTCCGACACTCCTTCTCGTCCACCAAGATCAGGACCCTGTTATTTGAAAAAGGGTCGTAATCGTAAATCGCCTTAGCTGCGATAAGTAGTCCTAGGCTTTTAGTTCATATCTCAAATACCTATTCTAATTGAAATAAACATTTTTTCTTTAATTTTTTAGTTCAGCAAAAATCTAGTCAAATACGATCACTATAAAGTGCTTTATTTAATGTAAGTACCTACTTAAGTATGTAAATGACCTTGAAGTGTCACTTAGACTCGAGCTAAGCACCTCATTGATTCACCGTTCATCATAGTGAACACTCGTAAAAGTTACCCAACGCGTGATTAAGTGTTGGGTAACTTTTTTTCACATTACAAACATTGAAAGTGATTTGCAAGCATGTTTAATAGTCTTGTGAAGACGTAAATAAACTTACGGATGTTTTGATTAAAAGCACGGTCCCGTACGCGGCCTAAAGAGGGCCTTAAAAAAATGAATTAATTGTGGAATCGAACCTACTACTTCGTGTATAAAACATAAACAGCAAATCTTTCAGCCTATATAGCACCTTTTCATCTTTTGATGCGGGAAATCATTAATCTTCTCCCGCTCTGGGTGGACCTGGAGGGATTTTCAGACTTTTACTGATTAAAATCCACCTAGATTTGTTCGCTTTTATCTTTGCTTTTCAGGGCCATGGTAACTCACAAACAATCCCGCAGGTGATTTACGATCCTATGGTGGCACCAACGACTTTACTAAATGTACTAATCTATATATGTATATAAAAGGAGAAACTGACTGACTGACATATCAACAGCCAAACACAAGGTTTCTTTTTAAGACGTAGGCGAGCACTAAGAGAGGATTTTCTAAAATTCAGCCTCTAAGGTGATGAAACGGGGGTCCAAAGTTTGTGTAAAAAAAACCTACTTTTACTCGGGCGAAACCGCTGGCAGAAGCTAGTGTTGTATACAGTTTAAAAGTAAGTAGGTACTTACCCAATAATGTGAGAGAATGTTGACTTTGTAAGTGGTTTCGATGGCCGAGTCCGACAGATCCAGCAGGGTCTCACCGAACACAGTGCCGGCGTTGTTGATCAACACGTCCACTTTGCCGATCTGGAATAAATTTGTTGTTATTGTTTTTCCATCAGTTTCTTCTTCTTAGTCCTATTGAATCCCTATCGTCAATATCCTCTATTCAAAATGCAAATAAAAAAAATAATAATAATATAATAAGTTACCTCCTTTTTGACTTTTTCCGCAGTGGCGTAGACAGCGCTACGATCGGCAAGGTCTACGACGTAGCTGGCGATTTCGTAGCCCTCGTCAATAACCGCCGCGCATGTCTTTTGTAAACCTATGATAAATAAGTTGGAACCATTATTTTAAAGTGTTATGGCAAGCGTGTTCCATCGTCGACCGTATTATTGCTTACCATGAGGTGAGATAGTGCTCAAGCGCGAGTCTATCAATAATAAAAAAAATCCCTAGGCATCTATAATTATATCCAAAATTAATTAATTTTGCATGAGTATTTGCGTTGCTAGGCAGTTGTTCGAAGACGTGAATATAAAAACGGGCATATAAATAGTTCATTACGTAATTTAGCGCCAAGAGTATGACTTCAAATAAAATTTAATAAAGCGTCATTTCCTAAATAGAATAATTAAGTAATTACGTGTTGACGACATCGGACACAACCACCATTAAGTTATTATATTAGTAACGACGTGGCAATTATTATAAGTGCCCAAAAACCTTTGACTTACGATAAAGATTTACGATAAACCATAATGTTGTATAACCATACAGAATTTATAAAGCCACCTGAAATTATTTAGATAACCCTCTAAATTACTCAATAATTGTAACTAGTAATTAAAGTAGTAACTATTAAGTAATTTAGGTGGTGGGTTGGAGTAACAATGCATTGTAAATCAGCATCATTTTCAAAACAAACCAATGAACTAAAAAGGCCTAGGAACCTGTGTTTAAAACATCTAATAAATAGGTACCAAATGAATTTACCGCGGCACTAAAGGTAAAACCAATCACCACATTATACCTAACACGAAACGAGTCTAAGGTTGTCCGGCGACCTACCAAACTAGCCATACCTAAAAAGGAAACTAAATTGCTCGTACAACTAACCTTCTTTGCTAATGTCCCATACCACGACCTTGGCTCCAAGTCTGGCCAACTTTACTGCAAGTTGGCGACCAACACCGCCGCCCCCTCCTGTCACCAACACCACATCTCCTCTGAGGCTCTTCATGGGCCTTATCGCATTTGGGACTAAGGTCCAGAACAGGGATTCCAGGATGTAGTAGCAGGATAGAACCAGGAAGAGGACTGTATCCTTGGCGATGTCGAAAACGCTCGCCATTTGTGACGGAGAGTTGATCTTTGTTCCCTCCAACATTTTTTGTTCCTGTAACAAAATTATGAACGATTAAAGTTAAAACCGAAAAATATCGTTACATTCATGGAAGGTTACAGCGGAGTTTTTGTAAAGTTACAGACGAAAGTAACTCTAAAGTGAGATTAGGTCGGATGTCTGCCGCATGTTAGATGAGCTGTGGGCTAAAAAAGCCACTTATTAAACGCAAGGCGACATCATGGCAGATCAAGGCGAAAGTGCAGAGATGTGATTGGCAACTACCGGAATGACCAACCGGTAGTCAAAAAGCAATAAGCCCATACGGTTTTTTTACTTCCAGGAATAACCTTGTTCTAGCAGTGAGATCATTCTTCGATTACCAGACCTCGATTGAAATCTAGAGCCGGATGGTTGGTAGCCGTCCACGACAAAATTATCGAATATTTTGGGTTGACTTTTCCGTCACCGGCCTTTTTAGGTTTTAGCTGATGCAGTTACTACAGTGCGTTTCACTTAAGACGTTCCTTTGGCATAATGTTGGCTCCCCTGTCTGTCTACATAAAAAATAAGGGAAAAAGGAAAGAATTGCCTACTCTACCAAAATTGTTCCCCGAAATGCGAAACGAAATCGATTTTAACGGTAGTTGCAGCATTTTTTGGAGAATTATGAGGGGAATGGGACTTTATTTAAAAAAAACCGGTCTAATAGGACGTTGTTATAGAAAGATACGATATTGTGGCATGGCGTTTTCGGTATTTGAAAGAATTACAAGACAATCGGAATGGAGCCCAACGCCCTATACTTTATTCAAAAATTGTAAAAAGAAAAACAAAAAAAAAAAACGCAATTGTTAAAAGTAACGAAATAGAAGTTAATCTCCCTAATAAGTAATTTAATTACTAAAAATATTGCAACACTGTTTTCCGTATTGCCAACATTACGGCAAAGGAACGTCTTAAGTGAAACGCACTGTACTCTGTAGCTCCTTCAATATTTTTTTTATTCAACGACCAACAATCAATAGCACGTTTGACAGTCGATTGTCGAAATAGGTGGCATGTGCTATATCGGTCATTGTCTACAGGGCCAATTTAAACCCATTTATATTCATTGCAAAGATTTCGCGGTAAGGACACTAAGGTCCCTGATGATTTCTATTGTGCTGCAATGTAAATGTATTTGAATACTTATTAAATTAATTAGGTACTACATATTTCCTGTTAGGTGCTAACATTAATTAGTATTCTAAGATATAGTTGGCTGATCGTGTCTTGTTAAGTTAATTAAGTTAGCAAAGTGTTGAGTTCTCTTTGAGTGTATAGTTAGTAAAGAAACTCGAGTGTACGTAGAATTCTTAATGGTTAAGATTCCGTTTGCACTAGAATAGGGTCCAAGGCTTTTGCTTGACTTTATTTTTGAAAATCTTCGCAAAGCATATCTTGTTTACATCACGTGAAGTCAAGTCCTCATAATAATAAAAAAACTACTTGGAATAAGAATAAAAAGGACTCTACAAGTCTACAATATTCAAGATAGTATCGAAACGTTACCGAGTAGATCGTATGTACTGCGATGTGCTGTATTGATTACCTAGAAACTAAACTAAAACTTCTTTAGGATCGGTAACGTTTTATACTCTTTTTTGTAGAGTCTTTGTTATTCTTAGACCTAGTTGTTATTTTTTTTATTATTTGTGTTCTGGGGTCTTACGATGACGTGTTAAGAAAGCGCGAGCGAGAAAGAGAGATCCTCCATCCCTCTTTTTAGCTCGTGCTTTCTTTAGTGGGGGTATAGCTGTACGTCCCATATAGTTCCATTTCTTTAACAGTTCAGTTTAAGTCATCAAATAATCGCGTTTAGAGCTTGTGGTAAGGCCTCTGACCTCATGTGATATTAAACCAAATGCATTTTTCAACGATTTTCAGAATATAAGTCACGCGAAAGCCTTGGAGACTATTTTATAGCACGGAATATCTCGTTAAAAAACCGTCACAAAACTTACTACACTTCGATTCTTCGCTGTTATTATAACTCAAGAACGCACGCCACAGAGGTAATTTCTTCAACGTTTCGCAAAACGAATTAAGTGATTATGGTGAGCGGGTACCACTGCAGTTGCGGTCTGAGGCACCTCGGAGTAATGATAGGCTTTCTGGCGGTTTCTATTCCGTCGTATGGAGACTGTTGTTCATGATAACATGCCACAGAGTACGGAAACACCTTAATGGCCGCTGTTAGAGGCGGTTTTGTTAACACTTTTCATTCAAACGAAGCAGGTCAGTGTGTAGGGACGGCCTTAATTGTTACAAGGCCAGGGGTGGAAGATCTTTGCGAGGATCTTGTCCTTTTTGTAAAATATCTATCTGAGTCTGATTTCCGCACTTAGTCCCATGCGGACTATTGTGGGTAGGCCATGGCGGCCATCTTTTGGCGGGCTAACTCGATCCAGCCCATCATCATCATCTCTTTCCAAAAACAGATTATGCCTCCAAGGTTTTCCGGGCGTCTGTAAGGGAATACAGGGATCTTAGGGTTCATATTTGTGCATCGGTGACACCCTTACAATAGTAGTACATAGACGGACTTAATGCAACAAGGCATTCTGCTAGCAATGGCGTCACTAGTTGCTGAAGAGATTCTCTGCTCTGTGTAACATGCACTGTTGGGTTTTGGTGATTGTGCAATGTAGCTTGCATTAGCTGAGTTAGATGCCATACAAATATGTATGATGATAGAGATAGGTACTTATAAATGTTTCATTTGCAGAGATGCTGATGAATAACAATTCAAATGTGAAATTATCCAAGTTGTCATTTCAGAATTAATTATAATAATTGTTTTATTGTCATTAGATCCTGACTCCTAGACTATAAAGCCTGTTGAGTTTTGCTTGTTGAACCTTTTCTTTGAGGTGGTAATCTAATAACTTCTTCCTTTTTGGGTAGAGTGAGAGTGAGGGTCAGACTGATAATAACTTAAATCCATCGTTTCTTTTCCTTTAGTTGCTTTTATGTTCCAGGGCCACGGTATCTCTTTCGAACAATCCTGTAGCCTTAGCTAGTTGACCCTGTATAAATGCAATTTTCTTACGATTAATCCGTTTTTAATTAAGTAGGATGTTGCACAAATATTCTCCAATATTAGTACTAAATAAGCATACTAATTACACTAACACGATAATGTATTGTGCATTGTGTACCTTTATTACTTCCGATTCTGTAAAATCCGACGGATATGTAGGTAAGCGTTGTAGATCTGTACCCCTAGCCAAGATGCTAATCTGCAATAGTTAACGTTAGTAGAAAGCTTCAAATGTACGAGTATCACCTCATCTCAACGCTCAGGCACGTGGTTAGAACAAAGAATTGGTGGCAAGGTCAACTCGAAGCGTTCGACGCAAGCGAAACGGTTGTAACTTGGCTAGGGGGGCTGTGAAGTGTTCGAATCATTCTATATTCGTCAAGGTTATCTTTACAAAATTTGAGTTATTAATAGACGGCAGCAACGAACTGTTGGCGGTTCTTACGAGAGGTCAAGGAAGGGGAGCTAAGTGCTTCGAGTATGTTTAGAAGGTTGGTTTATTAATTGCAAATAGTGTGTGACCTGCGGGTGATGGACTAGGTAATAAAAGTCCTGAGTTGGTGTCACTCCTCTCATAAACTAAAATGGTCAGGAGCAGGCACTCTGGCCTTAATCAGAGATGGGGTTTGCAAGCGTACTCTAGTGACAACGTCCGCTTGCAAGCTCCATTGCTTTTGGGACCCCGCATCCCAGCAAGAAGAGATGAGGGAAAAACACCGTGTAATTTTAGTCAGTAGGAGTCTGACAGACCCCTCAAGAATTCCTACACGCATTCAAAAAAAAAAAATGGCTGCAAGCAAATTAGATCCTATGAAGTAATTTCTTGGGGAGCTATGTCCCAAGAAGTACATAGAATACCGCTAAAAGTAGCAGGTCGGGGTTTGGCGATGGTACTTAGAAAACGAATCTATGGTAGATTTTAATATTAATAATAACATATCATATCGTAACCATGTCTCTAATTAAGCCTTATTCATTCTATTAGAGAATGCAACTCTGATAGTAAAGTAAGCTACAAAAGAGGGCTTGGTGATTTAAAAGTTCAGGTAAAAGTAAAGGGCTACTTCTTAAGACTATATTGACAATGTTAAAAATTATAAAAAAAATCATAACGACGGTTGAAAGGCAAAATGATCTAAGTGACATTGAGTAAATATTACAACAGAGTGATTTGAAGTTAAAGTTTTTAGAGTTCACTTTTGTAAAGTTTACTCAATACCGCTTAGATCATTTTGCCTTTTAACCGTCGATAAAATTATATTTATTTTCCAAATAGGATTTAAAAAAAACAATTTTACTCGTCAATTTTGTTTTCAGTTAGTTTAAACTTTATGAGGCCGGTGTTTCCTAGCTGACTACTCTGAGAAGAAACACCGAAAGAAACTCAGGGGTTTTAAACAAACTATCCATGTCAAATTGTCTATGTAGGCATCACTAAATTATGCTATTCACTATGACAAATGCATAGAACAACGAGTGACAACGACAAATATAATTCAAACAGACACAATTCCAAAACGTATAAACCCTTCTTGCAATCGGGTCGTTCTAAATAGGTAAGTAAACAACTCAAACAAGTTTTAGAATAGATACAGTCTCAAATAAGATGTTTTTATGTTAGATATTCTTGTGTCAAAGTTCTTGCGTTATATTGAAGTAAAATAAAGTTAAGTAGCGCGTGAAGGATCTGAGCAAATGAGACGTGGTCAGTTACGCGGATAGAATACCAACTTGATAGCATGTTTTATTTATGCTAAGATCTAGGTTAGGTGTTACTTGCTTGAAGGTAACTAGTGTTAATGTAGAAAGGGATAACAGAAATCGCAGGTACTGTGACAAGTTAGTTAGTACCTTTACGATAACTCGTAATACTCGTATTGAGGTAAAAAAATGTGGGTAGTTGGAAAAGAATTCAATTAAAGTTGTACTTTGTACAAACACCTTGCTTACTTATAAGTATATACTTATACGATGACTTATTATATATATTCGTATGTAGAAGGTACTTACATCGAAAATTCAAAATTCAATAGTAATCTATCTTACTATTGAAGGTTGTGAGGATAAGGTTCATATGGAAAAAAAATAAAATTAGGGTAGTGTAGGGTAGAGTAGAGTAGGGTAGAGTAGGGTAGAGTAAGGTAGAGTAGTGTAGAGTAGGGTAGAGTCGAGTAGAGTAGGGTAGAGTAAGGTAGAGTAGTGTAGAGTAGGGTAGGGTCGAGTAGAGTAGGGTAGAGTTGGGTATAGTAGGGTGCAGTAGGAAAGAGTAGGGTAGAGTAGGGTAGAGTAGGGTAGAGTAGGGTAGAGTAGTGTAGAGTAGGGTAGAGTAGTGTAGAGTAGGGTAGAGTAAGGTAGGGTAGAGTTGGGTATAGTAGGGTGGAGTAGGGAAGAGCGGGAGCGAAGCCGCGAGCAAAAAAAATAAAATTAGGGTAGTGTAGGGTAGAGTAGAGTAGGGTAGAGTAGGGTAGAGTAGGGTAGAGTAGTGTAGAGTAGGGTAGGGTCGAGTAGAGTAGGGTAGAGCTGGTTATAGTAGGGTAGAGTAGGGTAGAGTAGGGTAGTGTAGGGTAGAGTAGGGTAGTGTAGGGTAGAGTAGGGTAGAGTAGGGTAGAGTAGGGTAGAGAAGGGTAGAGTAGGGTAGAGTAGGGTAGAGTAGGGTAGAGTAGGGTAGATTAGGGTAGAGTAGTGTAGAGTAGGGTAGGGTCGAATAGAGTAGGGTAGAGTTGGGTATAGTAGGGTGGAGTAGGGAAGAGTAGGGTAGAGTAGGGTAGAGTAGGGTAGAGTAGGGTAGAGTAGGGTAGAGTAGTGTAGAGTAGGGTAGAGTAGTGTAGAGTAAGGTAGGGTAGAGTTGGGTATAGTATGGTGGAGTAGGGAAGAGCGGGAGCGAAGCCGCGGGCAAAAGCTAGTTTATTATAATTTCGCTAAAACTTTACGGCGGAAAATTGGGTTATCACAAATAAATATAAGTAACTGTAACTATACATATAAGATTAGCCTGTTGGTCTAGTAGTCAGTGGCCCTGACTGCTATGCCGGAGGTTGTGGGTTCGATTAACCTAAAAATATTTCTTGTAAGATTTTTATTACCCCCAACGCAAACGACCGCATCTCCGTTGTTTTGATGATTTTTAGTGTTTTCATTTGTCGTTGAAAACATATTTAAATATGTTATTTTAATTACTTGTTCTGTTGAAGTTTAATGTGCTGTGTTTACTACTTTCGAGCTTTATTTGTAATTTTATGTGTTTTTTTTAGTATTTGTTCGTTTCCGAACACGGTTCTCAAGAAAAGCTTGAATGAATACCGGTCAAGCTTTGGGTTAAAAATATTATTTGTGTGCGCAGCTGAAGCGGTTTCTAACACTCGTTTATATTATAACGAAATAAATAGTAAAGTTGAGAAAGTTGATTTATGAAAGTTGTTTATCTAATATATTGCTTATTATTTTTTAAGTTTATTATTATTGTGCGGCATGCTAGGAACTTTCCAATTATGAGTTCCTTTATTTGTACTATAACGTAACATAATATTCCCACTTCTTTAACTCAAACCTCAGGCCTCTTGGAGATGGAATGGGCCGTTATCCACCATTGTTTTCTATAAAATGCATCGATATTTTTTCTTATGGGTTTAGTAACTATAAACCTAACTAGCGGTTCCAGCAGTCATTGCCCTGCCCAAAAGCTGACATTTTGTCAGAAAAAAACTAAGAACTCGATTGCAGCGGGCTACCGGATCCAAATGTGTTAACAAACCATGCAGAGATCCACTCAAATATACACACAAAATTACATCCAAATTGGTCAAGCAGTGTAAGAGGAGTTAGGTGACTAGCACACGTATCTACAGAAGATCATATTATATGCACAGAAGAATCATATTGTGTGTATAAAGATTATAATTATGCTTTCGTTTAGTAGGTAGTTGTTATTCAGAACCTTTTAGATATAATAAATAATCAGCTAAGTTTGAATTAGACGAAATCGCCGGTGTACGAATATGAATAAGGTAGAGGTGTAGCAATATTGTGCAATACGAACCATTTTTTCTACGTCACCTTTAAGTTCGCAAAAGTGAAGCTTCATGGAAACCAACACGGAAGTCACAGAGGATTTCGAGACACATTTTTTTCGGATGTATATCAGCAGCTAATAATACTTCCTATATTTTCTACATTTGGTGAAAAAATCCTCGAAATCTGAATGCCGTTTCCCTTGAATAACAATACGCTTATTTATTTATTAATACTGTTGTTTTTGTTGTTGTTAGACCAGTTTAAGTGGATTAAGGATCTATGTTACACTAGAAGTCCACAACCCCTATTTCCTTCCGCATTAATTCTAGTATTTTTTCTTAGCTAGTGGATTAAATCTACACTACTTTTATGGTGTTAAACTGTGTTGGAACACATTTATCTAACATAAACAGGGGATGCCATCTAGCCAACAAGGGGATGTCACATAGCCATTAATTGCCTAATGAGTGACATCCCCTTGAGTCGGTGGAAAGTGGAACATTATTCACCTGCCTGCTGCTAATTTACTAAAAACCTGTCCTACTACAATTAAATTCGATTTCGTAAGTTCTAACTGACTTTTATTTACTTATTATTATGTTATCTGATCTTCAAAGGTTAATAAATTGGTAGCTTTGACCCTGTTCCTGATGCCGGTGAGCTGCTATTTTTATATATTTTATAAAGTATTTTTTTATTTTATTTTTTATAAAAAATCATATTTTGAAAATGTAATACGTATATATATATACTGAGTAAAGGGAATACTAATAATAATAATCCACATTAACAAAAATAATCCTACTTAAAGTATGACACAAAAAATTAAAAATATTTAAAAACACAAGTAACAAAATAAAAATAACATACCAATTTATCAGTTTCCACTTATCCTTCAAATTCGAACCGAAAACAACAGAACACAATATTCCCGCGGTGCGTGGATATGCGCGTGCGCCGCCCGGCCACTGACTGCTGCTCTACTCTCCGGCTTTCTCCGCTAACGGTAAACCCACCGCTTTTCCCGTGCCTAGCGAGTGGTATGTGACGTCGGAATAAGTGCATACCTGTATTTCTAGGTTACTAGATGGTCATAGATGAGAGTCAAGCCATATTTAGGCACATTACGTACGCCTTTAATCGCTAAATAAATTAAATAGAGAACTGAATTTGTATGAAAGTATCCTTACTATTATTATAAAAGCGAAAGTGAGTTTGTTTGTTACGTCTTCTTCATAGTTGGGACCCTGGAGACGGACATAGGCTTATTTAAAAAAAAAGTGAGAAAAGGGGGAGAAAGAGGGAAGATAAGGGGAGAGGAATTAAAGTATATTAATAAACGCAGGCGAAGCCGCGGGTAAAAGCTATAGTTTGTCTATAATTCAAAAGGATCTTAGAAGTGTTTATTACTACTTTTCTCGGTTCAACAATTACGTACTTATATGTTTTTTTTATGTCCAGTATAAAGATAAACACAAGTGTGACATTGTGTACGTCATGTATCTATATGATTGGTCGCTTATTACTTGCTTACTTACTTGTTTATTATTTTAGAGAGATGTAGAATTGTAGTGGACTTAATGAAAGAGAAAGTTAAATCTAACGAGAAAGTGATAAACATAAACACGTCAGGTTTGTCGGTCAAAGCTTTTTTGGGATTCTCTCGACAACACGCGAAGTGTTTGTTATCTATGCTTACTAATATTATAAAGAGGTTACGTTTATAAGTAAGTATGTATGTAGAGGTAATCTCTGAAACTATTGAACCGATCGTGAATTTTTTTTCACTATTATGGCTGCTAATGCAAAAACCGTAGGGGCTCAGCACTAGAGCAATCGGTCGACCTTTGAAAAAGTTACCCATATTCCTAGAACGCAAAGGCGACTGTAGGATCATTGGTGTGGTTTTATTCAGCAAAAGTCTAACTCGTTCCGTCCTGGAGTGGAAGAAGTCATTAGATTAATTTTCATACCTTAAAAAATCCTATAAGAAGGCTATAAATAGTCGCTGGTAGAAGCCAGTTTCACATAAAGGTATAGACGGACATCTAATAAATTAGTTTTATGAAGTCGTCGATGATAGCCATACTACAACGAGCTGGAACCATTTTGTCCTTGGAATCAAACGGAGAACCCTACTCCCGATGCAATTATTTTTCCCTAACACAACTCAAAATAGGAATTCACGCTAGATTTAAATGTGGAAGTAAGAAATCATGAAACGGAAAGAGTTGACTACAGAGTACAGGATATTATGTAAGAAGTAATTGTTATTGATAAATCATTTGCTAATCATCATCCTTTGCCCTTCAACGCTTAAGACTGGATAAGACGGAGTCTCTCTTCTATTTGCAGAACGTACTTATATGGGCAGGGCACATTGCACGCAGAACAGATGATCGATGGGGACGGAAGGTTCTGAAGTGGCAAGGTGGACCGATGACCTGGTGAAGGTTGCGAGAAACCGATGGATGCGAGACGCACAGGAACATTCGTTATGGCGACGCTTGGGGGAGGCCTATGTCCAACGCATATCGGCTGAAATGATGATGATTATGACTTATACAGGTTGCAGACCAAGAGCTAAGCTAAGTTAGTTTAGCTTAGCTCGCATAGCTGACGCAGTTTTCCATACTTGTGCGCAGACCACAAACTATGCGAACTAAGCTATGTGAGTTAACTAAAATATGAGAAGCTAAGTTAGTTGTGTATGTCGATGCGCAGCTACACGAGCTAAGCTAAGCCCTAAGAAATTGAATGTATTGACATAACCAAGCTTTGGAATGCCTAATTTGCTTAGTTTAGCTTTGGCATAGCTTAGTTTTTCCGACTTTTTAGTTCAAATATTTGTAATGTTGGATTATTTTAGGATGCTTTCAGGCTAAGTGGACCGACGATCTACTTAGAGTGGATGACAAGCGCTGCAGTTGCACTGTTTTCACATTAATTCCTATACTTGTGCTATAAGACCTTGCTTATGCTAAATTTCAGGATTCTGGGTCAACGGGATGTTTGGATGAATTTTGATTCCCTAGAGAGTGTCGAAATATACGTTTTTTTGCGACATAAAAGGCAGTAATTTTTTTTTCGTAGACTAAGTAGTTTAACTTTTTGACAGCTTCAAGAGACCGCAAACCTGAGCACCTTTATGGGTCGGCGGAGACCTCTCGCGCCGGGCCCTGGTCGAGGCCATGGTCCGGAGCGAGGAGGAATGGCAGGCGGTCGCCTCCTTCTGCGAAGCAGTAATGCTTGCAAAGGAGGAGGCCGACCGCATCAGGCAACGGCGCCCTCGCCGCCGTCGCCGGGATTCCGATCCCGATTTCCGGCCACCGTAGACGCGGGCTCGCGGACGGCGAGCCATGGGTAGCTCGCTGTCCGATCGTCCGGTAATGGACCGAGTACAAGACGTCAACGGCGCGCACTGTTCCCGCGCGCCTGAAGGAGTTGTCAGCAGCAGGAGGGGCCCAGCTGGGTCGAAGCCTACTGGGGACAGGGTTGTCCGAAAGGGAACTCGTGCCCCGGTATGAAGGCTAGAAGGAACGGCGCGGGGTTTTTAGTCAGTAAGAGTCTGACACTGTCTCCCGCTCGACCCCAGAGCGGGCTTCGTCAAATATGATTTTCCCCGTCGACAAAAAAAAAAGTACCTTTATGGGTTTAATTTCAACTCGAAACCTCCACTCATTTCCGACTCAAAGGGTCCAGACAGACAGACCAAGTGATCCTATAATGGTTCCGTTTTTCCTTTTGAAGTAAGGATCTCTAAAAAAGGCTGGTTGATACGGATGTGATTTTTGTGAAGAACACTACTATTACTACTGAAGTTCATCGAGACATTCGGGAACATCATACAATTGGATTACAGCAGTTCCCATGCAGCATTGACGAAGAAAACAGACTCTGGATGAGTTCGGTGATAAGCTATTGAAGGTGCGTTTAACTACCATTTGCCTGCCTAGGCTGATGATGATGATGATGAACCCTGCCTTTAAGAAAACAGCTAACTATTTGAAGACTTCGTGTTTCTACTTCATATTATTTTGTGTACCCAGTAATTGCTGAAGAATCGATTAACCTTTTCATTTTTGCAGTTAATTTTGGACCTTGTCTATGATAGTTTTAATTTGATTAAATATATCTTCATAAATCTTGTGAAATCTAAATAATTTAAAGTTCAAGAACTACTCGTAGATCATCGTCAATTCGTAATTAAGAATTAAATTTTGAAAGGGTGCAAAACAGTCTCACACTCATACGGTCGTTAACTAGCTTTACGAAAACTTACAATATATGTCGTATTAATATAGCTGCAATTCTGAGATACGTTTCAGAAAATTCAAGTTTGTCAACAAGAAAGACTAAGGGTATTTTTAAATATCGTGCGGATTTCATCACGTATGCGTATTTGCTCCGCATGCATAACCCCGCAAAGGTCCTTTTCATACAAGTATTTATTGTAATGCGATGAATACATGCGTGATGAAATCCGCATGATATTCATAACACCCTAAAAATCTTATCTAACAAAAAAAAAACAAAACGCTATCAGGAAACTACTTACTCTGTTCTTCTCCATTAGTGTCAGACACTACAAACACTCGTAAAAGGAATCTGTGTCAAGTTTCACTTTCGATAAACCAATAAACACATCTAACTCGCTAGTCCATTAACACACAGGACTGGTGTACGAAACTGCCCAATAGATTGTGTCCTGTGCGTCTATAATACTAATCGCATTTGGCCCCGACTGTACAACCACAAGCTTGAGAGACAATAGATTAAGAGGTTCATCTTGGTGCCGATTCCATACAAAATATTACCATAATATAAGCTAAAGTTGTCAAAAAATAACTGACTGAAGGCTTGTTCAGTGTAGTGTAGCTACTACTAAAACATAGCTACTACAACACCAAACCCCTATTATTATTTTATTCTTTCAATTTTGTTCCAAGTTACATTACACTCTAGGGTTTTTCTCAAATGACAAAACGGGTCCTTTATTTTTTGACGTATTTACCACCTACCAATCTACTGTTGGACATCTTTATCACGTTACATGTCACTAAGTTGAATCTTCGATCACTTATATCTGTCTATTATAATATATAAAATATCGCTAACTTCTTAAACACGACTTCTTCAACAATAATTGATATCTGCAGGATTACATTCCTGCCAGGAAAGCACGACTGTTCGAAAGATTTATCGCGGCCCTGAAACGCAATGGGCAAATTATATATGATTTTAGTTTGTAATGTCTGACACTTCCTATCTCTCCACCCAGAGCGAGAGAAGTTATTTGACGATTTACCGCCTTAACCCTTCAGATACCGTCAATTAGAGACACAATAGTAAGACAATAGATGCGCGGCCACCGGTGGTCGCTTGGGGATTCATGAATTAAAATAAAAATTATTTTATTTAAATATAGCTTTGTATGAAGCAGCAAAGAGCTGCAACTACCTTATATCAGCTTATTTGTATTCTAGAGCAGTAGAATGCTCATTATCTGAGGCCGCACGCGCCTGTATAATGTCTTCAAGTTGTCGGGCTTGTATCTTGCTTGATGGTTCGTAAGATCGCTGGATAAAGCACAATGAACTTTAAGAAGATATGTATATATGTCTCTTGTTCAGTACCTTTACAGTAAAACTTATAAACAGTGTAAACTTATAAACAGTGTAAACTTATAAACAGTGTAAAACTTATTTATTACTGGTAGTAAATATATTGTCTGGTAGATTGTCAGACCGCCGTGCCATTGTACCTAGATAACTAATTTTGTGTAATAGTTATGCTGCTATTTTAGGGTACAATAAAGTTTGTTCTATTCTAGTATATAATGCAATGCCATCATTGGGGGACATAACTGAAAATTGGTGCGACGTTTGGTACTTCCACTGCTGTAATCGGCCGTTTGGCTGAAATGTTGATGATGATAATTACTGTAATTTGTTTTAATATATATGTACATTAAAAAAACTTAAATACTAAATAAACTATTTATACTAAAACCTAACTATGTACATAAATATAATAAAAAAAGACAAAGCACGCTCAGGCGTCAAAGTACTTCTCCACATCGCTGTCATCCGGAAATGTGCCCAGAAGACTGGCAGCGTTGCCACTTTGAATGGCAATGCAATTACTGTCATAGAGTGTCTGCCGAAACTGAAAAATATTGTCTCAGTTTTATATTTTAAGTTCTAGATATTATATGAGGTAGTGATATATATAGGTAATGACTGTGGCCAACTTTACTTTGAGACGAGAGAACAATATATAAATAACAAAGTAAAATATTTTGTTTCTTTTTTATCAACGGTCATGCATTTATTTGGACGAAATATTGGTTTTTCTATATGTAACAAAGTCAAAGTCAAAAACGTTTATTTCAAATAGACCAATTACAGGCACTTTTGATCTGTCAAAATGTCAGTCAGTCAAACCAACCAAGTGAAGATAAAATGCTAACTATATTATATAATTTGTTTTTCCGAGAAATAATCAGAAAAAGTTTTTTTTTTGGTGGTTTACGTAAACAGTGAAATTTTCCGGGGCAACGAACCCCTGGCGCTCGAGGGGTTAAACAGCCAGTCCATAAAAATAACCTTCCATGGTCTAATATTTTTAAATAAGGCTCTCAATGAATTTTGTAAGTAGGTTACTTGTTACAATGGGGTCGCACACTGTAGTAGTACGTAAACTAGTACAGTGTGCGACCCTGCTGTAAACTAACACAGTACTGCCATAAACTAACACAGGTGAAACACATTGGACTCACTAACTTTGTCAAAGAACTCTGTGTTATGCAAATAAACGAAACGCAACACTTCATTATGAAAATGACAAACGTTTAGCAAAACCTTGTTGAAATACTTATTGTGACTAACTGAAAATTCATGGTTCTGTGATTTGAGCTTCAGAAAAGGTAGCCTTCGGAAGATCGATTAACTTGCTTTTCTGCTTACATAGAGAATAGACATTTTTACTTTTTTATTCGGGCTGAAATCATATATACATATTATAGATAAATAACATCCAGACATAGAACAAACGATCGTGCTCATCACGTATTCATGCTCATCAACATTTGTACTGGGCGGGAATCAAACCCCCGACTTCCGGCATAGCAGTCAGGGCCACTAACCGTTTGACCATCAGGCCAGTCAAAATATTCTTTAGTTTTGTTAGTTTACAAACCGAAAGCATGACGAACAATATAGCTTGAAGAGAACAACATTGACGTTGTGATGAAATAAATAATTGAGAGCACCTCTAGTCCTGAAGTGGAGACCGTAAATTTAGCAATTAACTGGACAGTCGACTGTGCTAGACTAAGTAATTTCACAAGTGGATTTCTTATAAATTATATTCGAAAACTAAGTATTTGAACTTTTAGCTGAACTTAAAATACATCCATGTCGTAATAATTTTGAAAGTAGGTAATTATTGCAGAGTGCAATTATTACTGTGGTGCAGATTAGACCAGTACTCAAGGTGTCCAGGTTTTATACACCACTATTTGAATTTATAAACGCATAAAATTGGATACATGAATGATTTAGTGTTTTGAAACAGAGTTGGACTTTCCTTGTTTGAAAGACTGGACATATAAAGAGGGATAGCTACCCCTTCATGTACGAGTAGGTATTACACATATTTTTAAGTATTTAACTTAAAAACTTGGGGTCAGGGTCAGCTCCGAAAGGTAGCTCCGAAAGGCAGCCATGGTATGAAAGGCAAGAAGGAACGGGGTGGGTTTTTTAGTCAGTAAGAGTGTGACACTATCTCCCGCTCCGAGTAAGAGTGTGACACTATCTCCCGCTCCGCGATGTCATTTGAATGACTTTTACCCACCAAAAAAAAGATACCAGGATTTTAAAATATCTGTGTCAACAACATGTCACTTACAACTTTGTTTAAGAGGACTACTATAAAATTGCGTTCTGAATGATGAGGAATTAATTAAAAATATAAAATACTAGCGACCCACCCCGGCTTCGCTTGGGTACAATATTATACATATAAACCTTCCTCTTGAATCACTCTATCTATTTAAAAAAACCGCATCAAAATCCGTTGCGTAGTTTTAAAGATTTATGCATACATAGGGATATAGGGACAGAAAAAGCGACTTTGTTTTATACTATGTAGTGATATGTAAATAACATTAATAAAGGAGAGTAAGTAATTTAATCATCAGGACCAAACTAGCTTTGTATACCTATACCTCCAGGCTCCATACATTTATTTTGAGACGGAGGGCCTCAAATTAGTTAAATAGGATTAACTCCTTCTCCAGAACCCATGTGCACAGGAAGTGGGGCAAAGACTCGATGGTGCATCTAAATAAGAGATTGACTTCAATAAGTGGATGAAAAAGAACCTGAGCAAAAATTCTAAGGCCACTATGATATGTATATGTGGTGTTCTCTAACATCACTAGTTAAGGATTTGGGTTGTACATAAACGAAACAACCAAATTGTCATTCATTCCGTTTGCCAAACAGAAGTATCCTCGAAGAGTGCTGACGCACATTTTATGAAAAAATTGTTTCGGGTTCATATACCTAATCAGACAGGGAAAAATTCAAAATAAATATTTGTCACAACTCCCGGTGAAATGAAATCATGAATTTCGCAGGCTACGTGGTCATTAGCTCAACAGCCCAATTTACAATGCGTTATTTGGACATCTTAAAATAGTTTATTTTAGTATGTCTAAATATAGGTAGGATACATATGGGTAGTACTAAATTCTCGCTTGTATAAGTAGGACCTGAAAAACTCTTATTGCATCTTCAGCGAGAGTGTATGTGTGTTGAGAACTATCAAATTCACTAATATTTAGGAAACATTTAAGTCCGGTATTTTGGGTAAGTTGAGTTTCGGGAAAATAAACGACAAAGTTTTCGAAGTCTTTCGATTTCTCTGAACAACACCAAAGTTGGCCATTCAATGCAAAAATCACGATCTAAAATATAATTAATTCATTTAATTTATGAATCCCCAAGCGAACGTTCGCGCATCTATTGTCTTACTATTGTGTCTCTAATTAACGGTATCTGAAGAGTTTCAGACATAGACCCTACATTATATATACAAAATTCAAATAAAACATTGAAAACTAATTACGGCAAAAAAACAATACTGTTTGAGGGAGCACGGCTGTTTAACGATTTACCCGAAGAATTAAAGAAATGTGAAAATATTAATATGTTTAAAGCTAAATTTAAAAAAACATGTATACAACCTATGACGTCACCAACACACCAGATGTGAACAATACTTATAAGCTATTTGTATCTCATTTTAAGTGAACTGTAATTGTTCTTATGAGAATAAATTCTTTAAACCTAAACCTAAACCTAAATAATCATAAGGCTGTTTATAAAAATATATGCAAGGAAGTGTTTATTTTCCTGTTCACCGAATTCGCTGTAATTTAGCGACAGTTATCGATATGTTTATTGTACAACAATTATTGTACAAGTGACTGTAGGAGGATAATTATTGTTTTATGAAATCAAGCGTTTTATACTTCTTTAAGTAATCCTCAGAAAATATTTTCATAAACATTTTGAATGACGTTATGGCGCGCAGATTTGTTTTCAATTTTTTTGAAGGAGACATGATAATTAGTTTTATAATGTATCTACATAAAAACTGTTTTTTTATTATTCAAAACACATGTATAAATTGATTTGTTTTATTAATTATTAATTTATCTGATGGAATTGTATATTTATTTATGATATTCCATTTATTTATTTAAACTAAAAGGCTCTAAAAATAAACTGAATTACCGAAAAATTCAATTATAAAGATTCTAAATACAATTGTCAACAATTCCACCGCAAGATATTGGAAACTTATACTTAATTTCGCGTAAAATAAAAAATGTTTAAAATTGATTAAATCCTGCAAATAGAAAAGTTCTACTTATTAAGCTGTTTAATTTGAGAGATATGATATTTTTTTCTCAAAATTAATGATTGACGCATGTTTCTAAAGGACTTTCGTATAATCCTTTTGCGCTCCAGGACTTCTCGGGTCACGGTAACTCTTTAGAACAATCCCGCAGCCCTAGGAAGCATTGCCCTACTGGTCCCAGTCAATTTGCTGACATCTCTTTGAGGTGCACGTAGAATGCACATATCTACATATGTGTACGTCCACATCCTTCATCTGATTTAAATTAAGGTTACAACCCAGACCTTTCACTTTATGATGGCGTCAGTTCGCTTATAAGCTGGTTTTAATGGCTTGTTTATGGATAGCAGCTCTCGGAATCCAACTCGAATCTGGGTATGCGTCAGTCGAGAGAAAGGAATTACGAGACCACGGTAGGTGGTAGTTGTTGTAATGTCTTCATCGAATGCTGATATGGAAGGCAGTGGACTACAGTATGGCGTAACTTCGGAAAAGCTTTATTACCTAACTTTTTTTAGGTGGGAATCATCCAGTAACTTCTCCCGCTCTAGGGCGGAGCGAGTGGGCGCGTCAAGATTTTACTGACTAAACCCAACTCCTAATTTTCTTCGTTACTTTGCCTTCCAAGACCCTGGGTTTTCGTTTCAGAAGCAAACTCATGGCTCCAGTAGGCTTCGGCCTTGCTGGGCCCCTACGGTTTTGCTACCTATGAGGCGTACGTGGAACATTACCTACGCGCTGTCGCCGAATCGGACTCGGTCCGTACGGTTACCAGACGGTCAGCTAATACTACGCATGCGGTGGTAGGAAAATAATTGGACTTCCTCACTCCGGACCATGGTCTATACCAGGGCCTGGCGCAAGAGGCCGCCGATCGCTCTCAAGAAGATACACCTCCACGGCAGTATACTATAACTTAGCGTACTGATATTATTTATATATCCCTTATTGATCCACCAGACTTTACTTACGAATAGGTACTAGATACCTACTCGTATTTTCTGATTAACAAAATGTGTGTTTAGTACCTATACCCTACTAACGAACTACCATTACTCAATCCAATTACTTAATCCCATACAATGTAAGTATAGTGAACGCGTACTTGCTAGATTGGGCCGACATGACACGACGGCCAATTTACCTGTATCATAATTCATAATATCACATCGGACACGTTATAACTTATAAACATTGCTATATCATAATAACGTCTAGTTAGGTGTTATAACAGTCTAAATGTTGGTCGCTACATCAAATGAATGCCTTGTGAATAGGGCATTCACCAGCTGAAAGGCTAATACAGAAGTTACTTAAATAGGTGTACCTAAATCAAATTCTGTTATGATTTGGGAGGGGTTTCTGTACTCTCCCAAATCATGTAATTCATTTAATCAATACTTATCTAGGTACCAAATAGATTTTTGAAATATGATCTGTAGGTACTATATGGTTGTCGTCTTAACAGATAGGTATGCGATAAAAGCACACATTATTACTACTCAATGCTACACATTTTGTAAATCAGAAAATGGACAATATTTGGCGGCTCTGGCATCTTGGACAATCAATTCAGTGCCTCAAAAATCTTTTGTGCTATCTTTCATTCAGGTCAATCACGTCGTGGTTCGAATTTCGAAACCGATAGATGTTCTCACTTCTCATGGGATGGAAAAATGCTGGCATGCAATAATTTGGACATAGTGATGTGTACTGTGCTTATATCAATAGACAAATGCCACATACGTGTTGCAATTATTTATTTAGAGATTCGTAATTGACTGGGTAGGTTGCTGACATCTAAATCGATGTATTATTTCGTCAGATTTATTGTATGATTTTTGAATAAAGAATTTGAGTACTTTTAAATTTTTTTCGGCCTGTCAATCTGTCAAACTGGTCTCTATCCAAAGACTGTCCAGAATAGCACCGTGTCCCTCAATTAGGAACAAGACACTGCACAAGTTATGTATCAGTATTGTAAAAGTGGCGCCCCCTGCCGGTAAGCCACCGAAGAACGTACGCGGCTTGAATATTACTGTAACTTGCCAGACAGCATAGTAAAGTAGAAGCGAGTTACTCGCTCAAGTAAAAAGTTGGGAAGTTCGTTTTGTACATTATAGATGGCGATGCTGTATGTGTATAAATACTAGCGTGTTTGTGTATAAACTTCTCAATATTTGAATCATCAACAAAATTATAGTATTTTGCGAACAATATTATTTGTTTTTTGTCTATAGATAATAAAGTACGATTGACTTAAATATTAACATAGTACGATATATACCATACCGTACATACATAAAGTATGATTGATTAAAATCTAATATGATAGGTACCACACCATTTAATATAGGGTACCTATCATTTAATATAGTGTATGTAGTGTAAGTACAAGTGACAAACCTTGTAAATAGGTACTGAATTCCAACAACTTTGGTTTGTACGACATACTTTGTAGAGTCTGTCTAAAAAGTCACGACGACTTGGGTAATTATTAGGGCAATATGAAACCTGACGTAGTCAACACTGGTTCAATAATCAAGGTTGATTAAGAGATCTTGATCATTGTTTACTAATAGAAGAACTTTATAAAAAGTATTGAATATAAGTATTTTTTAAATTATTAAATACTAGCTTTTGCCCGCGCGGCTTCGCTCCCGCTCTTCCCTACTCCACCCTACTATACCTAACTCTACCCTACCCTACTCTACCCTACCCTACCCTACTCTACCCTACTCTACCCTACTCTACCCTACACTACCCTAATCTACCCTACTCTACCCTACTCTACTCTACCCTACACTACCCTAATTTTATTTTTTTTCCATAAGAACCTTATCCTCACCATACCAATCACAACAAAAAAAAAAATCAGCCAAATCGGTCAAGCCGTTTTCTGAAAAATATACTATATAATAGAGATTATACTAATTCCCAAGCCCTTTGACATTTTAGACAGACTAGTTCCAAAATTTTTGATAACTATAATTACAATCGGAAATGTTGAATTTTTATGATTTACTTATTTAATGTGATGTCAACTATGGAATGAATGAATGTTATTAGCATGTTTTTGTTTGTGTTTTGTGTATTTATGTCAATTTATGGGTATCTTACCTGAAATAAATGTCTATTATTATTATTATAATTATGAATTCAAATCTTCACTTTGACAAGATTGGACAAGGATTTTATGACGGAATTTTTTTGAGTGATTTTCAAGGGCTGTTTTACCAATATGAAAATTGATTGTGTAGATTATCTCAAATTTACACAACAAGATCTCGGTAAAATGGAGATGAGGACTTTAATGTAGTTTTGGTTACATTGGCGGAGCTTGCTGAGAAGGCTGAATGGACATATTTGCTGCCAAAATACTTCAAAAAGCATTCAAAAGTAAATACATCAGTATTTTAATGAAAAACTATATTCTGTATCAAAAAACTAAATACTTTCTAAACTTGATGGATCCTAAATGCACAAACAGTGTGAAAAAAATACCCTGTTAAGTGCGAATCAGAGGTATTCCACTTTGGGCACCCGCTAAAACGGCACCCGAGTGAATGGCACCTGAGGTATTCCACTTTGGGCACCCGTTGAAATTTTTTGCAGGTGCCCAAAGTGGAACATATTATTAAATTTTTATTCCACTTTGGGCACCTACAGATTTTTAGCTGCTAGTGTTGGGACGTAAAACTAAGTAAAATACAAAGATTAAAATCAGTCAACAGTTTTTTTTTTTACGTTGGGCAAAAATCATCTTCTTACAACACCCGCTCTTGGGTGGAGCCGGAGATAGTGTCAGACTCTTATTCACTAAAAACCCACCCCGTGCCTTCTAGCCTCTTCGTACCGGGGCTCGAGTTTCCTTTCGGATAACCCAGGCCCCAGTAGGCTTCGACCCAGCTGGGTCCCTCCTGTTGCTGTCAACTCCTTGAGGCGCGCGGGAACAACGCGCACCGTCGACGTCTTGGGCTCGGTCCGGACAGTTATTGGACGGTCGGACAGCTACCCATGGCTCGCCGTCCGCTAGCTCGCGCGGTGGCCGGAAATCGGGATTGGAATCCTGGCAGCGGCGGCGAGAGCGCCGTTGCCTGATACGATCGGTCTCCTCCTTTGCTAGCATTACTGCTTCGCAGAAGGAGGCGACCACCTGCCACTCTTCCTCGTGTATTCTTCTCGTGGATTTCAGAAAGGGAAACCTTGGAGCTACAAAAGGCAAGTGAAGGACTCAGGTAGGTTTTAGTCAGTAAAAAACTGACTCACCCTCACGCTCCACCCCAGATCGAGAGAAGCTTGCACATTCTTCTCCATAGAGATCTACTCTTTGAAACGTGCAATTTAGCTTCACTTGTTTGTTTGACTGACCGACATTTTGACAATTCAAAAGTGCCTGTAATTGGTCTCTTTGAAATAAACGTTTTTGATTTTGATTTTGAAGCCACTTGATGATTTCGCTACTTAAATAAATATTATATCCTGATTGTAAAAGAGTCTAAGTCCAACTCTATTTAATAAAATTAATAAAGATGAAACAGCAACTTTACAAAAACTCATCATCATCACATCATCTTTTCAGCTGAAAAACGTCCACCGTTGGACATAGGCCTCCCCCAAGCGTCGCCATAACGACTGGTCCTGTGAGTCTTGCATCCATCGTTCTTTCCGCGACCCTCGCTAGGTCATCAGTCCAACTTGTGGGAGGCCAATTTATTTGTTTGTCATGTAAATTAACAATGTTTTTTGCTTACTGTTAACGAACACATCTAAAAAAAGTGTTAATTACGTATTTTGCCATGTTAACCGTAATAACATAAAAAAATGTTATTTGTTATGTTGTACTGATGATTTGGCTCGTACACACAGATCTACTACTTCCGGTTTAGTCATCTAAGCAAGTAATATTTACGAGTACAAATATTTAAAAAGAACAAAACTTTAGTAGAATACACAATTTAGGGGAAAATCTTGAGGAAAACCGGAAGTGTGATGGATACAAGCGTATCAGTGAATAGCGTCTTTATCGCTACGAGCTACTATGCGTTCCAAATGAGAATTTTGATTGAAAATATAGTTTTCAAAAAAAAAAAAATAGTTATATATAACTTTTTTATCTATTTCTTAATAAAGCTCAGTTAAACAAAAACAAAACCATTTAAACGAAAATAAGCTTTTTTTGAGAACTATACTTTTCAAGCAAAATTTGACAGATCGAGTTCATTGGCTTTCCTATTCTCATTTGGAACGCACAGTACGTATGAACTCGCTCGAACATGCGTCAGCACACCGGTAGGATTATTTATTTATTTATATATACTTTATTGCACATCAAGTTTAAAAACTTACAAAAAGGAACCATATAATAAAAAAAAAACACACAATTTGCGGCCTTATCGCACCAGTTGATTTCTTCCAGGCAACCTTGAATGGACAGAGATTGCCTGGACACAAAATGGGGTTGCACTTGGTGCAAATAATTATAAAAGTAAACAAAACTTATTCAATACTTAATGCTAAAATATCTATTAATAATAATATAGATTAGTGTATATTCCACAGAGATCGCGCTTGCATCATTTGTCTAATCGGGGTGCCTATTATTAAATTGATTAGTGGCAAAAAATCTTAAAGTACCTAAAACAAATTAATACAAAAAAGATATAGGTGTGACTGTCAGACGACTGTTTTGGGTAAAGCTCATTTAAAAAATTAAAAATCAAATAAGCGCTGAAGCTCAATCTTTTGACATAAAAACCATTGAAAAGCCTTCTTACCCAAAAGCCAGATTATTTAACGAAGTTTTAGTTCATCGTAAATCGTCGATCGGAGACTCTACCCTCAAAGTTGCGGACTGTTACGTGTTCGGTGTTACCTGAGACAGACAATCCAGTCGGTTTGGTCTTTTCTCGAAGTTAGACCTACCCAACTGTCGTCGAATCCAACTCCACTTGACAGAGTTCAGGAAGCTGCGCAGTATCTTCTCGTCGATACCCACAGGAGAACCAAGGTCGCCGATGTAGCCCGAAGAATCGTTAAACTTGAGTGGAAGTGGGTACGGCACATTTTATCATCAAGGCACATCGTAGAACAGATGGTTGGCCTGGCTTGGAATGGCAGCCAGGCGGCCGCACACCGGAATATGCAGCATTGGAAGGCCTTCCACAAGGAGGACCGATGACCTGGTGAGGGTTGCGGGAATGCGATGGCTGCGGCCTGCGAGAAGCACAGGACCGTTCCCTTTGGCGACACTCGAATCGAATTAGGCCTATGTCCAGTAATGGACGTCTTTCGGCTGAAATGATGATGAGGATGCAATCCATAGTGTCTTGAACGAACGCTAAGAAAATAAGTTACTAACCTAGGTAACTTAAATAATTATTCTAAATATGACCATTATAATGTATATTCACGATCTCAACACAATATTGCTCAATCAACCTTTGCATTTAAACGATTAAAATTAATATCTAAATATTAATAACGGAATAAAATTGAACATATATTTATGTATATGCGTATTTCGTAATCTCCCGAAATATGTTTTGAGTGGATACAATTGTCAGGGTCGATGGGTTTATTAATAGACAATATGTGTTTATGGGTTTGTTTATGATTAGCGGAGGTTGGAATTGGGTAGAGTTATTTATGTACTTGCATCGAAATGTTGATAATAATACGGATCTTCCTGGGAGTCATATAATATATATATATTATTACTTATACCGTAAAACGTTGTGAGATCCATATAATCACCAAATCGGTTAATTTATTCAGTCCGTACTTACGGGACCTTTTGCCCACCATAAAAAAAGAATTTGATGCCCTAGATTGACTTGAAAATCGGACTAAATAATCTAATTTAATATAATACGTATTACTTGTGATACGCATTCGATTTTCATTCTTTTTGTAGATTCCTTTATACGGAATTTCTAACGAAGAATACCGTATGTATGGTCAATAATATTACAAATAAAGAATAATAAAAACATCAGAGATATATTACACCTGATTATAAACAACTTTCCCAAATAAACTTTTTTTATATTATTAGTTTAAGTATCGGTCACTAATTACCAGTCACCCTGTATAAGACAAATAAAAAAAACTTTTTACAAAAAAAATATAACCGACTTCAATGATAAAAAACACTGAAAAGTATCAAATAACTTTAATTTTGGAAGTCGGTGTTTCTATAATAGTTTAGTCTCTTCGTTATTTAACACCGACTTCCAAAATTAAAGTTATTTGATACTTTTCAGTGTTTTTTATCATTGAAGTCGGTTATATTTTTTTTGTAAAAAGTTTTTTTTATTTTACACTTTTTAGTTATGGTACCACCACTAAAAAGTACCCTTCAGTCAAACTTAAATACCTTATAGTCAGAGCGCATCTCATAACGGTTCTAATAATCCCAAACACGGTTAGATTACATTAATTTACCTTTCGGCTTCATCATCAGATCAGTTCGATATATCCTCTCCCCCTCTTCTTTCAAACAGTCATTAGACTAGATGCTGGAGAGGGAAAGGATATATCGAACTGATCTGATGATGAAGCCGAAAGGTAAATCTTTCAATCAGTCATTAGACTAGATGCTGATAATCCCGGCTGTAGCATCAGGCCAGATTTATGTCAACATTGCAATGAACTTAAAATTTAGTCCTGTTTAAAATGAGCCCAAACACGACTACGGTGCTGTAATTTCGAGGTTTGTACTTTTCCTGATGCTCCTGGCTTCAGCATCAGGTCTCTATGTACTTCGGTGTTCTTTATTAGCAGTACGTTTATCCACACATCGAGCCGTTTTCAATGAGCCTAAACTCGATATATCTGCTGTTTGTTGTCGAGGACTTAGGTACTCTGCAGACTATCCTGACTGCAGCATCAGGTCATGACTTGATGATCATGAGACCAAATGTGGCAAATGCCCTATCAAACATCAAAACAATTTACTAAAACAGTCCTTGCCTGTTCGAGTAACTTCTTACTGTTAAGGAGTTGTACCTTCCATCATCAGCCCAGCTACCTGAGATGGTGACGATCATACGCAAATACACAAGATACTTCATAAAATATGCGAAAATCAATAATTGAGCCTATAAAATTTGAAGGTTGCCCTCGATTTCTCCAAGATCCCATCATCAGATCCTAATTTGGTGATAATGAGACCACCTCAAAACTATCTACTTTCGAACAAAAAAAGAATTTTGAAAATCCGTCCACATTTGGGGGAGTATTCGACGAACAAACATACAAAAAAAAAAAAAAACATACAAACAGCCGAACGTAGTACCTCCTCCTTTTTGGGAAGTCGGTAAAAACAAAGATAATTAACATACGCTTTTTACTAGTATTCTTCATTGAAAAAGATCTCTCTACTCTCTAGGTGAGCTTAACAAAATACACTTCCTTCTCCTCATCATTAATGCAGGAATCGTTTTTTGCTATAGGTATATCTCATAGTGTCACAAAGAAATCCTGCTCTTTGAAATTAATTTAAGCATATCCACTTTATTCTTTCGCTGTATGAAATAGTTGTAAGTACATAAATAACTCTACTTAATTCCGGCCTGTGATGATTAGCTTTTCTTGTGACTCCCGTTGTCTATGTAATAAGATACGTGCTTTTTATGGGCACTTAGCGATAGTTGAGTAAATGAAGGCTACTTCATTTACTAATTGTCAAGTAAAGGTGTAACTTTCGTAATCAGTTCAGTACTTCCAGATAATTACTCTAACAAGCATAAAACACAATTTTAATTTTCCTCTTTATAATAATAAGGTTGCCTGGTTCTCTATCTGCCAGCGATAAGATCACCATTCTACCTAAAGTTTTTGTATCCATGTCTACTTAGTATATATAGTAGTTTATTGGAATTTATAATAAAACCAATAAAATGGTTTTACTGTTTTGAAGAATTTATTAATGTAGAAATTAAAGTTTTTGAATAAACGATTTAAATTTGCTATCATTACTTTGTATATAAATTACATTAAACTTTTTCTTCAAAGAAAAAGTTGTGTATCTCTGTTACTACTTTGATGGTCAATACAATTAATTCTGTTATATTTTATTCTATCACATCAAACAATTTAACTCAAAACAAAATGTTCTTAAAATAGACTAATTATAATAATTTTCCGTTAATCTAATTAATCGCAAGGTCGCCAATGTTATCCAATAAAAACTTAACATTCCTTTACCAATGAAAATATTCCACTACAAGAGCTTACGTTATATTACGAGTATGTACACTCTTAAGTCTTGTATCCTTTACAGTTCTTTCACATTCTATAGCAGGTTCTTTTCAACCAGATCTGTTTGAACTGTTTAGGCCGGGACTCCACCAAAGCGGAGACGAGACATGCGGAGAGGAAACGTTTTTTAAATATCTAATAGAATAGAACTGTGTTATTAACACATCTTCTTTCCGCTCAGCTTCAGTGGAGATCGCTGTGCGGAGATGTGTAATATTTGTATGGCGCGATGGAAGCGGAGATGTGAACTGTGCGCGCAACGAACGACGAAAACGCACACATCTCCGCTTTGGTGGAGTCCCCCGAGCTGAAAAACATCTCTTCTCGCACAGCACGCAGCACACCGCACACATCTCTGCTCTGGTGGAGTCCCGGCCTTAAAGACAAGTCAAGTGGTAATTTCGACATCATTCGGTACCGGACCGGTCCTATACGAAAACGGTACGTAGGTAGATATGGTAAGTTGAACTCTTAAGATATTCAAGTAGTTCACATTCTTTTTGTATGAAAGTTTGAACGAGCAGTCAGTATTGGTTTATTCGAATAATCACACTATGATTATAAAGGCGAAAGTTTGTGTTTGTATGTTTGTGCTAATTCACATCCTAATAATATTGAACAGGTTTTGGTTGAAATTTGGCACACTAGTAGACTCATCGTCATCTTCCTGCTCTTTCTTCCGTCTTTTCTATCCCATTTTATTAGAGGTCGGTTTTCTATTCTATTCTATTCTATTCTATTCTGTGCTATAATAGGATAGCATAGAATAGAATCGTTTCCTATCCTATTCTATCACTCGTCACGCTATCACTAACTCCATTTTCTCTCATATCACTTTTCACACAATCCATCCATCTTTCCTTTGTACCTACACCCTCTCCGTCTCAATCCAGCCATAGCAAAATTATAAATATTACTTTATCTTCTACGAAATACTACACTCAATTAAGAGAAAGGAGTTAGTCTCCTTGATACGCTAAAATTTAAAAACCATCAAAATGTTATATTATATTATTCCAATGTTGTAGATAAACATTTACAGTTAATTTGAGAGTCTATGGCACACCCACGCGAATCTATATCGCATATACTCGTTAATTTTGTCTAGCTGCCAATTAACATAGGAATGAGTGCATGTGTTTCGCAGAAGATTTTAATCAAGCTATACATTCATCTGACTATACGACTATCCGGTGGATTCCGGTAATTGGTTTACTTCCTAAACAACTATCTCACAACTTGTGATCAACATCTCCATTACATAGAGGATTTGATCTCCACATATCGAAATATGTTTTTTGACAGTATAATAGACTGGCTCCAGAAATCAAAATTACTGATATTACATTTTCACTGTAAGAGCAGTTGTATAAAATACAACCGCTCTTATAGTGAAACTATTACGGATTTCAAAAAAACACGTAGGTATTTCTTGGAAAAAGTTTTCTAAAATATTCGATTAAGTCACGGAATTACCGAATGTCAACAGAGTTTTCAGGCGCCATATTTTTTTTTTTCGCGTTGGGTCTTCAAAGTCTTCATCAACCATCACGTCGGATTGCGTTAGATGAAACAACAATCTTTTAAACCATGCTCGATGTTGACGATAGGTGAGTGGAAAAGCAGCCTCTTAAGTAGCGGAAATATAATATACTTGTTAGCAGCAATTTTTTGGAGTCGTTTAAGGTTATAACTATCGATCTTGGGGTCTGAGTACTCAGAAATTTTATAAAGACCACTCTAACGCCTTGTTGACACTTCTTGTGACCCAAAGGCTAGCTTTTACCTTGGACAGATAACGAACATTGCCGTACAGCTTGGCAACGCCGTCAGTTCTTGAGCACATTACCAGTCGACAGCGATGCGGATGAGCCGTGACGTCATAATTTTTAATTGTTAAAGTTAGTTTTAATTAGCATCTTTTTGTTGTTGTTTTAGAGTACGGAAATATATCTAGCAGGTTTGTAGCAATTTTAAAATAAAGACAGTCAGTAACATTAATTACATTAATATTATATTTAACACTCTCACTGCCATGGGATCCGCTAGCAGGCCACAAGTTTTTGAGTGCAAAGGGCCGTTTTTATTTTAAAGAAACATTAACAGCAGGCCGTGGGTGTCGCCAGCCGCCTCCAAAACATTTTGTCCGTTATACAGAAATGTTATTTTTGCTCTGATTGAATTGATTTTCTTTTCAACATGTAGCTCACTGTATGCGCATGCCAATACTAGACATGTATTTTTCCTTATTAACAGGCCAGTACTACAAAAATCTGTTTGAATTTAGGGGGTCACAGCGGATCCCACGGCGTGCTCAAAGCATTATTAACTAGTCACCGGCGGACCCCACGGCCTGCTGTAATATTTTTTTATTTTAAGTGACGGCCTACCACAACAGATTTGTTGGCACCCGCCGGCGGACTCCATGGCTTGCTGAACTGGAACCATACTATATATTGCTGGCAGTGAGAGTGTTAATTATATCTAATATTTATATTTTTAATTAATATATTTCATTAATTTACAGTACAGTGCAGACTTGGTAGTCTACATGTTGGTTCTTAGAATTAATACATTCTTATACAAGGTATTCTTTGAACCCGTAAAATAACAATTAAATTCTACTTTACAACAGCGAGAAGATCTATGATATATAGAGAGATATCATCATCATCATCATATCAGCCGAAAGACGTCCACTGCTGGACATAGGCCTCCCCCAAGCGTCGCCACAACGACAATAGAGAGATATATAGATGGAAAAATATAAAGGCGAAAGATTGTATGTATGTGTGTGTGTGCGTTTGCTTGTTACTCTTCACCGTCATTCCGGCTTATATCCCGAATTGACAGGATTATAGAGTATTATATATTAATATACCAATGATACTACGGTTTTTTTTTAATAAACGGTCCATGTTGACCTCGAAACCTACAACACCTATTTGAATACACTTTACACTAAATAAGGTGATAGTTGGATACTAACACATTTCTTTTTTGTCTCGTCAATTAAAATATTGTACTGTAAATTATAAAATCCATACTTAAAATACCCCGTATCCGGAAACTGTCACAAAAAAAAAATCCCCTACAAATACTGGAGCAACGACACGAGTTAAAAACTGTTTGTTTATCGTAGTTTATTGGAAGTCACCCCGAGCCGTGCGTGAAGGCCGTCTGTTAGGGTCTGAGGGTCGCGGTGCGCGCGCAGCAGCCGCCACTCCGCGCCAGTCGTACTCAGTCGATCTGCAGCGTCGCGCGCCGCCACAGGCCGACGCTACACTAAACATTGCCCTAACCGTCGCGGACTTCATTTATCCATACTCAACCAACCAACCACCTGTTCCAAATTCAAAAAATTAAAAATCGTTTCTAAAGTGCCAGTGTATGTGATCAGCTGATCACCGGCTGACTGACACCTGTACTCATAGGTAAGTTTGTTGTCATCGAAGGGTTAATTAAATGTTGATTCTGTTGGGTAAACGTTTTCGTATAGTTCACGTGGTTCGAAAGTATTTCAAGGCAATCCTGCCTCTATGAGCACTCACATAGACAACATGATTTCATCAAAGCTATCTTTAAATTTTATTTCGTGGAATAAATGTTGGGCTAATTGCCAACAACAATTCATTCAGCAAACGGAACTCAAGGATTACCTCAATAGGTAAATCATTTATCTGGAGCAATGAACTGTAGTTAATCCAATTAAATAATTATGTCCTCTGTGGCTCAGAGTTGATGCATTTATTAAGATAAATAAAACAGTAAAGTTTTTATGGTTTTTTAGTTTAGATTGCGGTTAACACCAAATATTATAAAAATTAATTCCTCTTTGACGAGATTTATGAAGACAATTATTGTAACAACTATCGTCATATAACGGAGATGAATAGCATGTCGAATAAAAGTGACGTTAGAAACAAGAATCGTGATAAAAAGTCTACAACTCAATCAATTACGTGATCCACATCACATTGCTCTTAACAACATAATGCCAGTAGAAGATTATAATTTATTTCTCAATATTAACCTATTGGCAAAGCAGTTGGTATGTGAAATGAAATAGGCGCAGTTTCAATAAGAAACCTTCTCGTTCTTGGGCATTAAGTAATTTCGTTCAATGTCACAATTTAGTGGACTCTAACTGTATCGTTGAAGAAAGACCAACTGCAACTTAACAAAGAACATATAATTTATATAGACTGTATATATATGACTTATAAATTAAAAAAGAATATATTAAAAGAACCTTGAGATAAAAACAAGGTGTCATTGATGGTATAATTTAGTAATTGTCATGACAATAGTGTATAAATCACAATACCGTGTAATGGGATAATTCAGGTAATTCTGACCCATTGTTTACAAATACCATGGCGACCCATTTGAACTCGACCGCTGCCGTCAGTCTGACCGAGTCTAGAATTAGCCGACTAGATAAAAAAATAATTAGGAAATGATAAAAGAGTGCGTCATTGGATTGAAAAACTCCCTCAGACATTGTTGACTCGACAAAAAATAAGAGATTGCGATGCACATTTCCTAAAGACGCAACATCATCATTATATCAAATTTCAAGCAGTGAATGCATATTTGGTATGAACTAATTACCTAATTCCTAACAGATTTTGTACTACTTGCTGGCAACGAAGATACAAGAGTTGCATAATACGGTTGCACTCATGTGAACATTAAAATTAATGATGGAAACTGTTCTGTTGATACAGGGAACATGGTGAAGCTGACAGAACATGTAGTGATTGATGCTTTTATGGTAAAAAGTGATGTCTAATATGTTAAAGACAATATTGCTGTTAAACTTGAAGAAGATAAACGCATATATATGATGGTAGTTAAGGTTTTTTATAAGGTAGAATACGATTATGTAAAAACAGATATCGACACTGAAGATGAAAAAAAAAACAATAAATCTCATCATCACAAACTAACAAGACTTGTGTAATAATAACTAAAACACTCTAATACTCAACGTATGAGTATGCTTATGGTGTAAGGTAGTACGTCCTTCCGCTGGTGGGCACGTCAACGCGTGCGCAGGTTGGGAAACATCCCGAGAAGGCCGCCCGGTTCGATACCCGCGACCGATCTGCGCCTGCGATGATCTTGCAAGGAATTGCGATACCTGCTTCTAGTATCGAAATAGTTTATAACTCAGTTAGGCTTGAGAAATGTTATGACACTTCTCAGACGGAACGAAACTTACTTAGGCTACGTTTCGCAGTATGCTGTGTTGATGTCTTTTGATTGAGACGTTATAAAAAAGTAATAAAAGTTTGTAAAATATTTTTTAAAGCTTAACTCTTCAATCGTGATAATTAGAGACACAATAGAAAGACGACGAAGGTGACGAACGCCGGGGTTCACTTGGGGTTAGAATAAAACAAAAGAAATAGCTTAAAACTTATAATTGGAGGAAGTTAATTGCACATTTATTGATGTGCAATGATGCAAATTGCGCATCAAAGAAGTAATTGTCATTACACAAGAAAGTTGAACTAACTTCACTACTCGTATGTTTTACAGTAAAGTTTTCAGCTTTACGACCTCATAATATCTAGGAGTCGGTATTAACCGTAAGAAGGTAATTGACGATTACCATTGTATCTGTCTACATTGGTGACTATTACACTGTTTTATTCTCTAAAATCTCGTAATTTCTTATAAGAAATCGATGCTAGACTATTCTTATTTGTTTTGTCCACTTTCGTCGTATTAATATTTATTAGAACCAGTTCATCATTGTTTTAAAGAAAACCGCTATCACGATATTCATAATATATAGATAGATATATACTTTTTTATTGTACACCATAATAAACATACATTCAGCCGAACATAGAACCTCCTCCTTTTCGAAGTCGGTTAAAAATTACAGTAGGAGTTTAAAAATAATAGAGTGTAGCAATATATAATAGGGTGGTATTATCGCAGAAAGCGATTTCTCACAGACAACTTTTGGATGCATTTGATAGGAAAGGAGAAAAGATACTCATTTAGTTCTTGGTGTACTACATATTTACATAATTCGATTATTTAATATGACTCATTAAAAATAAAAGCTCACAGCAAATATTCTGACGTCCAATTATACCCAAAATGGTGGGCCATTGGTCGTCATGGTGAAAGCATGAGAGAAAGCGGTCGCAAAAAATACATGGCCGCACCGAAACATTCGGACAACGGTATTAGCAAACTGGAAATGTAGCTTCACCTTTAACATGACACTACACAGAAATTGCCGGATTGTATCATTATAGTTATGAAAAACCCAACTGTTTAAAAAAATAAATAAAGTATAGTGGAAAATAAAAATAACAAGTATAGGTTGTATCGTAATGCAATAGTAGTGGAAGTTAATATAAATTCCCTAATGGAGATTACAATAAACTGTTTATTCAACCAATAGGGCTGCTAGAAACTTTGTGATGAGAAATATTAACATTCAAACATACCTCAAGATGACTCTGCCGCCGCAATGTTTTTAGTTAAATTACGCTAATGAGGCCACAGAGCAGTGGTGGCCGAGTGGTAATGGCCCCGACTTATGAGTTGTAGGTCGCAGGTTCGAACCCAGCCAGACGCATTGCTTTGTGTAATTTATTTCATCACAACTGCTCTCAAAACGGAGAAGGAAAACATCGTGAGGAAACCAGCATGTCCTAGAACCAAAAATTCGAAGACATGTGACATCCACCAACACGCATTGGGCCCGCGTGGTGAATTACGGCCCATTCCCTCTCCTAGAGAGGAGGCCTGAGTCCCAGCAGTGGGAACTTTAAAAAAGCTGATGATGAATGAGACCACATATGTTAATTTTATATTTCGACATTAGCTTACTACAAACTATTTTATTGTTACACATTCGATGCAAATTTATTAAAGTCAAATAGCCGTGAAATATATTAGCATTCCATCTGTTCTTAGCTCACGTATTTAGCATTTATCTAGCACATTGTTTATTTTATAAAATACGTACGTTGAACGGATGCATTCGTGTGCAGTTTAAGCGTGGTGTTTGCATGACCTTCCTTTATTCTTAAATTTAAACGAATTCAAACATTTGGATCAAGGATTTTAAGAATGATGCTCAGATTCCGTCAGTATTAATGAAGCATTTAAATAACTCATGATCAATGAAACTCTGAAATTATGAAATTGCCGTTATTAAAAACGGGTTGCTTTGAAATGTAAAGAAAGTCGTAGACTACGTTATTAATATTGCTTGCTCTTTGAAATGAAAAAAACAAAAGATTTTGTTTATTAGCTTTCGTGGTTATAAATACTGCGATATTACAGAAAATAAAAAACACAAAGAAACCAATAAATGCCCTATTTCGAGAAAAGAATAATGTACCTTTAAGATAAAGTTTATTTGAACTTATAATTCCAAGTCAATCCATAAATAACACTTTAAAGCAAAGCAACCCGTTTTGAAAAACGGCAATTTCTTAGGTCCCATTATAAAACTGATCGTTTTTTATTATACCTGTGTCTTTTAAAAGACGATTTTGAAAAATAGATAAAGTAGACTGCTGCAATGTAAATTATTCTTTGTGTAGTTTGAGCTTCAGTTTTGAATCCGCGTCGTGACTTCGCGATTGACTTTTTAAAAGTAAGAAATTCTCAACTTTTTAGAGATGGTGATTTGAAAGTATGTATTAACTTTTTTTTCAAATGAACTATTAGCATTGAGCCAGAGATATATATAGTTCATAAAGAAGACAGGTTATAGTGGCCATAATTATAATAACCAACCATGAGACTTCGTTGATTGATTGACCAGAATTAGCAGGCCCAAAAAAATGTTGCTCAGATTTAATTTCGTAAATTCGCATATGTTTTTTTGATGGATTTAGGGCACGATATTGCCAATTTAACGAATATTGACCCGAGGCAACTGTAAACGAACTTTTTTTTCGTCGATTTAAATATTTTTTTTGCCGTATATACAGGTCCCCAAACCGAACCGCCGAGTTAGGTCGTTGGCACACTCAGCTTGAGGCCGCTCACGCAGCGAGATACACGTGCGTGAATCCGAGTAGTTATGATCTAGCGTCATCGTTAGCGTATTATTTGTGACTTTTACTTGATCAAATTGTGTTGTTGCCAACATGTTAATTTACTGTTTTGTGTAAGATAACATTGACTTGTACCCAAAGAAAATGTTAGCAGTGCTAGAAGAATTAGTTTGACGGGGAATCGGAAAAGATCTTTGGGTCCTCACCCAGATATATCTTTTCCGGGTCCCCGTCACTCAATCAGTCTTCTTATACCTCTATTCTAATACCTCTAGTAGAAGACTGATTTCTTATTAGTTATCTGTTAAGAAGTTACTAGGGTTTCTCTTTCAGCACATAAGATTATTAATTCCTATAATTAACCAGAAAAGTTTTACTAAAAATAAACGATTTCGAAGTGTATTTTACTTGATGTGTTATTAGGAAAGCAAAAAATGGTTGATATATTGAATATATGAATGTTATTGCTTATCATGTTCAAAGGACCGGACAATCAAATAACTGTCGTGAAAAATATCCATAAAAACCGGGTCATGATGACCCGGTGTTATCGTCCGCGTTATTTTTATACGTCATGGCGTCGGTTTAATAATAATAATAATATTCCACAACTATTACACAACGCCGTCTAGTTCCAAGCTAAGCAGATCTTGTGTTATGGATACTAGACAACTGATAAACATACTTACTCGTATATATTTCTATATACATACATATTATAGATAAATTACACCCAGACACAGAACAAATGATTATGCTCATCACACAAACATTCGTCCTGGGTGGGAATCGAACCCACGACCTCCGGCATAGCAGTCAGGGTCACTAACCACTAGACCAACAGGCCAGTCAAAATTAAATTAAAATTAATGAGCTAGTGTAAGCAATCAAGATTCTTTTTTGTTATTTATGACTTTATATCTGTTTAACATATTTTTGTCTTGATCTTACATAATTATTTACGACACAGGATACAATTACAACGTTTATACTATATAGATGATAACTATGGCAATAATATATAGAGTTACTTATTTTATATCCAAATATGTATATAGTTGACGCACCGGTTATCATAATATAAAAGGTTATTTATTTATTTATGGACAAGCATATACATGCTAAAGATTCAACATTCTTACATTATATAGTGTAGCCTTAATTAAAGGCTGCCTCGGCATGCATTAAACATAGGAGGAGATAGGAACTGACTTATCTATTGACATTTTGATCGACGTTAAGCCAACCAATATAAAAAAAGTATTACAGCAAAAACTAATTCTAAAACATTTACAATTTCAAAATATCGATGAACAAATGAACAAATAAATGTTTATTTGTTCATTTGTGAAAATTTTGTCCCCTTCACTCACATAAAGTACGTGAAAAGTGAAAAGGACAGAACACACAGTCTATAGATGGCCAATGTGGTAATAAATGAGCAAATCCATTGATGAGCGAAAGGCAACCTTCATGGTCGCGAATAGGCCCAGAAACTGTAAGTAAATCAAACATTTGACACATAAGTAAGTTTTTGTACGATAGGAACAGTCCGAATAATTTGATTATAACTTCATAGGCTTTTTGCCTACCATCAAGATGTTAACAGATGGCAAAAATTTTTCAACAAGTTCCATCAATATTTACATGACGAAAAAATATGGCAAAACGTTTTTTCTTATAACATTTTGTAACTAGCCGACGACATCAGACGCAAGGACGTGTCGTTTCATTGCAACAGCGCGTCACACCAACGAACATACACTAAATAATATAGAAATCCTAAAGTATGATAAGATATATAGATATATCACATATGTGAAATAATACGAATTGTTTTAGTTTCAAAAAACAATATGCCAATTACTTACACTATTAATACAATATTATCTAGATATAAAATTAAATAAACAATATCTTTCGGTTTTATTTGATTTCTACCTGTTGTATTTTATAACATTGTTACTACATAGTATATTGTATGTCCATCAGAAACTTAAACAGTAGCTAAGCATTTATACTAAACTAAGTACATACTTATATACAAAATACACAGTGTCCACATCGCTGTCATACGGAAAGCCTAGTATATTGGCGGCATTGCCACGTTTAATGGCATATAAGGAATTAAATTACAAATAAATTAATACAAACCAATTACAAATGAAAGCAATTAAGTTACAAATAAAACGACTAAATTAGAAATTAAGTCGCATGAAAGTAACAATAATGGGAATACAATAATTAGCAAATTAATTGAGAAACACTAGAGAAATGTTCATTAAAATTTTAGTAGAGTTAAATATGAACAAGCAAGTCAGGTAACACGACGGATAAATCTAGCTGATCTTAGACTTAAACTGAGCAGTTTAGGCAGAATCTACATGAACGTCAACAGCCACTATCCTAATATACGGCTTAGAAGTATATTTAATAAGAGCATTTATAAATATACAATAGTAGGAGTTTTTTAAGAGGGAACCCGTTTGAAGAAATATGAAGCAGCGGAATTAAAATGGTAGAAACGGGTTTGCGACCAAGCAAGGTTGATTAAATTTCAGGTTTGTGAATAGTCCATATTCTAAGATGGCCAAATCTGCCCCTGATAGTTAAAAAGACGTATCTAACAAAAACGAAAACGGATAAAAAAATGTTTTAATGAATGAAACGGGCAATCGGGCCTTTTTTCCTTGTGTTAAAACCGCACTGGAGAAAGTTAGCAAAATATAAAAAATACTGGCAGATGCGCCTTTTTTTTCCTGATTCCGGCAATGTATATAATTCAAATCTTGATAAAATGATAGATGCGTCTTTTTTACTAATGGGGGCAGAAATGTGAATGCATTATAGTTACTGCTATTGCAGTCATATCTATTGTTAACCAAATTGCCATCATTGGGTCGTAGGTTGAGCTCGCGGACGGCGGATAATGGCTGACTCGCTTTACTAAAGACGAAACCCGAATTGATAGTGCGCTGTGATCTACGCCTCAAAGAGTTCTGTAATTACCACAAAAAAAAAAACGACGGGGTTTGCCAGGCTACGGGATTATTCAAAAGCCCTGAAACGCAAAGAGCAGCTGTAAGAATACATGTGGGTTTTAGTCAGTAAAAGACTGATAACCACTTCGCTTCACCCAGAGCGGCAGCTTTATGATTTCCAGCCTAAAAATAAGGTGACGGCCATTCGATGGACAATATTTTCTTGTCACGGTGTTTAACTCCCAGCCACCAATTAGCCGCCACACTGCTCCATAGCCATGAAACGGTCTGCAGTTATTTCTCAACGCGGTTTCTTTACTTTCTAAGGGGCTGTTAGATATTATTTACTATAAATTCAAATGCTATATGGCTAGATACCTAAATTTCCATTTGATGTTAGGCATTTTTCCAACAACTGATTTTTTTTGTAGTTAGTGTTTAGCTCAACTACTATGTCACCTGATGGAAAGAGACTATGTGATCGATGATGGAGCACACTTGCCTAGAAGTAACCTATTCACTCTTAGCATAATTGTCTAGTTGTGTAGCTATTTGACGACGAAATTGGCTCTTTTTGGCGGAAAAAGATACGCTAGACTTTAGGTAGCATAATGTCTACTAAAATATCTGCCAATAAAGGCGTCTGCTGCACAAAAATTCCAGATTATTTCTTGTTAAAATCTACGGAATATGCCTGTAAATTCTGTACGGATCATCTTATATATATAGTTTCTAATTCTACCAAGACATCATTTTGTTTCTCTCCAATACTATATTTATGCCTAGTCATGCGGTTGATATTAAGCTAAATAAAGTTCGCGTGATCGCCAGCTTCATATAAAATGAGCATGGCATGGAATTATGCACCTAGATTACCATCACTTACCATCATTATAACTGTGGTAATCAAAGTAGCAGAAACTGCACCTATCTAATGATAGCTGGTGTGGATGTTACATCGTAACAGTACCGACCTTAGATTTCGTAACCTAGAAATAAAGAATTTATGAGACGTAATCACATGATAATATTATTGATTTCGAAAATATTGTGGAAAATTCCTTATCGGGAACTTGATGGATAGTAAAACGTTCAAACTATTACAAGACGAATCGATCGTAAACGATACAAACAATAGTTCAGTATGTTGCGGTCAATATTTGTGGTCAAATGCCTCATTGATCCTTGAATTGTTCAATGGAGTGTTGAATGTGAGCATGTGACATTGAATGCATCGCCCGAAGACTAACTGTGATCCTTATATTCAGATCACGAGTGCGTGGACGATAAACGGCGGTGCGTGCGTCATCGATAAGTTACTAGGCGGCTGACGCGTCATGAATGAGAGGCGGATTGACAATGATAGCTATCAGTTCTTTGGAATTAGCATTGGCGTGAATGGCAGTTTATTTGTCAACTAACAAGGCGAAATCTGTGCTGTATATTAAAGGTTCAAGAGATCTTTTGTGCCTGATGAAAGTCACTTTATGACTTGATTAAAGAGATTGCAATAATCGGCTGAAGAAGGTTAATACAAAGCACAAAATAAAAAAGCGTACTTACTGCAGTAAACCTAAATACATTTTGATAATGGAAGCAGGATGATTGATGTCAATGTTTAATTCATGAATCCCCAAGCGACCACCGGTGGCCGCGCATCTATTGTCTTACTATTGTGTCTCTAATTGACGGTATCTGAAGGGTTAAGGTTCGCCACACACAGGCCACCGGCCACAACCACAAATGCCACCACCGGTATATTTTTTATAGGTTTCATACATTTTATATAGACTCGCTGCACAAGAATGACGCCTGTGGTCGCCACACGCTACAAATCGCCGCTACTCGCTTCTTGTGGCCTGTACCTTAACCAAGTTGCTACTCTGCAATAGTTAACGCTAGTAGAAAGCTTCAAATGTACTGGAATAACGTCACCTTAACGCTCAGTCACGTGGTTGGAACAAAAGAATTCGACGAAAGCTTGCGTCGAAGCGTTCGACGCAAACGAAACAGTTGTAACTTGGCTACAGGAGGTGCTCTGGCCAGTAAACGCCGCCGCCGATACAAAGCGACGTCACACGCCACTTGCGCATAAACCTTCTTCGTCAGAGTCTGGGGTGAAAAAAATAGCAGCCATCGGCTACAAGTGACGGTCTGTTTCAGCTTCCTTTGTGGCCGCTTCTGGCGTCTCGTGGTTTGTGGCTGTGGCATGTGGTCAATTTGCGGTGACACTAAGACAACTCAGCTGGTTGTAAAATAGAAATCGGTTTGAAAATAACGACAAATCGCTGTCGCAGGTCTGCTGGAAGTAACATTTGAAATAAACAGCACCTTTGTATTCTTCTGTCTGTTTGTGTGTATTTATCGTCGATTTCTTGTGTAGCTTGAGCGCTGGCCTCAAGCTACACAGAAGTCGGGCCTATTTAATGATATGAAAAGAGACACGGGGGCAGGGAGCGTCAGTGATAGGTTTGCCGCGCCATCGCGTCATAGACGTCACTCGTGATTCGTTCCCTGCGCTTGCTGCATGTATTTAACAACGATGACAATTGGCTCGCCAATGTATGGAATGCGCAAAGTGATTCCCACTCTGTCGCCGAGCGCTCAAGATCCATGCTGATACCTATATGTAGCTAGTAATTGTAACAAACTTTCTTTATCTACTTATCTACAAAACGTGCATATATGTGGGTAATATATTAAAGCATATATAATTAACACAGGAGATACGTATCTAGTCAGATTGTAATCATGGCTTAAGTAATTATCCGCCATACAGTGTATAACGCAATTACATTGCCCCTGTTTGCCGGCGGCCTTCGATGGTTAGCCATGGTTGCTTTCCTGTCTTTTTGAGAATGTAACGACCATAAATATTGATATCCGTGGTGACGACACAGTTTTAATTGGTTTCGTTGTTAATTAATAGGTTAGGTTGAATTAAGGTCGGTAAAATAACACTCTTTTTCAATACACTTGCTCATAAAGTGACTCTTATTGCACTGCACTTAGGTATAAAGATATGACACTTGTTACCAAACTGTGACATTTTGATTACCATTACGCAATAGTGCTATAATGTGGTTAAAACCTTATTGTTCAACGACTCCGTTGTCATAATTTTATGACATTTATCATATCAGGATGGGCAAAGGTCGTCACCAAGAGGTAAAAAATATGGGCGCGCATATGAAAACAGATTTTTACCGCCACAAAAGTTTACTAGTTTTACAGTTATTTTATTCACAAGTGTATTGAAAAACGTCGTATGATACACGCGAGTAATTAATGATTACCGTTCTCGGCCCTCGCCATGGCTCAGGTATACCACCTCGACTGTAATCACTAACATTACTTATATCATAATATACTATTTTTAAACTACAAAGCGTAAAGAACACATGTTTTGGATATATCAACAATATAGTAAGTACTAGGTAGGCTGCAGTGACAATTTCCACGTGTATCAAATGACGTTTTTCAATAAACTAACGAATACATAAATAAACGGGATTGACACGCGCCCAGCCTGACACGATAAATGTAATAAATTGTGGCGGGGCAAACACGCGCACATTTCCGCACTGGTGCGAAAACAGTCAGTAGTGCGAGAAAAAATAAAATAATGAAAATACAGAAGTTAAAAATTATAGTATAGTATTTTAAAAATTATAGACACCTGTGCTAAAAACAGCATTATATTTTTGCTGAATTAGTAACCTTGGTATTTGTCACTTATTAAACATTTGCTAACTCACTAAGATCAAAGATTGATCGCATAAAAATAGTTTTTGTAGGTTTTTACATAGTAAGAAAAATGTGTAGACCAAAGTACAAAATAATAAATGATTTATTGATAAGGTAATAAATTAATATAATCGCCTACAACACCCATAATAATTAATCGAACATCATTTTTTTCGTTGGTCAATTATTATCAAATGATTCCTCCAGCTCTTGCAGGAGGGAGATGAAATGTCAGACTTTTACTGGCTATGACTCATCTGTGTTCCATGAGTGGCCCTTGAACGCAAAGAGCTACTGAAGGACTACAGTTACATAGAACAAGTGACCGGGCCGAGGAAACTTTTTACAACAATCCTGCAACCCTGGCAGGTCCACACGCGCCTCAAGGAGTTGTCAGCAACCGTAGGGGCCTAGCAGGGTCGTAGCCTATTGGGGCCATGGGTGATGCGAAAGAGATCCCCGGGGCCCTGGAACAATCGCAAAGAAGGAACAGGAGCAGGTCAATACTTGATGGGGCCTTCCAAGGTCCTCTAGGGCCTCGTCAATTTGTTGACAGCTCTTTGAGACGCACATGGAACACAACGCGCTGTCATTCCGGGCTCGATTATCCTTACCAGACGGCGAGCTACCCATTGTTCACTTTCCGCAAGGCTGTCACCGCCCCGCCGGTCGCCCCCCGAGGACACGGCAGTGCTCTGCTCAAGCATGGTAGCCTCTACCATGTCCTCCGGGCAATCCGCACAATGATAACACTCGTGCGTTTTCCTTCGGAATCGGCAACAGGAACCTCCTGATAACCCATAATTATGCCGCATAAGATGATATTTATGTGGATTTGGAGTAATACTTCTTTTCTTACTAAATATTGTTTTTATTTTATTAGTTAAACTTAAAAATAAAAACACGTACCTAGCGAACTTAAATATTAACTATGAATACTTTTATACTAAACCTAACTATGTAATAAATACAAAATACACTCAGGCGTCGAAGTATTCCACCACATCGCTGTCATTCGGAAATGCTGCAAAAGGCTGGCAGCATTTCCACGTTGAATAGCAATACTGCCAGCATATATGCTGCTAAACATAAATAATATAATCATCATCATCATCATTTCAACCGAAAGACGTCCACTGTTGGACATAGGCCTCCCCCAAGTGTCGCCATAACGACCGGTCCTATACGTCTCGCATCCATCTAATTCCCGCGACCCTCACCATGTTATCGGTCCACATTGTGGAATGCAATCTTTTACGTCATTCTAAATTGAATGACTATTTTTTGTATATTTTTTTACATGTTTCTATAAGCATAACCAGTTTATAAAGAGTAAACAAGACTGAAGAGGGGTTATTTATTATATTCTATTCGTTAGTAAATCTTGTTTTTTTTCCTCTCTACCAAGTCGTTGATCGCCTTAGTAGATTTTATTTTTCATAACTTCCTTATAATAGATGAATTATTATTATCCTTACTTACATATTTATTACGTTAATTTTAACCATTAATTATCTTGATCTACCCATTTAACTAAAGCCTGAATGCGACTAAATTTACCTATCTACTTACTACTCTTTATATTTTACCACTACGGTCTTCCTGTTCGATTATAATTTGAGTGTCTTTAAGGCTAGAGTAAATAGGCGCTTAATAAACTAGTGCGCCTCATCATCAGAGATCAGATCCCACCTGATTGTAAGCAGTAATTCAAGCACTAGTTTATATCAATAAAAAAATACTAAGCGTTTAGCTCGTCGTTTATACCGCATATGTCGAAGGACTGGAACAATCTGCCTGCTGCGATCTTCCCGTCTGATTATAATTTGAGTGTGTTCAAGGTAAGAGTGAATAGGCTCATAAACTGGTGCACCTCATCATCAGAGATTGCATTTCTGGTTACCGTCAGGTGGGAACGCAGTTAGGCACTAGTTTATATCATTTAAAAAAAAATCACAAGTCAATAACACATCGTTCAATACAATAACACCATGTGTTGTGATTCCACATATCGAAATAATACGATATATTGACATAGATATATCACAAGTCACGTACCTATACGAGTACTTTCTCTCCAATAAAAGTCACACTAGCGGAGAGAAAAAATAATTGCTTACACAAACGGTTTCTAAAATAACAAGCTGGGTATTTCATTTCTTGGAAGTTGTTTTCTTTTTTCTTACTTTGGTGGTCTTTTAGACATTCGTTAGAACGACAGTACTCGTAACACCACATTTTTAAACAGTTTTAAATTAAAGAACATTCGTACGGCTGTCATTAGTCGGCCGATAATTATTTAAATTTTTCCAACACACTCAAAAACATGTTCCTAGTAGTTAACATTACCGCGATGTGGCGGTTCACCGCTATAAGACTCGCAATGGATTTATTACCAGCCTAAAAGCTTACGTACTTATTTCACCACTAGTGTGAATAAGTGCGGCCGTCAGTCTACGCCAAAATTTATTACAGGTATTTATTGTATCAGGCTGGTGGCTCCACGAGGATGTGTGAAAAAAAATCCGTTAACCATTTCTCGAGCTATTTCTCTCCTATTTCTCGGCACCAGAATATTTCATCCTGGGTTGTCGACTTTTAAAAACGGGCTTGTCTCTCGATTCTAAACCACCAGGTCAATGGTGGGTGACCTCTGCCTTCTTTTAGTTTTGGTTTAGGTTCAGTGAAACTTTTACGACATAGTCCTCGCTACTCTTGCTAACATATCCAAACTTCTACTACTCGAATGGATGGTTTTCTTTTCCCTCAAGTTTTTGGGCAGTAGCTTTCCAGGTTTATAGCAATGTCAGTGGTGTCTTTTAGGTCATCCATAGTGCATATGTAGGGACTATTTGGGCACTCTAATAATAGTGGTCCATTGTCTGGCCAGAAACACCACACTCGCACTTGGTGTCGGGGTCTACAATCCTACATTTTGTTAGGTTGTGTTTGCAACAGCCTTCTTGGGTGTGGACGGTGCGGTGGGGTCGCAGGTATCCGATGGATGCGAGACGCACAGGACCGGTCGTTATGGTGGCACTTGGGGGAGGCCTATGTCCAACAATGGACGTATTACGGCTGAATTGATGATGACTTGAGTGCGCAGTCTATTGATTGATTTCTATACAGGCCACTGAAGATCGTATCTGAGTAGCAGATGTTTCTGGGGTTGAAGGAAGTTAAACGTGGTGTTCCTTCCCCAACTTACATCACACAGTGGTTGGTCTGTCCCGAATAGCCTGCTTGCAATGAAGAAAGCTCTTTCAACATGTCCATACTACCATATGTAAAAAGTAACTTTGGCAAACATTGTATCAAATCTGCCGCAGAGCAAACTGAACTCATTGGTAGTGATAATATTAAAGACGACCTTCACAGCGGTGTCCGCACCGGTCCTCGGAGTATGCCGTGGTTTGTGCAATGGTTGCATTCACCGGCCGCTGCTGCCCGCGCTTGCGCAACGCCGATGTGTGAGGGAGAACAGCTACATCTACTCCCACGGTTTAGGCACCTGGCTAAATTATTGGTAAATAAATAAGTCTTAATTTATGATAAGTTGCTGATTATTACCTACCATATCCAATAATTTCTACTGACGTTATTTTTGTTAACGGTTGCAATTACAAAAAAAACCAGAACCAGTTTTTTTTTTTGAAGTGGGTGTTCATCAAACAGCTTATTTTATAAGGAGCTTATAAAGAGTGGAAGTCCATGACCAGTCTGTGTTTAGAATAGAAGAAGAATACTCGTAGAATCATTTTATTTTATTTTTCTTTCGGCCCACGATGAGAACCAGCGCTGTGGACTCAGCATTATGCTGAGTGTATGGCCGTTTTGCTCAGAATTGGGCGTGGTGCATATATTTTATTCTTTTTTGTCATGGAAAATGTTTGTTTGTGGTTGTTTCTTTGTTTGTATCTTAAGTTACAAATAAAACGTTTTCTTTCTTTCTTTCATTTTATTCCGGACAGACACAGCACACAAACACAAAGCAAACAAAAGAAAATAAAAGTTTCTTGACAGCAGCAAACTTAGGGTACTTGTAGGTTTCATCGTCGACCACAGCATTTCATTATTCCTGAGCCTATGTCACTCAGGAATAATGAAATCATTATTCCTGAGTGACATAGGCTATATTTTATAAGCAGGCGAAGCTGCGGGTAAAAGCTAGTCAATAATACAAAAAACTCACTTGTATTCCTCCAGTTGCCGTTAGCACTGCAGGGCCACAGTAACTGTTTCGAACTCCGGCGGGATCTCATGGTGAAATGGCGTCAACGGCTATCGCAACCCAGTGCTGGGCACGCCACGATTATGGCGGTAAGTCCCCTCTTTGAGGCGTGGCTGGAAAGACCTCACGGCGTCCTTACCTTCCGCATGACGCAGGTCCTCACCGGACATGGCAAGTTCGGGAGGTTCCTGCATCGGATTCAAGCGGAAGAGACGCCCGGGTGTCGCCACTGTGCGCAACGCCCGGAGGACACGGTGGAGCACACCGTCGAGGTGTGCCCTGCCTGGGCGGAGCATCGCCGTGCCCTCGTGGGGGCGATCGGCGGCGGAAACCTCTCGCGCCGGGCCCTGGTCGAGGCCATGGTCCGGAGCGAGGAGGAATGGCAGGCGGTGGCCTCCTTCTGCGAAGCAGTAATGCTTGCAAAGGAGGAGGCCGACCGCATCAGGCAACGGCGCCCTCGCCGCCGTCGCCGGGATTCCGATCCCGATTTCCGGCCACCGTAGACGCGGGCTCGCGGACGGCGAGCCATGGGTAGCTCGCTGTCCGATCGTTCGGTAGTGGACCGAGTCCAAGACGTCGACGGCGCGCACTGTTCCCGCGCGCCACAAGGAGTTGTCAGCAGCAGGAGGAGCCCAGCTGGGCCGAAGCCTACTGGGGACAGGGTTGTCCGAAAGGGAGCTCGTGCCCCGGTATGAAGGCTAGAAGGAACGGCGTGGGGTTTTTAGTCAGTAAGAGTCTGACACTATCTCCCGCTCCACCCAAGAGCGGGTTTTGTCAAAGATGATTTTCCCCGTCGAAAAAACAAAAAAAAAACTGTTTCGTACAATCCTGCAGCCCACATGAAACTGACTTGACTGGTTGGTTTCAATTCAACTCACCTACTCATCTTTTTCCGTAATTTCATCAATTCAATCTTAGCCAGTTGTGGTTTTCATCCACTATCTAAAGTTATCGATAATATCGTTTCAATTGTAAATATTGTACAAAGACTTACAACGAGATTGCTAACATACCACTTAACAACTATGACTATATTGTTTAGCTGATCATAATACGTTCTTAATTTATAAAAAATTGGTATTTTTTTTCTAGTATGTCATCATGTTCAAGCTACTATAATGTACCTACATATGTATATTAATGATGTTTGTATCCTTGATCAAGCAGAATACAAATAACTGCATTTGTTTTTTATATTGGAAATCATCTAAAACTCTTTTCCTGCTCTGTACGGAGCGGGAGTCACACTTTTAACGTGAGGGCTGTGGTAACTCCTTCGAGCAATCCACAACCCTACCCTAGTCGGTGTCAATCCTAAGAAATCATAATCCATTGCTAACTGCAAGCATACACCTCTACCTATATGTCTATAATTATCATTATTAAAAAAATATTGATTTAAATTTTGAATATATTAGAGAAACTAGTTGAGATAATAATTTCATTGGAATCATTCATTTTTTTAAATACTCCATTAAGTACTTACAATTAATACAAAATAAATGCCAGACGTAATCGCGAAGGTTGAACTGTAAAAAAAAAACGAATAAATAATTTTAATAGTTAATTTATGCAAATAATGTGGAATTTATTGTCGTTATTTAAGTTACAATCAATGTAATTGATTTGAACATGTTTTTCATTCGTATGCCTATTCAAGTATAGGTCGATGTTCGATAATTTTTTATAGAATGATGAACAAACTTATGGATATCATTTACAACATACTATATTAATCGCTCTTTATGTATTCATATATGTGGGTGGGCATAGGTTTTAGTCACCAAACCAGTCGCGTTCATATCACTAGGCAGACACGTAGAGACGTTTTGACGAAAAATAAATTCAATTAGTGATTTCAAGGTAATTTCTTGTAGACTTTACAAACATTATAATAAGTTTTAATGCTTATTTTTCCGTGGATTAATGTGGATTCCTAGAGAGTAAATATTTTTACAGGGCCTTTGCACGATTTATCGGAAATATTTGCACAAACATGTCCTAAAATATTGAATTCTTGAGTTAGTTAACGCTATATTGACTATTTATATTAATTTGATTTTCAATGCCAAATAGATTGAGATGGTAATGATAGATTACTTAAACTGAATTTAATAAAACGTTTGATAATCTAGGTTATGTTCTTGATGTTAATTCATTAACATTTCAAAGGTTAAATGCAAAATTTCAAGGCATTATCACAAGAACGTGTAAAATCATAATGTGTAGAGAATATTTAAAAAACCAAACCAAATAAAAGACCGAAATGCTAAGGCTAAACCAGCTTAGAATTATTACATGAGACAATCTTCGAAGTTTCAAAGTCATGAGCATCGACGCCGTGTTACGCCTGTCGGTATTCTTATGGTTGCAATTCCGAAAATTGCATATTTTAATTGCGCCAAGCTCGGTCTATCATCGGACTACCAGACGAACGCTGATGCGTCACCAGCACATGGTGTATATCGCACTTATATGCACAAAATGTTTCGAGAACTCACTCAACGTGCGTACAGCTAAGGAGGGAATTCCTTGCCGGAGTCTGTATTTCCTGATAGCTTTAATCTAGGGGTCTTTAAATCAAGAGTGAATAGGTTATTTCTAGGCAAGTGTGCTCCATCGTCGACCATAGCTTGGCTTACCATCCGGTAAGATAGAGGTCAAACGCGAGTTTATCTAATAAAAAAAAAACTATCAGATAGAACCATGTAGACACATATGGAGCAAGGTTACATAATAAGTCAGTTAATGACGACAAACTAATTACATTTAAAAGACATGACTGTAACAGTTAATTGCATTTTGTAATTACAATGATTACTGGTGTAGTTGAAATTATACCTACAGGCAGATGTAATAATGACATATATAATAAGACAATCGTAATGATCATCACAATATTTACATTAATCAGCGTTTTTAATTAAACACAAAATATAAGAGTTGACATAAAAAAGACATAAAGAAAAAGAATAAACAGACCATTGTGTCAATTCGTTAGTTTATTCAGACTAGTTTACTAATTCGAAATTTTATTTGTTACAGGTATCAAAGACGAGTGAAGTGTTAAAACAATAAGTGAAAAGTGATGCTCAGTGGTTGAATTTTTTAAATAATATATAATCATATTCTAAAAACAAAGATGTCTGTGGAAACTCAGGAGTACATGAACGGTATGAGTCCGGGACCCCTCACAAGAGAAATTCCAGAATGTATGAGAGACAAATACACCGTCGTGCAAGCGATTATAGACATTATAATGTTTGTCATCGTCGTCATCGGATATGTGATAAAAGCTACATACAAGACCATTGTTGGCCGACATAAAAAGGACCTTAAGGGTGCTATTGCTGTAGTGACGGGAGGCGGAGGAGGCTTGGGCAGCCTTATAGCACTGAGGCTAGCTCGGCTCGGCTGCACCGTCGTGTTATGGGATATCAACAAACAAGGTCAGTTGGCTAATTACTGCATTATTACAACACACGTACAGGTGATAATCATGACTAGCTTGATGACACGTCCGCGTTTAATTTGCGCAATATAAACAACATATTCTCTCATGGTCTATTAATATTCTAACTGACCATGCAGAAAATATGTGGGAAGATATAAAAAAGTTTATAAAAATCGTAAGAATAGGAGATAATTTTATATCGTAAAACGATCTAGTGTGAAATCTATAAAAATAACAAATGACACTCGCCAAGGAGGTGATTGTTATAAATTATAATTTACACGGCATTTACGTAGTTCCTAATCAACTACACGGTCGATAATATAAGGTGTGTGAAATGTAACACAATTGCAGTATCTGTCAACACATTATTTGATATTTCCACACGTAATTTCCTAAAGAGATTATAAAGTTGTTACAATATAATGCAATATAATAATATGTTAGGTTGGTCACAGTTGCATACGTTTTTATAATTCAATGCAGACAAGCTTAGTTTTTTAACTATAAGTATATAGGTCTAAATCTTTAACCAGATATTGTAACTTGAATTAACTATACAGGTATCCATTCGTACTAGCTTATTTTTTTCCCTTTTATTCGTTCACAAAAAACAAAAATTAAACCTGTTTTTCAAGAACATTTGAATCGGACATTCTACATTATAGTCTATGGCAAAAAGTTGAGGAATATTTGAAAGCAAACAGAACAGTTCGCAGCACTATGCGAGACAATCATTGGACACATAAAAACCAATACAAAGTTCAATGCAATGCAACAATCCCATTATTGTGCTATCTTACACATGTCATTATTTGATATTTACGCCTGCCATATTCCAACTAAGTACTAGTATGAAAGATTAAAAAGATTGGTAAGTTAAAGATATGCGAATCAAGGTGTTTTTTTTTTTTGAAGTGGGAAATTATCTTATGACTCTCGCACTAAGATAGACCGAAGAATGAGAGTGTGTGTCACACTTTTACTGATTAAAACCACAGCTATGTTCCTTCAGTTGTCTTTTGCGTCCGTAGAAACATGTGTGGGTATATCCTTTTCAGAACTAAGTCTATGGCAGCAGGTATCGACCCTGCTGAGCTCCCTACGGTTTACTGACATCTTTTTGAGGCTTTAAAGGACGATCAGACGGCGAGCTACACTTTGCTCGTGTCTTGCGGAACATGGTGTAAAGTACAAAATATACCTGGATCTTCCAACCACGGATATTGTAACTGCTTGTTAGTTGATTTTCGGGTCGTTTATTATTAGTTCTAATCGCGTAGAGAACTCAGAGACTCAGTTGCAGAATTTTGGCTTCTAATTCCCATGTAGTTGCATAAATCTCGCTACAGTAGCACGTAAAGTGTCGTATTCCATCATACATGCTCATCACCAAACCGCAATATGGTCCACGCATGTACAAACACAAAATGCAGCTTATTGTAAGTAACTAGGTACTTGTTGCGTACACAATTTCGTTTCGTGAAGGCCCTTTCATGTAATGAACGTTCTTCGATTTAAGTTAGGTATACACAGGCGATTCATTTTGTATTAAGTAGATATGTTCTAGTTGTATCGATACATGTATGTAATTATCTGTAGAAGTTTTTAGTTGTGCGCGCATCACGTAAAATGTACGAAGTCGATGTAGATAACTTTTATACGTTAAAATTGTGTGTCATTTAGAGATTTAAGACTGGCCTGTTGGCCTAGTGGTTAGTGGCCCTGACTGCTATGCCGGAGGTCGTGGGTTCGATTCCCACCCAGGAAAAATGTTTATGTGATGAGCATGATCATTTGTTCTGTGTCTGGGTGTAATTTATCCATTATATGTATGTATTTAGAAATATATAAGTATGTTTATCAGTTGTCTAGTACCCATAACACAAGCTCTGCTTAACTTGGGGCTAGACGGCGTTGTGGAATATTAATATTAATTAATTTGATATATTACTTAAACTTTGTTACATCGAAATCGGTTGACTATGTCGATAGATATACTATATTCATAAACTCACAGAACAATAAATACTAGAAACTGTTAGGCGGTACGAAGTTCGCCGGCTCAGCTAGTATGTAATATAAGTCGATGCATGTCTAGTTGTAATTACTAAGTTTGCGTAGATTGGTTTCTGTTGTAGATTTTATGTGTCCTTATTTGGAAGTAGTTTTTTTTTGAGGTGGGAAATCATGTATTGACTTTTCAGACTATTACCTCATCATCATGTATTGACTATTATTTTATTAAAAGCACACCTATCTTTATTCCTTTAATTGCATTTTGCGTTCTAGGACCACGAGTATCTACGAGAATCCCTTTCCTACTTTTCCCCATGCCCTAAGCAGGCATCGACTCTGCCGGGCTCCTACGATTTTCCTGACATCTCGTTGAGGTACGCGAAGAGCTCTACGCAATTATATAAGTTTTTCACCCATTATGTTTAATCATATAAAAATATTATCTAAGTTTTACCAAGCCGTCTTTGTGTTGACGTCACTATGTATAAAGTTTTTTGGGAGTATGATCGTATGTTGTTTTTACTTAATGACTTTTATGAAAGCCTGCTTTTTTTTCGAGGTAGTCTTCATTGATGCCCTCCGCTTTAGGCTGGAAGACTGTCAGACACGCACTGACTAGAACCACCCCGGTGTTACCACGTACACTAGCTTCAGGAGCTGTGGTTGTGTGTGTGATGTCCGCTGCCCCGGCCTAGTGTTGGCCTACCGTTCGCGGACCCCGTCCTCATCGTGAGAGTAAGATGTTAACGCCTTCTTAATTCATGAATCCCCAAGCGACCACCGGTGGCCGCGCATCTATTGTCTTACTATTGTGTCTCTAATTGACGGTATCTGAAGGGTTAAATCCCCTACACGTGCCAGAGAATGACAGCTCGTTTAACCTAATCTGAGAGCTTGAACGAAGTGGTATTCTAACAGCAACAACGTTTGTCAAAATGTCAAAATATTGTTATATATTGACATTTCGACTACGTGACATTTCGGTAGCAAATGTCAATCCCATAAATTTTGTCCTTTTGATGTCCGTTATTAACCCTTCAGATACCGTCAATTAGAGACACAATAGTAAGACAATAGATGCGCGGCCACCGGTGGTCGCTTGGGGATTCATGAAATAATGATATAATGTCACGTTGTCTACAGTGCGTTTCACTTAAGAAGTTCTTTGGCCGTAATGTTGGCAATAAGGAAAAACAGTGTTGCAATGTTATTAGCAATTAACCCTTCAGATACCGTCAATTAGAAACACAATAGTAAGACAATAGATGCGCGGCCACCGGGTGTCGCTTGGGGATTCATGAATTAAATTACTTAATATTAGGGAGATTAACTGATACTTTTAACAATTGCCCTTTTTTGTTATTTTTTTTTAATATTTTTGAATAAAGTATAGAACGTTGGGCTCCATTTCGATTGTCCTGAAATTCTTTCAAATACGGAAAACGCCATGCCAAAATATCGTACCTCTTTATTTACAACTTCCTTTTACACCTGCTTTTTTTTAAATAATATCCCATTCCCCTCATAATCGTCCAAAAAATGTTGCAACTACCGTTAAACTCAATTTCGTTTCGCATTTCGGAGAACAATTTTGGTAGAGTAAGCAACTCCTTTTTTTTCTTCTTTTTTGTGTAGACAGACAGGGGAGCCAACATTACGCCGAAGTAACTTCTTAAATGAAACGCACTTTAGAAGCCATGCTTATAAAACAGTCGCGCGTGTGTCTAGGGTTTAATAACACGGTTGACTAACATCCCCACGAGATTAATCTTGTAACGCGCCTGCGCAGTTGAAGAGACGTGAACACTGTTTCTCAACTCAAGCTTGAGTGCTTTCCGTATTCGTGTTGCAATGGAGAACAAACAATACCATATCTGAAGTAAAATTGTACCATTATTGTATACCAAATTAAATTAGGTACTTACCTATTACGTAATGTAACGTCAAACAATTTGCTACAGTATAATTTGGTAATTTGAAACAAATGACAACTGCTTTTTACGTCATCCGAAGATTCATAAACCTATTATTATGTGAGAAAGTCTTAGGTAGACAAATGGTCGGTTAAAAATAAAGCGAAGGTTTGATTTAGAGGCTTGAGATATTATCTAATAATCAGGTGAGATAGCGGTCAAGTAGTAATAAAAAAAATAAGCACTCTAAAATTTATAAGTTTATTAAAGACATTTAAATAATAAAATAACATTTCTCGCATTTTTTTATGATAAATAATATTTATTTTACAAATAGGTTTTATAAAACACTTTTACACGTCAATTTTTTCGTCAGTTTAAACTAGTTGAGGAAAACATTCTAATTTTGATATATGATATCTATGTTTTTATTTATTTTAAATTATTATACAAATTAAATTATAAAATAAACCTAAATAATTAAAAATAATAATACACTAAAGGATATGACGTCATAAAACTCCTCTGCATCGCTGTCGACTGGAAGTGTGCCCAAAAAGCTGGCGGCATCTATCTAATACTATATTAATTTTGTACGTACGTATTTTTTATATTATTATGTCCTATTAGCAGATACTATTTCTGTTGTAGGTATGTCCTGTACACTGACAGCCCTAAATCTATCTCATTTCGTTCAGTCCATCCAAAGGTTGTCTGTAAGAGATTGCCCAGTGCGATAAGACCGCCTGCTGTATCTAAATAAATAAATAAATAAATACATTTGTTTTTTTTTTTAATAATTATAGGTGCTGTCATTTTATGAGGTACCTATACAAAGTAGAATTTAGCTAATGAATAAATTGTGATACGTAACATATAATGTTTAAATCCTGTATTCTTATGTATAAAAGATATAAAATATTTGCCATGTTGCATCAGGAATAGCCTAGATTTGTTGCTAAATAATAATGACCTTTATCTCAATACAATATATCACATTGTAAAATTATAATACTGTAGCATTTTAATATGCAAGACGTTGTACGAAAATAAACTCCACTTGACATTTTACTATTTAGCGCCGTGTCATTAAAATACATAACACGGAAGGTATTAAGTACCGGTAAACAGTGATGAATAACATCTTGAAGTTAAATAAATAATGGTAAATATGTACATGTAATTATGTGCCCTGAGATGTACAGGAGCTCGCCATAAGAACATAATACACATAAAGGGTGATTTAATTCGAAGTTGATATATTTGTGCCACTCTAATTTTGACAGCTGTCAATAATGACGTTTGATGCATACGTCAGAGTGCCTAGTGCGAGTTTGTTTTATATTAACGCGATTGGGACGTTTATGACGTTCGGCGCTTCGATTGGCCCGCTTCACACCATTTAGGCTTATAGTCCCTTGAACATCTGGCCGGAATTAAATGGACACATACTGAAACTGCCGCGGTACAGAGTACGAGTATCTGTGATTGATTTACATATGCTACGTACATTCTGAAGAACACTCCAGCAATTTTTTTGTGTAAATATGTTTCTAAAGATCAAAGCCGTTTGAAAACATCATGTTGTTAAATATTTTTTTTGTCATACGAAAAAATCGTACGTTGATTATGTTGTAAGTTGTAAGTACATGAATCTATTTTTTTTTTAACCTATTGATGTCGTCGTTACCGAGGCTTCAGAAATTTAGCACTTCTCGGGAGTAAGGGCCTTAACCAATCAGAGAGCTAAATGAGGTAAACGTTTCGATCGCGTTGACGTAAAAACAACTCGCACTCAGCGCACAGATGTTAACTTGAAACAATTTATTTGCGATTTGAATCATCATCATCACATCAGCCGAAAGACGTCCACTGTTGGACATAGGCCTGCCATCGCAAGCATCGCCACAACGACCGGTCCTGCGCGTCACGCATTCATCCATTTTGAATCGCTTGTTTTTAAAACTATCGCTCAATGAATTAAAATTGTTCAGTCGAGTTCTACACAAAAAAATCACTCATGTCGATTTTTTCAGAATTAAAAAATAAATTACAATATAAGCACTAATTAATTTAGTTATTATTACTGATTGCCGAGATATGTATAATCGACGAAAAAGGAAATCAATGCTGCAGAATGTAGAGGTCGTCATTGGTCTGACATTTTATTTCATAATCGATTAATTAAGTAATAAGGTATTTTTATTTTTATTGTATTCTTTTATTTTAATTTAGAATTATGTATTATTTTTCTATGCTGGCTTATTAATTACTTTTTTGCCAATGGGTACTATGAATTTTGTCTGAAATAAACGGATTTTTAAATGAATATTACACAATAAATAAAAATAATTATAGTATGACATTTTTTATGTTTTTTATTCAATTAAAGTTAGTAAGCTGAAATCGGATCATCCTTTACATAATATATTTGCATTATATATGTAGAGATTCGTTCAAGTAGCGTTAAGAACATAGAGGCCTCTGCTGGAAACTTTTGTCAAAACTGTCCTTAAAATCTGATATATGGTTTTTAGGGACCTGTGTCACTGTCTACTTTTAAAAATTGGCTAGTGACGATTGTGATTATTCTAGTTTAAAGAGTTATCGTGTACATAGAACGCAAAAGGCAACAAAAGGAACGCAGGTGGTTTTTAGTCAAAGTCTGACATTCCTTCTCGCCTATACCTAACAGCTATACATTCTGGGCTATGTCCAACAGTGGACGTTTTTCGGCTGAAATGATGATGATCTGATGATGACTCCCTCTCGCAGAGTAGAGTACCTAAATGTTATAAATAAAAAAAAACCTAATAATACTTTAAGAAAGAACGGAACAGCGGATAAGGGACAATAATCCCTCGATTATAATTATTGTCAATAATAAGCTATACTTTTTTTTTGTGGTGGATAATCAGCATTTGACTTCTTCCGGTAACTCATTAAAAAAAATTCGAGGCCTTATAAAAGCCTTCTGAGGTCCATAAGGACCATAGCCCCACGTGAAAGTCTAGTTATGAATTTTATTGCACCATAAAACGCTAACTGTCAATTTAACGTATCAAGGTACAAACGAGTTGGAGTCGAGTCGGACATATGACTTTGAAAATAGACTTTTTGCTTTGCTTGGATATATGTATATTTGTTCTGCGCAATTGTGTGGGTACGAATATTGTGTGTCATTTTGTGATTCTTTTTTTTTATTATAGCAGGTAATCTCTGAAAGTACTGGTCCGATTGCGAAAAATTTTTCACCGATTGATAGATGCTTTATTCCTGAATGACCGGCTATAATTATCTTATGTACGCGGGCAAAGCTGCAAACACAAGCTAGTTATCAATAAATAGCGTTACCCACACAATTAGTGTTAGCGTCTCCTCGCCTGTCAGTATCCAGGCGGCGGTGTTCCAAGCTCTATGGTTAAGAACTATACAATTATCTCTGTGTAGTACAGGAATCTGCGAATGTTGACCTTTGCTAATTGTATGTTGCAATGTGTTTATGTACTCGTTACTTATATACTTTATAAAACAAAGTCCCCCACCGTGTCTGTCTGTATGAACGCGATAAACTCAAAAACGACTGAACAGTTTTTAATGCGGTTTTCACTAATAGCCAGAGTGATTCATGAGGAAAGTTTAGGTGTATAATAGGTGTATGCATATTGTTGAAGAAAAAGCCAAGAATTTCAAAGACACACGTGCGAAGCTAGGGTGGGTACTATATTACCTATACAATAAAACAATGCATAATGTGTGTATAATTGCGGGCCTGGTGTAAACACCAGATTATCTCCCTTTGTATCTACATACACCAGAAGTATTTGCCAGACCTTAATATTGTTAGGTGCATTTCATAGATTCTTCCAGTCTATTTCATCCAGTAAAATTGTGTTGAATTTAGGTGTAGGGACTGTGGAGATTAAGTTTCTTATTCGTGAAAAGTTTACGCCAACGTAAAGTGTAGAATTTTTTCTGAATAAAAGCTGCTTAGCTAAAGCAGCTTTTATTAAAAGCACCATGAAAGACATTTTTTTAGGTAGAATAGGAAATCATCCAATGACTTCTCCCGTTCTAGGATGGATCAAGAGTTCGTGTCAGGCTTTTCTGACTAGAACCCATCTGAATCCTTCAAATGCCCTTCCCGCAGTAGAGTGATGTTAGAGAGCATGCCAGGCTTTTCTGACTAGACCCCACCTGTATCCTCCAAATGCTCTTTGCGTTCTAGGACCACGGTTTCCCATTTGTGGTCCGTACTGGGCCCCTACTGTATGATGACAGACAGTTAACAGTTTTTCTATTTCTATCTGATTCCGGTTTTCAATGTGCTCAAAGCGAGAGTTGCTCAGTCAGACAATTAGTGACATGTTTAACATAGTTAGCACTAATTGTGCCCGTCACCCGCGGCTGTGTTGACTAAACACTTCCATTTTCCAGCGACACATAACCCCATTTGTTTAGTATACATTTTCATTTTGCGCATGTTTTATCGGAATTTGATTCATTGTCTATTGTCATTTGTTAATTCTATATTCAAAGCAAGGCGGTTTTGTTGGAAAAAAATAGTGACGCGTCTATGGGCAATGTATGTTATAGAATGTGATATCTATTTACATGTCACAAAGTTCAACAAATACCAGAAGCGTATTCTGTATTAATACCATTCATCTAATACCACTGGTATTTGTAAAGTCTTGTGTTAATTGTCTATTCCGAATGGATACCATTGCTCCAACTCATACTAAAAGAAATGGTATTAAAATGGCATAAATCAAATATGTATTAGCTTTTTTATTTTTTTAAACTATATCTACTAGTTAAAAAAGAAACTACAAAGGCCCCTACATGAACTATAGTAGACGTCCTTGTACTTAAACAAATATATTACATATCTACGTAATATATTTCAAGTTTTTCTTCTAAAAAGCGGTTTATGGTCTAAAGTCCAATCTTGCGAGAGATAAGAACAAACCAAGAGAACGAGGTACAGGTCAATATTCAACAAAAAAAGAAATACCCAATATAGATTTAGAAGTTTTTCCCCATTTTGTAATATATAAAAAAAAACTGATTACGACAAAGATGTGGATTTTGTGTGGTTAGCATCAATAGGTAGTTTTTTATTGGTGTTCTTTTTTTTAGTTCAATACTGTTAGGCGCGCTTAGTAACTAATTAATTGTAAGTACTCGCTCCTAGCTAGAGTTTTAAAGACAGTCTGTATTTTCTTTCATTAATTTTAAGATTTAATTTTGTCTCTATTTTTCAAACCAACGAAGCCTCAACGACGCTAGGCTGACCAAAATTTTCGTTTTTCCTGAATAATCCTACGTTAAGTATGAAGGTCGACTTCCCCCAAAGAGGAGGGGTCGAGCCGGTTCTCTTGATTCTAGGTTAGGTGGTAATATGTAGATGGCCTTGACCACTATCTTATGTCACAAATCGCTGTTGATACGATAGAACCTTCAAATCAAAAATTCAACTCAAACAAAACTCCTTGGATTACAAACAGCATACTACCGAATTACGTCATATAATAAATTACATAACATAAATCAATCGATGTGAAATATATAAGCATCATCAATCTTATACTGACATGTTATTATGGGCAATAGGCTCACAAATGCAGTAAAAGACGTTTTACTACTTTGCGTAGTCCATTGCGCAATTTCTCTAATAACGTTGTCAACACATCCGTTGTTAATGCGCAATGTGTTGGTATATAATATACATAAGCCTCGTGTGCGTTTTGTGGATAGCTTACTGTGTGAAGGTTTGTAAATATTTGTATATATCGCTTAGAGAGTTGTCAAAACTGACCTAATACTTCTCACAGTACTAAGGCCGAGTATTGTAATGTGTTTGCAGAATTTGCTATAGCCATGATGATTTTTCATCGTTCATATAGCATAGTATTGTAATATTAGGAACTTAGGATCACTGTTTACTGTAGCGTCGCACACTTTGCGCTATCAATGCGACGAACTGCCTACACTTATTCTCATGTAAATTAGAATACTTGAAAATAAGAAGAATGCGCTATAGCAATTTAAAATTGCTATAGCGCATTCTTCTTTCTACGTGTAAAATCAGATGGTTTATTTCTGTTATATATAAGGGTTGAGCTTGGATCGGAATGTTATCGCGTAACTGAAAAATATAAAGTTATAAAACATCGTGCCCTTGTTATTTTCTTGAACCTATGCTCCTTTTTTGGAAGATACGAGTATCATCAAATTACTTTTCCCGTTCTGAATGGAGCAAGAGGTCAAAAAGTTTTACTGACTAAAACCCACCTGTGTTCTTTAATTTACGCGTTGCGTTCCACGGCCAACTCTTTCGAATGGCATCGGCCTTATTATGGTATTTCCCCCACCTCGTCAATTTTGCTGTCAGCTATTGAGGTACCTTCGCGTTTATTTCTGCCTTATCACTTAAAAAAATTTCGCTTGAATCCTGCGGCGCGGCACGAAAGCCAAACCCTTTGAGAATTCTGTTTCGAGTGCAAGCAAAAATTAACTTAGTGGTGGTCAGGCGGAAGTGTCTTTGATAGTGCACGTGGAAGACAACGTGTCGTCGTCGTCGCTTGGTCCTTACGGAACGAATAGCGAGCTTTCCTTTAATTGTACGCGAATCCGTGCTGATACCCATGACCAGTGCAAGCACGCTCCCTCAAGTCATCTCCTTCGCTCGCAAAAGAAAAGCATTTCCCGTCAGCATTATGCTTATAAACAAATATGGACTGTGATTTAAAAATGGTATAATTCTCTAAGTGCTTATAAATAAGAAATATGTCAATTAGCACTTACTTCATTGAGTACTATATTTTTTATTTTATCAATGCTAATTAATATTATTATTAGGTATTATGTAGCTGCTGCCCGCGGCTCCCCTCGCGCGAAATTAGTCCTTCCCACCTTTTGAACTATTTACTGATACTTTTGAATTGTCGAGAAGATAGTCAGAAAAATGATGCTAATTGCACATTCCAAAGCGTAGATCTATTTTGGACAAGAATATGCAAGAAACTCTTTTAAATCATGTTAGATATACAAATATCTCGGTTACATATTTGTTTTCGCTCTATTATGTAAGAACATTTTAAATAAATAATATTATTGTGTTAATCTGCTAATAAGTTGTTTTGGCCAAATTAGTTTGAGCGTAAAGGATTAACAAATATCATATACACACATACTAAACTTCACCTTATAATATTACTGGCTTTTGCCCGCAGCTTCGCACGCGTAAGTTCATGAACTAAAATCTATATATATCTCTCAGGAATAAAACAGCTTTTTATCAGTGAAAAAATTTTAGCAGTCGGACGGTACTTTCAGAGATTACCTCTTACAAGCAAAAAAACAAACTGCGTTTTTATAATGTTAATATAGAAGTATAGATTGTTGGTATTGGCGATGTTATGTGGTCAATTACAAGCAATGTGTTAATCGGCCTTGTGTCTATACTAAAAAGCTTAAAGTTCAAAGTGCCGCTGCATGCGAGATGGAACAGACACTAACTTTATGTGAAAAATGCAATACTGCTATTCTACTAATAACTGTATAAATATTTTGTGAACAAACTCTGTGGGTGAGAAATGGAATACCCATTTCTCACCTACAGAGTTATAAAAAATATCAGCCCGAAGTCACACTGCATGACAATGACCTACAGAGATGATAGGAACATGACAAACGAACACCACGCGGCTGTCAAAGCGACTTGTCAATTTCGGTCTTACCTACTTACCAAGCCACGAATGAAAACAAGGCTTACTGTCGTTTGGGACACGTCATGTTCGGACACAGTGTCCCCATTGACACATTTTAATTTTTTTTTGGTGACTATTCGGACACCGATAAAAAAGAAACTGTTTTGTACAGTCAGATGAAAAAGTTTTGTTTAATATAGTATTAATAAAGATTATAGTATACATTAATATTTATCAAACAAAATAATTTCTTTTTATCGGTGTCCGAATCGCCACCAAAAAAAATTAAAATTAAAAACTGTCAGTTGGGATACTGTGTCCGAACTTTACGTGTCCCAAACGACAGCAGGCTGAAAATAACAGCTCACTAGGGCCGATTCCGGCCAGCACTGCGAATGTGTTCGAAAGCATTACCGCGACTCTGGAACGCACAGGGTAATTGAAGGATCACAGGCTGGCATTAGTCAGTAAAAGTCTAATACACGCTAAGCTCATATTCGCTCCACCCAAAGCCGGTGGTGCTATTTGATGATTTTTGGCCAAAAACGGTCACTTACATTTTAAGTGTGCGATATATGTAAACTGTCCACAATATTTCTAAATAAAATGGTTAATAGACTCAAATGAATTCTCATTTGAGTCAGTTCAGAGATGGGTTACTGAAATAAATAACACATTTATTGGATAATTATTCAGATACAAATATAAACATTTAACCCTAATAAGCTTACCTCGGTATTAGATAAGTACCTATTTAAGAATATAAAGTCTTGATAGGCCATTATAATTGCATCTTTACAACCTGATGACCCTCATTTTGCTTAGCAATTATAATAAAAGTCATAACGATGGTTAATCTATGAAGTATTTATTATACATTTATAAAATAGAATCCTGGTTGTATGTATATGCCTCCGGTAACTTCCAGACAATAATTTAAATTCTGGTTAGTTAATTTATTTATAATAATTCTGTATTGCACATCAAGAATAAAAATTTACAAAAAAGAAACCATAATTATAATTTTTTCCTTATTGACAGCAAATATGGGCATATCTTTCACACCCAATGAGTACTTTCTCCCTTTTTTTATTAGCTTGTACAATCACGGATCAAAAATGCAGTTACGCTCATTGGACTCTACCAATGCTAAAAAGACTATAATTTCTTTATAGTAAAATATTACTGGTTGTGGACTGTTAAATAGTTCACAACCAGTTTATTCAATACTTTAGAATCTACGTTGCAAATTAAATCAGATTGATTTCCATTGACCCTCTTCTACATAGAAATTGTACAATCTTTAACATTGGTAGAATGGAAATGCACTTTTGACCCTGACTTTACAATAATATACACCGCTAAATTTTGATCGTTTTATTTAATCCTGTGGAGGGTCTATACGGTACAAGAAACACTATTGATTTGTAACGATAATATTAAAATACCTTTTTTTAACTCTTATTAATTTATGCATGTACGAAATTAATTTCTCTGAGCGAGTCTAATAACCTGTAGGTAGTATTAGGCGTTGCGTATTAACTACCTACAAATCATTGGATTGGATAGCGGTGTATGTATTTAAAAAGAAAGAAAAATATATTATTTGGCACGCATGGATACACACACTGTAAAAACAAAATTTAGAAAACTTAAAATAAAAAAGTAAATACACGGACATAATGTGTGTCTCACGGCTGCTATTAAGTATATTCTAAACACGTAGAACAAAATCGTCAAAGATAATTATTTAAAACAACCTAATAATACTTTAACTCAAATGTATAGGTAAGTATATAAACCTAGATTGAAATGGCCGTAGTAATTTTGCAAAGAAAGATCCGTATCATACATTGAATTAATGCTTTGATTAACTTTAATTACAGAGCATTAAAGTTAATCATAGTATGAATGAGGAAACAGACTATGATACTTAAATTTATTTACAATCTACTTTATACGATAATAATTGTGATAGAGTTAGAAACAACGATTAGAATATCTTTGCCTAGCATAGATATCAATTCAATTTAACAATTCATAGTGAAAATACTAAGAGGCTTTAGTAAGATTTTACACGGATCAACAGTAAGTTGACGAAGTAATTTAAAGAAGATTCAAAGCATTTTCATTCATTTATTTTAAATAAACCATTTACAGGAAATGTCAAGAAGTTAGTCAGGAAAATTCAAAATTTCAAAAATTCAAAATTCAAAATCATTTATTTCAAATAGACCAAATGTAGGCACTTTTGAATAGTCAAATGTCAGTCAGTCCAAGAAAAGTGAAGCTAAATTGCACGTTCCAAAGCGTAGATCTCTATGGAGAAGAACGTGCAAGAAACTCCATGGACACTCTTTTAAATCATATTATGTGTTACATATAATGTTTGGTTACATTATTTCATGTTGCTTCTATTATGTGAGCACAATGTAGATAATAAAATTAAAATAAAAAATATATTAAAAGATAAAAACTGAATTAAGCTACTGGCAGTTAAGAGATGACCAGTCTCAACTGACGGCACCCGTTCACGAGCATGACGCGTGCATCAGCCCCACTCAGCTCAACCATTTTCAAGGGAACCGAATGACCCAATACACGCGCCACCAGCAGCGAGACATTTAAGTGAGCATGACAAACTCCTAACTGCCATGCTCGTAATGTCAAAAACAAAAGAATACAAGTCGTAACCCAATAAAAAATGCTTCATGGTACCTCACATTCACAAATAGGAAAAAAAAAAGTGCTTCTACATTAAACAATGCTATGGTTTTCAAAAACAAAAGTAATAAATGATCATAAGTTTAAACTATATTTTCAAATTACAAAAAAATAAAAATAATTATAGTTTCCAAGCCAATCAATACACCCTAGTGTGGTAGTGGAGCTGGACCAGCATTGAGCCAAGCATTTTTATCTTGTATATAATCCTCCAACTTATAATATGCCTGCCTGCATAGTGTGCGTTTAATACAAGATTTAAATTTTGTTTCATTGAGTTCTAAAATTTGGGGAGGTATTTTATTATAGCATTTTAAACAGTACCCCATGAAAGAAGAGGCCACTTTTGCCAATCTGAAGCCTGGTTGAACTAACTGGTCCCTATGTCTTGTAACATAGTTATGTCTATCGCCTCTTTTGCTAAACAGATGAAGATTTTTTCTAACGTACATGATGTTTTCATAGATATATTGACAAGGCACCGTCATGATGTTAATATCCTTAAACAGCTGTCTTAGAGAATCGCACCGGCGGAGATTGTAAATAGCTCTGATGGCTCTTTTCTGTAGTATAAAGATTGAGTCAATGTCTGCAGCCCGTCCCCATAGTAAGATACCGTATGACATGATACTATGAAAATAACTAAAATAGACTAGTCTAGCGGTATCAACATCCGTAAATTGGCGGATTTTTCTAACAGCAAATGCAGCCGAGCTAAGCCGTGATGCTAATAAAAAAGAAATGATGCTAATAGAACATTCCAAAGCGTATATCTCAGTGAAGGAGTATGTGCAAGAAACTCCATGGATACTCTTTTCAATCTTGTTATGCATAATAAGTAATACAATGGGAAGTAGAGAGGTGAAATACAACAAAAAAAAAATTTTAAACAGACAAAAATTAACAGCAGCTTAAGATAAAAGGTTCAACTCTAAATACAAAATATAAAATTTTGAATAACGATTTATTTATTTGGAATAAGTTGGCTAGTGATAAATGAGTCTATAGTCACAATATGACGTTAACATGAGCTGACTCTGGTTAAAAAATACGGAACAAAAAACTTTTAACTTAACCGAAACCTTGAGTTTTGTGTTTCGTGAACATATGACGAATAGCCGAAAGGCATTTTCTGTAGTTCTTAATCTCCAAGATTACGAAAATAAATAACAAACATCATTGGAATCTTGTTAAATGGTGATGTCTCAACTGGGCTCATAAATTTGATGTTAAGAATGCTGAATTGCATCTTGTTTTGATCTGAGAATTTATGGTTTATTATCGTTAATCAATTCCTTGTATAAGAAAAGATTTAGTATCATTTTTATTTTATAAATTGTTATAAACGTACTATCAAAGTAACATACCCACCAGTTAAAGATTAAGTAAGACTTAATCGGAATGATACTAATGCTACTTTATTTTGATTTAAACGATAAATGCTTTGATAAAAAAAACCATTAAAAATAAAATAAATACATAGGAAGTATGAATAAAAAATACAATTATAAATATTATCTAAAAAGGAACAGAAACCAGGTAACATTCACACACACAAAAAACACACCCACACATTGCTAATTATACAAACAAAATATTATGTAAAACTTAGAATAAGCTTATCATGAAATTTTTTTTTTTTTATCTTTATGGTACACAATAAGACATACTAAAAACATAATTCTTTTGGAAGTTTTAACGCTCATTGTTTATAATATCACTCAATTAGCAATAAGCTCTCATAACAACAATCAATATTTATTAAGAAAGTGATAGATAAAATTAGATACGAGTACTATAAAACAAGTCATTCATTTTAATAAGACTTTTTTAAACTGCAACATAATAGGAATATTTTATAACGACTGTAATGATCATCGCTTTGTATTTGCATGTTCGTGTATTTTACGTAAGTGATATCAATTAACATCATTATGATATATCACTTTAACAAGCAGATATAGGTTTTTTTAAACAGCGTTCATATGTTTTGTACGGTATTTTTCTATACGGTATTGTATTTTTCGTTTTGTTGGTAAAAACAGGACAATGCACAATGTCCCTAGGTTGACTGGCAGAGAATGCCTAAGGCATTAGATCCGCCTATGTAATTTGTGTTGCATGAAGATTAAATAAATAAATAAAAATAAATGCACGTCCCGTCATCGGTTCCAAATCTGAATCGGTCCCAAAATTACACCTTGGAGAACACTTATATTTTCGCATGGTTGATTTAGGCGATATATATTATCTGCAGATTTAATTGTTTTCCAGGAAAAAATACAACAACAAATACAAAAAGCTAAACATAACTTATAAAAATACTAGTTTTACAAAGTCATAGGCTTTTAATTAATGCGTTAACCCTGCCAAAGGCTAGCGTACTTTTTTAAAACCGTTAGTATGACAGTTATCCTTTCTAAACCAATAACTTGTTTTAATTAACACAAAGCTGTAAACATTTCTTTGACTGCTCTACTAATAAAACTGTAAAGTTAATATCTTCGCGGTCTGTTAGAAATGACGCTATTCTGCGAAAATGGTTCTTGGGCGCAAGAGAGCAATGGAGCGGTGAGACCTTGCGTTTTATTTGTTCTTTGCTCTTGCCAACTACACTGGGACAGCGAAATATATGAACCTACTCTATACCTAGACGATAATATTTTAAACCTTGACCGAAGCTTAGCGAGGTAATACGGTTGTAACTTAATTTGTATAAATTATTGCTAATGCACTGTACCGTGTCGTGTACTTACCATTAAAATTACACTCAATTATAAATTATCTACATGTATTATTCAATTCGTACACTAAAACATAAAAACAGTACATATCCTTAATTAATTAAAAATATAATAAAACTAACGATGAATATTTATAACCTAACTACGTACATAAATGTATAGGCAAAAACAAAAAATGTATATCGGCGGCGTCAAAGTACTCCATCACATCGTTGTCCTCTGCACGACGGAAACAAGCTTGGAAGTCTGGCTACATTGCCACGTTGAATGACAATTCTAATGATTGTAAATTATATCTATTCAAGCAAAAAATATGATTTTCCGGTGTGGTAGGTAATTATTTTGGCTGATATTGTAGATAATGAAAATATAAGCATACTTATTAACCGAACCGCTCTCAGTACGCCGTTACAAAGTCCGAGATATTTATGCAGGTTGATTAGATGGATGTGATGATGAAATCATTATAGTACTTTAATAGGTCTAACATTGTAATAACGAATCACTTCGCTGAGCACTCATGCATTTTCCAACTCGGAAAATGTAAAGGAAAATCCGTTGTAATGATTCATTACTTCTTGAATTAATCGCATTCTGAGTTAATTGATTAGTATTACTATTAAAGATCAATTAATATTTTTGGCACGTGCTTGATACGATTACCAACTGAACCTAATTATTTTATTTATCACCAAGGTTTAATACGAAAATGATTGGTTAGTAATATTGGAAGGTGTTTTAAACAAATGGGCTGTAATTAAGGTTAAAGACATCTGTAATGGATTCGTTTGGAATCCATTGAGGTTAAAGGTTTAATAACGCTTATAATAGTGCTATAATAGAGTTTAAGTGTACCATTCTACTTGTAGTTACTGGCAGGCCATGTTATACGCCAAGGCCGTTCGCTCTGGTGCGGTTAATACCTTAAAACCAGTGGTTTCTAACCTTCTTTTGACCTGGGATCACTTTAGTGCCATTCTTGTAAGCAGGGGCCAAAAGTCTAAAAGAAAATTTGACTATAAATCTAAAAGAAACTTATAATCAAACATTTAAAATTGTGGAGTATTTACCCGTTCTTTAAAGTACAAAATAACAAGCATATAAAAGAAAAACAAAATCAGTTTGCTCCAATGTAACTTGTCGATTGAATAGTTTGAAATTAGAAACCTTCTGCTGACCGTATTTTAACTTTTACGTACCACCGGTGGCCCGCGAACTACAGATTGGGAAACACTGCTTTTAAGCCGAGGAGGTAAAGTAATATAGAGGACATTTTTTACAATCTACGTGAGTCTAAATTGTTTTTTGATAATTAAAAAGATATTTAAAGAGAAACATAGTAGGTAGGAAGTTCGCAAAAATGAGCAACAAAGTGCAACTAATTACTATGACGTCAATAGATAAGGCTTTAATTAATACATTGTTCGTGTTTTGTACATAATATGTATGTGTAGTTTCCATAGGAGGTACCTGTAGAGAACTGTTTACTACAAAACCTATCACATGTTCATTTAGTTACTTAATGACTTAGAGAAACATTGTTTTTTTTTAAACTTGATGTAGTCATCAAGTTGAATATTTTGATTTAAGGTGGTGCATCATGACTCACATTTTCACAGTTTTTCATACAACCGCTCATAACTGATTATGACGTTATTACACACTTTTCATTAGATATTTTGGAAACACAGTATCTTGTGGATATTATCTAGGTTTCTAAAGAAACCAATTTCTAAATTTGTGTAAAACTAATCCAGTAAAAACCTCTGAAAATGTCGAACTTTGACACTTCATAATTTGCCTAAAAATTAAAAAAGTCAAAAAAGTAAACCTCTAGAGACCTTGCAAATTTTATTAAAATTCTAAATGATGACAATTTTTTGTGGTGTATTTTGTTGTATTTTGTTAGGTACTCTCTAACAGCAGAATGGTATTAATGTTACACACATTTATCAGATTTTTTGGTGTCATTTGCATTTGTAGCCTTGTTTTTTTTATGCGCCTGCCATGTTTATTCTTCACCACCCTTGGTGGACAGGTAGAGAATGCCTATGGCATTAAATCTACCTTTGTCCTTTTGTGTTGCGTGAAGTTTTGATAAATAAATTAAAGAATGTTCTATTAGCCCGCGACTAAAGCCGCTGGCAGAAGCTAGTTTACGATAAATAATGACAAATTATATTTGGCATTTAGCAACCTATAGGTATTAGGTACTTTCTAAAATCTTAATGATTTATTTGCAGACGAGGATTTTTACCTCACGGTTTTATAATTGCCATTTTATATTTAAATATCGAAGTGCAATGACCTTCCAATCTTCACATGCCAAATCGTGAACCTTCTCCGTGAGAAGCTTGCTTTTACTTCAATCGTAGTCGGTAGTTTATATTTTCATCAAATTATATGTACTTATTCTCGACAGTTTGACTGGCTTGTTAGTCTGATGGTTATTGGCCCTGACTGCTATGCCGGAGGTCGTGGGTTCGATTCCCAGCCAGGACAAATGTTTGTGTGATGAGCATAATCATTTTTTCTGTGTCTGGGTGTAATTTATCTATAATATGTATGTATATAGAAATATATACGAATAAGTATGTTTATCAGTTGTCTAGTACCCATAACACAAGCTTTGCTTAGCTTGGGACTAGACGGCGTTGTGTGATAGTTGTGGAATATTATTATTACTAAACCGACGCCATGACGTATAAAAATAACGCGGACGATAACACCGGGTCATCATGACCCGGTTTTTATGGATATTTTTCACGACACTTATTTGATTGACTGGTCCTTTGAACATGATAAAAAATAACATTAATTTATTCAATAAATCAAAAGTTTTTGCTTTCCCAATAACACGTCAAGTAAAATCTACTTCAAAAACGTTTATTTTTAGGTAAACTTTGCTGATTAATTATATTAATAATCTTATGTGCTAGAAGAGAGATCCTAGTAACTTCTTAACGGATAAATAATAAGGAATCAGTCTTTTAATTCATGAATCCCCAAGCGACACCCGGTGGCCGCGCATCTATTGTCTTACTATTGTGTCTCTAATTGACGGTATCTGAAGGGTTAATAGAGGTATTAGAAAACTAATTAATTGACGAGCCTGTTGGTCTAGTGGTTAGTGACCCTGACTGCTATGCCGGAGGTCGTGGGTTCGATTCCAACCCAGGACAAATATTTGTGTGTTGAGCACGATCATTTGTTCTGTGTCTGGCTGTAATTTATCTATAATATGTATGTATTTAGAAATATATAAGTATGTTTATCAGTTGTCTAGGACTCATAACACTTGTAAGCTATGTAGCTTGAGACTAGACGGCGTTGTGTGATAGTTGTATTGTATTATTTAATTTACTAACTCCGTATATAGGAAGAAATAGCAAATACTGAACATAACTTGTCGAAATCAACTTAAATGTTAATTTTTGGCAGTTTTTCTGACTAAAGTAGATGTTGGTTACCGCGAACGTATCCAGGTTATCTGACAATAAAAAGAATACTTTGAAAACAAAATCAGATCATAACTATGTCAAGTGATTTTATAGACTGTTAATTCATTCAAACACAAGAATACCCTTTTTAACTGCTGACGTCGGATCATTCCGACAAATGTTTTCGCGTTGATTTCGCCTGGGTCGTATATTTACGACCAAATAATCATTCTCGTCAGCTCTGTCACCTATAATGACACTGGAAATTGATAAATTAAACGGGATAATCATAAAATACACACGAAATGGGCACGAAAATATAAGTCGAATTGTTTGAAAGTCCTTAGAGCGCTACATTTGTTTTGGTAAGTTTTAAAATTAGAGTTGCATATTCGCATTAGCTAAAAAATCCTTACACCTTACAATTCATGCAATTAAAGCTCAAGTGAACGCCGGAGTTCGTGCACCCATTGTCTTTCTATTGTGTCTCGTTTTATAAGTGCCCATGTAGGCCTTTTTGACTTTGACTCTAATTATCACGATTGAAGAGTTAAGGTGGTGCATCACGACTCACATTTTCACTGTTTTTCATACAACCGCTCATAGCTGATTATGACGTTATTACACATTTTTCATTAGATATTTTGGAAACACAGTATCTTGTGGATATTATCTAGGTTTCTAAAGAAACCAATTTCTAAATTTGTGTAAAACTAATCCAGTAAAAACCTCTGAAAATGTCCTATTTTGTATGAACTTTGACACTTCATAATTTGCCTAAAAAGTAAAAAAGTCAAAAAAGTAATCCTCTAGAGACCTTGCAAATTTTATTAAGATTCTAAATGACGACAACTTTTTCCAAAAACTTTTAAGGGTTTAAAAAAAACAGCTATTTCCTGGAGCAAATTTTGTGAAATTTTCGAGTAAATCTCGGAATTACCGAATACTTACAGAGTTTCCAGGCGTTATCTCTCTTTTTTTGCGTTGCCTTTTCGTCAAACATCGCGTTGGATTGCATTCAATGAAGTAACAAGCTTTTAAACTATTTTCGATGTTTACGATAAGCGAGTGGAGAAGGACCCTCTTAAATAAAGATTTTTAAAAGTAGTCTTTAAGTATTCGTTTGAAAAAAATTAGAAGAAGTTCTGGCCTCCATTTTGTTGTTTTTTTAATAGTGTTGTGTAAGTACAAGACAATGAGTACCGTAGACACGCCAGTGAGTAGTGACTGACGTGACACGGACGTCAGCTTCCAAGCTGTCGCGCCATTGTCCCGCCCCTGACAAGCTTAACGCGTTTACTTTGTCATGTAACTGTCACAAGTTACAAGTGCGTTACGCATATATCTATACAATTACTAGCTTTGCCCGCGCGGCTTCGCTCCCGTTCTTCCCTACTCCACCCTACTATACCCAACTCTACCCTACTCTACCCTAATCTACCCTACTCTACCCTACTCTACCCTACTCTACCCTACTCTACCCTACTCTACCCTACTCTACCCTACTCTACCCTACTCTACCCTACTCTACCCTACTCTACCCTACTCTACCCTACTCTACCCTACTCTACCCTACTCTACCCTACTCCCTACTCTACCCTACTCTACCCTACTCTACCCTACTCTACCCTACTCTACCCTACTCTACCCTACTCTACCCTACTCTACCCTACTCTACCCTACTCTACCCTACTCTACCCTACTCTACCCTACTCTACCCTACTCTACCCTACTCTACCCTACTCTACCCTACTCTACCCTACTCTACCCTACTCTACCCTACTCTACCCTACTCTACCCTACTCTACCCTACTCTACCCTACTCTACCCTACTCTACCCTACTCTACCCTACTCTACCCTACTCTACCCTACTCTACCCTACTCTACCCTACTCTACCCTACTCTACCCTACTCTACCCTACTCTACCCTACTCTACCCTACTCTACCCTACTCTACCCTACTCTACCCTACTCTACCCTACTCTACCCTACTCTACCCTACTCTACCCTACTCTACCCTACTCTACCCTACTCTACCCTACTCTACCCTACTCTACCCTACTCTACCCTACTCTACCCTACTCTACCCTACTCTACCCTACTCTACCCTACTCTACCCTACTCTACCCTACTCTACCCTACTCTACCCTACTCTACCCTACTCTACCCTACTCTACCCTACTCTACCCTACTCTACCCTACTCTACCCTACTACTCTACCCTACTCTACCCTACTCTACCCTACTCTACCCTACTCTACCCTACTCTACCCTACTCTACCCTACTCTACCCTACTCTACCCTACTCTACCCTACACTACCCTAATTTTTTTTCCATAAGAACCTTCTCCTCACAATAACAATCACAACAAAAAAAAAATCAGCCAAATCGGTCAAGCCGTTTTCATGCCAAGTCGTGACAACGGAAAACGGGGGTCATTTTTATATATATAGATTATTTAAGCAAGCGAAAGTAAGAAAGATTGCTTTATTTAATTTTGAAAATGAAGTTTTTATGTTTACAAATTAAAGACATCAACGCGTGCGGAATGGGCATCTAGTTTATAAAAAGAATATTTGAGAACTTTGTACCGCCTAACAGTCAATGAATATAGAATATCTTTCAATATAGTCAACCGATAACGATGAAACAAAACCTAAGAGTTATCTACCTCAATTTTGTACATTTTACGCGATGCAACTGATTTTTTTTTTGTGAAATATTCCAGTGAGTGACGGACTCTTGACTTAAATACCCCTAGTCTGTGTTTTCTGATAGCTGTAAGCTGTCAGAAAACCGACTCTGGCAGGGAATTCCATTTCTTAGCTTTCCAAAACGCTTTGTACGTATGGGAGGGATGTCCACCGTTTACCGTTGGTGCAACACCCTACGTCATCTTGTAGTCCGAACGGGGGATGATAAACGAGGTATCTCTTAGATCTTCCTCTTTATTAAATTAAAACAACAGAAATGAAAGAACAAGCATTTCTCAGACTCATAAAGAAAGTTCGATTGGTTGCATCACAGTCGGCTTGACTGCATGAGTGAACCATTTCATACCAATCATAATACTGTAGTATACACGTATCGACTTCCCATTACATCACTAGACGAATATATTATACTGTTAGCATTTGCTTTGTATCACGTAGGATTATTAGAGCGTTTTAAGATATTGAGGTTAACTTCTCTTTAATTAAGAATGCATCCGATTTACCGTTAAGCATCGGAAGTTGGGTTATTGCTGTAAGTATATTGAGCATCATCAAGTGGGTCTTAAACCAGATCGATCCTCGGCACCAGTATTTTTTATTATATTTTCGTTTATAATTATTTTGAATATGAGGACTTGTGGATTACTTTTTTTTTCAGTTAGTTTGACGTACGTCTGGCAATTACAGTATTTCTGCGGCCTACCCCAATGTCCTTTCAATGGTATTGTTCGTCAAATCGTTGAGCTCCTTAGTAGTCCTAAGTTGAGCTATACGAATACTGATAACTGATTGCACTGACTGGATAGGTCCACTCAAATCTGTGTGATTCCTTCCTCAAAAGACCATCTCAGATACTAATCTGCATGGCTCTCATAAGATTTGACCATTACATGTTTGCTGTATGGACTTTAAAAGAGATTTTGACCCTGAGTTTGTTTTGGTGTTTCTTCTCAGGTTAGTCAGCTAGGAAACACCGACCTCATCTAGTTTAAAACTAACGAAAAAATTTACGTGTAGAAATGTTTTTAAAAAACCTATATGCAAAATAAATATCATTTATCATTCAGCGTCGCGGGAATCCGGTGGATGCGTGACACACAGAACCGGTTGTTGTGGCGACGCTTGAGCGAGGCTTATGTCCAACAGTGGACGTCTTTCAACTGATATGATGATGATGATTTAGGAAACTATGAAAGAAACAGCATATTTTAGGATTAAACACCAATATTATACAGGCGAAAGTTGTTTGTTACTTATCTTCTCGCTCGAAGTCCCTAGGGGGTAATTTTCGATTTCACGCTGGCGAAGTTGCTGGCAGAAGCAAATTAAAAAATACTTAGCGATGTTATCTACTAGTATTCGTGTTAATCTTTGCAACTAAGTAATTAAGAAAATATACAACCTTAATTACCTTAATGGTTAAAAAAAGACTCAAAAGTTAAAAGTGTAAGTCTTGGTATGGTCATGTGAAAAGGAGGGACGAAACGCATGTTGCTAAAAAGTTATGAGTTTACATGTGGATGGATTGTGTGGGAAGTGATATGAAAGAAAAGGAATTTAGTGATAGCGTGACAAGTGACAGGACAGAATGGAAGAAAAAAACGTGTTGCGCCGACCCCAAATAAAACGGGATAAGGGCAGGAAGATGATGATGATGAATTATCTTGATGGTTAAATAAGCAAACTGGATAAGCTAACAATGGATCAAATCATGCTAGTTATTAATATCCAGTTTTCTTTCTGATGAATAGATGTTACTTAATTTCATTTAACAGCATACTTAATTGATAAACGATTTCGACTTGCCGTCTGTGCAATAACAGTCACCAAAAAAAGCTTTTGCTGAGCCAACGCTTATATTATCGAATTCTGCTTGAACCAAATATCTCAATGGAATCATCGACACGATTAAGAACAGCATCAAATTGATAAACTGCACGGTTGGCACAGTGAGTGTACGATTATCAGTGCAGCGTGTTGCAAAGTCGATTTCCATGCGGGAAAAATATGTATGGATTATGGATAGTTGTTCTGGAACTAGGTTTCTCGTGTAGGTGGGAGTGTACCTACATGTTTACAGATGCACCAACGACACTAAAACAATTTTTTTTTACTATTGATAGGCTTGCGCTTGACCACTAACTCACCTGATGGAAAACTACGATATGGGCGACGATGGAGCACGCTTGCCTAGAAGTAACCTATTCACTCTTGACTTAAAGACCCTCCGGTGACAAAAAAAACCTATAAACCTTTCGAATACCGTTATTAGAGACAGAATAGAAAGACAAGGAGAGAGCAAAAGCCGGCGTACGCTTGGGGTTTAAAAAATTAAAACACTGTGTTGTAGGTACGCGGGGTTCAAACCAACGATAAACGCCATCAATTACGAGTATGTGAACAGTTACGTAATTAACACCTTCTGCAATTAACTAAGGCAATAAGAATGTAGTTACATTGTTTTGTTGACTGCGAACAGTTAACACTCGTTAAACATTGTTATTACTACCTTTAATCAGAAACATGTGTTAACTTTAGAGGATGATTTGATATGAAACTTATTAAGTGTACCTAGCGGAGTTGGCGATGAAAATAAAACTTCCAAAATGAGTACCACGTCCCGAAAGGTAGCTCAGCCCCCGGTACGAAAGGCAACGAAAGAACTGGAATGGGTTTTTAGTCAGCGATGAATTTCCCATCGAAAAAAAAAACCACGCCCTGTATTTATACTTTGATAGTACTTAGTACACAATTATTATCACGAATATCTTTAATCAATTGAAATGAATAAATATAGCAGAACTTACTGAGATGCTTTCTTCGCTGACTAAAATGAAATCAATGGGACAGTGTGGCGCGTTATTTTAAATGTATCTGTCAGTGTTGCCGCACTTTTACCAGTCTACTGTCCCCATACTTTTGGAAATGTTACTGCTATCCTAAAACTAAATAACCAAACAACAAACAAAATAATGATAAAGATTACTAATCTTTATTGTTATTTCATTTTTCTTGAGTGCACCAAACAATGCCATTATGTTTATGTGCCGAGCAATTTCCCCACTGTCTATATGCCTAGGAAAAAGCATTTTCACATTCCGTTTTAGTGTCACAAATATATGCGGACCTTTCTCTCCAAATATAGTCGTTTTGTCAAGTCTAGGCTCTTCACTCAGTTCTATACATTGACTTTGACTTACATAAATATATACAGATAGGTACATCTAATTCGTTTTAGCATGATCGCTTACATTTATTGGTTTGGATATAATTATAATATTACATAATTATACCAGCAAATAATATTTGTAGATTAAACAATATTTTTTGCGCATGAAACTGTTCGTGTTTTTTTTTTATATTGATCGGTTTGCGTTTGACCACCATCTCATATGATAGTAAGCGATGATGTGGTCGACGATGGAACACGCTTGCCTAGAAGTAACCTATTCACTCTTGACTTAAAGAGCCCAAGTTGTAGCTATCAGGAAACACAGACTCCGGTAGGGAATTCCACTCCTTGGCTGTACGCACAATAAATGTGTTCCCAAAACGCTTTGTGCGTATGGGTGGAATGACTACCATGTACCGGTGGCGCAACGCCGTACGTCTTGTGGTCCGATGATGGAAAGGACTTGGCGGAATTAGATTGTAATTCCATGTTCCATTTTTGTGTGTTCCATGTTTCTTAGTTTATTGAAGTATTTTACTAGCACACAAAAGTAAAGACTGTAGCGCAATAGTTCTGAAAAAAAAAAATAAAGGGAAGGGAAGGCTTATTACAGAAAGGGCATTGACCGTTATTGCCAAGTCAAAACGAAATTACTATGTAGTCTATCTGCAACAGAAAGTGTGCCTCTATAAAAGTTAGTGCTCGTAAAATGTAAGGACCTATTAAAATGAATGGACAGAATAGATTCCAGGAAAATAAATGTACAGTAGCTTGTATAGGCCCAACGGCTCGTAAAAGTGTTCGGTTTAATAAAATCCGATTGCTCAATTAACTACAAAAAATACGCTAAAACTTCTTTCTCGGACAAGATGATAAGCTTAGTCTACGACGGACTTAAAGAGTCCCTAAAACATAGGCCTTTTTCCAGAGCAACGCCATGTCCTCGTGGAGGCAAACGACCGATGCCCGCTAGGGCCGTGGGTATTTTTGGAAAAAATGCCACCATGGCATCTCTTCCAAAAACCCTGGAACACAAAAGCCAACTTAAGACACAGACACAGGTGGGTTTTAGTCAGTAACAGTCTGACACTCCCTCTCGCTCCACCCTACAGATTATAGCGGAAAATAATCATTTGATGACTTCTCATCTCAAAAAAAAAATCGCGAATCGGCAAAGTAGTGGGCACCTTACGTTGCTTTCTGCTACCTCTTTCATTACCAGTTCAGTGAAGAAGGCTATTCCTTGACAGGAGCTCTTACTTTCTGCTACCTCTTTCATTACCAGTTCAGTGAAGAAGGCTATTCCTTGACAGGAGCTCTTACTTTCTGCTACCTCTTTCATTACCAGTTCAGTGAAGAAGGCTATTCCTTGACAGGAGCTCTTACTTTCTGCTACCTCTTTCATTACCAATTCAGTGAAGAAGGCTATTCCTTGACAGGAGCTCTTACTTTCTGCTACCTCTTTCATTACCAGTTCAGTGAAGAAGGCTATTCCTTGACAGGAGCTCTTACTTTCTGCTACCTCTTTCATTACCAGTTCAGTGAAGAAGGCTATTCCTTGACAGGAGCTCTTACTTTCTGCTACCTCTTTCATTACCAGTTCAGTGAAGAAGGCTATTCCTTGACAGGAGCTCTTACTTTCTGCTACCTCTTTCATTACCAATTCAGTGAAGGAGGCTATTCCTTGACAGGAGCTCTTACTTTCTGCTACCTCTTTCATTACCAGTTCAGTGAAGAAGGCTATTCCTTGAGAGGAGCTCTTACTTTCTGCTACCTCTTTCATTACCAGTTCAGTGAAGAAGGCTATTCCTTGACAGGAGCTCTTACTTTCTGCTACCTCTTTCATTACTAGTTCAGTGAAGAAGGCTATTCCTTGACAGGATCTCTTACTTTCGATCATAGATCAATTAATCCAGACACTCCTAAACCAAGAAACGAATAACCAGAGTAAAATGATGTGCTGCTAACAATGCGGACAAAATATATTCGAACACCACCAAAGTTGAAAAAATGTTTTTAATGTGCGAATTCGGATACTGTGTCCGAAAATATTGTGTCCAAATTCCAACATGAGATCCCGCCGAAACTCACACGCCAACCCGCGACTTGTTGCGGCAGCGGAGTTTCACCCCGCGGCGGCGTTGAATCTCCACGAGCAAATCGTACATGCGTGCAAGGACTGTTGCCTCCAGATCCCATGGTGGCTGGCCAGCAAGGAGGCTCGCCGAGGTACAGAGATTCTTAAGAAAATTGGTACACGGTTAGACCATGTCCTGGAACTGGAGTAGGGTTATTTTTTATCCTGGGAGCATGTTGCCTTAGTACAATTATCTACTTTTGCGTGGCTGAAGACGCTAGATCCAGATATAAAGAGCGTACCAAAATCATGTCTTTAAAACAGTAATAATTGCCTGATCAACTGGTTTTGTAAATTCAAATTAAAGTAAACATATCGTCTTCTCATGCCACTTAACTTAATTAAGTTGCGTTACCAAATAAGTACTTGTTTACCTTAAAACAAAGCATTGTGTCAGGGACATCGCGAGTGTTGCCACTCTTCAATAAAGTGCAGTCATTATTAAAACGTAGCAACACTTGGAGGTTCTGCATTGTTATTGTTTTAAATGAATGAAATAAACCAGCACTTAAGGGTCTTAAGAAGAAAGTATTTTTAGCTCAATTTATAAGATATTTTAAACTGAAGACGTACCATGATGTGTTAAAATATCAGTCGTGCAAGCAAGGAAAAAGGATAGAACTACATATATAATATACCTCCATCCCTTTAAAGGCAGCATACACTCTAGGGTATACCTGACAGGTTTGCTTGTACTTGCTTGGAGTTTTACAGGTAAACCGGAGCGTGTTTGTTGCACAACTGTGCAGGTTTCCACACAAGCTTACCTAACAGATATAACTGTGCAGGCAAACATTTCAGGTACACCCTTGCGTGTATGCCTACCTTTACAGTTCAGTTTAGATCGTAAAATAGATCGCGTTAAGAGCTCGTGGTAGCATTACAGAACTGTACACGTTTTATCTTGTAACTTAGCTTTGTTATATGACACTTGTCCATAATCTGCCCGTAAAAGGAAAATTCTAATTCCTTGTGAAATCTCCGAAGCTATCGTAGATAACTTTCAAGTAAACCTCGTATTCAAACTTAAAGCTTTAATTAAATATTGCCCCAATTTCAAGCTATTAGTTAACAAGCTGGTAAAAATTGTATTAAACCCGCCTTATTCGAGGTTTTCAACGTCATTAACGTATCCGCCGCGAGATCATAGAGGTTCTGTACGAAAAATGTAATGGAAACACTCAATACACTTCTAATTACTCGAGAGAGCGATGACGTCATTCATTCTTGTTCTTAATTCAAATTTTAAGAAATAAACATTTTTTTTTACTTTTCTAAACATATAGCTAAGAAAATGTGGCCACTTTTCCATGGCTAGTCTTAAAACTCAACAACTATGTAGAATGTATGTATATTAGGTGGCCATATTATTAGGGACAGCACCAAACACCGCCACAACGACCGCTTCTGTGCGTCACGCATCCATCGGATTCCCGAAATTTTTTAATCAAAATTTTAAATCCGATCCACCACTGTCAATCTACGGTTTTTTGGGCTATGGAACCCCAAAAACCGTAGGGTATAATTATTGGGAACCAATTTTGAAAATTAATTTTGTATCATTTTTTTTTTAATTTCAAAATCTGATAATGAAAGTACTTAATGGGTACGAGTATCTGTATTAACCTTTTTTTCTGATAAATTTACGGCCCATATTTTTATATTCAACGACACTAATGCTTATTTTTTTTAAATAAACTTTATAATCATTGCCAGTAATGTTGTTAAATTGAGATTTTATTTGACTCAGAGAGGCAGTAAGTACCTCTCATTAATATTTAGTTTGTATGTTCGAGAGAACACCAATAATCTTTATTTCGTATTTCATTAAGGGGGTTCAATTATAATAATCATTTATTTCATTCGCTGATAACAAAGATCTATTACGTTAGTAACAATATATTCTTAATTACAAATCCTCGACAACACAAGTGCCCTTACAAACGAGCTCTCTTTCCTTCCGGCCACAACACGTAAAATGCTGTTGGGGCTGCCACGAAGTCTATTCAGCAGTGAGGCCGCTTTCTTTGGAAGCACAGCATCAAAATTGTCAGTGCGAGGCTTGACAACCATTGTTGCCGAGCTACAGAGCCGCAGCAGACGCAACAGCGCCCTAAATATGCATTTACAACAATGCTGTTGTACTGGATTCGCAGAGCATTTTAGGTTTAAATTAAATCATCATCATCAGCCTTTTTAATGTTCCTACTGCTGGGACTCAGGCCTCCTCTCTAGGAGAGGGAATGGGCCGCATCCACCACGCGGGCCCAGTGCGGGTTGGTGAATGTCACATGTTTGCGAATTTTTGGTTCTGGGATATGCCGGTTTCCTCACGATGTTTTCCTTCACCATTTTGAGAGCAGTTGTAATGAAATAAATAACACAAAGTAATGCACCTGGCAGTGTTTGAACCCGTGACTTATAATCGTAAGTCAGAGCCATTACCACTCGGCCACCTCTGCTGAAAACAAAAGAAAGCATTATCATCACGAACATAAATTACATCAAAGTCATTAAAAGCTGGACCTTTCTAATAATAATACTTCATTAAGCGATCATAGTTAATTCCTTAGATCTATCAAAGCCTCCATCGATCTCCATTTGAAATAGCACCGCTATGCGCATGCGCCTGAGTCTATCACAGATAACGCCTCGTAATTGCCATCATTATTTATGTAGGGCTGTCATGTCACGTACCCACAGGATGACTTGCAATGGCAATCTTTTATACTGTATAAGTGTACCTACTTATAATGCGATCAAGTGTACCAAAACAATGCGGAATCCAAAAAAAAAATAGTTTTAGTAGCATTTGGTCGAGTAAAACGGTGAAGGAAAACATCGTGAGGAAATCGCCATGTCCTAGAACTAAAAATTGGAAGATATGTCTTCCGATTTGCAAAAAATTGCCGGTTTGACATTCACTAATCTGCACTGGGCCCGCGTGGTCGATTACGGCCTATTTCCTCTCCTAGAAAGGAGGCCTGAGTCCCAGCGGTGGGAATTGAAAAGGTTGATTATGCTTATACCTTTATTATGGTCTAATAATGCTAACAATGAACTAAAAAGTATATCTATTCTACCAACTTTTTTTGTCATTTTTTAGAGTAAATTCCATTCTAAAAGTGGTAAGGTATATCTAATAGTTACTCATGAATATCATGAATACTTTAATCACCTAAAATAAAAATATTGTCAATGGATTAAGTCACTTTTTTATAAGTATTTAAATAACTTTTTCATCTCTGGGCAAAGTGAGAAGGATTATCAGATTTTTACTGAATAAATCCCACAGTGTTCGTTCAGTAGCCCTTTGCGGGAGCACAGTAATTTTTTCAAACAGTCCTGGTAGGCAACAAAGGTGTACACATAATTTTGTCTTCAGCTGATAACAAATGCAATGCAATGATATCTCACGATGCAACGTACCGTTTGTACGATATTTAAATGCAATAACGTTAATAGCTGTTTTGACGCCTAAGGATACGAATACTTAGTGTCATGAACGCATGAACTTACGAGTCATATTACAAAATTGTCTGGGAAAATATCCAACTACCATAGAGTTCTTGTAATTGAAGTATGCACGCACGGTCTACGTAAAGGCTCCCGCAGGCAGGCACTAGTCGACGAAGCGACAATGCATGTTCTGGTAACTAGTTGTTGTTTGGAATACCAACAACAGTTACAATACAATAGTAACAAGCAACAATAGTTGCTTTGTACCTATCTGTGGGAGCCTTAAAACACTGCTCGGGGTTGGAAGAACGATGTCGTCTGATTTTCTTTGCCAGAAACAACTTAGTGACCTCGTCCACAGCTACTTTTTGTAGCGATGGTGTAGCGTGTTCACATCGATACAGTCGCGATGCTGTAGCGCGTTATAAGCGCGTTGGCATTTTTTATATAGCGCTTGAAAATGCAACTAACGCACGTTAGTAGCGCTGCTGTCGCGTCGTGGGCTAGGGCTCTTAGGCCTTTTGATTTACAAATTGTCAAATACTTTTTTTATGACGTGTGACAACCCTTGTTGTAATCGCCATTAGGTTCGAGAAAATAACACTTCAGATTGCTTGTGTTCATGCAAGAGATTGCACTGCGGTCGGCCTGGAATATTTCTTTCTATTTCTTTAGAAACCTGACCGATAATACCCCAGCTTTTACAACAATATAAAATGGTAAAAAAGTTAAAAGTAAAGTAAGTAAAAGTCTACCCACTACTTGCCTTAATATGGTATGAGCCTGTACAAGACTTGTCCCCCTAGTCAAGTTACAACCGTTTCGTTTCAATTTTCTGTCGTCGATCGCCTCAAGTCGGCCACGCCTGCGATTTTTTGTTCTGACGTCATCTCAACGATCGGTCGCGTGGTCAGAACAAAGGAAAGGCCTGGATGGTTTTAACTTGGTTTGAATTTCTAGACAAAACGTCTACTGTGAAATAACTTTTGTTTCACCTGAAATCGAAACAATTAGCTGTAGCACCTCATTAAACCGGGTCTACCTTTTATGGCAGAACTTTTTACGTCATAATATTATTTTGCACAGCAGCCAATAGCACAAATTTCACTTCACAGAAAATAATTTCGCATAGACTCATTTGTCATTGATTCAAAACTTATAATTTTGTTAGTTAAAATCATTTTTAGGCATCATATCCATAATAATTAGGTACTTATTATCCGAAGTCCTGCATCGCAGTATCAGTGTTATCTGCCCGATTAAAACTATCAACAGTCCGAAATCTACTAGGTATAGGGCAGTCGCCCAGACAAAACAACTTACTGGTCTGAGGACTTAACACCCTGTTCCGCATAGTTTATCTTAAAAGTAACAGTAATATAAATCAGAAGCTTGGACGTCAAACTGTAAATAAAACAAGTTCGCCAATCGCGATCGACCTTTATCTTACCATCAATTAAAATCATTAACCTAGAATGAATTCGACGCAAAATTAAAACCTACCGAACTATTAACAATACATTAATACCAATATATTTCCGAGCCGTTTGAAGTTGAAACATGGTTGAGGTTGAAACAACCGTTGATCGTATTCTTCGAGGGCTTGCAAATTGTATAGACAGAAAATATTTTATTTGGCAGACATGATACACTTAATGCAGAAACAACATGTAGACACTTAAGATTAAAAAAGAAAGAGAAAACTGACATTGTGTGTCTCAAGCCTGCGCCAAATAGGTCCAGTTCAGCACAAATGCCAGATAACTACGTGGTAGTTGCTGACGCTGGTTTTCAACTGAACCTTCAGACTTCTAAACGGTTTGTTGATACTGCACGTGACTGTGACCTCTCCTCTCAACTTTTAAAAGTCATAGAACAAAAAGTGTTGTTTATGATGTTAGTAATATAGTCCTGAGAGGCTGCCAGTGTTTTGCAAATAACCCTGTATATAAAGTTGCATATATAATTTAAGCGGACAATAAAAAATAATTCCCACGAGTAAACCACAACAAAAACCTAGCGTTAGACGCAACCAAATTATGTGCCAAATTACATGAAACTGTCAAGGTGAGCCAGATTCCGGAGTTGCACAACAAACCTCGTGTTCGATCAATTGAATCAGGTGCATGTTTCAAGAGTATTCGGCCAAGAGCACTCGTTTACAGACCACTCCGCACGCATAGCTAACTGTTTGCCCTTTAACTATTGCACGAAGACTAGCTGCGTGGTTCAAGCTGGTTTTTTTTTTTTTTTTTTTAAATAAAAATCTAATGAAACTCATACCTTACCAATTAATCCCATATCTCATATTCTGAGCTATAAATACAGAGGATCAGGATTCGTAAAAGGGAGTCTACGATAGCTATAGATATGCATCTTGTTTAATATACCTTTAATTTATTAACCCTTGCCCCAAGCGAACAACGTTTGCTGGCCCATTGCTTTTTTATTGTGTCTCTAATTACGGTATTCGAAATGCACCAACGGAATCTTATCAAAGCCTTATAAGGCAAATTGCTTTAAGTATTATATTATTGTTGACAAAGAAAAACTTTTTTAAGAATAGAAATCTTCAAATATTTTCCCACTCTGGACCGACCTGTGTGTCTGGTGTAGGTCCTGGTCTGATCGACCTTTAATTACTCTTTGCATTCCAGGGCCACGATACCTTTTTCGGATAGTCATGCAGCCTAAAGGCCAAACTAACCAAAATCCAGAATCCAATATACAATATCAAATTTCGTTGATTACTGCAAACCAAAAGAACTTCCATTAATCTTCAAGCATTATACCTACCGCTGAAACTACCACCACGAACATAACAGCACGACAGAAATCAGAAGTAGCATCAACAAAATTAAATAACGTCAAATATGATGACGTCTTCAAGTTCGTTCGTTTCGACAATAGCCAGAATATTCATTTTAAGAGTGACATCTTGCAGGTCCAAATAAAATTAAAAAAATATTCAAAAATTCTAAATTGTCATCCACTTAACTAGATATAGCGACCATAATAAATTATAAGCTTCCAGCCAGGACTTATAAAACCGAATACTAGACTATGAACTAAGTAGCTACAAGATAAGGGTTACGGACCTCGACTTAGGGCATCGCTAGGAAAGGACAGCAAGGGATGGGCTGGATAGAATATTAACTATTATTTAGGGGCGAATCAAGGCTCAGTGGCGCGGGCAGGCTTAAACCAAGATATAAGAATAAAAATTTGTAGCTAGTAAAAATACAAGCTACACCAAATTTTGTTCGTTGAAGCCGAGTAACAGTTGAGTTACTCGCCGTTTTTTTGGAAATGACAATCTAAAATTGTACACCGAATTTGAGACTTGATGTTTGAAATGTTATTGTTGAACTTGAACTACTTACATTAACGTAACATCTAATTTGTGTCAAACTTCAACCGTACGGTACGTTACCACGGCTGAAAGAGCAATCTCTCACAGCGCACGCTTGTTAACGGCCACGCTGCGCTTGCGCGGACACCGCAGCGGCTTCCGTGCTTCACGGACAACTCACACAAGCATACACACACACCAGACAGACAATATTTGTTACAGTACCTACTTAATCTGAGCCGGATATTGTACAGTTTTATGATTGAAATGGAAAGTTATAAATGACGAATCAAATTTTTGTTTTTTTTTTTTTTATAATGATTTCTCCTTACATGTAATTATTAGATTTTAATGCGATACAAACACTAAATAAAGGTAAAATTTTCTTGAAAGAAAATGAAGTTTAATTCATGAATCCCCAAGCGACCACCGGTGGCCGCGCATCTATTGTCTTACTATTGTGTCTCTAATTGACGGTATCTGAAGGGTTAAACTTTTGCATACGCTTAGAGGCTGTATGCTCCATGAACATACATACATATATCTCGTGCATATATCTACTTTATGATAAAGAATTCAGCTCTCTATCTTTTAGATTCTGCTAAACTTATGAACATGTATGTAATTTTATCGAGTTTACCTGGTTGTTTTTTTTGTAAGATTGGCCACATTTGAATATTTGAGCCGATTATAAAACCGGCCACATAACCCGTTACTTTCCACACTGGTCGAAAATTATAATACAAAAAATAACTACTTATAACGGAATGGAAGGCTTGCTAATGGAGTTGGTCATCAACTTCATTATAGAAAGTGTACTTTAAGATACATTCGCGTACAGCAGTGAAGAGATAATGAAAGATGAAAGTAAACTCAGGCACGTCAAAAGGTGCGCCTTATCTCTTACGGAGAAATACCGTCACACACGTTTCTTTGTCAGCGAAATGGCCTTTGTGCCTTTTGTGCACAATAGTACTTTTGAATGTCGAAAAAGTTCAAGTTCGTCACAAGTCGTTGAACCTGTACGGTCATAAAAGAATTCTTTGTTAAAAATTAATTACGTTGCGCTTTATAGTCTCAATAGGTACTTCTCAAACTTCTGACATTTAGCAAAGTGGTTTTGTTTTAGCTCCTAATCAAGATATTTTATTTTATTTTATTGATTTATTATTTTACATTAAATTTATTTTACAAAATGTCAATGATTTTTAAAACTTGAAATAAAAAAAATAAAGGTTATAGTAACCTTTATTTTATTTTTTTTCAAATTCTTTGACCAAGCATTCTAATTGTAACCCTGTGTCATAAACATGCAAGCTTGTCATTGACATTCATAGATTTTGTTTTTTAATTATTTCTGTATTATTTATTATGAGCCATAAATTAAATAATTATAATCTAGTGTTATGAGAAGTCACTAGCTCCTAGCGCAGGAGCTAGGGAATTAATAAAATGCATGAATTAATAATATGCCAATTACATTTTTTTTATCTGATATAAACTAGTGCTCGACTGCTATCCCACCTGATGGTAAGCAGTGATGTAATCTTTGATAGAGACATTTTTCAAACAGGCTTTTTGGGCCAGGTAGATTGTCTAATTTTTTTTTGGTTGAACTTAATATTTTTCCTACTCCTCTTACACTACGTATCTACATCTCTTTTTTCCAACTCTCCTTTCGCAACTTTGTTTAATGAGATTTCTGTTGAAAGAAGCATAAAAAATATATAAAAACAACCATACTAATTACAACTAAAATATAGCGTCAAAAAACTTTTCCACATCGCTGTCGACTGATAATGCGTCCAAAAGACTGGCGGCATTGCCATGCTGTATGGCAATGCTTATCCTATGTCCGATTCTACTCTCTGTAGCAGTTTTTCTGTTTCCTTCGTTTTATATGTGTGTGTACTTGCCAACATAAATTGTTAAATAAATAAATAGTATTCTTCGATGGTGTAAGTCAAGATTTTAATTACCTAAATTGTTTTGTTTCAGGCTTGGAAGACACGGTTAAGCTGGTGAAAGGTATCGGTGGCAAATGCTACGGGTATGTGGTGGACCTGACACAGAGGGAAGACGTCTACAGGGTCGCCAAGAAGGTTGATGAAGAAGTTGGCAAGGTACGTACGTGGCCAGACTTATCGACAAAATGTAAATTTAGGCATTGTATAGAATTGCACTGAGGGATTGTTCGATAGACTTAACATGGAACGCAAGGGGTAACTGAATACAGGTGGATTTTATAGTCAGCAAAAGTCTGACTTACCCTCTCGCTTCACCTAGCGCAGGAGAAGTTGAATTGGCATAAAAAGGCATTGTATAGAATCCTTACTAATATTATAAAAGCGAAAATGAGTTTGTTTGTTTGTTACGTCTTCACGCCTAAATGGCAAAACCGATTTTGATGAAACTTGGTACACGGATAGACCATGTCCTGGAATAGGACATAGGATACTTTTTATCCCGGAAATATGTTCCCTTAGGATAAATAATATTTCATTAATTGGCTAAATATTTAAGGGATTGTTAAAAATGCCGACTGTAATATATAGATTGCTGATAGCATAATATACAATCCTCCAACGTGTTAGGTTAGGTTAGGCACGAATAAAAGTTTTTTCTTTTTTCAATAGATACTGAGTGTAGGGTGTAGGTAGGAATAGGGGAGCCTATTGTCATTTACTCGATCCTAGTAGCAAGTGTAGTCACGGGAAATGTCTGAAAGGATAGCCCTGCGAGGTTACCATGACCTTCAAAGTAATATTGTTTTAATCTTGTTTCAGTGTGGGTAAGAGATGGTGCTAGACAACCTGTATAGCTCTGTCTCTTACCCAAACCGAAACAAAATTAAAACAATGTTACTTTAAACGTCATGGTCTAGGTCTTGGTCCTGAAATGCAAACGGTTATTGAAGGACACACATTTGGTTTTAATCAGTACAATTCTAACACGCTCTCGCTCCACCCTAGAGTCGAAGATTTCCGTGGGTGATTTTCAACCTCAAAAAAGAACTTGTGTCCTAGTAGACCTTGCCAACAATGTGACTAAAAATATAACCTCACTTTGTTTATAAGTTTAATCTTTTAAAATTGGTTACTTTCAAATAACCCTGATTCTACTTGATCAAATATTTAGCCACCAAATTATATGATAATGCGTTTATTTGTGCTATGATAATTACTTGTTGTTGATATAATGGCCTTATCAAATATTCTTTATGGGGATCAATATACATTGGTAAAAAGGTGTTAAATAATCTTTGTAGATCGCCGTGTTAACATTGACAAAGCTAAGTCAAAATAATCTTTAGGAACACATTTTAATGACAAAAGGTGCGTATTTTAAAACATAAACAAATGAGTCAGTCGAAATATAAACTTTCAGATGAGTATCAGCAGATGAGAGATCGCTTTGCGCATTCCATACATTGGCGAGCCAATTGTCGTCGTTTTTAGATACATGCAGCAAGCGCAGGGAACAAATCACGAGTGACGTCTATGACGCGATGAGCCAATCGCTGATGCTCCCCGCCCTCGCATCTCAACTGCTGTTTTTATTTTTCTTTTTATTAATGTCCGTAAAATAATATTATAATTAGATAGGCTTTATATTGGGTAGGGTTTTTTTTTTGTCGACGGGGAAAATCATCTTTGACGAAACCCGCTCTTGGGTGGAGCGGGAGACAGTGTCAGACTCTTACTGACTAAAAACCCCGCGCCGTTCCTTCAAGCCTTCATACCGGGGCACGAGCTCCCTTTCGGACAACCCTGTCCCCAGTAGGCTTCGACCCAGCTGGGCCACCTCGACGGTGTGCTCCACCATGTCCTCCGGGCGTTGCGCACAGTGGCGACACCCGGGCGTCTCTTCCGCTTGAATCCGATGCAGGAACCTCCCGAACTTGCCATGTCCGGTGAGGACCTGCGTCATGCGGAAGGTGAGGACGCCGTGAGGTCTTTCCAGCCACGCCTCAAAGAGGGGACTTACCGCCATAATCGTGGCGTGCCCATAATTGGGTAGGGTTAGGTGGGTATTTTGTTTCAAGTTACAGCTAAAGAGATTTTCTGTTATAGTCTGTCTAAAAAGTCAAACAACTTCGGAATTTTATATAATAATCATTTATAAAACACTTATATTCAATACTTTTTATAATGTTCTTCTATTAGTAAACAATGATCAAGATCTCTTAATCAACTTTGATTATTGAACCAGCGTTGACTACATCAGATTTCATTTTAGTCTAATAATAACCTAAGTGGTTTGACTTATTAGACAGACTCTAAGTACAAAGTACAAATATTAGTCGGTACACACCGTCCAGAAACCGACAGGACCGAACCCGAGTCGCCAACAGCGCGTAAAAATCTCAATGAAGAGATTTCAGCAAAACCGTAGCGCCTAGTAGGTCCTAAGCCTACTGGGGCACTTGGTTGACTTCTGAAAGACAAACCCAGGGTTCTGTAACGCAAGGTAAAGGAGAAACAGACAAATAGACATGACGAATCCATAAGGGTTCCGTTTTTTGCCATTTGGCTACGGAACCCTAAAAAGTTGGTACACAAAAAATGGTAACAGCATCAAGTTACAATAGAAACATTTTAATCTGTAATTTAAATCTAGAGATACTTAATATTCCTAACAAACACACAAAAACCTAGAAAAGCTAGTATAATATTCAGTAAAGGTTCTAAAATTACGGATAAGTCTTATCTTGATACAGCACCGTGTCGGGAAGTTGGGACATGGTGAAAAATGTCAACATACCTAACGCAAGTGAAGTTGCGAAGGAAAGCTAGCTAGCACTATAATTAGGACTGTGTAACTTATACATATTTAGCGTTAGGAACATTCTGTGGCTAATATCAGCTACTAAACTTGTTAGTCAGACAAATATGAATAATTTTTGTTTTGAAATACCTACACTAATCGATGCAATATAAAAATCTTGTATCGCAGTGTTTTTTATCAAACTCCTCCGAAATGGCTTGACCAATTTTTATGACTTTTATTTGCATACAACATTAGTTTTAGTATACGCGAAACCCGAAACACGTGTCTAGTATTTTTATGTATACCTATGTACAAAATTGAATAATCTAGTTCATCCTCAAGTTGAAGGGTAAAATCTACAAGTCCGTGATAAGGCCTGTTGTACTGTATGGATCAGAATGTTGGGCTGTGAAAAAGACGGATGAAAAAAGATTGCATGTAGCGGAGATGAGAATGTTAAGATGGATGTGTGGTGTGACGAGAATGGATAAAGTGAGAAATGAGTATATTAGGGGAAGTTTGAAAGTGGCGCCGGTGACTGAAAAGTTGAAAGGGAATCGTTTGTCTTGGTATGGTCATATAAAAAGGAGAGATTAAACGCATGTTGCTAAAAGAGTTATGAATTTACATGTGGATGGATGGAGAGGGAGAGGGAAGCCAAAGAAAAGATGGATGGATTGTGTGAGAAGTGATATGAATGAAAAGGGAGTTAGTGATAGCGTGACGAGCGACAGGATAGAATGGAAGAAAAAAACGTGTTGCGCCGACCCCAAATAAAACGGGATAAGGGCAGGAAGATGATGATGACCCAGCTGTGCGCTGGTGTCTAATGCCCACTATGACCTGCCGTGCCCTGTGTTGTACTTTGTGTCAGTGGTGTCCAACTTGGGACCTTTTTTAAATATTTTTGGGGGAAAATCTTCTTTGATACTGCTGTATCAAAGAAGATTTTTTCAACGTTTACTGAGTCAGCTAGTTTTTATACAATCTCTCTTCTGTATGTGGGTTTGTCACCTAACTCCTAAAGGTTCTCGAAGTTAACGGGTTTTGATGTTTTATGTGTATGTATATTTGAGGGTCCTTGAATAGTTTGGAAGTACAATTTAACCCTGGCGCTGCAATCCTTAATTTTTTTCAACGATAACGATTATGGCTGATAGAAAAGCATATTTTCTATCAGCCTCACAATATAAGCTATTGGAATAGTATTTTTTTCCGGGAGCATGTTCCCTTCGAACGATTTTCAACTTTCATTGCGGTTGTATCTTCTAGCAGGAGAAATTTTATTTAGAAAATCGTGTGGGAAATACTTGGTCATCTTATACTAACGAAAACTATTTCACATTCCAGGTGAACCTGCTGATCAACAATGCTGGCGTGGTCTCAGGACGTTACCTCCTCGACACGCCCGACCATCTCATCCAGAGAACCTTTGATGTCAACATCTTAGCACATTTCTGGGTAAGTTATACCTAATAATGCCTTGGGATCCATCGGTGGGATCTTAGGGGGTTTTGTTAGGAATCCTAGATTTGTTGTACCGTGGTGATGGCAAAAGGCCTGGAGCCTACTAAATCCGATTGTTGTGTTTCAATATGTCTCCTAATACGACAGCCCATTTTCGCCTACATTTTCGGGAAAAACCGGTGTTTGAAAGATTATTTCCAATTTCCGTATAATAGCTACACAAAGTAATTGCCAGAAATTATTATTGGTGTTAGGTACTAAATTAAATGCAAGATATCTCGTGAATTGATAGCAAAATTTTGATATAGCAATCACCGGCTTCAAAATTCGATATTACACTTATTAATGAACGTTACAAATTAGCCTAATGAGTACGTAGGAACTAACACTTCAATTGAACCGGTAACACACAGTTTACGCGGGAAACATTAATTTTGTACAGGATAAATAATTCACAATAATGGCAGACGCGAAAACGGATTTTATCATTGAATAAATTACGTCCTAATATAATAAATCTTATTGTGGTTGGCCTTTTCATTGTTAAATCATGCTTGACGTATGTTCAACGGTGAAGAAAATGTTTGCTGATAAAAAACCGGAACATTTATTGTACTCAACCGGTAAATTGTGATGAGGATTGAAAGGGCTATGAACTTGGTTCAGAGACTTCATTGACCTATGAACCCACTTCGTGGAGTTTTTGGCAAGATTTTTGCGAGTGAAGTTCAATGGCTGTGTTAATTTTATTCGCCAATCGATTCCTAGTATATATTGTTGTAGTATTGTATCTCCAGTGTTTACACAACTAAACAATATATGAAATTATTGAAACAGGTACGATTTCGGTACAAAGGAACTGAGAACTTAATTGACTACCTCAGCGAACCTTGCTGAGAAAGCTGACTCGAAACATTCGCTGCCAAATATTGCAAAAACATTAGAATATATTACATCCGCATTCTAATGGAACTCTAAGTTAATCAAAGTGGCCGCTAAATACTTTCTAAACTGGATACTGGCTAAACCGTCCGAAACCAAACAAAAGAATCGTCCTTGTGATATTTTTTTTATTTTTTTTAACAGACGGTAAAAGCGTTTTTGCCATCCATGATTGAAAACAACGATGGACACATAGTGACGATTGCGTCAATGGCGGGCCACGTCGGAGTGGCCAAGCTAGTGGACTACTGCTCCTCCAAGGCGGCTGCCTGTGGCTTCGACGAGGCTTTGCGACTGGAGCTGGAGTCCCAAGGCATAAAAGGAGTCCGAACTTCTCTCATATGCCCATACTTCATTCGCTCTACTGGAATGTTTGAAGAAGTCAATTCTAGGTAAGGCAATTTTTTTGTTTATACTTTACCGCTCCTTAACAAAGGCTGCCCTCATTCTTCCATCCAGGTATTCCTTTCTCGAGACATCTCAAACCAAGCCTTCCGGTAGGCGTCTAGGTCATCTCGCCACCTCTTCCCAGGTCGACCTCGGTGGCGTCGTCCATCCATGCTCAGGTGTTTGTGGAGACTCTAGCCCAACGGTCAATGTGGCTATATGAAATACTTATTTGATTGGATTTTTTTTCTTTTGGAGACTAAACGGACTGAATACAGACATTATTAAATAAAAGACGTTGTACTTCAGAATCGGTCAGATATTTTGAAACTAAATAAGTACTGCATCCTAAAACCTGACACCTTGTTTTTATTATATAATTTATTGTACCTACACCATTACACATACAAAAGGAAACTAAAACTAAGAAACATACATTCAATGGGCGGCTTTATCGCATTTCGAAATCTCTTCCAGGCAATCTGTACTGGACAAGAAATGAAACTGTAATTTTTTTGGTTGCTTTTTTGCAATGTCTTTGTTAGAATCAGATGCTAAGAACTTTAAGATAATTGTGCGAATTTTCTGTCTTCAAGTTTTTCGTTCGTCATCCTGGTAAAAACAAAAAAAAAAATAAGGAAGACATAGCAAATAAATAAAACAAATTTATCCTATAATTTTACAGTTCAACCTTCAGAAACACAAAGGAACAAAGTAAGGTCAAAAACCTCATAAAATTATTGAAAAAACCTTTTTTATTCTTGGCTCAGACCCGGAAACCATTCTTGCGAATTGCTAGCCATATTTTTACGTTTTTAACGAAAATCCTGTACCTACAATGAAGGGTTGTGCATGTAAATTTCCATTTTACATATTGGTAAATAATGAATCGTTTCCTTTGTTATAAGTTGCATAAATGACTGATGATGATGCGATCTAGCCGATTTCGGCCACAGTGACCGCATTCCTCGATTCTATAGGGTTTTTTTTTTCTGTCGACGGGGAAAATCATCATTGACGAAACCCGCTCTTGGGTGGAGCGGGAGACAGTGTCAGAGTCTTACTGACTAAAAACCCCGCGCCGTTCCTTCTAGCCTTCATACCGGGGCTCTAGTTTCCTTTCGGATAACCCCGACCCCGGTAGGCTTCGACCGAGATGGGCCCCTCCTGTTGCTGACAACTCCTTGAGGCGCGCGGGAACAGTGCGCGCCGTCGACGCCTTGGCTCGGTCCGGACAGTTACCAGACGATCGGACAGCGAGCTACCCATGGCTCGCCGTCCGCAAGCCCGCGTCTACGGTGGCCGGAAATCGGGATCGGAATCCCGGCGGCGGCGGCGGGGGAGCCGTTGCCTGATGCGGTCTGCCTCCTCCTCTGCTAGCATTACTGCTTCGCAGAAGGAGGCGACTGCCTGCCACTCCTCCTCGCTCCGGACCATGGCCTGAACCAAGGCCCGGCGCGAGAGGTCTCCGCCGCCGATCACCCCCACGGCGATTCTATAGGGTGGCACAGATGTGCCGCTCTGTTATATGCCCTCATGTGACTTGCATATCCAACTTTGGCCATAAAACTTCTAGCAAGGAGAGGACATGTCATAAATGACTAAATCGAAACGAATCCAAATGAATAATCCCCCAACCACCATCCTCTTTGCGTCTTATTTCTCAATGCTGAGGTTCGAGACCGGGATGCTCCATACTTTTTATGCTGTTCCTCCATCTATGCCTCTGGCGGTGTGAAGGGTCTTGTTTACGGTAGAGTCAAGAGCGGTGCGTTGGTCCGACAAGATCCGAAAGGCCTCGCGGGCGCAGCCACTGGGTTGTCTTTTTCCATTTATCCTCCATATCCATTTAGCCACCTTGTTATAATTAAACAATCGATCAAATTAAACACAAAACATTTTGGTTTGTTTCTGGAAATTGATTGCAACATACCGATACTGTTGGCATAGGCTGCGATGTTGACGTTAGCATCAGGTCTCATCATCTCCTGATTGCTGCCACCCTTTTCTATAAAAGAAAATTGAGGAAAGAAAATTTGTGTTTCCAGATTCGTACCCCAGCTGAACTCAAACGACGTCGCTGACCGCATAGTGCTGGCGATCCGCACGGACGAACCCTTCGCTCTCATTCCTGGGTTCTTCCGCGTGTTGCTGCCTTTCAAGTGGTAAGTCTACTCATGTGACACAAGAGTCATAAGCACAACATGACACCAAACTCCTGTATGACATCTAATACGACCTACGTAAGAATTGCTCCAGTCAGGCATTGCTTTGAGTCAATGCAGAACCAAATACCTCTAGCTTGACGGTTGATGTAAGGATTATGTAAAACTGCGATCGTTTCAACACAGCTTATAGCATTTCTTTTGCTCTTTCTATCAAATTACCTAAACAGTGACACAACTCCACATTTAACATCATACCGACTATAAAAGGCTAATTGATACAGTCTCAAGTAAAAGTAATCTGTCCATTTGTCAATATATATTTTACTGCGAATGTCCGATATTACTGAATTTTATATATTAAGATGCACCGGTGACCGGGGTGTATATCCACACTTGCCAATTTCGGTGAATTTTTATACACTGGTGAATTTTTCAACATACACAGAGGAGATCTTAGATTTAGCGATTTACAATTCGTTCTTGTAATTATTTATTGTACACAAGACTTTAAAACAATTTAAATCATGACAGCTATTATATACAGGAGAAAATACAATTGGGTTTTCTTTCAGAAAACCTTATAGCGGTAGGAACTAAACTCTTGTTAGATCAACAGATCTTGCTTACCATGTCTCGTTAGACATTCACATTAACGAAATCTTCATAATTTCAGGTTGATGCCATGGCCATGCATATCAGAGCTGATCCGAGGACTAGTTCCCGATGCAGTTCCTGTGCCAATCAACCCCACTCGATCAACGCCTGTGGCCGCTAAAGTTGCCAACAAACCAGCAAGCTTGGATGCCAAGCACGGAGCCAGCGCAGGACCTATGACAGTGCTGCCACCTGCACGACACGACCGACAAGTTTGACGTCGTAACACAGGTTTTGTTGTAGCACCAGTTATGTGAGGCGAGAGGCGAGGCCCATTCTAACTTGAATTTGAAAAAATTGTCAAAAATAGGAATGAAGTACTTAAAGACAGATGCATTGATTGGGATTGGAGACCCCTAACGCATTAAAATACATTAGAAGAAAAGGGGTTAGCCAGTTGACAACATTATCGCAACATAACTTTTAAAAGTTAGAGAGAAAAGGTTTAAGTATTTCTTCCAAAAGTTTTTCAATATATTCCTGTTTATACATAATATTTTTGGAAGAAATACTTTAGAAAATGTTACAAGTCCTTTGCAATAAGAGCGCCTGTTGCGAGTGTTTTTGTTGTACGCAAACCAGACGTTTATGACGTTTGATGTTCCGATTGGCTCGCTCCAAGCTCCGAACCAATCAAAGAACCAAACGCGGTAAGCGTTTCGATCGCTCTAACGTAAAAACAACTCGCTTATCGTGTCGGATACAGAACGAAGCATTTTATAATCCATGAAAACGTAATAAATCAACAGTTTGGCTTAGCCTCTCGTATCTCCGCTAAATAATAACAGGTCAGCAATTAGGTACGGCTAGTTTGATATTAAATTACATGTACAACGTACTATAATAATATTGTATCTTGGCACTCAATGTGTTCATCGCATGTAATCGTACTATACAATCTATGACTGCTATGTTGCCTTTTATATAAATTATAATGATGGGGCCTTAAAATTATAGTAAATATGTATAATCGTTTGCCCATGGGCATCTAAGAACCAAACTTGTAGGTAGTCAACGTTATACTTCGCTTACGTTTTTTCTATAGTTTTGTTAAATTTATTTGCAAATGCAGCAAAAAATCTATGGCAAAGTACAAATGTACCTTTTATGAGGCAGTAGACCATTATAAAAAAAAAAATATAGATCCGAGATTCAAACTGTAACATCGTAGAAGAATGTTAGAACAGCCTTTTTTGTTTTTCTTTGTATATATTTACATTTTACAACATCATGTACGCATTTATTATTTTTTGTATTGTGGAAGTGATCACACTTTTTCAAGACTATTAAGCATTTTATTAACGAATAAATTGCGTAAATAAAAGAAAAAGATTTCATATAGAAAGAGTCAGTTTCAGCGACAAAATGTTCTGAAACTCTTAAGATTAAATGATTCGTCAATATACCTATTTGGTTATAAATACCTTTGAATTTTTGATTCCTATTAAATCATCCTTGCATTTTATTAAACTACTTTTGCAATCGTGCCAGAAAAAAACACAATTTCATCTTCCGCGTACTTATACAGGGTTATTTGTAAAACACTAGCAACCTCTCAGGACGATGTTAATAACATTATAAACAATAATTTATGTTCTATGACTTTTAAAAATGTATCATATTTTAGTTTATTAGATTTTCATACAAAAATAAAAATGAACTGAACATGAAATTGACCTATTTACGGGCAGCCCTCATTAGTCGGTCGTTGATGCACTTGCATTGCGTCATACGTGTTCTTTATAGCGAAATTCGGCAGTGCGGACGTAATTATCTTAACATGATGGTGTATGAATATTCTAATGTCGAATACACAGAAATGGTGCGAGTGCTGGCTGGGTGTGATGACAATGTTTCCAAAGCCTGCTTACTATTACTACGAGAACATTGTGCGGGAGGCGTAAGTAGGTACGGCCAAATACAGAGTTGAAATGTGTTAGATAGAACAACTAAATCTTGAAGATTTGTTTTTAATAAAAATATTGTTTTGTTAGAAGTCATAGAACAAAAGTTGTTGTTCATGATGATAGTGGTACCGTCCTGCAAGGTTGTTAGTGTTTTACTAATAACCCTGTATACAATTTTGTACTTAACTGTACATAATGTATTGTTTGTTAAAATTCTATAAGAATTAGTTGTGTACAGAGACCTGTGGTACTTAGTCAAACTAAGATAATTGTTAAGATATTCTGGATGTGATTTTATAAATAAGATTTTTTCTACCGCTAATATTAGTGAATAAATTGTACTCTTTTGCTATAAATTTTAATTTTTACGAAACATATTATTTGAAGGGACAAAATAATTTAAAAAAAATATGAAAAAAGAGCATCCTGTACTTACAAGTATACCTCTTATAAAATAAGTTTTCTTTTATTTATGTTTAAGTATAATTAAACAACGGAATGGGATGACAATGTAACTGCTTAAGGATATGTAAATATGTATAATTAGTGATTGTATAGTCTTCCAGCTAATTATGTTATTTCTGTGTTTGGGTAAACTGGGCTATCATCTAGAGGGCACGATTCGATTAATTGTTCAGCGATTGAACTGAATCTGCAGTGCTACGTGTCGAGGGTTCGGTTTGCGCAAGGAACATGTAAAATATATTTGTTCGGTGCGGGAATCGTATCCTAGTCTGGCCTACAGACAGTTGTTCCGGGTCTGGATATCTTGTGTATGTGAATTACATTTTTGTGAAATAAATTACGATTCAGGAGTAATTCCTAGTGTGGTGCAAGTTTATTAAAAAATGCTTCTTTAGACCACTTGTGACATTTGTGATGGAACAAACTCTGAATGCATAAAAAATATAAACCTTGAAAGATTGCCAATATCCTATGTAAATTGAAGATATTTTCATCATTAACCGAAGTTTTAAAACTTCAAAGCTGCTTATAAAAAAGGGAAGTCCGACATGAAAAGGGAATCTCATTTGCTTTTGGTTGATTTTTCTCAGATAGTATTATTTTTGTTTATATATTGATAAACTAGTTAAATCACAAATATTTTTTCATACATATTCGCTATTCATTCTACTCTTTTATCTCAACAGTTCAAAATTATATTTATACAAAGTTATAAAACCCGAGATAGACCTTTGAGAACAGCGTTGCCACTAGCTGAAATAAACTACTCCATGCGGCCCTACAACAATAATTAAGGAACAGTTTACCCCAACACGACATGTAGATAAGCCCAGTTTCTGAAAAGAAAATGATCGCAAAGTTAACACGGACACAACAATGTCACGAAGTTATGCTGTTGGAGCAAATAATCAACAAGGACGTTCCTCCTTTTTACCGACTATCGACCAGAACACAGTAAAAAAAAAAAAACTGTGACAGAACCACTGAGACGTATTTCGTCCGATCAGCCCGCAATTTTAAAGAGGAATCTGCCACCGTGGTACACCCTACCATATCAGTAAATACTCCTTACTCTAGTAGTGGTACACACCGCCTGAACATGTTAAAAAAAGTAAAATTTTACTATCCAATTTAAAGCCTTGAATGATCGTTTCATAGCCCGGTCCAGCAGGGCCGAAGCCGTTGGTTGACTTCTGAAAGAGAACCCGTGGTCCTTCGATCGAAGGAACATAGGTGTTCTTTTTTGTTCCGTCAACAGGAGAAAAAAATTTATGATTTCCCACCCTAAAGAAATTCAAAATAAAAGAAAATTGAGAAATGTAAAAACATAAAGCACATTACATTTCAAGAGGACAGCGTCTCAACCGCCAATGGCATTACTTCTCATGCGTTTATTATTTGACAAGTCGATAATTTCTTTCCAGAAACCGGGTGATAGTGTTACCTCCTGTACTTAATATTTTTTTACCAATATGTTGCGGTGGAAGTGATTGATGCGTTCATCAAGTAGTACTCATTCTGATTATTACAAATTATTCGGAATCAAAATGAGAATATTTCTATGAATACGTCAAAATTAATAAAACCCATGAAAATGTTAACGAGTGTTTTATTTTTTGGTTTAGTTATTTACAAACATTTTATAAAAACAGTTTGTTTAGACGAAACAACTTACATTAAGAAACTTACTAAAGTAGGTAAAAAATATTTCATAAAATTCATTGCACATTTGAACAATTGTTTTAAAAACGTGTAGGTGTACTTTTTCAAAAAAATTAAACATGTAGATATGCAATTAGATTTGTATAAAAATTATTAAGTATATACCCGGGTAATTTCCCAATTTTCGTTTTCAAATTCCTTGATAGATTTTATGGTTGATCACCAACTTATCCTAACATTATTAAAATTATCTATTATAAAGACGTAAAATGCAATGCTGCAAGACTAGCAAAAATACTTTTATATCATCAAGCTAAATATAAAAATGGTTAGTTTATATTTCTATTATTCACCTTAAGACTTTCTCCTCATTAATCTTTCAGTACTTCGTTTATTATGACATTAGACAAAAAATATACTTAAGTGTAAAAGATATTAAACTCTGAACAATATTTAAAAGTACGCGATGATGAAGGCACGTATGGCAACATCTTGAAAACTTAACTACTTATCTTTAGGTAAAAATATTTTATAAAATACGTTTGTACTATTTAAAATATTACAGGCACAGGCAAATATGAACACGATAGAAGATATCAAGATTTTAATATAATAATTGTGTTATTAACTTATTTTTTTATTATTGTATCTGTTTAATAACTTTATTTAAAATCGCAAATAATACCAATATCTGAAATGCTATAATAATAACAGCTTTATTTAATATAATTAATTTGGATGCTGTTTTCAGAAAAATACGTGTTTTTAACCAAACCAGAATTTGGTACAAAAAAAAACTCTATCAATCAAGCATTATTATTTTAAAGTAAGTTTGCTAAGGCACATTTGCAAATGTTTCGTTACTACGAAGCGTTTATGCGATGCCTACGCCGCGCCTACGCAGCAGCTAGCATAACATTTTGTTACATATTGCAGTATGAAAATTCGTCTCTTGTAACTTGTAAGCAAAACGTTGTACTTATTAAAAATGTTTTTAGACGTTTAAAAGTTACAAACAAATCAGCTATGTAATATACAAAACTAAAGTAAAGTAATGGTAATAATTACAGTAGAAATCAAACTGTAGAGGCACGTTGCCACTAGAAGTACTGTATTAAGTACACTTGAACTAGAAAAAGAGCACCGTAATAAACTGAAAAAAAAACATAAACTAATCATTCTTGTCCCTAGGAAACGAATCGGGCAGTCTAAACTCTGAAATAGGCGAAATATACAAAGGATTCAATTCCTGCATATTCTTTCTGCTCTCTTGGGCTTCTTTGACGAATTTCGCGTATGCCCGTCTGTCGGAGAACACCTGAGCACACTTGAAGAACATAATCACGATCAGACCGATTGCTATCACACAACCCATGATGATCAAACCGTTCGTCATGATCTTAGCACTGGTCGGGGTGTAACACTCCTTCGAGCTGATGGAGATCTCGACGCCAGAAGACTCGGGGGAGTACGTGTATTTGTATTCGCATTCTAACCCATCCTCTTCGAGACGGAGAAAGCATGTAGTCACGTCGCTTACTGTAACAAAATATTTTATTGTAAGTGGTACATAGTTTTAAATCTGATCAGTACCCCTAGCCAAGTTGATAATCTGCAATCGTTAACACTTGTAGAAAACTTTAATAATACGGGAATGATTCATCTCAACGCTCTGTCACGTGATCAGTACTAAAGTATCGGGGGCGTGGCCAACTCGAAGCGTTCGACGCGAGAGAAACGGATGTAACTTGGCTAGGCAGGTAGAATTAAGAGGGTCCTTCTCCACTCGCTTATCGTAAACATCGAAAATGGTTTAAAAGCTTGTTACTTCATTTAATGCAATCCAACGCGATGTTTGACGAAAAGGCAACGCAAAAAAAGAGAGATAACGCCTGGAAACTCTGTTAGTATTCGGTAATTCCGAGATTTACTCGAAAATTTCACAAAACTTGCTCCAGGAAATAGCTGTTTTTTTAAACCCTTAAAAGTTTTTGGAAAAAGTTGTCATCATTTAGAATCTTAATAAAATTTGCAAGGTCTCTAGAGGATTACTTTTTTGACTTTTTTAATTTTTAGGCAAATTATGAAGTGTCAAAGTTCATACAAAATAGGACATTTTCAGAGGTTTTTACTGGATTAGTTTTACACAAATTTAGAAATTGGTTTCTTTAGAAACCTAGATAATATCCACAAGATACTGTGTTTCCAAAATATCTAATGAAAAGTGTGTAATAACGTCATAATCAGTTATGAGCGGTTGTATGAAAAACAGTGCAAATTTGAGTCGTGATGCACCACCTTAAGACCTCTCCGTCAATATTCTCAGTCAGTTGAGACAAAAATAGTACAAAAAACCATGGTGTATTTTTTTTTAATTATTGATACGCTTTCGCTTGACCACCTTCTCACCTTGGTAAGCCATGGTAAGTAATGATGACAGTGAAGTACGCTTCCTTAAAAGTAACCTATTCATTTTTGACTCTGATGTGGCAAAACCAACTATAAGTAGGTATATTATATTGTTTTAATAACAGTTCATTACAACTCCAATTAGCGTAACATAGTAGAAATTTTAAAGAGAGCTCATCTCAGTAATGACAAAATTAGTGTTCCACTAACTTATTCTCAACCACAAACTATAATCATTTAGATGACGACTGTCATTACTCTTTAACGCTGTGCGATGCTAACCACAACTTCAGACGTTCTTTTTTTAACATTAACCTCTAACGGAGTCTAACGGTTGCACGTTTTCTCTAACTAATGTGAGCCCATCACATTATAATGACTGGTTTCATTAAAGCAAAGTTTTCGAGAAATATTTTTTAGAAAGAATACTAAGCCTACGTAGATCTACAGTTAATGATTGTTAGAACTATCGTAGCATTATCATCATTGCAGCCGAATGACATCCACTGTTGGACACATACCTCCCGCAAGTGTCACCAAAATGACCGGTGCAATGCGTGTCGCGTCCGTCGGATTCCAGCAACCATCACCAGATCATCGGTCCTCCTTGTGGCGGGCTTTACAACGCTACGTCTACCGGTATACGTGCTCGCCAATCCAAAACCTTTCGGCCCCATCGACCATCTGTCCTGCTAGTAATTAAAGACATTTAAACTGTCTTGAATCGACATCTATATATAATCAACCAAACATTTCATTGTTTGTTTTTCGGGTATGTACCTACGCAGGGATACTAGGAAAAGTTCGATTTACTTTATTCCAAGTTTATCTCCCGCCTTATATAGAGGCTACAAGATGAGAACATACCTGTTGTCCCTATCATCTCGATGACGGTGTAGTTGACGTTGCCGATGGTGCAAGTATCGGTGCAGGTGGTGTTGAGATGGCACGACACGCACGGCTCGGCGTGCGCGCACACGGGGTTGTCGCACGTCGCGCACGCCTCGCAGAACATACCTGTTGTCCCTATCATCTCGATGACGGTGTAGTTGACGTTGCCGATGGTGCAAGTATCGGTGCAGGTGGTGTTGAGATGGCACGACACGCACGGCTCGGCGTGCGCGCACACGGGGTTGTCGCACGTCGCGCACGCCTCGCAGAACATACCTGTTGTCCCTATCATCTCGATGACGGTGTAGTTGACGTTGCCGATGGTGCAAGTATCGGTGCAGGTGGTGTTGAGATGGCACGACACGCACGGCTCGGCGTGCGCGCACACGGGGTTGTCGCACGTCGCGCACGCCTCGCAGAACATACCTGTTGTCCCTATCATCTCGATGACGGTGTAGTTGACGTTGCCGATGGTGCAAGTATCGGTGCAGGTGGTGTTGAGATGGCACGACACGCACGGCTCGGCGTGCGCGCACACGGGGTTGTCGCACGTCGCGCACGCCTCGCAGAACATACCTGTTGTCCCTATCATCTCGATGACGGTGTAGTTGACGTTGCCGATGGTGCAAGTATCGGTGCAGGTGGTGTTGAGGTGGCACGACACGCACGGCTCGGCGTGCGCGCACACGGGGTTGTCGCACGTCGCGCACGCCTCGCAGAACATACCTGTTGTCCCTATCATCTCGATGACGGTGTAGTTGACGTTGCCGATGGTGCAAGTATCGGTGCAGGTGGTGTTGAGATGGCACGACACGCACGGCTCGGCGTGCGCGCACACGGGGTTGTCGCACGTCGCGCACGCCTCGCAGAACATACCTGTTGTCCCTATCATCTCGATGACGGTGTAGTTGACGTTGCCGATGGTGCAAGTATCGGTGCAGGTGGTGTTGAGATGGCACGACACGCACGGCTCGGCGTGCGCGCACACGGGGTTGTCGCACGTCGCGCACGCCTCGCAGAACATACCTGTTGTCCCTATCATCTCGATGACGGTGTAGTTGACGTTGCCGATGGTGCAAGTATCGGTGCAGGTGGTGTTGAGATGGCACGACACGCACGGCTCGGCGTGCGCGCACACGGGGTTGTCGCACGTCGCGCACGCCTCGCAGAACATACCTGTTGTCCCTATCATCTCGATGACGGTGTAGTTGACGTTGCCGATGGTGCAAGTATCGGTGCAGGTGGTGTTGAGATGGCACGACACGCACGGCTCGGCGTGCGCGCACACGGGGTTGTCGCACGTCGCGCACGACTCGCAGAACATGCCCGAGTACTTGGCGCCGCTGTCGTCGGCGACGTGGCATTCACAGCGACCTAGAAACAAAAGTTGGAACATTGAAGGTGTTATGAACGAAGAAAACAAACACGTTGAGTTTCAGGAAGTAACAACGCTCTACAAAGCTGAACGTTTTCAAGTAAGTGTGCTATACTCGTATTGTTGGCAGTGAGGTTTGTTATACAACGGTCAACTTTGTATTTTAATGTCCCCTCCATTGACACTTACCACACACACAATCTCCATGTCCCGAGCACACGTCAGTACCAACCGGTGCAATACAGGTATCGTTTCTGTCGGTACAGTCGCACGCCGGCCCACTCCAGCCCTCGCTGCAAGCACATTGTCCACACACGCACACTCCTCTCCCAACGCCTCCACATTCTAGGCTGTTCTCTCTAAAAGTATAATTTTACGAGTAAATAAATTGAATTTTCGGCTTCATCATCTTAATGACCGACCGACTGCTAATTATATTTCACCATTCCGTCCGTCCTGAGACATTACTTTGTTATTCTACTGTTCCTAGATAATAAAAACATAAGACGAGAACATGGCAAAGATTGTAAGATATTTGAGAAGTCTTACTAACCGAGTTTTATTCGACATAATACATGTAAACAACATTTTCAAAAGTCCTAGAATTAACATTAAGGAGAAAACCCGTGCATGTGCGAGTCGGCCTCTCCTACTGAGGGTTCCGTACATGTAAGTATGTACGGAACCCTCAGTAAATAGTTCACTTCCTGAATTAAGTTTCGAAGATTTTGCCGAATCGCAAAGTTTTTTATCTTTGTTACAGTTTTCACATTTTTTCCTCTACTTGTGCTATGAGATCTTGGTCCATGACTTTCAGGATTCTAGTACTCCATGAATTATGATTCCTTTGAGAGTGTCCAAATGTACGAATGTACATGTAAATGTATTTTACGACATAAACGGATGTTTATTTTATTTTTCATTAACTTAGAATTATCATTTTTTCACAGCTTCAAGTTAATCGCAGTCTTGAGTACTTACATATATGGTTTTAATTTCAACTCGATACCTCCACGTGTTCCTGAGATAAAGGGCCTTGACAGACAGATAGACGGGCAACAGAGTGATCCTTTTAGGGTTCCGTTTTTTTCCTATTGAGGTACATAACCCTAAAACAACTAAAATTCTATCTATCTGTCTTTAGACATCGGTATGTAGTTCCACAACTAGTTACCTAACAAAGTGTGTTTCATTTCAAAAACTGTGAAGTATTCAGTCAGAAGCTTCACCCAAAACTATGTTAACCTCATTCATTTGCATAACATTACGAGCAGTTATTTTGTAAACGCACATTAACCAGGCCATTAAACCGGCATCAGTAGGAACTAACACTCCTATTCCGAATGAGACAAGTAAACACATTCCGCGCAGTTCTAGAAATACTCCAAAGTGTCGACAGTTGGTAAGATGAAGTGTATTGACTAATGCTTTCAGTAACTATCGACATATTGCGAGTCTGGATAGTGTCGACCGGTGTAAGATATGTTTACAGTATGTGGTAAGACAAAAATACTGATTTACGCCATTATATTGACACACTTTTTGTAACATTGTATGCAATTAAACCAGGCATACATCCGGAGTACTAAATACGGAGAACTACCGCGCGATGGAAAAATACTACGCACAGCGGTCACTTGAATTACGAAGAGTCTATTCAGTTTGTAGATATTAGTAAGAGCTTATATTTTTTATAGAGATATGGATCTGAGTGTTTTGCGTGAGTTTACATGTTTGTACAGAAGTAATTCATACAACTTTTTTAAGACAATGGGACTTATGAAGGAAGAGTAGTATTTATTTTTATTTTCATATTAATTTATTTCCTAAATCTTTTAAAATAATACAAGTGTTATGAAACGCTGTCAACTAACAAAAACATACTCATGCGGACCTAAAATATTACCCTGGAGAACACCCCTCACAGCTTTCAAGAATCTGTAGTATTATTATTCCAAAATCGACTTCCTTGATTGGAATGCGAGCTTTTGATTAGCATGCTAATGTCTTTCGTATGCAGCAGAACTACCAAACAGAGATGACATTGAAAAAGACGCAAGAACAGCTTATGTCAATCGCCAAAGCATTAAAGAATCTCTCAAATCTCTCATTCTCATCGCTAATCATCAGGTGAGACCGACGACAAGATCGGGCTCATCACGAGTAAAAAAATCCAATCAAAAAAATACTTACAGACTAATATCACAGGTCTTGCACTGGCAATACCGGCCCGTATAGCCGCGGTCACACTCGCACTCGCCGCAGAGACATTCGCCCGCCCCTGAGCACGCTATACTTCGTGTCGCGTTCGGCTCGCGACATTGTGCCATCAACTCCGCTGACTCATTCGCGTTGCCTATCGCGCAGTCGCATGATGGACCTGACCTGGAAGGATGGTGGTAAGAATTAGATGGTTCTGTTGCAAATTCTTTTGTATAAGTACCTCACCAAGCAATAAATTGCCACATCTAAATTTTTTCATAGTTTTACTGATGAGTCATGTAGTCAAGGAGTTAGAGACTCCTTGACTACATCTCGACGTTGGCTACTAGTATAGACCATAATAAATATCAAAGGAAATAAATTATCCACTTTTATACACTTATAAAAATAGGCCGTTAAAACTCAATTTCAAATGTATAATCTTCGATCAATAACAGTATAGTAATAGTACTAATATTGATCGAAATGTATAATAAAGGTTCCGATCTTTTACTAGGTGAGCGATTTGAATTCAGAATTCGAAATAAATTTCAAATTTAGAACCACAAACTCTGCCACGCAACACAAAGTTCGAATTCTATTGCAACAAACATTTTTAGGGCATTTAAAATAATAAAGATCACTTTAAAATCAACTTAAAAACAAATTTGACTTCAATTATTATAGTTCATAGCAATGGTTCGAACTTCGACAGAAACGGTATTTTATAGTAAGAAATTTTGATAGAGTACGGTATGGGTAAGTCATAGTAACACCTGCAGCCATTCAACACTTCTTTCTCCCAAATCTTTAAATAGAAGTAACAAGTAAAGCGTTTGTAAACGTCTATGCATTTATCACTAAAGCTGGATGCTTACACGTATATATCTTCCGTTATACAAAAGTGAATGCTCAAAAAAAACCAGCTCTGGCAGAAACGAGATGTCTCTCAAATGATCAATAATAGTAAGTTTAGAGGTGTGCAGAGCTAAAAAGCTCTTGCACACCTCTAAATACATCCAAAAACAAAAACTTAGAACTCTAACTAAGCACAGCAACTAATGAGGTACTAAGAATTATTCAAGTAGGAAGTAACTTATTCTTGGAATTACTTTTCCATCACACATTATTCGTTTGGCAAATATTGCAGACGAGTGCAGATGAGGTGCAAATTGGTCAAACACATTATTTGCGAAAACTTGTCAGACAGCTGCGTTGAAGTTTTAAGGACATGCAGTGCCACGAATTTCTCAAGAGAAGACTTCAGAACTAAGAAAAGGAAACTATGTACTTCTTTTGTCTTACAATATATTGCAAGGCCGCTATCTGAATTATATTCTCCGTCGAGCGATACATAATATTTTATTTTATTATATCGAATTTTATGTCGAATATGACAAATCGACATAGAATTCAATATCTAATAACATTGTTATTAGTGGGTAAAATACGCCCATCTTCCCTAATTACACAAACACACTCCAAACACGTAATATATCAGACACTTGACTGAGTTGTCTTATTGTACTTGGTCGCTGCAAGCATAGACACCTTCAGCTTTAATGTCCATTTATGACTACTAATATGAACGGTACAGTTAACTCGGTATCCGTTGTTAGACTGGCGTAGTCTGCACACAAATTATGCGTTGAAAGAGCACATGAGCGCTATCATCATCATCCTGGGTTAACATGAGCTTTTCTTTCATTCTGTCCTCTCAGCCGTCACGCTATCACTAATTCACTTTTCTTTCATATAATTTCTCACACGAACCATCTATGTCTTTTAATATTTCTCCGCATTGTGTCCACCTAGTAGGGACCATTAAACTGTTTACTCACTGTCCCTTGTTGCACTGGCACAGTCAACACACAGAATATGCGTTGACAGACTACGAGTATATAAGCAGGATGTCTTGTTGTACTTCATCGCTGCAATTACTACGACCTTGAATGTTCAGCTAGGTTTTTTTAAGGTGGGCACTCATCCAATGACCCTCCCGCCCTTGAGCGAAGCGTGAGCGCGTGTCAGACTTTTACTGACGAAAATCCACTCCTGTTCTTTCTTTGTCTTCGTTTTAGGGTCCCGGGGTTCTGTTTCGTGCAACCCAAGCCTAAGTCTGGCTAGGAATTGGGATTGGGATCCCGGCGGCTGGAACGTAAGGGCTGTTTCCTCACCTGAGTATGTCCAACTAGTTGGGACTACTAATATAAAGCGACGGGTGCAAAGTAAAAAAAGTTATCTGCAATTTTGTGATTTTCTATCATCTTTATTGAATTAGTTACAATAAGCAGGTATTTAGTAGGTAATTTTTTTTTTTTAATATTATTAAAAAGAAAACTATTATTTCTTCGTTTTTGACATTTGAAAGGTTTCTCCTGTCTTAAAATATATATATTTTTGTTAAGTTACTGCAATTATCAGAAAATCGCAAAATAATTAACTCACCATCCTTTATTACACTGGCACACTCCACACACAAAGTGCGCGTTGACAGAGCACATAGGTGCCATGTCTGTTTTTTCTACTTGACTGCTGCATGCACACCCGCATTGGATGTCCACTTCTAAGGTCAAAGCATCCTGGCCCAGTTGAGATTCAGCGATTCGGATGGTTTGTTTAAACTGGTGGAAAAATAATTCAGAAGTTAGTTGAAATAATAGTGAATTTCGACAATGGCGATTTTATTAGTAAACCATTGGGTTTACTAATAAAATCTGCTGTGATAATCTTCTCAATTTAGAAATTTATAGGAGACGCTTCCATGGGTGCCCCCCCCCCCCATGAAATCAGTACTTCTAACTGGTGAGGTAATTTTTTAAAGCTACATATTTTTATGGATCCGTTAGCCCTATATTATTTCTTTCAAACCACCCCTGTATGAAAGTACCTATAAGGTATATACAAATACTACTCTGTGCCTATAAGAATCGGTCAAACTGTTTTGAGCTTTCGCAAAACTAACGAAGAACAATTGCTTTTTGTATAGACTAGACAGATAGATTACATTATCTATCTGTCTGTATAAAAAGCAATAGCTGAAAAGTCAATCGGTGGATGTATGAGCCATCTAATACATCTACAGATTGACACTTGATTTACACAAACCAAAAAAAATAAGTTGACGAATTTATTTAAAGTATTATTGTATTTATTTTTTTGATTATTTCAAGTACTTACTGATTTATACTCTGCACAAGACTCCAAAGTGACACGGGCTTCATAACGTAGCGTCATTCCATACTCCACTCCAGTGCACCTCGTCTCCTCTTTCATAGGTCCACCCTTGACTCCACAATCCGTAAAATACTTAATTTTAACCGGTCCTTGGTCAGAATCATCATGAAAATCTACAACACTAACAATATCTTCGTAACCAGTTTTAACTAGTTTTAGAATATTAGAACTGTCACTCTCTAACTTGGCTACGTAAGTAAAGTCTTCGAGAAGTTGGTTCAGACTGTCGTAATGATCCTTTACGCTTTCTGTTACTGCAAAGATTACGTTGACCTGAAAATTAACGAAGACGTTAAACATGACCGTCAGTTTATGAGGTGTTTTATGGACGATTAAAATCTATTAACCTATATGTAGGGAGTGTCAAGTCATTTAATGTTGTAGCACCTTAGATCGGTACTTTCACAGTCTTCTCTTTGCGCTTTAAATACTGTGAAAGTCTTATAAATTCTCGAGACCATGCTATTTTAAGATTCTCAGAGGTATGTGGTTTTTACATGTGTTAAAATGATTTGTCTTAAACTCTTGAGTTTGACTATTTTCCTTGGGTTATAAATAAAAACATTGCTTTAATAAACTTAATAATCTCGTTGGGATCACTCTTTTAAAAATTCAAACTTATCCGTCTAGTTATAAGGATATCCGTCTTATCGATATCCACAACCAACCAACGTGCAACGGTATTATAGTGTTAAAACACACTCAAACTTGTTACGACGGATTTGTCCTTCCGTACCAAACTTCCACAGTCTGTCCGTCAGTATCTCAGTGACTTATGTCTCATGAAATTCACGAACCGTAAGGTAAACAGAAACTGTGACGGAGAGAGCATCCTCGCTTCATGCTATAGCAACAATTAATAGAAAAATTGCATTTAGAAAAAAGTGGTGGAAATCCATAATAATAATATGTTTATCTTTCAGTTTTTGGTACTCGTATTTGGTAATGTTTGAAAAAGTTATCGTGGTCCTGTAACGCAAAGGCACAGTATTACAGATGCCCTTTATCTGAAAAAAGACAGGTGGATTTTGATCTCTGCCAAAGTCTGACACTGCTCTATCCAGCCAGACTTTCTATTTGATCATTTCCTACATCAAGAACCCAAATTCTTTATTATACACCGTATAAAATTACAACATAGAGTTCATGAACATAGGGAAGCTGAATTCAAAATTGAGTTTTCTTCCAGCAAATTTTATTTAGTGATAGAGAGAGATCACACCTTGTACATCTTACCTTATACTTTTCCAGAAGCCTATAGAGCTGCGCTACCGACGGGTAGTCGTAAGTAGCGGCATCTGAGTAGTAACCTTTGTCGTCCAAGTGGCACAGATCATCGTTCTTCTTGGTCGCGCCACCTTTAACAGATTACGGCTCGTTATCAGATGACACGTGACATGTTAAATCTTATTTATTGTGCTGTTTGACTTTCTCGGTATGTTTGTCGCACGTAGTGTTGCTACTGTTGCTAAGCTTCCGGATAAAGCCGGACAGGGTCAGGCTGTTTAGTTGCGTGTCCGGCCAAATTAGGCGGAGTCCGGCCTGTGTTTTTGAAAGGCAATTAGAATTTTTTTTTAGATTTGTCATGTCTTCTACTTCATCTTGTATCGCGAGCGTAAGCGGAGCAGCCTAGCAATTATAGCAGTCAATTTTATTGTTGGTTCATTAGAATTAATATATATATATATATATAGATAGATACAACCTTATTTTTAGTATTATACGCATAACCTGAAACACCTGTCTAGTATTTTTTTTGTGTAAAGAATCTTTGTACAAACAAAACCTGCATTCGTATTATGCAAAATCACAAAGTCATAAGCTTGTAATGTCAGCAAAAATACGTAGTCACCGGGCCATCCAGACGACTGAGGGGTTGATTTACACTTACACCTAGCTATTTGATTACGCTTAATACCCGCTATGACCTGCCGTGACCAGTGTTGTACTTAGTGTCGGTGGTGTCCAACCTGTGATCTTTTTAAATATTTTTGGGAAAAATATAATTGGTGTATAAACTATTGGAACCCATTCAGTTACTGATTTTGAACCGGTTTTGCATATACTAAAAATAATAATATTATAGGCAATAATAAACAAGTCAGGTTTGACTTGTTTATTATTGTAAAAAATTTGTTCGCCATTTTACTCAAATGTCCGGCTGAATTGACTGGTCTGTCCGGCTTTTCGGTTTGAAGACCTGACAACCCTAGTCATACTTGTGTTTTCGTAGCTGATTGTTTATCTAATATATAAAAATCTCGTGTCTCAGTGTTTGTTGTCGAACTCCTTGGAAGCGGCTTGACCAATTTTAACAAAATTTTTGTGTAACTAAATATAGCTACACAAAAATTAAGTAAGTGTGTAATTAGGTAAGTCTGTCTTAGAATGAGACGTAGACAAGTTTTTATCTTCCTAAGTTCCTACACCCCTATTATTTTAAATAATTTATTTGGCACAATGACGTTTGCCCAGTCAGCTAGTTTTTAAATGTTGTTCTGTCCCATTTTTGTATTGATTATCACACTAATATTGTAAAGACAAAAGTTTGTAAGTGTGTGTGTATGTTTGTTACTTCTTCACGCTCGAACGGCTTAATGGATTTCGATGAAAAGCACACGGGTAGACCATGTCCTGGTATACCACATGTTTATACAATTCAAAAAATGTTTTTATTTTACTTGCCTACATGAACACTTATAAAACGTCAGAAGCTAGTGCATGGTTCCAATTCGTCGTTTCCTATGGAAAAGAAACGACAGGAAACTCCATGGTTAGATACTCTAATCATCTAATCTAATGTATACTTACTCTTACATAGGATTTTTTATGCAAGAAGTACCTATTTTCCGTTGAAATAATTTTATACTATAATGCAGGCGAAGTTGCTGGCTGCCGCTTGTTTCACATAATAACTATATTATGTAATTGCAAAAAAATGGTTATCGTTATTTTTAATTTGATGACTTTATACAACGTGTAACGTTAAATGCGCAAAAGCTCAGACACTCCAAATGATTTTTAATTTAATTGACCTAAAACAGTGAGAAAAAAATCATAAAAAAATTATTAAATGTTAATTATGTGCAGTTTTAGTTTGTTTAAAATTAATATCTGCATTGAAATAAGAACTTTTATTATCCCGTTTATTAGAAAATCAACCATTTGAGTTTGTTTACCTATTTCGGCAGGTTTGCGCACGTGATAACTTGACTTATTCATAAATAGACAGGGCGACATTTTTAATGAATATTTTTTCAAAAATGTAACCTATATTAAAAAGTAGTTTAATTGATTCTGCTCGTTATTTTGATCAAACTATTTTCAGGTTTTGCGCATTTAACGTTACACGTTGTATTTGTAACAAACCTTGTCGGTACTTGGTAGGTAAGTATTATGCGTAGGTACCTATTGCTCGAACAAACAGATATAGAATCCAAGTTTTCCTGTTTCCTTAACATCTATATATTTTACTTTAAGTATATAACCTTGACTTTACAAGGATATTTACACACGTTAACTTACAAATGTACTTACTTTGTAATAACGTAAATTGCCAGTTTTTGTTAATAATAAAGACTAATTCATATGATTGTAACAACGAAATCGGTTCTAATCATTAATTTATTTATTTCATCTTCATGCAACTAAAGGTAAATCCTTTCAGCCGTTTGGGCGTGAAGTAATAACAAACATAAACACACATGTATACAAACTTTCGTCTATAATATCAGTGTACATAATAAGTAAAGGCAGATCGACCAAAGTACCTGTAAGTAAGTTTTTTTTCCAATAAGGATATTTCTCAGCGGCAGCCTGGACTATGGAAGTTATACACCCCACACGGCCACATGCTACACCTCATCTCTCTGGTCTCCCATCGGGCTATGAGAGCGAATATACAGAGAGTGCAACAATGTTTGTTCACATATTTTTACACAATAACAACCGCGTATCTATAGTATCGGTACCGGGTTAGCCCACGCTGAGATTGGTTTGGAGGTATGCGGAACAGAGTCTCACATACCTCCGCTGAAAAGGGAGGATCCTCCGACCAGACGGGTGCTATGTCTGGTGGGCAACTGCCCGACAGATGATTTCGGGCTGTTCTCTATGTTCGAATAACGCGGAAAACTTTAATTGCGCGATGCAGGATTAGTTCTTATATGACGCTATAGATGTCGCTACATTGGCAAGACTGAAATTAATAAAATCCTCAAATACTTATAATTTAAGTCAGTGTTTAACAGTTAGCTCACCAAGTTTCCCATCGCCAGCCGTGTGCATGAGTCCATCAGAGAGCAATATGACGATCTTTCTGCTGTGCTCGGCCCACCCGATCTTGTTGCCGCACGCTATGACCTGGACGAGCGCGTCCAGCTGAGCCTCTGCGTTGTCCAGGTTGGCTGTCACTGAACTACTGTTCACGTGCTCTATGAACTCGTTTACCTGGAGAAAGTGATAATAAAATTGGGTAAGCAGAGAAAGTTGTAGAAGACGAAGATGAGAAGGAGAAATAAAAAGATCCTTAATCACACTCTTGCGCGCTAATATTTCAACTTTAAATTTTAAAGAACTATTTCTTCCCTCGGTTTCGATTCGTCCGTGGCTTATCTTACTGAAACCTTTTTTTAGACAAAATAAAATAAAAACCCGTCACTCTGCGACAGTTTAGCTTAGGTGAAATTATTGTACAATTTGGTGCAATTATAAGTAGATACATATACATATATACCTAAGTTGTGTTGTTTTTTGGTGTACAATAAAGTTTATTCTATTCTACTGTATTATTCCAATTAATGAATAGAAGATGGTTGTAGAAGGTCAATTGGATCAACCCAATTTTCTGAGATTGCTTAACTTCTAAAAACAAATCATATCGTAATTTAAATTAAACTGAAGTAATGAGTTCTAGGTCGCGGTCACTTTGTGTATTTCATCACCGCTGCTCTCAAAATGCTGAAGGAAAACAATGTGAAGAAACCGGCATGTCTAGAACCAAACATTTGAAGATATGTGACATCCACCAACCTGCACTGGGCCCGCGTGGTGGATTACAGATTTGCAGCCCATTCCTAATCTTAGAGAGGATGACAGAGCCCCAGCAGTGGGAACTTTATCAAGCTGATTATACTATTATTGTGCTATGTTTTGGGTCCTCATTTCAAAACGAAAGAAACCAAAATATGTATTTGGCAACATAGCCATCAGATTCACATAACAGTAGTAAAAAAAAACGTGCGTGCCTCACATTTTACTTGTAGCTACTAAAATCTAGATGCATTTGACATGGTACCTATGTACTACATTGTATGATCAACAAATTAACCTTCCTACCCTTTCTACCTATTTACTGGCTTACAAATTAGGAGAAGAACATTAAGGATTTCCTTATACACATAACAATGTCGCTACGTGCGAATAGATCAATAATATTAAAATAGTATAATGTACCTGGTTTGTTAGGGACAAGTGGTGCTTATAGCTGTAGGTCGCTTCACAGGCTTGTTCCTCCACCGAGCAAGGGTTTGCCAACCTCCGGGCATCCGTACTTATGAATGGCATTAGGGGTTTCTCGGCAAAGCTTCCGAAACCGAGCCTGGAAATATTTATAATTTATATAAGTTTGGAAGGAGGAGTTAGATAGTTTTTTTTTTTTTATATGGTAAATCATTAAATAACTTCTCTCGCTCAGGGTGGAGTGACAGGGAATATCAGACTTTTACAGACTAAAATCTGTGTTTCTTCAATCAGGGTCCGATCTAGCTATGTAGCCGCTCCGGGAAAAGATAATTTTCGCCGCCCTTTACATAGGTACACAAAACCATATAAGTCATGAGTCTTAAGTCTTATTTATTTCCACTATCCAACCTGAAGTAGGTTGGAAGGTGCTAACTTACCGGACTTACCTAAAATTGTCAGTCAGATTCTTCAACAAAATAGGCAGATCGTCCCTCAGAGACACAAGCGTTTCCTTATCGTCCTTCATAGACCAAGTGAGATCCATCAGGTAATATAAATCTAAGGGGTAGTTTTTGGCTGGTCTGTAAGAAAACTGAATCGTCTGTGTCTCCCCTGAAAAAATATGCAACAACATTCTTAAGCTCAAAAGATACTAAAAACAATGAAACTGGACTTTTTTTTTATTGGCTTATAAACAACAAAACTAATAGATATTAATAACTTAATATGTGTACCTACACATATACAAACTAAAAATAGTAATATTTACCAAAAGAAAAAGTTTAAAAGAAATACAAAAGACCATGGACAACCTTTTTGCTACATAACGATCACCCTACAGTATACTATAATTTTTTAGAGTTATGATTTTGACAATAATAATATACCAAGATATATAAAACTACAGAAAAGATAATTCAAAACATAATAGCGTATTGTATTCGTATTCACAAAACTTTCTTTAACCTGTATTAAGCTTTCTTCGAAAATTTATTTTACAGCACCTTTCTAATATTTAAAGATAGTAGTAATTATTCACTGTCTAATAACAGCACAATGCAATGGGATGAAAGTCTTGTAAGATTGCGGACAAGAAATACCAACCCAAAGTACATAAAAATCAATATCGATCTTATTTTTATCACACTAAAACCAATATTAAGTTGGTAAGCCAAAGGCACTGTTTCAAAATTGAGCAAAATAACCTATTTTTATGCTACTCGACTGTGTGGACACAGGTGATGTTATACCTATGTAAATCAATAGTTTTATTGGTGGGACATCAATAAAGTGACTTCTTCTCCTCTAGGGTAAAGCGTGAGGGTGTGTCAGAATTTTACTGACTAAAACCCACCTGTGTCTTTCAGAGTGCATAGTGGGAGTTTGTTTAACGGTAAAGCGATCGAGACGTTCATGACGTCCGGAGCTCCGATTGGCCAGCTTCAAGCTATTAGCCAATCAAAGAGTCAAACGCGGAAAACGTAAAAACAACTCGCACTCAGCGCACATAACGTTGCCAGGCGTCTGGATAAAGCCGGACGCAATCAGGCTTATTAGTAACGTATTCGGCCCAATTAGGCAGAGTTTGGCCTTTCCGGCTTTTGTCCGCTTTGGTTTAGAATTGTCATTTGAGTTTTGCCTCATCATCTGAGCATTTTGTCTAGAATATTCATTTGAGGTTTGCTTCACCTTGTATCCCTTGCACAAGCAGAGCGGACATGCAATTAGTCTAGCAGTTATATCACTTAATTTTATTGTTTTTTCATTAGTTTAAAAAAGATTTTTGGAATTTTATTTTTATTAAAAAGTCATAATAGACTTTTAACAAAAAATGGCGACACTATTCTAGGGCAGCGGTAACTTTTTTAAAATGGTCTCGCCATGGTGTTCAATAGTAGCGCTGACCATAACTTGCCGCATTTCAACTTACGTGGCTTCAAAGAAAGATGGATTCTCTGTGGTTGTATTTGTACTACATTTTCCAGACTGTCGGGCGACATGTCTTGGAGCGAACTGTTCTCCACCACCTCCCAGACTGGTTTCTCTGGTCGCTGGATTAGGCCTTGGCTGCAACCAGTGTTTGCGAGACTGGAAAAAATAACATTCGCTGAACATTTTAAAATTATGAATAATGTAATATGAGTTTATGGTCATGTGAAGAAGGGAGATGAAACGCATGTTACTAAAAGACTTACATGTGGATTGATGGAGAAGGATAAGGAGGCCAAAGAAAAGACAGATGGATTGTCTGAGGAGTGATATGAAGGAAAAGGGAGTTAGTGATAGCGTAACGGATGACATAATAGAATAGAAGAAAAAACGTGTTGCGACCTCCCCAAATAACACGGTACAAGGGCAGGAAGATGATAATTTAAGTCTCTCATTAAAGTAAATATCTGTTCAAAGTAAATGACTAGAGGCTTAATATAATTCCAACTTCATATACCTACTGCTCGCGCTCAATGGTAAACGATCCTGGTTATAACCAGGTTGTAAAGGTAGTTTTCTTTTTTAATCTACAATGTCCTACAATGATATTTAATTAAATACAAATGTTTAGTTAGCCAATAGGTATGTAAAGGCTATCCTCCTGACCTCATCATATTAACCTATTTTTGCCGGCTGTGTTAACTTACGACGCTGCGTGAAGTTGATGACAACTTATCCAATACGACGAGTACTTACAAGTTATTGACTTTTGCACTTAAAGTCCACTTAGAATCAAACCAATTTCCTGACATTAATTAAATAATGGATCAATAAATACAAATTAAATTAAACGGAACGGTAAAATTGAAATAAACAACCAATTTCCGTGTACAACGGAACTAGTCAACACTTTCAAGATTCAAACTATCAAAACAGACAAATTAAATCTTATAATAAGTACCAAAAGATCGAACACTCGACATGGGCCACTTTAATTTCGTTACCCACTTTTTCTTGCCAAGTACTGGTGGTACTTTAAGTACTAGCCCATTGAAAATCGTTCATACGCTCTCTGCACAATCAATAATCTATCAAACAACGATCTCTTGATTACTTGGGGAGCCGAGCTGGCCGAACTGTGGACTGCGTCTGTGCTAAGACATGGAGAATGGACTAAGTGCTGTTACAAAATTGTCCGCTATATAGAAGGAGCCCAAGCGATGTGTGACTTCTGTCTTTTTCACACAATTTCCATTAGCCGAACTCAAGCTCTCTCTGTCTATACCTGTTACGTTCCCGAATCAGAATTCCAGGAACAGACGAATACGGGTCCCACGATAGCTTTAAATTAATAGGGCTATTTTAAATTCGTTCGCTAGCTTGGGGGTATAGAAGTATAAACAACTTTTGTTCTACTACACTACAACGATGGGTTAATTTTTATTTACATAAGTAAACAATGTATTGAACATAATTTAACTAAAAAATAATCCGATATACTGGATTAATTTTCACAGTTACCTCTACCCGTAATAACTTCACAGCTAGATAGGGGGGACACTCAGTCCATTCTCTATGTCGATAGGACTGCCCAAATGCCCAAATATCGGTCAGTGAACGTGGGAACAGTGAAGTGAGCACGAGGAATGCGCTTGCGTCGCGCTCGCGGGATTAATTGATTGAGCGAAATAAAGCGGAACTTTTTTATTGTTTTCGGTTCTGGTATAAGCTATTGTGTTCAGAGGTTGTGGTGAAATTGAGACGAAGTTTATGTCTATCATAAGTTAAAAGTTTTGAACAGTATTCAATACACTTTATTGATATTTATTAACGCTGTGTTTAAAATGATAAAAGAAAGTGTATAGCTTTATTTTACCTTAAAGAAAAAGATGTCTCGTATCTACTTTTATAGAACAATTAAGATAACTACTTGTGTGTGCCTATGAGTCTGTGATTTTGTACAGTGAGATTTTCTTTCTTTCATTGCAAACAAATCAAATCAAAGCATTTTAATAAACTAATATGCACATTTCAAAGCGTAGATCTATAAGAAGAATAACGTGCAAAAGACTCCATAGACAATATTTTAATTGTTCTATTACAAATTTTCTGGTTACTTAATTCTTGTATGTAAATAAATAACGCAAAATAACACATTTTCATTTCAAATTCGCAAATTAAGTGACCATTTGCTACTTCACAGCTTCCATCATCTTCCCATCTTCGTCAAGGACACCACCCGACCTTACTAGTCCCCACGTCAACGGTCCCCCATCCAATTACCGTGTGTCGTGGGCGACGCTTAACTGCCGAGATCTACGCGAGATAACTAGACGATGATCCCTCGTTACTGCGATGGGCATTCCCTCTAAATACTCGTATCTAGTTAGGCCTTAATTATGAAGACCCACAAAATACAATGGATTCTTTGGGAGCATGGTTCTTTTGTTTACGTCGTAAAGGTGGACTTTTTCGGTAATTGATAGGCATTTTTGTGTGAAAAAGAAATAAACTTAGTTAATGACTAATTAAATTGCTTATAGCCAGGGGCGTAGCTAACGCTGTAGCAGACGTAACAATTATAAGTGGCCCTCGGGCTACAGGGGCCCCGATGTGTATAAAAACTTCGTAACGTGTTTGTTATCGGCAATTTTAAATTCTTTTATTAAGAAGCCCGAAGTGAATGAATAATGACTTATGATAGGATGATCTAATTTTATAGCTTGCTCCTCTCTTTCTGGCATTTTCAAAATCACCGTAAAAACTTAACTTACCCTATTCTAAAATGCTCCAATAAACGAGCTCTTTTTCTATCAAGACTTTTCTCATCCCAGTTAGAGTCATTTTCGAGTTTGGCAAAGTCATTTCTTTCATCTTTCGCGAGCCCGCATGTTTTTCTTATCAGTATCGGACGTAATCTGTCCAGTTAGCCCGGCCATCTTTGTTGTGGTCTATCATCATCATCATATCAGCCGAAAGACGTCCACTGCTGGACATAGACCTCCCCCAAGCGTCGCTACAACGACCGGTCCTGTGCGTCACGCATCCATCGGATTCGTGGCATATAACGAAATCTTTTTCCTGCCCTAATCCCATATTACTTGAGGTCGATGCAACACGTAATATGTTTCCTTCGATTCTGTCCAGTCACCCGACACACTATCACTAACTCCCTTTTCTTTCATATCACTCCTCACACAATTCATCCATCTTTTCTTTGACCTCCTTCTCCGTCCATCTACATGTATACTCAGAACTTTTTTAGTGGCATTCGTTTCATCCCTCCTCTTTACATGACCATACCAAGACAAACGATTGCCTTCCAGCTTTTCAGACACTGGCGCCACTTACAAACTTCCTCAATTAGGTATATAAAAAAAAACTATCAACATTTTATAGGCCCCTTTGGGTCTTACCTACGCCACTGGTTATAGCATAGCTAAAGCTATATAATATAAAGTCATAGAATGAATAAGTAGGTAATTCAAAAGGCCTCTTACTTAACAAACTAAATTAATTAATAGCCTGTGCTAAATAATTTACTCGGGCGATTGTAGAACAACATCGTAAATAAATATGCTTTTCCGTGAAAGTGTGTTATTAATTATCCATTCGTTACTATTTATTATTATTAATGTTATTTGCCAACCACCGTGACCTAAGCCCTATGTTATGATGGATACAGCTGGTTTTTAGCTTACACTATCCATCTACAAATAATAATTCTTAAGGTTGGTAGTAAGTTTAAATGTCACAAGTATTCACGTAAAGTGTATCTACTTTACAGTTGGATAAATGTGTTTTAAATGTAGTATATTTTTCACCGTAGCGCTATTCTATCCATATTTTTCCATCGTGCATCCACACAGTACATATTTACGTAAGCATCGACACATACATATATACATCGATATTTGTCTGTACTGCAATGTTGCACAAACAAAATTCTATACTTTATTCTATGGAAAGGCTTCTATTTTGTCTGGGGAACATTAGGAGAGTAGACCGCACACGTAGTTTTACGATGCACAACTGGCACAACTACGAAACTTCATTAGCCTACATTTTCAAAATTAAGAAAATAAGATCAGCAAATCCATAATTACGATTAGGCATGGACCACTCCGTTATAATTTCTTCTTTTAGCTTCGCACAAACTGTGCACTTAGCCGCAGTATCCCTGTCGAGCTATTTTTGGGATACTTACAGAATACAGTGGCAACTTTGTTTTACATTAGAATGTGGATGTAACTCATTGTGTGATGTAACACAATGTATTGTGGCGTTTTCATTTCAATTCAGTGGCGTAGCTAAACGAAGGCTCTTTATGACCGAGGATTTTGTTTTATAATTGTTAAGCTCGCCTTTGACAACTGTTTCACCTGATGGTAAGCGACGATGTGGTCGAACACTGCGTTGTGTTAGTCGCCGTCTTGGTTCGGAATTTATAAAAAAATAAGGTAGGTATCGCTGATGTGCCTTCGGCCACGTCTAAATTAGTCCCCGCTACGCCTCTGGTTGTCTTCAAAGTATATATAGGCCCCTGCCTAACACTAGTATACATGAAACTTATACCTACTTATTATCTAAAATAAACCCTTACCTCTCATCATCATTGCAACGCGGCGCTCCGGAGTTGTAGTTGATGTCAGCACACCAGCGGCAGTGCGAGGCCGCAGACAAGCATGCGCCGCACTCATTGTGCTCGATGCACACCAACTTGTTCAGCATCTGCTGTGCTGTTGAAAAAATAAAACATAAATTTATAGTTTTTCACCATAGTCTAAATAAAAATAATTTCCCGCCAATTTTCTAAGTGACGTGATCTGTCAAACTACTTCTTTTTCTTTTCTTTGTTTGTGACTGACCATTTTTAAAATTATTGCAAGTTTCTATTACAAGCTAGGAAAGCTATGTAACATAAGAAATAAAAATAATATTAATATCTGTTTTCCTTAAACCTAAAAGCAATAGCTAAATAGGTATGTTTTAATATAGGTACTTATGGTCATCGCAGTATCTCACAAGAAGGTATGCTGTTAATCAGTTACTAGGAATCTAGGTAGGTACCATATTAGTCAGTAACATTTCACTTTCCCGCGTTTTCCAGGTCCCTATATCAAGAGTGTGAGGGATTGTACCAAGAGGATTAGTAAATAAATAAAGTACCTACCTACTACATAAAATTGATATTAATTATACCTAGATATTATTTGTGTTTCCAGCATTAGCTATATACGGTTACGTAATTAATTACAATTGTATTACCCGTGGGCGTAAACTTATCAGCTCGAGTAGCGTCATGTTTATTTTAACAATGTTTGTAACTCTAATAAAATTGTAAATTAAATGTAGGACCAAATTAAACATCACGACAGTCTCTCACATCTTCACCAATCTCTTTGACATCTCCACTGACTACAATCCGAAAAAAAAAGAAACAAGCGTCAGACTCATTCCAATCTAAAACAAAAAAGGGATAGCATATCTTAAGAAGCACTTGACACACGGAACAGGGCGACGAACAAGTTAAAATAGACCACCAAAATCGGTGGTACCTATTGGTATTAGAAGCGTTAGGCGTTGACATAATTTATGTGGGCGTCGAGCAGATTACGACCGAAAAGAGACGCCACAAAGCAGAACATTGAGAAGATTCACTTCGTTCTGAGGTGACCATTAACAGAGAAATATTTATAAAGAAGCAGACGTTACAGTGTCATATAAAAATCGTAATAAGGGCAAAAAAATGATGATTGAAATCTTGGCTTAGTTATTGATGGGCTGTGGGCTTATTCGAAAGAGTTACCCTGTCTCTGGAATGCAAACACGGAAAGGACGACTGAAGGAATACAGGTCACTTTTACACTTCCTCGCTCCATCCAGAGCGTGAGTAATTATTTGATCATTTCCTACTGCAAAAAAAGTAAAAAGAGCTGTATAAACCCCCGAATTAAAGACGAAGACGATGTTAAAAGTATACCATACAAATATACATACGAATCATTGAAAAACCCACAGAACAGAAATCTTTATTCCGTGGAAAAACCTACGGAAATTGACTAGTATTAGTCTGGAGCATCATGTATCATATCTTAATCTACCTATATATATAGAAGTGAAAGACACACAACTAGAAACTTAAAATTTGGCCAGTAGGTTCCTTATAAGGTGTAGACATCACTAAGGCAACACTAAGGGGATAAAACGGGGGTCCAAAGTTTGTATGGAGAATCCAAATTTCACGGGGACGCAGCCACTGGTAGAAGCTAGTCTACCTATATAAAGCCCTATGTCGTCAATAGTCTTGCAAACCCGCTTCTGTTTGAAGTTAAATTGTAGTGTAGCGTAGTGAACTGTTCTGGCTGAACTACACCTTCTGCTATTACCGTCCAACAGTGCGGAGATAATCTCCACAACCGTCACAATTGCCAGCACGTGCTCGTAGAGTTAACAGACCGATACTATCCGAAATAGATACAAAATGTACACACTACAACCGGCTCGGCGACAATGTGTAATCAATTTAGTTGATTACAGTTTACTTTTACAATTAGTTTTTTGTTTGATTGATTGTAGTTAAGTAGGTCTGGCATTTCTCAACTAAGTTAAATAATGCTTTCTTTATAGATTTTTTTGCTTTCTTTATAGAATTCGGTTTAGCTCTACAACTTCAACAGTTACTTCTGAAAATGGGTCTTGTTACGATCACTTTTTTGTTAGTTGGGGGATATGATCGTACAACTTCTTTTGCGATTTCGACTTTTCTGGTAAAAACCCACCCACGTTCCTTCCTTATGTTCCAAAACCATAGTGACTCTTAAGATACTTGCAGCATGCTCGCAAAACAGATGGCCGATAAGGACGAAAGGTTCTGGAATAGTGACCACGTACCGGAAGACGCAGTGTTAGAATTCACAAAGTGGACCGATGGCCTGGTGAGGGTCGTGGGAAACCGGTGGATGCGAGATGCACAGGAGCGGTCATTATGGCGACACTTGGGGAGGCCTATATCCAACTGAGATCTTTCAGCTGAAATGATGGTGATCATTACTTAATAAGGGAGTAAAGAGTACCTAAAGTACCTCACAATAAGTAGGCCAAATGTATGGGTAATTTACTTAATTTACTTTTTGGTAGAGTTATAAGTAACAGCTTTACCTACTTATTTATTATCAATGCGGACAATATTTTATAACTTACAGGGTAGGCAACAAGTACCAAGTTAGACTAGTTTATAACCTTATTACCACAATAATTATGATATAGTCCCCTTGACTTTGTGTGTCATTTACAAGGAAATAACGTAATGAGTAGGTACTCAAGTTATTTTATTAACTACAGTGTACTACGCGTACTTTTGAAATTAATTAACTACAATCAAATTAATAATTTGCGGTAATATTCCAATGTCAAAGTTAAAGTTATCCTTAAGCAATAACGTCGTACTTATTTTAAGACCTAATTATACAACGCAATATCTACTAAGTACACCACAGCAGTGGCAGTTTTTCAGTTTGAGACCTGTCCCTTACAGCCTGTATACTTAAAGTTCTCATAACATTTGGCTTTCGCTCTCATTAGATATTGTATTTTGGGCCTTCCATGTATTTTCTCCGCTCTTCCCCTTATTGGAAGCAATCACAGTCAGATCATCTCTTTGACAAAAGTGATCGAAATATTCAATGCACACTAACATCCTTAAATGTCGCCCTGGATCGCCGAGGGTGACTACAAACTACACTACCCATTTTAATTTTGGTGAGATCGACATCCCCAAAATTTCTAGTGTAAGCCTCCCGGCGTTTCTGTCTGCAGCCTGAAAAATTTGCTTTGTACGAGAGTCCTAGTACCATCACTGGTTAACTGTGAAGTGCCAAGCAATAGGTAGGTGCTGCTGGGAGTGCCCGCCTGCTAGCTGTTGGTGAATAGGAGTTGTGTTTCCAGCTACAGGCACCACCTTCCTGTCTGCGCCTGAGTGTTCCTAACGGAGCTCCACATCGCTGCCAAAGTGGCAAAGGACTCGACTGCTGCCACCGACACTGTGACCTATTCTACAGTAGGAGCGCGGTCAAAAAGCACAGTGCATCAGAATCAATGGCATCATCCGCCGGCCTCTTATGTGCCAGCTTTTTTCTCCTCTCTCCTGAGGTGCCAGCTTTTTTAGAACACAATGCCTTTTCCCATGACAATGAAAAGAAGTCAGATGGGATTACCATAATACCTTACAGGTTGGGTAGACCTTTTGAAGATTCTTAATAACACGGCAGGCTGTACTGGGTCCGAGTGCTACTGAAGTCTCCAGCCCCCCTAGCCAAGTTACAACCGTTTCGCTTGCGTCGAACACTTCGAGTTGACCTTGCTGCCAATTCTTTTGTTCTGACCACGTGACTGAGCATTGAGTCGACGTTATTCCCGTACATTTGTATCTTTCTACAAGCGTTAACTATTGCAGCCCCCCTAGCCAAGTGACAACCGTTTCGCTTGCGTCGAACGCTTCGAGTTGACCTTGCCGCCAATTCTTTTGTTCTGAACACGTGACTGAGCGTCATTCTCGTACATTTGAAGCTGTCTACTAGCGTTTACTATTGCAGATTAGCAACTTGGCTAGGGGTACAGATTAGCAACTTGGCTAGGGGTACAGATTAGCAACTTGGCTAGGGGTACTGAATCAGCAAGAAGTTGGTCAACTCTTCACGCTTCTACGCCCCTCTGACAGATGTAGATATTTTAGATAATCAAAGATAACAAAGCAATAGATAGATAGATATTTATGTAATCCTCGTATTCCAAAAAAATATCTGTCCCATCAGAGCGACCAAGCACAGCTTAAATGAATACTCAATTTCAAGTAACAGACAAAAACACTTCTTGTCTTTAGAACATACATTCCAAATTGTATAATCCCGAACCCTGCGCGTGCGAAACCAATACATGAATCCTTCTATGTTATGCCTAGACATATTTTGTTGCTTATTTGTAAATCTGTGAAATACTACTGTTAATCTAGCCCAGTTTGTAAGTGGCGAGAGAGTGCATCGTAAATTAAATAGTCGTTTATACTAGCAAGACATAAGTGGTGGGCTTCTGTTTAATGGCCCATCAAAGTTTTGGTTCACAACTTCCTATTTCATGCATCACCTAATATTATTGCTCTTGCTAAATCTATCGTGTCACTTCCGTAGTGGTAAATTAAGCTTGTGCGCATACACAGGACTCTATGCTGGTGTTGTAAGATTAGGGTCCACCAATCTCAACTTTCATCTCAACAGCTCAACTGAGCTGAAAATATTTTGGGCTCATGACAATGTATCATCTGAGATAGTAATTGTCAGATGGCCCACAATGAATGAGGTTGATCAGCGCTACTGGAATTTCAAGCAAGTACCTCATTAATCCCATACATTTACCATTTCATGACAACCATGATAGTCATGTTTGTCTAGTCCAGAATATATTGATAATATTGGTATTTTATTATAAACTAGCTACTAGCAGCGGCTTCGCCCGCGTTAATTCATTAGACCCCAAGCGAAAGCTGGCGTTCGCGCACCCATTTTCTTTCTATTGTGTCTCAAATTATCACAATTAAAGAGTTGGTAGCAATTTGTACCAAGCGAATATTCTTGGGATAGAAAATATCGTATTTGCCATTCCAGAACGGGTTCCTTCTATTTGACAGAATCTTGATACTCCAAAAATTCCTGGTCTTGTCCTTGTCGAAATGTTCCTCCAGGACATGTTCTACCCGTGTGCCAAATTTCATCCAAATTCGCTTAGCAGTTTTAGCGTGAAGGAGTACCAAACATACGCAGCTGTGGCCATCCAACTAAATGGTCGTCTTTTTACATGAAGTTTATAAGTAACTATATCTGCCTCACGATTGGCACTTCAAGTTACTATCGAGGATCTATTTTGTACGCACATAACCTAATCCTCTATCGTTTCTCTTACCACCAGATTTGAAAATTTCTTAAAATTTGTGATTTTGGACAAATTTACTTTTTGCTACAAATAATAATAAAAAAAATTGATTTAAATACCAAATTAGTCCATTGACAGTAACAACTATTGAGATAAGGTCACTAAGACCGCTTCCCACATGTCGATAATCTCACCTACAGACATATCGGTGATCTCACCAATAGTTGTTGTTACTATCTCCACATGATAGACACTGTTTTGTATTCTAAAATTCACCACTGCCCTGGAACGTAAAGGGCAACTGAAGAAACACCAATGGTGGATAATATCTATTATTATATGATACTATTAGGTAATATTAGATAACATCTGATTTCCTATATCATAGCTGGATGACGTTGCGTATAATAAACTAAACTACATACTTTCAGTGCAATCCCAAAAAACAAGAAATCTCTCAACATATACTTAAAACCATAGCCAAAACAGTACCTAATTTGCGCCCAGTTTAAACATCGGCAGTTAAACTAAATACGAGCATATTACAGCATAACGAAATGTTATTTCAGCTGAACAGCAAACGCTATACTTTTCAACACTAGTGTTGTAACTTGTAACGCAAGTTGTGAACTCGGAAAACGCATTCCTGGCGCGCAACTCGAAATAAAACTGTCAATTCCGATTTTCTATTTTCGAAAACGTATGTCCGTAGCAGGTGTGTTCCTGCCCAGCGTCTGTTCCAGCTATTTTAGTTACCGTATGAGCATAAAATAAATCTCTCCGTTTGAAGTTACATTTATGTCCGTGTTGAGATAACGAATTAGTTTTTATTTTGTTTTAATCTCATCTCCGCCATAACAACGGTTAGTAATGAATAGTTTTATATACTTCCGTCCCGTTTGTAGATGATAATAAAATATTCATGATGAGTGTTATTTAGTTTTAATTTGTTTATTTTTGACCTAAAAACTGAAAATAAGTTTTTATTAGAGTTGACTGAAGTGGTTGTAATAATATTTTGGAATATGAATGATTTTATTCTGAATCATTAATATGCGGATAATCTTCTAGGATTTTACATAAGTCGTTAGCTTGTAGGTCCTATTAGATTGCATACCTGAATTAGGTACAAAACGCATCATTTTGTAGGTACCATACATAAATTGTAATTTTCAGTAGCATCCATCTTGAACTTTTGAGTTAATTATCCTTATCGTATCACCACATTCATAAGGTGTCATTCGATTCGTTATATTTTCACCACAAAATATAACGAATCGAGAACAAAATAATTAAAATAATATTTTAAGTTCTTTATCTACTGTCATTCCCATCCCTAACAATAACTCATTGGCAAGTCACGCCCCTTTGTGAATACATATCGTGAGCTCACACCTCGCGAAAATACGAACACAACATAGACGAAGGCTGTCCTAGAGGTCTTTACCTCTGGCTGCTTCAGGATTCTTTGAACCAGTCACCACGGCCCGGGCTGCTTAACGGATGGGTTTTAGTCAGCAAAAGTCTGACACTCCCTCTGGCTTCACCAACGGCGAAAAAGTTATTTGATGACTTTAAACTCAAATAACAAACGCTATCACCTCTGCATACCTACATTAAGATCATACACGTCATCGCCCACTGTGGACCTGTCTTGGGATAACAGTGTAAAAAAAAAACATCCTGAAAAAAAAAAACAATCTATCGTACCTACTAACACAGAAACATTCAAATCTAATCCATTTCCATTCAAGTGTGTTTAGGAATTTCTTATCACAACCTTCATACGGTGTGTTAATCACATAGTAAATATTGTACGAACCAGTTTACTGAAGCATTAAGTTTCATGAATTAAGAATCTAAGTACCTACACAAAGTATGTATAAGTAACTTATAGCGTACAAGACCGTTACTTGTTAGTCGTATCCGTTGTACATACAAACGTAGCCTTCATACATCAGCGAGAAAAACACGAAAAATGCATGAAAAACTCACCTTGACAGTTCCCATACTCGATTTTCACGAAAAATAAACATAAAAAAACAAACACTGAAATCCCGTACATGATCAAATGATCACACACAAATCACATCTGGATCGAACTGTGGGCGCGTGTGTATCGAATGGCGGCGTGCGATCGGATTCGCGATGAGTAACTGATAAGGGCTGATAAGGTGATAAGGATAAGGCGCGGGCGGCGAGTACCGGCGCGCCGGTTCGCGCCTCACGTCTTTGCCGCTCGACATCTGCCGCGCCTCTAACAGTGCCTTGGATAGTTCGACTGACAACATTCGACACTCGGTAACTTCGTAGTGTCGGTGTCGATAAGTTGTCGTAGTCACTCGTAGCCTCGTAGTACGCGGCTAAGCGCGCCGATTTACGCCAATTGATGTTTGGTTCCAGATTAGATAAGTGGGTGCATTAGAAACTAATAGATGTGCCTTGTATGATGGATCTGGTTGTCGATGTAGCTCTTCGTGTTACCGCTTCCTTTTCCGACTATGTGTGTAATGTAGTAAGTCAACTTATTAGATTATCACGCTAACAAGACTCATAGGGTACGCAAAGACTTCAGTTCTAATTTCATCCATTTTCCTGAATATTAGGTAAATGATAAAAATAGTACACGGTTACGAGCTATCTCGTAAGAGATTTCTTTTTGTGATGTAGGATTTGCTATTGCTTAAACCTAAGATAGTCGGCTGGAATATTATTTAGCTACAACGATTGTAGCTACAACGATCTGATCTACCCTTACTGCTTCATCTAAAAATTCATCCTGTATAAGGAATGCCTATTCATAAGCTCAACATTGGTAGTCAGTCGATTAATCTTATAGGTACATGAATGACATCATTTTCCTTTCAATGTTACGACAATGGGTTTATGACTATCAAGGTTCTATCCCGGCTCTATCACGGTATTACGAAGAGCTTCATTAACCTATGGCTTATATTCTGTCATACAGGGATTCGTCTACCTACCTACAATATTTCATTTTTAGGTACATTATCAGTAGATAGCGATACAGAGATTTTTTTTTAAACCATGTTCACAAAGTCAACGTCATAAAACGTAAAAAAAAATATGAAAGCCATTTATTTGCGTTAAATGCGGTATAAGAGATCTTAACTTATAATTTACTAGCTTTTACCCCCGACTTCGCCCGCGTTTATTAATATACTTTACTCTTTCTCCCCCTTTTCTCACTTTTTTTTAAAGTTTGTCCGTCTCCAGAGTCCCAACTATCTCTGTAGCAAAATTCATCAAAATCGGTTTTGCCATTTAGGTGTGAAAACGTTACAAACAAACAAACTCACTTTCGCTTTTATAATATTAGTAAGGACTAGCTTCTGCCAGCGACTTCGTACGCGGATCCTGTTGCTTATGCCAGCGACAACGGGGTCGTCAAAATCAAAGATCTGAAACGTCTGATGTAGAATTCTAAGATCCCGGAGACTGGAAAACAACGTGATGCGCGAGACGATTCGAGACGTTCCAGATCTCTCCCTTCCACTTACTTTTTTTAATTAGGGATGAGTGAGAGTGTTATAAACGTAAGAGTAGACAAAAATAAACAGAAAGCTCCGAACTGCTAAGCTCTCGGGAGTTCACGTGTTATTGTGAGTCAACCATAAAAGATAGACATATGCTGTCGTGTGATATTTTTATATAATTTTAAGGAGGACATTTTCGTTATACATGATTTCTGTGTAGCTTTAACCATTAACGCTGCAAACGCGACGGAAGCTTAAAAAATGGAGTAATTTTCCCCGTTTCCCCAACATTTCCCTTCACTGCTCTGCTTCTATTGATCGTAGCGTGATGAAAAGTATACTATAACCTGCCCAGGAGTATGAAGAATGATTGTACAAAGTTTCGTTAAAATCCATCGAGTAGTTTTTGTTTCTATAAAGAACATACAGACAGACAGACAGACAGACAGACAGACAGACAGACAGACAAAAATTTTACTGTTTGTATTTTTGGCATCAGTATCGATCACTAATCACCCCCTGATAGTTATTTTGGAAATATATTTCATGTACAGAATTGACCTCTCTACAGATTTATTATAAGTATAGATTAGTGCAGACACATTTTGCAAAGAGTTGCTATTTTAGATATTTTTAGTTAGTTAAGATTCTGCTATTTGTATATTGCTTGTTACCCACTAGCTGTCCTCCGCGTCTTTGGTATGCAATTTATTATTATTATTTATTATATTATTACTGCTCCGCCCTTATAGGTCATAGCGTAATGTTACATAGCATATAGTCTTCCTCGATAAACGGGCTACATATAAAAGTTAAAGGATTTAAAAAAAAATGAACCAGTATCGCCTGAGATTCGCCTGACATGCAAGCAAACGGACAAAGTCTTCAGCTTTATAATATTAAAAGGATAGTGTAAATGAATCTAAGCTTTATCTCACACAGAGAACTAAGCTGCATCTTATACAAAATACGATGCAATACATTTTCGACTTGTTGACATGATTCTTAGCAAATACTCTAGCAATGATAGACGACCATACATAACAGTCTATGGACAGACAATCTCCACATTCATACAAAATGTTTGCACTTGTCCAATTCGCTTTTTATTTATAGTAATCACGTTGGAACTCAAAAACGAGTGAGGCAAACAAAAATTGGTAACATCGGTATACGAACTCATGTCATCGTACAATACGGGAAGTATAAAGGTAGGTACAGTCGGCAAAACAACTGAACATAGACCCCTCTATGTACCGTCACGAATTAATAGCCAACAAGCCCATTAAACAGGTAGTAAAATCAGTGTCCTTCACCTCGGAGCCATTATGTTGTCCTTCCTAATTACTAATTATGGACACCGAGGCAGTTCGCAAGACACACGGCTGCGAGTCACGCACTGGGCCACTCCTGTGCTTCTCTAAAGCGTACCGGACCACCACCATAGCTTGACCTACCCCGACCTCCTCCATCAGTACATAAAATAGGCTTAATAAGTGAAACCTTCTAAGATCACAGGGACCTTCAGAGAGTGGTATTCAAATGTGGGTGTACATTCGAGGCCAAAACAACAAACCTAAGAGTTCGTTCACAGGCTTCGTAATCATTGACGTGATACAAATAGTCTGTAGGCGGCAGTCTGTCTGTACATATGACGATGCAAATAAATGTCATCATACCAAATGGAGTCGTATGGAAAACTGCGCAACCTTAACAAGCCATTCTTAATATAAGACGTTTTCATCACGCGACTGGCTGCCACTTGTTGCTTTGTTTATATCTCATAATACCGTTTGATTTTATGAGCAGACATTATCAAAGTTACGCTTGAAGTAACTACCTTATGTTTACACAGTTCATGCCTCACCTAATAAGTGTTATCTTACTGCCGGAAAATGCCATCATTACTCATTTCTTTGTTAGCTTTCACCCAGTAGGTAAGTTGGGTAACTTCACTCCAAATATAAGTGTATAAAATACTAGGTAAATTTATTATACACCACATAATAACACAGGAAAAACGTAAAAAAAAAAAGAAATGTGCAATGGACGGTCTTATAGCACAGGGCAATCTCTTACAGAACTTGCTGAACAAAAGGATATAGATTTAGACCTATCAGTGTACAACATAAATAATTCATTCATTTTTTTGGTGTGCAATAAAGTTTATTCTATTCTATAATTTCAATTAGGTATTGCAGTAAGCTTGTCATCAAATATGATCATCAACCAGTCGTCATGAAGAAAAGATTTTAAGGTAATACCTAGTAGATATTTTTCATGTATGATACTAGCTGACCCGACAGACGTCGTTCGGTTGAAAGCTATTGTAACTGCATTGGCGCTAGGAATTGTTTGAACGTCAGAAAAATATTACAGTTATTTTACGGTTTTCGCAGCAATTTTTTTCAAATTTCATCCAAATTAGTCCAGTCATATTAGAGTATTGCGATAAGCAATGCGTTTTGAAGTTTATGACGTTCGGTGCTCCGATTAGCCCATGTTAAGCTCTTAACTAATCAAAGAGCGTAAACTCTTCGATCCGTACTGGGAAGTATGAAGTTTTGTCAGTGACTGTATATTCTGTATTAGTATAACCAAAATGATTTACGTGTATCGTAAGTGGGTTCTACCGGCGATATGTCACAAGATGGAGTGCCCCTAACTAGTTAAGTGACTAACTGCAGTTAGCGACCATGTAGGTACCTACTTACTAAAGGTGCCAGTTTCTCAATCCACCAAACGTTTCCTTTGTGTACATTACGTTGTATCGATTGTTTACATAAATGATTGGAACACGCCTATACATTTACAAGTTCACACTTAACAAGACAACTTCGAACCCATTCGCTTCCTGACCCATTACTGTGTCTCGTCAATATGTTTACTAATGAATTGGTGTTCAGCCATCCGTGTCGAATACGATATAGGGTCTCTTATATTGCGGCCTTACGAACACAAGTATCAGTCTTTTAAAGTTCTCATTGCTGGGACTCGAGCCCTCCATATAGTAATCCCACCACGCTGACCGAGTGCGGTTTGCTGGATGTCACATACCTACCTTCGAATTTTTAGTTCTAATACATTTACGTTTACTAGCGATATTTCCTACAGCGTTTTGAGAGCAGTGGTGATGAATTACACATAGTAATGCGTCTGGCTTGGTTTGAACCCACGGCCTACAATACATAAGGTGGGGCAACTACTACGCCACTATTGACCTAAGAAAATGAACACAGGGTAAAGGTACTAGAATTAAAATACCATAGTAGCTTTTTGTATTTATTATACACATAATTATCATTTCGTGAGTTTATATAATAAGGTAACCTACAATAAGTCAACAATCAAGGTTCATAAATCCTCACTTTCCTTTTGGTTTAGTTTTAGTAGGAGATGGTGTGCTTTGAGATTCTTTAAGAGACGGAGACGTTTTACGAGGCAAAGACGCTTTGACAGTTGGAGAAGTTTTAGATCTCGGGGAATCTTTTATAGAGACGGAAGGTTTACGAACTGGGGAATCCTTATATTGAGGAGATTTATCAGAACGCGAGGCGGCCACTTGAACCTCTGCGTCCGAAACATTCTTATGACGTCGCTTTACCTTGGTCTGAGTCGTCTCCAACATCTCATAGAAGTGATTGACGGGCTCAAACCACCCATATCCTTGGTCAGCTTTTCCCAACCAGATATGTCCGTTAGGATCCGTCAACACCAGCTGGCCTACCGGACAGTTGTCAACGAATTCACCCGTCAACACGCTTCCATCGGGATATGTATATTTACTGTGACCCGTGTAACCCCATTCTTTGATTAAACCTTCGAATTTGGCGCCATCGTTAAATGCTATTACACTAACACCGGTGGCGACGAGTTTGTCTGTGTCCCAATGGCCTGTGTATCTATCACCTTCAGCCGTTATATAAACTCCTTGTCCTGAAACGGTAAAATTAAAATCACACTTAACATTATAAAGGTTGACGTTTGATACTTGTTCAAGCCCGAACGGTTGAACTTTTGGAAACACGGGTTGAGCATGTCCTGAAATAGCACATAACTTCGCCCTGCCCACTAACTGTCATAGCTCAAAAACTGGCGTATCTGCACTGATATTGCCTACGTACGTGTCCATAACATTATTTCGAAGAAGTTCTCTCTAATCGTCGTATCTGTGTCGTTTACCGTTTAGAAGATAATCGCGTATTTTGTTTTGCGTAAGTGCAAAAAAAAAGGTAATAACATTCTCACTACCTTTGGCTTTAAGGCCACTATAACTTAAATAATAAGCCAAGATCAATATAAAACACTTATTGAATTAATAAAGCTACAGCTAACGCAACTACAGAAACATGATTGTAATGCCCGAACGAAAAACGATTGCCCTGGAAAATTATCAATTGCCAGTTAGGACAGTTAGCAGGGGGGGTGACGATAGGATACTTTTTATCCTGGGACTATGTACCTTTGGGATAATTTTAGTGGGTGAAGCTGCAGTCAGCAACAGGTATGAACCATAAAAAGAACAACAACAGTATAACATAAGACAAACACAAGTACAAAGAGCAGTACAAAAGCAACTGTTTAAGCAATTAGAGCGTAACGCTCGTCTGTGCACGGCTTGAAATGGATTACGATACGGTCCATTAGACCACACTTGGTATTTCAAAAATATTCAGCTTCCTACATCGTTTACAACCTATGAATACTTTGGCTTTACAAGACAATACCTAGTTTTATTTCGCAAATGCAAGATTGAGTGAAGTGTGCGCAGTCAGTTGCAAGAATTTAAGTTTTGCATATTACATGCTAGTCAGAACAATACATTTGGTTGCAACTAGCAGTTATGTTAATTTAGTCATAGAAGAGATTACTGTGGTGTAGGTACATTTATAAACAAAAGAGTTACGACCTCTTCTGAGTCGATATCGTAGCATATTAAGTTGAAAAATGCTGTTCATCCTTTTCCGATTTGAGGATCCAATTCTGGACCCTACACTCAGGAGTTATGACTAAATAACGCCAAGCAAAGGAGGCAGTTTATTGTCAGTATTTGAGAAGGATTTGAAACAAAAACTATTATTAGGTCTTAGGCAGCGCCGAAGCTTGATGACCAACGGCCATCAGGCAAAAAACAAAACTGGATCCCTTTTTTTACATAGGAAATCATCAAATACCTCCTGCTGTGGGTAGAGCGCGAGGGAGTGTCAGACTTTTACTGACTGAAACTCACCTGTCCTGCATGTAAGTATGGATTAAGAATCTCACCATGCATCTTCACAGAGTGATCTTTCTTCTTCGCCTCGAATTCCCCTTCGTATGTGTCTCCAGTGTCGTGTTGGAAAAAGCCCTCGTCGCGTATGACGGTTATCTCTTTCTCTTTTTTTCCTTTTTGTTCCTCGTGAATTTCAGCCTCCGTTGTCGTCACTGATTTGGGACTATTTAAATTCTTTGGAGTTTTTGCAGAGTCCGCCATAGTTAACCTTTTCACAAAATTACTTTGATAAGAATATTCATAAAATGTACTGGCTGTATTATCAGCCTAGTCTTTCTGCAACCAGTAGCATATCTAAGGTTATTTTTTAGGGGAGGCCTTTTTTTTTAGGTGGGAAATCAAATCTGACATCTCCTTGAGGCATGCGTGGAACACAATACGCCATCGACGACTTGGGCTTGGTCCAGAAGTCACCGGACGGTCGGACGGGCCTACGGTGGCTGGAAATCGGAATCAGGATCCCGGTGGCTACCATGAGGCGTGAGGGTCGTTCCCTCGCGCGTGCGTCCTTTGCTATCTTTACTGCTTCGAAGAAGGAGTCAACCGCTTGCCACTCCACCTCGCTCCGGACCATGGCCATATACCTAACAAGGCACGACACGAGAGATCGTTGCCGTCGATCGTCCCCACGAGGACACAGTGGTGCTCTCTCCAAGCGGGGCACACCACTACTGTATGCTCCACCATCCGGGTGGTCCACACAATGGTGACACCCGGGTGTTTCTTCCGCACGGTGGAGAGGGGAGGCCTGACCCCTGACTTAACTGATCATCGTGTGAGTAGGTAGTCAGTATTTTGGCGTCCGCCATAGAATTTCGAATCAGTAGTGCCACTTCCTAGAGTGGGCGCCACCACCAGACCATACGGGGGAAGGGGATGTGTAATGGATATTCAACAGGTTGACCTCGACCATAGACTTCAGCTCTCAATGACAGAATTTCCTACTTGTACGATGTACCTACATCTTTAACTTGCAGAGGAGATTTTACAGTAGCTACTTTATGTAGATGCCTAAGAATATACAATATACATTAAGTACGTGATACCTAACTTAAGTTTTAAGATTTTTTTTTAAGATTATAGCCATTGCCATCATTTTGTACTTGAAAGCAGTGATGGCCGAGTGGTAACGGCCCTAACTTCCGAGTTTTAGGTTGCAGGTTCAAACCCAGCCAGGCGCATTATTTGTGTACATTTCATCACCACTGCTCTCAAAATGGTGAAGGAAAACATCATGAGGAAACCGGCATGTACTACATTTTGTACATAGTGTTTGGCGGGAGCACTAACTGACATTCTTTGTCTAAGCCTGCTAATGGTAAGCGATGATGTGGTGCTGTAAAAACCCCGAAGTTGTACCTAGTTATCGTATTACAATGCTGGACATTCCGGCATCCACCCTGTCATCATCTGCATAGTTCTTCGCACAACAAAGAGCAATGGTAATAAAACAAGATGCATTCCCATATTAAATTCTATTGTCTATTGTTACGGTAATTGTGACTAATTTTACACTGTGAATATCGTTTGCTACAAGTATGTACCTACGAAGGTAGATATTATGTAAAGTAGTAAGCTAATTACCTACCTACTTTACATAATATATATTCTACGAACCGACCGTGTCTATGAAGACAGAAATATCTATGTGCCTAGGTTAATGCCTTGTTGCAAAGCCCGCCTATATACCACCACTGAACATGTAGCTTAAATAAATGAGTGCTGAAACTACCTAAACCTGAATGGTTCAGGTGACCCATTTTATGGCAAGTGATCATCGCTGCCTAACCACATCTACTATACCGGAGGCATCCCAGTTGCTTTTCTAAACCAAAGTAAAATACTCGTCATTATCAGACTAAATAATAAAATGTTCCTAATGCTAGGCTCAGACCAGTCTGAGCTGCTAGGACTCAGGCCTCGACTTTAGGAGAGGGAATAGTAGTTATCCATCACATCGGCCCAGCGCGGCTTGGAGTATATTATTATATCATCCTAATTTTTGGTTTGAAAAGTACCTGCTTGGGTTTGAGCCGATGGCGAACACTCTCCAGACACATATGTACATACTTACTTACATTCTTACACTCACTTACACTCACACTTTTGCAATTACACACTACTCTCACGCTTTTAATACTGACTCATCTACATAGTAGTGGCACTCGTGATAAATATTGTACAAACTAATGGCTGAACACTACCCCCTGAGATACAGGTTACCACCTAGTTCAGGGGATAGGATCCAAACTGTTGAGGCATATCACAGCCACCTTATACATATACATTGATTTAAGTTTCTATAAAATTGTTACTATTTTGGTATAAATAAAGTTATTATTATAGTTACCGAAACCGTTACCACTGGTCCATCACTGCCCCCCAAAATTACTCTTGTGCCCGTTATCACACCAGCAACCATTGCCACTAGTAAACAGTAGGTACTCGGTAAAAATCTCAGGTTTAAGGTGGTGCATCATGACTCACATTTTCACTGTTTTTCATACAACCGCTCATAACTGATTATGACGTTATTACACATTTTTCATTAGATATTTTGGAAACACAGTATCTTGTGGATATTATCTAGGTTTCTAAAGAAACCAATTTCTAAATTTGTGTAAAACTAATCCAGTAAAAACCTCTGAAAATCTCCTATTTTGTATGAACTTTGACACTTCATAATTTGCCTAAAAATTAAAAAAGTCAAAAAGTAAACCTCTAGAGACATTGCAAATTTTATTAAGATTCTAAAAGACGACAACTTTTTTCAAAAACTTTTAAGGGTTTAAAAAAAACAGCTATTTCCTGGAGCAAGTTTTGTGCAATTTTCGAGTAAATCTCGGAATTACCGAATACTAACAGTTTTCAGGCGTTATCTCTCTTTTTTTGCGTTGCCTTTTTGTCAAACATTGCGTTGGATTGCATTGAATGAAGTAACAAGCTTTTAAACCATTTTCGATGTTTACGATAGGCGAGTGGAAAGGACCCTCTTAAGGCACCAAACCTGTGATTTTTGCCAAGTACCTACTGTATAATAAATAGGCGGCAGCATTTGTTCGGACAAGTTCTTTTGCAGAGAACTCTACCAAAACATTATGTATTTTCTAAATAGTCCCTGAATACCTAAAGATTTACCTACACAAAGCCAACATATACAGAATTTAACATACCTTATTATAACGTTTTATAATAATTTTTGGTGACAGTTTGACAGGTGTTGTTCCATATAATTATGTCACATCGCGTGTCAAGTTTTGCACGCGTCCTTCCGGCCATGACCCCAATGAGTGTAACGAGACTACTTCATAGTTATTGTGTACTATATTACCATAAAACTATATTTCTATTCGGTGTGTCAAGGACGGGTCACTGAACACGGTCGTTATAGGCCAAAGAGATTATTTAATGTCATTGTTATGGGCCTACCACACGCACAAGCTTTAGTAGATACCACCATCAGAGTTTTGCCTTCGCAGTCCGGTTGGTAAGAGAACATCGTGTAAAACATGAGTGTTATCAACGGGTTTCCGTCGTGTGCAAACCGGCGTGCCCAGGCAAAACTGTGGTGAAGCTTGTAGGTACCTGTGGTAGGCCCATTAGGTATAATGGGTATATCCGTAGGATATATAAAATCTTTGGATAGATTCTATTTTAAATTTATAGTAAATTGTCTTTAACTCTTCAGATACCATCAATTAGACACACAATACAAAGACAATGACTTCGCGAACACCGGCGTTCGCTTAAGGTTTAATGAATCACTAGTTAGGTCATTTTCGCGATATCATTATTTTAAGTTGAGTTATAAAGCAAAAAATTCGTTTCTTCTTATATCTACAGTTCTGCACAGCCTATCATGCCCTTTCGTGCTCCGGAGCATCCGGTCTCAAAGTAAGAGATGCGACTAAGAATTGGTGGCATAGTTTGAATTAGCACTCTGAGCTCTGAGAGTCTGAGGATTACTCTGACACGGGACCAGACCCAAGTACGAATGGATTGAAGCCACCAGGTTCAGCCTGACCTGTGTGTATAATTGAGTTCTTTTCTTAACCTTCCAAATGGCCAGATCATACGCATAACTCCCAGCTAGTAAATGGGATGGTGACGATGTGTTACATCTTGTCCCTGCTTGGCATGGGTGCTAGGCTTGCCACGTGACTTTTTTTTATTGATATAAACTAGTGCTGGAATGCGATCCCACCCGATAGATAGCAGTGATGCAATTTCAGTGTGCTCAGCATTAACACAGTTAGGTAAACAGTTAGGTAAAGGTAGTAAACTCTCCAAAATGCACTTCTTGTAAAATAGTGACAGGCTGGCTACCATAAAGAAGAGGCTAGAACGGAATGACCTTTATGTGTCTTAGAAAATGGGTCTGGCTAGACCTTTGTTGATTTCGAATTTTTTTAATAATTTAGGATTAAGGATTCAGGAAGCACAAACCTGCCAACAGGGATATCGGCGGTATGGTTGTAGTGAGAATGTTATAATAGATATAAGTGTGTAATGTTCGTGTTTACCGTCGAAGCGGAATTTAGACCCGAGCCATGGCGAGGGTCTTGAGAGAGCCGAGAACAATAATCATTAATTACTCACGTGTATCATACGACGTTTTTCAATACACTTGTGAAGAAAATGACTGTAAAACTAGTAAACTTTTGTGGCGGTAAAATCTGTTTTCAAATGCACGCCCGTTTTGATTTTTTCTTTTCCTAGTGGGGGACGACGCGCACCCAGCCTGATACGATAAATGTAATAAAATTATGGCGAGGGAGAGGTTGAGCAAAAAGGTTTTAACTATATTATAGCACTAGTGCGTAGTGGTCAAATGTCACAGTTTGGTAACAAGTGCCTAATTATATAATTATCTAAGTGCAGTGCAATAAGAGTCACTTTATGAGCAAGTGTATTAAAAAAGGTTCTAATTGCCTCGTTGGTCTTGTAGTCCACCGTTGGATTCCCTTGACGGCCTGTTTAATGCGTCCGGAGAATCGAATCCGGGTTGTGGTTATGTTGAAATAGTACATTTTAATATAAGTGCAGAAATTTTGTCAATGCGACCGAGGCGGAAACCGCACGAGCCGTAGGCGAGCGTGTTATGGAGCAGTGACTTTGCTCGTGTTTCAAACGACTTTTTTCAATACACTCACTGAAATGAATAAACGGGGCTTGTCCGGCGCCTCGCGGGGGCGACGCGCGCCCGCCCTGGTACAGTACATGTGTACACATTATGGCAGGAACTTTTCTGCACTAGTGCGGAAAATAGCCTATCGCGTGCCTGTTTGCTGGTTTTCGAGTGAGTGTATTGAAAAAGCATTTACTAAAGCCATTTAGTTCCTCTCATAAACGCAACCTTCCACTGCAGTAATTTATTACTTATATCGATTGTGGCCAAGATTGACAAAGGAATGAAAAACAATAAAACAGAATCTAAATGTAAAATATGTATTATATTTCACTAACTTTCATAAAATCATCTGCATCTTCAAAATGTAATTAACAAAGGTGTTAACAAACGATCATATAAACCCACTTTTGCGCCAAATTTACATGTATATATACCAGTATATCTCGTATTTGTGGATCAAATAATATCAAATAATAATTTCAAGTAAGGCACAAAAATACTCAAAAAAAATGTTGATAGATCTCTCTCCAATCACTACTAAATAAAATTGATTAGAATTTTATGAAATAAATATCTATACAAAAATGCGAATGGTATATTCGATAAAAAAAAAATATGATAACAATAGTCTCTGATTAGGAAGTTAAATATTCTTAAACAAGTGCGTGATTTCCCTATAAAAATATTTACAATATTACAAATAGGGATGGAGCTTCTGATATTAAACATTGTACGATTACCATTCCTTAAAAAACTAAATAAATAATCACTTATTTTGGTAATAACCGCGCTTCCTTCGATTAATTCGAGTTCTCGCTATATCTACGTTCTTCGGCTCATTGCCTGTCCACAAGCGAACGTACGAGACATGATCACAGCACAGATAAATAAACTTGTAAAAAGACAATAACTAATTAAACTAGTATCGATATTTTAATCGAAGGAAATCACAGCAACACTTTACAATTCGATTTTTGGACACCTGCTTGTAAAATTAATTAATAAATACAAAATGATTGATATATCCGGCGTCTTTTTTTAAAAAAAAAATCCGAAAAGAGATGTCGCAAGAATAAAAAGTAATTGAAATAAACACTATTTGACACTTACATTTAAGTACCCTTACTATAGAAAAATTGCTCTCACGCTTAGCTCATAGATATGAAGATAGTTTGTCCACAGATGCCCATCAATCGAAATGCGTGGAGTGTTCAGGCAGTGCTCAGAGGATCATGTTGGCGGGGTCCTCCATGTTCTCTTTGAAGGCCTTCATCCACTGCGCGCCCACCGCGCCGTCGATCACTCTGTGGTCCGCCGACGCCGTGAATGTCACGAACTTGGCCAATCGGAAACTGGAAATGAGGAAAAAGTACTTATATTAATACAATAATCTTAAAGAATTTTTGGAGGGTTTTCTTCAAATGAAGCTCTATAACTGTTTCAATTATTTGCAAATTGATTCCTAGTGGATATTGTGATGTAAAATTAATGTAGGTACTTTTGTATCTCAAGTGTCTGCGTAACTAGACAATATATGGAATCATTGAAACAGGCGCGACCTCGGTAAAATGAAGCTAAGAATTTTATCGTAGTGCTAACTATTTCAGTGAAGTTTCCCCGAGAAGATTGACTTTTCATTTACTGCCAAATACTACAAAACCATTAGAATATGTACATCCATCATCTAATGGCAAACCAATGAACTATTCGTACAAAGGCTTAAAGGACTTAGTATCCAAACCCAAAAACCTATGATTTGCGGATGTATATATTTTATAGAAGGCATTTTTTTTTATTTTGTACAGCAGTAAAGATAAATCTAAGTATCAAAAATATATACAATGACGCTTACCCTCTGGAATCATCTTTGTCAGGAATGACGAGCTCCTGTAGACCTCCGCACGCCAGGATTAAAGACTGAGGAGGGTTGATGATGGCATTGAACATTGTGATACCTGGAAAGACCATAAAAAGCTTTACTGAAGATGAACAAAAAGATATATTGCTCATGATGACATCTCTATATCGTGATAAACAGAATTATCGTCATTTAACCGAAATACGGCAATAGCTTCTCCAAAGTTTCACCACGATGGCCGCTGTTCTGCATCCTGTAACTAGCGGATAGCAGCTAACTTTACAAGATTTATCAATCGGCCTTGTGAGAGGCATAACGATTGTACATATTCCGGTACGCAGAAACATACAGCGGCATCTATGCCGCCACAGAGGAGCTAAAAGACAAGCTAGAGTTCTCTGCACGACAAATTATACAACAGTCTGAAAAAACAACTAGGGGGTAGTTGCCTGGACCCGACATGGGTGGATACTCCCTTTTCAGCAGTTGTATGTGGGACTGCCATCCCGCATGAAGAAATAAATATTTTTCGTACCTATGTTTAGCAACTATTCGAGGTATGCCAGCTAACTTGGTACCTTTGCGAATGTTCTCAAATCAGGAAATAATCTTTTTCAATACAATCAGTCGAAAACCCGCTCTTATCCCATGGCTTACAGGCACGCAATAGGCATTTTCCCGCACTAGTACAAAAAAGTGCTTGTGCTATCTCCTCCATAATGTTACGCCAGTTCCCGCAGCCGGGCGGGGCCGCGTGGGGCCCGCGACGCGCCGGGCTACCCCCGTTTATTTATTTCAGTGAGTGTTTCGAAAAAAGTCGTTTGATACACGTGCAAATTCTGCACTTGTATCAAAATGTACAATTTTTTTCTGAAAATTGCCTTGGCTTTACTCACCGTACATTCCAAGGTTAGAAACAGTGACAGTGCCACCGATAAACTCGTTGGGCTGAAGTTTGCCTTCCCTGGCCTTAGCGGCGAGTTCCTTCATGTTCGTGGAGAGGTCGATGATACCGCGGGAGTCGCAGTTGAAGAGGATGGGTGTTATTAGTCCGGAGGGAGTCGCTACTGCTACACTTACATCTACGTTGGCGAACCTGGAAGTGAAGAGAATCTGTTAGGTCTGTAAGTATTTTGTCACAGATTGACCGAAATTTAAACGTACGTTAGATACTTATTATATCCGACAAACACTCTCACGTTTATTCCGGCAGGCTCGCATCATATCCACGACCAAGTACTTCATCTCTTCTGTCACCCGTGGGGATTGAAAAGCTAAACGAGATGGAGTACCCAATCGCAAACACACAGCCCTGGCGTTCCCATCTAACACAAGCGGTTAAAGCCGAAATTCAAATATTCTTTGGTTTTTTACATTGTCTATGTAAGTGTCGCATAACCCTATCAAACCCTATCCAACCCCACCCTACCAAACGCCCCACCCCTACCCTACCCTATCTAATGACTTATTCATGAAATAGACATTGAATAGCGTTAGACTAACTGAGAGGGTTGTATTATATAAAAAATTTAATTTTGTTAATAAAAATACGTACTACGGTCGCGAATCATATTTACGACCCACTTACACTGAACTGCTAAACGCAAAAAATAAATAAAGAAAATTAGAATTTCGTGGCATTTTAGGAATGTTCCACAAACTAAAATATACCCAAGTCCCGAAATGTGAAAAATATGAAACTTCACTGGTTTAGTGTGACTTGAGTCTCATACTGTCGCAGCTTTCTGTCAAAACAATGTAAACTTACTGTCTGATAAAGGAGTCCATCCAGTGTGAGTTGACGGTGGGAACTCGCTTGCAAGCCGCAGCGACCGCCTTCACAATGAAGTCGTTCATTGAAACCTGACAACAGACAAAGTTATGACAAACTAGCTTCATTCAGTGGTTTCGTCCGCATGAATTTCAGTAATTACGAATGTGTAGTCGAAACCAGATAAAAAGTAGCCTATGTCCTTTCTTGGGGGTAAAGCTTATTCCGTACTAAGTTTCATTGAAATCGGTTCAGCGGCGGTGTAACCGTGAAAGTTTAACAGACGGACACGAGTTAGTTTTGCTTAGTTTTTAAATTTTAGTATAAGTATGTTTTAAATTTTGATTAATTTATTTATTGATTATCTAACGTTCAGCAGTTTGAACCTGAAATCGTTAAGGTGCATCTAGCTCTGGCAAATGTGCCGCTCGCGAGCCGTTCGCGAGCCACTTGCGAACTGCGCGCGTACTGGGCTTCGTACGAACAAGCCATGCGTGAGATGCACGCGCCCCGTTCGCAAACGTGTTAGGACAGACAAGACCAATATACGAATACAATTAGGATCTTATTTAACTAGTAGATTATTATTATCATCCGTCGATAGGTAAATAGTAATCATCTCTAGTACATTTTCAGATCACATCACTACTCTTAATTCCTAAAGGATATTTATAATGTTTTTATGCATTTCGTACCTTAACTCCAGCCTTCTCCGCCGCCAACTTATCATTGACCGCCTTCCTCATCGCCATGGTCTTCTCAACATTTACGGTGGCCGTGAGCTGGTAATGTGGGATGGTCTGCTTAGCAGCCGAGAGCCTCTTGGCGATGGTGGCGCGCATGCTGGACAGCGGGATGTCCACGAAGCTGGCGCCGGGGGCGGGCGCGGGCGCCGCGGGGGCTGCGGGGGCCGCCGCCGCGCCTGACAAGTCCGAACTCTTCAGTGAGCCGTACAGCCCGGACCCTTCTCCTGATAGCATGAAATAACAAATTGAGCCTCGGATTTAAAGTCAAAAGTCAGATTCGAGAGAGTTGAGAAGAGAAACTTCACTTTAGCAAACAAAACAATAAGTTATCATGGCTAGTTAAATAGGAACTAATTCCTAAACAATAACTAAAACAAATGACCAGTTACTCAGACTGCTTTATTTCGTGCCATCAGAATAGAGACTGATATTGGTGTGAATTATAATCACGAGGAAATCGTGATACAACATGCAATATGAATATGTGTTAGTTGGAAATAAAAACTATATTGATAAAGGACAACACTTCTTTTTGGCGTGTGGGATGATACCAATAGATCTCTAAACATTGAGGGCTTTATTTTACACAAAAAAATATCTGATCATTCTGTCCAAAACATTCAAAGCAAATGATTTGAAATTTTTAGCAAATATACACATGCTGAACAAGTTCTTAGAATTTTATAATAGGGAAAAAATAGGTTTAAAAATGATCAGAAAGAAAAGAACACAAACACCTATAAGATCACAAAATAATCCAAAGATGTTTAATTAAGATGAGAAATCATCAAATAACATCTCGTGCTGTGGGTGGAGCGAGAGGGAGTGTCAGACTTTTACCAAAAAAAATATTGAAGGAACGCAATTGGGCCTGTGTTTCTTCAGATGCCATTTGCGTTCCAGGGCCGCGGTAATTCTTTCGAACAATCCTGCAATCCATACTAGTCTAAAATATGATAGCCATTCTTACCTCCAAGCCTAATATTCCTAATTTCAGCGAGCCTCCTCGCCATGGGGCTAGCGTAGACCCTGCCACCATCTGATGGTGCGGAGGGCGCTGCAGCAGCCGGGGCCGCGGCGGGGGCGGGGGCCGGCGCCGCGGGGGCCGCCGCCGGGGGAGGGGGCGCGGGCGCCGCTGCTGCAGGGGCGGGGGCGCCACCGGCGGCTGTAGTCGACAATACAATTTTAAATATGACTAAACTTTCGTAAAGTTCAAGTCGAAACATTGTTACCATCACCCAGTAATGCAATATTTAAACCAGTAGCATCATCATCTACCATTTTTGCATGCAGTGTATTTTTGAGAATTGTTTCTGACACCCTAATTGCTAATATTTATTCCAGTAAGTAATTTAACCATGCACCTGTTTATTTTTCACCATTCACCTTAAGGGTCATTCGATTTATTCATCTGCAACTTTTGAGTGGTCGATTCTACCAATCAACTTTCTTTATGAAATCTATATTCAAAATAAAAATTATAGAATCAAATAACATAATTTTAATAATTTAATAATAATACTATATCAATAAAAACTCTACATCATAAATAAAAAAAAACTGCAGATGACTTAACCAATAACCAATTCTTTTTTTAAACATGTTAAAAAAATAACCTTTTTTCTTGGCAATAGGCTTCGCCGGACCGGCAGCTGTGGGTACAAATACTTGTTAGTTTACACAAACTACATGCGAATGTATAGTTAGTAAGTTTATAAAACAGTTATTACGTTGAGTACTATTTATATTGTTTTTTAGATTTCCCAAATGGATACAGTAGAGTCGTATTACTTTGGCCTTATGTATAACTTTGGCCCAAACTTACTAACCAATAAGAACATGGAACACTGTGTTTCTATTGGTTAACTAAATATTTTGGACCAAAGTTACACCCCAGGGTAAAAATAATACGACTTATCGGTAATTAGTTATCAAAATTGCCTGAAATTTCTATGACTGACTAGCGATAAAATTAATCGTCAGTTTTGCCATTTTGTTAAGCTAGTTGTTGGTTAATACCAGCACAAAATGAACATCAGGTCCATGCTTAAAAGTTTTCGAGGTAAAACCTTTCCAAAACAAAAAAAAAACATCCAATCATGCGCCAGTGTTTGTTTTGGCGACTTATAGAAAACACGTCAAAAATGTGGCAAACGTAAAAAGTTAGTTCAGTTAAAGCTTGAATTCAATGAGAATTTAGAATCCCCCATTTAGCTCAGCTTGGATGAAGATTAATAATGGTAAAGGTAAAATGGGGGTGATTAGAAACAAAACTTCAAAGGGTATTTTCACGATATGTGAATATTTTTTGCAACATTTAACTACCTATATTAATTTATGAATAAATTGCTATTTTAAAAAGTCAATGCTTTGTTACAAGCCGATAATATGGTGTCAAAGTAAAAAACAAAACCAAAGTTTTGTTTCTATTCACACCTGCGTTTATATTCACCCCGTTTTACGGTACTTAAAACAACTCCCTCACAACACAGTAAACAGTTTCATTGCTTACAGTCGTCACCCTTGTAATCTTTGAAGGCAGCTACGTCTCCTTTGTCCCCTACGATGATGCACAGCAGTTTGCCAACCGGCACGCCTTTAGTTCCAGCTGGGATCAAGATCTTGGCCAGGTAACCTTCTTCAGGGGTCTCGAATCCCATGGTAGCCTTGTCTGTTTCAATCTCGCAGAGAAGATCGCCTAAAATTAATCAGACATGTCGTAAACTTTAGTAAGAGCCATAAACACAAACTCTAGAGATCCTTATCTCATAGGCAAAATCAAACATGAACAACGTTGTTACATTTTAATTAATCTTGTGGATAATACTCGTCCAGAAATTATACAGGGCCTTCTTTTTGAGATGGGGAAATCATCTAATAACTTCCCACACCCTGGTGGAGCGAGAAGGTAAGTTACTACAATTGGGCTCTAATTGTCCAAGCCATATTTTGTTCTATATTTATCTCTAACGCTTTTGTGACTCTATAATATTGTAGAAAATATACCTTCACTCAGTTTGTCACCCTCCTTCTTCTGCCAGTTTATAATGGAACCACTCTCCATAGTTGGGGACAGTGCTGGTAAATTCACCTTTGAATGGCCCGGCAGGTCGGCATAATACCTTATCTGGATGGTCCATTGTGGAGTGGCCAAAATTCTCCGGTTCTGAGCATTTAATACTCTGGAAAGAAGAAATTTTAGTTTAGTAACATGATGTCATACAAAAATGGATATAATACGAGTATGAGATAGTATTGCACATCTTAATAAGGCCGCTATCCCATTGGCGTTTTACGAGCGTTGGCGCTTCTTTAACGTCTGTGCAGCGCCAACGTTGCACAGACACGACGTCAACGTCGTGAGTTTTTAGTGATAAAGCGGCAATGTTGAACAGACGCGACGTTAACGTTGCAAGTTTCTTGCGTACACCTCTATACGTGTCTCTGCTCAACGTTGGTGCTTTACACTAGAAACTTGGAGACGCACCAATGCTCGTAAAACGCCACTGGGATAGCGGCCTAACTTATACATCAACAAAGATTGATCTTTTTGAGTTTGCGCCGCTGACGTGCAAGGTAATCTCTTGAACCACGGCAACTATTAAAAAAAAGTCTTTCACCACTTGAATTGAAAGGTAAATAAGGTTAGTCAAGAATTATTACTGTAACCTAAATCGGTAAAACTCTCAAAACGGTGAAGAAAACATCGTGAGTAAACGGACACGTCCTAGAACCAAAAATTCTAAGACATGTGACATTCACCAACCCGCATTGGGCCCGCGTCCGCTCCTAGAGACGAGGTCTAAGTCCTAGAAGTAGGTACCTACATTATGAGGCTGATTATGCTATATTACGTTACTAGCGACCCGCCCAGGCCTCGCTCGGGTGCAATAATATACATACGAGTATAAACCTTCCTCTTGAATCACTCTATCTATTAAAAAAACCGCATCAAAATCCGTTTCGTAGTTTTAAAGATTTAAGCGCAAATAGGGATATAGGGACAGAAAAAGAGACTTGTAGTCAGAAAAAGAGTCTTGTAGTGATTCGGTTGCCCGCGGCTTCGCTCGCGTTAGATTCAGGGTAACACGGTTCCCCTGGAAAGTGGCGGGTTAGAAAGAGACAAAAAGTAGCCTATGTCACTCTCCATCTCTTCAACTATCTCCACTTAAAAAATCACGTCAATTCGTCACTCCGTTTTGCTGTGAATGACGGACAAACAGACACACACACTTTCCCATTTATAATATCAGTATGGGTACCCTACTATGTCCTACTTATGTAATAATTAGCTGTTAAACACATGTGTAATGCGTAAAGTAATTATCAAAGTCACCGAGAGATAAGTTCATATGTATTAGCTTATCAGCTACGCACAGTTCAGACATCTCAATGATATCTGCAAGTTTTGAGATAAACATACATAGATATTTTTTGAGTTATCACATCTCAGTTCATAACACGGTTCATTATAATCAAGTGATTCATTTTTTAATTAATCTTAATTCATTAAACCCCAAGCGAAGCCGGCGTTCGCTCTCTCATTGTTTTTCTATTGTCTCTAATATTACAAGTATTCGAAGGGTTAAATAAAATTATGATTGATAAAAATCTAAATCTAAGTAATGTGGGGATGTAACTCGACATACATTATCACTCTTTTCATACAACCGCTCTTACGCGATTACAACGTTATTACACGTTTTTCATTAGATATTTTGGAAAGACAGTATCTTGTGGATATTATCTAGGCTTCTATTGAAATTAGTTTATAAATTTGTGCAACACTAATCCAGTAAAGGCACGGCATGAACTTTGACACATCATAATTTTCTCAAAAATTTAAAAAATATGACAATAGAAGCCTTGCGTTATCTCTCTTTTTTCGCGTTGCCTTTTCGTCAAACATCACGTTGGTTTGCGTTAAATGAAGTAACAAGCTTTGAAACCATTCTCATACATGTTGACGATAGGCGAGTGGAGAAGCAGCATGTTTGTAATGTTTATTGAAAATAAAAAATACTTATTATTATTTAATAATTTTGCTGCCAATGTCATACTTTACAATGCCTGTGCTTTGGTGGGTTTTTCTTTTGTGACTTTCTTTTACCACAAACCTGTACAAATGGAGCACTTAAAACTCAAGTAATTCCGTTATTTTAAGGTAATGTGGTGAAACTGATACTGAAGATCACAAAATTATTAATTAAGAGCAGTTCAATAACAAGAACCAAGATAATTTAGGTACTATCATAAGTACTTTATATATATAAACACTAGGTTATGGTTATGAGAGTCTAACAAGAAACTTTGGATAGGTACTTAGATGAACCAAACAAACAAAAACAGAAAGAAGTGTTAAGTCCCACATAGACTCCGACCAGACGGATGTCATGTCTGGTGTGGACAACTGCGCGATAGATGATTTCGAGCTGTTGTATATTATACTCAAATGGCTAGGAGAACTCGATAACGGATTGAGTATTTCTTTTGAAGTTCTTATGGGGCGCCATAGATGTCGCTGCACTACTATAATATGTAAAAAAAAATATATATATGCACTAGCTGTTTTTTTCTTTTTTAATTCCCCCCATTGGGAATTATTCCAGTATCGTGAGTGCATTCACAACCTTTTAAACACACATACTTATGCAAAACAGACTCGAAATATCTATCTGTAGGATACACAAATATTTGTTCTGTGCACGAATTGAACACGCGACACGCAGCGTGGCAGTCAATCACTCAATCACTGTGCCGACCGTGTTGTTGATAGCTGTAATCTGTACTCATTGAGGAGAACAAGAACATGTTCTATTTTAGTCATAACCTGAAGAACAATTTTTCTAATAATTCCGTATAATAGCGACATAGGTACATAAGGTACCATCGCGGCCATTTCTACCTGACCACTTACAAAAATCGCTTGAATCGTGCGGCGCGGCGCCAAACCCTTTGATGTTTTCGTTCCAAGTACAAGCAAAAATGAACTTAGCGGTGGTCAGGCGGAAGTGTCTTTAATGGTACAAGACAAGCATGGCAACAAATATAAAGTTAACTGGGTATCTTAAATGCTAGTGTTATAGCGCTGCCATCACCACGTGACTCTGGCAGTATAGTCGAAACTGGCTTAGTCATAGAAAAAAAAAAAATATATGCTAGTGTAAACTACTGTAGTCTAGATATTGGCGTTGATTACAAATTATGCTTTGGAATGTGCAATTTAACTTTGCTTTTTTTGATTAACAACCAACATTTTGACCATTCAAAAGTGGGGCTTACTTTGGTGCTCTGAAAGGTAGCTTAGCCCCAGTATGAATGAAGAAATGAGTGGGTTTTTTAAACTATTAATTTGAATCCCTCAAATGTTACATGATATAGCTTAGGTTCAAAAGAAACAGGTTCAAAGTATAGTTTTTTCGTATAAGGTATGATTAGGCATGGAGGGAATCATCACCTCGCTAGCCTTTTCCCAACTAGCTTGGGGTCGGCTTTGAGTCTAGGATCTATCTGCCTATCAGACTGGAGTGAAAAGTAATTGGAAAAAAATATTCAAGATTATTCTTTTTGAATTTTTGTATTTCGAGCTGATTTCTGTAACTCCATGTCTAAAGTGCATATTTTATATGTATGTATGGGTTGGCCTAATTTGTCATTTGATTCACCCCAACTCCTCAAGGAAGGCCAGTAGCACTTTGGTCATTGATTAGCCACTGATAGTTTTGCAGATGGTACCTGGCCTGTCAGAAGCAGATGGGCTGCTGTCACTATTTTTTAGCAATAACAATAGTTATAATTTGCAACTGTGATTTGTTTTAATGTAAAGTATTGTAGACAAAATAAAAAAAATCTCAGACAATCTTATCAGTCTCAAGATAAACAGAGCTTTAAATGAATCATTTTTATAAAAATAAAAATGTTGAATGTAAAAGAATGCTATATAGCTTTAACTAGCTGTTGGACACAATTTAGTTCACACGAAGTTTAAGAATGTTGTTGAGAAAGCAACATTCTTAAACTCCATGTGAACTAAATTAGCAGTTCTTATAACATGACATATCACATCTAAGCTATATGTTAGAGAATGTCCCATCAAAATCTGTTTTTGCTTTCAGAGACGTGTCATCATCACCGTCATTTCACCCAATATAAGTCCACTGTTGGTCATAGCCCACATAGATAGAGATGTGTCGGTCTCTGGAAATTAAGTCCTATCAAATTTAGTTCAACTGCTTCAAAGATATACTCCATTATTTGAAATCCAATTACCATATGAAAATAAAAAGTAGCCTAAGTTACTCTTTGTAACATCAGCTATCGCTCAGTGAAGGTCCAGTCAAAACCATTCCAGTCATTTTTGAGATTTTTGTTTTCAGTTCATTTTTAAATATTTTAATCAGAATAAAGGATAAATGTTAAAGTTTTGAGTTAAATTGACAATATTTAAATATACAGTGTGTTCCATATTCAAATAAAATATAAAATCCCTTGAACAATAAAGAATGAAATATTTTAAGTAGTAAAATCCAGTCAGTTTGCATGAACAAGACAAAATACAAGTTTCATAACTTGATTACTATACAATATAGAGAGTTCTACATCTGTATCAGATACTGTAGAATTAAAGGAAGGGCTAGAACACCTGTACCACACATCGACAGTGATTACAAATAGCACTAATGTTCAAGTTCATTGGCACCCACTCTATAAACATGTTTCTTTCAACACAGAACAATGGCAATACTTCCCCAAACATAACAATCATTCAACAATTAACTATAAAGTATTCCTGTAACGCAAGACGCGTGGAGAGCCGGCAAAGAGTCGCATAATTAAAATATGAATTGGCAAGGTGAAAACCATTGACGTTTTGGTTATGCAACTAGTACAATTTATTTATGGGAAAACAAGTAACAATATTTGAGACGCCAACATATGTATCAATGAAACCAAGCACCAACAACTTTAATATATACTGTAAAATAATTTAAAACCATGAAACTTACTTGTGAGAGAGTTTCCTTTTGGATAGTTCTGTGCTCATGCATCTCGTCAGGTTAGACCTCAAAGTTTTTTTCAAGGCATCGTTTAAAACTTGGTTTCGTACAAAAATCGATCGCAACATTTTAATTTGTTTTTTGTTAAAACAAGTCCGTCCAGGTGATCGGGACGGCTAAAATTTCCGTAAGTTCGACCTTTTTCCAAGTCGTATGTACCGGCAGTGTTGTGGGTTGCCAGAAGGCCGAATCACGTTTTCCTTTCCAATTCCTTGCTCTAAACTTTACCAAGAATTCGGAAAACTAGATAATCTTTAAAAATACATTTTTATCTTATACTAACTTCTGTCAGCAGCTTTGCCAGTGTGAAATTAGAAAATTATCCCAAGAAAACATACTCCTGTTAAAACATGAGCCACATGTTAGAATGCCCTAAGTGGCCTTACACCTGCACTATGACAGATTTAATTAAAGCCACCGAAAATGCAATTAACGTAGGTACCTATACAGGACTCAAACTAAAACAGTTTAACGAGTTTACCATCGATTCGAAAAAGAAAAAAAGTTTGAATCAGACTTAGTATAGCAAATCTACTAGTATTCGAAATAATATTTAACTGGTAAAATTAGATAAGATTTAATTAGATTATATTAATTTTTTTTTTTTTTTTCTTTTTGACATATTTATTTTATAATATTTAATAGTTAAGATGTATATAATTATAAAATAAATATGTCAAAAAGAAAAAAAAAAAAAAATATTTAACTAACTGCCAAGTGCCAATGACTTTAGTTCTAAACTGTTTAAGTAAATTAAAATTACGAATTGTCTTCCTAGTCCTACAAATTCCTTTAAATTGGGGAGATCCTCCCTTAACGGGCATCATCGACCTACAACAATCGTAGGTCGTTGTAAATGCTAGCAAACCTCGATTATTCGAACCCTGGAAATCAAAACTTTTGACAGTTTTTAGACCAATCACGAGATTCTGACAACCATCTGTTCGAATTCTAATTGGATTTCATTCTAAGTTGCGTTCCATAGCCACATATTTGTTTTTTCAGCAACGTTTTTATCAAAAAAAAACATGATTCCTACTATGATTTTGAAAGTGTTGATTCTTGGTAAAATCACGATTTATGATTGTTTATGAGTCTTAGAATTGCGACGAGCCAATAAAATATAAAAAGGTACCTGTACAAATTACTTTGCTGCATACCATAAATACTCAAATTACTTTGCATAAATCTTTATAACTGCATTGTTTTCTCTTCCTCTCACAGCTTTATTTTATATTTCTTTCTTAGTGCCCTGGTTAAGTAGTATGAATGTTATATTGAAGATAAAACAAAAACAAGAGTGTATGTAGGATGAATGGTAACAAAAAATGGAAACTATCAGACACATTAAAGCGATTTCAGATGCATGGGTGTGACAGAAGCCCAAAAAAATATATACCATGGCATTAAGAGTCTCTGTCTCACGTGTGACGTGAAAGAAGTTTCAGAGAAGTCTCTTTGCAACGATTGCAATAAGTGGAACTTAATACAATCTGGTTATTATAATTTGGTAGAGAAAAGCATTCAGTCGCCTAAGCGAAACAATATTATAGGAGTACGGTACACATACTAAGGCAGGGTATGCTGAGGTCATCACAAGCCTAGTGAATGTAACTTCACAAGGGCACATCATATCACATTATACAATGACTAGCTTTTACCCGCGCGGCTTCGCCCCCGCTCTTCCCTACTCCACCGTACTATACCATACTCTACCCTACTCTACCCTACCCTGTCCTACTCTACCCTACTCTACACTACACAACACTACTCTACACTACACTACCCTACCAAACTTCACATAAACCATTAAATAATCTGAACAAAGCCCAAACATTTGGTTTGGATAGGTGAGCCTGTTCTTGAGTTATCAAATTACAATGAAAAGTGGCTTTGATTTTTATTAGATAAAATTACCATTCAAAATATTTTTCGCTAATTATTTTTATTACAGTTTTGCAACAGTTATTAAATCCATATAGCATATCACATATCATATCACAAGAAATTAACTATTTATTAAATATAGTTTAGTAATTATGAACAGAATATCAACAAAATATATAAGTTTATTTATTTTTATAGTTTAGTTAGTAAAAGTTTTCGGTAAATTCGGTTTTTAGTCCTTCACTATTTTTTAAATAACTTCAAGTGGGTAACACTAAGCTGTCACAATAATTGTTTCTCTTCTTTTCTGTCAACCGTTGTGTCAGACAGGTTAACAAAAATGGTGAGATTTAATTTGTGAATATTTAACTAATCCGTTCATAAAATCAGTGATAAATCGTATCAAAAGTGTGCTAGTGAATATTCCTAGTGTTCAATATAAATATTTTGTGCGACGGACACTTATCTTTCCGATAGCTGGTCGGTCGATTTTGGTGGCAGTGCTCAATGCAACTACATGAAATGTTGTAATATTTTCAGGCCAAACGCACGAAGAAGGTCGGAATCACTGGCAAATATGGCACACGTTACGGTGCCTCCCTCCGTAAAATGGTCAAAAAAATGGAAGTTACCCAGCACGCAAAATACACTTGCTCGTTCTGCGGTAAGGTTAGTATCGTGAATGCAATGCACTTATTTCAGTACGTACTTTTAGTTTATCAGCTAACGTCTTGAATGCCGATTCTAAATGATAATGAATTAGTTCTTTAAAACCTCTTTGTTCACTTCAAACTTGAAGTTTATTATGATAAATAAATTGGAGGTTATGTTTTCTAGTTTGTAGTAGTAGACTGGCCTGTTGGTCTAGTGGTTAGTGACCCTGACTGCTATGCCGGAGGTCGTGGGTTCGATTCCCACCCAGGACAAATGTTTGTATGATGAGCATAATCATTTGTTCTGTGTCTGGGTGTAATTTATCTATAATATGTATGTATTTAGAAATATATAAGTATTATATTAAGTTGTCTAGTACCCATAACACAAGCTCTGCTTAGCTTGGGACTAGACGGCGTTGTGTGACAGTTGTGGAAAAAAAAAAAAAAAAGTTTGGTAACAGCGACTCTATAACCAAATAATTCGAAGGTAACCATCTCATCAATTTATATCCTATTTGTGCAAAAATCCGCCCCTAAGACGACCCATTGACCAAGATGGGACTAACAGAGTAGCAAACATTTATACTATGTTGCACCATAAGTCCAAATTTTTGTTAACATTGCATGTTGATTTATTGGTGCTTAAATACAATTATTTTCTAAGTTTTAACATCTGAGACTTTAACAAATGATGTGATATTGCCAGGAACACTCATACATTAGAATTTATACTATTTTGTAATCTTTTTGACATTCTACCTTCTAAGTATAGAATGAATAAGCAAGTCTGATCACAATATGAGAATGGTTAATGATTTATTTATTTCTTCACAATTTACAATTGGTACTCGGACCATAAGCAAATTTATACTGTAGTGAAGAGAAATTTGGAAAAATTGCATGAAAAACAGAAAAAAAAACCGAGTTTTTGACAAAACAATGTCATTTAGCTTCTTTTTTTGACTGACCAACGTTTTGACAAAATCCCTGTAAATGGTTGATTTGCAAAAAACGTTTCTTGACAAAATAATGTCATTTACCTTTATTTCCTGACCAACATCTTGACAAAATGCCTTTAAATGGTTGATAAAGGGTTTTTAGTTCTTATGTCTATCTATAGCAGATAAACAAAAGTATCCTGATCAACTTATAAGTGTTAATATTTCTCACTTCAGGATGCCATGAAGCGTTCCTGTGTTGGCATCTGGTCCTGCAAGCGTTGTAAGAGGACCGTAGCTGGTGGTGCGTGGGTGTTCTCCACCACCGCTGCCTCCTCCTGCAGGTCTGCAGTCAGGAGATTGCGTGAGGTCAAGTAAACATCTGACATTAGCTTAAGAAAATAAACAAAATCTTCAAAATACATTGTTTTATTCAAAAATACTTACAAAATAAATTAGTATAAAATAGTACACATTTATAGAAAAATATATTTGATGTATTTGAAAACAGTAATTCAGATAGAATTGACATTATTTATATTTTTCGACAAGCTACACCAAAATCTGTCCAATATTTTTTAGCTAGGTAAATCCCTAGCATCTATCAACTGAAATACTGGATTACTTTCTGGATTCTTTAGGCTGCACTTTCACTAGGGGAAATGTTGCAGGGATGTATAGCCGGACATTTATGTGGTATCTGGTCTGCGATTTTGTGGGATAATAACGCTAGATATTTGCCTTATCCACACTACCCAGTGGTAAATGTGGTCCGAAAAGGCTTTCCTTGGGATACTACTGCCATTTCGTGGAATGCAAAGCAACACATACTATTCAAAGCTTGTCAGGCGACAGTCGCAGGACACAAAGTTCGCGCGTGTTGAAGCCCACAGTGCTTCGATTTGCGGCAATTCCCGCGAACCGTAGATGTCTCAAGCGATATCGCACTGAGCACGTAAACGTGTCGAGCAACCGAGTTACAGTATAAATGTATCCTAGTGAAAACGCAGCTTTATTTACTCACAAAATAAATAGATTACTATTTTGCCTACCTATATTTTTTTTTAAATTTGCATAAGCAGGCATGTAAATGCTTTTCGAGTCTTGGTGTAGCTGGATAGGTATAGCTCTCGAAGTACGCATCATACAAAAAGTATGCATTTGGGACATACTAAAAGAATGTGCTCCGTCCGGGTTCATCTCGTGAGATTGCCGTTGCTGTTACAATAGTAACAGTCTGCACTTTCTCTTTCATCGTCTTATCTACCTGCAATATTGACAGCAAGGTTATAGACATTGGATTATTTATTACATTACTGTGCGTTCCAAATGAGAATAGGAAAGCCAATGAACTTGATCTGTCAAATTTTGATTGAAAAGTATAGTTTTCAAAAAAAAAATAGTTATAAATAACTTTTTTATCTATTTCTTAATAATCAGTTAAACAAAAACAAAACCATTTAAACGCAATTAAGCTTTTTTTGAAAACTATACTTTTCAATCAAAATTTGACAGATCGAGTTCATTGGCTTTCCTATTCTCATTTGGAACGCATAGTACACATCAGGACTAGATAGTCCTCGGAAGGGTTATGGTTAAGCAAAGGTAACATATCGCAACTTTGGGGTTTTAGACCTAGAGCCTAGAGCAGGAGAAATCATTGGTTGATTACCCACGAACAGTATGCTAAAACCAATGTACCCTTTTTCTACTATGTTCTACCCACGTTCTACCAAAGGTGCGATATGTCTGTATAAAGCATTGATATATAAGGGGTACAAAGTAAATTCAGTCGCAAGTTAAGCTGCGGGGATTGTTAGCAAAGCGCGCCCTGCTATTTTATTTTGGACATTCATTATTTGTCGCAGAAATACGACAAAAGTCAGTGCCGGCTATGGGGGGGAGGGGGAGGGGCACGATGGGGCGACGGCCTTGAGGGCGCCAAGGTCTGGAGTTGGAGTCTTTGCCTCCCCTGGTGCAAACCCTTAAGACTGTGCTCTACGGTCTCTGCATATGATTTTTTTAGGTGGATTTTGTGAGGGTTTGTGGTCGCTCCTCGACCACAATCCATTGACCCTCCTTGACCACACTGCGCTTATGCTTACAATTGGTGCGATACTTCCACCTGGGCGCCACACTATTTTCGTCCGTGGTGTCAGTGGCCCTTACTTCCGTTTTTGAAACAATTATAGATTGGTATGGAAAATTGGTATCTCTATCTATATCAAAACCGCGCTACGAACAATTGTATCGCAATATGCGCTAGGCGCTCGCTCTCAAAAGCTCTTCAAACTTACGTAGATTTTAGGTGCTAGCTGATGTGTATGTATACAGTGTCAAAGAATCATGTTGGCGGGGTCTTCCATGTTCTCCTTGAAAGCCTTCATCCACATCGCGCCCACCGCACCGTCGATCACTTTATGGTTTGCAGACGCGGTGAACGTCATGAACTTGCCTGTTCGGAAACTGGGAATAAAGAAAACGAGAATTGAATAAAATAATAAATTAAGTATTTCTTTGCGCTTTGCAGCCAACGGATTTTTTTTTAGATGGGAAATCATCCAATGACTTCTCTCGCTCTAGGGTAGAGCAAGAGGACGTGTCAGAATTTTTCTGAAACCATACCTATGTCCTTCAGTTGCCCTGGAGCGCGGGTTTCCTTTTCAGAAAATCTCCGCGGCCCTGCTGGGCCTCTACTGTTTGCTGACATGTCTTTGAGGAGCGAGGGGAACTACATGCTGTCGACGACTTGGGCTAGGTTTGGACGATTACCGAACGGCCGGACGGCGAGCTACCCATTGCTCGTCATCTGCAAGCCCGTGCTTACCGTGCCACAACACAAGCGGATTTTTTTAAACTTTTTAAATGTTTGTTGTTGTATACAGAGTCTTCTTCATCAAATTAATGTGTTTTAATGTAGTTAGTTAGTAAGAATTATAGATATGATTTTAATTTGACAACCAGTCCGTAATTATTAGACTTGGAACTGGACTATCCTACAGTCTACTCCGGTTAATTGCTGGGTGGTGGCGTGATAGCATTTAGAATTCGTTAATGAGCGGTTGTTTAATACACTATGGTAGGTAGTCCGCGTTTTTTTAGTTTATTTGCTAACTGATGGCAAACATCGGTTGCTGTACTAGGACAGAAATGCCACTTGACGGCAGTAATTATGTATTATCATTGAAGAAATCATTATTTTATTGTTGAAAAATAAAGAAGAAAACCCAGTATAAGAAATAGTAACTGAAGAAAATGCGCGTGGCTTAAAAAATTACTCCACTATCCTTACCTATCCTTCGAACCTGCCTCCGGAATAACCATCTCCTGTATACCTCCGCACGCCAGTATTAATGACTGAGGAGGATTGATGATGGCATTGAACATTGTGATACCTGGAAATACAATTATAAATTACAACTGATGGCACCATTGCGAAAAGGCAACGAGAAAAAAAAACAACCTGATACCTAATGTTTGGTACATTATCAGTTTGCTGGATTTCCTAATACATAGTTGTTTTTCTATCTATCTGGTTCCTATCTATAATAGTTTTACAAAAAAAATATGTAACGCTATAGGTAGCGAGAGTGTCCTGGCAGAGGAAGCGGTGTCCCCGAGCGAGGTGGTGTTAGCGGTGTTTTTGGACATCTCCAAAGCTTCGCTACCAATGGCTATCTACGTACATTTGTCACACTGATTGTTGAAGTTTATCGAATAGTAGGTCTGTCTTCTACAAGAGACACGATGGCAGATATCAGCGCGAATTGTGCGGTGGTCCACTGGGTCCCATATTGGGCCCACTTCTGCGGAACATCGGATACGACTGGGTGTTGAGACTGGTGTTCCTACCGGGGTGAACCATAAGGGTTATGTGAAGAACACACTGATCATGGTGGACACCGATCAGAGGCAGATTCGCCCATAAGAGGTCGGGGCCACGGAAAACCATAACCAACTAACTTATTCTTTAAACGTGTTGAGCTATATTAGGAGATACTAAATGTAGGATCTGGAGAAGAGATATTTATGAGACTAGAATATAATACCTAAGTATGTACTTATGCTATGATGCCACAACCTCGAGGTATAGGGATAGAAGAGGATGATCATTATCAGAATTTAATTCATGAATCCCCAAGCGACCACCGGTGGCCGCGCATCTATTGTCTTACTATTGTGTCTCTAATTGACGGTATCTGAAGGGTTAAGTTGGTATGCTATATCACTCACCAAACATTCCAAGGTTGGACACAGTGACAGTGCCACCCGTAAACTCGTTTGGCTGAAGTTTACCTTCCCTGGCCCTGGCAGCGAGTTCTTTCATATTCTTAGAGATGTCGAGGATACCGCGGGAGTCGCAGTTGAAAAGAATCGGCGTGATCAGACCAGTGGGAGTCGCTACTGCTACACTTACGTCCACGTTATTGAACCTGGAATATGACGGAAAAAAATATTTGAAGCTGCAGATCTACACAAAATTGATTTCTGTATAGTATTATGGCGAATTAATGAGTGTAACACGGCAGACCAAATTAAATAGAAAAAAAAAATTAGACAATTTAAGGGCAGGTAGGTACGCGGGCTCGCGGACGGCGAGCCATGGGTAGCTGGCTGTCCGATCGTCCGGTAATGGACCGTGTCCAAGACGTCGACGGCGCGCACTGTTCCCGCGCGCCTCAAGGAGTTGTCAGCAGCAGGAGGGGCCCAGCTGGGTCGAAGCCTACTGGGGACAGGGTTGTCCGAAAGGGAGCTCGTGCCCCGGTATGAAGGCTAGAAGGAACGGCGCGGGGTTTTTAGTCAGTAAGAGTCTGGCACTGTCTCCCGCTCCACCCAAGAGCGGGTTTCGTCAAAGATGATTTTCCCCGTCGACAAAAAAAAAAAAAAAGGGCAGGTAGGTGAAAATCTAATAAAAAAATTAAGCTTCAGTGTTCTTTAATTTCTGCTTTGTTCGGGTAAAGAGTCGAAACAAAATAATTATATAGATACCTAAGAATGTTCCAACTTCCAATAATAGTGATAAAACGTAGTGATTACATACTCTTTGGATAGTGAGACTACCGAATTCTACGGAGGTGTACCGTATATATATAGAAAATAATTATGAAACGTAAACGTACTGTCTGATAAAAGTTTCCATCCAATGGGAGTTAACCTGAGGCACTCGCTTGCAAGCCGCAGCAACGGCCTTCACAATGAAGTCGTTCAATGAAAGCTGAAAAACACTGTTATGGTATTCAATTTACATTTTATTATGAGCCTTATAATTATTTTTTGTCGGTAGAGAATAATCGACAAAAATTAATTAAGGTAGGTATATACTATTAAAGATCTGTGAAACCAATATTTCGTTTCACGTTTAACCCTTCAGATACCGTCAATTAGAAACACAATAGTAAGACAATAGATGCGCGGCCACCGGTGGTCGCTTGGGGATTCATGAATTAATTATATTTTTGGCGGCTTTTGTTAGGCTAATATGAGAACCACTATACATAGAATAATATCAGTGCTGTTTTTAAAGTGTCTCCACGACTCATAAATGGATAACAGATTAAAGTGGTGGGTACGGACATGTCATGAGAAGGACGAAGGAGAATAATATGTCGCATCGTGAGGACGACCCTAAGCCCAGGATAACTTAATTTAGGTATAGGTATAATGTTTACGACCAGTACGAAGCTCCTTGAGAAGGACCTACCAGACCCAATAACTCTTGACAAAACGCCTTGAACACCATATGAGAAAGGATACACAAGCTAAAGTAGGAAAAGGGTAGGAAGAAGTTGAATAAAATAAACGAAGTAAGTTCTTGTTTAAATTGTGTATTCATAGAAAAGTGTACCTACCTTAACATCAGACTTCTCAGCTGCCAGCTTTTTATTGATGCGCGTCCTCATCGCTATGATCTTCTCAACGTTGACAGTGATCGTCAGTTGGAAATGTGGGATTGTTTGCTTCGCTTGTGTGAGCCGCTGGCCAATGGTGGAGCGCATGCTGGTCAGCGGGATGTCCACATAGCTGCCAGCGGAAGCCGGTGCTCCTGGAACTGGCGCGGCAGCGGGCCCGGCGGCAGGTGCACCAGCAGGGGCTGCGGCACCCAGAGCTGATAAGTCCGTACTCTTCAGTGAGTCGTACAATCCGGAGCCTTTTCCTGATGGCATGAAATAAGATTGAACCTTGTAACCAGGGCCGAGCCGAACCTAGCCAACGCCTGTGTGCGAATCCTACGGAACGCCTCTTTTCTTGTGGTCTTTTTGGATATAGAATCAGTGGGTCTATTGTAATTGTCGTAAACTAAACAACAGACATAAGTATTAATTTGACTTAGGAGATTTTACCGATGTAAGTACTTATCTTAATATTCTTTATTCAACTATAAATAATTTGTTGCTCTGTAACAAAAATATTTTAAAAAATTGGCCCTGGCATCTCATCCGGAGCCCCTTATGCAGTGGCGCCTGTGTGCCCCGCACACTTCGCACATATGGGCGGCTCGGCCCTGCTTGTAACTTTAAGTAATAAAAAACGTGTAAAGTACGCATCAAAATGTCCAAAGTTAAAATGTTTACAGTTTTATAATAGCTACTACACACCGAAAACATTTTGAGACATTAGTTTTAGGTAGGTAGGTGCCCTTTTTCTACCTCACTAATATTAGTTTCTTATGACTTTATCGTACTTAATTAATTAAAATAAGGAGAAAAAATTACAGAATTTTCGAACAGCAGTACCTAGGCACAACATCAGTCTCACGTACCTATACGTTTAACTAGATACTTATTAGGTGTGCAGGTACAATTTTACTTCATGCCATCAGATTAGAGGCAAGGGACTTTTTATAAATCAACTCATTAGGGATTCATGGAACAAAGTAATAATCATAGTGAATAAAAATGTACTGAGCAGTGAGTGCCGATTGTTTTTTCTTTCTAATGAGTTGATTTTTTCAACAGCACGGTTGGTGTGGTGGATGGCTGCTATCGTGGGTTCTATTCACAGAAATCTTAATAATAAGGCCTTATTATTAAGATTTCTGTGGTTCTATTCCTACACGGAAGAAATTTATGTATGTCCTACAGGAAGTTTTCCGGGTCTAGTTTCTTGCGTTTGTGAGTTTCCATGTTAGAGTGTAGGCTATAGCTAAGGTACACACAATATTCACATACACAAATACAAAATACAAATAACTCGTACATAACATTTACATACATACTACATAAATACATGCGTAATATAATATACTCAAAACATAAATACTTAACACCCGTGTGTACACAGCTTTATGCTTCCGCACGTTTGTACACACCCTTAGCTATACCTACAGTCCGGCCGCTAGCGGAGCCCCGGCGCCCGCTCTGCCTAAGTACCTAGATCGAGCAAGTTCGGACAAAAGCGCGCGAGACACACGGCGGTCGCCGCCTCCACCCCGCGCTCTCGAGCCGCGCCCCTCGGTCGCCCTCGCCAGTCCGCGCCAAACGACTATCGCGTACGCACGGAAATATTATACTCGCTCATCACAGTGCTATATTGTCAAACCTATAGATTTTTAATATTGTTAATTGTTTAATAAATTATACATTCTCTATATCGTTAGTGCATAGTGTTTAATTCAAGTAAACCCTACTTCCTAACACTAAAGACACTACAGTGGTGACCCCGAAAACTAAAACACGTGTTTGTGCTACCTTGTGCGGACTTGCGGAGAACGTGGACTCAACCAATATAAACTTTGACAATATCCTAGTGCAAAATGAGTGAATCCGAGCAGGTCCTAAACGACGCGAAGACCGAATCAACGACATCTCAGGATGTTTTCCGTGTAGGCGTGCGCGTTCCGCCATTTTGGCCTGAGAAGCCCGAGGTATGGTTCGCGCAAATAGAAGGCCAGTTCGCGATTTCCAACATTACGGCGGACACAACGAAATTCTACTACGTCGTAAGCCACCTCGATCCAAGGTACGCAGCCGAGGTGGAAGACCTCATCGTGAACCCACCAACGGCCAACAAATACAGCAGACTGAAGACGGAGCTGATAAAGCGGCTCTCCGAATCGAGGGAAAAGAAGGTGCACCAACTCCTGACTCATGAGGAGTTAGGCGACAGGAAGCCGTCGCAATTCCTTCGTCACCTGCAGCACCTTGCTGGTCCTGATGTACCAGAAGAATTTCTGCGAACCATATGGTCGAGCCGATTGCCGAGTAACATCCAATCTATAATAGCGTCGCAGGCGTCCTCACCTCTCGAAACTATAGCAGATCTCGCCGACAGAATTCACGATGTCGTGCCGAGAGGTCACGTTGCTGCAGCAACACAAGGGGTGAGTGATTTACTGAGTAAACAGATAGCCGAGCTTACAAAACAAGTGGAATTATTAACGCGAAAGGTTAACGACCTTTCCCGCCCAAGCCGATCAAAAAGTCGCAACGACCGCTCAACTTCCCGCGTAAACAGATCTCATTCAATAAAAAAGGTACATCCAACGTGTTGGTACCATTTTAAGTTTGGTGAAAAGGCCACTAAATGTGATCAGCCCTGTGACTTCAAACCGGAAAACTCCAAAAGCAGTCAGTAATGGTGGCTGATGACTGCTCAACATGTAAAGGCCGCCTATTCATCACCGACAAACGTACTGGCGTACAGTTTTTAGTAGATACTGGTTCCGACGTATGTGCCTATCCGAGAACGTATTTAAAAAATCAGCTGCATTACAACAAAAAATGTGACTATGAGCTTGTCGCTGCTAATGGCACACCGATACCTACCTATGGCACCTACCAACTTAGCCTCAATCTTGGATTACGCCGCGAGTTTACCTGGAAATTCATTATTGCAGACGTGTCAAGACCTATCATAGGCGTCGATTTTTTAAGTTATTTCAACCTACTAGTCGACTGCCGACAACAAAAGTTGATAGACTCCATTACGAACCTGACCGTCGGCGCGCCTTCAACCCATGAAATAACGCACGAATTACTTTCGTTGAAAACCTTTACAGGTCATTCACCTTATCTCGACTTACTTCGACGTTATCCCGAAATTACGAGACCATCTGGATCACAAAACATACCAGTTCACAACACTAAGCACCACATTAGAACTACACCTGGTCCACCCGTAACATCACGACCACGTCGTTTGGCACCCGACCGTCTGAAAATTGCAAAAAAGGAATTTGAGGAAATGTTACAAAATGGAACAGCTCGTCGCTCTGAAAGTCCATGGTCGTCTCCACTACATCTCGTGCCCAAGAAAGACGATGGCTGGAGGCCATGTGGCGATTACAGACAATTAAATGCACGAACAATACCGGACCGATACCCAGTGAGGCACATTCACGATTTCGCATACCAAATATCAGGATCCACAATATTTTCAAAAATTGACCTCGTTAAAGCCTTCAACCAAATACCGGTTTATGAAGATGATATTAAAAAAACTGCCATCACCACACCCTTTGGACTCTTTGAATTTACCGCCATGACCTTCGGTTTAAGAAATGCTGCTCAGACTTTCCAGAGATTTTTGGATGAAATTCTTCAAGGACTAGACTTTACCTTCGGATTTTGTACGATGTACGAAGGTCGACTTGGAGAGGGTGACAAATTAAACACTGGACTTTATATTAAGCGCGTATAATATAACATCAACAGTGCTTGCTGCTCACACAAAAAAAAATACAAAATTTTTGACCTAGCTAAACGGCGGAGAATCTTAACACCGCCATTCAGGATTCGACACAAAACTAACAACGCCATCTATTGACAAAAATCGAAACTAGTTTGACATGAACGAATGTGTACGAACATGCCGCCCACCAAGGACATTATGGCGAATGTCCTTCAAGACTGAGTCCTGTCACAATGTTAAACAGTATACAGCCTTGATGACCAATAATAATAACTAACATATAACTATATACCAACAGAACTTATTACTAACAATGTTAAACAACGTATTGAATATATACCTACTGAACTTATTACTAACAATTTTAAACAAGTACCTAGTACCTATATATTTACTGAACTTATTTCTAACAATAGCATTTCTTAAAACTATATAAAATTTAATTATCAGTCATGTAAATGACACTACATAGATTGCATTGAATAAAAATAAACAATCCGTATATTTATTCTGTTAGAGGCAATAAATAATTTAGAAGTTGGTCTCTTTATCGTGGACAATGATGTCCGTAGTGTTACCACCCGCGTAACACCATCAGATCCGGGATGTTTTAAGGTTACCTTACCTAACAACCACCTGCCAGGGGGCAAATTGTCCTCCTTGACTAAAACTATGTCACCGACAGATGGCTCCGGGTTTTTATTTCGCCATTTATGCCGTTGCAAAAATTGGTGAAGGTAATCGTGCGACCACCTTCGCCAAAATTCCTGCATCATACGCTGTTGCAGTTGCCATCGCCTTAAGCTACCAACACTTATTATTCCATTAGAATCGAGGAATACATTTAATGATTTTAAGTTATGTTTCTTGTTCTCTAAAGGCTTATTATTTCTTAAATTCATCAACTCTTTAGAAAACCCTTCTTCTTGACATCTCTTTATACAAAATTTGAGAGCTTCCTCGATTTCCTGTTTAACTAAATATTTTGTTTTACACCTAGTTGACCGTTCCTTGAAAAGTAAAAATCGACGACAGTAAGCAACTATTCGTACTAGCTTAGACAATGTCGAATACCTATTCCAAAACCCAACTTCAATAATAGATGTGTGCACCTTTACTTCTTCCAAATCTCTCGTGTAATCTTCCTTGAATTTGCTGTTTTTTCTGAATTTACTTTCTAACGATCTTAATCTTTTTTCAGCGATTTTCTTCGAATCACCAACCATGCTAACAGGGTCTACATTCCGCAATGGTAGCCTTACTATATAACGACCACTCTCATCACGTTCAGTAGTAGCTGTGTATAAAACTTCGCAATTATTTTCATCTTCCGTGAGCATCTTTTTACTAGATGGTTCCGCTTCTAGTTCCCAAAATCTTGTAAGCAGGTTATCTGTCGCCAAGCTTAAATGCATCACGGTAATGTGTGAGGAATTACTAGTTTGATCCACCTCAAAGGTTCCTGACAATATCCAACCTAACGTGGTGTCTTGCGCTAAAAGAGTTCCACCAACATTCCTTTTAATGCCCTTCTGAATAACTTGACTATATACTTCAGCACCTAATAAAACATCTATTTTATTTGGTCTGTCGTATTCTGGATCAGCCAAATCATCATCGAATAAATCTACCCATTCTACTCGAGTTACTTTCGTAGCTGGGAGAAGAGCAGTAACTGATTTCAGGACGAACGCATTTACATTTATTTGTACAGTCGGATCTATCCTAGACCTCAATTGAAGTACAACGGTTGACTTAGCCGTCGCACCTTTTTCTCCGCCTACGCCTATCACCGTTTGCCTCGATGGCGTTTTGTGTAATCCTAAAAATTGAACCGTGGATTCCGTTACGAACGAACCTTGCGATCCTTGATCAAGTAAAGCCCTAACAACTCGATAGCTCCCATCTTGCGACTTCGCTTTTACTAACGCAGTAGTTAATAAAACAGTTTTGCGACCAGTTCCAGACGAGAAGCACGCGACTAGTGGTTTACTTGACCCCTCCGCTTGCGCGGCTATTTCCGTATTACCTTTATTATTTTCCTTCATCACCTTTACAACGGCTGATGAGGTTTCCTCGTGAGCCCCCTTATTACCCTCACTAATTACCGACCCAGAAACACCTGTTTGGTGTAATAAAGAATGGTGGCGGCGTTTACACACCTGGCATCTGAGAGTGTTTTTACAGTGTCTGGCAGAGTGGTTGTTGTGTAAGCAAACAAAACACAAATTATGTTCCATAGCAAAGGTACGCCTAACTTCAGTTGCCTCTTTACAAAATTTTGGACAAGACGTAATCTTATGGTCGGCTGAGCAAAAATCACACGATACTGATTTTTTATCTTTCAAAACATGTAAGGAGTGTGTTCCCTTCTGTTGTGTAGGTCTTTCCCTGTTTTCTGATTTATCTAAATTTTCCAAACCTCTGAAGCGACTATTTAAAAATTCTGAAAACTGTATAAATGTAGGGTACTCATTACTTGTATCTGAAGCAACTTGGAGTTCCCAACATTTCCTGGTCTCTTTATCTAATTTTCCGCTAATTATATGTACAACAATCAGATCCCAGGAAGAAACCTTCACTCCTAAATTACTTAACGACTCTAAACATTCTGAGGTAGTCGTAATAAGTCTCTTTATCTCGTTTGCCGATTCATAGGATAACGTCCTTTGACCAAGTAATCTTTTCATTATACCGTTTGTGAGAAACTTTTTATTATTGTACATCTTATCCAATTTAGACCATGCAATGTCATAATTATCTGATGTTATTGATATATTTCTTAAAAGTTGTTCAGCTTCCCCACATAAATGAGCCTTCAAATAAAAAAATCTCTGTGCGTTATCAAGAGAAGAATTCTCATGCACCAATCCTACAAACAAATCTCTAAATGTTTGCCACTCTGAATATTTTCCCGAAAATGAAGGAATTTTAATTTCTGGTAACTTAACTCTACCTTTTTTGTCCTGACAAATAGACTTAGAATCCATGTGTAGCGTAGTTGAATGGCCTTTAGTAGTTAAAAATTCTTTTAACTCACTTTTAAAAACTACATAAAATTCCTCAACTTCATCATAAAGACCATCTTTAATATAACTCGAGTTAGACAATTCAACCTTTTTAATTTTACATAAAATCTGAGTATGAGTGGCCGTAAACGTATTCCATAATTGTTCTAAATTTTCAAGACGTGTCTCTATATACGCTTGGGTTAACCTCTCCTTAGGAGCTTTCTTTAAATTGGACTTTGCCTTAATCATTTTAGAGCTTATGTCCTCCTGTATAGCAAGGAAGGACTCCATTTTAAAACAATTACTTAATAACCGAAATAATTATATTAACTTAAAGTTTTAAAATTCACAAGTGTTTGGCTGGTTTTGTCTAAAATCGGGCATAGGTTCCCCGTCTGAACCACTTTACACATAAAATTTTACAAGTTGCAAACAAATAAAATCACACGGATCAAAATCGGGCATGGATTCCCCGTCTGAACCACTTTACACATAAAATTTTACAAGTTGTAAACAAATAAGTCACACGGATCAAAATCGGGCATGGATTCCCCGTCTGAACCAGTTTACACGAAAAATTTCACAAGTTCTAAAATCTATACTAAAAGTTATTTTCAAAGAAGTTACGTTCGGACTTGCACTTTTTGTAGAAATTTAATTTATTCTTCCTGATTCAGATGTAAAATGTACTCACGGTTTTATTTTCTTTCACTCACTGACACAATGCTGCACCACGGTATCGCGGCGCGCTGTACTGCACCACAAGTGGCGCCCTCTGCCGCACGTTGTCTCCTTCGCGCCGTCCCTCCGGCTGTTGCCTGCCAGTAGCACTGCACCACGCTCCACTGACTGCTCCCTGCTCCAGGCTGCTCGCTGCACCCTGGTCCAGCCCGTTGCACCTCCAGCTCCAGGAACACCTCTCACCTGGTGTACCCCGGTTGAAGGGGGTTTGCTCTGGACAGCGATCCACTGCCCAGTAATGACGCGAAGGGTGGAAGAATTCTACCACCACCGGAACCACCACAAACACTCCCGACCACATCCGGCTCGAAGGACCATGTACGAAGGTCGACTTGGAGAGGGTGACAAATTAAACACTGGACTTTATATTAAGCGCGTATAATATAACATCAACAGTGCTTGCTGCTCACACAAAAAAAAATACAAAATTTTTGACCTAGCTAAACGGCGGAGAATCTTAACACCGCCATTCAGGATTCGACACAAAACTAACAACGCCATCTATTGACAAAAATCGAAACTAGTTTGACATGAACGAATGTGTACGAACAGATTTCTTGACGATATTCTCGTATTTTCAAAAGGGGAAACAGAACACATTGGACACCTAACAAAAATATTCGATCAATTAAAAAAATATGGAGTAGTGATCAATACCAACAAATGCGTCTTAGGTGTTAGTGAAGTTACCTTCTTGGGTTATCACGTATCTGCAGCTGGCATACAACCTCTCCCAGAAAAAGTCAAAGCTATACAGGAATACCCCATCCCTAAAACTGCTAAAGAGTTAAGAAGATTTCTGGGGATGATAAATTTTTACCGAAAATTTCTCCCCGGCGCCGCACACATTCAGGGTCCTCTCAACCAAGCTTTGAGTGGCCCAAAAATCAAAGGGTCAACGCCCATCATCATAACACCTGAGATACAAAAAGCATTCGAAGCATGCAAAATGAACTTGTTAGAAGCTACGCTCATCGCGCACCCTGATCCTGTAGCTGAGTTAGCACTTTTCACTGATGCTTCAGACATGGCCATTGGAGCTGTTTTGCAACAGCGAAGACATGACAGCTGGCAACCACTGGGATTCTTTTCACGCAAGCTGTCTCCTGCTCAAACCAAATACAGCACTTACGACCGTGAGTTGCTCGCAATACATGAAGGTATTAAATACTTTAGGTATATGCTCGAAGCGAGAACATTTAAAGTGTTCACCGATCATAAACCCATCACATTCGCCTTCACAACAAGCCGAGATAACTGCTCACCTCGTCAACACCGCTATCTCGACTACATCTCCCAATTCACAACCGATCTCAACCATATCACAGGAAATGACAACGTAGTTGCCGACGCATTTTCACGATTGGAAAGCGTCGACTCTACCATCAATTACAAACAACTGCAAAATGAACAGGAAAACGATCAAGAATTACAGAACTTGCTACAAAACAATACAGCGCTAAAACTGGAAAGAGTAAAAACGATGGATGCCTATATATACTGTGACCAGTCTACTTCTCGTCCTAGGCCATTCATCACACCAAGTTTCCGCAAACAAATTTTTAGAAACTTACACAATCTCAGTCATCCAAGTCCCAACGCGACAGCAAAACTAATCTCAGAAAGATTTGTGTGGCCTAAGATCCGTCGTGACTGCAGAACTTGGGCTCAACAATGCACTGATTGCCAACGCAACAAAGTTACCCGCCATACCCACTCTCCTCTTTCCTCATTTCCTGTTCCTTCTAACCGTTTTTCCCATGTCCACCTGGACATAATTGGCCCTATGGCACCCTCTTCTGGTTTCAGGTACTGCCTTACAGCCATAGATAGGTTTACTAGATGGCCAGAAGCCTACCCACTAGCAGACATCACAGCGGAGACCTGCGCTAGTACCTTCATTTCTGGCTGGGTCGCTCGTTTTGGATGTCCAGAAAAAATCACCACTGATCGAGGGAAACAATTTGACTCGCAACTGTTCCAGAGCATCTCATCGATCATAGGCGCTTACCATTGTCCCACCACCCGCAATGCAATGGCTTAGTGGAGAGGATGCACAGACAGCTGAAGGCCGCCATAATGTGCCACAACAACCCACAATGGTCTGAGACACTTCCTCTTGTTCTCTTGGGTATTAGGAGTGCCTGGAAGGAAGATTTACAAGCCTCTTCAGCCGAATTGGTCTACGGCGAGCCACTCCGACTGCCTGGTGAGTTCTTGAAGCCAGAGACACATCACAACATAGATCCAACAGACTTCGCAGCGCGACTTAGACAACATATTTCGAGGTTGTCGCCTGTGTCAACATCAAGCCACGGTGAGAAAACGTTTTATGTTCCTAAAGATCTCAATACAGCTAGTCACGTGTTCCTACGAAAAGGACCTTTAAAAAAGTCTTTAGAATCACCTTACTCTGGCCCACACCAAGTTATAAAAAGAGAACAGAAAACCTTCATAATCGACGTGCAAGGAAAGCATCTTACAGTGACCATTGACAGGCTAAAACCAGCATACATGGCTAAGAACGACGAAGATTTCTCTCATAAAACATCAACTCTACCACAATCACCATCTGCTTTATCGCCAGTTCCTGCACAACCGCAGCCGGAAACCACCACTAGAAGCGGGAGAACTGTGAAATTTCCACGGCATCTTACACACTATCGACCGTGAACCGGTCTCAGCGGGGGAGTATTGTAGGCTATAGCTAAGGTACACACAATATTCACATACACAAATACAAAATACAAATAACTCGTACATAACATTTACATACATACTACATAAATACATGCGTAATATAATATACTCAAAACATAAATACTTAACACCCGTGTGTACACAGCCTTATGCTTCCGCACGTTTGTACACACCCTTAGCTATACCTACAGTCCGGCCGCTAGCGGAGCCCCGGCGCCCGCTCTGCCTAAGTACCTAGATCGAGCAAGTTCGGACAAAAGCGCGCGAGACACACGGCGGTCGCCGCCTCCACCCCGCGCTCTCGAGCCGCGCCCCTCGGTCGCCCTCGCCAGTCCGCGCCAAACGACTATCGCGTACGCACGGAAATATTATACTCGCTCATCACAGTGCTATATTGTCAAACCTATAGATTTTTAATATTGTTAATTGTTTAATAAATTATACATTCTCTATATCGTTAGTGCATAGTGTTTAATTCAAGTAAACCCTACTTCCTAACACTAAAGACACTACAAGAGAATGCACCTAAAATTTATTTAAAAAAAAACTCGGATTATTTATTCATGCGCCTTTGCTGCGCGCTGCACTTTTCCAACTAATGTTATTATACTAGGTACACTGCGAACTTAAAAGCTGTAGTGGTAGGAGCGAGGATTTGGCAACAGTATTTTTATAAAAGAAAATGTTCTGAGTCCACTAGAAATCTATTCCTTACCTGCAAGCCTTAAGTTCCTTTTTTCAGCAAGCCTCCTCGCCATGGGGCTGGCGTAGACCCTCGCGTCTGCAGGCGCACCTGCCGCGGGTAGCGGAGCCGCCGCAGCTGCAGCGGGGGCTGCTGGGGCCGCCGCAACAGGGGCTGGGGCTGCAGCTGAAATACATACTTGTAGATTGAGCGCTTATCCACTAAATCTACTTACATGTATGTATTTCAGCTGTGTGTGGTGAGATGTGAAGTATATCTAATTACTTACCTACTTGATCCTCAAGCGATCGATGTAGGAAATAGTTGCTTTTACAAACGTTTAGATTTTAAATTGCCATCCCCACACTAAGAAAAATAACGAAATAAAAAAATATACCTGGCTTGGGAGCCGGCGCTGCCGCAGCGGCTGGTTTGGGAGCAGGCGCTGCCGCAGCGGCTGGTTTGGGAGCAGGCGCTGCCGCAGCGGCTGGCACCGCTGTGGGCAAAGACAACGATAAGTATGACTAACGAAACGAAAAAAGAGTCACTAAGCTAGCGAAGAAAATTGAAGAGTTACCGCATATCAAAAATGTCTAGTTAAAATCATGATTTAGTAGTTTAGTTCACAAAGGTGCGTTAGCAATAAGATCAGATAAAAGCACGAGAAAACTTATCTGAATTTAACAAAGACATCACAATATCTTTTATTGCATCACACTACAGTGGCCAATTTGGAAATTTCTAAACCAACTGCGTACCCAGGTTGGCTACTGTAAAAACAATTTGGCCAAATGGGGCTTCCTCGACCCATCTCTAACATAGTGCCACTGCACAAAAAATGCGTCGCTTGCCGCACCTGCACTTTTCAGAATCTATACGAGGCCAACAATACAGCTGTAGGTAGGTACAGGTTGCCAAAAATTGGTCAGAAAAAAAATCTAGTTTGAGAACATTGACACGAAAAGAAAAAAAAGATTGAATCGCACTTACGGTCAGGAGATGTATCCTTGTAATCCTTGAAAGCAGCTACGTGTTCTTGCTCTGCCACAATAATACACAACAGTTTTCCCACAGGCACCCCCGCCGACCCAGTTGGGAGTATTATCTTAGCTAGGTAACCATCTTCAGGGGATTCGAAACCCATTGTAGCCTTGTCTGTTTCAATCTCGCAGAGAAGATCACCTACAATATAGTCCTTATAGGTAATTTATACCTAGGTTTAGGGGGATTACATGACAAGTTAAAATATCAAACGTCCGAGTGAGAAAGAGGGATGGAGCATAGCTATACACCTTAAATAGCGCCATCGCGCCATCCCATAACAGTTCAGTTCAGTTAAGAGTTCATGGTAGGGTTTCGAGATTCCTATCAAAGTGGGAATGATCTCCAGAGAACATATTATATGGGTTATGAGCGGGTAGTTAGTTACATTATGTCCCACGGCTGGGCGAAGGTCTCTCTTTTCCACACATGTCTGTCCTCGGCCATTGTGGGCCAGTCCCTCTGGTAGTTGTCCAGCTCATCTCTCCACCTTCGCCTTGGTCTGCCGCGTGTCGTATAATAAGTGACTCTTTTAGCCCACAGCTCATCAGACATCCGGCCCAATCGCACTTTATAACAGCAGCTTTTCGGGTAACATCTTTTATCTTAGTTATGGCGCGCAGCATTGTGTTTCTTATGCGGTCGGAAAACCGAGAAATGAGAGTGATTTACGTTATGAGAGGGTAACGAGCAATAAAAATACTATTTCCAGACCACGTAACTGGTTTAACATCATGATCTATAGACTTTAGATACCTATTCAATTAACTACGAGCCGAAAGACAGTTCGTAGATCACAGGACTTTACCACGAGCTGAACGCAATAAATTTGACGATCTTAAGGGGTGGAGCTTAGGGTGTAGGTCATACGAGAGTAGGTATAGCCTCATCCCTCTATTTCTTGCTCACACGCCTGACATTTTAATAAACACGTCATGGTAAGGCCCTAGTATTATCCACGTGACTGCCCATAGAGAAAAAGGAGACCACGTCCATACGGTCGTAACTTTTATTAGTGCGGCCCTCGAACTGCTTTATAGGCTCTGTCTGTCAAGCGGTGTGGCGTCATCACCACTTCGTCCCAATGTCAAGCTGGCTTCCGTATTATTGACTGGTAGGTGCAATATTATCAATTACGTATAATTAAAATTCTTCATACAGCTGGACACGCACTGTCAAGAGGTACCAATTTCCTACTCCTGTGAACGATCGAGAGATTTCTATACGTTGCGGGATTGGTTGAAAGAGTTAGGTACTGTGGTCTTGGAACGCAAAGCGCAACTAAAGGAACATAGGTGGGTTTAAGTCAGTAAAAGTCTGACACTCGCTCTGGACTGGGCGGCTTTCAAATTTCAGTTTAGAGTTATACTCTAATGACGACATAAGGTATTTACTCTACCCTGGCATTTTGTAACGCGAACGTGAGTTCAACTTTCAATGTCAAGCATCGGCCGCTTACTCCAACCTACCCTGCTCAGAGTTAGAGTTAGTTGGGTTAACTCTAGGGTAGCTACGCGAGTTATAAAAGAACGACCCTGGGTTGCAACCATGTTGCAACTCTACTCGACTCTGGTTATTTTTGAACATAGGGCAGAGCGGGTGAAATTATTTAATGACATTTCCTACTTCAACAAACAAAAAGCTTTCATTTTTTTCCTAAACAGTAAAAAGACCATACCTTCCATTAGTTTATCGCCTTCCTTCTTCACCCATTTCACAATTTTACCTTTATCCATGGTAGGCGACAATGCTGGTAATTTCACCAAAGAGTGACTTGGCAAGTCTGCATATTTTCTGACCAGAATGCTCCATTGCGCTTTGGCCAAAATTCTTCTGTTTTGAGAAATTCTTCTGAAAAGATGAAATAATTATCTGTCTAGCCTTTTCCCAATAAGGAACTTTCCCGCTGTTGTGGAAGCTCTCATAGGATAGTATAATCAGCTTTATAATGTTCCCACTACTGGGGCTCAGGCCTCCTCTGTAGGAAATGGGCCGTAATCCACCACGTGTGGGCCCAGTGCGAAATGGTTAATGTCACAGTATATCTCTAAATTTTTTGTTTCTAGGACATTTTCTTGTACCGTTTTGAGAACCGTTGTGATAAAATAAATTACAAAAGGTTATGTGTGTCTGCTGGAGAAAACTGTCGCTGGCAATCAGATCAAGGGCTTGATTGTAAGCAGCCTATTTATGGTCATGGTTAAAAATTGTATAATTAGGAGGTTCTTCTCCGTGGAATTCTGACCGTTCGCTGGCTGCCTGGACCCTATTCCACATACCATATACCGACAAGCTAGGTATCGGTTACTCAAACTTATTTTTATATTCGATACCTAATCTATCACTTGGGGGAGGCCTAAGTCCAACATTGGACATCGATCCGCTGCAATGATGATAATACCTAATATATAGGTACTTAATATTACAAAGCTGTTTGTTTGGTTGTGCGCACTAACCTCACGAACTACTAATTCAAATTGGAAAATTATATTAGTGTTGGATAGCTCCTTTATCGAGAAAGCCAGACTATGCAACATTACACTACGGCCAATAGGAGCGGAGCAGTAACCAAAGACGTGAGAGATGGCTAGTAGTTATCTACATTTAAATGACAATTTAAGTTTAACTTAAATGACAAAATAAAGAGGTATGGCTTTATCAATATTAGCATTCACACTTGTTTGAGATGTAAATCTTCTGAGCATTCGCTGACAGATTGAAGATAGTATTACGCTGGTTTATCAGTCATGAGCAGTTCAGACATCCCAGGGATACCTATCTCTGGTAAACTTTTACAACAGTGTTTTGAAACACTATCTCATTTATTCTCGTTATCCACTGATACCTACCTTTCTTGCTGACGATTATATGCCGATATACTTAAATAAACTACGTTTTTTACTGATAACTGTTGATAATTTTAATATTAACGAAAACAAACAGCAACATTTTCTTTAACTTCAGTGCAAAACTTGGAACTTACTTACTGAGAAGGTTTCCTTTTGGTTAGTTCTGTGTACATACATCTCTTTATATTAAAACGTATAGATTTTTTCAGGACACTGTTTAAAATTTGATTTCTTAAAAATATCGATCGAAACATTTTGATTTTTCATATCTTGTAAAAACAAACCCGTCCATGACAGTCTGACAAAATTGACAAAAAAAAATAACTTGACCTTAGCGTTCTTCTTAAATGTCTACTATTTTCCATAGTGCTAATACCATAGAATTAGTAGGTAAGTACCTATTAGTAAGCTACGATAAAACCTCATGAAGCCATGAGGGCAATTTGACAAGTCAATTATTTTTTTGAATTTCCCGCGCATTCTTTTTAAAGGCAACCTGGTAGAGTAGAAAGATGTGCCTCCTTTACCTATATAACACCACTCGTGGTGCCGTAGCTATATGTGAACCCTCTTCATTCTCGTACCCTTATCTAGGTTTGCTATCAGTCCGGAATTCTCCAGATTTGTCCAGTTAGGAGTATGATCATCCTGAAGGGGAAAATGTGCCGCCAATGCTGCGACTATCTATTGTCTTGGACTCTTGGAACCACGGAACAGAGCACCGTGCTTGGTACCTACTACCTATTTAAAATTCTGCAATAGAGTCACCGCGGCTACTGAAATGCAAAAGGCAACTGAAGGAATACAGCAGGCGTACCTACATTAGATAAGATTAATTCATTATATGTAAGTACTTGTCTACTCAATAGATCGAGCGAGAGTTTCACTTTAGGAAAAGTACCTAATAAAACTTTTATTTTATAACTCAGCTTTACCAATCGAAACTAGTTCAAAGTCACTTAGATAGGTTTTCTGAAGACTCTAGGTGCAACGGTGCAAACTTGTATTATGCGTAAGGGACAGCCCTCCGCAAACTTTAAGGGCTTGCTCAGTAGAGCAAACTGAAGAACCTTCCACAAGATTTTTTTTCAGAAAACGTAAAAAAAAAATCAGTCTCACCATACAAAATTAAAAACTTGATTGAACAGTTTGGAGAGGCCGATTTATTTTTTCGTTTCCTGAAAAAAATCTTGTGGAAGGTTCTTCAGTTTGGTCTACTGAGCGAGCCCTTAGAGTGTGCGGAGGGCTGTCCCTTACACCCAGTATAGGATTCTCTTTCTGCGGCTCTCTGCGCTTGATCTGAGCCACGGATATCGATCTGAGCAGATTCGTTATCAGTTTTGAAGTAGGTAGAAAGTCGGTGTTTCCCAAACTTAAAACCAGCAAGAACATTAAAGATTACCTATCATTTTATGACTTTGTAATTCATAAAATTTTAATGTACTTTTATTTGTAAAAGCAAACAATAAAATAGGTATATCAGCTGCTCACATAGTAGGTATATCTACAGTAGCTGCTTGCTGTTTTAAAGGCTCATTAAAACGCCATTAAACAGTAATTTACATTCTATAACATTCACAGCTAATGGAAAAAATACCAATTAATAAAACTTAAGTGGCTGATTCATTACGTAGAGCTTTTTCAATAATTTCGTACCTAGATGTTGAGCGAGCCATTTATCTATTAGATTTTAGTGCCGACCTTCATCCGTATGTTAGCTTTTATTTTTTACTAGGGAATGTTAACCCTTCAGATACCGTCAATTAGAGACACAATAGTAAGACAATAGATGCGCGGCCACCGGTGGTCGCTTGGGGATTCATGAATTAAAAAAAATACAGATTCCAATTCTTTTTAACGGTCGAAACCCTTGTTTCCATTTTAACAGGTATACCTTGGTTCGGCTGCTTTCAAAATTTTCATAAAAAAACATACTCGTATTAAAATTATGAGGGATGAGAAGAGATGAATCATTTAGTTCAATGAAATGCAGAGGCCTTTTCTAAAGTGAGCCAATGATGCTTACTCGAAAGTTGGTTTACTTACAACGGAAAATAACAGCAATGATCTTTTAAATAATATAAACAAGTAGTTGAACATTATTAAAAACTTAACTAAGTAAAAATAAAAAGTGCTGATTAAATAAGTATTTAAAATATGGCGTCAAAAAATTGCTCCGCATCGCTGTCAAGTGGAAGTCTATCACTTACGGTGGGTATGCCTCAGGGCAGTGTGCTGGGTCCAACAATGTCTTTTGTTTACATCAATGACTTATGCACGCTAGCCCTGCCCTACACCAAAATTCCGTCAAATAGTGATGACACAGAACTGTTTATGCTCATTGAAGGTTCGAACAGGGAATTAGTCGAAATACATAAGGAAGACAGCTTTAGAATTGTTGTTAAAATGATAGCACCTCGTTATTCCTTTTCGATACTTTTATTCTTAACTATGTATATTTATTAAAAACCGGTGATAGTGCACCCTTCCACAGCGCCCATGTGTGTGTTCCTAACAGCTAGACAATTCTTTGTAATAGAAATATTAAAAAATAAAGCTGGAATTCGCATGCCTGTAGCTTGCACAAAAGTATACAAGTAGCTTGCATGTCAGTGAGCTATGACAAGTTCTAATTGGTGGATGTCAGTATGCAGCACCGGCCCTGGAAGAAGACTAGCGTTGGAATTTTGGAAGGCTCCTACAAGTTGGACCAATGACGTGGTGTGCTGGTGAAGGTCGCGGAAATCCGCTGGATGTGAGACGCACAGGACAAGTCGTTGTGGGTACACATAAGGGAGATGGACACCTATGTCCAGCGGATGTCTTTCGTCTGAAATGTAATATAAGGAAATCGAATACCAAAGCTCTTCTTTGGCACCTTATTTTTTTTTGAAGTGGAAAGCCAACTTTCCAGACTTTTTCTGCTGATTGAATTATCAAGCGTAAAGGATTAGTAGGTACCTACATATTTTTACTGATCTACACTGGGGAGTCGAGCCCGCAACCAGTGTGACGTAACAATCAGTTACCTACTTTTTAATCTTCTTCTTCACTCGTCACGCTATCATCAACTCCTTTTTCTTTCATATCACTTCTCACACAATCCATCCATCTTTTCTTTGGCCTCCTTCTCCCCCTCCCACATTTAAACTCATATTTTTTTTAGGAATATGCGTTTCATCTCTCCTTTTCACATGTCCATACCAAGACAAACGATTCCCTTTCAACTTTTCAGTCACTGGCGCCACTTTCAAACTTCCCATAATATACTCACTTTTTAAGAAAATAAGCCAGGTTCTTAGATAAACACAACACGCAATCATATCAAAATCAACAAATTTATTTATTCATTTAGAATCACATAATTAAGTTTTCATTTAAGTACTTATAAAAATATTATTTAAAATTGTTTTATATTAATAGCACCAATAACAATTATGTTTTTAAGTCTTAATTTATGTACATTGGCATAAAGTTTGTTTATAAGTACACAATTAATGTATTAACAATTGTTAACACATACAAAAGTACCTATATGAGTTTGCAGTATGGGACGTCAGAAATAATGGCTTATCGACATTGAAAAAGTCACTTGACAATAAGGTATATGTGCCACTTTTCAAATATGTACATAAAAGAAATAATGGCACAAACAAGACTGAATAATACTGCATAAGGTGGATGCTTCAATCTAGCCCGCGAAATACAAATTTTCCTAAGGCCTACTGTACATGGACGCGTAGCTTTATAGACGCGTATTCGCCGTTCACTAATACCACCTAATACACTTGGTGCACGCCTGCGTGAAGCTTAGGCCCTGTACACACCACGTTTTTTAAACGCCATTGACTGTGGCCTGTGTACCTATAATAAGACAAAAGCGCGCCGTCGAAGCACGTTTCAAAAACGCGCGTCAACGGCGCGTTTAAAAAACGTGTTGTGCACAGGCCCTTACATACAAAACTATGAAACTCTGGGGACAAAGCGTCTATGAAGCTGCGCGTCTGTGGACAGTAGGCTTAAGTTTCTTGTAGGGCAGTATCTAGTTGTATTTTGAACCCATTGAATGACTTCATGAATTATTCGTTAATTATCCGTCAATAGATTTAGACGAAATGAGAGGGTTGCATTGATTATTTTAATCATAAATAAATTTGTGTCACCGCCACTAATCATAATTTAATCCACATACAACTACACTCTGACCAGCTAAAAGTAAAAAAAATGGATTTCACGGGCTACCCTGGCTCTTTCACCTTCAATACTACATAACTATGTATTTAGAATAGAATCTCTCATATAAAGTTTTACTTAAAATTGTCATAAATTATTTGTTTTGTATCAGCTTCTACATAGTCTTGAGCAGCATATTACGTAGATATTACATTGAGATCTATGTTAGTCTCCTAAATCACTATCCTTATCACCTATTGCATATAGGATGCTGAAAGCCACACCCAAAAGTGCTGTGCCTAGTAAATCACCCAGCGCTGTAAGATATGGTATTGCTGAGTTGTCAGGATCCATACCCATCTTCCACATCCAAGCAACCATGTAGTGACTAATGGTTAGCAACAAAAACACTTGCAACATTGCAGCAGACATATAAATTAATATGAAAGTGGGTGTTGTGGATGTGTGACCAGCTCTTAAATATCCTATTGTATAAATAAATATTAATTGACCCGGTATCACCATTAAGAGCAGCAGTCTTGTGGTGCTCCCCATAACAGAACCTTCTTTTTGACCTGTGTGAAGTTGTGTTGATAGCCGAGAAGCATGTACAGCTACCATGTTGCCTCCAATGCCGTTGATTACCAGCTGGTACACAGCAATACCTGTGTACACTGACACAGTATGGTCCAGGATCAGTCCTCCAGCACTGCTTATAACCATGGCAGAAACAACTGGCACCCATCCCTCATCCAACGCTTGTCTTGTAAATTTATTGCTCCAAGCAATATAACCACAGACTGGTACAAGAAGCGCGCCAACAGTGATAATAATAGATGGTAGTATTATACTAGTGCCAATAGATTTATACAGTAGTGATGCTATCCACGATAACAGTGCCAAGGTTGTCAAATCTCCCAGACTGGCAGCTATAGGTGTGGCAATGTTGTCTGGGTTTATATGCATCTTCTTTGAAACTACTACCACTCCTATCATAATTAAACCGAGTACAAAACTGGCCGATGATGCTGTTAACACACTAGACGCACACAACAATGATGCATGATGAATGTCAAATTGTCCTTCAGGTATCCAACCCATGGCTACAGCAGCCATCGCTGCCAGGAACCCAACCAGAACTGCCTGACATTGTATTAAACACAAATTACCCACAACCAGTGACCCCAAACTAGTATCCAGGTGTCCCAAATGGGCATGAGTTGATAGTCGAGATGCTAATGTCATTTCCAGATTACCTTTTAACCCCAGGAGGGCTGGCACTAAGATATATACTTCAGACACTTTGGTGAAGACATCCCAGTGCTGCACCACATCTAGCAGGAGGCTGGCTGCCACCATGCCAAACCCAGCCAGGAGGAAAGAGACAAACATCTGTACTCCAGCGACCCATGAGTTCTCCTTTTGAAATTTAATGTCAGGCGGTTTCTCTTCATTTGTGATAAGTCTGTATGACGTGTTTGCAGTCTTTGTTTCGGGTTCGCTTTCGGAAGGTCGCCCCATCCTAGAATTGTTCTTGTTTCTGTTCATAATTTTAATATTAATCAAGTGAGTCTGATATGAAATGACACGTACTTATTAGCGAAAGTAAACACTTGCCTAATTATAATCAGAAGCGTGAAGAATACTTGTTGAAATTCCAGCTGTTTAATTGGTCAGTTCTCGTCGGTATGGCGCGGAAATTTGATAAGGAAATTCATTTTGTCACACCATAACTCGCTACGGTATTAATTGGGTTTTCCTAAGAAAACAACTTGTTATTTTAACCGCCACTTTTCTTCACGAAATACAGGAACGAACTGTTTTGAATTTCAGTTGATTGATCAGTTAGTCAACTAGATCACAGCCCAAATAGAAGTTGTACAAAAATCCCTTATATGATTACAAGTTTGCACTACAGTTAACACAGACAAAATAGCTAAAATATGTACACAGTAGTTTTATTATGTAGTGGATAACTTACTACTGGGCGAGCAAGATTGATAATAAATTGATAACATAACAAGTCACAACAACTGTCAGTGCCCTACCCTAGGCAATAGGCCTGCATTTGCATCCTGGTTCATCCGTTCAACAAATCGAATTTTCTATTCGATCCGATTTTAAACAAAACAATTCTTATCGACATCTCAAAATATAAACACCGATTTCAAAAATCGATCTAGCCTAACCAAATGGTAAAATAAATCGATAATGGTATCGTATTCGCTATCGATAATAACGAATACGATACCATAAATAAAATCACCAAACGAATTGTGTGCGTATCCAAACTTAAAAACTGACTAATGTGTGAAATTCTCTTTCTAATGAAAGTAACATAGCAAAATAAATTAGATAGCACGAACTTTGTGATTCAGATTTCAGTTTGTCCATAACGGTGTTTGTTTCAATATGCAATTTTGTGGCAGATTGGATCATGTAATCAATATTATCTATATTTTTAAAAGAAAATCGCGGAAACCTGATTCTTATTTTTGTGGTATATTTGTTTATTAATTATTTATTACTTTATTGCATACCTTAACTTATTACAGGACAAACATTTACAAAAAGAACAAATGTACAATAGGCAATTTGTTTGTCATTAGCTATAAAACGAAATCTAAAAGGCTTATTACACTACGCATTATTAAGTACACGATATGCAGACTCGTCTTAATTCATGAATCCCCAAGCGACCACCGGTGGCCGCGTATCTATTGTCTTACTATTGTGTCTCTAATTGACGGTATCTGAAGGGTTAAGGGTCTATACACTGCTCGATATTCAGATAGTGCGAAACGACACGCCATCGACTAAGACTGTCTGAATATCGAGTCGTGTAATAGGCACTTTAGTGATTAAGCGAATGGCCACAATTCGCTTAATCAATTAGTAGGTGTAGAAATCGGATATCTAAAAACGGGTTAAGAAATCGATACTGGTTTAAAATCGAATAAAGAACCGTTTGCGTTCAAAACCGAAAACGCCCATGTCTATTCGTTACTGTCACTGTCAAGTGTCAGACAATTGTCACAGTAACGTTTGTCGATGGTTGATTTTTTTTGTGTTTTTTTCACCTAGATACTGAAACCTTTAGGTCAAGTTTTTATTATCATTGAACGATAAAATTGACGAACCTGACGTACGACTAAAAGCAAGAATAATTTTATTATTCTAACGAATCTTTGAGACATCAAACTGGTTAAACCGATCTTTTTATATTACTTTATACGCTATGTTTATATACAAAAATGACTGAATCTTACTTTTCTTTACATATATTCCTCTCTGTACTAAAGAGAAGAACACGTAAAAACCAAAAATCGACTATGACTAATTGATCAACTCTCTTGGAGGCAAAGTTTCAAAGTCTACATGCTCTTTGGTATGGCAATTTACTGTTTGACACGATAGAAAGTTTGACGTATACATTTTGGCTTGTCTTGTCGCGATTGGCGATTGTCGATGGAATTGATTGTCGTCGACGAGTTGAATGTCGACCGCGAGCCAACATTCACTACATACAAACTTTAGATTTCACAGAAAATAAAACGGTAATAATTTAACTAAGAACTCGTGAAATCGTTGTTACCTCCTTAAATTGTTTTAAACCGGTGGCTATTGAAATAAAACTTAGTGATATATTTAGTGCAGTTTTCACAATTTAGATCCGGAAACCTACTTACTGTGGAATTGTGCTTAGACTTTTAGTATTTCTAATTAAATTTTATTGTATGGGCAAGGTACAGTAGGTCTTAAATGGTGTTATTTTTGATCGTGTCAAAGTAGAATTTGTGCAAACGTTTGTTGTTAGTTTTGCTTTGTTTGCTCAAAATTCGCGTGTGTTGCAGGTCGGGAAGATAACGTGACATTCAGTGGCCGTGTTGTCATGAGGCAGTGAACTCCAGTGCGTACGAACTTGATCAGTTAAAATGTTCAGGAGTAAAATACGGATACACACATGTCGGATAATATTGCTGACTTCGTTGGTATGGCTGCTGGTAGACGTGATGCTCCTGGCCATGTATTCCGACTGCTTCGGTGATGGTTGGGACTGCAGTAAAAAAGCAGATGGTGAAAATATTAAACAGGTAAAAAACGATTTCTTCAAATTCAAGGTCTGGATGTGATAGTACTCTAAACTTTTTGTTTACACATTTTTCCTTTAGCAAATTTTTTCCCTAAAGTCACAGCTACCCACATTTGCCTTCTAATATCGTGCAGCTTTTCATAAAATAATGTTAGTGACACGAGCTGTAAGCACAAACAATTAGCTAGAGCATGTGAGTAGTGAAAGGGAAACCAATTGGTTCCTAATTTCAACACGACAGTCCAAAAATGTGTAGGCATTGTGAGTGTTATGGTTATGATGTCATTTCTCATATAATGCAATAGGAAAAGTTGAATTTATCACAGGCATAATACCAACTTAATAAGATGCAACCTTACCTAAGTACTATTCTCCCTGAGCACTAGTTTGGGTAATATAATATTTAAACTTTTTTATATTAATTCATGAATCCCCAAGCGACCACCGGTGGCCGTGCATCTATTGTCTTACTATTGTGTCTCTAATTGACGGTATCTGAAGGGTTAAACAAATCCAAAAAAAAAATAGTAGGTCCATAACATAATGCTGTGTCAATATACATTTTTATGCAGTATTTAATATAATGTCTCTTCCCTTAGTGCATAAAAAATAGTTAAAAAATCATTGAGATAGTTACATGCCTCTTACGTGTGATTTGTTGCCATAACTTCAAATTTGATTGCAAAAATTGCACTTTATAACAATTGCTTTAGGAACTGTTTTGTAATGAACCTCATTTCAAGTAACTCAGAATGTCAATGACTTGTGACCTTTTGTTAGGATGATCTTCATGGCAAACCTGATTATTAGAATGACAAATACCATGATTTATAAATGTTTTATTTTACATATTTTGATAATTTATAATCATTTAAATAATCTATCTAAATCAGTTAAGTAGAGCACTTATATTTTATATCTGGCTAATAATATTTTTTAAATTATTTTTTTTGTTAAACAATCATTATTATTGTTGTTTTATGGTGTAAGCTATGCATACTTAGAATAAACATACACATGCTAGTACTTATATATATTTTTTAAATAATATAATAATAATAATATTCTACAACTATCACACAACGCCGTCTAGTCCCAAGCTAAGCAGAGCTTGTGTTATGGGTACTAGACAACTGATAAACATACTTATATATTTCTAAATACATACATATTATAGATAAATTACACCCAGGCACAGAACAAATGATCATGCTCATCACATAAATATTTGTCCTGGGTGGGAATCGAACTCACGACCTCCGGCATAGCAGTCAGGGTCACTAACCACTAGACCAACAGGCCTGTCAATATTATACATACAATGTTTCTTTCTAATTAGAAGGAACAGCACCAAGATCGGTAGATTAGTAGATACACCAACAGGTAAATTAAAAATAAATAATTTAATCAGTCTTCTCCTCTAGCCATATTGAATATGGATTTTATTTATAAACATGCCTGTTGTGTCTACACTATCATTATTTATCTATGAGTCATTATGAGTAGAATTTCTAAGATCTAGGGAACTCTTCAATGTGGTTTACTCAGTTTTCATAAAAATGATTCAATTCCACTTTAGGGCTTAATCGCAGAAAAAAAATATATAAAATGGATCTCAAAAATGAATCGCTTATCTCCATAAACCAAACTTAATACAAGATATTTTGCTTACTACTTACAATCTTGGTGTTTGACTGACATAAGAAACACTTTTTCTTATGAACCTAAGTGGTAAAGACTGTGGCGGTATCATGCAACATTTATATACTTAATTCAAAATTAAATGCTTAGAAAAATCTATGTATTCTATAATAAACAGTAGAGGACATTGTTTTAATGATATTAGAAGGACTAAAGTGATTGTACATAATATTTTCTTATGCATCATTGTGTTACAAGAAAAAAAATAAAAGGGTTCTTGTTTATTCCTAACAGCTGTCTGTAGAAGAGTATAGGGGCAAAAAGGCGGCAATCGCAGCAGCACAACAAGGAAACCGTATTGATGACGATGACACTAACTTAGAAGTAAATGAAGTTGAACAGGAGATAGGAGAAGATGGGATCTTACTCTCGCCATACCCAAGATCGAGGCTCAAGAGGTGGGAGAAAGCACCCTTTGTCAAACCACAAGGAGAAGGATTACCTGGAGAAATGGGTAAGTCTTTGAATAATTGAAATAAAAAAGAACTTAAATTTTTATTTACTGTACTGTATTATATTTTTGTACTCTTTTTTGTTGCTGCTGTATTGCCTGCAATCGAATAAATACTATTCCATTTGTAAATTTTTAAACAGCTCCAATAAATGCAATCGGATAACCACTTTAGTTGAAAGACGGCAATAACTTTCAACCAACATGCATTTCTACAAATTCTATACTATTGAAATGAATTATTAATTCAGATATTTTAATCCTTATCAATTAAATGACAGTGTCTTATGTTAAAACGATTTTTCTCTATCATTTACACAATTTTTTTAAATCAATTTTTACATACAAAAAATCTCTTTGCTTGATTTCAGTTAAATTAAAAATTAAATATGTATTAAATAATTTCTGCACTATAATCTAGGTATAATTTTTTGTTTGTAAGGAGTAATCTGTGGAAATGAATAAACTGAACCAGAATTAATTTATTGATAGAAAGTTGCACATTCCCTCAACAACAACAACAACAACAAAGATATCCTTACTTAGTGCCGTAGGATATCTTTTACGGTATAATTTGAATTCCACATGTGGTTCCTCCTCGAGTTGTATTCCTGTTGGATTCTTATTGGATTTCGGATTAGCTTCTTGATAACTTATTATTTTGGTTGAAAAGATTCATCAAATGACTCCTCCCTCTCTTGGTGGAGCGAGAGGATGCGAGTATCAGACAGACCAAAATCCAGCTGCCATCCTTCAATTGCTTTCTGCATTACATGGTCGTGGTAGGTCTTCCTAACAAAACCGCCGCGGTTATGATTCCGATTATAATTTGAGTGTCTTCAAGGCAAGAGTGAATAAGCTCATAAACTAGTGCGCCTCACTATCAGAGATTGCATCACTGCTTACCATCAGGTGGGATCGTAGTCAAGCACTAGTTATCCTACTTATATCAATAAAAAAAAAACCGCAACCCTGGCAAACATACCCACAAACTACGAATATATTGTTATTTTCTAAAACCCAATTATTCAGTCTTTCGTCAATATTGGGCTCGAGTTGAGGCTCCTTTGAATATTTTTAGATATTTGTCGTAGTTTCAGATTTGTCCATCCACGCCCACATGAAAAATTCACCTCGTTTTCACCTCATTTTGTAAAAATAGTATTATTATAAGTAGCTAAAAAATATGATATTCGTCAACTAAGTCGGAAATACTCGTGCGAAGCCGAAGTGGGTCTTCATACAAACTCTTCAGCTTTATAATTACATATACATAGGTATAGTATAGATAGATGAATAATGCTGCTCATATTGGTAATGCTGTCAACTGGCAGCGATGTGGTGGAGTACTTCGATATCGGAGTGTATTTGTAAATACAAATTTACATAGGTAATAGAACCCGTAAAACACGGTGTAGCATAAGATTGAGGTCTGCCCCGTTTGAGCAGAGCACCAGCACGAGTCTTCGTGAAGCCAATCGACGGATGCGACCTTTCGCATCTAGCCCTGGTCTAAGCCATGATACGGCGTGAGAAGGATTGGGAAATAGTCACCTCCTTCTGCGAAGCACTGAAACAAGCAAAGGCAAAAAGGCAGAAAAAAGAAAAAAAAACGAAGAAAAAGGCAGGAAGGCAGGGAAGGTCAGAAAGCGTGACGACGAGACAACCCTCACGCCCCGGCTCCTGCAGGAGACGCCCAGGAAGTCAGAAACAGCAGGGCAAGTCCCGGCAGGCTTGCGGACGGCCATTAATGGGTATCACGCCGTCCAATACCTAGTACCTAGACCAGACAGCCCGTTTCGACGGTGCGTTTTATTTGAGCGTGCTTCAAAGAGAATATGTCAAAATAGGCGGGGCTTATTAGGGCCGAAGCCTGCCCTGATATCTTGGTCCTGGAACACAAAGGCAACTGAAGGAACATAGTTGGGTTTTAGTCGGTAGAACTCTGCCATACCCTCTCATTCCGCTCAGACCAGGAAGGTTATTTGATAATTTCCCAAAAAAAAGATAAAGTTTAAGTAATTTATGTACATAGACATACATATATTTCGACTAAATTGTAGATACTGTTACAAGTAATAATTCATTACGTTAAGTTCAAGGCTGGTTACCAACCTAATAAAATAAATTGTTATGAATATTGCCACTTCAAAAAACAGTTCGGCAGTATGAAATGGTAATTTATTCAAATTTATTACTTCATTAATGCCCTTTTATTTGAAAGGAAAACATATAAATACCAGGGAAATTAGGTTTGGATATTGCGATAATTCTTTACTCCTCAGAATGATGTTTCTTTAATCCGTGTAGATATTGCAATTGCAACTCTCCTATATATTTATTTAAGTGATATGGAGGACTTATAGCTAAAACTAAAACAACAACCTTTTTTATGTTAATAAAAAATGGGGAAATAAACTTAAATCTGTAAAATTGGATTTCAATATCTTACCAATATAGGTCTGGGTATTTGGTATATGTGAGTTGACGTGTTTGTGAACGCACCCACGATACAGGAGTAATTTCTAGTGTGGGGCAGTTTTATTTAAAAAAACGGAAATATCGATAAAGAAGAAATACGATTTTTTAAGTAGTATCATGAAGTAGGTATCATGCAAAAATATTAGTGCACAGTCAAATAAAAACAGTAATAAAAATGCATAGTTCCACAGTTTAAATATGTTTAAGTTACTGACCTAAAATTCGAATCTATTTTACAAATTCTTCAAACAAACATGCCCAATATATTTTTTTTAATATGTAATATTTTCTTATTTTGTGGCGTAATTTCAATTTAATAAAAACATTACTAACAAGGCGAGGCTGCGGCTATCGCGGCACTTGCAGCCGAGGCTTGGCAGCACGGCATTTTTCACAGAAATCCATACTACTGCATAGAAAACCAGTCGTGCAGCCGCAGCCGAAGTTCGAATTCACCTTATATGTGTCATACAGTTAACTTAGCTGAAATAAACTGTCAGATAACTAAGCTGAAATAATTGTATTTCCATACTTTGTTCACATTTTTAACTAGTATCAATATACTACTACGACTACACACAGGAAATAAAGAAACAAATAAATAGGCTCAAGGAAGCTGTTGGTCAGTGAATCTAATGTCAAATCGAAGGTCAATTGGGTTTATTGTAGGTACACATAAGGTTCATTTTAGATAGGTTTTCTCTTTTACTGGCGATTAGCATGAGCCTTCTCAAATAGCGAATTAAGTAGAAAAAATAATATTTTTAGACTTTAGTGCCTATAAAGAACTAGTTTATTTTACTTTCAGTTGTCATGCCTTTAAGTAATAGCAGTTTTGATGATCCGCCATTTGTATGCGACTGGAACTTTCTATTCACAGCAGAGATATGTCTAAAAGATAAGGATTGCTTGTCTCTATAAAAAGACTAAAAATAAAATCCTATTGTTTGATTATTTGTTCGCATGCAGAGCTTGTACTTGGTTGACTGTATGACACATATTTTGTTAGTTATAATTTTGTAGTTGACTCATTTTTAGGGTTCCGTAGTACTTGAGTCAGTAAAAACGGAACCCTTATGGGATTACTTTGTTGTCTGTCTATCAAGATCCGTTATCTCAGAAACACGTATGGGCTGAATTTAATATCAAATGCTCAGGTCTGCTATCACTTGGAGCAGTGCAAGTTTCAAGTTTTCTGCCCTTGTCCCATTTTTATTTGGGGTCGGCGCAACACGATTTTTTTCTTCCATTCTGTCCTGTCACTCGTCACGCTATCACTAACTCCCATTTCTTTCATCTTCTCACACAATCCATCCATCTTTTCTTTTGCCTCCCTCTTCCTCTCCATCCATTCACATGTAAACTCATAACTCATTTAGCAACATGGAGCAGTGCAAGCTACGTGTATATAAAAAAAAACATATATATTTGAAGTGGTAATTGTACGTACATTGTATAAGAAAAATTAATAGCTTAGTTCTTATCAGTCTTTTCCTTATATGTATGCAAAATAAGTGTTTTTACCATTGTTGGTAGGTTCGCGTTACACTACCATCTCTTGGTTGTTTATGAACAATGTCTATTAGACAAATAAGTAAATGGGAATAGTGATGTAAGCTGGTTTGCTTAGGTATATTTTATTAACCACTTGCTTTATCGCAATTCAACTCTATATCGTGTTTTATTTTTAACTGTGATAGTTCCTTTGACAGCCTTTTTTTCTTTAGCAAAATTCACGTGAAGTCGCTTGCAGAAACTTTTAAATCCTTACTAATATTATAAAAGAGAAAGTGAGTTTGTTTGTTACGTCTTCGCGCCTAAATGGCAAAACCGATTTTGATGAATTTTGGTACAGAGATAGTTGGGACCCTGGAGACTGACATAGGCTAATTTGAAAAAAAAAGTGAGAAAAGGGGGACAAAGAGTAAAGTATATTAATTAACGCGGGCGAAACCGCGGGTAAAAGCTAGTATTATAATATTTTTTCTACAATATGCAATATCAATATTTTCTCAAAACTTACTTTCATTGAGTTATCGTTTTTAGGCATCTGAGGGCCGTGTAAAACATGTACAGTTGAAAAAAAAACAAGTATCTAACAGTGATTGATTAGCGTCACGCGTCTGTAGGTCCGCTGTTATAGATAATTTGATAAGATATACATCAATATGTGAAACTTGCGTCAGAGAGAACACAATGCATAGTTATTATTGTTGGTAATTCGCGTTCGACTCATCTAGTGATTTAGAATACAAAGAAACATACGGAATATCTGAGAAGAATTAAATAAGTAATAAAATAAACAATGTAATTGATCATCGATAAATTCTTTGAATAATAACAATGGGGAGTCAAGAGCTCTTGAAAACTGAACTCTTGAAGAGTGAATTGGTTACTTCTAGGCAAGCGTGCTCCATCGTTGACCACATCGTCGCTTTCTATCAGATGAGATAGGTAGTGATCAAGCGCGAGCCAATCAAGAATAAAAAAAAAATTGATGCAAACTTAAAACTGTAAACCTTGATGTCAAAGGGTTAGAAATCCATACAGCCATTGCCACGTTAAGGCTACTAACAGACAAAAGATGAGAGAGAGAAAGCCCAGATGACAAAAATATTAAAATCGGCCATTGGTTGTGTTACCACTATTTTTTTTCTAATATACGCACATAACTACTTACATTTTTTCTTTAAGTCAAGAGTGAATAGATTGCTTCTAGGCAAGCGTGTTCCATCGTCGGCCACATTATCGCTTACTATCAGATGAGATAGTAGTCAAACGCGAGACAATCCATAATAATAATAAAAAATAATTTATTTTTCCAATTACAACCACGTTAAATAAATATATGTATATGAGTATTAATCTGAACGTTACAATTTATCTTAATATTTTATAACGTCTTTTTTTGGTGTGGCTTCGCACTGTTTGTGCATTTAGCCAATGTCAAATTTAGAAAGTATTTAGTTGCATTAGAATGCGGATGTAACACATCCTGATATTTTTGCTGTATTTGGCAGCAAATGTATGGGTCAGCCTTCTTGGCAAGTTTCGCTAAGGTAGTCAATACTAAGTAAACTTCTCAGCTTCATTTTACCGAAATCGCACCTGTTTCAATGATTTTACATATTGTCCAGCTGTGTAGACACTTGAGATATAAAACTACACCAAATTTACATCATAATATCCACTAGGAATAAATTTGCAAATAATTAAAACAGACACTGAACTTCAATCGAATAATCCTGCCAAAAACTCTAATGCTAAATTTCACCGAGACACCAATGGCCGCTACCAACAAAATGTATATATAGCTCTATAGAAAGTTACTCACTTGGTGTCCGTTTGGTGGCGCAACCAATTTGGTGGCGCGACCAGCTCAGTCGTGTGGCGACTCTGGTGTCTCTATGGTAGACACCATAGAGACACCAGAGTCGCCGTTTTGTAGCTTCACAGTTTGGTAGCTTATGGCTATATTTGATCGGGACACGATGGCGGCGCGACCAAAATCAAAAAAATCAAAATCAAAGCATTTATTTTTTTGAATAGTCAAATGTCGGTCAGTCCAAGAAAAGTGAAGCTAATTTGCACGTTCCAAAGCGTAGATCTCTATGGACCAGTTGCGGCAAAAGAACGTTTTTATTCAAGTGTATTTTTTATTCCAGGTAAGGCGGTGAACATACCGATAGAACAAGAGAAGCTGATGCTGGACAAGTTCCAAGAGAACCAGTTCAACTTACTGGCCAGTGACATGATCTCAATCAACAGGTCTTTGACGGACGTCAGATTTGAAAAGTAAGTTATATCACTTAAATTATAATAGTTTCGATAAGTGAACTATCGATATTAGTGCAGCACCAGCCCCCATATTACTACAAGCTCTTATTGACGGATGGTATAATTCGGAGCAAAATGAATGACATGAGTATTCAGCACAAAATACATTTACATAGAATTTATTAACACAATGTAAAACTAGATTTTTTCCGCGGTTTCACCCACATACATAAGCATTAGTCACTCAGGATTAAAGCAGCTTTCTATCAGTGTAAAAAAATTCGCATCAGACCAGTACTTTCAGAGATTGCTTTCAGAGAAACAAAAAACGTAAAAACAAAAAAAAATAGCAAACTGCCACTTTAAAATATTATTGTTATATTATTAGTGTAGCTTAAAAGACGACCTTCCAGCACCTGGTAGCCAAATATGCAAAAAGAGATCCAGCAAGCGAGTCAGAGTACACAGACAAACCAGACAAACTGAGGCCCTACCACGATCCATTTTACGACCTAAACTGTTAAAGTGATAGAGCTATATAGGGTGTATTCCTCTTTCTCGCACGCCTAACATTTTAACACGTTATGATTAGTCAGGGGCCTTCTGAGCTTTCTAGCGCAAGCGTTTCGGTTTCTGTTAAAACTCAGACCGAAGCCTAAATTCGGTTTCGGCCATGAAAACTATGTAGTTTCGGCCAGACTAAATCTTGTAAGTAGTTGCCAAGCTTTTAAAAATAAGCAATTAGTAAATTCATGTTGTTATTAGTTTTCCCAGTTCAGTCGATTGAATTGGAAAATATTGGCTCTAAGTAACATAATATTTATTATTTATTTAGTTAAAGCTTTATGCACAGAGTTGTACAAAGGCGGACTTTTTAATTACGTATATTAAACCTAACTGATCCGTCCCAGCTTCGCAGGGTCTTAGATATCTTAGAAATTCTCGATTTTTTGTATATTATATGTCTTAACCTTCCTCATGAATTACCCTGTCTATAGGTGAAAAGCGCATGAAAATCCGTTCAGTAGTTTTGAGTCTATCGCGAACAGACAGGATAGACGCGGCGGAGGACTTTGTTTTATAATATGTAAGGAAGTATAAGAAAGTTTTAATTTTCAACTTCACACTTATGTCCTTGACAATACGACACATATTGACCAGGTATCAATCACTACTTGTTCTACTTTTCAAAATTCAATTAGTAACTGATTAGATTTACCATCTAATCTATTTTAATGAGTGTTAAATGTTTTACGATCTTATCACTGCGTGTGACTTGATATCAGTTTAAGGCCGTAGCCTTCGATATTGTTACCATGAAGATTTTACTGAAATCGATGATTTTGTTTCTGTAGACACTTTTACACGTCAATATATTTTATACTCGTTTGTGTCAACCTGTGACTTCATCCGCGTAAACGTAGATAATGTATACTCGGCCTAGCAACACGCCCCAGACTCTTCGCTAGGCTGGAGAGGGCTATGGTTGCTAGGTGTGCCAGGTGAGACTAATACTGACGTGTTATCTCGGAGACTACCTCGACAAGTTGCCGGTCAGGCTGAAGCCACGCTCGGCCAAGCAACAAGCGCCAGACTCCTCGCTAGGCTGGAGAGGGCTATGGTTGCCAGGGTGACATTAATACTGACGTGACGTGGTGTCTCGGAGACTACCCCAACAAGCTAAGCTGCCGGTCAGGCTGAAGCCACGCTCGGCCAAGCAACACGCGCCAGACTCCTTCCTAGATAATGCCTAGCCTTTACCACTTGGTGTCAGTTCTGTAGAATGCAGATTAGAATTATGTAAAAAAATTAAAGCACATTTTACGACGTTTTTTACGCCCGCGCTGTACTTGGTTGTTTTCGGCTTCCGCTGCACAGGCTGGCAACGAATGGAACAGCGCGGGCCGCGGTTACCCGCAGTCTCTGCGTCTGTACGCTCTGCGGTTGGTTGGCGCCCGCAGTTAGTATTCTTCAATTTGTGCTGCAGTAGCCGGCGGTGGCTACAAAAATCCGACGTGAAATCCGAAACTCAATGGATGCACCTAGATATTTTTTGCCTTCTTTTTTAATTCTTCCAGGAACTAAGTATAACGCAACAGCTCGTTTCTGGCGTGTGTCCCTGACTGTTTGGAGCTCAACTGATATTAACTGCCCGTCTTGTGATTTTACCCGCCAAGTTTGCAAGCGATAATCGCAACCGCGACTGCTGCGTAACAGCTCCAAACTGCGCAAACTTCGGTCTCGTGAGTTTAGAAATAAAACAGCTGATTCAACCACCGCGACAGGCCTGGTGAAACCCGCTTCGTGTGTTCTTAGCTGCAGCCGTCCCTCGCGTTTTCATCTTTAGTCTCTGCTCCGCTCTCATGGATCGTTGCGTGATGTTATATAGCCTATAGCATTCCTGGATAAATGGTTTATCCAACACTAAACGAATTAATATTATAATTACCTGCATCTTCCACGATTTTTATGTGAGGCCAACGATAGAGCGGTCCAGGTGGCTAAATATTGGTCGGACCAAATTTGAGTTGGATCACGAAAGAAAAAGACGAAATTATTATAAAATCGTTTGTGTTTCTGAGATCAGCGCATTCCAAAAAAACACAAACTCTTCAACTTTATAATAGTTACAAGTATAGATTAATTCAATAGACTTCTTTTCTATGTTGAGTCAAAAGAAATATACCATTACCATTTACCAGTCTTAGTTTTATCGTGTCGTATAAAATACTATTTTCCTCAATAAAATTGTATCCTGTAATAAAAATGCCAATTCGTGATAAAGGGGCAATACTGTAGTAGACAGTTATACACATAATATGCAAATGGATGAAATACATATTTCTTAGGGATATAGGGAAGCACGGAATATCAAAGAAATTCCTGGGCCCACGTTTTATTGTTTCTCGACGAAATAGTGTAACATCCTGACTTCCGTGCATCGGCTTTTATTAACAGCCGGCTCTATGGTCGGCTTCATAAATTAACAGTGCTATTTGATTTGCGAAAAGACTGGAGTTAAGAAGTTTACGCACTGTTTACTTTATTATACCTACTAGGCTAGGAATGGCGAACCCTTATGGAGAACGTGCCATTAAATATTGAAAAAACTGAGCACTGAGGTTTGCGTACAAACTTACCTATGAAAACAGTTCAATTCCCGAATTGAGTTAGGTACGAAGTTTTGAAAAAAAAAAATGACGCGCCGCCAAAGAGTCTTAACTTTGTAATCTTTGAAACTAAATACATATTTAATTTGCGACTCGAAATTCGTACACCGCAATCTTTACAGTTGTGTTTGTTTATTTAACTAAATAAAAGTAAAAATTAGTGTGATTACTGCTGTATCAAATCGCCTATGTTCTACATATCTTACACTGACGTGTCCGAATTATTTAGCCGCGTGCCATAGGATCGCCACCTGTGTGTATAAAACGTATACATCGTCGATAAACGGTGTTTATGTAGTATAAACACCGTTTATCGACGATGTATACGTTTTCACTTTTACAAGAAAATAACAACGATAACAGTGCGTGCGTTTGATGGAATGGTAGATGTTGGTTTTAAGATTGTAAATAATTGTGTTGAAGCGAAAACCTATATAAATAAAAGGAGAAACTGACTGACTAACACATCAACGCATAGCGGAAACTGCAAGACCTAGGAACATGAAATTTTGCTCAAGATTTCCTTTCATGACGCAAGGGAGCACTAAGAGAGGATTTTCCAAAATTCACTCCCTTTAAGGGAACGAAACGGGGGTCAAAAGTTTATATGGAAAAACTGACTTTCACGTGGGGAAGTCGCTGACAGAAGCTAGTACATAAATAGGTGTATAACAAGTTTACCAACTAGTAAAAGTAATTCAAATTAAAAAGAAAATTAAATAACAATGTAGAATGCGTACTTTTGTACAGCAGTCTCATATCAAGGAGTAATTAATTAATATGCAAAAGCAATAAATACCCTGAAAGTGTATAAACGTTGGTAATTTAACATCTCATATGATGTAGAAAGTGCGATAAAACTTTTGCTACACATATTAGTCACAGCGCGCTGAACCATTGTACGATTTATTTAATCGTCGTGTTATTTCATCTTGGTTTACAACTTACAACAGTACATATTAGCATTTGGTCGTGTATTACATTTTTTTTTTATCTGTTTGCTAATCTTCCAATATTTTAGAGAGGTAACGTTTGCGAGTTTATTGGTAAGAAGTAATCTCTGGAACTACTGAATCGATTTCTGAAACTCTTTCACCAAAGCTACATTATTCCTGTATGACATTCCTACTATCCCTACTAATATTATAAATGCGAAAGTAACTCTGTCTGTCTGTCTGTCTGTTACGCTTTCACGCAAAAACTACTGAACGGATTTAGATCAAATTTGGTAGGTAGGTAGAAGAGACACTGGAATGACACATAGGCTACCTATAATTCCACTGCTGAGCACAGATCTCTGCCCGCGCGATATAAACTGTAGTCCACGCGGGCGAAGCCGCGGGCGGAAAGCTATAAGCTATATTTGATTGTGATATAGCTGCACTAATATTATAAAGAGGTAAAGTTTGTTTTTGTTTGTTTGTAGGAGGTAATCTCTGAAAGTGTTCGATTGCTATATTTTTTCACCGATACAAAGCTGCTTTATTCCTGAGTGACATAGGCTATATTTTATGTACGCGGGCGAAACTGCGGGCAAAAACTAGTAATAATATATTTATACCAAAAGTGTTTGACACCCAACGAAGTGGGCACCAGGCAGCTAGTCAAAAATATGATAGCATCCATTGGATGCCCGTTAATGCAAATGCATTAACGGGTATCCAATGGATGCAAGTCTGCGGTGGTTGTGGCGACATTTGGGGGAAGTCTATATACTAAAGTGGACGGCTTTCGGTTGGAATAATATTGATGATTTACATGAACACGTTACAATGAAACTAAACAAATACTTTTGTTCTCCGTGTAACAAATGAATGTCCAAATATTTATTAATATGTTGAAAGATGGTTTATATCTTTGCGGAAGTTGTGATGATCAGTAAGATAAAACAATGATGCTTTGTGCCAAGTCGTGCTTTGGTTTCTTCCTGTTGTTACCATCGACTTGAAGCTCCTGTGTTTTGATTATATCTTGTAACACTTACATCATAACAACTCTCTTTTCTGCTCCCGAATGTGATTTCTTCTTGTCACTCGAAAGGTTTACTGGGAGAAAACCCATTTTTGAGTTAAGCTTGCTTTTGTAAATCAGCAATTACGTTATTCCTAAACCTGCAATTTAACTTACGCAATATCGATGTACGCAACTCAGAAAACAGAAGTTTCCTATTCACAATTAAAAGGAAAAAATGATTCCTGACCATCATTTGAAATTCCTTAACCTTTTAACCGACGTAAAGTTTTTGTGTACAGAATTAACAATAAATACAACCTTTTCAAATAAATATGTACATAATTTTAACATCTCGCGCCGGGCTCTAGTTCAGGCAGGCCATGAATGGGCGAATGGGCGATGGAAGGAATCGCGAATCGGCGCCGCCCATTTGCCCCGGATTCTTCTGCGAAGCAGTAATGCTAGCGAAGGAGGTGGCCGCAAGAGTGAGGGAACGTACATCCTATCGCCCCAGGCGCCGTGACAGCCGATGTCGGGAATCGCAGAGCGATCTCCGGCCGCCGTGGCCTGCTAAGGCCATGAGAAAACGATACTCGTGATCCTAGAACGCAAAGGCAACTGAAAGACCATAAGTACGGTTTTAGTCCATAAAAGTTTGACAGCCCTCACGCTTTATTCTAGAGCGAGACAATTCATTAGATGATTTCCCACCACAAAAGAAAACCCTTTCAAATTTCGAAAACCAAGTTACTAAATCAGTCGACACAAAGATTGACAAACACTCAGTTGCAACTTGCAACCTATAATTTTATTTAAACGCATCAGACGACGCGTCGTCTTCGTCATCAACAGCTATTAGTAATCAATGGAGTTTCCTAATGCGCCCACGGCGCCGACCTTGGAAAAGTGAGGGGTACACACGCGATGATTTGAGGATGCCGCGACGCGACGCGCCGGCACTATAAAGTATTGCGCAGACATAGTCGCGGAACCCATCGCGGCCGAATATACCGCTACTTATTGATACTAATATTACCTATTATATTGGTACGGTAAATGTTCTCCGTCAAACGCCACGCCACGTCACGTCTAGCTGTTTACATTATGAATTTGACGCCATTAAAACCATGTTTATTGTGACTTAAAAGGTTTGGACGTCTTTGACCGTTGGGCTACATTATAAATAGACTTAATTTATTCATATTTTTGCGATAAACTTGACTGGTCCTATTTACCATAAACTAGCTTTTGCCCGCAGCTTTGCTCGCATACATAAAATAATTAATAACCTATGTCACTCAGGAATAAAGCAGCTTTAAGTGAAAAAATATTAGCAATCGGACCAATACTTTCCGAGATTACAAACAAACAAACATAAAAAAAACTTTACCTCTTTATTATATTAGTGTAGATGTAGATGAATGATTGTTTAATTGAACAGACCGGCCATGTCAAAAATTCGAAGACATGTGACATCCACCTGCACGCACTGGGCCCGCGTGTTGGATTACGGCCTATTCCCTCTCCTAGAGAGGAGGCCTGAGTCCCAGCAGTGGGAACATTAAAAAGGCTGATAATGATGAATTAAACAGATATAGTCCCTAGAATTCTACTTGGCAACATAAATTGTTAACAAAATGTTAAGTAAGGATATTAAAGCAGGCTCTACTCGATCAGTTAGTTCCAAGATTGCATTGACTGAGTACAAAAGAATGGAGTTTTTATCGCTAGGTGTTGCCTACCCACAAAAGTGCGTAGCGACTTCTAAGGTTTATGACCTATTGCCATCGACTGTGTACTGTTTGAGCATCGTTAAACAAGATTTTAATACATTTTGAGCGCCTGTTTAATGTCAACGTTTTTATATCCATTGTAATTTTGTTTGTTGCATGCTTTTTTTTTGTCTCAAGCTCCAAAATTTTATTGACAAAAAGTGCTTTTTTGTTTTCATCTTAATATTTAAGTATTATTTTTTAGGACACCGTACCCGAATAGAAATCTATCGCTTTGCCTCACTGTCTGTTTGTCCATCTGTCCGTTTGTCAGTGGGCCGTATCTCATGAACAATATTTTTTAGTTAGGTTACTTAGGTTATTAGCAGACCTGAAACCAGGTATTTATATTAGATGTGGTTTATGGTCATTAAAAACTTCAAACCGCTTGTTGTTAATTCTAGAGAGAGTGTGTACAAGTCATAGAGAGTAGTTGTTCCTTCACCATAGACTCGCAACGTAACGAAGTATTTACTAAAACCATAACTAATTATGATCTTCTACATTGCGTGGCGCAACACAAATGTCTGTCACAATATGAAAGCACTTTCAAGCATGCGTGCTTTCATTACGTACAGAATTATAGCCTTAGTAGCTCCGTAGTATCAGTAATACTAGTACAAACAGCTACCATATTACTTACTAACTGTCCCCCGCAGTTTCACCCATGTATTTGGTTACTCTCCGCTCCTATTAACCGTGATTTTATGTTTGGCCGAGTGGTAACGACCTCGACTTACGAGTTGTAGGTCGCGGGTTCAAACACAGCCAGGCGCATTACTTTGTGTCATTTATTTCATCACCAATGCTCTCAAATCGGTGAAGAAAAATATCGTGATGCAACCGGCATGTCATATAAGAACTAAAAATTTGAAGACGTGTAACATTCAGCAACCCACACTGGGCCCGCGTGGTGGATTACGACCCATTCTCTTACCTAGAGAGAAGGCCTGAGCAGTTTCCAGTAATGGGAACATTAAAAGGCTGATTATGCATACCCTTCCTTGATAAATGAGCTATCCAACACTAAAATATTTTTTTTTAATTTGAATCAATTATACCTGAGATTTTCGCGTCCAACCAAACAAGCTCTTTTATTACTAGCTGTTTTCCGCAGTTTCACCCGTGTCTTTGGTTACTGCTTCTTTCATATTGGACGTAGCGTGATATAGTCATTCTATGGTCTTTCTCAATAAATGGGCTATCCAACATTGAGACAATTTTTCAGTTCGAACCAATAGTTCCTTAGATTAGCTCGTTCAACATACCAAAAAAAACAATAAAACAAAACAATAAATAATAATAAATTAATTCAGAAATATTAGTAACTAGCTCACCGAATTTCGTACCGCTTAGCAATCAATTAATGTAGTATATCTTTCGATATAGTCAACCGATTGTTATGAAACAAAGCTTAAGTAATATATTAAGTTACACACAATTTTAATGTATAAAAGTTATCTACATCGATTTCGTACATTTTACGTGATGCGCGCACAACTAAAAACTTCTTCAGATTATAACATGTATAGATTAGTATAGATGCAAAAAAGTAGGAAGCACTTATCCTGAGAGGTTGTCCAAGCGCACTAAAAGAGGATCGTTTGGTACTCGCCTTAAAGGGACCGACCCTTTCAAGGGTTGATGAATTGGTAAGCAATGCGTTAAAAGAAGGATATTTCGATACTCAGCCTTGAACGGGCTTACATCCAGCAATCCTTTTGAATATGATGTATTAAATTGTTTACATATTTATAAAACTTTATGCAATAGTAAATAACACTGTAGAAAGGCGGACTTAATGCCATACACGGTAGGGTATAATACCTGACAGGTATATCTGTACAGGTGATCTATACAGGTAAACCGGAGCGTATACCTTTAGGGTGGTGAAGAAACATAACATGTTACAGTTTAATTAATAGAAAATAAATAAATAAACAAAATTATTGTGAAAACAAAACTAGCCAATCAATGCTGTGATGTTTCTACCAATTTCTTGTGAATGTGTTCACGACAAAAATAATCAAAAATTAACATCTTAGATTATATTCCTATTTTGCTTACCGCTCCATTATCCTCCCAAATTCAAGTGTAAGTCAGCATTTGAGAAATTGGAAGTAAGTAAGCGTATTTGATGACCATTTTTGACCGTTTCTTTTGTCACCAGATGCAGAGACAAACCTTACCCAACACTCCTGCCTACGACCAGCGTGGTGATAGTCTTCCACAACGAGGCGTGGACGACTCTCATACGCACGATATGGAGTACCATCAACCGGTCGCCACGCCCTCTGCTCAAGGAGATCATTCTCGTTGATGACGCCAGTGAAAAGGGTAAGTTCTTATTATTTGGGTAGATAGGTAGCGATGTTAGTTAGTTAGCCCATTCATGTCCCACTGCTGGGCGAAGACCTCCCTCTCCCTTTTCCACACATGTCTGACTTTGGCCATTAGTAGCGATAGCAATAAGAAAAATGGATAATAGTGGAGTGTAGTGATAGAGAGATATGACATTATGACTGAACAGGGAAAACTGGAAGAGGAAAAAGATTTTGCAAGACCGATTACAAGAAACATAGAGCAATGACTAATACGATGGTAAGCAATGGTCGGAGGCAGAGATAGATAGATAGATAGTTTCTTTATTGTATACTAAAAATAAAAATTACATAGTGGCCTAGAGTAGTGGTGTCCCAACTTACGAGTTGCAGGTCGCGGGTTCAAATTCAAACCCAGCCAGGTGTATTACTTTGTGTAATTTATTTTATCATCACTTCTGTCAATACGGTGAAGATAAAGACTATCAAAAAACAGGCATGTCCCAGAACTAAAAACTCGAAGACGTGACATCCACCAACCCGCACTGGGCCGTCGTGTTAGATTCAGCCTTTCCCTCTCCTAGAGAGCAGGCCCAAGTCTCAGAAACATTATAAGGCTGTTTCTAAGCAATGATGCAGTCGGCGATGACACACGCTTGCCTAGAAGGCTTTTCAGTCGAGCTTTGAAAACAGACCAGCCATTACTAAAAGGAGTTCTAGCCTTTTAGTAATATTAATAGTTAATAACAGTATATGTAAAAATAGGTGGTAAAAAACAAATAGGTTCTCCGACGATTTTTTTTATTAGTCTCGTGAGTGACATTCACGACTCATCATGACCTTTCCGCTAACGACGACGCCGTGTGAATAGCTCTTAATTGAAGACTGATCGAGCTGCAATTTGTCGTGAAATCAACACGTGGGTAAAACGTCTTCATCAAATTATCATAATTTTCTCCCGAAATGTAGTGACTATCTTATGTAAATTTTATATGCATCGGTGCACATTTAGCGCGCTGACTTTTATTCACACTTATTTATAGTAGCATTTTAAGTAACTTAAAGATAGTAAAACTGTTTTTATGACAATTCTTAAAAAAAGTAGACAAGGAAATCGGACAGTACTTGTCGCACTACTGAAAGTAAAGAGCGTTGTACTAATCTAAAAGACTCAATACACTTGAAAAGATAAAGGAAATATTTAAAGTCTTATGAACATTACACCGCTAAGAATTTAGGTCGAAAATCGAATAATGTTACTAAGATACTCATAATAGTATGTACTTAAAATCGTTTTCAACACTTTGATCGTAATCATAATTAAGTTGCACCTGATAAAGGAAAAACCCCGATTAATCAGAGTTACAGCGTATGAGTATATCTTATCTGTTTTCAATATACTTTTACTTTTACGAGCCAGATCGCAGAAATGACGTGGTCCAAACAAAAAATCTTGTTGAAATGAGTAATGCGTTTTGTAAAATGTATTTTTGTATCTTGAAACATTTCTAGTGGCTTGACCGCGGCCTGGCTGGTTTCTGTTCCATACTATTGAACATATAATATGCAGATTAAGATCATGAATGAATAAAATTCACGTTCGCCTTGAATGCGTCTAAGGCTGCTTTCATACTATGGCCACTCGACTCGACGAGAGCAGCTACTAAACTACTTTTTACTAACATTATGTCAGTGATATTTTCACGCAGCTCTGCAAGCGACGTGCGGCATTATTTCTGTTCTTGTTAGTTCCTGTTGCCTCTATGTTATTTTAACCAGTCCGTTTGCGCCCCAAATCCCCTTTTAGATGGTGTCAGTAGTTGCATTGCAAATGACCGCGCGAAATTATTTAATTCTCGCTCACAATATTCAAGTCTTAGGAAGTATAATAACTTGTCTCCTGTGAATATTCATTGTTTTATGCACAGACACTGCAGTTTATTGTGAGACTCGTGTAAACGTTAAACAATTCTGGAATGTTCATAATATTAATTGAAAATATGACGCAAGCCTTTAGATCCACTTTTCACTCTATTTCATTCACGATCTCATGTCTGTTCATTGACAAAGGTTAACGGAAAATTATTTTCACAATAGTCAAGTTTACGTCACAATCGTGCTGCTCTCGACCCTGTTAATTAAGTCATCTCACCACGCAATGAGTATTTACTGTCTTAACGCCCGTCTGAGCACAAGCAAGTCAAGCAAATTTTTCGTCGCTGCTATCCCAGTGAGGATACAGCTTTATAAATTAAACATCTCGACATACTACTGTATCCAATCGAATTATGGTTTTTTGTAACTTCTTTACATTTCTGTATTTGTGTTTCGTTACTATGTATGTCGATTACATTTTAAGTGAATGCGGAATTACATAAGTATAAATCCAACATTTAAACAAATATTTAAAAGATAATTAAATTGTATTGTTTGTTTGTAACTATCAAACAACTCTGTTATAGATTTGTAGAAAGTTCTGTTCCTATTAAAGATATTATTTAACTCTTAAAACGACAATGCACGGTGCTTGTAGGATAGGCGACCGTGCAACCGCGGGAAAAATCTAGCTTTTAATAAAGCTTGTAGTAGCTATTTCCGACTCGTAAATGAGATAGAGTAATAAAAAATCCTTCAGACATGCATCTACTTACACGCCGGCGCCTCTCGTCGAGACGGCTCATGAGCATGACCCACGTCACGTACAAGCTAAAGTAAAAAATGTACGTACTTAACCCAGTCTCGTGTGCGTGCAGAAGTCTATAGCTCTTGTACAAGGGGTGGAATTTCTTATTTAATCTTGTGAATGAAAATTATGTTATGAACAAGATTTTCTTCCCTTCCAATGGATGTACAGAAATATACACGGTGTCTTTGACATCGACGCACAAACGAATACCACGGATCCAGTATCTACAGACTTTTTTTTTAATTTGGTAAAAGCCGACAAAAATTTCTACCACTGGAGGTCCAGAATGATGTACTGAATTCATGGTATTCGTTTGTGCGTCAATGTCAAAGACAACCTGTATACTTTACTACTTTCCTGTTAGTAAAAACAATTGTTTGTCTGTTTGTTTGGTAGGTATAAGGTTTTTTTACTATTTACGATTTCTGAGGTGACTGATCAAAATCTGGAAAACACAGTATATTTCATAGCTAATAATAAAAAAAATATTACGATCGATTTTAGACGGGTTAAAGGAAACTTGTTGCCAAGTGCATGACACGTACGGTACACATAGCAACACTTAAAAAATATTGAGTCTTTTCAGAAAGCGACAGTTCGTAATTTTTGCAAAGAAGGGCTTTCTTACCTTATTAAAAAGTATTTATTATAATATTCCAATAGTACCTATTCTAATGGATGAGCATAATGCTGCCCCTGATAGTTAAAAAGACGTATCTAACAATAAGTAAAAACGGATAAAAAAAGGTTTTAATGAATGAAACGGGAAATCGGGCCTTTTTTCCTTGTGTTAAAACCGCACTAGAGAGTGATAGCAAAATAATAAAAATACAAGTAGATGCGCTTTTTTTCCTGATTCCGGCAATGTTTAAAACTAAAATCTGGAAAAAATTTTAGGTACGTCTTTTTTACTAACGGGAGCAGACAAGTCATTTTCAGAACGTTATTTCATAAATACTTTAAAATTAAGAAAGGAAATGCCCCCTCCAAAAAGCTCAAACTGTCGACTCGATATGTAGTAACGATATCATCAGCCTTACAATGAAAGAATTGATATTTAATGGCTGCAGAACAATGAAGAAAGCACTTGTTGCATAAACACGATGGTACCGCAAGTATGCCATAAAATGTTTATAACATAATTATTTATATTAATTATGATTTCTCTCGCCTCTGTAGGTTCTATAATTATATGGTATAATAACTGCAAGATTTGTTGTCGGGCTTGATGTTCCACTGTTGGACATCTCATTCCGTTTTCTACACACTTTTTATCCACTGTAAATGTGGGCTGACTGTGTGGGGGACTTAGCATGACGTGTTAAAATGTCAGTCTCACGAGAGAGAAACAGGGATGGAGCTACACATTCTATATAGCTCCATCCCTTTAATAGTTCAATTTAGGTCGCAAAATGGATCGCGTTAAGAGCTCATGGTAGCACTGAAGTTATTTCAAGCTTGTTTTAACTTGCGTTAATTAGGACTACCTCGGTGGTCCTTTGAGCCCATAGCTCATCTGTTATGAATCTACCAACTCAGAAGGATAATGATGACTTATGGTGTGTTTTCCTTCACCAGAACATCTCGGCAAGAAGCTAGAAGACTACATCAAGACGCTGCCGGTACCGACGCATTTGTTCCGCACTGAGAACAGGTCTGGTCTCATCCGGGCGCGTCTTTTGGGCGCCAAACATGTCAAGGGCGATGTCATCACGTTCCTCGATGCCCATTGTGAATGTACAGGTAAGACATTTTTAATATTAATTGATGTTTCAAAAGCCTTTACTTATAACTACAAAGATGTCTGCTACGTTCTTGAAGATCCCCATAATCGCATAGCAAAATATTTTAGCAACATCAATATAAACCACAGTTGGTCTTTACACGTCGTTTGACTTTAATCAATTTGAAACTCGTTCCGAAACGAAGTTCCTTTTGCATACAGCTGAAATTTTATTTTTTGTTTAATTAAAGTATTGTAATAATAATTTGTACTTAGCGTTTCGAGTTATAAATCGTCTGCGCCGACCCTAAAAGGTCCCTTTAAAAATCAGAAGGTATAAGTTCGAATCGATATGTTGGTTTTAAATCTTAAAAATAAAAGTGAGCTCGGTCAAAGTACATTGGCATTGCACAATAAGTTTATCGTAATAATGCATTGCTTAGGCCCTTTTACTTTCCGTTTCCAAGAAAAAACAGGTTAAGTACCCAGTGTAAAGTAAGGCACCGGTTAACCTCAACTGACTCCTACGACTGCCCACGATATAAACAGCTGATCAATGTTCGTTGGTTTTTGGTCCTAAGGTCCGTTTATTTTATGGTCCTTATGCCCATATTTATGGCACATTGTTCAGTCGTTATTCAAATGGTGAATATTGATTTTTTGACCAATGAAACGAACACAATTTTAATAACAGTGATAATAAAAACAATAAGAAAGAATTTTAAGTAGAATATGCATAAGAGAGCAGTAGTGGCCCAGTGGTAACGGCCTCGACTTACAAGTTATAGATCGCGGGTTAAAACCCATTCAGGCACATTTTATCACTATTGCTATCAAAACGGTGAAGGAAAACATCCTGAGGAAACCAGCATGTACTAGAACCAAAAATTCGACGGCATGTGACAACCACCAACCCGCAATTGGCCCGCGTGGTAGATTACGGCCATTCCCTCTGCTAGAGAAGAGGCCTGAGTCCCAACAGTGGGAAGTTGGGAACATTATAAGGCCAACTATGTTATGCATTATTATGTACCTTCTATTCACTACTTCAAATCAGAACAAGATTATGAACCACTTAAGATTTGCAGGCAACAATTGAGATGCAACTCATTTAATCGCAATTACTGCAAAGCGGTATATCAATACACCAATGATTTAAATGCATTGTTCGCTCCGTACCTGATGCTATGTTGATTCGAAATTCACGCGACCATGACGCAACTCCGTTATTGCTATCCCATATTTTTATCCGAGTCATTAGCTTCATATAAACGTACGGATCTTCCTTGCTTCGAAGATGAACATTCTTTATAAGTTTATGAGAAGATTCTTATTTTTATGGGCCACTTTATGACGGTTATTTCTGAATAGGTGTTCTGAAATTCTGGATTCTAGAGTTGTTCCAATATTTCCCGCATTCGGAGTTCTATTTATGTTTCGACAACCGATAGAGGAAAAACAACAGGAAAACAAAGATGGCTTTCAAAGTTACTGGTTATTTTGCTGGAGACCTGCAACAGGAAATGTTTCGTACGAGTATTTTTTGCAAGACTTGATCTGAATTTTAATGATAAGGCATTTTTTTAGACGACCTGCTTGACAAACGTATTACTGAATAGCATCATACTATGTATTACGAATTACGATGCTACTGATCGATGGATGGTACCTTTAAATATGAACGATTTGAATTGCATTGCTGGAATTGACAACTTGACAATGGGGTTCCATTTTTTTTTTTACTAAATCATTACGTCACTGCTTGGCAAAGGTCTCGCCACAGCTACACACATACTTCCGGGAGTGTTGCATTCACCAACCTATCTCTCGTTCCCTCATTAGGTAAGACTAAACTAAAATGTTGAGGATCAATAAATTTAACTGACTTTGTTAACGAAAAGGTGAACCGGTAGGTAGATAAATATCAACAAACTAGTCACGAATGTTCATACACTATCATAGAGACAGAAGTTAGTAAACATTTCAACAAACAATAGCTCAATATACATAGTTAGACAATAGATCCATAGACAAACATGCCGTATTATACACCGATAGGTAGGAAGGTATATTGTGACAATATCTTTCATACGAGCTGAAGATAGGAAAAGGATACTATAGAAGGCGCCAGATAACCGTGGCTAAAAGTACATTGACCTTTTCCTAATATCTCTGCGTAGGTACCCGAAAAACAAAGATGAACTGCTTTTCATTACTAGATCATGTATAGGATCACGATACATGGCGATATAAGATAGCTTGGTCTTTATTTCCGTTTTTGAATGAATTAAGAATGTCAATAAATGTGGGAGGGTCAGTGACCGTCATTTCACGGTTATCTGGCGCCTACCTTACATGATACCGTTGAGGTTCATATCATAATAGACAGTGTTTGAATTGGTTGATGATGATTCAAAATAAAGATGGTTCAATATACCTTGTCTTTTTTCCCCTTCTCGGTTGATACAAACAAATCTGCCTCTGATAGTATTCTAAGCTTTGTTTTCTGCCTGTTTATGATTCATAGATGATCCATGCGGGTAGTTACACAAAAGTAAGCCCAGTTGTAAGTCTTCCGTATCTTTCAAATATGTAGCTACAAAAATCTTGCTTATCCTAGTAATCAACGTGTTACCTACCAATCCAGTGGTGTGGAGCAGCTCCTCCATGTAAAAAGTTGAAAGTAAACTGCATCCGTTTAGTCTGGAAGCCTACATAACGTGGTTGAGTAAAAAGCATGGCACATGAATACATTTAGACTAATTTTACTTTTTTTTTATTTTGTTTTAGAGGGTTGGCTGGAGCCGCTATTAGCGCGGATAGTGGAGGACCGGACGACGGTAGTGTGCCCCATCATCGACGTCATTTCTGACACCACCTTCGAGTACATACAGGCCTCCGATATGACGTGGGGTGGTTTCAACTGGAAGCTCAATTTTAGGTGGTAAGTACAAAAATAAACTGTTGACAATACAATCAATATAAAGTCGAGTCAATATAAAAAAAAACAGTATTAGTTAAAACTACTACTTAGCTAATTAAAATGCTAAACCGACCAAAAGTAAACGGTTTTTCACTATGGGAATTTGTTCCAAAGCTGTATCTATAAAATATACACGACCACCGTGTATATTTTATTAATTCATGAATCCCCAAGCGACCACCGGTGGCCGCGCATCTATTGTCTTACTATTGTGTCTCTAATTGACGGTATCTGAAGGGTTAAGTGCCTGAAATTAAATATTTGAGGAATAGCGAAAAATACTTGGAGTTTCAGGCTGGATTTTAATGAAAACTAAAATTGCATTATTGCATTTTAGAAAAATATATCTTGGCAGGAATCAGAACCGTTGATTTAAAAAAATACTGTTTTTAGATAGGGTGGGTCGCTAAAATCGAAAAAGTTTAAGAAGCAATGAAATACAGCAAACTTAAAAGAAAAAAAAAAAGTTTATTAACGACGACGTTTTTTAAACGTTTAACTTAATGGACTGTTCTATAAAATGATTCGTATTTCAGGTAAAAATGATGCTCGATTTAAAAATTTTTCATACTCCGTATCGGAACCAATTTCGCAATATTCTGTTCTATGTTTCTTTATTCTTCACAGTTCACGGTGAAAAGTAAAAGCGTAACGTAACAACAAAAAAATGTATTATTTAAAAATAACTCTTTTCTTCAATTTGCTACATGTCATTACCTATTTCCTTTTTTCTAATTATACCAACACTATCTGATGGTGTAGAAATACAGGTTGTTTTCTTTCTAAATCTACGTGTTAGCTAGTGATATTGATTTAACATAAATCCCATGTTGTTGTTTTAATCTTCGTCCAAATCGAGCCCGAGGATTTTTTGAGTATTTTTAGCTATCCCTGACAGTTTCGGATTTGGCCATCCACGCGCATTTGAAAAAATAACCTGTTATTGGAAGTGGGGCAGAATTAAGGTAGAACTACACTGCGCACACGTGTGCCACACACGCCGATCTGGTCGCTTCGGTCTCCATACATTTTATATGGAAACTAGACTAGTAGAGCTATACTTGATCCACGCCACATGACATCGTTCTACGTACAAAACAGGCGTGTTACACGTGTGCGTCGGTCTAAATGTAGTTCTAGCTGTACATTCAGTTTTATTACCATTAAGAAAAAATAAAAACAGTCCCACTACGAGAAAACCTAAGTTTTTACGCAAACATAAAAATTATCAAACGTTATAAATTCGACGTGGTTCGAATATTCAAATTCAACCTATATTTCCGTGCAAAAGAACTTACTATAAAATCCATATATAAAAAAATCCAAGAGAATGTCAACTTATAGCAAAATTTTCAGTTGGTATAAGTAATATAATTAAGGCCCAAAACATATCTCTAGTTTCCTCAACACAGCTCCTATACACGGTCCATTTACACGGTAATAACAACAAGTGTTTCAGTTACATGAAACGAAATCACCACTTTAATGTCAAGTAATAAAAACAGCGTTCGGCGCGTGCGATTAGCGGTACAATAAACGTACAGCGGTGTTGTTACTACTGATTATGTGGTTGCGTTCGTAAAGTAGTGTAGGGCCACTATGTGGGAGGGTGCAAAATCAATCAGGTTCGAACTTTCGGAATCGAACTTCTTAACGTCCCCAAGCCCAAGCGCCCGAGTAGTGCCATAAAACAGTGACTTTCTGAAGCCTACTCCACAGTAACGGCCAGGTTAATAGGTCTGATAAAAAGTACCCAGTGTGGTGCCCAGGATATCAAAGAATAATTATACCAAGTTTCATTGTAATCGAACCGGTAGTTTTTGTGTGATGCCTGAACAAACAAACAGGCTGACAGACAGACAAAAAAATTTTTAATCACATTTTTGTATTCGGTGTCGGTCTAATAACACCCATTGCCATTTATTTTCTTGTTATTTTCAATGAACAGAGTTTTTAATTCTACTGATTTATTATAAGTATAGAAAATCCACTTTAAAACGTCACGACAGGTAAATAAGAAGTCGCAAAGGTAAATAAATAAATTGGGCTTTTGCTGAAATAATTTATCCTGTTCTTATTTACATGGGTTCCTGTATTAATAGACAGAAATATGTCTAGAAAACTAATTTTTCTTTAAATAATACAGATCAGATCTATGGCTTATTTTTTAGGGTTTCGTGTCTCAAAAGGAAAAAACGGAACCCTTATAGGATCACTTTGTTGTCCGTCCGTCCGTCTGTCTGTCTGTCTGTCAAGACCCTTTATCTCGAGAACGCGTGGAGGTATCGAGTTAAAATTAAAACCATATACTCAAGTCTGCGGTCCCTTCAAGCTGTGAAAAAAAACAAACATATAAGTTGACAAATAAAAAAAATACGGCCGTTTATGTCGCAAAAAAAAAGTATATTTTGATACTCTCAAAGATCGAAATTCATAAGGTACTTCCCGTTGACCCCAGAATCCTGAAATTGGCACAAAGCAAGGTCTTAAAGCACAGGTATACCAATAAATCTGAAAACAATTTTGTTGTTACGAGTACCTACTTCACAAAAAAAAAAAAATGTTTTTGCAATTCGGAAAAATCTTCGAGACTCCATTCAGAAATTGTAGTTTGCACGGAACCCACAGTTCGCGAGTCCGACTCGCATTTGCCCAGTTTTTTTTAGTTACGGATAATGACGGGGTTATAATATCTTAATAAGTTTCAAGAGTAGCTCTTTATCTAAGAGCTACTCTATCAAGTTCAAGTGGCGTGTGGCAGATGTATCTATAGCGTCGCGTAATCTACGAATCTGACGCATGCCGCAGGTTAATATTAAAAATAAATTAGAATAAGGTGGGTTAGATAGGCTCTCAATGTTCACTTTGTGTTTGATGATGACGTCATCCTACCCACCACGCTGTTGGAGGCCTTTATACATATAGAAGTCAAAAGATCAAAGCATTTGGCATCCGACTCCTAAGTTCAAGTGGCGTTTGGCAAATGTAAATGAATGATTTAGTAGAGACAATGGCCGCATGTTTGGTACTAAATAGAAATTAGAGCGGATACAGGTTCTCTATGTACGTGACGATGTCATTACGGTGTATCAACGAACATCACAGCACGTTTGCACGCCATTGGTGATGAAAACGCTGCGCTGGTCTGAGTGGTCTTTTTTTAGGTAATCATCCAATGAGTTCTCCCATTATAGGCCGGAGCGCGAGGACGTGTCAGACTTTTACGGACTAAAACCCACTCCTATGTTCCTTTACCTTCCTTCCAGGGCCTCGGGGGGATCTGAATGCTCTGGCTAGGCATTCAATATTTTTTATAAATCGCTCGCTTAGGGTAATTCCCAAAAAAAAAAAAACAAAAATAGTTTTATTGAATAGGTTTATTCATAAAATGCAATCGTTGAGCGTTAAGTACATATTTATGAGTCATTTTTATGTTTATCGTTTCAAGCATTATATTTAATAAATTTTTCAGTAATAATTTTGTTTTTAGGTATTATAAATATAGAAACAAATTATTTTGAATCAATATCCCACCACGTTTTGGGTATAAAATAGCAATAAAATGGCAATGCAAAAAACTCCCACTTTGACCGTGAAAATAATACAAAATATAGAACATGATATCTCAACTGTTGTCCTTTTTGATGTTTTAATTAAATTAAAACAACAAAATGCTTACCACAATCTCAATACGCAAAATTGATCGCGGAACCACACCCTTATCAATTTCAGACATGAGGTAATATTTAATTACGGCTAGTTAGTCACTTGTCGACTGATACTAATCTGACGGATAAAGTGTTGAAAGTATCTGTCTATCTGTTGGATAAGGTAAAGAACTTGTTGCAGTGTAATGAGTGGTAGTTAAAATAGATCATGGTTTTTTTCTACCAAAAAATACAAGACTTGTGATGTCTTTAAATCCGCATTGGATCCGTGGAAAAAAGACCTCCACACTGGACGACTGGGTAGACCAATTGTACCCACATTTTATTCTTGTTGTCAACTAAAATGCAAGAATAAAATAGGTATCTACACAACACATCGTTAATTTATTTATAACCCTGAATTGATAGTTTCCAGCGAATGATAAGAGCTCTATGGGTACTAATTAGTCTACTCTCTCGTCTAGTGTGGAGGTCTTTTTTTTCGTGAGCCTGCATGTCAGACTTTCATTGACTAAAACCCACTCTGTTCTTTGTAGGCTTTGATCCTGCTGGGCCTCTACCGTTTGCTGACATCTCTAACGTGGAGGTCTGTGTTCATTATGTTTAAGCTGTTTAATTTTTTCTTAGGTATCGAGTGCCGGAGCGCGAGATGGCACGGCGCGGAGGTGACCGCACGGCACCGCTCCGGACGCCCACAATGGCGGGAGGACTGTTCGCCATAGACAAGGATTACTTCTACCAGATCGGATCCTACGACCAGGGCATGGACATCTGGGGTGGAGAGAACCTCGAGATGAGCTTCAGGGTAAATTTTCTTATTAGAGCATTAAGAGGACCAGAATAAGGTAGATTGTACGTAGTTTAGCTAGCTGCGAATTGGCTTATGTCTTGTTACACGGTATTATAGACAATCCACTGTTTAGAGCTGATTCAGTTAATATTTTTTTAAATACTTCACTAGCAAAGAAAATGTGGTAAGTTTATAGATCCCTGATCTTAAAAGGTTTAATTATCTTACTTTGACATCAGTTGTCGTCTCAATAACAGCACCGATTGCATAGTAAAAAGCCATAAAACTGTGTTACAAAATATTTGCCCAGAACCTATTCTTTTTTTTTTAATTAGTCCGATGGGTAAGTTTAGTAGCCCAGTAAACCGCCAACGTAGATTGCTCGTTCTTCAATTGTGATACAAATATTAGTCAGTCAGTTTTTTTAACTGGCCAGGATTTTTCAGAAGTACCTACTTCAGAACCGTATATAGAGGCCAAAAGATGTATTCTTTTTTTGAAAAGTGTGGTCCTAAGACTGGGATAGTCACGCAAATTCTTCTTCTATCGGACAATCAGCTGTACCTGGCCAGTTATAAATGATTAGTCTTTCGCTACAAATTCCTATGTGGGGTAAAGGTCTGGCAGTGCGGCGGTCGGCTGGAGATCGTGCCGTGCTCGCACGTGGGCCACGTGTTCCGCGACAAGTCGCCCTACTCGTTCCCCGGAGGCGTGCAAAACGTCGTGCTCCACAATGCGGCCCGCGTCGCTGAAGTCTGGATGGACGAATGGGGAGAGTTCTATTACGCCATGAACCCAGGTTCGAGTCTGGATGACTGTGCTGACACTGCTAACATTTTGCTATTTCGAGGATCGTGGCCGTTTAGACGGCGGATTTTCCGCAATACATTTGTGATAACGTTCGTTAAATAGTTGTTGAAATAATGACATTTATAACGTGTTTCGGTTATTCCTCATAATTTATTATCCTTATTTAAGTCAAACCTAACTATAGCTAAGTCTTGCTTAAAATACGCCATAATGTGTATGTCAATGTGAACCCTTTAGGGTGGATGTTCCAGGGTACTTTGCGAAATTCAAATTTTCTTAAGTATTTTGTAGGTCAGTGTAAAGTTATATGTATGTTGATTAAAATAGAATTGGCTGTAACACGTATTTATTTATGATATTAAAATCAGAAATACACCTCTCTCGGTTCAGTTAACCCTATTGAATCTAGTCATTCAATAGAGTTTATTCCGTAAGAAACGTTGAGTTCCGCGGGCTGCCCAGGCGCTTTCACCTTTTGCTTGAAGTATAGGTAAACAATTGCCGTCTGAACGCGCCTTAGAGTTTTATTTTCGTGTCCGATCCACAAACTGATCTAAATATAGGGTTAAGTACCTACGTGGCTATTTCGGTAAGGTAATTATGTCAGATTTATGAGTAGTTTAGAGTGCTTTTAACTGAGTAAGTAATCAAGTATGATAGTTTGAGCACACTGCGTTATCCTTGTGTTCCTATCGTATAACATAAGGGTAAGGCAAAGAGAACGTAGCCCCTTGCGATCTATAACGTTATTGCGTACAAAATAAGGTACATAATTGAATAGCAAAATGATAGAAGTGAAGTACAAAATACAAAAGTTTTGTTGTGGCTTGGGATATAACACTAACAAAGTAAAGTTTTGATACATTTCATCATTAACATTTGAATAATCCAGAAAGCTTCACATTAACCCCATTGCGGCTGCATTCATATGTCTCGGCATGTCATTTTATTTTTTATTCATTATGCTTCATCGCTTTTTTATAATCTGTGTGTTTTCCCGCTCTTTGTTATCTGTTCCTATGTTCACTTGTTTTGTTCTAAATTGTGTTGCAGGATTAAATATTTATATGTAACAATTTAGACTCCATTTATAATGTTCTTATTTTTATTTGATCCTGTAGCACACCTTTTCGTTTCTGTTCGCTGTTTTCTATATTTTCTTTTTAAAGTTTTACATTATTTTCTGCTTCTTCTTGATGCAGAAGCAATGAGTTATAATTATTAATGTTTGTCTCCAAACAATCTTAGAATTAACCACAGCAATCCTTTTTAGACAAGGGTTGTGGTAAATGATATAAATTTAATTAATTGACTAAATGAGATAGGTTTTAACGACCCGTTACTATTTATTCTAATGTAGTAACACTGTTCGGTAAAACCTTAGCAAAGAATAAAGGTGAACATACCAAGAAACGTTGAGCAAATATAAAAATGCATTCTGATAATAAAGTCACTTTCAGTTATTAACAAAGGTAATAATATAACAATATCAAACACATAGATGTCACATATTTATAGCTAATATAAACCATGTGCATATTAACTAAGTGTGCTTAAACTGCACCTGGAAAATGGTCCTTTGTTCAATGAAGTTTCATAACATTAGTTTTTTTGGTCCTTTGATACAATACTGACTGAGGCAGTTATGAAATTGTTTACCTATATCTCATTTATTAGTTATTTCCGTATCATTTGCTGCAACTCGTCAATCATGGCTTAATAGAATTGTGTGTAATTGCGATAACAGCTATGAACTTAATAATAAAATAATTATTGCATAGGAAGATCGATTATTGTGTCGGTTCCTGTTTTGATGTTTCCTAATCTATGTGTGTATTGTGTTCCCGTTTGTGATAACTTAATATTAATCCCAGATTGTTGTTAAAATTCCAGAAATGGGTATGTGCTAGATTTAAGTGACGAGACGAGAGGCATTACGTATATAGTCAATGTAATGGGGGTTAGTTAGTCACCTAGTCATTATTGTTCCTATTTAACAAGGCCAAAAGGTCGGCCGCTAGATCTCATTCTCGTACAATTCTAACGTCTATAGTAATTTACATTTTGTTTATGTATAATGTTATTGTTAGATAAATTAATGCTCTTCCAATTGTTATTGAAATAAAACATAAACTTCATCGTTGGTGCATTCAAAACAATAGCAAATTCTTGGTATTTTGTTATATTTTCGGTAACTTTAGCAACGATTCGAGGAATATTTTTTAGGCTTTTTTCCGTTTTGTAGCTAAACTAAAGTTTTGAGTTTAGTTTTACTAATTTTACACCGTATTCACTTAACTAAACTTTGTGCTAACAATATAAGGAACATCTCATTTTAATATATGGTGAATTTTCGCTCGGCACTGGCAATAATTTGACCTATAAGCGAAAATAAATAATAAAGTCGCATAAACAAAGTGTGCTCCTATTATTGCTTGTGCTGTAATACAAATTTCACGCTTGTTGGGTGCTAGTTAACCTTAGTACAATGCAATAAGGTGTAATTGAGTGACTCACGATATTCAGATGTCACCTAGCAGGTGTGAAATGTGAAATAACATCAAACATGTAGCCAGGAGGAAAGGCAATTCGAATTTAGAAAACATCCAGTGAATTAAAAAAAAATCGGTCAACTTTCGTTTGTTGTAAAGAAACTTAAAATCTTGAGAAGTACCTACATTTTATCACAACTGGAAAATGATTGAAAGATATCAGAGATTTTGGTCGCGATAAGATTTAATTTTTTTGCCACCGACATAAACATATGTAAGTACATAGGCAACTATATATTTTTAAAGTTGAATAAATCAGATTTGGCACACTATTTATATCCTTCGTATAAATGTCCAAAAGTGTAATTTTATAACATTAAATAATTTTTACTTTCAAAATCAAATTCTATTTTTAAATTTAAAACTTTCAGTCACCAGCTCGTGATAAAAGCTGCCATATTAAAATAAATATGCCAAATAAATAAACGAGTCTAAGATTGAACGAGTTGACCGATTTTTGACGACTGAACTTTGGTCTTTTCGCGAACCGCCACAAACGACACCCATTAATTATACAAAGTCATTTATATATGTCATCGCGAACTGGTGTACCACTCGATGTTCTGTGATAATTTAGTGCTGTTTAATGCTGCAAACTGACAAAAACCAATTACATTATTGTCGCAAGACTGACAACAGATCAGTCATACACCACAGCTGAACACTATGAGCTCATCTTTTGTTAAAATTATTGCTTAGGCCCTTCGCCCATGGCGACTTTTTGTAGCAATGCTGTAGCGCGTTCTCATCGATACAGTTGCGATGCTGAAGCGCATTCGCATCGGTACAGTCGCGATGCTGAAGCGCGTTCGCATCGATACAGTCGCGATGCTGTAGCGCGTTCGCATCGATACAGTCGCGATGCTGAAGCGCGTTCGCATCGGTACAGCTGCGATGTTGGAGCGCGTTCGCATCGGTACAGTCGCGATGCTGAAGCGCGTTCGCATCGGTACAGCTGCGATGTTGGAGCGCGTTCGCATCGGTACAGCTGCGATGTTGGAGCGCGTTCGCATCGATACAGTCGCGATGCTGAAGCGCGTTCGCATCGGTACAGTCGCGATGCTGAATCGCGTTCGCATCGATACAGTCGCGATGCTGAAGCGCGTTCGCATCGGTACAGTCGCAATGCTGAAGCGCGTTCGCATCGGTACAGTCGCGATGCTGAAGCGCGTTCTCATCGGTACAGTCGCGATGCTGAAGCGCGTTCGCATCGGTACAGTCGCGATGCTGAAGCGCGTTCGCATCGGTACAGTCGCGATGCTGAAGCGCGTTCGCATCGGTACGTCGCGATGCTGAAGCGGGTTCGCATCGGTACAGTCGCGATGCTGAAGCGCGTTCGCATCGGTACGTCGCGATGCTGAAGCGAGTTCGCATCGGTACGTCGCGATGCTGAAGCGAGTTCGCATCGGTACGTCGCGATGCTGAAGCGGGTTCGCATCGGTACAGTCGCGATGCTGAAGCGCGTTCGCATCGGTACAGTCGCGATGCTGAAGCGCGTTCGCATCGGTACAGTCGCGATGCTGAATCGCGTTCGCATCGATACAGTCGCGATGCTGAAGCGCGTTCGCATCGGTACAGTCGCGATGCTGAAGCGCGTTCGCATCGGTACAGCTGCGATGTTGGAGCGCGTTCGCATCGGTACAGCTGCGATGTTGGAGCGCGTTCGCATCGATACAGTCGCGATGCTGAAGCGCGTTCGCATCGGTACAGTCGCGATGCTGAATCGCGTTCGCATCGATACAGTCGCGATGCTGAAGCGCGTTCGCATCGGTACAGTCGCAATGCTGAAGCGCGTTCGCATCGGTACAGTCGCGATGCTGAAGCGCGTTCTCATCGGTACAGTCGCGATGCTGAAGCGCGTTCGCATCGGTACAGTCGCGATGCTGAAGCGCGTTCGCATCGGTACAGTCGCGATGCTGAAGCGCGTTCGCATCGGTACGTCGCGATGCTGAAGCGGGTTCGCATCGGTACAGTCGCGATGCTGAAGCGCGTTCGCATCGGTACGTCGCGATGCTGAAGCGAGTTCGCATCGGTACGTCGCGATGCTGAAGCGAGTTCGCATCGGTACGTCGCGATGCTGAAGCGGGTTCGCATCGGTACAGTCGCGATGCTGAAGCGCGTTCGCATCGGTACAGTCGCGATGCTGAAGCGCGTTCGCATCGGTACAGTCGCGATGCTGAATCGCGTTCGCATCGATACAGTCGCGATGCTGAAGCGCGTTCGCATCGGTACAGTCGCGATGCTGAAGCGCGTTCGCATCGGTACAGTCGCGATGCTGAAGCGCGTTCTCATCGGTACAGTCGCGATGCTGAAGCGCGTTCGCATCGGTACAGTCGCGATGCTGAAGCGCGTTTGCATCGGTACAGTCGCGATGCTGTAGCGAGTTAGTAGCGCGTTGGCATTTCTTCTATAGCGCTTGCAAATGCGACTAACGCGCGTTAGTAGCGATGCTGTCGCGTACTTACGAAAAGCGCGAAAGAATCGCTACAAAAAGTCGCTGTTTGCGAAGGGCCTTAGTCTCAAAGTATCTGATAAGGTACACCGTAACCATGAAACGTAAGTGGCTGGACTCGAAAGACCAAATTCAGCATACCAAAAAACTTGGAGCAAATCCTCGTGGCTACAACGCTTGGGTAAATAACGGGGTGGTGGGGCGCGCCAGGTGTGGATGTGCGGCGGGCGGCTGGAGATCGCGCCGTGCTCGCACGTGGGCCACGTGTTCCGCAAGACGACGCCCTACTCCTTCCCCGGGGGCACCGGCCGCGTCGTCAACCACAACAACGCGCGCCTCGCCGAGGTCTGGCTCGACGACTGGAAGCATTTCTACTACAATATTAACCCGGGTACGGGCGCGTCTGTTCTTAATTCAGTCTTCTTTAGTGTTCAAAATCAATGTTAGCACCTTAATACCGATTAGCGGAATAAAATCCCAGATGTAGGAAAACTCCGGCTTACTCGAAACTCCGGAAACTCCCTTTAACCGCTGGCGTCTGATTGGTCTGACAAGTGTTTTCGTGTCCTATACGCCAGGGTCGTGTGTTGACAACTGGGTATTCCATCTCGTTTAGCTCTTCAATCCCCATAGGTGACCGAAGAGCAGATGAGACGGAGTATTTGGTCGTAGATGCGCGTGGCGAGAGTATTTGTCAAATATATCCTATATAAGTAGTTAAAAGGTTAATCAGAAATGGTTTGGTGTTGTCTTTCTCTATCAGTAAATATACAGAACAAATTCCGTTTCAGAGGTTCTCAAACTTTGTTTAGAAATATTTATAGATACTACTGAGTACCTGAAACAGACTTTTGACATAACATTCTTGACTGTTGACACTTTATAAAACAGAATCAACAGATAAATTCAAGTTCTAATTTTAAATACGAGTATCTGACGAACAAGCTATGAAACCATAAAGTAGAATGTCCTACTTATTTTACTTCTTTTAACTAGACTGAATTCAGAACAGGTGGGCTAAGCGATAAGCACATATTTCAATAGGCATCATAAATGTATCGATAACAGTTAGAACAAAGAAGTCGGGGGAAACATATTTTCTACCTTTTTTTTGTGTCCGTGATTTGTACATGTTGCGTGTCCGTCCGTATTTAGCTCTGATTGTAATATATTGGGTTTATTGCTACTAAAATGACAATAATTACAATAATACATTCCCATTCGTTTAACAAATTAACCCTCTATATGTCATGTTAACATTTATTTACGTTTCTTAACAAAACGTAAGTAAGTGTTACGCCAGCATGTATTAAATAAAATTAATCAGTCATTAATATTTTGATCGCATCGATATTCATCCGTAAGTCATTGTTATTGGGTATAACATAATCATGCTTCCAACTAACAGCAGTATTGCCATGTAAATTAAATTGATCTTTAATAACGTAATTTTTAATTTGACACAGTATTAGTTAATGTTTTAAGATTACTTTGTTCTTGCTTAATTTTTTTTTAAAAATTTTATCTAAATCAAGGATAACTGAAAAGTTTTGAAAGATTTTGAAATTTAAAAATAGTCTTGAAAACAATATTTTAGATAACAGAAGCACGTTTCAAAAGTATAGCTTACATATAGATGCATAGTGTTTCTCTCCCATACTATGATTACATTTGTGATATGATGAGCAGGAGCACTGAGCGTGCCAGTCGGTGACGTCACCGAGCGGAAGGCGCTGCGCGAGCGCCTCAAGTGCAAGAGCTTCAGGTGGTACCTGGAGAACATCTACCCTGAGAGTCAGATGCCACTGGAATATTACTACCTTGGAGAGGTGAGTTATCTTTACTTTAGGCTAACAATTAAGATTCATTACGCCTCTTGCTACTTTCTTCCGATTCATAAATGAAAGATAAAAAGTATCTTGTAAGTTTTTCCAGGATATGGTTTATCTGTGTATCCAAATTGGATCAAAATCCGTACAGCTGTTTGAATGTGAAGAAGTAAAAAACATTCACACACACTCACAAACATTCGCTATTATAATATTAGTGTGATTTTTGGCACCGAAAGTGTTAAATTTCTACTAAAAGAAAAAGTGAAAAATGTCGTAGATTTAAAATAAAACTGTATGACATGTACCGATAGATGCTAGAAGCATAAGACCGATATCTGGAGGCTTATATCCACAGTGTGAATCACCCAAAGGTTGACTGGTAGAAAATACGTAAAGCATTAAGTTCGTCTCTGTGCTTTGTTGTGCCTAAAGTAATTAAATAAATAAATGTGTGGAATAAAATATTTCTTTTTGGTAATTTAAACTATGTACTATTCAAAAACATCTTTTCAATCATGGCCTGTCATGCAATATTGCTTATAATAATTTCGCTTTGATTTATAGAACATTTATTTATTTATTTAAACTTCATCAATAATCGTACATAGGCGCACTTAATGCAACAAGGCATTCTCTCCCAGTCAACCTTAGGGTTAAAAAGACAACACTGTGGTAGGTCTTTAACTACTTATTTGTCTATTCATCAGTTAATGAAGAAGATAATTGAATTAACGTTCAACATCATTATTCCTCTATATTTTTGTTATTAGAATATTTGGTTTTTTTCTTTCTAATCTATTAATTTATTAATTTATATAAAAAATTAACTATGTTAGGGCCTGTGTACACCGCGTTTTTTAAATGTGCCGTTGACGCGAGTTTTAGAAATGGTCTACAGGCTGCGTCTGACTCGCGTGCGTATCGCGGCGGTATCACTACAAACGCTCGTCAACGGTGTGTTTAACAAACGTGGTGTGCACAGGCACTGAGGAGGTTTATGTTATTCGTTGTGCTACCTAAACTGTTTCACCTTATTTCCAATGGACTCCGAAAACAGACGTTATGCAATTTAAACACATCAACGTACTAAGTGTAGGTACATAAAACACATATAAAAGAAAATAAATACGTTTATATTCAACAAATGTTTGTACAAGTGTAGCATAATGTTCCTTGACGAAGTAATTTTACTGTTTACAGATACGCAATAGTGAAACGTCGAACTGTTTGGACACGCTCGGCGGTAAGGCGGGACAACCGCTCGGGATGGGCTACTGCCACGGAATGGGCGGGAACCAGGTCTGTATACACTTTACATTAAGGCACGTATTCACTACAAACAAAGTTTAGAAAAATTGCACATTATTGGGCATCACGAAATGTTCCTGGAAATAATGCTATTCGGCTTTTATTTTCCAATAATCGTCGGTTTACTGCGAGAACTCAGTAATTGGCAAATAATTTTTTTTTCAAAGCCACTTTTAATTACTAAAAGCAGCTTTATTCAAGTTTCACGTTGATATATATCGTCGGCCAACACTTGCTCATTAACTGACAAAAACAAAACTGTTTGTTTTGTTACTAAAAGTGACAAGCAGTAGTTAATAAGTTCTTACAGTAAGCCGACGATAGTCTCTCCGCAGCAAAAAAACATGTTGCAAAAAAAAACGTTGTAGAACTTTGTTTCCCGGTGATAACGAGGCATACGCCACTATTTTATCCTTCAAAAGTAATTACTTAACCTCTCGTTACTATGAACAGAGCAAATCGAAGAAGACAAAGAAACGTAAGAAAAGTAACGAATTGCATCAAGTATGTATTTTTAGTGTTTATCGCCGAGCTTGTGTTTGTCATCGCGGTGGACCCATCAGCCGATTGACAGAAGTCGATTGCCAGGGTTGCCACCCGAATTTCATGTGCATAATGTAAATGTGATACATACACACATTGCTTGGATACGGATTTTAAATGTAAAGGGAGGTTATTTCGTTTTCTAACTGCACGCTGACCATTGAAGATAAGCATTTTATTGCGGACAAGTTGAGCTACCGCCTGCGCTAAACGTAGAAACTAGCCCGTTTTCTTAACTCAAATTCTAAACTAAGATCAGACCTATAATCGTATTCATTCAGTGGTTTACAATAAGAAAATTCACGAAAAGACAAAGTGATTTACGGATGAACTGTCAAAAAAGATAATAATGTTGCCACAATAAAATCATGTTGGATTTGTAGCTATACATTTTATGTCGTAAGCCACGGGGAGCAAACGAATGCTTTTTATACATTTAGTGATTGCGGTATTCTTTCAATTGTTAAATCTATTAAGAAAGATTATGAGTTTGATTTTAGGGCATGAATTTTGATATCAAAAAATTGCCTGTTGGTACAAACAAAAATTAATTTTAAATCAATCGTATTCCTTTTTAATATCCCAGGGTCCATATTATGTGAAGTACCTTCTTATTTTACTAACCAGGCGAAACGGAGCCAAGTCCAAAATAATCTGCTTACCATAAATTATGTGCCTGTTACTAAATAATTATAACAAGTGTTCGTTATTTAGACTGTTGCAACTGAAGAAAGCAAGCTTCGGTCGTAATGTCACGGATTGTGTTGTATGCATTTGCTTTTATTGTATTACAGATTGGCAGTGATACGATTGTAAGTTGCTTTGGGCGCTGCTACTTAATATTACTTTTTTGCTAATTAAACTGTGTTTTTAGGACAGCTTCTGGCCAGTATACTTTTAATTAAATACACAGTAATATTTAGGCCTAGTGTCCACGGACGCGTAGCTTCATAGACGCGTATTCGTCATTATACGCTTAATGTACGCCTGCGTGAAGCTTATATAAAACTTTGAAACTGTGTCGATCAAGCGGCACTGTCATGCCGTCGTGATGCTGCCTCTTCGTCGACACAGTTTCATAGTATTGAATAGTTTCATATTAGAAAATCAAAACTTTCTCGAGCAAATTTCAAAAGAACTATAAACGAAATAACAAAATTTAAATGACCAAATGTTTTTTGTAATCCCAATGTATGTCACGTCAAATGAACGACTGATCAAAAGTTGCTAGATGTAATGTTAAAATATCAAATCATTACTAATCAAATTACATACTATTATGCGCTATTGGCGCTATTCGCTAATATTAATATTATTTTTACCCTTTTCAGTTAATCCATTTGATAATTAATAATTTATCCAGTAATCCATTTGACCTTTAAGGTGAATGCTCCAACCAGCCCGCGAAATTCAAATTTTCTTACGTTTTTTGCTATTTGCAGGCCAGTGACATGTTGTAACTTTACCAAATATGATTCGCGGCAATAACAAGTATAATTTTAAATATAAAAATGATCAAAACATTCGTTCCACATAGAAAAGGTGTAAATTGTTAAAATCTCCGAAATCTAACTTACATGCAACTTTTCTATGTGAAAGAAGATGGAGCGAATGTTTTGATCATTCTTGTATTTTTCATTCACCTTAAACGATTTGGTCAATAGTGTAATAAATAATTTAATATTCCAGATTTTGGTCAGCTGAACTTTTGATCAAATGACCATCGTTATTTTAAACTCTGTTGATTTGTACGTTGTTCTTTTGAAATTTGCTCAGGAAAGTTTTCATTTTCTAATATGCAACCAAGAATAGAGATACGGAGCTATGCGTTCGTGGACATTAGGCCGACTCGTTGTTGGAATGTTGCCTAGTTTGGTTTAGATAAAACAAGTGAATATATTTGCTTTTTCGTTGGTTTATGTTAACCTGTCAAGAATATCAATGTAATGGTGCCTATTTTTAACCGACTTCGAAAAGGAGGAGGTTCTATGTTCGGCTGAATGTATGTTTTTTGGTTCTATGTTGGTTTTTATTTAACCTAGGGCTACATGGAACCGTAGCCTTAACGTAACGAACGAACGTTAAACTTATAAGTTTAACTTATAAGTTGTGTAGCTAAGAATGTGTCTGATTTCCACCAATAGGATTGGTCTATTTTAATAACTAGTCCTTAATAAGAACAGGGATCCAAACTAAGTCCTTTTCATACTAATTAAAAGTGACGAATGTGTACTGAGAATTTGAGATATAGATTTTTTTTTAATGTTCTAGCTAACTTTACCCGTCTTGCTTTACCATCGCGCCATCTCGTTGAACTGGCGACGTATCGCACATTACTCGCGTCGCCAGTCTTTTGGAGTTATTCATTACTATGAGTAGAAGCAGTATTTAATACTAGAATCGCGGACGTTCCAAATTTTACCCATATCGATGTTCTTCCTGGTCTAGTTAATGTTTTATTATTCGTAGAATCGCATTTTTTTGTGACTTTTTATGAATCTTGTGTAAAGAATCACATTTCATAAAAACGTCATAAGAAATGCGATCAATATAACGGTAACTGAAGCAAGAAGAACATACGCCTACACTTGTAGTGTTAAAATATGACCACCCATTTCTGTTACATAGATTACACTTAAATCTTTTCCCATGTGTCAATTTCTGTTCTATCGTACTACAGGGCATATCTGTACACAATCGTTAACGCTAGTAGAAAACCTCAAATGTATGGAAATGACATATAGCAACGTTAAGTCACGTGGTCAGAACAAAGGAATCGGAGGCGTTACCGACTGTAGAAATAGATTCGAAACGAAATGGTCATAACTTGGCTCGGCTTGACATAGTCGTTTCAAGACACCCCAAATTGGCCGTTTTGGTTGTGAATAATGTCAACGTCTTCATTGTATGGTTTTCTCCAGGTGTTCGCGTACACGAAGCGTAAGCAGATAATGTCGGACGACAACTGCTTGGACGCGGCGCACCCGCGCGGCCCCATCAAGCTGATCCGCTGCCACGGTATGCGAGGCAACCAGGAGTGGACTTATGATACTAAGGTAACTTTATATTAATCAACTTGCCTGCTGCGGTCTTCACAGTCAATAGGCTCTTAATGAACTAGTGCGCTTCATCATCAACGATTGCATCACTGCTTACCATTAGGTGGAATCGCAGTCAAGTAAGCAATAAGAGCAAAATTTTAACCAAATTGTAGATTAATAGCTATTAAGCAACTATTTGTTCTTTTCTCTGCATCTGGTGTCCATAGAATTTTGTATTATCCTGTACTTTATAAGTGACGACTTGTTATTGACTCTCAGTCTGACTTACTGTTTCATACCGTTTTTTTTTGGTCGGCAAAAAACTTCCAATGACAAGCTCTTGGGCGGAGCGGGAGATAGTTTCAGACTCTACTGACTAAAAACCCACCCCGTTCCTTCTAGCCTTCATACCGGGGCACGAGCCACCTTTCAGATTACCCTGGCCCCAGTAGGCTTCGACCCAGCTGGGCACCTCCTTAGCTGTAAGTCCTCGATTCATTTAAATAAATAAACATTTTGTGATACTTTCCAGACGCGAACAATAAAGCACACGAACACAGGCATGTGCCTGGACAAGCCGGAGTCGGGCGACGTGTGGAAGCCGGTGCTGCGCGCGTGCAACCGCTCGCGCGGCCAGCAGTGGCTCATGCAGGTCGACTTCAAGTGGCAAGCGCGCCGCGCCGCCGCCGCGCACTCCAGCTAGTCTTCACACCCTCACAGGTAATTCATTGTTCAACCAGTGTTCCGCTAACTTTTTTTGTTCAAGACACACCTAGGAAATCGGAAAAGGTACGATGTTAGGAGTTTTTAATGGCGGATTAGCGAAACCTAATGAGGATGTTCTAAAATGACGATCACCAGGTGGCAGCACTGAGGCGTCAGGTCCAGGTACCTGTCAATTTTGACAGGTACCTGGCTTTTGTTAATGAAATTAATTAGACATCAACTTCAAATGACAACGTCATGTATAGAACCTACGTTTTCAAAGGAAAAAATCTGATGGCTAAGTAGCGTCAACTCGTACTGGTGGAATATTCGCATTCGCGCGACTTACTTATACTTTTTTTATTTAAAGGATTTTCGAATACTTTAAATAAAAAAGATAAAAAAACATATAATTCAGAAAAGGTATTTATTGCAAACCTTGAACTTGTTTGATTGGGCATACTTGCTGACTACAAAGTATGCCCAGCATACCAGCAGCAGCATACTGAGTAAATTCTGGTTACATTGGCCCTGGAGTATAACTTTGGTCCAAGCTTATTAACCAATAGGAACACAGTTTCTCATGTCCCTATCGGTTATTAAGCTTGGGCCAAAGTTATAACCTAGCGCCAAAGAAATCCAACTTTACGGTATGGTATGCTGAATCGGTATGCTCGCTCGCACCAGAGCGATTAAAAAAAAACATAGATGAGATTCTGAATAATATTAATGCTTTGATTTCGAACAGTTCTTCCTACTCATTAATCGATAAGTGTCAAAACGGGATGCCCTCAGAAATTGGATTTTAAATCCAGTCCATAGATTAATCTACGTATTTTTCCGTATGTGTATTAGCTTTGAGAGTTAACCCTATTTTTTTCCGAGACACACTAACTAATCACCGTGGTACACCAGTGTCCCGCGGCACACCCTTTGCGGAAGGCGGATCTAAACTAATATTTTAAAGAGGAAAGATTTTTTAGATTTTTGTTTTTATTTTTTTTGTTACGATTGAACTCAAAAACTACTTTACCGGCTTTAAATAATCTTTCATCATTAGAAACTTATATCTTCTCTTCTTTTGAGATAATTTTCGGCTAACACGCGGACGAAGCCGTTGGCAGCAACTAACTTATAAGCATAGCATAGTCGGCCCTATAATGTTCCCACTGCTGGGACTCAGGCCTCCTCTCTAGGAGAGAGAATGGGCCGTAATACACAACGCGAGCCCAGTGCAGGTTGGTGGATGTCACATGTCTTCGAATTTTTGGTGCTTGGACATGCCGGTTTCCTCACGATGTTTTCCTTTACCGCTTTGAGAGCAGTGGTAATGAAATAAATGACACAAAGTAATGTGCCTGGTTGAGTTTGAACGGGCGACCTACAACTCGTAAGTCGGGGTCGTCACCACTCGACTGTCACTGCTCTCCTACTACTGCTATTTATAAAGACGGTACTAAACTTTTATTACACAACGCACCATAAAGTCAGCAAGTAGAAACTTAATTAGATAAGTACGCCATTATCATTGTAGTAGTACCGTAAACGTTTTATTGTCTTTGTCTATTGAAAGTGGATTGTTAATTCTCGATATCTGAACCGTCTAGGCGATAACCAACTTTTCAGAAGAACAATATTGAACTTGCTTAGCAAAACATTTAGCGATTCATTTTTATATTATAGAAGATAAGTAAACGATTAATGCCAATCACAAGAGCCAAGTTGAATTATAGAGGAGTTACAAACAGAGGCCTTACCACGACCTCTTAACGCGATCCAATTATAGACGGAATTTTTAAGGGATGGAGCAATACAGGGTGTAAGACTGTAAGGGACAGACCTCCACCAACTGAACAATCTTTCACAATATTTTTTTTCAGGAAACGAAAAAGTAAAATCAGCCTCACCATACAAAATTATAAACTTGATTGGACAATTTGTATGGCAAGGCCAATTTTCAATACGTTTTCTAAAAAAAAAAAAAAAAAAAATTGTTGAAGTTTGTTCAGTTTCGTCTACTGAGCCAGCCCTTAAAGTTTGCGGAGGGCTGTCCCTTACACCTTGTGCAAGGTGTATAGCCCCATCCTTCTTTCTTGCTTGACGCTTAACGTTTCAACACGTCACGGTAAGACCGCTGTTCTCATATACAGCCTCGTGCACTGTCCTGAAATTAATAGCCACTTGAAAGCGTTCAAAAACAAAATTTTATAGTTGCCTATTAAAATTTTACGTGCATCCATAATACTAGCAAAATTTTATGGAACAATAAACGAACTATTAATGTGCAAAGTTCTAGGTATTGTAATGAACTAATAAAAAAAATTATGATTAATTCATGAATCCCCAAGCGACCACCGGTGGCCGCGCATCTATTGTCTTACTATTGTGTCTCTAATTGACGGTATCTGAAGGGTTAAATAGGTGTTTTCCATTTTAATTAACTGTCATTGATAATAGTGTAAAAGTATGTATTTGTTTTATTTTATTGACTTCTACTATTTGTTTTTGCTATAAATGCGTCGTCTGAAACGCATAAAACAGTTGTAATGACTAAAGCTTCAGATGCCGCGGCTATGAAATTTTTCGAAAAATAATTCGAGCCTGTTTGAATGTCGCTCATTTAGTGCAACAACGGCGTAATTACACTTTTTTCAAAACAAGTTTTATAATGTTATAATGTGCGGAAAGACTATTTTCATCGGGCAAAACATCATTTACGTTGATTTTATTTATAGGACGACCCACTGACCAACAATTAGAATTGTAATAAGTTTCGCTAAAATGCCATAACCATTATTATTAATCTTTGACTGCATCTCCTGTAAAATTTCTAAAAATGTAATTACGTCATTGTTGCACCAAATGAGCGATGTGTTCTATAAGAAATAATTTAGTCAACATAGTTGATTTTTTTATTTTCTCACAAATAAACCTTCAGTGTGATTTATTCTTAGTGCGATGGACTGATGGATGCGAGACGCTTTCATTGTGGCGACATTTGGGGGAGGCCTGTAATAATATTCTCCAACTATCACACAATGTCTAGTCCCAAGTTAAGCAAAGCTTGTGTTATGAGTACTAGACAACTGATAAACATACTTATATATTTCTAAGTACATACATTATTATAGATAAATTACACCCAGACACAGGACAAATGATCATGCTCATCACACAACCGTTTGTCCTGGGTGGGTCCGGGTGGTCCTGGTGGGTGAATCGAACCCACGACCTCCGGCATAGTAGTCAGGGTCACTGACCACTAGACCAACAGGCCAGTCAAATTCCTATGTCCAACAGCGGACTTTCAGCTGAAATGATGATGGATGATGATGATGATTCTAACGGAAGTTTTCTTTTGTTTCCAGGAAGGACAACGATTGACCATACCAGTCTTCCCTCTCGTTAGATATCAGATTTTATTCCTTATTCCTATATCTGAAGTTTTATATCTATTAGATTTTAATGTTCGACTCGTGGTCCCGAGAACTGTTGACAATACATGATAAACGCTGTATATTTGTTGTATCCCTGTAAACATTGCTCAATTTAGTATTGCATCGGATGTGTTAGAGTGTGCTTTATTTGACATTGTTTCTTGTTTAAATAGACGTATGCAATTGCGAGAGATATTTATGAAAAAGTATATTATGATATAGTTAAAAATCACTAATTAGTTGCTTGTCGAGGGCTAGTTTATTCTATAGTAACGTGTTGTATCGCCTTATAATGAATGACTGGTGGTTGAGCCCACTAACGAGCCATTAGTAGACTTTAGTTACTTATATTTATATCTGGTAAAATGCGCGCGCAACGTTGTTGTTTGCAAAATACTCCATTCCATGACCAGTTAAATCTAGGTAATTTTATTCAAATAGTTAATGTTTGGTCTCTATCTGTATAATCTTTTCTCTTGTTCGTTACATATTTTGATATTATTTTTCAATAGTTTTCAAAGTAATTCTGTCACTTCCAGTCTGATAGCTTTTACAATTGTTCTAACATTATACACTGTTTTTTAAAACTGTATATTTCTTCTCATAAGTACATTTCCTATAACATATTGATGAGAACGCGAACTGTTCTGATCGTGTCGTTGTCTTCTAGTATTTGTATAGAACGGTTTAATGCTCGCGGTGCTACTCTTTGCCACTAAGATAGTGTTTCGATACGTTCGGCTTGTTGTCATGATCGGTTAGTAAAGCTAGAGGCACACGAGTGTCACACCATTAACGAACTGCCTTCGAGTTGCCGCCAACAATCCGATAATGTAAGTTTAAATCTTCGTTTTTAATATAGTGTTTTAACAAACTGTTAGTTTCACTGCGGCCATTGACTCCCGAGAGAATATTTTCATACATTTATGTCCAGTTAGTTCTAGTTGACGTACATTGTGTTCCGAGAGTTGTCACTATTGTGTTAGTTGCTGGCACCGTTCAGTGTTGTGCGAACTGTTCAAGCGTGAGATTATTATATGTAGCTAAGGGAACTGTTTCATACGCTCGTTGTTACACCTACAACATGACACGGTCTTGTTATATCTATCTATCGATTTAATATCACCTTGTAGATGTAACAATAGCTCTATATATTTTTAAAGCGACTGTTGCCTTAATTATTTTTATGATGTTTCAAATCATGGCGTTATTGATAGGAGTTATATAATAATGATAATATTTTAGTTCATTTGTATCATTATTATTATAAAAAGGCTTGTTGGAATTGCCTTTATTATGATTTTCTCATATTAGTATTTTAAATGGTAGCTAAGTGAAAGTTTTAGCATTCCTGTATAATTTAAATTAATATAGTTTATCATAATACATCGGGCCCTGGCAACGAAAATATATTTTTATTACACGACTGTTATTAATATTATAATAAGTCGTATTTTTAATGTGTCTTTTATTATTTACATTAGTAGAAATTGAACGATTTGGTTGAACACAAAGGGCCGAGATTGTTCCTCTCGATGCCGAATTATTTCTGTATGTATTTGGATGTATTTAAATTGGTTAGTGATTTGAGTTATATCGCTTTTATTACTATTTATTACATAAATTAATAAACATAAGATCATATCACTATGTAAAGTAAAAGATAATATTGTAAATTTATAATAGTAGTAGAAAAATTTGCGAGTTTATTTATTTACCTAAATTGTATACAGTACATCACAGTCTATAGTTGTATAAATATACAATAAAAATAAACAGTAAATATAGATTGTCAAGGATTTCTGTTCACCCGACTCTGTTTTGTATATTGTTTAACATTTTGAAGTTACGTCCGCGCCGCGCCGCAGTGGCCGCCCTCGCGGTCCGGCCGCGGCTGGACTGGAGTCATGTAGACGATTATTGTAATTATATTGTAAATATAAGTTGTTACTTGAAGAATCGTCCATATAATACACCAATTTGACGATGTGTTCATCGTCAAAGCATTTATTTGTCTAAGGTTCGAATCTCAACAAATTGATGAATTAATAACCTAAAGTGCCAAATTAATCATCAATGAATATGTTTTTAACACTCGTACACCATTCCAGTAAACATAAAAATCTTTATTGTGACTATGACAATTGAAATAATAAATTATTTGGACTGACACATTGTATTTTTTGTCACCTACCCTCGTCTCCTAAAAACCCAAGTTTCAAGTTACTAATAGCCTAAATGGTAGTGCGGTATTTGTGATATTTTGTAGAGAGAGAGAGAGATATCGTCATCATTATTTCAGCCAAAAGACGTCCACTGTAACAACGATATATATTTGTCGAATATTAAAACCGATGGATGCGTGACGCACCGGACCGGTCGTTGTGGCGACGCTTGGGGGAGGCCTATGTCCAGCAATCTTTTGGCTGGTATGATGATGGTGTCAATAACAACTATCTGAATATTATTGTCTCAAGTATTTAAGGGTGGTGCTATAATTATAGTAAACTGCACTAGAACAAGCATCTCAATTACAAACTCAATAAAAAATATCACAATAACAATGCATTCTATGCATGTTAGCCCCTAAGACGACCCTCTGACCGAGTGCAACGGTACCAAAGATGCTTGTTTGGCTATCACTTTTTGCATGAGAACCGCACCAACTGCAGCAAGAGATCCCTCCAAACGACTACCCCTAAAATGTACATCCAGCATGAGGCACCCTAGCTCGCTGTCCGGTAACTATCCGGACCGAGCCCAAATCGTCGTCGACGGCGCGCATTTTTCCTGCGTTCTTCAAGGAGCTGTCAGCAACAGCAGGGGCCCAGCTAGGTTGAAGCCTACTGCGGCCAGGGTTAGTTTGAAAGATAGCTCAGCCCCGGTACAAAAGGCAACGAAGGAACAGGAGTGGGTTTTTAGTCAGTAAGTCTGACACTATCTTCCGCTCCGCCCAAGAGCGGGGGATGTCATTAGATGATATTTCCACCGGTAAAAAAAAGTAGCATGAGGCATCCAATAGCGGCAGAGGTACTGCTAATGCACATAGTGACCTGGGACCACATCACACTACAGCAGTCAGTCAGTACACAGGCATCCTGAACCGAACGATTGGGTACCAACCATTCATCACTACCCCATGTGATAGAACATTGAAACGTCCTATGATCAACAATAGCGTTCTGAGGAGAAAGAAGGTCAAAGTACTGCAATTAGTTCAGAGCCTAGCGTACACTTTTGGCCTCGTCAATAACTGTCACACCACACCACTAGGCTAACAGCTCGATCTTTGAATGCGAATGTGTCGCTATACGGCCCCATATACTATGCAATTATAAAGATAGTTTAAAAAACCGAATACGGTTCAGACTAACGTACTCTTAAAAGGCCTTGTCAATAACCGTCTCACACATACCACTAGGCCAACAATGTATTGCTCCTCAATGTCCGCGCAAGGGTCCTGTGTAGCGTTTATAACAATAGATTTAAATATGTTGTCTCACGTACACAACCAGAGGGGGCGGCGTCGACAAGTCACTCGGGCTATCTGATTTTACGCCAAATAGAATTTTGCCAATATGCTACTTCATAAAAGTATTAAGGACCCTTTGGTCTTGATTTTAAAGTAAGTATTAGAGATGTGATTGCCTATGAGTATCGTTTAATACTCTGTGTACGTACTGACGTATCTGTCTGGAGGAGTACTCTGGACGTGACGGTTGGATGGCCCCCTGCGGTTCGCGGTGTAGTAGTGATCAAGCGTAAAACTTAACCACTACCATTAGATTTAATCTATTATCTTTAGAATAGTATTACCATCAAGCAAAGGATCATTACAGGTCCTAATACGAAACTCCGGTGCGACGTTGCATCGTTAAAATTTCATAATGCTGAAACTGTTTACGGCCGCAATGAAGGTCCTGGACTGGAGAGGGCAGGGGCTGGCACCCGGACGGAGAACTTTTGTCTGGGATCGCGCGGGCGCACAGTGGTCCCGATTCCTAAGAAGAGCGGTCATAGGAGTTGCAGGTCGGATTAAAATGGAAAGAATAACTTTTTTACCTAAGAAATGATTGTTTTGAGGTTTTAGGGGTAATAACAAGTAAAAAATTTATATTTATAAAAGCAAGGTATATAAATATATTCTCAAAAAAAGCATTCATCCATACTCAAAAATAGGTAAGTAGGTGACAATAAAATTGGTTTTATACAATAAACATAGCCTATGTTACTCAGGTAAATGCAGCTTTCCAATGGTGAAATATTTTTTCAAATCGGCACAGTAGTTTTTGAGTTAGTAGTCGGGTAAAAATACAAATTTTCCCTCTTTATAATATTAGTGTAGATTATTTCTTAGCATAGGTTAATTCGCATATACATAAATAATAAAATTGACTACATAATATATATCGGAAAAATTCCAAATAATTCACGAGATCTATCTACCTTAATTTCTTTACTCGTCGCAGATAACTAGGCATTAAGAACAACCATTCGAGGAAAAGAACACTTGACGATGGCCCCTGCAGAATAAAAGAGAAACAAAAATACCTAAGGTTGATACCTTTTATCTGCATACGACCTATACCTCTAGCCAAGTTGCTAATCTGCAATAGTTAACGCTAGTAGAAAGTTTCTAATGTACGGGAACGACGTCGTCTCAACGCTTAGTCACTTGGTCAGAACAAAAGAATTGGCGACAAAGTCAACTCGAAGCGTTCGACGCAAGCGAAACGGTTGTAAATTGGCTAGGGGGGCTAATCCTTTCAATTACCTATAGCAATCCTCAGCGCACCTAGACATTACAGTTTTTGAAACTAGACAAACGATTATATTATATTTTGATATATGTCTCATTTTTGGCGATTTATTCCTTTCTAAGAAGTATAAGTCTAATTGAATATGGGAAAGCGGCAAAAAACAAGAAAACGCAAGTGTCTCTGAAGGTGCTGGTTATTGATACTGACAGGGTTAAAGTAAACACAATATGATTCAAAATCGTACATACCTTCTTTTTGAATATTCATGGCACAACAATATCACAAACAATCAATTTTCGAGAAAAACACCTTGAAAACTATAAAAATTTCGAAAAGATAACGTAAATGAGCACTAATGATGTGTTACCACTTCGAGTGCACAAAATGAAATGTTCCAAGTACTCCGGCGGGTGGAGAGTAGGTAAACGGTAAACGGGCAACTACCCGACACCGCGCGATAAAGGCGCGGTGTCGGGTAGTTGCCCGTTACGACGGACAAATCATTGGGTGTTCCATCAATGTAATTCCTTTTATACCTGAGGGTAGAAGGGTTATTTGTGTATCCTATAACGATAAATGACATTATAATTTGACCGCTGCGCTGGTAGAAGCTAGTAATATTTTGCACCATGTAGAAATGAAAAACATAAAATATTTCACAAAAATTTATTAAACTTAACATAATTTAACTTAACTAATACGGCTAATTACTATCTTACATTTATACAATCAAATCAAATGCATACCACACTCTATAAAATAAATGATCGAATGAGATTAAATAATAACGTAAACAAATTCACATTTCTACACTTCCGTATAAAAGTATGACAAACTACTTCAATATTTTGGGTAACACTCACATAGAAAGCACTAAAACGTGCTTTTTACAAAGACAATGACATAAGTTGTTTACGGTGGTAAAGTTAGTGAAGACAGAACAGTGAAACTGATAAAATGTCAAGGTTACAAAACTATATTACTACAGATGACTATAAATTGCGCTAGTACAAAAAGCGTTTGCGCAAATCGTTGCCACAGTTGTACGATGGGTCCTACGTCTTTTAGACGAGACAGGGCGTTAGCTACGCGACGCGAAAACAGTCAATTCTATCGTACAAGCGACACTATTTTAATTAAACATGCATTATAAACTAAACCTGTAAATAAGGAGAGAACGAAAAGTTGAAGGCTCATTTGGTATGTTGAGATCAATGACACAATGAAGCGAGTCATAGTGGTCCCGGCGGTGTGCAGTGCTCCGCGGTCACTCGTTGGGCATCTCCTCTGGATGAAGCCAACTGTCGTTCTCCGCTCGCGCTAGCTGCTTCTTTAAGCTGCAGTATAGCTTGATCAATGAGTCCTGGAAGACAAAAGTAATATTGAATTTTAGTCTCGTGGATGTGAAGTACTAGTAAGTGAAGGTGATGTGGGGTCTTCATTGACATCGCGCATTTCTCATCATTATCGCCACTGTTGAAAGATTTTAACGAAGGTTTTGCTCTAAGATTGTAACAGTGACTAGTTCTACACCAATCGTATCCACCGGATTGGGGCGTTTTAAATTTTACAGAGAGCATAAGCCTGATTGCCACATTCTGATTTTAGTCATCATGCTTCAAAAGCTATATTTTAATGTACTGTTTTGTACAATTAATTTCATACAGATATGAAAATAAAACAAATATTTACCTTTTCTTTCTCCAACTGTATAATCTCTCTCTTCTGCCGTAGCTCATCGTCGTCCATTTTCTCCTCCAACTCTGCTTTGTGGTTGCTGAGGTACGCAAACTCAGTCTGTATCTGAAAATATACAAATTACATGATCAAATATTGCATAATGTCATTTTTAGCCACGACGCGGCGACGGAACGGGTTGGTATAAGCGTGTGTTTGTTTGTCTTCTTATCATATCTCTACCCCGTTTTTTTCTTTTTACTAGGATATTTTTTGCTTACTTTCTTTGCTTTATAAATAGGTACTTAAAGTTACGCAGTTAAGGTTCATAATCAAATTGTTTTCTACAAGATTTGGATAAGCTAAGGCGAATTGTGTAGATTACACACAATAACCCTTCTCAAAGTGCAAAATTGCAATTTTACTGGATATAATAACGGGTCAAGTAAAATCTGACGAATATTGTAGGTTTTTCACTATCCCATGATGAAGCTCTATGTAACATTCGGTCAGAGAGCAAAATATAATAGATTCTTTAGAATTATGATGTTTTAGATTGATTAGAAGTTGATGGTATGATTACAGAGTGTCTTGACATGATTTTTATCTCCTAATTGCATTAAATTAAATAAGATAAGGATATCGTCGTTAAAGAATCTGTTGTCTACTTTGGATATTGCCTTTTCAGATAACATTTTCAAAATTTTACCTTGAGGTACTCCTGCGCAAGTTGCTTGTGCTCTTCAAATATCCTCTTGGATTCCTCATTGTTGAGGTCCGGCGAGATAGGCCGCAGGTGGGGGTCCAGCATCATGTGCATAGAATCCAGCGCCGGGTCGGGCTCCGAGGGCGGCGGCGCGGCGCCTTCGCCCCCTGTCGACGCGCTGGTGTTACCTAAGCAAGAGAGACACACATTTTAGTACACATTTTGAACATAGATAGATAGACAAGTAACTTCTCCTCGTACGCACTTTGGAAATAGTATGTTAAGATAGCAATCGTACTGCAACTATTACTTTATGAGAACGCTTCCAAGGAAAGGAGATCTTGGCTTACACCACAAGGTCTACAAAGTAAATATAGAAAGAACAAAAAGCCGTCTGTCAAAGCTGAAAACTACGTCAAACTGAGCCCAGTACAGCTAGACATACATAATTCAGGCCGAAACAGTCGTAGCAACAAAATATTACGTATCATAAGACGTATACGCCACTAATAATAATGATGCCGCGCGCGATTCAATGACGCAATTAAAACAATGATCGTCTAATAGAGGAGCCAATGCGAGAACAATCCGAATGTTTGGAGGAATCGGCGGCAGTCCCACAGCACGGTTAAATACGTCAAGAGTTAAATTTACTTCGGACTTGCTGATGTCAGACGCTTCACCTAGATTTCTTGCTTTCAACATTATGATTCCTTTTCCCGCAAATAGATGGCGGTAGTGCGTACTAACAAGGCGTTGATAAGCAATTCATCATCGATACAATAGTGCTGTGCCTGTTTCAACACAACTGTTGGCTACTGTTTGTTGTAGCCCGTCTGTTTATGTGAGCGCTCGATTGCGTTTTAATTAATTTACCAATTACATCAGTGGATTAATGGTTAAGTGTTAAATTAATGTTGGAGCTTGTGATACCTTAATGCGGAAATGAGAAATACTTTACTAATTGATACAATTTTGAAGTTCCGTATTTATAATGGTACGTACGTACGGTATCACTTGGACCAAGTTTCAAGTAAAAATACAAGGAGATTTTCAGTTCACATAGCACTGGATTTTCGACACGAAATATATTTTTTTTTCTAATGAAAACTCACAGCAAACGGAAGAGCCTTTAAAGGCAGAAAACACTGAACAACGTCGGAAAAACGCGTTTCCGTAGCGCGCTACACGAGTCGCGGGCCACGGTTAAGGGCGGCCGGGGTGTTCCGCGTCGCGGTGGACGGTTGGTCGGACTGGCGGCGCGGGCGACACTCACTATAAAATATCCAACTACAGCTGACTGTGTCCCTGATGGTGGTGACGATGGCTCCAGCGTCACACGCGTCGTGCGGGCGGCTGCGGCGCGCGGGCGGCGCGGGCAGCGGGGGCATGGCGACCGCTCGCGGGGGCAGTGCGCGCAGGACTGTGTGCACGCCGCGCCGCGCCGCCCGCTCGAAATACTCGGCGGGAGAGCCGGGAGCGAGCGATGCAACAACAAACCGACGCTATTCGCGGCGCGGTGACTCAGCGACGTCAGCCCGAGCTAAATGCGGACACCGTGTGCTGCCGCCCTTCGTGAGGTTTTCTGCCGTTTTCGCTGGCAGGGCGCGCGCCGCGCTCTGTGCAGCGGTCGACGACCCGCGCCCACGCGCTGCTCTTGCACCCGGCACCGCACCACCACGGGGCCGAACCCCGCCTCACCTGCACCCGACTTGTTTCCTTTTGATTCATAACCTACAGGTTATCGGTGATTGTAAACTTCGTTCGGTTTGTAAACATACATGTAGCGCCGACGATGCGCTGCGTCACATGACGCGAGCGGGGCGGGAGATGCCCGCGTGACTCGTGCAGGGATAAATCAGGGCCCAACGATTGCGGCATCGCAGCCCTATTTCTTAGGTGCGATTGCGCCGTGGTTGGCCAGGCCAATGTGCAGTGCGCAAAAGCAACGTAGCTCCGACGTAAATGCATGTCACCATCAACATGTGACATGTGTTAAACGTCTATAAAACTGTCACATCAGTTGGGCATGTTATTGGAAGAACTCGCCAAAAATGATGCTCGTATTGACGAAGGTGATACACGTGAGAGATCACCTAGTTACCAAAGAGTAAAATGTAACTTGTTGTTGTTGTATGATAGTAAACAGATTACTCAGGATCTATGTGGGCAATAGAAAACACGTTGTATAACAACATCGTATAGGGTGTTGCTCATTCCGAGAGCAAGCTTTGATAACGCATATATTTTTTGCAATTTCTGTTGCTGCACACAACATCCGAAAATATCATTAACAAGAAGTTAAGCGAAGATTTCTTTTTTTTTTTCATTCAAAGAAAGTTGCTTACTATAAAATTGTTAGCCTTTAGATGTGTGGTTATAACAATTTCAAATCCAGCGATGTTTAGAATTCGCACGCAGCAAAAACAACAGTTTTTGCTTATACAACACTCGTGTTTCACATGATCGCACATCGATTACCAAGAAAGCGTGAACATGAGGTGACCGCATAAAACTGCTAGGGTATCATGCAGCGTGCAGCCCTTTCAGCATAATGTAACCGGCTAGCTGGGCCAACTGCACTTTAATTCATGAATCCCCAAGCGACACCCGGTGTCCGCGCATCTATTGTCTTACTATTGTGTCTCTAATTGACGGTATCTGAAGGGTTAACAGCTAGCATGGAACCAGCAGCAGAATAACTTGCTCGATCCTAAAGAGCCCAGAATAATTCAACGCATAAATCTTAACGGCGGAAGTTGTTTTTAAGTTTCCGCAACGAGGCCTCGTATTTTAAAATTGTTGAGGGAAACGTAGATATTCTATGAACGATGCTTTTTACGAGACCAGATTAAAAGATTTCGAGGTTATTATATCTCGGAGTAATTCAACATTATGAGAAAAATGTTACAAATTATTGAGCCGTATAGAACAGATAAAGTATTGAAGATTCCGACACCTCAAATCAATTTTAGTTAACTATTCTTTTTTTAAGGTGGGAAATCATCAAATGGCTCGAATTTTCCCGCTCCGAGTAGAGCGAGAGGACGTGTCAGACTTTTACTGACAAAAACTCTCCCGTATTCCTATGAATTCCAGAACCAAGCCACGGTAACTCTTCCGAACATTCCCGCAGAAACGTAACTATTTTCGCACCCAATAACTCTCAATATGAACCACACCTGCAGCGCTATTAACTTCCACACGCCACTGAACAACGTAGATATAGTACATAAGAAGCTAATTGCGTTACAGGAGTGATAATTAACGAGCAGGGGGCGTAGAAAAGGCATTGGGGGCAAACTCGTTAACAGCTTGCCTGCGAGCGCTCACTACAACATCATGACTAACACTCGCCACAATTTTACGAGTGCAAAACTTCGATGAATCTATAATATTAAAACCGGGAACTATGAACTGTATATTTTATACTCTGGCGCAATCTTTTAAGATAAGACAAGGGGATATGCGATTCCTGACCTCAATGAGATGGAGATTTATCTATCAAATTGTAATCCGTAGCTGTTTCGCGTTTAGATAAGGGGAAAATTTAGATGCACTTCACTCCAATCATACAGGCACTTGGAGTAAGAACGAAAAACATCATCTGGAGCATAAATTTCTAATTTCCGCTTTATAAAACGCTGAGAAAAGTTTGATGAAATATCCATAATATTGGTCAAACCATATGAAATGTAATGGGAATCTTTTGCAAGAAATATTGTTATGGACATAATTGATTGTACAAGTTATGAAATGGTAGCGTTTTGTGCGAAATTTGTTGTACCACGTTGCCGTACGGTTGCACGACGTATGTCACTTATTCCGCGAATGTTAATCGCACTCAACGCTCTCCTTGAATCCAGTCCTAGACTAGATCTATTCGCTGATGAATGGAAGGAGATATTGACAGAATTTCTGGCGATTTGCGAGGAGACTGAGTGAGAGGTTTAGTTATATTATCTGTAATATATTTTCTTTAATGTGTTTTACGTAATTTGTACCTAATAATCAGTGTAATTGGCATTTTGTCGATCTGGTTAAATAAATGGAATACTATAATTCAATACAATTTCGAAATAAATAGTTTATAAATATATAGTATAAGCAATGCAGGACCACTGTAGCAATAGAGGTGGTGAATAAAGGATGGGTAACGTAATCAAGAAAAACCATTAAGGTCATCACATCCTAGGCACAAACCTAGGATAACCAGGTCTTGGGTGAAATAGCTAAGCTATGTCAGACACTGGGCTGCGGGATTTTTTGAAAGCAATATCCCGCCGCTTTGGAACACAAAGGGGACTGAAGGATTACAGGTAGGTTTTATTTAGTAAAAGTCTGACACGTCTTCTCACTCCTCCCAGAGCAGAAGTTATGAAGGCTAGAAGGAACGGGGTGGGGTTTTTAATCAGTAAGAGTCTGACACTATCTCCTGCTCCACCCAAGAGCGGGTTTTATCATACGATGATTTTCCCCATCGCAAAAAAAAAGAGCAGAAGTTATTCGATGATTGCCCACCTCATAAAAAAGGCAGGGCAACGTTCTGCCTCGAGTCAATGAAATTTGAACAGGCTAAAGTATAAGTAGCATAATACATGGGTACTTATGTTTGCGGGCGCCGAATTAAAAAGCACGTACAAAAAATTCTAGCACAACAATGACTTAGTTAGTTTTAAAGGTCTTTGACTGTTTCTACTTCCGTCATTAGGTTGATGACGCTCGTTATGTATGTTTAGTAACTCGCAATGATTAAATGGGAAAATACAGTGAAGATTGAAAATGAAGACTCATTCAGCTGAGCTTAATGAGGCTTGAATGAAGCAGTTTATATAAGTGACTAAAAGACACAAGTGATCGATCAACTCTGGGATTAATCTATTAACCCTTCAGATACCGTCAATTAGAGACACAATAGTAAGACAATAGATGCGCGGCCACCGGTGGTCGCTTGGGGATTCATGAATTAAAGTATGCGAAGACTGTCGGCTTGCAATTAAAAAAGCCTATGCCAAACAATGTTGGTATCGTCATCTAGTGAGATGAATTGAAACTTCATCATCAGGGGATGATGAGAAAAGTCTAGCGAGTCTTTTTATTATTAGCTTGGAATGGGTTTGAAGTCTAACCGGATGCAGCTGAGTATTTTACATGGAAAGACTGCCCATCAGACCTCCACAACCCGATACTCTTGCCCAGTAACTGTTGATAACAGGCTATGGAATTTTGGGTATAGGAAAAATATTATACTGGTTTCGGATAATTTTAATTACGGATTGAAGAATTTTAAAATTATTTAATTAAAATATGTACAAATAACAAATTATTTGCTCCGGCAAAGCAAAAAAAAACCAAGAGTAACCTGTCATTTCTCCTAAGTCCTTATTTATCAGGCACTATCTCAAACATTTATTTCGGTTTCGGATATGTTTTTATATCGGATATCCGACAGTTTCGGTTACAGTTAGGGACCTTATCAACTAGGGATGTTATGGAGTTATACCATCAATATGTTTCAGCATAATGATGGGTCAAGGCCTGAATCGAGTGAAAAAATATCAGAATAAAATATGAAACCTTCAACATGTCATCCCATAGATATTACAGCCAGGTAAGATTTAGGACGCCGTTTTCATGTAATATAAAATCCTGTCTTAATCCGAACGCATCGACAGTTTTCGTTTTCATTTTCAAATAAATCTGAGCGTTTACACGATTTCTGGCTAGTGTCACATAAGTTTACTGAAGCCGTTTACAGCACATTTTATTTAGACGTCTTTTAATCCGTGTTTAACGTTACGCGTGATCTACAAAACATTTCGGTAATACCATAAATCTGGTGCGCGAGGGAAAGCTCTCTTTGATCGGCGGCTTTAATATGTTTTCGATTTGGCGGGACGCGGCGCAGACCGCTCCGGTTGCGTCAGCGGCTGCCGGTGACACTTTGCGGAAACTGTCCACGGAACGACACTTATTCTATTAGCGGGCCGATTTATGAGCAGCCACATGACAAGCAGGCAAACGTCTGTCTACAAAATCGGTTAACGCTTCTAGACGTTGAAATGTTACATCGACTCACGGAAACTTTTGTGTATAGCATTTTTTTTAAAACGCTTTCACAAAAGAAAAGTACCTACGTCCAAATTAAAATGCCCTCACTTACTTTACCAACGAGTGCCAAAAATTCACAGAATGTCCAAACTTTTAATGTTGGGATCACGTTGGGCAACTGACAGGGAATTACGTCGTACATTTAAAAAAGTCTGATTCACCGGAGACACTTTCATTCGATCCGGAAATATCTACCGAGCGAATTTAGGCGTCCTTGTGTACGATTTTAAAGTTCCTAAAGGACAATAATACATGTGAATCTGTAACGGCGAGCAGACAAACTTGTGATGTGAGTCACAAGTTTGTCTCTCAAGAGTTAAAAGTAGAGAGATACATTTATTATTTTTCAACAAGTGTTTATATTTTATATCAGAAGGACTTTGGTACTTCTAATCAAATAAATATGCGAATGTGAGTTCGAGAACTGATTCCCACGCTTTAGATGATGATGTCGAGCAAGATCATTTTATAGTACAATGCTATTTAGATATTTAGCGCCTTTAGTAAAGAGGGCAGTTTACAATTTCGTGCCAACTTCTACGGCGAAACTAGAACTGGGCCAGTCACCGTTAATGCGCTATATAGGTGATTGTATCCAGATCACATCAAAGAGCCGCTGACGGGATACAACGCAGGACCGTAGGACAGATGCGACTCGACATTTGCTATCTCAAGGCAACGTCGTAAAAATCAATAGAAACGGACGAAGCTTCGTTTATTCTGGACCAAGAGCGTGAACGTAAAGTTTGAAGTAGATCGATGTCGGAGTTGGGCTTGAAGAGGATTTAATTATTTGTTGAAATAGTGATTGTGTGAAGAGTAGTGTGGCTGTGTTAATGTACGAGAACAGTAATAGTGGAGGAATGTTGTTGTGGTTCAGTTTACTACGCGGAGTGGGTGGCTCGTGGAGCCCCGCCACCGCCGGCCACTCGGAAGTGGATTAGATGAGCAACCGTTGTGTTACGCTACGATACTATTGACAATTATGTATTATTCTAACACCTATTCAAACGTTTGAACCGTTGAGTTTTATTTTCCAGTTTCTGAAGTGATGCCAAGTAGCAGAGGAAAAACAGTGAATTATAACCTCCGCAAAGTAAATATTTAGAAGCAGTTAATTTATTATTGATTTCCTGGTAAATCACGAATAAACTAGGAAGGAACTAGCCGTGTTTCTTTAACCACTTATTTAAATTAAATTGATTGGTTTTTTACATTGCATTTTGAATTTGTATTAATTATTTTTTTATAGACAAGTTCATGTTTTTTGTTTTATTTTCTAGGATCAAGGTTCAAAATGAGTTAGTCATAATAAAAATATATGAGTCATCAATTTGAAAACCGTCTGATGTTAAAAACAGGAAATCATTGAATTTCTGTAACATTAGCGAATGTTAAGATGTTATTCAAAACATATTTTTTGCGCAGTTTATCCTCAACATTGATAATAACAAAAGTCTAACGCCCTGGTTGTTCCCAGATCATTCCTGGAGACCAGTAAATACAGGTTCATATTTACGTGCCCATTCTTTCTCATAGTAAATGCTTATAATAATATGTATGTAGACTACTGTTAAGCCTACAAGTTAGATATCTTATTGTAGAGGAAAAAAGACGTGCAAATTATTATTAAAATATTTTTTGACCATTTATCTCTGTTTTAGAAATTTTGATCCTTTGACTAGATATTAGTTTCAGTATTCAAACACTGTAAAACTGACCCTAATTATCACGATTTCGGTGGACTGTCCACTATTTCCAGTGATATTTTCTGTATAAATATCATTGATTAACTCATCAAAGAAACGACAACATCGAAAGCAAACATTCGGTGACGTAATAGTAAAGTTATCAAGCCCTGATGGGAGGAATCTTCCGACGAATAGCTGAGGGAATATACGAGCATCAATAGGAAGTAATACAAAAGCTATTGGCAAAGGTATCGTTGTGAAACGCGCGCTGACTCACCGGGTATTTCGGAGGAGCGCACCCGACCGCGCGCCAGTCGACCAGCCCCTACGAAACTACGCACGCTCCATCTTACGTACACTTATATCTTACTGATATAAGTGTATATTACTGATTTTGCACAAGATAAAACTGTATTTTGTTAGCTCTATTTTTGGTGATTTTGATAGAGTTTACAATATTTTCGTGAAGCTTTAGCGCGATGATGACAAGAGGTTGAAATTGCATAATAAAGGCGATTTATAAATTGTACGTGTGCTAAGAGGGTAGTTCAATCAACTATATAAACATAGCTGATGATTTACTTTTGAAATATTGACTACATTATAGATTGCAACCTTAAATTAATAAAATTTTCAATTTAGTGGTTGATAGATTTTAAAATTATCAAATTATATAATCGTTTAATTTAACAAGTAGCTCAGAGCCGGGAATAGTCGAAAAAAGTGAAGGGAAGCCACATCCCCAGATTGGGGGACTGGCAGGTTATAATATAACAATAATCATAGATGTATTAGCTAAAATTTTTTTTGATACATTTTGTGTAATGTATCTATTTAGGTATATATTTAGAAATATTTATGTATGTTTATCAGTTATCTAGTACTCATACTAGGCTTTTCTTAGTTTGGGACTAGATGGTGTTTGAAAGTTGTGGAATATTATGAAATATTATGATAACTTCGTATTTTGAATATTTTTCACACAACACAAGGACAGAGATTTTTGAAGATTAATTAGCAAACAAAATTACCTTGAAAAATTTAATGTAACTGAGTTAAATCTTTGTAGTTGGCCGAATGAGAAAGGCACAACACAAGGTACAATGGAAAATAGGCTACTAATGAGCAAGGTTAAGTTGCCAGTGAGTTGGGCACCCTATTGGGTCCATGAGTGCATTTAGCTGCATCAAAACATATAATACAGCTCATGATGCGACGGCATAGAAAAACAGCGTAACGATTTCGCGTAAACGTAAGCGAGCGGTGAGCGGCCGCGGCCAGGGCGCGTGACGCAGTTTCGAGCCCCGACCTACTTATGTCGTAGAAAAAATCAGCAGATGTTCAACTTTGAGGCGCGGGATATATCGAGCAGAATGTGTTGTTCCGAATAGAAATAAACTTGTCACATATTTTGATTGTATCTAGAGCGGGCGGCGGTTAGTCATGTCGTGATGCCGATGCCAACGGCCCGGCCGCTGCCACCGACCACCATCTATAAAGGCAATCGCGCTCCAGACTGAATCACTGTAGGCGCCGTCTGCAAAATGTCTCATCACTGCCGTATTTACGATCTCATATAGTTATTGTTGCGACCACATATGGTACGCCTTCACGCTCGTTCAGTTCCAAGGTCACGTCAGAGCATTGCTATTGGTAACAGATCAAGATCAAAGAAAATAAGTCAGTTTGGCTCTAATACAACAGTTTATAAACGTAATGTAGCGTAGGCTGTAGAAAGTAGATGAACCTCACTGACATAATGTAGAATATTATTGTCCAACTGTATAACCCGCCAGACTAGGTTCTGGGTCAGGTAGAGCCGACGAGGCTGGACGCTAAAGTTCTATCGTAGATTTGTTTAAACTGCGAGCTATTTCCGAACTAACCAGATGCAACATCGAGAACCGTTACCATAGGTAAAGGGTTACGTGTTAAAACTACGCTACGGAGCGTGTAAACAACACTATTTAGGAATCTTCAAAGGGGATTGTTTATTAGCGTCTCTTGAAGATCTCTTACAACAAAAGAGTTAACATTGGGAATAATTTTAGAGTCGTAATTTTGGACAGTGGCCGAGAAGCTACGGTCAGAGGCCGGTGTTGCCATACGGAGGACTGAGGAGATTTTGGAGGGTAGCAACCTTATATACAGTGGTGCGTACGTGGCTCATGTAATTGGGCGTCGTACGCGTGCGCAGCTCCGCTCGCGAATCATAAAATAATTAGCAGTGATTCATCGTCGCGCCGAAAGCGTCTCTCGTCGCTGCTAGATAGCCGTTGGCTGACGGATTTTGGCATTACCTTTTGACAGACGATTATTTCACTGTCGCCGATCGTTAGGATAAAATTTACCGCGTGATTACTGTGTCAGTCAATTCTTTATTTTTGTATTGATTGATGGGAACTAGTAACTGCAATCAATTATTTTATGAATAACCGGTTTGAGTTGTGAAGTTTGTATTTTTAGTTTTGTATTTTTTATTGATTTTTAAAAACGGACAAGTCACATCAAATAGTCCGTCATATTCATATTCTGCAGCTGACAAATTTAATATACTACATAAATGTTTGTTTTATTTGTTTCCCTGATATGTTATCAAAAGATTTACAGTTTTCTCTCATGATTTTACAGCATTTGCAGGAAGAGATGACAGTTATGAAGCATTTGGTTAATACCTCGTACTGTGATAAATATATTTGATCTTGGTTATAACTGCTACTAAGACAATATCTACTGGAAAGCAAGCCTGCTGATAAAAAACAGATATTTTATTAGCCTTCTGCTGGTCTTATCCAAACAGTTAATGATTTTCATTCTGATAACATTCGACGATCGAAGATAATATAACTGTCTGATTTCAAAGTCGGTCAGAGATCGCCTTTGACAGAAAGGTTTGAAAGGAGAAGAGGGAGGCCATAGCCCAGCAGTGGGACACAAAAAAGTAATAATTGCAGCGATCAGTCTCTTTAGAGACAAGCATGAAGCAAGCATATTTAGTAAGCCACACTGGGCTTGCGTGGTAGATAGTGGCCTACTCTTTTTATTCTGAGGTCAAAGCCCTAGCAGTGGGAACATTATTGGTTTATTAACACCACGGATCACCCTCATGGTTTTCCTAAGACCAGGCAGAGAAGAGACGCCGCTTGAAGATGGATTCTACTAAGTCGTTGAAAGCAAGCTTCAGAAGGTCTGTCTATGGCAAGGAAGGTTCAATACTTCATTGCAGGTTGAAGAAACACTGCATTAGCTTCCTACCACTAGACACCAACAATGGATTAAAGACTTAGTAGAGCATAATAGACGAGTCTATGATTTGTGCACAGTATTCTTTTTTTGAAAACAGAAAGACTGGTACAAAATTATTTCCATAGATCCTTCGATTTAATAGTTCAATTTTCTGAATGGTCATTGAAAATAGCATGAACAGATAACTAAAGACAAGTTCAAGGACTGAATATTTACAACATATTAGTTTTATAACATTGTGAAATAGTTTTGCTCACACAGAATATTGCGATAAACACACCGTAGTTACCTGGAGCTTCCTTTCGATTTTAAAGTACCTGCTTTATTATTTTGTCTTACATAACATTATGGGCAGCATCATAATTTCATCACTACAAACTATAACTGTTCAAATCGGGCTACTCACTCATGTAAACGTCAACGAACACTTGCAATTTATCGTAACCCGGTTGCACTGTTATCGAGACTTGAACGGGCACACAGTCTGTTTGGGACATTTCACTGTGGTTGTTAGGACATGGGGTGTTTGTGTGGCGCGCGTGCGTGGTGCGTGCGTGGTGCGTGCGTGGTGCGTGCGCGGTGCGTGCGCGTGCATCCGAGTGCAGCGAGCGACGCGGGCGATGCGCGCGCCGCAGCGGTGGCGCGAGACTGTGCGTCGTCGATCCCGTCCCATGCCTCCCCGTACACCTTAAATTAGATTAATTGTATCGCGCTGATTCATGCGTGGCCCGCGACGCGCTTCTTTTTGTTGACACCGGACAAATGCGTTCGCTTAATTTAGATTTTGAGGATTATGAGAGGTGAATGAATTTTTTTTCCAACTTTATGCACCGCTGCGTTAACGATGTGTGAACGGCCATTGAGTTGATAGACAAGTCTACAATAAGTAGTAGACACCGAATAATGTTGACGCAAGTAGATATTTTGTACAGCCATTTACATATAAAAGTCAAAAGAAAAATATATGAGCTGCTAAGTGAAAACAGCATGAATGAGCGCTTGCGCCGAATTTTGTTGGTTCTAGGTTCTCCATTTAATTATCCTTTTAAATTAACCAATTAAGTCCAATTTAAAACACCGCAGGAGGTCAAACTGCAACATAATTAATTAAGAATATTAGGATAAAAGGTCAAACAGTGTACCCAATAGCTATAATAAAATCTAATCAAGACTTCTTAAAGGTTCAGAGGCAAAAAACCTCTACCTGCAAACGACCGTACAAAAAACGGGTTTCTTGTAAGCCGAGTTAACCACGCATATTCCACGTATCGTCCGAACCGAGTAGATACATGAAACATGGATGATCGTTCTCTGGAATCGCGGTTGGATATGTTCGGCCGCTGGAAACGCCAATACTGTATAAAAATCAACACGTTTGTTTATTTGAGCAACGCATAACGGGCGAGGTGCCCGCCGCGGCGGCACCCATGAAAATATTACGACTTATTTACTTTACCGCGTTACTGTTCTTACCGCATTGACGTCTGCCTCTGAGTCAGCAGGGCCGAGCCACGAGGCACGTCTCACTTAACACATTTGCGAAATTTGCAACATCACCGGACTATACTAAATGTTTCTGTAACATTTCAGCTACCGTTTTGGTATATTTTTTAATTATGCATAGGTTCGCGTTGGACCACCAACTCACCTGATGGGTAAGCGATGATGTGGCCAACGATGGAGCACGCTTGCCTAGAAGTAACCTATTCACTCTTGACTTTGTTCATTAAACCCCAAATAAACGCCTGCGTTCGCGCTGTCATTGTGTCTCTAATTGACGCCCTAGGTTACAGACTCCAGCAGGGAATTCCACACCTAAGCTGTACGTATAATGAATCTGTTCCCAAAACGCTTAGTACGTATGGGTGGGATGGCAACGCCGTAATTCTTGACAGTACAGCAGGCAATTTACTTGTCTGGCGTTCCTATAACCGCTAGGCACAAAATGTAAGACAATGACATTACCTGTCACATCACTAGTCACATGACTTTTCCGCAGGTGAAGCCGCGTTAAACGGGAACGCTAACAAAAAAATCTTACGTTGAACATGAACTCTCATTCAACGAATATTATTCTCAATGTAAAAAGTGGATCTAATGATTTTATTTCTAGATTTGCGAAGGCCAAATAAGTGGGCTGAAAGAACACCATTTCTCATAGTTTCAACCGATAGACATCCAATGCTGTTCATTACATAGGCCTTCCCCAAGAGTCGTCATAATATCCGATCCAGTGCGTTTCGCATTCATCGCATCGAAGAAATTTATTCGTGCAAATATAGATTTAGATGAAACACATGCCTTTAATTCTGGGAAGCACCTGATAAGTCTTCACATCGCTATCATATTGCACCGGACACAAAACACGACAACAATGTATGAAAGTAATTATTTGTGGGAAAAACATACTCATTTGCGGCCGTTTATGACAAAGAGTATAACAATGAATAATAAATGTGGTATTTAGTGTGTGCATGGTTGTATGGTGGCATTCGCGATGACTTGGGCAACGCTACGGCTAGTTAGGGCGGAAGCTGTAGATAAACATACGGCGATCCGTCTAGCCATCTGCACGGGAGCTTGACGCTTGTCAACACTACGCTACGGTTTATAATGACCATGATAATATCTCAAATTAGGGAATCCAGATGGAATCCAGTCCAGCATCAAAACCGTGATCCCGTGCGGGATTGAACTCTGTAATCGCCGGGATTTGCGGGATTGGATTTTTTTGTTTAAAGTAGAGTAAGTTTGATAATTAAACATGATGATGTTTTAAAGGTACAAATAATCAGTTTCTTTTTAAGAATGACATAATACTCGTAGTTTAGTCCCTAGTCATTGAGTAGGTACTTATACTAGCATTGATTACGTTCTGAAACTGAAACTTTCGATACAGGATTCGCGTAACACAAAATAAAAAATTGTCTAGCTGTACGGCAAAAATTTAAGACCAAAATTATTTTAATTACAATGTTTATTTAGAAAAATCACAAGTTCCATAGAAAGTTATTAAATGAATTAAGCACGAGGCTGCGAAAGATCTAATAAAAAATCAGAATGCCACGTCGTTTGAACTCAATTTTCTTACAAAAATATTTAATTCCCCCAAACGGGCAGACTTGGATTCCCTACCTCAGATAATGTACAAGAAATTAAAAAGCCTTAGATGATCAAATTATAATTCGAAAAGTCATACACACGAGTAGAGCAATTGATATCTTTTAACAACAGAAAAGTGAGAAAACTAAAATTTGCAGAAGCAACCAGAGAACATGGATCGCAACACAGTCATGTGTCTGAGGATGAAATGAACCAAAGAAACATTAACTATGAGATACTAAGTACTATTACTGTACAATGATAAATTGGACCTATCAAATGTGATTATCTGTCAAATACATCACATATCCTAACTAATGAACAAGTCAAAAGATCAAGCGAACGAAAGCCAAAGCAAAAAGACTACAAAGTTGCGGCTAAGTAAAGACTTCCAGGATTCGGCACTTTAGCGAGAATAAAACTAGGAACCGATGTTGGGCAGGAACAACCCCGTTACCGATCTAACAATACTTTGGGCTTGCGATCGGTCGTTGGTCCCACACTACCCGGTTCCTAGAAGGTAAGCGGACACAGTCTAAAATAGTCGCGGCCCCTTCGCAGAAGCGTGAGTCATGGCGGGACGGTCCTGCCGCATCTGGACCGCATACACACGCGCGTATAACTAATCAATACATACGTCAGGGAAGATACTGTGTTTTTATGACAGCTGCTGCACATGTAAATATGCGGTAGAAATGGTCGGAAGATTTTTGCGTATACTTCCCGAAGATTGCATTTTCTATTTGTTTAGGTTTGGAGACACGCTCTTTTAATTTGCTCTTCATCTGAGTCAAAGGCGAGCTCCTTAAGGAGTTGTCAGCGACAGGAAGGGCCCAGATGGGTCGAAGCCTACTGATAATAATTGATTTTTTATTATTACTGGGGCCAGGGTTATCCGAAAGGACCTCGAGCCCCGGTATGACGGCTAGAAAGGTTTTTAGTCAGCAAGAGCGGGGGTTGTCATAAGATGATATTTCCCACCGAAAAAAAAGTCAAAGGCGAGCCAAGTTGAACGGGACGAGAAACCGGTGCCTGTGTATCATAAAGGACTTTTTTTTGTACGATAACGAATAAAGGTAATGATATAGGAATCTGTAGCAGGTTAACCTTCTTCAATCAGGTTTGAAAACAGAATAATAAGGTAACCAAAATAAGAAAGCGAAATCAACAATGCGTCTTTCCTGAGGCGACTTTTTTGTCAAAACAGAATCTTGGAATCGGAGAGAGAAACCAAGAATGATTTCTACAAGGAAAACTAACAGTTTCATAGTACGAACAATTCGGAGAAGTTAGCCATTTTGTTTTTATGTCATGTCCAGAGATACTCTGCCTTTATCCAAGATTTATTTTGAAGCTGAGTTAGAATTGACTATGTCGGTACCTATAAGATTAGTCATGAAATTCTCAATAAACTCCATTGCTGGTGGAAAACCGTTCTACGAAGTATGAAATCTTAACACAGAAGATTTATTGAGTTAAGTGGTGCTACCATTTTACAGTTTCAAGGAATTATGAATAGTAAAGCATTTTTTTAAGTAATCGGGTCAACTGATTTTATTTATTTAGACTACGAATTGTTGTGGAAATTCGTAGCCGTAAAGCCACAATGTAATATTAATGAAATTTTAATTACTTTTTATTTGGTTCACAAAACATATTACATTATACTAATATTGACATTTGTTACGATTTTATTCTATTTTTAATTTTTTGACATTTGGTATAAATTTATTTTTGTATTTGTAATGTTATTTTCTTTTTCGACTTATTTAATGAATTTAAGTCGACATTTGTAATTAATTTATTTTGACATTTATAATGAATTTATGATATTTAACTAATATTATAAATGCGAAAGTTTGTATGTATGGATGGATGTATGGATGTTTGTTACTCTTTCACGCAAAAACTACTGAACGGATCTCGATGAAACTTGGTACACGAGTAGACCATATTCCAGAATAACACATAGGATACTTTTTATCCTGGGATTATGTACGCGGGTGAAGCCTCGGGCAAAAGCTAGTATTTATTATTTTTATCTACCTACTATCTATGTTAGTGACATTTGTATTTCATTAAACTTGAATTGTATATCCGATTTTTTTTATCATTATAACTTTATTCTCTTGAAATTGTAGGTACTTACTTTATGATATTGCTGTGTCCGACAGGGTCCATGTGCACTTGTTTTACTATTTTTAAGACCTTATGTAATACATGTGATATAGCAATAAAGAATTGAATAATATTAATGTTACTTGCAGTTCCAATTAGCATATGGCTTTATCAGCCTTATAATTATAATATTCCCACTGCTGGGGCTCGGGCCTCCTTCCCTCAGAGAGAGAACTGGCTGTAATCAACCACGCGAAACAAGTATGATGGATATCACGTCTTCGAATGTTTAGTTCTAGATCACGCCGGTTTCCCTACGATGTTTTACTACAACGTTTCGAGAGGAATGGTGAGAAAATAAATTACACCAAGTACGCATGCCTTAGGTTTGAACCCATGGGCCATGATGTACGACTCGTAGGTCGGGGCCGTCATCACTGGCCAACCATTGCTCTCGCACTTGCAGTACTGCTGAAATATATCCAATGATATTGTAAAACGGTTTACATTAAAAACTAAGATCTCATAATATTTTCCAACTCCCACAAATTCATTATTCAAAATAAATTTGCCTATTTATTTGCAATCCATACAGTAAGACAGAGAAAAATTATTCATTAGTGCGTGGCGCCACCGCGGCAACGTGCGCCCACGCAGGTGCAACCACGACATTAACGACAAACACGCAACGCTTTTATTGCGAACCACTAAAACCCGCCATTACTAGACACTTCAATACCATTTCGATTTGACCCCAATGTGTCTGTTGCAATTTAAAAAAATAACCACATCTATTATGATACTGGCAAACAAATAAATACGCATATGATCTCACCCAAAATCGAATCTGGAACTCGGCAATGTATGAAAAAGCTCTAATAATAATAATGCCGGAACTACACTGTCGGCCTCTCATTTATTATTGAGAAATGTAAAATTATGATATTCTGCTATAGCGCTTCTACATTCATCAACGCGTTGTTGGAAGCAAATAGGTTACACAGTAACATTTCTGGCAAAGTTAGCGCTAATAATTCTTTCCCATTGACAGTTTTTAAACAGAAAAAGACAGAAAATTAACTCGAGAAAAGCAACGGAATTGCAACAAACATTTAAAAAAATATGAACATGAAATAAGCTTGGTACCATCATCCACATTTAAACACATCCACTTATAATGTAGGCGATGATTCACTTTGTGTTTAAAAGCCTGGATTAGACGCAGTGGTATCTTTTAATACTCTAACGCACTTATTTCGAGCAAAGTGCAAAAATAAGTTACGTAATAATAAAACTAGTATAACATGTCTGTTCGTGTGACTAAGCGGTTGATATTTGAGTGCGCGGTATTTGCTGTCAAATGGCGGCACGCCTGTACCACGGACTTCTCGGAATTGCTAACAGTATGCTTTATAATTAACGTTAGGGCTCTTGTTGTTAGCCAGACTGTAAATGATACCCTAGCGTATCCTGAGAACTAGTATATTCAGTTAGATCGTTTGTTTTATAAATAAATGTGCGCGTTGAAATGCTGCATGACAGAATATTTTGTAGACAATTGCTTTTACATTTTTCATGTTTTGTGTTGCAGTTTGTCATAGTCAGTGGCGGGAGGACAACTGATAATTGACAACAATTATGATTAAGATAAATTTTAAGTGAAGGAAATATTTGTAGATAGTACTTTCTGCGTTTCTTTTTCTTGTTGAAGTATAATTTCTTTCGGAAAGTTGGGAATAATTAGTATCTATAGAAAGCAATAACTACTTTGTTGCTAATGTTTTTTTTTTTAAAGTGGGAATTGGGAAATCGTCCAAAGACTTTTCTTGCTCTACCCTAATGGGAGGGAAGATTATGTTAGACTTTTGCTGACTAAATTCATTACTGAATCTTCCAGTTGCCCTTTATATTCTAGGACCACGGGTATCCTTTTCAGAAATTCCCCGTGACCCTAGCGAGTATCAGTTCTGATGACAGTGACAGACTGTCAATATAAGTCTGTGGCCCTGATCCCTACGGTTTTCCTAACATCTCTTTGAGGCGCGCCTGAAACGCTACGCGCATTTATGGGATGAATAACTTTTTGGAAATATCGTCTGCAACTTTTCATTAATTCAGTTCTTGAGACATGGTATGAAAGATCTTAAAAAAATCAGTTCTTCAAAAAAGAATGATAAGATTAATTGAAAATGAAAGTTAGTGTAATCACAGTGAATGAAAAGGATGTTTGGGTTTACGCATGTTTGCGCATTCTGTATGTTGTGCCGAGTTATTCAAAGATTTTGAAAGGTAAGTTCATGAAAACAACATGACAATGAAGACTAAACAAGAAGTAATATGGAGAAGAGAAACAACAATGCAGGAAGACTAAGAAAACGTTGGGTGTAAATAAAAATTGGTTAACTAGAAGAATACTGAGATGACCGCAAAGTTGAAAGAAAGGGGTGTTTTATGATAAAACTAAGTCCCCCATTACATCTGTCTGTCTGTACGAGATAAACTCATAAACTACCGACAGATTTTAATGAGGTTTCCACCAATAGACAGAATGATTCATGAAAAGGTTTAGGTGTATAATACATGCATTTTACACAAGTAAAAATACAAAAAAACACACTTAATTTTAATGATTTGTAATATGCGTGCGAAGTTACGACAGTTCGCTAATATTCTATAATTGGGCGGTTCTGAGCAAAATTATCTAATGTAAAAATCTCGAGTCACAGTGTTTGTTATAGAATTACTCCGAAACGACTTGGCCGATTTTTATTATTTTTTTTGTGCATATTTCGTAGGCTAGGGAATAGGTCATAGGCTATTTTTTTACTCTCCCACCCGTAACCCCGTACGGTTCAACTCGTAATTTTTTTGACAATTTATATGGCAGAACAATGTTTGCTGGTTTGCTTAAAATGTTAAAGTCTTACTAGCTGACACCTTAACATTTTAAAAGATTCCCAAAAACTAGTGTTAAAAAAATAAAAACAGAAGTGAAAGCATTTCAATCGCACAAAGAGACACGACCACAACATACTATGTTGGTAAACATTAACCACACATCGAGCACAACAAAAACAAAACTACCCACATATTAAACGTTGAACGTAAAATAAACGGCAGCGTGCGCGTGAGTCAGTGTCCTGGCAGGACTCAGCTATTTGTGCGCGGTTACTCAGCGAGTCAGCGCTGATGCATTGGTACAAGTTTAGACGACAATCTCGAATCTCAAGAGTTATGGCTCGCTCTTATGTTTTGGACCGATATATAACTATTACATTTAATATAATGTTTTAGGGTAAGTTGCTCCAACTAACTGTAACGATATGCAATAATTAGAATTCCTAGTTGACTATACCAAGTGGGAAATTATAGACCCATCCGACACTCAGTGCGAGTGCGGTGCTCGTGACCAAACGATGGCCCACTTATTGGAGTGCCCAAAGTGTCCCTACTACTGCACTTTGGAGGACCTAAAACACCACTAACGCCGCTATAAACGGGGCAACATGCTGGGTCCAAAAACTTTGAGGAAAAAGAAAACCATCGATTCGAGTAGAAGAAGAAGGTGACTAACGGCCCTGGGACACAAAAATCTAGAGCTCCTTTTTTATGTGGGAAATTATCAAATAATTTCTGCTGCTGGGTTGAGCGGAAGGGAGTGTCAGACTTTTACTGACTGAAACAAGCCCTGATTCGGAGGAGGAGGTGACCGCTTCCCATAACCTATCGCTCCCGACCATGGCTAGAACACGTGAGATTGCCGCCGCCACAACCTCCACGAGGACACGCCAGTGCTCCGCCCGTAGCTAACGTAGCTTATGCTCTAAACCACTCCTAGTCAAACTTGGAGTTACGATTGTTTGATATGGTAACTGCAGAATGTTTGAAGAAGTAAATAAATGACTAGAGTCTTTTGTGATCTTTAAGACTGAACTAGAACGTGGGATAGTGTAACGATGTTTATGTAGAAATTGATCTGTAGAACAAGTCTACTAAAATCTGTATGAAAACGTACCGTCGCATCGTTTGCGAGAGGAGCCTATTCCCTACGATTAAAGGCGACATCAGCATGTTGCCTTCAATTGTAACCAGATGCAGGGGATTGAACCAGATGAGGTAAAAGTGAGCTTACAGCGAAATAAAATATAAAAAGCCGCTTTGTACAAAAAAAGAATCGTCAAACGGCGTCCACTAAACGACAGACAGTAACGCTGTCACACGCAAGACAGAAAATCGTCGGGAAAGTACTGGCATGCAATATCAGACAACAGAATTATGTGTAAAAGGGACAAGGAGGCATTTGCCCTGCAGTGGGATAATATTGTCTAGTTAAATCTGATAAGAATACAGAACCAAGAAGTCTATGACTCCAATCGATTAAAACTTATAAACAACGACATCTATACTCTACTGTCGGAACTAACCACTACTGGAAACTGTCATTGTGTTCCAAGCGACAAACAGCCAAGACTAGTATTTTTAATACGTTTATCGTACAATATTTACTAGATAAGTTGACAGTACTAAGAAAATCGTTCGCAAAGGATTTGCGGATGGACCTAGATTTAAAAAAGTTTTAGAGTCGACATCATAACTAAATCCACCAGCACTTGTAAAAATAAATGCACACAGGATAGAAATATTCAGAATAGGCTATTGAATAGATTTCAGTTAGTTTTAAAATAGGCAATTTTTATGCTAAAAAATTCAAGAATATTATTTTAGGACTCTAAAATTACCTATTTTTTTTATATGCTTACATTCATTACGTCACTAGCGTGTTTGTGTTTGTAATGCGCAGTTTCCCATATTACTACCCTCCACTCAGTGTTGGTTTAGCTAAATAGCAAGAATAGCATATGCTACGGGCACCGCACATCTGAGGTCCCCGAGCGGACGTATAAAAACAAGTTATGATACATCTTATACAATATGATATCTAATTTATTCTGGAATATTCAAAAAGCCAATGTAAGCAACCGCAATGGAGCTATTTAAGCCCAGCGGCTTGTGTGAATAATAAATTATAACTGGAAACTTAGTGTCTACATTTGCGCAGCGCCTAACATGTTTCTATTAGTATTCTTCATTTTGTTGTCATTAGAAAAGAGTAAAAAAAGGTTTATATGACTTTGAAAGCATTTACGGCTTTAACGACATTTTTTCTTAACAAGCTTTTATAGTACTAATCATTCCAAAGAGCAAAAAAACAATAAGTTTATCTTATTGCGCTCAGAAGTTCCTATAGCTACTACCCGACTACATCATCACATCATGCCGTCAGCTTCATGGCACCATATTGATGCTTTGTCATCCCAGTTACATATGTATACCAAACAGCTCAATCGGTTAGGGGTAACTGTTTCAAAATACATTTGCAAGTTTTTTCCTAAACAAACATTGCAAGTTAAATAAAAGCTTGTGAAAATACGTCACACTGACGTTTGAATGAGAAGAAAGAAAAACTTTTTTTGCACACGATGTGACGAGTGACGTTAACAGTTTTTTATCTTCATAAAAAATATACGTTAGAAAATGGCCGATCGAGATATATACGGTCGTACACAAAGTTTGAAACGATCTATAAAACTAGATTGTGACGTTTTGCATTAAACATTTCGAGTGCCAATTCTTTTTACATCTAAAAGCTGTTTTGTCACAATACATTACAGACTCACACAACATGTTCAGTTTATTTCGGTTCTAGCTTGTTAGACTGTTACATGACTCAATCTCACCTTAATTACACTTTAAAAACAATAGACTCTGATTTATGCGAGTTTTTCAATGTTAGTGCGTATTTATATTGAGTTAGAAGCAATTTCACTTGAGTCTCACGTGCCCCCACGTCAGTCGACACACGTGGTCAGTTAGACGAATCTCTGAATCATCGCAAGTGCGGTACTATTCTTATACTGCGCGGAAATATTGCTAGGAAAACGATTATAATATCACCTGTACTTCGAAGCTTTTTATAACACTCTCACTGAAATTATGTTGCACAGCACTATAAAACAATGATTGCTTTACAGTGGTAGTAAACAGTCAGACCCAGTATGCACTTGTCTACGGCGAAAATATGTATGCCATAGCTTAAGCCAACTTGACTTGATTGAAGGGTAAATGATTCTACTCATACAGAGCAGAATTGAAAATTAATCATGGTGCTTGCTCAGAGCCTGTTGCGAATTTCAGGCCCACATCAGCGATATTTTCCTTGACTGTCAGTCAGTGTAACATATCTTGAAATTCACATCATTTATTGCCCAATGGGCCTGGTTTCCAATACGTTTTTGGTATTTATAATCACTGAACGAAACATGAATGTCATTTACGGAACATTTCAAAACTGATAATAATAACAATTTCACAACCAAACATTGAACACATCATGCAAGACTCACCCACTGTGTAGTATTTATCAAATCCAGCAGAATTTCTCACTTCCACATAATCGTCATAAGCGATTGGCACGTCGATCAACTCCCATGAATTCTGAAAATGTAAACAAATCATTTATATAGAGCTACTACAGGACTCTTATCTGTATTATAATAATCCATAAAACCATAAAAATATATACATAAAATACAATATAACTATAATAATGTTAGTTGGTCCTCCACTGGTTGCACTATCTTCACTACATAACTTGCGTCTTCAAGGGACAGGACAAGGTATAAATATACGTTTATGTGACTTACTGGGTCCACTTCGATCTGTAATGGCGTTTGATATCTCGGATCAATGGCTCTCTGAGACAGATTCCCGTTGTACTCTTTGACGGGCGTCATGGGACTGTTCGCGGCGCTGAACCTGTCGCAGTAGTTCTGGTTATAGTCCTCTTTCCTCAGCGAGTTGGAGTTGCTGTAGACGGAGCCGCTCCTGGCCGGGGAGAGCTGCTTGTCGTTCTCCCGGTTCCAGTAGGCGTCCATGTCGACGTGGCGCGGGTTCATGTTGCCGACGTTGTAGTTGGCGATGGGCGACAGGCGGCGCGGCGAGGAGCTCTCGCTGAACACGACGGGGCTGCGCACGACGCGCAGCGAGTCGTGCGGCGTGCTGGCGGCGCTGGCCTCGGCCGCCACGGGAGAGCTCGACTGCCGGTTGATGGTCACCGGCGACCTCGTCTCCGTAGTGTACACTTCGGGCTTTTTAAACTGCTGTGGAATCCGAACCGGTCCTATTCTGTTATGTACATCCGGTTCATCTTTAGGTAAAGCCGAGGTTTTGGGTTGCGCCTCGGCGGCCATTAAGTGCTGTAGCTTACTCACTTGAGTCTCGACGAAGCTGCGCGGCCGAGGCTGCTGGATGTTATGGTCGATGTTCCGGAGTAGGACGGGGTTGGAGGCGGAGGCGTCGTAGGCGGGGATGTGTACTTGTGAGAGCGTGTGGTCGTCGAGCGAGTCCTGCGTGTCGTACTGCATGTACTCGTCCTCCGAGCACTCCGTGTCGTCCTCCTCGCAGTCGTCGTAGTTGATGGGCGTGTCGGCGCCCGGGAAGAATTCGCACAGCGCTGACATTATGTCACATACCTGGAATGCACACAATTGATTTTATTATTTAAGCTGGCCTTTATTTATTTTTGTACACACACGGAAACAGTAGATAAAAATACATTAAAATTATATAAGCACAAAGGAACTGCTTATTTCTAAATAAATTTCTTTAAGCAGTCCTGCAAAAAGAGAAGTAGAAAAGCCTATTAGTGTGTTACAGTACATAAAATGACAGGCAGAGATATTATAGTTTTGCGATTTCTCTGAATGTAATTTAATTTTTCATAAAATTAGGCCTGCAGGGCTATTATTAGATAGCGCATGTAGCATACATGCGCTATCTTATACACGGTGTCAACGGAAGATAAACTCTTTTTTTTACTTTTGTCAGCTATTGTGACTATAATAATACTTACTTTAAGAGGATTTGTTTTTAAGTTTGTAAGGTAATCTCTGAAAGTACTGAACAGCTTCTGAAAATTAATTCTTTCACTAGTATGTAGCTGCACTATCCTTGAGAGCTATGGGCCATAAAATTTCTTCTTTGTCATGGAAACGACGCTAGTATAAGTTATTATATGATATTACACTTGCTTTTGCTCGCAATTTCGCCCGTTTACATAAAATATAGCCTATGTCACACAGGAATAAAGCAGCAATCAGTGAAAAATTTTAGCAAAAGGACCAGTAGGTACTTTCAGAGATTACCTCCTACAAACAAAAAAATATTACTGTAAATTTTTAAGAGAAAAACTGCAGGTTATAGTTGTTTATTCTCTTTACAAAATCCACACTGACAGTGGTTGCCATTAAAATAAGAACAAAAATTTTATAAAAAAAAACGCATTTCCTGATTATCTATTTGTATTGTTCATTGTCTAACACCTGTGCCAGTACAGGTGACTAATCAATTTATAATAGCGTAACCTTTACTATTGGCAATAGATTGTTCAACATTTATATTGGGACGGCAGGTAAGCTTACCTTGGCCATGCTGGGTCTCTCCGCAGGAACTTTGTGCCAACATTGTGTCATCAACTGCTCTATTGGCTCAGGACAACCCTCTATCAAGTTTGGCCTTTGACCTAGAATTTAATAATGAACACATTTAATAACACTTGATAATACTTTTGATTAAAAGAAGCGAGACCACACTATGCACTATAAATATATATTTTTTAAATTATCAGTCTATACCTACAGCTTATCTTTTTGAATTAAGAACACTCCATATAAATACTTTTTTTTCTCTAAGATATAAAACGTCAGATCTCAAAAGAGGTTTACAATCAAATGCTGTTAAAGGATGCACAAAATGGAATGTTATGGCAGGATATAATTAAAGGTAGGCGGAATCACATCACTATGATATCATAATTCCATGGAACTAATACTTTAATAGGTAGTTTTATTGTTCAACTTTGATGAGTAAACATGCAGGTAGGTTTAAGGTTGATGTAAACCTTTGTTGTGTTTAATGGCCATAAAAAAATAATACAATTGAAACTGATTTAAATCTTGTCTGAATAGTTTCATTAGAAATATAACAATTTAGATTGATGATATCTTCATTTCTTCTGAATTTGCTAGCTGATTTGCATCTATCATGCGCCAAACACACCATAATAATAATAATTCTTTATTGGCATAATAATGGTACAATTTATGATGCCTCTGACTTCCAAAATCAGTCCAAAGTCAGCGCCCTCCCAAACTTGTTTACAATAACAATTTTGTGACAAAATACATAAAATGATGTGTCATTATTTTACATACTGTTAGCATTTAAGTGTCCAAACCCCTCTGCATTAATTAGATATTATATTCCTGTTAACAGAGGCTCAGTTAAAAAGGATTAAATGGATTATCTTCTTCATTTAGCAATAATACAAAGCACAATCTGTTCATTAAGGTTTTTATTGCTATTTGTACCCATGCAATACAACCTAGCGACCTATCAGCTAGATTGAAATCAGTTTTATACAATACCTGTATGCACAGCCCACATTATCCTAAAAGCTGACCCTCCTTCCTCAAACGGTTTCCTCCGGGACAGAACCTCCCATAGAATAATACCCCATGAGAACACATCACATTTTTCTGTATATGTTGAACCTTCAAACACCTGTAATGAAGAAAAAGAAGAGTTTATTAAAACAAGGCTATGATAACGGTAGGAGGGGTTTACATCGGCGTCGGGTCGACAATGAACTACCTACTTAGGACTCGGTTGTCTTCGACAACCGATGGAATGAAATGGAAGCGGGCTAGGACTGCTCAAGCCGCTGTTACCCTATCTAGGGGGTCCAATCACGTCTTTCTGGAGGCTCTACGCGGGGATCGTGCGATCCATGGCCTATTACGCTCCGCTTTAACATTCAGCTTGAGCGCTAGCCGCTTAGTAGGGGGCAAGCTACATTTGTCCCAGAGGGTCATGGCCATCCAGATGGTGCAGGGATACTGAACGATCTCCCGCAAAGCGGCGCGCCTCCTTGCTAGCCTGCCACCGTGAGATTTGGAGGCAACAGTTCTACACACATGCACGACCTGCGTGTTGTAACATCGTGGCGAAATACCGCTGCTGCGACAAGTCGCCGCATGGCGGACTGAGTTCTGGCAGAATCTCATGGCGATATGGCGACAGCGACTGTCCCAACCCCGCTGGGCACGCCACATTTTCGGAGGTATGTACTCTCTTTGAGGTGTGGCTGAAGATGTGCTAAGGCGTCCTCACTTTCCGCATGACACAAGTCAATTCGGGAGGTTCCTGTTTCGGACTGAATCCGTAAGAAACTCCCGGGTGTCACTTTTGCTCAGACCACCTAGAGGACACGATAGATCATACAGTAGAGCTATGCCCCACTTGGGCGGAGCACTGGCGTGTCCTAGTGAAGGCGATCGGCGGCGGCGACCTCTTGCGCCAGTCCCTGGGTCAGGCCATGATCCCGAGCGAGAAGGAATGGGATGCGGTCGCATCCTTCTGTGAAGTAGTAATACTAGCGAAGAAGGCGGCCGCAAGGGTGAGGAAACGTACATCCTCACGCCCCTACAGGAGACGCCTCGAGCCGGGAATCGCAGAGGGATCTACGACCACCGCCCTTACGGTGCATTTATTGTGATTTTTATGACAATATAGGTATATTTATTTAATAAATCAGTCTTATAATGCTCTCTTACTAAGAGTGGCAATAGGCAACAGCCTATTAACAATCCACCATGGGTTGGTGGATGTCACATATCCCCATTTTTCAGTTCTAGGAGATGCTGTTGTCCTCACCATGTTTTCCTTCAACTTTTTGAGAGGATTGTAAACACACAATATACGTTTGCTGCATAATCGCAAATTACAATTCATACATAAAAATTCTGTATAAATCAATACACAGATCTATCTATTTATATTATCAATGAACACAGATAGAATAGGTTTAGTAGAAAAGTATCAAACTGTTTGTTATTTTTTATGAAAACATTGATACAGGAAAACCAATGAGGAAAAATAGACTATAATCTTTACAAAAAAAATATGTATGAATACGATAGAGTAAAAGATTTGGGTATAGATATGATTAGATTATGATATTGTTTTATTACTATGTAGTCAACAAAGGATCTTGCTGTCAGCTGATGGGATTATGTATCTGTTATGATATGTAAGAAAGATGATTTGTTTTTCATTGGGACCTGTTTATTTTTTATTGCAACCAAAATGCATTAATAATAAAAATTAATAAGTATGATCAGTTCACATAAATAAATTATATCAATATCTAATGACCGATTATAATTATGTAATAAATAATTTTATCTTTAAAATTTATTGTTCCCTAATTTATGTGTGAAAAATAAGTGTTTGTGTAAAAACCTAATTAATAATAATATTCCCTGTTTCCAATACTGGTGGGCTACTATTTTTTATGTGTTTATGGAAAATAATAAAGGAAATAATATTATTCCACAACTATTACACAACGCGGTCTAGTCTCAAGCTAAGCAAAGCTTGTATTATGATTATTGAGTAATAGACAACTGATAAACATATCTAAATACATACATATCATAGATAAAATACATCTAGATACAGAGCAAATAATCATGCTCATCACACAAACATTTGTTCTGGGTGGGAATCGAACCCACAATCTCCGGCATAAGAAGTCATGGCCACTAACCACTAGATACATTCATATTATGCTATTAATATTTAGATCGACAGATTCATACAATTCAAGATTTTAGCTCTGAAGATATTTTATATGATTAAAAATGAATGGCTAAACATGTTTCCAAGCACAAAACTCACAACTATACCAATTTTTATGAACATTTTAAAATATTATAATCATTTGTTATGAAGGTTCCTATGAAGAGAAAATTGATACTTTTTCTTTTTACGATATGAAATTACCAATACAACAACGTCTATTAGGTCAGCTAGTTAATAACAAAGTTCATTGTAATTTCCACAATGAAATTTAAAGTTAAAGATAAGTTAGACTAATATTATAAAGCCGTAAGTTTGTATGTATGTGTGTACTGTGTATATTTGTTACTCTTTTATATTCAAATAGCTGGATGGATTTTGACCATATTTGGCACATAGGTAGACCATGTCCTGCAGTAGTACAATGAACTATTAATGCTGGAGTACATTTTTTTTGGATCAATTTTTACTTTCACTCAGACATAGCTGCTGGTAGAAGCTAGTTGACTTTAAAGCTAGGGTGAATAGGCTCTTAATAAACTAGTGCTCCTCACCACCATAGATTGTGTCACTGCCTACTATCAGGTGGGATCGCAGTCAAGCACTAGTTTATAACAATTTTTTTATTGTTAGAGGGAGAAATAATGATAAAACAGTTGCAAATTACTATGTTAATGTTAATGAATACAAATTTCGAGCAATATAATACTTTATACTGTCTTACAAGAGTATTGTTGCTCCAGCTAACATAAAACACAACGGAAGCAAGATCTAATAAGAAAAATCCTTTTCAAGCATTTGGTTTCAAGATATTTCTGACATATACCTATTTATCTAGTTACTAGATTCTAGTAGATATGTATTGGCTAAGGTATATTAGATTGGGAAATAAAGATTGATTTCACTTCTAGTTTTATCTCACTGTCCTTTGCTTTATTTGCATACTAATGAATATGTATCATTAGTATGCACACAAAGTCAGATGAACCTACCAGAATTGTGTACTGGGACCAGGTTTATCCAAAAGGAAGCTCGAGCCCCGGTATGAAGAGGCTAGAAGGAAGGGGGTGGGTTTTTAGTCAGTAAGAGTCTCACACTATCTCCCGCTCCACCCAAGAGCGGAGGTTGTAATAAGATGATTTTGTCCACCGTAAAAAAAAAAACCTACCAGAATTCATGTTAATGGTGAAAAAAACAACAAAACTCATCAATTGTTTTAAAGTACTATGTGCTTACACAGTTGGACTTTGCTTCCTTAAGATATCTACTTGAACATTTTTCATTTAGATATTCTATTTTTACTGTCTCATCTAATCTAAATATGTATTATATATTTCTCTTTTGTACTATTTCCATAGCTTAGTTTAGTCCTAATTTCAGCAGTGTACTTTACATTCGAAGACATGTGACATTCACCTACCCGGATTAGGCCCACGTGGTGGATTACGGCCCATTTCCTCTCCTAGAGAGGAGACCTGAGTCCCAGCAGTGGGAACATTAAAAAGGCTGATGATGATGACTTTGAACAATAGATTTCTTACAGGCCCTATGGTGAACTAAAGGTAAATATTTATTTAATTACATTATCATTTACTCACTTAAAGAAAATAAATAACACTATGGAAACCTTAAAAACCGCACAATTAGTGGTTGTCTCGTCCAGGCAACATCGAATGGACAGAGATTGCCTGAACACGAAATGGGGTTGCCCTTGCAATGAAGATTAATGCCAATTTTGTATCCAGTTCTGGACATATAAACCAGTTATTTATATTGAAGTATCCAAATATTCAATGAGTTATGTTCACTATTTTTAAGAATTAATCAAGGTACTACTAACCTCAGGTGCCATCCAAGCTGCACTGCCCTTATTGTTAGTCATGTATGTAGCTTTATCTGCTGCAGTGCCAAAGTCACAGATCTTTAGTCTCTGACCACCTCCTACTAGTAACAGGTTGGGTGGTTTTAAATCCCTGTGTATCAGCGGTTTAGGTTTCATTGAATGTAGGTATGCTACACCCTGTAATGTAAGTATTATGAAATGATTTACATGCTTTCATTTATACATATACATCTGCTTAGTTGTAAGAAATAAAAATAATAAGTACTGACATTATTTAAGAAGTCCGCAAATGTTACAGTTTGCAACGAAAAAATATTTTGAGGACCTTAAATGATTGTATGACACTGGTATGAAGTAGTAAATAATAGAAGTTATGTTAAAGCGTAATCTTAAAGTTGTTTTGTCCACATATACCAATTCATTGATTAGTGACTGATTATGACATATTTTAGTTTTGTAAAACAACTAAGCAATACGAAAACAAAACAATGTTAACCTCTGCACACTGTCGGGCCCAACTCATCGCATGCGCTGCAGTGTATTTGGGCTTAGGGCGGTTGTGTAGAACATTGTACAGAGAGCCTCCCTCGGCATACTCCATGACCAGACAGACGTGGGCGCCCTTCGTGCACGCTCCATACAGCCGCACAATGTTCGGGTGGGACACGCGAGACAACTGCCGCACTTCTATTGAAAACTCTCGCTTTTCAGCCTCAGAATTTATGTGCTTTATTGCTACAAGTGTGTTCCGCCACAGACCCTTCCACACTACACCAAACGCGCCTTTTCCCACCACCTGACAACATAAATTTAGTACTTATAGTTCTTATTAACATTCTATAGCTCACTACAGAACCAATTATGTCCAGATATTTACCGATAACTCCTGAATCTCATTGTAATCTATCTCCTCCACAAATGTCTGCTGAACAGGCGAGTCTTGCACATTGGAAGCCATGGGTACACTTATTATCACATTATCAAAATGACTAGCACATTAATTTAACGTTATTTAATAAGATCTACCTAATTTTCTTTATAAAAATTTAAAAATAGTTGGTTATCTCAATTTTCTCAGTATTGTTTGGCAGAGAAAAGCAACTGCGACAAGGCAGCCATCTTTGAAACTGTAGAACAAATGTCACACCACGATAGTGCCGTCCGGCTAGAATAAACGAAAAATCGTAATTAACGTTACGATACATGCCATCCGAAGCTGAAGAATATTTATTTTTAAATACAACGTTATTGAAAACCTTATATATTTCATAATTCTATGCATAAAATTAAATAAAGTAATATTTGTTTTGGATCAGCTATCATTATGACAATACATGCCATGGACCTAAGGTTCTTTGAACTGTGAAATAATTCAACTATCTATCCACCTATTATAATATCATATAAATTATTTCTAAAAACATAAACACCTACAAAATAGTTTGTGTGTTTTTTATCTAAATGTTCACTTTGTCTAACACAAAAAGCTATACTATAGATATACATAGGTACGTACCTACGTGTCACGTACGAAAATTCGTTTACCGGTTATTTTAAAGAAATAGGTATGTGATTTATTCAAGCTTTCAAATAAAAATAATAGGATATCAGACATGAAACCAAACAGCAGTCACTAATCCCTTTTTTTTTTAGGTGGGAAATCATCCAATGACTTCTGCCGCTCTAGGACGGAGCGCAAGGGCGTGTCAGACTTTTAATGACTAAAAGCCACTCCTTTATTATGTTCCTTCTTTGCGTTGCGTTCCAGGACCCCGGGTTTTCCTTTTAGAATCGAACCGATCGATGGCCCCAGTAGGCTTTAACGATACTGGGCCCCTATGGCTTTTCTAATAACTTCTTGAAGCGCACGTTGAACAATACGCGCCGTCGACGTCTTGGGCTTGGTCCGGACTATTACCTTACGGTCGGACGGCGAGCTACCCATTGCCCACCATGCGCTTTTTTTTACTTGGGAAATCATTAAATGACTCTTTCCGCTGTGAGTGGAGCGGGAGAGACTTTTACTGACTGAAACCCAACTGGGTTCCATTTCCATCCGTTTCCATCCTGCAGCCCTGGAAGGTATTCATTTAGTCTGATTTAGTCTAATGGCGCTATAATAGCTTAGAATTAGACTCGTTAGGGTGTTCCGACTTGTCTGCAATTTAAATTATTCAATTGCATCAAAATACCTAGGTACCTGCCGATTATTGAACGTAGCTTGAATTTTTCGTTTGTTTCGTAGTAGGTGCTTACCTACGAAACATTCAGAAAAAATAAAAATTATAGGAAAGTTGCTATTCAATTTTTTTTCTGATTTTCTAAGTATGTAAGAGAATGTCTAAGACATCAATCCTATTTTTGGATTCCTGAGAAACTAGAGTAAATTAAAAAAAAAAAAAAACTAGTAAGCTATCGAAAAAATATTTTAATAAACTAAACTAACATTAGTATTGTGTAACACAAAATTAAACTACAATATCTCAAAGTTTGTAGCAATTTGTTCAAACTGATCTAAAAGGGTGTACGCTTCCTTGCAACGAAACGTTGCCGCTACCTGTTTAGGTGTTTCATTTCTATGATTAACATCAAATAAATTGGCTCCTAATTCCACTAGTACGTTGATAAGATGGGTATTATTACTCATAGCTGCAAAATGCAATGCCTGGCGACCCCCCGGGGCGTCGGGGTCGTTTACTATTGCACCTTTCTCTACTAAAAGGTGAAGTATTTTTTCTTCTTCTCTGGTTGGAACACACATCATGACAAATTCTGAAATAAATTTCTTCATTAATATTATTGTAAAACGAATTAGAAATTTGGAAACAATGGGGTGAACAATATTTTAGCCTCGTACTAGATCAGCCAGCGGTTTCGTTTAAACTTTGGAAAATTCTTCCTTATTTATTTATTTTTTATATTCTTTATTGTACACCATATATACTAACTTTTACCCGTGGCTTCACCCGCGTACATAATCCCAGGATAAAAAGCATCCTATGTGTTTTTCTGGGATATGGTCTACTCGTGTACCAAGTTTCATCGAGATCCGTTCAGTAGTTTTTGCGCGAAAGAGTAACAAACATCCATAATTCGCGTACATCGAAAGACTGGAATAATTTGCCTGCTGCGGTCTTCCCGTCCGATTACAATCTGAGCGTCTTCAAGGCTAGAGTGAATATGCTCTTAATAAACTAGTGCGCCTCACCATCAACGATTGCATCACCGCTTACCATCAGGTGGGATTGCAGTCAAGTACTAGTTTATATCAGATAAAAAAAAAAGTCCATCCATACATACAAACTTTCGCATTTATAATATTAGTAGGATAGGACAAACATTTAACATTTGTTTATGTGTATGTCGTGGCTAGATCTTAGAATCGGTCAATCACTTTATGATGGCCGATCCATATCATAAAATAGTGCTATTTGAGCTAAACGCTATGTATTATTTCATATAATGGTATTTTTAAGGAAGATTTTCAAATTAGCTCTTCTCTCATGGGAGAGCAGTATTTTCGTGTCCTATTCGCCAGGTTCGTGTGTTGCGGGAAAGTTTAAAAAGTTTAGTGTGGTCCTAGAACGTAAAAGGTAACTAAAGGACACTGGATGGGTTTTAGTCAATAAAATGTTGATATATTAAAACCTTGGCCTATATACACTACTGTACATGAAGTTTAAATAATACTAGCTTTTTCCCGCGCTCCCGCTCTTCCCTACTCCACCCTACTATACCCTACTTTACCCTACTCTACCTTACCCTTTCCTTCTCTGCTCTAGTCTACCCTACTCTACTTCACTATTCTACACTACCCTACACTACCCTACACTACCCTACACTACCCTACACTACCCTACACTACCATACACTACCCTACACTACCCTACACTACTCTACACTACCCTACACTACCCTACACTACCCTACACTACCCTACACTACCCTACACTACCCTACACTACCCTACACTACTATACCCTACTCTACCCTACCAAACTTCACATAAACCATCTACTAAATAGTCCGAACAAAGCCTTTGGTTTGGATAGGCGAGCCCGTTCTTGTTTGATATAATTACATCGAAAAGTGGCATTGATTTTTATATATATAAATATAAAAGACTTTTTCTTAGCACATAACCTGTATTAGATACGCATTTCCCACCGAGAGAGAGTTGGTGTATAAAACACACATTTCACATGGCCAACATGAACAACACCTACTTATTTTTTTTAAATAACTTACGTAAAAACAAACCCGTATCCATAGGCCTCATTCTTGGTACAATTAAAGCACCATGATCGATCAATAATTTCGCAAGATGCCAAGATGGGCTGAAAATAATACATAAAATCGCGTCACCCAATCATCAAAGTTACCGCACGACGTTGAGGACGGGTAAACCAATAAAAATAATTATTAACAGAGATAGAGTGCCCTGAAGAGTCGTGTTACCGAAAAATTTGGGATATAATATTTGAGAACTTTACATTAAATGGTGTGGCAACGACCTTTATGCACTCGTTGTGTACCTATGTGTAGGTAACTGCTGTCTAGGCTAGGCTAAACCAATCACTAATATCACTATACGGCATTACTGCGTTAAGACGTTGGCTGGAAGATTTTTTTTTTAAAGAGCTAAAACTGTGCTTCTGCTGGACAAAGACTGATTCCATCAATTTCTTCCGCATATTCTTTTCCTGTGCCATTTGGACTTGGTTTGTAGTTCATCTTACTACCTCTTCCTGGGCCGACCTGACTCTGACGTCCCTTGTGTGGTGAGTTGTCTTTTGAACTATGTTCAGTACGTAAAAGTAATTTATTATTTGCCTTTAATTACCTTCTCATCAGACACAGGGAGAGCGGCGTCATGCCGAGATTGTCTTTAACATTAGGGTCGACTCCGGCCTTTAGGAGCACCGCGACAGCTTCTTGGTTGCCGGAACTAACCGCAAAGTGCAGTGCGTTGCGCCCGATGTGATCAATTCCGTCTAAATCCATTCCTTTTCTGGAAGAAAATAAGTCCATTGCCCAATATCCTTCTGCCCTAATCAGTCTCAACTTAATTCAAATAAAAATTAGTTAAAGTTAGTTTATAATACATACCCGCTGTTTATATAAAATATCACTATGTTTTGGCTACTTTCGCATAAAAGGCCGACAAAGTTTTGGTACTTTAAAACTAGAGTGAAGAAAAAAAAACAAAGCTCTTTACTGTATTAATAATCGTATCATGTTTTCGTCTCCCAATTCGGCTGCTATCAAGAGATCATTGTCAAGGTGCAGAAATTCAATTGCTTTCTTGAGTTTATTACGTTCCTCTTCTTCGGTTAAGATTGTAGGAATTTGCACAGAGGACACAGCCCTTTCCTGGAGTAAGTCGTGGTACGAGTAAAACAGTCTTGATGTGCCCGCGACTCCCAAGTACGACGGTACGTAGGCAGCTAAGGACTCTTCCGACAATTCTGTGTGTACAAGAATATGTTAGTCCATGGTAAAGATACTTTAACGCTCAAGGAGCTCCTATCTTTTGGTAATAAGTGATGTGGTGGTGGCCAAGGTAGGCAGCTCAGAAAGCTGTATTTCGTCAGAAAGGATTGGATACTGTGACTGTTTGCCCTCACGGTTCTCATAAGCAGGTGACATTACTATGTCCCGCATTGAACCAAACACCATACCTTAGGGGTACGCAAGCATGAAGTAATTTTTAATACGAAAAGAGGGGTTAAAACAAAGTATGAAAGTTTGAATGAAAGTTTGTCATTTTTTTCAATAGGAAATCTTTTGTGGTGCACGGCTGAATTCAACTTGTTAGTTGGTAACATTGTTACTCACCAACGATTCATAACTTAAATTAACAACAGAGGAGTAAACATAAATCAAAAAAAGTTTTTTAATGAAATTAAGGTGATACAATTAATTTCATTTTTCATTTACATAAATGCGTGCCTATGCTACCTTAATTAATTCGTTTCGTCCCCATTTTTATGGAAATCGAATGTCGGGGAAGCTTTAGGCACTAACGGAAAAGAAGTAAACAGTTCGCTTTCTACTATTGTTTCCATTTTTGGCACACTATCCAGTAGAGATGCTTTCTTTTTCGTAGACATCAACGTTCCTTCCAAGTCTAAAAAGGCGTCTTTATTTTTTAGGTAAGACATGACTATTGAATCGCTGTCGCACTCAGAATCTGCACTAATCAATAGGTCGTTATCACTTTGGAGGTTTATGTCAACCATTTGCATCTCATCGGTCGAGTCTGATTCTAACAGCAGCGGTGGCAGTAAATCATTTCCGTGGTCTCTGCTGGTTGAAGGCACGTCAACAGGCTTTACGTTCTTATTAAAGTGTCTTTTCACAACTGGATCTCTCGTGTGAAATCTATTTTCTATAAGCAGTTCTTTGGAACTTGGGTTACTGACGCAGCTCGAGTCCACGATGACGAACATTGGCTCGCGGTCATTTGCAAGGTAACCAAGATCTTTGGATGAATAGTGGATGCCCGCTTCATCTTCGCTGGAAAGAACATAGTACTTAAATGCATTGACGATTTTTCTCATTGATATCGACGGGGAGTGCACTCTGGAACCAATGAAATTGTTTGGGTTGAGCGTTCTTTTGCCGACTTTAGAGAGGTGTGATTGATCAATTTGTACCTGCTGTAGGTGACGGTATGCGACTCGCGTTCGGCGCGGAGTCTGTCCTGCACTTGTATTAGATGCAATATGTGAGGCGGCAGCAACACGCGGCCGGGGAACCAGGAGGTCATAAACGATGTGTACACGTCATTCGCTAATCGAGAGATACACATTTTAATGTAATTAATCAACCAATAAAATGATGCATACGTCGTCGGGATGGCCGTCGGTCGGGTTGGTCCGACATCGAGTGATGGGTGGCTCTCAGTTGATGTGACTGCGTCTTTGTGGGATGCTTCTGGTGTACTCTCATTAATACTTATGGTACTATTGTAGATGTTTCTTTTCATAATTAACTTATGAATGTGCAGTTTTGCTTAAATTATATAAGTATTAACTTTTTAGGGAATATATTTTTTTCTGACGTGAATTCGCTGTAAATATAGTGGAATATCTTCGATAATGACACGAGTGGAAACTGACAGGTGCTTGCGTTGGTAAGAAGGCCAGTATTTGTTATAGTGCAAAAAAGAGAAATAAGGTTGATATATGAGGTTTTACAGGTGTTGAGGAGTATAATAAAAACAATAATTAAATATAATACTAATTTAATACAGCAAGTTTACATTTACATACAATAACTAATTCTAGTTCAATTAGGATTACAGTAAAATGTGAAGTTTAACTCCACCGTAAACTATTAATGTTTAATGAAACTAGACACCTATCTATTTGATAATTTATTTAAAATTGGTTATACTTGATTAAATTATAAGTAACAGATATGATGGGAACTGAGGTATCCTAAAAAGAAAAACAAATACTTAGCCCTAAAATAAACTTTACATTAAAATGTTTAACACTTTTCCTTACGGAAAAAGTAGCTAACCGAATTAAAATAATAAAATATTCCGATAATTATTCTTAGGCCTTAAAATGTTGATTGTCATAAAATGAGAAATTATTAATATTCTGATGTTGTGTCAGTATTTAAATACTAAGTTTTCCTATGTCTAAGGTTTGTTAGGTATCCGCTACAAACTGCGAATTAAATGCACGAAAATCTCCCACTCCAAATCATAATCTGCTGAGGCGTCCATCCGACAACAAGCGACCCTTCAATTTGCTATTTCGCTTTCTCGAGCTCCGACTGTTTCATCAAGAACCTGATCATTGTCGCTAGATGAATCGCCGGTTGTTGGGAATGGACACCGTTTTCTAACAACGCTTTACAGTATCAGTCGCCGATATACAGGAATGTCTTGTTCTTGCACCCTCGGGGCCGAACGCAGCAGCTCCGCCAGCGTGTACAGGTCGTCGCGGGGCCGGTAGCTGTTCTGGTGGTTCATCATACCGTCCGACCGCTTCCTGGCAACCATGAAGCGCTTCATCTTGTTAGCATATTGCCTCTTGCGACGCGCCTCCTCATATCGTTGAGCCAACTCTGCCGGGCCTACTTGGTACATATCGGGGTAACCGTGGGCGAGGGCCATGCGGTTCTGCTCTGAGAAGTATGAGTGACGAGGGTAGTCCCGTTCACGAGGAGAGATGACAACAGGCTCACTGTACCAGATGTCTCCGTTCTCGTCTACCTCAGGCTGTTCGTCTTCAGCATTGCCATGTCCTACTCCATAATAATGTTCGGGTACCCATTGGTTCTGCGCGTTCCATTCCTGCTTCTTACGTTCCTGCGCCTCCCACAAGTTGAGAAGAGCTCGGACATCAGCGGCGCTGAGTCCAGAGTCGCGTTTGCGACGTTCTGAGATGGGCCTAAATGTAAATGAAATTATTTAGTAACGGTATTATTTTGATGACTTATATACTTACACCTATTCTATGATGGAGGTTTATGTTGACCTGAAGTTCTTTTTATTTCCACCGGAATTTTTGGTGGCAGTTTTGGCAGATGCGGCCGCGCCGCCCACTTTAGTGCCACTGCCGCGCTTGCGGCGGTGAGCGTCGTGCTCGTGAGTCATCGAGTCCACGGGCGAGAGAGCATCGTGCTCCTCCGGTCTAAAAAATAAAAAACAATAAGTCTCAGGTTCTTATAATAGAGTGCAATTGGTGTTGGCCGAGATGACTAAAGCACTCACTTCAGATTTTTCTTGCCCGAGCCGGATTTGGTTGCTACTTTAGTAGCGGCCCCAGCGCCACCGACTTTAGTGCCGCTCCCCCGCTTGCGCCGGCGGGAGTCGTAGCTGGTAGCAAGGCTTTCCATGGCTGGCGGTTCGCCGTATAGTTCAGGCCTCATGATCAAGTTATCGAGTTCTCCATTTGGCTGGGCAGAATCGAATCTCTGATCGACTCCTTGTTCAAAACCTTCAGAATTTCCTGCAAGGAATATTATTGATGTTTTTGAAACAAAAAGTCTTTAAATATATTCAGCTAAGTTACTCTTGTCGGTTTTCTCAAAATAATTTAATAAAGTAGGATGTGTTTACTTAACTTTTGTGTGTACTTAATTAGAATAATAGTTGATATATAAATAGATAGGTACTAAATTAAAATCTTCTTAATTATCTAAACACGGCGACAAAACCAGGTAGATAGACCTATATTGTATCCGTATCACGATATCAAGTTAGGTACTAAGTCTGATACTGGCTCGCCTACCAAATACCTACGTATTTGTAGTTTCAGATTCAGGTTAATGATTAGTTAACATTTGTATCAATCCCTACGCTTATAATTCTATTCTTGTCCACTTAAGCTGCATCAGCCAATAAAGGATGGCCGTAGACGTCGAGCGTCGGACGTGCAACCTGCCCTATCTACTGCGCTATTGTCGCAAACAATTTCACAATCAGTGCGTTATTATAGTACAGTGCACATTGTTGATGGCCTATTAGGTCCTTTTAGTGCACCTACATCTAGGAGTCTTCCGACGGAATTGGACCTGCGGATTTAACACCAGTGGTAAAGCAGGGTTAGAAATAATGCCGTAACATTATCGAAACCACAAACGGTGATTTCAAAATATAACGCTATCATTAGAACATAATTAAAAAGTGCAACCAAATTGGTTAGAAGTACCTACACGTTCTTCCTCAATTAAAAAAAGGGGAAAAACGTGGCGAAATCATATGTGTCGTTTTCGCCGCATTGTTCCAGTCTAAGATTTTACCTTCCTAAAAAAATAGGTAACTCAAACTAAAACGACCGGATAAGCGCAAATAAAAAATAATAGGTACCTACAGGTTATCCCATGATAGGTTAACCCACAGGTAAGATGTTTGCTAACCCTTTTGACAGATACATATAGGTACATAATAAAGCAACAAGTTTTTCGGTTGTACCATTATTACCTTCCTCACTTAGAGCCAACGGGTAAGGCTCCAAGTCATTTTTATCGCTCTTATTCAGGAAAAGCGATTGAGTGTCGTCTTTTGTCTGGTCCCAATTCTCGGGGAGCTCACCAATTGGGCCGCCACCATCTAAAATGTTATTTATATTGATAGTGTGCCTCGGAATACGTTCAAGACATCGTGACTGTGTACTGAGTGTAAAAAATGACAAAAACTTCGAACTGAGGACGATGAAAATTTCCATCTGGGATAGCGTTCTTTATTTTTTGATAGACTGTATTGAATATGCTAACAAACTGACTCTGAGGCCCTTTTTTTTCTTATAAAACATTGATTTTTGATCTCTTTTTCTTCCTCAAGCGAAAAAGTCTTTTAGGTTAGCAGTGAGATCATTAGCTTTCGAATTTTATTTTTATCTACTATGCTTATTTGATATTTAGTGCCAAGCTGAAGTTTGCAAACGTAGGTACCTATCTAATAAAGATTTTTGCATCAGGTAGGTAAGTGATGATGGACTAAGTCTAAGTACCCATGAGAAAAGGCGACTAAATTATGTGATAGAGAAATCTGAAATGGGTGGCGTAGGATGCAACGCTGGCAATGCAAACCTGCTTGCAGAATTGTTTGAAAGAGTTACCCTGTTTGAGCTGCCCTGGAATGCAAATGGCCAATGACGAAAGAATACAAGGGGGGGAGGCAGTAAAAGTCTGACACTCCCTCTTGCTGCAGCGGGAGGACTTATTTGATGTTGTAGGTAAGTTGCGTAACGATCGCATTGAAAGGTAGAGTAATCAACTCGTAATTTTGGAACAGTTATTACCCTAGTAGCACTGAGTTTTGAAAAGCTCAGTCAATGGACTGGTGACATTTTGAAATACTGGACTAGCTAATGAATTTCTGACAGCTCGTAGCAAGCAAGGGTGATAAAACCCGATTATCTAACCGGTCACATATAAACTTTCAAGTGACAATGTGATTTGGTGTCCCAAGTCGATTTCAATTTTTATCTAGCGCCAGAATATCCTAAGTAGCTTCCAGTATAATGAAGAGCTTTAACCAACGAAATAATTTGCCGAATGGAAGATAAAATCTTACTTACGAGGCCGACATAGAGTCTCAGTCTCAAATCTTCAGACTACGGCCTTGATTATTTATTAGCCGTTTGTAGACCGAAGAGGGGGTGTCTAAACAACAACGCCCACACGTCCCACATCAAAGAAAGCCCGTATACAGGCGCACTCTATGAAAGTTTAATGAATGGGCTACTTAAATCGATACCGCCGGCATCTATTTATAAGCTATTGTGTCCAAAAGGTCATACTTCACGGGAAAATATGGAACTACGCCGCAGAACAACATCGGCGCAGAAAGGATCACCTGTTGACCTGTTGCTATATATAGAGCGCTCCCGGCCGCCACTGATCGATACTCTCACCAAAACAACACAATTGAACCCACAGTATCCTGGTGCAGATTGATAAGCCAGCAATCATAATCATAATCAGACATCGTTAATAAGGCGTAGATAACAAGCAAAGGGTACATACCTTTATTAGTAGGCGTCGGCACCGCACCTCCCATCAGAAAAACCGCAAAAAATGCGGCTAAATTAAATAATAACATCGTTGCCGAATCTCAGTAAGCAAGGACAATTAATATAGAATTAATTTGAAATCAGGAGGAACACTGGTTGCGACTGTGATGTGACCGAGCGCAGGGAGCGAGTGCCGTTTAGCGGAGCTCAGCCTGGAGAGAAAACCTATTGCTCCTGTCGATAAATTCGCGACATGCGCAGTGTGGGGCACAGGGACGGACTCGTCGGTACTAAACACCTACGCAAATGGTTATATCGTGTTTATCAATTGTGATTTTTCCTAACACAAGTTGTATGAATACATACATTATTTGGATGAATTTCATGCGTTGGGAGACGTTGTGAGGAAATGAAAGTTTGAGCATGAATACCACAAAGCAAAAGATTTACATATGATATGTTTACAAAAATACAACCGACTTGCAAAAAAAAAAAACACCAACACTTATTATATCAAAAAAATATATATTTTGGGAGACGATGTCACCAAACCTTCTCAACACAAACTCCTCAACTAAAACTAAATAATGAGCAAGTTCAATGATATGGTACCTACAGGAGTCACTATATTCATTCGTCTATAGCGACTGAATCTGAAATGAGGGTGTACTAGGGTAAGCCGTATATATCTACGGTACGAACCCCTTCTAGAGAACCGGGCGGCGTAGTGTCAGTACAAACAAGAAACAGACATGCGATTGTAGTAATCCTGGAAGACTTGCTATTATTAATTGAAGAGTTCCATCATTTATCTTCGAAATTCTTCATCAGATCTTCACAAAATTAAACGGGACCAGCGCGAGAAATACAAGGCTCTGCCTAACAAAAAATCAGTCCAATCTTGTAATCGAATCTAGTTTAGAACCTCCTTCTTTTTAGGGTTTCGTAGTCAACTAGGAACTCTTATAATTTCGCCATGTCTGCCTGTCTGTCCGTCCGTCCGCGGATAATTTCAATGACCATTACCACTATAAAGCCGAAATTTGGTACCAATATGTATATCAATCACGCCGCATCTTTTGAACCACAAGTTTAGAAAATAAGAAAAAAAATTTAAAAGTAGAACTTCATAGACTTGTTGATACTAGTGGGGAAAGTTTGTTATTGCAACCGAGGCAAAATTCACCTGAGCCGTATAGGCGAGGGTGTTAAGGAGCCGAGTACAGCAGTGACAAATTTCCACGTGTATCAAACGACGTTTTTCAATACACTTATGAAGAAATACCTACTAGTGTATGCCACCCACTTGTGGTGCGAGGCCCTCGAGAAGAATGGGGAAGCGATTGCCGTTTCCTTAGACGTCTCGAAGGCCTTCGACAGAGTATGGCACGCTAGCCTTTTGAGTAAGCCTCCAGCGTACGGTATTTCTTCTGGTCTGATCAACTGGGAAAAAGACTTCCTGAGTGAAAGGTCTCTCCGAGTTCTTGCCGACGGATGCTCATCAGAGCCCGTGATGACTAATGCTGGAGTTCCTCAGGGGTCAGTTCTCTCTGCAACTCTCTTCTTGCTGCATATAATCAACGATCTGCTGGTGTCCGGTATCTATGGGTAGGCAAATGATAGCACAATTGTAAAGAGATACCTGCCCGGTACTCGGGTTAGTAAGGAACTAATCCGGTCCTAAAGAGAGGCTATGGTAGAGCGTATGAATATCTTACTTCAGGCAGTCTCCAAGTGGGGCGAAGCCAATCTGGTGGGATTCAAGTTTCAATGCCGCCAAAACACAAACGTGTCTGTTCACCGCCAAAAAGAGCCCGTTCACTTTAGCTCCTGCTTTCCGGAATGTATCCCAGGAGTGCTCCGAGCGTCCTCAGACCTGAATTTTGGGCGTATCATTGAGTCCAAAGCCAAGATAGCTGCCAGAATTGTCATTTTTTATTATGTTTGTTACGAGTATCTATGTGTTATTGAATTATGTAGTATGTGTTAGTTTTATAATTTTAATTAATGGTTTTTTATTTATTTATGCATTTCAAACACAATGTAAATTGTTCCTGAAATAAATTGGTTGATTGAAAACTCGGTGTTCTTGCGCAAAGGTCCGCCGGTACTTCACACCGGGACAGCTTTTAATGTTATGCACGGATCCGTTCGTGTGTGGAGTACTGCAGCCACATATGGGCTGGTGCTGCAAAATGCCACCTGGCAGCTTTGAAGTCGGTGGGAAGGCGTGCGAAGAGGCTTCTTCCGAAGATTGTTGATCCAGATTTGGTTAAATCCAACCTTCAAAGCCTTGAGCACAGGCGTAGGTTAGCCAGCCTTTCGGTGTTTTACAGGATGCATTTTGGAGAGTGTACGCAGGAATTGCATGACTTGATTCCGCCATCTCAATTCTACCATCGGGCAACCCGACGTACGGCGAATATCCACCCTTACGTTGTTTGGGTACGCCACAATTATGGCGGTAAGTCCCCTCTTTGAGGCGTGGCTGGAAAGACCTCACGGCGTCCTTACCTTCCGCATGACGCAGGTCCTCACCGGACATGGCAAGTTCGGGAGGTTCTTGCACCGAATTAAAGCGGAAAAGACGCCCGGGTGTCGCCACTGTGCAGAACGCCCGGAGGACAAGGTGGAGCACACAGTCTAGGTGTGCCCTGCCTGGGTGGAGCATCGCCGTGCCCTCGTGGGGGTGATTGGCGGCGGAGACCTCTCGCGCCGGGCTCTGGTTAAGGCCATGGTCCGGAGCGAGGAGGAATGGCAGGCGGTCGAACTAAGTAATTTGTAATTTAACTATAGGTTATATACAAGCATTTTTTTTTCTAAGTTTACATATTTTGTTATCCTGAACGTATAAAATTTTCTTTCAAATAAAAAAAGAATGATTTAAACCGGTTCATGCAATCCAAAATTACCACCGAAAATTCAACATACATAACCCGTCTAGTTTGTATAAATTAGTAACCTAATTTCGCGAGAGATAGCGCTGTACTTTGGGCTACTTCGCGCCTGGTTGATGGGGTCGGGACGGGTATGACTCGGGAGTTGTTGAATTGTTCTGTTGGTCTCTCGTTGGCTTTGGTGGTATTTATTCTTGCTCGTTATCTGTCGTTCATTGTTATTAATAAAAATATTTGGTAGAATGGGAAATTGTAATTGTGTTTAAGTAAATTATATTGTGGGTTTAATTTTTTAACTTGACCGGGGAAAAAAATGTTGATAGTCGTCGTAGTTAAAGAGTTCTATTACATTGTGAGAAATTGGGTTAATTTTTGGAGATTTTAACGAAAACTATCTTAGTAACAGCAATACTACAGTACCTATTTAAATTTTAAATGACGCTGGTCATCACACCATGTCACAACCCCTTCCCACTACTTGTGTCCCAACACAAGAAGAAGAACTTAAATAGACAAAAAAAAAATCGAACTTTCCATGTGTAGTTGGAATCTAATTTGGATAGAAAGGCGGTGATTGCTGGTTAGACCTAAATAAATCCTTACATCCTCTCTTAGTTTTATTTATTCTTATAGCTTTTTGGTTAGCTATAAGCAAGTCGGTAGGTATTTCGTTCTATTTGTCTTTTGTAAGCTGTTGTCCGGGTGTCTAGTTTCCGTGTGACCGCGGTATTCGATATCCAGTCCGCCCCTGCCGGCCACCTAGGTATGACGTCCGCAACGGCTGAACTAAACAAGCCCTTCATAAAATCATGTTATTGCCGTGGATGAGTCGCGACGCTATCGGCGTCAGCTTCCATTAATTACGATACATTAAACATGTTCCAGCTTTTTACACTCACTTTCAGACGACCGAACTGAGGTTGTTTCCAAGTCCGTACCTTAGTACACAGATTGAGAGCACTTCCCTTGATTGTAGTTCTATTGTGTTTTGTGTACCTAGGTACCATCTGTATGAAGCTTCATCTCGTACGAGATATTAGGCGTCCACACTCTGAGAGAGATGTAGCGTCCACAGCTTGACAATTTTAAGCCAAATGGTTAAAAAAGCGCGATTGATATCGCCGTTTATAACAGTAGCCCATTAAGCAATTATTGTACGATGCGATGTAACTCGTTATCCACTTCAATCTACTTGAACAAGATTTCCACACGTGATTTGTTATGGACTCGGCCTTGATAGGTAGGTATTTATCTACCTATCAAGGCAACCTACCTAGATGTTTTGCTCATGTTGAGATAAAGTTGGACTGTAGTTACAGAGAAGTAATATCTGGAGCATAAGTCCTAAATGGAGAAAAATTCCATAATCATAATAACAAAATCGTACGACTATAAACTGTAGTAGTACCTATAGGTACATCTTGATCCGGTCCTCACTTTAATAGGTACAGTGGCCATAGGTGCACAATGGGCTCGTATAACGAGAGTAATCTTCTCGTTCTGACACTTAAACACACAAAGGCAGTCCAATGGAACGTTCCCGATTATGCTCGGAGCACGTCCTGCAAATAGACTCTGGCTAAGGATTACCTACCTTCCATTTTAAACTTTGACATGCTTTATGATTTCCTTTGGAATAACTACGATATAACGACCAATCTACATATTTCTTGATAAATTAACTTGCCTACACCTATTCATTATAGACACCCAACTGCTTCCCACATGTCTTCATGACGTACCTATTGCAGTAAGTAAGGTACTCGTGATATTTTCTGGATGTATGTATGAATTGCTAAAATTACATAAGTAAGTGTACCTATGTGTAACATAACTTTTATTTTGTCAGGAAAATGAGAATCCGGTCTACCGGCAGCAGATTGGGAAAGGGGGCTGCTAGAATGGTTAAAAAAAGTTATCTTCTGTGGCCTTAGACCGCAAAGGGAAACCGAAAGAACCCACGTAGATTTAGTCAGTAAAAGTAATGCTCTCTCGCTCCATCCTAAGTGGGAGCAGATAGGAAATAGGACTCAAATCTAATAAATCATTCTGTCCCCAGTTATAATACTTAATTCAATTTAATTATCGCGGGATCATCTTATCGGAGGCCACGGTTGGCGCAGTGGTTGAGGGATTGGCTACTGCGCTGGGTGTAGCGGGTTCGATCCCCGCACGAAACAAGTATTTCTAATGCCTTCATAGTTGTTCTGGGTGTCTTGTGTATGTGATTGGTGAGTTGAAGTCAGTCATAGATATGCGGTTGAAGTATATGTGATGAAAGCACTCATAATACTGGTAACAGAAGTAATTCCTAGTGTTCTTTACTAGGGATATGTTATTTAACAGTTTTACAGGCAGAGGGAATATTTTCACCACCATACTAATAATTTAAGTATATTGCGTAACCAGTAGGTACCTACATATAGTGCTGTTTTACCTGGCCTATTTGAAGATATTTAAATTCTTCATTATATACTCGACAAAACATGTTTCATCTTCCATGAAATTTCTGTACCTACAGGGAAAATTAGCAATTTGAATACCTACCAACATTGCTAATTTTCCCTATAGATAATATAGATACGGATTGCTGTAAAATTAGCTACTTGAATACTCAAAATTTTGGACAGAAACGCCACTGATCATCAAAGATCTTTTCGCCCTGTTTTGTCGACGAGTCAGGAGTTTGAATAAAATCACACCACGTACTCAGAACGTAGACATTTATATCAAGGTGTCTTATACTATCCTCGGTAACGAAACCATAGCGCGAACTTAAATCGACCAACGCCATCTATCGAGGCAAGAGGTACTAAAAAAATGGTTTTAGCTATTAGATGAACAAGAGTTGAGAGTGTAAATAAAACAAAATGGTGCATTGAACGCTTTTATTAATATACAAAAATACTCATACATAAATATGTAACAAATATTAAATTACGATTTCTATCCAGCTTATTTAAAAGACAACTCCTGAATAACCAGGTGGAAGGAAATAACCGAATTATAACTAGGCACTTACAGCAAATAAAAAAAAATAATGTGACATGATAAATTGTGAAAAAATTTTGAAGAGTCAACGTAATGTTATCAATTTACGAATGTACTACCGACCTCGCATTTAATATGGGAAATAAATGAATACTTACATAAATGGAAAGAGAGGGTTACATAGGGTTTTTGGTAAGGGCTCCCACACAATACTGGCGATGCGATTTCGTGCAGCATCGGTTCAACGGTGCTATTCTCTAAGAATAGAAATCTCGAAGAATATTTTCTAGGGCCCAAACACAAAACAGCGATACAATGTCGCATCATAAAAATCTGTGCGGTCGCACCACGCATCGCATCGACTAACGAACATATTCGCATCGCACATTGTAACACCTTAATTTCTATGTTGATTGTTATGTTGTTGTATAATCCATAGGAGGGCGAGGAATATGATCTTTATTTGAATGAATAGATCCAATCCAAAAATTCAATTGTTTCCAGGGGAAAACTCCACAAACGGTACGACTGGGTAGATACCCAATCGAATGAAGACTGATCAGATTGAATTGAATAGTTGAACTCGAACTTTGGCTACCATTAATATTATAATTCATTGATTAAAGATGATTCAGAGTACAGCCAGCAACATAAGTCAAATTGTAAAACAATTCAGTCACAAAAATTAACATTGACAATGAAGTTGTCACAATCTTTATGTATATATATAAATGTGTGTTTGTTATTGTAATAAGAGCAGTGGTGGCTGAGTGTTAATGGCCCCGACTTACGAGTTGTAGGTCGTGGGTTCAAATCCAGTCAGGCGCATTACTTTGTGTAATTTATTTCATCACCACTGCTCTCAAAACGGTGAAGGAAAACTTCGTGAGGAAACCAATGCATGTCCTAGAAGCAAAAATTTGAAGACATGTGACATTCACCAACTCGCACTCGGCCCGCATGGTGCATTAGAGTACGTTGGGGGTAAGTTTATTTAGTTTTATTTTTAGTGTTAGTCATATTGCGTGCCGCGTCATTATGTCCACCTTGCCCAGCAATGTGGCTGGCATTAAAAATAAAGCTAAATAAGTGGTATAATTTATATTTATACGTTCTTACCTCTATACCGATCTTACCCCAACCCACCTTTTATGGCCCATTCCCTCTGCTAGAGAGAAGGCTTGAGTCCCAGCAGTGGGAACATTAAAAAGGCTGATGATGTGTTTGTCACCTAACTCCTAAACGTCTTGACTGATTTGAAAGTAATTTTGTGTGCACATTTGGGTGCATGGTTTGTAAATACAATATTGTACCTGCAAGGTGGATAACATCTGCCGGGACTGAAAGTTGTATATATAAACATTTTTGTAAAGATAGTGTTATGATAGTTTTGTAGTTATCATTGCCACCCTGTTATTCTGCATGGCTCTCATATAATTTGACCATTACATATTTACTGTATGGATTTTAAGAAACTTTGACCTTTAACTTTGTTTCGTTGTTTCTTCTCTGGGTACTCAGCTAGGAAATATCGGCCTCATCTAGCTTAAATTACCAAACAAAATTATGTGTAGATTTACCTAATTATATCCTATTTGCAAGATAAAAATTATTCAACATTATAATTTACCCAACTTTAGTATTTAATAAATTTTGAAGCTTTTGAATTCGTTAAATAGTCGTTCATAATATCGTAGCTAGCGAAATAAATCAAATGTTAAATTGGTAACACCTAAAAGCTTTATTATTCAGTCTATTGTATTACCTATAATATTGCTTGTAATTTGACATAAAATTGTCAGTATAAAAGGAGTTTTACCTATAGCTGTGTGTAGCAATACCAACAATACTATTCAGAGTCTATATATTTACGCATAAAGTCCTATATCTATATACCCTCAACAGATATTTAATTAAAATACATAATATTACTCTATTATTTATATATCTAGTGCTGTTGCTGCTTTACATGTCAATTATTGTTTATGATATTTGTTTTCTGATAGACATTATTAATTAAATTCATTGTGACAAAATATAAATATTATTATGCCTAGGTCATGATGACCTAATAAAATTTTCTATTACATAACATTATTGCTGGCTTTGTATCATGTTTATTTTTCTATTATATTACATTTCGAATTAATAACAATTTTTATTATAATATAATAGTGCTTTAAGTATGTGTCCACTCAGTCTGTTAAGTAAACCAAGGAATTAAAATGAAAGAAAATGCCATACTTACATATATATAAAAATGGCCACATGGAATATATGTTTAAGACTCACTTAAAACTATGTGACATGCAAACTGGTCACTTAATCTAACTGTCATCAACACAACAATCACCTACACACACACTGTAGTTTTAGGTCTAGTTCATACTTCCCTATATTTTGTACTATCCTATAACTTTTTCTTTTTACTAGAATGTTTCTTACTCTTCTTCTTTTTACCGTCATCTGAACTTGAGCTGGAAGAACTAGACTCAGTGCTCGACGAAGAACTGGAACCACTGCCGCTGCTGTCACTACTGCTAGTGCTTGAGGTAGAATATTTCTTTTTCCTCCTCTTTGTAGTCTTTTTCTTACGGCTATCATCACTCGATGAACTAGACTCACTACTTGAAGAGCTAGAATCTGATGAACTTTCTGTTGACGTAGAAGGTTTACGTTTCTTCTTGGCATGTCTTTTACTTTTTTCCTTCTCCTGCTTCTTTTCACTGTGTTTAGAAGTGGCTTTTCGTTTTTTCTTACCATCAGTAGGTGTGGGTGTTCTGGGTTCAATGCTCTTGTGATCTTTGTTAGGCTTCTTACTTGTCACTGACTCTTCATTTTTATGTTTTTGTTTGTTGTTCTCTATTTCCCTTTCTTTTTTGTCTGGTTTTTCATGTTTGGTTTTATGATCTCTTGAGTTCCCAGACTTTTCTCCGTCTCTTTGCCTGTATGGAGATGATCTTGACCTTTGAGTACTAGAGTTATCTCTATTCCTCTCTTTTTCATGTCTATTAGACTCATGTTTATTCTCCCTATTTCTATCTGAATTTCTTGAAACATTTTGGTCAGCTTGATCAACTCTATTTCTTTCATTTTCACGCCTTATAGATTCATGCTCATACTCTTTAACATTTCTTTCAGCGTGCCTATTAGGTTCATGTTTAGACTCTTTATTACTTCTTTCAGAATTTCTAGAAACATTATGATTATTAGAATTATTCCTATTTCTTTCGTTTTCTTGCCTATTAGACTCACGTTTGTACTCTTTATTATTTCTATCAGAATTCCTGGAAATATTATTATCAGCAGAAATGTCTCTTTTTCTATCATTTTCATATCTATTGGATTCATTCCTGTACTCTTTATCTCTTCTCTCAGAGTTTCTTGAAACATTATTGTCGTTAGGATGCTTATTCCTGTCATCTCTTGGTCTATCTACTTTAGAGCGACTCCTGCTTCTTTTTCTTTGTGACTTCTCTTCTCTATCTCTGTAATTTGTCTCTTTATCACGCCTGTCATGTCTTTCAGGCCGTTTATCTCTATCTCTATTTCTTTCACGGTCATCAGGCCTTTTATTATTACTATGCTGATTTCTATCATTGTAGTGGTTTTTTTGTTCACCATCCCTACTTCTATAATGTGCCTTATCCTTTCTGCTTTCATTTTCTCTTTCTCTCTCTTCTGCTTCTTCATCATTAAAATATTTCACACCTCTACCTTTCCCCAACCATTTCATTTTAGAAACTGACTGCGAGAAGTCAACATGAATTCGCCTGTCATCAATCAACACATTGTCCATTTTGAAATAAGCATCCTCACATGATTTTTTATCTGCAAACTCAATGAAGGCATATTGCAAAGAGTCACCAGTTTTTTTGTCTCTTATAACTTCACAGGTTACAATTTTGCCAAACCTACTAAATATAATTTCTAGGTCATCATCAGTAGTGACCGGGTTAAGTTTACAAACAAAGAGTACATTTTCAGGAGGAGCAATATCAGCATCTGGTAAGTCACCTACAATTTCTAGGATAGTGGCTCGAGCCTTAGCTTCCTTTTCTTCTATAATTTCTTGTATTTCAGCAGCAGATTTCCCTTGGGTTTCATCTATTTCTTCATCTGGAGCAATTCTGCCGCCTTTGAGGCGCTCAGCACTTGGAGATGGAGATCTTGATGGTGCTCTTAGTCCTTGTGGATCATTGAAAGGATCTTCAAGAACAACAGTATGCGTTATCCTCACATCGCGGTACGGGCGGTGACCCTCGTCACATATAACGTCGTTTAACTTCCTCAGCACATCATGGCCTTCAGTAACCTCTCCTATGACGCAATGTATGCCGTCCAAAGAGTCTAAGTCAGAACCGAGGGTGAAAAAGAATTGTGAACCAATCATCATGTCATCAGTGCCCACCATTGAAAGCAAACCTACGTCCGTGTGGCGAATTTTTGGCATTTTTTCGCCTGAAAAAAATCTCTTGTCAGGGCCTTCCAATAGCCCGAATATGGACTGTCCGCCTGAACCTTCACCTGATGGGTCACCTGTCTGGGCTATAAAGCCACTTCTGATCGTATGAAACAAGTTGAAGTTGTAATATTTCATCTTGCACAGCTTCAGAAAGTTCAAACATGTTACGGGTCGTTGATCTAGATATAAATCAACAGTGATGTCTCCAAGAGTCGTTTCTATCACAACAGCCATTGTGCGTACAATAAGTTATTCAATAATGTTCAGAAATAAGTTAACATTTAATTGAAATTAGTCCAAAACGATGATATTTATGTTAAACACTTTGACACATCATAAGAAGAAATAAATACATAACCTCACTTTTAAACGAATGTTGCCATTGCAAATAAACGAAAACTCAAGGATAAAAAAATTGGTTAAGTGCGAATCGAATTCGAAAACCTAAGTGTTCGGTTTTTTCAGTACTTTGAAGAAAAGTACGGTAGTGGTAGCAGTATCAGGAAATTAATGATCTAGGTAAAAAATTGGTGAAAAAGTCCCTATAATTAAATAGTTCATTGACCATAAAAAGTTATGATCTATTATAATAACGACTACGGAACCGAAACTCTGGAAAGCATAGTAATGAAGTCAAAATTTTATTAAAAATATAAATTGGCTAACTTATATACATTTATTTGTTAAAGCTTTGTTTAAAATACTATAAAGTTGGAAGAAATAAAAATAATTTCAGGCAAGGTTATTATGGTTTAGTGCCATCTATGAAAAGTAGTTTAAACTGTTGTTTTAGCTGATAACAAAATTAGTTACAGTATGAAATAGTAGATGGCGTTTACTTGAAGATGCTGACCATAAGCGAAAATTAAAATCTGAAGTCCGTGATCAGTGAAACAATTTGAGAGTAATTCAAAAAATTGCTCGTTCTATAATATAAAATTTCTGTACAAGCTTTTCCCTCGGTTACGCTTCTGTGGCATATTGCACAGGAACCCATACATCATCCCAGGATAAAAAAATCAACGATGCTGTAATTTTACATCAGTGAAGGAACTTTTAAGATTAGGTCCTTCATTTACATATAGAGTTCGGGTTCGATTTCTGGCTGTTTGTTCAATATTTAAAAAAATAGAAACAATATTATGATTTTTAGAACGTAGTCCACGTTCTAAAAATCTGTACCTACTGTTTCTATTTTCTTATTTATCGACATTTATTTATTTATTGTATTTACTTTTGGTTTTAGCCAGTCTCTTTTAAAAACTTTGAGTTTTTGAGATGAGATTAATCACTATAATTAGTTCGTAGGCAGGTAAGTATCCAGTTCGGAGGCTTCTGTTTCGGATTCAGGCGGAAGTAACGCCAGGGTATCAACAATATGCGATCCATAGGCGGGCGGAATGTCGCCGTAACCTCTACGGACATGCTCAAGTTCCAGCCGCACTGGAGAGCAGGGGATCCTCGGGCGTTGAGCGTTGTGCGGACTTGCGGACGACAAGCAATGGGAAGCTCGCCGTTCGGCCATCCGATAAGAACCGAGCCCAAGTCGTCGATGGCTAGCAGTGTGAGCAGTGTTCCAAGCGCGCCTTAAAGAGATGTCAGCAAAACAAAAGGGACCCAGGGCCGACGCGACGCCCTGGTCCTGGAACGCAAAGGGGTACTGAAGGATACTGGTAAGTTTTAGTCAGAAGTCTGACGTGCAGTCTCGCTCCACCTAGAGCGGTAGAAGTCATTTGATGATTTTCCATCTCAAAAAAATGGTGGGTAAGAATTATTCTTATTAGCATTGATCTTGTTACATAATAATATCTCACCTACCTGACCTGATAATCATACTTAAAAATGTAAAATGGAGTTGACAATTTTATAGAAGATAGATAGATAGATCCTCATTTCCTGCTGAGAATCAAAATTGACTACCCCAACTAAGCTTACCAGGAAGGCTGATTCGATAGGTGTATTTGCTGCTAAATACTGCAAAACATTTGAATGTGTTTCATCCCTATTCTAATGAAAAACAAACTTTCAAAAACAATACCTACGTTTTAGATTCGACACTGGCTCGGCACAAAACGTGCAAAGAAAAAAAAATTACACATGATACTTACGAGTATATTTCGTAACAATTTTCAATATCGAGGTGTCGAAGGCAGGCCATGCAATTCACCACTTTCCGACTCACGGTCCTAGAAAATCTAATAAAGGCAGTTTCAGTCGCCTTGCTTCCGCCCTCACCCCTAATAAAGTGACTATTGAAAATTTACCAACCATTCTTCCAAGAATATAAGGTTAGCCGGTTATAAATGACGATATACCACCGTAAACTTATCATACTACAAAGGAAAAACAGCTCTATCGCTACAAGTTAAGGTCGTAATTACTAAACGATTGCTATGTTAAGGTGGTTTAAAATTGTCCCAGCTTCTAGCCGGCAAGGTTACGTGTCGAAATAATAAAATAAAGCCTACTCGATGGAAAATATGATATAAACAAAGCGTCACGTGCGTCTTTTAAACAGTTGTTCATTTATGAGAGGGTGCGCTTTTTTTTTTATTAATAATAAATAATAAAAAACTGGACATTAAAAAAATAGTGTCTGTCTATTGGTTTATTTATGAAATTGTAATTATAATTTAATAAAAGCAGATTGTAATTAGTTTTTAGTACTTACTATTTTTAAGGTGCAGAGGTGCTACTTCTCTTTTAATAAGAATTTAAGCACTTACTACCTAAATAGGTTCTAAGTGAGAGTTTAGGTGCTCTGAGAAGTGAGGACTATCATGGAAACCCAGAGATAGCAACGAGGGAAAAAGCAAACGATTTTGGAATTACCACTCATAATTTTATTGTGTTTCAAAGTTAACAGTTACACAAGAAATAACCGTTACGCAAGAAAAAACCGTTACCCGTTTAATATAAATAACTAATTTCATCTTATTTTTTTTCTTTTATTTAAAAAAGGTATATAAAAAAAATACCATTGTGTCGAGTCACGGTTGGTCTAAATAGGTTGATTCGAAATATGCCCGTATATAAAAAAGCATGGAATTAGAAAATACTAAGGTACTTTCAATATCGTCAAAGTAGGAAAGCGAACGTGGTTCAAAATTCGAATTGAAGTAGTGTGGCGCACGTACGAATAGAATAGAATCGTAAACATTTGCACTAGTGATTGCGAGTGTTGTTTGTTGTTGAGTCGGCGGAAACTGCTGTATGTGTTGGGACACCTTATAGACAGGCCCCAAGGGACAGGCATACAATAATAACGTTAAAAAATGATGTCGATTTATTTATTTATTTTATCTTCATGCAACAAAAAACGTACAAAGGCGGACTTAATGCCTAATATTTAATTTTCAGCAATGTTTACGGTTTTGGATAGATCTGGAAATAAACAATGAAATTATATGGTATACATATCTTTTTTTTTATTGTATAAAGGCTCGCGTTGACATTTAGTGCCTACTAGCTTTTGCCGGTAGCTTTTAGCTTGCGTAAAAGTAGAAAATACCTGTATAGCTAATGTTGATCAGTGATAAATCAGCATTCAGTCAGTTTCAAAGAAAACCCCACCTATAGGTATAGGTACAAATTTACAAAGTTTAAGTACTTCTTTGTAAAATATATTAGATATAGATTCTAACACAATACGGGTATATCGTCTACTTCTCTATAATACTACATGACGTGTCTCGAATATAATAAATAACTTATTTCTAGAAAATATTTTTTTAAATGATAAAAATATTATAAAGAAACTTAAATAAAAATACTGCTTAATATGATTGAAGTACAGGCCATTTTACACAAAAAAAATCATAAAAAGACCATTAAGTAATTAAAAAAATATATGTTTATTAGTTTTTTATTGATGCTAATGGTATTTTGTATTTTTTTTCGCGACTTGTAACCAGTGTTGAGAAACTGAATAAGTTGATTGGTTAATAAAACCTTCAAGTTGAAAATGTGTAGTTTCTATGACATTTGAGATAGAGGAATTTTACGGTAAAGAAGTTTTATTTTATTGAATGAATATTTTGGTACCTCTAAATACTTTACTTATGTATAGGGTATGGGTAATTCTATATTATTATTTGCTCAAAATAACAGTCTGCCTGCTATTACTGTCCATAATGAATACTAAGAAAAATACTTCAGCCCTGCTCTAATTTAGGTTGGTGTCGTACTTTTTCTATGCATGCATAACACGATATGATCTCCATGAAAAAGCAATCAAATCGCGAGTGAGCGTCAAACCAGGCTACAAATAACGCTGGATGTTTTTTTAAGGAGGCAACGTGGGCCTGGGGTGACACTTGTATTTCCATACAAATGTTGCATAATTTAAAAAGGACTCTCAATGTGCCGCTCGCGTTATAAAACTCGTGTTTTATACGATTCATTACGTAGACCGTCATACTAATGTTATGTAAACGCGTTTAGATGTGAAGTTTAAGCGGTGTTGCCATGCTTTCTGCTTGAAAAAATCGATGGCCTTTTTTTAGAGGTGGGAAATCATCAAATATCTTCACCGGTTTTGAGTGGAGTGAGAGCGCGTATCAGATTTTTACTGATTAAAACCCATCTGTGTTCCTTTATTTGCCCTTTGCGTTCCAGGGCCACAGTAACTCTTAAAAACGTTCCCGCAATGGAAAGATCCTGTAATCCTAGACGAAAAATATTATCAATAGGGATGCATGTGTGAATGAATAAATATTATATAATTATTGGTCGTTTCCTATGCAGAAGAACCGGCAAGAAACTCTATGATTACTCTTTTAAAAAAAATGGTTGATGTCACAATATTAAAGATAGTATAATGTAAGAATAGTGCAGTATATATCCACCAAAGCCAGTTCGAAAATTAAACTCCTATGTATAGACATATTTTCGTATAAAATTAGCCTATACCACTTAGCCGAGCACGTAAGATATGTAACACTTATTACACAGCAACAATTTTGTATCGATAAACAAAAGATCGGGAAAACAACGCGAAAATCCCAAGTAATCTTATAAAGCCAAAATACAAGCCAATAAATGAACATTCTGTCCGGAAGACGCCCTACTGTTAGATTTAATCTGTTTAGACTTTGCCGTAAAACGTAGTCGATAAAATAAAGTGAGGCGCGCAAAAATCTCCTTGCCTTATCGCTACCAGCAAGATTACACATAAAAATGTTAAATGTTCTTGAACGCGTATTGAAAAAATACGCGGGGAAATGGCGGGAGAAATTGGAAGATGGCCGTGCGATGCTCTATGGTGCATCTTTTGATGGTTGGTATGATTTATTCGAAATTCGAAAAAGTTCAAGTTGTGGTATTCTATGTGGTATAATACTCTTATAGAGTTTGTAGTTCTTGGTTAGAGGTATGTTTCCTGAGAAAAAAAAAACACTTGGCGTGGCTAACGCCTGATATTAATCTCAGCTTTTTTACGGACAGTTTTTCCAATTCATGCGATTCAGTAGGAAAATGCTCTCGAATCGAGATCGTTAATGTTAATAAATTACAAGCTCCATAATTTTCTTTATGGAGGCTATGTACTTTAACTTTATTCACGTGCGTGAAACGTGGAAACCATATGGCGTATGGGTAAAGGTCAAAATGTAAGTGTGTGATAAGTACCGGGTAAAATGGGGTGAATAGAGACTTAGGGGTGAACAGAGACAAAACTTTGGATTGGTTTTTTACTTTGATACCATAATATCGGTCTCTAACAAAGCATCGATTTTTTTAGAATACCAATTCATTAGTAAATTGATATAGTTAAATACTGCAAAAAATATTCAAATAGCGAGGAAATACCCTTTAAAGTTTTTTCTCTATTCACCCCATTTTACGGTACATACGCATAGATCTCCGACTACGACGACGTTAATCGATACCAGTGACCTGAGTACAGATGATAATGATCCTTGGACAGATTTGTATATTATTTTTATCGAAATTGTGTAAACCAATCTTCTGTTGCAGACGCCAGATAAATTTGTTCATTGATTTTTACCTAATATGCAAACAAATAATGAACTTTTTATAATACTAGATTTCTGTCTTTGTGTCCATTTAAGAAATTACGAAGGCCAATATTATGTAAGAGAATTAATGACAGCTATATTGAAAATCTATCTGGTACCTACCATAGACATAATTCTACGTCAGACGTTCAAAACTAAACCATAAATGTACAAACGTATCAAGATCATTACCAGTGTGCACCATAGATTAGTGAACGCGCTATATCTCAGCGATGGGGTCGCGAAGTGTTGGTGACACCGACACGCGGGCTTGTCGCCTCGCGTGAAATCTAATCTTGACGACTAATGGCTACTGCAACACCACCACGTTGTTATATTATGTTATACTCATCATTGATACGTTGTTTTGGTTTGTGTTTCTATACGTACTATACTTGATTTTTTTGTCGCGAAGGTAAACTTCATTGACTTATATTCTAGTTACATATACCTATATCGATAGTAGACTTGATATATTTGCTGCCACTGTAACAAGATAATAAGGTCATTTCAGACGAAGGACGTCCACTGTTGAACACTGTTGAACACTGTTGCTGTGGCGACACTTGAGGGAAGACCTACTCCTTCAAGTGTCGCCACAGCGAACGGTCCTGTGCGTCTCGCATCCATCGCATTCTTCATTCACCAGGTCATCGGTCCTCCTTGTGGGAGGCCATCCAACGCAGCGTTTTCCGGAGCGCGGTCACTATTCTAGAACCTTTCAGCTCCACCAATCATCCGTTCTACGAGCATGTGGCAATGTGCCCTTCCCACTGCCACTGTTGGCGATTCTTCGGGCTATGTCGGCGACCTTGGTTTTCCTGCGGATATCTTCATTCCTGAAGGCAGGTTGGGTAGCTCTAACTTTGAGAAAGAGGTCAATCGTCAAGTCCGACTCGGTTGGGCAAAGTTCGGGAAGCTGCGTGGTATCTTTTCGTCCAACATACCTCAGCGTCTCAAGACGAAAGTTAATGACAAGATAACAGATATGTATAAACCATAAAATAATACATTGAGCTTCAAAAAGTTCATCTACATCGCTGTTAATGGGAAAAGTGTCCATAAAGCTGGTAACATTGCCACGTTGTATATTAATACTGATTTGATGGCCAAGGTGCCAGCTTTTTGGCCACGCGAAGAGACAGACTATCTGTTTACCATATCGAATATTAATAATACAATTATTTTTTGATTATCACTAAAGTGCTTCCAACATTCGAATATCAATAACCAGCCCCCGTCCCAACTAGTGATCAGGGGTGGCAAACATTGAGAAATCAGAAGGTGACACGTGAACATAAAATATTCTTTACGATATTACCATACAGTAAAGTAATGGTATAAATAAAGAAAGTGTCGTGTCGGGGCGTTCGGTGGGCCGATTGGCTTCGATTATAGCCCCGCGGAGACTAATATCCTTTTCTTTCGCAAATGTTTTTTGGGGAATGTTATTTTTTGGCGCGTCGGTCGCAGATGGTGGCCGGGGCTCGTGAAATTGCCGGCTATTGGAGTGTCTGGGACGGCACAGTTGGGATTCTATAAGTAGGGTCACTTACGTTAAGTAGGCTCTTAGCTGGGCACGTGTCGTCCCGTCACAGTCAGCAGGTGCGTTTCAGGACAGTTGTGCTATTGTGATTGAAATTGCTCCCGGTTTGTGGGGGTTGATTTTTATTGTCTATTTTAGCTGGTATTGCTCTTTTTGTGTTCCTTTTTCGTTTTTCGTTCATTATAGGACGCTGTGTTTGGCTGATTGGTAAAGTAGGTAATTGAATTCTGTTGAAAAAATAATTTCGTCTAATAATTCTTCTTCTTCTTTTTCGAATCGATGGTAAACTCGTTAGATAACATAGTCACCTACTGGGCAGCATGTGACTATGTTATCTCCAGCATCGGTGGTTAGGTACTCATTAAATCCTCCAACGTGCAATTGTATGAACATTTAGGGCACTCTACCGTGTGGCTCATGTTTTGAACAAGGGCACCACATTCACATTAATTAATATCCGACGCGACGGGTTCATAAAACCATAGAAAAGACCATAGAAAATAATTTAACAGATGATTTAATTCTAATAATCATCATCCTAGTACCTTTAACGACCTGTTATAATGAATCCTTATCCACTGAAATTTCCACATTCGCTTAGGAAACTAAGCGAGTTAGCACACAACACACAGCCTCTAATATAAGAACAGAGGCAAAAAGTAAACAAGGCACAGAGGCAGTTTCCGGCAGATATTAAAGGCATATCTCTGTATTATGAGCGAGAAGTTGTGTAATTTAAGGGCTCGCAGCGCCGCGGCATATGGCGGTAAGGAAGGGTTGGGCACCCCTGCAAACGTGTACATGTCGATGTTTTGATTTTGATGATGAATTGCTGTTGTTTATGCGTGATGTGTTTTTGATGTTTTAGTGTTATTATAATGTAAACAGCTCTAGATTTTTTGGTTAAAGTGTTTTGTCATCGCATTAAAATAAATTTGCAAATATTTAAAAATATTTTTTTAAACCAAGGAATTAGCTATCCTACAACATCATGATACAGAAAAATTATAACAGAACCAAGACAGATAAGTACGTAACATGATTTGTTTAATTGAAACAGATGTAAAAAACAAAATGGTAGTAGTAACACAAAAACTTGTAGCATTTCACGTAGTTTCGTAGCGATGTAGCTCCGTAGCAAATTTGAGGCGTTGCTACAAAGTCATATTGCTTGTTTGCTACGAAACTGTCCCCAATGTGGTACCCTATCACCGCTACGTGATAGCGTACAATGCGTGACGTGCGATTTTTGTACCAGATATGGGCTAGTGAAGTACATACTACGAGTGCTACGCTATGACACAAAATATTGACATGTGACGCGTCACTGTGACAGTCGCTTGTTCCTCAGACACGGCTGTAGTTCGATGCTCGATTATAACTAGCTTAGTGAAGTGTAGGTACTGCGAGTGCTACAATAATATGACACAAAGAATCGATACGTGTCATGTCACTATCTCAGTCGCTCGTTGCTCAGACACGGCTGTAGTTCGATACTCGATTATAACTAGCTTAGTAAAGTGTAGGTACTGCGAGTGCTACAATAATATGACACAAAGTATCGACACGTGTCACCTCACTATGGCAGTCGCTCGTTGCTCAGACACGGCTGTAGTTCGATGCTCGATTATAACTAGCTTAGTGAAGTGTAGGTACTGCGAGTGCTTCTATAATATGAAGTAAAATATCGACACGTGTCACATTGCTATGGTAGTCGCTCGTTGTTCAGACACGGCTGTAGTTCAGCCGATGTTAGATTATAACTAGTTTAGTGAAGTGTACTGCGAGTGCTTCCATAATATGAAGCAAAATATCGACACGTGTCGCATCACCATGGCAGTCGCTCATTGCTCAGACACGGCTGTAGTTCGATGCTCGATTATAACTAGTTTAGTGAAGTGTAGGTGCTGCGAGTGCTACAATACTATGACGCAAAGTATCGACAAGTGTCGCATCACTATGGCAGTCGTTCGTTGCTCAGACACGACTGTAGTTCGGCCAGTGTTAGATTATAACTAGCTTAGTGAAGTGTAGGTACTGCGAGTGCTACAATAATATGACGCAAAGTATCGACACGTGTCGCATCACTATGGTAGTCGCTCGTTGCTCAGACACGACTGTAGTTCGATGCTTGATTATAACTAGTTTAGTGAAGTGTAGGTACTGCGAGTGCAACAATAATATGACACAAAGTATCGACATGTGTCACGTCACTATGGCAGTCATCGTTGCTCAGACACGACTGTACTTCGATGCTCTATTATAACTAGCTTAGTAAAGTCGCAGAGCATGCGAATGTTCTCTGCACGATCTTCTTTATAATGAACAATTCTTGTGCTTTTGATTACTTATGTAGTGTCTTTAGTGTTAGGAAGTAGGGTTTACTTGAATTAAACACTATGCACTAACGATATAGAGAATGTATAATTTATTAAACAATTAACAATATTAAAAATCTATAGGTTTGACAATATAGCACTGTGATGAGCGAGTATTATATTTCCGTGCGTACGCGATAGTCGTTTTGCGCGGACTGGCGAGGGCGACCGAGGGGCGCGGCTCGAGAGCGCGGGGTGGAGGCGGCGACCGCCGTGTGCCTCGCGCGCTTTTTACCGAACTTGCTCGATCTAGGTACTTACGCAGAGCGGGCGCCGGGGCTCCGCTAGCGGCCGGACTGTAGGTATAGCTAAGGGTGTGTACAAACGTGCGGAAGCATAAGGCTGTGTACACACGGGTGTTAAGTATTTATGTTTTGAGTATATTATATTACGCATGTATTTATGTAGTATGTATGTAAATGTTATGTACGAGTTATTTGTATTTTGTATTTGTGTATGTGAATATTGTGTGTACCTTAGCTATAGCCTACAATACTCCCCCGCTGAGACCGGTTCACGGTCGATAGTGCGTAAGATGCCGTGGAAATTTCACAGTTCTCCCGCTTCTAGTGGTGGTTTCCGGCTGCGGTTGTGCAGGAACTGGCGATAAAGCAGATGGTGATTGTGGTAGAGTTGATGTTTTATGAGAGAAATCTTCGTCGTTCTTAGCCATGTATGCTGGTTTTAGCCTGTCAATGGACACTGTAAGATGCTTTCCTTGCACGTCGATTATGAAGGTTTTCTGTTCTCTTTTTATAACTTGGTGTGGGCCAGAGTAAGGTGATTCTAAAGACTTTTTTAAAGGTCCTTTTCGTAGGAACACGTGACTAGCTGTATTGAGATCTTTAGGAACATAAAACGTTTTCTCACCGTGGCTTGATGTTGACACAGGCGACAACCTCGAAATATGTTGTCTAAGTCGCGCTGCGAAGTCTGTTGGATCTATGTTGTGATGTGTCTCTGGCTTCAAGAACTCACCAGGCAGTCGGAGTGGCTCGCCGTAGACCAATTCGGCTGAAGAGGCTTGTAAATCTTCCTTCCAGGCACTCCTAATACCCAAGAGAACAAGAGGAAGTGTCTCAGACCATTGTGTTGGGACTTGGATGACTGAGATTGTGTAAGTTTCTAAAAATTTGTTTGCGGAAACTTGGTGTGATGAATGGCCTAGGACGAGAAGTAGACTGGTCACAGTATATGTAGGCATCCATCGTTTTTACTCTTTCCAGTTTTAGCGCTGTATTGTTTTGTAGCAAGTTCTGTAATTCTTGATCGTTTTCCTGTTCATTTTGCAGTTGTTTGTAATTGATGGTAGAGTCGACGCTTTCCAATCGTGAAAATGCGTCGGCAACTACGTTGTCATTTCCTGTGATATGGTTGAGATCGGTTGTGAATTGGGAGATGTAGTCGAGATAGCGGTGTTGACGAGGTGAGCAGTTATCTCGGCTTGTTGTGAAGGCGAATGTGATGGGTTTATGATCGGTGAACACTTTAAATGTTCTCGCTTCGAGCATATACCTAAAGTATTTAATACCTTCATGTATTGCGAGCAACTCACGGTCGTAAGTGCTGTATTTGGTTTGAGCAGGAGACAACTTGCGTGAAAAGAATCCCAGTGGTTGCCAGCTGTCATGTCTTCGCTGTTGCAAAACAGCTCCAATGGCTATGTCTGAAGCATCAGTGAAAAGTGCTAACTCAGCTACAGGATCAGGGTGCACGATGAGCGTAGCTTCTAACAAGTTCGTTTTGCATGCTTCGAATGCTTTTTGTATCTCAGGTGTTATGATGATGGGCGTTGACCCTTTGATTTTTGGGCCACTCAAAGCTTGGTTGAGAGGACCCTGAATTTGTGCGGCGCCGGGGAGAAATTTTCGGTAAAAATTTATCATCCCCAGAAATCTTCTTAACTCTTTAGCAGTTTTAGGGATGGGGTATTCCTGTATAGCTTTGACTTTTTCTGGGAGAGGTTGTATGCCAGCTGCAGATACGTGATAACCCAAGAAGGTAACTTCACTAACACCTAAGACGCATTTGTTGGTATTGATCACTACTCCATATTTTTTTAATTGATCGAAAATTTTTGTCAGGTGTCCAATGTGTTCTGTTTCCCCTTTTGAAAATACGAGAATATCGTCAAGAAATCCGAAGGTAAAGTCTAGTCCTTGAAGAATTTCATCCAAAAATCTCTGGAAAGTCTGAGCAGCATTTCTTAAACCGAAGGTCATGGCGGTAAATTCAAACAGTCCAAAGGGTGTGGTGATGGCAGTTTTTTTAATATCATCTTCATAAACCGGTATTTGGTTGAAGGCTTTGACGAGGTCAATTTTTGAAAATATTGTGGATCCTGATAATTGGTATGCGAAATCGTGAATGTGCCTCACTGGGTATTGGTCCGGTATTGTTCGTGCATTTAATTGTCTGTAATCGCCACATGGCCTCCAGCCATCGTCTTTCTTGGGCACGAGATGTAGTGGAGACGACCATGGACTTTCAGAGCGACGAGCTGTTCCATTTTGTAACATTTCCTCAAATTCCTTTTTTGCAATTTTCAGACGGTCGGGTGCCAAACGACGTGGTCGTGATGTTACGGGTGGACCAGGTGTAGTTCTAATGTGGTGCTTAGTGTTGTGAACTGGTATGTTTTGTGATCCAGATGGTCTCGTAATTTCAGGATAACGTCGAAGTAAGTCGAGATAAGGTGAATGACCTGTAAAGGTTTTCAACGAAAGTAATTCGTGCGTTATTTCATGGGTTGAAGGCGCGCCGACGGTCAGGTTCGTAATGGAGTCTATCAACTTTTGTTGTCGGCAGTCGACTAGTAGGTTGAAATAACTTAAAAAATCGACGCCTATGATAGGTCTTGACACGTCTGCAATAATGAATTTCCAGGTAAACTCGCGGCGTAATCCAAGATTGAGGCTAAGTTGGTAGGTGCCGTAGGTAGGTATCGGTGTGCCATTAGCAGCGACAAGCTCGTAGTCACATTTTTTGTTGTAATGCAGCTGATTTTTTAAATACGTTCTCGGATAGGCACATACGTCGGAACCAGTATCTACTAAAAACTGTACGCCAGTACGTTTGTCGGTGATGAATAGGCGGCCTTTACATGTTGAGCAGTCATCAGCCACCATTACTGACTGCTTTTGGAGTTTTCCGTTTTGAAGTCACAGGGCTGATCACATTTAGTGGCCTTTTCACTAAACTTAAAATGGTACCAACACGTTGGATGTACCTTTTTTCTTGAATGAGATCTGTTTACGCGGGAAGTTGAGCGGTCGTTGCGACTTTTTGATCGGCTTGGGCGGGAAAGGTCGTTAACCTTTCGCGTTAATAATTCCACTTGTTTTGTAAGCTCGGCTATCTGTTTACTCAGTAAATCACTCACCCCTTGTGTTGCTGCAGCAACGTGACCTCTCGGCACGACATCGTGAATTCTGTCGGCGAGATCTGCTATAGTTTCAAGAGGTGAGGACGCCTGCGACGCTATTATAGACTGGATGTTACTCGGCAATCGGCTCGACCATATGGTTCGCAGAAATTCTTCTGGTACATTAGGACCAGCAAGGTGCTGCAGGTGACGAAGGAATTGCGACGGCTTCCTGTCGCCTAACTCCTCATGAGTCAGGAGTTGGTGCACCTTCTTTTCCCTCGATTCGGAGAGCCGCTTTATCAGCTCCGTCTTCAGTCTGCTGTATTTGTGAGGTGGCTTACGACGTAGTAGAATTTCGTTGTGTCCGCCGTAATGTTGGAAATCGCGAACTGGCCTTCTATTTGCGCGAACCATACCTCGGGCTTCTCAGGCCAAAATGGCGGAACGCGCACGCCTACACGGAAAACATCCTGTGATGTCGTTGATTCGGTCTTCGCGTCGTTTAGGACCTGCTTCGATTCACTCATTTTGCACTAGGATATGGTCAAAGTTTATATTGGTTGAGTCCACGTTCTCCGCAAGTCCGCACAAGGTATAGCACAAACACGTGTTTTAGTCTTCGGGGTCACCACTGTAGTGTCTTTAGTGTTAGGAAGTAGGGTTTACTTGAATTAAACACTATGCACTAACGATATAGAGAATGTATAATTTATTAAACAATTAACAATATTAAAAATCTATAGGTTTGACAATATAGCACTGTGATGAGCGAGTATTATATTTCCGTGCGTACGCGATAGTCGTTTTGCGCGGACTGGCGAGGGCGACCGAGGGGCGCGGCTCGAGAGCGCGGGGTGGAGGCGGCGACCGCCGTGTGCCTCGCGCGCTTTTTACCGAACTTGCTCGATCTAGGTACTTACGCAGAGCGGGCGCCGGGGCTCCGCTAGCGGCCGGACTGTAGGTATAGCTAAGGGTGTGTACAAACGTGCGGAAGCATAAGGCTGTGTACACACGGGTGTTAAGTATTTATGTTTTGAGTATATTATATTACGCATGTATTTATGTAGTATGTATGTAAATGTTATGTACGAGTTATTTGTATTTTGTATTTGTGTATGTGAATATTGTGTGTACCTTAGCTATAGCCTACACTTAAAGTATTAGGCAGTTGTGGCGCTGGAAAGGCAGAAAGGGTAAGAAGATGACGATGATGATGGTCATTTCTCATAGCTTTAACCTTCAAACCAAAGCATCCAAAGAATTACGTCTTCTTATTCTTTCTCACTACACTGACATGAACAAAACTGAGAGAAAATTTGCCTTCAAGCGTAAAATTCGGACTTACTACTAAAATATTATATTGCACCTATCACTACTTCTGCATCCAGATGCAACCAGTGTTAACTTTAACAGAATTCAAGAAATTGATTATTTCATTAGAGTCGTTTGACTTTTTAGACAGACTATAATAGTCAGTGTTGTAGCTACCATAGACAAGACTATATGCCTACAAGTAACAGTTCCAACAAAACATTAACGTTGTATAAACACGTACCGAAATGCAAACAGCTTTAAAATTGGTTGTCAGAAAACATAATGTTGGCAAGGAAAAGGGTTGGGTCGCGTGCCCTTTCCCTATTCTTGACATTTTAAATTGTTTATTTGCGAACAAGTGTCAAGTTATTTATTCAGTGACGGCGGTGTTACCTTCCTTCTGTCGATTTGTGCCGTATTTAGGTGGGTACGAGGAAAATGCCTGGCAGTTGTACTTGTGCAGTCGAGGCGTTTGCGCGTTCGTCGAATTTTTATAATGCTATTTTTTGTCAAGACACATGACACTTTTAAAGACTATGACAGTGAGCTAATTGCTGCATACGATATTATTTATTTATTTATTACTGATATGATGATGATGAATATATTTTATTACACATAGGCCTACACAGGCACTCATAAAACTTCAGAAGCTAGTGTACGTTTCCAGAAAATTCAAGGATTAAAAAAAATAATTTTACAATATTGCCATATTACAATATTAATAAGTATGAAAGGACAGCGTAGTCCAGACAATATGTATAAAAAAAATGTGGACCAAAATAGAAAAAAAAATTGAGTCTGCGGAGTTAATCGTGTACCTACTAACATTCCGATTGAATCAAAAAATAATTACGAAATTGGTTTAATAGCCATTCCCTCATATTTATTTTTTGAAGATCTGGGGTGTTATGAAATTTGCTGCAAAACGTTCATTAATTCATGAATCCCCAAGCGACCACCGGTGGCCGCACATCTATTGTCGTACTATTGTGTCTCTAATTGACGGTATCTGAAGGGTTAAACTGTATTGTTTTATTTAATATCTCAATATTTTTTTTCATAAGTCATTATTTCATCATTCGTTTTTTAATGAGCAACTGAATTTCATTCAATGTTATTAAAACATTAAGATAATACTAACACGGTAAAGCAAATTATATCGTTTAAGGAACAAACAAAAACAGTTTTTAAGGAGACGAACCCATTTTGACTGCGTCTGTACACAAGGTAAGCTTAGAGATTGCCTAACATTTGCTAGTGTTTGTATTTTTGCGAATTGCCTTTGGCCGCAGATGGCTTTTACAGCCCTGTTTGGGAATAGGAAGAGTCGTTAGTGCCTTAATTTGCTTTTCTTCTGATAGTTTATCGAAGTTTTAGTTCAGGGTGTTTTTCTATCTTGTAAACAAACCTTATTGAATGTCCACATGTTTTCACCTCGTCGTTTATACCGTCGAAGGACTGAAACAATTTGTCTGCTGCGGTCTTCGCGGCCGATTATAAGTTAAGTGTCTTCAGGGCTAGAATGAATAGGCTCTTAATATACTCACCATCAACAATTGATTCACTACTTACCATAAGGTGGGATCGCAGTCAAGCACTAGTTTAAGTCAATTAAAAAAACAATCTTGTTTATCTTCGTCACCTTGAGTCTCTTTGCGAGACATGTGCCACCTGCTCTGCTGCCCGTCCTGCACTTATATAATTCAAATATAATGATCTCTATCTTCAACTCAGTAACTGACGATTGGTGTCTGAGTCTACGAATATGCTATATCAAGACATACCTCCGTTGAGTGGTAAGAAGGAGTATATATAAAACATGGTGACTCATCCGTGGAGCGACCTTAGCAAACCTTGAAGATAGACTCATTTTTTCTGACTTCTTCTGTTATAGAGTGGAAAACTCAGACACACCCTTTCATTCCACTGTAGAGCGCGAGCTAGAGTAGAACGAGAGGCCGTGTCAGACTTTTACTAACTAAAACCCACTTGTATCGTTCATTTACCCTTTGTGTTCTAGGGCCATGCTCATTCAAACGTTCCCGCAGCCCTATAAGATCGATCCGTGGTTGTGATTTCCACGAGCCACTCCAATAAAAGCATCAACACTCAGTTAGCCAGCCGATCATAAGTAAACGTAACTTTATGACGCGTCCGTCTCGACGCTCGCCGCAGCGGCGGTCGCCGGCTAACCTGCAAATTGTCAGCGGGGCGACCGCGGGACCGCGGGACCGCGTGACCGCATGATTAGCTAGCCCGTATCGCTACCCGTTTTGTTGTGATATGCCCTACCCACTACCCGCACTACCCGACACCCGACCCGTTCGCACCGCTGTGGCCACATGCCATGTAAGTTTCGGGCTAGCGACGAGCAGTTTGTGGTCGACCGCCCACTCGCTACTTCAACTAGTTCTGCGCCACTGTTTGTATGGTTGTGGGATGACAGTTGGAAATATGATTTGCCGGTAATCTGTTTTGTGGTGGTCAAAATATGGTGATTCACTTGAGGTGGTCTGTTTCGTGTTTGTTAGTGAATAAGTTGATCCTAGGTTTTTTTTTTTTTTTCTCTCGACGGGGAAAATCATCATTGACGAAACCCGCTCTTGGGTGGAGCGGGAGACAGTGTCAGAGTCTTACTGACTAAAAACCCCGCGCCGTTCCTTCTAGCCTTCATACCGGGGCTCTAGTTTCCTTTCGGATAACCCCGACCCCGGTAGGCTTCGACCCAGATGGGCCCCTCCTGTTGCTGACAACTCCTTGAGGCGCGCGGGAACAGTGCGCGCCGTCGACGCCTTGGCTCGGTCCGGACAGTTACCGGACGATCGGACAGCGAGCTACCCATGGCTCGCCGTCCGCGAGCTCGCGTCTACGGTGGCTGGAAATCGGGATCGGAATCCCGGTGGCGGCGGCGGGGGCGCCGTTGCCTGATGCGGTCTGCCTCCTCCTTTGCTAGCATTACTGCTTCGCAGAAGGAGGCGACCGCCTGCCACTCCTCCTCGCTCCGGACCATGGCCTGAACCAAGGCCCGGCGCGAGAGGTCTCCGCCGCCGATCGCCCCCACGAGGACACGGCGTTGCTCCGCCCAAGCAGGGCACACCTCAACTGTGTGCTCCACCGTGTCCTCCGGGCGTTCCGCACAGTGGCGGCACCCGGGCGTCTCTTCCGCTCGAATCCGATGCAGGAACCTCCCGAACTTGCCATGTCCGGTGAGGACCTGCGTCATGCGGAAGGTAAGGACGCCGTGAGGAAGTTGATTCTAGGTAAGAAGAATAAGAGTAACCATGGAATTTCTTGCCGGTTCTTCTCCATAGAAAACGACCATTTGGAACCGTGAATTATGTTTGTAACATTTTAAGTGCCCCTTTCCCACTCTTGAATTTGAAGAATGTTCCATCATCAACTGCATTATCACATACCATTAGGTGAGACTAACTGACCAGGCGAACTTCTTACCGCCTAATAGTCAATGAATATAGTACGAGTATATCTTTCGATATAGTCAACCGATTACGATAAAAAAAGCCTCAGTAATATATTGAGTTGCACACAATTTCAATGTATAAAAGTTATCTACATCGATTTATTAATTTTTATGTGATGCGCGTACAACTAAAAAACTTCTACAGATTTATTATTAGATTACGATCTAACGTAAGACTGTTGATTAAAAAGGTGAATTGTCACTCATTTCGATTTCAATTATATAGAGTCTGATGAAAAACTGATAGAAAAAATAATTGTCATACGCCCAAGTGTGGAATGGAACGATTTATGTTTAAAAAAAAAAAAATTTTAGGAACAAACATTAGTCCTATTTCAACACATCACTAATGTCTTATAAGACGATCGTTTGTTTTCTTGTAACTAGTATCCGCTGCAAGGAAAATAACTGAGTTCGTAGCCGTCGCTACGCCGTAGCTTCACCGTAGCGACGGCTACGAACTCAGTTATTTCTCGGCTTACCCATTGTGTTTACGGTACTCGTAACTATCCTTACATTAGCATTAAAGGTCCCAAGTCATACAATCAGAGCATTATGCGTATTAAAAAAATATAATTATCAGTTATCGTTTTTAGTTGTTATTTTTCAAAATTATTTAAATCTGATAAAAAAACAAACAAGAGATTTTCGCATCGTTTTCAGAGTGTAATAAAAATAACAAAGAAACAGCATAAGCAAAAGACGAATATCTTCAATCCGCCCGTCTACCAAAACTTCATCTCCAAACTGTCAAAATTTACCGCGCTGGAAAACCTTAGCGCGCAGGCGTGTTTTCGCGGGAAAGAGACGTCTACACAATCCGTCTCGTTCTTTCTGAACGAGGTCTGCGGGTCGCGGCTAACCCTCGGCGCGAGGTTTGCGGCGGGAAAAATGTGTGTTTCGGTGTGCCGATAGCGGAGCGCCGCAGCCCCGCAGCCCCGCCCAGGAGCGCCGCGCCGCCCGGGCCGCGCCGCACCCGCGCCCGCTAACGCGTCTTGAGCCACTTAGTCGCTAAGACAACGCACACACTGCTATAGAGCAGCGGACTGAAGAAACGTTCCAAGACGTTTTGGGTAGAAAGGAGTTCTAATGTTACAAACAGATTCTTCTGGAAATGATGTTGGATGTACTAGGTTCTTCTGTGATCACTTTGAAGAAGTTAGTGTATACTAAAGAATGGGTTTGGACATCATAAGTCAAAGTCTTGATGAGTTTTATGACAATGGGCAAAGGATGATAAGTTTGGTAAAAAATAAAATTACTCTTGAGAGAAGATCTTGTCAGAGAGTATTGAGGTCGAAAGAGTCTGTAAAGGGCATGTTTTAAATTATGTTGTGCTTTTAACTGTTATAATTTGACTCGAATCAATAAATTGGAGTATACAACTTGAGTTACAGTTTCATTCTCAAATTGAATTGATTTGAAGGTACTTGGGGTGGCTTGCAGTACCCTCTCGTGAGGATTAAACACGTAAGTATTAGACGCAATCTCCTCAAGTTCTGTGAACGCTATCTTAGTTTCCGGCCAGATATGGAGCCGCGAGCTGTCAAAATGGAGTGGGAAAAAAGGCGGGAATGTGGCGTCGCTTTATGTGAAGCTCGTCATTGCGTTAGACAGAGACAGCACACCGCAGCCCGACGAGACAGAGCGGGACATCGAACACAACGTGGTTTATAAGAAAACCCAAGACGTTGGGCGTGTTTGGCGGGTGGGCGTGTGGGTTTTGTTCGCGTAGTGGTGAGGTGTCTATGTCCGTGAGTGTACGTACAGCCGTGTGGTTGTATTAGCTCGCATGTGTGCGTGCCTGTACTCAAAGGTTCTGGAAGCACGCTCATCCTTTTGTCAACGATACGGCGCTATATCGGCTTGGTGCTTTAGTTATTAAAGAGCGCAGTTAAATTTTACGAGAACATAAAATTTCCATTGTCGGCTAGCTGGAGGGCTCTGAGGTCCTTTATGCGGCGATGTCTGACATCGGAGGCACTTTCGACCTTATGCTGCTGATATTAATTTTGCTCTAGGTTAATATTCCATTAGTTCTCGATGCTTGGTTTTTGGAAAGTCAACCTAAATTGACTAATACGCTACGAAAAACTCATTTGCATATCTTAGTTAACTCGTAAGTATATCTTATAAGAAAATCTCTTTGCGAAACACATTTTATAACTTGAGTAAGTATAGCATAGCTTGTGAGGCAGTGGAGCTCGTTCTTAAAGGCACCTAATTAAGATGTGGTTTCCAGACCGCGGTAAGATGGAGAGACAGGTTCTGTATTTATTCAGAAGAACATTTAATTTTATAGGAGTTCGTGTTTGATGAAAGATATTAACTAATTGAGTCTTGCTTTTTGATATGAGCATATTTTATGTTATATGGAAACTTTTCTACTGTGTATAGCTTTATGACCTACACAACGTTATAATGACCTTGAGGTTGAATTTTGGTTACAGAAAACCTTAAAAGAAGGAAAAATAAGTATTATCTATTGTGAAAAGAAAGAAAATAATGTATACAGGTATACAATACGTGTTTATGGTACAGCTACATTTGAACGCTTCCTTTGAGCTCAGATCTTGTGATGCGAGGTGAGTGCGGCACATATGGTTCACGTTCCTTGCTTGGCCCGCACCTAACTATCTCTTTTGATACTTATTTGTGCCCGACACTCACATACAAGTCGCCCCTCTGTCGCGTTGCAGCGCGCCCCTGTGTGGGTGGACTTCTTTCGCCCCGTCTCTGTGTGCGGGCGAATTTCTTTCGAGACGTAATAAGGGGACCGTTTCTTTCCCGCTAAGGTTTTAATGTCGACCACGTTTCGGTGGCGGACGCCCGCGCCTTACCGCGGTTACCGGGACAAACTTTTTTTTTCTTTAAGTGCGGATGGTGTATTGTGTTTTCTGTGGATTTTTCTGAGAAGTTTATGAAAAAAAAGAAATTGTGGTAGGACTGTTTTTTTAACTTTTCTTATTGTTTAAATCAGTTTTGGTTTTGACTCGAAACTATGATGATGAGATGTCTAAAATTAATTAGTAGAAAGTTTGTGTAAGTCGGCAAACTTGAGTTCGTCGGAGCGTAGGGCGGGAGCACACTTGTGTTGTTTTCCCGAAAACCGCAGGCTCATTAGCCCGGGCGCACACTACGCCGCGACGATTAAACTCCAGATAACGGCACGTATTGTGATAACGTTGGGTGAACGCTTTCGTACCTTCTGCCTATGACTTTGATTAGATTACTTCTATGTAGTTTTGTTTATGTTACGTTGTGGGATTATGAGGCCTTTTGTGTTTGGGAATTGATTTTTGTTTGGCATTTTGATATATTTAATGATTACGTTTAAACTTAACTTATATGTACATAATCATATTTTGGAAAATTCTTTAATTTTTTATATGAATTTAGATTGTACCTTGGTAAGTCAAGGACACTATAAAAATTCTTAATTTCCTAGATTTCTTAATTCTTTTTATACAGATAGACTAAAAAAAAAAACATGTATTCAAAAATAACCGTTCTACGTGTATTCGAAAACATTCTTCCCAAGATTTAAAGAACATGAATAACCAAATTCCAAACTATTAAAAAGTAACACTTCCTTCACCACTTAATATTTTCGTTCGCCCACATCGTAATACAATTATGTCCCATTTAGGCGGCGCCGGGCGCGGAAACTTGTTAAAAAGTAAGCGTGAACTCCCATTAGAGTGGTTGTAGGGATCCGTAAACTTCACCTGTAATTGTCGGGCACCGTGGCCCAGGCGGGTGGGCCATGTTACACGCTCGTTAACTCTTACCGAATTATTTTCTACACATACGCATGTGTGCGACGAGCTTTATTGTCGAAATAAAAAAAAAGTGGTAAAGAATTTGCTTTTTGTGTTTTTGTTATTGTGTAATTATCAAGCTGCGTATGTTGGTTGTATATTCTTGTGGTGATGTCATTTGGGCATTTTTATTATTATTTTAATTATTATTATATTGTACCTTTATTAATTATTGAACACCGCATAAAAAAGAAACAAAAATAAAGGACTTAAACGTTTAATTTTGTAAAAAATAGACGTTACAAAATTTTTTTTTTGTTTGAAAAACTACAAAAATAGCCCATAGACAATTTGATATTGATGTGTAAGTACTCGTATAATTCCAAACTCTTCGTCTGACATAATCAGACAAGGGTCACGTTGTAGGTGAATTGTTTAAAAAAAAAAAATGTTGAGATGGAATAATATAAATCCTGCTCTTGACCATCAACGATCAGGTGGGATCGCAGTCAAGTAGTAAAACTAGTTTATATCAATAAAAAAAACTTAGGTACTACTGATATTGCTATATCAGTATTTACGAACTTTCTATACTTCTTCTGTTCTACTTTCTATATTTTTTTCTAAGATACACCTTCACAATGCCTTCTTTCTAAGATACACCTTCCTGCCAAGGCTGCGGAATTGTTTGAAACAGTTACCGCGGCCCTGGAACATAAAAGGCAACTGAAGGAACACGGGTGGATAATAAGGAAAAGTCTGACACTCCCTCTGAATTTACCAAGAGCAAGAGAAAGGTTTTTGATAATTTTCCACCTATGGAAGTGATCCAACTTAAATATTGCAATTTGTGAAAAATGTGCAAGAAAGTTTTTAAATAGTGTTGACTGAGTTTTGAATGTATATCTCCCGTTTTGTTTTCTTATTGATAATAGGGAATGAAAAAAAAACTACTTTTTATGTAACCAGTGTATTAATAAATAAACAAAAAAATAGAATACTAAAAGTATCAAAAATGGTAGAAACGAGATAAAGCAATTTTAAACAAATACATTTGACTTTCTCGTCAAGATTTTGACATCAAAGTTCAGGTCGGATTTTCATTCTTATTAGCAGCTTTGAAGCTCTATAACTTCTTTGTTGCTAAAGAAATTACAAAAATTCTTTTATATTTGTTTACTAGAGCTAAAAATATTTTAATTTAGCAAACAAAAAAATATGTACCATGTTCCGTGTTTTTTTTCACCGCAAGGTAGAGTACGCTTTTTAATAGAATAGAATGAACTTCACAATTTAGAGGAAATTTAAGTTAAGTTACTTTAATTCTAAAAGTATGTTACGTGAATGATGATGATCAGGAGCCTTACCATGACATGTCAAATTATTAAGCGTGCTCCATCCCTTTAACAGTTCAGTTTAGCTCATCAAATGGATCGCGTTAAGACCTCGTGGTTAGGCTTCTTGATTAGATGCAATATTAATAACAAGATTTTGCCCGCGGCTTCTCCTGCATTCATAAAATATAGCTTAGGTCACTCAAGAATAAAGCAGCTTTCTATTGGTTTAAAATATTGTAGCAATCAGATCAGTACTTTCAGAGATTACCTTCTACAACCAAAAAAAAAAAAACATAAAAACAAACTTTAGCATAGCATAGCATATTTTAATGTTCCCACTGCTGGGACTCAGGCCTCCTCTCTCTAGGAGAGGGGATAGGCCATAATACACCACGCGGGCCCAGAAAAACAAACTTTACCTCTTTATAATATTAGTGTAGATAGTAACTACACCAAAAATTCGAAGGCATGTGACATTCACCAATCCGCACTGGGCCCGCGTGGTGGATTACGGCCCATTCCCTCCTAGAGAGGAGGCCTGAGTCCCAGCAGTGGAAACATTAAAAAGGCTGATGATGATGAGTAACTACGTGTAGAACAAGTAAAGCAGTAGGTGAGTTTTTTTTTAAATTTTTTATTACCCTAAACTGTCCCACTGCTGGGCAAAGGCCTCCCCCAACTTCTTCCAAGCATTCTTTTCCCGAGCCACCTCAAACCAGTCCCCGCGGTAGGCATCTAGGTCATCTCCCCACCTTTTCCTAGGTCGCTCTCGGCGGCGTCGTCCGTCTTCGGGTACCCACTTTGTGGAAACTCTTGTCCAACGGTCAGAGTGCATGTGACTGATGTGACCCGCCCAATCCCATTTTAGCTTGGCAGCCTTTTTTCCTACGTCTATAATACCCGTCTTTTGACGTAGCGTGGTGTTCCAGGTGGGATATAAAATCTTAATTAGACAGGCCTAATGCTAATCACCCAAATGCTCCGTTGATAGCGAGCATGAATTCTGCAGCCCTCGAGGGATTACCGGCTTGAATTAATTATTGGAATCATGCCTGATGCTGTCAGTGTCGGTCACTTTCGCTATTTGTGTAGTTAATACACAATGTGCTGGATAATCGAGGAACAAAGAACATTTGTGATGTTGCCGGGTAACTGTTGAACGACGCTGCGGTCTATTCGTGGATGGGTGACCGTGTATCGATTGATTGATTGATTGATTTATTCAAGAAACAAATAACATTGTATGCGAATATTAAATACTTAAAAACTATTACAAAATAATATTTCTAATGTTGAAAAGAGTTGAATTGCACCATTACTTAAACCTTAAACCACACATCATAAATAGTAAAAAAAAAATAAATAAAAGCATACGTAGTAAAGTATCACATACTGAGTTTCGGAAAACATGTTTTTTTTTGAGGTTAGAAGACATCAGTTCCTCCCGCTCAGGTTTTAGCGAGCTTTTGCTGACTAAAACCTGTTCCTTCAGTTTCCCTTCGCGGTACAAGACTACGGTAACTCTAGTGACCCCGCACACGGGATACAAAAAAGCCGCTTCAAGCTTCTTTTTGAGTCAGCCTTTTTTCGTGGCTCGTGTGCACTGGTAAGCGCCGCCACAAAAAAAGCTTGAAGCCGCTTCAAGCTATTTTTTGTGGCGGCTTAAATGCCATGCCATTCGCGCATTTAATCCTTCTTCGTCAGAGTCCATTATGATACTGCACGCATGGCCACAAGCTGTCACGCGCTTCAGCTTTTTTTTATGGCCACTTCTAGCTTATTTTGTGGCCCGTGTGCACACTTACGAACAATCAAGCACTAGTTTATACCAATTAAAAAAAATACCCACAGCACCTTATGCTGCTAAAGCTTTGTAATGTAGTCAGAGTCACCTACATGGCCAACAATGAACCTAATCAGAAGGCTTAAAGTTACCCAAAGGGCAATAGAAAGAGTTTTGCACAGTGGGCAGAGCAGAACATTAGACATTGCTCGCAGAACAGATGGTCGATGGGGCCGTAAGGTTCTGCAGTGGCGACTTTATATCAAAAGACACAGCATTGGAAGGCCTCCCACAAGGTAAACCGATGACCTAGTGTCGGTATGACCCAGCCGTTGTGGTACCACCTTGCCTATGTCTTACGGTACCACCGTCTTTTGACTGACATTATGATGATGGTGAAGTGCCTTTGGCAGTGTTACGGATAATGAGGAACCCGGAATTACTATGTATGCCAATCATTAGCATTATATATTTACCTAGTTTCTGATTGGTGTAGCTCAGATAGACCGCAGTTCTATGAAAAGTACTGTATTTAGATGTATCCCGTAGTGGGAGGCAGTTCAAAAACCGAATGATAACAAAATCAGGGGATACAGCTACGTATCTATCATCCCTATCCAAAATTTAATTAAGTACACCACTAGACAGCTAAAAGATCAAAGAATTAGGTATTTATTATTTAACTACCACTGTACCCCTAGCCAGGTTTCTAATCTGCAATAGTTAACGCTAGTAGTATGCTTCAAATGTACGGGAATGACGTCATCTCAACGCTCAGTCACGTGGTCAGAACAAAAGAATTGTTGGCAAGGTCAACTCGAAGCGTTCGACGCAAGCGAAACGGTTGTTTCTTGGCTAGGGGGCTGGTTTGACTGGAAATTGACTTCAACACAATGATTTTCATTATGGAAAATATTCATCATCATCTCCCTAGCCTTTTCCAATTAGTTTAAGGTCGACTTCCAATCTAACCCGATGCGGCTGAATGCCCGTTGTCCCCGCACACGGTCCTCATAAAAACGTTAGAAGCGGCCACAAAAATAGGCCGCCTCAAAAAGAAGCTTGAAGCGGCGTTTTTTTGAGGCCCGTGTGCGGGGACACTAAGACTTTCTAACGACTGTCAAAGACTTTTTTTTTACGGTGAGCTAAAATCATCTTATGACAACCCCCGCCCTTGGGTGGAGCGGGAGATAGTGTCAGACTCTTACTGACTAAAAACCCACCCCGTTCCTTCTAGCTTTCAAACCAAGGCACGAGTTTCCTTTCGGATAACCCTAGCGAAAAGTGGTGCGACTTCCATTAAAATCGATTTTGTTTCGCATTTCGTGCAAAAATTGTGGTAGAGTAGGCAAAGAGTTGAGTTGAAAAAAGAAAAGAGACACACACACTGTCTGTACACCTGAGCCAACATTACGGTGAAAGAATTTCATAAGTGAAACGCACTGTACAACTCTTTAAGTGTCCCCCCCCCCGCATACGGGCCTCAAAAAAACGCTAAAAGCGGCCACAAAATAAGCTAGAAGCCACCGCAAAAAACAGCTGAAGCACGCAATTGCTTGTGGCCGGAGAAGCTTCACCGCCACCTCAAAAAGAAGCTTGAAGCGACACTGTGACTTTTTAACGACTGTCAAAGACTTACGAATGTGAAAAGAGACCAACGGCTTCACGTGTTTGCCATGGCACAAAGCGAAGGCATTATGGAAAATATTCAGTTTAAAAAAAAACAAAAATCAACGTGAACTTTTCTGTAGTCTAGCCATGTTTTCTTCCAAAAGTTTACTCTTGATTTATTAACTAATATTGCCTTTTGTGATTGGTCTTCGGCCAAGCGCACATTCCATTGCTTCGGGCTGTAATGAGCTTTTTTTGCTACGGGCCGTCTGAATTCTGCGAATATGCAATGGTTCATACCTATAAATGTGTGAAAACACAGACTATTTCTTTAAAATTGACTGTTATCGCTTTTACCCGTGGTTTACTTGTCTTCTTCTTCTTCTCTCGAATCAATGGTTTTCCATTCCCTCAAAGCTTTTCTGCCCAGTAGGCTGCCACGTTTATAGCGGCGTTAGTGGCGTGTTTTAGTTCCTCCAAAGTGTGTTTACTGTGGTTTACTTGTGTGACAACAAGATGGAAATTTAAATTAATTTTCACCCATCTAAAGAATTTAAACCGAATAATTAATTAATCATCAATAATAAATCGAACGTCAATATCCGAGGAGGCTGTATCGGATAATTCCTTTGTACATTCGTAGGTGGGGTTGGCAGCATTGTTCGCGGGCTCCGACTTGTTGTTTGCGCGACCTTTGAATTTGGAACATCGAACGTTTTGAATTTTGCGTGATCTTACCCTCGCAGCGTGTAGTGACATCTTTGAAGGGAGGAACGTGTCAATAACGAAAATTGTTCGAGTGATAAATAAATGTTTTCTATTTTTTCCGTATTTTGTTTCTAGGCACGTTTTCTTACGATATATTTTTTTCGGTGAATGCAAATGCGATTTCAAAGCGATCCAGTGCGGTTCACACGAATTAAACGCGACATGGCGGGTCTTCCTACAAGAGTCACGGTTTCAACCTCCTTTTATATAAAACTAGCCACCGCACAGCAAAAGAGTTAGCGAATATAAAAAACCAACTCCGCGTCCACTTTGCTTCGCTCGGCACTGCACCGCACCCACTTGACACCACAGCACCGCACACAGACGACAGCGATGACGCGTACGTGTCGATTCACCTCTATTTACAATATTCATTTTATTTTTTATTTTACGTAGACCTACAGTCATGGGCACTTATAAAACGTCAGAAGCTAGTGTGTGGTTTGTGTGTGTGCGGTTCCAATTTGGTCGTTTCCTATGGAGAAGGACCGGCAAGAAACTCCATGGTTACTCCTTTAAAAAAAGTGGTTGATGTCACAATATTAATAGATATTATGTTAGAACAGTGTAGACCAGTCAATATTGTAAACAAAAGCACATGCACATTAAAAGTAATCATAATAAAGAAAAGTAAGTCGTAATAGGAAAACGTACAGCGTAAGTCACTTTTTAAGGTTCCGTATCCAAAGGGTAAAAACTAGACTCTATTACTAAAATTCCTCTGTCCATCTGTCACCAATCTGTATCACATGAACCGTGATAGCTTAACAGTTGAAATTTTCACAGACTTTCAATTGATGTATTTTTGTGGCCGCTATAACAAAAAATACTAAAACAGATAAGTAAGGTTCACATACGACAAACCTGATTTTTGTGCTTTTTTTGCTCGATATTATTAATAACTAGCTTTCCGCCCGCGGCTTCGCCCGCGTGGACTACAGTTTATATCGCGCGGGCAGAGACCCGTGCTCAGCAGTGGAATTATAGGTAGCCTATGTGTTATTCCAGTGTCTCTTCTACCTACCTACCAAATTTGATCTAAATCCGTTCAGTAGTTTTTGCGTGAAAGCGTAACAGACAGACAGACAGAGTTACTTTCGCATTTATAATATTAGTAGGGAAGTAGGGATAGTTATAATATAGTGTCTAATATTAGGTTAGTAGGTAATGGTACAAATCTTTCGTGCGCGAGCCCAACTTGCACTTGTACGGTTTTTATATCAAATCTAGTGTCAGTCTATAAATACCAGCTAACAACCTAGCCGGTATTTATAGACTTAATAGTTCATACATATGAAATTAAAACTCTATGGTCTAATCGATGATATGTTCATCCAATTCTTATCAGAATAGTTGTTTCCAAAAAAGGCTAAACAATGGTAGTAACTAACTTTTCCAATAAGATTCCGACACAAAAAAAGATTTAATAAAAAAAAAACTGTCACAAAAAGAGAGCACTTTTGTATCTAAGAGTAAGTTACAACTGGTTATAACGTTCGTCTTTTCTGAAGGTTGGCTACACCTTCAATCACAAACAAAATGTTGCAAGCTTAAACGTATGCTTATTAATTATTGAAGTTTGGAGAATGCGTGCTATAAGGTTACCTGCGTCCCCTATAATGAGCATGTTTTATTCACCAGTAATTTGAAGTAGGCGTGAAGAATTCTCTTGATGTCTGGTATTCGAGTTTGCGATGTGTTTTGGTTAAATATCTTAAGTTTCTCTGTATTTACCTGTTTATTTTTAGAAGTAAGTTAAGTAAAAGGTTTTGTAAAGAGTTTTACCTGCACTATAAAATTGGTGCATTACATAGATAACAAAAACTTAAATCTATCTAGGTAATTTTCTTATTTTTTGAACAGTTACATTGTATTCTCAGTTTAAAAACTGTCAATAATTCTCCTTTTTTTGAGGAGGTAAATCATCAAATGACTTTTGCCGCCCTAGAATTGAGGAATTGAGCGAGCGAATCAGACTTTTATTGATTAAAACACACTTGTTTAAAAAAAAATCCGTGACCCTTGACTGTTAATAAGCCTTCATTATGCGTATTTTTTGTCGTCACGATGTTGTATAATAAAACAATATTTTGTGCATTAATAAATATTGCTTTCAAAAGCTGAGGATAAAAAAACAATACATGCTTTTCAAAATTACATACGAATGCAACAGGATCTACACAAGTCCTTGTCAATTTCAATTAAAGATCACACCAAAAAGTCGCATTGTAAGTGGAAACCTCGTAACCCTCAGTCCGCGTCAGGGTTTTAATAAATGACGCCGCATCGCGTCGCCCCGCGGCGCCGCCCGTCCGCGTCGCATTCCGCGCGATTCTTACTTAACTGCTTGATTGTACTCTGTTGTTTATTGTCACCAATATTGCAGGAAGGGCTCTCTGTTTTGCGCTTTAAGTGTTTTTATAGCTTTAAATATTTATTTGGTATTTTGTGTTATTGGAAGTCTGTGGAAAATAGGTTTGTTTAAAAAGAAAATCGTTTATGATTTTACGTAGACTAACGTTTTTTTTTTTTTTTTTCGACGGGGCAAATCATCTTTGACGAAACCCGCTCTTGGGTGGAGCGGGAGATAGTGTCAGACTCTTACTGACTAAAAACCCCGCGCCGTTCCTTCTAGCCTTCATACCGGGGCACGAGCTCCCTTTCGGACAACCCTGTCCCCAGTAGGCTTCGACCCAGCTGGGCCCCTCCTGCTGCTGACAACTCCTTGAGGCGCGCGGGAACAGTGCGCGCCGCCGACGTCTTGGACTCGGTCCATTACCGGACGTTCGGACAGCGAGCTAGCTATGGCTCGCCGTCCGCGAGCCCGCGTCTTCGGTGGCCGGAAATCGGGATCGGAATCCCGGCGACGGCGGCGAGGGCGCCGTTGCCTGATGCGGTCGGCCTCCTCCTTTGCAAGCATTACTGCTTCGCAGAAGGAGGCGACCGCCTGCCATTCCTCCTCACTCCGGACCATGGCCTCGACCAGGGCCCGGCGCGAGAGGTCTCCGCCGCCGATCGCCCCCACGAGGGCACGGCGATGCTCCGCCCAGGCAGGGCACACCTCGACGGTGTGCTCCACCGTGTCCTCCGGGCGTTGCGCACAGTGGCGACACCCGGGCGTCTCTTCCGCTTGAATCCGATGCAGGAACCTCCCGAACTTGCCATGTCCGGTGAGGACCTGCGTCATGCGGAAGGTAAGGACGCCGTGAGGTCTTTCCAGGCACGCCTCAAAGAGGGGACTTAGACTAAGGGGACGTAGACTAACGTTGATCTTTAACATAAATTCTCTTATAGAAATCTAAAGTTTTAAGTAAATGTCACACCCACAATATTAAAAGTTGCTTTATATCTAGTTGAAAACTAATCGGGCAGGTTAATAACAATTATTTCTTAGATAAATTGTTTTGGAAGTAGATATAGGTACAATTAAAACAAAAAACCGGATGCTTCATTCTAAAGTAAACTGAAAAGATAGATAGAGAAAAAATACACTAAACGAACTTAACAAGACGCTGAAGTCGCCTCACTTTCCCAAATTTACTGAAACCTAAATCAGTTTCACATAAATTCAGGACACGTCACAAAACGCGCGCCGACTTTAAAATCAGGAAGTCCGTCACCGTCTTACAGCTTGGGCTTTCCGTTCATTTGAATATCTGCGCCTTGAAGGTTCGGACACCGTCGGATATTACATTTGCTAACCCATTTGTAACCGTCGCTGGTCGTACGACGATCATTATCCATGTCCGACGGTCCTTTGGGGGTCTAAGGGACCACCCTCAGGAATTTGTATCCCCACTGTCCTATTGAATCCCTTCACATTCGCTCCTCTTTAAAATTGGGCCGATAATAGATGTTATTGGAAGTCGGAGGCTTGACGCGTTTTTATTATACGCGCAGATGTTACGCCATTATTGAGATTTCTAAATGACGCGACGGTTTTCGACGCTTGTGTTACTTTGATATCGAGTGAAGGTAATTTTGTAAGATTATTTAAAAAAATAAATTTTATAAGCTATGTTTTATTAAAGTTTTAAGGATTCACAATAAGTAAACTTAATTCATGAATCCCCAAGCGACCACCGGTGGCCGCGCATCTATTGTCTTGCTATTGTGTTTCTAATTGACGGTATCTGAAAGGTTAATTACATAGTCAATTTAATTCATGAATCCCCAAGCGACCACCGGTGGCCGCGCATCTATTGTCTTACTATTGTGTCTCTAATTGACGGTATCTGAAGGGTTAAACAAAAAAAAAATAATAAAGGAAGCTCACTTAAATTGTACGCGATATAACATTACGGTAACGTAGCATTAAAACAAAATTCAAATTCAAAATCCGAACTCCAGTCCTACCAACTTAATCACGGTCCCAAAACAGTATTTTATAAAACAAAAAACGTTTTCAAGTCTATCGGCGCGTAAGGTTTTTATTAAAAATATTGTCCGAATGCTACCCGCGCAGTGAAACAGAAACGGCTGGTGTAATGTATCTTTGCCCCATTCGGTTTCCTTTATAAAGGGCACGGGTAACGAGCATTATCCACTTGTAGGGACCCCTACACGATCCTACATGCTTTATTATTTACGAGCTTTACCCTTTATGTATGTTTTTATGCTAAGATTTTATTGCTATGCTATTCATGAGCTAAATCCGGTGCGGAAGCAACCCTGGGAGTGAACTTTGATTGTTTATCTTGGTTATGGTGCGTTCATTACGTAAATGGATAAGTTGAACTTGTGATTTTATTGATGACTAGCTTCACTCACGTGATAGTAGGAAATTATCTCAAGGGAACATCCAAAAATCCAGTGTACTATTCCAGGACATGGTCTACCCGTGTACCAAGTTTCATCGAAATCCGTGAATAAGTAACAAACATACAAACAAACTTTCGCTTTTATCATATTACTAGCTTCTGCGAGCGGCTGCGTCCGTGTGAATGTTGATTATTACCTAACTCCTTCCTTGAAGTTCAAGCTTGCTTTGTACCCAATTTTATCAAAATCTGTTCAGTAGTGTAACCGTGAAAGCGTAACAGATAGGCAGACAGAGTTACATTTACATTTATAATATTAAAGCATGGATTAGTGTTATTGGTTGCTTAATTAGAAAAAGTCCTGTTGCGTTTGGCCAACATATTGGAAGATCGTCTCATTTATGTGGCCTAGTTTTTTCTTTTCAATTTGATAGATATTTTTCATCATCATCATCATCATCATTTCAGCCGACAGACTTCCACTGTTGGACATAGGTCTCCCCCAAGTGTCGCCACAATGATCGATCCTACGCGTCTCGCATCCATTGGATTTGCACAAAATTGATAGGTATGAATGAGACGTTCTCTAGGTTTCAAATAATCAGCTCTCTGAACGAAACTCATACCTATTCCAATTTACCAATATAATTTTCTCAACGAGCATTAATAAAAAAGTTTAACCCTAAATCGTTTGTCTCTTACATCAGATCAATAGACAATACTTTTACGAGCTCGAATCAAAGCGAGCAATGTAAAAGACAGTAAGGCGTGTTGTCGGTTCACCCCTAACCCGAATTAAGTTTAACATCCCAATCGACATATCGTGTTCCACGTATAACAGGCTATTTGTACGCAGGGGCGTAAATACCGCCGTATCACTGATATGGGCCCCCCGGGCCCTTGTAGGCCCCAAAGTGTAATTTTTTACATGTTATCCACATTCTTGAATTCTCTTACTAATAAGAAGAGGCCTTCAGTTCAATAGTAGGAATTTGATTTCCATAATTGATAATATTAGGTATAGCTTGCTCTGCTTGTTTTAGAATTTTCCTCATAAGATCACAATATAATTTTGATACATGTGCAAAAAGTTTGTCATTGCGACGGAGGCTGAATTATGGAGCCGAAGGCTGCAGTGACTAATCTGCACGTGTATCAAACGACGTTTTTCAATACACTTACGTCGCGTGGGAGTTGCCGCGCGCCTCGTGGGGGTCGATGCGCGCCCAATCTGATAAGATAAATGTTATAAATTGTGGCGGGGGCGAGCAATCGCACTTTTCTGCACTAGTGCGGAAAACAGTTAATTTCCTGCCTAAAAGCGGTGGGTCAAGAACGAGTTTTCAAGTAAATGTATTGAAAAAAATTAACCTACCCCAGTCCAGTATATAATACAGTATTAATTTAAACGAGCTCACTTTCAATCGAGACTTGTCTTCCTATTCAGTTATCCAGTCTCGAAAGTAGCATTCTAAATTATTTGACACAGACCTAACTACCAACCAACTACGCCACTGTTTGTACGCCTAGGGGATGAGGGCCATCGTTCTAAGTATTATTGTCACTCTGTTATCAGACAACGTTGAACGTGGAAAGGATTACGTTCGCCATTTTGTAATTAGATTTTTGCCGCGTAAGAAGTTTCCTACATGTGTCATCTATTTTAGTTTTCTACACGTGTGAGGAAAATTTCCGCATGAGGTGATTAAGTAAATGAAATTTAGCGAATTTCGTATACAGTAACTTGAGTTAAAATTGTAATAAAATGTCTTGTCTATATTTTGACCCTGATAATAATATGAATCAATAGTAATAATATTTTGATACAAGTGCGCCCGAGCCGAAGGCGAAGTTGCTCACTCATTCTTTTCCACACACTTACTAAAAACATATCAAAAGTATTGATACTATTTGGTAATTAGTTATTATGAGAAATGGTTCACCGATTCTTATTGGAGCGACAAGATCGATTTTTGTAGGGCTGCCCACCAACCAACTTGATGTTATCATAATTATAGGATTTTCCGCACTAGTTTGAAATATACTTTATTGCACGCCTAAGAGCGGTTCCTACCTCAACAAGTTATCGAATAACTGTGTTGAAAAATGATTGGCTACATATTTCCAGTCTCAAAGATCAAAGGGCCTGTGACACATACATTATTATTTGACAGGAGTAACAATCGCAGTAAGGGGTTAACCAACCGTGTCGTGAGGGAGTGATGCACGGGCGTGCCGATTTTGAACAGTACTGTCCATTGAAATTATCTATTTGTACTTTTTTTAAAACGCTTAAACTCAAGCCACAACGTCATCTTAGTAAATCAATTGAAAAAGTTATCAAAATATAGAATGTTCCTCAAAAATACGATAATTCGAAAATACTGATTTGATTGGCTTTAAAACGCTCCAATAAAACAAAATTGAAGAAAACATTGGTCAAGTGAGAGTCGCACGAACTCCAAGGATTCCGTCAAAAAACGCCGACATAATAACGTTTTTTCTATGGAAACTAAATTATTATCTCGTTTTGTTGTAGTGGCAATAGAAATGTACATTCTTTGAAAATTCAACTCTTATGGTTTGTGAGATACAGCCCGCTAACAGACGGACGGACGAATGGACAGATAGCCAAATTATATAGGATGAATAGCACAATCACTTTTTTCAACTGAATTATGATAGCATTTTTTTATTGATATTATACATTAGTGCTTGACTACGATCCCACATGATGGTTAGCAGTGATACAATGACGTCATAAGAAGTTCCCAGTCTTGATTACTAACAAAACTTGTTCTTTTCCGGTACAATCTTGTTATGTGCCTTAAAATTTATTAGACAGCAGTTTCCCCCCTAATATCAAAATCGCTGCGAGCAAACACGGAGGCAAACAATATATTGCAATAAAATGCAACCCATTTTAAATTTCGCCCGTAATATAATACCGAGGAGTCAATATTAGCGAAGTACAAAGTCGTATGTTACAAAAATACTAATATTTTATTCTATACGCTTCATTTGCCACCCTACCCCGCCCGATTGTGCGTGCTTCTGACGCGCGGAAGTCACTTTGAAGCCTCACATACCATTGTCAATAAGTAACCTGAATAAAGTTCAAAGGTTTTGGCTGGAACTCATTCTTGCAACGCGTGATTTTATGGCAGTTTGAGTGTATTACATTTTGACAATAACTAGGCTTTTTAACTGACTTCTAAAAAAGGAGGAGGTTCTCAGTTCGGATGCTTGTATTTTTGTTATGTTTGTTCGCGTATAGCTTCATCGCTTGCCAAACAATTTGAAAAAAAAATTTTTTTTTGTTGGAAAGGGTGTACTTCCCAAATGGTCCCATAGTCACCAAGTTGGGATCTGATGATGGAATCTTGGCGAAATCTCAAATCTCGAGGAGAAACTCCTCAAATCGAATTATTTTTTTTAGTGAAGTCGGTTTTTTTTTCTTTTAGGAAAGTTTTCAAGTAACTACACTGAAATAAAAGTGGGGAGAAATGGTGAGGCATGACCTTTGACGTTTTGCACAACATTAAGTAATATCTCGTCGATTATTGTATGTTAATGAAGACGGACGGAACAGCTACGCTAGCTACAGTCAAGGGCAAAATAATATAATAATAGCTAGCTTTTACCCGTGGCTTCGCCCGCATTTATTAATATACTTTACTCTTTTTAAAAAAAAGGGAGTTAGTGATAGTTTGACGGGTGACAGGACAGAATGGAAGAAAAAAACGTGTTGCGCCGACCCCAAGTAATATGGGATAAGGGCAGGAAGAAGAAGACTCTTTCTCCCCTTTTTCTCACTTTTTTTTTAAAATAAATTAGCCTATGTCCGTCTCCAGGGTCCCAACTATTTCTGCACCAAAATTCATCAAAATCAGTTTTGCCTTTTAGGCGTGAAGACACAAACAAACAAACAAATAAACAAACTCACTTTCACTTTTATAATATTAGTAAGGATAAGGATAATGTACAACAAGTATGGAGGAAAACATTTCTGTACCTAATACAGGTTTCTATCTAGTTCGGGATGGAAAACATCGTGGGCATTGGGAAGTCGCGGGGTGATTCCCGAGAACCGTGTAAGCGGGCTTGTAGACGACGAGCAATGGGTAGCTTGCCCCACGGTTGTCCGATAGAACCAAACCCGCGCATCTCAAAGAGATGTTTCGATTCTCTTAGGTCGAACGCCTCGATTAGTCCATGCCTCCGGTTTCTTTGCTCTGACCACGTGACTGGGCGTTGAGATGATGTCAGAACAAAGGAATCAGAGGCGTGGCCTACTCGAGGCGTTCGACGCAAGATAATCGAAATGAAACGGTAGTAACTTGACTAGGGGGGCTGTAGGGCCGATGCGTGCTCGGGCCACGGGATCCTTGGAAGAGTGACCGTGGGTCTAGAACGCAAAGAGCAAATGAAGTAATACTCGTATAGGTGGGTTTTAGTCAGTAAAAGTCTGACACGCCCTCTTCACCCTAGAGCGAGAAAAGTCATATGAAGATTTCACAGATAAAAAAAAATACTATAAAAAAGGCGCCTGTAAAGGCGGATACAGACTTTGCTTTTTATTGTTTTTAGCACGCTCATTTCAAGTAGAGGCATTCGCTGTGTGCCGTTCGCGGCGCATGCCTCGCAAAGCCTGTATTTATTTATTTTTTTAATCTTCAAGCAAAACAAAGTACATAGGCGGACTTAATGCCTTAGGCATTCTCTACCAATATACCTAGAGTGGTGAAGAGACGATATGGTAGGCGCACAAAACGAAAGTACCTATTGTTTTGTATCCACCTTAAGATTTGATTTCACTCTGTGTTCGTTACAATCTTGTTAATAAATATATTTTTTTTTCAGATACCATCAGTAAACATGTCATCACAACCTTCAAGGCATTTCTCTCTTCAGTTGGTAGACAACTCAAGTTCGAACCAGCCCGTGACGACCAGCGACATGTGACGGTTATGAACTATCTTCATCAGACTTTAATGACGAAAACCGTAATGTTTAAATGTGTATAAGTGGACTAAAGTCAAGACGTTGTTCAAACGTGGTCAGGTCTTGGTGAGGACGATGCATTTATCGAGTGAAGTGAGTTCGACAACCAGTGGACTGGGCCATGAGGCGCCCTCGTCGAGCTATGGTGGTTCCTTGCCAAGTCAGCCTCTGACGGCTGAATTGCTTGCTGAGAGGACCTTGGAAGGTCTCTTGGCGGATCATCCTGGAGAACTGGTGAAGACTGGCTGTCCTCATGTGGTAAGAAGACATCTTATAATGAGTATTTTGGTGCTTATCTTGCAATGGGATCTAGTTGTGAATCTGGTTTTGTCTCTAAAGGGATGAAGTTTACTTTTAAGCTATATGGACGCCTGATACTAAGTTTTACATATATGCAAAGCTAAATTATTGTACAGATCTATGAGTAGTGAGCATCTGCGTAATAAATAACTGTTAATACTCTCTATGACCATATCTTCATTCTCTTTCTGCCCTGGTCCCGTGTTATATGCGGTCGGCTCAACACGTTTTTTTCTTCCATTCTGCCGTGTCACCCGTCATGGGTGTATATTTTCTTTCTCCCTCTCCCTCTCTATTTATCCACATGTATACTCATAACACTTTTAGTAACATGCGTTTCATCCCTCAACTACTACTTTCAAACTTCCTCTAATATACTCATTTCTCATTATATCTCTTCTCACCACATCATTTTCAATCTGTAATTTACCTTTAAAAACCATACATCCATCTCAACATTCTCATCTCCGTTACCATATCCTATGAACTTGTTAATTTAATATCGCTTTTTTAACATTATAAATAGAATTACTGGCCAGATCTTCTCATTTCTCACTTTATCTATTCTCGTCACACCATACATCCATCTCAACATTCTCATCTCCGCTACTATATACTATGACATTTTTAAAATCACTATTTCAACATAATTAGAATTTCTTGCTGGATCTTCTACAGAAAACAATCAACTTAAACCGTACGCCAGAGGGCTTAGCCAAGTTGATAATCTACAATCGTTAACGCCTAGTAGAAAACTTCAAATGTCTGGGAATGACATCATCTCAACGTTAAGTAACGTGGTCCGAACTAAGGAATCGGAGGCGTTACCGACTGTAGAAAGACATACGAAACAAAGGAGTCGTAACTTGGCTAACCCTGCTGAATCTAACTGATTAAGTGGTCATGTAGGCTTATGGGTTCTACAACTTCTACAATCTTTTGACTTTGATATGGATTACGGGCTATCCACTACCAATGATTTATGATTTATATCAAGTCTCCTTTCTAGGTGTGCACAGTTCTACCCCCCCACTGGCGGTCAAACAAGACCCTCCCAATGGCCTTCAAAGTGGTGGCCCTAGGGGAGGTGGGAGACGGGACTCTGGTCACCGTCAGAGCCGGCAACGATGAGAACTGCTCCGCGGAGCTGAGGAACTGCACGGCGGTCATGAAGAACCAGGTCGCCAAGTTTAATGACTTGAGATTCGTTGGGAGGAGCGGGAGAGGTGAGTTTTTGAGACTCATGTTATGTATATAGCATTTTAGTTAGGTTGTGGAGGTTGCACAGATAGTAGCTCCATGTGAAATACTGGTATGAACTGAACATGCTGATGCAGGTGTAATATAAGTAGACCTCATCACAATTACAGACACACTGTAATATACATATAATTTGCTTAGGTTCATCCACGGCTACACAATGATTCCATTTCTGAAAAAAAAAAAAAAAATATTTTTTTAAACTATTGCTTCACTCAAGGAAAAATTTACATCGTGATTATTTTGACAACACCCAGACGGGGTTCGGAACAATTCTCGGTAGGCTATACAAATATTTGTTCTGCGCGGGAATTGAACCCATGGCACAGATCTCCAATACAACAACTATAACATTGGTTTATATCACAGAACAGATGAAAGAGGTTAGAAGGCATGCCACAAAGTAGGGCAATGCTCATAGTTCAACTACCAATAGCAAGCTTTGCGATCTAAGTGTGCGTGGTCTGTTGGTTGAGTAATTCACGTTCATATTGGTTTATTACCTGTAGTGGAGTTAAAGGATGTGAGACAAGCGGCGACACTCGTTGTAGTACAAATTGGAAAGTATTTCCTTTCTAAACTCTTTCCTTTTTTTGTGGTTTGAATAATTTCTTGTCAAGAAAAGATGTTACTTATAATTTTAAATACAAAATCACCAATAGTTCAAATAACTTGCGCACGATATTCCACGTGATTAATTTAAGAGTCTGATCTCCCAAACACACCCACCTCACCTATTTAAAGATTTACGGCATAGATTCTCGTAGCCGGGCCTTTACAGATCAATTACCCCCATTGACTTAATATTCCTACAAAGAGAAGACCTGTTGAAATATTCAGAAGGCAAAGCGCCCGGGGCTTTGTTTTTGAGTGCGTACTCCGGGGAAGGGGGATTTTTTATGAGTAGATGTCTGCATTATCGTAAACATTCATATATGCTCAGGGTTTTATAGATAAAAAAGTGAAATTTAAAATTTATTTTTTTGTTTTTTTTTCGTCTGCTAAATTGTGAAGTGCTTTTTTAAATTAACTGAAAACTTATTTGTTTGTATGTAGGTATACGTTGTGTTCTTTGCTACATGTGTTTAGTAAACTAGGTATACATGCCCCAGTCGGTAACGTGCCCCAATTGCAAAACAAAGACGTAGGTACATTTATTTGGTGCTTATTTATTACTTATTTGAGCCGATCTGGTTAGTATTAACGTATACATTTGAAATTTGGTGCTTTTTTATCGCTTATTAGAGCCCATCTGGTTAGTATCATAAGTTGGACGGCGATGTAAAACTATAGAACGTAAGTTAAACTTGCGTGGTTGTAGTTTATGTAATTATAATTAATCTTTAAAATCTCAATTCACTAATTTTGTACGTTATGTATTTATTTAGGTTTTAGTATAAGTAAGTAAATAGTAGTTTAAGTTTTTTTATGTACATATGTAAATTTTATTTTTATCAAAATAAATATTTTTCTAAATTAATCTTAGTTTTGCGTGTCTTAGTTTTGCGTGTCTTAGTTTTGCAACTGGGGCACGTTACCGGCTGGGGCATGTATACCTGGTTTACTAAGGAGAAAAAAATTTTTTTTTTACGATATTCTAAAACAGTACGATGCATCAATACTATAAACAAGTTAAAATTCTTAAACCCCAGGATTTCATCGTCATGTTTATGATTCCAGGATTTAAGGATAGGTATAAACAACTCTATGTTACTTACTTCCACAAACTTTACCTTTAAATTCTACTTATTCCAAGATTTTTGGTTACTAATGCAAAATTTTCCACACAATTCATGTCAGCGAGTTCCCAGCACTTGGTATCATGGTAGGTGCTAAAGCAATTGCGCGGTCAACCGCCTCAGCGTCGCGACGTTTGCACTTGAGGTGATTCAGATGTGAACGACTAGTGGCCGATTACTTGCGTGCAACCTCTTGGGTTGTAATCTAGTAGGATATAGTGTAGGGTTAATTCTTGAGGTATATACGGTCCACAATACAACCAGGTATCGCTTTTTGTCTGATGATGTCGACAGGAGGGTTTTAAATATGATGCCTATAAAAGAAAGACGGAAAGAAAAAAACGATAGAAAGTTAATTGTTTATTTGACACAAATATAGTGCCATACTATTACCAAGTTTAAGGGCCAGTTATACCACCTAGTATTAAAGTCCCGAATAGCTTATTTGTCAAATAAGAAACTCAATGTACACATTTTTAACTACCTACTTAAATGTCTTTGACACTAGATTTTCAGGCTAAGGCTGCTCGCCCACGTGGCCGATTTTTTGTAGGAGAAAAATAGGACACACTGATAGCAAAAGTGCAATGCACACGTCCTACAAAAAGTCTTTCAGAAATACAGAACAATGTTACAAATATACAAAATCGGCCCGATTATCTGTCCTACAAAAAGTCTGACGTAGGCGAGCAGCGTAAAGAGTTTGAAAAATAATCAACTTCAAATGCTTAAATAAGAAATTCGGGGAAAGCCTTCATTTTGAATCAGTGGCTTGACAATCTTCATCAGTAAGTAGTGATGCCAAGTTGCCATCCCTACAAGAAATGTAATGTGATGTAACAGTATCAGGTTCTGCGGAATAATTGTAATCGTTTGCGCACTTATAGCTCTTCTGTGCGGATCTCTTTACGGCTCAAACTGATACTTTAGTGTTTAACCCCTATTAACGCCCAGACACGCAACTTAGAAGCGGTGATATACATATCTACATAATTATTATTTATGTATGGAAGTTACATTGAAGAAGTTGAACAATTTCTGGAGTTTCTTGCACGTTCTTCTCCATAGGGATTTACGCTTTGGAACGTGCAATTTCGCTTCACTATTGTTGGACTGACCGACATTGGACTATTCAAAAATGCCTGCAAATGGTCTATTTCAAAATAAATGCTTTTGATTTGATTTGGACTTTTATTTTGTGATAGGTATAGGTATTAGGTAACTAAGATCGTTGCAGGAGACGCCCGGACATCGCGAGTTGTAGAGTAATTTTCAGCCACAGCAGGCCTGGTTTGTGGACGGCGAGGAACGAGTAGCTCGTAAGGACTAAGCCTAGTGCGACAGCGCGTCTTATTCCACGTGTGCCTCAAAAAAAAAAAACAAAAAAAAATATAGCTATTAGAAAAATTGACGGGATGCCTGCCCGGTTTCCAGAATTGTTGGAAAAAGGCGACTGAAGAAACACGATCTAAAACTCCCTCTCGTTTACGAAAATGGAAGTAAACGTTCTTTCTAAGTGTGGTGAGGGTGTTTGCTAAGAGTAGGACCGACATGACTCAACTATGATTGCAGTTTATAAGCATTTTTTAGGATAGATATTTTTAAAATTAGCATCAACAATAAAGAACTTGTACTGTTCGTTCTTCTAGGTAAGAATTGCCCCTTTTTATGGTGGAAAATCGTCAAATAATCCTGCTCTAGGTATAGCGAGAGAGAGGGTATCAGACTTTTACTGACCGACTACTGTTCCTACAGTAAGCAAATCAGTTGTCCTTTGCGTGCCAGAGGGTTGGGAAATCTTTTTAAAACAATCTCGCAACTAAACAAAGGCCACATCTTTCTCTTTAATTTACAAACAGCAAAACGTAAAACGTAAAGCTCCATTATCACGAAATATCTCATTACATAAACAAAATCTCGTTACCGTCAACGTAACGTAAACCAGAATTAACGTAAACAATTTGGATCGATGTAAATGAACAACGGAGCGGAAACAAACTTTAACTCAGGGGTCGCAAACACAGCATACGAACTGTAAACTTACTTCGTCTTATATTCAAATAGTGCAGGGGAACTAACGAACGAAGATGGGGTCGCGAACCTTTGGCAGCGTTGTCACTAAATAGATAGGTACAGAAGTCAATCTCATAAGCATTTGTCAGCAACAGCTGAGTCCAAGCCTACTGGGACCAGGGTAATCCGAAAGGGGGCTCGAGCCCCGATATGAAGGCTAGAAGGAACGGGGTGGGTTTTTAGTCAGTAAGAGTCTGACACTATCTCCTGCTCCGCCCAAGAGCGGGGGTTGTCATTGGATGATTTTTGCACACCATAGAAAAAAATACATCACTATTCATATCTACGGTCAGCAATCGCGCTAGGGTCGGCACCGCTCTGCCCGAGCTGCTCGGGCGCGGCGATGAATACCTGAAATAAATTGTAAAAATATTACAAGGCCACAAAATCATATACTTATCTGCCTACCTAACTGTTCTGCGTTACGTAAAAACAAACTATCAAACTAAAACTACCTACCTTATTACGTCTTGTAACTGGTAGGTAGCTTAATTCATGAATCCCCAAGCGACCACCGGTGGCCGCGCATCTATTGTCTTACTATTGTGTCTCTAATTGACGGTACCTGAAGGGTTAAAAAACGATAATTCAGCAATTAATCTTGAATTTAAAAAACCTAACTAAACCGTTATAACTTTTTTTTGGTCCATTATTTCATTAAAAAGTTCACAGACGCGTGTCTCAAGCGGATGCATACGCGCTCTCAATGAGCTGAATTGAGCCGACATATCCTGTCCGTGCGGTGTCTATGTGTGCGTTGTTCGAGCGCGCTTTGTATGTAGATTGACTTCTGTACCTATCTACTTTGTGGCGGTGTGTTGTAAGAAAATATCACTGAATATGTCATGCGTGTCACGGTTTTCCGTGTCGATGACAGATACACAAGCGAAGACAGGATAAATTGTTTGTTTTATATAATCTTGCTAATAGAGTGTGTGTTCTTGTTTACATTATCATTTTGAGGAAGTGTCATTTTGACAAGTTATGTAATGCGTGTAGGAAGTGAAGTATTAAACGAATTGGTACTGTTTGATTAAAACTTACAAGTTACAAGTGGGAGTAGACTCATTTTATTCTAGTTATACACTAATACTATAAAGTGGTAAAGTTTGTTTTAACCCTTCAGATACCGTCAATTAGAAACACAATAGTAAGACAATAGATGCGCGGCCACCGGTGGTCGCTTGGGGATTCATGAATTAATGTTTTTTTGTTTGTAGGACGTAATTTCTGAAAGTACCTACTTGTAGAAGGTAATTTCTGGAAGTACTGGTCCGATTGCTAAAACTTTTTCAGCGACAGAAAGCTGTTTTATTCCAGAGTGACATAGTGATATATATTTTACATACGCGGGCGAAGCTGCGTGCAAAAGCTAGTCGTCTATATTTCAGGAGTTTGAACCTTTATAGAAATATGTCAAACTGGCATATTCTTGTTAAGAGACGCACACAGTTTTCCAACAGTTTTCCAACTATCAAAAAATCAGGCATAAGTAGGATTTCTTGTAACCCTAGTTGGATGGCACTTCTTGGTACTTAATTTCCTAACTTAATGTGCCTCTAATAAAAGCTAATTGTATATGGGCTTGCGGACGGCGAGCAATGGGTAGCTTGCCGTCCAGCCATCCGGTAATCGTCCGGACCAAGCCCAAGACGTCAATGGCGCGTATTGTTCCACGCGCACTTCAAGGAGATGTCAGCTAAACCGTAGGGGCCCAGCAGGCTGAAGCCTACTGGGACCATGGGTTCGCTTCTGAAAGGAAAACACGGGGTCCTGGAACGCAAGGCAAAGAAGGTACATAGGAGTCGATTTTAGTCAACAAAAGTCTTACACGCCCTCTCGCTTTGCCTTAGAGCGGGAGAAGACATTGGATGATTTCCCACCAAAACAAAAGAAAAAGCTAATTGTATAAGAGCGGTAATTTCCTCAGGATGGAGTTGATAGACACGTGAAACATTAAAGTGGATCTCACGCCGTAGTACAAATATAACCCTCATTAAAAATTCTTTAAACAAACAAAAGCTTTCGGCCAGCGTGTACACGGAAAAAACCAATATAGCCCCGAGTGGCGGGAAAGTGGAAAAGAAGTTAAGAGGTGTCTATTTGTCACGTTCCTTCCGGAATAACGCTCTGCTTTCCAATTAAGGGTAAGCGCTCTCTTTGTTTATCTTAAATTGCGAGAAAATCTCACTCAAATTATCGGGTAAAAAAGACAAAGGGGATCTCCTGCGGAACATAACTTTAGCTTCGTTCCGGGATAAAAAGTTGCCTATCTAACGCCGAGGGACAGGGCGCGGGGAATTTTTAATAAGCGAAAAATTTAATGAGGCCCCCCCAACCACTTTTTTGCCACCGTTTGCTGTGTCAGCTAGCCCGGCCGCCTTCATACTTCTTATTAGAAAAGAATTATTAATTACTTGTAAGATCTTTTTCTTTGTTTCCAAATTATGTTGGAGCTCGTGTAATATCCAATTACTTGTTACCGAACATGATAATACTCGCTATATTTTTTACTTGAGGATGGAATTCATCAGGATAGGTTTTTTATTCATTTATATTTTTAACAGCTACGTTTCGTTTGATTATTATTATTGATAAATCCATTAATTTCAACGTTTTATAGGTCTCTCTCTCTCATAGATACAAATACTTGCTCATGATCACATATCATACTAATATAATAATGGCAAAAGTTTGTATGAATAAGTGTTTGTATATTTTTTTTTATATGCGTTCAACAGTTTGAGCTGAAGCTGAATGGAATATGGCTTGGCCAGTGTGAATGTAGTTTTTCCATACAAAATTTGGACCCCTATTTTAACTGTCTTTAGAGGAAAAATTTTGAAAATTCTTTCTAAACGTTTCTCCCAATAGTTCCCTGGCTGCGCATTGATTTGTCAATCAATCAGACATCATCATCATTTCAGCCGATATGCGACCACTGTTGGACATAGGCCTCCCCCAAGCGTCGCCACAATGAACGTTCCTGTGCGTCTCGCATCCATCGGTTTCCCACAACCTTCACCAGGTCATCGGTTCACTTCTAATCAATCAGTTTCTACATATAAATGAAAGAAACTCAACTGGTCAAAGTCGACTTAAAATTAATAACCTATTAAACTTTGCCATTACAGCATATATTTTAAAACCATTTCTAAAAAGCCCATATCCTCCACAAATTCCATGGCTGATTTAAATGTAACCTTACCTTATTATACCCCCGAGTTGTGTCGTAAGAGGGCAATTTAACGCACCAGTAGTCAAGCAGCGACATCTGCTAATCGATTGATTGACCCCACCTTCAGCTAGACTCGATAAAAAATACGCCCCTAGTCTCATTTGTTCATGGTCGCTACGATCTTCCACGCAGCTTCTTAATTGCCTGTTATATCGTGCGTTCGATAATTGTAAAAAGAAAGACTTTTGAAAAATGTTTAGGATTTTTTAGCCAGCGTTCGAGATGCAATAGACAACCTGAACGAATGTGTTGTCTATGGCACTTTGTTTTTTATTTTTATTTAATTATGATGTGTCTATTCGGTCAGAAGAGAAGTTTCTTTTCCTTTCTTTTTACCAATATGTGATGATATTTGAAGTAAAACTTTGAATAGGTACTACTTAGTATTCAAAGTTTTAAGCTTATAATATTATGACTGTAATTTTTTTATTATGTTCAGGCTCGCGTTTTACTACTATCTCACCTGATGGTGAGCGATGATGTGGTCGACGATGGAGCACGCTTGCTTAGAAGTAACCCATTCACTCTTGACTGAAATAACCCTCGGTTGCAGCTAACAGGAAACAAACTCTGGCAGGGAATTCTACTCCTTAGCTGTACGCACAATTAATTAACTGAAGATCTAAATATTCCCAGAAGTCGATACTGTTACTGTTGCTTACCCTAGAATTACCCAAAAATTTTCGAACCACTTTGCCCGTACCGTGGTTCAATAACACAAGATCATTTTTTTTTCGGTGGTAAAATTTATCCAGATAACACCCCCGCCCTTGGGCGGAGCGAGAAATATTGTCAGACTCCTATTGACTAAAAAACCCAACCCGTTCCTTCTTGCCTTTCGTACTGGAGCCGAGCCTCTCTTAAGGAAACTGACCCATGACAAAAGACCTCACGCTTAATCCTTACTAATATTATAAAAGCGAAAGTGAGTTTGTTTGTTACGTTTTTACGCCTAAATGGTGAAACCAATTTTGATGAATTTTGGTACAGAGATAGTTGGGACCCTGGATAGGCTTATTTATTTATTTTATTGAGAAAAAGGGCAGAAAGAGGGGAGTACAAATATTATTATTAAATTAAATAAAGCGGGCGAAGCCGCGGGTAAATGCTAGTAACCTATAATTACGAAATGTCAATATCAAGTTATTTTGGAAGTCCGATCCACACAGCCCAACCACTGTTTATTTTTTTTTCGGAAAATATCGCCACATGGGGCTAGGAATTACTTCTGCATCGGGGATACGTTCACAAACATTCACATACATCTTTTGTTTCTCCATTCCAGGTGAAAACGTTTCATTCTTTGTTAGATGTTTTCAATTGCAAAACAAACCAACAACATAGGCACTAATCTCTGAGCTCTAACAAAGGTGGCAGTTAACCAAACAGTGTCGGTAGAACACAATGGTCTCTCGAGCCCCAAGCTGCACCCCATCTCCACCTTGTTTCACCCCTAGGAAAATTATTTTTGTATAGAAAAAGATCTCGGCCTCACCTTTCATTATTAACTCCCTCCCTTTGATGCACTGTCCGTGCCCCTACGAACTAATGATTTCAACTTCACTCTGTTATTCTGAAAACCTCTTGCTGTATGTTATGAGATGATTGAAGATGTAAATTAGCGTTTCAAGGGTAGGTATGTTATTTGGAAGAGAGCTTTAATTTTGTAAATGGGGATTTAGGATGAGTGCGGTTTTGTAAGGAGCCCCTCTATATGGTTATACTAGCTTTTGCCCGCGGCTTCACCCGCTTACATTAAATATAGGATAGGAATAAAGTAGCTTTCTATCGGGGAAAACAGTTTTAGCAATCGGACCAGTACTTTGAATACCTCCTATAAACAAAAAAACAAACTTTACCACTTTATTATATTAGTTTACAAGTGTAGATGTAAAGTTACTTTATCTATCTGTTATGATTTCACGTTTAAACTACTGAATCGATTTTAATGAAAATTGTATCAGAGCAAGCTTGACCCCCAAGGCTATATCTGGCTGTGACTTCGACTTTGCGTCCACAATAACGTAGTGTACTAATAATATTCCACAACTATCACACAACGCCGTCTAGTCTTAAGCTAAGAAGAGCTTGTGTTATGCGTACTAGACAACTGACAAACATACTTATATATTTCTAAATACATACATATTATAGATCATCGATAAATTACACCCAGACATACAACAAATGACCGTGATCAGCACACAAAAATTTATCCTGGGTGGGAATCGAACCCACGACCTCCGGCATAGCAGCCCAGGCCACTAGCCACTAGACCAACATGCCTGTCAAAAGTGTGATAAAGTTGGAAGGTTTTTTGGTCATGATTATCCCTCCTTTTTTTTAGTAATGCCTAACCTTCATAACCTGCGTAGTAACGCGTAGTGTGGTAATTATCATCTTCAAAAATACTTGTAGCCATAAGTTACAACGTAATTGTTAAGAGCCTCGCTAACTACCACGGTTAAGATGAGCAGCCATTAGGAATTTTATTAATTTAAAAAGAGAACCATTGGGTGGGTGCAAAAAATTCATAAGCGAAATTGAGACGGTCGTGCGACAAAGACAGAGCTACGCTTTTCTAGACGACAGAGAGAGATGGGGCAAGTTTCTTTTCATTTTGTGCCGTCTTTTTGGAGTTGTTCTCTTTCCGTTTTTAATTATTGAACCACTCATTCCTAATTATTGTTATTAGCGTTGGGGAGAGTGGTGAAAATTGAGGGTCTCGTCTCGCAATATTGACCGCTCGGCTCTCCGGTAGCTTCCTAGGGGATGGTTTTAATTGTGCACACTTTTGACTTTTCCTCTTGTTCTTTTGAGCCTCAATAAACTCGGATTTTACGGTGTCTCGCTTGTATTAGTTATTTTATTGGATGGGGAGGAAGTTTTATACTACCAAGGAAATATAATGCCATAAACGTATGTATCGTAGAGTCTTGTTTTACACAACCGTATTTTACGATGCATGTTTAATAGATTTCGCGTGTATGTGGAGTCAATCCGCTGATAGCTGTTCCGTATCGGTTGGGTTTAGGTATTTTATACCCAAATTGCTCGTCTAAGCCGAAAATCCCCGGTAAGCCTTGTAACCGAGATCAAAGGAGCTCCTACCATTACGATTGCGGCTCATTTTTTATTTAGCTCCGGGAATGCTCTTATCTTAACGTACCTCCCTGCTTTATGACGTTATAAAGTTGATTTTTAATCCGACGTGAACGGGAAATTGCCGAATTTGAATTTGGAAACTGAAGTTGAATTTAAATTTGAATTTGGAATAATATTTTAACTGTTATCAGTTTTCGGAGAATACTTTTGGGTAGTTATTTATGAGTTGGTTTAGAATGAAAGTAGAATACCAACTTCCAAAGTTTAAAATTACAACGGGCAACTTGTGTAGGTAATTTTATGATAATATCTCTCTTATTGTAATCTTTTATTTGTTAATACCTTGCCTGCCAGGGCTTTTTTTTTTTTCGTTGAGCAAGCAGATTGTTCGAAGATGATGCCGTAGCCCTTGTAAATGGTAGTCAGTGAAAGTTTGACATTCCCCCTCGCTCTACTTAGAGCGAGAGAAGTAATTTGATGATTTCCCTACGTCAATAAATACGACTGCACCTTCGGTTCACGTTTTTACAGTGCCCAATGCCCATATAAAAAATGTAACTTGGATCCGATAGATGGCGCGGAGTGTCTGATAAAACCGTCCAACCAATCTTAATTCTAGAAAGAATAATAATTAGTTTTGATTTTTATTAAACATGAAATAGTAAAAAAATATACAATATCAGATTTAAAACCAACTCAATTTAACTTAAAAATTTAAAACAAAAATAAATATCAAGATCCCCCCTAAAAAAGACCTGTTCCAATAACTTTTCTAAACACGATATTTTTATGAACAATCAGTGGCTCCCCCTGTCGACGATACACACACTTTATGAAGTGTGTAGCACGTGCACTTGCAATATGTTAGCAGGCGGCGCCGGGGGGCGGCAGAAAGGCTTTTTATGAATAACTAAATGATTTATGGACTTAGAAAATGGTTTTACGTTTGCTTTTCTGAAGATTTTTCGGAGTTGTTACTTACGTATATATCAATGTAGGGATAACAACAAATATGATACACTAGTTTAGCCAGCGAGTTCGCTCACTTGATAGTAGTTTTTCAATACAAACTTTAGACTACGTTTAATACCCTTAGGGGCTGGATCCTGAAAAATCCTTTCTTGTTGTCATCTATGGCATAAAAGGGTCAGGGTTAGTCCGAAACATAGCTTAGCTCCCGGTACGAAAGGCATCGAAAGAACAGGAGTGGGTTTTTAGTCAGTAAAAGTCTGTCACTATCTCCCGCTCCGCCCAAGAGCGGGAGATGTCATTAGACGATTTTTGAAAAAATAATGTGTTGTGAAAAATTTTACGCTCCTAGTCCTAGTAATTTCGGCTGTGCGTAGATATGTCAGTCAGTTAGTTTCTTTTTATAATATAGGTATAGATTTTGTACTTGTGTATTTTTATAAATGATCGACAAAATGGCTCCACTCTTTTATCATTCTGTTTCGTGGCTCCAATGATCTAATATTTAAATTATGAATATCGTTCTCACTGATATTTATTTATTTACTAAACTTTATATACCACAGTTTTACATGGAGAACTGCCTATCAAACCCCCATTGGCTGACTTAATGCAGCTGAGATTCCTACGTCGACAGTTGGACGTAGGTCTCCCCCAAGTGTCACCACAATGAACGGTCCTGTACGTACGTATGCATCCATCGAATTCCTGCTTCCTTCACCACCTTCACCGGTTCGGTCCACCTTGTATGAAGCCTTCGAACGCTGCGTTTTTCGGGACGCGATGCCACTCCAGAACTTCTTTGCCCCAACGGCCATCTGTTCTGCGAGCAATGTGCCCTGCCCATTACCACTTAAGGGGATATGAGTATATACTAACAAATATTAAAACTTGGAATGTTTCGCATTACCCCAATGAGTTCTACAAAGAGCAGATCCATAAATTAAGAACTACAGTAGAATATTTACATGTCTATAACCAAAAGGGGCACAATGGCAACACGAGAGCAAAAAAAAGTCCAATTACATTAAGTACATAATTATTTACCCTTTGATGTACAGTTGCCAATAACCAGATACTCTATGAATACTAACCAGCATACTGCGAACATTCCACAGCCGTGTCTCATGTAAATTCCTCTATTCCGTCCATATTACATAAATAGTCAGAATGGTAGACAATAAAACTTTTCTTTTCTGCGTATATTTGCGCAAAAACAATTTCTTGGTCTCTCTCTTAAGTTCTCGCCGAGTTTATGCGGGTTTTATGAAAATAAGCGGGTGCCCGCTCATTTCGGGTCGGGGAGGGGGCAGGTGCGGTGGGGTAGCGGGCCCAAGGGGGGGTGTTTATGTCGTTTTCATGGCTCGGAGGACCACCGCCGCGGCTTTTGGCTTCAAGCCAGACGCTCAGAATACTAGTCTCTCTTTTGTTTTGCAGGAATGTTATCTCGGTACGTTTCTTTTATTCAGAATATAATTTGGGATCTAAATATGAAATCATTTGGGATGGCGGAGGGAAATAGTGTTTGTTTGTGTTGTTTGTTGCTTCTGCTTTTGTTTACCAAGAGATAAATTATTCATCACTATGTTTTTATTGATAAGTATGACCACCCATATTTTTTAATAAAAACATAGTGTATGTTAGTATTACTAGATAATTTACAGTCTTATTAAAATGTATAAAACTCACCATAACCTCATCATCATCATCACATCAGCCGAAAGACGTCCACTGCTGAACATAGGCCTCCCCCAAGCGTCGCCACAACGACCGGTCCTGTGCGTCACCGATCCGATGGATGCACCAAAACCTGCTATGTTTGAATTAAATACTGACAAGCGGATTCCAAATTCAAATTCTTCATAGAATATTTTGAATTGAGAATCTGTTTCACATTGTTTAAACTAAAGATGTTGAATTTTTTTTATAAATAATGTTTTCGCATTTTTAGCAACACATTTCATAAAATCTATCAGCGTATCAAAACAATTAATTTAAAAAAAAAAACACCATACCAGTTCGTGGTAAATACAATTATTCAATTAGCACCTATGATCATTCATTACATCAGGCGTCGAATGTCAACCGATGAACTTTACCAGAATTACCATACGATATGTGCGTCGATACGTTCTGATTGTTCAAACGCTTGCCGTCGTGTTTGCGGCCGCTCTGCGGTCGATGTGTTACGATGGCATTTCGACTACACCACTCCTCGATTTCCATCGCTATATAACACGCTAATACTTGACTGTTAACCATACACTGCTTTCATTATACAGCGCTCTACGCAGCTAAATGGTACGTTTACGGCGATGGTTGCTGTTTAGGATATTGCGTCGTTACGTGACGTCATTGTCGCGAGTTTCAGCACTTATTAAGTGATAGGATGGTCCACGACCACATTACACGCAGAGCTTATCATTTTGTACGTTTTGCGGTTGGACTGTTGTAATAGTTGCTTACTGAGAGAAATAGTTGAAAAACATGGGGGACCTTATAAAGTTTTTTTTAGTTTAATTTATTTAAAGACCCCTATCATTCAATGACTTCTTCTGCTCTAAAGTGGAGCGAGAGGGCGAATCAGACTTATATCGACATAAGTATCTGTGTTCTGTGTCCTGGACCACGGCTTTCCTTTCAGGAATTCTCCGTGGCCGTTTTGCGTAGTGTTTTACGCGCGCCTCAAAGAGGACATCTCTTTCAGGACCGAGCCGGCTCAGCCCTTGGCGGACGGTCGGACGGTGAGCTAGGCATTGCTCTTAGTCTGAAAGCCCACGCCTATGATGGCCGGGGATCGCCCTGCGATTCGCGTTGCCCGAGGATTTAAAGGCCACACGTTTTACCACATCGTATTTGAAAACCGGCATCAGGTAACGACTGCAGCGTAGATAGTGTAAACCTATTTGGCGCAGTTGTGAGAGATACAATGTCAAGTTTCTATACTTTGTGTGTCTGAGGGTGCCACACAATTTTTTTTTTCTTCTGTCTTTCTATAATATTGACTAACTAGCTTATCTACATTACTAATCTATGCAGTCAAAAGAACCACGCGCTACCATCACCATCTTTGTCACAACCATTTCCTTACCCCCTTTCCTTTAAAACCAAAAGTCAACGCATATCGTCACAAAATACTTATTCGAACATCTTAGTAGATCGTGTTCTCCTAGTAATCCGTGTGCCCGTGTCTTACTAATCTATGCAGTCAAATTTTATAAAGGCACACACGCTACCATCGCCATCTTTGTCACTACAACCATTTCCGTCACCGCCTTCCTTTTTTCCAAAGCCAACGCATACCAACGTTTCTTTTCACAAAATATTCGAACATCTTAGTAGATCGTGTTCTCCTAGTAATCTGTATGTCCGTGTCGGCATTCGAGGAACGATTGCCGGCCGGCGCGGCTCCACAAATCAAGCCGGTTCGCCACCGACGGTAAGCGAATGGGTTGACGACGCCGCCACGAATTCTTTATACATTCCAGGGTTGGAAGTTGCTAGATGGTTTCTGTACGTGGCTCGGTGGCCTGTGTTTTGGCTGTTGGAATTGGGGTTTAGTTTGAATAATTTTACGGATGGAACGCACCCTTAAAGATATAAACGAGGTTCTTGCGTTATAGGTTTGGTGAAAGAAGGATTTGTACTACCTATTGATGTCTCCTGTCCTACAAGCGTCGCATGCCCACTTCTACCTCTAAACATACATATAGTTTTTTTTTAAAACACGTAAACAGAAGACATCAAGACCCGAGAAGACTCTCTGTTAGCTATACAAATAAATTGTGCCATGCAGGAATCGAACCCGCGACACGCAGTGTAGCAGCCAATTGTCTAACCACTACTCCAACCGCGCCGGCAAATACCAGGCCACACAGAAAGTTTTGCGAAGAAAAGCTTTATATATATAGCACTGGCCCCTTGTAATTATTTTGAAAACTATTGGTTATTTAAAAGTAAAAATACCATTGTTCCAATTTTGAATTTCCCTCCACATTTTTTCGAGAGCCAAATCAAATTAAAGTGTCTCATTTAAAAATGAATCAGCGTTGAGAACATTTTCTTGCGATGATTTTCTAAAATTTTAAATGTGACCTAAAACTTGATGAGTTATTTGATCGACATCATATATAAGTATTTTTATCGGTTGTCTAGTACCCATAATACAAGCTCTGCTTAGCTTGGGACTAGACGGCGTTGTGTGATAGTTGTGGAATATATATCAAATTGCTTTTATGGATGAAGGACCATCAAAAGCAACCATCTACCGTTGGTATAGCTAAAAGGTGCTCCCTCACGGAGAGCATTCACTTGTAATGTAACTAAAATCGTGGGTAAAATCGCGGGGAACAGCAAGTTTCCTATATTTAAGTAGTATCGAAAGTTGAAATCAACAGGACAGGACGATTTATATAGATGATATCTGATGAAAATGTATTTCCTGGTTCCTCGTAACGAAGGACCAATTTTATAGACAATAAAGTGAAAACAAACCATCCAATTATATTTTCTCTACTTTTGTTACCATTTCACATGAACTCGCTTCCCAAAAACCTAATATTTTATTTTCCTTCTACAGGTAAATCGTTCACCCTGACGATAATGCTGGCAACGTCCCCTCCTCAAGTGGCGACGTACCAGAAGGCCATCAAGGTGACCGTGGACGGTCCTCGGGAACCCAGGTCCAAGACCAGGCATCATGGCTTCCATCCCTTCCACTTCGGACCCCGATTCCCACCTGATCCCTTGATGGGGTCGCTACCTTTTAAGTTATCAGGTAAAGTTATACAAAATACAAGAAGAATTATTTAGTTTGCCTAAACAATTTGTTATTCTCGTTTGTACTTTTACTAGAAGACGTAGCGTTGGAAGACCTCCCACAAGGTGGACCGATGACCGAGTGAGGGTCGCAGCAGTCCTAAAGATCCAGCACACACAAGACCGTTCCTTTTGGCGATACTTGGGAGAGGTTTAAGTTTAACAGACGAAATGAGATGACTTACAAGACAAAAGAGTGGCTGAGTTTTACTGACTAAAATATTAATAATTCTTTATTTTCAGGCTACTAAAACCCATATAATTTGTAAAATAATATTAAAAATAATAAACTTAATTATTAATAACATATTAACTACATTGGGTCGTTAAGTCGTGGTGTCTTATGGCCTTCCGTGAAAGCGCCGATACACGACACCCGTTAGCCAAAACTCACCCCGCGTTCCAGAGCCACGGTAATTCTTTCGAAAAATCCCTCAGCCCTGGCAGGCATCGATCTTAGCAGACTTCGTCAATTTTCTTAGCTCTAACGCTAAACGCTGAGTCCTCAACACAAACATGCGATCTTAGCTATCTATTATGACGTTCCTCAAACTTGAGTTCTGACTTGTCCCCTGTCATCGAGGCACGATGTTTCTATCCGAAAGATATTAAATTGTCAGTCGGGACCGTTGTCACTCCTCGTTTGCGCCTCAAAGGGGATTTAATTCGGTCCAAAAGTTTTGCGTGACAATTAATTATCAATTTGAGGGGTCTCCAGTTTGACACCTGTGAGGACACGAGATGTATTTTAATATTCTAGAAACATTAACAATTATGAAGTTTCTTAAATCTGTTAGTGATGTGATGGGGTTATATTTTATGGTGGTTTTGGGAAATTTGATGCATTGAGAAGACTTCTGTTTTGCATGGTTTTATTTTGACTTTATTTGAGAAAGATATATATATGGAAGCAATCTATTCACTCTTGAAGTAGAACAGAGAAAAGAGTAGAGTGTAGTATTTTGAATGTAATAAGAGTTGGAATATAACCTAATTTATAAAATAGTATTACGTAATAGATAACCAAGTACCTTATTTTAAAATACAGATCTATATTTATGTTAGCAAGAACATGTTAATAAACCAATGATACATAAATTAAACTTATTTAAAAAAAATACTTTTAGGTGTCAATTTTTTTCGTCAATTTAAACTTGATGAGGCCGGTGTTTCCTACTTGACTACCCTGAGAAGAAGCACCGAGACCAAGTTAGAGGTCAAAGTCTTTTTAAAAGAAGCTTTCTTTTATTTGAACTAGAACCAAAGTATGTACTGACATTTTTAGGATAGTAAAAAGCAATATGATATTCCCACTGCTGCGACTCAGACCTCTTTTAGCGACGTAATGGACTGTTAAATGTCACATGACTTCGAATTTTTGATTCTACATTACAGTTACCTTGTTATTTTTTCTCTCACCGTTTTGAGAACTGGTGATGTAATGAATTTAAACCAAAGAAAAGCTCTTGCCTGGGTTTGTACCCACGACGTAGTTATCACTCGTGAGTCAAGGAGGGCCGTTACTACTGGCCCACCACTGTTGACACAGCTAGACATCTGTGGCAAAATAGAGATAGTCTCTAGAGTGTGGTAAATACTTTCTTGACTATGATGTGCCTCTCTTTTTCACGTTCGCCCGCACGAAGGTTTCACTATACAATTTTTGGACTCCCGTTTTATCCACATAGGGGGTGAATTTAAGGAAATCCTCTTTTAGTGAGCACTTGCGTCTTAAAAGGAAACCTGGTGCAAAATTTCACGCTCCCAGTTCTAGTAGTTATGGCTGTGGGTTTATAGAATAGAATAAACTTTACTGTACACCAAGTTAGTAACAATTTCACAGAAACTTAAATCTATGGGTACAATGGCGGTCTTATCGCTAACAGCGATTTCTACCAGAACACCTTACCTTACATTTTATTTATATAGATTTAGCTCTTCAGATTCCAATTGAAAATCGCTGCAAATTGATTTTCAACAGCAGCATATTACCTCAATACTTCTTTTCACTCTAAAACGTCTCAAAATTGAAAATAGCGAAGTCGAAAATGCCTTCCCCGTGTAAGAAATATGGCAGGTGAAAGACATTTCCTCAATATTACGCGATAACCGACGCGTCGCGACGCCCCACTGTGCAGGGCGCGTCGCTAGGCACCCGCTCCCTTCACTTGCAACTAATAAACACCGGTGTAATTGTGTACCAGATTATTAAAAAGAGCCGACATAAAAACTTAATCATATATTTTCGAATATTTTTGCTTCAGAAGTCGGAAACTTCTAATAATGATTAGATACAAGGGAGTTGAAAGAAAATAAAGAAGGCTTATTTATTAGGCACAAACCGACAAAGATAAGATAAAATATTTTGTAAACACCTGATTGAATCATATAGGTTTAATAAATAGGATAGCAGGTACATGTAGGTTTGCCACTTAGGTACGGCGTATAAAAACTAGTCAATAGCACATTATACTACTTACTACTACTAATATAGTAACATTATGATGTTATTTAAGGGCAATAGGTAGGGCTGAGAGATTGTTTGAAAAAGTTATCGTGGTCCTGGAACGTAAAGGGCAACTGAAGGAACATAATTACGTGGATTAAGTAAAAGTTTGGGTCAGGAAAAGTTTGACATTACATCCATCCAGAGCGGGAAAAATAATTTCATGTTATCCAATCATAAGAAAAAAAAAAAAAAAAACAATTGTGAGTCGGACTAGTACACGCAGGGCTTACTGCAATATTAAAATCGAGCAAAAAATGCCGTCAAAATAAAAGGTCTTGCAACCCCTTTTAATTTTAAATTTTAACAAATTTTGTTGTAGCGGTAATAAAAAATTACACATTCTTACGATTTATGAGATACTAGCTTTCCGCCCGCGGCTTCACCCGCGTGGACTAGGTACAGTTTATATCGCGCGGGCAGAGACCCATGCTCAGCAGTTGAATTATAGGTAGCCTATGTGTTATTCCAGTGTCTCTTCTACCTACCTACCAAATTTGATCTAAATCCGTTCAGTAGTTTTTGCGTGAAAGCGTAACAGACAGACAGACAGACAGACAGACAGAGTTACTTTCGCATTTATAATATTAGTAGGGATAACCCACACGAAAAGACAGACAGGCAGACAGACGGATAGCGGAGGTTTAGTAATAAGGTCCCTTGGGCAATAAATAATGTCATATTCAAACATCTTTAAAACACTATTTTACACACCACACCTTTGCTTTCTACCTCACCTCGAAAGTACCAAAAGATTAACGTTACAAAGTCTCAAGCTCCCAGCACCCGCGTACTACGCCGCTCTAGTACCTACTACGCGCTTGTCGTTCTCTCGTAGTACGCAAGTGTCGTCGCAAACCTCGTTACGTCGGGTGTCAAAGGGCTGTAACTCAATTACACAGCACGTAGGTACAGGCGACACCAGGCGTGCCAAGACACCGGAATTAATGCATGATAATTTACTTAGGATTTTATATTGAGACGGTAATGACTTGGAATTAGCTTTCTGGATTCTCGGAGCTGTGGACGTTTTTGGAGAAGATTTTCTTAGTCTTAACGTGAAAGGTCAGGTTTTTAAAGATATTATTTCCAGGACTTTCATGGAACGGTTTCTAGTTCCAAACTAAGCAGAGCTTGTGCTACGAGTACTAGACAACTGATAAACAAACTTATATATATATATCGAAATAAATACATATTAATTATAATTATTTTACTCATTACACTAATATTTGTCATGGGTAGGAAGCGAACCCACGAGCTTCGGCATAGCAGTCAGCCACTAACTACTAGACCAACAGGCCAGTCAATTTGTAGTTATCACATTGTAATGAAATACCATTACATGGGTGCTATTTCAAAAGAAAATTATTATCTAGGTGATGCTCGGTATCAGATCTTCCTTTGCGGCCTAATCATTGATCGTATCAGCACTCAAATACTGATGACTAACTTTTGAATTTTTGAAGTTTAGTATTTTTTCAAATTCTAGCCTGAAAACCTAACAAAATTTAGCGTTAAAGTAAGTCTTGAGACGTTGCTCAATTCAGGGACCAGTCCATAGTGTAATATATTCCGTATACCAAGAAGGAATGTCTATTTTTAATTAGCTTTTTTTCTTAATAGGTAATTTAAACAAATGCTTGACTGCGATCCTATCTGATGGTAAGCAGTGATGAATCTTTGATGGTGAATCGCACTAGTTTATTTAAAGCCTAATGTTACAATAATTTTGCTTAACAGTCATCATCAGCATTTCAGCCAAATGACGTCCACTGTTGGACATAGACCTCCCCCAAGTGTCGCTACATCGCCCGATCCTGTGCGTTTCGTGTCCACCGCATTCCCGCGGCTCTCACCAGGTCGTCGATCCACCTCGTGCTTAACAGTAACCGTAGACATTCCAGTATTCTCATTAACGCTGCCTGCCTACGTCAGACTTTTTGTAGGACAGATAATCGGGTCGATTTTGTATATTGTAACATTGTTCTGTATTACTAACCAACTTTTTGTTGGACATGTGCTTTGCACTATTGCTGTTCTATTTTTCTCCTACAAAAAATCGGACACCGATTATCGGACGTGGGTGTGCAGCCTAAACCAAACCTACTCACTTGACAGGTTTACTTCAACACCGGCTTCTTCCACCGCTCTTTGTTGCTCTTTAGAAACAATTTAGCAAGCACTCCAATATGTAAATTCCACGCTTCGTGGCTCTTCCGAAGGCAAGTCTCCACTGCCCTCTTATACCAATAACCCTTGTGAAATCATGATAAATTATCTTCACTCACGTTCGCGCCTTGCTCTTATACACGCGAATTTGTTACGCGAATATTGAAAGTATGGATATGACAACTTGGCTAGATACGAATATGTGAGGTTGGTAGTAGCAATACTGAGAGTTGAATTGTGTCACGTTGTAAACATATGCCTGTGAGAAAAAAAAGCGTAGTGGTTAAATACCTGTCAAGATAATATAGTCTGTCTAGAAAGTCAACCGACTTGGGTAATTATTAGGGCAAAATGAAATCTGATATAGTCAACACTGGTTCAATAATGAAGGTTGATTAAGAGATCTTGATCATAGTTTACTAATAATTACTAATAAAAGAACCTTATAAAAAGTTTTTTTTTATGATTAAATATTATACAAAACTCCCAAGTCGTTTGACTTTTTAGACAGATTACAAGATGTTGACTTTCTTGACATGTAAATAGTCAAGTCAAAGCACGAAAGACGAAATTAACACACGAGTTGACATCTCTAATTGGTCCAGACATCTAGTCGCGATCCATTCGTACATCTGTGTATCTCACGTCGCCGTGTGAGCGCCACTTAAAGTCGCAGCCTTCGCATTATTAATGAGGGAGTCTTAGAGAAAATTAAATATAGCATTAGGCCCGGAAGCCCGGGATTGTGGGGGCCAGGGGGAAGAAACGGGGGCCACATAACCCTTCAGTGCTCGCGACAATGCGGGTGCATAATTACGCATTTGTAAATTTTAAATGTCCCACCCACCTCATACAACCTTTTGTATGACGTGATTCGCGTTTTCACTGTACATTTTAAACGGTTCCAAATGGATTCGTATGATGACGATTGCCGCGATTAACGCCAAATGTGACGTCATTTTTATTGACGTGATGTTGTTACTCAAAATTTACGGTTGCGTTTGTTATATTGTCATTAGCATTGTTTAAAGGATGGGTGGAAAGGTTTTTGATTATTTATAGTTTGTTACCATTATCCAAAAAGGTTTAAAAGTTACTCAAAACAAGGGTAGAAGTAACAGAGCAATAGGTAGTTAATTAATCGTATCTATCAGATGGTAACCTTTACCCGTTAACTCCCTTGTCACAGCTACTTTCCTACACCGAAAGGTTAATTAAGCAAAACAAAAAGGGGTTTAACAAAATCAATAGACGCAAATTCATTAAACGCTAAGCAGATTGAAATCCAAAATGGCGGCCAAGATGGCGGCGGCGGGTTAAGGCGCGTTGACAAAGCGCCGTCGTTAGTTCACGAGCCCTCTTATTAACCTTATGATGTACGGAGGGCATCCGTCTTGCTAACTCCGGCTGTGACGTCAGCCCTCAGCACTAACTAGAAGCTTATGGTGTCATAAGTTACGATGTGGAACAACCTGGTGCAAGACAGCGTTGTGGATTACACTGGTTCGAATCAAGAAATCATGCGGCAACAAAATTACATATGTATGTTTTTTTATCAATTTCGATTAGGTTACAAACAATAACAAATAAAATAACAATACCTATTTTATTTCATTATGTAGATCACTGACCCTTACGTTGATTCTTAACATTGATTCTATTCTAGAGAGCGTTAAATTGGTAATTAAAACTGTTGTTCTCAAGGCATCTTTGACCTCATCTTAATGTCCGTACCTATAATAGGTTCAGTAGCAGGGTTTTTCTAAAGTAAATTAGCAATGGCATGGAAAACCTCTTCTCAAAGTCGTTGTTGAATAACACATGTATACAAGAAATTCTCAAAGATTCATTCTATATTGAAGAGTGTAGTTTTCACAAGTATGTCTTAGTAGTTTTCCTCTCGCTACAATCAAAATAGAAACTCGAAGCAGACACATGCCAAGAGAAACGTTCGCGAAAATTAATTTAAGTTGTTAGTTTCTGCGAGAAATAATTAAATATCAACACTCCTGCATCACACGGTAATCTCACGAACTTATCAATATAAGTGGTTCATAAAGATAAATAGAGGAGATAATCTACTTGATACAATAAGCTAACAAAGGCATTATTGTCCTCAATGAAAAAGTCATTTGAATAGAAGTTGTTCCAACAAAAAATAAAAAGGGAAGCCGCTCAACTAAGTGTTCTATAAATGATGTTCGAAGAAATGTAAAATAATTACTGGAAAGTGCTGCCAACCCTTTCTTTAATCACTGAGGGTCGCAAAGAGTCGTTAAAAATTCTTCCCTAATCCCGGCACATCGGAATCACACTAAAAACGTAAATACTTTTATCCGTGTAATCCCGGTCGTCTTCGCGGATTAGCGCTGTAGTATCGCAGGCAGGAAAAATGCAAGACGCAATCTAGCAAATGGCATTAAAATGTTTTGGTTCAACCCTCTCGCGGCGCGGTGCGATTTTTCAAAGTCGAAGAAAAAACCCCTTCGTCAGGGCAATGTAGCGGACTGGCACGTCTTCGGATGCGGCCAATCCACTACTACAACGCGCCCTCAGTTTTGATACTTTACTTTTTTTGAGGCATTGAATTAGCGTGCTAAAAGTTTTTCAGTAATTAATCTACACTATAAAATATTATAAAGAGGTAAAGTTTGTTTTTTTGTTTATAGGAAGTAATTCGATTACTGAAATTGTTTCACCGATAGAAAGCTGCTTTATTCCCAAGTGACATAGGCAATATTTCATGCCCGCGGGTGAAGCCAAAAGGCAAAAGCTAGTTGAAAATAAAGTGCAAATCTAGCTTTCATGTTTACATCACCAACGAGTACTTGCTTGATTCATTATAAAGTTACAGAAAAACTTTAAGTTGTAAACAACATATCTTTATTGCCGCTGAAAGTTTTCTCCTAGTTACTGAGGCCGTAAAGCATGCCCAGTCTCAGGCAAAAGAGCTTAAGCCATGAAATATAAGGTGGTAGATAAATAAGTTTTGAATTAGGTACAGTCATTACTTGAAAGGACTTGCATAATACTAACTCAGTATCCCAATATTCTAATATTCCCTGGGCTTGTTGACGGCGAGCAATATGTAGGTCGTCGTTCAATTAAGACCAGGTCATGGTCGACTGCGCGCTGTTCCACGCGTACCTCAAAGAAATGCCAGCATAGATGACCAAGCCATTAGGGCCAATGTTTGCCAGGGCTACAGGTTTGTTCGAATGGGTTATTGTGGTTCCGGACCGCAAAAGACAACTGAAGGAATACAGGTGATCAAGTCAGACACACCCTATCTGGAACTGTGTGTGCCTGACTGGCTTCCAAGGGCGGAAGGAGTCATTTGATTATTTTCCACGTTAAAAAAGCATGTATCTCAATATTGTCTTCAAGGGTCAACACTGCTAAGTCGTAGTATACAGCGATTACGCATCGTGCACACAACAAAGAATTCCAACATTTTTTAACGAATGCAAATCGTCTAGTGCTGCCCTTTCTTTTGAATCTCTCTACAGAGAATACATAATGAAACAATGCCCCGCCATTTTTCATGTCAAGAACCAAAAGAGTTATATTTCTCAGGAAAACCTAAGTTATTGACGGGCATCTTATCTAACTAATTAATAAGATTTTTAGTTTCTGCTTACTCCCATGGGGAAAAAGGGTTTAATGTGTTTGAGAATTCCAAATGAGTTTTTTTTTTAATATAAATAACTCTTCCAGTGGTTTCACCCACAAGAAAGTCGGAAATTATCTCAAGGAAACGTACTACTTTTGTCTTGTCCAGGACAGTCCAGGATATGGTTTACTTAATACCTCTGATCAGTCATTTGAGCGTGAAGAAGTAAAAAATATACACATACCCAAACATAATAACGAAGTCTTAATTATCAATACTTATCAATTAAGAGAAATTAAGTTTAAAAAAAAAATAGCTCATCTATTCCACAAGCATTCTTGAATCCATGAGGAATAATCCGGGTTCGCGAGCCAGCGGGTAATCTTGAGCTTCAGTGTTATTTTTTGCGCTCGGAGCAATGCGGATATTGTCTGAGCTACGGATGCTCTTAGCTAGAAGAAAGCTTTGAATACCGACTACCCGAGTACCCGGCTACTACTCGCATAGCCTCCACTTACTGCACTTATTAAATACTCTTTAAATTGCTCGTTGACGGAAACTGCACTTCAGGGTTTAAAGTGACTTCATTACCTCTTAATGGTCACTTAAGTATGAGTAATAGGCCGTAAAAAATGTAATTAGTCTGTCTTCTAGATTATTCAAAAATAAGGGACACGTATTTTTTTATTTGTAAATTAAACCAAAAATGACAAAGATATAGCCCATTAAAGTTACGTGTAACGTCACAGTATGCCTTGCTGCATTTTTCGGACGGGGTGACGTCACACGTAACTTTAATGGGCTATCTTTGTTATTTTTTGTTTAATCGAAAAAAGAAAAAATACGTGTCCAATATTTTTTTATAATCTAAATTACAGACTAAATAAAATGAAGTTATTTTGACCCTGGAAATTACCCTAATAGGGTAGTTTAATAGTTTACGAAATTAAAACCATTACGATTATCTCTTAATAAAAATCATGTTTCAATCAGCTCTAAGATAAAGTATTCAGTAGATAATACACCATTTAACCCGTCGCCGGCGATTCGATATCTCAAATCATTATCGTAAAAGCCGTGAGGCGCTCCGAGGCAAGATTAAGCCCGGCTTAATCCTAAAAAGCAGCGCTTGTCTAATTGCAACGAACTCATAAAGCACTACACCTATAAAGGCTAAGCGGTCGGATTCAAAATAATGTGTTTTACATTTTCGTACCGTCGGTATCTGCGACATAAAACGGCCTGTAATTTATTCTATTGCTGAAAGGGTTGGGTTGGCTCGGGGTGGGAATTACCCAAGGTGGGTGCTAAAGGGTTAAGCCGAATATACGGGGTCGCGGCGCCGGCAAACTTTGTTAATTTATGCGCTTAAAAATGTCAACTGAAAATTATGACGCCAAAACACATTTCCTATTTGTATGATTGTGATTGTTGTGATAATACCGTATTTGTTGTTATTGTTTTTTTACAAACAGTCTTGGGGAAAGGCTGCCTGGTCTTAGTTATGAGCAAGCCAATTGCTCATTGATGATTTTGAGTTTATATGTTTTTTTTTATTTTATCATCAAATGACAACCCCCACTCTTAGGCGGAGCGGGAGATAGTGTCAGACTCTTATTGAATAAAAACCCACCCCGTTCCTTCGTGCCTTCATACCGGGGCTCGAGCTACCATTCGGACTAACCCTGGCCCCAGTAAGCTGCGACCTAGCTGGGTCCCTGCTGCTGCTGACAGCTCCTTGAGGCGCGCGGGAACAGTACGTGCCGTCGACGACTTGGGCTCGGTTCGGACAGTTACTGGACGGTCGGACAGCGAACTTAAGTTTATATGGTTATACCTTTTCATACGTAAGCCTTGTAAACATGAGTTTCAATGATGAAGGCACGCCTACATATTTTCAAAGAAGCAGAACTTAAAGGGCATTTGAAGGACACAGATGGGTTTTATTCAGTTGAATAATACTAATTTAATTTACAAAAAAAAAAAAACTATATAAACTGTTTGCACTGAATCTAATGTCCACAAAATTACCTAATTGTATAACATCTTATTAATATGTCGTTGGTGTTCCTTATAATGAACAAATAAGTCTGACACGTCTTCTGGCTTCACTCTAGAGCGTGAGAAGTAACTGGACGATCACCCACCTTGAAAAAAAATCTTACACATTCTCAAAAAAATAAATGAACAATTTGTCTTCAACATACGTTTTAAAATCGACTCTTGAACCAACTTTAAGCTCAGTCTCCACAATGTGAACAGTCAGACTCCTTAACAATTGAGGAGTGTCTACGGAGATAAGACGCGAAGTGTACAAGCCGCGAGGGGGGCGCTTCTCTCATTATTTAAATATTCTGATGAGTGCGTTAAGTAGGCGTTAGCGTTAGTGGAGCGATTCAAGCGATAACTCTTAACGCTATTGTTTTGTTGATTGAATTTTGAGCAGTTGAGGGTGGAAACTAGGTGGTGAGGATCTGTTTAGCGTTCAGATTTCTTTAATGATGTCGTGCTTTAAACTTTTTTAATATTTACCTATCTATTTATTATATATTTGATTGTACACCTTAATGTCGACAAGATAAAAATTCTAGGTGTACAATGGGCGGTCTTATCACACAGGGCAATCTCTTACATACAACCTTAGGATGGATTGGACGAAAGGAGATAGATTAACGCTTGGGGTTTTAAGTATGTTGCTGTTTCATTAGATGGCCTTTGGAAAATTGTAAACCGTGTATTGCAAAGTCAATTAATTTATCTTTTCGTTACGAAGCTTGATGGGGTAATTTTAATTTTGTTCGTATTTTAGCCTTTCTGAAAAAAAAAAACGTCCGTAAAAACTAACTGGGAACCCCGAAAACTGTATCAATCTCTAACGTGTCTATATAAGGATAGTCGGCAATTCATTCTCATTTTGTCCAGGTATAGCCCACCAGTTGGCAGGTCTTCCCGGTGGTGAATGGGGCGCACTGGCGCGGCATTATCCACCTCCCTTGCTGCCTACCCCCGCACACTTCACGCCACACGTCTTACCGCCACACGCGCAACCTCAGCATGTACCAGCACCTCCTCATGAGACTGGTGAGTATACCTCTATTAAAATTGGCTATCAGGGTCTTTAAAGCATTCCGTTCTTGGTTCTTTACACCAAAGCGCTTTTTCGTTTTACAGATATAACATCAGATAACCCAATAACAATGCACGCGCACAGCACAACGAGTCCAGCAAACTCGCGGCCAAGCTCGCCGCAAGATGACGACATCTCCGTCACGGCATCCAGCTCCCCTCCGCCAGACGACCGTCCAGGGGCCTTCACATCCGTCACCAGATCGAGGAAACCAATGCAGCCGCTACCAGCACCTTCGACCTTGTTCCACAGTGCACTAGCAGCTCAATTATTCCTCAATTCTCCCTTACTACCAACTCCACCGGCGTGGTTGTACTCCCAACTTTATGGAGGTTACGATTGGTGGCTCAGACCGCCGCCCCCACAAGAAGACTCAAACCATTCAAGTCCCGAAAGAGAAGAGGAAAGTTCTACAGCATCAGGGACTGGGAAGAAACGTCCTGCGTCCCCCGAGTGGTCGGAACAGGGGATGAGGACTCGGAGTAAGTCCTTGATCACATCGGAAAGACGACCGGTGGATGTGTGGCGTCCGTATTAGTGTCGTTTTAGGAATACTTCACTGTCCATTGATATGTATGATTATGGGTATGATAAACACACTGCTGGTACAGCGCTGGGTCGAAGATTTTGGCTTCCTTCAGTTATTCGTTTCTGACTTCTTTGAGGACTTAACTCGATGAAGAACAGCCACTGGACAAGAGTGTGCAAGCTTATTGCAACGTAACCATTTCGAGGTTATCAGGAATGGACTTATGTTGTGTAGAGGACATTTTGATGTTTAAATTCAAAGTGTTGTGGAATGGGACTCTCACAATTTTCGAGGGTTAAAGAAGAAGGTAATGATAATACGTGTAGTGGACAGTTTTAACTTTATACAATTTCGACATTCCCGTCCCAAGACATATAGACACTCCAGATTATTGTGCTCGTCTTAAGGGTGCGGTGAAATAGCGATCTTTGTGGATCGATAGGTGTTTTTACGTTAGATAACTGAATGTGAATTTCAAATCGTAACGTTTAATGAATTGTTGACTGTATTATAAGATAATGCAAAATCTGTAAATAAAGTTATCGAAATTTTTATACGGAGGAGTTTTATTTGAAGACATATCTATCTACTATTGCTTAATGGCATCTTTTTTCAATTGGTATAAACTAGTGCTTGTCTGGCACCTGATGGTAAGCTTGAATGCAATCGTTGATGGTGAAGTGCACTAATTTATTAAGAGCCGATATCCCGTCCGTACCGTATTTACTCTCGCCTTGAAGACACAAGGCTAGAGTAATATTATCGGACGGTAAGACCACTGCAGGCAATATTTTTCAGTCTTTCGATGTATGCGGTATAAACGAAGAGGCGTACAATAACGAATACGCGTCTATGAAGCTTCTTGTCCGTGGAAAGTAGACCTAAGTCATCTGTTTTTCAAGCAAATTCAAGAGTAGATAGATTAATATAATATTCCACAGCTATCATACAATGCCGTCTAGTCCCAAGCTAAGCAGAGCTTTTGTTATGAGTACTAGACATCTGATAAACATACTTATATAGATACATTACACCCAGACACAAAACAAATTATCATGCTCATCACATAAACATTTGTCCTGTAAGGGAATCGAACTCAAAACCTACGGAAAAGCAGTCAGGACCAATAACCATTAGACCAACAGGCCAGTCAAGATGTCATCATACATGGGCATATGTCATTGATATACAAAAAGGCATATGTAGACTCAGTTTCCCGCTTATCTCTACATGTACCTAATAATGGTATACCTAACGCTAATCACTCTTATCATAACTCCGTTTAAAAGTCTAAAAACAGTTAATTTATATTTCATTAAAACAACAGCCACAAAAATAAATATTTTATAAAGCGGCACGAGTAAAAAGTTTTGGATTGTGTCCATTATAGTGGTGACCACAGCGCGAGCTATTTGGCACAGGTCATTGAATCCAGACATTATCAATGTATGGAAATGAAATGTTTTATCGCCGAGTATTTACCTACTGAGCTTTTCATTAATTCCTGAAAATCAAATATTTATTTTAAATGCTTCATAAGCTTTGTAAAGCACACTGCTTATCCGATAAGTTTTGTTTTGAAAACGCTGGCTAGAAAGTTAGACCTTTGTGGCTTATTGTGCCAGTCTAGATTATTCAAACGTGGTTTGAACTAGTGTTCAAATCCCTAAATAATTAAAGTGGTTTTAATTGTGTTAGTAAAGTTGCTAGACATAGGCAGTAGGTACTTTTACACAGTGGCCTGAAAATCGAAAATATTTTGTGACAAAATTTCCAAGGTATCGTCATCTCCTGTACCTATACAACACAGTTTTTAGTTTATGTGAATCAGTGACTGAATGGATTCCAATAGTTTTTACCCCATGTTACATTTTTGGGGAGAAAAATAACATGGTGAATATTTAAAAAGGTTAAAAGTTGGACGCCACCGACACTAAGTACAACACAGGTTACGCCATGTCATAGTGGGCATTAGGAGCCACCAAACAGCTGGTGCAAGTGCAAAACCACCCCTCAGTCACCTGGATGGCCCGGTGGTTATGTATTTTTCATGATACAGTTATGTCTTTTGTACATAGATTCTTTACATAAAAATACTAGACATGTGTTTTAAGTTTTGCATATACTAAAACTAATTGTATATAATAAAGTCCTGACTCACTCACTGACTCATAACGCTCAGTTTAAAATCTTAGACATAGGATGCTAAAATTTTGCAAAGAGAGTCCTTTATCCTGTAGATATACAAAAGCAAAGAAATGATTTCTCAAGGTGGTAAAATGAGGGTACACAGTTTGTATGAAGGACTCTACTCTCATGCGGGCAAGGCCACTGGTAGAAGCAAGTTACGTATATTTGAACTCGTGATAAGAGATAGGTAATTATTAAATGGAACAATAAATTCTGTCATACAAGACAATATTGAAACATTAAAACTCATAATTTTTGAAGTCACCCAAAAATAAACTTAAAATGCACTTAGCTAAAGTTGATACTTGAGTGGACGATGGATTTAAAATATCTCGAAATTCAAAAGTCGAATTTAAGTATTTGAACGCTTTCATGGATGATGTAGGTAAATTAGTGACGAGGCGTAAAAGACAAGACTAAATTTATTCAAAAACGGTGTATTCAATAATTTATATTGAGACAATAACTTAGAAGTACTTTGTAAAAATAGAGTGTATATTATATATCACTGTAAGAGACGGTTCATCTTTCATAATTTGCTTTTAGTAGGTAGGTACATATAACTTAAAATCGAATACAAATAGAATTATATACTTTCTTTCTTGTTAAAAGACCTCAAAATGTTTTCACAAGTTTTTATTTAACATACAATGTTTGTATATGTATTTTTATTTCGGTTCTTACAAATAATTTTAAAACAGTTACCCCAACTGATTGAGTTGAAATTTTGTACATAATAGTTCAGTTTCGGTGACAATGTATGCTTAACTAAGTGTAAAGTGGCGTTATTCTAAATCCAATATGCCTGACTGATTATTTTAGTTTATTATTCATTCGTCCCAAAGTTTTGTTCTACATTCCAAAAAATATTTGTTCGTCCCATATCACTACCAAAGTTGTATTTCGTCCCAAATTACAAATACCTTAAAGGTACAGTCAACAAAAAAAATGTAAGTACTTATTTGAATTTACTGAATATTATTTCAAAAACTTAAAAAAAAAAAACTCTAAAGTAATTAAAACTGATTAAAATTAAACATATTTGAGTTTGTTTTAATTACTTTAGAGATTTTGTTATTATTGGTTGGTATTACTGTAATTATAGTTAGCTAAGTATTTTTTAAATATAAATAAAATTTCTAGAATTACGGAAAATAATACTATTGGCCAAATCATTCAATACAAGCAAACTAACAAAGGTCGCATTAAAAAAAGGGATTGACCTTTTTACTTACTCTTCTAAACAGATTCCAGTGACGGCAATTGTTGAGCTGTACTACTTGCTCACTAACACTGGCTAAAAAGTTGTAAGAAAATTGACTAGTATTATTTTAATACGCGTCAATTTTCTCTTGCGAAGAAAGCAGAGAGGAGCGATTGTTTTAAATAGTTTACTTCTAATACTAATATTATAAAGAGGAAAGATTAGTATTTTGTTTGTCTATATATATAAAAATGACCCCCGTTTTCCGTTGTCACGACTTGGCATGAAAACGGCTTGACCGATTTGGCTGATTTTTTTTTTGTTGTGATTGTTATTGTGAGGAGAAGGTTCTTATAGAAAAAAAAATTAGGGTAGTGTAGGGTAGAGTAGGGTAGAGTAGGGTAGAGTAGGGTGGAGTAGGGAAGAGCGGGAGCGAAGCCGCGCGGGCAAAAGCTAGTAATGAATAAAATACAAAATACAAGACCGATTTAAAAAATTCTTTCTCCAATAAAATGCTACTTTTTACTGTGTGACAAAAGCAAATATTTTCTACTGTTACACAGGCTATTATATGACAAACTATTTGATTCCGTCATACTCCGGGAAAACGCTACGGGTATGGCGCAGAGGAGTACTCTTCTTTACAATGCCTTGCTTAAGAATTGCAGGCCTATCTCACTCCTGAGACACTTCTATGAGCGAAATAATTCCGAAAAGGCTAAAACCGGCACCGTGTACCACATACATACATTCTGAGGAATATAATCAGCCTTTCTACTTAGTGTTGATGAACTACGAGAAAGCCTTTAATTCGATTGAGACTTGAGCTGCACTGCAGTCTCTCCAACTGTGTCAGATTGACTATTGTAGTTGAAGTATTTGTACAAAACTGCTACCATGTCAGTCCGACTTCAGAGGACTAGACCTCGAAACCTATCCTCTTACAGCGAGGTGTAAAGCAGGAAGACGTAATTTCTCCGATACCGTTCACGGCCGCAACGGAGGATGTCTTCAAGGTTCTAGAATGGAAAGGGCTAGGCATTAAAATCAATGGCGAGTACGTCACTCTTCTTCGTTTTGCCGATGACATAATGGTTATGGCCGAGACTACGGAGGGGCTCAGTGCAATGGTCGGTGACCTCAGTAGATCTTCCGAAAGAGTGAGACTTAAAATTAATATAGAGAAAACCAAAGTCATGGTAATCATCCAAGTAACAGTCACTCCTATTAAGATCGGATTTCTACACTCGAAGTTATAGATGATGATGACAGATGGGCCAGATGGGTAGGTCTAACTTAGAGAAAGAGGACAATCATCGAATCCGACTCGGTTGAGCAGGGTTCGGGAAGCTGCCCGGTATCTTTTCGTTCGTTCTTCCGTGAATACGTGATAACATACAATTGACCTCTTCAGAAGACTAAAGTCACCCAAAGGGCAATGGACTATGTTTGTAGTTTCTTTGAGTGATCACAACAGAAATGAAGGTATCCGCAGGAGAATCGATTATCGTAACTGATAATCGATAGTCGATTGGGATGAAAGGTCCTGGAGTGACGAACACGTACCGGAAGACACAGCAATAAAAGGCCTCCCACAAAGTAGACGGATGACCTGGTGAGGATTGCTGGAATCCAATGGATGCAAGACGCACAGAACCAGTCAAAATGGCGACACTTGAGGGAGGCCTACGTCCGACAGTGGACGTCTTTCGACTGAAATGATGATTGGGCGAAACCGCTGGCAGAGGTTAGTACTTATATAATTCGTAATCATAAAATAGTAATATGTCGTTTTTACTGATTATACAAAACAGTAATTTTAGCCTATACCTACAACAAAGAAATGTGGGTCGTACAAGGAATATAAAATAGGACGAATTCTAAATTCGTCCTATTTTATAAATAAAAAAATTAAAATAATATTTTGGGACGAAGGAAGCACGTAATTTGGGACGAGCTAGGATTTTTTTGTCGGACTAACTCAGTGGGCCGAACGAAGAATAAATTTAATTCTTTATACACTTTTATTAATTAAAAGGGTTTGTAGAAAATAATACAAAAAAACAAATACGTCACAATAAATCCGTTAAATGCTTGTTTTGTTGGTTGTGTTGTTGTTTGCTTCTTGTTATATAGTTTAACATTAATTTTATTTTGGACAGCCACAACTCTCTGTTCCCGTACACCGTTTGTCTATAAAGGCCATAAGCCTGAACACTCCATTTTGGATTTCATTTGCAGTGTTAATGATCTCTTCCTTGGGTAGTAGGAACCTGTGGGTCTTGCTTCTGAGCTCGATCATGTAGGAGTACGGGATGTTGGGAACTGCGTAGCTCCAGTCTATGCTGGTGCCAGCGGCGTAGTACATGAGGTCCTTTGTACTGCCCACCTTGTATGTGTGACCACTGGTGCCGTAGATAGCCTGGAGAAAAGAGGATTTAATATATTTTGAACAGAGGATTATTGTTTATATTTTTTTTCTTAATTTACAGCATTCTTACCTTAGCCATAGCAGTCCCCCCTTCCAGCAGATCCACGTAGTCTGGGCAGGAGTCGCTGGTGTAACCCCATGGGAAGATGATGACCTCACCGTAGCTGTGGAAGGACAGGAACGCCTTGAACTTTGTAGGGGCACCCAATATCGCGTTCTGAAGAAATTAAGGTATTATTAAATAATGCCTCGAATATCCAGCCTCACAGAACTGTCACTGAGACAATTACGTCATAAGGACATGACGGTGCTCCGCCAAAGCGGAGAACACTTCCGACGTATGCTCCGCCGTGTATTCCAGGCGGTTCACAGAATATAGTGACACCTGGCTGTTTCTTCCGTATTAATGTTGTGCAGGAACCTCCTGAACTTACTATGTCCGGTCCTGGCTTTCCAGCCAGCTATGATTACGGCGTGGCCAGCCGGGGTTTCAACAGTCGATGTCGCCACCACTACACTCAACTATGAGATCCCACCGGATTTATGTCCGCCATGGCTCGCCTTGTCGCTTACTTCGCAGAAGGAGGCGATCGCCTGCCACTCCTCTTCGCTCCGGACCATGGCCTGTACCGATGCCGGGCGCGAGAGATCGGCGCCGCCGATCGCCCCCACAAAGACACGGCGATGCTCTGCCCAGGTGGAGCACACCTCTACCTTGTGCTCCACCATGTCCTCCAGGCGTTCCACACAGTGGTGTCACTCGGGCGTCACTTCCGCACGAATTTGGTGCAGGTACCTCCCGAACTTACCATGTCCGGTGAGAATCTGCGTCATGCGGAAAGTGAGGACGCCGTGAGATCTATCCAGTCAGGGTTAAGGCTGGGCGTTGATGAGTTGGGCTTTGGCTTTTATAAATATATATGTATATGTACCTAACTTACTTTGACGGCTGTGGTCTCTGGTTCAGAAAAAGCTTTTGGTCCTCTGTAGAAGATGCTACCAGGGTCGTCTGATGAGCCTTCTTCTCCTTTCTCCCCAAAACCGTAACTGGAATGTGTAGTAGGATTATTTGGGTAGTTTATCTAGACAATTGGGATAGCTGAGCTCATTTTAACAAGGTTCGATCAGTAAATGTGGGCATTGTTATAATAAAAACGAAGCCAATATGTCCAGCATAAGATAAAGTCTGGTTCTGGATGATGAATGATTTTGTTTGTTAGGTAACAAACGTTTTCAGAAAAAAATTGTATATACAACATGTACCTAACTAGAATAGTGCACATACACCCCATTAGAAAATTAAGTTACAATCATAATACAAGCACTGAAACTATACCTACAAGCATTTAGTTATCCTGATTGTAGGCAAATAATATGGGACACATTATCATAGGTATTGGTATCTACGCAGGCACACACAAACACGCTAGGGACACAAAAGTTTATCAAGAATTTATCTAAATTGGTAATATTTTTATTCCAAAGTAATTTTCGAATAATTTGGATAAAAAATTAAAAATAAACTTATAAATTATTAAGAAATATGATTAATTATTGATTATTTTAGGATAAAAAATTAACTACTTGTGTCAAAAACAGCTGAAATTGCTTCAGTTGCCGATTCTAACGACATACTACTTTCAGGATGTTAGAAATGTGAAGAATTTAAGAAACCCATTGTGGGTGTCTTACATTATCTGCAATGCTGTATAAAAATTCGTCTGCTCGACAAAATGAAAGTGACAAATATTGTTAAAATCTCTAAATGAAAGGAACTACGTGCGTGTCACAGGCGTACGATATAGAAGCTTAGTTCTTTAACTAATTTACCTGAAATTTCTATTAAGGTCCACACCAATACATTCTTTGTAGCGCGCTCGATTCTTTCGCCACATCCTGTCTTGCGTGTGCGTATACACGTAGCCGTCTGGATTCAACACGGGTAGAATGTACCTAGAAATATGAATTTACATATTAAAATAATAAATTACAAAACATTTGTATTCCTAAAAAGGTTTAATGTAACGTAATGTATTAGTAAATGTCATGTTTGTCAAATAATGAGGCACAGATTCAGGAAAGCCGCAGTGGCTCTCCCACGGATGGACATTCAAACCGAACTCCGGTATGCTATTGAGAAAATTCAGGTGGAAAGAACAAATAAAACTGCTCAACCTTGGAACAAAACTTGGGACCCCGAGTATAAGAGGTGCGCTTACGACAACGATACTAACAGGGTAAGTATCATTTTATCGTTTACATTTCGGCACTGGAATTGCACAATCTAATTCCACCAAGTTCGTTCCATCTTCGGACCATTAGACGTATGGCGTTGCGCTACCGGTAGGTACATAGTAGAGATCCCACCCATACGCACAAGCGTTTCGGGAACACATTTATTGTGCATACAGCCAAGGAGTGGAATTGCCTGCCGGAATCTGTGTTTTCTGACAGCTACAACTTAGGGGTCTTTAAGTCAAGAGTGAATTAGTAACTTCTAGGCAAGCGTGATCCATCTTCGACCACATCATCACTTACTATCAAGTGAGATGGTGGTCAAACGCGAGCCTAGGCTATCACTAATAATAATAATAATAATCCAGGGCGACAGTCTGAGTCCACTTTGGTTCTGCTTAGCCCTAAATCCTCTAAGCACATTGCTGGAGGAATCAGGGTTGGGCTATCGGTTGAGAAGAGGTGGTCAGGTTTTATCTCACCTTCTTTACATGGATGATCTGAAACTCATTGCCCCCAACAAGTTACGACTAATGGAACTACTGAAGGTAACTGAAACTTTCAGTAGTGCCATCAGGATGGAATTTGGTGTGGATAAATGTGCAGTCATGCATGTAAAGCGAGGGGAGATTATGGAATCTGAGGGGGTTCAACTTTCGGATTCCATACACCTTAGATCCCTCTCCTCGACCGAAACCTATAAGTATTTGGGTATGTCGGAAGCGTTAGGCATTAACGTTACTGACATGAAGCAATCGTTGAAGGAGCGTTTCTTTGGCCGCCTGAAGAAGGTATTAAACAGCCTTCTGTCAGGCGGAAATAAAGTGCGCGCCTTCAACGGTTGGGTCATGTCGGTGTTAATGTACTCTTTCGGCATACTCAAATGGACTCAGACCGAGTTAGACGCTCTGGATAGGCGGGTCCGTACATTGCTGACCGCAAATCGGATGCATCACCCACGATCTTCGGTGATGAGACTGTACATCCCGCGGAAGTGTGGAGGTCGTGGCTTTTTGAACGCAAAGACTCTACACAACCGCGAGGTGTGCAGCCTCAGAGAATACTTTCTCAAAACCGACGTGGGTATGCACCGCGATGTGGTCGCAGTGGACAAGGGACTCACCCCGTTGTCCATGGCTAAAGAGAACTGGCGCAAACCTGTCGTACTAACTACTGATGACCGCAAGGAAGTATGGAAAGGCAAGGAGCTCCACGGGCGCTTTTTTCGGGCTCTTCATGAGCCTGATGTAGATTTTTTGGCGTCCGTGGCCTGGTTACGATTCAGCAACCTCTTCGGAGAAACTGAAGGTTTTGTCTGTGCGATTATGGACGAAGTTATTTTGACGAACAACTACCGGAGACATATTATGAAGGACGGGACGGTTGACGTGTGTCGGGCATGTCATCGTCCGGGTGAGTCTATCAGACACATTATCTCTGGTTGTTCTCGTCTGGCTAACGGCGAGTACTTGCACAGGCATAACCAAGTAGCCAGGATTCTTCACCAGCAACTTGCTTTAAAATACAACCTAGTGGATTCTGAGGTACCGTACTACAAGTATGTGCCCGACCCAGTTCTTGAAAATGACCATGTCACGTTGTACTGGGATCGGTCTATCATTACTGACCGGACTATTGTAGCCAATAAGCCGGACATAGTGGTGATAGACCGATTAGCGCGCCGCGCAATGATAGTCGATGTCACCATCCCGCATGACGAGAATCTCGTGAAAGCTGAGAAAGAGAAACAAATAAAATATCTCGACTTAGCACACGAGGTTGTCGACATGTGGAATGTGGACTCAGCTATCATTGTGCCGATTGTCGTGACCGCCAATGGCCTTATAGCCAAAAGCTTCGACGACCATCTGTCGAAGCTATCGTTGCGCGGTTGGATCAAGGGCCTGATACAGAAGGCAGTACTCCTCGATACGGCACGCATTGTGAGGAGGTTCCTGTCTCTGGAGCCCTAACCACCGGTAGCTTGGACCCTGCTCCCGACACCGGCGGAAACTATAGTTTTATATTTTTAAATGTTTTTTTTTTTATATGATTTTGTTAAAAAATATTTAAAAATGTAATTTTATATGTGTAAAAAATAAATAAAGAGATAATAATAATAAAAAAGCAAAAAAGATATTGCGGAAGATCCCATACCAGTCCTTGTTGGTAACACTCTCCGGCATTTCATTGAATGTCCTAACGATTCTGTCTGTTATGTAGGTGACCACAGCAGGGCTGATCCATTCGCGAGGATGGATGGCTGCGTCCATCCAGACGCCGTGGTTTGTCTTCACACCATTTGAAATTTTAAGCATCTGTAACATGTGAACCAAATTTAAACCAACTCTGTTTTAGTACAGATTTAGGTTAGATGAAAATGTAAAATGGTGTACACACTACGTTCACCTTTTCATTGCAATGATATGAAAGAAAAAGTGAAGATAGCGTTTTTTCTTGCAGTCCTCCTTATTAGTAAAGGAAATATTGCGCTGACTTTAAGGAATATCGGTCAAGCACATGCAGACAGGTTGCGGGAACCTTTGAAAAAGTTACCAAGGCTTTGAAACGCGAAGGGTAATTTAAGAAACGGGTGGGTATTAGACAGTAAAAGTCAACACTTCTTCTTAGTTCACCTAAAGCGAGAGAAGTTATTTAACGATTTTAAGGGTTCCGTACCTAAAAAGGGAAAAAACGGAACCCTTATATGATCACTTTTTTGTCCGTCCGTCCGTCCGTATATCTGTCTATCAAGACCCTTTATCTCAAGAACGCGTGGAAGTATCGAGTTGAAATTAAAACCATATAATCAAATCTACGGTCCCTTCAAGCTGTGAAAAAATCAAACTTCTAAGTTAACGAATACAAAAGCAAAATTATTCTCAAAGATCGAAATTCAAGGAAACTTCCCGTTGACCCAGAATCCTGAAATTGGACACAAAGCAAGGTCTTATACCACAGGTATAGGAATAAATCTGAAAGCTGTAAATTTGCACACGTAGCAAAAAAAAATTGCAATTAAGAAAAACTTCGAGACTCCAATCGGGAATTGTAGTTTGCACGGAACCCTCAGTGCGCGAGTCCGACTCGCTTTTGCCCAGTTTTTCTAACACAATATTAACATTTTACCTTCATATCCCTTCCTTCTGCTGATCTCCCGATAACTTGAACTGTACACAAATACGGATATTCAGCCTCCAAGTTGTCCAAAAAGGCATAGATAGTATCCAGAGTGTGGTAGTTATTCCAGTCCATGGTTTTTGCTGGAATATGGACAGAATAATTTATTATTTTTCTATTTTTCACTGTATTTATTGAAAATTTGCACTTGACCGATGACACTGGCACCAACGCAGCGATGTTTTAAACGACTGATTGCAAATAAGTTGTACCGGAAAAAAAATCCACTTCTAAATGTCTTAGTCCACTAAAAATTATAGTAGTAATGGTGAATGAATGCCTGTTCTTAACAAATGCATTCATTTTTAAATGCACGTGATTATTACGTGCTTTCATTGCGCTAATCGTTCTATTGCATCCATTATTTTATTTAAAACCACACGAATTTATACTGACTATGATAACATTGAGCTCATTACGATTTAATTTGTTAATAGCACTAATGAATGTAATAATGTTGCAGGTAAATTCTATTTGTTAATAGGTGCACTGTACAATGAGTTTGGAATTTGTATAGTTTGGTAAGATAACTGTTTGAGTGAGTCATAAATTGGGTGCCATTTTATAGAGATCAACTCATAGTACAGTCATGGACGGACAATCGTGGCGACCAACGCTTGATTAGACTTGTTAATTACCTATTGGTGAATGAGAAGACAGAGTGAAAGAATACTAAATTTCTGAATTTAGTATTCGTTTTACTTTAGTATTGGCTAATTGGCTGTATTAAAAATACATATATATTATCTACATCTAAAGTAATATTATATAGAGGTAAAGTTTGCTTTTTTATTTTTTGTTTGTAGGTGGTAATCTCTGGAAGTACTGGTCCGATTGCTACTTTTTTCCGATTTTCGGCCACCGTAGACGCGGGCTGACGGACGGCTATCCAACCGTCCGGTAACTGTCCGTACCGAGCCAAAGACATCGACGGCGCGCACTGTTCCCGCGCGCCTCAAGGAGTTGTCAGCAACAGCAGGGGTCCAGCTGGGTCGAAGCCTACTGGGGCCAGGGTAAAAAAAAGGGAGCTCCTGCCCCGGTATGAAGGCTAGAAGGAACGGGGTGGGTTTTCACTACCCAGTAAGAATCTGACACTATATCCCGGTCCGCCCAAGAGCAGGGGTTGTTATTGGATGATTTCCCCCCCTATAAGAAAAGGTGTATCTTTTTATCAATTGGTATGTACAAAGCGCTCGACAGCTTTGTTAGGGACGGGTATAGTTACTTACATATTGATTACTTGAAGTACTTACTTACGTTGCACGAGGTGCAGTTCGGGCCCATACTTGGTCTTTTGGACGAGAGTGGCATATTACGGTTAAAACACAACGTAGCCAAGAGCTATGCCAAGCGAAAAAACGCGTTTCTTAGATTTTTTCAAGTTTTTGATGGTTTTGATTATGAGATTCTACGGAGAAAGAGAATGCTAGCTGAATCCTACAGATTTATACGCATATTTAGGTGTTTGGTACTCTTGTCAGAGAAATGGTATAAGATGGCGTAAGGTCAGATCGGAATGGTATGGGTTGGAATCCGTTGTGTGACAAGGGGCAGCCAAGCCAAAGATTCAAATTCTTTGGCTTCGCTACCCAGCTGTGAATATACAGTTTGTCGAGCTCAGCAGCATATGCGTATGCGGTCGGCGTGGTGCTGCTGAGTTCACAGTCAAGTTCAAAGAAAATGCTAGGCAAAGGATAACTTATGATTGAATTGATTGGACGTCCCGAGGCCCAAATTTTTTACAATGGATTTATGATTACAAAAGCACATCAAATCAGGGGGGCAGTTGATAAACTGGCTGTACTTACAATCTGATGATGCCATGAACATTATATGAGACTACAGAGTGCAACAAATGACCAGTTTACTAAATAATATAAGTTTCATATTCTTACGTTTGCTTTTTGCGCTATTGACTGTGATATTCTGTTCTTTATCCAATAATGCTGTTAAGTCTGCAATGACTATGGTATATGGAATATCTCTTTCACTTAATATTCCTGCCACCTGCACAGCCCTTGAAGCGTCGATCATTATGTCCATTGTACTACGTTCCTCTTTCCAAATATGGATTGCTGTAAATACAGATACAGTTCAGCTTTTAAGCCTCAGTGTAGCTAATAAAAGGTTGATTGAAATAAAAATGGATACTGACGACTGTATGCCGCTTGCACAAAGTGAACAATGAAGAAGAGTATCCCGGCAAAAATGTCGTCATTTGATAGCATTTTCATTTGATCTTCCTTAAAAGTTGTATGTTTTAGATTCCAACGAGACATTTTTATCGAAATTATCATACGACTTTTCTTATCTCCTTTAGACTGTGGGGATCTCGTCAGGCAGGTCTAGTACGCACCTCCCAAAGTGTCCAAATTTTTGACGAACTGTCTTTGACCTTCTTCAGGGAATCTTACTTCCCATAATTGGGATTTGAGCTCTGTCGGAGCCACTTTGACTGAATTACTTTACTTTTCCTTAGTAAAATATTACAATTTAAGGACAATTAAGCAATTTCACGAGGTGGTTTTTAATAGGCCCTACATTACTGAAAATTTTGATTACTAATGAACGTAATGTCATTCTGAGTCAGACTACAAAATAGATGGCGTTTTTGGAAATTGTCATCTGTGTCTTTGATAAAATATTGACATTCGTATTATCTCTGGTTTTATGAGAGGGTTTTATGCAAATATTGTGAACTCTTTACAAAACCTCTTTTTTGAGGCTAATAAAGTCCACTTAAATTATTATGGATTCACGGTTTCATTCACGAAACTCATAATATATTTTACTAGCTGACTTGGAAAACGTTGTTTTGTCATATAAAGTAACAAAGAAAAAAAGGGGGGATTGTACGTAGAGTTTCGGAAGACTTAGAAAAACACTGTAATACGAGATTTTTATAAATTACATTATAAAGATATATAGTCTTTTAATGAAAATATATTTTTATCTTGCGGCCTGTCCAAGGATGCATTTTTACCAATTCCTTGACGTACGTACAACGTACAAATTCATATTCCTGTATCTAAACTTATTCGTAAAACAAGTTGAAACATGCAAAAATCACAAAATTTGAGACGTGCGGAACCTCTCATTCGACAATCACTTATCTACGTTTCATATTTTTTTTCACAACTATCAAACAACTCCGTCTAGTTTCAAGCTAAGCAGAGCTTGTATTATTAGTACTAGAAAACTATTAAACATACTAATATATTTCTAAATAGGAACATAAATATTATAGATAAATTACACCCAGATACAGAACAAATGATCGTGCTCATCACACAAAAATTTGTCCTGGGTGAGAATCGAACCCACGATCTCCGGCGTAGCAGTCAGGGTCACTAACCACTAGACCAACAGGCCAGACAAAATAAATAGAAATAAAAAAAATGTATACCATTGAACGTAAAAAAAAACGTGTTGTGCCGACTCCAAGTAACACAGGACAAGGGCAGGACGATGATGATGATGATACCATTGATCGTCTGTAGTCACTAGCACCAGTTCGTAACAAAATGCTTCTATTCTTTTGGAATTTGTTCTTATGCTCGTAAAAACTGTTCTGCTCTTCAAAAAAAGTTTCTTACTCAGACGATAAACTTACTCTTTCTCTTACAGACGTAAGAGATTCTGTCACAATTGTAGAAGAGTCTGTTTCAATTTTTGCTTTGGTATAAGACTTATTAGCCAAATATGATTCGTCATTAACTAGCGTAATTTTACCCATTGGGCGATAAATTGTGGGTTTCGGAACTTCAATAGATTTTTTGTACGGGACCTGATTTGAGTGTTTCGACCTCTCTTCCTTATATTTTTTATGCGGGTCCTGGTTTGTGTGTTTCGTCTTCTCTTCCTTATATTTTGTGTACGGGTCCGTATATTTTTCTGAAGTATTACTTCGCATCACTACAGGATCGTTTTGTATTAGGTAAGTATTTTCACAGTTAAAAATATTAGGCCACCCGACATCGTTGGTATCGTCGCAAAAATCGTCTTGTTCTACGGTGGGGTCAGCTAATTTAACGTATGGGCCATAAAGTAGAGAATTACACTTGTGGTCATAATTGTTGCTCTTATTGTAAGTCTCGTATCTCTTATTGTAACTACTGGCTGATTTTAAGAAAACACAGCTGTCCAATACGGATTCATTTCTCTTTAATTGTATATTGATTATATTGTCATTGTTTTTCTGGTCCTTATACGTATCAATAAATTCCATCAACGCTATAACACTACTTAGAATTTCTTTGCCAGTGTCTTCTATTTGTTCTTTTGGTAATTTGAATCTATGTGCTTTGCTTCTTAGTTCGATAAGGTAACAGTAGGGTATACCAGCAGCTCCGTGTGCAAAGTCAGAGCTAGTGCCAGCGGATGGGTACATCACGTCTCTTGAAATGCCTACTTTGTATGTCTCGCCGTTGGTCTTATGGATGGCCTGGTTGCAAACAAGCAGATGCGTTATTGATTGTTACAGAAATAATGAATAAATAATATTCGTGTAATATATATGCGTTACAGAAATAATGAATAAATAATATTCATCGTAGTTTTTTTTTTATGAATCATAACAGGTTTCAGAAGTTTCAGCCAAAAAGATACGTGATTACAAGTTAAACACAATAGTTAAGAGGGCCCTCCCAGATCCGTCTGTCAACGTGAGCATGGTTTAAAAGTTTATTCAACTCAATCCAACGCAATGTTTGATAAAGAGGCAACGTGAAAATGAGAGATAATGCCTGCCTCTATTAACATTCAGTAATTTCGTCACTTACTCGAATATATCACAAAACTTGTTCTATGTCTAAAACAAGTTTTGTGAAATATTTGAGTTATACGTTTTTTTAAAAACCTTAAAAGTTTTTGAAAAAAATATTCATCGTTCAGAATGTCAATCTTAACGATGAATATTTTTTCAAAGTTTTTATACAGTTATTTTTCTTTCCTTTTTTTATTTACGAGTATCATTATGAAGATCTAAAGGTCACGCAAAATAGCAGATGTTCACAGGTCTTTACTAGACTACTTTAAAAAAAAATGTTTTGATTTCACTAAAAACATAGTTAATACTCGTATCCATAACATATTTATCTTTCCAAAATTTCTAGAGAAAGATCTTTATTAATGTCATATTTACGTAATACCGCTTGTTTTTAATAATAATAATAATAATCCTTTATTTTCAGGTAGCTAAGGCCCATAGATAAAATACACAAAAATAACCATTACCGAATAATAAACTAATACATAAAAGATCCTATAACTAATTATTATTAAAGTATAACTATTGTACACGAAGTGACGGCGTCGTGTTGTTTTGAAATATGTTTCGGATTGGGTGCTCTTAATTCATGAATCCCCAAGCGACCACCGGTGGCCGCGCATCTATTGTCTTACTATTGTGTCTCTAATTGACGGTATCTGAAGGGTTAAGTAGTGTACTTTCTTCATTCAATGTCTTAACCTTTATTACTATTGAAATAAAGTTTACTTTCGTCTTGGCAGGGCTTTTAAATTACAAGATTACCTTTGACATTTCAGTAGCTCCTTCAAGCAGCCGGACGTAGTCTGGAGCCATTGCTGTGGTGCAGGAGTACGGGAATATTATGATTTGTCCATAACTGTGCAGTGTTAAATATACTTTAAAATTTATTCCTGACTTTAAAAATACGTCCTGCAATGCGACAAAACAAAGATTAGAAGAAACGTTCTGGATAGTGATAATAACGCTGTGTGTGTGTTATGTGTGTGTCATATTTTTTCACTGAGCACCCTAATTATACAATAGGTATGTATGGTAGGTATCAAACTTTAAAGAAGGTATAGAAGGCGCCAGATAACCGTAGAATAAAGTACATTGAACCTTTTCCTAATATCTCTACGTAGGTACCTACTCGAAAAACAAACAATGAATTGCTTTTCATTACTAGATCATGTAAAGGATCACGAATAATCAGGATACATGTCGATTCAAGACAGCTTTATGTCAACAAATCTAGAAGGGTCAATGACCGTTATTTCACGGTTATCTGGCACCTCCTCCTTGCGTCGTATTCCTCAATGCTGAGGGTCTTGACCTCCCTGCTTCATCACTTTAATTTATACAGTGTTTTTCCATTTATTCCTGTCTCTGGCGGTGTGAAGGGCCTTGTATACCATGGAGTCAAGAGCAGTGCGAATCTAGTCGGACCAACGTATTGAGCAGCGCCTGTGAAGCCTTTATCAACTTTACCAGTTACGATTAGCCTTTCGAGGTTTCTATCGTCTTTCCTTGCAATGTGACCGAAGTATTGCAGAATTTTACGATGACAGGATGATAACCGCGAGCCACGCCAAATGGATACATTGGTCCGAAATGCTATCCAAGGGATACGGAATATTTTTCTCCATGTACCTTATTCAAAATTACTGCTAACTTCATGAACCAGTCTACACTAGGTAGCGTTGTAAAGCGTAAATACCGATTAAATTTAATGTTACAAAATGATACAAAATCGTTGCAAAATTGATTTACAGCTAAACTCGTCTGTTTGCAGTATAATCTCCGCATTGAACGGCGATGACACGAATTCGGCATCAACGCCATATTACCTACAGTCAAATGATCGCGGGGACCCACTCCAATGATCATTTGGACCATCTAAATGTATTGAATTGTCAGCGTATTCCGACGCTTTCTATCGGTTGATTATATTGTACATTTGTTGTATTGATTGTGTTTTTAGTGTTCCATACCTCAGAGGAAAAAACCGAACCCTTATAGGATAACGTCTGTCTGTCTATTTGTCTGTCAAGACCCTTTATCTCGGAAACTCGAGGATGTATCGAGTTAAAATTAAAACCATATATGCGGTCTTTCGAAGCTGTGAAAAAAAAATTCTTAGTTAACGAAAAAAGACATATTTCGACACCCTCAAGGTAATCAACATTCATAGGGCGGCCTCGAATCTTGAAATTTTGCATAAAGCGAGGTCTTATAGCACAGGTATAGTAATAAATAAATCTGAAAATTGGAATGTTGTTACGTCTCAACATTTTTTTTTGCAATTCGGAAAAATCTTCGAGATTCCATTCGAGAATTGAACGGTTTACATAGGTAAGTTTGTACGGAACTCTCTGGCCGCGAGTCCAACACGCACTTAGCCAGTTGTTTTAAAAAAGTAGCTGGCTTAAAAAAAACTTTTTTTATTGTTTGTGTCATGTCAAATAATAACAACTTTCTTACGTTGTAATAAGACATAATTTATGAAAGCAATAAGAATATGATTTGTAAGAGTTAAGTTTGTAATTCGTAGCTTCGTAGCCAATCATATTACTGTTTTTTATGTGTGTAATGTACAATTTGATACGCAAATGTGTGAGTTTGGCGACACTGGTTCCCGTGCTTAGCCACGTTAGGGGCACTTCTACCTATATTTTCTGTTCTGTGGTGTCAATCATAAAAATTGTGATTCAGTTTTTATATGTATGATTATATGTATATCAGTTTTGTGAATTACAATAAAAAAATATAGGTTCGATCTAATATTGTAACCCAGTGTGTTATTGTACTGCATTTACATTTATTTTTATTGCACCAGTTTTATATCAAAAAAACACGATTTATTTTTCGGTAATTCTTACCTGTATGCTCATAAACTGCTTTATTGAAACATAACAATCTTTTTATTAAAGGAACTTCAGAAACTTGAAGAAGAAAGAAATGATTTTCTATAACTACTGAGATTATCTTACCCATACAACTTTTAAGCTCATACTAGTGCAGAAAACTATCAAATATCACAATATTTTTTTTTGTTTTATCAATCTGTCACCCGCTAAGTCGTATGAAACAAAATTTCTAAGGCACAATACCTAATATTTTTATATTCTCGCGTGTGTTGAAAAACGTCGCTAGATACTCGTGGGTTGTTGTCATTGCAGATCACCTTCAAAACGGCATTGCTAAAAATCTATTTCACCTCAGGTGTAATGTATGTTTTCCACTAGTATCAAAATATATTATTACCCTCATAGCTGCTGATTCTGGTTCAGAAAATGGGTAGGGTCCTCTGTAGAACGAATTATTTGGTTGGTCTGACGAGCCTTTGCCACCCCAACCAACACTAAAAAAAGAGACATGTCAAAAATATTAAAAGTAAAACATTCTAAACATAAACAACATTTATTGTGCGTACAGCCAAGGAGTGGAATTCCCTGCCGAAGTCTGTGTTTCCTGATGGCTACAACTTGGGGGTCTTTAAGTCAAGAGTGAATAGGTTACTTCTAGGCAAGCGTCAACCACATCATCGCTTACCATCAGGTGAGATGGTGGTCAAACGCGAGCCTATCAATAATAATAATAAAGAAATCTCAACTTTATTATTTCACTTTTTTTTTATGGACTAGCTTGCATTACTTACTTGGAAAGGAATAAAAAATATCAGATTTTTTTCGACACACTAGAAATCAGAAATTTTTTCAAAGGTACATACTCCCTTGCCTCAAGGCTACATTAGAAAGAGTTTTCGTGATCCTAGCACGCAAAAGGCAATTGAAGGATACAGGTGGGTTATAGTCAGTAGAAGTCTAACACTCACTCTACCTTGAAGAGCGGGAGAAGCAAGTTGATAATTGCCCTCTCAAAACAAGGCAAAATAGTTCTGAGATAAAAAATCCTGTGGCCCAATCCAGGACATGGTGTACCCGTGTACGAAGTTTCATCCTCCGTTAGGATGTGAAGAGGTAACAAACAAACGGACAGTTACTTTCGCATTTATAATTTTAGTATCGACATCAACGAGCTGTGGGCGCGTAAAACGCAGGATTGGTGCCCGGACACAGCAACGCGGGGCCGAGGCAGACTACGAAGGAGATGGCGGGACGACCTGGATGGCTTCCTTGAGAATTGGAATGAGAAGGCGAGGAACCGTGGTCGTTGGAAGGAATGGAGGGAGGCCTTTGCCCAGCAGTGGGACAATATGGGCTAATTATAATAATATAATAATCGACATTACCAGGGAATAAGCAGGCGGTAATCGCAAAAAAATGTTTTTCGACTACCGACTTTATTCACAATCATCACCATCATCATCATTTCAGCCGATAGACGTCCACTGTTGGACATAGGCCGATTTTATTACCAGACAACAACAGTAACTGAAAAAAGACAGTAGCTGAAAAAAAACATTTTTTGCGATTACTGACGTATTACCCGGAGACATCGGTATGTATTATTGTGGTAAAAAAGATAATAATATAATTATATTTCACAACTGTTACACAACGCCGTCTAGTTCCAAGCTAAGCAGACCTTGTGTTATGAGTACTATACAACTGATAAACAAACTTATATATTTCTAAATACATACATGATCAGAACAAATGATCGTGCTCATCACACAAACATTTGTCTTGGGTGGGAATCGAACCCACGACCTCCGGCTTAGCACTCAGGGTCACTAACTACTAGACCAACAAGTCAGTCAAAAAAAATATAAAAACCCAAAGTTCCTATTGAGATCGACACCGAAGCGTTCGCCGCTGTAGAAAGCACGACTCTTGCGCCAAAGGCGGTCAGTAGTGTGCGAGTAATTATAGCCGTCGGGGTTGGCTACCGGCAGGAAGTACCTGGAATTTATCAAAGAATAGAATAGAATAAACTGAAAGAATTACTTTATAAAATTTCCTTGTACAATCTCTTCAGAGATGTACCCAAACAGGCGTAGTACATGCCGGAACCCCCCTTCGGAACCAAAGGGGGTTCCAGCGTGGTCTTTCAAGAGGTAACAGGGTACAAGAGAACTAATATGTGTACATATGTAGACTTGCTTCTGCCAGCGGCTTCGCTCACGCGAAATAAGGTTTCTCTGTTCAGACTTTGACCACCCGTGTTTGGCCAACCCTTTAGGGGTTAAATTTTAGATAATCCTTAAAGTTCGCCTACGTCATAAAAGGAAACTGCAAAATTTCACATTCCTAGCTCTAGTAGTTTCGGCTGTGCGTTAATATGTCAGTCAGCCAGTTTCTCCTTACATATATACATACAATAGATAATATAGCGTGATAGGCAGGCCAGGTATTTTGGACTCAGTCCTACTTGATAAAAGTGTAGGATCAGATCCATGTTGAAATAACCTACAAGGTTGTTTATTCCTGCTTTCTAGGGTGACTAAACAGCTCACAAACCACTTTTGGTTTCTGGTTTTATTATTCTTAAACAATCATTAGATAACTCTGTACTACATAAGAATACTGTCAGTAGTAGCTGCTGTGAGTACGGTTTTTAGCGTCTCTGAAGTGGAGTTTTATAGACATAGGAATGGAAAACAGAAAGATAAAATTATGTCTTGAAATACATTCTGAGCTATAGTTTTTGCCAACTCTCATGGAAGAAAGTCATAATTTATGTGTGAGTGTAAAAATCATTTTATATTATTAGCGATAATTACCAGTCCTTATTTGTTATACAGCTAGGAAGGCTCTCAAAGTTCCTACAGATGTGATTCGCAATGTACGTGTTGACAGCGGGCGCGATCCACTCACGCGCATGGATGCCTGCATCCATCCAAACGGCTACGTTGCTCGCGTGGCTGTTCGAAATCTTTAGTATCTAGCACGGGAACAAAAAAAAAAAGATTTACTCGACAGAAGAATGGGACCCACAAAATAAATTATTCTTAGAAGTCCCTATGGCCTCCCAAGTACTGTGAATTAACCAAGTCACCAAGCTTATACTCCTCGTAAAGGCTGTAGTGAGCTTTATCTGATCCACCGAAAAAATAGGTCATACAATTCTGAGCACACGCCTTATTATCCTGTACATTACAAATGTTTATAGCCAAAACTTAGTTGGACCGGCTCCTGCCCTGGGTGTCGGGAGTCGCCGGCCACCGTTATAGGTTTATGGCCGGCCGGCCTAAGTCGACGGTGTGTTGTGTTCCACGCGTCCCTCAAAGACATGTCAGCATACATGATGGGGCCTTCAAGGTCTGATGCCTGCTAGGACTGAATGATTATTTGAAAGAGTTGCTGTGGTTCTGGAATGCAAAGAGCAGCTGAAGGAACACCGCTTCTCGCTCCATCTAGAGTGAGAGAAGTTATTTGACCCTAGAGACTGCTGATTTGGTAACAGTTTTTTGAAGCACCTGTAGTTACATTAACAGGTAGGTAACATCTACTACCTTCTTACCTAAGTGAGAATGAATATCTCTCTCACCATAATAATTGTTATCGTACACCTGGTTAACGTAAAAGTAGCTTATAACAAAAAGCACACACACACACACACACACACACACTGAAAACGCCTATAGCGTTAGCTTTTAGCATGTTCATGAACACTAAGTCTGTACTGAGCATTTCTCTACTAAGTGTTCTGCCACACGGCTGATTATTTAAAGGGAACAAATGGTTGATACACAAACAAGGAAATATTCCATTCCTGATCACCCACTTTTAGATGTCGTCCTTCAACAGACTTGCCAATAGAAGCTGTGGTGCATATAGAAGGAAAATTTGCTTCAAGATCGTCCATGAAGTCATATATCACTTCGAGCCGGTGGTAGTCCTTCCAATCCATTTGTTCCTCATTCAAAGGCTTCTTACCATCTATAAAAAAGAGATGACAATAACGTCAAGGACACTATCCAGTTATAAAGATAAGTAATAGGTAAGACTGAGATAAATTTTGGAATATGTTAGGCCTCCCTTTTTCAGACGATCTTAAAATCTATGTGTAAGATACAATGGCGGTCTTCGTATTTTTGTGGTCTGATATCTGCACTTACTCCTTGGTCCATTGTGCACCGGCCATTTCTTTTCAACCAGCCGATGGCAGTCTTATAAAATTTTCAGACCTCATATTACATAATAACCTACAACTATTAATAATTACTTAAATTAATATCTACTATTATTTATTAATACTGCTTACATCTAATTATATACTCACATATGTCGATTGGCCAGATCTATCTATCTATAATCGATATATAATCTATCATTTACCCACTTATATATCACCATATGCCCATGGATATCCAAATTATTGATATTTTTGATATTTGAAATAAAACATCGTCCTTATTCATACAACATCAGCTGCCATTTCTTCAATTGGTGACTTTTCCTCGTTCTGTTTTTTTATGTCACTCCTGAATGTTTATAGTATCAGACCGTAACAAAAAATATTTAATTTCAAATTTTAATATTTCTTATAAAAAAATTATAATTTTTGGGCTATTGTATTATAAAACCATTCATAAACTGGCTTATCGACAGTTTCAGGGTTATCCATTATTTACGCCACAGCCTGTATAACTAACCTTATTAATACTTACATATATTAATATCTGTGTACCTACTATACCTACTTAGTTATGTCTTTTTTATTTTTTAAGGAATTTCTAATACTAAGCGTAGATATAATAATTGTGACGACATATTGTTTTAATTGTTTATATAGCGCTTTCAGTTTATGTGTTTTTGACGGCCGTGCGGATGCAGTGCGTCAGTCGTACTGAGTACGGACGATCGTATTTTTCATACAAGCGCGTGGTGCGGGAACTATGCGGCGAACGGTCGACAACAGGACGGTAACATCTCAAGCACTACGTGTTCAATTCGGTGTCAAATAGTGCGGTGTTAAATGGCGTTACAATGCATACAAACGCACGGCAGCCAGATACGTCTTCAATTTAAGCGCTTGTTTTCGGACTGCTAACGTGTTGAGCGCTCTTATTTTTAGCGTATTATAGCAGTACCTGCATGTACATTTACAGCTCTGGATCTGATTCCCCTATTATTTTTGATTTCTGATTCCCCTATTATTGTTATTATTTTTATTTCTCGTCATCAGTCCGCTGTCTTTTTTAGATCATTCTGTTTTAAATTAGTGTTTGTCTTTAGAGTAGGATTTATTTCTAGAGAGGTAAATATATTATTTCAAATGAAGCTGAATGAATTTTAGTTGTAAACAACTAACTTATTTTATTATGAATTACGAGTATTATTTCAGCTTCATTTGAAGTTATTTATTGTTGTATAATATGTTTAGATACAAAAATGGAAAATCAAACAAAATTTTTAAGTATAATCACAGGTGTTTTATTTTATTACATAATTTTAGGCGATATTATAGGAATTGCTGGTATTACAAACATTTTGTCTCAGTATCACCAATGATGGTAAGGAAATAACTTCAGAAACTGAAACAAGAACAATCAGAACTATGTGTTTCAATACAATATGGCTTTCAGCGTCTGTCTCATTGGCTATCCGCTAACTCTACGCAACAGACTTTGACGCACTTTTCACTAACGGGAATAGCGATGAGAAAGGTTAGAAGAAATATATAATTTGCGTCAGACAAGAGCAGAGGTATGCTGGTTGGGCACGCCACAATTATGGCGGTAAGTCCCCTCTTTGAGGCGTGACTGGAAAGACCTCACGGCGTCCTTACCTTCCGCATGACGCAGGTCCTCACTGGACATGGCACGTTCGGAAGGTTCCTGCATCGGATTCAAGCGGAAGGGACGCTCGAGTGTCGCCACTGTGCGGAACGCCCGAAGGACACGGTGGAGCACACAGTCGAGGTGTGCCCTGCTTGGGTGGAGCATCGCCGTGCCCTCGTAGGGGCGATTGGCGGCGGTGACCTCTCGTGCCTGGCCTTGGTTTAGGCCATGGTCCGGAGCGAGGAGGAGTGGCAGGCGGTCCTGATAGCCGACCGCATCAGGCAACGACGCTCTCGCCGCTGCCACCGGGATTCCGATCCCGATTTCCGGCCACCGCAGACGCGGTCTTGCGGACGGTGAGCCATAGGTAGCTCGTTGTCCGTCCCAGCTTATGAATTACAAGCTCATCTCACTTCTGAGCCATGTCTACAAGCTGTTTTCCAGAGTCATCATGAACTATTTCACGTGCAGGTACGACGACTTCCAGCCTCCCGAACAAGCCGGATTTCGAAAAGGCTTCAGCACTGTGGACCACATCCTCCTTAGTCGTTCACTTTTGACAGAGTGGTCGTGGTTGACGATGTTGCATTTTCGTTGGCGAGTAAGGCTTCCGCGATGCGTCTCCACTTGTCCCGATTCACGGCGTCTCGAGAACTCTGGACTATGGAGGTTTGACCACATACATACGCTATAGCGGGATATACGAAAGACTGAAGAATACAATTAGCCTCTCTGCTTAGCATTTGTGGACTACGAGAAAGATTTTGATTTGAGCGAGACTTGGGCTGTACTACAGTCTCTCCAAAGGTGCCAGATTGACTATCGGTACATCGAAGTGCTGAAGTGTCTGTACAAATCGACACTATGTCAGTTCAACTTTAGGACCAGACTTCGAAACTTATACTGGTTAAACGCGGACTGTGAGGCAGGGAGACGTTATTTCTCCGAAACTGTTCACGGCCGCAATTGAGGATGTTTTCAAGGTTCTGGAATGGAGAGGTCCTTCGGTTTGGTGACGACATAGTAGTCATGGCTGAGACTTCAGAGGAGCTCAGTACTATGCTCGGTAACCTCAGTAAAGCTTCCAAAAGAGTGGGACTTATAATGAACATGGATAAAACCAAAGTCATGGTAAATATCTATGTAGCACCCACTCCTATCAAGATCGAAGACTCTACACACGAAGTTGTGGACGACTGTGTTTACCTGGGACAGACGGTCCTACCACTAACTAACCTACCCAACCGGTAGGTCTAACTTCGAGAAAGAGGTCAATTGTCGAATCAGACTCGGTTGGGCAGCGTTTGGGAGGCTGTGCGGTATCTTTTCGTCCAATATACCACAGTAATTTAAGACGAAAGTCTAAGACCAGTGCGTGTTGTTACTGATGTCATTATTATGGCTTCGAAACGTGGTCACAATGGTACTCAAAGGGCAATGAAAAGGCCTAAACTCGGAGTTTCAAGAGTTAGAACTTAGGTTACCGACATAACTCGAAGAATCGCCAAACTTAAGTAGCAGTACGTACGGCACATTCTTTGCAGAACAAATGCTCGATGGGAACAAAATGTTCTGGAGCAGCAACCACGTACCGAAAGACGCAGCGATGGAAAGCCGCCTCGTGGGAAGGCGGACTAATGACTTGGTGAGGCTCGTGGGTATCCGATGGATGCGAGATGCACAGGACCGGTCACTCCGGCGACGCTTGGATGGGGCCTATGTCTAGCAGTGGCCTATGTCTAGCAGCAAATGATGGTGAGGATGAGTAGCAGCCAATAATGTTGATGACAAATGTCTATCTGCAATAGTGTTATATAGAAGCGACAATCATTATGCTGAGCGATAGCAACTCCTTTTGTTTTTTACGGTATGAAAAACTCTTTTTCCTCTTTGTTTCAAACAACTTCAGGTTTCAACGCAGATTGTGAGGCATTCTGAAAAGAAAAGTTAGCATAATGTTAGATAAAAAATAAATTGATCCAGAATACATTTGTTTTTGGTATTGGACAATATTATGAAACCATAAAAAAGAGGAAAAGAAAGAAAAAAATAAGAATTACGATGCAAGTAATAAGCCTTAGCTTTGTGAGGTGTAATACAATGTTACGAGTATATATAACACCAAAAAGTTAAGCCATATTTTACCAATAAAAAATAATAGTAATAATAGAATCATTTATTTTGTCACTAGCTTTCCGCCCGCGGCTTCACCCGCGTGGACTACAGATAATATCGCGCGGGCAGAGACCCGTACTCAGCAGTGGAATTATAGGTAGCCTATGTGTTATTCCAGTGTCTCTTCTACCTACCTACCAAATTTGATCTACATCCGTTCAGTAGTTTTTGCGTGAAAGCGTAACAGACAGACAGATAGACAGACAGACAGAGTTACTTTTGCATTTATAATATTAGTAGGGAGTAGGGATAGTAGGGATAGGGATTAGTGGGGATTGAATGTTAAAGGCATGAGCAGAGTAGTAAAGGATAAAATTTTTGTATGTTTCTTCCTGAACTTTCAAACTAAAACCGAAATTAATACGAGTATCTATTGGGTTTTTGATTGATACCAACGTTTAAGCTTTTGAGTATTCCTAGGAAATACATTAAGAGAATCGGTACGATATGTTGAACACTATATTCGCTATGATGGGATATTAGTTATTTCTAACCTAAATTTAAAAAAATACTGATATCGAGCAGCTGTCGGTACCTGATCAGTTTCTTCAGATGTAGTGCCTTTGTTGAGGACGTGTAGCGGCTTGGACTGCCCCTGGGTTGCGGCTGAGGCGGTTGACATCCACTGCGCAGGGTGACTAACTCGGCGCACGTTATTCAGGTTGTTATCCGTTTCATGGTGCTGAGGGTTGTAGTCTAAATGGCTCTTCTTTCTTCTTCATTGGCTGATTGTACTGTTGTCTTGGTGGCCTTATCCTCGTCAGCGAAATTTTCTCCAAATAAGAAATTGCCTCTTTTTGTTTTAAACAAAGCGTTCTTCAAATTGATATTAATATCAATTGATGATAATATAAAGTTGCGTCTTATTTTTGTCTCCCAAAAATGACTATCACATAATATACAACAAGCATCACTTATGGGCTTTAAAAGTTCTTGTTTGGACGTTTCATTTGAAATAATCATTCCAATAACAGATGCCAAAGCTGACAAAGCTATACCGAGCTGATTTTGCTTATACATGAGAGCCAAATCTTTGTTTATTGTAGCATCTTGCATAGAATCCTGCAGAGTGGTCTTTATTTTTGGGTTCAGAGCTGGTGCTAGTAGTAGGTTATAATCGTTAGGAATTGAATAACTTTTTAAAAGTTTTTTCTTTTCCTCTTTTGTCAAGCCTTTTGTAAGGATATCTTGCCAAAGAATAGCAGTGTCATTGAAGACAGACGAACTTATGGGAGTTTCTGATTTCTGCGGTGATTCTGTCGTTTCCGGCGGTGCTGGTGGAGGTGGAGTTAGTGGTGACTTAGTAGAACATGGATACCAAGCACGAGGTGGGGCAGGAAGCAGTGAGGCACAAGGTGGCAAGATTGGATGTGCAGGCAACGGTGCACCAGAAGATGGAGAATTAGGAGACAGTGAAGCAGGAGGTAGTAAGGCAGAAGGCGGCAAAACAGAGAGCGGTAAAGTAGGAGGCAGTAATGTAAGAAGCGGCGAAACAAGAGGCAACAAAGCAGAAGGCGGCAAAATTGGAGGCAGTGAGGCCAAATCCGGTAAAATAGGAGGTGGCAAAGCAGGAGGCACCAAGGCAGGAGGTGACGAAAAAAGAGGCAACGAGGCAGATGGTTTCAAAGCAGAAGGCGGCAAAGCAGAAACCGGTGAAGTAGGAGGAATCAGAGTAGGTGGCGGTGGAGAAAAGTGCGGTAAAGTAGAAGAAAGCAGAGTAGGAGGAGGTGAAATAACAGGCAACAATATAGAAGGCAGCGACACAGAAGGTGGTGAAGTAGGCTTTAAAGCTTGAAACAAGCAGGCTTCCTCGTTTGCTGACGTACTACGGTCCCGACTTAGTCGATGCTGAGGCTCACCTGCAAAAATGTTTCTTTTTGGAATACGATTGATAATAAAGCAATTCGGATCACTTTTGTGACAGAAGTAACGCAAACTTGATAGCCTCGCAACACTTAGTTAAAAAAGACCTGAATAATTTAGGTGACTGAATCATTGGAGTAGAATTGGTTGCAAGTTATTATGCATTATTTACAAGGATACCCACGTCTGGTTACCACGTATCACTATTATTAGTTTTTCTATAATTGTTCAGATACTTACAACGTATTTCTTCTTCGCTTTATTGCTTCCCATTTTCAGGAGCTAGATCACTGGCACAAGAGTGGAGACGTGCGAATGATTGAGCGTTAAATCGAAGAATGAGCTCAAAATCACAGCGGACCGTTGACGAGAAATGGTATTGTGTAGTGGGGATAAACGGATACAGTGTTGCTAGCGAAATGACAGGTAACAAATAAATAACTTATTCTTTGTCTTTAAAAATCTGTCCAACGTTTGTACACAGTAATTCTTAAATAATAAATCGCTTCGGGTGAAGCTATAAAGCTTAAAATTACACTTTCAACCTGAACTCTTTAAACGCTTGCGTTGGATTGGTCCAAAAAGAGTTTGCTATTCGCCAGGGTCGTGTATTTGCTACTGGATACTCCATAGCGGTTAGTTTTTCAATCCTCATTGTTATTTTTATTGGTATAAACTAGTGCTTTACTGCGATCCCACCTGATGATAAACAGTGATGCAATCGTTGATGAGGCATACTAGTTTAAGAGCCTATTCACTCTAGCCATGAAGTTACCCAAATTATAATCGGAAGGGAAGACCGAAACAGGTAAATTGTTTCAGTCCTTCGACGACAGGACTGGAATAATAGGTGACAGAAGTGCTGTTGAGGCGGGGTATATGGTCATGAATGTGCGATACTGCCGGAATAAACGTGAGAGTGTTTGTCAACGCAGGCGCTTAAAAGGTTAATCACACTTTTCTAAAAATATAATCACTTGCCTGGTAACACAAAGCTTATCTTCTTAATAGGAGCCGATTTCTTCGTGTTGAACGGGTTGCTGACATCATCTTTGCTTGTATAACAGTGTATGATGGGTTTACTCGGAGACTTTAATTCTTTTCTGCTCTTAGAGATAATTTCTTGACTGTGAGATTTTCTCCGACTGGATGTAACTTCACTATCATCACTGCCTTCATCGTACAATTCAATGTATTCGTCATACTTCTGACTTAGGGGTCCAAAAGAATTTGATTCCCTTATTGCTTGAGGTACGTACGGGATGCGAGTTACGCTTGGGGCGCGTGGGGTTCGGTGGCGATCAATTCTAGTTGCTGAGTTGTAAAGTTTTTTTGCTGGTTTAGACATAATGACTAACAGCAAAAACAACGAAAAAGCTCGTCGAATATAGTATCGACTACTGCGCAGGCACAGGGTTCGTTCCTGGGTGGCGAATTCTGTACTTTAAATTCTGACCGGTCCATCATATTCAAAGTGCCGAGTTAATGGAAATTTTGCTGTTATACGGGTAATTTTAGATTTTATATGTTGGCCAAAAAAAGCATGTTATGTACGCTTGTTTTGTTTGACGTGAGTTTGACAATTTTGGATATTGTTATTTGTGACATTTAAGACTCATTAGAAGTGTTTTTTTATATTATAAAATGGTAAATAGCAAATAGTTTTTACTGATATTTCTTATGAAACTAATATTAAAATAGTATAAAAAGCATAATTGTGTATTTGTTGGTTCTTTACGCTTAAACGATTGAATAGATTGTGCTATTCCAGGGTATGGTCTACCTACGCGCCATTATTTTTTTTCGGTTTGAAAAATCATCCAATGACAACCCCCGCTCTTGGGTGGAGCGGGAGATAGTGTCAGACTCTTACTGACTAAAAACCCACCCCGTTCCTTCTAGCCTCTTCATACCGGGGCTCGAGCTTCCTTTCGGATAACCCTGGCTTCAGTAGGCTTCGACCCAGCTGGGCCTCTCCTGTTGCTGACAACTCCTTGAGGCGGGCGGGAACAGTGCGCGCCGTCGACGTCTTGGGTTCGGTCCGGACAGTTACCGGACGGTCTAACAGCGAGGCCTCAAAGAGGGGACTTACCGCCATAATTGTTGCGTGCCCAACCTACTTGCTAATTCGCAATCCATTCACTCATCTGCAAGGGATGGAGAGAAAAAAACCACACAAAAACATAACTACAAAAAAATCTTTGCCCTTATATTATATTAGTATTATCTATGTGATTTTTTCTTAGAACAGATATCTAAGCAACATTCTAGATACGGTAGACCTAAGAACAAAAGCTTCGTCTGATTTCAAAGAGATCGTTAAAACGTTTTTCTCATTGAATACTAAGTCAGGGATGGCAGTTAAGTGCTTAGCGACGCGACAACGCGACAACGGTGCCCCATAAGCAGCGTCTAATGAAAAACAAAGCAGTGTCGCGACGCAGATGCGAGCAGAAGACAAATGTTGTCACGATTGGGAAATGCTAAAACAGTTGTAACTTGGTAATAGAGGGCAGTAGTTCCGTGAGTGGGAGTGGATTGGTTTGAGTCATACCAAGCAATACGTTGTTTAAACCTCTACGATCCGGACTAAGCGTTTCACCTCGTCCTTTATACCGCTTACGTCGCAGGACTGGACCAATTTGCCTGCTGCGGTCTTCCCGTCCAATTATAATTTGGGTGTCTTTAAAGCTAGAGTGAATAGGCTCTTAAAACTAGTGCACCTCAACATCAGATATCGTATCACTTTTTACCATCAGGTGGGATCGCAGTCAAGTATAGTTTATATCAATTAATAATAATAAAAAAAAACTTCAGTTGCTCTTTGCGAGGTCATTTGCCATTCTTACTTTGGTAATTCTCATATTACAATTATTGTGTTAGTAAAAAATAAACAAACAAATTTAAGTGGCTATAGGCAAGACATATTGCACGCAGAACAGATGCACCGCGCGGAAGACGCAATGTTGGAAGGCCTCCCTCAAGGTGGACCGATGACTTGGTCAGGGTCACAGGAGTCCGATATATACAAGACGCACAGGACCGGACGTTCTGGCGACGCTTTGGGGAGGCCTATGTCCAACAGTGGACATCTTTCAGCGGAAATGATGATATTGTATGTTGTTGTTGTGTGTTGTCGTTGTTTGTTGTTATTGTTTGTTGTAAACAGCTTAAAAAATGTCAATACTCGTATTTTCTTTCTGAAATTTCTTGTATCGTGGTCGGGTCTACCGATTTACCACCCCTGAACACCCACTAAGCGTTGGTGCGTACATTTTGCGACTAATTGTTAATCCTTGTTCATTTCGTTTGAATCAATGTAAAGTAGACCTTAGGAGCTTGTAATAACGAGTAAGTAACTGCAATTGTTATATTGTCTAGTTTTAGCGGCAGTTTTAGGAATGAACTTGATAAACTTGAACATATGGAACTAAGCTGTTAAACATTTTGTATAGAATTGTATCCTATTGATTGAAAGTAAATAGCTCAAGAAAGTGCTACTACACCAAACTGCGATGCGATGCAACGTCATATCGCAGAAACCTACGTTGCGAATTGCTGCGTTGCGATTTCGTGCAGCAAAACATCGGTTCAGGTGACCATACAATGTGGATTTATTCGCAAGTTCTTGCGATGCATCGTGCGAGTTTACAAATGTTTACGATACGTCATCGCATTGCAGTTTGGTGTTTGGAGTTTTAATTATTATCTAAACAATTAAACTCGTTGACAGCGGCTCTTCTGTTCTATTGCAGAACGAATACTTTGTGTCGATTTTAATAAATATTATTTGTCCGCCTAAATATCGGACGCGAAGGCAAGTTCGGAGCTAGATAAGAAGTAGCGTCCTTCCTTGAGATATAACTTTATTCTATAGATACAAAATTTCATCAAATCAGTTCAGGAGCCTAACCATGATAAGAAATTATAGAAGAATGTGACATGAAAAGAATTTCGATTAACTCAGAATTCGTGAAGAAAAATGTAATGTCCTGATGACTCACGAGCCCGAATAAAAATAGATACACAATAGGTTTTTCCGGTCGTCTACAAAGAAAAATCTAAAATAACGAACAGCAGAAAATCCTTAAAGGAAGACGGCAAACCTAAATCTTCCTCGAGCAATAAATAAGAAGACGTATGAGTGATTCGCTAAATCTAACGAGGTAGTAACAAGGATGGTGTGAGGCAGTCTGCTGCGAGGGTGGAAGTAGGGGGAGGGGTGTACAATTAAAAAGATAAACGCGCGTAAGACCGAGCCGAGGTGACAGGCGGGCGGGTCGCCGTTTGGGGTCCACCGGCTGGTTAGCGGGATACCGACAGATCTTGGTCCCTACTTTTTGTTTTTATCTCAGTTATTGTCACTTTTTTCTATATGTTCTTTGGCTTTGTTGGCAATTTTATAACTTACTTGCTTCTGCCAACGGCTTTGCTCGCGTGATCGTAAGTTTCTTTATACAAACTTTGGACCCCATTTCATACCCTTAGGAGGTGAGTTTTGAGAAATCCTTTCTTAGTGTTACCTACGTCATACTACTAATATTTTCGACATTATTTTGAGATATTGTTTTTATTTAAAGTACATATAGCGAAATCTATGAAGCCACATAAGAACTACGAAGAAAATACGAAATCCTGCATCGCGTAATCAGAGTTCTCCGCGCGATTTGAACATATACGACAGCCTGACATCAACTATCGGGCAGTCGCCCACCAGACTATAACACCTGTCTGGTCGGAGGATCCTCCCTTTTCAGCCGAGGTTTGTGGGACTTTACTTTTTGTTCCGCCTACCTCCAAATACATTATGAGCATCTGTCTCTTGCCTAGCTATGATGCCTAATTGTTTATAAGCGGTTTATTTCTTCTATTTTGAACTGTCTAGGCCAGTCAAATCGACATCGAACATCACAAATGCGCATGTATACACGATTTTTTTATATGTTGTTAGGTTCCTTGAGAGTAGTTTACACCCAAGTTAATAACCCTGAAAACCCTGTGCTACTGTATCTCCATGGTGCTCAAAATATTGGCACGTTTTTTGTTTTTTTTTCGTAAAAACTACCCTACCGAAGCGTTTTTCAAGATCTTTGTCCTGTACTTTAACAAAGATAGCATAAGCTACAATTAGATTAAAATTTGAGCAAAATTTGTCCCTTGGTGGCGAAGATACAGCAAGTCAAAGATGAGCAATTCTGCCGCAGTGCTCGAAAATCTGAGTTATATAAAATCATAATTACATGCGCGTTTGCGATGTTTGTGCTTTTTTGTGTCGATATTATTATTACTAGCCTAGTCACGCTATCACTGACTCTCTTTTCTTTCATATCACTCCTCACACAACTCATGAAACTTTTCTTTGGCCTCCCTCTCCATCTCACATGTAAACTAATTGGCAATGCAGTTAGCTTTTATTTACCTCAAAATATCGGTCGCTCAGAACTGTGTTATTTACATAGCAGGTAACTGGGATTTCAAAGGTTACGCTCATGTGGCACTAAACAGAATGGATTGACTGGCCGGGTGCACACAAGTAACCCAGTTTGCTGGTACTACTTGCTATGAGCAGGTAGCAGCTACTACTGTTTCTAACGGTTACAGATTCCTAAACTGTGTACACTGTTGACACACATGTGAATGGATTTGCTTTCTTTGTATTGACTATAGTGTGAATGCTGCATGGAGCCTATGGTGTGATGAAGAAGATGGCCTATGGTGCGATATGAAGAAGTCCGTGATAGCGTGGCGGTTAAATTGGTCAGAATTGAAGATTTGTGATAATGGACAAATATAATATAATATTTTTTTGAATTAAAGTAAACAGACACAGACAGAGAAAGATTTTGACTATTTGCGATTTCTTAGTCATTTAAATATTTTTTTATTCTGTTACTTTTGTTTAATTGATGTAAGCTAGTGCTTGTCTACGATCCCACCTGATTGTAACTAGTAATGCAATCCTTAATAGTGCAATCCGCACTAGTATATTAAGAGCCTATTCACTTTAACCTTGAAGACACCTAAATTATAATAATCTTATTTGCACCTTACCATTTACTTATTGTTCCTGAATATATTTCCTGAACTTTTTATCCTGAAGTAATTTTTTAACCCTCGTTTGTATTCTCTTTAGATAGCATTTTACTCATATACAAGGTGGGCTACAGCTAATCTAAACCAATTATCAACTGGACAATCTGATAACGCGAAAGTAAAGTGAGTATTTGATCACCTCGCACCGATAGTAGGGGATTCTGTTTCATTAGTGGGGAGTGCATAGGCGAGACGAGGGCGAGCGGAGCGCTTACAGAAAATATCTGATTACATGTAATTATCGAGCTAGCTTGCTCGGCTGTGCTCGCGAGCATATTGAGCCACAATTATTCGTTACAATAAGGCACAAAGTGAATCCCACACTTTGAAAGTAAGAAACATACATTTTATTTGCAGGAGATGACGCAATCTTAGGATTGAAGTCTTTTTTAACATATCATGGGTAGGATGACGGCAGGTTGAAAGTATGCAACGTTAGGATGAGATAAAAGGATAGATTCTTTGGATGAATCCGAAAGTTGTGATCCACACTTCGTGTCATTATCATCATCAGCCTTTTTTATTGTTCCCACTGCTGGGACTCAGACCTCCTCTCTAGGAGAGGGAATGGCCGTAATCCACCACGCGAGCCCAGTGCGGGTTGGTGAATGTCACATGTCTTTCGAATTTTTGGTTCTAGGACATGCCGGTTTCCTCACGATGTTTTTCTTCACCGTTTTGAGAGCAGTGGTGATGAAATAAATTACACAAAGTAATGCGCCTGGCAGGGCTTGAACCCGCGACCTACAACTCGTAAGTCGGGGCCATTACTACTCAGCCACCACTGCTCTCAATATTTCGTGTATTTGTGTAATAATTGGTTAAAATTTTGTATTATCTAATCAAGTGTGTTTAACATTGTTTTCTTTATGACCATGTTTAGTGTCTTTTCATGTTATATAAATATTAAAAATGTATGTATTTACTCCATGTTAACTCTTCGGCCTTGGGCACTTAAGTAGGTATAAAATATGGAATAATGGAAAGGTGGCTTATTTTCGATAGGTAAAGACTACTTTATGAAAAACTTCTTATTTATATTCTTGGATACAAACCCTATAAATAAAACGCTCAATATTTTAATAATAAGTTCCTTAAGTTCTTCGGGCATATCACCCGCAACGAGGACTCGATGAAACGTTTAGTGGTACAAGGGAAAGTCGAGGGCAAAAGATCTCGTGGATGCTCTCCAACACGGTGGACGGACCTCATCAAAACTGTGACACACTGCAGCGTAAATGAAAGCTCCCAAGCCGCCAAAAACAGAGCCGTATGGCGTCGTATCGCGAGAGAGGCGGTGGTGCGGGACTCGACCGAGATATGACCACGAGACCACGACCACTCTGTCAAGAGTGTACGACCAAAGATTAGGATATATAAAATCTTTGTGTACGACTGAGAAGAAGAAGATTTTAATAATCTGTGCGTAGCCGACGTTCACTTGACGTTTAACCGAAAGCGCGAAATCACGCGCGGACGCTGGCGTTCGCTTGGGGTTTGAGTTTGTTAAGAATGTGTACTAACCTGCCTTGGATGATTGTTGAATCACGGAAGGGACGACAATTTGTCACTCACGGTGGTTCAAATCAGCACTGTAGATTGCTGGATTTGTCCGTCGTCACAGTACCTATAAGCTGGCCTGTTCTTGCCTTGATGCGACGCACAATTTGAATGTATTTATATTGTATTTGTTTTTCTTTTATTTTTGTTTACTATTATGTTGTTTGTCTCTGTCGGTCTCGAGTAGTAGGATATAATATATAGGATATAATATATAGACCGAGTCTGCCGCAAAGATTTTATATATCCTAGTACTAGATTGACTACGACAACCTCAAAAGCGTACCTGAAAAGGAAAGTCAGAAAGAGTCCTGTCATCTCGTTCTACTAATGTGTCCATACACTAGCTACATACTACGGGACAATTTTGCTCTAAAGTTAGTTAAAGATATTTTTGATACATCAAAATAGACATGCACTTACCAAAAGGGAACAGAGTTTTCTCTGTAATGACTAGGAAATAGCTGATGTCCGTATATATTATAATAACAATATCCTCTTATGCGAGTATGAAATACCTACACTGATAAAAAAATGCCTAATGTGTGTGTATCTACGTAAGAAGATCACTTCTGAACAGCTACACCTATCAGAATAAGGTTTGTCTGAAAGAAAAAACTAGTTAGTTTATAATAAAACTAATATTATTATTTTATTTTTACTTTATTAAAAATAGACTGATGCGTGACATAAAATTGTACATTTTTTATTACGTCAAATTGCACGTATTAACTAAAAAATAAACAATAAATAATACATTAACGCGCCACAGGGAATTTCCGAAAGGGAAACCATGGTCCTGGAACACAAAGGGCAACTGAAGGACACGGGTAGATTTATTCAGTATAAACCTCAAATAACTTGTCCCGCTCTAGGATGGAGCATAAGGCGCTCTACCTTAGAGCAGGATAAGTTATTGGAGATTTTACCACATCAAAAAAAGTCTCCTACTATGTTCGTTTGTCTATATCTGTTTGCAATCAACTCAAAAACTACTGAATGGATTTTTAAAAACGGATGAACTTACAAAAGGGTATATAGATGGAATAGAATTACGTTTTAGTGTTGATTTAACTTTACATCTTCAGACTTAATGTGGCAACCACAAATAAAACTGTTGCTGAAAAAAAAATGTTTAAATGTCACAACTTCAAAGCCACTGTTGCTGATGGTTCTCGTTTCTTGGAAATCTACAACAAAACATAAAAAATAATATATTACTAGTAGTTAACGGTTAAGCCACATACATGCAGCATTGCGTGCGGCATTTATTAGGGACCTACCTAAGGACTAAAGTTAAAGACAGTAGACTATGATTTAAAATGAATATAATTCTCGAATGTACTATATCGATGTGGAGAAGATTTTGGAGCGCACGCGCGTCGTTTTAGGAAGTGGTCACAGATAACTAATACTGAATTGATTCGAAGACACGTCCCGCATGAAGCACCTCTGGCCGCCGCTGCTCGCCGCTTTCCGTTGTGTCATGAGAGCAGCCGAAGATCGCCGAGCGGCCAAAGGCGCCCGATCAACAGAAAAGATAAAATTAGTAAAATTGGTGCGCGCTTGATATATTAAAAAAAAAAAATGAGCCTTCTCAGATATTTAGAAATTTGCTTATAATAATATAAAACTTGAACAGTAGACAATCAAATTTTATAAAATTTTGCACCTAATCAAAAAAAATTCAAAACGATGTTTGTTGTCACCCTACATAAATATTTTGTAAACAAAACAGAAAACTTACCAAAAAAAATGAAATTCCACAACCAGGATACCCATCGCTATTGCGAAACTTTACACAGCATCGTTTTGAACATCTTGCACACTTTATACTTTACTAAACATTGAGATAAAAACTTGTAACAATTAAAAATACAACTTTAGTCCTATGAAGCATCAGCCATATTGTTTATTGATGTCAAATTCTGTCAAATTGAAACCTCCTAAATGTTGCCTTTTATAATTTGAAAATTACTACGAATAGCTACTAAATCTAAATGAAATCATCATTAAATACAAGAAGAATGCGTATAAAATTTCAAGAAACAATATTTAAAATAAAATATTCAGTTGCAATTCATTTTATGTTGCATAAACCTATCAAAATGCATGAACACGGACTATTTAACGATAACTGGAACAATCTGAAAACTACCATCTGTTTCTTATTTTTTTCTGGTAGTATGTGAGAAAGGGACAGAGAGGATTTATCTCAGTGTCTTACTCCAGGCCATTTTTCCCTTTTGCGTGTCAATAACACACATGAACTTAATGCTAATGAGAATAAAGAACACTTTAGACAGTGTAATATTTCTTCGTAGTCAATCTAGTCTACTCTAGTAGGATATATAAAATCTTTGGTCTGCCGGCGTCACATAGATTATATCATTGTTTTAATAGACAATCTTTGACACTTCAATTAAAACAATGATATAATCTATGTGACGCCGTGAGTGTTGAGTCGGAAAACAAAATATGTGTTTTGTTTTCAGACTCAACACTCACGGCGTCACATAGATTATATCATTGTTTTAATAGACAATCTAGACCACCGAGTTGTCTATGGTTCAAGTCAGTTATGCGGTCCACACATGACCGGATAGGGCAAATTATTTTTGTTTTTCAATTTATTATTATTTATTAATTTTTCATTCTATAGAATTCATTCTTTGAAATGAGGGTGGCCAATCTACCTTTAAAAACAAGAATTTCGTAACGAGGTAGAAAATCGCTTAGTCGTAGTAGTTTCTGCTAGCAGCCTCGCCAACGTGATTGTAGAACATTATCCCTAGGTAACATACTTCTGGGATAAAAAGTATTTAATGTACCTACTATTCCAGGACTTGGTTTATCCATGAGCCAAATGTCGTCCAAATCCGTTCAGCAGTTTGTGCGTTAAGGAGCAACAAATATACACGTAGTCTCAGGAAGTATACGTAGATTTTTTTTTTCGGTGTAAAAATCATCCAATGACATCCCCGCTCTTGGGTGGAGCAGAAAATAATGTGAGACTTTTACTGACTAAAAACTCACCCCGTTCCTTTGTGCCTTCATACCAGGGCTGAGCTACCTCTCGAAAGTAACCCTGGCCCCAGTAGGCTTCGACCAAGCTGGGCCCCTGCAGTTGCTGACAACTCCTTGAGGCACGCGGGAACAGTGCGCGCTGTCGACGACTTGGGCTCGGTTTGGACAGTTACGAGACGGTCGAACAGCGAGCTACCCATTGCTCGTCGTCCGCAAGCATAGGTGGGTTAGTAAAAGTTGACCCACTCACTTCACCTAGAACGGAAGGAGTTACAAATAAGAGTTATGGTCTATCTGAACCTGTCTCTATTATATCTATACTGTGTCAATATTGTGTCATTCATTTTTTGAAATGTCATGTGTTAGTTAAAATTTTAGTAAAAGCAAAAAAAAAATATTTTCGTTAAAAATCAAACTTTAGTAAATTAATATCATTCAAAGTGGCACGAAAAGACGCAAGATATCAAATATGGGAGGTACATTGTTCGAAAGAGGGCCAGAAAACATTTTTGAAAAACTTGGAAATCAAAGGATGTAAGTGGATGTGTGTTTTCTGGTGCATTCTTAAAAGAGAAAGAAAGAAAAGAAAAACCTTATAACATACATATATACATCTTAATTATTAAATATTATAAACCAATAGGTATATATACAAAATTAAATTAATAATATGTACAAACGGGTAAAAAATAAAACGAACTTTTAGGGAAGGTTCATATCTGACGGAACATGCGTCGCGTCGACGCCAGAACAGACAAATGTATAGAAAAACACTTCACCGTTCACACTCAACCGATGATACGTTAGTGCGTCGAGCGTACAACGTCTATTCCAGATGATACGCTCGGCGTATATTACGTCAGATATGGACCTTCCCATAGGGCGCCGACGTCAAAAATTCGTCCACATCGATGTCAATGGGAAATGTGCCCAGAACGCATTGCCACGCTGGATGGCAATGCTGATTTGTTGACCGAAGAAAAGCCCAGATTATCTTGAAACTATTATAGGTACATCTCCCATCATCGTTTTAATTCTAGGAAAATAAAATACGAAAAATGTAGATACATTTATTTTATTTTTTCAATGTCACGTTGCTATGAGTTTACATGTGGATGGATGGAGAGGAAGACGGAGGCCAAAGAAAAGATGGATGGATTGTGTGAGAAGTGATATGAAAGAAATGGGAGTTAGTGATAGCGTGACGAGTAACAGGGCAGAATGGGAGAAAAAAACGTGTTGCGCCGACCCCAAATAAAACGGGATAAGGACAGAAAGACGATGATGATGATGTCACGTCGCTGTATTTTGGTTAGAGATGAGGATGAAATGATTTCTTGCAATTTATATATTGCGAGCTACTGAGGTTTAGTTTGATGTTTGATCAATCGCTCCAACGTGATCCCCTAATGTTATGAAACTTGCATACAAGTTTGCAGGTTTTTTGTAGTAGGAAATCATACACAAAACTAGATCTTAATCAAATTATCTCTCAAACTGTATTCCTCAGACAAGCTGGTCTTAATAAGACAGAACTGTTACTTATTATTATTACTAGCTTCTCGCAGCGGCTTCGCCTGCGTGATAGCAGAAAATTATTCCAAGGGAACATACTTCCGGGATAAAAAGTATCCTATGTCCTATTCCAGAACATGGACTATCCGTGTACCAAGTTTCATCAAAATCGGTTTTGCCATTTAGGCGTGAAGACGTAACAAACAAACAAACAAACAAACAAACTCACTTTCGCTTTTATAATATTAGTAAGGATTAAAGCTAGCCCGTATTGTCCCACTGCTGGGCAAAGACCTTTTTCCATTCTTGTCATCGATTGCGTTTCCTTGATTTCTCATACCAATTCTTAAGGAAGCCGTCCAGGTCGTACTACCATCTCCGTCTTGATCTGTCACGGCCCCGAATCACTTTGTCCGGGCACCCAATCCTGTGATTTACCGGCCACGCGCGTGGCTCCAAACAACTTAAATGGGATTGCTATCAGTTAGTGTTTAAAAAAGGGTTTTTCTTGTTGTGGTTTCTGAAATCAATGTTTTCTTTAACAAAACTTTTTGTTCCCCAGCTATAATCATCAGCAAAGAGACTCAAAGCTGTTTGGAATTGCTGGTGGAGGGTCTGCGGGCCATGCAAGTGGAGAAGCTCTTTCGAGAGAGGAATATCTCTTACGAGGTGAAACTGAGCGATTCCACTTCGTACCCAGGGAACCCAGCTACCGACCGCCGTAGCTCAGCCCGCCCCATTTATAACAGCCGTATAAGATCGCCTATAAGTATGAATATTATTAATATATATTTCATCAGCATCATCGTCATCATTTCAGCTGAAAGACGTCCACTCCTGGATACAGATCTCCCCCAAGTAACAACTATGACGGGCCTTGTCCGTCTCGCTTCCATCTGATTCATCGCAGAAGATAATTTCCTTTCTTTCTAATAATTTAAAAAGGTTTCAAAAGGTTTTCATATAAAGGGTTATCTGTAAAACACTAAAAACCTTGCAGAACACTTAGTAACATCATAAACAACAGCTTTTGTTTTACAAAACAAAATTAATTTATCAAAAACAAACCTTCAAGATTTCTTTGTTCTAGAGGCTTCTGGATCATTTTTGTGTTTCTTCTACGAAATTCTGTAGTATACATGTGTATTTGGAGGTAGTCCCAAATATACTTATATTTTTTACTGTTTAATTAATTTATTTTCAACACTAAAGACTTCTTATTTTGCAAAGAGCGTAATTTTATTCAATAACTTTTTTCAGAACGGGAGTTGGACTGGAAAGATTTTTATCCACTGCAGGTCATCTACCAATTTATGTCAGTATTAGAAACTACATATCCATCGACATGTACAGTGTCCGTTATTGGAAAAACTGCGGAAGGGAGAGATATACGGGTTTGTAGACCTTGGTAAATTAAGCAGGTACAATCTTGTAATGAACGTTTTCTAAGAATATTTAATTCTTCTGAAGATAAGTTAGACGAAAATGGACTGGCAGTGAATGCATTTTGAGTATAGTACAATAAAAAGAAAACTATTATTGATATTACTGAATTCTATGAAAATATAAACCTTTTATTAACACCATATCTAGAAGACAAATGTAATCTAGTAAAAAGGCATTGGTGGCCTAGTGGTTATGGCCCGGAGTTACGTAGGGTTAAACTGAAGCAGGCACATTACTTTGTATAATTTATTTCATCACCACTGCTCTCAAAACGGTGATGAAAAACCTCGTGAGGAAACCGGCATGTCCAATCAATTATTCGAAAATATTTGACATCCACCGACCGGCACTGGGCCGCGTAGTGCATTACGGTCTTCTTACCCTGCCAGAGACTCCCGAGTCCCAGTGATGGGAGCATTATAAGGCTGATTATGCTTACCTATAATTATGCTGATCTAAAATTAAGTACATTATTCTCGGGCAGTCTGCTCGGTCGGCCACAACGCTAAGAATGCTGTTGGTACTGCTGTGGACACGACTTAGCGTCCATAAGGTCCTCTTACGGAGGATGATATGAAAGCCATCTTCATACATAACGACGATCGTGACAGAAGCGTAGGTACACGCTGCATGCGCAGAAAACGCTTTGTTATTTGTACGCGCATTCTGCACATATTTTACCCATAGACTGCACGTGAAAAAGGATCAGCAAATCGTTCATCTGTGGTCAGCTGTTTCACAAAAGGTTTTAACTTTACAGATGCTTAAAATTTCAAACAGCGACGCAGACAATACTGGAGTCTGGATAGACGGAGCTACTCATGCGCGGGAGTGGATCGCCACATCCGTGGTCACATATATTGCTGATCACTTAGCTAGAAACTTCACTAATATGAGTGTGAATTTCACTAACAAAGACTGGTAAGAATAGGAGAAAATTTATTAACATTTCGAATACTGTATTTAGAGACACAAAAGAAAGACAATGACAGAGCGAACGCGGTTCGTTTGGGGTTTAATGAATTAAACACCAAAATAATAATAATTATGCTTAATAAGACGTTATTACACATTTTTCGTTAGATATTTTGGAAACACAGTATCTTGTGAATATTATCTAGGTTTCTATTGAAATCAATTTCTAAATTTATATAACACTAATCCAGGAAAAAGCTCTGAAAATCTGCTATTTTGCATGAACTTTGATACGTCATAACTGAATAAAAAAACAAAAAATTCAAAAAGTATAATAAATTGTAAATTTTATTAATATTCTAAATGTTAATACTTTTTTCAAAAACTTTTTTGTGTTTAAAAAACAAAATACGTATCTCCTTGAACAAGTTTTGTAAATCACGGAATTAACGAATCATCATCATCCTGCCCTTATCCCGTTTTATTTGGGGTCGGCGCAACACGTTTTTTTCTTCCACTCTGTCCTGTCGCTCGTCACGCTATCACTAACTCCCTTTTCATTCATATCACTTTTCACACAATCCATCCATCTTTTCTTTGGCCTCCCTCTCCCTCTCCATCCATCCACATGTAAATTCATAACTCTTTTAGCAACATGCGTTTCATCTCTCCTTTTTACATGACCATACCAAGACAAACGATTCCCTTTCAACTTTTCAGCTACCGGCGCCACTTTCAAACTTCCCCTAATATACTCATTTCTCACTTTATCCATTCTCGTCACACCACACATCCACAACGAATTAACGAATACTAACAGAATTTTCAGACGATATCTCTCTTTTTTCGCATTCCCTCTTCGTCAAACATCGCGTTGGATTGCCTTAGGTGAAGTAAGTAAGTATAAATTTTAAACCACGCTCGATGTTGACGATAAGCGAGTGGAAAAGTAAGCAAAAAAGGCATTAAGTCCGCCTTTGTATTATTTTGTGCATAAAGGATAAAATAAATAAATAAATTCCAGATCATGGTCTACCCGTATGCATTTTATCCAAATTCCTTTAGCAGTTTAGCGTAAAGGATAAGTAACAAACAAACAACACATACATTTGTGTGTGTCATCAAAACGTAGAAAATAATAATTAAACTAATAAGAGTAAACATTTTCAGGTATTTTTTACCAGTAGTGAACCCAGATGGATACAGCTACACCCACACCACGGATAGGCTGTGGCGTAAGAACAGAGCGCGTTTTGGAAACTATATTACTGGAGTTGATATTAACAGGAATTTTGGGTAAAATCCCATTTTTTTTTATTTTTGTTTTTTTAAGATCCCATTACCATTATAATTAGAAATTATTTTATTTCCAACACAGAGACATCCAGATAATGTCAGTAACTTAATAAATACCTAACTTCTTATCTAGTTTTAGTACCAACTAGCTGACCTCTACCCTTTAAAAGGAAAGGAAGGCCTCCAACAAGGTGGACCGATGACCTGGTCAGGGTCGCGGGAATCCGATGGATGCGTGACGCACATGAACGGTCGTTATGGCGACGCTTGGGGGAGGCCTATGTCCAACAGTGGACGTCTTTCGGTTGATATGATGATAGCTGACCGAACTTCGTACCCCCCTTAAAAGGAAAGGAAAGCCTCCAACAAGGTGTACCGATGACCTGGTCAGGGTCGCGGGAATCCGATGGATGCGTGACGCACAGGACCGGTCGTTGTGGCGACGCTTGGGGGAGGCCTATGTCCAACAGTGGACGTCTTTCGGTTGATATGATGATAGCTGACCGAACTTCGTACCGCCTAACACAGTCAATGAATGTAGTATATCTTTCGATATAGTCCACCGATTGCGATGAAACAAGGTCTAAGTAATTTATCAACTTACACACAATTTTATTGTACAAAAGTTATCTACATCTATTTCGTACATTTTACGTTATGCACGCACAACTAAAAACTTCTACAGATTTATATTTTACAACTGACGGAGAGCTATAGCTTTCCGCTACAGTTCACAAGATGCTGTTGCACCTATCTCTCACTCTCCTGAACTGTGAATATTATTAATAAAATTAATATAATAAATTAACAAAGAAAACCACACGCGCTATTATAGGAATAAATGTCGGTTAGTACCATGTTTCATGAAAAGGGTCTCCTGTCTCTACGAGTTGGTTTCGGCCCTTCGTGTGCCTTCCAAAGTTCCAGGACAGGGTCTTAAAATAAATGAATACATAAAAATGAAATCTGTATAAGAACCTAATTATTTTGATTTACGAATTCCAATATTGCAGGCACTACTGGGGCCGTGGTGGTACTGACCATATGTCTTCGGATCCAAATCACATAAATTATCGTGGTATGGAACCATTTTCGGAACCCGAAACGACTGCAATCAAGGTACAAAGACTCAAGCTTCTAAATTATAAAAACACACTAGCTTTTACCCGCACGACTTCGCTCCCGGTTTTCCCTACTCCACCCTACTATACCCTACCCTATTCTACCCTACTTTACCCTACTCTACCGTACTCTACCCTACTCTACTCTACCCTACACTACCCTAATTTTATTTTTTTTCCATAGGACATTATTCTGTACTCAGGGACGCCGTTCAAGATATTCTTGACTTTTCACGCTTACAGTGAAGCTATTGCTTTCCCCTGGTGCTACACTGCGGACCCTTGTCCTGACTATGTCAATTTACTAGAAGGAGGCACTGCTATGGCTAAAGTAAGTAAATATATTCTTTTCGTAAACGATTGATTCACATGTGTGGAACATAAAATTCTTTTGTGTTTCTTTTGTCTCTGCAAGACCACGGTCTAGTGGACCAGTTGTACCGAGTTGTACATCGTGGGTTCAAACCCTACCGGAACTTTACTTAGTGTAATTTATTTCATCACCACTACTCTGAACACGGTGAAGGAAAACATCGTGAGGAAACCGGCATTTCCTTGATACAAAAATTTAAATTGAAGACGAGTTAAATCCACTAATCCGAACCGTATTCCCTTTTCTAGAGAGGAGGCCTGAGTCACAGCAGTGGGAAAATTATAAGGACGATTGTGATAAGCTATGCTTATGTTTCAGGCCATCTTCGAGACAAGTGGTCGCATGTATAAAGTTGGAAACTTTAAGGATATCATGTATTATGCTTCCGGAACGAGTATCGACTGGAGTTACGGAACTGCTCGCATACCTTACTCGTACCTTGTCGAACTCAGAAGTAAACAGGATAAATTCCTAATGCATAGAGACGAAATACTCATTTGCTGTAAAGAAATCCTAAGCGGTGTGAAAGCTCTCGTACAATTTGCTGATAAAACAAATTGTTTGAATTGTACTGTTAATGCCAAAACACTTCGTCAGTAATTTTGTTATGTTTGTAACTTTAAAAGCGTCGGAATCAAGATTAACGAAAAAATAAAATGCAAAATACGTATTCGATATTTACTTTTAATCAAATACTTATATTACTGGTGTCAGCTCAAGAAAATATTAAAAACTATCTTTACGAGTAAGTCTCGCGGTGATACTATGATTGTGCTACTTCATTCTATAACAACTTTAGGCTGCCTGTTTACAGGAGCGGAGCGAGGCTGCGAAGCGGAGAAACGAAAAATTTCCGCTCCTCTGATTTTGTGCAATCCTATTGGTTAATATTTCTTCGTTTCTTCGCTTCGCAGCCTCGCTCTGCTCTTGTGGACAGGCAGACTAATGATTCCACGAATGTCAAATCATGAGAAAATCGTCAACGACACGCCACGGATTCGTCGCGTGACGCGGCTTAATCGCAGCGCGCTTGCCGAGCAACCTCTCTCGCAGCATACTCGTCTCAATTTTTTTTCTACAAAACTTTGCGTTTGCATTGTATTGCGATTTGCAACGAGTCGTTGCGATAACGCGGAGATCCGGCGGAAGAATAAAAGTCTCGTGGAGGTTACGCGACGATAGCTAGGCGAACTCGCGGCAACTTACTCGCTCGTAACTTGGTCTTTCTTAATGTTTATCGACGTAATCCACTAATTTCTGAACAGCGTTCCAGGCTTCAGAGCAAGTCTCAGGAATTTGATCTTTCGGAAGTTTGAATTTGTTTTTTCTACTCCTTAGCTCTACCATGTAGGAATATGGTATCTTCGCTATGGAATAGCTCCAGTCTACGCTGGTCCCACATGCGTAGTATGTGAGGTCTTTAGTGCTCCCGACTTTATAAGTCTTCCCGGATGTTTCAAATATTGCCTGAAAAGTAATTTTTTCTGAGTCTTTTCGCTACCACCATTTTGATGATTATACAAAAATTTGTAATGTTACTACTAAACTACTAGTTTCTTACGTGGCGTTACCCTTGCCATGATACTGCCAGCTTCCAGGAGACGCACATAGTCTGGGCACGGGTCCGTCTTGTTGCCCCAAGGAAAGATTATCAATTCGTAGTAGCTATGAAAGGACAAGAACACCTTGAAAGGCACCACCGATCCTAGTATTGCATCCTAAAATAAAAACAAAGTATCAGTACATGCACGATACGATATTTCAATCAGACTTTAATTATTCCAACGGTTATATTACCCTCACTGCAACCGATTCTGGCTCTGAAAATGGTGCAGGACCTCTGTAGAAAACATGTTTTGGTTCGTCAGACGAGCCTTCATCTCCCTGCCCCCAGGCATAACTGGAAAATAATCAAAATAAATTGTATATGTAAATTAAATAACAAATTACCTAAAAAAATAATCTAAAATACGGCGTCAAAAATTCCTCTTCATCACTGCCAACTGGTAATGACTGCGATATTTTTGATAATAAATAAAATATTACTCTACTGGTATTGTAAAATAGAATTTCCGTATTTATAAACTATCGTTGAAAGAAAATTCAAAACAAAATGTATGTAAATTAGAAGTATCTTTGACAAATTGTGATTGAGTTGCGAATGTGAATCATACGCAATAATACGCATGTCAGTAGAGTGTCGTATTTAAACTTAGCGTCCATCGCGTCGGAATCGAAGCGTACGCAGTGTACGAGCCGTCGGTATTCAAATTCAAAATCATTTATTTCAAATAGACCAAATGTAGGCACTTTTGAATAGTCAAATGTCGGTCAGTCCAAGAAAAGTGAAGCTAAATTGCACGTTCCAAAGCGTAGATCTCTATGGAGACGTGCAAGAAACATACACACTCTTTTACTTACGAAGGTGCGAGGTACGAGGGTGTGTCTACTGCATTCGGATTTTGCATCGGCAATTTCCGATCCAGTGCTCGCTGTACCATACAAATCAATACAAAGCAACGAATCCGTTCGCTCCGTACGCTCCGATCCCGACACAGTGGACGCTTAGCTTTGTAATTGCATTCCCATGGACCATGCTTTTTTCTGTTCATCACCGTGCCCACATGGGGGCGATCGAAGGCGGAGACCTCTCGCGCCGGGCCTTAGTTCAGGCCATGATCCGGAGGAGGAGGAGTGGCAGGCGGTCGCCTCCTTCTGCGAAGCAGTAATGCTAGCAAAGAAGGAGGCCGACCGCATCAGGCAACAGCGCTATCGCCGCCGCCGGGATTCCAATCCTGATTACCAGCCATCGTAGACGCGGGCTTGCGGACGGCGAGCTATGGGTAACTCGCTGTCTGATCGTCAGGTAACTGTCCAGACCGAGTCCAAGACTTTGACGGCGCGCACTGTCCCCGCGCGCCTCAAGGAGTTGTCAGCTACAGCAGGGGCCCAGCTGGGTCGAAGCGTACTGGAGTCAGGGTTAGTCCAAAAAGTAGCTCGAGCCCCGGTATGAAGGCATGAATGAATAGTCTGACACTACCTCCAGCTTTGCCCAAGAGCGGGGGTTATCATTGGATGATTTGCCTCACCACAAAAAATCTTCTTTTCTGTTGCTTCACTCTAGGTCATATCTAGGTCTATCCATCACAATACGTACCTAAAGTTTCTGTTCAGATCAACACCCACACATTCTCCTCCGTACTTCGCTCGGTTTTTCCTCCACATCCTTTCGTGTGTGTGCGTATATTCATAACCATCTGGATTTAAAACTGGTACGATGTGCCTGAAAACAATAAGTTATTAAAATTCTTTCTTAGAAAGAAAAAGAAAGAAAACATGTTTATTCCGCCTGAATAGACGCACAAATCATTACAAAAAAAAATGCCCGCCAGGCCGTGTATCAGGGCTTAACTGTATTGAATAACAATGTACTCTGTGATTGCACCATACACCATAGACAAAATAGTTGTGTTCATCAGTTTTGCTACAATTTTTATAGTATAATAAAAGAACCAAGCTATGGGTGATGATTGTATTACCATTGTTTATATATCCACTAACCACACTAGGCTGGCGTTGTGGATTACGGCCCATTCACTCTCCTAGAGACGAGGTTTGAGTCCCAGCAGTGAGAACATTATAAGGCTGCTATGTTATGCTATATTGAAATAGTTTTTTATTTGAAATTCATTTGACATAATTTCTTGCCAAACAAAATTGTAGCATTATCGTATTCGAAAACTTTACAGATTACGAAATTTTGTTTTAAATAATATAATAAATAATCGTGAAAATCGTAGTGGTAATGAAAGTGTTAAAGAAACATTCACATAACTTAAAAAAAAAAATAGCTTTTTTTGAAAGAAATATTTACAAATTACCAATCCTTATTTGTGACTGCATCTGATAAATTGTGAAAGTTTCTGGCAAGTATGTTAGCCATATACGTGACAACGGCAGTAGTGATCCACTCCCGGGAGTGTATGCAAGCGTCCAGCCATACTCCGGAGTTGCCGGCGTTGCTGTTCGATATCTTCAACATCTAAAATAGGGTATCAACGTTATTATTTAATTATTATTTTAGATAGCCTATATTGTCCCAGTGCTGGACAAAGACCTCCCCACGGCTCCTTTTTTTCTCTTTCCAATTCTTAAGGAGGCCATCCAGGTCGATTTGGACCAATGGTTTGAGTACCTATATATCGTATATAAAAAATACTCGTGTATTTTTTTTTAGTATGTGCTATATAAATTGTATTGTATCAGTGGTTTATTTGTACATTTTTTAAGCTTGGATGTTGGTAAAACCTCAATTTTTTTCTGGATCATCTAAAGGTTGAATGTTCGCTTTTGTACTTTTGTGTGCATAAAATATTTAATAAACAGTTATGTTTCTTTTTGGTTTTGAATTATCTACATATTTCAGAGCTACGATGGCTCGTTTTTTTTTATTATTGATAGGTTTGCGCTTGACCGCTATCTCACCTGATGGAAAGTGACGATACGGTCGACGATGGAACGCGCTTACCTAGAAGAAACCTATTCACTCTCGACTTAAAGATTCCCAGGTTGTAGCTATCAGGGAACGCTTATCTACTTTTTATTACTTACCTTTATATCTCTGCCTTCTACGGACTTTCCTATAACGGATACAGTGCAAATTGCTGGAAAGTCTTTTTCTAGCTCGTCAATAAATGAATATATCACGTTAAGCCTGTGGTATTTTTTCCAATCCATTAGTTTTGCTGGAAAATAAAATATATTTTTTTGTTTTGTATAATTTTTTTAACAATATTAAGGTAAAGCTGCAAAGCTAAAGAAAGTTGGATAGTTATTAGATTGGCGAGTGGTAGAATTGTCATGTGGGAACTTGTCAAGATCAGTGCCTGATTAAGCCAGTTGGGTCTGTCTGTAGCGAATTTAACCTAGGGCCCCGCAAAATTTTTATTAATGAAAACGAATTGAACCTCCTTTGGTGGCGTTAGGTCTATAAGTAGTTACGTCTTTTTGAAAAATCCTGAAGATTGCATTGGTCTCTTGATTTGTTTTTTTACGTCTAAGCAGTGCCCGCCTAGTCCTTCACTGGTTGGTGTTGGTACGACCAATAAACGAAATGATTTTAAACCATCACCACTAATGTAAGTATCGATTTTAGATTCGTGTTTTTTAAGCTTGTTTTTTTGTATCAAAATAAGCTCGAAAAAAGTATGGGTAAAAGGAATTAGAGGAATTTGATTTGGTTGGAACTTTTCGAAGAAACTTTGTATGACATAGACATTTAAGGCTGACATCAGACGGACTGCATCGAAGCCACTGCGCGCGGTTGATATATTTAACTGCATGCAGTTGTACGTTCGACTTCGTGCAGTCATGATATCAACTGCACTCGGTCGGCTGCACTCGAGTGAAGTCAATATCAACTGCATGCAGGCGTGCCTTCAACTTTATGTGGTCGGATACAGTCGTGTAGGGTCGACGCAAGCTGTCCATCGCTAACCGCATACAGTCAGTGTGCAGTTAATCAAACACCAAACGCACATTGACATTGTCAACTTTATTTTACACTGAGCTCTTGGGCTAGATGCAGAGCGCCAACTGCGCAAAGTCAGATCAAACTGCATGCAGTTGAATATACGGACTGCATGACGTTGCTGTGAAGCAGTCCGTCTGATGGCAGCCGTACTCGTAGTTCCAGAATTTGACAATCATCTTGAGTGTTGCATAAAAATACTGATGAATTTCTTTCCGTAATAATTGACAATGAGAAGGAAAAGTCAGATGATGATTAAACAAAACACGGTCTTACCTTTTCTTCTCTTCAGTTTTTTTCGTGGCGTAATCATTACATTACTTTTTTGTATTGTATGTGCCGACCACAGCTCTTAAACAAACCACAAATAGTTTTCAACATATTTTGAAAAATAATGAATATTCAGTCAGATCTATTTACACTCAGAAATAAGTAAGTACAATATGACATTTTGTGCAAATGTAAATATCATCATCATCATCATCAGCCTTTTTAATGTTCCCACTGTTGGGACTCAAGCCTCCTCTCTAGGAGAGGGAATGGGCCGTAATCCACCACGCGAGCCCAGTGCGTGTTGATGGATGTCACATGTCTTCGAATATGTAATAATAATCTATATATATAAAAATCAATGCCACTTTTCGTTGTTATTTTATAACTCAAGAACGGGCTCACCTATCCAAACCAAATTTTTAGGCTTTGTTCAGACTATTTAGTAGATGGTTTATGTGAAGTTTGGTAGGGTAGAGTAGGGTATAGTAGGGTATAGTAGGGTATAGTAGGGTATAGTAGGGTATAGTGGGTATAGGAGGGTAGAGCAGGGTAGAGTAGTGTAGAGTAACGTAGAGTAGAGTAGTGTAGAGTAGAGTAGGGTAGAGTAGGGTAGAGTAGGGTATAGTAGGGTAGAGTAGGGTAGGGTAGAGTAGAGAAGAGCGGGAGCGAAGCCTTGCGGGCAAAAGCTAGTGTAAATATATAATTATGTAAAAGGGTAAACTGACTGAATGATATATTAACACACAAACGAAACTACTAGAAGTGGGAACGTGAAATTTTGTGCATGCAAGGCTTCCTTTTATGACGTTAGAGAGCACTGAGAAAGGGGTTTTGAAAATTCATCTTTGGGGGGGGGGGAGTAAATAGGGGAGAACTTGTTTGTATGCAAAATATTATTCCTTGTGGCAAAAAACTTGAAAGCTAGCACAAATAATAGGTAGCCTAAGTTATTAATAAAAATTGACGTTATTAGTTTTTTTCTCAAAATACGATTTACGGGATATGAAAGTTTTTTTTAAAACAATCTAGCGAGTGAAATCACAGGCATAGGTACTTTAAAAATAGTTTACTTTGTTCATCCTTGGTTTGTGTGCTGTTACTGGTAAGTTTAGTCGTCACAGATTCATTGGAACTGTCATCTGCATCATCATACACGTAGAACTTGTCGGGTCTTTGTATTGTAGACTTCACTCGCCGAGGGTGAGCGGTTTTCAAACCTACACTCATCTTATTCTCGTATGATGTAAATTTGACTTGAAAGAGAAATAAATTATTAAATGATTTCAACATCATTATCATCTTCCTGCCCTTGTCCCATCTTATTTGGGGTCGGTGCAACACGTTTTTTTCTTCCATTCAGCCCTGTCAATCCTGACACTCGTCATGCTATCACTAACTTCCTTTTCTTTCACATGATTTATTTGATAAAAATGATTCAACACACACATCTGTTTCGTCACCGTCACGCCAAGTTAAGAGGGCCCTTTTCGATTTGTCTATCGTCAACGTGAGCATGGTTGAAATGCTTGTTGTTTCATCCAATGCAATCCAATGTTTATCAGTTTTCTAGTACCCATAACACAAGCTCTGCTTAGCTTGGGACTAGACGGCAATGTGTGATAGTTGTGGAATATTATTATTATTTAATAGTAGTTATATGCTATTTTTCAAAATAGACTTTATCCTTTCCACTTCACTGAGCAATTTAGTAGACTACTAGACCACTACTCTAGTAGTCTAAAGAAATATAACATACCTACCACCATTATGGGCCTAGGTATGTTTCACAGGTCACAGTTGGCATGTCGTAAGCCTACACAGATATTGTATACCTACCGTTTATTTAAAATGGTGGACAATATATTGGTGAATTACATTCATATTCCCAGCGGGACGTCCAAATCGAATGCCAGTCATTGTGGTCAATGTATGGCAATCGACGTCCGATCCATCAGCATTTGTTACTACATTGTGGGCTGTCCCGGAAGTGTATTGCACGCTTTACAGGAAAGGTATTACTAACAGGAAAATATTAAAGTTGTAACCTGGCGAACAACATCATTATCACTTCACATCGTTCGCTTGGGGGAGGCCTATGTCCAGCAGTGGACGTCTTTCGGCTGATATCATGATGATGATCGTTCACTGTTCAACAAAGGTCTTCCCCAAGTGTCAAAACGAATGGTCTTGTGTGCTTCGTATCAATCGGATTCCCACGACCCTCACCAAGTCATCGGTTCACCTTGTACCGGTACGTGGTTGCCACTTCAGAACCTTTCAGCCCCAGCTATCATCATGAGCATCTGTTCTCGAGCAATATGCCCTGCCTACTGCCTCTTAAGTTTATGTGGTCATTAATAAAGAGCTCAGAGACCAGTAATCTGATAATTGCCAAACCAAAATATAATAATGTCACGATTGAATAAGATAGGGATTTTGAAAAAGAGAGAGAGCATTAAGTTTAACAAAAAAACTTATTATGAGAGATAGAGCCTCGATGAGAGCCTGGTATTCCCACATACCAGGGAAGCATAACACAATGAAGATAAGGTTTATAGTAGTATATAGTTTATAGCAGCGGATGGAAAAGCCCCCCCTAGCCGATTTCGACTATGGTGACTGGTTTCTGATTTAGTGCAACTACGGGTGCGATCATGTGCTCTGATGTGACAAATATAATCTATTTTTGCTGTAAAGGTGCGAACAGCATTGTTATTGGTTGTTGGGACAGCTTATTCTTGATGGTATCTCGCCTGACGTCGAGATCTGTCATATGTTGGTCTTTAAAGGTATAGACATAAAATATATAGACACAGAAGTCAATCAACATATAAAGCGCGCTCGAGCAACACACACATTTTTTTTTTAATAGACATCGCTCACGGACACAATGTCTCGGTAGCGTCTGTCCGAGACACACGTTGTTCCGGCTCAAACGCTCATTAGCGTGCGTCCACCGAGCGTAGGTATAAAGAGTGAAGTACATACATGAGATTGTCTTCTGTACCTATTTTGTGGTATAGACATTTTGTTTAACTAAACGTCTAATGAATTAATTAATAGTTAATTTAATTGTCTTCATGAATAAAGGGTCAAAATGAGGAAAAGTTATCTCAATGAATGATTCCAAATGTCTTGGTACTTACTGCGTTACTTTTTGTTGGTGATATCCTCGCAAGAGTCTTTCAAAATGAATAGAGATAGTTTGGAAATTTCATTTACAATTTTTTTCCTCCATAATTTTAAAACAGTAATGTAATATTGTCACGAAAATTTACAAAGAGAACAATTTAATTGTTTCAAATTTTGTTTATCTAAATGATGACGCGATCGCGATTGAAATACTATTTACAGCCCTTGACACATGACAAAAAGTATAGACAATGTTGTTGAGATTATAAAAAGTATCTATAAAGAGGTAGTACTAAATGGGCCATTTTATTTTGGAAAATAAATCCTCCTTTTACATTTCCTATTTTTTACGATTTCGTACCTAAAAAGTAAAACGGAAACCTATTACTAAGACTCCGCTGTTCGTCCGTCTGTTTGTCTGTCTGTCCGTTTGTCACCAGGCTGTATCTCATGATAGTTAGTCAGTTGAAATTTTCACACTTGATATAAAAAAAAAACTTTTGCAGAATTAAAAAAAAAACCAGATTAAAATAAATATTTATGAGGGCTCCCATATAACAAGAGTGATTTATTTGCCATTTTTGGCTATATATACGGAAGGTACGGAATCTTGCATGCGCTAGTCTGACTAGCACTTGAATTTTACTTCACCTTACATCTTCTAGTAGTTTGCATTTACATCAATTTATACTGATTTTACCACCAATATCTCATATAAAACCAACGCCAATTTTGACTTATCTATATTTACATAGATACAAATGAAACATTTCAATGTAACTGTCGAAAACGCGGACGAATTTCGTGCTCAGATTAGAAAACCGCCAGCAGAAAACTCGGCGAGCGCCGCCGCGCTGCGGTCTGCAGCCAATCACACGGGCACAATGTCACGCTGCGAGGGATTATTATGGAACTGGTGAACTAGCCTGCTTTTATATCGAAGAGATGGAGATGCGATATGGTTTCTTCAGGTTGGGTGTGGCACCTACGAAGATATGAGAGCTTTGACTAAGTGGAGGGTAGTCAATCCGTCAAACAGGTACAATGTCACGTTGCGTTGGATTATCATTTGCTTCTATATCGAGGAGATGAAGATGCGATGTTGTTTTTTTAAGCTGGGTGAGACTCCTATCACGATATGAAAGATTTGGCAAGTCAATGAGCAGTGAGTCACACGGGCATAATGTCACGCTGCGATGGATTATTATGGAGCTGATACTCGTATAAAAATTTCGAGGAGATGGAGATGCGATATTGTTTCTTCGGACTGGGTGAGACATCTAAGACGATATGAAAAATTTGGCTAGGCGGTGAGCAATAAATCACACGGGCAAAATGTCACGCTGTGATGGATTGTCATGAACCTAGTAAAATAGCCCGCTTGTTTAGCGAGGACATGGTGATATTGTTTCTTTAGGCTGGATGGGACATCTATATCGATATTAGAGGTTTGACGAGGTGGTGAGCAATCAATCATAAGGGCATAATGTCACGCTGCGATGGATCATGGAGCTGATGAACTGGTCTGCTTTTATATCGAGATGATTGAAATAATAGAGCTGGAAACCCGCTATCGAAACAGCATCGCATCGATATCGCTACTAACACTGGCTCCAAACTTCGACGGCTCAACTTTGACGTGCCCACGGTCACACAGTCGCGCGCTGCAGACGCAGCCTCACTAATTGCGACAAATGAGATTGATTGTAACGGACACGCGACTCCGGCATCCTTAACCGATGTCAATTGTAACTGTTACTAGCTTTCTACTACTCTAATTTTATTTAAACAGTAATTTGACAAGAGAATAGCGGTGGCTTCGGCTTTTTTAAAGGTTTGAACTACAAAGCTGTTTCCTGATGGATACAACCCGGGAATTTTTAAGTCAGAATAGGTTACTTCTAGGTAAGAGCACACCATCGTCGGCCGCATCATCGGATGAGATAGCGGTTAAGCGTAAACCTATCAACAATAAAAAAAAAAAGTTTTTTTTTTACGGAAACCATTTTAATCACTATGTCAATCATGATTTTAGAATTTTAGTCACTTTATTCCACAACAGCTTATGGTCGTATATTGGTCGCGTAAATGCGGATTTTTTATCTCACAGGAATGTATTATCAGGACAAAAAGTAGTTGTGTACTATGTATCACACACTCTTAATATTGGAAAGGTGAAAGTACATCATCATCATCATCATATCGGCCGAAAGACGTCCACTGCTAGACATATGCCTCCCCCAAGCGTCGCCACAACGAGCGGTCCTGTGCGGAAAGTACATAATATGTCTATTACTTCCTGAAATAGTTCTAATTGATACAAGGGCCTTGTGATGTAGCCCACGGAACAGATAAAAGCTGTGCCCATGTTTAATCTGTGTTCTATAAATAAAATTTATAATTTCATTTTAATAGTCACAAAGATTTTATATATCCTACTAAATAGTCATTATGTATTTGTATTTTTTAAATTGACATCTCAATCGTTTTTTTTTTTTCATTTTCTAATTTTCATTCGAAAGTAAGTAGGTAGGTACGACAAGATATGACAAAAACGTGTGTTACACATTGAATTATAAAAACCGTGTTACATAAAAGATACGTTAAGGTCTACTTAAGTTCAACCGAAACACAGGTTTAAATTAACCTAGTTCGGGTGGTCCACTAACAAACATTGCTTATCCGAACCACGATAGAACCACGATAGACCGACGAAGGTGCAAATAACCTTTAATAATATTTTAGTTTTAGTATATTTTTAGGCATTGAACTGTATGAAAAACCTTATTATTGTTGGCTTTACGTTCATTTTTTAACCGACTTCGAAAAGGAGGAGGTTCTATGTTCGGCTGAATGTATGTTTTTTTTTTGTAAACGTTATTTGAATAAATTATTATTATTATTACTAACCAATACTTAATTCTGGTTCTGATTCATAATCACTATACAACACTCATTCCATTAGATAAACAATAGGAGTCAAAAGTAAAGCTAGAAGCACAAGGGCTCGTAAACTCGTAAAGCTGAGTTGGACAGCTAATCTAGTTAAGATGCAAGTCCCGGGAGCTGGGGGCCATAACTTGGGTCACCGTTTGGCGATAATTAACGCCATCGCGTCGCGGAGATAGTGGCGTGAACGTCTGCACCTCGCCTAATTGATATGTACGGTGGAGGCTATGGGTGGACGGTTTTTGCAGAAAAAAGAACACGAGTAAAGTGAGTTTTACCGGTTATGGGTTTTGGCGTGTTTATTAGTTTTGAGTGTTTTTTTTTACCATATCCTTGGCGTCTCATGATGTAAAACATTTGTTTTTAGGTTTATTCCAGAAATCTCCACTGACAAATCCCCACCAGTGGGGATTGTTACTTTTTTTTTCCGGAAATCCCAACTAGCCAAATAAAATCATCTCAATGGGGATTTTTGGAAAAATAGGTGTAAGAATCCCCACTAGGTATTTTGGTTTCTGGTGGGGATTTTTGTTTTAGGGTTCCGTAGCTCAAAAAGAAAAAAAATCGGAACCCCATAGGATCACTTTGTTGTTCATCTGTCTGTCGGTCTGTCTGTCAAGACTTTTTATCTCGGGGACGCATAGAGGTATCGAGTTGAAATTATAACCATATACTCAGGTCTGCGGTCCCTTGAAACTGTAAAAAATCAAACTTCTGAGTTAGCGAAAAAAAAAAAGATACGACCGTTTATGTCGCAATGAACATATATTTCGACACTCTCAAGGGAATTAAACTTCATAGGATACTTCCCTAGACGTAGAATCCTGAAATTTGGCATGATGCAAGGTTTTATAGCACAAGTATAGGAAAAAATCAAGAAACTGTGTTACGTCTCAAAAAAAATACGATTTGGAAAATTCTTCGTAACTCAATTCGGGAATCGAACTATTTTCATAAGCAAGTAGTCGGTACGGAACCCTCAGTGTGCTAGTCTGACTCGCACATGCACGGTTTTTTTTGAGGTAAAAACTCATCCAAAAATAGTAGATTATGTGAGTAGGGCATAAAGCAGTCTGTCGCTGCTGGACAAGGGCCTCCCTTCACTCTTTCCATTGTTCCCTGTGGCTCAGAGCGAGCCACTTCTTGCCATTTCTTAAGAAAGACATCTAAGTCGTCCTGCCATCTCCTACTTGGTTTGCCGCGACGCCGTCTCACGGTTTTAGGGCACTAAATTAGTATTTGTACGGGCCCACCGCTCAGCATGTTGTAGACATCAGAAAATCCTTGCCACACAAAAATAGACCTTAATGTCTATCCTAAACTGAAAAGATCGACACTATTACTAATGAACGCTATTTTGACGCACACTCATTGGCTAATCCTGGCTTAGAGCGACACTGAATTTCTAGTACCTTCGATTAATTGGCTCGCATCTGCGGGGATGATGCCCGTACTATGTCGCACCAATGTGAGAGAGAGACAGAGCTATACAGGACAGGAACGAATAACTGTGTCTCATTTTCACAATGGATTCATTGTGGCTATGTGACGTCATAGTAGGGGGATGGTTGACCGCTGCGTGGACGCCGTATCGTTTGTACCTCGTAATTGGTCAAAGAGTTCGCTAGCTCTATCATTAGGTGCGAGTTGGTGGGATCGTGGTTTTCGTGGTTGGTGTGTGATGCTGTGGAAACTAAGAGCTCGTCGACTTTATTTTGTCAGTCTAGTAAATGTCGCTCTATAGGGCGATACATCTCCTCATCCAGAAAAGCATTAATCACAATGTTTGCTGTAGAGTTGGCAAATTAAAAACTCACGCCGAAATTTCTTCTGAATATTTTGGCAGCCATGCGTCATCATGCTTCTCTTTAGGAGCCGTCATATCAGCCACAAGATGTCCAGTGCTGGACATAGGCCTTCTCCAAGTATCACCACAAAGACCGGTTTTATGCATCTCACTTTCGAATCTGACCTTCTATATCTTTAGATCTTTTTATGTAGTTACAATTTTCTCGAAGATTTGTTAACAAAAATTGGCGAACCAATGAAGCATTGTGTTAACATTTTGAAATTGTAACTTCCCTTTTTGACAATATGATACGGTAATCCCTGACAGATCCGAATAATGCCTTAAAGCGACTTGGGTATGCTTTTAATGTGGACCCAGATCGTGTAAACAGGGATTTTGTTGGCTTCCTACGCCTCCGGCGATTGTTCTCAGTAAAAAGCCTACTCGAGTCACCCTAAACGAATATCTCCCTAATTTCGAAATACAATGCGTGTTTTGTTGGAGATTGAAGAAGATAGTCGTAAGATTACTGTTCAATGTATGACGAAGTAAAGAAAAAGTGATGAAATTTCGTGTTTTAGGTGCGGGAGGGAATCAAAAAATGGTGGCTTCAATAAAGGACATCATTAATTCTCGCCGGTCGCGATGTCGGCTCATTGCTTGGCAGAGATTGGCTGCGTTAGCGTAACAGCGTCTGAGAAAAATATCCGATCAATATCCAAGAGAGACTGTTTGTTGTGGTTGATTGTAGCTCGTTTGTGATTCAGAATAAAGTTTAATTGCCAATAATGTTTATTTAGTTACGTTTTTTATTTGCTTATTAAAAAAGAATTATTATTACCTACTATTGAAAACGAAAAAATCTTTAAGATAAATAAAAGGCTTTCCTGTTTGTAAGTTAAATAAACAGTTTACGAAGTAATCAACATCTTTAATCTTAGTTTGATTATTATTATTGAAAACTCAAGTAATCTTTAACAACATAAAGCTTTTCTTCCTGTAAGTTAAATAACCAACTTACGAATTAATGAAAATCTTCTGAGTTGCTTATATTTCTTTGTTTTTGAGGTATGAAGTCATCATATAACGTATTTCGCTCTGGCTGGAGCGAGAGGCATTGTCAGACTTTAACAGATCAAAATCCACCTGTATCGGTTTTGGGCTTGCGGACGGCGGGTTATGGGTAGCTCGCTGTCCGATCATTGAGTAACTGTCCGGACCGAACCCAAGACGTCGACGGCGCGCACTGTTCCAGCGCGCTTCAAGGAGTTGTCAGCAACAGCAGGGGCCCAGCTGGGTCGAAGCCGGTCGGGGCCGGGGTTAGTCCGAAAGGTAGCTCGAGAACCGATATGAAGGCACGAAGGAACAGGGTGGGTTTATAGTCAGTAAGAGTCTGACACTATCTCCCGCTCCGCTTAAGAGCAGGGGTGGTCATTGGATAATTTTCCCCACCAAAAAAAGCTAGTTGGGAAAAGGCTAGTATAGAGAAAATAATATTAGCCAAAGTGAAAACTGTTTTAACTTCTAACAAACAAAATACTTATAAAACCCAATTCAATCTAAAATGTGTTCTTATATAAATCGCGAACACGTGTAGGACTGTAAGAATCTATCCATAGATACAAAGTACACACACAAGTGAAACTAAGACATTTTTCTCGAGTGTTTGCAAAGCGTCCAAAACAATTTCCCCAGGCGGACGGAGGCCCGGTGCTCCTAAGTATTTCTTTCAAATAATTATCCGACAAAAACATCCCAAGATTCTTGTGGAGTTCGTTAGGATGTTACGGGATCCCTCCCTAAGCAGAATTAATGATTCCCTTTATTGAAAGTTCAATTTTTTGATTAGGAGCTGCTGGGGCGACGCCCTACTTGTGTAAACACCGGATAACGTGGCATTTATTTACATTCGGCCAGTATTGATTTGATTTATTCTTTAAGTTGCTCCTTTTGAGATTTTTTTTTTTGTTTGGATGGGTACCCTGTTTTTTTTTTAAGTTTCCCCACACTACTCTTGTAACGTGATTGAGTTCACTGTCATATAAACTCAGATATATAAACAAGACTTAAAAGTCTTGTTTATATATCTGAGTTTCCTAAAGGAACCAGAACAACTCTCTGTAGACCATACATATATTTGTTCCATGCACGAATCGAATCCGTGACACGCAGCGCAGCAGCCAATTGCCTAACCACTGGGCCAATAGTGTGATAATGATACAATCACCCAGTTGATTTTTGAAAAAAAGAAATATGGAGTGACAGGGATTCTCAGATTTTTACTGACTAAAACCCTGCGTTCCTTCAGTTATCACAGATATCTGAACATTACAGAGCTTCGGTAACTCTTAACGCTACCCTAGCAGGCATCGGCCCTACTTAGCCCCTTCAGATCAAACAAGAACCCATAAAAAACTCTAATTCAATACCATTTACAACCGATGCAATTCTGATACCAACCCCATACCCTAATCCGATTTCAAAAAGACATAAGATCTATTTATCGAGACGATACAAATTGCGCCGGCTCCGGTCTCACGTGCCGTAATCTGTTGGCGAGTGGAGGCGATCCGGCGGGTGTCCGGCGCCGTCCGGTGCCCTCGTCCGGCGGTCGGCCGGCCACCGGCGAGAATCTAATTTGGTTCGGTAGCAGTCGCTCATTTGTTCAAATTACACCCCATGCCGCCTGCCGAGACGTGTCCGAAGAACCGGGAGAAACGCCAAGTTTATAAGTGTGTGTTGTGTTCATGGCAACGCTTGTGGAGGGGAGGTGGGTTCAAGTGTGTTGTTCATTTTATGAGCTATTTTAGGCAATTTGCAAGTAATTTGTTGCTACTAATAAATTGATGTTTATAGTGATAGCTGGATTTATAATTTACTAGCTGCTCCCTGCGGCTTCGCTCGCGTGATAGCAGAAAATTATCCTAAGGGAACATACTTCCGGGACAAAAAGTATCTTATGTCCTATTTCAGGACAGGGTTTATCCGTGTACCAAGTTTCATCAAAATCGGTATTGCCATTTAGGCGTGAAGACGTAACAAACATACAAACAAACTCACTTTCGCTTTTATAATATTAGGATTTACAAAATTATGGTCGAAATCGCACGATATAAAAGGTTAAGCTGACTGCCAAATGAAACTTTTCTCTCAAAACCAGCTGAGCGTTCGAATATCACCGTAGGATTCAGCAGAATATCAGCATCAGGTATTTTTATCTGACACATGCTGAGCTGGACTCCCATTGGTGCAGCGCGACATGCACACCGCACTATGGGTCGATTTTGGTGTTTCTTTTTTTTTGTCTAAATACTTACATGTGTTATTATTATTTTTTTCTTTTCTTTGTTGTTGTAGTAGTATAAGTGCTTAGTTTTTATTTAATTTTGGATTTTTTAATTTTGGACCTAGGACATGCCAGTTTCCTCACAATTTGTTTATACTCTTCGATAGACGCATGTTCACACCTGTTCTCTTCTTCTGCATCTTTCACCGTTTTGATAGAAGTGGTAGTAAAAAAAAAAAATTACGCAAAGCGCCTGCCTGGGTTTGAAACCTCGATGTAAGACTCGAGGCCATTACGCTGGGCCACTTTAGGTACTCTCTTAGTTATAAATCATCAATCATTAATGATGATCAACTGCAACCGCCAATAGTGGAATTGGAAGAGAAAAAATGAATGTTTGAAAATATCTCCATGACATATATGAACTATACGATACATGATGATGCTTGCTGTCGTCTATGTTAGTTTTTATTTTTTACTTGTTTAAGCTGTAAGTCCTCCAAGATGTAATAAATAAACAAATAAATGAAAACCATTTATTTTCTAACCGCCTTTATTAATATACTTTACTGTTTTTCCTCCTTTTCTCATTTTTTTAAATAAGCTTATGTCCGTCTCCAGGGTCCCAACTATCTCTGTACCAAAATTCATCAAAATTGGTTTTGCCATTTAGGCGTGAAGACGTAACAAACAAACAAACTCACTTTTGCTTTTATAATATTACGCGTAGTACGAGGGATGCCTTTTAAGTTTTGTCGTTTGAAGAAAAAAACATAACTAGAACCTTAAAGTATTATTTATTGTTTTTCAAACTATTCACCTCGAAGTTTAATACATTTTTCCATTCGATCGAACCAGTTATTAAAACTCTTATTCTACTCCAAAGTCGGTATGTCCAAAATGGCCGACTTGAAAGCGTTGACTGCTTCTTAACTGGACTGGAACCTTTGCCCACGAAGAGTTTTCTTAATTTTAGGAAATGTAAAGAAATCGTTAGGGCTTAGGTCAAGACTGCATGGGGAATAGTCAAGAATTTCTACGTTTTCCTGCTTTAAATAATCAATTGTTTTACCAGCGGTATGTGAGCTTTCGTTGTCATGGTGTAGGAGGTTGCGTCGCTTTGGGTTAGATTTCCGGACTTCAGCGATGACTACCACTTCTATCAAAACGGTGAAAGATGCAGAAGAAGAGAACAGGTGTGAACATGCGTCTATCGAAGAGTATAAATAAATTGTGAGGAAACTGGCATGTCCTAGGTCCAAAATTGCGAAGAGATGTTACATCCTGTAACCAGAACTTAAATGCTAGAGATGAAGCCTGAATTCCATTAGTGAGACCATGAGCAGACTGATTTTATGATTATACTAGCTTTGCCCGCGCGGCTTCGCTCCCGCTCTTCCCTACTCCACCCTACTATACCCAACTCTACCCTACTCTACCCTACTCTACCCTACTCTACCCTATTCTACCCTACTCTACCCTACTCTACCCTACTCTACCCTACTCTACCCTACTCTACCCTACTCTACCCTACTCTACCCTACTCTACCCTACTCTACCCTACTCTACCCTACTCTACCCTACTCTACCCTACTCTACCCTACTCTACCCTACTCTACCCTACTCTACCCTACTCTACCCTACTCTACCCTACTCTACCCTACTCTACCCTACTCTACCCTACTCTACCCTACTCTACCCTACTCTATTCTACTCTACCCTACTACTCTACCTTACTCTACCCTACCCTACCCTACTCTACCCTACTCTACCCTACTCTAGCCTACTCTACCCTACTCTACCCTACTCTACCCTACTCTACCCTACTCTACCCTACTCTACCCTACTCTACCCTACTCTACCCTACTCTACCCTACTCTACCCTACTCTACCCTACTCCACCCTACTATACCCAACTCTACCCTACCCTACTCTACACTACTCTACTCTACTCTACCCTACTCTACCCTACTCTATCCTACTCTACCCTACACTACCCTACTCTACCCTACTCTACCCTATTCTACCCTACCCTACCCTACTCTACCCTACTACTCTACCCTACTCTACCCTACCCTACCCTGCTCTACCCTACACTACCCTAATTTTTATTTTTTTTCCATAAGAACCTTCTCCTCACAATAACAATAACAACAGAAAAAAAATCAGCCAAATCGGTCAAGCCGTTTTCATGCCAAGTCGTGACAACGGAAAACGGGGGTCATTTTTATATATATAGACTAGCTTTTGCCCGCGCGGCTTCGCTCCCGCTCTTCCCTACTCCACCCTACTCTACCCTACTCTACCCTACTCTACCCTACTCTACCCTACTCTACCCTACTCTACCCTACTCTACCCTACTCTACCCTACCCTACTCTACCCTACCCTACTCTACCCTACTCTACCCTACTCTACCCTACTCTACCCTGCTCTACCCTACTCTACCCTACTCTACCCTACTCTACCCTACTCTACCCTACTCTACCCTACTCTACCCTACTCTACCCTACTCTACCCTACTCTACCCTACTCTACCCTACTCTACCCTACTCTACCCTACTCTACCCTACTCTACCCTACTCTATCCTACTCTACCCTACTCTACTCTACTCAACCCTACTCTACCCTACTCTACCCTACTCTACCCTACTCTACCCTACTCTACCCTACTCTACCCTACTCTACCCTACTCTACCCTACTCTACCCTACTCTACCCTACTCTACCCTACTCTACCCTACTCTACCCTACTCTACCCTACTCTACCCTACTCTACTCTACCCTACCCTACTCTACCCTACTCTACTCTACCCTACCCTACTCTACCCTACTCTACCCTACACTACCCTAATTTTTATTTTTTTTCCATAAGAACCTTCTCCTCACCATAACAATCACAACAAAAAAAAAAATCAGCCAAATCGGTCAAGCCGTTTTCATGCCAAGTCGTGACAACGGAAAACGGGGGTCATTTTTATAATATAGAAGATTATCATGCATATGCTTCATTATCATTTTTTTCTATACAAAAGCTATTAAATCCTTAAAAAAATAAAAATAAAGTTATCTTAGCTTTAAAAATCGATCTCATCTTTAATTTTTTTTTAAACTTCATCTGAATCTATATTAACTAGCTTTTGCCCGCAGCTTCGCCCGCGTTAATAAAATATAGCCTATGTAACTCCGGAATAGAAAAGCTTTCTATCAGTGAAAAAAAAAATAGCAATCACACCAGTACTATCAGAGATTACCTTCTAAAAACCAAAAAAAAAACATAAGTACAAAAAAAAAAACAACTTTACCTCTTTATAATATTATATAGTGTAGATAGTCTTAGTGTAGATATTCGTCCCATCCTAGTTGACCTATTTATATTTATAAATAAAGTAACGTCTAAACCCTCCCCTTCCCTCTGACCTCGGAGGTCGGAGGACTCAAACTATTCAACCCTCAGGCACTTCCGGATCCTCTCTTTGTTGCGAGCGATCTTTCCGTCCTTTATCAATTGAAATATTCTGTGAAGCGACACATTCTGCATTTGATGGTGCTAATCTTTGTTTGATGAATCGCTCTGGTATGTGCTAAGGGTTTTGAGAGTGATATAAGTACTATGAATTTTTTTTTAGTGCGGGGTTAATCATCCAATGACAATCTCCGCTCTTGGGCGGAGCGGGAGATAGTGTCAGACTCTTACTGACTAAAAACCCACCCCGTTCGTTCTAGCCTTCATACTGGGGCTCGAGCCCCTTTCGGATTACCCTGGCCTCAGTAGGCTTTGACCCGGCTGGGCCCCTGCTGTTGCTGACAACTCCTTGAGGCGCGCGGAAATAATACGCAAGTGTGAACATACGTCTACCGAAGATTATAAATAGTCTTTGGATAAAATTGAAAACCACATCAAAATCTGTTGCATCGTTTAGTGTTCGTTAACCCACTCGCTATGACAGACATGCGCAGCGATTTTATTTCTAGTATACACTGGCCAACCGCCACAGTTTTACATGGATGTTACAAATCTTTGAAATTTTCGGTTTTCTTGTATAAAAGTATGTACCTATGTATTATACTTGTAAAGCTTCCTTAAGAAAAATTCTGCCTATTGGTGAAAATTAAATATAAATCCGTTCAGTAATTGGTAAGTACAGACAGACGCGGTTGTGGACTTTGTTTTATAAATAAATGACAACAAATGAGTTATGTTACTAATGATCTAATTCTTTTTCAATTAATTCTATGAATGTTAGTTTAACTATCTTTCGTAGCACGCGTAGCATATTTGTAGTGCGCGTAGCATATTTGAAGCTCACGTAGCATATTTGAAGCTCACGTAGCATATTTGAAGCTCACGTGGCATATTTGAAGCTCACGTAGCATATTTGAAGCTCACGTAGCATATTTGAAGCTCACGTAGCATATTTGAAGCTCACGTGTCATATTTGAAGCTCACGTGGCATATTTGAAGCTCCCGTGGCATATTTGAAGCTCACGTAGCATATTTGAAGCTCATGTAGCATATCTGAAGCTCACGTAGCATTTTTGAAGCTCACGTGGCATATTTAAAGCTCATGTAGCATATTTGAAGCTCACGTAGCATATTTGAAGCTCACGTAGCATATTTGAAGCTCACGTAGCATATTTGAAGCTCACGTGGAATATTTGAAGCTCACGTGGCATATTTGAAGCTCACGTAGCATATTTGAAGCTTACGTAGCATATTTGAAGCTCACGTAGCATATTTGAAGCTCACGTGGCATATTTGAAGCTCCCGTGGCATATTTGAAGCTCACGTAGCATATTTGAAGCTCATGTAGCATATCTGAAGCTCACGTAGCATTTTTGAAGCTCACGTGGCATATTTAAAGCTCATGTAGCATATTTGAAGCTCACGTAGCATATTTGAAGCTCACGTAGCATATTTGAAGCTCACGTAGCATATTTGAAGCTCACGTGGAATATTTGACGCTCACGTAGCATATTTGAAGCTCACGTCGCATATTTGAAGCTCACGTAGCATATTTGAAGCTCACGTAGCATATTTGAAGCTCACGTAGCATATTTGAAGTTCACGTGGCATATTTGAAGCTCACGTAGCCTATTTGAAGCTCACGTACCATATTTGTTGTTGGCGTAGCATATTCGCAACTCACGTAGCATATTTGTAGTACGTGTAGCATATTTGAAGCTCACGTAGCATATTTGAAGCTCACGTAGCATATTTGAAGCTCACGTAGCATATTTGAAGCTCACGTAGCATATTTGTAGTTGGCGTAGTTTATTCGTAGTAAGCGTAGCATATTCGCAGCTCACGTAGCAATTACGTAATATGTTTATTTGAACTTAATCTTCAAACCACAGAACAGAAAAATACAATTCTGTGATTCAAACTATAGCTTCTTCTGTACTGTGTAGTAAAGTAAGCTAATAAGTAAGTAAACTGGACAATATGAATGTAATTGTAGTTTTGACTACATCTGCGAAGGTTGCTGAGAAGGCTGACTTGGTGGATTCCACAATCCAATAGTAAAAAAAAATCAGTAAAAAGAAAAAAAAATCAGATTGTTTATTTATTTAAGACCTTTTTTACATTTATATTTATAAGAATACTTAAAAATCTTTGGAAGATAATTTTTCAATCAACCAAACACATTCGCAAATCAACCATAATCTTACACAAAAATACACAGTTCAGTTCCTTGGATCACACAGTTTTTTTTTTTTTTGGAGCAGTTGGAGGCCGTTATCGACGATAATCTAATAACTGTAATGAACAAATTTTGTGGCTAAATATGAAACTATTTAAATCCAATTCTAACCCAATTAAAAACTATCAGAAAATCAACAATAATCTTACCGTAAAATAAGCCCTGGTGAACACAGTACGAGGCAGTGGTCGTCGAAGCCCAGGTAGCAGCCAGGTGTCGTTCACGCTTCGCGCCTCGGCACACAGGCGCTGGCGTTACTACGCGACGCAAGCTCCAACAATTACGATGCTAGGCCGCCCCTGCGCTCTTGTGTTACTCCCCTTAGAACGTTCCTCTGTTGATGCTTCGAGTTTTCAATTTATGACGTATTTGAGTAGGTTTTTGATGGAAATAGGATCGTTAATGTCGGAATAGGACTTTTTTGATAATGGGCTGGAACTGTTCTGTCATCTACTCTAATATTATAAAGAGCAAAAAAATTTCTACTTGTACGCGGGCGAAGCCTTTAACAGCAGCTAGTATCAAAATGTTATCAAACTAATCAGGTCTTTCTTTAGTCATATATACATCTACACTAATATTATAAAGAGGTTAAGTTTGTTTATTTTTGTTTATAGAAGGTGATCTCTGAAAGTACTGGTTCGATTGCTAAAATTTTGTCACCGATAGAAAGCTGCTTTATTCCTGAGTGACATAGGCTAAATATTGGGTACAAGAGCGAAGCCGCGGCCAAAAAAAGGTGTAGTGATAATGTTGATAAAATTTTATTGTATCTGTTATCATTTCTATAAATATTGAGTTATCAATTTCCATTTTTAATTACTTTTTTTTTCATGTTCACATAAAAGGAGCGACAAGTACTATGTAACCAAGATTTATGTAACACAAAACATGGTTTAAAAAAGTATCTATGGAGTTTCTTGCACGATATATTATCCAAGTTAGAAGTAAGATAGAGATCTACGCTCCACTTTTTAGACTGACCGACATTTTAACACTTCAAAAGTGAAAATGAAAATGTGATGTACCTGTACCTAATTTAAATAAACGTTTCTGATTTCTATTATATAAAACTAGCTTCTGCCAGCAACTTGCTTGCGTGAAAGTTGTTTTCTCCATATAAGCTTTGGAGCCCTGTTTCATCACGTTATCTAGGGTCCATTTTGGACAGAAAATCTTCTCTCAGTGCTCGCTTACGTCATAAGGGGAAACCTTGTGTAAAATTTCCAGTAGTTTCCTCGACTGTGGTTTGATATGTCAGTTAGACAATTTATTTTATTTTATACTTAGATATTATTTCGCAATTTTACGTACAAAAGCTTAAACATGAAAAACTAAATTCCAAAAATAGATTATTAAATGTTACATAGATAGATAGATACAACCTTTATTGTGCATAATAAAATTAAAATCATCATCATCATTTCAGCCGATAGAAGTCCACTGTTGGACATAGGCCTCCCCCAAGTGTTGCCTTAATGAACGATCCTGTGCGTCTCGCATGCAAAATTACAACAGGAACTTAAAATTAATAGGGTGTTATAATGGGCGGTCTTATCGCTTAAAGCGATTTTTACAGACAATTTTTCGATGGATTTGTCAGAGAAGGAGAAAATGATACACAGGTAGTTGTGGTGTATTGAATGATTTGAGCTTCCCTAAAAAATAGTGCAAATACTTCACCGTAAAATATTATGGTTAAAGAAATTTATTCACTCAAAAAGAATAACATATTCACTACTATGAGGTAAATAAAAATAAATAAAGGGTTAAGTTAAGCGACGGTATCGCAGAAAGAAAGAGAAAATAAACTAAAGTAAATTTACTGTAAACTTAAAACATGGTAATATTTAAAATATGGTGTTTTAGCCTTTTAAAAGTTGGAAGAGATTTCGATTCTTTTATGTCTTTAGGTAACTGTACTTATTATTATTAGTATTGTATTTAATCACTATTGGCTTAAGCAGAATGACTGTTTTCATAGTTCAACTGGACATTTAATTACAGAGATCACTTTGTAGAGCAGCTGAAGCTTAATTTCGTAACTTGTTAGTGGCAGAATGGACTTCCTCTATGTAGGTCACTCGTATTTAGTTGTGAAATTTCACTGATTTTCTCATTAGCTTTGTTAACGAATAGACATTTAAATTGCCGAATACGACATTTCTAACTATTTCAGTAATCCAAAAAGGGATGTGGGGAAATAGTTTTCGGATTTCTAAAGCGTAGTTAGATATATAGATATCTCATGTATCATGGATGGTACATAATAAAATTGGTCAAGTGCGAGTTGGACTTGCACTCGAAGGGTTCTGTACCATCATCTACACAACTTAGTCTATATTACAGGGAACTTTTTTTGTATTTAGTATTTGTTGTTAAAGTCACAACAGAAACACACCATCTCTGAAAATATTAGCTGTCTAGTTTTCACGGTTGATTTCATACAGCCTGGTAACAGACAGGTGGACAGTGGAGTCATAGGGTTAGTAATAGGGTCCCGTTTTTACCCTTGGGGTACGGTATTCTAAAATACACAGAGCATAGAAGTAGACACACACATCCATTAGCATAGAATCGTGATGAAGTTACTTTGAAATCCAAGGTTTTAAGGGTAAAACATTCCTAATATTAACATTTTGTGGTATTTCACGAGAAACTGATTGATAATAGGAATGCTCGGCAAAACCTGGCGGACTCTCCTGCTGACTGGTTCATAATTTAACATTTAACTGTTAAATTCTCCCTCATTTCTATTAATGCAGTTTTAAAGAAAATATCTTCATAGTTGATTACAATTTATACATTTTTTTTTAAATCCAAAGAGCGACATCTGTGTTGTCATGTAGGAACTAAAGTGGTATAAGAGTTTTTTGCGCGATTAGTATATTTACAACAGTCTGAACTATCGGGCAATTGCCTGGACGGGACTTAACACTCACCCATTCTCCTTTTTCAAACGGAACTTTACACCCTGATACGTATTCCTCTAAACTGGAGACCCCAGATTACGAATATGCCTTTGTGCAGGAATTACGAGTACATCGTGACGTCATCAACACTTTCTTAAGCCCTCGAGAAGTGAGCCACACAGCCACGGCTTCAACGGATGTCCTGCCTACCTGCATGCCAACCTGGTACTTTGAAACCACTTGAGTGTACAGAAACCCCTGGTCCTAGCTAGAGGGCATTGCCCCAGCTGGGTGAAACCTACGGTTTGCTGACATACCTTTGAGAAGCGCGTGGAACACTACACGTTGTTGACAACTGGGCTGAACACCACGAATTACCTGCAAATCTTTTTCTCCTCCTCGGTCAAATTCATCCAAAGGTTGTCTGTAAAAAATCGCTTTTAGCGATAAGACCGCCCATTGTGACACCCTATTAATTTTAAGTTTCTTGTGTTTTATTTTTATTTTTGGTGTACAATAAAGAATTTATCTATCTATTTTTCTATCTGAAACAACTTGAGTTAAACTATGTCAAACTAAGGATGACCTTAGGTTACCTCTCTTAGTATGACTGATGACTTAGTTCCCGAGCTTGCGAGTTAAGGTCCAGTAGTAGTGATGTAGTGGTTAGAGCGAGCGCGTGCGTGTCGGTGCGGACGTTCACGCTGATTGCATTACACTAATGAAGACGGACAGCGTTCTGCTACGTGGACTAGAAACTGGGAAGGCGCTGTTCTGTAAGGAAGGTCCTTTATTAGTGATCGATAACATTATTTATTTATTTTACTTTAACATAACACAACCAAATGCCAATTGCATTTGTTAAAAACAGCTATTTCTGGTATTAAATATGAAACAAATAATAATGAAATTAGACTACAATGCAGTATATATTACATATTATATATTACTTATTGAATTTTTTTTTTTGCTTCTTTTTTATTCGTTCGTGTTAATCTTAACATTGTGTATGTGCCTTGTGTTACACCAAAGAAATTCATTTTCTTTCTTTCTTAATTTTTCCACAAAACAATCCTTTTTTATGGTGGGAAAAATAATCCAATGACAACCGAGCGGGAGATAGTGTCAGACACTTACTGACTAAAAACCCACCCCGTTCCTTCTAGCCTTCATACCGGGGTTCAAGCTCCCTTTCGGATTACCCTGGCCCCAGTAGGCTTCGACCCAGCTGGGTCCCTGCTCACAAAATAATGCTGAGATATATAACCTAATTTGATGTAATGATAACAGAGGGCAGCACAGGGCCCGGCTCTGTTAATCAATATGAAGCTGCTCAGCATCAATATTTGACTGATACAACTCCGTCTTATTACAGACTAACGAGCGCAAACGTTAAAATTCTACAAGATTAACTTGTGCCGCCGAGAGGAGTTGATACTTTGTTATATTATTGTTAAATTAGCTTCTGCCAGCGACTTCGCTCTACTACTATAAAGTAGTTCTACTATTGAAATAATATTTGAATCAGTCGAATAATTTTTGTGTTTATTCGTAACAAATGAAAATACAAATCTTTCTAGTGCTAAAGGTCACTGAGATTATACGCGGACGGACGGACAGACAGACATGGCGAAACTATAAGGGTTCCTAGTTGACTACGGAACCCTAAAAACTTGTATTTTTATTAAATTGAAACGGTCGGCAAAAAAGACTATTTGTATAATTATTTCATATTCATCCTCCAGGATAGGTCGTATCAAAAATTTATCCAAGGGTTTTCATACATGCATCTTTCGAAATAAAATTAAATCCAAAAGCTTGCATGCATCTTTCCAATAATAATTTACTCTCAAGTGTCAAGATTCTTGTTCAGATTTTATCAGACGAGTTGGTGTACATTTGGAGGCGAATATTGATTGACTTAAATTTACCAACTTATTTATACTTGAGTAACATTTATTTTATTCATTAAGAGGGTCCTTCTCCACTCGCTTATCGTAAACATCGAAAATGGTTTAAAAGCTTGTTACTTCATTTAATGCAATCCAACGCGATGTTTGACGAAACGGCAACGCAAAAAAAAGAGATAACGCCTGGAAACTCTGTTAGTATTCGGTAATTCCGAGATTTACTCGAAAATGTCACAAAACTTTCTCCAGGAAATAGCTGTTTTTTTTAAACCCTAAAAAGTTTTTTGAAAAAGTTGTCGTCATTTAGAATCTTAATAAAATTTGCAAGGTCTCTAGAGGATTACTTTTTTGACTTTTTTAATTTTTACGCAAATCAAAGTTCATACAAAAAAGGACATTTTCAGAGGTTTGTACTGGATTAGTTTTCCACAAATTTAGAAATTGGTTTCTTTAGAAACCTAGATAATATCCACAAGATACTATATTTCCAAAATATCTAATGGAAAATGTGTAATAACGTCATAATCAGTTATGAGCGGTTGTATGAAAAACAGTGAAAATGTGAGTCATGATGCACCACCTTAAGAGCTTGAGGGTGGTTGTTTATTTATTTATTCAACGTATTTTTTTTTACTTTGTTTAACAACCAACACCCATTTGTTTTGTTTAAATAGGTACTAGGGATTCGATTTAGGACTTATTACTAATCGATTAATATAAGTACAATAAAAGAGTCATCGACATCAGTGTTGGTAGATGATACTTATCAACACGTGTGGTCATGATTTTGCCTTAAATCTGATAAGATCTGCTAAAACGGATCTCCCTAAATCGCAGATCAAAACAGACAAACACGATGTTCATTAAACCAAACGTGAACTGTTATAGTTTTACTTTTCATAGTTGTTATCTTAACATCCGACTAAAGTTCCTCGATTTCCGCACTACCATAACAAGATGTGTTTTATAAACCACACAAGATGATCTCCCTCCCCCTTCTTTTGTTTCTAGAAGTAATATGTTTAGGGTGGTCTTGTAGGAATATCGGTAGGTCCTGATAATATGGTCGTTAGATATAACAGTGGTAATGCGTTGGGGTGTGTTTTTGTTTTATGTCGCGTGAAATTTTATTGTCGCGGCTCGGCGTCGCGCCAGCATCGCTATACGACGCAATATACACACAAAATATGTAAAAAAAACCAATAAAATTAACTAGATACTAATGCTGTTTAAAGAGGGAGCTACAAAATCCCTATATTTTTACGTTAAACAAATTATATATGCACGTCGCCTATAGGTAGCAAAAAGGGTGACTGGAGACTCTTCATGCATTTTTAACGTTGTCAAAAACTGGCAGGGAACATAATGCTTCCAAATCTACATATTTACTTAGCATTATCCAAATAAGACAGATGAAGCTTGGCCGGACGTCTAACTTCGTAAATGAGAGTCGTACTAAGCATACAGAGGACGACCGGACCGGACCGGCGGGTAAATAAACGTAACCCGCGGATCCGGACCGGACGGGACCGTTGTCCGACGACAATGCTTCAAGATTTTATACAGAAATAGGATATGTTTGTCTACTTAATTGTAGGAACATGATTGTGAGTGGAACTGTGCAGGATGACCTTTATAAATGTAGAGTAATAATTTGTTATTATTGTATTTATGTTAATATGAAGAATGAAAACTACGTGAGTCATCCGGCATGTCCTAGAACCAAAAATGCGAATACTTGTGACATTCACTAACTTCCCGTTCTCTCTCCTAGAGAGGATGCCTAAGTCCCAGTAGTGGGAACATTAGAAAAAAATGCCGATGATGATGATAATATGTAACATAATAATGTTTTAAAACACCCCATTTTCATTACTTTCAGAGAGTAGGTATAGCAGAAAAGAGTAGCGGAAAACTGGTAGAACAAAAAAAAAAAATACTAACATTGTATGTCTTATGTTTGCGCCAAGAAGGTACAGTTCAGCGAAAATGCCATAGCAATGCTGGTTTTCAACTGAACCTTATTAGGAGTGAACGGATAAAAAATATATGTAAAAATAGTAAATATGTGTTTAGTCCAAGAAGCACTGGATTACAGATCCCTCTGTACCAACCTACTAAAACAAAACTAACTCACCATTTTTAAGGTTCTGTATCTAAACGGTAAAAACGGGATCCTATTACCCGACTGTCTGACTACCTACACATACCTACCTTGAAGAGACCTACAACATCACACTAATATTCTACAGGTGAAAAATTATGCTCTCAAAACAGTGAAGGAAAACATCATGAGGAAACCGGCATACCCTAGAACCAAAAAATTCGAAGACATGTGACAGCCACCAATTCCTTCTAGGCCCACGGGGTGGATTACGGCCCATTCCCTCTCCTAGAGAGGAGACCTGAGTCCCTACAGTGTGAAAATTATAAGGCCGACTATGCTATGGCTATGCTATGAAAAATTATGTGTTTGTCTGTGTGAAACTATGGCAGACCATGTCCTGGAAATATTTTCAGAACTTTAACTTTTTATTTCTAAAGTATGTTGTGTTATTTATGAAGATTGAGCCACCTCGCACTAATTGAGGTGGTTCAAGAAAAGAATACCTGGAAGAAGTTGAAAAGGTGAAGTAGTGGAAAAGGCTAATAAAAAAAATGTTTTCTTGGAATAATATTCTACGATCACGCCGAAGCAACTAACAGCAGCTAGTATCTCAATATACACCAAAAATATCGTTAACACGCCAACAAAATATCCCATTAAGTACAGTTGACGTGGCATTTCTTTCCGTTCAGCTCGAACGTAACGCCTTACGCCCCAGGGACGCTCCATCACCGTCATCTCGTCGGTAAACACATGACATGCCGTCCGCATTGTCGGCTAAATTAAATCTTATTGTCGCTTAACTCGATGGGAATGACTCGGAAAATTCTTCTGGGATTACAGCTTTTCTGTGATCGTTTTGGCTCGATTAAGAATTTCCTTCTGTCGTGATATGTTTTTTTCATTTCGTTGGTAATGTGTTGGCGGATGAATTGCAGGAAAATATTGGTAGGAGGACCAAATAAAATATTATTATAGAAAAGAAAGAAAAGTATATATTTTTGCGCACAAAAACATATTAAAAAAAATACAAAAAGTAAATACCACCACAGTGGTAAATATGACCACTTATATTTTTTTTGTAATAGTAAACTATCACATGGCTTCTACCGTTCTAGGGTGGAGTGCGAGAGCGCGGGCGTGTCTGACTTTGACCGATTAAACCCATTAGACGATTTTTGATTTCAGTTTTATCTTTTTCATATTTATATGGGAAATAGAGTGGAAGGTTTATGCTCAATAGTGCGACATAATCAGCTTTTTTTGAGCTGGGAAATCATCCAAAGACTTGAAAGAAAGAAAGAAAAATAATTTATTTGGTACAGCACAAGGCCCAAACACAATAATTAAGAAGATAGCACGAATAAAAAAAAAATATATGTCGCATCTTTGACTACTTAATGATTTAGACGCTCAATTGATTTTTATAATACCGGTGAACGCAGTGACGTCACATGTCACTTGAATGGAATCGGTTGGAGGAGTGTCGATTTTAAAAAAGTGATAAAAGCGCGAGTCGCAGGGGACTGGGCGCAGAACTTACTTCAGATCGGAGCTCCAATCGGGATCGTTGGTTCACAGGTTCTTCATGACTATTGTCTCTGACATTATAACCGTTATTATTTAAACTATGCTGTGCTATTTTTCAAATAAACCTTTGTGCAAGTATTTGGTATTGTTTCTGTGTTACTTGAGACCTACGCCATGGAATCTCTACCTCAAGACCATACCGATAACGGGCGAGCTCCTCAGACCTCTCAGCCGTCGTCATCAGAATTGGGATTCCGAGCCAATAAACAAATGCAGCACGAAGGTTACGTAACGCTGGTAATGAAGAAAATAGCAAGAGAAAAAAACAAATGGCGGTTATTACTTGAAATGAATAGTTGTAGAAGAAAGCATTATCGAAGAAAGTAAGACCCGGATTGAAGAGCTGACTTAAATGGTCTGATTAGGTTTTTTCTGGGGTTGTTCCCTAATCCTGAGCAACAAATGTTGGACCATGTTACCGCTGTATCCCCAGAGAGCAAATTACAACGTAACACCCAGCTAGTGACCGGGAAAAGACCGATGCAAGTGCAAAGTGCAGCAGTGCGAGTGTGTGTGCGTGCCTGAGGTGCAGTGTGTCAAGTGCAATACCAGATCAGAAAACATTTCACACAAAACGCATGAAGTCATTTCAAACGCCACCTATCAAATTTTCCACTGTGGAATAGTTGGACTAAGTAAGCCGAGTGTTTTCATTGGCAAGTAACAAGAAGAAACCGACAGGATAACGTAATATTCAAGCTTCAAGACGCAATCCCAAGGTCAGCCACATTGTATCCTACAAATGTGGAAAACAAGGTCACATTTCCAGCCAGTATCCTGAAGCAAGCGACGTGAAGGCGATGGTGGTGCCAAGGCATCACGTAGCGAGTGACTGGATGACGTATGTGCTGTCAAAGGAACCAGGAACAAGGTCAGGTATTCACATTCCATTTTTATTCTGGAGCGGAGTGTTATCTGTTATCTCTCTTTCACTTTAAAGTCTGTCATCACTATTTCACGGCAAACGTAAACACAGTTTTATTACACTGAAGGGTCAGTTTAGCGTGTTCAGTTACTTGCTTATTTTAATTGAGGTTTTATTCCATGCTTTGCCCAACATCTATTTGCGAAGTGATATTTTGGCCGTGAAATATTGTTGCAAGGATTCAGTTTAAATAGTATGATCGTGCATGACATACTTCTTTTTTGATAAATTGCTAAAGTTCACGACATAAACAATTATAATCACATCTACCCTCAGTATATCCGGTAGATACCGGTTTCGATTTTGGTTTGACAGTGATAACTCCTCCATAGATAACTTTTACGTTAAATAACATTGACATTGACGTGTACCTATGACGGTACAGTATGCTACAATCGCGTGTTACTAAGAGTGAATTTACTCGTTTAATTGACACATCTTAGCAAAAGACGACCATAGCAGTCAGCGAGGAAAAATTAAAAAAAAATAATGCGTAAGCAGGTAGATGAATTGTTGCGTGCAAATATTATTTGATCGAGTAATACGGTGTCTGTTAATTTTGCTCTTTCTGCTTAAAAACTCGACCGGTCAGAAATAATGTGCAAAGCTTACTGTGAAATAATAACGTGCCTTACCGGTATTATTTTACCGGTATTACTCGGACCAAATAACTCGTTTACATAGTGCGCGTTATTTTACAAATTAGATTGTGTATCAGGCTTTCAGTAGCGTTTATGACGACGGGCGGTCGGTACAAACATTTGACTATGCCACTTGGTATCGAAACGTGATCTTGGTTTCTCAACGGGGTTTTTGATAAATCGGTAAATACCTACGTCATAGTTTGAGTTGTCAATATTTTGATTATTTTGGAAACTATTAAGGACTTCAAGAGACTTAATGTAGTTTTACAAACGTTGATTGAAGCCCGATTTTCATTGGATTTGAAAGAGTGGTTGTTTTTCATAATGCAAATCGAGTTGCTAGGATATGAAACAAAGTCAAGTGGCGAAGTTACGAGGTATAGGACTTAATAGCAGAAAGCAGATCGCGTACATTAAATTCTGCTCCCACTGTTTATCATAGCTTAGGCGGTACAGAATATGGTGCAGAGTGGTAATTATGAAAAAAATCGCTTTGATAAAAATAAGGCAATATTGATAAAATTTAATATTGGTGATTTAGTTTTAATAAAAAATGAAGAGAGAAATCAAACTAAGCTTGATCCAAAGTTTAAGGGTCCCTTTAAAGTAACTGAGCTACTTGAAGGCGATCCTTACATCCTAAAGTCTTTAAATGGTAATAGGACATACAAGTATGCACATGATCGCATAAGAAAAATGCCAGAAGATTATGTTCCAAGTGAATTGGACATAATTAGTGAAGAGGTAGACGTAGAAGATGCGGGTGAAGGCCCATCTACTGGTACTGACTAATATTGACGCACAATAAATGGCTATAACTTATCAGCGAGAAGTGACTGGTAATGCTATTTTGTTTTGGGGCTTATCAGTGTGAAGGACTGATACTGACCTACGTATATGCGGGCTTAGGTACCAGTGAGAAGGACTGGTACCGTCCCATATCTATTGGGCTCAACAGCGAGACGAACTGTTACCCATTTGCTGTCATTATTTTGTGCATTAATATTGAGTAGCCTTGTAATGTTCAGTAAAGTTTAATTACAAAACTGGTATTCTTTTACGTGCGTTTATGGCATGCATGTTACATAATTGCGATGTAGTCAGGTAGGCCGAGCGAACAGTTGTCTACGGATGTATTTTGTATTGTCCCCACAGGTACATCTACACACGAGGACGTGTGAGCTGTCAGAATGGCCGTGTCGCATCTTTGACTACTTAATGGTTTAGACGCTCAATTGATTTTTATAATACCGGTGAACGCAGTGACGTCACATGTCACTTGAATGGAATCGGTTGGAGGAGTGTCGATTTTAAAAAAGTGATAAAAGCGCGAGTCGCAGGGGACTGGGCGCAGAACTTACTTCAGATCGGAGCTCCAATCGGGATCGTTGGTTCACAGGTTCTTCATGACTATTGTCTCTGACATTATAACCGTTATTATTTAAACTGTGCTGTGCTATTTATCAAATAAACCTTTGTGCAAGTATTTGGTATTGTTTCTGTGTTACTTGAGACCTACGCCATGGAATCTCTACCTCAAGACCATACCGATAACGGGCGAGCTCCTCAGACCTCTCAGCCGTCGTCATATATATATATTATGTATAGTTGCTGTGTGCCTCATGGCTGCACCAAAATAGGTCCATTCAACATGAATGCCAGACAACTAGTGCCTTACGTTGGTTTTGGACTTCTCATATTTCATCATACTTTTACTGACTAACATTTGTGTGCAACAGTTGCCCTTGCGTTCAGGGACCATGGTTTCCTTTTTAGAAATTATTCGTGACTCCAGCGGGTATCGGCCTCTACCATTTACTGGCATCTCTTTGAGGTGCACGAGGAACACTACGTGCCATGGGATGGTTACCGAACGACCGGACGGTGAGCTCCCCATTGCTCATTGTCCGCAAACCTGCGCCTACCGTCGTTGGTAAGGACAAAACCGGCTTTTTTTTACAGTGGGCAAAACTCTAATGTTAACCCTCGCTCTTGGGTGAAGCGGGAGATAGTGTCAGACTCTTAGTGACTAAAAACCCACCTCGTTCCTTCTAGCCTCTCGAGTTTCCTTTCGGATAACCTTGGCCCCAGTAGGCTTCAACCCGGTTGGGTCCTGTTGCTGACAACTCCTTGAGGCGCGCGGGAACAGTGCGCGCCGTTGACGTATGGACAAAACCAGCAGAAGTGATCTTTAGAGCTAACCACACCTATTATTGCACTGTTTGTCGTATACAGCTCATGACATAGTAAATCATAGTCAATAGGTAATTCAAACAAATGAGGTTGTCTAACTAATTACAGCCTGACAGCCGGTATTTACTCAGCATTAGAGGAGATTACTAGCTGTCATTGATAATTACACAGTCGAAGCTGCATTAATCGTATTATGGTATGTCAAGATGGAAATGAGATGTGTGGTAGGAAGATAGTAGCTATATGGATTTATTTGAACTAATCCCTACTAATATTATAAATGCGAAAGTAACTCTGTCTGTCGGTCTGTCTGTCTGTCTGTCTGTTACGCTTTCACGCAAAAACTACTGAACGGATTTAGATCAAATGTGGTAGATAGGTAGAAGAGACACTGGAATAACACATAAGCTACCTATAATTCCACTGCTGAGCACTCTGCCCGCGCGATATAAACTGTAGTCCACGCGGGCGAAGCCGCGGGCGGAAAGCTAGTTAATTATAATAGTTATTTGTTATACAAGAGTGCAAAGTTGCTTTTTAACCGCGTGCTCAATTTTGATGACCGAGTAAGCGAAGGATTCTAAAATTAGAATCCTGAGCGTTAGCGAGAGAATCAAAAGAGCACGAGGTGTAAAATTTTTACACTCGAGTGCAACACGTAACTTTTCAGCCTACCTCACCTGTCGTTGATGGTGAGGCGCACTAGTTTATTAAGAGCCTATTCACTCTAGCCTTGAAGACACCCAAATTATAATCGGACGGGAAAACCGCAGCAGGCAAATTATTGAAATTATAAGTGACGCCAAAGAGTGTCTAGCGACGAATGGACCTATTTTGATTGGGCTGCGACATCTTGGTCATTTGCCATTAACCATGTACGATGAGCTGTTCAAGGTTGTGGCTATTTTTTCTGGATATGTCTCCAAACACCTCTCGCATTCGGCGCATAGTTGACAGTCTAGTCTTGTAGTTCGCGTACGATTGAATATGCTTCTTTCATTTCTTGCACTTCTTTTCTGGTTTCACATTTCCATATACCAAACGAAAAGAGGACTAGGTATTTTGAACCTCATCATCATCATTTTTTCAGCCAAAAGACGTCCACTGTTGGACATAGAACATAGGCCTCCCCCAGCTCCACAATGATTGATTCTGTGCGTCTTGCAATCATCGGATTCCCGCGACCCTCACCAAATCCATGATCGACCTTTTAGGATGCTTTCCAAAGCTGAGTCTTCCGGAAGGTACGCGATCGTCACTCAAGAATCTTTTAGCCCAATCGAGCGTCATTCTGCGAGCAATATCTCTGGCCCGCTGCCACTTAAGTTTGGCTATTTTTCGGGCCAATTATAATCTTTATTTCTGATTTTGAACTCATCCAAGCCGAACTCCGTTGATTCATAAGCAGTTATGAATCAACGGAGTTGGGCTTGGATGAGATCCCACCTCAAATAACAACATATTTAACATTTCTTTGCAAAGACAATATATTTGCCCAAAACGAATAAAACTAAATCCTACCTTCTAACTACCCGTGTCCTTCAAGTTAGCTAATTACAAGTTATGAGCAACGGAAAAAACAAAATATGGCAGCCAATCAGCGTCGTCGGCTAATTTCACACGAGAGCGAGCTTGGCCGGTTCTTATGGCAGAAACTTGTTCAATCAGTGTAAGTACTTAGCGATTTTCCGACCGGACCCCGCGCCCGGTTGGTTGGCGCAAGATCGTTGTGTTTTGGATGTGGTATGTCAAGAAAACTGATCTTAACTGAAACTTATTTTAGTTAAATCTCTTGAGAGAATGAAATAGTGTAAAAACATGCATATGTCATGGCCCGATCTTAGAATTGATCACTTCATAATGTGAACAGTAATTTCATGAAATAATACTATTTCTATTAAACGCGTGATTATTTCATGATATGGTCAAACATATCGTTAAAAAGTTACGTTGACCACCAGTAGAGCCCACAACGCCTCAATGTATTGCTGTTTCTAGTACAAAATATGCTTTTGTTCCATCAAAAATACTGATTGTGCACTAAGCATTGCTGGGTGGTTTATAAAAACATAGACTAGGTGCCCCAAATAATTGTAAAAAATACATGAATATTTGGTGTAAAATAAGTATAATTAGTTTTTTGATGCACAGTTGAAAATATTCCTTTTAATTGCAATTGCAATTAAATAAGCTTAAATTGGTTCTTACAAGAGCAGTATCGACATAAGTTCTTGTTTTTATTAGACATTTTATTATCATAGTACATGGCCAAACGTGGATTGACATCATCAAACATTAACGTTTAAATAATTTGGCCAGTTTTAGTTGGCCATATCATAAGTGATGTAATTCTAAGATGTGGTCACACACATAACACTTCACAAAATCATAATTAGGATCAATATCTTAATTATGATTTTGTAAAGTTTTGATGACAGTTTTATATACGTATTTCTAAAACGTCGACTTCCAACCATTTTCGTACTGTAATTATTATAAGGCTAGGCTAAAGTTATTAACACAATATCTGTCATTATTTCTTAAAATAGCAGTACTTAGTAGAAAAATATTGTGACAGTGGTACTTATATTGGTAGCTCCATGAAAGTTATTGAATTAAATGCCTGTCTGGTCGAAGGACATAAATAGGCAACAGTAAGAAATATCCCCCTACAGGAATCGATGGTGCGAATTATTGCTTGACGTTTGATTGCGTGTTGTAGATATTCTTGTTTCTTTTTCGTTTCGTATTATTATTGATGGCTCAGTGGTTAAGGCACTTAACCTGCCATGCATAAGATTATGGGTTCAAAACTGAGTAAATACCAATGTAAATTTTTCAATTCGTATTCTACTTTTTTAGGTGGGTAAATATAAGAGATTACAGACAGCTTTCGAATCAGAAATGAAGATATCCGCAGGAGATCCAAGGTTGCCGACATAGCACGAAGAATCGCCAAACTTAAGTGGCAATGGACAGGGCACATTGCTCGCAGAATAGATGGCCGTTGGGGCCGAAAGGTTCTGGAGTGGCGACCTCGTACTGGAAGACGCAGCGTCGGAAGGCCTCCTACAAGGTGGACCGATGATCTGGTGAAGTTTGCGGGAATCCGATGGATGCGAGACGCACAGGATCGATCATTGTGGCGACACTTGGGGGAGGCTTATGTCCAACAGTGGACGTCTGTTGGCTGAAATGATGACGATGATAATGACAGACAGCTTGTGTCTCGGAAAGCACATAAAGCCGTTGGTCCCGGTTGTTGTTAATAAATCTTAGAGAGTCTGTCAGACTAGATGCCAGAAAAAACTGGTCATCAGTACGTCAAGGCATGTGTGGTAGTGTGTGATACACTATCACTACCTATTTACCGGAAATCTTTAAGTCGAGAGTAGGTGTCTTCTAGGTAAGCGCGTTCCATCGTCGACCGCATCGTCGCTTTCACTAATTAATTATTTTTAACTAATTAAAATAATCTAAAATATGGCGTTAAAAATCTCTGTCGCATTGTTTATCGATTTGTAATGTGCCTACAAGACTGGCGACTCGGCATTGCCACGCTATATGGCAATGCTAATTCAATTCAATTCAATTATTTCAGGCGTATAAATAAAAATAAAAAATATAAATTTCCATATACAATATTAACATATAAGAGGATAAAAATTACAGTAAACGTAAAAATTAAAATGCAATAAAATTAAAATCATAAAAAATACGATAAAATTCATAATTCATGTCAAAAATAAAATAAATTAAAAATATTTATTCTCTGTCCAAGGTAAAGCTCTATCAATTTCAAAAAAACCTAAACTACCTTCATAATGAATTTTTCTGCCTTTGTGATATTAACATTAAAAATGTGGGTGTGGTTTTATTTCTCTTAACGCCCCGATTAACGTTATTAATGACGTATAATTAATTATGTTAAATTACGAATAATTGTTATTACTTTCTGCTTTATGGCTCATATATTTTTGGATTATTCTGGTCAAAGTTACTGCCGTAAATATTTTTTTGGTTTAGATTAGAGCGTTGGCTGATGTTGACAGTAGTGTCCTCAGTAAAAAAATCTAATTCATCGAGAAAAAATGCGTTTAAAATATATTAATTCAGGGAAGTGACGCTATAATTATACAAAAAAATATATATTATGACACGAGATTTTTATATATAGAAGATATAGATATTTTACAAATACGTCTTAAAAACCACTTCTACTCATCAATATTTTTGCCAATTTAAACTAGATGAGACCAGTGTTTCCTTGTTGATTGCCCTGATAAGAAACACCGGAGCAAACTCTCTTTTTAAGCCCATACGACAAACATGTAATGATTACATCATATTTCTCATATGATATAATCATTAAATGTTTGCTGTATGGGCTTCAAAAGAAGGCATTATAATAATTACAGCACACTTCTAATTATTAAATTGTATTTCTCATATGATTTAATCATAACATGTTTGCTGTGTGCCATGTAGATTAGTGTTTGAGATGATTTTTTGAGGAAAAAACCACACAGATTTGAGTGGATCCGTCCAACTGGTCCAAGAATTTGTCATTTTTCACACCTTTGTTAGTCAGCCCATAGCACTATCAAATACAAATAATTCGAAATCGATTCAAAACCGGACAGCAAAAGGCTAGTCCTTTAAAAGGTACTGACAGCCCATCAATAAAGTTTTCAAACTGTGCACCAGTTCCCATGGGTAGCGAAGTATCTCATACAACTGGGGTCACAGAACGGATGCCGTAAGTGCCCCGAAAGGGCTCGGGGCGGGTATTTGTATGCCCGGTACATCCGAGAGGCTAAGTTACAGATAACTTTGCTGAAGGGTGCGTGTTGGTTATGAGTGATGTTCTAAGGCTTGAAGATGTTCGAAGTTAGTGTTGTTGAGTTTGCTAATTGATTGGTTTGAAGAATTCCTTTATTGAGCCTGCGTTTCTTGATAGCTACAACCTTATAACTTCTTGCGCTCTGGGTGGAGCGCGAGGGAGTGTCTATCTTTTATTGACTTAAACTTACAATGTTCTTTCAGTTGCTCTTTTTGCGAAGATTACAGTAACTCTTTCGAACAATCCGCAGTCCTATCAAGCGTCTGATAGCTACGATTTCTATTCACTCTTGACTTAAAAATGAAGTCAAGAATGAATAGGTTGCTTCTTGGCAAATGTGCGCCATTGCCGACCACATAATCGCTTACCATCAGGTGAGACAAATCGATCTCTCGATCGTATTATTATAATTTATAAAAAAAAAATGTAGAAAGTAGATCCAATTGGAGCATTTTGTGGCTTATTGGGTAAATTAAAGATTTCTGACTATTCCATATTGAGAATAAAAAATAGTTAGCAAAAAAATGATGAACTACTTAACCTCATCATATTATAAAAGCGAAAGTTTAAATGTATGTGTACTCCTTCACGCTCAAATGGCTGAGCGGATTGAAATTAAAACTTGGCACAAGCATAAACTATGTCCAGGATTGGGAAATAGAGTACTTTTTATTACGGGAGTATATTCCCTTGGTATAATTTTCGATTTTCAAGCGAACCAAACCGCTGACTGATATCAGTAACAGATATTTAATTTTCTGTCACTGTTACTTTAGACCAGTAAATACTGTAACAGTCGAAATACCAGTAGCAAAATTACACCGCACCCCATATAAAACTATGTCAATATATCGAAGCAATAAATTGATTGGTAAATTCGTTGTTTGGCATAGCTTCCGCAATAAACCAGCAAGAGTACTGATCAAAACACATTACAACGCTACTTCCGAATACATATTATTTGACCTTATTACTAAGACCGTAAAACATAAGATTAACGATAAATATGGCTATAAACGTAAGGTCAAATTTATTAGGATCTTGAGCATTCAGTGATGCGGGTACATTGTGACCAGTAGGGTTTTTGTGTAGGGGAGTAAGTCCAAATTACTGTAGTTTATCTAAAAAAGTAAGAAGTCAAATTACTTGGGAGTTCACGATTATGGCGGTAAGTCCCCTCTTTGAGGCGTGGCTGGAAAGACCTCACGGCGTCCTTACGTACCGCATGACGCAGGTCCTCACAGGACATGGGACGTTCGGGAGGTACCTGTTTCAAATAAAGTCGGAAGAGACGCCCGGGTGTCGCCACTATGCGCAAAGCCCGGAGGACACTGTGGAGCACACCGTCGAGGTGTGCCCTGCCTGGGCGGAGCATCGCCGTGCCCTCGTGGGGGCGATCGGCGGCGGAGACCTCTCGCGCCGGGCCCTGGTCAAGGCCATGGTCCGGAGCGAGGAGGAATGGCAGGCGGTCGCCTCCTTCTGCAAAGCAGTAATGCTAGTAAAGGAGGAGGTCGACCGCATCAGGCTACGGCGCCCTCGCCGCCGCCGCCTGGATTCGGATCCCGATTTCCGGCCACCGTAGACGCGGGCTCGCGGTCGGCGAGCCATGGGTAGCTCGTTGTCCGATCGTCCGGTAATGGACCGAGTCCAAGACGTCGACGGCGCGCACTGTCCCCGCGCGCCTCAAGGAGTTGTCAGCAGCAGGAGGAGCCCAGCTGGGTCGAAGCCTACTGGGGACAGGGTTGTCCGAAAGGGAGCTCGTGCCCCTGTATGAAGGCTAGAAGGAACGGGATGGGGTTTTTAGTCAGTAAGTGTCTGACACTATCTCCCGCTCCACCCAAGAGCGGGTTTTGTCATACGATGATTTTCCCCGTCGCAAAAAAAAAATATTACTTGGGAGTTTTAAATAATATTTAATCATTTAACCTTCCGTATGCCGTAAGTAGAGACACAAAGAAAAAGCCATTGTGCCCCGCGTAGATCTGCGTTTGGGTTAACAAATACTATTATATTCGATACTTTTATAAGGTTCTTCATTAGTAAACTATATGATCAAGATCTTAATCAACTTGATTATTCGATAACCGCGGACAGATGCTAGTTTACACTAATTTAATAAAGAGGTAAAGTTTACTTGTATGATTTTTGTTTGTAGAAGACAATCTCTAGAGGTATTGCTTAAAATTTTTTCACCGATAGAAAGCAGCATTATTCCTGAGTGACATATTCTATGGTAATATTAGTGTAGATATCACTTAAAAAAAGAAATACTAAAACTGTCATGCGGGTGAAATCGCAGGCAGCTGCTAGTTTCTTGATATATACCTACCACCAATATTTTGTCACTTCCGTATCTACTTATACGTTAAACATGACTTTATTGACATCAACGAGGTACCTCACACCGTTCGATAGTGAGTGACGTATGCAGGAGGGTGAGAGAGGTATGCCGAACATGTTTATCGTGAAATATTTGCACGTCATTTGACAACATGTTGATAATAATGTCAAGTACCTACCTGGTAAACAGAATTTTGATCAGTTCGGTATAACTCAACCATGTACCTATTTGTGATGATCTGACTGATTACAGGAATATTTATTTAAACTTCATGTACAGTATTGGTACTCGTACATAGGCGGACTTAACCCTTCAGATACCGTCAATTAGAGACACAATAGTAAGACAATAGATGCGCGGCCACCGGTGGTCGCTTGGGGATTCATGAATTAAAGCCACAAGGTATTCTCTACCAGTCAACCTTTAGGTTAAAGAAAAAAACACAGTGGTACCTAGGTTGTACACAATAAATATTTAAAATAATAGATATTTCAAATTATGTAACAAAATCATTTAATAATATCTACAGTTATTTGTTGTTTCGTAAAATATTATACAAAAATGAACAGTTACTTGTTTTAAGATTGTATTGCGTCTTTTTTTGCGTAAGTAAACTGCCCCCTAGCCAAGTTGCCAATCTGCAATAGTTAACGCTAGTAGAAAGCTTCAAATGTACAAGAATGACGCTCAGTCACGTGGTCAGAACAAAAGAATTGGCGCCATGATCAACTCAAAGCGTTCGACGCAAGCGAAACGGTTGTAACTTGGCTAGGGGGGCTGTTTTTCCTTTTCTTTATTCTTCTTTTTTATATATTTTTTTAACGCTTTGCCCCACTAGGAATTACTTTTAGTAATCTTCAACACTTTTGCACTTGTGATTTGGTCGACTGTTACTGTAACTACAAACCCAAACTGTATCCCCCAACAACTTCTACCCATCTACATATACATCTATGAACAACTAACATGCGTTACATATTTATTGACAGCAACCCCTTACTGTGTCGTGTGATAGTAAATTCATGCTAGTGACTGCTGTGCGGGGGTGCGTGCGAGAATGTCTGACGTACATACTGTGGCATATTTACGAGTATTTACATTCCACCTGTCGATCGGACATTGTTGGGATGTAATATTGATAAAGATAAACTTTTACTAGCGACATCTACCGTGCGAAAGTTGAAAATTATCCCAAAGGAATATACTCGCGAGATAAAAAGTATGCCATCAAAAACAACTTCTAAAACCAACGCTTGCTGCTCAGTTCTTCTGACGTAAAAAGTTGTGAGATCAATGTAATACCAAGTCAGTTAATTTATTCAGTCCGTATTTAAGGGACCTTGATGACCTGATTGACTTGAAAATCGGACTAAAGATTCTAATTTAATATAAATATGTAGTATTAATAGGCTTCTAGTTTTACACACATCGAAGTTATAGGGATCGGAAATTGCCTGAACTGTTTCGAGAAAAAGCTGTGCCACGTTTTTGCTTGCCTTTGCGGAGCACTGCTGTGACCCCTAATGTAATGTTTATTGTTGCCAAAAAAGTTAAATCTATTTACATACATTATGGTGGTGCGATAAATAATTACATAAAAATATAGTGACATCTGTAGGCAAACTAGGCAAAGTCTGTATTTTGGCTACTGAATTATTTTTATATCATTTTATTAATAGGAATTTATTTTATTCAGTACGGCGAATAAAACAATACATAACATTCTAGAACGATAACTTTCAACAAACTGCACAACTTCATGTATCGACATTTCACAATATACAATTTACAAATAACCGGACTGATACGTGGAACTTGAGATATCTTCCCGGAAGGCAGACGGGCAGACGTCGGCGAACTTTGCGAAGCCTTCGTGTCAACTTACTGATCACGCCAATATCGTCTCACTTACCATACTACACTTAAATCATACAAAAACCACCCTTAACTCTTCCCCATAAAGTCTAAGCCAACTGCAAACTGAAAGCGTTCCTGAAGAATACACGGCTGAGATTTAACTTACCAATTTAGTATCTAGTCAGACGAAATTGATCTCTATTCTGTTGTGTTAAGGTGTAAGGAGAGCGTAATATGTAAGTTGAAGAATAAGCTGAGCTTTTACGTGGATGGACATGCATTTGTAAGTCTGTTGCTAATGCTTTTTGTGATACTCATTGGTCAATATAATGAGGACGTGTGTTGGTTGGCCCTGTCATGTACGCAAGACTCAAAAATAACTGTAGATATTCTCCTGAAAAACTGTACTTGGTAGATATATACAACGTGTAACGTTAAATGCGCAAAACCTGAAAATAGTTTGATCAAAATAAGGAGCAGAATCAATTAAACCACTTTTTAAAATAGGTTACATTTTTCAAAAAAATCTTCAATAAAAATGACGCCCTGTCTATTTATGAATAGGTCAAGCCATCACGTGCGCAAACCCGCCAAAATAGGTAAACAAACACAAACGGTTGCGTTTGTGTTTGTTTACCTATTTTGGCGGTAGTCCGATCAAATTTACTCATACACGGGATAATAAAAGTTCTTATTTCAATGCAGATATTAATTTTAAACAAAGTAAAACTGCACATAAATCCTTTAATTTTTTTTTAAATGTGTTTTTTTTTTCTCAGAATTAGGTCTTTTAAATTAAAAATCATTTGGGGTGTCTGAGGTTTTGCGTATTAGACGTTACACGTTGTATATTATGTCTTCTTTTTACAATACCGTACGTTACTTAAAAACTCCCAGAGCCATGTGGTCCACCGGCCGCCCACATAAGTTATTTTATTGCAAGCCAATATAATTCTATAAGACTTATCTACGCAGGCCATTTGGACGGCTGATTCCGTACCGTTCGTAGCAGAAAACGGCAAAAAATCACGTTTGTTGCATAGGAGCTCTACTTAAATATTTATCACAAGCTTTTATTTAGTTTCAACCTGTCCCAATGTTTGTTTGTAATCAAATCTTACGAATTAAACTTGATCCACTTTCCAGTTACCGATTGAGCTGAAATTTTGCATGCATGTGTAAATCAGACGACAATCCAAATTATTATGACATGGAGATGATCTGATGATGGAACCGGAAAGTGGCTATAGGAACTTGGTAGTTAATCGACACTACCCCATCAAATTTAGGTTCGTATGATTCGTCTTGACGAGTATTAAATATACCGAGCTATAAAAGCTTACTATGAAAAAAATATGTTCATTATGTTAGTCTTTGTTGTTAAAGCGGTAACAGAAAGACATCATCTGTGAAAATTTCAACTGTCTAGTTATCACGGTTCATGAGATACAGCCTGGTGACAAACACACAGACAGCAGAGCGATAGCAATAGGCCTATGTTTAAATTTTCTCTCTTTTTCTTTCCTTATTTTCTACCTTTTGCAAACGGAATCCTAAAAACCTGCGCTTTTGCTCTTTCAGTCCTACACTGAACCTGATAATTATTTTATATTTTAAATTCCCTTACCATTAATTTCTGCCGTGCTCGGAATGTGCCAATAATATTGCTGGTCGGCGTCAGAATTTGGCATGCCGAGCGTGCCTTGCCAATGATCGGCTATGTAAGATATGCACCTGCTGAGCTGGTGGAATGTGCCGTGTTTGGTACCCGCTCTTCATTGTTGGAGGTTTAAAGGTAATGGAATGGTATTATTTTAGGTATTTGGCTTGATAACCTACCGTCTTTATGATGAAAAAAAAAAATTGGGCAAGTGCGAGTCGATCTCGCGCCCTGATGGTTCCGTACTTACTTACTTATACTTTATTGCATTCCATATGTACATAGATGGTATAAAAATATAGCAAGATCAATATGGACCCTAGAAACTTACCTTTATAAATAGTTCAATTCCGGAATGTAATGGAGTCCCTCGGACTCGGAAGACCTTTTCAGGGTTCTGAGTTAACGGGAAGTATACCCTATGAAATTTGATTTCCATGAGAGTGTCGAAATGTACGTTTTTTGCCACATGAACCGAAACACATAGTTCGCAGACCTGAAAATATGGTCTTAATTTCCACGCCTGCCCGAGGTAAAGCGTCTTGACTGACAGATAGACGAACGGACTGACAACCAAGTGCGGTGGTGGTGGATGGTGTGCTTTGCAAGGCACAGGCACTTGGTCTTGGAGAACAAAAATACCCGTTAGGTAAGTATTTAAAAAATCGTAATACAAAACAGTAAAATAAACTATCTATACCTAGTTTATATTACTTTTTTTAAAACAGTAAAATAAACTATAGACAGGAAGACGTAGTGTTATGAGAAGGCCTATGCCCTACAGTTCTCGGCCTTTAGGTGATGATAATGATGATGATGACCCTAGCTATGCGTGAGCGTGTCGCTATTCTAGGTAGTAGCTTCCTTATTCTACTACTCAGGTACCAAAACATCGTAACATCGTTCAAATTCTTATAGCATAGTCGGCCTTATAATGTTCCCAATGTTGGGACTCGGACCTCTCTGGGAGAGGGAATGGGTCGTAATCCACCACGCAGGCCCAGTGCGGGTTGGTGGATGTCACATGTCTTCGAATTTTTGGTTCTTAGACATGCTAGTTTCCTCACGATGTTTTCCTTCACCGTTTTGAGAGCAGTGGTGATGAAATAAATTACACAAAGTAATGCGTATGGCTGGGTTTGAACCTGCTACCTACAACTCGTTAGTTGGGACAAACGAAGAGAAAGTCTTACCATATTATTAAAAATACTTCTCAAACTCAGACTATAGTCAATATTTCCCATCACAAAATACCAAACCATATTTTCATAATAAATACCTAATTCTAGTTTCAATAAAACAAAATTAGCTTGTGTACCTCCAGTTTTTAAGCGAGGCACGTGTTGTCTACATATTTTCGTCAAACAAACTTTCCTCAAAGCTCCACCATTTTGTAAAACGATATGAATATTTTAAAGCTTACTGTATTTGACTGAATCAGAGGCGTAACGGGGACTCATTTAGACGAGGGCGAAGGCACATAACCGAGGCCATTTTCTTTCATAATTAATAATAATAATATTCCACAACTATCACACAATGCCGTCTAGTCCCAAGCTAAGCAGAGCTTGTGTTATGGGTACTAGATAACTGATAAACATACTTATGTATTTCTAAATACATACTTACATATTATAGATAAATGACACCCAGACACAGAACAAATGATCATGTTCATCACATAAACATTTGTCGTGGGTGGGAATCGATACGCCCTCGGGCATAGCAGTTAGAGCCACTAACCACTAGACCAATAGGCTAGTCAAAGCGAGACAATGACTGTACCAACTTAGTGTTCTACCATATCGTCGCTTACCATCAGGTGAAATAGAGGTCAAGCGCGAGCCTATCAATTAGAAAAACCCTCGTTCTTAAAAAGCCCTAGCTTGTTAAGGCCGTGGGCTAGAGCCCACGTCACCCATGCCTAGCTACGCTCCTGGGCTGAATATTATAGAGATGTTAGTCCTTCGCATGAATATGTAGACGGACAGTGTGTTCAGTTCTGAATTAATAATTAAAAGCGAAAGCAGGCTTAAGAGCTCACAGCGTGTAGCTGGAGTGCTCACCTGCAGACAAATGTACGTGCTTTTTAATTAGCAATCAGCTGATGAGATTTGGACACTGTTTTAGAGACTGTTATACTAATTCTGTGATTGAGTTGCTTTATTTGCTTAGAATAAAGCATCTCTGATTTATTTAAGCATTGATCAATATAAACATTGTTATCTTTTTGAAAAAGGAATAGAACGAATGAAACAAATAAAAGTGAACTAAATACGAGTATGCTAAACTTTTTGGTGTTATTGTAGTTCTGTGTTATAGTTGCTGTTTCATATTCTTCGCCACATTTTTTTGTGTTAACTAAAACGACTGAAAGATATTTAATTTAAAGAATGGATGGTCTTTTTGGAGTGACTTGAAGCAGATTAGATTTTTTTTTCAAAAGTGATAGGGTCGCGCTTGATCACTATCTCACCTGATGATAAGCGATGGTGTAGTCGACAACGACCACTAACTAATATTATTTTTTAAACATTTTCTAATTTAAAAGGCAGACTTTCACCAACATACCCCTTAACTTTTCCTCAGCTAACATACGATCCGAAAAGAAAAAAAAAATATCGGAAAAGGAAATCTTTCGCTTCCTTCTTTTATCTTTTAAGAACTTAGTGAAAGCAAAAAAGCCTTAGCTCTAAAGCTATGCAAATGTGCGAAGGTCTTGAGGGTCTTAGCAGAAGGGCGTATGAGGGGTGAGGGGGTGGATAGGGGGTGGATGGACAAGGGGCAAGGAGAACAAAATGCCATCGCTTTGTAGAACGTTAATCCTTTAATAGCAATCGAGCGTGCGATGCAGCCATAGCTATGTTTGTGAGATCTTTTATAGTGCTTAGATTTTTCTTAGATACACCTGTCTTTGTTTTTATTTGGTTTCAATAAGTCTTAAGAAGAATACAGGGGATAAATATTGTACTTAGCACTCATACATACTTTCAACTGTATTATTCTAACATATTCACATTTTATTAGTTAGGGAGTTAGTTGGTGGTCTAGTGGTTAGTGGCCCTGACTGCTATGCCAGAGGTCGTGGGTTCGATTCCCACCCAGGACAAATGTTTATGTAATGAGCATGATCATTTGTTCTGTGTCTGGGTACAATTTATCTATATATGTTTGTATTTAGAAATATATTATAAGTATGTTTATCAGTTGTCTAGTACCCATAACACAAGCTCTGCTCAGCTTGGGACTAGACGGTGTTGTGTGATAGTTGTGAAATATTATTATCATTTCACCTGATGGTGAGAGACGATATGGTAGAACACTAAGTTGGGACAGTCGTAATACATGATTTGTAAAAAACAATCAAAGTTAGTGAAAAAAAAAAAACAACGCCCAATATGAAGACCTAAAATAGTTTCACGTAATTCACGTAAAATAGCAGATTTTCAGTCAGTGAAGTCTTTATTGGATTACTCTTACACTAGGATTTGATCTCTATAAAACTAATATCTACACTATTCGCGTAAGAGCGGTTGTATGGAAATGTATCTTGGAAAGGACGCTCTTAAGACAAATAAATGACAATACTTTTACTAACAAATTATTCTGATAGCTAACTTGTCAACCAATCAAATCTTATCAGATATGAGGCAATAAATAACATTTTAGTTGAGTTATCGTCGCAGAGCTGTCCCTAAGGTCTACGGGTTCAGGGTCGTCACACATCGCCGCGATAAATCTCTGGGGTGGACAAAGAAATGATAAACACTCTTGTGCGTATGAGTTATGGGGAGCGTGTGATATATTGCGTTGTGGCCACCCCTACTAGGGTATGTATGGGAACAGCGCTTCTAGGCTGTCGTACACTGATTACTTTCTAGAGAAGGTTGGACATTTTTTCTTGAGGTTAAATCATCAAATATCTTTTCCTCACCGTGACACTGACAGAATAGTCGCAACCGGCTCAATTGAAACAAAAAACAAAATTTCTACCGCTTTAGATGGAGTAAGAGGGATGACTATAAAAACGGCGTCAAAAAGTAAAGAAACACAACCAGAATCAATGGCTTCCGAAATTTAAGTTACTTTGCATTTTTTGTTTGCTTTTGATGTTGCATATTTTTGTAAAAAAGTTTTTAAGTATTACAACCACATGTGAAGGTGCATGTTGCCTCTAGGCAGTGCATTATTTGACTGTCTACACTGTCTACCTATAGGAGTTGGTCTTGAATGTGTTTAGGTTAACGTAAGATTTTTCCCTGTGCGTTATTTTGATCTGTTCTGCGAGCAATGTACCCTGCTGCTGCCACTAAAGTGGAAGTGGACTTAAGACCGACGCACTGGTGGGCAACGACTAAATTATTCGTAGCGGCGCGACGCGTGGCTGGTCTAATATTGTAGCTCTGCAAGTCTAGTTGCCATTTAAAATATATGGAGACCGACGCCTCCAGATTGGTATACATAACTCACTGGGTCTAATTTAGACTTAGGTATTGACGATTCGGACACAGTTTTTGAATTGACACATTTTTATTTCAATATATTTTTCACTGACGATTCGGACGCACACTGTTTAGTATAGTCACGTTTTAAAACATAATATATGGGGAAAAATGCCTTACCTTTGTTACCAAAAGTATTCTACACTGCATTTAAGGCGGCAACTTATTATTATTTTAAGTTTGTATATACCTATTAACTTATAATATTTAATAGTTAAGATGTACATAATTATAAAATAAATTCCTAGGCGGCAACTTTGGGTGACTAGTAATTTTTTTTTAAATATTATTTTTCCAGGTCCAGGTTAAGATGATATGAGCATCGGAGATCCCATGGCCATATCGTGAAAAGTACCTTTCTATGGCTACACAAAAGAGAGGGAGAGGTAGACTGCAAGTTACCTTGATGACAAATGTCCTCAAGGACATGCAAAAGCTTAGCCTTGAGGATGAGGATGCTTGTCAGCGAAATGAATAGCGCGACCCCACGTAACGGGAAGAGGCGAGAGCAAAAAAGAAGATATTATGTTTCAAGACTTTTTTATCTGACTTTAGTAAATAGCTTCAGTTTTGGTGGTGTCCGAAACTTCAGTAAAAAAAAAGAAAAGAAAAGTGTCCATATGGACTCTGTGTCCGAACCGTCAGTTACTCCGAATTTAGTTCTACCTTTAATGGCGAATTATCTACCAGCAAAAATCAATAATACATCCAAAATCAATCCCAAAAACTCGTTGAGGTCCCAAAAGTTTTCTATTAATTAACGTTATTAGAACATTTCCGAGTTGTAATTTAATACTTTGTTGTTCTATTCCGGATAGCTGATTAATTAGTAAGGCTGATATGAAAAGTAGGCGAGTTTGCGAGTTTGTTTGACTTAATAAGCGAACTTCTACAAGACGTCTTTTTGAGTGAAACTTGGACGCTTTGATGAGACGAGGGGATGACGTCGATGTGATTAGGACGTCTTCGAGCTTCTCTTCATAAATAACTTCTCGTTTGCGTCAGGCTTTTTTTATGTATTTATATGTGATATTTCTTTTCTTTATTTTTAATTTGATGGTATCTTCTCATGATAAGTTGAATGTGGTATTATGTGTATATTTTACCGACTAAACCTAATTTTATTTAGTATGAACTAGTTTCGCGTGGACCTAACCAGTTCTCCTTATTTGGGTGGTTATCCTTACTAATATTATAAAAGCGAAAGTGAGTGTTTGTTTGTTTGTTACGTCTTTGATGAAACTTGGTACACGGATAGACCATGTCCTGGAATAGGACATAGGATTCTTTTTATCCCGGAAGTATGTTCCCTTGTGATAATTTTCAGCTATCACGCGGGCGAAGCCGCTGGGAGCAGCTAGTAAAAAAATAACAGCGAAGGCTGCGACTGCCTGTCCGTGTCGGGGTGTCCTAAATTCTAAGCTCGCTTCGCTTGCTCTTGGAGTAATATCGTGGGATTGGCCTAGGCGAAGCTAGTTCATCCTAAGATCGGATTTGTAACATATATAACTGACGGAATGGTTGATGGAGTGGTTGAGCAATTAGATGCTTTTCTGCAGGTCGCGGGTTCGATTTTTGCAAGGAACAAATATTGATAGATGGTATGTCGGAGTTTAGGTACCTGGTTTATCTAAGCTCGCATATTTCTAAATGCACACACGAAACAGGAGAAATTTAGAATGTGGAAAAACGTTTAAAAACAAAATCTTTTGAAGAAGTATCTTTGAATTGTACCGTCGGCCCCCCTCTGTAAGGATCTTTAATTGGGCTCTATGACCAAAAACATTCCTACGGAGAGTTTAACAATGTGATTTTAGACTTAGTACCTACGTATGTAACAGCAAACGTTTTAGTTGATAAATTGCGAAGATAAGGCGTGTTCACATTGATGCGTATCGCGCTATCGCGTGAACTGTCAGCCGGTGTGTCCGAGTGACGTATCGCGCGCGATACCACCACCCGGCGTTGGGTACCTCACTAGGGTTGAAACCTAATATTACAGGAAATAAGCTTTTAATGAAAATATTTTTTTCATAGTAAGCTTTTATAGCTCGGTACAATACACGTCAAGACGAATCATACGAACCCAAACTCGATGGCGTTGTGTCGTTTAACTACCAAGTTCATATTGCCACCTTCCGGGTCCATCATCAGACCAGCTCCATGTCATAATAATTTTACATTGTCATCTGATTTACACATGCATGCAAAATTTCAGCTCAATCGGTAACCGGGAAGTGGGTCAAATTTAATTTACAAGATTTGATGACAGACAAACATCGGGACAGGTGAAACTAAATAAAATATTGTAAAAGACTGTTGTTTTTTTTATGTAGTTTATACTGTAATTAATGTTTTTATAAAATTAAATATGATTAGTACATGTAATTTTCTGTCAATCCAAGGAGTACCTATAGCTCAGTAACTAAGTTTAGGAGGTCTGAAAGGTAGTACATCCATGTTAAACGCCAGTGTTTAATCGCATTCAGTTGCACTAAATGATTTTGATACGGGATTTTTCTACCGTTTTGTGAAAGTGAGTTTGTTTGTTTGTTTGTTACGTCTTTTTGAATTTTGGTGCAGAGATAGTTGGGATCCTGGAGATGGACATAGGCTATTTTTTTTTTAAAGTGAGAAAAGGGAGGAGGAATTAAAGTATGTTAATAAACGCAGGTGAAGCCGCGGGCAAAAGCTAGTTAGGTATGTTCTTATCTTTAAGTAGAAATAAAAGAAACCTAATTAACCTTTTTTGATTTTTTTTGGTTTCACACGAGTCTGAGTAAATATTTTTCAACATACTTGGTAGAAAACCCGCTATATTACCCCTACTGCTTTTAGGTTCGCAATGCAGTGTAATTTGCACAAACGCGAAAAAGTGTGGCAGAGAGTTTTTGATAGAATGTATTAGATATACAATACATATACTTATAACCTATCAGGCTAAGATTTTCCCTATTAACGCGCAAAACATAAAATTCGCGAGACATTTCTGTAAATATAATTTTACTAAATAATACGTTTATGGAATTTCTGCTCCGTGATTTTCCCTCACTAATTTCGAGAAAAAGTGTCAAAAAAACGTTATTTGTTGTTATACGTGGTGCAATTGCCATTACAGTCTTTGGCCCCCTAACGACCTCGCTTTTGGCTTGGGGTCTCTTCCACATTGACTGCAATGATTTTGCGATTTTGCCTACTTGCATAATCAGTCTTTTAATGTTCCCACTGCTGGGACTGGAGCCTCCTCTCTAGAAGATAGAATGGGACGTAATTCACCACACGAGCCCAGTGCGGGTCGATGAATGTCACATGGCTTCGAAGTTTTGGTTCTAGGACATGTCGGTTTCCTCACGATGTTTTACTTCACAGTTTTGAGAGCAGTGTTGATGAAATAAACTACACACAGTAATGCGCCTGACTGGGTTTGAACCCGCGACCTATGTAACTCGTAAGTCGAGGCCGTTACCACTCGGCCACTACTGCTCTTGCATAAATCTTATTCTGTACTAGCTACCCGCCCCGGCTTCGCTCGAGTAAACAATTTATACATATAAACCTTCCTCTTGAATCACCCTATCTATTAAAAAAAACCGCATCAAAATCCGTTGCGTAGATTTAAAGAAGCGTACATAGGGATATAGGGACAGAAAAAGCGACTTTGTTTTATACTATGTAGTGATGTAATGGATCCGGTAAGTAGTGCAAGCTACCAAAAACAAATAAATCACCCAACATTACCGTAGCAAACCTTACCACAGTATCCCTAATCACACCAATTAATAAATACCAGCAACAACGCTCCCCATACAGCGTCTTGGCAAACGTCTTATACGCTAAATATAACAAATGGCAGCCCTGGGAGGCCGCGCCGCCGCTCGGCATAAATCATACGCGCCGGTCTGATCCCGCCTTAATATACTGCAAGAAAAAGTAACCCGACCCCGCTGGACATAGGAATACACTTAACACGATGTACCTACTTGGAGTTTTGGATTTCTTTATTGAAGAGGTGGGATGCCTTGGGACTTGGAAGGGTGATTCTGTGTTGAGTGGCTTAAAATGGACTTTATGTAGATTTTTTTTTCTTATGGCTTGCGTTTGACCACTATCTCACCTGATGATAGGCGATGGTGTGGTTGACAATGGAGTACGACACGGTGTACTTGAAGTGTTGAATTTCTTTATTGAAAAGGTGGGATGCCTTGGGACTTAAAGGGTGATCCTGTGTTGAGTGGCTTAAAATGGACTTAATGTAGGTTTTTTTTTTCGATGGTTAGGCTTGCGTTTGACCACTATCTCACCTAATGATAAGCGATGATGTGGTCGACAATGAAGTACGACACAACGTGCTTGGAGTTTTGGATTTCTTTATTGAAAAGGTGGGATGCCTTGGGACTTGATGGGCATCAAGCACTTTTTTTATTAGGCTCGCGTTTGACCACTATCTCACCTGATGGTAAGCGATGATGTGGTCGACGATGGAGTACGCTAATCGATGCAACAAAATAAAGCTATTTATTATCAATTTTATAAATGTGAAAGTTTATGTAAGTATGTGTCATGTTCAGTACTCCTTTTAAATGGTTGAACGGATCTAAAAGTTTGATACATAGCTAACAATAGATGTCCCCGCACATGGGCAAGAAAAGCTAGAAGCGGCCACAAAAAAAGCTGAAGCGCGCGATAGCTTGTGGCCGGAGAAGCTTGAAGCAGCTTCTAGCTTTTTTTGTGGCGGCTCTTTTCGTGGCCCGTTTGCGGGTATACTAATAAGTAGGTATATACCTAATCAGAAAGAAAGAATTATGAATTTAATAATATCAATTATCCCAAAGAAGTATGTTTCTTTGGGATAATTTGATACTGTCACGCCGGCGAAACCACAGACAGAAGCTAGTAAGCTATAAAATTCATTTAGTTGTAATTTTTCCTGAAAAATTCGTCTTTAAAATTGCACGAGTAGTTATATAATGTAAACTTCATCTGGTTTATCAATCCATCACCTTCAAATTCTAGAATGATAGTCCTATGAAACCATGGACCATCACAGATTGTGTTGTTATGCAGCTTGTACCTCACAACAAGGCAACAAGGCCCGAATGACAAACCATATATCACACAGCTAATCTATATGTTTACAGAACAGATTCAAGCAACATAGATGTATCGCCCAATCCTTTACCGTAGGCCTGCGAGGCACCTCGCGGCCATAGGCGACAATAAATCAACCCCCGAGGAAATTGCCGACGACGCGGCCCGGGGGGCGGGTAGCGGGAGGGGGCCAGTTCCCAAGAGGGGGCGATTTAATTAAATCTTGCATCGAACTCTTGAGGCTGGCCTAACGAACGACTATTGTGTTTTAAGTAATGTGTATGCAGACTTTTTTTGTGATCGAATCACGGCTGAACGGTCTCTGAAGAGCCTGAATTAGGTGGGTGGGCTCAAATTTTGAGTGTAACTAATTGTTTTATTGGATTTTTAGGAGGTCGTGTTTGTTTGATCTTATTTTCTGTACCTGCTAGACCGGTCAGTCCTGAATTCTGTTCAGGGGACTTACAAATTGGGGTTCCTATGTATATAAGTTGAGTCATAATGGCGATCGAACTTGAATGTGCAGTAACAGATTTTCGAGTCTCAATCGAAGTGGGAGGCTACGCGTAATCATAATATTGTCAGCCATTTTAGTTCAATTTATTTGCCGCCTACTATACCATGACGTGTCCTACGGGTAGTGTGAAAGTGAAACCTAGGGCCCTGGGACGAAAGCAAAGAAGGAACAGGAGTGGGTTTTTAGTAAAGTCTGACACACCCTTTCGATCCGCCCAAGGGCGGGAGATGTCATTGGATGATTGACACACCTAAAAAAAATACCATGACGTGTTAAAAAGTCACTCTTGCGAGTGAGAAAGAAGTATGGAGCTATACATCTTATAAAAAAACTAAAGCAGCACAGCTGTATAGGCTCCATCCTTTTAACAATTCATTTTTAGATCTTCAAATGGATCGCGTTAACAGCTCGTGGTAAGGCCTCAGGGCCTTACCATGACGTGGTAATGGGTCAGTCGTCCAGAAAAAAGGATGGAGCACACCATAGAGCTCCATCCCATTGACAGTTAATTTTAGGTTTTCAAATGGATCGTGTTAACAGCTCGTGGTACCTATTTTGTATACCGCGACTATAAAATTAGAATGCTACAAAGCAAACATGCTTTTAAAGAAAATCATTTTACTATAGCAAGCTTTTATAGCGAGCGCAAATTCGATGGGGTTGTGTCGTATAACTACCAAGTTCCTATAGCCACCTTCCGGCTCCATCGTCTGATCAGCTCCTTGTCATAATAATTTTGCATTGTTATCTGGTTTACACATGCATGCAAAATTTCAGCTCAATCGGTAACCGGAAAGTGGGTTAAATTTGATTTACAAGATTTGATGACAGACAAACAACGGGAAAGGAAACTAAATAAAAGCTTGTAATAATAAAAACAATAGAAAATCAATTGATTCTGGCATTTCTAATAACAATGAATAACTGATAATCGAGTTATTGATGTATTTAGGTCAAACATATCAGGTTTATTAGTCACTAGCTTTTGTTGGCAGCTTCACCCGTGTACATGAAACATAGCCTATGTCACTCAGGAATAAAGCGGCTTTCTATTGGTGAAAAAATTTTAGCAATCGGACCAGTACTTACAGTAAACCGTTGTACCGTACACACTTACTCACAAACTTAGGCCTTTATATATTCTTCTTCCTGCCCTTATCCCATATTACTTGGGGTCGGTGCAACACATATTTTTCTTTCATATCACTCCTCACACAATCCTTCCATCTTTTCTTCGGCCTTCCTCTCTCTCTCCATCCATCTACATGTCGCCACTTCATCCGTCTTGCGTTGATCCGACATGTTATGTCTCAGTCTACCTTACCAACCCCTTGGACGAGCGACCCGAAGTACCGAAATTCGGAAGATATTGGTATAGGCATTCCGGCGAGAGCTAAAGGCACAGAGTTGGAGAGACCGCCGAAATCGCAGAACAAGTAGGTACTCCGTTTTAGTTCTACTCAACTTCAAGTTACCGACCTACAACCTCAAGTTGGAGCCATTACCACTCGGCCACCACTGCTCTCAGAGATGGTAGATTTTTCTTCTCTTCTCTCGAATCGATGGTTATCTATTCCCTCAAAGCTTTTCGGCCCAGCAGGTTGCTACCTTTATAGCGACGTTAGTGAAGTTTTTTAGGTCCTCCAAAGTGCAGGTGTAGGGAAACTTTGGACACTCCAATAAGTGGGCCATCGTCTGGTCAGGAGCACCGCACTTGCACTGGGTGTTGGATAGATTTATAATATTTTCCTTTAATAAGGTTCTACCCTTCTTACTTCTGAAAATTTCAGCAAAATACACATAACAATACACAGTACAAAATCAGTTAATATTATGATGGTACCACTCCACGAACCAGCTCTTTTCCCCCGTTTCTCAATGAGGTGAGATATAAACGACCCTGCTAAGTACTTATTCTCCTCAATTGCTCATATTTTACCTAGGGGGCCCTAAATTAGGCTTTATTACGTAAATAATAACCCCCAAAATATTCGTGCTAATTAATATAAGGGCCTTTTGAGGGGTTTATCTTGAATTATCTCTAATTTAGAGGCTTACTGTAAAGTCTTTGGTGTTTTATTAGTGTTATTAGATGATGGGTTGTTTTGTGGGCGGCGTTGGAACCTCTCAGCTCTCAAGGTTATCCGTCACTAAGTCGTTTGTTTGGTTTTGGAGCTAAACGAGGCAAAGGCCTCTCTCAATTTTTCTTTTTTTTATAATATAGTATTTTACAAATTTCACACATCGCCATCTAGTCTCAAACTAAGCAGAGCTTGTGTTATGAGTGTTAGAAAACAGATAAACATCCTTACTAATATTATAAAAGTGAAAGTGAGTTTGTTTGTTTATTTGTTACGTCTTCACGCCTAAATGGCAAAACCATGTCCTGGAATAGGACATAAGATACTTTTTATTCCGGAAGTATGTTCCTTTGGGATAATTTTCTGCTATCAGGCGGGCGAAGCCGCTGGGATCAGCTAGTTTGTACATAAATACATATTATAGATAAAATTGTTCCCGGCTCGGAACCGCTTCTTAATGCCAGCCATATACGTTAGGGTGTACCTGACAGGTTTGCCTGTACAGTTGAGTTGTTTAGGTAAACTGGAGCGTGTATGTTGCACACCTGTGCAGGTTTCCTTACAAGCTTACCTGACAGTTATATTAACTGTGCAGACAAACCTGTCAGGTATATCCTAGCTACCTTAAGGAAGACATCTAAGTTGCCCCGACATCACTTTCATGGTTTGCGGCGATTCCGTCGTTCGATTTCAGGGCAACAATTTTGTCTTTTACGGATCGGTATGCAGCAGAATGTCCAGCCTAGTCCCACTTAAATTGGGTAGCCAACGAATTGGTTTAGCCTTATTTATTTTTTAATTGGCAGTCGTTGCATGAGTGCAAATTATACCCTCAAACCTTACTCGTTTATCATTTTTTTTATTAGTCTTTCAGTTATCCTTTGTATTCCAGGATCATGACCACCCAGAAGGACTGATATCATCGGCTCTTCTGGCCCCTCTACGGTTTTGCTAACATCTCTTTAAAGCACGTGAGGAGGACTACGCGCTGTTGACGTCTGTCCGGTCAATTACCGGACGGCCGGACGGCAAGGTTCCTATTGCTCGACGTCCACTTCTACTTTATTTTTTCTTTTAATAGATATAAACTAGTGCTTAACTGCGATCCCACCTGATGGTAAGCAGTGATGCAATCTTTGATGGTGAGGCGCATTACTTTATGACCCTATTCAATCTTGCCTTGAAGACGTTCAAATTATAATCGGATGGGAAGACTACAGCAAGCGAATCGTACCAGTCCTTTGACGTGCGCGGTATAAACGACGAGGCAAAACGCTTAGTCTTGACCGTAGAGATTTCGCTCTATCACCGTACCGGCCGACCGGTTGTCCGATGGCAGAAATTATAGATAATTAGATGTTGGAATCAAGTCATGCAATTCCTGCGCACACTCTAAAATGTAACCTGTAAAACTCCGAAAGGCTGCGATGCTACTGGCAGATTTTGTTGTACCATAAGCCTGGTGAAGGTATTCCACGGGTGCACAGCTTAGTCAAACTAGTTACGTTAAGCCTGCCTATGGCGGGACCGTCCATAATCCATTTATCTTAGCGCCCGCCGCCCGCCCACACCTAGTGACAAAGCTGACGCACTTCATTAATCTTTCGATTTCAAAACACTATGGCAGTTAATTAGTTTAAGTTAACATTCGAAGTCAACTCTATTTCAGAAAAAAAAAACCAAGTAAACCGTAGATGCTTTTAACCAATCTCTACACGTGTGCCTAATAATAAACAAGCTTTTAAAGAAAATCGATTTTTTCATAGCAAACTTATAGCTCGGTATACCTTTATAATTAATACTCACAAAGACGAATTTTGCATTGTCATCTTTGATTTACTACTCTGTCAAGAAAGTACCGGGAAAAGATCAATAATACACAAAATGTCTGTTATTTATCCAAATTTATTTTATCACCTTCAAAGTATGCTCCTTTAGAAACGATACACTTGCGCCAACGAATAATCCATTCATCAAAACATTTTTTAAACGCTGCTTCCTGAATTGAGTTCAGTTCTTGCCGCGAATTCTCCTTTATGTCTTCTATCGATTGAAAACGGGTGCCACGAAGTGGTAATTTGAGTTTAGGAAAAAGAAAAAAGTCAGCAGGAGCCATATCTGGTGAATATGGTGGTTGCTGGATGGTATTTGTTGAGTGTTTGGTCAAAAATTCGTTCACAATGATAGCCTTGTGCGAAGGCGCATTGTCGTGGTGCAAAATCCAAGAATTTTCTTTCCACAAATCTGGCCTTTTTCGTCGAATTTGCTCTCTTAAACGCCGCATAACGCTCAAATAATATTCTTTATTTACCGTTAGACCTTCCGGTAAGAATTCAGAGTGCAACACCGCGATAGTCAAAGAAAACAGTCAACATGACTTTGACTTTTGATCGACTTTGGCGTGGTTTTTTCGGTTTCGGATCAGTTGGAAGGCGCCACTCCGAAGCTTGTTGACTAGTTTGCATGTCAAACTCGTAAACCCACGTCTCGTCACCAGTAACAATGCGTTTGTTACTGGTGACGAGATGTTGGGTCCGAACTGACTCGTTCTAGCATGTCCTCAGCGACTTTCATGCGATTGAGTTTTTGGAGAAAATTCAGATCTTTTGGGACTAGCCGAGCAGCAACATGTTTCATACCCAAATGATTAGTTAAAATGGTACGGATCGACTCGTGAGATACAGAAAGTTCGGCGGCTATCTCTCTGAGAGTTGAATGGGGATTTTCAGTCACTATTTCCTTGACTTTTGCGATGTTAACTTCAGTTGCAGACGTTGACGGCCTACCAGAGCGAGGCAAATCTTCCATCACATCTCGACCGCTTTTGAACGCTTTGAACCACTCATAAGCACGAGTTTTTGATAAAGTCGATTCACCGTAAGCCTTCTGTAACATTTTCAGTGACTCCGAACACGAAATTCCATTGGCGATGCAAAATTTAAGTTAACTCTTTGTTCGATATTTTTGTCCATTATGAAATTCGCAATACACACTATATATGATATTACTAAAACCAGCACTGTATTTAATATAAATAACAGATGCAACTCAAACTCCGCGCCAAAATGGAAAACAGTTGTGCCAATCTAACAACTACAAAAAAACAAAAATTTGAATTTGGAACCATAAACAAATCATCCATTCCCGATACTTTTTTGACTGAATGTACACATGCATGCAAAATTTCAGCTCAATCGGTAACCGAGAAGTGGGTCAAATTTAATTTATAAGATTTGATTACAGACAAACATCGGGACAGGTGAAACTAAATAAAAGCTTGTAGTAATTACTAGTCGTACAGATTGATAGATACCACTATCAGAGATAAGACTGCTATTATACTAATAAATTAAGATTGTGTAAAAAAGGCTTTGTAAGTTTTGTTTTAAATATACGATAAAGTTTCTTCTACTTTATTTTACTCTATTCTATTCTTCTCTTATCTACTCGGTTCTACTTGGTTATACTCGGTTTTTTTATTTTCTACTCAGTTCTACTTGATTCTACTCAGTTCTACTCGGTTCTACTCGGTTCTGCTCGGTTCCACTCGGTAAAAAAGAAGAGCAGAATACAGTAAAACAAAGGAATTTAATTTTATCACAACATATTATACAATTTTTTAACAGACGGATGAAAAAAGATTGCATGTAGCGGAGATGAGAATGTTAAGATGGATGTGTGGTGTGACGAGAATGGATAAAGTGAGAAATGGGTATATTAGGGGAAGTTTGAAAGTGGCGCCGGTGAAAAGTTGAAAGGGAAACGTTTGTCTTGGTATGGTCATGTAAAAAGGAGAGATGAAGCGCATGTTGCTAAGAGAGTTATGAATTTACATGTGGATGGATGGAGAGGGAGAGGGAGGCCAAAGAAAAGATGGATGGATTGTGTCAGAAGTGATATGAATGAAAAGGGAGTTAGTGATAGCGTGACGAGCGACAGGACAGAATGGGAGAAAAAAACGTGTTTCGCCGACCCAAAATAAAATGGGACAAGGGCAGGAAGATGATGATGATTATACAATTTTTTATCAACAAATTTAAATTAAAATTTTATCATTTTAGTCGATATACATCCACTGTTGGACATAGGCATCTTCCGAGTGTCCCCACAACTAACGTTGCTGTGCACCTCACATCTATCGGTTTCCTGCAACCTTCACCAGGTCATCTGTCCAACTTGTAGGAGGCAGAACCGAGTCTTATTTTTCTATTCTATACTCTTATACTCTATGCTATTCTGTCTTTACCTGCAATACAATATTATGTATAACAGATAGTCACAATATAAGGTACCTGCCCTCCAACCTCCGACATGTCCTCTGTTGAATAGTTAATGCGCACTCAAATCACAATAAGAATTTCTCCTTCAAAGGTACTACTGAATATAATATGGCGATGTATTCAAATAAATTTCTCGATTGGTGTTTAGCTAACATACGATTTAGTAAGTTTTGTGAGGTAGTAATTTATTTCACATAACCATGGGTAGGTAATTATAAAACATTATAAGTTTGAAAAAGAAACAAAAATCGTTGCCGCATACTAGGAATAACTTCTGTATCTAAGGGCTTGTGCATACCAAGTTTTTTAAACGCTTGGTTGACGCGCGCTTGTGGTGACCCAGACACGATACGCACGCGGTTCAGACGCAGCTTGTAGACCTTTAATAGGATAAAAGCGCGCCCTCGACGCACGTTTTTAAAACGTGTGTTTTAAAAACTCTCGTCTTTAGATGCGTTTGCAAACATGTAGGTAAAGTCATAACTGGAACAACTATCTATAGGCCATACAAATTTTGTTTGTGTTATGCGGCAATTGAACGTATCATATAGTTAAGGACCGTCCAAATTAGTTTTGGCATCAAGAGAGTCCTCAAGTTAGCCCATTTACCAGAGTTGACAACCCAGGATAGAATATCCTGGCGCATATATGTGAGGAGACCTAAACAGAAGAGGAACAAGAACAAGAAGAAGCCATACATACGCTTGGTTGCACAACTTGAATGACCTTGAAAAACGCTTAAATCGTACTGTAGGTACACAGGGGTGTAGGAAATTTATTCCATCGAAAATTTTGGTAAGTCGGGGCTGTTACCACTTGGCCACTATTGCTCTCTAAATAAATAAAAAGAATAAATTATCATTAAGATTAATTGTAAACACTGATTGATTAAGTGAGCTATAATTTTCTAAATGTGGGGCACGAAAATACTTGGCTGAAGTTCTACCGGTGCAGTGATTGCTAGCTTGGATGTACGTTATAAGGTGTTTAGATCAATTCCAGTTCTGGATTTTCTACATTTAAATTTACTTTTGTGTCTTACACTTTATTAGAATTAATGTACGGTCTTGTTTATTGAAGACCCCGAACGAGGTAGGTACAGTTCATCATTCGGTTCGTCATCAAGTAAGCAGTCGCCACTCATACGGTTCGTCTTCAAGTAAGCAGTCGCCACTCCAGAACCTTTCGGCCCCAACGGCCATCTGTTCTATGGTTAGTGGACTACCAATACCAATAAGTGTCTAAAATTTATTTGTAGTATAAGTTTATCGATCAGTAACTAGTTTATTCAAAACTTTAAATTCTAGGCTACAAATTAAATTCTTAACGAATTTCTTCAAATTAAATTAGTCATGAACTATTGACCCTGTCCTACAAAGCAATTTACACTAATAATCAAGAGGTAAAGTTTGTTTTTTTGTTTGTATCTCTGAAAATACTGGTCAGATTGCGAAATTTTTTTCTCCGATAGAAAGCTACTTTATTTCTCAGTGACATAGACGCGTACATTGTCGCGATCTATAATTAAGTACTAACATAGGATATTATTATTATTTATTAATTATATTCTTTATTGTACACCACATAAAAAAAAGAAAAATAAAGGACAAACATTATTCAAAATAAGTGTACAATGGGCGGTCTTATCGCACAGAGCGATCTCTTACAGACAACCTTTGGATGTGGATAAGAATATTTGTTACTAACCTCATAGATCTGTGTTGTCTGTTCACAAAATAATTTATTATTATATAGGCTATATTATGTATGCGAGCAAAGCCGCGGGCAAAGGTTAGTTTTAATTCATGAATCCCCAAGCGACCACCGGTGGCCGCGCATCTATTGTCTTACTATTGTGTCTCTAATTGACGGTATCTGAAGGGTTAAATAATTTTAGATTGGTTTTTGTTTTAAATAATTTTGCATTTTTGACCTCTGACTGTGTACTGAGGATGGCAATTATTATGGTACCTGCTGATACTGATAGCTGATAGTAGTTGCATCCTAAACTAGACTCCTAATATTATCCTTTAACGCCTTAATCTTGAGCATAATTACTTGGCTAAGATTAAGACTGCCAAAATTCCCCACACTTCGTAACCAGGATATAACCGACACCACATTTTTCAGGTGGCCAAGTCTCATCGATCCGCTGCGGTTTCAGGCGCGCCACTTAATGAAATAGAAATTGGCGACCTCTCGAAGACAAACTCCTAACTCTCACCCGTCCCTCTCCCGCCAGGGGGCGCCGGTCGCTCAAGAGCCGTGCGAAAGAGACAAAGTATATTTATACAAAGTCAAAGACGACTGGCGAGTGGGATAGCTGTATTCATTATGAATATAATGCGGTCGCGCCTGTGTCTGTGCGTTTGAACGTGGAACACGCGTGTGTGCGGGCCTTTCTACCCGTGGTGGAATCAATATTTCATCTTTGTGGAGTACCGCCACCGATTTTATGTTATCTCGTAACACACCATAATCATAATTAAACAGAAAAAAAAAACTATTATAATTAAAACCTTAGTCGCCATTTTCTTCTACAAGTTATTTGTACCCGCCAAAGTTTCAAAAATAAATCACCCATCATAGTACAAAATCAACCGCAGTTCGAAATTCAAAAAGAAAAAAAAGTTCCCATTGACGATCGATGACGAAGTGAACGTCTCGCGTTGTGGTTGGTTTGCGGTTAGATAGGCGTGGCTTGTGGTTACATTTACAAGCTCTGATTGGTCGATTACCTGACCTTTGCGGTTAGTCGTGTGGTTTCTAAGATTTTCACCCCTGGAAAAATAGATAGAGGAAAATATATGTCGATGGGGAGCTGTGATTGGTGGATCGCGGTAATTTTGTGGTTAACCGCGAAACGCTATTCGTTAAGATTATAATGGGCTGTGATTGTGGCACAGTTGGTAGGATTTGTCGCGGGGCTTCGCGCGGCTGACTCGCCACTGGTCGCTGCGGTTGCGAGTGTTGATTATCTATTTTATATTCCCCCAAGTACTGAATTTTCGACGAATCAGCATTAGGAATGTGTTGAAGGGTTTGTTTTATGATGGAAATGATTTGATTCGGTTTTGTTGGACCTATCACAGCGTAAGCATGATTTTTTAACAAAAATACTTGAACAAACTGATATAAATTAACGCAAACCACAGATAAAATAATTATTTGATTCCTTTTTCAAACTAATATCAAAGTAACAGACTCTAGCGACAACGTAAGTTCAAACAAAGAACTAAAATCTATCAAGACCGTTATATACACAGTTATATTTATAAAAAAGTCCAAAGCGCGCCCTCTAACGGCCGCGGCGTGAACGAGCTGCTCTCTATTTTTAACAAAACGCCTTCAAGTGCGAACATTTTCGCTTTCTTCGCCTTCTTAAGAAAGCAAACTCCTTGGAAGAAACTTCACGTTCACTGCCCCCACGCACACATACACACGGTGTACTCTCCCCCAAGAAACGAAGTCCTTCTGCGCATGTCAAAACAACGTAAGTGACAGTTTTCAGCGCGGTTATACGACTATTTGATTCTGCCTTACGAACTGTAACAGCTGCGAATTGAAGAAGAGCGTAAGTCAATGCATAAAAACGTGACTGCGTGTCGTTTTAGACTTGTAAGGATGATCCCTCTACAAGCAAAAATGGCTATTATTTTTTATATCTTCCATTCAAAATTCAACTATCTCCCAACGTGATAAAACTCAAAATCGCTTGGTTCGTTACTGAGAGTTTACAGCAAAAGTTGCATAGACAATTTTTGGCAACTTTTCCGCGGTCATGTGTGAGTGAGTGTGGGTACAGGAGGATAAAAATGTGTGTTGACAATGGCGCTAGTGTGCTGGTAGTACAGAAAATATCCGTAAGATGGCGTTACCAGTTCTTGTGGTTTCAGTTGAAATAAATGAGTCTCTGAAACTCGATAGTCGTTTGAAAGATGACTTGGAAACGCTTTTAGAGGATTACTAAGTTGTAAGTATGTATGTGTGTGTTTACTTGGTAGATACTTAGATTAGTTTAATTGTGTTTTATTTATGTTTGAAGGATTTGAGTATGTTTGTTTGTACTAAAGTGTTCTACAGTAGTGAGCCTATCTAGTTGGAAAGTTTTCCGCGTCACTCAACTAATTTTAGACTTTGAATAACTTTAGTTTATATAGTAGATATAGAGACTATTTGTATCTTCTATACAAATCTTATGTTATCACAAATTATCTTTTACTAAATAACATATAAATAAAATTGAAGAGTGTGTTTGTATTATCAAAAAAAAATATTTTTAGGGTACAGAACCGTTTTTTTTAAAAGGTGGTATTTTAAGATTTAAAAGCGGGACTGCCTGTCAGATTTTTACTGACAATAATCACACCGGTGTCTTTCAGTTGACCTTTGCTTTCTAATATCACGGGTTTCCTTTTCAGAAGACGTTCGCAGCCCTACAGGGGATTGGCCCTGCTGGGCATCTGTCATCTCTCTGAGGAGCGCGTGGAACACTACGCGCTGTGGATGTGTGGGGTTGGTCTCGACGACTACCGGAAGGTTGGACGGCGAGCTACCCATTGTTGGTCGTCTGTAAGCCGCACTGTGACCGGTAGTCAGAGTCGGGGTCTCGGCCACTGGGGCGAGCCGAAGTCTGTTCCTTCACGCGTACAGCCGTCTCCTTCACTAGCATTGTTTCTTTGCAGAAGTATGCCAAAGAATTCCATTCATTTTTGCTCTGGACCGTGGCTTGAACCAATTTAAAAAAAAATTGGAATTCATCAAATAAGTTCCATTGTTAGTTGTTTCTTTTTTTAATATATTATTAGTGTCTACATGTTGTTACTACATTGTGTGTATCTACGAGTGTGTATGCCAAATAAAATAGTGTTACGCCGTTAAATTTCAACACGTCATATCTCCGACAAAATAAAGAGTGGCAACGAATAATTAAAACGCATTGCTGTTCGAAAGCTCTAGAACCAAAGTACCTACCTAGCCTGGCAAGATCTGGAACATTCCTTCATAAGTACTCGTTGTACCTACTATTTAGTAAAAAAAAGGAAATGGTACTTTCCGCCATTAACAATAGAGTCGAAATTCGCATGAGTGACTCGCGAAGGACAAAGTAATAAAATTGATTTATGGCCCCGCGACGTGACTCTATTGTTCTGGATCTATCCTGAGACGTCAGTATCTAGAATTTTCTTTGCTCCACGTATAAATACGAGCCCCCGAACGGAAGTGAGTCAGTTCTGATTTCGACTGCGATCAAGAGCGATCTACCTAAGTGTGCAAAGTGATTTTATCTAACGACCGCGGCGATAGTAGGTATAACGGAACTCTAGTGCTAACTGTGATTTGGATTATTGTTGACTGGTCTAATAATAACTAAAACTACTGATTGTTTGTGGTAAATAAATTTCTTTATTGGTAAATTGGCATTTAATTACCTACGTACGTAACAATAGTTTTCTTTCATCTTTCTTTCTTACTTTCACCTCTCAATACAAAGTGTCAGACTTTTAGGGTGCTTTTCCACCAGAGACGTACTGTGCTATGTTGTTATGGATGCGTTTGATATTAACCAATAATATTCATTGCATTTTTTACTCAATTCTTTGCACTGGTAGAAACGGAGGATTCAACTAAGATATATTTTTTTTATGGAAAGACGCGTGTGTATGTGTGCTATGGATCCCTACTATCGATACATAGCAGAGCTTGAGCTGCGCAACTTCCTCGCGCAGCTACTTTGCGGCGGCGCATCTTCGTAGCACATCTTACACGCACCACTACATAGCTTAGTATCAGTGGAAACGATCATATAGTTTCACTCGCAGCATAGCTGCATAGCACATCTCTCTCTTACCTCGGATTAACGAGAAGCATTGCCATACAGCGTGGCAATGCCGCCAGTCTTTTGGGCACATTACCGGTCGACAGCGATGTTGGAAGAGTTTTTTAACGCCATATTTTAGTTTGATTTTAGTTACTTGTAATTGGCGTGGCGAGTTTTTTTATCATACTGTAATTATAGCGAGTTAAACATATAATACCTGGGAATCTTTATGTCAAGAGTGAATAGGTTACTTCTAGGTTCTAGGTAAGCGCGTTCTATCGTCGACCGCATCGTCACTTTCCATCAGGTGAGATAGCGGTCAAGCGCGAACCTATCAACAATAAAAACAAAGTACACTAGACAATTTTTCATAATACATGCAATTTAATAGAGTTCCCTTTGGGTTCCAAGACTCCAGTAACTCTTTCAAACATTCCCGCAGCACGGATAATGGCTCCTATTATTACAGGTAATGGACTAAACTTTCAAGAAAACCTCCCCTTCTTAAGTACATTATTTGAACACTAATTATGATGAAGCGTCGCCGACTGATTAGCGGTTAATAGCCCTTGACGAGTAGTGGAACAGGGATCCCTTCCGGGGTAGTGCTGCCTAATGATATCCGGGAAAACTTTGGTGATATTACTGCTGGCATGGCGGAATTAGTGTGGGGGTGATATTGATAGTTTTAATTTTTCAAACTATGGAGCGTCCTTTTGGGAAGATTTTTGGTTTTTGTAGGGTTCCTATAGCTGAATCATTTCCTGGCACTTTTGAATTGTCAAGGTCAGTCAGTTACATAAAAGAATGATGAAGCATTTTGCACGATCTAAAGTGTAAATCTCTATGGAGAAGAACGTACATAAAACTCTACGTACACTAGTTAGGTGTATTTCTTTTGTGATTAAGAAATATTCTTGTATTTTGATTTAATTGATAATTGGTGCTAAAAAAATCCATAGCAACAGAACGACTTGCAATATCGATCAGGTGCCAGGTGGTATGAAAAGTATAGTATCCAAAATGGGGATAAAGCTGCCTAAGTCTTAGGTTTATTTCCTCACTTCACTCAAGTTTCTACATTACATAGATCCATCACTAGTGTTCGGGATTAAAACTTAGAAACATTCGTTTCGTTTGGAATTCAACGTGCCACCCGCTCCTTAAAGAGGCAATGTCTTTAAGGAGCGGGTGGCATGTTAAATTTTATCTCTTAGTCAAATACTCGATTTTTTAGAAAAAATTACCGTGGCTCTACAGCTCAAAGGGCGCCGATGGAACACAGGTGGAATATAATAGTCGGAAAAGTCTGACGCTGAGCTGGTAAGTGTATGTGTGCTTTTTTCAGCAGAAAATTAGTGTGTTTTCCACTTAACTGTTATGTTGGGAGAATATATTTTACTTATTGCTGAGTTGAGCTCGCCTCTGCCCTACTTGAATTGTCAAATCTCTGAACAGAAACAAAGGAAACAAGAAACCATTTTTCCACTCTGAGAGGAATCTACTGCTGTTTTGATAATACTCCTTCAAGCCACCTTTGGATTTGGATTGTTACATCAATATCGCCTATTGATGTAACAATCCCTCATTCAGTCCTTGCAAACTGTACTTGGGACAGATAAACAGAAATTACGAGTAACCCACAGTAGATAACTTCGGGAAATAAATCAGCAATCCAGAATTAATCATGCCGCAGAAAATCTTCATCAAATGAATCATGCAGCCGAAGTACTCTCAACGGAAATCGAACATCATTATCAAAATTCATTACCGTTTTTACATACATGCCCTACATACGACAGTATGTTTACACCTACCACTACTTGTACCCACGTAGGTACCATATTATCTACAAACATTAACTACTACCTATAGGTGGGGGTGGAGTGAGGAGGGGGTTTGGGGGGTTGCTGGTAATTTTCTGGACTATTTATTTCTCGCTGGTCACATTACGCCCCGCTATGTTTTAAAGTACCCATCCACCTCCATTAAAGTTGCGCTATTTTTGGTATCGTTCAGTTTGTGATATTATTTCCTGTTGTTATGATTAATTTACAGATAAAAGAAAGAAAATAAATAATTTATTTCTTACTCAACAATTAATACAATAATAATATTCCACAACTATTACACAAAGCCGTCTAGTCCCCAAGCTAAGCAGAGCTTGTGTTATGGGTACTAGACCACTGATAAACATACTTATATATTTCTAAATACATACATATTATAGATAAATTACACCCAGACACAGAACAAATGATCATGCTCATCACACAAACATTTGGCCTGGGTGGGAATCGAACCCACGACATCCGGCATAGCAGTCAGGGTCTCTAACCACTAGACCAACAGGCCAGTTAATCATCCATATAATCTATAATCCCATATAATATATATACCTGTAAATAGCTCAATGTCTCTTACATTTGTTATCCTTTTCTTATAGCTGTTGGTTCTCCTATGCTTAAATAAATAAATAATGTAAAATTAGCTTATTTCAAGTGTTTGGGTTTTAATGAGACGGTTACATAATGGAGAATTTGTGGAAGTCCTAGAAATTTTTCAAGTCTATTCAGGAGTAGAATAGTGAGTAGAAAATTAATGTGCTACACAATTATAAGGAAACTTTTGTATAATAAACGTATCTACGTTAAAATGGCTAACGTAATTATTAATTATGCATATATTGATCTAAGATCCGATTGGAAGCAATCTATTCCCCCATCTATTATTTGATTATGAGCTAGGCAACCTATGCGCAATGTCTTAGTGAACGCATTATCTCGCATATAATATTTATTATAATCAAATAACAGATGAGGGAAGAAATTTCTTCTGTCGGATCTCGTATTAATCAGTTTGTGATAATGTTTTTTTTTTAATAATCTTAACTATGATAAATATTAAAAGCTACCACTCTGAATACCGAAAGTTATGTTTAAAAGATCATCAATTCATAAAAATATTTTAGTGATTCGGTCATACTGGTAAAATTGGCGTAAAATAATAAAAATCATTCGTAACGGCGAGGAAGTGGAAAGGAGGGTTGCAATGAAGACGGGTAATGACGCGGTGACCACGAAATGGTCGTCATGGGACTGCCGAGATATCACCTTTGTGCAGTTAAGATGGTGTTGAGAGAGTTAGCTTCTTATTCTTTTGAAGATACTGGCTTCTGCCGGTGGTTTTACTCGCTGCGTCAAAGTGGAAAATAACCCAAGGGAACATTCTCTCAGGGTAAAAAGCGTGAGTATGGTTCCAAAGTTCGTTGTTTCATCCAATGCAATGTTTGATAAAGAGGCGAAAAAAAGAGCCAAGGCCTGAATGCTTCTTGGCATTCGGTAAATTAATTACTCATTTGGATATTTCTGAGAACTTCTTTCAGAATTTGGGAAATAATTTAATCCTTTAGAAGCTTGTTTAAAAAAGCAATGTTTCATAAATATATTTTCTTTACTTTTTTAATTTATGAATACATTATAAAGAGCCAAAGCTCATGTAAAATAATAAATTTTCAGAGGTTAGTCTGGATCAGTTTTACACCAATTCATGTTTTGTTTTTAATATAAACCTTGTTAATATCCATTAGATATTATAGGTGTACATACATCTGTGTTCCCAAAATATCTAGAGAAAGATGTGTAATTACGCCATAATAATGTACGTACGGTTGTATCTCGTGTTGGGCACTCTTAAGGTACAAATCTAGATATAAACACATACAAAAGGCTAGAAATCACTGGCTTTAAATAGAGAACGACCAAATAGTTCCATCGAGACCGTTCGTTCAATACAGTACTAAAGCTAAAAACACCAAGAAGTCAGTATATCTGCTTACCCACGCTTAGTAGAGGGTCGTGAATCTTGCCGGCAGTACGCAGTTAGATAAAGAAGGGGTTGAAATCAAGACGGGGCGGTAATCAGGCGGTGACCGCGTAATGGCCCCGGCGGGAGCGGCCGCTCCACGACTTGAGCCATTGCCGTTTAGGGCTGTGCTACCAAAAAAGTTTGTGGTAAATTGGGAAAAAATCTTGTATTGGCAGACTGAAAAGGAAACTGGTTGAAAAAACCATAATTCATGTTAAAATTGACAAGTAATGGCGTTGCTTGTGCTCATTTTACTGGTTTTTAATTAATAGCAATCGTAAACAAGTTTTTAATAAAAATATTTTTTTTATAGCATTTTTATAGCTCGGTATACCTATATAATTAATACTCGACAAGACAAATCATATGAGCCCAAACTCGATGGGGTTGTGTCGTTTAACTACCAAGCTTTTATGGCCACCTTCCAGTTCCATCATCAGATCAACTCCCTGCAAATCCCCTCAATTTTGCATTGTCAGCTGATTTACTTAAATTTCAGTTCAATTGGTAACCGGGAAGTGGGTCAAATTTAATTTACAAGATTTGATTACAGACAAACATCGGGACAAATGAAACTAAATAAAAGCTTGTAAAAAAGTCTTGTCTTTGGTAGTCTGAAAAGGAGACTGGTTGAAAAAACTGTAATTTACTTATGTTAAAATTGACATGTTGAATGGCGTTGTTTGTGCTTATTTGACATTAATTAATAGCGATTGTGAAAAACATGGGTGTGATATATTAGCATTACCACAGTGTAAAAGCGAAATTTTGTATGTTATGTATGTGCGTTTGTTTGTAGGTAGGCCTTCAATAACTACAATTTTATTTCTATTTTATGGTTAAACAAAAGCATTTTCTTTCCAGTAATTGGCTCTCAAAAGGGTAGATATATAGAGTATATTAATCTTATTTCTTTCTTTATATATCTTTTTTCTGAATATTTTCTTCTAGTTTTACAAATATTATCATATTTGTAAAACTAAAAGAATTAGAAATTCTAAAGATATTATCATATAACTAGCTGCTCCCAGCAGCTTCACCCCGGAACATACTTCCGGGATAAAAAGTATCTTGTGTCCTATTCCAGGACATAGTCTATCCGTGTACCAAGTTTCATCAAAATCGGTTTTGCCATTTAGGCGTAAAGACGTAACAAACAAATAAACAAATTTACTTTCGCTTTTATAATATTAGTAAGGATTTTATTAAATTTAATTAGTTACACCTACCAACCCTTGCTTGCAGTAACTCTTGGTGGGGCTTAAGACAATGCCGATGTTTATTCTTTATCGCAGTCGTGGGAAATTTACGTGCAGCCTGTACTGGTGATAATAATTAAAATATTCCCATCCACCGTGCCCCGGCTCCTGGCTGCTTCGTTTCATTAAAACCGACAACCCTAATTAGTATTCATTGGTATTTTTGGGTGCTTACTTAATTTTTTGAGTTCAGTTATGATTTTTATTGAAGTGACGTTTAGTCAAAGAGATTAAATAGATACATTAGAGCGGCCATCAGAAGAATTGTCTTAGAAAAACTGTCATCCTATGCTTCAGTGAAGACGAAAAATATTTACGAAAATAAACTGGAGTTAGGTCCAGTCGTTTTGCCATAATACGATTTATAATGGTGCAATGAGCAATTCGGCATATTTCTTCAAAAAAAATTTCTTTTGGTGCGTATAGCGGACACAAACGAGACTTGACAGTCAGGTGACAGCGATTTGTTACTACTTTAGTAACAAGTCTCGGATTACAATTTTTTTCGCTATGTCCTATCTATTGGTAGTATATGCTTAATGTCTTTGTGTTTAGTGTTATTCGCGTCAAGTTTGGCACTATTTTTCTAAGCTGTTATTTTCCCTGTTGGTCTGGGAAAACTTTAGGTACTCAAATTTCTAAGACCAAACTTCGTAATTTTCAGTAATAGTGTAATCATCCCAATAATGTTATCACCGCTGGGATTCAGGCCTTCTCTCCAGAAGAGAGAATGGGCCCTAAATCACCACAGACTGACAGAATAAATGTCACCTGGGTTTACCCGTTTACCCCAAAAGAAAGACTACTAAATAAATTACACAAAGCAATGCTGGGTTTGTACCCATGACCTACGACCTCAGAGCTGGAATTCAGTGTATACAAGTTATTAAATCCATGTTTTTTTTATCAAATTACATGACGATGGAACAAAAATTTCACTTATTTATTTATGGACACAAACAATTAAAATCGAAAAGAACAAATAAGGATAAAAGAGTACATAGGACCTGCTTATTTCTAAAGAAATTTCTTCCAGCAGACCTGTGACAGAACAGTTGGATAAAATCGTAAACACACACAGACAGACACACACACATAGAGATTTCATAATTTAGAGATCAAAAATACACAAATCACAGCAAATCGTTATAACCTGACACTTGATTATTTATTTCACTTTGACTCTGGAACGCAATGAGCAATTGAAGGAACATGGGTAGGTTTTAGCCAGTAAAAGTCCTTCCTCTTCGTTCACCCCGAGCGACAGAAGTCATTTGATAATGTCCCACCAGGTACATCCGAAGTTCGTTACAGATCCAGACATTGCAACAAAACGAACAGCCTCGCCAAATTAACACCAATACAAGTCCCAACAACAAAGCGACATCTTCGACACGCTTCTTATTATTTACTTAGCACAATAATTGTCGTAGAACAAAGCCAGCCGTAATTAGAAGGGTCCACGTGAAAGCACCTTTCAGTAATTACATACATTGGAACGTCTGCAAACAATGGGGTCGTCTTTACATGGTGTTCCGTTAGACAAAGGTAAGAATCGATGGTTAGACGTGTACATGGGTAAGATGATTGTTTTTATCTCTTTGGCTTTTGAAGAACGTGTAGGAATTGAGTTGGAGTAAAGTTTAGTTTTTGTTGTTTAAAAAACTGTTACCCCATACTAGACTTCAATTACGTAGGTTTTTTTTATATAATCTAATGCTTGACTGCGAACCCACCTGATGGCAAAATGCAATCGTTGATGGTGAGCCACACTCGTTTATTAAGGCCCTATTCACTCTAGCCTTGAAGATACCCAAATCAACACATCATGAAATCTATAGTTGCGATGAGTCCGCGCGGGGGATGTGATTGATGTAATAGGCTTTCTTATAAAGTGTTAGGTACATGCACAAAGTTTGTGACGGCTTAGCAGGGCCAAACCCTGAGACTATAGGGTGACCGTGATCCTAGAACGTAATGGGTTACTGAAGGAACAACTGTGTGTTTTAATTACCGCTCTATTTAAAAGTTTTTTTTATGATATCCCACGAAAAAAAGTGCTTATAATAGTATTAATGTACCCAGAAAGCTGCAGTCCGCGATGAATGGCGCCGCATTACAAAGATCACTCATCGTGATTCACAGTGATGACCACGACCACTCTGGCAAGAGTGTACCGACTCAGAAGAAGAATAGTATTAGCGTAGGTTCGACAACACATCATGAAAACTGCGGCTACGGGCGGCGGCATTGCGGGCGTCTGACTGTGACTGTGTGATTGATGACCTGGCTCTCGTTTATCAAAAGAAACTATACTCTTATCCATAAATAGTTTATAATGAAAATATTCTTTTCATAGCGAACTTTTATAACTCGGTATAATACTTATGTAATTAATACTCGTCAAGACAAATCATACGAGCCCAAACTCGATAAGGTTTTTTTTTATTTTTTTTTATCGACGGGAAAATCATCTTTGACGAAACCCGCTCTTGGGGTGGAGCGGGAGACAGTTTCAGACTCTTACTGACTAAAAACCCCGCGCCGTTCCTTCTAGCCTTCATACCGGGGCTCGAGCTCCCTTTCGGACAACCCTGTCCTCAGTAGGCTTCGACCCAGCTGGGCCCCTCCTGCTGCTGACAACTCCTTGAGGCGCGCGGGAACAGTGCGCGCCGTCGACGTCTTAGACTCGGTCCATTACCGGACGATCGGACAGCGAGCTACCCATAGCTTGCCGTCCGCGAGCCTGCGTCTACGGTGGCCGGAAATCGGGATCGGAATCCCGGTGACGGCGGCGAGGGCGCCGTTGCCTGATGCGGTCGGCCTCCTCCTTTGCAAGCATTACTGCTTCGCAGAAGGAGGCGACCGCCTGCCATTCCTCCTCGCTCCGGACCATGGCCTCGACCAGGGCCCGGCGCGAGAGGTCTCCGCCGCCGATCACCCCCACGAGGGCACGGCGATGCTCCGCCCAGGCAGGGCACACCTCGACGGTGTGCTCCACCGTGTCCTCCGGGCGTTGCGCACAGTGGCGACACCCGGGCGTCTCTTCCGCCTGAATCCGATGCAGGAACCTCCCGAACTTGCCATGTCCGGTGAGGACCTGCGTCATGCGGAAGGTAAGGACGCCGTGAGGTCTTTCCAGCCACGCCTCAAAGAGGGGACTTACCGAACTCGATAGGGTTGTGTCGTTTAACTACTGAGTTCCTATAGCCACCTTCCGGTTCCATCATCAGATCAGCTCCATGTCAGGATAATTTTGCATTGTCATCTGATTTACACATGCACGCATAATTTCAGCTCAATCGGTAACCGGGAAGTGGATCAAATTTAATTTGCAAGATTTGAATACAGACAAACATCAGGACAGGAAAGTAAATAAAAGCTTGTAAAAATAAATAATTATGCAGCTTTATTATATTGCTTAGATAATTCATACTTTTTTGGTATACTATAAATGTCAAAATAACTCTGTCGGTAGTTTAACATCCAAATTGTCTTAATTTGAAAATTAAGACAATTTGGGTGTAATGACGATTTGGACTCATTTTTTTTTAAAGTGAGTGATCATCAAATAACTTCTCACTCTATGTGGAGTGAGAGGCTTCAACGGCTTAACATGTTTTCCGATGCACGGAGGAATCTCGGTATGTTACGATGACCTACAAACCGGCCTCGGAGTAAAAAAGACTGGTAGTTAATTTTCTGTAAAGACTGGCGTCATCGTTATTTTTATGGTGGGAGTAATTATCAAATAACTCAAAGAGGAGAGGAGAGGAGGGAGTGAAATAATATCAATCAACAGCTTAAAGCAAAAGACAATATTTTCAAAAAAAAACAGTTTCTAGAAAATATTTAGTCACCAGTTCATCTAGCCATTAGCCGACTTCTGATCGAGCGTATACTGTCGACGCAAACCACTACGAGGTTTGACACATCAATCATACATCCAGCCGACGCGCCGCCGGCTCGCCGCGGCCGCAGATTTCATGATGTGTTGCTGAAACCGCGCTAATACTAATCATTGTATAGCTTTTGTTTCTGACTGGTTGTTTCTTCCTTGGCCAGAGACAAAGTAAAGCATGACTGCTTTGCAAGGTGGCTCGTACCAGGAAGTCAAATCAAATAAAAAAAAAAAAATTAAATAATAAAAAATATAATATAATATAATATAATATAATATAATATAATATAATATAATATAATATAATATAATATAATATAATATAATATAATATAATATAATATAATATAATATTATAATTAATTTATTTCAAATATACCATTCACAGGCAGGCAGAAGACGCAGTGTTGGAAGGCCTCCTACATGGTGAACCGATGACCTGGTGAAGGTTGCAGGAAACCGATGGATGCGAGACGCACAGGTTCTTTCATTGTGGTGACACTTGAGAGAGGCCTATGTTCAACAGTGGACGTATATCGGCTGAAATGATGATGATGATGATTTACAGGCACTTTGAATAGTCAAATGTCGGTCAGTTAAAAAAAGTGAAACTAAATTGCACGTTCCGAAGCGCAGATCTCTATGGAGAAGAACGTGTAAGAAACTCCATGGAAACCCACGCGTTCCTTCTTGCCTTTCATACCGGGGCCGAGCTACTTTTCGGAGCTAACCCTGGCCCTAGTAGGCGTCGACCTTTCGTGGCGTCGACCCAACTGGGACCCCTGCTAAAAGGGAGGGTGTTCAAGAAAATTCACACCACCAGTTAGCGCCGTAAGGTCTTCTCCTTTGAAAACGCAGTTTCATGACGTTGACATTTGACGTTGATGTCTAACTACAGTGCGTTTCACTTAAGACGTTCCTTTGCCGTAATGTTGGCAATACGGAAAATCAGTGTTGCAATATTTTTAGCAATAAAATTTCTTAATATTAGGGAGATTAACTTATATTTCGTTACTTTTAACAATTGCGTTTTTTTTTGTTTTTCTTTTTACTATTTTTGAATAAAGTATAGGGCGCTGGGCTCCATTCCGATTGTCTTGCAATTCTTTTAAATACCGAAAACGCCAAGCCACAATATCGTATCTTTCTATAACAAAGTCCTTTTAGACCTGCTTTTTTTAAATAAAGTCCCATTCCCCTCATAATTCTGCAAAAAGTGCTGCAACTACCGTTAAAATCGATTTCGTTGCGCATTTTGGGGAACAATTTTGGTAGAGTAGGCAACTCTTTCCTTTTTCCCTTCTTTTTTATGTAGACAGACAGGGGAGCCAACATTACACCAAAGGAACGTCTTAAGTGAAACGCACTGTAATGTCATTAACATAAGCATTTTGACAGGTACCTGGACCTGACGCCTCAGTGCTGCCACCTGGTGATCGTCATTTTAGAACAGCCTCACAGAATTAAAAGCTGAGAAGTATCTTTGTAAATTGATACGTTGAGGACGTTAGCACATTAATAATATAATATAATATTACACAACGCCGTCTAGTCCCAAGCTAAGCAGAGCTTGTGTTATGGGTACTAAACAACTGATAAACATACATATTTAAAAAAAAATACATAATATAGATAAATTACACCCAAACACAGAACAAATGATCATGCTCATCACATAAACATTTGTCCTGGGTGGGAATCGAACCCGTGGTGGGTTCGATTCTCAACACTAACCACTAGACCAATAGGCCAGTCAAATAAAACATGATGATTTTGGTACCTACCCAGTTACTTTATTTGACCTACCTTCCAAAACCGTTCCTCAATAAGCAAGAATGTACCAACAGCCCCAATACAAAGCCAGCACACAACCTGTGACGCGAAACAAATGAAGCTTCACAATTAAGGCGGGCACACACGGGTAGGCGCGTCGCATTTGCCGGTGTCACGTACCCGCTGCCTCGCACTTAATTTCGAAAGGGGGGCGAAGGGTGCACTGCGGTTTTAAATTACGCCCCCCTCCCAGCGATTGCAGTTCGACAGGCCGTCTAGCGGATAGTTGATCATTTTGTGTGTCTGTACCTAGCTTTATGTGGTTTGAGTGGTTGTGTTTTTGGTATGGCATTTTGATGGGTTTGTGGTATTCGGGGGTCACTATGTCAATGGTAGTGGTGAATGGTAGTGAATGGTAGTGGGATATATTGTTATTCAGAGTCAATTCTCAGGGAAGATCTAGTCGATCACTGAACTATGGACCGTGTTTATGTAACTCGCCTCGTTTGATAAGGACCTGCAGGCCCAGCCAAGTTACGACGGTTTTGTATTTAATTTTTTGCGTTGATTGCCTCAAATCGACAAGGCCTCCGATTTTTTTGTTCTTTCCACGTGACTGAGTGTTGAGATGACGTCATACCCATACGTTTGAAGTTCACAACGCCTCCGATTCCTTTGTTCTGACCACGTGACTGAGCGTTGAGATAACGTCATACCCATACTTTTGAAGTTTTTCTCTAGCGTTAACTATTGTAGATTATAAACTTGGCTAAACCGTCAGGGTGACGACGCGTGCGTTCTTCCACATGCACCTCAAAGAGACGTCGATGACAAGGGATTTGTGGTATAGGGGTTACTATGTCAATTGTAGTGGTAGAAGTTTGTGGGATATATTGAAATTTAGAGTCAATTCTTAGAGAAGATCTAGTCGATCACCGAACTATGGATCGTCTTTATGTACCTCGCCTCGTCCGATAAGGACCTGCAGGCCTAGCCAAGTTATGACGGTTTTGTATTTAATTTTTTGCGTTGATTGCCTCAAATCGACAAGGCCTCCGATTCCTTTGTTTTTTCCACGTGACTGAGTGTTGAGATGACGTCATACCCATACGTTTGAAGTTTTCTACTAGCGTTAACTATTGTAGATTATCAAGATGGCTAAACCCTCAGGGCCACATCTACGACGAGCGCGTTGTTCCACGTGCACCTCAAAAATAGGTCGATGACGAGGCCTACTAGGGCCGACGCTTGCTAGGGCTGCGGGATTTGTCAGCAACAGGAGAGGCCTAGCTGGGTCGAAGCTTACTGTGGCCAGGGTTATCCGAAAGGAAACTCGTGCCTTGGTATGAAGAGGCTAGAAGGAACGGGGTGGGATTTTTGTAAGAGTCTGACACTATCTCCCGCTCCACCCAAGACCGGGGGTTGTCATTAGATGATTTTTTCCCACCGTAAAAAAAGGGCTGCGGGATTTTTTGAAAGAGTTACCGTGGTCGTCAACCGCAAAAGGCAACTGAAGGAACACAGAGTGGGAGGCATTATGTGATAATTTACTCACTCAGAAAAATGGGTCGTGTATGTAAATATAGAAAATAAGTATGAAGCAGTCTGTATCTTAATAACCGGTTATCTAATTGAACGTGTTATTTTAGGTAAGCCGTAACAAAACGTGGGCTCGGGATTATTTGAAAAAGTTACAGTGATCCTGGAAAATAAAGGGCAATTGAGAGAAAAAGAGACGATTTTAGTTCGTAAAAGTCTGACTTTCCCTCTCGCTCCACCCAGAGTGGGAAAACTTAATTTGAAGACTTCTTAAACTCGTAGCATGAAGAAAACCAGGAGGGTCGACCCTAAATAAAATGGATAAAGGTCCAGAAGATGAAAGAAGGTCTTATGTATGTGCCATAATTATCTAAGTCAAATCAAACCTATAGGAAATAAATAAACGACCGACCCACATTTCCTGTAATTTATTTTTGAAATCTACTAACCCGGTGGCCCAATCAGTAATAAAGTTGAATATTTCAAAGCTGAATGTGTCTATGGGCAATTACAGTAACATTAACAGATCATAAGTTTTACGACTGTTTGATGAGGACTTAAAACTGGCCTAATTATGTACTATTTATTTTACATGTAGTTCCGGCATGGATGCTCGTAGCTAAGATGGCCTTTTTCGAAACATTTATCATCAAACTGAGCATGGATTAAAAGCTCGTGGGGTCATCTAACGCAATGTTTGATAAAGAGTCCACGTGATAAAAGAGAGATAACACCTAAACGCTCTGTTTTATTCGGTAATTCACAAAACTTTTTCTAGGAAATACGAATCTTTGAAAAATTTTTGGAAACAAAAAATCATCATTCAGAATCTGGATTAAATGTGCATTCTATACCATTATATTTTTTTAATTAAAAAGTACACTATGAAAGGTTTATGAAAATTTACAAAAAATAGTCGATTTTCTGAGATCTTTACTGGATTAGTCTTTATGATTAGATTTCAATAGAAACCTATTTATTATCCACTAGATATCTTTATATATTTTCCAAAATATCAAGAGAAAGATGTGTAATAACGTCATAATCACGTAAGAGTGGTTGTATAAAAAGTATACCTCGGGTAAAACGCTCTTAAGTCCTAACTGGTCTTCAGATGGGTGATTATCTTAACATACCGAGATTCCTTTAAGTTTCAACAGTCACGTTAAGCCTTAGATCAGTTGTCTTTTGTAGATCCTTGGCAGGCGCACAAGACACCCAGACCCGAAACAACAATCTGTAGGCCATACTAATATTTGTTCCGTGAGGGAATCGAATCTGCGACACGTAGTGCAACAGCCAATCTCTCAACATTACCGCCAACCGTGCCTTCAAGTTTTATAGTTGACTCTTGAATCTCTCTTCACAACTTGGCTTTAAATATAAGTGTCTTTGCACGTAACTGTAATGAATAAATCCATGAATTTTGCCAATACACTCTATCTACAAAACTACATCACAACGTAAACAAAAAGGCTCATACCACCCATAAAACTGCGTCCAGTTATCGCATATAAAACAAGCCTTTCGGGATGACGGCTGGCTTATCATCACGTCATTTTCATAATGCACGGCGCGTGCATTTTAGCCTTCCTCTATAATGCAAGCCGGGCCCCACCGACGCACTATTAATTACATACGTACACAGCTTAATTATTGATTTTTAGTATTAAACACGAACACTGGACTTCGGTGGAGAGCTGTTGGGACGCTGCCTGTTATACAAATGTGACGGTAATGATCGCTTTTTGTTTTTTGTTGTTGTAATATCTAATAGATTTGCCCGCAGCTTACCTAAATAAAATATAGCCTACTAGCTTTTGCCCGCGCAGCTTCGCTCCCGATCTTCCCTACTCTACCCTACTCTATCCTACTCTACCCTACTCTACCCTACTCTACCCTACTCTATCCTACTCTACCCTACTCTACCCTACTCTACCCTACTCTACCCTACTCTACCCTACTCTACCCTACTCTACCCTACTCTACCCTACTCTACCCTACTCTACCCTACTCTACCCTACTCTACCCTACTCTACCCTACTCTACCCTACTCTACCCTACTCTACCCTACTCTACCCTACTCTACCCTACTCTACCCTACTCTACCCTACTCTACCCTACTCTACCCTACTCTACCCTACTCTACCCTACTCTACCCTACTCTACCCTACTATACCCTACTGTACCCTACTCTACTAAACTGTACCCTACTCTACCCTACTCTACCCTACTCTACCCTACTCTACCCTACTCTAACCTACTCTACCCTACTCTACCCTACTCTACCCTACTCTACCCTACTCTACCCTACTGTACCCTATCGAACTTCACATAAACTATCTACTAAATAGTCTGAACAAAGCCTAAACATTTGGTTTGGATAGGTGAGCCCGTTCTTGAGTTATAAATTAACAACGAAAAGTGGCATTGATTTTTATATATATAGATGTCACTCTTAAACTTAAAACTTGACTTTATTTAATTTATTTTATACATCGTAATTAAAATTTTAACTGACTTCTAAAAAAGGAGGAGGTTCTCAATTCGGATGTTTGTATTTATTTTTATGTTTGTTCGCGCATAACTTCGTTGCGTGCCAACCGATTTGAAAAATTGTTTTTTTGTTGGAAAGGGTACTTTCCAAATGGTCCCATAGTCACCAAGTTGAGATCTGATGATGGAATCTCGGCGAAATCGAGGGAACTTCTCAAATTCAATTAAATTTTTTAGTGAAGGCGGTTTTTTTTTTATAAGAAGGTTTTTACAGTAAAATATTTCGAATTAGTAGTAACTTGACTATTTGTTTACTAGCTAACTGCAACTGTACTCAGACTGGCAGATTATATTCAGACTCATGTAGGTTTATTTTCGACATCTGTTTTTATGGGAACCATGCACTTCCAAATATAACATTGATTGAGTATTCCGAAAGATCGTCTGTTAATCATTTAGCTGTAATTGTAATTCTATTTTATATCTTAAAAATAAAAAGGGAAAAGTTCAAAAAAGAAAGAAAAGAGGAATAGTTCGTGTTGAACATTTTATTTCATTCTATTTAATTGATTTGATTTAAACTCTTATAAGGTGGATCGAATCGGACCTGGTGACGGTCACGGGCATCCGATGGATGGGAGATGCACAGGAGAGGCCGTTATGGCGACACTTGGGGGAGGCCTATGTCCAGCAGTGGACGTCTTTTGGCTGAAATGATGATGAATGATGATTTAGACTACTTACTTTAGGCTAATTTTAGTATCAAAGTCAAACAAAAGTATTTAAGACAGAAAATTACTTTAAAAAAACTTTGACGACGTTAATTTATGCTTATCCTGTCGCCGCGATCGGTGTCCGCCTCCCTTCCTTGAAGGGCGACCCTCGAGTCATTTTATTGACTGTAAAAACGACCCCTCTGGGTCAAGGTCAGAGGGCTCGATAAGGTGAACCTTTTGGAAGATAATCACGCCTAATCAGAAGGTTTGAGTTTTATTTATTGGCTTTGACTTTGGAGTGTTTTTGTGGAAATTGAGTATAACTTTTAGTCATTCCAAAGTTAAAAAATCAATGTTGGTAACAAAGCCTTTTTATAAAACTAGTTAGTACTGTTGGTCTAGTGGTTAGTGGCCCTGACTGCTAAGCCGGAGGTCGTGGGTTCGATTCCCACCCAGGACAAATGGTTATGTGATGAGCATGTTCATTAAGGTAGTTAACATTCAAATATACAATAGAAAACAGTCGTATGTTATCGGGACGGCTCCATAGCCTTGCCGAAATCTATACTTCCTGATAGCTATAAACCAGGGGTTTTTAAGTCAAGAGTGAATAGGTTTCTTCAAGGCAAGCGTACTCCACCGTCGACCACATCGTCGCTTACCGTCAGGAGACTTGGTGGTCAAGCGCGAGCTTATCAATAATAATAAAAAAAAAGACAAATGCCAACACGGATATCAGACGAAAGTGATAAGATTTAAATCCATAACGTTACCGCCGGATTCCGATCCCGAATGGACCGGCCACCGAGCTTGCGGACGGCGAGCAATGGGTAGCTCGCTGTCCGAATAAAAGGCAACGAAGGAACGGGGTGGGTTACACTATTTCAACTACTATTTCCTGCTCCGCCCACTGAATGATTTTTACCCACCGAAAAAGAATCCCATAACGTTCTGCGGGATTGTTCGATAGAGTTACCGTGGCCCTGGAATGCAAGAAGGAGAAGGAACACAGGTGGGATAAGTGTCACACTCCCTATCACTCCACTCAGGACGGGAAAATTTATTTCATGATTTCTACCCCAAAAAAAAGCCCATAACGTTTCCTCTACCAGGACAAATATCTCTCTGTGAAGGCCATAGTTTTGGATTTGATGGTTATACACGAAGGTTTGAGCGCAGGTTTTGGCCTAGGTTCTGATCCACAAAACCTATGTCACGAAACAAATTAAAAAAAAACAAAAAACAATAGTCATTTCCACATTCATTCAGCCATTTCTTCATCAATCTTCAAAACAACAACCACTGACATAGCGACAGAACGTTCGTAATTAAAAAACTTTCAATAACATCCCATGGTCCAACAGTATGTACCATACAATACAATACAATACAGCTCTTATTTGTATAGCCATGAGCCACGAGCCCCGTTTTATCTCCCCCCATACAGTTTGTGTAGTAGTTTTCGCTCGGCGAAGCGCAAAATTATTGATTGTTGTAATTAATTGCAAACATCCAACCGATAAAATTAAATATCAATTTATACAATGAGCCGCCCAATTTAGAATATGCTGTTAGTTTGTGTATTGTTTTTAATGGAAAATGCGTCGCTCTGGACAAATAACTGATGGTATAACGGTATTTACTAAGCTCGATTCATTATTTGTTTGTAAAACTATTAAACATTTTATATGTCAAAGAAGAGCTAACGTAATTGAAAAAAGAACAAAGTGCATTCTATTTCGTCATAGGGCTACGTAGAAAAATGTCGTAGCAACTATCTACGTCGTAGCACTTTCGTAGCACAGTAATAGTACATTTTGATGGAAGTGGAAAAGTTTGTCATTGCGACCGAGGTGGGATTCACCCGAGCTGTAGGCGAGAGTATTATGGAGCCGAGTACTGCATTGACAAATTTCCACGGTTGTCAAACGACGTTTTTCAATACACTAACAAAGATATAAATAACTTGAGGTTGACGCGCGACTCATGGGAGTCGCTTAGCGCGCAACTTGATACGACAAATACAATTAATTGTGGCGGGGGCACTTCCGCACTAGTGCAGAAAACATTAAATTTTATGTCTAAAAGCAATAAGAATAAGAGAGGGTGTTCGAGTAAGTTATTGAAAAGATTTAATTTCTTTTATATGCTACATGTAAAATAACTAAAAATTTTACCAAAAAAACAACAACATTAAAACAGTAACAAAAACGGAGAACTCTCATATAATTTTAAATAATGTATGCCCCGAAACATCAGTAGGGTGTGTCCACGTTAAAATTCATCATGGAAATTGCTGTACTAATCCTCATTAATTACTTGGCAATTTTAAATCTCATTATAGTCGTTCAAATCGGTCTGGCATCGATTTTTCCGTGTGTCGAGCCGTGGGTGGAATCGCATATATTATCGTCGATGCTCAGGTGACAATCATTTCATTATGGAATTAGTGTGGCTTTGGATCCGTAATACCATTAATACTCTTTTGTTGGTTGGACGCCTAATCTACGATTAATTTATTTTAGTTTTCGTTGCGGATTTAATTTTGATATAATTTATGTTAGTGTGTTTAAGGCTTAACAGCATTTATAGATAGTATGCTATGGTACAGTTTTATACATTTTCAGCCCTATATGTAACCTTTATAAATCATTTGCTTTGTTGAAATACTAATTAGTGATTTCTAAATTCTTATAGAATGTCTGTCAAAACTCAACTTCAGATAAAAATTCTTGAGAAACTGAGACATGTTTAAAATAACTAGAAAATATAAAGAATTCCTTGTCATAATTATTTTTTACTTTTCCAGGCCTTTATTTACAAGGCTGCAACACTTATTCGGAAAGATAAGCTAGTTAACAGTTTAGTGATGAAACCGAAAGGAAAATTACTAAGCATCGTTGGAACTCTTCACAAACTGAATCTTCTTCTTTTCATGTCGGACCCCAAAGGCCAAATACAGATCTGAAAAAAATGAGGTTAAAGAGTTAATGTACATTTTAACTTATTTTTCTGTGCAAGATTTGTGGGAGCCTGCCTGAGCAGTGATAAAAATATCGTACAGCGATTCTAAATGGCCGTCACACCCGGGATTGCTAGCAAAGGAGGAAACCGACCGCATCAAGCAACGCCGCCCTCACCGCCGTCGGGATTCCAATCCCGATTTCTGGCCAACTTAGACTCGGGCTTGCGGACGGCGGGTCATAGGTAGCTCGCTGTCTGACTGTCCGGTAACTGTCCGGACCGAATCCAAGACGTCGACGACGCGCACTGTTCCCGCGCGCCTCAAGGAGTTGTCAGCAAAAGCAGGGGCCCAGCTGGATCGAAGCTTACTGGGGCTAGGGTTATCCGAAAGGGAGCTCGAGCCCCGGTATGAAGGCTACAAGGAACGGGGTGGGTTTTTAGTCAGTAAAAGTCTGACACTATCTCCCGCTCTGCCCAAGAGCTGGGGTTGTCATTGGATGATTTTCCCCACTATAAAAAAGCTAGCCCTAGGTAAAGCAGATTCTAGCTGACTAATCATTTCACCACGATATCTCAAACTCAAACAAACTAAATAAAAACTACACAAACTTGTCCTATAAGCTTAGAACGCATGGCCGTCCTACTGTGGGCGTACGTCCGTCTGTCCATCGTATCGCATTGGCGCAAATTAATGAGGGTGGGATATTTATTTCAGAGTTTCGTTTGCAGTTGCCAAAATATCAGCTCACCTATATGACAGGTATAATATATATATAGTAACATATAAACAGACGGCTATAGTAATGAGCTCATTAAAGTCGATATTCGCGGGTCACGGCGCCAGATATGGGTGAATTTGTAATTAGTGAGACGATTTTTGCTTGACGTGAATTTGAAGTTGGATTTTGAAGTAGTGCGTAGTGTATGGTTTAGCTGTAATTAAATTAAGTCTTTACGGACTCAGACCTAGTTAGTAATTATTGCAAATCGGGTAAAAGTAGGTTTGCTGTATCGTCACGTAGACAAGTGCGTCAGTAGTACGTTTGGCACCGAACTCTCGTAACATTTTAACATTTATTAACATTTTATAGAACATTTATTAGTTTTTTAAGTAACATTAAATTAGGGAAGTGTTTTACTAAACATTATTTACAGAATATTAACATCCTTTCATTTATAACATTCAATATTATATGTAAAGGCTACTGCCCTTACAAAGTCTAAGTTAAGTTCTTAAGTTAAATAAAAGTGTGCTTAAAATATCAGGTACAATTAAAAGTAATGTGTTAAGTCACAAGTAGTAGCAAAATTTATATACTTACTTGTTTTTGTCCGTGGCTTTGTCTGCGTGACTGCCTGTTATTGTGGATGCGAAGTTAAAGTAGAAGCCTAATAGAAAGTAGTCTATGTTCTTACTTCACTTTCAAGCTTACTTTAAACCTAATTTCATCATAATCGGTTCAGTAGTTTGATCGTAAAAGTGTAACATACAGACAGAGTTCCTTTCACATGTTAAGTCCTTATTCTATTTGTTGATAATTAATATGGCAGAAAAACATTTGTTGAGTCCGATTGAATGTCAAATTAAGTATAATTGAGTTGCAATAATGTAACGATTGATAAAAGGACCAGTTACCAACTGAAACTCCGTCTATAAAACAATGTTGCCTGATCATTACTGTTGAACTAAATCAAAGATATTTAGTGTCGTTGTGGATTAGCTTCAGGTCTAGAAATTCAAAGAAGTTTAAAATAAAAAAGGGTTCATGGAAGATAAAACACTGAATGAATTTGTAGATTTTATTTATTGTAAAATGAATTCCGCTACTTGTAGTCAACAGAAATAATCATAACGGGAAGCGGAAACGACAAGTAAGTTGCTATGCAAGTTAAACCAAGATCACAAAGTACATCAAATATTTAGTATATTGCACAAAGTTTAATAGTTACAGATATTATTTGAAATATCGGAAAACACTGACGGTAAAATAACATGACTATTAATAATAATTAAAGAAGAACACAATAATAATAATAACACTGTCAGAATTTTGTGGTTCTATTAAATGCAACATTCACAAATAATATTATTTTTTAAACTAACATATATTTATAAAAAAAAAACGAATAATTTTGAAATAGAACTAGAGAAAAAATTGCAAACTAGATAATCATATTATAATGTTTGTAACAAAACTGAATAAAAATATAATATCTAAAGATATCTACAACTGGACAGAGTTCACATACTCAACAGATACTTAGAACTAAGTATACATCTACTCAACTTCATAATTGCACATCTATTGCACTTTACAAGATGCATTTACAACAAATTAGTATTCACAGTTTTTATTTACAAGTTTGTCGATAAAATACATTTATAAGTAAAGTTCTTTTTTACATCTTGCAACTTATACAAACATTGGCAGCCAACCTGAACCAATGTCCAATATACAGGAGGTATCCATGGCTCTGTTCGTATACAATAAGTTCACAAACGTTTGTAGCCACGAAACGATGAAATGCAATAGTTTGTGTTGGCTAACCAATATTTGTAACAATGGTTTGGTTTACACACTCAAATGTGATGTTTCATACCTCGAAATGCTCAGATCAAGCGTAATGAGATCCACGTCCAATTGTTAATTTAACCACATTTATACCAACATCGTATCCAAATTACTTTTCTAGTCTAATCCAGACTAAGACATGTTCTAAATTGTTATTTTTATTATTTAAATCAACAAAATCGTATAAATTTAGGACGGGAGCGAATTTTGGAACTAGGTACATACAAATTTCAACTAATCGAATCACCTGTATCTCGTATTTTACACTCGAATTAATTTAGTCGAATCGTCATCGAATATTTCGTTGCATCACTCTATGCCAAGGTACGACGACTTCCATCAGGAATCAAAACGTCGAAACAGTGTAAAACCACTTTTCGTCACATGAAAAATACAAAATGGACACACTACTGGTTTATCCGAGGTATCGACACAGACATTATATCTACAAACACGTATTGTTCGTATGGGTACAATAAAAGGAGCATCACTTTGTTTAGTAGGGTCGCCACACTGTGTTGCTGTCTGGCTGCGGATTACCTCTTTGTCCGAGATTATTCACCCGGCCGTCCTCGCCGCGAGCCGCCGCCGCCGCGCAAGAATTACCCCCACCCAGGAGTAAATCTTGTCCATGGTTCCCGTGCTGTCTATGATTATTTGTCGTTGAAGATATCTGGTCCATCATCGTCTGTAGCTCATTATGGTGATTCTGCGTCGAGTGTATCGAGTTGGAGTGTAGAGGGTGGAAGTTGTGCGTTTGATTGGCGGCGGTATACAACTGACTGTATAACAAGCTCGCCGGTAGGACGGGGTATAGCGAGTTGTTACAGTTACTGCCGCCGTACGAAGCGTTCTGTGATCCCATTAGCGAGGGGAAGTTTGAGCTGTTTGTGTGATTGTGGCCGATGTTCGTGGTCGTGTTTGAAGTGAGGAGATCGTCCTGTACGGGTGACTCGGGCTGCGAGCTGTTGTCGCTGAGTGACCGAGGACCCGTCGAGAGACTGTAGTCTGTGTTGTTGTTGTAGCGGGGTAGCAGGCTGCCGTGATGCGATGGGGAAGACCCCACGAGGCCTGATAACTGCTGATCTAGGTCGACGCCCGTCGTGTCCGGAAGAACTGTATGGACAAAACATATCCGATTAAAAACTGTCAAAAAATAAACGGTTCTGATGCAAAAATAGCTAATAAACTTTTTAAAACAATGCCCCGCTCCATAAAACTGCCCATAACTGCTCCATTCTTGTGGATCATCCAAAAATAGTTATTGTTGATACACGACACAGCATTTTAGTATGGTTGTTAATATGGCTATATTTTTCGGGCACGCATCGACAATAAATTCATCGGCGGATCGGACGTGTGCGAGCCGCCGTAAATTATAATGAGAGCCGGTTAATGTCCGACTACTAGGCCTTAGAGTATTTAAATGAGGATCAGTGTTGTTCATAGGTGGGTACATTTTTACAAACTTGTTTTTTTTTATTAAGTTTTCTTGTCATTTAATTTTGATACAATGTTAACAACCAATTCAGCTGATATTCATAATACAGGTTTGGTTTCGAGCATCCAAACGTCTAAAAATGTGCGGTTAGATACGTCACATCATTTTAAATTTCGAATTTAAATATGGCGGACTCACAACGAAAAAAAAATCTTTGGAGGGTGAGTTTAATTTTGGTATTTGTTTCGTGTTTATCTAAGTAAACACCAAACAAATACAAAAGAAACAAAATAAATTCAGTTATGTGCCTCACGGATGCGCTAAAATTGGTCCAGTTCAGCATGGAAGCCATACTACTAAGATGGAGTCCTTTTGCCGTTTAGGGCTCATACCATCTGCTGCCTGGTTACTCTTTGGCTCGTCCGCAACTGCACGTATCATTTGAAGGAGGATGTAAGTCGTAAAAGTGTTGGTGGATTTAATTTCACCCTACTGTATACTGATTAATGAGTTATAGGAGATGTAAACGGGACAATGTGTATAATACTTTGTTGATTGGTTATTCAGTTGAGACAGGTCGGGTAGTCAGTAGTGTTTAAATACTATAAATTATACTTTACGAAGCTAAATAAGGATTCAGACAATACTGTGACATTGTCAGAGATCGCATACCACAGCTTCATTAATTTAACTTGCTTTGCAGTAAAACGATACTTTTTAAGGTTCTTTTTTTCTTTCTTTCGACGGGGAAAATCATCTTATGACAAGACCCGCTCTTGGGTTGAGCGGGAGATAGTGTCAGACTCTTACTGACTAAAAACCCCGCGCCGTTCCTTCTAGCCTTCATACCGGGGCACGAGCTCCCTTTCAGGGTTGTCCGAAAGGGAGCTCGTGCCCGGACAACCCTGTCCCCAGTAGGCTTCGACCCAGCTGGGCCTCTCCTGCTGCTGACAACTCCTTGAGGCGCGCGGGAACAGTGCGTGCCGTCGACGTCTTAGACTCGGTCCATTACCGGACGATCGGACAGCGAGCTACCCATAGCTCGCCGTCCGCGAGCCTGCGTCTACGGTGGCCGGAAATCGGAATCGGGATAAGATAATTTTCTAATATCACTGAAACTGCATGAAGCAGCTAGGATTAAATAACTTTATAATTAATCATTTGAAACGTAAGATCATAGAAGCGTTTTATTATATTTCCGCCTTTACAATCATAGTTTTTAATTTGTGTATGATATCTAACTTTATAACATAACTTAAGCTGGTAGCTTTGTTTAATTTTGAAGGAATCTTAGATTTAAAAGAACCTTTCTACTAGAACTAATACTATGAATATATAATATAGTATATAACTTTTTTTGGTAACTCACAAAACCTTCTAAACTAAACACACATTGCAGAATTACCTTCCTGAAATTTGTTTATCTAAGAATACTAAAAGGATTGTTTCTCTTACCTGTGTTATTTGCCGTAAAGTCCTGCGTAGGCGTCTGATCCGGCACGGTTCCGGCGAAGCCCAGCGCTGGGGGGTTGAACTGCGACGCGGCCGGCGCCGCACAGGACGGCAAATACGCCGGATATGCGCCCGCGCCGCCGTAGCCCCAGTGCGAGTTGCTCGAACTTAGCCCGAACTGACTCATATCTGGGGAAGAGACCAAGATTGTAATGGCCGAGTGTAATGGAGAGCCGAAGTAATGTTTTAGTAGACTTTCTTTCGGGGCAGTGGTAGCTCGGTGGTATTAGCCTTGACTTAAGTTCACCCAGGCAGATGCTTTACTTTTTGTAATTTATTTCATTATCCCTGCTCTTAAAACGGTGTAAGAAAACGTTGTTAGACCACCGGCATGTCCCACAACCAAAAATTCAAAAAAATGTGACTTCCATATTGATAATTACCTTTCTTAGAATTTTTGGTTGGTACTTATTGGCCCTGCGTCGTGCACTATTACAGCTCATTTTACAATTGGAGGCTGGTCAAAAGACGTAGTTTCAGGTACGTACTACGTTCAGCATGCCCTTAGTAAATATATCTTAATTCGTTTGGGGTAATAATATATGACTCAAAGGCTCTACTACAAGCCCTTAACGTCATTGGAGGATCTAAAGTAAACTGTAAAAGGGACTTAGCTATATTTATTTTTTAATATAGGGTGTATTGCTCCATCTCTCTTTCTCTCTCGCATGACTGAAAAAGACGAATGAAAAAAGATTGCTATAATATGAGAAGATTGAAAAGGATATGAGAATATTGAGATGGATGTCTGGAGTAACAAGATTGGAAAAAGGCAGAAATAATCACATTAAAGGAAGTTTGAAAGTGGCGCCATTGATTGAAAAGTTGAAAAGGAATCGTTTATTTTGGGTCATGTGAATAGAAGGGATGAAACGCATTATTACTAAAAGATTTATGAGTATACATGTGAATGGATTGAAAGGGAGAAGGAGGGCAAAGAAAAGGTAGATTGTGTTAGGAGTGAAATGAATGAAAAGGGAGTCAGTGGGAGTGACTGCTGACAGGACAGAATGGAAGAGAAAAACGTTTTGCGCCGACCCCAAGTTATACGGGACAAGATGGTACGAGTAAGTAATAATTTACGGCTCATATTGTATGCTATAAAATCCAAAATAACTTATCAGCAAACAAACCTATTTCTGTAGAAACTTTAAATTAAATCACGAGTACGTATACAACAAAGTTAGGTCTAGCTTTAGCTTTAGCTAGACCTAATTTTGAGTGTATTAATATTGAGTGTGTGGGTGTATTAATATTGTGATGACACTATTTTAATAGCATCATCACAATTTTAATACACCATTGAAATTGTATCCACACACATCATCATCATCATTTCAGCCGATAGACGTCCACTTTTGGACATAGGCTTCCCCTAAGTGTCGCCACAATGATCGATCCTGTGCGTCTCGCATCCATCGGATTCCCGCAACCTTCACCAGGTCATCGGTCCACCTTGTAGGAGGCCTTCCGACGCTGCGTCTTCCAGTACGAGGTAGCCACTCCAAAACCTTTCGGCCCCAACGGCCATCTGTTCTGCGAGCAATGTGCCCTGCCCATTGCCACTTAAGTTTGGCGGTTCTTCGGGCTATGTCGGCAACCTTGGTTCTCCTGCGGATATCTTCATTTTTGATTCGATCGCGCAAGGAAACTCCGAGCATAGCCCTTTCCGTTGCCCTCTGGGTGACTTTGAGCCTTCTGATGAGGCCCATTGTGAGCGACCACGTTTCGGCACCATATATTATATAAAATTACTGTAAAAAAAAAACTTATGTGAAGTACCGCAAGATTTTTTCATTCAGTTTCATTGCTGTACTACAAGTCTTATCGTCTCAGTAACTATCATCAACTAGTATATTTTTAACTTATTAATTGTAATAAATAGTTCTCTTGTTAAACTTTTTACCACTGTATTTCATGACTAGTTGCCTCGAAAATCTTCTGGTTTATTTATTTAATTTAAGTTTATGAATTTTAACTATACAAAGATCTGTTATAACAAATTTTAACGCTGTATTTCAAGACTAGTCGTCCCAGAAACGGCTATTTATAGTGTATTTTGAAGTTAATAATTTTTATTTATACATGCAAAACTCTTATAATACATCTTATCGCTGTATTTTATGACTAGACGCCACAGAAATTAATAAACTAGTGTTTTTTAAACATCAATTTTAATTATTAAAAAAACTCATATTTATACTACATTTTAGCCCTGTATATATTTCATGACTTAACGAAAGAAAATGTTATTCATTAATGTAGTTTGTACTTATCAATTTTAAGTAAACATAGGACTCTTAATTTGGTTTTTTAGCACTATACTTTATGACGTCTCTCCGAAACTGTTATCCACTAGTGTATTTTGAACTTATCAATTTTGACTATACATAGAATTTTTATATTGGCTTGGTCGCGCTAACCCGCAAGTGTATTCAGGCCTTATCAATTCAAACACGAATGTTTGCGCAGAACAGCGCACTCGGTCACTTATAAAGATGTCGAGCTTGCCAAGCGACGGCCAGTGCTGCGTGCACTTTATTTTTTCCCGGTATCAGTGGCTTTTATTTTTCGGTATCACGGTTCCGTTTTTGGCCGGCGATCGGCGGACTCGGTTTTTGTACGGTACGCGTTCCCCCCGTCGATTTGCGAATGCCTTTTTTTCCGTTTTGAGCTGCATGAGTTGTTTTGGGGTAGCCGTGGATTTTAGCGGGCTCGAGCACGCTTGTTCGATTGCGCCCGCAGTCAGCTTTCAGCTCGATCCTCTTTTTGGCAACGGCTGATTGAATCCGCGCTTTAGTGAGCGTAGTTTAGCGTATCGTTGGTTTGGCGACTCATTCACTTTTGAGTCGCGTGCCTGTAAAGTTTGCGCGGCATCATTCCGATTTAAATTTCTGGTTTGCTCTCGATTTTTTTTTTCACTTTGTGAAGTTGTAGTGGTATCTTTTTCAGTTACATGTTTATTTATTCTATTGGTTTTACTACAGCATATTTTGTCTGTCATAAATAATTTAGAAGTTCATGCGCCATTTTCTTTACGCAAATGTCGCTTTATTTTCACATTTCGAATAGTGGGGTTGATGGATGCGAGACGCATAGGATTGGTCGTCAAATCATGGGGAGACTTGGGGATTCTGTCTAACAGTGAACAACTTTCGGCTAAACTGATGATGATGAAATAATGGGGCTAAGTATACTTAAATTTTTATAAAAAAAAAACATTTATTTCAGGTACCATTATTAAGACCCATATAAAAAAAAAAAAACATTCATGCAGGCATGAAGTACAAAAAAGCTTCTATTTTATGTTGTTTAACAAAAAATCTTAATTAAAGAATACTTACTCTGACAGCTAGTGATAGGCGGCATACGGAACCCTCCGAGCGGGTCGGGCGGGAACGGGAACGGTCTCTGTCCGAACGCGAAGTGGAACTGCTGCTGCTGCCCTAGAAGAGATAGCACTATATCAGTACGATACATGCTGCCCTTTGTAATTAGCAATCATTTTGATATGATACTTAATAATATTATGAGAACGAAAGTTTGTATGTGTGTGTTTGTTACTTCTTCACGCTCGAACGGCTGAACGGATTTCGATGAAACTTGGTACACGGTTAGACCATCTATTGGTATAGCATAAAAGATACATTTTTATTCCGGGAGTCTCTTGGGATAATTTTTTACTATCCCGGAGGCAATGCCGCTGGTGCTACAATCTAGCTAGTAGTTCATAAGTATAAAGTACAGTTAAGTCTAGAGAGAAAATCTTCATTAGTACGATACTTGTTAAACATTAAAAAAAAAAATTCAGGTTGCTTGCGACCTGATGGTAAGCAGTGATACAATCGTTGATGATAAAGTGCACTAGTCTATTATATCCATAGCCTCAATCTATTAAATTGGAGCATCTACACTCAATGCTCCAAATCTCTCAACTTAATTGGTCATGTAAATAGTAACACATGCAAGTGTTAGTGCCCGGTCCCACGGTCCCACGGTCCCACACACCCTTCGATTAGTTCCGAGACACTCGATAATTCATTGACACTCGCGTGACAGCGCCGTGTCGCCCCTCTCTGCAGCGTGTACGAATTACTTAGACCTTGCCGCCTTCAAATGTCGAAGCCTTATTGGAATTTCGATGTAGTTTCCACTTCACTTTTAAGTGTATGTGCATTGGGAAGGCGTTGTAAGGAAAGTTGTAATTGTGTTAGAATGAAAGATTCTTTTCATCTTTGAAGATTTTAATCTTGTTGATAATTTTTCAAAATCACTACATAGTATAAAACAAAGTCGCTTTTTCTGTCCCTATATCCCTATGTACGCACTAAAACTACGCAACGGATTTTGATGCGGTTTTTTTTAATAGATAGATTGATTCAAGAGGAAGGTTTATATGTTTAATAACATCCATTAAATATAGGCGAAACACCCGAGCGAAGCCAGGGCGAGTCACTAGTTGTAAATATTATAGTGTAGAAGTATAGATTTCTTCTAAGCACTTAGCATTTACAGTCCTTTTATTACAATAGCATAGGTATGTATCGATAGCGTCTATGTAAGTACATATCAGTCTATTTTTTCGGTCGTATCAAGTTTTAGTGTTACATTGTGTCTTCTCAGTATCATTTTGTATTTTGATTTGATTGTATTTGACAGAAAAAGCGACTTTGTTTCATACTATGTAGTGATAAAGAGGTAAAGTTGTTTTTTTTTTGGTGGTAGGAGGTAATCTCTGTAAGTTCCGGCCCGACTGAAGATCTGATCCGATTGCTAAAATTTTTCACCGATAGAAAGCTGCTTTATTCCTGAGTGACATAGGCTATATTTTATGTACGCGAACGAATTCGCGGGAAAGCTAGTATTTTATATACGTGGGCGAATCTGCCGGCAAAAGAAGCTAGTACATTATATTTGTTGCTAATTAATCATATGTTATAACAAGAAACAAATTAACACAATCTAGTAATCTATTCAGATTCCTGCTTCAACAATTTCGAATAGTTTTGTGATCCCATCGAGGCATTCGAGGCTAATCAAGGGCTGCCTCGTCACCGAACGCCGATACATTACAAACATGTTGGCATGTGGTGGGGGACACTATTGTAACGTCAAAGTTATTAATGCGAGAATGTTAGTTGAGGTTTTACAATCAGGAAGATGGGTAGATCTTTGATATTTGTGGATTATGTTGAAATGTTTCCTTATAAAAGATGAAAAAATCTAAAGGGTTTGGAGGGGAATTACCTTAAATCTAAGGACTACTGTTCACGGCGGAAAGGTCGTCGTGCTGTTGTGTCAGTGCCTCTTCGTCGATAGTGTTTTACTGCCCCACACACTGGCCACGAAAAAACGTCGCTTTAAGCTTCTTTTCGAGGCAGCCTATTTTTACCGACTTCCCAAAAAGGAGGAGGTACTACGTTCGGCTGTTTGTATGTTTTTTTGTGCCTCATGTGCGGCGGTGCCACCACAAAAAAACGCTTGAAGTGGCTTCAAGCTTTTCCGGACACAAGGTGTCGCGCACTTCAGCTGTGTTTGCGGCGTTTTTTTGAGACCAGTGTGCTGGGACAGTTATAGTTTTGTACTTAAATTTGACGAGAGCGTACACCAAGCGTAATGACGAATAGCTGGTACGTGTCTATGAGACCAGACCTGACTGTCTTTGGACTATTTTATACAGGGTCATGTAAAAAAACAGCTATTTACAAAATGTCTTAAGCAACTGTAGAATTGAGGTTACATCATAACACTTCGCAGAAGGCTACATGAAGTGAATTTTCAGCGAAGACTAAATTTGTGTAAAGGAAACTATCTGAAATTCTTGCAAATATTCCGTGCGGAAACAAACCAGCTACACCCAGCGCAACAGTCAAACACTTAACCACAGCGCCGTCCCTGTCGTCAGAAAGAACCTTACCTACATTTTTTTTATTATGGTTAGGCTCGCGTTTGACCACTATCTCACCTGAACCTCACCTAATTTTTTTTTGTAATGGATAGGCTCTCGTTTGACCACTATCTCACCTGAACCTCACCTACATTTTTTTTGTTATGGATAGGCTCGCGTTTGACCACTATCTCACCTGAACCTCAACTACATTTTTTTTGCTATGGATATGCTCGCGTTTGACCACTATCTCACCTAAACCTCACCTTCATTTTTTTGCTATGGATAGGCTCGCGTTTGACCACTATCTCACCTGAACCTCACCTAATTTTTTTTTTGTTATGGATAGGCTCACGTTTGACCACTATCTCACCCGAACTTTACCTACATTTTTTTGTTGTTGGAACATGGAGCATGCTTGCCTAGAAGTAATCTATTCAATTTTGACTCAAAGATCCCTAAGTTATAGCTATCAGGAAACACAGATGAAATGAAATTTCACTTTCACAGCCTATTCCCGACCAAAATAAACCCAAATTCGTGCCACTTCACATTTTGATTACCAGGCAACCAGAAGCTGTATAGCGGCTGTACAACACCGAGCGTCGAGATTAAATTATGTCGCCCATGAAGAGTGTCGCAGACAATGCGGCGTTGTCTCGTCAATTATTCGCTACATCCCTCTGTTAGGGCATGATTCCATTGAAACAGAGCTGGGTGGATCGGTCCACGAATTTGTTAATCACAGTTTTCGAAATTTTCTTTTCACATTAATGGGAGCAATACGAGTGGAGCTGAGAGGAGCTGAGTGGAGCGAAGTGGAGCGGAGTGGAGTGGAGCGGAGCGGAGTGGAGCGGAGTGGAGCTAAGTCAACTTTCAAATATAATAAATGAACACAAGGCCACGAGCTGAACAGAATGGAGCAGAGAGGTAGAAGGTAACTCCACTCCGCATCAGTGGAAACGCACCTTTACATCGCTGTGATAGTATAGAGAGAGACTATCTGAATATAATCCACGTTTAGGTATAAATTCAGTTACAAGCTTTATTTTAGATGGAGAAATCATCCCATGACTTCTCCCATCCTTGGGTGGAGCGAGAGGGCGTATCAAACTTTTACTGATTAAAACTCAATCCTATGTAAATTTTTGCTTTACCTTCCAAGACCCTGGGGTTCACTCTCACTTAACTCATTCAGTTACAAGCTTATTGGTTAAACTCAACAGTACAAAACAAAAAAAAACAGTTTTACTTAACATACAAATTCAAAAATCTCTTTCGCTTAATTCATTCAGTATTCAATAAACATCTACATAATGACACTTCAAAATAGATTTCATAATGAGTGCAAAAATGCATAAATGCACTTACACGGGGCGGCCATTATATTGACAAATGCACGCACACAAACAAAAACAATTGCTACCATGGACACACTTCGGTTCGACCGACTTAGGGTTGTCTCTTAGTCCCGCTATGTTTCTGTAGAAGAGGACAGCGTGATGAACTTTGACGTCACAGATCACGTCGGACTTCTCTTTCTTATTAGCAGTTTTGAAGCTTTATAACTCCGTTTTTGATGAAGATATTTTCCAACGATCACTGTATTCAAACGTCATGTAAAGTCCTTTGTATTCGTAAAAAAAACCGAGCAAAGCAAAGTCGAGCACGAACCAAAGGCTCGAAGCGCGCTCGTTCGGGGCTTATAAGTCGGCCCACACTACACAAATTTGGGTTCAGCTCATGCTCGGCTCTTCTAGCGTAGACCTACTCCTAGGCTGTATTTATCAGGAAACACAGACGCCGCTAGGGCATCCAGTTTCAATTTACAAAACACATTTCAAAACATAGATACGTCGGCTGTCACAAAACAAAACATTTCGACAGCCCTATCAAGCGCACACATGCTGTATTCCCGTGCAAAAGGTTCCAGTGTATAAATCAGCGACGCAACAATTACACACTTTCATGGCAAGTTGGAATTAGAAACTGTCATTTGCACCGTTCGACCCCCCAGTGGGAGGGGGTGTATTACAAATGGGAGGGAAAAATAGGGTGCGGGCAAGGGCTACTGTGGACCTGATTAAAGGATTACACCGGGTGGCGTCCGGTCTAGTTTAAATTTATTATGCCAAGTACTTCTGCTAGTTAGCCTCTACCGTCTGCTTGATGGTGGCTCGTTTGGAAGATTTAAGTTGGACTTTAAGCTGGATGTGTTATTTATGTGTTTGGGGCTTGGCAGACGGTTGGGTCAACGGGATAGTTTTACTGAAATAAATTTAAGTTTGTCGATAATTAACTATAATCTCAATACGTGGCTCGAATGACATCTGAAAACATTTCTCTTCCGTATTTTCCTAATTAAATGATCAAATAGGTAGGTCCCAATAAAATTATATCAACACGATTAAAAAACAAGCACCTTTTTAATAAAAAACTGGCTAATGATGATGATAATGTTAACGAGAGCCATAACTTCAAGTATACGCCTATCACCTCCAGTCTCATCATTCAGTTCCAACTCACCCAACGTTACCATGACCACTGTGTAACTGGTCGTAGGAGTTGATTGTCGAGTTCTAGCGACAAAAACTGCACACCGTTGGCGACACTACCACTTGCGCATCGATGGTGAGGACGGCGTCCATCGCGTGATTTAGGGCAACTTTAGGAAGGCTTTTGATAGGGTTCCTACAGAAGTTTACAGTGCATGCAATTGACTCAATCTAACAAAGAAAACGTCATGCGCTTATACTATGGACCTGCACCCATTAGGTTGTTTCATCCATAAGAAACAACCTGACTTCGGATGCTGTCTTTGTTTCAGGTATTTAGGACAGCCGTCAACGTTTTGGCTCACCGACCGTCCGATCATGTGCAGATCATCCAGCGTAATCATATGTGGAATGATTATGAGTATTCGTGGTTATGATTAATTATGATCATAGCCACAAATGTAGACTCATCAACTTTACTTAGGATGACACTGGTGGCCAACTCAATTCGATCCACGATCTACTGTTTACTTTATCTAGAAATATAATGTAAATGTTGTGTGAATATTTGAAATTTTAATATGTATTGTTCAGAACACCCATAAATCTATAAATTCCTAAAGGTCCATCACCCCCCAATATAGACAATGCACAAAAGTTATGAACTAAGTCGCCGTGTGAAGTAAACAACAAACTTTATCGCCGTAAACATTGAGATCGGCGCAGGCGACGCTAGCGCCGCGCACGGGTGGTCCGGGCACACTGTTCCCGAAATAACCCGAAACCAGCCGAACAGACACGAAGAAAAACATCGTTAGACGGACCGATTATTAAATTGTAGTCGGCTTCTGTCGGCTTCTGTATGCGATAAAACGCGCCACCCACCCGGCGGATAAAAATAGTGGGTATAAGGGTAGGACACAATGTGCCCGTAATATCCGCAGAGTTACTGCCTTGTGTCTATACACATCTTTAATGGTTATTCCCGAATGGTTATTTGGAGATTTTGATTTGAAAGTGTTCAATTTTTTGTGGGAAATAATTTTATCCATCACAACTTGTCCAGCTCTAGGTGAATTGGAAGGGAGTGTAAAACTTTTACTAACTAAAAGCCACAGTGTGCTCCAGTTGACTTTCTGCGAGGACTGTGGTAATTCCTTCAAACGATCCGCAGTCTGGCAGGTATTGGTCATAGCTAGCCCTGTCAATTTTGCTGATATCTCTTTGAGGCGCACTTAGAACGCAACGCGCCGTCGATCCAGTCTTGGTTCTTACCGGACGGTGAGCTACCCACGGCTCGCGCAAACGTATGGTGGTCAGATATCGAACTGGGACTCGACTCTAAGGAATTCTCTGGCGGGGGCCGGGAGGTGTGTTTAACATAGGTACATTTCAGAAAATTCTGATTTGGGACGATAATGCAAAAGCAATAACTTAAGTTTAGAATAATCTTGGCAGAATGCAGAAAAGAGACCAGCATAAAGTGCCATCTTTGTGAATAAAAATTCTTGTTAAAACATAAAACTAACGCTTCAGAATCTACGTAATCGTTATAAAGAAAAAAAATCATGAAAAAAAAAATACTTTCAACCAAAATAGATCCAACTAACTTTTGCCAGACCCTTCCTTCCCCCCGTGAAAGTAAAAATTATATGCTATGAAACTCAGTGATGAAGTAGCATTCTACTGATAAAAGTTTATATTTTAATATTGATGGGGTCAAATGATGATGATGATGGTGCTTACCACAATTCGACCTGATAGTAAATCGGTCCAGTAGTTTTTCTTTTAATTTATTACTTGCAAATAAATATACAGTAAGTAAATATACACAAAAGATTTAACAATCATCAGTTAATTTACATTCTCATTTCATGTCAAAACTCTATATTATTAACCCTCACTACCGATACTCAACTAATCCATCCAAAATTAACATCAAAACAACGAAATTCCGTACAAAATTCCTCCATGAATTGATAAACGCCAATACATATAGGTCGTATGTTAACATACGTCCCAACTTACTAGAATTAAATAATTTATCGCTCCGTATAGAGGCTGGAGGCGTAATAAATCAATATGCAGGGCACATGCATACGCGGTGAGGGAACCCCCTCCTCCGGCCCTTTCTTGACTAATTAATTAAACAACCGATTCATTACAGCAGCCTCTTTGTGCCCTCACATTCGTCTAGTAGAGGTACGGATAGCAGTGGGTTACTCTGTTTTCTAATAAATTAAAATTTTCGACACTTAACCCACGATGGGTTAGGTGTCGAGAATTTTGCTGGGTTATCGAGATTTAAAATAATTTTCTAGATGTTAGATAATTGGGACACTTTTTTACTGCTGTTGCTTGGCTGTTTCGTTACTTACTTCAGAAACTAAATATTCGCATCACCTCCAGTCTCCACGACAGTAGCGAAACGGCGAAGCCATACTTTTTTACTGATATGTAGAATTTGTGAAGTTAGGGTCTGTAGAGTTAGGCCGTGTAGATTCAGAAGCTTGGCTCTACGTGAGATCTGATATCTTTTCCACAGGGAAAACCTTATGTGGTCGTCTTGGCAACATTTTACATGAAATGTTTTTGGTGGGATTGCATATTTTTCCTAATGTTTATAATTAATACTTAACGTATATTTGATTGTACATTAATTGCTACCACATTCCGGTAAGAAAGACTTGTTCTTAATGTGCAACTGCACTGTGAAAGTCAGTAAGTAACTAAAAAGTAACTGGTAAGCGAATAAAACCTTTTGTTGTTAACAATCTATTATTTCTGTGTTTCCCTACTCCACGCTGTGACCCATTACAAAGTTTTAATAAGTTAAAGTTTATTGGTCCATCATTATAACATGTAGATATTATAATTTATAAATTGCCTTTGATGTTTTTGAATTTGTAAATGACTTTTCTATGGTTACCCTACTAATTTTTTTTAGATCTATCCCTCATCAGAACTATCATTGCATGCAATGTAAATTCTATTAGGTACATAAATAAAACGTCAATTTTCGAATTTATTGACCAACTAACAGAATGCAATTACAATATACACCACGAGACTAATAAATGACTTAGTTTAAACAAAATGACAATAATTATTCACGTATAAAAAGATCATAAACGACATCAAAAAATCATCGCGACCAAAACGTCAGTTTGCATCGTCCTAAACGTACATATATATGCACACACACTGAAACGAAGTTAACAGTAAAATTCCCTCTAATCTGCTAGTCCGACGGTACTCAACCCTTCGCCTGCTGCGGGGGTCTGGGCCGCCCGGGCGGGTCGCGGGGTCGCCCGGGCGGCACTATCCCGCGGTGCTCGCAATTATTTTAATTTCTTCATGTGATGAGGATTGATCGAGCGGTAGGTGCGATTTAGACGACGGAACCCGTCATTTGTTACCGTCACCCGGACCTTTAACTATTTAAATTGCTTTCTTGGTGTTTTAGTTAAGTGCTATTAAAATAGTAATTGTGTTTGCTAGAATTATTAAGTATTTGGGAGAAAAATAATATGTCTTCGATATTTTATTAGAGAGAGACAAAATTTCAAAGACAATAAATGATTATATGAAGCAGTTCCTGCAGTCTTGAGACTTAAAGAGACTTAAGAGGTTCCTTTTCCACTCGCCTATCGTAAACATCGAAAATAGTTTAAAAGCTTGTTACTTCATTTATTGCAATTCAACGCGTTGTTTGACGAAAAGGCAACACAAAAAAAGAGAGATTACGCCTGAAACTCTGTTAGTATTCGGTAATTCCGAGATTTACTCGAAAATTTCACAAAACTTGCTCCAGGAAATAGCTGTTTTTTTTTAAACCCTTAAAAGTTTTTGGAAAAAATTGTCGTCATTTAGAATCTTAATAAAATTTGCAAGGTCTCTAGAGGATTACTTTATTGACTTTTTTAATTTTTAGGCAAATTATGAAGTGTCAAAGTTCATACAAAATAGGACATTTTCAGAGGTTTTTACTGGATTAGTTTTCCACAAATTTAGAAATTGGTTTCTTTAGAAACCTTGATAATATCCACAAGATACTGTGTTTCCAAAATATCTAATGAAAAATGTGTAATCACGTCATAATCAGTTATGAGCGGTTGAATGAAAAACAGTGAAAATGTGAGTCATGATGCACCACCTTAAATGCAAGTCTTCAAGATTCACTTAACAGTCATTTTGTATATCCTAGGTAAAAAAAAACCGTCTAAGGATGTTAAGAACATAACAACATAAGATAACATATTGGAGACAAGCCTACTAATAGGCATCACACATTTGACTGAATACTGACTGTCTTGAACTCGGTGCTAATTTAACATTACGCAAAATTTAATGAGATTACGTCAGCGATCAAATATTAAATGTACCTTTCGCATTGACCGATTATTATACAATGGGGAATGATTTCTTCAATAAGCAGTGAACTGGATTTTAATAGACTTCCTAGGGACCTTAATTTCAACTTGTTCTGCATCAGAGTGATGACCTTACGACGGCAAATGGCACAGACTGTTTCAATGATAGCTAACTTCTCTCATTACTAATTATCTGACTTGTATGTAGTTACTTTCTTTTTATGAATGTTTTTGTATCTACATGTGTGCCTTATTAGCAACAAGTTAATATTGTACTCTTTATGTCATTTGTTCAATAGTCTGTAAGCCTTCTGTACAATAAAATTAATAAAATGAATGTATTTAAAAATAGCTTTTTGATACAAATTCATATATCAAACAACATCACAACTCGTCATCACTCACAGAGGTTTCAAATAAATGTACAACTTTTCGAAATGTCAAAAACCATTACGTCAAAAGTATGCTCAACAAATCAAAGTGGAACCAACAATCATCATAGATATCAACTGACATTTCGAGCGCTACCCTCAAGAAGACCCTCCACCATTTTACGGTAACTGAACTCAAAAAGGTACAACGTTTTGGCAAATTATTAATAAATTACCTTCATTAAGTGTGTTTTACAATGTTTTGCGGTTTCGCTCGTTTGTGTCGAGTGTTTAGACATTTGGACCGCTTTGATGTTAGATTCGTAAATAGAATAGTGAGGTGGAATTAATTGGTACTGGATGCGTGTTTGTGCCTGTTTTCAGTTTGTAGTGATACATTTGTTTATGTTTATTGTTTAAAAAAGAAAGAGGTTGAATCTGTTTTTGAAATTTCATTGCGGGTTAACTTGTGGGGGCCCACTAAGGACGATGATGTACTTCGTCGACGATAGAGCACGCTTGCCTAGAAGTAACCTATATTCTTGACTTAAAGACCCCCAGGTAGTAGCTATCAGGAAGCTATACGAACAACAAATGTGTTGCCAAATCGTTTAGTGCATTTATTACAGTAATATTAAAAGACGAAAGTTTATGTCGGGCCTCAGTCACAAAATATACAGGTACAGAAGTCAATCTACATACCACTACATACAAAGCGCGTTCGAGCAACGCTCACATAGACACCGCTCACGGACACGATATCTCGAAGCGCCTTGGTCCGCTCTTCGAACAGTTCCGGCTCAAACGCTCATTAGTGTGAGTCCACCGAGCGTAGGTATAAAAAGTGAAGTACATATATGCATGAGATTGTCTTCTGTAACTATCTATTTTGTGCCTGAATCCTAGCAGCAGGAACATTAAAAGTTTGACTGTGGGTGTTGTGTGAAAGTTTATGAGTATATGTGTATACGTGTATATTTGGTACTTCTCCACGTTCAAACAGCTGAACAAATCTGGATAAAATTTGCCACGCATTTGGCCCTGGTCCTGAAATAGTATACAAGCATTTTTTATCTCGACAGTACATTCCCTTGGGACAATTTTCTACTCTCTTTAGCAGCTGGCAATGCGAAAGGTTTCCTTCCAACTTTGCCATGAAAAAACATCTCCTAAATCACAATGAGGTGGTTATTATACTAACTGGTTTTAGAGCGGGGTTCTCTAGGGCCGTCCACCGTCACCTTGATGGCTTTGTTGTATGTGGTCACTTGAGGAGGCGTCGTCGACACTGTTATCGTTAACGTGAACGATTTACCTGAAACAAGATGAAATATAAGTATCAGAAGGAATTATAGGTTTTGAAGGGCTCTAGGATGTGTGTCAGAAATCGACGCATAAATTAACAGTAGCGTAGCTAAATGTGGGTGAAGTGGCCCCTCACCCACGGCGTCACCACCAAGGGGCACCGCGCGAGCGAGAGCTCTTTTTAAAACCCAAGCACCAGAGCAGTGCCATGAAACAGTGAATTTACTGAAACCTACACCTCGGTAATGGCTAGCTTAAAAAATATGTTTATTATAGATTCATAAACGACATTATCAACTATTGATTCGAATATCTATTTCTTGATTCGAATATCGAATATCTAAAAAAAAATGTTTAGCAATTTTCAACTTTTCCCTACCCCTTCATAACACCTTGGATCTTTAGAAACATTTTTACACAGAAAAATTGGTGGTTAAATATTCTTGAAAGTTTACATAGTTTACGTAGTATATAATCAATCAATATTTCGCAAAGAAAATAGATTTAAAGGTCAGCGGGGCTCTATCCGAACGCAGCTGGCCGGAATTTAATGCACAGATACTCGTTCTGCCGCCACCTAGGCGGGTAAGAGTATGTGTCAATTTTTATTCCAGCCATATGTTCAAGGTACTAAAAATAAAGGTATTTTTATGATTGATAGGCTCACGTTTGACCATTTCACCTGGTGTTAAGCGACAATGTGGTCGAATATTGGGTTGCGACAGTTGCCGTCTCGTTTTAGAATTTATAAAAGCAGAAGGCTCCGCTAATGCATCTTCACCCACGTCTAAGTTAGTCCATGCTACGCTTCTGACCACAGCTCCAGTACGTTTTTTTTTTGTTTTTTATTCAATTTGCAGGTCAGTGTTAAGTTGTATATTGGTTAATTCATTAAACCCCGGCGTTCTCTCTCTCATTGTCTTTCTATTTGATTTGCGACCATAACTTGTATTTTTTACGGGATTATAATAATTAAAGTCATCGGTACAGTCCTCTCAGTTCATTTGACAGTATTGAATGACTATTTCATAAAAAAGGAAGGTAAAATATTATTATTTTTAACTTATAACTAGTTTTCAATTTATTGTTGTTCAACGAGACGATCAGGGGCGTCAGTCTCTCACAAAGGTAGAATACATAATAATAATAATATTCCACAACTATCACACAACGCCGTCTAGTCCCAAGCTAAGCAGAGCTTGTGTTATGGGTACTAGACAACTGATAAACATACTTATATATTTCTAAATACAAACATATTATAGATAAATTACACCCAGACACAGAACAAATAATTATGTTCATCACACAAACATTTGTCCTGGGTGGGAATCGAACCCACGACCTCCGGCATAGCAGTCAGGGCCACTAACCACTAGACCAACAGGCCAGTCAAATACAGCTAATACATTATCTTGTAAACAAGTCTCGCAGTCAAGCACTAGTTTATATGAGATAATAAAAAAAAAAAACGTTAAGTCAGTTTTGTGAAAGCAATATACAATTTTTTTTGCGGTTTGACCTGGCACTTCCACTTTAAGGCACAATTTTCATTTTATAGTTTTTTTTTTTATATACTAAAAGTATAGTTATCCAGGTTAACAGTTAAACAAAATTCATAAACTTGTTCATGTTCACTGTTAAAACTTTAAACGGCATTCCCTTAATACAGCTTCGCATTTTATTAAATCGCAACGCAGTGAAAAAGTAATTATAACAAACTGAAAATATTATTTGCGCAAACTTTCCACTCAAAGTGAGCGCAAGCCATAAATTCAATCTGTGGTCGCCACTCTTTTCGCCGGCTGCCTACTTTTTATAGTTCGATTTTGATCACTTGTTCGAAAAGTTAAAAATTTATTGCCGCTTCGTTTTCAATTCCTATGTAACGAATGAAATCGGAATTCGTCCTACACAGACACGAAACGTCCATGACAAATATTGACAATCAAAAATATGCAATCAACCCCATACTGTTTTTCAATATCATCAACCCTCGAATAAATTGGCTGATATCGCAATTATAGCAGAAGAGCAGTTACATAGGCGACCACTACAAAAAAAGTACAAACGAAAACAACACTTGAATCGAAACAATCTCATTCAAACATGGAGTGTGTAAAAGAGCAACTCATCCGCAACACATGAGCGCGCGTCACAAACAGCGGCCCGACCACTTCATCACAGCGTAACGCCGGCAATAAAAAAAACATTTCCATCTGCGGAAAAACCACAGTTAATATTAAATGACCGTCCGTCAAAGCTGTATTGTGAGCGCTTTGGCGGGCGTTCGCGCTGCGGGATGCAGCCAATACCGATTTTGTGATTTTTCCGCTGCCACCTCTCGACGCTCCCGTTAGGGCGGGGGGGTTTGCGGGAGTGACATGTAAGCTTTAATGGTCCCGAAGCGGCTGGCCGCTGGCTACACGCGAAAAAACTGAAAAAAGCCTCATTCATACGTGATTTCATGTGTAGGCTACTTTCTGCGGGCCCGGCGGTGAGGCTCGTTAAAAATGGAGGCCGTACACGCAGCCAGCTTGTTGTGGCCTATCGGAGTTTATTAACGGAGCTCGGAGGAACGCTTGCACCGCTCGCAAAACAAGTGTTGTCGATGGTTTACGCTTTCGGGAACATTTTATAACATGCCAACGATGTACTCTTCGTTTTAGATGTTTGTTCGAATATTTTATGAAGTACACAACTATGTTGTAACTTTTATAATCATTATGAGCGATTGTATTAATATTGAAAAACCGCAGGGACGTTTTAAAATTAAACATTTTGCCGTGAAGAGTAAAATCAATATTACAATGACTGGCTCATTTCAGAGTTATTAATTTTCATTTGAGAGTTGCATGATTTAACCCTTCAGATACCGTCAATTAGAGACATAATAGTAAGACAATAGATGCGCGGCCACCGGTGGTCGCTTGGGGATTCATGAATTAAAACCAATTCAAAATAATATGTATTAGACTTAAAATCAATCATCTACGTTCACGATACAATCTCCTTCGCCGATTAGAATAACAGTTCATTAAAATGGCTAGCACAACAAAAATATTTTTGTTTGGCGTCAATTAGACATTGAGTAAAAAGTTTGTGCTATTTCAGCCTTCATATTCAGGTCTGTTCTGTGCCATATCTTCAAAAGACCCTGAAATAATGGAGAAAAGAATATTAAAACTGGCGAAGGTATAAATGACTCATACTTCATCATCATCATATCAGCCGAAAGACGTCCACTGCTGGACATAGGCCTCCCCCTAGCGTCGCCACAACGACCGGTCCTGTGCGTCACGTATCCATCGGACTCATACTTAGATATAGTTATTAATCTCGTTTTAAACATTCACTATGCAGTATGTATCAATAACTAACGGACAGGCCTTACTAGGGCCCCATGGGTTATGCGAAAGTGAGTACCATGGCCCCGTAACGAAGGCAAAGAAGGAATAAGAGTGGGTTTTAGTCAGTAAAAGTCTGATACGCCCTCCCGCTCCATCCAAGGGCGGGAGATATCATTAGATAATTTCCCACCTAAAAAGGCCTATGTGTATCTGTAGTATTTGTGCGTATAGGAACATTGAGTGAGAAAAATAACTTTGCTACACTAGTGTGGTTACTTGGAAATTGCTGTGTACCTTACCGGTAGGGAATCGGACGGCGGCATCGTTCGAAAAAGTTACCATGGCACTAGAACGCAAAAGACGCAATTTCACATGAAACTGAGTGACACTGATGTTTGCCGGTACTGTAATCAGGAGACGCCTAAGCACCTTTTGTGTGAATGCGGGCCCCTTATCCACAAACGGAGTATCCATCTGGGCCGACACATTATTCGCCCGGAGAAGATTAAAACTCTTAAAGCTAGGAGTATTCTAGGCTTCCTGGAAGACTCCCGGCTAAAAGAGTGGCGAGTCACAATAGATCTTTTAGGTCGCAGTGACTATATCCCCTACACTACGAGAGATGCATAGCCCCTTATCTTCAAAATAACGCAAAAGCAACTGAAGGAAGATAGATGGGTTTTAAAAGATTATAAAGGTTAAAGTGATGAAGCAGGTAGGTCACGACCCTCAGCATTGAGGAATACGACGCAAGGAGGGGGAGAGGCGGGTGATGGGTGTTAGTCAGTAAAAATCTGATACTCTCTCTCGCTCCCAGAGAGGAAAGGATTGTTTTTATAATTTTTCACTAAAAAATAATAAACAACGTATCAATAACTACGTAGGTACTAAAAAACTAAATTTTTAGCCATTTTTTTTCCATTCCATTCCCAAAAACCTATCAAAAACGAACGCTTGTAACAACGCCAGGACAAGGCAATGAGTGATGGGAAAGCAGTTCGGTACCGGTACCGCCTGGTACCGACTACGGCGCGCCTAAATAAATAACCCTAGTTAATGCTCGGTCTACACGATACCTAGCGCCATTTTTATGAGTTCACAATTTCCTCACTCGAGGAGACTGCCTCCGATTGACGAGGAAACTTTGGCATCGTGTTCGTGTTGCCGTTTTAGGTAATTTATTGTGTGTAGCACGAAGTGAGTGTGAAGTTCACAGTGATTTTTGGATTTAAAGTTAGTGTAAAAAAGAAAAAAAAATGGTATCTATATCACCATAAGCTTTGCTTTAAAAAATCATAGACATTAGTTAGACAAAAGCTTATAATAATTAAACTAATTTTTGACGTCCTGACTCCCAAACTAGGTATGTCACTATGGCTTGGAAATAAAATTTCCAACTGGCATACAAAAGACGTTCAGACCCGCAACAACTATGTATTTGTACAAATATTTGCTCAAAACGCATCGCAGGAGTCGACCACTCAACCACTGCGCACTGCCCCAACAGTACCGTAATGTTATCCATACTTCTATACTAATCCATACTAATTCTAATATTATGAATGGGAAAGTGTGTGTGTCTGTTTGTCCGTCTTTCACGGCAAAACGGAGTGACGAATTGACTTGATTTTTTTAAGTGGAGATAGTTGAAGAGATGGAGAGTAACATAGGCTACTTTTTGTCTCTTTCTAACCCACGACTTCCCAGGGGAACCATGTTACCCTGAATTTAATCGTTTAATCGTTTGGTCTCGTATAGATCTTGAAAACTGCAGGTGGTTATGCGGGATGGGCAGCACAGTAGGTGTCGCATGTCCTGTGAACTGCACAGGACATGCTCCACACTGGCACTGTGTTAGAGATGGGTCGAGGAAGTCCCATTTGGCTAGATTGTTTTTACAGTGGCCAACCTGGGTTCGCAGTCGGTTTAGAGATTTCCTAATTGGTCACTGTAGTTTGCGTTTAGAGGAAAAATGCTTCCATTGGGTGATGAAGAGTGGAGGAGTTGGATGTTTCTGTTTCCACAGCTTGCATCTCTCGTCCTCTGCACTGTTTTACGAAGAGGTCGTAAACTGCATTTAACTCTTAAAAACCTTATATTGTATTCTAATACAAGTTAAGGCATCGAACTAGTACTGACAAGATGGATAGACTGTTAGAGGAGTCATGTGAGAGAAAGGGGAGTTAGAATACAATAGTATGACGGGTGACCAGACAGAGTGGAAAAAACAAAAACGTGTTGCCCCGACACCCCCAATAACACAGGACAAGGACAAAAAGAAGAAGAAGAACAAGTTTTAACGTCAATTCCTGTTGCATTGAAGTCCTTTGGTCCAAAGTCGATGAGTAGATACAATTAGTCGGCACACTCAACGTTTAGTTGCGCGAGTGACGTCGACTCGGCGACACTGCACCGTTTCAACTTCTATTGCGATGCGACATCTCAATTTGAGGTGGTGTGTCAACTTATGGACATGCCGTGTAGTTCGAAAATCGAATTAATTTACTAAACAATCGAACGCCATCGTTCGCTCATTACGGTATTTGAAAGGTTCAAAAAGGTTCTGAAAGAACAGAAACCTGTATAAACTCTTCTGTCCCGTAGTTAGAATTATACTTTACATTTTTTATTTTATTTTGAATGTTAATTATTTACATCTGATGTAAATACTTAATAAAAAAAAAACGTAATGTATTACAACTTGGTCTCCGCACACTTTTCCTTTGCGAAAACCCTTCTCTGGATGTCTTCAAAAGAAAACTTAAAGAGTATATACTTTCATAATTGACATAATAACATTAGTATGATTAAGTATGTATAATATATTAAACTGATGTATGTAGGTTCACTGGATCCTGCCCTCGAATAGATGATCTCTCTCAAAGATTTATTGAGAGAAAACTTATTATTGAGTTAAGCTCGCTTTTGTACATGAATTGTCAAATCACTGTGTACTATGTTTATATGTTATATTTTTGTGTACAATAAAAAAATAAGAAGGTATTACCACTTGCTATTTCAAAACTTGAACAATGAAATGTACTAGAATTTGTAGAAATTAGAATGTATTAAATTTAAATGTACAAGTACAATTTTCCTGCGGAAAAATAATTCTTTAAAATTTCAATTACAATACGTTCCACGAATTCCATAAACTTGTCAAAAAATAAAGCTGATCACAGACCGCGGGACGCATCCAGACTATTCCGTCGCCGCCTCGAACATTCCCTAATAGCTGGATGCAATCCAATTTGACAGCTGTCAAATACACTCGTCGCCTTGTCGCAGTCGCACATTACTAAGCGTTGTCGTCGGCCGATAACGACCTGCTAATGCCCTCGTGCGCTAATTGAGTGAATTAATATGCCCGTGTAAGGTAGGTGATTCAATGTGTCGGTATTGTAGATGATTGAGCGTTTGAAGTGCATGGTGTTTGAAGAGCAGTGTTCTTAGGATATTTTGGGGTTGCTTTATATAAGCATGATGTGTCTGCAATCGACAAAAAAAAAAAATTAAGAACACGCGACGGTGTTCAGATAAAATACCAAATATTTGGCTCTGTTAATCCTTTAAGGAGTAGTAGATTAATTTTTCCCTGCTTAAAGCATGCCTGCCTGCAAGCCTGCTTATGTAATCTGAAAATAAGGCCATTTATGGCATAAAGGACACATATTTTGAACTCACGAAGAAATCAAAACCTACAGAGTACCTACATCGCGTTAACCCAGAATTTTGTTTGGCAAATAGTAAGGTCTTGCGGTACAAGCAAAACCAAAAATCTGAAAACCGTAACTTTGTAGTTGCCTACATCATTGCTTTTTTGCGATTCGGAAAAATCGAATCAGTAATCTTGTGGTTGATAATTATAGAAATTAAATATTTTAAATTCTCAAACTGAAGTTGAATACTATCTCAAGTTGTCATTCTGCCTTAAAAAATTAAATCGATTAGAATTCATAATCGAGATTATTCGTAGCTATATAGGTACACGATTGACGGTAACCAAGCATGTTATCAAGCACTACCGTTTCATACTCTAACAAATATTTCAGCACACATTCAACTCCAATACCTAAACTAATAACAAAACGGCGGTTAATAGAGCGTGAGTGAGTCGGCGCCACAAAGCATAGTTACCTAACTTGCGGGTTCCGTTACCAACTACCCGAAACCAAGGACCGACCGTAAATGAAATGGTAGTTTTCCGTGGCTAACCGGGTAACCGGGCTGGTGTACCGGTCCGGCCGCCACCCGGTTAACCGGCTGCGGCCGCGTTATGGGTGACAAGGGCTGTTGCGGGTGACGGGACGTGCGTGCGGCGTCTACGATGTTTGCGTGTAGACTAACCTTTTTGTGTTTGGTGCGTCAGTGTCTCTTTTTTTTATTGGCGCTCGATGTGAGTTTGAATTGATAGGGATGTGTTTTTGTGTCGTTTTGTTTTCGGTGTGATCTTTACTTTTTTTTTATACAAAACTTTATGATAAAACATTGTCTAATCGTTTATGTTTTAGCGTGAAATAAAAATCGAAAAAAAAACCGGCCAACAAATCCTCAGCGATCAAAAAATGCATCACAAAGCTACAATAAAGTAACGCGATCGTCCCACGCGCCCACAATATATTCAAATAAAGATCTCTTCAAAGGAAAAAAAATATATTCAAATGGCGAGGCGACCGCAGCCGTGCTCGCCCCGCCTCCACGGAAGAAGTTGCTTTCCCGACCTTTTCCATTGGCTGGCGAACGGGAAGGCGGGCCTTCTTCAAGTCTTTGCCGAGACTAACTTTTCATTTGCACAGCTCTGAAATATAGCTTCAGATTAAAGCGCAACGTGGAACTTCGCTGCGGTTTCTCTTGAGACGTAGTTTTTTTTGTTTGCAGCCAGCCTAAGTAATATGCAGTGGATCTTCAATTTCCATTAATAACTTGCAGCGGTTTTTCCTTTTGCGAAGTATATTAAAAGTTGGTTTTCTTGCTCTTATTAAGACGGTAAAAGATTTTGCTTGGAGACTTTGCCAATGAAAGCCACTGATTTATTTATACATTGTATCACCATCATATGTACTCATATTTGCGATATAAAATCTTATCTTATCTTATTTATTTGATTCAGAAATAATCCATATGTAATCAAAGTATTTTTGTAAAAGTATGTTTTCTTAACAGATTTTCTTTCAAGATGTCATCATCAGCCTTTTTAAAATCGTGAGGAAACCGGCATGTCCTAGAACCAAAAATTCGAAGACATGTGACATTCGCCAACCCGCACTGGGCCCGCGTGGTGAATTACGGTCCATTCCCTCTCCTAGAGAGGAGGCCTAAGTCCCAGCAGTGGGAACATTAAAAAGGCTTTCAAGATTAGACTAGTCTTTTAAATTTATAGAAAGAAAATGTGTTAAGGAAAATGGCGATATAAAGGAACGTAAGCGTTTTTATTCAACTTAACCCTATCCTTAGCCAATTTTTGACAAGAATTTGATATTGTCTGTCCTTAGTTCATTAAACCTAAAACTAATTACGGCATTTGAAAGGTTAAGACGATTTAGGGCTGATATTTTTCAAATGCGTCAGAATATGAGATATTAGTGACATGAATGTTTAAGAATGGTTCATTTGAACGTTAAAGAAGTGTTTACGGCAATTGGGACGGGTTTCTTTGATTATTTTAGACTGGCCTGTTGACCTGGTGGTTAGTGGCCCTGACTGCTAAGCTGAAGGTCGTGGGTTCGATTCCCACCCAGGAGAAATGTTTATGTGATGAGCATGATCATTTGTTCTGTGTCTGGCTGTAATTTATCTATAATATGTATGTATTTAGAAATATATAAGTATGTTTATCAGTTGTCTAGTACCCATAACACAAGCTCTGCTTAGCTTGGGACTAGATGGCATTGTGTGATAGTTTTGGAATATTAAATTATTATTATTATTATTAATTTGAGTTAAAAACGTGTCAAATCCTGTTTAATTGCCAAATTTTTGATAGATTTTCAGGCTAAATTATAGTTTGAGAAATACTCAACTTCAAACGCAATCAGAAACCGGGGGTAAGTTTTCAATAGGGAAAATCTGAAACTGAATTATACTTTTTATTTAGTGTCATTCTTCAACTTGTTTTGTTATTAATGTTTTTTAACCGCAAATATAAACTGTTTTAATTAGACGAGTAATTAGGCTCATGCTTGACCACTACATCACCTGATGTAAGTGATAATGTGATCGACGATGGCACACGCTTGTCTAGAAGTAACCTATTCACTCTTGACTTAAAGACCAACACAGATTTTAGCAAGGATTTCCATTCTTTACCTGTATTACGCACAACGAAAGTGTTCCCAAAACATTTGCATGCGTATGGGAGTTTATAGCTAGGAAATCATTCAAAGACTTCTCTCGCTTTAGAGCTCTAAAGCGGGAGCAGCTGAGCAGGAAGGTGTATCAGATTTTTACTGACTAACACTCTTCTTTGCCTTGCGTTTCAGGACCCCGGGTTAGAAAGAAAGAAAAGAAAGAAAGAAGGAAAAAGAGTTTATTTGCGTCCAACATGACGCATATCCTAAAAATAAATAAATGTAACAAGTAACAATATCGAACTTAAAACTATCAGCTGGATAGGATATGCGTCACATCAGCGCAAAACGGCCAGTGCTCAGCATAATGCTGGTTCTCGTGCAGGACAGAGCCACGGTTACCCTTTCGGAAGCCAACGCATTGTTTTGCTGATACTCTTTGAGGCGCGCATGCAACACTACACGTCTTGTGTGTTTGGGTGGTATATAAAACTAAATATGTAAGTAACCACATAAAAGGGATGTGGTAAATATACATTGATAAGTAAGTTATCTTATCTGTTTGTACTTACCTACATCTACGGTCTACACTCCGGAGTTATGCGATGTATTGAATTTGGATTCAATTAGTGCGTTCAGACTCAATATAGGGCACTATACCTAAGATCGTAAGCTTAATAATTATTATGGATGTACTAGAGATTCCGTTAGAAGAAATGGGAGAAAAATAACACCTCTTGAAATCGAGATATTAATTTCGTGCGTTACAGTGTAGTTTATAAATATAAATAGCATAATTTAGTTTAAGTTGGTAGCAAAATGTAGTTTGGTAGGATTAATCTTTACATTTTTTTACCAAACTACACGTAAGTGCATATAAACTTATAAAAAATCTTAAAAAAAGAAAAAATATATGAAAGACAAACTCAAAAATAGAAGAAATAGAATATTTTTCAAATACTAATATTTGGTGTACTCAGTACTTTAGTGTTATGTAGTCAAAACTGCCTGCACCTTTTGTTCCGAGCATATTTTTTAGACTTGTTCGTCAACTCGCTTACGCAAATCACGCGAGACCGCGCGAGAGAGATGACTGGCCTGTTGGTCTAGTGGTTAGTGACCCTGACTGCTATGCCGGAGGTCGTGGGTTCGATTCCCACCCAGGACAAATGTTTGTGTGATGAGCATAATCATTTATTCTGTGTCTGGGTGTAATTTATCTATAATATAGTATGTATTTAGAAATATATAAGTATGTTTATCAGTTGTCTAGTACCCATAACACAAGCTCTGCTTAGCTTGGGACTAGACGGCGTTGTGTGATAGTTGTGGAATATTATTATTATAGTTGGCACCTTTTAATTTCACCTAATTCTTCTGTCGTTAACTAGCTCAAACGTATAAAGTACAGCAAAATAAAAATAATTACTATAAATAACTAACTATTAAAATAAATCATCAATAAAACTTTGTGGAATTAAATTGTCATGGTAGCTGGTACTAGATTAATTTTGTTTTTGTTGCCTTCCAAGTCTAACAGAGCTTATCTCCCATATTGGTTATATAAGTAATTTGGTAATACCTTTTTGAATAAATAAATCTGTCTTAATATCATCATTCTGGTCCCTGATGAGGCAGGTACGGGGCGGCGTCCACAGTCTTTTAAAAACCGTAGCAGATAGGACTGATGGCCTTATTGGAAACACTGGACGAAGGTGCTTCGGAGATGGTGTGTATTGTGAATGTTTGGTAATTAAAATGATTTCTTTATATGATTTAAATATTTATTATCGAATGCGATAAGGTTCTTGAATTTATTAATTGGCTGAGATAAATGTTATAGACACTAGTTTGGAAGTTGAGAAGTTAAATCTTTACTAACAGTAATGGATTGTATGATTTGACAAATAAATTATTATTTTCTCTAAGCATCATCGTCCCATTTTAGATGTCATCGTGTGCCCGATTTCCGGCCACCGTAGACGGGGGCTCGCGAACGGCGAGCCATGGGTAGCTCGCTGTCCGATCGTCCGGTAATGGACCGAGTCCAAGACGTCGACGGCGCGCACTGTTCCCGCGCGCCTCAAGAAGTTGTCAGCAGCAGGAGGGGCCCAGCTGGGCCGAAGCCTACGGGGGAGAGGGTTGTCCGAAAGGGGGCTCGAGCTCCGGTATGAAGGAACTGGGTGAGTTTTTAGTCAGTAAGAGTCTCAGCATTAACATTTCAGCCAAAAGACGTCAACTGTTGGACATCTCCCAAGTGTTGCCATAATGCCCTGTCCCGTGCGTCTCTTATCCATCAGATTTCCACGATCCTCACTAGGCTAGGCTCCACCTTGTGGCCTTCTAACGCTGCGTCTTACAGTACGTGGTCGTTACTCCCGGACCTTTCGTCCCCATCGACCAAAACAATTGATGTAGGCGAGCAAAATTGGACCGAGCTAATCGATGACCTGTTGTAGGTAAGGGTCTTTAGGCAGTATGGATGCCCCTTTCCAGTCTTCTTGTTATGGTTTTCGTGCTAACTATAACTTGACAAACTTCTTGGAGGTTAGTTTTACCTCAGTAAAAGTTGAAGTACGAATTCTCAGCAGATACTTATAGTTAGGCAGAGCTATAGTGACAAATCACGTAAAGCCAAAATCATGATAAACAACCATGTAGCGCCCACTCCTATCAAGATCGGAGACTCTACACTCGAAGTTGTGGAAGATTACGTCTACCTCGGACAGACAGTCCAGCTAGGTAGGTCGAACTTCGAGAAAGAGGTCAACCGTCGAATCCAACTCGGCTGGGCAGCGTTCGGGAAGCTACGCGGTGTCTTCTCGTCCAACATACCACAGTGTCTCAAGACAAAAGTCTATGATCAGTGCGTGTTGCCAGTGATGACATATGGCTCCGAAACGTGGTCGCTCACAATGGGCCTCATCAGAAGGCTTAAAGTCACCCAAAGGGCAATGGAAAGGGCTATGCTCGGGGTTACCTTGCGTGATCGAATCAAAAATGAAGACATCCGCAGGAGAACTAAGGTTGCCGACATAGCGCAAAGAATTGCCAAACTTAAGTGGCAATGGGCAGGGCACATTGCTCGCAGAACAGATGGCCGTTGGGGCCGAAAGGTTCTGGAGTGGCGACCGCGTACCGGAAGACGCAACGTTGGAAGGCCTTCAACAAGGTGGTCTGATGACCTGGTGAAGGTTGCGGGAAGCCGATGGATGCGAGACGCGCAGGAGCGTTCGTTGTGGCGACGCTTGGGGGAGGCCTATGTCCAGCAGTGGACGTGTATCGGCTGAAATGATGATGATGATGAGAGCTATAGTTAGCAGAGATAGTCAGGTTGTCGGCTTTTGCTGTTATGTTTTTTTGCAACGTCTCGTTTACTCTTTAGTTTACATTGTAAAAAATAAGAGACTTGGATGATGAACTCTTGATGTTTGAATATTTGGTAATTACAAAATACCAAAATTTTAAGATGGTGAAGTAAAAAATATCCAAAAATGTCCAATCGCTCAATTAGCCCGAGGCGAGTAAGCGAAACGACGGGTTTGTCGAAACGAACCAAGTGAGTAGACGATTCCCTATAGATATAAAATTAAGATATGTGGCAACTGGGGGGTTGCTTTGTACTTGCTATTTGCTGGCACCTAATACCCGCTATTATCTGCCGTGACATGTGTTGTACTTAGTGTCGGTGGTGTCCAACTTGTGACCTTTTTAAATATTTTTAGGAAAAAATATATCATGGTGTAAAAACTAAGAATCCATTTAGTTACTGATTATGAACTAACTTTTGCCCACGGCTTTGCCCACGTACACTCCTTTGTCACTCAGAAATAAAGCAGCTTTCTATTGGTGAAAAACTTTTAGCAATCAGACCAATACTTCCAGAGGTACCTCCTACAAACAAATAAACAAACTTTACTTCTTTATAATATTAAGTATAGAGGAATATATGAATTAATATTTTTTGCTAACCAAATAGAATAAACTTTATGGCATACCAAAAAAGTGATACATGACGCAAAAAAAAAACTATAGATAAAAAGGCGTCTAGAAATGGTGAACAAAGGCTCTACCGCGAGCTATTAACGCGATGCATTTGACGACCTAAACTGAACTATTAGAGGGATGGAGTTATATAGAGTCTCCAGCACCATCCTCGTTCTCACTCGCGTACCTTTTTTATGTTGGGGAAAATCATCCAATGACAACCCCCGCTCTTGGGCGGAGCAGGAGATAGTGTCAGACTCTTACTGACTAAAAACCCACCCCGTTCCTTCTAGCCTTCATACCGGGGCTCGAGCTCCCTTTTGGATAACCCTGGCCCCAGTAGGCTTCGACCCAGCTAGGCGCCTGCTGTTGCTGACAACTCATTGAGGCACGCGGGAACAGTGCGCGCTGTTGAAGTCTTGGGCTCGGTCCAGACAGTTACCAGACGACAGTGAGCTACCCAATACTCGCCGTCCGCAAGCCCGCGTCTACGGTGGCCGGAAATTGGGATTGGAATCCCGGCGGCGGTGGCGAGTCGCTCGCATGCCTGACATTTTAACTGGTCATGGTAAGGCCCCAGAACTATGATTTATTATAAAAATAAATACAAACTGCTTCGGAAGAAAAGCGTACTTTAAATAGAAAAGGAATTACCAAATAAATACAACGTTATTAAAATGATGTCATGTCATTAAGATGATAGCGAAAATGAACGAATTTTACCTTTACTGTACGATATATTGGAAGTTAAAATATTTAAGACTAGCTATCGCCTGCGTACTAAAACATAGCCTATGTCACTCAGGAATAAAGCAGCTTTCTATCGGTAATAAAATTTTAGCAATCAGACCAGTACTTCAGAGATTACCTTATACAAACAAGAAAACAAACTTTACCTCTTTATTATATTAGTGTAGATAATCAACGGTCGACGACGAGTCAAAAAGATGATAAAAAAGTTCACCTCGACACCGATATAGCTCTAATTGTGCTCAATGGAAAACGAAGACAAGGGAAACCACAAATAAATGGGATAAGATCTAGCCAGAATTTAAAATGATCTAAAATTGTCAGTCAAACAGTGGGTCGGATAAGCAGGATCATCTTTTCTGTGTGATCAGGGTTTCAAGGAACACGAAATTCATATGGTACTATTTTTTAAAGAAAGTAACGTTAGCAAGCATGTTCCAGTAAGTTACCACCAGAGCGTCTTACCATCAGAGAAGACATCACAGCTTATTATCTGGTAGGATCGGAATCAAGCACTAGTTTATATCAATTGTAAATAATAATAAATAAATAAGATATCCTCTCGTGTGTTTTTTGGGATAATTTCTACTTTTATGTGGGTGAAGCCGCTGGCAGAAGCTATTATCACGCAAAGATGACGCATCATCCGAATGCTTACCACCGGAACCCCGACTCTGATTTCCAACCACCGAAGGCGTATGGGCTTGTGGACGGAGAGCACTAGGAATTTCGCCTTCCGGCTGTCCAGTAACCCATGAGGCCATGGGTTCGCTTCTAAAAGGAAAACTCGGGGACCTGGAACGCAAGGTAAAGAAAGAACATAGGAGTGGGTTTTGACACGTACCCTGACTGTGACATGTTCGCGGACGAATGGTAGATGATCATGTCAGTATGTCTGGAGTTTTGTAAGATGAGTGTGTGAATTGTTATTATTATTATTTTTGTATATACGAGTACTTAGTCTGTAACTAATGTTATTGGCGGATAGCCGTTTTTGTTAAAGTAAAACCATAAATAAATAAATGAATTTAGTCACTACAAGCCTGTTTCTCTCGCTCCGCCCTAGAACGAGAAAGATCATTGGATGATTTGCACCTAAAAAAAAACAATAAACTGTTAGCAAGAATATAAACGTTAAACGCTACCTACAAGTACTTCAACATCAATCAGCACTGGTTGATAGGAAAAAGCGGATGTTGGGCACTCAACTCCCCTCTGCGCAATAATTGTTTTGTGACCGCGACGGTTTATACTCCATGGCGTTCCTGCATATCGAATTTTGAGAAATAAATTCAAAGGACCATGATATCTATAGACTACCAAAATGGAGCAGTGCTAGATGAAATTTGAAGCCAGGGATGAGCAGTCAAGAAAGAATAGATTTTTTTCAAAAATGTTCTAAAAACACTTTTACACATTTTTTTACAGTTGGCAAAAATCATCTTATGACAACCCCCGCCCTTGGGTGGAGTGGTAGTGGATAATATTTTGCAAATATGTTCTAAAAATACTTTTACACATAAATTTTTTCATCAATTTGAACTAGATGAGGTCGGTGTTTCCTAGCTAAGCACCCTGACAAGAAACTCAGAGGGTTTTATTTTAAGCCTATACAGCAAACATGTAATGGTCATATAAGAACCATGCAGATTAATATCTGAGACGGTATTTTGAGGAAAGAACCTCACAAATTTTAGTGGATCAGTATTCGTATAGCTCAACTCAGGACTATTATGAAGTTCAACAATTTAACGATCAATATCAAAAAAAAAAAATTTACTCAAAATTGTACGTTAACCCACATTTACAGTGTATCAGGACGATCAGTAAGCCTTTCAGAATTCCACACATGGACCCAGTAGTCTTTTTCCCTGCTAAGGCTCTATCATTTTGCTGATATCTTTTTGTAGCATGCGTGGAAAACTACTCGCCATCGAGGACTCGGGCTCGGACGACGAGCTACCCATTGCTAGTCATGCACAAGCCCACACCTACGGTGGCTGGTGGTCGGGGTCAGGGTCGCGGCGGCTGGGGAGTGAGAATGTTCGTTCAAACGCGTGTAACCTTCTCCTTCGCTAGTATTACTACTTTGCAGAAGGACACGTCCATCGCCCGTTTCCTCTTGTTCGGGACCATAGCCTGTACCAAAGACCGGCGCGAGAAGTTGCCTCCGAATATCCCTTAATATTATGATTTCGAATACATCATGTATTGAAAATTAAACTTGCCTAAAAATAATTAACATTATCACATGACTATATTATTATTATTATTTCTTTATTTTTATATCAAGGATTTATTTACCAAATAATTAATGATCCTGTGTAAAAAAATTACTTACAGTTATGCACAAATTTCAAAGTAGATATAATTAATTAAATAGTTTTCGAACTTGTAAAAAAATTATAAAAATTTAAATGGTTTCTATTTCGGAATCGTGATAATTTATTGTTATTTTAAGTGGAATTTAATTAATTCCCTATATGATAAATATTTCCTACTCTTCAAGCAAATCTCAATTACAGATATGTAAGTAATTTAACAAACATTCATTCGTAAATTCTTGTTTACCGACAAAGTTGCTGACCGTAGGTACACGTAGAAAACGATTATAGGAAAAATACTAGTTACGTTTAAACGTATTTAATTGATGCAAGTGTAGCGACGTAGCTGGGTCACAGATTCGATGCCCGCATGGAACAAAATAATAAATCTGTAGAAATTTTAGTTGTGCGCGTATCACGTCAAATGTAGGAAATCGATGTAGATCGCTGTTATACATTAAAATTGTGTGTAACTTAATATAATACTTAGGCTTTGTTTCATCGCAATCGGTTTACTACATCAAAATATACTACATTCATTGACTGTTAGGCGGTACGAAGTTTGCCGGATCAGCTAGTCTATCATAGGTAAGCATTTCCTACGATGACACAGGGAATTTTTCGATTGTGCTGAATTGAATATTTTGACACAATTATTACTCGTATAGTAGTATAATCTAATCAGAATAAGCTACTATAAGTACAGATTTTTATACATTTATTTGTTATTTATTCATGTACGTATACATAAACACTTAAAATGAGAAGAACAAGTGCGGATAAAGAGCACGAAGGTACTGCTTATTAGAATTTCTTCCAGCAGACTTGCTATATGAGAGTTGGATGAGAGATGTAAGCACAGTTTAAATAAATAAGTTAAAATATTTTACAACATTTTTACCACTTTACGTACACTATACACTACTATTTTATATTTATTATTTAAGCATTATGAAATCCTTTTGTGTAATTTAAATTATTTTGGCTCTTCTTATTGCATCAAACATAGGAATTTCCGAGTGCAGGCACATGAGACTCAGAATTAAGATTAATATTTTGACTGTATTAGAAAAGAATTTTGAAATAAAAAAAATTCAAAAAATTATTTCATGGATACCGCACGTTTTGTCTAGTTATAGGTATTTGTTAAAAAGTGTTTTTAATACAATTGATATTGCAATAGTTACAGACCACATCCGTTATATGATAATTACGAATATTTATATCACTATATCGGATGCGGTATTTTTGCTATTAAAAGTACTATCCAGTATCCAAGCGTTTGAATTTCACACATGCATACACGTTATAGATAGATAAGGAATTACGGTGACGAAAATGACCGCCAGTATTTTCCCAGCAAAACAAAGAATTCAGGAATATCTTGATAGATTATACTATTTTTTTTTCAAAGTTAAAGTCGAAATATTTTATTTCACATTGCTCTACAGGGGCACTTCTGAAACGTCAGAAGCTAGTGCACGGTTCGAAATTGCTCGTTTCCAATGGAGAAGAACTGGCAAGAAACTCCATGGTTACTCTTTTTTAGATAGATAACGTTTATTTACAACACAACAAATAACAAACGGGCCTCCTATTAATGATAACATAGAATAACTGGGTCTTCACTGGCTGCCATGGCGGTGTAGCCAGATAACGTGAAAAAAATGTATAAAACCACCTCTGTGGCCTTCAGCTGTTGTCCTTTGCGTTCTAGGACTATGGTTTTCTCCTTCAGAAATCCCCCTCGGTCCCAGCTAGTGGGCGTCGGTCCTTTGAAGAGCGCGTGGATCACTACGCGTGCGTGCCTAGTGGCCAGGTGAGGTGCGATTTCTTGGCTACGAGAATAGATAGCACCACCGTGGCGTTCCCGTGAGTCGCGGGCGTTACAGACAGAGGTACACGAAGCAAAAGATAGATGGATTGTGCGCATATGATGATACGGCGAAGCAAAGAGTGCCTACTGCGATGGTTAAATTAAAATAACGCGCGCTTCAAAAAGATGTCAGCAAAGCCATAGAGGCTCAGCAGGGTCGCAACCTACTGGGACTAATTTCTGAAAGGGCACACCGTAGTCTTAGTACGCTACTGAAGAAAATAGGTGGGTTTTAGTTAGTAAAAGTCTGACACGCCCTCTTGCTTTACCCTAGAGCGCGAAAAGTCAATAAATGATTTCCCATTTTAAGAAAAAGAAGATAGATTAACCCTTAATTTACCCAGTAGGTCCCTGTAGGACTGCACTGAAAACTTTCAGCGATCATAACTGTATTAGTTTTTTAAATTATAAATTGTGCATTGCAATACCTTCTCACAGTGATGCGCTAAAGGCGAAGAAGAGCGGGTGTCGATGCTCGTGGCTCCTAGGCTAGTGAAGGCCGTGGGACTCCACAGGGGTATTTATGTTACAGTTTTAGCCTACGTACGGATCTTTTTTTTGTTTTTTTTTTTACTTTTGCAATGGTGTATCGTACGATTATAAACGTCTTTGATGAAGGCACTGAGTCTGCAGTAGACAACTAAGGGACAGCGATACGGATAATCAACAAAATTTGAATTGGATCAGGAGGCTAGAACCTAATGAGGTAGGGTCTCCACCATTTACTTGTCGAGTCCATTAATTAGCAGAAACTACCCTGGAGTGGGGATCCGTCGATCGTCCAAAGAAGAAAACTGCGTCTATTTACCAAACTAGTTCTAAGTCTGTGTACAAAAAATTATGAAATTACTGCGTCATCAACCGTATTAGGTCTTGGACATTTTTGTGTTTTTGTTCAAACTTTTTTTATTAAAAAAAAAATTATATTTCATAAAAAAAATACTTTAAAAAAATTTTTGTTTTATCAAATATTGAAACTGAAAGTTAGGTCTCGTAATTTTATTAAAAAAGGTGACCTAATCCAGAAGTTCCTTTGCCATCATAAAACCAGATAAATAATGAATAAATGTTACCAGAGGCATTGTGTTATTTAAAAAAAGGTTTTAATTTTATATCAAAATTACGAATCTATTTGAGGGAGTCCAGGGGACCCCACAGGGTAAATTGTGTATAAATAAAGTCATATATAACTAAACAATGGGTTAAGAAAGGAATTACTTTTACTTCATAACGCTTTATTTGATCTATCTTCTCGATTAATATATAGTTAAATAGTCAAAATGCAGGGCGTTGAGATTTTGATACATTTTTCAAATTTCAAGGATTAGCTCGTTGAGTTTCTTAGTAATCCTGAGTTGAGCTACAAGAATACTGACAAAAAAGACTCAAAAGACCATCTCAGACTTCAATCCGCACGGTTCGCATATGATCTGACCCTTACATATTTGCTGTATTGTATGGACTTTAAAAGAGACTGACTCCTGAGCTTGTTTCAGTGTTTCTTCTCAGGGTAGTCAGCTAAGATACACCGGCTTCATCTAGTTTAAATTGACAAAAAAAAATTGGGTGTAAAAGTATTTTTTTAAACTTATTTGCAAAAGAAATGTTATTTATCGTTTATCCTACGTCTAAATTAAAAAAAAAAAACGTAAACTTATAGAGTTATGGAATCAATCGTGTCATCTGTGTATCTGTCATACTGTTTTATTTGCTCTGAATATACCGAACCGATTGAGGTGAAAGGTACATTCATGAACTTCAGTAAAGCGAATAAGGATCCGTAGCGTCGATAAATACATTTTGAGTATGTGGCCTCTCTCGCAGGACTAGTAATTAGAAAGCAATGAAAAAAAAAAATTAATTAAGCTATGAGATACATTACATAGAGAAGGATTTATTAAGTCAAATATTTTTTCATAAGTTCAAAGTATCTAAATAAAATTAAAGTTATAATATTTAAGAAAAATGACTTAGATTTTCCTTTCCCTAATATTTAACCCTTCAGATACTGTCAATTAGAGACACAATAGTAAGACAATAGATGCGCGGCCACCGGTGGTCGCTTGGGGATTCATGAATTAATCCAAAACTAATTAGCCTAAAAATACAAAAACTAGTTCATTACTTATAATAATATCAGGTAAATCTATAAGAACTCACTGGTTTTAAAACAATATATGTAATTAAAATATTTATGATGAGCATGATCATTTATTTTGTGTCTGGGTGAAATATTTATAATTTATGTATGTATTTAGAAATATAAAAGTATATTTATCAGTGGTCTAGTACCCATAACACAAGCTTTGCTTAGCTTGGGACTAGACGGCGTTGTGTGATAGTTGTGAAATATTATATTATTATTATTATATTAGTTTGGAACCCTTTGTGTGCGAGTCCAACACGTAGCTGGCTAATTCTTTTTTTTTATCTCCAAAACGTTTGTCAAAAATGTTCCTATAAAAAATCTCCCATCGTGACACCCTATTAAATTTAAGTTCTTAATGTAATTATATTATTGGTGTACAATCAAGAATATTATTTATCTATGTATGTATAGTCCAGTCGTATTTATATTAAGTTCTTAGTCCTGAGTCGATTGCTACGCTCTGATAGGGTAATGTATACGTTCAGTTGAATTGTGTTCATCATTATCAGCCTTTTTAATGTTCCTATTGCTGGGATTCAGGCGGGGCCTCTTCTCTAGGAGAGGGATTGGGCCTTAATCCACGACGCGGGCCCGGTGCGGGTTGGTGAATGTGAATTGTGCACAATATGAATCAATAAAATTTACCTTTAGGTTTATGCACCATTTTTTGGGGTGGGAAATTATCAAAAAACTTCTCTCACTCTAGATGGGGAGTGAGTGAGACTTTTACTGACATGTCCTCTCACTCACACTGGACGCGCCTGGGCACGCCACAATTATGGCGGTAAGTCCCCTCTTTGAGGCGTGGCTGGAAAGACCTCTCGGCGTCCTTACCTTCCGCATGACGCAGGTCCTCACCGGACATGGCAAGTTCGGGAGGTTCCTGCATCGGATTTGAGCGGAAGAGACGCCCGGGTGCAGCCACTGTGCGGAACGCCCGGAGGACACGGTGGAGCACACAGTTGAGGTGTGCCCTGCTTGGGCGGAGCAACGCCGTGCCCTCGTGGGGGCGATCGGCGGCGGAGACCTCTCGCGCCGGGCCTTGGTTCAGGCCATGGTCCGGAGCGAGGAGGAGTGGCAGGCGGTCGCCTCCTTCTGCGAAGCAGCAATGCTAGCAAAGGAGGAGGCCGACCGCATCAGGCAACGGCGCCCTCACCGCCGCCGCCGGGGTTCCAGCCCCGATTTCCAGCCACCGTAGACGCGGGCTCGTGGACAGCGAGCTATGGGTGGCTCGCTGTCCGATTGTCCGGTAACTGCCCGGACCGAGCCAAGGCGACGACGGCGCACACTGTTCCCGCGCGCCTCAAGGAGTTGTCAGCAACAGGAGGGGCCCATCTGGGTCGAAGCCTACCGGGGTCGGGGTTATCCGAAAGGAAACTAGAGCCCCGGTATGAAGGCTAGAAGGAACGGCGCGGGGTTTTTAGTCAGTAAGACTCTGACACTGTCTCCCGCTCCACCCAAGAGCGGGTTTCGTCAATGATGATTTTCCCCGTCGACAAAAAAAAAAAAGACTTTTACTGACTAAAATCCAACAACCGGGTAAAATGAGTGAATATAATCTCGTTTATCAGTGATTCACCCCATTTTACAGTATGTAGTTGTAGTTTACGTATGTATTCCAGAGCTATGGTAAATTTTTTGTAATATTCCCATAGCCTAGCACCCTAACAAAAACAGGGTAATGTGCTCATTAAGACTAGCGTTGACAGTAATTTGATATACATTATGTGCTTTAAGCTTATGTCCGATGAAAGAAAGACTAGTTAAATTTTGCATTTACTCTGTTTCACCCGTCTCTCCCACACTCCCTTCGCGACAGTCCATTTCTTAATGTCTTCAAGAGAAAATGAAGGAGTACTCATTTCCTTTCATAACTGACATAATCTTCCAATATATAAAAATCTCGTGTCACGGCGTTTTGTTATCGAACTCTTTCGAAACGGCTTGACCGATTTTATCATTATTGTTTAGTGTTGTTTAGTGAATACTAGTTTTGCCAGCGGCTTCGACTGCGTACATAAAATATCCCTTCAGATACCGTCAATTAGAGACACAATAGTAAGACAATAGATGCGCGGCCACCGGTGGTCGCTTGGGGATTCATGAAATATAGCAGTCACTCAAAAATAAACCAGCTTTCTGCTGTTGAAAAAAATTTAGAAATCGGTTCAGTACTTTCAGAGATTACCTTCTACAAACAAAAAAACAAACTTTACCTCTATAATGTAATAGAGTAGATTTGAGAATATGTCGTACACTATTTTTTATCCTCTTACCCCCCTTTTTTTCGGTGGGCAAAAATCATCTAATGACAACCCCCGCTCTTGGATGGAGCGAGAGATAGTGTCAGACTCTTACTGACTAAAAACCTACCCCGTTCCTTCTAGCCTATTCATACTGGGGCACGAGCTTCCTTTCGGATAACCCTGGCTCTAGTAGGCTTCGATCCAGCTGGGCCCCTCCTGCTGCTGACAAACCCTTTTACCCCTCTCCCATTCAATTTTTTCTTTGGTTTATTTACCAGCTAACAGAATAATATTTCCTGAGTCAACTAGTAATATTGATATTTATTAAAATGTATGTTCATTTTTATACATTAGACTTATTTATGTACATTTATGTTGTATACTGTATCCTACCCTCGAATGTTATCTCTCACTGTCACACAAAGGTTTGCTACGAGTAAAGTTGTACTATAACATTGTTTAGTTAAGCTTATACATAAATAGGACGCTTTTTTGCATGCCAAAAAGCAATACAAATTTAAGGCAACATTGCTCATTGCATAGAATGTATGCAGTATACAAAGAACACGATGAAGATATCGACCTGTTCTCTACATCTGTGCCCTCTGTAAAAAAAATATTGCTACTCAATTGACAGCAAAATTAGTATATTATATTTAATGTATAATGTTAAAATCCGAATTCTGTTAGTTCAAATTTAATTTAATTTAATTTAATGTTCAAATTCTGTTTTTGTGTTTACTCTTCATTATTTATTCTGTTTTTATTTTAATTATTATTATAATGTGTTAAGCGTATAAATTAGTGCATGTAGTGCTCTTCTTTAAGTGATGGGGCACTTAGACGTAAGATTGAATTGTTTTTCTTTATAATTATGTAATAGTGTACTCATTGTTGAAGAGCCAAATAAATAAATAAATAAATAAATAAATAAATAAATAAATAAAGAAATTGTCAAATAACCGTGTACTAAGTAATATTAAGTTTTTGTGTACTAATAATCCAATATACGTAACGGTAGCTGCAATAATCTGCACCCTTCAACCCTTTACCTCGTTGGGGTGGCTACTGGTTTAAGGTCGGGGCATATACACACATTCATTAAGGCAGTAGTCAGAGTGCAATCGTTAATGAAAATTCTGTATGAGAGAACCGTCACAATTTAGTATTATTGAAATATTTTATTCTTCATATTAGATTTTTTATAGTCATAGTTCATTATCAATTAAATGCTTAGAAGGTACTTTAGTTACGTTTAATCTTTCGGATACCGTAATTAGAAACAGAATACAAATACAATCAGAGAACGAAGGCGTTCGCTTGGGGTTTAATGAAGATACATTTTTAATATCAAAGTCAAGTACAAGCAAAAACACACTGCGTCCTTGATAATACAACGCTCGTATTTTTAACCTATTAACCGCCTACGTCGGATATATCCGACAAATATTCTAGCGTTTATTCCACTAGGGTCGCATATTCACGACCAAATACTCCATCTCGTCAGCTTTTCTGTCATCTATGAGGATTAAACAGCTAACCGAGATAGAATACCCAGTCGCAAACACACTGCCTTAGCAAATAGGACGCGAAAACACTCATCGGACTAATCTAACGCGGGCGGTTAAAGGGTTAATGTACCAACAACAATAGAGCTGTACAGGTTGCCGTATTGGTCAGAAAAAGTATAGTTTGAGAGTATCGACACGAACAGAAGAAGAAGAAGATATTTTTAATTGGTAAAAAATACTTCAATTGTATATGAATATAATAAGAATCTAGTACCGTGTTTAAACAAACAAATAAATCTAAGTAAGGTTTGCGAACATTTTTGGGAACATACGTTTCAGTTATTTTTCAGATTCCCACTAATTTTATTCCGTTTTTAATTTATCTGTTGATCCTATAAAATTATAACTAATACCTGGTTATATCAGGGCAAAGAAATTGTTTAAAAGCAGGGACACGATTGGTAATAAAAGACTGACTTCTAACTCCACCCAGCGAGGTTATTATCAAAAAAATAATAAGAAAAATATTTAAAAAAAGAGTACACAAATACAATACAGTTGCATTAAATGTGCCTGAACCGAAAGGACCACCAACTCAGCAATAGCTTGTCTATCTTATTTAATTTGATTTTTTTTTGGCAATCGTTATCGCTAATTTGTCGTTTTGTCTAGTGAAAGTCTCTACTTGTCCAGAAAACCAACTAGTTTTTCACCAGGCTTTTCCCTCATTGTTTTTTTTTTCTAGTATTGTCTAAAATTACGAGTACCTATGTATGTGATTTCTATCAGTAAAAGGTTGACTTTAGTCGAGCAGTTTTAAAAATTGTGGTTCCAACATCTGAGGTTCAATACGCTTTTGATCCAGGATCAGAAGAAAATTCCTTGCACATGAACTGTAAAATAATACAGGTTGAAGCAAATCGTAGTGTATACAGGGTGAAGTCTTACAATTCCACATCTGACCGGCTTATCGGCTTCCAACAGATTTACCGAGATTATCCTGGAGACTCCGTTGGTAATTGAGAGGCGAGGGTTTTTTTGATAATAACCCACCTCAAATAAAATGTAATACTTTAAAAAGTCTAATCACTACGTATAACAATTAACAACATACTAGATCAAAAACCATTAAAAAGAAAGAGATCTAAGCTCAATGAACGGAAAACAGTAAACTGACTGGATTAGATCGAGAAACGCTAGAATAAACACAAGCCATTTTAAAGGGTTGAATTAGGGTAGGCAATAGCAAATTATTGCTCCTAACAAAATATTTGGTTGGTTTTCATTCTCGGAATATCGTAAACAAATTGTTTGTACAGTATCTAGTAAGAAAAGATTTATCATAACTCACCTTCTAAAGGGTTTAAATGGCAGTTCAGTTTGTATGAATAAACCTACTTTCAAATGTTGCATTACGAAAAATAAATAAAAATCTGAATAGCAACTTAATAATGTAAGAACTGTGATATATATTATTTAAAATATTAATGTTATATTTTTTGTTACGCGCTTTAATCTGGATTAAATTAATTTGTTTTTATGTATAATATTAGATAAATGGTTTCACGTTTAGATTTTGATCAGTTAAATTATATTATAAAACCATTTAAAAATGTAATTTAATTCATGAATCCCCAAGCGACCACCGGTGGCCGCGCATCTATTGTCTTACTATTGTGTCTCTAATTGACGGTATCTGAAGGGTTAATCCGAACAACAAACACCGCCGGGACAAAAATCGAGCGTTGATTTCTTTGTTTACGTTAGTTAATTAATATATATTTTTTTATTTTATTAGTTTACTTTAATGTAATTAAATATGACTAGAACATTACCTAATTACCCAATAATACCAATATTTCCAACAATTTGTTTACATACGTGTTATTTACAACGAAAGAATTTTCTAAAGTCCATGTCCTCGGTCAAGTATTTCCGCATAAAACTCTCTGCCCTTCACAAAAAGTAAACTTTCTTAGAAAGGGCGGGCGGGACCATCATTGGGCGGAAATAGCCGCCCAAATCTCCCGCCCTCCTTATTTGACATTCGCGTATTTCCTTAAGTAGCACAGAAAAAGTTTGGAGTACTTAGCAATGTCAGCGGCGCTTCCCCTATTGTAAGAAACTTTGACACAATATTTAAATGTTATTACTGTGGGGAGCTACTTGTTGGAGTTCTAATCACTTGGATTTGTGCCTTACTTTAAAACGTTTAAGTTCATCTGTTTTGTTTCTTTCAACTTTTCACGTTTCGTAAATGCCGTCGCGTTTTTTCGCTCGAATTCCCGTGTGAATTGTTTTCGCGGATTGGAACAGTTTTCAATTACTGTTCCGAAAAACTTTTGATTTATTTTGTATCTTTAACAAGTGCTTTGATTGTTTTAAACTTTTACTATAGTTTTATTTTAGTCGCGCATTGTTTTGAACCGAGCTGCTACTAATCACTACAATTCATTGTATCACATAACTGCACCTTCAGCACTCACCGCGACCGCTGCGGCCGACGAATCTCAAGTCGTTGAACTTGGCGACCTGGTTCTTCATCACCGCCGAACTGTTCCTCAGCTCTGCACAGCAGTTCTCGTCGTTGCCAGCTCTCACAGTGACCAGAGTGCCGTCGCCGACATCTCCTAGAGCTACCACTTTGAACGCCACTGGTAGTGTTTTGTTCGATCGCCAGTGAGGAGGCAACACTGTACACACGAAGTGAGGGCTGCCCGTCCGCACCAGCTCCCCGGGGTGCTCCGACAGGAAGTCCCCCAACGTCCGCTCCGCGAGGATGTCGGACGTCATCTTGGTGTAGGTCTCGTGCAGCAGCGAGGAGCTGGTGTCGGGCGACACGGCGCCGCTGCTGGCGCCCGTCAGGTGCATCCTCGACACCCGCGCGCGCTGCGTGCTGCACATAGAGTCTATTGCCACCCAGCCGCTGCTACATGACACTATCGCACACACCTCACCGATGCTCACCGCCACCACACACCATCCTCACACACTGATGACATAATCACACTCGAGACGTCGCCGCACTCAAGACAGTCCAAGTCCTACAAGAAGGGTCGGTGATGAGACGTGTCAACACGTTGCTAGGAAACGCGCGCGTAGCCACTTGACGCGGTGACGTCACGGCGGCCTTGCCACACTTTTTTCCCCGGTGAATGAAAAGTTCGGCGGCGGGCGGGCGCGGGACGCGAGGGGCCGATTTTTTCCGGCGTCGAGGGGTGGTTCCCCCGTACGCGGCGAAAAAACTTTTCACTAGTTTCACTGACGGCGGCACTTTTTGCGCACCGCGTATTTACGCGATCGCCATACGCACGTCCCTCTCACTTTCACCGCTGACGACGGTGTTTTTTAATTTTTTTGTAGTTTTGTTTTGAGTTTCGCTTTCGCGCGCGCTACTTGTCTTGTTTACGCGCGGTGCGTGGTGCGTGCACACGTGCGGTGTGGCGCGCGGTCGTGCTGCGACTCGCGCGTGGGGCTGGAGCTCGCGCTCGACGCTTGCCGCTCGCTTGCGGTGACCACTGGCGGTGGCTATTAATACGCGCGTACGTCCGCGCCCGTCGACTTCGGACAAAGTTTCGCGCGTGAGTCGTGCGGCTGGCGGCAGCGGCGGCGGGAGAGGCGGCGACGGCGCGCGGGCGCGGCGGGCGGCGGAGCGCACTTTGCGGTCAGGGTGGGTTGGGTTTAAAGCCGCCGAAGGATAAAACATACAAATAAACACGTGTTCGCGCCGGCGCGAGCGAGAGATGCGGCGAGTGCGGCGGAGCGAGCGGGATGGCGCGCGCCTCTTGCGGCATTTAGCAGCCGAGCCGCTGGCAGCCGGTCACCACGCACCACCACCACCTCGCCAGCTCCGTCACCACACTCGTGACGATTTGGGAACACGCAAATATCGTGAAGTGAAAAAAATTAACAGTACAAAAGACTATTGTTTTCAAAACGAGTTCAAAGAGTGATTTTAAATTTTCTGTTATAAATAATTTTGGTCACAACGTACCAATAGAATTACAAAGATGAGATTTATTTTATATTATCAAAATTCAAGTAAATTAATAATTTTCTAAAACTCAACCTCCTAACTCCAGACCCACCCTCCATAGTTGTCACTCCTTCATAATGAAAGTAAGGTAACTATAGTGACGTGACGTCGCGCAGTGTTCTCATAATGAGTCGGGATAGGGGTGCATAGATCGAGTTAACGAAGCCTGTTAGACGAGTACTTCTATCGGGCCCACGTCTGTTGGACGTGTAGCCGTACGTCGCTCGGACTCACACAATCTGCTTAGGGATAAGTTTTAGGGCCCACCATTTGGGAGCTGTATTAAAGGATTTTAATGGACGATGTGTGCGTAGGGAGAAAATTGCTTTTGTGATGATCGTTTGAATGCAAATAGTGTTCTAACAATCGAGGAAGGTATTGGGAAATGAGTCTAGCTTACGTTGTGAAATACATTCATTAGATTTGATTTTCAAGAAAATACAGCCTTAAATAATTAAAAAAATATAAGCAAAAGTACATTATAATTTTAAAAATTACATTGTAGAATGTGTAATAACTATTTATGTATTAAAATTACTAGTTTTACTTACAGAAAATATTGAGTGCTACGCCGTAGCATTTCGTAGCAAAGACGTAGCAAGGACCTTGCAGTGTAGCACAATGTTAGAGTAAATAGTTTAACAAAGTAACTTAAAATAACTTAGTTTTTAAAATCTTTATACCATAACATGTCTGTTTTATACATTACAGAGCAAAAAAGGTATAAACAAAAAAGGTATAAACTTTATTTTATATTAATAAATAATTATTTTTTAATGCAAGAAAAAGCCACTAACTAAAATTCAGGTCCTGATATATCAGGCTTATTATATTATACTCGTATGATTATTTTATATAATTATTTTTCATTTTTTTTTAACTAACCCGAAACTTGGTTATTACTTTTAAATAACTCGTACTTAAATCTGTCAAAAGTTCAAAGTACACATTATAAGTAATCAATTTAAAGTTCGACTAAAAAAACTCACTACGAACTGCTCTACAGCTCAAAATGTTATGCCGTAGCTGCATTATTGCGCGAATATTCGTGTCGCGTTGAGCTATAATAACATCGTATTCGAGTATAGGTACGCGATGTTGGTGACTTCCATTAGCCATCAATTTAATTTCTGTGCGTCTATGTGAACGCGCGACACCTCGTGTCCGGAGAAGCTTAAAGCCGCTTCAAGCGTTTTTTTTTGTGGTGGCACCGCCGCACACGAGCCACAAAAAAAGGCCAGCTCAAAAAGAAGCTTGCAGCGGCTTTTTTTTGTGCCCCGTGTGCGGAGACAGTAGTGGTAAGCAGTGATCGATCGTTGATGGTGAATCGCACTATTTTCATCATCATCACCATTTCAGCCGAAAGACGTCTACTGTTTAACATGTCTTCCCCATGCGTCGTCACAACGACCATGCGTCTCGCATCCATCAATCGCTCTCACCAGGTCATAACACTAGTTTATTAAGAGTCTATTCACTGTAGTCTTGAAGACACCTAAATTATAATCGAACGAGCAGACCACAGCAGTCAAATTGAATCCCGATAATGTAGCCCCAGCATTATAATCTACGAACTCCCAGTTACAAATCGTTTGCGACGCAACCCGGTACAAGCTCCTGAACGTGTGCTCACACAATAAATTCTCTACAACAATCCATTGACGGCTCGGTTCGGTTTGTGTCCCTCTATCTACTACTTTATTGCCAAAGGATTATGGACTTAATACCTTTGTGATAAGGGTGGCGAAGGTTGGCGTGGGAGCTGCAATGTGCGGACCTTAGGACGGCCATTAAAGCGGCTTGCAGCAGCTGTCATTTTCGCAAGCGACTCGGTGCTTGCCTCTTAACTATGTGTGCTTAAGATTTTGTTATTATTAAACTTGGTATTTAGAGTAAAGCCGTGGTGGGCCAAATGGTTCATGAACCCAAGGTACCTGGTATACCAGGGCTGCGTCATTATTCTAAAGCTTGGATAGACTGAAGATTACACTTTATGGCGTCTGACTATCTGAAAGACTGTCGAAGATTTTTTTTTTTATTATTGGTAGAGTTGCGTTTGACCACCATCTCACCTGATGGTAAGCGAAGAATGACAACTAAGGCCAACGGCTTGGCGTGCTTTCTGAGGCACAGGGTGTTAGCAAATATATGTGTGTCGTGAATGTCTTAGATTATAAGAGAAGATGGATGAAAGATTAGTAAACCATTGTTTTATTTATTTTTATTATAATTGGTTGTTTTAGTGGATTTTTTCAATGCGAAGTACGTTAGAATTTATGTTTACAAGCTGCTGTCAGTAGCATCACCCGTGTAAAAGTGTGTGCGTGTGCTTTTCCGCAACCATCACACAAAGCCGTCTAATCTCGAGCTAAGCAAAGCTTGTGTTATGAGTACTAGACAACTGATAAACATACTTATATATTTTAAATACATACTGACAGACACAGAACAAAAAATCGTGGTCATCGGACAATTTGTCCTGGACCACTAAACACTAGACAACAGGCCAGTCATTAAAAATAAATAAATAAATACTTTTCCATACAATCTACACAATTCGGATACTTTTCCATTCCCGCAAAGGATACGTAAACACGGGTTGCAGACCTCAAAGAGCAGTAATAAAGGTATGCAGATCGCAAAGCTTGTGTTATGGGTATTAGACAACTGATAAACATACTTATTTATAAATACACTGTAATTTATCTATAATGTAGATAAATCACATCCAGACAAAAAAAAATCGGGGTCATCGAACCCACGACCTCCGGCATAGCAGCCAGGGCCACTAACCACTAGACCAACAGGGCAGTCATTAAAAATAAATAAATAAATACTTTTTTGTCATGCTCACTCAAATGTCTCGCTGTTGGTGGCACGTGATATTGGGTCATTCAGTTCCCTTGAAAATGGTTGAGCTGAGTGGGGCTGATGCACGCGTCATGCTCGTGAACGGGTGCCGTCAGTTGAGACTGGTCATCTCTTGGCTGCCAGTGGCTCAATTCAGTTTTTATCTTTTAATATATATATATTTTTTTTTATCTACATTGTGCTCACATAATAAAAGCAACAAGAAATAATGTAATCAAACATGATATGTAACACATAATATGATTTAAAAGAGTATCCATGGAGTTTCTTGCTCGTTCTTCTCCATAGAGATCTACGCTTTGGAACGTGCAATTTAGCTTCACTTTTCTTGGACTGACCGACATTTGACTTTTCAAAAGTGCCTACATTTGGTCTATTTTGAATTTGAAGTTGAATTATACAACCTACACAATTCGGATACTTTTCCATTCCCGCAAAGGATACGTAAACATGGGTTGCAGACCTCAAAGAGCAGTAATAAAGGTATGCAGATCGGTCGGTCCTTCGGTCCGCTCAGCAAATATTGATCTATGCTCCCTTACAACACAAAATCAAACCTTTTATTTAAGTCCGGGCACACAAAGGGATGCAGGGGGCGAAGGCCGAGGGAGATAGTTCAACAACACTTTGAGATGACCGGTGATACGGACGGATTAGATTATTTTATGATATAACGCGATTGTTTTGTTAATTTTCGGGGGGCGTTTATAAAAACGGTTCTTTAGGTATATTTATAGAAAATTTATAGAAATAAAACCTAAATAGTAGTCAGTAGGCATCGTAGTAGGTGGTGGTTTGATAGTGTCTGCTTTTCCATATGGAAGAAAAAGCATAATTTTATATAATTTAAGTAATTTTACCCCCCATTTTTTTATGTTGCCCTACATTACTTTTACACTCACAAATGGGTGCCCCAATTCGAAAAATCCCTAAGTCCTAGTTAGGGATTTTTTTGCACTACTAATACAGGTAGATTTGCCGATTTTCTCTATCGATACGTCCAACAGAGAGGGGATATCATAACAAAAAAATTGTCCAAAAATCTCAACAGAGAGGGGATATCATAACAAAAAAATTGTTGGACGTATCGATAGAGAAAAAACGGCAAATCTACCTGTATTAGTAGTGCAAAAAATCCCTAACTAGGACTTAGGGATTTTTCGAATTGGGGCACCCAAATATAAAACACTTAGACCTGGAACCACTATGTGTTGGCCATACAGAGTTCCATGCGGTAATCAAACCCGTGATACTATGCGCAGCAGATAATCACTCCACCACTGTGCCAACCGACTTCTTTACTATTAAGATAGTTGTTATTTTTTAATCTATGTAGAGAAAAAAACTACGGTCGAGCGTAAATTCCTAGGTTCGATTCCTTAGACAATATGCCAAATAATGACGACTTTTATAGCAAACAATTTTTTGCTAGAATATACTTTGATACAATGCAAGCCTAATGTACAGATAGCAGTATCAATTGGGTACGCCTCTCACAATAAAATACCATAGAAAAGTCTGACTATCGGTAACGACTGTCAAAGATCTACGAATGATAGTTGGAACCAACGGCTTTATGTGATTTCTTAGGAACAGGCTGTCAGTAATGTCCTAGATATATCTATTATTTTATTTTCTATATATAAAAAATAAAAATAAAAAATCTGACTGGGGCTTGCCCGGTTTCGAACCCGCAGCCTTGCATGAAGGATGTGCACGATAACCACTGTGCCACCATGGATTGTGCGAAAGTGAACACCGGGGCCCTGAAATGAAGACATAGAAGGAACAGAAGTGGGTTTTAATCAGTAAAAGTCTGCCACGCCCTCTCGCTCCACCTAAGGGCGGAAGATGTAATTACATAGAAAATTTCTTACTTCAAAAAAAAACACAAGTAAAATCACGACATTAAACATTTGACAAAATAATAACATTATTAAGATATTCAACGTCCTGCGAACAATGATAACGAAATCTCATTCCGTAATCATCTGCCATATCCCCGTTAGCGATTCTCTCAGGACCGTTATCAGGGAGAGTGAGACAGTAATCACATAATCACTTGACAGGCAGCTTCACTAACCTAATAACGCCCATTCTGATTATGAAGATAGTGGTCCTGGAGATTACAGGTACTTTGGTTCCTGTTATTGCTGGGCTGCGAGGCTCTTATGTTGAAAATAATGTTATCGTTTTCTTGGATATAAAAAGTGGAAATGATGGAAGATATATAAGCTGAAGCAATGGTGGCCGAGTGGTAACGGCCCCGACTTACGAGTTTGTAGGTCGCAGGTTCAAACTCAGTCAGGCGCATTACTTTGTGTAATTTATTTTATCACCACTGCTCTCAAAATTTTAAAGGAAAACGGCATGTCCTAGAACCAAAAATACGAAGACGTGTGACATTGACCAACCCGCAATGGGCCCGCGTGGTTGGTTACGACCCATTCCCTCTCCTAGAGAGGAGGCCCGAGTCCCAGTAGTGGGAACATTAAAAGAGTGATTATTATTATTAAATTATATTTAGATTAAATAAAAAACACCTTCAAAAAATTACCGCTATCAGGGAGAGTGAGACAGTAATCACATAATCGCTTGACAAGCGGCTTCACTAACCTAATAACGCCCATTCTGATTATGAAGATAGTGGTCTTGGTGATCACAGGTACTTTGGTCCTTGTTATTGCTGGGCTGCGAGGCCCTTATGTTGAAAATAATGTTATAGTTTTCTTAGAGATGAAAAATGAAATAGTGGAAGAAATTAATATAAGATGAAACATAAATCCTTCAAATAATGGAATGTAAATATGTATGCCCATGCCATTTGACACACTTTCTGAATATAGTGTTTAAAGTTTAGTGTTTAAAAAACTTGTCATTTGGAATTAAAGTACTTTACTTTCAGAAACCGACACATGAGAAAAAAAAACTGATTCCCAAAAATAAATAATTTCTGTTTTTTTTTTTATTATTATAGATGGGCTTGCGTGCGTTTGACCACTATCTCACCTAATGATAAGCGATGCTGTGATCGTCAATGGAGCACGTTTGCTTAGAAACTTATTCACTCTCAACTTAAAGACCCTTTAAATATGTAAAATATTTAATAACAAACACATAATTAACAAAACAATTCAGATTAATTAAAATAACTGTCGAAAAAAACCCTACACTCCATTCCCCAAGCAATAAAAAGCATGCATACCTATACTTTTAATTTGAGCATTTTAAAAGGATATAACATAAATATACGGGGCTGCAATCTGGTAACAAAAGGGCGGTATAAGCGGACTAAGCAGACGGGCATTTAACCGCCAGATTGCAATAAACATGGCTAGTGGACGCGTAGCACACTGCTACGCCGGACACAGCTTGACTACGGACGACTTAGAAATCTGTGGAGTCGCGCAGTTCCAAAATTTTTATGATTAAATCTAGCGTTTCAATTTAGATATCAATAGATAATAGATAGCGTTTCAATATAGGTAAGGCAAGCAACTAGGGTGCCTGATATGTGCCTGATCATACCACCAATTGTCTAGACCTTATGCTGACTAATTCTTAATTTTTTATACTGTACACCATGATAAATAACAAAATATGTGGATATCAGAGTTCATGTACTGATCCGGACAGATGTATTGTAACTGTTTCTTATTTCACTGTCTGGTGAAGTCTGTATCGTCCTTCTTCCCACTTGACTGCGAATCACGTAATGAACGGCGAATGTGGCGCATTGGTATGAGATGTGACACTTATTTGCGTCCTATCCTTGGCAGCAGGTCCTTTTTCCTTCTGGGAATCCGTCAAGCTTTATGAATGCTATATCCGATGTGGTATATCAAGTTATGGAGTATTTCATTTCTAGTGACGTACTCATCGGTGGCTCTGCTCGCCCATGGTTCAACGCCGATTGAGCTCAAGCTGAAGAGCGCAGGCTTTAGGCGTTACTCACCTGGGTTAATGCTCGTGACCGCAAAGCATTGATCCCTTGCCCAGACTGCGTCCATTGATTAAATCGGATGGAACACAGTCTCATACAGCAAGAACAGAACCAGATTATATTTGGATCTCTCTTCGCCCATAATTTATATTTCGATACGTCAGCAGTGCTACTCCACCATTTTCCTCGCTGCAACACCTCGATGCCCGAGGTTCTGAGAGCTCTGTATCGTCTAGACGTGAATGAAGCTATTGGACCAGATGATATATCAGCAATTGTTCTCAAGGCTTGTGCGCCCGAGTTGTCTCGTGTATTGACACGCTTGTTGCGTCTCATTTAGACTTGTATAGTGGCCAGTTCCTGAAAGCCCAACGCGCAACCCATGCCCAAAAAAGGAAGTCTTGCCAATCTTGCTAACTTTTGACTGATTTCAAAAACCTCCTTACTTGTTCAATTTAATCTCTCGTACCTAAAAGATCTTCTCAGTGACCGACTACTAGTTAGTGCCATTTACTAGTTTTTTGTAGTGTAGCCAGTGTAGGCATACACTTGCACAATTTTTTTTAACCCCTCCAGCGCCGATTGTACAAACGTCTGTACAACTTGCATCATCTTGAAAAACGCTTAAATATCGTTTTTTACACACGTTTGTACGATTTTTTATTTTGCGATTTTTTTTGTACTTATCTTTGTTTTAGAAAAATCCAGTTTTTTTTTTGATGATTTACGTAAAAACGCGCAATTATGTAATAATAATACCCCCCATCGCGCGAGAGGTTCGGTATCAATACAATTTTATATATATTTTTTTTAAAGTGAATAGAGTATTATTCGCATATACTACATACGATGGTAGAATATGGAGGAACGTACTATATAATATAACTTTATTATGTAGAAAGAAAGAAAAATAATTCATTTTCGCGAAATGGTAGCAGATTATAATCATAAGGGAAAATATGTATATTATACCAATCACCCATGTTCATATATGATATAAACTGTCACATTGTCAGCCGTATAAATTCAATCGGTTACATAATAATTAAAAACAACAGCTACTCCACCGCACTGTTGTCCCAAGGTCCTACCCAGTCTGTAGCGTCCGACGCCCTCGTTAGAGAAGCTCAAATTAATGCAGGCCATTCTCCCGCTGACGCCGCCCAGTTGTTCTTAAATCTAATTACCGTGCCTGCAGCCGCGCCTAAACGCACCGGTTGATTAATCGCGCTTGTATATGTAGTATTTGTGGCCAAGGTAGGCAGGAAATAAAAAAAATAACTTGTTCTAATGTGTTTTCTTTTGATTTTTTTTCTTTTTAGCCAAGTCCTAACTTGGCTTCCTAGGAAAGAGTGTAAAAATAGAAATATATGGAGATACGGTTATTAAAACAAACATGGAAGGGTACGGCAGAAAAATAAGAAATTCTTTTGTGTTTTGTTTTAAAATTCCTCCTTTTCAGCCAAAGAGGTTGGATAGGAAGGAGAAAAATGGAAAGATACGGACATTACGGTTGTTAAAAAAAGTTAAGTGCGAGTCGGACTGAATGAATGATGAATTATGTTCAATTTTACCTATGTAAATAAATGATTCCCAAAAGAGCGTCGCAAATATTTTTCGAAATAGTAAAAAATAAACTTTTGTGGTGTAACTACAAATTAATCGTTTTCAGACTTTATCCTTTAGTGGTGCTATGAGTTCTTGCCAAATTTCTTAACTCTAGGCAAGCGTACCGTTAATCTGTCCCGACCGATTTGATTTGATTATGAATTGACATATATTGAAATTTTGACTACAACGATCTCGACAATCGACGATCGGTTTTGATTTCTTTGCAGGTCTTAGAATATGGACCTAAATTAAAAAAAAAGGCAAACGTTGGTTTAATTAAATAAAGGTTATTGTGTTTAGATTGTATTGGTAGCAGAAGTTCCTGAAAAAATGGTCTTGACAGATGCAGAGACAGGACACACAACAGGCGATCCTATAAAAGTCCCGCTTTTGGCGATTGAGATGTAGGTTTAAATTGTAAAGATCTTGATAGATAGATAGATAGATAGATAGATAGATAGATAGATAGATAGATAAATAAATTCTTTATTGTACACCAAAAATAAAAATTACATAAGAAACTTAAAATTAATAGGGTGTCACAATGGGCGGTCTTATCGCTAAAAGCGATTTTTTACAGACAACCTTTGGATGGATTTGACCGAGGAGGAGAAAAAGATACGCAGGTAGTTCGTGGTGTACTATTTACATATACACAATACATAAACTAATAAATTACATATATTACTAATAATATAATATAATATATATAAATATATATGTATATATAATTATAAAAGCAGGAAAATACTGTACTTAATGACAAACATTCAGGAGGAAAGATAGTGTTTAGCAACCTCATTTTTAAAAGTTGTGAGTGTTTGAGCTTGCCTTACCGACACGGGCAAAGCATTCCACAGCCGCACAGCCTGAACTGCAAACGACTTGTCATAAAAGTTGGTGGAGTGACTTGGCATTTCTAACCTCAAGTTTACCGATGACCTAAGATATCTTGTATGTGTGTCATGAAGGAACTTGAAACGTTCTTTAAGATACGCGGGGGTTTTAGGATTGAACAGAACACTGTAGAGTAGAGACAAGATGTGTACATTCCGGCGAAGACGTATTGGAAGCCACTTGAGTTTTGTACGAAAATCGGATATGTGATCATACTTGCGCAAGCCAAATATAAATCGTATGCAAACATTTTGAAGTCGCTCAAGTTTATCAAGTTGTGCCTCAGTGAGACCGAGATAACTGACATCAGCGTAATCAAGGATAGGGAGTAAGAGGGACTGAGCAAGTGCAATCTTAGTGGCAGTGGGCAGAAAGTTTCGCAATCGTCTCAGGGACTTGGCGGAAGCGAATATTTTGCGACTTACCTCTTGTAATTGGGGACCCCAAGAAAGATGTTTATCTATCCAAACCCCTAAGTTTTTAACTTTCTCACTTATAGGAATAGCAGTACCGTTAAATAGTACCTGTGGTAGCTGGGACCAGTTTACCTTGGGCATCAGCCTCGAGCTGCCAACAACAATGACTTGAGTCTTCGATAGATTAACCATCAGACCGTGTGCCTCACTCCACTCACAAATTGAAGCCAAGTCCTGGTTAATGGTATTAATAGCGGCATTTAAATCCGTATAGGGAGATTGTCTATAAACTTGCAAATCGTCAGCATAGAGGTGGTAGAAGGAAAGAAGTTTTTTGGAAATAGAATTTATAAATATTGCGAAGAGTAAAGGAGATAAGACGCCACCCTGAGGTACACCGGTAGAAGTATAACACCAAGAAGAGCAAGACTCATCTATGGAAATACGTTGCCGGCGGCCATACAGGTAACTACGAAACCAGTCAATCACCGTTGGAGATATGTTAAGAGAGCGAAGTATGGCGAGTAGGATATCGAAATCGACGGTATTGAAAGCGTTGCTAAAATCTAGCAAGCAGAGAACCGTCATATACCCTTTATCCATACCCAGACGTATGTCATCAGAAACGTTTACTAGGGCAGTGGTCGTGCTATGACCAGGACGAAATCCAGATTGGAATGGATTCAGCAGACTATTCTTACAAAGAAAAGCACTGAGCTGATTGTGGACCAGGCGTTCTAGGACTTTAGAGAGGAAAGGCAGGATGGAGATTGGGTGACGCGTTTAGAAAGACTCAGGGCAGCTCGTCGCGTGTACTTTCCTAAGTCTATCAAGTTTATCTCTGAACCTTCGTGACATTTTTATCATTTTGCACACCTACCCTGTGAAATCTAATCGTGAAAACTTAAGTAAAACTTAGGTTTAACTTAACGACTAGTTTTCGTTAAGTTGAACATAAGTTTTACCCTTCTCTCAAGTTACGTGGGGTTGGCATAACACGTTACCTTCTTTGCCTTGCATCCTTTAATTTTTTTTAATATGATTAATTAATTAACTCTTAGAACCCCATGGGTTGTGCGAAAGTGAATCCCGGGGCCCAAGGAACCCTAGGGAAATGAGGTCAAAGAAAGAGAGTCTTTGATGAGTGTGCAAAGTTTAAAAAAAAACTGATCGCCCAAAGTTGGGCAAAATCGAGCTCAAACGCAGTGATTACAAGCATACATACAATAAATATACAATAGAAAGACAATGAGAGAGCAAACACTAGCGTTCGCTTGGGATCTAATGAATTAAAACCTCATCATTAAAATAGTTGCTTTAGCTTTTCAGTTCTCAGTCAAGGTCAAGACAGCCGTGGAAAATTGTTTCAAAATATCAGAAACTTTATTTTCAAAAGCAGATCTCCGCCGCATTTTCTAACTATGACGTTAGTCCACCACTACAACAATAGCCTGCAGTTTTATACATAATTAATTCACATTTATGATTTCTTAGAACAACGGCCCCACCCAGCGTCGCTGTAAAATATAAACATTTAAGATCTGTTTTACGACTCGCGCGCCGGTAGGTATTCCGTATGGCAGGACCAATTAAAATATTCCTCCATACTCCGGTCTAAAGTGAAATGAAACGCCGTTTTAAAGTCCGCTGTACGAACTTTTTAAACTTCCACAAACATGTGAGGGTGGCACGCTAAAATACAAGTTGTTGCCGAGTTTAGAATTGTTCCAACGAAAAAAGAAACTTTAATTTTCTACATTTTAAAACAAAAGTCTGACTCACTCGGAGGGGATAATGGTTTGGACGTGTTCACTGCTTTATACATTTATATTTGGAAATTAAATAATACATTGTTTCCTGAAAGGTTAGGACAAGGAGGTATTTTTAGGTTTTCATTGAGAGCTGTTACAACAGGGAAAATATTTACTTCACGAAATTTAATTTTATTACAAGCCAGATGCCTTAAAATCAACGAAAACGTTTGAAAGAGTAACCGTGGCTCTAAAACGCAAAAGGTAACTAAAGGACATAGGCCCAAAAGGAATGGGAGGCGATCTCCTCCTTCTGCGAAGCAGTAACGTAAGCAAAAGAGATGGCTACAAGTGTGAGGGAATGGCCCTCACGCCCCAGCAACCGTAAACCAGATCCCGACCAACAGCCATCATCACCCGGCCATCCGGTACCCAATCAGACCGAGCTCAAGTCGTAGACGGCGCGTAGTGTACCACGCGCGTTTCAAAGAGATGTCAGCAAAACCGTAGGGGCCCAGCAGGGTCGACGTGTGGTTGCACCACAGGGAATTCCTGAAAAGGAAGTTCGTGGTCCGAGAACGCACGTGGTGACTGAAGAGCACAGGGGTAATTTTATAAGTCTGAAATGAGATGATTTTTCACCTGAAAAAAAAAGGATACAGGTGGGTTTTAGTCAGTAACAGTACACACACTTTCGTTCCACCCTAGAGCGTGAGATGTCATTGGATCCTCCTCCTCGAATCGTATTCCTCAATGCTGGGGGCCGTGAAGTTCCCACTGGATTAGCTTCTTAATGATGCTATCTCGTCATCTGTGACGGTTCTTAACGTCATGAAGTGCGACGTGCAATTGGGTGTCCAGTGTGGAGTGGACCTGATCTGTCCATTTTATTGGGCTGCGGTCTCTTGGTCGTTTGCCATCAACCATGTCAGTTACGATGAGCTGTTCAAGGTTGTGGCTATTTTTCCTGGCAATGTGGTCAAAGAACTCCAGTACTCTGTGCATGCAGGTAGTCAACAATCTGATCTTTTTGTTCAGTTCATGTAAGATAGAGCGGTTTGAACGTTTCAATATGTAATTTCAAATAAGAAATTCCGTTTCTTATTTGAAATACTCATTATGTTGAATAAGACTAGGTATACAATATTTGCTCTCTTCTAAGTCTTATTGGTATTTGTTTTTCTTTGTACAAGTTCAATCAATAGTAATTGGCATGACTAAAGAAACAAAGATAGAATAGTTAATTAGGTATTGTTTGTTTTTTATTGTTATAGATTACCTACTTCTTTTTTTTCTTTTCGTGTCGATGTACTCTTATTAACATTTTTCTGACCAGTATTTGGCAAGCTGCACGACTTTGTTGTTGGCCTTTAGATCCTGAAAACTGCAGGTGGTTATGCAGGATGGGTGGCATAGCAGGTGACGCATGTCTTATGCCGCGGCTCCACACTAGTACTGTGTTAGAGCTGGTTCGAGGAAACCTCATTTGCTGAAGCCGCATTTTTTTAGGATAACCTAACTTGTATCTCTAATTTCGCTTTCAAACTTTGTAAATCGAGAGGTGAGTTTTAAGTTAGTCATTTACACCAATATGACGAAATCTGGCGATAGAATAGTTCGACATAGTTACCATGGTGCTGGAATACAGAGGGCAACTGAACCTACAGATATTTTTAGTCAGTACAAGTCTGACACTTCCTTGATACCCATAGAATGGGAAGAGTCATTTGATAGTTTGGCGTACCAAAATAATGAGTGCTTTTATGGGGTGGGAAATCATCCAATGACTTCTCCCACTTTAGAATGGAGCGGGTGCGCATATCAGACTTTTACTAACTAAAACCTGCATCTTTCAGTTGCCCTTTGCGTTATAGGAACGCGAGTTGCCTATCCAATGTGTCTAAATCAGTTCATCCACCTCTCGTCTATTCTATACAATTTAATCACCCAGCTCTGCCAACATACCTTCGTAACAGACAAAAAGGCATCTAAGGCCAAGCGTCCACATACTTCAGCCATCGTCTCCTTTGCAGCGTGCGTCGAGTTCCTTGCTAGGAATGTAGGTGCACACAAAAAGTGCTCGCCGGCTTCAAACGAAGGGTCGCTGGACGCGCTGCCCACTCGTTAGCGAGGGCTACGGTTCTCAAAGTTACGGTAATTAGTTGGTATTCTGATGAGAATTTAAATGGCAGTGTTCTTTAGAAAGAAAATATACCAGATAAGACACAGTTAAACTTTTTATGGGTACGTGGAACTAAGGTAGGCACATGATAACCGTGGAATAACGGTCATTGACCCCCTACATATGTTGACATTCTTAATTTAAAAAATGGAAATGAAGACACAAAACTGTCTTGAATCGGCCTCTATCGCGATCCTTTACATGATTTACTAATGAAAAGACATTGGTAGTTTTTCAGGTACCTACGTAGAGATATTAAGAAAAGGTCAATGTACTTTATTCCACGGTTATCTGGTGCTTTCTTTAGTAAAGTTTTAATTTAAATCTGTTTCATACTTAGAAAAAATCTTGCTCTCGAGCGCCGATTGTACTTACATGCGTCTCTCCAACTTGAATGACTGTAATTTATATATTTTTTAGGTGATTTACGTGAAATCGCGCAATTACGTAATAATAATACAACCCCGAGCGCGAGTGGTTAAATTAATTCTTAAACGATACTAATTTTTAACCGACTTCGAAAAGGAGGAGGTTCTATGTTCGGCTGAATGTATGTTTTTTATATGATACCGTTAGTATAAAAACCTTTACACAGGAAATAAAATTTTAGGATTTTTTCTTTATTATTATTTCGTTAGAAGGTTCAGTGAGCGTTTAATGAACACTTTCCCCAATCATAAATTATAGCAGTTATTCTAGCTAGTTATTTTAATTAGATATTCAGCAAGTATAAACTATTTTGTTACAAAATAGAATTTCATTCAAATCCGTTCAGTCATTTTACTCATTTTACTCATTTTAGCGTGAAGGAGAACAATAATAGATGCAAATTTTTGGTTACACCGGCAACATATTTTGAGTAAGATGTCGTAAAGTGACGTCTTAATAGTTGCTATTTAATTAATATAAAGTACGTTAACAAGACAGGGGAGGCCTATATCGAATAGTGGACATTTTTTAGCTGAAATTAAGATGTAAACAAGAATAAATATTAAAAACTTCTACCAAACAAATACCTCAAATAAAACTTTGAGAACCCAGTTAATTTGCATTCTATATAAATCTACGTAGGACGCTCGGTTGCTAATGAAAATGAGCCCTTTCTTCCAGCCGGGGCCCGCACGGTCAAGCGTCCCTCCGACATGCCAGAGGAACCCTAATGCCCTCCGTGCGTTTAAATAGAAATCGCACTTGCAATTTATGTGAAAGGGTCAGTAGAATTGTTCCCTCTTGTTTCGCGTGTTCTATAGCTAATTTTGGAGCATGTCAGGTGGGTAGTTATTCTTTTTCTTCGTTTTTCGGTGTTTTAGGGGAATAAACCAGAGGTGGTAGAGCAACAAAAGTGATTGAAGCTGATCATTCTTAACAGGACAAATAAATGATCCAAACTTTTTTTGTTTGAGGTTGACGAATTCAACGCTCCTATTACAATATAATTAACAAATTCTAATAAGGACAAACGCGCTATACAGCTGTGATGTGCTAATTAGAGTTAAGACCATTTAAAACTTTTTATTATGGATATCACAACACAGCCAAACCTACTAAGAAGGAAACCTTGAGCGAAATTTCATGCTCTAGGCAAACTCTAAGAGATGATTTTCCAAAACTCACTCTCTAAGAGAATGAAACGCAGGTCCAAAATTTGTACGAAGAAACCTACTTTCTATAATAATTTCAAAATAGAATACCTCGATACATCAAACTTCTGTTATATTTAAACATCAAGTATTTCTATTACACTGCCAAAGCCGGTTAGATTTCAACCAACACATCGGCCTTTTTGATCATCACCCACCCCAATTGAAAACTAATTAGGCCGCGTTTCGAAACTCTAATTAGAAATTCCAATTAGATATTTGCCGGCGTTTTCTCAGCGAATTCTCTGAGGTCCAAACAATTATTGTTATAGCTGGTTTGGCCACCCAAGGCCCTTTGATTTGGGAAATATTTGTAAACTCGGACCCTTCATTTTCTCCCTACAAGACGGCATAGATCTCTTTTTGATGTGACCACATCCTATGTTGTGTAGGCGTTGAATGTACGTCCAGATGAGGCGTTTCTGTGTGTAGAAATGGACTAATTTTGATATCAAAAATGGATGTGTTTTTTCTTATTGGAATAGGCTGGTTGCCCTAAAAAATGTAATTAGTCCGTCTTTTCATCATCATCATCATCATTTCAGCCGACAGACGTCCACTGTTGGACATAGGCTTTCCTCAAATGTTGCCACAATGATCGATCCTGTGGGTCCGTCTTTTAGATTATTCAAAAATAAGTGACCAATATTTTTTTATAATCTAAAATACGGACTAAATAAAATGTAGTTATTTTGACCCTGGAAACTACCCTATTGTAATGTCCGCCATGCACGCTAGAGTATACCTGGCAAGTTTGCCTGTATAGGTAAACCTGAGGGTGTATGTTCCAAAACTATGCAGATTTCCATACAAGCCTAACTGACAGGTATAACTGTACAGGCAATCCTGACAGGATATACCTGCCAGGATTGCCTATACAGTTTAGTCAGCCTAGACTTAATTCATGAATCCCCAAGCGACCACCGGTGGCCGCGCATCTATTGTCTTACTATTGTGTCTCTAATTGACGGTATCTGAAGGGTTAATATTTAATGATAATTGATTTCTAGACAATTTGAGCAGTTTATTTGATATTCCTAAAATAATAAGGGATCAGTTTTTTCCTTTTGATGTATGGAACCCCATAAAAAACTTCACCCGTCATTCTCTCATCATTTGCATCACGTAACTGTGAACACGCACTTTCACATTTATACGTTGTGTGTTCATTCGACCGCAGTTTACTACCGCTCCAATGGCTCCACATATCACTAAATTTTGTTTACGCCGATGTTAGCCGAGTAAACACGAAGCAACTTCGGGTAAGGAGGATTTTATTAAAGGAACTAGACGGAAAAATAAACACGGCATTCGTTAGTTCTAAGAGGCAAGTGTTTTTATTGGGTTTTAATGTGTTAAGTCGGTTCTTTTAAGTTTTCTTGTAATGTTTGTTGATTCTGTTCATGTAATTTCGTTTTTATTTTAGAGTTGCAGTTGCAGAAATTTATTGTACATCTTTTATGATGCCTGAAAAGAGTTAGTCATGTTATAATTCGTGGTAGAGATGCGTTGAACAAAAGGAAGGGTTTTTTCAGAAAATGAAAATGTATTTATTGTGTCAATGAATGCAAGCAGATTGTTTAGATTTAAAAAATCTTAATCTAGTTAGTACTGATAATCTAGAATTTACAAAATTATTGTATTTAACACTTTTTGGGAGATGTGAAATCATCTAATAACTTCTCCCGCTCTAAGGCGGAGTCGGGAAGGCATGTCAGACTTTTACTGACTCCCACTTATTGTCCTTCAGTTCACCACGGGTTACCTTTTCAGAAATTCCCCCGTCGCCTCAGCGGGTCATTTTAGGCCCCTACCATTTGCTGACCTCTTTTTGAGATGCGCGAGCACTACACACCTTCGCCGCCTCGGGCTAGGTCCTTAGATATAGGATGGGCCGACGGCGTGCTAGGTACCCATTGCTCGTCATCTCCAAGCATGCACCTAAACTCTTACTATGTATATTCTTGGATTCAAATTGATAAGTATTCATCCCTTTCAAATATTCCCCTCATTCAGTACATGAAGCAGATGTTTGCAAAGTTCAAAACATTTTAAGTAGCAGTTGTTATCACTACAAGAGTCCAAACAAAACATAAGTTAGCATATCATAGAGGAGAGCCAATTGAGCGGCTATTAACATTGCACTTAACAAAAAGGTCACATATCACCACACCCTCATTTAAAATACAACTGTAATAACCGAAATTAAGGTTGATTTTTGAGTGGTCGTTGTAAATATTTATGTGATAGCTTTATAGGGCTGGCAAGTTTGTGAATTTGCATAAGACGCTGTCAGGAGGTTCTAAGAAGGGTTGAGATTCTCGAGGGCCTTCCCTGATCCGTAGGGCTTATCCTGATAATTATTTCAATTGTTTATGCCTGTCGACGGTGCATTTAGATGGCGTATTATAGTTTGTAGGAGCTGTCTTCATTAACAAGGAGGCTTCGGCTGTCTTCGAGTGATCTATGTTTTAGGGCTCCGCGCCATGTCCCGAATTGAGATGGATCTCAAGAGGGATATTATTGTGATTTAGTTTAAGATATGTATTGGGTATTAAGTGTTTTGTGTTCAGTTGGTACTGGTGTGTAATTTGTATTGATTCCATAGTTTGTATTAGGGTCGGCTAGCCTGGCTTGTTTAACATTTAGATACATATTTGTATTTAATTTTTTTAACTAACTATAATTACAATCCAACCAAAACAATAATCCTAATTAAATTAAAACTAACTAAAAATCATCAAAAATATGGCGTCAAAAACTTCTTCAAATAACTTTCGACTGGTAATGTGCCCAAAAGACTGGCCAAATTGCCACGCTGTATGGCAATGTTTATTTTATGTCCAAATTAAAAGTCAGGCCGTTTTTTTATGGTGGGGAAATCATCCCATGACAACCCCCGCTCTTGGGCGGAGCGGGATATAGTGTCAGACTCTTACTGACTAAAATCTCACCCCGTTCTTTTGTGCTTTCATACCGAGGTTCGAGCTACCTTTTGGAGTAACCCTGACCCCAGTAGCTTTGACGGAGCTGGGCCCCTGCTGTCCTGCTCCTGACAACTCCTTGAGGCACGCAGGAACAGAGCACGCCGTCGATGTCTTGGGCTCGGTCCGGACGGCCTTAGGTCACGCAAAGATTCAACAAGACGTTTCGACAGATCGTATACAACTTGTGAGCACTCAGACCGTATGATCTAATATTTTCAATCTCAAATGGCTCGAAACCATAACTTATAACAGAGCTTATATTTCCGCCGCTTGAGTGGTACTCAGAAAACCCATGTCCTGCACATAGAATACTTTTGTTTCCGAGAGTATGGTACGTTTCCTCGGTATTTTGTTTTTTTTTACAACTGTCACATAACGCCGTCTAGTCCCAAGCTAAGCAGAGCTTGTGTTATGGGTACTAGACAACTGATAAACATACTTATATATTTCTAAATACATACATATCATCGATAATTTACAGGATACATATATATATTTTTTTTAAATTATGATGACAAGTTAGCCTTCATTCTCTCTCCTAGCTTTGCTGTGCCCGAAAGGGTCCATATTGATTCTTTTTATATTTTTATACCATCATACACACATATGGAATGCAATAAAGTATTGAGTATTGAAATTACACCTAGACACAGAACAAAATCCTTATCATACAAACATCTGTCCTGGGTGAGAATCGAACCCACGACCTCCTGCATAGCAGTCAGGGCCACTAACCACTAGGCCAACAGCCAGTCGGTATAAATTTTTACTTTCAAGCAAGCGAAGTCGCTGACAGAAGCTAGTACAAAGTATATCCGTACAAACACACACGCGTATTATCCGCACATACAATGTGACTAATGAATTGTTTCCCCCTCGCTTCATTAGACAACAGTCGATTCTTCAAAAGTTAAATATGAGTCGCTCGACTAATAATATCTCATTATTGCTTCACGTTAATAAAATGAAGACTCGTATGAGTACGCTTAAGTTAATAAGATTTATTTATAATTATTTGTTAGTATGTTTGAGGAGGAATGAGGGATTAATTAAAATATGTAAGACACACATACATACACTTATACATACATTTATTGTGCGTATAGTTAAGGAGTGGAATGCCTTGCCGGAATATGTGTTTCCTGATAGCTACAGTATGAAGGAAAACTTGACTGCACTTTAAATAATTGCCTATGTAGTTATTCTTTTGAAAGGTGAGTCTACGCTAGAGGAACCGAGCTCGAGCCGAGTCCAAGCCAAGGTCTAGGTCGTGTAGCGTAGACTTACTCTAGAGGAGCCGAACACGAACCAAGCTCAAATTCGTGTAGAGTGGATCGACTCTGGAAGAGCCGAGCATGAACGACACTTCACGAATTTGAGCTCAACTCGTGCCACCAAGCTCGAGCAAACTCGAGCTCGGCTGCTCGTAGTTTCAACTTCAGAATCAGATGGTGAATGAGTATGTGCATAGTTTGGAACGCCTAACTTCAGAGTGGTCAACATAGGAGAACCCATATAGGATCACTCTGTTGTCTGTCTGTCAGACTCTTTTTCACAGGAACACTTGGAGGTTTGAAGCTGAAACCTAAGTATTGATATTAATTTCAGCTTTAAAAGTGAGGGATTTTTTCACTACTGCTTGGGGAAGCAACTGTAAAAAATCTGATTTAGAGACAGTAAAACATGAGCAGATTTATTTAATCGTACACACATAAAATAAAAGATAAGAAGAAGGAAACAGATAATGGGTACAAAGGTACCTAATGCTTATTTCTAAAGAAATCTCTTCCAGCATACCTGCGAAAGGAGAGTTGGAAAAATAGAGATGTAGACACCGTGTGTTATAGTAATAGGAAAAAGAAGTGCAAACAAAACAGTTATTATTAAAATCCTTACTTAATATTATAAAAGCGAAAGTGAGTTTGTTTGTTTGTTACGTCTTCACGCTTAAATGGCATAACCGATTTTGATGAATTTTGATACAGAGATAATTGGGACCCTGGAGACGGACATAGGATTTTTTTTTATTGAGAAAAGGGTGAGAAAGATTAATAAAGTATATTGATAAACGCGAGCGAAGCAGCGGGTAAAAGCTAGTATACAATATATAGATATCGCGGTAGGTAGTTTTTAGGGTAGCATTCTTAGATAATAATTTTACACGTAAAAAAAAACTGACCCAAATCCTCACAATTTACACAAAATATGACAAAGCTTCAGCAGTACCTCAGAGAATACTTTACAACTCCAACCTACAATTTTTACACATACTCCGAAAATTCTAAAGGCAACATAGCAAAATACCTCGTCCCCGTTCTAATCCGAGCCAAAATCTTATCGTACATAGACAGATAGGTATTCTCGGCCCGGGCCCCAGCCTCGGGCTTCAAGAACGGTTTAATTAACTTAATAAATACACACTCCACTCCATTACGCGCATACGTCAAATATTATGAGCGTCTACGCACAATGACTCGTCTCAGATAGGCATCTGGTGATTAAGTGTGGAAGGGTTTGTGTATGTTTCTGAAATGAGTGAAATGTTTATATGTCCTCGTTGAAATTTTAAGGTAGTGTTTGTAACAAGCTTTTATTTAGTTTCACCTGTCCCGATGTTTATTAAGTGGCAATGAGCAGGACACATTGCTCGCAGAACAGATGGCCGTTGGGGCCAAAAGGTTCTGGACGCAACGTTGGAAGGCCTCCGACAAGGTGGTCTGATGACCTGGTGAAGGTTGCGGGAAACCGATGGATGCGAGATGCACAGGAACGTTCGTTGTGGCGACGCTTGGGGCAGGTCTATGTCCAACAGTGGACGTGTATCGGCTGAAATGATGATGATGATGATGATGATGTTTGTCTGTAATCAAATCTTGCAAATTAATCCACTTCTCGGTTACCGATTGAGCTGTTTTGCATGCAAGTGTTAAGTGTAAATCAGATGACAATGCAAAATTATTATGATATGAAGCTGATCTGATGGAACCGGAAGGTGGCCTTAGGAACTCGGTAGTTAAACGACACAACCCCATCGTTTTGGATAGTCGGGCAACAAAGTGCTCCTATAAGAGTTCCGTTTTTCATTTTGAGGTGCCGAACCAATGACTGACGGAATGCCGACATTTCCTATTGCAAAACACCTTCATCAATTTAGATTATTAGTACCCTCTTAAGTTTTTGTATAATTTTTCAACACCCGTCTGATAACTTTTTGTCACGGTCTGTGTCTATAAAAACAATCAGTCAAGTATGAGTTCGACGCGTATGCTAAGAGTTCCGAAGGAATCAATCTAATACGTACTATTTTTCTGTTTTTTTTTTCAACCCTTTAGTCGCTTGTGTCGAATTGGTCTGACGAGTGTTTTCGGGTCTTATTCGCCAGGATCGTGTGTTTGTGACTGGGTACTACCATCTCGTTTATCTCTCTCTCTCTAATCATAGTCAATTTTCATCATCTATTATACTAGAAACCTTTAAGATTATGAGAAAAATATATTTGAGTACTTCAAAATACGCAGTGTCACTTAATATCGAACGATACATTTTGAAAAACAGTTTTTTTTTTCTATTTATCAATTTGCATCTCAAAAGTGATCCCAATATTATTAATTTATTTACCTTACATGCCAGTCTTTGGGTAACAGATAATCATGTGTTCATTAAATTTTCCACACAATGGGTGCAATTATATTTAATTCATGAATCCCCAAGCGACCACCGGTGGCCGCGCATCTATTGTCTTACTATTGTGTCTCTAATTGACGGTATCTGAAGGGTTAAAGCAAATGGGCTGTGACAGACAGACAGTCGTGTGTTTTTCTGTCTGTGTGGGTGAACAAACGGAAGCCTTAAAGAATTATCTTCTTCTTAGTCGTACACTCCTGGCGGAGTGGTCGTGGTCATGGACCGTCTGGTAGCTTGGTTGCGGCTTTTGCGAGACTTATTCATCTCTCTCTATTCGAGGCACTGGGTGTGCATTCCATGAGGGAACACTAAGAAGATGATTTGTTGAGATACGTCCATCTGGTAGGTGATCGACCGCGAGAACGTTGGCCCTCAAATCTACCCTGTACCACTAAACGTTCTAAAGAGCTTTCATTACGGATGATATGTCCAAACATTTTAAAGATTCGCAATTGTACAATCGATGAAAATCTTTGTTTGATGTAAAACTCTTTCAGAATGGAACCGTTAGTACGGTGAGCAGTCCATTTTATCCTCAGTAGACGCCTCCAGCACCACATCTTAAGAGCGTCAATTTTTTTACGGTGCTATAAAGAATTATAAGGGTTCCGTTTTTCTCAGTGGACTTCGGAACCCTAAAAACCATAAAAAAATGGCAGACCTTTCACTTCTATTGAAGTTATCTCCGCATCACTGCTAAATACTTAACACCTCCTAATTTTTTTTAGCCCAACCTAATCCAACACTATTTTTTTTTCACAACGTAACTCAACCAAGAAGTTTGAACTACTCTCGTCTATATTTGTTCACGTGTCTACGGTAAAAGGTGACCGGAACCATAAATTTAGTGCGGCCAGCGCAATCTGGCGCGGAGGAAGAAACGTTGGTGGGCCGCGGTCGGTGTCGGATTCACTTCCCGGTCCGACACTCGACGTGTGTTCGCTGCACGCGTTTTTATTTTGAGAGATTAAGTTTTTTGATGGTCACGTGTGCTTGGGGAGAAAGGATGGTGATGATGGTGAGGCGAAATTTTCACCTTTTTTCATTAAATGAGTCCTCGTACTGTTGGGTGGAGCGAGCGGGCGCGTCAGATTTTTACTAACTTCTTCTCTTCGATTTGATGGCAAACTCGTTAAACTGTTTGAAGTTGTAACTGCATTATCATTATTGTTATTAGATGTAGGTTTCTGTGAAATTGTTACTATTTCGGTGTACAATAAAGTTTATTCTATGCTATTCTATTCTATTCTATTCTACTCTATTCTATTCTATTCTATCCTATTCTATTCTATCCTATTCCATTCTATTCTATTATATTCTATCGGTGGCATAATTAAATCCTCCAAATTAACAAACATACGTTCCTTCGGTTTTGTTAGCATAAAATTTCAAGTTCCAAAGTTTGAGACAAAATACGATCATACTAATAGTATCTATAAAGGAGAAAGTTTGTACAAAGGTTTGTCACTGTTTCATATTCAAACATAGGCTACTTTTATTTGGCTTCGACTATGTCTCCGCATAATAGTTCTAACGTAAGTCAAATTTTTTTTTTCTGCTCTGTTTTCATTTGCAATTAGTCGCTGACTATAAGCAAATTTGTGAAGTGCGCCGTGTCATGCCGAGTGTGCCTCCCAGCGGTGACAGCTCCTCAATAGAATTGTCCCAGGATCAAGCGCCGCTTCAAGCGGGTGTCCTGCCTGGTACGCATTAACCGGATAGCCAGATCATTCGGATGATTTGCCAGTCTCTTCTTGTAAGATTCAACACTGTACCGGATTTCTTTCCTCACAGTGTTTTTAAAAGTAAGTCCAAATCGGGAACTTTTCAAAAGGACTGTTTACTCGGTATAACTCGGTTTTGTAAAAAAACTGACTTACGCACTTTTGCTATCGGAGTCTAGAGCAACTACTTTTAAGTATGCTGTAGTTTTTTTTTGCATCCGCCTTTGTCTACATTTGTGCATGAAGTTAAATTTAAAAAAAACATAGACGTCGAACATAAAACCTCCTTTTTTTGAAGTCGGATAATAAATAAACAAGAATTTATAGATAGCGTCTCCTAGAGAGGAGGCCTGAATCACAGCAATGGGAACATTATGAATGAAGCTGATTTATACTTTTGCTTACAGAAAGCCGCATACACTTTTCAGGTAAAATTTGTCATCGTTCAAACGTACATGAAGTCACCAGCGCCACAAGCCCCGCATAAAACATATTTGCTCGCAACTCTACTCCGGGCTCACAACCCTTGACATCTCAACGAGCCCCATTTGTCAGCTACACCTGAAATCACGGGTTAACCGTTCCGCGCCGGCAGGATCATTTCATATTTTCGGGAGGTCCATCTCACTTGGACCGCTCAATTATTCAAGCGGCGAGCCGGGAACCCGGTCAAAAGTAATGACCGGTGAACGCGAAATTACACGTGTTACAATGATGATTTTGTTTACCCGGCCCGGGAGTAATTTCGCCCGGATACTGTTTGAAGAGCTGTTAGGTTTTGTGATCGTTTTATTTAATGGCCCCCGGTATGTAGGGGTTGGCTTGTTTGTCCGTGTTTTTCGGTGCAAGTTTTTAAATGGGCGGTCTGTAATTCGGATTTTTTGGTGGGGTTAATTAGTCTACATTGTTTGTGTGCAAATAACCTTGTTTTTGGTGGGGAATCATCAAATGACTTCTTCCGGTCCGGGTGGACAAAAACTCACCAGTGTTTTTCAGTTGCTCTTTGCCTTGCAGAGCTGCGGTATCTCTTTAGAACTATTCTGCAACTCTAGTATGATGTGCAAAGTATTTCTTTGATGTGCAAACTACTTGAGTAAAAAAAAGTAAATATGCTTTTGTGTCATAAATATGGAAGTTTCTTTAAAAAACACAAGAAATTTCATCATCATCATTTCAGCCGAAAGACGTCCACTGTTGGACACAGGCCTCTCCTAAGTGTCGCCACAATGACCAGTCATGTGCGTCTCGCATACACATCCAAAAATTTCACTTAAAGTAAATAGTACTCATTTTGCTAATGAGCATCATGGATTCATCTTAACGTGCAAATCTGATTATATCATTCTCACAATATAATATGTACAATTTAATTCATGAATCCCCAAGCGACCACCGGTGGCCGCGCATCTATTGTCTGACTATTGTGTCTCTAATTGACGGTATCTGAACAATATAGCGGCCCTGTTGGCGCAGTGATTGAGCGATTGGTTACTGTGTTAAGGATCACGGGTTCGATTCACGCACAAAACAAATCGCTCATTTGGTGCAACAATGACGTAATTACATTTTTAGAAATTTTACAGGAGATGCAGTCAAAGATTAATAATAATGGTTATGGCATTTTAGCGAAACTTATTACAATGCTAATTGTTGGTCAGTGGGTCGTCCTATAAATAAAATCAACGTAAATGATGTTTTGCCCGATGAAAATAGTCTTTCCGCACATTATAACATTATAAAACTTGTTTTGAAAAAAGTGTAATTACGCCGTTGTTGCACTAAATGAGCGAAATGTTTGTATTGCCTACAGATAGATGTTCCGGCTCTAGGTGACTTTTGTAGGTGAGTTCGGTTTGAACCCCGTAGGCTACTTTCAACAGAAAACGAGGACGAAGTCGCGACCAAAAACTAGATTTAAATAAATGAATATAACCATTCGATTCCACTTAAAAAAAATGTTTTTACCATCTTGGCCACGCGTTCACGGTGTTCTGTCATTCAGACCATATGAGTGTGTGACCATATCCGGTCTGCTGATTTATTGGTCACATGTTGGGCCATCTATCCAAGTTGTTGGTTCAGAGATGTGGGCAAAAAGTTGGTGCCAAGCTGTCTGGAAGAATGAAATGTGATGCTGGAGTTTTTGCGGTGTCAGAGTTTGGTTTTAATGATGCATTTGATTGATATTGATTGTTGGTTTGTTGAGTATTTTTGTTTGTTTACATTTTTACTACACAAGGAAATTTGGTCATGCAAATGTAAGGTTACATGCTGGGTGGAGACACTGTAAGCAACCACTGACCACATTAGTGTTTCCTGTAAAAAATACCGTAGCCCTCGCAAAAAAGGGCAACTTAACAAATATTGTGGGTTTTAGTCAGTAAATGACTGACGGTTACTCCCACTTCACCAAGAGCAAGAGAAGTTATTTGATGATTTTCCACGTAAGAAAGCCCTAGGAATTATTAAGTGTATTTATGACGGTCTTTCCTGATTCGTCTATTGTCAACGAGCGAATGGCAAAAAGCTTGTTGTTTCATACAACGCAACCCAACACAATGATTAATAAAGTAGCAACATGAAAAAAGAGAGGCCTGAAAGTTCGGTTGGTAGTCGGTAATATCGTCATTGACTCGAAAATTTCACAAAATATGTTACAGGAATTAAAAATGTTTAGAAAAAATAAATCGTCATTCCGAATTTCGATTAAATGTACAAAGTTTATGTAAATATACATTCTCTAATTTTTAATTTATGAGTACATTATGAAGATTCAAAATTCATGCAAAAGTTCACGTTCAAAAGAAACCAATATCTAATATTCACAAGAAATCTGTGTTTCCAAAATATCTAGAGAATGATATGGGAAAACGTCATCGTAGGATCGATTATATGGGAATGTATCTCGGGTTGAAAGAAAGAACAAGCTTTTAATTTTTAATTAAAAATCATTTTTTTTTTCATAGCAAGCTTTTATAGTTTGGTATACCTATATAATTAATACTCGTCAAGACGAAGTATACGAGCCCAAACTCGATGGGGTAGTGTCGTTTAACTACGAAGTTCCTATAGCCACCTTCCGGTTCCATCATCAGATCAGCTCCATGTCATAATAATTTTGCATTATCATCCTAATTTACATATGCAAGCCAAATTTCAGGGGAAGTGGATCAAACTTAATTTGCAAGATTTGATTACAGACAAGCATTGGGACAGGTGAAACTAAATAAAAGCTTGTAAAATAATTAATTTGGTACAGCACAAGGCACAAACCCAATAATTAGATAACATGAATCGGTTGGACCCTCTTAAGTGTTTATCATCATCATCATTTCAGCCGATACACGTCCACTGCTGGACATAGGCCTCCCCCAAGCGTCGCCACAACGAACGCTCCTGCGCGTCTCGCATCCATCGGCTTCCCGCAACCTTCACCAGGTCATCAGACCACCTTGTTGGAGGCCTTCCAACGTTGCGTCTTCCGGTACGCGGTCGCCACTCCAGAACCTTTCGGCCCCAACGGCCATCTGTTCTGCGAGCAATGTGCCCTGCCCATTGCCACTTAAGTTTGGCAATTCTTTGCGCTATGTCGGCAACCTTAGTTCTCCTGCGGATGTCTTCATTTTTGATTCGATCACGCAAGGTAACCCCGAGCATAGCCCTTTCCATTGCCCTTTGGGTGACTTTAAGCCTTCTGATGAGGCCCATTGTGAGCGACCACGTTTCGGAGCCATATGTCATCACTTAAGTGTTTATACCTGGTTACAAGTAGTTATAAGTTAGCTAATAATATACCCCTAATGTAAGTAGACCTGCAGATCGTACTAATTAGCATTCGTGTATTTACATATCTAATGATGAAGCTATACACATAGGTTCCAACTAAACACGCATATAGGCACGTGCTAATTCAATCACTGTTATAGGATACCGATATTTGGTCAATTAGTATGCATGGGTACCTAAAATTAGGTACCTATATTCGGTATCGAATGCACTAAGATTGCTTGGCATATTATGAATTCCTAGAAAATGTGAAGCGACATAATTGGCGCTGCCCGTTTTCTAGGAATAGATATACATTGGTCACAAACGCTTGGTACATTAATTTAACCGAAAGACCCTGCCCCGCCCTGCTATTGGACATAGGCCTCCTTCAGGTGTCGTTATAATAACCGATTCTGTGCGTCTCGCATTTATCGGATTCCCTCGACCCTTACTAGGTCATCGGTCCACCTTGTAGGAGTCCTTCCAATGCTGCGTCTATCGGAACGTGGTCGCCTCTGCAGAACCTTTCGACCATATGTTCTGCGAGCAATGTGCCCTGCCCATTGGCACTTAAGTCTGGCGAATCATCAGACTATGTCGGTAACCTTGGTTCTCCTGCGGATTATCTACATTTTTGATACCATGTCCATCACGCAAGGAAGCATAATTATAGCACTTAGTACACTTATCAAAAAAGATTACCGTTTAGTATCTAATTAAGGTTTTCTATGAGAAAACTAATCATTGAGTTAAGGTCGCCTTTGTACATAAATTATCAAATCAATGTGTTTAATAACAAGTTTTGTGTAAAAATGAATAATTACAGTAGAGTCACCTTACTAGTATGTCATTATTTTCGTCTAAGGAAAATTACACACCTACCTACTGCATGTACCTACGTATCTGACTAACCTTTATCTCATATAATGTTATAAAAAATCTAAGCCCTACTCAGATATTTCGCATCCATATTGCATTTAACAACGATTGTCAATTAATAAGTCAAGAAAAAACATTTAAAAGCATTCTGAAAGAAAAGTTTGCCTACAGTTACTCTAAAACAGATCGCGTCTAATACCTAACCCCTGCGTAAGCTCGGTAGCGAAACGTCCATTCTCTACAACATTTCCACACAATGACGAGGAAAAGTCGAGACTTTCTACATTTAAAAACGATTGCAGCGCCTTCGTGGATCAGCGGAAATACGCGGAAGTTTTACCAACTCACTGTAAAGAAAGCTCTTTAGTTGCCGCGTTTTTATACAGATGGCAGTGTAATAAGTTATATAAAAAAGGAAGATTTTGCTTTGTGTTTTTTTTCAATAGTTTCGATTTTCTTTTTTGTTGTTTTGTTTATTCGAGAGAATAGATCATGTAGGAAACAAACTGATTTTTTGTGTAATAATAACTTTTTACTTTTCGTTGTTAGTTTTCGATAATAATAAAAAAAATACAAAAGATATTAGGATAACATTAGGATAGATAAGTAAATTACCTACTTAGTCTTTTAATAAATAAAGAAATACTTAAAAAAAAAATGTAATTATCAGTTTTCGTACATTTTCCACAGTAGAGCTTTAAATATGACACTTAGGTAATAGAATAATATTCTGATAATTTCAGCTCTTCTCAATAATAATGAAATGTGCGCCAATATTAACCAACTGTCATAAAATAATGCATAAAACAGCCCAGGCAAGTAGGTACATAAACATAAAGTAATAAACGAGGTCACTCATACTGTTCCCAAGTATATAAAGGTGCAATTACGTGAAGTATATAAGGTGAATGTACGTGAAATCATTAGTTGTGGCTCGTTTTATATTTTATTCGATGGTGGACGCGCTAAAAAGCGCCCATGCATAATTACCTCCCGCGAGGATACGAGCGCGACCGGTGGACAACGACGCCAGTAGAATGGACTCGATTTAATAAAGATTTTATTAATTAATTATTAATTATTTACTTCGCGTGTTGTCTTTGTTTTTTTTTTTACACAATAAAGATAGATTATAGATTAAGAAAGAAGGTTAAGATTACACATAATTTTTAAGAATTTAGTAAAAAGACAAAAATACAATGTAGTACCTTACCATTTGTTCTTTTACCCTTAGTTGCAGCTAAACTAAGAATTTTGATTATTAATTTCGCTATTCGCAATCACGCATGTTACGCAACCTTGATCTACTTCTCTGCATTCCGTATTCAGTCTGTCTCAAAGAACTTTTGAATTACAGCAGGACATTTGCTTGGCGGATGTCTCATGCTTTAACTTTTTTGCAACTACTTATCTGTTATGCCACAAATAGGCAGTCCAGTTTCAGCTTACTCTCCCCTGAACAGCACGTTATGTCTTTGAAAACGCCCATCATTTGTAGATATTTTTGTTAAAAATAGTCAAAATCAAGGAAATCTGCCAGCTTTGCCAGGGGGTATTGCGCGTTTTTTAATTACTAAGAAGAGGAAGTCAGATAGGTAGCCGTTCCATGTAAAATACTGGTATTCTACTGCATCTGGATTTGAGTTATCTGTGCGATAATCACATACACTGACATTCTAGTCAGTACATCGTCAATGTGGCATCTATCAGCTCACGCTAAAGACGACCTATCGTTAAACAATACCTATCACATTGTAATGGGATATTTTCACCTATCCATTGCACTTCTTGTGATATTATAGTATCCACTGGAGGACAGGACAGGACAAGAGGATATACTCCACAAGTAGTTAGCCGCTAAGTAGCGCGTCACATTAAGCTGGAAACTGGAATGGGACAGCCGACATCCCTACATGAGCAATTGTACGCTTAACGTGACGCAATAGCTTTCTGAGTCATACGACCTTTTCAGAAGTCAATGTGTCTGACAAGAGATGTGAGCTGTGGAAATTACTCCTTAACTCATCCCACATTATCACTTTGGTCGAATATCGGTCGAATATCTGTCCCCTAGACAAGAATTACAGTGGCCAATCTGGAAAACTTTTAAGCAATTGCGTGCCCAACAACAATCTGGGTAAATGGAACGTTGCAGAACCAACTTAAATACATTGGCAATGTGGATTTTTTCACTCATACCTCATTTAGATTCCTGCTTTTGACGTCTGACCACCCGCACCTTCTGAACTCTTAATAAGTTCTATATCCTGAATTCCTGATGTTATACTCACTCACTACAGCAGTCTTCATCCATTTTCCATTTCCCTTGTCTCGCTGAAACATCCTGGGTACTCTAAGTTAATATAAATAAATAATCAGAAAAAAACACATTGATGTTAAACCTGGATAAATTGTATCATACAGTTAACACTTTTCACAGTTTGCTAACTGCTAAAGGGACATTTTAAATAAAATTGCGGAAAAAATAATAAAAATTGTACAACAAAGTCAACTCCACTTACCTCGTTGTCCGCCACCGGACTCTTTTATATGCGTTTGTCAGTGAATTACAACGACAGGCCTGTAGCCAGTGAAAAACTGTTTAAACACCTACCTCATGTACTTATTTACACTTCGCTCTATGTACAGCACACACATATTCATTATGTATTGAACACTCGGCTGCACAAAGCAATTCAGTGATTATATCAACGGTGTACTTGTGGTCTCATTTTGGTTTTATTACTATAGAGGCTCTTGGTCTATTAAAATTTGGTCATCATCATCCTTTTTCCCACTGCTGGAACTCAGGCCTCCTCTCTAGGAGAGGTAATGGGCCGTAATCCACCACGCGGGCCCAGTGCGGGTTGGTGAATGTCACATGTCTTCGAATTTTTGGTTCTAGGACATGCCGGTTTCTTCACGATGTTTCTCTTCACCGTTTTGAGAGCAGTGGTGATGAAATAAATTTCACAAAGTAATGCGCCTGGGTTTGAACCCGCGACCTACAACTCGTAAGTCGAGGCCGTTACCACTCGGCCACCACTAATTGAATTGAATTAAAATTTGGTACACCTATAAGTCGTCAATACTGTTTTTTTTTAAACGTTTCCTCACACTAGGGATTACTCCTGTATTGTGATGTGACAGCATTCATAAACTTGCCAAGAAGATTATCGGCAATGATACACTCGTTAAGTAAGAACTCCAAAGTTTTGAGTTGCTAGCCGGTCGGTTTTGTATTGTTTATATTTTAGGGAGATCGTATCGGTACCTATTGCATAATTTGATTACGCCAAACCCGTTTCATCTTTGGATCACTGGACGTACAGCGATGCGCCACCAGTACTTACATGATGTTTTTTCGAGGTGGGAAAATCATCTTATGACATCCCCCGCTCTTGGGCGGAGCGAGAGATAGTGTCAGACTTTTACTGACTAAAAACTCACTACTGTTCCTTCGTTGCCTTTCATACCGGGGGCTGAGCTACCTTTCGGACTAACCCTGGCCCCAGTAGGCTTCGACCCAGCTGAGGTGCGCGGAAACAGTACCCGGAAAGCGACAGTACATCGACGGCGTGATGACTTGAGCTCTTTCCGGACAGACGGCCGGACAGCGAGCTACCAATTGCTCGCCGTCCACAAGCCCACGGCTACGATGGCCGGAAATCCGGATCGGAATTCCGCTGGCTGGGGCGCTGTGAGTGCCATCGTTGCCTGATGTGGTTGGCCTCCTCTTTTGCTAGCTTTACTCACATGGTGGACATCCCCTATACGTACAAAATATTTTGGGAACTCATTTATTGTGCGTACAGCTAAGAAGTAGAATTCCTTGTCGGAGTCTGTGTTTCCTAATCTCTATAACCTAGTAGTTATTAAGTCTAGAGTGTTATAATAGGTTACTGTCTAGGCAGTGGTGGCCGAGAGGTAAAAGTCCCGGCTAACGAGTTGCAGTTCGCGGTTTCAAACCCAACCAGGGTACTTTATGTAATTTATTTCATTACCACTGCTCTCAAAATGGTGAAGGATAACATCGTGAGAAAACCGGCATGTCCTAGAAGACATTCACCAACCCGCACTGGGCCCGCGTGGTGGATTAAGGCCCATTCCTTCTCCTAGACAAGAGGCATGAGTCCCAGCAGTGAGAACATTATAAGGTCGACTATGCTATACTAGGCAAGCGTGCTCCATCGTTGACATCATTGCTTACCATCAGGTGAGATAATAGATAAATAGTAGATAGTCAAACGCAAGCCTATTAATAATTAAAAAAGTAAAGACAGAATCAGGTTAAAAAATTGGTGGATACCTAATCACGAGTGAGAATTTTTCAACATAGCCTTAATATTACTGATTCTATATACCCTCAATGACTTGACAAAAGTCATAGTGCATAAACGTAACTGGCCTATTATAGGGTTCCCACTGCTGGACGTTACGCCTTCTCTCTAGGAGAGGGTATGGGCCGTAATCCACCACGCGGGCCCAGTGCAGATTAGTGCATGTCACATGTCTTCGAGTTTACAGTGTTTCCCTTCATCATTTTGAGAGCAATGGTGATGAAATGAATTACACAAAAGATTCAAATTCAAAAAGGTTTTCATAGGCCTACATGGGCGCTTATAAAACGTCAGAAGTGCACAACTTGGTCGTTTTCTATGGAGAAGAACCGGCAAGAAACTACATGGTTGCTCTTTTAAAAGTTAAAGGAGTTGCTGAATTTTACCATTTTTTAACGATATCTTGTTACTCACTCCCCAACTCGCTCTCAATAAACATATCCTAATCTTAATATCTTATTTTATCTATCTATCTCTCAATAAAGCAAGTTTAACCGAAACCGTAAAAAATAGCAGTATTTTACGAATACCAAACTCTGTAGACTGAATGATGCTATCGACTGGAAAACAATGACTTGTAAGTGTGCTAGCCGCGGTCGTAACTAAGTTATCTGGTGCTGGACCGTAGACGCGCTTTGTTCATTAATTACTAGCTTTTGCCCATAGCTTCGCTCGCAAACATAAAACATAGCCTGTATCATCATCATCATTTCAGCCGAAAAACGCCCATTGTTGAACATAGGACTCTCCCAAGCGTCGCCTAAATTACTCAGGAATAAAGTAGCTTTCTATAGGTAAAAACATTTTAGCAATCAGACCAGTACTTTCAGAGATTATTTTCTACAAACAAAAAACAAACTTAAACTATTTTAAATGGCGAGCGAGCAATGGGTAGCTCGCTGTCCGTGATTGGATCAGAAATAAAGATAACTGCAAGAGAACCACGGTTACCAATATAGCCCAAAAAATTACCAAACTGGTGTCTATGTTAGTTTATTAATCTTCTCTTAGTATAAATTATTATTAAAACATACATTAAAATTTCATAAAAAAATACTACAACGCAACGAAAAAGAGCAGCGCTAAACCAATACCCAACTTCGTAGACAGGAAAAAAATGGATTGTAGGCGTTCTAGCGCGATCGTAACTAAGTTACTGTTAGCGCGCCTTTTTCATTAGTGATGTTTGTAAAAATAATTGGCTACTTCAGCTAATCAATCTGTCATTACAACCAAATGCTCACCCATTCCGATGTACGACGCTCTTGTAATTTTGGCAAACAGTCGTCCCGTAATTTGTGATGTCGACACGATGTTTAAAATCGCACTTTCTGAGCGCTGTCACGTTTGCAATGTCTGCATCATGTACCTTAGCGACACATAAACTAGCAAAAGGGTACCTGTAATCCATTTTACTATGTAATAATTCACTTTCCAGAAAAATGCACTGACGGAGCTGAAAATAACAGCGTTTAACCAACACCGTACGCTGGAAAAAAAATGGATTGTGAATGCGCTACCACGATCGTAACTGAGTTACTGATGGCGCGCCGCGTTCATTAGTGATGTTTGTGTAAAGGTTTAGCCACGATGAATAGATTTATACCGTAGCTATTAAATCAAGCCGATGCTACCGTCTGTGTTTGCTGAGATATGCTGTAATTATGCTTGTAGGTAGGTGGTTACAGGATTAAGAGCGGATGAGAGTAAAGGTATAGGAATAGAGGTGCTAGAAATTAGTCTTTCAATGGAGGGAAATACTCGTAGAAATGAGGAACGACTAAAAATCTTCGTAAAATCTGTGTATGTAGACAAATATTCGTTGCGTAGCGTCACAGATGCAATTTCTTGGTTCAACTTTTTATCACACTATTTTAAAAAGATGAAAGTTTGTGTGATGTATAAGTATATGTGTCATTTCTGTGTATATCTTTTTTACTCCTTCACGCTCAGACGGATGAGTGGATATAGATGAAATTTAGCTCGCAGAAATTCAATGTCTTGAAGTAGCTTTAGGTATATGTGCTAACATAGTATACTTTTTATGCTGGGCTTATTCCTTAGGATAACTTTCTATTTTTTGTAGAAGATTCCTTTTTCGTAAAATCTTGCCTTTATTTTATGCATTTGTAGGATAGCATATTACAAAGTTGAATAATCATGCTAAAAAAACTAGTGTCCAGAAATTAATCAATCCGGATTCCTTTACTCAATACAGTTTCAAAAAAAGGGCAAGCGAAAAAGCCCGCATTCTGTTGACACGCGAAATAGAAAAATCTCAATAAAAAAGAGGAAACACGACATTTTTATTCGAACAGACCACCTACAACTAACTGGACACAGACGCACCGCAAACCCAAAAACCTACATACGTCCGATTTCGTGAAAAATAAACGAGCGGAATCGGATGCAGCCGAGCTAAATCGATACCGTATCGAACGACTCGGGCCGTCAAACTTTTGTAATACAACCGCCGGCAGACTGGCCGTACGTACCTCTAACAACAAACTGTGATACACCGACGTAACTAAATACCGATCACTAATACCCCACCGACAAAAGAAAATATTACTCGCATTCAAAACCATAAACGCATGATATCTCAAGAACGTTTTTAGGGTTTCGTGCTCAAAGGATAAAACGGGATCCTGTTTCCACTGTCCGTCCATTTGTCAATCTTTTCCTTTGTCACCAAGTTGTATATCATGAACGACTCTGTTCAAGATTACGTCATATCATAATGAGTTTTGTAGCCAATCAAGTACGTCAAAAGGCGACACGACACAACACAACACAATAATAAACCCGGCTTTAATACAGTTGAAATTTTTACAGATGATATATTTCTATTGCCGCTCTATCAACAGATACTAAAAAACAGAATAAAATATATATTTAAGCCCATGCAGCAAACGTGATATTTTTGCTACAGACGGTTTTTTTAGGTGGGAAATCATCCAATGACTTCTCCTGCTCTTGGGCGAAGCGAGAGGGCGTGTCAGACTTTTACTGATTAAAACCGACTCCTGCTCCTTCTTTGCCTTCGTTCCATGGCCCGGGTGAACACTTTTGCATAACCCATGATGGTTGCTACGGAACCTTTCGTGCGCGAGTCCCATTTACTCTTGGCCGGGTTTTTTTTTTTTTTAGCAAATATCCCCAAAACTAGGTTAGTAATTCGGGTTCCACAAAAGAATCGATTGAACAATACACGTTACACGGTGGATATAATTAGTTATGGTGTATGGATTTAGATCTCGTTGTTGCGATAATATTTGTTGAATGCGCTGAATAAACATCTGCTCGAGATTCGCCATTCGACAAGCGTATCGTATTGAAATGTCATGTAGAAAACTGATATGAATACAACAATGGCGCTCAAAAAATGGTCAGCGAGGTAGTTATCCATATACGTTCGGTAATACGCTTTGCATTTGTAACAAACATTTTTATTTGCAATGTTTTTTTTTTAATGCATATTTGTATGTATTGACGTGAGTATTTTTTGAGTTTGTTTGCGTAATTCCACATGAAGTATGGTTGCTAAACTCCTTCATGATTGTTTGCGTGTCTGCTAAGTGTGAAGTCTCAGATTTGAGACTTACACTGGTTTGAGTAAGGTTCAGTTGAAAACCAGCGTCAGGCAACTACCACTGATTACCATGTAGTTGCCTGGCATTTTTGCTGAACTGGACCTATTTGGCGCAGCTGTGAGACACACATTGTTTTTTCTTTTTTTTGTGTAATATTTTGTTTTTACAGTGTGTGTATCCATGCGTGCAAATAAATTATTTTTCTTTCTTTCTGGTATCGTCTAATAGTCTTTTGACATTCTATAGGATGCATTTTGGAGAGTGTGCTCGGGAGTTACAGATTTGATTCCACTATCGCCTTTTTATCATGGGACAACCCAACGTACCTACGGCGAGTGTCCATCCTTACGTTGTTGCGTCGTCGTTTATACCGCGTATATTGAAGAACTGGAACAATTTGCCTGCTGTTTGCCGAGAACGCTGACTCGATACATTTTCTGCCAAATACTGCAAAAACATAAAGATGTGTTTACATCTGTAATCTAATGGATCTTAGGACCTGCGGTCACTTGAGACAAGACTGTCTTTGACATTTAAATATCGATATATTGTCCAAAAAGTATTAGGAATAAATATCGATATTTCTAAACAATAATATCGATATGTCGATATTTTATCCACAGTCCTAGCGCCCGTGTCGTAGACAAAACAGTCTTGTCACAAAGACGTCTTAGACAAGTCTGCGACGTCTTAGACAAGTCTGCGACGTCTTAGACAGGTCTGTCTAAGACTTCTTGTTCCAAATGTGCGCAGGCACTTACAGTAACTTAAAATTACTGAAAACTTAATACTTTTTAAACTTGACCCGTGTTAAACGCACAAACCGTGCAAAACCAAAGTAAAAAAAAATTGAAAATCGTTCGACTTTATCCATCTCACTTCTCACCTCCTAACCGTCTATCATCCACACGCATATTTGTCACATTTAACACGTTTCAAAAAAGGAACAAATCTCGTCATATCCGTGTCCGGGCACGTGGCCAGTCTCGGCTTGTGACCTTCGTCAAAGTGACACATTGTGCATATCAGTGTTATGCAGTGTCTGGCCGTTCGCGCGCACTATGATACGTGTCAAACATTTTTGAATTTGGAAAAAAAATATGACGCGAACGGCCGTTTATGGTGAACTTGCATGGTTTTTTATTGCAGACAGGCGATCTTCAAAATTCAAGTATTGAATTACGTAGAGTAGGTTAACAGGATGTGCGGATTATTTCAATCACAGAATAGAATAATAAAAAGATCCGTAATAAGTACTGCTTTTGTAGCCATCTTGCTTTAATACGCCCATTTTTTTTCCACTTCTGTAAAGCGTAACGACCGAAACTATAGGCGTATGTCCTGTTAATAATCATTGGAAACAGCTTCCTTTCATCAAAAAAATCCGCATTTTCATCCATTCAATATTCAAACATTTATTTTATATCGTAAAAGCCGCGCAGGGAGATAACATTGGATCGCTGAGGCCCCAATCCTGCAGCTTCGTTATCGCCGCTATAAAGTCGCGCGGCGCACGGATGATAGTTTTTCCCGGGTTTTTTCCCGCTGACCACACGAAAATCTGGTCGAGTTTTTTTTTTTATTCGCTTCATATGCATGGTATTCCTTTCAAAGGTCATTTAGCTGCCACGTAAGTGGTGAATACTTTTTATTTTAGGTATGTTTTTTTTTTTTAGTTTAGTTCGGTTTTTTCAAAGGACGTTTTACGTGTATTTTTTTTACAGTGTTTCGGAACTGGTTTGTAAAATTATCTGAAACATCGTAAAATAAACACTTCAATTTCTACTATGTAAATCAAGAAAACATTACAACTTTTTTCGAAAATGTGACCACACTAGTGCAAATAAGCATTTCGATACCAAGCGCGATGGTTGTTGCTTCCTTCTAGAAGTAGGTATAAATTTTTCAAAGACATCAATTGGTAAAATTTCCGTATGTTGCGTTTAAGAAATAAGCCAAAAATCTGATAAAGCAAGAAAAAACAAGAAGCTTGAACCCAACAGTGACCCAGAGAAACGGAGAGTCAGACTTTTACCGACTAAATCTTGTAAAAGTCTGTCTGTCTTCATGGCAATCATTAGTCCTAACGATAAAGGAACCTGGTAACACAAAATTAACTCCATACATTTCACGTAAAGTACCTTCTAACGTTCAATATTATTCGTCTTTATCCCTATGAGACTCATAAAATGGTGCGGGAAGAACGCGGTTGAGTCGCGGGTTGAGTCGACGGCTGAGCGCCTCGAAGCAATAGCTCGGCAGATCCCATAAATGGGATTCATCCTTATCGTCGCTGATAAAACAACTTTGTTGGAACCCGCCTCTTTCAATATGCGATAGCGACGTCCGTGCTGCTCCATTTGATACTACATTATGTTAAGATGCGGGATTTTCTTTTAGATTTTTTCTTGGGTAAGCGTTGTGGAAGTTTGGTGGAATGTTGGACATTTTTGTCACGTCTAAAACAAACCCTTTAGTGATATCTTGTGAAGTTAATAATTATGTTATTTACTATGGCTGACAAAGGATCAAGCAGTGATTAAGGCGTCTGTGCATCTGTCTTCTCATGTGTTATGTTGTGGGTACGATACTGGGCAAGAACTAATGTGAATTTTCAAGTACTTTTCTAAGTTTCTATAGGACATTACTGACATCCCGTGACTCAGAGAGTACCTACGTAAAGCCGTTTGTCCCGGTGGTCGTTCGAAGTTCAGTCGTTCCATTTAGTAGAAGCCGGAAAATCTGAGCACCAGTCTATCCAAGGAGTATCGTGTTGCCCTAACTGGGTTGTGAAGGTCTGATAGGCAGTCGTTCTATGGAAAATACTGGTATTCAGCCGCATCTGGTTAGACTGGAAGCCGATCCCAAGGTAGTTTGAAAAAAGGCTAGGGAGATGATGAGGGTCACTGGCAAATAGCATGAACACATTCTATTTAAGTTAAACGGAACCCTTCACAATAAATGGTGGGAACTGAATTTAGGTGTCAAAATATTCTTGTGTTCGAAGCTGTTGATAAAATATGTCGTGACTTTATTTAAGGTGGGAATTCTTCAAATAACTTCTCCTGCCCTGTGTGAAGCGGACGTAAGACATTTACTGACCTACTGTTCATTTTGCCTTTTGTATTAAAAGACAAAGGTAACTCTTTCGAAATATAGTGCCTTTGAACTTCAGACATTCAGGTCTCTTATTTTACTTTTGATTCAGTTGTATTTTACGTTTGGCAGTAGTTGTGATCGTCTTTGAAGAAAAGCATATTAAAGTGCTGATACATGCTCACGATCCGTTTACTATACCGTCCGGTCTTCTGACAATCACCCAGCTCAAGATGTCGGCGCGAAGTGTTCCACGCATGCCTCTAAGATATGTCAGCAAACCATCGGATCGGGCTTTGGCCCTGCTGGGCGCAGGGCCAATGCCCGCTAAGGCCATGAAGAATTTCTGAATAGGAAACGAAAGTAAAGGGTAACTGAATAACACTCATCTGTTGGTTTTAGTCAGTAAAAGTCTGTCACGTCCTCCTGCTCCTCCCTAGAGCGGCAGATGTCATTGAAAGAAAGAAAACATGTTTATTCTGCACAAATAATTACAAAAAACTAAAACTACTGACAGGCCATGTGTGGACCGAGCATAACTGTGTTGCACCATAGACCAAACACTCGTTTAGAAGTCTTTGGTGGATTTCCCACCATAATAAAAAACTGTGCCATTAGGTTATTTAACTGTATAAGCACGTATAAGTACTTACAAACCAACCTTCACCTACGCTCATACGTTCCATATCAAACGCAATGAACCCTACGAGTCGTAGAGGAGGAACAACGGTCGGTCGAACTAACGGACCGTATAATTTCGAGTTTATAGCGTCATTAGGCAACAGGCCGGCCAGACTTTTTGTTTAAACGCATCGCAATTAAGTCGAGGAACGATAATCGATCGTTTCTTGCAGACGGGAGGTCAATTTAAACTGACATGCGTTAATTCTGGATGGGCACTGCATTGCAACTGTGCACTGGCTGTCTGTGTAGGTAGGCTACAGACGATTTTCTGGCTGATTTATCAAGAGCTCTGCAGTCTGGCGAAAAATGCGAGTAATGATCGAATAGCTTGTTACAGAAGAATGTTGTTTTTTTTTTGTTGAAAACGATATTGTAAAATAAATTATAATAGTCATAGTAATTTATTTGTAAACATCGTGAGGAAACTGGCATGTCCTAAAACCAAAAATTAGAAGACATGTGACATCCACCAACAAGCACTGGGCCCGCGTGGTGGTATACGGCCCATTCTTCCGACAAAAAAGTTAGTTTCGGTTTTGGTGGCACACCTGTCGAAACTACAACCAAAGTCGAAACTGCACTCGGGAGTTCTCGCGCTGTGATCGGTTATGTTCAGCGCGTTAAATTCCTTCCAAGCGAGTAAGCAACGAAGACATCTTGCTGTGTCCACGTGCCTAATCATGTCGTGACTGACTTGTGTTTGCAATTCATTTTACTTACTCCCAAACTAAAATCAAGTGCATTAAAATTCATGTATTCGTTGACGAATATAAATACGTAAAATTTATTAAAAATATAAGAACTGATTGATTATAATAACGGTTTTCTTTATTTTTCCCTCATAACATGATCCTTGTAAGGAAGTTTCGGTTTCGGTTTCGGCCGAAACTGAAACTGTTGCTGAAATTCGGTTTTGGTTGAAAAACCAGTTTTGGTCGGACACCAACAACACAAGTCGGTTACCACCGACACTACCTACAATACAGGTCACGGCTGGTCATAGCGGGCATCAAACACCAGCAAACAGCCTGGATTATCTGGTGGCCCGGTATTTTTGCTGACATAACCAGCTTATAACTTCATGATACAGTTATGTTTGTACCTACATAGATTCTGTACATAAAAATACTAGACACGTGTTTTCGGTTTCACTTATACTAAAATTTATGATGTATACAGAATTTTTAAATTAACAAATAGTTACATTACAATGTCAAGTAATAGAAAATGTTCGTCTTCTCTTTCTCATTTATTGCACCTACCACTATTTTTCCCTGCTTCACCCAAAGGTTGCCTGGCAGAAAATGCCTGAGGCATTAAGTCCGCCTCTGTTCTTTTGTGTGCATACAGCATAAATAAATAAAAATGTCAAACAAATAAAAAAACGAATAAATAGAAATGAAATAAAAAATTAAAAAAAAAACCATAATAAAAGTCACAACAGTTTCACCATTTCATTTACTAATATTGCCAATTATAATACGGTTAGCAAAAAATACCACCCCATCAGCATTCCTCTCATCATTGCAGGATTGTGTTTTCACACAAAGATTATCAGTTTCATGAAATCGGCGGAAACATTCAATCACGTTCTTTTTTCCTCCACTCCGAGATAAGACGACTTTAGACGACGTTAGGGGAGTGAGCGGGTGTGGGGGGGTGTAGATCGGGAAGTGGCATTTGGCACGGGCAATTGACGCTACTGATAGGATCGCGAGCTGACTTAGCAGATATATAGGATAGGAGCTAGGTGCTTCACTTGTTATGTGATTAATTTTATTGAGTATGCGAGAGAGTGGAAAAATATCTAGGTAAGTAACTGGTACCCTTTTTGGGAAGAACAACGTAAGTAACAGTTTGCGTTTATCATCATCATTTCACCCGAAAGACGTCTATTGTTGGACATAGGCCTCCCCCAAGTAGCGCCACAATGAACGGTTCCGCGCGTCTCGCATTCATCGGATTCCCGCGACCCTTACTAGGTCATCGGCCCACCTTGTTGGAGGGCTTCCAACGCTACGTCTTCCGGTACCTACGTGGTCGCCATTCCAGAACCTTTCAGCCCTAACGGCCATCAACAGTTTGCGTTGCTTTCCGGGAAAAAATATTTACATCTGACAATAATGTTTATATCTATTCTGTTCTAATAGATATTAGTAGGTCTGCACTTAGTTGTATTAGTAACTTCAGTCTTATTTTTTTTTAGAAAAATATTAAAAGATACTTTTGTAAACCACTGAATATCAGTCCACCTTGCTTTAAATTTTCATTATTTTGTTAATTGTAATTGAAGTGGGGAATCATCAAATGACTCCTTTCGCTCTGGATGGAGTGAGAAGAAGTGTCAAACTTTTACCTACCATTATTCATTCAGTTAGCTTTTATTTACCAATCGTAGGTATTTCTATATTCAGTTATCTTTTATATTCCAGGGCCATATTCCGTAGCTCTAATTGTCAAAAGACAGTTTTTCATGTCAGTATTGTTATTTTTTTTTATTAATTATTGTATAGACTCGCGCTTACTATTGTGGCCTTTTTTTGTTGGGTAAAACTCGTCCAAATGACATCCCCCGCTCTTGGGCAGAGCGGAAAATAGTGTCACACTCTTACTGACTTCAAAACCCACCCCGTTCCTTCTTGCCTTTCATAGCGGGGTCGAGCCTTCCTTTCAGAAGATCCATGGCCCCAGTAGGCTTCGACCCAGCTGGGCCCCTGCTTACTATCCTGGCCTGATGATAAGTGATGATTTGGCCATCGATGAATCACTTTAACCTTTTAATCGTGACAATCAGAGACGCAATAAAAAGACAATGGGTGTGCAAACACCGGCATTCGCTTAGGGTTTTATGAATTAAATTAGATGAGGTGGTATATCCTACCCGCTATCTCCAGGACTATCGTCAATGTACGGCGGCGGTATCGGCTTCCCGCGACACCGCTTCCGATCCACGTGAGCGATATTCCGCAACCTCACTGTCTTTTGCGTCTACCTACTTCGAGAAACAATGTTGCCTTTATAGGAAAGCCTCTTAACTTCGGTACTGGGAAGCCAAATTGTAGAGGAGATATTTTGTAGACGTTTTCCAGAATATGTGTTTTAGACAAGCTTGATCAAGAAAGAGCATCTGCTTTTTATCTTGATTTTTCTGTAGATGGATAATTCATAACCTTGACAGGTATATAGAAAAATCAACTGCCGAGTGTAATAAGCTTATCACTTCTGAAAAGCTAGGTCTATGTTTCTTATGTTCGTAATTGCCAGGACAAGTTTTGTATGAAAGGAATTGAAATAAAAATTACACTCGTTTGGTTTTTTTTTTGGAAATCATTAAATGTCTACTTCCGACTTCGGACTTTTACTGACTAAAATCCACCAGTATCCTTCAGTTGCCCTTTGCAATCTGGGACCAGAGTCACTCTTTTAAAAGTTTCTGCAATGTGAGATCAGCAAAACTGAAGGGAGTTTTGCTAATCTCTGAACGGAATGAAATGAACGGCCTCAACTCAATGCTCAATTTTAATGATTCGATTAATGTGTAAACCCTTTAATCAATCAATCTGCCGAACCGATATTAATATATATATATTTTATATAAAAAGATTGCGTATCTCAGCTCCACAGATCAATAACTGATCATATCATTCAAGCTGGCAAAACTGGTGTCAGAATGTTGGACTTGTAACAACTGTTATTGAGTACTCTGAGCTCAATATTACAACAGTTACTTTGGAATCTTCGTAAGAACTACTCAAACAACTAACCCACGAGAGGTACCTTTTTCTAGTTCCCTTAAACAAAGTTAAGTCATCAATCTTTCAAGAAAAAAAAAAACAAATTAAACAATTTAATTAAAAAAAAACTCCGTTTAATAAATTGACACATAACAGCAGGTTGGATGCTAAACGCTTATAATTAGTCAGGGCTGCCTCGCCAACTGACACAGAGTAATAAAAAAAACAGATAATCCACCTGTTACAAATATATTTCACAGTTCCGGAACGTTTTATTTGTTTAGAACGGTTACAGTGAGCCCCGCCATTAGGTTAGCCGCAGGAGATGCGGACTTTATGACTTTATTGAACTTTTATTATTACGACTCCTAAATAAGGTGATACGACGCCTAATGTTGCGCAGCTGACGGCTGACTTGAATTTGTTTTGGCGATCTTATCTGTACTAATACTAATAATATTAGTAAATATTAGCATACGATTACCAAAAGCTGAAGAGTTTGTTTAAAAGTTTTTTTTGGAATTACTGGTTCGAATTGAAAAATTCTTTTAGTACTAAATAGCCTATTTATTGAGGAAGGTTATAGGTATAATAATATCACGCTCCGACTCACGGGAGCGGAGCAGTGGTCCAAAATGCGGGTAAACCGCTGGTACTTTATGTGATGTCAATTCGAAGATTTGAGCTGTAATTCAGTGAACCTATATTGAACAGTAATAACGATATTATATTATTATGCAGTCAAAAGGTATTGACGGCACGGTTAGCATCAATGGTGGTATCCTGCTGATGTATGTCGCAAGTTTGATTCGCAAAGTGAACAAATATTTTTATGGCAAACAGATATTTGTTCCTGGTTGAGGTATGTTTATGTTAGTGAGTTTACATGGTTCTGAACGCCCCCCGACACAGAAGTATTTCCTTAGAGGAGGCAAGATAAAAAAAATAATATATGAATAAAATAAGATGGTGTTCTGTAATACTTTATTCTGTGTACCTACTTTTATAAAATACAGACAAATATGCTAAAGGAATCTGTTTGTTTAGACTCGCCAATTTCAGAAACTAGTTCGGATTGGAACAAATCTTTGGATGTTAGAATATTCATTTATTATTTATCGTAGAAGATTATAGGCTATAGTACATCACGCTACAAATAACAGGAGCAGAGCAGTAACCAAAGACGTAGTAGAAACCGAGAGGAGATGACGACAACTAGTTAGTTTATATACGATTTTTTACTGTTGTTATCAACAATAAAAAATCGTACAAGCAAGCGCACAACAGCGACAAGCGGACAAGCGCGAACTTATGTTCGCGCTTGTCCGCTATCTCACTCTTGACTTCTCTAATTCCCAGGTTATAGCTATTTATATGGCTTTAGAGTCGCGTTGGGCTTCGGCGCTAAAGCCCGCAAACAAATGAAATTCTAGGAAGCGTTATGGAATAAAATTTTAACTATCAGCGCGTGCAATCTTCGTCGGCGCTGACTCTATCTTCAGTTCTAGTGTTGTGACAAGCGGATACCGTCAGCATGAGCAGTCAGTCAGTACAAAGCAGCAATTATTTGAGCGTCTGTACTCCACAGCGATCAGCACGATACTAAAAGGTCTAGCGCTGAACCTCAGCGCTGACAACCTACGCGCTGAGCTGTCAGCGTGACTCTAAAACCAGCCTAACTGATTTCATATGCACATACATACATAATGTATTCAATTGACAAACAAAAAAATATCTTCAAAAACTGCATTCACGCCCTCAAAAGCTATATACCACATACATAAGTAGTTTCTTATATGGCAACAATTAATAGGCCTGTGCCCAGCAGTGCGAAGCTGCCTGGTCACGTACCATTACCTCTGCCCACCATTCTGTGTCGGTTAAAATATAATTGTACGATACCAATTGATGCTATTTATTTTTATTTTAGTACCTATCTGGGTTAAGATAGGGTCTTTTGAGGGGTAGCCACGGTCATGGTAATTTTGCGTTGTTTGATAGTTTGAAACTGATTTCATGTGTAATAAATTTTCTACCCATCCTTGAAGTTGGGTTTGTAGATGTAATTTGAAAGGACAGAAAAATGTTTATTTGTGTTATGTATTTAGTTGCACATGATAAATAACAAACATTGTTGCACTTAAACTGCAAACCTCGAGAATTACTAGAACCACATGGATAAAATTAAAAAAAAAAATGTGCCTGAAAAGTTAAAAGCAGATAAAATTGTAATAATTACATGAAATAAACTTGTAAATGGCCGTTTTTTAGTTTTACTGTACCAAGTAGCTGTAAGTTTTCTTAAAAGTAATAAATTAAAAATAAAATAAAAACACTGTTTAAATAACACATTTTCAATGTAAGGTACATTAATGCCTCGTCGATTTTTATAAAGTACTAGTAGGTATTTTAGTTTATATACAAACAGTTAAATAAAAAAAAACATTAATATTACTTCCATAAAATCATCTTTGGGTTCTTTAATTAAAATGTTTATACGAGTATCATCATAATCACCAGACCTTTAGAAATATTTCCATTCATAGCTCATTTAAAAGACAATTGATTGCGTTAAGTTTCCGCGTTCATAAAAATTAAGTTTCTTAGATGAGAAACTAATGTAGCTGTAGTAATCGCTCCTTTACACATGCTCTTAGTTCGTAACATGATCTGGAGCTCGTCGAAACCCTAAATCCAGTGGCTTTCTCATTGGATATCAATCTAGACTTCACATTAACTTAATTACACCAAAAAACATAACAAAACCACTTCTTTCACACATCAAAAATACACGTAACGAGGTACTTTGAAATTAAAGCAAAATGTATGAAGCATCCACATTCGTTAAATAAATTCGACGCTCCTAATCAAGATAATTAAGGGCTGAGCAAAACAAAGTCACTTTCAACGGCGTGACGTCATATGGTGCGGACTTACAATGACGCGACGGGGCGCCGCCGCGCTTGCCCACATTACACCAGGGTCCTAGGGTTGGCGCAAGGGAATTAGGCGTGGTGACGTCACATTTGATTAGCGATGTGGATTGGTTTTTAGTGTGGCTGTGTAGGTTGGTTGGCTGGTGTTAGTGGATTGAATAATGTTTTATCGGATTACTTTTTCATGTTCATAGGTCTTGTTTTTAAAAAGAAATACTTATGTGGATAGCTGTTTTTTGTATTTGCTGCCTTCTTCTGAATAAAGGGTTTCTTTTTTTACTTACTCAGGATGTTGTGGTTTACAAATGAAGTTGGTTAAAAATAAGTTTTGTTGACGGTACTTAAATTTAATTCGAGTTAATTTTAATAACTAACTAAATAAAAAAAGGCGAATGAAGTGTTTTTTAAAACTTATTTACAAAATAAATATCATTTATCAATACATTGCCACCAACTCAAAAATTGATTGTCACAACTTTAAGTTGTGTATGTTAGGTTAATTTTGCAGTGACCAGTTTTTTAATAGCTCAAATAAATGTCATAGAAATTATGTTGCCAAAATTGGATAATTATTTTGGATTTTAATTTTCAAATGTAAGTGCTGATGCCTATAGGTTTACCATACAAAAGATTCTTTTAATTTTGTTTGTCGAAAGATATATCGACTATCTGAAAAAAAAAGTACCCATCGGTTGGCATAGGCTTTGACTATTCTGTTAGTCTAGTGGTCTCATCCAAAACAAATGTTTATGTGATGAGCATGATTATTTTTTCTGTGTCTGGGTGTAATTTATCTGTAAAATTAATGTATGTAAAAATATTTAAGTATGTTTATCAGTTGTTAAATACTCATAACATAAGCTCTGCTTACTTTGGGACTATACGGCGTTGTGTGAAAGTTGTAAAAAAAAAAATTGCAGTTTCAAGTTTATATTATTTTTGCTCACCAAATAAAAATGGTGAAAATAAGAACAGTACCAACCCTAACCACCAAGTCACTAGGATACGAACCTTACAGTACCACCACACACGGAACCAGTGACATTAGGGGTGTCAGCGTGTCCGCGTGCTTCCAGTTTTGTTGGTGGCCAGCGGCGCGGAAACTGCGCCGCATTGTGACAACCCTGGGGAGCCGCACCCGCCCCGACACAGGATTTATTTGCAAAAAAAAAACAAAATGATTCTCTCATTATTTTTATTATTTGTTTCAATAGTTTTGTCAAATAGAATGGGACAGACTGTTTAATGTTGAGTGTGATAAAATTAATACTTACTAGCTGAAGTAGAATCCAAAATAATGTTTTTTATTGTGTTAAGTATTACACTAATAATAATATTAAGCACAATCTCCTCCTCCAGTCCTTTTAATGTTCCCACTGCTTGGACTCAGGCGTATTGATGTATAGGTGTGAGACGTGGAAGGACACAAAAGACATCTCGCATAAATTCCAGGTCGTTGTCAACCACTGTCTTCGCCATATCTCGGTATCTACTGGCCCGAGAAAATCTCAATGTAGATCTGTGGGAGCGCAGCGGTGAAACCTCGATCGACCAACAGATCAAACGCCGCAAATGGAACTGGATCGGCCACACGCTCCGAAGGGATCCTGAACATATACCAAGGCAAGCCCTAGATTAGAACCCTTAAGGAAAGCGTAAACGTGGTCGCCCTAAGCAGACCTGGCGACGAACGGTCTTCGCAAATGCGAAGAACATTGGGAAGACCCGAACACGAAGCTCAATACCGAACCGGATAGCGGCGCACTGTGGACGCCCTCTGCCCCATCTAGGGGACACAGGAACTTAAGTCAAGCCAAGTAAGTCAACAGTTCCCACTGCTTGGACTCAGGCCTCCTATCTCAAGAGGGAATCGGCCGTAATCCACCACGCAAACCCAGTACGGATTGGTGATGATTGAGATGTCTTCAAATGTTTGGTCCTGTAAGCGTTCTTAACACTAGAAGAGCAGGCGTTCAAAAACCCATTCCTATGTTCCATATATGCTGTAGTTTTCATCCAGTACTTCAAAATATATATAACTAGCTGCTCCCAGCGGCTTCGCCCGCGTGATAGCAGAAAAATATCCCAAGGGAACATACTTCCGGGATAAAAACAGACATGGCCTATCCGTGTACCAAGTTTCATCATAATCGGTTTGTCTATTTAGGCGTGAAGACGTAACAAACAAACAAACTCACTTTCGCTTTTATAATATTAGTAAGGATAATATTGTATCATTAGTTACCAGTATCATTCGTGTACCATCGGTCCATATTTAAATCAAATGGCCAAAATTGACATTGATATTCCGCATTTCTAGTGTTAAACTAAAAAAAAACAAATTCTGCATTTGAATTTTTCTTCGGTGACTATACCTGTCTTGATACAAAGATTATAACAGTACACAAGAACCTATGTTATCTACACTAGTATTTTTAACCCTTTACACTGCACTCACTATTCTAAGGTACAACAACATCCATTTCTGGGCACATCACAATGGAAGTGTCGACAATGTGCGCACGGGCTGGATGAGCACAACTCTTAGCTGATGAGGCCGAGATGAGAGTACTTGGATGCTGTGTCAGGGTGCTTTGTATAGGTGGAGAAATGGGTTAAAATGATAGAGGTGATGTTAGTGTGCATAGCTGTGTAGCTACATAACACGAGCGCGCATAATGGCAAAGACAAACTTAGCGCACGTATCCTGTACTCGCCTCAAAAATTTTACAACAGAATACGAGGAAACAAAATAAAACAGTCAAAATCATTTCACATTCAACAAACAGATCGCTGAACAAGGCAAAAAAATCTGACAAATAGAAAACCTCCTCCCTTTTGAGAAGTCTGTTAAAAACAAAAGAACAACGATTTTTGTTGATATGCGAAAACTGTCGACAAATAGCGGTGTGACGCGACGATATGTTGGCTCTAAAGCTAAAGACAAACATGTCCTATGCACGTACGCATTATGACAACTAGACTCATGAATATTCTTGAAAACCTATGACTTACACAATGCTATGCTTATGCTATGACTTAAAAACATACAACGTTGTCACAAGCATCCCGCGTAAGTCACATTCGAAAGCTACCGTGTTCATTTTCGTCATGAGACTTTTTGAATTATGCCAAACATAGCTCTCAAAACTAACAGTGACTTTAAAAATACAATCCCAAATCTCAGTCTGAAACTCTCAACAGATCTATTTAACGTTATAACAACGCGTCACGTTCTATAAAACGCCAAAAAAATCGATTACTCACTTTAATAAAAATCGTAGAGAGGGGAGGTCGGGGATCGAAGCAGCAGTTAAAAAGCGCGGATGCGAACATTGGACATTTGTAGCAATAATTTGGCCCGCAAGCCCATGGGGTGAGCCGCGGCTGGCGTTGAAAGAATGATACATCATCAGACCAATAATAAATCACACATGATTCAATTAGAAAAATACGGCGGGTGTGAACGAAAAACGTCGGGTTTTGTCGCAGTCCGGGCTACATTTGTAGGGTAATTTGACGTTTTGTATTGCATCATCAATCAAATGCAATTAACAATGACTGTAGTTGAAGTGGCGTGCTGCACAAAATCGTTGGTCGACTATTATGATATCAAATTCTGAATGATGGTTTTTTTGGTAACTTTAGAACCGTTAATTGAACTCCCATAACATTTAACCTATTGAATGCTAATCACCGGTAATTAGTACACTTATTTCGCACTGTGGAACTTAAAGCATTACTATTAAACTAACATTATTATTAAACTAAATTTGGGAAATATTTTCTACAAAATATTAGCCTGCATAACATTAGCAGATTATTACGCATAACATAACATAACATAATGTTCCTTAGAATGTTCCTACTGATGGGATTCGAGCCATCTCTCTTGGAGAGAAAATGGGCCGTAATCCACCATGAGGCCCAGTTCGGGTTAGTGGATGTCACATGCCTTCAAATTTATTAGTTCTAGGACATGCCGGTTTCCTCACGATGTTTTCCTTCGCCGTTTTCAGAGCTGTGGTGATTAAATAAACTACACCAAGTAGTAGTTACGCTTGGCTGGGTTTGAACTTGCGGCTTACTGTTCGTAAGTCGGGGCCGTTACCACTGGATTACTACTATTCTTGATCATTACGTTTACAAGTACGTAAAAGTAGATTACACAATGCATTTCTTCTTCTTCTTCCTGCCCTTATCCCATATTACTTGGGGTTGAAGCAAAACGTTTTTTTCTTCCATTCTGTCATGTCACCCTTCAAACTATTACTAACTGTAAAAGCTTCTTAAAACACAAATTGAAAAAAGAACAAAAATTTAAAATCACTGCATTCCAACAAACATTTTTAATGTTTCATCAAAGTCAAGCATTAATACCGCCGGGTTAACACATGAGCTTTCGGCGCACTCAATAACTCATTGGCGAAATATAACTGTGTCGGGGGAGAGTGGGCGCGGTGAGGCCGTGTCACGTGTCAGTAATGAGTTCCACTCTGCCCCAGCCTCCCCGATATGTTACTATGGAATTTCGCACATACAATGCATACTTCTGATTATTTGGATTTATGATGTCACATTTTTTACTCGGTAGGTATGCGAAGCACTTCATTGAACCACGGTTTTTGTTCTGTTTTTGTTAATGTACAGCTCTTTGTGAATATTAAAAAATGTACATAATAGAGTGTTTATAAGTCATTTTAGAGTTTATTTTAGAGTTTATTGTTATGCGTTAGTTTGTCAGTCAATCAGTTTCTGCGTCTTTACATAACTAGCTGCTCCCAAGGGTTTCGCCCGCGTCATAGCAGAAAATTATCCCAAGGGAACATACTTTCGGGATAAAAAGTATCCTATGTCCTATTCCAGGACATGGTCTATCCTTGTACCAAGTTTCATCAAAATCGGTTTTGCCATTTAGGCGTGAAGACGTAACAAACAAACAAACTCACTTTTGCTTTTATAATATTAGTAAGGATACCTAGATAACAACACTGAACTATTTACTTCATATGACCTAACCTTTTGTTTTATTTTTTAACATAAAACAACTCAATTTCACACTTACTACTCACAGAAATGACTCCTGTATTTAGGGTGCATTCACAAACCTGTAACCTCATATACAAAATACACCCAGACCCGGAGACTATCTATAGGCTAAAAAATAATTGTTCCGTGTGGGAATCGATGCTGTGACTCGCAGTGCAGCAGCCAATCGCGCAACCACTGCGCCGACCGTGACGTCACAACGTGACGACACGTCATCTAGATAACGAGAGATTTTTTCTGAGATCGAACTTAAAAGCGGATACACTAAATTATAGAGCAATAATACAAAACACGATACAAAATCCTTTCTAAAGAAAAGTTGCATCAGAAATAATTATTATGAAATTATCGGATTAGCGAGTCCAGTAATTAGGTACATCCTTTTCAACGAAATCATCTCAGAATTCACTTCCTACAACTATTGTTGGGACCCCCCTTCACCTGTAAAGGAGTCGGCACACATCGCCGCGGGCGCTTACCGGATTTACTTTATTTGCACAATACTTGCCGCTAGCTGGATAATGCAGAGTTAGGAGTCTCATAGAATAAGCAAAGATAAGTAGTATTTGAATTGTTTAAAAAGTTTTTCACTTTCTAAAGCTTATTATTGGGAATGAATAATGAAAGTTATGGGAAACCTAATCCTAACTAATATAAGTTTGTTTGTTACCTTTTTATGTCTAACCCAGTAAAGCGATCATCATAAAATTTTGCATAGGTATACATTGTCTGGAGTCTATACTCCAGACAATGTACTTACCTGTGAAAGGACTGAATATTTTGTGGTTATTTAATAATAATTTAGCTTAATTTTACTTGTTAAAATTCTTTAGGATAATTATGTGGTTTTGAAAGGGTTTGCAATTCATTGTAAAACTAGCATGTAATATAGTAGAAAATAATGAACAAAGCTAAAGAAGAAAATTATGTCTCAACTTTACTTAAATTACATACCTAATATAATGTGGCTTAAATTTAATCCACTTAATATTTTGTCAGCTATTTATACAAGAGGTTGGTTATGTTCTACTGTATCTTAAGCGTTTTTTATGAGCTGTGACTACACATAGTAGGTAAACTATGCAACTGCGGGATATTTCGAAACGACTACCAAAGAGAACATGAATACAAATGAACTTTGGTCCGTAAAAACTTGACACTCCCTCTCGTACTATCCAGAATGGGAGAAGTTATTTGATGATTTCTCAGCTAAACCAAAGTAAGTAAGTATAGACTATACACACTACCAAACATATATTGGCCCTGTGTGTGAATTAAAAAAAATAAATAATTAATTTCAATATTTTGCACCATCTATACCTTCTTAACTCTACATCCGGAACGGTTTCCCTTAAAAATTCAAGTGGCCAATTACAGAGCTGCGATTGGTCTTCATACGTGCGTACTCGAGCACCATTCAAAGTTTTGTGTGAGCTCAACGTTTAGCAACATTGTGGGCCACTAGCTCAACAACTCAGCAGGACTAACTCAAGGACTAAATTGGTGTTGAGCTTTTGTGTGTGTGTAACGTACTTTTTGTGACACCTCTTGAGCTTTATAAGGCTGAGTAAATGTGTTGTAGTTTTTTTTTGGTAATTATTTTAATGTATTTTAAGTAAAAAAGACTTTGAGTGGTTAATTAGATATTGAGTTTTGATAATAAAAAAATTAATGGTCTCGGATTTTGTAATCATAGTCAATAATAAAATGAAAAAAAAAAACTTTATACAATGTCACAAAGTGAACAAACACTCCGTTCAGGCCATGGTCCGAAGCGAGGAGGAATGGCAGGCGGCCGCCTCCTTCTGCGAAGCAGTAATGCTAGCGAAGGAGGAGACCGACCGCATCAGGCAACGGCACTCACGCCCAAGCCGCTAGGATTCCGATCCCGATTTCATGCCACGAAGCGGGCTTGCGGAGGGCGCGCCCAAGTCGTCGATGGCGCGCACTGTTGAAAACTATACTTCAAATTTGTGCGATAAGTAACATCACCTAATTCGATTTTTGGCACTACTTCATTATTTCCGATTCTAAACCAAGAGCCAGTGCTTTAAAACTTTGACGGCACAGTTAAGCTTTGGTTTCCTAGGATAGCGGTGCCGTCATATAATAGCGGCGAAGCTATTTTTAATACGTGTTTGTGTTTTTTTCCGGAACAACGACTATTTTCCTCTTCTGATGATAGATAGTTCATCCTCTAAGTAAATTACTAAAGCTAAATCAAGGTCGTCCATTTTCTATCTTGGATACTTTTCGTTTGACGTTTGTTTTAAAAAAAATTACTGACAGTGTGTTAAAACGGCGGTATAACTTTCCACATGTCGTCACCGTAAAGACGGCCTCCTTTTTGCTATATGACGGCACTGCTTTCCTAGGAAACCAAAGCTGTGCAGTGGTTGAACGATTGACTGCTGCGCCGCGTGTCGCTGATTCAATTCCCGCACGGAACAAATATTTGTATGACCTACAGATAGTTGTTCAGGGTCTGGATGTCTTGTGAATGTGGGTTTACATGTTTGTGAACGCGCCCACAATACAGGAGTAATGCCTAGTGTAGGTCAATGATTAAAAAAAAAACTCTTGGTGAAAGACTGACCATATTATCATCATATCAGTCCACTGCTGGACATAGGCCTCCCCCATACGTCGCCACAACGACCGGTCCTGTGCGTCACGCATCCATCGGATTCCCGCGACCCTGACCAGGTCGTCGGTCTACCTTGAAGGAGGTCTTCCAACGCTGCGTCTTCCGGTATGTAGTCACCACTCCAGAAGCTTTCGTCCCCATCGACCATCTGTTCGGCGTGCAATGTCCCCTGCCCATTGCCACTTAAGTCTGGCGACTCTTTGAGCTACGTCGGTAACCTTAGAATAGAATAGAATAGAAATACTTTTATTCGGTTCAGAACAGACACAGCACCTTGGTTCTCCTGCGGATATCTTCTTCAGTCTACATCATATTATAGAGAGTTAAAATAGTCACCTTCTATACCCAATCGGCGTTCAAGGGGTTAAAAACTAGCTTTTGCCCTTAGCTTCAACTGTGTACTTACATAAACTATGTCACTCTTTTTTTTTATTATTGATAGGCTCGCGTTTGACCACCATCTCACCTGATGGTAAGCGATGATGTGGTCGACGATGGAGCACGCTTGCCTAGAAGTAACCTATTCACTCTTGACTTAAAAACACCCAAGTTGCTATCAGGAAACACAGACTCCGGCAGGGAATTCCACTCCTTGGCTGTACGCACAATAAATGTGTTCCCAAAACGCTTTGTGCGTATGGGTGGAATGTCTACCATGTACCGGTGATGCAACGCCGTACGTTTTGTGGTCCGATGATGGAACGGACTTGACAGTCAGGAATAAAGCAGCTTTCTAGCGATGAAAAAATTTTAGCAATCGGACCAGTACTTTCAGAGATTACTTCCTACCAACAAAAAACAAACTTTACCTCTTTATAACATTTGTTTTGAAGTGTAGAAAACTTTAATTTATTTTTTTAAACACAAAATTAATCCCAAATTAACTAAAGGCGTAACCTCATTTAAATAACCCACAACTGCCTTCCTTACAAGACCGTTTAAAAGTATTTAACCCTTCAGTTCAAAAGAAACATTTGTAGGCAATTAACCGATCGTTATTGTTCGGAATCGAACCCTAAACTCCGCAGTGGAACTTCCGTCCAACGATTATGTTGTAACCTACTCTTCGAACACATGTTACCAGATACCATAGTTAAGTGTTCGTGGATTTCTTATGGTAAATGAGGTTTTAATTTGTAAGATATTTTGGTCAAAAAGCCTATTTCTTTCTTTTTAGAAAAATCTTTGCCCAACTCTAGGAATTAAGGTAGAATTACACTACGCCCATGTGTGCCTTGGACGCCGATCTGGGTGTGTCGGTCTCCATACATTTTATATGGAAACTAGACTTGTTTAGCTACACTAGATCCACGTCACGCGACATCATTCTACGTAAGTACGCGTGGTCCACGTGTGCGTGGGTTCCGGGCCTTGGTTCAGGCCATGGTCCGGAGCGAGGAGGAGTGGTAGGCGGTCGCCTCCTTCTGCGAAGCAGTAATGCTAGCAAAGGAGGAGGCCGACCGTATCAGGCAACGGCGCCCTCGCCGCCGCCGCCGGGATTCCGATCCCGATTTCCGGCCACCGTAGACGCGGGCTCGCGGACGACAAGCCATGGGTAGCCCGCTGTCCGACCGTCCGATAACTATCCGGACCGAGCCCAAGACATCGACGGCGTGCACTGTTCCCGCGCGCCTCAAGGAGTTGTCAGCAACGGGAGCTGCCAGCCCAGCTGGTTCGAAGCCTACTGGGGCCAGGGTTATTCGAATGGAATTCGAGCCCCGGTATGAAGGGTAGAAGGAACGGGGTGAGGTTTTTAGTCAGTAAGAGTCTGACACTATCTCCCGCTCCACCCAAGAGCGGGGGTCGTCATAAGATGATTTTTGCCCACCGAAAAAAAAAACGTGTGCGTGGGTCTAATGTAGTTCTAGCTTTACTCTGTTATCGTAAGTGTGTCAACAAAAAAAGATTTGTTTATTCTCGTATCAGTTCAGAATCTGTTACGTGTTTGGAGTAGTAGACGTTAAAAAGGTGACGCGGCCATTGGTCCTTCGCCTTGATTTTGTCTTGCATTGAATGGGCTCTTTTAGCCTACAGCTTATCTGATACGCGGCAGACATATCCAGCCTAATAACTTAACCAGGTCTAGCTTCGAGAGAAAGCTCAGCCCCGGTATGGAGGCACAAAGGAATGGGGTGGGTTTTTAGTCAGTAAAAGTGTAACACTATCTCCCGCTCCGTCCAAGAGCAGGGGTTGTTAAATTACAGAAGTAGGTGCCGCGGGAGTGTCCAAAAGATTGAAGAAGAAGTTCATTAATAGGTTCTGACCTTGCAAATAAAAGTGATGGAATCTATGGGATATAATCTAAGCCGTCTATAGACCAATAACTTTCTTCTTACTACTTTTTTTTACAATTAAAAACATACTTAAATCGCTTTCACTAGACATAGCTATTACTATCTATGATTATATTTTGTTTCCTAAAATATTGATCAGTTCGTTCCTTTTTGGGCTGAATGAATAGAATATGTATCGAACAAGCCAATTTTCCTTAAAATACCTATTTAAATGAAAAAAAAAGTACAAGATTATTTATTTATTTATTTAATACTTTATGCACAAATGTACAAAGGCGAACTTAATGCCTTAGGCATTTTCTTCTTATTATTAGAGATCGTATCAGAATCATTCCTTCCTAATTAACTTAACCAAAAAACTACCAACAATCGCGTTCCTAAATGGTACAACTCAATTAACTTGTTACTTAGCTGTAGATGAATCTATTCATAACACAGAGATCGAGAACATTTTTTCATCGAGTTACCGAGCCGCTTTGTACCAGCATCCCCTTGAATGTAACAACCCAAAAGTCGGTAAATAGCTAACAATAGGACCCACAATGCGCCAATGCCAATGTTTGGCCCAACATAAAAGGTGTCTTAGAAGCCGAGCCTGCATTGTGCACAAACGCATTGTTTGCGGGACTTAGTGCGCTTGCACAAAACCGCTCGGTAGCTACCGGCGCAAACTTCAAAGCGGCCGATGTTTGGCTACAATATTATTTTTATTGCCGTAATTGAGTGAATTTCTTTGACTACCCCTGTGAGAACAGCGGTGTCATCAGCCCTAATATTTGAACTTTCTAAATTTTATGACGTTCTTTTTATTTAGATGTTGTTTTCAAACTTGATTATGCTCTACAATCGGTTTTTTATGCATCGTTCGTGAAGATTGACTTTTTTGGTGTATTTGACACCTTCATTCTTTGAGTAAATAACAATAGATGGACGTTTGATATTTCACTTAGATTCTCACAAAATGTTGTCCATTTTATGGAACATAAAAGTTGCTAACGAATAACTCTAGCTACCTTTGATATACCTACTTCTAGACTCCTAGGTATGTGAATCAAGTTGTGGGATATGGAAAAATAAATATAGCTTAAGCAAACACTTAAAAGATATATAATCTTAGTCTACAATTAATGGGAAATTCAGTTCGGTTTTTTACGTATGAAAATATGTTATGTTATTTTAAAAAACCGAAAATATTGGGTAAGTACTTTCTTCTTTTTCTATCAATTAAAATGTGTAGAAAGACGATAAAACACAGTCAGAGCCTAATAAAGTAATAGATATAATTATAGTCATAGTTTTAATTTAGTCGTAATTGTAAAATCAAAAAAAAACTATGTTTGTCCTTTAATTAAGGTGACAAGCTCGACCATGCCCTTCTCAATAAATCTGTGGTTGCAGCTATATGCCTTGATAACTTCATTCCTATAGAGATCACTGATATGCAGTCAATGAAGTTTCTTACTCTGTCACATTGATCTGCGATTGTTTTTTCAATTATGTAGGTAATGACGTATTAATAAAAATAACAAAAGGGAATATATATAAGGTATCGCAACATGCCATCCGAACTTAGGAAACTCTTACATTTTATACTCTTGCACAACAAACAGCACTCGTGTCTGATTTGGATTCACAGTTGTCAAACGATTTTGATGATCGTGAAGGGAGGGAGGATCGGGGAGGTCTCCCCGATACATACACGCGAATAGCACGACTATAGCTCACGTCAAATTTGATAATAACAGAAGTCATCATCATCATCAAGGTCTCCCAACAATGAACGGTCCTGTGCGTCTCGCAACCATCGGATTCTTCCAACCTTTACACCAGGTTGGTCCACCTTGTAGGGGGCCTATGCTGTGTCTTCCAGTACGCGGTCACCACTCTAGAACCTTTCGCCCCAACGGCCATTTGTACTGCGAACAATGTGCCCTGCCCATTGCTACTTAAGTTTGAGAATTCTTCGTGCTATATCGGCATCTTCTGCAGATATCTTCATTGATGCGGATGACAGAGGTATTGCTTCGCAAAGGACGCCCTCGTATTGGTAGAACCAGAGCACTCATTGGTAAACTAGTTTGCTTCAGGGAGGGCAAAACTCTTTCAGGAGAAATTTTCGCTATCGTTAGGCGGCTAGATCAAGGACTTGATTCAAAAATTGGAAATCTCTGGACATTTCATGTATATTGATGACGTTATACTCTTTCCAACCCTGACCGTAGCTTGTTTCCGGTACACGTGGGTTAAAGACTGTTTTTATATGGTTTTATATTTTTATTTGTTTACTATTTTCTCTAAATTGTGCTGATCAGACGGTTGCAAACCAGCATTCCAATAAAAGCCACTTTGGTTGGAGCTTGGTTTGTGTTGCAGCTACATGGATGTAAACCACGCCTCAACACGTTCGGTGGTTGAAAAAACGCGCCTCACAACGAAAGGGCGTTGAAGGTAATGGATTAAAACTGCCGTCTACACGAATTGAAATGGAAACTAGCAACGTCACCTTGGTTGGGACGTTGGTTTGCAACCATCTGTTCAACCCTTTATAGTTACTTTCCTACAAAACTAAACCACCCACCACATAAACATAAAATTAAATTATTTAATAACCCTACAAATATTACACCCAAAAAAAAATGATTAAAAAAAGTAATAAAATAATTACAGAATTCTTTTCCTCTATCCCGAACATGAAACTATATCTATCTACCAACATAATAAAAGAGTTACAAACCATAGATACAAATGATAACATCCACAAATGTGCATGGCAATAAAAACCGAATACCTACCTATTTTACGATAGTTCGCAAATTGTTTTATTCGCAAACTTAAAACCATAAAGTACAAACTTTACAGCAGGAGCATAGACAATAGACTCTTGGTCATATTATTATATTGGTACAATAGACGGAACATCAAAGGCACCGCTTCCCATAAAAACCATAAGTTTTCGTAAAACAATAGGGTTGTTTTGGGTAGACCTCGTTTTAGATAAAAGCCATAAATATTTATTGCTTTGATAAGAAGAGTTTGGCGTAACCAAACAAATAATTATTTAGTGCAAGATGGGTGTTATTTACTCCCGTGATAAATGGAATTTTAACAACTGATAACAGGTAGGTACTACCTAATTATGGATAAAGGCTATAAGTTTCAATATTTTTTAGTTTAGGTACAAACACTTGATAGATAAGAATACTATCTATCCGTATAAGGAAAAACACAAAACGAAATATAATTAAAGGACATTTTACGCACTACGTCTATTGCTACATTAGAACCACACACAACTTTCTTAGAAAACGAACACACTAACTTATTCCTACGGGCTACACAATAACAAATGAAAATCACAAGAAAACAGTTCCAAAAATATTTTATTGCACATGAAATTCGCAACTTGTTCCAACAACGCGTGCATTGCCGCGCGACACTTCGCGAAAAGCGCGGGAAACTCGGGAAAGTTCCGCGCCAAGTTTCCCGGCCGGCCCGCCCTGGCCCCGCCCCCACACCGGCCGTCTCCCTCGCACGCCGCGCGGTCTCGCTCACACCGCAACACGGCGGCTAACCGCACGTGGACGCGGCCCGTATCAACTCTTTGTAGTTACGCGAATTTTTTGACTTCTGTTTTAATTCTTTAATTTTTGTTTTTTGTGCCTTTGTATTAGTTGCTTGGTAGAAGTAGATTTCATTATAATTAGAGTGAAGGCTTTTAGAGATACCTCCTTTGTATTCTTTAGTAGTTCATCTTTCTCGAGATTTGGAATATCTCATGATAAGCAATTCATATTTTATCACCCGTTAAATACAGTTAACAATATGATCATAGGTATATTAACAAAATTGACCTGAACTGCTGTATTTCACACTCATTTATGTCAAAAAAAATAATCCACCAAATATCAGGCGTGATTAAAAGTGTCAGTCAAAACCCCTGTCATCAAAATTCCTCGCGTGCTTTAGCGAAAATGAAGTGCCACCCCGCGAGCGGCGCCGGCTCCAAACATGAAAATCATAATTTTTCATGAGCTCGTTGATAGGTTTTCGCGCCGGCCGCGGTTTCCCGCCGCCCCGCGGCCTAATTACCGCCGCCTCGCGATACGTCACCGCGGTGATTCAAAAAAATCCACCCATCCCTCTCCCACTAGGCGGCGGTGAGCGCCGGCGTCCCACTCCAACGAGCATTTTTATAAAAACGCAGACACCGACCGCGGCCGTCCCGCTCGTTCCCGCCGCGACACCGCATCACCCGCACCCTTCGTCTCCTTCCCGCTTTTTACGAGACGTAGGGGCCGCCACCCGGGTGGGGGCGGCGACCGCGCGAACGCAAAATATTGACCATCGGAAAAAGTCGCGTCGTATCACAGTCATCAGTTGAAACTGAGTTCTCGCGAGCACGCGTCCCTTCGCCACGACTTCGGTGCGCGTCGTGAGTCTTCGGCTTGCGGTGTCGGCGAGTCACCCGGCCGCCGTTTATTTTTCCGAGTCCCCTCCCGGCGTCTTGCGCGCCCAACAAGTGGTGGAGACGCTCTCGCCGCCGCGGCTCACACGGAGTCTCGCGCCCGTACTTCGCACAACTTTCCGGAGCTCCGCGCACGCGACGCTCACTTCCCGCGAGTTTGTAACCGATCGCGTGTTTTGAAACTTTTACCAAAGTGTTTAGAGACTACAGTGGCGTGACAGAGGACTTCAGTGGCGTGTCGAGAGTCGGTGCGGTGTTTGTAGAGGGTAGACTGAAGTCGATGCACCTCCCGCACGCGAGCCCTCCGGCCCCCAGCATGGCTGACGTTTATGCTCATATCCATGAGTACTACCGGCAGAGTCACGGCGAGCTGGTGCAGACCGGCTCCCCGGCAGTGCTCTGCTCCGTGCTGCCCGGACACTGGAGGTCCAACAAGTCGCTGCCGGTGGCTTTCAAGGTGGTTGCTCTGGACGATGTGCAGGACGGCACTTTGGTCACGATCAAGGCTGGTAATGACGAGAATTCCATGGCGGAACTGAGGAACTGTACTGCGGTGATGAAGAACCAGGTCGCAAAGTTTAACGACCTGAGGTTCGTAGGTCGCAGCGGACGAGGAAAGTCTTTCTCATTGACCATCACCATCAGCTCGTTCCCTCATCAGGTCGCCACCTACATGAAAGCCATCAAAGTCACTGTTGATGGCCCGAGAGAACCCAGGACTAAGCAAAGTAAGTTTCTAAATATTCTCTTACTTCCAAACTGTTTTCTTGGTACCTACAGTTATTTATTGTATAGACTCTATATATTATACCGTAAAAAATGTTGTAAGATACTCGTATGTTACTATAGTTTTAATTTTATTATTATGATTTAAATATAATTTTCAAATTATTTTAATTTTCTCAACCGCTTCATAAATTCAGCTGTTCATCTACTTAATCATTATTATTATCATTTTTATTTATCGCTTTAATATTCAGTTATGTGTACAATTTAACTCGTACTGTAATTTTTTATAAATATTTGCCAAAATTATTGGATAAAAGATTCAGAAGCAATTTCTTTCATTCTTTCTTAAGAAAAGTCAGGTCCACGCGTACAGTAATCCAAAAATAGTAAACGCAACGTCCTTCATAACAGCTTCCTACACTTAAAAGATTGACATTTATCACCATTTGTCCGGTATCAAGCAGAAACAATAAAAAAAATGATTAATTTTTAAAGCGTTAGTTGGGTGCGCGTGCGCGACTCCCTGGCGTCGTGCCAGTCCACAAGCCGAGGTCGATTTTGCGGTGCCGCAACATTCAACCACATTCAAACGAGTTTTATTTCTGATACATTTAAAATCTAACATTTTTCTCTACTCACGACAAAAAACATTTAAAAGCTTTTATTTAGTTTCACCTGTCCCGATCTTTGTCTACAATCAAGTCTTGCAAATTAAATTTTGTTCCAATTCCCGGTTTCCGACCGAGCTGAAATTTTGCATGCTTGTATAAATCAGATGACAGTGCAAAATTATTATACATGGAGCTGATCTGATGATGGAACCGGAAGATGTCAATAGGAACTCAGCTTGAGTTTTTTGGAGTGGTCTTGATGAGAATTAATTCATTAACCACACGTCGGCTTTCACACTGTCATTGACTTTCTATTGTGTCTCTAATTACGGAATTTTAAAGGTTTATCATATAAGTATATACCGCACTATAAAAACTTGCTATGAAAACTGATTTAAACTTCTTTTATTATTGATAGGCTACTGTTTGACCACTATATCATCTACTGGTACGCGATGATGAGAGAAACGATAGAGCACGCTTGACTAGAAGTAACCTATTAACTCTTTACTTAAAGACCCCTAAGTTATAGCTATAAGGAAACACAGACCCCAGCAGGGAATTCCACTCCTTATCAATTTATTTTAAACTAACTTTTTACTGTGGCTCCGCCCGCGACTTTAACAATCCCACTGGAACTTTTCTACAACCGAAATAAAGAATATCTTATGTCCTAATCCAAGCCATAGTCTATGTGCTAAGTTTCATATCCGTTCAGAATCAAAATCGTAAAAAGGTAGCCAAGAGACTAGCAGATAGTAGTACCATAGTTAGTAACTAAACTAGAAGTCTTTGAATCAAGAGGGAATAGATTACTTCTAGGAAAACGTGCACCATCGTCGACCAAATCATAGCTTACCGTCAGATAGTGGTCAAACGCAAGACTCAAATAATCCTGAATATTATTCAAATAAACCATTTACAAGCACTTTTTAATTGCACATTCAATAGCTTAGATCTCTATGAAGAAGAATGTGCAAGAAACTCCATGAATATCACCATTTCAGCCGAAAAACTTCCCTTGTTGGAAATAGGCCTCCCCAAAATGTCACCACAATGAATGGTCCTATGCGTCTCGCATCCATCGGATTCCCGCAACCTTCACCAGGTCATCGGTCCACCTTATAGAAGACCTTCCAACAGGACGTCTTCCGGTCCCAAGGGTAGAACAGTTAGTTCTGTAAGCGATATGAAGGGAGAAATTGGCCGAAAAAAATTCATGAAGTGCGTATAGTGCGGGGAAAAATTGGCCGAAAAAAATTCACGAAGTGCGGATAGTGCGGGGAAAAATTTTGGCCGAACGAATTAACATCTGCGTGAACTGAACAGAAACACTCAATCGTTTAGACATTAATTGCCTACTCAGTTTAATCTTCGTTTAAGAATTACGGCTTAGGCTGCTCTCTCAAAATAACCCCGATTGTCTGCTTTTATGTGAGAAAGGAGTCAACATTAAGAAGTCATGTTTTGACGTGGGGCTTATAAATGGTTATTGGTGTTTACAAGAACAAGCTTTTATACTTTTCGTGTAATGTTTAAATGTCTAAATATATACGTCAATTAATATGAGATGGTGAAGGTCAATGCTCATGTATTGTTTCTTGTGGCGTCGGGGAGAGATTTGCAAATTATAATAACACTAGCTTTCCGCCCGCGGCTTCGCCCGCGTGGACTACAGTTTATATCGCGTGGGCAGAGACTCGTGCTCAGCAGTGGAATTATAGGTAGCCTATGTGTTGTTCCAGTGTCTCTTCTACCTACCTACCAAATTTGATCTAAATCCGTTCAGTAGTTTTTGCGTGAAAGCGTAACAGACAGACGGACAGACAGACCGAGTTACTTTCGCATTTATAATATTAGTAGGGATCATCCGAAAATAAAAGGATAAGAAATCATACGATTGGATGCATTTTTAGGGTTAGGTACTCGAAGGGTACCAACGAGACCCCATTGCTAAGCCTGCGCCGTCCGTCCGTCTGTCCGTCTGACAGCGGGCTGTATCTCATATACCGTAAGAGATAGAGTGCTGAAATTCACAGAATACGTATTTCTACTGTCGCTACAAGTATATAATAAATGGTTATTGGTATACTTTTCGTATATTGTTTAAATGTCTAAATATATACGTCAATTAATATGAGATGGTGAAGGTCAATGCTCATGTAGGTATTGTTTTTGTTGCGAGGGGTAGAAATTTGCTGAAAGATTGTAAATGATTTCATCATCTGAAAAAAAAAGGAGAAGTCTTACGATTGAAAGGTTTTTTTGGGTTAAGTACTTGTACGGTGCAGACGACTTATTATTATGGTTCTTTTCTTAGTAAAGCTTCCGCTGTTCGCCCGTCCGTTCGTCTGTCAGCGGGCTTTATCTCATAGACCGTAAGAGGTAGACAGTTGAAATTTTCACAGAACGTGTAGATATTTCTATTGCCGCTATAGCAACAAATAATAAAATTAATATAACGTGAAAGATTAAAGGGGGTTTCCGTTAAGAAACGTTATTTTGTCAGCGTTTTTAGCTTGTTGTTAATATTGTAGTACGGAACCTTACGTATGCGAGTCCGCCTCGAACTTTCTTAGTTTTTAGTTTTTTGTGGATTAATAATTTTAAGGCAAACTAGAACAGATTTTTTTAATCTAATTTTGTTCATAATATACTAACATTTAATGTGCTAGTTTTGCAATGGTTTATAAACCATTTCGAAACTGTCATAAACTTCTTCTGAGTGTACAAAATTGTAGAGCGAGAGGGAGTGTCAAACTTTTACTAACTGAAACCTACCTACATTCCTTCACTTACCCTTTGCGTTCCAGGGTCGCGGTAACTTTTTTGAACAATCTCACAGCCTATGATTGAGAAACTAGAAGTAGCAAGAGTAAAAAAGTCGATAAGAAATTAAATAAAGTTAAAAATCAAAAAATTTAACAGATTCATTCTGTGTCCGGTGAACAAAGGCGCGTGCTTGCGAACGACGAGCAATAAGTAGCACGCCGTCCGGCCATCCGGTACTAGTCCGGGCCGAGCCGTATCGTTGCCGGAGCGTAGTGTCCCACACGCACCAATAAACCGTAGGCAGGGCCGATGCCTGCTAGGGCCACGGAGAATTTCTGAAAAGGCAACCCGTGGACCTCAAATTGAACGACACAGGTGTGGTTTTAGTTAGCAAAAGTCTGACACGCACTCCAGCTACAACCTAGAGCTGGAAAAGTCATTAGATGATTACCCACATGAGAAAACAAAATCATTTCATTCCAATTACCAAGCAAATGGTTGTGAACATTTTAAGACTCATTTCAATCAATACCAATAAAATAAAACTATTTAACCAATTGAGTTGGCCAAAAAATCGACCGTCAAATCTGCGACAGATGCCATCAATCACAATCAAGCAAATCATAATTTTCCAACTACTCGCAATCAACGAATTAAACTACAATCATAATGTTTTCACACCACAAATCTATTTTAGATGTTACAACGTTTACTGAGACGTCTGTGTAAATAAACAGTTGCGCCCAAACTTCGACCAATAATAAAAAGACTGTATGCGGAAAAACTAACATCCTTGGACCGTAAACTTCAAAGAACACGAGTTCATAAAGCGATCAATGGAGCTGTCTTAATGACCGTACGCTCTAATTAACATGTAGTTAGTAAAATAACTAACATTCAGACACATTATCAAAGTAAATAAACTTTTTGACGTGGTCTAGCGCTCGGTATATTTAGATATCGTTTTAGTGCGGATATAAAGATTACATTTTTCACATCACTATTTTTTTTTTTTGACGTAAGATTATATCAAAAATTTCTTGCGGATTACTATCTCAAGTATTTTTAGTCATAAACTGTTTATAAAACGTTTTAAATAGTACCAAAACTAGTCCAAAGTTCATGAAATAAACATCTGTTTAAACAATTAAAACACAGATGTCGAAAAATGTGCGCGTAAATTGTAACAACGTAACGGAATTGGCAAACTGCGAATATCATTTCTCTGCTTTTGAATCGAGATAGATATTCCAGCGTCACAATTTTACCATTCAAAATAATTCAGGCATATTCTAGAATCTCGTCAGTATCGTACGTTGGTGTTGGTATAATAGTTGGTGTATCAGCGGTTACCAAGTTCGCCGGTTCGTCGGTACAGCGGTGGCCGTAACAGATGTAAACAATCTCGGGCCGCGTCGTAAACTCCGTTTGATCTCCCGCCTGCACCCCAGGCCTCTAAAATATGGATTTTATGTCTCTGCTAGCTGCTAAAATACCGCATCCATAGCAGTGACCCTCATAACCACCCGGTTGCCAGGACCTTGCCAACATTACTAAACGACTTATGGAAAATTTGAACTAAAAGTCATTGAAACTACTTGGGAAGTTTGTCCATATATTTCCTTCCTTACCCTCAGTATACGGACCGGTTCTGTATTCTGTGAATTGTGTTATTCAAAGCTGTCTTGACTAATATTGCTTTAAAACTTTTCTTATAGAAAGAACAGACCAAAAGCGATCAATCGCTAATTAGAGAACAATCACAATTATTATTATTATATGCTTTATGCACACAGAAGTATATAATAAATAAATAAAAGTGCAGAGGGCGGATTTCATGTTTTAACATTCTTTAAAAGCTTTCTTGATAGAAAGGACAGCCCAACAGCGATCAATCGCTAATCGGAAGGCAATCTTCTTTTTTTTCTTCTTTTCGTGTCGATGCTCTCAAACTATACTTTTTCCTACCAATATTTGGCAACCTGTACAGCTCTATTGTACCTGGGCAGCAATCGGAAGGCAATTAAATTATTACTAATAATATACTTTATGCACACATAAATACGGAGGCGGTTTTAATGCAATAAGCATTTTTGAACAGTCAACGTTGACGATTCTACTCTTCATTTCCTTACACCTACTACTTTTACACATCGCGTGTTTCTTTCTACCATTTCCACATTCAGATCACGAACTGATAACACTAAATCGTAATAAACCAGACAATTAAACGAAGACGTATAAATGCGGTGTTAGTTATGGAGCATCGTCGCCACCCTCCAAATTATGAGCCATAACTCTGATTCCATTTATTCAAGAGACTCCTTAACATTAATTTACGAGTGACAACCGGTTCGCATCTCATCTCGTCGAGATATTTAACGCTCATTCTGACACTTATATGTCATATGGTCCGTTTATTGTCTGGTGGTACGAATTCGGCCGCGACGCGCTCTGATCCGAGCCACATTCTTAACCATTGTACATTTTTAGGTCGGCGGTGATTAACGGGCGCAGAAATAACTTTATAGATTCAAAACACTTTCACACTGCGAGTGCAGTATTTTTGTTTGGAATTCCGGTTCGAATATTTGGATTTGGATGTCGTCGGAAATTGGACGGTGCGTTCCTGTTATATTGTATCGAAGTTCGGTGACGGTTGTGATATGAAGCACTACATATTTTGCTTTGGGGTATTCGTATATCAAAAACTATATCAAAAACAATGGAGCAAAACTTCCAACAATTCTACAGAAAATACTAATAAGTCTCAAATGTATTCCGAACAAAGTCAGTGTCGGTTAACGTCCCCACTTACCCGAATTAATATTAATTCAAGCACTCAGTAATCATATACCACTTCTCAACATTAGAAATGCTCTCTTTACCGCGTTAATATTCAGAGCCCCGCATATGCAAAGGGTCGGGGAACTGAATTTAATTGAATACTGGCATTAACAAATGGAGCGGCCCGTTTCCGAGTTCCACATTTAACTTATTATTGTTCCATGATGGCGGCTCCTCGCTCCTCAGCTCGGGATCGGCGTGACAGCGCGACGGGCCATCCATCAAGTTCTTAATTTAAAATGCCTGCGATCTGGGAAACGCTCTCACGAAGCGCCCGCTAATCTCCCCGCGAAAGGGCTACGCTTTACGCAAATAAACTAATTGTTTCGTCAACATTTTACTACGTGATAAAAACATCATCTAGGTAAAAACAAAAGAGTGTGTGCCCCATCATGTTTAGCTTAATTAGGCTACTCAAACAAAACTCGCAAGAACAAACTTCGTATAAGAGTCGCTAAGAAGCACCGCGTATACAAAGTTCAAAACAAAGTAGACAAAGTGCTCGTAAACAGTTTAATCCGGTAATAAAAACGTTACACCTGATCGCATCAATTGGGATGTCTCAAGATTGGATTAAAAATGTAGTAAAACCCCGAAAATAGATGATGGCCGCTGTCTTCAGTAGTGTATCGATTAAACAAATAAAAAGAGCGTTTCGCTATGAAAGGCGAAAGCAACGTGACGTTGGAGGGTCGTAAAAACGTATGGCACAGAGGAGCCGGCTAACTGCAGTAGTAAACTGGCTCGTTTTGTATACAGTGCCCTTGTTATAGTCATCGGGCGGTAAACAGAGCGCGGGCCGTGTGTCGCCGCCTTTACGGCCACCCTTTGTGACTTTAGTGCTTGCGGACGTGGCTCAAGCCGTTAGTGACCTCGCCACGGCAATATCTACTTAATAAGCTATTCCTCGGATCCGTACTATGACTTACATTATCGGTTGGCGGCGACTGCGGATTCCGGTTGTGATAAACCAGATCAATAGGTCTGACTAGACTCATAAAACATGTTTGGAAGCCCAAATACAAGTTTCGGAAACAACCTTATCCGCATTAAAGAGCAGAGAAAAAAATTCTGTCTTGGTTTTCTCCTCAATGTTTTCAACAAGACATTAAAAGTTTTTTCTTTTGTCGCAGATTATGGCTACGGTCACCCGGGTGCATTCAGCCCGTTCCTGTTGAACCCCGGCTGGCTGGATGCGGCCTACCTCAACTATGCGTGGGCAGATTACTTCAGACCGCCGCAAATGCGAGACCAGACCGCCTCACTTGTAAAAGGTATCGTATATTTTTGGTGTCGCTTCCAGCTAGATTTTTCAATTTATTTTACATAGAAAAACTTTGTTTGTATTCGTGATATTGTTTAGATGGGAGCTACCGTTGAATCCAAAGAGTACGAAGCGACGTTTATGTGGAAAATCATCTAAAAATGTTTGCTACAAAACTCGCATCAAGCGCCGGAGCAAAAGAATTGTATTACAAAATCAGAACATTCGAGTACCTCTTAAACTTCCGATCGCCGTACAATAACGGTATTTGTTAATTTAAAAATTCCCGATTTAACAAACAGCACTCAAAAACATGTTGCTCGAAACAGTACCGCCCCTCAAGGCCGTACAACGCAAAAGCGGCTCAAATAAAAGAAGCGACTCTTGAACTCTGCAAAACAACACCGGCCCGACCGAAGCAAAACCACCCGCTGAAGTCCGCACCACGGGGGGAAGTGGGGGGTGCAACTGAACGTACAAAAAAGCACTGCCTTCACGTTCGAGAGAGTGTGGAGTCAATTTTATTCCAATGTAGGCGACCGCGCCACCAGCCACTTTTTGTTTCCGACGCTGAAACGCGAGGAGCGATGTACTCAAACACCTACAGACTTTTATTAAACCTACGTAGTAGCGCGCTCACAAACGTGAGACGTACTCGGAAAATGTGTCATTGATTGCTCTTTTTTTCATCAGGATATTGAGGAAATAAAGCAAAAGACATCGGATTACATTAACTTCCCTGGCGAAGCGTATCGATCAAAGAGAACAGAGATATTAGAACATGAAAATTAAAAGTAAATTCCACACATGTACTTGTTCGCCATTCGTACCGAGCTGTGCACACTTGGGACCGGACCCGGTTAACCCAATAAATGCTAATTAAAAATAACGGCCAAAGCAGAACAGAATCAAATTCAACGATCGGGAATCACCTCAATCAGGCGCGACGCCGATATTGGCCCCCACCTCGCCAAATTACCCCCTAGTTACGACCCCTCCCACCCCCGTTGCCTTTTAAAGTGGTCTGCGCACTGCCACTGCTGCAAACAGAAAAAGTGCAAAGAGAAACGAACGTAGCACCACCTCCGAGCTCTTTGTGGCCCAATCTGCGCCTCCGTCGTGTCCTTTTTATGCGCCAGCTTCTCTTACACGCTATCGAGAATCAAAGCTTCCCCGGGAAGAACTTTTTGAACACAGCTGCTAATGAAAATTTCACATTTCGAGCTCTCTTTGTCCGGCGTGTGCGGAGATAGGTGTACTTCCTTATCGCGATGCTCTCGGCTTTGTGGAGTGCACACGTATACGCTGCAACACCTACACACGTGCCCTGCATCAATAATGCGCTGACAGATACTCTGTGTCACAGAAAGAGTCGTATCGTGCCGAATTACGGAATGCCGTGTCCGTGTTGCAAAGAAGTACGCCGTGTTCGGATAAATAAATATTGAACCCTCACCCTCCCGATATCGCACTAAAAAAACATCCCTTTCGGTGATGCCGCCTTTAAACGCCTACAGATTGTACATTATCCTTAGTACGATTATGCACCCCCGTTGTTCAGGGAATAGACGGAGTGCCCGAGCGCCGCGGGCCATCCCCAGGGGTCGTCTCTCATATTACGTCATGTTAGCAAATCAGTCGAGCAACGGTAGCTCGATAATTATTTCAATATTTTAACTATCAGCATCAGCTTACTATCTTACAAAAAAAATAAGAAATGACATCACTAATGATTTTTTTTCTTTGCCAACAGGTGCTCCAGGCTCAATACCAACGCCTCCAGTTGCGCTACCCGGAGTAGAACTGTTCCCATTCGGGCCAGCGATGGCAAGTCTGCCTACCGGGGGACTTATCCCGCCTCCCGGTGCGTTCTTACCACCCAACGGTCTTCTGCCTTTCAGCCCACATCCAGCAGATCTAGCAATGAAATCGTTACCCCCTGAACTATCGCTGAAGAATGGCATCAATCCGTATGAAGCGTTGAGACACTTACAAAGCAACGTATCTTCAATGGACACATCAAGCGCTCGACTGTCACCAACTAGCAGCAGACAAAGTGGTAGTCCAAGGAGCATAGTCAACGCTAGTCCTGACAGATCGAAAGCTGATTCAAAGTCGGAAGTCAATTCAATGCATGACGCAACGATTACTGATGAGTCTGACGAAGAGCCTATTGAAGTAGTGAAGTCCGCTTTCCACCCGACGCGACCAGCGAATGTGGAGTTACAAGAGATGAAGAGGGTTCAGGCTGCGGACTCTACAGTGTCAGACCGGCCGCGAGTGCGAAATGAACTGAAGGCTCCTTCACAACGTACCACGAGAGTGTTATCTTCTAGTCCCACATCTACGAAAATCTCGAACGGCACGATACCAACTCATAAGTCAGTTTGGCGGCCATATTGACTTCATAGTGCTAGTGCTAGAGTTCTTAATTAAAGTATCCCTCGTGATGATGGATCTGTTGAAATGTGATAAACCAATGAGCTTGTACATAATATAGGTATTAAAAATCCCTTGATTTATATCAGATATTTATTGTTAGATTTATTTTAGATCACTAGAATGTAGATTAGCAAAGTAAATGTTGATAGATTACTCGTTACTTTTATTGCAGATGTGTTCAAGCTTATCTATGATAATTATCTCGTAAATATAAATGTATAAAATTATTTGTAAATGTATAAATAAAATTTTTAATATTCTTTGAGAAACGACTGATTACTTTAATGAATAATAAAGACAAATGTATAATTGTAAATAGTTTAAGAGGGTATTTATTAAACGAACGATATGTACAATAAATTTCTGCCATTTGGCAATGTATAATCGAAATGTATATATGTATTTAGAGGTAACGAGATAAAAGAAAGATTCTGAGAAATTAACACTGATTTTATTATTTAGAACGAAATCCCTTTTTCATAATTTATGTAATTCGCTGCTCATTGAGAGCGATTCCGATTAATTTCGGAGATAAAAATAAATATTTTTGGTAATCTGTAATCTATAATAACATTATAAAGACATACTGCGATGTGGGAAGACGAGGGGCAAAGTAAAGAAAGTGCTACTACAAGTCAACTGATCATCCTCCTTTAATTAATGAATAAATACATGGTTTATATGTGACAATATGCTTATGAGCTACGAATATATCTTATATATCTTAACTTAAACTATCTACTAAACGTGATGTGCAGCAGTACGTGACTTTACACCACAGTACCATTTTGAAGTTTGTATGTAGGGAGTAATCTCTGAAATTACTGAACTGATTCTGAAAACTCTTTCACTGTTGCTGCACGATCAGTTTTCTACTTTCACGGCAGTAAAACCACTGGCTGAAGCTAACACTTCTAGATAAACATAGCTAACATAAATAAAAGATTATAATGAAAATGGCGTTTCTATTTCAGTATCGGTTTTCAATAAGTCAGCATTTTAAAACTTCTTGATCATGTCCAATTGAACGGAGCGGCGGCAAATATTAGAGCGACTGTTGTGGTATGAGTAACTCATGAGCTGTTCATAACACTAGACAAACAGAAAGGAAATAAGTACAAATAATAAATATATACTTTTTTTATTGTGGGCAAAAATCATTCAATGACAACCCTCGCTTTTGGGCGGAGCGGGAGATAGTGTCAAATTCTTACTGACTAAACACCCACGCCGTTCCTTCTAGCCTTCATACCGGGGCTCCAGCTCCCTTTTGGATAACCCTGGCCCAAAAAATCAAGAATGTGGTTATTCTACCAACATCTTGCGAAGTTGTTCTCGTGCTTTCACTTTAAAGGCAAATTGACTGAAATATTGTAAGCACACCACACAAATAAAAGTGTATCAAAATCATTAAACTAAATGAACACTGCAAATTAAAATTCACCTTCGACACATTTACATGGAAATGCAAGTTTATGAAGGAACGCAATCTGCATCGCACATGTTATTGTTATCTTAGCCGTGAACTCATTATAAACACTCGCACACACGCAGGAAGCAGGATGAATCAAATCTGCACATTCATTGTTCAAATGCATAATTAATGGATTTTTATGAATACCCTCTTTGGTGGTCTTGTTTTCAACAGGGACACAATACAAAAGCCACAAACACAAAGAAAAAGATAAGGGTTATACCTAAAGTATCTGTACTAATCCTTAAATATGATAAATCAAAGTCTCCCACTGCACAGCGTCTGTCTGTCTGTGCGTATGTTTTAGGATTTTCATACGATTTCAACAATGGGCACATTGTTTCATGAGGAAAGTATTGTATTTTAGTAATATTAATATGCATAAATAGTAGAAAATTTTAAGGTTTTTTAACACCTGTGCGATACTTAGGCGGGTCACCATTGTGTATGATAAAGCTGAAGCGTTTGTTTGGTTGGTCGAGCTAATCTTAGTAATTATACATTATGATACAAGTAAAGAAAGTTAGTTATTGTGCCCTATGCAGCATTGACCCGAGCTTTTGTCTACTCTACAGTGACAAACCATGTGTATCAAACGACATTTTTCAATACATTTAGAATCGACTCGTAGTGGTTGACACGTGCCCAGCCTGAAATAAATATGATAAAATTGTGGTGATAAAACTTTACGAAAAAAAAAATCCTTCGATTTATTCTGTATAAAAGATGAGGCGAAACGCTTAGCCTGGACCGTAGAGGTGTTAACAACGTAAGGGTGGACACTCGCCCGACTTCGGGTTGTCCGATGGTAGAAAGGTAATGGCAGAATCAAGTCACGTATTTCCTACGCACGCACTCCAAAAATACATCCTGTAAAATACCGAAAGGCTGGTTACCCTACGCCTGTGCCCCAGGCTTTGTAGATTAGTGTTAACCAAATCTAAATCACCAATTAGCCTCTTCGTATGTCTTTCTGTTGATTTCAAAGCCGCCAGATGGTATTTCGCAGCACCAGCCCATATATCGCTGCAGTACTCTGCACACAAACGGATCAGTGCTTTGTTTAACATTAGAAGCTGTCACGGTGTGAAGTAGCGCCGGAACTTTGCAGAAACAACGAGTTTTGTAGCAGCTACTTTGACTCGGCCCTGGTCAGGGTCGCGGGAATCCGATGGATGCGTGACGCACAGGACCGGTCGTTGTGGCGACGCTTGGGGGAGGCCTATGTCCAGCAGTAGACATCTTTCGGCTGATATGATGATGATGATGACTTTGACTTTGGATTAAATAAACCTTCGAGCTTGGTGACCTGTGTAGTACGAGTACTAAGTGTCAGTGGCGTCCGACTTGTGACCTTTTTCGAATATTTTTTGGGAAAAAATATAACATGGTGTAATATTGGAATCGATTCAGTTACTGATTTGGAACAAACTATATTGAAGTTTCGCATATTATATACTAAAAATTATGTTAAGTCTAGGTCGTCAAATGGATCGCATTAAGATCTCATGGTAGGGCCTCAGGTCGCAGTTTTACTGCGAAGCGCCTATGTATTTCAGTACTGACTTCGTTAATTTTCAATCACAATCCAGTGGCCGTGTGCCCGGCCTCTGATGGCACTATAAGTGTTGGAGAGGGATAAAAATTAAATCCCAAAGCTACGGCCGGCTTCAAAGTCAGTTATAGGCTAATAGGTGTTCGGAAAAGGTGGGTGATAGGCGAGAAAATGCAATGTTTCTAAAATTGTGTTTGATGCGACGGATAAACTGCCAGGCTTTCTACAATGATGCCTGTTAGGGTTGGTTATGGTAGGCGCAGGCTTATACAACGTGTAACGTTAAATGCGCAAAACCTCAGACACCCCAAATGATTTTTAATTCGATTAACCTAACTATGTGAGAAAAAAAATCATAAAAAAAATTAAAGGTTTAATGAGCAGATTTAGTTTGTTTAAAATTCATATCTGCATTGAAATAAGACCTTTTATTATATCATACACGGGATGAGAAAATTTGATTGGATTAAAACTATTTGTGTTTGTTTACCTATTTCAGCGGATTTGCGCACGTGATGGCTTGACCTATTCATAAATAGACAGGTCGAAGTTTTTAATGAAGACTTTTTTGGAAAATGTAACCTATATTAAAGAGTGGTTTAATTGATTCTGCTCGTTATTCTGAACAAACTAATTTCAGATTTTGCGCATTTAACGTTACACCTTGTAGATGGTAAGCAATGGGTAGCTCGCTGTCGAGCCGTATGGTTAAGAGTTTTGGGTCCACTGTGCACTGTGTTCAACGGGCGCCTCAAAAAGATGTCATCAAAATTGTAGGGCCAGTAGGGCTGATGCTGGTCCTACAGTTACAGCCATGATACCTGGTAAGGTTGCGGGAACATTTGAAAGAATTACTGTGGCTCTAAAATGCAATACTACAGTCATCATCGTCATTTCAGCCGAAGGACGTTCTCTGTAGGAAATAGGCATCCCCCAAGCGCGATTCACCAGGTCATCGGTCCACATTGAGGGAGACCTTCCAACGCTGCGGTTCCTGGTGCGAGGTCGCCACTACAGAAACATTCAACCCCATTGACCATCACGTCACTGCCACTTTGTCGGCGACCTTGATTCTTCTGCTGATCTCTTCATTTCTGATGAGAATATAAAAAGAAAAAAAAGAGAAATAGAAACTCCGAGCATAGCCCTTTCCATTGCCCTTTGGGTGACTGTAAGCCTACAGCACTGCACAGTTATATTTTAACTTTTATTTTTATTTATTTATTTATCAAACTAACACCATCTATGCAGGGAAACCTAATGCAAAAAATAAAAACACAATTTATTACTAAAACCTTAATTAATTATTAAAGCAAAGAACTGCTAGTGCCATTCTGTTAAATTCACTCAAAGTACAAACGTCTTGACGTGTATGAGATTGAGAGTGCGAAGTGCGCGCGTCAGAGGCGACTCTTTGACCAGGTTTGTTCTCGCCCTCGGCACCACCAGCAGTGGAGGCCGAAGCCGGCGCCAAACATATCTGTCAGGTACACGTAGACACTACAACTCTAACAAAGCCGAGTTATCTAGTTTTCCTCTTAGTACTTTAAAAATATAAATTACAAGAGCAAATTCCCTTCTTACTCTAAGTTCATTATATCCCACCATGCCCAAAATAAACTGATAGTAGGTTTCAGCTAAACAAAATTAAAAGACTTTATTTTTAGAGTAATTTGCTCTAAACAAAAAATAAAGAAGAAAAAAAACAACACTTCATTTGCATTTCAGGATTTACCCACTGCCAACCCGGCAAAATACAATCTGCAAAACCATCATACAAAAGACAAAACAGCGTCACAAAGGTATAAGGGCATTAGTACCTAGATGTGTATGGGTCGCTGGCTGCTATCAATTGTGTTTGCTCCCATCTGATCTGGTTAGCTGATTGCAGGCACCCGCGGTCGCACCGCTCCTCAAACAACCGCTTGGATAACTCAAACTTTGGATATGACTGGAAGGGTTTATGTGAACTATAGTTTAACTTTTTCTTCTTACTTCTATAAGTGGCTTCGTCAATCTATTATTTTACGTGAGAAAACAAATAACTTTTCCGCTGTGGGTGGAGTGGGAGGGAGTGTCAAACTTTCAGTGCCTAAACCCACAGACTTCGTCAACTTCTAATCGAAATTGCCTTAGTAATCTTAATCTAAATTAAACTATTTAGGACTTACAAAAATTCATTTTCATTAGGGTCGAATATCATCAATTAAATTCTTCCGGCTTTCATGTTAGGTTTGTTTCCCTACGGCATGCTTGTACCAGGGCAATAGCGCCATCAGGAGTGACAAGAATATGCATAAGCCGATGAATCTTAATGGTGCGGGAGGATTCGTCTATCTAGGAGCTGAATCGATTAGGAAATATTATTGTTTCTCAGCAGTGTCAAAGAAATGCGACCGTACAGTAAGCAAAAATACCCGGGACGGGAGTGAAAGAGTTTGAATACCTTGAAGGTGATACCTTCAGAGTAACTTAGCACGCTGTATGGCAATGCTAAAAGCCAGCTCATGGGCCACGCAAAATGCGAACAATACGTTTCGACAAACCCTTATACAATTTCTGAGCACTCCTTCGTCTTATAATCTGAGAGTTTCAAGTTTTCAACTCCAAACGGTTCATATTGAAATCATGATCATATAATTGTAGAAAACTTTGCATGCCTAGGCATATATGTATGCCTAGTTTTGTAACTCCCTCACATATTCAAATGGCTGATCGAATTTGGAGAAATTATGTCCATAGACCCAGTTCATAGGATACTTTCAACCCTGAAATGATATTTTTTTACTTTACTTTTTCTGCCAGTGACTTTCTTTACCCAAGCAAAGTCACTGGCAGAAAGCAATCCTTACTTAATATTACAAAAGCGAAAGTGAGTTTGTTTGTTACGTCTTCACGCCTAAATGGCAAAACCGATTTTGATGAAACTTGGTACACGGATAGACCATGTCCTGGAGTAGGACATGGATACTTTTTATCTCGGAAGTAAAAAAAAAACAAATCCTTGGGATAATTTTCTGCTATCACGCGGGCGAAGCCGCTGGGAGCAGCTAGTATATATAACATACCTACTTTCACTTTGTATCAGTGTAACAAAATTCATTCAAAACACAAACTATATTCCATGTCATATCCACCTCTGTCGCATACACTAGTGAATAGAAGTACCTCATTACATAAACCTTTGATTCGCTCTCTCGTAACGTCACGACTTACTTTTTGGTCCAACCATTTTCCATACAGTGTACAACCATCCTATTTGGCCGTATTAAAAACTTGTGGCCAGACGGCTGCATCACTGAATATATTCTGAATTTGAAATTTGTTTGAGCCAATGGACGTATGTTTTCAATGCGCGAGTGTTTACAGTATGAGGTCTGTCTCTGTGTGAGTGGTGGTCTCATTCAGTCTGTTTATAAGCTGCCAGTGTGTTTGTGAAAACGAATATCAGAGGAAAATTAACGAGGAGTCCGATGAGTGCCTTTATAGTTTTTAATTTTTTTATTGACTCAGAATGTCATTCTTTGTGAGTTGTCTAAATCTCTTATTTACTTAGTGTTGTTGCACCATGATGCTGCATGTCTGTTCATATCTACTATTCCCTTTATCTTGCTTATTTTGAGCGCGCTATATGATATACCGAAAGTATTTGTGCATAGGTACTACTGGAGTTTCATTACTTCATTCTATTTTTTATTATCTGATGTATACTAAGTGCTAGACTGCGATTCCTCCTGATGGTAAGCAGTGATGCAATCGTTGACGTTGCTGCGCACTAGTTTATTAAGAGTCTATTTCTTAAAATGGATAGGAAAAAGTGAAGTACATACAACTTCACTTTTTATACCTCTCTCGCTCGGTGGATGCACACTAATGAATGTTTGAGCCGAAACTGTTCGACGAGTGGGCCGAGACGCTACCGAGATATCGTGTCTGTGAGCGGTGTCTATGTGTGCGTTGCTGGAGCGCGCTTTGTATGTAGATTGACTTCTGTACCAATAAAAAGTCATAGAACAAAAGTTGTTGTTTATGATGTCCTTAACTAGCACCTAAGAGGTTTCTAGTGTTTTACAATTAACCCTGTATATCTTGTGCCTATTCACTCTAGCTTTAAAGACACCCAAATTATAATTCTGTTATACACCGATGAAAGAATGCAAGCGACGGACACGAGTTCTTCGTAGAATTGATAACAGTGGACTACGCTTCATAGAAGGTATCTATTGTTTTATTGGTCTGGGTTGTAGGGTACCTATTCTTTTATGGTTCCTGGAAAAATTCCTCACCTCTCTAATCATTGTTATTTGACGTAAATTCGAAGACAATTCTGACCACTTTTGTATTGGTCTTTATATTAAAGTAAAAAGAAAATTAGTCTTTTTTTTACAATACAATTATATTAATACTAAACTTCTGTTAGTTTTCATAATGGAAGTTTGATGGGTAAATATCGTTTTTTTTTATTATTGACTAGCTTTTGCCAGCGGCTTCGCCCGCGTACATAAAATATAGCCTATGTCACTAAGGAATAAAGCAGCTTTATATCGGTAAACATTTTTAGCGATTGGACCAGTACGTTCCTCCTACAAACAAAAATACATAAAAACAAAGAAAAACAAACTTTACCTCTTTATTATATTAGTGTAGATAGGTTCGCGCTTGACCGGTAACTCACCTGATGGAAAGCGACGATGTGGTCGAAGATGGAACGCGCTTACCTAGACTCAAAGATTCCCGGATTGTAGCTATTAGGAAACACAGACTCCGGCAAGGAATTTCACTGTTTAGCTATATACGTATAATGAATGTGTTCCCAAAACCTTTCGTGCGTATCGATGGTATATCCTCCACGTCCAAGTTAGCACAACGCCATCGCCGTCGCCTGGTGGTCCAGTCATAGAACGGGCTAGGCGGAATTAGGCTATGCAATTCCGACGAACACTCCCCAAAATGCAACCGATAGAAAACCGACAGGCTAGCAACTCTGACGTCGATGCTTAAGACTTTTCATGAAGCCTCGACTCGATGAGTGCATCATTGCTAATGATCCTCCTGGCTTGCCTCTCAATTGTCTCAAGTTAAAATATGAAATGTCGTCACGAGAAGAAATCATATTAAAATCTATCTCATTTAGCGTGATGCGGCAGCTTACTGCAACTTACCCTCATCATCTCCATAACCTTTTCCCAAGTATATGTCTAGCCGACCCCAAGGCTAATCGCATGCGGCTGTATACCTGCGTTTTATATGGAGCGACTGCCAATCAGACCTCCAAAACGCCTCGGATTTGGTTGAAGACCAAATATCACTTTTAAATTTAATTGTTGATAGGTTCGCGCTTGACCGCTATCTCATCTAATAGAAAGCGACGATGCGTTCGACGGTGGAGCGCGCTTACCTAGAATTAAATATTCCCAGATTGTAGCCATCTGGAAACACCGGCTGATGACTGATGGTCAGATTTTGTGGCACTTGACTACAACGACTATCAAAGATCTACGAATGACTAACAGGGCCAACGGCTTTACGTCGTGCAACTTAACCCTTAAGGATAAAATCGAAACCATGCCTACGTAAAGTAAAATTAAAAACGTTTTATTCCCACCGTGTCGCAATGCAGGAACCGCGGCTTAACCAGCCGCCGCCGCCGGCTAGCGCGCGACAGCACATATCGATAAGATCGACATCGCACCTGCTTTTATTGTTTTAACCCGTTCGAGCCCATTGTACCCGTTCAATCCGCTCGACGGAAGATCGCCGCGGGCTCGACCCGGCAAAAATTCTAAATGGAGGTATCCTAAATGCCGATGGATTTATCGTACAGATATCACTTAGCACCCATTAGAATGTAAGGTAATGTTTTATTTTTTTGGGAGTATTTAGAATCAAATGCCTATACCTATATAGAACTGAATTGAAAAAAAAAAATACAATTTGAACTACGCAAGAATATAACCAACGTTCATAACTGTATTAATTTCATATCATTATTATTTCTTAAAGCTCAACTTAACTACTCAATCAGGCTTAAAATCCTTTCTGCCGATTAGAATCAATAAAAAACTTCGCGAAAATCCCAAAAATATAACATACAAATCCCTCGTCATCCCACTCGAAAGTCAAAAGGGGCGACAGAGCCATACTGGACAATTCAGAAAGAAATCTCGCTGATAAAATTTTAATGCCTGTATAAAAAGGCTATAAATTTGATTTACGCGCCCCTGGCCGCTGTAACGGGGTAATATCGAAAAATAACATGAGATAATGTTGGCTTACAGACTGGGGCCAGGGTTGGCTTAGGTAATATTTGCGTTGGGAATGTGAAGGCAGCCCGCGAGGCGACGCGGTGGCCGCGAGACCGCGCGTTGACGCGGCGGCGCGCGGTTTGGCACAAGTGAACTGGGCCTCAAGTCTGCTATTACAATAGTGTCAGAATGGTCTGTCATTGACTTCATAATTGTTGATTTTGATAAGTTTTGGTAATCTACTAATATAATGGCGTCATAATGACTTTCCAATGGTCAACCACTGACATTTCATTGAAAGAAGTGGCTTAAAATGCTAATCTCGTACATAATGACAAATGAATATCTGACGTATGCGGTAATTAGCAAAACTTTTGACAGTTGTTTTGATCAGTGACCTACCATTAGAACGTTATTGTGCAGTTATTGGCTTTAATAAACTTGATATTGTCATTCTACCATCACTCTATTACGAGACCATTGACCGATCAATGATTGATCATTGTGAGTTAGCAGATTACGAACTTTTAGCAAAATGACAATGGGATCGTGTTGGAATGACGAATTTATAAAAATAGCAGACTCGGGCCCCTGGAGTTGTGGATTGGTGCGTGATGTATTTGTGAGATTTAAAAGTTCTCGTAAACAATGCGGTCATAAAGTACCTACCATACATTTCTGAATACTTGTTCAATAAAAGCGTTCCGAGCCACGAGGGGAAAATAATGTACCTAATAGAATTTAAATGCAAAAAATAATGCGATGTTTCTAAAAAAACAAGCGGGGGACGAGAGCTTACCTCATGAAACACATAAAATATTCGCAAAGAAAGCACTTGGATATAATAAATTCCTTATTGGGCCGCGGCAGGAACACAAAATGAGTAGAAGAAGCCACTTTAAAAGATTGGCACTCAACGAACCGGCATAATCTATGCAAATTACGTCAAATTAGGAGTCGTCAACACGTTTTGCCTCCTCTCCGTAATTTTGAAGGCAAACCCTCCTTTATTATTAATATTTATTCCTCTCCTTCCGTCCGACATGAGGAAAAAAATAAATCTCGCTGAAACACTTCGATCGGCTAATGAATCGAATAAATAAATTGATGGAAATATTTTGCATGTATGCAGATTTTTCCGTAGGTATTCGGAAGTCATTCGGGAGAGTTAATTGGATATTATGAATCTGTATTCCGTAAACAGTTGGTACTGTGATAAATGATAATGATTTTATCAGAAAGAGATCAAGAGTCAATATACCTTTTTTATTATGTGTGCGCATTTTTCTTCACTGACCATAAAAACTTTAGGACTGAACTATTATTAATCTAGTTTTTCTGCAGTAACTACCAAAACTTTAACAAAATAACATTCTAGTACTTTATTTTTGTTTTTTTTTTTTATTGTTGATAGGTTTGCGCTTGACCGCTATCTCACCTGATGTAAAGCGACGATGCAGTCGACGATTGAACGCGTTTGATTTTAAATTAGTGTATTGTTTTACTATTTACTATTTTGGTGATCCTGTAATTGGTTTAAATGATAATTGTCATCATCTCGTTATCACTGTGCAGCGTGTGTAGACCTCACTTGCATTGAGCTAATAATAATAATAATATTCCACAACTATCACACAACGCTGTCTAGTCCCAAGCTAAGCAGAGCTTGTGTTATGGGTACTAGACAACTGATAAACATACTTATATATCTCTAAATACGTACATATTATAGATAAATTACACCCAGACACAGAACAAATGATCATGCTCATCACATAAATATTTGTCCGGGGTAGGAATCGAACCCACGACCTCCGGCATAGCGGTCAGGGTCACTAACCACTAGACCAACAGGCCAGTCAAAGCTGTTCACTGATAGTGTGGGTGGGCCTTCTTAACTCATGTAACGTTGGCGGCGTCGTTGGTAGGATCCAGGAGTTGGGACTCGAGGTGGCGCTGCACAAATCCGAGGCCATGTTTTTCCACGGCCCTCGGAATGCGCCACCATCGGACTCCCAACTTACGGTAGAAGGAGTTCGCATCGGCGTCGGGTCGACGATGAAGTACCTGGGACTCGTTCTCGACAGCCGATGGAATTTCGGAGAACACTTCCGACGTTTGGCTCCCAAACTCAACCGGGCCGGGGCTGCTCTCAAGCGGCTCCTGCCCAACCTTGGGGGTCCAGACGCCTCCTGCCGGAGGCTCTACGCGGGGATCGTTCGGTCCATGGCCCTCTACGGGGCGCCGGTGTGGGCGCCGTCGCTGGCAAAGCGACCGGCGTCCATACTGAACGCCTGCCAGAGGGTCATGGCAATACGGATGGTGCGGGGTTACCGCACGATCTCCCGCGAAGCGGCGAGCCTTCTGGCTGGCCTACCACCGTGGGATCTGGAGGCAACAGTCCTTGCACACATGCACGATAAGCGCGTGGAGATGCAACGCCGGGGTGAAAGTCCACTACCACGACAGGTCGAGGTATGGCGGACAGAGCTCCGGCGGGATCTCATGGTGAAATGGCGTCAGCGACTATCGCAACCCAGTGCTGGGCACGCCACAATTATGGCGGTAAGTCCCCTCTTTGAGGCGTGGCTGGAAAGACCTCACGGCGTCCTTACCTTCCGCATGACGCAGGTCCTCACCGGACATGGCAAGTTCGGGAGGTTCCTGCATCGGATTCGAGCGGAAGAGACGCCCGGGTGCCGCCACTGTGCGGAACGCCCGGAGGACACGGTGGAGCACACAGTTGAGGTGTGCCCTGCTTGGGCGGAGCAACGCCGTGTCCTCGTGGGGGCGATCGGCGGCGGAGACCTCTCGCGCCGGGCCTTGGTTCAGGCTATGGTCCGGAGCGAGGAGGAGTGGCAGGCGGTCGCCTCCTTCTGCGAAGCAGTAATGCTAGCAAAGGAGGAGGCAGACCGCATCAGGCAACGGCGCCCCCACCGCCGCCGCCGGGATTCCGATCCCGATTTCCGGCCACCGTATACGCGGGCTCGCGGACGGTGAGCCATGGGTAGCTCGCTGTCCGATCGTTCGGTAACTGTCCGGACCGAGCCAAGGCGTCGACGGCGCGCACTGTTCCCGCGCGCCTCAAGGAGTTGTCAGCAACAGGAGGGGCCCATCTGGGTCGAAGCCTACCGAGGTCGGGGTTATCCGAAAGGAAACTAGAGCCCCGGTATGAAGGCTAGAAGGAACGGCGCGGGGTTTTTAGTCAGTAAGACTCTGACACTGTCTCCCGCTCCACCCAAGAGCGGGTTTCGTCAATGATGATTTTCCCCGTCGAGAGAAAAAAAAAAAAAAAAAAAAAAACCTCATGTAACTTGTAACTTAGCTCATGTAATATGCTGTTGAGTTTCCTATAATAAATAAATGGAACAGTAAAGTTTAACTACTATATTTTATTACCTATTGCTATATTTACACACAAGCCATTTTTTTTGAGTTCACTATCACATAACTTTTCCCAACATGTTGCATGTTGTTAAAAGAGTTATGAATTTACATGTGGATGGATGGAGAGGGAGAGGGAGGCCAAAGAAAAGATGGATGGATTGTGTGAGAAGTGATATGAATGAAAAAGGAGTTAGTGATAGCGTGACGAGTGACAGGACAGAATGGAAGAAAAAAACATGTTGCGCCGACCCCAAATAAAACGGGATAAGGGCAGGAAGATGATGATGATATCACATAACTTTTCCCACTCTGGGTGGAGCAAGAGAGAGAGTCAGGCTTTTACTTACTAAAACCCACCTATCATACAGTTACTCTATGGGCTTCAGGGTCACTGTAACCCTTTTGAACAATGCTCTCTGGGACTCAATTTCGTAAAATAAGTTAGTTAAACACTCATTTAAATGTATATAAAGGTGATTTTTATGTGTATGTTAGTTACTTCTTCACGCTGGAACGACTGAACACTTTTGGTTGAAACTTGGTACACGGGCAGACCATGATGTCCTTTAGATACTTTTTATGCCGTAACTATGTTCCCGTGGGATAATTTTATGTTATCACAGGGGCGAAGGCGCTGGCAATAATGACTAAAATGATTTCAGTCTACCAAAAATGGGGCACTTTCAGATAAGTTGAAATTTAAAAAAAATCAATTTCTGCCTTCGTTTAATAATGACACATTAATATATTGAATATTAATATCGTTATATTGCGAAACTCAATGAGAGCATGAAATTCGGCTGCGCTGTACCAATTTATTGAATTTATTTTTAGTAAATTAAAATTGTAAGTTGACTATTAATCAGTCCTGCTAATTATATTATCAGTGAAGTAAACATTTTTAATGTATAGGTATATTAATTTTAAAAAATGCCATTTAATTTGCTAGAAAAGTTATGAGTTTACATGTGGATGGATGGAGCAGGGGAGGCCAAAGAAAAGATGGATAGATTATGTGAGAAGTAATATGAAAGAACAAGGAGTTAGTGATAGATTGACGAGTGACAGGACAGAATAGAAGAAAAAAAAACGTGTTGCCGACCCCAAATAAAACGGGACAAGGGCAGGAAGATGATGAGGTATTTTAATTTTAAATTATATGAAAAATTTAATTAAAGGTAATATTCTCGCTCAAACACGAAATTTTGGAACGTTTTTGAAAAAAGTTTTATAAACTAAACATGTAGTATTCATTCGAAAAAACAAACAGTTAAAAAATTTTAGACGATTTACGCAACATTTTTTTATACTACACAAGTACTCGTAGAAGTACCTTTTTTTTAAATAAATTCCATTTAACTAAGGTCATTTTCTCAATTTCTATAAGATTTTTAACAGTTGTTTCGATAATAAGAAGTCTAAATAAGCCAGAAAGTTAATTGAACTAGGGAACATTCCCTCACAATAAAATTTATCCTATGTATAATCCAGAAAATGATCTACCCGTGTGCCCGATTTTATCCAAATCTGTTCAGCCTTTCGGGCGTGAAGAATCACCATATATACATATTCATAAACTTTCACCTTAAAATATTAGTGTGACTAGCTGCTCCCAGCGGCTTCGTCCGTTTTAATATAGAAAATATGCCAAGGAAACACTCCCAGGAGAAACGTATCCTATGTGCTATTCCAGGATACCCAGGATATGGCCTACCCGTGTGTCCAAATCCATTTAATATAATTGAGAAAATAACATCGAGCATCGGCACTGGCTGGTTACAGGCATACCTAAAAATACTAGGATGTCCACCGGTACAGTTGGACATCCTACTTATACGTACGAACCATTTTAGGAACACATATATCTACACTAACATTATAAAGAGGTAAAGTTGGTTTGTAGTGTGACAGCGGCATTTGTTTTTGTTCTGATCTTGTTTTTCCAGTTACCTTGTTTATTTCAGCATCCTAAAAAACTTGTTTCATACTTTTTCAGGTAATCTCTGGAATTACTGCTCCGATTACTAAGTTTCTTTTTTAAAAAAAAAAAAAGCTGCTTTATACCTGAGTGATAAAGGCTATATTTTATGTACGCGGGTGAAGCCGCGGTGTATATACAGCTAAGTATGAAGAATTCCCTGCTAGAGTCTAAGTTTCCTGACAGTTACAACTTAGGGGTCTCTAAGTCAAGAGTAAGTAAGCTATTTAAGGTTATTTCTATGCAGCCGTGCTCCATCGTAGACCACGCCATCGCTTACCATAAATGAGACAGTGCAGCGGTCAAACGCAAGCCTATCAATAATAGTAATCCCGATCCCGATTTCCGGCCACCGCAGACGCGGGCTCGCGGACGGCGACCCATGCTCGGTATCCGATCGTCCGGTAACTGTCCGGACCGAGCCCAAGACGTCAACGGCGCGCAATGTTCCCGCGCGCCTAAAGGAGTTGTCAGCAACAGCAGAGGCCCAGCTGGGTCGAAGCCTACTGGGGCCAAGGTTATCTGAAAGGAAACTCGAGCCCCGGTATGAAGGCTAGAAGGAACGGGGTGGGTTTTTAGTCAGTAAGAGTCTGACACTATCTCCCGCTCCACCCAAGAGCGAGGTTTGTCATTAGATGATTTTTGCCCACCGTAAAAAAAGACCACACCATCGCTTACCATAATAAGCCTATCCATAATAATTAAAAAAGATTGTTTATCAAAAAATACTACATCTGTGGGTTTATGACCTTCAACAAAACAAAACACGGTCTTACATAACCAAGAAATATGTTTAAAGAAAGTCGGTAACAAACTAGCCGACAGCGGTAAAGATAAAAGAGCCGGCGCAATAAAAAATCCTAAAATATTGTTTGTATAATACCCGTAGTTCAACAGAGTTATAAAAATATTCCCTCGGCCCCACAAATGCTACTGGTTCTGGTAAAAACTTACCTTTGTGGTGGTACAATAATTTCTTCTAAAACAATTATTTTTATTAGGCACTTTCTTAGGTAGAAATGTTTTTTTTTTTTTCGAACTCGTTCCTAAAACAAAATACGTTCCTTTTTGGAAACACATTTATATTGGAAATATTGAAGGTATGTATTAGGCATCGATAAATATGTATGTTATTAGATATTGAATATTTTTATGAAATCGAATATCAAGGTTTTCGTAGAGGCTACGTAGGCCTTTGCTACTAGAGGCCTTGCTACGCCGCCTACGCGCGTAGCAGTCTTGTCGACTTGTTCAAGTGTTGACTGTGTGTGAGATTTATTTTTTATTTCTAGATCGTTTTGAAATTATCTAAAATCAGATGCACGTTTCTGACTTAATATTTTCAAAACTTATTTGCATCAAATTCTTTATATTATACTAGCTTTTGCCCGCGGTGTCTGTTACATAGCCTATGTTACTTAGGAATAAAGAGCTTTCTATCGGAGAAAAAATTTTACCAATCGGACCAGTACTTCCAGAGCAAAATAAAAACAAACTTTACCTTCCCTGTTTACAATATTAGTAAGTATAGATATAGATTAAAATATTAGTAAGTATTTATCAACAAATTATATAATCAATAAATTTAACTTAACCTAAGTTAAAATAAAAGCCCTAAAAGAAGAAAAAAGCAATCTAAAGTAAGGCGCCAAAAAATTCCTCCGCATCGCTGTCGACTGATGGCATTGCCACGCTGAATGGCAATGCTTATCCTTTGTCCGAAGTAAAAGCCAGATTAGATATTATTAGCTGCTCTCAGCGGCTTCGCCAGCGTGGTAGCAGAAAATTATCCTAAGGGAACATACTTCCGGGATTAAAAGTATCCTATGTCCTATTCCAGGATATGGTCTATCCGTGTACCAAGTTTCATCAAAATTGGTTTTGCCATTTAGGCGTGAAGACGTAACAAACAAACAAACAAACTCCCTTTCGCTTTTATAATATTAGTAAGGATATTAGTTTAGTTTTTTGTAAGTACAATATAATTACTTAAGTATTTGACGACACTCAGACCTCATAATAAACTTTAACCCTCTTCCGCCACATTAACCATCCCCTTTAATATAACAACCAAACTACCACTAAAATCTTAACAACTCAATTCACATAAACCTCGATTCCGACGATCTCTGAGCCGCAGTTCATAACCCTATAACTACCGCGTCACCAAATCCCCGTCTACACGTTGCACATACGCAAATTGCACACGCCTAAATGGGTTTCGGCGTCCATCTACTGGGCGACTAGTCATTAACTCACGGAAGCAAGTATAGCGGACCAATTTCCCCAACCGGTTGCCAATTAACAGCACTTGGGTACCGGCGAACTGCCCGCCGGGTTAGCAAGGCGGTCGAAGGGTTAGCAAGATGTTTGTTATGATTTACGATTGAGGAAAGAGGGTTCGGCAGAGTTCGGCGTGTTTCGGAGTTCGTGTCGCGTTCGGGTTTGTTTTGTAAGTTTTAAATGTTACGTCTTGTTGAAGAGAGGTTGATGTTATTGTTATGAGGTAAAGAATTAGGTGCCGTAGTGGGGTTACTTGCACGCAGAACAGATGGTCGAAGGAGACGAAAGGTTTTGGAGTGGCAACCACGAACTGGAAGACGCAGCGTTTGAAGGCCTCCAACAAGGTGGTCAATCAAAGTCAAACAACCACAATCAGCCTTATAATGTTCCCACTGCTGGGACTCAGGCCTCTTCTCTAGGAGAGGCAATAGGCCGCAATCCACACGCGGGCCCAGTATGAGTTGGTGCATGTCACATGTCTTCGAATTTTTTGTTGTAGTGCCTAGTAGTAGTTTTGAACCCGCGACCTACCACTCGTCAGTCAGAGCCACTACTGCTCTCAAAAATAACTTTTATTTTTTTATTTATATAAACTAGTGCTTGACTTTGATCCCAACCGATGATAAGCAGTGATGCAATCTCTAATGGTGAGGTGCACTAGTTTATTAGCCTTCTTACATACTATCATATTGTAACACCTATTACCACTTTTTTTTAAAAGAGTAACCATGGAGTTTCTTGCCGGTTCTTCTCCATAGGAAACGACCAATTTGGAACCGTACTTATAAAACGTCAGAAGCTAGTGCAAGCTTCTGACGTTTTATAAGTGCCCATGTAGGCCTATGTGAAATAAAATATTTTGACTTTGACTTTGACTTTGAGCCTATTCACTCTTGCCTTGAAGACACTCGAATTATAATCGGACGGGAAGTCCGAATAAATAACTATCCCAAATCCCTACTAATATTATAAATGCGAAAGTAACTCTGTCTGTCTGTCTGTCTGTCTGTTACGCTTTCACGCAAAAACTACTGAACGGATTTAGATCCAATTTGGTAGGTAGGTAGAAGAGACACTGGAATAACACATAGGCTACCTATAATTCCTCTGCTGATCAAGGGTCTCTGCCCGCGCGATATAAACTGTAGTCCACGCGGGTGAAGCCGCGGGCGGAAAGCTAGTATTTTATAAAAAGATTAATTTACCAATTCAGAAAATTATGACGGAATTCAGTTTTAATTCCATTAAATTATAATAAACGATATTTTAAGTTCCGATGTTAAACTTCGTAAATACGAACATTTTTACCGATTTACAACGTAACATTTATTCCAGCGTAGTGTGGTAATTGGGCTCGTATAAACCTTAATTTACTTTTAAAACAAGTTTAAATAAAATCCAACGTGTTTGCGCTCGACTAACGGTGAACTTTTTTAATGCAAAATTTTTACTGTGCCATATAAAAATGTCTTTATTGACTTAGTTTAAAGTTGGGTTCGAAGTAATTGGCCCAAATCGGTAAAAAGTAGAGCCCAGAAGAGCCCAAAAGTAATGTATTTTTTTAAGAATTTTCTATGGGCACAGTTATAAACTATGTAAATATTATGCAACTTAAATGGGGCAAGGGAGAAATTGTTGCAAAAAATGCTGGAACGGCACTAAGACAAAGGTAGTTCGCAGTAAAGAAATGCAGTTAGAAATGATTATTGTGTAACAGTGTCATTAATTTTTTTACGAAAAAAAGTAGATCTGTAACATTGCTTTTTAGAGAATGCTCATATTTTTGTAAACAATTAGCGACTGGCGAATTTTACGCTACTTTCTTAGAAGAGACGTGTTGTAAAATACACCGGCTTTCTCCTTGTCTATTTTGCAAAGCATTTATCATAACAAGAATATCTTAATAAGCTCGTCACTTTGCACGTCTATTTAAAAAAGAGGAACGTTGTCCCACTACAAAAATTCCTCCTCCTACCTATCGTGGGTTCACAAACATAATAAACTTACATAGACTAGACGCCCAGACCCAGAACAACTATCTGTAGGCCATACAAATATTTGTAACAAGTAACAGAAATGTTTGTAATATAACATAATTGAAAAGAGTGTCTGTGAAGTTTTTTTTTTATTATTGGCTCGCAAATTTCAGTTTCGCAATTTCTTGCACATTATTCAAAATGTGCAATTAGCATCATTTTTTCCGACTTTTATTTATTGACATTTCAAAACGAAATGGTTTATTTGAAATAAAATTCTATGAGTCTTTGTCCTTTAAGTAAATCAAGGAAGAGGTGGCAAAATGATCTAGATGCATACCACGAAGATTAGTTCGAGACGGAGCGGTAGAAAAATTTTTGGAAGGACTTCCTTTGCCCAGCTGTGGGATAGTAACGGCTTAACAAAAAAAGTGAATCAAACCCGCAACACGCAGTATAGTGGCCAATCGCTGAACCACTGCGACAACCACGCCGTCGTGTGTGAATAGCCTATAGATCTAAGTATCTTTCTTATTAAGGCCGGGTTTTACTCATTTTGAACTTTTTTAAACCTCTGGAAATCCACAATTATTAAAGAGAACCCAAAAAAAAAGTTATTTTATTAAAATTGATTGTATGATCAACAGCCAGGCAAAAATCAAAACGTGATATAAATTAGTTGCCTCGGTCAAAAAAATTTGCGAGTCTGACCCGAACTTACGACACAAAAATCTTGTATAGTTATTGGTTTTTTTTTTTATAAAAATAAAACCGCTGTATTTTTTTTTTAGTATTTTGTATAATCTTTGCCCAGGTCGGCCGGAGATCATACAAAATACTCAGTGACTACAACCGATCCTTAATAAACTTATCTAAAATTATATCTTAATATTGTTCAAAATAAATTAAACTAACAATTCTACCCACTTAGTGGTACACGCGAGAATTTTTCTCGCGTGTACCGCCACTATCCCAAGCGCGGTTGACAAGTGGGCAGGATGTAACCCCAACACTTTATACTCGTAGTAAAGCTGTCTCGTGCTGAGTTGAAAACCACAGTCCGAGCCACCAATGAAAAAAAAAATCACAAGTCTTAAATATAACGAATCAAAAATACAAAATATGACTTAGAAAGGTTTTGACAAATAAACAAAATGTTACGGAGACTAGTTTTGTAGTGACAAAACACATGATATGTATCAAACGATGTTTCAGTACAATTACGAAGAAATTGAAAACGGAGTTTGACCGGTGACTTGTTGGAGCTGCGCGGTTTTCTGCACTAGTGCAGAAAACAGCAAATTGCGCCCCTAAAAGCTGTAGATCCCTACAGCTTTTAGGGAAGCGAATTTTCGAGTAAGTGTATTGAAAAAGTATTAGCCAACTCTTGAAATACTGCTGTTTAGTTAAATTTGAAATAAAAACAGCAGTCACGTATTGCAGTTAAAGGTTTAATAATATAGAGTCGCGAAACTGTTTGAAAGAGTCACCGTGACTCTGGAACGCAAAGAGCAATTGAAGGAGCACAAGTTAGTTTTAGTCAGTCTAACCCTTACACACAGTGCAAGAAAAGTTATTTGACAAAAAAAAAACAACAAATTATTTTCTAAGAACACGATGGAGTAGGTATACGGTAGAGGTGCGGGCTGCTTGGGCAAAACACCACCGTGTCCTCTTGGGCGCGATCGGCGGCAGCAATCTCTCGCCCGGCACGCCCCTGAAATAAAGGCAAAGAAGAAGAAGGAATTGGTTTTCGTCAGCAAAGTAATGTACTTTTAAATAAAGTATTTAAAAGTACATTACTATTCACATTTTCCTATTTTAAAGCACCTAATAAAAAATCAATCGAAAAAAAATGCATTTACATCAGCCACCCATCTTTAAAACCACGTCACAACCCTAGCCACTTCTTACCACCCACATTATGATAACTTTCCTTTCACCTTCCATTATTCAATTTAGTAACAGGTGTGTTCACGAATATGAATGAGGTCTTCACGGCCTCTCGCGGTTCCTCGAGTTTGTGGCAATAGGATTCAGTTTTATTTGCGTATTCACTCAAGTAACTGACTGGGACCACGCGAGAAGTGTGAAAACCATTTTCGGGTGGGTGAAAACAAGGGTTGGGACTTTGGGAGACGGTTTTTCTATTCATGTAACGTCTTTTGAAATAGTTGTGTGTTGTGCTGGTAATTTCAGGGTCAACTTATAAGTTGATGATTTTTTTTGGTGGGAAAATCCTCCGATGTCAACCCCTGCTCTTGGACGAAGCGGGAGATAGTGTCAGACTCTTACTGACTAAAAACCCATCCCGTTCCTTCCAGCCTCTTCATACCGCGGCTTGATTTCCTTTCGAATAACCCTGGCCGCAGTAGGCGTACCAAAAGGGCTGCCACCTCATTATTTGCTGGTTGGTAGACACCAGTGCTGGTTTTCAAGAGAGTACCTTGTAGTAACGCATGAACGAGTGTTAATAAAACATATAATAATAATAACAGAATAAATAATAATAATGTTCTCTTGAGGTAATTTTCTATTATGACGCAAGCGAAGGAACCGGCCTCGGGTAGTGCGAATCTGGTTAAAAACAATAAAAAAAACTGTCATTGACATTCTTCTTAGTAGCATAATCAGCCTGTCCCCAATGCCCGATGATAATCAGATGATAATCTAATGTAAGAAATTAACTCCTTTTTGAGTTGGCAAATCATCAAATGGCTTCTTCTGCTCTAGATTGGAGCGAGAGGGCTTATTAGACTTTTACTTACTAAAAAACCACTTGTGTCCTTCAGTTGCCCTTTGCGTTCTAAGACTCCGGTCTCTTTCAACATTCGGGAAAAGAAATTAATTCCATAAACATTTATATTTCAGGGGGTTCCAACTGTTTCTACATTATGACTAGTGAACTACGTAATTTTCAAAGTCCGAAACGAAACGAAAAAAAATACATTGCGCCCCAAAATAAAACACGAACACACACAGGGCAAAAGAGCAGCGAATGAAGCTAGCGAACGAATTAGTCAAATAAACACCTAGTGAGCCAAAACAGTCGACGGCCGAGCAAAATTTCAAAAAAAATAAACCAGACTTGTGCTTTACGGACTCGGAACTTGCTTAGTAAAGGGTTCCGTAGTCAGGATGATTTATTTATAAAGCATAGCATAATCAGCCTTATAATGTTCCTAATGCTGGGACTTAGGCCTCCTTTCAAGGAAAAGGAATGAGCCGTGATTCTGGGCACTGTGGGGGTTGGTGGATGTCACATGTCTTTGAATTTTCGGTTCTAGGACATGCTGATTTGTTCATAATGCTATGAAGCAAATAAACAGCTTTTTCTTTTTAAGTGGGAATCCTCTAATGACTTCTCCCACTCTAGGGCGAAGTAGGAGGCCTTGTCAGACTTTTACTGACTAAAACCCATTTCCATATTTCATTTTTGCCTTACGTTCCAGATCGCCGGGTTTACGTTACTTTTTGAAGCGAACCCATAGCGTAGATAGGCTTCGAAACCACTCATCATCAGCCTAGCCTTTTTAATGTTCCCACTGCTGGGACTCAGGCCTCCTCTCTAGGAGAGGGAATGGTAATCCACCACGCGGGCCCAGTGCGGGATGATGAATGTCACATGTTTTCGATTTTTTGGTTCTAGGACATGTCGTTTCGATGTTTTCCTTCACCCTTTTGAGAGCAGTGGTGATGAAATAAATTACACAAAGTAATGCGCCTGACTGGGTTCAAACCTGTAACCACTAAACATTTGAAATCATAACAGTTCCGTTTCAGCAATTTGCAAACCGAACCCTAAAAATATACCGCCTAATACTCAACTGCAACGATTTTTTTCACACTCGTCCGCGGCGAACAAATTGAAATTCATTAGTACGTGGTCCGAGCCTCAGTGAGGGCGTTAAGGAAAATTAACGAGCTATATATGATTTAACACTCATACTGTGACCCGGCTGCAGATCAATACGGAATCAGCGACAGTTTTTTGAAACGGTTAACCGTATCGAGCTTAAAGGGGATAACCAGTTCGTTGATATGTTTTTGCGAATGCGTACAGTGAGGGAATGAGATAAGTAGTCAAGTAGAGACTCTTTTTTGTGGGAGACAAGTAGGTACATATTTCTAGATTCTTTGTCGATCGGATTTCACATCAAGTTACTTCTCATGCTCTAGATCCTATAATATTATAATAATAATGACTTCGAATAGGAGGACGTGTCTGATTAAACTCTCAAGTATGTTTCTTCGTTGCCTTGCATTCCAGGGCTCCGGATTTGCCCTTCAGAAGCTTACCCATGGCCCCAGTAGGTTTCGACCCTGGTGGGCTCCTACGATTTGTGCAAACTCAAGCCTACGGTGGCAGGAAATCGTGGTCGAGATCCCGGGTGGCAAGGGCGTGAGACCGTTCCCTCGCGCGTGCGGCCGCCTCCTTTTCCAGCATTACTGCTTCGTAGAAGGAGGAGACCGCCTGCCATTCCTCTTCGCTCCAGACTAGGGCCTGTACCAACGCCCGGCGCGAGAGGTCGTTGCTTTCTAATATTGCAGTAACTCTTTCGAACAAGGCTTGGCAGAGTAATATCTAGATATACTAATATTATTTATAGAATAAGGGAACATACTCCTGCGATAAAAAAAGTATCTTATGTGCCATTCCAGGACATTTATTTATTTTGTAACAAGTACTCTACGCTCTGCACTAACAGTCGAGACCAACACGGGCAGAGAGTCAATATTTGTTGAATATAATACTTACGAGGGATGCCTTTTAAGTTTTGTCGTTTGAAGAAAAAAACACAACTAGAACCTTAAAGTATTATTTATTGTTTTTCAAAGTATTCATCTCGAAGTTTAATACATTTTTCTATTCGATCGAACCAGTTATTAAACATTTATTATACATTTACCAGTTATTAAACATTTATTATACTCCAAAGTCGGTATGTCCAAAATGGCCGACTTGACAGCGATGACTGCTTCTTCACTGAACTGGAACCTTTACCCAAGAAGAGTTTTCTTAATTTTAGGAAATGTAAAGAAATCGTTAGGGCTTAAGTCACGACGGCATGGGAGATAGTCAAGAATTTCTACGTTTTCCTGCTTTAAATAATCAAATGTTTTACCAGCGGTATGTGAGCTTGCGTTGTCATGGTATAGGATGATGCGTCGCTTTGGGTTAGATTTCCGGACTTCAGCTATGACTTGTGGTAAACAAATTGTAGTATACCACTCTGCTTTAACCGTTCTACGATCTTCAAGCGCAATTCTTGCAACGTGACCGGTTTTCGCCACGAACGTAGCCAACATCTTCTTCGAAGTGCTTCGAGAGCGAAAAAATTTGGTCGGCTTTTGCTCATCTCGAAGACCCTGGTTGTGGATTGCTCTTTGGAATCAGGGTCGTAGGCATAAATCCAAGATTCGTCACTACTGATAATGTCGTAGACGTGATTTGACTCTCCTCGCTTGAACCTTTGGAAATATTTCTTACACCATCTGACGCGGGTCGCCTTATAATCATCGGAAACCAAATGCGGAATCCATCGGCAAACTAGCTTTCTCACACCAAGCTCTTCATGCAAGATCTTTTGAATGGTTGTCCCTGAAATGCCCATTAACGCCTCTATCTCCCGATATGTCACATCTTCGAGTATCAGTTGTCTCACAGCAACGATGTTTTCTTCAGTAAAGTCAAGTTTTGGACGTCCTTCACGAGATTTGTCACTAAGACTAGTATTTCGACGCTGGAATTCTAAATACCAGCGTTCGACAGTCCGTAGACAAGGAATTTCATCATACAATACAGAACTTAACTCCTCAAAACATTGAATCCGAGTTAGGCCTCTCTAAAAGTTGTGAAAAATTATCGCACGAACGTTTTCCTTAGAGAGATTCATTTTTATGCGCGACTTGATAGATTCAAAACAACGCTGTGACTAAATAGTTGCATCAATTCTAATTGTTTCAATTGTTTTGTCACACAAATTTGTAAATTGAGCAATTCTAATTTCAAAATTAGCGGGAAATATTTAAACGACAGAACTTAAAAGGCATGCCTAGTATTTCAATAAATCACATAAATCGCTGTAAGCAGTAGTGGCCGCGTGGTAACGGCCCTGACTTATGAGTTATAGGTCGCGGGTTCAAACCCAGTCAGGCGTATTACTTTGTGCAATATATCTCATTACTACTGCTCTCAAAATGGTGAAGGAAAACATCGTGAACAAATCGGCATGTTCTAGAACCAAAAATTTGAAGACATGTGACTGACATTCACCAACCCGCACTGGGCCCGCGTGGTGGATTACAGCCCATTTCCTTTCCTAGATTGGAGGCCTGAGTCTGGTGAACATTGAAAGACTGATAATGCTATATCGCATAATACAAATTCAAAAATTAACACACGACAGGGTCTACCGGTGTGTCAAATAAGTGTGGTGGCGATACACTGATATTGATTTACTTTCATAACTACATATATAATAATCTCCTTTGCGCACTGTCCCTGTTTTAAAACCACGTTAACGTGTAAGTAGATACGATTTCCATTGTTGACATATCTGATCAAAGTTAATTTAAATTCGTCATTACTCTTAATTAAGTTAATTAGCGATGTTCAACTGTTGGGACTTTCAGAATATTATCCGATGTTGTATAGGTAAGAGATAAGTCATAACTTTATTCTGCTCTTTTATTCTACAAATATTAAAAAAAAAAACGAATAAAACATTGGACTATCACACTTCTTTCAATCATCATCATCATCATCAGCCTTTTTAATGTTCCCACTGCTGAGACTCAGGCCTCCTCTCTAAGAGAGGGAATGGGCCGTAATCCACCACGCGGACTCAGTACGGGTTGGTGGACGTCACATGTCTTCGAATCTTCTTCTTTCAAAGAACTAGTATCATCACCAACGATTGCATCAGTGTTTATCATCAGTTGGTTTATATCATCATCAATTATCCTACAAATGA